>JAUMIR010000001.1:335461186-340461186 GCA_030847615.1 Gambelia wislizenii | reverse complement strand
AGAGCAAATAAAAGAACAGTAGGACCACTGTATCCACTGATTCATTATCCGCTGATCCAGTTATCTGCGGTTTCAGTTTCAGCACAGCTACCATAGAGTCTTCCTAGAAAATGCATCCTCTCTAGTCATTTTCTAGGTCCTCCAAGGCAACTCTATGGTATTTTAAACTAGAAGTCCCAATATTTTAATGGTGTTCACTGTTATCTGTGGCTTTCGGTATCCATGGGCCTCTCCTGGAACCAATCCCTTGCAGATACGGGGGTCCTACTGTACTGTATAACTCTCCCTGTGATCTCTTAATCAAATCCGGTGCAAGTCAAATCAGGGCTTCTAAGACAGATCCCTTCTGTAACATAAGGGCTAGAACATGGATGGGAAATCTTCAGCCCCAGATGTTTTAGACTTCAACTCCCCCAAGCCCTGCCAGTCTGGCCAGTAGTAAGAGACTGTGGAGTTGTAGACTAAAACATCTAGTTGGCTGAAGACTTCCCAACCTCAGGCTAGAGACTTGTTTTAATAATAATAATAAATAATAATAAAATTTTATTTATATCCCGCCCCTCTGCAACGCAATCGGGGCGGCTTACAATATAAAAACCCCATAGTCACCATACCCTAGAGAAGTGTGGGGCTCTTAGGTTGTTTGTGTCATGCCATCTAAGGTGCACAGAACCCAGACAGTGCACAGAACCTTGACCCTGATTCAATAAGGAGGGAATCTTAATATGTAGAGAGCACTTCTGGTGGGGTATCTCTAACCACATGGATCAACGGCCACATGTAGTCTCTGGTCCAATAGGAAGCTGACTTTTACAATGCCCTTATTCTCTTCCTTATATTCCCAAGCAGATGCAGCATTCAGGAGCATAGTAAAAACTAGCTTGCCACGTGTCCATATGTTACAGATATAACAACATTCTCTACATGATTGCAGCCATTACAAGAAGAGTGGATGCTGTGTATGTCTTTGTGTGTATTATACATTCACAGGATAACCTTTGACTAAAAGCAGCATATAATTATATTAAATATATATTTTAAAAACAAAAAAAACCCCAAAAAACCCAGCTGAAAACGTGCAACACAAAATACAACTGATGATCAGCCACAGAAGTAGATACACATACATGAACCCCCAGAACAGCAAGTTAACCAACTCTAGATGCCTTCCAGACAAAATGATCTTGACTAGTTTCCACAAGGTTCACAAAGAAGGAACTAAATGGGTCTCCTATGGGAAAGACTTCCAGAATCTGTGCACTACTCCTAAGAAAGCCCTATCCCATGTGGCCCCCTGCCACAGTTCACACAGCAGTGGAAGGTGAAGAAGAGCCTCCCTGACAGATCTCAATAGTGTGGGAAGGGTCACTTTGTATGGCCTCAGCCAATCTGGCACCCATAAGATGTGTTGGACTATGTAGGAACTTGTCATACAGAGTCTGTGTGGCCAATGCCCCATTTTGGCTGGGGATGATGAGAATTGCAGTCCAACACAGCTGGAGAGTGATGAGACTGATAAAACAATTTCTTTGCCTAATTCTACCCCATAGAGGCCTAGCTCATACAACCTTTTCTAGAACTGAGAGGCACTATGATATCACATTTTCTCTGCAAGTTTACTATGGCCAAACAGACTTACGGAAGTCCACCATCACCACAACATACAGAAGAAAAGCACCGCGCATCCCAAAACACATTCACATGCCACAGCCAATTTTTTTTTTAAAGTAATCTAATGGTGCCTTTTCTACATCAGCTTGTTCATCAGTCAGTATTATGGAGGACCCAAAGAGCTATTTGTTCCCAAGTAGAATTCATGATGTATCAGTATCCACCCAAATGATTGCAGGTGTATCCTTCACCTCTGCCTCCCTCTGTACAGTTAACATACCTTGTTCCCATTGTTGTACATGGCCACAAGGCAGTGGAGGTGATACATGTGGCCACACTTGGACAGCTTGCCCACCAAATCTGGCTTGATGGCTGGCTGAGGTCCCTTGTAGCCTGAGGGGGCAGAGAGGCGTTCCATACAGATGGTACAATCCTAAATGAGGGCAGTGGAGGAGGGAAGAAGATGACAATATTAAAGAGAACAGCAAAGTACACACATACTCAGACACACTGCTCTGAAGGATGTCCAAGTTACACTGGCAGAAGAGTGGACCAGCTTAATGCCGGAAGCAACAGGATAAAAGTCTGTGTGAAACTCATCTCATATGACATCGTCTCCTCCCACTCCCATTACTCTATGCCATCTGCCATGCTGGCTCCCAGCACTTGCAAAAGCTTCTCCTCCTACTCCCCATACATCAGGAGTGAAGAACCTTTTTTTTTTTAACCTGTGAGCCAAATTAATTCCAGACAATCATGTTGGGAGATGGGCACCAGCAGTGAAGCTTGGAAATGTTATTACAAAAGCTAGCTTGTTAGCCAGCAGCAACTGGTGGATCCCATGACATGGGACTAGGATGTTTCAGCACGGCCAGTTCACTGAGGACATTTCAGTGTGGCATGGTTCTGCTTGCATATCAATTGATAATTTTGTCAAAAAAAATGCAATCAAAACCATTTCTGTTTGGTTGGGATTGTCTTGCAAAACCATTTGGGTAAGGGTTAGTTAGGGTCAAGGTAAGGGTTAGGGTTATTATCAATTATCAACTGATACTACTGATGATTTCTATGATTCCTCATTCATTAATTACTTGCCAGTTCAGGGTCTCTTCCTGTACTGGCTAGATTACAAATCTAATGGACAGAAACTGCCTCATTTCTCTATTCAGGACAATGCCCAGTCCTCTCCCAGTGCTAGGTAAATGTTCAACAGTAATAGCAAGAGCAGTATTTAGGTTAGTACAGATGATAAAATGTCACTTTAAAAAATATGCAGTAGGATAACCATAAGCCTACACCAAGAAAACTTTAAGTCTCATATTCAGCCCCAGCATTCAAAACTTCTGTACTATACTACTTGAACATGGACTACCGTCGATGTAAATAACTGGACTCACCTCATCGGGAGGATGGCGCACCTTCTGTAAGTATTTTTTCAAAACTTCTTCTGGGGTTTTACCTGGTCAGGGATAATGAAAGGGGAGAATCAGCATGTGGGAGACATAATTCCCAGATCCATATGGGCAAGAAATGATAAGAAATGATGACTATTGGGGGAAGGGTGGGCTCCTGGTTTTGACATGGGGAACCATTATCTCTTCAGATGTTGTTGGACAATGCTCCTGTAGTCCCTTACCACTGATCACACTGACTAGAAGAACGGGGAGTTGAAGTCTGAAATATCTGAAAAGTCAAAGGTTCCCCTTCCCCTGTTATAATTATTTAATGTTTTATCATCACTATAATTTTTTTTGCCACCCATATTTATTTTTACTATATTATTGCTTCTATCATATTATTGCTGTTTAGACTATACTGTTGCTGTCTGGCATTTTATTGTATTTTGAGATCAGCTGTAATTGTTGTTCGCCAACCTGAATGGTGTGTGAGGCTTAGCAGGGTGGGACAGAAGTACAATAGGACCCCCATATCCATGGGGGATTGGTTCTGGGCCCCACCGCAGATAACTAACTCCGTGGATAATAGTGAACTCCATTGAAAATAATGGGACTTCTGGTTTAAAATACCATAGGCTTGCCTTGGAGGACCGAGAAAATGGCTAGAGGGGATGCATTTTCTAGGAAGACTCTATGGTAGCTGTGCTGAAACTGAAACCGTGGATAATTGAATCAGTGGATAATGAATCAGCAGATAAGGGGGCTCTACACTATTTGCATTATTTCTATAAATAAATATATAAGTAACCAGGATTTTCAATGATGCCTGGAAACAAACCTTTACTGAGATAAACTGTCATAACAAAGAAATTATATGTCCCCTGTAACCAGTAACTAACTACTGACTGATAGTCCAGCTGCAACATTCTGGACCAGCTACAATTTTAAAACAGTTAGCAAAGGCAGCCCTACAATAAAGCATTACACAGTAGTCCAAATGGATGAAACTAAGACACATGTCAATGTGCTCAGATCAGACACTTCCAGGTAGCATGCTTCAGATGGCATCATGGCAGCAGATGTAGATTTTGGTCCAGTAGGAGTTGCTGCCTGTTATGACACCAGCAGGAACCGATGGTGCTATGAGTTAAACAGCTGTAGTAGCAGGCATCAGGATTTTATCACACTACACTGTTATAGTGCTATTATTCCACTTTAACTGCTATGGTTGCCTCCTGTGGAATTCTGGGGTTTGTAGTTTAGTGATGCCTAACCACTCTCTGGCTGAGAGTTCTAAATGCCCCTTCCTAAACTGCAAATCCCAGGATTCCACAGGAGGCAGCCATACCAGTTAAAGTGGAATAATAGCACTATAACAGTATAGTGTGATAATCGAGTCAGTTCTGGAGATGTTACCTCCCCCAAACCAAACAGTAACAGTTACAGACACAAATGCAAAATACAGATGCTCATCCAATAGTAGCTGGAAGAGGAGCGGTGTGCAAGGAAAGTAGCGCCTCTCTGAAATGGTACCTCCTCCCCAGTGTGAATGGAACAGCCTAGGGGCTCTAGTCTAGATTCTCTGATGCACAAGTATGGTGGAAATAACATTTCAGTATGAGATACAAGAGCAGCCTGTCTGTGGCTGGAATGCTGTATCTGATCTTAAGCTAATTGACTAAGAAGAGAAGATGGAAGAGAAGCCTCTGCCACCAGTAGAACCACAGCACTAATTTTCAGGAACATTCATAATCTTTTATGGCTCCATCAACTGCACTCTGGGCATGGCTGCCCTTCCACAAGCCTACTGGACCCAAACTGATAAGCCCATAATTACTAATATGACTTGTATCACAATGGAAAGAGTGGAAAGGGCATCTTTTGGTACTTGATTACAGGGCAATGAACCTTGTCAGTGGAAACTACTTCAGGTTTAAGAAGAATGTAAACCAGCGGTACGTTCTGGGCTTATTTCTGAATCCCATCACAGATAAACTGCACAATTTGTATAAAGAATCTCCCTCTGTGATTCTGAGTTGGCAATTTCAAAATCTCCTTTGTAGCATTTGTTATGCTTTTTCTTTTCATTCCACACCAAGTTGATGAGCCCATAGTATGATGGGAATTAATACAGCAACATAAGATAGCCCTGACTAGTGACTATATCAGGGCTAGGTTATGAAAGGCAAAGTGAGGACGCAGTTAAAAGTCTCAAACAGTTGCAAACAAAGGACTCCCACACCTACCTTCCCCCATGATCCCCAACCATAAATGCCACCTTAAGATGTATAACCCTGTTGTAATGAATGTGGCTCAGAAGGGTGAAAGGGAAGCATTTTAGGATCACTGACAGCATTTGGGGGACCTCATTCAGGAAACAACAAGGACTGGGGCTAAGACTTGTCAGGCACTGCAGGATTCGGAACTCTGTCACTCTAAACAATTATTGAACTTTTATACAACTTTAACTGCCATAGTTCCATCTTATGGAATTCTGGACTTGTAGTTTCATGAAGTACTTTGAATTCTCTTCCAGAGAACTCTATGGCTTCCCAAACTACAAACCCCAGGATTTCATAGGATGTAGCCATGTTCAGTTAAAGTGATATCAAAGTGTTCTAACTGTGTGAGACTTCTGATCAACAAGAAACATCTTATTAGCAAGAGAAGAACAAAAATATGACTTTCACTCTGAGAAGATGAGTTCAAGAATGCTCAAAGCCAGTATTGTTCTGCTATTATAAAAACCCTTAACGCAAGTAAAGTGCTAGAAGGGATTCATCTCACACTTTAAAGAACAGGATGGAATGAGTGATGTCCAAATGTGTGTGTAATTATTCAAAATGAAGGAAACAGAAAGCAACAACCGACTATTAAGGAAGAACTAATCACTGATGAATGAATTAAAGCTCTTTCCCCTTTCTAATGCAATACTGTTCTCTTATTACCATCTCCAGCCTTACTCAAGTGATAAGTACCTGGTTTGAATCAAAATGTGATAAGGAGAGCTCTTAACCCACGAGTGGGTAATTACACAGTGGCGGAGGTGTGGTCTTCTGCCCCAGCCCCCTCCATGAGTCACACTTCCACTGCAGTGTGCCAAAATACCTTGCTTTTTCTCTGTTTCTCCTTCAAAATGGTGACCAGAAGTGACACTGTGTCACTTCCTGTCACTGTATCAAAGGAGAAATGGAAGGGATGGGTATTTCAGAGGGCAAGAGAGGATCTGAAGGGGCTTTGTGGGGTTTGAAGAGGGTTTTATTTTACTTTATTTTATTTTATTGCATGTTTGCACACACTGGGGGGCTTTGGGTGTGACTTTTTGTCAATGTTTTCCCTCCTAATTTTTTTTCTAATTGGGAAGTTCAGGATACGCAACACCTGAACAGGGCTTCTCCCTCAAAAGATTTCTAACTGTCTCAAATGATATTGTTTTGCTCAAAAAAACTTCCCCTCTCCCTGCATAACACTCTTATATTGTTTTAAAGATGAGTGTGCAGCAGCTGCATGGTGGCTGGGAGATGCAGGGAGTTGTACTTTGAACTCCATGGCTCCATCTATGGTGTCTACCTCAGTCACCTCTGTCCCACATCTTTCCAGTATAGTTTCCAATAATCAGTACTCTCCATGGACTACTGCAAAGTTCAGCTTGGTTCAGTCACCATAGCAAGCCATACCCATTTCATATACAACCCAAATTATTGTTCTACTGGGCATTTGGGGAGCAAGAACACATGAAAGTTGGAATTTCTTTTCTAAAGGAGCACAGTTACTCTTAATTTTAACAAAACACCCATGGGCAGCAATGTTCCATTCTATATAGTAATAGAAAACTTACAAGAATCCTTATGTAGCTAAGTCAGCACTACCCATGCACAAGAAGGAGACATCTGCAGATGTATAAACCCAAATTTTACAGAATTTTTTTTTAAAAAGTGAGGGTGGGGGAGAAACAGGAGATGAAAAAACCTCAAACAGATTAATCAAGACCGAGTGTGCTTAGTGCTCACAAAATGGAGGCAGGGGAGGAAAATGGAGGTGGGGGGGAATGGACTATACCATACTGGAAAGGGAGTGGAGTGGAATACTGTATCGGAGCATGCCACACTGCAACATTTTGTTACAGCTATTGTCTAGTCTCGTTTTAAAACTTCTTTCTCTCAGAGCACTAAACCCTTGTTCAACACCTGCCACATGCTTTCCTACCTTCCATCAAGTTCACAGTGTAGCTTCTGCTTTCTTTTTTATCTGAGAATATAAACTCCAGTTCCTCATAGCCCTGATGATTTTACAGAGCAATGCAAGGTGGGAAGGGGAAGAAATTCATAGGGGCTCATAATCATATGCTTCCAATAATCAGTTATCAAGTGACTGGCTGCAGGTGGGATTATTTGACAAGGTTCCCCATGACATTCTTGCAAACAAGCTTGTAAAATGTGGGCTAGACAAGTTAACTGTTAAATGGATTTGTAATTGGTTGACCGGCCAAACCCAAAGGGTGCTCAGCAGCAGTTCCTCTTCGTCTTGGAAATATGTGACCAGTGGGATGCCACAGGGTTCTGTCCTGGGCCCAGTGCTATTCAACATCTTTATCAATGACTTGGATGAGGGAATTAGGGGCATACTTATCAAATTTGCAGATGACACCAAATTAGGAGGAGTAGCTAATACCCTAGAGGACAGGATCAAAATTCAGAATGACCTGGATAGACTGGAGAGCTGGGCCAAAGCTAACAAAATGAAATTCAATACGGAGAAATGTAAGGTACTGTACTTAGGGTGAAAAAAATGAAATGCATAGATATAGGATGGGGGAGACCTGGCTGAACGAGACTACGTGTGAAAGGGATCTAGAAGTCCTAGTAGACCACAAATTGAACATGAGTCAACAGTGTGATGCGGCAGCTTAAAAAGGCCAATGTGATTTTGGGCTGCATCAATAGAAGTATAGTGTCTAGATCAAGGGAAGTGATACTGCTGCTCTATTCTGACTTGGTCAGGCCTCACCTAGAATACTGTGTCCAGTTCTGGCCACCACAATTCAAAAAGGATATTGACAAATTGGAACATGTCCAGAGAAGGGCAACTAAAATGGTGAAAGATCTGGAAACCATGCCTTATGAGGAGAGACTTAGGGAGATGAGTATGTTTAGCCTGGAAAAAAGACAGTTAAGAGGCGATATGATAGCCCTGTTTAAGTATTTGAAGGGGTGTCACGTTGAGGATGGAGCAGGCTTGTTTTCTGCTGTTCCAGAGACTGGAACACGGAGCAATGGGTGCAAGCTCCAGGAACAGAGATTCCACCTCAACATGAGGAGGAACTTTTTTTTTTATGATATAATTTTTATTTATTGATTTCCTTTATAAGTATTCTTGTACACCTTCATATTATCATACAATTCCATTATTTTACATTCATACCATTCTTATATTAAACATTCAATCCATCTTTCATCTTCCAGTATTTCTCATCCTATTTTACTTTTTACAGTAACTAAAATTCCTCTCTCTCATATTTTACACCCTCTTTTTTACCTCTAAACTTTCGCTTCATTCGCCACTTCCCATCCGGTCTTAACATTGATTTACTTATCTGAATATACCGTCTAGCCCCTCTTTTAACCAACTTAATCTTAACAGCTTCTCATGTCCCGTTTAATCTTTCCCCACCAAAGAGGGTTTTTCCCAACCTTTTACCTTTTAACATTCTTATTTACCTTATAAGTCCCAAATCCATCCCATTTCCCCATAATTCAGATAAGCGTTTTTTTGTCTCCTTCCACTCTTCCTCAAATTCTCTCATATTATTATTTCTTATCGCCATCGTTAATTTATCCAAATACATAAGTTCAAACACTTTGACTCCCCATTCCTCTTTGGTAGGGATGGTTTCTAACTTCCAATGACGCGCATAGCTAATTCTGGCCGCTAATATTAAGTTAAACATAATTCTCTCATTATTTTTCCCCATGGGTTCCTCGAAAATACACAACAAGTATTTTTCAGGTTTCATCTGCAAGGGTCTTTTCACTATCTTCTCAACCATAGAATGTATCATTTTCCAAAAAGTTCGTGCTATGGTACACGACCACCAGCAATGAAAGAATGTTCCTACTTCCTTTTTACATTTCCAGCATTTATTGCCGGATGTTTTATAGATTCTTGCTATTTTATCAGGGGTCATGTACCATCTATAAAACATTTTCCAACAATTTTCCTTTAAGTCTTGACATGATGTTAATGTTAGTGTCTCCTTCCACAATTTCTCCCATTGGTCGAATCTAATTATGCTTTTTACATTTTGGGCCCATTTTACCATGGGCTCCTTTACTGTTTCTTCCTCACAATCCCATTTTAATAAGATTTTATATATCTTAGCTAGCAATTTGGGATCTTCTGACAGAATCGTCTCTTCCAACTCTGATTTATGTTGTTGTATACCATATATTCTCATATCTTGTTTCAACCAGTCTCGAGCTTGCCTATATAGTAACCAATGGCACATAACTCCTTCTGCTTTTAACTCCTCTCCTGTCTTAATCTCTGGCTTATTCCCTTCCCATTTTATCAGATGTTCATACCTTAACCATTTAATGTCTTGTAATTTTTCCCTCCTAAAAAATGCTTCGTGCGGAGATATCCATAAGGGCGTTTTTAACAAACATCGACTTTTATATTTCTTCCATACTCTAAGAAGTGGTTTCCTTATATAGTGATCATTGATATCCTTATTTACTATTTCTTTATTAAACCAAATATAAGCATGCCAACCAAATCTGAGTCTGTCACTTTCTACCGCTAACGTTCTTTCATCCTTTAAATCACACCATTTCTTTGCCCAATATAAGCAACTGGCATGTAGATATAGTTTTAAATTTGGAAGCCCTAGGCCTCCCCTTTCTTTTGCATCCTGTAAATATTTTAATTTAAGTTAAATATCAAATCCCACAGACGTTTGTACAGAAGCAATGTTTATACAGAAACATTGTAGAGTATACAATGTTGCATACACTGCCATCATTCTGAAGCCAAATGTGTTCTTTTAACCTCTTAAATTGTTTTAATATGTTTTTAACTTCTTAAATTGTTTAATATATATTAATACATTTTTAGCTATCTAAATCTTTTTTTTTAATGTTTACACTGTTTTAAATTGAATGTGTTGTTTTATAGTACAACATCTTGAGCTCTCTGAATAGAAGGCAGGGTATAAATATTTTAACAAATAAATAAGTAACAAACAAGCTCCACTGTAATCAAAAGATTTTATCCCTGTTGGAATGCAGTTTTAAACTGGCTACTTGAGAAGACTCAACAAGAGACTGTAATGTTTTTGGGAAGAGGGCAGTTTCCTGGAATACCAGCCTCTGTTCAGGAAGTCTTTTGTATTAACCCAGGGGTAGGCAACCTAGTACCCTCTAGAGGTTTTCAACTACTACTCCCATAATCCCCAATTGCTGGTTATGTTGGCTGCCTACTCCACCCCTAAACCCTGGTGCGCGGAACTGTCTCTGAAATGTGGGAGAGAATTGCAACCCATACCTGCTCTTGGCTCATATATACATTCTTAGTTTATATATTTCCAAGGTCAAACCATGGCTTGGGCAACAAACTGGAATTCTTAGCCCCAGATAACTCTGGTAACAAATTAAACCTTAGATGTTGGTCACACTTGTAGAGCTCTTCCAGACTGGTTTAAAGAAACATGCATTCTCATTATATAGCTCCTTGTGTTTTGCCAGTTGTTATCACTCTGTACCTACACATTCCATTTTTTGGGGGTGGGGGCTGTTTCTTGGATCAAGGATTTTAAAAAAAAAACCCTGTGGCTATGGTCCCATGGTTTAAAGGGCATTTTTCCCTCTCCGAATTGTTAAATTTTTTTACAGTTATTTACAGTTATAGTGCAGAAGCGCCATTTCACTGATGCACCATAACTAAAAAAATAAAAAACAGAAAAGTAGAAGAGAAGGGAACATATTGTTCTGATATGTCTTTGAATTAAAAATCCATTGGGGGGGGGGATACAACACTGCAGCTGATGTCAGACATTTCCAGAAAATAGTCCAGGACAAGAGAAATATTGTTTGGATATTTAACAAACAATCAAACAAACTATAGTACTGACAACTGCAGCAACAAATATCACAAACTCCCAACACATTTGCCCCATTTTGGAAGAGCACCAAAAATATTTGAGCATATCTGTCCTGGTATTATAATGAAGTGGAAGGGAAATATGCTGGATAAGAAGCTATGCACTCTTTAAGTTGACAATCTATGCATCAGGCAATATTACAGATGCACAAACAGGGCCTGAAAATTATTTTCAGCATACACTTCCCAGGACCCTTATACAGCATGGCTGTGGCCATGTTGATTGGGATAGTGGTGGTGTTGGAGAGTTGTAGTCCAAAAAACCCACCTTCCTTTTCCAAAAAATGTGAATAAAGAGGCATCAGTGAAACTGCTTAGGCTTCTGGCATCTCCTCCTACCAGGCCCGATGGATGCATGGGTTATTACTTGTCAAGCAGATGTGAAGTATTGTAGAGAATTAACAATCACAAAAGGGAAAAGAATTCTACCAGTCAGACAGTACTGTACTGTGCTGGCTATGATTAGGTTGCGAAATTATGAGGGGGTAGAGGATGTGTGTAAGTCAACAGCAGGGAACATGTGTTAGGTAATGCAACAGATGGGAATCATCCAGGAGACATTTTTGGAAGAATACTGGTTGGATATCTGCCATTGTCTCTGGCTATCAACGGATGCAGCCATATACTGGTGTGGACAGAAAAGTGGGAGTGGGGAGGAAACAGTGCTTTTTCAAACAATATCTGGAAAAGAGGTACAGCTGACCATGAAACAAATCAGAGATGGGGAAAAAGAAAAGTCTGTAGACAACTGTCTGCAAACACAGGAATGTCCTGCGTGATCCACAGAGCTAAAAGCTCTTGTAGGATTTCTAAGTGGGCAAGTTTTTAGTTACCACAAACCATGCTTTGGCATGGTGTCTGAACTGAATTATTTTCTGCAATACACCTGCTTTCTGCTTGTAGCCTGATCTGTGAAGACTGATATGTGAAGGGCTGGTAATTTTCAGATGCTGTAGAGGTTCTCTCGTGGCATTTTGGTGCCTTCAAGTCATATACTTATAGAAGTGTTGGAGAGAGAGGTACACGAGGAACATCTCCTATTCTCACCTTTCTTGGTCTGCTTCTTTGTGGTCTTGCGGCAAGTATTCGAGATCCCAGGGATAGGTTTGATTTCACTCTTGCTGACAGGAGGGGGATGCAGAACCAGCTTTGGAGGTCGAGTGAGGCAAACAGGCAGCCCTGCAGCACTCATGAGGATCCCTGTGATTCCTGAGTGGAAAAAGGGGGAAGGTCATTTGGGAGACCAACTTCTCCTTGGCCCCCTCCCGAATCCAAATGTCTCACCGCAAAAGTCCCAAATATTACATGCCTATAATGGACAGCCTTCCCTCTCCATCCACGCCTCTCATGTCAGAATCTATAACATTAGTAACAACAGTCACACACACTCCCCGCCACACACAGATTCATCCACCAATTGATTTTGCCTGCAGGACTTCAAAAACATTTCACTTGTGGAGGCCTGCGGTCTGGGACTATATTTCAACTACAGTTGTTCCTTCATATTTGCTAGGGTTTGGTTCCAGGACCCGCTGTGGATACCAAAATCCATGAATACCCAAGTCCCATTATATGCAATGGCATAGCAAAATGGTGTCCCTTATATAAGATGGCAAAATCAAGGCTTGCTTTTTGGATTATTATTTTTTAAAGAATATTTTCAAGCAGGAATACTTAAATCCATGAATACCAAATCTGTGGATATGGGAGAGACTGTATAGGAATTTTCCCTTTCAGCCACTTAAACTCTTGCAATGCCACAAAGTAAATGGCAAGCCACAAAGGAAAACTAAGTCACCCCTCCTCAACACTGGAGTGCTCTAATTGTGTTGGACTACAATAGCCATACTGTCTAGGGGATAATGGGAACTGCAGCCCAACACATATGGAGGGCACCAAGTTGGGGAGGTTGACCTAAGCAACTGTTATTTCCAGACACACACACCCCAAAAAAGTTCTATAAAGTCAAACTTTAAAAACGTGTGGGTTTTTAAATCATTTTTTAAACATGGACAGCAATCAACAGTGGGGCTTGAACTACAGTGAGAACACACTATAACAGCAGTGTACACAAGCCTTTTTCCAAGTTGCTAACCTCCTCCAGATGTGTTGAACTATAATCCCCACTATCCTCCCTAGCCAGACAGATGCCTATTTATACCCATCTCTGCATATTCTTTCCACATCTCAAATGATCTACAAGACTTCTCTTTCCCACATCACTGTGTTATGAAAAGTTCTCTTAAAATGTCTCAAAATTGATTACAGGTCCCCCATGTGTCCCTTATTTAGGCCACGCACAAGTTATGAGCCACTCATGACTGTTCTGGCCACACACTGATTTTGCTCCCATTACCTGCCAGTGCTGGATTGACTGGGCTTGTGCCATTGAGGTTTTTCACAGGAACTGTAGGGACCCTGTCAGGGAAAAATGTAGAGGTATTGTAAGAGGCTGTGGAGCAATTCTGTATCACCACAAAACAGAGCATCTGTTGAGAGCCAAGCAAACATGGAAGGAGATTACACCCAGACTTCAAAGGACACCTCAGAATCTCTCCAAAGAATGAAGCTGAGGCACTCTGAGAGCCAGGGAGATGGTGCATTACATCTCCTACAGGTACTACACTCAGCAGGTGGGAAGGTTCCCTGCAGGTTTTTTGATCTCCAGAGTAGTTTCTGTTAGGACCCTGAAAGCTATAAAAACCAGTGTGCTCCTGCTAAACTAGCCTGGCAGGTTACAAACTAGCCTTGGGCTGCTAGGAACCTGAGGCACAAAGACACTCCCTGGCTGAACAAGGAGACCCAGTTGGGAGAGGCACATTAAATATCTGAAAGAAGGGTGTGTGGCAGAGACAGGAGGACAGGTTTGGTGGAAGGGCAAGTCTGTGGCTATGACAGACATATGAAGGTGTGTGTGAGTGTGTATGTGTGTAGGGGAGTGGGTGGGAAGAGAGTCAGGTGTACACTATGTACACGTGTTCCAGTGTACACTATGTACATGTGTTCCAATATAACATGCATTGGAAACTGCTTAATGCAGTGTAGATGTGCAAATTGCTATTGCTTAAAAAAAAATAATTGTAAGCCGTTCTGATAGCCTTGTGACTGAAGAGTGGGGTATAACTAAGTAAGTAAGTAAGTAAGTAATTCTTTCAACCAATGTCTTATGTTCATCTGCCTAACAGATAGGATTAACCACATGATTGACTAACCGGTGACTGACCATGGCAACTATAGCGAAGAATCCTCACAGAGCAAACATTTCTGTCCCCCCATTTCCACCCTAATGCCAAAGTTCTACAGGAGTTGACTCCTCTGTCCCCAGATGAAATATTATTTAACTGAAATAATCCCTTTTCGGTGCCTAACTAGGACTTTGTCTCAACCAGTCATAACAACCCCCCCAGGATTAATCAAAGGACCACTTCACACATTAAGGAACACAACAATCCAAGAATCTGGGAGAAGCCTGGCTTGTCATGTACAAATAGTGTATCAGTGCACACTGCTTCACAGTTTTCACTTACAGCAGATGTGGCTATACAAACCATCGAATGTTGCTATCTGCTTCTTTATAGTAATGAAAGGATATCCAGTACAGGCACCCATGCACAAAATAAGAAATGGCTGATAATCAAATGTAGATATGCTAGAGATGATGCCTAAGCAACTTTGAAAAGAATTGGTAAAAACCCTTGTATGTAGAGTTTTGTTCTTGTTTCTGGAGGAAGAACAGAACAAGGGGCTTCATAAAGCTGCCTCTAAAGGGAAGAAAAATGTCTTATACTATGGCTTCAAACCAGGATATCTGAAAGACCACCTCCTCCCACATGAATCGGCCTAAAATATAAGATAATCAGTGGAAGCCCTGTTACATACCTCACCATCCTGTGAGGATAGGCTGGTAGGTACAATGTGATAGGGCTTTCTCTGTAGCAGCATCCCAAGTGTGAAACTCTCCCCCAAGGGAGGTTAACAGAAAGCAGTGAAGCCTATGTTGTTTTGCATGGCCTTTAGCTCTTAAAATGATGGGTGCCTGCACTGGCTGCTTTTAAAACTGTCTGCTTTCAGAATGGTTTTAACATTTGGACTGCTTTTAATTGGTTTTTTAGTTATTTATTTAATGTTCCTAAAGTGTTTTTCTCAAGTGTGCATCACCTCAGGAGCCCTGGGAGCAATAAATAAATGCCTAGAATAAATAATAAATAAATGGGATATTGTATGAAATAACTGCAGTCCCACAATCCTCTTAAAATGTGTTTGCATGACAGCTTCAGATACTCCTGATTCATCACTGCCATGTCCTCGAAAAGCAGGATTTCACCCACTTGCCTCAGAGGTCCTTCAGTTTACCTTCAAGAATTTAGCCTTGTAGACTGCAAAACCCCACACCACACATGCAAGACCAAGGAGAAGCCAATGCAGTCTGAAGAATCTTGCATGTCTCTGGATTTTCATGAGCCCAACCTAACCTAAACACTGGCTTCAGATTCAAGAAATCGCCATGTATTGACTTCAAGAATGCCATTTAAAAGTGAACAATCGTAATTCTCCCCCAGACAAAAAAGGGAAGTGCTGCCACTACGGAGGCATCTGGGAGTAGGGATTGATGGGAATATGCATGAGACACTGAGGCCTGAACTACAGCCAGAGAGCAGGGAACTTTTCCAACTGGACAATAGTTGCCTTAGTGACAGACCAAGGCCTAACAGGAGACAGAGAATCCTCTAATCTAAAGAGCGAGGCATTTCCCCATCCTCCTCAGTTTGCTGGCCCTCTCCTCACTGCTCCTTTCTCCAGATCTTTAGAAACCATGGTTGTGTCTCCAAGTCATTCACAGAGCCTTTTGTTCTGGGAAACGTTGCCTTGGCCCCTTCCTCTCTTGCTCCTATCTATGGGAAAGTCTTTGGAAAGGGTCATGGTCAGGGAGGGGGAGAGTAACAGCAACAGAAGGCCGATGGCAAAGTCAGACAAAAGGGAAGAAGCACGCTAATTAGACAGCCAAGAAAGAGTGTTTTGGTGAGGGTGGGGAAGACCGAGGGTTGGGGTGCCTTCCAGATCATCAGCATGAAAAAATTTCTATAGGCCTTTTGACAGGAATTCTCCCCAGATCTGAAGGGGAGAGAAAAAAGAATGTTTCACTTCCTCATTAAAATTCAAAAGGGGTTTACAGGCCTCTCCCATTTTATGGTTAAAGAGGTCTGCGGTATTTGCTGAAAAGCAGCAGGCAGGGTTTGAGAAGGGCTGGTGTGGGATGTCTGCCACAGACAGTCTTAGATCTTCATTAGCAATTTCCTATCACATACACAGTTCTGACTGCATATATTAACCAGCGACACAGACCTCCCGGCACCCATCCCAGAACCTCCTAGAGTCTCAGTTGGGTCCTTCAGTTCATGCAAAGTGGTCTCTCTAATAAGGCCTATGGAGAGGCCTCAGTCACCCCACCTCAGAAATCAGTTTCTTCCTCATCACATCAAAAGCAGCTAAAGCACAAAATGCAGACCTATCCCGATGATTTTAAAGTGTGAATTTTAAATTGTGTATTGATTGCTTTAAAATGTCTTGGTTTTATTTGATTTTTAAAACTGATATATGTTTTTAACTGATATTTTAATTGATTTTAGCCAATGTTATGCTTATGTGTTAATTTGTTGTTCCCTATCTCAATAAATAAAATAAAAGTATGTTATTATGGTTATTGGTGGTATCATTATTATTATTATTATTATTATTTACTATTACTATTACTATTATTATTAAAAACCCACAGCTCGGTATCTAAGTAAAACATTTCAAGGTAGTTTGTTCATGCACTGACAAAACCTTTGCCAACACTGCAAAAAAGCTAAAACTTAGCTTGCCATCAGTATGGTAAGCATTTTTAACATGAGTCAAAATCAGATTTGATTCCCCATTGTCTACAATGATCCAATAATAAGAGAATGATATCCCTGTAGACCAAATCAACCCAAAATAACATCCTCAAAAGGAAACTTCAGAAGAGCTCTTCCTGTGTGTTCCACAAATTTGCCATTGTAAAACAATACCCATCGTATGAAGCATGTGGCTTCACTGTAACTAATGAGCATTGTTACTCAGAAAGGAGAGTATTTCCAGACTGCACAATTATTGCAGTTTGATGGCATTTTAACCTTTCTGGCTCCATTCTATGAAATCCTGCACTTTGCCATTTGGTGAGGTGTACAGATTTCTTTTTTGCTAAGGAGCTCTACTCCAACCCCTGCACTAGAGCTCTCTAGTAGACATTATTCTTAGTCCATCACCAAACTAGAAATCCCAAGATTCTGGAGGATTAAGCCATGGCAGTTAAAGTTCTATGAAACTGTTGTTATTGTGCAATGTGGATAAACTTCAGGTCTCCTTGCCCTAGACAATCTCAATGGACAGTAGAAGAGCCAATGTGGTTTAAAGGTTAAAGCATGGGTGGGCCAATTCAAGAGGACGGGGAACCATACCAGTCCCTGATGCCATCTTACAAGCACCATTTTTAGGGGGCTCTGCATACCCCTCTTCCAATTTGGTTGGGTTTAATATCTGCCAACTGTGCCCCCAGAAACCTCAAGGGGGTGTGATGGGCTATTTCAGGCCACTGCCAAAACTAGAGTGCCTAGAACAGCTCTCACTCAGTGGCCTAACATGCCCCCTAAAGGCTTCATGTAGCCTGCAACCCACACTTTGCCCTCCTCTGAATTTGGGTGTTGGACTAAGACTTAGGAAATCTGTATTTTAGTCTCCACTAAGTAATGAAATTTACTGTGGGACCTTGCAGCAATCATTCTCAACCAGACCTACTTCACTGAGTAGCTGTGATGATAAAGTGGGGATTTGTATTATGCCACCAGAAAGGGAAGTGGGATAGAGACCTAGTAAATAATTAAACAAATATTACCCTGAGGCAATCAGGACACGGGACTGTGCAATTGCCAGGCGTTGCAGGTTGGTGCGGTTCAGTGTATTAAGGCTGGCACGGGTCACCTTTCCATTGGCACCAGGAGGGCTGGCAGGGGAATTTGTGGTAAGGGCTGGAGTGCTGGCTGCCTGCCTCCGGCTCACTTGAGATGCCAGTGTCTTCAGGGAGCTGCGCATTGTGGCGGTTCCATCTTGGGGCTTGTGGACTGAGGCTGGAGTCGGGAGTTTGCTGTTCCCAGAAAGGGAGATGGCTTTCCGTGGCGGCGGTGGGGGCTGCAACTGCTGCTGGCTCGCTGTAGCTCCAGGCCCTCCATTGCTCCCAGCAGCCACTGCTGCTTTGATGCTCATGACAAGGAGGCACTGTGGACAGGTGCAGGCAGGAGCAGGGGGTGTGCTGGCCACACCAGGGCTTGCTGGCCATGACTGGGATTTTGGCAAGGTGCCGGTGACCAGTGGGTAGACCATGTCAAGGCGGCGGCGGACGCGGCGCTTGCGTTGGGTCTGGCGGTTGATCTGCCCCATGGTGCTGAAGTCAATGATGTAACAGAAGCCAATGGAAGTGAGGTCAACCCAAGGATGCTGTTTCTCATAGGCATGCTGAATAGTGATACCCACCTCCATGTCATAGGGAGTCCAGGTGCCATTGTCATTCTCCCACTCCCATACCACACCCTTTCCTGGGGCTGAGGAGGGATCGTAATAGCTGCGTCGCACTGGGCGAATAGTGCCTGCAAAGAGAGTAATGAGAAGACGACAATGAATGCCATAAAGCAAGGGAAGCTAGATTATTACAGCTCTGGGCCACCAAAGTATAGTTGAGGATGAGGATGTATGGAAAGGGATACTTGAGGTCGAGTGAAAAAAAAAGACCCAGTGTAATAGAGAAGCTAAGAATCTCAACACCCCTGGCTTAAACCTCACATCCCCCACAAACTCACTAGGTAGCTTTAGGCAAGCTCCATTTTTTTTCCCACCCGAGCAAATCACCTGCAAAGGGATGATAATATTGGTCTACCTTATAGGAATGTTGCAAGGATTGCTGAGCCAATGTACACAGTCCGAAAACTGACAAAGTCTGAATACATACAAGAGATGAAAATGAAACTTAACAGGTTATGAAGCTACGTCTTATATGAAGCACCTCTTTTGCATGCAAAAGCGATGACTGAGGCATGCCTATTTTTTACATTCACTGTACAACTGGGAGATGGAGC
The DNA here is from genome assembly GCA_030847615.1 of Gambelia wislizenii. Taxonomy (NCBI): domain Eukaryota; kingdom Metazoa; phylum Chordata; class Lepidosauria; order Squamata; family Crotaphytidae; genus Gambelia; species Gambelia wislizenii. Next base: position 340,441,874 of record JAUMIR010000001.1, on the reverse strand, counting down.
AGCTTCATGCAGTAACAGGTAACAAGATACTGACTGGAGGTTGATTGGCAGCCAGTCAATCCCATGCAACATGGGAACGCTAGCTCATGGGCTTAGTTTCCACTGAATGTTCTGTTTTGTCTAAATATACTAATGTACATCTAAGCCAAGGAATGGCAACGCATGGCCCCTGCCAGTTTTTGCAGCCTCTGCCATACCTGTGCCATTGCATTTTGGTGCTGTAGTGGCAAAAATCACCTATCCCCCCACCCCATGCACACATAATGGACTGGAAAACATTGTTTAACTTTTGCCCCAGAGAAGATAGATGTGTACTGTAGATGAACCTGAGACCATGATGACACTATAGTTTGACACTTCTGTTATTCATATTACACTGGAAGTATATCAGTGCATATTGACAATTTATTATTATCTATTGAACACTGTGTGACATGCAATTGAAGGCAATGCTTTCTATTCAAATCCATCAGTTACTTTGCTCTGGCAGTGTAGCAATTCTGACTCGTGTCTCAGTGATTTCATGAATCACGCCAACCTCCTTTTTTCATATTTTATGTTGAGAATCACAGCATTTGGTTTTAAAGCAAATTTCTCATCCTTGTTGTCAGAGAGAGAGGCAGAATGTGTGAGTGCGACCAAATGCAAAGGGATCCAGCAAGGATTTCCAGTAGTTTGGGGGATGCTTCATACATTATTTAATAAATCTATCTTGTGTTCTTTGGTTTTTGCATGGAACTCCATTACAATGTGAGTGGCTATATCTGTTTATTTTATCATGGGCACACTGGTGGGGGAAACCCATTCACGGTTGTGATTACCTCCCACTTCCTTACCGCTTGTTTTCATGTGAAGTGAACCAGTGGGGCTGCCAGTAATTTGTGACATGGTCCTGAAGTTATGTCTTTTCACACCCACACCCCAAACCCTCATTATCTGCTATTTCCCTGTCTCTTGCAAATGTGATCCACCAACCCTCAGTCCCTCTGAGAGGGGTGTTGCTACTGCAGCAAAGGGGGCAAAATGAGGGTATTGCCCCCCCCAAGAAGAATTATGCCCCTGTGAAATTTCCCTTGAGTCCCCACATTTCTAGCACTGCAGAAGGTGAGACACTGAAAATCATTCACCCTTTAGGACTCTAATATTTGTTGTGTTTGCTTTATTATTTATTATCATATTTATTTATATCCCACTTTTCCCCAGTTCAGGATTCAAGGCAGCTAACAACAGATTAAAATCCATAGTTAAAACATTCACAAAATCCAAATTTAAAAGGTGATTTTACCATCAAAAAAATTAAAAACAGTTAAGAACATAAACTATTAAAAAAAACCCACAGCACAACAAAAACAACAAATAGAAAATCCAGCACATTGTACAAGGCCTGTGGTGTTCCCTTCCTATCTTTATATGCTCCCTTTTTTTGGATGTATAAACTGTATTTCTAAATGCTCAAATGAAGTGCTGAAAATTTGGTGATTGAAGGAATGTTTTGTGGGGGAACAGAGTTCTTCTTGGGGAGGCAACACCCAAATTTTGTTTCCAATAGCTATACCACTGCCCTTTCTGCTTTCTCTTAATGACCACATTCTTGTCAAAGAACTCCAAACACTTCAAGTTGCTTGGAAGCAGAATAAAGTATGCACAGAAAAAAAAATACACACATATTCCAAATGTATAATCCACATTACACTCTTCTTTTTCTGTTTCTGTCACTTCATATATATATATATATAAGTTTTCACAATTCAGGATTCTAGGTGCCCTCTCTCTCTCTCTTTGTCTCTCTCTGGCTTTTCTTCATAAACCAAGATTCAGGAAGGACTCATCCCGTGCTTTCTGCAAGCGCGCTGATGACTAAAAAGGCCAATCTGAGATAAACAAATCCAGTTGCAGAAAGCACAGCAGAAGGTCTCCTTGGATGATGTTTCTGGGTTGTGATTCTTTCTGTGTTGTCGTTTTTCTTCAAGACTTGTTCGGCATGAGTTCTCAAATAAGGCTGCAGCACTGTGGATAGTGTGTCTCCATGCCTCCCGATGTGAGGCCAGGGCAAACCACTGTTGGTGATCAATTTTGGCCGAGACTGAGATGTTGTTCCAGGGAGTCCTTGTATCGTTTTTTTGGAGCGCCCCTCTTGCGCTGACCCATGGCGAGTTCACCGCAGAGTACTATTTTTGGGAGGCGATGGTCCTCCATCCTAGAAACGTGCCCTGTCCAGTGCAGCTGTGTTCTCAATATCATGGCCTCAATGCTGGTGATCCCTGCTTGCTCAAGGACAGCAACATTCATCACATAGTCAGTCCAGTGTATATTTAGGACTGTGCGTATACAGTGCTGATGAAAATGCTCGAGGAGTCGTAAGTGGTGGCAATAGGTGACCCATATTTCAGACCTGTAAAGGAGAATAGACAGTACAATGGCTCTATACACATTGATTTTTGTGCTTCACCTCAGGTGTTTGTTACTCCAAACTCTTTTGTAAAGTCTTCCAAATGCGCTATATGCCTTTGCTAATCTGATTGATCTCTTTGTCAATCTTGGCATCTGAGGAGATGATGCTTTCCAGGTAGGTGAACTGCTGAACGGACTTAAGCACAGATTTGCCTACGGCAATGTGGGGATGGTGGTGTTCATCCTGTGGTGCAGGCTGGTAGAGAACTTCCGTTTTCTTCAGGTTAACTTCCAGCCCAAACAGCTCTGCAGCTGTTGCGAAGCAAGATGTTAGGCGCTGCAGAGCTGCTTCTGTGTGGGCAACAAGGGCAGTATCATCAGCAAAGAGCAGCTCACGGACTACTGAAATAACAAATGGGCACTGTTGAAAAATAAAATCAAAATTATTTTCCTTTGGTTCCCCACCCCCCCGGGCTATGACGCCGTGTTCTGGAATAGTTTCTTTCTGACGTTTTGCCTGCATCTGTACCTGGCATCCTCAGAGATGCCAGCCACAGATGCAGGCAAAACGTCAGAAAGAAACTATTCCAGAACACGACCTTAGAGCCTGAAAAAAACCAAAGGAAAATCTATGGATGCTGGCCGTGAAAGCCTTCGACTTCACATTGAAAATCAAAACGAACTTTCATGTGAAAGAAAGAAATCCGTTTCTGAAGATGTAGAAACAAGTGTCTCAAGAAATACATCTTACTCATCTGCCTCAATCTGACCATTGTTAGCTAACAAGTAATATCCTTAGCTTCTGCCAGTGGTATTTAGATAACCAAGGAAGGATTCCAACCGTTTCCTCTGACAAAAGACACTCCTAGTATTCCTGATAAAGGAATCACACCCAGTGACAAATATTTACACAACCAACAGGAGTTAACAGTCAACACACTGCTGTTTTTCCACTGCTGGTATTAACCCTTGGACTTCCAAAGTTGTATCACCACAAGTTGCTGACCTACCGTAGTCAGTTAAGAAAAAAAGCATTTATATTCCTTCTGGTATTTAACTACATAGATGGACCTCAGGTCTGTTTTGTTTAAAAAATATCTACCTTTCCTTTATTTTCTATTCTGAAAGAGAGGAGGATAAGGGGGATTTTTAACAATAAAATAATGAAAATAAATATTAGCACTAAAATCTCAAGTTATCATGGCAGGTAATTTATAGCTCCTCTCAGAGAGTTAATGTGCATATTATGTTCCAACATACAAAAACAAGCTATTCTGACACACTGCCCTATTTCATCCACAAAACTTGCTAATGAGATTTCAGGACTATTTTATCTATGCCCGTACAGTTAATGGGCTTACAGATAATCTGATTAGTTACATTCTGAAGCACTGAATCCATGGCTCTCATGTGTGAGGGGTGGGCCTTCCCAAGGAGGTGAAAGCAGTTGCTAGGGGAAATATAAGGCCTTCTCCCCGACATCTCCAACAGCTCCATTTTAACTCATGTGTGACTAAGAGCAGAACTACACAGTACAAGGAAAACACAGAGTTCCTAACACCACCTTGGTCTCATAATGCTACTGCTGGGGAGAAATGACCAACAGGATTAGAAAGACTTAGTCCCTTCCCACCACATCTTTGCTGCACAGGGCCCCACAATGTTTTGAAGGCACGCAATTCAGCTAAAGCTAAGGTGGTCTGTGTCTACTTCTCAATGTCTGGAAGAAACAACTAGGAATTCTATATATCCTGCCCTGGATAACAATGTGGAAGAAAGGCATTATGTAAATGCAATAACTAAATAAATTCCCCTAAAGCTGGACCTGAAACTACACATAAGGACTACTCAGGTGAGTGCAGATGAAGGGAGAAATGGCTGGTGATGAATGGCCCAAGTACCTTCTCCTCACACCTTCTCCCAAGCCCATGTAACTCTAACAAAGATTTGGGAATACATGGACCTTCACGCAGGTGGTGTGTAACACCCTGCCCATGCAGTTCCATGTCCTCCCCTTGCCCCAGCTGCTGTTAAGCCCTAAGAGAGGCTATACTGCTGCTGCTGCTTCCTCAGTGGTGAGGGGAGGAAGCGGGGAGACACTTCAAAGGAGGAAGATGTGGCTTATTTTGGCTTCAAGGGGAAGGAAAAAGAGAGTACACTCTGTCTGGGAAAGCACTCTCATTTCTCTCCCACTTGGAGCTGAGACCAGCTGCATCTTTCTCCTCTGAATTGTTGCCATCCTCTCTCCCCTCCCCCAATGGAAGCAGCAGCAGAAGCAGCTGAGACTTGACACCTGCCTATAGGGAGATGAGTTTTGGGGTAAGGCAAAAAGGGGACAGTCCCCTGCTCCCTGTCCAAAAAGAGACATACAGGCATGTAACCAACAGAATACCAGCCATGTTTGCTGATGTAATATGTATTACATACACAGTGGGCTCACCATATCTGTGGGTTCAAGATCTACAGATTCAACCAACCATGGATTCAAATTACACAATACAATATTGCACACAATATACAACAGACGTAACAAATGAAGATGCAAGGCTGGAAAAACATGCAAGGCTGGAAAGAGACTTAGGATCTGTGACAGGAATCCAAGCATAGTGCTTGGCATGAATCCATGCCTCCCGCCATTTCACAGATCCTCACTTTTTTCTCCAGCCACATCTCTCTCCAGCCTCGCATCTTATATGCGGCGGGGGGGGGGATACAGTACTGTACAGGGCAGTCCTGGTGGCGCAGTGGTTAAATGCCAGTACTGCAGCCACAATGTTGTGAGTTCCATCCTGCAGGGCTCCAGGTTGATTCAGCCTTCCATCCTTCTGTAGTTTGGTAAAATGAGTACCCAGCTTGTTGGGGGCAATTAGCTAACACACTGTAAACCGCTTAGGGAGTGCTTAGCACTATAAAGTGGTATAGAAATATAAATGCTATTGCTATTGCTATCTTTGGAGAGCCTGCCAGCTGCGTGTTTCCTCACTGCGAACGAACAAGCAAGAGTGCTGCAGCTACCACCGCAAAGGTGGACATGGGCAGCTGGTGGTTCTCCAGAGGTGGGGGAGCCTGAAGAATGCATGCCTGGAGGCCAAGGCTTGCTGCCACCTATGCTGCTGCCATATGCCATCTTATAAATAAGGGACTTCAGCAGATTTTGGTATCTGCACGGGGTCCTGGAACCAACCTCCCGCAGGTACTGAGGGCCCACTGTATATCACACACACACACACGTATATATAACATATGTATCAGGTAGGCCAAGGAGCAGAAGATAGACAGGCTGTGTAGCTCTCCCCATATGATAACAAATGGCACTGGGGACCAATTGTATACCCCCCTGGTTTGTTGGCTTCTTCAATGCTACTGCCACACAGCTAATCAGCATAAGCTAAGGATAAATAATAAGGAAAAAGAACCTACGGAATAGGAATACCAGTGATCTTATTAACTTGCACACTGCTAAACTGCGTTACTCATCATGTAATCTGTTGCTCTGTCTTACACAAAAGTGTATACCCACCAAACCCATCTACACAGGAACTGGCTGCCAATCCATTTGGGGGACCGATTCAAAGAACTGATCTTAACTTTCAAAGCCATTACAGCTTCTGATCAGGATTCATTCACTTGGGATGACTCACATATACCTGTTCACAACTAAAGATTTTCTTCAGAGGCCCTAGATAAGTGCTCCTGTCAAGAGAAGTGAAGCAAGTGGCCACTATTTTTATTTATTTATTGGATTTATATCCCATCTTTCTCCCGAAATGGGATTCACAGGGCCTCCTTGTTGATGGCACCCCAAGAATGGAATCAGCTAGAGCAAAGTTGGATGGAGGCCATCATAAATAAATAAGCAAAATTTAAAGCCTTTCAGCATTACAGTAAATATAGGTTTTAAGATCTTCATTAGCACATTATGGTCATCAATTTCCAATGCAGAATCAAAGATTTCTCCATTATCCGAAACCAAACAATTATGTGGCCAATAGCTGCCAAGACATCCCATACTTTGACAATCTACATGAGCAGATCAGTGTGACTCTTTGGCAGCAGACTTGCTTACAAGAATTATGATCACCATCCAAGGTCCTGATTGTCAAGTGCAATCTTTCCCAAACTAGTACTCTCCTAAGGTGTTGCACTGCAACACACATTATCCCAGCCACTGTCCACACTGGATGCGGCTGATGTAAGTTACAGTCCGGCACATCTGGAGAGCATTAGCTTTGGTCAAAGCTGTCAAGAATAAGAGCAGAAGAAAGGAGAAACAATTCCCTCATTGATCATTTTGACCCTTATCTAACTCCTGGCATCTAAACAATGCCATAGAAAAGGCATGATCTCGTAGTAAAACCATTCAAGAGAAAGGGTTAAAGATCACTGCAAGCCACCCATCAAATGTAATTATTGTGACTGAACCCTTTGTTACAACAATGCTTCTTTTGCCTCCAGTTCACTGGGTTTCAAAATTTACCCGAGCTGTTGAAAAAAAGCAGCCCATGTTCAAGAAGCAGAAGAAAGAAGGAATCCAGATGGTTCCACATTCATACGCCACAATACCAAAGGGCTTTTAGCTTACAGCCAATATCACTGGTTTATTCAATGTTATAAATGCTTTAAAGGTAAAAGAGGAGGCCTGCAAAATTGTTGAAAGAGGGAGCTAAACTCATATCCACAACCTTTTCTTCCCATCCTCACTCCACAAAGTAACTGCGCAATTCTGTCATCTTCCAAGGCCAAACAAGGTGTGATGGGAGCTGTCAGGTTTATTCCTTACATGTCTGCCCAGATTCAAAGGGAACAGATGAGGTGGACCTGATTCTAGAAAGTCTGCCTGAGTGAGAAGAGCTGAGCCTTCCCTTGCTCCTTCACTTCAACTTCACAAAATCCAGGCACTTTTCTCCCATGTGGACTTCAATATTAGAAATGAGGTGAGCCTGGAAAAAAAATAACAGATGAGGTGGGGGTATGGAGGAAGGGGAAAGTTTAGCTCTTAACTACATGCTCCTTTTTACACAAGAAACAGGTTCCCCCCTCACCTACTTCCTTCACTGTGATCCAAGCAGACATGGAAATAAAGGAGCATGGCTACCCCTCTTAACTAGTCTGCCCCCCTCTCCACCCACCCCCACTTAACTTTGAGGGTAGGTTATTGAGTAAATCAGGGTAGTCAACTTGGTAGCCTTCAAATGTTTGGCATTTCAGCTCTTGTAAGCCTCAACCAGTATGGCCAGTGGCCAAGAGTTGTAGGAGCTGTACTCCAAAATACTTTGGGAGACATCTAATTTAGTCAATTATTCCCTCCATTCTGTCTCTCACCACAAACCCTTGACTCTTTCATTTAAAGAAATTAGGCTTAAATGTATAGAACTTTGGCTGGCTCGTGTCCTTTATCTCTTAATTATGTTTTAGCAGAAGCCACTCTAATCTACTTTACAGTCCCAGAACCCAACAATCCACTCCACCACATTCTTCAGCATTTTGGATTTTATCTGTGCTGAGGAGTGTGCTACTATGCTAATTCAACATTTATATTTTTTTAAAAAAGGAGTTAAAACATGATCAAGCCATACCAGAAAGAAAGAAAAATGCAATGTGTGTGTGTACAGGGGAAAATACAAAGATTTCTTCTAATATACTGAGTGACAAAACTGTAATGCAGCCTGACAAGAGTGCAGCCCTGGAGGCAATTCAAGAATCTTGATGTCCAATTTCTGGTCTGGATAACTTGCTGAGTGGTGACTAAAACTGCCCTGCACTTTGAGGATACAAATGATTGGACAGCAGGGTAATTAACTTTGAAACAACACACATGTAACTGACAAGCACTGATACAAAACAGAATTGAGATTATGTGAAGAATGCAAACCATGAATATTTTAGTTTGGGGATTTATGTTTAATTCTGTTATCTTTGTTTATAACTCCAGCTCTTTTTTACTCTCCATGAAAGTAAATTACAGTATTTTGATCAGGGAACTCCTTCTTTAATAAAGGGAGAATTCAAAGCTGAGTATGACCCTATTTACTGAAGCAAGTTTCACCAGAAAATATGTCAAGGCCATTCTTGCTTTATGGATGGGTGGTGAGAAGCTAAGAAATGGAACCTTGGCAATTTCCCCAGAAAAAAAGTAGTTCAGTAAAGGACACAAGGTAAGAACTGATTTACACACACTGCAACCTATATTTACCAACACCCTGCCCGGAACAAGGAACTAAGGAATATAAAATTATTAGTAGTACAAAGTCTCTGCTGTAAAACACTTACTTATCGTCTGTATAGATTTCACTTTTATACTGAAGGAAGGTAATAAAAATATACTTATCCAACCCGAACATCTTAGCATCCCAAATTGACCTTTTTCAAATTAGGGGATTTTTTCCCTCCTTGGCTGTCAATGAACTATGAATTTTTCACTGCAGAATAAGAATAGAAATAACCAAAGATTGAACAACCCCTTGAAGATGAATCTGTAAAGTTTCTTTGGCTGCAAAGGCTTTCCCAACCACAGCTACAAATACGCGGCTATATTCATATCACAAAGGTGTGGTCACGCAGAGGCCTTTCTCCATTCAAGAGAGCAGGGAGCCCACTTGTGCAGAAGACATGCCTAAGCAGCAGAATGCAAACAAAGTCTGTATCAAGACAGTAACCAACATCTCTGCCCCAAGTTTTTCAAACAAGTTAACAAGTCCATTTTAACACATTTCTTAATTTTACAGTGCTGCTAGGGAATGGATGTTTCTCACACTAGTGGGTGGGTCACATTAGAGAAGGGGATGATCAGGGAAATAAAATCAGCATGAGTTGTGCAATCTAGAAAACATTTTCTTTACATAAGTGGGAGGAAAAGTACTTTTTTTTCCTTCCTTTTTTCGAGATTTTCCATGGTTAGGAAACTGTCATGTGCCCTAACACTGCAAACATAAATATATTCTAGTATCAGTAAATTATCTTGAAATCAGCATGTGTGCAGACAAGGCTATGCCTAGGAAAATATATAGTGGGAACCATACACTGGAGTATGGTTCCAAGGCTTCCCTCCACCCCCAGAGATACCAAAATCCATGGTTGCTCAAGTCCAGTTATATACAATAGAATAATAAAATGGTGTCCCTTATATAAAATGGCAAAATCAAGGTTTGCTTCTTTGGAATTATTATTTTTTGATTATCTTCAAGCCGTGGATGGAGGAGTCCCTGAATGCCAAATCTGTGGATACAGAGGGCTGACTGCATACTGAAAAGGATGCAGACTAGCCACCCAGAAAAGCCCTCTTGGCCAATATTATTCTATAACTTCACCTATGCCAGCATACTTCCTCTGAGCTAATACATGGGCAAATGTCAAAGCAAGGTATACATTGATTTGGATTGCAGTTAATGGTTCCAGCTTATTAAAATACTGATTTCCAAATCTCTAGGAAGACATGGGTGCTTTCTGACTTCTAGAACACTGAGAAGATCAATGGAACAATCAAAGAGTATCTGGTATTGGGTCCAAAGAGGGAGAAGGGAGAGGCTGACATTGCAAGGCATAAATGACCCTGAATCTGCACAAAAATGTGTGTACAAAAAGAGAGTTCTCTTACTGAAATTTCAGTATAAAAAGGCAAAAGGGGGGGGGAGGAACCTAGCAGCACTCTTAAGACTAACCAAACAATATTTTAGCACAAGCTTTCATGGATATCAATCCACTTCCTCAGATGCAATGACAGGATGATACTAAAGCCTCAAGTTATTAAGCATGTTTATACTGTTATGGGAGTGGGAGTGGGATGTAACAGGATCCAGACAGATACAAACCATGACTCTTGCTCTAAATCTTTAAAGTGCTATGTGGTAATTTCAGTGTTATCTAATTCTTTTATGTTCCTTTAGTTAATCATGCTCTGGTTAATACTGGAGGCTTGGTCTACTTGACAGAAAAGGAATGGAGCAGAAACATTACAATTTACAAAAAAACATGTTTTTCTCTTTCTTTAAAAGTAAAATTCAAAAGAAAACAACACCCGTCAATCCAAATGAATCATGCACCACAGATCTGTGGCCCCAAGCTGAGCAGGAGGCTAGTGGTGGGAATTCCTTTAAAAATAAAAATAAAATTTCAAGAGATTGAGTATGAAGTAACAGAACACTGTTAACTGGCACTAGGAACAGGTGCCTGGTGCAGATGGCTGAACAGTGCAGATTGGCAAGTGATCTAACAATAAAAGGAAAGGATAACCCTGGATCATCTAATCAACTGATTGTAGTTTTACAGGAAATGTTTTATGATTTAGTAATAAACATACCATGGCAAGTGCAGCAGAAAAGAATGACACTGTGGTGACTGAATTGGATTTCATTACATAATAAAATGTTTGAAGAATTTATTGTTAGGATGGAAGAAGGCAGTAACAGATTAATAGACTACCAGCTTCTATGGCTAACACCTAAGTATTTGTTACGTAGTTCTGATTTTTCACAACATTCTTTAACTCATTAGGCTTCAGCAAAAGTAAAATCCTGCATGGGGGAAGACCACACAAACCAGAACAAGGTATTTCAGAGAGAAAAGGAGATTTTTCTGAGGAAATTATGTGGGGAGGTAGGCTCTTTAGAAGCAATCAGGCATTACAATGGGGAAGACTGTTACAAGCTAAACCTCAGTGCCACAAGTATAGACTGTATAATTTATTATAATCCATCATGAGAAGGTGAAGGAATTTGTGTGTGCATGTTTATAGGGAGAGGGGAATATTGGAATTTCAGCATCTGCTCCCATCCAACTCTATCCATTAACATTGTGGGAAAATCCTCCCATCACCCCTCACTCTCTGGATCGTGCTGAGACAGTCCATCAGCCTTCCATTCAAGATGAGAAGAAAAGGGACAATAGCTATTCAAGACGCTGCCAGGGTCACAACCCCCCTACCATCAGAACTTCTTAATGACCCCCAACAACAACATTCATAGCGACTGGGGAGGGAAAGGAGGAGTGACATGCAGAACAATTGCTCATTCAACAAGGCAGCTTGGGGCGTGAGGGGGCTGCTGCCCATCCTCCTCTGAGGCGGCTTCACAACAGAGTATTGAGAACATTCTCTGTTTCTAAAGGAGCCTGAACGACTCTTCCTGCCAAAATGGGACTAGTGTCCTGAAAGTCCTGTACTACCCCACTCAGACTTAGCTGTGATCCAGTCTATGTTCACCTGCATAGTTATTCCATGCTTAATGGGTCTCTAATGTACTTTCATTATCCCTATCTGTTCTCAATGAGAAGAAGGGAAAACAGAAGGAATACCAAGGGCACTGTGGTACAAAATGCTTGACTGGGAGTTTGAAGAGCCAGGTTCTAATCCTCAATGAGCCATGACACTTACTGAATGAATGATCTTGGGGCAGTCACTCTCTCTTATCCTGACCTACTCTCACAGGGTGTTGCAAGGATAAAGTGGTGAGGGGGACAGAGCCCAATACACCACCTTGAGCTCACTGAAGGAAAGGTGGGATGAATATCACCTTCAAGAATTGTTCACACACATATCCTCTTTGACTTTTCCACATTTTTATTGTGTTCCTACCTGGAACTGGAATGGATTTAATAAGCACTGTTATCACTGGATGTACAATGCTTCTGTTTACTTAAATTTTGTGCCACAATATAAAAAATAACTTGCACCTTCACAGTTTTGAGTATCTTGTGTACATTAAGTGGTAACGAAGCCAATTATATCCATTTCAATTCCAGATTGGAACAGATCAAATTGTGCAAAAGGTAAAGAGGGATGAATACTTCCACAAGGCACTGTAAATGTGATTAATAAATAAGTGTAGCTTGCTTTGAAACAATATGTCACTTTGCTGAAATGTTAGTTGAGGATAAGGTTATTAGTATGTCTTGTGTTCCATATGGGGTATGATATGTAGGATTGCCACACTTACGACTCTCGAACGCTTTCATCAGTGCTGTATATGCAGAATCCTAAATATACACTGGACTGACTATGTGACGAATGTTGCTGTCCTTGAGCAAGCAGGGATCACCAGCATTGAGACCATGATATTGAGAACACAGCTGCGCTGCTGGGCAGGGCACGTTTCTAGGATGGAGGACCATCGCCTCCCAAAAATAGTACTCTACGGTGAACTCGCCACGGGTCAGCGTAAGAGGGGCGCTCTAAAAAAGCGATACAAGGAATCCCTGAAACAACATCTCAGGCTCGGCCAAATTTATCACCAACAAAGGTCTGCGCTGGCCTCACATTGGGAAGCATGGAGATGCACTATCCACAATGCTGCAGCCTTATTTGAGAACTCACACCAAACAAGTCTTGAAGAGAAACGACAACGCAGAAAGAATAACAACCCGGAAACATCACCCAAGGAGACCTTCTGCTGTGCTTTCTGCAACCGGACTTGTTTATCTCGGATTGGCCTTTTTAGTCATCAGCGTGCTTGCAGAAAGCGCGGGATGAGTCCTTCTTGAATCTTTGTTTGTGAAGAAAAGCCAGAGAGAGAGATGATATGTAGGAACAAATCATTAATTAAACATCATAGAATGGAAAAAACACATTACAGACAAACAGGCTAACGTGTGTATACTATACCTGGCCTGCAATGTTCCTCACAATATAGGGAAGAAAACCCCTTTCTTTTCCACCCTCTGTCTATGCTGTAACAACACACTGCAAGGAACAATGACCAACACTAGATCCTGGGGGCTTATGTACATCATGAAACAGAGAAGTTCCATCCTTTAGTGTGGGGCAGGAACTCTTATTTGTGTTAGGGACCAAGACAAGAGATCTAGGAAACTGCATTGATTATGCAGTAACAATTTAGGACACGCTTCCACAATTTGGTGTTCTCCATTTATTTGGAACTACAGCTCCCATAAGCTTTTGCCTGGGCAGCCAGTCATCCGAATTGATAGAAGTTATAGCTCAAAACATGTTGGGGCAGGTTTATTTAGAATGTCATAATCCTCCGTCAAAGAAAGCAAAAAAGAACTAGAGCGAAGGGACATAACCACAAAGGTGTGTTACATGTCCCAGCAGACTTGGACCTGATAGGACAGATTTCTCCCAGGGACAGTTAGAAATCTTTTGTATGTGATGATGAACCCACAAACATGCCTGTAACCTGTTCCACTGTTGCTGATGGGGAGACACTCCATGTGAAGTGGAATAAGGAAATGGGGGACAGTGCTACACTTTACACAATTAACTGTGGAGGTACATAGTCACAAAAGGACTGTTCCTAGCAATTTCCACATGTTGCCTATTAACATGTCAACCAACACTTTGCAAAAAAAAAAAAAAATAGTGATGGCGCTTTAGAAAATTATCAAAAGCATACTACAAAGCAAGTGTATACACACACACATGCACACAACAGAATACACCATATTCTTTATATGTTACACTCATGAAACACGAGGAACACTAGTGCACCCTTTACCTCAGAAATCCATAAATGGGAATAAAGATTATTTCAGTTGGGAACAGAAAGGGTTTACACATTGTACACACTTTGAATATTAAATGTGACTATAATAGAAAGTAAAAGCAGACCCCTAGATGAAATTCTGAACATATTACAGGCAGAAATTCTTTACTCCTTTTTTCTATTTCCCCCAGCAAACTGAATGCCTCTAGGGACCCACTAGGCTTGAAGGAAATTTGTTGATGGTGGCATTCTTCTTCATCCATTCTTTCTCCAAGAGCAAAGCAAACATTAATCTCAGCCTGTCTCTGAGCTGACAAAGGTCTATAGACAGATCGGCAGTCTGCCCGGCCTACTTTCTTTCTTGACCCACTTGCTCTAGTGCTGAGCTGGGACAAGGCTAGACTCCAAAATAAGTTAGGCTTTGCCTCAGCAACTTCAGCCAGGGACGTAGAAGGACAGCCGGACACATTGCTCTTATTGCCATGACAACCACTCAAGAAGCTAGTATGGGGACAGCATACTAGTGAAGGGAGTGAGTAGGATGAGGTGGGGTGTGGGGGAGCCCCAGCCATTGCCACGCAGACAAGGAGTTGGTCTGCATGCCAATTAATTGCTCACATGCAACAAAAACCTTTTGCTGAGTGAAGACTTCTTTATGGTAGAAATCTGGCAATAGTCATTACATGACAAAGTGAGTCCCACATTCACTACACCATGGAACAAAGCCTTCAAAATACTATTTTATTTCCTCAAAGACATTATCCACATGCCATTATCTATACAAATATCCATAACCAAATTCTCAACTAAGGGTAATATCATTGTTACTGTTGTCCAAATAAACAATGGCTTGTCTGTGAGTTGTGTCTGCAGCTACCTACCCTGAACTGACAAAAGGGGCAGGACAGAAACAAACCAGAAATGGGGAAAACAAGCCATAGTTTATTTGGTCATCTGCTGTGCAAATAGTGGTTTAACCAACAAACCATCACAGCAGTGGCAGCTGGTCGCTTCCAAGTCAGTGAGGAGTGAATCCACTCTGGGATTTAGTTCCCCCTTTAAAGAAGCTATCCCCAAAATAGGTTCAGCATCAGCACCCTGAATAGCTCCTTTAAAGTTTGGGTTAAAACTTGGAGCAGACTCTGTGCTCAACATCAGAGTCACCCATTGCCATTGCTATTCATAGCAACAACAAAAGCTCATGTACGTGCATGCTAATGTGAAAAGGGTGAATACAGAAAAAATGTTCTCATGGTACACACCCATCTCCTCAGGACAGTCACAAGGCCGCTTTCTCATAACAGTGTAACTTAGGGTGAACCAATGAAGATTATTACCAGTAGACACAGCATAAACAAAAGAAAATATTATTTCACAGAATGAGCAATCCGCTTAGGGAATCCTTTGTCAAGATATTTTACACTGGCAACAAGTACCAATTGCTTTCTTAAAAAACATGATTAGATGAATTCACATTAAGATCCTTGCATGCTGGAGACAATTAACATGGATGGCTATCTTGATAATAATGCTCAGCTTGTAACCTGTCCTGAAGCATCTGTTTTGTTATTACAGCTGTTTAACTTAGAGTCTGCACATCACAATAAGTTTGTGTTAACCATGGTTTATTGCTTAAACTACTAATTGCACAGCAAATGAGCAAGCAAATCATGGCTTGTCTTCCCCCTTTTTGGTTTGTTTCTCTCCTGTCCCTTTTGTCAGCTCATATTCAGGGTGTGTGGCTGCAGACACAAACCAGGGGCAAGCCATGGTTACAGGTCTGGACCTCACAGCAACCTGTAGTTTAAACAAGCCAAAGTTTATTAGCTAATAAAAATGCATGCGTTCAGGTTGCGGTTAATTAACAAAGCATGGATTGTTAGAAGAGTCTGCACATAATAACAAGCCAGATTTCAATGCAACACGCTATGGCAGAATCAGAAAGCTGAGACAGATATACTGGTTGAGTATCTCTTATCCAAAAGGCTTGGGATCAGAAGTGTTCTGTATTTTGGATACCTGCATTTGGAAGAGAGTGGTAAGGCAGGTTTACTACTGAACATTAAGAAAACAAAATTAATGACCACAGATTATTTACATAAATTTAATGTAGACAATGAAAAAACTGAAATAGTCAAAGATTTTCCATACCTCAACTCAATCATTGATCAGAATGGAGATTACAGTCAAGAAATCAGAAGAAGACTATTTTAATTTAATTTAATTTAATTTAGGTATTTATACCCCGCTCTTCAGCCACAAAGCTCCCAGAGTTGCTTACAAATTGTAACAAATGTGTTACAAATTGTGCAATAGCAATTTACACATCTACACCACATTAAGCAGTTTCCAATGTATGTTAGGACTTTATCACACTACACTGTTAAAGTGCTATTATTCCACTTAAATGCTATGGCTGCCTCCTGGGGAATTCTGGGTTTTGTAGTTTAGTGAGGTCTAAGAACTCTCAAGCTGAGAATGCTAAATGCTCCTCCCTAAACTGCAAATCCCAGGATTCCACAGGAGGCAGACACAGCAGTTAAAGTGGAATAATAGCACTATAAAAGTATAGTGTGATAATCTCCTTAGCTAATTGCCCTCACAAGCTGGGTACTGATTTTACCGACCTATGAAAGGATGGAAGACTGAGCGACCCTTGGAGCCCTTAGGATCGAACTCTCAATGTAGCAGCTTGAAGTACTGGCATTTAACCACTCCACCACCAGGGCTCCATAGGACTTGAAAGGATAGCTATGAAAGAACCAGACAAGATCCTGAAGTGCAAAGATTTATCACTGAACACTAAAGTTAGGATTGTTCATGCCATTATATTTCTCATCACTATGTATGGTTGTGAGACAGTAAAGAAAACTGACAGGAAGAAATCAACTCATCTGAGATGTGGTGATGAAGAAGAGTTCTGCAGATACCACAGACGGCAAAAAGACAAATACAGGTCGACCCCTGTATCCGTGGGGGATACGTTCCAAGACTCCCCATGGACACCTGAAACTGTGCATAATAGGGACCCTAATTATTTTCAATGAGAACATTGGAAGTTGAATCACATTGGAGGACCTAGAAATGCCTAGTGAGAACATATATTTTCAGATGTGATAAGTGAAACCATGGATACTGAACCTGCAGATATGGGGGCTGACCTGCAAATGGGTCCTTGAACAAATCAAGCTTGACCTCTCCTTAGAAGCCAGTATTATTAAACTGAGTCTGTCGCACTTTGGCCACATCATGAGAAGGCATGATTCACTAGAAAAGACAATAATGCTAGGAAAGGTAGAAGGCAGTAGGAAAAGCCTTCAAGACTGCCTTCAAGATGGACAGACATAATCAAGGAAGCTACAGCCCTGAGTCTGCAAGACCTGAGCAAGATGAATCATAGAATCATAGAATTGCAGAGTTGGAAGAGACCACGAGGGCCATCCAGTCCAACCCCCCTGCCACGCAGGAAATCTTGATCAAAGCATCCCCGACAGATGGCAATCCAGCCTCTGTTTAAAGACCTCCAAGGAAGGAGACCCCACCATGCTCCGAGGGAGTGTGTTCCACTGCCGAACAGCTCTTACTGTCAAAAAGTTCCTCCTCATGTTGAGGTGGAATCTCTGTTCCTGGAGCTTGCACCCATTGCTCCGTGTTCCAGTCCCTGGAGCAGCAGAAAACAAGTCTGCTCCATGATGATAGGGTGTCTTGGAGATGTCTAATTCACGGGGTTGCTATTAGTTGAAGTTGGCTTGAAGGCAGTTAACAACAACATACATATACGCCTCCTGCCATTTCACAGACCCTTGTGTCTCTCTCCAGCCTTGCATGCCATTCATTCACTACTTGTGTTGTTTATGAGACACGAGACTGGAGAGAGGTTGAGGATCTGAGACACAAACAAGTAGAAGTGCCACATCCACTGTCTTGAAGGCAGAAGTGGACGGCTAGAAGCAAAAAGTTTTGGTTTTTTTCAGATTTCCGATTAGGAGTGCTCAACCTGCACAAGCATAGTTTCTATACAGTGTGCTAATATAGTTCCTACAAATGTTCCAAGCGCTTTGTATCAATTATCTCCACAATCCTTCTTTTAAAAACTCTTATAAAAGTAAACAGGTTATTAATATCCCCATGTTATAGGGGACTGATGCTATTTATTTGTTTCTGCAAGCTTTATATACTGACTTACAGCCATAACAAGGACTGCCAAGATGGTTTAAAATAAAATTTCAATACAATTTGAGAGTATACAAGAACTAAGGACTAAAGTAAACCAAACAAGGCAGAACCCTTGACTAAAAGACATAGAGCAGTGGTTCCCAAACTGTGGTCCTCCAGATGTTTTGGACTTCAGCTCCCAGAATTCCTGACTGTTGGTCAAGCTGGCTAAGGTTTCTGGGAGGTAAAGTTCAAAACACCTGGAGGACCAAAGTTTGGGGACCACTGACCTAGAGGAATAAACATGTGCTAAATGGGAGTTCCACAATTGGGGTGCTCCAACCAAAAGGGCCCTAGAGGAGCTGATGCTCAGAAACTTCTGTTGGCCCAAAAAGCTACAGTTAGATTGTTAACTTAGGCTTGCTCCAGGGTGTATAAAATTCCCTTTCTGCAACAGTTCCACTGGCTGCTAGGACGTTTCTCAGCACAATTCAAGATGCTGGTTATGACCTGTAAAGCCCTTTACAACTTGGGTCCAGGTTACCTGAAGCAGTGGCATCACTTAATGGGGTGCAGGGGGTGTGGACCACACCGGGTAACACCATCAGAAGGAGTGATATCAAAATGACTGTTTATTAAAAAACATGTGCAGTGTTTCAGCAGAAATGTATTATTTTTTATAAAAATATCCCTGGTGCCATGTCCAGACAGGCAAGCCTTCCTTCTCGTTCCTCTCCCACATGTAGGTTTTTTTGTGACCCTCAAAACCACCCACAGATTACATAGATTGATGGGATTACTAAGAATTCTGTATGGTTTGGTATGGGAGGAGGTCCATCCAGTGACACCATGAGTTACCACACTGGGTGACACTAATCCTAGTGATGCCACTGCCTGAAGCACTCTATCTTCCTTTATGAGCCTGTCTGGGTTATATGATTTTGTGGAGAGGCTTTCCTCTCAGTGCCACCACTTTCCTAGAGATGCTTGGTAGGAACAAGAGAGGAGACCTTTTGGTGGCTGCTCCCAAGTTTTGGAACACCCTCTTTAGCTAAGATAGCTCCCTCTTTGTTCTCCTTGTGCCAGTTGTATACTCCCTGGAGCCAACCCCATCTATATCTATATATTTATATCTATCTATCTATCTAGATATAAATGTGCTGCTTTGTATGTTTTTAATCTCTATAGGTGTTGATATTTTATAAATTGCCATGATTCCAAGCACTGGGGGAAAGTGGAACACAAATGAATAAAGGAGGAGGAGGAAGAAGGGGAGAGAAAAAGCCTGGGCCCAGAAGTAGGTGAAAGGCCCTCCCTCCATCCCAGCTGCCACCGCCCTGCCCTTGGAGAGAAGAAGAGGCAGGCAGAACTCCATCAGGCCTAGGCCCAGAAGCAGGTGAAAGGCCCTCCCTCCAGCCCAACTGCCACCGCCCTGCCCTTGGAGGGAGAGAAGAAGAGGTAGGCAGAAATCCATCAGGCCTGGACCCAGAAGCAGGTGAAAGGCATTCCCTCCAGCCCAACTGCCACCATCCTGCCCTTGGAGGGAGAGAAGAACTAGCAGTATCTACTGGATTTAATCCGTACTACTGCCATTCCCTTTTCCTTATGTGTCATGTCTTACTTAGATTGTAAGCTTGAGGGCAGGGAACTGTTAAATCAACCATTTGTAAGCCACTCTGATAGCCTTTGTGGCTGAAGAGCGGGGTATAAATAAATAAATAAGAAGAGGAACATGAGTCAGCAGCATGATGTGGCAGCTAAAAAAGCAAATGCAATTCTAGGCTGCATCAATAGGAGTATAGTGTCTAGGTCAAGTGAAATAATAGTGCCACTCTATTCTGTTTTGGTCAGACCTCACCTGGAATACTGTGTCCAGTTCTGGGCACCACAATTCAAGAAGGATGTTGACAAGCTGGAATGTGTCCAGAGGAAGGCGACCAAAATTGTGGGATGTCTGGAAGCCATGCCCTATGAGGAGCGGCTTAGGGAGCTAGGTATGTTTAGCCTGGAGGAGAGAAGGTTAAGAGGTAACATGATAGCCATGTTTATATATTTGAAGGGATGTCATATTGAGGATGCAGCAAGTTTGTTTTTTTGCTGCTCCAGAGACTATGACATGGAGCAATGAACTACAGGAAGAGATTCCACCTAAACATTAGGAAGAACTTCCTGACGGTGAGAGCTGTTTGACAGTAGAATGAGCTGCCTCAGAATGTGGTGGAGCCTCCTTTTTTGGCGGTGTTTAAACAGAAACTGTATGGCCATCTGTTGGGAGCGCTTTGATTGGGTATTCCTGCAGGGCAGGGGGTTGGACTAGATGGCCAGACAGAATAGGGAAACTCATCAGACAGAATAGGGAAACTAATGAGGAAACAACCTCCAAGCAATCTACAGACCAACCAAGAAAATCCAAGAAATGCTATGCTCAGAAAAGGACAAAAGAGACCCTCTCACACCTGCAGGAGTTTACCACATACCATGCAGCTGTGGACAAGTTTACATAGGGACCACTAAACGCAGTGTGCAAACATGAATCAAGGAACATGAGAGACACAGCAGACTGACCAGCCAGAAAAATCAGCAGTAGCAGAACATGTTATAAACCAACCTGGACAGAAAATGCTATTTAAAAACACAGAAATCCTGGACCAGGCCAACAACTATCATGTCAGAATGCACAGAGAAGATATTGAAATCCACAAACACCTGGACAACTTCAACAGGAAAGAAGAAACCTTAAAAGTAAACAAAATCTGGCCCCCAGTTTTGAAAAACACTAAAATCAGAACTCAACACTTGCAAAGGAATTCCACCCAGGGACAGGGGGAGTTCCAGCAGATAATGGCCCATCAACCAACCATTAGCCAAACAGACACTAACGAGCCTTCCATTTCTATACCCAGAAACTAACCATTCAATTACACAAATGTACATATACTTCCCAACAGGGGCTCACAGCATATAAACTCCTCATACGCTCCTACCCAACCTTCTCTGAAGATGCCAGCCACAGATGCAGGCGAAACATCAGAAACAAACTATTCCAGAACACGGCCTCACAGCCCGGAAAAAAACCCAAGGTCCCTCTGTTACTTTAGGAACCTAAAATATGACTATGTACAATCTGATTTCGCATAAAATGATCATAATTGGTATAGTAAAAATACAGTTCAAACAACTATTGTATTCAAACAATTATATATGAAAACTTTGTCTTAAAGACGTTACTCATCATGCTAAAATAAAACATTTCATAATCAATTTTCTTCCTTTTTTCAATTTTTTGGAAAAAAACAAAAAAGACTTCAGGATAAACGTGTGTTGGTTTTTTCTGGGCCTTCACATCTGTATTGGTAAAAGGACTTTTCTGGATGAGATCATATTCCAACTAAAGGATCACATTCACAGCTTGGGCCTGTGACTGGGATTCATTCTGCTAACCTCTGCAAATGTCAGGTGACATCTGTAACAATCATGACAGCTATATCTGGTGTGCCTGCTCTTTCTTGGAAAACTGAAATTTGACCACAGTGATATATGCTATTTGGTAAGCTTTAGACTGGACCACTGCAATGTAATCAAATTTGAATGCCACTGGAGGGTACTGTACTTGGAAACTACATCTGTTACAGCATGTGATGGAAAGGTTGTGAATTGGGCACCAGGTGCAGAGAACATAAAATCTGCTAAAGAACTGCCCAGGGTACCAGTATGTTTTCAGGCATGGTTCTAAGTGCTGGCCTTGACTGCTCAAACCAACACAGTCTCCTTGGTCTTGTGTATCTGAAGACATATCTCCTGATGTTTAACTATTAGAAACATAGCAATATTTTTATGCATGTGTATGTGTATGGTGTACAATAAAAATTATTATAAAAGATGATTTTATGCATGTGTATCTCTGTATGGTATACAAGAAAACAGGTCCTGGTGTTCTGAAATTACAGGATTGTGCAATCTTAAATTCAAGATAGGGGAAACAATAAAATAAGATTTTCCTTGGTTTTTTTCCAGGCTGTGAGGCCATGTTCTGGAAGAGTTTAGAGCACAGAAACAGAGGTGAACAAGAAAACAATATATTGCTATTTCACTTACACCTTTGTGTGGTTCATGCTTTCAAGTCTTTTCCCACTTATGGCCATCCTAAGGCAATCCTATAAAGTGACTTTCTTGGCAGGATTTTTTCTCTGAGAAGGTCTGCCGTTGCTTTTCTCTGAGACTGAGAGAGTGTAACTTGCCCAAGGCCACCTAGCAGGTTGCCATGGCTGAGCAGGGCATTGAACCCTGGTGTGCCAGAATCCTAGTCCAGCACTGAGACCCCCACATCTGCTTAGAGTTAATCACAAGCTGAATTATGGTAGCGTACACATGGGTACATACAGCCCTCAACAGCTTTCCCTGTGGCCTACCAGAGCCCCATCCATTCTTCTGCATAGCCCCCAGTGACCCACTCTCAGGTACAGGGCAAAGACAAGACTATTCCAGCATTACTCTTGATTGGGATCATGGTGGGG
The DNA here is from genome assembly GCA_030847615.1 of Gambelia wislizenii. Lineage (NCBI taxonomy): Eukaryota > Metazoa > Chordata > Lepidosauria > Squamata > Crotaphytidae > Gambelia > Gambelia wislizenii. The sequence goes on along the minus strand of JAUMIR010000001.1, from coordinate 340,419,379 downwards.
GAGGTGTAGACTCCCCCTCCCAGCCCCATGCACCTGAGATCACTGTTTTTCTGCCACTAACTGCAATGGAGAAACAGTCAGTTGGTTCAGAATTGCTGGGACGAAGAGTTTTAACCTCCAGTATGTAACCTGCTCAGTATTTCAGTATTTCCAGTGCAGACAGCTGCTTCCCCACTGCTAACAGCAGAAGGAAACAGTGATCTGAATTAAGATCATTACAGGGAAAGACTAATTCCTCCAGTGATCCCATCCCTACCTCTCAGCAGGCATGGAGAGGACACCTAAATCCCTATGGGCTGAGATTCTGCATGCCTGTGCATGGTAATATGAGTACACACATCCCTGCAACCCATCACCTGGCACCTCATGTGGTTCTAGAGGCCTAAAAAAGTTGCCCACTCCTATAGTAAAGCACAGGAATTGGGATTTTTGTCAAAACCTTTCTTGAAATGTTTGGCTTTGAGGAGGGATCTGGAAGAATTTAATGAAGGTGACATCAGACAAGAAGTAGTTCTGACCATATGGCGGTGGTGGGGAGTAAGGGTGAAGTCTTTTGAAGGAACAGGAACCGTCAGACAGAGGGAGAGGGGTGTGTCTACAGGAATGAAGGTAGTAAGCAGCAATGTACCAGACTGTGTATTCCTGCCAGGCCACCAAGTTCGGCTGGGAAGATCTTAGTATGAGCACCACCCTGCTCTGGAGTATGCAAAAATGGGGAGTTGAGGGCCTTCCCTGTAAGGCTGGTTTTTTTATTTCCAGCCAAGCCAACTTCAGTTGCCAGGCAAAAAAGCAAAATCTTTGCCTGTAAAATCACACCAGGTAAAATGTAGTCTTAGAAGAGATGGAACAAATGAACTCAAATCTACAGATCAAATTCCAGGTTAGCTAGGGACCTGGAATGTTCAGATTAAATGACCAGAGTATATTATTTTATTATGTTCATTGCAGGGCTCTCTTTAATAATTCTTGGGAAGTGAATAACATTTCCAGCTTCTGTATGGGTAGAGGCTGGTCAGCCTTATGTCTCTTGCAATGCACCTCCCCTGGAAACCTAAGCCTTATAACTGAGCTTTAGTTAAAGGAATTGTCAGGGTTCCTCATCCATCTCCTGTTCTGTCATCTGTCTCTGCCTTAGGTTTATATCCTCCCAGAAATTCCTTCCTCTTTGCTTTCTCTGATCTTGGTTTCAATGCCTCTTCCTCAACCTCTTTCACTTTTCTCCCTTCACCCAGTTTCAGTCCATCAAATACCCAGTCTGCTGCACTATAAAGGAGGAATTTCATTCTTATGCACGGTGGTGGCCTGATTCACCTGTTATCTCCTCCCAGCTAATCTCCTGATCCAATAGCTTTACCTCTTCTTGAAGTGAGCTCACCAGTGATAGCAAACAGGGATTCCCAGCCAAGGAGGCTGGCTGATGGCTTTCCCAGGGTATTTTTGTCTTGTCAGCAAAGACAGCTCCCTATCTACATTTAATTTATTGTTGTTTCTTTTCAGTCATGAGATTGCAATTATTTCACCAAAGGTGTTTCACAAAACTGTTGTTTTATAGAGAGGCTTAGTAGATCACCAAATCATGGTGTGACAGAAGATGAGAGCAGGGGTGGGGGGAATCCAGCAGCCATGGAATGCCACCCACATGTCTGTCAATGTCTTCAGGCCTCCTACTAATCAGCAAGACTTTGTAATATAGTTTTCCACTCAGTAACACTATTATTTTGGCCCTGTGGTCCCCCCCTCCAAGCTGACAGTCATTTCCCCCCTGCTAAGTGGAAAGTTTCTGTGCAGAGTGCAAACATCAGAAATCACTCCTAACTAATGACCACTTATAATTATTTTGGAAGAACCAGTAATTCACATCCATCCATAGAACTGTGCATACTTTTTCCCTGGAAGAGTCTGGGGACTACAACCCTCAGGGTGGACACTCAAACTGGATTTATTGTTACTCCTTAACCATTTCTTAACTTTCCTGTCCTTATTTGCAACACATATAGACAAACAATGTATTTCCTTCCTCCCATTCTTTCGTATGCTTATAGTTTATAGAGTAAAAGTGGGAACCTGCAGCCCTCCAGATGCATCACTCCTGAGCACTACCCATGCTAGCTGGATTTTATGATCATTCCAGTCCCAACATCTGGTTGGCCACTGGTTCTTCTTCTCTGGCTTAGAAATGGAATGGTGACAATTAGTTCCAATTCATTCATTAAAGTACAGCACAAGATTTTGCAGCCATTTACCTACCATCCTTTCACATTTTCTTGGGGAATCATTGTTATGAGTCAGTAGTTTGACCTGTTGCTTGCACTTGGTCTGAAAATCTTCCTCATACATATAGCATTAAACAGTATGCACACACACATACATGGTTTCACGATATCCCATATTAGTACAGTATCTTCACACTACTCTCTTTAAGCACACATACGTAGAAGGCGCTTCCCTCTGCTGTTCGACCAGACAAGCAGCCAACTCCTAACAGTGTCTATTCAACAGTGAAGTTTCACTGATTCCAATGGAGCGTACTCCCAAGTAGACCACCACCACCCCACCCCGGCTTCTGACATTTCACTGCCGCATACTTTGCTCCTTGCAGGTGTGCCAATGCTAGAAAGCCTTGAAAGAAGGCACTGGAGAAGCACCAGCAGGGAGGGGCACTTTGGGCTCGGGAGATCTGTGCAGCCCAGAAGCCCATTCCCAGGACTGGCACACATGGGCGCTGGCACCATTCATGGCAGATACACTTTTGCTCATGAAAGAGACGGGGAAGACAGGCACCCACTCGCCGCCCAGCACCTCCGCACCCTCCTCCTCCTCCTTTTGCGGTGGCGAGGGAGGTTAGGGGCCTGTGGCCCTTCAACGCGCCCCTCCCCGGCGCCCCTCCTATGCGGTTGGGACGCGTCTTTTTCGTCCCAGGAGCTGCCTGTGCCGGGTCCCGTCTTCTCCCCGTCTCCATTTCGGAACTGCCCGGCCTGCCAGCCCTTTCGGAGAACTCGGCGCTCGGGAGGCTCAGCCGTGCAACCGCTCTTGCTCGGTTACTTTTTGCGGTCTCCCAAATGCAGGGCTCGCGCCCCTCCGTGCGGGAAAGGGGGGTGCCTGTCCCTCGGCCCAGGCGGGGGCAGCGACCCGGGGGCCAGGGAGGTGGGAGCGGGATCCCCGCCAACGCGGTGCCGGGCGGAGGGGGGTAGGCAGCAGGGCGCCCCGGCCACACTCACCGGTGTCCTGGCGGAACTGGTGCATGGACTGCAGGTCGATGATATAAGGCGAGAGGCGATTGTCCACCTGGCCCAAGACCACGCTGCCCCCGGTCCTCGGCCCGGCCCGGATCACCGCCTCGATGTGATGGCTCACCGCCGGGCTGTAGGGTCTCCAGCGCCCGTGCTCGTTCAGCCATTCCCAGACCACCACGGCGGAAGCCAGCAGCATTTCTTCCCAGCCCCGCAGAGCACCGCTCCCAAGGCCCAGCCCCGCCTGGAGACAGACCCCCCCCCCCTCTTTTTTGGTCGCCCGATCACTGTCCGAGGGGGTCTCAGCCAAGCCCCCTCGCCTCCTTTCAACTTTGCACCGTCACGGCCCTCGGAGGCTGGCTGCTCCTTGGATCAATTCCAGATTTCCTCCTCTGGAACAAAGATATACTCTCTCTTTTTCTGGAGATATTTGGGTCTTCTGGGGCTATCAAAATATATCTATGTCCCGATTTCTGGCTCATGCAAAACAAGACAATTTAAAAGCCTTCCCAAGCTTGCATCCTGCCGACTTCAATCCTCCTTGCCTGTTTTAAAAAAACAAAACACCCGTGCATTTAAAAAATAACAAGGAGCCATCCAGTCAGGGAGCTGGAAAAGCAGGTTCCGTCATTCGCTCGCTCGGCAAAGTGCCTCCGAGGGGAATTTCTCTCTATCGCTCCACGGCGAACGGAGGGTGACTCAGTTACACCAGTTGCATCTCCTCCTACTCCCGTTTTGTGGCTCTGCAGTTGCACGGGGGATCCTTCTGAGCTAACCCTGCTCGGGATTTCATGCTCTAGTTTCCCCCTTCTTCTTCTTCTTCTCCCCCTCCTCCCTGTGCACTAGATGCAGCAATCGCTCCAGCTCCACCTCCTTGTTGATCTCTTCCCCCCCACTCCCCCACGACGACTGTCTTCCTTTCTACGAGGAATCCGGGTGAGCGGGATTTTCGGGGCACCGCAAGAGAAATGCAAAGCTCCAGCCGACGCGACGACCCCCTTCCAGAGCGGAGGAACAATCGGCCATTGCACGGGCCGGACACTTCGCTCCTGCCGATTGAAACCCACCGTCTCCACCGCGGCTGCTGCAACTTCGCAAGGCTTGGGAGCAGAAGCCGCAGCGCACGAGCTCCCCGGGAATGGAACGTCTCGAGCTCCCTGGTCGCCGCCGCCGCCTCCCCCCGCGCGCCCGCTCTCCCTCTCTCTCGCCACCATTACCTCATGCTCCCCCCCCGCCCTTAAGCCCCCCCCTCTGGCCAGCATCAGGGCGCCATCTGCTGACCACACAAACCGAACAGCAGCTGCAAGCGGGACTGAACCACCGCCGCTCAAAAGAGGGGGTGGCAAATTAATTGCCACCCCGGGCAGGGAGGAAGAGGGAAGCCACCGCTCTGGTGGGGTCGCCTGGCCTTTGCATGGCAGCCTTTTCGAGTCTCCTCCAGCAGTTTCACAGAAATGAGACGAAGACCTTTGCGGCGAGAATAGTATCTGGGGTCAGACCATTTCCACTGGCCTGGTGATCATTATTAATCCAGTCTTAAATAGTTGTGGGACTTTTTTGCACTGAAAAACGCAACATTTATTTATCAAAAGACGCCTCTCCCAAATGCATTATATCCGTTCCCCCCCCCCTGTTGCTGATAGGGCTTCAGCAAAACACCGAATTTCAAATCTATGACCATTGTTAGCAGCTAGACAATTCTAGTGGCCACTTTAGTAGGATCAGGAAATGTTTGATGCAATTTGTATTTCAAAAACATTTTCCAGTGAACCAAATGCTTTTGCTCTTTGCATGGCCAGATCGTGCTTGAGGTGGATGAGGTTATAACATTACCTAGGAATTTGGTGCACACCTGACTCTAATGTACAGTACACACATTGTCTCCCCATTCATTTCCCTGCCTTCCACCAGCGGCAGCCAATGTGGAACAGGGCAAAGGAACGCATGATGTGTGACGATGTCGTGTCACGGATGAAGCTCCACATTATGGGGAGAGAGGAAGGGAGGGGAAAGGACACCAGAAGGCTGTTTTCCTATCTCTAATAGAATGATTTACCTAAAAACTTTAGAAAAATACATTGCAGTCACCAGCACATTTTGAAAATATTTTCCCCAAAAAATTAATTAGCAGAAATAATTTGGGTGACCTAAATACATCTGTTAATCCCAATTAGAGTAAACCTATTGAAACAACTGCTGAATAAGAAATCAACACTTGTGCATTTTTCATGTCAGTGGATTAACAAATTTGGGACTAGCAAGCATATGTATGTTCAAATGTTCAGACAGAATTCACATAACGCACAGAATAGACCATATCTATGCTGTGAGTTGCAAGCCCTTTATACTTAACTGCAGTCGGAGGACAGGGACCCCTTCACACTATATAGTGGTAGTGCCGATGCCACTTTAATGACCATGACTGCATCCTATGGAATCCTGGGGTTTGTCGTTTGGGGAGGCACCAGAGGTGCTCTCTGGATGGGAATTCTAAATACCACTCCCTAAACTGCAAATTGCAGGATTCCGTAGGATGCTGCCATAAGGCAAAGTAGAATCATAGTGCTGTAGTTGTGCAGCGTGAAAGGCCCCCCTGATAGGGTCTCCTATGGGAGGTGTCGATTCTGTTTTGTTTGTTTTAGGCATGGGGTGAGCAACTGTAATCTTCCAGATGTTTTTGACCTACCATTCCCAGCAGTTATATCCAGCATAGTCAGTGGTGAAGGATTATGGATGCTCCAAAAATAACTGGGAGGTTAGAATTGCCCACCCCAGCCCTACAGGGTCATGCTTCAAAAGTGCTTATATCTGCAACCGATATAACAGTGCTCTTGCTGGAGGCTAGGGAAACTTTGGACTTCTAATGCTTTTACACTCTGGGTTCACATCAGCCCCAAGGAGCCTGACCAATTGTGAGGAGTGACAGTAGCTGTAGTTCAACATCTGGAGGGACACGGCCGGGTTCTACAGTTCTGTCCTACTGGATGAGTGCGCCGATTCTTACAATTGTTGCTTCGCTTCAGTCTGAAGAGGAATGCTTTAGTGTAGTGACCAAGCAATCGCTTCATTGCATGGCTAGGTCCAATAATGCACCTTGGCTTGAAATGTATCTTGCCATCAGTTGTTACTGTTCTACATTTCCACAACAACTGACACTGCAACTCCAGCTGTCCCTTCATATTCGCTGGGGTTTGGTTCCAGGACCCCTCAAGGATACCAAAATCCGTGAATACTCAAGTCCCATGATATGCAAAGGCATAGCAAAATGGTGTCCCTTATATAAGATGGCAAAATCAAGCTTTGCTTTTTGGATTATTATTTTTTAAGAATATTTTCAAACCGTGAATACTTAAATCTGTGGATACCAAATCCATGAATATGGAAGGACAACTGTACATAGAAGGATTACGGTACTCCACTATTGTTGGACATTTCTATTTTCAGAGGCTCAGAATCATATTGCTATCATATGTTCACACACATGTATGCCTAGCATCATACCACATTCATCTAAGGTATCCCAAATTCATCTTCTTCCAGTAACCTTGTAACTTCGTAATTTATTTATTGATTGATAACATGCAGCACTTTAAACATGCACATTTATTAATTTATACCTCATTCTTCCACTGTCATCAAAGTGCACAAAGCAGCTTACAACAACTTGAAAAGCAGTTATGAAATACAGTAGGACCTCCGTATCTGCTGGGGATTGGTTCCAGGGGGCCCTGTGGATACCAAAAAGTGTGGATAATAACAAACACCATTGAAAATAATAGGACGCCCGGTTTAAAATTCCATAGAGTTGCCTTGGACGACCTAGAAAATGGCTAGAGAGGATGTATTTCCTAGGAAGACTATGGTAGGTGTGCTGTTTTGTGTCCCATGGATAACTGAATCAGTGGATAATGAATCAGCAGATACAGGGGTCCTAGTGTATATCCTGAACATATAAGGACAATACAGTACAAAAACAGGACATTAAAATTGCATTTTAGGCATGGCAATTTTATCCTGGAATAAAAGTACTTGTGATATATGTATATGATAAACAGATTACAGGCACAAACATGACAAATATAGACAAATGCAACAGCTCTTTAATCTTGGGCTAGTTTGGGTTTGAGCTAATTCAAGCCTGATGGGCACTTTTTGAGAACCTGTTTCTCCCTTGTATTTATTGCTACTGCTGTGCCCTCCCTTTTCTTTCAGGAAGTTCATCGCAAATACTTAATCTCAGCATAAATGAACAATATTCATTTTTGTTGATATTTTGCTCCAAATGGGGAGGGGATGTTCCTGTTTGATTCTTTCTTGTGCAATACTTTTTAAAGAGACTGGAGGAGGAATCACTGATCTAGGAAGAAGGTGAGCAGTACAGTACCTCTCTTCTGCTGGTTGTCAAAAGCCAGGGCAAGTGTGGAGGAGAGGCTGCCTAAGGTCTCACATGCCCCCCACACTACGATTTGTAGATTGTCTCCTGAACGCATATGACAAATTGTCTTGATCATATTTCAATTCATTTTAAATTTGTAAACCCTTTTTTAAAAGTGTTGGCTATTTATTGACTGATTTATTTGGTTTCCCCCCCGCCCCTCATTTGAACAATAAAAGAATATTTGGAGAGAAAAGGGTGAGCAAAAGTTATACAAGGGCCTATTTAATTAGACAGAGGAAGATTAGACAGAGGAGGAAGTACATGTGATCACTTAAGAATCCCAGGCCAGACATTTTTAACCATATGGTGAGTTATGTTATGTGGAATTTTATTATACTTCTGAACACATTTTTATCAAATTTTATACTATAACATCAACTATAACAACTCCATCCCACAAGACACAGTGGTTCGTAATCATAAAGTAATATTTAGAATTATAGGAGCCAGCGTGGTGTAGTGCTTTGAGCATTTGACTACGACTCTTGAGACCAAGATTTGAATTCCCACTCAGACATGAAAACCCATTGGGTGATCTTGGGCAAGTCACACACTCTCAGCCTCAGAAAACTCCATGATAGGTTCATCTTCGGGTCACTATAAGTTGGAAACAACTTGAAGGCACACAACAGAAGACATATTAAAACACAAGGGGGCTGGTTACACGGCAATATTTTCCCCGCAATGTATCGCAATATCGCACTTTCGATACAGCTTCGTATAGTGTACACGATTTTTTCATTACTTTTTGTGAAACGCCGCAATCAAAGTTGACATGATGCAATTATGCGGAATTAAATAAGTTACGAATTATTCGATTTCGGGTTTTTTTAGTTCCCACAGTATCGACATTTCGCATTTTAGCTAGTACCGTAGCTGTCAATCAGCGGCATACGTCACTCCTTTATGGTTAACTTCCTTTCTGTGCTCCCGTCACTCTTATTCCTATTGGTTAACAGTTTCTATTAAACTTTCCCACTCCAAGAAATTGATTAGGCACACCTATACCTGGTGCACCTCATCATTTGCCCACCGTCGTTAGGGTATCCCTACCTATTCAATTTAAAGATGGAGGCTTTAGCAACTATTTCTTGTTGCTTCTTGTTGATGTTCAGAATCAGCCACAATTGCTGCATTTCAGGATGCATGCAGGTCTTATCGTCGCATAAGCTGTATTAGGAGAAGGAATAGATGTAGGCAGCTGCGATCCTTTATTGAACAAGTCATCACAAAGCAATGTCCCTTTTTCTCAAGATATATTCTTCCTTTTGCTGCGAGGGATAGAACTTTGTTCTCTGCTCCGCCATTACAAAAACAGAGAAAACAATCTTTACAGATGTTTTTGTTTGGTGGGAGGGATGCTTTAGTGGGCCACTCCCAAGGATTTCCGGTAGGTGAAAAAATTGCGAAAGTGGATGTCGGATAGTTCGCAATATCGATAGTGCGCTATACTGCAGAACTTTTTTAAAAAGAGCGGAAAATCAGTGCAGTCAAAAGTTGCACCACTTATGGGTTTTTTACACCCCTTCCTTCTGAAAAGGGCGATACTGCGCTGAAATACGTGGGAACTATCAGGCGTCTTGCCGAATTATTACACGACTTATTTTGCCGTGTAAATGGCCCCAAGGATAATGTTTCCTCACACAAAAGAATCTGAATGCCTTGGAAGTCCAATATTACCCCCCTCCCCCAATATATTCCCCTAAAATAATTTAAGATGTTGCAAAAGTGTCAGCTGGAATCCTCTCTCACAGTGTATGTTACATATCTTTACGTATATTTAGCTGTGTAGCACAAGTGTTACGAAACCCTCACAGCAAATTGCGAAGATGCATAATGGAACACTGGCAAGAGTGTTCTGATGTGCATCATGCTCTACCAATGTGCACCAGCACTCCCTAGGTGGTGTCCTGATGTGCAATGGTTCCCATTGCTCATGAGTCCCCTTGTGCTTTGGTCCCAATGCGCATTCAGTCACTGCGCTGGCTCCCTTACATAGTCACGCAACAGTAGCCCTTTAGTGGATATGGACTTTACGGAAGTGCCCCATTCTAATTCCTGCAGTCACAAATCCACTTCCAAAGACGCAAACCCCTCACAGGATTCCTGCCCTCTTTTTCTTTCTTTCCTTTAGCCATTTAGAGTTTATTTGTTAATTTTTCAGTCAAAACTATTGGTGACACCTCATTATACTCAGGCCATCACATGTGGAATGTGGTGTCTTGCCATATGCCATGATGTCAAAGGCTTAAGTACTAGTAAATGCCCAAATTGGTAGATCCAGTCCTAGTGGTTCATGATGATATTCTTAAAACTCCAGTCCTCTGAACCTGCAGATTGAAAGAGTAAGAAATGCTTAAAGACCTAATAAAAAGGCCACTTTACCCTGAAGGAGTAAGATCTCTGTAAAGATAGTAGCATTGGGCTTCATTATCCTCAGATATGTCAATGAAACATAGAAGGAGTCTCAGTATGAAACCTCAGGGGCTCACATCAAAGGAAGGGTTGGTATGAACCGCCAAGAGCCTTCAAAGAGGCAAAGCATAGCCCCATGGTAGGGACTTCAAAGCACGGCCTTTAATTCAACACACCAATAATTTTTTAAAATGACTGCAATGAAATAATGTCCTGGAAATAAGCCCTTTGATTTGCTTTCACTGAGCATGTTTCTGTGAGTGGTGATGCCAGGTAAGCTATTGATGAATTCAACTACAGCCAGTTCCAGAAAGGCTTCAGGCCCACCAGTGAAGGAAGCAACTGGCCATATTCAAGCAGCAACCAGTGGAAGGAGGCAGACCTTTAACACTGATTTACTGTTACTGACTTAATGCCATTACTGCTAATGGTCCCTCTTCTAGGAGCTTGCTTTCTACGATAAAGCCAAGCACATAATGGATGGATTCAGAAAATGCTGTGGCACCATGCTGTGCCACCTCACACATCACATGAGTTTACAGCTAGGTTTTATGTTCTCAAAAATGACCAAACCTTTCCTGCCTTGCTTGCAAGGCTGGATTAAAATGCAAGGGACAGGGCTGTTCATTTCATCCTGGCTAGGGCCCTGGAGCAGTTAAATAATAAGGGCTCTCTGATTTCGTGAGCTGTTCTAGGAGTGGTAGCATATAAGTTAAACGAATTAACAGTAAATAAAAGACAAAGTACAGTAGACAGCAGCAAAAACAAAACAAAACTTTAAGTCTGAACCCTTTTCCAGCCTTTCCACTTTGGTGAAGCTAGCATTCTGATCCCGTGTATTTTCACTCCATACTTTCTAACATTTCACATATTAAAACTGGAACTGCATGTGGACATGCAACATCAGAGTGTGGTCAGATGGCAAAAGCTATTAATGGGGAGGAACATACAAGCTAGAAGAGGCCACAGCAGTTTGCTTTTGCCTGAGCCTACTGGGAATGGGAAGATGCTGGCTTTTTCTTTCCTCTCCTCCCTGTTGAGTTCTTTCAGTAGAAATTACTTTTGCACTTTCAGCTCAGTTAACAGCAACTGAAGTAAGCTGAGGACAACGGGAGGAAGCAGGAGGGGGAGGGAGAAACTGGGACATTTTAAAAGCCGCTGGAAAACTGGAAATGAATATCCTTAGAATACAGGCAGCATAGCAGAAAATGAACCGTTTCAGCCATGCCTGACTGACAGGGGCAGATACGCTGTGTTTAAGGAATTTGTGAGTATCTCTCTTCCAGTACAGCTGATGGCAAAATGTTGAAAGAGTCCAAGGTGAAAACCTTGATTTTGGGGAAATTCAAGAACATAAAAATTTGGCTAAAGCAAAGGTGGAACCTTAATATTATCAAATAATATTATTTGATTAAAAAAAGCAATACTTTAACAATGGTCAGTTGCAGCTAGCAGCTTGGTGGCAGGTTGACGAAACGAAGCTCAACCCAGAAGATTGAGATACAGTTTGTTAATGGTTATTGGACTGTGGGAACAGTATCGGATGTGTTCTGGATAAGACTGGATTGCACTGCCCCCTTGAGGATCAATTTGGAAATGTTTTTAGAGCCAATATATTTTACCTGTCAGTTTATGGCAACCCCATTAATTACATAGGGTTTTCTTATGCAAGGAGTTCTCAGACGTGGTTTTGCCAGTTCCTTCCTCTGAAATAAAGCCTGATGCACCTGGTATTAATTGGTTGTCTCCTATTCAAGTACTAACCATAGAATCATAGAACTGTAGAGTTGGAAGAGACCACAAGGGCCATCCAATCCAACCCCCTGCCACACAGGAAATCACAATCAAAGCATCCCCGACAGATGGCCATACAGCCTCTGTTTAAACACCTCCAAGGAAGGAGACCCCACCACGCTCCAAGGGAGTGTGTTCCACTGCCGAACAGCTCTTACTGTCAAAAAGTTCCTCCTCATGTTGAGGTGGAATCTCTGTTCCTGGAGCTTGCACCCATTGCTCCGTGTTCCAGTCTCTGGAGCAGCAGGAAACAAGCCTGCTCCATCCTCAACATGACACCCCTTCAAATACTTAAACAGGGCTATCATATCACCTCTTAACCATCTTTTTTCCAGACTAAACATACCCAGCTCCCTAAGTCTCTCCTCATAAGGCATGATTTCCAGACTTTTCACCATTTTAGTTGCCCTTCTCTGGACATGCTCCAATCTGTCAATATCCTTTTTGAATTGTGGTGCCCAGAACTGGACACAGTATTCTAGGTGAGGTCTGACCAAGGCAGAATAGAGTGGCACTATCACTTCCCTTGATCTAGACACTATACGTCTATTGATACAGCCCAAAATCGCATTGGCCTTTTTAGCTGCCGCATCACACTGTTGACTCATGTTCAACTTGTGGTCTACTAGGACTCCTAGATCCCTTTCGCACGTAGTCTCATTCAGCCAGGTCTCTCCCATCCTATATCTATGCATTTCATTTTTTCACCCTAAGTGCAGTACTTTACATTTCTCCGTATTGAATTTCATTTTGTTAGCTTTGGCCCAGCTCTCCAGTCTATCCAGGTCATTCTGAATTTTGATCCTGTCCTCTAGGGTATTAGCTACTCCTCCTATTTTGGCGTCATCTGCAAATTTGATAAGTATGCCCCTAACTACCTCATCCAAGTCATTGATAAAGATGTTGAATAGCACTGGGCCCAGGACAAAACCGTGTGGCACCCCACTGGTCACATCTTTCCAAGAGGAAGAGGAGCCACTGCAGAGCACCCTTTGGGTTTGACTGGTCAACCAATTACAAATCCATTTAACAGTTAACTTGTCTAGCCCACATTTTACAAGCTTGTTTGTAAGAATGTCATGGGGAACCTTGTCAAAGGCCTTACTGAAATCAGGCCTAACCCTGCTAAGTTTCCAAAATCAGTCAGGATCTGGTGCTGTTAGGGTATTTAGGACCAGAGCCAGTATACCATTTACTGCTTTAGCTCTTTTTGCTTCATCAATTTATGTTGGTACTCTAAATCATCTCTTCCAGAAAAGAAATTTCTACCTCGGATACCAAGTTTCTGTTGAGGAAGTCATATCTAGGAACACATGGGCTTTTAAAATGGAGGTATATCTGCATATATAATTTTTATTACCCACAAAAATCTGTGATATGCAAGGTTCTCAGCAGGAATGAAACAGGGAGTTGGAATGCCCAACCTTGACCAATCAATGGGCAGCAGTTTTAACATCTATAACAAGCACGACTATAGATCTCTGATTCTGTCTTATACAACAAAAACTGCTGTTTCAGGTATATTGGACACCACAACATCTTTTTAATGAAGGCATAGCTAAATCAACTAATTGTTGATGGTATGATACTGTTAATGCTTCTCTAAACCATATGTTTTAGAAATGCCACATAATTGCCTCATTCTGGGTATAAGCAAACTGGAGCCATTTTGTGGTCCAGGGCAGGTCACAAAGAGGCCATAGTGTTCCGCATGGCATATGCCAGCTTTCTCTTTTCCAGGGGACTGCCTACATCAGCAACCTGGGAGGAGAGTGGGAACCTCAGCCAATGAGTTTAATAGTGCGTTTTTAACTAATTGGCTGAGGAGCCAGACCTGAGTGAGAAGCTGGCAGTTTTCACTCAGGTCAGCTCATCAGGTATTTAGGCAGTTGCCCTCCTTGCAGCTCTCCAGTTCACATTTGAGCATCATGAAGAGTGGATCAGAGGAACAGCTATAGGAGTGAATAGTGGCAGCAATGGCAGCAGCAGCATAGATGAGGAGGAAGGCATTGGGGGGAAGCAGCGTACAGAAATTATGCCAGCAAGAAGCAGTGGTCTTAGGCAACTTCTTCCAGAGCAAAAAATCACTCAGCCCTTTTCAGGGCTAGTTGAGCTGAATATCAGCCGTCCTTTTCAGGGCTCCCAGAGCAGGATCAGTAAGGGGGAGTTCTTCTAGGGAAGTTCTTCTAGTCTGGGTTGTCCCCCTCCCCTTTTCTCTGAACAATTGCAACTGGGCCCCATTCCACAGACATGTATATTTCTTTCACCAGTTGTCACATCTCTCAGTACAGACATTTCTTGGCACTGAGAACCCTTGTGCTTAGTTAGCTCTGCTTCTAGCAGTGTCTCCTGGGCAATTTTGTGGTCGCTTTTCTACCCTCAGCTCAATGATCTCATTGTGCTATTCTGCTGTACTTTGTGGAGTTTTCTTTTCATTCTGTTTTGCATATCCACAACATGCCTCCTAAGAAGGTGCAGCAAGCACAGGCAGCATTACCTCTTACTAGGGGGTGGGGGCAGGGCAGGAGGACCAGGAAGTCTTGGGCTGATTTGGCTCTATAAGAGGTCAAAGGAAGGATGCCGCAAGTGGGGACGCTACACCACCTTACCAATTCCTCAGCAAGATCCACCAACACAGATTTGTTGGTGGATCTGTCCCAGCCCCTGGAATTGCTGGTAGAAAAGGCAGGGGGGCGGTTGGAGTCTCAGGTTGGAGAACCAGGAGCAGACAGAGGCCGCTTTCCTCACCCAGCAGTAGCACCAGCACCAGCACCAGCAGCAATGGAAGCACCTCTTCATTGGACGAGGAAGTGTTGACCAGGGAATGGCCTGGGAAGCTCAAGAAGAAAGGAGGAAGCTAGAGGTGCAAGAGGATGCATTGTAGGGAGGATTAAGACAGCGCAGGATCATCAGGTGAGTCCTCAGGGAGGATTGCCTTGATAGGAGTAATTATTGGAGGGCATTGTCCCATGTACCTGGATTGTCTCCCTGGGCCATTAAGATTAGAAGGATAAGATTTTAGCTGGGTAGGGGCCGTGGGAGGCATGGGAGGGTGATGAAGAAGCAGATAAGGGGCCAACCTTGGCCTCCTTTACCAATACAAGGATCCCCCAGGAATTCACATTGATAGGAAATCCAGGGACAAGATTTTGATGGAATACAATTGTCCCTTCATATTTGTTGAGGTTTAGTTCCAGGAACACCCCCCCCCCCCATGGATGCCAAAATCCGTGAATGCTCAAGCCCTTTTATATGCAATGGCATAGCAAAATGGTGTCCTTATATAAGATGCCAAAATCAAGGTTTGCTTTTTGGATTATTAATATTTAAAGAATATTTTCAACCTGTGAATACTTAAATCCATGGATACCAAATCTGTGGATATGGAGGGACAACTGCACTATGTTGATATTTGCGCTTTGCTAAAACAGGAGGGTGAGGGAGGTAGCATGCCCAGGTCTGAAAAGAAGAAAAGAGAAGGGAAGGGGGAAATCGTGAAGCTGCTGAACACTCTTCAATGACTGGTTGGCTGGCTTCACTGTATTTTGGGGGTAGTGTAGGCAGCTTCTCCTAAAAGGGGATGGCACCTTTCCAGCTACCTGGGGAATGTTCTCAGGGCTCACACTTTAGCTGGAGATTCTGCAGTCATAAAGTATGATGCCACTTTTAGGAAGAGGGCCTTACAGAGTGATGGAGCCAAATGGGATTCAATTGATAACAAACTATGGCTCATATTAGTTGGCCCTCAGATTAAAGGAAAGGGGAGGGTCCCAAACCTTTTAGATTGGCAAGAAGGATTCTCGGCAGTGAGTTGGTTTAACCAAGGAAGTTGGTTGGAGTCCAGCTGAGCCCTTGGAGTTTAACCAAGGAAAATGCATGTACACCCTCTGTAAGTTTGAGCACAGCTGGAAACTTTGCCTCTGTCCACAACCCAGACTGGCATGCTCCCACCCCTCAACTGGGTAATGGTCCTTTTGGACCAGGTGGATCAACACAGCTGCTAATGGAAAGAAGGAGGGCGGGAATAATGGGGGGAGGGGCAGTGGGCAGGCAGGTGAAAAATAGTGTGGACAGGGCAGTTAGCTAGGGGGACAGGGCTGGCATGCACTCCAGTGCAGTTAGAGGTGTTAGTTGCATTTTTAGATCTTTTCCTTAACAAGAAAGCAGCCAGTTTCATCAGGGATGGTTTTGCTAGTGGGTTTAGGATCCCTACTGTGTGCCCCAGGGTGGTTGGTGATTCAAGCAACCTTAAGTCAGCTAGGGACTTACCTGAGGTGGTGGCCCAGAAGATAGACAAGAAGTGCAAGGCGAGTGTGTGTGTGTGTCTTCCAGGAGCCACCTATGAACAACTTGAGGGTTTTCCCACTGGGGGTGGTCCCTAAGAAAACCCCAGGGGAGTTTAGGCTTATTCACCATCTTTCCTATCCCAAGAGAACATCAGTCAATGATGCCATCACACCAGTATTCTGTTCTGTGCATTATGCCCTTTTGGATCAGACTGTTTGATTGGTGCATGTGTGTGGCCCTGGGGCTCTGATGGCAAAATGAGATATCCAGTCAGCTTTTAGTTTCCTCCTGGACAACTTATGTTTGTTGGGATTTAAGTTTCAAGTCCAATGGTGTTATGATAAAGCCATGCCTATAGATTGTTCAATCAATTGTGCAGTCTTCAAGATATGCAAGCGCTCTTCTGGAATGGGCTGTTAAACTAAGGGCTTGGTCTCCTTTTGTCACTCACTACTTGGATGATTTTTGGATGATAGGAAAGGAAGGCGGAGAAGACTGTAGCAACTTGCTGAGCATCTTCCGGGCACTGACAGAAGAGCTGGGTGTTCCATTAGCTCAGGAAAAGACTGAGGGGCCTTCTAGCTTGCTGGTGTATTTGGGTATTTTGTTGGACTTGGCCTGAAGGGTGTCCTGCTTGCCAGGGGAGAAGTTAGGGGCTCTGAGGGACTGCCTGTGGGGTTTTCTGCTTTGCAAAAAGGCCTCCCTTGAGGAAAAACGATAAACTTTCGTGAGTAAAAATCAAGCAAATATGACACTCAACTCTCCCCGCGGTACCGCAACAGTACCGCCAGAGGGCAGCGTCATCCGAAACTGACACTTTGCAGTGCAGCAGCCTCGCAAGCTGACGAGTCTGCTTGCGTTGCTTTTTAAACGTCCGAAAAAGTCCTTAGACTGCTAAAAGGTTGATATTCCAGTATTGGAAAAATAACACATCCCCACCTGTGATCCAATGGATGGAAGATTTAACAACGCTTGCAATATTTGAAAGAATGATGTATCAACATAATTTACACGTGGATTTTTATTTAGATCTGTTTTATTGAAATTTATGACAATGATTTCTATTTTTATCTTATTCCATATTGTTATAAAGTTAGGACATCACAATATGTAACTGAAAATCTTATAATGTAATTTTACTTTGCATAATAGCTTGAATATTTTTTTAAAAAAGTAAAAATGTCATCCTGTAACCTTGTTATAAAGGAAACAAGTCTTGATAACTGCTATACCCTCTGAAACATTTGTTGCAGAATTCGAGGTCCCAGGGTGTTAGCCCTTTTTGGGAAACTTGTTAAAAGTTAAAACTGTCAGGAATTAGCTTTATTGTAGCAGAGCATAGCTTGAAGTGTGAGTCAATGGTACAGTGCTTTGACCCAAACACAAGAACAAAGAGGCAGGCAACTTCTTGTTGAAAGAAAAACTTAAGCTTTACTAATAGCTTTGAATCTACATATGCATGTAGCCTACATCCTAACTAAGCTAATGAATAGGTTTGGGATAAGAAAGAGGTTCATCTTCACTCACCATTTCAGTGAGAAGGAAGGCATTTTTGTGAAGCAAGATGGAGAGAGCAGCTTCAGCATCCAGGGCAAGAAGAGAGTAATAAAAGATCAAAGACCAGAAGGCAACTACAGTTGTCCCTCCACATTCGCGGGGGTTAGGGGCACAAGAACCCGCAAATATGAAAAAAAAAACCGTGAATAAAATACACCTCCCCACCACCCACCCCCAACTCCCCCACCCTTCCAAAGTGGTGACGGGGCTTTTGAAGTCTCGTAGCTGCTTCTCAGCTGCCACCCCCGCCCTCCCAAAGCTGCTCTCCACTCCAAACAGAGCCAAGCCCAGGGAGAGCAGGGAGTTCAAGTCTAAAGCGCCCTACTCCCTGCTCTCCCATGCTTGGCACTCCACCCGAAAGAGAGGCAAGCCCCAGGAGAGCAGGGAGGTGGGCGCTTTAGACCCAAACTCCCCACTCTTCCTGGGCTTGGCTCTGTTTGGAGTGGAGAGCCAAGCCCCAAGAGAGCAGGGAAATCAGGTCTAAAGCACCCAACTCCCTGCTCTCTCAGGGCTTGGCTCTCCACCCCAAATGGAGGCAAGCTCCAAGAGAGCGGGGAGGTGGGCGCTTTAGACCCGATTTCCCTGCTCTCTCGGGGCTTGGTTCTCCACTCCAAACAGAGCCAAGCCCAGGGAGAGCGGGGAGATTGGGTCTAAAATGCCCAACTCCCTGCTCTCTCGGGGCTTGGCTCTCCAGCTGAAAGGGAGGCAAGCCCCAGGAGAGTGGGGAGGTGGGCGCTTTAGACCCGAACTCCCTGCTTTCTCTGTGCTTGGCTCTGTTTGGAGTGGAGAGCCAAGCCCTGAGAGGGCAGGGAAATCGCATCTAAAGCATCCACCTCCCTGCTCTTTTGGGGCTTGGCTCTCCACCCCAAATGGAGGCAAGCCCAAGGAGAGCAGGGAGGGGGCGGCTTGGCTCACCACTCCAAATGGAGCCAAGCCCCTGAGGTGGCTGGAGTTCCCTCCCGGGGAGAGGGAGGAATAGGAGAACAAACCGCAAATACTCAAAACCGCAAAATTCAAAGCCTCAAATTGAAGGGACAACTGTAACTTAGGTCACATGATCTTGTAGTTTCATTGTGAACGATTTACAACCATGCTAATTAAAGATGGGATGAGAGGAAGGCATGCAGGAGACCCTATCCTAACTGTTACTCATTTGCTCTAATAGTAAATAAGTGGGGAAGGGGAAAGAATGCTGATTTTTCCAACAGTCCCCTTCTCATTCTTTTGAACCCACATTGAGGATTTTCATCCCAGCTCATATTCTCTGGAGACAGTCTCTTGTTATAGGTTTAGTGAGGATATCTGCAATCATTTCTTTTGTGTTACAGTACTTTAGCTGAACAAGTTCATTTTGACACATCTCTTTCACTTTGTGGAAAGCAATGTCGATATTCTTCCTGAGTGGCTTCTCGCTCTCAGAAATCTTGATACAGCTTCGATTATCTTGCATCAAAATGGTTGGTTTGGGTTGTGTTATCCCAAAGTCCAGAAGTAAATTCTGCAGCCATTTTATTTAATCACAAGCTTTCTTTGCTGAAACACACTCAGCACCAGTGGAAGAAACTGCGACTGTGATTTTTTCTTACTTGTCCAACTTATGGCTCCTCCACCATAGAACACAAGGTTTCCACTAGCTGATTTTCTGTCTGTCAGGTTAACAGCCCGGTCTGCATCTGCATAGGCAATCAGTTGTGGTTGATCACACGCTGGCAGCATCAGTTTGTCATCTGCAGTTCCTTTCAAGTACCTGGCAACTCTCTTCACAGCAACAAGATCCCTTACAGTAGGAGAGTTATCCATTCCGCATAAGATCCTGACAGCATTTGCAATATCAGGTCTAGTGAAATTAGCTATGTACAGGAGTTTTCCAACTGCAATCCTGTACTTTTTGCCATCTCTCAAGGGTTTGGATTCCTTATTGCTTTTTAAGAAACCTACTTCCATTGGAGTTGGCACTTCTCTAGCATCCTTTAGGCCAAGACAGTCCGGAAGATCTATTATCTTCTGCTTTTGCTTAAAGAAGAAACTTCCATCACTGTTTCTTTCTATTTGTACTCCAAGATAGATGTGTGAGATGTCTCCCAAGTTCTTGATATCTATCTCTTTCCTGAGATTCTGGACTATCTATTCACTATCTGCTTTGTCTTGATCAGATCATCAACATAACTTGTAATATAAGTCCATTTATTAACTCAGAACCTTTTGTACACACATTTGTCAACAGTGCCTGGAGTAAATCCTTCTTTGATGAGGAACTGATTTAATTTTTCACTCCATGTTAGGGCGGCCTGTTTTAAGCCATACGTACTCTTTTCCAATTTGCATACAAGATGCTGTTTCCCAGGGAATTTGGAATCCTGGAGGCTGTTCCATCCATGTACAGTTCCTGATCTAGCTGTCCATAAAGAAAAACAGTCTTCACATCTAGATATTAACATGAATATTCTTGGAATCTGCAACAGCCAATAGAGTTCTAATGGTTGTATGTGTGACCACAGGGGGAAAGGTCTCATTTTAATTGTTGGGATATGTAGTTTGCAATCCAATAAGTTGAGATGGTTAACTGTTGAAAGAGTTAACTAATAGAAGCAAACAATATGTGATGTAACTTCCTATTGAGTAGTGATTGGCTTTCCAGAGGGGGGGAGGTGTGTTCAAGTCCTTTCTTTGTTCTGGGAGTCAACCACAAGGTGCTCCCGCCATGATGTTTTTGTAGAAGCAACAACTCTGGGATATAATTCCCACATATTTTGTTTTTAGTTGTATTTTACTAGTTTAGCCTTCACTTGTTGAAGTGCTGCTGATATTCAATAAGATATGCACACTAACTGTAAGTAAAGATGTTTTTATACTTTTTAACTACTTTTGAGTGTTTTGAGACTTTTATGCTAGATAATATAAACTGGGGGAAACTGTGTGGATGGTTATCTTAAACTTGCATGCTGGAATCAATACGTTGTTCAATATGTAAAATCAATATGTATTTTAAATAGAAACTCTGCTGATTAGTTCTCTGCTTTCAAAGGGAGTTAAAGTCACCCGTTTTATGGTGCCTGTTTTGTAAGGTACTTCCAGTAAAGCACAGGGGGTAACAACATTGTTATTTTTAACAAACCCCATTAGTAATTTCCCCCCAACTGTTAGCTCTTAGCCACAAGTCTTGCTGTATATTTCTCAATTTCCCCTTCTGCATTCTGCTTTGTTGTAAAGACCCATCTACAGCCAATTGCCCTTTTATTTTTTGGCAATTCTGTCAAAAGTCCATTTCTTATTTTTATATAGAGATTGCATCTCCTCAGTAGCTGCTTGCACCCATTTCTCAGAATCAGACTCTGGCAATCCCTTGATGTTTTGCCAATCAGAGGGTTGCAAAAGACTTTCCCCTGTGGCTAGATACTAGAATCTGTCAGGAGGCACACCATGATTACTGTGTTCTGACATTCTCACCTGGACTTGGATACCTGGCTCCACCAGTTGCTGGCAGGTCCTCTGTTGGTGTTATCCCTTCTGGATGCAAGACATCTGGAGGAAGGAAGAACTCCACATGCTGTTGCTGCTGGTGGGAATCTCCTTCCACTGCAAATACATCTGAATAAACATCTTTGTTTGGATTAGTTTAGGACTGTGGTCTTTCATCAACATAAACAGCATTTGATAATTTTACTGTGTGTCCATCTGGATTTAAGATTCTATAAGCATTCATAGCATAACCAATAAAATTTCCCTTTTCACTTCTGCAGTCAAGTTTCTCTTTTTCCTGAATGGGAATATAGGTATATGCCTTCCTTCCAAAAACTCTGAGATGGTTCAGTTCAGGTTTAACTCCATGCCATAAATGAAATGGAATCGCATCTCTGGATCTGGTTGGCAGTCTGTTACATAAATATGTAGCAATCATAATGGTTTCAGACCAATAGCTTTTAGACATGTTGCCTTCTAAAAGCATGGCGATTGCCATCTCTTTCAGAGTTCTATTCAGTCTTGCTGACAATCCATTTTGTTCCGGGGTATAAATCTGAGTAGTTTGATGTCCAATGCCATGTTCCTTTAAGAGCTGATCAAATTCAGCATTGACAAACTCTGTGCCATTGTCAGTGTGCAGGCTCTTGGGTTTATAGCCAAATTTGTTAGAGACGCGGTTAAAGTACTCTTTGAATTTTTCAAAAACTTCACTTTTCTCCTTGAGAAAGTGTGTGTATATTTATTAAAGTCATCAGTAGTAGTCATAAAGTAAGAGCTTCCTCCTACAGACTTTTGGCTGAATGGACCACAAAGATCAGCATGTAATAGATCCAACAGTTTTGTGGATAATCTCTCGGTAATTGGCAGATGTGAAGCTCTAGTACCTTTTGCTTTCAAGCACTCCACACATCTTTCATTATTAGAGCATGCTTTAAAATTAAAGTCCCTTGAAAGCCCTTGATTAGCCAATTTCTTTGTGTATTCCACACTTCAATGGCCAAATCTTTTGTGTCAGATATGCAAACAATCTCTGTGATTGCACTGAGTGACAGTGTTTGCAAATGAATCTGAAATCTCCATATGATAACCGTTATCATCTTTTAAAGTTCCTTTAAAAAATAAACTTGTGCCATGGAAACCAAAACAGGAGTTCTTTTTGAAAAGAACTTGGTTGCCGTTAGCTGTTGTAGTTTTTACGCTAGAAAGAGATACATTCAAATCTGGCATGTAAACAGCTTTAGGAATTTTCAATGTCTCTATTCTGTTAGGATTAAGCCTTGTCTGCAAAAATACTGTCCCTTTTCCTTGAGCTTTCACTTCTTGGCCATTTGCAAAACAAACAGGAAAATTTATATTTGCATCAAAGTCCACATACCATTCCTTTTGATTAAAGTAATGACTGGTAACACCACTGTCAATAATAATTGCATTCTTATATTGAGTCTCAGAAGACTGAAATAATTTCTGGTTTGTTGGGCCAACATTAAAATTAGTAGGAGACTTCTGTTTAGAATCAAAAGTTGTTTTCTTAAAATTGACTCCTCCCTTAGCATTAGGTTTCTGCTTTGGCCAAGCTTTGGATTTTGATGTGCTAATGTTATCCTCACTTGTGTTAGGAGGAGCAGAGGCTTTGGTATGCAATTGCCTTTGAGCAAGATTAGATAATTCTTCAGTTCTTACTTCAGTTTTGCATTCCATTAAGTTCTGCCTATTTTGATATTCAATAATTTCAGTTATTGCCTCTGACAATTTCACATCTGTTTTCAATTGCAAGGCATTAATTATTGGAGTGTAGTATTTTGGAAGAGTAGCTAAGAAAAGTCTGAGTTTCATAACCTCTGGAATGGATTCTCCAGGGAATTGCAGTTGTCAAGGCTGCCATGAATTCATTTATATGCTGATTAAGAAATTGAGGGCTGGACAATTTCATGTTCATGAGCCTCATCATTGTAGCATTCTGATTTCCCATACTTGGAGAATCATATAATTTCTGTAGTGTAGCACAAATTTCTTTAGCAGAGGTCAAATCTTGAATTTGATAGATTATGCTGGTATCCATGGAGAGGAAGATAAAAGCTGCTGCCCTTTTAGCATTTTTATCAAATTCTGTTTGAGCTTCGCCTGCATGTGGGGGCCTTTGATCTTCTATTACATCGAATAATCCCATTGTGGTTAAATGCATTTTAACAGTCCAAGACCATTGCTTGTAATTACTGCCATTTAGCTTTTCAGCAGTCAGTATTGAGTTAGAGTTAGTATGAGCTTCAGCCATTATCTCTTAGTTCCCTTTTGTTTCAGTCAGGCTGAAGAGCCAAGCCATGCGGTCTGGTCTCAGGGAAAGAACGTACCAAAAAAAAAAAAAGATTTCGTCTCTCGGAGGCTCTCTGGGCCCATAACCCAGAATGCTGTAAAATTTGAGGTCCCAGGGTGTTGGCTCTTTTTGGGAAACTTTTTAAAAGTTAGAACTGTCAGAAATTAACTTTATTGTAGCAGAGCAGAGCTTGAAGCGTGACTCAAAGGTATAGTGCTTTTACCCAACCACAAGAACAAAGAGGCAGGCAACTTCTTGTTGAAAGAAAAACATAAGCTTTAACTAATGGCTTTGAATCTACATATGCATGAAGCCTACATCCTAACTAAGCTAATGAATAGGGTTTGGATAAGAAAGAAGTTCATCTTCACTCACCATTTCAGTGAGAAGGAAGGCATATTTGCAAAGTAAGATAGAGAGAGCAACTTCAGCATCCAAGGCAAGAAGAAAGAGAGTAGTAAAAGGTCAAAGACCAGAAGGCAAATAACCTAGGTCATGTGATCTTGTAGTTTGGTTGTGAACGATTTACAACCATGCTCATTAAAGATGGAATGGGAGGAAGGCATGCAAGAGACCCTATCCTAATTGTTACTTATTTGCTCTAATAGTAAATAAGTGGGGAGGGAGAAAGAATGCTGGATTTTTCCAAGAACATTTCACCAGCTGGTAAGTTGAACATAATACACTAATCAACAGTTTCCACTTCTACATCTGTAGATGGGTCAACACCAATGACATTCTCTCCTGCATCAGGACCAGCCCGTAGGACAGGAGCAATTTCAGAGTCATACCATGATTTATAGCTCTTTTCAATTACAGAGAAGATTGACTTAATTGAATAGCCAAGTTCAATTATGCTCTTCTTTTTACACCTTCCTCCATAAACATATCCTGCTACATGCATTGCAACTAAGTAGCCATTTCTGTCAAATACAGGTGAACCTGAGGACCCCAAGAAGAAAGAGGTATCATAGGTGATTGTATCAGGATTATTGATATTCTGTGGAAAGCCTCTTGGATTGTACATATGGATGCAATCGACACCCTTCTTCTCATAAACACATGTAACACAGTTGCATTCTGCCCCGTTTCCCTGAATTAAATGCTAAGTACACTTTTCTTGGTGTTCAAGCACACTGATAAAAGAACAGCCATCTACAGATTTTGCTTCTCCATCTGGATGACCAATGATGTAAAAAAGATCATCAAAAGATGGAACAGAAATGAATTGTAGCAAACCTCTTGGACCACTTTCCCTTAATTTCAGGACGGCAAAATCAAGAGCTACATCTGATACTTCAAACCATTCCTCAAGGAAAAACCAATCATTTTCCTTAGGATGGTTGTCTTCGTAAGAGAAAGTCACACGGGCTGTCTGGCTAATTTTGCACGCCCATTCTTTCTCTTCCACCCCACCTCCAACTATCATCTGTACCACATGGTGGCAGGTGAGTATGTACTTGCCACACAAGACAAAACAAGTGGCAGAGCCCTCCTTTTCATTAATGCCCCACTCTATATACCCAACTGACTCACTGAGATTAGCACGGAGCTTCAGCATCTTAACTGTAATGGAGTTCTTTTTCTCCTTGCCAAACACTGCTTTGTAAACTCCAAAAACGTCCTTCTTATGATCAGATTGCTGCTTGGCTTTTTCAAGGAAGTCATTGATTATTTTGCTTTGTTCCCTCAAGTTTGGATATAAGTTTAAAAGATTATGTTTAAAATAATGAAAAGTTTTGAGCTGTGCCTCTTGGGAGACCAGAGGCACTTGCTCATTATTTGGACCCTTAGTACCTTTGAGAAGTTTCTTAGTCTTCACATGAATGGTAAAAGTCCTCTTAGATAATCTTTTCACAGAATAGCTGTTTAGTATGGACTCTTTATTCTCCCTTAGCACCCAATCTTTCTCTTCTAGAAATGGCATAAAGAGGCCATCTTTACACAGGGCATCCTTTATAGAATCCCCTTTGGGGGCAAGAATACAAAGATTGGTATGTTCTTTAAGAAGCTGACTGCACTGAATTATCTTATCACTTAGTGGTTCATTGGTTTCAAATTTATATGCATTTGGAACAACAAAGAACAAAATACATTCCATGCTCTCAATGCCATACTGCCTATATCCTAAGTGCTTACTTCTGTAAGACTTCATTTCAAATTGGGACCCATCAGGCACATATTTCAGAGGCATCCCCAAATTAATGCAACCATCAATCCCTTTCTTCCCTATTAAGTAGATTTTGCCCTTTTTTTTGTCCATATGAGCACAGACATCTTTAGAAGCCTCGAGGGCTGTAAGTACACTGTCATGGATCTTGCCTTTCACCACATGCTCCTTTCCACCATCACCTTAATTCACGGTGAATTCTCGTTCTTTATCCGTTGCCTTCTCACTGTTTAGTAGAGTGTTTCTCTCTAGATGGTTTCCCGTTGCTATCATAGGACTTCCTCTTCTCGGTCTTTTGGTGCTTGAGCTGGCCTCGGAGTTCTCATTAAGATGCTAACAAAAGGCAAGAAACTAAGTAAACATTTTCCTTATGTGCTTTGCTTTTTAAAAAACTTGATGAACATCCTGTCTAGGCACCTCAGTCCATCCTGCACATGTGTACGCTCAAGCAAGCAAGCACTAGAGTGCAGTTTCTGTCAAGTTACTTGGCCTAAAGAACAACCAACCCTCTTCAGAGACCATTTGCCCCCTCCGTATCACTTTCTGCTATTGTTTTCAGGTAAGTATGGGTGTCACTGGAGTAACAGCAGTGCCTCCAAACTAAGCAGGAACTGAGAACAGATATTCATTGCAAAGGTTCTCAGAGAGCTTGTCTAAACTGCGGGTAAAAATCCAGATGAAATTCGGACTACATTGGCCCAGAGCTGTGGCACATAAAATTCAGAGTACCCTAGCCCGGATTTAAGCACCACACCTTACCTGTAGTAGGATTTTTATTCCCAGTGAAGCTGCGGGTCCACTACCGCTGCTAGCCAGCCGCCTCCATGGCACCACTACCATGGGCATGGGCCAGAAGAGCAACAGGACCCTGCCTTTCCAGTACATAATTGCCTGCTCTGAGGTCAGAATGAGTAGCCAGCCATGCTTTCACAGAGCACCATTGGAATAAGGAATTGGTGCTGAGGAGGGAAATGGTAGAGCCTCAGGCAGCAACTGTCCTTCCTCTCCTCCCCACCTTTGAATCCAGTGTGGATATATTTTTCACACTACAATTTTCTGCTGAGTTTCAAGCAAACCTCAGAGAAAACTCTAGTTTTCTAAAACCCACATTGTAGTATTCCCCAAGTCTGGTGAAGATAGGTTCATACATTGTGTGGCATTATTGCTCTAGATTTGGGGAAAAGCATGCACATTGTGTGGCATTATTGAACCAGATTCAGGGTGGGTGGGTCAGGGTTTTTTACTAGTGTAGACAAGCCCTTATTTGCGAAGTACAGCAGCCTAATGCATTTGAATGATAGTCACCCTAGACTTATTCAGAACTTAAAGAACCACAGGAATGAAGAAGAAAAACAGCCACCCAAAGGGAAGGTATTTTTACCATACATCAAAGAGTCACAGACAGAATAGGTAATCTGATGAGGAAACACAACCTCCAAACAATCTACAGACCAACTAAGAAAATCCAAGAAATGCTACACTCAGCGAAGGACATAAGAGACCCTCTCACAGCTGCAGGAGTTTACCACATACCATGCAGCTGTGGACAAGTTTACACAGGGATAACTAAATGCAGTGTGAGGAAACATGAATCAAGGAACATGAGAGACACTGCAGACTGGGCCAGCCAGAAAAATCAGCAGTAGCAGAACATGTTATAAACCAACCTGGACACAAAATGTTATTTAAAAATACAGAAATTCTGGACCAGGCCAACAACTATCATGTCAGAATGCACAGAGAAGCTATTGAAATCCACAAACACCTGGACAAGTTCAACAGGAAAGAAGAAACCCTAAAAGTAAACAAAATTTGGCTCCCAGTTTTGAAGAACAATAGAATAAAAACTCAACACTTACAAAGGAATTCCTCCCAGGGACAGGGGGATTTCCAGCAGTTAATGGCCCATCAACCAACCATTAGCCAAACAGGCACTAACGAGCCTTGCATTTCTATACCCAGAAACTAACCATTCAATTACACAAATTTACATACACTCCCCAACAGGGGTTCACAGCATATAAACTCCATACACACTCCTACTCAACCATTCTCTGAAGATGCCAGCCACAGATGCAGGCAAAACCTCAGAAAGAAACTTTTCCAAAACACAGCCTCACAGCCTGGAAAAAAATCAAGGAAAATCTAACTTCTCCATTTCTTCTTCAAGATACTCTTCTGAATATTCTGCAAATTTTGCTAATTCTGGGATTACCCTTTCAAATAGTTTTTCATTTATTTTTTTCTGATAATCCTCTTAGTTTCAGGCACTTTTCCTTGTAACATAATTCTTGATTTAACATTAGCACTTCCCCTCTACATTGTTTTTCTTGTATTTTCACTGTTACTTTTTCTGATTCTTGAGTTTTTTCTTTCAATGTTTCTATTTCTTTCTTCATTCCTTCCACTTCCTTATTTATTTTTTCCAGTTTCCTCCCCAATATTTCTGTTTCTTTTTTGTAATCTTGCTTGATTGCTTTCGTTATGTCTTTCAATTCCTTTCTTATTTCTTGTTTAAAGTTCCTAAATTCTGTCCTCAACTCCTCCAATATTAAATTATGCACCTCCAGTCTCTTTGGAGATTCTTGTGATCATCTTCTCATGGTTAAAGTTTGGGATTGAAGCTGGGCAGCTGTTTTCCTTGTACTGTATGTCATTTCCACCCTCTTTTTCCTATTCTTATTAATTTCACTTTTTATTTGTGATTATAATTATGAATTTCCCCTTCCCTTATCTTCCTTGGCAACTCCCTGCTTCTATTCTCCCAACTTTTTAAATCTATATTTATCTTCAGATTTCTCTTATAGGATGGTAATTTTCACCACATACAAATTCCTTATAATATCCCTCCCCCCTTCAATATCCTACAAACTTTATAAATTAATGAACTTAGAACAAATACCTCTTATTTAATTTCAAAACTGATTAGTTAATTAAGTTCATCAAAATAATAGAGATACCAATACTACCCACTATTCTTACTACAAAATTAACCTTTTCAGTATCCTTATATTCACTTGTATATGTATATATATATATATATATATATAATCAATTATTCACTTTTCAGTTTTCCCATTCACCCCTCAAAATCCCTACATTCTTTTTAACATACATCTCTTATGTCTACTGTAAATTCATTACATCGTCACTTAAATTAAATCTCATTTGCATTGCATTGTTGTTACAGTATTTATATCAATTAATTAAAAACTAAACCCAGTTACCCCCTATAAACACTACTATTAAAATGTCTTATATCTTGTTACTTATTCCTTATCCCCCCCTTTCATTTTACTTATTCCTTATTCCCACATCGCATTCTCTGAAGCCAGCCCACAGAACGTGATCAAGGCTCCAGCTTTGGTCACATGCTGTGGGACTTCTTCCTGGCTTTGGAGAGAGTGATGGGCTCATGGGCCAGTATGGGCTTCTGTGGTCATGTGGGACATGGTCCACTTCCACCCAGCTGGAACTTTTTCATGGATGTTATAATGGGCTTTGCACTGTCTTAGCCTCAGGCATTGTCAGGACTGTCCTGAGGCAAAAGCCCCACATCAATCAGACTGCAGGGCTCCAAGATGGGGGAAATACTGTAGTCTGTCTAGACAAGGCCGTAGCAAAGGAGTTGTATGCTCCATTAACTAGCTCCAGTTAACAATCCAGCTGCAGCACTTTGTACCAACTGAAGTTTCCAAATGCTTTTCAAAGGCAGCCCACATACAGCAAGTTATAGTAATCCAAATGGGATGTAACCAAGACATGTGTCACCATGGGCCAGATCTTGAGGAATGGGCACTGTTGGCACACTAGCTTTAATGATGCAAACGTACTCCTGGCCACTGCAGCATAATGTTTAGGACTGAGTCCAGGAATACACCCAAATTACAAACCTGTGTCTTTGGGAGAGTGTAACCCCATCCACCACAGGCTGAATCCCTATCTGCTGATGTATCCTTTGACTGACTAGGAGCACCTCTGTCTTGTCTGGATTAAGCTTCAATTTGTTCACTCTCATCCAGTCTATTAATGACATACACACTGTGAAGCCAGCATCCATAGTTTTTTGTGGGTTATTTTCCGGGCTGTGGGGCCATGTTCTAGAAGAATTTATTCCTGACATTTTGCCTGCATCTGTGGATAGCATCTTCAGAGAATGGTGGCATGGGGGTTATGGGGTTTATATACTGTGTGTCGCTGGTTGTTGGATGGCCAGTTCTTATGGTGGGAGGATATGTGAGGAGGATTAGTGTCTGTTTAATTAATGGTCCATTGTCTGCTGGGAAGTCCCTGTCCCTGGGTGAACTTCATTTGCATGTGTTGGGTCTTGATTTTGGTGTTTTTCAGTACTGGTAGCCAAACTTTGTTTACTTTCAGGGTTTTTTCTTTCTTGTTGAGGTTGTCCATGTGTTTGTGGATTTCAATAGCTTCCTTGTGCATTCTGACATGATAGTTGGTGGCCTGGTCCAGGATTCCGGTGTTTTCAAACAGCATTTTATGACCAGGTTGGTTTATGATGTGTTATGTTGGTTCTCTTGTGTGTCCTGTAAAACGTGCAGTGATAAAAGCAAAAACTAGGCCCACAAAGACGCCAACTAACAGCACTATCTGAGGTGCTTGTCTCCAACAGTAACTAATAATAGCAGAGGCCTCCTCGAGAGCCAGTGGCTGAACATACACTTTATGGGTGGATACTGCCTTCTCTAGAGCCAGTGGCTGGGCAAACACTTTCTGGTTATCATGTATTTTGTCCCAACCACTATGTGTCTCAAAGTTTGCATTATTTGAGTACACCACCTATCCATTGCCTAGAGCAAACCAGTACTTGCTACCTGTATACCCAACAAACTGCAATCTTCTCCATTTAAGTTGACCTTTTCTTCTCAATGTTTTAGGGATAAGGACATTGGCAAATTGTCCAAACACTCTAAGGTATTTCAGGCTATGCTCTCTCCCATATAACTTAAAATAAGGTGTCTGGTTAATGCTGGAACTCCAGACCCTGTTAATTATATTGTTTGCACATACCACTGCTTCACCCCACAGATTACCAGGTGCTTGGGCATCAACTAGCATGCAGTCCTTCATGAACTGCAATAGGCCTACTCTACATTCAGCCAGACCATTTTCAGCTGGGCTTTATGGATTAGTAGTTTTATGTTGAATGCCCTTTTTTTCTCAGCCAATTTTGAAATGCATTACCAAGAAATTCCCCACCTCTATCAAAACTAAACTTTGTGACTTTAAAGGGAAATTTCCTCTCAACCATTGCCACCCATTCTTTAAACTTGGCAAATACCTGGTCTTTGGATTTCAACAAGTACACAAACCCATACCTTGTAAAGTAGTCAACTAATACAAAGGATATAATAGGTACCTCCCACACTTGCCTTAAATGGCCCTGCAAGGTCTCCATGGACTACCTGGAAGGGCTGGTTTGTTATCTTCTTTCTATCCTTGGCTACAGGAAAAGACTTTACTTTGACCCTCTTGCAGACAGTCCAGTCCAATCCAGTCCAGGAATTTCTGGCATGGCTTAACTTTAACCTCTAGACATACTTTAGCCAACTGTGCCAATGTGGCAAAACTGGCATGACCAAGTACCCTATGCAGATAATGCACACACTGATCATGCAAGGGAACATCGGTCATAGTCACATTGGCTACATTTGGTTTGGCTGCATGTCGAAGTACATAATACAATCTGTTCCTTTTAACACCCTTGGCACAGACCTTACCTCCCTTGGACACAAAATACTGATTTTTCTCAAATATCACCTTATACCCATCACCAGTCAAGGTAGCTACACTTAGAAAACAATTTTTCAAACTTGAGGCAAACAAAACTTCTGAAAACTGTTTCCTTAAATAGGGAATAAACTCAGTTCCCATCTTCTCCACATTCCTTGGAGCACCATCTGCCATGTCCACTTTGGAGACTGTTGAAGGCTTCACATCCTATAGAAGCTTCAAACAGTTCACCATGTGGTGCGTGGCTCCAGAGTCCAGCAGCCACACTGGCTTGGCTCCAACTTTACCAACAGCTGCAGTGAGAAAACCACAGCCCGCTGCCTGAGAAGACTTGCTTTCAGGCTTCTGCTGATGTTTTCTCTGCTCTCTCTTGTGGCCAAACCTGGAAGGATAACCTCTTCTCAAATGCCCCTCCCTTCCACACGAATAGCACCATCTCACCAGGTTGCACATAGCCTCGCCTTGGTCAAGAGATGCTGTTGTATGGTATTATTCCTTGACTGCTTTCCTTCTGACATGCTGCTGACCATGACTTTCGGCCTCGAAGCCCCTCCACTCATTCTCTTCCAGAATGCGGGTGGAGACCAGGTTCAAGGTCAGCTCAGCCTCTGACAAACTCTGCAGACTTTGCCAGAACGGAAAGTCCCAGCTATCACTCAGGCTGCCAAGGACTATATAGGCTTTGTGTGCCTCAGGGATATACATGCCTCTGTTCTGCAAGTCAATGATTTTGTCCAAATGGCACTTTACATCCTCATCCTCTCTCAGCTTGGTGTTGTAAAGTCTGTGTGTCAATATCATTTTGGACACACAGGAATCTCTCTGGTAAACATCCTGCAAGCTCTACTAGCATTCCAACGCAGTCACCGTGTTGGTTACATAGACAATCTGATCTGCTTCAAAGCACAAAATAATAGTAGCTCTTGCTTTCTGATCAGCAAGTCTCTGCTCATTATTCCATGGTCTGGGGGTTGGGCTGGTTATATAGTTGACCAGGTTTTCTCTAACAAGCAAACTTTGTACCATCACAGACCATGTGGAGTAATTGGTTCCATCTAACTTAGCTAAGTTCATTGTTCCAGTGACTCCAGCCATATCAGCAGGCTACGTTTCAAAACAAGTCACTCAAAAATGAAAACAAACTCTTTGCTCAGTGGGTTGTTTCTTCTGGTCAGGCACAAACTCAAAATAAGCCAAATGCTTACTGTTTGCAAAAACACACGCACAGGAAAAACAAACTGCAAACTGCAAACGCTGTTCTCCTGTGGTACAGTTTCTTCCTTCAGCCTTCCCAGCAGCAAAAAACAGGGACTCACAGGCTCAGCACAGGAACAAAAACTGATTGCAAGCACTAGGTTTAAAAACAGGGTTCAAAAGTAATAGGCACAGGCAGTTATAGACTAGCGCAGCAGGGCCCATAACCCCTTGTTGGCTCTCTTGTGCATCCTGCAAAATGTGCCATGACAAAAGCAAAAACTAGGCCCACAGAGACACCAACTAACAGCACTGTCTGAGGTGCTTGTCCCCAACAGTAATAATAGCAAAGTATGGAAGCACAGAGCCATCTAGTAGTATTTGGCAATCTGGCACTGACCAACCTTGAAATGAAGCACAGACACTGTTGGATTCTTCCAAAGTCCTTGGGAGCTCTTTATCTTGTTGTTGCAGAATATATACAAGATATACAAACACTCCTTTGACAATCTCTAACAGTATATAGTAACTACTCTCAGTAAACATACACAATCCACTACTACAACCCACACTGTACAACTCACACAAACTCTGGGTCACATCGGACGGATATACAGTGGTGATTATGCTGGGCTAGCACCTGGTGTTCCACACCCTTTACAGCCATACAAACTATTTTTACTTTGATGAAAAGGCACAGTGTTTCCAACATGTTCTGCTACTGTTGATTTAGCTGGCTGGCCCAGTCTGCAGTGTCTTTCATGTTCCTTGATTCATGTTCCAACACTGCATTTTGTGGTCCCTATGTAGACTTGTCTGCAGCTACATGGTATGCAGTAAACTCCTGCAGCTGTGGGGGGGTCTCTTCTGTCCTTTGCTGAGTGCAGCATTAATTGGATTTTCTTGGTAGGTCTGTAGATCGTTTGGAGGTTGTGTTATCTCATCAGTTTACCTATTCTGTCTATGACTCCTGTGATGTATGGTAAAAAATACTTTCCCTTTGGGTGGTTGTTTTTCTTCACTCCTGTGGTTTTCTCTGGGTTTGGCTGCTCTTCTGATGTCCAAGCTGGAGTAGCCATTAACCTGTAGAGCCCAGTTTAGGTGCTTCAGTTCATCCTCCAGGTAGTTGGGGTTCACAGATCCTTTTTGTGCAGTCTACCAGTGTTGATACCATCAATCATGGTATCTTTCTGGGCCAACTTGCTGACAAGGCACTTAGAGGCACTGGTTTATAATGTGTCCATACCTACCTGGAGAAATGAACTGAGAAGGTGATACTCAGGAACTCCTGTTCAGCTCCTTGGCAATTGCTCTGGGGGAGAGGATCCCATAGGGTTCTGTCTTGTCCCTCCTGCTATCCAACATGCACATGAAACCATTTGGTGCCACCAGTATGATGATGAAAATCATATCTATTTCTCTTTTCCACCTCAATCCAAGTAAGCTGTTTCAGTTCTTCTTTGTGGTCTCTGTGAATCCACACAAGTGGGTAATCTGAGCCTGTGCAGAGCACCATTCTGAACCTTCTTGAGTGTTATGTAAGTGTTTTGGTGGCAGCCCCACCCACTCTCTCCCTGCCATATATAAGGACCCTTCCCACCTAAATGCCTCCATTCCCTTTTTTTCCACCGCTACAACAGCACTGTGAGGAACTTTGAATTGTTTTTTCAGCTTAGGCTTCTTTACTTCTGCATTTTGGCTTTCTATAGACTTTGACTTTTTGAACTGGTTGGCCTTTCTTTTCTCGACAATTTGGCTGTTTCTGGTTGTTTTCATGGTTTCTGGTGTGGACTGGCTTACCAACAATGGCTTCCACTGCTTTCTGTAAACGTTGTTTGCAGTATAAAGGTAAGATACCTGACACTGGCGGACATGATTTGTGCCTACTTTGTTTGGGCGGAGGGCACAACATCCAGTCTTGCTGTTTTTGTAAGACTTTTATGCCTCAGACAAGACAGAATTGTGAGGTCTGCCTAAAGGCCCTGCTGTATGAGCATGCCTTGGCTGCCATGTCAAACAAAGAAGCAGATTGTATGCATTCTATGAAACTGGTACGTTCCTCGTCACTCCTGTCTATGTTGATTTGGTCAAGATCGACAGCCACAAGACAATCCTTGACTCACGGTACCAAGTCTCATTCGGGCCCATCTGTGGTGCCCGGGGTTTCATCAAGTTGGATTTGAAAGTCTAAGACCTCTTCTCACTCTACTCCCAAGCCTTTGACATCGACCGCTTCAGGCTTGGCCCTGAGACCTTTGACCTCAACCATTTTGGGCTCAACTTCCAAGCCTTCAAACTTGACTGCTTCAGCTTCAACTTCCAGGCCTTCAACATGGGCCACTAAGACAAGGCTGTCTTCTGATCTGGCACCACCTGGGGACCCCGCACATAAAAAGCACAAGAAAACATCAGTGTCAGCTCCCACTCCCATCTCACTCCTGAGACAAGGTTACGGATGGACATGGGGCCCTGGATGTCATGCCTGCCAAGCAGCCGCTTGAGCAGCTCCATGAACCAGAGGTTCACCCATCATCTCCAATGGAACTGGATGAGTCGATCATGGTATCTGAAGGAGAAATTGTGGATACAGTCAAAGAGCTCGCTGTTACTATAGTCTCTGTGGATCACTCTCCTCTACTGGAGCCTGGTGTGACCAACCCTCCCCTCAACCGTCTGGTCCAGCCTCTCCCTTCCATTCCAGATAGGCCTTGATCCCTTTCTTGATGGTCCTACACTTCCAGATATGGTAGTTCTTATTGGTTCTCCAGGTCCCACTCTTGCAGCAGGGGTCACCACCACTCAAGGTCCTATTCTTGCCTCTGTGGACACCACTATGCCTGCTCCCATTCTTTAAGCCGAGGTCGTCACAGGGGCAGATGCCATTGCCATAGGTCCCCGCTTTGTAGTCGTTCTCCTCGGTCACGATGTCACCGTGCTGAGCTTGAGAGGTATTCTTGCTCCAACCAGGACGCGCACACGTGCTGGGATCCACCACTGGTGTACTACAAGCATCTTCCTGACTGTGACTGCTATTTTTGTTATGACTTTGTGTGATGTTGGCCATATGATCTCTCCCGCCAACACTGTTGAGACCCTGTCTGACCTCAGGAACTTTCACCCTCGGGCACTACCAGGACTCTGCCCTTGCGACTGTCTGGAATTCCATCTCCTCTGCCTGTGGATGTTGGGATGGGCGGACATGACTGTACTGAGTCCGGGACACCAGGGGGCCATGACTTGGAGGATCTTCCATGGAACCAGGCAGCCTGTGATCAGCCATGGGACCGTGTGCCTGGTGTGCTTGCTAAACCAAGGCATAGTTCCAGCCTGCCTAAAAGAAGCAGTTAAAGCATTACTAAAAAAGCCTCCCCTGGATCCCATCATATTGGATAATTATTCTCATCTCAAAAATTCCTGCTCAGACATAAAAATCTACTGGGTGCCTTGGGCAAGTCACACACTTGCCAAGATTTGTTCAGAGGGGTTTGCACCCTTCTGATTCCTAAAGTCCCTGAATAGCCTTTAAAAAAACTGAAAATGACTGCCTGGTCATTTCTTGTTTCAAAAGGAGGATATTTTTGCATTAAAAGATTGGCAGTTAGGGAACAACAAGGGGAGGTTAGTACTCTTGGATTTGAATACTGAACCATGAAGCTAAAATAATATTTTGTATTGAAGAGAAAGTCATACTGATATTTTAAATAGTTAGATAGAATATTTGATAAGAAATTACATAGTGATATGTTTTTTTAAACACAAGGAAAGAGAAGGTATGCAAAATTGTTATGATAAGATGCAGTCAGGAAGAGGTGGGAAGTTCTTTTATAAATAGGGGGAAGGGTAGGGAGGGCAGGGGTAGATGTCAGGTGTGAAGGGTGTTTTTCTTTTTCTTTTTCTTTCTTTTTTTTTTTGTATATGTGGTAGCTGTCTATTTTTGTGTACAGTTGTCCCTCCGTATCCACAGATTTGGTATCCATGGATTTAAGTATTCACAGTTGAAAATATTCTTTAAAAAATAATAATCCAAAAAGCAAACCTTGATTTTGCCATCTTGTATAAGGGACACCATTTTGCTATGCCATTGCATATAATGGGACTTGAGTGTTCATGGATTTTGATATCTAATGGGGAGCGTGTCCTGGAACCAAACCCCAGCGAATATGAAGGGACAACTTTTCCCCCCTCCAATTGCTGTACTTGATGTCTTGTTTTATTATGTCAAGTTTTGTCATTTTTATGCTTTTGGTTATCTCTGTATGTGCAAACTTTAATAAAGATATTTAAAAATTCAAAACAATTTTTTTAAGGCTGGCAGATAGGGAACCCATAAGTGGCTAAACATGCTCTCCAGAGGCTTCTACAAGCATGTTTTGCCATTTTCACACTAAATTATTTTTTCCATTAGGGGGAGTTTTAAGGGGTGCAGATGCAGTTTGCCAAGGTCCGAGGAAAGGCAAAAACGGCCACTGGACTCCCCAAAGTTGTCAGCATGCACACACAGCTACAGCAGGATCAACTAGAGCAGAATCTCATTCTTTTCCTAGTTCTAGTTTTATTGCATTATTTACTGGAGACACACTCACATCAAAAGGAAGCAATAAAACTTCAAAGAGCCATTTGCTCCCACATCTCACAGGCAAGGTTGGTTCTTCAGCTATTCCCAACAATTGCCTAGCTAGAAAGAATCCAGAGCTTCTTTCCCAAAGAAGATTCTTTCACAGAAAAGACACAAAGGAAGGCAGATGAGCTGCATTCACCCGAACACAGAGTTGGGAGGAAAGGCTCGTGTGTTTGTACAATCTGAGACACACTCTCAGGGGTCCCTCTAGCCTAGAAATCCCTTGGAACTATGTTTCTCTTTGGTAGCTGCCACCACCCACTGCTCTTCACTTAAAACCCAGTTCAGTGGGAAACTGGGACAGTTCTCTGGTTAACCAGTGAACTACTCACTCTGTTAAGGATTCCCAAACCCCCTTCTCTACTCCCAGAGAAGAGACAAGATAGCTATGACCATACAAGACACATGGGTACAGGCTTAGTAGAAAAAGAGAGAAAACTATTTTTATTTCAAACGAGCAAGCAATTAACAGAGGCAATCATAACATGGAGAAAAGGCATTCTCTCTCCAGGCCAACTTAGAGTTACAAGATATAGCATTTAGAATTCAGGCAACATTCAATCAAGCATGAAAAATAAAGGTTAATCTAACACAACTAGCTAAACACATATTCCTAACTCTAAGAAAAGGTTCACTCGCATTTAGAAGATTCATCAGCACCGTCTTAACATTAGGATGGCTAAGCCTCAGGCTTTTTCAAAAGCCAGCCTAGGTAGTCTCTGATGATGGAATTCAGAGCCACATAAAGTGGTCTGCTCCTTCAGACCTCATGATCATGTCTCAGGTCTGCTTCCTCAGACCTTCACAAACCATGTGGCATCAAACAAAGGACTGTATCTCTTCAAAACCTCATTAGCCAAATGATTGGCTCTGCATTGCCCAATCTGATTGGCTCTCCAGTCAGGCGATGTGATGTCATGCTTAGCAAATGAAGGTCCACCTCCTACCCCCAGAATCCCGTTGTTACCTTTGTCTGATGACCAGGAAGTGGTAAATATAGATGAAGGGAAATGTAGTTTTGGCAGATGTGTTCTGGCTCCATGATGGCTGTTGCAGTCACTCCATCATGACACAACCCAACACTGAAGGTCTGTATTTCTCCAGCCCTCCTCCTTCATCCTCCCAATGCCAATACTACTTTTTAAAAAACTTTCAGCGGGACAGAGGTTGAGAAGGAAAAGGGATACTGGGTAGGCATGAAAAGAGTAAAATGGAGCTTCACTATCAAAGGCTTTGTCTACTGAGGTATACCTGATAAGAATTCCTGTACATCTATAATTTAAACCAAGCACAATCATAAAAATATTGGTATGTAGGGAAATCTGGGTACTGTGTAGTCATATCTAGCCTAGATGTGTTAAAGACTTAAAGGGTCCTGAATTTAGATGTTATTTGTCACATTCTGAATAAAGCAGTGTAATACCTTCACAAAAGGCAGGATATTTCCATCCTTATTTTTTCCACAGAGAGTCTTCGTTCTCATGGAATGCTTCTTGCCACCAGAAGATTCCATAATCACTCAGGCAGGTAGAGCTGACAGAAGAAGTTAGCAGATTCATAAATGTTAAGGTGATTAAAGAGAAGATCATTTTAAGCCCCCTCCCCATTATGTACTCAAAATTTTCATTACCTTCTTCACTTTTGACTGAAAGGGGTAAGCAGAGATCACCTGTAGTTTTCTTACTGAAAACTCAGTTTTACTGCAGCAACTTTAAGGAAGATATTAAAGAAAATACATATTAGCAAATTATATTCAGTAAACAGAAAGAGGAAGCACTTTATTATTCTGCACTATACAGCAAACAAAATTCTACCACTTAAAAACTTATGGGAAAAACTATCCTATTCACTCTGCTGTTGTCCCTTCAGAACAGAATGTTATATTTATAACTAGTTCTGGCCCAGCTTCCTGATCTTTCTGTCTCTGTGGGAAAATCAATACACTACTAGTACCATACTTCCACTCCTAACCTTGCCCATTCCCACCCTGGCTTCTGAGCAGACCTGGAGAACCTTGCTTTGCTTTGCCTTGTCCCTTCAGAGTAGAATTAGATGTATTGTTGTTGTTTTTTTAAAGGAACCTTCAAACCCATTTCCTCCTGTTTCTGTGGCCACACTTCCTGAACTTGCCCACCTGACTTTCAGGCAGAGAATCTAAATCTTTGGTTCTTACTTGTTTCAGCTGCTGGTAGAATATATTGGAAATTGT
Source organism: Gambelia wislizenii (assembly GCA_030847615.1). Taxonomy (NCBI): domain Eukaryota; kingdom Metazoa; phylum Chordata; class Lepidosauria; order Squamata; family Crotaphytidae; genus Gambelia; species Gambelia wislizenii. The sequence goes on along the minus strand of JAUMIR010000001.1, from coordinate 340,379,943 downwards.
TTAAAATACCAAGGTATTTCCACTTATTGGACTGCAAACTATGTTTTCCAATAGAATACAAGTTTTAAAAAACACATCCTTCCTGTTTGATGCTTGCTATGCTTCCCACTTGCCCTCCCACCATGCCCCTGCTTAAAGCTTCTGCCTACTGCCCCACAGCCAGTGTGATGCCTGTTTTGGTAGACTGGGGAGGCTGCAAACACTCTTGGGGGGGGGGGCTTTAGTAAGGTGCCATCATAGACTGGGGAGCCCATGCCAAACCCACTGACATGACTGAGCAGCTGTCAACGTTAACACTTTTATGTTTTTTGGGGGTTTTTTTAAAAAAAAACGGCACTTCAAAGTTGCCAGATACAATAGATGAGCCCTTGGAGCTAGCTGCATGCAGGGCTGGCTTAACCAGTCTGCCAAATCAGCATTTGCAGGGGGCACCCAGCCAGGGGCCCCACCCGTCCTAACTCTCCTCCTCCAAAAATCTCCTGCTGGCTTAAAAAAACAGTGTCTCCCAAATAGAAAGCAAAACTGATTCTGGAGGGAGTTTGCTGTTCACTCCCCCTCCTGCCAGAATCATTGTCAAAATGCCAGCCAGCCAGGCGTGTGGGAGAGGTTGAGTGTGAGAAGGGGGGTGAGGCATCTCTTTCCTCTCTCTTCAGAAAGGGCCTCTTTCTTTCTTTCTTTCTCTCTCCCCTCTTTCTCACTTTTTATCCCCCCCGTCTCTCCCTCCCTTCCTTCTTTCCTTCTTTCTGACTTTCTCTCTCTCTCTCTCCTTCCTTCCTTCCTTAAACACACCAGTATCCCATTAGTGTTATGTGAGAGCCTTTGGGTAGAGCAGTGGTTCTTAACCTTTTCTTTACCAGGGACCCCCTTTAAATCTTTTGTTGTCCCAAGACTTAACTCAAGATTTAAAACCCTAATAACATTAACAATAATAGCTAATAATAATAGCTAACAACAACAATACAATTACACCATCCATTAAACTTTCCCTCAGAGGCACTCTTGCTTCTTCCTGCAAGTTTGTGGCTGGAGTGGATTGAATGGCAGTGTGCAGGCCAAGCCAGCCAGCCTTTGCCTTGGTTCCTGTCACGTGACTGCTCCACTGCAGGGAGGAGGTGGGCCAAGCAGCCTTCAAGCCTTTGTGGACCCCCTGTGAGGACATTGTGGACCCCAGAGACTGCTGGAAAAGGAGCAATGCAACCAGACCTTGAGAAGGGTGCTGGCAGGGGGATTCTGGGAGGTGTAATCCAAGAGTAACTTTCCATCCAATCGGCTTCTGTCCTGCAGGAACACACCATCAAAGCCCTCACGACAGATGGCCATTCAGCCTCTGCTTTAAAACCTCCAAAGAAGAAGACTCCATCACACGCCAAGGCAGTGTATTCCACTTCCAAACAGCTCTTCCTGTCAGGAGGTTCATCCTAATAGTCAGGTGGAATCTCTTTTCCTGTAGTTTGAACCCATGGCTCCATGTCCTAGTCTCTGGAGCAGCAGAAAAAAGGCTGCTCCATCCTCAGTATGACATCCCTTCAAATATTTAAACATGGCTATCATGTCACCTCTCAACCTTCTCTTCTCCAGGCTAAGCATACCCAGCTCCCTAAGCCACTCCTCATAGGGCATCATGGCTTCCAGACCTCCCACCATCCTTCTCAGTATTTTTCTTGAATTGTTGTGCCCAGAACTGGAAACAGTATTCCAGGTGAGGTCTGACCAGAGCAGCATACAGTGGCAATATTACTTCCCTTGATCTAGGCACTATACTCCTATTAATGTAGCCTAGAATCGCATTGGCCAACTCTCAGCAGCAGCTGGGCAGCCGTTGACTTACCCCAGTGGTTCTTAACCTTTTCTTTAGCAGACCCCCTTGAAATAGCTTTCCTATCTGTGGACCCCCAAGACTTAACTCAAGATTTAAATCAACAACAATAATTCCTGATTAATAATAATTATAGTAATACCATTACACCATCCATGAAACCTTCCCTCGGAGGCACTGGAGGGGGAGAGAAGACTTTCCCGCTTCTTCTTGCAAGTTTGTGGCTGGAGTGGATTGAATGGCAATGTGCAAGCCCAGCCAGCCAGCCTTTGCCTTGGCTCCTGTCACATGGCCACTCCACTGCAGGAAGGTGGGCCAAGCAGACTTCAAGCCTTTGTGGACCCCCTGTGAGGACACTGTGGACCCCTGGGGGGTCCATGGATCCTAGGTTAAGAACCACTGATTTACCCAATAAGTTTCCAAAAATGTAATTGAGTTAGTCTGTTGTGGTAAAAAGAAGGGGAGTTGTGGCACCCTAAATAACACTGTGGTCCCCAAGAAATTTTGCTGCCTGAGATGCGCTCATTCTCCCACCAAGTGAAGATGTCATAGGCCCTAGAACCAGGAAGTGGTTGGGCACCTGAGGCAGAAGTCCCATAAGCACCTCTCCCAACTTCACCCACAGGAAGCTTATGACACCCAAAAATCAGCTGCCTGAGGCAGCTGATTAGAAGAAAAACTGTGATGCTTAACCTTGAAAGCCTTTAAACAGCCTGTGGCCTTGAGAGCTGAAGAAACACCTCCATTTGAATGTGTCAGATAACTGAAGCAATCTTCTGAGACACTTTCCAAAATGCCCTCAGCTTCCAATGATAGGTAGGGTAACTTCTGAACAGCAGATCTGTTCTGTGGTGGTGACCCACTTGTGAAAATCTTTTCCTAGACATGTTCCCTTTGTGCTGTTGATGCTTTTTAGGTGGCAGGCAAAATCTCCCCTGATCTCCCAAGTTTAAATAGCATTTAAGATCTTGAATGTATTTGCTTTTATCAGGGCAGAGTTTGATTGCATTATCTATGTTTCACCCATTCACATGTTTCAAAGGTATTTTAAATTTGTTATAGTGCTTTGGGCACAAGTCTGTTCTAATGTAAGATTTTAACTGGTTTAATTCTGTTGATATTTAATACTGTTTTCATCTTGGGTTTGTAGTCTTACCCTGGGAGAAAGGTGATCCCCACCTGTGATCCAATAGATGTAAGATTTAACAGTGCTTACAACATTTGAAAGAATGATATATCAACGCAATTTACACATGGATTTATATTTAGATCAGGTTTTATTGAAATTTATGACAATGATTTTTTTACCTCCTTATTCCTTATTGTTATGTGAGAACATCACAATATGTAACTGAAAGTCTTATAATGTAATTTTACTTTGTATAATAGTTTGAATAATTTTTAAAGCAAGAATATCCTGTTACCTCATTATAAACAAAACAGAGTTGTTGATAAGTGCTATACAGTTATGTGAAAAAGAAAGTACACCCTCTTTAAATTCAATGGTTTTACATATCAGGACATAATAACAATCATCTGTTCCTCCATTTTGGCTTTATTTTTGTTGAATAAATCATGACACAGTGTAATATGTCATGAGTTGTTGTTCATCTGAGGTTGTATTTACCTAATTTTAAGACCTGCTAAGGAACAGATTATTCTTGTCATGTCCCATATGTAAAACCATAGAATTCAAAGAGTGTGTACTTTATTTTTCATACAACTGCATGCTCTAAAACCCCTCACTAGTCAGAGAAGTGAGGTTGAGCTCACTCATCTACTGGTTCCATTTCTACATCTGTAGATGGTGGGTCAACACCAACAGCATTCTCTCCTGCATCAGGACCAGCCCGTAGGACAGGAGCAATTTCAGAGTCATACCATGATTTATAGCTCTTTTCAATTAGTGAGAGGATTGACTTCATTGAATAGCCAAGTTCAATTATGCTCTTCTCTTTATTCCTTTCTTTATAAAGGTATCCTGCTGCATGCATTGCAACTAAGTAGCCATTTCTGTCAAATACAGGTGACCCTGAGGACCCCCGGAAGAAAGAGGTATCATAGGTGATTGTATCAGGATTATTGATATTCTGTGGAAAGCCTCTTGGATTGTACATATGGATGCAATCTACACCCTTGTTCTCATAACCACATGTAACACAGTTGCATTCTGCCCCCTTTTCCTGATTTAAACGCTGTGTACACTTCTCTTGGCGTTCAAACACACTGATAACAGAACAGCCATCTACAGATTTTGCTTCTCCATCTGGATGACCAATGATGTAAATAAGACCATCAAAAGGTGGAACAAAAGAGGATTGTAGCAAACCTCTTGGACCACTTTCCCTTAATTTCAGGACGGCAAAATCAAGAGCTACATCTGATACTTCAAACCATTCCTCAAGGAAAAACCAATCGTTTTCCTTAGGATGGTTGTCTTCGTAAGAGAAAGTCACACGGGCTGTCTGGCTAATTTTGCGCGCCCATTCTTTCTCTTCCACCCCACCTCCAACTATCATCTGTACCACATGGTGGCAGGTGAGTATGTGCTTGCCATGCAAGACAAAACAAGTGGCAGAGCCCTCCTTTTCATTAATGCCCCACTCTATGTACCCAACTGACTCACTGAGATTAGCATGGAGCTTCAGCATCTTAACTGTAACGGAGTTCTTTTTCTCCTTGCCAAACACTGCTTTGTAAACTCCAAAAACATCCTTCTTCTGATCAGATTGCTGCTTGGCCTTTTCAAAGAAGTCATTGATTATTTTGCTTTGTTCCTTCAAGTCAGGATATAAGTTTAGAAGATTATGTTTAAAATAATGAAAAGTTTTGAGCTGTGTCTCTTGGGAGACCAGAGGCACTTGCTCATTATTTGGACCCCTAGTACATTTGGGACGTCTCTCAGTCTTCACATGAATGGTAAATGTCCTGTTAGATAATGTTTTCACTGAATGGCTATTTGGTATGGACTTTTTATTCTCCATTAGCACCCAATCTTTCTCATTTAGAAAAGGCATAAAGCGGCCATCTTTACACACGGCTTCCTTTATAGTTTCCTCTTCTGGGGCAAAGACACAAAGATTGCTATGTTCTTTAAGAAGCTGGTTGCATCTAATTATCTTATCACTTAGTGGCTCATTGGTTTCAAATTTATTTGCATTTGGAGCAACAAAGAACAGGATACATTCTATGCCCTTATTGTATTTCTTCCTATATTCTAATTTATCAGAGATCTTGGTTTGCTTCCCTTTGTAAGACTTCATTTCAAATTGGGACCCATCAGGCATGTATTTCAGAGGCATCCCCAAATTAATGCAACCCTCAATCCCTTTCTTCCCTATTAAGTAGATCTTGCCCTTCGTTTTGTCCATATGAGCACAGACATCTTTAGAAGCCTCCAGGGCTGTAAGCACGCTGTCATGGATCTTGCCTTTCACCACATGCTCCTTTCCACCATCACCTAAATTCACAGTGAATTCTCGTTCTTCATCTGTTGTCTTCTCACTGTTTGATGGAGTCTCTTTTTCTAAATGGTTTCCAATTTCATTCATAGGACTTCCTCTTCTTGGCCTTTTGGTGCTTGAGCTGGCCTCAGAGTTCTCATTAAGACGCTAACAAAAGGCAAGAAACTAAGTAAAAAAATTTGCTCATGTGGCATGCTTTAAAAAAAACACGATGAACATCCTATCTAGACACCTCACTGTGTAGCTATCCTCCATTCTGCACATGTGTACTCACAAGCAAGCAAGCAAAGAGTGCAGTTTCGTCAAGTTGCTTGATCTAAAGAACAATCAATCCACTTCAGAGAATGTTTGCCCCTCTGTATCGCTGCTATTGTTTTTATATGGGTGTCACTGGAGTAACAGCAGTGCGACCAAAACAAGAAGGAACTGAGAACAGATATTAATTGTAAGGGTTCTTTTATTTGCTAAGTACAGCAGCCTAACGTATTTGGATGATAGTTACCCCAGAGTTATTCAGAACTCAAAACTGATTTAAACAGTTTCTTTGTCTGGGATGAGTAAAGAAGATGTGATGCTTACAAGTTTTTTTGAGAGGTTTTTTAAAATAACTGTAGTTGCTTTTGTACAGGGGAATTCTTTCCCATTTAGAAAAATAACACAATATCAAAACAGCAGGTCTACACAAAATATACCATCAGTGCAACCCCGTCAACTTATGCCTTCTGAATGGGAATAAGACTGCAATCCTATCACCTGTTCAAGTTCAGATTATAACCTACAAGCTTAAGCCAGTTTTTAAAAACCCTGTCATATCTATGATTCCAGCAGCACCACCACCACCAGCAGCAGCAGCTATACCCCACCTTTTCCCCATATCTGGGACTCAAGATAGCTTACAAATTTTAAAAGGTACAATATAAAACATCCAGGTCACCCCCATGTCCACAGGGGATATGTTCCTGAACTTACCATGAGTTGAATATATGGGGAATATCATAAAAATAATTTATGAAATTTTATAGGCAGCTTACCTCAGCTATATGAAATTAGGAGTCAATGTTGTGATTCTCCAAGCTTTTCGTTAACCCCATATATTAGTTCCATTAGATAATCATAGTTACTTTTGTTTGTAACAGAAAACCTTTACATTGTGTAAATATCAATTCATAATTGAGATTAAACCCATTGAGTAAAACCGGAAAGCATAACGGAGCCAAAACAGCTAATTAAAATCCTGTAGAATTGCAACATTGACTCAGAATTCCATATAGTTAAGATTCACTGAAGAAGGCATAGCGAAGTCAGAAGGCATAGCAGAGCCGAAACGGCAAACTGAAAGCTCTGGAGGAGCAATATGAATCTTCAATACAGAAGTTTTTTCATAACGATCTTCAGATATCTTGAGAAAGTACAGTTGCCCCTCCACATTCGCGACTTTCACATTCACGGTTTTGATTATTCGCGGAAAGCCGCCTGCCCCCCCTTTCCACTCCGTCCCTTCCCAAGGCAGCGAAGGGGTTCTCAGGAATCCCTTCGCTGCCTTGGGAAAGGGGGGGTGGAAAGCCTCCCTCATTCCACCCCACTCCCTTCCCAAGGCAGCGAGGGACCCCCTACGCCACTTTGGGAAGGGCGGGGGGTGAGGGAGAGTGGCAGCGGGGGCTCCTGAAGCCCCGTACGCCACTTTGGGAAGGGCGGGGGGTGAGGGAGAGTGGCGGCGGGGGCTCCTGAAGCCCCGTACGCCACTTTGGGAAGGGCGGGGGGTGAGGGAGAGTGGCGGCGGGGGCTTCAGAAGCCCCCATCGCCACTCTGGGAAGGGCGGGGGAGGTGAGGGAGAGTGGCGGCAGGGGCTTCAAAAGCCCCCGTCGCCACTCTGGGAAGGGCAGGGGGTGAGGGAGAGTGGCGGCAGGGGCGGCAGAAGCCCCCGTAGCCACTCTGGGAAGGGCGGGGGGGGTGAGAAAGGCCGGAGAGGCAGCGCAGCCTCCTCCCCACCAGCCTGCTCGCCACTGTCCCCGGCCTTCCAAAGGGAGGTAGCGCAGCCTCCTCCCTGCCCACACGCTGCCTTCCCTGGTCTTTCTCAGTGGGGTCCGGAGCTTTGGAGCCCCGGAGCCTGCTGAGAAAGGCTGGGGAGAGGCAGCGCAGCCTCCTCCCTGCCCGCTGCTGTCCCCGGCTTTCCTCAGTGGGCTCCGGGGCTTCTAAGGCCTGGAGTCCCCTCAAAAAGGCCGCGAAGAGGCCAGCCAGGCTGGCCAGACACCCCCCCCGCTGCCTCCCTCCCTCTGGGGGGGGGGGGCGCAGGAGCAGCATCTGTTATTCGCGGTTTTTCCACAGTCGCGGGGGTCTCAAGAACCTAACCCCCACGAATGTGGAGGGACAACTGTATACAGTATTTGAGTTCCATACATACGTAAAAGACTGGGACTTAATTTTGTGAGAGGTTTGTTCTCTTTAAGTGGTAGCCCATTTAAGTTTGAAAATTGAGGTTTGGAAACACGATCTTTAAAGCCACAGCTGTAATCACGTTTCCTCACATGGGGTCTACTTCAGCAGTATTCCTCTAAGATTGTAATATATAGAAGTTTGGGCTCACAGAAGAATTACGGACCAATATTGATATATTGTTTATACTAGTGACCATAATACTGTATTCATAGTTGTGTTTAAACACTGTGTATATATAGTTCATGTTATACGATTGATTTACATATTGTTGTTAAATCAAATTTAAAATAGATTTGATTGATTTATATATTGCTGTTAAACCGAATTAAAAATAAATTTATACACATTTATTGTTTAAGGAGGATAGAAGTATCATATCTCCTCATTGATCGATTGGTTTATATATTGTCATCTAATCTAATTAAAAATTGATTTATTTACATTTATTGGTAAACGATATAGCATTATCACATCTTCTTACTGACTTGTTGCGTTGTTACTATAAAACCCTCCTGCACTGTTAGGTTCTCAGCACATTGTTAGCATAGCGGTGACACTGAACTCCCAAATTCCAATAAACCTTTCCTAGTAGTTTCATGTATCTGTTGAATAGCATAGATATAGAGGACAAAACATAACCCCGAGGGACTCCACAGGCTAGTGACCAAGGAGCTGAACAGGAATTCCCCAGCACCACCGTCTGGGCTTTCCCTTCCAGGAAGGAACGGAGCCACTCCAAAACATGGCCTCCAAGTCTTCCCAGCAAGGGAGCCCAAGATACCATGGTCAATGGTATTGAAAGACACTGAGAGAACCAACAGGGACACCTTCCTCCTGTCCAATTCTTGGCTTGATCATACATCGAAGTGACCATAGCTTTCTCTGTCCCATACCCAGTGGCTGAAACCTAGCTGAAATAAATCAAGATAATCCATTTAATTCAGGAACTCCTGGAGCTGGAAGCTACCACATGCTCTAGCACCTTGGCTGAAAATGGAACACTGGACACTGGCTAATATTTATCCAATATAGTGGGATCCTGGGAAGGCTCCCTGCAACACCCCTGTCATTTTAGAACAGCCTCTTTTGAGACATGCTGGGACCCTGCCTTACTATAAATAGGCATTGACCACCCAGAGAATGTGTATCTCATAACAACTGCCATGATGCATAGGCAATAAGTGTTCAATTGAGGTAAGGAGAGGTTTTTAAAAAGACCTTTCTTGTTAGTGTTATCAGGCAACAGTATTCCAACTTGCATAGATTCTTGTTAAAAGGTAGATTAGGTAATCCCTCTTCAGAATAAGCCAGAATGATACCTTCAGATAAGGAACAATACATCCATCGCTGGTCCTTTTTTTAACAGAATACCTTCTTTTATCAGGACGCTTCTTCTTGCTTCCAGAAGGATTCATATTGGCTCTAACAGGTACCTAAAGGAAGAAGTTAGTAGGGTCATAAATGGTGACATGATAAAGCAGATTATTTTGAGGTTCCTTCCCTTCTAATGCAGACTCCTTACCTTTGAACTGGAAGGGGTGAGTGGAGACCTTCTGTTGTTCTCCCACAAGATCTGACAGCTGTTTTATCGCACCTCCTTTATGGAAATTATGTAAGGAATTATGCATTAGCATATTGTACTAAGTAACAATAAGAAGAAAAAAATAGACTTGCAATATAACAGAACTCTCTTCTTGACACAAAAAAATTACCTGCACTTTACCCTCCCGAGTCTCCTACAAAATACTATACTACTTCCTGGGCCACAGCAGCAGTACTAATCAATGATAACTGATGGCATGCTGTCATCGAAGCAAGTGAACAAGGGATGTCTTCATGCCCGCCTCAGGATGTTGTTTTGTGCTATACCTCACAGCAACAGTGTCAGACTCTTTTGTGTTTTTAGCATCTTAACAGAACTATTGTTTAACACTAAGGAATATGGATTTTTTAAAAAAGAACCTGTTGCCCTATCTATTTTTATTTAACCTTCCATTTACTAAATTCCTGCTTGAAACAAACTATATTGCAGCTACATTGCAAAAAGGTCATTCAATAGCAACAAGAGAATTGTGTTGTTGTAGTTATTATATCTGTTAGGTAGAGCAGAGGCTCTTAACTTTTTCTTTACCAAGAAAAATATATTTTGTTGCTGTGGACCCCAAGACTTAACTCAAGATTTAAAACAACAGTAATAATACAATTACACCATCCATTAAACCTTCCCTCAGAGGCACTAGAGGCACTTTTCTCCTGCTTCTTCCTGCAAGTTTGTGGCTGGAGCAGATTGAACAGAGCCCTGGTGGCACAGTGATTAAATGCCAGTATTGCAAGCCAGCATGTTGCAAATTCCATCCCAAGAGTTCCAAGGTTCACTCAGCCTTCCATCCTTTCATAAGTCAGTGAAATGAGTACCCAGCTTGTGGGGGCAATTAGCTAACACACATTGAAAACCACTTAATGTGGTGTAGATGTGTAAGTGCTATTGCTTAACAATTTGTAAGTCGCTCTGAGAGCCTTTGTGGCTGAAGTGCAGGGTATAAATATCTAAATAAATAAATGGCAGCCAGCTTTTGCCTTGGCTCTTGTCACATGGCTGCTCCACTATGGGGAAGAAGTGAGCCAATCAGTCTTCAAGCCTGATTTCTGCATCATGAAGACCCCCTGTGAGGACACTGCAGGCCCCTGGGGGTCCGCGAATCACAGGTTAAGAACCACTGAGGTAGAGCAGATAGATCTAAAAATGGTGGAACTGCCTTGCCCCAGACCCTGCCAGCTTGCACAGAGGAACAGCGTTTTCTCCTCTTCCCTGTTTTCCTTTGCTGACCGTTTCCCTCCCACTGACGTCAGCAACAAACAAGACCAGCACCAGGACTGTTGCAATTCTCCTGCCATGCCAGGTGCTTCAGCATACAGGTGAGCTGCAGATCCACGGTCCCTCCCAGCATGCTTCCTTTTTTGTTCTCTCCAATGTGAGACCTCTAACATCAGGAAAGCAATGACTGTAGATATTTCCAGAGCTTCATATGGGTTTGAAATGTTAGTCAGAGCTCCTTCTCCATCCTTGGGGGGAGGGGGGGGAATCCCCAAAATCTATGGCTCTTGGGATAGCTTCCAAGGAACCACAGGATGACAGCCAAATAATTTTTGCCCTGTCACAGGAACAGGTCTAAACCCACCAAATATCTCTTCAAATGCAAAGAAGTGCAAGTATTTGTACACTGCAAAGCTTGATTATGTAATTTATTGCAGTAATAAAATTTATTTTATTTATTCAATAAACTAATTTAAAGTTCTGTATATCGCGGAAGTCATTTTCAAACACATATTACAGTGGCACCAGAACCAGAAAAGGTGTGTCTTAAACTCACATTTTTAAAAACATGTCTTCAGACATTTCAGTAGCTTTGGAATATACAACAATAGTGCAAATAAAGGCATACCACCGACTGATGTACTGCAATTAATATAACATTGCAAAAATAATTGCATTGTATGTAGCAAAACATTCTAAAATATTACAAAAGTTTTTTTTTAATGTAACAGTAATTTCTGCCCATACCAATTTAGGAAGCAAAACAGTGGGGGTATTTGCATTTTTCAAAAATTTGGTACCCCAATATATGAGTTCATTAAAATCTCTTAACATGATAGACTGGTTGAAATAATCATTTGTAGGTGAGCCAACAAAAAATCAAAGCCATCCAACTGAATACTGGAAATGTGTGTGGGAATTCCTGCAAATTTGGAAATATACAAAATGTTTCCAATTGCTGCTGCATGGCAGCTAATTCTACCACCAAATATTTTTAAAAGACACCCTAAATATTAAAAAGGAGCTTTAATAGATGCCAGTGGTAGCCAAAATAGCCTCTACTTTGTCATTTTGGCAACCAGTGCTAGAATTGCCCACACCTCAGTAAACTGCAAATATTCAATAGATATTCTCTTCTGACAGACTTTTGGCACTTCTGTAACTCAGTTTATCTTCTGCCACCCCTTTTCTTGATTCTCCTTGCTGGAGTTTTGCCACCCTTTTCTACATCTTCAAACTTCTTCCTAGATGGTTAATAAAAACCCACTGACTGCGATCAAGGCTGGGGAAAATGCATCTTCCAGATGTTGTTGGACAACAACTCTAACCAGCTCTTGCCAGCATTCCCAATAGCAAGGGATGATGAGAGTTGCACTCCAACAACTCCTGGAGAAACCACATCTTCCACACCCCTGGGCTACATCAAAGCCACCACAGAACATCAGAGGAGGACCAAGGAAAGCTGGGTTCAAATCCCCATTCTGCCATGAAATTCATTGGATAATAAAACAAGGCTTCTCTCCTCCTTTGTACAGATAAACCTGTTTCCTGGAAGTTCACCTGTAGTCACAGAAGTCTGCTCTTCCTCACAGGGTTGTTGTAAGGATAAATGGAGAGGGAGCGGGGTGGGGGGAGAACCATGAGCACCGCCTTGCACTTGCTGGAAGAAAGGAGCGGTTTAAAAGTTACAAATAAAATTAGTTTTCAAAGAAATAGCAGTGTTAGCGCGTCTCAACACAAAATGGGGGAAAGGGGGGAATCTAGCAGCATCTGCAAAAGTAACTCACCTATTTTAGCAAGAGCTGTCGTGGATATCAAAAAAACATCTTCAGATGCCCTGAAATAAAATAGGGATACACAGGCACTGAAAATACCGCCCCCCCCCCACCGCTATTCCCCCTAATCCCATTATTACCGGAGGGCCATTGGCTCAGGACACCTTCCGCCCACACACAGCAGCAGCAGTTGCCGGGGGCGCTGAACAGGGCAGAGAAGAAACCCGAGACCCTCCCGGACCTCCCCTCAGCCCCGACGCCCAGGCGGCTCCCTGCCTTCTCACCCCCCGCAAAAGCCTCCAGCCCCGTTTTCAACCTTCCCGCGCTTTCGCTCTCCTGCTGAAAATGGCCTCCCAAACCACGGGAAACGAAGGAGAGGCGGGAATAAGGAGCATGCCCAACTCTCATTGGGTCATCTCCTCCTGTCGTGTGATACATAGCGTTTCTTGATTGGCTTTTGCTGGAGAGGCTGTTCCTAACCCTGATATGAAGAGTCCTACAGCACCTCTTAAATTTACCAAAGTCCCCATAATGGACACTCATCCAACAAATATTTCCTAAGGACATCACAGCCTTGTTCAAACACTGCCTCACCACAAGCTACTTCCAGTGGGAGAACGAATTCTTACACCCAGAAACTAACCATTCAAATACACAAATTGACATATCCTCCCCAACAGGGGTTCACAGGATATAAACCCCACACACCTACCCAACCATTCTCTGAAGATGCCAGCCACAGATGCAGGCAAAACGTCAGAAATAAACTATTCCAGAACATGGCCTCATGGCCTGGAAAAAACCCAAGGAAAATCTACCAGATACTGCACTGAACTGTTCTTGTTTCAGGTCTCTCCAGTACAGTAGGACCCCCATATCCACTGATTCAATTATCCATGGGACACAAAACAGCACTCCTACCATAGAGTCTTCCTAGAAAATGTGTCCTCTCTAGCCATTTTCTAGGCCCTCCAAGGCAACTCTCTCTGGCTTTTCTTCACAAATGAAGATTCAGGAAGGACTTATCCCTCGCTTTCTGCAAGTGCGCTGATGACTAAAAAGGCCAATCTGAGATAAACAAGTCCGGTGGCAGACTGGTCTCCTTGGGTGATGTTTCCTGGTTGTGATACAAAAGGTCTCCTTGGGTGATTTTTCCGGGTTGTGATTCTTTCTGCGTTGTCGTTTCTCTTCAAGACTTGTTCGGTGTGAGTTCTCAAATAAGGCTGCAGCACTGTGGATAGTGCGTCTCCATGCGTCCCGATGTGAGGCCACAGCGGACCATTGTTGGTGATCAATTTGGCCGAGCCTGAGATGTTGTTTCAGGGAGTCCTTGTATTGTTTTTTTTTTTTTTTTTTGGAGCGCCCCTCTTACGCTGACCCATAGCGAGTTCAACTCTATGGTGTTTTAAACCAGAAGTCCTATTATCTTCAATGGGGTTCACGATTATCCATGGTGTTTGGTGTCCACGCGCCCCCCCCCCCGAATCAATCCTGAACCAATCCAAGCAGATACGGGGGTCCTACTGTACAGTCAATATGATGGGAGTTATAATGCCACAGAGTCTACTGACAACCTCTGGAGTGCCACCACTTGCCCACGCCTCCCTTAGGTCACTAAAGCTTAGAATGAGGCTACCACTCTCTCTTATATTTGCTGATCTAGACTTATATGCATGTGAGTTCCAAACCGGTGACCAATTCTCCTCCGGGATCTCCACATCCAGGTCAAGCACATTGCATCAAATTGTTGGAAGGGTTGTTCTACATCTGGCTGGTATATACACATGGGGCTACAGTGTTCCAAAATTGAAGCATTTTGGTCTGCAGTGTTATGTCAAATATCTCTTATTATGTAACAAAAAGTACACTTCTGTCCAGCTTTACTCCTGTTGTCCATATTCCTTGGTTTGAATCGTCAACTGAAACACAAAAAACTGCTCACATTTTTATCCACTGTTGCCAGAATGGAGATTGCACAGCATTGGAAGTCTGGAAACCTTTCCATACAAAACTGGTGGACCAAACTTTGGAACTTCTGGCTACTGGAGAAATTATCCTACAATCTGAAAGTGACCAGAGGACAAAAGACATGTAACACTTTCTTGGAGGATTAGATGCCCTTTATTGACTATGTTAACGCAAATACTGTACACAATCTGTGCAACCTCCAAAAGATCATTGTTGCTTCTAGAAGGATGTACTTTCAGCAGATACAATTTCTTCCCATCAAGAACCTTTTTCTTGATGAAACCGGGCTTGCTTCTGTCTTCATTTGACTCTTTACAGTTCTTATATTGATGTGACCTGATGTTGTAGTTACTTGATGTTGTTAGTGTTGTTTGTTTTGTTTTATTCATTGGAAAACTCAATAAAAATCTATACAAAAAAAGAAAAGAAAAGAATGAGGCTACCACTAGCCCAGCTCCATCTCTTATCTCAACATTGGTGAGCATTCAAAGACAACCGCTGGACAAAAAGTGTGCAAAGAGTTCTGGGTATGCAGGCAAATCTTTACCCTGAGGCAAAATCCCCTGCCGCCCACCCCCACAATCTTCTTGCTCACTGAGAGAAAGGTGGAGTGGGAGGTATGGTTTATGTCCATACATATTCTTTGAATGCCTGCCGCAATAATTGGACTAGTGGATTGTTTGCAAGGGCAATATCCCAAGATGAATGCGCAAATCCAATGGGAGTTTTCATAGAATCATGAACTGGAAGAGACCACAAGGGCCATCCAGTCCAACCCCCAACCCTGCAGGAGTACTCAGTCAAAGCATGCCCAACAGATGGTCATCCAGCCTCTGTTTAAAAACCTCCAAAGGAGACTCCACCACACTCTGAGGCAGTGCGTTCCACTGCTGAACAGCTCTTACTGTCAGGAAGTTCTTCCTAATGTTTAGGTGGACTCTCTTTTATTGTTGTTAGCTGCCATCGAGTTGAGTTCGACTTATGGCAACCCCATGAATGAGACCTCCAAGTCACCCTATCATCAACAGCCCTGCTAAGGTCTTGCAGACTCAGGGGGCTGTGGCTTCCTTATTGAGTCTATCCATCTGTAATGCATTCAAAGAAGTAGACCAAGTCTACCAAAGATTATGCTACAACTTTCTCTCAGTCTCAAAGGTGCTATAAGATTGCCTTACTTACCGATATTCCAGACTAACATGGCTGTGTCTTTGAATTCTAACCATCTGTAATGTGGTCTTCCTCTTTTCCTACTGCCTTCTACCGTGTTTGTGTGTGTGTGTGTGTCTTCAAGAAACCTGTTGACTTATGGGGTCCCCAAGAATTTCATAAGGTTTTCTTGGTTCCAAAACTTTAGTCCTTCAGGTTTTTGGACTTCAGCTCCCAGAATTCCTGACTGTTGGCCTAGCTGGCTGGGGCTTCTGGGAGTTGAAATCCAAAAACCTGGAGGACCTAAGTCTGGAAACGAGTTCCATTTATTACTCAATAAAAACAAATACCACAAGAGGGAGCCATGTTCATTTGTTACAGTAATAATTAGTCTTGTGACATATTTTGCTGCCTGAGGCAGAGCAGCAAATGGCATTCTTTTTGGTCTAAGTCAAGGTGCACAATAATACTCAAAGCTAGCCAGGTTATTTTGCCAGTCTCAAGAATACCTCTCCCTATCCATAGATTTAGAAATGCAATAATGGTACCTAAAATATTCTGAAGCAACTCACTTACTGTGTCTACTGCAGGGGTAGAAATCATGTGGCCCTCCTCAGCATTTGCTGTACTGGCTGGGGATAATGAGACTTGCAGTGTAACAATATATGGATGGAGAGCCACATGACTCCGACTCCTAGTATGGTAAAGATAGGCTGACCCCTTCAAAAACAGAACAAATTTATTCAAATGGAGGGGTAGCCATATAGACCATAAAACAAATTACAGTTGCAGTAATATCTTCATTAGGCCAACCAAAAAGGTGTGTGCATGCAAACACACACAAAACTGGTGCTAGCGTTTGAAACCAAAGTTTCTTCATCTGGCAATAAAAGCCAAGCAGTGGGGAGCCATGTGTGTGTGACATTGTTTGAGTCAATCATCTACATGTTTTCTTCCATAATTATGTAAAGAGTAAGCAGAGTACTGTGGACCCTCAGCATCCACTGGGGTTTGGTTCCAGGACCCGCCCACAACACGGACATTAAAATCCATGGATGCTCATGTCCCATTATATACAACAGCACAGTAAAATGGCATCCCTTATATAAAAGGGTAAACAGCAAGATTTTCTTTTTGGATTCCCCCACCCCAAATAGTTTGAGCTGTGGTTGTTTGAATTCATTGATGCAGAACCTGTGGATACAGAGGGCTGCTCAGGTACCACCCTTAAGCATTAAAATTTGGAGGCTTATCGCATGCTGAAGTAAAGCAGCAGTGCAGCCAGAAGGTTCTGCTTTCCGTGCTGCCTTACCACATGACGTCGTCGTTCTTCCGGTGTTCTTTTATTCCGGTCCCATGGGAGACCGAAGTAAAGCTACATCTTTCTACTAATGGATTTTTCCAGTTAGCAAAAAGATGCAGTTTTACTTTGGTTTCCCATGGGACAAGAATGAAAGAATGATGACGTCATGCAGTAAGGCAACACGGAAGACAGAACCTTCTGGCTGCACTGCCCCTTTACTTCAGCGTGGGATAAGCATCCTGGTCCTCAATTGGAGAATACTGTACATACGATTGCTTTAAAATTTCAAACCAGTCTCTATCTGATGAATAGCACACAACCTACTGTGCTGGAATTTGCTATATACAGTAGTCCCTCCGTATTCACAGATTTGCTATCCACAGATTTAAGTATTCACATCTTGAAAATATTCTTTAAAAAATAATAATCTAGAAAGCAAACCTTGATTTTGCCATCTTATATAAGGGATACCATTTTGCTATGCCATTGCACATCATGGGACTTGAGTATTCACGGATTGTATCATGGGGGGGGGGTCCTGGAACCAAATCCCAGCGAATATGAAGGGACTACTGGTAGTCACAAGATTTTTCCCCTCCTTGAAGTGTCACAAGTGATAGGTAAGTAACACCCAACTGTTTTAATTAATATTGCCCTATTCACGTTTTTAAAAATGTTCTCAATCTCCTGGAGAGTGCCCAGAGTAGGGCACCTCTCCTGTTCTGACTCATCCTCCAAGGGAAAAGAGTGACACTAGAGCTATCCATGTTGTTGATTCAACACACATTGTAAAAGGGCGAGTACGGTTAATGAAAAATGGCAGTTTTCTTGCTTTTCACAACTTCTGCCTGTAGATGATGCTATAATAAAACACCTCCTATTCCTATTCCATTTCCCACATACTTCCACATATTTTATCTGCCTTATAATCTATATTTCAAGAGAAATGTCTTTGTTCATGGCAACAAATGTTAGTGAAACTAACTAAACTGTTTTCTACTTAACAGGACCCAGTTAATCAGGATAGGAGATCAGAGATGATATCTTTGGGGATCATTGGTCATTTGAGTTGCAATCTGGCTAAAACGTATCCATTACCACCACTTATTATTTAACCTCATTTTTAGAGGTACCAACTTTTTTCCTCCTTCTGACATAGGTTCTATGTGCCTTTAATACCTGTGTGATGAGTAAAAATTGAACAAGGTCATTTCTACTCATTGCTGCATTTGCATGCTATGGAAAACCTCACTTGTTAACATTCTACCTTTCATGAGACAGAAAGTCTGCCATAGATGGGAAAGGGGCAACCATGACTTGTTTGTTTTACCCTGCCCACTTTACAAATTGCATTATTGCCTGCAGGTGAACATTCAATAATCTGCAACATATATGCGTACCCCTGTTCAGACATTCTGCACAGAATACGTGATCACTTGAAGGCTACATACATCAGTCCTATCTCAAGCCTGCCGCTTCCTTCTACTCACGTTTGCCAGTACATGAATAGAAGACTTCACATGACAAGGGACCCTGCTCATGGTAAGAGTTCTACTCACGTCCAACCAACTTTGAGGAGAAGATCTCTGCAGATCTCCCTGTTCAATACAAAGAGGTTGGTGACTTTTAAGGGAGAGGCAGCATGCATGAGGACTGTGCATGTGAATGCTAACAGTCCCTGCCCCCCAATGGATTTCATCAGGGTCAGAGGAGGAGGAAGAGGACTGCATCAAGGCTATACTAGTGAATGAAAAGTAGATGACTTTCAGTGTTCACTTGTTACATGCTTTTACACCCCCCTCCCTTCTAAAGGACTGGCAATAATTCATAAATTGGTAATAATTGACAGTTCATGGGGAACCACAGTAGACTAAGTCATCCACAGAAGGGGTCAAGTAAATGTCACCCAGAGGCCTACCGAAGTTGTTACAGATTTCCCCAAAAACAGACACGCCCAGGACTAGAGATGTAAAATTTCCAGAAATTTTGAAGCCATGGAAAAACCCCAGGTTTTTTTCAGAAAAAATGGAAATTTTCAGGAAAAAATGAAAAAAGAATACAACATTAGCACTTTTTAACTGTTACCTTAGGAATATAAAATATGACATGTACAATTTGATTTGGCATAAAATTATCACAATTGGTATATTAAAAATACATTGTATTCAAACCATTATTACAAATTTACTTTTATTTGTTTTATTATTATTATTTGTAACAAATGGAGCAACAATCTCCTGAACTGTATGGAACCTCTTTGGTTTTGCTAGTTTATGTGGAGCAGGCAAAAGAACAATTTTTTAAAAACCAGAAGAAACATTCAACATTAGTAACAGAGAAAAACATTCCATAATTTATTTTCTCCCTTTTTTAATTTTTTCAATTTTCCAGAAAAAAACTTTTTTTCTGAATCTTTCTTTTTTTTTCCTGGGCCTTCACATCTCTACTCAGGACTAATTAAGTGAAGCCCCCCTCGGACAGATGTTAGGGAGGAATGTGCAAATCTCTCCTGGAGCCACTGGGCAATAAGTCATACTCCAAAACAAGTGACCAAAACACCCATTATCCTGCAAAGGTCTTCTTTCATACCTGTGCCTACTCACAATGCGAAGGTTGCCTCAAACCCATCAGTCTTAATGTTCCAACCATCAACAGCAATTAATGAGCAATTAATTGTTCAACACTCAAAACACCCCTTTAGGGTATGGTATTGGGTATAAATATTACCCTCAAATCATAGCCATGTGTGCACAGCTCCATATACCTCATTACTCTCCCAGTCTGCTGTGTGATCCTTAGCATCAAGCCTGAATATTTCTTTGGTGCATGAAACTCTGCTCTCCGGACAGGTAAAGTATATCCCATCATCCCTGAAATCTGTTCCTCTGTCCAAATACTTCTTCCTAATTCTTCGCTAGCCTTGTGAGATTGCTTGAAGTATGAGTGCATGTGTGAGTGGACCCATTATTATTTTCCAATAAAAGCTGTTTTTATTTTATTTTGACTTGGAGTCTCATCAGTTAGTACTGGTATACACAGGTATAAAGATCCTGAAGTTAACTGATCTCTCACAGGCATACCTTTGAGCTGATTAAAATTCCTCAATATAATATCATAACTCAAAGGTCACAAGTAGGTCCCATGGACCCCCAGTAATTTGGGTAACACACTAATGTATCTACAGTATTGAGTTTTTGAGTGTCCACAAAACTTCTCAGAAGCATGCAGAGCAAATATAACCCATGTTTCTACTCCCTTAGAAATATCTGAATTTTCCCTCTATAGGCTGGGGAATTCCCTCAATTAGTCTGGATCCAGAGAACAAGAAGCAAGTGCAGGGAGGGGAAGCTGCTCCCATACTGTCCATTGCAAGGGCAGGAACTGGGAAAGTACATTAGTTAGGACAGGAACAAGAAATGTGCTGCGCTACAGATGTTGTTGGACCACAATTCCCATCATCCATCACTGTTGGCTATACTGGCTAGGAGTACGTCAGTAGCAATTTATCAGTTTCTTGTAGGCCACAACTTCCTCACCCCTACTTTATGAAGTTTTCACTTTGGACCCTTTCATACTAGACAATTGATACCACTTTGATACCACTCTAAATGCTATGGCTACATCCTGTAGAAATTTGGAGTTTGTAGTCTGGGGAGGCATTAGAACTCTGGCTGAGTGCTCTAAGTGTGTCTCCCTAAACTGCAAATCCCAGGATTCCATAGAATGGAATTATAGCAGCTGAAGTAGAATCATAGCACTACAATTGTATAGTGTGAAAAGTCCCAACTTTGCTAGTTAGAAACAGGTGAAAAAGGCTTTTCAGGTCTTGATGTGTTAAAAATAAGATGGATTACTGTTTTGTTCTGTGGAAGTATTTAACGAAATCTTTAAGTATAACTAAGTTTGTAGCAGTTGATGGCATACTTTTTAACAATATATGCTGAGAGTTTTTTTGTTTTTTTTAAAATGTATTTTAAAAAACCCTCAGCATAGCCATGAGCCCATGATAGAAGTATGAATATTATGTTTGTTAATGCTGCCAGTTGTTCAGCACTGAGGGTCTTGATTATTTTTTTTACAGAAACTACTTCCAGGCTTAACCAGCTTGAGTATTCTTGATTACTGTTATCAAGTGCATGGGGGAAAAATGTATCTAGAGCTATACAATATTCCTCAGGGGCCAAGGCTGCCTAATGGTGAGATTTATGTGGGATTTGTGTGTTTAGCAGGTTATACAAGGCAAATACAATGTCCCTTTTTATTCCCCTTTGGCAGGCTATTAGGCATTTGTTTCCAGATTGGCTCATTAGACAAAACTTATGCTCAGCTCTGAAACTAGAAGCTGTCAGACCATGGGTGATGTTTTCACCATAACAACCCATTCAAGCCACAATATAAGTGAGATACTAGACAACAGCTTGATTGTTCTGAAGACTTGTGGGCAGCTCTTAGGAAAAAATGTATTACAAGAGCCATATAACTCCTTTTCTGATAATAATGTGCAAGAACACAAGATCCATGCCAAGACTGTGGGTGCTTGATGCTTAGAAGGTCAAGCTGAATGATGGATGTTGCCTTCTTCATCCAGAGATTCCAAGTCAAATCCTGTCCTTTGTGGGGGTACATTGAGCATCTTTTGCTATCTAACTTGAAGGAAATATTGTGAAATCCTGCAAGAAGGAAACACTGCTATAGAAAAAAGAGAGTCAATTAAGTATTTCTTTCTAGTGGTCCTGAGAATGCCCATCTCTTTTTATTTCCAGGCACCCATGAGGGGCCCAAGCGAAATAGTTGCATGCTTTGATCCTACACAATCAAGTGAAAGCATTGACCCCACATTGTTTCAGAGCATTAAAACATTCCCACTCACAGAATTACTGCAGACACAACAGATTCCTATTCAGAAAGGAAAAGGCCGGGCATGAAAAAGCGCTAGAGAGGCAACATCCACATGAATACAGCATCCATATTTGTATGATCACTTGATTTGTAAAGTGATGGAATGGGATTTAAGAAATCTGGATTCCAGTGCTCATTGTTCCATAAAACACACTCAGTTACCTTGGGCCTGTTATACACTTTCAGCCTGCCTAACAAAGTTGTTGTGAGGAAAATATGGGAAAGAGAAGAGCCATGAAAGACATCTGGAGCTTATGGAAGAAAAGGCAGGGCATAAATACAATAACGTATAAGCACATAAGACAGAACTCTGATTGGTGTCTTATGCATGCATACGTTTCCCTTTGGAAACAAATGGACATTGTCTGATGGAGAGCATCCCCATTCATTTCAAAGTTGCAGAAGTGGAGTTGTGCATGTGATCCCATTGTGCTCATGGCATTTGTTTGTATGTTTGGTTGCACATTTGGTGTCTTGGTTCAGTTGTGCAACATTGCCGTTCAACACAAGTCTTGTGAAGTACAATTAATATGTAACTCCACATTCTGAGATTTACACTAAATAACCCTTAGGTAGGATCTCAACCATACATTGAATGTGGGGTTGGAACAGTGACAAGAACTGTGATGCTAAGTTACACCAGTGAAGAGAACTTGCCCTCATTGTTAATTGATAGAGACAACACCCGCTGTTCAATGGCTTTTACAGCATAGGCGTAGAGAACATTTGTGCAGGGTTTTTCTTTGAACACACATTGGTACACGAATTTACCAGACTCAGTATGCCTCTATGTGTGATGCATGTCCTGCTGGTGGACCTCTCAGGGCCAACACATTGGGCAGTTGTAAACAGAATGCTGGGCAAGAAAGACCTTTGGTCAGATCCAGTAGGGCCCTTCTAAATTAAGTCCATCTAATTCTTGAATACAGTCAGATCCCTGTATCTGCAGAACCAATATCCATGGGACACAAAACAGGAACATATACCATAGAATCATCCTAGAAGATTCTAGGCATCCTCTCTATACATCTTCTAGATCCTCCAATGCAACTCTATGGTATGTTTTTACTGGAGGTCCATTATTTTAATAGGGTTCACTGTTGTCCGTGGTTTCCATCATCCATGGTAAGCCCAGGATCATGGGATTCAAGGCAGCTTACATTAATTTAAAAATATAGTACAACTAAAACAACAACAAACACTATTAATATAAAAGTTAAAACACAATTAAACCCGAGTTCTTTTTTTAAAACATAAATTTAAACACATTTAAAATATAATGAAATAGAAACACAACAACACTACCCCATTAAAAATTCTATCTTCCATAGCATATTAAAAACGAAATGTTTCCTTAAATAAAATGGCCTTTACCTGCCAGTGGAAAGGTACCAGGGAGGAGGTAAGCCAAGAGCGTTCGTTGTTGCTGTTGTTGTGTGCCTTCAGGTTGTTTCTGACTTATGGTGACCCTAAGGTGAACTTATCATGGGGTTTTCCTGGCAAGATTTGTTCAAAGGAGGTTTGCCATTGCTTTCCTCTGAGCTGAGAGACTGTGACATGCCCAAGCTTTCACAGCTGGTTTCCATGGCTGAGGAAGGGTTTGAACCTTGGTCTCTAGAGTCATATTCCAACACACACACCACTACACCATGCTGGCTCTCACCAAGAGTGTTACCCCACACACACACTTTTAAAAAAAGCCTCCTGTATCTGCACTTTGCAAGGAAAGATAGCTAGCCAGCCCTACCATTAGTAAGAGTGAAGCAGCTGCCTCATATAAGAGATGCTGTGGAGCAGCAGCAAGGCTGTGAAAAGCAGTTGTGTGTGCAAAAGGCATACCCTGTTCCTTCTGTACTGGCCTGCTGTCCTCAAGGCTGGTGGAGGATGGTGTCCCCTCAATGGTGCTGAAGTGAGAATCAATTGCCAGTCCACTTTGCCTCCTTCCATGGAATAAGGGAGGGGCCTGTCTCGCTCCTTTCCTAATGCAGCAAAATGGTTTGATCTGGCACTGTTCTGAATCATATATCTCAACAGAAATCTCAGTTCTCTGAGTGCTGGTTCTTAGGGAGTCAAAATGGCATCATACGTCTACAATATGCAGGTCTCAGGAGAGCCTCTAGGTATGCACAAATTTTGTGTGTGTGTGTGTGGGGGGGTATTTTTAGGGGTGGAATTATAAGGGGGAAAACTTCAAAACAGTCCAGTGATGATTGGGGTGCTTACTAGCCATGGAACACTGGCTATTCTTTGCATATATGTATATGAAGGGAGACAATGAAAAACTGAGTGAAAGATGAAATGGAATGGAGTAACTTGAACAGAAACTTTCTACACTGCAACATTTCATTACAGATCTCAATTTTAGGTACAAATTCCCATCTGTCCTATTCCCACAACTACACATCTGTGCTTAAATAGTTGTAGCTTTAGTTATCACTCCAGCACTGCATCTGAAGAAGTGGACTTAAATCCACAAAAGCTGATGCTAAAATAAATCAATTGTCTCAAAGGCACTTCTAGATTCTTTCCTTCCCATGCACTTCTCACCCTTTTTATGCTGAAACAGATTAACATGGCTACCTCTTTGAAAACTATCTCAAGCAGTTTGATCAGTTGCCTGAAGATCAGTTGCCTGATCTTCTCACAGGGGGAACCTTGGTAAGCATCCAGGTTCCCTTGCGGTCAACACATTTTTATATTGCAGCTGCTCTGCCTTGAAATGTTCTTGGGAAACATTAGCATGAAATATTTGCAGGAGCCAATCCCTCAGTCTTTAGCGTGGGGGTATGTGTGTGAAGTCCCAGCCACTTCAACCAAGCTTCCTTCTGGACTCCTCTCTCAGAACAAGGAGGGACTAGCTGTTGATATCACCATGCTGGGCATATTTCTTGGTGGATACAGAGCCAATACAAATATGTGTTGACTGTTATCACACATCACCTAAGTTCAGTGGTAGCTTCTGGCATTCATCTCAGTGGGATGGTGATTCCACTCAGATGTAGCCAAGGGACTACACAAGGTGCCCAAAACAGATTCAGTTCCTTGGATCACTTCTTTATCATTTGAACTAAACCCTGGAGTGGATCTACTGAGCCACTGACGTGGAAGCTACCAGCAGCTTCCATGCATTTTCACTCTGGATTTCAGTCCATACTTTAAAAAAAAAATCCCCATAAAATAGTCTTACAAATCAGACAATACGTAACATAAGTTTATATATATATAAAATCCCAACATTTCTAATTACATACTGCATTGTACTAACAAGAAATGAGTCCATACTTTAAAAGAGTCCATACTTTAAAGGAGTAATCCAAAGTGCTGAACCCTATGCTCAAAATAGATTTTGTCACCCTGGATAGCTCCTTTAACATTTGCAGGGAAACTGAGCATGGATTCACTGCTGCATGGATATGGCAGCCACCAGCTGCCGCTGCCTGCTTATCATTTGTCACAGCTTTTGGGGAAGACTGGAAATCTCAGGGCTAATGGATCTGTCAGTGCTGCTCAGGCGAATGCCAGCTGATTGCTGAAACAAGTGAGCAGCTACACCTGAAGGCAGACACTAAGTGAGCCTCCAAAAGTTAAGTGTTTGCATCCAAGGGCAGCCACAGGGGAACTCCTTCTGAGCCATGCAGCTGAAGATGTTGTGACGTACAAAGAGCCAGACTTCCCTGACAACAAGTCTAGCCTCGGAGACTGCCAGCTAGTATTTCACCTCTTGGCAAATCTTCAACAGTCTCACTTCGTGGGATTATAGTAACCACAAAGGCCAACTCTTTCATCAAACAGAAGAGATTGCCTTGCTACTACAGAAGGAGTTAAATTTTACTGTCCTTTGTCCCAGCACACCACAAGGCCAAGAAGTAGGGGTGGCCTCTGCCTGCATGAGATCCCTCACCTGAGGAACAACAAAAGAAACAACTGAGACAACATGTAGGCTGGTGACTCGAACACCATCACTTAAAAAAACAACATCTTTTGCCTGATGAAGAAGCCAGTAGAGCTTTGAAAGCTTTGATCATGTGTTTTGTAGTTCGGTTGGCCAATACAGTATTGCTTAGATTTCCCTTGGTTTTCTTCCGGGCTGTGAGGCCATGTTCTGGAATAGTTTCTTTCTGACATTTCACCTGCATCTGTAGCTGGCATCCTCAGAGAATGGTTGTGTAGGTGTGTGTGTGGAGTTTATATGCTGTGAACCCCTGTTGGGGAGTATATGTAAATTTGTGTAATTGAATGGTTAGTTTCTGGGTATAGAAATGCAAGGCTCCTTAGTGTCTGTTTGGCTAATGGTTGGTTGATGGACCATTATCTGCTGGGAAGCCCCCTGTCCCTGGGTGGAATTCTTTTGTAAGTGCTGAGTTTTGATTCTATTGTATTTCAAAACTGGGAGCCAGATTTTGTTTACTTTTAGGGTTTCTTCTTTCCTGTTGAAGTTTTCCAGGTATTTGTGGATTTCAGTAGCTTCTCTGTGCATTCTGACATGATAGTTGCTGGCCTGGTCTAGACTTTCTGTGTTTTCAAATAGCATTTTCTGTCCAGGTTTGTGTCCAGGTCAAATGCTATTTGAAAACACAGAAATTCTAGACCAGGCCAGCAACTATCATGTCAGAATGCACAGAGAAGCTACTGAAATCCACAAATACCTGGAAAACTTCAACAGGAAAGAAGAAACCCTAAAAGTAAACAAAATCTGGCTCCCAGTTTTGAAATACAATAGAATCAAAACTCAGCACTTACAAAAGAATTCCACCCAGGGACAGGGGGATTCCCAGCAGATAATGGTCCATCAACCAACCATTAGCCAAACAGACACTAAGGAGCCTTGCATTTCTATACCCAGAAACTAACCATTCAATTACACAAATTTACATATACTCCCCAACAGGGGTTCACAGCATATAAACTCCACACACACCCCTACACAACCATTCTCTGAGGATGCCAGCTACAGATGCAGGTGAAATGTCAGAAAGAAACTATTCCAGAACACAGCCTCATAGCCTGGAAAAAAAACCAAGGGAAATCTATGGATGCCAGCCGTGAAAGCCTTCAACTTCACAGAGTATTGCTTTTTTGTGGATTCTGGATTTTGTTTTTCTACATGGCTAACAGGACTATCCCTGAATGTACCCTTTCAATTAGTTCTCTATAACCTTGCTTCTTGCTTTTTCTATTCCCTACCTCACTGAACTTTCAGTTGCATTTATAACTTTTCCCCCATCCATTAAGCTGGAGGTTGTGTGCATGGCTCTCCTACCACACCCCACTTTCTCCTCACAACTCTGAAAGGTAGGTCAGGCGGAGAGAGAGAGAGCGTGAGAGAGCAGCCCAAGGTTGCCCAGTGAATTTAATGGCTCAGAGGAAATTTCAACCTGGATCTTCCAAATCCAGCCACAATGGGGGGGGGGAATGTCCACACTACATAAATAGTCCAGTTTGAAACTGGATTATTTGCCACGGCTCCTTCCTATGGAATCCTGGGATTTGTAGTTTAGTGAGGCATCAGCACTCTGGCAGAGAAGGCTAAAGACCTTGTGAAAACCACAAATCCCAGGATTCCATAGGAAGGTGCTATGACAAATGATCCAGTTTCAAACAGAATTATTTATGTAGTGTGGATTAGGCCTGGCTCTTGATGCAGAGTCAAACTGGAGCATACACCACACCTGGCTCTCACGAAGCAAATGTACCCCCCCCCCAAATGTACAAGCCATGAGCATACATTGGCATAAAAAGAGTGCCAGTCAAGGCTTGGAATTCCCCACTTTTATATTTGTATTGGTCTCAAGTTCGCTGGCCTGGCCATTGATCCTGCTGGATACAGGTTGTTTCGTTTTTCCTTTTGGCCTCTAGCTGGAAATTCCAGCCTGGGGCGGAAACCGATTCCAAGGCAAAGGAGAGAGACCAAAAAGGGGGGAAGACAAAAAGACCCAACGAGCAAGCGGTGCGGGTGGTAGAAGTTGGGACTTTTCGGGGTAGGTTTCTGTTTCCCCCTCGCCCGGCCACTGGGGGGTGAAGTCAGATGAGCTGTGATTCATCTCGCCCTCGCCTGAGGTGCGGAGGGAAACTCCCATCAGGGGGGTTGCCTCCAACAGTGGGACTGGGCGAGAGGAGTTCCCCTTTCCCCTCCCCGCCTTGCTCCTCTTTTCAAAATCAGTGACTTCCTCTCGCGAAAGAGACTCAAGGTGGAGGAGACCTAGCAGACTTGGGCATTTAAGAGAGGTAAAGATCTTAAAAAAAAAAAAAACTTGTGGTGCGAGGGAAAAAGAAAACGGGCAAAGGAGCTGCAGGCGCGAGTCAGGTAAAGGGCTTCTTTCCCCCTGCTGGGTCTTGCCCAGCCAGGGCCAAACGCCTCGGGAGTTCGGCAGGCTTGTCGTCGGGGCGGGAGGGAAGGAAGTTGAGAGGAAAAGGGGCTGAGGGGCCCAGATCCGAAACGTTGGGCCCGGCACGGATCGAGGCCCTGCGGGGTATTTTGGGGCTGAAAATGGAGGAGCAGAGGAAGCCGCCCTAGAGCGACTCAGGCTATTGTGCCCTCTGGCCCGGTGTGGTTGGCACTAAGGACTGGCAAGGGTTCCTTCGGGTTTCTGGCAAGAGCTTTTCTTTCCCTTGATTTCTCAGGCAAATAGCAGCCAAAGAAGCGCACAGGGCAATTTTCAGCAGAAAAACAGCACTGGCTGCTTCAGGCTTGGGCCTCTGGGTGCTTTTTCACCAATAGGCAAGCATGTTTTAAGTATGGTCTTAAACATGCAGAAAGAGTGTCAGCTATACCGCCTAGTTCCTTCCTGAATCTTCCTTTGCGAAGAAAAGTCCAGAGAGAGAGCTACCTTTTCTCATACCTCCTAGCCCAGGGTTTCTCAACCAGGGTTCCCTGGAACCTTAGGGTTCCCCAAGAGGTTGCTAGGGGTTCCACAAGATACTGAGACTGGGGGAAAAATAAACTTTTTTTTATTATCTGTAGATAATAATAATTTAATAATTAATAATTTTTAGTCAGGGGTTCCCTGAGACCTGAAAATTGTTTCAGGGGTTCCAACAGGCTAAAAGGATTGAGAAAGGCTGTCCTAGCCTATTCCAGCAAAGACCTTGGGAAAGTGGCCATGCTGACGAGGAGATTCTGGGAGTTATAGTCCCCAAAAGTAACTTTTCCAAGCTCCTTGGAGTTTTGGTTGGGCAGCTCCCTGTCCTACCAAATGGTCCGGTCATTAGCCAAAGAGGATGACCATGTTATCACCTATTACTACTGTTGTGAATGGCTATTGTTTATTATAGACATACTTAAGATGCAATTGGATTGTCAAAAAGTGTATTCAGTGCAGTTAACATGCACACATGTTTCCTTTCCCATTTGTACATATACCTGCCAACTCTGCCACTAAAGGCAACACTTCATGCATTTGGTGAAGTGGACTTTTAACCAACAACAGCTTATGCCATCATACATTTGCTGGTCTTTTAATTAACAAGATTTCCTGCTGCTTTCCAGGACCATACGAGTAAGCAGACCAGCCTTGCCTTGCCTTTCCGCCAGCATGGCGCTTTGGCTTTGGCCTCTCCTGGTTCTCCTGAGAGCAGAGGATGGAGAAGCTCAAGATGTTGGCTTCAAGGCCTGTAGGCTTCAAGGCTTCAAGGAAAAAGTGCTGGAGGTGCTGCCAGGGGGCGGCTGGGACAACTTGCGTAATGTGGACATGGGAATGGTGATGAGCCTCAATTACTCCCAGTGCCGAACCACAGAAGATGGCGAATACCTCATCCCCAATGATGTCTATGTGGTGCCTCTCAAGAAAAGTAAGATAGAAGTGCACTCAGAGCTCATTGAGGACTGGCTGAGCTACACAGATGCCTTTGCTGCATCCATCAATACCGAGGCTTCCTACCTTTCTGTGCTCAATGGCAAGTTCTCGGCCAGCTCCCAGGAGACCAAGATGCACAACATCTATGATGAGACGGTCACCACAAGGGTGCAAGTGCGGTATCACATCTACTCTGTGAAAGCTCAGCCCTCTTTCACCTTGAACAAGGATTTCCGTCATGAGCTTCTGACCATAGGAAACCAGCTGGAGAACAACCAGACCCGGACCGCTGAGTATCTGGCAGAGATGCTGGTTCTCAACTATGGCACTCATGTGCTCACAGGTGTGGAGGCTGGAGCCAGCCTAATACAGGAGGACCAGGTGAAGCGCAGTTTTGTGTTGGACAGGGAGTCTCAGAAAGCAGGCATTACTGCCTCAGCCTCAGCCACCTTTTTCAGCAAAGTGAATGTGGGAATCAATTTTTCCATGCAAGCCTCAGATGATCTGACTAAGGGCTACTTAGAGAACACTGTGGATTCCAAGCTTGAGAGCTGGGGCAGTATGCCTTTCTACCCTGGTATCACCCTCCAGAAGTGGCAGGAGGGCATCCCCAATGGCTTAGTGGCCATAGGTAAGGCTGGGTTGCCCCTGCCATTTTTCATCACAGCCGAGGCCTTGCCAGAACTGCCACAACCTACCGTTACCCGAGTGGCAGCTATGGTGGAAAATGCTATCCGCCTCTACTATGCTGTGAACACCCACCCAGGCTGTGTCAAGCCTGATTCTAGCAACTTCAACTTCCAGGCCAACGTAGATGATGGGTCGTGTCAAAGCCCCAACACTAACTTTACCTTTGGTGGGGTCTTCCAGGAGTGTCATGGTGTATCTGGCAAGGACACGGAGGAGCTCTGCAAATCCTACCAGATCCAGAACCCACTGACAGGGGGCTACTCCTGCCCAGCTAACTTTACCCCTGTCTTGCTGCATGGAGAGCAACGCACCACTAGCAAACCCAAGACGGAGTGCCACGAACAGTGCCATTCTTGTTGGCTTGTGTTTACTTGCTGTGACAGAGTGTGTGGCATCCACTACTACCCCACCACAGTGAAGTTCAGTGCCTACTGGTGTGCCGCTACAGGCCCGGTGCCTCAGAATTCGGGTTTTCTCTTTGGAGGACTATATAGTAGTGGGAATGAGAACCCTGTAACCAGCAACTATGCCTGCCCGGCCTACTTCTTCCCACTGGTACTATTTGATAACCTAAAAGTATGTGTCAGCAATGACTATGAGATGGGAACCCGCTTTGCAGTGCCCTTTGGCGGCTTCTTTAGCTGTCAGTCTGGTAACCCTTTGGCAGGGTTACTGAAGGGACAGAGTCCTGGGATTCTCCAGGACTTTTTCTACCATGACTCCTCCTCCCAATATCCCATGAAATGTCCAGCAGGACATAGCCAACATAAAGCCTACATGAGTGACGGCTGTGAAATCCTCTACTGCTTGCAAGCCGGGACACTTTTTGCTCAGCAGTTAGCCCCTGTCAAACTCCCACCCTTCTTACGTGCACCGTCCTCAAGTGGCAATCTTCCCGAAACCATCTTAGTGCGCACTGATGGTAGTCTGGCCTGGGTGAAAATGCACCAGAGTGGGAGCTGGCGACTGGCCAATGCCACAGATGAGAAGCAGATGGCTTTTCTGTTACACAGTGAGGAAAGTTCGAGACCATCAGCAAGTGCACTTGCTGGAATTTCTGTGGCAGTGATTGCTGTCCTGGCAATGGCTGCTGCTTTCCTAGTTTACAGAATCCAGCGCTACAGGACCAGAGGTTACCAGGAGGTGTCAAATGAACGTCTAGTAGAGGATCAAGGAAACTATGGAACAACAACTCCGGAACTCAGTGCTGCCTGAGACACCTTCTAACCAGCAACCTGGACCTAAAATGCATAAATTCAGGAAAGGAGGGAGTCAAGTCCAGGAAGCAAGGGAGCAGAATATTAATGGATGGGTTGTTGGGGGTCGGGGTTGAAACAAGCAAAAAAATCTTTCAGAGTGTCAAAATCTGAGTATATACAATGATTTTTGGATGGTAATCATCTTTATCTTAGAAAGCAGGTTAATGTTTCTTTGAGCGAATGCAGCTAAAATGAGAAATGAGTGAGGAACTGAAAGCAAAGAACTAGCAGGCAGCTGCTATGAGTGTTGGACTAGCATTATACAGGAGTGGAGGGAAAAGAACACCAAATCCAAGCACTAAGGGCTGAATCTGTGTGTGTGTGTGTGTGTGTGTGTGTGTGTGTCTGTTTTAAGCAGTTGCATGGGTGAAAAGAAATAAATTGATTGTGGGAGGGGAAGGAGATTAAAAACAATGGTGATTGATGTTTACTTTCAAGGCAGAGCAGCTCTTGTGAAAGCAAATCAATAGTTAATGACTTAATGGTCTGTGTGTTTTGACATTCTTGGTTTACTTTTATTGTTCTTTGACATTGATCAACTCATACTTGATACCAGGAAAAAAATGGACAAGTCCAAGAACTCAGCAGAAAAAAAATATTCCTTTGACAGGTGCTCAAAGTTCCTTTTTTCTGAACCTAATAAACTCTGGGGAAGGGGTTTTTTTAAAAAAGATTTTAATCTCTAGTGTGGTCACTTTTCCTCACTGTATCCATGCTAATGAATGGGAGTTGGGCCAGGAGGGAAGTGTTGAATTAGGGAGGAGAATTGAACAAGTGTAACACCCTATTTATTCTTAAGTAGCTGTGCTAATCTATCTAAAAAACAAAAACTCTCACAGTATCTTAAAGAGTAACAATATCATTATACAATGAACTAATTTCAGACTACAGCTGACTTCACTAGATACAACTAATAAGAGCTTCAAAAAGTTATTGTCTGGACTACAGGTGGGTATGGTAGTCCAAAACATTTTCCCCTCCAAGCTTGGCAGCTAATGTGTAGTCTATGAAAGCTTATGCCATAATAAAATTTGTGAGTCTTTAAAATGCCACAAGTCTCTACTTGTATTAGGGATATATAGCTCAATTTAGCCTTGGGAGAGTCAAGCCAAATATGCTTGATAATATTCCAGCAAGTATCAATACTCACTCCACCTCCACAACACAGCTTTTCCATCCTGCCCTTTGACGGAGGAAAGGTGGTGTTATTACATTTTATTCTCATAACCCCACCATTAGGTAGATTACTCTGAGAAGGAATGACTTGCTCAAGGTCATGCATGAAGTTTCACAGTCCAGCAGATGTTTGAAGCCAAGTAAAGTTGGTCAAAGACCAGCATCCTGTCTGCTGCATCTCATCTGTTTTTCTGATGAATCTTGATTTTGTAATCAAAAGAAGGGTGCTGTGCACATTTATCTGGGAGATTCAGATGTAAGCTTTCCTGAACTTTACTTGGAGATGTAAGGATTTTACGTACTTGGGACCTTTTGTATACACAACAAGGACTCAACCACTTGAACTACAACCCTTTACCTGAGCATAGGATTTTGGTTTGCATCTCATTTGTATGGATTCTAACCTACTTCAGACTGCAAGGTAAAGATGTATGAGCTATTATCTCATTTTAAAAATGGCAAGGAGATTGCATAACCGTTTTCCAGACAGTTTGCAGACACATGACTCCTTCAGCAAGTCAGCAATCTGCACTGGGCTGAGTCACTTCTTGTTGTAGCTGGTTTTATTCACAACAAAGCACACAGATGGGCAAGCAGGTCTCTAGATGAGAACTTTTCAGAATTCAATGCAACACATTCATTTGTAGTCACTGAACTAGCAGTACTGATTCGAAGGCAAAATGGCAGTTTTTTCTTGTTTCCCAAAATATCTGTGTTCTGGAAGTGCGCACTTTGTTTTATCTAAATATGTAAAATGCCTTACTGATTATGCTATCCAAACAAGAATCCCTACTGCTGAGGAAAACATGCCATTTGGTCCTGATGTGAGCTGTAAGACTGGGTGCCCAGCTACCGTTCCGCTAAAATAGCCAAGTGTCTTATTGGAGAATTCTTTGGATCTAATGATAATAGCAGCTTTATTTATACTCCACCTTTTTTCTAAAATGAAGACTCAAGGCAGCTTATAGTTTAAAACAAGTATCAATATAGCTAAAAATATACCCAAAAAACCCTGCTGAAACAGAATAAAACTGTTCACAATATTAAAACAATTTAAAACATACACCTGAAAAGGAGAAGCAGTTAACAATACTGTTGATAATAACAATAGTTAATCATAACTATACTTTCATCAGAAATGGGGAACAAGTAGCCCCAAAGACATGGTTGGACTGCAGCTCCCATGATCCTTCACCATTGGTTATGTTAGACAGAGATAATGGGAACTGCAGATTGACAACTTCTGGAGGACCACAGAGGTTCCCACACACACACAACTTGAACTCCCAAGTCCTGTGGTCCTTGGCAGGGCACCCTAAAGGTCATAAGATATTGTGGAGTTCTGCTGCAGAAGGAAAGGGAAGCCTGCCATTGGATGCCCTTTGGGACAGTGGCAGAAAAGTCTGTTGCTACTGTTGAGCACACTTTTGAAACACACTTGTGTTCTAACAGCAAAGGCAACAGAAAAAGAAGTTAGATTGGGGAAACAGTGTATATAGTGAATCCAACGACTCTTCTTTCCTGGATATGTTCCTGATACTGGTGGTCAGGTGTGTGAGTGTGTCAGTTCTGAAAATATACTGGTATTTCTCT
This sequence comes from Gambelia wislizenii, assembly GCA_030847615.1. Classification (NCBI taxonomy): domain Eukaryota; kingdom Metazoa; phylum Chordata; class Lepidosauria; order Squamata; family Crotaphytidae; genus Gambelia; species Gambelia wislizenii. The sequence goes on along the minus strand of JAUMIR010000001.1, from coordinate 340,345,810 downwards.
CCCATTGGAACCAATGGCAGGGAGCTTTTTTAAAAAAAGAAGAAGCAACAACTGTATAAAATAGAGAGTGAGAGAAAGAACATGTACACCACATATACTTTATGCTTTGCTCTGTCCAGATTCAAATAACACTTTCACTAAAGGTTCAAAGCATTTGATGTATAGTATGGTAACCCCTACAACAGGACAGTAAGTTAGGTAGGGTAATGTTATCTTGGTTTGAATGAACCAGCTATCCTGGAAAATCACTTCATATGGAAATAATGGAATTTTATGGTTTCCACTTCCCATACCATAGCTTACTTCATTAAACATGAAATAATGAAATAATGCAGTATGACACCACTTTAACTATCACGGTTCCATCCTACAGAATCCTGGGATTTGTAGTTTTATGAGGCACCAGTACTCTTTGGCAGAGAAGGCTAAAGACCTTGTAAAACTACAAACCCAGGATGGAGCTACAACACTTGAAGTGGTGTCAACATGTATTATTTCTGCAGTGTAGATACATCCTTAGTGATGACTATGGAAGCTTAAGAAAAGTTACAGAGGTCAAGATTTAAAGGACAAGTCATTAGCACCTTGACCATCACATTTTTAAAGTATATATTTACTTGCCAACCCTATCTAGATGAATATCTATTGAATAGTTCAAGTAAAGATTTTACTATAAACCTGATAGATCACATTTATTTAATGTGATTATGCTTAATCCTAGATGAATGTACATTCTTACCCCAAAATATTCAAGGCATATTGTGTAGTTAAGTACTTGCTAAATCAATCAAACTATTTTGTCTTTTGAGAGTTATAGTGGAGAGACTCTAGAGACCTAAATGAACCACACCTCTGATATAAAACCATTATTCTTTTGACAATAACAAGTTAAGGCTGAATAGGAGAATAGGATGAATAGGAGATGACTGGGGCAGGGCCAGAGCTGTGGGCTTGGCTTAACTACAGGTGAAATCCATGGATTTCATGTATCCACATTAAAAAAAAAAGTTCTCTCTAGGGTCTAGGTCCTCCAATGTGATTCTTCTGGCATTCATCTAATTGAAAATAATAGGGTTCCTTGTTATCCATGGTTTCCAGTATCCACAGAGGATCTTGGAACATATCCCCCATGTATACAGAGGTTAATCTATACTATGAAGTTGGCTTAACTACCATAATTCTTTGCTCTTCACTTCCATACTTCTTACATACTTTCTATAAGTGAGAGGGTGATGATATGGCTGAGGCAGCTAAGACGTGCTCCGGGCCTTCTAGAGCTGCTAAGAGATTGGAATAAGATTTCACAGATCCTTTGTCAATGGTGTTTAAATAAGATTCAGTTGTCAGTCCAATTGGTTTTTGTACATGGAATTGGGAGTTGATGGGCCCCCATCTTGTCCTTCACTTTGGGCAACAAAATGTCTTAGCCTGGCCTTGATTACATTATTACCACAGAAGATAGGTATTACTAATGAGTTATATCGCACATGCACACAGAGTACCAAGCAGATAATGAGGACTTTATCTTTTGTATTCTCACAACTATGTGAGGAAGGTCAATATTACGACCATTTTAAAGAATGTAACTTCAAATTGTGCAATGCCACCATTGTAATTCAGCATTGTGGTAAATTAAAACACACAGAGAATTTGTTTTTCCTGCTTCAATAAACAGTCCTTGTTTTCTCAAAGAAACTGTTTCTGTTTTAAGTAGAATGAGGTAAATCCCACTACCATTCTAATTAGAACAGAAAAAAGGTTATTTGAGAAAGTAAAGGCTGTTTATTGAAGCAGGAAGAATGGGGGTTCATTTACACGGCAGATTTATTGCGGCAAATTGCACTTTAGTTCTTTTCCGCAGCTGTGCCGGTCAGTTACTTTTGTAAACTATTTCACTTTATGGTTCAGACATGGAAAGGTGCAGGGGTGTGGCCTCCCAAGTAGAGACCAAGCAGAGGAGGGTTTTATGGGTAGGAGGATAGATCCTCCGTGACTGAAAGGATTGGAAGCCTGCATTTTCTTGCTAAATAAAGAATCACAGACTGCCAAAATAACGGGGGAAGATCAGAGAAAAGTTTCTCTCGCTCTCTTTCTCTCTCTCTCCCCCAAGCAGAGACACAGCGATCACAGCTGCGGAGAAAGAGGAAGGGCTTTATGTGGGGAACAGATCTTCCCTGACTGAAAGGGCTTGGGAATCCTTTTACTTGGCAAACTGGATTCACACAGACTTGCAAAATAGCAGAGAGGATTTTTCAAAATTTCTTAATCGCTACTGAATCTCCCTCCCTCACTCCACCTCTTTTAAGCCTACCCCTTCATCATAACAACCAATCACAGTGCAGCTCTGCTGCAGCCCTTAGTGAAATGGTTGTTTACACTAGCAATAATGCATTACTTTGCAAATAACTTGGCAAAAGTAGCAACATCCCTTGTCATGCTATATTTGGGTGTTTTACATTCCCCCCTTCTGAATGAGGCGATGCTGTGGTGTGTTCCGTGGGAACAATGAGCTATCTTTGTGGTATATTTAGGGGAATATTTGCCCATGTAAACAAACCCTAAGGGAGGCCTGGAGTCTACAGTGATAGCCAGCAAACTTCCTCAGTGTCAGCAACAAGAGGGTCTTCTTTCCATGTTTGCATCTGGAAAGCTGAAGCCTCCCTCCTACAATCTTAACTCTCAACACATACACCTTTGGTTATATTGCATACACTTTACCACAGTTTGTACATAGGATTCCAAAAGCTTCTCTACCCCCCCCCTTGTTTTCACTTCTGTTAAACATTCGCCCGGTTGAATTTTCACACACAGAAAAAGAGGAACCGAGGCTATATTAAGTCTCAAGCCTACCACAGAAAATGTTGGTCAGGTTTCTTTAAACATGTTGCAAACAAAAGTGAAACCATCACATCTGATCAGAATATAGAAAAACCTGTACTTAGCATCAACTCGTAGTTACAGAAATCCCACTGTCTTAACATTCAGATGCTTAACTGGCATCTATGCAGGGTGCTAGGGATCAGACAGGATGCTTTGGTTGCTAGGCTCAGGGACAACTTAACACTAATCCCTCAGCTGTACTGACTGTGGAAACAAACAAGCTGAACCTGCAAACAGGAAATGTTTGATTTAAAGGATTCAGGAGCAAAAATAAACTTAAAAGCCTTTGTGGCATTTTGCTTGTTCACATTCGATAGACAGTTTTTGCCATGCATTTTACAGTAGCAAAACAAAACAAAACTTTATCAAAAGTGAGCAAATAAAGGGTGGTATGTAATTCCAGAGAAAAGGCCAAGGGCTCAGCTAGATGGGAGAATTAATGGTGAAAAATGGCGCATTAACTCACCATCTCATGTCTCTATGAAACATTCGCAAGATCACTGGCATAGGAAGTTATCCATGTCTGAAGGTCACACGGAGCATTTCCACTAGTAAAGATGGTGGCCGTGAGTGGATTTGGTGTGTTATTATTCTTCAAGTTCCCTCTGTTTCCTTCCACCACCCCCTTGTCAAATCAGAGGTGCAGAAGAGCAATCGTCTACTTTAATTTTTTTTTCTCTTCTGCTCAAAAATACTGCATGGTTGCTTGTGTGACAATCAACAATGGCGGCTCCGGTTACTTTGTCACTGGCAAGCCCGCCCCTGCATACATCTGACCAATCACAGTTTGACTTCCAGGATGTGCCCCAATTCGAATTGGTTGTTCAAATGGGCTGGAATGTGCATTTCCATGTATTTTTAAAAAACCTTCACAAGAAACAGCAAAGGCTGTTATTGTGAAATACGTGGAGTTTTTGGCCCTCCTCCTTTCGAATATGGTGAATCACTACAGGAGCTCATCTGGACAAAAGGTATTCCCCTTGCATTGCAAGAGGTTTTTTTTTTCCCCCCACCATCTAGATAACACCCAAGTGTGGAAGTAGCCTTACATAAAAGATTCTGAACTCTTGAGTTTGTTGCATACTAACTAGACAAAACAGAACTTTGATGCCTCGGACAATTATGGTTTTGATAACTGTGTGGACACACAGTTTTGCCTGTTCATAAACTGGGAAACAAGCTTAGCAGAAGATGTGCAGTTTGTATTCAGCCAACTAAGTTAGATCTGTTTTGTGTGCATTGGACAGGAGAGCTTTGTCTCATTTTGAGGTTGTGCGTGTGTGTTGTTTTTTTTAAAAGGAACCAGCCAGGCATCAGCTCCTTTTGAGATAGCATGAAAGGCAGCAGAGATCAGAGAATAACTTGTGGAAGGTCATATTGTAAAGTCACAAGTGAGTAGGATGCAAGCACAAAGATAGATGGGAAACCATGGGAACATTTTCAAAACTAATCACATCTGAGCTAAATTACAGCTATTTTAACGAACTGCGAACTTCACTGATGGATTCATTGTTTTACCACAGTGCTCCTCAGCAAAGTTCACCACATAATTGGCTCAGCCTAAGTGTTTATTTAAACTTAGAGCTTCTCTACACTAGCCAGAATACTCCACCTTCTGGCCAGAGATTCCTGAGCTGGCCCAGATCCCCCACTCTGTTATCGTGAAGTGGGCAGAAGTTCACAGGCACATGACAGCCAGTATTGGTCGGCGGCTCTCCTGCTGTTGTGCATCGCACTCTCTGAAGCCAGGAAGAAGGCCCTTAGCATGTGATCAAGGCTGGTCACGTACAGGGAGCCTTGGCCACATGCTGGGGCCTCCTTGCTGGATGAGAAAGACACCAGTGGCGGAGGTGTCTGGAGATACAGCCTGCGTGGAGATATGGATGCCTGCATTCTTGCACTGGACCCAGCCGGGTTATCCCGCATAACATGAGTTTTCCTGGGGGTTATTTTAAAACAGTTTAAGTGGGTTTACCCTGGCTCCCCGCCCCCGGTCACTTTGCCTAGAACATCATCAGGAATATCTGGAGGTGAATCACGACAAGAGCCCCGCTTTGTTTAGACTACAGGGCTCCAAGCTGGGGGGAAGCAGGGGGAAATTGCCTGTGTAGAGAAGCCCTTAGTTTATTATCAATCAAGAGAATCATGCTTTCCTGTTATTAAACTGAATCAGGGATGGCCCTATCAACAGGCAGAGTGAGGCAATTTACCTGAGGCAACACATGCTGAGGGCACCAATCTCTTGACTTTACTCCTGAGCCCTGTTCCTTCCCCACAGTTGGAGGATAGACCTGTGTGTGTCACATGATTTTTCCTGTCCCCTAACTGGCTGGCTATCCTTAGGCATGGTGGATGGTGGATAATGCTGTCACATTGCCAGTCAGTTTCTGTAAATGGAATAGGAGAAGAGGTGTTGTCCTTTGATAAAGGCTGCAAAGTTTCTTGGGCTTGCTCAAGGTGAAAGGAAGGATACAGCTTAACACATAAGGTGGTCAGTAGTCAATATGAGAGCTCTGAAATGCTACTTTTTTGGACTACATCTCCCTAAATCCCTCAATCAGCAACTCTCTCAGTTCTAGGAGTTGTAGTCCCAAAAATAACATTGTAAAGCTCTGGCAAATATATAACAAATCTCAGGATCTCACTTTCACTACATATTTGCTACTTTGTCTGCTTGTTCATACATTGTTCCTCAACACAGAAAAGTACAGCTGTGTAGAGAAATTAATGAAACCTCCATGTACCTAGTAGCCTGTATGCACAGAGATTTTTTATTTTTTACATAAACTCACATAGACATATATACAGTTGGCCTTCTATATCCATGGATTTGGCATCCACAGATTCCACCATCCACAGCTTGAAAATGTTGTGTTTTTTTTTAAATTCTAAGAAGCAAACTTTGATTTTGCCATTTTATATAATGGATACCATTTTACTATGCCATTGTATATAATGGGACTTGAGCATCCACAGATTTTGGTATCTACAGAGGTCCAGGAACTAAACTCCAGAGGATACCAAGGGCCCACTGTATGAATAAATGTCACACATGGCTGTCTGTGTATAACCTTTACAGCTGTACCTACATGGCAGAATTTTGGCATGAAAGGCAAAAATAGCTCATTTTTGTTTTATACAGTTTTAAAGTTGCCCAGCCCGCAGGGATTGCTGACTGACTATTTAAGGACCAATTATAAGACAAGTCATAAATAATAAAATGACGGCAGCTAGAAAAGTAGGAAGGTGACTGACTGATGTAGAGGAGTTAACAATACCGGACAAGCTGTTTTCACTTTTACTGAACTCCTAACCCTGTAGAACAATGACAGGATATAGCTTCAAGATTTCTCCTCTCTCTATCTGTGATTGAGGTAAGTAGAAGCACTTTAAAGAACAATCTTCCCAGGAGGGGTGTTTATGGAAGATGATCTGTAATGTCCAGAGTCGTACCACTTCAGTCCAGCCAGAGCAGACAGTCCAGAGGCAGATCTGGTTCAAAGCGGGGAGCCCAATCTGGAGAAATCTTAGGGAAGTGGTGGAGCTTACATCCAATGGAACCAGGGCCACTCCCAGAACACCAAGGATCAGACACTATGAATGGTGGAAATGCCAGCAGTGGCATAGCTTAGAAAGAGTTAAATTCTTTGGATTACAATTTGCAAAAGGAAACATTCAAAACCGAGCTTGAAAGCATTACTTTGTGGACTACAACCACCAGAATCCCCCATACCATTGGGGAATTCTGGAGGTTGTAGTCAATAAAGTACATTTCCAAAGTTCTGACCAAGGTGTACCTACAGGGGAGGCAAAATGGGAACACTGCCATTTGCACTGCCCAAATCAAAATTCTGTGTTCCCCCCCAATGAAATTCTCTTCCAGTCCCTACATTTCTAGCACTGGAATAATTTAAAACTCAGTTGAACAGTTAGAAGTATAGTTTAGACATCCGAAGAAAAGGGGCAGGCAGTCACTAAAGGAATATCAACACAGCACAGATCAGAATTCTATTTGAGATTTTCAGTGTCTCCTTCTTTGCAATGATAAAAATTTGAGGTCTGAAGGAAAATTTCATGGTGGGGGGGAGGGGGCAACAGAATTCTTATTGAGAGGGGAAAGCCCTTGTTTCAGGTTGGTATTCCTGTGATTGCCTGTACGGATTTCTGCAAGCATACCAGGAGTCTCTAGGGTAGATATGCAGCCTTATCCTAACCACCCTCAGCCAGTTTTTAGTAGCATCAAGATTCCTCTTAGTTACTGACCAGGAAGGAAAGTTTTTTGTTATTGTTGTTGTTTTGCAGAACAGCTGAGGTAACCAGATAAGATGGGTAAAGATACATTCCAGAGTCCCTCTACCCTTAACCATTGTGTAGAGGAGGGAATTTCCACGGGTACACCTTTTCTCAATTGTATATAACAGATTGTGCGTCCAAAAATGTCTTCTCACTTTTCCAGATCTGATTTATACATGTAGATCAGTGGGAACAGAAGTAGAGATAAAAGTCTGAGCACAGTGGGATTTCTTAAGGTAAACCTGGGCTAGAAGTAAAATGTATGGGAAATACTGACGAGCATTGTAGCACCAGATCATATCTGATCTTGGAAACTAAAGGGAGACTGCCAGCAAATACCAGGTACTGTAGGCTGTATTTCAGAGGAAGGAACTGGTGAAACCACCTCTGAGTATTCCTTGTATAAGAAAATCTTATGAAATTCATGGGGTCGCCATAAGTCAACAGGTGACTTGAAGGTGCACACACACACACACACACACACACACAAACTTGTAGCAAAGGATGAAATTCCACAAATAGAAAAGGTGAATTCTAACATTTTCGCATTGCTGCCCCCTGCTGGTGACAAAAAGATCTGCATTCCTACTTTTCTCCTGACCTACTCCCAAAGCTGGCAGATCAGCCTGAAAAAACTCCATCTATATACCGTATATAATTCTCTTGGGTATGTTGCCATTTCCAGTGTGCTGATTGGCTGCTTAGGGACCTGACCAGCCAATCACAGGTCTGTTGGGCAGCCAATCAGCACACTGGACGCGGGACCATGTAGATTCCAAACATGGCCGCTGGAGAGGGACAGTGATTAACATGGGGGTGGATTTGGTGTGCGCTGGAGTGCAGGGGGTGGGGGCCAAGGGGAAGAACGAGCGGGGGGAGCAGATCAAATGGAGAGGGGTGGCAAGGGGCAGAACAAGCAGAGGGGGGTGGCAGGTGGCAGAGTTTTTTAATGGCGTATGGTACACCGGGTCCAGCTAGTATTTTGAAATGACTTTACTATTTGAATGATCAGTACAAACACACTGTCATAAAAAACACAGACACCATAATATTTTGTTAAAAATAAAAGACATTTTATTTAATAACTTCACTCTGAATACACTTTGTGCAAATCTGGTCAATAAATTAAAGAAAGCTGAGCTGAGTTTGTGAATTCAGTTCACTGAGTTAAACACCACCACACTTTATTTTTAGATGATGAACACATGTACTGCAGTAACAGGCATAATTGTAGAAGAAGCATTCTCTCTAGTGTGTGTGAGAAAGGAGAATGCATCTTCTAAAATGGCACTCACTATCCACAGTTTGTATAATGACTTGTATTAAAAGTAAGAAATTGATCAACATCCACCATAGTGGGAGTAGACCTCTTCTCCCACCTACACTCCTGTTGCCATCCCAAAGCACCCCAAACATATGAAAACATGTTAAAATGCTCCCACAGCACTCCCTACATGGCACAAAGGGTTGGTTATTACCTTTAAAGCACTATGTGGTTTGGGTCCAGGTTACCTACAAGATCACCTTCTCCCATATAATCCACCCCGTACACTCAGGTCCTCTGGGGGACATTTGCTCCAGTCAGCCAGGACTAGGTTGTCAACTGTCAGCCAGAGGACTTTTTCTTCAGCTGCCCCTAGACTCTGGAACAGCTTGCTGAAAGAGATACAATACGCTGTCGGAATTTAAAGTAGCATTAAAGACCAGTCTCTTCCAGCAGGCCTATCTAAATGATTTTAAATTGTGAATTTTAAACTGTGTACTGATAGTTTTTAAATGTCTTAGTCTTACTTGTTTTTTAAATACAGTTGTCCCTCCATATCCACAGATTTGGTATCCACAGATTTAAGTATTCAGTTTTAAAATCTTAAAAAAATAATAATCCAAAAAGCAAACCTTGATTTTGCCATCTTATATAAAGAACACCATTTAGCTATGCCATTGTATATAATGGGACTTGAATATTCACAGATTTTGGTATCCACGGGGAGTCCTAGAACCAAACCCCAGTGAATATGAAGGTACAACTGTAGATAAGTTTTAACTGATATGTGTTTTTAACTAATATTATGTTTATATGTTAATGTGCTGTTCCCTGCCTCAATCCACAGGGAGAGTAAGAAATAAATATTAAAAGATTATTATTATTATTATTTCAACAAACAGTTGTGTCTGTGTTTGGTGTGGCTGCATGGGACAGAACTTGCTCCTGAACATGCAATAGCCTTTCCATTCACAGAACAAGAAGTCTGGATCCAACCCTAATGAAAGCGCATAGTTTTACTCCCCATTCACACTACACAGCTACTGAATTTTGATTCAACTTTAACTGCCATTTCAATGTCCTACAAATTCCTGGGATTTGTAGTTCAGGGAGGAGTAGAGTCGGCCCTCCACAATTGTGGTTTTATCTTTTGTGGATTTGATCACTCGCAATTTGATTACTCCTCTGCTTCCCTATGCCATTTTTAGTAGGAACTGCAAGCCTTGCGAGACTGAGAGAGACTATGAACATGCGGTGAGGCTTGTAAGTCCTTATTAGAAATGGTGTAGGGCTGCAGCAGTGGCAGTGGCAAGCCCCACCAGATCCCTGCTCCTGCCTTGCAAAGAAACCCCACCACCTCAAAGGCATCTGCAGTGGGTTGAATCATACTTTTTTTATGTGCTAAATATGGTTTGGAAGACCTAGAGATATTTGTGGTTTTTCCACTTTTGTAGGGGTCCTGCACCCCTAGCCCCAGAGAACATAGAGGGCCAACTATATTTAGAATTCATTACCAAAGAACTTTGGTGCTGCATTAAAACCCAGGATTCCATAAACTGTTACCATGGCAGTTAAGGTGGAGTCATAATGCTATAATTGTGTTGGTATGAAAAAGGCACTTGTACAATACAGCAAGATAATAATCTTTATGGGAATCTTTAAAGCGAGGGTAGGCAACTGTGGGGGGAAGTCTGTAACCCTTGGGCCATGGGGGTAATTTTTACTGTTCAAACCCACCCAATCCCAAACCCTATGCCCATACAAGGCATGAGGGCAATTCCTCCATGTTTTTAGGCTCTCTTGGGCTGAGAGGCACTTTTTTTCAAGGAGAAAAAAAGAAAGTACCTTTCCCCCCACCCCCAAACCAGAAGTCTGCTTTTGTTAAGACTAACAATTGTCTTTATGGCCAAGTATTTTATTCAGAAGATCTACTACGTTGGATCCGGATGTACTATAGTCATAATTATATACATTACAGTAATAATTCAATAAACCTATTGAAATCATCAATCAGACTGAGGTTAGTCAATAGGCCTACTCTAAACATGACAAAATTGGGATTCAACCCAGTGAGTTCCATGGGATCCCCCATAGTTACATCCTTCATCATAGTCCCCTCCCCATGCACCTTTTCTGTTGCTCTTTTCCTTACCTGTCTCTGTCCTTCTATCACCAAAATACTCCCAGATTATAAAACCTATGAATTCAACAGATTTTGAATTATTTTTGAAAAAGGAAAGTGCTTGGCTGCAATATATATATATATATATATATATATATGTATATATATATATATATACATGCTTTTTAAAAAATGAATTGTTTAATGTTTGTAAATCTGGGAGCAAAAGTGATTGGTTTTTTACTGTGGGGTTCTTAGAGGCCACACAACACTTGTTTTAAAGATTCCGACAATACTACATACCCAAATCCAACTCCACAGATATAAGCATCCATCCAGTTTGAAAAAGAGGTGTGCTGTAAAATCTTAAGCCCCTTTCCTCATCTTTTCCAGATAGAAGGCTCCTCAATTAGAAGGCACTATATAGCTATTCTGTCTTTTTCTCCTGAACAGAATTCTAAGAAAGGAAAAAGATAGCAGAAACGGGTGGGGGGGATAAGGGAGAGTTATGGGTGGAGGACAATGCTATCTGAAGAAGTCCCCATAAAATTCAGTGAAGGAGGCAGCACCACAGCATTGCAAAAGTCCCATCTGAAACTACTCTGAGTGAAGCCTTTGTTCTTCTCTGTTTGCCAAAGTCACCCAATAGAAACAATTCCCTACCAACTAAAATGACTATGACTCATTTAGGCCTGGGACTACACACTTTTGTTTTATTCTCCTGGCTTAAGGAGACTGGCCTATAAACATTTCAAAATCCCAGTTGTTTTTTGATTCCTAGTTGCTCTCAGAAATTAAACTTGAATTCAGAGGGGTGATTCTATGGATAAATTTATTCATACTAAGTGGTCCTAAAACAAGAACTAATGCAGATTTTATGAACAACAATCCACTTCCCCTTTATAATATAGTTTAAATAGCAGTTGACATAATTTAACATCTGCATTTTGGATTAAGATTTGCATCTGCCCCAGAGAAACAACTATTTTTTCCCTCGACAACAGTTCATTTTAAGTGACTCACTCCACAATCCTATCCATGTTTGCTCAGGTATAATTCCTATTGAGATCCATGGGATTTACTCCCAAACAAGCGTGCATAGGATTGCAATGTATTTTAAATTAATCATGGTCCTGCAGTAATCCTATGCAAATTTGCTCAGAAGTTTTTAAAAATCCTTTAGTACTATAATGATACTCAATGGAGCTTACTCCACTAGACTAGCTAGGGTTGTGGCTTTAAATGAATCAAATAACTAGCCTGGTTTTCAAAAGAAAAAAATCCCACTTTGGTTGTAACTCAACTCAGCCTGGCAAATCACACTTCCAGGTAGTACAATTAATCTTCTTTTCCACACAGCCTTCACATATTGTAATTTTAAGATCAATTTCTTTTTCAGTGAGCACAGTACACACTGAAAATTAATAGTGCTTTCCTCTGGGTACACTGGCAATTAAGTAGTTTCAACATGGAGGGTTTCAGACCCACAAACCCTACCAGAGTTTGAAACATTAAAGTAATTTGTTCCTGTGACTCACTGTGGCATTTGAAAAGTAATTTGTTCTTACTTGTTGCAATGCTTGAAATAATCTGTTGCATTATTTGTTTTGCATTGCTTGTTACTTTTTAAACACATAGCCTGTCGGTCAGGAATATCAGCATGCAAAGGGACCTTGCACCTTTGAGACTGAGAGAAAGAAGTTGCTGCATAACTTTTTGTAGACTTATCTACACTACACAGTTTGAAACAGGATTATGCCATGGATGCTTCCTATTGAATTCTGGGGTTTCTAGTTTTACAAGGTCTTTAGCTTCATCTGCCAAAGAGTGCTGGTGCCTCACCAAACTACAAATCCCAGGATTCTGTAGGATGCAGACATGACAAATAATTCAATTTCAAACTGGATTATTTGTGTAGTGTATTTTCTTCCTGTAATTTCTTCCATGCATCTCAAGAAGTAGACTGAGGAGATTATTTAGACGACCTAAATATAGCATGACAGGGATGCCAGGAGATCCCGAAAGGGCTTCCCTTTCAGACGATGTCAGTAACAGGTCATCATGTTCCTGTGCCCCTTCCGTTCCCCCGGTGCTCCTTTTTATTCATGGGCTAAGCCGTGAATTGATCTGTTGTTCTGTTTCTCTCATGGAATGACAGGTGAGTGAAAAGGTGCCCCGTTACGTTGGCGCAATGCCAGCTTCACTGGGAGGTCTGTCCCAAACACTTCTGGGTGCGATCAGGACAACGAGGTAAGTGACACACTTTTTTGTACCCTCTCCAGGTTACTTGTATTTTTAAAAGTGCGTTTTTGTGCTTGGTTTGAGTTTTTGACATTTATTTTTATGTTTTAATTTCCCGTGCAATCATCCTCTCGCGAGAACAGCCGGGATTTCCATTCCAGGAAGTGAATGCAGTTCCGTGAGAGCTGTATTCACTCCTGGGCTGCTGGGAGGGAAAGAAGCAGCAAAGATAGGTCTGAAAATTTTTATTTTTATAATGTTACAGGGATAGGAGTGGGGTGGGAGAGGAGATAGTGAGACGGGGATGCTATTTTTGTCTCTGTCTGATAAGCTTCTAAATCTACGAACGCTTATGCTGCAACTGCTTTCTCTCAGTTAGTCTCAAAGGTGCTACAAGATCCCTTTGCATATTGTTTATTTTTTGTCACTTTTCATTTCTTTACAAAAATGCAAGATTGATAAGAGAATGGCATAAATTTTGAAAATTTTATGTCAAATAGCTGTTTAGAAATGCAGCTTTAAAAGTAATTAGAAAACATTACTCCTTCAACCAGTAAAGTAACGTCTCTATTAATTGTGTTGCTTTTGAAATATCACTCTATATTATCCTCATTACAAACATGGGTAACTGGCTACAGGTATCCACATTACTTGTTGCTCAATTGGTTCCAAGCTTCTGAACCATGCTCTCCACCAACCGACAGCCTTACTTATGGCTCAAAGACATGCCTTAGAAGCAAGGGTGAGAAACTTTCTGCCCCTCGCTGGTGTCAGACTACAACTCCCACTGTCCTGTACGAATGCCCACAAGTTGCTATAAACACTACAAATGTCTTCCTGCTATAAACACTACAAATTATTTCTTTTTTTAAAAAAAAGAATTTTATCAACTAATAGGAGGAAGGAGGAAGGGACTGAAGGCATGGCCCTGTGAATATTTAGCAATGTTTATTTTTTTCATTCATTCATTCTACCTTTGTCCCATGTTGTAAGGCAGTTTACAGCATGAATTAAAACAAATACAGATTAAAACCAATTAGTGATGACACTGAAGAACAATTAATAAAAATTAAATAAGCTATCATATTAAAACTAAACAGTTAAAGCAGCATTAAAAGCATTTTAAAGTATAACAGGAAATGGGGTAAGGTACAAGGCACCCTCCTTCTCAAAAAGATGTCTTTGCAGCAGCCAGTTAGTGGCCAGTCTGCTATTTAAATAAAAAGATCTTTGCCTACTGGTGGAAGGAGAGCAGAGAGAGGGCTGGACCTGCCTCCCATGGAAGTGAATTCCACAACCTGGGAGCAGCCACTGAGAAAGCCTTGCATCCTCACCATGCATAAACTTTCTGAGCATGGATTTACTCTCACTTGTCTGCCTGGTGCATCTTTTAGGCTTGAAGGGTTAATTACCCTTTCATCATTGTCAGCTTCAGAACTAAGCATTCTTGGAATGTGGATTTATATGACTTGAAACCGGTACTGGCAAAATTGAGGACCTGAAAGGCCAAATTCTTTCCATTTGTTGGATACCATGATATTATCATTATTTACTCCAAGTGGTAGACCTCCAGGCCAACTTGGCATTTTACCCAACTGAAAGTCATGAAGATTCATTCTGAGATGTCTGGCAAGTGCTGAGTTCCAGGACATGAACAAAAATCTATTATGTATCACGTACAACAAAATCTAATCCATTGCAGAATACAAAAGTCCAAAGGGGAGTACACATCCCCTTTACTCCAGGGGTGGAAATCATGTGGCCCTTCAGAATTTGTCTGGTGATAAGTCCCACCAGCCTAGCCAGCACCCAATCATGATAAATGCTGGGATTCACAATCCAATAATATTTGAATGAACTCAAAATTCCCGCTCTTGCTTTACTCTTGCACGTTTATGGAAACACCTCAAATGGGCTATTGATAAGTGAATTCATTTCAAGTCAAACTTTCCCCCACCAACAGCCACCAGAAGTATGCAATATTAAAACTTAAGATAATATTTTGATGAAACCACAAACAAACCATTTTGGTTCAGCAAGAAGGATGTTTGGGAAAAGGAGAGGCAGGATGAAATCTTTGGTTGCTCATTAAACTTGCCCTCCAACCTCTTGTGGCTGATATTCAGACAGGGCTGTTGTAAGGTTGTGCTGCGACCCACACTGAGCTCTTGTGAAAAACAAGAGGGAAAATGTAAATGAACAACAGCCTCAGGTGATCGGTGAAGCTGTCACAGGTGAACCAGGTGGTGGTGGGAATTATATTCACACAAACATGATTCTGCAAATGTATCCAAGATGATATTGTCAAACAGCTTAAATTTAAGAACTGCTTAAAAGGAAATAATACTAACACTGGAAAAGCACTACTCACTCCACCCCTCTCAGAGGGCTTGCTGTGACTATACTGTTTCAGTCTAATAAACCATAGTTGAGGATGAAGTATTTGGTCTTAGAGACAGTAAGCATCCAACAGAGAAGGGCAGTCTCATTTCTCTTGGGCTTGAGCCATACCTTGAGTTGCACACGGGACAGGGCCTGCCTGAAGTGACTTGGAGACTTGGTGTAGGTCCCGGACAGACCTGACAGTCCACTGAGCAAGTTCCTGCAGCACCTTCATGCCTCTCATTTTCTTCTCAAATAAGCCCTTTTCACCAGTGCCTCTTGTACCTTCCAATTCTCTGGCTGGCACACTGTGATTCAGGATGACCATAAGTTCCTCCAGTTGGTAAGCCAGTGCAGAAACCTGGAGTATAACCGACTGGATAGATTCATGAAAAGCAACATCAGTAGGTGTCAAGTTGGATCTCTGCACTTCCAGGATTTCATCCAACAAAATCTCAAAGGCCCAATAGGCTTTCAGGTTATCTCTCAGCCGCTCAGCATCTGAAATCTCACCCCACTGTTCAGTGTCAGCTACAGGAATGCCATCGATTGAGTCAAGGCTGAAGTTGGTGTCCAGTCCTTGCTTCTTCATCTAAAAGTATAGAGATGGGAAAGGAGTAAAGGGAAGAGAACGATTTTCAAAAAGTTCTAGCATATAGTCCCCCCCCTTCAATTCAACACCACCCCATAGTGATTCATCTTGTGAACAAGAACTGTATGCATATAGTTTAGAAGGAAGTAGTAATGGGGGATTTCAACTATCCTGATATTTGTTGGAAGTCCAACTCTGCCAAAAAATTAAGGTCCAACAAATTCCTCGCTTGCCTTGCAAACAGTTTCATTGTCCAGAAGGTGGAAGAGGCAACAAGGAGATCAGCTATTTTACATCTGATCCTAACCAATGAGGATGACCTGGTTAACGGAGTGGAAGTGGTGGAATCCTTATGGGGGGAGTGATCATGTCCTTCTGGAGTTTGTTATACAGAGGAAAGGGGAAGCCAAGCATAGTCAGACATGCATTCTAGATTTTAAGAAAGTTGATTTTAGAAAACTTAGGGAATTACTGAGGGTGATCACATGGTCAGGAATACTAAAAGAGAAGGGAGTTCATGAGGGATGGGAGTTTCTTAAAAGTGAGATATTGAAGGTGCAACTTCAAACAGTTCCAAGGAGGAGGAAAAAGGGGAGGTGTCTAAAGAAACCAGGATGGATGTCGAAAGAACTCTCAACTGAGCTAAAACTTAAAAAGGACATGTACAAGAAATGGAAAAAGGGGGAAATCACCAAAGAAGAATTCAAACAATTAGCCAGCTCATGTAGGGGGAAAGTCAGAAAAGCTAAAGCACAGATGGAGCTCAGGCTTCCTGGAGAGGTTAAAAACAATAAAAAGGGCTTTTTTGGTATGTCCGTAGCAAAAGGAAGAACAAGGAAATGGTAGGGTCACTGCGGAGAGAAGATGGCGAAAGGCTAACAGGGAACAGAGAAAAGGCAGAACTACCTTTTTTGCTGCAGTCTTCTTCCAAAGGGGGAAAGTGCTCAATCTGGGGAAAATGGAGCAGATGATGCAGTAGGGGGAATACAGCACAGAATTGGTAAAGAGGTAGTTCAGGAATACCTGGCCATTATAAATGAGTTCAAGTCTCCAGGGCCAGATGAACTTCATCCAAGGGTATTAAAAGAACTGGCAGAAGTAATCTCAGAAACACTGTCAATAATCTTTGAGAATTCCTGGAGAACAGGAGAGGTCCCAACAGACTGGAGGAGGGCAAATGTTGACCCCATCTTTAAAAAGGAGGTGGGGGGGAAGAAGACCCAAATAATTACCACCCAGTCATCCTGACATCAATACTAGGAAAGATTCTAGAGCAGATCATTAAACAGACAGTCTGTAAGCACTTAGAAAGGAATGCCATGATCATAAAAAGGGAACATGGATTTCTCAAAAACAAGTCATGCCAGACTAATCTCATCTCTTTTTTTGATAGAGTTACCAACTTGATAGGTAAAGGGAATACTGTGGATGTGGTGTATCTTGATTTCAGTAAGGCTTTTGAAAAGATCCCATGATATTCTTGAAAAAAAGTTAGTAACCTGTGGGTTAGACAATGCAACTGTTAGGTGGATTTGTAATTGGTTGACTGACCAAACCCAAAGGGTAGTCACCAATGACTCCTCTTCATCCTGGACAGAAGTGACTAGTGGGATGCCACAGGGTTCTGTCCTGGGCCCAGTGCTATTCAACCACTTTATCAATGACTTGGATGAGGGAATAGAGAGTACGCTTATCAAGTTTGCAGATGACACCAAATTAGGAGTGGTAGCTAATACCCCAGAGGACAAGATGAGAATCCAAAATGACCTGAACAGATTAGAAAGCTGGACGAAAACTAACAAAATGAATCTCAACAGGGAGAAATGTAGGATACTACACTTGGGCAGTAAAAATGAAATACACAGATATAGGATGGATGGCACCTGGCTTGATGGCAGTACATGCGAAAGGGATCTAGGAGTCTTAGGGGACCACAAGCTGAACATGAGTCAGCAGTGTGACACAGCAGCTAAAAAAGCCAATGCAATTCTAGGCTGCATTAATAGGAGTAAAATGTCAAGATCAAGGGAAGTAATAGTGCCACTCTATTCTGCTTTGGTCAGACCTCACTTGGAATATTATGTCTAGTTCTGGACACCACAATTCCAGGATACTGAAAAGTTGGAACATGACCAGAGGAGGGTGACCAGGATGGTGGGAGGCCTGAAAGCCATGCCCTATGAGGAGTGGCTTAGGGAGCTGGGTATGTTTAGCCTGGAGAAAAGAAGGGGACATGATAGCCATGTTTAAATATTTGAAGGGATGTCATACTGAGGATGGGGCAAGCTTGTTTTCTGCTGCTCCAGAGACTAGGACACTGAGCAATGGGTTCAAACTACAGGAAAAGATTCCACCTAAACATTAGGAAGAACTTCCTGACAGTAAGAGCTGTTCGAAAGTGGAATGCACTGCCTCGTAGTGTGGTGGAGTCTCCTTCTTTGGCGGTTTTTAAACAGAGGCTGGATAGCCATCTGCCGGGAATGCTTTGATTGGGTATTCCTACATTGCAGGGGGTTGGACTGGATGGCCCTTGTGGTATCTTCCAACTTTATGATTCTATGAAATCCCAGCAGGCCTAATTGCCATAGACAATAGGATAATGGGAGCTCCAGTCTAGCAACATCTGGAGAACTACATGATTACTACCTCACAGAGCCTCGTTTCAATGTCCGCAGCTCCCTTTTCTCTCATTCCAACTTAAAACATTATGCAGACACCATGTCTTCAACATCAACCCCAACATCAAATCAGTTTGTGTCCTTATCTTTCCTATCTCCCAACTCACTTTTTGTAACATCTGGTGATAAGTTCTGGAAAGTTCAAAAAACCTGTATGGCCTTTTGGTTGACCTAACAAACATATGATGTTCGTGTGGACTTAAATATTATCTTTTTAGAAGTTTTGGTCCAAGTACTGTTTCTGCACTGACCTGACCATTTAATAAAGAGGCAATGAGAATATACTAACATGATATTAGACAGTGTTCAGTATACCAAAATATAAAACTGTGGAGGCAAAAAGTACAAATCTGAATTCAAAACCTCAAAGGTAACTCAAGTATGGGGAAGGATTCTTAAGAGTTCTGTAAGAACTCTTTTTAAAATACTGAAATGGATGAATACATCTATTTTTTTAAAATTTTCAATAAGATGTTATACTTGTAGTTGGTGTAGTTGTCTGAGTGTTGAACTAGGCCTCTAGCAAACCAGGGCTGAAATACTCCCTCAACCTTGGAAACCCACTGGGTGACCTCAAGCAAATCACATTCTCTCAGCCTCAGACAAAGGCAAAGGCCAATCCCCTCTGAACAAATCCAAGAAAACTGTAGGCGAGTCACAATAAGTTGGATTCAACTTGAAGGCACATAAGAATACTTGTAGCTACTTGAAGTTATGAGAATCAGCATGGTGTAGTGGTTTGAGCGTTGGACTGACTCTGGAGATGAGGGCTTGATTCCTCATTTAGCCATAGAAACCCACTGGATGACCTTGGTCAAGTCACACTCTCTGTAGCCTCAGAGGAAGGCTCTGAACAAATCTTGCAACAACAATGACAAAGACCCACAATAGTATGCCTTAGGGTCGCCATAAATCAGAAACAACTTGAAGTTATACAGTTACCACAAGATGGCACTATATTACAGGGACAGAATGTTTTCAGTACAATTAATCTCTCTCTTTTCACCCCACAACTCCAGCCAGGTATACTCCAGCCAGGATAAAGTTAATCCCAATTACAGCTCAGTCTAAGCAACTTGGTAAGGATGCCAAATTTACCCTTACCTTGATGGATGCTTCAAAAATATTTCTTCTAAGAGAATCAATTAATGCGTTTTGCTCACACTTGTGGTTTGATGGGTTGTCACCTGATTTTTAACAGGTGTTATTTGTTCCTCTATGTCAAATATTGCTTATTTTCTTGATCCCCCTCATCCACTCCACAACATATGGCTCTACATGATTGCTTGAGTTTTCTAGATCCATTTGCCCTGCCCTTCCCTTTTCTTAAATGAAGCACTAGCTAGATGGTAGGTGGGTGGATGGATCTGCCTTTGGGCAGGGAGTGGGCCAGTATATATGACATGTTGCCCACGCCAGTTATATGATTATAGGCATCGGTGATTCATCCCCCTTGTTGGAGAGACAACTGAAAAAACTAGGCTTTGAAAAGGAGTGGGGAAAAGGAGGAGTCAAAGGCAGTCATCCGATCAAGATTAGACACTATTTCAAAGAACTGGATTTGGTGTGGGGAAACTTGACAGTTACAAATTGAATAAATGAAGCAACCTGCAGTGTGGACAAGGATCTAAATCATCCCTAACAAGACATCTTTACACGATTCTAGGATTACGAATCTAACAAGTGATGCAATTTAAGCACAAGAGAGGCTGGTAGCACTAACAATTCCAGTATATTTCCTCTAGGGCCACCCCTCCCCCCACTCACCTTGCTAAAGCTTTGTACTTAGCTGGGCACACCAACACCAAAATGCTTAGAGATGGCATTAAAGTCCTGGACTGGGACTTGAGAGAGCCATGAAACTCATCCTGGGCAAGGCACTCTCCCTCATCCTAACCTGCCTCACACAGTGTTATTGTGAGGACAACACAGGGACGAGGAGAACCATGCACACTGCCTCATTTGAAGAAAGGAGGAATATGAGCACAACAGGTAAAAGGAATTAATAAACATGCCTCACAAATTTTTGCTCTCCCCAGAAAATGAAATCAAAAAGTATTCTTCTCCTCGAAGAGGCAGAAAGCAAAGTGCAGCTTCACATTCGTCTAAATAAAGTGCCTGGAACTTTGAAGCTGGAAAGGATGAGACAGGCAAGCAACTGAAGAAAGGCTATGAGAGACGCGAGGAGGGAGACTTACATAGGACTCAAGGAGGCTACTGACATCCGAGCGCATCTTCCTCAGCAGATGGACGGTAGGACGGCAAAGCTCATGGTGCTGGGAGGTCACAGGCAGCCGCTCTGCTGAAGCCATCACCCAGTCCAGCTGGCCCGGAGGTGATAGCTGTAGCCGAGGCACACACTGCTCACAGACGGCTGGGTATCCAGAAAAATCCCTTGCTCAGCTCCTACATTCCAGACCAGTAGAGAATTCTCCACTTGTGTGCCTGGTACGTCTCTCTCTCTCCCCCCCCTTTCCGTCCCCTGCAGCCTGAGAAGGAACTACAAATTTCTGGCAGTGGAGCGTAACCCTTGGAGAGTAACATGGGCAATTTCCCCCAGTTCTCCAACCCAGTCTACTCTTACAGGCTGTGCACAGCAGAAGCTGTCTGCTCCCACACATTGCCTTTTGTCTCTTTCCCACCCTCTCTCTCTTGCTTGCATCCTCCCCTCCCCTGCATGATTTTCCAGTGCTTTGGCATTGCTACTAGCCAGGTCAGCGACCTGCTAATCCCTGTAAATTCATGTCGCAAAGCTTAACAATTCATCATGAAGGCACAAAAGAAACCCAGTCACACCACTGTCCTACCTTTTGATGGATTTTATTTAAAAAAAAAAAAACAGTGAAATCATTCTGCTTCATCAATCTAATGCTATTCAGCACATTGTTTTTGGGAGGTCATTTGTAATACGAATCCCTTCAGCAATGCGTGGTCTAATTGATGTTGCTGTATTATCTAACTACGGTACCTCCACCTCCTCAGCTCCGAAAAACGTAAGAGCAACCGATACAGCTATGTAGATGTCAATCTGAATATGCAACACCCCTCCAGGTCTGGATTTTTGTTTGTTACATTTATACCCTCCCCTTTTCTCCAGGGAGCTCGTGTCCTCTTCCTCCCCACGTGATCATCACAACAGCCCTGTGAGGTAGGTCAGGTTGAGAGTACGTGACAGGCCTATGGTCAATAAGTTTCAAGCTCAGTGGCAACTTAAAAGTTGTATTCTGACACTGCACAAGACTGCTTCATGCTAAAGAACTATGTATAAAACTCTTAATGTAGGAGTGTGGGGAACGTACATATGTGCATGCACACACCTTCAAATGTCAACTTATGGGAATCCCATGAATTTCATAGGTTTTTCATATTAACTGTTATGTGCCTCAACTCGTTTCCAACTTCTTGAGACCCTAAGGCAAACCTATCACGTGGTTTTCTTTTGAAGATTTGTTCAGAGGAGGGTTTGCTTTTGCCTTCCTCTGAGGCTAAAAGAGTAACTTGTCCCAATGCTACCCAGCAGGTTTTCATGGCTGAGTGGGGATTCAAACCCTGGCCTCCAGATTTGTGGTCCAAAGTCACACCACTACCCCACACTGGCTCATTAGGGTTTTTCCTAATGCTGCTGGACTGGATTTTCCATCATCCCTAGGCAGAAGAAAGCTGCACTCTGATACCTGAAGATGTTTCCCCTCCCTGCTGTGAATGCATTTCAAACTTTGAGAACAAATCACTGCTTCATGTTCCTCTGGAAGGTTATGATGGCTGCCTTTACCTAGGATCCTTTCACACTACATGGTCATAGCACTATGGTCCTACTTCAACTGCCATGCTTCTATTCTATGGAATCTTCAGATTCTGCCGTTTAGGGAAGAGAATTTAGTATTCTCAGCCAGAGCACTCTATAGCTTCAGCAAACTACAAATCCCAGGACTCCACAGGATGCAGCCATAACTGTTGAAGTGGGATCATTGTGCTATAACTGAATAGTGCAAAAAGGCATCTATATAGTTTGTGATCTTTCTGTGTGGTACTCTCTATATTAAAGTGCAGGTAAGAGCCAGTGTGGTGTAGTGGTTTGAGTGTTGGACCACAACTCTGAAGACCAGGGGCTGGTTTACATGGCAGGTTTTATTGCGTTAAGTTGCGCTTTAGTGCTTTCCCACATCAGTGGTGGGTAGTTTACACAGTATATGTTTACACAGCTATATTTTGTGGCTCTTTGATTTTTTCCGCTTTGAGGTTCACACAGCCAAAAGTGCTGGGGGCATGGCCAAACATTGTGAGGAGACAAAGGGATGCCATAGGAATGTCTGCCCTGGCCCGAATTCCGTGCTTAACAGCTTAGAGGCAGTCACTCTTTGCCTCTTCTCCCCCCCCAGCTCCCTGGCCACAAATCAAATGGAAGGTCCATGTGTTTAACAGCTTAGAGGCAGTCACTCTTTGCCTCTCCCACTCCCCAAGCTCCCTGGCCACAAATCAAACGGAAGGTTTTCCTCCTTGCTTAACAGCATTTTCTGCCAAATAGAGGAAAGCCAGAGAGAGAGAGAGAGAGAGAGAGAGAGAGGCTGTCAAAATAGCAGTGCAGCTCTGCTGCAGCCCTTCGTGAAATGGTTTCTCTCCCTCCCCCATGCACAGGATCACTGCTGACAAACGGAGCTTTTACATACTTGCAAAAACAGCAGAGAGTATGAGAAGGAATGCTCCCTGACTGAAAACTGATGGGAATCCTTTTTGTTTGCAAACTGGCTTGCAAAACAGCAGAGAGGATTTTTAAAAGTTTCCTCTAATTGCTACTGTCTCTCCCTTCCTCACCCTCTTTTAAGCCCACCCCTGCATCATCACCCCTGCATCAACCAATCACAGTGAAGCTCTGCTGTAGCTCTTAGCGGAATGGTTGTTTACACTGCCAATAATGCGCTACATTGCAAATATACCGGCAAAAGTAGCGACATCCCTTGCCACGCTATATTTGGGTGTTTTACCTTCCCTCCCTTCTGAATAAGGTGATGCTGTGCTGCGATCCGTGGGAAGTATGAGCTATCTTAGTGGTATATTTAGAGGAATATTTGCCCGTGTAAACGACCGCCAGGGTTTGAATCTCTGCTCAGCCATGAAAACCCACTGGGTGACCTTGGGCAACTCACCATACTTTAGGGTCACCATAAGTCAGAAATGACTTGAAGGGACACAACAAAAACAGTTTTAGTGATCCCAGTTCACAGCACCAGTGAAAAGTAGCTGCATGGGAGTCTGCATTGCACTGGCAAGAAATGCAGAGGTACATTCTCTATAACAAAGAGAACGTCTGCATGTCTGTGGCAGCCATAATATGCTGGGACATTATGAAAGACACCTCCAAATTTGACTGGTTTTGGTTGTTGTTGCAGTGCGGAATTTTCAAGTCAAAAAGTGGAAATCCAGGCAGGGGGGTTTCCTAGAAACAAGAGAGCAGGACCTGTCATAAATCATTGTACAGACACTTCAAAATTTTAGTGTTTTTGCTTGCTATCCAAGTTTCAGTGGACAGTTGAAATTCCGAACTGGGGAACCTAGTTTAGCCTGGGGAAGAGAAGGTTAAGAGGCAACATGATAGCCATGTTTAAATATTTGAAGGGATGTCATATTAATGTGGAGCAAGCTTGTTTTCTACTGCTCCAGAAGGACTAGGACACAAAGCAGTGGACTCAAAATATAGGAAAATAGATCCCACTTAAACATTAGGAAGAACTTCCTGACAGGAGCTGTTCAGCAGCAGAATGCACTGCCTTGGAGTGTGGTGGAGTCTCCTCCTTTACAGAGGTTGGATAGCCAACTGTTGGGAGTGATTATGTATTCCTGCATGGCAGGGAGTTGGACTGGATGGCTTTTGTCATCTCTTCCAACTCTGATTATATGAACAAAGGGGGCATGGTGTCATCTACTGCAATTCATTCGAACATTTGGCAATATGGTTTGGCTTCATGGACCTCCTTTGAGGTATGGATTCAGGCAGTGTCAGGTACACTTCAGCTACCATTGGGGCATGAATTCCTTTACATAGTTTGGGAACCTTCCCTGACCTGGTCTTCTCCAGCTGTGGAATACGTCTCTTGTCCTCCTTTGGTAGTATGGTATTCAGTTGAGGAATACTAGTCGAGAATGACACATGAGATTAGCTAGCCCAATGCTAGTGCACGAAGATGTTCAAGCTTAATGTCCCTCTTGCTTTTTGAATTGTACTGGTTGTACGGCTAGTACCTGCACAGTACTACCTGCACCAAAATGTTGCAGGGTGTCCCTAAACACCATTAAGTGCTCCAGTCAGCCCACAACAGCAGTCTTCAGGCCTGGGGGGAAGGGAAGCAACTTTCGGTAAGGAAAGGGACACCATTTTAAAGGCCATATAGTGCCAGAGGACACAGCTGTAGAGTGTTTATTTTTGCAGAGTGGGGAGAAGTCTTCTAAAATTTTCTACCTTTAGTTGCATTTTCTTACATGGTAATGGACTGGATGGCCTTTGTGATCCCTTCCAACTCTACAATTCCTCCTGAAACAGCCGTGCATAGCAGAGCGGTTTTAACCCATTCCATGAACCTAATCCTCCCTTCCAAGGGATCTGTCACAGATCCTTCCCACTGGGGAATTGAGAACTAACACCTGAACCACAACATCCTGCTCACAGACATATATATAATTACAGAGTGCCCAGCTTCTGGTTCTCTTCGTCCAATTTTTTTTCTTCCCTGCAGCAAAGCTGGAAGTTGTTTTTAAAAAACAGTAGATAAAAGCAGGATATTAACATTGCTTTGACTGAGCAGCAACAACAAAGCTAGCAGCAAAATCGGGACTGAACTTGTGAAGTTCTATTTCCCAAACCATTTAGATGGGCAAGTTACTTTTATATTTATCAACTCTACAGGTTTCAATGCTATCAACAACTTGTTACACATGGAAGCTCACAGGTTCTTTCTGGACTGTTCGGTGGAATTTTTTATTTTTTAAAAAATGTGTACTTACATTAAATTAATACTTTCAACACTTCAGTTTTCCAGGAGAGGACAAACTACGTTACTCTGCAACCCATTCAACTGTAGCCTGTTTTCACTACAGGAAAGAACAACTGAAAGAAAGGGTACTTTAAAAAAAACCCACGCATGCACACTCCCTACATAACTTGGCATTTTTTCCCAGCAGGGGATGCAGAACCCCTAATGAGCACCCCATCATTAGCACAGGTACAATAAGTAGCCAAAAACATATTTCTTTGTGCTGGCCCTGTACCTTTTGAGCTCCCACCTAAGGGGAGGCTCACCATGTCAACTAATTTTCATTTCCAGAGCTCAGATTATGGATTATGACTTCTGAGTTCCACAAACCTCCAGCCATGGACTTTTTCAGTAAGAATAAAGGCGGAAGCAGTACTAAGAAACCATGATGGGGGATTCAGAAGTGGCCATCTGGATACCTCTGTAAAATTATGTGAATGAGAGCAAGGACAACTACAGTTGCCCCTTCACTTTGGCAGGAGTTTGGGGCACAAGACACCCACAAAAGTGGGGGGGAAATGCAAATAAAAAATTATGTAAAGATTGCTTGGGGGGTGCAGATGGAACACCCTGGAGGAGGAAGAAAGGTTCGTGGTCCAGGCCGCCGCCACCCTGCCCGCCTAGGCCTCCCAGGCCTCCTCCTCCGCTGCCACCACCATCGCTCACCCCGTCGTCGCTGCTACCATGCCCCCCGCTGCTACCATACTACCAGGGTCTCTGCCACTGCAGCCACCATGCCCTCACCACAACCATGCTGCCGCCAAGCAAACCCTCTGCATTCACCGCAAAGCCTTTGCAGCGAACGTGGCGGGGCTTTGCTCGGTCTCTGGCCTCCCCCCCCCTACAGGGAACAAATGCCAAGCAAACCATCACCATGCCCCCACTGCCAAGCAACCCCCCGCCCCACTCATCTCAAAGCCTTTGTGGCAGGGCTTTGCTTGGTCTCTGGCTTTTTACCCACAGGGAATGAAAGCCAAGCAATCTGCCACCATGCCCCTACCACTGAGCAAACTCCCCGTACTCGCTGCAAAGCCTTTGCAGTGAACACAGTGGGGCTTTGCTCGGACTCCGGCTTTTCACCCCACAGGGAACGAAAGCCTAGCAAACCCACCACCATGCCCCCGCCGCCAAGCAACCCCCCCCCCACGCTCACTGCAAAGCCTCTGCAGCAAACACAGCGGGGCTTTGTTCGGTCTCTGGCTTTTCACCCCAGTTTGTTCCTTATGGTGCGGAAAGCCAGAGGCCGAGCAACACCCCTGCCCCCATGGCATTGCTCAGTCTCCGGCTTCTCACCCCACAGGGATCGTTCCCTATGCGGCAAAAAGCTGGAGACCAAGCAAGCCCCCACACACAGCTTTTTATTGAGGCTTTGCTCAGTCTCCAGCTCCCCCCCCCCCACAGGGAACGAAAGCCATGCATTAGGGGAAGGTCGAGCAAACCTCCGGTGGCTTTCCGCAAATACACAAAACCGTGAAAGTGAAGGGGTAACTGTACACAGTAAACGCCTCTTCTGAGAGCTTCCCAAGATAGTCTTTAAAATCCTATGCTGACCTGAGTGTTATGCAACTGGATCCACTACAAAATACAAGTCAGTACCTTCTCTTTAAACACTACAAATGTGGGACAGAGGCACACAGGTGCCTTGAATGAGGACAAGTGTCATTTAATTTTTTAACAGAAAGGACTGCGAAAGATAGAATCTACCACTTCCTAACAGTCACCAAGTAGGCTTAATGGCATCTGCCAGACAGCTTATTGAACTTCATGGGATTTGGGGGTAACAGTCTCTCTCTCCTCCACCTTCTCAAATCATTCCCAGATTTGAATACACAGCACTGGAAATAAACAGTACTGATGGTAAACAATTGGTACAGTGTTCTTTGGTTAATTGCTATTACTGTTACTGGTTGGTGGTGGTTGTTGTTGTTGCGTGGCTTCAAGTTGTTTCCAACTTATGGTGACCCTAAGGAGAACCTATCATGGGGTTTTCTTGGCAAGATTTGTTCAGAGGGGGTTTGCCATTGCCCTCCTGCAAGGCCAAGGCAACCCAGTGGGTTTTCACAGCCGAGCAGGCATTTGAACCCTGGTCTCCAGAGTTATAGTCCAATGCTCAAACTGATATGCCATGCTGGCTCTTACTACTGTTTGTATACCAATAGGAACATACTGTATTGCTAGTTGAAGGCTAAACATAACATATACCTACCTTGTACACATAGCAACATACAGTGATGCATGGTTCACAAGTTGCTATGTTTTCAAGGTCTTGGAATTACTGAAAATTGTTATATCTCTCCTGTATGGCACTAGCTTCTAACCCACTCCTCTTCAATATATTGGCTCATTCCTCATGAGGTAATTGTCATAGGCCTGCCTAAAAGACACATATTTACTGTTAAAGCACCAGTGTAATCATGCAATGTTTCATGAGTTATGTGAATGAATTCACAATTTAGATAAGATCAAATACATGCCTCTTCACCATCTGAGGGGCACGGTTCCTTCCTGCAGTGAGCCACTGACGAGGATGCTGTATTTAGTCCCACAACATGGTTGCTTCAGCTAACTCATCAGCAGCATACAATTACTCCACAAATGATTCCATGTACTACTGTAAGTACATGGGAAGCAGCCTCCTTCACATTTGTACATTCCATACAGTTAGCATGCAATAAGACACAGAAGATTATTTCCCCCTTTAAGTGTTTATTTTGGTTATGGCTTACCCAGCTTAAAGACAAGAGATGGGGGAAAGAACCAGTATCCCTTTTTATTGTTTTATTGACTTTTGTATACACAACCTTTTAACAACATGGATCACTGCCCCTGCCCCTGCCCCTGGCACCCCTCCCCAAATCTCCACCATCACTTTGTGGAAAAATTTATATGCAACAAGGCTTTTAAGCAATCAAAGACTTGTCAACTCAACCATCCTTTCACTTAACACTAAAAAATAGGGGTGTGCCACAATGCAACACAGCTCTGTTGCCACCCAGTGGCTACTTCTTCAGGTAGTTCTAAGTATTGCAAATCCTGCCCCCTCTCTGGTAGGATCCACAATGCTAGTGCAGTTTCCTCCCAGGTCTGCACTATCACCCTGGAAAGCTTCTTTACAGAGTTATAGTTCACCCCACCCTGCCCCTGCCAAGGCTTCAGCATTGTGCCATTGTTCAGAAACTATTTGAATCAGACAGACCAATTTTCACACACTAAGCATACTAAGTCCTTGAAAAACTCCTGAGCTTCCTCTTCTCATCTGTCCTACTCTAGCAATGTTCAGATAAAATTCTGAAGAAAGAATCTGTACTCATCTGACTAGAAAAAAAGTTTGCTCCTGAAAAAAAATGGGTAGAGATTCAAATCATCCCTAAGATTATCAGGAAGGGGTTCCAAACTTACAGAGCCAATGAGTTTACAAATAGGACAAGATTATAGAACTGCAGCTGGAGTGGGTTCATGTCAGATTAGTAACTGTAAACTCTCCCATATTACAGTGGGAAAGAGAATCTATAGCTTCAAGCTCCCACCACCATGCTTCCTTCCCATGAGAAAAATGCTTCCTAGAAAAAAAATATAAATAGTTTATTGCAGCTATTATAATAATTGATTGAAGCAAAACTGCATGCGTATGGTGGGAGAGACACTGAAGGGAAGCAGGAGGAACGTTTTATGTCAAGACAAATGGTTTCAGTTCATAAATCTAGAACCAGAAATTATTCAACCTACAGTGCAAGGGGTTGACCCAGTTAAACACAAAACAATGTTACTTGAAACAAAACAGTATACAAACATACCCCAATAGGGGGTGAAAAAAAGAGACCAACAGAGCTGCCCAAGACAGACAGACAGACAGACAAGAGGCTGATGGTAACTCAAGCTAGGAAAGGACTTCAAGTACACTGCCAGCTACAGCTGCTTTCCTGAAAGATCAGAAGTCCCTACAGAGGTAAAACAGAATGTCTATTATCATCTGTTCTTACAAGTGAAATGCAGTACAGTTGAGATATTATACTGTCTCTTCAGTAACACACAAAACAAGCTTTCAATTGCAAGTATTCTTCAAGTGCCAGCCTTAATCAGAAAACCTGTACCACAGATGGCCCCCAAGATGCAGTTAACACAGCGGTTACATACGGCAGCCTAGCTGGTTCTTGACAAACCTCCAACCAGGTTCCAGAAATGGAAGGTGTGGGGTGAGTTAAAATCTCTAGTGGGCTGCCAAAGATTGCATCCTATTAAACCCTGTTGATACTTACCTTCCAGCTTAAGTAAGGAAGTGCATTTGGACTCATTTTCAGACAACTGAACCTGTAAAAGATGTGACTGGGAAAATGCATAGTTAATACTAGCTTGTGGTACACAGGGGGGTTCATAGGTACACGAGGTAGAGCTCTAGACCAAAAGACACCTGTCTTTAAGTATAAACACTGCTCTAACACAGGCTGGCCAAAAAAACAAAAACCCAACCCTGGTTACAATCAGCTCCAAAAGAAGTCCTTAAAAGAAAAGACTATCACCACTGGAATACTGTGACACTACAAGCTGGCAGATCCAAGTCAAGGGCCCATAAATATTGTGACCTGAGTAAATCTTTGAAAAGTCACACTGCTTTATTATGTTCTACCCCAAATGCTTGGCCTTTGACCTTCTGGAGACACTCAAGCCATCAAATTTCACAGAAACAAAATGGCAGACGTCTACATGCAAACATTAGATACATAACTGAGGTGAGCTGGAGCTGTCACTAGCTGCCACCAGTTTTGCTTCTAAATGTTTTCTCAAGGACAGGACCAAAAGGTTTAAGAGGCAGAGTATATCAGAGGATCAGCTGTCATGCTGTTTAGCAGTTAATATAACTTCAAGACAAAGCTTGCTGCTTACTCATCAAAGTTAGAGAGAAACACAGAGTTAACAGCACAACATACACAAGGAAAACATTAGGAAAGTTGGGGATGAATAACTAAAGGTCAAATCTTTAAAGCAGTTGTCACACCTTCACAAAGAAATCATTTCCCGGCAAACAACAAAATGCTGAAGAGAACAGGAGCTGCATCTACACTGCTCCATGAACATTTCCTTCACTTTGGGTGCGGTTAGTTCCTAAGTGTGGTTTGCTGAAGAGGCTGCTTGTTTATACCCTTTACAAAGGATTTTCAGATCTGGAAGAAAATCCTCCCTGGACAGCAACTAAAACAGACCTTTTTAAAAAGCAAATAAATAAAAAAAAATTGTTATCACAACTTAAAAACATGTTCAAAGTGCAAGTTTTCTTTTACAAGCCTAGCACCCATCCTCTCTGTCTCTCCCACACAGAACCTTTGCAGCCAGAGCAACTGTACAAAAGAATAGCACTCCTCTTTGAAAAAGTGAGCACCAGAGTGCCAATATTCCCTCTCTTTCCTTATAGAAGCAGAAGGAAGGGTGCAAGGGAAAGGGGGGAGGGATATATGCTGTTTTACAGCTCATCCTGCCGAGGGGTTCTAAAGTGCCGAGCTATACTCCCAAGTCCTAGAGGGAAACAGAAGAGCCTGCAAGGGTCAGAATTCAGTAATGCATAGAACAGGATGATGAAACTGGAGGAGAAAAGGAAGGTTCTGAGAAGGATACTAGTCCAGAAACAAACACCTTTAATCTTGCACATGGTCAAGAAGCAGGAAGTCTGCTTACTTTGGGAGATCAGGGAGAGGGAGAGGCTCTGGCTGCTTCCCTCCACTGCATTGCAAGAATTCCTTTGCTTTGTCAGTCTGTGTAAAGACAACATTCCTCTCCAAGAAGGGAACTGTGAAAGCATGTGTAGTGATCCATTCTGGGAGGGGGAGCAGGGGGGCAGAGGGGGAGCAGGCCCTTTAATATTTGACTAATTGTTTAATTTTTTTTAAGTTCATCTAAGTTGAATAAGTTTCCCCCAATTCATTCTTTAAATACAAGTTCATGTTGTTACAACATGCATGTGCTCCTTTCCCACTAAGGTCCTGCAGAATCAGAATCTTCAATTAGCACTTCAGTGGTAGCCCCAAGGATTTCCGTGTTCATGACCAGCCCTTCCGTATTCTCTCCACTAGCACTGCCAACAAAAATCTTGCCATCAGCCATCAGATTGACTCGGTCACCCCCACTGCAATATGCCTTAGGCATTCCATCAGGGTTCAGCAGTAGACATTCTCCAGGAGTGGTGTTTCCAAGGGGGTCTGGAAGAAGGGGAAGGCCCTGGTTGTCAGTGGGCTGGACAATAGATTCTGGATTGGTACCCAGGATGTCAGTGCTGGTGATGAGGGCACCTGCATTGGCTGCCAGTGCTTCAGCAATAAGCACCTCCGGATGACTCTTGGCCTTATGTGCTACAACACTGTCCTTTTTCTCGAACTTCTTTCCACAGATATTGCAAGAAAATTGGTAAAAGGTATCTGCATCATGTTTTTTCATGTGCCAGTTCAATGAAGCTTTCTGCCTGCAGGTGAATCCACAGATCTCACATCTAAAGAGCAGTGAGGTGGGTGAAGGAGAAAAAGATAACACATTTATTTATTTATTTATATTACATCTTATATCACAAGATTTCAAAGGACTACAAATAAATTAAATCTAGAACAATTTTAAAAAATTCAAAGTAGTAAAAATAATTTAAACAGTCTAAAAACATTTCAAACAATTTGAAACAAGCTAAAAACAAGGCACATGGACAAAATCTAACAAAATGTTTAGACCCCAAAAACTTTGATAAAAAGCCATGTTTTAAATTGGTGCTGGAATGAAGCTAGTATTGAGTTCACTCAGGTTTCCAAGAGGCATGCCCTAGTTGTGATGCCATCGCAGAAAAGGAACTTTCATGTCCTCACACAATATATTGTTCAAATTTCTAAGACACAGAGGGAAACCATATGCATGAACATTTGTGTCCAGCTGGCTTCCAGTAAGATGGATCTAAAAGTACTTCCAAGCTACACATCTGATTCTTCAGAGGGAAGGCAAATGCATTCAGGGCAGCTTGCTTCCCCAGTTCCCAGACCCATGAAGTTCAATTTACTGGTCCTCATCCAAACCATTAAAGGATTCAGGCAGTTGTCCAGCACCTGCACAGTCCCAACTGACTAACAACAAGGGGAAATAAAAACTGAATGTCACCAACATACTGATGGCCCCCAACTGCAAGACTCCTGATGCCCTCACTCACAGCTTCATACAGCTGTTAAACAGCTTGTGGAAAAGGATTGTACCCTGTAGCACCCCAGCTGCATAGCCACGAGAGTGGACAAGAGTGCCCCCATGCTACTTCCTGGAATCAGCCCTGCAAACAGGAGCCAAGCTATTGTAACACAGTGCCTTCTACCACCATCCTCTAAGCTGGTCCAGAAAAATACTATGCTCAATAGTAACAAAAGCCACCAAGAGAGTCAGGAAGATCTCCAGAGTAACACTCCCTTATCTTACACATGGACTCGTTTTTGGTCAGCATAACTAAAGCTATTTCAATACTTCATATTGGTCAGAAACTGGACCAAAACAGGTCGAGTTCATTTGTTTCTTCCAAGAACAGCCAAGACATACACGCTATACACTTACCAAAATAAAGTTTGTGATGTGCAGAAGAAACTGAGTGGAACACAGAGCGGCAGTTTAAAAAGAAGTCAAAGATTACTGCCTTACTTCCTCAAGAAAAGTAGCAGGAAGAAAAGAACAAAACGCTACTCACTGTAATGGCTTCTCGCCTGTGTGGATCATTCGATGAACTGCTAGATTGTGGGAACTCTTGAAAGCACGGGCACAATATTCACAGATGTAATCCCTTTGATCTGTAAAGCAGCACAAAGTGATTTACAGTCAAGATTTCCTCCTAAGTCAGATCCACAAGTGGACAATTGAAAATTGCTATATTGCCATTCACAACACTAATAGGCAAACAATTTAAAGAAGAAAGGTAGTTTTTTAACAGTCATAGGGAAATATTTCTCATTTTCAAATATGAAAGCATTTAGAAGCTTCTCATATATTAACACTACTATCCTTACTTCCAAGCCATTCACTTGATACATTCTAACCTTTGTTCTTTTGTAAAGACTCCACTAAAGAGATATGACTGTGCAAAACTCACTAAAAATGTTTCACAGTATCCACAAGGTATTAAATCACAGGCAAATATATGTGCATACTTGCATTCCTTTACTATTTGTACTAGAAACAGATTAACAGCCATTTTATTTGCTTTCATATGAAAAAGGATGCCAACATCCACATTTGAAATGTTCACTTGAATGTATGGAGGCACCTGAAAAACAAGCCACTAAGTATACAGATAATTTGGTTCATTAAATTTGTTTATTCGAGCAGGGTGGATGTATGTTGATTTGTACTGAAAATTTTATGGGCAACTATTTCCACAAGTAATTCAGACTGTGAGCACAACCCTTCAACAGACAGAGACCCCACTGAAGCCTCAAAAAAATAAATACAAGCAAAATGAGTCTGGAAAGTTAAAATACTAAATTTATTAAATATGTCAATTTGCCTGTCCATTCTGAACAGAAAAATTTAATCAAAAGAAGAGTGCTGAGTTGTAGAGCTTTCCAGTCATTTTCTTTGTCTCAGCCAAAATTAAACGCTAAAGCTATATTACTTTCTAAGTCCTAAACCCTGAAAAATGTACACTTAAAATAGTTCATGATTTTTTTGTTCACTGGTGAGTACCATGCCTTGCATTAAACAGTATCAAACAGCACTCCTGAATTCTACATAAAGCCCTAGTCTACAGGTGAGCAACTACAGAAGTGTTAGGGGCCATTTATTTATTTATAGTATTTATCCCCTGCTCTTCAGCCACAAAGGCTCTTGGAGCGGCTTACAAATTGTTAATTATCACCTACACACCCCCTCTGGTGGGCCACATCAGCATGCCTGATGTTGTGTCACATCTGGTTTTGATTTCAGCCAATCTTCAACTTTTGTGGCTGAGCAGGCTTAAAAACAAATGAGGCTCAGACTGACTTTTTTTAAATGGGTGGCCAGGGGGCTACAACCCATATTACCTGTGTGGTGTTTGGCATGACGCAAAAGCTGCTTCTGGAGCCGGAATAGTCGCCCACATGAAGGATGAGGACACACATATTTCTTTTTCAACAGATGTTGATATTTGATGTGATGCTGAAAACAAACAAACCTAAGCTTGACAGACTGTAAATATACTAGCAGAATAAAGTCATAGAATCATAGAATCATAGAATCATAGAATTGCAGAGTTGGAAGAGACCACGAGGGCCATCCAGTCCAACCCCCCTGCCACGCAGGAAATCACAATCAAAGCATCCCCGACAGATGGCCATCCAGCCTCTGCTTAAAGACCTCCAAGGAAGGAGACCCCACCACACTCTGAGGGAGTGTGTTCCACTGCCGAACAGCTCTTACTGTCAAAAAGTTCCTCCTCATGTTGAGGTGGAATCTCTGTTCCTGGAGCTTGCACCCATTGCTCCGTGTTCCAGTCTCTGGAGCGGCAGAAAACAAGCCTGCTCCATCCTCAGCGTGACATCCCTTCAAATACTTAAACAGGGCTATCATATCGCCTCTAAACCGTCTTTTTTCCAGGCTAAACATACCCAGCTCCCTAAGTCTCTCCTCATAAGGCATTGTTTCCAGACCTTTCACCATTTTAGTTGCCCTTCTCTGGACACGCTCCAATTTGTCAATATCCTTTCTGAATTGTGGTGCCCAGAACTGGACACAGTATTCTAAGTGAGGTCTGACCAAGGCAGAATAGAGTGGCACTATTACTTCCCTTGATCTAGACACTATACTTCTATTGATACAGCCCAAAATTGCATTGGCCTTTTTAGCTGCCGCATCACACTGTTGGCTCATGTTCAACTTGTGGTCTACTAGGACTCCTAGATCCCTTTCGCACGTAGTCTCATTCAGCCAGGTCTCTCCCATCCTATATTTATGCATTTCATTTTTCCGCCCTAAATGCAATACTTTACATTTCTCCGTATTGAATTTCATTTTGTTAGCTTTGGCCCAGCTCTCCAGTCTATCCAGGTCATTCTGAATTTTGATCCTGTCCTCTAGGGTATTAGCTACTCCTCCCAATTTGGTGTCATCTGCAAATTTGATAAGTATGCCCCTAATTCCCTCATCTAAGTCATTGATAAAGATGTTGAATAATCTCAGCACTTCTGTTTAAGTATACTATGGGCAACAATGGAATACCCAAAAATCAATACTATCAGCTACTTGTAGCTTAAAATTTAAGAAAAGAAACACTGATTATACAATCTGTGGTCTCATGAATGACTAAGACACAAAGGCAGAGGGATCTAATTGAAGTTTCTTAGTACAGTTGCCCCTCCACATTTGCGAACTTAGCATTCGCGGTTTTGAATATTCGCGGTTTTGGGAGGCCCCGTGGTGGCCTTGAGAGGGAGGGGGGAGGGCTGGGGAGGCGACCACGGAGCCTTTGGAGATGCTCCGGAGGCCCCGCAAAGACCTTGGGAGGGAGCGGGAAGGCTGGGGAGGCATCCATGGGGCCTTCGGAGATGCTCCGGAGGCCCCGTGAAGGCCTTGGGAGGGAGGGGGGAGGCGGGGGGAAGCGACTATGGGGCCTCCGGAGGCCCCGTGGTCATTTTGGCGGGGTGGGGGAGGGCAGTTGTTATTCGCGGAATTTTCACATTCATGGGGGTCTGGGGAACCTAACCCCCGCGAATGTGAAGGGATGACTGTATTTATGCTTTCACTCAGGTTTCTTTTTCTGCAAATATACATTGTATCATTTCAAATAAAAATCATTTCCACCAGAGCTCAACCAGTATCTTGACACTCTTAAGGCAAAGGCCTCTGGAAGTCTACATAAGAAGTTATAGATATGCAAAGATTCCCAGAAGCTTTTAAAAAAAATAAAGCAACTTCAGAAGGAGTGTAGAGGTTAGATGAGAAAACCAACTGAGATGTGGGGTGGTGGTGGTCAATTAATCTATTTTCCACTCAAAATCACATTCTCCAAGTGGCCCAAGTGAAAAGCTATTTCAAGATACACATTTTGGGGTAGGGAAGCGGCAGGGTTAAATCACCCAACTTGCTTCTGCACACTTGCTTCTGCTTCTCTTCTCTCCACTTGTTCCCCTCCTCCCGCAGAAAACACACTTTCACGGCTTTGCTCACTGTGTGCAATTACCTGGGTGTTTAAAGGTGTCTTGTAAAATTACACTGTCCAAGTGATATCACAGCAGCCTTAGCTGTAGCATTACACAGAACAGAGTACCCCTGAAAGCAAGTATGGCTAAGCTGTAGCCCTATCCTCTTTGTACACAAAATTTTCCCCCTCAGTACAAAAGCTAAGCTCACAAACAGAGCTTTTGAACTGGCCATGGAAACTCTTCCAGTGCACTGGGTTGGACTTAAGACTTCTTGTTCCATGAATGGAAAGGCTCTTCCCATATTTGGAAGACCCCAAGATCTAGTGGAGTCTCATAGCTACAAGCAGAAAGCCATTTTTTGTACATTCTCCCTTTCCACTCAGTGGGACAAACAAATGCTTTTTAGAGGGGTTCCCAATCCAGGGGGACACTAGGAATAAGTAACAACCAGCTCCTCCAGTGGGTCAGTCCTTTCACAAGGGCTACTTTGAGAAAATATGCAGAGAGAATCAGATCAGTCATCAGCACAGCAGAAGACTGCTACCTTCTTTTGCCCTTATCTTCAATAATAGCTGGAAATAAGAAGTTGTGCAAAGCCTGGGAAGGTTTTCCACAGAACACAAACTCTACTTTGCAGCCTGGTAAGGATTTGTATGGTACAGAACCTTTGTTTTGCAGCCTGGAAGGCTACTGTATTTACTTTTAAATAGGATAAGCAAATAATTGAGCTGTGCTTTATTTCTGAAAGGTGCTATACTTAGTTTTACTTCTGAGCAGAGCTGTGCTTTACATGTTTGGTGGGCAAATGTACGAATGATAAGATTTACATCTGGCCCTGAACATTTTGCTTTTGCTATGTCCTGTGCCCTCAGCTGCACTGCTCTGCTTCTGGCATACATGCATTTAGAAGAAACTCACTGCATTAAAGGCAGGAGAGAAATCAAAGAGAATAAGGCCTAAGGAGACCTTTGGATATGACAGTGAGGAGACCATCAATGTTGTGCAGGCATTTTCAGTGGAGTACTATGGTAAAAGCCATCATCTGAAGGGGTAAACAACAGTTTGAGAAGAGAACACTGAGACACCATGCAGACACAAAGCATAGTTTAGAGATAAAGGAGAGGAAAAAAATTGGGTGACAGATGAAGAAAAGGAATGGGTCAAGGGATATTTTTAAAGAATGGAAACAGTGGCATGTCCTGAAAAGAAAGAGCAGCAATAAAAACGCTGGTTATGTGAGGGAGAGGATGGATAATGGTAGAAGAACAACTACGAGGGACAGACTCAAACAGGTACAGGAAGGGTTAGATGAGGAAAATAGGACAGTCAACTCAAATGTGTTAGTGGAGAAAGAAGAAAGAGGGATGGATGATAAAAAGAGAAAGGTGGAATTGTTGGAAAGAAGAGAGGAAGAGAAATCAGGGCAGATTAGTTTTAAGACTGAAGGAGGCAGCAAAATCTTGAGCACAGAGTTAGGAAAGGGAAGACAGATAGTAGGCTTTAGTG
Organism: Gambelia wislizenii; assembly: GCA_030847615.1. Classification (NCBI taxonomy): domain Eukaryota; kingdom Metazoa; phylum Chordata; class Lepidosauria; order Squamata; family Crotaphytidae; genus Gambelia; species Gambelia wislizenii. Next base: position 340,307,710 of record JAUMIR010000001.1, on the reverse strand, counting down.
AGGTGTAAGAGACAAAAAGCAGTACTTGGCACTGTTAGAGTTGGTGTATATCACAGAGGTGAAGTAGGGTTGCTTATCCAAGTTGATTTATAGTGGACAAAGCAGCCAACTCTTTTAATCTTCTTGAGAAACTATGCAAATGAACACAAACCGATTGCTACCCACTTGTAGATAGCGAGGGTGTGCAAGAACTGTGCCACATCCTTCCATCTCACAGCGTACATATTGTATTGGGGGCTTCTTCCTAAGAACAAAAAGAAACAGGAGACGGAAGGAAAAGGGTATGCTAATATGACACATGTATTATACTTTTCTGACTGTAGACTAATGAGCGTGAATTTTGTCTACTACAAGCAGCGCACCCTATAAGAATCCCCCCTAATTTGTAAATACCCATGTCCAAACACTTTTCCATAAAGTTTTAAGTATGTCATAGATGAATGATCTAGTGTAGAAGTGTAGAAATAACACAGAAAGAATGTGAACCAAGACCGGTACTTTAATCTCTAGCAAACAAACCATATTAAAAAGAGGAGCTGAAAATGTGTTAGGTCCCTCAAATCAAGATATAACAGATTTATTTATTCAGTCTTATCAGACAGCACCATCGTTACTACTCCCTGCAGTCAGAAACAACAGAGAAACAATGTCTATAGACATGTTATACCCTCACCTAAGTTATACTGCGACTTACTAGAAAAAGGCACATTTTTTTTCCATTTCACAGCTATAAATCTAAAAGCACTGGAAGGATCTTTCAAAACAATATCTTTAAATAACTACTATTCAGTAGCCACTTTGTATTGGATATTTAAGTGAGAAATACAAAAACAACTTACCTCCTTTTTGGAAGTCGTGGGCTCTTGTCATCTTTTCTTCTCCTTCCTCTCCTAGTACATGAACAGGGGAACAAGATAAAAAGGTAAAGGCAAAGAACAGTAGCACACATTTGCAGATGTGAAAGCAAACAAAAATAGACAAGGTGATTAAGAAAAAAACACTAAATAGTCTAGAACTAGCAGTTCCTACACAAGGCAATCTAACTCAGTAAAAGCATTTCTGTGCTGCTCAGTAAGAGTTCTCATCTGCACATAACTTCTCATCTGCACATAACACAACCAACATCCAAGCCAACTTAGAGATAGCTCTGATGATAAATTCTAAAGTACATCAATTCCCCTCCCCCAGAAAATAATTTTATTGATTAAGGAGCATGTCCCAAGTTCACAAAATTTGGCTTGATTTGCCTGAGGACTCATTCTCACTTCTTTTGAAAGGGGGAAGGACATTACTACCTCTACTGCAAAAACCTAGAGGGAGACAAACATCTTTTTTACCTTCTACAAATTCTCCGTGGAAGAAAGGAGCCTCTCTTGTGGACGTTATGCAAAAGGTGCAGTCAATGCCTTGTCATGGCTGCCATACCCTACTATAGCTCTGTGGGCAGGGAAACACACCACCAGTCTATTCTACAGAGAATTCCAGGAGGAAAGGGTGGTGGTGGTTCTTCCGTTCCCACAAAAACTTAGTACAGGTATGCAGAGGAACCACTCCCTCCTTTGCTCTGCTAGACTCTCTGAACAGGTCTAGTTTCTTTACTGATAAAGAGCAGGCTGAGTACATGTAACCTGGAGATGCTTACTGAAAGGCCAGGGACACTGGAAGTTCAAGATGTGGGTTGGAGTGGGTACATGCACAATGTCCACAGGCCAGTTTTCACCCCTGTAGCAAGCTGGACCATGCCATTTCCAGTTGTAAATCATAATCACAGATCACTTGGTGAATCAATGGGTTTTGTATGATCTACCACTTGAAGAACTCAGGATACAGTAACTGACTTGGAAGCAAAAACATCCAGAAAAAATATGGGGCGGGGGGGGCACACAACTGCCACCTGTAATTACTGTATATGGCAACTTTTCATATACAGTAGTTATAACCCATAATAAAACATTTTAGCAATATATATTAATTACCCCTGAGAATAGCTACTGGTAGAGAGGAGGAGGATCCACCTTCATCCTGACACCATCAAATGTGACAACTGCCATCAAAGATGACAACACAGCCATCTTTTTACACTGAACATGGTACTCCTAATCCAGTACTGGAGTGATTTACTTATCATCACCATCATTTATTTATTTCTATCCCACATTTCTCCCAAAATTGAGACTCAAGGCAGTGTTGCAATTTAAAAAACAATATGACTAAAAATATACAAAAAGCTAACATTAAAAATTGAACTTAACTAACCACCGTATTAAAGCAGTTCAAAACTATGCTTCATAAAATACAATTAAAAAGATTTTAAAAACTATTAAAAACAATACAACACCCCTTGTTGTTGTTGTTGTTGTTGCTGTGTGCCTTCATGTCCTTTCCGACTTATGGTAACCCTAAGTCAACTCTATCATGGAGTGCCCATGGCAAGATTTCTTCACAGGAGGTTTGCCTTTGTCTTCCTCTGAAGCTAAGAGAGTGTGACTTGCCTAAGGTCACCCAATGGGTTTCTATGGCTGAGCAGGGATTCGATCTGGTCTCCACAGTCCTAGTCCAACACTCAAACCACTATACCATGCTGGCTGTCAGCAACCCATAGCTCATTCTTTAAAAACTTTCTGTGCTAAAAGTCTTTCAAAATATAAAGGGTTTTGCCTGCTGACAGAAAGACAACACGAAGAGGGCCATTCTGGCCTCCCTCGAAAATGAGTTCCATAGTCTAGGGGCAACCACCGAGAAGGCCATATTTTTGCATCATCACCAACCATGTTTGTGAGACTGAGAGAAGGACCACTCTTGATGATTTCAGGGCCTAGGCAGGCTGATACTGGGAGATACTTCCCTGTTCGGGCTTGCATGCACATTCCCAAGTACTAGATGTGGAGATTTAATCCAATAATTATGCACAGAGCAATGCTATTGCTAGGGCAATTCATAATAAAGCAGAGGATAGATAATCACCTGCTACTGCACATACCCTTCCCTCAAAGGATTCTGGCAAAAACGTATAAAGTACAAATGAGATGTACAGCAATATGTTCCAGCACCACTTCATATGCTTTGCCTTCAATCACTATTTTTAGCCAGTGTAGGTAACTCTTTCCCAATGATGGGGAATATGTTGCTTAATATTTCCACAGGGAAATTTTCCATTACTAAATAAAATTATTATTTCATTAAATTCATTAGTAACAATTAACAGATGCCAATAGAATATGAAGCAAGTGATTCTATAGCAGCACAAGTGAGTTTATAGACAATGACAGGGAAACTGCAAATGGTCCAATGACCTCAAGTGGAAGAAAGTGAATCCCTGTTGGAGGGAAATCAGTAGAAAACCAGTATATCAGAAACAGTTCTGTGGCCATGGTAAAATGACTGTTAGTTTTCAGTGCCTTCCCCGCTTAAAATTAACCAAACAACATAATCACACCTTGTTGTAAAATGTAAAGTATTCCACTCCATTTAAAACTTTCCTGTTATTTTTAGATCTCATTGAGTGTTCCTCACTTTTTCCTAATCAGTTCAGTTCAATAGTTATCAGCTATCAGAACATTTTAAAAGTTCTGTTTGACAACTGTAAGTCAGAACTTTTTTTCCTGGAACATGTTAATTCTATATTTTCCAGAAAAAAACATATCACTGCTCTTTCTTTAAGATATTTGCAGAAACAAAAATCCTAGGGATGCCTGACACTCACTGATGCCTCTCCCTTGGGAGTACACAATACCATTTTGGCTAGACAAGGATCTATACTTGGGAGAATTTATCTCGTTATCAGAAGATGATAGAAGTCTTTGACTGAATTATGGAATGAGAAAATGTGTGCAGGATCACACTCAACATCTAGTTCAGCTATTTGATTGTACAGAAATACATTCCTCTGAAATGACTGGCTGTGATAAATTTATGTTTCACCTGCTTTATTACCTGCTTTATTACTCTACTTGCAATGCAATTCTCATGTAACTGAAGTTTCTAAAACAGTGCTCTTAAAAGCTCAATAGCAGTCAAATTCTATCCTAATTCATTTCTACCTAAAAATGCATTTGAGAGGCAGTTATGTTCTCCGGCTATCTTGGTAAATGGTATCTGCTGCAGGGATACGTTGGGAATGAAACATAAGTACTCCTTCAAAACCTTTTTGTTGTTGTTGTTAAGAATTTGAGTACACTGCACCTAGTCACAGGATCTAATATTAAATTTGAAGATATCTTCAGAAGCTACAAGGACTTCTCTATGCAAAACAAAATGTGAAGACATGACTGTGGGTTATTTCCTCTAAACGTTTGGAAGCAATAGGGCTTCAAAATTAACAAATAAAAAATGTGGTGTTCAGAACTCCAAATGCTTATAACCAAACTAGACCCTTACTACTGGCAAAACATAATTTCTATAAGCAACAGGTAGCATTGTTTTAACACAACTTTCTCCTATTGAAATGGAGCCACATTGCATCAACTGAATTTCACCTAGAAATAATAACTTGTGCAAAGTTAAATGCTATGCAAATTAACTTCTGCTACTCAGTAATGTGTTTATGTTGCATTTCTATGTCAGAGACTGTCAGAACTGAAAATCCAGAGAACTACATAATGGGTAGATGATATAGGAGCAAGATTTCCTGTTGACTTCAAATTAAATATAAATTGCTCGCATGGGTTTCAGTTTCATTCGGAGCCTTAATTTACTGAGTATGAGTTTACACACAGCCATAGAACCATACTCACTTCCTAGGCGGCTCCTCATCTTCCCGAAATTCACTTTCTTCTTTGACCTCTACCTCCACTTTAATCTCTTTCTGTTTTTCTTTTTCTTCTTTTCCCTTCCCAGTTTTTTTTCTTTGCTTTGGAGCTTCCCTGAAAATATAGACTTCATGTTTACATTCTAAAGGAAATATTTCCTCACAAGAGGCACTTTGTGGTTTAATTTCATGCTCAAGCTTTTATAAGAATTCTTCAAAAAGGATGAGATATTTAAGGCTCTGATGTTTCCAACTCCTGTAACTAAAAGGTACACACATGCCAGTCCAGTTGCTCATGATAGAGAAACTTTATAGGGAGCATTTAGTTTGAGTTGCAAGAAGGAAACATTCTATTGGCCTTGAAAAGATCAAAATGACATCATACAATATCTCTGAGCTTAGAAAACAGAGCACCTGTCTAAATGGGGTTTATAGGTTTCATCTCTGGGATCATCTTTGAAGGGAACCTCTTCCTCACTGATGAGCATTTCTTCTTCATCGCTGGAGAAGGGAAGAGAGGAACAGAAATTATTCATACATCAATGTATTCCTGGACAAAGAAATGCATAGTATAAATATTGGACTCTTCTTCTGTGTCTTACACAGACTATTACACAAGATGAACAAAAGGCAGCATTGTGGGAAGAGGCAGACTCACCACTGAACAACCTCTTCAGAAAATGTAACAAAGAGGACATACTATTTGTTCAATTGCTAAGGATCTGTGTAACAGAAAAAGCTCAAAATATCATCCTTTAAGACATTAATACCATCTAAACCAAAATGCAGCCTGAAGGCCACACACAGCTGCCAAGGTTGTTTTTGTAGCCACTTACCCCTCTTAAACTACATCAACAAACTCTCTCTTTTCTTGGGCATAAATAAATCTCTCAAGCACAAAATTCTACTAACATTTTTATTGGCTATAACTAGAGCGAAGATAGACCACCATTGGAAAACTGGAGAACTTACTATATTGGGTTGGTGGGGGAGATTGTGGGATAGCTGGTTAATGGAGAAATTATAAGACAATATGAAGAGAGCATCTGGACATCCCACTTTTGGGAGCTCCATTGATAAATGGCTCCCTCTGATAGACTACATAAATGCCGCCAAGATCAACCTCAGCCCCCCGCCTCACCATGGCAGTTATTGAAAGATGTACTGGACTGATCACATACAGCGCAACAGACAGATAATCTTGTCTGGATTTTAAGTACCCTAACTACGCTCACTTGACTTTTTGTGATTACATGGAATTTTATGTTTAGCTTTGTGTTTTGTACTGTGAGTTCCCCTAATATGTAACCAATCATTTCAACCGACACCACTCTGTTCAATACTCGCAGTTTTGTATTGTTTAAACAAAAAACTTTAATAACTACAATTAAAAAAACTACATCACCAAAATTCAGCAGCAATCTAGAAAAGCCCTTTAAATAAAGCAGGATGTGCTTGTATTAAGTGATTTCCAGATTTTAAAAAAGATCACTGGCAAATGGCACACACCCCTTCAAAATGACAATTTCTTATCTGATTTAGAGTATTTCTTTAAAAGGAGGTGATTTCTGGGAAAGGGAAACTGGTCCCCAGACCCGCTGAAATTGTCCACCTTTTGTTTAGTCTTTATTATTCTTTTATTCTTTTCTTTATTCATTTAGCCTATTGACTTATTTTCTACTTTTAATTTCTAAATTCAAAGGTTAGCAAGTTGGGAAAGAAACATGTTGGAAGCTTGGACAGGATGATGAATCATTTGTATCACAGAAATGGCAACGACAACAACAACAAACCCCCCATGCTTGATACCACTACAGGCTGTTACCACTGCTAATGCAACCAAATCAAGGATGACCTGGGATAATAATCTCCCCCATTGAGAAAGATTATTACCATAAGGAAAATAAAGAGAATTCTGGCTTAGGGCATAAAACTGGTTAGATGAAACAAATATTTCTGACAACTCTGACTCCAATAGCAATTTCGGACATTTGAAAAAGCTCATCACCACAGTCTATAAAACTGCGTAACACATTGACAGTAAATTTCTGAAGAGGTAACATACAACTTGTGGAAGCCATGGATCCATACTCATTCAACCCCATTATTGGAAAAGCATGTAGTAGACATAAGTGATTACAATCCCATCTTGGGGGGAGAGGGGAATGCCATCTTTCCAGATCATTGTCCTGTACACTGAAAACCTAGCCCTTAATTCTTGCATACAATGTATCAACTAAATGCACTAGAAAATATTGGTTATACAGCTATTCTGGAGCAATATTTCAGACTGAAAGTGACTTTGTCAAAACCAGGGCTTCCTCATGTACCATATTGGTAGGGAAGAAACTTCTAATGAGATCCTCTTACCTGATTCCAGCTGGAGATGAACGTTCTTCTGTGACTTCTGAAAAAAGAAAAACATTGTTAGTAATTCATGAAAGTATAGACAAATCTTTCTTAGAACTTACTTAGTGCTTCTTAGAACTTACAGTATACCCAGTGGCCCTCTGGATCCATGTGGGTTCAGTTCTGGAACCCCCGATGGATGCCAAAACCCCCCGATGGATGCTATTCCGTTTCACATGACTGGGAAGAAACATGCAAATTACTTGCCCCAAATACATGGGCGTCTATGGCAATAAAACAAGATACATGTTGTTCCAATGAAGAACAGGTTGCTTACTTGTAACTCTGGTTCTTCGAGTGGTCATCTGCACCCTCACACAAATGGGCGTGAAACCCTTTTGTGTGAGGCACAGAGACCATGCTGAAGAACAGACTGCTTACCTGTAACTGTGATTCTTCAAGTGGTCATCTGTGCCCTCACATAAATGGTTGTTGTGCCCATTTGTGTTAGGCACAGAGACCACAATGAAAAACAGTTTGCATTTTAACTACTGAACTATACTAACATATAAGTGTTGTACATATTTAATCACAAACAACTTGACAGCATAAACGTGACAACTTTTAGTGTTAACAGCTCCCTCTAAGCTTTACAGTCACCCACTGAGACTCACAACATTTTTATTTTTCAGTGACTGAAAGCGGCCATACCAAATTCTAGCTGGTCTGTGTTTGGTTCTGACTTGCAGATGAGCTGTAGTGAACCAGTCCTGGATCTAGAGCTCCGTGAATTTTCTGCATCACATTGATGAATAGCTGCAGCTGCCCTGTTGCTACGCCAGCCCCGACTGGGTCTGGCTGAACTGACTGGGGTTCCAGTAGAAATAATACTGGAGACTTCTTCCTCTTGTGTCTCTTCTTTGGGATCTGCAATATAAATATAAACAATGAAAAACCTGGATCAAGGAGGGAATCCTTTCTGTGCTTCCAGAATAATGCAGCTGGAATGGCCCAAGGAGGACTTTATTTACCTCCCAGAAAGGCAGATTTATCCATCCACTGTGTCCACAAATCATCCTGTGTTATGTAGACCACAAAGAACAACAAGTTGGCAATTGCTCTGCCATATCGGAAAGACCACTCCTTCCATTTGAGCTTGCCAGAAATTTGAGCTCTTTAGAAAAGGCCCTATATAGTGTGTTCCAACACCGCATGAAGTTAGGTTGGTGGGTACATGTAACAGGACTTTCTTTGTAGCAACACCTTAACTGTGAAACTCCCTACCCAAGGAAGTTAGGCTGGCCCCATCTCTTTTAAGTTTCCGCTGAGCAAGCAAAATAGTGCTATTCTGCTTGGCATTCAGTGTTTGAAATTGCTGTTATAACTGTTTCAAAACTGGATTCTACAACTGTTTTTAGACTGCTTTTAGGAGTTTTAAAAGAGTATTTTAATGTGTTTTTAAATATTTTTATCTTTGTATTATTATAATTAGTTTTTGCCTTGGGAGCCACTGTGGGCTGGGTGGCAATACAGAAATACTATAAATATTAATAATCCAAGAATTGAACAGCCAGTAACTTCCTACCTCCTCAAACTAAACCATTAGCCTACTATAGTATTAGAGAAAGAAAAATGAACAAATATTGATTCGGATAGCTAACCTGCAATATGATTTAACTAATCCACTGCACCTTTTGTTTCACTTTATGTCAACTCCAGCAATTCCAGAAAAGGGAGGGGGAAGCTCACAAACCTCCACACTTTTATTATCTCTTTATACACAATGTTTTCATCTTTTTCCTATAAATGTTTCCTAAATATTGAACCCTCCAGGACAACCTGAAATGGTTTTGTGAAAAGCACTGAGAACAAACTTTAGGGAACCCGAATTCAGTGGCTGACATGCTTTACTGATAAAAGGAAAAAGAAAGAAAATAAAAAGGAAAATATCAGAGATACTTCATTTTGACTGTGAGTTCTCTACAAACTGCAAAAAATACTGAAAGCTTTCCAGTGCAACTAAGGCCTAATCCAATTACTAGTTCCAATTAGAGTAGACCAATTGACGCAATTACCAAAAGGTAAGTCATGACTTACATAAATCCCATTGATTCAGTGGATCTATTCTAGTATAGACTAGGAATTAGATTTAAGCCAATACTTTTTAAAAGGGAAAAATAACTCAACTAGTATAGCCAGCTAATTGAATGTCAAAGGAAAAGCTGATAGAAAGTGCCACATACACATTTGAAGTAAATGGACTTGTAGCCTATGTTAAAATATCACAGCACAGACTTATTAAGCTTTGCTTTAAACATTCTAGTTTCAGGTGATCTACTTGATTATTCTTCTTCGCCATTTTATTAATGGTAGAAAGATATTTTTAAAGACACTTTTCTTTAAATATTTCCATGATGAACAGCTGAATGAAACAAGGGAAAGAAAACTATTAAAAAGATTAAAATTGTAATATAGCCAACTGAGGTATTTTCCACCAATTTTAAATGAAGGTGTAGAGATATACCGTCAGCCCCACATTTGTAGGTTTAACTTTTGCAGATTTGATTACTATGGATTATTTGCTGCTGTCCTATGTCATTTTTAATAAGGGACTGCAAGCCTCACAAGACTGCGAACACACAGCAAGGCTTGTAAGTCCCTATTAAAAATGGCACAGGACAGCAATGGAGGTGGTGGCAAGCCCCACCACCCACCCACTTCTGCCTTGTGAAGGGACCCAACTGCTTCAAAAGCATCCATTGTGGGTTGACTCCATGGATCATACTTTTTTGGTGTGTTAAAATATGGTTTAAGGGGCCTGGAGATATTCATTACTCTTCCACATTTGTGGGGGGCCTGCACCCCTAACACCAGTGAATATAGAGGGACAACTGTACTTCTGAACTACCCCCTTTGAAAAGGTGAAATAAAGGTAGCAACTGACTTAAGTTTTAACATGTAATTCACAAATAGGATAATAGAATTACCCCTGCCATGAAACTGGCAGTCATTTCAGGATTGCAAGGAGGAAGTACTTCATATAAACCCAAATTAATTCATGGAGTCCACTACCATGAACTGTTTTGATAGCCACAAGGATTTATTCAACTTTTTAAAAGACTAAACAAGTTCATATCACCATTATTACACATGTTAACTAACAATGAAATCATTGTCCTGAAGCCATACTCTTGATTACCAAATGCTGGGAGCAAACAGCATTCATCACAATCAAAGTTTTGCTCAGGCATAGATGGTTGGTCCCTTAATTGGTTAGAGACTTCTGGGCTAAGCAGACGTTTATTTTAGTCTACCAAAACTACATTTTTATGAACAACATTCTTACCTTTAACTGCAGCTTTATCTGAATGTCTGAAATAAAAATGAAAGACAAAACATGAATTTCTGTGCACTCATAAGCAGGAAAGGTTAGGCTCATTCTAAGCACTGTAACAATTTTGGCAAGATATTGATTCTTCTTTGAAAAGTTTAATCACATGGACAGCTAGTACTGTATAGTGATTAAAATGCTAGACTAAGGATAGAGACAGCCATGTTCAAGTCTGCACTCACATAAAGCTCAACTTGGTCTAGTCGCTACTTCAGAACCTATCTTGCAGAGTAGTCATTAAAACAACATTAAGAGGGAAGAAGCATGCATGCCATCTGAGATTCTCAAAGAAAAGCCTGGATATACAAATAGTGGCAGTACAATACCAGTGTCAACAATAAGAAATACACAACATTGATTGCAAATGTTCGTGCTACAGGTTTAGGATAAATTAGGTGTTTCAAAAACAGAAATATGTGTGGTTATTTTCCTTTCTTAAATACATATCCATTGTGTCCCACAAGTACTAATTTAAATGGTTTCAACATAACTACTAGGCCTGGAGTAGTTAAGGTCATTATCAGCATCCATGTTTGGCTGTGACCCATAGAGTTGCTGTCATCCCTACATACCTCCTGGTGAGGCTTTGCTCCAAATTGAGAGTAATTTTTCTAACACTATTTATTTAAAATGAAGTCTCATTGAACAATACAGGACTAACTCAAATAATAGCACATAGAGCTGCACTATATACAGAGTATCACTGACCCAACAAACTATTTGTATTTGCCACAGCAAAACTATTACTACAAGCTCATCTAGATGCAACACAAAACAAGGAAAAAATTGATGCTGTGCCATCTCTGAGTAGTTTTGCATGTCAGTACACTGTGATACTGTAGCTAACAATCTGTCACAATGTTTACTGAGTAAGGTACAGCAAAGAAGGCAGGAAGGAAATGCGCTAAAAGGTACTTAATATAACATTCAATATGATGAGGGCATACAGCGACCATATGCTCCTGGAGAAATACAGGAGCTGGTTGCTTTCTCTGTATGCTGGCATGTGGCTCACTAATACGGGAAACACAGCCCTAAATGTATGCATGGCCTAAGAGCAAGACTGCTTCATTGTTAATCCTTGGAAGCCACTCTAGGGGTCTTTTTCAGATGGGGAGTAAGGTAAAAACACTTCAACTATTCTCACCTCGAGTAGGCCCACTGACTCAACCGAAGAACAGTAAAACAGTCGCGCAGCCCCCGTGCTTTGGGTCGGTGCAGCCCAGCTGGGACAAGCAAGGGCATTTCGGCCAGCACGTGGAGCTTAGCCTGCCCTGGGTTGTTCTCCAGCAGCGGGGCAACATTCAGGAGAGCAGCGCTTCCACCCGTGGCAGAAAACCCTTTCCCTTCCCCCCCCCCCGCGGGCGCTCGAGGCCAACACAAGCGGGTACTCACGAGCCACGCGGGGTCCCCTTCCTGGAGGCAGCGGCCACAGGCGGCGCGGCGCTCGGGGGCAGCTCGGCTTCAGTCCCGGCAGCGGTGGGGCTTTCCTCTGGCTCCTGGCTCTGCCGGGCACCGGGGCTGCTGCTGCCTCGGCGGCGGCGAGGATATTCGGCTTTCCGTCGGCGTGAGGCGGCGGCGGCAGCGGCAGCAGCAGCGGCGGCGGCCCGCCCGCGCTCCCGGCCCCCTCGGAGGACGCGGCTGCCGCTGGACTCCTCCCCTCGCTCGGCAGCGACTGCGGGAGGAGGCGGCGGCCGGCGACGGCCCGCGGCGGGAGGCACGGCCCGCTCCTCTCCCCTCTCTTCCGGTGGTGGCGGTGATGGCGACGGCGTCTTCTGCGGCTCTCCCTCTTGGCTCTCCGCCTGCTCGGACGCCCCCGGCATCAGAGCAGTTGGCCGAGGGGGACCCAGTAGCGGCGGCGGCGGCGACGGTTCCCCCTCCGGCTCCTGTCAGCAGCGCCCGGCGCTCACCCCGCCTCTGTGGACAAACGGTGAGGGCGACTCCCCCGGCCCCCGCGCGCGTGTGGGACCGAAGCCAATCCCGAAGAGGTTCAGAGTTCAGGCAGGACTTGCGGCCAATCGGGAGGGAAGATGTAGGACACACCCCACCCACTCTTATGCCAAGCCCACCAATCCGGGCCGGCCCCGCGCGGGCCAATAAACGGGCGAGTAGGCTCGGGCACGAGCGCGAGCGCGCTGTCGGAACTCCGGCCGTGGCGCGCGCCCACCCGACCGACCGCGCGCTTCAGGAAACTGAGCCGTTGGTAACAGTTATCTTCCTCGCGCGCGCCGAAGTTCAGCGTCCCCTCGTGGGCCCCGTCGGAGGCGCACCTGCGCTGTGGGAGCGGCCGCCCTGTCACCACCACCACCACCACCGCTCAGAGCTGCGTCGTGGTCCAGCTCCTTAAAAAGCTCCCCGCACTACCGCGGTCGCCCACCCGCTTCCCTCCGTAGTTCGGACCACAGTAATATGACCCCTAAGCTTCTTGTTTTTCAAGAGGAAAACGAAAAAAAGAGTCAATACCTTCCAAAGTCTCTTCTTTCGTTTTCACACTGTCCGCGAGTTTGTTGCTCGAGGGAGGTTTTAAAAAAAAAACATTGTAACTTCTCCTTTAAGAAAAAAAAAAAGCACCGTCGTGTGGCGGGTGAAAGTCGGTGACAAAATGGCGTCCGGGGGGAGGAGGCAAGGGTTGTGGAAAACACACGCATTTCCGTTCCTGTTCTTAAAGTGCGCAGGCGCCGTCCGTGCTAGCATTATGGGAGTTGTCGTTTTTTATGTGTTTTTCTGTATAGTTCCGGTTTCATACTGCAGTTGTTGGCATTGTGTCTGCGAAGAGCAAGAACAGTAGGGAGCCGAAGCGGAGAATTCAAGTAGACAGGCAGAGTCTGATACTCTTTTCAGTTGTGGTGCCTGACTTTTAGAAATTTAGAACGGGTAAAAAAAAATATTTTAGAACGGGTTTCTTTATGAACGATGTTGTTAAATTTGTTTATTTGAAGAGTTTTTACCTTACTCTGCACCAGGAAAAGACTCCTAGGGTGGCTTCCGAGGATTAACAATGAAGCAGCCTTGCTCATAGGCTAATCATCTTATTTATTTATTTATTTATACCCCTCTCTTCAGCCACAAGGCTATCAGAGCGGCTTACAAATTGTTTTTTAAGCAATAGCTATTTACACATCTACACTGCGTTAAACAGTTTCCAATGTGTGTTAGCTAATTGCCCCCACAAGCCGGGTACTCATTTTACCGACCTACGAAAGGATGGAAGGCTGCGTTAACCTTGGAGCCCGCTGGAATTGAACTTACAATGTGGTGGCCTGCAGTACTGGCATTTATCTAAAAGACAATGTCAGCAAACAAAAAACAGGGGGAAAGATGTGATTGAAAGGATTTAGGGGTGTATTATGTTACGATCATAAAGAAAATTTTCTAAAAATGATGAATAGTTGGTACTTTTTCCCGGTAAGAATGGCTAAAATATTTAAGGGAACTAAGAATGTCTGTTGGAAGTGTGAGAAACGGATTGGATCCTCTAACCACATGTGGTAGACATGTGAAAAAGCAAAAAAATTCCAGAAACAAGTACAGAAATTAATGCAAAATATATTCAGAATTAAGGTAGATTTGAATCTAGAATTGTTTTTTATTAGGATTGTCAAATCAACAGATCAGGGAGTTAAGCTACTGTATTAAGGTGGTGCATTACATGATTTTGGCAGCAAGGCTGCTATATACTCGTAAATGGAAGAGTACAGAATATTCCATCAAATGAGGGCTGGGTATCGAAAACTCTGGAAATGGCAGTAATGGACAAACTATCCACGCTGATCAAAGAGAAATCACTAGATAATTTTATCAAAGATTGGGAGCCATTCATACAGTCTGCAAAGAAGAGAGAAGAGAAGACTGTATCTGCGGCTTTTGAGTATTAAAAATTAAATTTGTTGTTTTCACTTGCTTATTAGGAAGGAGTGTATGTCTTGGTATTAACTCTGAAGAAGAACACAAATGCTTGATAACTATGTTTTAAGTTTCAGAGTGTGTGAAGTCATAGAATCATAGAATTGCAGAGTTGGAAGAGACCACGAGGGCCATCCAGTCCAACCCCCCTGCCACGCAGGAAATCCCGATCAAAGCATCCCCGACAGATGGCCATCCAGCCTCTGTTTAAAGACCTCCAAGGAAGGAGACCCCACCACGCTCCGAGGGAGTGTGTTCCACTGCTGAACAGCTCTTACTGTCAAAAAGTTTCTCCTAATGTTGAGGTGGAATCTCTGTTCCTGGAGCTTGCACCCATTGCTCCGTGTTCCAGTCTCTGGAGCAGCAGAAAACAAGCTTGCTCCATCCTCAGCGTGACATCCCTTCAAATACTTAAACAGGGCTATCATATCGCCTCTTAACTGTCTTTTTTCCAGGCTAAACATACCCAGCTCCCTAAGTCTCTCCTCATAAGGCATCGTTTCCAGACCTTTCACCATTTTAGTTGCCCTTCTCTGGACACGCTCCAATTTGTCAATATCCTTTCTGAATTGTGGTGCCCAGAACTGGACACAGTATTCTAAGTGAGGTCTGACCAAGGCAGAATAGAGTGGCACTATTACTTCCCTTGATCTAGACACTATGCTTCTATTGATACAGCCCAAAATTGCATTGGCCTTTTTAGCTGCCGCATCACACTGTTGGCTCATGTTCAACTTGTGGTCTACTAGGACTCCTAGATCCCTTTCGCACGTAGTCTCATTCAGCCAGGTCTCTCCCATCCTATATTTATGCATTTCATTTTTCCGCCTTAAATTCAGTACTTTACATTTCTCCGTATTGAATTTCATTTTGTTAGCTTTGGCCCAGCTCTCCAGTCTATCCAGGTCATTCTGAATTTTGATCCTGTCCTCTAGGGTATTAGCTACTCCTCCCAATTTGGTGTCATCTGCAAATTTAATAATTATGCCCCTAATTCCCTCATCCAAGTCATTGATAAAGATGTTGAATAGCACTGGGCCCAGGACAGAACCCTGTGGCACCCCACTGGTCACATCTTTCCAAGATGAAAAGGAGCCACTGCTGAGCACCCTTTGGGTTCGACCGGTCAACCAATTACAAATCCATTGAACAGTTAACTTGTCTAGCCCACATTTTACAAGCTTGTTTGCAAGAATGTCATGGGGAACCTTGTCAAAGGCCTTACTGAAATCAAGGTATGCGATGTCCACAGTATTCCCTTCATCTACCAAGCTGTTTACTTTATCAAAAAAAGAGATCAGATTAGTCTGGCATGACTTGTTTCTCTGAAACCCATGTTGACTTTTTGTGATTATGGCATTGCCTTCTAAATGTTCACAGACTCTCTGTTTAATGAACTGCTCTAGAATCTTCCCTGGTATTGATGTCAGACTAACTGGACGATAATTGTTGAAGATGGGAACTACGTTTGCCCTCCTCCAGTCTGCTGGGACTTCTCCTGTTCTCCAGGAGTTCTCAAAGATTATTGCCAATGGCTCTGAGATTATATTTGCCAGCTCTTTTAATACTCTTGGATGCAGTTCATCTGGTCCTGGAGATTTAAATTCATTTAGATTAAGAAGGTATTCCTGTACTACCTCTTTAATTATTTTGAGCTGGATTTCCCCTATTGTGTCCTCTGTTCCATTATCCTCAGGTTGGTCCTCCTTTTTCTTTTCTGAAAACACTGAGGCAAAGAAGGTGTTGAGTAATTCTGCCTTTTCTCTGTCCCCTGTTAGCATTTTGCCATCTTCTTCACGTAGCGGCCCTATCATTTCCTTCTTCCTCCTTTTGCTGCGGACATACCCAAAAAAACCCTTTTTATTGTTCTTAACCTCCCTAGCAAGCCTGACCTCATTCTGCACTTTAGCTTTTCTGACTTTACTCCTACACGTGTTTGCTATCTGTTTGAATTCTTCTGTGGTGATTTCCCCCCCTTTCCATTTCCTATACATGTTCCGTTTAAAACTTAGCTCCATTGAAAGTTCTTTAGTCATCCATCCTGGTTTCTTGAGACACCTCCCATTTTTCTTCCTCAATGGTATTGTTTGAAATTGTGCCTTCAGTATCTCCCTTTTGAGAAAGTCCCATCCGTCTTGAGGTCTCTTCTCTTTTAGTATTCCTGACCATGGGATCACCCCCAGTATTTCCCTGAGTTTATTGAAATCAGCTCTCCTAAAGTCGAGAATGCGTGTCTGACTATGCCTGGCTTCTCCTTTCCATTGTATAACAAACTCCAGGAGAACATGATCACTCTCACCTAAGGATCCCACCACTTGCACCCCATTAACCAGGTCATCTCTGTTGGTTAGGATCAGATCTAAAATAGCTGACCCCCTTGTTGCCTCTTCCACCTTTTAGACCATGAAATTGTCTTCCAGGCATGTAAGGAATTTGCTAGACCTTGTAGTTTTGGCTGAGTTAGATTGCCAGCAAATATCAGGATAGTTGAAGTCCCCCATCACTACTACATCTCTCCTTTCTGCATGTGTGTTCATCTGTTCTAGAAAGGCAACATCCAATTCCTCCGTCTGATTTGGGGGTCTGTAGTAGAGTCCCACAATAACATCCCTGTTGTTTCCCTCCCCTTTAATTTTTATCCAGATGCTCTCCACCTGGCTTCCAGTATTGATGTCGTGGATCACTTCACTGGTGTAAATATCCCTGACATATAATGCTATTCCTCCTCCTTTCCTGTTTGGTCTGTTTCTCCTATAAAGGTTATACCCCTCTATTCCTACATTCCAATCATGAGACTCATCCCACCAGGTTTCAGTAATGCCTATTATATCATATTTGTTTTGTAGTGCGAGGAGTTCAAGTTCATCTTGCTTATTTCCCATGCTCTGTGCATTAGTGTAGAGACATCTGAGACCATGTGTTCCCTTTACTTGCTGCCTGTGCAAGTTTTTTTGCCTCCCACTGTTGGGTCCTTGCGCTGTTTGCCTTCTTCCCTCTATGACAGTTTGACTATTTTCTCCAGCCCTTTTGCCTTCCAGAATACTGTCTCCCTCCCCCATTTGACTCAGTTTAAAGCCCTCCTGATCAAATTCTTGAGACTGTTGGCAAAAATGTTTCTTCCAACTTTTGTAAGATGCATCCCATCTCTTGCCAGAAGTCCCCCCGCATGGAAGCGCAGTCCATCATCCAAGAATCCAATTTGTTCTTGGCGACACCATCTACGGAGCCAGTTGTTTACGTCGGCTATTTTCCTCTCCCTTCTTGGACCATGCCCTTCAACTGGCAGAAGAGACGAGATGACCACCTGTGCGTCCATTTCTTTCAGCTTCCTCCCCAGGGCCTCATAATCTCTTCTGATCTTGGGAAAGCTGTGCCTTGCAGTATCATTGGTTCCCACATGGACCAAAAGGAAGGGGTAATGATCCGTAGGCTTGACGAGTCTTGTCAACCTCTCGGGGACATCACAGATCTTTGCCCCAGGGAGACAACACACCTCCCGAGTCATCTTGTCAGGGCCACATACCACTGCTTCTGTACCCCGCAGCAAGGAGTCCCCCACCACCACCACACACCTCCGCCGAGGCTTTGCAGCTGCTGTTCCTTGCGGTGGTCCTCTCAAGGTCCCCTGCTCTACCCCTGAAGTCTGTCCATGCTGTTCTTCCTCGTTGTCCTTGATAAGGGAAAGGGCTTCGAATCGATTCTGTAGCTGCAAGCTGCTCGAAGAATCCCTGGATTTTCTTGTTCTGTGTGGGACATTCCTCCAGCTGTCTACTTCCTGTGTCTGTGAAGTGACCCTCTCCTCCACAGCCGCTTCCTCTGTGCGGTCCCCATCCAAGACTGTTCGTTCTGTTCTGTTGAGGAAAACCTCTTGCTCGCGAATCTGTTGAAGTGTAGCTACCCGTGTCTCCAGCTGCTGTACTTTCTCCTCCAAGGGGGCTACCAGCTTGCACTTGGTGCATGTGAAGTTCTCCACGTCTGTAGACAAGAAGACAAACATCGCACAAGTGTTGCAAGTGACTGCTGCAGTCCCCTCAGTGTCCATGGTGAGAGCTTTTAGGTGAGGGCTTTTAGGTAATCTAAGAACTCTTAGTTAATGCTGAGAATGGTAAGCTGTACTTTTTGGTCTGCTGTATTTTTGTTTGGTTACTGAAATTCGCGTGCCATTAGGCGCGCGCCTCAGGCTCTTGAGGGTAAAAGGGCAAGGTCAGAAGTTCAAGCCCCTCAGCAACAAACAGCCTCTCCCAACAGTTTTAAAAAAAATTCTGCCAGGGAGAAGAATGGCTGTCCAGAAGATGCTCTCCTTCTTCTCCCTGGCAGGAAACTGGCCTGGAAACTGGCCTGGAAACTTGCTGTCCAGAAGCTGCTCTCCTTCTCTCTGGCAGGAAACTGGCCTGGAAAGCCTCTGCAAGGAGTTAAATAGAGCTAGGCTCCCAGCTCCGCCCCCTAATGACTCACAGGTGTGACTCACAGGAAGGCTCTTGAGGGTAAAAGGGCAAGGTCAGAAGTTCAAGCCCCTCAGCAACAAGCAGCCTCTCCCAACAGTTTTTTAAAAAATCAAGTCATGTATACAGTTTTTATCTATATGTGTCGGGGTGGGGTGGGGAGAAATTAGAGGTTGTGGTTGTATCTGTGTTTGTCAAGAATGTGTAAAAAGCTAATAAATATATGGTTAAAAAACCAAATAAATATGCTGATCCATGAGTAAAAACAAAAACCAGTACCTGGACAATATTTTTATTAGAATTGACCCCCCCCAAAAAAAACTCACCATACATAATTTTTGTTGCTTTCGCTATCTCAACTAACAACTTTTCTGTTGTTCTTAACTTCTGTCAAGTCGACTTCAACTTATGACAACCCTATGAATAAGAGACCTCCATGTCACCCTGTTATTAGCAGCTCTGCTCAGGTCTTGCAAACTCAGGGCTGTGGCTTCCTTGATTGTGTCTATCTATCTGTAATGCAGTCTTCCTCTTTTCCTACTGCCTCACACTTCACCAAGCATTATAGTCTTTTACAGAAGGTAATCTGGTCTCATGATATGTCCAAAGTACAATAGCCTCAGTATAATCATTTTGGCTTCTAGGGAGAGTTCAGGTCTGATTTGCTCTAAGACCATGGTGTCCTTAGAATTCTCCAGCACTGTATTTCAAATGAGTTGATTCTCTTCCTGTCAGCTTTTTTCACTGTCATAACCTTACACAGAAATCAGAAATGCTATGGCATGAATGATCTGGATTTTGGTATTCAATTACAGTATATACCTTTACACTTGAGGATCTTCTCTAGTTCCTTCATAGCTGCCATTCCAAGTCTTAGTCTTCTGGTTTCTTGACTACAGTGTCCCATTTTGATTTATGACTCTGCCAAAATATAGAAAATCTTTTGGCTGTTTTGATGTCTTCATCATCTACTTTAAAGTTAGGAAAATAATCTATGGTCATTAATTTTGTTTTTTATGTTTAATTGTAACCCTGCTTTTGCTCCTTCTTCTTTGACTTTCCTCAATAGTTGTTCCAAGTCTTTGCTATTTTCTGCTAGTAGTATTATGTCATCTGCATATCTTAAATTGTTGATGTAATTATGAGTTATGCTCAATAAATATGAATTGCAAGTAGACTTTGCTTAAGGCAGGGAGCTGCCTCTAGCCAGAATCTGCACACGTTGTAAGAGGCATATATTGGAAGGGTAAGGGCAGTGAAAAGGGTAGGGCATCTTGGAGAAGCCAGGTCTCATTCTATAGTACAAACTAGAACAGTGGTTCCCAAACTTATTTGGCTTACTGCCCCCTTTCCAGAAAAAATATTACTCAGCGCCCCCTGGAAATGATTTTTTTTTAATTTTAATAGCAATTAAACAGAAGGATATATGTATTAATGTTTCTACCTTTTTTGTAAAATATAGTAAAGAAAGATGTCAATTAGAAACATTGAAGTTTGAAATTATGAAACTATTTACAATATTGAACTCGGAAAGGTAATACAAAAAAAGTTAAAACATTCGAAATCATCTTAATGAGAAGGATGAACCTGGTATGCTGTTACCAATTTAGTAATCCTCGGCTCTATTTTTGTCAGCAGTAATCTTAAATCACCACAATTGACTATTTGCAATCAGTTTCTTTTTTTGTTAATAAATTGGTTACCGCACTGAATCCACGTTCCATGAAATATGATGAAGGAAATGCAATTAAGAACTTTTGAATTACAGCCCATATTTCAGGATAAGCCATAGGGATCTCCTTTTGCAGCCAAAATTGTTGATAGCTGCTTTTGAATTTAAATTTCAATTCATCATTTGTAGTTACTTCCATCAGTTCTTCTTGTAACTGTGGAGATTCTTCTGTGTTTGCACTTGAAAAAGGATCCAAAATCCAATCAGGTATGTTCATTTTCAAAATATCATCAAATCGTTGATTAAAATCTGAATGGAGAGCATCCAAATGCTCACAATAAGAAAGTATGTCTTCATCTTTTTTTTTCTGCTCCTGATAAATTTGGGAACTGGCTGAATTCCCCTCATCCAAAATTTCGTTTGTACAGAAGAAGTTTTGTCACAAATGCAGAAATCACAGATTTTGTTTTTGTTAAATTCAGTTCATCACCTTGAAGCTGAAGATTGCTTTCATTAAATTTTTGAAACAAGTCAGTCAAGTAAGCGATGTCACTTTTGGATTGAATTAAATTGGATCGTAAGGCATCATTTTTATCTTTCAGGAACTCCAGCACCAAGTTAAACAGCTTATAAAACCTATATAAACAGGCACCCTTTGACAACAAACGAACTTCTGTATGAAGCAGCAAACGATTAAATTCTTCATCATTTTCAGTACAAAGCTGTTTAAATAATCTATCATTCAATGATTTGCTTCTGATTGTGTTGATAGCTTTAATTACATATTGTAATGAATTATGTAGGCGTGGACTTAAATTTTTTGGCAACTAGATGTTGACGATGGATGATACAGTGTACTGTGAATGCATTCGGCACTTCCTTTTTTAAATATGCAAGAAAACCCCTGTAGTGCCCTACCATCGCTGGAGCACCATCTGTGGCTACTGATAAGATATTACTCAGAGGTATTTCTTTTTCTTTAAAAAACTCATCCA
Source organism: Gambelia wislizenii (assembly GCA_030847615.1). Lineage (NCBI taxonomy): Eukaryota > Metazoa > Chordata > Lepidosauria > Squamata > Crotaphytidae > Gambelia > Gambelia wislizenii. The sequence goes on along the minus strand of JAUMIR010000001.1, from coordinate 340,286,211 downwards.
ATGCATGAAATATTGATTCTCCTTTAGTATCAGCTTGCAAATATTTAGCAAATAATAATTCTTGGCAAATTTGTTCTTCCTTTGTGAACCGCATGTATGCTAAAAGTAAAGCTTCATTTCCTAACAAAGTTGACTCATCAAGCTGAATAGAAAACCGAGATGTTTTTAAATAGCCACACAATTAATCTTCAACATCTTGAGCCATTTCATCAATTTTTCTTTGCACTGTATCATTGCTCAACGATATTTTCTTGATAATATCAGATGCTGGCTTGTGTAGCACAGTATGTATTACTTCACTTATAGCCAATATAATTAGTTCTTCACCAACAGTATGAGGTTTTCCCGATTTGGCAATCATTAACGAAATATTGTAAGAAGCATGCAAGCCATCGCTATCTTGTGTGGTTGCGGTTGAAAAGAGTTTTGCCAATGTTGGTTGTTTGATAAATTTTTCTTTTAGTGTTTGAAAATAAGATAAATTTCTTATCTTTTTTATCACCATGAATTTTAGTCAAATGTTCTTGTAGTCTGGAAGGCTTCATAGCTTCGTTTGATAAAACTTTATGGCAAATCAGGCACATTGGTAATGTATTATTTACAGGCGACTCAATAAAGCCATATTTCAAATATTCAATATTATATTGTCTACATTTTTTCTTTGGTTGAGCCATTATTATCTGTAGAAAAATAATTTTTTTATGGAAGTATTTTTAATTATTTTTTTGTGATTTTTTGAAATATTTTTCTAAAAAACAAACTAAAATAAATACTAATGAAATAAATAAACATGATATTATTAATTGTAAAGCGCATATAATTATTACAAAATAAATAATACTCACCAATTATAGTCGCACTATTAGTTAACTTTAACTTGTCACAATATCACAACAATCTAACTTAGGACTTTTTTGGACGGAGAAATACATCGCAAGAAGGGTTGTCCCTCTTGCAACACTGCTGCGCAGCAGGGGGGGCATTTTGTATGATGCCGTCCCCCTGCCGATTCTGTTCCGGTACACATCACAGCTCCAGCGTAATATTTGGCCGTTTCTTAATCATGGAAGATTTCCGTGCTTTCACCGCCCCTTTACAGTTATGCATTGCCCCCAAATGCACCTGTGGCCATCATCGCTCCCCTGGATCTCTGCAGTGCCCACCAGGGGGTGGTAGCGCCCACTTTGGGAATCACTGAACTAGAATTTCCCTTCCTCCTCCTGACAAGGAAATGGTCTCATTGATGCATTCAGAAGAGCAATAAGTGCTTATCTCCACTGAATTGAGACCCTGCCAAACTTGCTCAGACTGGTACACTCCCCATTGTGAGGTACTGTGCAATTTTACAGAGATGTTGGCCAATCCTAATTGGATTAGAAATAGGGTAAATGTCTATAACTGATTGGCATTGTCTCAGGTATGCAGCTCCATTGTGTCTCCCCTGACCATCTAAGAGTCATTACCAGTGCCCAGAGGGTGAAAGGCAGAGGTCACATTCACTTCTGCCCTTTGCACACAGACCAAAAAAAACCTTTGCACATAAGCCATAAGCTTTGCATTATCACTCTAAGAACATGGGGCTTTTCAAACCCTCCAATAGAATAACATTAAGGTCATATTTTGCCCCATCCAGAGGTGTCCCCTCCAGGTAACAGCCACCAAGTCAGAAAAGATATGAGCGAGTGTCTCTCTCAGTCTACTCTCTGTCTTCAGAAGCTCTCCTCCAGAAGCTCTTTCTTTCCCCAAAAGCTCTCCAGAATTTCTCCTTCCTTTCAAATTCTCCATGTGGTCTGCTTAATGTTTGCATCAAAAAGTGAGAGAATCCATGTGTTTCTTAGTCTGTAGTCCCCTAAATTTAGCTGCATCCCTCTAATGCCCTTAGATTGGCCAAGAGTAGGGTTTTAGCACCCATGCCATCATTCCCCTCCCTTTCCTTTCAGAATCTGCTGTTGGTATTGAACATAGATTGTTCTGTTGGTCTCTATTGCTATCTTTTTCTGTCTCTTTAATAGAGAAATGATTGGTTTTGCTGCAAAATCAATTTGTCCTAGACCTGATTTCTTCCCTTCTACCTCAATTTTGCTTGGTGTCACTCTGGTTAATTGTCCATTTTAAAAACCTTTAGCCTGTAAGGTCCTGCTGAGAGTTAGTGCCTGGAGGAGCTTTTCCCCACACCAGTAAACCTAGTGCACTACCCTTAACAACGTTTCTTCTTCCAATGTTCATATTTCCTTCCTCCAAGTTTAATCCTGCTTTCCATTTGAAACATTCTGCATATAAATTGAAATCTAAGTGATAAAAGGCAAAATTGTCTAATCCCCTTGCGAATGGGAAACCATTCTGTTTCTCCATATTGTGTCCTGACATGGTGTCTTGTCTTGAGTATAGTTTACACATCAGCACAATCAAATGTTATGGCACACCCACCTCTTTTAGAATGATCCATAGTGACATTCCTGGCAGCGGAATAAAACTCTGGATTCAATCTATCAGGTGGGAAGAGTAATCCTCATTCACATGACAGCAGAAAGATCTGCTTTGGATATCTCCTTGTGATGTAACCACCAAATCCATTGCTCTGTCGTTTTCCCGTGAACTGGCTAGGAGATGCAGCTTTTTCATCTTCCTGTTGAGTACAGTGGAAATCATGAACATCACCATCAGAACTGGCATCATAAATGTTCCACTGTTTCTATGGATGTGTTTAGGAAACAAAGGAGCTTTGGGTGTGTTGTATCCACCATGCACATGGCCAACACACCTTCTTCTCTCCTATTCCACTACTGTAGTAGGTAATCTACACCAGTGGAATTTTCCATCAGCATACTGAAAAATGTTGGACAGTAATTAACTGTCCCCACAGGGGACATCTTCCAGAACAACAGTTACACCACTTTCTATGGTCCCTCAATTGCCTTTCTGGTGGACTTATGGCTATTTTCTTATTCTTTAGTCAGGATGCATTCCTAAACACATGTACTAGGCAGTAAATTTCACCAATGCACTCTGCTGGTCTCTTAAAGACTTATTTGACATCCTTCTCATTTTGTGGCTGGTTATACATGCCACTTATTAATGTTCCTGTTAACTGCTCAGTTACAGTTCCTCTTTTTTTCCTCCCTTGGCAAATCATATCTAATTAAGAAGTGAATGTTGCTTTCGAATCTAACAATTTGAACAGAATTAACAGAAGGGAGGATGGCTGAGTTTACAAAACACTTCTACTTTGTAGCTCTTATTTACAAATAAAGTAAATTAAATTCCTACTCTGAACACTTGCTTTTGAGTATGTTGTGGCCTGCCTCCTTTATTTTCAGTTATCAACAACCCAGATAGGTTTTAAATGATAGCACCACTGCATAATCCAGAGCTCAGTTTCAACAACAAATGAATAAAACAAGCTCACCCTTTCCACAAAATAACTACTCAAAGTATTCTTTTAGAAAAGTCATGCCAGATTGGACCAAAAAGCAATCTAGTCTGGTCCAGCATTCTGTTCCCACAGGGGACAATTAGATTTCTGGAGCCCCACAAACAAGATGTGATTGTAATACCGTCTCACTCATATTCTCCAACAAATGGAATATTGCAACCTAAATACCCTGAAGGCACCAGATGTTGGACGCTAGGTAGGGTGAGCATACTTCGGCTAACAAAGCCTCTGACAAAGAAGCTCCTTCTACAAAGTCTTTTTACACCAGTGCAGACCCCTCTTTTCCTCCTTGTTCTCTGTCTAGCTGGGTTTTTTTAAAGCAGCAGTAGCATTGGGAGGGTGGTGAGGGAGGGCTGAAGAAACACATCGTTTGGTGTCAGATTGCAGCATGTGTCTTCAATAAACAATACAATAAAGTTTAAGATGGGAAAGAATGAGATTTTACTCTAATTAATGCTACTGTATCTGTCTGTTTGCCTGCAACAGGCAAGGTAAACCGTAGCTGCCTCCAGAACCCTTTACTGAGCATGTGTGAAGAGCAAAACAGAGAGAAAAGGTGAAAGAGGATTAGACAGCCTCACCTACTACCTCCAGCATATTAAAAAAAAAAAGAAAAGAAAAGATATCTTAAGTACGGCTACCAAAATTGAAATCGTAAGAAATGTGAAAGCTGGTGAAAGAAAGTAAAAGACCATCTTTGAATGCATTGAGAAGACGTTTTCATAGTCTATAAGGTTCTTTTCTTATACAAGGTGTATCTGATCTGGTTATTTCAGTTCACGTGCATATTGTTATTTATTTGTTTGTTTAATTTATATCCCACCTTTCTCCCAGTATAGAACCCAAGGCGGCATACACACCTTAAAAAAAATACAATTTAAAGCTCTGAATACAAAAGTTAAAATACAATTAAACTAACTTTGATTTTAAAACACAAGTTAAAAATACAAACTAAACAGCATTAAAAGGTATTCAAAACTAACATAACACAGTTTTAGCAATAGCATTTACATATTTCTATACCACTTATCAGTGCAAAACACTCCCTAAGCAGTTTACTATGTGTTACCTAATTGTCCCCAACAAGCTGTGTACTCATTTTACCGATCTATGGAAGGATGGAAGGCTGAGTCAACCTTGGAGCCCTGTAGGATTGATCTCACAACATTGTGGCTGTAGTACTGGCAGTTAACCACTGCACCACCAGGTCTCCTAATTTTTGAATAAGAGGTTTGATAAAACATGTCAAATTGCTCTTCTTTTTTGTGGTGTAGGAACCTATCTCTATTCTTTCCATGTTATTTCTACCTCTGGTACCAAAGTTTCTGTCAATGAAGTAATGCCCAGGAACACATCCACTTTGTTAACTGAAGTATATCTGTGCTTCGATGGGAGACTGCCAAGGAATACCAGAAGCTGTAGGCTAAATTTCAGAGGAAGGCACTGGCAAGCCACCTCTGAGTACTTTTTGCCTAAGAAAATCCTATGAAATTTGTGGGGTTGCCATAAGTAGCAAATGTATACACACACACACACACACACACACACACCCTCTGATACTAGAGGAAACTTCCAGACAAAAACTTTTGTGAGACTATTTTATTTGTTTGTTTGCTACACTTACAGTACTGTACACCTCACCTTTCTTCCAATGACAGCAAGGTGGTATGCATAGCTTTTTTTTTCTCCCCATGTATCCTCACAACAACTTTGTGAGGTAGAAGGCATGGTTATTTCAAATCATGAATGAAAGGGAGCCTATGTCTGGTGTTATTTATATGACACGTTTTCACTTTTTTGCCCATAACTGGAAAATTATAATCGGACTCAAACCCAGAGCCGGGGCAGGGGCGCTTTCTGATTTCCTGGTATTTGTGGTTTATCTCTGATAAAAACGTGTGGCAATGTATGTTGGAAAGTAAGCCTTAGTTCATAGAATCATAGAAACAGAGTTGGAAGAGACCTCAAGGGGCATCCAGTCCAACCCCCTGCCATGCAGGAATACACAATCAAATCATTCCTGACAGATGGCCATCCAGCTCTGTTTAAAAACCTCCAAAGAAGGAGACTCCACCACACTCCGAGGCAGTGTATTCCACTTCCAAACAGCTCTTACTGTCAGGAAGTTCTTCCTAATGTTTAGGTGGAATCACTTTTCCTGTAGTTTGAACCCATTGCTCCATGTCCTAGTCTCTGGAGCAACAGAAAACAAGCTTGCCCCATCCTCAGTATGGCATCCCTTCAAATATTTAAACAAGGCTATCCCGGCCCCTCTCAACCTTCTCATCTCCAGACTAAACATACCCAGCTCCCTAAGCCACTCCTCAGAGGGCATGGCTCCCAGACCTCCCACCATCCTGGTTGCCTTCCTCTGGACAGAATCTGATTTTTATTTAACTGGTGGATTTCTTGTGTTTCTTACAAGCTTTGTCCAACACATTGCAAGAACCAAACTCTGACCTAGAGATTGTTATAGAGGGGGGAAACAAAATCTCATACTTGAGACATACTTGAGAGGCACAAGTCTTTTATTATTCCGCAGGGAAATTTTTAAAATACCTTTGGCCAGTTCTTATATGTTAGTCTACATGCAATTTTAAGGTAAGTTCTTACTAGATATTAGGGAGCAGGAGTAGCATTAAGCAACTCAACAAAGTAACACTTTAAGAAAAGGGAGGAAGTATAAACAGCTAGTGTTGTATAAAGCCAGGTCATCAATGTCTGCAAATCAAGAGTATTTGCACATACACTTTGATCAGCTATTATTGCTCTATGGTATCAAAGGTTGTATGCCAATTATGATAAAATTATGATAAAAATATTTATTGAAACTTAGAACAATAATTGTAGTGGTGGTGGGAGCAAAAACAGATGTAATCATATAAAAATATTACAAATTTTTGATCTGTTCCACAACTCCAAGGTGCCATAAGATTCTATTTCATTTTTAAAAATATGGAATCGCTGTACTTGAGTGGTGGTGGTGGTAGTGTGTGCCTTCAAGTCATTTTTAACTTATGGTGACCCTAAGGTGGACCTATCAGAGGGTTTTCTTGGCAAGATTTGTTCAGAGGGGGTTTGCGGCTGAGATAGTGTGACTTGCCCAAGGCCACCCAGTGGGTTTCATGGTCAAGTGGGGATTTGAACCCTGGTCTCTAGAGTCATAGTCCAAGGCTCAGACCACTACATCATGCTGGCTGTGTGTGGTTACAAATGACAGCATTATTCACAATGCTAAAAAATTTGAAAAGACATTTGTAGGTCTTTATCTAAAATTAGCATACAAATGCTTCCCTCAGTTCAAGTAGGATTTATACAGTAGCATTTATGTGAGTTGTTCCTCATTTGCAAAGTGACTCTGACACCCAGTGGCCAGTTTAAATAATGCAATTTACTTTATTCATTAAAAGCCAAAAGGTCTTCAATGAAGAAAATCAGGCCAAACCCTCTACCTATGTAAACAAGAGCCCTCATAGGACTAAACTAGAGGTACATCTATTCCAAAATCCTGGTCAGTCCATGAAAGTTTATGCCACCATAAATCTGTTTTAAAGTGCCATAGGGCTCTGTTGTACTTTGGACGTATCATAAGATGACATAACTCATTGGAAAAGATGATAATGCTTAGTAAGGTAGCAGGTAGTAGGAAAGGTGGGTGGATTCAATCAAGGAAGCCATGGCTCTGAGTTTGCAGGGCTGTTGATGATGAAGCCAACTGGAGGTCTCTCATTCATCAGGTCACCATAAATTGAAGCCAACTTGATAGCAATGAACAACAAATTAAAAACAAGGGCTCTGCTATTTTGGTTGTCACCAAATAACATGGCTACTTAACTAAAAGGTGACTCCTAGAGTGGCCATTAATTAGCTCCTTCCAGGAAGCCTATAATCAAAGACACATGGCTACCCACCCTCTTGTTTATTTATTCAATTTATATGAGGTCTGTCTATTAAAAAAAATTAATTTTTAAAAATTATTTTTAGGTATTTATACCCTACTTTTCAGCCACAAAGACTCTCAGAGCGGCTTACAAATTGTTAAGCAATAGCACCTACACATCTACACCGCTTTTATAATGTGCTAGGAACTCTCAAGAGGTTTCCAATGTGTGTTAGCTAATTGCCCCCACAAGTTGGTACTCATTTTACTGACCTATGAAGTTGTGGCTTGCAGTACTGGTATTTAACCACTGCGCCACCACGGCTCCCTAAATACAGTAATGAGACTGTGTTTCCACCATTCAGACAAATCAGAGAGAACCTATTGTGAACACTTGAGTGGTGACCTTGAATATGTCTGAATCTGCATGACAAACATCAATGCTCTTGGCTGTTCAGTTAATTGTCAGTCATTGTTTAAAGCAGCTGTGTTGTCTGTTGTGTGCCAGAAAAATGCTAAGTTTAAAAGTTGAGAAACATGACATTCTTCAGCAATTTGAGGCAGACCCAAACCTTTTTCAAAAAAAAATCATCACTTGTGATGAAACCTGGATCTTCCAGTATGATCCTGAGACAAAACGACAGTCAATGCACTGGAAAACACCATCATCACCAAGAATGAAAAAAGCATGTCAAAGCAAGTCCACATTCAAAACCATGCTCATTGTTTTTGTTGTTTTGACATCAAGGGTGTAATTTTGGCAGAATGGGTTCCAGAAGGCAGAACAGTGAACCAGCATTATTATAAGGAAGTTTTGACAAAAGTGAGAGAAAGAGTTGGGGGGATCAGAACTGTGGAAAGTGGTTTCATTCTTCATCAAGACAATGCACCTCCTCACACAGCACTTTCTGTGAAGTTTTTGGCTGATAAACACATTACTACATTTGAACATCCTCCATATTTGCAAGATTTGGCACCATGTGACTTTTTTTCTTTTCCTGAAAGTGAAATCCATGCTTATAGGAACATGTTTTGCGTCAACTGATACAGTATGAAGAAAACGGCAGATGTTTTGACAACAGCTGACAGAGACCGATCTGCTCCACGCCTTCAGCCAGTGGAAAACAAGACTGCATCAGTGTGTGAGTGTGAACAGGGAGTATATTGAAGGGGACAAATATTAGAACTGTGATACATATAAATAAAGGTGGGTTATTGTATCAGTCTTGTTATTTAATAGGTAGACCTCGTAATCCACTTTTCTTCCATTAAGGGACCCAAGTTTAAAACAAACCAGACAAAACAATATGTGGTACAAATGTTTAAAGAGCATTAAACAATCCAATCAGACAATTTAGAACAGTTAAAACATATTCAAAACAAATAACATATTAAGAAACAGCACACCCATTGCACCACCTTCTACCACAACCAGTTAAAGATTGAAGGACTGTTTGAATAAGAAGGTCTTTGCCTGCTAGCAGAAAGAGAGCAAAGAGAGGCCCAACAATTTTGAGAGAGTTCCATAGCATAGGACAGGGGTGGCCAAACTTGCTTAACGGAAAAGCCACGTTCAATATACTTCAGATGTCTGAGAGCTGCAAGACATGAACAAGTACTGTATTACACATATATTGTTACTGTTACATAGACATTTGTTGTAAAACTTACAATAAACATTAAGAATGTATGTAAGAATATTTATTCATGTGTGTAGATTTTAAACTCTTAATTTGTATTAGTTTCAATAATCACAAAGTACACATATATATACAAAATGTTTCAAAATCCTGATTGATTACTGTTTTAACTACAGTCAGCCCTCCACATTCACTGGAGTTAGGGGTGGAAGACCCGCATGGAAGTGTAAAAACTGCAAACAACTCTAGCCACCACCCCCCCAGCCATATTTAACACAAAGAAAAGTACAATCCTCAGATTCAGTCCACTGCAGATGCCTTCAAGGCAATGGGGTTCCTTCACAAGGCAGAAGCAGGTGGCTGATGTGGCTTTCTGCTGCCTCCATTGCTGCCCTATGCCATTTTAATAGGTACTTACAAACTTTGCCACATGTGCAATCTCTCAGGGGTTGTCTAAATGGCAAAAATATGCCTCATAGAATTAGAGGAGAATATGGTTTGTCTAAATGCCATCCTGCATCAATCCTCAGTATTTGGAAGGAGGTGGGGGGGAAATCCACCAAAAACTCCGAAGGAAAGGCCTTTGCGGCTTTTCCCAAAGTTTTTTAAAAGCTCCGCAGGGAATGTGCATTCTTGTTCGTTGGACTATCTGATTCATATTTATTCACATTCCCGACAGAAGCGGAAGTGGAAAGCTGATTGGTCGGACATGCACAGGGAGCGGAGCTTGCTAACAAGACAAGCACCGGGAATTGCCATGTTGGATTTTTGCCTTAGCGATTGTGTGCTGAGGTGACAAAACAGCCTTTTGTTTTCTTTTTAAAATTTAATTAGGTGGAATATCCCACTTTTGCACCTTAGTTATGCTTTTATTTAAAAAAAAAATACTGTTCAGCGGCGGCAACTGGTGAGAATAAAAACACAAGTAATTCACTCACGCCTGCCATCTTGATTCACAGGCATGCCCATTGGGACAGCAAAAGTCGATAGCTTTGCATGCGTGCAATTTTGCCAAATAACATTAAGACAAATCAGAGCTGCTTCAAATTGGCATTACTACGCATCAATCCACATTTTTTCCCCCTGGTATAGACAACACCTCAGTCTCATGAGGCTTGCAGTCTCAATTAAAAATGGCACAGGGTAGCAGCAAATAATCTGCGAATAACTAAATCCACAAAAGTCAAACCCACAAATGTAGAGGGCTAATTGTATACTGAGTGCATTTAATACCATAATGAACTATGAATAATAATAATAATAATAATAATAATAATAAAATTTATTTATACCCCGCCCCTCTGTTAAAACAATCGGGGCGGCTTACAAAATTTAAAATACAATACAAATAAAATCCCTAAACACCCCAACTCCCACCCTCCCCCATAAAAAAACATTAAACAAATATAAATTAAAACAACTAATCTAAATCTAAAACAACTAAGAAAATATTCAAATGTGCATTTCATTAACATTAAAGGAGATTACAGAAAAATGAAAATAAAAGGGGTAAAAACAGATATTTTTAATGATATTTATTTGTCTTAATAAATACCTGGTCAAAACATGGAGAAAAATATGTAAAGTAATAGTAATCCTTGCTAAGCCAAATTTTCTTTAATCACTGACTCAAATCAAGCACTAAAATTAGGTTTTAAATTCTTAAATATATTTACTCAGCATGAACATTAAATTTACATTTTAATTTAGTGGACTCTCCATTTATACCCAGTAAATATTTATAAAGCTGGAAAAAAATATTTACCTTTTATTGTAATGCAAAAAGGAGCTCAGCCAACATACTGTACAGTACTTCTGTGAGCCGCACAATATGTCAAAGGGCCACGTGTGCCTTGAGAGCTGTGGTTTGGCAAACCCTGGCATAGGAGAAGTCATCAGGAAGGCTCTCTCCCCTGTCCTCACCAGACAGGCTTGTGAGGGTGGTGGGTGGAATGGAGAGAACACCCTCCTCTGAAGACTGTAAGACTCAGACCTGCTCACATGGGTGGATATGGGCTTTCAGATAGTCTGTACCACATTGGGCTTCATAAGTCATAATCAGCACTTCTAACTGTGCATGCCTCATTTCAGTTGAATTGCCGTTGGAGAGATCCTTTTCAAGTTCTTCACAATCTGCATTTTCGCCTTTACGATTGATGTCATGTTAGCCACCAGCTTAACTATCTCTATGCTTCCTCCAAGTCTAGCTCATCCATGAGCAAACTGAAGAGCACCAGTCTCAGTGTGAATCCTTGGGTAACCCCTTGGTGAGCAGTCCAGTTACCATTTATACCAGAGGTGGGCAACTGTGGAAAGCTAGCCGGCCACATTGACCTCCTAGGAGATCTTGGAGTACCATACCTGCTCCCACCAAAAAAAAAACAAAAAAAAAAAACCAAAACAAAACAAAAAAACAAAACAAAAAAACACCAAACCTCTAGTGGATATGGGGGCATGTTCTCCATGTTTTGGGTCCCCCCCCCCAAAAAAAGCCTCTCCTGGGCCTAAACTGGCCTATTAAAATTGCCAAATGTGGAGGAAATGGACCTCCTGTCCTCTAGTGGATATTTTAGGGCATTTAAAAGTGCAAAAAATGTTTCTGACCCCCTGGGGCTCCAGCGGTCCTCCAAATGTGGTGGAAATGCCCTACATACCACCTAGAGTGCATTGGGGGGCCTCCTGGAGAAAAAAAATATATATTCCCCCCCCCAAAAAAACTGTGTGCTCTCTTTGACCCCTGGGGCCCCTGGGAGCCATAAAAATTGCCCATTATCTGCTTCCAGTTCTTTAAACTAATTACTAATTCACAAGGAGATTTGTCCTCTTATCCCTTGATTACTAAATTTACTCAGGCATTTTTAAAAAGAGAATTTTCAAAGGCCCTTTGAAAGTCCTAGGATACACTGTCCACTAGATAAGTGCTTTCCAGCATTCTGATTGCAGGACTGGAGATTTATTTATTTATTTATTTATTAAGATCACACATATTCATCCGCTTGCTAACTTTCAGATTGTTGATTTCTTCCTAGTAAAGCTTCTTCATTTGCAACATAAAATCTACACATTTTATAATACTACTTTAACAGCATTTTCTATGAATTAATGGGATGAGTTCTTCCTGAATTTTCATTTGCAAAAGAAAAGCCAGAGAGAGAGAGAGAGAATGTAGAGTAGATTAGACTCACCCTTCATTTCCAAGTTTTCCTCCCTGACCCTTTTTACAATGTTCCAGTCCCCCCAAAAGAATGCTACATGCTTTTGTTATGAGATCAGCAATTTGACATTTGAGTTCCTTAGGATTCAGTCCCATTCAGCCTCTTGAGAGTGAATGCCTTTGATTTAATGTGGCTTAATTTTCAATAAACAAGCATATGTTCCAACTGTTGAGGACTCTGGGGTGTGTTACATCTGGATCCAATGGCATGCTAACTTTTTTTTAAAGAAAAAAGTAAACTTGACATATGTTCTATCATCTCTGTTTAATTTAGCTCCATAGATGCATTTCCTGGAAACTGATGCAAACATATCTATGGTCTTCCTATATATCTTCCTTTAGCATTACTTTCACATTTTTGTTATCTGGCAATCCAAGTACAGGTATACCTCAGTTAACAAAGTAGATGTGTTCCTGCGCATTACTCTTTAACTGAAAATTTAGTACTAGAGACAGAAATAACATTGAAAGAACAGGAATAGGTTCCTACACCACATACATACACAAAGAAAGAAGAGCAGTTCAATATGTTTCAGCAACCTTTTATCCAAAACTACCAATACATATGCACATATGAAATTAAATGAACAGGTCAAGTAAGCCTTGTATAAGTTAAAAAAATTAACCTTCCACAGACCACTTGACAGCTTCTTCCAAAATGTATCCTGGAATTATTATTATTTTTTCATGAGTCTCTACTCATGATTTTGATTTTGATAGCCAGATTATGTGTTTTTATTATGCTGGGGGCAGCTGGTGAGGCAGCTTAACTAATTTTCCCCCTTATCTCTGTTTTGCTTTTCATGCATGCTCAGTAAGGGATTCTGGAGGCTGTAGCTGTTTACCTTGCCTGCTGTAGGCATGCACTAACAACTGTGGTAGGATCAACTACAGTAAAATCCCATTCTTTCCCAGCTTAAACTTTATTGCATTGTTTACTACAGACAGGCTGCCTCAATGTTACACCAAAAGTATGTTTCTCCAGTCTTCCTTCAACATCCTTCCTGTGTCAATGCTACTAAAAATCTTCTAGCTAGACAGAAGATGAGGAGGAAAAGAGTAGCTGGGGTGGTGTAAAAAGACTTTGTAAAAAGAAGCTTCTTTGTCAGAAGCTTTGTTAGCTGATGTATGTCTGTACCTATCCTACTTTTTTATTATCTGCTTCTGACATAAGACATTTTATTGTCTTTATATATTTTTCTATCAATATGAAATTTAAAGATTCTCCCTCCTCCCAGTCCTTCCACACATATGTGTATTTTTGTAATGTCAACATACATGTTTTCTCAGAGTTTCTGTCTCCTCTTGTTTTCCATTCAGGCAAGCTATCAACTTTTTTTAAATGAAGTTTTTGTCCCTTTCATTGTTGTTGTTGTTTGTTTGTTTATTTCATTTTTATGCCATCTTTCTCCCAAGATGGGACCCAAGGTGACTTCCATAAAACAGATTAAAAATACAATAAGTACCATTAAAATAGTATAAAACCAACTTAAAACATATACAATCTAAAACATGCATCCTTGAATTTGTTCATGAACCATGCTGGCAAAGTCTTAGAATTCTTTGTACCCTTTCAAACCTTATTGTGGTTCTAAATAACCTCCACACATCCTGAAAAGATTAAACTCTCTTTCTACTGCCTTCTAACTAATATCTTTGGTTTTGCAAAATTTCCTCTTTCAAAATTAAGGCCAGGTTCCTGCTGGTCCAGCATGATTGTGGTTGTGCTATTAGTAGGTTTGCAAAGGAAGACAAATCAAATCTGTTGGTCTGCTGTTCCACTGCCTGACTATAGTAGCCATTTCGACTCTAATGTCTATTTGCTGAATGCTGTAATCTTACAATTACTATTTGGGGTCAGACTAGATAGCCCACAAGACTCTGGAAGTCTGCAAAGTCTTTTTCCTTTAACTCTCGGGCCTAGTCAATGTTCTTTACTAATCAACCCTATGTTCCAGAACCATATGATATGCTGATGTAAACAAATTCTTTCTCTAATAATGGTCAAGCTGTACCTAAATGTTCCTAAGTTATCTTGCCTTGAACTATCAACAAATTGTCTCAAGGGAAACCGCTGGCATCAAAGAGAAGGAGGAGGGAATTGTTTTTTGCATACTGTATAAAAATATTCTGTAACTCCAGCTCTGGGTTCTGACTCTTTGGAAGATATTCCAGTCAGGCCCACCGGTGTAATAAAACTCACTTTCCAATCCGTGGGTCTGCTGTTCCATGATTTCTGCAACATGACCTCCTACCACCACTCTCTGTGCTAATGCAGCTAGTCTGATGTAAAGTGCTAACAGGTTTCCAGTCATTATGTGACTTTGGGGGGGGGGGCTTTCCGAATAGCTTTCTACTTATATGTATGTGAAATTTGATGGTCTCTCTAATTCAGTGGTTTTTAACCTTTGGTCCTGCAGATATTTTGTACTTCAGCTTCTAGAATCCTTGACCATTGGCCAAGTTTCCTGCCAGAGAGAAGAAGGAGAGCAGCTTCTGGACAGCCAGTTTCCTGTCAGTTTCCAGGCCAGTTTCCTGCCAGGGAGAAGAAGGAGAGCAGTTTCTGGACAGCCATTTTGACTGGGGAGATTGAATTTTTTAAAAAAACTGTTGGGAGAGGCTGCTTGTTGTTGAGGCGCGCACGAATTTCAGTGACCAAACAAAAATACAGCATACCTAAAAGTACAGCTTAGCATTCTCAGCATTACCTAAGAGTTCTTAGATTACCTAAAAGCTCTCACCATGGACACTGAGGGGACTGCGGCAGTCACCTGCAACACTTATGCGATGTTTTTCTTCTTGTCTACAGACGTGGAGAACTTCACATGCACCAAGTGCAAGCTGGTAGCCCCCTTGGAGGAGAAAGTCCAGCAGCTAGAGACACGGGTAGCTACACTTCAACAGATTCATGAGCAAGAGGTTTTCCTGGACAGAACAGAACGAACAGTCTTGGACGGGGACTGCACAGAGGAAGTGGCTGCGGAGGAGAGGGTCACTTCACAGGCACAGGAAGTAGACAGCTGGAGGAATGTCACACAGAGAACAAGAAAATCCAGGGATTCTTCGAGCAGCTTGCAGCTACAGAATCAATTCGAAGCCCTTTCCCTTATCAAGGACAATGAGGAAGAACAGCATGGACAGACTTCAGGGGTAGAGCAGGGGACCTTGAGAGTACCACTGCAAGGAACAGTAGCTGTGAAGCCTCGGTGGAGGTGTGTGTGGGGGAATCCTTGCTGCGGGGTTCAGAAGCAGTGGTTTATGGGCCTGACAAGATGTCTCAGGAGGTGTGCTGTCTCCCTGGGGCAAAGATCCATGATGTGACAGAGAGGCTGACAAGACTCATCAAGCCTACGGATCATTACCCCTTCCTTTTGGTCCATGTGGGAACAATGATACTGCAAGGCACAGCTTTCCCAAGATCAGAAGAGATTATGAGGCCCTGGGGAGGAAGTGGAAAGAAATGGATGCACAGGTTGTCATCTCGTCTCTTCTGCCAGTTGAAGGGCATGGTCCAGGAAGGGAGAGGAAAATAGCCGACGTAAACAACTGGCTCCGTAGATGGTGTTGCCAAGAACAATTTGGATTCTTGGATCATGGGCTGCGCTTCCATGAGGGGGGACTTCTGGCAAGAGATGGGGTGCATCTCACAACAGTTGGCAGAAACATTTTTGCCAACAGTCTCAAGAATTTGATCAGGAGGGCTTTAAACTGAGTCAAATGGGGGAGGGAGACAGTATTCTGGAAGGCAAAAGGGCTGGAGAAAATAGTCAAACTGTCATAGAGGGAAGAAGGCAAACAGCGCAAGGACCCAACAGTGGGAGGCAAAAAAACTTGCACAGGCAGCAAGTAAAGGGAACACATGGTCTTAGATGTCTCTACACTAATGCACAGAGCATGGGAAATAAGTAAGATGAACTTGAACTCCTAGTACTACAAAACAAATATGATATAATAGGCATTACTGAAACCTGGTGGGATGAGTCACATGATTGGAATATAGGAATAGATGGGTATAACCTTTATAGGAGAAACAGGCCAAACAAGAAAGGAGGAGGAATAGCATTATATGTCAGGGATATTTACACCAGTGAAGAAACCCATGACATCAATACTGGAAGCCAGGTGGAGAGCATCTGGATAAAAATTAAAGGGGAGGGAAACAACAGGGATGTTATTGTGGGACTCTACTACAGACCCCCAAGTCAGACGGAGGAATTGGATGATGCCTTTCTAGAACAGATGAACACACATGCAGAAAGGAGAGATGTAGTAGTGATGGGTGACTTCAACTATCCTGATATTTGCTGGCAATCTAACTCAACCAAAATTTCAAGGTCTAGCAAATTCCTGACTTGCCTGGAAGACAATTTAATGGTCCAAAAGGTGGAAGAGGCAACAAGGGGGTCAGCTATTTTAGATCTGATCCTAACCAACAGAGATGACCTGGTTAATGGGGTGCAAGTGGTGGGATCCTTAGGTGAGAGTGATCATGTTCTCCTGGAGTTTGTTATACAATGGAAAGGAGAAGCCAGGCATAGTCAGGCACGCATTCTTGACTTTAGGAGAGCTGATTTCAATAAACTCAGGGAAACACTGGGGGTGATCCCATGGTCAGGAATACTAAAAGAGAAGAGACCTCAAGATGGATGGGACTTTCTCAAAAGGGAGATACTGAAGGCACAATTTCAAACAGTACCATTGAGGAAGAAAAATGGGAGGTGTCTCAAGAAACCAGGATGGATGACTAAAGAACTTTCAACTGAGTTAAGTTTTAAACGGAACATGTATAGGAAATGGAAAAAGGGGGAAATCACCAAAGAAGAATTCAAACAGATAGCGAACATGTGTAGGAGTAAAGTCAGAAAAGCTAAAGCGCAGAATGAGCTCAAAACAATAAAAAGGGTTTTTTGGGGGTATGTCCGCAGCAAAAGGAGGAAGAAGGAAATGATAGGGCCACTACGTGGAGAAGATGGCTAACAGGGGACAGAGAAAAGGCAGAATTACTCAACACCTTCTTTGCCTCAGTGTTTTCAGAAAAGGGAAAGGGGGAGCAACCTGAGGAGAATGGAACAGTTTGAATTGTGGAAAGGGAGTGGGGGGGAGGGGAACTGCCTCTAGGCTGTTATTTCCCCCCCCCCTCTCTCTCTGGCTTTCCTCTATTTGGCAGAAAATGCTGTTAAGCAAGGAGGAAAACCTTCTGTTTGATTTGTGGGAAGGGAGTGGGGGGGGACTGCCTCCAAAAGCTGTTAAGCACGGAGTTCGGGCCAGGGCAGACATTCCTATGGCATTCCTTTCCCTCTCCAATGCTTGGCCATGCCCCCAGCACTTTTGGCTGTGTGAACCTCAAAGCGGAAAAAAATCAAAGAGCCACAAAATATAACTGTGTAAACATATACCGTGTAAACTACCCACCACTGATGCGGGAAAGTGCTAAAGCGCAACTTATTGCAATAAAACCTGCCGTGTAAACCAGCCCTTGGAGAAAAGGAGAAGTCCCAGCAGACTGGAGGAGGGCAAATGTTGGAAGAGACCACTGGATGGCCCTCGTGGTCTCTTCCAACTCTACAATTCTATGATTCTATGGTTCTAAGTTAGCTGGGAGTGGAAGTCTGAAGTGCCTGGAGGACCAAAGGTTGAGACCCACTGCTCTAACTAGCATAACCTCTAGCTGTCCTGATTTGGCAGGGACAGTCCTGATTCACTCTCTGCCATCCCACTTTTATAGCTGCTTTCAAAATGTCCTAGTTTCTCTCTCCTCTCCCCCTCCCTCTTTGTCCTCAATTTATTTCAGTTGCTGCAAACTGAATTTAAAATGGAAAAGTTGTTTACATTCAATTAACTCAGCAGGGGTTGGGGTGGAAAAGAGAGGAGGGTGTAGAATCTTGCCCTTTCCTTTGCTCAGGCAAAAGCAAACTGCTGCAGCCTCTCCTAGCTTGTCTGTTCTTAGTTTATAACTTCTGCCATCTAGACCACCCTCTGATGTTGCTTGGCTATGTATGTCCTGCTTTTCACCTGTGAAACGTTGTTTAGTTAGTCCCTTGATCAATTGTTCAAAGGCAGAGTTATTTCCTATATCTGTTTTGCATCCGTTTGCAACAGGTAACCCAGAAGTACTTCCCTTCCCAAGTATTGGATCTGACTGATACAGGGGCTTCCATTGCTAATCTCTACTTATGTAGCTTATACAGAATAATACTTGGGCACAAGCAATTGTGTGTCCAGGCTGGCAGTGTTTTCACATTAGCTCTCATTTTGTTCTTCACTGTCTTAATACTAATCTTTTATGTATTTTCTGGATCTTTGTGCCTTCCTCTTGCGTATGTAGGCCTGGGGTTTTATTTTACAACCTCATCCAAAACAATAATTGCTTCATTTTACTCGTGTGTCTATACACATGCATTACAACATTTGAGGTTGCATCCATACTACACAAATAATCCAGGTTGAAACTGGATTATTTGCCATAGCTCCTCCCTATGGAATCCTAGAATTCGTAGTTCGGTGAGGCACCAGCACTCTTTGGCAGAGAAGGCTAAAGACCATGTAAAAATACAAATCCCAGGATTCCATAGGAAGGAGCCATGGCAAATAATCCAGTTTCAAACTGGATTATTTGTGTAGTGTGGATTTGCAATGAGTATGTTGAAGAGGGGAGTGTCTCCCTTTGAGATGGAATTGTGAAATACTGTAATCAGATTCTGAGACGTTGAGATAGCTGTGTCAGATTTCTCCTGCTACAAGAAATGGGCAGGGTTAAATATATGGGCATAGTGGCACTAAGGACATTATCAGACTAGCCCCTTAAAATGTTCTCTTGCCATCATTAAAAAAAAAAAATCCTATGCAGGCAAAAGAACATCCCCTCCCCTCTGCACTTACCTTCCTTTCCCCACAAAGGCAGCCCCAGCAATGAAGAGGAAGTGAACGAAGCCCCGTTCACTTCCTCGTTCGAAATCCTGAGAGACTTCATCGTATGGGAAATTTAAAAATAAAAACAAAAATAAAGCATAAAAAGTTTTTTAAAAGCACACACACACACTTTAAAAGTCTCAAGTAACCCAGAGAGGGTCATAAAAAGACTGAAACTTACCTGGATGTCTTGATTTCACCCAGAAGTGTTTGCGCCGGACCAGCCATTTTTGCTGCAGTCATGAGAGTTAAATGGCCTGAGGTTTTGCATGCTGGCAATGCCAGCAATAAAGCGCCATGGGGGATCTATTGACAGCTTCCCTCTCATAGAATCATAGAATTGCAGAGTTGGAAGAGACCACGAGGGCCATCCAGTCCAACCCCCTGCCACGCAGGAAATCTTGATCAAAGCATCCCCGACAGATGGCCATCCAGCCTATGTTTAAAGACCTCCAAGGAAGGAGACCCCACCACGCTCCGAGGGAGTGTGTTCCACTGCCTAACAGCTCTTACTGTCAAAAAGTTCCTCCTCATGTTGAGGTGGAATCTCTGTTCCTGGAGCTTGAATCCATTGCTCCCTGTTCCAGTCTCTGGAGCAGCAGAAAACAAGCTTGCTCCATCCTCAGCCTGACATCCCTTCAAATACTTAAACAGGGCTATCATATCGCCTCTTAACCGTTTTTTTCCCCAGGCTAAACATACCCAGCTCTCCTCATAAGGCATGGTTTCCAGATCTTTCACCATTTTAGTCGCCCTTCTTTGCACACACTCCAATTTGCCAATATCCTTTTTGAATTGTGGTGCCCAGAACTGGACACAGTATTCTAGGTGAGGTCTGACCAAGGCAGAATAGGGCGGCACTATTACTTCCCTTGATCTAGACACTATACTTCTATTGATGCAGCCCAAAATCGCATTGGCCTTTTTAGCTGCCGCATCACACTGTTGACTCATGCTCAACTTTTGGTCTACTAGGACTCCCAGATCCCTTTCGCATGTAGTCTCATTCAGCCAGGTCTCCCCCATCCTATATCGATGCATTACATTTTTTCCGCCCTAAGTGCAGTACCTTACACTTCTCCATATTGAATTTCATTTTGTTAGCTTTGGCCCAGCTCTCCAGTCTATCTAGGTCATTTTGAATTTTGATCCTGTCCTCTAAGGTATTGGCTACTGCTCCCAATTTGGTATCATCTGCAAATTTGATAAGTATGCCCCTAATTCCCTCATCCAAGTCATTGATAAAGATGTTGAATAGCACTGGGCCCAGGACCGAACCTTGTGGCACTCCACTGGTCACATCTTTCCAAGACGAAAAGCAGCCACTGCTGAGCACCCTTTGGGTTCAGCCGGTCAACCAATTATAAATCCTCTGAACAGTTAACTTGTCTAGCCCATATTTTACAAGCTTGTTTGCAAGAATGTCATGGGGAATCTTGTTAAAGGCCTTACTGAAATCAAGGTATACGATATCCACAGCGTTCCCTTCATCTACCAAGCTGGTCATTTTATCAAAAAAAGAGATCAGATTAGTCTGGCATGACTTGTTTCTCTGAAACCCATGTTGACTTTTTGTGATTATGGCATTGCCTTCTAAATGTTCACAGACTCTCTGTTTAATGATCTGCTCTAGAATCTTCCCTGGTATTGATGTCAGACTAACTGGACGATAATTGTTGGGATCCTCTTTTTTCCCCTTTTTGAAGATGGGGACAACATTTGCCCTCCTTCAGTCTGCTGGGACTTCTCCTGTTCTCCAGGAGTTCTCAAATATTATTGCCAATGGCTCTGAGATTACATTTGCCAGCTCTTTTAATACCCTTGGATGTAGTTCATCTGGTCCTGGAGATTTAAATTCATTTAGATTAAGAAGGTATTCCTGTACTACCTCTTTACTTATTTTGAGCTGGATTTCCCCTATTGTGTCCTCTGTTCCATTCTCCTCAGGTTGGGCCTCCTTTTCCTTTTCTGAAAACACTGAGGCAAAGAAGGTGTTGAGTAATTCTGCCTTTTCTCTGTCCCCTGTTAGCATTTTGCCATTTTCTCCACGTAGTGGCCCTATCATTTCCTTCTTCCTCCTTTTGCTGCGGACATACCCCCCAAAAACCCTTTTTATTGTTCTTAACCTCCCTAGCAAGCCTGAGCTCATTCTGCGCTTTAGCTTTTCTGACTTTACTCCTACACGTGTTCGCTATCTGTTTGAATTCTTCTTTGGTGATTTCCCCCTTTTTCCATTTCCTATACATGTTCTGTTTAAAACTTAGCTCCGTTGAAAGTTCTTTAGTCATCCATCCTGGTTTCTTGAGACACCTCCCATTTTTCTTCCTCAGTGGTACTGTTTGAAATTGTGCCTTCAGTATCTCCCTTTTGAGAAAGTTCCATCCATCTTGAGGTGTCTCCTCTTTTAGTATTCCTGACCATGGGATCACCCCCAGTGTTTCCCTGAGTTTATTGAAATCAGCTCTCCTAAGGTCGAGAATGCGTGCCTGACTATGCCTGGCTTCTCCTTTCCATTGTATAACAAACTCCAGGAGAACATGATCACTCTCACCTAAGGATCCCACCACTTGCACCCCATTAACCAGGTCATCCCTGTTGGTTAGGATCAGATCTAAAATAGCTGACCCCCTTGTTGCCTCTTCCACCTTTTGGACCATTAAATTGTCTTCCAGGCAAGTCAGGAATTTGCTAGACCTTGAAATTTTGGTTGAGTTAGATTGCCAGCAAATATCAGGATAGTTGAAGTCACCCATCACTACTACATCTCTCCTTTCTGCATGTGTGTTCATCTGTTCTAGAAAGGCATCATCCAATTCCTCCGTCTGACTTGGGGGTCTGTAGTAGAGTCCCACAATAACATCCCTGTTGTTTCCCTCCCCTTTAATTTTTATCCAGATGCTCTCCACCTGGCTTCCAGTATTGATGTCATGGATTTCTTCACTGGTGTAAATATCCCTGACATATAATGCTATTCCTCCTCCTTTCTTGTTTGGCCTGTTTCTCTTATAAAGGTTATACCCCTCTAATCCTACATTCCAATCATGAGACTCATCCCACCAGGTTTCAGTAATGCCTGTTATATCATACTTGCTTTGTAGTGCTAGGAGTTCAAGTTCATCTTACTTATTTCCCATGCTCTGTGCATTAGTGTAGAGACATCTAAGACCATGTGTTCCCTTTACTTGCTGCCTGTGCAAGTTTTTTTGCCTCCCACTGTTGGGTCCTTGCGCTGTTTGCCTTCTTCCCTCTATGACAGTTTGACTATTTTCTCCAGCCCTTTTGCCTTCCAGAATACTGTCTCCCTCCCCCATATGACTCAGTTTAAAGCCCTCCTGGTCAAATTCTTGAGACTGTAGGCAAAAACGTTTCTGCCAACTGTTGTGAGATGCACCCCATCTCTTGCCAGAAGTCCCCCCTCATGGAAGCGCAGCCCATGATCCAAGAATCCAAATTGTTCTTGGCGACACCATCCACGGAGCCAGTTGTTTACATCGGCTATTTTCCTCTCCCTTCCTGGACCATGCCCTTCAACTGGCAGAAGAGACAAGATGACAACCTGTGTATCCATTTCTTTCAGCTTCCTCCCCAGAGCCTCATAATTTCTTCTGATCTTCGGAAAGCTGTGCCTTGCAGTATCGTTGGTTCCCACATGGGCCAAAAGGAAGGGGTAATGATCCGTAGGCTTGATGAGTCTTGTCAGCCTCTCTGTCACATCATGGATCTTTGCCCCAGGGAGACACCACCCCCCCCGAGACATCTTGTCTCTCTCTCTCTCTGGCTTTTCTTCGCAAACGAAGATTCAGGAAGGACTCATCCCGCGCTTACTGCAAGCACACTGATGACTAAAAAGGCCAATCCGAGATAAACAAGTCCGGTTGCAGAAAGCACAGCAGAAGGTCTCTTTGGGTGATGTTTCCAGGTTGTGATTCTTTCTGCATTGTCGTTTCTCTTCAAGACTTGTTCAGCATCAGTTCTCAAATAAGGCTGCAGCATTGTGGATAGTGCATCTCCATGCCTCCCGATGTGAGGCCAGGGCCAACCATTGTTGGTGATCAATTTGGCTGAGCCTGAGATGTTGTTTCAGGGAGTCCTTGTATCACTTTTTTTGGAGCGCCCCTCTTACACTGACCTGTGGCGAGTTCACCGTAGAGTACTATTTTTGGGAGGCGATGGTCCTCCATCCTAGAAATGTGCCCTGCCCAGCGCAGCTGTGTTCTCAATATCATGGCCTCACTGCTGGTGATCCCTGCTTGCTCAAGCACAGCAACTGCCAGCATAGCTCAAAACATCATTAGGGTATGCAAACCTCAGTCCCACAACAAGGGGGCGTCAATGGAGAGGTGATGGCTTCAACCATCAATAAAAAGGTATGGGTTTGGGGCTGATTTTAACTGCGAAAGGGTGCCATCATCTGATCCGCGTACCCTTTCACGGTTATGTGGTGTCATTATGACGCCTTATTTTGTGTGTCTGATAAAGTACTAACTCATCATCATGATTTCAATAAAGTAGGAGAAATGGAACATTGGCTAGGAAAAGGGGCATCAGGAAGACGCTGTCTTTCAAATACCGCGGTGCATTCGGCTCAAGGCAGATGTCTTTCTACAGCAACATATTAGAGGGAACTAAAAATGTGTGGACATATTGCCTGCTGAAGGACAGGTCTCGCACTGGTTGTCTCATCCTGCTTGTTTGGTCAGGGTCTTTCCCAACAGTAATGTTTGTAATGTGGTGGGAGAGGGACACCAATGGCCAGTCCACACTGCAGAAACAGCAGTTTGACACCATTTTATTCACCATAGTCCTAGCCTATGGAATCCTGGTATTTCTAGTTTGGTGAGGCACCAGAGGCCTCTGATAGAAAAGGTTAAATACCTCACAAAACTACAAATACCATAGGATAGAACTATGGTGGATAAAGTGGTGTCAAACTGCTATATTTCTGCAGTGTAGACAGGCCCCAAAAATAAGACAGCTGGTAGCTGAAGCCAACTATAACTAAGCATTGCAACCACTAGAGGCCAACTGAGGAGGCTGCAAAAGGCAGAAACAAGGATGTGGAGTGGTAGTACCACTCCCGCCCCCATCCAGCATCTTCCCCTTAAGGTAGTCTTCTCACATTGTCTGATAGGGCCAGCCCTACTGAAGGTTTTCAAGAAATTAAGGATTCTCATCATAAATATAGAAAGAGGAATTATGAGCATTAAGAGAAAAGTACATTTCAGACTGCAGAACTGTAGTCCAAAAAAGAACTGTTCCAAGCTTTGGGAATGTCAGTGTGTAAATGGCAACTTTAGGTTTTCAGCATCCATCAAGTAGCAACCTCACTGATCCTCTTCTCAAGTGGGCTGTCATCCCAGTATGAAACGATTCAAAGAATACTTTAACCTCTGTTTGTAAAATGCCATTAATCAATACAACAGGATAGGTACCTTATTGACAAGAAAGATAGCCCAAGAGTCACATCAGATTTGCATGTATCTGAAACAATCCAACTGCTACCGCTTCCTGTTCAACAATTTAAATACATATTTTAGCTCTTCAAAATGTGACTCATGGGGAGGGGGAGAGAAGTGCTCAGCTCTGAAAGAGGGGAAGTCCTGGTAGAGAGAGGAACTAAAGAAGTCTGTGCAAACCACTGTCCCACACATTCACCATCTTGTTCATTTTCACCTTGTTTCTACTGCCCTGGCAGCCTATCATTTTTGTGGGGTGCTTAAGCTGGTTAGAGAGAAGACCTTGTGCAAAGAGGCAATGGATGATTTAGGTAAGTAGCTATTTTTCTCAACAGCAAATGAGCAAAGACTAAAAGAATTGAATTTTTAATCTCTGTGCAGAATACTCAAGGATATTGCATTCTGCTTAAATTCTATTTCATGGGAGGGAACAGGGACAATTGTGGAGAGGAAGAGATCAAGCTTCCATTGCAGCAAAGTTCTCTGGCAGATGTTTTGAGCCTTTGGCAGCTGCATGGCAGGGAAAACCTAATCAAGTAGTTTTTCCATAACAAAAAAATAGGCCTCTAAAAAGCTGAATTTCTGCCTTCCATTAAAAAAAAAGTAAAAAGTAAAAAAGATTTTGCTAGAGGAAATGCAGCAACCTTACTTGGCTCATTGGTGTTCAAGAAGGGTGAAGTTGTCTTAGAATGGAAAAACCCTAATAACTGGAGGAATAAGAGTCCTTACTTCAGAAGTGGAAATTAAAGAAGCTTGCCCTCATCAGTTTCTAAAAGATAATACTTTATTAATATTATTGAAGGTAATATTAGAGATGGAGGAAGACTAGAGAAAGCAGCTGTTGCAAAAAACAAATGGCTTACAAATAGGAGATGAACAAATTTCAACTGGAAAGCAGGAAAAAAGCAACTTGTTATTAGAGATTGAGAATTCTCAAATATTCTAGATGAAGCTGGATAAAGATATTGAATTCCCATATTCAGATTCTGTAGTCCTAGCCTGCACTTCCTCTTGCGATCAGCTGTTGCCATCAATGGCTAATGAGAGACCACAGAGGTCAGGGGCTTTAACGAAAAGAAAACTACACCCAGTGCTTTGTTGTTACATCCACAGCATTACAGCATGTTAGGCTGATTCTGCCCAATTTCCTCTTTCATGCTTCTGGACTCTGTTCTCTGCTGTTACTGCTGTTACCACTGCTGCTTGTCCTATATATGGATAGACTGGTATACTGGAGTAGAAGTAGAGAAAGAGAAAGGGTGGGATTCACTATTCACTGCCCCCTCGTCCCAACTATGGGTCCAACTATCCCTCCCAAAACCCACCTCTTCACTACCATCACAATTCTACAATTAATGAATACGTTCATTAATTGATCATTTATCCTCCACCATTCTGATGCAAAAGTATAACTCAGGGCCAGTTACAACACTTTTTTAAAAAATATTATTTTATAAAAGCAACAGTATCATATAATTGATTGATTTGATTTATGTCCTGCTTTCCCTCCCAATATGGGACCCAATAAAGGAGGCAGGAACAGCATTTAAAAGTGAAACATAAAAACAATCTGCCATGCATAACAAAAGTCTGCTGAAATAAAACAGTCCTCAAAAACTGGTGAAAAGCATGGCAAGCGGAACCACTCTTCACAGGGCAAGGCATTTCAGAATCTGGGTGTAGCCAGTGAGACGGTCCTTTTTCATGTCCCACTTGAAGCTGCTTTCACCCTAGATAGGGCACAGAAGGGGCACAGAGTACAGAAGCATATTTGGACTACATCTCTCAAAATTTCCAGCCAACATGACCGTTGGGGATTCTGGGATCTATTGTCCAAACAAATATTTTCCCCCAAACACTATTATTATTGTTGTTTACCATCATCATCGTTATTATCATTATCATTATCAGTATCGTTATCATTTTCATTTCTATCCCGCTTTTTTCCCAGTTTGGGACTTAAAGCAGTGTACAATAAAAAGACATTTTTAAAATAAGGAAAATACGGATGTTAAAACACAATTAAACAATGAAAAAGTTAAAAACAGCAAAAAAATAAATAAAAACACACACATATGCGTGCACACCCCAGCACAACCATTGACAGAGATGCTATGGTGTTGACACCAGGCCATGGCTTGGTGTTAAATCTGAATTATCTCAAAAAACAAAGTGGGTGGAAGGTACAGAATCAACCAGAGCTTGAAAAAGTTACAGGCCATGCCGGCTGGGGAGATTCTGGGTTTGGTAGTCTAAAGTTACTTTGGCAAGTTCTTGTAGGGCATTTGTGTCCACCCAAAGCTTCAAGGACTATTCCTGTGCCATAGTCCAAGTGCCCAGAGCTAAGTGAAGAGACCTATTGGAATGTGAGCCACGTGCTATCTCTACTTGTCCCAGGAGGGAACTGGCAGACCCTGCATCAATCTACCTCCTATTCAGTGAGCCTCCTTAGTTTTCAGGGCAGAGCGACAACAATGGATTCAGGGACACATGCATGCTCTGGGAGAGGGAGAGGGAGGGGGATGTTGGCTACTGGCCACCCCATCTGTCTTACGCCAACCATGTCTGCCCAAATCTCTGTTCCCACCAGTCAGAGCAGCAAGGAGAGTTTCAGCCTCATTAATAAGTGGATGTTAGAAAGCCTAGTGGGAGGATAGGTAAAGGCAACTTTATGGACTTGTATATTTTTCACCTCCTTCTCTCCCTGCCCTCTTTTTAGATATATCTGTTTTATGTTTTGATGAATGTTGCAATATTTTACTGAGTATTTTGTCACTGCCTTCTTGATAGTCACGTTGTCAACAGCTTCTGAGTGGTGGTGGTAGTGATTATTGAATTATATTCTTAATTTTCACTATTTTGTAAAAATGCACATGCAGTAGGGGAAATTTGTAATGACTTGCCTACCCGTCTTGAGCCCCCTCACCCCATAAAAAGTTCTGGGATCTTTGAGGAAACCTATAGTAATTTTCATAGGTAGAAACAATACCACACCCCATCATGGAACCTGGCCTCCAGGAAAGAGCAGAACCACTACAAATTATTGCCCTCCACCTCCCAACCTAGAAAAATGTGACAGATGAATACCATGCATGGTATTAAAAAGCCATCAAGAAATCCAAAATAATGAACAAGTTGGAGCAAATAAACTATTACAGCACAGGGCTGCTGACGCAGGGTAGGTTTAGGGTCTGTACCTGAGCAGCATGGATATCGAAAATCTTAAAAATGGAAACAAAATCACTGTGAGAATGGATAATAATGTATGATAATGTCTTTTGATTCACTAGTATATCTGGTTGCAATGTTAGAGTAGATGTTCTGGGGATGTTAAACAAAAAGCATTAGCTTACAGTTGTCTCTTTGCCAGAACTGCATAGATTCAGTTTTTTTAAAAAAACCTCTTGGGTGGAGAATTTGAAAATTATTTGCATCAAGAAGTGTCAGGAAAAGTTACCATCAAGTTCAGGAAACAGCTAGCTGAAAAGTGGTTTTTGAAGGAGGGCTGGGTTAACAGAAGAGATAAAATTCAAATTGCTTCTAGGAAACAGACTTAACTGAGCGAAGGAAGTGGACAGCTTGCCTACTCACTATTTTGCTAATTAATTTTTTGTGAGCAACATCTGTGTACATAGATGCTATATACACAGCACTTTACAAAGAACAGGTGTGACTGCCCCTCGTTCAAAGGGGCTTACAATCTAAAAAAGATATAGGGAAGCAAACTGAGGGGTGCTATGCATCTGACACATAGCCACTTTCCATTGCTGTTGTTATACATGGATTATATGTATATGTTATACATGTTGTTATACATGTATATATACATGTTATACATGTATATGTTATACATGTATATGTATATGTATATACATGTTATATACATGTATATGTTATACATGTTGTTATACATGTTATACATTTCCATGAGGATGAGAAATACAAAGGGCAGCAGCTACAAATGTTGGCCGCTTTAGAAGCAGAAATCAGTTTGATTTTGGTCATAATTTATTAGAATTTGTAAAATTTGCCTGTGGGGAAAAGTTAAACTGACAAGTTTTCCTGTCCTGTAACAAAAGAAAGGTATGGTTTGGACATAACATAATATCATGTGGGACACATGCAAGTAGATAATGACATTCACTTCCACTCTGATTCCTTTTAACATGTAAGGTGGAGCATATGATAAGGAAGATGGCAAGTACCAGTGTCCCTTTCCACAAGGGTAGAACATAATGTGTATCAGGAAAGAATGTAAGCTATATAGTTAACAGTTTCTCTCTCACGCCTTCAAACATCACTGATTTTAATCACTTTATTTTGTGAGGGGGGAAGCTGTATGGTAACATAATCACATACTTTAAAAGCAAAAGAAGGAACATTTACAGTTGTCCCTCCACATTCACGAATTTGGCATTCATGGTTTTAAGTATTCACGGCTTGAAAATATTCTTAAAAAAATAATAATCCAAAAAGCAAACCTTGATTTTGCCATCTTATATAAGGGACATCATTTTGCTATGCCATTGTATATAATCAGACTTGAGTATTCATGGATTTGGGTTTCCACAGGGGGTCCGGGAACCAAACCCCAGCGAATGTGAAGGGACAACAGTATACACCCTGACAAAACTAGAAGTGGCAGGAGGCCAAACTGAGGAAGAATAAATGATTACATGGCTTTTAAAGGCCTCCCTCCACTCCTGACACAATTGTGCTGTCTAAAGCTGGTATTAAATTCATTCTTCAGAGGATTGGCAAGGAATATGAGATACCATTTGAACAGAAGATGTGCTAGTGAATAATGCTAGGCAGAGTGGGAAAAGGTGGATTGTATAGTCCAACAAATGGCTGTGAGACAATTGTATGTGTGTTCAGAGCTTGGAAAGGTTACTTTTTGGACTGTGGAGATTTTCAGACCTGCCAAAATGCATGTTTGCCGCGCGAGCAGCCTCCCGAAACTGCTGCGCGGCAACGGTCTACTTCGGATGACGCTGTGCCTCTCGCGAAACCGTCCGTGTCACTTCCGTGAAGCTTCGGACGGCTCGGCGCCATATTTCAATCACGGAGGTTGCTCGAGATTGAAATATGGCGCCGAGCCGTCCGAAGCTTCACGGAAGTGACACGGACGGTTTCGCGAGAGGCACAGCGTCGTCCGAAGTAGACCCTTGCCGCGCAGCAGTTTCGGGAGGCTGCTCGCGCGGCAAACATGCATTTTGGCAGGTCTGAAAATCTCCTGTATCTCCTCAG
Organism: Gambelia wislizenii; assembly: GCA_030847615.1. NCBI lineage: Eukaryota > Metazoa > Chordata > Lepidosauria > Squamata > Crotaphytidae > Gambelia > Gambelia wislizenii. The sequence goes on along the minus strand of JAUMIR010000001.1, from coordinate 340,256,429 downwards.
CCAGCATGAACAGTGGCCACACTGATTGAGGATAGAGAGCTGCCAACCAAAAAGTAACTTTGACAAGCTCTGTATACAGCAGCACAAGGAAGATGTAAAGAAAAGGCAGTGCATACTGATTTATTATGAAACTTCTGTCCCAAGTTGTCCTTTATTTATTTATTTTTAAAAAGAGATTTTTTACTTATTAAAAATGCGGAGAACCCTTCTCGCTGCCAAAGCACTGTCAAAGATGAGAGATATCAAAGGCCATAGAAAAAACAAAAGAGCAGAGAAAGAAGGAAAAAAATCCAACTTTTTTCCCCAGATGCTTTATTGGCAGAACTGGAACAAACCTCAGCAAGTCTGAATGTGAGTGAAACAGAACCAACAAAAGTTTGCTTTCTTCTGGAACGTGACAACAGAGAGAAACCAGCAGCAACATCAGCAGAGACCAGTGCTGCTCAGCACAAGAAGCTAACCCCAGAAGCCCCAAAGGTATTCCTTATGCTATCTATCTCCTTAACAAGTTGCAAATTATGGAGAAATGGGGCTCCCCATGAGAAACTGCATGGCAGGTTGTCCCTACAAGAAAATTCATTCCAGTCCTTGACACATCTGCTCTGATATCTGATTTGTAATATTTATATTAAAAAGTCAGGAAGCACAAAATGCAGCTAAGATATGGAAAAGGCCATTGTAAAATTAAGATGAAAGATCTTGAACCATTTTCAGCAATTCTGAAATAATACCAGGACCCCTTTTTAACAGTTCTGATATTGTTGTTACATTTATACCCTGCCTTTTCCCCACTCTGAGCCTCAAAGTTAAAACGTATACAACTAAAAAAAATGCATCCTACAAAAGTTTAAAATATGATTAAACTATCCATAAATTTAAAAGAAGTTAAAAGGAAACCATTAAAAAGAACAACAAATATAAACAACACAGCACATTTATAGGACCATGGCTCTCTGGTGGCTTGCATGCTCCACGTTCCATCCCTGCCATTGGACTGGCAAGGGTATTGTTCAGCCAATGGGAGCCTCCTGCTGACATCTGCCGCTCCTCCGGTGACAGATAAGGTAGTGGTGTCAGTTGCGCCCTCAGGGACCCTTTTATACTTCTTACCCCAGGGCCCTCAGGCACTAAGCCATGCCATGCTGGATCACAGGTAACCACAAACTAAGACTGTGGGCTGAGATCCTGGACTGTTGATCAACAGTACTTGGCTAAATGAACCAGAAGTTTTAATAGCTTTGTTTGGAAGCTTGGGATCCACATCAAAGACCATTTTCAGTGAAAGTGAAGTACAGTATTTATTAAGAAAATGGCGGGTCTCATAGAGGAGAAGGAGAAGGAGGATAGGCTCTGCTGGCTATGACTACATGACTAAGACAAAGCCTGCAGAGAGAGAAAAGGGGGAAAGAAGTGAGGGCAGACTGTGAATATCAACCTGTAGACAAGGAAGCAATACATCAGGCAAAATAGAAAGGAACACATTTGGGCACATTAACTTCTTGTTACTTTGCCTCTACTGCCCTCTGTAGGCACATAGTTGCTTGTGCAAGTATGGTTGCAGCTTTCTTCACTTCCAACCAGTGTGATGTAGTAGGGCAACTCCTCCTTACATCATTGTGGATGACCTTTGAAGGAATATAAATCTTCATTTATTTAAGTCTCACAAATGAGAACCAAGAATGCAAAAAATTGTTTCCCTCTGGGCAAGATTATTAGTGTTTTTGTATCTTTTCATCTCATTTGCCCAGAGTCATTGTGTTGTGCACAAATGCGGGATTTTTTTGTAAAATAAATTCTTGCCCCCAAAAAGTCTCAAGATGCAGAAAATCATCAAAGAGTGGCAAAGAGAATTGTCATAAGCTGTAGAGATGTGTAGATATACCTTTTTTCATAGACAATGAGCTAATTTGCTAATATTCTATAGACCTTTAGTCCTTTTGCAGAGCAAGAAACAATTCATAGTTGCCCTTATCCTATATTGCAGCATTTAACTTGCCTGTTTTTAGTCTAAATCTTGTTGTTAGTCCCGTTGTTAGTTAGTAGTTAGAGCCATTGAATCAATGAAATGTACCTACATGTTGACTTACCATTTAACAATTGAATGAGTCTATTCTACTTAGGACTAAACAACAGGATGCCAGGCTTTGACTCCCATCTGTTCAGTACATGATATGGGAGAGCAAGGAAGTCTGCGTGATACAGGAGAAGCTGGATCTGGTACATCTTCTTGCTCCAGATGTGTGGTGTAGCTATGAGAGGGGATAAGGGTGTTGCCCCCCTCCATAACATTCTGCGCCTACAAATGAGATTATCCCTCATTCTCCAAATTTCTAGCGTTGTAGAATCTTAACACTTCAGTTAACGTGTAGAAATGCAGTTTTGGCATCCAAAGAAAAGGGAAAGGCAAAATGACCAAGGAAATGTGAATACAGCAAATACAAGTGTGAATGACTTTCAGTGTCTCACTTTCTGCAATGCTAGAAATTTGGGGACTGGAAAAAATGTCATGGGGGAGACGCAGAATTCTTATTTGAATGGGAATGCCATCATTAGCTAATACACATTGGAAACCGCTTAAAGCAGTGTAGATGTGTAAATTGCTATTGCTTAACAATTTGTAAGCCGCTCTGAGAGCCTTTGTGGCTGAAGAGCAGGGTATAAATACCTAAGATAAATAAAATAAAATAAATCATCCCCCTTTCTGTAGCTACATCCCTGTACTTGCTCCAAAGTAATTTTTAAAGGAGCTTACTCCATGTTGGAAGGTAGCCACCCAAACTGAAAGGTACTCTAGAGAAACAGAGATCCTAATCCTTTCTAAGGGTTCATCTCTTGTAGAAATTTAATTCAATAATTCATATAATAACCAGTATTAGAGACCAGGATATGTTTGGATAGCTTTGGAGAAGGTGGTGCTTTCTTTGAAAATCTATTCTGTGTATGTTCCCAGGTACTATCAGGATGTAGCATTCAACGCCGGGAGGAAGAAGTCGATAATATTTACAGGTAAATGCGGCCAAAGAAGGCAGACCAGCCTTCAGGTTACACTGGCCCCTTGTGCTTCATATTTTCTCCACTGATAATGGGCAGAACTGTGATTTTCAAATTGCCATCCCTTTAAAATTTATTTACCGTTTCCACAAAAGCTGTTATAGATGTCAGTGCTAATAGCACTGTCCTATGCACAGCTATTCCAAAATAAGTCCCATTCAGGTCACTGGGGCTTCTTCCCTGGTAAATGCGTATACAACTGCAGCCAAATTCACCTAGTATTTCTTGAAAGACAAACATATCTCCATTCAACTGTATCATAATTCCTTCTTAAAATGAATACAAGAGTTAGAACCCCAGCAGAAATTCTTTTTTTTAATAACCGAAAGATAAAAGTATGACTTGGGTCTTTTTCACATCGCACAATTATAAGACTTTGGGACTATTTTAACTGTCATGATTGCATTCTATGTAATCCTTGAATTTGCAGTTTCATGGGGTATTCATAATTCTCTCCCAAGATATTCTAGTGACTCTTGAAAACTAAAAAAAAAAAAAAACACCGAATCCCATAGGATGAAGCCATGACAGTTAAAGTGGGACTATAGAATCATAGTTGGAAGGACTACAAGAACCATCTCATCCAACCACCTGCCATGCAGGAATACACAATCAAAGTGTTTTGCTTGTGTGACAGAAAGAGACGCCAAAATGCTGCTACTTCAGGTCTGAAGGGTAACCAGGGGCTCAGTTAATGGCAGTTTTTATCCCAGGGAGAAGCGAGATATCTTCATCCCGAGTTCGTCTCTTATTGTTTACACAATTTGTCATGAGTAGCATAAGTCTCGGTTTGTTGGATTTGTTGTTCTGAGTACCTCCATCCCGGGATAGGGGCACACAGCAGAGCAGTATTTTGATTGGTCGGACTTTGGAGGGGATGGGCTTGCAAGGGAATCCTGGCAATTCTGGATCCCCCATTTTTGGAATGGTCAGTCTGGGAGAACCACACCCACCTCTGCCGGCCACAGCTACCCTTACCTCTAAAGAGAACCTCCCTCCCCTGCCCCACAGGGCTATTCCCCCCGCCCTCATAGCTATGCAGTGCTGGGGGTGGCTTCTCAGTGACTGCCAGTCATGGAGAAGCCACCCTACCCTGCGTAGCTATTCCCCCTGCCCTTGTAGCTGTGCGCGGAAGGGGGTGGCTTCTCCGTGACTGCCAGTTATGGAGAAGAGACCCCACCCACCCCGCACAGCTATGAGGGCGGGGGGATAGCCACCCCCACCTCATGCAGTACGAGGGCGGGAGAGACTAGCCGCACAGGGTGGGGGGGCTTCTCCATAGCTGCTTGGGCAGGGGCAGGGGAGGGGAGAGACCTTGCCTGGCTCTCAGCTGGCTGCTTTGGAGCCAGGAGGACCCGGGGGGCATACCAAAATGGCGGTTGCAAGGCTTCCCTTGCAAGCTCACCCCCTCCAATGTCCAACCAATCAGAAATCATCCCATTTCCCGGGATGGTTCCTGATTGTTCAGACAACCAATAGCACGGGTTGTCTCAGACTTTCCCCAAAAAATTCCTGAAAAATATAGAGGTTGAAAGTCACGGGTTAACCGGGCTTTCTGAACAGCCCATGATGTGTATGAACTACCAGGGTTCGACACAATTTTTTCTCGGGCTTTTTTTTTGTCGTGTAAACGAGCCCCAGATTTCAAATTGTAGTTCCTCTCTCTCCCACCGCCCCACCCACCACAATTGCAATTTGTTGTCTCCTGGATTCACAGCTAATTTCCAGTTTCCAAATCAAAAGAACACTTTGAACACTTTGAACTTATATGTGTATGTGCACATGTGCATGCCTGTGTGTAGGGTTGTTGTTGTTTTTGTCTTACAGATGATTTTAAAAGCTTCACTCCTGTTATCTTGTACAAGCAGTCAGCTCTATTGATGGTCTAGAAATAGTTAGGCTTGATGAGTATAGTAGCTTTTGTATTAGAAATATGAAACTTAAGAACAGGATGTGTCATGTCAAGAAATGCTTTGACAAATTTTACCCACACAGATGTTTCAGTATTATGTGAGGCAAGCTCATGGCTGCTTCCAATGAGATAAATAGTTTTATTATTTTTTTAAAAAGGCAAAACATAGCCTCCCATTCATCTTCATTGTCATCTTGTGATGGATATGCTTCTAAATAAATTTGTCGAACTCCAGTCTGATCCAGATGGCCTGGTTTTATCTGGGTTAATTGGGCATTTGAGTCATTCACTTGAACCTCAAAAGAGGCAGCTGGACAGAGACCACAATCACACAATCCTATTCCACTGATCATCAGCCCTAAGAAGTAACATTGTAGGTTTTTCTCTAATAAATCTGTTCATTCATTTTGCTCTTTGATCGTCTTTGTTGCACAATTTTTGGTTTAAATATCTGTAACTGTGTGATATCAGCTATTTTCAGCCCCTGGACATTCATATGGACAGATCTATTCATTTAAGTATGACATGATTTTTCAGAATAGGGACTAGCATTAATATTTTAAACAGAAGGAAAATATTTACATATTCCTAGCTCTAATTTTAATGAGTCAATCATTTCCCTGAGCTGGAAATTATTCAGTCCATTTCCAAGAACCCCTGAGTGATTCAATATATAGGATCATCGCTGGATTCTTAAAGCATATGAAAACGGTTTGAAAAAAGAACAGAACTTAATTGTTGTTACCCATAAAAGAAGCTTATAGCAATACTTAACCAGATAATGGTCTTAGGCTGATTTTAGACCAGGGGCAAACAACAATGGCCCTCCAGATGTTGTTGGACAACAATTCCAATGCTCCTTTCACCATTGGCTATTCCAGATGGGGCTGGTGAGGGTTGTAATCTAACAAGACCTGGAGGGAAACAAGTTGCCCACTCCTGTTTTAGATGAGTGAATTCAGCTAAGAAAGTGGAGGAGGATGAGATTTCCACTTGATGGATAATCTCCTTGGAACCTTTCAGCTACTTCTTAAGTGAAGCTTTTCATTCTACCAGTTTATCAGATGTATTTCTTATTAAAGTTATGTTGTGTGGCATTTCTACAGAATTTCATAGGATGGAGTGTGGTTTCCATGCAGACACCTCCTGTGTGGAATGGAGAGAATTAGGATGAAAGGATGGGCAGGCAAAATTTTCATATGACTTATATGATGCAGAGGCACTGAAACAACACACCAGTCACAGACTACAAAGGGATCTTTGAAACTAATTGCACGAAAGAAGTTGGTAGCATATGTAAGTTTTCCTAGACTAAAGCCTATGCTACCAACATCCTTCTCTCAGTTATAGGGGTTGTCTATATGGTGAAAATACTTCTCACAGAATTTGCCTGGAATATGAGCTGTCTTAATGGGATCCTGCATTGTCTCGTCATATTGTGAAGGAGGGGGGCCAAAAAGAGGAAAAACTGCACAAGAAAAGCATTTGTGGCTTTTCCCAACTTTTTATAAAAAGCTCCTGTGATATGTGCATTTTTGCTCGTTAAGACAAGCGATTCAACATGAATTGCTTCCCCAGACAAGACAAAGTGCAAACCTGATTGGCTGGACAAGTGCAGGGGGCAGGGCTTGGTTGCAGGGCAAGTGCCTGCTGCTGCCATGGTGGATTGTTGCCTTAGTGAGTGATCGCTAAGGCGATAAAAATGGGGATTTGTGCTATCTTTTCTCCCTATTTTTTTTTGAAAGGTGGAATATCGCTTGTGCACACCATAGAAACAGTTTTTTTTAAAAAAATAGTTCGGTGGCGGCAGATTTAAAAACATGAGTAATCCACTCACGGTCACCACCTTGGCTACAAGCATGCGAAATTTATGGGTTCTATAAAATCATTAAGACAGGTCACAGCTGCTGCGACTTGCTATTACTGTGGAGCAGTCCGTTTTCCCCCCTTTGTATAGACAAGCCCATAGTCTCAAAGGTGCTACAAGATCCCTCTGCTTACTGATCCAGACTAACATGGCTATGTCTGAATTCAGTCACAGAACAGAGATGGTGAGATGTCTGCCTGTTCTTAAGACTTTATTTCAGGCACATTTAATAAGATGCTACATGTAGCATATGTATCCCTCCAGCTAACTGGTTGCTGGGATTCTGGGGACCTGCACCCTGGGAGATGAGAAACCTACCTGATGTTACAAGTTAAGAATCCCCTTCCTTTTCTTCACTTACTAATGTATTTTTGTCTCTTACACAGCAAGGTGCCTACTCCGCAACCACTGCACTCTTCAACTTCTTCCACATCAGCTGCTCAACAGCTGGATGACCTTTTGGCTTCCCTGGGAACACTTCAGTCTAAGGTGATGTGTGCATACCTATACCTGGTGCTGTCCAAATGCTATATCCTTCACCTCCCCTCAGCCCTAACCAGCATGGCCAATGATTAGAAATCTGGTCCAAAGCATCTGAGGGACAACAGTTTGGGGAAGGCCATCGTAAACTCTTTCTGAATGAGACAATATGATGGCTCTTTATAAATAGGACAGAAGTCCCCTGCCAGTGTCCATTAAACTTGCATGCTACAAAAGTAGGATGGACAGAAGGAAAATTAAGAGAGAATTTTGTAAAGGTTGAAAGAAAATACAGAGGGGGGAACAAGGGAAGATGGACAACATTCAGGGCACCCGTCTAGGAAACAGTCTCAATAGGAAAATGGGCCAAGTAGGAGATGTGATCTAGCAGCAAGATCTGGGAGCCAGAGAGCTGGAAGGGAGCTAGATATTACAAGCTGTGTGTGAGAGAGAGGGAGAGTGTGGGGGAATGGGAGTTCCACCAGCCACCATTTTCCCCAAGGACTATCGCAGACACAGTAAACTGGACAGCACAGAACAGGTCCATGTGTGGGGTGTCCCAGAAAAGGCTTTGCAGAAGAGAGGGTTTTGGTGACGAGAGGAACCCTGTCCAATATAAAAGATGAGCTTCTCACACAATGCTGTTATACCACAACTGCACTGCACTAGTCCCATCTTTGCCTGGAGATTACTGCATGATGTCATAACTCTCCTGGTGCTGTACTGTGCTGTATTGCTTGCAGGTTATTTGAAAACTGATTCTTTTCCCATTTGAAATAATCTGTTAAAGACCCCCTATCCTTCTATGGTTTAGTAATAATTTTGGGTGCAAATGTCTTATGCTGTTTCATTGCCATATGGGAGCATAGTGGGTGTGGCTTCCTTGCTCCTTCCTTGAGGATTCCCTAGGTTAACCACAGACTAGTGCAAGTGGTTGGGCTGGAGGGGACACCAGGATTCCCAAGAGTTCTCAAGAGAACCATTCATTCTCTGTTCACCAGCACTTTTTAATATTTTTTAAAAAAAGAGGGAGTGGTGCAATCACATAGTTCTAATGTAATTCTACTGAGTATTAATGCCCAGAGAAAACACAGGGTTCAGGGGAAAAAAATTAAGAGTACATATACCAAAGTTTAAAGCATAATATACAAAAGCAGAACCAGTCAAGTGTTAGTTTGCAGGGGAATGCATAGAAAAATGCTTTTGGAAGTGGAGTGGTATGTGTTCATCTTCCCAATCTGGGCAGGCAGTGGGGGTGATTCTATAATAGTGTCATTACATAAATTCACAATTGCACAAGTATGGCATCCTGGTTTTTCTTTAAAAAATAAACCAATCATGGAGCAGGAGGTGGAGCAAAAAAGGTGATATGAATGGTATTGTTGTATTTCATGTGTGAGAAAGCAAATATGGGAACTAATGCCATTGAAGCACAAATGCAGTGATGGTGCAAAAGAATGCATTGCCATCCCACTATCTTTCCGAGTACAAGGAAAGCAGGTTTCAAATGGAATGATAAAAAACAACTGATTAGTGTAATAAGCACCGTGGGCTCTGTTGGGTATGGAAAATGGCAAGAAAGGAGTTGGAGGTGTGTGTGTTTTGCCTTATGTAGCATTTATTTCACCTTTGGGCACTGTGGAGTTTTACTTTCTCATTAGGTTGTTAAGTATTTGTTTTATATCTGTCTGTGTTTAGCCAATCTAAGTTATTTATAAGAAAAGTTGAGCATTTTTTAAACAAATAAATAAGAGATATAAGCTAATATGTGAAAGCTGGGGGAGAGTGTAGTGAAAGTGCTTCCAAAGACAGTGAAAGAGGGTCTTCCAAAGGGAAGATAAAAGAAGGCATTAAACAGGAGAAGAGGAGTGGATGGTTTATACTTAAATGTAAGAATTAGGAGCTTGATGATGCAGGATGTGCTATTGTTAGGAGTGGGGAGAGAACTGAGTTATCAGCCCATTCACCAGACCCAGAATCTATGGGTGAAACAGCAGTCCTTGGATCCTGAATCCCTGTATAAAGACATCTGCTATCTTTGGCCAAAGAGGTTCCTTACCCTTGAACAGAGATTCACACAATCAATATCAGGACAAGCAAAGAAAAACTTTATTAGTGGAAGCTAAGCATTTATGGACCTGCTCCCAAAGGTTCAGATTGTCACAGACACATGTGTTGAAGGAGGTTCTCATTATCTCATGCAGTCAACGTACCTGACTATAGCAGACACAAACAGTTAAACAATGATTATTCACTTTACCTGCACCTGCTAGCTCATGTTGTCTAAATGTTGCAGAAAGGGGTACATTTTATGCTGGGAATAGCAGTTCCCAGAAGCTTCATAGCTGCTACAGTACCTCTGATTGTACTGCGGTCTCAAGGTTGCTTCAAATTATTATTTCTTTAGCATGTATCAGAATCATGGCTGCTCTCTGGTTTTTCTTAACTTTGACAGTCATATAGAGGAGAATACAGAGGAGAATACAATCAGAGACCCTAAGCTACCAACTGTCAGGCTGGACTTACTAGCACAGAAAGTGGCTTGCATTTCTGCTTTCTTTATACCTTCCACATTCCAGGTAGAGAAAGACATGGTTCATTTGTTAGCATGGTGCATCCTGCCTTCTAAGTATAAATGACCGGAATCCTAATTGGAAAGATAAGAATCAGAGTTAGAGTTAGAAAGACAGAATGTTTGCATTCAAGTTCATGTCACATACAGAATGCTGACAGTACTCATGCAGAAATCTTTTGATTTTTTATTTATTTTTTTTGTAGCTTTCAGATGGAAAGGAAGGTCTTGGGCAGCCATCATCAGTAGAACAGAAAGCCACGGACAATCTGGATAGCATGCTGAAGGGTCTGACACATGATTTGCAGGACCTTGGTATTGCCACCATACCCAAGGGCCACTGTGCTTCCTGCCACAAGCCCATTGCTGGAAAGGTGAGAGAAATTAGATTGTGAAGCCAGCTATCAGCCTTTCTGTTAGTTCCCTGTCCTGCCAGGGTTGCCATGAACAATAACTGCATATTTATCACACTCCAAAATAAAATCCCTGCAGTGTGGAGTGTTCAGTTTGGCTCAGGTGGAGGGAAGACCCCTCTTCCCCTGCAACCTGTCCTTACCATGTGAAGTCGAAGGCTTTCACGGCTGGCATCCATAGATTTTCCTTGGTTTTTTTCCAGGCTGTGAGGCTGTGTTCTGGAAGAGTTTCTTTCTGACGTTTTGCCTGCATCTATGGCTGTTTCTCTGAAGATGCCAGCCACAGATGCAGGCAAAATGTCAGAAAGAAACTCTTCCAGAACACGGCCTCACTGTCCTTACTATGCCTGATGGTCCTGCCTTCTCAACCCAGACAGTCACTGTTGCTTACTGAACAACCTAGGGCCCTTTATTAAAATATATACAGGCTGCCCCCTGTATCCACAGTTTCAGTATCCATGGATTCACTTATCTACGTCCGAAAAAATATGTCCTTGCTAGGCATTTCTAGATCCTCCAATATGATTCTATGGTCAACTTCCAGAGTTTGTCCCATTGAAAAAACAGGGTTCCCTATTATCCATAGTTTCAAGTATCTGGGAGTAGGGTGTCTTGGAGCATATTCCCCATGGATATGGGGGTCAACCTATATCACTATACCACCATGAGCAAATATGATATCATGTGATTTTGGAAGCCAAACAGAGTTGGGCCTGGTTAGTAAATGGATGCGCCAACCTCGGGCATACCAAGATGAGACCAGGAAAGAATCCTGCCTGAAACCCTGGATAGCCTTTGGGGCCTGTCAAGTTGGCAATATTGAACTAGATAGACCAATTGACTGACTCAGTATAAGGTAGCTTCTTATCTTCCTAAAAACACATTCCTTTTGAGAATGTGTGGTACCTGTGCTTTCTACTGGACAAGAAAGTGGGCCTCTTAACCATACCTTCTACATGGTCATTGCTGGGATTTCTGGTTTCTAGGTAGTTACAGCGCTGGGAAAGACATGGCACCCTGAACATTTCATTTGTGCCCACTGTGGAAAGGAAGTGGGTTCCTGCCCCTTCTATGAGCGGGAAGGGAAGGCCTACTGCCAGGAAGACTACAACCAGCTCTTCTCCCCTCGCTGTGCTTACTGTACTGCATCCATCCAAGGGGTAGGTAATACAGTATTGGCCCTGCCTTCCAGCTATCAATTCTCAATGGAGACATTTCTGGTTCAAAGTGGGGCAAGCGAGGAGTCTATCCTCTCTCTCTCTCCATCTCTGCCTTGCTCTTGTTGCTCACCTATCTTTGTCCTTCTAACTATTGAGGGTTGCCAGGGCTGGCAGTCCAATATGACTCTCTCCTTTTTGTTGCAGAAAATTCTCACAGCCATGGATCGGACCTGGCATCCAGAGCATTTCTTTTGTGCCCACTGTGGGAAAGTGTTTGGCAATGCAGGTGCACCTTTCTCTTCCAAAGTCTATATTAGTTCCCTTGTTTATACAGTGGATGTTCATATAATTTTCCAGGGTGTGGAAACATTACGTTTTGGAGTTCGGCTCTCAGAACCTCCAGTTTCTGACTAAATAAGCTTAGGACTGCAAGATGTTGAAATAAGGCAGATCTGGGAAGCATTCCACAGATCCTATTTTATGACCTCAGTACTATTCCATGCCATCATATAGTTGCTTGACATTGCATTCCTTCCTAGCTGACATCATGCTAGCACCTAGCCTATAGAATTTCCTTCCCCTCCTCTCCTCCCTGCAGCCCTTTGGACTACCCAACAATTGGCTCTGGGAGATACATGAGAGATTGTGGAGGTGATAGCTGGTCCATCAGGAGAAAACCCAACTGGATATAGATCATATTGTATTGGGTATGGACTAGAGGATACAGCGGGTGGTTATTTGGGAGGGAAGGGAGTGTTTTCTTTAGGTGACAGTGTATTAAGCAGATATCATGATCTAAAACTATATGGAACATAATATTATCCCCAGAATGTTTTTTTAAACCCCTCTCACGTAGACATTCAACAACCGTTGACTTAATATGAGCCCCCAGTGGTGATGTAAAATCCAGATGCTTAAACATAGTTTTGACTCTGCCAAGAAAAATACATAACTGGGTGCAACCAAGCCCAAATCCTACTGTTAGCCATGTGTGTTTATTCTGAAGTCCAGCTTACTTCATAAAAAAACCAAACACCTAAATAATTAAATGTAGCTGTGTGTGTGTGCGCGCGCGTGCGCGCATGCATGCTGCATGAATATCTCTCTATATAAAATGCTTGGGTATGTTTCCTTTCCCAGTGTGCGGATTGGCTGCTTAGGAAACATACCCAACCAATCTCCTCCCTCCTCTCACTCCCTCAGCCAATCACCACCCACATGCAAATTTCTTCACCTCACAATCCATTCCTGCCATTCAATAAAACAGGGGTGCTGCTGGGGGAAAATCATATACAACACCAGCTACGGGAAGTAAATAAAATAGAATTAGTTCAAATATATCGTTGTTGTTGTTGTATGCCTTCAAGTCATTTCCGACTTACAGCAACCCTAAGGCAAACCTATCACAGGGTTTTCTGAGGCTGTGTGACTCACCCAAGGTCACCCAGTGGGTTTTCATGGCAGAGCAGGGATTCAAACCCTCGTCTCCTGAATCATAGTCCAACACTCAGGGCACTATGCCACGCTGGGAAAAACATTATCATAGAGAATTTGATGCATTCCAATAGTCTTTTAGGGTGGTACATGGCTCACACTCTTATAGGCATTTACTTGGTAGTAAATTCCACTCAGTTCAGTGCAGCTTACTTCTGAGTAGATATGTATGATTGCATTGTTAAAATAAATGAATTGTTGCTCTACAGAGGAAGCTCTACTATCGTCTCTCCCTCTGTCTATCTCTTTCTCACACATACTATTCCCCTCATAAAAATACATTCTCTCTCCTACACAAACACCCATAAAAGCACACACTCTCCCTCAGCTGTTCCACTCACACAGGAAAAATTAACATCCCCTCATTTTCTTAAGAAAGAAACAAAGGCTGGAAGAAAGACTTTGAAGTGTTCCTTGCTTCCTCCAGCTCTCTCCCAGTCAGCTTCTGCAACAGCAGAAAAGAGAGCTCCTGACAACTTCTACCCACTTCTGGTTGGTTGTTCCCCTCCCAAGACTGCCTTCTACCCACTTTTTGATTATATATTTATATATGTATTTATTTAGGTATTTATACCCCACTCTTCAGCCACAAAGGCTCCCAGAGCAGCTTACAAATTGTTTAAGCAATAGCAATTTATACATCTACATCACATTAAGTGATTTCCAATGTGTGTTAGCTAATTGCCCCCACAAGCCAGGTACTCATTTTACCAACATACAAAAGGATGGAAGGCTGAGTCAACCTTGGAGCCCTTGGGATCGAACTTACAACGTTGCGGCTGCAGTACTGGCATTTAACCACTGCACCACCAGGGCTCCCTACTGATACCCAGTAGTCATGCTTTTAAAACCAGGAATCTGTAGGTTCACTGGGACATTCAGGCCATTTTTGGCAGCTGTGGAGTTATGGTCTTAGTCAAGTTTAGAACAGACCAGGAGTAAGCAACTGCTATGGCTTGGGCAGAGCCACATAGGATTTTGGAGGTTTCCCCCATGCCATCTCCCCCATCCAATTTTTAAATCTATTTATTTTAACACTTCATTATTATTATTTTCAACCAAGAAGAGGCTTCTTTCCAGCCAAGAAGTCAATTTGAAGTCAATGTCCTGCGTATTCCCTGGTTGAAAGGAGGCCTCTCTTAGACCTGAAATGGCTTGCTGCTAACCCAAACATGTGTATGTGAAAATCCTTTAATGAAAACCTGTGGGTGCTGGGGGAACTTGGGAAGTCTTGAAGAGCAGACATGTTCCACAGGCTGCACGTTACCCATTCCTGGGGTAGACCCATTGAAATCATTGGGGGTTAACTTAGTTATGATGACTAACTTGTCTCACTGATTTCATAGAGACTTTCTCTTACCTAAATCTGATCCAAGTCATCATACAAAAATAATCCCCAATTTGCTCAGATTGGTCTGTTGTAAGGATCAATCAGTTTTCATAGCTGATAGTCTGTCAGATCTGTAAAAGGGTTGTTCCCAGTGTTGTTGGAAATGGTATTATGAAACTCCTTTGGCCTTTTTGTAGTATGTGGGGAAATAATTACAGTTGCCCCTCCACATTTGCGAACTCGGCATTTGCGGTTTTGATTATTCGCGGTTTTGGGAGGGCCCCCCCACCCTACCAAAACCGCGACATGGGGCCTCCAGAGGCCCCGTGAAGGCCCTGGGAGGGAGCGCGGAGGGCTGGGGAGGCCTCCACGGGGCCTTCGGAGACCCTCTGGAGGCCCCGTGAAGGACTTGGGAGGGAGGGGGAGGACCGGGGAGGCCTCCGCGGGGCCTTGTGAGGCCCAGCGAAGGCCTTGGGGAGGACAGGGGAGGCCTCCGCGGGGCCCTGCAAGGGCCTTGGGAGGGAGAGGGAGGGACGGGGAGGCCTCTGCGGGGCCTCGGGAGGGTCTCCAGAGGCCCCGTTGAGGGCTTGGGTGGGAGGGGGGAGGGCTGGGGAGGCATCCACAGGGCCTCGGGAGGGTCTCCGGAGGCCCCATTGAGGGCTTGGGCGGGAGGGGGAGGGCTGGGGAGGCATCCACAGGGCCTCGGAAGGGTCTCCGGAGGCCCCGTTGAGGGCTTGGGCGGGAGGGGGGAGGGCCGGGGAGGCATCCACGGGGCCTTGGGAGGATCTCCGGAAGTCCCGGGAAGGCCTAGGAAGGGAGTGGGGAGGTGGGGGAAAGTGACTATGGGGCCAACGGAGGCCCCATGGTCGCTTTGGTGGGGGAGGGGGGCAATCAGTATTCACGGATTTTTCACATTTGCAGGGGTCCGTGGAACCTAACCTCTGCGAATGTGAAGGGACAACTGTAATTGTAATGTAAAAGCAATCTTGTGTACCTCATTCACATTTTAAGATAAGTCTAGGATTTTCCCCTGCATGCTTCTGTTCTCCCAAACTCCCTTTCTCTTATTTCACTGGGCACTTCCAGCCAACGGGAGTGCTGGGTCATTCAACACATGACCTAATTTAAATTTTATTGCTCTTTGGGAGACTCTTTTAAGTTAGAGTCTCCATGCATCTGTAGCCATCTTATCTTTGCCATCTTCATCTTTGTCTTTGCCATGATGTCCTAGCCATGCTGCTGCTATGATGGTATGCCTTGATGTTCACCACACAGCCTCTACCACTAAAAGGCTGGGTGAGTCTTTCTACCCTAAATCCTCATAGTTAGTTAGGAACACTCTTTTTAAAGTTTGTTTTAGTATGTAGATTGAGATTGATATGCCTTCAGTAAACTTTTGATTTGCATTTTAAACTGACTCCTTTGTTTTTGTAATGAGTCTAATTCAATGGGTGATCAGATCAGACCACAGACCTCTGAATACACTTTTAAATGTTAATTGAGCTTAGTCTGCATTCTTAAGTGGCACTCTGCATGAATTAGAAAGTAAATGATTTTTTAAAACTTTTTTAAAGAAGATAATTTTATAGTTTTTTAAAAGGACTAGATCCTGGAATTTTTAATACATTTTTATTTTTAGACTCATTACTCCTACACTTTTCCAGTTGCCTTCTATCCCAGGAGCTAGAGAGTCACTGAATATTAACAGAGACTGCTATCTGTCAATGGACTTCAGCATCACAGTTCTCATTAAACCAGGGGTGAGGCTCATGTGGCCCTCCAGATGTTGTTGGATTGCAAATCCCAGGAGCCATAGCCAGGATTGCCAGTGGTGAGGAATGATGGGATTTGCAGTCCAGCAACAAAGTAATAAGGCCATGCAAAAAGTGTTGGGGGGTTGGAGTTGGGGAGGATGGATGTGTTTAAATTTTTTTGCTAACTAGGTGAGCACGTATTGTTTGCAAATGACCCTGAGAAAAGTGTAAACACAGTCATATTCGCTGTGGGACATTAATCACGAAGTGGCACTAATGTGCTCTCCAGGGTCCTACTCCAGTAATGGGCCCCCAGTGAACTGTGAAGCACTTAGTGTTGCACTCAACTCCCCAAACTATTAATTATGGAGTGCAGAAAGTTTTGTGGGTGAAGTCTACCCTCTCCTCCCAGGACTCATAAGTGTGCTGGCTCCCTTTGCCAGTTCCTGGCAACTGTCCTCTGTCATCATCACGAGAAAAACTTCCCACTGTTATTGCTTCATGCTGTTCAAAGTAACTCAGAAATGTGGATTCATTGGAAGCCATTTCTTCATCCAGGGTGTGAGGGCTCCTGTTCTGGTACAATTACTGCTTTGTGCAATCACAGATTGTTCCTCTTTGGCTGTAAACATTTAAGAGGAACTGTCGCCACAAGAATTTAGCAAGGCATTCAGTGACCCTGCGGTGACCAGATTATGATCTGAATCCGTAAGCATTATTGTAGCTAGCTGCCTAATCACATGAACAGAATGATTGATTGTCTGCTGAGGAGCTTGTTAAAGTTCCTTTTTTGGTAACACCTCCCAGAATCCTCCACCCTGCTTCACCATTGGCCACTAGTAGTTGTATTTTGCTTGAGCGTTGTGGGTGAGGCACTAATTTTGCAATGATAGACATACTTTACATAAGGAAAATATATTTGAAGCCAAGTCAGGGAGGTCAGCTGCCAAGATCCTGACCACAAAGGCTTTGCATTTCCAAGAAAGGCACCCATGGCAGTAAAAGACGTGAGGTCCTTGCAAAGAACACCCAAGAGCATTGCTGACTGGCATTCAACCCGGGATGAAAAGGAGAAAGGGAGTGGGAGGAGAAACAAAGAAATGTAGCAGCACCTTTAAGACTAACTGGTTTTGATTTTAGCATGAACTTTCATGGATATAAACCTACTTCTCTGGATACAGTATCAAGTGGATGCATTTGTAGAAGTTGGGTTTATGTCCATGAAAGCTCATGGTAAAATAAAAACGAGTTAGTCTTAAAGGTGTTTCCTTTTTTCCCCTCCCCCTCCCTTCCTCCTCCTTATGCAGCAAGAGACTAACATGGCTGCTTCTTTGAAATCAACCCAGGATGGTCAGACTCTTTCATGCTGGTGAGTCACTGCACTGGTAAGGACAAGTTCACAGCAAAATGAGGGTCCCTTTTCTTCCATCTTCTCTAAACTACAAGTTGGTTTGTCTCCGATGCTGGATAACGAGTTCTCTACTGTAAAAAAGATCCATATTTGTCTTCCATGCCTCCCTCTGCAGGTTTCCATGAGAAGGATGGGAAGCCATACTGCCAAAAAGACTTCCTGACCCTTTTCTCTCCCAAGTGCAGAGGCTGCGATCGGCCTGTCATGGATCAGTATTTGTCAGCTCTGAATGCTGTCTGGCACCCTGAGTGCTTTGTATGTGGAGTAAGTATACAGGATACCTTGTTCCAAATAGAAATTAGAGCTTGTTGCAGTTAGAAATCATTGTAGGTAGTTGGGCAGAAAATTGATATCGGCCTCAAAGTTTTGCTAAACAAAATAAATAAATAAAGTTATTGGGTTTTAAGGAACCTAATTGCATATAATTGTTGTTTGTTGTTGTGTGCCTTCAAGGCAATTCCAATTTGATAGGCGATGCTATCATAGGGTTTTCTTGGCAAGTTTCCCATTGCCTTCCTCTGAGGTTGGGAGAGTATGACTTGCCCAGGGTCACCCAGCAGGTTTCCATGGTTCCAGTGGGGATTTGAACCCTGGTCTTCCTGTGTCTAGTCCAACACTCAAACCACTATACCACACTGGCTCCCAATTGTATATAATAGGGGTAGACAAAGTGCAGCCCTCCAAATGTTATTGGACTGCTGCTCCCACCAGTCCTAGCTGGCATAGCCAATGGTAAGGGATACTGGGAGCTGCTGTCCAACATCTGGAGAATTACATTTTACTTACCCACTTAGGTTGTTTAAATCCCAATTATTTACTTACTTACAGTACTTACGTTATTTATTTATTTATTTATTTATTTTGTTATTTATTTATTTATTTATTTATTTATTTATTTATTTATTTATTTTGTTTACTGCCCTTCCCCAAATTTGTTTACAGGGCATTTTTACATATTTAAAGTATCAAGAACCCCCAAGAGCCCATAATAAGAGCAACCAGCAATGGCCTCAGTGGATTTAAGTAGCCAAACTGTTTGCAAGGCTGCAGCCCCTTGAAATGTGAAGTTTCTCAAAATGAAAACTATCAACGTTGTTATTTAACAAAATTAGAATTGCAAAGTTCACCTTTGAAAAACAAATCATGCAAGTGAAATCTTGAATTTTCATGCCAAATACTAGTTGTGACATTTTTAGTTTTGCTGAAACTACTCCATAGCCTGCAACCTTCCCCACCTGAACTGCCAAACAGGAATAATAGTCTCTTCATCATTACCTCAGCATTTATAACTAAAGAGACCCAAAGTATCTTCCCCATTTGGTCACCTATTCTGACCCTATTACTGCTGCTTTCCTTGAAGCATTCTTGGCTCTTCAGAGCTAAGCCTTGTTGCAGTTCTAACAATGTTTCTCTCTTTTCAGGACTGTTTCTGCAGCTTTGACAATGGCTCCTTCTTTGAATTGAATGGCCGCCCATACTGTGAGCTTCACTTCCATCATCACCAGGGAACAGTGTGTCAGGGTTGTGGGAAGCCCATTGTTGGGCGTTGTGTCAGTGCCATGGGATATAAGTTCCACCCGGAGCACTTTGTCTGTGCTTTCTGCCTTACCCAGTTGCATAATGGCATCTTTCAGGAGCAGAATGGCAAAACCTACTGTAATCCATGTTTCAACAAGCTTTTTGTTTGACCGGGTGGTTTGAGCAATTTAATGCTTTCTCAAGTGCCCCCTTTGTCGAGAACAAAACCCCAAGAAAAGCATATGGAGGGATACTGAACAGGGAAACAGCTGGAATCCTGTGAGTGTGAGTCCCATTGAACTTTATGCGGTTTACTCCTAATTAAAGATGCATGGGATTAAACTGTCAGAAATACAGTGATATAAAACATTGCTGTAGCCTCCATTTCCACAAATATCTGCTTCAATGCATCCAGCTCATCAAGTGTTAGGTAATAACTCTATTCCGGTATCTTTCAAACAACCTTCACAAGTTGAGAATCTGGTATAATATTGCAGCTGAGTCAATAAGAGTACCGTAGCTAATTTCATATCTGTAGTCTCTGAAGACAATCAAGTAATACCAGCTTTTCAATGAAATTGGCCTTCTGCTGTGTAGCTAGTCTCTTTCTATCTCTAATCTCTATATTCATTAAAATACATTAATCTACAAGAAAAGTGAGTAATTCCATGGATGGATGGATAGATGAATAGCACCATATAGTACAGTCTATACATGTTTACTAAGCAATAAGCCCACCAAATTCGCTAGGGCTTACTTCCAGGTAAATGTGAATAGAATTGTACTTTGGCAAAGCATCCATCCTATACAGCAATTATTTTGGTGAAAGGGAGATAAGACAATGTGACTTGAAGTTAATGGGGAAATTTCTCACACCATGTCTAGGGCTGGTGTAAAGTTGTGCTTGTGATGTAGCTTAAGTCTGGGGTAATAGAAAATATGACCTGTGCACTCTTTGCCTTTGTTACCCATACCATGCTTACCTTACACCTTACTTTGACCATTCTCCCAGTACTTCCTCACTGGGTGAATACCTCTGCCAGCTGAGAGTGCCATCACTGTTATCTGTGCGATTTTGGCATCCTTTCTTTCATGGTTATGGAGCATATCTCAAGTTCTGCTAAGGGCTTCCTCCAGATCTTATGGCCCCTCAACCAGCAGAACAAGAGTACAGGTCGACCCCCTGTATCTACAGGGGATAGATTCCAAGACCACCACTACCCTGGATACCTGAAACTGTGGAAAATAGGGAGCCTTATTATTTTCAATGAGATGAACACCAGACGTTGACCATAGAATCATACTTGAAGACCTAGGAGTTGTCCACACTGTGAAAATACCCCTCACAGAATTTGCTCAGAAAACAAGCTGTCTTAATGAGATCCCACATTGTCTTGTCATTTTGTGAAGGAGGGGGGCCAAAAAGAGGAAAAACTTTGTAAGAAAAGCCTTCACAGTTTTCATGACTGTTTTTTAAAACTCCAGAGATATGCGCATTTTTGCTCGTTAAAACAAACAATTCATCATAAATCGCTTCCCCATGAAGGACACAGTGCAAACCTGATTGGCTGGACAAGCGCAGGGGGCGGGGCTGAGTTACAGGGCAAGCGCCCACTGCTGCCATGTTGGATTTTCACTTTAAGTGAGTGACCGCTAAGGTGATAAAAAGGAGGTTTGTGCTATCTTTTTTTTCTCTTTCATTTTGGGGAAAGGTGAAATATCACTTGTGTGCACCATAGAAAGTTTTTTTTTTTAAAGGTCCGCAGCAGCAGATTTAAAAATGGGAGTAATCCACTGACAGCCATGTCTCAGCTAAAGGTGTGTGAAGTTTAGGGGGGCTGTAAAAAGACTTGCTATTACTGTGGAGAAGTCCTGGTTTTTTTTCCCCTTTGTGTAGACTTGGCCCATGAAATGCCTAGAGAGAACATATTTTTTCCACACGTGGATAAGTGAAATCATGGATACTGAATCTGTGGATATGGGGGTCAATCTGTATAGGAGTGGGTCCTAAATCACACATCTTTTCATTCCTTCAACAACAACAAAGTTTGGCAAAAAAAACAAAGGTTACATTTAAAGTATGAATGGATAAAGAAATAAGGATTGGGTTTATTAGATTTAAGATGCCATTCTGTTTCTTGATGTCTCATGTTGAATTAGCTTAAAGGAAGTTGTTATAAAGTTAGACTTTTGGGGTATATGAAATATAAGAAATTGTTTAAAATGATATTAAGATTGATTTACATGTGTATTGGAGGGTTAGATAATTAGAAGAGATATTATCATGAAAGAGTGGTGATGGAGAAAATACTTGTAGCTAATTTTTTTTAAAAAAAATAAAAATTACAATGAGGTTGAGATTTGTTTTAAGGATAAAGGATTAAGCAGAACTTAACTTTCTTTTTGGTGGGCAGTTGGGAGACAGCTGGAAAAGAGTTGCGGGGAGAAATGGCTGCAAAAGAGTTGGGAAGACTGTTTTAGTATAAAGATGAAAGGATGTAATATTTGAAATTTCACATTATGATAATTGTTGTTAAAATAGAATGAGTTAGTGAGAGGGAATAATTTGTTTAGTTTAACTTAGTGGAGGATTGATAGTAATATTTGATAAAGATCACTGTGCCTTTATTGACTTTCTGTAGAAAATATGTACATAGACAGGAGGAGGAGGATTTATCCTCCTTTGTTTTTCCTATTATGTATTGCTATTATTTTATTTTATGTATCTTGGGAAAATGTATATAAAATGTTTTTTAAAGCAACCAATGGGTATTTTTAAAAGTTTGAGGCACTAACACAAGTAAGCCAGGAAGTACCTGGCTATGGGGAAGATGCTGCTTGTGGTTTAGATGCTGCTTGTGTGGGCCAAGTCTACAAGAAGGAGGGGGGAAAACCCCAGACTGCTCCACAGTAATAGCACTCCTATCCAACCATTCTCTGAAGATGCCAGCCACACATGCAGGTGAAACGGTGGAAGTAAACTCTTCCAGAACGCGGCCTCACAGCCCAGTAAAAAACCAAGGAAAATCTATGGATGCTGGCTGTGAAAGCCTTCGACTTCACATTGGAAGTAACACATTGCAAGTAGTGTCATTAACTGTAATATTACAGCTGGCAATCCTATTAAAGTTATGCTAATGTAGGTCCAACTTATGCTGTCATAACCCACTTTTTTGGTTGTTGTGAGGTTGGGATTCTTTACTAACTATGCAACAACCCTCAAACCCACCTTTTAAGCAATGAAGAACCCCCACCACAATCATTTCTGTGTTGTTGGAAAATAGGGGGGCAGAGTCAGCAGGGATACATTCAGTTATTTCCTGTAGCTGGACATGCATCATCTTCAGGGACCTCCTGAGGGGCTAAGTCTCCTGATGGAGGATGCCAGCCATTATTTCTTTGAGATAGGAAAGTCATAAAAACACTCCTTTCACAAAACACCATAACAACTGGTAACATTGTTGCCTCTTCTAATAAAGTATTAATTGCTACTCCAAAGTAAGGAAGATTGTGTATCATCTGCAGACTGGGATAATGAGCTGGTGTGCAGCCAAGGTCATTCTTGTGGGAAACTGGTATTGGGGGAAGGAGGAGGCGGAAGTCTGGGAAGACAGAATGATTTGAGTTGTTGACAAATGGGATGAAAACTTTTGTAACTGTTGAATGTGTAGGCTTTTAGTATGCTGTGTAACTAGGAAAACCCTTTAGTCCTGACAACAATTGTGTACTGTGATCAACTCTGCTTGCTTAATAAAGTTCTTCTGAATCTACTGAGAGCTTGGACTTTTTCAGATGGGGCCAAATGCCCCATTCCTGCCCTACAAGCCCCAATCCCGTTCCTGCCACGGAATAAAGGAAAAATGTTCAAACACTTACCTTGATTCCGTGGCAGGAACATCCTCCCCCTCCCCTCGCTGGCTGGTCGTAAATGCAGCCATTGTAAGGCTGCCTTTATGACCAGCAACTGAAATCCTGCTCATTCTTGCAAGAGAACAGCTGTGCAGGAATTTTAAAAATAACCCCCCCAACTGTCAAAATAGTACACCAAGCACAAACACACACACACACACAAAAACCAAGTAACCCGGGGAGGGGGGGGAAGGGTGCCCGGAAGTATCCAGAATGGACCTCCCCCCCCCCACAGCTGTCACCATGGGAGAGGAACAGGACACCTTTCAGACCACCCTGATTCCGTGACAGAAACAGAATGGGTGGTCCAAAAACGATGTTTTCCCATGATGAAAATATCATGGGGAAATCTGGAATAGGGATGGGGGAGACACGGGAAAGGGTCAACGTCTTCTGAAAGGAAGACTTTTTCCTGACCCTGTTCTGTGTCTCCCACGGAATAAATAGCCCATCTGAAAATGTCCCTTGTGTTGGCTGAAGTGGAGTTAGCCAGAACATTACACAAAGTCAGCTACGGCTTCATGTGGAACCTCAAGTGCTATGGAACATGCCCACCTCATTCTGCTTTCTTGTTTTTCTCCTCATTGTGGTTCTGCTGGGTGGAGGAGGGGTCAATTCTCTCCTCCTCCTTTTAGCCCCATGGGTACTGGAAGGGATCTAAGGAGTGCAAAAGAACTGTCTGCTGCTGCCTCCTCCAGATACTGAGTCTACTCCCCCACGCCACGGGTACATCATCCAGGCAATTTCATTGGCTCCCCCTCAGTGAGCTCCCATTTGCTGGTGGAAGGGCAGGTACTCTTATGATCACCATACTTCAGCTCCACAAATCCAGGTATCTAATTTGCACAAATTATTATAACTATCCCAAATAATAATTTGCACTGTAATTATGCAAATTTAACACATTAATAATTACATTTCTTTCTAACACTATTCTTCAGCCTTGGTTTATAGTAACTACGTTTTTGAGAGAACAAAGTAATGTTTCTTGCTAGAATCCTGTTGAGGAGTTACAAATGCATAAGCACCATATTGTCTCCCATCCTGATCTCCCCAATGCTCACTTACCAGACAGCAGCTGCTGCAATTGATGGGGGGCTCTTTCCCTGTCATTCAGGAAGCTGCTGACTGGCATTCCCACCTCCTCCCATGAGGATAGTGTGGTTCTCTTTGGGGAAAAATTAAACATCTGGCAGTGGCAAGTGGCAACCCTATTGGGAATAAGGCATCTCTCTTTGCAGGAAGCTAAATACTGCCTTGTTGGCTGGAAGAAGAGATGGTGGCTATGAACTGGTGACTACTATTCCTTCAATCCCCCTGCAGTTTCACTGGAGGAAGAAAAACTCTGAATCCCTTTCTTAGTCTGTCCAGCACACTGCACTCATCCCTAGAGGACTTTATTGTTACTCTGTATGGAAAGCGTGATTACAGAGGTGAAAGAAGGGAGATAATGCTGGACTTAAGTATGGTCCACTCACACACTGATGTTTGATGAGATTTCACTCGCTCGCCCACTCACTCACTCCCCCTCCCTTTCTTCTTTTTTCTTTTCTTATTATTTTATTCTCTCAAAATACCTCTAACTAGAGGACACCACAAGCAAGAGAACCAGTGCAGTCCCCTTTGGTTTGTAGCTGTGAACCTGGAGGTAAGAAGACCCATTGCTAATTTCTTTACACTCAGTTCAGGAATTCAATGTACAGTAATATTTTAAACCTCATTCTGTTTTGTGTTCACCCTATCAACTATGGATTAGCAGTAGCACCATCAGTGCTGTCACAATTGAGTGTTCTAACTATAGAGAAATATCTGAGAATGTACTAAATAAATATATGCATAGATGAAGTGTATGAATGCATTAATGTATAAAACAATAAAAAGGAAAAGGGAAAAAAGAGCCAGTTGCCATTGGCCATGGTGGCTGAGGGATTCTTGGTGCTGTAGTCCAAAAAGGTAACTTTTCCATGTCTTGTTTGAGTCACAGCTAACTGTAAGCTCTTGTTTCCATTTTAGTCCTCCAAAATTGAGGCTTCCCATACAATCCATTGAATCATGGCCTGGTATTCAAGACCCTCTTGAATTTTTAGTGCAATAGCATTATTACCCTAAAAGGTGGGGGGTGCTTTAGAGTTCTACCCATAATGCCAAAATCTCCTTTAATATTTGGGGGAATTATTAGCCCTGGTGGCACAGTGGTTAAATATCAGTACTGCAGCCACACCTTTGTGAGTTCAATCCTGCAGGCCTCCAGATTGACTCAGACTTCCATCCTTCCATAGCTCGGTAAAATGAGTACCCAGATTGTTGGGGGCAATTAGCTAACACATTGTAAACCACTTAGAGAGTGCTTAGCACTATAAAGTAGTATAGAAATGTAAGTGCTATTGCTATTGCTATTAGCTCAAAGGGAGGCCTGCGAGAGGAGGATAACTTGAGGGATCTTTTCACCTATGTATACCAGTACTAACTGTAGAGATCACTCCAGTTAAAGTCAAACAAAGTATTTTATTGGAATTAACACAGTGGATATGCTAACATACAAGAACATGAACTCTTAAGAAACATACAAGGCTATTGGAAAGTAAGGAGTGAAGGGTTGGGTAGAGAAAGGTCAGTGTGGAAGGGTGATATTTACCAGCCTTGGAGAAAGAGGTCCATACATCAGAGGGACTCAGACAGCACTGAGGGTGGCACAGAGGAGTCTGGCAGAATGGAGGGGTCTGTCAGTCTGTGGCACACTTAGCTGGGGTTTAGGCTGGGATATTTATATCCTGCTTCATATCCTGAAGGGGTACTCTGGTTATGACAAAGCCTGGCTGGTTTTCCCACCAGATAGACAGAGGGAACAAAACTCAACTAATTGCTTTGGTTCCCGAAAAACAAAACATTGATGGTTCTGCAGCAAATAATTGGTCAGGTAAAGGGTATAAGAGAGGTAGGGATTGAGGACAGGTCACTTGTTTGCATGATTGAATTATTGCTTGAAATGCCCAAGGCTAGAAGAAAGGATTAGCACATACCTCCTTAACAACTGTGCTTACTAAGGGGCTTTCTACAAAATCCTAACTTGGGCTTTCTCACCATTACATTTCTCGACACATCCCAGGTCATTGTGACCTTTGACTGACCTCCAGTCTATCTAACCTCCCAGACAAAGTGACCCCAAAAAGTTTCTAATATTTCCAGTTAGGGAATATTGTGGGGCAGAGGCAGTAGGGCATACTAACAGCCATGCTATTAGGGAGGAATCTTATTCATTATTTATTTTTACTTGCAATATTTCTGTACATTCTTTCTTGGAGTTAACAAGCTTTGCATGCCTAAAATGCACTGATAGTTAAATTTCATGTTACTCTAGTTTAGTCACAGCATGTTTATAGCAACTTCCTATTTGTGTGTGTGTATGTGTGTTCACACTCACTCTCTTCCTTCATCACATAGGCTTTCCTTTGTTCCCTGGGGTCTTATCTGCTCTCACTTCTCTCTCTCTCTCTCCCTGCCCAGCCTCCCTGAAGCATGTGTGATAAAAGGCTCCCTCTGGGTGAGATGCTCCAACTTTACTGATGCTATATAGAACTCTCTTTTCTTACCTTCCTCAGGATGTACCTGCATTGATTTGTGAGCAGAACTATTTTTATGTACCTTATGAAGAAGAGTAAGTTTGATTGCTTTCTCTGCTAGATCTTGTGAGTGGGGTGCAGTGGGCTGGTGGGCTGTTCAGACTTCTGCTCTGTTTAGAAATCAAATTCTTGTATTTCCCAATATTCTTTAGAGGCAAAGTCTTCCCTAAGCTACTCCAAAAACTAAAACCAAACAAACTTAAAGTGCATTTAATTAAAAGAGCAAGGTCTTAAAACAGCCACAGCTATAAAAGCCACATTCTAAAAGACCAGTCTCCTCTATGAATTTAAAAGCAGCTTGGAAGAACCAGGGGGTTCAGGGTTGTTTAAAAACGAGAAATAGAAATCATCCCATGATAGGGCATTCCACAAAGGATGCAGCCACCCTTCCTCTCTTTTACCAATGAGCATGTGAGCTGGGCTTCTTTAGCTGATCTTAGGGCTCAAACTTTAAACTCTACTGGTGAGTTCCCTGATCTAGTTGGCCACAACTGGAAGACCAATGATGGGCTAAGTTAGCGATTAGTACCAGGAGGCTTCCAGACATTGGTGGAGTCTAACTGTCATCAGTCCCAGCCAGCATGGACAATGATAAGGGATGACAGAAACTGAAGTCTAACAGCATCTGGATGACTGTAGATTTGTCTCCCCAGACTTAGGAGATTTTCAGACCGCGTTTCAGCATGCCTAGGGCAGGAGGAACTTTCAGGAGAGGGACGGCGATCTTGCGCAGCAGGGGGGCGTTTTCAGACGCCGTTGTCCCTCTCCCGAAACCAACCGTGTCACTTCCGTGAAGCTTTGGAAGCCTCAGTGCCATATTTTAATCACGGGCAACCTCCGTGATTAAAATATGGCTCTGCGGCTTCCAAAGCTTCACGGAAGTGACACGGTTTGTTTCGGGAGAGGGACAACGGCGTCCGAAAACGCCCCCCTGCTGCGCAAGATCACCGTCCCTCTCCCGAAAGCTCCTCCCGCCCTAGGCACGCTGAAACGCGGTCTGAAAATCTCCTTAGATGCCTTCATTCGGAACAAGTTGGGTACCCTTTGAGTGCTTTCACGCTTGACACTTAACATTGTCTTTGATCCTCTCTTTTACTGTGTTACTATTTAATCAATATTAATGCAACCTATAAAACAATAGAATGTTAGGCAAATAGATTGTTTTGGCCAATGCAGTTTTGGCAGTACAGTATATCTCACACTAAAGTGTTTGTATGTTTGTTCACTCATATTTTATGTTGCCATTCCACGAACGAGTTCATGGTAGCACACTCAGTTCTCCTTCCTACCCCTCACCATTTTAACCTGAGAACATTGCGAACAAGCTCATTGTCATATAAGGGAACAGCATTGTTGTAGGTGAACAGTTGAACTTGGAATGTGCCTCTCCCCATTTCAAATTACATTTGTTTTGGGGTTGTTGTTTTTTACTCTAGAGCACTCACATGAAACATATAGCACCCTTACCTAGAGTCTCACAACATCCTTGTGAGCTGAGTTGAGGAAGTTGTAGTCAATATTTTGAAAAACTGTACCCTGTCTGATTATGTTTCTAAACAAGTCAAAATGAATAATGGAGTTCTGCAGGTGTGCCTTTCATAAATGCTACCTTCTACCAGGAGCTTCGAAGCATTTTTTTTAAAAAAAATAATTAATCTATTACCCCCAATTTTAAAATTTTTTAGAGCAGTGATTTTAAGCACCTTTATTTTTATCATTATAACAACAATGACTTCAACAGTTTGAATAATTATTAACATTTTACATGAATTTGTTAGTTTGGGGAGGAAATTTGGGGAGATTGGAAGCCATTTTAAATCACTTTAATTGGGGTTTTTTTAAAGTAAAAGCAACATATTATTAACGTGTTACTAGGGTTTAATGCAACACATTAATTTTATAATTTTCATTAAAAGAGTGAACAGCAACATTTTTTTCACTTTATTTGAAGCACAGAGAGACATGTCTAGCTCTGATTTTACCCTGATGTTCTCTTGTTCTTCACTCTAGGGTGGGGAGCTGGTGAGTTGGATGCTGAAGGAGAACTGCACTGCGATATCGGACTTCCTGATGCTGGCTTTCCCCACCAAACCAGTGTATCAGATGTCCTTTTTCCTAGGCATCTGCATGGTTTATGTAACCATAATTGCAGGCAACCTACTTTTTACGGTTGCTATCTAGGGGGACCGTCATGTATGTATTTTTACCTGGGGATTCTCTCTGTGGTTGATCTCTGCTATACAACAATTGTAATCCCACAGATCCTGGTGACCAGCTTGCAGGAGAGGAAATTCATCACTTTTCAAAGCTGCTGTGCTCAGATGTTCCTTTTTATTGGCTTGGGTAGCTCTGATTGCTTCTTGTTGGCTATCATGGCATATGACTGCTGCATGGCCATTTGCAACCCTTTGCACTACACCCTCATCATGACACAGCAGTTGTGCATTCAGCTAGTGACCACCTCCATGCTGAGAGGTTTCATGATCTCCTTAATCCTACTGTGGTTGGTCTTCCATTTCCCCTTCTGTGATGCATACAAACTTGAACATTTCTTCTGTGATGTTCCACCTGTGTTCTAGTTCGCCAGTGGCAAGGCCAAGCTTGAAGAGGTTGGGGTGTTCCTCATTGGGACAATGGCTATTGCTGTGCCCTTTGTATTGATCTGCACCTCTTACCTTACCTTTTCTGTGGCAATGTTGCTGTGGCAATGTTGCAGATCCATTCAGTGGATAGTCACCAAAAGGCCATCTCCACTTGTTCCTTCCACTTAGCAGTGGTGACTCTGCAGTATGGTTGCTGCAGCTTCATGTATCTGCAGCCAAGCACCAGCTTCTCTCCAAAGCAAGGCCAGATGCTACCAATGGTGTACATTCTGGGCATGCCACTACTCAACCCCATCATCTATAGCTTGAGGAACAGAGAAGTGAAATCAGCCCTGAGGAAATTGGTTAGCTACCAAATCTTCCAAGGAGAATCTGGATGCCACTGTCCTTCTTGCCCTACAGACAAACAGGCCATACTGCTTGTACTCTGGAATTGCTTCTAGGTTTTACAGGCAGATCAACATGTGTGAACTGAACTGGCCTAAACAGCTAGTTTTTGGAGGCTGAAGTAGATTTCCAGGAGCAATGTCTGCAAGCATATCTATACAACATAAAGAAAGAGTTTTATGTGTTCGTCTTATGGCAAGCAAGGAAGGGGGCAACATCTTGCCTTTTCAAAGCTCAGTACATAAATTCCTGGGTTTCTCTGCTTAAAACAGTAGTTCTGTGTGTTCTTCCTCATTAATAGCTTTTGGTGGCTTGTTCATCTACCAAGATTGTAACTCTATCCAAAAAAGAGATAAAATTAGTCTGGCATGACTTGTTTTTGAGAAACCCATGTTGACTTTTAGTGATTACAACATTTCTTTCTAAGTGCTTACAGACTGTCTGTTTAATGATCTGCTCTAGAATCTTTCCTGGTATTGATGTCAGGCTGATGGGGTGATAACTGTTTGGGTCCCTTCTCCCACCTTTTTTGAAGATTGGGACAACTTTTGTCCTCCTCCAGCCTGCTGGGACTTCTCCTGTTCTCCAAGAATTCTCAAAGATTATTGCCAGTGGTTCTGATATTACTTATGCCCATTCTTTTAATACTTTTGGAAGTAGTTCATCTAGCCCTTGAATTCATTTAGAGTAGCCAGGTATTTCTGTACTACTTCTTTACCTATTCTTTGCTGCATTTCCCCACCTGTATTATCTGCTCCATCTCCCCCAGGTTGGACACTATTTTCCTTCTGGGAGAAGACAGGCAAAGAAGGTGTTGAGGAGTTCTTCCTTTTCTATGTCACCTGTTAGCATTTCTCCATCTTCTCCATGCAGTGGCCTTACCATTTCCTTGTTCTTTCTTTTGCTACCAACATAACAATAAAAAAACCTTTTTATTGTTTCAGACCTCTCTAGCAATACTGAGCTCATTCTGTGCTTTAGCTTTTCTAACTTTCTCCCCACATGTGCTGGCTATTTGTTTGAATTCCTCTTTGGTGATTTCTCCCCTTTTCCACTTCTTGTACATGCCCCTTTTAAATCTTAGCTCAGCTGAAAGTTCTTTAGGCATCCATACTGGTTTCTTTAGACACCTCCCATTTTTCCTCCTCATTGAACTGTTTGAAGTTGTGCCTTTAGTATCTCACTTTTAAGAAATTCCCATCCATCATGAACTCCCTTCTCTTTTAGTATTCTTGACCACAGTATCACACCCAGTATTTCCCAAAGTTTATTGAAATCAGCTTTCTTAAAGTATAGAATGTGTGTCTGATTACACTTGGCTTCCCCTTTTTGCTGTATCACAAACTCCAGGAGAATGTGGTCTCTCCAACCTAAGGATCCAGCCACTTCCACCCAATTTACCAGGGGGTAGTTTACATGGCAAAATAAATCCTCAAAGAATGCAACAAGAAGCCTGATAGTTCCCACGCATTTTGAAGCAACAGCACCCTTTTCAGAAGGAGGGGGTGCAAAAAACCCATAAGTTGCACAGTATCAGCTTTTGCTAGTTTTCCAGACTTTTTTGATTAAGTTCGTGAAAATGCGCATAACTTGTCATGGGAACTAACCATCGTGTAAACTGGCATCGACCTTTTCAAATTACTGTGAGCAGAGCTGAATCCTGATTGGTTGGAGTGACCATTCTGCTTTATCCGAATAGACTGGGGGGTTGGAGAGAAGAAATTCACCCTCCTTCTGCTTGCAGCCCACTTTGGAAAATCTGCTCTGAGCCCTTCCTGTCTGTTTCAAAGGAAGGCTTTGGGGGTTGGGAAGACGATCGGGACTAGCCCCTGCTTCACTGGTGTGAGTGTGTGTGTGTGCATTCGTGTGTACGGGGAAACAGCCGATCACATGTTTGTTCTTTTGTTTGTTTGTCCTTCCCTTCACTTGCCTTTTTTCAAGGCTTTGGAGGCAGGGAAAACAATCAGGAATGAGGCTAGCCCCCTGCTTCTGTGGTGTGTGTTTGTGTGTGCATGCGTGAAGGGAAGGGAAGGGAAGGAGATCGCTCCACCATGCTTTTGCTTGTTCGTGCTTTCATTCACTCCTTTCTTTATAGAAGCCTTTTGGGGCTGGGGAAGATGGGGAAGTTGACAGATCGCTCTTTCAATCTCTTGTTTGTTTGTCCTTTTCTTTCCTCTCATTATTTATGGTCTCCATGACCCCCTCCTTGCTCCCTCCCCGCCTCCTGCCTGGCTTTAATCATCTGGAGGTGATCCCCCCCACCTTTGCCTGTGTGAACTAAGGAAAACCGAAAGTGGCTGCATCTGGCTGCATCTTCCAAATATGCCAGGATTTGTGTGATTTATGCGCTCCTGATGCAAAAGAACGGTAATCCGGAATCTTGCAAACTTTTTCCTGTCATGGAACCGGCCCCCAGGTCACCACTGTTGGTTAGGATCAGATCTAAAATAACTGATGCCTTAGTTGCCAATTCCACCTTCTGGACAATGAAACTGTCTGCAAGGCAAGTGAGGAGTTTGTTAGACCTTATAGTCTTGGCAGAGTTTGACCTCCAACAAATATCAGGATAGTTGAAATCTCCCATTACTACATTTATCCTTTCTGAATTTGTGGTCATTTCATCCAAGTCCTCATTCTAGCTTGAGAGTCTGTAGTAGACCACCTGCACCCCCACAATGACATACCTGTTGTTTCTCTTTCCCTTAATTTTTGTGCAGATGCTCTCAACCTGGCTTCCAGGATTTAAGTCATGGATCTCTTCAGAGGTGTAAACATCCTTAACATATACAGTCGTCCCTTCACATTCGCGGGGGTTCCGTTCCGCGGACCCCCGCGAATGTGAAAAATCCGCGAATAACGACTCCCCTCCCCCCTCCCTCCCCAGGCCTTTGCGGGGCCTTCCTAGGCCCCGCGGAGGTCTCCCCGGCCCTCCCTCCCCCCCTCCCCAGGCCTTTGCGGGGCCTTGCTAGGCCCCGCAGAGGTCTCCCCGGCCCTCCCTCCCTCCCTCTCCAGGCCTTTGCGGGGCCTTGCTAGGCCCCGTGGAGGTCTCCCCGGCCCTCCCTCCCTCCCTCTCCAGGCCTTTGCGGGGCCTTGCTAGGCCCTGCGGAGGTCTCCCCAGCCCTCCCTCCCTCCCTCTCCAGGCCTTCGCGGGGCCTTCCTAGGCCCTGTGGAGGTCTCCCTGGCCCTCCCTCCCCCCTCCCCAGGCCTTCGCGGGGCCTTGCTAGGCCCCGCGGAGGTCTCCCCAAGCCTCCCTCCCTCCCTCTCCAGGCCTTCGCGGGGCCTTCCTAGGCCCTGCGGAGGTCTCCCTGGCCCTCCCTCCCCCCTCCCCAGGCCTCCCTCCCTCCCTCTCCAGGCCTTCGCGGGGCCTTCCTAGGCCCCGCGGAGGTCTCCCCAGGCCTCCCTCCCTCCCTCTCCAGGCCTTCGCGGGGCCTTCCTAGGCCCCGCGGAGGTCTCCCCGGCCCTCCCTCCCTCCCTCTCCAGGCCTTCGTGGGGCCTTGCTAGGCCCCGCGGAGGTCTCCCTGGCCCTCCCTCCCCCCTCCCCAGGCCTTCGCGGGGCCTTGCTAGGCCCCACAGAGGTCTCCCTGGCCCTCCCTCCCCCCTCCCCAGGCCTTCGCGGGGCCTTGCTAGGCCCCGCGGAGGTCTCCCCGGCCCTCCCTCCCTCCCTCTCCAGGCCTTCGCGGGGCCTTGCTAGGCCCCGCGGAGGTCTCCCCGGCCCTCCCTCCCTCCCTCCCCAGGCCTTCGCGGGGCCTCCGGAGGGCCTCCGGGGGTCCCTCGAAGGCCTCCCCACCCCTCCCCAAGCCTTCGCGGGGCCTCCAGAGGGCCTCCGGGGGACCCGCGAAGGCCTCCCCACCCCTCCTCAGGCCTTCGCGGGGCCTCCGGAGGGCCTCCGGGCATCCCACGAAGGCCTCCCCACCCCTCCCCAGGCCTTCATGGGGCCTACGGAGCGCCTCCGGGGGCCCCGTGGAGGCCTCCCTGGGCCTCCCCGCTCCCTCCAGGTCTTTTCACGGGGCCTCTGGAGGCCCCGTGTCGCGGTTTTGGGGGGGCCCGGGGGGGCCTCCCAAAACCGCGAATAACCAAAACCGCGAATGTCAAGTTCGCGAATGTGGAGGGACAACTGTAATGCTACTTGTTCGTCTTCCCTGTTTCATCTATTTCTCTGAAATAGGTTATCCCCCCCATTACTACATTCCAATCATGAAACTCATCCCACCAGGTTTCAGTGATGCCTATTATAGCATATTTGCTTTGTTGTGTTAACAGTTCAGGTTCATCTTGTTAATTTCCCATGATCTGTGCATGGGAAACATTTCCCAAATGAAAACTGGGACAGTTGTGGCTGAGTCACATTTAAGTTTGGTCAAAAGGGTGTGGCCAGGCAACAAGATGGTAATAGCTATTAATGAGGAAGAACACACAAAGCTACTATTTTAAGCAGAGAAACCCAGGAATGTATGCACTGAGCTTAGAAAAGGCAAGATGTTGCCCACTTCCTTTCCTCTCCTTCCTGCTGAACAAACTCAGTGCAAAATACTTCTGCACTTTAAACTCACTTTGCAGCAACTGAAGTAAGCCAAGGATGAAAGGGGAAGGTGGGTAAGGAGAAGGAAACTGGGCTATTTTAAAAGCGGCTGAGGAAGTGGGATGGCAAAAGATTAACTGGGGCTGTCCCTGTCAAATCAGGATAGTTGGGGGGTATGAGACAGGGGAATAAACTTCCTTGTTATCAATTGGCTTGTACTGTTCTCATATCTCTTAGAATGAGATATGAGTCGGACACGTGCAGTTCAATTTCCTTTGTTTAATTCTATCCTATATAACCCCAGATCCATCTTTTAGTTGCCTTGCCTGGCAAGATCCGCATCCCAGCCCAAAGGCCCATTATGCAGCCATATGGCCTAGAATGCTGTCCCTCAGGTAGTCTGGGTAGATTTCTTGTTTAGTGACCTGATTCTGCTACTTTCTGTAAGGGGATACTGGAACCCATCAGCTGTATAATGTGTCCTCTGTGGTAGACTGCTTGCTGCATGCTTTAACACCAATAAAGCTTATCTTTTAAGTGGTGATGTATCTCAGTTTTCCATTCCAAACAAAGTATTGGAAATGCCTGGAACCAGTGGTGCCACTAGGGTTGGTGTCATCCAGTGCGATAACTCATGGTGTCACCTCCATGGACTGTAGTAATGTACTAATGTTACTTGTAAATTGTAATTCCCATATATCACTGAATGTAATGGCAATAGTAGTGACATAAACAACTAGCAAAATTAAAATTGCATTCCTGAAAAGACAGCTCACACTTGTTTTGAAAGCCAGCCTGATTATGAAGTGCCAAGAGGAGGCTCTGGAAACTACATTTCTCATACAATCTGTGCATGACTTTGATGGTTACCGAAAACTTACATGCAGGAGAAGACCAGGAAGGAAGGCTCACTTGGCTGGACACCATGCCAGAGATATATTTTTTTATAAAAAATAAGTTTCTGCTGAAATACTGCACAAAAATTGTATAGACAGTCATTTTAATGTTACCGTCTCTGATGGTGTCACCTGGTACAATCCGCACCCTCCACACCCATCTAGTGGCACCACTACCTGGAACATCAATCAGCTTCCCCTCAGAAGACATCAGAAACATGTATTTGTGAAGGTGGGATCAGGAACATATGGTTCCACAGATTTTCAGTTGGCAAAAGGGTAAGAAGTTCTGAACCTATTTGAATAGGGACCTCTCCTGATGGAAGCTATGATGTGGACCTTGAGACTCTATTTTCAAGTTCAAAGAAGCATTTACATGTAAATGAATTTTGGGAAGGGAATGAATTTTTATCCACAATAAATGTGTGTGACTGTATGGACTTTATCAGACAAGCCTCTATCAACGTTCTTTTGCCAGCATATTTTGTACTGTTTTTCTGCCAGCAAAAGAACTTTTTATACCAGACCTATCTTTTTTATCTGTGAATAGGCAGCCCCAGCATTGATGGAGAGTAAATAGAGCTCTGTTTACTTCCATGTTCATGATCTCACAGATTCTTGTGAGAAGATGCAAGCGTGGGAAATTTTAAAAATAAAGAAAAAGAAACACACAAAATGTATGTACAAGCTAATAGAGATATAAAGAGGTAAACAGGAATTAAAATTGGTAGTTAGCTTGTCAAGGTTTAACAAAAGAGGGAAAAGGGAGGTAAGAAGCACAAAATGTATGGAATGATATGAATAGCTTCATGTAAAGTAATAGCCAACTGTGTTATTTAATAACATTTTATTTGACTAGGAAAAAAAAGATAATAATGTAAGAAGAAGTATTAAGGAATGGATAATGTAATATAATATGAGTTTTATTTTCTGTAATCATATATTATTCGTTTTAATAAAGATTAATTTTTAAAAATGTACATACAATCACAGAAATGCACTTTACAACTTAAAAGTGAACCGGGGATGTTCATAAAAAGAGCATCCCCTACCTGGCTGTCGCAATCTCACCCAGAAGTGTTCTGTCATTGATGCTGTATTCATGTGAGCACAATGGCATAAGGTTTCAAATGCCAGCAATACCAGCAAAAAAGCGCCACAGGAGATCTATTGATGGCTTGGCCCGTCAATAAAATATAATGACTTTTTGACTGGACCAGAGTGCAAAAGGATGACATCATCTGATACGCACGCCCTTTTGCGTTGATTAGGCATCATTATGACGCCATATTTCCTGCATCTGATAAAGTCCTGTGTCAGTTCTGTAGCAGCCATAATTCATTGGCACATTGCGTGAGTCACTTCAAAATCTAACCAAAATCCTTATCACACTATACTGTCATAGATCTATATTCCACTTTAACTGCCATTGCAACATCCTATAGAATCCTGGGGTTAGTAGTGTAGTGAGGCCCAAGAGCTCTCTGGTCAAGCATTCAGAATGCCCCTAGCTAAACTGTAAATGCCAGGATTTCATAAGATGTTTCCATGGCAATTAAAGTGGAATCATAATGCTTTAACAATGTAGTAAGATATGCCTTTTAGCTGCCACTCAAGGTTCAATGTCCTCTTGCGAGTCAAAATTCCAAATTGGGGGCAGGGACTCCTAGAAGCAAAAGGGGGGCTTGCTATAATTCAACATGAAGTATTTTTTTTAGAGGACTAGAAAATAGAAGCATTGTACCAATATTTATACAATACTCACGAAAGTTGATTGTGAATAAAAATCAAGCAAATATGATGCTCAACTCTCCCCGCGGTACCGCAACAGTACCGCTAGAGGGCAGCGTCATCCGAAACTGACACTTTGCAGCACAGCAGCCTCGCAAGCTGACGAGTCTGCTTGCGTTGCTTTTTAAATGTCCGAAAAAGTCCCTAGTGAGATTCCTGAAGTAAAAAAAAAAAGGGGGGAACAGAAAAACAGGAGGTCCCATGGACCTCTTTGGGGCTTTAGGTACAGACCAAGGCAGTACATCTCAGCCAATGAATACTAAATAATCAAATAATTTCCTCAGTCTCATGTTTCTGGCAATTAGGAAAGGGAGGATTAATTAAAATATGTTTGCTGTACAGGGCTGAAGGCAAAGATTTAACTGGTTAATTAAAATCAACAAATGTCGAGGATTGTACACTGCAAAGGAAAACACATGGCCATGTCTCTATCAAACAGTCTTTACAATAACAGTATAATGAAACTATATGTAAATGTAAAATGATGTAGTGATATATGTTTGGAGAAATAGGATTAATCCATGAACCCAACATGAGGGCAGAAGGAAAAACTGGAAGATCTTATAAAAAGATAGAAAATGCAGAGATAAGATAGAAACTGGACCCATTCAAATAAACAGGTACATTACACTTTATTAGTCCTAGGGCTGGTTTACACAGCAGATTTATTGTGGCAACTTGCGTTTTAATTCTTTTCCGCAGCTGTGCCAGTCAGGGTTTTGTTTCTGATTATGCCGCTTTTACGTTCAGACTTGAAAAAGTGTGGGGGGCGTGGCCTCCCAAGCAGACAAAGGCTGTATGGGGAAGGGCATAGGCCAAGACTCACAGACTGCCCAAATAGCAGGGGGGAAGATCAAAGTAGTGGCTCTGTCTGTGTCTCTGTAAATCTGCCTGTAAATGAACTCACTCCGTGAAGCAGAGGGACAGTAATCTCTCTGCTAAAAGACCTTGCTGCCATGCCGTGGATCCTAAGGTGAACCTATCACAAGTTTTTCCAGCCTCCCCCTCCCTCCCCCCCTCTCTCGTGCTCTCTCTCTCACTCACTCCCTCCCTCCCTCCCTCCCCCAAGCAGAGCTGACAGATGGGAACTTTATGACTGAAAGGTCTTGGGAATCCTTTTTCTTGGCAGACCTTCTGCAAAATAGCAGAAAGGATTTTTCAAAGTTTCCTGATGCTACTGAACGCAGTTCCTCTCTTTTAAGCCCGCCCCTTACATCATAGCAACCAATCACAATGCAGATCTGATGCAGCCCTTAGTTTACACTGCCAATAAAGCGCTACATTGCAAATATGCCGGCAAAAGTAGCGACATCCCTTGCCACGCTATATTTGGGTGTTTTACCTTCCCCCCTTCTGAATGAGGCGGTGCTGTGCTGCAATCCGTGGGAACTATGAGCTATCTTAGCGGTATATTTAGAGGAATATTTGCTCATGTAAACGACCCCCTAGTCATTCTGGTAGGATAATTTGCACAAAATTACATTTACTTCCACCAGTCACTGTTATTTAATTTACACAACTATTTCGTACATGGAAAAAATAGTATAAGAGCCAAACAGGCAGAGCATACCACTCTGCCCACACAGTTCCATCTAATCCTTTTGCCCCACGCAGCTGTTATACTCTGAGAGGGGTGGTGGCAGCTGCTGCTACTGACTAGTGGGGAGAGGAGGGGGAGGCAATTCAGAAAAGAAAGAGGTGCTCTTCCGGTCTGAGCCGGAGCGAGCGACGGACGATCAAAGAGGAGCTCCGACTCCCAATTACCCCCGACGTGGCTGTGGAGGAAAAATCGGGGCTAATAAACCCCTTTAGACCTCTAAAAAGAGTCCCCCAGGCAAGGGGGCCTCGAAAGGTGCCACTGAGCGGGAGCGCCGGGCGTGAGATCCGCTAAGCAAAAGTAAGGAGGGGACGGAGGGTAGCGGGTGCGCCGGGCTGTATGGTGGTTCCCAGCCGCAACGGGAGAAGAGTGGGATGAAAGACATACCCACATCTCGCTGGAGAAGCCGTCAGACACCGCGGATTAAAGAAAGAAAAATTGAATTAAAAAAGGTCCGTGGAGCTTGCTCTTGGGAGGTAGCTCTAGTCCTCCAGAAAAATAGGGCACTGCCTTTAAATAGCAGTTGGTGACTTACTTTTTGACTATCTGACTGTTTGCTTGCAATATCTTTATTGCTATTATTTTGGGAAATATTTTAATGACCAAATGAACTCAAGCTGAGAGGTGTTTTTTTTTTCCTTTGCATATCTGCTTGTTGCCTTTTTGGTTATTTTTTTTCTTTTTCTTTGCTTTCTATTTGAGGAAGTTTAGTTTGTAATTACTACCATGTTTTTCTTTTACTTTTGGAAGTTTTGAAGGTTGGCCATTTTTGTTGTCCGTTTGAGCTAAGTTGCTGGTTATATATATATTTTTATTCTTCTTTTTCTTTTTCACTCATTACTTTGGTCGTTCGTTAAGGGTTTTTTTTTTTTGCTGAGTCACAACTGCTAAGAGAGGCATAACGAGGCATAAAGAAACTGGATAAGTAAAGTGTCCTTGAAAAAGCTGAAATCAGATTGCTACTGCCACATGGTGGGAAGACTGCCAACACACCGGGTCATATGAAAGCAGGCAGAAAGTAAAAAGTCTGGCTTATGTAAAAAGCCAAAATGTGCTTTTGAATAATTACTGAATAAGTCCAGCAACTGCTCTATTTTCACTTCTTCTCCAGCTCCTCTTTACTTACATATATATATATATATATATATATACACATATAAATTTTTACTTCTTTTCCTTTTGTTCTTATTCTCTTTCTTTTGTTATTTTTTTTAATTTGGAAATTGCTGGAGATACAGTGTTATTTTTTCCCCTTCCCTTTTGTGGTCATTATTGTCGCTCTGTTTGTTTTGTTTTGTTTGTTTTGTCTTTTCCCCTCCCCCCACTCTGTTTTTCCCCAAAACTGTTTGGTCCCCACCACAGTATTGGGATTCTTTTTTCCTTTTTAAATTTTATTTTTCTTGAATTCTCCTAAATATAATTTTTTGTATCCCCTCTTTTTTTTCCAGCTTGCTTCATTTTCTTTGTTAATTGGAGATCTTTTCTCCCTTGTTTTTTTTTATTTATCTACTTATTTACTCATTTTAAAATTTTCGAATAGTTCGAACCACCCTTGAATTGGGAGGCAAAGTCAAACCCCCCTTTTTTCCCTTCCCCCCTCTTTCAAGAGAAAGAGAAGGAAATAGAAATCAGGGGAGAAGAAGAAGTAGTAATAGAATAAGGAGATAGCTAAAGAAGGATAAAGTAAGTAGAGGGTTTGAGTATGTGGGATAGACAGGGATAGAGAGTAAATAAGAAAGAAGGAAAGGAATTTGAGGAGAGAAAGGGGAGGAGAAGTTAGGAAAGGAAAGAAGAGAGGAAAGGAATAGGAGAGAAGTCATCTAAAGTTAAGGAAGGAATTTAAGTTAAGGAGTGGGACAAGGAGCTGAGAGGAATAGAGGGAGGAGGAGAGAGGAGGGGAAATAGAAAATTGAAGGGAAAGAGGGTTCAGGAAGGGAGAAGGATAGTAAATAGGAAAAAGAAGGGGAAAAAGAAGGGAGAGGAGGAAGAGAGAAATTGAGAGAGAAACGATTAAGAACAGGTTGATCAAAAGGAAGGAAAGGTAGATAAGAAAATAAAGAAATGTAGAAAAAGAGAGAGGAGATAAAAGAGGAGGAACCACAAGTCTCTTGGTGGTAAAAGCAAGAAAGTAAGAATATGGCTTCAGGAGTTAGAAGTAGGACAAGAACTTTTGATCCCTATAGCTCACAAGGACGGAGAGGCTCGGCGGAGGAAAGCACATCGCAATACATGATGAAGTTTATGGAGGAGATACGGGACTTTAGAAAAGATGTGACAGTACAACTAGAAGACATCAATACGAAGTTCAATGCCCTTCATACTATACTGACGCAAACAAAAAAAGAAGTGAAAGAAAATAAAGAAGACATCCAACTGTTAAAAAAAGACAATATAGACCTGCATGCAGAACTGGAAACAACACGTGATCAACTAGCATTAGCGGAAGCCAGAGAAAAAGAAGCTTGGATCAGATTAAGAGGTCTAAAAGAGCAACCAAATGAGGACACCAAAAAAAGGGTAATAGAGTTGCTAGTACAAAACTTAGAATGGAGTGGAGAACAAGTCAGCAGGGAATTGGACCGGGTTAGACTAAAATCGAACTTTGCAGTCAAAAGAAACCTCCCGAGAGATATAATAATACAATATGCAAGGAAAGTGGTGAAAGATTACATTATGGAGGTGCATTTTAACAAAGGCATTTGCTATGAAGGGAAGTTACTTATATTACTGAAGGAAATTCCATTGAGGATTCTAAGGAAGCGTAAGGATTACCAGTTTTTGGTGGAGATATTGAAGAAAGAAAAAATTCCCTTCAGTTGGGATAAGTTGGAAGGTGTTCTATTTACATACAAAAAAGAAAAATTCAGGATTGATACAGTGGAAAAAGCACAAGAATTCATTAAAAAGAACAAAAAAGACTTTGGACTGCAATGAAAAAAACAAACTGAGCAAAATGATAATACAAAGGAAAATAGAGAAGCAACACACCAAGTAGAAAGACGACCTAGTGAAGAGAACAGAAGGACTGAGGGGAAGAAGTGTAGAGAAAATGAGGAATTCAGAAGACAGCTTGCTGGACTTAGAAGTGCCAATGTAGGATACTACTTAACTGAATCAAGGAGAAAGTAAAAAAGTAAACAAAGTTTATGAATTAGGGTAATCAAGTTAAATTTTGAAGTTTCTTGAAACATTTACACAAATAAAGATAGTAATATTATTACTGACACTACGGTTGATATCTAGACAAATTAATAATTTCTATAAAATATGGCGGGAATAAAATTCATGACGTGGAATGTGAAAGGATTAAATGCAGAAAAGAAAAGGAAATTAGTATTCCATTATCTCAAAAAAACAAAAATAGATGTCATTTGCCTACAGGAAACTAGGATAAAGAAATCACAGGGAATTTAGGTTAGACCAAAAAAATTTAGGAGAAATATTTCTATCATCAAATGTGAAAAAGAAGAAGGGGGTGGTACTATATGTTAATCTGCAACTAAGACCAACTTTGATTTTGGCTGATGAAAAAGGTAGATATATAATGGTGGAGATAATATTGGACAATATCAAAATACTGGTAATAGGTATCTATGTTCCCATAGAAGAAAAATCTAGTTTCTTTGGAGAAATAAAAAACATAATAGGACACCTGAGCTATAACAACTGGTGCTTACTGGGTGACTTCAATGGGGTGGTAGAACCAAAAATGGATAGATATTCAGAGAAAACGATGCACAACAAAACGAATAAAAAAATACCAAGGGAAATTAACAAAGGAGCTTTTTGACATAGTAGAGGAACTACAATTAATAGATATTTGGAGATTTAAAGAGGGGGAAGCAAAAGAGTATACCTACTATTCAGACGTACACTGCTCATTTTCAAGAATTGACATGATATGGATCAGTGCTAACCTGGCAAGTAACATTAAAAAAATAGATATTTTGCCAAAACCCCTGTCGGACCACAATCTGGTATTGGCAACAATAAAAAGCAGAAAACAAGAAATAATTGGAGAATTAATGTATCATTATTATTAAAAGAAGAAGTGATCGAAGATTGTAAGAAAAAATTGAAAGAGTATTTTGAATTGAATTTAAATAAAGGGACAGATATTAATACGGTTTGGGATGCAGGGAAAGCAGTGATGAGGGGCGTTTTTAAGAACTGGAATGTAATAATTAACAGGAGGAAAGAAGCAAGGAGAAAGACAATTTTGGATGAAATAAAACAAAAAGAACAAGAATTGGTAAAGACCCCAAATAATAAGAAAGTTGTAATCCAGATTAAAATATTGCAGAAGCAATTAAATATGATAGCGACACTCTCTCTGGCTTTTCTTCGCAAATGAAGATTCAGGAAGGACTCATCCCGCGCCTTCTGCAAGCGCGCTGATGACTAAAAAGGCCAATCCGAGATAAACAAGTCCGGTTGCAAAAAGTGCAGCAGAAGGTCTCCTTGGGTGATGTTTTTGGGTTGTGATTCTTTCTGCGTTGTCGTTTCTCTTCAAGACTTGTTCGTCGTGAGTTCTCAAATAAGGCTGCAGCATTGTGGATAGTGCGTCTCCATGATAGCGACAGAGGAAATGAAGAAAAAACTAGACTTTTTAAAACAAAGAAATTTTGAACATGGTAACAAACCGGGTAGGTGGCTGGCTTATAGGTTGAGAAAGGAAAGAACAAAAAGATTAATAATAAAAATTAGATCCGGGGATAAGGAAATAATAGATGAAATGCAAATTCAAAAAGTATTTCATAACTACTTTAAAACAATATATCAAAAGAAAGAAATTTCTACAACGAAGGTGAGTGAGTACATTAAGAAATGTGGTATTAATAAAATCTTAGTTATGCAAAGAGAGGTACTAAACAATGATATAACGATAGAAGAAATTGTAGATATAATAGGGAAAATGAAAATGAAGAAATCGCCAGGACCAGATGGCTTGCCAGTGGAATATGATAGAATATTTCAAGATGAATTAACAGATCCATTACTGAGGGTAATAAAGAATATTTTGAATAAGAATCAAATCCCCAATAGCTGGAAAGAGGCAAACATAGTTTTAATTCCTAAGGAAGGACGTGATCAATTACAAATAAAAAATTACCGACCCATCTCCCTACTGAACACAGATTACAACATTTTTGTGGCAATATTGGCTAGTAGACTCAAAGTTTTTTTGCAAAGTTATATAAAGTATGACCAAAATGGTTTCCTGCCCAATAGACAAATAAAAGATAATATTAGATCAATAATCAATATAATTGAATATTTACATTACCATAATGAAACTAAAGGAGCTCTAATTTTTCTAGATGCAAAAAAAGCATTCAATAACTTAAATTGGCTCTTTATGATAAAGGTATTAGAAGAAATGGACTGTGGTCCAAAGTTTTGTAAGTGGATTCAAATAATATATCAGGAACAAAAAGCCAAATTAATAATAAATGGAAAGTTATCGGAAGAAATAGGAATTGAAAAGGGTACTAGACAGGGTTGTCCACTATCTCCTCTATTGTTTATCTTAGTACCAGAAATTCTTCTTAATGAAATAAGAAAGGATAAAGAAATTAGAGGACTCAAAGTTAAGAAAGAAGAGTACAAAGTAAAGGCATTCGCTGATGATCTGGTGGTAATTTTAGAGGATCCAATAAAAGGAGTGGATGGTTTAATGGCAAAAATAGAGGAATTTGGAAAATTGGCAGGACTCAAGATTAATAAAGAAAAAACAAAATACTGACGAAAAATTTAGACAGAAAAGAAAAAGAAGAATTAGAAAAGAGAACAAATTGTGAGATAGTGAAAAAGGTAAGATATTTAGGGATTAATCTGTCAACAAATAATCAACAATTATTCTATAACAATTATGATAAAGTCTGGAAAGATATCAAAACAGATTTGAGTAGATGGCAAGGGCTGAATTTGACACTTTTAGGAAGAATAGCTACTATCAAAATGAATGTATTACCGAAACTATTATTTCTTTTTCAAGCTATACCTATAATTATTTTGAATAAAATTTTCAGAATCTGGCAAACAGACTTAAGCAAATTTTTGTGGGCGGGCAGGAAACCCAGAATTAAATGGAAGTTATTAACAGACGATAAAGACAGAGGGGGATTGGGCCTACCAGATCTGAGAATTTATTTTGAAGCAACGTGTTTATTATGGCTAAAACAATGGATACTGTTAAGAGAATAGAAGAGACCTAGAATTAGAGGGATTTGAATTAAAAGCAGGCTGGCATGGCTATTTAGGTTACAATAAATTAAAAATAAATAAAGACTTTAAGAATCATGTAGTGCGAAGAGCACTGATTAGAATTTGGGAGAAGTATAGAATTAGGCTATGCCCAAAAATCCCAGGTTGGTTATCTCCACAGGAAGCCTTTTGCAAAAATGAGCTAAGAGACTACAAATGGTTAATTTATAGAGAGTTAATGGTTAAAGACAGAAATGAATGGAAAATTAAAGAATGGCAGGATTTAACAGCAGAAGGGATACAACTACAATGGTTAACATACTACCAAATTAGATCTAGGATCAAGGAAGATTTAAAAGCAAGACAGTATGAAGGTGAAATTTCAGAGTTTGAAAAATTATTGAGAGCAAATAATAAGCATTTAATTAGTA
The DNA here is from genome assembly GCA_030847615.1 of Gambelia wislizenii. Classification (NCBI taxonomy): domain Eukaryota; kingdom Metazoa; phylum Chordata; class Lepidosauria; order Squamata; family Crotaphytidae; genus Gambelia; species Gambelia wislizenii. The sequence goes on along the minus strand of JAUMIR010000001.1, from coordinate 340,211,507 downwards.
GACTTTATAGACTTTTACTAAAATGGAATTTAGAAGATGAACAGGTAAAACATTGTATGATAAAATGGGCCGGGGATATTGGACACAATATTCAATTGGAACAGTGGGAGGAAATTTGGAAGAGGGGTTTGAAATTCACGTGCTGTTACAATCTGAAGGAAAATTTTTATAAATTAATGTACAGATGGTATATGACCCCATCAAAACTAGCTAAAATGAAGAAAGGTATATCTTCACAATGTTGGAGATGTAAACACCAAAAGGGATCCTTTTATCATATGTGGTGGGACTGCAATAGAGTAAGAAGATTCTGGCGGAAGATAAAGAAATAGAGAAAATTATAGAGGTGAAGTTGGATCTAAGACCAGAATTATATTTATTAAACATGGTTAATTTAGAAAATCCAAAAGAGAAAGAACATAGATACCTAATACTTTACCTGATTACAGCAGCAAGGTTGGTCTTAGCAAGGTGCTGGAGAACGGAACTAAACTAAACTGGAATAGCTACAGAAGGTTGTAGAATTGGCTCAACTGGATAAATTGATGAATTGGATAAGAAAGAAAACAACAAAGGACTATATAAAGATATGGGAGCCACTTATAAAATATGTTAGACAGAAAGAAGGAGATACAAGTACTCTTGGTTTCTATAGCTAGGCAAATAATCAGATGGCTAAATTGGGTATAGGGTAAAAACTTATTTACGGTTTAATTTACTGTTTAGACGTCATACTAAGGAATAGATGTAAACAGATGTAAATATATATAAAGTTATAAGAGAATGTGGTTATGTACTTAACGAGTATATGTGAATTGTTGTCGGCAGGAAAATATGTATAGTAGAAAAGAAGAAGGGAAAAAAAGAAGGCAGTGTAAACTATTAGGAGTAGTGTTAAATAATGGAGATGCTAAAATGATATTTTGTGTTATAGGAGGTGAAGTATGGAAAATATTACAGAACCAAACAAGATCAAGCGGGAAGTCTTTAAAAACTAGATGTATATGTGATGTATGTTTATTTGTTAAATTGTGCACTTCTACTTTTCTCTTTCTTTTTCTTTTTTTCTTCTCATATTCTTTTTTCTTTTTTTCTCTTTGTCTTTGTTTTTATACAGGATGCTTTTGTTAGTGTTTGACTTTTGCTGTTAATAATTGTTATTACTTCTTAGTTTTTGTTACTACTTTTGTTACTATTTGTTATTCAATAAAATTTAATTAAAAATTAAAAAAAAGAAAGATGTAGCTGGCCCCAACTCTGAGGGGAAGGGAAGCACTCCAGCTGGGAAAGCACGCTCATTTCTTTTCCCCTTGAAGTTAAGAGCAGCTGCAACTTCCCCTTCTACCCACCTCCCTACTTCCCTCCAGTAAACAGCAAGCTTTGTGGCAGGAGTGACGTTTTGGACAAGACACAAAGAGCTAGAAAATAGCTCCCTGCCCCCTATCCTAAAAGAGACATAGGTTGAATGCAAACCTGCAAAATAATTAATCCTTACCTCAATCCCAGTGCTATTGGAAAACACATTCCTTCATTTTCAAAGTGAAAGCGCTTCTTTTAGGCTTTAACATGATTTTTTTTTAAAAAAAAACCTTTTTACTCCTCACTTTCGTGGGAAAAACGACTTTTTTAGATGTTTGCCCTGCGCTCCAAATCTTGATTGGGGTGGGATTGTAGGGGGTTGTTGGAGGATGAGACAGGTTGGTGGGAGGTTACTTAGGTCTGGCAAATGTGGCCTCACCATTTCTATTTTTATTTTATATTCAGTGCATGTTTGAATAACCAAAAGCTAGCAAGGCTTCTGAAACATTCTGTTTGTGAATGGGTGGAAGGTTCACAGGAGGAAGGGTTCCAAATGGGTTGTGTGTCTTATATTTTATCAAATATTTTTATTTTATTAAATACATTTTTTCCTCAACATTTGTGAGGGGTAGGGACACCCGGCCACATGGGCTTCCTCAATCAGTCACTCCCTCCCTCCCTCCCTCACTCACTCACTCACTGGGGCATGAGGGACTTAAGAGGATTGGATGGGTGTAGATGTCTACACTGGCATTCTGTTGGGTATTATTTAGAAAGCTGTCCTTGAGCAAGCAGGGATCACCAGCATTGAGATAATGATATTGAGAACACAGCTGCGCTGGGCAGGGCACATTTCTAGGATGGAGGACCATCGCCTCCCAAAAATAGTACTCTACGGTGAACTCGCCACGGGTCAGCGTAAGAGGGGCGCTCGAAAAAAGTGATACAAGGACTCCCTGAAGCTACATCTCGGGCTCGGCTAAATTGATCACCAACAGTGGTCCGCTCTGGCCTCACATTGGGAGGCATGGAGACGCACTATTCACAATGCTGCAGCCTTATTTGAGAACTCACACCAAACAAGTCTTGAAGAGAAACAACGCAGAAAGAATCACAACCCGGAAACATCACCCAAGGAGACCTTCTGCTGTGCTTTCTGCAACCGGACTTGTTTATCTTGGATTGGCCTTTTTAGTCATCAGCGTGCTTGCAGAAAGTGCAGGAGGAGTCCTTCCTGAATCTTCGTTTGCGAAGAAAAGCCAGAGAGATCTTACCACATGTAGGAGTTCAGGCTAGCCAGAGGAAACAACAAGGTTAATTAATTCACTGAGTACTTGCAGTTCTCTTTCTTCTTGACCTGCCTTAGAAGCTCTTTCTCTTGTTGGGAAAACTGAAGAGAAGGAATTGATTGGAGAAATGTGTATGGATGGCACACTTGCCTGCAGCAAAATAACTTGTAAAAGCATTCTCTACAAATTCAAACACAGACATATGGTAGATACCTGGAATGAAATGAAGGTGATAATCCTAAATATAGTTTCCTGGGATTAAGCCTATTGAATACAGCAGGAGTTGGTAAACATTCATAAAGTTGATCTATAAATATTTGAAACTTTCTACTAGAAAGCAAGATTATGAGCTCAAGATCTTCTGAGGCTTGTTAACATTTGCTTTCCTTTTATCAGTGAGGAGAAACCAAGATAATGCCAGGAAATCACAGTGCAGTGACTAAGGTCCCGTCTACACGATTTAAATAATACGTACGGCGTGCGGAATTTCGCACTTCGGTACAAACAGCCGTTCGGATGCACACGAATGCAAAAGAGGGGGGCCCGGTTTTCCACCCTGAAATACGCACACGCGGCATTCGGGAGGGAAAGCGGATCGCGAAGAGAAATCCGTATGCCGTTCGGATGGCTGATGGGTCTGTATGGTCCGTTCGCACACATACGAACAGGCAGGGTAATCTGATTGGCTGGCCGAGTAGAGGGGGCGGGGCTAGCACGGAGGGGAATTGGGAGCGGCTGCCATGTTAGTTTCCCGGCTAGCGAGCGTCCGATAAGTCCATGAATTTATATGTTTATTTATTTTTATGTTATATTGTAAATACGGAAAACCGACTGTCTGCAAACCAGGAACCTTTTTAAAAAAAAAAAAGCGGCGGGAGATTTAAAACTGCCGCTTGGCTTGCTCGCTCCAGCCAGCTTCGGGAAGAGGGAGTCATACGGAGCTTAGGGGGCTTAAAAATCGTATAGCCAGTTCGTATGCATACGAACGACAGGCTGTTAGTATTTTTTGCCCCCCATATGGATTTTTTTATGATCGTATAGCCGCACCCTAAGCTTATGTTCCTGGCTTTCCCAAAGAATAGCTTCAAACCCTCATCCTCACGGGTATGCTTCTGGTCTATGCTGCTAACATTTTAGGGAATCTGCTCATCATGGTAGCTATCTGGGAAGATTCCAATGTCCTTGCTTCCACATATTTCTTCTTGTGGTCTTTTTCCATAACTGAACTTTCCTATACAACATCTGTGGTACCCCAGATGCTAGGAAATGTTTTATTAGAGAAGAAGACAATCACCATTGGAGAATGTGGTACTCAGATTTTTTTCTTTCATAGATCTGAGCAGCACTGATAGCTTCCTTCTGGTGGCCATGGCTTATGACTACTGTATTGCCATCTGCCACCCTCTGCATTACGCTCGTATCATGACTTGGCAGAGATGTGTATGGCTAGCGGTCATCTCACAGGTCTTTGAGGGACTGTTTTCTTTGGAAATTGCAATCCTGGACTTTCCTTTTCCTTTTCATGGTGCCAATTAGATTGAACTGCTGAAGTTAGAAAGTGTTAACACTGATTTTGAGAAGATTGCCAATTTACTGGGAGACTCCTTATATTCTCAGTCCCATTCCTGCTAATTGCTCTTGCATACATTTCTATCATCAAGACCATCCTGCAAATCCCCTCAAGAAAGGGGCAGCTCCAGACCTTCAACACTTGCTCCTCCCATCTCATGGTGATATTGTTACAACATGGCTGTGGCTCCATGCTCTACCTGCACCCCAAATTCAGAAAGTTTGATAAAATGGATCACTTGCTTGCACTTGTGTACATCTTTAGCACCTCGGTTCTGAACACTGTTACCTATAACTTTAGGAATAAGGAGTTCAGGATACCATTTTTTAAAAACTAACTCTGAAAGCCAAACCAGAAGTTAGAGACACATAGTTACACCCTCTTCATGTTTCTTTATTTTCTGTTTTGTAAAATCTAGGGGGCTGTTTACACGATGAAAATGTAGTGAGATGAATTCTGGTTTTTCACACATCCTGCATGACGATCTTGAGCTTTTCGGAAGGGGGGGGCACCTTTTATCCCTCAACCAGCATGACTTTCCATCTCGCAGTTTGTCCCGTGTTTTTAAAAAAGTCACAGGAGGTTGCAGAAAATCAGGTATGCGAACAGACCAGGACAAGATATCCCAGGACTAGGAGATGCCCGGAAATTGAGGTTGGTAAGGGCGGGCAGTTAGTCCTGAGAAGGAGGGGTCAGAGACCCTTTTCAAACTGTTTTCAACATTCCCAAGAGAATCCTCCATTGTTCTCCTGGTCATTTACCTGAGAGGTCAGTGATATGGATGGTGAAAGCAGTACTCAAACAAGGAAAGGTGGGTGCAGGATCTCCTGGTCCCACACGGAGACCGTAGACTTGCTTGCAATTTGGGGTGCAGGAACAGCTTAAAGAATGCCATAGAAATATTGAACTTTTTGAAAAAAATCACCACTGAGATGAGACGCAAAGGGCATGATTGCACCACGGAAGAGTGTCGCACGAAAACTAAACTAATGAGGAAAAATTATCACCAGGTAATCGATCACAATGCTAAAAGTGGGAACGACGCAGCAAGGATGCCCTTTTTTAAAGAGCTCCATGAAATTCTCGCTGGCGATGCCAACTACCATCCAAAACGGCTCGCTAGAACTATCGACATAGTAAGGGTACCCCGTAGGTCAGTGACTCCCCATCACGATCCCATCCTCAATGAGGACCCACTGATGGCACCATGTTCCGAAACAAACATGGAAGGCTTCTCAGAGGAACTGTTTTCAATCCCACCAGGTAAGCTAAAATTCCCTTTTTAAAAAACGGGGTACTGCTTTGTGAAAACTCGGAAAGTTAAATTTCTGATTATATCTTAAAGAACATACATAGAGTGCTGCTCTGCATGCAGTATTTTTGTATGTTTTACTGCAAACTATTCTGCTTTAAACTTGGTTAGCCCATAAATTCCCTCTGCATGACACCCACATCCTGACTTATAATTAATTATATGTGTAATCTTGTTTATTTAAGTGAGAGAAAATAATGTTCACCTGCCTTTGAAAACAATGTTTACAATGGAAGTTGTTTCATGTCTGGCAAGCACTGTAAATCAAAATCCTGTTTCCAATCACTGGCTCCAGATCCTTTGGAATGCAAATGTTGGCAGTTAGAGGGGGGGTTTGCAGCTCACTGGGCTAAGCACTCACATCATGTTACATGCGTACTCGCACCCTGAAGATGGCTGCAGTCTGTTTGAATTATAAAAACCGAATAATTTAAACTCCATATTATTAAAAATGTGTGCTATGGTGGGAATAATACAGTGAGGGCAATGTGCAGTGCTAATGCTACTTTTAAGTTTACCTTGCCGTATTTTATACTTGCTTTTTACAGAGGATATTCAAACACAGGCTTCTAAAGAGGGTATGGTGACTCTAACACTAGCAAAGGAAAATGAGGCAAGCTTAAGTGTGACACAGATTAGCGACATCAGTGAAGTGGCAGATCCTGAATTAGATGATGTTTGGACCACCATTCCTCTCCAGAATGGTTTTATTTCCTTTTTAACTAGCTTACATGGGGGAGGGGGGGTTACAGCAAAAATATTAATAATTTGTTATCTTACTTTTTCCTCCCTTATCCAGTTACTTCACTTAGCAATCCAGTTGCTTCCCTTATCCCTGCTGAAAGGCTTCAGATGAACCATAGAAAATGATGCTTCCTTGAGACAGCAGAAATTAATAATTCCAGGGCAATGATGGATCGACTTATTACCCATATGGAGATTATCCTGGCATGGAGAAGATGGACCAGAGAGCTAAAGTTATGAATGACTACCTTGAGAAATTTTATCAACATGAGGTTGAAGATAGCAGGGGTATGTGTGAAGCTAAAGACAGGCAAACAGATATGCTTAGAAAACTCATTGAGCACATAACATCTCCAGAAAACACTCCTAGAAGGCTTGTTGTTAGGAGAGTGACTAATAAATGTAATGTTGTAGACTCAGAGAAGGAGAACTCCCAGCCACAAGAAAATCAAGTTACAAACACAGCTACCACTAGTGGCAGGCTAGAATTAAATAGACCAGTTAGGAAGGTTTTAAAAATTGTTCCCCTTACATTGTAATTCTCAGTACAAAAGATAGACCAAAACCAGCATTGTACTTCTGTTATTGCATTCCATTTTTCTATACTTGAATTCTTATAATTACTGAAATGCATGTGGCAACTCCACTGCTTGATGAACCATACCTTCAACTAAATACCAATTACTGTGTTATTATTATTATTACATGTTTTGTGGTTAAAAAAAATAACGTTTACATCCCAACATGTAAAAATGTACTAAACCATGTTTGTCCATCTTTATTTTCCCTTCTATTGCCTACATTCTATCTTTTATTAATCACATAACTTCTGTAAAGGAGTTAGACTACCCCCTCCACCTTACCAACAAACACACATAATAATTTTTAATAAACAATGCAATCTGTCTCTTTTATTTTGTAGCAAAAATATTTAGATGTACAGTTATTTACATGAATATTTTAATATATATTTACATAATATATTTACAAAATTAAAAAAATACAAGGCATGTAAATGTGATTACATAAAAAAGCAAAGGCAAGATCTGTAATAAAACAAAAAAAACCCCCAAAAAGTACAGATAAATTAGAATTAAAAAGAAATACATTGCACACATACTAAAAGCAATTATGAAAACAGTAACATTAACTTTATATAAATTTTACAAATAAAAAAAACCTAAATTCCCAAATATCTCTCGATATTTGAGACCCTTCCCTCTAAATACTGGATGCTCTCCTGTATCGAGCGTGCTGCAAAAGAAAAAAAAATAGCTTTCATTCATAAATAGTTTCATTCCTTCCCACCAACATCCCAAAATAATAATAATGTTTTTACCTAATTCTTCAGTGCAGGCTATTATATTAAGCCCAGCTAGTTGGGCCGCTGCCTCCCTAGCATTGTCTTGCTCTAAAAAAAATATGTAGCTCCAATTACTTTTATGAATAAGTCAGGTTCATTTTGAGGGGGGGATAATTAACAGACCTATTGAAATAAACATACTAACCTTGAGGTGGCAGTGCAGCAGCTGGGCTGGGCTCATTTCTCCCATCGTCATTCGAAGATGATTCAGACACTGGCTGTCCTGAAGCCCTTTGTTGGATCTGGACAGCTACGGAGACATAAAAAATAAGAAACACACTTAGTTTCATGCATTTCAGCAATAACCCCCCACACACACACACACACAGACAGCAATGATGGTATCAGTGTAATTACTTACCTCTGGGTAGTTTGTCTTGCCAGCTTTGGCGCCCTGCACGAACCCATAGGTCGTGCAGGGCTGAGTAGAAAGGTGGCCGCCTTCAGGGGGGGGCTTCCATTATTGGCCTCCAGTGCTGCGAAAAATCGTCCTTCAAGAGTTTAAAACTTGGAGCAGCACTGGAGACCCGTTCACTGGAAGCCCCGCTCCCAGAGGAACTGTGCCACCTCTATAGAGAAGTTGCGGTTCTTCCGGTTAGAGGAACACATCAGGTGGTCCGGTGCACCAGCCTGCTGGGACAGAGAGTCCAATAGGAGGTTGGTCTCCCTGGTGCCCCAGTAGGCAATGCGCCAACCTGCCCGAACGTGCCCTCTGCCCCCTTGGCCATCATAATGCCATGTGGCGAGATCCGAAAACTTGAGTTTATATGTTTTCGGAAAGACCGTTACATTATGAACAAGCTTATGGAACTATGTGAATTTATCATTTTGAAATTTAAAACCCATTTGTTGTAAACAATTGGCTAATTAGTGGAGGTTCCTCCATTTATGAGTTTGCCTATGGCTGGAACCTTTTTTAAAAAAATACTAGTTCCTGTTGAAGGCACCAGTTTCCCAAACCCAACATTGTTGAAACAATGTTGATGTTGGTCATTATTAAAAGTATCAGTTTTAGGTTGGCTCTGCAAAGGAAAACTTTAATGCTAACAGTTCAACTGATGGTTAGAATGCAGGAATACTTTCTTTAAAATAAATCGCTGCATACATTACCATGAAAATGCTTAATTGTTTCTGGAGTAGGGAAAGAATGAAGGATGATTGTAAAATGGTTCACCACAGTATGACAAAATAAGTTGTATTTACTTCATTGGGGAAATAATGTAAAGTTATTTAACAAACCAACAAAAGTCCCTACAGCCAGAACACCCAAAACCTATGCTCAAAAAACCAAACTGAAGGGTTCTGCCAAAAAATAACCAGGATAAACCAATCCCACTTCCAATTATAAAAGAGCAACAATATGAAGAAATAAAAGGATAACTAAACCCTGGAGCAGAGAATCCAATAAAATTAAATTTCTGAAAGGGTAAAAATAATCCACTAGAAAGTTTACAAATGCTACAAATAAGTATCTAAAGATAATCAAAATACCAAAAATCAAGGCCAAAAAAACCTGACCCCTGAAGTAGATGAGTCAGTAAAATTACTAAAAGGGTGACAATACCCCACCGAAAAGTATGCAAATGCTAAAAATAAAATATTATAATAATAGTAAATAATAAAAACTCAAGGCCAGACGCGTTTCGACAACAGTCTTCCTCAGTGGCCTACAAACATTAAATATATATATATATATATATATATATATAAACTCAACAGTTCACACAATGTGACTCTGCTCAATACAAAAGCAACAAGTTATTTAACATACACACATCATCAAACAGCACAATAAATGCAGCATTCTTATCAGTGCTGATGATGCAGATGCCAGAAGTACTCCTTTAGGGTGTCACGGACTGCCTCACCCTCCTCTTTTTTACGTACATCATCATTTACAAATGGAGCTCCTAGAGTGTCTAGAACAAAGTGTTGCACCCATCTGTTTTTATCCTCCAGTATTTTACCCCTAGTTTCACATATGTTATGAAGTATTACACAAGCACATATTACAGAACATACATTTTCTTCAGCCACTTCTATATAAGATCTTAATGCTCTTCAGCATCCCTTAAGATGACCAAAACACCTCTCTATGGTACTCTGCACCCTGTTATGGTATCTGTTGTACAGTCTCTGTTTTTCATTAGTAGTCCCCCTGTATGGTGTAAGCAGCGACTTTCTTATGGGGTATGCTCCATCCACAAGGGTAAGTGGAACTATCTGCTTTCCCGTTATAGTAATGGTTGGGTTCCCTGGAACGAAAATTCCTGCCTCCATAGTTTCAAAAATAGCAGAATTTCTAAGCGTTCGAGCATCATGAACCTTGCTGCTCCAACCAATCTCCACATCAATAAAAATACCTCTGTGATCACATGTACCTTGTAGCAGCACACTAGCTATTTTTCCTATTACTGTGATGTACTCATTTCCCTGGCACACAAGTGGAATAATGCTGACATGGCATCCATTCAGGCAAGCAATATCTTGCGGGTATCCCAGGGCTGCAAAGCCATCCATTACCTGTTTAAGCAGAAACAAAATGAATAAATTATGATTGGCAATATAAACCCTTTTTGAAATGAGTATTCAATTTTCACATAAAAAATAATCAAAAAATAAATCTATCCAGCAGGGATTCGTTTCCTTAGTGGACTAGTAACTCCATAGCAAAGCTTGAAAAATGCAGTTTGGTTATATTTAACACAGTTAAATACATTTAAAAGCACCAATATTATGCGAGTAATCACATTTTCACATAGTACAATTTGGTTTTTTTAAAAAAAATTCAAAGTGTTAAAATCATAAACCATTACCTGTCTATGATCACCGAAGTATACAGTGCGTTTCAGAAGTAATTTCTCCATTACAAGCACCACCTCAATGAAGATCTTGCACACCGTGGATCGTCCAACGCCAAAAATCTGGCAAGCGGTCGCATAAGAGCATCGGTGGGCGAGAAGCCAATAGTTATTGCTAGGCACTTCTCTACAGAAATAGCTTTCCTCATGTTCGTGTCCACTTTTGCTATCTCTGGTTGGAGAATATCTACTAGTTTCATGAAAAGGAACCACGGATCTGAAGTACATGATCCAGCGTTCGTTGGACCATAGAGACATTACAAATTTCTCTCACCAGTCCTTCATTGTCGGATACACCCACCACCGGCATAAGCGAGGTAAGGGCGGAAACACTGAAACAACATAGGTATATCAATGCTTTCGAAACAAAAACAAAAAACACACTTCCATAACCATTGGAAGATAACTGTTCCATCTGATGAATGAGAATTAAGAGACTGATCATCCTGCATTGCTGCTGCCGACGTCTCCACCTGGATAGCATAGCAAGGGTGTTTCTCAGCAGTACAGAGATAGCCACACATGAGGCAATTTTCGTTTCCATCATGAAAATAATGGCGGATCAGAAGCTGTATCAGTTTTGCAAATGGTCACTGACCAATGAAGTCTCTTTGCAGTACCCCAGAAATAGCCAATCGCTGCGTTCATGGTGGGAAAGTGCATAGGATAAGTCAGCATGTATATGAAAAAATGAGTAATTGCATTCTTGATTGACAGCTAAAAAAATATATCCCGGAATCATTTACACGTGTAAACAGAAATATCACAGGATACTTTGGCACGAGATGTTGTTTTCATCACGGGACTTAATGTTGTGTAAACAATGATTCCGTGATATTCTACATACTGTGACAAATTGTGTAAACAACAAGGGACGAACTCGGGATTGGGAAATCCTGTTTCTTAGAAGACCCAGACAGTATGGCCATTAGTAAGGGACTCTGGAAGTTGCAGCCTAAAACATCTCAGAAACTAAAATTCTCTGCCACTGTTGCAATGTCTATTAAAAACAATGCACAGTGAGAACAACACTCTGCACTGCTCCTGTCCTTGTCCCTCATCAATATTATATGGAAGTGGAGTGGTACTGTACATAGTGTGATAATGTCACCATAATGTTATACTTCCTTTGTATGAAATGGCACTGGAAAGTGAATGTAGAGAGATGGCATAGAAGCGGCATTGCATATCTTCCAACTGTCCCAGTTTAGCAAGGACAGTCCTGATTAATCCTCTGCTGCCCCACTTTTTCAGCTGCCGCCTCCTACTTCCCCCCTTGGTCCTCTGCTTACTTCAGCTGATGTGTAAACAGAGCTCAAAGTACAAAAGTAGTTTGCACTCAGTTAACTCAGACGGGAAAGGGGAGAGGGTGGAATCTGGCCGTTCCCAGTAGGCTCAGGTAAAAGCAAGTTGCTGCAGCCTCTTCTAATGTATGTTCTCCTTCACTAATAACTTTTGCTATCTTGACCACCCTCTAATGTTGTTGGGCCACATGTGTCTCTGTTCTCATTTGTGAAATGTTGGAAGTGAAACAATGGACATTATCACACGAGACCCCGTTGTCACTGCAATCACGTTTGCAAACTTGAATGGATAGAAACTGCTTTTGCAGCCCTCAGTATTGCATCTTTCTTCAATAGTGTGCCTGGGGCTGTTTCAGCCACTGACAGTCCTTCAGATCTCTTCCAGAGTCTCCCTTAACCCCTCCTCCCTGCCCTACCCAGCATCCCTTTCATGGTTTTTTATTTTTATTTTTAGTTGGAATGCAATTTGGAAATTGTGGCAATGCAATTTAGTGAAACAAAGAAAAAAGGAAAGGAAAGGAAGTGAGGGGAAAGAAAACCAGCCTGTCTGGGTATAGCAGGAGGGAGGGAGGAGAGAGGAAGAGACTGACGACTTTAACACACTACACTGTTATCATGCTATTATTGCACTTTAACTGCTATGGCTGCCTCCTGTGGAATTCTGGGGTTTGTAGTTTAGTGAAGACTAAGAGCTCTCTGGCTGAGAATTCTAAATGCCCCTCCCCTAAACTGCAAATCCCAGGATTACACAGGAGGCAGCCTTAGCAGTTAAAGTGGAATAATAGCACTATAACAGTGTAGTGTGATAATCTCCTGAGACCACATGATTGCCCAATCTTGGAACTGCAACTGGAGAAATTTATTGCACCTGAGGATTCATGGCACAGCAATGCGACTGGAAGCTTATTGACGGGTATTCCTCATCAATGGCAAGGGAAACCACACTTTGGAGGCACAGCAGCAATGATATGGAAATGACATTATGTTATAAGTATCACCAAAAGCATTATTATCCAGCTTTAATTCTGCTTTAAAAGGCTCAGGTGATAAAGTCCAATGTCTAGTTTTACCCTAAGAGGAATAATGCTATATCCCAGCATTAACTATCTGACAGGCTTGATAAGTGCTTGTTGTTGTTGTTAGATGCTTTCACGTCATTTCTGGCTTATGGCGACCCCAAGGTGAATCTATCAAAAGATTTTCTGAGGCTGAGAGTATGTGACTTGCCCAAGGCCACCCAGTGGGTTTCTATGGCTGAGCGGGGATTCAAACCCTGGTCTCCAGAGTCATAGCCCATCGCTCAAACCACTACGCTGTGCTGACTCTGATAAAAGCTTACAATAGAGTTATTCACTTGGTATAATATGGGAACAGAAAAAATAATTTTTAAATTGCTCTGGGATCACCACTGGGTGGTTTGCCTACTAGCAAAGGCTTTCTCTCAAATTATGTCAAAGCAGCTTAAGGGCTAAACTAAGTGCAATGTTTAATGAATTTTTCCACTTAACATTCAGGTTTGTGGAGGGGGCATACATAACACCCACTTGGGAGGCAAGCAATATATATATATATATATATATATATACATACACACACACACACACATACACACACAAACATATATATATATATATATATATATATATGTAAAAAGTACTGCAAGAAGTGTACTGAGGGAACAGGGAGAGAAAATGTATTACATTATAATGAAAACTTCATCCCATCATGGAGTTTGATACTCCTTCTCCTAGAAAATACCCATTGGAATAGAGAGATTCATGCTAGAATTACAGTGCATGAGCCCAATGGGAACATCATGAAATAACAATAAGATGATAACAGTTATTCTTTTAAATTTAACTAGTTAAATTTAAAGAAGAAGCAGGGGAAATAACACTACCAGCTTCACCCCGTAGCTTCTAAAGGAGCTATTAAATATCCAGCTTGAAGCTGACACCACGTTATCATTAGCACAAGAACACTGGTATTATCATCAGGCATTTGGGAAACTTCAGTGTGACAAACATTATTAGACTTCATAACAATGCTGTTGCCAACTTGATCATGATACAATTGATGCCTTGAAGACGGTCTCCTTTGTGAATGATGTGCCAGGCCAAAAAAACTTTACATGACAAGCTGTTTTGTGCAACCTATTGTCAACATTTATTTTTCAAACATCCGTTTATGTTGTTTCCAGGGATGCCAGGTGCATCCATATGATGAATATTATTGTACAGTATCACCCCTATATCCATGGGACCCATATCCACGATTTCACTTACCCCCGTCTGAAAAAATATATTCTCGCTAGGCATTTTCTAGGTCCTCCAACACAATTCTATGGCATGTTTCCGCCAGCAGTTCTGCGGTTTAACATTTCCATGGTAAGTCTGAGAACGTGCTGCTTTGGAATAGCAAGGGGGAGGGGGAGAGAAGGAGAATCAGGCTCCCTCATGCCATATGACTGCAATCAGGGCCGGTTTAACCTGTCTGCCAAATCAGCATTGGCGGGGGGGCCCCGAGGTCAAGAGGGTCCCCTGGTGGCCTCCTTATCTGAGGAAGCTTATCTGACAAAGCTGCTGCTTTGTAGCCCCCTCCTACCCTCCTCCTCTAAAAACCTCCTGCTGGCTTTTTTGAACAAACAAACAAAACAGCCTCTCCCAAACTAAAGAAAAAGAATAAGGGAAAGAAACAGCAGCCCTCCGTGGCAGAAGCTGGAGGAAGAGGCACGTCAGAGAGGGTAAGTGTGTGTGTGTGAGAGAGAGAGACAGGGAATTTGAGGGTTATCTCCCTCAGAAAGGGCTTCTTTCTTTCTATCTTTCTTTCTTCCCTTTCCTTCCTTGCACATAGATCCCCTTCAGCCCATTTTTCCAGCTGCTTTTAACCTGTCTTGGTTCCTCTCCCCTCCCTTTCCCCCTTGGTCTTCTTCAGCTTCCTCCCCTTGCTGCCAACTGAGTTCAGCCTGCAAAAGGAATTTGTGTGTATTTGCCTATGTGCCTTCAAGTCATTTCTGACCAAGGTGAACCTACCATGGGGTTTTCTAGGCAAGATTTGTTCAAAGGGGGTGTGCCTTTGCCTTCCTTTGAGGCTGAGAGAGTGTGACTTGCCCAAGGTCACCCAGTGGGTATTCATGGCTGAGCAAGGCTTCAAACCCTGGTCTCCATAGTCACAGTGCAATGCTGAAACTTCTACAACACTAGCTCTTTCAACAGAAGAATATAAAGAATATAAATTAAAATTTGGAGTAATATTACTGGGAAAAATGGTTTTATTGTTGTCACTAAAACACCAGTATCCCATTAGTGTTATGTGAGAGGCATTGGCCTAGAGCAGTGGTTCTTAACCTTTTCTTTACCAGGGACCCCCTTTAAATACCTTTTGTTGCCCAAAGACTTAACTCAAGATTTAAAACCCTAATAATAATAGCTAACAACAACAAAATTACACCATCCATTAAACTTTCCCTCAGAGGCACTCTTGCTTCTTCCTGCAAGTCTGTGGCTGGAGTGAATTGAATGGCAATGTGCAGGCCAAGCCAGCCAGCCTTTGCCTTGGTTCCTGTCATGTGGCTACTCCACTACAGGGTGGAGGTGGGCCAAGCAGTCTTCAAGCCTTTGTGGACCCCCTGTGAGGACATTGCAGACCCCAAGTTAAGAACCACTGGGCTACAGAATGCTAGAAAAGAAACAATGCAACCAGACCTTGAGAAGGGTGCTGGCAGGGGGATTCTGGAGGTGTAATCCAAGAGTAACTTTCCCAGGCTCTGAATGCAGCCTAGAATCATAGGGCTGGAAGGGACCCCAACAGCCATTCCATCCAATTGGCTTCTGCCCTGCAGGAACACACAACCCAAGCATTCCTGACAGATGGCCATCCAACCTATGTTTAAAAAAACCCAAAGAAGGAGACCCCACCACACTCCAACGCAATGTGTTCCACTTCCGAACAGCTCTTACTGTCAGGAGGTTCTTCCTAATATTCAGATGGAATCTTTTTTCCTGTAGTTTGAACCCATGGCTCCGTGTCCTAGTCTCTGGAGCAGCAGAAAATAAGCTTGCTCCTTCCTCAGTATGACATCCCTTCAAATATTTAAACATGGTTATCACGTCACCTCTCAACGTTCTTTTCTCCAGGCTAAGCATACCCAGCTACCTAAGCCGTTCCTCATAGGGCGTAATGGCTTCCAGACCTCCCATCATCCTTCTCAGTATCTTTCTTGAATTGTTGTGCCCAGAACTGGAAACAGTATTCCAGGTGAGGTCTGACCAAAGCAGAATGGAGTGATACTATTACTTTCCTTGATCTAGACACTACTCCTATTAATGCAGCCTAGAATCACATTGGCATTTTTTGCTGCTGCATCACACTGCTAACTCGTGTTTAGCTTGTAGTCCACTCTTTATTTTCTTTGAGGAAATCTACACCATTACGTTAATTGCTAATAAACAAAAAATATTATGTTAGTGCCTATAATATAGTTTTTAAACTAAATTATTGGTGGTAATTATGTAATACAGCAGGCCCCTCTTATCCACTGGGGATTGGTCCAGTGTGGATTCTGAAAACCATGGATAATAGTGAACACCATTGAAAATAATGGGACTTCTGGTTTAAAATACCATAGAGTTGCCTTGGAGGGCCTGGAAAATGGCTAGGGAGGACACATTTTCTAGGAAGACTCTATGGTAGGTGTGCTGTTTTGTGTCCTGTGGATAATGAATCCATGGATATGGGGGGGTCCTACTGTAATTTGAACATCCTGTACGGTGAATAGGTTAGTTTACATTAATCTGAGATAAACATATGGGGGTCTCAAAATAAAGCATTGGAGGGGCCCCCAAAATTCCTTAAACCAGCCCTGATTGCAGTCATCCTGGAACTGAAGCAAAGGGACCTATCGCACCAGGGGCAGCAGTGGAACAATAGCTAGTTTGGCAGGTATTGACAAGACAGCCCCATCAATTGAAAGGGGGACAACATTAACAACTTGAATGCAAAGCAGCAACAGGACAGCCATGATGTTGTCTGATAAGTACTGGCCAAATTCATTACTATCCCAGTGAAATGCCACTTTAGCAGCCTTGTGTGATAAAGTCCTGAAAATACACTGGTTTAATACACTGCCCCTGTGGATCATACTGCCTATCATTGCCTTAGATGGGGAGGAAAACACATTGTTATTTATCTAGATACTAGCCATCTTACATCTCCTGTGTGAATGGCCTTCAGTGATGATTACAGAACTCGGAACAGTTATAAATCATAGAGTTATAATTAGTTTAATTACGGATTTTTCATTGATTATACAGCATGGCCAAAAGGAGTAGGCTTGGTGTTCTGGAAGTGTGAGTTGTTTTCATAAACAAGAAGAGGAGGAATACAGTACAATAACATGGAGATGTATATACACCATATTCCATTGTAACATGCACTGCACACTCTGAATGCAGGGAGCAAGGAAAAGGGACAATGAGCCAAGAAGAAAATGCATAGTCCAGCAGTCAGGTTCAGTCAGGCTTTATCATCAGAGTCTAGGTTTAGCCTGTGTGTGTGCCTTATTATGGAAAGCTAGCCTATGATCTCTTAACAGGAGGCCTGACACTTATTAGGGTTTATAAGGGTTCTCAGTGTAGTAGAAGGCGCTTCTAAGATAGTACAGTATTTCCTTACCTGATATAATTTTTCAAGAGCAAAATGGCTTCCACGCTGAACAGTTTCTACCAGTAGTGCTGCTCCTATGCTTTTGATCTCCCATATATTAGGAAATGGATGACACAGGTTTCCTTGCAGTTGCTTTTACTGCTCTGCTCCTCTGGGAAGTTTCTTCAATGAATCACAAATGGCTCTTGGGCCATTCCAAAATATCTGCTGCTGTGGCAGATTTTTCTGTGCCAGGGGATGTGGTCATTGGGATAATTACTCCTGTACATGCAAACATGTCCTACACAAAACTAGACTTCAAAAGTCAACCAGCGCCAGCTACATGCAAGGGGTAAGTCTCCTGATCAATACGTAATTTATGGGGGGAGAGGAAGTTAATGGGGATGAAGGACAGCAAATAGAAAGGGAAACGTGTGGCTTTTCTTAAAGTAAATACAGTCTGATCCTCCTGCCAGAAAGACTAAGGATGAATTTACACAAATCCTTATCTTTCAGCCCTTATTTCTTTTTATCAGGCTGCTTAATACAGGTATCTGCATTATAGGAACTCTAGTCTTCTCACTCAATTAAGGGTTTCCTCTTCCTTGACTCATCTTCATCCTTTTTCATTCACTGCTCCATACTCTTGAAGTTGTCTTCCTGAACATTTGCAGACTACTCCTTCCCTCATTGTCTTTAAACCTCACTTTAAAACTTTCTTGTTTTCCAAAGCTTTTAGAAATTTAGTTAAAATTGTTTTATAATCTTGTATATTTTGATTATATGTATCCATTGGTTTGCTTTATATTGTATTGCATTTTTGTATTTTATCTGAATAATTTGTTTTACAATTGTACTGTATAATTTTATATTTTTATTATTTCTTCCTTCCTTCTCCCTGTGTGTGTGTGCACGCACACGTGCATATACGTATATTTTGGATTGTACACCTTTGGCAGGACCCACTGTTTCTGGTTGTTTTACTTGTGAAGGGCCACGAGTAATGTGCTATATAAACAAACAACAGTAATAGCATTTATCACAGGAGCTCTCTGCCTCATTTACTGAATTTTATGGGGGCTTCAAACTATGCCATCCTCTACTTGTAATCTTACCTTGTTTCCCCACCATTTCCCCCTTCTTTTTCCTTATTGAAAAAAAAATCTGCTAAGGAAAAAAAGAAGGAATGGATGCATAGCGTCTATTAAGTGATAGAATGAGGACCCCTCTGTCTAGAAGTACTCAAAAATTGCATCTTACTCTTCTTCTAGGGTAGCATTCATTGGACTTATGTCCCTTTTCATCTTCAAACTATGAGGTAGCCTAAGCTAAGAGCCTAAGCCTGAGAGAGCTTCACAGCTGAACCACTCAAGCCAGTAAACCAAAGCGACTCTCTAAACAGCCCTTGAGTGATTATCCCTAGCCTCCATGGTGGACTCTGTTTCACTGGAGATTGGACAGCCACTTCTCTAGAAAGCTTCAGCTGTGGTTTCCTGCACTGACAGGGGGCTGGGTTGGGTTGATCTTGGGTCCATTCCAACTCTATGGTTCTACTAGGATGTATCTTTTCTTCTTAAGGTTTCTGTTTTAGACAGACAAGGCCAATCCAAAACATTTTGCTGCCTGAGATAAAGAGGGAAATAGTACCAGCACCTCCCATCACCCAAAAGGTTCATAAGTACCCTATGTCAGCGAAATTGTTTTGCCATAGGCAGCAGAACATCTAAAAAGTTATCCCTCCTGAGCCTTGGCAGTAAAAATAAATAAAGAATAAAATAAAATATCAATTTGCTGGCCTTTTGTGACAGTCTAAATCTGCTGCCCGAGGCTCCTGCTTCACTCTTCCCAAAAGTAGGGCCAGCTCTTCAGAGAGGGAGAATGATAGGTACATGTTGCTCACCTGACTGAGTTCAGGCGTGTCTTCCCCCAATATTTCTGCTTTGCTTCATTTGGAGTTAGTCACATTTTTAGCCTATTTTTCTGAACATAAGATCAAACTCGTGTTAGTCATCTAAGAATGAAATCAAAGGTGCTAGGCAGCCTGCATTTATGTTTAGTCCTAGGTCTTAAATGGCCATTTTCAAAGGGGATGAATTTCTACTGAATGTTATGCTTAACAAAATACAAACAATGCCTAATGCACATGCCTCTTCTTTTTTCAGGTTTTTCATAAAGTTTTTCCAGAACTTCCTGGCCATTCTCTTTGCTTTTGCAGAAGCGCATAAGGATGGCAGCTTGCTACATAACTCGACATTGGGTCTCCAGCTTTATGACTCATGCATCTCACCAGCCAGAGCACTGAAAGGTGCCCTTTCTTTCTTATCAGGCTCACATAAACTGGTGCCTAACTTTGGTTGTAGTTCTCGCCCTTTGCCTCTCGGTATTATTGGTGCAATGACCTCCCTGGAATCAGAACCCATAGCACAAGTACTGTCTCTCTACAAAGTTCCTCAGGTGGGTAGCATTTTCCTAAATTACCTCAGTGTCAATGACTGATATTTAGATAATACCCGATCAGCTGGGTTGGACAAGTTTGATGCTATTGGTATCAAACACACACACATATACACACACATACGAAGCATTTTTGTGCTTCTACACCTCACAGGCCTTCTCTGCAACAGTCATGTAACTCTGAATTAGCAGGAAGCTTGGTCTCTGTGATGCTTTGGAACCTTATTTATTTTTATTTATGTTTTATTTAGTTAGTTATTTATACCCCGCTCTTCAGCCACAAGGCTATCAGAGCGGCTTACAAATTGTTTTAAGCAATAGCTATTTACACATCTACACTGCATTAAACAGTTTCCAATGTGTGTTAGCTAATTCCAAGGTGTGTTAGCACCTTGGCGTGGATCTTCTATATCCAATTGAAATTGTAAAGATAATTTTCGGACACCCTGTAATTTCACATAACTGGCTGCTAAATATAAGGAACGTTTGGTCAGGTATCAACCAGTCTAGAGTCATTTTCTAAAAAGATGTACAAAAAAGTGGAAACAGCATCAGCCACAACAAAATTCTGACCAGCACTATGGGATTTGCTTAAGTTCCTAATATGGTCACTCTATCAGTGTCAAACTGTCCACATACTTCCACTTTAGATCAAAGAATAGATTTGATCTTGGTAATTTCTTAATCACGACTGGCTTGAATGAACACTTAAATTAAGCAGCTAGATGCATCTCTGATGGGTAGGCATCCTCTCCTTTAAATAGCTCCAACAGAGAGCTCACCACCTCCCAAGGCAGTCAGTTTCACAGTGTTCAGCTCTCACTGTTAGTTTTTCCTAATGTTTTTCTGAAATATTTTCCCCTACAATTGTCACAACTTGATTTTAGTCCTGTCACTTCCACCTTCTATATTATCTCTAAACACCATTTTAAAAATGCTTAAGATGTTCATATTCTGAAATGCTGCTTATTCATCTCTCTGACTTTCTCTGACTGATTTGTCTCCTGTTCTCAGTCTCTCTCACTCTCCATCCTTTATTTGTCACAAGTTTCATGCCAACTTCAGTCTGTAAGCCTGTGAGCTACAGCTATATTGATTAAGGCTGCATCTACATTAAAAATCCCAGAATTTCATAGCATTGAGCCTTGGGAGTGAAAGTGGTGTCAAACTGGATTATTTCTGCAGTGCATATGCAGTCTTAGTTTTTCAATTCACCATATGTTGTTGTAGTTGTTTAAAATGTCATCGATTTGTTATCCACATCAACTATGCTGCATATCTCCTTTACTTGCGCATTATTAAAAAATCTCATAATGAAAGGGTTTTTTTAATAACCCCCCCCCCCAAACTAGATGTACTGGTGTGTTCCAACAAAATCAGGCCATTTAACAAAAAACAAGGGGGAAATGCAGGAAACACATTCAGGGGTAGCCATGTCGACCATGCAGCAAAACAAAATCCAAAATCCACCAAAAAAGTGATACCGTTATTAGCCAACCAAATGCAAAGCAAGCTTTCAGAGCTTTACTGGCTTCTTCATCAGGCAAAAGATAATAAAAAAGAAAGAAAGAAAGAAAAGTGACAATGTTGGAGTCACAGGCCTACATGTTGTTTCAGATGTTCCTTGTGTTGTTCAGGTGAGGGGTCTCATGCAAGCAGAGGCCATTCCTACTTCCTGGTCATGTGGAGTTGACACAGAAGACAGTAAAATGTAAATCCTTTTGCAGCAGTGAGGAACTTTTCTGTTAATCAGCATGTCTCTGTCCCTTTGTGAAGCAAAGAGCTCCTTTGTTTAGGCAGAGATCACTGGATTTTTCAAGAAGTCTTGAAAAAGTCTTGCTGCATCTGGAAACAACTTTTAGGTGCTGTATGGGTAAAACTAACCAATTATAGTCCAAAATAGAGTTTTACCTTTGTTAGAGGCAGAAACCTCAGAAAGTAGGGCTTATCTATATGAGGGGGGGAAACGGTTGGCTGCAAGTGAATTACCTGTTTTTAAATCTGCTACCACCAAACTTTTAAAAAAACAAAAACACTTTCTATGGTGTGCACAAGTGATATATCACCTCCCCCCCCCAAAAAAAAGAGAGAGAGAAACCTAAGGCGAAAATCCAACATGGCGGCAGTGTGCACTTGCCCAGTAACCAAGCCCCCCCCCGCACTCGTCCGTCCAATCAGGTTTGCACTTCCTCTTGTATGGGGAAACGATTCGTGTCAAATCACTTGTCTTAACTAGCAAGAATGTGGATACCACACAGAGCTTTTTTAAAAAGTCAGGGAAAGCCACAAATGCTTTTCTCACATAGTTTTTGCCCTTTTTGGCCCCCCTCCTTCACAATACAGCAAGACAATGTGGGATCCCATTAAGACAGCTCGTATTCCCAGCAAATTCTGTGAGGAGTATTTTCACCATATAGACAACCCCTTAGTCTCAGTCCATATTTCCCTCTTGTTTAAGATTCCCCTTGTTGCAGCAAAATGAGGTATCTTCAGATCTAGGAAACACATTCAGGGGTAGCCATGTTGGCCATGCAGCAAAACAAAATCCAAAATCCACAAAAAAAAGTGATACCTTTACTAGCCAACCAAATGCAGTGAGACATGAAATGTAAGAAAGCATTCACAAGTAATGGTGTGCTTCTGTCTTTTATCCCTCAGATCAGCCATGGTTCTCAACATCCCAAATTTTCTGACCACATCCAGTTCCCATCATTCCTGCGTACTGTGCCCTCCAGAAGCCACCAACCCTACATACTCACTCAGCTCCTGATGTATTTCAACTGGACATGGGTAGGCCTGGTAAGCTTTAGCGACGAGGCCACAGAGATGGAGCATGTTCTGGGAAAGTATTTAGCGAAAGCTGGTGGCTGCCTTGCTCTGTCCAAAAGAATCCATGATTCAAACTCAAGGCATGATATTGATACAGTGGCCAAGGAGATTGGGAACTCATCAGCAAATGTGTTCATTTGCCATGGTTACAGCAGCCATTTTAGGCTGCTTGCTCATGCACTGCAGACACAAAACATTACCGGCAAACTATGGGTCCTGACAACCAGTTTTGCTGTGATCCCAGAGATATTCACCAGTGAGATGTTGCACCTCCTGAATGGAAGCCTAGACTTGAGGATTCATTCTGATAAAATAGCAGGCTTCAGAAATTTCCTGACCACCATTCACCCTGCAGCTTACCCCAGTAACCGTTTAGTGAAATTGCTCTGGCAAAAATTGTTTAAGTGTACTTGGCCAGGTACAGAAAAAACAGAAGGTGTGAATAGATCCCATTTTTGCACTGGGGCAGAGGAGATGGATGTTGGCCATTTTGAGCTGAATAATTGGGCTGCTACTTACCAGGCCTATCTTGCTGCTAGGGCCTACATCGCTGCCTATCAAGACATGATGTCCTGCACTCTGGGCAAAGGGCTTGCTTGTGCTACAGCAAAGGATTTCCAACCTTGGCAGGTAAGCCAACTATACCTTTCCTTCATAAATAGAGCTATCACCTGTGCCATACAGTTAAATGGAACTAGGTCTGAGTCCTGGTGAACTTTAGAGGTATTGACAGAATCATACTTGAAAGTGTGAAGGGACAGACCCAGGAACTAGCCATCCAAATACACAAAGGTACGTATCTTCTCCAACAAGGATTCACAGTATATAAACCCCAAACACCTCCTACGCCACCATTCTTTGAAGGTGCCAGCCACAGATGCAGGCAAAACGTCAGGAATAAACTCTTCCAGAACACGGTCTCACAGCCCGGAAAAAAACCACGAAAAACCTATGGTTGCCGGCCGTGAAAGCCTTCGACTTCACAATGAACTGTTTCCTGAACTCCAAAATGCAGCATTATTCTGGGAGATGTTTAACTGATAATAATAAACTCCCTAAGTTTTAAAAAAGGAGGAAGGGAGAGAAGAGAAAGAAATGTGGCAGCAGCTTTAGGACTAAGTGGTTTTTATTTTAGCATGAGATTTCATGGCTATAAACCTGCATCTTCAGATGCAGTACTGAATGCCATTAAGGCCTCATGTATAAAGCATATTCATACAGTTGTGGGCATGGGACAGAATGTAATAGGATCAAGAAAGATGCAAATCATGTCCCTTGCACTAAATTTTCAAAGGGTTGGGCAAGGTGATACAAATGATTGTTTCCTGGAGTTTTTGCTTACCTTTCTGATGCCATCTGCTGGCACTTTTCAGTACAACACTTCACAATGTTCCCCCTAAATCAATATCCCCCCCCCTCCAATTTGCTACAGGTTGCTTTTTCATTCATATCTGGCTCAGTGAAGAAATCTTCATTGAGGTAGCTGCAGAATCTATAAATCATGCACATAGGTTATTTTCAGGAAATCATCTTCATGTATCTACTCCTGGCTTTTCTTCTTTCAGTTCTTCTGGGCAATGTCCCTCTAAATTATCCAGAGAGCATTCTGACAAGGATTTTCTCCTTTAGTTCCCAGTCCTCACCTAAGTGCGCTTTGTAGCTTATTCACAAACAGCTCCAGACATTGTCTTCCTACAGTCACGTTTATGAGAGCGCCAGATGATTCTTCTTCCGAGTAAAGAGTATCAGAGTTGTTATTCCTCTGCTGTTCCTTGACTCATCTTGTGTAGCTCAATTGTCAGTTCAAACAGAATGTCAAGATGAGGATTGAGATTCTAACCTTCTGGCAATTTCATACCATAAAGCTATCTTAAACCAAAGTTTTTTATTATAGCATTTCTTGTCATTTAATTCCCACAGTGCATTCTACCTACCTTGAGCTGAAGAAGGATTTATCTGAGGGTTTGTCTAGATGGGCCAAATGAAACAGCCTCCCCCTGTTCCCACTCCCAGTAGTCTGGTTCCTGCAGGGTTTTTGCCCTGATCCTAGCCCGAACTGTCTGGGCAGTTCTGACTAGAATCTGGGGCAAATACCCCTTAAAATGCTGTAGACACAGGATTAAAAAAAAAACCTCACAATTTGCTCTGGTTCTTCTGGAGAAAATGGTGAGTTTCCATTACAGGGGGAGGGGGTGTTCACACATGCAGCCCGTGCGGTGTCCTGTGCAGCTATTTGGTGACCTGGTCATAGAATCATAGTCTATAGACCTGGTCACATGTGTTGTGTTTGCTGAGGTCACCGTGAGGCACCCAGCCATGTGACCACAGCTGAGTGCCTAGTTTCTGGCCTTGGAAGACGTGACCGGCACGGGGAAGAAAAGCACTGGTTTGCACCTGGGCTGCAGGTGTGAGGACACTCCTCCATTGCTGCAATGGAAGGGCAGCTAATGGGAAGAAGGGAACACCATGGGCCCAGGTCTGGAATACTCCAGTTAGAACATGGATTATTCCAGATGGTGTAGACAAGCCCTGAGTTGGCCATCCACATTGCTGTTCATTTTCTATTTTCCCTGCCTTGGCTGCCTTGCCTCTACATACCCCTTGCAAATATTTCTGTTTCCAGGATTTTAAAGGGATCAGCCTGAATCAATAGCATCTGCATCTTAAACTTCCCAAGATTAAAACTGCTATTGTTCAACTTTGTAAATATGGTGCTAAATACCATATTTCTGCTATATATGGTTGTTTGCCTTTGTCTGCCATGGGTGTGATTAACTTAATATCTTACTTGTCCTGGGTTGGACCCCATAACCTGTTAGTGTTTTGTTGAGGATTCCAAACTATCTTCCACATAGTATGTTTTATGTTAAGCTAAAGATCTTTTGGAAAACTACATATCTGGGAGAAAGGAAAGATGAAGGGTCTGCTACCACTGGCAACATGACTTTAAGGGCTTGACTACATGGGGGGGGGGGGGAATCTAAAAATCCAGATGAAATTCAGACTATGTTGGACCAGAGCTGTGGTACATGAAATTCAGACTACTCTGGCCCAGATTTAAGTGCCATACCTGCCAAAGCCCAAATCTGCATTCCAATTTTTACCCCCAGTGAAGCACTTGGCTTCCATTCAAAGCTGTTACCTCACACTTAGGGCTTGACTCTGAGCTCCATGAAAGCAAAACCACGGTGCTAGTCACTCCCTCTGAAGTCAAAATGGCTGCTAGCCTCATGATGACAGGGGGTTCTGACCTCAGAGAGACCAGCTACCGCTAGGACTCTGCCTTTGGACTGAGAAGTAACACTGTGGAGGGGAGGAAATGGTGACACCTCAGGTAGCACTTGTCCTACCTCGCCTCCACATCCCCTGAATCCAGTGCGGATGGATTTTTCACATGACAGTTTTCTCCAGAGTTTAAAGCAAACTCTGGAGAAAACTGAGTTTTCTAAAACCCGGATTAAGGGGGCATTTCCCGAGTCTGGTGCAGATAGGACCATACCTCGTGTGGCATTATTGCACCAGATTTGGGGGAAAGGCTGCACATTGTGTGACACTATCAGGCTAGATATAGGGGGAAGGCATGGATTCACGGTTTTCACTAGTGTAAATAAGCCTTAAGAGAGCATGGTAAAAGTCAGTGTGAGAAGAAGTAAAGTCAGGCCTAAGAGTATCAGTCTGTAGGTAAGAAAGCAACAGAGCAGGAACTACAAAGCAGGTAAATGTAGAGACACTGAACTCCAGTGTCACAATGCAAGGTTGCCAGATGCTGTTTCGGACTGACTGACTGACTCCAATGAACCAGACAGTTGTGGGTCTGTAAGTTACAGCTGTTACATTTCAGTTATTGTGGAAAGAAAGACATTGAAAGGTCCAGAACCTGAATGAATCGACAAATAAATACACATTTAAAAAAAAACAAACCTTTTTACCAAAGCAATTCAGGACATTTTAAAGAATGCTTATAAATGCATATATGTGTTTCCTTATAGTCAGATATATGCATTTCTCTTGTTTTGTGGAAGCCTGTTCATGTGAAGGCTGTATAGATGATCTGTATGAATTAATCCCTTTGGCCTATATTTCAGGCCTTTCACTATGTGAAGAGTATCAACTTCACCATTTCTTCTGAGGAAATTTTCTTCAAGAACGGCGAGGTTCCAGCTGCATTTGACATTATGAACCTACAGATTTCACCCAATGGCTCCTTACAGGTAGTGAAGGTTGGGCAGTTTCACTCTGGATCTCTTGTGGAAAAAAGGCTTGTGATTCAGGACAGAGCCATTGTGTGGGCAAACAGCCCTACTCAGGTAATTTACTTTGCTTATACAGAATTCTCTTTGCATATAGGTCACGTGGTTGTTATGAGCCCAACTCCATCTCTTTTTTTCTGTATACTATTAGGCCATATGATTGTAGGGAGCCTAACTGCTCTGATCCTCACCTTTTATGGCACAATTCCATCATTAGCAGCCAGTCTCTTGTGCAGGAGGGAAAAAGACTCGGAAATCGTTAGTCAGGCCCTTTTGAACAATTCAGAGATCACTGATGTAGAGAGAAATTTATGTGGCATTCCCAGACTTTGCTATTTCTGCTCAGCTGAAATGACAGTATCTTGAGGTTCTTCTGTCATGACATGGAACTCCTATGCAATCTACATTGTATTTTCCCAACACATCAGAAGACTGACGATTTTTCATCCTCACATGACCAAGCCATTTGTAGTTATCACTTGAAAAGAAACATGTTCTAACCTGGGAGAGAAACACAATCTAACCTTTTCCCTTTCTCTCTTTCCATCTCCCATACAGGTGCCCCATTCATTCTGCACAAAAAGCTGCCTGCCTGGATACAGGAAGATGCATTTGCAGGGCAAGCCAAGTTGCTGCTATGAGTGTCGGAAGTGCCCCAATGGACAGTTTGCCAGTGGAACAGGTAAACTGAACTTTTGCTAGGTGAATTGCTATGCCCCACCCTCACCTAAATGGCAGTTTTTAAAATGGAGAATATTACTGGAATGCAGCCTCTCCATGCTGACTGGGGTATTTAGCGAGTTATAGTTCATAAAAATAACTTTTTGAACCCAGGAAACTTCCCTACAACCAGTAGGTGACAGAGTTATGCAATGCTTCAATTCAGCTTTGCTGCATAGCAGCAATGAAAGGGGGGCATTTCTTACATGGTTTCCTCCATTATCAAAGAAACATGCCTTTTGCTGGGGAGCAAAAATGAGAGGGCCCAGTCGCTCTCATGTCCAGCATGTGGGTATTGTTTGGACAACTGTTTCATTAGTGTGTAAAAAGAAGGCTTGACTACATAGGCCTTTGGCCTGATCCAGCAGGGATTTCTCATAAGTTCTTAAAATGCCCTACATCAAGCCAGCACCTTGAGAAGCCTTCTGAATCTTTCAGAGTTACATAGAAGACACAGTGTTCCATGTGGTGCTTTCTTTTCATATCGAAGTGATACAGGGATAAGAGAGGCTGCACATGGTGTCATATTCCAGTCCTCTCAGACAAAGGACTTTATCACACAAAGCTGCCAAAGTGGAATTACAGCAAGATTTACAAGTGTCTGTGGCCGTACCTTATCACACAACACCGTGTGTGTGTGTCTGTCCTGTAGCTGTTTCATCTTCCATCCGTTCCTGGCGCACTCTTTTTCATTGGTGGGTAAAACCTGTCAGGGCCTCCCAATCGTGCTGCTTTACCACAATTGATTCATGTGTGATAAGTTCCTCCCACTGCAGTTCTGATGTGCAAGCAGTCACTTGGTGTGAGTGGGTGTGGTACTGCTCCTCTTCCCCTCACTATTCCCGAGCAAGCTATTTTTGTCTTTTCTTTTCTCCATTTCTTTTTTCTTTTCTTAATCAATTGCTATAACTGCACAATTACACTGATTTTTTTTAATGGGGGAAAATACAGATCAAAAGGCATGCTGAGAAGGGCATAGAGCAGGAAGGTGGGGTTATGGAGGCCAGCATGCAGAAGACAGAGCCTGGGATTTATAGCAGCACCATGGCGCTTTTGAAGAGCTGTGTAAAAATGACTGTCCCCAAATTGGTATGTTTCCTACACTAACGTAATTATGGCATCTTAGCAGACTGGTGTGATAAAGTCCTAAATATAGGAGTCCCACTCTCAAACTAACCTTAGAGACTACTGCTAATATTTAAAAATACTACACCCAACAACCTTATGTCCATTGGCCATGCTGACTGAGGCTGATGGGAACTGGAGTCTAACAACAACTGGACATCCACAGATTCCCCACCCTCTCTTAAAGAGGTCTACGCTTGTATCAAGATTGGTTCCACAGGCAGTGGAGAAGAAGATGGACAGACAGTGGGGCAGCTTAAGCAGGGCAGTTGTAACCATGCTTGCTGAGATGTAAGGCCTTCTGATGCCAGTGGCTACTCATGTTAGTTGACTTCTGCTGGGCTGGATGTGGTAGTATCACTCCCCCTCTACTTGTAGCAGTGGCATTTAGCATGGCAGGGATGAAAGTGTGTGTGTGTGTGAGGAGTAGAGTGTCTCTTGGAAGTGAACACTGTGATTCCCTCTTGCTTGCAGACTTTTCCCAAGTGTGACCTTGATAAGTGCACTGCTAATGGAAGCTCAGGCACAAAGGCTCAGAAGCCTAGATAAGATACAGCAGCAACAAAATTATACAGGGACAAAAAGGGTGCCAAGACTGGCCATATGTGAAGACTCAAGCATCCTGAGTATATAAGCCATTTATGGTCAACTTTTGGCATTGCAGATGTTGTTGAACTGCAGCTGACTTCAGCCTGAGCCAGCATGGCCAACAATGAGACAGGACAGGAATTACACTTCAACAGTCTTAAGAGTTACAAAAGTCATCACCCTGATCTAAGCTATTTAAAAAATAATAATCTTGCTCTTTTTGTTGCCAACAATAACACAAGCAAAAAGTCTTATGGCTAACATTTATTATGACATAAGCCAACTTTTTTTCAACCTAGCACTTTCAAGATGTTGGATTACAACCTCCATCATTTGTAGCCAACATGATCATGATTTTGAGGATCATGGGAGTTGTAATCTAACTAGGTTGGCAAAGGCTGGGTTATCCCATAATAAATTTGTTAGTCTCTAGGGCACCTCAGGACTCTTATTTTTGCTGCAACAGACTATAACAATAACATAAGATAGAAAATGTGTGAGCAATGCCTGGTAAGAATTTCAAAAGATGTGGGACAGAGGAACTGGTTGAATAATATTCCATAGCTATGGGTTACACTTTATTCATCATAACTTGCTTTTCTGCACAAACAGCAGAGAAGATTTTTTAAAATACACACACACACATATATATATATAATGGGGGAAGCACTTTTATTTTTATAATGTATATGAGGCAGAGAACTGGGTTTTCTTGGTGCAGAACTAAGGTTAGGGATGGAACAGATTTTCTGACAGCAATTGAATACAGTTGGCCCTCTGTATCCATGGATTCCACCATCCATGGCTTGAAAATATTCCCCAAAAAATAAATTCCAAGAAGCAAACCTTGATTTTGCCATTTTATATAAAGGATACCATTTTACTATGCCATTATATATAATGGGACTTGAGCGTCCACAGATTTTGGTATCCGCTGTGGGGGGGCATCCTGGAACCAAACCCCAGCAGATACGAAGGGCCCACTGTATATATTAAGCATATTGTTTCAGGGCATTCAGCTGACTTGTTAACAACCCATTCATAGGCTGATGACATACTACAGAAATAATGCAGTTTAACACTGCTTTAACTATCATAGCTCCATCCTATGGAATCCTGGGATTTGTAGTTTGTTGTGGCACCAGAGCTCTCTGAAAGAAAAGGCTAAATAGCTTACAAAACTACAAATCCCAGAATTCCATAACATTGAGCCACAGTAGTTAAAGTGGTGTCAAACTACATTATTTCTGCTATGTGTCAGCAGGCATAATCTCATCACAGAGGGGCTATATTCTTAGTGAATTCCTACTGAAGCAACAGCTTCTACTGGTTATAGGAAAAGCCAAGTCTCTCCCCTTCAGACTTCCCCTGAGTGATACAGTCTTAAAGTTTTAAAATCATTATGCAGCCACAATGTGACTCTGTCCCTAATATTGTGTATTATGAGGGCCGTACTATGAAAAGGAAGCATGTTTGCTCTGTAATATAACAAGAACAGAGACAATCACTTTTCTTTTCCCCCAGACAGTGTCAACTGCTGGAAGTGCCCACCAGGACAATGGCCTAATCATTTGCAAGACCAATGTCTCCCAACTATCTATGACTTCTTGTCCTACACGGAACCCTTGGGTGCTGCCCTGGCTACATGCAGTTCTTTGCTCTTCTTCCTCTCACTCTCCATCTTATGCATCTTCATACTTTACCGCCACACGCCCATTGTCAAGGCCAACAACCGTGGTCTCAGCTACCTCCTCTTGACCTCCCTATCTCTCTGTTTCCTCTGCCCACTCATGTTCCTTGGAAGTCCGTCCTTGCTTACTTGCTCCCTCCGCCAGGCTGCCTTTGGCCTGGTCTTTGCTGTTTGCCTCTCTGCAACACTGGCCAAAACCGTAACAGTGGTGATGGCTTTTAGGGCTTCTAAGCCTGGCAGCTACTGGCAGAAGTGGGTGGGCTACAAGCTCCCTGGTGCAATCACTCTTTGCTGTCCACTTGTCCAAGCTGTTGTATGTTTTCTCTGGGTAATGGAATGCCCCCCGTTCCCAACACAGAACCCACTAGATGGAGGAGCCCAGGTGACCCTGGAGTGTGACAAAGGTTCTCTGGAGTTTTTCTGCACTATGTTGGGGTACCTAGGTTTGCTGGCCACCATCACCTTAGGAGTGGCCTTCCCAGCCCGCCATCTGCCGACAGCTTTTAACGAAGCCCAACACATTGCCATTAGCATGCTGGTCTTCACTTTTGTCTGGGTCTCCTTTGTGCCATCCTATCTCAGTGCCAGCAAAAAGTACACAGTGGCTGTGGAGATATTTGCCATCTTGGCCTCTGGGACAGGGTTGCTAGTTTGCCTCTTTTCCCCCAAGTGCTATATCATTCTTTTGCGGCCTGAGAAAAATAACAGGAGTCACCTGCTTGGGAGACAGTTCCCGTACAACTGAGCCTTGGTTTATCCTCAACACAGCACATATATATTTACTTAAAAGCCCCCTACATCTTACCTTCCTTTTAAAGAAAACATTGAAATAGCTAACCACCATCAAAAATGAAACATACAAAACATAAACATGTATACACTACACCGTTACATCGATTTAATACCACTTTAACTGTCATGGCTCCATCCTGTGGAATACTGGGATAGTTGTCAGGAGTTAGAAACTGAACTCCATTATAAAATGGCCAAACAACTGCAGAGTCATGCCAAGTCATAATGACCGACTCCATGAACTGCCAAGTCATGCCTAGTCATGCCACAGCTGCAGAAGGAGGGTTACTAGAGGGCAAGCTTTTGATTTGTATATAAGTGAGCTAGTCAAGAGCTCATTTCTCTTTGTGCTATTCATGGGTTCCTGGCGTAGCAGTTTGACTGACGAGATTGTAAAAATTTGTGAATATCTGCAACTACTTGAAGATTAAAGTACCTCCTGTTTTCTGGACATCAAAATACTCTGTGTGTGAGTATTCTTGGGAACGGGTTGCTACTAAGTCTGCTGAGATAGTTTTTGGCTTCTGCCGGGGATTGAGTGTCCTATCATCCCCTGACAGATAGTTTAGCAAGATACTGACAAAACTCTGTTTGAGAGCTCTAGTGCAATTTCCCCCTAAACCATAGCAGATAATTATAAGTACTTTATCAATGGCAAATCCTAATATCCCATAGGATTGAGCCTTGACGATTAAAGCAATAGCAAACTGATATAACCGTGTAGTGTAGACTTGTGTAGTGTAGACTCTGATTTAAAATTAATCAATGAACAG
Organism: Gambelia wislizenii; assembly: GCA_030847615.1. Taxonomy (NCBI): domain Eukaryota; kingdom Metazoa; phylum Chordata; class Lepidosauria; order Squamata; family Crotaphytidae; genus Gambelia; species Gambelia wislizenii. The sequence goes on along the minus strand of JAUMIR010000001.1, from coordinate 340,178,901 downwards.
ACAGAAACAAGCACATCACATGTCAGAAAATGGGAACCTAACTGAGTTCGCAACTTTTTTGGCTTCTTGACCAGCACACCCTTTGTTAAACAATTGGAAAACAGCAAGATTCTTTCTGCAAGTTTCCAGTATAATCAGAGTAAGTTTCTTTATGCAGATTTCACTGTTTGCTTTGTCCCACACAAAGATGGAAGCCCTGCAGCTACACATGCTGAAGTATCCTTGTGACTATAGTAGTGTATTCTGCTAAGAAAATCCAATTCAGCTACCAAAGAAGCAACCTGGAAATGTTGTTTGACTGAAACTCCCGTGAGCCCAGCATAGCCAGTGGTAAGGGGTGATAGGAATTGTAGTCCAACATCTGGAGGACCAGATAGTTCCCACCCCTGACAGACAATGGCATGACTCTTCTGGAAAACATGTTTAAACATCCAAATTCAAAACTAGTTTTTCACTACTGAGGATCTCTAGTATGTGAAATGTAGCAAAGATAAAGCTGCATTGTTTGTGGACACATTCCTTTCTCTCTCAATGTGTGTGTGAGAGAGATGATTAATCCACCATCAGGAACATGCATATGTCTACTTTGGGGACAGGATGACCAAACTAGGGTTTCTCATAGCTAAACATTAACTACAACACACTTTCACTTCCACTATGGTCAATGAAGCTTAGGGGTATCATTTCACTTACTATAAAATTTGTTAATCCAGTTCTGCTAGATTTCCTCCCCCTGCTTATTCTGCTAAGTGAAGCCCTAGAATTCTTCCCTAGAGTCCTACCCTAGTGGCAACACTGATTACAGTGCTGTAGTGGTACAGAAGCATATGATATAGTTTGATATTCATTTGGTATGTTTTAAATATATAGTATTGGATGTTCTTCTGTTGCTAATGTATAGACTAGTTGATGAATGGTTTTCCCCTCCTCCCCTGCCCTGTTGGCCAATCTGGGTTTCTTTCAGGAAATTAAAAATAAAATTTAGATGAAATGTCTCCCCATCATAGCCCTATTAATTGCTCCTTTTTGAATCAGCTACTTTGCTGGTGATAATCTTCTGTTAGTAGCAACCTTTTGACATACTTCTCTACTTACAAAAATCATGCCTAAGGATGATTTGGAACAAAAGTTCAGAAAGTTAGAATTATAAAAAGCATTGAAAATTCCAACAAGTCTGCTTTGACTTGGTACTTATTTATTAATTTTGCTAAGGGGAATCACTTTTCAAATGGACCTCCCATGAAAATGCTGAAATTCTGGAGAAGCCCTTTCTGGACCTCTAGGATAGAGGTTGACCTGCTGTTGCTGTTTTGGCTTGAGTGATCTTATCTAACATAGTTATTGTGATACTTCATTCATATATGTTGGGGAGGGATGTCACCCCACACCCTATTCATGAACCCAGAGAAAACAATAACCAAAAGAACTATTATAAGTAGTTTGGAATTAGTTGGTTGCTTCTCCAGAATAGTGTATATCCACTCCCCAACCCAAATCTGATTAAATGTTTGAACTATGGTTAATATTGAATTGAAATTGACAACTTTAGTACAGATGTACAGGAAGAAAAGTGTCCCATAGTACAGTGCTTCACAGTCTTTGGTTCTCCAGATATTTTGAACTGAAGTCCCAAAAAAAACTGGAGGACCAAAGCCTGAAAATCACTACCATAGAAGACAGAGGCCACCTTGAGTCAGACAAGACAGACTAAAAAGACCTGGCAGTGTCTCACTCTGGAGACAATCTTCAGCACAGTTGAAATAATGTGGACACAACAACATTAGATAAAGGAAGAAACCAGGAACACAGTCAAGAAGAACACCCCCCACCAAAATCTCCTTCAGGTAAATGTCAGTGTATGAGAGAACAAGGAGCAGAGAGACATCACAGACGAGATGGCCTATTACATTGGGGCCACAAAACATCAATTGCCATGTGAAGTAGACAGGCAGTACTGGGATGAGTAGCCCAGCTAGCCACAAGCCCACCATCAGAAGCAGACAAGTTCACCTTACCAGCTGTTGGTAAAGCAATTACATGTACATATAGCCATATAATGGTTAAAATATAAGTCATGACTACCAGAAGGGAGTACTCCATATTGCCCAGAAAGGTATAACTGGGTCAGGCAGCCAGGGTAGAGTGAATCGTACCACCTGGGCTGCCAGCATCTCAGGCACAGTGAAGGAGATGTACCAAACATGAAAGGTGGATGAGAAAGAAGTACACATGCATACAAAATCCCTTTCTGTTGCTACAAATTGGACCAGGAGACCATTCTTTGTCAAGGTCAGCAAGTGCATGGCCAGTGGCCAGGAAAATGTTGGAAGCAAAGAGGCATCAGTTTTTGATCAAAGTGATTTGTGAGAGAGAGGAGTCTAGATAATTCCTGCCCTTTGTTTCACCTCTCTATATCTTTCTTGGTCTATGTTCTCAGGCCTTTTGCTTGCTTCTTACCCTGCAAAAGTCACGTCTCCTTTCTTTCAAGAAGTTAGTTAGGGTTTTATCATACCAGTCTGTTGTCTCACAGCAATCATGTAGTTTAAGTAAACGGAAACATACCAGTATGGAAATAATCACTTCACACCTTCTCTCCAATAGCACTATAGAGCTGTTTCAGTGGTGCACATTCCTACAATCAGTCTTCTGCACTGCCTCAATTGACCCCACCTTCCTACCTGTGTCTGCAGACACAAGCCTGCAGCAGCCTCTTTTCCTCCACTCCACCGGGGCTAGAGGGCTGCAGAGGGCCCTGAGGACCTCCAGGAGTGGGGCAGCAGAGAGAGGGGGTGTGGCTAGGAGTGGCTGGTGTTATAAGCCACTCCCACACCCCTCAGGAACACCAGCTTGCCAGCCAGGAAGACCCAAGCCTGCAGCAGCCTCTTCCCCCCACCCACTCCATTAGAGCTAGAAGGCTGCAGAAGGAACTCTTTAACATTGTGCAGTCGAAGGCTAAAGAGTCAAACTCTTTAACATCTTAACACCAATGAGAACCTTGAAAGGACCCTCTGCTAGCTAGCCCGACTACCGGCAACAGCGGTAGCGTAATTTTGAATTGGAGTCAGTTGAGAATTTTGAATTGGGAATGGAGTGGGGACAGAAATCAGAGTTGTGCTGGGGAAAGGGAGGTATGGTCAGAACGGAGTGAACAGATGTTACAAAAGAAGGCAGGATCGCTGTCTGTTAGCTATCCCACCTTCAGTTTACTCTGTTTTCCGGAATGGATTGGAGAACGTACCAACCATTCCACAGAACCTTACTTTGCTCCTTTGCAATGCCAGGTCGGTTAAAAAAAACCCTCACATTATTTATGATCTTCCTTTGGATGAGGATGCTGACCCAACCTGGCTTGCTACACAGAAACCTGGCTGGGAGAGGATAGATAGTGCTGTCACATGGACAAAGGCCCTCCCAGCTGGGTATTCTGTCAGTGAGCAGGTGAGGGGAAGTGGGCAGGGGGGCGGAGTGGCTCTGGTTTATAAGAACAATCTGACTTTGACCAGGATACCTGTCCTGAACACAGTCCACTTCGAATGTATGTACCTTAGCCTGAGGACCAGAGATAGTCTGAGGATTCTGCTAGTATACCGACCACCCCGTTGTCTAGCAGACTCCCTAAACGAGCTGACACAGCTATTCTCAGAGTTGCTGTTGGAGTCACCCAGACTTTTAGTTTTAGGTGACTTCGACATTCCACTCGAGACCAGTTTGACAAATCTGACTAGTGTGGCTCGGGAGTTCATGGCAACCATGACAAACATGGGCCTATCCCAACTGGTGTTGGGCCCACACATTGTGCGGGTCATACCCTCGATGCGGTCTGCAGTATGGAACAGGAATATCCGTGGGTGGAGGTTATTAAAAGCACTGTGTTGTAATGGATGGATCATTTCCTGGTCAAGACTGAACTAAGAGTCTCTTCCCACCCCACCGGGGGTGGTGGACCCATTAGAATGGTCCGCCTCCGAAGGCTAATGGAACAAATAGGATTCCAGAAAGCCTTGGAGGGTTTAATGGTTGGTAACGCCGGTGACCCTGTCGAAGCTTTGGTTAATACCTGGAAGACCGACCTTACCAAGGCTATCGACACGATCGCTCCCAAGCGTCCTTTCCAACCCGCTCCAAACCGTAAGCCATGGTATACATCAGAGCTTAGGAAAATGAAGCGGGTTGGACAATGACTAGAGCACAACTGGCGGAAAACTCAACTTTTATCTGACAGGACTCATCATAGGAACTTTCTTTGGTCCTATCGAGAGGCAATACGTGCAATACGATCCTTCTCCTCTGCACGTATTGCATCTGCAGAGTCCCGTCCAGCAGAGCTGTTTAGGGTGGTAAGGGAGATGACGCAGCTTATACCTGCTCAGAACCCGTTGCTTAACCCAACAACAGCCGGCTGTGACGCATTTAACAACTTCTTTGCAGATAAAATCTCTCAGATAAGAGCCGTCTTAGATGCCAGTATTTTGATAGAAACAATTGACGAGGGGTCCAGCAACTTCGTTGATGTAAGTTTACTGGGTCAGTTTCAATCCATGAGTACCGAGGACGTGGACAAGCTAATTGGCAGAGTGAGGAAGACGACCTGCCCTCTCGATCCTTGCCCTTCATGGCTGGCCATCCGGGGGGGGGGGTGCCTTGATGGTGTTCCTTAAGGACATCATCAATGCATCCCTCAGGGAAGGGTGTGTTCCATCCTGTTTAAAGGAAGTGGCGGTTAGGCCGCTCCTGGAAAAACCTTCCCTGGACCCCCTGGACATGAACAACTATAAGCCGGTTTCTATGTTACCATTCTTGAGCAAAGTGATAGAGAGGGCAGTTGCGCTTCAACTCTAAGTGGTCTTGGATGAAACCAATTATCTAGACCCATTTCAAACTGGCTTTAGGATGGGATTTGGAGTTGAGACTGCCATGGTTGCCTTCACCAACAACCTGCGTCTAAGCATTGACAGGGGTAGTGTGACCCTGTTGGTGCTTCTAGACCTCTCAGCGGCTTTCGATACAATAGATCATAGCATCCTCTTGGATCGCCTGAGTCGGTTAGGAATTGAAGGCACTGTGCTCCAGTGGTTCCAGTCCTTCCTCTCGGACAGGTCCCAGAGGGTGCTGCTCAGGGACAGCTGCTCCAGTAAAAAGGAGCTTACTTGTGGCGTTCCGCAAGGTGCCACCCTGTCCCCGATGCTGTTTAACATCTATATGAAGCTGCTGGGTGAGATTATTCAGAGTTATGGGGCTGGGTGTTATCAGTTTGCTGATGACACCCAGATCTATTTCTCCTTGTCTTGATCATCGGCCTCGAATTCTGATGGCGCCTCTCCTCTTAATGATTGTCTTAAAGCAGTAATAGGCTGGATAAGGAAAAACAGATTGAGATTAAATCCAGACAAAACGGAGGTGCTCACAGTAGCAGCCCAAAAACCAGGAGCTGGGTTGCAACCTCCAGTCCTGGACAGGGTGACACTCTCCATTAAGGACTGCGTTCGCAGTCTAGGGGTGCTCCTTGATTCATCGCTTCAGATTACTAGTCAAGTGAATGCGACAGTCAGGAGCGCCTATTATCAGCTTTGGCTGATATGCCAGCTGTGCCCTTTCCTGGAAGTAAGGGACCTCGAGACTGTGGTGCATGCATTGGTAACCTCTTGTCTAGATTTCTGCAATGCGCTCTACATGGGGCTACCCTCGTGCTTGGTCCGGAAACTTCAGTTGGCACAAAATATGGCAGCCAGAGTGGTCTCGAGAACATCTCGGAGAGACCATATAACTCCAGTATTAAAATCTCTCCACTGGCTGCCTATCAGTTTCCGGGCCCAGTATAAAGTGTTGGTTATTACCTTTAAAGCCCTAAATGGCTTGGGTCCAACTTATCTTTGGAACTGCCTCCTCCCATACAATCCTCCCCATGCACTCTGGTCCTCTGGGAAGAATTTGCTTCAGCCACAAAAATCTAGGCTGTCTGCAACCTCCCAGAGGGCCTTTTCGGTAATCGCCCCCAAATTATGGAATGGCCTGCCGAACGAGATCCGTCAGATCATGAGCTTAAGTAGCTTTTAAAAAGCACTAAAGACGGATCTCTTTCAGCAGGCCTTTCCTGATTAGATCCGGGCCTCAGGAGCTGTGTCTCTTGGCCTCTTTTAGTCCTTTACCCTGACTCGCTGGCTCTTGATTTTTGTATTTGTTTATTTATGTGATTTTAAGTTTAGGTGGATTTTAATTTGATACTAGTTTAATATCTTTTTATGGGGGATATAAAAAATATCTTTTTATGGGGGCTGGTGGGACTTAGGGATTTTAGTCTGTATTGTTGTTTTTTAACTGTTGTAAGCCGTCCCGATTGTTTTTAACAGAGGGGCGGGGTAAAAATAAATATTATTATCATTAGTAGTAGTAGTAGCAGCACATGTACACTGTTTAATTTTTTTCTTTTCTTAATGCTGTAATTGAGCAATTTTGTAGTTTCATCACTTATCACAAATGGAGGGCACTGCCATAATTGCATAATTGCAGCATGCTGGCAACCTGCCACAGCAGTGTAATTATACAATTACTGCAAAACAAATATAAAATAAAAACCAGGAACAGAGTAAAAGCGTGACTTCATCCTGGTTGGGTATAGAGAGGGGGAGAAGAGGAGAACCATGCCCACTCACACCACATGACTGCCAGAATATCAGAACTGCAGCGGAACAAAACAACTGCACCAGAAACAATAGCTGAACAGGGGTGATATTGGAGCTATTAACAGTTTTTTCCCATCAGTTAAAAAATACAATTCAATAATGATAGAAATGCAGTGCAACAACAGGAGACTCACACTGTCATGTGATAAGGAAAGAGCAACCATGGAACTAAGTCAGTTCAATCATGCAACAGACCTATTGTGTGATAAAGTCCTCAGTCTCTTTATTCCCTTTGTCTGGGAAGGGAGCATTGATAGGGTTCCAAGCCCAGTAACAGATGCTAGCTTACACCCACACGTGAGAGCCAGCTTTTAAGGGTTGTTCTAACCAAGTACTGTATAGGTCAACTTCTTCTGCCTATCTCCTTCCCTATCCTAAGATGGATTTCCTGAGATAATAAACCTAAGTTCTCTTTTTAACCTTACAAGAACATCCTGACTAATTACTCCTGTTTCTACCACAGCTCATATTGCACTAGCCCTGCTGCACTCTGCTTAATATAGCTACCAAATATTCCTACAGAAAAAGCCAAAGAGAGCCAAATAGCCTTCATGTGAAGCCTACCAAAACAAGCTGTTTACAACAACAACCTGCCTTATGCAATGGTAGCTGCATCTAAAAGGACCAGTAAATAATTTATTAGAATACTACGCTCATGGACACAAACAAGATGGCTCATTCTAAATATGCATGTTCATAAATACAATTTATTTTAAAACCAAGCAAATGTTCATTCATATTTTTTTCTTTCTAAGTTTTCCAAGTCAACTTTCTACCAATAGTATTCAAGGCAATGACACTGAAAGAATCAGCATGGAAAGAGTATTTAGTTGAAGGTCAAACTAGATGTTAAGGGGAATGCATATTCCCTTAGGTAAGACATTTTTCTCCAGTGATGGGATTTCCTCTAAGATATGTACCTCAGCAAAGTATGCAAGGCTTCACAGTTTACCTCCCCATGGTACCGTTTACACGATGAAAATGTAGTGGGATGAATTTGTGTCGAACTCCGGCTGTTTACACATACATCGTGTCGGACACATGTTTTTCGGAAGGGGGGCCACCATTTGTCACTCGATTCACGGGACTTTCAGTCCCTCAGTTTGTGCCGGTTTTTAAAAAAGTCACGGGAAGATTCGGAAAATCGGAAATGTAAACAGCCTGGGACAAGATATCACAGATCCAGGAGATGGCTGGAAATTGTCTTGACCATGGGCGGGCACTGGCCAGTAAGTGGGAGGTCTACCTGCCCCTTTTTTCAACATCCCAAATTTTAGATGCATCCCCATTGTTCTCAGCCCTTTACCTGTGCAGTTACAGAGATAAATGCCAAAATGGCTCCTCACCCTAGGAAAGGCGGCCGTGGGATCTCCTGGTCCTACAATGAGACCATAGACCTTTTGGCGATATGGGGCGAGGAAAAGGTGCAGGAGCACCTGAAGGGGTCCCATAGAAATATCAACCTCTTCTAAAAAATTGCTGCCGAAATGAAAACCAAAGGCCATGACCAGACCACCGAGGAGTGCAGGACTGATGTGTAAGAATTATCGCCAGGTCAACGACCACAACTCCAAAAGTGGCAATGATGCGGCCACGATGCCCTTCTACAAAGAACTCCATGCAATCCTCAGCGGTGATGCCAACTACCACCTGAAGTGGCTGGGGACAACAACCGACATCGTTCGTGTTCCGCATGGGTCAGTGACTGCCCATCACTCTCCCCTCCCCGAAGAAGACGTTGTATTGCCCCCTTCATCCCAGGAGATGCTGCAGGGATACTCTGAGGAACTTTTCTCAAGTCCTCTAGGTAAGCTTTTATATTTTATTTTTTAAAAATTCAGTTCGCATTATGTGAAAACTCGATTAACTATTTACTTGGTTTTCAATGTTAGACCAACTGAAATAGGTGTTGCCTTTTTAATATTCTCATGGCAATGTACATGCATTTGATCTCTTTAACTTGAGCCCGTAAACAACATGTTATTATTCATGTTTCATTTCATTTTCACAAAAAAAGGAATACCTATCTTTGATGTGAAAACTCGAACTTGTAATATTCCATTTCTCTACACCTGACTGGTTTTTTAAAAAGTGATTCTAAAGTGTAATTCCCATTCCCCATTCATTTAAACTAAACACTAGTGGTATGTGAAAAGGATCTGTTTACTTGGTTAGCCTACGTGCCTTGGGAATGTGTACGTGTGCTTCCACCATGCTCCTTAGGTATGCAAATGATGGCAGTTAAAGCCAAATGGCACTTTACTCTGTTTGTGCCCTGCAGTTTAAAAGGTGTGCGTGCATCTTGGAACCTTAAGTATGGCATCTCCTGGCGCTGCAATAACCACTTTTTACAGTCCTCTGCAAACCTCTGCCCAATTTACTGTGATCTGTTGTAGAAGTTATTGAAATTGCTATGTATTTCACATCTTTGATTCACCACTGCAGGTACAATTCTTATGTTTTCTTTCCTCAGATGTTTCGGGGACCCAGGGTTCTGATGAAACAGCAGTTACCTTTACCTTAACTGAGGAAACCAGAGCAAGCTTGGCACTCAGCAATGCTGAAGAAAACACTTCGGTTGTTGTCACAGAAATTGATACTGTGTGGGCAACAACTCCAGCTCGCAATGGTATTGATCCCTCCATGTTATGCACATTTGTATACAGTTAACTGCTTCTAATTTTAAATAATAAGTATCATAACACGAAATTCTTTTATTTCATTTTCAGTGGCCTCCTTGAGCAACCCGACTGCCACATTATCTCCTGCTGAGAGGTTGGCCATGTTTCGCAGGAAAAAAAAACATGCTTCTGATGTAAATGAATTAATGGCAAATTCAAGATCCATAGCAGAGCTTTTTGTTTCAAATATGACAAAAATAGCTGACAGGCAGGATCAAAGGGCCGTAGCTTTACAGGGGTATCTAGAAAAGTTCTATGAGCATTCTGTTGAAGAATCTCAGGAAATGCTCAAAGAAATAAAAAGGCAAAATGATCTTTTTGGAGACCTTGTAACACACATTAAGTCTTTGGATAATGCAAAGAAACGTGTTGTGGTTAAAAGAGTGTCCAAGCCAAACAATTCTGGAGAAGCAGATAAAGAAAACTCTCAGGAATCACAACAATGTGTGCCATCCACTTGTTCTGGTACTGGTAATGTTGCTGCCAGTAGGCCCACTAGAATAGTAAAAAAAAAAAAAAAAAAAAAGCATTCCCCTCACATTATAGGTAATAGGTGAAGCAGAAACATTTCTCTTTTTCTATAAGTAAGATATTTACCAGTACCGTGTAATGACACCACTTGAAGAGCATGCTATGTATGTACTAGAATGAAGTATAATATTTCAATTGTAACTATACATTTTTCTTAAAAGCATTTACACCTTATAATGCTATTAGATAAAATGAACAAGGACAAAGTATTCATTAAATAACATATATGTTTTATTTACAAAGCAGGTTTTTGTTATTTACATATTTACATATATACATGTTTAATAAATAAAGACATGAAAAAAATCTGTGTACTCAATTGTATAATACAAAACCCAATATACAAAAACAAAGGTCATAAAATACATTAGAAAGAAAATTCACCAGCATAAATATACTGAACATAATAAATAACACAAGTTTGAGAAAAATACATACAATCATAAATCAATGAATGCATAAACATAAATAAACAATTCAGTAAAAAAATGTACAAATCAGATTTTACAAGAACAGTATTTACAGTATTTACATCCCTAGTCTCTGCTCAATAGCAGCCACCCTCCTGCTTAGCTCTTCGATTGAGGCTTGTAAAGCCCTCCCTGTAATGAGGAAAAAAAGGTATATGTTTACAATATAGTACCTGATGGGCAAGTGTTGCACATTAAATAATTAAATGACTATAATATTAATTTACCAAGCTCCTCAATCCATGAAATTATGTTTAGCACAGCCAGCTGAGCTGCAGCCTCCTGGGCAGCTTCTGGACCTTTAAAAACAGTAATGCAAAGGGAGAATTGTAATAGTACATTTCATTCTAATAATTACTTATTACTTTAGGATTAGGGCAGTTATTTAATAACAGAATATACCAGGATGCGGTGCCGCTGGATCCGGCCTGGCCTGATCATCACCCTCCTCCTCTGAGGACTCAGAGACGGGCTGGCCTGCCACCCATCTCTGGATCTGAACAGCTACAGTACAAACAACAACATAGTTTAGAACGGTATGCCCCATGCATGGACACACTCACACACACACTCACTCACTAGCAAATAGCTGCACAAAGCAGCTGCATAACTTACCTCTTGGCAGCTGGTCTCGCCAGCTTGGCTGCCCTGCACGGACCCACAGGTCGTGCAGGACAGCATAAAAAGGCAGCTGCCTTCAGCAGGGGGCTGCCGTTACTGGCCTCCAATGCAGCGAAAAATTTCCCCTTAAGGGTCTTAAACTTGGAGTGGCATTGGAGGCCAGTGTGATCGAAGCCCCTCGACCAGAGGAACCGCGCTGCTTCCAAATAGAAATTGCAGTTCCTCCGGTTAGAGGACCGCATCAGCCGGTCCAGCGCACCAGCCTGCTGGGCGAGGGATTCCAACAGGAGGTTGGTTTCCTTGGTTCCCCAGTAGGCGATGCGCCAACCCGGCCTGACACGTCCTCTCCCCCCTTCGGCCATCATAACGCCATGTGGCGGGATGCGGAAACTTGAGTTTATTAGTTTTCGAGTTGACCGTTTTATTTTTAAACAAGCCTATGATGCTTGGAATACCCTTGATTTTCAAAGTTTTAAATTGAGAACCATTATCTATTGGTTAAGTAGCGGAGGCACCTATGTTTATATATCCTGCTGTGTCTGGAACCTTTACCAGAAAGCATAATCCCTGGAAAAAGCCTGCCAATTGCTTCAACCGCCAAAACCGCAACATAGTATCGGATGTTTCTGTTAGTTTTAAATTAGAATTGTAACCAGTTTGTCCTACTGTTGATAAAATATGCCAATTGGCCCTAGAGAGTAATTGATACATTGATATTACTATGGGCAAGTAGATTTGAAATATGGAGCTGGGACAGTTGTGTTGTGTACAGAAAAGGACACAGCAGCAGCAGTGCGGCAAGGGAAAACAAGAGGCTTTTATTATACAAACAAGGAGCAATATAAAGGAATGATTGATAAGGAAAAGTTACAAATGTTATTCCCTCCCCCCCGGTGATGTTCATGCCAGAAATATTCTTTTAAAGTGTTGTGCACAGCCTCCCCCCGGGCTTTCTCTGCAGCATCATTATTAACCATCGGAGCTCCCAGCATGTCAAGAACAAATCTTTGCACACGCCAGTTGGGATCATCAAGAATAGTACTTTGGTTTCACAGATATTGTGTAGAATAACACATGCACATATCACTGAACATACATTTTCCTCAGCTACCTTAATACAATATCTTAATGCCCTCCATCTAGATTTCAAGCGGCCGAAGCACCTCTCCACTGTCAAACGAATTTTGTTATGGTACCTATTGTACAGTCTCTGTTTAGCATTAGTTGTCCCTCTATAAGGTGTCAGCAGCCAATTCCTGATTGGATATGCACCATCAACCAGTGTGAGTGGGACAATCTGCTGTCCCATAATTGTTATGGTGGGATTCCCAGGCACAAAGATCCCTGCCTCCATAGTCTCGAAAAAACCAGAGTTCCTTAACATTCGAGCATCGTGATTCTTGCCGCTCCAACCGATCTGCGTGTCAATAAACACTCCCCTGTGATCGCAAGTTCCTTGCAGAAGAACACTGTACCTATTGTTCCTGTTGATAAATTCATCTCCCTGACAAACGGGGGGGGGGGATTATATTAACATGGCAACCATCTAAACAAGTGATCACTTGTGGGTATCCCATGGCCGTGAAGCCATCCATCACCTGTATGTTAATAAAAAAGAAATAAAATACAAAAAGGTAGATGTCAGATCATGCAAACACGAGTAATCGATTAAACACATCTGTACATAAAGACACATTTAAATGCTGTGTATACATGGTATTGGTTTTCAACTGCATACCATATGTTGAGGTATATATTTTATCACATTGGCATTACATTCAAGCTTGTTTAAATTAAACTTTAAAGAAGCAATGCGAGTAGCCATATTTTCACAAACTATATCAGTAAAAAAAATTGCCTTTCTATGGTCTCCAAGGAAAACTGTCCACTTCAGAAGTAACTTCTCCATCGCAAGGATGACCTCCACAAAAATCTTACACACCGTGGCTCTTCCAACACCAAATAACTGAGATACAGCCCCGTAGGAGCAACAGTGGGTGAGAAGGAAAACAGCTATTGCGAATCTCTTCTCCACAGGGATGGCTTTCCTCATGTTGGTGTCCGACTTTGCAATCTCTGGACGGAGTATTTCCACAAGACGCATGAAAAGGAACCGTGGCATCCTGAAGTACAGTATCCATTGTTCGTCCGACCAGATGTTCATCACAAATTTCTCCCACCACTCCTCCGTTGTTGGGTACACCCACAACCGCTGCAGCCAGTGATTTGGGCGAAGATGCATCCGTACCTCGGGGGGGGGATCAATGGCTGCGAAGTGCATGCACTCTGGATGAAAGTATGTTGATGCCATCATGTATGAATGAAAAAGGATCTGTAAAATAAGAACCATCCTTCTGTGTCTGGTGAGAACCAATTTTTTCAGAGCTGCAAGAAAGCCCCTCAAGCGGGCAGCAGTAGCCAGAGGTGTAGATGTGCCCACCTCCATGTTTCCAGAAATGGCTGGATGGGGAGAAAAGTTACTTAAAAACCACATGATGATGTCCTTCTTTGTTCAAAATTAAGCCAATCGCTGCATCTGTGGTGGGAAGCTGAACCAGAAACACGTAGTTCAATATGTGAAAAAACGAGTAATCACACCCTTGATTGACAGCCAAAAAATAAAAATAAAAATCCCGGAACGCTACCACATGTGTAAACAGAAAAATCACGGGATATAAGAGATCGGATTAAAATAAAAATGTCGTGTAAATATGAATCATGGGATGTCCCAGAATTTACAAAAGAGGGACAAAAATCATTTAAACAGTGCGGGACAAATATTGCCGTGTAACTGGCATCCATGACTAGTCATCAAACAAAGCATGGCCATATGCAAGTTACTAAGATGAAGAGGACATATACTATGGAAAACAGACATCTTTCATCACTCAAGGGAAGACCATATCTAAATGCATATCATATCATTAGTTTGACCTTTAATCAGGGTGGGAGATATGGATTTCAGTTGTTAAACACACTGAATAACTGTGAAGTCGAAGGCTTTCACGGCTGGCATCCATAGATTTTCCTTAGTTTTTTTCTGAGCTGTGAGGCCGTGTTCTGAAAGAGTTTACTTCTGATGTTTCTCCTGCATCTATGGCTGGCATCTAGATGCCAGAACACGGCCTCACAGCCCAGAAAAAAACAAAGGAAAATCTAACACTAAATAACTCTGTGCAAGTTTCTATCTTGCAGGGTTGTTTTAAGAAGAAACAGGATAACCCTGTGGATACTCTTCTGAAAGCTTCTCTGCCTAATCAGATTTGGTGGGTTGCCCCCAGGCTTTGCCAGTTTAGGGTGATTCTCCCAGATGAGGCTTATACTGTGAGTTGCATTGCCTCATTTATGGACATTTGTGGAAGGTCAAGATATCACCTTTCAATCTGCAGAACCTCTCATTTTGCCCCATTGTTTCTTCCCCCTTTTTTCTTCCCAGAGAAAATATGTTCAGGGAAAAAAGATGGAATAAATAGCTCCAGAGTAGGAGACCTTTTTTCTAAAAGCACTCTTAATCACAGAAAGTTCTAACACTGTTCTTTGGGGTTTTTTGGAGAGCCAACCAAGTTCTTTTTAAAGCCTTTTAATACAAACTTGAAAAAATATTGCATATGGATGAACTTCAACTACATCTATCTGATATGGAGGAGTCAATTCCCCCTCCACTCTTAAATTCTTCTCCAGAGCATTGACAGTGGGGTGGGAGGAGACAGAGAAAAGGGGAATCTGGCTGTATGAGCAGATGGCTTCTCATCTGGCATTGCGTGTCACCCTGCATTTGATCACTGAAGTTCTGGTTGCAAACTCCATAAAGCCATCTGAATCTAAATTATGATTTGATTGTTGTGATGTGTCTCAACACCCTCCAAGTGAACACTTAACATAATGCAACAATTTGCAAATGCTAAACTGTGGAATATGAGTACGGTAAGCATCCAAAGTTATTGCAAACCAATAAACTCTTTTAAACATAGGGAGAAAGTCTAATGGGGAGCTATTCTTTCTAAAAGAAAAGTCACTCATACCCCTCTCCAACAAGAATTTACCAGTATTTACAATTCCCTTCACAAGACAGGACTGGAGAATTAGGCAACTTGATAAAAAATGTGGCAGACTCTGCGGTGTGGCCCTGATCCAGCAATCCATACGTGTGCGTGCATATGTACAATAATGCACATCTGGGACCCACTGGATTTGGTATAACACATCTACAGAGACAGATGGGGGCTTCTAATCATGCCCAGTGCTCATCAGCCGAGGTGGATGGGGACAGTAAGTTTCTTCAGTCCAAAACTCAGAATGTTACTTTTAAAAAGTAATTAATTGATTGAATGTATACTGCTGGGGCTCCAAAACTGGTTACTTACCATTATACTTACATGTTTTATAATTTGGCTTTTTATTCTCCCAAAAAGTTAATTAGTTTGTTGTTTAAAAAAAAAAACTGGCTGCATTGTTTGTGTGTATGTATTTTATATCCTGCCTTTCTCCAAATATGGGGACCAAGGCAGCTTACAGTATAAGTTGAAAATAAAATGCAGCTAAAACAATGTACAATACAAAAGATGAAAAGCCAGTAAAATTAATTAAAAGTAATGTTTATACTGCAGGAGAGAAGCAACATTCTCTGTCTTTAGGATACTATCATAAAATGCATATTAATTATACAGTACTTTCATTATTGAAAAAAGTAACTAAAACATAACTATATATATATAATAGTTCCTTCCATGTTCTTCAATCCAAGACATATTTTATAACTACAGCTCCATTACAACAGAGAACTAGAATAGCTTTCTTTTCTGTTCCCCTCTTCCCGGGCCTCATAAAAAAAATTAACAACTGGATATATAAATCAAAAAGGCAACCTTACATTCAGCAGACCATTCATTAGCAAGGTTTGCTTCCACACATACACTTGCACACAGGTTGCATTGTTTTAATGATGAACAATTGTGCAGGTTTTGACATACTCCTCATCAAATTAGTTTGACCCAAATAAATGTATATGCCAGGGATAGATCTCACAGAGCCCTCCAGAAGTGGGTGGACTACAACCCCCAGCATTCCTCATCCTTGGCCAAGCCAGTTAGGGCTGCTGGGAGCTGCTGTTTAACAACATCTGGAGGACTGTACCTCACCACTGCTATATAGGCTTTTAGATTTTATATTGCATTTGTGCTGCAATACAATTATTAGGCTTTATGGACAAACAAAATATTCTTATCAAGAATGTATTGCAACCACTGAATTTACCCACTCCTCAAAATTCCATGTACTCTCTCTAGCTCTTATGTCAAAAGCCAACTGTCTTAACCTTCATTTGGAGGGCTGTATGTAACTCACTGAGGTATGTGTGGCTGCTGGCCACGTATGGCCACTGCTACTCTACTGGGTACTTTGTAATAGAAAATGTATAGGGCTTAGGTACCATCAAGGTTTGTTTAAAACAAGAGTGGGGAATCCTGGGGCCCTTCAGATGATGCTGGACTGCAACTCCTAGGACAATGATTCCCAAAGTTTGGTCCTCCAGCTGTTTTGGGCTTCATCTCCTAGAAGCCCTAACCACCTTGGCCAACAGTCAGGAATTCTGGGAGATGAAGTCCAAAACATCCAGAGGACCCAAGTTTGGGAACCACTGTCCTAGGAGCTCTAACCAGCATAGCTAATGGAATGCTATGACTCTGACTCGCATTTCAACAGCATCTGGTGAACCACATGATTCCCACCACAGGTTTAGAGTATACTGCACAGAGTTTGGTGACTGGTCTCTTTCACACCCACAGTTATAGCACTTTGATTCTGCTTTAACTGCCATGGCCTCATCCAATGGTATCCTGAGGTGCTTAACATTTTCAGCCAGAGATCTCTAGTGCCTACCTGAACTATAAATCCCAGGATTCCATAGGCTACAGTCATAACAGTTAAAGTGGAATCCAAGTGCTATAATTTTGTGGTGTGAGAGGGATCCAAGTCCTTCCTTTTCCTGTTATTTATTTTGATATGTTCCATAACATTATTGCACAGATCAATTGTCGTATCCATGGATTCAGTATCCATGGTTTCACTTATCCACATCTGAAAAAAATATGTTTGCTCTAGGCATTTCTATGTCCTTCAGTGTGATTCTATGGTCAACTTCTGGTGTTCATCTCACTGAAAATAATGGGGTTCTGTTACCTGGACTTACACCCCCTCCCTCAAATAATTCATAATTCGGAAATATTGGACAGTTCACATGGTCTAAGGTAGACCAGGGGAAACCAAAATTAGTCATAAGTGAAGGTCACCCAAAGGCCTAACAAAGTTGTCTTGGAAGTTCCCCAAATAAACACATCCAGGACAAGGTTAATGTGAAACCCCTTAGTCAGGGTAATTAAGGACGAATGTGCTAATCTTTCCTGGACACACCTGGCAGTGAGTCATACTCCAAAAACAAACAGTGACTGGAACACCTATTATCCCCACTCATCCCCACAAATGCCTTTCCTCGCACCTTTTCCTCTCCACAATATGGAAGCTGCCACAAACTCATCAACCTTAATGTCTCAACCATTAGTGGAAATCAAGAAAGCCAGAGTTTCCATTGTTTAACTGTGGGAAACTCATCCAAGCATTGTTCTACACTCAAAGCACCTCTTAAGGGTGCAATATTGGGTATAAATATTACCCTCAAATAATAGCCCTGTGTACTACAGTTGAACTCCATCACTCTGCTGGACTACTGTACCACCCTCAGCTCCAAATCTGAGTGTTCCTTTGCTACACGAACCTCTGCTATTCAGGACTGATAAATATTATCCATAACTTCCCAAATCTTTCTCTATCCCAACATTTCTGCCTTGACTCTTAGTTAGCCTTGCATGGCTATCTTGGGAGCATGTGTGAATGTGTGAATGTTTCTGTGATTATTTTCTCTTCAGTGAGTACTGGTATGCACAGGTGCAAAGTTCCTGTAAGTTACCTGGCTTCTCACAGCCATACCATGGAGCTAATTAAAATTTTTGAACTTAATATTGTAATTTTAGTGTCACTAGTGAGTCTCCACACCCTATTATCCATGGTTTCAGCTATCCACAGGGTGGTCTTGGAACGTATCCCCCATGGATACAGGGGTCAACCAGTACCATTAACTATTGAGGTCAAAGTCCTGTATGCATTGTGTATATGTTACATGCACACGGGTTTAGAAGAATTGCTATTTTACATTTTGTTTCATTGGCTTGCTTGAAAGTGATTGATTACATAAGGCAGGGATGGAGTACCTAGGACTCTCCAGATATTGTTAGACTCCTGTCCACTCCAGGCAACATGATCAAGTGGTCATAGACAATGAGAATGATAATCCAGCAACATTTGGAATGCTGCAGGTCCCCCTCCCCGGTGTGAGGAAACCTCCTAACTCATATGCATATTGATATTTTTTTTCCAGTGCCAGTAGAGAATGGAAGAAATATCTAAAACTGAGCACTGTATTGTACACAATCGTGTTTGGAACAAGATGCTCAATCACCTTTGCATGGTCAAAACTCATTTCGTTGCAAGATGGAATAATGAGGTTTTTTATTTTCATGAGGTTCTGCTGGTTGATTATTCAGGAAAATTTGTGTAAACTAACTTTAAAGCAGACTGGATGCAGTCAGGAATTCATGAAGTCCAGTGTCCAGTCTCTAGCGATACTTTAATTACCAGTGTAGACAATTCAACCTGACTTAAGCTAAATATAGGTTGGAATGTAACATGGAAACTGCAGTGTGCATCAGCAGTTTGGTATAAAGGCAACAGCTGCCCTGAATAGTTTAAGAAGGCAAGACAATCTTGACCCAATCTGGTCAAGCATCTTGACCCAGTCTGGTCAGCTGTGACTGTGTGAACAGCTAGAGCACTGTTTTGGAAAGTGCATCTGTTCGCATGGGGGTATGTATAACATTATTTATGCACATAGTTTCCTGAGGTTTTGACTCTGAGTGCACCACTGCATCTTATATTTCAGAGAGTTTTAGTTATGTGATGTGAGCATTTCCCCCCTCTCTACCCATACTCATACATGTATGTGTGCGCATATTATCCAGCACAATGAGGCTAACACTGCATTTGACAAAGTGGGATTCAGTCCAGAAATGTTAGTTCCACAATACAACTCTTCTTATTATGTGTCTTCAAGTTGTTTCCTTCTGACTTATGGTAACCCTAAGATGACCCAATCATGGGAATTCCTTGGCAAGATTTGTTCAGAGGGATTTTTCCACTACTTTCCTCAGTGGCTGAGAGAGAGTGTGACCCACGATACAAATGCTGAGGTTAACTCCAATTAGTTTGAATGGAAGGCCTCCAAGAGCAAAATGGGATACAGTGATTCCTCCTCTTGCAACAACCCATTTGTCCCCCACCAAATATGCTCCAGAGGGTTAGAGGAGCAGCCTGAGTAGACTGGAGCGCATAGAGAAGGAAAATTCTCTTTGCGGGAGCAAAAGTCCACTTGCACAACATTGGATCCCATAGTCTTTGAAGTGCCACAAGACAACTGACAGACTCTGTCTATATGCTCTAATCTGTTATCTACTTGTGATGATTTATATAAATGGACTGTATGTAATGTGGCTTACATGATGTAAGGATAATAAGATGACATTATCATCTTGCCTTCTTTTAGTAATGCCCAGCCTGCAAAAGTCTAGGCTAACCCTTTGTCAACATGACTGATGACAGTTGTAGAAGTAATCCCCCCTATGCTAAGCATTAACCTGTGGACTGTGAATGTGATCTCACCTATGCTAAGTACATACATAACATGGGTTAATGCTGGGTATGCCTGAACTATGAATTATCAACAGTAGAGACTGGCAGTGGCAGAAGATACATGAGATTTCAGTGGGGTAGACATTCTCATATTTTAGGACAAGAGATCAGGAAGATACTTCCAGATTATTTTCATTGCTTCCTGCGGCATAGTTTTGGGGTGGTGTCCATTTCCCTTTGCACTTTCTTCCTTGTCTTTCTTCAGTAATTGCTCCAAGTCTTTACTATTTTCTGCTAGTAGTATGGTGTCATCTGCATATCTTAAACTGCTAATGTTCCTTCCTCAAATTTTCATACCTCCTTCCTCTGAGTCTAATCCTTTATGTATATGTTCAGCATACAAGTTAAACAGATAGGGTGATAAAATGCAGTTGTCAGAGGGTCCCAAAAGAGGCCTCTGGCATCTTAAGTTTTGCTTTGGATTGCTTGGGCAGCTGCGTAGCCATGTTCAAAGGATGTTTGGAAATGAGAAGGGGTGCAGGTGTGGACACTGTGAGTGTAAGAATCAAGATCACTGGAGCTGCCTGGTACCATATGGAAAAGAATGCCACAGAATGGTGGGAGAGGGAATGAGTAACAGTGAACAATTTTTAAAGCGAAATTTGGGGGAAAGTGTTAGAGCTTGCAATGACCATCTGCTGTGCGGATCCTATACTTCTGTCATGATGGAGTGACTGCAACTTCAGCAAGGAGCCAGAACACATCTGCAAGAACTACATTTCCCATCAAAGGTAACACAAGGTTCTGAGGAGGAAGGGAGTAGATCCTTCATTTGCTAAGCATGACATCACATCACCTGACTGGAGAGCCAATCAGATTGGGCAATGCAAAGCCAATCAGATTTGGCTAATGGAGTTTCGAGAAACTTCAGACTTTGTTTGCAGACACGTGGCTTAAGGGTCATCAAAAGAGCCATGTGGCTGAAGAGTAATCAGAGAGCCACATGATAATAAAGCCTGAAGGAGCAGGCCTATTTGCATTGCTCTGAAATTCCATCATCAGAGACTAGCAGGCCAGCTTTTGATAAGCCTGGCCCTAGCCATCCCAAATGGGACTTATTTTGATCCAAATGGACTTCCTAAATGTGAGTGGAATTTTTCTTAGAGTTAGGAAAATGTGTTTAGGTAGAATTGTGTTAGATTAAAATTTATTTTAATCCTCTGACTGAATGTATTCTAAACTCTGAATGCTATTCTATGTAACTCTTAAGTTGGGACGTGGAGAAAAATCAGTTTTCTCCCTGATACTATTTCTGCTAACGTTTCGCTTTCTTGAACTTAGAAAATAAAGCTTTTTCTGTTTTTCCTACTAAGCCTACGTACATGCGCCTTGTTTGGACAAACTACCTTGATTCTTCTCTGGGAGAAAGTGGGTTGGTGAGACTTTAACAGAGCGAGTAGTTCCACTGGTTAATCAGAGAACCTGCACAGCTTCTCGCTGCACTGTGTGAAAGGGGAGAAACTCTTTGGGTGGTGGCAGATACCAAAGGGAGACCTAGTTCTAAGGGATTTCAAGCCTAGAAGAATCCCTAAGTGGGGCTCAGATTGTACAAACCCACGGGCCTTTCTTCCCAACTCTGTGTGATCTGGAATGCACAGAGAAAAGAGGGAGGGCCCGCGTGACAACCTCAATAAAGCTTGCTTGGATTCATCCAGAGGCCTCTTCTCTGGGTAAGGAAAAACAAACATCACAGCACCCTTGCCTGACTTCCTTGCCAATTGGAAACCATTCTGTTTCTTCATATTCTGTCCTAACAGTAGCCTCTTGTCCTGAGTATAGGTTATGCGTCAGGTCAAATGTTGTGACACACTCATTTTTTTAAAGACCGATCCATAGTTTTTCATGATCTATACAATCAAAGGGCTTGCTATAATCTATAATGCATAGGCTGATTTTCTTTTGAAATTCTTTAGTGCACTCCAACTTATGTTTTCAACATGATCCCAGGTGCCTCTTCCTTTCCTGAACCCAGCTTGGACAGCTAGCATTTCTTGCTGCATATATGATAAAAGTCTTTGTTGTAAAATTTTGAGCATCACTTTGCTTGCACAGGAAATTAATGCAATGGTCCTGTGGTTACTGCAATCCCTGCTGTCCCCTTTCTTGGTGAATGGAATGTATATTGAGCGTTTCCAATCTGTGGGCCCTCTTTTGTTTTCCATATTTGTTGACATCAGGGGAGATTCAGAGGGAGATCAGAGGAAAGAAGTGATTCAGCTTCCCTTTGTTTCCCCTTTAATTGTTCGGCCATTTGTATGAAAATGCCACACAGCACAGAAGTGTCCCAGGCCAGAGAGTGAAAGATTTCAGAAGTACAGTATGGGTTCTGTGTGTGTATGTGCCTTCAAGTCACCTGACAACTTATGATGACTCTGTGAATTTCATAGGGTTTTCTTAGACAAGGAATACTCAGAGATGGTTTGCCAGTTCCTTCCTCTGAAATATAGTTTATAACACCTGGTATTCATTGGTGGTCTCCCATCCAAGTACTAACCAGTGTTGGCCCTGCTTAGCTCCCAGGATCAGACAGGATCTAGTTCTAGGTAGTTATAATGCTTGAAACTCTTTTTAAATAGTGAAAAAGGAAGACCTCTGAAGCCTCTTTTAGGAAACCCACAGTCCCTCATAATCTTTTTCAAAGCACAGCAATTTGAGACCCTCTTTAAAACATATTCTAGGGTTTCTTTCCTCCTCTCCCTCACCTTGGGTGTATTCCACAGAAAAGCAGCTATTTTTGTGACCAACTGTCTGAATTTACAAAATAAGGCTTCAAGCGGAGTCCAGATTTGGTTTTGTTACCCTCACAGGGAAACCGTTTTTACCTCAGGAATCACCTGAGATAAAAGGGGAGCTTGCTTCTGCTTGGACTGGATAAATCTGATGATGGTCATCCCTACTTGAAACTATATTGTGGAGGTATACCTGGATAGGACAATTAGGGTTGGTGGATGAAACCAGGGACAGTGTTCCTGTCCCTTTCATGGTTTGTGCAGTAGGAAGAATTGCAGCAGGTGTTTCCTGTCACACAAGCCACACCTGCTGAACTTCCTGCTTTTATACAGCTATTAAAGAGACAGGAGCCCTGTCCCTTATTTCACTTGATAGCCATAAGAAAAATGGAGAGGGCATATACAGGTATGGTTGCTACCAATGAGCATTTATCCTGCCTATATTCCAAACAACCAAACCATACACAAAGCCCAGTTAGAAAGCATCCAGGGACACAATTAAGTATTTGATCTTACCCCAGTAGGGAGATTTTATTGCTACACCCAATCTGTGGCAATCCCACTGCTGCAGGCTACCAATTTGTGATGATGGCTCCAAATACTAACACCAATGGTGGAGGGGTCAAATTTACTATTACTGTTCCACTGAAGCTATCAATTGGTTTTCCCATTGACCATGAAAAACACAGCACAGTACTATGTATGTTTACTCAAGAGTAAGTCTCAGTGCAACACTTCTCCAGGCTATAAAACAGGGCTCAATTCCATGTCATAGTTTATCCAATTCCTCAACAAAAGGTATTGTTCCATCTTCCTTTACAATTAATTCTTTGCCTTTCCATTCTTGTTTCAAAACAGAACACACTGTCTGACATGACAATGACTTCTTCACATTTATATTCTTCACATTGTGATTAGGGAGGAGACCAGTTTCCAGTTAAGACTTTCCAATCAAGCCTTACAAAAAAAAATGGCTTTGAGCCACAATCATCTGTAGACAACTTTCAGGCTAAGCTCCTTGATCAGTAGAAATGCATGCTACTGGTACTGGACTTCACTAATTCAGATTGCCAGAGGTTGGGGAGGTTGCCTAGTTGAGTGTACAGCCAGCACACAGAAAATACCCGTGAAACACAGAGGCTTAAGGTAAATTCTTTTCTCCTCAACATCCTATTTACTATTGGAAGATAGATATAGATTCAGACAGATGGAAGCATGTGAACATGTGGTTCTCCTTCAACAATCTCAGGTGGTGAAATCAAGAGTAGCAGCACCTGATTCAGGTGATTCTGCATCAGGGATGTGATTGATAATGTTAATACTGGCCCCCATTACCAATAGTGGTGCAGTTAAGTGAGGGTTGCTGACCCCTTTGACAAATATTGGACCTCTAGCTTTAAAAATTAATCCATTTCATGGATCATTTTGTTGCTGTTATTTGCCTTCAAGTTAGCTTCCTCTTATGATGACCCTATGACTGAGAGACCTCCATGTCATCAATATCCCAGCTCAGGTCTTGCAAATTCCATTAATGAGCTTCAAAAAATAATAATTCATTGTTGTTAGTGTTAGTGTTCGTGTAATTCTTAAATTGGTTACATCGATTGTTGTGATGTACACTACCTCCTAAAAAATCTATAGGCAGTCTGTTAATCTTGATCCAGGATTCCACACCAGAGGTCCTGTTCTATGGAAAACTTTACAGGACTGCAAACCAGAGTTCATGTCCCTGCAAAACTTTCCAACTTTAAGTAGCTTTTTACCAGTGGAGATATGTCTCCAAGTACTTTCATGCTACACATTTACAGTACTGTAATAGGATTCCACTTCAACTGCTATGGCTGCATCCTATGGAATCCTGAGGTTTGGAGGTTAATGAAGCACTAGAGGAGCTCTCTGGCTGAGAATTTAAATGCCCCTCCCTCTTCTGGCAATCCCAGGTTTCCATAGGATGTAGCCATGGCAGTTAGGGTGGGATCATAGTGCAACTATTTGGTGCAGAAAGTGCAGAAAGACTCTCCATTTATCCATGTCCAGGTCATTAATTCTAAGTAGCTGCAACAACTGGTTTTGTAAAAGACCTTCCTAACACTGCTAGAACAATAAGTTTTTCGTGGTTTTTTTCCAGGCTGTGAGGCCATGTTCTGGAAGAGTTTATTCCTGATGTTTTGCCTGTATCTATGGCTGGCATCTTTAGAGATGTGATTTTCGTGAAGCCCACGAAAAACGTATGGATAACTGGCCATGAAAGCTTTCGACTGCTAGAACAAGTTTGTTAAAATGTTTTGTTTCCTATTGTTTAATCTGTTATTTAATACACATAATACACAAACTGTCTCCAACTTCTGCTTCATGATAAGGACAGAAGGATAACCCCAAAATAGTCAAAAATCACTATCCATTATGATAGAAATTAGCAACCATGGGCCACAATATTTTTTTTTATTATTTTTATTTCCCTTCCGTTGTTGTTGTTGTTGTTGTTGTTGTTTTCAAGTTCTGCTTTGGAAATTGGTAAATAGGAGAGCCAGAATAGTGTAGTGGTTAGAGTGTTGGACTACCACTCTGGAGACCAGGGTTCGAATCCCCACACAGCCATGGAAACCCACTGGGTGACCTCAACCAAGTCACACTCTCTCCGCCTCAAAGGAAGGCAAAGGCAAACCTGTGGTGTGATGTCTATTTAAATTAACTGTGCTTTTACTCCAGCTGTATAGTATTTAATGAGCTGAGGCTCCTATGTTTGTCAGACCTCATTCAGAATGCTTGGCTGGAATTTCTGAAGGAATAAATCTTGTCTATGCTGTCTTGGAGTCTTGTCAGCTTGTGAGTTTGCCTTATTATAACAGCAGACATTGCAAACTTCCTTCTGAACAAATCTTGCCAAGAAAACCCCGTGATAGGTTTGCCTCAGAGTTACCATAAGTCAGGAATGAAGGCACACACAACAACAACAACAAAATTAATTTGGAATTTTGAGACAGCATCACAAAATGTCTGACATGGGGAAGGCTTACCCATTCATAAATGGCTGCCATGAGGGGCTCGCCAATCACAATACATCAGTTTCCTAGAAGGTGAGAGGAGTGAATTGTACAACAGCCTAAGCATAAGATAGAGGGAGGATTGGGCTCCAAAACCCAAAACCATTCTTTTGAATCCAGTTTTTTAGTTCAACACACATTTCACAACACTCTGAGTTTATGAGGCTCAGAAAGAATCAATAAACTGGATACAGAGCAGAGATGGTAACCCTCCTTTAACAAATTACATAGTTACCTCCACAAACCATAATAAATGCAAGCTACTGATTTCACCAAAGGCAAATGAGTGATACTTAGAGAAAAACATACAGAGAGGCAAAACACATATCACACTAAAACCAACCAAAATGCATGCACCACCACCAAGTTATCCTTGGGTGGCTGCGAACCCTTTGAAACAAAGTATTGGGTAGCAGCTGCCAGCCACTTTTATTTTCTTATAATATTTCTGGGACCAGAAGCATCCTTTGGAATAAAAAAAAAAGTCACTTAAGGCTGTTGTGGGGGCCTAGAAGTTGCCAAGGAAGATGTCAACAGGTATCAGTGTGGGCCCCTGGGAATTTGATAAATATATACTCTAGGACTGATAGTCTTGCTGGATGGGAGTATTTTTATTGGAACATGTAATAACTTCACTTATTAAAAATATGGAAACCAACCCTGTTGTGTTTTTGGGCCTCCTCCTGTCTGTGTTAGTAAACACCTGGATTTCTACCTTGATGTCATCACTGATGACCACAGTGTTTAAATGGTTTGCACTCCAGTATTTCATCCAAGAGATGGAGCACTGTATTTGATGTATTTATTATGCTCACATGTACCACCTAGCAAACACAGGTAAAATGCCATTGTGACATAAATAGAGTTTATTGTGCTAGCCAAAAGACATGGCAAAAACAATATAAGTATACAGAAGTATACAAAAGTACAAACAAAATTATGACAAACATGGATAATATAAAAGGATTTCAGAATTAACATCAGCAAACTCCTTCACATTCATATTCAGAATGTCCAAGTCAACTTGAAGCAATTTTATTTAATTCTACTTCTTTGTTGGAACCAAAGCCAAGAAAATAAAAAATAAATCCAAAACCACTTTTATGTGTCATGTAGCCATTGACATCTTTCAAAAGAAACTGAACCAATTCTACAGCAGTATTTCTACTTCCATGAGTCAGGAAGGGTTTCAAAATGTCTCTCTTGACTCCCTGTACAAAAGGGAAATTGCTGTATCATGAACAAAGTCTTCCACCAATATTGGCCATGTACAATCTACATGTAAATAGTATCTTGTTTTAACATCATTCTTGGATTGCCAGTTGCATAACTTGGGAAAGCATTTTCATGAAAGCATTTTGTGGGGAAACTGGTATGAGTTTAGTCAGAGAATTAGCTCTGAAATGTTGTTTTCAAAAAGAAAACCATGTAGAAAATTGTGATCTAGATTAAATGCAAATCCCTAATATCTCTATTCAAAACAGTTAGTCACTTAATTGCCTCTTATCCATATCCAAGGTAGAATGCAATTTAGTGTGTAAATATAAAAGAAAAGACAGTTTTTATAGAAGGGGAATGCTTATTCTCAGGACATTTATTGTCTCTCATATGGCTTTGCTGCATAAATTTTTTCATCTGCCACTGCAGCAGTCATGAACCCCAACAATAAAATAGCTTTGAAGCAAATCATGTACTGATGATATATTGCTTAACATGTGTAGATGACAGCTGTGCCCCATTAGAAGAACTTGGGAATGTAGCTGGAACACCAACAAAAAGCACATGTAATGAATATCTGCCTTGCAAAATTCCTCAGTGAGAGTATACCTTCAATAAACAGCCCTGTTCCAACTTGTGGGTTATGTTTCCTTAGCTTCATGACAACACAGTGAGGAAAGCTTTCCCTCTGTGCCTCAGGCACTTGTCCTTTACTTGGTTGAGGACTTTCCCCAGAGATCTTTTCACATCTTTGTTCCTCAGAGTGTAAATGATAGGATTCAGCATTGGAGTGACAACAGCATAGAAAACAGATATCATTTTGTCCATGCCAGAAGACCGGCCAGAACGCGGACAGAGGTACATGAAGATGACTGTGCCATAGAAGATGGTGACCACCGTAAGGTGACCAGAACATGTGGAAAAGGCCTTGTGCCTTCCAGAAGCAGATGGGATATGGCAGATGGTAAAAATGATCAGGGCATAAGAAGTCAAAGTCAGAAGGAAGGACAGGAGCACAATTACTGCAGAGACAAGAAAAACCATTGTCTCAGCCAGAAAGGTGTCACCAGTTGACAGCTCAATCAAGGGGCCTGTGTCACAGAAGAAGTGGTTGATCTGGTTGCTGTTATTGAAGGGGAGCTGGGAGATGAAGGCTGTGGGCAAGAATGGCGTCAGAAAGCCACTCAGCCAAGAAGCCACGGCCAGGCGGGCACAAGCACCACCATCCATGAGCATTGGATACTGCAGTGGGTGGCAGATGGCTAAATACCGATCATAAGCCATGGTAGCCAAGAGGAAGAATTCTGTGGTACCAAAGAAGAAGAAGAAATACATCTGAGTGATGCAAGTCCAGAAGGAGATGGCACAGGAGCTGGTGAGGAGGTCCACCAGAAGCCGAGGAACAGTGACTGAGGTGTAGCATATTTCGAGGAATGAGAAATTGCTCAGGAAGAAGTACATAGGGATGCGCAGATCCACATCCATGTTTGTGATAAGAATGATCAAAGCATTTCCCAGGAGTATGAAGAGGTAGGCTGTCAAAAAAGTGATGAATAAGAGGAACCAGAACTTCTGGAGCCCAGGGAAGCCCAGCAGGATGAATTCAGGGGCTGACGTATCATTCAGCATATTCTTGGTGTTGCCTGTACAACTAGCAGGGAGAAATTATGGAAAAGACAGTGAGGTAATTTGAGACAAAAATGTGGTTGATGAAAAAGACCCCAGGCAGAATACGTAAAACATAACGACAATACGTAACATGACACTAAGCATTCACTGCATTTTGTCATATTGTGGCTCGCAATAAAAGATTAAAACCAAATATGGTGAAAACAATAGATAATACAAAAGTTAAGTAATTAAATAAGCAACTATATTAAAAAGATTAACAGTTTAAAAAGCAATTATTACAATACAACATAAGAATGCTAATTTTAAAATACTGTACAGTCTCTCTCTCTCTCTCTCTCTCTCTCTGGCTTTTCTTCGCAAATGAAGATTCAGGAAGGACTCATCCCGCGCTTTCTGCAAGCACGCTGATGACTGAAAAGGCCAATCCAAGATAAAAAGTCCAGTTGCAGAAAGCACAGCAGAAGGTCTCCTTGGGTGATGTTTCTGGGTTGCGATTCTTTCTGCATTGTAATTTCTCTTCAAGACTTGTTTGGCATGAGTTCTCAAATAAGGCTGCAGCATTGTGGATAGTGCGCCTCCATGCCTCCCGATGTGAGGCCAGGGTGGATCACTGTTGGTGATCAATTTGGCTGAGCCTGAGATGTTGTTTCAGGGAGTCCTTGTATTGTTTTTTGGAGCGCCCCTCTTACGTTGACCCGTGGCAAGTTCACTGTAGAGTACTATTTTTGGGAAGCGATGGTCCTCCATCCTAGAAACGTGCCCTGCCCAGCACAGCTGTGTTATCAATATCATGGCCTCAATGCTGGTGATCCCTGCTTGCTCAAGGACAGCGACATTCGTCACATAGTCAGTCCAGTGTATATTTAGGATTGTGCGTAGACAGCGCTGATGAAAGCATTCGAGGAGTCGTAGGTGGTGGCGATAGGTGACCCATGTTTCAGATCCATAAAGGAGGATAGACAGTACAATGGCTCTATACACACTGATTTTTGTGCTTCGCCTCAGGTGTTTATTACTCCAGACGAGTCTGGACTGTACAGTACATCCCAATTAAAAGACCTTCTGCAATGGGCAGTTAATAGTCAAAAGGCCTGGATAAACAAGAAGGTCTGTGCCTATCAATGGAAAGAGATGTCATAACCACATCAAGGATACTTTGAGTACTCTTGAGCAAAACTACCTGGATTTACTATTTATAATTTTGTCTCATGATATAAATGAACTCACTAGTGCTTCATTCACAATATTTACATATTATGATTCTGAAGTCAGTTCAGTTTGGTCCTTTAGTCTTTTTGTGATGCTGAACTGTTAAAGTATGCACACCCAAATCCCGGTTCACTTTGCTCCCCCCAACACGAAATGGACTGAGCCCATTTGTAGTAACTCATGATGAACTGGACAAATGCTGAAACTTTCACAAGACCTGTTCAGCAGCATTCCAGAGCCATAAGCTTATGGTTGTTTGAATCATTTCTATGTCCAAAGTTGAACCAAATACTGTACTCTCAATTTTCCTGTGATACTGTAAACTGCTAGCAGGTAGGCAGGATTTATTCAAGTCTTCCTTTTTCTTTTGGAGATTTTAGGCAAAAGAATTCTCATTTATCTTTCTAGCACTCCAAAAATTACTTTCCCAATGTTGATATTTGATTTCTCATAGTGTATTCCCCCAGAGAGTTGGAACATATAGTCAGAACTTGCAGATGGGTGGGTTCTGAGAAAAATCAACACACATTATTCTGAGACTAAAGAAAGTGGGAAATGACAATAGGTCTGTAGAATTAAAGAACTTCCAAGAACATGGCATAGAGCTCAAGGAAAATCTGAAGATATACATACCTTCAAACCGGCATATACTAGTAAAGAAAATGGAGAAGTAAAAATGGACTGGGACCTGCCTGATAAACTGCAAGTAGCATAGCTGTTTTTCCCCACACTTTGGAGATTTTCACACGGGCCCAAAATGCACTGTTACTGCCCCGCCACATCCTCTCCCGTTCCTGCCACGGAATAACATAAATCTTTCACACACTCACTTTAATTCTGCAGCAGGAACGGGATCCCCCTCTCCTCGCTGGCCGGCCGTAAATGCAGCCATCGTAAGGCTGCTTTCACAACCGGCCATCTGAAACATTATCACGTGATAACGGCCGGGCGGTAAATTTAAAAAATAAAACTCCCCCAAACATAAAATCAGTTCACCAAGCACAGAAACACACTTTAAATCACACAATCAAAACAGGGAAGGTAAAATAAAGGGTGCCACTTACCTGGATGTCCAGATCGTACCAGGAAGTGCTTGGAATGGACCTCCCCTCCGTGGCTGTCATTTCGAAAAACAGGAACGGGGCTCCTGTTCGCACCCCATGATTGTGTGATAGTGACGAAATGAGAGGTCTATTCACGATGAAAAATCACGATTACATTGTTCTGGAACAGTCACAGGAGCAGGATGGATGCAGGACAGAACAGGGTCGACGTTGTCCGAAAGGGAAAACCTTTCCCGACCCTGTTCTGTTCCTGCCACGGGATATATTGCCCATGTGAAAATCTCCTTTGTCTAACATTTTACATGAATTAGCATTTATTCAATCTATATGCTTTGAACATAAACTCATAATATTCTGTTGGCATTTGTATTAAAAGAATTAAAGTCTTTACCTGGGTAGGGGGAATGAAGCTCATAGTAACAGAGCACAGAAGGTCCCAAGGTGAATTCAGAAGGTCCAAAGTTCAGTTCCTACAATCTCCAGGGGTGAAAACCCTTGGTTGAAACCATGGAGAATTTACTGCCAGTCAACATAGACCATTGATACTTAAAGCAGTGGTCCTTGAACTGGTGCCAGTCCACAAGCCATCAGTTCCCATTACATGAACAGTTTCCAGGAAACTGTACAAATATGTCAATACAGCACAGTTACAGTATTGGTTCCTGGTGCATTGAGGAATATGAGAATTGCTGGTCCACCACATCAGATAGCTGAGTTAGATTAAGCACTGGTGTAGAGAATACTGAATTAGATGAGCCTGTAATCTGGCTCAACAGCTTCCTAGGAGGTCCAGTTTACTCAACAAAGCACATTGCCACAATCTAAAGCAGAATTAATCTTACTTACTGCAGGTGCATTAAAGTAAAAGCCAATATTGTAGACTTTTAGGGTGGAAGGGTAAACGGGCTTTGAAACTAACATTTCATGTGCATTATAGGAATAGAAATGAGAAAAAGTTAAAGATCTTAAAGATAAAACCCTCTGGTATGTGGACATATTTGGAATCAGTTTCACTCTATCTTCTCTGTTCATTCATCCATACTGGTTTTAAAGGCTCACCTTTCCAGGAAATATCAAGTCCATCGTCCATTTCCTATCTGCCCCATGTGCATGTCACACTCACAGACATACTTTCTATGCATTTTGTCTATAGTTCAGAAGCAAAGAACCACTCAGATTATACAACAAAAATTATTTTAGTTTCTAGCAAATTAAATAAAATACACATATTATACAGTTGTTTTCTTAGGCTTAAATCCAATTGCTAGTCCCAACTAAAGTAAGCCTATTGAATTAATGGGACCACATGAGTGCTGACTCACCATGTTTCCATTAATTCAATGGATCTACTCTAGTTGGGACTAGCTATTGAATTTAGACCTTGACATACACACTTAATTCTATAGCAACTTTGTTCAGGGGTTGTGCTAGAGTTTATTAAATGCCAGATGTAGTGTGTAAATGGGATACTAGGAAGCAATTAATTGGTGAAGGTGGGAATACACTTTGATGGCCATGGGAAGGACATCCCTGGAAAGAAGACCTCCCCATTTTCATACCTATGGCTGGTGCCTCTCCAAACCTTTTACAGCTTGTCTAGACACCTTCAAATTTTCCCTGTGCAGTCATTTTAAAAAGGCAAGAATGCTATGCTTGTCTCATAGCAAGCTGGGGTCAGAGATGCAGAGATACATTCACTACTTACCTTAAATAACAGGGTCAATTTCCCAGGCACTGAGATTTAGCCATTGCTGAAATGAAGGGAGAGTTCATTTGCTATATTGCACCAGCCTAGCTCAATCTAGTTCACAGAGGAAGTAATCATTCTAAAATAATATATTCCCCACAGATGATGATCTTTATATGCAGGGGGAGAATGTGTTCATAGCCTCTATTCTTGTTTTACCAGGATTAGAAGTAAGCCCCACATGCTGACTCTTTCGGCATTGCCTTCCCAAACTGCCCGGAAGAGTGCTCACACAACTAGAACCAAGATCTGACTACAGAGTTGTATTTCTGGCTGTCTCAGCTGGCAAACTGAACTGGGTGGGCGGTGTGGCACTAGACCCACTGGTGGGAGGTGCTGTGCTTCTCTAACTTCAGTGGAGGGCCCTAGAGAGCTCCAGCATACTACTTGCAGCTGATAGATTCACATGCCAATTAGCCCTGGGTAAAGCAATTGGAAAATGGATCAAGCTCAATTGGTCAAAATGTTGGCTGTTTTACAATGTTATGCAGGATACTTCACACCTTTCCATCTTCTTAGCAGAACTGGAAAATCCAATGGGAAGGACCCATAGGATTGGTTGCACCAACTACTCCATTCTGTGGTTTTTACATGCAAACCTGTGGGGTTGCACTTCAGGAAGTGGCTGCAAGTATATGAAAGAAAGAGAGAGCGGAGGGGGAAATACAGGGAAGACAGAGAGCTTCCAGCTGCTTGCTTGGCTCTCAGAGCATTTACATTACACAAACTATACTCATGGGTCAGTACCCCAATCACAATGTATCTGGCCATTAAGAGAAGAACTAGGTCATCCTTCCCCATCTTGATGCCCTCTAGCTGTGTTGTAATAATAATAATAATAATAATAATAATAATAATAATAATTTTTACCCCACCCCTCTGTTAAAAACAAACGGGGCGGCTAAGGACAATTAAAATACAACATGTATTATACACACCAGCAGCCAGCCCTAGCCTGCATGACCAGGTTGTGGAAGGCTGCATTAGGCAATACTGTTCCATCTCTTTCCGCCATCTCATTTTTGTAACATGGCATCAAGATGCATAGTACAGTTCTTAAGCTTTGACTTCTGCTGTGGCAGTGAGAGATGGAGCAGCTCTTAGAATTCATTTCAGACACCTTTTCCCACCTTATTCCAACTGGGATGTTGAATGGGGCAGAATTCTACTATTCTTGCCAACCCCTAAATTTCAAACGTGTAGGATTACCCCACTGAAGTGGAGCCTTTGTGTCCCCCAAACCCTCTGCAGGCTGGATTGGGATGGATGAGACTGCCTGTAGGCCAGATTAGATCAACTGGCCAGAAGATCATGTCCTATGATCTAACTATTGTTCAATGGGTAAGCAAGGTGTTTGGTTTTTTAAAAAAATAATTCCTTGACAATTAAGGAATCTCTTTCCAGCCTCAGAATAAAATATCCAGCTCAAGGGTGATTTTCTTATACATGGTGTTGCTTAAGTGTTGTGGCCCATTGCAGGAGAAAACAGCAGCTTGAACCAATTATTCTGCAACTCCACTTTGATTCTAAACCTCTGAAACTCAATTTTAAAATGATCGACGCCATTAGCACCATAATAGTAAATAAATGGAATGGGAAAGAGTTCTGGAAAGCAAGTGGGAAGAAGAGACAGCTGAAGGTTTGGAATACTGTATAAAAACTTGAAACCATCCCTTAAAGTAAGCGACCTTGGCAATGGCACCTGGACACAACAAGGGGACAAAAGGTAATAGGCTTAGAAGGGACAACATGGCAGACAACTCATTCTACAGCATGTTACAGCAGTTTAAGAGAAGAGTTTCAGCAAGAACTGCTGGCACCTTAGCACAAAAAAAGTCTAAACTTACCAAACTGTCAAGGGTTTCCAATGACATTGAAACAATAACTATGATGGCTTAGACAACCTTGTAATACATAGCAAAAAAAAAAAGTTTAAAGGCTGCAAGATAGAACTCTTTAGAAGAAGATGGAGGATGCATTCCTATAATAGGTTTTCCAGCTAAAGAAGAGCAGAGCAATCTCATCATATTTCTCACTTAACTGACTACAAGGAATTAGCCCTCAGCAACACATAACTCATAAGGACATTGCAATAATACACAAACTGATGTCTCCAGAGACATAATCATCTGATTTGCCAAGTATCCCCAGAAAGCAGCCATCTTTAGCAAACTCAGTGGTCTTCCACTCTTCACTCTAAATTTAATATAAAGATCATTAAGTTACTTTTCGAGACATCTCAGCAGAAACTCTGAAAAAAAGAAGAGATTTACAACCATATACTGAATTACACTGCAAGGCAGGAATAAAGTACAAATGGGGATGCCCATTCACTGCATTCTGGGGATAATTATCTGACATCCCTTTCAAGAGGCCTGGAAAAGCAGCAAGCTCCTCAGAAGAAAGAATGAAAGACAAACTACAAGCATGGAAAACACTAAAGAAGAAAAAGGGGAAAATAATAGAGAAGTCTAGATTGTTGTTAAGTAATACTTCATCAGTCTTGAATGTCCTGTACTCTTGCAAGTACTAGGTTGATGTTAACAGGTAGATTAACAGATTTAACAATTGTCTTACTTGTTAGTAAAACCTTACTGTTTCAGGATCTCAAGTCATTACTTTTGCACAGTGGGGCCTTCCCATCCACAGGGGTTGTTTCTCCCCACCCCACCCCATGGATAGGAAAAATGTGGGTGCTCAAGTGCCATATTAATCAATTGCAGCTTGTGCATACATCTGCATGCTGATGCATCTGTGTGCACATGCTACCACTGAATAATATGGGCTGTGGTCATCTGAGGATGCTCCAATCTGTTGATGGCTAGCTTACCAATACAGCAGGCCTGCTGTAGAAAATAATTAGCTGGAGGAGGATTAATAGGCAAAGAGTAATTTATCAGTTAAGCTTCCACTGGATCTTTGTCAGAACACTGGTCAGTCTGCAATTGATATGGTGTCCAAGCATAGCTGGCTGCCTTATTTCTGGAGAAGAGATCTGTTAGTTTGCATGGGTTTATACTATAATTTATTTGCGTGCCCAGGCCGGATGTGCTCCCCACACCCTCTTCCCAAAATAACCACAGACAGAATATAAATTTGAAAGATATATTGATATATGATGATAAGTATATTGGCAATAAAAGGCCACAACTTAATTGAAAACAGCTGCAACGATTGGCTCAATCACATGGGTCTGGATCCAGACATCGACCAACCTGAATGGTGTTCGATGAGACCACTGTTGGTCCACCACCGACACTCACCACTGATGAAGGGGGAGGAGTCCTGGACAGGCCCCAGCATGCCTGCTGATCCCTCCCCCTCCCTCTTTTCACCAACCGTCGGGGAAGTCAGCGGTCTCCATGAACTTGACCTTGAACTTGAGAGCCACTGGCCAGTCCGGTGTGGTGGTCGGGAATATATACCTGACCGTCAGACTGGAGTGAAAACTGCTGCAAAATGCAGCAGTGTGCCACCTCCTGGCCAATCAGCAGCCGAGGCCCAAGGAGGCTTCTGCTTGGCTGGGAGCCGTTTAAATCAACCAATCAGGGCAGGGCTGCCCTGCCCTGATTTGTTGCCATTTTGTACCCCAGCGCCCATGCTGCCCCACCACATTGCCGAGGGGGAGACCAGATGGATCCGCAAACAAGCCGCTGGCATTGAGCAGGTTAAGTCAGGCAGCTCCCTTATTGGGATGGGGCAACTACTTCACAATAAGTATGACAAGGTGAAAAAAACTCTTTGAAATTAAAATCACCTTGTACTCTAGTTGCCAATTGCAATTTAAATAATATATTTATATCCATTGATATTCTAAATTGGCTTCAGTAGGACCCCCATATCCACTGGTTCACTATCCACTGATTCAGTTATTCACAGGACACAAAACAGCACACCTACCATAGAGTCTTCCTAGAAAATGTGTCCTCTCTAGCCATTTTTAGGTCTTCCAAGGCAACTCTATGGTATTTTAAACCAGGCGTCCCATTATTTTCAATGGCACTCACTATTATCCACGGTTTTCGGTATCCACGGAGGCCCCCAGAACCAATCCCCGTGGATACAGGGGTCCTACTGTACTTAATTACATATGCATAGCTAAGTAATGTATCCTGGCCCAACCTCCCCCCCTCACCTACCTTAACAGTCAACAGTCGCATTGGGAGAAGGAGGTTTGTTCATTGCCATTTGGGGTGCAAGGAGGATGACATTTACAACCCATTCCAACCAGCAAGTGAGGTGCAACAGGGGTCCTGCTTCTGGTTGTCCCAACTTCACTCAGTGGTGAGGGGAGCTGAAAATGTCATTCTCCTTACACTCTCATCAGCAGCTAAACAGACTTGCTTCACCCCATGCATTTGCTGGCTGTTAAGGTAAGCTGGGGGAGCATTTATGTAGTCTTACAGTAAAACTCTGCAATCTTATTGAATATGAAGCAGTTCTGTATTGGTAACTTTAAGTTATGAATCCATAACTGCAATACAGAATGCCAGCCATCATCTTTAAAGGGGGGATCTATATTTTTTTTTTAAAAAAACTATGTATAAAAACTAAGTGACTATGAATACTCTGGTGAGTTTATTTAAATCACAAGAAGAAATATTAACCCCATACTTAGTAAAATTTTAATATCATATTTTGATGGGTGACCCCCATTCCTAAGAGCTGAAAAAGTCAAATATTAGTAATTTTGATTATGAGGTGGATATGCAATTGGCAGCCTCCTTTTACTCAATAACAATTTCAAATCCTGGTTCAATAACATAATGAGTCATCTTCACTTGAAGGATAAATGCATTCATTTGTGACTATGTTAATCCAGACCAAATCAAGCTTTAGGACGGAGAGAAATTTGGCTGATGCTGTTTGATGTACTCTAAGTTTATTACAACATACTTATTCCAAACTAAACAAATTTCCTTTTTGTCATTAGAGATACTGAAAGCATTTGATAAACTTGAATGGATGTATTTATTTCAGCTTTTACTAAAATAATTTTTTGTAAACAATTCATGCCATCACTCCAAAGATTACATATAACAATGCTATTCAAAATGATGTGTGGACTAGTGCTGGTTCCTGTCACACTGAAAAAATTACTGGTCCCCCAGATCAGATAGCCTGAGAAGCACTGATATATAGGAACAAATTGTATATGTCAACAAAATGGGTTCAATCCTCATTGCAATAACAGGGAAGATTTGTTGCTCATCATCTCCCTATTTGCTTGCAGTCCCAGTTGAACCACTAGCTATTTTAATTTGACAAAATAGTAATACTGACAGTCCTAAAATTAATGGAGTAATGCACAAAATCGGTCTGCATGCTGATGATACTTTGCTCTATTTATCCAACCTAGACATGGCATTGTTGTTATTGTTGTTGTTGCGTGCATTCAAGTTGTTTCCGACTTATGGTGACCTGAAGGTGAACCTATCAAGGGGTTTTCTAAGGCTGAGAGTGTATTATTCACCCAAGGTCACCCAGTGGGTTTTCATGACTGAGTGGGGATTCAAACCCTGGTCTCCAGAGTTGTAGTCCAACACTCAAACCACTACACCACTCTGGCTCCATAAACATGGCACTACCAGCGCTTTAAAGAAACCCCTTTTAAGCATTTGAACAATACATAGGATTAAAAATATTTGTTTTTAAAATGAAATGATTATGTTTTAGTGTGAATATAGCACAACAAACCAATAACAGTATATTTTCATCAACTACATTGGATGTAGTGTTTACAGTATATGTTATGAATTGTTAGAATTTTATTCAGACCCTGCATTTCTGTGATTAATTGTCTTAGTTCACTTGTTCTTTACATGGTCTGTCAGTATTTACATGTTTTATACCTGGTAGGAATATTATTTATTGTTTCTATCATTTGTCTGAGGTTTCTTATTTATTAATGTCTTGTTTGTTATGAGTACACTTCTGGAGTCATGCTTTATCTGTCAGGATTATAGTATTTGGGAATTATGATAGCCAAAAATATTACAGGAGCTATGATCCTGTTACTCAGCTGTTAAAAAAAAATCAAAAATTGAGCACACTGTAATTATCATTTTAAATGACATTTATAAAAATGCTTGCAATTCTCTCTTTTTAATTTCAAGCATTACTTTTTAAACCAAACTACACATATTTAACAATCGGCAAAGGTATATTGACTAATTTGTTTCAAAAGGCAAGAAGTTGTGCTTTGCACAAGCCAACAAATACAATTTATGAAAAAGGCAGTCCTTCAGTTCTGCATTTACAGCTGTATTTTGATGCTTTTTAAGTGATGTAAATGAAGCATACTAATGGAAATGCATCCACCTTATGGGTACAAATAAAAATTCAAGAATATAACCCTGGAAGTTAGGTCTTCCATTTATGAATATACTGAACAAAAATAATAATAAAGAAAAAAAATCCTGAGAATGAATTAAATTAAAATTAAAATTAATTATTTAACTATTTATCACCATAAGTCCAAATTCATCACCAATAGCCATCTTTTTTATGATTTCCCATTTTTATCACTCAAATAAAATTGGTCAGTTTCAACAGTGGGTAGAAAAAAGAATCTGGCCCTGTTCCTTTCCATCTTTGTTGTGCTGATTTGAAGCTGCTGCTTGTCGAAAGGGACAAATGTGGAAATTTACCCCCCTTGGGACTGAACAAGAAAGTGGGGCATGTCTTGCATTTTCCCCAGAGTCAGCCTCCAGTTTCTTGGGTCTCTGAATACAACTTAGAATTCCAAAGGGACTTGTTAAGCAGTTTTGTTGTTTAATTCTAAATGTGTTCCTGCACATTTAATAAACTGGGAGTTGGTCCTGTTATTGTCAATGCAGTGCCACCAAGGAGGAAATTTCTGTATATCTGTACATAAACTGTTTACATCCACAGCCTCCGGAGCTGTACTGTTCTAATCAGTAATAACAGTATGGCTCTGTGAGCCAAGAGTGAGTAACATTATTATTTTTATGGAGCAACATCACCCTTGGCAACACTCCTTGTCTTGGCTTCAAAAACCGAGAGAGGAAGTTTGCTGTAATGATGGAGAAGGGGAATGCCCATATTTATACAGTCGGCCCTCAACTTTTGCAGGGGTTCAGGGCACAGAAGCCCCGTGAAAGTGGGAGAACTGTGAATATAGGTCCACTAATTTTTTTTACCTGACAGAACACTTCTCTGGGCATTTTTAGGCCCTCTGACGCGATTCTGTGGTCAGCTTCTGGTGGAAGGTAACCAAAGAATCACTCTGGAGGATCTACAAATGCCTAGAGAGAACACATTAATCAAATCCGTGAATAATCAAATTTGCAAATGCTTAACCGCAAATGTGGATGACTCTGTGTGTGTGTGTGTATAAATATTCCACCCAGTAAGCAATTGCAGTTATCATATCAATATAAGAACATATGTACAGTCAGACCCCCGTATCCACAGGGGTTCAGTTGCTGGACTTACCGCAGATACTGGAAACCACAGATAACAGTGAACCCTGTTAAAAGTAATGGACAGCTGGTTAAAAACACCATAAAGTTGCCTTGGAGGACCTAGAAGATATCTAGAGAGGATGCCTATCTAGGCATTTTCGTAGATGACTCTTATGTGTCCCTGTTTTCAGTTCCACGGATAACTGAAACTGCAGATATTGGTTCCACAGATACAGGGGTCTGACTGTATTGCTATAGCAGTGGTCGTTGTCTTTTACAGAGTTCTACCTGAAGAAGTACAAGAACATTATATTTTTATTTCATTCAATTTATATAGTACTATCATTGTGTTTGTGTGTGTATGCATGCATGGCATGTTACAGAAATCAAGAAGACAGCTTCCTGTCTCATAGAGCTAATAACTTGCAAAAGGAATTTGATCAGATAACGTGTTATGACAGGAAGGGTTAAAAAACCACAGTATATACATGTGACCAGTGCTAACAGTTTAAAGATTATCTCTCCACAACCACAGAGACAATAATATGGGCAACATTTGAAGAAGGAACTGCTTCTAAGGCAATTCGTTCAGTTTATGTCTCATGCACCTGTTATGTAAGTTAAAAGAAACATTTGTAGTGCTGCTGCAGTTTTCTACAACATCCCACTTGAAGTAGATGAACGTATTTCTATTGCATTGCATTTCCCCCACATTAATTGCAACAAATAACTGGAAGGGGTTTTTGCAGTGAGTTACACAATTTTAATTACTTGTAGCTTTCCAAGTGCTGCGTGTAACCCAGCTTTTCTCTGCTTATGTGAGAGGAACAATTACTCAAAACTAATCTGAATCAATATGAATGTGAGTCTTTGTCCATTGGAGGCCATTTTGAATTGTTAATTCCAAGCACCATCCTGTTCCAAATCTAATGGCAGATGAGAAATAGCTCTTTACTCCTCTCAACTGTCTAACAGTTCTATGGAACAGAAGCTATTGTGAGACAAAGGAGATTTTCAGACTACACTATTCCACTTTAATTGATCTGGCTTCCTGCTGTGGAATTCTGGGGTTTGTAGTTTAGTGAGGCCTAAGATCTCTCTGGCTGAGAGTTGCAAATGCCCCTCCCTAAACTGCAAATTCCAGGATTCAACAGGTGGCAGCCATAGCAAATATAGTGGAATAGTAACACTATAACAGTCTTGTCTGAAAATCTAGAAAATGGAGTGAGACGACTTTCAAACCTCTTTGAGCCTGAAGTACTGTGGAGGCCTTTGAGAGAGGAGGTTGAAGAGTGGAAGGTATAAAAGTTTAAGGGAGGCCATATGAAAGAGAACTAAGAAAACTTGCCTTGAACTTCACATTCAAGAATCTCTTAGCACCTCTTATCTTCTGCATTCCAAGAAGCAGATGCACACAGAAGAGAAGGTGATGCTCAAACAAGCAGTAGTAAGATCTTGTACAAGCCAAACAAAGAAGGCCAAGCAAAGTTGCTAAGTCTCCAAATGACACTGATGAGCTTCTCTGAATATTGGCAGAAACAAAGGCAGAGAAGCTGCTAGCTTTGGAAGATAGGCTTATAAATATTTTCTAGTCTCAGGAAAAAGAAACTTGCACAGAGACAAATCTCCTGTCTCATTAAAGATGTAGCTTCCCTGACCCCTTTAAGACATTATTGTAATACTGCTATCTAGGGATACTTCTGTAGGTATTCCACAGTCTCTGAAATATTCCTCTGAAAGAACTAGACCAGTGGTTCTTAACCTGTGACCTGGTGACCCCCAGGAGTCTGTCATGTCCTCACATGGGGTCTGCGAAGGCTTGAAGGCTGCTTGGCCCACCTCCTCCCTGCAGTGGAGCAGCCACGTGACAGGAACCAAGGCAAAGTCTGGCTGGCTGGTTTGGTCTGTGCATTGCCATTCAATCTGCTCCAGCCACAAACTTGGAGGAAGAAGCAGAAGAAAATTCTTCCCTCCCCCTCCAG
The DNA here is from genome assembly GCA_030847615.1 of Gambelia wislizenii. Lineage (NCBI taxonomy): Eukaryota > Metazoa > Chordata > Lepidosauria > Squamata > Crotaphytidae > Gambelia > Gambelia wislizenii. The sequence goes on along the minus strand of JAUMIR010000001.1, from coordinate 340,137,070 downwards.
TGCCTCTGAGGGAAGGTTTAATGGATGGTTTAATTGTAGTAGTAGTAGTAGGAGGAGGAGGAGGAGGTATTATAGTTGTTATTATTAGGGTTTTAAATCTTGAGTTAAATCTTGGGAGACCATGGCAACAAAAGATATTTAAAGGGGGTCCCTGGTAAAGAAAATGTTAAGAGCCACTGAACTAGATATTGCTTCCATAGGCAAAACAATTCAAGACTAGCAAGATCTTCAGTACACACACACATACACTCATGCAATATGGTTTTTTGTTACTCCTTTTACTGGCAGAGGTTCTATCCCTGTAATAGCTGGAATCCAAATGGTAATACATTGCTCCAGATGGAAATGAAGTAGGACTTCCTTCATTGCTTGAATGTGCATGCTGTGTAACCTTTATAGTGATAGAAGTTCTTTTAGGAAAAGAAGAGCAAGAGGAGGCAGTAGAACAGGAGGAAGAGGAGGAACAGAGATCAACTACCTTTGGCTGCTTGCAGACAAAACTTTTATTTTGCAGGCACCACACTTCTTTCACCTAGTGTAGAGAGCATATATGGTCTTCTGTTTAGAATCCTCCTCCATATTCCTGCTGCTTCCTCCATTTTTAATTTTACCATTAAAATATCTGTCATTAAGAGGAAAGGCGGAATAGTATCACGGTGCCTTTTCACTGGAAATGATACAAGCCCTCTGTCTAAGGTCCCGTCTACACGATTTAAATAATACGTATGGCGTGCGAAAGTTCGCGCTTCGGTACAAACGGCCGTCCAGATGCACATGAATGCAAAAGAGGGGGCCCCCGGTTTTCCACCCTGAAATACGCACACATGGCGTTCGGGAGGGAAAGCGGATCGCAAAGAGAAATCCGTACGCCGTTCGGATGGCTGATGGGTCTGTATGGTCCGTTCGCACATCTACGAACAGGCTGTGTAATCTGATTGGCTGGCTGATTAGAGGGGGCGGGGCTAGCACGGAGGGGAATTGGGAGCGGCCGCCATGTTGGTTTCCTGGCTAGCGAGCGTCTGGTAAGTCCATGAATTTATATGTTTATTTATTTTTATTTTATATTGTAAATACGGAAAACCAACTGTCCGCAAACCAGGAACCTTTAAAAAAAAAAAGTGGCGGGAGATTTAAAACTACCGCTTGGCTTGCTCGCTCCAGCCAGCTTCGGGAAGAGGGAGTCATATGGAGTTTAGGGGAGTCATATGGAGTTAATTAAATCGTATAGCCGGTTCGTATGCATATGAACGATAGGCTGTTCGTATTTTTTGCCCCCCATACGGATTTTTTAATGATCGTATAGCTGCACCCTAAATGTAGCCTTAAATTTACCACACTGCTGTTAAAGGTCACCGACTACTTCAGAGGATGCCTCTCATCAAGTTGCCACTCCTCAGAGGAGAGGTGGGCAAAGTATAACCACACAATGGTTTTTGTAGTCCTCAACTTCTCTATGGGCTACACTTTCTCTAGCCAGAAAAAGTGTGAAATTCCTCTCTTGGAAGCTGCTGAGGAAGGCCATTCACCTTTTAAATAGGTTGCAGGGAGGGCCCTGCACAGATTAACATTTTTTTAAAAAACCATCTTACAAAGCCAGGGCTGGGCTTCCAGCTACTTCCATGTTTGTTTGTGTAGTGTTTTTAGCCTCTGCAGAGTCTCAAGGGCAGAAAATAGGCCTCTGAACCCATTGCCATTGCCCACCTCCTGCTTTGGCATACCAGTTTTCTTCCTAGACTGATATCAATCACCTCTTCCCAACCACTAGATCAGGGGTGGGCAAAGTGTATCCTCCAGGGATGTGTTTATGGCCCTCAGAGACCCCCCAGGGACAAAAAACTATTTTGCCCCAAAATGCCCTGTCAGGGGCACGAGAGGCATTTTCACTATGTCCCCCTCCCTAGGCTATTGTAGGCCCAGGAAAAGCCTTTCTTAAAACTGAAAGTAGCCTCTCCTAAAATAGCCCAGGGGAAGCTAAAAACATGGCAAAAATTCCCCCAAAGCCCCTAGAAAGCAGGGGACAAGTGGGGGCTAAAAGGGTCACTCATTTTTTTGGGGGGGGGGGGCAAAATGGACTGGTGTCAGGATCTGACCCCTTGGCTCCTGTTCCTGCCATTTTCCCTTATTTTCCTGTGGCCTGAATATTGCTGTCCTTGAGCAAACAGGGATCACCAGCATTGAGGCCATGTTGTTGAGAGCACAGCTGCGCTGGGCAGGGCACGTTTCTAGGATGGAGGACCGTCGCCTCCCCCAAATACTACTTTACGGTGAACTCGCCACGGGTCAGCGTAAGAGGGGCGCTCCAAAAAAGCGATACAAAGACTCCCTGAAACAACATCTCAGGCTCGGTCAAATTGATCACCAACAGTGGTCTGCCCTGGCCTCACATCGGGAGGCATGGAGACGCACTGTCCACAATGCTACAGCCTTATTTGAGAACTCACGCTGAACAAGTCTTGAAGAGAAACGACAACGCAGAAAGAATCACAACCCAAAAACATCACCCAAGGTGACCTTCTGCTGTGCTTTCTGCAACCGGACTTGTTTATCTCGGATTGGCCTTTTTAGTCATCAGCGCGCTTTCAGAAAGCGCGGGATGAGACCTTCCTGAATCTTCGTTTGGGAAGAAAAGCCAGAGAGAAAGAGAGAGGGTGTAAAATGTGCCTAGCAGTTTGTGTGTGAAGTGTATGTGTAACTGTTTGGGTTTTTCCAGGGTGGGGGAAGAAATAACGATGCAGCAGCAATTAATAGTTTCTGGTGGGTGGGGGTACGGCCTCCCACTGTTGCCACCCTTGCATTAGATATATAGCTTGGTTATTTTTTCTACCAGGAGCAGCAGCCACTGCTGCCACCCTTCAACTGCAAGCAAAAACTGCCCTGACCATCTCTGAGAAATAAGGAGCCTTGGGCCTGTAGGGTGGATGTGCCTACAGGGTTGTTCCATTCAGGCCAAAAGCTTATCATGCTGTTGATCTGTGACTTGAGATAAAAAGTATTTAAAGCAGGGGGGGTATGCCCAAGGCCAGGAGATCATTTTTGGCTCACTGGACCAAGCTGGGTTGCATTGTCATGCCTGGTGCCAATCAGGAATGACCTTTGGGAAACAGGAATTACTCCCAGTCACTCATTTTTTTGGGGGGGGGGCAAAATGGACTGGTGTCAGGATCTGACCCCTTGGCTCCTGTTCCTGCCATTTTCCCTTATTTTCCTGTGGCCTGGGTGTAAAATGTGCCTAGCAGTTTGTGTGTGAAGTGTATGTGTAACTGTTTGGGTTTTTCCGGGGAGGGGGAAGAGATAATGATGCAGCAGCAATTAATAGTTTTCAAAGGCTGGGAAGAAGGTAGTTTCAGTTTAAGTCATGTTTGTGTTAATGGATGATGGATGACCCATGATCATGAAGCCTGCCAGATTTTGGTGATTATAAATGCTTTTAAATTAGGGGTTGTCTAAACAGCGAAAATACTCCTCACAGAATGTGAGGAGAATACCATCTGTCTTAATGGGATTCCACATCACTCCACTCTATTTAGAAGGAGGGGGCCAAAAATGCCAAAAAGTATGCTGTAAAAGCGTTTGCGGATTTCTGTGAACTTTTTAAAAAACAGCAGGGGAAGTGTGCATTCCTGTTCATTGGGACAAGCGACCGAATTGATTCGCTTTCCCCATACGAGTGAAAGTTGAAAGGTGACTGGCTGGATGTGGTGGGGTGGAGCTTGCTAACGAAGCAAGAGCCTGGAATTGCCAGGTTGAATTTTCGTTTTAGCGAGCGAGCTCTAAGGTGATAAAACAGGGTTTTTTGTTTGCTTTTGTGTTAAAGTAAAAGGTCACTCTTTTGCACCTTGGATAGGGATTTAAAAAATACTGTCCAGTGGCAGCAATTTCAGGTAAGTAAAAACACAAGTAATTCACTTGTGGCTGCGATCTTGATTCACAGGCATGCCCATTTGCACAGCAAACGCAGATAGCTTCGCATGCCTGCTATCTGCCCAAAAAAATGTTAAGACAAATAGCAGCTGATGCAAATTGCCATTACTGAGGAGCAATCCACATTTTTTGGCCTCATATAGACAAGCCTTTGGAGTGTATCCATTAGGCCTTAATTCTCAGCAGCGATTTTGTATTGTATGCTTCTTGGATATCTGGCAATAAAATTTTCTGAGGAACTCTGAAACTGGTGCTCACTGATGGGAATGCTAATACTTGACAACTGGAATTTATATTCAGCTGGAAAGATTTCTGGGGTTGGAGGGATCCAAGGAGGCCCAGGGCTGGAGAGTACCCCACCCCAGAGGCCACATTTAGCCAACAATCCACACAGTTCCTACCTCAATTTAAAAACTGGGAAGCCGTGCATGAAATTGTGCTGCTCGGAAAATTCTTGCCTGGAGCTGAGCTATGCTCTGCAGGCTAAGAACAGCTATTGGACTGAGACTTACTCTAGAGCAGACATCCCTAGAATTGAATTGTGTGTATTTCCTGGGAAACTTTTTACATTAGTAAGAACTACATTCACAACTTGGAAATGTTACTTTTCTGGACTGCAAATCCCTAAACCAGCCTAGACACTGTCAGAAAAAATTAACTTTCTGTTCTCTGTATCTGGCACTACCCATTTTCTCCATCTCCTTTCAGTAACACCAGCTTATATTGTTTACATTGTAAGCAAAATTTCATATTACACAACCTTTCAGTCATGCATCACAAAAAGACAGCAAATTTCATACCAGACACAATGTAAACATACCTTTTTCCCTCAAAGTCTCAAGAGTGATAGCCGTAAATCTATTTTAGAAATTATTAACTTAGCTCTGTTTGCTACTAAATCTTTGTTATAAGCAGGAGGTCTCTTGGCCATTCATTCAGACATTTCTATTCAGCTGTTCATTACCAAAATCTCAAAGCAGTTTCTATGGCAAGGGTGTCTTAAGGCACTGTGAAGCAAGAGAAGGACTAAACTATTATGTCCAGAGTCTAAATTATCTATCTGCACCGCTGTACAAGGTCTATTAAATAATGAGACTGATTCAATAACCCATCTTTATTTATATGCATCATAGTTCTAATGCTTGTCCCCTTCAATATACTCCCCGTTCACATTCACACACCGATGCAGTTTTGTTTTCCACTGGTCAAAGGTGTGGAGCAGATCCATTTCTATCAGCTGTTTCAACATATCTGCCGTTTTCTTCTCTACTGGATCAAGTGACACAAAACATGTTCCTTTAAGCACCGGTTTCACTTTAGGGAAAATAAAAAAGTCACATGGTGCCAAATCTGGGGAATATGGAGGATGTCCAAGTGTAGTAATGTATTTATCAACCAAAAACTGCTTCACAGAAAGTGTTGTGTGAGCAGGCACATTGTATTGATGTAGAATGAAACCATCTTTCCACAGTTCTGGCCTTTTTTTTTCTGACTCTTTCTCTCAGCTTTGTCAAAACTTCCCTATAATGCTGATTCACTGTTCTGCCTTCTGGAACCCATTCTGCCAAAATTACACCCTTGATGCCAAAAAAAACCCCAATGAGCATGGCTTTAAATGTGGACTTGCTTTGACATGCTTTTTTAATTCCTGGTGATGATGGTGTTTTCCAGTGCATTGACTGTTATTTTGTCACAGGATCATGCTGGAAGATCCAGGTTTCATCACAAGTGATGATTTTTTGAAAAAGTGTTGGGTCCACCTCAAGTTGCTGCAGAATGTCAGTGCAAATTTCCTTTTAGCACTCTTTTTGCTCTGGTGTGAGAATCCTGGGGACCATCTTGGCACAAACTTTTCTCATGTTGAGATCCTCATACAAATCCACGTGGTGTCTTTGTCAATGTTCATGGCTTCAGCTATCATTCAGGTCTCCTCAAACAATCTGGCTGATTTTTTCCACAATTTCTTCAGTTCTTGAAGTAGAAGGTCATCCAGGGTGTTCATTGTCTTCCACATTCCTACGTCCTTCTCTGAATCTTTTGTGCCACTCAAACACATGCGCACATGACATGCAGTCTTCCCCATAGGCCTCAGTAAGCATTTGAAGAATCCATTGGTGTTTTGTTCAATTTTACTAAAACTTTCAAATTGACACATTGCTCGACCTTTAAACTTAGCATTTTTCTGGCACACAACAGACAACACAGCTGCTTTAAATAACGACTGACAATTAACTGAACAGCCAAGAGTGTTGATGTTTGTCATGCAGGTTCAGATATGTTCAAAGTCAAAACTCAAGCGTTCACAATCAGTTCTCCCTGATTTGTCTGAAAGGTAGAAACACAGGTCCTGTCTATGCGAGGGGCAAAAAAAAAAAAAGTACAGGGGGTAAAAAAATCTGAAAAGGCAGGTGTTTGAACATGAACAATCTGCCTACATGATTTTTTACCCCCGTAAAGTCCGCATGTCCCCTAGCCCAGCTGGTGAGTGTGCCGCTGGCCATCTTGGGATTCTGTGGGGTGTCCTCCTCCCCAAAATCTGACTGGAGTGTAGTGTGCTCAATCCACCCACCCCCTCTCTTCTGCCCTCCCTCACCCGCAAATTTCCCACCTCCTCCGCCTGTACTTCCTGGGGTTGTCATCTGGGAGCACATGTTGGGCCTGGTGGTGGGGCTGTGCTGCTTTCCTCCTTTTTCAGCCAGGCCGAGCTGGCCATGCTGCCTCCCCTCCACCTCCCCTGGGAGGGAGGAGGAGGAGAGTGGCGGCAGTAGTGGGGCTGGTCTGGAGCCAGGGCCGGGTTGCTACAGAGGGGGAGGAGGAGAGCGGCGGTGGGGCTTGGAAGGGGTCTGGATCCAGGGCCGGGGTCCTCTGGAGGAGGAAGACAGAGGAGGACAGTCGTGGCACCATAATCTTGGATACCTTTAAAAATATGGCAGCCGCCACTGATTCCCCTCTTTCCAAGCCCCACTCCCTCTACTTGGCCAGCCAATCAGATCACACTCCTGTTTGTATCTGTGCAAACAGGAGTGTTTAGATGCACACCCATTTGAAAGCTGTACAGAGTAATCCCTGAGATCTAGAGGAAGACCCGGATCTGCTGCACACAGACCAAAAGGTAAGTTTTGCCACCACCAGCCCTCTGAATGACACATATTTATCCAAACGGTGGTCTGTACAGATCGCCAATCTTTTGAATAAATATGTGCCATTTTTCATCACGTAGACAGGACCACAGTCTTGTTATTTAATAGACAGACCTCATATGAAGCCTGAAAGCCTCAATGGCAGCTGAGGACCATTCAAAAATGGGGGCCCTTATCCATCCACACTCCAAAACAGAGGAGCAAATTCTCACTGTCTAGGAGAAAGGGATTGTCCTAATGACCCTAAAGGCATCAGATCCCATCTGATCTTGGGAGCCAAGCAGGGTCAGGCCTGGTTACTTTTTGGAAGAGGAACTGCCAGGGAATACCAGGTGCTCTAAGTTGTACTTCAGAGGAAGGCAATGGCAAACCACCTCAGAGTACTCACTCCATGCCTAAGGAAATGCTATGAAATTGATGGAGTCACCATCAGTTGACCAGAGACTTGAAGTCACAAACATTACACTTGGCATGGTATCAAAATGTGGTAAGGACTCTACTTCTAGAATTCCACACCTCTTAAGAAATTTTATAGTGTCTACATATTTCTCTCCTCATTCAACAGCACAAAAACTTCTTATCATTGAGAGAGACGTAGTTTCAGAGCAAGGGAACAGCCACCAAGCACCCCTTTCTCTGGACCAGTTCTTCTCCAAGTGGTGGTGCCTGGACTGGAGCCAGTCCACAACCCATTGGCTGCCCAATTTGCAGAGAATTCCCAGAAAAGTAAGAAACAGTTGTAGCCAATGGACACAAATAAGATCCCAATCCTGGTAGATTTTTTGGGGGGGGGGGCGCTAGTCTCCACATCAGATAGCCTGAGAAGCACTGTCATCTCCAATGCCTACTAGTGCCTTTCAATATAATGAGCTTGTGATAGGGCGGCAGAAAGCCCTATCTACTTGTGCCTCCCATTTCACACCACCACCCTCTTCAATGGCACAGGGTTATTTACATACAAGATTGTTAGTTATCTTTGTGTGCCTATGCTCAGTAATTGCCAGTTTGCATGTTTGCAGACTTTTTGCTTTACCACATACTGTACTCTCTTTCTGCATCATTCTAACCTGTAGCCATTTTCTTCTTCCCTCTCACCTCTGTAACACCATGTGTTTGATTAAGCACAAGTAATTTCTAAGTACAGCTACTTTTATATATACTTTACAAAAAATTCTAAGCTTATTTCTTTTCTCTGCAAGACCCTCTTTGTTTGAGTGCTCATGGGATTGGTTGTTGTTCAGCTTCTTCCTTACCAATTTGATTACTCTGTTTGAGAGATCCACTACTATCCCTCACATTTCCCAACAAAGACCAACACAGATGATTCAGTGGTCCCTAACAAAGCAGTATCAGGTTTTTGCTCTTGCTGAACCCACTGATTTGCAGCTGAAGGAACAAGGAAGTCAAGGAGGTTATGAAAAGAATCTCTAGGAAGATGCTTGCATGATAAAAGGAAATATGATCAATTTTTGAAATAATATCTTACAAAAGAACATAGTCAATACACATAGAAAATTTCCAGGAACTGTACATAAAACTCTGCACTAGGACCTCTTAAATGGGTCTTTTTATCATTTTCAGCAAACTTCTTTTTTCTCCAGCGAGCTTCTTTTTTCTCCATCAGCTTTCAGCCCTGCCTCTAGGTCCTCAGCTAGTCTGGATTCTTCCATTTTGAATCAGTCTAAAAAGTGCATGTCTAAAAATATGACTAAAACTGTGGTGATTTGAATTGATGTATTGTAAAGTTCAGTGTGATTCTGGAAAACTGCAAAGTTCATCCATTTGAAAAAGATGCACAGGGAGATAATGCTTTATAAAAATGAGAGTAAAAAATGCTGGGTCCTACATGCTTTTAATGTTGTAAAAAGGCTTACCTCCAAGCACTCCTATAAAATCTCCTATAAAATGGCCAGAAGAACTTCCTGTTTTAGCTATGCACAAGTGCTTATTTCATAGATGTCAATTTCAAGAAATCGTATTTTTTGAAACAGTTTATATATGATAGCCCTCATTCATAGTCTATGTACTTCCCTGCACCCTTTCTTTTTTCCATTTTTTCCCTATTTCTTTTCTTTTTGTAATCATACTTTTAAAAATACAGTAAAAATGGGGAATCAATCTTGCTCTTTCAGGATTCATGCCATCAGAAGTATTCTAGTGTGACACTGAAGACCCACCATCCCTCTATAACTGTTCCACTATGACTGTAAACAGATATACACAAACACACACAAATGAGACAAGAGACATGATTGTTGTTGGCCTTCAGCGTTGCCTTGACTATGGATAAATGACATCTAATTCACCATGAAGCTTATGTCCCTGAGGAGGTCTTTGATATATCCCATGAAGACAATGACATTCACTCCACGCTCACATTTATAGGACTGTGATTTGCACGCTGGCATGGAATGGCCTGAGATGTAATTCGATTTTGCTTCTACATTGGAAAGGGAGAAAGTTCACCAGAAGCCAGTTAATTCAAAACATAATTCAAAGTGCTGGTTATGACCTATAAAGAGCAGGTGCTCTGATAGACTGTATTTCCACATATGAGCCTGCCTATGTTTTGAGATCTTCTGGGGAGGACTTTCTCTTTATCCCACTACCCTTACAGGTACATCTGGTGGGAACCCAGGAGAAGGCCTTCTCAAGGGCTGCTCCCAGGCTCTCGAACTCCCTTCCTAGAGAGGTTAGGCTGGGGCCCTCCCTGCTTCTGAAGACCTTTTTGCTTCGGCAGACCTTTGAGGGCTGATTGCTCTTGGATAAAGGTCCTTTCAATAATGTGCTGTGTCTGTATTTCCTGCTTTTCTTTGTTAATGGGCAAGCTTTTAATTCTACGGCTAGCTTAGTTGTATCTTGGCTTTTGCATGATATGAACTTTTCGCTGCATCTGTTTTAACTTTTGTAAGCTTCCATGAGTCCCAGCACTGGGGAAAAGATGGGAAATAAAACATAACAACAACAACAACATCCCGAGACATAAGCTCTGTGAAAGTACCAATGTCATCTCCACTTAACAGACCAGGCTGATAAAGGACCCAAGCCAGAAACCTGGGAGAGATACTGCTCTATCAGAGTAGATGATACTTGGCAAGATGGAACAACTCTGAACATGGTGGCTGTTCAGGTTTATACAGACACACAACAATTGTCTTCTCTTCTTGTGTTCCTTTATGGCACAATTAAAGTACAGTCATCCCTTCTAATTTGCAGTTTTGTGAATTCACGGATTTGCAAAGCCAAGGGGAGGGGGTGAGCGGTTTTTGGCTTTTTCCCTCACTGGGAAGGAAAGCCAACCAAACCCAAACCTGCAGGCTTTCCGAGCGGCTTGATCGGGGAGGAGGTGAGTTGCCACCTCCCCAGCCAAGCCGCTCACGGGCTGAGCCAGCAGGCTTACTGAGTGGCTTGACCAGGGAGGAGCCAAGTCACCACCTCCCCAGCCAAGCCGCTCAAGGCCCAAGCCTGCAGGCTTACTGAGTGGCTTGACCAGGGAGGAGGTGAGTCGCCACCTCCCCAGCCAAGCCATTTGAGGCCCGAGCCAGCAGGCTGACCGAATGGCTTGACTGGGGAGGACGTGAGTCGCCACCTCCCCAGCCAACCCACACACAGCCTGAGCAACACAGTGGCAGTGATGGGGCAAGTATTCACAGTTTTTTTTTCATTTTCGTGGGGGTCTTCTACCCGTAACCCCTGCGAAAATGAAGGGACAACTCTAGTACCCTCTGTTTCAGGGGTGGAAAACTGTTTGCCTTCCAGATATTTTGGCCCAGAACTTCTACTCCTGACTATTAGCTAGGCTGGGCAGTGCTGATGGGGAGTCATAGGCCAAAACATCTGGCGAGCCAAAGGTTCCTCACTCCTGCTCTATTCAAATTTCAATGTTTCAACAATAGTTTTAAAACCATTGCCCCATTCCTCTAATAGTTTTAAAACCATTGCCCCATTCCTCTAATAGTTTTAAAACCATTGCCCCATTCCTCTAATTCCTATACTAGAATTACAGTTATATTAGCTGTACCCAGTGTAACACATGCTGTTATAGTAGATTTGAAGGGTTCACATGGTTCAACTACACACTATTATTGGAGGTGGGGGGAAAATACCACCAAAATCTATACAACCACCGAACGACTGCCTAGCTGGATGGCTCTCCCACCCTGGACTTGCAGCCTCTGTAGTGCTGGGGCTTCTCCTCTTGTGCTCCTACAACAAGGTGTATAGTGGAGGTGGAGGAGGCTCCATTTAGGCTCCTGGAGACCTTGCAATGGCATCTGGGTCGACCGCCCTTGCTGCCACACCCACCCTGGGCCAGGGTCACTGCACGTTCATGTGAGTGGCCAGCAACAGGGCCTTTGTGAGGCTGGGGTGTAGATGCAGATTGGCAGGAGGGGATTGTGAGATGGTGAGGGAATTTGCATGTCGGTGGTGACTGGCTGAGGGGGTGAGAGGAGGGAGGGGCAATATTTCCTAAGCAGCCAACCAGTACACTGGGAAAGGAAACATACTCAAGGGTTTTATATATGTAGTTATATATAGTACTCTCTATTTGTGAGTATTTAACTATAGATATTTATATAGAAAGTTGTATACTTATTTATTTAGGATATACTATATTTAGGTTTTCTATAGTATTTTACCCAACATAGGGCTGGTTTACACAGCAGATTTATTATGGCAACTTGCGCTTTAATTCTTTTCCGCATCTGTGCCAGTCAGTTTTTTTTTCTAATTATGCCGCTTTTTCATTCAGACTTGGAAAAGGGGGGAGGGGCGTGGCCTCCCAAGCAGAGGCAGGCTTTATGGGGAAGGGCATAGACCTTCCTTTGAAGTCCTGCATTTTCGAGCTAAAGAAAAAGACAGACTGCCAAAATAGCAAGGGGGAAGATCAAAGAAGTGGCTCTGTCTCTGTCTCTCTCTAAATCTGCCTGTAAATGAACTCAGTCACTGCCCCTCTCTGCTGAAAGGCATTGCTGCCATGCCGAGGATCCTAAGGTGAACCTATCACAAGTTTTTTCAGCACGATTTGTTTAGTCAGGGTTTACAGACTTGCAAAATAGCAGAGGATTTTTGACTCTCCCTCCCTGGTCCCCCTCCCTCCCCCCCCTCTCTCTCTCCCTCCCCCAAGCAGAGCTGACAGATGGGAACTTTATGACTGAAAGGTCTTGGGAATCCTTTTTCTTGACAGACTTGCAAAATAGCAGAGAGAATTTTTCAAAGTTTCCTGAACGCTACTGAACTCTTTTAAGCCTGCCCATTGCATCAGAGCAACCAATCACAATGCAGATCTGCTGCAACCCTTAACGGAATGGTAGTTTACACTGCCAATAAAGCGCTACATTGCAAATATACCTGCAAAAGTAGCGACATCCCTTGCCATGCTATATTTGGGTGTTTTATCTTCCCCCCTTCTGAATGAGGCGATGCTGTGCTGCGATCTGTGTAAACTATGAGCTATCTTAGCGGTATATTTAGAGGAATATTTGCCCGTGTAAATGACCCCATAGTTTTCATTGTTCTCATCCACACAGAGCTGTCTCTGTCTTTACTTCACTTGTTATCATCATGACATAGTGATGTTTTCTACCTTTCCAAATATTTTGTCTTTCTCACTTTATTTGTTCCATTTTCCTGAAAACTCAATTTCAGGTGAAACCATTTTTAGGAACTGTTCAGGTATGGGTATAGAGAAAGAAGGAGGGATTACCAATACCCATACCCACACTCTCAAATAAGACCACTAATGGCCTTATAATTGGTGGTCAGACTTTAAATTTGTGGATTCATGATGTTAGATGCCATGAAGAATGCATGGTTAACTGAGTCCTATTTCCCCCTCTCCATTTTGAATGCTCCCCTCCACTTCCATTTTCACATTGGTTTTAAATTTCCTCAGAACCATAAACTATATGCTTTGATTTAACATAGCACATATTCTTCTAAGTGTCTTCTTCCACATGTTAGCAGGTAAGCCAAAACAGGCAACACAAATTGATCAGCCAATTTCATGCCAGGCTTACAATGTGCAACTCCGGGCTTTAAAAGTTCACTTTAGGTCCTTAAAAGGAAATTTGCACTGACCTTTTATTGATTTTGTATCAGTCCAAATTTTCATAACTTTTTTGATTCAAGTTATATCATTTTATCACACCATCACAAGGAACATCTCCCATTCTGCCTGTACATCATCTAAACCTAGGAATACAGAAATCTCCAGAGAGAGAGAGGGGGGGAGGGAGGAGGAGGGAGGGCTTGTCTACACCAGTGAAAAAACCCCACCCCACCCCCAAATCTGGCTCAATAATACACCACATGCGGCCTTTCCCCTGAATCTGATGTGATAGTGACACACAATTTATGGCCCTATTCGCACCAGAGCCAAGAAATACCCCCTTAATCCAAGTTTTAGAAAACTCAGTTTTCTCCAGAGTTTAGTTCCAGAGAAAACTGCCATGTGAACAATTCATCCCTGCTGGATTTGGGGGGATGGGGAGGACAAGCACTGCCTGAAGTGCTGCCATTTCCCCCCTTCCTCAGCACCCCTTCCTTATTCTAAAAGCAGAGCCTCAGTAGGAGTCGCTCTCTCTGAGGTCAGAACCCCCAGCCAGTCCGGCCATCATGAGGCTAGCCACCCATTCTGGCTTCAGAGAGGGCAACGATTGCTGGGGATTTGATTTTCCAGCGCACAATCAGCCCTCTGAGCTCTGGGAAAAGCAAAGTGCCAGAAGTAATTGCCTTCTCTGAAGCCAGAACGGGCTGCCCATCCTGCCATTGCAAGTCTAGCTAGTTCTGGCTTCAGAGAGGGTAATACCCACTGGCACTTTGCTTTTCCCAGAGCTTACTTGGAAGCCCTGTTTAAGTATTTGAAGGGATGTCACATTGAGGATGGAGCAAGCTTGTTTTCTGCTGCTCCAGAGATTAGAACACGGAGCAATGGATGCAAGTTCCAGGAACAGAGATTCCACCTCAACATTAGAAGGAACTTTCTGACAGTAAGAGTTGTTCGGCAGTGGAACACACTCCCTCGGAGCGTGGTGGGGTCTCCTTCCTTGGAGGTCTTTAAACAGAGACTAGGTGGCCATCTGTCACGGATGCTTTGATCGTGATTCCTGAGTGGCAGAGAGTTGGACTGGATGGCCCTTGTGGTCTCTTCCAACTCTACAATGCTATGATTCTATGATTCAGGCTTTGGCTTTAAATCCAGGCCAAAGTAGTCTGAATCTCATGCACTGAAGCTCCAAGCCAAAGTAGTCCAAATCTCATCCTGATTTTTATCCCATGTAATCAAGCCCAACAACAGAGTGGAAGGCCTTTCAGAGAGCAGATAACAGACAAGGGACTGTCCGTTGTACCCCATCCACTCTAGGTTTTGCTAAGTTTGTAACATGTTCTGAAATGAAGATCAATTCTCTTTCCTGAGAAAGGATATTCCAGTTGTCTCTAAATCAAAGCAGAAATCCTACTCTTACACCCATCCAAGTCTTGGCAGTCTCTAAGGGATGGTTCAGACATAGCATCACCATCAGCATTATAATCTGTTTCATTTTTTAATTTGATCTCAAGCAATCAAGGTTCAGAGGAACCTCTTCATGCAACATATATACGACCTAGGCATACCAATCATCTCTATTTTGTTGCATCAACCTACCAACCACCAGTACCTTGGAGCCTTCCAATAGAGAAAAACATGAGTGTTTCAAACATACAGGGCATACCTTGGGAACTACCTGGGAAATCCATGTAGGATATTTCAAGTTCTATGATGGAAGAAAGCCAAGATATAAATGCAATAAATAAAAACAAAGGAACATAATGAGTGAACTTTGAAACACCTTCTATACCTACTTGGTATAGTGTCTGTTTTGTAGGATCACAATCTGCAACATTAGATGCAAGAATATGCCAGCATATTGGTGCACTCCAGAGCTAAGCTTACCTTCTTTGCAAATGAGAACTTCTGGAAGGACGAGAGCCATCTGCTGAAATCGGCATTTGGGGAGAGCTGCTCAGGGAATGCAGAACACCAGTTCCTTTCCAATGGATATTGCATTTCAAATTTGCATTTGGTGCTGAAACTAGTGTACTAGGACTAGATTGTCATCCCCCTTGGGATCCTTTTAAAAATATCCTGAAATATCTGTACAACAGTGGGCAAACAGATACCGTATTTGCATTCCACATTTTCCTCGGGCATGTCTATATGGCAAAAATACTCCTTATAGATTTCGAGAGATGTTTTGCCTAAATGGGACCCCACATCATTTTGCCATATTCGGTTCGGAAGGAGGGGGGGACTCCAAATACTCTGGGGGGAAGCCTTCACAGCTATTTCTGTATTTGTTTTTAAACTCCGAAGGAAATGCACATTCCCGCTCATTGAGACAACAAATTCACTTTAAGAGCAGAAGTGGAAAGCTGAATGGTTGTATGGGTGCAGGGGGCAGAGCTTGCTGGCAAGTGCCCCAAGCCACCATGTTGGATTTTCACCATAGCACTCATGCACTGAGGTGATGAAACAGCCTTTCCCCCTCTTTTTTTCTGTTTATTTAAGCAGAAGATCACACTTCCACACCTTGGATATGCTTTTTTAAAAAATCTGTTTGGTGGCAGCAATTGGTGACAATAAAAACACAAGTAATTCACTCATGCCCACCATCTTGATTCACAGATATGCCATTTGAACAACAAATGCACATGACTTCGCATACCTGAGATCTTGAAAAAAATAACATGGAGACAAATGAAAGCTGCTGTGAATTGGTGTTAGTGTGCATCAATCCTCATTTTATCGCCTTGTTATAGACAAGCCCTTCCTTTATTCCCATTTTCCCATTAGAGACTTTTATGTCCTAGTTTCTGGAAGCAATTTCAAAAGTAAAATTCTTCCAAAAGGCTGAAACATTTAAGTCTGTGAAAGTTGTCACAGGGAATCTTGGGCTGCATAATTGCAATTCCACCAGTGAACAGTTGTTTTTGTTGTTATGTGATTTCAAGTCGTTTCAGGCTTATGGTGACCCTAAGGTTTTCTGAGGCTGAGATGGTTTGACTTGCCCAAGGTCACCCAGTGAGTTTTCATGGCCAAGTGGGGATTTAAACTCTGGTCTCCAGAGTCATAGTCCAACACTCAAACCACTACAGTAGGTAGAACTAATGTACTGGGAACTGTACAGGTTTGGGACACACACACACACATTAAGCAAACAAAACCATGCAGTTCTTTAACAGTGTGTTTTTGTACAGATATGAGAGTATGACAAGCATGAGAAATGCTAGCCACATCTACACCCTCCGTGTCCTCAAATATATACACAACAATTTAGCAGAAGCATTGAAAAGCACTCCGTTGCAAGAACATACATGCTGATTTAGCATAATTTGTTGAAGTGAACCACAAACATTTGGTTCATTGGCACATTTGGCTTATTTGTACCATGCACAGGATGTGACATCTGAGTCAATTCTTCTTTGCCCACTGGATCTTTCTGTGAAGACCCCCCCCCCAAAGAACAAGTACCGTAGGCCCTTCCTCAGGCAAAAGCTGCTTGAAATAGGACTTGTAGTTCTGTTTCTTTGTGGCAGCAAGTGTGGAGAGGTTCTGTGAAGCTTTAAAACTCCATGGCTCTGAATGGCAAAGGGATACTGGTAGTGCAAGGAGAGGGTAACTAACAGCCTTTTGCAATTGGACTCCATCAGCCTCAATCAGTCATCACTGCTCTAAGATATGATATGTAGCCCAACCTCTGGAAAACAACCCTGGGGTAAAACATTCAGCCACATTCTCAACCATCTGTCTACTTAAGGAGATTTACAAACTGCCCTTTAGTAACCAGCAACTGGCTAGCTTTTGTTTGTCCAAGTTGTATTACCTGTGAAAGATAATTTTTGCTACCACTCAAGTCACTCTGCTGTGGCATGCATGCCTGCTCTCCCAGAGCCTCACACTAATATTTACATTCATAGGGCTGGAAAGGATAGTATTAAAATGGATGAATGCATGGAATTTGCTCTGTTTCTGTTTAACTAGCAGCAGTGCTGGAAATCTGGATTTCACTCTTCCCCCTATGCTGCCAGCCATTCCCCCCCCCCCATACCAGTGTGAAACTATCAGCATGAATTATTCTTTTGGTTGCTGACTGGACTTTGGAATGTTTCCAACTGGGTAAGCCTTAGTGTTATTGAGCTAGTAGTGCAACCTTTCCCTCCCTCCCATATCTGGTCTCCAACCAGTCACAAAAACCTCCATCTGACAATAAAACTCAGTCACCATTGTTTTTATAACTTAGTTCTGTAACTCATTTAGGAGGCCACAAGTGTTTGAGCGAATGGAATAGGGTGGAGGGGAGTGAAGAGGTTTAAACTAGCTCAGTGCTATTTAAAGTGATGGTCCATGGACCAGCACCAGTCCACAAGCCATTGATTGCCAATCCCTGATGTTTTTCCAGGAAAGAAACAACTGGAGCCAATGGGCACAAATATAGTACTGGTCTCTGGCATGCTGGGGGGTGGGCTGCAAATCTCCCGCATAAAATAGCTTGAGATGCTAGACTCCCTTCTCTGTTTTAAACTTTATCAGCAAAAGATCTGATGTTACTTTTGTGGGGGTCGGGTGGGGAAGGATATGAAGTGCTAAAGGCAGGAAGCACTAGCTGAAGATCAAAGCTATGCATTTAATAAAGCCCCAAGACAGTTCAGAGCATTCCTCATTAACTTTTTTCTCACAGCCTTTTGCAAGGCAGGGTAGATAGTGACAGACTAAAGAGGGTGAGGAGAGGGAGGAAAACTTGTGGCCCTCCACACTGTGGGACTGCAACTCACACCATCCCTAGCCAGCTTAACCAATGGTAATGGATCATGGGAGCTGCAGTTCAACATCTCAAAAGCCAAACTTGCCCATCCTTCCCCGTCTAAACAGACCAGCTCTTGTATTTATTAAACACAGGCTTTTGGGATTCCTCATAGAAACACCTGGCTTTCATCCTCAGTGAATAGTTTCCTCCTCAGCCACCACCTAGCAGGGCAAGTCTACCTCAATAACACCTTTTGCTCACAGCCCCGCCTCCGTCCCCACCTATTCATTTCAAGATTGATTCCATGTTTTAGGGGATCTGTACACATTCAAGAAGTAAGGGCTTGAACCAGACCAGCAAGCAAAGAACAGGAGGAAAGGAGTGTAGACCTCCAGAGATAATCCACTGACTTTGTGTCAGCATAGCACTTATATTTTATATAAAATGCTGTAGGGAATGTAAGCTTCCCAAGACCAGAACATACACTCACCCTCTTTCCCCTCCCACTGCATTCTGCAAATGATCTTCATTCAAACAGATGCTGCAGCATCAGTGGATGCGAAAAACATGAGGCATTGGAAAACAGGGAAGTGACAGCCGACTTTAAAAAGTTGTTGAGAACTACGAAAGAGAAAAGGTAGAGGGCTGTACTCTGCTATCAAGAGTTTTAAAACAAATGAAAGATGACATAAAAGTTAATTAAGGAGCCAAATGTTATTTTAATCTTGCCAATGTAACCAGCAATGGTTTAAGATGGATGACAGCAATAGTGTATTTTCTTCCTGCTTTTGATGTCTCTCACCTGAAAACAGGGATGGCAGGTTTAAAACAGGTTGGTTTAAACCAAATGACTTAAACACACACACACTCCTTTTTTAAAAATTGATTGTTCATATTTTTTAAAAAAGTCTGGCTATTATTACTATTTTCAAACCCTCTTAGTGGAACAACAGACTGTTTGAATTTAAACATTTCAACCTTAAGTTTATTGGCAGTTGTTCATTGTTAGACTACTATCCAATGTCAGCTGTTTCTTTTTATTTATTTTATAGTGCAAGGAATGCCATTCAGAAACAAATCCTTCAATTAACTAAGTTCAACCCAAACAAGTTGCTTTAAAAGCATTTTTAAAAGATTATTATTTAAGCTAATGGCCAAACATCTGAACTGCATTTTTTAACTCAATTTTATGATTTGATCCTACATTGGCATTAATGCAAAAAAAAAAAAAAAGACACCAACAACCCTGGTTTAAACAGAACACCCAGGGTTTTTGGTGATTGCTTTAAAAAAAAAGTTTTTTCTCCCCCCAGCCCTGGCGAGAAAGGTATGGGAAGGCAGGAGGCAACTGACAGCAGGAAAGGGTTAATTTTTTTTGTTCCACTTCACAGTACTCTTCCTTACACTTATCATTATGAGGATGTACCTTTTAAAGTTGCATTTTCCTCATTTACCCTGCACCACAACACCAGCAGCTTCCAAACAGAACTTGCTGCAATGGGAACACTACTGTTACTGCAAGTATAGGGTTAGGGCTGAAAACCACTGGGTAACACAATCCCAATTCATTGGAAGAGACAACTACTATATGTTCAAAAGCTTTAAAAAAGGTTAGTTTGAACTGGAAAGGGACAGCCAACTTTGTCTTGATAAATTCTTCACTGGTAGGTATTTCACAGCATACTGCTGGTTTAGAATGGGGGCAGGCTACTTCCATGGGTGAACCCACATGGGGTCATGGAATTTGGCCATCAAGACAGCAGGAGGGGGAAGTCAGAAGCAAGTAAGTGTGTCTTGTTTTGGAGCTGATTTGTGTGGCGTAGTGGCCTGAGTGCTCGGACTAGGACTCTGGGAGACCCGTGGTGACCTTAGATAAGTCACTTTCAGCCTTAGAGGAAGACAATGGCAAATCCCTTCTGAATAAATCTTTCCAAGAAAGCCCCTTGGTACGTCCACTGAATGTGTGTGCATGCACCATTGGTTCATGGAGACCCCATGCATTTCATGGGGTTTTCTTAGGCAAGGAATGCTCAGAGGTGGTTTTGACAGTTCCTTCCTCTGAAATGTAGCCTACAGCACACCTGGTATTTGTTGGCAGTCTCCCACCCAAGTACTAACCAGGGCTCACCCTGCTTAGCTTCCAAGATCAGACAGGACCTGGTGCCATTGGGCCTTTTGTACGCCTCCTACACGTTCACCTTAAGAGTTGCCATAAGTTAAAAAAAGATGCCTTGAAGGCATACAACTATAAAGAAATGTTTCTGCAAGGTTTCATGAGTGCTCATCTTGAAAACAAGGTGCACGTTCCTCAAGCACTTTGTGTAAAATGCCGCTCCCCTGTCTTGACAAATCTGGTGGTAGCAGAAAAAATAGGTATTTTAAACCTCACTTTAAAATGCGGTACATGCCCTGTTCTCAGTATTACTAGTGCTCCCAGAAAGGCTTATCATCATGTGGAAAACAAGGTGTTTGGTTGCCAAGTGTGAAAGCACTTCGTTTTGCCACCATGCTGCTGGAATTCTGTGTGGGACAAACACCTAAATATATGGGGCATATGTGGCCTGCATTTTGTGTGTTGAACCACCTCTTTTTCCTAACTCAAATTCACCTAAGCAAGTGCAAATCCACCCAAAACAAATCCAACCTGGGGAAAAATTATCAAAGATACTGAACAGCAGCAAGTGAATATCATATTTAGCAAGAATTCTCAAATGAAAGCCATACTTAACAAGATTTGGAGAAGGCAATTCCATTTTAACAAATACACACTTTAAAACTTTATTTATATAAAAATCATTTCATTTTAAAAGCATTACAGAGTGAGAGCAGGACTCAAAGAACAGCAGGATATCCCCTCCCCCAGGGGTGCAAAGGAAAAGCCAAAAAAAAAAAAAGTAAGTGAATTATTAGTTCTTCCTACAGCATTGAATTGGTCAGTGGGGAAGGGTATTAGGGTTTTTTTTTTTTTTGGTTCATCTGGAATTTAAAAAAGGAAATAGTGTTTTACATTAGAAAAAGTTGAGTGACTCTGCCCTCAGAAGGCTGATTTACATGTTTAATCCCTCCCACTTACCCCAAAAGGGATAAGAAAACACCTGGAATAGGAACATATCAGAGGTACCAAGAATCTTCTACCTTATTTTGCCTTCACTCTTGTGCAATGTGGGACTGTTTGTGTGGAGAGCATCCCTGGAGCTGTGGGCAATAGAACTCCCTACAGTTACTGGGCTGAAACAGAGTTTGGAGGCTGGGAGGGAGGGATGAGGGAAAAGGCTGCAATCCTCTTCTCTACAGGAAAAAGATGGTGTCACCAATGTGGTGCCCAGAGCTTATCACTACTGTTCCCTTTCCTGCTGCTTTGCTGATTAGGATAAAGATCTGTCAGGAGAGCCTAAATTCCTCTCATTCCCTGAAGAGGTGAACCATTAAGGTCCACATTATGATTCTTACCAAGCCAAGAAGCCTTTAGCAGCTGACAGATTAGTTCCTGGTCCTCCCCACCCGCTCGGCTCCCAATATCAACTTCCCAAGTCCTTGTGTCAAACAGGATTCTGGCTCTGGCATGGGGAATAGGGAGAGAGCAGGAGTATAATGAGTTCTGTGCCAAAAATCCCCCTCTCCAGTCCAGGCAACTATTATTAACCTTCTTCACTCGAACTAGCAAAAGCACCAAGCTATTTCACAGTGGCAAAGAAAGGCACATGTAAATAGTGACAGATAAATGCTTCATTCCCCTGCCTGCATGGGAGGATCTGGGCAGTATTTACAAATGGCCTTCCCTCCCTCGCACAACCTTTTGCATCACCAAGCTTCCCACTTCATCAGCCCCACCACCACCACCACCCCATCCCTTCCCTGCCTCTGCACTTTGCAGCCTGCCTATGCACCCATCAACTGAAGTCAAAATTGTCCATCAGCAACCCAAAACCTGACACCTTTGTGTTGTCCCCCACATCAGAGAGCTAAAATTGCCAATTAAGAGGTCTAAAGATTCTTATTCCTTTCCACCAACATTCCCTTAACATACTCCATCCTCTTCCCCTTCCATCACACCCCTGCACTCCAAGCTTCTCGGCTCCCACAAATAAATAGCTCTCTTAACTCAGAGCAAACCTATCTCAAGTTAAACGCTCAAGAAGCAACGAAGAAATGGGAGAAAACAGATGCAAGCCCACACATTCCTCCTCAGCCTATGAGAATACAGAGGGCTGTTACCTCAAAGAGGAACTCTTTTACAGCCATCTTTCATCCAGATAGATTAGATGCAGTCACTCACAAGCTGTCCTTCCTTTGTCATTATTCCCTCATCCTCCTCTCTCTCACAAGCACCACCATCACTCCCACCCCCAACATCAGGAATGTTCCAGTATTCCCAGCATCCTTTGTTGAAAAAAAAATGAATCACACACAAAAATATATTCTATAGGCTAACAGAAGAAGAAGACAGGTTGTCTTTTTCCACTTCTCTACGAAGAAAGCTGACCTCTCCTTAAGGGGAAAAAAACTAGTTCCAGTATGGTTGAGTTCAGCTGAGATCCATTTGACTCAACGGCTTCCATCCTCTGCTGCGGAAAAGCAGAATCTTCTACTTTTTCAAGTGTCTGCCTTAGTTGCTCAAGAGAGATCCATCAGGAGAAGTATTTGGTCTTCAGGAATTGCTGTTGGCTTTTTTTTTAAGAAGAGAGACAAAAAAAGTGTCCAGAAGATTGGATGAGCGGCCACCTATAGGGAGGTGTGAGACACTGCGGGCACAGGGCGGCAGTCATTTTGGCTGGGTGGCTGGACTTGTGTCCCAAGAGATTAAAAAAAAGTCAGTCCATTTCACCACAAAGAGTTATACATAGTATGTTATAAACCCAAAACAAAGAAGGCAGACAGTGGCAACGCTAAATCTTCTGCTGTGGAGAGAGAGAGAGACAAAAAAAGCCACGGTTAGCGTTAGACTCAGTACAATTCCCACAAGCAACAGATTTACAAAGGACAAGCAGAAGAGAGAGAGCATATCATCAAGCAGTCTGAGAGGCATGTTGCTTTAGTGCCACAAATCTCGAGAAGCAGATTAGTTAAGCAAGAAATCAGATTTCACCTACTGACAGTTTTGATTGGAGGAACATTTCTGATTTCTTCTCTCCCCTGTCCCTGTGTCCCACCCCATCCACCACCCATGTCTAAATGCAGAAGCAAAAGAGCCGTGTTAGAAAGCAAAGACATACCATAGGAGGATAAAGCAACTGGTCATGCTCCTCAAGGGATTCTTGCCCTTCCTCCTGCTGCAGACATAGGTATTGTTAGTAAGGGTGGCATCTGACATGGGAGCAGGGAAAGGGGGACAAGAAGTTAAAAGTGAAGGAGAGGCTGAATTGAAGGCAGAAAAGTCAACAAGGCTAAGGTTAGCTACTGAGTCTTCCCCCAGGGTGGGGAAAGGATTATAGCAGCATTGGTCCCTCTGCATCCTCTAGTTCTAGAAATCCTTAGCCTTTCAGCCTTGGACAGTAGGAATCTCAGAAGCTAAGAGCAGCTACTTAAGAATTTCCTATCCTTTCCCACTGCTTCTTACTACCTCACACTGTATGGTAACATCTCAGAGGCTTCAATCAATGGGAACCCATGTTATTTACCATCAGTGGTGTTCCCTTCATAGATTCCATTTCTTCTCCAGATCGATCCAATGTCCTATTGTGGTCCCGCTCATTCAGTGTAGAGTAATTGTCTAAAATTGAGGAGAATTTTAGTGAAGTATGAGAAAACTTCACACAGACCATAGCAAGACAAGGTGGTAAGGAAATAACCTTCCTCCACAGCACAGATGGTCATTCCTGGTGCCTCCAAAGGTGCTGGACTGTAACCAGAGCTTGAAAACTACTACTGTTGTCACTAACAAGTTAACAACCAATTGCCAAGAACTATTAAGGGAAACTAATAAAATTAATTCATCAATTAATTTGTTAAATTGTTAAATCATTTAAAATTACTAAAAATGGCTGCCAGCACTCCAAAATTACCTCAAAAATGTTAACTAAGGTAACATGAAACACTAATTGTTACTCATAGACATTACATCTGGCACTTTAACAGTTAGAATAACCCATTTTTAAAAACTGTTGCTAACAACTGAAGAACATACGAGGTTATGATATGATTTAAATAAATTATTTCCAAGGTCAGAGTATACCCTCATCAGTCCATGCTAACATGGACAATGGTGAGGGCTGACTGAATACAGAAGGAAGGGGTTAGTTGATGGGGTTATCCAGCAACACCCCTTTTGGAGATGTCAAAATGCCAAAACATTCTCTTGCTTTTTCTGCAAATAATACTCCCATACCTGGTCCCATGTTGCCCATCTGGATCTCCTCTCGAGAGGATTTCTTGTCTAGACAGAATATAAAAATCAGGACAATTAGAGACAAAAACCTTATTTGGCCATTTGACATTTTACTATATAACTATGTATGCTAAGAGTAGTTCACTAAATAACAAGCTCTGACAGATGTTTCTCATGAGTAGAATGACTGTAGCCAATTCACCTCTGTCTCTTCCATTGTTTTCTTTCTTCCATGAGAGGAGCAACGTTCTCATTCTGACAGCAACTCTTTCAGACTACTGTACAATTTTCTTACTGTTTTTGCCTATAACTTTCATCTATGATTCTGGAGACCAGGGTTCAAATCCCTGCTCAGCCATGGAAAGCCACTGGGTGAGTTTGGGTAAGCCACACTCTCTCAGCCTCAGGGGAAGGCAAAGGCAAACCCAAACCCACTCTGAACAAATCTTGCCCCCCAAAATCACCCCATGATAGTTCACCCTAGGGATGCCATAAGTCAGAAACAACTTGAAGGCATACAACAACAAGACTTTCTGTGGTGTTTGTAACACTGAACTGCTCCAGTTTTATTTCAATTTATGTCTTGTCCCTTGATGGAGGGTCGGTCAGTGCAACTCACAATGACTATACAGTAGGGGGTTTTAATCACACAATAACTTTACACGTAAAGCCATTCTTAAGAAAAATACGACTCTAATATTGCCAAGATCATGCCAAAAGGCACGCCTAAAAAAGAATCCCTTTGTCAGGCTTTCAAATACTATAAAAGGGAGTTTATGAATATATGAACACCACACCGATCCATGTCAGATTGCTTACTCACTTAAAGAAACTCCCAACCCAACGAAGATTTGGTGCTAGATCAAAGTGCACTCTCTGATTACCTGTTGCAACATCTGGCACCTCCCCTTCCCTACAGCTGTTGTCCCACACAGAAGAGCATCAATGTATGTAATCTGCAGCTGATGTACTCAAACAATGGGTTCTGAGGAATCCTGAACCAAAAAAACATCCCACTGCTAAGTGTTGTTCTAACCACTGAGGCTGACAGCATGCAGTATGTACAAATGCTGCAAAAGATCAGGAGGTGCCTTTTGCTGACTTCTCTTAACCTCACATCCTCGGAACCTCTAGAACAGTGCTTCTCGGTCACTGGTCCTTGAGACCCCAGCTCCCAAAAGTCCCATTCAACATGACCAATGGTCAGGAATCCTGGAAGTCCCAAATTACCCTGGGAGGACCAGTGTTTTGATAACCACTATTCTAGAAAATGCCTACTTGCTGTGGAATAGAAATGGGAGCCCCGTAGATTCCTCCAATGGAAGCTCGACAGTCTCCTCCACATACCTGCCCATGAAAGCCCCAGGTTCTGGACTGATTGCTACCCACCCCCTTGCCATCATTGCCTTGATTGATTGATTGTATTTTATCTTTGTTTTAACTCTCCATTAGTTTAATTTAGTTTTAAGGGGTGGGAGGGTTAGGATGGGGAAGGATTGTTTTACCTTGATGTTGTTTTAATCTTGCTGTACGCCGCCCTGGTTGCCGAGCAGAGGGGCGGGTTAAAAATAAAAATCTATTATTATTATTATTATTATTATTATTATTATTATTATTGGCACCTTCAAATAAGGCTAGGAAGGATTCTCATCTGAAATCTCTGAAAACTGCTTTCAGTCAGTACTGATAAAAATGGGCCCATACGGCCCACCTCCGTTTGGGGCAGCTTCCCATGTTTCTTCACCACATGAAGTCCTTGGGTAATATATGATCCAGGGCTTTTCTCCTTTTTGGTTCAGAATTTGGGGTTTCAGATTGATGCAAATGCCATTCCTGTACTTACCTCCTTTTTGGTTCTTATCTATGAGAGGCAAGGTGCTATCATCAAAGGAGTTGCCACCCTGGCTTCTAGAGGTGTTATTCAGATTTACCTGAAATGAAAATATTTCTTTTAGCAAGTTTATGCTCTCAAGATACAGGGCTCATACTCCTAGGTACTTTCTCATGTGCTGCCATCTAATGCCAAAAGAGTACTAGGAGTACATGCATAGCACCCATAAGGAAATGACACAACCAGAGAAACAAGCTTTTGTGGATGATTTATGCAGCTGCTAGATTAGACCTTCAGCTCAAGACTTGGATCTACAATGCTTGTTCCTTTTATTATTCTGAGCTGGTGAGTGTAGCAGACAGAGCAGAGGTCAGCAAATTTAGAGGGGCCATTAATGCCCTCCCCCAGGCACAAGCACATTTCCTGCACATTTTTCAAAAAAGGAGACTCATTTTCATATATACATACATATATATATGGCTATTGCAAGCTTAAAACACACCTGCAAGGATGTTTAAAAGAAACACAAAGAGCAGTTTTAT
This sequence comes from Gambelia wislizenii, assembly GCA_030847615.1. NCBI lineage: Eukaryota > Metazoa > Chordata > Lepidosauria > Squamata > Crotaphytidae > Gambelia > Gambelia wislizenii. Next base: position 340,110,524 of record JAUMIR010000001.1, on the reverse strand, counting down.
ATTGTCTCTAAATGACTGGTCGTACCCACTGCAGGCAAGACTAGCCATTTTTGCACCCATTTTTTTTCTAGTATGAGGAGAAACAAAGGGGCTGAAAGGGGTGTGCTGAGGGTCCCAGTGGGCTTTATGCAACCTATTGGTCATACTTTGCCCACCCCTGGACGGGGATTAGGATTACTGATGTGCAAATCTCTCTTCAGCCATGATCCTCATTGCCACAGCAACTCTGGGCAAGTCATTACTCATTTCTCAGCCTTACCTACTTCACAGGGTTGTCAGAAGAAAAAGGGGAAGTGTGGTACATATCCCTCCTCAAGAAAAGGCAAGATATAAATGTAATACACAAAAGATCTGAGCTCTGCTGTGCTCTCAAGCACTTCACAGGGCAAGGTCCACTGAGAGTCAGGACTCACATGATCCTCACATGATATATCTAGGACTATATATGTGCTTTTTAAAAAAAAAAAACAAAACTTGATAGTGCTCACAGAAGTGACTTACGGGAACACCCAATCATAGATCTGACAATATAAGGTACGGAAGGGTCATCAAACGTATCTCTGACTTATGCTCATCCCTCGGCCCCTCCAGAACCCCTGTTCATTCCCTCTTGCCCAATACCTGGAAGTCAGACTTCTTCCACCCTTCTTTCTCCAGTGGCTTCCGCAACTCTTTATAACCCCAGATGGTCTGCAATACAAGAGCAGCTGCTCTGACCTCTCTCTCTGAGCGGTTCCTAGAAGGACAGAGAAATACAACAGTAGGACAGAAGAACTAAGACAGAAGAACCACCTGTTCCACAAGCACCCGGTGAAGGAAACTTTGTGGAAAAACATGGGGGAAGGCACACACTATCCTGTCCCCTGACTTGGGGATCACACCCACCCAGATTTGTTGATCAGCACCAGTTTCTCAATGCCTTGCGTCTCTCGCAGTTTCTTTGCCGCTTCCAAGTTGTCCACAATAACCTCATTGATGGTATTTAGCACAGATACCACGGTGTCTTCGGAGAGGTTCTTGGCTGGCGTCTGCTGTCCCCCAGGCAAATTATTCACTAAACTTGGGATGGCATGTTTACCTAGGAGGAAGAGTAGATCAGAGCTTCAGTTAGTCAGAAGGGACCTTATGAACTGAGGCAGACAGAAGACAGCTATGTAAGGGACCTCTGCATCTTACAGATCCTGCTTGAGTGCTTCAAATACCTTTAGAAGTAGCTCCTGCCAAAATTGGAGACATTTTTGGCAGGAGTAATTTTAGGCAGGAGCCAAAAATGCAGAATCTGCAACCAGGAAGGTTGTAGATAGCACAGAAAAGGCCTACTGCCAGTATCAGGGGTATTCCATTCAAAGTTCTGTTTTCGGGGTGAGAATCCTGTAGCCCTCCAGTCATTGCTCGACTGCAAGTCCAATCAGCAGTATCCAGTACAGTTATTGGTGAGGAATCCTGGGAATTGCAGCATAACAAGATATGGAAGGCCAAAGGATGCCCATCCCTGCTCTATATTCACTTTTCTCTCTCGAATGTATATGCTGCCTTTCTCCTGATATGAGACCCAAGGTAGCTTACAAAGACTAAAAACAAGATTAGCTAAAAAAACACTAACAACCCAACAACTTGATAATAAAAAAGTTAAAGCACAATTAAGCAAACACCACATTAAAATATCATTAAATCTTAGAAAGTATAAAATTGTTTTAAAAAGAAGAGGAGAATTGCCAGTCAGGTCTACTTGAGGGAAAGGGAGAGAAAGTTACCACACTTGTAGCCACAATTAAGTCAAACTCCTAAAGTTGGAATGGTGGAGCTGCCTTTCAGAAGTTAATCAAAGCTGCAGATCACAGCAGTTCCGCAGTGTAGAGGAAGCCCTCTTTGAGGATCTGACCTTCTGATCCAGCTACATTATTTCAAACATCTCTCTCCTAACCTTCTACAGGCTATCATATTTTAAAGCAGAGGTCGGTAAAGTGTGGGACATAGGATTCATGCAGCCTCCAGAACCATTTTGTGGCCCCCTGGAAGTAAAAAAAAAATCTGCAAGAAATATTTTTAAAATAATGTTTTTGCTCCCAAATGCCCCCAAAGGGCCTCTAGGAGATATGGAAGGCATTTTTAATGTCTGGAGCCTTGCCCCTGGTACCCTCCAGGGGTAAAAAAAAATTGCAAAAAAAATAAAAAATCTTAGGTCTGTTTGAGGCAGTTCCACAACATTTTAGGCCCACCCTGAGCCAATTTAGGCCCAAAAGAGGCTTTTTTTGAAACAGGACATGACTTCCACTCACTTCCTTTTGTTAAAAAAAGACCCCTCCTGGGCCTAAAATGGTCAGGAAGGCATCATAAAATGATGAAAATGCCCTCTTTGTCCCCTAGAGGGCATTTGGGAGCAAAAAAAGTGCTGATTTCTTTTGTAGGAGCAGGTGCAGTAGGGAGCATGGTCATCCAAGGTGTTGGGGGGGGGGCTATGTGGACCCCAGTCCTTCCACAGTTGCCTACTCCAGTTTTAAAGCTTCTCAGGAAGCAAATGGCCGGATTTCAGAATACAGAGAAGTCACTTTTTTGGACTACAACTGGCAGAATTCCTTCAGCTAGCATGACTAGTAGCCATGCTGCAGGGGGATTTCTGGAAATGGTTAACAAAGCGTTTTCAAGCTCTGTTTTTAATAACATTTTACTCACATCCAAAAGCTGTAACAGCATTAGAAATGCACAAAAACCTTGCCCCTTTTCTGCCCTCACCTATCAGCTCTTTGTTACGGGAATCCACCGCCAGGTTGCGCAGAGCTCCAGATGCCGCTTTCACCACACGCTCTCCGTCATGTGTTAGAAGATCAGCAACAGCAGAGAGGCCCTTCTCCTGGCGCAATGCAGAACGAATGTACCGCCCATACTGTTAAGGAGACGACACAGCTTGAAAGAAGAGCCCCAGAATATGTAACAGGGGTTTGATTCTATATACAGAACTACACGTTCTGCTCATGGTGCCCAAACAAAATGCCTGACCTCACCCGCAATTTCAACAGGGTGGACTTATTTTCTATCTAAATCCCCACAACCAAAGTCCCCAGTCAATTCAGTGCTACAGAAAATATATATTTTCCCTGAGAGCAGCTGGCTGTTTTTACAGTTAAATACAGAACTGGTTGCATGCCTTTCTACCACAATGCTGACTTCCCTATTCCATTCCGGAAATTCCACATTGCCCCAAGGTTCTGGAGCAGAGACAGAAGAAACCTTTAGTCTCCATGTGAAATCTTATCCAAAGAAGATTGGGACATAAGGTTCCTGCAGCTATGGAAGTAGCACTGGTTCACTCCTAACTTTTCTGTGGCTGCTGACTTCAGAATTCAATGTGCTAACCATTAAGCAATCAGAACTTGCATTTTGATTGCTAGGACTATGCAAATAAGTGGGACATTATGGTGATAGGAGAAGGCAAGTAGAGCTGCTTGACCCATGCTTTCTCTTTCTGCCCTACACCCCATCTTCTGTGAAATGTGTTCAAGGCCCTAGCTGGATGTTGGTATCTGGTGCACTTTTTCTCTCCCCAAGCAGCCTTCTGCTAAATCTGCACAATGGAATGGGAGATTCAAGCGAAATCTAGGGAGATCCTCCATTGTTTCATTATTAGAAACTCTTGGTACCTGTAAATAAACCAAACCAGGTAGCCTTTTGAAGTTAGAGAGTAAAACCTGGAAGGAAAGTAAGGACAAAACGTGTGTATGCGTGTGTGGGATGGGAAACAAGGGAGGGGGAAATGGAGAAAAAAGCTGGGAAGGCGCAAGAGAGGACCACTGGAGGCCTGAGAGGACAGAAGAAGAAATTAAGGGGGAAGAGACCTGCATGCAACACCCTCTTTTGCATGGAGGGGTCATGTAGCAGGAATCCTCTCTCCAGTGCTTGCCAAAGGCCCCTTCCTTCTAAAGCCTTCCAAGCAGAACTTCAACCAATGGCCAAGAACGTATTATAAAAAGGAAGCACTTTGCTTTGGGGCAGATTATAATTTTCAAGGTTTTATTTATCCAACTTGTTTCTAACTATATTGCTAGCTGCCTTGAACCCTATTTTTTTTAAAGCGAGAGGTCAAGAGAAAAAAAGACTGTAATTACAGAACTAACCAAATAACTAAATGTGCAGGCCATTATCTTCCTTCAGTTCTTGGCAAAAAAATTATTTTGAGTAAAGAACAAGTAGGAGGTGAATTACAGTTGAGTTCCCCCACACATTCACCACATAGGTGAGAGAAGGGAGTGCATGAGGAAGTCTCCCCATTGCCACAACTGGAACTGGCCCTGCTACGGCAACCAGCAGCAGCCCAGATGGAGAAGAACTTTTTGAGTTGTTTTGAAGGGAACAAAATTCAATTGCAGCTCAAACCTGCAGATCGCTCCCCACATGTGACAGTATAAATTTTGGATTGCATGTGGGCTCAGAGGGACACATGGGCAAAAGGGGCAGCCTAGCCATTCTCTAGCATGGTTGAAAATATCATGTTTTGGGTTTTTTGCACATCTCTGCCCTTCTCCATCCATGGGAACAAAACCATCCTTCCATGTCCAGCACTTGTTTATTACACCAGTTGAACATGCTTCAGGGTAGATCATGTGGGCTTCCGCCTCTATGCACACAACGAAGCCCTTTCTCTGCTTTACCCATTGCCTGACACCCTATCCTTTTGTGGGTTTCTTTTATATTTTTAAAGAAACACACACTCTGGCTTCCAGTCATTGTCTCTCTTTTTTTTTGGTCACTCACCGTCCAACGGCCAGCACAGAGGTTCTGGATGGCTCCCGCTGAGGCTTCTAAAATAGCTTGGGTTTTGCTTTCCTTCAACAGCGAAATGTATATACGGACAATTTCTGGCTGGAAAAGGAGTTCATAACCTAGAAAAGGATACAAAAGTCACGTTACAGATCAGAGAGAGCAAACATGCAGTGCTCCAGATGTTTTTGGATTGCAACTCCCAACATTCATCACCACTGGTTATGGTGGCTAGGGCTGCTAGGACTTATAGTCCAACAATACCTGGAGGGCCACAAGATTCCCACCCATTTCACGCAAAGCACATCAAATTTTTTTACCCTGCCCCCTTCTGTCCAAGATAAAATGGCTGACAAACAGAAAAAGGACTTTGTGAATTATGGCATGCAGTCTGTGGAATTCCCAGAGAAGTCTGCCTGGTGTTAAAACTTATCCTTTCAATGCCAAGAGAAAAGGTTATTACTCTCATGGGCCTTTGAATTATTTTTTTAAAGAAGGACTTTTAAGTGGCCTAAATCCTACTGTTACGTTAAACTAGAGGAGGTCCATCACATCAATGGAGCGGATATGAATTAACATCTATCAAGTTACCACTGAGTCAACAGGCCTAATCTAGTTGGGACTAACATTAGGATTTAGGCCAATGTGTTATTTATATAGCATGACTTGTTTTGGTAAACTGCTCCAGGAGGCCTGCTGAACAGTGCCACAGAAATCTTTTAAATACAGCTGCTCGGCAGAAGTAGTCATCTAATATCAGTATACCAAATGGAAGAATACTTTTCTTTTTCCAATTTGGCAGGTAACCAGCCATTTGCATCCCATCTTCTGTTTTGCCCTGCAGCTTCTGTTGCACTACACAATCGACATGCTCTTCTTCTTCTTCTTCTTCTATATATATATATATATACATATACACACACACACCTTCTTTAATGCGTAGGCACCATAATGGTCACTATTCCCTTGAGGTCAGGTGACTTAGGCTACAGAACCAGGCTGGCTCTTTTCCTCACACACCTGCATGCCACACCTTTTTTAGACTTTGAATCATTTTTAAAGATGGAAAACAAAAAAAGTATATGCATCTCCACCCAGTCCCAAATAAAACATTTTGGCAAAGCATTTCTCTTTCTGAAGGCTGAACACATGGAAGTGTATGCAATAAGCCACACAAGAAGTGATGCAGTTGAAGAACAAGTTAACCCTTCCTGCCTCCAAAAGGCAGAGGGGCAGGAGGGGAGGAAGAGCTACCTGTTAGAAACATTGGGAGCTGGGAGCTGCATTTAATATCATGTGAGGCTGCTTGCCTACCAAACCCGGTATTGTCTATTCTGGCAATGGCTCTCCAGACTCTCAGATAGAGGAATTTCCCATTCCCTGCTACCTCATCCTACAAGGGATCGAGGAATAAAGTCAAAATCTGGGGGAATTCCATTTTTTCAAATTACAGCTGCTAGAATCTTCCAGCCAGCATGGCCACTGGCTGTAACACTCTGGAACGGAATCTCTAACATAAATAGTGTATCGTTTTTCTTTTTTGCTCACCAATAAGCATGCAGGGATACAGATGAAGCCTGCTTGCACACAGGCAGAGGAGGTTCCAAGCAGTTTTTAAATCCTAAATCCCCCTCCAGGGCAAAACAAGAGAGCCCTCCAATGGAGCTCTCTCTCATTTTTTAGCTGGTTGGGCCTTTAAAGCCCTATAAAGGTCAGGTCCAGGTTATCTGAAGGGCCATATTGTCCCATATGCTTGCTTTCAGATGTTCTGGGGAGATCTCACGTTGACTCTTGCATAATAAGGACCAGGAACAATACCTTTCGCAGGAGTTGCTCTTTTGGGGAAGTCAACAATATCAGTAGAAGGATCCTCTGTTGGTTTTTTACCTTGAAACAAATAATATTGGGAATGAGTGAGGAGAGGAAAAGGAATTCCAAAAAACTCCATGCTGCCCACAGGAAGCCATTGGGGAATTTGGTAGTGACTCCCTCCAAATACAAGAATATGAGTGACAAAGGGGAAGGGAGGTGTAGGCCTCTCTCAATAATCCTACCAGAGAGCCTTTAACTGGAAATGCCAGACACAAACAAGGGACATTATACGTGCAATGCATGTGATGATCTGCAACTGTATGGTCACCTCTCCAATTGAATTCAGACTCCTAAGGCTAGAGAAGCTCTTGGACTAGCAGCCTTTCATCACTGTCAAGCAGAACATGTCTGATGTCTTGTTGTTTTGGCCTTAACCATGCCCCCTGAGCTTCAAGATTAGAAGTGTTCCCCTCCTTCAAGCAGCTGTTACCACCACACTCAAGTTCAGAGGAAGGGGCTCATGGCTCCTTCACTATTGCCATCCAGACCAGGAAACATGTAGCATGCAAGTCCATGCAATGTCTTTGGATTAAGATCCAAATGGGACCAGGTTTTGCATCCAAGAAACCTCAATAACAGCCAATCAAAATGAGGCCAAATTGACATTCCTCAAATTGACATTCAATCCGTTCAAGAGTCATATTTCTCTAAAAAAATAATTTGGGAGTGGAGTGGGGAACGTGGTTACAAAGACTGGTGTGGTAGAAAGTCAGAAGCAGAAGGAGTAACAAGGATGGCAAGGAATACACAGTGAGGTAAAACTCTTCCGGTTAGAAGACTTTCTGCTAATAAGAAGTACCCTCAGGGGTCAAGCAAGACTACATGAAAGCCATTTCCTCGGGCATTCTCTCTGCCACACACAGAGACCTTTCATGATTTCATGGAATGGGCATTTCACATGGGCTTACCAATGTGGGTCACCCAAGCTTGTTACAGAGCATGCCCTCAGAGAACTGCAGTCAAGCAAGCCCCCCTGAAAAGCACACATGCACAAGATACACATTTCCAAACAGGCATATTGCATTCATGCTTTCAACATCCTTGTGTTTGCACCTTTAAAGAGTGTAATGCATAAAGTGGCTTTAAAACTAGTCCTTGCTACACTCACTACCCCCTTTTTCCTTGCTGGGTCATTCTGACATTTTCCCCTTAGTAGAGCACAAAGATGAGAAGAGAGAAGAGATCATCCTCCCCCAAGAAAGGACAAAGCAGTACAAATCATGTCTCACACACATAGTAGATAAGAGTCGCAGTGCTGAGAAAGCAGCAACGATTTGGAGGAAGGTTATGATGTCATATGTTTTACAAGAACAAGCATGCCAAAAACAAAATAAAAATAAAAATAGAGGGAAACACTTGACTCACCTCTTGTGAACCACTCGTCTTTTTGGCAGGAGAGAAGGACAGGGAAGGAGGGAGGCAAGAGAGAAGAGATGCCAGCAGGACCACAGGCCATTTGGAAGAATACGGGGAAAAGCAAGAAGGAGAGGAGACAGGCCACAAATTAGTTGAAGACCCAGCCATCACCATGATTGACACACCAAACAAAAAGCCCACCATTACAAGATAAAAGAGCAGAAGAGCCAAGAGGTTACCACAGCTACAGAATGCTTCTATGGAAAGCAGCAGCAGTAGCTAATGCTCTGAAGCCAAGGGGGAGTTTAAAAGCCTTCAGGAACTAGCTTCTTCTCCTCCATTTCTTGTCTCACCACCCCACCCAGCCTCCCCTGCAGTGCTGAGCAGGCCATAGGAACCAAAGTCCATACCTTTGCCTTTTTTGGCACCAAAACAACTGGCTGCATGGGGACCAGTGTTGTTGGCAGCATTGAGAGGGGCCTCCTGATAGCGCTCTGCATGGGGGATCTCACGATGCACCTGGTACGAGAGGTTCCTCAGGAGGCAAACACAGTTTTCCACAAGCTGGGACAGGAGACAACACAGTTGCTCAAGTTATTAGACATCAAGGTTACTGAACTTCAACAGGTCTGCAGACACACACCTACACATACCCAAGCGCAATGGTGACAAAGAAAGTAGTGGCCCTCAGGGAAGCATTTGGCATCTCAGAGGAAGGGGAGCCCACCTACCCATGTCAACCCAAAGAGACCCAAGTTGAGAGAACTAGACTCACTCTGCCCTCCCCCAACACACACATACATACATTTAGGGAGCTGGGTAGAAACCAAGTGTCACAATTGACTATGGAAATTCTGCTCTTTGCAGAGCTAGGAGAAGTAATGTTTGGGAGGCATCAAATCCTCCAAACAACTCTAGGGTGTACATAAACACCCCATTTCCCTTAAAGTCTGGTTAAATGAATGGACTGCCAGTAGGGATGAAGAAAATGGATACATACAAGTTGTATTAAAGAGAGAAAAAAAAAGCTATGGACTGCTGGTATGCTGGGGGGGGAATTATGCCCACACACCACTTTATCTGAGTCAAAAGGAAGATTGCCAGAGGTACTGATCCTGATAGCACAAGGGCAAATGGACAGAGGTAGCCTCTTCCAGGACCAGGCAGATTTTCCTAAGAATATGGGAGAAGTCTAATTTGCTCTCCTGTTTTATTTCCACTTTGCACAATCTGGCGACAAAGAAATGGAATATACACCCATATTGCACCAAGGACCTTTATTCTGAGGATAAAGATCAGACATTATCCCTTCATGTCCAACAAAGCCTTGGCTCTCTGCCCACACATTGCTCTTCTTCTGCCCCAATAATGGTAATCAGAGGAGAGATAACAGATCGTTTTGTGTCTAGGGTTGAAGAAAAGCCCCTGACAACCAACACCACTTCAGCCAGGAGAACATGCTACACCAAGAATCACATTGCCTCCTTCACCCCTTCTTCTTACCTTCGTGTCTACTTTTTGGCCAATTTCAGATTGAACAATGTATATAAGGGCATCCACCAGTCCATCACACTCCCGCAGTTTACGACGGGCTTCGCTTCTCTCCGAGCTGACATTTCTACAGAAAGAGAAGGAAAACCATTAGAAGGAATGCGATAAAAGAAAGTGATAGATTTTTCAAGCACACTGGTTTTCCTTTTTCTTTTGGATAAGCTTCCACACCCTGCTGGGGAGTGCTGGATGGGTAGGAAGGGGAGATTTCTAGCCCCTGCCATGTTAAACTTTGTGTAACATGGCAGATGCCTTTTTCAGAAGCTTCAACGAACACCACCAAGCTGAATCTTGAGATTTCAGCCAATACTGCATTTTACCCTCTTAGCCATGATGAGTTTTGGTAAAATGCTATCTAATCCAAGCAGGGTCACTGCATCCCTCACATACTTTACAGGTTTCTGTGGCTTGCAAGAATGTGATGATAGCCAGCAGCTTTGCCTTCTTCGTTACACTCATAGGCCACCTCATAGCCTCAGTCCTGTCCATCCAGGATCAGAGGGCGGAGGGAAGGGAAGGAGTGGGGGAAGCACTCACCCACATGGTAGCCTGGGTGGCTGCTGTGCCTGAAATAACAGTGGTTGAGCCAGTGTGGTCTGCTTCATCAGCCAAGGCCCCATCACGCTCCACTGCCACCTGAGTGACGTCCAGGGAGCTTGCAGCGGAGCCTCCTAAGAGGACTGGCAGCTCTCTCACTCCCAACTGCCCAGAGGGCAGGAGAAGCTCTGTGGCACCTGAATCCTCCTCAGAGGACAGGTCAAAGCTAAGAAGGCTCTGCTCAGCCATCCTCTCTGTGGCAAACCAGAAAAGCACTGGAGCAAAGCCCAAGCCTGCTCATTGCTGCATGAGGCAGGAAAGAACTGGGAAAGACTGGCTTGGGGTGATCATAGGGAGATTTCATTGGTAATTAATCCTGCCTTTCCAGAGCTGGAGGAGGAGCCAAACCCAGTCTGAAGGACTGCCCCTCCACACTGCTGGAAAAAGACACCAGCATCTAAGGTAACAGTGGTCTACAATCAGGAATCTGGCAGTAAAGCAAACCAGAGTTCTTCTCTAATAATTGTACTTCTGGTTCATTTGAAGTCACCAAATTTACCCAACACTGTCTCTCCAGTCTAGCACTGCATCCCAGACCTAACAAAGCTACTCCAAGAGCCACAAACTTTTTCCAAAGTGCCTCTTCCTAATAAGAGAGCCAATGTGGTGTCATGGTTAGAGTGCCAGATTCAGAAGATCAGGTTCTAGTTGCCACTGAGCCAAGGAATGAGCCATGGAATGCCACTGAGACAATCTTGGACCAGTCATTCACTCTCTTACAAATCTGACCTACCATACAGGGACATTGAGAGGATAAAGGGAATAGGTGAGTGCCACCTTGACAACAAACCAATGAATAAATCTCATTACTCCTACAGGAGCACAAAGGTGTACTCCCATTACTGCAAGATGGCTCCAGCTTACCTAAGGCAGCCAATGGTATTGGTAAGCACCGACTCCCACTCCACGTGGCGGGGTTTTGAGTCCTCGCTGGGCTCTCTCTCCCAGCCAGAGTGTGGAATTATCACCTCATCTGTGAGGGCATGTAAGGCATTATCCACAATGGCCATCTTTATCGAGTCATGAGAGGAAAGGTTCCATAGCGTCCCTGTGACAGAGAGCAGATCATGAATAAGGAGTCAGTAGCTATAGCAGAAGAGCCCCCAAAGCTTCCCCGCTCCACATCCAGCCACTCCTGCCCCAGAGAGACACCAGTGACTACCTGTGATGACTTCCGTGAGGTCCATATCACGTGCTTTCCGCAGAAGCCGCACCAGAGCAGGGACACCGTCACAGTTCTTGATGGCAATCTTGTTGTCCTGATCCTTCCCAAAGGAGATGTTCTTGAGGGCCCCACATGCTCCATAGTGCACCTCCTTCTTGGGATGGTCCAGCAGCCCCACAAGTACAGGAATGCCCTTCAGCTTGCGTACCTCTGTCTTCACCTTGTCATTACGGAAGCACAAGTGCTGGAGATAGGCTGCAGCATTGGACTTGACCGCATCCAGGCGGAACCCCAGCATAGCAATCACCTCAGGAAGCTCAGGTTGGCGCCAGTTGCCTGGGGGCTGGCCTCCTTTCCTCAAGCTGTCAAGGCTTGCCAAGCTGCCTCTCTCATGCTGGGCCAGTGGGGCCCAGTAATACTGGTCTCTAGCCAAGTCATCCACCAACATATCCTCATAACTCCTGCAAGCAAGGGAAGAAAGAAAAAAAGAAAGGCAGCCGTGAACAAATTAGTCACCCAAATCATTACTATTGGTGTTATTAACCACCCTGACTGGCTGCATCACCACAACAGCAGGAGATACACTTCTAAAAAAATAAGTGTGTGTGTGTGTATTATGTGCCTCCAAGTCATCTGTTGATTTAAGGTGATCCCATGAATTTCACAGGGTTTTCTCAGGCAAGGAATACTCAGAGGTGGCTTTGCCAGTTCCTTCCTCTGAAATATAGCCTACTGGTATTTGTTGGTATTCTCTCATCCAAATATCAACCAGAGCTGACCCTGCTTAGCTTCCAAGATCAGAGAGGATCTGGTGCCTTTAGGTATTTAGGCCCTTGTTGTTGTGCTGTGTGCCTTCAAGTCATTTCTTACTTATGGTGCCCAAGGCACCCCATCACCTACTAAAAAATAAACACAGTGATAACAATTAGAGCGAGAAAGGAATTAGATTTCATCCCCCTACAATACAAACCTTTGGTTTTAGAAATTTGGGCCAGGATTAGGAAATGTCACTCCTCCTGCCATAGCCCTTGGCACCAGGAGAATGTCCTAGATGTGCCAGTCAATCAGAGGAACAGAAGAGGCAGCATTATCACCACCACCTCCAGTGTTAGTGCTCCAAACGCACACACATAACATCGAAAGGGATGTATTCTAATGTCTACTTCTCTGGAAGCACCGCTGGTAAAAAGAGAAGGTGGCAGCACATCTAGTGCATTGACAGGGTCATCTAGAAATAAGTCTTCAAAAAAAAAAGCTGGACCTGCTAGGGATGCTCTAGGCTGGAGTTCCTGCACTGAGTGGGGTTGGATTCGATGGCCGATGGGGCCCCTTCCAACTCCATTGTTCTAGAGGTCTAATGCTACATCACCAGCCCTTGAGCCACTCTGATGCTCCTTCCTGAATCCAGCAGTACGCAACATACTCATGGTTCTCCCTTATGGCTCAAGCATTTAGTGACACAAGAGGATTAGACTATCAGCTCATCTCTCAGTCTGGGCTTGAATGAGAAATGGCCAATTAATGCAAGGAACTTTTAGAGGTAGCTAAGCGAGGCTCAAGAGGCACAGCCATTGATCCTCAAGAAGGATGAGAATTCTGAAAAATTTCAATTTTAAAAAATTATCATTTCTATTACTTGGGATTATGGGGAGATTTTTCCAACTTGTTCAGAAACAATTCCCTCCCTACTTTTAAATCAGTAATTAAAAGGTATTTTTCTAAATCTGTCCACTAGAGGGCAAGTTGGTACTATTCATGCCTAACCCACAATATTTCTTGGGTCAGCCTTCTTGGCCACGCTGGCAGGGGATTATGGGAGTTGTCATCCACTATATCTGGATGGGGCTAGGCTGCCTTCCAGCCCAGTCCCTCTGATCCAAACATCATATTATTATTGTTATTATTGCTGTTGTTACCACCACTACAACTATTTTATTCATTTATATCCTGCCTTTCTCCCAATGATGGACTCAAGTTGGCGAACAACATATTAAAACAATACAAATTAAAAACTATACAAAAAGTTAAAAGTAGAAATGTAAGATTTAAAAAGCAATTCAATGATTTATAAAGTAAAAACCTTAAGACATTAAAAATATTAACATTAAAAGTCTATATGCAAACCTTAAAAACAGTGCCGCACAGCATTAAAAGCATAACCGTAGTTAGCTTGTAAAAGCCTGACAACATAAAAATGTATTAATAATAATAATAATAATAAATTTTATTTTTATCCCACCCCTCTGTTAAAACAATTGCGGCGGCTTACAAAAATTAAAATACCAATACAATTTAAAATCCCCAAACACCACCCACCCCCACCCACCCCCATAAAAAGGTATTAAACCAAATACATTAAAACAACTGATATAAAATCACATTAAAATAATAAATAATAAATAGCCAGCAGACTAAAAAGAGCTTCCTGACAGAAGAAGAACAAGGATGAAGCCATTCTGGTCTCTTAGGGGTGGGAACTCCCAAGTCTGGGAGCAGCTACCGAGAAGTCCCTCTCCCTTGTTCCCACCAAACCAGCCTGAGAAAGTGGTGGGACAGAGAGAAAGGCTTCTCCAGATGATCTTAAAGCTCTAAAACTCTCATAAAGGAAGGTAACGGTCCTTCAAATAACCCAGACCCAAGTCATATAGGGCTTCATAGGTCACAACCAGCACTTGAATTGTGTCTAGAACATATCAAGAGTTATAATACCAATGCTTTTTTATTCAGCCAAACCTTCTACTCTGCCATAAGCAAAGCAGAGGTTTCCATCCTAAGTGAGATTTCAAAGACCCCAGATTCTGAAATGGCAGAAATAGGCTGCATTTTCCAGTGCTTTTCCTACCAGCTCCCTCTAGGGCCTCAGTATACACTCCATTGCTCTTTTCACTCCATTGGAAGCAAGGCTTGTTCTGGAAAGTCTGCACTGCCATAAGAATTCCTGCCTGGCTACTCTTGCCTCTTAGAAGGTGAGTACTAAGTCCTATAAGGCATACTGTACACCTTAAAAAGAGCTACTGAAATAATGCAAGGCCTGGTTGGAGTAGAGGGAAGAATGGGGAAAATCTTTCTTTTAGAGCTCTAAGGAAAATAGAAGTTCTTCTCATCACCACCTTGCAACAATAGAAAGTTATAAGTCAACAATCAGTAGATGCTTCAGTTCTTTTAAGTATAGTAAGAATCCTAGGATGTTTGAACACTTCAATTTTCTTGTGTATGAGTATATTATGTGCTTATACTCTACAGATTATGTACATGCACAGGAGCAAGAACATTTGATACTGAAAATAATTCAGCTTTCAGTGTGCAGGGAAGCACACTTTTTCACATAGTCTCTGGCACACATACATACACAAGATTTACAGTCCCCATACACTGGCTGTGGGAAAGGTGCTGGATGAGGCTTATTGTTTATTTATTTAGGTATTTATACCCGTCTTCAGCCACAAAGGCTCTCAGAGCTGCTTACAAATTGTTAAGCAACAGCATTTTACACATCTACACTGCTTCATAGCAAGCTAGGCACTAAGTTGTTTCCAATGTGTGTTACCTAATTGTCCCCACAAGCCAGATACTCATTATTAGAACAAAAGACAGGTTTAGAACAACAAAAAAGGTGCTAGACAAGTTTTTCCAGGATTCAGATACAGAGGTTTAACACCATTGAGGGCTCTGAGTTGAAAGAGTGCTTGGTGACACAGAATGAGACAACTGGGAAATACATCCTTGCAGCCCCCACGCAAGCACCCTGCCATCAGGAAGTGCACTGGACATCTACACTACCTGTAATTTGTGCCCACGCAGAGGCAGTGCCAAGGAAGTACAGTACAGCTAAAGCCTCCTCCACTCACCATCTGGAGCAGTTCTGTACACAGGAGCACTCAACTGAAAGAACCTGATGGAAGGCGGCAGAGGAGCAAGGATTCCCCTCCCATTACAGCCTCCCAGTCTAATTTTTCCCAGCCTTTGACCCTCCAGATGTTTTTGAACTTCAGCTACCAGTCTCCATACAACACAATGGAATGAGATTCCAGGAGTTGATATCCAAAACGTCTAGCAGACCAAAGACTGATAACCACTGTTTTCGTGGAATTTAGTTTGAGAGATGACAGGGCTCAGCAGCAGAGAACATGTGTTGTGCTACTTGTCTCTTATGGGACAAAGAAGCTCCTAATCCAGTAGTTCTCAACATTTGGTCCTCTAGGTGTTCTGGACTTCAACTCCCAGAATTCCTGAGCATTGGGCCATACTGGCTGGAACTTCTGGGAGATAAAGTCCAAAATATCTGGAGCACCAAAGGTTGAGAACCACTACCCAAATCAAACCAGAAAGATCAAGGGAAGTAATGATACCACCCTGTTCTGCTTTTGTCAGACCTCACTAAAATATTGTATCCAGTTCTGGGCATCACAGTTCAAGGATACTGACAAGCTAGAACACACCCAAGGAGACTAAGATGATAAAAGGTCTGGAAACAAAGACCTATGAGGAACAGCTTAGGGAGAAGTGTATGTTTCACTTGAAGAAAAGAGGATGGAGAGGCAATATGACAGCCATATTTAAATACCTTGAAGAGATATCACACAGAAGATAGAGCGAGTTTGCTATCTGATGCTCCAGAGACTAGTAGACAGACAATGGATTTAAATTGCAAGAAAAAAGATTCCACATAAACATCAGGAAGAACTTTTGATGGTAAGAGTTGTTCGGCAGTGGAATAAATTGCCTCAGAGGGTGGTATACTCTCCTTCTTTGGAGGTCCTTAAGCAAAGGTTGGATGAACATCTCTAAGAAGTGCATTAGCTGTGTATGGCTGCATGGCAAGGGGGTGGACTATATGGCCTTTGTGGTCCCTTCCAAGTCTATGATTCTATGATCTTGAAGTATTATGTGCATACAGGCACAAGCTCAGCCCCTGGCATCTCTAGCTGGAAGACAGAGGGACATTCCGCAGTAACAGCACTGGGAAAGAGTTCTGCCTCAGACCATGCAGACCATGTTGCTACTGATCTACATAGGGCAGCCACCAATATTTTCAGCACATAGACTTGCTCTCTTTGATCTGCACATTCTTCTGCTTGAGGACTACTGATATGCTCAGTATTTCGTGTTTTAAAGGGAAGTTACCACCTAGTTAGTTATGCTTTAGAGTTACAGTACATGTCAAGATAAGAAAGGCTGGCTTCCCAAATCTACTCAGTCTTTTAAGGAGTTATCAGCATTAAGAAGAATCCAGAAAGCTAGCATCTTGTAGACATTAAACATCTTAGCCCTGGAAGCTTTCTTTGGGCACCACCACCCACCCCACTCAACACGACACCAGACTTTCAACTTTCAGATCATACCCATATCTGCAGATTAGGTAAAATAAAAGGCTTCTGATTTTACTCCCTGACCACGATCAGCCTCAAAAGAGAGGTGTTTCCAGACTGATCCCTGGGCTACCCATCACTACTCACTCTTCCACTGTGAGCTACAAAGAGACCTTTGCTTGACTTTCCAAGCTAATAAATTTTCTGTGTAAACTGCTCTTTTGTCTTGATAGGCTATTGTTTGACATGAATTACAGGCAGTAGAACCTCTCACAGTTTGGTATGTATTCAAGATATTCTTACACACACAAAAACACACACACACAATATAAACACTGTTTAATGAAAGCATTACAGAAACATAGCTTTATAAAGCAATACATAAATGTTGAAAACTAATTTTTAAAAAACTCTTCCAGTCACCACCATTAGGGTGCGGTTCTTTTTAAAAAATCCTGAAGCAAAAAAGTATAGTCTACAAAGTCAATCTCATGAGAGTTACAAGGATGTCTTTTGCCTCCCTAAGGTGTTAGTTCAGATTCTATACCACTTCCAGTCTGTATTGAATCAGAAACCTAGTTTTTTGTTCAATTATATCAAGCATTTGGCTGATATAACAATCATTGTTCATGGTGCCCAGCCTGATTCTAGAGTACAGTACTATGCGTCAGACTTGTGATTTTCCTAGGAAATTCATCAGGGATAGATATGTGATAGTAGACAGGCTTTCCTAGAAGGAACTGTCTACCATTACCTTGCTTCCTTGCAATGCGTGACTCAGAAAGGGCATTCATTCCTTTCTTAAGCAGAAGAGGATTGGAAGTATGTAAGCATATCTCTATATGATTTGCAGTCGACTGGCAGGGATTCTGACTCCCAATCGTTTTGACAATACTAGTTACAAACTGGCTCCTCTCTCACCTAAATTATACAGCTGAAATAAAACCAAAGGTGGATTTTTTGGCAGAAGGATTGTGAGATCTATGCAGATCTGTCTCAGAATTCCTTTAATGCCAAGTGCGTGCCTTTTGCACCAGGCTCTGGTTAGTACCTCCTGGGGTTTCTAGATAAAGCAAAGTACAGTAGCACCCCCATAGCCATGGGGGATTGGTTGGGAGGGGGCTGCAGATGGTGAATTTCGCTGATAATAGCAAATGTCATGGGGGGGTATCCTGGGGGAAAGGGGGGAGGTGAGTTCCCTCCTCCCCTCCCCTCCCCCCCATGGCCCTGCCGTGGTGCGTCCCAGGTGAAAGGGGGAAGTGAGATCACTCCTCCCTCTCCCTCCCCCCTTCACCCCCACCATGGCAGCGATTGCAGGGGCGAAGGGGGGAGGTGAGATCGCGCCTCTGTCCCCTTCTCCTTCGCCATGGCCCCGCCGCAGCGGCTATTGCGGGGGCAAAGGGGGAAGGGGAGATCAATCATCCACCCCCTTCAACCCCCACTGCAGCAGCGATCGCAGGGGCGAAGGTGAGATCACTCATCCACTCCCTTCCCCTTCACCATGGCCCCGTTGCTTCAACTTATGTCCACCCTTTTTCCAGGGTACATGTTCAGTTAATTGCAGCAGCAACATAACATAAGGTCTTGCTAACAGCCTGTGTGAGTCAGAGAATGTGCCCCAATATCCTGTGAAACACAAAGGACAGAGACATACATACAGCATTCCTTATCAGACCAGTTGGTCCTATAAAATGAAGAAACAAACAAAACTACCCATCCAGACTACAAGTGCCGTAGGTGCCATCCAAAAGCAGATGACATTTCTTACAAACACTATCCATCTTGGAAACTTGTTCATACAAGACATTCAAATAGTTTTGGTTTATTTTTGAAGCCACACTGCTCCCTACATGTCCTAATCTCTTAAATCACAGAGCATACATACAGGAGATACCATATATTCCTGCATATAAGACTTCTTTTTAACACTTGAAAATCTCAAAAGTGGGGGGGTTGTCTTATATGCCCAGCAGATCTTTTCCCCTATTGTGAGAATGACTGCCTTGTCTTTGAAGTGGTAAATTCCCTGGGCAGTTTCTCCAGCAGATCCTTCCCCCTGCTGTGAGAATGACTGCTTTGCCTTTGCAGTGTTAATTGCCCTCCATTTAGGGATTGCATTTTGGTAAACTTGCCAGGAAGATTTCCATTTGCATAGTTTTGGGGATTTCCTCTCCAGGAGTTTGCAAGTCTGCCAACGTGGCTCTAAAATCATTAATGTGCTCATTCAAAAATTTGGGATTTGATAGCTTCATATTAACCAACTTCATTATTAATGAAACCTTACTTTCCTAAGATTGAACACCACAGAGATTTTTCAAAGTATCCCATGCTTTTTTAGCTGTTCTCAGTCCTTTAATTTCACAGACTATTCCATCATCTACAGCCACTGAGCTGGCTGGCTGGTGGGGGGCAGGCTTTCCAGCCAGGTGGCTGGCTGGATGGGGGGGGGCAAAGTCTATATTTTAACTTTAAAATTGGGGGGGGTCGTCTTATGCGCCCAGTCGTCTTATACGCCAGAATACGCGGTACTTGTTTGAGCTTCAGCCCCCTCCTGGCTGCCCCTTTCCTGCACTGAACTCAAAGCGAGAGGGCCTTCTTAAACCCTGGTGTTTTTTTGCGGGCGGGGGAGGGAGGTTTGAAGAAAACTGCTCAAGTCAGGATGGTGATTAAAGAGACAAGGATAAGGAGCCAACTGCAACAAATATATGGATTCCGCAGATTTCTGCTATCTTTATCAGTCTGCACAGAACACAGCAGTTTCACAACTGACCAGCTTTGAGTCAAAATCCACGCATGCAGATTCCTTTCAGAGCAGTTTTTATAGCAGTATTAATTATGTGGTCTCAGATCATGCTGATGTAGTATAGAAAGCAAACACCACTTTCATACTATACCCAAAGTCCGACAATTTTTTTTTAATCTTTCAGTCCTCTGACCAAACATAAGAGGTATTATTACTGGCAGATTTCTAAATGACAGCCACAATCTTGCCAGAAGGAGTATATTTTTATTTTTTTTGAATTGGCAACTCTGCCAGAGTTTGGGGGCATAATCTTTCTGATAGATTTGTATCCCAACTTTTCCATTAAATAATGCTCAAGGTAGCTAACAATAAAATACAAAGTAAAATTCAAAATATCAAACCACAAAAGAAAGGTAGGTAAAACATCAACATCCAAACTGAACATACTGCAGGAAGACATCTTTACTTGACAAAAGATCATCAGAGAAGGGGCTACCCAGGCCTTCCTTGACAAGGAATTCTAGACTAGACTTCAAGAGCAGCCACCAAGAAAGGTGTCTCTTAGTTACCACCACCATCACCACACCCTTGAGATGCTGGTAGGGCAGAAAAAAGGGTATCCCCTGAGGTTCATAAAACTGAATCAGGTTTTTATGTGAGAAAACAATCTTCAAAATAATCAGGTTGTAATCGTGCAGGGCTTTATGGGTCACAACCAACACTTTGAACTGTGTCTAGAAATGGATCAGGAGCCATGTTCAAGCTGTTTGGACACAGGGGTCCCACAACTCCTCCTAGTCAGCCCTTGTCAACAGTTTGGCTTCACCATTCTTAACACTCTTCAAAGCCAGCCACCACAGAGACAATCTTACAGTAATCCAAACAAGATGCAACAAAAGTAGACATGGGCAACTGTAGTCCTCCAGATGTTGTTGGACTGCAACTCCCATAATTCCTCACAGTTGGCTATGCTGGTGAGAGCTGACAGGAACTGCAGTCCAACAACATCTGGAAAGTTTTATTTACCTGTCCCTGAACTGAGGTCTGTATTACCATGGTCTTAGTATGATTCTACAGGAACAGAGTTTACACACTAAAAACATTTCTGATCGCAACAAAAAGCATGGGCATCCAAGATGAAATCTGAATCCTTGGGTACATGTTAACTGTGGCCCTCCAAAAAGGACTGGAACTACTGTAAAATGTTGTGTCCCAACTCCACTCCCAGCCACATGAACCAGAATGACATCAAAGGTCACTGAGAGGTCCAATTGAACCACTCATCTGCCATTAGGAGTGCATCCACTGTATTTCTCCAAAGAACTGGACACAATACAGGTTGAGTCTTCCTTATCCAGAATTCCACAATCTGAAATATTCCAAAATCCAAAATCTCCACATAGGTGGCTGAGATAGTGAAACCTTTGCTTTCTGATGGTTTGATGTACACAAACTTGGTTTTGTGGCACAAAATTATTATAAATATTGTGTATAAAATTACCTTCAGGCTATGTGTATAAGGTGTATATGAAACATTAATGAATTTTGTGTTTAGATTTGGGTCCCATCTCCAAGATATTTCATTATCTATATACAAGTATTCCAAAATCCAAAATGTTCTAAAATCCAAAATGCCTCTGGTCTCAAGCATTTCAGATAAGGGAGACTCAACCTGAACAAGGGTTATGACATTCCATGAGAAAAAGCGGGTAGTAGCTTAGGACTAAAGACTACCGTAATCTTCACCACAGACATGCTCAGGAAGCCTAGGGAGAAGCGAGTGGAGGGGATAACTGTCACAATCTTTCCTCTGGCTTCCTTGATCAGCCAGCTGCAGTATAAGATCCTGGCAGCTGGCAACTGCTCTGACTAGCTACACCAAGTCCAGATTGAACAGGCCCAAACTGAAGGCTCTAGACTCCTTGTGGGTGGTTCTGTTGTCTTCCTTCACAATGATATTATACTAGTGAAAAACCTCAAATAACCCCCGCCCCAAATCTAGCCCGATACTGCCATATGGCATGCAGCCTTGCCTCAAATCTGGTGCAATAATGCCACATGACATATGGCCCTACTAGCACCAGACTCCTTAACCCAGGTTTTAGAAAACTTGCAATTTTCTCTGGAGTTTGCTAGAAATGCTGGGGAAAACTGTAGTGTGAACAATCTATCTGCACTGGATTTGGGGTGGGGAGGAGAGGAAGAACAAACACTGCCTGAGGCACTGCGATTTTTCCTCTCCTTGGCACCACTTCTCATTTCAAAGGCAGAGCCCCACTGGTAGTCGCTCTCTCTGAGGTCAGAACGCCCAGCGAGCCCCACCATTACAAAGCTAACTGCTGGTTCTGACTTCAAAAAGTGCAACTGGTGCCTGGGCTCTGCTTTCGCAGAGCTCAGAGTGGGCAACTGTATACTGGAAAAGCAGAGCCCCTGTGCTAGTCTCTCTCTCTGAAATCAGAATGGGCAATTATGCCCCAGAAAGGCATAGCCCTGTTGCTCTTCTAGCCCACACCAGCGGCAACCCATAGGTAGCTGGCTAGCAGCAGTGGCAGCAGACCTGCAGCTTCACTGTGGATAAAAACCCAAATGCAGTTAAGGTGTGGCACTTAAATCCAGGCCAGAAGGGCTGTTTGCCAGTGGGCTTGTCTACATGGGTAAAAATCCAGATGAAATTCGGACTACTTTGGACTGGAGCTGTGGCGCATGAAATTCACACTATTCTCCTCCTTCCATAGTG
The DNA here is from genome assembly GCA_030847615.1 of Gambelia wislizenii. Classification (NCBI taxonomy): domain Eukaryota; kingdom Metazoa; phylum Chordata; class Lepidosauria; order Squamata; family Crotaphytidae; genus Gambelia; species Gambelia wislizenii. The sequence goes on along the minus strand of JAUMIR010000001.1, from coordinate 340,088,439 downwards.
GCTCCTTAACAGCTGGCTAATGGTCTCTGACAGCCAATGCAATAGCTGCTGCAAGCTAGGAGATGGCAGAGAGCAGAACCTGCTGAGGTGGCGTCTGAGCAAAGAACAACTTTCCACTCCCTCTGCTACAATCTGATGTAATGGCTGCTGCCAAGTGACAACTGAAGGGAGAAGCCTAATAGTGTAACTTCTGAACAGAATGTTAAAGCTACATTGGACATGATGCAATATGGGAGATCTATGATCAGGACATACCATTTTAAAAAGACAAAACTTTCAGGTAGACTCCTGAATGAAGATCAAAGGTGTAGCAAGGATGGTGAATTAAAAAGAACCTCACTCTTTTCCCCACATTATTCTTCAAGGGCTATTCTCCCCCCACCCCTGCAGGGGAAAGGTTACTCAAATGATTAGCTTCACCCACCCACACCAAGGCAAACAGGAGCTCAGGAGTGGTTTTAATCAGGAAACCCACTCTCCAAAGAGCACAGTCCCAATTGGATCTGGAGGAAGGGTGTAGTTAATACAGATTTTAGAACCTCAAGGGGATCCTAACCACAGGGGTCTCATGTCATATCTAGTTAAGATGAAAAAAGATGCCAAAACTAGTTGAAGTAATCAATTAGTCCATTTAAGGAGATTTAGAATCTGTGCAGGTTTTCAAACCTGCACCACAATTTCAACTTTTTCATTTGGTGTAAACTTTCATCAGTTCTGATTATTTGTCGAGTCCATCTGACAATTATAGTCAGCACCCATAAAACTCCATGTGGCTTGAGTCCAGGCTATCTCAAGGACTGTACTCTCCTATGTGAGCCTACCTAGGCCTTGAGATCATCAAGCTTTTGGTCCTGCTACCTTCCAAAACACATTTAGTAGCAGGGCCAAAAGAAGACTGTTAATCTCAGACTGTACAGTCTTTGAGATGGCCTGGACCCAAGCCATATGGGGTTTTATGGGTGCTGACTACTATGGGTCCTTGGTATCCACAGGGATTTGGTTCCAGGACCCAATGCGGATACCAAACTCTGTGGATGCTCAAGTCCCATTATATACAATGGCAGAGTTAAAATGGTGTCTCTTATATAAAATGGCAAAATCAAGGGGAAGGGAGAGTTGGAATACTTTTTCCTTTGGAATATTTTCAAGCTGTGGACGGTTGAATCTGTAGATGCAGAATCTGTGAATATGGAGGGCCAACTGTATACAGTTGTCCATCTGTATCCATGGATTTGGTATCCACAGCTTGTATTCACGGCTTGAAAATATTATTTAAAAATAATAATCCAAAAAACAAACCTTGATTTTGCCATCTTATATAAGGGACACCATTTTGTTATGCCATTGCATATAATGGGACTTGAGAATTCGCAGAAGTTGGTATCCACGGAGGTCCTAGAACCAAACCCCAGCGAATATGAAGGAACAACTGTAATTGTCAGATTGACTCTACAAATAATGAAAACTACACTGACCTCACTTGCTACTGAAGGGAATTTCAACTGACTCTTTTATTTTTTATTTTATTTGTGTGCTTTCAAACAGTGCTTTAAATCTGATTTGCTTTTATTCATTTTATGAATTTGCTACAAGCCACTCTGAATCCCATTCATGGGATAAAGGTGGAATACTAATTAATGCAGTAAATACTCTGATGTAAGAACTGCCAGTGGAATACATACAATGGGCAAGCTAACAGATAAGAAGCAGACAATGACACGCCTTCAGCCTTCACCTCTTTCAGGTTACACCCTTCAGCTGTCATAGACTTCAACACAAGGCACCAAGAGTTACCATGGCAGATTGCTCTATTGAGTTAGATGCATATGTTGTGGATTAACGAAGGGGTGGAATTTTTCCTCTCTGATAACAAGTCAAGTAGTGACAATTACACAAGCTGGGCAATTAGCATGGATTTAATCTACATGTGCTTCATTAGAGCTGCAGAATGTAAAGTGGAAGTTAGTGGGCAGAACCAGAATGTTCTGGTATCATAATGGATTAACAAGGAAAGCCTTCTCAAAGGCATATCTATATGTGCTTTCCTCAGTAGTACTTGAAAGCCAATAATAGGAGAATCTCATTTCAGATTCAGGTGTATGTATTTGGAGTTAGAAATATCGAAACTGTGGCCCAAGTTTTGTTATTTTGCTCCTTGTATAGACTCACATGAAGACTTAATTGCTCCTTTTCTGCTGTCTCACCCAGGGCACTCAGCTGACTGTTATGTGGTTTTCCTCCTTGAAGATTGTGATTTGGTGTTTTGACTAAAGACTGCAAAATTTTGGGCAATTGCTATTAAAATACAGGCTACAATTAGGCCTCCAGTTTTTAACTGTATACAATAATTTCATTTTTAAATGAATTCAGTGATTTTATACGCTTGTCATGGCTTTTCAATTTCAGTAGCAGAAATGTATTTTTTTATATGTGTCTGCTTTAGTATGTTTTTAAGCTGATCATGTTAAATGAACTCAAATGGTTTTATATATCTGCCAAAGCTCTTCAGTTTGAGTGATATTTCTGATATATGATTACTAAAGTATCAGTATCCACATGCTTTTATGTGAATAATGGTCATGTTGGCTGCTTTGTTCTGTACTTGTCAAAATTGCTGTGGCTCTTGGTTTGATGAAAATAAAATTTGACTTGACTTGAAATTTAGGCCTCAACATCGGGTGAAGGACAGATAAGAGAGCACAAGTTGGCACAAAGACAGACCCAGATCACAGAAGAGGGAGAGAAGTTGTTCCAAGTAAATAACCAGTACCCGTTCCTGTTTTACTAGAAGTCTTAACCATATCCTCTTTTACTTGAATACTCTGGAAAAATGATTAAATGCACATCTCTACAACCAAAAAATAATCACATGCACATCTCTACAAGCTAGAACGTGTATGTGGGAGGGAAATGCTTTTTAATAAAACAAATTAATTCCACTTTCCCAAGATCTTACAGCAGCCGCTAAACTGTGGCATATTTGCAGTCTATTCGTTTATTTATTAGGTTAGGCAATCAAGGAAAGAGAGATTCATAGAATCATAGAATTGTAGAGTTAGAAGAGTCCACAAGGGCCATCCAGTCCAACCCCCTGCCACGCAGGAAATCACGATCAAAGCATCCCTGACAGATGGCCATCCAGCCCGTTTAAAGACCTCCAAGGAAGAAGACCCCACCACACTCCAAGGGAGTGTATTCCACTGCTGAACAGCTCTTACTGTCAAAAAATTCCTCCTAATGTTGAGGTGGAATCTTTGTTCCTGGAGCTTGCATCCATTGCTCCGTGTTCCAGTCTCTGGAGCAGCAGAAAACAAGCCTGCTCCATCCTCAACATCACCCCTTCAAATACTTAAACAGGGCTATCGTATTGCCTCTTAACCGTCTTTTTTCCAGACTAAACATACCTAGCTCCCTAAGTCTCTCCTCATAAGGCATCGTTTCCAGACCTTTCACCATTTTAGTTGCCCTTCTCTGGACACACTCCAATTTGTCAATATCCTTTTTGAATTGTGGTGCCCAGAACTGGACACAGTATTCTAGGTGAGGTCTGACCAAGGCAGAATAGAGCGGCACTATTACTTCCCTTGATCTAGACACTATACTTCTATTGATGCAGCCCAAAATTGCATTGGCCTTTTTAGCTGCCTTCCAGTCCTTCCAGGAATAAACTTTAGATGTGGATGGAGAACCTCTGGCCCTCCAGATATTTGGAATATCAATCCCTCCAAAGCCCCACCAGGGACAGTCAAAGGCAAGACAATGTGGGAGTTGTAGTTCAAACATCTGGAGGGCCCACGCTGCCCCATCCTTGGTTTCCAAGAGAGGTAGGAATCATGCAGCCACCCCCAAATGAGGTTGCACTCCAACTCCCACCACTTTCACCACTGGTTATGTTGGCTGGGGCTGATAGGAGTTGCAGTCCAACCACATCTGTAAAGTTAAAGTCCTCCTACTCTTGGTTCAGAATCCAGATTGGAATTTAGAAGATTTGAGCATCCCACTGCTACTTGCACAGAGCAGACTATACTGTTCCAGCAGCCATGGCCCCCTTGACCCTGGCAGGCAGTAACTACCGCTGAACCAGGATAGGACACCCTTCTGCTGCTGTAGCCAGCCTGGTTGGTCAAAACACCTTTAACAAGGGGAGAGAGAGAAGAGTACTCCATTATATCATTACTAGGCACATTTTGCATGCACACTTGCTAATTGTGAAAAGCAAGCTAGCATGATCTCCACCACCACAGATGGGGGACTTGCGTAACATCACTTAGTAAGCGCACAGATGAGGCAAGGTCTGCAGTGGGGACTTTCCATTCCAGGATCAGCCCCGACCCTAGCCTCAAGCAAAAGTATACTTGAAACAGAGTGGTCAATTTTGGAAGTTGTTCTATTGGGAAAGACAAATCCAAATGTAGGGCAAAGGCAGGGAAACTTTTAAGCTAAGGACTGCATTCCCTAAGGAATACAGGCTGGAGGGAAGACAAACACAATGCCAAAAGAAGGTAAGACCCTTTTTCGCTCTCTGTCATTTCCCCTTTTTCCACTTAACCACACTCTCATCAGGATTGTGGTAGAAAGGAAGGTTGTTCAGGTGAGTGGTGTGAAACAGCTAGGTAGCAAGGAGGTGGGGCCTTGGATCAGAGAGGGAGGCCCCTCAGGTTGCTGGTCCCCCTATTTCTGATATAGACCCTGTCTCCCCAAGAACAGCAAAAAAATATTACTACAAAACAGACACTTGACAGAGATCAGGCCATGTTTGTGGGAGGGGGGTGAGTTGGAAGAGAATTACAATTTCCTTTGCTGACTTAAATGCTCACCTTTTATCTTAAGAAGTGAAACTAAGCATTAGATAAACAAAAAGTCCTCTAGATTCTGCTCCTCCTTAGTAGAATTCATAGCAGAATTCTAAAACTTGCTTTCTAGAGTGTGTTGTCACCCAGAACTACAGTAGCAACTCTAAGAGTAAGGGAAAAACAAAGATTCTTCACCATTCTATTCCTAAAGAAAGGGCATAAATGTACCAACGCAGCATTAGTTTACTATTAACTTTCTACAATGTGGTAAAAATATCAGCATACTACTAAGGCGTACTACTAATATGCCAAGCTGTTATTACCTGAGTCGCTGGCGAGGATCAGAAGGAGTTCCAGTCCGTCTGGCTGTACCATAGTCTGGCATCGTGCCGTAATCCAGATCATCGTATCCCATGCTGCGCTGATCATCCTCCAACCCGTAAGGCTCTGCATGGAAGCGGTTCAAATCCATATTGCTTCCCCCTACCCGCACCTGTGGCTGAGGCCCATAGACATCCTGCCGGCTGGGAGCCCGGTAGCCATCCATAGAGGGACGGTAGCGCTCATCAATGCGTGTCACACGAGACAGGCTCCCATAGTTGTGCTCACTGCCATGATAGCTGTCCTCATACGGGCGCCCGTAACCATCTGGGTAGTGGTAGTTGCGTGGGAGGGTAGCTGTGCCAGGCTGGCTCATGTAGGCACCAGGGCCCCCATTGGTGTTTTTCCTGAAGTTCCTATCTATGGTCTGGATGTAGCTGTTAGTAACCGGAGATCCGTCCACAGGTAAGCCATCTGGACCAACTGGAACTTGCTGCACTGTGCGTGTTGTCATTGTCTTCACTACTTTTTTGACCTACAGAACGTGTAACATGAGCTATTAGTCATCTGGCAGTTCTTTATTCAGCAAGTCAAGAGTGCTGAGCTTGGATCACTGTTCATTTCCTGTAGCTTAACTGGTCTATGACCACAACAAATACTGTTGTTGTTCTTTTCCTGTAGTGTATTTCCCCATTCATTCCACAGGGCAGTGCTCTCTATGCTCTCTACTGCAGTATACATACACATTTTCAGAAACTCACTTGTTCTGGGTCTTCTTGCTATATAGTAGAGGTGGGAATTATGCAGCCTTCCTGATGCTGTTGGAACTGCAATTCCCAGCAGTCCTAGCCATCATAGCCAAAAGTGGGGAACGCTGGGAGTTAGGAGTTTAACATTTGGAGGACTGCATGATCCCACCCCTGCTATATAATACATATAACAGTGTCAGTGTCTACAAATCCCATGCACCGCAAGAGAGTAAAAAAATGAGATTGATGCAACATGGTGACTGATTAAGCAATCAAGAATTGGTGGCAGAATCACGCTCTCCCTTACACTTCTGCCAAACCAACCCTCTCTCTGCTCCCTCACACCCACTGGCCAATGTTTGAGATCCTCAGCTAAGATAGAATCCTAGAGTTGGAAGGGACCACAAAGGCCATCTGGTCCAACCCCCTGCCATGCAGGAATATACAACTACAGCACTTCTGAAAGATGCCCATCCAACCTCTGTTTAAAGACCTCCAAAAATAGAGTCCACCACCCTCTGAGGCAATTTATTCTATTGTTGAACAACTTGTACAGTAAAAAAGTTCTTCCTAACATTTAGGTGAAATCCGTTTTCCTGTAATTTGAAGCCAAGGGTTTGGTTCTAGTCCCTAGAGAAGCAGAAACCAAACTTGCTCCATGGTTAACTCTAATGAGGTGGATAACATTTTGCCTTCCAGATATTGTTTGACTGCAACTCCCATCAACCCTAGCTACCAGAAACAATGGCAAGGAATGACCAGAGTTGTAGTAAAAAAAAAACTTACAGAGGGCCACCAGATGCTCTAACTAGGAGTGAGGAAAACATGGCCTACAGCCTTTCCCAAGGCATCTCCCAAGCCCCTTGATTATTTTCCAGGGCTAGTTTTTGCTCAAAAATTACCAAAAGGCATTTAAAGAGCATGGGAAAATGCAGCAGTTTTGCTCCGAACAGCATCCCTAACCCCACAGAAACCCCCAAACAAAGATGCAAAAAAATCACACAAAAATCAGCAGAAACACACAATCAGAAGTAATGTCGCATCACTTCCGTTTTCAGTGTGGTAGTAAAGCCTGCTCAGGAGAGAGAGGGTAGAATGTGTGTGAGAATGGCCCCCACCCACAGTACAGTTTCCCATCCTTGCTCTCCCTGATGTTAACATTGCTACTAACAAAATTGTTAGTAACAGTTAAACCAAACTGGCAGAATTCATACTTCAGAACAGATTTGGAAGGGGAAGAGGCAGGCAAGTATGGTACTGCAGACGTGTCTCTATTGGCAGATTACCTGACAATGCTATGCCTGTACTGACCTTTGGGGGTGATAACAAATGGAACAAGCCATCACGTGGAAGCAGCTTCAAATCACTATATGGAGGCAGCTGCCAGAAACAAAAATGTTAAGTGCCACTTGTCTGTGTTATCAGCTTTTATTTTGCTATCAGAGGTTCTTTACTGATACACATAACCCTCATCTCCTCCCTATCCTGTTTCCATGGGACAGGCACGTTCCATAATGCATTAAATATGTTAATTCCTTTCTAGCCCCTCACTGTGGTCTCTGTGCGACGAGTTGTCCCATCGTCGGAGGTTTCAACAGAAACAACTGACATGGCACCCTCTGGGTCCTCCTCCATGGTGTAAGTCTCCTCCACAATCTGCCCTGGGTCCTGCATCCTGGGAATGGTGCTGTAGATAAGGTGACTGTGGTCCTAAGAACATGGAAGTAGGAACAGCACATCAGCTCAGTCCTGCCCAGTCAACAGTAAAAGATCTCATTTCCTAGCACGCAGCTTAGGAAAGTTACTTGTTTTTGGACTACAACTCTCAGAACCCCCTACAGGCCCCTGGCCTAGCCATGTTAGCTAAGGGTTTCTGGGAGTTATAGTCTAAAGAAGTAGATTCTTCCAAACCCTGAGCCAGTATGACTTGCAAAATTCTCCCAGTATCTGGCACCTATGCCTGGTAACAGAAGTTTCCTACATTTGCTCTTGGCCGGTTATTTGTTTTGTTGTTGTTGTTTTGAACCTACAATTTTTATATGAAAGCTGTAAGTCTAGTGCATTGGTCAAGGCTTTCAAACTCAAGTTGTAATTCACATCAGAGGTATGAATCCAATATGACCTTGTCAGTAAAGAGGCAAAAAACTGGATTTCAGCTCAAAAGACTAGAAATTTGAGTAACTCCTCCCTCCCCAGCAGCCTGAACTTCTATAGTCACCTACAATTTATTTCCCCAAATATATATTTCTTGTAAAAAAAGAGCTAGGAGACCATGCACACCTCTAGGTGTTTTGGACTCCAACTCCAAATCCCCTGATCATTGGCAATACTGGGAGATATAGTCAAAAACATCTTGAGGATACGTTGCCTAGCCCTGGTGGGATGGGAATAATTGGTCCTCCAGATGATGTTAGACTACAAGTCCCAGTGCCCCTAACAGGTAAGGAATGCTGCGAGTTGAAGTCCAACAACATTTTGAGGGCCACATGACTCCATCCCTATTATAAGGGCTTCTCAGCACTTCATGGTAAAATATAGGCCCCCAAATCAGCAAGAGAATCCAACCAGCTGAATATGGAGTCAATCAATCCAAACAAGTAGCAGCAAGTTCACCACCAGCACTTAAATAATAAGCTAGAGCTTCTGGTCAAAGAGAAGTCCTCAGTTCGTTTACCTGTGGTCCGTTGAGTTTCAGTTCTGAGAATTTCTGCCTCTCCAGGTCAGCATTGCCCAAGAAACGGCCGTTCTACAAGAGACAACAGTGGTTAAGCCTCAAGAATGGGGGCGGTGGAGAATCCACTGTTGGTGACTGAGTACTTTCAACCAGGCTAAAACATCTTACCATTAGCAAGAGCCTAGTGGCCATAGAAATGTCTGACTCATCATGGATTTGAGAGGCTAGACACAGTAGCTGCTGTGATCTGAAAGTGATGTAGTACATAATGGCTGCCTGGTGTATATAGCTCCTTTAAGGTTTGTATTGCTCTGACCTTCTGAAGAAGCATATACAAGCTGTCTTACACACCCCACCAAAGCCTATTATGAGGGAAATGGCACATTCCAGCAATTACTCAAACAGAGATAGTAATGAAATCCTACAGCATCAAAAGCTCTTACTTCAGTAGTTTATTTAAGTGCAAAGTATACTCTAAGATACAATTCAGAGAGTAGAGGGGAAAAATCATGCACTAACAGTTCAAGAATCTCAGTCACCTCTTTACTCCACAGCTCTAGTTTGAGCCATCCTAGCAGATACATCACCACCCAAACTAAAAAGCAGGGGTAAGCAACTGCTGGGAATCAACTGGTCCAGAGGCAAATTTTCTGCCCCAGAACCATCTGAGGCTGCACAGACAGACAAAAAAACAAAACAAAACAAAACAAAAAAAAAAACCAACAAAACCAACCAAAGTCTACTCTAGGACTGCCCTTTGCCCACCCCTGGTTAAAAGGAGCTAAATGCAGGGTCTTTGCAATGAAGCACTCCAATTTAAAGACGGACAATTAATTCCAAGCCTGTTTGGATGCATTCTTCCAGCATGAATCCAAAACAGTTTCCACCTCTAGCGGACCAGAAATTCTGAACTCCTGGTCTGAACTGGACTCACACAGTAACATGTATGTTCTACATTTAAGCTTACAACAGCTATTCTTACTCTATGCTATTGTCTGTTTCCTAATTTGTCTCCTTTAGGTTAAAGGGGCAGAATGGAAACAGCCAGAAGAAACCAAACAGAAAGGGAAAGGATAAGCTTGGCCTAAAAACTTTCTAGAAGTCATATGAGGTTCCTCCTACAACTTACTGAGATATTTCCCTTGTCATACTTCATTCCTCTATTCCTGCAGGTTTAAAAGCTGGCAGCTCCATTTGAGGATGTTTTACTATCAAAGCTAAGACAGGTATTACCGCTATGAGCAAGGGTGTCTCATTTTACTGTCTGGCCTTCCCTTCAGTTTATTAGTCCTTTTGTCTGCCTCATCTATTTAAAAGATCTCTTCTTGCCAAATAGATGACAAAACAGCTAGAGGATGGAGACTTCAATTGCTATTTGAGCTTATACAGCAGTTTGTATAAGGCACTGGCAAGCAGCAGCTATAAAAACTTCAGGACATTTTTTAAAAAAATACAGAATATTCTCCAGATAGCAAAGTACTGTAGTACAGTGGCTTGCTAGGGCTTATCTCCATTTTCGTGCTGCACACACTTCACACAAAAAGTAGCCATGTGCTCTCGGGTGTCACTGCAATAACACATTAGAGAAGAACTGTGAATGCAAACCTAGCAAGGTGCTATAAAATTGGTCCAAACCAAGGATGTTGGTGAGATGCTGCACTAGACCCTAAAAGCATTTGGAAGCTGCACTGTCACTGAGGTGTAGTGACTGCTACCAAGCTTTCTGTGGGAGCTCTCTATGGTACAGAAGGCAGCCAGAGTGTCATCATGCACCACAGAGCCCTGCTGACTGGAAGGGCAGAAAATCTCCTTTGCTTCTAGGAGGGAAGGGTGAGAAGTCTTCCCCGCCACTTTGGGCATCACAGTTGAATTTTGGTGGCTGTTGGAGCTGAATGTTGTCCATCCCAGTTGAAGCACCCAATTTAGCCTGTCTTTTGCACCAATCCTAAACAAAACAGCTGCACTGGGCCAATGACCGAATGGGCACTGGTAAGTACCCTTGTCAAGCACCCAGCTATTCAGAGCACAGAGAATATGAAGTCCCTGAATCAAGCTGCTCCACAAACTATTTTCGACAGAAGCCATACTACCAAAGCGGCACTTCTGCAGGCACCATTTAATCAGATGAAGACAAGCATCCAGCTTGCCCACCTCACCTGAGGCAATTTTACCTGGTGCCGGCGAGTGAGGGTGCCGTTGGCCATGGTCTGGCTGGCATCCTGCGGGGAGACACGGACGCGCTCCAGCTGTGCAGAGACATGGCGCCGTTCTTCCTCCAGCGCCCGCGTCAGCTTCTCAAACTGTGCCTCCTGCTCTTTGACGGAGGCAAGTATACTGGCAGTCGACTCCACTTCCGAGTCATCCATGGTTGTGAAGGCCCCACGTGGGGGAGGAGTGGTTACAAGGCAGGGAGACGCCACAGGGTTTGTGAGAACTGACGTCACACAGAAGGGGGGTTGGAGGGGTAGAAGGAACCCCTCACTTCATACACAATTTGGGGAGAAAGTACGAAAGAGAGAGAGAGAGAGAGAAAGGAAGGAAGGAAGAAAGATCGATCTTAGGTCAGGGAAGAGAGAGGATTTATTTTTTAAAAAAAAATTTAATAAAGCGAAGTTCTACCTTAATTTCCCCCTCCCTGCCAAATTAACAGATCAGGAAGAATCAAGACCACCAGTCTCCCCAAGGCAACCACTGCAACATATTAACTGGTTCAAGCACAAGATGCAGTATGTTAAAGAAAAATCTTAATCACAAGGGTGCTTCTTCAACAGTGGAGAAAGGGGTATGCTGGATATGCAATCAATGACTCTTCCAACAGGCTCTTCTAAACAGGCTCTTCTCCACTTTTGAGGCAGACACAGAGCAGAAAAGACCCATAGTATTCCCATCTATATCATGATGGTTCATTAGTTCACCGTGTTAATTTTAAACACCAAGCACTTTTATCAGTCACCCACACTAGGGGCTCAAGAAACATGTCATCTTAGGCATACCACAGACTTCTCCATTTCCTCAATGCTATGATTTGACTCACTTGTTTCTCATCACTTAATCTAATCCCCCCCCCCCATTATGTGGATACCTTTCTGGCATTAAAAAAAAAATCTTGTCAAATCCTACTATTTATGTTGCAGAAGACAATAAGCAGAAGAAAGCAGCTACCTGATTTATTTAGAAATGTTATAATGCTGCATTGTCAGCTTGGCTTTTAATAGATGAGAGGGGGCTATCTATCTTGAAACAGCAGTTTGGACTACATCTCTAACTCCAAAATTTTTCTTGTAAAAAAGTCTGGTCAAAGTAGCCCTTGTTGTAAGACACAGAACAACTACTGGTTAATCCTTAAGTTTTTATTTGAGGCCATTTTATCTTTAACGTATGGTCTTTATGTGTCTAGTACAAACTGGTTGCAATTTCCAAATTCTGATGGATCAGCACTTCCAGATCTGACTGGCCTGTCTAGGGCCAAGGTTTTGTCTCTTAAACAGGAACCTGCCTGTCAGCTTAGTTCATATGCACTTCCTGTTAGGGTGCAACAGTCTCTATCTCTATAAAGATATGGCATTTGGGAATGAGAAGTTACTTGATCCATGGCCCCACAAAAGTGATGCTTATATCAAGCAGCAAAATGAGGAGCCTGTGCCAGGAATAGAGAAAGGTGTGATGCTTAAGTAACCCAGTGTCTTAATTCAAACACAAACAAACGTGGTTGGAAGCTGCAACAACATGCCATCATGTGTATACAGAAAGGTTTGCCACATGAGGCTGTTTAAATGCTTCTCGGTAATACATATTTACAAATCATCACTCTTCCTTGATTTTATCCAGTTTGCCTAAGCTATTTTGAGGACTGAATGTCCATTTCCTTGGCTGTTTATTTACCCATGTATGGCTTGTAGATTTATTCTATTTTGTAGCCTGAACTGTAGACTAATTTGTTCCACTTTATATTTGTATTTTTAAGTATTCACCATGTATCACCCAGAGAATCTCAATTATAAAGCATTACAGAAATACAATAAATATATTTGAGAATTTAAAGTGATAACTTCAGCTAACTTCTTAGCTTCTTTAAGAATTTATAACAAGTTCACTTGCTAAAATCCTTGAACTTATTTTACAAGTATAACTTCCCTCCCAGTGATCTTTACTTCATCCTCTTTTACCAGCTTAAAAATCACAGGTGTTGAGCTATAAAAACCTGAATGGGGTTGTCAGCAATCCTAACAGGACCAATAGGATATGCAAAGAGAGCAAGCATTTTGCACACCTCATCATTAGACCTAGGGCTGATGTCAATGTACATTAATAACAGGGCATTAGCATATGTCCAACAGGACTATCTTGAGACACAACTTATTTATAATGAGCTGAGGAAGTAGATTTGTTTTAACGCAACCCACACACATATATATAGAAGTGTTTGAGGAAGCTGGGGAAGGAATTAGGACCCATACTTACATATTCCCCCTCTCCTCCCTCCTGTCCCTGGAATTTCTGCTCCCCTTACCACAGGAGGAATTCCAAACATTTTAAGACGGTTAGTCTAGAGGCAATAGAAACCACCACCCATACTGACAGAGAACAGCATGACATTAAAGACTGATTTTCTATATCATACACACCTGTGAAGGAAGGCCGGTCTGAATTGATTGGCTAAGGCACAGCTTGGTCTAAGTGCAGAAAATCATGGGAGAAGTAGCCCAGCCACCAACAGCAAGGAAACAGGAGAGAAAAAGCTGCAGAAACAGCAGAAAGGGGATAAAAAAATACAAGTGTAAATTTAAAAAGGAAGATAGCAAAGGAGGCAAGTGAGGAGGGATCTATGTCCAAACCAGTATTTACGGTATTCTTTTTTTTTAAGCTACAACACTGTATCATCTCACCATTTATCCAAAAAAGAGATGCAAATTTTAGTACAGTTTTGCAACAAGTCTACTATAAAATGGAATAAAACTCAAATTACCCAATATGGCGGGTCATGGGACGAGGGAAAGGAAGCTCCACAGATACACACTTGAAATTAGCAGGAACAAAAAGCCTAACAACTGCACACATTCTGAAGTTCTTCTCTTACTGGGTGCTGCTAGTTATGTTATTGTTTAGTTTTATTTTACTAACAAAGCAATGCTGAATGAGAAATAGAGATAGAGGTAGCTGTCTCTTCCTATGACTCACTGGCATCAGCAGGTAGGGCAGGGCAGGGCAGTGTTTTTTTCTCCCCTGCCTGCACCCCGTTTTTGGCTTTTTCCCTCCCTCTCATTGGGGGAAAAATAAGTTATACCAGCCCCAACACTGGCATAGCTTTTGCCCAGTTTTGGGCTGGGTGGGTATTAGAGGAATGTAGTCTTGGGTCCAGAGTCTCTCCTGCTATGCCTCCTTTTCCAGTGGAGCAGCACTAGCTGTACTGTGAGGCTGAGCCTCCTTTCTGAGAGCAGAGCTCACTCTCTGTGTCCTCACAGGGAAAGATCTGAAAAATCTTTCAAGGGACTACAGTACCTTTGTTCCTGTGTGCCTTCAAGTCATTTCCAACTTACAGTGACCCTAAGACAAGGTTTTCTTGGCACAATTTGCCTGTCTCTGAGGCTGAGTGTGTGTGACTTGCCCAAGGTCACCCAGTGGGTTTCTATGGCTGAGTGGGGATTCGAACCCTGGTCTCCAGAGTCATAGTCCAATGCTGAAACCACTACACCACAATGGCTTCTATGGTACTTGTCCTACCTTACCCAATTTGAATTAAGTTAAAGATTGATTTTAATGGATAATTGTCTTTCTGAAGTTTTAATGAGATTTTTGGCTCATGATGCAGCCTCTGGAAGGTGATATACACAACAAAGTAGAAATGAGAAATGTACAGAGACTCCCTGAAGTTCCTAATTCAGTGGGCCGTTAAAGTATTTGTATTTGTCTAATGGAAGGTAGAGTCAGGAGGGGTGGTCCCCTCCAGCGCTTATGTCCCACCTAAGGAAAAGCTTGCTGAAACATGCTGGAGTGTTGTGTTTTTTTTAATCTAGCAAAAGGGGGAAAAAACCAAAACACAACCAAGGCAGGGATGACGTGCTCAGACTAGTCAGGCCTCCAAGACAGATAGCGGCTCAACGCACTTTCCCACGGTGCTCATGACACACCATCCCCTACAACTAATTTAGCCATAAGGCCATGGTCATAACCACTGGAGGAGAGGAAATACCTTTGAAGAACACTGGGGGAAAAGGGGAAGGAGTGAAATGTAGCAGAATCGCATGACCATTATCGGGAACACACTGTCCTATTCTACAGTAATCCAACAGTCACAACCCAGTTTTGCCTCATCATTCTGGATTCTTTCAGTTACTAATCCCAACCTGAAAACATCCACGTGCCAAGACCCATCCTAAGACTGAAAAGCTGGCTGGAGAAGACCAACAGCCTTCAGGAGAGAGCTGTTACTGTAGCTGATCTTAGTCCTCTGAAGTTCCTAATACATGTAGAATTACTTTTTCTTCTGTGTTGGAGGTTTGTTCCCCAAGAGTCACATTTTGGCAGAGGATTATCATGAATAATGATTCCAACATCAACAGGTACAAATCCTAGAGACTCTTTTGTTCCACTAATTGGATGCTGCAATTATGTAAGTAGGACAAAAGCGCAAGCGCACACACAGACACATTACCTTTTTAGTCATTTACTGATGCACATTAGAATTACTGATAAAGTTTATGTGAAACAGGGATGAGCAAGCATGGGCACACAGACCACACGCACCCCTCCAAAACCTGTTTTGTGGCCCCCAGTGATCTGCAAGATTTTAATTTAAAAACTCCAACATGCATGGCTTCTTGACAAAATTATTCAAAGTACATCCATGATTACTTTATACAGAAACATAAAAATAAATATAATAATTAAGTTTAAGTGGTGGAATTATTTTAATATTATTTAATGAAGATTTTTTAATTAATTTCAGCTAATTTTAAAGTTAATATATATGTAGCTACGGTATTTTTAAAAAGTGTTTTAAAAACCTTAAACCTTAAAAAAAGTGTGCCCCTCAAAGCACTTGGTCAAGCTGTAAAATGGCCCTGGGGCTTCATGGCAGTTGCCTACCTTGGCCAAAGAAAAACAGTTAAGAAGTACATCGGTCCTCCATATCCATGGATTCTGCATCCAAGGATTCAATCAACCACAGTTCAACAATATTCTCAAAAAATTCCAAAAAGCAAACCATGGGACTTCAACAGCCACGGGGTTTGGTATCCACAGGGAGGTTCTGGAACCAAACCCCAGCAGGTAACAAGGGCCCATTGTACAATGACAGAACATGAAACATACAAATAGTGAAGAAGATCACAGAATCAAAAGAGGTAAATCTACCCTTAGCTTTTAAGCTCTATGGTTTCCATTCTTTGATACGATAGAGGCAACCATATTCAAGAGAGAGAAATGTGTGTTACAACTCTGGATTGAAACAATGACACATCACGGTTTCATATTTTTAGTCACATGTTAAAAGAATTGCTTATTTAAAAACTGAACTTTCTCAACTTCAGTTCAGACACCTTGGCACCAGGAGGACTTTGACCCAGAAGAGATTGTTAGTTTGCTTTAGACAGTCTCATGCTTTGCCATCTGATGGCCTACACCCTGTAATCTTCCTCTGTACAAAAAAAAAAAAAAAAGTGTGGAGGGGACAGTCTAGGTCTGTAACAAGGATGCACTCAAGGCCTGGAAGTATCAGATCAGTATCAAGAGGATATTGACAAGCTGGAGCGTGTCCAGAGGAGGATGAGCAAAATGGTGGGAGGTCTGGAAACCCTGTGAGAAGTGGCTTAGGGAGCTGGGTATGTTTAGCCTGGGGAAGAGAAGGTTGAGAGGGGACATGATAACCATGTTTAAATATTTGAAGGGATGTCATACTGAGGATGGAGCAAGCTTGTTTTCTGCTGCTCCAGAGACTAGGACATGCAGCAATGGATTCAAGCTATAGGAAAAGAGGTTCCATCTAAACATTAGGACAGTATTCCTAAACTTCCTGACATTAAAAGCTGTTTGGCAGTGGAATGTGTTGCCTCGGCATGCAGTGGAGTCTCCTTCTTTGGAGGTTTTTTTAAAAAAATATTTATTTATCAAAATGTGTAAGCATACATAAACATAAACATATCAAAATTCTATGTAAGCCGCCCTCAATTTGACATTTAAGTCATATATATCGACGTAAACATAAATTCATGCATAAACACAATATAAATATATGCTTACTTATGCATAGCCTTATGCCCTTAATCTCATATTCATTTCATCTTACTTCTTTCTACTCCTTTCTACGTTCTGCTTTAAGCAGAGGCTGGGTGGCCATCTTTTGGGAGCGCTTTGAATGGATATTCCTGCATGACAGGGGGTTGGACTAGGTGGCTTTTGTGGTATCTTCCAATTCTATGATTCTAAGTGGCCCAAGATCCACCCCCTATTCTTTCCTTTCTAGGGTTTCTGAGGAAAATCTTCTCAGCAACCCAGCAGCAGCAATGAATTGTGCAACCCAAACCAATGACACTGCATCTCCCAAAGATACAGTCAGAGCTCTCACACATCCCAGAACACCTTGCTAACTAAATGCCCCAAGGCAATGAGCTACAGTGGTTGGCATTTAAGACTGGCAGTTCTGGATCCACATGCCAGGCCACTGGTAGAACCACATCCTCCCACTCCAGCAGAAGAACTTACATTGCAAGAGGTAAGGGAAGACTACTCTCTGAAAGGCTATGGGCAGAATAGCTGTGCCCCTCCCACTAACCAACATGGGACAAACACCACCACATGCAGGACCGCACCCTTATTCCTTTCTCAAAATAGGCAGCTTGGATTCAACTCACAGACACTATACTCTGTTCCTGGAGCAGGGTGCCCACAAAGTCACAGACACAAAATTAACATCAGAATGCTGTTTTTTTAAAAAGAAACTTTTGAATCCTTAAGGTGTATAAGAGCCCATTTTGTTAGACAGATTATTAGCTACTGCTTCAAGGAAGACAGAATACAGTCTCCTTCCTGCGTTGCTGTGCCACCTTCTCCCATAAAGGAGTGAGTGGGGAGACACTGCGTACTGTAGTGCTACATGCCCTGCAATGTAAGGCTCCCCAGGGCTCATTCCAAAAAAGAAACAGAACTAACATTAAAGACTTTGACTTCCCAAGTGCAGTAAGCACAATGTACCAGGAATACAGTGGGAACAGGAACTGCACAGCCATCCAGATGTTGTTTGACTTCAACTCCCAGCATTCCTCACTATTGGGTATGCTGGCTAGGGCTACCAGGAGTTGCACTCCAACGACACTTGAAGAGCTGCCTGATTCTCACTCCTGCAATAGAGCCTTGCTTTTCTGCTTCTAAATGGCACATGTGTGCAACACAAATGAACAGACAGTTGAGTACCATCCACCTTCTCTCTGCCCCTGCCATATCCGAAAAGCATTCCCTCAATGGAGTTTTACTCAAACACACCTGACAACACAAGGAGGAGGGGAGGCTATCTTCACTCCCTGCCATCCCTAGCACCATTTCCCCCACTGTTCTGAAATTTTTAAACCCACTTATATATCCCGGGAGACAGAGGGGACAGAAAACAGATGACAATTTCTACCTCATCACTTCCACCATTTGGGGATTCCCTACTGGATTCGAAGATTCCTGAAAAGCAAAGGAGCCTTCTGCCAATGAGAGGCAGACTCTGGAACCAGCCCATTATGTCTAGGGCTGCCCATACTATAAAGGAAGAAATCCCGAATTCTATAAAAACTAAGTACAAGGGATTGTGAACCTTGCTGGTAGACTATAACTCTCATCATTCCTGGTCCACTGCCCAGGCTACCTTGAGTTGCTGTTCGCTGCAGTCCAACCACACTTAGAAAGTCCCTAATCCCAACTGTTGTTTTTTTTTAAGTACCACACCTACTATCTATGGGGACTTCTTTTAAGTACTTGGAACAAGCCATCTCTCCTTTTCTTATGGCTTCTTAACATTGCTTCCAGCCAGCCAGGATTTGCAGGTATTTTTACCTTTTGTAACAATCTCCAAGCAGCACTGCTTATTTACCCAACCAATCTGGAAGAGTAGCTTGCCAAAGCCTGGCAGGGAGTTGAGAACTGAGCGCCAGTTTAAAGACAGGACTCTTCAATGGTATTATGTATTCACAATACTTGTATACCATTTGATGCAATCAAATAACTAAGTAGTTCTCTGTGGTACAGAAGGGTGTCACACTGCCATTCTCCAACACCCCACCTAGGGGTGCCATGGACCTTAAAAGCCTAGCTCAAGGTAACCTGATCAAGAAAGTAGAGTCAAAAATAATACCACAGGCTGGACTGACCAAGACTCTAAATAAGGGTTGGGCATCACAAAGACTGTGGGATTTCACACACCCCCAGGCAATTCTGCCAGTCTCCAGGATCCTCAAAACCTGATTTAATGGGCATTTTGTAGTTTGTTGCAAAACTGTGGCAAGTTGCAAAACCACTCTGAAACTAATTTTTCCTGCTTGTGTTAAACCTTTTTTCTCCATTTTGCTACCAAACTTTGGCAGTGTAGCAAGAGGGGGTGCAGACCACAAGCTGCAAGGGTAGAAAGTGCCACAGTTCCCAGCTGCAAACGCAAATAGCCTTTTAAGCCTTTCAACTAGTCCATGTTTTCACATAACTACTCCTAGGGAAAGCCCATCATTACTGAATACAGGGTAGGAAGAGAGAGTCTTCCTCCTTGCTTGCCATCGTCTTTTGTCAATCCGGAGGAGTTGGAATACCTGCCTTGCTGGGCGAAGCAGGAAGTAGAACTGGCCTCGTGGGAGAGGAGGACTAGAGAACAAAGGACAAAAATCTCCCAAGAGGCTTTGTTCTACTTCCTGCTTGAGCTGGGCGGTCCTAGGTTCCCAACACTTACAGATTGGTCCTGCCATCTAGACCTACAGAAAAAGGTTGAATCCAGCTTGCATTTCAGAAAGGTACCGTAGCATGATCCTTCGATGGAGAACTGTCCAGCTAGATCAGATAACCCCCGTTATTCCGTATCATTGAGAAGTTGGCTGGATGTGCCCAAACCAGGCTAGGAAAGATCTTGTTTATTCTTGGAATCTAAAACACAAAGGACCCTCTAATTTTTAAACAGAGTCATGGCAAACAGCAACTGACACAATTAGCCTTAGCAGAATGTACTGCCAGTGGCCATTACAAACAACTGTGACTACAGCCATTTATGCATATACAAATATCTATGCAAACTTCCTTGAATCTCTCTTGCATATTCAAGATCTCAAATTACTCAATGAAGAATTGAAATATTTGTTTGCATGGCTATCATGCATTCAGACAAGTCATGTTCTAACCTGCACTAAAGACGCCAGACTGGACTCCTGGGATCAAAGGCAGAGAGCAAGCCCGGATACCTTTAAGTATCTTGAAATTATCTGAGCTGGGACTAGCTACAGAGATAAAAGGAGCAGCACCTTTAAGCTCTGGCCACCACTTAAAAAAGGAAAAGCAAGCAGGCTTTCAACAGGCAAGCCTACTACCATGTTTTGCCACTTGTCATGAAAAATTTAAGCCAGCTGACTGGATCTCGTATAACTGATGCCAAGAAAGACATGTGTTCTCTGCAATAGGTAATTTCAGGTAAGATGCATTGAATATTTACAACAGGGATAGGCAGTCTGTTGCCCTACAGCTCCTACAGTCCCACAGTGACGTGGCCTACGGAAGATGTAGTCTAGAACACCTCGAGCGCACTGGGCTGCCTATCCTTGCATTAGAAAAATATGGGGGGGGGGTTCCAACTACAATCTGAAGGCTTACAAACCTGCTCTTTTAGAAGCTTCCAGTTTCATTGTCATGCTTCTGCACATGTCACAACTTCAGATTCCCAGGCTATGTTCTCCTTTCTACTAGTGCAGATTTAGGTTAGGGCAAGGGTGGATAAAGTGTGGCTCACAGGTCACATGTGGCTCCTAAATCCATTTTTGCAGCCCCAAGGGTCCTCACCCTCTGCTCCCCTTCCCCCAAAATGGGTGGTTCAAGATGTGTATGGGTAGACTGAGAGGGTCCCGTGGGGGGCAATGTAGCCCAGCCAGCCCCTAGAAGTTGCCCATGTCTATGCTAAGGTGTTCAAACATCTGTCCCTATGCCATCTAAGGAGTTACAGGCACCTTCATGAGTCAAAAGCTCACAAGTCCTAAACTCGTTCTACTATCTACATCTTTGTTGGGGATTTTTTTTCCAGTTCAGTGTTGAACTGCAAGATGGGAAGGATCTTGGAGACAGCCTTCCAGCTACAGAAGGAGTCAAGGGCTGAGGGGGAGGTAGACATTTTCCAACTTAGACATCTTCTAACCAAGCATACAAAGTGCAGCTCAGCTCCACGCATGCCTACTCAGGTACACTTCAATGCAAGAGCTTCCTGGACTACAAAGCAGAGCCATGCAACAGCTTCCTGTAGTCTCTTATCTCTGATCATAGACAGCAGTGTAAGTTTGTGGGCCAGAGAGGGAAACCTTCCAGGCCATATTTGGTCCACAGGCTGGAGGAGGCCTCTCTCTGCTCTAAACATAATTTAAGCCCAGATGGGGATGCCCTACAGCAGCCACTACATTAAAGGAAAATTAGGGGAAAACGCATATTTTCAAGTAGGCAGTAACTTCTTCTAACCAAGGTTGTCCCTTTTTTCTGCATTACTCAGAATGACTCCAAGTTATTTCTTTCCAAACATGAAGGTTACACGATTGTAAATTTGATTCTGTAATCATCCTGCAAGAGCATGTAGCACGTACACAACTAGAGGCAAGGAGTAGTATTTCACTGAATTCCTTCCTGCTAAGGCTATGTTTGTATTTTTCCAGCATGGGTCCATGCACAAATGAACAAATGAACAAACATTTCTATGGGTGAAGTCTCTAAGGAGACACAAGATGTCATTCGCAGAGCACTCCTGCCATAATAGCTGGTGAACAGAGTACACACAAGCCAATATGAGGTCAGAACAAAAACTTTCCCTAAACTTTCTTGCTAAAGGAGATTGGTCTCAATATTTACTGGTTTAGCAATCAAAGAACCCCTTTTCCTGCTATGAGCTCCATGTCACAAAACAGAAAGAGTTGCTTAAAGTTTGAACTCCATTACTAGAGTTTACTTGTGAATAGTGGCAGGCTAACAAGTATAACCAGCAGAGGTTATTATATGGCAATTTGAAGCAATTCAAGAACCCACCAATTTAATAAGCTTTCCAGGAGTGCTTTGCTGTTTTATTTGCTTGTAGGAGAAATTAAAAACCCACATGTAGTTCCTGCATGTATTAAGGAATACCCAAGTAGTGTGTTAACTTGCATAGGAAGCAGAGCCGGGGAGTTGGAGTCATAAGCAATTTTGGGTGGAGTCACAATTAGTAGAAATATACTGACTCCAACTCTGGCTTCAAAATAAAACTTGTAATATTAGAATCACAAAATCATAGCATCATAGGGTTTGGAAGGGACCACAAGAGCCATCTAGTCCAACCTCTGCCATGCAGGCACACCATCAAAGTACTCCTGAGAGACAGTCATCCAGAAGACCTCCACCATGGTCTGAAGCACTGTGGAACAGCTCTTAGCGTCAGGAAGTTCTTCCTAATGTTTAGGTGGAATCTCCTTTCTTGAAATTTTATCCATCGGTTCATGTTCTAGTCTCTGGAGCAGCTTATAACAAGCTTGCTCCATCTTCAACATGGCATCCCTTCAAATATTTTAAAATGGCTATCATATTAGCCCTCAGTCTTCTCTTCTCCAAGCTAAACATTCCCAGATCCCTCAGTCATTCCTCATAGGACATGGTTTCCAGACCCCTTAACATCTTAGCCGCCCTCTTCTGAATGCATTCCAGCTCATCAACATCATTTTTGAGCTGTGGTGCCCTGAACTGAACCCAGTACTCTAGGTGTGGTCTGACCAAAGTTGAATAGAGTGCACTATTACATCCCTTGGTCTGGACACCATATTGTACTCCTGTTGATGCAGCAAAGAATTCCATTGGCCGTTTTGGTAGCTGCCCTGTATTGCTGACTCATGTTTAGCTAGCGGTCTACTAAGACCCCTAGATCCTTTTCACATGTACTATTGTCAGGCTAGATGTCACTCATCCTATATTTGTGACTTTCCTTTTTCCTGCCTTAGTGTAATACCTTACATTTATCCTCACTGAAATTCATTCTGTCAGTTTTTGCCCAGCGATCTAATCTATTAAGATCATTTTGAATTCTGATCCTGTCCTCTAGGGTATTAGCTATCCCTCCCACCTAATTGGCTGTCATCTTCAAATTTAATAAGTATGCCCTCTATTCTACTGTACAAGTCATTAATACGTACGTTAAACAACAACAGAACTTGGACTGAGCTCTGTGGCACCCCACTAGTCACTTCTCTCCAGGATGAAGAGGAATCACTCTTTTGAGTTTGGTCCTTCAACCAGTTACAAATCCACCTAACAGTAGTACTGTCTAGACCACATTTGACCAGCTTGTCTGTAAGAATATCATGAGGACCTTGTCAAAGGCTTTACTGAGATCAATGCATACTACATCCTTAGCATTCCCCTGATCAACCAAGCTTGAAACACCATCAAAAAAAGAGAAAAGATTAGCATGGCATGACTTGTTTGAGAAAGTCATGTTGACTTTTAGTAATCACAGCATTCCTTTCTAAGTGATCACAGACTAATGATTTGCTCTAGATTTTTTTTTTTTGCATTTTAACAATATACGGTCAATGTATCATTTTATACTTTATAAAAGTATACTTTTATAATTTATTCAATGCCTAAATTTGTTGCATGTTAGGTGCCCACATGGATCAGGAGCACTTCCTAGGCCAGATCCACATAATTGCTTTTCTCTATAACAAAAGCAGCCTCATTTGATACATGTTGAAATGAGTGTCATTAACATCCCATGCAATGTACAGTGCAACTGGGATGGCCCAATCCCAAAACACAGCAACGCAGTTACATTTGTCAGGGTGAGTTGGCTTTCCAAGAAAAGACTGACTGGACAAAAGGCCGAAGGAATGCCTACTAGGAGCAAATGGGGAGGAACTACCCAAGCAAACTGGATGCTCTGAAGTCCTCCCCACTGGGAAGGGGGCATTTCTCCACTCCATCACAGGAGCAGCAAAAATCGCTTTTTATCCAAAACAAAAAGTTCTGAAGTATGCATGCAAATTACTCAGTAATGCTCCAGAAGTCCTTACAACAACTTGAGAATCTGATGTCATGGCAACTATTCCCCACATACAGATTAAGGCCTGAGGCCAAAATAGAATGACCTGCCTAAAATTTCTAATTTAAGGGGCTTCTAAGACTCTAGTGCATACTGTTATCCAATTCTGTAATACAGCAGTGAGCAGGAGGTAGATCTGGATCTACTGTAGATCTCAGGATAATTTGTAGTCACTCTTATTTCACCCTAAATTATACTGCTGAAATAAAGAAAGCTTGGGAGTAATCAGGAGTGGATTTCTGGATGGAAGGATTGCAAGTTCCCTTTACTTCTGGTACTCAGAACAAGATTCATTCTAAGCAGATGTCTTTTTGCATCCAACTCCAGTTGGTAGATCTCTGGGCTCTAGAAAAACAAAAACAAAACAGATTCCAAAACTTGAAGTATGCCTAGCCCTGAGTATGTTTTCCTTGGAACAGACAGCAGCAAATAAAGCAGATACATAGAATCATAGAATCATAGAATCATAGAATTACAGAGTTGGAAGAGACCACGAGGGCCATCCAGTCCAACCCCCTGCCACGCAGGAAATCTTGATCAAAGCATCCCTGACAGATGGCCATCCAGCCTCTGTTTAAAGACCTCCAAGGAAGGAGACCCCACCATGCTCTGAGGGAGTGTGTTCCACTGCCAAACAGCTCTTACTGTCAAAAAGTTCCTCCTAATGTTGAGGTGGAATCTCTGTTCCTGGAGCTTGCATCCACTGCTCCGTGTTCCAGTTTCTGGAGCAGCAGAAAACAAGCCTGCTCCATCCTCAATGTGACACCCCTTCAAATACTTAAACAGGGCTATCATATTGCCTCTTAACCGTCTTTTTTCCAAGCTAAACATACCCAGTTCCCTAAGTCTCTCCTCATAAGGCATGGTAAGTTTTTGTGCCACACTCCCAAAACATGGATGAGCCACTCTTATTACAGCAGTAGACAGGTATTTAGAACAAGTCCCCGGCCAGTTTTCCTGTCAAAAACCCCATCTGGAGACCACATGGGAGTTCTTTAGTGGCAACAGCTTTATGAAACACACAGTTGCTATTAATCACAAGGACTCCATGAACTGAAAAGTCTCTCTGCTCTGTAGCCCAACATCCTACTAGATATAGTGCGGTGCTGATCCAGACAGCTCTGCAGACCTCTGAGATCCACATTATATCCCCAGGATGGTCTCTGACCCCCATCATCTATGTAGAGGTGCCCCTTAAAAAAGGTCTGCATGGTGTTTAGGTTACATAGCAGTTTTTAACAGGGAAATCACCCTAGAAAGCTCACCCCCCAAAAGGTATAAACTAGGTTCTCAAGTGATATTTCAAAAACTTCAGCTAACTTCTTAGCCTCTTTAAGACTTATAACTGGAGCCCATGGGGGAAGGGAGAGAAGATAGTGCCAATTTTCACTAGACAAGCAAGAGAATAAATGTGTTGGCCTCTGAAAGTCCACATCCAAAAAAAACTGCACTCACAGAAAATAATATGAGCAACTCATAAAGCAATGCACATGTACAATAAGCTAGCTCCCACATTTCAAACCACCAACATTTGGTAAATAAAACACAGCGCTTCTTGCAATCTTCTATTTCATGATGCATTCCTCAGATTATCTCCCCTGATATACAAGCATTAGGCAATTGTCAGCAAACCTCTGCAAGCCCCCACTGCTTCATGTTGAGGTGTGACTT
This sequence comes from Gambelia wislizenii, assembly GCA_030847615.1. NCBI lineage: Eukaryota > Metazoa > Chordata > Lepidosauria > Squamata > Crotaphytidae > Gambelia > Gambelia wislizenii. Next base: position 340,062,963 of record JAUMIR010000001.1, on the reverse strand, counting down.
GAAAGTTGATTGTTCTTGCTGTCTGCACTCAAGTCATTTCTGACTTATGGCAACCCTAAGACAAACCTATTACCCAGGTTTTCTTGGCAAGATTTGTTCAGGGGCGGGTTTGCCTCTTCCTTCCTCTGAGGCTGAGAGTGTGTGACTTGCCCAGGTCACCCAATGGGCTTCCACAGCCAATTCAAACCCTAGTTTCCAGAGTCATCGTCTAACACTCAAAACCACTACACCATGCTGGCTTTACTGACTAAAAAGGCAGGATGTCCGAGTCTTCAAAAAACTCCCCACACAGGCATTAAATTTTGTGCATAGTTTTGTCAACTCCTGTGGGCTAGTCTTCCTCTACACCAGGATTCCACAACCTAGTTGGACTACAGCTGCCATCATACCAGCCAGGATGCTGGCTGAGGTGGTGGGAGTTGTAGTCCAAACACACGTTAAGGGCACTGGGTTGGGGAAAGAATATGTATAGTACTTGAGGTATTTTTTTTTTGTTTTAATTATTTTCTGTATTCTAAAGGCAGGAATATACAGCAAGAGCCCTCTCACACGCTGCATTAGATCATCAGTATGTTGCTGCACCATTTTTCTGATAATTCACCCTGAAAAAAAAAAAAATCAGTTTCCATTGCACAAAGCAGTAACAGTTCAAGCCACAGCTAAAAGGTATTTTGGAAATGTTTTTAAGTCCAGAAGAAAACTCACAGGGCCCTGAAATTAGTAAAGCTTGACATCACCGTAACAACTTATGGACAAGAGTCTGGGCTCTGTGTGTTCAGGGATCCCATGCTCATTTGTGATCATGCACAAAAGGTCACATTAATTATGCACAGCCTCTGGTTGCACTTCTGGAGTGCCACTTTGGGACTTTTCTCCAGTTTCATAGGCATAAATAACAGAATAAAAGACAAATGACTGATCCACCTAGCACAGTATTGTTTATACGGACTGGTAGCAATTCTGCAAGGTTTCCAGCAGGGGTCTTTCCCAGAAATTCCAGAGAGAAGATACTGAATCTGGAATCTTCTGCATGTAACTGCAGATTTTTCCCTCCAACTTCACTCCAAAAAAGTGAAACTATGATTATGTGGAACAACACGCCAAACAGTGCTGGATGCTTTTCCACATTTTCTCCTCTGTTCAAACTTACAGTTATGCACTTTAGAGGTAGGCAAACTGGGACCCTCCAAATGTTTTGAGCTACAAGTCCCATAATCCTCAGCCAAGAATAATGGTAGCTGGAGATTGTGGAAATTGTAGTAATAAACATGTAGACAGCCACCAAGCTGCTTAACTTTGATGTACTCCACAAGGTATCGCTGTACTTTAATTTGTTAAAAGTGTACACCTTAAAATCTTGTGTGTGAATGCTTGCCACCATGTTCATTGTACAGGTAAACTCTCTCTGGCTTTTCTTCGCAAACGAAGATTCAGGAAGGACTCATCCCGCGCTTTCTGCAAGCGCGCTGATAACTAAAAAGGCCAATCCGAGATAAACAAGTCCGGTTGCAGAAAGCACAGAAGAAGGTCTCCTTGGGTGATGTTTCCGGGTTGTAATTCTTTCCACGTTGTCGTTTCTCTTCAAGACTTGTTCGGCGTGAGTTCTCAAATAAGGCTGCAGCATTGTGGATAGTGTGTCTCCATGCCTCCCGATGTAAGGCCAGGGCGGACCATTGTTGCTGATCAATTTGGCCGAGCCTGAGATGTTGTTTCAGGGAGTCCTTGCATCACTTTTTTGGAGCGCCCCTCTTACGCTGACCCATGGCAAGTTCACCATAGAGTACTATTTTGGGGAGGCGATGGTCCTCCATCCTAGAAACATGCCCTGCCCAGCACAGCTGTGTTCTCAACATCACGGCCTCAATGCTGGTGATCCCTGCTTGCTCAAGGACAGCAACATTCGTCACATAGTCAGTCCAGTGTATATTTAGGATTGTGCGTATACAGTGCTGATGAAAGCGTTCGAGGAGTCATAGGTGGTGGCGATAGGTGACCCATGTTTCAGATCCATAAAGGAGAATAGACAGTACAATGGCTCAGTACACACTGATTTTTGTGCATCGCTTCAGGTGTTTATTACTCCAGACTCTTTTGTGAAATCTTCCAAATGCACTATATGCCTTTGCTAATCTGTGATCGATCTCTTTGTAAACTAAGGGAGCTGCAATTAAGGGTACTTCCCATATCAAACCCCATGTGGGCTTGCTGCCACACAGCAAAGTGGGCCTGCTGCCTCCAACAGCATTCCTCCCCCCCCCTTTACTACTCTGCTCCACCCCGGTGCTCCATCATGACCTAGTATTTCTTGTAAGCCTTACTCATGTTGAAACCTGAGTTTATGCTTCAAACTAGCATGAAGTACTAATTGCTGCTCACCAAACTCAGGCCAATGAGTCTTAATCCATTCTTTAACTTTTGCCTGGTACTTTTTTTACCAAGGTGCACCTTCAAGGACACAGGCATAGGGCAGAAGAGCTTTGTTCCAAATCATCAGCTTCACCTACTGACTGCTAGATGCCACTTTCCCCACTAAGGAGTTAGGGGTTGTCTATATGGCAAAAAATACTCCTCATAGAATTTGAGAAGAATACGATTTGTCTAAATGAAAGCCCACATCAATTTGCAATATTCGGAAGGAGGGGGCCCCAAAAAGCCTTCGCAGCTTTTCCCATAAAAGCAAAGGAAATGTGCATTCCTGCTCATTGGGGCAACCAATTTGCTTTGCTGTGCATTCCTGATAAGAGCAGATATGGAAAGCTAATTGGTCAGACATGCACAGGGGGCGGAGCTTGCTGGCAAGGCAATTGCCCCAAACCACCATGTTAGATTTTCGCCGTAGCAATCATGCACTAAGGCGACAAAACAGCCTTTTTTCTCCTTTTCCTTTTGTTCTGTTTATTCAAGTGGAATATCATACTTCCACACCTTGGATATGCTTTTTAAAAAACTACTGTTCGGTGGTGGGAACTGGTGAGAATAAAAAACACAAGTAATTCACTCACGTCCACCATTATGATTCACAGGCATGCCCAGTTGAACAATGAACACCGATAGCTTTGCATGCCTGGGATCTTCCCCCAAAAATCATAAGAGATAAATGAAAGCTGCTGCGAATTGGCATTAGCGTGCATTAATCCACATTTTATAGCCTTGTATAGACAAGCCCTTAGAAACAGGTTTCAAGACTTGTTCCAAAACCATACAGTGAGGAAATGTTTTTAACCCTTGGGAGTAGCAAAAAAAAAAAAAAAAAAAAAAAAAAATCAAATCTGTAAAGCACAGCCTGTACAAAGAGATACCAACTAGGCTTCAGGGTCCTGCTTAGCTCTACACTTTTTCCTTCAACAGTGGAAGGAAATATCCTTTTGTGTATAGTTCCCATGCACTTCAGTTTACATGCTTTGAGGAGATTGCAGAATACACCTTGTCTTGGTGGAGAGTGTGTTGTTTTGTAGCAATATAACTTGGGCTATTGATAGCATTTTAGTTAACAACAACATCTGCTGTTTGTCAAGCAGTCTGGTGGTTATGAAGACACTCACACCCTTGTCTGTAAAAATACAGTATGTAGAAGAGGCCAGGAAACAAATGGAAAAGATTCAAGTGCTTTTAAGAAAGAAATTAAGAGCCACAAAGAGGAAAAGGCTCCTTGCTGCTGGTTTTCATTTCATTCACCTGTTTCATATTGCAAGATTCACTTGCCATATTCCTACACGGATTCTTACTTTTACTGGAAAGATGCCTTCCTTTGCCAAGTGCAGAAGAGAAAAAAAACCCACTGTGATAGCTTTGTTCACTGTGTGGACTTTGAACATGTTGCCACTCCCTGCGCCAGCAAGTTCCTCCTGTGCAAGCAAGAACGCTAAAGGCACCACAGACCCTTGCAGGCAGGCAGATCCTTCCAAAGGGCTGCCTCTCTTTTCTTCCTGATAGCCAGCCAGACTTCAGCAAAAGAAAGAAAGAAAGAAAGAAAGAAAGAAAGAAAGAAAGAAAGAAAAGGCTTGAGCCACACTGCAGGGTGTGTCCCACTGGCCCAAGGCAGAAAGGTAATGCTTTGCCCCAACCTGTGTGTCACATACACAAGACTGGTTTAGCTAGTTGATCTGAGCTCTTCAAGAGACTCACTCATCTGGCTCCCTATCCTACTTGCAGTCAACCCTGAACCCTCAAGGGCTGAAGATTACATGCCTAATCAGGAAGAACATTTGCACATTACTAGTGTCCCGGTTTATATCCCTGAATGCCTTACCTGTCCATATATGGGGAAAGCTAAGAGGAGGAGAAGATAAGAAAGCAGAGATAAGGGGAGGGGGTGGAAGGGAAAGGAAGGGATAACATGTAGACTGCTGGAGAGAATGAGCGGAAGACATGAGATCACAGGGGAGGGAAGCATCAAGATCAATGCAATCAAGACCCCAGAACGCTTCAAGAACAGTTCAGCTCAATTCCATAATGAAGATGAAATACATTTTCATGCAGGGGAAAGTAGTAGCTAAGGAGGATTTATTTCTAAATCTATTTCTAAATGGTGGATGGGAGAAAAGAGACCTTTTGGTCCAGGCAAAAACAAAACCCTAAAATTCATAGTCATACAATACCTTTGTTGGCCCCAACTAGGATATCACAAAAGCGTGCAACCTTTGAACTCCTTCAGAACTCTTCAACAGGTTTGGTACCATTAAAAGTAAAACACAATTCCTAAAGTCTTGCTGTATCTTCAATGTAGATTCTGCCCCACCCATCCTTCTGTATTCAGGTTGCTGGCTCTGCTTATTGACATGAGCCCACTTGCTATTCAAAATTCAGAGATCAGGTATATTTACAGATGTAGAATTATCAGCCACAGTTTTTTTGGGATGGGACACACAGAAGCAGAGTATTCGTACTCCCATGAAACAACGGCAAGGTAAACACCGGAATCCAGTGAAACATGAGCCCTGGCCTGCTCAGACCAAGGGTTACACCCCAAGCCTCTCAGGAAGGGAGTAGCAGGCTGAGGTAGGGGGGAGGGAGAATGCTATGGATATACACAACAGGAAAGGAAATGGTGCAGAGTCGGCAGCAGAACAGAGAGAAGGGATTGTTCCAGTGGTATGTCAGAAATCTGGCTGGAGGGCAGCTGTCCTTCTGGGGAGTCAAAGGAGGGTTTGTGTATGCATGTCTGAGGCAGGGCTACCTCAGTAGGGTACATGAGCTTAATTTCATACGCCAGAGAAACAGCCACTCCTATAATTCAAGTACACTCTCTTTAGGACCAGAAAGAAACAGAAAAAGTGAGGTATATCTTGGGCCTGCAGGTCTAGGGAAGAGAAATGAACGTGGTAATATCCCAACTCCCAAAAAGACCTCAAAAAGGGCAATTCTCCCTTTTCTCCTGGTGTGCCACAGGGTCTTTTTCTAAGACCTTGTGGTGTGACAGGGGAACTGCCCTGGGAGGGCACAAGCAACCCATGGGCCACACTAGCCTCTATGTAGAAGAGAAGCAAGATTGTGCTACTGAATCAGATAGCTGAGAACACTACCACTCACATTCCAGTAGGCAGACAATAGGGAAACTATCAAGTACATATTGCTTTCAAGTGCTGAGGATACCATGGGTGGCAAAAAGACAAACAAATGGGTCCTAGAACAGATAAATCTTGAATGCTCCCTGGAAGCCAAGATGATTGAAATGAGGCTGTCAGACTTCGGTCACATCATAAGAAGGCATGACTCACTGGAAAAGACAATACAGTTAGACCCTCATATCCGCGGGGGTTTGGTTCCCAGACTTACCGTGGATACTGGAAACTGCAAATAACAGTGAATCCAATTAAAATAATGGGACATCCGATTTTAAAATACCACAGATTTGTGTTGGAGGATCTAGAAGATGTCTAGAGACAATACCGCTCTAGGCATTTTCTAGGAAGACTATGGTATGTGTTCCCCTTTTTGTGTCCCGCAGACAACTGAAACCGTGGATATTGGTTCTGTGGATTTGACTGTAATGCTAGGAAAGGTGGAGGGTAGTAGAAAGAGAGGAAGGCCATATACCAAATGGATAGACTCAATCAAGGAAGCCATGCCTCTGAGCCTGCAGGACCTGAGCAGAGTGGTTGAGGACAGGGGGTCTTGGAGGTGTCTCATTCACAGGGTCACCATGAGTCAGTCACCTCGAAGGCAGTTAACAACAACAACAACAACTGCCTTCAAGAAGTGCCAACATGGCTTGAGCAACCCTGGAACTAAGCAAGAGAAGCAGGAAAACTGTGGCCTTGAAAGGCATCTAAGAAATGCCTGAAATAAAAATAATAAGTTGTGGTGGCAAAGCATGGATATTACAGCCAACACACAAAAGGAGCCCAACAGGAAGTCCAACACCACAAGCACCTCTTATTTGGAGACTAGCAAACCCCACCTATTGATTTAAAAAAAGTCAGTGGGTCAGCTGTGGTTCACGAAGTACAAGCCCATCATCAAGAGCATGTGTGAGGAATTCTTGGCCTCCAGATGCTGTGGATTGCAACTCCCACAATCCTTTATCCCATCACCTACACTGGCTGGGGTGGATGGAAGCTGAAGGCAAAATATCCCTCAACTAGAGCCATGGGAGAAGACACTGGCATTGGCACGGCCGCTGTAGTAACAAAAATGCATTTACACACTAGCACAGGGAAATGCCTATTAAGAGGACAACTACCACATCAGTCATTGAGACAACTGGGGTTAATGGGGAAAGAGGATTTCTACAGCTGAAAGTAGCTAGAGAATGCCTACATATAGGCAGGAGTGCTTGACTACAGCTGAAGCAGTAAAGAGTGTATTTGCTCTTGCAATGATACCATATGTATCTGGAACACCTGCAAACACACACCACTAGTGACGTTTCCTGCATAATCTGAAGTGCCCAACATCCAATAGGAGCTCCCTTAATTTAGTTTGTGATACACAGCCTCAAGAAGAAGAAAAATATGCCACTGAGGAGATCTCCTCATACAAGCCCTCTGTCTTCAGAGCCCAAATAAAATAAAATAAAAGACACAGATCTGTACATGGAGGCAGTAGGCAAGAACGCCTGGATTCACGCTCCCAGCCTCTCTAGGCACAGGAGCTGGACAAGTTGGAAACCCTTTCGACAACACAAAGGCTACTCTTTTCTCTGTGGGAATTTGCAGCTGAGCTCTGGGGACAAAGAGATTTCACAGGCACATACACAGACGTCTCCCTTCTCTCTCTTCCCCCCACCCCTCCCCTCCCCTCCAGCTTCCCCATTTCCTGTCACAGTAGCACCAGACCACAGGCTCAGAAACAAACAAACACAGAGTACTGGATTCTGGGAAACGGGCCAGAGCATTCCTGGGCAGCCTGGCCACCAATCAGCAGCAAGAGCTCCCCTTTTACCCAGCACAGCTCCTTATCATATTAGACGAAAAACAACCCTTCCTGACTCCCTCTCCCCACGCCCCACCCCCAAAGCCAGGCAGGATTTGACTAAAGAGGAGGCAATGGAGCTTGGCTTACAAAGGGGGGGGGGAGCGGTGGCAGGAGAGGAAAAGGAGAGGGTAGCTACCAGATAGTTCAGCATTCAACTAAAAGAAAACTCCAACAAATACACACATCACAAGCAACTACAAAAGCCCAGAAAAATACCCACCCACTCGATGCATTCCAAGTTGGCTGGCTTGTCAAAAATATCCCCTGTGCTGTAGCTTCAAGGTTCACACATGAGCTCCTTGGTGACATCAATACATCACCACCCTGGGCAAAGAGGCCTTAACTCATCTGCAGGTGTTCTTGTTTCAGCAGTTACTTCCAAAAAGGAAAAAAAAAAAAAGAAGAAGAAGAAGAAGAAAGGCCAGCCAGAGCTTTCAATTACAGCCTTACAGCAAATACAATCTGGGTGTTCTCTGAGATAAGGCTGGGCCTATCAGCTTCACAGGAGCAAAGTCCTTTGCAGTGCTCACCAGGCTCAGAGTCACAGCCTGCCCTGGATACTGATCACAGGAAGCAGCCACTAGGGATTGGTCCTCTGGCCAACGCCCAGCTGACTCTTATTTTGCCTGTTCTTTTCATGCTGAGAGGGAGTGTTGAGGAGGAAAAGGCAGAGCCAGCACAAGGAACCCTTCCTTTGCTTTGTCTAGAAAGATCTGGGTGCCTGGACCTTGTCCACTTCACGGCACAGTTTGGAAATCAAGCTTTACCTCTCCATCCTCACATCTAACTTGACTCTTATCTAAGAATGCAAGAAGAGATCAAAAGGGTCTCTTGGGTCCAGAATTCTGTTCCCTCCATTGTCAACCAGACTCTCATGGGAAGCCTCCCCAAGTCAGACACAAATCCAGAAGTGACTTCCTGCATGTGTTCCCAACTACAACAGCCTCTGCTTTTCTGAGAAAAATACATCCTATATGAAAGATATATCCTATAGCAGCCACCAATAGCCATTCCCTTCAGAAATTTGTCCAATTTCCTTTTAAAATTGCCCAGTTTGGTCACCACAAGGAGTTCCAGTTTAACTATCCACTGTGCAAAGTACTGCTTCCTTTTTATACATTCTGAATTTCTCACATTTGGCTTGACCTCAGGATGACCTCAGGTTCTAGCATTATGAGAAGGGGAGCAAAAACTTCTCCCTAACTCTTTTTTCCTCACTATGCTTAACTGTATACTCTTACATACATTTTCCCACCTAACTAAGCAGCCCCGAACACTGTTCACAACTCCTTGCAGGAGACTTGCTCTAGCTGCTGGATCATTTCAATTGCCCTATTTGACACCTTTTTCAACTCTTCAGTCTAGCTTGATCCCTTCTGCACAATGCACAGGAAAAGCCAGACTGTGTAGACAGATCTGTCCGGCATCAACTCAGCACCCCTGAAAGTCTGCAAGGGGAAGGGAAGAGAGGAACAGAAGATGCTTCAAACAACAACATAACTGCATTCTGTACTACTGGTAATCTGCCTGTTCTTTTCACTTCCCAGTCCCTAAATTATGATACCCACTGAAAAATGGATCAAAATGTTACAAAATTAGTATTTGTCCTAGAAAACTGCTCTTTGACACACCTGGTCCCAACAGCCAATAACTGAGCCACTTGGAATTTGTTGGCTTAAATACATATAGGATCTTGTGTTATAGTGACTCAAACATTGTACTGTAAGCTCACTTTCACCCATGGGGCACGGTCCTGAACTCTTATCCCATCTGATATTCTGCCCTAGTTAGCTGGTGCTTAAATGAGGGTTGTTGTTTTTTCCTGGCCTGGGGGCCCAAATTCCAATTTGGGAAGGGTCTCCAGGACTGCATTCCAGGGGTGGGCAGGGGGTAAGGATACAAGGCAGGTAATAAGATGCAATTCTTAACAATGGGAAACTTTCCTACCAACATCCAAAGGGCAGCTGAATTTCTTTTATACATGCCTACTCACAAGTAGACCCCAGAGCAACCACTTTCATGCACCCAAAACACAACTCAAATCCAGGCCTGTCTCCTCAAATGTAAACCCCAATGCAACCGCTTCTTGGGCAGCAAAAGCAGAGCTCAATTCCATGAAAGGATATCAAGAGTTCTAAGTCTTAAAGCATATGAGCCAGGACTTAACTGAAGAAAATGCCACATTGGTTACTTACCGTGAAGGTGCATTCTTGAGGGAATGGGGTGATGCGGGTCCTTTACATCTGGGTTTCGTCAGTCACCGCCCAGGTGTAGCAGGAAGTTACATCAAGCCTCTTCATATTCAAATTTCTTTGTCTTCATCTCCTCCATCCTGGAGCCACGAGGCCAGTTCACTGACTAGCAAAGCCCTGTAAGGACTAAGGAAATCGATTAAGTCAAGTAACATTAAGCAGGGCTAAATAATAAGGATACCGCCATGTAAGGAAACGCACGCAGTCACTGGGCGGGGAAAGGACCCGCATCACCCCATTCCCTCAAGAATGCACCTTCACGGTAAGTAACCAATGTGGCATTCTCTGAGGGAGGGGTGATGCGGTTCCTTTACATCTGGGACGTGCCCAAGCTGACTCAATAGGGCGGGAGTGACTGCGGGATTGGCGGACTCAGTCTTTGAGCACCTCCTGGAGCACCCTCCGACCGAAGTTCGCCTCGGCAGAACGGAACTTATCCACCTTATAGTGCCTAATGAAGGTGGACGGTGTGCTCCAGGTTGCTGCCCTGCAGATTTCTACCAGGGAAGCGTTAGTGGAGAAGACCGCGGATGTCGCGGCTGACCTAGTCGAATGTGCCGTGACCCCTGAGGGTCTGGGAAGTCTAGCTGAGTCATAGGCCTCGAAGATACAGGCCCTGATCCAGGAAGCAATGGTCTTCTGCGAAGCTCTGGACCCTATGGCTGCCTGAGAGAAAGAGACGAATAGGGCGTCGCAGCGTCTGATGGGGGCAGTACGTCTAATGTAGATCTTCAGGGCCCTCCTGACGTCCAAGTTATGCCAGAGCTTCTCCTTCGGGTGCGAAGGGTCAGGACAAAAGGAGGGCAGAATCAAGGGTTGTGAGACATGGAACTCGGAAACAACCTTTGGTTTGAATGACGGGTCTGGGTGTAGGGTCACTACATCCTTGGTAAAGTAACACAGGTGTTCCCTAACTGACAGAGAGGCCAACTCCGACACTCATCGCGCTGAGGTGATGGCCACTAGGAAGGCAACCTTGATGGTGAGAATTCTGAGGGAAACTGTGCGCAACGGTTCAAACGGGTGCTTCATGAGTTGCCTGAGGACTAGGGAGAGGTTCCATGACGGAAACCTGTGCCGCACCGGGGGTGAAACTATCGAGGCACCCCTGAGGAAACGCCTGATATGGGGATGCGATGAGAGGCGGTTTCCGTCCTGTGCTGTGAGGAAGGCCGACAGAGCGGCCACCTGTCTCTTCAGGGTATTTGGTCGTAAGCCCGCCTCGAGGCCTTTCTGTAAGAATGCCAGGATGTGTTTCACCGAAGCTTCTTCAGCGATCAATTGGCGAGGGGCACACCATCTCTTGAAGGCTCGCCATGTAGCTTCATAGATCCTCCTGGTGGACACGCGCCTAGAGGAAAGAAGGGTACTAATGACTGAATCGTCGTATCCATGTTCTCTTAGGGCTTGCCGCTCAATCTCCAAGCTGTCAGTTGTAACCAGCTTGGATCTGGGTGGAGGATCGGACCCTGATGAAGAAGGTCGGGTCTCTGAGGTAGACGCCACTGGCTCTGAACCCTCATGTCCATCAACTCGGAGAACCAGGGGCGCCTCGGCCAATGGGGCGCTATCAGGACCACTTGTGCCTTCTCCTGGCGAATCTTCTGACAGACTTTCCCTATGAGGGGAAGTGGGGGAAACAGGTATAGGAGACCGGCCGGCCAAGGGGATCGTAGGGCGTCCGTGCCTTCGGCGTTGTGGTGAAAAAACCTGGCGAAGAATCTGTCCAGCTTGGCGTTTGACCTTGTCGCGAACATGTCCACCTCCAGCTGGCCGAACCTGGCTTGGACCTGAATGAACACGTCGTCGTTTAGCTCCCACTCTCCGGGTAGAACCGAGTATCTGCTCAGGTAGTCCGCTTGTTGATTGCGTTCCCCCTGAAGGTACTGAGCCGTAAGGGACTGTACCGTCCGTTCGGCCCAGAGGAAGATGAGGTCCGCTTCCTGTTGCAGGGACCGGGATCTCGAACCTCCTTGTTTCGCTATGTACGATCGGGCTGTAGTGTTGTCCGTCATCACCATGACGTGTTGACCCCTCAGGACTGGGGTGAAGTGTTGCAGAGCCAGGCGAGCCGCTCGTAGCTCCAGCCAGTTGATGCTGTGCGTCTTTTCCTGTGGGCTCCAAATCCCTTGCGTCACTTGTCCCTGACAGTGTGCTCCCCAGCCCCGTAGGCTCGCATCGGAGGTGACCGAGATCGCCTGGGGTACTGTGAACGGAGAACCCTTGCTGACTGTTTTCATCTGAGACCACCAGGCCAGCGAATCCTGCACATGCTGTGGGAGGAGAAGGAGTGGGGACTTTCTCAATGCGATCTCCTTTTGGTAAGGCATCAGGAAGTTCTGCAGGGGTCTGGAGTGGAACCTTGCCCAAGGCACAACCCCAAAGGCTGAGATCATAAGGCCGAGGAGTCTGGCTAGTAGGGACAGTGGTACCTTCCTTAGTAAACGAACTGTGCGAGCTTCCCGTAGGAGGACCTCCTGTCGCTCCTTGGACAGGGTGATCTTGAAGCGCTGTGTGTCTATTTCCACACCCAGGTGGACGATGGTGCGGGCAGGAGACAGGCTGCTCTTTTTGAAGTTCACCAGAAAACCATGGGCCTGCAGATAGTGAATTGTGGTCTGCAGGTCTCTCCCTGCTTTGTTCAGAGAGGACGCACGCAGTAAGATGTCGTCCAAATATGGGTACAGGTGGATTCCCTGTGCCCTCAGGTTGGCGATTAGGGTGATCAGGACCTTGGTGAAGACCCTTGGTGCTGAGGCCAGACCAAATGGAAGGGCCCTGAACTGGAGGTGTTGGTCCCCGAAGGCAAAGCGGAGGTATTGTCTGCTGTCCTCGTGGATCATGATGTGCATATACGCATCTGAGAGATCGAGTGAGGCTAGAAAGTCTCCTGGTTGGAGCGCCTCCCTTATGGATGTAAGCGTCTCCATCCGGAACTTTCTGTATGTGATGTGTCTGTTGGTGTATTTTAGGTCCAGGATGGACCTCTGGCTGCCGTCCTTCTTTGGAACTGTGAAGAAGAAGGAGTACACGCCTAAGAAGCGCTGAGAGGCTGGTACCTCTTCTATGGCTGCTATGTGTCTTAGGTGAGATATGGCTGTCGTCAGGTCTCTCGCCTTCTTTGGGTCTTTGGGTATTGGGGCTGGGAGAAATCTGCCCCTTGGCCTTGAGTCGAACTCGATTTTGTACCCGTGGGTGATTGTTGAGACGACCCACCTGTCCGTTGTCGAGTTCGACCAAGGCCGGAGGAACAGACTGAGGCGGCCGCCCACTGGGGGCGACCCCGAGTCAGGATTGTTGTCGCGAGCCTCCACGCTGAGCGTTGGAGCCTCCCCTTCTGCTATTGTTGGGCTGCGATCCAGTGTTCTGTCTGATGACGTAGTTTGGCTTAACCCATGGTGGGCGAAAGGAGTTGTAGTTTCGCTGCTTCCCGAATCCCCGAAAGGAACGAAAGGGACGAGAAGTCTGAAAGGGTCGTCTGCCGCTCTTCTTGTCTGGCTTCTTGAGTGTGGATGGCATGGCCAACTTTTTGTCCTTTGTCTCGACTAGGATACCCTTTAGGGCCTCTTCCCCAAACAGCTTAAGGCCCTTAAAGGCCGCCGAGGCCAATGCTGCCCTGGTAGGAGTATCCACCTGCCAGTGCTTTAGCCAGACTGATCTCCTGGCCAGCGTGAGGGCCCCGATGGCGCGGGCGGAAAAAATCATGGCGTCCTGTGCCGCGTCGGCTATGAAGAAGAAGGTACGCAGGAATCTAAGCAGAGATTTGTGAAGCAGGTTTGGGTCGAGCTCCTGGATCTCCATGAGCTCTTGCAGCCACACTATCGCCGCTCTGGAAAAAAGCGAAATTGCCAGCGTGGATCTGACCCCGCATGCCGCGGAGTCGTGGGCCTTCTTGATGGCTGCGTCGGTTCTTTTTTCGTCTGGGTCCCGGAGAGAGCCCTCTCCTTCCTTAGGAGCCAGACAATTTGAGACGAGGGACGCGACAGGATTGTCGACCACTGGGGGCTTTAGGAGGTCCAGAAAGCGTTGAGTGGTGTTGTAATATTTTTGAGCCACAGTGGTGCCCCGCCTTCCCATTGAGGGTTTTTCCCATTCGTCGGTTACCAGGGACCAGAAGGCCTCTGGGAAGGGAAGCTCCGGCTTCTTTGGGCGTGAGGTGCGCATCACTGCAGCGACCTTCTCGTTGGACGACGATGTCGATGGAGCTTGGTCCGCGTCTGTAGGAGTAATTTCTAGTGTTGCCATCACCCTAGTAAGGAGAGGAACATACCACTCTCCTTGGAAAAGGCGATCCGATTGGTCCTGGTCTGCAAACTCGGAATCAGAGATTTCTCCCTCTTCCTTGTCGGTTAGGATTACATCATCGTGGGTCCCGGACGCCCTGACAACGTCAGTGAGGGCGCGTTCCTCATCCGAGGGAGGTAGGGACTCTGCAGAGGAGTGGGTGGAGGGAGGATCCTTCCTCTTCTTGGCCTGGACATCTGTGCCTCTTAATGGGCCTCTGGGACCCTTGGACGCGGACTTAGCTTTTGCCTTGCCCGGTCCTGCTGGCTGCTGGGACTGCGCGTTGTTCGCCTGGTCCTTAGGGGGAACCCCCGAGGCTGAGGCGCTCGTGCCAGGCTCTTCTGACGAATCCTCATCAGAGAGCAATGCCTTTGAGAGTAGCTGTAGGGCTGCCTTAATGGCGCCCTTACGCTTTCTGCGACCCCCCCGCTGTGTGGGTCTAGCTCCCCTGATCTTGGGAGGCTGAGCGGCCAACCACTCGATGTCGGACTCCTCCCCACTAGAGTGATCATAAAACACTGGGATGCCATGGTGGTTTTGGCTGGTATGGCCCGTGGGGGCCTGGAGGGGCGGGGCCTGAAGGACTGGGGCCTGGTAGGGCTGTGCCTGAAAACCCACCGCCTGCATGGGCTGAGGCTGGACCACTGGTGGGAGGAAAACCTGATTCTGGTTACCCAAGCCCAGGGTCTGGTTCACCGGCCCCTGTGGTGGCAAGGCCTGGTAAACCAACGGTTGCTGCGCCTGGGTAGGTGCTGCCTGCTGAGACATTGGTTGGAGCACCAAGGGCAGCTGGTGTTGCTGGGGTGGCACCTGGGCAGGCAAGGTCGGGAGAAGTGGAGGTTGGGAGGCCAGGGCCTGTGGGGGGGGTGCTTGAGGAGTTGGGGCCTGTAGGGCCTGCTCCTCCATGCCCAGGCTTTGTGGTGGTTGGCTCGGTTGGGACAGGGCCTGGCTGCTTCCTGGTGTGGGGTCGGACAGCGACTGGGGTTCCCCATGCGGTGTGCCCCCCTCCCCCGAGGCAGCTGTGGTGGTTGTTTGGGGCCCGGTGGATGGTGAGGGCTCCGCGTGGGAGCGCGAGTCCTCACTCTCCCCTTCCCCCTCCCGCGCTCCGTTTGGCCTCCAGGGGGGTAGAATACGTGCCGTCCCCAAAAGCAGGGAGGGCACGATGCGTGGGGGAAGGGGCAGTTCGTCCCCGCTCCCCCCAAGGGCCCCTTGTACCTTCCGAGGGGCTCCTGCCCCTGGCCAGTCCTGGCAGCAGGCACCTGGCGCGTGCCAAGCACTCCATAGGGCCGGAGGTTCCATCGCGGTCCCGCCGGAGGCATCAGAGGCCAGCTTCTTCCTGGGCTGTGCTGGCCTCTTCCGTGGCTTGGCTGCCGCTTGGCCATCGGAGGCTTTACCAGTCACGATGGCCTGGTGTGCCTTCCGGGCCGCGTCCCTCTGAGGGACGCCCACATGGGAGCCGGCAGCGGCAGCAATGGCGACCGCGGCTCCCTCAGCAGCGCTCTCCGCGTCCTCGGAGTGGCCGCGGTCGAGAACCGCATCCCCGGCCACTCCGGAGTCCTTCCCCGCCTGCTGGGGAATCTCCTGGGCCTGCATGGCCTCGGTGCGAAGAAACAGTAAGGAGAGAGGTGGGAGGGGGGAAGAGAGAGAGGAGGAGCAGGCTGGAGCCGACTGAGCAGCCGCGCGGAGAGAGGTTTTTTTTTTTTTTTTTTTAAATAGGCGGGAAATTCAAAAGGAGAAAGGCAAGGGCTGAAAAGCAGCAATGCCTAGAGAAGGAAAAAGGTAGGTAAAAGGAACAAGAAAGGAAAAAGAAAAAGGTGGAGATAGAAATTCCAGACGGAGGAGATTTCTCAGCTACCTACTGGGCGAAGCAGGAAGTTAGAA
The DNA here is from genome assembly GCA_030847615.1 of Gambelia wislizenii. Classification (NCBI taxonomy): domain Eukaryota; kingdom Metazoa; phylum Chordata; class Lepidosauria; order Squamata; family Crotaphytidae; genus Gambelia; species Gambelia wislizenii. The sequence goes on along the minus strand of JAUMIR010000001.1, from coordinate 340,047,130 downwards.
CTGGCCTCGTGGCTCCAGGATGGAGGAGATGAAGACAAAGAAATTTGAATATGAAGAGGCTTGATGTAACTTCCTGCTACACCTGGGCGGTGACTGACGAAACCCAGATGTAAAGGAACCGCATCACCCCTCCCTCAGAGAATGCAAGATCTAAGATGCAGAAACAACTTCATCAGTATTTGTGGGTGGCACACAGGCACTTATAAAGCATTTCCAGTTCAGCGTTACTTGGCATTTGGGCTGGTTTATGGATATGGACCAATTTCCAACAGTGCTCATTTTGTACCTTCTGCATTGGTCTCAGAAATCTATACGGTAACTACAAAGCCATCTTAACTGATGTGCAGATTTTGAGGGCTTACCATTCAGTACAGAATGAGGTGTCCTTTGGGGTATTTTTCCTTTCCTAGTTCTTACACCAAGGCATGAAGAAAAAAATCTCTTTCAAAATCCTAAAATGTTTTACACTAGGAACCATGACATCTGCTCAGTTATAAGGGTATCTAGCATGACTTTTAACTGCAGGGTCTTGCACTTTTTGCATATTGACCTTCTCAGATTCTCAAAAAAGCTGTGATTTCCAATATCCTAATATCAACAGAAAATACATATGAACTGACAACGACACTTGAAAAAAAACACCTCAATAGACATAAAGGAGATGCGGGGGAGGAGGGAACTTCCAATTTTCTTTGATTTGACACTTTACTGCTCTTCACCACTGCTTCCCAAAAATGTCTTCACACCCTCTGTAGTTTGCCACCTGTTTCTTTCAAAATTTCAGAGTTGAGAGAGGAGCATCCATCTTGTACATTTAACCAGAGTTTATTCTAAATGCAGGATGTGGCTTTCCTTGCATCAGAATAAAGAGTTTAAAACTATCCCCCTAAACATAGCTATAGGATTATGTATATGTCACAAATTGGGTACAGAATTCAGCTCCCTGATAATCTCAGCTTTCATTTAAAGAAAAAAAAAATAACACAGAAGTGAGTCTTTGGCCCTTATAGGTGCAGAGGTAAGCTAGAAAGCATATGGGCAATGCTTTTTAATCGTATAAAGCAGAGTTGTTGACTAGGATTTCCAGTGATTAGAGCACAGGCTTCTGTGTCCTTCAAAGGCATTCTGTTTGCATACAGTACAAAAGTCACCTTTTTGTCATGCTGGGTATTTAACATAAGGTATAGGGCAATGACCACAACACCTGCACCATACTTGGGGGGGAGGCATAGTTTTAACAGCCCTACACCTTGCAATAGCCCTGTTCTCATACAAGAGATCCTTACTGTGTGGAGGAATCAAAACAGGATGCTGCCTTATGCCAGGCCTGACTGACTGTCACTTTATCCTAGTTTAGTCTACTCTGACTGGCCATGGCTCAGGCAGAGCTGTTTCCCCACCACTTATTTTAACCACCAGAATTGAACTTGGGATCTTCACCATGGGAACCATGTGCTTTACCACTGAGCTACTGCGCCGCCACACCTGCCTGGCACAGAGACAGAGCATAGTGCCCACTCCCCATTATGAAGATGACGTGGTGTTTCTTTCTTTAAAAAAGGAAGCCAAAGCACCAGGCCATTCAACTCAACCCACCAGGTCCCCACCCCGCAATGCATATCATGTCATTCCTGTATAGTCCAAGCCATTTCCCCTTTCTCTTATCAGTATGTAAGATCAAAGAAATGCATAAGCAGCTGGCAGACAACATGGTAAATTCAACTAGCAAACAAGAATAGCACAGCACAGGTCTGGAACAACAAGTGCTACAGGTTTACTGAATGGTGTGTACCAAGAGACCCACACAAGAACAAAATGAAGTCTTGCATGACACTGTTGTGAGTGGGGACTTCAGCTGACACCATCATCAGTCACTCAGAACTATTAAGCCTCAACCACTCCCTCAGTGTTGGAATCACTAACTGTATGTAACCTTAGAGAAACAGGAATAAGTCAAAGTAATTTCCAAATGTTTGTTGGAACTACAGAATTTTATGTCAATGATATTAAAAGTAGAAGAAAGAATTAGATTGTCCTGTGTAATCAATGGAAAGCTGCCCTAGCTTTAATATTTTAAAATCTCTTTAGAAAAAAACTTTCTACTTCAACTTATGTTGATGATGTCATACAAGCAAATACTTCCTTGTAACATACAACGACAGCATGCTTCATGACCATTCCTTTCTGACTGGATATAGCGCAGTACTGTATATTAATTTGGCACTAGAAATGCCTTTGCTATTTGTAGACACTGTTTAGGTGCAACTTAGAATTCAACTGATGGTCTGAATCCTGAATGCTCTTACTGGACCTAAAAGACTCATATTTCAAGGATGAAAAAATCAGCATTTACTATCCCTTATCCAGTGGTCAGATCTACCACTTCAGCCACACAGGAATGTGTATTGTAGAGATGACACCTAGAGGTAAATGTGTTTTTGGACATATATTCAGTTTATTTTAAGTATATAAACATGTGCTAGATATTTTTCACCTCCTCCCTTCTTCTTTTATCCCCATTTCACTGAATTTATATTTTAAAATCCAGTAAAAGAAATAAAAAAAATAATTATTAATCTAACTAGAATTGATGTCATCAGTAAGACCTGCAAGACTGCACTGAGAGGGAAACATTCAAGTGCTCACAGCCACAGGTGTGAAAGAGAGGCTCTGTTGCTTAAGGTGACCAACACATTTACCTATGCCCCTTTCTTCTCATACAAGTCAACTGCATGACTTGAACATTATCACTTCTCCCAGCCCTCCCCCAGCCTCTGCATGACTTTTTTTAAAAGCAACTTTGCCTGATGAATGAACTTGGGCTCCCAAAGCTAGCACCAATATGTTTTATGCATTTTTAGTTAGCCTAATAAAGGTATTACCACAATGCGATTCTGGAATAAGCAATGGAGGCATCCATCCCTAAATACAGACTCTTTTCACTCTTTACAAGGCAAAGGGAATCTTACCTTTCCTCCTGGGTGACCACTTTCAGTGCTTTAAAGGCACTAGCAATCTGATTAGAAATCTCTTCACCTTCCATAGCAAAAGGGAAGAGATCTGGGAAGCTTTATGTATTGTGACTTAATACTGTTCCCAAATATTGGTGTTAAGCCTCTCATTAAAAGACCCCAGATATTACTTATATGATTTTAAAGTCAGAGAAGTACTACTATTACACCCTGAGAGGGTTAAGTCAGAAGCCACATCTCCTCTCAGAAGCTTGTTCTTTACATGACTCCCACAGCCTAGCAGATTAAGTTACTCAAACTTCATTTCATCCCATAAAATGTTCAGAAACTGAGAAGGCGTTTGGCCTAGGAGTGGCAATCAAGTTGTTTTGAAGAGTCACCTAACAGCAGCATTTTAAGCATAATGTGGGACTCACACAGGACAAGTGCATACAACTTTATTTACTGCATAGATAAGGTCTCCATTCTTGCAACATGCCTAATCCCAAAGTAGGAAAACAGACTGCACCAAACTCAGAGTGCTACCTTTGCTTTTACTACTGTTCTTTGTATGCGTGCTTCAGATTCCTCTTGGATCAACTAGATACACAAAGCCTAACAAAACAGAGAAGCAACTGGGTGAGAAAATAAAAAAAAAATCAACACTACTAAAATGGTGCACTTCTGGTTCTATATTACTGCATGTATTATCACACATTGAGCAGGCGGGAGCTCCTCCTTTTCTACCCATAGAGCACATTTTTAGGGTCCAAGTGTACATGCATGCATACAAATATCTCCTGAATGACAACTCAGCTAAGTCAGAACATTCCATATTTTTTACTCTCATAACCCACACAATGCAAGACATGAACCAGCTTCAGTTGCAACAACAGGGGTTAAAGCTAAAGAACCTTGTGTAGAATAATCTCTTTCATATAGCTGGGAGGAGGAAATGGCCTCATCCAAACAGATTTGTAATGTCTTTTGTTGTTCAAGCAGAAAGGAAGGAAGCAAGCAAGCAAGCATTTCCTGGTCAGCCAGGAAATGACATTGTTTAGAAACTTGCAGGAAAGAGAATGCAAAGATTGACTACCAAATACTAGAACTGCTTTACCTGAATAGAGCAAAAGCACAGTATAAAAGGAAGACAAACTGGATTAACACTCATGCATATTTGCCAAAGTATCTCTAATTCGTATTTCCTTTTACAGGTGTGAACAGTTGCATTTTTAAACAACTCGATATTGTCCTAGCCTCCCTACCTTTCCCCTCCCCGTCCAGTCACACTGAGACACAGAACTGGGCGCCTCAGTATTCCCTCTTTTTAAAGAGAACCTTAATTTTCACTCCTATTCACTGCCAAGTGTTTGAATATATGAAAACTGTCACTCCCAGGCCACAGGTATGTAATTTTATGTTTTCACAAACACCCAAGGTGAACAACTTTGGTGGGTCTAGGGGACTAATTTCACTCCTCCACTGGAGGCTGCAACTTCCCCACTGCCAGAATTCAACAGGGTGGCAGCAAGAGAAAAGAAACGTCATTTATGCTTTAAAATAAATCATACAAGAGGGATGCTCCTTGTTTTAAGAGGAAATTGCATGCTCCCATGAGTACAACTCCATTTAAAACAAGATGTACTCTTCCTCCACGCCTTCTTAAAACATCTGCCGTGATGCTAAATGCAGTGGAAGTGATAAACACAGATACTGAAGCTGGATGCAGAAGCTGGATGCAGACCATGCGCTGCCTACTACAGACAGAATCTGTCCCACTACCTGCAGTACAAAAAGTTTAAAAAAAAAAAGCAGGGGTGCAGGCATGAAGGTAGCATGTAGCACCCCAACATCTTTTTGCAGGCCCTGAAGCCCCTTGACGCATCCTTCCAGCTTCGAGACCCAATTTTTTAAAAAAATTGGCAGGGCAGACTTCACACCTAAAAAAGGGTATAAATACCATTCAAAACCACCATCAAAACAGTTTTACTCTTCCACACCCACCTAAGAACCCCAAAACACAGAAAAATGCAGAAAAAAACTGGTTGAAAAAGGTGACTCCATGTCACTTCTAGGGTCATTTCTATAGGATAGTGCAATCTGCTGGGGGGAGTGTAAACTGCCCCCCAACCAGGAAAAGTTACTCACCCTTACTCTGTGTCCTACTTGGCATTCATGTGCCTGAGACACCAATGCACTGAAGGTTTCCAGCCATTAGGTACTTGTAAAATGCCACCAGTCCCTTTCCCCACCACAGCTCCTGTAGGTGAATCAGATGTGCAACTTCATGCTGCTGCCTTATGACAATCAGCACATTATGAGAAATCAGCCAGGTTATTTTCAGAGTTACTATAGCCAAAGAATTGTGAATTAGCTGGGGGCGGGGTAACCCTTATCACACAGACACATGACCGTACTCAATCCGGAAGAAAGGATTTGAGAGAACCAGAGTGACATCTTTTCTGTGTCACCGCTTGAGAAAGCCATTCAAGCAGGGCCACTATCCCATAACAGGGCAATGTGACAGTGAGTAGAATACCAGAAGCAGGAGGGATAAAATCAAACAGTGTGTGTTGAGGGAAAAATAGATTCCCCCACTCATTCATTTCCCATCTCCTGAGAGGAGTGGTTCACGCAAGACATTTGAGTCAATGAGAATCACAGGCTTCTTCATCACCTAGGCAAACCAGCTTGATTGATTCACAAGCAAGGCAGGAGCAGCAACCATACATGCAACAACATGTTCAGAAGAATGTATGAACTACTCTAGAGAGCAGGGAAAGCGGCATGCCACTAACGTGCAGGGAGGACTGTGCTGTACTGCCCATCTACTAAGCAGACCCTGGTTTTAGCCATCTTACTGAGGAATGAGAAGATCCAAGGTCAGCAATGCATGTTGCAAAAGGGCTGCCCTCTGGTTGTTCTTCCCCAAGCCTTTCTCCCCTAAAAGGTACTGGATTAAGTGGACTGGTGAAGGGGGAAATGAAAGAGAAGAGAAAGAAAAGGAAGAACTCTTCCTTTTCAGTACAACTCATTTACTGTCAAGGATAAAATTTAGAAAGAGGACAGCCCTCCAAAAATAATGTATCATCTTTTGCCCTCTTTCTGGCTAATGAAGATTAATTTTAAGAAGAAAAAATAAATGAGCACTGAAGTTTTTCTGCCATCCTGACACTTAGGCTTTATGAGGCAGCAAAAACAACCTGGTCAGGGACCTACTTCCACCAAACCCGATTCTCCAATGACTATTTCTGTAGGATATGCAGAATATCCTATTCTGTGGGGTATTTCTGTAGGATATGCATTTCTAAACATGGGTTGTACAGGTCGACCCCCATAGCCATGGATTCTGTATCCATGGTTTCATTTATCCGCACTCAGAAATATATGTTCTCTCTGGAAATTTCTAGGTCCTCCAATGTGATTCTATGGTCAATGTCTGGCATTCTTCTCATTGAAAATAATAGGGTCCCTATTATCCATGGGTTCAAGTATCCACTGGGGGTCTTGGAACGTATCCCCCACAGATACGGGGGTCAACCTATACTCACATATAACATTTCTATGTGCGGATCAACCTTTAATCAATACATAATAGGTGGCGATAATAAACCCTAGATCCATAACAGCTTGGGAAGTCAAAGCAGTAAAGTCAATCTATTGAATGTCGTGTATGGTCAGCTGAGAAGTAAAAGAGAAGAGTAATATGGGTACATTCTATAGAAGATACCTGTAACCTCCAGATGTCACTGGACTTCCAACTCCCATCAGACCTAGCCAGTACAGCCAATGGTCAGGTATACAGGAGCTATGGTCTAACTATTTCCAGACAATCACAGACTCCCTACAGCTTTTCTATAAACTGTTTCAGCAAGATCATTTTCTGTTGTTGTTGTTGTTGTTGTTTTACTTTTACTTGTAGAGACTGCAGCAGCCATATTAACTGTCTGGCAAGCCTTACTCAACATTTGGCTTTATTTGAAGATCATGGGTGCTGGCAATAGCTGTAAGCTGAAGAACTGTACAAGGGTGTGTCTCATGGACTTGCTCCTACTTAGCCACAAAAGCAGCTAATGCTGCTACTAAGAGAAAGGAAAGTAGATTACTTCTCCTAATAGTAAAGAATACCACCAGTGATTTCTCATCTCATTAATTTGAAGTCTATCTGCTTCTATAACACCACATGTATTTTCTCTGCATTAGCCCTGAAACTAGGTTTGAAGAGGGAGAACAAATGGTCTTGCTGTCAGTACTGGTTTGTTCTTCCCAACATCATTATTCCAGTTGTCTTCCCTTCCCAGTCTTCCCCCATATCTCCAGCAACTAGAGATATAAAGACAAAAAGATACACTTGGTTAGATGCAAAACTCCTGTTTTTCTACCCCTCCTTAAGACCTAGACAGGGCCCAAAGTCCCCACAGGGCAGGACTGTTTACTACCCAGGCAAAGGAACAAGGTGGTATCCTCCAATTCCATGTGCAAAACCTGAAAGGACTGGCAATTGAATCTTTTCTCAAACTGATGCTGGGACAACATCCAACACCACACCTGAAGGCAGGAGACCAGCACAGAGCAAGAGATATGGTATTCCGAATTCTCCTCAAACCCCTTGCTGCCACCTGAAGCAAACCCTTTACTCAACCTAGTGGGGGAGTCAGCCCTGATGAATTAGCCAATACTCATTTGAGCAGTTGAGCAGTTCATTTAGCAGCCTTGTAACTGACCTAACATGTGCCAGCTTGTCAGGGTATGTTACAAAATATAACTGGTAAAAACAAATACTTTTACAAAAGGGAAAACATATATAATTATGTGTTTCAGCATTGTTTAAAGGGTGCATGCTACACATTTTTATAGCTGAGCTCAGTACACAGATAGTCATTCCCATTTCTCACACAGCCAAAAAAACTAAGGAGTAACACAAGGGGGGGCAGGGTATACCTCCCAAGAAGCATACAATCCAAATTTTAACAAAATAAGGAGGAGAAAGAGACAGTCAAGGAGGAAAAATGAAGCAGAAGTAAGGCTAGTAAGGGCCAGATGTAATGTATGCTCTCCTTTGGTCACATAAAACATATGTGGCCCACTTTATCACTGCTATCTGAAAACACCTGTGCACTTTCTCCTTTTTTCCATTCTTGCGGTTGCAAACAAGCCACAAAGTTGGAAACTCCACTAAATTGAAATTGCTCTGATTTCTGTGAGGAATCAGCTGTGGCCCACACTTTGATGACTCAAGTAATGACAACAACCATGTCTAGTCCTCTCCTACTCACTTCACCATGCCACCCAACCATTTCCTATCCCCAAACCCAGAACAGTTCTGTGACCAGCTCACAAGTCTCTTGATTAGCCAATATTAAGCAGCTCTTAAATCATCATGTTTCTAAGATGAATAATCTAAGTTACCACTGATAACATCACTATCGCTTAACCTTAACGGCCTCAATGACCTCACTGACTTCAAGGGATGTTCCGTTCTAGATATCCAGTCTCACCATACTGATATCTAGAAAAGACTAATTTATTGCCATTTGGGATCTGACGATCCTAAATCCCACAGCGGTATCTCAATTAATCACCATTATCAATCACTAGAATATCCAACAATAAAACCTCCAACCCATACCACTTTTCAGGCAACACTTCTCTCCCAACCTTTTTTCTATTTATTATATTTTTATTGCAAAAAATTATTCATAACATTTATGGCATAAATATTCCGAAAGTCTTCATTCATATCATAATGTTTATCTACAATCAACAAAACTTTTAAACTTAACACTTCTAAAATTTGTGCTTCCCACCTCCCCTTTCCATTTAACTTAACCCCATACTATAATGTCCCTTCACCTTCAAGTATACCTCTTTAGATCTGTTTATTCCATTATTACTTTACGATCTTTATAACTTCTCTTATTTTAGCTTTAAACCTCTAGAAACCTAGAACTGGCTCATATGTATTCATTTTATATTTCTTATCTTGTCTTCGTACCCTCCTTTTCTTTAATTTTCCTTATCCCAATTGCTTCACACAATTTTCCTAACACTTTTCAACCAATATGGTTCAAATTTAGATACAAAAGGTTGGATCCAGATGTGCTTACAGCAGAATCAATGGACAGAAGTCAATTAAGGTTAATGTAAGCCTGACTGATTTCAGTGGGTCCACTCCAAGAATGACTAAGACTGAATCAGACCCTCTCTATTCTGCATTATAGGGAAGTCACTATCTCAACTGTAAAGTCCTATGACAACATTAGAGCAGCAACCAAGTTCACATTACAGGATCACAATCCATTTTTTGTCTATTTGCCACAAATCTCCCTGCTTATCCACAGCTCTGCCCTGGCAACAGTGTTATTGTAAGTCATGTAGGGAACAAATAGTTTTTACCTGTATACCACAAACAGGTATTCTGCTTTTCCACTTAAAATAGAACTCACCACAACTGAAGGAATCTCCTTGCAGGATGTTTTATTAAGCACAATTATAAGAAACACACTTCTTATAATTTCAGCAACTTCAACCACTTGCTTGCCACAGTGAAGTTAGAAATACCTGTGTTTACAAATAAATGTCCAATACAGCCCCAGACAGCACAGCTAATAGTCAAGAAAACTGTGAGTAGAAGTTCAAAACATGGGGAAAGACTGCTTTAGCTCATTTAATCTCCATTTCCAAATATCAGAGCACAAAAACACCTGAACCAGGCAATGCCTGTGTGGTTGAGGTTTGTCTATTATGTGGTTGTGTACATGTGCAATATTGTAATTGTTCAGCAATTAAAAATCTCCAAAGCCTATCACTTCTTTTCTCCAAGCCACTTTAAAACTTTTAACAGAAAAGTCATTCTAGCAAAGTTTGCCACTTCTCCAAAAAAAAAGTGGGGGGAAAGGAATAATGTTAGAAACATTACAGTACTTGCATGTGGGAAAAATGAAAAATCCCTGTTTAGAGCTGATGTGAGGGCAGGAACCAAGCAGTATAGCAAGTTCTGCCACTATTGCTTGTTCTAGTTCAGCCCCCTCCTCCCTTTTACCACAGAGCTGTCAAGACACATTTGTTCTGCCTTGCATCACACTGTCCTATCTCAAGCATTTAACCATGCTAGCCAGCTAAGCACAGAAGTCAGTTCCTAGTTCATTCCAGATTTCTACAGCGGCCTGTTGACACATGCATGTCGTGAGAGACCAGTTATGCAGCAACAGGCCAGGATATGCTGAATGTATGTTCTTTCAGGATTTTTGAAAACTTCTGAGAACTGTCTTGGAAAGAACCATGTCCACCATGCATCAAAATCTTTCTCCAAGGACTCCATGGTGGCATCCACAAGTTTTGTTCTTTTTTAGTCTCTTATGAAGCCTGCAAGATAAATTTCTGAAACTAAAGCATAAAATTCTTAACTGAAGATTTGTCTTAACAGGCAATGCTTCTAACAGATTTTATTACTGGCAAATGCATGAACCAAGAGCTTCTTGGCCAAGTGGAAATCTGGACCCATTGCCTTCCGATAGTGCAATATTCTTTCCACATCAAGCCCGAGAAGTTCCTAAGTACAGGTAGTTAAGTTTATTAAGAGGGTCTCTAAACACTAGGGCTGCAGTCGAAACAAATAAATGGTAATCTCTACTTCCAATTTACAGCTATCCTTTGAGAAGTCATGACTCTCTTTAAAATGGAGGTGAGGGGAAGTGCCTTCAGTGTGCTTCAGCCTAGAGCTCTGCCCTGCCCCACCTAGCAAGCAAGCAATCCACTATTCAGGTCCTCAGGAACTGAACTTTGCTTCCTCAAAAGCCAGCCATAAATGCATACAATTGCAAGTTTCCTTAACAATACTGTGCACCCTGAAAGAACACAGCCATCTAGGTGGGGGAAAAGGAATCACTCAGTAGCCAATGATTTCCATGCACTGATCCTGTTTACAACCACAGTCATAAGACCTAGATTGTTGAGAATTAGCATTTGTTCCTACAAGAAGCTCATCAATCATCAATGTATCTCTCTTCCAAAGCTTGGGAGTTTTAGAATAAAAAGCTGACTCTCCTCAACCTTTTCTGGCAAGGCAGAGGCCAGATTGCAAAAAAGGGGGCAAGAAAGAATGAAAGGTTGGCAGTGATGACTAGAACCCCTGTGATACTTCCACCCCGATATCCAGTCATTCATCTGTGTGCCTCTAAGAAGGCAAAGTGGAAAAGAATGAGAGCACAGGTTGACAATCTCAAGCTTCCTTTGTATTAGGGGAGGAGATAATTTCTTCTAATATTCATTTGTTCACACTGGCAGAAACAGATTTCAGAAAAAAGGTATTATGCTGTAGGGCAACTGCTGGAACCCGCTGTCACACACTGTGTTGTTGTTAGACCCAAAGGTATGAAACCCCTCCCTTGCTCCTTTTTGAAGTGCCTTTGTGTTCGGACTCCAGAGGCAGCAAGCTCTTTCGTAAGAGGCTTGGAATGGCCCAGCAAGGTTATGACTGTAATTCCACAGAATTATCTACCTCAGAAGACCTGGGCTGGAACAGCAGAAGAGACAAAATGGCACAGAAAAAAAACCAGTACAGAAATTCCATCTACTCCTTTAACAGCTGCCTTTTAAATTCTCTCCTCCTTTTGGGCTTCTGTCCATTCACTGTAACATGCTAGGTAGAGCGGGGCTGTGACAATTGTTCGCCTTGTCTTTGTATCTTTGTCTGATAGGCACATCCTTCACAGGATCCAAGATCTACTGAAACTGCTTTCCTGTACCAGGGTGAGAGTTGCTTGGAACTCCAGTTTTTAACAAGAAACCCTCCATTCACTGAAAGGGATACACAGCCTCTATAGGTGTATCAACACTTGTAATACTGAACAGTTAACAAAGATAGGTCTGTGCCCTACTTAAGGCACAGCCTAAAATTTAAGAGGGTGGGGGTAGGAAGACCAACTGGACGTTTGTCGGCAAAGGCAGTTTGGTTTCTTTTCAGAGGGCCTCTAGCCAAGCTTGTTGGTGCCATCAACGCTCCCCATTGCCCAAGACGCAGTCCCCTGCCATTCTTCCATTCCAGCCAAGGTACAGAGGGCGACCTCTTTTCCAGAACCACCACCAATAGGTGGATTTTTGAGAACCTACCTGCTTTTAAAGCAAGCTCCTTAATTGCTAAGCTTAGCGGACAAGATAATGAGTAACCAAGGGGGGGGGAGCTGTTTGCAAGATGCCCAGGTTAAAAGCAGGCTCGCCTTTTTTTTCTTTTTTCAAAATCTCGAGACTTTATAGACAAAAAGGCAAGTGTGGCTTTGGAGTCTGGAAGTTGAAGGGAAGAAGCCGCAGCAGGCAGGGCTCCTCCACGTGCCCCTGTGACCTACCTCCCTCCCTCCCTCCCTGCCAAGCGTGGCTGGACCCCCACCCCACCCCACCCCACCCCCTGGCCCTCCCCCTCCCTTCCCAGCAAGCGTGTTGGGTGTTCCACCCCAGGGGAAAGTTCCGAGGCGCTCGCGCGAAGCCTGCTCGGAGGGAGGGCTTCCCATCCCCGCGCCCTCGCGCACCTGGGCCAAGGCGGCGGCCAACGGGGGCCCGCCCAGCCCCGCGCCTGACAAGGGGGCTCCCTCCTCTCCTTCCCTTTTCTGTTTCGACGAAAGCTGGGCTGCTCTTCACAACAGCGAAAGCAAGCAAGCGCCCTTCCTCGGGACCTCCCTTCGCATTCCTCTCCTCCGCTCTCTCCCCGAGGAAGAAAGGCAGGGAGGCAGGGAGGGGTCACCCGGCCAGGACCGGTTGAAGGAATTTGGGGGGGGGGCATATGTTTATCTCAGGTCAATGTAACCTAACTCAGCCAAAGCTAGTCACACTACAGGATACTCAATTATTACTAATAATGTTTTTGCAGGAGGAGGGTTACTAGGGGGGCCCCACAATGATGGCCCCCCTGCGGATGCCGGTGCCTTCAAGCCGCCCCACACCCGGCCGGAGAGGGCGAAGCAGGGAGTCAGTCGCCCGAATGCAGAGGACCTCCCGTCCCAAAGCAAGAAAGTTGAGAGACCGAGGCGTTTGCATTCACCATTTTCCGCCTTACCTTTGTCTCCGTCTCCTCCCCCGCCGCCTCCTCCTTCTTGTCTTCGTTTAAAAATTAAAAAAAAAGAAGTCTTTCCCCTCCCTCCTCCGGGAATCGCAGCAGCCGCCGCAGCCCTTTCCGCCGATGCTAACAAGGAAGCAAGTTGGACTTCTTCCCCCTCTCCAAGATTTACAAAGAGAGAGGCGGGGAAGGCTGGGAACTCTTTGAAACGAAGAGTGTCCCTTGCTCTTCCGTCTGGTCTGGTCGTTCAGGTTGACAACTTCACGCCGACGACGAGACTCCGCGGTCTGTCTTCTTCTTCTTCTTTTTGTCCCCTCCGCAAAGGCAAGGGAAGAAAGACACACGCGTGCAGTTTCCTAACAAAGCGCTAAAGAATAAAAGCCCCGTCAACGGGAGCCGCTTTAAATATATAGATATATATATGAACAAGCCCAGCTCTTTATAAAAAAGACGAAGAAAAAGCCCAGCAGCGGCGGCGGCGCTGGCGTGTGAGGGCTGGCCGTGTCCGCTGCGCCCCCTCCTCGCCCTTTCCCGGCGGGACCGTCCTCTCGCCTCGGCTCCCCCGCCCTCGCTCCGCTCCAACACCTAAAATGGAAGTTGCGCCCAGCCACAGGCAAGGCAAGGCAGGGCGGGCGGGCGGGGGGAGACCAAGCGGTGCGCTCCGGCCCGGCCCCTCTTTCCCGAAGTGATGTCAGCCCCTGCACGGCTCCAATGGGAGGCAGGCATCAATCCGGGAGCCGCCGCCATCCAATCGCAAGCGGCATTGTAGCATTTTGGGGAGGGGGAGACACCCATCCAGACCCACACCCAGACACACACACACACACACACACACACAAAGGGGGGAGGAGACGTTGCAAGAGGCGTCCCTTTTTAAAAACCTCTAAAGAGAAGCAGCCCTCTCTGCTCAAAGATGCAGGCACCACCTATATGCGTTTACGCTGCAAGAGTCCTTCCAATATTTATTCCAAAGGAGGGAAAACGTCTTCTGCTTTCAATGGAGAATGTCTCTCGTTTTTGTCGTATTCCCTCCTAGGCATGGCTCCTCGGAAGTAAGTTCCGATCCGTTCCACAGGATTTATTCCTTCATAAGCTTCCAGAGAATTATAGCTGTCTCTCCTGAAATCCTTCATGCTTACTCAAGAAGTGACTCCCACTGCATTCAAGCGGACTTTTTGTCACTGGAAATTTTGGGTTTGAGACCTGCAATCCTCCTCTCTCATTACGCTCTACTTTATTTGTTTTTCCTCTTTGCTTGCAGCGCGAGTTTAGATCCCTATAGCCACTATATTACTTCTTGTAAGTACACGTGGTCAGATTTGGGATTTGCAATCAAGTCTTGACTAGCAGCATGTTAATTGACATCAACTGACAGGCTCTATTTTGCATGTAATTTTGAAAATGTATTCAAAATTACAATGAGTAGTTTGTCCTTCCCAACTCCCACCGCTTTTCTATTGAAAAATGTAATTTATTTATTTATTTTTTGTCTCTGATGAGACAACTTATTTGGAACACCGGTTTGGATTTTTTTTACTCTGGTTCCACGACTGTAGTCTTAAACATGCATAGAGCTAAATGCTACATAGGGTGGCAAAAGAAGACAGAAGAGCTGCAACTTTAATAGTTGAGCAGAAGAAGTTTTTGTCATGCAAATTACACCTGCTGGAGCCTGCTCTTCTGTGCAGTTAAATTATAAGAGCACTTTCCTCTTTTTCCAGCAGGACATCTCAATTTTGCATTGATAACAAAATAAAATATTGTCACTACTATCTAAAATAATGAGCAAGTGCATGGAAGTAGAGTCCGTGTGGTGTAGTGGGAGACCAGGATTCAAATCCGTGCTGAAACATGGAAACCCTCTGGGCTATCTTGGGCAGGTCACACACTCTCAGCCTCAGAAAGGCAAAGGCAACCACCCCCTGAACAAATCTTGCCAAGAAAACCCTGTGATAGGGTCCCCATAGGTTGGAAATTACTTGAAAGCACTCAACAACAAACAAGGAACTTGGAGCCACCATGGTGTCATGGTTTCTGTGTTGTACTAGGACTCTGGAGACAAGGATTCAGAAACCCACTGGGTCAACTTGAGCAAGTCACACTGTCAGCCTCAGAGGAAGGCAATGCAAAGCCCTTCTAAATAAATCTTGCCAAGAAAATCCCATGATAGGTTCACCATAGGGTCGCCATAAGCTGGAACTGACTTGAAGGCACACAACAATAGGGAGCTGGTAGTTGAAAATGGAACAGCACCAAGTTGACTTTTCATACCTTTAATATTCTAAAAGAAAGCTAAGATATAAATGCTTGAACTATATAACAGGTTTTGCTTTTGAGTTACTGTTTTACATGCCCCCAGGTTTGCTCCTACTTAGGCCATCTTATCCTACAGTTTTCTTGGTAAGATTTATTCAAAGGAGGTTTGCTGTTGCCTTCCTGCTGTTGCCTACCCAGGTGTGTAGGGTTTTGAACTCTAGTCTCCTGGAGTCCTAGTCTAACACTCAGACCACTACACCATACCCTCCAACATTTCACAGATGAAAACTGGGACACACGTGGTCAAACAATATCAGAGCGTGGTCAAGATGGCAAAAGTCATTAATGAGGAGGAACACACAAACTAGGAGAGAGTGCAGCAGTTTGGTTTTGCCAGAGTCCATAGGGAAGAGCAAGATTCTCCATGCCCGCTCCTCTCCCCATGTTGACTTAATTGAGTGCAAAGTACTTTTGCACTTTGAACTCAGGAGTTGTCTAAATGGTGAAAATAATCCTCATAGAATTTGAGGAGAATATGATTGGTCTAAATGGCATCCGCATCAAGTATTCTGCAGGTGGGGCCAAATCCACCAAAAAATTGAAAGAAAAGCCTTTGCAGCTTTCCCCAACATTTTTTTAAATCTCCATGGGGAATGTGCATTCCCACTCATTGGGACAACCGATTCACTTTCATTTGCATTCCAGATAAAAGCAGAAGTGGAAAGCGGATTGGTCAGACACGTTAACAACCTAAGCACCTGGACCTGCCATGTTCGATTTTTATTTGTCTTAGTGATTGTGTGCTGTGGTGATGAAACAGCCTTTTAAAAATTTATTTCGGCAGAATATTGCACTTTCGTACCTTAGATACACTTTTTAAAAATTACTGTTCAGCAGAGGCAACTGGTGAAAATAAAAACACGAGTAATTCACTTGCACCCGCCATCTTGATTCTGCCTGTTGGGACAGCAGAAGCAGATAGCTTCACATGCCTGCAATTTTGCCAAAAAACCTTTAAGATAAATCAAAGCTGCTTCAAGTTGGCATTAGTGCGCATCAACCCACCTTTTCCTCTCCTAAAGACAATACCTCAGTTTACCCCAATTAAAGTAAGCTGAGGGCAAGGGAGAAAAGTCTCTCTGGCTTTTCTTCGCAAACGAAGATTCAGGAAGGACTCATCCCACGCTTTCTGCAAGCACGCTGATGACTGAAAAGGCCAATCCGAGATAAACAAGTCCGGTTGCAGAAAGCACAGCAGAGGGTCTCCTTGGGTGATGTTTCCAGGTTGCGATTCTTTCTGCGTTGTCGTTTCTCTTCAAGACTTGTTCGGCGTGAGTTCTCAAATAAGGCTGCAGCATTGTGGATATTGCGTCTGCATGCCTCCCGATGTGAGGCCAGGGCGGACCATTGTTGGTGATCAATTTGGCCGAGCCTGAGATGTTGTTTCAGGGAATCCTTGTATCGCTTTTTTGGAGCGCCCCTCTTACGCTGACCCGTGGCGAGTTCACTGTAGAGTACGTACTATTTTTGGGAGGCGATGGTCCTCCATCCTAGAAACGTGCCCTGCCCAGCGCAGCTGTGTTCTCAATACTGGGGTATTTTAAAAGCAGATGAAAAAGTGAGATGACAGAGGATTAATCTGGACAGTCCCTGCCAAATTGGGATAGTTGGAAGGTATGTTATGCCATGCTTTCTCCCATGTAACTACTTAGGATTGCATCCCTATTTGAAAGTATTTTATTGAAATTAATAGGACATACAGCTAAATTATAACATTTTGCAGGATACTATAGCAGATATGAGGAAGAAACAGACTAGATATTACAACTTATTTAACTACAGTCAAGATGGAATATTATGCTACAATCTTAAACATAAGGGGGGCTGGACAAATATGCATAGAATTATCCTGGAATTTATACATATTTGGTCTAAGTGATTCTGGAGTAAAATTTCCATGGCTCTTGTCTTTTCAGTCTGTGTTTTGCTTATAACACAGGGATACACACATATAAGACACTGATCATAGAATCACACAGTTGTAGAGTTGGAAGAGACCATGAGGGCCATCCAGTCCAACCCCCTGCCATGCAGGAATACACAGTCAAAGCATCCCTGACAGATGGCCATCCAGCCTCTATTTAAAGATCTCCAAGGAAGGAGACCCCACCATGCTCTGAGGGAGTGTGTTCCACTGCCAAACAGCTCTTACTGTCAAAAAGTTCCTCCTAATGTTGAGGTGGAATCTGTTCCTGGAGCTTGCATCCATTGCTCCGTGTTCCAGTCTCTGGAGCAGCAGAAAACAAGCTTGCTCCATCCTCAACGTGACACCCCTTCAAATACTTAAACAAGGCTATCATATTGCC
This sequence comes from Gambelia wislizenii, assembly GCA_030847615.1. Taxonomy (NCBI): domain Eukaryota; kingdom Metazoa; phylum Chordata; class Lepidosauria; order Squamata; family Crotaphytidae; genus Gambelia; species Gambelia wislizenii. The sequence continues at coordinate 340,029,509 of JAUMIR010000001.1, read as the reverse complement.
CCTTAACTGTCTTTTTTCCAGGCTAAACATACCCAGCTCCCTAAGTCTCTCCTCATCAGGCATGGTTTCCAGACCTTTCACCATTTTAGTCGCCCTTCTCTGGACACGTTCCAATTTGTCAATATCCTTTTTGAATTGTGGTGCCCAGAACTGGACACAGTATTCTAGGTGATGCCTGACCAAGGCAGAATAGAATGGCACTATTACTTCCCTTGATCTAGACACTATACTTCTATTGAAACAACCCAAAATCACATTGGTCTTTTTAGCTGCCGCATAACACTGTTGACTCATGTTCAACTTGTGGTCTACTAGGACTCCTAGATCCCTTTCGCACGTAGTCTCATTCAGCCAGGTCTCCCCGATCCTGTATCTGTGCATTTCATTTTTCCACCCTAAGTGCAGTACCTTACATTTCTCCGTATTGAATTTCATTTTGTTAGCTTTGGCCCAGCTCTCCAGTCTATCCAGGTCATTTTGAATTTTGATCCTGTCCTCTAGGGTATTAGCTACTCCTCCTAATTTGGTGTCACCTGCAAATTTGATCAGTATGCCCCTAATTCCCTCATCCAAGCCATTGATAAAGATGTTGAATAGCACTGGGCCCAGGACAGAACCCTGTGACACCCCACTGGTCACATCTTTCCAAGAGGAAGAGGAGCCACGGCAGAGCACCCTTTGGATTCAGGTGGTCTAACTAATTACAAATCCATTTAACAGTTGACTTGTCCAGCCCACATTTTACAAACTTGTTTGCAAGAATGTCATGGGGAACCTTGTCAAAGGCCTTACTGAAATGAAGGTATGCAAGCCTTGATGATACAAGCAAATTAATAAACAGATACCTTGGTATCATCTTGTCCCCTGGCCCATAAAAAGCTGAATGCCATAAGCGCTTCTGATGCAAATGCATTATTATTGATGTTTCCATTATTATCACAATATTTTACACCCTGATTTAAAGGCGGCAGGGAGGGGGGATCATTTCACTATATTAATAATTGTTAGTGTAATAGCACACCAAGGCATCAGATACCAACAGTACAGGTTGAGTACCCCTTATCCAAAATGCTTAGGACCAAAAGTGTTTTGGATTTCAGATTTTTTTTAAAAAAAATTAATTTTGGGATATTTGCATATACATAATGAGATTTCTTAGAGATGGGACCCATGTCTAAACACAAAATTCATTTAAATTTCATATACACCATATACACATAGCCTAAAGGTAATTTTATACACAATATTTGTAATAATTTTGTGTATGAAACAAAGTTTGTGTACACTGAACCATCAAAAAGTAAAGGTGTCACTATCACAGTCACCCATATGGATAATTGGATTTCTGGATAAGGGATACTCAACCTGTAGTTGTTTTTTACTGCTCACTATGCATATGTGTACTATGACTATGAATGTACCGGTAAGGATGCTGTATAGCTTCATGGAGATCAGCTACTTAACAAATGAGCTGTCCCTAGATTCAAGGAGGGCATGTATGTCATCTGTTGCCCCACTTTTGTTCTGTTTTATTCAGTTATTTAATGCATGCATAAATATTTATATCACATCTTCACCCAGGACAGCTTGTGAAGACCTGTTAATGTCTTACTTTTAATTGCATTTGTAGCTATAATATAAAACAATAAATCGGCATGCACAGATCTACTGGCCATCACAAACCAGCACTGACAGGATTAAAGTTGCAGGACTTTCTGAATAGCAAGAATGAGTATATCATCTTCCCCCACCTTCCTTGTTTCCTCTAGATTGCTTAACCCTGAAAGTAGCCAATACCATTGTATTGTTGTGAGCTATCCCTGTTGTAATGCTAAATATTTGAGGATGGGTTGCTCTTGAATGGGCTGTTAAGACCCATTAGTTTTACAAAAGTCTTGCTGCTGGTGGAGATTAAAACTGTTTCCTAATATGGTTCATTGCAGATCCCTGCATTTTGGGGGCTCTCTCATTGAGAGTGTGGCATGGAAACTGTTTCAAGGTGAGTAACTGAGGTTCATAATTTAACGCTGCTTCTGCATTATTTCTTGAACATTCAACATTACGCAATGTTTCCTATAAAACTGGCACCATGTAGGCTAAAAGAACATTTAATAATAAGTAAATAAATAAATAAATAAATAAATAATTTTCTTACTCACCTCTTGCTATAGATCGAAGCAGGGAACAGCAGATTAAAATATAGCAATAAATAGACAGATAACACAGTTAAAACACAAACACCAATTAAAAATACATAATCAGTTAAAAGAGTATGAATATCAGTTTAAAAAGAAAGCATACATATTAAATACATATTTTAAAATCTTGAAATGTAAAAACCAACTGGATAGGCCTTCCGGAAGAGACTAGTCTTTAATGCTAGCTATGTCAGTGTCGCAGCTCTATAAATGAACAAATGAACTATAGCTTTTGCTGTTTGTTTCAGCCACTGCAATGATAGCTTGAGTAAATAAGCTTCAACAGGCACTCCCTGTCTTCAAAAAAGCAAGGAAGCAAAACCCAGAACAATGGCCTGGTAACTGCATGGGCTCCAGCCCCCATCCAGAGACATGCAGAACTGTGAGAGGTGCCATATTTCATAGCACTTTCATAAGAGCTGCCTGTGCGTGTGACAGGGTGCCCCTTTTAATAGCTATATAAAGGGGGACTTTCACCAGGTATAGTTTATCATGCAAAATAATGTACAGGCTTTTGCTACATAAATATTAAGAGTACAGGAGCCCTGGGTTCTTTTGCATCAGGCCACCCTCAGGTGTCACCACTATTTTACAGGTTATATAAAGCAATGCTATTCAAAGTAGTGGTCCCTGGACTGGTCAGTCCCTGAGCCATTGGCTACCAGTCCCAGTCAAGTTTCCAGCAAAGAAAGAAACAATTGTACCCAATGGGCACAAATATACAGTTGTCCCTCCGTATCCACAGATTTGGTATCCACAGAATTAAGTACTCACAGCTTTAAAACATTCTTTAAAAATAATAATACAAAAAGCAAACTTTGATTTTGCCATCTTATATAAGGGACACCATTTTGCTATGCCATTGCATATAATGGGAGTTGCATATTCATGGATTTTGGTATCCACGGGGTGTGTGTGTGTGTGTGTCCTGGAACCAAACCCCAGCAAATATGAAGGGATAACTGTAGTGTTGTTTCTAGCACACTGGATTGTTGCCCACACACACCAGGTAGTTTTGAGAAGCACTGACACAGCAGAGCTGAATGTAAGTCTTCACATTCAGGCTGTCTGCTATTAATTTCTACACGGCCCTTCAACTAATATAGCCTCTCTGCAGGACCACCAACCTCATTTTAGCCAGCCAGGCTAAGGATTGGGGCAGTTTAGAAATGACTGTTAAATCTAACCAGTTATTTTCTGATTAGCTACCCCATCACCACCACTTCCCAAGGAGATTTAAGAAGTTGTTGGTTACTGGCACTAATCATCAGATCTTGAAAAAAATTCTAGTTACATGCTGATTCATGCACCTTGATTCTTGGTGTTTTTGTTATGAACACATAAGATGAATTTATTCCATAGGCTAGGTTTAACAGATATCTTAAATAGTATAATATAAATACGGTAACAGATATCTATTGCATATCCTTGACTTAACAGATATACCGTATATTTCTGCATACAAGACTACTTTTTAACACTTGAAAATCTCCTCAAAAGTGGGGGGGTGGTCTTATACCCCCAATAGACCTTTTCCCCTGCTGTGAGAATGATTGAAGTGTAAAATGGCCTGGGCAGTTTTCCCAGCAGATCCTTCCTCCTGCTGTGAGAATGACTGCTTTGCATTTGAAGAGTTAAATGGCCCTCTATTTAGCTCAGGAGAGTCAAAATGATGTTTCTTTTCAGGACAAGTTAGCCTAAAATTAGAATTTCTGGATTCAACTTCTCATTTTGCATCAAGTTTTGTCTATGGTGAAATTCTCTTGTCTGCCAATGTGGCTCTAAAACCATTAATGTGCTCATTCATTAATGTGCTCATTCAAAAATTTGGGATTTGATAGCTTCATATTAACCAACTTACAGTATTAATGCAACCTTACTTTCCAAAGATTGAACACCACAGAGATTTTTCAAAGTATCCCATGCTTTTTTAGCTGTTCTCAGTCCTTTAATTTCACAGACTATTCCATCATCTACAGCCACTGAGCTGGCTGGCTGGTGGGGAACAGGCTTTCCAGCCAGCTGGCTGGCTGGCTGGCTGGCTGGCTGGCTGGGGTGGGGGCAAATTCTATATTTTAACTTAAAAATTGGGGGGGTCGTCTTATGCGCCCAGTCGTCTTATACGCCGGAATATACGGTAGATTCCAAAATAGATCTCCAGAAAGTTCCTCTTCATATAACTATTAAAAGAAGTGGGAAACTGTAACCTTTAGCATCTGGCTTCCTTAGTAAGGCAAGATTAACTGTAGCCTTAACTGTAGCTAGCTACAAATACTATCACCACTCACTATTGGCTTTACTGGCTAGGGCTGATGGGAGTTCTAGTTTAACAACATCTGAAGGGCCATACATTCCTTAACCCCTGTTCTAGAGTCATTAACCCACACTAACAATTATCACCTAGTTTTGTGGTGACACTAAAATATGTTGTATCCTCACACATTTTGTTAATGCTAAATTGGAACACAATAAAATAACATGGATGAGGATGCAGCCTAGGCAATTATGATATTTTCCCACATAGCAGTTATAATGCTTCCTAATTCATGCATATTTATTCTAGATAGTAACAGATGGATTAGGATGAAGCCTAGACAACTATGATACTTTCCCTAATTTAGTCCCCAGACTATTCTTCACTATTTAATATTTTCCAGATCAGTTAATCTAGAATAAAAGAACATAGAGGAAGGTGCAAAATAGAAAAGTGTGGTACATTCCTAAATAGTGCTGAGGCCCTTCTTCATGATCTGATCATTTCCTGCTGATACTACAAGAACAGTTCTGAACTTACATTGGTATCAGAATAATGAACCAGGTGGTCACCCATATGACTCACAGATTTGCCTGAGGCATAAAATTTGCAGGTACAATAGTTAACTGAATAAGATTTGATCTGAATAAGTACTTTGATCTGGCTAAGTACTTTGCAGCTCTCATGCTGGTTTCAGAGACCTAATATTTGTTTAGTTTTAAAGAATTTCACTAAATAGGTGTTTAAGAACTAGTTACTAGGGGTTAACCTGATCCCACTTTATCTATACTGTGAAGTAGGTGTAGATTTATTGAAGTTCTAAAGCAACATTTAATTAAGTGGCCACCCAAAGCAACTATAACATTTCCTGAGGGGTAATTGCTTGACCCATTCCCTCCTGACTGATAATATGCATGTAGCTACAACACTATTTCCATGGGAAATATAAATAACCTATAGAGCAATTACCCCTCTTTATACAAAGGTCAGTCCATCTTTCATCCTAAGGAAATGTATGTGTGTGTTACATGTACCACAATACAATTTGCTTACTTTTCAAACATATCTGAAGGCATTATTTATTATAGCACACAGTTAGATGACTACAACAAATATTAATTTGTTCGTATAATTTTCTCATTTACTTTAGATAAAGGTTTATGTGAATCTGTTTGGTCTTTACTATCCATTTTGCACATTCCTCTATGTGCTTTTATTCTTTTTTTACCTGGAAAAGCTGATTTAAAGTTATCTGCAGATGGGCTGTTGCAGACAGGAGTTATGATGCATGGGAGCTGTTCTTATTGCCTGAAACAAATTCAGCATGATGTAGGTATCCATGTGGCAAGAGCCATTCTGTCAGTTTCCAACAAGGAGTCTTCCCAACTTCCTTCCATGCGGTAGACATATTGACCTAAATCCAATTATTAGTTCTCAACCGAATTAAACCCTTTGAAACAATGACAGTTACAGACATGTTAACTTCTCTATTTAAATTAATTCAACAGGTCTACTCTAATGAAACTCAGACAGTGAAGAAAGATGACAGGAAAAGAATCTATTCTTTCCCAGTGGAGAGGGCTCCAGAGCATCCGTATGCTTGGGTTGTCCCTCCCACTTGCTCCCGCTAGGCAGGATACAGTGACTCTTATTTTGAAGAGTCTGACCATCAGTGGTGTCCTCCAGGAGGGATGACCCCTCTGCTGGCCAGTCTGTTTCCTGCCTACGCTCCTGGTAGGAAATCCTTTCTCCTTGTTCTCTGTCCCCTTCTACGTGGCTGGCACCATTTTTAAAACTATTCAAAACTTTTTAAAACTTAAAAAAGAAACAAAAACAAAGAAGCATTTTACTTACTGCCAGTAAGGGGGTTACTGTAAGGGGATTAGGAGAAGGGAACAACAGAGGAGATTCAAGCGGTGAGCGAGGCTGTGATTTGCAGCGATCACCAGGACTCACCTGGGGCTGGCTCATCGGAGCCCCCAGAAGCGCATTGCGGGACTGGCGGAGGTGACTCCGGAGAGCCCGCAGGAGGCAGCGGCGGCAGGAAGAAGCCAGGTAAGGGGGGAAGACCCCCACTCCGGCTGCTGCTGGCTGCGCCCCAGCCCCTCTTCACCCAAACGGGTGCAACTGCGGGCCAGGGGAGGGCACCGCCACCCAACCGAGGAAAGACCAGTGGGTGCGGAGCAGCCCAGATCCAGGGACGAGCTCCGCGGTGGCGGTGCCTCTGGCGCCCCCCCCAGCGATGCGGGACCGGATCCAGCAACCGTGAGTGGGGCGCAAGCCCCAGGGACGGGACTTCTGGGGGAGGGAGAGTCAGCAGACTTCTCCACATGGCTGGAAGGAGTTCTTGCCAAGGAGACAGCAAAGTGGCTGGTGAAGACCATCTCCCAGCCGAATCGCGGGGGCACCAATGACCAGGCTGTGGGGGGGGGATCGGGCCCCTTCGGATCACCTCTGGGCACAATGGCAATGCACTCCCCCCCGCGCATCCCCCCTTGGCGTCGCAGTCCTCTCTGGCAGCACAGCCCCCAGCAGTGGCTCAGCCCCTCATCGTGAGCTTCGGCCCTCCCGCGCAGCCTTCCAATGCGCTCACCCTTCCCCCCCCACATCACCCACCCAGACCCCACTGCCCGGTCCCAGCGCATGATGACCAGGTGGCTGTTGCCAGAAACAAGAGGCAGAGGAGTGGAAAAGGGAGAGGAGCCAACAAAGGAAAGACCAAGTGCCCACGCATCCAGATGCAGGGGGCGGGGAATGGGGCCACCGAGGAGCCTGTACCTGGCACCAGTAAGGGGCTCACCAGTCACTCCAGCCCACGCAGTGAGGAGGATGAGGATGACCTGGATCAGGATGGCAACATGAGTCGCCCCCACAATAAGCATCCTAGAGAGGTTGTGGATGACGAGGACATCATTTCCCTATACACATCAGGGGAGGACTCCTACAGTGACCAATCAGATCGCGAGGAGGGCGAATTGTCGGAGGAAGAGGCAGAGGGAGCGAACAACACATGGCCCTCGACGCACCATTTTTCCCCTGAGGACTTTGCAGTGATATTCAAAAAGACAGTAAGGACTCTGGGTCTGAGCCTGCCGACCACTACACAGTCACAGATGGACCCAGATCTGCCAGAGATCTCGGGGGATTTTTTTCCCAGAGGCCCAGGAGATGCCTGTTCCTGCGGCAGTAATGCGTTTGATCTACGACGGATGGAAGGCACCGGCTGTAGCCAAGCCACAGCCTTCTATTGCAAAGAGACTGTACACCCTCCCCAAGAAGGTCATGGGGAAACTACAAGTCCCTCTCATTGATGCTCCGGTGTCAGAGCTGGTCTCTTCCACGATTTTTTTGCAAGGATGGGGAGCAGGCCTTGAAGGTTCCAGAAGATAGGCGGATGGATCTGGCACTGAGACGAGCGCATGAGGCTATATCGTTAGCAATCAGGGCCTCCACCACGGCGACTATGATGGCGAGAGCAGCCATGCAATGGTCAAAGGATGCTCTGAAGGACGTCCCTAGAGCACAGACAAGAATTCGCCAGGATCTCAACAAGCTGTCTAAGGTTTCGGCCTTTCTGGCAGACAGCACCCTGGGCTCTGTTCAGTACTGCGCAAGAGTGCAAGCAGCAACGGTGGCAGCCAGAAGACAGGTATGGCTGAAGTCCTGGAACGTGGACTTCAAATCCAAACAGAATTTGGTCTCATCGCCATTCCTCGGTGAGAAACTCTTCAGGGAGTCGCTGGAACCTGTGCTGGTGGAGGAAAAGGACAAGAAGAAGACGACTCTGGCTTCACGTAGGAGGGAGGAGAAAAGATAGTCCAAAAAATATCATTCCTTTCGCTCAGCCGGTAGCCATCACTCAACTGGGAGCTCATCTAACCAGTATAGCTACAGGGATGGCAGTTTGCAGCAATCGCGCTGGGGAGAAAACAGATACCATCAGAAGAATCAGCAGGGAGGGACAGGCAAGACCTCGCATGCCCAGTCCACCAAACAAAGCACCAAGTCCCACCTATGACAATCCCTCCCAGGTGGGAGGAAGACTGCAGGCATTCGTGGGGGCTTGGGAAAACTCTACATCGGACAGGTGGGTCCTGCAATCTATCTGTCAGGGATACCGGATAGAGTTCTCCCAACTTCCCCCACAGTGGTTCCTGCCAACACCAGTACACAGGGACAGCCTCAAGCAAACTCTAATGAAGGAAGCCATCCAGCGTCTCTTAGGAATGGGAGCCGTAGAGGAGGGTCCAAGGATCACAACGGGGAAAGAGCTGCTACTCCATACTATTCCTAGTGCCAAAGAAGAACGGTACATGGAGAGCGGTCCTCAGCCTAAGGGGAGTGAACAAATTCGTCAGGAAAAGAAAGTTCAGAATGGAAACCTTGAAGTATATCCTGGAGGCCATAAGACCAGGGGATTATCTGTCCTCTCGATCTACAGGATGCGTACCTTCACATCCCAATTCATCGGGACCACCGCCAATACCTGCGTTTTTGTTACAACAGCCACTATCAATACAAGGCTCTCCGCTCCGGACTTTCCTCGGCTCCCAGGGTATTCACAAAGATTCTGGTCCCCTTAGTAGCTTCATGGAGATGCTTAGGAATACATGTATATCCCTACTTAGATGACCTCCTGATCCGATCCCAGTCCAAACAGGGAGCGGAGAGGGGCCTCGTCTTCATCATGGAGTCACTCCAGCACCATGGGTTCCAGATAAATATGAAGAGCTCCCTGACTCCATCCCAACAAATACAGCAACTGGGGGTGCTGGTGAGTTCGGCGGAGGGCCGGATCCGGCTTCCCATAGAACGGATCAAGGCAATTCAGACTGCAACACAGAAATCCCTGAATGCAGTCAGATCGGACATCATGCATCTGGCACATCTACAAGGTCTCATGATAGCAGCGATAGACTGCGTCCCATGGGCGAGATTCCATGCCAGGACGCTCCAATGGTTTCTCCTTCCCTTCCAGGAGGAAATAGCCAGCAGGAGGCACCAGACTGTGAGACTGCCCATGGAGGTCAAAACGTCTCTGCATTGGTGGATCTCACCAGCGATTCAGAGGCCACCATTTTTGGACCCGGAACAGGATCCAAATCACCACGGATGCCAGCTTACGGGGATGGGGAGCACACTTCGGAACACATCTGGCACAGGGCAGATGGACACCAGAGGAAGCAGCCCACAGCATCAATTGGTTGGAACTGAGGGCGGTCAGACTAGCTCTCAAGGCATTTGCGCACCTGGTAAAAGGCAGAGCAGTACTCATCCGAACAGACAACGTCGCGACAAAAGCGCACATAAATCGCCAAGGGGAGTCCAGGTCACGGACTCTCGTGCAGGAGACGTCACGTCTGTTCACCTGGGCCGAGACCCATCTGGAGTCAATATCTGTGGAACATCTTCAGGGAGCCCTCAACCAGAAGGCGGACTGGCTCAGCCGGTCAGACATAGATCAAGGGGAATGGAGCCTGCACCAGGAGGTGTTCAACGACGTAGTTCGGGCCCTGGGACAGCCGGAGATAGACCTGTTCGCCTCTCCCGCAAACGCGAAGCTTCCCCGCTTTGTCTCCAGATACGTGTCAGAGGGGGCAATGGACATAGATGCCCTGATGTGCCCTTGGCCACAAACACTACTCTATGCCTTTCCACCAGTGCAGCTGATCCCCAGAGTGCTCAACAGAATCCGTGCAGAGGAGGCAGAGATCATACTAGTCGTTCCAGAATGGCCTCGGAGAGCTTGGTTTCCAGAGATGCAGGTGGATTCGAGGCCTCTCCCGCTTTGAGCAGACCTGTTGTCTCAGGGACAGGTACACCACCCGGACCCGGCCTGGCTACAGCTCCGCGCGTGGAGATTGAACGCCAAATGCTGATGACACACGGGTATTCCCGACCAGTAGTGGGTACAATCCTGGCATCAAGACGGGAATCCACCCAGTGGATCTACGAGTACACCTTTAGGGTGTTTCGTCGATGGTGCAGACGCAAGGGACGGGACTTCAGAGACGTCACAATTCCCGTGTTACTGGATTTTCTTCAAGACCGAGTTGACTCTGGACTCCGACCTAATACTTTAAAAAGACAGATCGCAGCAATAACATCCTTTCTATCTCCAGAAGAAGCAACAGCGGTATTAGCACACCCCCACATCCGTCATTTCATCAGGGGCCTGACTAACTTGGTCCCTCCAATTATAATATTTGGCCTTAATGTGCTTTTGATTTTAATTGCTGTCTACAACACTTGCCAGATAAGCAAGAATAGTCATCCATTTATTTTTACCATTGTTCTTAGTTTAATCAGTCACCATTCTAGTAGGACTAAGAAGGGTAGATCTTTTACCATGGGGAAGAGATCTCTTTATTTCATAACAATCTGTTTCTCTCTTTATGAAAGTTACACTCAGGCAGAAAATGCTCTATGTTTACAGTCCAGCAACCCAACACTGGGGGTGGGGGTAACTGCCAGGTCCTGGGGCCAGTTTTCGGAGGGTGCACATACACTTCCATAAACACCCCCTGCAACAAACAAAGAAAGCCAGTGTAGTGGTTTGAATATTGTACTCAGGACTTTATCAGATGGACAAAATACAGCGTCATAACTACACCACATAACTGCGAACGGGCGCACATATCAGACGTTGCCGTTTTGCAGTTATGTCCTGTCAAAATCCCATAGCTTTTAATTGATGGCTTAAGCTGTCAATAGATCCCCTGTGCCTCTTTTGTGTTGGCATTGTTGACGTGTGAAACCTTGGGCATTTAATGCTTGTCACTGCAGTGAGAGTGGCCGGTCCAGCGCGAACACTTCTGGGTGAGATCAGAACATCCAGGTAGGTTTCGCTCTTTTTATGACCCTCCCTGGGTTACTTGGACTTTTAAAGTGTGCCTAGGTGTTTGGTGTCACTTTTAAGGCTTTATTTGTGTTTTTATTTTTAATTTTCCCGCATGTCAAAGTCTTGCTTGATTTTGAGCGAGGAAGTGAACAGGGCATCATTCACTTCCTCTTTATTGCCGGGGACCCTTTGCTGGGAGAGGAAGGTAAGTGTGAGGGGGAACGTTCTTTTGCTGGCATAGAGATGGGTTTTTTTATGCCGGCAAAAGAACATTTTAAAAGGGGTTGTCTGATAAAATCCCTAAGACACCAGGAGACCAGGGTTTGAGTCTGCTCTCCATAATGGAAACTCTCTGAGCGACCTTGGACCAGTCAACTCTCTCACCCTCAGAGAAAAGCAACGCCAAGCCTCCTCTGAGTACTTCTTGCCAAGAAAACCTTAGCATAGAGTCGCCATAAATTGGACTCAACTTGAAGTCATATGACAAGAAGAAACAAACAAGTAAAAAAAAAGTCAGAAAGATCTGAAAGTACCTAGAAGTCAACTTCTGGTTTTTTTAAAAAAATGCTTTTTTATGTTTAATGATGTAAGCGGAGCCTGGAATCTTTTTAAAAGATGAATTAATTGCACTGCTGATGGTTTCCAGGAAAGGTGGTTCACCCTTTGGAGGGAAGGTAGAAAAAGAGTGTTTTGGTGAGTCCAGAGGGGTCTAGGGCCCCATAAACAGCTGTGGAGGGCCTTACTTTGCCCCCTCCCACTTTTGTTTGACAGGATCAGAAAACATCTGTTCAGATGTAAGATCTCTCTCTCCTCTCTCTCTCCCTCTGGCTTTTCTTCGCAAATGAAGATTCAGGAAGGACTCATCCCGCGCTTTCTGCAAGCGCGCTGATGACTAAAAAGGCCAATCCGAGATAAACAAGTCCGGTTGCAGAAAACACAGCAGAAGGTCTCCTTGGGTGATGTTTCCGGGTTGTGATTCTTTCTGCGTTGTCATTTCTCTTCAAGACTTGTTCAGCGTGAGTTCTCAAATAAGGCTGCAGCATTGTGGATAGTGCATCTCCATGCCTCCCGATGTGAGGCTAGGGCAGATCATTGTTGGTGATCAAATTGGCTGAGCCTGAGGTGTTGTTTCAGGGAGTCCTTGTATTGCATTTTTGGAGCGCCCCTCTTACGCTGACCCGTGGCGAGTTCACCATAGAGTACTATTTTTGGGAGGTGATGGTCCTCCATCCTAGAAACGTGCCCTGCCCAGCGCAGCAGTGTTCTCAATATCATGGCCTCAATGCTGGTGATCCCTGCTTGCTCAAGGACAGCAACATTCATCACATAGTCAGTCCAGTGTATATTTAGGATTGTGCGTAGACAGCGCTGATAAAAGCGTTCAAGGAGTCATAAGTGGTGGCGATAGGTGACCCATGTTTCAGATCCATAAAGGAGAATAGACAGTACAATGGCTCTATACACACTGATTTTGTGCTTTGCCTCAGGTGTTTATTACTCGAGACTCTTTTGTAAAGTCTTCCAAATGCGCTATATGCCTTTGCTAATCTGTGTGATCAATCTCTTTGTCAATCTTGGCATCTGAGGAGATGATGCTTCCCAGGTAGGTGAACTGCTGAATGGACTTAAGCACAGATTTGCCGATGGCAATGTGGGAATGGTGGTGTTCATCCTGTGGTGCAGGCTGGTAAAGAACTTCCATTTTATTCAGGTTGACTTCCAGCCCAAACAGCTCTGCAGCTGTTGCGAAGCAGGATGTTAGGCGCTGCAGAGCTGCTTCTGTGTGGGCAACAAGGGCAGCATCATCAGCGAAGAGCAGCTCGCGAACTAGATAGTTTAGAGTCTTAGCGCGAGCCCTCAGACGGTTTAAGTTAAACAAGCTACCATCAGTACGGTAATGTATATAGATGTCATCTTCTTCTTTGAGCTCTGCCATAGCCCTTTGGAACATCATGCTGAAGAAGATTGTAAATAAAGTTGGAGCAAGAACACAACCTTGCTTCACTCCATTAATTATTAGAAAGGGTTCTGAAAGAGCATCGCCATATCTGACTTGACCGTTCTGGCCCTCGTGTAGCAAGATAATCATTTTAAGGAATTTGGGGGGACATCCTAGTCTTTCCAGGATCTGCCACAGACCTTTTCTACTCACAGTGTCGAAGGCTTTGGTGAGGTTGACAAATGTTACATAGATACCCTTGTTCTGCTCTCTACATTTCTCTTGCAGTTGTGTAAGGGCAAATACCATATCTGTAGTACTCCTATTGGCTCTGAAGGCACATTGGCTTTCAGGAAGAAGTTCTTCTGCAATAGCAAGAACTAATCTGTTCAGGAGTATCCTTGCAAGGATTTTTCCAGCAATAGAGAGCAGTGTTATGCCTCTATAGTTTGAGCAATCAGATTTTGTTCCTTTTTTCTTGTACAGGGTGATGATGACTTCCTCTCGGAGATCTGATGGCAGTTCCCCTTTTTCCCAGCAATTCACAAGGGGTTTGTGGAATTTATCGTGGAATACATGACCTCCGTGTTTCCAGACTTCAGGTGGGATTCCATCAATCCCAGCTGCCTTGCCGTTTTTCATCTGCTGTATGGCCGTAAGGGTCTGTTCCAAAGTGGGAGCTATGTCCAATTCATTTTTCCTGGGTTTTTGTATCATATGTTGGATAGCTGAGCCTTGGACTACTCGGTTGGCACTAAAGAGACTTTGAAAATGTTCAGCCCATCGATTCAGGATGGAGGCTTTATCAGTAATTAATGTTTGACCATCTGTACTGTATAAGGGGCTTTGGACCTGATAAGTAGGTCCAAACACTGCTTTAAGAGCTTCATAAAATCCTCTATGATCACCCAGATCTGCACAACATTGTGTCTTTTCTGCTATATTGGTCCACCACTTGTTCTGCATGTCTCGGAGTTTTTGTTGAAGTTTACTAAATGTGAGGTGGAAAGCTGCTTTTCTTACATGGCAAGTTGGCTGGGCAAGGTATGCCTGGTGAGCAGCTCTCTTCCTTGCCAACAGCTCCTGGATCTCTTGGTTGTTTTCATCAAACCAGTCTTGATGCTTCTTGTGGGAGAACCCAAGGGATTCTTCCGCAGACTGGAGGATACTGCTTTTGATATGTTGCCAAAGCACTGTAGGAGAAGGATCCGTAGGATGGTCTTCAAGTTTTGTTTGCAGATTTGCCTGGAAGTTGTCTCTCATGGTAGCTTGTTGAAGACTGTTGACTTGGAGTCTCTTCTTTAAGATGCCACCCCTCTTAGGTTTGAACTTAAGATGAAGATTTAGTTTACATCTTACGAGTCAATGATCTGTTTGGCACTCTGCACTGGGCATCACTCGAGTATGACGGACATTGCGAATGTTTCTCTGGCGGACTAGAACATAGTCAATGAGGTGTCAATGTTTGGATCGGGGATGCATCCTGGTTGTCTTCAAGCTATCTTTCTGCTGAAAGATTGTGTTTGTAATAGTCAGCTGTTGTTCTGCACAGAACTCTAGCAGGAGGCGTCCGTTATCATTGCAGTTTCCAACATCATGCTTGCCTAAGACACCTTTCCAGGCTTCGGAGTTCTTTCCTACTCTGGCATTGAAGTCACCAAGGATAATAATTTTATCTTCTACAGGGACTTTTTGTATGAGGTGGCATAGGTCTGTGTAGAATTTGTCTTTCTCTACAGTGTCAGCTTGCATAGTTGGGGCATATATACTAAAGAGAACAACATGTGGGAGGCATAAGGAAATAATGCGATCAGAGTGTCCTGTTGGCAAGGTTTCGAGTTTGGAGGCAATGGAGTTTTTAATCATAAAGTCTACTCCTGAAAGATGTTTTTTGGTTTGGGGTTTACCAGACCAGATGTAAGATACATTATCTGTATTCATTTGTAACTATAGCTGTACACTTTCAAGAAATACAGCTCTTAAAGTAACGGATGGTAGTGCGCCTTGGAGCAGAAAGTGAGTCTGTCTTCTTTTCTTTTCTGAGGCAATTAAAAATTCCCATTAGGAAGCAATTGGCATTATTTTCAGTTGTGGAAACAAACCAGGGAGAAATACTGCTACCCAGCATAGCTGAAAGAGCAGGATTGTTGAATTCTCTGACAGATTAAGGATCAGAAATGCTGACTTGTGCTGTTTCTTCCTGTCTTAAACAAAAGGCCCTGCTCCTGTATCTTTAATAAAGATGTGACACACAGGTCAAACATTTATGTTGGAAGGCATAGAGGAGCTGCAGTCATGGATCCCAAAATGGGGAGGGGGAGCAGAGAGGGTTTAAGCCCCTTTCCTCAGACTACTGTAAGAGGGATTGAGGCCCCCTCTGAAATTATCAGGCAAAATTGAACCACCAAGACTACTTGGTAATTCAGCACCATCAGGAATTGTCAACCAGAAATGTAGTAAATGCATCTCGAACACATGCACATGAGCACATACATAAAGGCAGCTATTGTAGTTAAACCTCACAGAATTACTGAAGGCTGTACGCATACTTACTTGGAATAAATTACACTGAACACATAGAGAAGACTTCTGTGTATATCTTGCTCTTGTTGTTGTTTGCCTTCAAGTCATTTCCCACCTATAGTGGCCCTGTCACAGGGTTTTCTTTGCAAGATTTGTTCATAGGGGGATTGCCTTTGCCTTCCTCTGAGGCTGAGAGAGCGTGAATTGCCCAGTGGGTTTGCATGACTGAGCGGAGATTCAGACCCTGGTCTCCCGAGTAGTCCAGTGCTCAAACTTCTATATACGCCTCATGCTTGTAAGACTGGTCATATTGAAGACTGGTTGAATGATAATGAACTGGAGAGGGCATTTGCCCTCAAGCACCATGAAAGCTGCTTTCATGGCCTGACCTGAGATTACCAATCACAGCAGGAAATAGACTGTCCTGCCTTCAGTGCCCTAGGAAACAGACTTTATCACACTACATTATTATAGTGCTATTATTTCACTTTGACTACTATGGCTGCCTCCTGTGGAATTCTGCGGTTTGTAGTTCAGTGAGACCTAAGAGCTCTCTGGCTAAGAATACTAAATGTGTCTGCCTAAACTGCAAATCACAGGATTACACAGGAGGCAGCCTTAGCTGTTAAAGTGGAATAATAGCGCTATAACATTGTAGTGTTTTAATCTTAAATCAGGAGTAGGAAAAGTTGCCCTCTAGGCGGTTTAGGGGAACTTTCACCATGTTTTACCGCTCCTCGAGCCATTTAAACCCAAGCCTTTTTAAAAATCAGAATCGCGGCTTTTAAAAAAGGCCAGTTCTGGGCCTAAAATGGTCCTGTCCCCCACTCCAACCATAGCAAAAATGACCTGTGCCCCCTGTGACAGGCATGAATCTGGACAAATGAGATGAGGGCATGAGGGAACCAATGCCACAGCAGGAGACTGTAATTGGAGGGGTGTCTGTGTTTTTGAAGGTATGCATGTCAGTTAGGAGCTCAGTTGAAGTTCAGTCCCAGTTGAAGTTGGTGTTTGAGATGGAGTCTGTGTGAGGTTCTGAATGAGATTTGAATCCAGGAAGACTGGGTGCAGTGGTTGGGAAGTCTCTGAGTGTTGAGGCTGAATGAAACAAGAGAAAATGAGCCTGGGATCTAATGAAAAGCATTAGAATATTAAAAGCATTAGGTACTGGTGATTGATCACTGAATAGTGATATCCTGTACCAATAAGTCAACATAGTAATAAGCACAAGATTGCCTGCTTAATGTTTCGTTGTTATTCTTTAATGAAGCAAACCTTTGTTATTTGTTCAAAATATCCAGACTCCTTGTGATTTATTCATTATACAGACAGTTTAAAGGCACGCTTACCAGAATAACACCACACATCCACATATTTGGTCAAAAAGGTTCAACCATAGTTCAGAGAAAAGGAACTAAGGAGGAACTGGAAGGAAGGTGGTAGGAACAGAGGGTGGAGGCAGCCAGGCTGAACATTTTGGTAAAGTTGGCTGGCGCGTTTTGAGGTTGCCCTTGGGGATTTGCCGCCAACACCCCCACAGGACATTTGGGAATGAATATACATATGTTAGACTGTCATACTTTGGCCATATCATGAGAAGGCATGACTTACTAGAAAAGACAGTAATGCTGGGTAAGGCAGAAGGCAGTAGGAAAAGAGGAAGGCCACATACTGGATGAATAGACTCAGTCAAGGAGGCCATGGCCCTGAACCTGCAGGACCTGAGCAGAGCAGTTGAGGATAGGGGGTCTTGGAGGTGTCTCATTCATGGGGTCACCATGAATTGAGGTTGACTTGAGGGCAGTTATAGTGCCAGGATGCAGGTGAAGTGTAGCCCTCCAAGATCTCCTGAGGGAACAGTGCAGTTCCCTAGCTTCTGAAAGTTGTCCACCTTGATCTAAGTAGCTGTTTCACTCAGCTAAGAGTGAGCTTACCTTCTGCAGTAGGAGACTGGGTCAGGGGAGCTTGCAGCAACCATTTTTACTTTAGAGAAAAATATGAAGAAAAAGGCCTACTGTCTCAATGTATTCTGTTTTCATTCTTTTGTGGAAAACATACAGGTTAACCCGTGTATCTACAGGGGATAAGTTCCAGGATCACACACACACACACACACACACACACACACACTGTAGATACCTAAAACCATGGATAATAGGGAATCCTGTTATTTTCAATGAGATGAACACTGGAAGTTGGCCATAGAATCACACTGGAGAACCTAAAAGAGCCTAGAGATAACTTCTTCTATTTTTTGTTGTGGATAAGTGAAACTGTGGATACTGAATCCACAGGTCAACCTATACTTGCAAGTACAGTAGGTAGGTTTAATGATGCTAATATTGAGCGTTCCCCCCCCACCTCCACCTTAAAAATAGTTCTGGGATCCCAGGCTGCAATGGTACATCCCTAAAAACACTGTTACTAGCAATAACCTGGTTAGGTTGATTAATCAGGCTGGCTGTAAATACAGGGCAAATCCAGCTCCACCTCCCCAACACGCCTTCAATCACTCCATAATAAAAAGATGATGGTTACCATAGAACAATGTAAGCTGTTTTCTCTGCTAGTTCTTATCTTGTCCTCAGTTGTGGTAGAAACTATGTTTCAGCATTAATTTGGGTGTGAATACCTCAGACTTTCAGTGCAAGTCTTACTCATGCTGAAAGTAGCTCCATAAAATTCAAAATAAGCTGTTTAAAATTCAAAATACGCTATTAAGCTTGAAGACTCCCCCTTTTTTGGAAACTGTTCTGCCTGGTCTTAGAATGTTGCTTGGTCTTTTTAAAAAAAGGCATTCTGTACATGCACAGGTATATACTTCAGTCATTACTGTTAAGTCGTTTTTTTAGCCTATACAAGATATAGCTTAGATTCCATATGAATAAATATAATAGGCTATACTAACATTGTTTTGTATTTCCTAGTACTGTATAGAGATATCTGAAACATAATTGTTGTTTAGCATTTGAACAAAAAGTAGAAATAACAACTTTTAAGTTCTTCAGTAATAGAAAAAAAAATAGAAACAATTCTAATGGCACATTTTCATATTTATGGTACAATTTCAATATTTGTATTATTTCTGTATTCTTAACAGGAGGCACCACTATTGTTTCATGTTTCTTATTCTCTACAAATGGTACTTCTGGCTTGTTATTATCTTTTGTTTTGTTAATATTTAAACTTTGTCCCAATGGACTATGATGCCAACATTCTCTAAAGCTGGATTAGGAATGCTTTTGTAATAATGTGGGCTTAATAGCAAGTAGTAGATGTTTTACTGATAGCTGTCTGTGTATACATTTTGCAATTTAATTTTGCCTTGACATAAGAATTTTCCAGGGCAATGCATTCAGTGATCACATGATATATGGCTGGAATACTTAGACTTGGATTAATCTGTTGTTGCTAACATTTGCTTAATTTGTTTATATTTTGTATTTATATTCTGCCTGTGCTTCCCAAAGGCAGCTAAAACTTAATTTTTTACTAAAATCATAATTTAAAAACCAGAAATAAATAATAAGGTAAAATAAAACAAATGTAGCACATATAAGTTCCTTGCAAGATTGTAAAATTAAATGCTGTTTTCAGCAGGCGATTAAATGACAACAGCAAGGGGAACAACCAGATCTCTACTGGGATGGAACTTAATAGCTGGAGTGCCATTACATGGAAGGCATTCTAGGCACCACAAGGCAAAGCATCTCCAGCTGATCTCAAGTCCCAGGTTGATTCTGGGGAAGATGGTCCTTCTGGTACTTGTAAACATTTAAACTTGCGGTGAGTGCAACCTTTTGTCAAGTAGTCACCTTGGAAGACTGTAATCCATAGAATTTGGTTATGAGCTGAGACAACTGTTTCTGCATCCTTTCTCTGTCTGATAGCAACGTTTTACTAAGGTTCCCTTATAACATGGCCAGATAGTGAAAGCTTGATCCAGTCATGGCTGAATGGAACACTACACAAACTCTAACATGATAAACCATCCTGTCTTATTATGTATCTGTACATTGGTTAGTTTTTCTGTTCTTTAATTGTAATTGGGTTTTTTTTTTAATAGAACTGTTTGGCTTGGCTGTATTCTACGTACTCCCGTCGGCAAATCTGTGCTCAAGTCCGTTCAGCAGTTCACCTACCTGGGAAGCATCATCTCCTCAGATGCCAAAATTGACAAAGAGATCGATCACAGATTAGCAAAGGCATATAGCGTATTTGGAAGACTTCACAAAAGAGTCTGGAGTAATAAACACCTGAGGCAAAGCACAAAAATCAGTGTGTATAGAGCCATTGTACTGTCTATTCTACTTAATGGATCTGAAACATGGGTCATCTATAGCCACCACCTACGACTCCTCGAACGCTTTCATCAGCGCTGTATACGCACAATCCTAAATATACACTGGACTGGCTATGTGACGAATGTTGCTGTGCTTGAGCAAGCAGGGATCACCAGCATTGAGGCCATGATATTGAGAACGCAGCTGCGCTGGGCAGGGCACATTTCTAGGATGGAGGACCATCGCCTCCCAAAAATACTACTCTACGGTGAACTCGCCACGGGTCAACGTAAGAGGGGTGCTCCAAAAAAGCGATACAAAGACTCCCTATCTCAGGCTCGGCCAAATTGATCACCAACAGTGGTCCGCCCTGGCCTCACATCAGGAGGCATGGAGATGCACTATCAACAATGCTGCAGCCTTATTTGAGAACTCATGCTGAACAAGTCTTGAAGAGAAACGACAACGCAGAAAGAATCACAACCCAGAAACATCACCCAAGGAGACCTTCTGCTGTGCTTTCTGCAACCGGACTTGTTTATCTCGGATTGGCCTTTTTAGTCATCAGCACACTTTCAGAAAACGCGGGATGAGTCCTTCCTGAATCTTCGTTTGCTAAGAAAAGCCAGAGATATTTCAGAAGAAGGAACTGGCAAAAACCACCTAAGTATTCATTGCCTAAGAAAACCCTATGAAATAAATGGGGCTGCTATAAAGTGACAGGCGACATGAAGGTACACACACACAAAGTAATACCCACAGTGCTTCCCTTAGACATGACCAGTATCAAGCAATGAAGTGCGCCACCTGTTGGATCCTCTGTGCTATGGTTGCCCCTTTCTCAAGGTTTTAACATTGTTCAGATTTAACCTTTGGAACTAACAAGTATCTTACCCAAAGCTTTAGGTATGTTGAGAATGTGCACTGTAAACTGCCCTGGGATAGATATTATGAAGGGTGTCATTTAAATACCAGAAATAAAATATTCCAAAGAGGAAGGTACAAGGGGGTGTGATAATGCTGGTTAGTTGGCCCTCTACCGGTAGGTAGAGTAAGGATCTAGTGTGGGGTAAGTGATAGGCGTGTTGGAGTATGACTCTGGAGACAAGGGTTTGAATGCTTTCTCGGCCATGAAAACCCACTAGGTGACCTTTGGCAAGTCACACACTCTCAGCCCTCAGAAAACCCAGTGATAAGGTTGCCATAGTGTCATCAACAATGAGGTGATTTCCCCAGGCAACAGATTTTGATTGTGATGAAAGGGAAGCAGATTGTTAGTGATGTGTTGTTATTGTATTGTTTTTACTGCCAGAAAGATGTGCTTTATAGGATTTTCTGCCTTATGTCAAAATAATTTAACTGGCATTGGGTACTGTGGACTTAGACTTGAATGTTTTTGGAGATGCTATTTGCTGCTTTGCCTCAGGCAGATAAACTGTTTTAAGCCTGCCCTGGTGGTTACAATCTTGAACAAATTACTTATTCTTCATTGGATTAACAATTCTTGACTCTACCTTCCCAGTGTAATGGCCGTTAATTCCACAGAATGGCATGGAGTTTGTGTTATGCAACATTTTGAAGTCTTGCTGTTAGACTGAAAACTTAGATCTCCACAGTCATTCTCTCTCCCCCTCCCATTCGTTGCCCTATTCCAGAGTGGTTTACAAACCTTAAACATAAAATAATTATGACAGTGATGGTGATACTGAACTTTAGAGCCTTATTTACTTTAATAAACTTGTTGCCAGCCATTACTTAATGGATTAAGACTACTATGACAGAATAGGGGAATAATGCATTTTTTGTTGTTCCCAGTGCCAAAGTTTCCCCATGTCACCCACGAGAGGCTTTGACCCAAAGCTCTTCAGTACAAATGAAAAGACTTATTTTGAATGGAGTGGGTTTATGTAAAGGAGCTCAAGGGCTGTTTCAAATTCATTTGTATTCTTCACAGAGAAGCAAGTGAAGAAGCCAGCCAGATGCAAAATTAAATTAGAATCAAAACTGGAAGGAACTAAAATGCCATCTAAACAGCAGATACAGAATTATTCAAGCTTTTGTTTGGTATAAAAATATGTTTCATTTGCATTTCCTAGACAATCTGATTTCATGTTGGATTAAAATAATAATAGTAAAGAAACAATAGTAAATAATAGTAAAGAAACATTTATTTACTTACGGTATTATATAGGTTCTGTCTAGAAAAAAATACGAACAGGTCCGAAAAGGCAGGCATTCGCAAGGAAGAGAATTGCCTACATGGTTTGTAAGTGCCCCCTAAACCATGACCCCTAGCCCAGATGGCGAGTGTGCTGCTGCACTGGCTGGGGATTCTGCAGGGTGTCCTCCCCACAAAAGTCCAAAGAGTCCGACCCCACACCCCAACTCTTTCCACCCAGCCAGCCCAGTAACTTTCCCCACCGGCCACCCCAGCAGAGGGGGGTAGGAGGGACTGACCTGAGGGTCCAGAGCCAAGCTGCTGGGAGCAGCGCATGTCCCATGGCTTCCTCTGAATGCGCTTCCTCCTTCCTCTTCCTCCTCCTCCTCTCAGCAGCTGAATTGCCAGCCTGGCCAGTGGCCAGACTGCTAGACCTGCAGTCAGGAGGGCAACCCTTGGTCTAGCAGATCAGTTCGATTCTCAGGGAAGAAGCGGTTTCCCAAGCCAAGGAAGCAGCAGCCGTTGAGGAAGATGAAAGGGAAGGAGACCTGGCTTGGCCGCAACATCTGGGGGAGGAAATTTAGGAACGGCTGCTGCTGCTCCTCTCTGGTAGGACTGGCCTCATCTTTATCAATGACTTCGATGAGGGAATTAGGGGCATACTTATCAAATTTGCAGATGACACCAAATTAGGAGGAGTAGCTAATACCCTAGAGGACAGGATCAAAATTCAGAATGACCTGGAGAGCTGGGCCAGAACTAACAAAATGAAATTCAATACGGAGAAATGTAAAGTACTGCACTTAGGGCGGAAAAATGAAATGCATAGATATAGGATGGGAGACACCTGGCTGAACGAGACTACGTGCGAAAGGGATCTAGGAGTCCTAGTACACCACAAGTTAAACATGAGTCAACAGTGTGATGCGCCAGCTAAAAAGGCCAATGCGATTTTGGGCTGTATCAATAGAAGTATAGTATCTAGATCAAGGGAAGTAATAGTGCCACTCTATTCTGCCTTGGTCAGACCTCACCTAGAATACTGTGTCCAGTTCTGGGCACCACAATTCAAAAAGGATATTGACAAATTGGAGCGTGTCCAGAGAAGGGCAACTAAAATGGTGAAAGGTCTGGAAACGATGCCTTATGAGGAGAGACT
Source organism: Gambelia wislizenii (assembly GCA_030847615.1). Classification (NCBI taxonomy): domain Eukaryota; kingdom Metazoa; phylum Chordata; class Lepidosauria; order Squamata; family Crotaphytidae; genus Gambelia; species Gambelia wislizenii. The sequence goes on along the minus strand of JAUMIR010000001.1, from coordinate 340,006,154 downwards.
TAGGGAGCTGGGTATGTTTAGCCTGGAAAAAAGACAGTTAAGAGGCGATATGATAGCCCTGTTTAAGTATTTGAAGGGGTGTCACGCTGAGGATGGAGCAGGCTTGTTTTCTGCTGCTCCAGAGACGAACACGGAGCAATGGATGCAAGCTCCAGGAACAGAGATTCCACCTCAACATTAGGAGGAACTTTTTGACAGTAAGAGCTGTTTGGCAGTGGAACGCACTCCCTCGGAGCGTAGTGGGGTCTCCTTCCTTGGAGGTCTTTAAACAGAGGCTGGATTGCCATCTGTCGGGGATGCTTTGATCAAGATTTCCTGCATGGCAGGGGGTTGGAATGGATGGCCCTCGTGGTCTCTTCCAACTCAACAATTCTATGATTCTTTGATTCTGCGAGGAGGGCGAAAACCTGCATGCATACCTTTAAAAAAAAATGGTGGCCACTGCTGATTCCTCTCTCTGTTAGCCCCGCCCCCTGTGCTCATTCAGGCAATCATAACTCTGCCTGTTCATATCTGTGCGACCATGGGTATACAAACGGTCACACTTGGAAATCGTATGGATCTTTTTACTAAAATCCGTACAAAGCCCCAGACGTGCTGCTAATGGACTTTACAGTGAGTTTTGCCGCCCCCCCACCAATTACTCATATTTGTGTGAATGGCCATGTGAATGGGTTGCCGAACTTTTGCACGCTGTTCATGTTTTTTTGTTTTTTGTTTTGCCATGTAGATGGCCCCTAAAAGATAAATAAGCTACCTTTTAGGCCCTAACATTTAGGATAAACACTCCCAAAGTGACATATAACAAAAACATCAGACAATAAAAACAATTTTTTTGAAATGTTACACGGGATAGTGCCTGTAAAAAGAAGGCAGTGCTGTATACACAGTTGTCCCAGAAGAATCCTAATTTGTTTATAGGACAAAATAGGTGTGTTTTTAGGGCAAGAGTGTAGAACATTTGGCCCTTCGTATTTGTGGTCTACGGTTCCCATCAGCCCCACCCAGAATGGCTAATAGTAAAGGACAGTGGGGATTACACTCTAAAGCATCTGGAAAACCAAAGGTTATTCACTAGGGTTTCCTCTCAAGGCCAGGCCCCTCCTCTCCAGGTTTCAGAATGAGGGGTAGAATCTCAAAGCTGCCTTGAAAAAAATTATTTAAAACTGTGCTGCCGTGCCCCAGCTGCAGGCTGCTTTGGAGTGGCTGCTGTGGATTATCCAGGGGTTCAGTCCGTCTAGTTTTTCTTCCCTCTCTCCTTTTTAAAACTTTATTTATTTATTTATTTATTTATTTATTTATTTATACACCGCTCTTCAGCCACAAAGGCTATTAGAACAGTCTACAAAGGGTCAACTGTACTTGACACCAGGGCTGAGCAGGAGGGACTGGTCTGCATGGGGAAAGAATACACTGCCTCAGGAATCATTGAATATAAGATTGCTGTTTGGTGGCTTTGTTTATCTTACTGTTAATTTCCCCAGTTCTGTTCTCACCATATTCACCATGCCCTTAATGTTTGAAGCCACAGCACAATCACTTTATTTGGTGTGAGGCACTTATAGATTATACCAGTGCTTTTCAAGGTGAATGATGCGTGTGACTAGCAGGGTTCCCGTCCCTGCCATTGTGCCAGGGACCAGCACCATATTTATGAACTTTGACTAGCACTATTATTTTCTTTCCTGGAAACTCACCATGGAGTGGCAGCCAATAGCTTGTGGATCAACACCAACTCATGGGCCATCACTTTAACTAGCAAAAACTATGTTACCAGCAAAATAAATGAATAAACAGTGGTGTGAATGTATTTCTTCTTCAGTTCTCCTTGGCGCTTGATTCCTTTTTCTTTTCAGTCTTATCACTACACTCATCATCTTCCTTCTCTTTCCCTAGCTCCCTTCCCTCTCTCATCCTTTTTTGCCTTCTCCCCCACCCCAGTTCTCCTGAGTATATTTGTCTTCTTCCTTTCCCACAATTTAAATGAGATCTGGGGCAATACACAATCGAAGCATAGGGGAGGCACCTCACCTCAGAATGGCTCTCTGCATGGACCATGAACCACCAATGAGACTTTCTGCATCCAAACACATCCTTTCCCACTGAGTTGCAGATTCTCTTTAGCTAAACTAGTTCTTCTTCTATGCTATGGTATGTTGACCATACCAAAAAAGGCAAAAAAAAAAAAAAAGAAGAAGAAGAAGATGATCCAGAAAACTACAGACCAATCAGCTTAACCTCGATACCAGGAAAAATATTAGAATGGATTACACAGGAGTCTGTCCACAAGTATCTTTAGAACAATGTAGTGATCAGTAGGAACCAGCATGGGTTTGTAAAAAACAAATCCTACCAAACTAATATCTTTTTTTCAATCAGATATCATTTATCTGGCTTTCAGCAAAGCATTTGATAACTCCCCCCATAATATTTTGATTAGCAAACTGATTAAATGTGGAATAGATGGGATCACTGTCAGATGGGTCTGTAATTGGCTGGAAAACTGTGCTCAAAGCATTGTAATCAACTGTGCTTCAGATTGGAAGGAGGTCTCAAGTAGAGTGACTCAGGGTTCTTTCCTAGGGCCACTACTCTTCAACATTTTTATCAATGACTTAGATGACAGGGCGGCGAGAATCCTTATCAAGTTTTCAGATGACACGAAACTGGGAGGGGTAGCTAACACATTGGCAGATAGGAACAGAATTCAAAAGGACCTAGATAAATTGGAAAGTTGCGCAGAAATTAATTAAATTAAATTAAATGGAGACAAATGCAACATTCTACATTTAGGCCACAAAAACCAAATGCCCAGGTATAGGATGAAGGATACATGGCTCAACAGTACTACATATGAAAAGGACGTTGTGATTATTTTTGATTATAAGTTGAACATGAGCCAGCAATGTGATGCTGCAGCAAAAAAGGTAAATGCTATTTTAGGCTGCATTTATAGAAGTATAGTTTCCAAGTCAAAAGAAGTAATGGTCCCACTATATTCTGCACTGGTCAGGCCTCATCTGGAGTACTGTGTTCAGTTCTGGTGCCTCATTTTAAGAAGGATATAGACATGTTGGAGCAGGTCCAGAGAAGGGTAACAAGGATGATAAGGGATATGGAGAACAAAACATAAGGAAAGTTTAAGAAGCTGGGCTTGTTAAACTTGGTAAAGAGAAGACAAAGAGGTGACATGATTGCACTCTTTAAATACTTCAAGGACTGTCACAGAAAGGAGGGGGCAGGCCTGTTATTTGCTGCACTAGAGGGTTGGACCAGGTCCAATGGTTTAAAGTTATAGAAGATTTCGGCTGAACATTAGAAAGAACTTCTTGGCAGTAAGGGCAGTTCAGCAATGGAACCAATCGCCTAAAGAGGTGGCGGGGTCTCCTTCTCTGGATGTCTTCAAAAAGAAGCTGAACAGCTACCTGCTGGGGATGCTTTAGTTGGAGATCCTGCATTGAGCAGAGAGTTGGACTCGATGGCCCATGAGCCCCCCCCCCCAACTCTATGATTCTATGATTCTGTGGCCAAACTCATGTAAATTATCTGAGAGACTGATTTCTCCCTTCAGAGCAGGGCATTTAGTGTGCCTCTCCCTGCTATCTGTAATGCTCTTCCATTAGATACCTGACATGCTCCAACTATTCTATATTTTAGACACATGTTGAAAGAGTACTTATTCACTATTTAAGGCTTCCCCAGTCTCACCTAACATCTATTCCATGGACCACATAAAAAGTGTTATGTTAATTCAAATATTGTTTATTGTATATATTTTATGTTTTATTTATGTAAATTGCTTTGAAAATCTTGGATCTAAGAGGTATATAAATATTTGTAAATACTGTACATAAATTATACTGTACACCAACAATGGTCCGCCCTAGCCTCACATTGGGAGGCATGGAGACACACTATCCACAATGCTGCAGCCTTATTTGAGAACTCACGCCAAACAAGTCTTGAAGAGAAATGACAACGCAGAAAGAATCACAACCCGCAAACATCACCCAAGGAGACCCACTGCTGTGTTTTCTGCAACCAGACTTGTTTATCTCGGATTGGCCTTTTTAGTCATCAGCGCGCTTGCAGAAAGCGCGGGATGAGTCCTTCCTGAATCTTTGTTTGCAAAGAAAAGCCAAAAAGAGAGAGAGAGAGAGACAGCGACAGAGAGAGACATAAATTGGTAAGTTTGCTTAAGTTCAGTGTGGCTTACTCCCAAATAAATATCTGTAGGACTGCAGCTATGACACAGATTTACCTTTCAGTCCACTGCCAGATCAATACAGACAAATTCTGGACAACCCGGCAATAGCCAAAAAGGAGGTATAATAACAGAGGATGGTTAGTTAAACATGAAAAAGCAAGCCATGTAGTATGCTTGGGGAACCACACAATGGGCTAAATCCTGTTGTTAATCCCAACTAGAGTAGATCCCCTAAATCACTTGGATTTACCTATATGCTGACTATATTCTGATCTATATTCAATGATTGATTGGCTGAATCTAGACTCTAGCTGGGATTAAACAACAGGATTCCAGCCTTTATGGCTGGTGGCATATGGGCATGCTAGGCACAACTGGAATATCTCCTAATCTTTTAGGAATATATCTATTTGACATTAAATAACTTGAGTTTTACAACATCTCTTCCATATTCCCTTTTGTTTCTCACATTTGTAGTTTATGTTGGGAGGGTAAATCTGCTATCTACCGTAATTTGCCTTAGATCAGCAAGCATTTCTGGCTCCCAGTTGTTTGGCAATAGCAACAACAAAATAATTCTGCTACCCACTACATTATTTCACTAAAATGAAGAACATTTTGGACTCAGATAACTGAAAATGAATTTGCATGTGCAAGAATTATAAGTCCCATTCACTTCTGCTACTCAAAAACAAATTTCTGGGATCAGCATTCTTTCATTGTAAGCAAAAGTACTTTGCTCTGGCTGATGAATCTTGGGGTTCTAGTAGAACAAAACAAAGTAGACCTCACAAGTGGGAAGTCTATGCATTCCTAGTAAATCAATCATCATCAGCTATTTATATAGCACATCACTGTACATGGCACTTTACAAGTAAAAGAACATCAAAATAGTTCCCTGTCTTCAAGCTTACAATCTAATTAAGACATGACACAAAAGGAAAAGGGGATGGCAGTGTGGGAGGGTATTAAGTTCAGCAAATACTGCCTCTTCTTTGCTCCCTCCAAAGCCAGGGCAGTGGCAGTTGAGGTGGATGGAGGGCCGTTCATCTGCTTCTGGGCCTAGTAAATGCAAATGAACCAGCATTTCTAATAATGTTTGAAACTTTCCATGTTATTCATTAATTGAGAGGCACAGGTATTCACAGTAAATCTTGTTAAGCCATTAACAAAAAACATGGTTAAGATGTTTAAAGAATAGAAATGTTTTCCAATTGCGATAATGCCATGGTGCAAGCTGCCATTTTAACTTCTCTGTTCCTGGCTATTATTTTAGGTATAGTTACAGTACTTTGCTGGTATTCTATGTAAAATTAGTGTGGCTAGAAGCAAAATTGGACAGGATTCCTGCCCCTTTAATAGCTAAGAAGAAAAGGGAATGTCAGTAGATGTAGCTCTGCATGACAAGCCACACCTGCTTACCTTCTCTCTTTTACATAGCTCTAAAGGTTCAAGCACCTTGTCCTCTTTTCAGCTCAGGCCACTCTATTTAAAATTTAGTTTGTGTTCGTACAAGCCTAACAAATTTGAGATACATAAGAGAACCACAGGGAGAGGGTATCACAAGAGAAAGCAATGTAGGAAGGATGAAAATTTGCCTAATAGCATGTAAATTCACTTTTAAGTCCCTGAGAAGGATAGTAGTCCTCCAAATGAGAGGGGAAAACCCTGCTTGAAATGAAGGAGCCTAAATGTCTTATAAACAATACTTTGGAATGTTTTACTGTGCATTAGGTACAGTACCACCACCTTGAAATCTCAAAATGGGTGGATTTTTCTATGAAGACTTAATAATAAATATATTGGGTTGGATACAAGATCTATCTTTTTGAGCAGAACGGCCTCCCCATACACCATAGCTGTCTCCCCATACACCATAGCTCCCTGATCCTCCGTGTAGCATTTTCAGAGAGTGGTGGGGGTTGCTGTGGCGAGAGAGGTCAGGAAAATCTACTTCAACCCAATGTGTTGCAAAGTCCTAAAGATTACAAGCCAGCATAACTAGAGCATTTACAAACATTTCCTTCTGCCTGCTTCTGTTCTCTGTTGTATATATACCAATCAGGCTCATATGACCAAAAACAAAAATTGTCTTCACTGGAGAAGAGAGTTTGCTACTCCCAAATTCTTTTAGCATCAGCAACTTCCACTATCCCATAGGGTAGCTGTGTCGAAAAGAGGACAGGGCTCCTGTACCCTTCATAGTTTGTAGAAAAGGGAACTTCAGCAGGTATTGCTGGTCATTCAAGCTCCACCTGCTGAAATGGCCTCCTCAACATCGCCATTAAACACTAAGGAGCTCTACCATCTTTTTCATGTAGCAATTCTACTGTCCTACAGGATGAAAAGCTGTATCTGGGTGTTGAGTGGCAGGCAGTACTTCTGCCAGGCCTCCTGGCACTCTGGCTTCTATGCAGCTGACGCTCGTCCTTCTCTCCTTATGTTTATCCATCCTTTTCCCCTTCCTCTGCTACCCTGGCTGCTCCACTTTCCTTCCCATTCTATGCAGCTGACGCTCGTCCTTCTCTCCTTCTGTTTCTCCATCCTTTTTCCCTTCCTCTGCTACCCTGGCTGCTCCACTTTCCTTCCCAATTCACAACTTCCTCTTACCTGGCAGTAAGGGAAACAAATGTGTTTTACTTTTCTTAACATTTATTCAGGTGTGCAAGATGAGCCTATTGCTAGGGCTCCAGTTATGTCCACCATTTTAATCTCCCCAGAATGCATCTGGAGGTCCACATGTGAAGATGACAGGTGCCTTGGCAGGAGACACATTACTGCACAGCATGCCTGTCCGTCTAAATGTTGAGAAAGAAATAAGGTATTATGTTATGATGACAGGTGTCAGCCCAAGTGTATGGGTGCCCATGCTGGGTGCTGACACAGAGCCTGTTTCCTGCTGCTTCCATCCCTCATCATCTGCTATCTCTATCTTCTTGGGTGGTTGTGTCTTGCCCTCCTCTGAGGTTTCAGGACTCTGGAACTGTGCCCCAAAATCTTACCACAGCATAGTCCATGGTGGCAGAAACTGAAAAAACAATGTGAATCTAAATAAAATAAAGACAAACCAGTTTAGCAATATTTAAAGGGCCATTCCTTAAAAGGTCACTGTTGTGAGCAATCAAAAATAAGTTACAAAGGAAATGCATTGGGTCTCCCCCGCCACACACACACTTCTACATATTGAGCAAGCAGGGAACTCGGTTGTATCCACATAGTGAGAACTTTCTTTCAACTGTTTCCTGTAAGGGCCATGTCATATCAGTGATGTGTGTAGTGAAGCTGTTGATTTTTTGGTTGACTCACTGAATTTCTTACTAATCCTTTAATCTTTCAAAATCTTCCAAAATTAAGATTAAAAATCAGGATGTGATACTAAGTATACATGCACAAAGGCGGCATACACTTGCATTATACCCAGAAGCATGAAAAGAAGGGATACTTACATATTTATTGTCCTTTCGTATAATGTGAATAGTGTCCCTTATGATGAGCAATCTTACAGCAGGACCCCCGTATCTGCTGGGGACTGGTTTGGAGGGGGGGGGCATGGTACCAAAAACCATGGATAACAGTGAACACTATTGAAAATAGTAGGACTTCTGCTTTAAAAAAACACAGAGTTGCCTTGGAGGACCTAGAAAATGGCTAGAGGTGACACATTTTCTAGAAAGACTATGGTGGGTGTGCTGTTTTGTGTCTTATGGATAACTGAATCAATGGATAATGAATCAGTGGATACGGAGATCCTACTGTATAGTAAACCTAGCATAGCCTAGACTCTCATTCCTCTGATTTGTATTGTCTTTCTTATAATTTTTTCTTTCTCTGTGTGTACTAAAATATTTGTAATCCACACTTCCATTCCAAATCATCTTCAGTATGGATAATATCAGCCATACATAATTCAGGCATAAATAATACAATTACATCTCTGAAACAACTGAGAAACAAAAGAAGACATAAATATAAAAATTAGGAATGGAAACTATAATAAATACACCTTATTTTGTAAACTACACATGTAGGGGAAACTGATAAAAAAAACATTAAATCCAAAGAGTAGACTATCTTCATCAGTCTAATACACATTAAAATAAATCTTTTTTTATTAAAAAAATAAAATAAATCACAAAAGTTAAATTTTAATTTGTTTGTGTTCATTCTAATGAATTACTGTGAGTCAGTTGTTCAACTTGTATGAGGCAACATTTGAAAAATTGAAAAGGGGAGGGAAGCCAATTAAGGATAACTTCACAAATTATAGCTATGGGTACATCCTATATATATTTTCACATGTGTATGAATTAGGGATCTGAAACATGGGTCACCTATCGCCACCACCTACGACTCCTCGAGCGCTTTCATCAGCGCTGTCTACGCACAATCCTAAATATACACTGGACTGACTATGTGACGAATGTTGCTGTCCTTGAGCAAGCAGGGATCACCAGCATTGAGGCCATGATATTGAGAACACAGCTGCGCTGGGCAGGGCACGTTTCTAGGATGGAGGACCATCGCCTCCCAAAAATACTACTCTACGGTGAACTCGCCACGGGTCAGCGTAAGAGGGGCGCTCCAAAAAAGCGATACAAAGACTCCCTGAAACAACATCTCAGGCTTGGCCAAATTGATCACCAACAGTGGTCCGCCCTGGCCTCACATCGGGAGGCATGGAGACGCACTATCCACAATGCTGCAGCCTTATTTGAGAACTCACGACGAACAAGTCTTGAAGAGAAACGACAACGCAGAAAGAATCACAACCCAAAAACATCACCCAAGGAGACCTTCTGCTGTGCTTTTTGCAACCGGACTTGTTTATCTCGGATTGGCCTTTTTAGTCATCAGCGCGCTTGCAGAAAGCGCGGGATGAGTCCTTCCTGAATCTTCGTTTGCGAAGAAAAGCCAGAGATGAATTAGAGCTAGTGTGGTGTAGTAGTTAAAGTGTTAGATAAGGACACTGGGAAACAAGGATTTGAATCCCTGCTCACCCATGGAAACCCACTGGATGGCCTTGGGCAAGTCACACTCTCTCAGCCTCAGAGGAAAGCAAACCCCTTCTGAAAAAATTTTCCCAAGAAAATCCTGTGATAGGTTCACCTTAGGGTTGCCATAAGTCAGAACTGACTTGAAGGCACACAACCATCACAACAATAATGAATTAGGAGCTAGAACTAAATGCATTTTGATATCATGCTTCCTGCAAGACTGACACCAAAATGCATTTAGTTCCTTCTAATTCATACACATATGTGTGAAGTATTATGTATTCATTTATTGTTTATTAAAATACTTATACCCCAACCTTTATCTGAAGATCTCAGAGTTGCTTACAACTCTTTCTCCCACTTCAGGAGAAAGGCGGCATATAAATTCCACAAGTAAATAAATAAATAAATAAATAATAAAATCAATTTAAAATCGTTAAGAATTTTAAAAGTTTAAAAAGAGATTAAATATATTAAATAGTTTCTCAATTAAAAACAGACAATTTAAAACCGCTTAAAACCAACTTAAATAATACAGTATAACCATAAAACATGTGCAACCTGGGTAAAATCAGTTTGGCCTGAAGGCTTTAATAAAAAAACAAGTTTTAAATTGCCACCAACATTATTTCAACATAGGCACCAATATGGCCTCCAGGGGGAGGGAGTTCCGCAACTGGGATGCCACTGCAGAAAAGTCCCTCTCCCATGTCCTCCCACAATATATTTCCCCTACCTGATTGGGACACAGAGGAAGGGCCCTCTGCTAGATCTCAATCCTTGGGTGGGCAGGGCAGGGCAGACATAGTGTTTTGCAGTACCTGTAGGCCAAATGAATGTTGCATCTTAACAGCACCTTTGGCACTTCAGAATTTTTTTTGACATGCACTTACCCCTAGCCTTACCCTGCATAGCCAATGGCATGGGATTGTGGGAGATGTAGTCCCAAACATCTGGAGGCCTGCACAACAATTTCCCACCCTTGTGTTACAGGGTACCTGGGGGTCAGTTACACAGGAGAATTAAGTGCATAAAATATCAGCTTACCTCCCTTTTGCACCAGTGGCCATTTGTTCCCACGATTTTCTTCAAAAGTGGTTGTAGCGAAGAAGTTGCTATTTTGCAGTTCACACGCCCATGCCACTTCCAAGGCCCCTGCCAGATTACGCGGAGTGTTGCGTCGCCTTCCCCGCGCCACCGCCAGAGGAGGGTCACGTCGGGGCCCGTGCTTTCTTTTGTGCGGCCTTCCTGAGCCACATAGAGGGCTGTGTCACTTCCTCCGCGCCCTTGCCACACCACTCCCGGGGGCTCTAGGGTCAGAGTCTACAGTGCGAGGGGGGGCAACCAAGGCCCAACAACAGCCTCAGGCATGGCACAGTGCTGTTGTTGTCATTGGGCCTCAGTCGCCCCACCACCACCACAGACACTGACCCTAGAGCCCTCGGGAGTGGCGCAGCAGTTCTCAGACACGCTGCTCCTGGGGCCTGCATGACCACAGAGGCCTCGGGAGCGGCGCAGCACTCCTAACAATTCTGGGGAATAGCTCTGGATTTGCAATAGGCCAATCTGTGCTTAAGTCCGTTCATCAGTTCACCTACCTGGGAAGCATCATCTCCTCAGATGCCAAGATTGACAAAGAGATCGATCACAGATTAGCAAAGGCACATAGCACATTTGGAAGAGTTTACAAAAGAGTCTGGTATAACAAACACCTGAGGCAAAGCACAAAAATCAGTTTGTATAGAGCCATTGTACTGTCTATTCGCCTTTACGGGTCTGAAACATGGGTCACCTATCGCAACCACTTACGACTCCTCGAACGCTTTCATCAGCACTCTGTATGCACAATCCTAAATATACACTGGACTGACTATGTGACAAATGTTGCTGTCCTTGACCAAGCAGGGATCACCAGCATTGAGGCCATGATATTGAGAACACAGCTGCGCTGGGCAGGACACATTTCTAGGATGGAGGACCATTGCCTCCCAAAAATAGTACATACTCTACGGTGAACTCGCCACAGGTCAGCGTAAGAGGGGTGCTCCAAAACAGCGATACAAGGACTCCCTGAAACAACATCTCAGGCTTGGCCAAATTGATCACCAACAATGTTCCGCCCTGGCCTCACATCGGGAGGCATGGAGACACACTATCCACAATGCTGCAGCCTTATTTGAGAACTCATGCTGAACAAGTCTTAAAGAGAAACGACAACGCAGAAAGAATCACAACCTGGAAACATCACTCAAGGAGACCTTCTGCTGTGCTTTCTGCAAACGGACATGTTTATCTCGGATTGGCCTTTTCAGTCATCAACACGCTTGCAGAAAGCATGGGATGAGTCCTTCCTGAATCTTCTTTGCGAAGAAAACCCAGAGAGAGAGAGAGAGAGAGAGAGAGAGAGAGAGAGATCTTCTTGACACCCCCGCTGTTGGAAGCAGTGAGAGAGCATCTTTGAAATAAAAGGCTGATCTTCTATGGCTGGAATCTGCGACACAGTGTGGGAGGGCGGGCCAAAGGCCCAAAGACCCCGCAGCAAGGCAGCCGTGCCCCTTCCCTCCTACAGGCAGCGCGGCAAACTCCTTCTTCTTGCCATTTCCAGTTTTGCCCTTTTGCACATTGATTGTTTACATGACCGCTTGCAAATTTGGAGTACTCATGTCCTATGGTGTGCACTTTTCTAAATATATCGCTTCTTTTAAAAAAATTGTCAGGAGAAATAATGAAAGCTGATACCATGCGATTTAAGGGTTTTTTTTGCCCCCCTCCTGAATAGGGCAACTTTGACCCAAAATCTGTGTGGGCCATTAGGCATCTTGGCAAATTCTTTGTAGATTTTTTTTGCCGTATAAACAACCCCCTGCTGTTCTGTAATATGAAAGGCAGTCTTCAGATGAACTTTTAAATCTATGTGAACTGCAGGCCTATGCCTTGAAAAGTTAAAGGCTCCCAAACTTAAAAGTTAAAGGCCCCCAAAAATGTGATTTTCAGACACATGCTTCTGAATTGGGGTAAAAGTGTCAGCTGCTTGTTGTTGCTAGGTCTCTTTGCGTCAGCTCTGACTCTCATAGGGTTGTCTCAGCAAGATTTCTTCAGAGGAGGTTTGCCATAACCTTCTTCTGAGAATTAGAGAATGTGACTTGTCCAAGGTCACCCAGGGGCTTTCCATGGCGTAAAGGAGTATTTCAGTTCTGATCTCCAAGAGCCCTAGTCTTAAGGCTCACTTCACCACACTGACTCTTCTCCCTTAGCTGCACTCTCCCTTTATAATGCATACCCTCCAACATTTCACAGATGGAAAAGGAGACACATGTGGCCAAGCCGCATGAGAGTATGTCAATACTGTCAAGATGTCAATACTGTAGTTATCAATGAGGAAGAACAGATAAGCTGGGAGAGGCTGCAGCAGTTTGCTTTTACCTGAGCCTACTGGGAAGGGCAAGAATCATCACCCCTCTCTCCTCTCCTCCTGCTGAGTTAACAGTGCAAACTACTTAGGCAGTTTGAACTCAGTTTGCAGCAATTGGAGCAAGCTGAGGATAAGAGGTGAAAGTGGGAGAGGTGAGAGTCTGAGACATTTTAAAAGCAGCAGAAAGAGTAGGACTACAGAGCATTAATCTGGTCAGTTGGAGGGTATGATAGGGGGGTGGGGCAACCAATGGTCCTCCCTGAGGTTGTTAGATTGTCCTTCACTTCATCATCAGTCCAACAATATCTGGAAAGCCTCACCTACCCTAGACTTGCAGGCATGGCCTTCCCACAAGGGGCGGGGAGGCTGACAGGGCTGTATCCTGGGGGCCTCTGTGTGATATTATTGTAAGTTTTTATTATGTAAATCCATTTAGCTTTTATATATACTTTGACATCATCATTTAAACTGACTCATTTTCATTTTTATCCTAAATCCTGTAGAGCAAAGCTTCTTAAACTGTGGGTCGTGACCCCATATGGCGTCCCATAACTGAATGTGGAGGCCATGAAAAATTTGGCAACAGTCAATTTGATTAGATTTTCCTTGGTTTTTTCCCTGGCTGTGAAGCCATGTTCTGGAAGAGTTTATTTCTGACATTTCACCTGCACATGCAGGCAAAACGTCAGAAATAAACTCTTCCAGAACACGTCCTCACAGCCTGGAAAAAAACCAAGGAAAATCTATGGATGCCAGCCTTCTGCTTTACAATCAACTTGATTTATAACCTATTTTATATACCTATCTACCTGGAGTCACCTAAAAATTTCTGGGGCAAAAAGAGGTCACAAGTGAAAAAAGTTTAAGAAGCCCTGCTGCAGAACATCTGGTTGCCCTTAACCTTAGCAGTAGGTGGGGACCCCAACAAAGATCCTAGCCTGGGGGTGGGGGCTGGCTTCAGGATGTTGGGAGCCGTGCTGGCAAGAGAGCCTCTTAATGGAACTTAATATGGAAAACCCAACATCATCCCCTCCTCCGCCTTTTACGCGTGATCCCACCCCGCCCCCTTTTTGAAACAAGGTCACCAATCCTCCCGCCAAAAGCCACCCTCCGCTGTGATTCGCCGGCCTCTCAGCCAATGGAAGATCTGTTTCTGAGACTGGGCGCGAGGAGGGGAGGGGCGAGGAGAGGAGGCATGCGCGGCGCGTGCGGGTACGTTTTCCCCCCTCTTCTTTTTTCCCCTCCTCCTTTTTCCTGCGAGGTTGGAGAGACGTTGGGAGAGGCCGCGTGGCGCGCGCGGGAGAGGGAGAGGCCACGCGCTAGGGGCGGGCGGACGGGCTGCGCGTCGTCGTCGTAGTCGTCGAGGGGCTGCCGTGGGCTCCCCACTCCCGAGTCCTCAAGGCAGGGAGAGTCAGTCGCCCACGCGACGTGGGAGGCCAGAGTGGCCGAGCAGCCGCGTCCGTCCCCTTAAAGGGAAGGAGGGAAGGACGGTCCTGTAGTGAAGGTGGGGGAGCCATTCTTGAAGCTTCCTTAACAAATTGATGAAGGAAATAAAGAAGAGACCCACTCAGGTTTCTTAGTCCTCTTACTCCTCTCTGAGTAACGAGGAAGAAAGGAAATGAGAAGCGCTGGAGTAGCAATCGGACATAGACTTTAGTTTTATGGAGTATAGCACCTCAAGTCAGCTGCTCTTTTTATTTGTTGCTTATCTAAAATATTAGATTTTTCTTTCTTTCAGTGAAGACCATGTATCAATGTAGGAGACACTACCAATGATAGATACCAAGTCATGGGGCTATACTGTATGCCTAAACTTATTTTAAATGTTTGTTTCTTGATTCTTATTCTTTTTTCTTGATACAAGGCATCCAAGTCAACAAGACGTTTTTGTTTTGTTTTGGGTAGCCTTCAGGGAATTATTTCCTGTGGTGCTTCTGTGTATCAATTTTTTTTTTTTTTTTTAGTTGAGCTGTTAGTTGAAGGCTAAGGAGAAGGAGAGGTGAGATGCGTTCTATTAAAATATTTAAAAGGAGGGGAAACCAAACTGATGGGAATAAACTAGTACAAATGCCAACTGTTTAAAACTAATGGGAATAAAAAAGTGTATAGTACATACTAGATTTTGCCCTCACTGGGTGAAGTCCCATGTGCACAAAATGGGCAATTGCAGCTTTGCCTGTGAGAATAACTGGCTTTTTGAGTTGTGGAGACTTAACACTAGAGCTACTGCCTAATTCTGGCACAGAGGGGCATTGATGCCAGCTTTCCCTGCTGAATTTGGGCCTGTTTTAAGGCATTGAAGTTTATCCAGAGCATGATTCAGGACAGTGCTTTCCAAACTATCTGATGAGGGAAACTAGTCGTCTCCATCGCCCCCACAATGTACCAGGGACCAACACCATATTCCATCCCATTGACTGCCACAGCTTTGAACAGCACTGATTTAGGATACGTATTCAAGATGGCTTAGAGTGCAACCCTTATATATGTTTACTCAGAAGTAAGCCTGTTGAGTTTGGTGGGACTTACCCTTTGTGTAAATATGTGTAGAATTTCATCCTTAGTTTGTGTTAGCTACTCAATATGCTTTACACGCTTTCTTGTTCTCGCAGTGGAGAGTGAAGTAAAGATAGATTTTGGCCACACTCGAGTTGCATTAGAGGACAAAGTGGAAGATGATGCTTTGTGAAAATGACAGTAGGAAAAGCAGTAGTCGTTCTACATTAATTCACAACAAAGGGGTGGCATTTTTGAGAGTGAGGCATAGTGATGTAGTGTGTACTTAACACAAACCTTTGCATATTGGACTGCTTCAAAGAAGGCTGTTCTGGTTGGATTATAAAGTTGTAGCATCCTATAACAAAAGAGCTAGCCACAATAGTGTAAGGATAGGAAAGATCAGAGTTCTCCTTGAGACCAGCAGGAGTGCTGGTTGAGACTGCCTCCCCAGAGGAAACTACTCGGTCAAAATGCTACACTAGATGGATCTTTGATTTGGCCCATTATAGTGTTTCTTACAGTCTGAAACACCAGAAGCTTGATTTAGAAGAAATCCTGCCTTTGTAAGTTGTCATTCTTTTAAAAGATCAAAATCCACCAAGTGATACTTCAGTGTGTCTAGTCATGTTTTATAAACACCTCTTAGAACAGTCTTACTAAATCAGACCAAAGGCTTGTCTAGTCCAGCTTTTTATTCACACCCAGTTGCACACAGGAAACCCAACAAGCAGGGCGTGAGGCCAATAGCACCTCCCTGCTGGGATGTTAATTCAGGTTGTTCCATCAGGATAAATGCTGATATTGCAGCTGGCAACTGAATTAAATAGTCTTTATAGGCGTCAAATAATAAACTGTCACAGTAAACTTTACATCCAGTCTGTGGAGTTGCAGAGAATAACAGACATAATGTGAGAGAATTGTCTCCTGAAGGTGTTCCATTTGCGGCTGTAGGAGTTTCTCATTGTTTGAAATGAACATTTTTGGTAATGAGTATCAGGTTTAGAATAGGCTCTGCATGGCACTTATCCACTACCTGGAGATTCTGGGAGGTGTAATCCAAAACAGTAACATTTCCAAGTCCATTACAGTACGACCCCTGTATTCTGCTGGGGATTACTTCTGGGGGACTGCGGATAACAAAAATCGTGGATTATACCAAACACCATTGAAAATAATGGGACTTCCGGTTTAAAGTACTATAGAGTTGCCTTGGAGGATCTTCTCTTTTTTATTACTTAAAAGGGTAAATGTCCTTTCCTGTTTGTCCTTTTATAAATGTCTGCCTTTTGAGGGTGGGATGCAACTTGTTCAGTGTAGGCGGGAAGGCCCCTTATACAGGGCAGGGAGAGAGTGGGCGGGGCTACCGCCAAAATGCTTATATAACTTTCTGGAATGTTCCGAACAGTGCTCTGCACAGGCTCAGATAACCCAGTTGTATGGGTTCACAGAGACCACAAAGAAGAATACCTTTTGTCCCTACAAGATCCCATGGTGATTTGCCATTTTCGGAAGAAGGGAGGCGAAAAACTCCATTTACTGTGTGGGAAAAAGCCTTCATGGCTTTTCCCTTTAAAAAAAAATAGTGTGAGGAAATGTGTGTTAGTGTTGTTAAGACAGCAGATTAGCTTTGCTGTGCATTCTCAGAGAGGGCAGAACTGGAGATTGGATTGGTTGGACGCACACAAGGGTCAGGTTTGCTGGCAAGGCAGCGCCTGGAAGCCCAAATGATTTTTTAAAGCACAAGGTCACACTTGTGCACCTTTGCTTTAAAGTTAAAAAAAAGTACTGTGCAGCAGCAGTGTGTTAATTTACTGCCGCCATTTTGATTTGTGGGCAGGGGAACTTCAAACATGGATAGCTTCTCAGCGTATTGTTTTTGCTGAAAGGCTATGGACACAAAACACTGCTGTGAATTTGCAATAATGCACAGGAATGAGCATGATATCATCTTGTCTAGACTAGCCCTAGGTTTGATTTTAATTATTCTTCCTTGGGTTAAAATCTACTTGTTTTTGAGATGTGTATTTTTTTAATTGACTGCAGCATCTGGAGATAGTGTCTGTCATTTTTTTCTCTGTGTCCCTGATTGAAAGCAGGAGCCTGAATGTTTGAGGACTTGTGCCTTAGAAAGGCGGTACTAATATATTTTGAGGTATCATTTGAGCTGCTATCATAAGCAGTATTGCAAGAATGAATGATAAAGTTCACTACTTCTGGATCTTCTGGGCACTTTGGAAAACCTCTTCTGAATTGTATTTATTCACTTTAATTCAAGATAAGACTAAAATAACTCATTGATAATGTGGTGGAAGAGTATTACTGATTGTGTTATACTTTGGTAGAGTAACCTGAAGGAAAGACTTATATAGGCTATTCTGTACCCAACTGTGCTGGCTAAAGGCTAAATTTAAAGCATACAGCTATGTCTGCAATCCTATGCATGCTTACATTATTTATCTACTTTTTAACTCAGTGGGACTGAAAACTTGCCTATAAGGGAAAACCATGCTTTCAGCTACATTTCCTGACTCTGTTACTTTACAGAAATCTGGCACGTGACAAAGGAAGGGAGGTTCTGCTGCCATGAGCCTTCCGGCAGCAAATCCCAAAATTCTGTACAGGAATTCCCGCCTGCTCCGCATGGTGTTTCTGCAGCTTCATCGCCAACAGAGGGCTGATTTATTTTGCGATGTTGTCCTGCAAGCAGAAGGTAATTGTCTTTAAACTAGGAGATATTCGGATGAAGGTGCTTTGGCTGATATCAGGGCTACAAAATGTCAGATGTCTAGATGCTTAGAAATTCTGTTCCAGTGCTCATTATTGCAAGAGGATTTGGACACCAAAGGGCTGATACATAGAATTCTGATGGTGAATCCTAAGCAACCCCCCCACCCATATTAAATGGTATCTTGGTTGTACAGTTTTCTCTAATGTTAATTAGTGTGGTGGCAGCCTCATGTAGAATGTGATGAATGGGTGCCTTAGGCATCTGCTTCTGGTCCCATGATTTGACTTTGACACTGAAATAATAACTGCTTCTGAACAGCTGTAGAGCATCTTGCCCTCAGCTCTGAATGATCACAACCATTCCCACACCATCTGATAAGAGGGGAAGGGATTTTTAGTGCAGAGGGTATGACTTCTGTGTAGATATGGGCTGTGGTACCTTCCCTTTCAAACCAGGGTGGGAATTGTGAGGCCCTTCAGATGTTGGAGCACAACTCCCAGCATTTTGAAGACTGGTACAAAACAGGGTGTGGGCTGTTGTGCCAATCCAGACATTTTGGGACTGCAGCACCCATAATCTCTCACTACTGGTTATGTTGGAAAGGGCTGATGGATGTTGGAAGTCCAGTAGCATCCAGAATGTCACTGCTAACCATCCTGGTACACAGAAATATGTAACTGATGCAGGCAACACAGTCCAGCCAAAGCTAAGACCTCTAAAGTCCTATTGTTTTTTCTTTCAATTGAACTGATCAGTGTATCTTTAACTGTTTCATTGAAATCAGTGAAACTTTTTCAGTATGTCTTTGACGAGGCCTCCTATACATGTGTACCTCCTGTAGTGGTATAGTAGCCTTTCCCAGTGTGGCATCTTCCAGATGTGTTGAACTACAGCCCCCATTACCAAGATATGAATAATGGCTATAGTCCAACACCTTTGGAGGGCCTCAGGTTGGAGAAGACCAGGGTAGAATAAATACATGGCATTTACATATTAAGTAATTATTCTTGACTTGTAACAGGCCTGCCCACAAATATGAACACAAATCTGCTAAGAATTTGCCTTAGGCAGTCCCTGCTGAAACAGTCAGCTTATTTGTACTGAGGAAAGTCTGTGTGTGCACATGTGCTTAAACAAAAATATAGCCCATCCTGTCCAGTGGATTGCAGTAGCAAAGTGTCTTCACAACTGGGTGGGCAGGGAACAGAGTGAGGTAAAGTAAATCCCTCAACCATGTTTTAAATTAATAGCACCTTCAGAAGGAATTGTGGGAACATGATAACTGTTCAACTGAGCTGCTCACACTCATGGATTATAAAACTGGATTGTCTAAAAATTATACCTCTATAGTTGTGGGGTTGGACCATTTGGGGGCCAGCCCATGGAGACCATTCTGTGCTTTGAAGACAGATACAGTAACAATAATGACACTGTTGTTTGCAGGACAAGCTGTTCCAGCTCACTGTTGCATCCTGTCAGCCTGCAGCCCCTTCTTCACAGAGCGCTTGGAGCGAGAAATGCCCCCCAAAGGACACAAAGTGGTGCTGGAGATCCGGGGCCTGAAGATTGGAACTTTACGTAAACTGGTTGATTTCCTCTACACTTCTGAGATGGAGGTGTCTCGGGAAGAAGCGCAGGATATTCTTGCAGCTGCACGACAGCTTCAAGTGTCAGAGCTGGAGTCGCTTCAGCTGGAGGGAGGGAAGCTAGTCAAAAAGTCACTGGGCCCACGGTTAAACCGCAACTGCTTACAGCTCTCCAGTTCAGTGTCCATTCCAGAGGCAAGCTTGGTGCAGCCTCCTGACATCTGTGGTGGTAATTCCTTGACATCCTTGGCGGTTTCACACAAGCAACGTACAGCGGTGAAGGTTCCGTGCACCAAAGATAATGATAATAGTGCTGACCAGAAAGAGACAAAGAAGCAAAAACCTGCTTCAGCATTGCTAAGTGGTGACAAACGACAGATGCCTAAAGGCCCAACAGTTCCTGCTGATCCACTGCGAATAAAAGGTAAAAAACGTGCAACAGGTACATTAAGGAATATATCAGGCAGTGCTGAGACCAGTAATCTGCAGATAGAAAAGACTGTGGCTGGAGAAGGACAAGGGTTAGTGAACTTCCAGGAGACAAAAAAGATCAAGCTCAGCCGCTCAAAGCTCTCCTCTCCACCTTCGCCCATGCCATGTGCTGCCAAAGACTATAGCTCCATGGCATCCAGCAAACCTTCAAGGTCCACTAGGCGGCTTTGGAGGCAGAAAATTTCTCCTAGTAAAGATGGGACCAAAGGAGCTGAAGACAGTAGTCATTTACAGGGCTTATGGAGCCCCCCTCTCCTTCCTAAGTGTACTAAAGGCAGGAAGCGCAATGATAGCGAACCAGCTCCCGGCTCAAGTCTTCTCCCTGACACAGGACAGATTGGCCGGGTGAAGCTCCGGAAAGTTATTGATGGTAGCTGCTGGGAAGTGGTGCAGGAATCACCTGCAGAGCCCACGAGGGCAGCAAACACTGTGTATGCTTTGCAAGACAAGGGCCCCCAGTCTCAGCCCCACTGTCCCAAGGCAGAAATAGTTGATGCACAAGAGTCAGCCAGCTCTGCAAAACTGCCAGCAAAACAGGAGGCCACACCTTGCAGCAAAAAGAACCTGGTAGAACAGGATGAGAACAAGAAGGTGTTAGGTTTAGTTGAAGAGGATAATACTACTGCAACTCCATATGAGCTGAATGTGTTTACACTAGAGCATCTGGCTGAGGATGAGCAGTATGGTAGCGTGGCTTCAAATGGGGAGTTGGAGCACATGCTGGATTTGCTTCTGGCAGATGATGATGCCCTTGGGGAATCCCAAAGCACCACTTTTCCAGATGTTGTACATATATCATCCCCTGCACAAAGATCAAAAAAGAGTCCTCTAGGAATTGCAGGAGCTGAAGAAAAAGATAGGTGTTCTGCAGATACATCAGTTTGTCAGCCCCTTGTTGAAACTGAAAATAGACCCCTAAAAAGGGAGCAGGAGGCTCCTGATCTGGAAATTGGTAAAGAAACTTGTGACTCAGAAAATGGGGTCCTCTTGGTGAACCCTGTTCATGGCTCCCTTCCTCTTGCAGCATCCGAACCAACTCATTATGGTCTTGCCTCGTACAAACCAGCCTCTGTTCCTGAGCTGGATGACCGGGCAGTGTCTGAACATCAGTTGGCTGTCTTAGAGAATGGAACGGCAAGTTTTTCTGAGGCTTTGGCTGTCATTTCAGCAGGTGACAAGGACCAGGGGCTGCTGTCTCATGGAGTGAGAGTCTCGGGTACAGAAGCACAGCCCCATACTCAGGTGGTGCTGAAGAACCCTTTGCAACACAACTTGGACTGTAAGCTGCTACCCCTCTTAGCCAGCTTAGACGAGGAAGAACTAGATGTTGGTGGGGTAGAAGAACTCTTTGTTAGCATTGAGTGTGTCCGGCCAGATCCCTCTCCAGTGTCTGAAACTGAAGTGGATGTTCTAAGCTAGCGAGTTCAGGGTGGGGCAAGGAGATGCCTTGACTGCCTACTATATATGGGGTACTCTCAGTACTTCAGTTAAATTCCATGGCAAGTAAATACGAATGCGCCTCTAGCAAATAGGGGGGGAAAGGCATGTAGTCTCAAGTGTTTTGAGTAACCATACTTGAAAGGTTTAAGGAAAGGTTCCCCCTGCAATTCATGGATGGGGGCTACTTCACCATCATCACTCCTCATCCTAATCTAATCATGAGTGTTACATTTATAACTTTCTGTATGCAGCACAGTACACAGTATCCTGAGATCTGTTAATAACTTTGTGGAATAGGCAACTATCTTTAAAAAGGAAACAGGCATTGCTTCTATGAAGAGTAATGAAACTTCAGTGTACAGAAAAACTTATCAGGTTGGCCAAGGACTACACATGTTAATTTCTTTTTTAATCTTTGCCCTAAAGGAAAGCAGCCCATATAGCTGCCTCACATTAAACTGAAGGAACTTTGAACACCTACCACAACATATGTGGATCCTAGAACTCAATGGACAAAATCACTTGTTTTTTGAGATAAACATGGGCATGTGTGTCACATAGCAGTGTTGTTCAGCTAGTCAGAATCCTGCACTTCCTTTCATAGGCTAACTTTGTAATGTTTTAAGGGGTAGGTAGCAAAATGAACATATTTCACATATTATGCCTCACTGTTAGGATGATTTTTTAATTTTATTTTTACATGCTGAGTGGGTGAGCTATTACACTAAATCAGCAGTTCAAACTGGCATCAGGAGGAGAAACAAGTACCCTTGTTCTGCTGGTCACTTGGCCATTAACAGCTGCACATGTATTGTCACTGAGTAGTAAGGGCTACATTTACCAAGAGTGGGTTCTTTGCGCTGCATTGTACCATTTTGGGGCTATTTGTTAAAAGCAGTTGCTGCCTGGAAACATTAGAGCTCCTCCCTAAGGAATACAAGAATGTACTACCATAGGTAAACCCCCTTGCCTTATTGCTTTGATTAGAACTGGCCACTTGGACTGCTTACTATATCACCCTCTTGACAGCTGGCCTACTGTATGGAGAAGCTGATGTAGTGAACAGTTAAGTGACATGATAAATATCTTATATAGATAAGACCCTCCAAGGGCTAAAAAAAAAGAAATGAAAATTGCTTGTTTTTCATTGAAACCATCTTCCTTGTGTTTACAGCTTCTTCAGACAGGTGTACAAGTGCAGTGATCCATACCTCCGTGAAGCTGTGCCAAATACTTCCTTCTCTTTCAGCCCCAAGCTCTCAGTGTATGGAGAACATTCTGAGGAGCAGATGGTGCAAAGACAAGAATAAATGTTGAGTTGTGACTTGTTGAAATAAAGTTTACGTTTTTCTGGGATTCTTGTTTTACTTCTGTAGACTCATGACAACTTTGGGATTTAGCTGTGTCACAGGAAGCAAAACCACATGAGCTGAAATAGGTAGGTAGAGGTTATGGGGTGGGGATAGAAGAGGATTTAGCACACTCAAGATATAGGTTTCTGATGTGTTTTAAAAGCTAACCAGTAGATAGTACACAAGAACACTCAGACATATTTTCTTTTTTTTGTCTGCTAAGTAGGTTAAAGAGCAGAGCAAGATCTCTGAAAGGCAACAACAAACGACACATGACAAACTACAGAAAATGTTTCATCTTTTTAAATGAAAAATAGGTTTCAAGCTTTAAGGCAATAGCTCCAAATCCTTTCTCCTTCAGAAGTTTTGGGCTTAGATCATAGGTCATGTTGGCTACAATGTCAGGTTTTAAGTCCAAAAACATCTGGTGGACCAAAGGTTAAGAACCACTGGTATAAGGCTTTAATCCTGTGATTCCAGAATATTTTAGATCTCTTCCCATCAAAACTAGTCCTTTTCACTCTGGCATCACTACAAGCAAAAGGTCATTCTGGGGTGGTGCAAGAAGTATATGCAAGTTGTGGAGCTACCATGTGTAATTTTCCTTCTGTTTGTTGTGAGTATGTTAAATGTTAAAGGAAAGATAAAAACCACTTGCTTTTCTCGTTATCCTGCTGGCACAGCCTCATTTATTGTTCTCTCTGCCCTACTCATCCATAGAACTGCTTTGCAAAAGTTACTCTCAAGTGTTGAATGAAGACCAGGGCCACTGGTAGAAATTATGGTTGAAACAATTGCATAGTTCAAGTGTACACAAATATGATCATTTAGACATGAAATTACAGGATGAAGAGATCATGGCAGAGAGCCTGGGGCCACCTGAGAAATAAAAAATGGGGATGTGAACATAGAATCAGAATTGTAGAGTTGGAAGAGACCATGAGGGCCATCCAGTCCAACCCCCTGCCATGCAGGAAATCATGATCAAAGCATCCCCGACAGATGGCAATCCAGCCTCTGTTTAAAGACCTCCAAGGAAGGAGACCCTACCACACTCCGAGGGAGTGTGTTCCACTGCCAAACAGCTCTTACTGTCAAAAAATTCCTCCTAATGTTGAGGTGGAATCTGTTCCTGGAGCTTGCATCCATTGCTCCGTGTTCCAGTCTCTGGAGCAGCAGAAAACAAGCTTGCTCCATCCTCAATGTGACGCCCCTTCAAATACTTAAACAGGGCTATCATATCGCCTCTTAACCATCTTTTTTCCAGGCTAAACATACCTAGCTGCCTAAGTCTCTCATAAGGCATGGTTTCCAGGTCTTTCACCATTTTAGTTGCCCTTATCTGGACACGCTCCAGTTAATAGCCTTTTTGAATTGTGCCCAGAACTGGACACAGTATTCTAGGTGAGGTCTGACCAAGGCAGAATAGAGCGGCACTATTACTTCCCTTGATCTAGACACTACTATTGATGCAGCCCAAAATTGCATTGGCATTTTTAGCTGCTGCATCACACTGTTGACTCATGTTCAACTTGTGGTCTACTAGGACTCCTAGATCCCTTTCGCACGTAGTCTCATTCAGCCAGGTCTCCCCCATCCTATATCTATGCATTTCATTTTTTCACCCTAAGTGCAGTACCTTAAATTTCTCCATACTGAAATTCACTTTGTCAGCTTTGGCCAGCTCTCCAGTCTATCCAGGTCATTTTGAATTTTGATCCTGTCCTCTAGGGTATTGGCTACTCCTCCTAATTTGGTGTCATCTGCAAATTTGATAAGTATGCCCTTAATTCCATCATCCAAGTCATTGATAAAGATGTTGAATAGCACTGGGCCCAGAACAACCCTGGGGCACCCCACCTGTCACATCTTTCCAAGAGGAAGAGGAGCCACTGCTGAGCACCCTTTGGGTTCAGCCGGTCAACCAATTACCATCCATTTAACAGTTAACTTGTCTAGCCCACATTTTACAAGCTTGTTTGCAAGAATGTCATGGGGAACCTTGTCAAAGGCCTTACTGAAATCAAGGTGCTGCACATGTGCTGTTCTGTTTTGAAGGCAAAGACATACTTTATGAAACAACTGAGCAAGGCCACTTGATTCTTACAGAAAAGGCCTTTCACCACTAATCTAGAAAGGCAACTTCATTAGAACAACTAATAGAGGTTGAGTTGCTACTATTCCTCTTGAGTTTTAGATGCTGTAAAGACATAGTTGATCCAGCTTGTTTATTGCTTCTAGTACTGCTTGGCCTTTGCTTTTGTTACAATTTTAATATTGTACACTGTATTTTTAATTTTATATCACTTTGCGGGCTCTGACCAGTAGAAAAGTAATTTACAAATACTTTTAAATAGTCTCTCTCTGGCTTTTCTTCGCAAACAAAGATTCAGGAAGGACTCATCCCGTGCTTTCTGCAAGCATGCTGATGACTAAAAAGGCCATTCCGAGATAAACAAGTCCGGTTGCAGAAAGCACAGAAGGTCTCCTTGGGTGATGTTTCCGGGTTGTGACTCTTTCTGCATTGTCTTTTCTCTTCAAGACTTGTTCAGCGTGAGTTCTCAAATAAGGCTGCAGCACTGTGGATAGTAGGTCTCCATGCCTCCCAATGTGAGGCCAGGGCAGACCACTGTTGGTGATCAATTTGGCTGAGCCTGAGATGTTGTTTCAGGGAGTCCTTGTATCGCTTTTTTTACAAATACTTTTTAATAGTGAAATACATTTTATTAGGGTATCCCTGCACAGATGCTCTATTGATATGTTTGTATGGGCAGAATTAAACACGACATATAGAAGTTCAGGCTTTATTGAAAAGCAAAGCTTACAATTTCCCCAAATTCCAAAGAGTAAAAAAGCAGGCATACTTTTAAGACAAGGAGGGGCAGGAAAGAGCAATGTGGGTCCATTTTTCTGTGGAGGAGGGGCGACAAACTTCAGAGATGTGACTGGAGGTACTCCACTTGATCATATCCCGTCATGGATGCTCCAACTCACACAGGATAATGCTAGTTAAAAGACAAGATACTGTCCATTACAGTAAACATTAGCATGCCTCCCCCCTTTGTGTCAGGCATTTCTGTGTAATATTCTTAACAGAAAAGACTTGAGGCTTCCCATCAAATTCAGGGAAAAAAAGCTACTTCAATCAGAGCAAGAAGCTGATTCTTGAAAGTTATTCTTAACTAGAAAGAAGGTAGGGCTGCCACAGTTAAGGTGGTATACAATTCAATCATGTGATCAAATGTTTTCCTTAAAAGTCACAGTACATGTGTATGGCTCACACAAGAATGAGTTAACTGCCACATTAGGGCAAGGAAACATTAGTTGCTACCTACTCCAAGCCTTCTGAATCTCAGATGAATTTCTCCTTACACTTGATTGGCCTAGGGCAAAGCTGCACACACTACCTGCTCCCCCGTTAGTTTGGGTCTGAGGTTTAATTCAAAAAGGGGCACAAATTACAGGTTGCCTCCCATTTATGTGGGATTGCTGCCCGCAGTTTCACTTACCTGAAGTTGGAGGTAAAGGTCTCTAGACATCCGGAGGACCAGAGTCATTCTGGAGGTGGTTCTCTAGGCATCGGGCGGTCCTCCAGCGTGACTCTATGGTCAATTTCCTCCAGAAGTCAACCACAGAGTTGAGTCAGATGCCTAGAGAGGCATCCTCTAGACATTTTCTAGGTCCTCCAGTACAATTCTTTAATATTCTATGTTCCCCAGTTCACTACTATACATGGTTTCGCATATCTGGTAATCGCAGTCTGGGAATGTATCCCTTGTGGATATGGGGGGGAGGCAACCTGTATCTAGAAAACCTAACAATTCCTGAATACTGGCTGGTGTTCAGCAAATCTAGATTCAACGTAACCCCATCTGCTATGTTAAAGGGACATTTCCAATGAATTGAGTAAAAGGATTGCATATGCCCTTGCAAGGAAGGATCAATTGAGCTCATGTACTTTTTTTACTGCACATTATATAAGGAGAATAGACTAAGACTAGTTATACCTCTCAAGCAAGGTAGAGCTTTGGAATGGTACCTGATATATCTGTTAGGGTATACTGAAAAAAGGGCAACAGAGGAGGTTGTAAAGGGTTTTTTTTTTTCTCCACTGCCAAAACTGGAAGGGCTATGTTCCACAAATAAGAATTTCAAATAAATTTTATTAAGCTGCTTTTAATATGCATTGACTTGTATTTAACTACATCCCATTGTTTTATTCTAACAGGATTTGTTCATATTTTCAGATGATACGCTTACACTTCTGTCTATATATGGTAAAGATGTATATAACTATTTTAATGCCTTATGGTTTGCTGACTGTAATTAAGGCTTGACTGACTGACTGGCCTTCTGAAACTCACTCGTTTCATCCAGAACCTCCCATGTGCTAATCCCTATACAGCACTCCTAACTGCGACAGAGGCACATGACAGTGCGGATGAGACATACTGGACTAGTAAACAGGTGACCTGATCTTTATGGCCTCTGACAATTTCATTTAGTGATGAAGCTCTACTGGAATAGTGAAGGCATGAAGCAATTACTTTGTTTTCCCCCCTGAATCCCACTCCATTTGTATCCTGTGCGTTCTGATTTCTGATAAGGGAAGGAAAGGAAGCAGCAGTAGAAAAACTGCAGTAGAAAGCCAAGAGCCTTGTCACCTCCTCCTCTTCTACTCCAGCTAGGTAATAAACACGTTAAAAACAAGCAAAAGTAGCAATTCTGAATTGGTACCAAGGAGCTGCACCAGAGTGTCAGGTTTGTCAAACTGAATAGACACTTTCAGCAGAAGTGAGAGGAGAACAGTCTTTTTGGACCTACTTACCATCTGCAATTGTGCCCATTTTCTGGCTTTAGTCCAAGTTGCCCTTCAGGATTTCAACCACCTTATTTGGTTCTGGGAACTTCAGCTTGCGTGGTGGCCCCTTCTTAAGGCCACTCCATAACTCTACCTCTAAGATCAAGAAAGGCAGAAGGCAAGATATTGGCAGCGTCTGTAAGATGTGACTGACAGTCAGGGGCAAATACGAAGCCACAGAGGCCATGTCTCTCTCCTGGTATGTATGCAGCACTACACATATTCATGAGACAGCTAGGTGGAGTGGTGCAAGGAGAGAAGCAAGAAGAAGTGGACTGCAGGCCATGGATTCAAGAGTTGCCATGTCAGTCAGGCTAAAGTGTGTTCTAGCACAATCCTTGGCCACTGGGAAACCCTGTGAAAGGAGAACACTCTCCATACCACTGTAGCACAGGGGTGGGAAAAGTGAGACACCTGGTCCCTACGCTCTCATTTTGCACCTGAAGTCTCCAGGAAATCCCTGAGCCCCCACCCACCCATTACTTTTGGGCTTTGCCACACAAGAGGGAACAAGAATAAGCAGGCAAATACAATGGGTCCACCGTATCCACAGGTTCAGTATCCACAGATTCCATCATCTGCATACTGTCACCACTCACTTAAATGGTGGTGCCCATTGACCAAAAATAAACACCAATGGTTTTTACTATCCGTGGGGGTGGGGGGTTCCAGAATCAAACCCCTATGGATATGGAGGGCCCACTGTAGTCCTAATTGACAAGTGGAAGGAGTTCCTCAGAATATGGTCCCTACTGGGCCATGAAACTTGCTAGAGGACCTTGGGCTAGCAGACTCTCTTAGCCTGACCTACTTCTCAGGGTTGTTGTGAGGAGAGCCATGTATGCCATCTTGACTGCATTGGAGGAAAGGGGTATTTAAATATAACAATTCTGTAACAAGCCTCTTATGATAAACCACTTACTAGTGCCATCCTCTTTCAAAAGAACGACCTCAAAGGTATTCCTGCGGGGCTTCTCAGGATTTATTTCCACCACGATATCAGAAAAGGCCTGATGCAATGCCTGGCTAACAGCATCAGCATTGCGGCCAAAAACTCGTCAGCTTTTACTGTAGGATGAAGGAAAAGTATTAAAACTTGTGTTTTTGTTTCCTCCCCTGAAATGTTATTTGAAAGTTTCCACCAAACCCAAACGGGATCAAACCAACATATGCGTTTACTTTCTGGGAGAAAAGGACTCCTCTACCCTTACCAGCACCTCCCGGCTTCAGAATTCATCCTATACTTTCTATTCCAATCTCTTGATTTGTGAAATTTTTAAAACTGCAGAATAAGATTCAGTTCAGAATACAGCAATAAAGCTGCACTGTTTAATTATTCTTTAAAAACTTTTGATTGAAAGGTGATAAAATAATCAGCTGGCTTAATTTTTAAAACCAGTACTTACAAGAATTGCTCAAGATGGCAAACGTCATCTCACATGAGACAAAAGGAGGGAATATATCACTAGAGATGATGCCTACCACAACAGATGTGCATTGTCTAAAACTTTATGAATATTTTATCTTTTTAGCGCAGAACAATTATTCCCCCCCGCCATATTCAAATCTAGGGCCCTTTCACCTATATAGTAATAGCATTACAATATTCTACTCTAACTCTCATGGTTCCATCCAACAGAATCTTGGGATTTGCAGTTTAGCAAGGGGGAATTCAGATGGCTCAGCCAGAGTTCTAGTCTCACCAAACTATAAATCCCTGAATTCCACAGGATGCAGAAATGGCAGTTACAATGCAATCCATAGTGCTATAACTGTGTAGCATGAAAGGCACACAAATGCAAAAAAACCCAGAGCATTCACACAGGTTGAGTATCCCTTATCCATAATTCAAAAACTCAGAATTGTCCACATGGGCAGCTGAGCTAGTGATGCCTTTGCTTTCTGATGGTTCAATGTACACAAACTTTGTTTTATACACAAAATTATGGAAAATATTGTGTATAAAATTACCTTCAGGCTATGTGTATAACATGTTTATGAAACATAAATGAATCTGTGTTTAGACTTGGGTGCTATCGCTAACATCTCATTATGTATATGCAAGCATTCCTAAATCCAAAATATGGAACATGTCTGTTCCCAACCATTTCAGATAAGGGATAGTCAACCTGTACCATGCTTTCTCTTCTCAGGTATTGCTCTGTGATTTACTGAGAAACGGAGTCTATGGGAACACATCAGAACACTATGAACTTTGCAGGATTTCTGGCTCAGCCATTCAACAGCCACTAGGTTTTCAGTACTCTGGGCAATAAGGCTCCCTGGAGTGCCATTAAAGGAATAGTTCTGTAGATCATCAAGCTCCAAGGATCTAGAAGATTTCACCAGCCTAGCAGTTCTCTTTAGCTTGTGTAGTTTATGTTTTGACCCTTTGAAAACACAAGCCTAATGTTTGCATCGGTTGGGAATGCTTTGATTGTTTATTCCTGCATGGCAGGGGGTTGGACTGGATGGCCCTTGTGGTCTCTTCCAACTCTATGATTCTATGATAGACTGCAAAAACTGATTCATTAGGGTAGCATCCATTGCATTACAGAGGAAAGATACCAGTTTAATTATCAGTGTGTACAATGTCTTGTTTGGAGTTACGAATCAGTCTGAGCAGAGGCTGCTGACAGTGTCCTTCTGGTGAACTATGCTCAGTTTTTTATACAGGTTATAGTGTGTATGTGTCTACAGCAGCTGTTCAAATAAAAACTACAGATTTTTTTCCCCAATGGGGTGAGAGTGCCATTCAGAAAACCTATCAAGAATGTCAAGTCGCATCTCGCATGAAGCAATCCTATTGCAACAAGGACATTCTGGGAGAAAGCAGATGCTCACCAATGCTCAATGATCACATGAGGGCCCAATCCTTCTTGTGACTTCAGTCTCTTGGACAAGGCCACTGCACTGCTGTTTGTCTCCACAGTGGTAGATCCAGAGGTTTTTCCTGGCAGGGCCTCCGTCTTTCTCTTCCGCCCTTTGGGGGGCATCCTATGCCAAAGGAAAAGGGGATGGGGGTAAAAAGAAGAGGCTATTGAGTAGGGTCCCTCTCACAGGACACACTTACAGCATTATGATTGATTCCACTTCAAGGGCTATGAGAACATCCTATGAAATGTTGGGATTTGAAGTTTAGGGAGAGGTGCTTAGAATCCTCGGTGCCTCTTGACCAAACTACAAAGCTGCCTTGGCATCAGGGAGCTATAGCGTTTAGTAGCCCAAGGGCAAATACTCCACACTCATCCTCTTGTGCAGAGGTTCGTTCTCAATGTATGGGGCCGGCCAGTTGTGATACAAGAGACATAAATTAACGGATTAAATATAGGAATACTTCATTAATAGAGCGAAGCATACAACCGATCTACAAAAAGAAATGCAACTGTTGCTTCTAAGATTGTAATTGTAATATTGTAATTGTAGATTGCAAGCTTGAGGGCAGGGAACTGTTTTGTTGCTTACAAAGCGCCATTTACATTGATGGACGCTATAGAAATAAAAGAGAATAATAATAGGAACAGACCAAAATATGGCAGCAGTAAAAGCAGAGAGTACAAAAACCAAGCAGCACAGAGAATAAGAAAAACCAAGCTATAAAAGGCAACAGTTGCTCGGGTAGCAGCACTGGCTCTGCTTGGCCAAAAGACCAAACCGCCTCACCTGCCTTTCTCCGGACAATAGCGCGGCCCACGTGCAGCCCGAGGCCCGGGGAAGGAAATGGCCTCTGCGGCTTCAACCATTTGGCTGGGAGGGGGGTACGATGGGAGTTAAATGGGGGGAGTTAACGATAAGGAAAGGCCAAGAGAGCAGCTCTCCGTAATCCAGCAGCGGAGCAGCCCCCTGAGTGTTTCTGCATCAGCTGCCACGAAAGTGGCGTGTGGTGAAGGAGAAGCAACGCTAGCCCTTCCGAGCCCCTCTCCCCTTGAGCTTTTGGCAAGTTGGGTGCTGCCGCTCTTCTGCGCTTTATGCAACCTCTGCGGCTCGCTCAGTCGCTGGTTCCGCCGAATCCCAGCGTCCGATCGACGTCGCCTGGCCGCGGGTTCAAGCCTTTCCCATAAACCAGTGGTTCTTAACCTATGGTCCGGGGAGCCCTAGGGGTCCGCAAAGCCTTGAAGGCTGCTCGGCCCATCTCCTCCCTGCATGGAGTGTCCACCTGACAGGAGCAAAGGCTTGGCCTGCACATTGCCATTCAAACCGCTTCTGCCTCAAACTTGCAAGAAGCAGCAGAAATCGTCCCTGCCCCTCCAGTGCCTCTGAGGGAAGGTTTAATGGGTGGTGTAATTGTATGATTGTTGCTAGGGCCGTGGCAACAAAAGATATTTAAAGGGGGTCCCTGGTAAAGAAAAGCTTAAGAACCACTGCTATAAATCAAAGCACGAAGACGACCCAGTAAGCTTCTCCTTTGGGTCGCGTGGCTCTTCTGTTCTGAAATTTTGTGGGGGGCGGGGAAGAGGTAGGCAGCCAGAACTTTTGAGTTGTAGTGGCATAGCACCAGAGTTTGGGGGAAAATTAGTTTTGTTTTTTTACTCCTCCTAGGAAATTAAGTGTAAAAAATGACTTTCCCAAGGTTGGAGTACTCCTGGGATGCTTGAAGATTGCATGTGTGCCTGTCCTATGCAATTTACAGATGTAACCTACACTCAGTAGTTATAGTGGTATTATCCCACTTTAACTGCTGTGGCTCCCTCCTGTGGAATTCTGGGGTTTGTAGTTTAGTGAGGCCTAAGAGCTCTCTGGCTGAGAGTTCTAAATGCCCCTCCCTAAACTGCAAATCCCAGGATTCTACAGGTGGTAGCCATAGCAGTTAAAGTGGAATAATAGCACTATAACAGTGTAACGTGATCTCCAAAGCATTGAATTTTTATGTGTGTTGTCGTCTTCCATGTGCCCTCCTGTCTCTCCCCATGACATCTTTCATCTTGCCATTTAAAATGTTTTTTAAGAGTTGCCGCACAATGTATTTTGGCTGGGATTGCCAAGAGCCCTGTTTGGTTACAAACTTTGTGGTAACAAAAGGAGAAAATGGAAAAGACTAGAGGCTTTCAAATGCCCCTTGTACAATTTCATTAAGGAGGCAGAATGATTGCACAGTAAGAGCCCAACTAAAGCTAATTGTTTGTGAGTTAGAAAGTATTTAAATACCTCATTTTCCAGCAGGGAGCTTAAAATTGCTAAAGTGGTTCCTGACACAGAGGTGCAGTATACTATCAAAAGACATGGCGGAGCTGTCCCCCCCCCCTTGTATATTCTGTGCCAAGAAAATGATGGAGGGGAGGGGGCTACACACTGACCACTGTTGTCCAGACCTCTTGGAAGGTTTCCATAAATGTGGGAGTGTGACAGCAGAGTAAAGGCATTATCTGGAAGCACCCTTTCAAGATCTGGATTTTTGCTAAATAAAATGAGCCTATGTGATCACAGATGGCATTTGACTTGCATCATAAATACAGCTGCTTGTTTTGCACTTTTTCATAGTAACATTGCTGCTACCTTGTTCTAGGGATAAAGCAGTTTTGAATTTATATATACTACTTGCATATATGCAGTCAAGCCACAGCCCTGAGTTTGCAAGACCTGAACAGGGCTGTTGATACCAGAGTGACTTGGAGGTTTCCCATTCAACATTGAAGTCTTCTTGATAGCAATGAACAAAAACAATATATTTATAAACTCGCCATTATAACAACTATGACAATTTCAGAACTAGTAATGTTTTCCCTTTCTCTTCCCCATCACCCCACTTCAGTGTCCTGCCTTTAGGTTTTAAGTGCTTCAGAAATCATAATGAAACGAACAAATTTGATCCATGTTAAGGCGTGTGCAGCTAAGGGTGGTGAAAGATTCCCTCCCCCCACCTCTACACAGCAGCCTATCCAGTGGCTTCAAAAAGCTACATGGATCAAGAGACCCTGCTGAGCAGATGCTGCTTCCATCAGCACAAGGAAGATCCTACATACAAAATCAAAGCTGCCAACCATTCCTACCAATGCAATACAGTATTGATTTGCTACATTAATATCACACCATTCCTGTAATGAATTCATACCACATTGATGTTGTAACCGGGGTCATGGGAGCATGATAAGGACTGAGCCACACTTTCATGACCAATCCTTACAGATGCTTGCATGGAATGTCTGCTGCAACATATCCTCTGAAATGATGGTTATTTGATGCCTTTTTTGTACCAATCACTTCATAGTACATAGAATCATAGAATCATAGAATCATAGAATTGCAGAGTTGGAAGAGACCACGAGGGCCATCCAGTCCAACCCCCTGCCACGCAGGAAATCACAATCAAAGCATCCCCGACAGATGGCCATCCAGCCTCTGTTTAAAGACCTCCAAGGAAGGAGACCCCACCACGCTCCGAGGGAGTGTGTTCCACTGCCGAACAGCTCTGACTGTCAAAAAGTTCCTCCTCATGTTGAGGTGGAATCTCTGTTCCTGGAGCTTGCACCCATTGCTCCGTGTTCCAGTCTCTGGAGCAGCAGAAAACAAGCCTGCTCCATCCTCAGCGTGACATCCCTTCAAATACTTAAACAGGGCTATCATATCGCCTCTAAACCGTCTTTTTTCCAGGCTAAACATACCCAGCTCCCTAAGTCTCTCCTCATAAGGCATTGTTTCCAGACCTTTCACCATTTTAGTTGCCCTTCTCTGGACACGCTCCAATTTGTCAATATCCTTTCTGAATTGTGGTGCCCAGAACTGGACACAGTATTCTAAGTGAGGTCTGACCAAGGCAGAATAGAGTGGCACTATTACTTCCCTTGATCTAGACATTATACTTCTATTGATACAGCCCAAAATTGCATTGGCCTTTTTAGCTGCCGCATCACACTGTTGGCTCATGTTCAACTTGTGGTCTACTAGGACTCCTAGATCCCTTTCGCACATAGTCTCATTCAGCCAGGTCTCTCCCATCCTATATTTATGCATTTCATTTTTCCGCCCTAAATGCAGTACTTTACATTTCTCCGTATTGAATTTCATTTTGTTAGCTTTGGCCCAGCTCTCCAGTCTATCCAGGTCATTCTGAATTTTGATCCTGTCCTCTAGGGTATTAGCTACTCCTCCCAATTTGGTGTCATCTGCAAATTTGATAAGTATGCCCCTAATTCCCTCATCTAAGTCATTGATAAAGATGTTGAATAGCACTGGGCCCAGGACAGAACCGTGTGGCACCCCACTGGTCACATCTTTCCAAGACGAAGAGGAGCCACTGCTGAGCACCCTTTGGGTTCGGCCGGTCAACCAATTACAAATCCATTGAACAGTTAACTTGTCTAGCCCACATTCTACAAGCTTGTTTGCAAGAATGTCATGGGGAACCTTGTCAAAGGCCTTACTGAAATCAAGGTATGCAATGTCCACAGCATTCCCTTCATCTACCAAGCTGGTAACTTTATCAAAAAAAGAGATCAGATTAGTCTGGCATGACTTGTTTCTCTGAAACCCATGCTGACTTTTTGTGATTATGGCATTGCCTTCTAAATGTTCACAGACTCTCTGTTTAATGATCTGTTCTAGAATCTTCCCTGGTATTGATGTCAGATTAACTGGACGATAGTTGTTGGGATCCTCTTTTTTCCCCTTTTTGAAGATGGGAACAACGTTTGCCCTCCTCCAGTCTGCTGGGACTTCTCCTGTTCTCCAGGAGTTCTCAAATATTATTGCCAATGGCTCTGAGATTATATTTGCCAGCTCTTTTAATACTCTTGGATGTAGTTCATCTGGTCCTGGAGATTTAAATTCATTTAGATTAAGAAGGTATTCCTGTACCACCTCTTTACTTATTTTCAGCTGGATTTCCCCTATTGTGTCCTCTGTTCCATTTTCCTCAGGTTGGTCCTCCTTTTCCTTTTCTGAAAACACTGAGGCAAAGAAGGTGTTGAGTAATTCTGCCTTTTCTCTGTCCCCTGTTAGCATTTTGCCATCTTCTCCACGTAGTGGCCCTATCATTTCCTTCTTCCTCCTTTTGCTGCGGACATACCCCAAAAAACCCTTTTTATTGTTCTTAACCTCCCTAGCAAGCCTGAGCTCATTCTGCACTTTAGCTTTTCTGACTTTACTCCTACACGTGTTCGCTATCTGTTTGAATTCTTCTTTGGTGATATTCCCCCTTTTCCATTTCCTGTACATGTTCCGTTTAAAACTTAGCTCCATTGAAAGTTCTTTAGTCATCCATCCTGGTTTCTTGAGACACCTCCCATTTTTCTTCCTCAATGGTACTGTTTGAAATTGTGCCTTCAGTATCTCCCTTTTGAGAAAGTCAAAACCGTCTTGAGGTCCCTTCTCTTTTAGTATTCTTGACCATGGGATCATCCCCAGTATTTCCCTGAGTTTATTGAAATCAGCTCTCCTAAAGTCAAGAATGCGTGTCTGACTATGCCTGGCTTCTCCTTTCCATTGTATAACAAACTCCAGGAGAACATGATCACTCTCACCTAAGGATCCCACCACTTGCACCCCATTAACAAGGTCGTCTCTGTTGGTTAGGATCAGATCTAAAATAGCTGACCCCCTTGTTGCCTCTTCCACCTTTTGGACCATGAAAT
The DNA here is from genome assembly GCA_030847615.1 of Gambelia wislizenii. NCBI lineage: Eukaryota > Metazoa > Chordata > Lepidosauria > Squamata > Crotaphytidae > Gambelia > Gambelia wislizenii. Next base: position 339,970,016 of record JAUMIR010000001.1, on the reverse strand, counting down.
TGTCTTCCAGGCATGTAAGGAATTTGCTAGACCTTGTAGTTTTGGCTGAGTTAGATTGCCAGCAAATATCAGGATAGTTGAAGTCACCCATCACTACTACATCTCTCCTTTCTGCATGTATGTTCATCTGTTCTAGAAAGGCAACATCCAATTCCTCCGTCTGATTTGGGGGTCTGTAGTAGAGTCCCACAATAACATCCCTGTTGTTTCCCTCCCCTTTAATTTTTATCCAGATGCTCTCCACCTGGCTTCCAGTATTGATGTCATGGATCACTTCACTGGTGTAAATATCCCTGACATATAATGCTATTCCTCCTCCTTTCCTGTTTGGCCTGTTTCTCCTATAAAGGTTATACCCCTCTATTCCTACATTCCAATCATGAGACTCGTCCCACCAGGTTTCAGTAACGCCTATTATATCATATTTGTTTTGTAGTGCAAGGAGTTCTAGTTCATCTTGCTTATTTCCCATGCTCTGTGCATTAGTGTAGAGACATCTGAGACCATGTGTTCCCTTTACTTGCTCCCTGTGCAAGTTTTTTTGCCTCCCACTGTTGGGTCCTTGCGCTGTTTGCCTTCTTCCCTCTATGACAGTTTGACTATTTTCTCCAGCCCTTTTGCCTTCCAGAATACTGTCTCCCTCCCCCATTTGACTCTGAAGTCTACCAATTCCTGCACTAGAGCATTCTTTCAGCCATTTCTTTTTCTATAATACATTCTAAGCTGTCCACATTTTCTCTGCATTTGTATCTACATTTAATATGACACAAGACACACATATCATGTACAAGTAAACTAATGTTACAACCTAAGCAAGACTTTTCTTCCCCAAACAGTGAATCATATGCAACAAACCCCCTCCACGCCTGGCTTAGCGATTTTCTATTTATATAACTCTGGTCTCTGGCAGTGTATTTAACATGCCTAGAAAGGCAGGCAAAATTCCATCAGGCCTGGGCCCAGAGGCAGATGAAAGGCCCTCCTTCCAACCCAACTGCCACAACTCTGGCCTTGGAAAGAGAGAACTAGTAATATCTGCTGGATTTAATCCCAACCCTCACTGCCATTCCTTTTTCTTTATGTATTACGTCTTATTTAGATTGTAAGCCTGAGGGAAGTGAACTGTTAAATTAACTATTTGTAAGCCACTTTGAGAGCCTTTGTGGCTAAAGAGCTGGGTATAAATACTCTAAATAATAAATAAATAGAAAGAGGAAAGCAGCTTCTTTGCATCTCTGACAGCAGGAATATTAAGACCCAGGGTCTATTTTTTTAAAAAGCCAAAATAAGAGGGATGGTTTGGGAACATAATTCCCCAATAAATTCAATAGTCCCTCCCCACTCTTTTGCCCATCAAGTCACACACTTTCAACCTCAAAGGAAGGCAATGGGAACCCCACCCCTAAAACAGATCTCACCAAGAAAATATCATGGCAGGGTCACCTTACGGTCCCTGTACGTCAGAAATTACTTTAAGGCACACAACAATAACCTTGTAAGATCTATCCAGAATTTTTCACAGTGAGATATGCCTTGTGCATATAGCCATATTATTGCAGATTGGCAGAGACCAAAGTCAGAAGATACTAGCTGGATACTCCTTGCATTAAGCAAGGAGTATGATTAGCTCTAGATTCCTGTTATTAAAATAAAATGTGTCAAGTTGAACAAGCCACTGAAGACACCACACATATTACAACTCAAACAAGATTACCACCACACAGGAACAAGACACTCCTAAATTTCTTTTATTAGAGGCAATTTTACAAGACCATTAAGAAAAGCATGAAGGGGACAAAGAAGGCAAAAATGTCTTGTTTCTACTTCTGTGTAGCTCCCTGTATTAGCAGTAGTGTTAAAGCAACTATGACCTTGTAAATTACAGGTTTGCATTTTGTACAGTATAACATGGATGAGAGAAGTGGCAATTCCTCCAGTTTAGGGAAAGGCCCATTCTCTGAGGATATTACACTAAGCTAGCAGCTCCTGACATAAAAGACACAAGGTCCTTGAGGGCTGCATGGCAGCCACTTACCCTTTGCAACAGTGGCACATTCAGAAAACATTATTCTTCTAAACCCCTAAAGAGAGCAGAAGAGATACTATAAGAAGCTCTGCTGTCAAGTAGAAAGCAGAAACTGCTAACAATACCTGTGCCTTCTCAATCTCAGCTATTACTCTGAAGAAGATCAATTCAAATAGGAGTGCGCTTCAGCAGGAGGGAAGGAAATCAGATTCACCAGAACTGGTGAGTTGTTCAAGATTTTAAATTGATCTAACATGGATGAATAAGCAAAGGAACCCTCCCCTTACAGTAGCTATTAAGTCCATACTTTTCTCAGTAGTTTCTACTCATTGCCAGGAAAGCTTACAACCCCTCCTCATCTAGACAAGTCAGAGTTTTCATAGCCTCTAGCAAGCAAGACACCAAGCCCAGGGTAACAGAAGCTCTCTGACCATTACATTAATCTCCCAGCTCCAGCCTGGTAAGATGGAGACAGATTTCAGCTGTTATCTTAGGAGACAGAACAGGATGGAATGAGGAGTGGGAAGCTAAACAGTAAGGGACCATGGCCCAATCCCTTGGGCTCTTATTTGTCCTTTTTGTTCTCCCCGTTGGGAAGCTCAGTCATAGCAGGCTGTTCTGGAGATTCTTCAGGGCTCTCATCAGACTGCTTGGACACCTTCTTGGCTCTCTGATACAGCTCGTTCAGGTTGAATTCCCGGATCACATTCTCCTGTGACAGAAAGACAGATGGACATTGTTTTGTGTAACTTTCCTGTCCTCTGACTCATTCAGTGCAAAACTCACATCCTCATCATGACAGCCAATCTGCTTTACACTTTTGGAACACTGCAGGGGTATCATCAGAGAATTTTGTCAGCTCTAGCTATGTTTGCAGGGAACAGAGACACAGAACTTCTCTTCCACTTTTGGCAAAGATGTATGCAAAATGATGTCAGACAGGGCATACCTCAGAAAAGTTCCATGAAACAGCTCGTCCCTTTTTATCAATCTGTGGCCGGCGCATCACCTCTTTCCCACCTTGGAAAAGGATTAGGGTGGGCAACTGTTTAGTGAGAGGAGAGGTGCTAACTTTGTACCTGGGAAGAGAGAAGGGTTCAAGTCCATCTAGATATATTTTTTAAAGCATGTCTAGTCAGTCTCCTCTTTTCCCTCACAGTCCCACATTATTACAAAAAGAGGCTTCAGGAAAATTGATCACTGATATTTTGGCCTCCTCCAACTTTGTAGTAAAATCAATATGCTTCAAAAGGGTTCCTGCTGCAAAGACATCTGAAGTGCTCACCTAGTGCTTACATCAGGGTAGCGACCCACATCTACCTTCCCAAAGTTCAGTCCACTGCAGTTATACCTGGTGAGAAACAGTAAGGCAAAAATACCATGAAATAAAACAGTAGAAGTCTGATGATGATCATAATCATCATCCATATTTCCCATGTGCCTCAGCATGGAATTCAAAACCATTCCCAGCCAGATACTGACCACAGCAAAGCCAGTGTACATCCCGCAAAGTTGTGGCATTTTGTGTCCCAGAGTATATCCTGGGCACAAGGAGAGCATCAATAAATGTCTTTAGCTCAAGGATGGGCAATTACGGCCTTCCAAATGTTTCTGGACTGCAACACCTAATCTCTCATTATTGGCTCTGCTGGTGAGGGGAGTTATAGGCCAAAATATCTGAAGGGCCACACTTGCCCATCCCTGCTTTAACTGATTAGTCTGTTTCTTCTCTCTCTCTAATCTCTACCACCAATTCAAGCACCAACCCAATAAGAACAATCAGATTTCGCTATGCTGAGTTATAAAGACACTCCCTTTTCTTGATAATCTATAATAAGCTCTAGGAAGCAAGGGTTTTTTTTTCTCTCACAAGGAGTCCTGATGGTGCAGTTAAATGCCAGTACTGCAAGCCACAACTTATGAGTTCGATCCCAAAGGGCTCCTAGGTCAACTCAGCCTTTGGTTGGTAAAATGAGTACCCAGCTTGGGGCGGGGGGGGGGTAATTAGCCAACACATTGTAAACCACTTAGGGAGTGTTTTGGCACTGATAAGCGGTATAGAAATCTCAGTGCTAATGCTTGAGTTAAAAAAAGAAGTTTTCAGCACAGAAGCCACCAACTGGTTATTGTTGGAAGCAACAAGTTGTTCAGAAAGAAACAGCAGCAGCTAATACTTAGCCAAAAATCATAAAAGGGGAACCTCTTCCCTCAGCATAGACTAATCTAATATATTGGTGTTAGATTAAAAGGCCTGTGCTTCTGTTGAGTGTCTGACTTAACTAAGAACAGGCAGCCAATAGCCACTGCCATTCTGCATCAGTTCAGTGAGTAGGCTCTGATTGTTAGTGGGAGGAGCAGAAAAAGTGGACAAAGGGAGAGAACTGAAAGATGGAAGCTAAATGGTACTTTGCTGTCTTCAAGAGAAACCAGCCAGTATATAGTTCATAGGATGCAGCAAGTAACTGTTACTGACATTGCCTCCTTAGTCACCACTTTATGACTGGCTTCACTTGGTATACTTGGGGTCAACAGCTAAATAAAGAAAATCACAGATGCCCAAATTTGCCCACCTCAGCACTGACACTGCCTTTTTATGAACAGTGTGCCACTCACTTGAGAGATAAGTCAGCATATATGGGAGCAAATGACTGGCACTCATTGGACCAGTTCGCAAAGAATTCCACAATCCAGGTTACCCGCTTGTCCCGTGCTAGTTCCTCCTGCAAAAGAGGGATGAGACATCAAATACATCATCAAAGGTGTGTACAACACCCACAAAGCATTGGCAAGAATCAGGTTTTCTCAAGTCATCCAAGAACATATGGCTTGCAGGAAATAACATACTCACATCTATGGTTTTATCACTGAAATATTTGATGTATTCAGGACCCAGGTACAGAGGTGGCTTGCAGGTCATCAGGAACACTGAAAATACAGACACCAAGCACAGCTTAGCACTACAACAGAACGGAATTATAAAGTTGTTTTATACTAGAGGAAATTATTTGTCTATCCAGCCAAGTGCTGTCTATTCTGATTGACTCCAGTGTCTCAAGCTGAGGCCCCAATTCTTTTAACTGGAGGTGCCAGACTGATTTTATGACATTCCAAATGAACACTGTGCTGCACCAGACCTATGGTCCCTTCCCACTATGAGGCTAACACAATCCTCAAAATGCCCCCCAATGGTATTCCTTTCTTGGCATGAACGTAGGTACCTCAGAACCATGGCCCTCCTCTTCTAGTTCAAGCAACTGTAATCCAGTTGAGAGCATTCAGCTGGTATAGGCAACATGGCAACAGCAGAACTGTGCTTTGCTGGGAAAGGAAGAACTTTTAAGAGCTGTTTGACCTGTTTGACAGTGGAACAGACTGCCTCAGAGGGTGGTGGATGCTCCATCTCTGGAGGCCTTTAAGCAGAGGTTGAATGGGCATCTTTGAGAAGTGCTTTAGTTGTATATTCCTGCATTGCAGGGGGGTAGACTAGATGGCCCTAAGATTCTATGGTTCTACAAAAGGGGAGTGATATTTTAAAGATCACCCAGTCATTGTTTCTTGTGCAGAAGACACATCATGATATACAAGTGCACAAAGCCAGACCTCTAAACTGCAAAGAGGCAAGATGAAGTCTGTATCTGAAGTCTCATTCCTTCTAGTATCTGAGCCCTATAGAAACTACGTAACTTCAATTATCAACTGCAGAGGTCTCACCTATACAGAGTGTGAGGTAGAGCAGACCCATTCGGATGTCAAGGCGGAAGAAAAGGATGACATTGGCTACTTTGCTGAACATGAAGATATTTCCCACATGCTGGTCCACAGTAACTTGAAAGACAAGACACACAAAATAGAGTATTAGTATCAGCTATCTGCATCATCACTCAGTTCTGCATCTCCTACAGTAGGTATGTACATATCTGCCAGGTCCAGAAGCCAGGTTTTCCCCCAGGACCCACTGCTAGCTACCCGCAATGTATTGCTTAAAAAAACAACAGCACTAAATTGGAAGTGAGTTTAATTGCAGCTTTTAAAAATAATACAAAACACAGCACTTGTTCAGTTTTCTGAACAAGCAGTATTCTAATTTTGAACAATCATTTCCCCATGATTGAGGCGGGCGTGAGCAGTGGTCCAGGGTTAGCAAAAATGTAGGAGGGAGGGAGACATGTGTAGCCCATGTTCTGTCTTCACCCCTACTCTACAGCAAGCTAGGACCCTCAAAAACCTGAGTTGGGAGGCATCTTCTTATAATCTGAAGAAGTTCTCTGCCAGATGACTCACATACCATTTTCATTTTGAATCTCAAATTATAGGGCTACTTTAAGGATGTGGGATGCTTTTTCTCAGAAAAGCGCTATGCTCCTACAATTTATTCTTTTGTGTTTTATATCATTTGTGATAGGTTTCTATATTTAACAATGAGAATCATTGGAGTGGACTTACTGACATGTTATTTTCACACACAGAGGTTATTTCACTCTTTTGAGATACTTTTATTTGACTTAACTCTCCACCCAGTTTCTCTGTCTCTACTATTTCTTATTGCCTCTAGGCTGTCCTTCACTTGACCCTACCCATAATGCATCAAGCACTGGTGCATGAAAGCTTTGCCTTCCAGCCTCCATATCTTCTTATCACAGATAAGATGTGGGAAACAAAAGAAACAGCAGGCACTTTTAAAGCCACTCCTCCAGTAAGAATGTATAGGAGACCATACAAATAATCTAACTATGCAAATGAAGGACAACTAGCAAATAGTACCTTAGAAGCTTTAGTTTCTGTGCCGATTTACTGTATGGACTTAATCTCACCTCATAAGCTTACACACACATCTCATCCTTGATCAGCTATTGCTTACACTGCACAGACTTAATCACCATTTTTTAAAAAAGAAAAAGCCTTCAATAGAGATAAAAACTGAATACAAAATTTCGTCCCTGTGAATGTTATACAACTGATCATACTGCAACTCTCTGTTGCAAGAGTGAGTCTTACTTTAGAAAACAATAAAGTAGAAGTATTGCTAGGGCCTAAATACCCTAAAGGCACCGAATCCTGTCTGATCTATTCTAAAACCAGGCTATCCCAAACACAGAGCGACTGGGAAAGGACACTAAGCAGTTAGTACTTGGATGGAAGACTGCCAATGACTACCCAGTGGTGTAGACTGGCAAAAGAAAGAGGAAGGGACTGGCAAAACCACCTCTAGTATTCCTTGCCTAAGAAAACCCTACGAAATTCATGGGTCACCATATGTCGACAGGCGACTTGAAGGCGCAAGCACATACATGTGTATTACTTACTGGACCTGCGGTTCTTCATCATCACAATGGCACTGAGGAACATCAGGATCTCCACCTCCCGCTAGAAGATAGATAGCATATTGAATGGCAGTGCAAGTAAGGGACTTTGCAGGTTGTCTGCCTATAGACATCACATTTATATGTGCATGGAGATTATGAATCTATTTAAATACTGCTTTCTAGCTGGTTCACAAATATTCCTGCTTCCTCATCTGATATCACAATTAGTAAATTATTTATTTATTTATACCCCGCTCTTCAGCCACAAGGCTATCAGAGCGGCTTACAAATTGTTTTAAGCAATAGCTATTTACACATCTACACTGCATTGAAGTTTCCAATGTGTGTTAGCTAATTGCCCCCCACAAGCTGGGTACTCAATTTACCGACCTACGAAAGGATGGAAGGCTGAGTGAACCTTGGAGCCAGCTGGAATCGAACTTGTAACGTGGTGGCTTGCAGTACTGGCATTTAACCACTGTGCCACTGGCATTCAACCAATGTACAGTACCACAAATTCCTGTTCTTACTATATGAGAGTACATCACTGTTATCAGGCAGTACAAGCAGACGAAGGGGTGAGTTCATAACATACAATCAGTTTATGTATATCTATGTAATAATCTTGCCAGTTATAAATGAAGTCTACTGTCTCTTCTACTTATACAGTCGTCCCTTCACATTTGCGGGGGTTAGGTTCCCCAGACCCCTGCGAATGTGAAAATTCCATGAATAATGACTGCCCTCCCCCTCCCCCGCCAAAGCGACCATGGGGCCTCCGGAGGCCCCATAGTCGCTTTCCCCCCTCCCCCTCCCTTCCAAGGCCTTCATGGGGCCTCCGGAGGGTCTCCGGAGGCCCCGTCGATTCCTCCCCAGCCCTCCCCCTCCCTCCCGGGGCCTTCACAAGGCCTTCCAAGGCTCCATGAAGGCCTCCCTGGCCTTCCCCCTCCCTCCCGGGGCCTTCACGGAGCCTCCAGAGGCCCCTTGTCGCGGTTTTGGGAGGGTGGGGGGGCCCTCCCAAAACCGCGAATGCTAAGTTCACGAATGTGGAGGGGCAACTGTATATCCACATGGGATCATATACATACAGTAGTGTTTGTAGAAATTGTGGCCCATGGTCTAAATTGTGGCCCTTGCGATCCTAAAGTTATAGCCCCTGAAACTCCCAGACCCCAAATTTAAAAAAAAATAAGTTGTGATTTTCACCCAAAGTCAGACAAAGACACCTCATACCAGCAGCAAATGCAGCTGTGTGGCCATCCACATATTGTTGGACTGCAACTCTCAACAGTCCTAAACAAAAAAGGATGATGGATGATAGAGTAAAAGCACACCTGGAAGGCCATATAATTTCCCCACTTGCTTTACTACCACAATTGAAGGACAACATGTAAAGATTTCCCATCAGTTGTCTTTCTACACTTCTTTTGATGGCATCCCAGGAAGAAGTTTCGAGAACCAGAAACTACTCTTGTGATCAGAAAGTTCTTCTGGAAGCCTAACAGTAGCAAGGAACTCTAGAGGATGTTATGAGCTGATTCTACAAATGGGGCTTCCATCTCCTCCACGTTTTTGATTCAAGTAGGCCAGGGTGAACAACTGTGGTACTCCAGATGCTTTGGGGCTGCAGTTTCCCCAATCTCTCACCATTGGCTATAATGGCTGACGTTGATAGGACCTGTAAACCAAAAAACATCTGCACAGCCACAGGCTGCTCATCCTGATCGAAGTGGATTAAGCAGAGAGATCTGTGCAAAAGCAACTATAAACAAAACCAGAAAACTGCAAAGGAAGAATGAGGCCTCCAACAACCTATAACCAGGTGGAGTGTGAGGGACAACAGATAGAGCTGGGGGTTGCTCCTACCTGATAAGGATAAACTGCTCAGTATAAATTACTATTATAGTTTATATCAGTGGTTCTTAACCTTTTCTTTACCAGGGACCCCCTTTAAATATCTTTTGTTGCCATGGAACCCCAAGATTTAACTCAAGATTTAAAATCCTAATAATAACAATAATGCCTGATGATGATGATAACACAATTACAACATCCTTTAAGCCTTCCCTAAGAGGCACTAGAGGGGAAAGAAAACTTCCCTTCTGCTTCTTACTGCAAGTTCATGGCTGGAGAGGATTGAATGGCAGTGCACAGGCCAAGCCAGCCAGCCAGCCCCTTGGCTATTGTCACATAGCCACTCAATTGCAGACAGTTGGACCAAACAGTCTTCCAGCCTTTGCAGACCCCCTGTGAGGACACTGTGGATCCCTGGGTGTCCCCGTACCACAGGTTAAGAATCTCTGGTTTATACTGAATGCACTTATATCCTATGATGGCTCAAAAACAACTACAGTTGTCCCTCCACATTCACAGATTTGGCATTCACGGTTTTAAGTATTCATGGTTTGAAAATATTCTTAAGAAAATAATAATCCAAAAATCAAACTTTGATTTTGCCATCTTATGTAAGGGACACCATTTTGCTATGCCATTGCATATAATGGGACTTGAGGGATTTGGGTATTCACAGGGGGTCCTGGAACCAAACCCCAGCGAATGTGAAGGGACAATTGTAATAAATATACATTATCCTCGAGAAATCCATTATAAGACTGAATGGGGAGAGACTCACTTATGCAACTGACAGAAAAAGTAGTACTGTAGTAAATGTGGAGCTTCCTCTTCTTTCTTTTCCTGTGTGCAGTTATGAACAAGAACAGAAAGAGATGACAAGACCAGACTGGGAAAAAGTGGATGGGAGAAAGACTTGGCTTCGCAAAGTTCCAGCCTGGGCATAGGCGAGAAAAATGAGGGAGAAAGAAAGGAGAATTCTGAAATTCCCCCATTGTGGAGCTTGTTCAGGACAAGGGAGTCTGGCATTTTCCTGTAAACCAGTGATTCTTAGCCTGTGGTCTGGGGACCCTCAGGAGTCCATGAAGGCTTGAAGGCTGCTTGGCCCACCTCCTGCCTGCAGTGATGCAGCCATATGATAGGAGCCAAGGCAAAGGCTGCTTGGCTGGCTTAGCCTCCGCATTGCCATTCAATCCACTCCAGCCACAAATTTGTAGGAAGAAGCAGGAGCAAAGCCTTCCCTCCGCCTCCAGTCCCTCTGAGGGAAGCTTTAACGGATGGTGTAATTGTATTATTATTATTATCTTCATCAAGTATTATTGCTATGTTTACGATTAGGGATTTAAATCTTGAGTTAAGCCTTGGAGGCCCTCGGCAACAAAAGACATTTAAAGGGGGTCCCTGGTAAAGAAAAGGTTGAGAGCCACTGGTGTAAAGACCAAAACAAAAGCGGCGTGTATGTGTGTGTGAGAGAGGGGGGCGCTGTGTGTCTAACGAGGGGGTTAAAGGCGCCACAGACTCCGTCGACGAGGCCTACGGGGGCCGGGCAGGGCCTCACCCAGTCGAAGTCGCAAGGGTTCCCGTCCTCGCGCTGGGAAGGCAGCCCCTGGCAGAAGGGCGGCACTTTCCGCACCAGCAGGAAGGCGGCCGAGAGCAGGAGCGAGAGCGGGTAATACGGCTGGGCGAGCCAACGGCAGATCCCCGGCACCGAGTAGATCAGGGCCAGGAGCGGGGCCAGCACCGCCATCTTCACCTCACGCCGACCGAATCCCGGCCCCTGGCTGCCACCAGAAAACACCCGCAGCGCTCGGGGGCGTTCGTTCCTCCTTTCGGACTCATTGGTCGATGCAAACGTCAATCAAGGAAAAGGCGGCGCTTAGAGGGACACCCAGCGCCCACATTGGTCAATTCTATAACCACCGACAGTTACAATATAAACAAGGGAGTTTTTTAAAAAATCTCGGCGCATTCTATTAACGTAACGCTGCCATTTAAAATTGCGTCAACGAGAAGAGTAGGAACCAGCCAATCGGAGCAGGGCAGAATCTCCAAGGGAGCTAGCCAATCACGGGTAGAGGAGGGTCCACGGGTGTCCAATGAAATCAAGGGAAAGATATGGGGTTGCCCAGACGCGAAGCCAATAGGAGGAGACTGCGCAGAGCACGCCGGGATGATGGAGAATTTTTCCGCTCTCTTCGGAGGGACCGAGCCTCCCCCGCCCAGCACGGCTGCGGCGCTGGGCTTTGGCCCGGGCAAGCCAGGTGGGCCCATGACGGGGCCGTCTCCCATGCCTGCGGTGACTCCCGTCGGAGAAGAGGCGGCGCGGAAGGCGGCGGCGGCGGCGGCGGCGGCGGCGGCGGCGGCCAGCGGCCCCTTCTACCTAATGCGCGAGTTGCCAGGTAGTGGCTGAGGGAGAGGGAGGCGGGCTTTGGGGTCTCCTTCAGCCAACCGGAGCATAGAGGCGGGCCCTGTGCCCTCGGCCAATCAGAGTCGCCAGTCATGGTGGCGTCAGAAGGGAGAGGTCCAATAAAGTAGCTCAGTTCCCTCGGACGGGCCCGCCCCTTTCTGGGGGGGATTTAATCCCACCAACCGCCGAAGGGGACGGCTTGGCGGAAGCGGAGCGTGCCGTGACGAGAAGTGACGGACACTTGGTGGGGCTAATGAGGAAGCGGAGGCGCTGAGGGAGGCGGGCGTGAGCCTTCGCCCTAGGCTTGGCACTGACAAACCGGAAGTTGGCGAAGTTCATTGTGGAGAGGCGTCGGGGGCTTCCCTCTCCCTGTTTATCCGGAAGTCAGGAGAGCTGAGTTCAGGAGCGCTCGCTCCAGGGCTAGAAGTGGGCCCAGAGAGTGACGGGCCTCCAAGGCTGCTGTGGGGCTCCCCACACGTGTCATCTCCTCCACCCCGCAGCCCCTCCCCACCCCCCTCCAAAAGTCCTGACTACAAAGCTCCAAATAAAGTGAATTTATGTTGCATTATCTTATTATCTTACACGTATGCATCAAAATCCCTCAAAGGCGAAGAATTTGGGTCGATGTGCCAACCCGTAGAAAACATAAAATAACAATAACAATAATAATAAAATTTATTTATATCCCGGCCCTCTATGAAATGCAATAAGGGCAGCTTACAACAATTAAAATATACATCCCAAACCCTCAATCCCACCCCCCTTAAAATAAAATTAAATAATTCAGGAATTAAAACATACTTTTAAAAAATACAAAAAATAAAAATAAAGAACGGACAGTGGCCATAACGAGGTCAGGACAAGCTAGATTTTCTTTTTTTGATGGCTGGGTATCTATTCAGGAAAGGCCTGCCAGAAGAGATCTGTTTTAAGAGCTTTTTAAAAGCTATTTAGGGTGGTGATATGACGGATCTCAAACAAACGCAGAGTACTACTCTCCCCAGGGAGCAGGGCCCTCAACTGGGTACTTCTGTTGCTTATTATTTCGGAATTAAGTCCTACTGAGTTCAGGGATGTTTGCTTTCAAATAAGCGTGCATCAGCTTGGTTCTCTAAACTCTAGAGCAGTGGGTCTTAACCTGTGGTCTGTGGACATTCAGGGGGCCACGATGTCCTCACAGGGGATCCACAAAGGCTTCAAGCAGGAGGAAAAGTCTTCCTTCCCCCTCCAGTGCCTCTGGGGGGAAGGTTCAATGGATGGTGAGATTGGATTATTATCACCATCAAGTATTATTATTATTATTATTATTATTGGGATTTTAAATCTGGAGTTAAGTCTTGAGGGTCTGTGGCAACAAAAGATATTTAAAGGGGGTCCCTGGTAAAGAAAAGGGTAAGTGCCACTGCTCTAGAGACTAGGCCTCTTGCTTGCTTATAGGAGTTCATTGTGGGGAGCCCTCCGAGTGTTGTTGAACTGCAACTCCCATCAGCCTTAACCATTGAATTATGCTAGGCAAGGCTGATGAGATTTGCAATCTTGCAATATTTGAAAGGCTGCAAGTTGCACACTGAATATCGATGTTATTAGTGAACTTCTGTAAGAAGCTTCGTCAGGAAATAAGCTTACAAAAAGACTTGAGAAATATGCATAGTGTTGCAGGGTGTGACTTCTTCCCAGGACATCCTAACTTATCCTAGCCAATATTACAAAGCTTTTTGTTTCATATCAGGTACCACTGAACTTACAGGAAGCACAAACCTGATTACCCACTACAACCTGGAGCATGCTTACAACAAATTTTGTGGCAAAAAAGTGAAGGAGAAGCTCAGTAACTTTCTGCCAGACCTACCAGGGATGATCGATTTGCCAGGCTCTCATGACAACAGCAGTCTACGCTCTCTCATTGAAAAGCCTCCCATCTGTGGAAGCTCATTCAACCCCATCACTGGTACAATGCTAACAGGATTTAGGCTCCACGCAGGCCCGGTGAGTTAGACCTTGGGGATGAAGGAAGGGGTGGAAGAGGGGAGCCTTGATTGTCAGTGGGAAAAGATTCAGCAGTGTTCTAAATGAAGAAAGTCTGCTAGAGCAATGAGCACATGTAAGCAAAGCTGTGATGCAGAAGCAATTCACATTTTTGATGGGAATGTGAATTCCAGTTATAGCATGTACATGGTGCGTATTGGGGTCAGTTTTTGAAGTCAACTGTGGGATCCAGCTTTCCTGTTAAACTAGATAGTACTAGATGGCCTGAAGATGGGACCATAACTCAGGTTGAGGGTAACAAAGGCTACCTCCAGTCATGGAGAAAACTACTAAAGCTTCTCCAACCTCTGCTGCAGAGCTAGTATTAGGAGGGTGAATTCCTAGTTCATCCCCTGCGTAACCCCCTGGTCCTGCTTTCAAGAGGAGCTTCCCCATTTTTGTGATTATATAACAAATAGGGTGCATGAAGAGAGGGGTGAGTTCTGACAAGATTATCATCTTTCTCATCTGAGCCCTGCCTCCCTCTCCTTATCAGAACACCTGCTCTCTCAGACTGTTCCAGCGTAATCACTTCCCTCCACATTAGTGAATCCTGAAGGGGGTAGTGCAGTTTTTCTAGCCTATGAAACTTACTTCCAAATAGGCAAAGAGCTACTTGGCTATGTTTATACTTGGGACATTTTTTTTTACTGGCATTAAACACCCACCAACCACACACACATCTTCCTTGTTAGGAAAGCCTGGTGAGAGAGTGTCAATTTGGATGACACTTGAAGAGGAACAGGCTCCAACTTTTCTGTATCAGACTTCTTGTTCTGGAGCAGGAAAGACTGGCAACACTCTGCATTCACCACAGGTTGGCAAGTTGATTTGTCAAAACCTTTCTTAGCCATGGTCTTCTCCAAATGGTATGGAGATGCTGATGGTAGAGAAAGTGAGTCCACAGCAGTTTTTCAGTGAGTTAAAACTCTGCAATGCTGCTGAACCTAGAAAGTTGGGGGCTAGCATGAAATGAAGCTCCATGTATGAAGAACAGCTAAGTCCTTAGCAAAAAAAAAAAAGTCTCCAAACTTTGTGGCTTGTAACCAATGCAAGTACTGAGAAAATTGAACCAAATAAGAACTTTCCCTTGCACATTTTGATGGGAGACAAGAATGGGACTAGGTCTCCAAAGACCCAGACCACTTGAGTGATTGTACCTCTGGCTACCATCTGCCACAAGAAATGTGGTGTTCCCTGTACTAATGTGCTTCCCTGTTTCTTTTTGCTTTGACTCAGCTGCCAGAACAGTGTCGCTTAATGCACATTCAGCCACCTAAGAAAAAAAACAAGCACAAACACAAGCAGAGCCGTACCCAGGATCCCGTCCCTCCAGGTAAGAAGTTTGCTGCTCAGGCCCTGAGGTTGCCCTCCCCAATGCCATACAACAGCCTAAGCTACCACAGCTCCTGCCCCAACCAGTATGAGTGTCTACTTCAACTAATGCTTGTTCTTGTTTGGCAGAAACACCTTCAGATTCTGACCATAAGAAAAAAAAGAAGAAAAAAGAGGATGATCCTGAGCGGAAAAGAAAGAAGAAAGAGAAAAAGAAAAAGAAGGTAAGCTAGGGATATCTTCTGTCGTCACCAACCTTAGTTTTTGTAACCAAGAACCATGGTATAGAAAAAGAAAACAAAGCTGGAAACTTGACTTAGAATTTGGCATGAGATGTGGGTTTCTATTCCTGAGTTTAAATGTCTTCATGGCATTTCCCTTAACTTGCATTGTGTATTTGATTTTCCTTAGAATCGGCATAGCCCTGAACATCCAGGTGTGGGCAGTTCTCAAGCCAGCAGTAGCAGTAGCCTCCGATAAAAGTCCTGCCAAAGATTACAGTGGGGAAGAATGCTCCAGGAAGGTACTACCAGGAAGGACTTGTTGAGAAGAAGAGGAAGAGCAGTAATGTGGGAACTACTATTAACTCACATACTTCCTTTGCAACTTATGGAGAATCATATAGACAATAACTACTGGGTGGAAAATCTGGGAGTCCACTGGTCTCACTACCATAGACACAGACTTTGCCTCGGACTTGATGCAGGCCGGTGTCTTTATATGGGAGTCCTGTTTACTGTTTGTTTTATGTACAAAATTATCCTGACTTAGTTGGGATGTTTGTTTCATGTTCTAATTAAATCTCTGTTGGAGGAGATGCTATTGATTTGAAGGAGTCCTGACCTCTGGAACTTCTCTTCCCCCACCCCCATATTGTGGGCTTGCAAACAACTCTGTGGTTGATAGATGATCTGACACTCTAGAGCTTCTTTCTATGGTGGGGCATTGCCTGAGGCTAGTGGATGGGCAAGCAGTCTGCCTTGTTAAGCTTTTGTATAAGTAAGAGAGAAGGACAGGTTGCTTACCTGTAACTGTAGTTCTTTGAGTGGTCATCTGTGAATTCACACATTAAGAATTTCCTGTGCAGAGCACTCGGAAAAAAGTTAGAACCTCTATACAGTTTTTGGCGGTAGCCCTGTCCACTCCTCGTTGGCTTATAAAGGCCCCTTCCTTGCCTGCCGTCTCAGTTCCAAATAGCCGCTAAGAAAGCAGCCTGTAATTTACATAACAAAATACTAGGACATTGGAGGGGAGGATGGGCCACTCAAAGAACTACAGTTACAGGTAAGCAACCTGTCCTTCTTTGTGGTCTCTGTGAATCCACACATTAAGGGTAGACTAGCAAGCTCATCACCAGGAGGTGGGTGTGTTGTTATCTAAATTGGAAGAAAAACAGACATGTGGTAGAATTCAAAACAACCACTTTATTTAAACATGTTTATGTTGGTCTGTGGCCTATGGAGGAAAAGAGCACTGCTCTGCTGAAAGCTGTGCCCGAGTAGGCTACCAAGTATATCTTGTATGCCTTCACGAAGGTGAGGGGGGTCACCCATGTGGCCACCCAACAGATGTCCTGGATGGGCATCCTGTTCAGGAAGGCTGTAGAGGTGGACATCGCTCTGGTGAAATGACTGCGGATGCCCCACAGGGTTTCTCTTCCAGATAACTGGCAGGATAGGTGAATTGCAGATGCAACCCACTTTGAAAAATGTTGAGCAGAGACAGGGCCGCCCTTATGGAGGCCCCCATAACAAAGAGCCGTATGGATTTGCGGAAGGCAGCTGTCCTGTGTACTTAGAAGGCCAGGGCTCGTCTCATATCAAGGGCATGGAGGTTACATTCCAGGTCGGAGGTAGGGTTCTGGAAAAACGCTGGGAGGATGATGTCTTGGTTGCGGTGAAAGGACGATATCACCTTAGGTAAGAATGCAATGTCTGGATGGAGAACCACTTTGTCTGGGTGAAACCTGGCATACGGCGAGTCCATACGGAGGGTGCACAACTTGCTCGCTTGCCGTGCCGATGTGATCGCTACCCAAAAGGCAGTCTTTAGCGACAGCAGGCAGAAGTCACAAGTGGCCATAGGTTCAAAGGGAGGTTTTGACAAGGCAGTTAAAACCAATTCTAGATTCCACACCGGAGTTGGGCCGTGTATTGGCGGGTGAAGGTTCCTGTAGCCTTTCAAGAAATTCTGGAGTAGGTGATGTTTAAAGCAGGAGGGTTTACCCTCTCTCTGGAAGTACCAGGATACTGCTGCAACGTAATCCTTGATTGAGGAGATTGAGAGCTTTTTCAAAGATAATGATGCTAGGAAGTCTAAGAGCTGTGGAATGTTGGCAAGTTCCTGAGTAAGTGCCTTCTTAGATCTGAAGTCTTGGAATTTATGCCACTTGTACTTGTATGCCCGCAATGTAGCCGGTCGTTGGGTGGCTTCTATGATAATTTGAGCTGGTTGGGAGATGTTCCCAAGGGGGAGATGAGCCATGCTGTTGGCTGAATAGTGGTCAGATCCGGGTGATTGACTAGCCCGATGTGCATTGTCAACAAGTCTGGGCGGAGCGGGAGTTGCTTGAATTGGCGATTGGACATCAGGAGAAGGGGGGCGAACCACACCTGTTGTGGCTACCACGGTGTGATGAGAATGCATCTCACGCTATCCTGTTGGAGTTTGGAGTTCACCCTGGGGAGCAGTGGGAACGGGGGGGGGGGACACGTAAAGGAGAGGACCCACCCGGTTGAATAGGAAGGCATCTCCAAGGCAATCTCGCATCCAAGGTCCCCTGGAGCAAAAGTTCAGGCACTTGGCATTCAGTTCAGATGCAAAGAGGTCTGTCGATGAGGTTCCCCACCTGGCTAACAGGCCATTCAAGATGGCTGGGTTCATAAACCATTGGTGGTTGCTGGACCAGGTCCTGCTCAGCGCATCTGCCACCTGTATTCTGGTCCCCGAGGAGGTGTATGGCTGTGAGGATGATGTTCTGTTCCACGCACCAGTCTCACATTTGCAGAGTTAGGTTTAACAGCGACCTGGATCGTGTGCCCCCTTGTTTGTTTATGTAAAACACCGTCGTGGTGCTGTCCGACATCACTTGGACCCGATGCCCTGTCAAGGAAGGTTTGAAGGCCCTTAAGGCTTTGAATACCGCCAAGAGTTCTAAGAGGTTGATGTGACATGCCTTCTCCTGTGTGGACCACTGACCCTTGACCGTTAAGTCCATGAAGTGGGCTCCCCAGCCTGTCAAGGAGGCATCCGTCATGATCGATCTCGTGGGGTGCTCCTGCGCGAATGAGATCCCCGCTTGAACCTAGAGCGGGTCGTGCCACCAGTGCAGAGATGCACAGACTGGACGCGGGAGAGTCAGGAACTTGTTGGGGCCGTCTCAGAAGGGGCGGTACTTGGAAATGAACCAAGTTTGTAACGGTCGCATTCTCAGTCTGGCAAGCGGCGTCACTGTGGTTGTCGATGCTAAATGTCCTAGCGTGCACTGGATGGTGTGCATGGTAGACCGGCGGTTTCTTATGCACCAATCGACCATAGCATGCAGGGCTTTGAATCTGTCATCTGGGAGGTAGGCGGTGCCTGTGATTGAGTCCAAGTTTGGCCCAATCAAACAAACCATCCTGGAGGGTTCTAGATGTGACTTTTCTCGGTTGATCATGAAGCCTAAGTTTTCTAGAAGGTCCATAGTTAGGTGAAGGTCCCTTCAGAGTTTCTCTGGGGAGTGAGCTGTGAAAAGCCAGTCGTCTGGGTAAGGAAAGACGGTGACGCCTTTCTGTCTGAGCCATGCTACCACCACTGCCACACATTTTGTAAAGACTCTTGGGGCCATGCCGAGGCCAAACGGAAGGACCTTGAAGTGGAATGTGTAAGGGCCTGTAGCGAATGCCAGGTAACGTCTGTGCGCTGTGGCAATAGGGATACGGAAGTAGGTGTCCTTGAGATCCAGCGTGGCGAACCAGTCTCCTACGTGTAAGAAGGGGAGGGTAGTAGGGAGAGATACCATTTGGAACTTCCGGGGAAGAATAAACGTACTGATGTCTTCTAAATCTAGGATCAGACAAAGCCCCCCATCTTTCTTGTCTACTAAGAAGTATCTTGAAAAGAACGTGGTCTGCAGTTGGGACAGTGGAACCGGTTGTATGGCTTCTTTGAGTAGTAAGGTGTTTACTTCTTCCATGAGTGGGGTGGAAGGGGGGGTCATCCGGTAGAGTCCACGGGAGGTGTCTGGTTGAACTCTATAAAGTATCTTTTTTGTAAGATGCTGAGGACCCAGCGGCCCGACATTATCTGGCACCAGAGGTGGAAGGAATCTGAAAGGCGTTTGGCTGGGGAGGCGGGGGCAGGCAGTGGCAGTGCCACACAGTCAAACCTGTTGCTTGGAGGGTTCCTATTTCTTTTTGGCAAAATGTGACTTTGGACAAAAGAAGGCCTGAAACTTCCAGTGATGCTAGTATGTTGAGTTAGAAGGTCGAGGCCGCATGGGTGGTGGGCTAAACCTCTTATAGAATGAGAGGTAACGTCTGCCTGAGAAACGTGGGTGTGGTGCTTGGTAATGGCTGGGCAAGCCAAACTTTCATGCTGTCACTCTCATTTTTTGAGTATGTTCAAGCTTGGAGTCTGTCTGTATGAAAAAGCCCAAGCTCATCAAATGGCAGATCTTCTATCATGGCACATGCAGCGTGAAAAAGGCCGGGTGAACAAAGCCAGGCATGGCAGCAGACAGTGATGGAGCTTGCCACAATCTTGCCAACACAATCGCCCAGATGTTTTGCCTCTTGTCTCTGGTAGCTTGCCAGCGAGAGACCTTCTTCCCTGAAGGAATTAACTATTCTTTGTTCTTGTTCGGATAGGTTGGCGATGTCGGGGGCCAGTGCATCCCATAAGAATTTTTAGTAGGCACCAATGCAAACTGTATACGCCATTATTTTTGTGATCAGGCATACAGAGGAATACAATTTTCAGCCTATGGCATCAAGTTTTTTTCCTTCTTTATCCATAGTTGTAGAGAGTACCTTTTGGGAGGTTCTCATCTGTGCTGCATCCATCACCACAGAATTGGGCTTAGGATGGAAGGTGAACCAGGGTGTCGTGTCAGTTGATACTCAGTGAAGGTGGTCCAGTTGACGTGATGTGGGCAGCATGGATGATAGTGTTGTCCAGGAACCTTTTAAGATTTGTAGTAAATAAGGCAAGATTAGCTAGCGAAGGTATTGCCAGGGAGGGTCTCTGGATGTCCTCAAAGATGGGGTCATCCACATGTTTGTCTTGTCGGTCAATCTTAATTCCAAGGGCTCCCACCATTCGAAGCATTAGGTCAGTGAATGCTTTAACATCATCTGTGGGGGAGGGTGGATCTGGGTTAGCACCTCTTGGGTACGGTGATATTTCTGGTGGTGGAGACCTATCAGTTGAACTAGTAGAAGAGACCGATGGCGACCTCGAAGTAGTGTGCCTAGGGATTTGCTTATGGGTGGTAAGCTTGTGTTGCTTCTGCTTCTGCTTATCTGTCCGGTCCTTAGGGTGTTTCGCAGGTGGGGAGCCACTCGGTGTGAGTGACTTCCTTGGTGCTTCCACCCGTTGTGTCTCCTGTCCCCTTGTCGATGGGTCTCTAAGTGTCAGTGACCTGGACCTCGATTGGGAACGAAGGGGAGTATCATCTTGCCGATGGGTTCCTGCCTTGCGAGTCGGGGACCGATCTCTACTAAGGGGCGAACGATCTCACTTACCAGAACATCTTGAGCCCTCGGTGCGGTAATCTCTTGATGTGCACTGATGAAGGTCATCATAAAGGTAGTGGTACCGAGGGGAGGTATCATAAGGGTGACAGTACCAACGGGTATAGGCGGGTACTTCATTGAGGTATGCGAACCTGGTATCAGGATCCCAGTAAGGGTATGGATCTCTGCGGTATTGATGGCGGTCACAGTATTTACGTTCCTGGTCCCAGTACCAGTCATCGTCCGACAAGTCCGGTCCTGAAGACAGGTTCAGTCAGTACCGGAGAGTGGGACCATCGACAAGAGCGGGAGCGAGACCGCTGAAGAGAGCAGGATCGACGAGAAGATCGGGAGTGGGACCGCATTCTCGATTGAGATCGGTAGTGTCAGTGAGACCGACCTCGCAATTGCCTTGCGCACGGCGTTGTTGAGCGGGACCGGATCGTGGAGCCTGATCATGTGTCTGGTGGAGGAGATGGCGAATGGGATGGGAAGCGCGACCATCGGCAGTTGAGTGGAGTCCTCACAACTGGATCCCGAAGAGACCTGGATCACTCTAATGTCTGGGGATGACTCTCTGAGCTCACCTTCTGACGCCAACCCGGTACTGTGCGCCATCAACCTGGTCAGCATAGTGTTGTCCCCAGAGTCGCTTGTCCTATGGGATGGTAGTCGGATCTGAACTGGAGATACTATGGGAGCTTTGAACGAAGCCGAGTCCTGGGAGCGCCCCTGGGAAGGGGACTGTCTACTTTGTCCGCTCCCTCGGTTGATTGCTCTTCCTCAGGGGACATCCTTTTGGGAGGTATGGTCCGTCTTCCCTTTATTTTCAGGAGAGCTGAGTACAGGTACCGCTTCTTTTGCGGAGATCAGGGGCAATGTCAGTTGCACCAACTTTTGCTTCTCCTTAGGAGATGTGGGATCGGACGGGTATTTTGTCCTGGCACCATGGGTAGCAGTGTCAGCAGCGGTACCGAGAGCGATAGCGGCAGCATGCCCATGAGACTTTTGGTGGGCAGTAGTTCCCTCGTGAGATTTTTTCTTCTGTGCATCGGTACCACCATGGTCTTTACCTGGCTTCGAAACTGATGCTTTAGAGGGGTGGCCCCGTTCTGACTGCAGTGTCGTCTTCTCTGCAGACCTTGGTCCAGAGGTGGCAGAAAGGGCATGCTCGTACAGTTGTGCCTTAAGCCACTTGTTTCTATTTCTCTGGGTCTGGTGCATGAAGGCCTTGCAATGTCTACAGGAATGGACATTGTGGCCTTCACCAAGGCAGAAAAGGCATTTCGAATGTCTGTTTGACCCCAGCATCTTTGCCAAGCAGACTAAGCAGGATTTAAAGAATACAGTCGAAGAAGTCGAGGCCATCGTAACGCTACTGTAAAGGTACAAGTACCGAGAGACAGTACCGGAGGTGCAGTCCCAAGGTCGGGTCAGATCAGAGTGTTCAGGTAAGGTCCGAAGAGAAGGTTCAGGGCAGTGCTAATGAAAGGTCAAACGGTCCGTTGTCAATACATAGTGAAGATGCCAAAAAAACAAAAAAACCCAATCCAATACGCAACGCTGATGGAGAGTCCAGAAACCGGTCTGAGTTGAAAGGTAAAGAAGAAATCGAGTCGAAGATAATCAAAAGGGTGTACCGAATAGGGAGGATCCAAAAAACACAATCCGAAGTCCGAATCACAAGTCAGTCCGAATCACAAGTCAGTCTGAATGGGGAGGTCTAACAATGTTCCTTGTGCTGCTTTCGCGGCGGGAAAAAAGTAACTGAGGCGGCAGGCAAGCGGGGGCCTTTATAAGCCAATGAGGAGTGGGCAGGGTTACAGCAAAAATTGTATAGAGGTTCTAACTTTTTTCCAAGTGCTCTGCGCAGGCGCAGGATTAACCCTTAATGTGTGGATTCACAGAGAACACAAAGAAGAAGCAGCAGGCATTTAAGGTAGGAATAGAATACAGGGTTGAATTTCACCTCCCAGTTATTATCTTTGCCTGTGAATAGGCCTGCTTAAGCATCAGATGGACAGCTAAGTGAAAAGCATTGATGAAAATTCCTTTCGCAGTAGAAACATCTCAGAGCCGAGAAGCATCTAAGCACAAAATTTGGTTTGGGATTGTTTTTCACAAGGGTTTGCCTGTTGGGTAAAGGCATTTCAGCATGTTCCTTAATAAGAGACAAGATATAATCTTTATCAGCAGGGAGGAGAAGTCCCCAACAGACTTAAACTGAAGATAATAAAGCCTCTTCCACAAATTCTGAGCTGGGAAAACAGAAATTGTTGAACTGCTCTATCATTTCTGCAGTATTCTGTATTACTACCTCATTGTGAGCACCCTAGCCAAAATGGTTACTTTAATTTTCAGGTAGTCATCTTTTCTTCTTCTGTCTGTCTTGGTTCTAAACTACACAGAAAGCCCCCTCAGTAGCAACTGTTGGGGAGAAAAGCCATGCTGGGACGGTTGATGACAATGGGAACATACCCCAGTGTCACAGCTGCCTCTTCTTGTCTCAAGGAAGGGTAATTCCATCTACTTGACACAAGGATTGGAATGAATTTGGGTCTGGGCTTTGATCAGAATACCTCTTGTGGACAAATTAAACACAACATGAAATGTCCCTGATCAAAACTCCCACCGTTATCTCTGCAGCGGGATGGAGAGTTCAGCACTGAAGCTGTGGCATGGCAGGTAACAATTTCACAAACAGGAAATTGTCTGCCCCAAGTAAAAAGACAGAGGCCGTGTGGGTGCCTGTCTTTCATTATTCTTCCCTTCTTCACTGCTAACAACTGATTCAAGGGAAGAGTTTCTAACAGTACAGTAGGACCTCCATATCCACTGATTCAGTTATTCACGGGACACATAACAGCACACCTACCAGAGTCTTCCGAGAAAATGTGTCCTCTCTAGCCATTTTCTAGGTCCTCCAAGGTAACTCTATGGTATTTTAAACCAGAAGTCCCATTATTTTCAATGGTGTTCACTATTATCCATGGTTTTCGGTATACACACACACGAACC
This sequence comes from Gambelia wislizenii, assembly GCA_030847615.1. Taxonomy (NCBI): domain Eukaryota; kingdom Metazoa; phylum Chordata; class Lepidosauria; order Squamata; family Crotaphytidae; genus Gambelia; species Gambelia wislizenii. The sequence goes on along the minus strand of JAUMIR010000001.1, from coordinate 339,946,334 downwards.
AATCCCCAGTGGATACAGGGGTCCTACTGTACATGGAACAGTTTAAAAGTGCTGTGGATTAAATCCAAATCTGGCCATGCACCATTACTTTTACACAAATATGATGTTAGGAACTCTGCCCAGGGATCTCCCCTGTCAAGTTTAGCTTGACACTTTTCATGAAGCTGAGCTGATAAGAGACAGAAATTAAATGGAAATGCTATGGCTTTACAGTATTATTAAATTGTTTTCAAATGCTTTGCTCTGTATTTTTACTCTCACGCGCTGCCTTGCTTGTACAGGAGGGTGTGCTTTATCCCAAAGAAATGCATTCCATGCGATGGAGCAATTCTTACACCTACTCTCTCTCCTTGTGGATTTCCATGTAACTTCATTGCTCATTGGCTAGGAGAGGGAGAAGTGCTGTTGCATGAGATGCTTTCTTTGTGAAAAACAATTGAGCACAGAGTTTATATATTTTTGTACACTAGAGCTACTTATCCAAATACCTCTTTTAATAATTAGTCGAATGCAGTGATTTGGATGGTAAGGTGGGGAGTAAAAAAAATACTGTAAATCTAAGAGTCTTGTTCCTGTTGAACAAAAGAAAGCAGCAGCATTGGGTTCTCATTTCATGGCCCCAGCTTTAGGGGGAAAGTTCATTCAGGTTCACAAGTACTTAAATGTAGCGATTTAGAAATTTAGTAAGGCCGTAACAGACTGAATTGCAACTGGGTTGTGTCATATTTGGATCAGAGCTTTGCATATTTCCACTTTAAAGCTTTCTGGTCATCAGACTTGCAACACAAGGCATATTAATGCAGATTGTCTGATGAGTCATAAATAATAGTAGGGTGGTTGTAGTGTGCCAAGGCTAGTAGAAAATCGGCAACTATGCCTCTGGCCTTTGCCACTGGTAGTTCACTAATCCAAGTGTATTCTGTGGCCCATTGCAGCTACTGTCCCACCTGAAAAGGGCTGTGTGTTGTACAAAATAGAAGTAACGGAAATGCAAGTCTTGTCTTTCTGAAGTCCATTTTTCTGCCTGAAAAGATTCTACTACTGTTGGATACATTCCTTGCAAATGACCTTAGGAAAATCTCTTTATAACGCCCTCCCTACCAGAGAGTGCAGCTCCATTCCTCTTAGAGAAAATGGGGGTAGGAATGTGTACATAGAAAGGTTACTATAAACCAGCATTTGGCAGGAGGAGAGTGGGCTGCTAACAGTGTGATTCCCATGGCCAAAACATTACCTTCTGTGGCTACTGCAGTTGCCTCAGCTGATGTGTTTGGACAGGTTGCTTACCTGTAACCATAGATCTTCGAGTGACTTCTGTGAATTCACACAGTTGGGGTTACTCCTGCGCCTGTGCAGAGTTTCAGAAACTTCTAGAATCGCTAGGCAGAATGTGCTTTGATACATTTTTGGCAGTAACTCCACCCATCCTAACGGTCCCTTATAAGGGCTTCCTGCCTAAAATCCCCTCAGTTCCTTGAATGATGCCGCAATTGCAGCATCAAGAACATTAAGCATGTTTATATGATGTAGTAGGACATAGAGGGGAGGATGGGCGGGTCTGTGTGAATTCACAGAAGACCACTCGAAGATCTATGGTTACAGGTAAGCAACCTGTCCATCTTCTTCGTGGTCTCTATGAATCACACAGTTGGGTGTAGACTGGCAAGCTTCAATTCAGGAGGTGGGTATGTCCTACACCCATGTACCATACACATCAACCATTCAAAATTAAAACACTAAAAGCACATTAGTAAATAAATAATCAAAACATATAACAACAATGACTTGGCAGCATAAACACTCATTGTATAGAAGATAACAACACAGCCTTCCCAAAGGCAGCCTCGTTCCTAGAACGAGAATCAAGTCTATAATGAGAAATAAAAGTCAAAGGTGACGACCAGGTTGCAGCTCTGCAAATGTCCTCTAGAGGCACCCCAGAGAGAAAAGCTGTCGAAGTGGAGACAGCTCTCGTACAGTGTCCTCGAATCCGAGACGGCAGAGGCTTCTTTGCCAGGTTGTAGCAGAGAGCGATGGTCGAGGTCACCCACTTCGACAGTCTCTGTGAAGAGATGGGCTCTCCCAGTTTTGAGTCGGCATAAGACACAAACAGCTTGGGTGACTTTCTGTGGGATGCAGTCCGTTGAATGTAGAAGGCCAGAGCCTTTCTGATGTCCATCAGATGAAGGGTGCGTTCAAAGTCGTCTTTCGGATCCTGCATCAAAGCAGGGAGAGTAATGGTTTGGTTAAGGTGAAAACTAGAGACAACCTTCGGTAGGAAGGAGATGTCGGGACGGAGGACCACTTTGTGCTTGTGGAAAGCAGTGTAGGGAGGATCAGACCTCAAGTCACAGAGCTCACTAGCCCTACGCGCCGAAGTGATGGTCACAAGGAACGCAGTTTTCCAGGAGAGCAGTCGGAGGTCGGTGGAAGCCATCGGTTCAAACAGTCAGCGGACCAGCTGTGAGAGGACCAGTTCGAGGCTCCAAGCCGGTGTCAGTTCAGTCACCGGGGGGTGAAGGTTAGCAAAGCCCTTCAAAAATTTCTTCACCGTGGCATCCACGAAGGGAGAGGGGAGACCCCTCGCCTGGAACTCGGTGGAGATGGCCGCCAAGTAGCAGCGGATTGAAGAGAGTGACAGACCCGCAGAAGACAGGTGTAGAAGAAATTCCAGGACTGTCGGGATGGAGAATTGGTCAAGGGCTGGATTCTGGGATGCCAGGAAGGATTCATACTTCTTCCACTTATAGTGGTAGGATCTTCTGGTGGAAGGCCTCCTTGCCGCATCGATGACGGCTTGGACATCTGGGTGTAGAGATGCAGGTTGCCTCGGTACCGAGGATGAGCTCGAAAGAGTCGAACCCGAAGGGAGAGTCACAGGGTCAACCTCCAGGCAGGTTTAGAGTGTCCAGGTCGGGATGTCTGACCTTGCCCCCCTGAATGGTGAGCAGATCTGGACGGGATGGAAGGCGGATGAAACGTCGTTCCGACAACCGAAGCAAGGTTGCAAACCAAGGCTGTCGAGGCCACCATGGTGTGATGAGGATGGCGTTCGCTCTGTCCCGACGAAGCTTGGTGATCACTCTTGTCAGCAATGGAAATGGAGGGAACAGGTATAGCAGCGGACCCGACCATCGAAACAGGAATGCGTCTCCTCTCGATCTCGGAGCTGGACGCCTCGAGCAGAACTGGGGACACTGCGCATTTTCGGGAGACGCAAAAAGATCCACTTGAGGAAACCCCCAGGTTCGAAACAAGTCCAGAGTGACCAATCTGTGGAGCTGCCACTCGTGGATGGGGAGATTCAAACGGCTGAGTCAGTCGACAAGAGTGTTCTCCTCCCCTGGAAGATGGATGGATTGGAGAAACACCTTCTTTGCCACGCACCATTCCCATATGTCCAGCGTGAGTTGTAGAAGTTGTGGGGACCTCGTGCCTCCCTGCTTGTTTATGTAGTACATGACCGACGTGTTGTCTGTCAGCACCAGTACGGTCTTGCCCCTCACCAGGGGCTCGAAGGCCCTCAACGCTTTCTGGACAGCGAGGAGCTCCAGGATGTTGATATGGAGAGCTTGCTCCTCTGTGCTCCAGGAACCTCGGATTTCGTAGGAGTCGAGATGCGCTCCCCATCCCTGCATCGAAGCGTCCGTTGTCAGAGACGTCCGGTTGAGGGAGGTCGAAGGGCATGCCCAACAAGACATTGTCCGGTACCAGCCACCAGTCCAGTGACCTCCGAACTGCTCTCGGCATAGTGAGCATCTTGTTTGGAGAATCGTGAAGAGGATCGACTACTTGCAGAAACCAATGTTGGAGGGGACGGAACCGAAGTCTGGCAAGCTGAGTCACATAAGTTGTAGCTGCCATGTGGCCGAGAAGCACTTGGATTGAGTGTGCTGGGAGCCATCTTGATCGATGGCAGGCATAGATCAGTGAACGGAAGTTGTTGAAACGGTCCCAAGGTAGGTAAGCAGTTGCAGTTAAAGAGTTCAAGCGTGCACCAATGAACTGAATCCCCTGCGTCGGCAGGAGTTGGGATTTCTCGATGTTGACAACAAGTCCCAGGTAGCCTAAGACATCTAAGGAGAGGCCAATATCGAGTTCGAGCTGATGACGAGTCTGCGCAACAATCAGCCAGTCGTCGATGTAAGGGAAGATTTCTACTCCCTGCTGTCGAAGAAAGGCCGCTACCACTGCCATACACTTCGTGAAGATACGAGGAGCAGTGGAGAGACCAAAGGGGAGAACTCTGAACTGGAAGACCTCGGTCTCGACTTGAAATGCAAGGAAGCGTCTGTGGGCCGGATGGATCCCGATGTGAAAATAGACATCCTTCAGGTCTATGGATGCGAACCAGTCGTCCTGCCTCAGAAGCGGAAGGATCGAAGCCAAGGTGACCATCCTGAACTTTTTTGGAGTTATGTACTTGTTCACCCCGTGAAGGTCGAGAATTGGACGCAGCCTGCCATCTTTCTTGGTGACCAGAAAGTACCTCGAGAAGAAGCAGAGGTGATGGAGATCGAGGTCAACAGTTTCGATGGCCCCCTTCTGCAGCAAAGTTTCCACCTCCTCGAGGAGGGGAGGGGAGGGCGGTGTTGAACGAACCCGTCCCGTCGGAGGCAGAGAGTCGAACTCTATCCAATAGCCTGTTCGGACGATTTGGAGCACCCATTGATCTGATGTTACTGAAAGCCAGGCGTCTTGGTAGTTGACAGTCGATCCCTGAAGAGTGGAGTCTAGGGAGAAACAAAGAGATCATCAACTAGGAGGGGTTAGAACTTCTTTCAACCCTGGTCCCTGGGTCTTTGCCTGGGCTGTTGTCAGTGTCTGGAGCCCGAGCCCTGGCTCCTCACCAAAGAGGCCAGAGATGTGGAAGGAGCATAACGGGAATGCTGGTAGGCCTGGCCGGAGTACCCCCGCCGGGATTGTTGGCCATAGGGTGGAGCCTGCCATGGATACCTCCCTCTGGGCTGGTATTGGTAGGTGGAGGTGGAGCCCATACCATACTTCCTGGCCGTGTTTCTCATCTTTTGAGCGAATTCGAGCTTGCCGTCGGTAGAACCGTTGAACAAGCCCGATTCGTCAAAGGGAAGGTCTTCAATTGTGGCTGACGCTTGGGGCGTGAGGCCGGAGGAACGTAGCCAAGCATGTCGTCTTAGGGCTATGGAGCCAGCGATGGCTTTTGCTGCACAGTCTGTCACATGTCTGGCCAAATTCATTTGAAGACCCGCAAGAGATTGTGCCTCAGATTGGATAGCTTCTGCCATTCTGCGCTGTTCTTCAGGAAGATCTTTAATCAGGAGGTTCATTCTTTCCCACAACACTTGCTGGTATGCTCCCATGCACGCTGAGTAATTAGCGACACAGAAGCTCAACCCAGCTGCCGAATAGATCTTCTTGCCCACGATGTCGAGCTTCCTACCCTCAGGGTCTGAAGGGGAAGACAAGGGCCAGCGTTGCTTTCTGTTTTGGGCTACTTCCACAACTACCAAGTTTGGTTTTGGGTGGTTCTGCAACCAGTCAACGTGATCTCTGCCAACTCTGTACAGCCTGTCAATCTTTTTGGACGTGGATTGGATTGATGAAGGGTTCTCCCAGGACCCTTGCGCCAGTTTCAATAATGAAGGTAGTACTGGGATAGTAGCAGATGGTGGTGCTTTGGATTGTATCCTCTGAAAGATGGGATCTACAGGGTCAGCTGGCCGATCCTCGACTTTTAGATCGAAAGCGTGTGACAACCTCACCATCTGTTCCCCGAAGTCTCGGACGTCGTCGGTCGGGGAAGTGGAATCGTCGTCCATGAGCTCAGACTTCGGAGAAGGCAGATAGGGTCTGTAGATGTCCCAAGAAGTAACTGACTCAGATGAAGATGCGTCCGGCGAGTGGCTTCAAGGCCGTGTTGGCATGGGAGAGTGAGGCTGTGGGGTTGGAGGAGTTCATGGCAGAGGTCGGTGCTCAAGCGGCGAAACCTGAACAGTAGCATCCTGTTGTGAAGCAACATCCAAAATCACAGATGAGCGAGAATGTGGTCTCGGAAGTGAAGGTTGTGGCACCTCAATAAGATCTCCTCTGGGGCCGAAGATTTGTGACCCCGACAGAGAGCCCAGATGGGTTCTGCAAATGGAGCGGGCCAAATCATATGCTGAATAAGCTGGAACATCTTCTCTGATGGAGGGAATGTGAGGCCGAGACAGGTCCTCGGATTCGACAATCTCCACCTCGACATCCGAAGAGTGACGTCGGAGGAGTTGGTCCCGTGACACAACCAGAGCTGGTGATGATTCCACATGCTTCGCAACATCCAAGGCAGGGGAAAGCTCGACAGTCACAACATCCAAAGATCGAGGTGGGGTTTGCAGATCACGGGCTCCCACGTCCGGAGTGGACGGTGGTGGAAGGCAGAGGAACTTATCATCAGAGCCCTTCGAATCCCGGGGAGGGACTTGTGGAACATCACGTTCCGCCGGCTTGACCTTTTTATCTTTATCCTTTTTGCCCTCTGAATGTTTGGAGAGATGTTTCTCCTTCTTTTTCTTAGCTGGCTCTGAGGAAGGAACAGTGCCAGTGGAAGAGGGCTCCTTTTCCCCCATAGCCTGCTTAGAGGTCGATGGGGTTAGTTCTTTAGCCGTTGCTGAACGGTCCCGAGTCGAATCCGAGGATACATGTCGATGGGTAGAGTGTAGGGCCTCGGGATCCGATGCAGTGGAGCGACGCCTCGAAGGGCTTCGAGACCGACGGCGTTTCTGTCCAGAGGACGGTGGGGTCTGGGAGCGTTCACAGCCTTGAGACTCCGATGGAGGAGCTGAAGCAGAAGTAGGTGGTGCGATCGGGAGCAAGGCCTTTTCATATAGGAAGGATTTAAGGCGTGAGAGCCTATGTTTCCTGGCCTGCGGGGTGAACGCTTTACAATGGACGCATGCGTCGACATTGTGAGATTCTCCCAGACAGATCAAACAGCGGGAATGGCCATCCACACTTGGGAGTTTCGCTTAGCAGATCACGCACCGCTTAAATGCCCCTTTAGTAGACATCATAAATCACAATACCGCAGAAGTCGTCAAGGATAGAATCGTCGTCAAGCCAGTCCAAGGTCAGTAACAAAGAGCAGAGGTAGCGACAAGCCGAGGGAGCGAGCAGAAATTGTAGTCAAAAGCCAGAAGAAGTGATCAAAAGCCAAAAATATCAGAGTCAGATACCAAAACCGTTGGGAATAGCGAAAACCGTCGTCGAAAGAGAAAGCCAAGTCAAAACCAGTAAAATCTCAAAAACACCTAGCACACAGAAGTTCCTTAAGCTGCTAACGCGGCGGAAAGAAAGGAACTGAGGGGATTTTAGGTGGGAAGCCCTTATAAGGGACCGTTAGGATGGGCGGAGTTACTGCCAAAAATGTATCAAAGCACATTCTGCCTAGCGATTCTAGAAGTTTCCGAAGCACTGCGCAGGCGCAGGAGTAACCCCAACTGTGTGATTCACAGAGACCACGAAGAAGATCCAGGATTTAAATATGGATCTTGCACCAAAACTTGAAATATGTTCGTCTGTGTATATTGTGTAGCTGGGATGTATCTTACTGTAAGCTGCTCTTGAAAAATAGTTGTCCCTCCACATTCACAGATTTGGCAGTCATGGTTTTAAGTATTCATGGCTTGAAAATATTCTTTAAAAAACAGTAATCCAAAAAGCAAACCTTGATTTTGCCATCTTATATAAGGGACACCATGCCATTGCATATAATGAGACTTGAGTATTCACAGATTTGGGTATTCACGGGGGTCCTAGAACCAAGCCCCAGTGAATGTGAAGGTACAACTGTAGTAGCTTCTTTCCCCCACACTGTTTTCTTATAGGGCTGTGGTGTATAGTCTCTAAGAGAAATAGGGATGAAATGGCTTCTGTGTGGCTTGCTAGATACAGGTATTGGAAACTAATAAGGCCTAATTCTAACACCTCTGTTTCTCTCTTTTCATGTGCAGCTAAAAATCTGACATAATCTATGTTTAAACTACTACAGTAACTAAACCTCCTAGAATGTGGGAAGCCTAATCCAGTATAGCAGTTGCTGCTGCTGTCCTTGACACAATTTAACTGCAGTTTCTTTTGTTATTAACCTTTGCTGAATATTTGGGCCTATTTGGTTCAAGGAACACTAGTAGTTCTGTATTCCATCTCCATTCTTTCCCCCATCCTCATTACACAGAATAAAATAATGGCGGCAAACCAATACATGAGGTTTGTATAACAAATTTATTTGCTACACTGTCTAATGTATTAGGTATCTTAAAGTTTCTTTTTGGGGAGTGGGGTTGGAGATGCATATAAAAAAGATAAAAGATTTAGATAGCCTGAAAAGAAACTGTAGTATAGAGTAGAAATCTAGTAACACTAGGGGGAAACTGATAGCATTAGCAGTTTAAAAATAATTTAAGAGTGTTTGAATAGTAATCTGTTGTGATTATAACTAAACTGGAGTAAGTGGTTGTGCTGTTTCTCACACAACTTGTTACTTTGTGTTACTTTTCAGGCCGGGTGGGTGGGGTGTTGGAGTTAGATTGATGAGAATGGTAAAAAATTTGAAAAATTCCTGCAACTTAACATACCTTTAAAAGTAACTATTGAAATTAAATAGAAAGTGTTTTAATCGATACACCACATATTTCTTAGGAACCTCAATTACTTTTTAAATGTATCTTAGTTACACTATTGGTACCAAAAATAACAAGTTGTAGTTAACCACAAAACATGTGACTCACTAGTCCAAAGCTCTAGAAAATTCTACACACACTCACCTCCTTATGTATCCTATCCCAAATCTCTTATGTACTGCTACCACCACAGGAAAGGCTGTTGTTCCATGGCATCAAGTAATTTCCTAACCGCATACTCCTAACTGGCTCCAGTTACATTATATTACTGGGTCCTCCACAGCCCACTTAATAGAAAGGAGGGCACCCCTCTCTCTCTCATGACATTTGGGCATATGTGTGCCTCCTTGCAGGTACCTACCTGTAAAGGGCCCAGTTGCCGAAATATATTCATATACGTGGTTGGTGGGAGACACCTATGGTATAGGCCTAATACATAAAACAGGATGGGAATCAGAGCTGAGTATCCAGATCCTGATTGGCTTAATCTATGCAGTTCCCCTCCTTTTAAGTTTATATTGATGGCTGTAAGAGAAAACATTATAAAGATCGTACATAAATGGTATCTTGCACCACTCCAACTAGCAAGGATTACCAAAACATCTAGCCCTGAGTTGAGATAGGGGCATTTGTGCACATCTGGCTTGACTGCCCACTGGTCCACTCTCATTGGACCTCAATTCTGAAAACTATGTCAACAATTTCTGGGCAAGACATATCTTCCACTCCAGCATTACTCCTGATCTCATTTTTTATAGATGAGCACAAATCATTAAAACATAAGGAGTTAATCTCATTTTTGCTTGCCATCACTATAATAGAAATTGGCCCAAATTAGAAAACAGGTGAACTTTCCCTAGCCAAATGATGGGCCAGATTCTGGGAAGTATGGTTGATGGAAAAGTTAGCTGACAGCATTAGATGACTGACCAGACAAGAGGGCTCTATACCCTTCAGCAAAGGATGGCTACCTCTCATAAAGTTTATTAACTCCTTGCACCTGAGATCCTCCCCAGCACCACGGATCACTGTGTAAAGACATGGTACACAACTCTGGCTAGCCTGTGTATTGATTCTCACTCAGGAAGAAGACTCATTGCCTGACGATGACTCCACTTAGGTAGATCATAGTGGTTTGCTCATTTCTGCTTATTTTTGAATTTCATTGTTATGCCACATTTGACAATTCCTTGATGTAGTGTTAATACCTCTGTGTTTATTGCATACAGCTGACAGGGAGGAGCCAATTTTAAACAGTGCCAAGAGCCAGGCATGCCTGTATTGCTAAGATGTATAGGATATGAACATACTAAATATCTTGAAGGCAGCAGATCCTGTCTGATCTTGGAAGCTAAGCAGGGTCTTTATACTTTGTAGGGAGACCACCACACAATACCAGGTACTATATGCTATTTTTTTGGGGAAAGGCAATGGCAAACCACCTCTAAGTGTATAAGAAAGCACTATAGAATTCATAGGGGGTCCCTATAAGTCAACAGATGGCATTATATCAGTGGTGTACAACTTGAATGGCTTTGCAGTTAAATAATGCAATACAGTTACTATGTTGGAAAGTTTCACACAATGCAGACCTCTTTGTAAGAGGCACAAAACATTAGCTTAGTTGGCATGTGCATATTTTATATAATTCCAGTCTTGAGAAGCTAGAATTCTGTTGGTGACATACACACAAAACCTGAGGTTACACATGTATTATGTCCTTTTTTGGATGTTGCCAAATGAGATACTGTACTCAGTCTCCTTGTGAAATACCCTCCCTCCCTCCTCCCAATAGCTTTCAAGTGCTGGAGCATACTGGCTTGCACATTTAATGACCAGGGAAGGAAAAGGTAGCATCTGGCCCAGTGGCACTTCTGCAGCCAGGAAAAGAAAGCTGACCTTACCTTCTTAGCTGTCCAGCGAGTTGCTGAAGATTGATGAGAGCACCCTCCATTCCCTTTCCTTTACTGCTAACTGCAGCTGGGTGCCACCTGATTGCCTCCCCACATACACCAGTAAATGGCTATGGCAGCAGACACTGGCATTTTCAAAGCTGCCTTTTGGAGGCAAGAGGATGCAGAACTGTGCAAGGAAAGCATTATGCTCCCATCTGTACAATGTAGGATTGTGTTATTAAAGAAATGGTAGGAAGTCTAGCAGTGCAAGAGAGATCAGTGCCACACTACTATGCAGAATGCAAATGAGATCCAGACAAAAGAAGAAAACCTCAGTGGATGTGGCCACCCCCAAATGATAATGAATTGCTATGGCAAGGTGGGGCACTGTATGAAACACCTGAATAGGGACAACTACTTTTGGTCATGAGACAGCCACTTCCCAATTTAATTAAGTCCAAATTATGGGATGTGTCAAACCTGCAAATGAATTCCAATGCAAGGCAGCAGGCTAGAGCCTCCCTTTGAAACCTTTCCATTGAAGTATGGCGATATTAAAGCCTCATAAAAACACGAGATGTCCTTTAATAGACATGAAAGTTGCCATACCTCATTAGCAAGCGGGAGTGGGTCATACCTAGTCTGAGATACCTTTTGTTCTCTTGATCTCATTTTGTGCTCTGCATAGTCTTTGACCAAAGGGTGAGGTATAAATAAACAAACTAGTCATTTGATACACTCTTGTAGGAAACACATCCCAAAGGTAGCTGTGTTGGCCATGTAGCAAAACAAAATCCATTCTCCACAAAAAAGTGATACCTTTATTGGCCAACCAAACTGCAAAAAAATATGATGCAAACTTTCAAAGCTCTACTGGCCTCTTAATCAGGCAAAAGATGTTAAAAAATAAAGAAAAAAAAGTGACAGTATTGAAGTCATACGATCATAAAGTTGGAAGAGACCATAAAGGCCATGAGGTCCAACCCCCTGCCATGCAGGAATACATGATCAAATCATTCCTGACAAAAGACCATCCAGCCTCTGTTTAAAAGCTTCCAAAGAAAGAGACAGGCCTACATGTTGTCTCTCTCTGGCTTTCCTTCGCAAACAAAGATTCAGGAAGGACTCATCCCGCGCTTTCTACAAGCGCGCTGATGACTAAAAAGGCCAATCCGAGATAAACAAGTCCGGTTGCAGAAAGCACAGCAGAAGGTCTCCTTGGGTGATGTTTCCGGGTTGTGATTCTTTCTGCGTTGTCATTTCTCTTCAAGACTTGTTCGGCGTGAGTTCTCAAATAAGGCTGCAGCATTGTGGATAGTGCGTCTCCATGCTTCCCGATGTGAGGCCAGGGCGGACCACTGTTGGTGATCAATTTGGCCAAGCCTGAGATGTTGTTTCAGGGAGTCCTTGTATAGCTTTTTTTTGGAGCACCCCTCTTATGCTGACCCATGGCGAGTTCACCGTAGAGTAGTATTTTTGGGAGGCGATGGTCCTCCATCCTAGAAACGTGCCCTGCCCAGCGCAGCTGTGTTCTCAATATCATGGCCTAAAATGCTGGTGATCCCTGCTTACTCAAGGACAGCAACATTCGTCATACAGTCAGTCCAGCGTATATTTAAGATTGTATATATACAGCACTGATGAAAGCGTTTGAGGAGTTGTAAGTGGTGGCGATAGGTGACCCATGTTTCAAACCCATTAAGGAGAATAAACAGTACAATGGCTCTGTACACACTGATTTTTGTGCTTCACCTCAGGTGTTTATTACTCCAGACTCTTTTGTAAAGTCTTCCAAATGTGCTATATGCCTTTGCTAATCTGTGATTGATCTCTTTGTCAATCTTGGCATCTGAGATGATGCTTCCCAGGTAGGTGAACTGCTGAACAGACTTAAGCACAGATTTGCCGATGGCAATGTGGGGATGGTGGTGTTCGTCCTGTGGTGCAGGCTGGTAAAGAACTTCTGTTTTCTTCAGGTTGACTTCCAGCCCAAACAGCTCTGCAGCTGTTGCAAAGCAGGACGTTAGGCGCTGCAGAGCTGCTTCTGTGTGGGCAATAAGGGCATCATCATCAGCGAAGAGCAGCTCACAGACTAGATAGTTTAGAGTCTTAGTGCAAGCCCTCAGACGGCTTAAGTTAAACAAGCTACCATCAGTATGGTAATGTATATAGATGCCGTCTTCTTCTTCAAGCTCTGCTGTAGCCCTTTGGAGCATCATGCTGAAGAAGATTGTAAATAAAGTTGGTGCAAGAACACAACCTTGCTTCACTCCAATAGTTATTAGAAAGGGCTCTGAAAGAGCATCACCATATCTGACTTGACCGCGCTGGCCCTCGTGTAGCAAGATAATCATTTTAAGGAATTTGGGGGGACATCCTAGCCTTTCCAGGATCTGCCACAGACCTTTTCTACTCACAGTGTCGAAGGCTTTGGTGAGATCAACAAATGTTACATAGAGACCCTTGTTCTGCTGTCTACATTTCTCTTGTAGTTGTCTAAGGGCAAATACCATATCTGTAGTACTCCTATTGGCTTTGAAGCCACATTGGCTTTCAGGAAGAAGTTCTTCTGCAATAGCAGGAACTAATCTGTTCAGGAGTATCCTTGCAAGCATTTTTCCAGCAATAAAGAGCAGTGTTATGCCTCAATAGTTTGAGCAATCGGATTTTGCTCCTTTTTTTCTTGTACATGTTGTAGTACATGAAAATATATGCCATAGTAGTAGATGAAAATATATGTCATAGTGAATTTATTCGAGTGCTAATATTAACTAGATCATTGTGTTTTATGTGTACATTGACATTTTGCAGGAAGATTATTGTGCTGCATTATTTTCTGTATAGCATTCCCCCTCTTGCTTAATTTGGAATCATTCTGTTACACTTTCCTCCTCTGCATCTTCACAGCATGGAGGCAGCAAGCTGGTAACCTCAGCCTGTTTTGGGCCACCCATAAGCTCCATTGGCAAGGTCCATGAATAATAGAAGCCATAGTCCAACATTTGGAATGTCCATCACTGGTTGGAACAGGGAATTCTATGCATTTTATCACACATTATATGAAATTTCTGGCTAGAATCCACATCCCGTTAGTTGCATTTGAAAATCCTGGACTGAATTCTATTGTTAATCTCAACTAACAATAGTTGATTCCACTGTATCAATGTAGTTTACCTATTTGTTAACTCACTTCAACAGTTGACTCGATGGATCTACTCTAGCATTGTCAGAAAGGGAATAAAGTTTCTACTTACTTTTTCCATATTGTGCTTAATTTTATTTTGGTTGCACTCTTCTCCAGCTCTTCATGTTCTACAATATTCTTTTTGAAATGGGGCAACTAGCATAGTGTGCCAAATAAACACCACAGACTTGTACAAAACATTCAAAGTTGATCATTTTATTTTCAACCCCTTTCTTATTCTACTTAAAATGTCCCTCTCACCCCACCTCTTACACCATGAGTTGACATTTTCACTTAGCTATCCACTTGAAACTGAACATTTCTTTTCTATTTGGCCAATACCAGCTCAAATCCCATCAGTGTATATATGAAGTGGCATAGCACTTTTCTCATTTGCCATTTATCCAGTTTGAGAAAATCTGAGCTGCTATTTTTCTGGCCTCAGAAGCAGCACCACTGTATATAGAAGGCTTCAGTCTCAGCCATTTACACATTCTGGGAATATTGAACACAGGCTAGTGTCGGCTAAAGATGGTTGAAGAAGCTGGTGACAAATTTACAAGGACCTCTGACTCCAACCACGGAGAAGCAATGCAGGTGCAACAACTCTCTTATATTCAACTCCCCCGCCCCACCATAGGCTTAGAACAGGCAGTCTCTGACATTCCCCAAGGGGGCCATACTAGTCACGGAAGGGTCTGAATTGGCTCACAAGCTTCATGTTGTGGGAAATTAAAAAAAACAAAAACACCCTAACATAACAATCTGATGTACCTCTTTAAACATAGCACTCCAACCATTACACAACACTAGCTCCCATGTGTTTTGTGGTAACAAAAAATCTGGATAGTTACAAGTTGCCAGCTCCTAGTAAAGGGCATAGTTGCATTGCATACCATTCTCTTCTTCAGAAAGTGACAGCACTTCCATTACAAGTGGATTCATACCATGAAAACAGCCAGCTGTGTTTTTAGGTTTTCTGTGGGGGGGGGGTTGGGCTGTGAGGCCGTGTTCTGGAAGAGTTTCTTTCCGATGTTTCGCCTGCATCTGTGGCTGGCATCTTCAGAGAATGGTTGGGTAGGAGTGTGTGTGTGTGTGGGGGGGTTATATACTGTGAGCCCCTGTTGGGGAGGATATGTAAAGTTATGTATTTGAATGGCTAGTTTCTGGGTGGAGATATGCAAAGAAGATTAGAGTCTGTTTGGCTGATGGTTGGCTAATGGTCCATCGTCTGCTGGAAATCACCCTGTCCCTGGGTGGAGTTCATTTGCATGTGTTGAGTTTTGATTTTAGTGTTTTTCAGGACTGGTAGCCAGATTTTGTTTACTTTTAGGGTTTCTTCATTCCTGTTGAAGCTGTCCAGGTGTTTGTGGATTTCAATAGCTTCTCTGTGCATTCTGACATGATAGTTGTTGGCCTGGTCCAGAATTTCTGTGTTTTTAAATAACATTTTGTGTCCAGGTTTATAAACCAAAATGTTATTTAAAAACACCAAAATTCTGGAGCACGCCAACAACTATCAGGTTTATAAACCAACCTGGATGCAAAATTTTATTTAAAAACACAGAAATTCTGGACCAGGTCAACAACTATCCTGTCAGAATGCACAGAGAAGCTACTGAAATCCACAAACACCTGGACAACTTCAACAGGAAAGAAGAAACCCTAAAAGTAAACAAAATTTGGCTACCAGTCTTGAAAAACTCTAAGATCAAAACTCAACACATCCAAATGAACTCCACCCAGGGACAGGGGGATTTCCAGCAGACAATGGGCCATTAGCCAAACAGACACTAATCCTCCTTGCATATCTCCACCCAGAAACTAGCTATTCAAATACATAAATTTACATATTCTCTCCAACAGGGGCTCACAGTATATAAACCCCACAAACAATCCTACCCAACCATTCTCTGAAGATGCCAGCCACAGATGCAGGCAAAACTTCAGAAATAAACTCTTCCAAAACACGGCCTCACACCCTGAAAAAAAACCCACGGAAAACCTATGGATGCCGGCTGTGAAAGCCTTCAATTTCACAGCTGTGTTGTGTTTTTTTTTTTGGTCTGCCTATGTATGTTTCCATTAAACTTTTATCAAGTAAACAAAACATATTTTTTAAGTGGTGGGAGCTATTCATATTACCCTTCTCAAATATACAAGATTTTGACTACCTTTGACCAACATTGGCATACTCTTTTCTCTGGGAATCAACTTAAGTATATAACAAGGCCATGATTACAGCAATTTTCAGATCAGGAAAAAAAAGCTAAGAAAATAAACATTCAACAGATGCTGAGAGATTAGGACCCCACTGACTGGCAGGAATCTCATGCAGCGTTAGCATTATTCAAGGAATTAGTAGACATCACTACCAATCATGTCTGTAGCACTTTTCATTAGCAAGGTGCTTTAAAGTCTTTGTGTTTTCCTCCACAATACTCCTGTGTGGTAGGTCTCCATTATACCTCATATAAGAAAGGGAATTTAAGGCTAAGAATGATGTCACAAGTGAGACTATGGCAGATCTCCTACCTAGCACTTAACCCTACTCTCACCTACTGAACTTCACCCTAGACTTCAAGAAAACAGGTTACAATGCTGAAAGCATGGTGGGGTTCTGCTAGACTTGCTGTTAGTTTTCTGGAGCCAAAACTGTGGATCCAAGTTCAACAGGCCTTGCAGTGTCCATAGGTTTTCTTCTGCAATTTGGTAGATTGGAAGTGTTGTTTTTATAAAGTTAACATTCATAACAAATTGATGCTATTATTAACCAAAGGGTCAGGGGTGTGTATAAGGCCCTAAGACCTACAGATTCACAATGCTCCTGCTCAGAGGCAGTGTGTCCCTGCACCAAAAAAAAAAAAAAAAAAAAAAAAAAAATTAGGGCAAACCTTACAGCCTGTGCACAAAACGCCCCAACAAGTTGATATGATGGAAGCATTAATCTTAGTCTGTGGAAAGGAATTGTAAGAGATAGTCAAAGCATGAGACAATTCAATCTGATGACCCCAGAATGAGAGCAACATGATGGGCAGAAGGCAAGTCATGTAAGGAGAAACTGAAGGAGTTGGATATACTCAGCAAACAGGAGAAGAGTGAGCAAAGCTGTTGAGAGTGTCGCAAGATGTGACAGGTAAAGAAAGGGTTATGAAAAAAGAAAAATGGATTTAAATTACAGGGAAAACTGCCTGGAGGGCAGGGCTGTTCAACAATATAGCCACCTGTTCAGAGAAGCAGTAGAATCTTCCTTCCATAATTGCCAAGGAAAATGCTTGCCAGCTCAAAAATTCAGGGCCACGAAAATGCTCAAAGGCTCCCAAGTCCAAGTAAAGTAGACCATCCTCAGTGTCACTCACAAGACTTGCAAACATGATTTATATAGCTCCAATTATGTACATTAAAGAGAACAGATCTGACAGGCTGCTATTCTTGAGGGGTTTACAGGCTAAAAAGCAAGAAAGGGAAAGGGACATAATAAAGGCAAGGAAAAACAGGAGAAGGAATATGTTATTATTTCCATTATGTGTGCCTTGGTTTAGAGAACAGGATCAAATCAGATTGCTAGCAAAGCTGATGGTTCCAAATGATTTAAGGGAGACATGCCACATATGAGGGGTGGCACCATCACCATAGCTTAAGCCTTGGGTTACTAGCCACTCTGATTTGGGAGAATTTTCGTCTAGAACAATTGTGTATCTTGCTGATATGGGCTCAAATAGGATTCCAATGCATGTAGCATTCTTCCTCAGTCCTTTGACAATACAGGGAAGTGTTCCTTAGAGGAGACATAGGTTATCTCTTCCAACATACATTCTACATGAATTTACTGCATCATGGTATGGAAGCGTGCCATGGTAAGCCACATGGTTCAGAAAAAGCACAACTTTGTCCTGCAAACAACAGGCAAAAGATAATGAAAAGCTATTTATAGGGCTTTGAAGATCACTTGTATTAGTAGTGTTCATTATAAAGCAACCTAGTTATTCCATGGGCTACTGGATGTAAGTCTTTCTACAATCCTGTTAGTCAGCACAGGGAACTCCCTTTTCTTGCAGACTGCATGCCATAGGATTACAGACAGCTTTCATAAAAGTGCTTATCAGATGCTCAGTCTTCACCTGCACACTTAGCAGTGCCTTGCTCAGCACCTCTAGGTGACAAACAGGTGTTATGAGATACAAGCTTGTTACAAATGTTTCTCTTTGAGAGGCAAAGTAAAAACATCACAGCTTTCACACAGAACTGAAATTGGGACAAGTAGTAGCCCTGCTACCTTCAATAAGGGCTCGATGCTTCCAGTCACCAGTCAGCTTAAAAGCCTATTCACATACAATTCTAAGTAACTCAAAAAGGTTACAGCATAGGTATTGAAATGGAATTGCTCTAGTAAACCTACACCTATTACCACTGTACCAAATCATCACTAAGATTCATTACGAGATCTCTCTATTAAATAACAAGACTGTGTTTTTCCTTCAGACAAATCAGGGAGAACTGATTGTGAATGCTTGAGTGGTGACCGTGAACATGTCTGAACCTGAATGACAAACATCAACACACTCGGCCATTCAGTTAATTGTGTCATTGTTTAAAGCAGCTGTGTTGTCTGTTGTGTGCCAGAAAAATGCTAAGTTTAAAAGTTGAGCAACATGACATTCTGCAGCAACCTGAGGAGGACCCAAACCTTTTTCAAAAGATCATCACTTGTGACAAAACCTGGATCTTCCAGTATGATTCTGAGACAAAACAACAGTCAACGCACTGGAAAACACCATCATCACCAAGAATGAAAAAAGCATGTCAAAGCAAGCCCGCATTCAAAGCCATTGGTTTTTTTGGACACCAAGGGCGTAATTTTGGCAGAATGGGTTCCAGAAGGCAGAACAGTGAACCAGCATTACTATAAGGAAGTTTTGACAAAGCTGAGAGAAAGAATCAGAAAAAAAAAGGTCAGAACTGTGGAAAAATGGTTTCATTTTTTATCAAAGACAAT
Organism: Gambelia wislizenii; assembly: GCA_030847615.1. Classification (NCBI taxonomy): domain Eukaryota; kingdom Metazoa; phylum Chordata; class Lepidosauria; order Squamata; family Crotaphytidae; genus Gambelia; species Gambelia wislizenii. The sequence continues at coordinate 339,927,620 of JAUMIR010000001.1, read as the reverse complement.
GTGCTTGCTTACATAGCTTTCTGTGAAGCCGTTTTTGGCTGATAAATGCATTACTACACTTGAACATCCTCCATATTTGCCAGATTTGGCACCATGTGACTTTTTTCTTTTCCCTAAAGTGAAATTGGTGCTTAAAGGAACACATCTTGAGACAATTGATGCAGTACAAAGAAAACGGCAGACATGTTGACACAGCTGATAGAAACTGATCTGCTCCACTCCTTTGACCAGTGGAAAACAAGATTGCATCAGTGTGTGAGTGTGAACGGGGAGTATATTGAAGGGGACAAGCATTAGAATTGTAGTACATATAAATAAAAATGGGTTATTGTATCAGTCTCATTATTTAATAGACAGACCCCATAATTGATTGGTCGTCTTTCAAAATATAACTTAAGAGAATCCATTTCTCTAGTTCAACACAGAAAATGCATGGACTAAATCCTTCTTTCATGTAAAGTTGTTTTCTTCCTAACCATCACTAGTTGGAACTTTCCCTCCAAGCACCCTTTCAAAAGCTTTAGCAGAAATTGGGGGGGGGGGGAAATTAAGCACACTTGTAAAGCTTTCTGCAGGATCATAAAGGGCTAACAGCAGTTGTAACAGACAGTTCAGGAAGTATAACTGTATATCTCCCAGACACTGCACTGAAGGTAATATCAAGGACTTTATCACATCAACCTGCTTTCTCACAGCAACTGTGTTACTGAAACAAACAATAACATACCAGTTTGAAAACGTTCAGCATCACACTTCTCTGCAATTGCACAAGTGTTCTGCTTTGGAAATCCATGGTCCCTTCTGCACCAGCTCCATAACCCCGCCATATGCCCTAAACAGTGCATGTGTGCCGTTCAATTTTTTTCCACAATACTGCAATTATGGGGAAATGATTTTTAAAAATTATGCAATCACAGGAAAAATAAAAATTAAAAAATTAAAGGCACAGAGTAATAACAACCTTGGCCTGCTTGGGAATAGTGGGAGGGGGGAATAATGCCCCCTCATGCCACATGACTGCCACCGTATCATTACTGAAGCAGAAGGGACCTATCGCACCAGGGGGACTAATGCAATAAAAATGATTGGGAGCCATTGATGGATTTTCCTCATCAGTGAAAAGGTGCACTACAAGATCTTTTGTAGTTGTAGTTTTATTATATTGGAAATTTCTTGTAATATTTTTTTTTTAAAAAGAAAAGTATACATTCGTCACTCTGACACAATGTTATGTCTAGCGTAGTCCTTACTTTGACTTTGTTTTTAAAGAGTACAGGAAGCTCCTGCTTATCCAACACATTAAGGACTGCAGCAGTACGAGAAACCGGAGTTGGTTGAAAAGCAGAACCCATGTAGGAAACATGAGCAAATTACGATGGCTTGCTTGGGACTGCCCACACTGCTTGCAGTCTCTCAGTTGGCTTGGTGACTTTTCCCTCCTCTCAGCTCGCTTTGCAAGCAGTATGTGCACAGTCAGTCCCAAGCAAGCCTCCAAAGACAAGAACTGTCAAAAGGGCAGATTCTTCATCAAATTAATGAAACTTGTCCTTAATTTGCAAGTGTCGAAAGAGCAAGTCGTCAGATAACAACCCGTCAAAAGAGAGGGTCTTCCTATATCTTGCTATTTATACTCTTAAGGCCCACTTATGGCTCACTCGAAAAAGGCTCTTTGTGAGAGGATTCTCTCTCTGATCAGCAGTTACCACCATGACTACAGAAAAGATAGTTAATGGAATGGAACTCTGTTCAGTAAAGTCTTCTTTCAGGACAAGCCAGAGAAACATAAGTCTGACAATATAATTTTTAATAGCTGAGACAGAATGGTCAGGTTGGTTATGAGCACTTTCCTTCCTCTGTGGTGGGTTTGTTTTTGCTTAAATCAGTCGGCACTTCTTTGCTTTCCACCTTCTGGAGGGCACATACCCTCTGATTATAGTAAGGGCTATATAGTATAATGTAGAAATGCAGGGTGGGTGGCCTCACTTTTGGACATCAGTCTGTACTAAGGGGCCAGTGCTTCTTTTCTCATTGTCTGAAGATGTCCATTTGAGGCATAACTGATGAGATTAAGAGAAGTCAGCTTAGTTCTAGTCTGACTGAGCTTCCACCAGGCAGCCAAGACTGCAGTGTTCCATATCATCGTTAGGCCTTAATATTAGGCATAGTTTTTAGATCTGTTTTAATGGTGCCTTTTAATGGTTTCCTCTATGAACAAGGCTTGGAATGGAAATTAGGGAATATACACTTGTGACTCACCTGTTTGAGAAAAGCCTTTGCAGTGACTATAAGGATCAGCAGAATAACTGAAATTCTAGTCAGAAGCCAGTGATGCCTCTGTGAGCCATTCTGAATAGTGTGTGTATATGCCTTCAAGTTGCCTGCAAATACTGCGTACTGACAGTAATACCAAAGGACATCTACCAGAACTGCAGCCTCAGTTAACACAACAAAAAATACACACACATGGAGGGAGTGGCTCGTTATATTTTTTATTCCTCATTTTAAAATGGCTAGTCATAATAAAAATAAAAGTGTGGCTCAGTGGAGACCACAGTTAACATATTGCCATACAGAAAGAGTCAGTAGAGACCGTTGAATTCCTGGGTTGCTCTGATTTTTATTTTCATGGGCATTTATGGGTGGAGAGAGATTTTTGGCATATGGAAAAATATTGCTTTTTGGTTTGTTTGCATTTTTCCTCTTCTTTCTCTGGCCCAGTTTGGGAATAAAGAACTGTGACATCATAAGAAATCAATATGGAGCAATTCATAAAAAGTAATGTGGGTGGGGGAAGCAGGTGAGACCACCTGGGGGACTGCTTTCTAAATACACGTAATATCTCCCCCTGAGGGACCCAGCTCCAACACCACTGTCACCTTTTGCTCTCTGCATAGCACCCAAGACACCCTTGTGGTTGAGCCCCTAGTGCTACTAGTGCTGCACATGCTACTCATCCTGGGTTTCAGGGGATGCAATCCTGTTGCTGGGACCCTTTTTCTTAAGGTAACTTAAGAAAGTCTGTCTGGAAGCTGAAAACCTGGGAAGCCAAAGACTCCCCTGGTTCTCCTAAACCCTCAAAGTCCCTCAGGAAAGAAGGATCTACTCATGGGGAAAGTCTTCCAGTAATGACCAGGGATTGGGAAGGCAGTGTTGTTGAATGCTTCCTCCTGGAATGCACAATTCGGAGCTGGGCACAAGAAGCCAAGCACAAGCCTGGCCACAAGCACTGGGATGACCAGCCCAGGTCAAATGCCCTGTTGGCACTTCCTTAGGTCTAGTTGCCTTGGAGTGGTGGTCTCACAGGGGTTCCATATCCTTTGTGGGCCATTTGACCCATTCAAAGTAAACCAAATAGCTGACCCAAGACAGCTCCCCAAGACTCCCCTGGACGTGTATGATTTATACATAGTTTCCTCAAGCCCAGCAAATGGAGTCTGCCTGGGCCTGTCTTCCTCAATATGGGTAGATATATAATTTCTTTTTATATTTATATTTATATATTTATAGATATTTATATATACACACACCCAGCAACTCAGAAGAGGAAAAAATAGAATCCGTAACAATAATAAAAAAAACCATTTTTTTAAAATGATCCAATCCTACCGCACTAGGTGAGCGATTGCACGAGGTCCACAACTGACTGTCCTGTTGGTAGCAGGGCAGGCTGCAACCCGCACCTTCTCCCACAGAAGGATGTTGGCAGCGAGCCCCTCCCCCTTCTCTCTCGGCAGTGTGTGCTACAAATTGCAGTCTCTTGGTTCATTGAGAGGAAGAGTAGAGGTGGTGGAGGTGAGCAAGGCTGGGATCCTGCCGTAGTGTTTAGGGACTCTCCCAATCCCAGAGAGTATAGTTTAAAAAAGGTATTTGTCCCCTCTGCTCTCCCCCACCCACACCCCCAAAACTGGATTCATGAAAAATGTCCATGCATTGAAGGGGCAACCATTTGCTGAACAAATTCCTGTCTCCTGCTCATCAGGGTCAGGATGTTTTGGAATCAGCCAGGGAGGAGGTGAAAGTGGGGAGATCACCTCCTCATACAGAGATCTCATACGTAGTCCCACCCACTCCAGAGACCTTCTTGACTCCTCCACGAGTGGGGCTGCTGAGAGGTGGCTGGCCAGGGGTGGGTGAGGTTGAGCCCAGGCTCTTGGGCTGCCCATTGGACTTGCTGTAGGAGGGTCTCATCTGCACCTCATCTCTGGGAAAAAGGAAGGATACAAGGGTGTCAGGAAGTGACCACTCATTCAATGGCAATGGAAATGGAGGATGTCACACGCTCAGATAGGGTACGGAAAGGAAAGCTTGGGATATATCTTACATTGCTTTGGCTTGTAGAAGAATAAGGACATTGGACTTTCACTGCTCACAAAAAGCTTGAAGGACACCACAAACACTCTACAACAGGAACAGGTTGTAGCCAAACACCCACTTGCCTAGGAGAGGATGGGATCCTAAACACCCAGAACTATTAAAAAAGAAAGAAAGCCACAAATGCCCAAAATAACATATTCTAGAAGGAATAAAAGGAACAAACTGCATGGCATAAAAAGAAAATTTTCCAGGAAAGGAATGGGAGAAATCATGCTTCTGGTGTCTTCAAAAGGGCAGACTACTTTTTACAATCTGCCCCCTTCCTGATGGCAGATTGGAGGGTTTCTCACATGCACACAGACAAGGCATGTAAAAGGAACACACTGAGCAAAAGGAGAAGAAAGGGCAATCTCATATACAGTGTTTTCATATATGAGGTAAAAATCAGGCTGTCATCACACAGAGGGTCCAGGGATCTTATATGGAAGCCAATGGCCATCTCACACATCCAAGGAAAGTGAGGATGCTCAAATCTACATACCTCACAAAAAAAGAAAGAGGTTCTATGAAATTAGCACTGCCTTATACAGTGAAGGATGAGGAAATGGTTCACACGCTGGAGGGCAGGGAGGAAGAGGAGAGGGAAGACTGGGCAGACGAGAGCAGGCACTATTTGCAGAACACCTCCCTACCCCACCCCCACCCATTCCCTCTAGATGCTGCTAAAGGAACCAAAATGATCTTGGGGTCCTTGGCCAGAGCAGTGATGGGGCAGGGCTGAAGGTGGTTCACCTCTGACAAGTCAAGGAATACTTAAAGCACAAGGCAGGTGTCACTTGTACTTACTTTGGTGCCAGTAAAGGCTGCAAGGCCACCTCCTCAGTCTCTGGGACGATGGCCTGGGGTGACTGTTTTTGGCTGCTGTAAGACACAGATTTGCCCAAGTGTGGGGCTGCAGGCTGGTCTGGTGAGCCCAAGGAGCGCACTCTGAGCACATGCGATGGTTCTGGTTTCCCAAAACGAGGTGCCACTGGGCGAGTGAGTGGGTTCTTGCCCAGGGGGGAGCGCTTTGAATCGTCCGAGGAGGAACTGGTACGTGGGGCATTGCTGGAGCCTGGTGTGGACTGGATGCCTGAGTCCCCCAGACCTGTATCCTCCTCTTTGGCTAGAGGTGGTGGTGGTGTGGGAGATTGTTGCAGTAGCTTCTCCCGCTCCTGCATGGAAGCCACAATGTGGCGTGAAAGATTGTCATAGCGGACAGGTGAAGAATCACGAGGTGGCTGGTGCTTGGGTGAGCCAGAGCTTGGGAAACGACTGTGCAGGTCAGCCTCTCGTTGTTGAGCAATTCGAGCAGATAGGAAAGGAGAAGTGTAACCCACTGGGGGCTCTGGCTCCGGGCCTGCCTGCACTGACTCAAAGTCAGGGCTATCTGAGGGTGTGAGAAGGCTGTCGTATGACAAGCTCCCATTGCGTGTCTGGTTCACCAAGCTCTTGTAAGATGTGGATGTGGTACCCTCAGAGCGAATTGACTGAAGATGGCCCAATTCAAAGCCCGTGCCTTGGGCAGACTTGAGACTAGAGGAGCGGGAGCCACTGGAAAGTGGATCAAAATGGAAACTCTTCCCAAAAGTGGGAGAACGAAAACTCTCTGGTTCCAGACTTGGTTCAGAGCGGTAGCTGGGGTTTCGGCTGCTCTCAGCAATGGAGGTTGGCTCTTTCAGGCTGTCTCCTCGGCTTAGCTGCAAAATGGGGAAAGGACAGATATGACAGTCATTTGCAAGCCTTCTGTGCTGTACATAATAATTCAGAAACATGAAGTGCAGATTTTGCTTCTTCAAACTATCCTTAGGCAAGGACCTATGCTTACTACAAGAAAAAAAAAACCATTAGACATCTTAATGCAGAAACTCTAATTCTTAATGCAGAAACCCTAAAAGCATTTAAATACAATTATTTCAGCTAAACAATGCAGTAATGCCCATACTGAGAGAGAGTCAGGGTGGTATAACAAGTGAAGTGTGGACCTGGACTTGGATATGTGGATTCAAATCCCATCTCAGCCATCAAATTCCCTGGCTGACTTTCAGCCTAACCTACTTTATGGAGGTGCTTTTGAAGGCAAGTAATAGAGTAAAATAATTCCATGTTTGCTTTCTCTGAGAAAGGACAAAAAACTGATGCATGTATAATATAAGTACTGAGGTTATATTTAATAAATCCTTGTTTCATTTAACAGTTTCTATATGGCTATAATAGAAATAGTTCCTCCTTGTTAGATGGGCATATAATAGTGAACCCAGGTGGTTGAGTACTTATTAGTTTGGAAGTGAAACTAAGTCACCTCAAAATAAGTCAGGGTTTTCTATAAACTAAAGGGACCTCGTTAGACACTCAGTAGGGTGTGGGTTGGTGAATTAAGAGAAACATGAGTTTAACTACTACTCAAATATTCCAAGAAGGACTAGCTACAAACAAAGAGGTCTAAATCAACTAGAACAGTGGTCCTTAACCTGTGGTCCGGGGATCCCCAGCGGGTCCGCAAAGGCTTGAAGGTTGCCCAGCCCACCTTCTCCCCGCAGTGGAGCGGCCATATGACAGGAGCCAAGGTAAAGCCTGGCTGGCTGGCTTGGCCTGCACATTGCCATTCAATCCACTCTAGCCACAAACTTGTAGGAAGAAGCAGGAGAAAAGTCTTCCCACCCCCTCCAGTGCCTCTGAGGGAAGGTTTAATGGATGGTACAATTGTGTTGTTGTTGTTTTAAATCTTGAGTTAAGTCTTGGGGGTCCGTGGCAACAAAAGATATTTAAAGGGGGGCCCTGGTAAAGAAAAGGTTAAGCACCACTGAACTAGAATTTGGGCAGTTCAGTCTATGGCTGAGAGCAGCTGGGAATGGAATATTAGGAAGTTAGACACAAACTGCCTTTCCCCCTACTCCCTCCATGTCTAAACAGTATTAAAATGTTACTTTTCTAGACTTGTTGGAACCTCAAGTCATGCCTAGAGAGAAATGGATACTCTGCAATATTTTGTTGTAGGTTTGTTTGCTTTATTCATTTATATCCTTGCCTTTCTCCCAATAATGGGACTCAAGACAGCTAACAACATTATTTAGAAACATTACAGATTGAAAACTATACAAAAGTGCCAATAAAACTATAAATATGTTATTTTTTAAAAAAATCAAACAATTTATACAAATATTAAAAGCATTAAAATTCATTAAAAGACTACATGCAGATCTTAAAAACAGCACCACATAGCATTAAAAGCCCACCCCAGACAACTTCTAAAAGCTTGACAGCATAAAAATGTTTTAACTTGCTGATGGAAGGAGAGCAACAACAGGTCCATGCTGGCCTCCCTAACGAGGGAGTTCCAAAGTCTGGGAGCAGCCATTGAGAAAGCCCTCTCCTTGTTCCCACCTTGAGAAGGTGGTGGGACAGAGAGAAGAGCTTCTCCAGAAAATCTTAAGAGCTCTAATAGGGGACACGGAGATATGGTCCTTCAAATAGACTGCCAATATAGGGTTTTATAGATCATCACCAGTACATTGAATTGTGCCCAGAGATAGACCAGCAGCAAGTAGAGCTGTTGCAAAAGTGCTCAGTGTGGGGCTGCCTTTGAAAAGGGCTCACAAACTTCAGTTTACCCCCCAAAAAACCCTCAGGACAGATTATTAATTAGAGCTGGCTACAAGGCAGCCCCACACTGAGCACATTACAGCAAACCAAACAGGATGTAACCAAGGTATTTGTTACCATGGCCAGATCGATTCCTCCAGGAATGAGTGCACTTGATGCACTAGCTTTAACTGTGCAAAGGCACTCCTGGTCACTGCTGAAACCTGGAATTCCAGGCTCAGGGCTTTTCCCAGGACTATCCTCAACTGCGAATCTGCATTTTCACGGTCAAACCCCATTTAACACTGGCTGAATTCCTATTCCCAAATCTCTCTTTCAACTGAATGTGCCTGCAATATTAAGGGTAACAATGTGTTTATATGTTAGATTCTGTTCCATGAAAACATATGCAACAAGTAGGATGAGATACATAATTACAGTTGTCCCTCCACATTCGCGGGGGTTAGGGGCGCAAGAACCCTACGAATGTGAAAAAATCATGAATAACCCCCCACCCACCCACCCGCAACCCCCACCCGCACTTCCAAAGTGGTGAAGGGGTTTTTGAAGCCTCGTAGCTACTTCTCAGCCACCACCCCCGCCCTCCCAAAGCTGCTCTCCACTCCAAACAGAACAAAGCCCAGGGAGAGAAGGGAGATCGGGTCTAAAGCGCCTCCTCCTTGCTCTCTCGGGGCTTGGCTTTCCATTTCAAATGGAAGCAAGCCCCAGCAAAGTGGGGAAGGGGTGCTTTAGACCCCATCTCCCCACTCTCTCTGGGCTTGGCTCTGTTTGGAGTGGGGAGCCAACCCCTGAGGGAGCAGGGAGATCAGGTCTAAATCGCCCCCCTCCTTGCTCTCTCAGGGCTTGGCTTTCCATTTCAAACTGAGGGAAGCCCAAGAAAGTGGAGAGGGGGTGCTTTATACCCCATCTCCCCACTCTCCCTGGGTTTGGCTCTGTTTGGAGTGGGGAGGCAACCCCGAGGGAGCAGGGAGATTGGGTCTAAATCGCCCCCCTCCTTGCTCTCTTGGGGCTTGGCTCTCTATTTCAAACAGAGGCAAGCCCCAGGAGAGCGGGGAGGGGGTGCTTTAGACCCCATCTCCCCACTCTCCCTGGGCTTGGCTCTGTTTGGAGTGGGGAGCCAACCACGAGGGAGCAGGGAGATCGGGTCTAAAGTGCCCCCCTCCTTGCTCTCTTGGGCCTTGGCTCTCTATTACAAACTGAGGGAAGCCCCAGGAGAGCGGGGAGGGGGGCGGCTTGGTTCCCCTCTCCAAACAGAGTGAAGCCCCTGAGGCAGATGGAGTTCCTTCCCGGGGAGGGGGAGGAGAAGGAGGAGAAACCGCGAATACTCAAAACCGCGAACGTCAAAGCCACGAATGTGGAGGGACGACTGTAGTTGTTAAGCTCCACTAAACTCACTGTAACTTACTTTTAGGTAGACATGCATAGTATTACACTTCAAATCTGTTCACATTTAAGGTACCACAATATTTTTTGCTTCTCCCTGCCCCCCACAGTGACCTCCATTAGGAAGTGTTTATTAGATGTGCACCACTTTGAGGAAGCTGTCCTTCACCACAAGAGTGCAAGTAATAGTAGAAGAAGGTTGTGTAGTGGCTCATACAGTATCAGAAAACACTAAGGACCAGGGAAATCAAGTGTAGAATCCATGGAAAGAAACAAGATGCAGAAACAGTCACTCCGGCCATCCAAGACCTACTGTAAGATCAAAGCTTTAAACTGGACACCTTTGGGGACTATTGAGAAATCATGAAAGCAATTTTTTTTTTTACAAAGTCTGAAGGCTGTGCTTCAGTATATCAGCATTCTGTATCTGCAGCATATCAGCAGCTACATAATCATCAAAAATACAGTCGTCCCTTCACATTTGCGGGGGTTCCGTTCCGCGGACCCCCGCAAATGTGAAAATTCCGCGAATAACGACTCCCCTCCCCCCTCCCTCCCCAGGCCTTCGCGGGGCCTAGCAAGGCCCCACGGAGGCCTCCCCGGCCCTTTCTCCCTCCCTCCCCAGGCCTTCGCGGGGCCTCCGGAGGGCCTCCGGGGGTCCTGCAAAGGCCTCTCCACCCCTCCCCAGACCTTCGCGGGGCCTCCGGAGGGCCTCCAGGGGTCCTGCAAAGGCCTCTCCACCCCTCCCCAGACCTTCGCGGGGCCTCCGGGGGTCCCGCGAAGGCCTCTCCACCCCTCCCCAGGCCTTCGCGGGGCCTAGCAAGGCCCCACGGAGGCCTCCCTGGCCCTCCCTCCCTCCCTCCCCAGGCCTTTGCGGGGCCTCCGGAGGGCCTCCGGGGGTCCCGTGAAGGCCTCTCCACCCCTCCCCAGGCCTTCGCGGGGCCTCCGGAGGGCCTCCGGGGGTCCCGCGAAGGCCTCTCCACCCCTCCCCAGGCCTTCGCGGGGCCTAGCAAGGCCCCACGGAGGCCTCCCCGGCCCTTCCTCCCTCCCCCCCCAGGCCTTCGTGGGGCCTCCGGAGGGCCTCCGGGGGTCCCGCGAAGGCCTCTCCACCCCTCCCCAGGCCTTCGCAGGGCCTCCGGGGGTCCCGCGAAGGCCTCCCCACCCCCTCCCCAGGCCTTCGCGGGGCCTCCGGAGGGCCTCCGGGGGTCCCGCAAAGGCCTCCCCACCCCCTCCCCAGGCCTTCGCGGGGCCTCCGGGGGTCCAGCGAAGGCCTCCCCACCCCCTCCCCAGGCCTTCATGGGGCCTCCGAAGGGCCTCCGGGGGCCCCGCGAAGGCCTCCCCTCCCCCTCCCCAGGCCTTCATGGGGCCTCTGGAAGCCCCGTGTCGCGGTTTTGGGGGGGGGCGGGGGGCCCTCCGAAAACCGCGAATAACCAAAACCGCAAATGTCAAGTTCGCGAATGTGGAGGGACAACTGTACTTGTCTTACACAGTAGGAATGGGCAGAAGGTATACCGACTTACTGGTAGATATCTGTATGATTTGCTGTAAATCAGCAAGGGCCTCTGGCTCTCTAATCTTTAACAGCAGCAACGTTAAGGTGTAACATAGATTATTAGAGGCCCTATGTGATACACAAATGCAGATGTCAATTGTATTTGCATAAACATGAAGTTCAGTAGGTAATTTAACTCAATCTCTGAACGATTACTTTGCAATGGACTCCAGCTGACAGACTTCAAGGTTCTAGTATCCCTTGGAGGCCTAATTGACACTGACACTGTTCTTATTTTGATGCTACATTAAAACCTGGTTTTTCTTCCCCCCCACCCCCCAAAAGCTTCTGGGGGCTAATGCCTTCACCCTACGCTACAGTAATACGATATTATATGATTTTAATGTCAACTTTTAAAATTATGCAATGTTTAATGTTTTTAGAATGTTCAAATGTTATTTTCTTACATTTTAAATTGTTCTAATTGATCTTATGGTAATCTGTTCAGAGATCTTATGATATGAGGTAGGATAGAAATTGTTGTATGTCTTCAGGTCATTTCTGATGTATGGTGACTCTATCATGTGGTTTTCTTGGCAAGTTTTGTTTGGGGGGGGGTTGCCTTTGCCTTCCTCTGAGGCTGAGAGTGTGAGACTTGCCCAAGGTCACCCAGTGGGTTTCCACGGCTGAGCAGGGATTGAAACCCTGGCCTCCAGAGTCCTAGTCCAATGCTCAAACCACTATACCATGCAGGCCCTGTGGGACAAAAATACTGTAAACAAATAATAATAAAATATTAAAAAATAAAGTTGATACTGTAAAAGCCTGAAGCCTCCATTCCCCTGTTAGAGAGGATACACGTCAATAAAATAAGGCCCTAAAGCACTAAAAGGTCTCAAAGCAAATTCCCTTCTCAGTTCTTTATTCTGCATGACACTCCACCCCCTGCCCTTCATGCTAAACAAGCAGACTTTCATTACCTTGGCGCTGGTGGAGTGAGGCATTGCAGCTGAAGTGCTGCTGCTGCTATAACCAGGTCTGTACTTATACATGGTAGGAGTAGGAGGGCTGTCTTTGCCTAGCAAACTGCTGTCTGTGGAGAGAAAGGGAGATACACATGTGCACTCACAAAGCAATGTGCTATACAGTCACTTGCAGCTTCACCTCACGAAGTACCAGAAATATCCCACTTAACACTGTATTGAAGTTCCACATACGGCATCCATGAGAGCCAGGTAAGAGCCTCAGGAAGGTGGACACACCACAGAGGTCAAGGAATCAGTCAGGAGCTAAGTGATGTATAACTTGGGATGGAGGTGAAATGGAACAAGAGGAACATTTCTCCAACAATGAGATCACAAAGCAGCTTCCAACCTCTGCATGCAAGCCTCGCCACTCCTGACCCCTATGGGTGTCAATTTTGAGCACCACTGGATGGAGAGTATTAGAACTGACTGGAGAACTCTGAAGCAGAAACTGAAAAGTAGTGAACATGTTTTCAAATATATTTACTCTCAGGGTGCTGCTTCTGGGAACACTGAGCAGGCATTTTGCCTGAAAACAGGAAAAGGACACTTGTCCTTTTTTTTTGTTCCACACCATCTCTATGAGAGCAGAATATAATAAAGACTTTTCTCCCTCAGTAGCCCCACTTTCCACAAACAAAAGAGAGCAGTCACATACTCAGTCAGTCCCCATATTCTGACAGCTCTCAGCTATCTATCTAAACATCTCAATCAGAGCCAAGGCTAGAGTTCTAAGATCCAAGTAACTTGGGTCGTAACCAAGCTATCAATGCAGTATTTGCTGTAGTAACCTACTTGCTCCTTACTAGAAAGGCAAGCTAGGCATGCTAAATAAAGCAACCCTGTCCCAATATCTGGCCAATAGCAGCAAAGGATGGCCTAATGGTTATTCCAAAAATAACCACTGCATTTAAATGTACTGACCAGCATTACTACCTGATATTGCAACTGGTAACTAAATCATTGGGTGAGCTGATTGTGTCCCTTGTCTCCCTGGCATACTCCTCTTACCCTCATTGGTGGTCAGGGTTAAATGCGTTCTCAGACCTGTGTAGCGGCTGAGGTCTGGCTTGGGTGGGGGTGGTGGCTCAGCATCAGCAGACTGGCTCTCCATCACTTCAAGACTTCCTTTGGACTGCAGAGACAAAGTGCAGAGGAGCAATCAGAAGAATGAGGCAGGACTTAAAGTCCTGAACACTGCCCCCAGGTCAATAAAAGTGCACAAGTGACTAGAAGGACCTGCAGCTATCTAGCATTTCTGCAAGGGTAGTTGTAGACTGTGCATGTCTTGGTTGCTGGATGAAAAGGGAAAGGGCAGGTCAGATTATCAAAAATACAAAGGGAGTAACTCTCATGCAGCAGTGGCCACATGGGAGGGAAACAGACCTTTATTTACTGGGGGACATTGAAAATAAGGAGCAATAACATGCAAGAAGAATGTCCAAGAGGCTTACTTGGTTCCTACTCACATACAAAGTAGCAAAATTTTGAGAAGGCCACTGCTTGCGCAGCACTTTCATATCGTCCTCACCTTTGTTCTTGTCAGTTCAGCCTGGATACCATTGTCCATTATCTTTACAGCAATCTGTCCATCCGATATTTCTGGCCGCAGGAATGGTGGCCTCACTAATACAGTCTGCTCTGTCTTTGGCCGCCCAAGATACCTAGCAAAGTATCAGATGAAAACAAAATATCCCTAGACTAAAGTCAAGATGGATGAGATAGCGTTTCCTGTACGTACAATGTAACCTAATCATGTTTACATGCTCCAACAAGAGAGCAAAACACAGATTCTTTCACAACTTATGTTTATAGGCAGCTGTGAAGAGTGTACAACAGAGCACATTTAAATAAATTTACACAGTGTGATGTATAAATGTTGACCAGAGAACTGCAGAAGTACGAGATTCTCATTCATAAGAGAACAGGCAAGGCAAAACCCTACTGTAAAGGAATGTTGAGCAACATTTCAGGCTATAGTAAATCTTGAGAAAGTAAAATGGATTTTACAGAATTGTATTAGAGGCAATATTCAGTGTTCTGGGGCTGTTAGTCACATAGAATTGTGTCCTCTCCATGCATGCAGGTATGAGGAGCAAAAGGTGTATTCCAATGAGAAAGAGTATCACAAACTTTGTCTGTGGCTAAAAACCTTTGCAAATCACTTCAAGCAACGGTACTGTATATAATACACAAGCCCTTCTCTTACTCTCTTAAAAAAGGCTACATGCCTATCACAGGGTTTTCTTGGCAAGATTTGTTCAGAGAGGGTTTGCCTTTGCTGAGAGAGTGTGATTTGCCCAAGGTCACCCAGTGGGTTTCCATGGCTGAATGGGGTTAGAACTCTGGTCTCCAGAGTTGTAGTCCAATGCTGAAACCACTACACCATGCTGGCTCTCCAAAAGAATTATCTGAGGTGAGCATAGCTGTGGGAAGACAACTATACTTCATTAAGGTTGCTTTTATATCTATCACTATGTAAAAGAAATTAGAGGCACCTTCAATGAAGACAGAGCCAAGTACAATAGCTTTTACAAAGAATTAATGAGCATTATTCCTACTTATCTATAGAGATCTGATAGATTTCCCTTTCTTTATTGCAGTCTGTAAGGGGCAGGAAAATATTACAGCTGCTCTATCACACAACAGTACAGTGAGCCCTCTGGATCTGTGGGGGTTTGGTTCCGAGATCCCCCCATGGATGACAAAAAATGCAGATGATTGGGTCCCGTATTATTAAATGGCAGTGACATGCGCGCAGACTCTTCAGTGTGTCTGTGTTCACATCACTGCCATTTTTAGTACAGGATGTGATGACCCATGGTTGCTCAAAATGATGGATCCAGAGCCTGCAGATCAGGAGGGCCCACTGTATTCTAAAGCCTGATCTGGCTGTCAGCAATTGTTATCACCTCCCTGCAGAAGCATTCACGTGGCAGAACTTACCTGGGGGCTGGGGAACTGCAGAGGACCCGACTTACATTCTTACAGCAACCATTGGTGAATGGGTTTACCCCACCTCGGAATTTGCCTGTAACCTGCAATGGCAGAAGATTGGTCAGGGGAACCAACATACAATGAAGCAAAGAAGGAAACCAAGAGAGGAATACATACCTGTTCATTGGTAGTGCGCCCTCTGGCTACCAGTACCACATGGAATCCTGTAAGGCCAGCTACAGGGATGAAAAACAAGCCAGCCACACACATCACAGCCATGCTGCCAACAAAGTCAAGGAAAAAAAAATCAAGGATCATCATGCAATTCTTATCTGGGGGTTCCTTTCCCAGCTACATAACCACAGTCACTGTCCCAGGGGGACACCAGGATTCCTATTTTTATTAAGGAGTTCCTCATAAAGGAAGGATACGTCACAGCCATGCGGATCCCAGAGAGCTCCTCTACTTGATATAGAACATAAAGCAAGCCAAAACCAAATACACCCATGATATGTGCTGTAAGTGAGAGCAAGAAGAGGAAGAAATAGCGGTAATTGCGCCGCCCAATGCAGTTGTTGACCCAGGGACAATGATGGTCAAATTCCTACCAGTGAGAAGATAAAGAACAGAATTAGAAAACCATCATTTCTAGAAAACCGTGCTACAGCCCAATTCTAGTATTTACATAACTAGCTCAATCACTAGCACATTAGACTTCAATCCAAATTTATAATCCCACAGATGGCAAGATATAACTTCTATTAGCAAGGGTAAGCAGGGTGACTGTGGTCAACTGGCAGACTACAAAAAACTGTAGACTGCTGACTTATGCCTTATTGGTACTTATGGCATCTTCTCCATTTTAAAAGTGTGTTCACTGCACTGTGTTGAACCAAGTGTGTTGAACAGTTGTACATCAAGCAGGAAGAGATCCGGAAGATACACATACTGTATAAGCCCAACTTTTTAAATGTAAAATACTGTAATAGCCACATTACCTCTCTTATTCTTATCCAGACCTGCCAGTGACCACAAGAAACAGCCAGGAGGAGCCTAGGTGGCTCATTCCCAGGCTTACTGTTAGATGGCAGCGGTATGTATAAAAGATTATTTTGTACATTTTATTTTATTTTTGTTTTAGTTTATTTTACTTATATATCCTGCCTTTCTTACAGCATCCAATTTGGGATAGCACATCACTTTGCTTAAGACACACTTTACATTGCCTCAAGTCTGAAGACAAACCTTGCTTGAGAAATCCAAAGTTTCATATATGTATTCTCTCCCCACATTAAGGAAGGGCAGGGGTGGGGCATTCCCTCCTTTGGGACAACAAGGTCTTTGGAGGACTGGGCTGTTCTCCCACAGTACTCATTCTGAGATACACTCCCTTTTCCCACCTTAGGGAATTCAATGGAAACACTGGTATCTACTGTGTAAAGAAAGCCTTCATCCACAAAAATAACTGGAAGGGGTAAGCTGATTTGCCTATGACAGCCCCAAAGGTGCTACTTAAGTTCTTCTCTGACGGAGCACATCAGAGCTTTCTCAGCTACCCTGATAACATCCAAAATGGGCCCAAATCTTTGAGTCCAGCCTGTTTGCTTTTGGGGAAGATCTGCTTTGCTCTGGAAAAGGTCTAGATAACGTCAAAACATGCTCTTTTAATCTGATATTCAGACTGCATCCACAGTGGCTCCATATCCCTACTCAACAGGAGTGATGACAGGTAATAGAAAGATTGCTGGAAAGGCAGTATGTTCAAACTTAGGTCAGCGAGATCCAATCTACAGGCAGTACTTCTGGGGGTGGGGGCATGCAATTTGTTGTCTCTTTTCTGTACGTTTTCAGTTGTCTTTGGAACTAAATTAAGCCTCTGTTTTTCTATCTATAAAATAGGTTAACATTTCCTAGAATGCCAACTCTTGCTGCTCAGTGCCTGGATGGGAGACAACTTAGGAATTCTGTGCATACCATCTTGAATTCCATTAAGTAATAAAGGTAGAATATAAATATAAAAATAAACATGAACACTAGATGATTTTCTGCAGCCTAAATTACACCCCCCCCCGTCTCTCTCTCAGACCATTATTTTGTGATGGGTAGTAGCTGTTGGACCTGAGTCTACCTTGATTTTTAACACCCCAAATGATATTCTGCAGTCTGACCACCCAATAACTCCAGAATTGATCTCAAAAAATACAGAACACCCCAAGTACCTCATCCTTTGTAGGATAAGGAATTCCAGACTCCTTGGCATTCTTCTCCCCTACCCAGTTTCTTTTTAAAAGTACATTTAAACTTTTTTACATGTGCAACCTGAAGATTTTCTATATAATGTTTTTAACAGTTTATATTTAATTTTTTAAAGACTTTAATAAATATTGCTATGTATGTCCATGATTTGTATATGATGAGATCATGCCACATTGTATCTACAAGGAGATGTTCTGATATACTGTATCAACTATATCAATTTACATTGATATATCAATTTTTCTGGTATTTGCCCTAACTCCGTATAGCAGGATTTCAATGTTAGAAGATTTTCAGTTTTTCCACCTTTAGGATTTATACTGTGAACATCTATAGGCATGAACACAGTTAATTCTGTGCTGTCACTTTCACATTTTGTTCCTTCTAAACTGTTAATAGTACCAGTGCTGGTGTGATATGTATAGTTTGACAGGCAATGTTTGCCATTTTCTCACCTCTACACAGTTGTCGCAGACACTGCAATGGGAACAGCGTGGGGGGCGGTAGAAGCGGCATGTTGCACACCATTTCATGCGCACCTGAATACCCTTTATCTCCACAGTCTTGTATAGTGGAGCTCGGAAGTCATCTTCCTTATCCTCATCTTCTTCAGCTGAAGCAGAAGAAAATGTCAATAAAGCAGTGCCAACCTAAGCTAACATTCCCCCATTCCCAGGTTCATTCAGCTTGCCACTCGTATTTGCTGTTGTTGTTCTGGTAAGATTTCCCTTTGTTCTTCTGAGCTTACAGAAAATATGGGAGGGATTGTATTTGGCCTTGAGAAAGCCAAAAGAGCAGCAACATGTCAAAGTGCTTTCTGATGTTCTCTCAAGCTCAGGACAGGGATAAGCCCATGCCCAACTTGAAGCTACAAAAGAAGAAAGGGCTTTATCCCTAAGTCTGTACTAAGGTCTTGGAACTGTTCAAGTCACGTAATACAGTAGCACCCCTGTATCTGCTGATTCGCCATCTGCTGATTCAATTATCCGCGGATGGCGATAATGGAGTGGTGGTGGATGGGGGAGGGAGGGGAGGAGGAGAGATCTTGCCTCCCTTCTCCCTTCAACCCCCAGGATCACTCCCGTGGTGGGAATGGCAATGGGGCCGTTCACTATTATCCACGGATTTCATTATCCATGGGGCTCCCTGGAACCAATCCCCCACAGATACAGGGGTCCTACTGTAATTACAAAACAACATCACAAAGTATACCCCTCCTGGTTCCTTTTGAACAGAATTGATGAAGAACACAGTTTGGATTGGCTTCTACAATAGGCCCATACTTAGGGATTGCTCTCCACTCAGCCCAAATACTACAATAGCTTTCAAGAAGTCATCCTCCCCTTACACTGAAGTCAACAGTAGCCAAACTGCTTTATTTCAAAAGCAATGGATTAAGCTTTATCCATGTTGCCTTGAGAAAAGTTTTTAAACAGCCTTCCCCAACAAGGATCCACACAGATGTGCTGGACTCCAGCTCCCCCACCAATAACAGCTAGCACAGCCAGTGGTAAGGAATGATGGGAACTGCAAAATCCAACACACTCAAAGTTGAATAAGGCTGTTTTTTAAGACATCAGGATGATTTTCCAGGCTTTCATTTCTTAGTGGAGAAATGGAGTCAAAGGCAGGAATCTTGTAGTTGCGTTATGTAGTCATAACAGTCTGTTACAATGGCATAACACACTTTTTCAGGGTTGCACAGCAGCATTAATAGGGAGAAGGCCAAGAAAGCTTTCTCTGCCACTTTCCAGAGAGAAAGCTCCCAACTCCTGAGCAGACTGTTTTTTAAGGTAAGGACCCTCTAGAAGGCTGTCTTGGAAGACTGCATTTGCCTGCAATTTTCTAAGGCAGTCTTCCTAGAAAGCCTTTAGCTTCAAGGATCCACCTGGAATGTAGGCACTGAGGAAACAGGCTGCTCGGAAGCTGGCAGCTTTCTTTTTGGACAGCAACAAAGAATTTCCTTCCTTTACCACTGTTGCCACCAAACTCTTTTTACTCCTGCTGGCCAACAGAATCTCAAGCCCAAGTGCTCTCTCCACACCAGTGTATGGTATTGCAGTGACCAGCCATACATTTCACACATTGTTTTAAGCCTCTGTTGAGCTAAAATGCCTGACCAATAGGTTCAGGAAAATTTATATCCTTCATTTAGAAAACTGAATCACCCAACCTCAAACCAAAACCTTTGTAGATTATCAGTGCCTTTCTGGACAGGAACAGTTCTTTAACCTGTCAGTGGTCAAGTACCGCAGATTTTTGTTCTAAGGCCAGATGTAATATTTATTCGATTGAATTATTTCAAGCCAGATTTTCTGCTGTACCATATCTGGAAAGATGGTCCCCTTGCAGTAATATGGAAGTTGTGTCAATGAGGCATATTCTTTTGTCTTGTAGCTTTTATAATCAGGTCCGCTACTCTATAATTACTCCACTATTGAGTAAATTTCCTGGAAGTTCAGATCAATTTTACATAAGGTTCCTGTTGGAAGACAAGTCTCCAAAAGTGACACTGGCTATTGCTAAATTTCTTACAGAGGCGGCCAGGATTAGAGTTCATTGTGTATTAGATAAAAGTCGATTATAATTGTTTTATTGTTCTGATTTTTCAGATATTTTGTCTATTTTCTCTTATGCTTGAGTTCTTCTTTTGATGGATCTATGGATTGTAATAAATAAATGAGGAGGAACAGTTCTCACCTCGAGGAAATATGCCTGGATCCATGAAGGTGGCCATACTGAAGTTGGCCAGTACAAAGAGAAAAACCACAGCATTGTAAATGGGTATGATTGGAGAGATATAGAAGCTGAGCCCCGGGCACCTGCGCAAACAAAGAAAAGATAAGCTAAAACAAAGGCAGTAGTGTTCCCAGCTACATTAACTATATTTTGTTCCAGCATCAAATAAAAGCTTTGAGATCTTTCCATTTAAATAAAGCCAAAGCATTAGGACGAAGAAAAGCAGCAGCACACAGCTGGCTCCCAATATGCTTTGAATAAGAACAGAGGTCTCCACAGTAGTCTCTACTATATCTATTTTTACAGCATCTCAGATTGTGATGCGGCAGCTAAAAAGGCCAATGCAATTTTGGGCTGCATCAATAGAAGTATAGTGTCCAGATCAAGGGAAGTAATAGTGCCGCTCTATTCTGCCTTGGTCAGACCTCACCTAGAATATTGTGTCCAGTTCTGGGCACCACAATTCAAAAAGGATATTGACAAATTGGAGCGTGTCCAGAGGAGGGCGACTAAAATCGTGAAAGGTATGGAAACAATGCCTTATGGGGAGAGACTTAGGGAGCTGGGTATGTTTAGCCTGGAAAAAAGACGGTTAAGAGGCGATATGATAGCCCTGTTTAAGTATTTGAAGGGGTGTCATGTTGAGGATGGAGCAAGCTTGTTTTCTGCTGCTCCAGAGATTGGAACACGGAGCAATGGATGCAAGCTCCAGGAACAGAGATTCCACCTCAACATTAGGAGGAACTTTTTGACAGTAAGAGCTGTTCGGCAGTGGAACGCACTCCCTCGGAGCGTGGTGGGGTCTCCTTCCTTGGAGGTCTTTAAACAGAGGCTGGATTGCCATCTGTCGGGGATGCTTTGATCGTGATTTCCTGCATGGCAGGGGGTTGGACTGGATGGCCCTCGTGGTCTCTTCCAACTCTGCAATTCTATGATTCTATGGATGTGCAGAATATTGGACAGAGCCTCTGTTATCTTTAAGCATCCCATCTGGAAGGGGTGGAGCTTAAGTTAACTTCTTCAACAGGTCTTCTACTGGACACTATGAGAATTAAACCTTTGCACACTAATTTGTCTTCAGCATATTTATCATATCTAAACAAAAGACATTGTTCACTCAACACAGAAAGCCAGAATTATGAACAATTTTGATTTATGATGACTCGTGAATACACTCATCGTAAAGACAAATAACTTGTATCAGCTATTCTTCCAATTTCTCAAGAAAACTGGAGCCTATAGAGATCTAAACAAATATGTAAACTGTTTTGAGTTAAAACTTTTGTACCATATATTGTTTTAACAGTATTTTGTTTTTATTCTACACTGTAAGCTACTTTGCTTCCCATAATGAGAAAAGGCTAAGATATAAATGAAACAAATATATCAAAAATAAATTTCAGAATGTATAAGTGCCACAGCAGTCAGGATCATTATAAAAAAGCAGGCTTGTTTATAAACAAAATAGTTACATCTTTAATCTAGCATTATTCAACATGGGAAAGGCAAATTGATATTGACTTCTCTACTGAGGCAAAGAGTGGCTGAAGAATTTACTCTTGTTCTAAGGAAACCCACCATCTTTTATAAGGACAGGTTGCTTACCTGTAATCATAGATCTTTGAGTGGTCTTCTGTGAATTCACACAGCTGGGTTACTCCTGCGCCTGCGCAGAGCATCGGAACCTTCTAGAAACGCTAGGTAGAATATGCTTTGATACATTTTTGGCGGTAACTCCGCCCATCCTAATGGTCCCTTATAAGGGCTTCCCGCCTAAATCCCCTCAGTTCCTTGAATGACACCGCAATCTGCAGTATCAGGAACACTAAGCATGTTTATATGATGTAGTAGGACATAGAGGGGAGGATGGGCGGGTCTGTGTGAATTCACAGAAGACCACTCGAAGATCTATGGTTACAGGTAAGCAACCTGTCCATCTTCTTTGTGGTCTCTGTGAATCACACAGCTGGGTGTAGACTGGCATGCTTCACTCTTGGAGGCAGGTATGTCCTACACCAAGTATACCATATGTACAGGCACCTGAGTTTGAAACATTAAGAGCACATTCTTAAGTAAAGTGATCAAACCATATATAACAACAGTGACTTGGCAACATGAACACTCATTGAATAGAAGACAACAGTACAGCCTTCCCAAAGGCAGCCTCGTTCCTAGCACAAGAGTCAAGTCTGTAGTGAGAAATAAGAGTCAAAGGTGATGACCAGACTGCAGCTCTGCAAATGTCCTCCAGAGGCACTCCAGAGAGAAAAGCTGTCAAAGTGGAGACAGCTCTCGTAGAGTGTCCTCGAATCCGTGATGGCAGAGGTTTCTTTGCCAGTTCGTAACAGAGAGCAATGGTCAATGTCACCCACTTCAATAGCCGTTGCGAGGAAATGGGCTCTCCAAGCTTCGAGTCAGCATAAGACACAAACAGTCTGGGTGACTTCCTGTGGGACACAGTCCATTGAATGTAAAAGGCTAAAGCCCTTCTGACGTCCATGAGGTGAAGGGTGCGTTCGAATTCGTCCTGCGGGTCCTGCATCAAAGCAGGGAGAGTGATGGGATTGGTTGAGATGGAAGCTGGACACCACCTTCGGAAGGAAGGAGATGTCGGGACGAAGTACCACTTTGTGCTTATGGAAAGCAGTGTATGGAGGATCAGACCTCAAGGCACAGAGCTCACCAGCCCGACGCGCCGAAGTGATGGCCACAAGGAAAGCAGTCTTCCAGGATAGGAGTCGCAGATCCGTAGAAGCCAGAAGTTCGAACGGTTGGCGAACCAGCTGTGAGAGGACCAGTTCAAGGCTCCAAGCCAGGATCGGTTCGGTCACCAGAGGGTGCAGGTTGGCGAAGCCTCTCAAAAATGTCTTTACCGTTGCATCAACAAAGGGGGACGGACATCCTCTCGCCTGGTACTCGATGGAAATAGCTGCTAGGTAACACCGGATCGACGAAAGCGACAGGCCTGCCGAAGACAGTTGGAGAAGAAACTCCAGTACAGTTGGAATGGAGAACGGTTCAGGACTCTGTCCTCGGGAGGCCAGAAAGGTTTCGTACTTCTTCCGCTTGTAGTGGTATGACTTTCTAGTAGACGGTCTTCGTGCAGCATCGATGACAGCCTGGACGTCTGGGTGGAGAGATATAGGTTGCCTCGGCACCGAGGTCGAACCCGAGAGTCTTGAACCCGAAGGTCGAATTACAGAGTCAATCTCCACGCTGTCAGATGCAGAGTGTCCAGATCGGGATGTCTGACTCTGCCTTCGTGAATGGTGAGCAGATCCGAACGGGAAGGCAGACGAATGAAGCGGTGCTTGGACATGTGAAGCAGAGTCGCAAACCACAGCTGTCGAGGCCACCACGGGGCAATGAGGATGGCGTTCGCTCAATCCCGACGAAGCTTGGCAACTACTCTTGTCAGTAGAGGGAATGAAGGGAACAGGTAGAGTAGAGGACCTGACCACTGGAACAGAAATGCGTCTCCCCTCGATCCCGGAGCACGTCGCCTCGAGCAGAACTGAAGACACTGAGCGTTCTCGGGAGCTGCGAAGAGATCCACCTGAGGAAACCCCCAGGTCCGGAACAGGTCTAAGACAACCAATCTGTGTAGACGCCACTCGTGGATGGAGAGACTCGAACAGCTGAACCCGTCTGCAAGAGTGTTCTTCTCCCCTGGAAGATGGATGGATTGGAGAAACACATTCTGGAGGACACACCAATCCCAGATGTCCAGCGTGAGCTGTAGAAGTTGGGGGGACCTTGTACCTCCCTGCTTGTTCAGGTAGTACATGACAGACGTGTTGTCTGTCAATACTAGTACAGTCTTGCCCCTCACCACGGATTCGAAGGCTCGTAATGCTTTCTGGATGGCGAGCAGTTCCAGGACATTGATATGGAGAGCTTGCTCTTCTTTGTTCCAAGAGCCTCGAATCCCATAGGACTCGATGTGTGCTCCCCATCCCTGCATCGAAGCATCCGTTGTCAAAGATACGTTCGGCTGAGGAAGGTCGAACAGCATGCCCGACAAGATGTTGTGTGGTACCAGCCACCAGTCGAGAGACCGCTGAACTGCCTGTGGCATTGCAAGCATCTTGTTTGGAGAATCGAGGAGAGGGTTGAACACTTGTAGGAACCAATGTTGGAGTGGACGGAAACGAAGTCTGGCGAGGCGGGTCACATAAGTCGTAGCTGCCATATGACCGAGAATAACCTCGACCGAATGAGCAGGAAGCCTTTGGGACCAACGGCAGGCATGGATCAGGGACCGAAGGGTGTTGAAGCGGTCTTGAGGTAAATATGCTGCTGCAGTTACAGAGTCTAGATGAGCTCCAATGAATTGGATCACTTGAGCCGGCTGGAGCTGAGACTTTTCGATGTTGACAACAAGTCCCAAGTAGTCTAAGGCATCTAAGGTGAGGCCAACATCGAGTTCGAGTTGATGTCGAGACTTCGCCACAATCAGCCAGTCGTCGATGTAGGGGAAGACCACCAAGCCCTGCTGCCAAAGGATAGCCGCCAGTTCTGCCATGCACTTCGTAAAGACTCGAGGAGCAGTCAAGAGGCCGAAAGGAAGTACTCTGAATTGGAAGGCCTCGGTCCCAACCTGAAACGCAAGGAAGCGCCTGTGCTCTGGATGGATCCCGATGTGAAAATAGGCGTCCTTCAGGTCTATGGAGATGAACCAGTTGTTCCGTTTCAGAAGCGGAAGGATGGAGGCCAGGGTGACCATTCTGAATTTCTTTGGGGCTATGTACTTGTTCACCCCACGGAGGTTGAGAATCGGGCGCAGACCGCCGTCCTTCTTGGTCACCAGAAAGTAGCTTGAGAAGAAGCAGAGGTGGTGAAGGTCAGGGTCGACAGGTTCGATGGCCCCCTTCTGCAACAGAGTGTGCACCTCCTCAAGGAGGGGAGGGGAGAGGAGGGCAGTGTTGATCGAACCAGTCCCGTCAGAGGTAGAGTGTCGAACTCGATCCAATAGCCAGTCTGGATAATTTGAAGCACCGAACGGTCTGATGTTATAGAAGACCAGGCTTCTTGGAAGTTGGACAGTTGATCCCCGAAGAGAGGCGTCTAAGAAAGAACAAAAAAACATCAGCAATTCAATCAAAATTTCTTTCGGGCCTGATCCCTGGAACTCTGCCACAATGGTTGGCGGTATCTGGAACCCAAGCCCTGGCTCCTCACCGATGAGGCCGGAGAGGGAACGTAACGGGACTGACGGTAGGATTGGCCAGAGTACCCTCGACGGAACTGTTGGCCATAAGACAGGGCTTACCAGGAATATCTGCCTCTAGGATGGTATTGCGAGGTGGAGGTGGAGCCCATACCATACTTCCTGGCAGTGGTCCTCATCTTTTGGGTGAACTCGAGTTTCTCATCAGTTGACCCATTAAATAAGCCCGATTCATCAAAGGGGAGATCCTCTATGGTAGCCGATGCTTGAGGTGTAAGGCCCGAGGAGCGTAACCATGCATGCCGACGCAGCACAATGGAACCAGTGATGGTTTTCGCTGCGCAGTCTGCAACATGGCAAGCCGAATTCATCTGCAGCCCCACAAGGGACTGGGCCTCAGACTGTATGGCTTCTGCCATCCAACGTCACTCCTCCGGAAGGTCCTGTATGAGGTGGTTCATTCTCTCCCATAGGACCTGCTGGTACGCTCCCATGCAAGCCGAATAATTCGCCACACGGAAGCTCAGACCGGCTGCCGAATAGATTTTCTTCCCAACGATGTCCAATTTCCTGCCCTCTGGGTTTGGTGGAGATGATAGAGGTCGACGTTGTTTCCTATTTTGAGCAACCTTGACGACCACAGATTTCAGCCTCGGGTGATTCTGGAGCCAGTCAACGTGGTCACCACCAACTCGGTACAGTCGGTCTATCTTTTTAGACGTCGACTGTATAGAGGAGGGGTTCTCCCAGGACCCCTGCGCGATCTTGAGCAGGGAGGGGAGCACCAGGATGGAAGCCGACGGGGGTGCCTTCGATTGGATCCTTTGGAAAATTGGATCCACGGGATCAGCTGCTCAGTTTTCCAATTTCAAATCCAGAGCATGAGACATTCTAATCATCTGTTCCCCAAAGGCACGAACATCGTCAGTGGGAGAAGCTGAATCATCTTCCATCAATTCCGTCTTCGGCGAAGGTAGATAGGGCCTGTAAAGGTCCCAAGGTGTGGCGGAGGACGAAGTTGACCCCTCTGAAGGACTACGGACTTGTGACGGTGTGGGCGATCGGGGTTGAGGAGTTGGAGGGGTTTGAGGTAGAGGTCAGTGTTCGGATGGAGACACCTGGGTCACAGCATCCCGCTTCATCACAACATCCACACCGACAAGACGTGGGGACCGAGGAATCGAGCAGCCCGTAATGGTGGTGTCGAGGACCTCGCCTCTTGGTGTGTAGACCTGCGAATCCGGGGGTGAACCAAAACCTGCCCTGCAGATGGATCTGGCCAGGTCATAAGCAGAGTAAGCCGGGACATCATCGCTGATGGCAAGTTCGTGACCTTGAGGCACGTCTTCAGATTCGACAACCTCCACCTCTACATCCGAAGAGTGATGTTCCAGCAACTGAGCCCTTGAGACGACCAAGGCAGGGGATGTCTGAAGGTGCACAGGGGACCTCATGACCTCGGTAGCAGGCGGAAGCTCAACTGTCACAACCTCCACTGAACTCCATGGGGTGCGTGAACGCCGAGACTCAGACTCCGCAGTGGTGGATACCAGTAATGGTCGTACAAATGTGCCCTCGACCACCGATGACTGACAAGGAGGAACGTCTGGGCCAACACTCTCCACAGGTTTGGATTTCTTAGTCTTATCCTTAGATTTGCCAGAGTCATGCTTGGACAAATGCTTCTCCTTTCTCTTCTTCTTCAGTAATTGACAGAAAGAAACAGACTCAGCAGCTGGACGGACCTCGGTAGTGGACGAGGTCTTCTCTCAAGTGGCATCCTTGGATGTCGACGGGACTGGCTCTCAAACAGGCGTCGAACGATCCTGAGTCGAATCCGATGATGCACGTCGAAGGGAGGAATGGAGAGCCTCTGGATCAGACGCGGTGGAGTGGTGCTGAGACGGACTTCGGGACCGACGATGTTTTCGTCCGGCAGACGGTGGAGACTGAGAACATTCACGGCCTCGAGGCTTGGAAGGGGGAGCCGATGCAGAGGTAGAGGCTGGAGCAGAACCGGGAAACAAGGCCTTCTCATAGAGAAAGGACTTCAGGCGCGAGAGCCTATGTTTTTGGGCCTGCAGTGTGAATGCCTTACAATGGACGCATGCGTCGACATTGTGAGCCTCTCCCAAACAGATTAAACAGCAGGAATGACCATCCTCAGCCGGGAGTTTTGCTTGACATAACACGCAGCGCTTAAAAGCTCCCTTGCAAGATATTTTACTCACAATAATAATAATAACAACCACAAAGGAGGAATTGTAGTCAAAGCCAGTCCGAGGTCAGTAACGATATCTGAGGTAATGCCAAAGCCGAAGGTAAGCCAAAATTGTAGTCAAAAGCCAGAAAAGGGTCAAAAACAGAGTGATCAGAAGCCGAATACCAAAACCAGTGGGAGAGAGAGAAAATCGTCGTCAAAGAGCCAAAGCCAAGTCAAACCAGATCGATGAGAGAGAGAAACACCTAGCAAACAGGGGTTCCTTCACGCTGTTAACGCGGCGGAAAGAAAGGAACTGAGGGGATTTAGGCGGGAAGCCCTTATAAGGGACCATTAGGATGGGTGGAGTTACCGCCAAAAATGTATCAAAGCATATTCTGCCTAGCATTTCTAGAAGGTTCTGATGCTCTACGCAGGCGCAGGAGTAACCCAGCTCTGTGATTCACAGAGACCACGAAGAAGATCCAGGAACCGACGTGTGTTTTATACTCTGCCCATCTCATAGCAAACTGTCAGGATTACTCCAAACACTAATAGGAAAACATTAGCAGTATTCAAGTAGTGCTTGGCCAAATTGCTCTAGTCCAATGGTTCTTAACCTGTGGATCATGAAGGTTTGAAGGCTGGCCGGCCCACCTCCTCCCTGCAGTGTAGTGGCCAAGTAACAGGGGCAAAGGCTGGCTGGCTTGACCTGTGCATTGCTGTTCAATCTGCCCCAACCACAAACTTGCAGGAAGAAGTAGGAGAAAAGTCTTCCCTTCCTCTCCAGTGGCTCTGAGGGAATGTTTAATGGGTGGTGTTATTGTATTATTATTATTGTTATTACTACTACTACTACCACCACCAGGTAGTAGTAACAGTAATAGTAATCATCATAGAATCACAGAATTGTAGAGTTGGAAGAGACCACATGGGCCATCCAGTCCAATGCCCTGTCATGCAGGAAATCAAGATCAAAGCAGCCCTGACAGATGGCCATCCAGCCTCTATTTAAAGACCTCCAAGGAAGGAGGCCCCACCACGCTCCACTGCCAAACAGCTCTTACTGTCAGAAAGTTCCTCCTTATGTTGAGGTGGAATCTCTGTTCCTGGAGCTTGCATCCACTGTTCTTTGTTCTAGTCTCTGGAGTAGCAGAAAACAAGCTTGCTCCATCCTCAGTGTGATACCCCTTCATATACTTAAATAGGGCTATCATATTGCCCCTTAACTGTCTTTTTTTCCAGGCTAAACATACCCAGCTCCCTAAGTCTTTCCTCATAAGGCATGGTTTCCAGACCTTTCACCATTTTAGTTGCCCTCCTCTGGACACGCTCCAATTTGTCAATATCCTTTTTGAATTGTGGTGTCCAGAACTGGACATAGTATTCTAGGTGAGGCCTGACCAAAGCAGAACAGAGTGGCACTATTACTCATCATCATCATCATCTTCAAATCTTGAGGGTCTGCGGCAGGAAAAGATATTTAAAGGGGGTCCCTGATAAAGAAAAGGTTAAGAGCCACTGCTCTAGTCTATTCAATTAACAAAACAGCTTAAGAATACATCTCTAACCCACTGCCCCATACACCCCTGGCTTCTAAATGAGAGGATAAAATCCATCTAAATTCAGCTCCTCTGGACAATACCTAGTCTCCTAGCACAAATATGCTCTGATTTCCAGTAAGAAGACTACACAGAAGAGATAATTTCAATGTGTAAACTCTTCCAAGCCACATTATTTTTTTACATGCCACACTTTTTACAAACACAGTATCATGCCTGCCCAACTCAGTACAACATATCTCTAAGCTTTCACTAGTTGTATGTAAATGATAAGTCCCCGTTGCAGTTTCTTCAGTCATAATTTCTGCCTTCAGTCATAAGGCAGAAAAACACCACTAAATCTTCCCTGCTATACAATATGTTGAGTTTGGCAATATTACCATCTTTTCAGAGATGGGCATAGCAAATTAAAATAGTTTTAGTCCTGGGCACATAAAAAAGAAATTGATCAAAAGCTTTCCCATGATGCTAAGATCTTCAACTATAGAGACTAGTGACACGGTAGTGCACTGGTACCTCTGAGCATATCAAGCGGTCCAGGCAGCAAAAGTTGTTGTAGCAGAGTTTTCATTCTCCAGGTGAAGAAATAAGCACACAGACATGTGTCTAAACTACTTCTCTTTACTATAGCATAATATGGTGATGTTTACAATGAGTCCGAGACTCCTCTCATAAAGACTACATATCACAGCATAAAGTACAGTACAGTCCTGTCACTGCAGTGCTCAGGCAGAAGTCCACAGTCACAAATGCACAGTCCAACAGAACACATAAGAAACAGTGGTTCTCACACAGATTATCTCACTCTCACAGAGATAAGTAAGCCTTCCAAGGTTAGCTTCCCAGGACTAATCAACATACTTCCACCAGCTGCACTTAGCCCTCTCACCACTGGCCCCTGCAGGCTGTAACATGTCATACTTACTCTACACAGTATAAATTTACCAGGTTGCATATCCCATTATTCTGACAATTAGGGACACCTACTGAGGTCTAGGTAAGTATTTCAAGGTATTAACTACTCTACTAATCAAGTACCTAATGATCCAGACTTAATAACATCCATATCCAAACTCATTCTTAGCAGGGGATAATAACGGCAAGAAATGCCAACAAATCTCAATGCTCTCCTCCCACATTTTTATGTGGATTCATTTGGTGTGCTGGTGCTTTAAGCAAAAGTTGGTATAGTGAACTGCTATGTGAGGAAACTACATCTCAGCTAGAAGCTTATTAGACAGCCTCAGTCAAGAGCCACTTTTCTCTGAGCTTCCCTTACCAATCTGCATGATGACAATCATATTATTGGTCCAACTTACTGGGCTACTCTAAGGGTTACTGAAATAAAGTTTGTAAATAAATTCCACAACACCAAAATAAAAGCAGAGACATATCTTCCTTAAAACAAGGCAAAGAACAAAATTAACAGTCATCAAACACCTGACCAAAAATATATATATGCTGCTTTAAAATGTGTTTAAAACTGGATAAAGGTGGAGTCAATCTGACTTCCCTAGGGAGGGAATTCCAAAACTGGATTGTGGCTACAGAAGAGGCCATCTTGTATACTTACCAACCTAGCCTCTATTAGCGGCAACATATAAAACAGAGCCTCTCACGAGGACTGAAAGTTACACGCAGGCTCATATGAGATGAAGCAGCCTTTCAGTCATGTAATATCATTAATGATGTAGCTTCTATCACTGGTATCTACTACACAACAGTTTTAGATGGATCTTATCTCTTTATTGAGCATACACAGTATGGTGAGGTATCATTACTGAAAATGTTTATGTGAATGGGAAAATTTCACTAATAATATTTACTTGCTTGGACTATATATTCTGTGAACGAGCTTTATACGGTCATGAGTTTTTGAGAAACTAAAAGCAGCTGTAACTTGGCTTGTCAAGAAACATGATGTGTCAAGAAAAAAACAAACAAGTCTAGCCTGTCTGACTAGAAAATCCATGTGAAGAACAGCATCCCACATGAAAACTACAGTAAATGTATGCTAACTCTTAAAGGGAGGGAAGAGTTGGTGGAGCAACGTTCAACTACATGTAATCTTGGGGAACTTCAGGCAACAACATTTCATGGGTCAGCTATGACTAGAAAGGATCAGGGAATCAATGGGATGTCAAAATGCACACTCTGACTTCCTCCTTCACCCTTAAAAAAGGTTTTCCCAATTCAGAATTAGAATCCCATGCCATGAGAGCCTTGGCCCTCCGGATGCCCCAATTTGCATGATAAAGAGAAAAGACACAAAAGAAAAGCACAAAAACTATTTACAAATGAGTGAGTTGTGAGGACTTCTTTCCTAATGTGGGAATACCATTCCAAAAAAATACCTTGAGTTTTCTCACTCAACTATTACAAAAGAAAAATACATTCATGGGAGAAACTTGTTAATGCTTCATGTTTCAAGGGGGATGCAATTTCCCAAATATTTGGCATCTCTCCAGTCAAGAGAGATCTACTCAATCATCACAAATGTGACTGTAACAGGGAAGCACAGAAAAAGTTTGTTTCAAACAAAATTAGATAACTATAAAATGTTTACCCACAAGACTGCTGGAAGAACATTTATCATGTATTAGTTCCAAAAGACCACTCTTTAGCACTAGTGCTGTAAAATATAATATTAGTCTTATAGTAGGTTACAAGTGACTAATTACAAGAGACTATTTAAAATGTTTGTATATCAAACCACACTCTCTCAGCCTCAGAGGAAGGCAATGGCAAACCCCCTCTGAACAAAGCTTGCCAAGAAACCCTGTGATAGCTTTGCCTTAGGTCAGAAAGAACTTGAAGGCACACAACAAATAGCAAACCTATATTGCTCTGTAAAATAATTAAGACACAAAGGTGAGAAGCCCTCTTAGAAAATCAGTTGTCTTTAATTTGACACATATACAAGAGCCTTTTCTGCAGCTATTCTCAAATAGTGGAATTGCCTTCCCTGGAAACCTTGGCAGGTCCCCTCTCTTGACTTTCCATCATCAGGTCAAGGTATTTCGTTCTGACAAGTATCTGAGATACGGAGAGAATAGTTTTGATAGTCTGGTTTCACTCTTTCAGAGATTTTTATCTATTGCTCCTGTTTCTTTATTGTTTTATGATAAGATAATACTAGTTTTTATAGCTGTTTTAAAATTTTGAACACTGTAATTGAAACAGGAGAGTGGGGAAACACACTCCAGATTAAGTGCCACACTGCCATTCAACATCCCCATATCACTGCTAAGAAATTCTGCAAATCCACACAACTTTCCCAAGTATTTTTTTTTATTTTATTTTTATTTATTTATACCCCGCTCTTCAGCCACAAGGCTATCAGAGCGGCTTACAAATTGTTTTAAGCAATAGCTATTTACACATCTATACTGCATTAAACAGTTTCCAATGTGTGTTAGCTAATTGCCCCCCACAAGCTGGGTACTCAGTTTACCGACCTACGAAAGGATGGAAGGCTGAGTGAACCTTGGAGCCGGCTGGAATTGAACTTGCGACGTGGTGGCTTGCAGTACTGGCATTTAACCACTGCACCACCAGGCTTGTGAAACCATTACTGCATCTTCCCTGTCTTTTCTTGGTCTCTTAAGTTGTGGTAAAAAAAAAGAAGTGGTCCAAATGCTTCCACATGGTAGGCTTGGGAAGGGTGTTAAGCAAAAAGATGTGCAAATGTGATCCTTGAAGACAACAGAGGAAGAAGCAACAATAATATGACCTTCTTGACTGGCTCACTGCAAGGTGTCAAGATACTCAGGAGTGGAATGAGA
Organism: Gambelia wislizenii; assembly: GCA_030847615.1. Taxonomy (NCBI): domain Eukaryota; kingdom Metazoa; phylum Chordata; class Lepidosauria; order Squamata; family Crotaphytidae; genus Gambelia; species Gambelia wislizenii. Next base: position 339,895,115 of record JAUMIR010000001.1, on the reverse strand, counting down.
ATGGAAGAAAGCTGTCATCCTTACAACAGCACAGGTTGCCAGCATATATGGATGCTGCTCAACAAAAACTGTTAGCCATTATGCTGGGCTCTGAACAAGAGCAATATGTTGTTGACTCATCAAATTGTAGCATTAGTAAATCCTCAAATATGATGGAGTGTGCACCTTTATGCCATAATAAATTTGTTAGTCCTTAAGGTGAAACCAGACTAAAGGTTATTTCCCCTAGAGTTTTTTTTTTTTAATCACATGGTACTCTGTCTCAGGGCAGAATCTACACTCACAGAAAAATTAGGCCCACTACTCTGTTCATTTATGAGATACTTAAGACACTGTTGGAGTACAAGTACTAATCTCAAAGGAAAGATTATTATTACATTACCCACCACTTTCCTCAAGGTAAAAGCTGTCTAGTAGTCGAATAGGCTATTTCATTAAAGATATTGATTTACAGGCTGGACGTCTAACTGGCAGAGATCTTGCAGTTACAATATTTCTGCTAAGAGAAGTGTGGCAGACTAGAAGACCCTACAGTACCTACCAACTCTAAAATCCTATCATAGGAATATTATATTGAAGAGACCTTTCTATGGAAAAGACTGAGCTCAGGAACCAGCGGGCTTCCCCATTGAAGACGCCAGTGTAATACCCTAATCTTCTTTGCTGCTGGGAGTTTAATCCCACAGATTTAGGGCAGCATCTGTCCCTCTTTCCCCAATCAGAGCAGTCTGTGATAAACAGATGGATTTAGGCAACAGGAGCGAAGAGCTGGGAAGAAAAATGCATGGCTATCTTAACAAAATGACATATGGAACAAACCAAATAATGGACAGAAGGCTCAGAAGCCACTAAAGGTATCCATTGTTCACATATTAGGCTAGTAATGGTGGTGAGGCATATTTATATGAATACACCCATTACCAAAATATCCACAAGGCAAAGCCCATTTCAATTCCATCTTTCATTTGTGGGTCAGTGGGAGCACAAGTTTAATCTCTAACACAGGGCAAATGGGAGGCCAAAGCAGCAGCTAAATACTGACTCAACAAACCTTGTCTACTAGCACTGGACATGCTCATTATTAAAAGAGCAGTGGGATGGTAGTTGCAAACAAGGAGAAACTGAAACTTCATTGTATTCTGAATAGCAATATTAGGCAATGCAAGCAAATACAAAAAGTCAGGAAATATGATTTGCTAAGTATGTAAAGAGAACACTGCACATAGAGACAAATCTGTAAAAAGAAAGCAACATAGAGCTTGTTGTTTTTTTTTTTGCAACCAAGTCACCCTAACTTCCTTTCTTGTGGCCCAAGTGTCACAATGATAGGGAATTAGATAATCTGAGTATATTTGTCCATTTATTAAAACATACACAGCCAAAGCAATTAAGGTGCACAGAAAACAATCAAAGTCTGAGCAAGGCTATGGAGAATTAGAAGCCTCCTGGAAAGTAAAACAGATGGGCAGGATATGACACTGCCTGTGCTGAATCCGAAATGCTTCATAGTGTCTGTTTTTAAAGATCTGTTATGAATATACATTGCAGGGTGTACATTTAAAAGACAGAAACTGAGGTATATCAAGAGGCAACATGAAACAAGCAAAGATCTTGCTTGGGTTTTTATTCCTTCCATTCAGAAGGAGCAGCTCTATATAGCCATAGTTCAAGGTTAAAGCCTTGGTGAAAGAAAGTGACTGAAACAGCAAGTGAAGAAGGTGGTGGCAAAATTAAAGGTAGGCAAAGTGTTCAAAGCAGATAGACAGGTGCCAGAGGCTCCACCCTGGTGGAGGAGGCAATGTTCAAAGATATATTCCAGCAGGAACTTTCCCAGCCTATCCCAGTAATTAACCCAGTTTACTTTATAACTTTCTCCCTTCAGAAGAGAGATTCTAGGTCAGAATCTCTCCCAAACATCTGACAGGAATGCCTAACCTACTTGTATATTTTCACTGTTGTAACTAACTGGAATGGAAGAAGTGATTCATTCACAACTCTACATACATTAACTTTTCTAGGCTTCTGGCTATACTAGTGAAGTTCTAAGCTGATAAAGAAACAGCTGATGGCACAAAAGAAAAACATTGATATAACCACTACCTTGGAGGACCTGGATATATTCATGATGTATGTTCATCCTGCCATAACTGGTCATATTACTTGACTGTTCCAGACATTTCAGACATAGGAGTTAGAACTACAGGACTTTGCCAAACTTTGGTAGTCACATCTTTGAAGGTTTCTTACAGGCATGCTCCCAAAAGGCATAATTATTTTGTTTTGATAGCTTACGACCTGGAGGTTTACAACAACCTGATCTTTAATGCAAAATAAAATGAAAAATATGTTTATCCAATTGTGGAGAGTTGTGGGTGTGAAACCAAAGCTATCTAAACTGGCCATTAATACACACAGATATTTTTTGCTCTATACCCAAGTAGTCAACCACACAGAAGTTGAATATTGTTTCTGAAAAGAAAAAAGACCAATTTTGTGGTATATAAGACTTTGATTGCAATATCTTTTGGTATGTATTGGTGTTGGACAATGACTGTTCAATAAGAGAAAAGAAAAGATAGAGTATCTGCCTGCAATTATCAGAAGCTCATCTCATTTTGAGTCTTTTAAAAAACTTTTACACAGATATCTAGAATACTGTTGCAATATAGAGCTATCAGATTTTCTAGATAAAATGTTCTGTAATCTGCTGTCACATGGTTTCCAACATTGCTAGGAACAGAGTTCTGTGTGAGATCTTTAGGTAAAGTTCTCCCACTACTCTGCACTTGCTGATGAACTCACCTTCTTAATTTTTCTTTATACTCTGTCCATTATGCACAGAATAGTCTTCTGTTGCTTCTTTAACAAGACAAAATTAATGCCTTGTTTCTCATTAGTATTCTTCTACTATTAACATCAAACACAGATCCCCACTAAAAGAAGGGCAAGAAAAACAAAATGTACTGAAAATTAGGAATATAGGTCACCTGCCATATCTGCAGGGGATATGTTCCCAGACTTACTGTGAATACTTGAAAACCAGGAGTAACAGCACACACACAACCCCTCCCCCTCCCCCAAATCACACTGGAGGAGCTAGGAAATGCCTAGAGAGGCTGCCTCTCCAGGTATCTCCAGTATGACTGTATGGTAGTTTCCAGCAGAAGTTACCATACAGTTGTACTGGAGGACCTAGGAAATGCTTAGAGACACCATATTTTTCAGACAATGGATAATTGGTACCGGTCCAGCACATTACGGTGGGTGACCGGTATATGCCACTGAAACTAACTAATATATGTAAAATGTACATAATCTCTCTCTCTCTCTCTGGCTTATCTTCACAAACAAAGATTCAGGAAGGACTCATCCCGCACTTTCTACAAGCGCGCCGATGACTAAAAAGGCCAATCCGAGATAAACAAGTCTGGTTGCAGAAAGCACAGCAGAAGGTCTCCTTGGGTGATGTTTCCAGGTTGTGATTCTTTCTGTGTTGTCGTTTCTCTTCAAGACTTGTTCGGTGTGAGTTCTTAAATAAGGCTGCAGCATTGTCGATAGTGTGTCTCATGCCTCCCGATGTGAGGCCAGGCCGGACCACAGTTGGTGATCAATTTGGCCGAGCCTGAGATGTTGTTTCAGGGAGTCCTTGTATCGGTTTTTTGGAGCACCCCTCTTACGCTGACCCGTGGCAAGTTCACCGTAGAGTACTATTTTTGGGAGGCGATGGTCCTCCATCCTAGAAACGTGCCCTGCCCAGCGCAGCTGTGTTCTCAATATCATGACCTCAATGCTGGTGATCCATGCTTGCTCAAGGACAGCAACATTCATCATATAGTCAGTCCAGTGTATATTTAAGATTGTACATATACAGCGCTGATTAAAGCGTTCGAGGAGTTGTAAGTGGTGGTGATAGGTGACCCATGTTTCAGATCCATAAAGGAGGATAGACAGTACAATGGCTCTATACACACTGATTTTTGTGTTTCGCCTCAGGTGTTTATTACTCCAGACTCTTTTGTAAAGTCTTCCAAATGTGCTATGTGCCTTTGCTAATCTGTGATCGATCTCTTTGTCAATCTTGGCATCTGAGATGATGCTTCCCAGGTAGGTGAACTGCTGAACGGACTTGAGCACAGATTTGCCGAAAACAATGTGGGGATGGTGGCGTTCATCCTGTGGTGCAGGCTGGTAAAGAACTTCCGTTTTCTTAAGGTTGACTTCCAGCCCAAACAGCTCTGCAGCTTTTGCAAAGCAGGATGTTAAGCGCTGCACAGTTGCATCTGTGTGGGCAACAAGGGCAGCAACATCAGTGAAGAGCAGCTCACAGACTAGATAGTTTTGAGTCTTAGTGCGAGCCCTCAGACGGCTTAAGTTAAACAAGCTACCATTGTTTGTTTGGCAAGAAAACAAAAATAGAATCTGGGAAATGTGGACTTGGCACCAAAAAGCCTGCAATAATTTTTTCCTTCCTTATCACTGTACAGCCCACAAGTGAAAAGCAACTAAATACTGTACACTAGCTATAACATAACAAGGAATAAGAGATTTTACTGCAATCCAAGTACTAGTATTCTGAAGACTAAAGTGAGATAATTGTACTCCACTAAAGCTGTACATGTTCATAGTCAAATATGCCAGTTAGTCCAGACAAGTTCTACATTGTGAGGATTAAGTGCCTCCTTATCTGCCTTGAAGTCTTCTTAAGAGATGCCTCAGCAAGCATCCCTGCTGCCTGCAATTAATTACATTTTCTGGTGGATGTCAATTTTGAGAGCAGCTTTGAAACCCAATTTCTAGATTGGTGTTGTGAGCCTTCAAGTCATTTCCAAGTTATGGCAACTCTATCATGGGGTTTTCTTGGAAAGATTTGTTCAGAGGGGGATTGCCTTTGCTTTTTTCCTCTGAGGCTGAGTGTGTGACTTGCCCAAGGTTACCCAGTGGGTTTCCATGGAGAAGCAGGGATTCAAACTCTGAGTCATAAATGGGATAAAACAATATAAGACCATTTTAGAAAGCAAATGACCTAATGACCATGATGACATGCATTTCCACTATTCCCAAGCTTTCATGGAGTTACCCCTGATAACTCTAGAATGCTTTGAAGGTCACTTTCATTGGTTATCTTTGCAATCATACATACATATGATTGTAAAGATATGTAGGCAGACTCAAGTAACCAAGACTTGCATCTCAAAAACTTTGCTCATCTCACTTTCTCCTTTCTGAAATGAGAGATTACAATAGAAATTGTCCCATATTTTACCAGTCTTCATAACTGGTCCCTGAGTATAGATAACAGGAGGTTTTCCTACTCTGTTCCTGACTGGGAGGGAGAATGTGCTCCCCCCACTAGATGCTGTCACTGGATGAATTAGGCCCATAGGCTGGGGGCTGTCCTCCTCTACTATATAGTATACTCCATGAGAATCAGCTCAGATATCCTGCTGATCTTCCAAACTGTCAGGAGTTCCAGTGGCAGCAATGTTTAGAAAACATTCCCTCATGGACCAGAATGCAGTTCAGAGATAGTTGTAAGGTGTTCCTTACACAGAGAGGGATGTATCAGTAATGAATGTGTAGGAAGGAGTCAGACTGGTGTCTTACTAAGAAAGTGATGGTGGAGCATCTGCCATCATACCCATTGCCAGACTGTGTCAGAAAGACATAATGGGAGAATTGTTGGATAGCACACAGCACGGCTGCATATAGAAACCAAGAAACTAGATCTGGCCCCACTAATATCAAAGCTGTGAATAGGGAACAAGAATTTTGATGACTGCTGTTAAGTCCCAATCTGTAGTTCTTACTTCATCTTGGGCCAAAGATATAGCAAAATAACCAGGGATCCAGTACTTCTCAAATGGTTAATGCCTATCTTATGCAATCCAGTGAGAACACAATAAACTGCAGGATAGGGAAATGATGTAAGATTTTGATTTTAGCTTCATGGCCCAATTACATTCATAGCTTTTCCAGGATTTAGCAGACTGAAATATCCTGAGACTCTGCCAGATAAATGGGCAGTATCTTAAGGTTTTAAAGCCTGTATATTTTAAAGCCTATAGGTGATACTGAAGATGCCAATACCATGTCTCCTAAAAGTGGTATGCTAATGTTGAGGTCGATGATGCCATGGCAGAAGTCAAACTTGATCAAGTGATCTTGACCTGCATCACCTCAGCAGTGTCCCATATCATTGGATAAGCTGGTGATGCACACACTTCAGATACCGGTAGTGGAATTAAAAGTGCTGCCTTTACCACAGTAAAGAGTATGCATATGTATGCACATGTGCACACACATAGAGCAGGAATTCTTAGCACACAATAGTCACAGAAAGGTCAATTTTGCAGGACATTTGTTCAACATTTGTTGTTGCGTGCCTTCAAGTTGTTTCCAGCTTATGGTGACCCTAAAGCAAACCTATTACAGGGGTTTCTGAGGACTGAGTGTGTGTGACTTGCCCAAGGTCACCCAGTGGGTTTTCATGGCTGAGCGGGGATTCAAACACTGTCCTCCAGAGTAGTACCAGACAAACTTCAAGAACTCTTCAATAAATGAAATCTGTCCAAGACACAAATCTAAGTTTAATGTACTGTGATGAAGCACAGCATCTCAATCCATATATATTTAGTGGTAACAGTACCTTAATAATCTAGAACAGTTAACACCAAATTCCATTACATTATTGGCAGGGACAACTATTCATAAAGCTGTTTACGAATTACATGAAAAACAACTTTGAGTACTCTTTAATGAGAATACCTAGAAGATCTGTGAACATTTGGTTTACATTATAAATTGACAGGCCTCCTGGAAGCTCAACTCTTGATTGCTAATTTTTTGGACCTAGAGAGCTCTTTTATGAACAGCTGAAATTCATAAAACAACAACCTGGCACACTTGGTTACCTTACCTACTCCCTTGCATCATTCAAGCATTAAAAAGATCATTAGGTATTCTGTTTTTGTTCTATGTTGTTAAGCTGACTTCAACTTGTGGCAACACTATGAATGTGAGACCTCCATAAGTTACAGTCATCAACAGCCCTGCTCAGGTCTTGCAAACTCAGGGCCATGGCTTCCTTGATTGAATCAATCCACCTGTAATGAGGTCCACTTTTCCTACTGTCTTCTACTCTTCCCAGCATTACCATCTTTTCCATTGATTCCTGTTGTCTCATGATACGGCCAAGGTACAATAGCCTCCATTTAGTCATCTCTTCCAACTCTACAATTCTATGATTCTATGATTTTGGCTTCTAGGAAGAGTTCAGGCTTGATTTGTTCTTGGATCCATTTATTTGTGTGTGGTTTTTTTGGGGGGGGGAGTCCACTGTATAGTAGGACTCCCATATCCACTGATTCATTATCCATGGGACACAGAACAGCACACCTACCATAGAGAGTTCCTAGAAAATGTGTTCTCTCTATTTTATAGGCCCTCCAAGGCAACTCTATGGTATTTTAAACCACAAGTCCCATTATTTTCAATGGCGTTAGCTATTATACACAGTTTTGGTATCCACACACACACCCAAAACCAGTCCCTAGCAAATAAGGGGGTCCTACTGTATCTGCAGGACTCTTCTCCAGCACTACATTTCAAATGAGTTCTCGTCCTGCCAGCTTTCTTCATTGTCCAATTATGTATCTTCACACTTGATGGCCTTACCTAGCTCCTTCACAGGTGCCTTTTCAAGTCTTTAGTATTTTCCTTTCTTAACTACTGTCTCTGTTTTGACTTATGACTGAGCCAAATTACAGATAATATTTAACTATTTTGATGTCTTCATCATTTACTTTTAAGTTATTTAAATCATCAAATCATTATTTTTGTTTTCTTAATATTCAGCTATAACCCTGATTTTGTCCTTTCTTCCCTTACTTTCATCAGTAGTTGTTCTAAGTCTTTGCTATCTTCTGCTAGTAGTATGGTATAATCTGCATATCTTCAATTTTTTATGTTCTTTCTCACAATTTTCATGCCTCCTTCCTCCAAGTTTACTCCTGCTTTCTGCATGATCTGCACAGAAATTAAACAGATAAAACACACCTTTGTCTAATCCCACTGCTAACTGGAAACCATTCTGTTTTGCCATATTTTGTTCTGACTATGGCCTCTTGTTCTGAGTTTACGTTACACATCAGGGCAATCATACGCAGTGGCACACCCATTTCTTTTACTACAAACCAATTTCTCATGATCCCAACACAATCAAAGGCTTTGCTATAATCTATAAAGCATAGGTTGATTTTCTTCAGAATTTTTTTTGATACATTCTATTATCCAACATACATTTGCAAAATGATCCCTAGTGCCCCCTTCTTTTTCTGAACTCAGCTGAACGCAACTTGGAGATACGGCATTTCTCACTCCACATATGGTAGAAGTCTTTGTTACAAAATCTTAGGCTTCATGTTGCTTGCCAGGAGGATCAGTGCAATAGTCCAATGGTTACTAAAATCTCTAGTGTCTCCTTCCTTGGGAACTGAAGTGTATATTTCCAGTCTGTAGGCCACTGTTCTGTTTTCTCTATTTCTTGGCAGATTTTTGTTTGAATTTGGATGGATTCTTTCTCTATAGCTTGGAACAGTTCTACTGGCATACTATTCGTGCATGGTGATTTATTTTCTTCCAGCATTTTGAGAGCAGTGCCCACTTCACTTTCTAAGATGAGAGTCTCATGTTCTAGCACCATCTCTTGCTCTATTTTTGCACTGTCTCATCATAGGGTTTTGAGATAAAAGGCTTCCAGGAGTGGTTTACCATTGCATTCTTTAGCACAGTACTAGCAACAGTTAAATAAAGTGCCACTGCCATTGTCTCCGAGATATCTTCTGGCAGTGGAGATCTCTCTCTCTCTCTCTCTCTTTCACACGCGCACACACACGTGCATGCCTGCACTGCCACTGCCGCCGCCTTGTAGCCATTTGGCACATTTAATCTGATTCCTGAGCAAAAGCCTGTCAGACTTGGGAGACTATCAGTAGCAATGTTACTGGTAGTATATCTTATCACTTAATGGGAGCACGCAGTTCTACCACCAAGGAAAGATAGTCCCAAGATGGTCATTCTATATTACGAAACCAGAATAGAAAAATCATTCAATTCTGACAATCTGTTAAGGAAAAGGTTTCACTTTTAAGCAAAATCTGCTGTCAGTACTATGAAAATTAATAACATTAGTACAATATTGATAAATTTGGTACTAGAAGTCTACCAACTGTGGTTTTGTTTTGGGTTTTTGTTTTTTTTAGTTTTTAGAATTTGAAATAGGCTAAAATTTGTAAATTAGTGTATTTTCCAGATAACTGACTTTCCAATGTGATCTTCAGCATTGAACCAAGTGCTCACACCAGACTGGGAAACAATAAAACCAGTTTTATTCTGGTTTGTTCTAAACCTCTACAGTATTGTACTTAGTGAAGGGGAAATGGTAAGTGCAATGAAAAGGCCCACTGAACTTGATGGGACTTGTGCCCAGGTAAGAGCAGCACTGCAGCCTTCATACCAGAACTGTTTAGCATTCCAGAATGAAAACATACAGAGGCATGATTATAACATGACATACATCTCTGAAAAAAATACAAATTTCAAAAGAATTAAAAATCTGAAGTCTAATGTGATGGATTTTCCTTGGGTTTTTTTCTGGGCTGTGAGACTGTGTTCTGGAATAGTTTCTTTCTGACGTTTTGCCTGCAAAAGAAGCACAATAAAAACATTGGTAGACCGTGCAAAAAGGATCTGCGAACCCCACTACCTGGAGTACAAACTGAGGCACCTAAACTGGGCCCTCCAGGCCAATGGTTACTCCAGATCAGACATCACAAGTGCAGCCAGACCCAGAACAAACCACAGGAATGAAGAAGAAAAACAGCCACCTAAAGGGAAGGTATTTTTACCATACATCAAAGGAGTCACAGAGAGAATAGGGAAACTGATGAGGAAACACAACCTCCAAACAATCTATAGACCAACCAAAAAATAATAATCCAAGAAATGCTACACTCAGAGAAGGACAAAAGAGACCCTCTCACAGTTGCAGTTTACCGCATACCATGCAGCTGTGGACAAGTTTACATAGGGACCACTAAACGCAGTGTGCAAACATGAATCAAGGAACACGAGAGACACTGCAGACTGGGCCAGCCAGAAAAATCAGCAGTTGCAGAATATATTATAAACCAACCTGGACACAAAATGCTATTTAAAAACACAGAAATTCTGGACTAGGCCAACAACTATCATGTCAGAATGCACAGAGAAGGTATTGAAATCCACAAATACCTGGACAACTTCAACAGGAAAGAAGAAACCTTAAAAGTAAACAAAATCTGGCTGCCAGTCCTGAAAAACACTAAAATCAAAACTCAACACTCACAACTGAACTCCACCCAAGGACAGGGGGATTTCCAGCAGGAAGGAAGGAAGGAGAGAGAGAGAGAGAGAAAGTCAGAAAGAAAGTCAGAAAGAAAGAAAGAAGGGAGAGATGGGGAATAAAAAGTGAGAAAGAGGGGAGAGAAAAAGAAAGAAAGAAGCCCTTTCTGAAGAGAGGAAAGAGATGCCTCGCCCCCCCCCCTTCTCACACTCACCCTCTCCAACACGCCTGGCTGGCTGGCTGGCGTTTTGACAATGATTCTGGCAGGAGGGGCGAGTGAACAGCAAACTCCCTCCAGAATCAGTTTCACTTTCTATTTGGGAGAAGCTGTTTTTTTTTTAAGCCAGCAGGAGATTTTTGGAGGAGAGTTAGGACGGGTGGGGGCTGGGTGCCCCCCCCCACAAATGCTGATTTGGCAGACTGGTTAAGCCAGCCCTGCCTCCTGGAATCAAGGATCTGTCAGCTGACTTTGTAGGTAAACCCATTTGGAAGATAGTCCAAAGGTATAAAGCAAAACAATGCCTTAAAATAAGCAACCAGTGGGACACGAGTTCCTATATTACAGCAATGTGGGTTTTCTACAAACTTATGAATTTGTAAGCCCATGTTGCTCCGTGTGTTTGTTGAAAGTGAAACAACAAAAAAAAACCCTAAAGCTGTGATTAATTTATTTGACAGACACAGAAAAATGGTGACATCATAACTTGATATTGCTTTAGACTTTTATGTATATCAGACATATTATTTATACTGCCTAGGAATAATAACCTGAAAAATGTTAAATACAACTTTGCAACTGTCTCACTTGTACAATAGTATATTAGCATCTATTCATGATTTAAAATGAATCTCATGATTTTTTTAAAAAAAGAAACAGGAAATCTTCTGTGGAAACATTAAGTACTAGAAAAATTTTCAACTCATATCACTGTATACAGAGTATTGTAACAAACGACAAGAAGAACCAGCTCATTCTAATGAAAAAGAGCAATTTTCAAAGACAGGTCAAAGTACAAGGTATGCTTGTCTTAACAGGAATAAACACATCTGGGATGATTTTTCAGACACTACTTAATACCAGTAGTACTTTAGTCCATTCAGGTTCAGGTCTTTTAAGAGAGAATGAAACTTAACTGAAGATAACCTCTTACAGTTCATTCAAAATCTAAATATGTCTATAGATTTCAGAGACTGGAGGTACCAATAAACAAACATTTAAAACTTTTCTATGCAATCCTAAAGCAGTTCAAACCAGGTGTGGGCAAGACAAAGCGGTATATTATTATATTAGCCAGCCTGTGGCAACATACAAAACACAGCAATGTCACAAATACCATCTCCTTACTGTTGCTGTTCTACCAGCTGTGGCATTTAGAGGTTCTTCTACTACTACACTTTCCAGTAACGAGTTGTGGCTACTCTAATTTTAATCAGCTCAAACAACTCACAAGTTGCAAAGTGCTTTGATACTTAAAACTATAAGCATGGAACAGGAATTCATCCTGTGCTGGATGGGATTACTCTCCTGTTAAAAACATAAATTTATTAGCTTGGGTGTATCCCTGTACACAAGCTTGAGTCTTAGACACTTAGACCTCTACAAGAGCCAGAAGTGCATTTAAACAATTGATGTTAGTCTGCCAGCTACACACATTCTTAGACACGCCTGATCTGACCACGGCAACACATGCCTGAATTATATTCTTATTAGACTCTGGTAACATATTCTATGTTGGTCTGCTTTTAAGAAGTGTACAGAAACTTTAGCTGGTCTAAAGAGCTGCAGCTAGAATGCTGGCCAGGTCTGGTTATAGAGAAAACTCGACTACCTTGTTAAAACAGCTCAACTGACTACCACTCTGTTTTTGGATATAAGTCAGATGCTTATTATGATTTACAAAGTCTTGTACAATTCAATTCCAGGCTTTCTGAAGAGCCATGTCCTGTCATACAAGCCTGCCCGCATTTTGAGATCTTTGCAGGACCTTTCTTCACTCTTGCAGGCATGTCTAGTGGGAACGTAGAAGGCAGCCTTCTGCATAGCTGCAAAACTATTTTTTTATTCTAACAGGCTTTGGAGAACTGATTGTTTATAAGGAAAGGGCTTGTAGTAATGTGCTGTATTAATTTTATTCCTTACCTTTTTAATGGGTATGTTCAACTCATTCTAAGTAATATAATTACATTTTAACCACAACTTTTTACATGTTTTTGCATCAATTTTAAGTTCTGTAATCCATCTTGTGTCCCGGCTCTGGAGGAAATGGAGGAGATAGGTAAATAACAACAACAGGAACTCAAGCCACTGAAAGTAAATGAAATAAAAATAGACTTTTAATTGAATGAGTTCCAGCTATTTAGTTTCTGGTATTTTTCTGCTTTTAAGTGTGAGAAGATAATTCTAGATTTTTCCTGTCTACTCTGTGCCTCTGCTTATCTTTACAGATGTTCTATAGTTATGTGACTCATTTTGTATAGCAAGGTGGGCAATTTCCAGGTTCTTAAAAGGGCTATTTCATGCTTATTGGGATTCTATTTGTCATTATTTCAATCATTTTTTTCCAGCAGGGTGTGTTCAGGGGGATTCTGGGTCAAACTGAGGGGTGCCTTTGCCCACCCCTTCTGTATAGCATCCTACCACTTCACAAACCATATTTCCTAGTGACTCTTCAAACTCCTGAGTTAGGAGTTACATTCCTGGGGCAATAGGTCAATATTAATTTATGGATTTTATGAAGAGAGGCATCAGGTCATGTGATCTGGCTTAAGCTAATCAGACGATTTTTCTTCATTGTTGCTATGGTGGGGGAAGAGCCTAAATGAACCAAGGTGAAGACTATTCCTAGAAGATAATTTAATCACCAGTGAAGAGTAGTAGAGTAATTTTATATTGCTGGATTTCTGGCAATTCATCACAAATTGTGAAATATGCAATGCAAAAAACATTTGGCTTTGCAGTTCTATTGTACTATACTTTGAAGAATTGGCATACAGTTGTCCCTCCACATTCACGGATTTGACATTCACGGATTTGAGTATTCACGGCTTGAAAAATGTTCTTAAAAATTAACAATCCTAATAGCAAACCTTGATTTTGCCATCTTATATAAGGGACACCATTTTGCTCTGCCATTGCATATAATGGGACTTGAGTATTCACGGATTTGGGTATTCACGGGGGGTCCTGGAACCAAACCCCAGCGAATGTGAAGGGACAACTGTAATTCAAAAAGGTGTCATGTACGTATCACTATCACTTGAGTAATCGTTCCAGCTGGGGCTGATCTTGTATGTATTATTTTATATTTACCTAATATAGTCATGTTCTCTGATCTATCTTCTGACTGACCAGGAGCACCACTGTCTTTCTGGACTATGCTTAATTTTGTTCATCCACATACAATCCATCATGGCCAAAAGATATTCATTTAGAACCCAAACACAGTGCTTAAGTAAAAAGGAAAAATAAGAGTTGGGTGACATCAGCATACTGGTGACCTTAGATCCCAAAACTCCTGATAACCTCTCTCAATGATTTCATGTTACATACCACAGGGGAAAAAACGAAATCCTGGGAGACTCCACAGAGTGATGGCCAAGGTGCAGAATGAGAATCTTTCAGCACCATCTCCTCGGCTCACTATTCCAAGAAGGAAAAGAGCCACTGGGAAAAAGTACCTCCCAGTCAAATCCCAGTGAGATTGTCCAGAATACTATGCTAGATGGTACTGAAGAATACCAACAGGTCTAGCAGAGCTAACAAGGACACATTCCCCCTGTTCAACATAGGTCATTCACCAAGGTGGCAACAGCTGTCTCTGTCCCACAACTAGGCCTGAAGCCAGATCAAGATAGATCCCGGATGATCCTTCTCATCCAGGAACCCCTGGAGCTGGGACCTTACCACTCACTCCACTAGAAGTAGCTACATCCTCTTGGCTTTTATCAACAACAGTATCCAAGTCAGAGCAAGTGATTTTTTTTTGTTGGTCAAATCATTCAAATCAGATGTTTGAGTAACATGAATCATATTGGTATGAATGTAAAAACTTCCTAACCACTGTTAGAATGTTCTAAGAATTAAAACTTTGCCAAGAAATGCCATGCCACAATTCTTTTAAGTAAACCTACAATGGAGCTCTGGCCTCTGAATCAATAGGAGTATAATGTCTAGATCAAAGGAAGTAATAGTGCCACTCTATTCTGTTTTGGTCAGACCTCACCTGGAATACTGTGTCCAGTTCTGAGCACCATAATTCAAGAAGGATATGGACCAGCTGGAACGTGTCCAGAGCAGGGTGACCAAAATGGTAGGAGGTGTGGAAGCCATGCCCTATGAGGAGCAGCTTAGGGAGCTGGGTATGTTTAGCCTGGGAAAGAGAACGTTAAGAGGGGACATGATAGCCATGTTTAAATATTTGAAGGAATATCATACTGAGGATGGAGCAAGTTTGTTTTCTGCGGCTCCAGAGACTAGGACACGGAGTAATGGTTTCAAACGACAGGAAAGAGATTCCATCTAAACATTAGGAAGAACTTCCTGACCGTAAGAGCTGTTTGGCAGTGGAATGCACTGCCTCGGAGTATGGTCGAGTCTCCTTCTTTGGAGGTTTTTAAGCAGAGGCTGGATCACCATCTGTCAGGAATGCTTTGATTGTGTATTCTTGCATGGCAGGGGATTGGACTGGATAGCCCTTGTGATCTCTTCCAACTCTGTGATTCTGTGACTACTCTGTTGGTTGATATATGAAACCAAGATTGGTTTGAATTGACCAGTTGTACAAGGTTGAAAGACCATACTTATTCAAAGTTCCATTTGTCTGCAGTTCCTATGGGCACGTTCTCTAGTCCAACTACAAAGAAGAGCTTGCTAGGCAGAGAAAAGCAAGGTAGTATATGTTAGGCAGGCCTAAATACCCTAAAGGCATCATATCCTGTGTGGTCAGCCCTGCTTAGTACTTGGATGGGAGACAGCCAACAAATACCAGGTGCTGTAGGCTATATTTCTGTGTAGGGAACTGGCAAAACCACCTCTGAGTACTCCTTGCCGAAGAAAACCCTATGACATTTATTGGGTCGCCATAAGTTGACAGGCAACTTGAAGGAACACACACACACACACACACACACACAAGCGTGCTAGGCAAAGAAACCGATTTCAATTTGAGAATTTGTTCCCTATCCCAGAATGATGAAGAAACTATGGGAAGAAACTATGGAAGAAAAATAAATTGAAAAGGCCAGTCCACACATGCATGTTTATTACTAGTTGACTAGAACCCCACTAAAGTGAAAGGCATATGTAAATGTGCCAGTACAATTCATAATCAGACAGAAATTTTGTTATAAACTCAATGACAATATTTCACTGGAAGCAATTTAAATGCAATGAGTCAAAAGATGAGAAATCAAGCAAGATACGTGCATGAATGAACTGACCCAAAATTAACAACATATTTCCCCCTCAGTGTTACACCCTGCATCACTTCTTCAAAAGTACTATGCTACCAGCCACTGCACTTCTGTCTAGAGTTGTGAAAATGCAACACACCAATCTCAGACAGATACATGTTGGGAAAGATCTGCAAAGAATACTGACATTATGTTTTAACAAGTCTTTATGGGAGGGGTACTTAACAGTACTGTACTGTATAAAAAAATCAGAAGCATTCCTCAGAGGTTGGAAACAATGTTTATACATGTGATACAGTGTTAAGAACAACATGTCATTAAATCCACTACCCCTACTGCCAATAGCTTTGAGTAGAATTTGAAGCTCAGGACTTCCAGCCTGCATGATAATTATTCATTTTTGATCAGCTCCTACAAAAGTAGGTTAGTCAACTTTAGCTCACTTACAGTTAAGTAGCTCTTCTCTGAAATGTTCATTCTGAACAAGCAACCCAACAACAGAAAAAAAATCAATTACAGAAAGGGCCTGTAGAGGAATTTTGATCTTGTACTGTAAACTGAAATATACTCTTTTCTCTATGGTTACTAGAATGTTACATCTTTCACTGAAGGGCACTATATAAACTACAAAATACAAATATGTTTTTCTGACTGTAGAAGCATTTGATATTATTAAATTTATACACTACCTTTCTACTAAAATTATTGCTCAAGGCAGCTAGTAAGAAAATACAGGTGAAACCACCACATAATATCTGGAACATTTTAAAACCTATATCACAAATAAAAAATACACCATAAGAAAGGAATAATAGCATGAGCAGATTAAAACTTATTTCAACAGCAGACCAGCTTTGATATCAAAAGCTTATCAGAAAAGATATCTGCCTGCCAACAGAAGGACCGATATGGAAGTGGTTGGCGTGCCTTGGTTTGCTGTTATCATGTGCCTTCAAGATATTTCCAACATATGGCAATCCTAAAATGAGCCTATCATGGGGTTTTCTTGGTAAGATTTGTTCAGATGGGGTTTGCCACTGCCTTCCTCTGAGGCTGGGAGAATGTGACCTGCCCAGGGTCACCCAGTGGGTTTCTGTGGTGAAGCAGGGATTTGAACCCTTGCCTCCAGAGTCCTAGTCCAACATACAAACCACTACACCACATTGGCTCTCTAATGCTTTGGTAGAGAGTTCTAAAGTCAGAGGGCAGCCTGTGCTCCAACCAAGTATGCTTGTAACAGAAGCAAAGAGTTTCCCCCAAGAGCCAGAGATCCAGGTAGGTTCATCTGGATGAATGCAGTCTTTTAAACAGCCTGCTTCAAAATACTGTAATGAAGAGTTTTGTGGTTATACTCAACAATTTGAAGTGTTTTTGGTAACAGACCAACAGCCAGTGAAGTTGTAACAAATGAATGAATCTTTCTTGTAACTGGTCCCAGCTAAGTGTGGTGGCAGCAGCATTCTGAAGCGGTTTAAGTTTACACTCTGTTTCAAAGGCGCCCCATTTAAAGCATGTTGCAGTATTCCAAGCCAGGTGTAACTAAAGTTACTATGGCCAGATCTTATATCCCAACTAATGGGTGAATTGGTACACTAACCTAACATTCCTGGGCAGTGGATTGTTCTGCAACTCCACGCAGAATGCCTGTAACAACTAGTGTGTAAAAATATCAAGAATTCCTTCCAAAATTGCCTTGTTGCTATGACTGATAGTTCAGCCAAGCCACTTTATCCATGATGTAGGACTCCAGATATACACTCAAGTTATAGCCAGTTGTATTTTTTGTTCACTAATTTACATGCAGAATTCCACTGGATACCACCTTTAATCATGAAAATGATGAGTTGTTACATATAAATTTAGACAAGAGTTGCTGATACAGTACTAGCTGATGTTATAAGCTCCTGTTGATATCCTTTATGTCACACATTATGTTGATTTATTTATCTAATGTCGGGCAACTTGCCAGCAAACTCAATCTTTCATTTAAGACAAAGTCACAGTTAACATATTCTAGTTGTTTGAGGAGCAGCAAAGATAGTGCCTTAAATCTTCAACTGTCTTATCTGAAATTTAATTAACTTGGGATCAATTATAATGTGGATATTTAATGTTATCTACATGCTGATGCTGCAACAACTAGTAAAAAGATATAGGATAAATAAGATTATTTTGAATTTTATTGAAGAATGGCTGTTCAGCATTCAATCTTTTAAGTTACACAGAACAGCCTTCTTAATATGAAAACCTGCACACACCATTGCCAGAAGTTCCAGTAAAAGGTATGAGATAACTTATAAAAGTAGGTTGTGGACAGCTGATAAAAAAAATGATGAATCTGTTTCCCACATAATACCAGAATTCAAGACTATGCAGTAAGTTCAGGACTGTGGCTGGTAATGGCAAGCTTATACGGTGTCTGAAAATGATTCCAGATACTGGAAAGGCTTTTTCCTGGAAATGATTTCTAATACTAGATAGCTGAGTATTACTTCTCTTCCCCCATGGAAATTTAAAAATGGTCCCAATGGACCTTACCATTTTTTAAAATCTTGGTTTTCTCTGTATCTGTAACAGACCAAATATTTTCCTTGCCTTTCCCCTCTCCCTTCCCACCAATAGAGATTTCAAGGCCTGGGCAGGGGTGGGGAAGGCAGATATACTTGAGCAGGGAATTTCTCCCCCTATCTCCACCCACCCCCACTACTTTTTGAAAAAGTGGAAGAAGTAAGACTGGGGGCACAGCAAGAATACTTACTTCTCTGTAATCAATACAATGTTTTGTGAGATGTTTTACTCTCAAAATGTATAGTATGACAATTTTACATACTACAACCTCCAGTGTTTAGAGAATAGTAAAAACTATTGATGGTGGCAATACGATTTTAACACTCTTCCAATGTATACTGTCAGTCATTAATATCACACCTATATGGGCATATTACTTTCTAAATAATATAAAACTTTCATGACTTTTGTACCTTTTGGATGTGCTGGGCTACAGCATGTATGATCCCAGTCACTGGCTATGTTGGCCAAGAATGATTGGAACTATACCCTAAGATATTTGGAGGGCACCAAGTTGGAGAAAACTGCAAAACACTTTTAATGAGAAAAAATTGTAGTTTTCATTTTCAGGTTTTTCCAATGGCAACAACTAAGATACATACGCTTAACTATCATAGAGTACAGGAATTTGCTGCTCTCTTTTTAGTATTGGATATATTTACAATTTTGTTAGTACAAAACTAAAACATATACTTTTGATACACATATACATATACATATATACTAATCTGATACACTACACAGAGTGGCTTTTCTGATTTCAGAGTAAACATGAATAATTTCTTTACATGCCTGGGGAGGGTATTTACTCTCAAAGGGCCCTAAAAATATTTTTAAAGAGTCATTCTGTGGATTTCATAAATATGCAAAATAGTACAATTTCATATACTGCACTGTAAATGATGCATTTTATATCATTAAACCAGTAAAATAACATTAGCTTTGATAATTTAATGGGGGCTCACTGGTGCACAGCATCTATTCAGTCTTCCCAAGGGTTCTCAATCTGATTGAGGTATGGGGTTTGACTGTGCCATTCTAAGACAGGCAGATAAATCTTGTTTGGAAACCACTCCAATGTTGCTTTGGTAGTATTTAGTGTCATTGTGTTGTTAGAACAAGGGTGGGCAACCTCCAGAATCCCCAGACCAACCTTTTTCTGACCAAAAAAGAACAAGTCAACTGCTGTTCCAGGAAGTTGTCAGGTACAACATTTACTTTTTAGATAGGTTCAAAGATTCCCTGTACTGTTTAACATAACATACACATTTTTGAGATCTGCAAGTGGGCATCTGGCCAATTTGTTGTTTTGATTTTATTTTATTTTTTGGTAGTTCATACATCTCCCAAAAGGTCCCAGACTTAAAAATGTTCCGCAGAAGTTGCCCAGTAGCAGCTCATTCCCAGGTCCATTGTAGACTGAAACAAGTTTTTCTCTAGAATTTCCTTCTATTTGGCTCCATCCATCCTCCCATTAATCCTTACCATTTTTCTAGTCACTGTCAAGGAAAAACATCACCAAAACATGACATTACCACCACCATACTTCACTGTGGGGGTCAGTGCTCTCACGGCAATGAACAGTGTTGGTTCTGCACCACACATAGCATTTTGGTTTCACCCAACCACAGAACGTATTCCCATTTGTTTGTTGTGTCTTATACATGGCTTTTTGCGAACTTCAAATGGGTTTTGATATGCATTTGTTTCAGCAATGGCGCTCTTCTTGCCACTCTTCCATAAAGCCCAGCTTAGTGAAGCATCCAGGTGATATTTGCTTCCATCTCAGCTGCTGATCTCTCCAGCTCCTTCAGAGTTAAGAATGGTCTCCTGGTTGCTCCTCTAACACTCTCTTCAGTCACTGAGTTTTGATGAATAGCCTTTTCTAGGTAGAGTTATGATTGAGCCATATTTTTCCCGTTTTGTAGAATAAATATAACAGTACTGCAGAGAATTTTCATAGATTTGGGATTTTAAAAAATAAACTCAGCCTTGATTGGTTCTTCGGCTCAATTTTATCCTACTGTTTTGATAGCTCCTGGGTTTTACTGTTAGTTTCAATATGGTCTACAGCAAATTCTAGGATCTTCAACAAACCAGTATACTCTGAGATCATGCGGCACTGGAATTGCACTCCACCGAATTAATTATAGAGGCAATTGTACCAGAGCTTGCGTAGACATGTCACAGCAAAGGGGGTGAATACTTATGCAACAAACAAGTGGCACTTTGTTTTTGCTTATTTAACTTTAGTGCCAAAGCACAAATATTGTCGGGAAGTATGGGGAAATGACGGGAGAGGTGAAAACGTCTGCAAGGCACTGTAGATATTGACTTTAGCACAGTTCCTGGCGACCCACACGATTAGGTTTCACAATGCAGAAGGGCTACACAGACATTTTCTGCAATCTTGTCCGCAGTGTGTGAAACATCATAAAAGGTAAGCATGGGTGAGGTAGCTACACCCTGAGAAATTACTGAAGCTGCTCACAATAAATCTTTCCTTTTGTCTATGCACTACGTATGTAAACAAGCTATACGTTCATAATCCTGTTTAATATCACCTAGGTATCATGCAATACAATCTAACAGAGTAGTATCTTGTCCAATTTTGGCAGAAGTTATTATGTAATTAATGAATTGACTTCTAAAGGACATTCCCCAGCATTCTTTAGCTTTCAGTTGCCTTAATCTATGCACAAAAGTGATAATCACATTCTTAAAATACTGTCACAGATACACACACACTGCACCAATTATTTCCTATTGGTGGATTGGGACTCAATAGTGCAGTTTAGTATGCTGCAGTTATAACAACCAGCATGAGATACTAATTTCATTCAGATTGGTATCTGAGCAAATGGAAGCTCCCATTTCTTTGGCATGCAAGGAAAAAAAAAGTCCTAATTGGAGATCTAGAGGAGAATGGATACCTGGCATGGGAGTACATGGCATTGTAGAGAATTCTTTACATAACTACTCTATTTTGTATGACCAAAGGATTTTTCTTTACACAGACCAATCAATCATATTCCTTCTACTGCATATCAATAAGCGCTCCATGTCCTCACACTACATATATTTCGGCGTATAAGATGACTGGGCGTGTAAGACAACCCCCCCCCATTTTTAAGTTAAAATATAGGGTTTGGGATATACTCACCATATAAGACTACCCCTCCTTCTCTACCTCTCAGAGCCCATAATAAATACCTTGCAATTAAAGAATGATTTAACTCTACCAGATAAGAGAACTTCATGCTACAAAACTTGATGCTAACTTGGATGAAACAAACCTCATTTTAAACTGCATTTTAGACTGATACCCCCTCCTTTTCTTCTTCTCCTGAGCTAAATGGAGGGCAATGTAACACTTCAAAGGCAAGGCAGTCATTCTTACAACAGGGGAAAGGATCTGCTGGAAAAAATCTCTGTGGTGTTCAATCTTTGGGAAGCAAGGTTGCATTAACAATGAAGTTGGTTAATATGAAGCTATCAAATTCCAAAATTTTGAATGAGCACATTAATGATTTTAGAGCCCACACTGGCAGACTTGCAAACTCCTGGAGAAGAAATTCCAAAAGCTATGCAAGTGAGAATCTTCCTGGCAAGTTTACCAAAATTTTACAATCCCATAATAAACACCTTGCAATTAAAGAATGGTTTAACTCTACCAGAAGCTTTTATTCAGATAAGAGAGTTTCACCAGACAAAACCTGATGCAAAATGATAAGTTTGAATCCAGAAATTCTAATTTAAAGCAACAAGCTATCTTGGATGAAACAAACCTCATTTTAAACTGCATTTTAGACTGCTACCCCCTCCTTTTCTTCCTCTCCTGAGCTAAATGGAGGGCAATTTAACATTTCAAAGGCAAGGCAGTCATTCTCACAGCAGGGGAAAGGATCTGCTGGGAAAACTGCCCAGCATATAAGACCACCCCCACCGACTTTTGAGGAGATTTTCAAGCGTTAAAAAGCAGTCTATAACTTTGTGGTAATTTCACACACTGAATATTTAAACCAGAAACTGTTCCTTCAAATTTGTACACCTCACCAATGTTTAATTTGTATGAACGAGATTATTTAATGTGATTACAATCTTTATAGTGAATAAGAGTAAAAGCTTATAAGACCAACACATTTATGGTTTTATTTCCTTGTGTACTATCAAATGTCAGTGCTAAACACATTTTCTATAGGCTGTCAAAAATAAATGGTACTAACAGCCCCATCTACTTTTGGTCAAGAACACCATCGTTCTACATTGCAGATGGATTTAAAGCAATGGTTCCCAAACTTTGGTCCTCTAGGTGTTTTGGACTTCAGCTCCCTGAATTTCTGATTACTGAATAAGCTGGCAGTGGACACTAGGAGCTCAAGACCAAAACACCTGGAGGACTAAAGTTTGAGAACCACAAATCTAAAATGACCAACAGATGGAGTAGTCTCAGTAATGATCCTCAGATTGAGTTCCGTTTCCTCCCTACCCAATGAAACATCATATTCTATTGATACATTCAATCACAACACCTTCTACATGAAATGTACAACACTTTCCAACGGGGTTCCATCTTAAAAGTGTAGGAATGAAAACCATTATAGAAAGATTGAAACAAACCTTGCTCACCAAAAATGAACAAGATAATGCCTTTTCCCTTTAATTCATATCTAATTAATTACAAACTTCAATAAACTAAAAAAATAACTACAGTTGTCCCTTCATATTCGCTGGGGTTTGGTTCCAGGACTCCGCATGGATACCAAAATCCACGAATACTCAAGTCTCATTATATACAATGGCATAGCAAAATGGTGTCCCTTATATAAGATGGCAAAATCAGGGTTTGCTTTTTGGATTATTTTTTTTTAAATATTTTAAATACTTAAATACTTAACTCCATGGATACAGAGCGACAACTGTAGTCTCAAAAACAGTGGGGTTTGAGCAAGTGAACATATGTCTTGCTTAGATTAGATCACTTCCAGAAAGTTAACATAATAGAAAGGCATGTATAGCTGGTTTTCACATCCAGCGGTACCTGATTTTCTTAACACAGGTAATGGTTTTACAGGTAATACTGCTAAACCCAAACCACCCAAATACTAAATTTTCTTGACTCACGTAAAAGCGAAGAAGAGAGTTGTGGCTCCTACTAGGAAGATTGCAGCAGCTGATACTGGAACATACTTGCTGGGTTTGAATCTCTTTCCAGATGCTGCTGGCATGTTGGTGCTCTGGTGGATGATGTGCCCTGCAGCATAGCCCAGGCCCAAGAGGACTCAGAAAGGACAAGAAAAAAGGGAAGAGGGGCCTTCAAATGGAAAACAATGTGTGCAGGAAGAGGTTTAAACAGTTACCCAAGTTATTGAAGTTAGCTGTTAGGAGAACAGAATTACAATATGATCAACACAGTGCTGAATTCAACAAGAACTTGAGTAGTATTCAGTAAGTGTCATGAAATAACGAAGGGAATTCAGTACCTATTCCCAAAGACTTCTGCAGGACAAGAGAAATTTAAAAAATATAAAATAAGAGCTTATACTCCATTTTAAAATGTTAGTGATTCAGCACAGACAGTGCAAATTATGCAAGTTCTTGAACCAAGCAAGCTCTGGAAAAAAATGCACTCCTTCAAGTTGCTACTGGAAACAGTCCTCTTCTGAAGATGACATAAATAGTTGAGAAACGTAGTAAATAAAATAATTGGACTGGACTTTCCAGTGCAAGAGAACAGGATGAAAGAGATGAGCCCTCCAAAGAAAATGACCAAGAAAAGATAAAAGGTATCACCAGGTTTTGTTTTGAGGTTTCATATACTACTTTATTTTGAGAAAGCCCACTGTAATTTCCACAGCAGAGTTTGGGCAGAGTTCTCCTTTTTATTCTGCTCTTTGTATAAAGCAGTACATTTTTGTGGCTGCTCTGGAGAAGGTTATTCTTCTATTAAATCTGCCAGTCTTGGACACATCTTTCTTCCACCTCCCTCAACTGCCTCTTCTCCTAAAGTAAGAGCATTCCCTCCTGATTTCATCAGGAATTGGGTCTGTCCTGTCTGGCAGTCCTTGTTTAATTTTATTTCTCTCTTCACTGCTAAACCCCGGTAACAGCTGGTGCAAGGTTGAGCTGTAAAGCCTTTTTTTCAAGGGGGAGTGGGGGACACGTTGTGAGGGCTGCCCTTGTGTTTTCGTCTTCTTATTTGTGTCCTTGTGAACAATGCTATGAATCCTTTGAAAAGTCTAGGTGTTACTTTTCAAAACAGGAAATAACATTTCAAATTTCTTCTTTAATGATCCATCAGTTGTAGACTGAGATGTGAGAGACAGTTTTCAAATAATGTTTTTCAAAAAATCCAAAACACAATTCAGAGGTGGGAAAATGTTGTCTGGGCCTTCCATATCCATGACGTAGAACACTTTGTCTGTTCCAAGCTGCTCCACTGTCATGCTCTCATTATAAAAGACAAATCCATTATTCATTCATTCATATCTGCTTTAATATTCTCAACATTATTTTTAAAAGCTTTTCATCTTGAGCTCTTTCTACCTAGAAGAGATAAAGATAAAATTAAAAATTTCCCATCTATAACTTATTTATCTAACAAATGGTGTAACACACATCTAAAGAGGGGGAGAGCACTACTCTTAATCAAGAACCTATAATTAGGTTTGTGACTTTTGTGATTCAGTTTCCACATCATGGCAATCATTCCACATATTCTAATGTCCCCCCTTCAACATATTAGGAGCCTCACACATGCTAATACTGCACCTCTGTTTTATCTCTTCTCCAAATTATACCCTCAGCACTCTGGTTCAACTTCCTTTCCCCATTCCTCATGTCCTAGAAGTCACTAAGCATAAATCTTTGTTCGGAGAACTTCCCCTATTTCTTTTCTTTTAAGACTTCCAAATCACACTTGTCACTCACAAATGATCATCACTATGGACTTTGGGCCAAAAATTAATATGCAAACATTTACTCCATATTCTATGAAACCACTATCTACAGTTTATTTTGGTGTACAGAGGCAATCACAGAGGATAATTTCTGCTATACAGAAACATATAATCAATTTGCAAGTACGTGTCCCTGTATCAATTAATATGTTACTGAGAAAACTTGAGTGTTAGATCTAGTAAACTATTTGTCAGAAAGAACAGCTGCTTTCCTGACTAGGAAGGTTAACTACAAGGCTACATTATACCATGATAGAAAAAGTAACAAAACACAAGATTCTCTGAAAACTTAGCAATTTTCATCAAGAGAAGCCAGAACCCAATAAAATCTTGAAGGATCCAAACAGCCTGCATTTCAGTTGAGTCTTATTGTTATAGCAATTATAGTCAGGTTCAGCTGCATTAGTTCTTTCTGTTTTCTTTCATTAAAAAAATTTATAACAGACATAAACTCAGTAATAACCATGATTATCTGTCTGTATTAAAAACAGAGTCCTGTGGCACCTTTAAGACTTACATAGTTATTATAGGCATGAGCTGCAAGATCAGATATTAAAAAAATCAGATATTAAGAAAAGCGAAGCATAAATAAAGGAGAAAGTCATATAAAGCTTAAAGAGAATTTTAAAGGAAGAGAAAATGAATAAGGGAAATAATTCATTTTAATATTATTTTTTAAATTTCAATTTTAATGTATCCAGTACATCTTGGACATGGCACTAACAATGATGTCAGGTAGAAAAATTTCCAGAGATTTTTTTGGGGTATCTGTGTGAAAAACTATCCACTTCAAAATAAAATTGTTCTATAAACGTGATAGTGAAACTGAAAGGGCTTCAAGGGACTTTTTCGGACGTCTCAAATACACCGTAAGCAGCCTCGTCGCGTTGCGAGGCTGCTGCACTGCCGGGCGTCGCTTTCGGACGACACTCTCCCCTGCTGGTACTGTTGCGGTACCGCAGGGACATTTGAGCGTTGTATTTCGCCGGTTTTTAAGCACGAAAGTTACCAGGAAGCAGCTGCTGTGACCCACGGGGGCTTGTTCTACTGTTGCTCCAGAAAAAGCTGACTGCCATTTCCACCCCCTCCCATGAGTGTTCTCCAGTGCAACAAGCAGAAGCAGGATATCTGTTGCAATTCCTCCGATCTCTGGCACAAGGGGTGGGTGAAAACATCAGTCAGCTGCTTCCCAACTGACAGGGTAACTACCCCCATCAAATGCAGCAGCTGCTGCCTGATAAATGGAGATTAGGGGACTTTCACTGCCCCATGTAGCATCTATGGCCTAAATACCCTAAAGGCACCAGATCTCGCTTGATCTTGGAAGCCAAGCAGGGTCAGCTCTGGTTAGTATTTGATTAGGAGACCATCAACGAATACCAGGTGCTGTAGACTATATTTTAGAGGAAGGAACTGGAAAAACCACCTCTGAGTATCCTTTGCCTAAGAAAACACTATGAAATTCATGGGGTTGCTACAAGTTGATAGGCGACTTGAAGGCACACACATGCACATGTAGCCCCTAAACTAGGGACTATGTAGGCATCATTAATACATAACAGTTACTAGTGCATAACTCTAGGTTACACATTTGTAACTGCCATAGAGATTCTGGCATACATCTCTAGTTGCAATGACAAAAGTGCAGATATGGACAGAATTATCCCACATTAGATACTTCCTTTTACAAGTTCTTTATAACAACCCAGCAGTTTCATTTCTTCATGCCGTTCAGATTAATATTTATTAGGTTTTAAATAATTCATCATTTCTGACTGAAGCCATTAGTGATATAGCAGGGGCTATTTTATTCCTGTTTTTGTTTCAGTCTACTAGTATGCATTAGCACTATATGCTATGTAACAAAGGTATCTTTGTTTCCCCTACCCATATTAAGTGTCTCTAGGATTAACAAGCATCTTTATTATTGGACAGTGAGGGATTTCTTTTCTTTATCCATTTCCAAAAGACTAATTTCGTGAATATACCAATATTATATAAAATCAATACCACAAATCTTCCTCTAACCAAAGGATTGTATATAAGATTAAACCTATGTTTTTATTTTGTACATTAATAATGTTCTTATTCTCTAAAACTTGAACATGCCAAAAAGGAGTAAACTATGATCAGTAATAAGGATAAAAGAAATATTCGGTGTACTAGGCTATGACTGAAACAACTCCTGAAGTGAAAAATACAAAGTAAGGGAATGGGTAAGAATAATAAATACTGTCCCTACAAAGTGATTTTGTTTTGGAAGCCCCATCTACTATCCACTAGACAGTATGGAAAATTTGTGCTGCGCTTTCAATAGTATTTACCTGAAATTACCTCGCCAAGAAAATGAGATAATCAACTGCAGATTAATGCATGAAAATAGTGTTGTTAAATTATTTGAGGAAGCAAATTAAGAACCTTAAGATCCACTCTTGCATTTATTTACAAGTATTGTGGCACTGTCCATACCTGGAAGCAACACAGACAAAGTTCTGAAGCAGAGAAGATAAGGGTCAACATTTAGAGACACTGCAGTAAGACATACTCTCCCAGGCTAAGAGTACTGAGATCACAGGAATCAGATAAGAAGTCTCTGTAAGACATAACAGAGTACAATGCCACAGTTTTATCACCCAAGGACAATTAACATTTCATGAACTATTCCTTAAAAAATAAGTGTGGCCCTAATCATAGGCAAAGTTACACAAACTAGATAAAATATACAAAACTAAGAAAAACAAAGTCACAACACTGTGGTATTCAGAACTAGAATAAATGTGATTACAGTTGTCCCTTCCTTTTCGCGGGTTTCTATTTGCGGTTTTGTGCATTTGCAGAACTCTAATAGCCATCTGACTGCTCCAGCAGCCACTGCTCTAAGTTGGCAAGCAGGCTGCTCAAAGCTGGCAATCAGGCCACAACCCCCCCTGGCCCTCACTGCAAAGCTGCTCATTCCCAGGGTGGAGCCAAAGGCCGAGTAACCCCTCCCCGTTCTCACTGCAAAGCCTTTGTTCCCGGGAACTGCTGGGAAGATTGCCATGCGGCCTCACCGGTGGGAGGAGGGGGTGGACACGGTTGCCGGGATGGCCTGAATCAACCCCAAGGACCAAATGGCCTTGCGGGGGCTGAAGGCCCAACGCGCTCAACAAAACAGCTCCTCCAGACCCCGGCTACAACCCAGGCACCACCGACAGAACACCTCCTGCACTGTGCATGGGAGGCAATTCACCAGGAGTACAGGGCTTTTAGTTGGGTCTGCGCTGCATTTTGGGACACGGTCGCGGACTCCACTGCCATGTGTGTGTGTGTGTGCGTGCATGTGTTGTCTTTGCCAAGATCACAGAACACTTGCAGGATATGAGAAGTGCAAGGATATTGAATTTACTAGTTTCAATTCTAATGCTTGCAGAAAAAAGAACTAATGGAAGCAGAGGAAATTTTAAAACTAATGAAGAATTAGCACGATTTATTTACCCTGTATCTAAGGATTTAGATGTGCCAAATAAAAATGTAACAATTAAATACTGAAATTCAGGTATTACAAAGTACGTATCCTGAAGATACCCTGAAATTTTAAGTTAATCATAAATAATTATTACATCTAATGATTGTAGCTTAGAGATTTGAAAAGATTTAGAGGAAAAGTTTATAAAAAGAACTGTTGAATGATCTCCTACATCCCTAGTGACACTAGTCAGTGATCATAATTTCTACTTGGAAAAAACTAGAGGGTCACAAGATCAAGTCGATTTATAATTTTAAGCCATTTGGAAGAGGACTAATTTCCAAATGAAACTGAAATGGCTACTGTCAAAACAATTTGAAAATCACATAGTCTTCATGACTCTCAATTGCTAAATAGGAAAATTAAGAGCTGGAGAAACCTAAACATACTACCCAAGAAAATTGTCTCCTTATCAAACATTTGCAGCAGATATACCAAAGTTAATAAGAACAATGGGAACCACAACAACAATCATCCCTGTTTGATGCCCCATCAAGAAATTCTGAAATTTATACTAGAAGTGGGGTTCATGCCTATCAGTGTTAAATTGCATATACTTTTTATATTACTGGAAGATACCTAAAATGGATAGGAATAGGCTATCAAAAATATTTTAGAACACAAAGACAAACACTCAGCAACCATGTGTTCCATAATGAATACAGAGTAGCAATTGGTATCTAATTTCAACAAATTGAGGATATTTATACAGATTAATCACTCCCTATATGAAAATAACCCATACTTTAGGAAGCTATTGTCATGATCTGATGCTTACAGACCTTCAAGGTTTCAAGCAATGCCCCTTGATGTCTCACAGAGTGTTACCACAAAGTCCTACTAGAACTCTTATTTATGTGTGTAGGTAGCTCTGACTCTGTAGAATGCCATTAAGTTTTTCATGGAAAATGTTTACTAGA
Organism: Gambelia wislizenii; assembly: GCA_030847615.1. Lineage (NCBI taxonomy): Eukaryota > Metazoa > Chordata > Lepidosauria > Squamata > Crotaphytidae > Gambelia > Gambelia wislizenii. Next base: position 339,865,370 of record JAUMIR010000001.1, on the reverse strand, counting down.
ATTTTTAAAAACCCTACTTTTATGTCACATTAGATAATTTATCAAAAATGATTTTGTTTGCCTGATCAAAGGAAAGCTATGCTTGCTGTGACCACCTGAAATTTCAAAAGATTGTAGAAGTAAATATAACACATGGTGAAGATATTAATGAATGAAAATGCCTCTGCAAGCTCAAAGCAAGGCATTAAAGCAATGGGCTTCCTATTTTATTCAAATGCTTGGAACTGCTATACATACAGAAACTGTTTCTGATGGCTAATAGGTGTTAACAGGCTTATGATTTTGTCTAATACATTTTAAAAACCTTCTCAACCAGTGATCATCACTACACTTTCATTAGCAATTTCCATACAAAAATATAACTTGTGTGAAATACCCTCTTCTGTTAGTTTTAAATCCTACTATGAGTATAAGTGTGATGGGAAATCAACCTATCCATCCATTCACTCCAAACCACTGATAAGCTTGCCAACTTCTATTGTGTACCCCATAGTTTTCTCCCCTAAAACAGAAAGCTTAGAAAATGTACTCCAAGATCCCTCAAATAACTGATACCTTTTGGTGTTCTTTCTAATATAACAGCAAAACATATTACCCACTTGAGGAAACTACAAATACACAGCACTTTAGAAATAAGTACACAGAATCATATATATTTTAAAAATGTTCCAAACAAGTGATAAGTGAATAGAAAACACTTCATAGAAGCAGAGTTTTCTGTCCCTTATTATCCTCTGTAGGCACCTGTGTCATGACCCCAAATTTGAAGAGAGGCTTTTCAGGGATTACTGGGGAAAAGGGGAGAGGAATCATTTCCATGAACTTCCTTCCATTTACAGTTGTCCCTCCACATTCACGGATTTGACATTCACGGATTTGAGTATTCACGGCTTGAAAATATTCTTTAAAAAATAGTAATCCTAATAGCAAACATTGATTTTGCCATCTTATATAAGGGACACCATTTTGCTATGCCATTGCATATAATGGGACTTGAGTATTCACGGATTTGGGTATTCACGGGGGGTCCTGGAACCAAACCCCAGCGAATGTGAAGGGACAACTGTACTTCTTTTAGGACCTAGGCCCTGGACGATTGTTTCGTTTACCTAATAATTTCTGACAATTGAAAGCTTTTAACATTATAGCACACACAGTTGGTGTTTTCAGTGAACTTCCTGTTACATTTCTACTCCAAGTTCACTTTTCTGTGTAGTCCTGAATAGTTTATAATAATGACAGTATTTGTGTAGTTTACAATGCTTTTTGTCCTAGTGCACATCAGTTTATATTCACTTGCACTGAATTTCATCTACTGTTACCCATTCTGTAAAGGTCTTTTTATACTTCTTTATAATCTATATTGAATTTTACCATTCTAAGGCACTGTCACACATGAACTGAGCAAACTTAATGTTCACTCTAGAAGAGTTGAACAGAATTTATTTATGCCATTTATATATCACCTCCCAGCCCACAAGGGCTCACAAGCCAATGCACAACAAATAAAAGCAATTAAAACAGTATGAAGATAAAAATTTAAGACACATTAAAATACTTTTAAATATATATATATATATATATATATATATATATAATTCTCTTGGGTATGTTGCCTTTCCCAGTGTGCTGACTGGCTGCTCAGGAAACACACTCAACCAACACCAACTAATCACCACTCACATGCAAATTCCCTCTCCACCTCACAATACACTCCTGTCACTGAATCTGTGGCCCAGGTTGGAACCCAGACAGTCAACTGGCAGTGGTGACGGGTCACCTGTGAGGGAACCCAGGCAGTCAATTAGCAGTGGTAGTGGTGGCAGAAGGGCAACAGAGCAAGTCACCCTCAGCAATTCCAGGAAAAGTGTGGAAAGCTAAGAAGGAGGAGGAATTTAAATCTACCAGCCTACCTTACAGGGTTGTTGTGATCTCTGCCAGGTATTTTGGGGGGAATTTAACAGTGTATGATATGCTAAGTCCAGCTAGTTCATAGAATTAAGTTCATAGAATTATAGAAACAGTCTTAAAAATCCTAAAATATAATTTTTAAAAAACAATTAAAACAGGCCAGCTCCAAGCATCAAAGGTTATGTGAAACAGCACTTTTGGCTTCCCACTGGAAGCTCAGAACAGGTGGAGCCAGCTTCCTTTCATTCCATAATCTGAGTGCTGCTACAGCGAAAGCCCTGTTACATGTGGATACCAACCTAATCCTGAGAGGTATTGGAACATACAACAGGACTTCCTCTTAGGATCTCAAATTTTGGGCAGGCTCATATGGGAGGAGGCAAAATAGGTCCCAGGGCTGGCCTTTAGAAGACTTCATTGAATTAACAGCAACACATGTTTGCCTGTTCCAAATGCACAAGAATGAAGCCAGTTGTGTATTGAACTAATGCTTCTGTGACCTCTCTAAGCTGTGGTCAGGACTCAGCTGCCACCTGGATGCACCATATTAGAGAACCTCATTGCTTCTTCCTTGTCCCCATGTGGGGAATCTGGAGGAGTGAAGATAGTTCCTTGGCCAAAGTACAAGCTGAAAAAACTCCCACGCCCAATCTATTCATTTTATCTCCTTCCTGTTTAACAAATGGCCAAGTTATAGGGTACCTGTCCTCTCATTCAATGACTTAAGTTTATATAAAAACATTTGATGAGAAAATCTGTCTAAAGTTTTTTTGGGGTGGAAATCCAATTACGGCTTAAGTCCAGACTACACCAAAGTAAGAGCAGACACAAAGAAATCAGTAGGACTTAATTTATTCATGATTATCATATTCCACTGATTTCACAATGGATCTACTTTAAAAACAACCTTGAATCCTAAGGGTTGCCTCCACCATTACCTCTCTACAAATGCAAGACCTTTTTCTATTAATGGAAGAAATTGCATTCTAAGTAATTATTTGATTAACTTTCAGTTTATATACCACCTCACTTTCTTAATGAAAACAATTAAAGTAATCTCTTCATTAATCTTCAGCACAGAATACTCTGGTTGGGATCTTAATGTAAGTTAAAGACGCTCACAGCAATGATGTTCTCCATGTCTCAATCCTCCTTGCAGCCACCAGAAAAAAAATATTTTCCTGCAGCTTCCCATCTTCATTCAGTACCTTTATTGTACAGCTAACACTGGGATGACATATTTAAAACAGGGGTAAGCAAACTGTGGATCTTGGGCATTATGGACCCTCCCCTGTACCCACATTGTCTCCCCTATCCTATCCCCCCCAATTATATTTAAATTGTACAGTGGGCTTCTGGGGCACAACTTGCCATAGGGTCTATAGACCACCAAGGTCTGAGAGAGGGAAATGGTCTCCAGACTCTCTAAGAGATTGTCCACCTTGATTTAAAAATTATATAATTTACATCTTTAGCAACTTGATATAGCGTTTCCTTTTAATGTAAACCAGATATAAAGTGATTTTTTGCCTTTGGGCAAGATTTCCACCTTTCGAAACAATGCTTTTTTCATGTTGTACCATCAGCAGTATTATTTACCACATTAGGCATACACCTGATTTGAGCTTCAGTAATGGCTTTAAATAATCTTTAGGATTTCTGCTTTAATCTGTCAGCCCTGTATCTTACAACTTACTTGTAACAAGTCTTCTCAATTCTTGGTTTTCCTGGTCAATTTCCCATTGATACACATTCCAAATTTAACAGTAGTGTACAGGTATTTTGCTCACTACCTCTAAGCAGTCTGACAACTCATCTTCTAACAGATCCTAGTCATCTCTTTAGCGAAGCCAATGCTATATTTACTTAAGTATTTATATCTATCCAACCCTAAATCTAAAGGTCTCAATATGGGATACAGTTGCTTCTTTATTGCTGATACCTCTAACTGGACCAAGAACTGTTAATGTGCATATAACATAAACAAATTAGCTGGTATGTACGATAAGTTCCTTTTGAACCAGTGGCTAGTCTCTTGGAACTGATAAGCTCTCATATAAAATCTTCAGCTTCACCTAAACCAGTCTTTGGTACTTAGCTTATATCTTCCAGGAAGCCAGGATATTTACTTTCCTAAATTGTGATATTCTTGATTCCACTGATCTACAACAGGCCTGTTCAGAAATTATGAACAGGCAACAGCAACATATAAGGAACATGTGCTGGTTCCACTCCCAAAATTCCCATACATACCAGCCCTTATAGCACAGGAAAGTCTGAAGTTAGTTTTTAAGTGTGTTTTATTGAACACAAGTAGAAATTTTCATAGGATCAGTACCCTTGCTGTGACATGTAGAAACCCTATTTAAACTCTTCCATTCAATGTGGGAAGGCACACACAATCCAATGCTCTTTGCACACAGCGAGAACAAGGTGAATCTCTTCCTCCAATCTGATTTTAACACCTTGTTCTATTTCCACATGTGGTTATCTACCTCTCTCTTGCCTTTATTTAGTCTTCGTGGTGAAGAATCCAATTCAAAAAACCTTCTCTTCAACCCACATGCTTCCCAGAAACTATTACATTCCTCATATAAGTAATGAACATATATTTCTGACTACTGGGTAAGTGGAATTATATCATATTTTTAAAAAATCTGAAGTTCTTGCCAATCCATTTATGAAAAAAATCAATTTGGGTACATCTGTTAAAAATATTAACTGAACACAATTCTCCTTAATCTACACTGGACAAATTTGGTATAGGTATTCCAAGCATGGAGACTACATTGTAGCTGCCTATGATGTAGTTGCTAATGATGAAAAAGCTGTTAGAAAAAGAAAGGTGGCAACTCTAATTCAGTACAAAAACCATGGTTCTGTACACAGGAGCTCCAACCCTAATTTCAAGAGCTGTAATCAAAGCCTTCTCTGGATAGATAAATCTGCCAATTTACTTTCCCCCACATTCAAATTATTTAAATCTCAAGTTCTTTGTCCCATTTATGATTAAACTTTCCAACTTTCTTATAAAACAAACTGGCTTCAAAGTTATTTTTACAAAACCTAACCTCACTTTTAAAATTTGTTCCAGCATTCTTCCCACATTACCATTGACAGCATTTTTCAGGTACTATTTCTACAATCCTTCCATGTGACTGACCTCTCCATTGACGCCCCTTTGTCGTGGGAGAGAGGCTTGCGTACCCTAATGATGTTTTGAGCTATGCTGGCCACCGGTAGGGTCTCCCATGCCAGACAGGTCAAAACCGAAGGGTCTGACAAAGAGTGTCAAAGGGCAGGATTCAAAGAGTGTCAAAGGGAATGTCAAAGGGCTCGAAGGACAAATCCTCAATGTGACTGAGATTAATTTCCAGACATTATTCAAGCCAAAGCCAGCTGCAAAATCTATGGGTTACACCTATCTTCCAGAAGAACAAAAATCCCTGGCAGAATGGAGTCCTCCTTCCCTTTACAGCTGTCATGCTACAGTTTCCTCCAGGAGAGGAGAAAGAGTAAGGAAAACTACTGCACCCTGAGCTGAAGGCTACACACATGACATCAGAGGCGGCCCCATCAATGTTTTCTTCTTCACACTTCCCTTTCCTTTTGTGGGGAGGGTCTTTGGTTCTGTCTCATAATATCCACTCTGGAACAAACTATTTAGAAAGGTAGCCAGGCTAGTCTACTGCAACAAAAACATCATTTTCTATTATTTTAAAATATATTATGACTGAAGCTCCCATTGATTAGACTTCACTTTATTAGGTATAGCTGATGAAATGAACTTTAGTCTATAAAATTTTAAACCATAATAAATGTGTTACTCTCTAAGATGCAACAAGACTGTTTTTACTACTAAGCTCCTCTTAAAAGAATTATTAAAACAATATCTTTCATCTAACTCCAGACATGGATTTTCCCCACAATCCATTGTTTCTTCTCATCTCAAATCAGTTGTTGTTGTTGTTGTTGTGTGCCTGCAAGTTGTTTCCAACTTATGGAGACCCGAAGGCGACCCTATCACAGGGGATTCTTGACAAGATTTGTATAGAGGGGGTTTGCCTTTGCCTTTCTGAGCCTGAGAGAGTGTGACTTGCCAAAGGTCACCTAATGGATTTTCATGGCTGAGCAAGGATTTGAACCCTGGTCTTCAGAGTTGTAGCCCAGCACACAAACTACTACACCACACTGGCTCTCAGCTCCAAGCTCATCACTCCCTACCTCAAACCTGAGCTTCTCCTCAAACACACTTTTGACTGGAGGTTCAATAATGTCATTTTGTGTCACATGCTGAGTAAGTGAAGACAAAGCAGTCGTATGTGTGCCATATAGGCTCACCCTTTTAAAGCTCCTATGCAAAACTTTGCCTGCTAGACTGCTGATTTTAAGATGGAGCGTCTTCTGTCATAAACCACATTGCATAATGTAGTTCTAACTGCAAAGCTGCCTAAAGATAATATGAGCTTGTAACAGTTTTTTAACTCTTCTCAGCTACCATGGGGAAGAACGATAGCAGCTTGCACACTTAAATGCTCTTTTAAGTTCCAGAGTCTTTCCTTCTTCCCCTATCCACATTAACAGAGGGAGGAGCAAATCTCAGGCTAAACTAAAACTTGAAGGTCTAGTCCTTATCCCCAAGAGGCACACTTATTGTTTAAAATGTTTCTTCAAGCTCTATTGTTTTCAGATTTCAAGGTTTCCTTGTATTTCCCATCCTCACATTGTAATGGTCTCTAAAAACCTCTTCTATTGTGCATCCTTGCTTGAATAGCTGCAATTACTGGGTCTACTGTTCCTTATCTATAGGGCAGGGCAAAGATCTCATACAGTAGAGGCATTCTGCTGCAAAAATCAACTTGCCAACAAATATCCTTAGCAATGTATACCTCCCTCCTTAGTGATTCAGGTATTCCTAACAACTGAAATGTATGTAGAATGCTAATACAACTAAAAACAATTTCTGTGACTTATATTTTCCCTCACCAAACACATTTAAAGTTGATATCTACCACTTTGTATTCACCAGCTAGCCAAACTTGATCAGTTTCATCAATATTTGGAAGTGACTGAGAATATTTGCTTGTTAAAAGCAATGATTCATGTATTAATTGCTGCTGATCCAGCCTCTAGTTGTCCGTGCATAGTTTATTTAAAAAATTGAAACAGCAGAATTTCTACACAGGTTTATAAAAAAGATAAAACATAAAAACGAAAGATAGCACTTTAAAGGGAAGTACTGTATATCAAAAAGTCTGGAAGAATAGAAGTCTCTTTGCCTCATGCCAGAAGGAAATAAATCCTAACATGATAATGGCCTCTGGGGAGGGAATTCTGCAAACTTACTCAGAGGTTCCCTCTGGTCTCCATCTACCTTCTCTCAGATGTTTGGGGCACCTAATGTAGAGCCTCTGAAAATTACTGCAGTGCACATGTAGGCTGTTATGAGATAAGGCACTTCAGGTGCTTCAATGCTATTCCTTAAAGGGCTTTAAAGACAGAACTCCAATACTTTAAAGTGTTTGGAAGCTGATATGAAACCAGTGCTTTCAGCACTGGTGAGATACTCTCTCACTGACTGGCCCGTCAACAGTCTAGCAACAATATTTTTCAGCAACTGTGTTTTTCAAACAGTCTTCAAAGGCAGCCCTACTAAAACATGAGTAAGTGTGAATAATTCAGAGTTGCATATTAGAGTTGGCACCAGTTTTTTCCACTGCTGTCATCAGTCAATGGCACTGCAAGACCTACCTATATTTGAAATTCCCAGTGTGTTAATCACTGAAAAAGTGATATCTCTATTTGCTTTTATACAGAGTTAGGAAAAATTAGCAGAGATAAGGGGAGGCTACAAAAGGATGAAAGAAAAAATACTGTTGGACCCTGTATCCACAAAGGTTTGGTTCCTGGACTTACCACAGATACTGGAAGCCGTGGATAATAGGAAACCCTATTAAAATAAAGGACGTCCAGTACAAACATACCATTGAGTTGAACTGGAGGGCCTAGAAAATGCTTAGTGAGGACACGTCTTTAGCCATTTCCCACTGCAACTCAATGGCATGTACCCCTGTTTTGTCAGCCATGGATAACCAAAACTACAGATATAGTTCTGCGGATTGGGCGGGTGTCTGACTGTACAGAGGTATGAGATGGGAATGAAGGGACATTTGGAATACAGCAGTGTAAAAAAATTTTTTTTAATAGGCTCGATGGGATGCAGGGAGCAGATTGTGCTTTGCAGTACAGAGAAAAAAAGAGAGAATAGCTGGAACTACAGAAGCCCATGGATGTGGAAACAGAAGAAAGGCCAAAATAGTAAGAAACAGCAAAACAGAAAGAAAGAAAAAGTTATGTGGACCAAAGAGTGTGTGCATGCACTGGGAAGTGACAGAGTACCCTACAAAGCAGGGAGAGAAAAGATTAGCAGAGAGGAAGAGAGATTAGCACAGAAGGAAAATTATGTACATTACAGTACTTAGCTACAGAGACAAATTTATTTAAGAGCTATTTACTTCAAATAGACACAAAAAATAGGAAATGTTGAAACTGAATAAAAAATATTTCTCCTAATTTACTGTTGCTATGTAGCCCTTAAAATAAGACCTCAAATTGGTTCAAACTGATTTGGGCCGAGGTTTGCTTGATCTGTTCTTACTGAGAAACTCAGAAATAAAATTTTCTTTAATTTCTTATGTGCTTGTTCAAGCAAACATTAAGGGGGGGGGGACTGTTCCTCTATTACCAAGGTGACTTTGTGCACCAGCAATAAAAATACTATTTACTTTCAGGAAACCAGAGCAGGAGACTCTGGGAAAACCTTATTACACCTTTCACTAAAGAGTTTTCTTTGGATGAGAAATATATACGGTACTGCCATGCAGGAAACACAGAAAGCATGCTGCCCTGAAAACCTCAAGATATGTAACTTGTGGTCCACCTTTCCTTCATGGACAGGAGCTGAGAAATGGAGAAGTGTGTGCAAATGTCAAGTATAAAAGATAATATGCAAGAAGTATCACCATCTATTTTGTTAAAAGTACTGATTTCTCAGCCAAAATGCCTCCTGAACCAGCTGCCATATAATCAGAAATAAGGCAGTCTCTGCCCACAGGCTTACAGTTTTTAAAGTCAGAGTGCAAAAAGAAAAAGGAAAGAAGGAAAAACTAGGCATTCTTTTAACAGAGCTGATGGCATGGCCCTCCTTTTCCTCTCATCTCCCTCTGTTGATCTGGTCATTAATATAAATAATACTATCTGAACCTTACAGATCAACGGTTGTGGTCATAAACTCCATGCAGATATACCAACCCTGAAAGAGAAATCCAAACTCGATTTTCTACACTTTCAACTAAGTTACTACACCGCGGCCACACACACCTCCAGGCCCAACCCAGAACTATAATCGCTGACCTATTAGTAGACACAAGCCTCCCTTAAACACTGCCCTTAACTAGGCCATCAACTTGTCAAGTAGCCACGATTTATGAAACAGAAAGGAGGGGCTGGATTTACTTCGGAGAAAGTTTGAAGGAAGTGATTTATCAACTCACGAACATTAACCGGTAGGATAGTAAACTGAGTGAGGCCAAAGAGAGAGGCGGGGGGGGGGACTAACTGAAAGAAAAGAAGAAGAGGAGGAGAAGGAGAATAATGAAGGGGGGGAGGAGAAGAAAGGGAAAAAAGCAGCAGCAGTGCCGGGATTAGAAAATTTTAAAACGGCTGCGGAGCCACAAAGAACGAGCAGGGGGCGGCGGGTGCCACATAACCACGGCAGGGCCCTGAGGAGGGACGGAGCCAGCCAGCCAGCGAGCGGGGCGGGTGAGGTGGAAGTTACCACAGCAGGAAAAGGTGGGAGTGGGAGAGAAGACAGAGAAGGGGGAGGAAGAACCACTTCCCTCCCCTCCTCCCCCCCGCCGTTATTTATTTACCTCAGGAAAGGGACAGGGAGCCGTTAGGCCCGCGGAGTCTTCGCCGCCCTCGCCGGGGGAGCCCCTCTCCAGACACCCGCCTCGCCCTGAGGCGGAAGGGAGCCTCACCCTTTCCGCCACCTTTACCTCCTGGGCCGCCGCGCCTGGCCACACTCACCTGCCGACACCGTCCCACCACCGCCGCCGCGCCGCCGCCGCTGCGCCTGGCTTCCCCGCCCCGTCAGGCAAGCAGCCTCACTCCCGACGGTCGCTCGGCCCAAGCCGTCCGAAGGAGAAACACCAGCGAGGCAGTCAGGCAGGGCGCGCACGCGCACTCTCCAAGCCGTTCAGCCTCTCCGGCAGGGCTCGCCGGTTGGCCAGGTCTCCAGCGCGCGCACGCACACACGCTCCGTCTTCCCCTCCCCTTTTTCTCGCGGTCATGCGCAAGAAGCCATAGGCTCCAAAAGGGAGGAGGGGTGAGAATGATTCGTTTGCGTAAAAAGGGGAGGAGCCTCGCATCTACAAATCGTGGTTGAGGGGGGGAAAAAGATGGGCGCAGAAGCAATAGCAACAGGCGTGGCTAAGGCGCATGCGTGGCAGAGTCGTTCTGAGAGGAGCAGGACCACTGATTTAAAGGCTGGGAGGAAAGTGTGGAAAGCGCATGCGTAATTCTTCCTTCCTTTATTTATGTGGGTTAGTTCCTCTCGATGCTATTTACACAGGGACGTTCTTATTGGCAAGCTTCGATTGACACACCTGGTATCCACTCAGTGGTGACCTTCCAGCTAACGTGACAAACAAGCCGTGCCATTGGTTTAGCACGGACATGTACAGTTAAAACTGTTGTTTTTAAAAATGTAGGAAACATCGTATTTGTGTGTGTGTGTGTATATATATATATATATGTACTGTATATGTATATTTTTGAATTTCGCTTTTAAATATTTGAAGGAGTGGTTTTTGTTTCAAAATTCATATATGTGTTTTGTAGATATGTGAATTTGAGCACTTGCACTTTTTGAAAGTGTCCTGTTTAAAATATTCTGGACACTGTTGCTCCTACTTATGCCAAAAGGAGACTTTAAACACATGGCAAGGAGTTCATGCTGATAGATTCTTAAGAAACCTTGTGAGGACTCTCTTATGTTACTGGCTTGCGTTGCAGAGTTTTGTATTAGAAGAATTAGGTGTACAGTTGTCCCTCCATATCCACGGATTTAAGTATTCACGTCTTGAAAATATTCTTTAAAAAATAATAATCCAAAAAGCAAACCTTGATTTTGCCATCTTATATAAGGGACACCATTTTGCTATGCCATTGCATATAATGAGACTTTTGTATTCACGGATTTTTGGTCCTGCAACCAAACCCCAGCGAATATGAAGGGACAATTGTAATTTATGAATGTTCGTACTGTAATAAAAATACAGGGGACGAGGTAGAAGTCTTAGTCTTGTGGCATTTAAAAAACCAATTTATTTAGCATAAGGTTTTGTGGACTACAGCCAAATTGGACGTGTGTATTTGATGAAGTGAGCTAGTGCTTATGGCAAATAAAATTAGTAGTCTTTAAAGTGCCACAACACTATTTTTTGGTTTTTTTGGTTTTTTGCTGTAATAAAGGACTGAAAAGATGGTGCTTGATTTATACATCAAATATGTGTGAGCATATTCTATTTACAAACTATGAATGATGGCCTTCTCTTTTCATCTCACTGGAAGAAAAAGTTAGTGTTTTTATTTAAAATACAGCTGTGCCTCAGTTAACAAAGTAGCTTTGTTCCTGGGCATGACTTCTTTAACAGAAAATTTGGCACTAAAGGCTGAAGTAGCATGGAAAGAATACGAATAGGTTTCTTAACCCCACAAAAAAGAAGAACAGTTCAACATTTTTCAGCAAACTTTTTATTCAAAACTAACAATATGTGCATGTGAAATTAAATAACCAGGTCAGATAAGCCTTATGTAAGCAAAAATGTTTTTGAACATTCTAAACATACAACTAGGGGGAAAAGACCACAATGAATACAATAAAGCACCACACAATAGTGTAAGTTGCTTTATTGTATTCACTGTGGTCTTTTTCTCCCAGATGTATGTTTGGTTTGAACATTCTAGACACTACTTGAAGGCTTCCAAAATGCATAAAAGAATGACTTTTTCGCTAGCCGTCTGTTATGATTACCATTTTGGTGGCTATACTTACAGGTCTATGCTTTTTCAACATGCTGGCGATAGCTGACAAGGTAGCTCCCCTTTTCTTCCTGTTTTGCTGTTCATGCATGCTCAGTAAGGATTCTGGAGGCAGCTGTTGTTTGCCTTGCCTGTTGTTTGCAGACACACACAATAAGATCTGTTGTAGGTAGGCAGACATGGCTACAGTGGGATTAGCTATAGTAGAATACCATTCTTCCCCAGCTCAAGCTTTTATTACATTGTTTACTGCAGACATGGTGCAACACCAAAATGCAATACCAAAAGTCTGTGTTTCTCCATCCCTTCTTTATCATTGTCCTAATGCTGATGCTGCTTAAAAAAAAACCTTCCAGTTACACAGAAAATGAGGAGGAAAGGGTGGGCATAACAAGAAGTAAAAAACAATTTGGGGGGGGGTCAGAGGCATTGTTAACTGTATTAGAACCTTGCCTCTCCCTGTGCTCAAGGTAAACTCATTTGGAGGTTTGGAAGGAAGGAGAAATAGCCCCATTTGGTCAAGAAAGTTACTGAAGATTATGGAAGAGAAAATGGTAGCTGGGTACAGGCTAGTTATTTGGGTCTAGAATGTAAAAGACATGGAAACAGACGAGACTGATGAAGCCCAGAATGCAGAGCTAAATGGTGGCAGTTGAGGAGCAAATTAAGCAATTAACCGTGTTGAAGTACCAAGGATTGACACGTATCTATATTAGAGACTTAACAGTTTTTTAAGTGTCTCCTTTTGCCTTCCTGGAGAATTGTAATGCTGCACAGGAAGGCTATAATGTTTGAACAGGACATTTCCCCAACAAACTCAGGAAACTGTAGTAGTTAGGACTGGAACCAATGAATAGAAATTGAAGGAATGCAATTGATCACAAAAAACTTCTTAATGGTAAGAGGTGTTTAACAATGCCTGGATTCCTAATTCTGGGAGAAAGGCAGGGTATAAATAAAGATTATGATGTGTCTGCCTTGAGAGGTGGTGGATTCTCCTTCACTGGGGATATTTAAGCAAGAGGCTAGATAATGGTCAACAAGTGCTAGGGATGCTGTAACTGTATTCTGTATTAAAGTTTGAATAGGGGTTTGAACTGGATGACATCCAGGCTCCACATCCAACTCTGGATTCTAAACCATGATCATTAAAATGATTTTAAAATGTACCTTAAATGTACTCGAAACAGCATGGGCAATGATATTTGAAAGACCCCCTCTTCCCATATGCTGCTGCTGCTGCTGCTGCTGTTGTTGTTGTATGTCTTCAAGTTATTTCCATGAGGCTAGGCATCTTCTGTAGCAGCACCCTGACTGTAGAATTCTCTCTGAAAGGAAGTCAGGCTGCCTCCATTCCTTCAGAGTTCTTGGCAGACAGGTAAGCCTGTGCTATTTTGTTTGGACATTGGTCCTTAAAATTAAGGGTTTCCCCTGGCTGTTTTAACTCTACTGTAGTTCTAAACTGATTTTAAAAGAGGATCTTTTAGTCTGTTTTTAAATGTTTTTATCTTTGTACATTATCTCAGAGGCTCTGGTAAGTTTAGAGGCAGTGGATAAATGGCTTGAATAAATAAATACATTGAGAACATTGCAGTAATAAAGGTGAAAAAAGGGTATGAATAGAAAATCTTCAAGTAGCAAGATCCTAGGTGAGTCACTGAACATTTATTTTTGTTTTCAAGGTATTTAAGAGATTGGATCCAGAGTTAATCATACTTAGAATAGACACTCAGAAATCAGTGGTTGTAGTTTGTTATGACTGTTTTACATCTCATTGATTTAAATGGAGCCACTCTTAATTTAAGTGTGGATCCAACCCATATGCACCATATCAGTGTGTGTGACATTGAGTATTGTTAACAACAGTCTCATGCAGTGCTGCTGTTCTAAGTAGTTAAATGCCTATTACATCCTAAACCTCAGACTGCTGAGGAGGAGCCATCATAAAAGTGCTGTGACACATTTGCTAAATACTTTGCAGAGAAAATTGCATGGATTCATTCTGACTTGGAATCCACATTGAAGGTAGAGTCTGGGGAGGTAACTGAGGTACATACTTGTTCAGTTTTGATGGATGATTTTCAGGTTGGTCAACAAGATGATGTAGATAAATTGCTTGGAGAGGTGAGGCCAACCGCTTGTTTGTTAGACCCATGTCCAGCCCTGCTAATTAAAGCTGCTAGAGGAGGATGGGCCAGTTGGGTGGTGGAGGTGGTAAATGCTTCTTCAAAAGAGGGCTATGTCTCAACCTCTCTTTAAAAAGTCACTGTAAAGCCTTTATTTTAAAAAACTTTATTGGACCCCACCTCCCTAGACCAGTCTCTAAACTCCCCTCTCTAAGTCAGGTCCTAGAGTGAGTGGTGGTAACACCAATCCAGGCTTACTTGGATGAAATGGATTACCTGGACCAGTTCCAATCTAGGTTCAATCCTGGTTATGGAACAGACACAGCCTTGGTCACCTTGGTGGATGACGTACACCAGGAGTTGGACAGGGGGAGTCTGTCCTTGTTGGTCCTCCTGGATCTTTCATGGTGTTTGATACTATTGCCCATGGTATCCTTCTGTGTCTGATATGGGACTTGCGGTTTCTGCACTTTTCAACATTACATGAAGCCACTAGAAGAGATCATCCAGAGCTTTAGGGTTCAGTGTCATCAGTATGCTGATGATACTCATCTCTGTTTCTCCTTTAGTACTGATGCCAATGAGATGTGGTAGTACTGAATCTGAATTCAGTAAAAAAGAAGAAGAAGAAGAAGGATGTGGGTAAATAGACTGAAGCTTAATCTAGACATGACAGAAGTGCTACTGGTCAGTAGGAAAACCAATTTGGGATCGGGATCACAATCTGTTCTGAATGGGATTGCTCTCCCTCTAAAAGATCAGACTTACAGCTTGGGGGTACTCTTGGACCCAGCACTGCTCCTGGAAAGCCAGGTTGCTGCAGTAATCAGGAGTTGCAGTAATCAGCTGCACCCTTTCTTGGGGCCACAGTGGTTCATGCCTTAGTTACCTCTCGATTAGACTACTGCAATGCATCCTACATGGGGCTGCCCTTTAAAGGTTTTTGGAAGTTGCAGCCAGACAGGTGTGCCTTTTAAAGACCATATAACACCGGCCCTGCAAAAACTACACTGGCTTCCAAGCTCAATTCAAGGTCCTGTGGTTGACTTATAAAGCCCTAAAAGACTTGGGGCCAATATATCTGAAAGACCACTTCCTCCCATATGAGCTTGCCAGAAATTTGAGGTCTTCAGAGGAGACCTGTTGCATGCCCCAACACCTCGTGAAGTCAGGTTGATGGGTACATGTAACAGGGCTTTCTCTGTAGCAGTGCTTCAACTGTGGTGCTCCCTACCCAAGGAAGTTAGGCTGGCCCCATCTCTTTTAAGCTTCCGGAGGGCAGCCAAAACAGTGCTATTCTGCATGGCATTCAGTGTTTGAAACTGCTATTCTAACTGTTTCAAAATTGGATTCTAGGATTGTTTTAGACTGCTTTTTAAGAGTTTTTAACAAGTTTTTCATGTGTTTTTAAAATGTTTTGATCTTTGTGCTGTTTTAATAGGTTTTTATTTGTTTATCACCTCAGGAGCCCTCAGAGTGATACAGAAAAACTGTAAATATTGAGCCTATTTCTTTAACCTGAACTAAAATCTGCTACAATACAGAAAAACAAAAACAAAATTCCACATTAATATGCTCCATAGAACATTTTCTAGAGATATTTTCTAGAGCCCTGGTGGCACAGTGGTTAAATGCTAGTACTGCAGCCACAACGTTGTGAGTTCTATCCTACAGAGCTCCAAGGTTGACTCAGCCTTCCAGACTTCTGTAGGTTGGTAAAATGAGTACGCGACTTGTTGGAGGCAATTAGCTAACACATTGTAAACCAGTTAGGGACCGCTTTGCACTGATAAGCAGTATAGAAATATAAATGCTATTGCTAAATGCTATGTTATGCTATAGTGCATTAACTGTGTCAGTAAAATAAACCAGCTGTTGTATTCTAGGATCATATGATCACTTGGTAATGAAGCATGTAGGAAATGCTCACACCATAGTTGTCCACCATCACTTATTCACTTTCCCTTGGGGTACCGTACTTTACAGAAATCTAAATAGTGAACACACAAACCTGAGCTGGTATTACTTTAAGTAGCTGTGGTTAGTAAAGACAAAAATGGCAATTCAGCTTTTCTAATACAAAACATACTACAGATAGTGCAGACACCCTTAGTAAACACATGACAGTTCCAACCACTTTATTATATATCGTATATATTATCTCTCCCAAGAGGCTAGCACCATTTCAGGCTAGTAAGCATTTTTCAGCAACAGTTCTATAGCTACTAGTGTGCTGGCTAGAATACACCAATCAAAACATTTTGCTACCTGCAGCTAGAGGTGTACAATTTCCAAAATTTTGGAGCCATTGGAAAAAAATAAAATGATTGGGATTTTTTTTTTAAAAAAATGTGATATCACCCCTCCCCCTCGTACAGATCAAAAATAATTTTGTTACTTTAGAAATATAACATTCATTATACAGTATATAACTCTGGCATAAAATGATCACATTTGACAGTAAGTAGGCACTTAGAAAGGAATGCTGTGATCATTAAAAGTCAACATGGGTTTTTTAAAAACAAGTCATGCCAGACTAATCTTATTTCTTTTTTTATATAGAGTTACACAGTAAGGCCTTTGAGAAAGTCCCCCATGACATTCATGCAAAAAAATTAGTAACATGCAGGCTTCACAATGCAACTGTTAGGTCGATTTGTCATTGGTTGATGGGCTGAATTCAAAGTTTAGTCACCAGTGGCTCCTCTGTATCCTGGAGAGAGGTGACTAGCAGGGTGCCACAGGGTTTTGCCCTGGGCCCAGTGCTATTCAACATCTTTATCAATGACTTGGATGAAGGAGAAGAAGGCATGCTTATCAAGTTTGCAGATTACACCAAATTAGGAGGGGTAGCTAATAGCAGAATTCAAAATGACCTTGACATATTAGAAAGCTGGGCCAAAATTAACAAAATTAATTCCAGCAGGGAGAAATGTAGGATACTACACTCGGGCAGTAAAAATGAAAAACACAGATATAGGATGAGTGACACCTGGCTTGATGGCAGTACCTGCGAAAGAGATCTAGGAGTCTTAGTGGACCACAAGCTGAACATGAGTCAGCAGTGTGATGTGGCAGCTAAAAAAGCCAATGCAATTCTAGGCTACATCGATAGAGTATAGTGTCTAGATCAAGGGAAGTAATAGCGCCACTCTATTCTGCTTTGGTCAGACCTAACCTGGAATACTGTGGCCAGTTCTGGGCACCACAATTCCAGAAGGATATGGACAAACTGGAATGTGTCCAGAGGAGGGTGACCAAAATGGTAGGAAGTCTGGAAGCCATGTCCTATGAGGAGTGGCCTAGGGAACCGGGTATGTTTAGCCTGGGGAAGAGAAGGTTAAGAGGGGACATGATAGCCATGTTTAAATATTTGAAGGGATGTCATATTGAGGATGGAGCAAGCTTGTTTTCTGCTGCTCCAGAGACAAGGACATGGAGCACGGACTCAAACTACAGGAAAAGAAATTCCACCTAAACATTAGGAAGAACTTTCTGATAGTAAGAGCTGGTCAATAGTGGAACGCACTGCCTCAGAGTGAGGAGGAGTCTCCTTCTTTGGATGATTTTAAACAGAGGCTGGATCGCCATCTGTCAAGAATGCTTTGATTGTTTATTCTTGCATGGCAGCGGGTTGGACTGGATGGCCCTTGTGGTCTCTTCCATCTCTATGATTCTGTGATATATTAAGAATACAATTCTGAATGGAATTACAAGTTGAACCCAACTTTAAAAAAAACCAAAACTTTTATTTATTGCTACAGATGGAACTATAGTGTCCTGAACTACAATTAAACTTATTTGTTTTTGCCAGTTTGAGGAGCAGACCAAAACCCTCAATAAAACATCAAGATCAGTAAAACAGGGAAATTATTTTCTTTATAGTGTCAAGCAGACATAACATACTAATTTCCTTAAAAATAACTGAGAAAAGGAAACCAAGACCAGGAAATGTAATGATCAGATATTTTACTTAGTCTTACATAAAACTCTTCCTCTTACATAGTTTTTAGAAATGATTTTCAGACAGTAACTTCCTGTCTTAATTAAACAAAATATCATAAATATTCCATAAAAATTCTGTAGGAAAAAAAACCAGAAAAAAGAATCCTGAATTTTTCTGAACCCCCTCTCCTCCTGCCACTTCTCTGCTTGGATAGCATCCCATCTGGCAGTTGAACCTTATGTTCAACTGGTGATGGAACAACATTTTGTAATACTTCTGAGGCCAGTAGGCTACCTTTGAGGGCACACATCACATCCAATCATTCATTGGGCAACCTGGCACTAGATGCTGCCCACCCAAACAAATGCTGTAGTGCTACAGGAACAGCAGAACCAGAACAGCAAAGCTTTCACATACTTGATACCTGCAAGGAATCTATGGCTTGGATGGGCTTTCTCAGTCACCTCCTCTCCACTCTTTCCCCAGCAGCAATGTGCAGTAATGTGTAGATAGAAGGTGATTACCCAACACAAACAGCCCAGGCCAGAAACAAGCAAGAACCCTCACTACTAGGACGTTAGTTGAAAAATGCTGGAATGGCCCAGGAATTCAGAAGTAATGGGCTGCGAACCACCATGCTCATCATCTACTGCCAGAAGCATCAACTTCATTCTGCCTAATAGCAGAGCTGACTCTAACTTTGAGCTATTGCTTGGATGGGAGACCTGGTAAGACAACATAGACTTGCAACATTCTGGGCTCATACATAGGCCTTGAGAGCTAAGGACACTGAGAAGTTAATCCTCTGCCTCCCAGGGAGAATATGGTAGGCAGGAGACCAAGCTGATTCCATTCATCAGCCAGAGAAAGAGTTGCTGGTCCAGTTATTACTTTACTCTTTGCTTCCTATTTTTTTTTCTTTTGTATAATGTCCATTAGATTATAAGCCTGAAGACAGAGAGTGTCTTATGTTAGAATATCTGTACAGTGCTTGGAATATTGTGGCCACTTTGTAAATAACAATAGCCATTTCCTATCAACCTGTGTTTTATAGTACAAGGCTATGCATCTTTATGTAGAAATAACTTCCATTCTGTTCAATGTAGCTTACTCCAACTTAAATGTACTGTACTGTATACAAGACTGCAGGTTTCCTGCACAAGTTCCAGCATGTCTACGCAAAAGCAAGCACCATTGAATTTAATGCAACCTACTCCCAGGAAAATATCTAATGGATAGAAGTCAGTGGTGTCAAAGCTGTTTGTTCATGTCTTGATAGTAATACAGTACTGACTATATAGTTCTTTTCCTTCTTCCCCCCCCCCTTTCTGATAGTGTCTATAATCACAAGTGTCTATTCTCTCTGGCTTTTCTTTGCAAACGAAGATTCAGGAAGGACTCATCCTGCTCTTTCTGCAAGCGCGCTGATGACTAAAAAGGCCAATCTGAGATAAAGAAGTCCGGTTGCAGAAAGCACAGCAGAAGGGCTCCTTGGGTGATGTTTTTGGGTTGTGATTCTTTCTGCGTTGTCATTTCTCTTCAAGACTTGTTTGGCGTAAGTTCTCAAATAAGGCTGCAGCATTGTGGATAGTGCATCTCCATGCCTCCCGATGTGAGGCCAGGGCGGACCACTGTTGGTGGTCAATTTGGCCGAGCCTGAGATGTTGTTTCAGGGAGTCTTTATATCGCTTTTTTGGAGCGCCCCTCTTACGCGGACCCGTGGTGAGTTCACCGTAGAATAGTATTTTTGGGAGGCGATGGTCCTCCATCCTAGAAATGTGCCCTGCCCAGCGCAGCTGTGTTCTCAATCGAGCCTGTGCAATGGATTTTTCTGGTGGAGCGCAGCGTGCACAGAACTGGCCTCACCCTTTAAACCAGAGATTCATCTGCCGTGGCCTTGCAAGCATGGACATGGCAGCGAGGTCCTCGGGCCGTAGGTTTGATTAGAGTTTCCTTCTCTTAGATAGTTAACCTTACAGGGTTGGACGAGCACCATCTGCCCGGGTTTGGGATTAGAGTTTTCCTTCTCCTAGGACGGTTGCCACAAGGCTAGAGAGCCCATCCTGCCCTTTGACGCTCTTTGTCAGACCCTTCAGTTTTGACCTGTCTGGCATGGGAGACCCTACCAGTGGCTATTATGCCACCGCCAGCATAGCTCAAAACATCATTAGGGTACGCAAGCCTCTCTCCCACGACAAGGGGGCGTCAATGGAGAGGTGTGTTCTCAATATCATGGCCTCAATGCTGGTGATCCGTGCTTGCTCAAGGACAGCAACATTCGTCACATAGTCAGTCCAGTGTATATTTAGGATTGTGCATAAACAGCACTGATGAAAGCGTTCAAGGAGTCGTAAGTGGTGGCAATAGGTGACCCATGTTTCAGACCCATAAAGGAGAATAGACAGTACAATGGCTCTATACACACTGATTTTTGTGCTTTGCCTCAGGTGTTTATTGCTCCAGACTCTTTTGTGAAGTCTTCCAAATGCACTATATGCCTTTGCTAATCTGTGATCGATCTCTTTGTCAATCTTGGCATCTGAGGAGATGATGCTTCCCAGGTAGGTGAACTGCTGAACGGACTTGAGCACAGATTTGCCGACAGCAATGTGGGGATGGTGGTGTTCATCCTGTGGTGCAGGCTGGTAAAGAACTTCTGTTTTCTTCAGGTTGACTTCCAGCCCAAACAGCTCTGCAGCTGTTGCGAAGCAGGATGTTAGGCGCTGCAGAGCTGCTTCTGCGTGGGCAACGAGGGCAGCATCATCAGCGAAGAGCAGCTCACAGACTAGATAGTTTAGAGTCTTAGTGTGAGCCCTCAGATGGCTTAAGTTAAATAAGCTACCATCAGTACGGTAACGTATATAGATGCCGTCGTCTTCTTCAAGCTCTGCCATAGCCCTTTGGAGCATCATGCTAAAGAAGATTGTAAATAAAGTTGGTGCAAGAACACAACCTTGCTTCACTCCATTAGTTATTAGAAAGAGTTCTGAACGAACATCGCCATATCTGACTTGACCATGCTGGCCCTCGTGTAGCAAGATAATCATTTTAAGGAATTTGGGGGGACATCCTAGTCTTTCCACAGACCTTTTCTACTCACAGTGTCAAAGGCTTTGGTGAGGTTGACAAATGTTACATAGAGACCCTTTCTAAGAGACCAAGTGTCTATCAGAAAGGTTTAAAATAGTAGGCTAATTTCTCACAAGAGAATCAGATGATAGCAATCCATAGTAGATAAGTAATTAGAAAAAATAGTGATTGCTTGACCAATTAGTTCTATTCCAACACTCACAAAACTGCTGTGAGAGAACAACCTTGAATATAATAAATACAATTGTAGCAGACCACTGTCAAGCCCTGTAAAAATGAATGGGGATTTTATTTAAAAAAATCCTTCACATCATTCACATTCCCGTGGACAAATTTCAGCCCAACAACAATATTGCATATCCTTTACAGTGGGTGGTTTGGTTCCACAGTTAGGATTCAGATGTGACTGAAGTTCTGACTCAGGCCCATCAATGTGAACCAACCACTTCTGTTCTAGTTAAAGTGTGACATTTTAAATGTCCCTGTTATGATGCTGAACAGTACATGTGACTGGTGATTCATATCTTGTTTCCCATTCTTGATAGTATACAGTTAATCATACAAGTCCTAAAAGTCTATAACTTGTATAGAAAATGAAGAAAAAGGGCATACAGAAAACAACATGTTCATTCATGGTAGATTACTTCATATTCAAATATGACAGGAAAGAGAGGGTGTATCCTCTTTCTCATATAATATTCCTCTTCACACTGTCAGATTCTCTCCTTTCTTGGAACTCGTTACCCTAGAACTTGGAGGCTGCTGAACTCTGCATTGCCTTGCTCCTGCAGCCCTAATCACCTCTATCATTTAAAAAACAATTCTGTAAATACAGACCCTGAGAACAAAAGTTACAAAAACAGGTTTCAGCCACAAACAAGCACTATTGGCTGACGCTACTACATGGGGAAAGTACCCTGCTGTGCACAGGAGCCTTGTCTTCTTCCCTTTCCTCTACCAGCATGTTTCTTTTAGCTCTCTGTCCTAGAATGAATTGCAGGCTTTAAAGAGGAGGACTTCCTCCTACGGTTTCCAGCCTATGAAAATCTTCCCACATACTGGTTTTGTGTATTCATGTTTCATTTTGATTGGGGCAAGCTGTGAACCACTGTATCGCTTTTAAATGCAAATTCTTATCCAGAAGCAGTAAGCTGATTTGGGATGACGGCACTTCTAATCTTGTCAAGGTTCAACAGGGGTATCATAAAAATGTCTCACTTCTTCGAAAAGTAACTCTAGTCATTTTGAGTGTATGGTGTTGGTACCTCATCCCACACTGCTTCTGTCACCTTAAACCAGTATAAAGTATAGTCCATGAAAGCTTATGGTGAAATAAATTGTGTGCATATGTACTTTCAAGTTGCCTGATGATTTATGGCAACTTCATGAATTTCATAGGGTTTTCTTAGTCAAGGAATACTCAGAAGTGGTTTTGTCAGTTCCTTCCTCTGAAATATAGCACCTGGTATTTGTTGTTGGCCTCCCAGCCAAGTACTAACCAGAGCTGATCCTGCTTAGCTTCACAAGATCAGACAGTACCTGGTGCCTTTAGGATATTTAGACAGCCTTAAATTAGTTATCCTTAAACGTGTCAGATTACTTTTTTCCTTTGTATAAAGTTCTCTAACACTGCACAATGCAATATATTATTTTAACATTTTTTAAATTGCATTTCTTTAACTGCTAGCTTCTTATGTGAAACTTGCTTGCAGTATTTCTAAGCCTAGCCCTTCAATTATTCAATACTTCCACTGTTTTCTTATGCATACAATATCACTTATGTCTTTCTACCCATTGAAATGCTAATCAATTCTTTTAACTTTCCCTTTTTGAGTGGATGAGGACAAACTAGTATGGGAATTAGGACCTCATCTAGAATTGGTTGGCTGTGTGTGTGTGTGTGTGTGTGTGTGTTGGTCTACCAGCATTAATTCCAGATGCTGAGGGAAGGAACTGGCAAAACCACCTCTGAGTATTCCTTGCATAAGAAAACCATATGAAATTCATGTGGTCGCCATAAGTCTATAGGCTAATTGAAGGTGCGTGTGCACACATACACACAGAGGACCACAGAAGCGCCATCCCAGAAGAATATAAGCTGATGAAGTCTCCGCCCCAGTATTCTTTTGTTTGAGGTGTTGTCTATACAAGGTGTGTGTGTGTGGATTGATGCGTACTAACACCAATTTGGAGCTGCTTTGATTTGTCTTAACATTTTTTTTAGCAAAATCGCAGGCCTACAAAGCTATCCGCTTTTGTCGTTCCAACAGGCATGCCTGCATTTCAAGATGGGTGCAAGTGAATTACTCGTGTTTTTATTTTCACCAGTTGCCACCACCAAACAGGTTTTTTTTTTTAAAAAAGCATACCTAAGGTGCAAAAGTGATATTCTGCCTAAATAAATTTTTAAAAAGAGAAAAAAAGGCTGTTTCATCACCTCACCACATGATTGCTATGGTGAAAATCCAACATGGCTGCTCCGGACGCTTGCCTTGTTAAGCAAGCTCCACCCCCTGCACACATCCGACCAATTACCTACTTCTGCTCTTATGGGGAATGCAAATGAATGTGAATCAGATTGTCCCAACGAGTGGGAATGCACATTCCCCGCAGAGCTTTTTAAAACCTTCAGGAAAAGCTGTGAAGGCTTTTCCTTCAGAGTTTTTGGTGGATTTGGCTCCCCTCCTTCCAAATACTGTGGATTGATGCAAGATGGCATTTAGACAAATCGTATTCTCCTCGAATTCTATGAGGAGTATTTTTGCTGTCTAGACAACCCCTTAGATGGTTCCCAGAGGGATAATGATAGCAGTGGAAATAGGTATGGCAAATCTGTGCAAAAATGTGACCTCTTGGAGGAGACAACCACTATCCCCATGGACATGAAGAGAGGGATCACCATCTCTTGACTCCCCAGGGGTTCTCAGAAGATAAAGGGAATTCAAACACTTCCCACACTCAGTTATTAAGGGGAAGTGCATACACACTGGTTTCAACAGGTAGAACCTTGCTTTAGTCAGGTAAATCCTCCTGCCCCCCTCAGCACATACCAGGATTAAGAGACAGGCCCACTGATGGCAGAGGAGGGAGTAGTCTGTCTCTTACAGTTCCTGCAGAGATTTTCGCAGATACCAATACAGATCAGAAGAAGGCAAAATGCAGATTGCTTTGGTCAGTGACATACCAAAGTGCAGTCCATGAAGCCTCCCCCAAAGCCCCCATACCTCATAAATTTAACCAGCTGCAAATGCAGCAGTTCACTTTTCCCACCTCCCAAGGCCCCTCCCTGCCCCAAAATAAAAAAAGCCAAAAATGGCCAAAATGGTGGCTGGAAGTGATGCAACATCATTTCCAGTGCATCAAGATGCAATGGTGCACAATGAGTGAGGCCCAAGGGAAAAATGCCCCCCTCTCTCTCCACAGTTGGCCACCCTGGTATAGATATTGGCCTTCTTCTCTACAGAGACATAGCGGATACACCAGGTCTGCAAGTTTCCCCCAATCACTCCTGTAGCTGTCTCGGGGGTGGGGAAGAACAGCTCCTCTTCTTCCAGTAGAATCACGATGCTTCAGCTGGAGCCTCCTTTGGGGCAAAAAAATAAAATTGAATGAAATAAGATAAACCAGAGTCCTTCTCAACACCTCTGCGTCAAGCCACTAGAGGGAAAGAAGTCTAGAAAGGAACTCTCCACTCTCTGATAGTTCCCCATTTGCCTCAGGTTCCATTTTGACACCTGCAGTCTATGCTATTAGGATAGTTCATGGTTGATTCAAGCTCTACAGCAACACAATTTTGTCAGCCACCAACAGAAAAACACTCTGCTACCCTCCCACACTCAATCCATCTGGAATGAGTCTCAATAGAAAGATAAACAGAATCTCTGTTTCCAGACAAAGATTTGCTGATATGGTGAGGTCCTACCTGCAGTGCCACACCAGATTACTGGCAACTGTGGTTTTCTACCAGGATTCATCCTTAGATAATATTTTACTTCACACTGTTCCAAACTTTTCTTCCAGGATGCTAGTTGAAAGTCTTCCAACAACTTCAATCTCAAAGATAACATTCTCATTCAAGGTGCATATGTTGTTCAGTTAGTGGATTTCAGTTCAACACTTTGAAAAAGAGATTCCTATCCAGGAAGTCAACTGAGTGATCTTGAGCACAGGTACCAGACTGAGGAGACGGGAAGAATACTTGCCAAAAAAAAGTTTTCTGGTCCCCAGAAGATTCTCAGCAGTCTATAAACCTTCTGAAATCCCAGGCAAGCAGATTCATTTCCCCAATTTTCATCAGTCCCAACATATTTTCATCCATACAAGACAGCACAGAAATCAAAGCTTATGCCAACAGAAAGGATGGGGGTGATGGGGGTGTCAGGCTGAAATCCCTTCAGAGAGTTGCCACCTATCTGTTCTCTCGGATAGAGGCCCATCTTCACTTCATCTGAGCAGAATATCTGAAAGAGGTTCTTACTGTACTAGTAGTTTGGCTTTGCTGACTTCCTGTTTGGATAGAAAGTCCAGTCCAGGAATGAAAAAGGTGCACCCTTACCCCACACCAAATATGCAGAAAAATGGCCCATAGCATCTCAAGCAATCTGGTGCTATGGGCCAGATGGGTCAAAAAACAGAATTTCTAGTCAAACACCCCATCCCCAATTGGGTGGTCAAGGGCTAATGGGGAGCTGAACAAAACAGCCTTGGAACCACATCCGTCCCATAAGCTGCACTTTACCTGCTCTAATCTAAACCCAGCAGGATGGTGCCTACACCACAGTTTTCAACAAACTGCCACATTTGGACTTGGTCACATGAAGCTGGTAGACTTGCAGGAAAGCAGCCACTTTTGGAGGTTCAGAGCAAACATTCAAGGTGAAGAGGTTGAGAGCATGGAAGTTCTCTCAACAAACTGGTCCATAGTTCTCTTGTACATGTTTTCCCTCCTCCTCCTCATAGTCAGGAAGATTAAGGAAAATCAGTCAAAGATTTTACTATATGGGCCAAGGTAGCCATGATGCACATGGTACTCAGATCTGATGAGTGGTCTCTTCCAGACCACATGGCTCTCCTACATAAAGAACCTCTATAAGAATTTGAGACTTATGAGTCTGATCACCTGCAAACTGAGACAGATCAAAAGTTACTTTTAGCCTCTTGTCATTCATCTATTAACAAGCCCCATGAGCTTACTCGGAAAGCATTTCTATCACAGTATCAACAAGGTGTGAGAAATAAGGAGCATATCCCAGGGTGTTAGCTCTTTTAAGAAAAAATATGAAGACCAAATCTATTAGGAAGTAGCCTTCCTCAGCAGAGTCTAGTAGAGTAACATGCCTGAATCTTCAGTACCTCCTTGGCTGCCACTGACTTAAATAAAATAACAGTAAGCAGGCAGCATCAAATTACAAACTAAAGAACTTTACTAACTGCTTTTAGAATGTACACATACTTTTAAGTTATATACATCTTAAATAATGAAAATATTAGGTAAAGGGAACAGCTCCGGTGAAGTTTTAACTGACCATCTTGTTGAGTTGAGAACAAAGAAGTGAGAGAGGAAGGATAGAGAAGGGGTGAGTTTTTATATGACCATCAATCCTAGAAGTTTCTTGGGTCACAAGGTCTGGTTGCTTAAATACACAAAGTATTTATGACCATGCTTTACAATAGACAGATGAAGGAATGGAGAAACCTGAGCTAAAGAACTCAGAATGAGCATAGGCATTGCTCTAATAACAATGAAAGGGGGGTGAGAAAGAATGCTTGATTTTCCAGCAGTGAAACCTCAGTATTCCTACAAGATGATCTTGCCAAGGCTTAAATGTTATGCAGATATGTATTGACCCATTGCTTTGGAAAGCTAAAATGATCGTCATTAAGTGGCCATCCACAAGTCTGCAGATTCCTGAAAAACTTTGCTTTTATCATTTCTCCTTTATTTCAAGTGTCCGTATTAGATGTGTAATGTGATTTTGACAGCATTATTTGTATCTCCTTTTCAGTCACTAGGACTGTACTATTCAAGATCCTGAGCTGGATAACTGTTTTCTTATTAGCAGTGGTCTCAATTAGAAGGATGTTCAAACTTTAAGCATTCTCTTCTAAAGAAGAGCTATGCATGTTTCAAACCCTTTCATTCCAGAGGTCAGTTTTAAAACAAACTGCATTTTCATAGTGAGTAGCCAAGAGAGGCCATGGATATTCCTGCTCCAATGCCAAATTTCTGAAGGAGATAAACTGTTCAATACTGATGATAAAGCCTAGTAGAGTCAGTATAAAATTTGATAGTGCTGCATGCAACTGCCATGTGATGTTCACTTTCAGTACCCATGACCAAGTGAGGGAAGGGGAAGGAGGATTATTCTCTTGCCTTCTTCAAACTCTCAAGGGTACTGTAGCACACTCCATTATGGGAACACTATGCTCAGCCATTTTCTAGGAACAGACTCCCTTGGAGAAAACTGTACTGTGGCCATCTGGACCTTGGTGCATACCTTCACAGATCATTGTAAATTTTAACATGTTCACCTCCCCTGAGGGTGCCTTTGGGGGGGGGATGTCCTTCAAAGGATTCTGCACCCAGAAAAAGTATCCATAATGTACTCTTTTGGTTTTGACATCCTCCCACTAGTTGTCCTCCTGTACTCAAGGAAAGAAAATGGAAATTATTTACCTACCAATTAATTTCTCTTCTTTTCAAGAGGCAGCTAGGCCCACCCACCTTTGGACTGGCTCTTTTTAAGGATGCACTTTCAGCAGAATATTCCAGCCCAGAAAGAATCATTTAATCTCAGCCACAAAGAGTCAAATTCTCTCTCCATTCTGTTCACTGCTTGGCCCTCCTGAGTTTGAGGAGACTATATCTATTTCTAGAAAACAAGAATACTGGTTCCCTTTTTTTGTTGTTAACCATAAAGTTAACAGCTTGTGATTTTTTACTTCTGGATGTCCTTATTACTTTCATGCTGGGTCTCCATGGGTATGTGTTGTATTCTTAAAAAAAACTTATCTCATTGTGACATACATTCCTGAGGTAGAAGTATCTGGGGATAAAGGAGAGAGGCCCATCCACCTCAGGATTCAAGCTTTGGGGACTCCCAGCCTCAGAGGAAGGACCTAATCCCCATGTTAGCCATCGTCATCCTTCCTAGGGAAAAAAGAAACATTCACTGAAGAATTTCCATTCATTGCAGCCAACAGTTTCTCTTCACTGTAGCTATGTGCATGTGAGGTTTTTTTAATGCTAAAATTAAGCTTTACTTACAAACATTAAAATATCAATATTTTGGAATTTACTGAAGTTTTAAAAAGTAAACATTGTTCCCTTTCTCCAACAAGATCACTTTCAGATGATTCAGTGACAATGTTAGGAAAGATCCCAGTTTTACACATTGAAATCTCAGAGGAATAATGAAAACCAAGTAAGTTGCTAGCAGATAATGTTTTTGTTCATTATAGCAGTTTTTAAACCACACTTCAAGAATCTTTCAGCTTCATCCTTTGTAATTCTAACTCAGTGGTTCTGAGTTTCCCTCTAATGCCTGAGAAAACAGAAGGAAGTTTAAATGGTTCAAACTGTTCTTATCCCTTCCCCTCTAGGTAATTGTAATGGATTTGTTCATTACATTTGTTCATGATGGAGCTAACAGTGGCCTAATGAAGTCTGAGCTTTTCCTGCCAGTGCTGGCACTACTTGAGATCCATGAAACGAATGTCCATGATGAGCAAGAAGTTCTTGGGCAATGGCCGAGGTGCTGGTGAAAGTACTGTGAAGACCTGACGTTCAAGATCCACTCCAGTGACTACAATGAAACCAGCCACACTTGTCTCAGAGATGTTCTCATCAGTGCCATCAGCAGTACTAACACTTAGTAAGTGGTGTACCATGTCACGGCCAGGTGTAACTGGTACTAGCTTAAGTTGGTTGTCTTCTTGCGACATGCCCAGGGGCAGGCATGAATCGGGGATGGTAGGAGCTCCAACCTTGTATATCTTTACATCAGAGAACTTGACATCAAAGGCATGTGGGTAGAAGCATCCACGGAAACCATAGAAATATTCACGAATGCGTTCATCACGGAACTCCCGTCGAAAGTCCTTGGAGCGCTCCACCACTCCACCTGACTTGGGGAGCAGCACTGTCCGGACAAAGTGAGGCAAATCCCGCTTCAGTTCATTGTAGAGGCGCTCTTGATCCAGCACTACTACAACATCAACTTCAAAGGCAGAAGCAGCATGAACAAGTGCCTGGTACCCAGATCCCTTCACCCAGCCACAGGTATTGATGACACAGCCACTGACTGAAGCACGGCGGTTCACTTCACAGCGCTGGTTGAATACATCAGCCAAACGAGATGTAATCTGCAGAGGCGAAGAATCAGAACTTAATTTACAGAAAGCTACACTAAACTCATGGACTAAAACACTTGTGACACAAAGATAGTTGGCCTCTTTTGGAAGTTTCTCTCCCTAGTGGTCTCAAAAACTTTTCAAGGCATTGGGTTATTAACTTAGTTGTCTGTATTTTTAAAAACTTTATTATGCTATTTCCAGGTATAAACATGATATAACCTAACAAATAAAAAGAATAAAGAGAGAAATAGAGGGAATTGGACCATTTTGTGGAGTAACTGCGGAACAAGTAGTAGGTAGACATCAACAGCCAAGGAATCTTGTTATTGTTGTGTGGCTTCATTTCTGTGCTTCTGACTTATAGCAACCCTAAAGCGAATCTATCACAGGGTTTCCTTGGCAAGAGGGGGGTTTGCCTTTGCTTTCCTCTATGGCTGAGAGTGTGTGACTTCCCCAGAGTCACCCAGTGGGTTTCCATGGATGAGTGGGGATGTGAGCCTTGGTCTCCCAGATTCCTAGTCCAATGCTCAAATCACTACACCATGCTGGTGTGCACCAGGGAACCTACAAAATTATTAAGGGTTAGGCCTGAATGTATACATTGAGATGAAAGCAAGATCTTCCGTATTTCATAAATTGTACTGGTGGACCATACAGCAAACAGTCTTTGTCTGCATAAATAAAAGATGGGCACTAAATGTCTGAAAAACTGTCTGGTCTATTTTTAACTCTTGCTGCTTTTAGTTTGTAAAACAACTTTTCTAGTACCACCTTTGTCCATACATGGTCTAGCCATCCTCTAACACAAAGACCATCAAGATTTTTCCAGCACTTAGCAATTTCTAAACATGTTGCAGCAAATAAGAAGATAAGTCTTGTGGTGTAAATGCTCAAAAAGCATAGACAACAATGGTAATGCAGCCACTGCTGTTGTAGTGGCTGACTTGCTATATGCTTTAAGTGGACAATATTTGCTCCCAGCATTGTGAGACCAGGGGCTAACACGGCCACATATAGTATGTATTAAGGATCCCTCCTCTCCATAGCCTCTCCAGCACATGGGCAACATAGACTTGTCCATGTATGCAAGTCATACCAGTGATGAATGCTCTTGGAGAGTTTTCACTTAATTGTGCAAAAAGTAATTTTAAAAGGAGGGGCACACACAGCCAATTCCACTGGAAGTTATTTAGAAACATAACCCAGCTTCCCAAGCTAGTACTTGCCCATATGTTGCATCAATCAACCAGCTATGAGTTAGAAATGTAGCCCCTTGTAACATTTACATGGATAATCATATGTTTTAAATATTTATCAGTGATCTCAGAAGGCTATCATGCATTGCAATATCTTGAAAAATTCACAAATCTGGAGTTTTTGAAACCAGGTAGCTCCAAGATCTTGTAATGTAGTTCTAGATCATTCTTTTGTAACTGGCATTCCTCTCTAAAATATTTCCCTTATTCTATGAATCCCCTTTTCTCACCACCCTGCCTACTGGGCTGTTTAGCTGCATGTTAAAGTTAAGGATGGCCAAGAAAGGGACTTAAAGTTGAAGGACTAGGCACTAATACTTTGTCCCAAATTAACAGTTTCCAAGGTATGGGGATTATTAATTTTATGTACAGGTATCTGCCTTTTGGTGGGCTGTAAAAATTAAAATGATCCAAAAATTAGTGCATGATTGTAAATTCCATTTATTGTGTATAAATTGTAAAGAAAAATTACTATTTACTAATTAAGTATGAAAATTAGACTACTCTCCTTCCATAAAGAGTTACTGGTTAAATGATATGTTTAAGTTCACCAACAGCCCAGTCCTAGAGCAAGCCTGTTCAAATCGATGAGCTTAGGCAGCAATGAATCAGACTCCAAATTAATCACAGTTGGAACACAAATGTACAATGAACCAGTTTAACCAGATTAACGAAAAGAAAATGCTGATGAAGGAGCAAGAATCTGAACACCCGTAGCCTACTCAGGTCTACTCTTTCAGATATGGTTCCAAACATCCTGTGGTAACAGTTCCACACCTCTCACAGGCATAATTAATCTAAATCTAAATAATTTGTACTCCCTAGCCCGTAAAGCTCAAGCAGGAATTGTAAGTCTCCTATCAAGATATACTTGCTTTCTTTTCCCTCCCACATTATCTAAATCTATTTGTGTAAACACCTCCCTACTGTCATTTACCCCTTATAAGAAGGTACGATGCAAAGATGAGCTCTAGAGCAAGGGTGAAAAGCAAACCCAGGAAATGATGGCATCTTGGAGAAAGGGATATAGCCATCTGGGGACCCCCAGGGGGCTAGATTTGACCCCAGGGTCTGAGGATCTCCACTTTAGCTTTAGGACCAATCACATGTTGGGCTCAAGAGAATTCACAAGAGGAACAACATATTGATAGGCATCTCCTGTTCAACCCCAGTCTCTGTGGAAATCAGAGGCAAACAAGGGAATGCAATTGCTAACTATCATCCATGATCTGTACCTGAGAAGGATATAAAAGTTATTTCATTACAGCCCAGTGGGATCTGGCAGTAGAAATAAGGAAATTTTGGACGCTGGACTTTAATGGTCAGGACGGCAGAGGCTCTTTAGACTGTGATGGGTTTCACTTATATCAAACTGTAATTTCACTTATGTCAAACTGTGGTAAACCATCCCTGCTGCACACAGAGGTTCTCCTGCTCATTCTTCTGAATGGAGTCCTGGAATCCCCTGCCCCACCTCCTCCCCATCTTGATCTGTATGACTGCAGGGACCAGAATGCATAAAGAAACTCATCATATAACACATACGTCAAGCATGTTACTTACTTTGTTATAAAGCTTGATGTTCGTGCCAGGTGTTGTAGACCCGAAGTGATAGACCAGAGGGGCCTGAACTGAGAATCCTTCTTCAACGTCTGCAGGTCGCTCAATATAGAGTGCCCCCATGGTACCTGGGATAGAAATTGAGCCTTGGCCTACATCCAGCTCCACAAAAGTGGGTCGGCGGCCCAGGCGGACAGCATAATTCAGCAGCAGGCGGCAGACAGTTGACTTCCCTACGTCTGTGGGACCCACCACCATAACCCGAGGTCCCCGTTCATCTTCGCGCTCTGCCTGCCACCGCATCTGCTCCAGGGCTGTGTGGGTGTTGAGGTACAACAGCATTGGTGTGTCTTTAGAAATGTAGGCTACTTCAGTCCGCCCAGTCAGCTGCACTGAACAGCCATGCCAGGTGAACACAGCCACTTTAGCACCAGCATCAAAGGTGAATTTCTTGTTGCGTGTCAGTTCAGTGCCAAAAATCTCAGCCATGCCTGTCATAAGCTCCAGCTGGACAATTTGTGAGGCTTCAACCTCAAAACGGAGCTCAGTCTCCCTTTCCAGCTCAAACTTGGCTACCAGTTTCTTTTCATCCCCTGTTTCCTCTGCCATCTTGTTTTATTTGTAATTTCTATGGACACAAAACATAAACCAATTAATTAGCTCGTATTTAATAATTAAAAAATGCTAAATGTCATGAAAAGATATTGAGGATTCTTTCCTCTCCCGATGTTCTGTTTTTATATAAAGCAGTGAGTCTGACAAACTTTTTTTTCTTTTTTGTTCTAAAAGCAAGTATTTTTGAAAGAATGAACAAGTGTAGGGTTTGTATTTAAGGTCTAACTCACCCATCCCTAACTTGAGTCCCTTCACATTCTTTGGGCTACAGCTCCCATCATCCTTCATTATGCTGATTGGGGCAGATGGGAGTTGTAGTCCAGAACATCTAGCAGGACAGAAGTTGGGGAAACTTGGTGACATCTGAGTCTAGACAGGAGGTTTTCCCACCTTGTTTAACAAGTCCGGGAACATGGTGTCTTCTTTGATGTGTATATGGCCTAGGTATTGCTTCATTACCTTTTCTTCTAAAGAGAAGAAACTGTGATTATTTCCATTCTCTGCTTGCAGCACACCAAGAGATGGACTGTGTGCTTTAAACGTTTACTGTATTTACAGGATCTTGTCTTAGGACAGGCCAGATCAATTAGATCACGTTATTTAGGTCCCTAGTCAATTAATTTTACTACTGGAACATCAAAATGAAGAGAGGATAGAAGGTAGCAGGCCAGTCCTTCCTGCCCAAGGGAATGGCCAACAACTCTCCATGCACTGACATGTGGTTTTGTTCTCTATGGTGCTGATGCCATTCCAAAATATATGAAAAGTTGGGATTCATCCTGTACATAGAGCAGGGCTGGGAAACCCCTCCCTTCCCAATGTTATTGGACTATGATTCCTTTCATATCTCCCAGTCTGGCTAGGACTGATGGGGGATGTAGTCCAACAACCATCTGTAGAGCCACAAGTTCCTTCCAGCTGGATATACAGTATATGGGGTAAGTAAGAGTGTGCTCTTCCTATCTCCTTGTCACTCGCTAAAGCACCATTTCCCAGATGGAGCTGCAGTCCTGCCCCATCCAGGCCAAATTCACACTACACAAATAATCCAGGGATCTGTAGTTTGGTGAGGCACCAGCACTCCATCGGAAGAGAAGGCTAAAGACCTTTTTAAAACTACACATCTCAGGGTTCCACAGGAATGAGCTACGGCACATAATGCAGTTTCAAACTGGATTATCTGTGTCGTGTGGATTTGGCCCCCGTGTTCAGACTCGAAACAGACCACGAATAATCGAACAAGGCAGGGCCAGCAGGGGAAAACATCCCCCGGCGAAGAGAATAAAAGAGCGGCTCCGCTCCCGTCCTGGTCGTGTAGACACCGCATCCTGAGGACTAAGGGTCTCCATGGGAACGGAGCCACGGTCGTAGAGTCACCCACCTACTGAATCCACAGGTACACGCCATACACTAGTCCCGGGTCGGGCAGACAACGGAAGCGCCCGTTGCCCCGGAAGTGAAAGGGAGCGGCGGTTGGCTTGTTTTGTGCCGCGCGCACGCTTTAGCACCGCTCCGTCGCTTAGTGACTCGATGGAAACGCCGCTCCCTGGGCTACGCAAATGAAGGGGACCGGAAGGAGCCGGTGGCCCTTCGCGCGGCCTCCTGGGAAACGTAGTTTCTGATGACATTATTCAGCAGCCTGACTAGTAGAGGCAGAGGGGGAAAGGGCTAGGGTGTTTTTCTTTTCAAGCATAGGGTTGTTTCCGTTCCTACCTTCAGGATGACTTACCTAACTCAGACACGTCATCATTCAAGAGGTAACAGTAGGACCCCTGTATCCACTGATTCATTATCCACTGCTTCAATTATCCACGGGACTCAAAACAGCACACCTATCATAAGTCTTCCTAGAAAATGTGTCTCTAGCCATTTTCTAGGTCCTTCAAGGCAACTCTATGGTGTTTTAAACCAGAAGTCACATTATTTTCAACGTTGTTCACTATTATCCATGGTTTTGGTATCACGGGGGTCCCCAGAACCAATCCCCAGCGGATAGGGGGATCCTACTGTACTGTTTGTTTACCGAGCCAAAATATACAGGCAGAAATAGATCAGCACAGCTCTTTATCTGCAGAACACTGTGAAACTGGTGTGCATCCGGGCGCTGTCCTGATAGATTCCAGCACATAATATCACACTACACTGTTATAGTGCTATTATTCCAGTTTAAACTCTATGGCTGCCTCCTGTGGAATTCTGGGGTTTGCAGTTGAGGGAGGGACATTTAGCATTCTCAACCACAGAGCTCTTAGGCTTCACTAAACCACAAAACCCAGAAGTCAACAGGAGGCAGCCAGAGCAGTTAAAGTGGAATAATAACACTATCTGCTCAGTTACACGACAGTTTTTATCGCAGGGAGAAGCAAGATTTGCTCATCCCAAGTTTGTCCCTTGTTGTTTACATGATTTGTCATGGGATGAACACTATCCCGGGATTGTTATTTACATGACAACCTTTTCCATGAGAAAAGCAAGATCCCGAGACGTAGTATCCTGTGATTTTTGTTTTGTTTTGTTTTTGTTTTGTTTTGTTTTTGTTTACACGGGAAATGGTTCCAGGATTTATTTATTTTTAGCTGTCAGTCAAGGATGCGATTACTTGTTTTTTCACAACCTTGGTGACATATTTCCTGTGGAGTTTCCTGCCATGAGTGATGCTATTGGCTGCCACAAATGTTTGCTCAAGCTTCTGCATTGGTGAGAGAAGGAAGGCGAAGGCAACCCCCTCTGCACAATTCCTGTAAAAAAATCCCCTGGTGGGCTTGCCACAGAGGTTAATGCCAAATAAATGTAAAAACCCATTTAAAGGGTGATTGATAGCACAGACACACACAAGCCTTTAAAAAACACAAGCCTCCGTGCAGGGAAGGGGGGAAGAAAAGGGACAGGCGATCTTGGATCCGAGAGATTGGCAGTGTGAAACTCCATTTAAAAAAAAAAAAACAAGCCTCCATGCAGGGGAAGGCAGAGGGAAGGAAAAGGGACAGGCGATCTTGGAGCCCAGAGGTTGGCAAGTGTGAAACTCCATTTAAAAAACACAAGCCTCCTTGCAGGGGAGGGTGGAGGGAAGGAAAGGGGACAGGCGATTTTGGATCCAAGAGGTTGCAGCTGGGAAGGAAGTCTTTGCTTTCAGCCAGTGAGGCTGAATCTATTGAAAAGGGTGACTGTCCCCTTCTTCTCTGAACTCTGAGCCTGCCCCTGCCCACCTCAATTTCCAGCCATCACCTAGTTCCAAGATATTTTGTTCTGACCTGTTCACATATCCGATTTTCCGCAACCTCCCAAGACTTAAAAACATGGGACAAACTGAGGGATGGAAAGTCACGCTCCTTGGAGGATATATGATGCCCCCCCTTCTGAAAAGCTCAAGATCATCACAATGAATGTGTGAACAACCAGGGTTCATCATGAGTTCATCTCACAACATTTTTGTCGTGTAAACGGCTCCTATAAGTGTAGTGTGATCATCTTTATCTTGTCACTGACAAAAAACAACAACCCTGCTATATCATGTTCTTTAAATATTTGATGACTAATTGAATCTGGGTAGATGCTACAGCAGACACAAGTCTTAAAGCACCTTATAGAGTCACAGGTTTGATGGTGGCATAAGCTTTCACATATTGAAGTCATCAAAGTCTTGTCATACAAAAAGATTTCTAGCTTTTAAGATGCCTCAATATTCTCTTTTTTATTTGATTATTTCAGGATAATGAATTTTGCGCTTTTTATGGACACATTCACCAATGCCATAGTAGGTCATTTGTATACAGGGGGAAAGTTTCCAGCTCCCCACTCCTGTATGTTGTTGCCTCACAAAATAAATGTTATCTGGTAGTTTGACAAGGAATAATAGGACAAGCTGCAAGGAATAGTAGGAAAATTCAGGGGAATTGTAGCCCAACTATTTGGGCATAATTAAAGTTACAGTTCAATTTTTCCCAGGTTCTCAGTGGTCAGATAGACTGTGCTACTGTCACCACACAACTATGGTGTAAAACACAAATAGGTGTCTTGTCAGAAGTATTCAAAGTTCTCTTCCTACCTAGTAGTCAAATGTGGTCTACAGAGCTAGGCAGCAGTAGAGAGATAATTAAAAGTTTCAAAGATGCCACTTACAAAAGAAGTCTCATCTAGGGAAATCTCACTGGATTCAGGGATGATGGGAATGTGAGTCTAGAAACATGGGGGGGCACATTCCTGCTGTAGAAGTAATGTGTAGGAAGGAAACGGATTAGGAGAAAAGGGGAGATGAAAAAGTATGAATACATTCATTTATCTTCAGGAAGAATGGTTTTGTCTTCAAATCACTCTCTTGTGACAAGATTTTATATATACACACACATGCAATATAGGGTTATGGGATTTCCTGAAGAGCAACAGTGAGGAGTTGAAAGATATCCTATTGCCCTAGGTTTGTTATTATAGCTATGTTGTTCTTTTTGTACAGATTTGTTAGCAAATTATCTAGCCTGACTCCTGGTGTCATGTTAGATAGGTTGTCCCTAGAATACCTCATCTCTGGTCTGGTTCTCCACAGCTCTTTTATTTTGCAGTCTAGAGGGCCTAGTTTTCTCCTCCCTTTAAAAAAAACCTCCTTCTGCTACTACTTCTTTATCCCACTTTATTGTCAGTTTTCCATTCCTTTGTTCCCTAAGTATCTATACCCTTTTATTTGCTGTTCAGGTTGTAGCATAACATTAATATTTAATTTAATTCAAAGGGGTTAGATAGTGAATTGGATAGACAAATATAAAAAACAACATGCGTTGAAGGGGATTATCTGATACACCTAGAGCCTCTGGCCTACGCCCTGTGCTACATCCCTACAGCTCAGACTTGTTCTTCAGTCAAGCTTCAGACATGCAACCAGAATTAGAGTGCAAACTCCAGATTTCCTGTACTTTCAGAATTATGGCAGAATCCATGTCCACAGATATTGCTACTGAGACTACCTCTTCAGCCTATGACATTTTGGAAGCAGACAGGCCCTAAAGAGTAAGCATGTTGACCAAAAAGGTCTAGGAAGCATATTGAGCTGAGAAAAAACAGCATCAGGAAACGTCAGAAAGGGCCAGGAACAAGGTAATACAAGATACATATTATATCACAACTGCTGTAGGCAGAAGTGAAATTCAAGAGACAATGGACCAGTTAAACTCCAACTATATGTGATACCAACTGCTGTCTGGGAAACAACTGACCTTCCTATCCAGATTTAAGACAGATTCAAGTATGAGGGAACATACTATTCAGACTACTGTATAAACCAGGACACAGATAACATTGTTAAAAAGTTATTACAGAGACAGAGAACAGAATATGTCACAAGGGGGGGGGGAGAGTTCACAATGCTCCCACTTTTCTGGGCACTCAGCAAGGTCAATTAGGTCTGCTTGTTCTGACTAAACCTTAGTCAGCTTAGCTGTGGCCAAAGCGTTGGCTGAAGAAGAGTGTACAGGGATAAATGTTTCTGGGGGGGGGGGGAGGCAACCATAAAAGCAGAAGCTGCCACTGCTGTTGAAGCTCATAGGAAGACTGAGATGGAAGTTAGCCTGGAAGCCCTGCATCTCAAGAGGAAATCAGCAGTAGATTAGGCCCAAGCCAACAAACATTATTGTAACAATTGCGCAACAGAATGGGAGAACCAGTTTGATTGATCTGAGGCAGCAGGTTCTACCCAACTGACCACAAGCTTTGTGTTAAGCTGAAATAAAAAGTTTATATCCAATATAGGTAAGACCAACACATTCCCCTACAAATAAAAATATTTTCTGTTATGATCCAGCTGCACCTATGCGAAGGGCCACAGGTAGCTTGCAATCCAAGCATGTATGCACAGGACAATGTACTACCAGTTTGAACTCTATCTCAAACGGTATGGGAGACCCAGGTTCAACAGAGAGCTGCCAAAGCACAATAAGTGAAGGGGCAAAGCATGGATACCCTGCAATATTCATATGTATATAACCAGTGGAATTCACTTCACAAATTTTTGAGAATTTCTGCTGGAGAACAATCCAAGCAGACTGGAGGAGGGCAAATGTTGTCCTCATCTTAAAAAAAAAAAAAAAGGGGTGGGGGGGTGGGAGAGTACCCAAATAATTACTGCCCAGTCAGTCCAACATCAATACCAGGAAAGATTCTAGAGCAGATCATTGAACAGATTGTCTGTAAGCACTTAGAGAGGGATGCTGTGATTACTAAAAGTCAACATGGGTTTCTCAAAAACAAATCAAGCCAAACTAATCTTATCTCTTTTTTTGATAGTAGAGGAAGGGAATGCTGTGGATGTAGCATATCCTGATTACAGTAAGGCCTTGGACAAGGTCCCCCATGATATTCTAGCAAACAAGTTAGTAAATTATGGGCTAGGCAATGCAACTGTTAGGTGGATTTGTAATTGGTTGACTGACTGAATCCAAAGTGTAGTTACCAATGGCTCCTCTTCATCCTGGAGAGAAGTGGGGTGCCACAGGGTTCTGTCCTGGGCCCAGTGCTATTCAAAAACTTTATTAATGACTTGGATGAGGGAATAGAGGGCATGCTTATCAAGTTTGCAGATTATACCAATTAGGAGGGGTAGCTAATATCCCAGAGGACAGGTACAGAATTCAAAATGACCTCAACAGATTAGAAAGCTGGGCCAAAACTAACAAAATGAATTTCAACAGGGAGAAATGTAGAGTGCTACACTTAGGTAGAAAAAAATGAAATGCACAGATATAGGATGAGTGACACCTGGCTTGATAGCTGGGCATATGAAAGGGATCTAGAAGTCTTAGTAGACCACAAGTTGAACATGAGTCAGCAGTGTGATGTGGTAGCCAGAAAAGCCAATGAGATTCTATGCTGCATCAATAGGGATATAATGTCTAGATCAAGGGAAGTAATAGTAACACTCTATTCTGTTTTGGCCAGACCTCACCTGGAATACTGTGTCCAGTTTTGGGCACCACAATTCAAGAAGAATATTGACAAGCTGGAGCATGTCCAGAGGAGGATGACCAAAATGGTAGGACGTGTGGAAGCCATGCCCTATGAGGAATGGCTTAGGGAGCTGGGTATGTTCAGCCTGGGAAAGAGAAGGTTAAGAGGGGACATGATAGCCATGTTTAAATATTTGAAGGGAAGTCATATTGAGGATTAAGCAAGCTTGTTTTCTGCTGCTCCAGAGACTAGGACATGGAGCAATGGATACAAACAACAGGAAAAGAGATTCCACCTAAACATTAGGAAGCACTTCCTGACGAGGGTGGATGGCCATCTGTTGGGAGTGCTTTGATTGTGTGTTCCTGCATGGCAGGGGGTTGGACTGGATGGCCCTTGTGGTCTCTTCTAACTTATCATTCTACGAGTTTACTCTATTTACAACACCCTATTGGTTAATTTTGATAAAATACAGGAAAGGAGAAATTAAATATAGACAACAGCTTTATAAACATTGTTACTAATTCTTTATGAATCACTATAGATATGATACACAGTGTACTATTCATTGATTAATTGTTTCCAATAGAGTTAACACTTCCAGTTTCCTCCGATGTTTCGCTTTTGCCAGGACTGAAAGAGCCAGCAACACAACCAAGAATGTTATTCTTAATATTAGAAACAAACACAACATAATAAAACAAAAGAAAAAATAAGGGGAAAGAACACTAGTTAGAACAAAAAACTAGTAACCAAATATTTGAAACATACAAGGTGTCCAAAAACTAGCTTTACAATTTTAATTTTATACAGAACTGAAATAGTAAATATCATTTTAAAACACCCTGTATTTTATTGAGTTGACACTTTTCAGAAGTGGTCTCCCTTTTTAAATGGCAGACTTGTAAATCAGTATTTACCCCCCTCCCATTTTGCACTCTGACCCCGCAGCCAAAACACATTTTTGGAATTTTAATGCAGAAGAGGAACCTTTGACCCACCTGATGTTTTAGACTACAACTCCCACAGTCTCGTACTGTTCAGCATGCTGGGTAGAGAATTGTAAGCCAAAAACTGGAAAGCAAAAACTCCCTACTCCTAGGCTAAGGATACCAATGTATGGATGTGCATGTGAAGAGAGTGGTGTCAGATTGTAAAACAGAACATTAAATACTAGTACAGGTATTGATTAAAATGTGTGTGCATACTTTGCCTGTTAAAATAGGATTGAAAGAGTGGGTTGTCTGTTACTTAGAGAGAGAAAAACTAGTGAAAACACAAGTTGAAATGCTGTCCTTATGGAATATTACCATCTAGAGTGGGCTGTTATTTAGGATAATGGACTATGTGCATGCCTTTCAGCTTGCACCAATGAATATTTCTGCTTAATGATCCATTCTGTCTTCCAACTGTGGTATCTTGGCTTTTATGCAAGAAGGAGTTGCAGCTTCTCGACAAATATATGCAAGAGGTAGTTTAGTGTTAGTGATTAATGCATACAAGGTGAGCAACTTGGTGACTCTGGGAGTGCTTGTAACAAAATATACAGTACTGTCTCTCTCTGGCTTTTCTTCGCAAATGAAGATTCAGGAAGGACTCATCCCGTGCTTTCTGCAAGCACGCTGATGACTAAAAAGGCCAATCCAGTAAACTAATGTTTGAAGACAAGACCTGCTTGATGCAGTGTCCTGTGCTATTAAAAAACTTGTACTGCCTTTAAAACCTAATTGATTATGTCACTTCCTTGGAAGGGATGAAAGTGCCTCCACAGTGTACCTTCAGCCTTGATGGGGTGGCTCATGCTTTCATCAAGGAAAGCTTCAGGCTACCTGTTCTCCATAACAGCACCAACCTAGGTCTA
Source organism: Gambelia wislizenii (assembly GCA_030847615.1). Taxonomy (NCBI): domain Eukaryota; kingdom Metazoa; phylum Chordata; class Lepidosauria; order Squamata; family Crotaphytidae; genus Gambelia; species Gambelia wislizenii. The sequence continues at coordinate 339,823,616 of JAUMIR010000001.1, read as the reverse complement.
ATTTGTCCTGCTGCTGCTTGGTAAATGGTTGCAACTCTGGCTTACAGAAATCAATGTCAGATTTTTTGTTTTAATGGGACAAACTTGGAGGGCAAGAGGACGACTATTTTGGCAATTGCCTGTTTTTGGTTGATCTCAAGCTCCTAGTGAACTGGGGAAGGCTTCCTGGGACGGGGATGGGCCAATCTATGGGTCAGGCAAGAAAGTGTCAAGAGACTTGAGCGCGCCTGAGCCGCGACAGGGCTTACAGACGCTCAAGGTTGAAGAGCATCCTGGTTGTGAGGCCGCTTCAAGGTCTTTTGTGTTGGGGGTGTGTGTGACGAGAGGAGGGGTCTCCAGGGTCTTGGTAGCCCTGGCCTGAAGAGCCGGCTGTTTCCTAGCGCTGCACGGAGAGCCTGGGAGAGTGACCGTGCAGATTTCCAGCCCCTGGCCCTCGGCTGCGTGAGTCTCTCTCCCCTCTCCTGCGTCAGCGCGCCAGAGAGTCGGCCACAGGCGCCCCCGGGGGGATGGAGCCCCTGCGCGGCCTCTCCCTTCGCCTGCCCTCCTTTCCGGGGGCACCTGGGCGCCCCCTCTTGCCCCCCTTCAGCCTCGGCTGCCCCCCTGCCGGCTTCTTCCCCAGCCTTTCCCGCCCCTTGCGCGCCCTGGGGGAGCTCCCCCCTCTCCTCCTTCCCTGCCTGCCTGGGTCACATCCGTGTGTCTCAGGCCCCGCTCTGACGTCGCGGGAGGCTGACGGGCTGGCTGGGGGGGGGGGAGAGGAGGAGGAGGAGGAGGGAAAGAGGGCGGGCGGGATGGATGACTCACAATGTTATGATGCGGCTCCACAACACCCAGCCACATTCGGCTAGAGACGGAGCACCCCAGCAGCCCTTTGGCTGCCCTGACGCTGCGCTCTCCTTGGCGCGACCCCTCGCACAGCGGCAGCCGGAGCAGTCCCGGGCGGACAGGGACCCCCCCGCACACCCTTCACCCCCCACGGGAGCAGGTTTCAAGGTGAGCCCCCGCGACGCGTAGGGCAAAAGGAGGAGGAGGAGGCGGCGGCGGCGGAGGAGGAGGCGACGGTGCTGCTGCTGCTGCAAACTTTCCCATCCCCATCCCCATCCGAGGCGCTCGGGTCTCTCTGCTGCTTCCTCCGGGCCCTTTTCTGCGCTCAAGGGTCCCCCTTCCTTCTCGCCTGCTCCCCGCTCTTCTCCCTCCATCACCCCCAGTGCCTGAGTCCCGATGGGAACTTGGCGACGTCAAACCCGCCTGCCTTCCTCTCCCTTCCGCGCACCGAGCCACGCGAGTCAGACTATGCGGGGACCGAAGCGAGCGGGGTCCCCAAGGCGCCCTCTGGCTCCCCCCCCCTTTCGCCCTGATCCTTGTAGGAGAGACGAGAGCGGACCTGGGAGAAAGCACGGGAGGGAGTGGGGAGGACGCCGAGCTTATGTTCCACGCGTGTGTTTGGCTGGGATGGCTCTCGCTGCATTGATCATCATCAGGATCCGGGCTTTTGACAGCCGGAATGGACACCCCGCCCTCCCTCCCCGCACACCTCGCGCTTGATTCGCTGCAGGATGGGCTTGGGAACGCGAATGGCCACACGGCGACCAAAAAAATAAAAGCACAAAAACACCTTCCGAAAGTCAGCCCTGGAGAGGTGTAATGCTTCCTTCTTGTCGCCAGGAGGCGCTCTCGCAGGGCTGGGGACTCATCGACCAAAATTTTGGGGGGTGGGTGGGAGCGGTAGGGTTTGAATGAATGAAGGGTGCCGGGTGTAGTAACGCCGAAAGGCCAGCAGAGGGCGCTTAGGCGCCAGGAGGCGGCCTGGGATCAAAGTGGGCGTGTGTCGCGGAAAGGGACCTCGGTCCGAGGGTCCAGCCAGCCACTGATCAGGGCGACCCGCTATGCGGTGTTGACAACAAAGGTCGCCCGCGGGGGGGGGGACGGGCGGCTTTTCGGCAAGTCGTGATGTTTTCACACATGACAACAAGAGCCACTCAGGTTTTGTGACGCTGTTGTTGTGTAACAGTATACAAATGCCACACCAAAAGCGAAAGGAGGCTCCTCGTCCAAAAGGAAAGTCCGAGTAAAAAGCCTTTATTCGACCTACTCAAAAGTCCCAAAATACAAGAGTTCAGGGAAGATATTGAACAAATCATTTTTTTAAACGGGGGGGGGGAAGGGAGAGAAAATGGTCTGATGTTTGAAGTCATGGTGTCAGTACACAGTCACAGTTTTAAGACAGAGGTTGCAGACACTAATTAGTCTTTGTCAGGAGGTTAAAAATGGTTGTAGGTACCTGGGACTCTCTGGGAACAGGACACAAAACAGAGTTATTTCTAAATAAAAATTGGTATTTTAGATTCAGAGTGTATTACTTTTCATTAATCCATGAGAACTGCAGAAGCCAAGATTACAATATCATGCACGTGGGAGTAAATCCCAATGAATTCTGGATTTTACCCATGACTGTTCATGCCTAGGCATGGGCTGCATATGTGCAAATTCATGTGATAAAAGTTGGGAGGATAAACAACATATAATGTGAGACATCTGAATTCTTTGGCTTGCAGAGGAAACTAATACAAATGATCTTCTTCACTCTTGAGTCTTACAAGAGCTACATGAAATAGCTCTGTTCCTAGAAAAAATAGGCTGAGTTGGGGATTTTAATTCTGCCTATCCCAAATTAACACAGATTAGCTTGTGGCCCTTGGCTCTCTTTTTTCTCTTGAGCTTGGTACAAACTAGGTGGGTTCCCTCTCTCCCACCATCTTCTGTTTTAGAGGTAGACTGAGGATTCAAATTATGGTACTGACTGTGTTGTGAAATAAAGGCCCAGACTGATTAATCTGTTGAGCTCCCTGTCTACTGAATACTATGCTGCAATCACAGACAAGGCTCCTAGCCAGTAGGAGTTGGTGGTGGTGAGTCTGATCCTGGTTTTAGTCTTTAAAAGGTTCTAAAGTGCAACACCCTACCCCAAAATAGGGCTCAGCACCTTGGGCCACTCCCTTAAACAAAATCCTGGAGTGGATTCACTGCTCCACTGACATGGAAGCCACCCGCCACCATTACTTCCAGCACCACAAGAGACCCAGATTACCTTCCTCAGGATCTGACATGCAGGGAACAGAAAGTAGGATTTCTGCAGGCTGTAGCTTTGCCTGATGTTTGCATGTTCGTATTTTTTTCTCTGCAGGTGACTCCCCTTTCGGTCTGGTTCTCATCTGGGGGGGCCCTGGCAGTGCAGCCCCCCCAAACTTCACTTTTCTGAAACACGGCTCTAGCCAACCTGCTTCGCTGCTTCACTTGTGATCGCCTGTGCGGGGGCTGCACGGCGCCAGCTCCTCCACCTAGACAGGGCATTGCTCTCCAGCCTGTCATGCCTAGCTGTGAGCCAGTACCACCTGCACCTTGCCTCCCTACCAAGACCTTCCGCAGTTACCTGCCACGCTGCCACCGGACATACAGTTGTGTCCACTGTCGGGCACACTTGGCCAAGCATGATGAGCTCATCTCAAAGGTATGCCTATCTCACAATCCTGGTGACAAGCTGAAGTACAGCTACCATGGCCTAACAGGCTCTTTGGCACTGTGTGCTTCCTCTATGTCAACTCAGGACTAGAGCCTGGAAAATGTCCTCTCTTTTTTGGACCACAGCTCTCAGTATCTACTAGCAATGCTGGCTGGGGAATTCTGGGAGTTGTCGCCCCTCTTCCCAAGAAGTCCTTCCAAGCACAGCCCAAGGCTCCACTAAGGCACTATTTAACAGCCTCTTACCACAGTATCCTATTGGGAATATTGGGAAGTCTTCATCATTCTCACTTCTGGGGATTTCTACTTTGCAGCAAAGTGATGGGATTTGGGGGGAACGGGTTAAAAAATCTGTCAAGGGAGAGAGTTGTAACTCCTATACTTTATTTCCACAGTCCTTCCAGGGAAGTCATGGTCGCGCCTATCTTTTCAATTCTGTGTGAGTGTCCTCCTGCAATTGGTTTTCTTTGGTGGAGGGTGGGGCTAAAATGTGGGAAGAATATAAATGCGGAGCCAGGCAAAGGGATGGTTTTATTTTCTACCTGAAGAAAACACAGAGAGCTGCTACAGCTCTTCAGCAAAGGGAGGAAAACATCTCTGCATTTTGGAAGAGGCTTGTTCCCCAAAATAATCTCACTGGGGTGTGGGTGGGAAGTTTGTGTTATACCTAGGTATCCCCTGGAGAAGACACATCATGGAACACATCTATTATAGCTTAATTATCATCTCATAGTCCACAGGCATTCTTGTAATCCAAGTTCCACTAGAACTAGGGTCCACCATGCTGAGCTCTCAAACAGAAGGAATTTTTAAAAAGAGCACTGCTGAATGTGTGCAGAGGGCAGTTTGACATCCTCCCCCTAGCATCTGCAACTTGGAAGCAGAGATAAGGGCCTCAGAGTCAGAGGGGACAATCTCTAGCAGCTTTGTACCTGAACAATTCCCTTTCCAGGAATAAAGCACATGCAAGAGAAAGGAGGTTGTGCTTCATTTTTCTCTTTGTACAACCTTGGTTCTTGGAGGGTCATCAATGATGGTTCCTAGTTCAACACTGGTTTCCACTACATCCTTCTGCTAAACTCCAGGGTAGCCCTTCAGACCTTGCACTGGAACTCTGGCCTGACCTTCTTGCTTGTGTTATCAGTTTTCTTTTGGGTGCTGGGCTTAGCCACCCACAAGATTATATATTCTTGGCTTTTAAGCATTATCTTGCCTTTATTCTCAACTGCTGGTGATGGGAACACTTCTCACTCTGACCAAATGATTAACTGTAGTGCCTTGAAATTTTCCTTATTTACCATTTATCTGTCTTCCAGTTTAATTATGAACCATTCATTCCTCTGCTCATTTGAATTCATTTAATACTGAATGCTTCTGCAAAAGTTGATGAGATTATTAACCCCTGGACCAGAGAATTCTTCACTGTCTTTCAGACTTACAGGGCTATGCTTTTTCTTTTGGTACAATGCATGCAAAATACACTTTAAGGTACAAAAGGTTCTCCAGGGCCCTCTCGGTGTGCTGTGGTTCTGGCAGTAAAGAAAAACACATCACTTTCCTTCTCTTCCTTTCTCAATGGTCTTTGGCAGGAGGCAGTTGAGATCCAAGTCAGTCTAACTGAGTCATAGAAGTTTAGAATTCCTCTCCCATGGTTGTCAAACCCAGCCAAGCAAAGTGTTGTTTTGGAATGGTGAATTCTTTCCCTCTCAAAAATAGAATTGAAAGACATAGCTATGTTAGTCTGGATCAATTTGCAAAGGGATTTTGTAGCTCCAATATCCCTTTGCATACTCTCAGCAATAGTTGCTCTTTTTTTCTCAGTGGTAGGAATGGATAAGATGAACAAAGCAAGGATGTGCTTGACCAGGTTGGTGAGGAAAAAACAGTCTCTTAACAGTTTGTGGGAGGTTCCCATAGATGTTCCATATTAGTTACTGACTGCCACTGTGATTTTATTATATATTTATATTCCATCTTTCCCCCCAATATGTGACCCAAGGCAGCTTACAACAGAAGTTAAAACTAGGCATTTAAAACAAGGCATAATAGCACCCCCACTAAAAATGAATAGCTGTATTGAAAATATTCACAGAAATTTGAAAAGCAGTTAAAACATAAGCATGATAATAAACATAGCACATTGCAGTTAAAAGACCTTCTGCAATCAAAATCTTAGGTAAACAAAAAGGTTTTTGCTCACCAGCAGAGAGAGGTGGCCACCCTAGCCTCACAAGGGAAGGAATTCCATAAGCAAGTGAATATCAGACTGCTTTGGTGGTAGTAGTGTTTTCCAATGTGATCCTCATCTATTTTGGCCATTGGACAATGTGAACAGTTTACCTCTAAATGCAGCTATTCCTGCTGTCTGTAGGTCTGAAACCAGGTTTTAACATCTTGCTCTAGCTCAAAGCAAAATAAAGGCAAAGAATGCAGTTATGGTACCTTTCACCACAACAGAGAGTCAGTTTATTGAAAGAGTTAAAGTAATTGATGGAGACTGAATTGGAGTATAAGGGCAAGATCTAACATTCTTTCCCTCTACCTCTAATTTATTAATTCCAAATCTCACAACTTGAAATTACAGGGGAAGATTACTAGCTCATTACTGGCAGCCCACGATTCATTTTCTGCTACTGCCACCAGCTTCCAGAAGGATGTTACCTGTTTTATCATGCTGCAATGGCAATTGTAGTATAGTAAGAGACTACAGCAGTAAAACTAAGCATCATGCATTTAGGAGATGCACCTGTGGCTGCCCGAGCAAATGACAAGTCCTGGATTATTCTAGATCCATCTCTGATTCTGCAGCTCTTGCTAGCAGCCTGCTTACTCTTGCTTCCATCATCTTTTCCTGACTTGGAAGACCATGTTTGATTTCTAGAAAGCTCCCCTAACGTTCAAACCTTTGGCACTACCTACTGCTCTCAAGTTGTCATTCCATGACACAGACTTGAAGAACTCCTAATACTGTCGAGTTCACTCTGAGCACATAACATTAAATCTAGGAGGAAGGGATGTAGTATTCTGAGCCAGATTAAAACATGTTTGTCCAAGCTCTCTTTCTCTTCTTGGACACCAGTGTGGTAATTAGGATGGTTTTGCACTGTGGATGTGTCCCATTCTTCTTGTTCTGGGTAAGGTTCACTGTTGTGTAGGTCCTTCACCTGGCCACTAGAGGTCACTGTGGGATTGAAACCAGAATCTGTCTGTTCTCAGTGCTCCATCTTCAGGTTCTTAGCTCAGTAGACTCGAAGTTAATTTTTTTCTTTTAAAAGATTAAATTTAAGGCATGATACAATGATTGTGACACTATTTCTATATCCATAACTGCTCAGCAGATTTAGATCTGGAAACCAGAACTGTTGAGATTTCATATCAAACATATAAACCATGTTTCAGTTGCTGAGAACTTCCCATAAACTTGCTACCTCCAAAAGCAAGAGTGTGCTTGAAAGACTTTTTTCTTCTGTGTGAATATTTCTTGGAAGCATCTTAGGATAGGGACATTGCCCTTTTCTTGCAAAGAGTTTGCAGTGATTTCCCTTGCAGGCAGAGCAGAACAGGGTGCAACTCTGATGAGGATAACACGAGAGATGGTGCCCTCTAATTTCTTTGACTGCAGGGTTAATGTGGGCTGTGGTCCAGCCGAGCAACGCCTCTTGCTCACTGGTCTCCATTCAGTTGCTGACATATTCTGTGAAAGCTGCAAGACTACACTGGGCTGGAAATATGTGAGTACTGAATGCAGATAGCTTATCTATGTAGAAAATAAATCCCCTGCAAATAAGGATTTTTGGAAAACCCTTTACTGGAAAAAGGGAAAGCTAGAGTCTCTGCATCGTCGCTGTCTCTTTGGAGAGAATAGGCCAGATTTGTCATCCCTATGAAGTTGTGTCAAAAGCATGACAGCATGGAGGGTTACACTACATATGTTGATATTATAGTCTCCAGCTCTCACACCATACCAGCAGAAATGCTGGTTCCCAATACCTATGTTGTAATTATTGGTTTTCCTGCACATATTACTCCCCTTTCTGGAAGCAAATATGTGTCTGCATGCTATGGATTTGTAGGAAGGTGGGTTAGGCAGGCAATGTCTGAAGTGAGTGGGCTCATCTCTTCTCATTTCGTCATTCTCCAGGAACAAGCTTTTGAGACCAGCCAGAAGTACAAAGAAGGAAAGTACATTATTGAGATGTCGCATATGGTGAAGGACAACGGCTGGGACTGAAGGGGGACTCTCTGGATGCACACCCTCCTGCGTAGCATGCCTTGCCCTTTCCTAACCCCACAACCACAGCTGGCATCCCGGCACAACCAACCCAGCCCCTTCCCCACCCCATCTCCTGCACAGCATCACCCGTGGGAGTGGAAAGACCAGGACCCTTCTCCCAAACCTCTTGTACTTCCTGAAATGGTGGATCCAGAGTTTGGCGGACCCCACATCACCCCTACAGCAGAAGGGCAAGCTCACAGGGTACAGGGGCTAATGAGGAAGGATTGTGAATTGGATTCTACTTGACCTGTTATAGGGCATGCTACCCCCATCCCCACCCCACTGCTAAGCACCTGTTGGGTGGAACAGCCTGGGGCACTCAGAACTGCAAGCCCTTTGCAGTCCTTTGTATAAGAAATATACAGTCCTTTCTGGAAGGGGCAGAAATGTCTGGGAGCACAGTGGAGGAGACAGTGGGTAGCAGCTCAGTGGGTAGAGCACACTGTGCACACTGTAAGTTCCAGGTTCATTAGTCTTTAGCACTCCCAGTTTAAAAGAGAACCTCAAGGAGTAGGGCTGTATCAGAACTTTCCCTAAGGCCCTGGGCAACTGCTGACTGTCACAGCTGACAATATTGAGCAGGAAGGACCAGTGGTCTGGTTCAGTATAAGGCAGCTTCTTATGCTCCTCTTTTTGGTGGGGAGAAATGAAAAGTGTGTGTCAGCCTACCAGTGTTGGGCATAGAATGCTGGAGGGAGACTCAGTCTCTCACACTATGAAACAAAAAGTATCATGGAGGTAGGGGACAGAGGAGCAGTCCCTCTCCACATGGGGCCATGGTAGTTCACCTCCCCCTTCACCATCCCCTTTTCCCCGAACACTGCCGTGGTATTTCCCCCATGTTTATTGTATGGAGTCTGTTTCTTTTGTTTTGGGTCGCCATGTGCTTGTGATCCCGGGGCACTGTGGACCCCCCACAACTCCCCCACCGCATATGAAGAAAGGGTGGGGGGGTCAGGTGGAAGCAAAGCCTCAAGCACTGTCACCAGCGCAGGAATTTTTTGTATAATAAAAGTGTTTTATATTTAAAGCAAACAAGGAAATGGCATAGTACCAGTTGCTTTTGTCATCCTGTTTCCTTGCTAGGGTTGAGAACACAAAGCCAGCAATTCTGTTCGCAAAGAAAAAGCTTACTGGTCAAATATTCCAGAAAGGTTAATATGAAATACAGAAAACAGAAGCAACGGCTGACTGCCTCAGCTAAATAATGTAACATTTAAAAAACAAGCAGTGGCACTATTGAGCAAGCATTAGGAAACCCAAGTAAACAATGAATGGCATATATTTCTCCCCATTTATAATTAGGAAACCATAGAAATGGGTGTGTAAAACAACTGTATTTCAGTCATTTGTCAGTACAGCTGCCCACATTTTCCTTTTCACATCTAAAAAAAGTCAAAGCTTTTTTCTCCATAGACTTTATCATTGACCAAGAATTGACCACATGCACAAGAACAGTAGGGAGACCCAGTTACCAACAAAAGAACGTTTATTCTGGAGGGCTGATTGCTGCCATCTGCCTCAAAAAGAGGAGTGCCACAGGTGACTTACAATGGAATGAAGCCATCCTTCAACTACTCTTCAGGTACCCCTTCAGCTACTTTTTGGCTGGTAAATTATCTAACTCAACAGTTGATGCTAGACAGCCCCACATAAAGGTAGGGATAGATAGACTGCATACTCTGGGGGCATTGTAATTTTTCTTCAAGACGCAACCCTTTGGCCTCACATGTAATGAGGCTCAATGCCTCTGAGGTCAGGAGGCTTCATGCTGCTGCGGCCACCCACCCAATGCCCTTTTTACATTGCACTGCTTGGGTTGGGCTCAGACAGTAGCACAATGTGAAAAGAGCCTCGGACAGGGGCCATGCCCAGTGCACTTGGAAGGCCCTGCGTCTCTCTGCTGAAAAAAGAGAAACGCTGTAACCTCTCTGAAAGGGGAAAAGGATCACACAGGATGACAGGGATTTATTTAATGCTTATCAAGGGTGCTTTCTTTAGAAAGCCCACTATGGAACACATTGGCCTCCTGTTGTCATGCACAAATCAGTTCAACCATGTCAGTCTTCTAGGAGTAGTGTCCTGTTTTAAGCTTCTAGAAGATTACTCAGGAATTCCACCTACTGGAGGTGGGTGGGAATAGAGGGATATAAGATAACTTATCTCCGACAGTGAGTGGCTGTCACTGCACCCATCAGTTCTACTTCTACAACAGCATACAAGGACATCCTGTTGAGGCTGCCTTGGTATAGCATAAATGACTTATCCTTGTTCTATTAAGATTGCTTGAACACACCCAGATTCACCATACGGTGTCCTGAATCCATACCCAGGTGGGATCACACTTGGGTTCTGGTGCAAGTACAGCTTCTCACCTGCTCAGGGACCATGCAAAAGGGGTTCAGAAAGCTGGATTCCATCTTATTACTTCTCACAGATTACTTTAGTGTTACGTTCTTTTAAATTCCAACCTGTGACAGAGGAAGAATATACTGCATCAAAATGAGACTGCAAGAAATAAGGCAGTTTTTTGTTTTGAACACAAGCAGATACTAGGATAACTGGTCTAATGTGCCTGTTTTTCTGGGTGTGGGTTCATAATTGTACCACATGTCCCTCGCATATCTCTCTTTGTTTTAGCCAAGCACTCTCTCTTATATACAAATGCAAATGCTCTATCTCCAGCATACAGTTGGAAAATGAGAGAAAGAGGCCAATAGCAGAGCCAGGGATAGGAACCAGGTTCCCCAATATCAAGTCTGAAATTGCTATAGTGAACCTTTTCCCACTGGCATATGAATACCAGGTCAAGCATTTATAGTTCCCAGTTGCCAGGACACTATGCTGCATTTCTATATCCTTTAATCCCTTTACCAACCAAACTCGCACATTCCAATCCAGTAGCTCTCATGTACCTGTCGGAGCAGTGATCTATACTGTACATGGCTTGTTGAAGAAGGGGGCTCATAGTATATACATCTTGCTTAGTCGGAAAGGTGGAAAACATGCGGGCCTCCAAATGTTGGACTTTAACTCCATCCTATCAGCCTTAGGCTGCACAGCCAACACTAAGGGATGATGGGTGCTTTAGTTCAGTATCTAGTCACATATCTCCCTGTTCCTGTTATACAGGTTGCTAAATTCAGGTTATGACCATGCAGAACTATGTATCTATATTTAAGTATAGGAGTATATGAAGGCCTTGCCTTCACTCTGCAAATATCAGTCTTGCTGCTGCTGTTATGTGCTTGATTCCAACTTGCAGCAACCCAAACATAGGATGTTCTTGGAAGGATTTATTCAGAGGAGGTTTGCCATTGCTGTCCTCTTAGACTGAAGGTGTGTGAATTGCTCAAGGTTACCCACTGGGTTTCCATGGCTGAGTGGGGATTCAAACCCTGGTCTCTTGGGGTCCTTTCACACTGCATAACTATAGTGCTATAGTCCACTTTAACTGCCATGGCAACAGGCTATGAAATCCTGGGATTTGTAATTTGGTGAGGCATTTAACCTTTTCTATCAGAGAATTCTGGTGCCTCACCAAAATACAAATACCGGAATTAAAGAGGATAGAACTATAGTGGACAAAGTGATGTCAAATGGCTGTATTTCTGCAGTGTAACCACCCCTAGTCCAATGGTCAAACCAATACACCATGCTGGCTTTCTGATTGTCTATCCTGTAACTATTACCAGCTGCAGACAATTGCTTGACTTGCCTGTTTGATTGTGGGGTCTACAAGCCTTGTAGACTAAAGAATCACTTGACCTGTTCCTTTGATCCTCTGGAATTCACTGTAGATACTATAAATATCATCATTAGGTGCCCCCAGCAGGACATTTGGGTGGAACTATTTTAACAATGTTAACTACAGGTTCAGTTGTAGGCTCTGTTGGAATACAGCGCAAAAGACCTCCTCTGCCCAGAAACGCTCAAAAGTAAATAGATAACAAGGGACAGGAAGGCAAACAGAGATGCAGGTGTGGGAGGAGAATTTCCCAAAGTAGCCCCTGTGGTTTGCTGAGGCTAGGAGTCTTTCACTCTGCTGCCCTGACTAAAAGCTTGATGTTCCATCACAGAAGACGACCTTGGAATTTGATTCCTGTAAAAATCAGGTGGCAGAAGTCCCCTCCCTAGAATTCTTGTTAGCCAAAACATTCACCTAAGGAGACATTAAAAAAGAGAACCAGTAAACAGCCTACCAGTTGAAACAAATGCAGTTGCATTATTTAACAAAAGAAAGATTTCCCCCAAATTTGTCTGGTGCCTTGGATGGGAGCAGTGCCAAGACAGAGAAGGAGAGAGAGATTGATAGCTTAGTTACAAAGGTCTGAGACACTGGTGCAATATCATGACCTCCTCTCTTACCAGCAGGTCATTCACCCCCTCCACTTCCTGTGCCATTAAACCCTGGGGCCAGACCTGACGCAATGGATTCTGGGAAATGACAAGAAGTTTCTGGAGTAGAGGCAGGAGAGTAACAGCACTTGGTTGGAGTCTGATGTTAGAGAGTTAGACAAAACGTGTCTACATACAACATCCTTTATAATCCTATTCCTTCTCTCTACAAGGCTCAGGAGTGGGTGGGTATCTACGTTTAACAGCTCTTCTATTCTCCACATAAAAGATATTGCAGGAGCCCAATTTTCTATTACTGTACATCTGCAAAAATCCAGTGGTTAATAGGTAGAAGTGGCTGTAAAGATCTAATCAAGATCACATAGTCACACCTTTTACTGTATATCTGATCGTATCAGCTCTTCTGGAAAAACAGATACTGGTGAATCCACACACACACACACACCTAGTAGTCTAATCAATTTAACTACAGTATTGCAAAAAATATTCACAAATGGACAAGTTGCACAAGGCAAAAACAATCCATAAATCCTTGACAGATACAGAAATCATTTGGAAGAGAAAATCTCACAAAGGTTTCACATAAATGTCACAAAAATGACAAAATAAGAACATATGTAAGTAACAAAAAGAGAATCCCAGGAGAGGATATGGAAATAATGCATGAAGTTGATGGTGGCCATTTCTTAATTCAGATCAAGCGCATTCTATAATAATTTGAGATAAGTGGTTTTAATTGGGTGGGTAGGTGGGAGAACACCTGAAAGACTCATAAGCATGACAATTTTGCTGCAACCATAAGACACAATTAAAGAAATTAATGCTACTATATCTCATAGTATCTAATGCAGGCAGTAACATACCAATTACCACTGCAACAACAACAAAAAACCATCCTGTCAGCTCCGCACTTCAATTAACACAGATTTCACTTTAGTTCACACCTAGTCTCTTTCTAAAATTCTCCACTAGATGAGTTGTCCCACAAGAATATCACAAAGCTACTGTTACTTCACGGAATTCTTGCAGAACAATGTAAAGACAGATGCTGTTTCAACAATGTTGTTTGTTAATTTTTAAAAACAATACTGGTTCAGGTTTATCATATTCAGTAAAACTATGAATTGAAAAAAATATGAATAGAAACACATTAAAAATATTTATAAGCCACAGAACCCTAAACCTAATTAGGTGTGAAGTCTGCAGTTGAGTGATACTCCCATGCTCAAAAGTTCACAGGGAAGATCAGATGCACAGACTGGAGGCAGACTTCATATGAAAGCAAATATTCATACATTGTTGAGATCAGAGACAGACTGCCTGAACTGTGTCTGCCTGAAGTACCAGGACCTTATTTAGCAAAGCAGCATATCCTCTAGTCCAGCCTTGGCAGGATGCTGGCTGGCATTCTCTTCACACTTTCAGATGCTGGCAGGTTGAGAGATCATTAAATCAAGCAGAAGTGTTTCTGGTTAAGAGATCCATAACCAGAAATTTTATGGTGGGCAAACTGAGTATAATGAGGGTGGGCAACATTGCTAATGAAAAAGTAGGTGAGCTATAATCCTTGTAAATACAGTACACATTTATTTCCTCCATCACGAAACAAATAAGCACAAAGGCAGGACAAGGGCAGCTAGGTTAGGTCAATGGCCAATCTGTTCCTGCTTTTGGAGGGCAGTCCAGAAGGACATTTGAAGTAGCTAGGTCTCCACGCCCACCCCACCACCACCTGTTGTGGATCTGCTGGTTCCTAATGTTTCAGTTTCAAACTACTATTAAGTTTTGGTGGTACTTTAAGCTTTCAGGTTCAACTTTATTATAGTATTGTATTTCCAACCAATTAAGCTTTTAAGCTCCAGCAAGTCAAACTGATAGCAATTAGTTGTAGGAACTGTGAGGAAACTAAGTATTGCAATACAAGATAATTAGACTATCACTAAAATTTCCTAACCTTATTGTTCTATTTTTGTACTTTCCAAAGATTCAGTTTTATTTCTCTAATATGGAGATCCCCCTCACCACAGAAGGAAATGGGCTTGTGGGTATGTTCTGGAGGAAAGGGCTTGATCTTGTATACCTGATTCGTCTGTTTGTCCATCTATCAGTCTCTCAGTCTCTCTCTCACCCACCCACCCACCCAAATGCACAGTTCCAGAATTTGATTTTAAACTCGAAAGAACAAGACAGCTCAACATTTAGGAGATCCTTCAAATCTGAAGTGATAAATATGTGCTCATCAAAGCAACTTTGCTTTGAAGTGCTGCTTACATATTGAGCACAATGACAAATGGAGAACAAAGAGCTTTCAAGTAGGATGAATAAAAATGTCAGTGGTGGCATCAAGGGCAAGGGCCTGATACGCTGTGTGAGCGGCTGTGTGAGAAGTGTGTCTGCACGCCAACAGATCCCAGAGCCATTCTGCGGGTTTTGGCAAACACCAGACTTTCCCCCAAATTCGCACAGTGTGGGGCAAAGTCAGATTAAGGGCCAGAAAGTGTGGGGCCTACCCCAGAAGTAGCTGTACTTTGTTTGGACTGCCAGCGCTGGATTTGGAGTGAATACAGTGTAGCCTGTGCGGATAAGGCCCTTGTTTTGCTAGTGTTGCTTACTTAGAAACATATATCACAGTGCCTTATATATGAGCACCTATTAAAATATAATTTTCATACAAACCAAGCCTTTTGTAAACTCTTGGTTCATACTTAGCCCCAGCAAATCTTTAGAAAACTGTCCATTCTCTCTGGACTTCAATTCTCACTCCCCCCACCATTTTTCTCTCTGATTAAATTTACTAACTCTTCAATAAACAGGTCATTTTATTAGGAATTAACTGACTGCACTAGAAACAGCTCTTCAGGTAGGATCTAGTTTGAAGAGACTCTAATAATGGGACCTCTAGGTCCTTCTTGAGAACACTATTTAGCTATGGCATTATGCCTGAACATTGCACCTTGGTCTAACTGCACCAAAGGCAAGGGCAAGTTTCCTAAACCAGGGCTAATTCACATAGACAGTTCTTAGGGTTTTCTCTTAATCTCTATTGTAGCCACTCTCTAGAAACAGCTGCTGTAGACAAATAGACAATACAACCTGTACAGAAAACCAAGCATAGTTCACCACAAGGACACTCTCAGCAGCCTCTGCTCAGACTGATTCGTAACTCCAAACAAGTCATTGTACACACTGATCATTAAACTGGCATCTTTCATGTGTAATGCAATTGATGCCATGCTAATGAATCACCGTTTTTGCAGTCTATGCAAACACTAGGATTGTGTTTTCAAAGGGTCAAAACAAACTACACAAGCTAAAAAGAACTGCTAGGCTGGTGAAATCTTCTAGATCCTTGGAGCTTGATGATCTACAGAACTATTCCTTTAATGGCACTCCAGGGAGTCTTCTTCCCCAGAGTACTAAAACCTGGTGTTTGTTGAATGGCTGAACCAGATATCCTGCAAAGCTCATAATGGTTCTGATGTATTCCCACAGGCTCCGTTTCACCATAAATCACTGCAATAAATCACAGAGCAATACCTGAGAAGAGAAAGTATGGCACATTTGGGGGGGAGCATTGTCATCACCGTCACCCATGTAGGACCGTGTTCACCAAGCACAGCTCATGTTATCCCTTCTCTTCTGTTATCCTGATCAGAAAGGAAAAAGCATATTTGCTGAGATGAAGGAAGATACGGTGAAGCAGGTCATGCAAGATTCACAGCCCCCTTCGGGTTAGAACCTCCTGTGGGCATATCCTAGCATTTTTGCATTTCTTGTGCATACAGTGCAAACATGTATACATACTGCTTGTTAGGATGTGTCTGCAATTTTAAAATCCCTTCCCCTTTGTATTCTACAAAACATTCACAGAAACACTGAAGAAAGGTATTCAAAGGAGCTTTGGGGGTGGGTGGGTGCGTGGGTGGGGGGAACACTAAGAAATTTGTAGCCTGGGAATACTATTGAGTGGAGCTTGGTCAGGTTGCAGGGTTGCTCTCACTGATTCTCACGTTTCCACAACAAGAGCCTGGGAAAGTTACTTTTTCAACTTCGACTCCAATACACCCTCCCCTCCCCACCACATGAGGAATTCTGGGAGATGTAGTCCAAAATGGTAAAATTTCCAACCTCTGTTCATGAGACAGAAGCAGGGCTTTCCCTGGACCCAAGTGAGCAACCCCAGATTTAGAAATTTAGAGCCAGCCTGGTGTAGCCATTTGAGCGTTGGATTACGACTCTGAAGATGAGGGTTCGAATCCTCTTTTTTTTTTTTTGCCATGGAAACCCACTGGGTGGCCTTGGGCAAGTCACACTCTCTCAGCCTCAAAGGAAGACAAAGGAAAAACCCTTCTGAACAAATCCGCGCACCACAACGACCTATGGGCCGGAGAAGGGTGTTTAGGGAACTCACTTTTGCCTTCTATTATTACATGGGCGAAGGCAGGAGGGGTGTGAGCGCCCTCCTCCCGCCGCAGTTTCCCCTCCCCTCAACTTCCAGCGAAGTATCTCCAATGGGGCAGAGCTGAGGCGGCATCTGAAGGGGGAAAAGCAGGCAGGCTCGAAGCACAGAAGTCCTCCTCCGCCTCCCCACCACCGGCCCCCTCCCTGGGTCTCTTGCAACGCCCCCGACAACCGTCCCCGCCACCTCCCCCCGTCCTTAAAGACCGCTGCAACTCATGCCCTTCGCTCCCGCTTCACACGAGACACTCGCTTGTGAGAAGGGAAATGCGTGCCAGTCTATGGGGCTGAGAAAGTGGGGTGGTGGTGGTTGTGCCCCTCTTTTAATGGGGAGGGAAAGACTCCTCCTCGTGCCCGGCAGCCAAACCGTGGGACATCTTTACCCTCTCCGCAGTTCTTTTGGCCTTCTCCTCGTCTCCGGCCTCCCTGAGTGGCGGAGGCTGAAACTTTCCCCCCTCTTTGTTTCCCGGGTGGGGAGGTGGCGGCGGAGGCGCTCAGCCCCGCTCCCTCCTCGCTCTCGCTCCACATTCCCCTCCGTCCATCTTGAATACTTGAGATTCTTGAATGGAGCGTGTGGGAATCTCTCCGCCCGGCGCCCATTGGCTGCCCGTTAACCCTTTGGAACGGGTCTTCGCCTTCTCATTGGTCTCTCGCTCTCTCACTCCCCGCCCTCCCCGCCAACCCCGGCCATTTCGTTTGCGCGCCTCGCCGGCGGACCCCTCAGTGTTGGAATGTGTGTGTGTGTGTGTGTGGGGGGGGAATTAGGATTTTTTTTTTTAATTGAAACAAGACCATTCTACTGAAAAATACACTCGGCCGCAAAAGGCCGTAACAATAACGCAAATAAAATAAAATAAAATAAAATAAAATAAAATAAAATAAAATAAAATAATAGTTTTCCTCTTTTCTAATACAAAAATAAAACTATCTATCCTAACACTAATACATTTTCCCTCTTAATCTAAACACACTATAATCACTTTTTTCTTTTCCAATGAACATTATATTTACACCTTTATACTAAAATTAGAAGTTACATATTACACTTATACATATTTGGGAAAGAAAACAATTAATAAAAATAATAATACAATAATAATAATAATAAAATATTTACTTATTTATTTAAAGATATCCCTTAAGTTATTGCTGGGGTTGTCTCATTAAATCATGGCCAACATTTTCTCCAACGCTGGTTTGGCAATTTCTCTTTTTAGCTCAGAGCTAAATTCTCAATTACGTTCTTTACCAGCCCCCCCCCTTTAAATATCTTTTGTTGCCATGATCCCCCAAGATTTAATTTTAGATTTAAAACGGTAACAGTAATAATCCATACTAACAACAACACTACAATTACACCATCCGTTAACCTTTCCCTTCGAGGCAATGGAGGGGGAGGAAAAACTTTTCTCCTGCTTCTTGTAAGTTTGTGTCTCTTGGAGAAAGGGCGCGTGGAAACAAATCCACACGAGGGGAGTTATTGTGCACGGCTATCGTTGTTCGCGTGATACAAGCAGGCGCCTCCACACGTTAGATAAAAGAGCAACTTCAGCCTCCACTAGTTCTCTCCCTCCCCCGGCCTCAGAATCTAACAATGATGTCGCAGCCTCCTGTCTCCTCTGCTTTCTCTGTGGAGAGAGGAGAACGGGCACCTGCCATTGGGTTGACTATCTGATTTAACCGAGAAAAGATGCGGGAAAGCGAGGTCTCCACATTTGCCAGACCGGAAGCCGTGTGGTGGCCACCTGACTTACCAGTTTCTAAAGTGTTCACCTACCACGTTTCCAGTTTGCAGAGGACCAGTCTTTTGTAAGTACGGAAACCACACCTTAGAAAGAATTTATTACACTAACCTGGGCTCGGTGTAATCTTAATTTTGCAGGTGTGGATTCAGAGTAATGGGATAATGAGATAAAAACCTGTCCATTCCGGCAATAGGTGATAGAAGTGGATTTCTTGCAAGTTGCCATCCAGTGTTTTTACCCTGGAATCTAGTTCTGAAGTTCCTTTGTTCAAGAATGGTTTAAGAGCAGTACCTAAAATGCAAATGTTGGAAAAGTTACTTTTTGGACCAGCAGTGGCTAGTGGCTTCTATACACGTGGGCAGTGAATCCACTCTGGGATTTAGCCCAAACTTTACAGGAGTTATTCATGGTGCTGAATCTTAGCCCCAGCAGGTTCAGCACCTTGGATAGTTCCCCTAAAGTTTTGATTAAAACCCAGAGCAGATTCACCACTCCACTGATGTTGAAGCTACTAGCTGCCACTGTTTTGGACTACAGCCTTCAGACTTACCTGGCAGGAGTGATACCATGATTGTGATGACAGGACAGCCAGTAACATTTCCAAATTCTGCTAAAATGCAGTGTGTAAATGGAACAAATGTGCATCTCATACCAGTACAATAAATTAGGAAGTGGTGATTAGTTGCAACTGCATGGACTTTATCAGACCACCCTCCATAAACATTTATTCCCTACCGTATTTTAAATCATTTTTCTGCCAGCAAAAGAACCCATTCTTTCAAACGACCTTCTGTAGCGTTAAAAGGCAGCCCCAGCATAAATGGAGCATGAACAGAGCTCCATTCACTTCCGTGCTTGTGATCTCACTGATTCTCATGAGAAGACGCGAGCGTAGTAAATTTAAAAAATACACTAAAAGAAAGAAAAAAAATGTATACACAAGCACAGAAATACACTTTAAAACTTGAAAGTAAATCGGGGAGGTTCATAAAAAGAGTGTCCCCTACCTGGCTTTCTCAATCTGAACTGGAAATGTTCTGGCATTGACACTTTAATCATGAGAGGACGATGGCGTGAGGTTTCAAACACTGGCAAATGCCGGCAAAAAAGTGCCATAGGAGATCTATTGATGGCTTGGCCCATCAATAAAAAAGAACACTTTATTCCCTACACATGATCTCAAAAGGACAACGTTATCTAATAGGCACGTCCTTTTGCGTTCTTTAGGCATCATTATGATGCCATATTTGCTGCTTCTGATAAAGTACCCTGTCATTGGTGGCAAACTAGGGTTTGTCTCCCAGGTAATGTGTGAAATCCTGTGAGTGTACAAGAAAACAAAATGTGCTTTAACACTTTAGAGTTTCATGTCAGGCAAAGTGAACAAGTTGGAAATTAATAATAGGGAGGTAAGGAACGCAGTGTGAAGCACAGGGTGCTAACCATGACACAGTTTGTAACCTAAATCTCAGTTGTACTATCACTACATTCAAAAGCACAACAAACCCTGTTCCATTGTGGATTGGGCTAAGCCCATCAATTTGTTGTGGTTATGCTGATGCAATGAAAAGTGTAATGCCGCCCCCAGACTAGATTCACTGACCAGGTTAAATTAGGCCCCCTTTTATTTGTTGCATACTGGTGCAGTGGCCTGGAATTGATGGGGACAAAGTTGTGCCAGTGCTGAAAAGGTGGAGCAGCTTTGGGTTGGCATATTTACTATACCAGTGCAATCCTACCAGTGCAATCCTAAAATAGGGCAGAGACAAGAACATGGTACAGAAGTAATAGTGCAATCTATGCCTATGCCCAGTCCTTCAAGAGGCATTGCAAGACATACTAAAAGGCACGATGTCTAAAAACATCCCCACTGATTACAGCAGCTATATTTTGTGGACACTCCAGACAGCAAGCACTCTATTCCAACTCCACACATGTATAGGACTGTGGTGTGGCCAGCCAAGCAGCCAGTATCATGGTCAAGTCCCATGAATAACATGGCTCATCCATCAAGTCTTGAACAAAATACCTAGTGGCTGTGCCCTTTAGCCAAGGCCTGTCCCTGTTTCTACAGCTGGGTTAAGCAATCTGCTTTCGGTAGTGCTGTGAGAGATGGGAGATAGACAAAGGTAAGAATTGGAAGCTGAACAAAGCAGTTTTGGGCCTAGAAGTACAGGGTGTCACTTAGATTTTATGTCAGGCAAATTATGTCTTGGTACAGCACTGCCTTCAGCACTGGCATGTAGCTGACATACACTAGAAGACTGTCACTTTTCTTTCTCTGGATGATGAAGAAGACCAGGCTGCAGTCAAATTTTCTATTAAAGAACTGGTCTCTTCTGCAGTAGGTATTATGGGTACCTGTTTTGCCCCAAACAAGTCCAAGAATAGCTGGGTGCAGGCACTTTTCAGCAGAAAAACACTAAGAAGAAACTAGAAGATACAACACCCACCCACTCACCCACTTGCCTTTTGATGTTGCAAATTCAAATAGCAGCCACAGCAACTACAAGGGGTAGCCCTATCATTAGGCAAAGTGGGGATACTGACTCATGTGGTAGATGCTAAGGAGCCCCTATTCTTCCTGAACTCCACAGGCAACCCCAGCTCTGTTGACCACAAAACTGTATATACTATATGGCCTGTCCACAATCCTCTAAACAAACCTGGGGCTCAAGTGCTGCAGAGGATCATGCAATCTCACATGTTGAAATAAGATTCAGCAGGCAGTCTACATGGCTTCTGTTGATGGAATGGGTGCCATTTGTCCTTTGCCTCAGGCAGCAACATATCTTGAGTTGGCCCTGGCGACCATGTTGTATAAAAGAAAACAAAAAGGTCTCCTGTAGTTCTTCCCTTGGGCACTCCCTCCTCAAATCATGTCCCCAAATGACCACAAACAACTTGCAGACAAAACACTGGTGAGAAACTAAGTTGTTGTTTCATAGCTCTAAAGTAATAGGGCTTTTCTTAGGAACACTGTCCTGCAAAACAGCTAGGGACACTTATGCATTTATTTCCGCCAACAGGCACCTTAGATGAACTGTGCAAATCATATGTCTATGAGACTATGTGTGTGTGAATAAACATATTTATACTTTGCTTTGCACATATTCCAGAAACACTTTCAACTTAATTTCAGAAAGTTTGTTGATTTATGCCCCGCTGTGCAGCTGCTTCTTACTGCTTGGTATAAAGGCTTTTGTAATGGAGAATTTCCCCCATTAGTGCTAAAGCCAAGTCTAACAAGAAGGATAATCCAGAAAACATATTCAGGGGTAGCCATGTTGGCCATGTAGCAAAATACAGTACAACAAAATCTAAAATCCACAAAACAATGATACTGTTATTGGGCTAACTAAAAAGCACAAAATACATCATTCAAGCTTGGGAAGCTTCATTGGCTTCTTCATCAGACAAAGGTGTTACAAATCACGCAGGAGAAGAAAAGTGACAAAAGCTTGCATGATGTATTTTGTTCTTTTTAGTTGGCCCAATAAAAGTATCACTGCTTTGTGGAAGAAGGATCATGTGAGACTCACTTTCATATCCCAGCTGCTAAATTAGATGAAGACAAGATATTTAAGCTAAAGTCCAACCTTTCCCAACTTGGAAATGTCAAACCTGATACAGCCAGCCCTCCACATTTGCAGGTTTGACTTTTGCTGGTTTGATTATTTGCAGATTATTTGCTTCTGCCTCTGCTACTGCCTTATGCCATTTTAAATAGGGACTGCAAGCCTAGCATGCGAGAGAGAGAGCCTGTGACAAGCAGGAACACTTGTAAGTCACTAATAAAAATGGCACAGGATAGTGGTGGAGATGGTGACAAGCCCCACCAGCCACCTGCTTCTGCCTGACAAAGGAATCCTGCCTCCTTGATGGTGGGTTGAATTTGCAGATTGCACTTTTTGTGAGTATTAAATATGGTTTGGGGGACCTAGAGATATTTGTGTTTTTTTCCACTTTCACAGGTGTCCTGCACCCCTAACCTCAGTGAATGTGGAGGGCCGATTGCACTGTAACCACCTCATGTATTTGTGAAATTTCCTTCATCTCTGGCTACCACAGCCATGTGTAGGTCTCCCTTCTCCTGTGATTTAATGACTTTCCAAAGTGTAGCTTTAATGTTTTTTCAAAATGTCTAAATCAGGGCTGGGGAGTCTTCATCCTTCCAGATGCTGAAAAATGACAATGTCCTAGTCATACTACAACATTGACCAAGCAGGCTACAGTTGATAGGAACTGGAGGTAAAACAATTCAATGAAACAAATTGCTTCCAGGATACATTAATTGTCAAGAAGGCTTGGTGAGACTTCCAGACACACTTCAATTATGCTTTGTGGGAAATAATTTCCCAATTATATATGCTGGGAAAAGTTGGGATTTGGTTCATTGGCATTCCTGCAAATGCCTCTCGTAAGCACATGCATACATAAAGAAAACAGCTCCCACGCGTGCATGCACCATCCTGGTGGATTACAGTAAGGAGTAGCCCCAAGCCATATTATTTTTTATTTTGTTTCCTATTACAGAAGAAAAGACAGGAACTGGGAAAAGATTTCCCTTCCTGTATGTGCACCCTGCAGTGGAATAGCAGGGGACTGTGGGACTTCCAGCATAGCTCTCGGAAACAGAGGTAATTATGGACAGCTTGTGTAGCAGGCAAAACTTAAGACTCTGTGCAGGTTGTGTTCCATAAACAATGCAGACCCTGACACTGATTTTCTGTTCCTGGTGCTAAGTCAGCCTTGGTACTACATCACTTTACCAAGTGCCATTTGCTATTTATTCATAGGCATAAAAGTGTCTTTGGCTTACTCAGTTTATCTCATCAAGACCCATGTTCATCTGCACAATTTCCAGCTTGATATGTACTTTCCAGTTTTAATGCTTGTGATGCAAGCTGGCAAGACCTGGCAGGCAGAAAAATTAACACTTTTGTTTAAAGTGAGTTCAGGAACCTGCCCTGCCCTTCTCTTTCATCTTGAATGCTGTGATTTGCATTTAATCAGGCATAATTCTAATGTGCCGCTGGACACGTTTTGTGCAACAGGAAACAAAATGTACAGTAGGAAATTGATTTTTGTCCAATTGGCAATATGGGCCTTAATCAGCAACAAGATTATTTCTTAAATGAGTAGATGAGATAATGAATGAGAAAATTAGAATAACTACTGTTACCTTTCAGTCTTCATGACTTTAAATCAATAGTATATTATTGGGACCAACTACCTGACTGCTCCACTTAGAACTAACATGAAGAGATGTCTAGCTGCTTTGGATCAAACTGTGGGCTTGTCTACATGAAGCAATAAAATCTGGATTGGTGTGCAGTAATGCCAATTCGCAGCAGCTTCTATTTGTCTTAACATTTGTTTGTTTGTTTTGGAAGATCGCAGACATGCGAAGTTATCCGTTTTCGCTGTTTCAATGGGCATGCCTGTGAATCACGATGGCAGGTGTTTGTGAATTACTTGTGTTGTTATTTACCTTAAGTTGGTGCCACCAAACAGTTTTTAAAAAACCCTAAATCCAAGGTGCGATCTTCCACTTAAATAAAGAAGCAAACAAAAAAAAAAGGCAATTTTCTTGCTTTAGCACACAATCGCTACAGCAAAAATCCAACATGGTGGTTTTAGGCGCTTGCCTCATTAGCAAGCTCTGTCCCTTAAGCACATCCGACCAATCAGCTTTCCACTTTGAGAATGCACAGCGATGCAAATTGGTTGTCCTAATGGATGATAGTGAGCATTCCCATGCATTATTTTATAAAATGTGGGGAAACCATAGACTTTTCCTGTGCAGTATATGGAGTATTTGGTCTTCCCTTCTTTCGAATACAGCAGATTGATGCAGGATCCTATTAAGACAAATCATATTCTCCTCAAATTCTGTGAGAAGTATTTTTGCAATTTAGACAACCCCTGTGTTGCTCTGGGCATTGTCAACTGCATCCAACCTTCCTTTTGTACAATGGCTGCAGGGGCTGCTGACACATAGAACGTTCTGCTTTTCATTACCAGATTTCATAATGACTCTCCCTATTACATACATTTTATCAGTTCTGGCTTGACCTACAGTGCCATCCCACTATCCATAAGAGGTTTGAATAAACCCTACATTTCATTTCTTCTGTTGCTAATGTGGAACTCAAGTGGGACTCAGGATTTATATAACCAAACAGTATGCACCCAATAATGTTTTTCTCCATACTGCTCTAGTTCTAGAAAGTTCTCTGGAGGCCATTTTACAATACGGAATTATTGCACTATGATTCCACTTTAACTGCCATGGCAGTATCCTATGGGATCCTGCAGCTGGTAGTTGAGGGAGGGGATTTAGACTCCCCAGTCCCCAGCTCCTCTGGTGCCTCTGACCAAACTACAAACCCCAGGATCCCACAGGAGGCAGCCATGTCAGTTAAAGTGCAATCATAGCACTATAACTGTGTAATGGGAAAGGTTCCTTACTGCAGCTTTTAGTCTATATGTCATCATGGGTTGGAGGGGAGTAGCTTTGTCACAAAGGAAGCAGAGCTGCATTGATCCATCTTTCCTTTTTAGTTGTGCCTTCTGGAGCAGGAAAGATGTTAAGGAAAGCAGAGGTGAAGACCATTCGCCAAAGCAATCCCCTGAGGTAAGATGAACATGTGATATGTTTTAAGTTCCCACTCTGTTGATAGACAGATACATAAATAGATAAATAGATAGATAGATGGCTGGGATAGACAGATAGGCAACTTAAAACACATATCTATCTATCTATCTATCTATCCTCTATCTCTTGGTTTTCATTGTTCTTTTTCCCGATACAGCAAAAGTATGTCCACTTGTCTACTGACCCCAACTCATCCACACCCCTCCAACATTACTTCCTTTCCCTCCTCCTTCCTCCTGTATACCTCCTGCAACATTTAATGCTACAATGTATGATACCCTCACATTTATGGTGACACAGATAGGCAAGAGAAGCACATAACAGACAAATGATGAAGGGGAGATAGAGGGGGTAAGGGGACAGGGAAGGTTATTCAAGCCTACCCAGTTCAAATTTGCATGGGGCTGAAAATGCTTTTCTGCCCCATTTATAGCCCTACTTTGGTCTCATGAAGTTTGCTGACAACCATGTCAAACTCTGACTTCTTCCTGCCATTAAGACATCCTAAGATACACTCAGAATAGAAAAGGTTACATGTTGTTTTCATATATTTTCCCCGTAACACATGCTTTTTCTTGCCTTTTTGTATGTGGTCCATGCCTCAATTTACAAATCCACATGACACAAATAATCCAGTTTGAAACTGGATTATTTGCATGTCTCCTTCCTATGGAATCCTGGGATTTGTAGTTTTACAAGGTCTTTAGCTTTTGCCTCACCAAACTACAAACTATGTTTAGCCTGGAACTATGTTTAAACTATGTTTAGCCTGGAAGAAAGATGGCTAAGGGGCGATATGATAGCCCTGTTGAAGTATTTGAAAGGGTTCACATTGAGGATGGAGCAAGCTTGTTTTCTGCTGCTCCAGAGACTGGAACACGGAGCAATGGGTGCAAGCTCCAGGAACAGAGATTCCACCTCAACATTAGGAGGAACTTTCTGACAGTAAGAGCTGTTTGGCAGTGGAACACACTCCCTCGGAGCGTGGTGGGGTCTCCTTCCTTGGAGGTCTTTAAACAGAGGCTGGACGGCTATCTGTCAGGGATGCTTTGATTGTGATTTCCTGCATGGCAGGGGGTTGGACTGGATGGTCCTTGTCTCTTCCAACTCTACAATTCTATGACTCTATGATTCTGTGATTCTATGAGCCATGTAAAATAATCCAGTTCCAAACTGGATTATTTGTGTAGTGTAGATTTGGATTAGTCCCAGCTTTGATCCTGTGCCAGGGGGCATGTCTTGGGTCACCAGCTGGCCACCTGGTGAGCTGTTGTTTTTGTTATTTCCCCCCCTGCAGGAATAACCATGATTTTCTCTCCAATCTGGGAGACTTCACACATAGGTATCACTGCATAGTCTTTGCCTCAGAAGATTTTTTAAAAAAACTTTCTGATTTTGACTTTATGCAGAATTATATAGCCTATCTGGTACAGGCGGACAGCAGAGAGGGCAGGGAGTGTGTTGCCCAGCAAGGTCAAACAGGGTGGAAGGAGGATGTTACAAAAGGGATTGGAATAGGCAGACCTTGTGAGAGCACAAGAAAGTAAGTCCCATTGAAATCAGTGGGGCTTCCCTGCCTCTCAACTCCCACCAAGATGAAATTGCAGTCTTATAAACATTTTGTTGTTATTGTGTGTACCCTCAAATTGTTTCCAACTCATGGTAACCCTAAGGTGAACCTCTCTTGAGGTTTTCTGAGCCTGAGAATGTGTGACTTGCCCAAGGTCACCCAGTGGGTTTTCATGGCTGAGTGGGGATCTGAACCTTAGTCTCCAGAGTCATAGTCCAACACTCAAACCACTACAGCAGGCTGGCTCCTTCCTAGCATTTACTTTCCAGTAAATCCCATTGAAGTCAACGAGGCTTATTTCTGAGTAGACATATATACACTTGTACTGTATAAAGCAGAGATAATGCAGAAGGTATGCACAAAGTAGACATTCTGAGACAACATGGAGTTTAACATAAAAATAAATGTATTGCAAATGAATGATTTGACCAACTATCCAAATTTGTGCATAAGCACATATGCAAATATTAACCTGCATATGCATAGATGTGCATGTGGGGGGATTTTTAAAAAAATACAGGGCTCTTCCTTACCCATTTGTCCAAGCTATTACCAGATTTCATGCAAATGAGAGACCCACATGGATTGCTACAGGCACACCCCTTTACTCTGAATATACATTGGAAAGAAACCCTTGTGGCTCTCAAGACTGGTGCAGAGTCAGATTAAAAACACTCAGTGTGGCATGCAAGAAGCAGACTCAGTTCTGTTTGATTTGAAGCACATTCAGACATGCTGTAGTGTAGATTCTGCTCAAGTTAATCCTCAGAGAAAAGAACCACATATTCAGATACTTTTGGGCTCATCTCCCTTTTATCAAACACTTTGCCCTCTTTTGTGGCCAGCTCTGAAGTAAAACCCTTTGTCCAGTATGGCAGAGCAGAGGACTTGCAGTCTGTAGGGATGGCCACTAGAGCCCCTCATGAAGCTCATTATGTGTGTCCACTCATTTCCAGAGTGCCATTCCACCGGCAACCCCCCTAGCAGTAAGCTACTGGTTTGTTTTCTGGCACAATTCAAAGTGCTGGTAATGACCTTGTTACCCTAAAAGGTGGGGGTGCTTTAGAGCCCCACCCGTGATGCCAAAATCTCTGTTTTTGTCTGGGAGAATGATTAGTTCAAATGGAAGCCCATGGGAGGAGGGTAACATTGGGATATTTTTACCTATGTATACAAGTACTAACTGTAGAGAGCACTCCAGTTTAAAGTGAAATAAAGTATTTTTATTGGAAATAACACAAAGCAAACTCACACACACAACACACATTCTTAAGAACCATACAAGGCTAAAGCAGAGTGAGGCAGAAGGATTAGATAGGGGGAGATATTTGGGAATATAGGGCAAGAATTACCAGTCTTGAAGAGCAGAGTTTTGTGCAACGAAGATACTCAGACAGGCGCCTGAAGGCGGCACAGGAGGTTCTGATCCGGGGTGCACTGAGAAAGACAATGGCCAGGTTCGTCCACCATGGCACGCCTTTCTATTGCCAGAGGACTGATATTTATACTCTATTTCATATCCTGAAGGGGTACTTTGGTTATGACAAAGTCTGGATGGCTTTTCCATTGGATAGGCAAAGGAAACAGAAATTCAAATGATTGCATTAATGGCTGGGAAATAGGAATTGATAGGCTTATAACAACCCCACAAGGTTGAACAGGAGGGGATTTAGGAATGACTTCCATAGGAATAGATTTGGGAATGGTCACATAATTGTTTGATTTAATGAATAATTTTTGAGGCATTCAGGGCTGGAAGAGAGGATTAGCACATACCTCCTTAACAACTGTGTTTACTAAGGGGCTTCCTTGCTATAATATTTCTAAGACACATTCCGGTCATTGTGACCTCCAACTGACCTTTTGGTTTGCCCCAATCTGACTCCGAAAAGTGTCCAATATTTCCAATTATGAGATCTCATGGGGAGGGGTAGTAGGGCATACTAACAACCTATGAGTCCTATACAGCTGGGGTCTGGGCTATATGAGACTATATCTCCCCCTATGAGTCTGCCCAGAGCCCAGGATCTCCAGGAGAGACCCTTATTTCAGTCCCACACCTTTCACAGCTGCAGTTGCTAGGAACATGAGATAAGGCCTTTTTGATGGCTACTCATAAACTTTGAAACTCCCTCGCTAGGAAGGCTAGAATGGCACCCTCCTTACTGTCCTTCCCAGGCCTCCCCACTCCCTCCCCAGGCAACCACAGGTCCTCCGCAGGTCCTCCGGAGGCTCCATAGTTGCCTCCTCAGGCCTCCCCACTCCCTCCCCAGGCAACCATGAGCCTCCGGAGGCCCCGTAGTCGCCTCCCCAGGCCTCCCCACTCCCTCCCGAGGAGACCACGGGGCTTCCGCAGGCCCCGTAGTCGCCTCCCCAGGCCTCCCCACTCCCTCCCCAGGCGATCACGGGGCCTCCGGAGGCCTCGTTGTCACCTCCCCAGGCCTCCCCACTCCCTCCCCAGGTGACCATGGGGCCTCTGGAGGCCCTCCGGAGGCTCCATAGTTGCCTCTTCAGGCCTCCCCTCGCGGCAAACCGTGAATATGCGGAACCACGAGTGTGGAGGCTGCGAATGTTGAGGGAGGACTGTAATAATGATAAGCTACATGCAGAAAAATCCAGTGCAGTCTTGAGTACCAAAATGATACATTATGTCACCGCCTGCCAGAAGGCACAATAATCAAAGAGGAACCCAGAACATGTGGAGTAGAATCCCTTCATGTTCAGAGCATCCTTAGTGTTTGCTGTGTTCCAGTAAGTTCCATCAATGGAATCTGCCCAGTGTCTAAACTTTGTGCAGAATGGTATTTTGAACACACACACACACACACACACACACACACAAAGTTCATCTACTGAGGATATACTCCATGCATTTGAAAAAGTAGCCAATAGTCTACAATAGTCCTCTTGCCTCTATGCTGATGGTAGCACTGCTGTTGGTAGAGGTTTCCATGCCACATAGGCTTATTCTGAGCAGTTACAGTAAATGTGCTACTGGGGAGCAGCAGCAGTAGGGAAATGACAATGGCAGAAGACAACAGAAGTGGCACCATAGCTAATGCTTGTTAGCAGAATGCAAAAGAAGGCACAGGTAAACATCTTTTGAATGTCTTTTACCATGAAAACTCTATGATGAGACAATCAAAATGAGACAGATAGTGCCAGAAGATGAGACTCTTAGGTTAGAAGGCACTCAACAAGCTCCTGGGGAAGAGCAGAGGACAAGTACAAGTAGCACTGTGGCTAATGGTGTGCCTGGACTCAAGCCAAAAAGACATTCTGAATATGTGCATAACGCATATTATAGGAACAGGGAATGTGAGAAGCATGAATCTTGGGAAGCTAGACATTAAAAACAAGAAATGGAACATAAAAACAGCAATAACTGAACAAAACTGGACATGAGTGAAACATTTTCAGAAAAACACAATGTTTTACTCAGGAAATGAACACCTAAGAAGAAACATGGTGGCATTAATAGGGAGGAGAGAGATAGCAAAAGCAGTCAGGGGATATAATGCAAAGTCTGACAAAATAATATCAATAAGACTTCAGGGAAAACCCAATAATCTATCTATATATACAGTTGCCCCTTCACATTCGCGGGGGTTAGGTTCCCCAGACCCCCACGAATGCGAAAAATCCGCAAATATCAACTGCCCTCCCCCTCCCCCGCCAAAGCGACCACGGGGCCTCCGGAGGCCCTATACTCGCTTTCCCCGCCTCCCCTCTCCCTCCCAAGGCCTTCATGGGGCCTCCGGAGCATCTCTGGAGGCCCCATGATTGCCTCCCCGGCCCTCCCTACCCCCTCCCCAGGCCTTCAAGGGGCCTCCGGAGCGTCTCCGGGGGCTCCGTGAAGGCCTCCCCGGCCCTCCCCACCCCCTCCTCAGGCCTTCA
The DNA here is from genome assembly GCA_030847615.1 of Gambelia wislizenii. Taxonomy (NCBI): domain Eukaryota; kingdom Metazoa; phylum Chordata; class Lepidosauria; order Squamata; family Crotaphytidae; genus Gambelia; species Gambelia wislizenii. Next base: position 339,793,134 of record JAUMIR010000001.1, on the reverse strand, counting down.
TGGGGCCTCCAGAACATCTCCGGGGGCTCGTGAAGGCCTCGCTGGCCCTCCCCACCCCCTCCCCAGGCCTTCATGGGGCCTCCGAAGCATCTCTGGGGGCTCTGTGAAGGCCTCCCCGGCCCTCCCCACCCCCTCCCCAGGCCTTCATGGGGCCTCCGGAGCATCTCCAGAGGTCCCATGAAGGCCTCGCTGGCCCTCCCCACCCCTTCCCCAGGCCTTGATGGGGCCTCCGAAGCATCTCCGGGGGCTCCGTGAAGGCCTCACTGGACCTCCCCACCCCCTCCCCAGGCCTTCATGGGGCCTCCGGAGCATCTCCGGGGGCTCCGTGAAGGCCTCACTGGACCTCCCCACCCCCTCCCCAGGCCTTCACGGGGCCTCCGGAGCGTCTCCGGGGGCTCCGTGAAGGCCTCCCCGGCCCTCCCCACCCCCTTCCTAGGCCTTCATGGGGCCTCCGGAGCGTCTCCGGGGGCTCCGTGAAGGCCTCATTGGACCTCCCCACCCCCTCCCCAGGCCTTCACGGGGCCTCCGGAGCGTCTCCGGGGGCTCCGTGAAGGCCTCCCCGGCCCTCCCCACCCCCTTCCTAGGCCTTCATGGGGCCTCCGGAGCGTCTCCGGAGGTCCCGTGAAGGACAGTAATCCGGAATTTCGCGAACTTTATCCTGTCGTGGAACCAGCACCCAGGTTTATGCTCCAACTACAGATGCAGGAGAGGAAGAAATTGAAAGATTCTACTCTGAAGACCAGGAGGAAATTGATCACACACCAAAGCAGGATATTTTGATAATCAAGGGTGATTGAAAAGGGAAAATAGAGGACCTAAGTAGGTACCACCCAGTCAGCCTGACATCAATACCAGGAAAGATTCTAGATTGTTTTAAACAGTCTGTAAGTACTTAGAAAGGAATGCCATGATCACTAAAAGTCTACATGGGTTCCCCAAAAACAAGTCATGCCAAACTAATCTTATCTCTCTCTTTTTTTTTATAGAGTCACAGGCTTGGTAGATAAAAGTTATGCTGTGGATGTAGCATATCTTGATTTCAGTTAATTTTTTTAACAAGGTCCCACATGGTAGTCTTGCAAAGAAGCTAGTAAACTGTGGGCTAGACAATGCGACTTTTAGGTGGGTTTGTAATTGGTTGACCAACCATACCCAAAGGGTTTGGCTCCTCTTCATTCTGGAGAGAAGTGACCAGCAAGGTGCCACAGGGTTCTGTCATGGGCCCAGTGCTATTCCACAACTTTATCAATGACTTGGATGAGAGAATAGAGGGTCTGCTTATCAAGTTTGCAGATGATACCAAATTAGGAGGGGTAGCTGATACCCCAGAGGACAGGTATAGAATTCAAAATGACCTTAACAGGTTAGAAAGCTGGGCTAAAACTAACAAAATGAATTTCAACAGGGAGAAATGTAGAGTGCTACACTTAGGTAGAAAAAAAAATGAAATGCACGGATATAGGATGGATGACACCTAGCTTGATAGCTGGGCATATGAAAGGGATCTAGAAGTCTTAGTAGACCACAAGTTGAACATGAGTCAGCAGTGGGACGTAGTAGCCAGAAAAGCCAATGAGATTCTAGGCTGCATCAATAGGGGTATAATGTCTAGATCAAGGGAAGTAATAGCGCCACTCTATTCTGTTTTGGTCAGACCTCACCTTGAATACTGTGTCCAGTTCTGGGTACAACAATTCAAGAAGAATGTTGACAAGCTGGAATGTTTCCAGAAGAGGGCGACCAAAATGGTAAAGGTCTGGAAACTATGCCCTATGAGGAATGGGTTAAGGAGCTGGGCATGTTTAGCCTGGAGAAGAGAAGGTTAAGACGTGACATGATAGTTATGTTTAAATATTTGAAGGGATGTCATATTGAGGATGGAGCAAGCTTGTTTTCTGCTGCTCCAGAGACTTATCACACTGCTCTGTTATAGTGCTATTGTTAGGACATGGAGCAAACTACATGAAACTACAGGAAAAGAGTTTCCACCTAAACATTAGGAAGAACTTCTTGATGGTAAGAGCTGTTCGACAGTAGAATGCGCTGCCTTGTAGTGTGGTGGAGTCTCCTTCTTTGGAAGTTTTTAAATAGAGGCTGGATGGCCATCTGTTGGGCATGCTTTGATTGTGTATTCCTGCATGGCAGGGGGTTGGACTGGATGGCCCTTGTGGTCTCTTCCAGCTCTATGATTCTATGATTGGAACACAAAAGTAGGAAACAGAACAGAACCAAAATTAGTTGGAGAATTTGGCCTAGGATCAAGAAATGAAGCATGAGAGTGTCTGACTAACTTTTGTGAGGCCAACAATTTGTTTGTTCTTCACACAACCAAGGATATAACTATATACATGGACATCACCTGATGGCCAATGTAGAAATCAAATAAACTACATAATTGGAAGCAGAAGGTAGAGAGGCTTCACTCTCTCTGAAAAAAGAAGACCAGGAGTAGACTGTGGCACAGAGCATGAATATCAAAAATTAGAGTAAAGCTAAAGATGAATAGTACATTTATCATTGTGCCAAAATACAACTTGAAGAACATCCATTTAGAAGTTAAAGATAAGGTAAAAAAATTGATTTGCATCATTAAGCCTAATTGAGCAGGAGCCGAAGCCAGAGACATTTTCAGGGGAGAATGCCACCCCTCAGAAAACAAAAACAACTCCCGCCACTGCCAACAAAGAAAGAAAATCCTCATTTGATGACAGATCATAAAATTCTTTAAGCAGTTAAGCACAGACGAGATGCAAAAGTAAAAGGGTACAAAAATAGGGTCAGAACCCTGATTGTAACTGTTTAGTGATATGTGTGCAGGGACAAAGAGAACTACCATAACAATCAGTGCAGAGAAACAGAAGATGACAACAAAAGAGATAGAACAAGAGATCTCTTCCACAAGATCCAAGAAATCAAAGGGAAATTTAAAGCAAGTGTTGTGATGCTATACGACCAGCAGGGGAACACACTACATAATCAAGAAGAAGTAAAAAGATGATGAAAATAACACAGTGAAGACCTATATAAAAGAGACAAAAGGATGACAGATTCATTCAAGGAAGAATCATTTGAAGATGAACCTACAATTTGTCATGGGCCAGGACTCAGACTCCAGGGATGAGGACACTGCTGCACCTCAATCTGTGGAATGGCAGCCTCAGAACACACCAAGCCAGGACTCCAGCACCACCAGGACAGCTGGGGTAGTCAGATGAGGAGGTTTGGCCTACAGTTTCATTGGGTGGAAAAGAAAATAGAGCAATGGCATTCAGTGAAGGTTCCTGCCAAGCAAAAGGAGATGCTCTCTTAATCAAGGTCAGCTGGCTTCAGCCAATTTAAGAAACAGCTCTGATCCATGTTGTCTGTGGGAGATAACCAACTGTTCTTCAGCTTTGGTGTGAGATTCCTGAGATTCTGCTTCAGAGCCCTGAAACCCTGACCTTGGACTGGCTGATGATCCTGATTGACCCTTGGGATCTTGGACTGGCTAGCAACCCTGTTTGTCTCTCAGACTCCTGGATTGGTTTTGACTTTTCTCTGGCACATTCCCTGGCAAGCAAACCCCTTAAGGCAACTTTGTCTCCAGTAACTCTGTTTAATTTACTGCTGTGCCTTACCTATGAGAGCTGGAGTGAATTGCTTCCTCCCTAACAACCATCTGTGGGAGTGCCTATGCTCTTTTAATAAGCTCTTCTAACAAAGCAATCTCCAGCTTGTTTGAGTGCTCTGATCCTGTACATTTTGAAAGGATAGCATGGTCTTAAATGCAAAGCAGTACTTAAGTACTTAAGTAACAAAGCAGTGTTACAAATCTGGCTGAAGTTTGTCAGGCCTCTGTATGCTTGTTTGCTATTTACACAGGCAGTTGGCAGATGTTGCAGGTTGTGAGACAAAGAAAGAAATTGGTAGCATAATCTTTCACAGGGGTTGTCCAAATGGCAAAAATACTCCTCACAGAATGCGAGGAGAAGACAACCTGTCCTAATGGCAATCCTCATTGTTTCACCATATTGTGAAGGAGGGGCCCCCAAAACTGCAAAAACCCTCAGGAAAAGCCATCATGGCTTTTCCTGGAGTCTTTAAAAAACAGCGAGGGGGATGTGCATTCCCACTCATTGGGACAAGCAGTTAGATATGAATTGCTTTCCCATATGAGAGGAAGAGCAAACCTGATTGACTGGATGAGTGTGAGGGCGGGGCTTGCTAACAGGGCAAGCGCCTGGAGCCGCCATGTTGGATTTTCACCTTAGCAAGTGATTGCTAAGGCGATAAAAATGTTTTTCTTTTTTCTCTTTCCCCCTGTCAGGATCCTGGCTTGGGCCCCTTGGACTAGGCCTCACTTAGCCTCACTAAGCTTGACTCCAGCCAGGCTTCTGTCGTGTGCTGAAGGCCAGGGAATTGTTTATGGTTGGGAGGGGCTGGAACGTGAGTACCTTGAAGCTGCCCAGACCTGGAGAGTGGGTATCTCATCTCTAAGGTCACAGCTGGTGGAAAGGCTTGGGAACAAAGGTGAGGGGGATGGGGTGAAGACTCAGTTTAAATCCCACACTTTCTTTCTGTGAATCAGTTCTGTCAACATTCTTGGACCTGTTCACTACTTTACCTGTGCAATAAAACACTTTAAACCAGTGACTATTGTCTGAGTGAATTGAAGTTCTGACTGGATCCTGACCCCACCCCCATAAAGGTGAAATATTGCTTATGTGCACCATGGAAATAGTTAAAAAAAATCAGCAGCAGCAGATTTAAAAATGCAAGTACTGTAATTCACTCGTGGCTGCCATCTTGACTAGAGGGTATGCAAAGTTTATGGGGGCTGTAAAACCATTAAGACAAGTGGTAGCTGCTGCAAATTGCTATTACTGCAGAGCAATCAATTTCTTTTGGCCTGTATAGACAAGTCCATAGACTTAAGTCTACTTCCTTGAATGCATGGAGTGAAATGCCTAGGAATAGGCCTTTATAGGCAGGCTATGTGTGTGAATAGCAATAGAAATGCAAAACTTGTGGGTGAGGTGATGAGGTAACAAGTTCACAAAATCAGGAGGAAGGATGTTGACTATAACCAAGGTGAGTAGATAACCATATGAATAGTGGTGGGAGCTATGGAGAGGACTCGCTCAAGACATTCCTCAGAATTTCAACAATTTCCACCCTACTGTTAATCTCAGCCTGGAACTGTCAACAAAACAACTTCACTTTCTGAACACCACTGTACAGTACACAATGGGTGTCTAATGGAATATCATGAGAAGACAATAATGCTTGGTAAGGTAGAAACCAGTTGCAAAAGAGGAAGACTGCCTTACAGGTGGATAACTCAATCAAGGAAGCCATTTCCCATAGACCTGAGCACGGTTGTTGAAAATAGGGGGACTTGGAGGTATCTCATTCATAGGGTCACCATAAGTCGAAGTTAATTTGATAGCAGTTAACAAACAAATCTACAAAAGGGAACATATGACTCCTGTGCTGAAACAGCTTCACTGGCTACCAGTCCATTTCTGGGCAGAATTCAAAGTGCTGGCCATGACTTATAAAGCCAAGTACCACTTGGGTCCAGGCTGTCTGAAAGATTTTATCTCCTTATACGAGCCTGTTTGAACCTTAAGATCTTTGGGCAAGGGTTTTATCGGTGTCCTACCACCATCACAGGTATGGTTGTTGAGGAGAGAGGAAGGGGAATTCTTAGTGGCTGCTCCCAAATTGTAGAACTCCCATTGAAGTCTAGCTTGATACCCTCTGTGATCTTTCTGCAGGCAGGCAAAGACCCTTTGATTTAAACAGGCCTTCAGTTTGTACCTTGGTGTTGCAGAAAGGTCTTTTAGTGTGATGTGCTATATCTTTATCTAAGATTTATCTGAACTTTATCTAAACTGTTTAAAATATTATAATACCATGTCCATTTAATTTTTAAAAACCTTTGTACTACTGTATATATTGTTTTAGCTGTACAGAAATACCTCGGTTAACAAAGCCTCTGACAAAGAAGCTCCTTTTTACAAAGTCTTTTTTACACCCACACCTCTTTTCCTCCTTGTCGTCTATCTACCTATTTGCATGGGGAAGATGGTGAAGGACAGTTGGAGAAACACAGGCTTTCAGTGCTAAGTTGCAGCAGTGTGTCTGAAGTAAACAATGTAATAAAGCTTGAGCTCAGAAAGAGCAGGATTCTACTTTAGCAATTCCTACTGTAGTGGTGTGTGACTGCCTACAACAGGCAAGGTAAACAGCAGCTGCCTCCAGAATCCCTTACTGAGCATACATGAATAGTAAAATAGAGAGAAAAGCTTACTTCGCTAGCTACCTCCAGCACATTAGAAAAAGCATAAATTTGGCCACCAAATATAAAATCATGAGAAAAGCAGTGAAAGAAAAAAACCCATCTCTGAATGAATTTTGAAAGAAGGCTTCAAGTAATCTCTAAAAGGTTCCACATGTCTTTGCTTACTTATGCAAGGCTTGTGTGACCTGAATTTCACATGTGCATATTGTTATTTTTGGATTTAAAAAATTGCTGAAACATGTTGAAATGCTTTTTCTTTTTGTGGTGTAGGAACCTATCCCTATTCTTTCCATGTTATTCCCCCCACACCTCTGGTACCAAATTTTCTGTTAAAGAATTAATGCCAAGGAACACACCTACTTCATTAATTGAGGTATTATACCTGTGTTTTGTTAAACTGTAGGCTGCCTTGGGTCCCAGACTGGGAGAAAGGGGGGATACAAATCAATTAAATAAAGCTAGCACGCCTAGCTCCTGGTTATCTGAAGGCCTGTATTCTCCCACAGGGACCTGCCTGTGTTTTGAGATTTTCTAGGGAAGCCCTTCTCTTGTCCCACTACCCTCACAGGTACATTTGGTAGGAATGTGAGAGAGAGCCTTCTCTCTGGCTGCTCCCAGGCTCTGGAACTTCCTTCCCAGAAGAGATAGATTGGCATCATCCTTTCTGCAGGCAGGTGAGGACATTTTTATTCCAGCTGGCCTTTGAGAATGGATTTTTAGGGGAAACTAGCCTGGTATGATGTACTGGGGCTCAGTTACATGGTAGTTTTTATCCTGGGGAGAAGCGAGATATCCTCATCCTGAGTTCGTCTCTTATTGTTTACACGATTTGTCCTGGGACGAACAATATCCTGGGATTATTGTTTACACGTCAGCCTTTTGCATGACAAAAACAAGATCCAGAGACATAGTATCCTCTGGGTTTTTTTGTTTACACAGGAAAGGTTTCCAGGATTTTTTTTTAAACTGTCAGTCAAGGATGTGATTACTAGTTTTTTCACAACCTTAGTGACGTACTTCCTGTGGAGTTTCCCACCATGAGCGATGCTACTGGCTGCAACAAATGTTTGCTCAAGCTTCTGCATTGGTCACTGAACATTTGCAAGATTGATAGTGACTGTGATCAGCCATAATGTTTGTATAGGTTTGATCATGGAAAGTTCAATAGCCTGCTGTATAGCTATCGCTGTCCTCATTTGAGGTACCATGAAAATGCTTGCCAGAAGGAGACGTCGGCAGCGTGTCAGACTGTTACTTCTCCTTCTTCTCATGCAACAGATGCGACAGTACTCCTCCAACTTATGAAGTAGGGTGTTATGTGGAATCGATTCAATTAACACACCTATCCTGTATCAGTGTTTTCGCCTTTTATACATTAACATAGCATTATGCTAATGCATTAATATTAACATTATGCATTAACATTTTGCATTAACATAATGCATTATGTTATGCATTAACATAGCTATGATTTTTTAAAAAGCTATTCTGGTTGTGAAAATATGTAAAATCGCAAAATAAAAAGTATATTACAATTCTACCGTGATGTTTACTATTGAACTATGAAGTGCTGCGACTGCTTGTACACATTGTTTAGAAGGAGCACAGCTCATGTTCATAACCTTGTTTGAACCAATACAGTTTATGAACACCAAAGTGGCTACATTGTTGAACTGATGTTTGTAATTAACAGAAAGGGGACTTTAACTGATCCCCACCCCCCCCAAAAAAAAGAGTCTGTGAGGCAGCAAAATGCAGGAAAGTAGCTAACTCCACCAGAACACCAATTGTTTACAAGACATGGATTTTTGAAATTTAAAAAGTTAAGTTGCGGGATCCTGTAGGTAAGGACAGATTCTACTGGTCCTTACAAAAATATAAAAACTTGAATTTCCGCAAACTGCCTCATGGCATTCCGATAGCTTGAGGGGGTTAGAGGATGTGATCGGGTGGCCCGGTGCATCGCCTACTGGGGGATCCGTGAGACCAACCTCCTTCTAGAGAGTCTCTCCCAGCAGGTTGGTGCACCAGACCGCCTTATGCCTTCCTCTAACTGGAGGAACTGAAACTTCTTTTTGGAGGTGGCACGGTTCTTCTGGGAAAGGGAATTCATCAGGACAGCCCTCCAGTTCAAAAACTTGAAGGCCAATAATGGAAGCCCCTGGCATTCTTCAGCAGTCCGATCATGCCTGTTGTGCCTCATCTCCGCAGCTATTTTTTCAAAAAGGTCTATATTTCTGTGGCATTCTCTAAGCTGCTCCTGCACCTTCTGTTCACCCCAAATAGCAAGCAAGTCTATTACCAGGAGATGCCGCATCCACCTTTCCTTGCTCGTGTACTGTTTTTGGCATCTATACCACTGTCCTCTCAGGTGAAGGTGCAGGAAAACAATGGCTGCTGAGGTTGGCAATTTAAAAATCATTTGAAAAAGGGTCACTGAGCCCTCCTTCTCTGAACTCTGTCCTCGCCCCTGCCCACCTCAATTTCCAGGCATCACCCACTCCCAAGATATTTTGCCCCGACTTGTTCACATTTCTGAATTTTTCAACCATCCGTGACATTTTAAAAAACACGGGACAAACTGTGGGACAGAAAGTCCCACTTCTTGAAGGTTTTAAGGTGGCTTCTGAAAAGCGCAAGATCGTCACAATGTATGTGTGAACAACTAGAGTTCATCACAAATTCATCCCAGGACATTTTTGCCATGTAAACATTCCCCTGGACTTCTATTTGTTTTTTTTTAAATAGCTTATGTTTTAATAAATTTCATTTTTTGATAGTTCAATTACTTTTTAACTTTGGTTAGAAGTCTTCTTTTTTTCTTTCCCCTCCAGTATTCATCCCTCTTGAGATGACTGATAAATACTGTCATTAATGTAGATTTTGAAATATACATATTGAAATAAATGTGAATAAATTCCAACTTATTTCAGTGAGACTAATCTCTGGTGACCCTGGTGCATTGTCTGGATTGTGAAGCCTGGGATGATCTTCCATGCTCTAGAGTCCTGTTCAACAGATTTTGGGAAAGCTTTAAAATGTAAGCATGAATCATTCTTTCAAATATTAAAAAATTAGAAAGTCCTTGGAAAGCCTTGAAAGTATGCACACATATAGCTACCATTCATGGTGTTCATGATTAATTCTAAGTAATGGTGATTGTGTGAAAGATAACCTTCCAGGAAATCTTTCTCTTTTTTTTCACAACCCCCACCCCCAGTCTTCTGTTTCTTCCATAAAATTTTCAAAGAAAAAGAATTTCTCCCAATAATTGGTTGCTACTCAGGCACACCCTTTTGCTGAGTTTTTCTCCAGGAACTCTTATGTGTTGCTCCATCCTTTCAGCTATTTGGGCAAACGATTTGGGAGCATCTGTGACATGCTTCATTTCACATCTTCCCATTGGCAACATTTATTAATTCACCCACCATTTCCTTTCCCTCTGGGGCATTTCTGAGATTTCTTAGTTTATTCACACTGTCCGTAATCTCTTGTGCAACAACATCTCCTCTCTTCTGTCCTCATCTGATCATGCCCTCAGTAAAGCTATTGCATATTTTAGAAATCTTTCTAATTTGCATTTGGAAACTCTACGAAATCTCTTCCTCTTAAAGATTCCTTTCTCTATATTGATGTTTCTCCCCTCCCCCATGCTACACATCTCAGTCATGAACATTTATTACTGTCACATTGTACTGTTGGTTATTTATTACAGCCAGTCCTCCATTATCCATCAGATTCCACCATCCACAGCTTGAAAATATTCCCAAAAATATATCCACAGATTCCACCATCCACAGCTTGAAAATATTCCCCAAAATATATTCCATAAAGGAAAGCTTGATTTTGCCATTTATGTAAGGGGCAACATTTTACTATGTCATAGTATATAATGGGACTTGAGCCTCCACGGATTTTGGTATCCATGGGGGGTCCTGGAACCAAACCCCAGCAGATACCAAGGGCCCACTGTAGTTGCCTTGGTCTAGATTTAAGTTTTCACATTTGACTTAACATCTACAACTTTAGGAGATTTTCAGACGGGGACAAAAAAAGCATCCCCATCTCACTATCTTCTCTTCCGTCCCCGTCTAGCATAGTAACAAACAGTTTCACTCCTACCTTGTGTGCACGTCTTCCCCTCCCCACTTAACAGCCCAGGAGTGAGTGCTGCTCGCATGGAGCTGCATTCACTTCCTGGTTTGAAATCCTGGGCTGTTCTCACGAGAGGACGAGCACGCGGGAAATTCAAAGTTTAAAAGAAAAAACACATACGGTACACACACAAGTTATATCAAGCACCTAAAGACACTTAAAACATAACAAGTAACCTGAGGAGGGTACAAAAAATTGTGCCACTTACTTGGATGTCTGGATTGCACCTGGAAGTGTTCTGGTATGGACCTCCCACTGACGCTGCTGTCATGCCAGCATATCTGGGCACCTTTCCACTTGCCTGTCATGCTGTTACAGAAATGGAACAGGCAATCTAGTCACAGCTTAGCCTGTGAATTAAAAAGAGCGCTGGCAGAATGGAAGCAGCACAGGAGCATGATGATTTGGGGATGATGTCGTCTGAAAGGAAAGCCCTTTCGCAATCTCCTGGTGTCATTGTCACACCACATTTACAGCATCTGATAATCTACTTAGTGTCCATGACGGCTACATTTTTAATGTTTTAGTTTTTAACTAAACATGACACAAAAACACAGGGAAACTCTGAATGATTGGATCAAAAAGCAATTGAACCCAGTAGTTATCAGCCTTTGATTTTCCAGGTATTTTCAGTTCCTAGAATCCTGACCATGACCTGAGGCTTGTGAAGGGCTATAATGGAAGAAATATTAATACCTGTATTTGGGTTATTGGGATAATCTTCTTGATATCTATTAGAACTATCTGTTAGCACTAATGGTTTTGTGTTAAGTTTGGGGTATATTATATTATATGTATGTATGTAAAAATAATGTTTGTTAAAAATCCCAAAAATTCAATAAAACTTTAAAATATTTTTTTAAAAATTGCTGAGGCTTCTGGGGTTTAAACTCGATTTATCATCTTGCTATATGTCATACCGAATAAAGAGGTGCTTAATTTTATTCTGAATTGACTCAGTGACCCTGAATTCTATTCTTATGGGAAGGTGTGTGTGTGTGTGTGTGTGTGTGTGAGAGAGAGAGAGAGATCAGCCCAATTCCTTCATCTATGCATAATTTTATAAAATTCTTCCATGTCCTCACGTCACTTTATGAGGAATATTTCTATTTATTTAAATGTTTATATCCTGCCCTATATTGGAAGATTTGACTATCATAACTAATACTAATACTACTAATAAAACTTATTTACCGGTATATCCCGCCCCTCTACAAAACGCAATTGGGGCGGCTTACAACATTTAAAAACATACATTTAAGACCCTCCATCCCACCCCCCTTAAAATACAATTAAATAATCCCAAAAATTAAAACATACTTAATAAATACTAAAAATAAGAATAAACAATAAACAGTGGCTGTTTTGGAATTGGGCTAAATTAGATTTTTCTTTCTGATGGCCTGGTATCTATTCAGAGAAGGCCCACCAGAAGAAACAGAGTCTAGCTTTGATGGAGAAACTAATACAGTACAGTAACTGCAGTGTGGCCCTTTCCCACTTACATAGTTATAGTACCATTATTCATCTTTAACTGCTAAGGCTCAATCCTAGGAATCTTAGTATTTTCCGTTTAGAAGAAGGTGTTTTGAATTCTCAGTTTTGTCTGGATTAAGTGTCAGTTTGTTCACCCCCATCCAGTTCATTAATGATGACAGATTCCAGTTTAGAACAGAAAAAGCTTCCTTGTAATTTGGTAGAAAGAAGAAATGGAGTTGAGTGTCATCAAAATACAATCATCTTCCCATCCCCACTACACTAGGTGAAGAAGTACTATCTTTTGCCTGAATCCAGTTTGTTAAATCACCCAGAATTCAACTGTTAGGGAAATGGGTGGGGTAAATTTTTCTGGAAGTATATAGTGTCCCTCCCAATATATATATATATATATATATATATATATATAATATATATATATATATATACACACACACACACAGAGAGACACACACAATACACACACACACACGCACACAGACACAAGGACACCTACAACATTTAAGCCATTCATGGAATGGAACATGCTCCAATCTCTTGGTTGGTTATGGTTGCCTTTTTATTTCTAACCATGCGACTTTACTTTCCTTCATCCTTTTTGATATAGTTGGGCAGCCAGTTTTACAAATGCATCTACTGCAAAGATTGATTATGAACCTGGTAGTTTATTTTAAATCTGTTGCCTAATAATCCATACTGTTGGATCCAAAGTTGACATTGCCATTGTTGCTGCTATGACCTCAAAATATGATTCCTATTTCAGTGACACCAGTTAGATCCTTCTGGTTTATACATAAAGTGAGGAATTATTGTCTTACTCAAGTTTTTTTTTAACAACCTATGTTTTCTATATAGCCCTTCAGGGCATCCTCTCCAATTTCTCAACATCTTTTTGAAGATATGATAATCAGAACAGGATTCAGGAATTCATTTACCTCCATGGCAGCTCTGCATCCTTGCCTACTTGATGCCAACAACTTCCTTGGGTTGGAAACCCCCTGTTTTCTTCTGAAGATTGATGAGAGAGTGTCTCAGTCTCTCAGAGAATGTTTAATCTCTGTCATCATCAGGCACAGCTTCTCATGTGGGACCCTCCATGGCATGCCCTGCCCTGCCCTGCCCTGCCCCACCCAGAAGTGTCCAATGAGTTCATTCTGCTTTCTTCAGAGCTACATTTCCCACATCCTGTCCATTTACAGAATTATTATGTTGCTTTTCTTGGGAAGCCAGAGTGATGTCAGAGTAGGGGTGTGATCACAAGCAGGTGAGATATAAGGACCCTGGAAGGCAGAAGGCAGAAAACTATCTAACCTGCAGCAGGATGAAGGGTAAGTCAAGTTACTGGTGGGCACTGCATTCCCCTGCATGGTTGTTTCCCTAGCAGAGAGTGTAATGTAGAGGGATGAACTGACTGAGTAAAAAAAAACCTGAATACAGGGGGTGGAGGAAATGGGTACTGCAATAAGTTCAGGGGTAGACAAAGTGTAGATAACCCCCTCCCTATTGATTTTGAAGCTCTCAAGCCCACCAACATCCCTGGACCATGATTTTTTGGTTTAAAAATGGTGGGTTGTCTCTTCTTGCAAGCCTTCAGGTGTAGTGATCCTGAACTGGTTGAATGTTTCATTGTTGTTGTTGTTGTTGTTGTTGTTGTTGTTGTTGTTATTGCTATTATTGTGATAGTGAGTTCCAGTCTGCAGAAGATCTTGGGGTGTGTGTGTGTAATTTTGGGAAGTTTTCTTGGAGAAAAGTCAGCAAGGAAAAATTTCTTAGTAGTCAGTCTTTTGCATACGGAGTTATCATCAGCACGAGCAAAGTTACCCACAGACCTGTCACGCTGAGTAGTACTGAAAAATCTGGATTGTTGTTTGGGTGCTTAAATGAAAGCTGAGCTGTTTTGCAGTTGTTTTTTGTTTTTTTTTTTAAGGCACTGCTCATAGTGAGACGTCACTTTTGGATTCCTGGATTCTTCCATTGCTGTTCAAGATTCTCCTTTGAACCTTGGGGGCATGCTTGATTCACCTATAAACAAGGGGCAAGTGTTTTTATCATCTTTTTCCCTGTCCCTTGATGAGTCAAGCACAAGGATGCCCTAGGGCTGCTAGGATGTCAACAAGGCCATGTGTGCTTAGAGCAGCAAGTATGCCCAGGTTTGTTTGTTGTTGGTTTTTTAGCAGCAGAGGGCTGACACTCTCTCGGCTTGTTCTTTTGTTTTTGTTTTGTTTTTCCTTTTGGACCTTTAGCAGCTCAGCTGCGAGATTAAAAAAAGTGAAATGGGCGATACTCCCTGGTATGGAGCTGGCAATGTGCTGGAACACCACCTTTCTGAGCAAAAAGGTGATCCCATTGCACTATCACAGGAACTGTGGTTTTGGAGCACCAACTGGCTGATCTAGAGAAAGTGGGCATGGGAATTTGATTAGTAATTTACAGTGCCATGGCCTTTTCAGCAAAGCTTGGAAAGTCACCTATAGTTAAAAATGACTATAATAATTATGTGTAACTAAATAGGAGTGGGAAGACTTTCTGCCTCTCACTACTTAATTATGGACAGGACAGTTTCTGAATATCATCATATTAATTATTCTTTCTCCCCCCTGTGAAATACATTATATTTTTTGCATTTCAAGATCATGTTCCAAGTTGGAAGTGGGCAGAAGGTAGATCTGGATCTACTGATGGATCTCAAGTGATTTCCAGTGGATCAGCAAAGACTCCACTCTTCCAGTTAGTCAAAAATAGTAGCAATAACATGATTCCCTCCTCCCTCCCTGTTGCATTATAATACTGAAATGTATAAAGCTTAGGGATAAGCAGGGGTGGAATATTTTTAACGAAAGGACCATGAGCCTGATTAAGTTCTGCTAGTTAAATACATCAATACATGTCTCAAGCTCACAATTTCTCTGTCCTTTGTATGAGGCTACAGTTGGTGGATCTTGATGTTTAAGTACAGAACAAAACAGATTCTTCAAGCTTGAAGTCATTCCATCATTGTTCTCACTCAGAACCTGGAAAAGTTACTTTTTGGACTGCAACTCCCCAAAAGTAACTTCTGGTAGTTGTACAAAAACCACAGCTACAAAATTATTGGCTGGGGGATATTGAGAATATTAGCCCCCAAAATAACTTAAATTTTGGCCTAGTCGTTCTTCCACACAGGAATAGTGGGAATTGCACGGTTTTATGCTGCACTTGGGAAGATTACTTTTTGGGACTATAATTGTCAGAATTCCCTGGCCAGCATGACTATGTGTCTGGGGGATTCCAGCAGCTGTAGTCCAAAAAAATAACTTTCTTAAACTCTGGTTCTATGCATGTGTATATAACTGACTTGAACTATCAAGCTATGGGCACAGGTTGGTGTGGACCAGGAGGTGTCAGCTGATGAAGAGTGCAGGGAATTCACCTTGCGAACTGCATCAGTCACCTGCAACATCACCTGACATGCAGCCTAGCCTTGAACCTGACAGCAGCCATGACCCTCCCCAGGTATTCAACTTTATCTGTTCCTAGTTCAAGTTGCTAGAATTCCACTCTTCCTTCTCACATGGTGTTGTGGGGAAGTCCCTCTAGGATTGTCTGTGCTCCAAGGCATTAATAAGCGAAGTAGCTGTACATTTCTCCCTTGACAAGTATTTCAGGAAAGGAAATGAAGTCCCTCTCACTCCTCCCGCAGAATATACAGTTTACAGCCATGCCACCTGGCTCAAATTCCTGAGGCAGGTGTGTGTGTCTTGGTTACTCATAGGATGGATATCGAGGAGTGTCAGGTGGGTTAGGGGTGACTGTGGAAAAAAAAAAGATGAGTTAATGGAAATAATGCATACCTACAGCCTGGCAACCTGTCTATCTCTTTTTGCTCTTACAACATACATTCTACTCTAATTCAAAACAACTTTTTTGGGGGGGGGGGAAGAGACATTTTTGATGTTCCTTAAGAAATAAACAACTACATAGCATCCATGTCTGAAAAGATTATTGGCCTCAGACCAAATGCTAGCCTCAGTTTGAGGAGACCCACTGAATCAGTTAGATTTATGCAAGGACTTATATAACCATCCATTAATGTTTTCAGTGGGTCTGCTCTAGCTGAGATTAATAGTTGGATACAGGACATTCTGGTTACCAAAAATGGTGAAAGGAAAGCTAAAATCTCTCACTACAAACCTTGCCCAATATTTAGTTATATTGCAGGGAAGGAGGATAACATATATGATTTTTTTTAACCCATTCTGCTTGCTGCTTCCTTTGATAAGTGAGAAATGTGTGTGTGTGTGTGTGCGCGTGCGTGTGTGTGCATTTAATTAATCTGAGCAGTCAAATTGCCGTGGTGTTGTGCCATAACATGAATTGCATGTGCCTCAATCCCGTTGGTTAAACTGACATTCCATCAAAACCAAGTGAATTCTGAATTAGCTCTGATCAGTTTAATTGACTTAAAGGGCTCTAAGCACAACCAGTTTTGAAGCAATGTTACTTGCAATTGGATCACTGTTGTGCTTTTGGGGGTCTTAGCAGAAGTAAAAGTAATTGACTCATTTTAGTAACACAAAAATTATCATTAAAAAAATGTTTTATTATTTATATCTATTGGTTTTAATTCATCTGCTTTTATTGAGACCTGTCCTAACACTTTTGAAAATGAAAAGTGGTATAAAAATATTCTTAAATAAATAAATAAATAAATTCCCCTGGTTTTTAATAAATTGTTTAAGGCATTTTATTGGTTTTTTAATTCATTTTAGCTATTTGTTTCATTATATTAATTTTTATTTTAAACTGCCTTTTAATTTTTTTAAATAAAATGTTATAAAATGTTCTTACATAGAGAAACATTGCATTTTTTTAAAAAAAAGAAACTGTTTAATGAAAGAAAAGTGAATGAACGTTACTGCTTTTGCTATTTTCTTGTTTTATTATTTTTGGTTTTATTGTATTGATTTGCTGATAACATTAAAAAAATACTTGGTCACAATGAACTTTTCCTATTGATTTAAATGGTATGCTCTGAGCAGAACTGGATGCAACCCATTGTTTAGGGAGGGCTTTTTGGATTTTTGAGCTCATAGTTTCCATCAAAAATGATCATAGAATCATAGAATTGTAGAGCTGGAAGAGACCACGAGAGCCATCCAGTCCAACCCCCTGCCATGCAGGAAATCACGATCAAAGCATCCCCAACAGATGGCCATCCAGCCTCTGTTTAAAGACCTCCAAGGAAGGAGACCCCACCACGCTCTGAGGTTCCACTGCCTAACAGCTCTTACTGTCAAAAAGTTCCTCCTAATGTTGAGGTGGGATCTCTGTTCCTGGAGCTTGCATCCATTGCTCTGGAACAGCAGAAAACAAGCTGGAGCAGCAGAAAACAAGATCATGTTCATCTTTTTCTAAAGCTGTTGCAGTTACTTACTGAGTACTGATTGCCATTCAGAAGGTTTTGCTTTGTATTCTTATGAATGCAGTTTTCACAAGAAGTGTTTTGCAACAGGGCCTGAAGATGCAAAATAAATAAATAAATAAACAAACCCTACTCATCTGCAGAACACTGCAGTATAAAGTAGTATTTTCAAATCAAAAATCTGTAGTATTATAGGAAAAATTAGCACTCTGTGCAGTGATCTGTGAGAAAAGAAAATCCAAAATCCACAGCTGGGCATCAGAGGCAGCTGGGGTTTCCATGGCTGCTGCCACACAGCAGAAATAATGCTTTTTGACACTGCTTTTAGTGTCATGGCTCAGTGCTACAGAATTCTGCGATTTATAGTTTCGTGAGATATTTAGCCTTCTCTGTCAGAGAACTCTGGTGCCACAACAAACTACAAATCCCGGGATGCCATAGGATGGAGCCATGATAGTTAAAGTGGTATCAAACTGCATTATTTCTGCAATGTGGCAGCAGTCCATGTCAGTGGGATAGTGAATCTGCCTTAGGGTTTTAGGCTGAACTGTAGAGGAGCTATACCAGGTGCTGAACTCTATCCCTCAAAGAGATTCAGCACCTTGGCTAGCTCCTTTCAAGTTCAGATTAAAACCCTGGTCGGATTCATTGCCTCCACTGACACAGAAGTAGGCAGCCGTCATTTTTAGGACCAACCAAAATGTTACAAAAACATGCAGGCTTTTGAGTTCTCCAGAACTGTTCTTTGGACTAGATGGTACCAAAAAGGACAACACGGGAGAAGAAACAGAAGAGCACAATTTCCATTTTGAGACTAAGGAGATTTTCAGGCTACACTGTTATAGTGTTACTATTCCACTTTAATTGCTCTGGCTTCCTGCTGTGGAATTCTGGGGTTTGTAGTTTAGTGAGGCCTAAGATCTCTCTGGCTGAGAGTTGTAAATGCCCCTCCCTAAACTGCAAATCCCAGGATTCAACAGGAGGCAGCCATAGCAAATAAAGTGGAATAGTAACACTACAACAGTGTTGTCTGAAAATCTAGCAGGTCTAATCTGTAGACCACATTGGAACAATGTCTAGCCTAAACTTTTCTGTTTCTTCTCCCATCCCCTTCTCTTTGTAGACACCAGCAGAGGATGGTATAGCACTGAGATGGCTAAAATTAAATTAAATTAAATTAAATTAAATTAAATTAAATTAAATTAAAAACTTTGCTGGACAACAGTCTGATTAAAGAGGTTCTGTTCCTCCAAAGCATCAGAAAATGGTGCCTTCACACATGTGCCTTTTAAAAAAATGATTATTAACAGATTTTGCTGAATATTAGTGCAATGATTCCTTGTCAGTAATTTGTCACATTCCAAAATATGAGACTTCTTAGCTATTTCCATTTTCACTTTTGTGTGTGTAATTAACATTAATAATAATAATAATAATTTATTTATATTCCGCCTTTTCCCTAGGGAATCAAGGCAGAGCACAACATAATTATAACAATAAAATATTATATTAAGGCTTCAGTCCTATGCAATGCCTAACTTGAGGAATAAGTCTGATTGAACCCAGTGGACTTTTTTCCCTAGGGAAATATGCCCAGTCTTGCCCTGCACAGTAAGTCCTAATGGTAATTTGCCTTAGTGGTAATAATCTTCATTTTGTTACAGGACAACACAGATTCATATCCCTGATGTCCATGATGACAATGCTCTGGAGTTTAGGCCAGGGGTGCCCCAATGAACCCGGACCCACGTGTGCTGAGGAATTGCCCAATACTGTCGCCATTATCAATCGGTTGAAGAAAAGCCTGAGGGATTTGTACAAGTCCTTTGTGGTACGTAGGAAAATGGGGAAGCCCTTTTTGTCTTATTCTCTCTTTCTTCTTCCAGGAATTGTATCTTGGAAAAGGAGCTTCTTAGATTGCAACATTTTGGGAACATCGATTTTTAGACTGTAGCTCCCAGCACTGGTCGTAGTAGGTGGGGGATTCTGGGCATTATTGTCTAAAAACTCCCCCCCCCCCAAGCTCTCCCAGTAAACGTGCCTTCTGTGTGGCTAAAACAAGAACTGAACAGAACAATGCTAAGTATTCATGCCTCATTGCTTGATGTGCCATCACATAAAGGCTTTGGTAAACTCCCAGCCTGCTCAGTGTTATAAACCAGGTGGGAACCATGCAATCTGCAAGCTGCATGCAGTCATTTGGTGAGCCTCTTGTGGCCCTTGGGTCCTGCTGGAGACTTTGGGAGCCCCATCAAGCCACCCCCCCAACTTCTTCCAGGAAAAATGGCTTCCAGAGGGCCTATTTTATCCCTTGAATGCTATTTTGGGGAGAGGGGCACCCAGTAAGAGAATACAGTTGTCCCTTCACATTCGCTAGGGTTTGGTTCCAGGACCCCCTGTGAATACCCAAATCCGTGAATACTCAAATCCCATTATATGCAATGGCATAGCAAAATGGTGTCCCTTATATAAGATGGCAAAATCAAGGTTTGCTTTTTGGATTATTATTTTTTAAAGAATATTTTCAAGCCGTGAATACGTAAATCCGTGAATGCCATGGAGGGACAACTGTATATACATGTATGTTTGTGTGAATGAGAAAAAAATGTTGCAGTGACTGGAAATGACTTCCAGATACCTGAAATGCCACATCTGGTTGCTACCAGATGTGCCACTGCAGCTTGACAGGGTATAAGAGAAGCTGAAAATAGGACATTTCAAAAGAAATGGTTACTGGCTGTCCATACTCCCATTCAAAATATTCATGAGTAGAAGAAGCTTCTCTACTACATACAATCCTAACATTCAGATTGTGCTGAAAGTGATTGTTTTTAAAGGAGGAAGTAAATACAGAGTTGCAAATGCATTTATGCACATCGGTATCCTAGCAATTTTTATTATCCTACCTATCACTGGGAAAAAATTCTGAACTAAAAAGAAGGAATGTCCCTAAAACTGTTATCAATGCTTAGGGGAAAACATTATTAAAAACAGCTGAACCGGGATTGCAAAAATATGTATATTTGGGGAAGATTTTTATTTCTGGTTTGCCATAACTTGCATAAGGCCAGGGTGAGAATCATGCATTTCATGATATGTTCCTTGGCCACATATATCCCAGTTTTCATCTGTGAAATGTTGGAGGGTATAGGACTCCCAGAAGTGCCCCCCTGCCCCCCACCCCAAACTAAGAATAACACAGAAGTAGTTGAAAGAAAGTTTGCTGCTGGTTTTGAAAAACAGGATTAAAAAAATGTTAAGCACTGGGGTGTGTGGGCTGCAACATATTTCAAAGATGAATTGTTATTCTTGGAGGGTTCCAGGAGAGGCAATTCAGCGCCCCCCCACACCTTTTGTGCCAGAAAAAGGACAGCCAGGGGATCTAGAGAGGTTGAGGGCCACAAAAACAGTCAGAAGGTTGTCACACTATGCAATTATAGCACTACTAGCTGGACCCAGCGTACCATACGCCATTAAAAAAACTTCCCCCCAAACACCCAGTAGACCTTACAACAACCCTGTAAGGTAGGCCAGTGGATATAAATTTTTTAAATTTATTTTTTAGTTATTAGTTATTTATACCCCGCTCTTCAGCCACAAGGCTATCAGAGTGGCTTACAAATTGTTTTAAGCAATAGCAATTTACACATCTACACTCCATTAAGTAGTAGTTTCCAGTGTGTGTTAGCTAATTGCTCCCACAAGCCAGGTACTCATTTTACCAACCTATGAAAGGATGGAAGGCTGAGTGAACCTTGGAGCCGGCTGGAATCAAACTTACAACATGGTGACTTGCAGTACGGACATTTAACCACTGCGCCACCAGGGCTCCTCCCCCTTCTCAGCATTCCACACTTTTCCTGGAATTACTGAGGGTGACTTGCTCTGTTGCCCTGCTGTCACTGCTGCCACCAGTTGACTGCCCAGATTCCATTGCAGCGGCAGCAGCAGCATCCTGCCACCACTGCCACCAATTGAATGCCAGGGTCCCATTGCAGGTGGCCCTCACCGCCGTCAGTTGGCTGTATGGGTCCGAATCTGGGCCACAGACTGAGTGAAAGGAGTGCACTGTGAGGTGGAGAGGGAATTTGCATGTGGGTGGTGATCGGTTGAGTGTGTTTCCTGAGCAGCCAATCAGCACATACCCAAGAGAATTATATATAGAGATGGATTCCACTGTAACTGCTGTGGCTGCATCCTGTGGGTTCCTGGGGTTTGTTGTTTGGTGAGGCAACAGAGGCGCTCCTGGGCTGAGGATTCTGAAGACCCCCTCCTAAATGGAAAATCCCAGGATTCCATAGCACTGGATTCATAGCATTACAATGGTGTAGTGTGAAAGAGGCTTGGGTTGTTTGCAGGATGAATAGTATCAGAGGATTGAAGTGAATATCACAAATTGCCAACTCCAAAGGATGCTATTTCTGCTATAGTCTAAGATGCGTCCAACTGATGTGGGGCAACATTCCTTCCTTAGCCTATTGAAGATAATGCTTCAGATCCTCAACATAAGCAAAAGCCATCTGCTATTATGACATCTGATGTTGAGGAATGGTGACTCCATTTAAGATCTTCACTTAGTCTATATGTAAACTGGATTTTGGACCTTGGTCTGAGGCTACTCTGAGTCTCCATACTATATTCTGCTAAAGTTTGTGAGGCTTTTCTACTTTGTTCCTCAGACAGTGTGTGATACCAATTTTAGTTTAGGTTGTAATAAAAGTTTCCAAATGGGTGTGGTGGTTGTGAAAATCCAAACTCATAAAAAGGAACATTTTGATTTTCCAAGGGCTTAATAGGAAAACCACAAATGGGTTTTGCAACAAAATGTTGCAGCGAGGGAAGCTCCAGTTCAGTAGAATCTATTCTAGTCCTCATTCCATCTGGTCTTCTACCTCCATCCCGGACAGATAGCCCACATTCTGTGGATACTGAGCATGTACTGTCATCATTGCTCACTGCTGGCCTTTTGATATCTCCTTCTTGTGTATAGAAGTGTCGTTTAGGCTCTGTAAGGGTTAGCACTTGGAGAACTGAATGGTCATGATTAATAAATACCAAGGGTGGGAATTGTGTGGCACTTCAAATGTTGTTGAACTGTAACTCCCAATGTCCTTCACCATTGGCTATGATATCCAGGGCTGCTGGGAGCTGCGTGTCAGCCACTTCTATAGGACCACACAAACTAACTAATTCTTTCTTTTTCCTCTCCAGTTTAAAACATGCTGTCATTTTTGGAACATGGGCTTTCTGAGCATTTTGTTTTCCTTGAATTTTACAGGATGAGGGTTATGGAGGCAGAGAACTCAGAGGACCTGTGTGTATCCTGAGCAATACTGCTGTAAGGGATCAGTCCATGGATCTGGTAAGAATCTGCTTCATGAGATGCAAGAGGTGTCCAAGCAGAGTATCAGCCATTGTCAGATGGAATGGCCACTAAATTGTGTCACTAACTCTGAGGAAGTTAATAACTCCCAGCATACCTCACCATTCCCTATTCTGGCTAGGGTTTCTGGGAGCTGCAGTCAAACAACAGCTGAAAGGCCACACTTTGCCAGTCCCTGGTTTAGGCTATCCAAAATGTCAGAGTATTTCCCACACTGTTAATATAAATGAGCATCAGTCCCCTCAGTTCTTACTTCCTCTCTCTGTACCAGCAGGGCATGTGTGAAGGGTTTTTAACATATAAAGCAATGGTACCTCCAGATGAGGCTTTTATTGTGCTATTGCTTTCCCACAGTCACATAATTTCCCTGGAGAGTGGGGTGGGTGGGTGAGCAAATGTCTGTGACTTGTGACCCTCTCACGTCCTCACTGCTTCTTCATTCTTTTTTTCTTACTACTGAAAAGTCATGGAAAAGGGAGGAAAATGGAATAGCTGGACAATGCCTTTCCACTGGTGCTGTTGGGAGTTCTCCCATTTGGAGGCACCCCAAGAAAAGAAGTTAACACTGAGCACTTTAAAATGGAGTAATACAGCTCCCCCTCTGCTAGCTGTGTGTTTATGTACTTGTGGTCTGCTGGACTATGAGGCTGTTTTTGGATATGGCAAGTCTAAATAAGAAGTGACAACAGGACAACTTGTACAAATGCCAGCTGCAATACAGGGCAGGACTCTGGATTAACCTGTTTAGTATTGTCATAGGAAAGGGGTTTCATAGGTAAGCAATAACTACAGTTATTTCTTACTTTCAACTTGAAGTCTTCAGAGTAGCTTACAACTTTTGTGAAATATAATAGATACACCAAGAATCGTACGCTGAATCCTCCTTCAAATCCTCCCTTCAAATAAAACAATGAGCCCTACTGAAGCAGGAACTGATCCCTGATATTCTATCTCACAGTCTCACCATGCTGAATATATCTTGTGGATCAGGTTGGGCACCCTGGATAGCTCCTTCAAGTCTGAAATACAATCCTGAGTAGATCCACTGTGCCCTTGACATAAAAGTTATTGTGGTCACCACTGCCATAATGCAGTTATTATAACTTACAGATGGTTGCACTAGACAATATCCTTAACATTTATTTAGAAGAGGTGCTCCCTCAAATAGTTAAATATGTTTTCTTGTCATAGTATGTGATTTCCACAAATTATGTACGGTACACCCAAACTATGTATCTTGAATTTAATGTACTGTGTTTTGTGATTAGACATTGGAAGGTAAGCAAGGGGTTAACTTCCATGTCTGAGTGCTGAAGAACATATTTCTGAAGAAACTCATTATGAGAGGGGGAAAGTGTTAAATGAAGTAAATAAATATTCCTCTTAACATCTAGTTTGGCCCTTTCAGATGGTCTTGTGGCGAAGAGGATACAGTCCAATTGTAGCAGACCTTGAAGTTGCCAACATACACTTGCCCAAAGTCTCCCTCATAAGTCTCTTTTAACATCACAGTGGCTCTGTCCTGTCAACAGTCTTGATAGTCTTAGCCAACCAATGAAATAACAATTAATTTCCAAAGGGGTGGCTGTGGTAGAGTGCAAAGATGGTGAGATAACTAATAGGCTAAGGGGGAGATAACTAACTGGCAAAGATGGCTGAGTGTTAGCTAGGATGATGCTAGGCCAGCTGAAGGTGTACTGAATCTAAATCTACTTCAGCCTAAAGGGGCTGGAAATTCCCCTGGAACTACCCTCACCTTGATCTGGGCTGGAAGAGGTTTCAGTCTGGCATGACTGGGCTCCTCCTCACTCTACCCCTTCTCTGCCCTGATTTTCTCTCCTTTACCAGCAGAACTTAGCTAGCAGAGTATTTCTGCCAGCAGAAGAGGCTTGTACATAATCATAACTTTTAAATAATGTGTTTCTTGTTTATAAATTGATATGTTTCCAAAATTGCTTTATTGATAAGTTTCCAATATCAAAATCAAAATATTGGTGTATTTTAACCTATGCATTCTTCTACTGATGTAAACCTTTGCCTCTCTATGTGTTTTAATTTTTGTAAGACACTTTACCAGGGCTAGGAAAAAGATGGGAAATAAATAAATAATAACAACTCCCTAGAGCCAGAACATGTTACTGTGTTGCACTTTTACAGGTTTTACCTATAAGGGTTGCAATCAAGTTCTTCGACTGCCAGCATATGCATTTGCTTAGTGCCTTTTCTTGCTTGTGTTATTCAGGACACCATTGACACAAGACTGTGCCAGTATACCAAATGCTTTCAGTATTTGGCAGGAACCATCAGGGAGTACAGCACATTTCAAACCAGCTTTAAATATTGCCAGAAGTACCTCAACCAGCTTGAAAATGCCATCAAGAAAATGAAGGTAAAAGAACTATACATTAATGTAAAAAAAGAAGTAAGAGCTGCAGTTTCTTTACAACTTCCTCATTGCTGTGCTGTTGGAGGTGGGTGGGAGTTGTTCTAGGAGTTTTGGTCCCAAAGTAACTTTGCCAATGTCATAGAATCATAGAATTGTAGTACTCATGGCAGGTTATTTCCACCATCACCAGCACCCAAAATATTACAAGTAGGACATTCCATGCCCTCAGTGGTTTCATTCAAAATAATTAACAGCTGGGTGGAATCCTCTATGGCAGTTACAAATACACAGCATAGAAGGCTTTCACAGCCAGTATCCATAGTTTTTCTTGGTTTTTTTCTAGGCTGTGAGGCTATGTTCTGGAATAGTTTGTTTCTGACGTTTCACCTGCATCTGTGGCTGGCATCTTCAGAGAGTGGTTGGGTAGGAGTGTGTGTGGAGTTTATATATTGTGAACCCCTGTTGGGGAGTATATGTAAATTTGTGTAATGGAATGGTTAGTTTCTGGGTATAGAAATGCAAGGCTTGTTAGTGTCTGTTTGGCTAATGGTTGGTTGATAGAATCATAGAATCATAGAATTGTAGAGTTGGAAGAGACCACGAGGGCCATC
Organism: Gambelia wislizenii; assembly: GCA_030847615.1. NCBI lineage: Eukaryota > Metazoa > Chordata > Lepidosauria > Squamata > Crotaphytidae > Gambelia > Gambelia wislizenii. The sequence goes on along the minus strand of JAUMIR010000001.1, from coordinate 339,767,415 downwards.
CAGTCCAACCCCCTGCCATGCAGGAATACACAATCAAAGCATCCCTCACAGATAGCCATCCACCCTCTGTTTAAAGACCTCCAAGGAAGGAGACCCCACCACGCTCTGAGAAAAAAATCATTTCTGACTTATGGCGACCCTAAGGCGGACCTATCACAGAGTTTTCTGAAGGTTGAGAGTGTGTGACTTATCCAAGGTCACCCAGTGGGTTTTCATGGCTGAGCAGGGATTCGAACCCTGGTCTCCAAAGTTGTAGTCCTCAAACCAGTATGCCACCAGGGCAAAACTGCAGTTTTAATGTCTGGCTCCCACCTCCATTTCTCTCCCCTTCCTCTATCGCCTCTGCTGTGCCACATTTTCATTATAAGCTCCCAGGGACCAGGAGTCAAGACTTGTGCTTGTTTACTGTGTGAAGTGTCAAACACATTGGCAGTGTCAAATAAATACATGCACACGTATATTTATTTGATGGGCCATTATCTACTGGAAATCCCCCTGTCCCTAGGTGGAATTCCTTTGTAAGTGTTGAGTTTTGATTCTATTGTTTTCAAAACTGGAAGCTACATTTTGTTTACTTTTAGGGTTTCTTCTTTCCTGTTGAAGTTGTCCAAGGAAAAACACAGCATAGAGTTACACACTTGTGGCTGTTTTGTATTCATGATCACTATGTATTCTGTAGTTTAGGGGCTACATAGGGACTGTGAAAGTCCCCCAATCTCCACTTACCAGACAGCAGCCCTGTCAATTGGGAAGCAGTTGGCTGGTGGTCCCACCCACTCCCCTTGTGTGAGTGATCTCTGGAATGAGGGAAAATCATGACAGGGACCCTGATTCTGCTTGTTGGACTGGAGATCACTCATGGGAGTGGGTGGAAATGGTAGCTCCTTCCTAAATGACAGGTGAACAAATCCCCATTGAACGTAGACACTGTTTCCTGGTAAGGGGTGATGGGGGATTGGGATGGGATTTGCTGCTTAGGACCATAACTATGGTGCTTACACATATATAAATACCATACAGGATTCTAGGAACCAACTGGTTCAGTCTATTTTTTTGCCATAATGTGTACAAATTAACAAAAACATTTCAATTGTTGTATGATTTATTATTGAAGAAGTGTGTGGATGCACACTTGCCTGCAGCAGAGGGGAGGAAAAGAATCAGGTCTGGGCACTCTCCAAATGACCCTCCCACTCTTTCTCTTTTTCATTCTCCCTCATTCTATTTTCTTCTTTCTTGTCTGCCTTTCCTTCCTTGATGGAGGCTACTTGTGAGGTGATAATCAATTCCCTTTTATCTTCTTCCTTAGCTTTCTTTGGTAGAGTGGGCCACTATGGCAGACCTGTGGCTGGCTGGCTGGCTTTCAGATTGCTGCTACAGCTGCTGCTGCCAAAGAGGGCAGATGGGAATGCATCAAAGCGAGCACCAGTGGTGGTGGGGGGGCACAATGAAACTTTTCATTTTCTGTCCACAAAACAGTTTGGTGAACCTGACAAATTTTAACAAACAGTTTGATCAAAACAGTGTAAACTGGCTGAATGACATCAATGTGCAACCATCCCATGAAAAACTTCAATGGGTTGTTTCTTCACATCAACCTCACCCCAGGTTCGACAGGCTAATTTTTCAGTAACAACAATAATCCTGACAAGTGGTGGTGGTGGTGGGAAGTACCTTGGTTCCTAAATGGTCCCTTACACATAGCTTACGTTTCAGACTACAACTCTCAGAATCCACAGTGGCCATACTTCCTGGGGGATTCTGGGAGTTATAGTCCCCCCACAAGTAATTTTTACAAGGCCTGCTCTTACATTGGGAAGTTCTACTCATGTGTACAGTGGCATTTTCTAACATTCAGCTTGTGTATTTTATGTGGCTTCAAGCTTATTCCGACTTATTGCAACCCATCCTAGGGTTTTCTTGGCAAGATTTGTTCAGGGGGTGTTTGCCATTGCCTTCCTCTGAGACTGAGAGCATGTGACTTACCCAAGGTCACCAAGCAGGTTTCCATGGTTGAGCAGAGATTTGAACCCTGGCCTCTCAGAATCCTAGTCCAACACTCAGACCACTACACTATGGTTAGAATGTAATAATGCACATGGGAAGAAACTAAAATCAATTTCCTTTCTGCTCCATTTACTTGAGACATCACCCATTGAAATTTTGCATTTGGGTGGTTGCGTCAGCATTTTCCGCTCTTTCTTCATTTCTCTGCTTTCTTTCCTAGCGACAGCCTCCAGCCTTATGTACAGCTCACTGCAGAATCTCCTGGTCCTTCAATGATTCAGAATGGGAAGAGGTCACCAAAGGAGCCCGCCTAGCCCAGGAGCTGCTGACATATCTGGAGCAGCTTGATGTTTCTTGCAGTTGAGACTATAGAGTGCATAGATGCATACATATGGACTTCTGCATACTTCTGCATGCTATGCATAGAGAAGCATACTTCTGCTTCTGAGTGTGTATACAACTTGAAGGCACACAACAACATATAAAAGTTGCTTCTGTATGGATAGTTGGTCTTTGTTTGAACGGTCAGATGTATATATGGGTAAGGATTGTTGCGGTGCAGGGACAGAGTGTGTGTGTGTGTGTGTGTGTGTGTATATATATATATATATATATATATATATATATGATTTGTTCTCCGCCCACATGCCTTAGTCTGCAAAAGTGGCTTCTCCCAGTTCAATCCTATAAATGTCTACTCAGAAGCACTCCTAAGGAAGTGGACACAGGATTGAGCCTTACAACATGAATCCTATTGGGAGTTCCAACAAGGGTACATCCTTTGAATCAATGGGATATACCTTCTCAAAATTCAACATTTAATTCAGCAGATCCACTCAATAGGATTTAAGGCTTAAGAGTGCACCTCTCTGTGTAAGAGCAAAGAAATGTACAAGGAATGTGTATACATTCCCAAGAGGGGTGTGCGTACATGTGCGTGTATATGTAGGTATAAGTGGCTGAATACAGAATGGAGCCAATGATTCAGTGCAATGTATTCATGCCAAGTGTACCTTTAAGAGGTGCCTAGCACTAAAGAGGATAAGGACCATATGAGTTCTATTATCTGGTCAACCTATTTATGTACGAATGTTAACTTTATTTTTATTATTATTATTATTGTCTATGTTGTTTATTCATTCACTATGATCACCAGCAGCTCTGCTTTGTAAAGCTGGAAAGTTAAAATATTTTAAATAAAAGCAAACTCTTTTCTATGTCTCTGGTTGTAGTATGTGTCTAAAAAGTATTGAGATTTCTCAAGGCTGCTCTGATTAAAAGTAGTAATAGGTCACAAGGCCTTTTCTTTTTGGCCAAAATTTTCATTTATCTTGCCTTCTCAAGCAAACCTCACACAATACAAAATTATCCAGGGAGCCAATATAGTCATACTTTATTCATCTCGCAGGCAGAGGGAAATGGAAAAGGCTGAACTTATAAAGGTTGTTATAGCAGTTACATAGGAAAGGGACAAGGAGCCCTTGATGGACAAGACCTCCCTTTTTTAAAAAAATCACTCTATTTCCATACATGGCATCAATGAGAATACATGGGTCTCTTCTAGGGTTGCAGTTCCAAATGGTCAAATAAATTGCAGAGACAAGTGGCGAAGAGAGGGCAACCCAACTTAAAGAAAGAAACAATGAAAAGATATATGAGGGTGGGGGAGGGAGAAGTGAGTGGGTAAAAGAGTAATGTAAGAGATAAAAAAAAAGAGAGAAGGAACTGAAGGAACACATTGCCTGCATTCACTACTCTGTAAAGCTTTGTCCATATAAAGTGCAGGCTGAGCCCAGAGGGTGTCTTCACCCCACCACTGGAAGGTGACACAGGAAAAAGCAGAAGTTATTGTGACTGTGGATCAGTAATGCGCCCTAGGAAGATTGGGGCTTTTTGATCCCTTGACAATGAAAACAAGAAGGGCTGCTGGACTTCAAAGAAGTTGGCAGAACGTGCCAGGGAGACACCTGAGGCGGCAGCAGCCTCCACCCCTTCCTCACTGATTTGCACCACAGCCTTGTGTTGGGCGCTGGAGACTGCCAGCTCATTATCTGGAGAGATCCCACACAGATTGGTATCAAAGAAAAAGCCATAATCTGAAAGAGAAGGTTGGATTGAATGCAAAAATGTTAGCTTGGTTGCAATTTGAACTCTCCTTTTTGGAAATTATCACAAGGTGGAAGCTGGGCTGAAGAGGAACCAGAACTCCATGGGACTAGTTTCTAGCATTAACCTGCAAAATGTGTGCCCAGGTTGCTTGAACACTAGAGCTGTGTAGTGCCAGTGAGGGACTGACAGTGGATATAACCTGGAAATCTCACAAAAGCATTGAAAATGGTATTCTATTAACTGTCAATGCCCTTTCGCATGACAAAGATCCTCTGTACTGTTTATTTAAAAGTAAAGCCTATTCTGGTCCTCAGCAACATTAATTAAGAGCTTCCTCTTTGCGATTTTTGCTTCCTGCACATTATGCACATTAAGTGATCAGCAATTAGTTACACCTCACTTAGCAAGCTTTGCCTCCCACTCTGTGATATGTGAGATCAGTGGTTTCCTCACATTATTTTCCCCATTATTACTCCTCCTTTATTTATTTTATAAAGACACAACTCAGATTCTCAAACAACCACCAGTCCAAGGGGAAGAGAAGTTGGCTAGCCTTCAAACTGGTACAGAGTATGCCTCCCCCCAATAGTGCATTTTCTGTCTACATGGGAAGGCACACTATCCACAATGCTGCAGCCTTATTTGAGAACTCATGCTAAACAAGCCTTGAAGAGAAACGACAACGCAGAAAGAATCACAACCCGGAAACATCACCCAAGGAGACCTTCTGCTGTGCTCTCTGCAACCGGACTTGTTTATCTCGGATTGGCCTTTTTAGTCATCAGCACACTTGCAGAAAGCGTAGGATGAGTCCTTCCTGAATCTTCGTTTGTGAAGAAAAGCCAGAGAGAGAGAGAGAGGATAGGAAATGAGTTTGGAAAAGTTATCTTTTGGGGCTCCAACTCTTAAAATTCTGCTGATTTCTGGAAGTTATAATAAAAAATGTAACTTTCCCACTGGCTATGCTGATTGGGAGATTCTGGGAGCTGTAGTACCACCTCCAAGCTCTAGAAAGGAGTGAACTAAATATACATAGAATAGTGTGGGGACTAGCTCTCTCTGCATCACTCACTGACATCTGTTCTTTAAAACTCAACAGGGACAAATGCTTCCATCACACCCACCAAGTTTATTCATCTTACCCATTCTCCCAATTATTTCCGTGAGGTCCTGGGAAGAATCCACATTGAACTTGGGTAGAGATACAATAGTGGGCTTGAAATGGATACTCTCCAGCTTGGCCATCATTGACTTGAAGACATCTGCACTGAGACGCTCTTCTACCTCTGAGAGGCTCTGAGATAGGGAGCGAGGCACAATGATCACCAGACTCATGTTGTGGGACAGCTGCAACCGGCCGACCTGACAAAGCAAAACAATCCATCAGCCTTTTATCCCTCTTCAATGCTCCTATGCACCCTACTTCAGATAAGCATTGCTTTCTTCCTTTTCAATGGATACATATCTCCTGCTCCACTTGTCCTAGACTTGTCTATTTCATTCTTCTTCTTACCCAAACATCACAGGAAGGAGGAGCAAAATAGAGTAATATGGGTTCAACATGGTGCACTAGAAAAAAACATAAAATATATGTTGTTAGAGGACACTGTTAGCCAGTGTTTCTTGAACTTTGGTCCTCTAGATGTTTTGAACTTTTTCCTGCCCATTGGCCATGCCAGCTGGGGCTTCTGGGAAATGAAAGTCCCAAACATCTGGCTGGGTGTGTGTGGAGAGGCCGAACCACACCTGGAGACACTGTTGGGGGAAGGGGTGACACCAGCCTTAGTGACGCCACAGTGGAGAGCCAAAGGTTGAGAAGCACCTCTACAGATATTGGCCATTTCATTAGCTGGGGCCTGTTCTGTACAACAAAACCCTCAAGGCATAGCATAATTATAATGAAGGAAACACTAAAGAATAGGGATATCCTAAGATACCAGCAGCTAAGAGCAAACCCATCCTGAACTTTTAATTTAGTGTGAAACCAGTTCAATTTTGATGTAAAGAAACCTGGAAACTGTATTTTCATAAGGGCACCAAAGTGATTTTTATGCCTTTCATACAAAATTATAATTCCCAAGGTAATTCCCTACCATCAAATCACATTGATGCAAGTGACACTTTTTTTATGTTCTCATACATTGGCTAGAATCCTGTTGGATAGTCCTAATTAAAATAGACTTATGGAATCAGTTGTTGAACAGTGAGTCAACATGTCCAACCGAAATGGCTCTACTGTAGTCAGGACAAACAACAGGAATAAGGCCACAGTTTTCTTTGTTCTTGTAATCCACCTCTACCAATTTTCTGATGCTGCCTTCTGAAATGTATGAACCAGTGAAAAGAGATGGAAAAGATTGCCTTCTCCATGCCATGGGCATTACCTTAGCCTGCAGATGGTGGTCAATGTAGGAAGCCACTGGATATTTCTTGCTCGTCAACATGGGCACCATGATGGGTGGGAGGTTTGGACGGTAGAATTCTTCCATCTTTGTATTTTTCAATTTAAACACAGTCTTCCATTTGGCTGGAAAAGTAAAGAATTTGAGTCAGGGTTATGTATTTAAATCAGGGATGGTACTCATCTAGCATATGAGCTGCAAGCAGCCCTGGGGAAAGTCCCTCATGAGGCCATTGGGCCCCTCTGGACCCTGAACAACCCTTTCACACCCCCAATATATTTTTTGAAAAGGATGAAAAACACTTTGAAATGCCCCAACACTAGAAAGGATATTTTGGGGACATTTTTCAGAGGAAACAATGTCTCCCACCCACCACCCACCCCCGAAGGTAAGCATTTTGGACAACAGAACTGGCATTTTGTCACTCTGGCTCACCTTCAAGAATGACAAAATGGCAGTTCCAATTGTCCAAAATGGCAGCTTCAGCAGGGAGGAACAGCCTTCCACAGTCTCAGAGGCACCAAAAATGTCCCTCCAAGTCACAGAACCTGCCTACCCCAATGTAGATAAACCAGCCATATAAGAACATAACAATCCTATTGAATCAGACCAAGACTTATTGAGTCCAGCATCTCATTCACACAGTGGCTAACCAGATGCTTCCAGGAAGATTTGAAGGCAATAACTCTAGTGGCCATGATCACCATCTTGTGACAGTACAATCCATCCATTGTTTCTGGGATGTATGAAGACATATTTCCTTTTGTTTGCTCTGAATGTCTTGCCAATGAGTTTAATTAAATGCTCTGGTAGTATGAAGTGAGTACCGGTATAAGATACCATCCAACCACCCAGTCATAAGGATGCTGAGTAAATTGCACATGTTGGTAAACTAAAATTAAAACAAACCACATCCGCATATTGGAAGAAATTATACTGTGTGCCTTTGATCTTTGCTTTCCATAATATCTCTTTTTATTTTGCATGGCACAGCTTTGGAGAAACATAGAGTGCATCTATATTGTAGTAATAATGCTGTTTGACACCACTTAACTGCCATGGCTCCATGCTACAGAATTCTGGGATTTGTAGTTTTGTGAGGCACCAGCACTCTTTGGCAGAGAAGGATAAAGACCTTATAAAATGACAGATCCCAAGATTCCATAGGATGGAGTTACAGCATTTAAAGTGGTGCCAAACTGGATTATTTCTACAGTTAGATGCACCCATATTCTAATTCCTCTGGCCTTCTCCAACCTGGTGCTTTCCAGATGGGTTGGACTTCAACTTTCATCTTCACAAGCCAATATGGTTATTGTATTTCAACTCTTCTTGAAGGTGCCAGGTTAGGGACAGCTTACAAAATGCCACTTCTGCCTCCAGCTTCTGTTTTTGAATGTATGCAGTGAGGATTATAGTTGTAATAGTGTCAATGATCCCTGATCTTCTAGATCCTCTGCAGAAGGCTATTAATTGTATGAAACTGTTTACTATGCAGTTGCCAGTCAATAAAGGCAAGCATTCAAATAGTGCTAGCTAGCCATGATTTTGTTGCTACAGTTCCCATTGGCAAGTAAAAATGATAACCAGGAATTCAACTTTCTGCTCCTAACATTAATAAAGGGAGTTAGTTCTCCTGCTCAATCACCCCAGAACACTGCTGGATGTCACTTGTTCTTTGACATTGTCCTTCACTTGTTGGGAAACGTAGGCACCCTTGGAGGTTTTGTATCTTGATGAACGGGGCCTGGTTATCTTTCTCCCTCTTCCATAGCAACAGTTGCTGTTTTCCCAATGTTTATTTAAGACCATGGGTTTGTCTACACCAGCCAAATACCCTGGCTTGCGCCGTTCCAGAGCCATGGAGTCTAAATGACACAGGGCATTTCCCCCAATCTGCCCCTGGGCAATCTGGGACAGATATGGGGCTGGAATGGGGGCAAGTCAGGATAGGACCCTTTACTGTAACATAAGATAATACCTGGTTTACTCAATTTCTGCTGGATTGGGCCCGGCATATCTGTGGGAGCCCATCCTAGAACACTGCTCCCCACTACCGCTGCCAGTTCCCTGGCTCTCTTGGAAGCCAGGCAGAGGTCTTGCAGCATGTGACTCAGACTGGTCACATGCAGGGGGCCTGCAGTCACATGTCCCTGCCAGGCTTCTGCATTAGTGAGAAAATGGTAGCAGCGGCTTCTGTGATGGGCTGTTAGCCTCTCTGGACTCCAACCTGTTTTCTTCAGGTAACGGGGTGGTGGGGGTGGTGATGGTGGTGGCCAGCTCTGGAGGCAGGATACGTTGGTGGGGAGCCAGCATATCCTGCCTGGTGTAGAGAAGCTCCATGACTTTGGAGAAGGGGCAGCTGATAATGCAGTTCTGAGAGTCATCTATAAATGTGCACTCTAGGCAGCTGCCCACAGCACTCTTGTAGTGGGAAGAAAGTTGGCGAGCCACATGGTTATCCAATAACCTACTTTAATGGGTGTGTTCTTAGTTCAAACCAAATGTCACTGTTCTTTTTTAATGTGTTCAAATATAATGTTTATCAGGGGACACTACTCCAAAGACATCTTTGGTATAACTTAAGAGTTTCAGGGAGGGCAGAGAGCTCTGCAAAGCAGTTATGCACCAGAAAATAAGTTATGTGGGATGGGAGGAAGTCTTGAGAGTTGCCAAGCTGAGGAAAAGGATGGTATCTAGAATTTATTTGGGAGCACATGTTTTATTGCTTGCATGCCCAAAGGTAGGGAAGCCATAGGTCAGAAAACGGGTGCAGATACTTGAGTGCTTAACCTGGTCTCTGGGTGAGCATTATCTCCAGTTTGGAGAGCAATTTCTTCAAGGTCACATGCTGGATTGAGGAGCCAGTAAGAACTTCCTACTTACCTTGGAAGTAGACAGCATTGAGAAGCACCATTTGGGTATCTGGCTCCAGGTCATCCAAGAGCTGCTTGATCTTGTTGCCAGTATGCTTGCTCACCCAGGCGTTGATGTCAAGCACAGCCTGATTGCTGTTGTTAGAAAGTGGTGACATCTGGGTTTGATAGAACTCCCATGTCAGATTGCGGAATTCACTGTCCAACTTGAGTGCTATGTTTCAAAAATCCAAGGACAGAAGAAGCTAAAATATTAACTCAAGCCATATGCCTAGTTTTCAACGGTTACTTTAGCAGATATTGCTAACCTAAACAAAGAGCCAGTCAATTATGGAGGTAGCTGTCACTGTAGGGGTGCATAGGAATGCCTTTCTCCACCATTTTTTTTACAGTTCATACATTTAAAATATATAACCTGACTGTTGACAACCACAACTTATTCAGACATGAAGAGCTGAATCCAGATTATGCTTCGAGTAAAACCATTAACTCATATAGACTATAATAATAACAGCAGCAGCAACAACAACTTCTTACCCACCTTTCCCTATTGATTGAGGTGGGGAAAAAATAGATTAATATAAAACATATAACACCCCTTAAAAACACAAACACATAACATCAATTTAAAAAGCAAATATGATAAAAAACTATTAAAACAATCAATTATTATTTAAAATTCATAATTTGAAATCCACAATTTAAAGATCTTCTGGAATAGGCATGTCAGAAGAGGCTGGTTTTTAATGCTGCTTTGAAGTTGGATGGCGTATTCAGCCGTCATAGCTCTTCTGGCAGGCCATTCCAGAGTTTAGGGGTGGTTGATGAAAAAAGTCCTCTGGGTGACAGTTGCCAACCTAGTCCTGGCTGACTGGAGTAAATGTCCCCCAGAGGCCCTGAGTGTACAGGGTGAATTATACAGGAGACGGCGATCCCGTAGATTTCTTTGTCCCTTTGGATTTCATTGGGTCGACTCTAAGCTTGAAATCTGAATCCAATCTGTATGTTGTGCTCATAAATGCAAGCTTCCCATGAAGTCCTACAACTATATATAGAATTGCTCTGCAGGAAGTTCTTATCCACTGGCAACAGATAATAATTAGGACAGTCCTCATGTATCACCTATGCCAAGGTCCTGTCTAAATGGTCAAAATAATCCTCATAGAATTTGCTGGGAAATCGATCTGTCTTAATGGGAACCCACATCAATGCATCATACTCGGAAGTGGGGCAGCTAAAAACTCCAAAACCTATGCCCGGAGAGACTTTGCAGCTTTCTCCAGAGTTTTTAAAAAGCTCCATAGGGGATGTGCGTTCCTGCTCATTAAGACAGTCGTATTCACATTGCTGCACTTTCCTACAGGAGAGGCAGCACAAGCTGATTGGCCAGATGAGCATGGGGGCAGGGCTTGCTAACAGGGCAAGCCCTGTTGGATTTTTGCCTTAGCAAGCGATAACATGCCATGTTGGATTTTCGCCTTAGCAAGCAATCGCTGATGTGATAAAACAGTGATTTGTGTTCTCTCTCTCTCTTTTTCTCTTGTAAATGTGAAATATCGCTTGGGCACACCATGGTAAACAGTTTTTTTTTTTAATTTGGCAGCAGTAGATTTTTAAAAAGTGAGTAATTCACTCACAGCCACCATCTTGGTTAGAGGGCATGCAAAGTTTATGGGGGCTGTAAAATCGTTAAGACAAGTCACAGCTGCTGCAAACTGCTATTACTGTGGCACAATCCATTCCCCCACCCTCGTATAGATGGCCCCCAAGTTTTGGTTCTCACAATGCATTTTCATACACTGGTGCTTATGAAAATCTAAACTCTTAACATTAAAAATATGATACCAGAATAAGTCCAGAGATGGCATGTGAAAAACAGAAGCAAAAAACAGCATGATTTTAATTAAAGTATGCTGCTGAAAAGTTCTTAATCCATGCCCTAACCCTATCCTTCACATTTATTTATTTACAATTTAAATTTATTTTTAAAATAAGTATAAACAGGCTTTACAGCCCAAACCTACCCAAGATGGTAAACAAAACACAAAATGAAAAATAATAAAATGCCACAACAAAATATTAAAGTTTTATAATACAAAAAGAAAAACCCACAGGGTATTAAAATTTTAATTTGGGGTTTGTCTACATTGGCCAGAATAGTCCATATTCTAGCTGGAGTATTCCAGTGCTGGGCCTGCAGTGTTTTTCCTTTGTTACTTGCCCTTGTGTTGTGGCAACAGAAGGGTGTTTGGCACTTCTCTTCCCTACACTGGTCAGGAATCAAGTGCCCACCGTGGTCACGTGGCTGGGTGCCTCATGGTGACCTTAGCAGATGCAACTCACACGACCTGGCTGGGAAATGGCTGCGCTGGGCACCAAATGGGCTGTGTGTGTTGACACTACTCTGTTGCAGTAATAGAACTCACCATTTTCTCCAGCAAAACTGTGGCAAATGGTGAGGTTTTTTACCACAATTTTAAGGCGTATTTGCCCGGGATTCTCACTGGAACTGCCCAGATGTCATCTGGACAGTGCGGACTAGGTTCGGGGCAAAAACCCTGTGTTGTCTGGACTGCTGAGCAGGGCAGTGGGGGGAGGCTGTATCATTTCCCCCATGTCGACAAGGTCCTACTCAACATAAAAAACAGTTTACAGAACAATAGATTTTCCTTGGTTTTTTTTTTCTCTCGGGCTGTGAGGCCACGTTCTGGAATAGTTTCTTTCTGACGTTTCGCCTGCATCTGTGACTGGCATCTTCAGAGAAGCCACAGAGAAGATTCTCTGAAGATGCCATCCACAGATGCAGATGAAACATCAGAAAGAAACTATTCCAGAACTCGGCCTCACAGCCCGGAAAAAAAAAAAAACACCAAGGAAAATCTATGGATGCTGGCCGTGAAAGCCTTCAACTTCACAGTTTACAGAACTATCGCAAAGAAATGTCAATTAAAACAGGATAATCATCAGCAAAAGCCATCAGTTTGAAACAGCTGTGTTTTCAAGGATTTTTAAAATGCTGCACCTGAGGGTGCCAACCATATATCACCTGTGGAGAATTCCATATGATAGGAGGCCACTACTAGGAAGCCTTGTGCTCACAAGTTAACTGATCCTAAAGGTGAGCCAATAAGCAGAGTCTTCTCCCTGAAAGTCTGGGATGTTCTTCACGGCAAAAAGTAATGAAATTTCTTTGACTTCAGTACAGGTCCAGTGGAAACAACATGTGATTGAACCTCTGATGGAGTACCTTATTCTACTTTTAATGAATTCAGTATTGTGACATGAGCATGGAGGAACTGGTTTGGGGAGTTCAGATATAATCCACAGATGGAGGATGCAGAGAATGTCTCAAGTACAATCCATAGCTACAAACCAAATTTCAACTCTAATCTATTATTGGATGATGTTTTCAATTCTAAAATACATATACACCTATGAATCAGACCTTACCTGAGAGAAACTGATGTGGGGGGATCTTGAGACTGGCAATTTACTCACCTGGTTGGTAAAAAATGGCATTGGCTGAGATCAAGGCTTCTGATTTTCTGAGGTTTTTCAGTGCTTTATGGACACATGTGAATTCTTCAGGATAGAAGAGCAGCTTCTCAAGGCGGTCTGTGGTTTCATTACAGGTTCCTGTATAGCAAAGTAATGGGTTCACAGAGTGTATCTGGGGCAGGTCAACATTTTATGGAGCGAAGGGCAACCTCTGTTTGTTTAAATCAAGAGTGTTCACATTTTGTTACGGTGATCCTCATCATGGAAATTATTTCCCAAACATTCACAACTGTCAGTCAGAGACTTGTTTCTAAGGTCTGCTTCAAATGCTGCCTTTCCAGAATACTGGCCTCACCCTGTAGATGATGTTCAGATTGCAAAAATAACTTCTGATGGTCTACTTCATATGGGGACAACCAACATCAGTGTCTCCGTTTGCTACTGGGCCTAATGTTGTGAGTACAGTAGGACCCCCATATCCACGGGGGATTGGTTCCAGGCCCTAACGCAGATAGTGAAATCTGCGGATAATAGCAAATGCCATCCACCATCCTGCTGCCGCAGGAGCCTTCCTGGGGGAAGGGGGAGAAGGCAAGATCCCTTCGCCCCCGCAATCACCACTGAGGCAACAAGAGCCCTCCCTGGGGAAGGGACGGGGCAGATGAGATTCATCCCTCCTCCCTTCCCCACCCCCCGCAATTGCTGCCATGATGACAAGAGCCCTCCCAGGGGAAGGGACAGGGCAGGTGAGATCCCTCCCCTCTCCCTTCCCCCCACAATCACCATGGCAGTGACAGACGCCCTCCCAGGGGGAGGGACGGGCAGGCAAGATCCCTCCTCCCCTTTCCCCTCTGCCATCGCCAACCACAGAGAATTGAATCTGCGGTTGGCGAATCAGCAGATACGGGGGTGCTACTGTAGTGTTACCTGTTCTGGTGGCTTCCATGTCAGTGGAGCAGTGAATCTTTTCCAGGTTTTAGTCCAAATTTTAAAGGACATGTTCATACAGATTAAATTAGAAACAACTAAGTAGATAAGTCTCCTCTAGGTATGACTATGGCCGGGTCCAACCCATCATGCTTCCCACAATTCTCAAAAATAACAGGCAGCATAAAGGAGCTGGAGCACATAGCATACTGGTACAACACACACACATCTTGGAAAGAGACAGACGAAATCTAGGCATTGTCCTTTGAGCCTTCCTCAAATTTGTACCCAAATTTGTATTGGGTTACAGCTCCTACAATTTCTGAGAGTTTTATAATGCGATGATGGGTGTTATAGCACAAAACATATGGACGACACCAGGTGGAGGAAGGCTGATATACACCCATTCAGGCTTCAAAATTGCCTACAAAACTGAGGGTCATAAAAACTTTTAAAAAAATGTATGCTAGTTTTATAGGAATTCAGGAGATCATCACATAAGGCTAAAAATGTGGAATTAAAGCAGGATAGTAGTGTCTATGGCAGAACCATATCGCACGATGTCATGACTGTCCTGTAGCTGGCATGTATTCAAACCATTACTGTGGCATCCCTTTTAACTGATGTGAAAAGCCCATCAATACTGAAGCTCTAAGTGTTGTTATTGTTGCACTGCTAGCCCTGGTGCAATAGGTCCCTTCACTTCAATTCTGGCATTACAACAGTCAGTGCCATCAGTCCATGAGGGGACCTGATTCTCCTCTTCTCCTCTCCCCCCTCCCTTTTGCTGTTCCAAAGCAAGTTAACTTCGTGTCTGTCAGGGTTTTAAAATTTTATCTTTGCTGCATTTGCATACTTACAGCAAAATGATAAACTAAAAATAATTTTAATCATTTTTGCTGTAATTATACAAACACAGCAAACATAAAAATAAACAGCCCAGATAGGCACAGAGTTAGCCTGCTTTGGAAATAGGGAGGGGGAGAGGGCAGGAGAGGAGGGGAATCAGACCCCCCCCCTGGAATGACTGCTATAATTCTGGAACTGCAGCAAAGAGACTTATCACACCAGGGGGTTTTCAAAAGCAGTGCAGTCATGTGAAAGAAGAGAGGGGTAATAAGAAACATTTTCAAAGTGGTATGTTCTTGTTTCCTTTCATAATGCAATTGCCCCAAGACACTAGCCTTGTGTGATAATCTCCTTGTTGTTCTAAATCCAAAAATGACCTCAGATTTGCTCCATCACATACAGTTTTTTCACAATTTGCCTTGACGTTTCTATATTGCAATATGTGACTGAATGACATTAGTATTGAAAGCAGTAAAGAAATTTGTGAAAGAACTGTGTGTTGTATGACAATTTTATTGTGTTTTTTAAAAAATTCAGCACCCCAAAATACATTAAAAACAACTAAAAGTTTGAAAAAGGGTTTTCATTGCAGGACTGCAGTCTAAAAACAATTTTAGAATCTAGTTTTGAAACAGTTAAAACAGAAATTTCAAACACTGAAAGCCATGTGGAACAGCACCATTTTGGCTGCCTGCCAGAAACTTAAAAGATATGGGGCCAGCCTAACTTCCTTGTGTAGGGAGTTCCACAGTTAAGGAAGATCTCAAATTTCTGGCAGGCTCATATGGGAGGATGCAGTCTTTCACATCTCCTGACCCAAAGTTGTTTAGGGCTTTGTAGGTCAACACCAGAACTCTGAATTGACCTTGGAAGCAAATTGTAAGCCAATGCAGTTCTTTGAAGACCAGTGCTATATGGTCTCTAAAATGCACACCTGTTACCAGTCTGGCTGCTGAATTTTGCACTAGCTGCAGCTTCCAAACACTTTTCAAGAGCAGCCCCACAAGAGCACATTATAGTAGTCTAATCAGGAGGTAACAAAGGTATGAACTACTGTGGCTAGATCTGTAGGAAAAATAATAATAACAGATGTAGTGGCTCTAAATCTGAAGGAATTATGTACAGTACATACTTGACTGCATAGCCTTACCTAGCAAGAGGTTGGAGAGCATTGTTGAAATGCTGATGGGTGAGAAGACCAAGTTGGAAGCATGTTTCTCATTTTGGATGGCAGCTTTGTAGAACTCCACTGCAAACTCAGTGAGAGCCTCAGCCAACTTTGCATCATCTTCTGGTGTGGGATTGGTACATGCAGCCCATGGGTTATTACGTGGTGATGTTGTAGGAATTGTGGTAGGATGTGCTATGGTTGATGCTATCGCAGGGATTTCTGTGGTGTCCAGGCATATCTGCATTGGGAAGGGCTCCTCAATGTCAAGTGTTTGCTTACAAGCAGCTGTGGTGCTCTCACCTACTTCTTCCTGTTGTATTTTGTTAGATGTATCTTTCACAAGAGCCATTTCTTCCTTCTCACCCTTTTCTTCCTTTCGCATTTCATTAGATGTAGCATTCACATGAGCCGTTTCCACTTCCTCATCACTTTCTTTTTCTCCTCCTTTTGTAAATGCTGTGGTACCTTCTCCATCACCATTCTTCGTATTTGAAGTCTCCTGTTAAGCATGCAGTATCATACTGTAGTATTAACACATGTTACAGTCATATACCTTTATTTGGTGGTGGTTGGTGGCTTCTGTATCAGCAGGGCAATGAACTCTGGGTTTTAATATGAACTTTAAAAGAGCCATCCAAGATGCTGAACCTATTGGGAGAATAGAGCTCCTTTAAAGTTTGGATGACTAAGGGCTTGTCTACACAAAGGAAAAAAAACCGTGACTGCTCCACAGTAATAGCAAGTCGCAGCACCTGTGACCGGTTTTAATAGTTTTACAGCCCACATAAACTTTGCATGCCTGTAGCTGAGACAGCAGCTGTGAGTGGATTACTTGCGTTTTTAAATCTGCTGCTGCTAATTTTTTTAAAGAACTACTGTATTTTTATAATGGGCACAAGCGATATTCCACCTTTCCCAAAAAGAAAGAGAGAAAACGATAGCACAAACTTCCATTTTATTGTCTTAGCGATCACTCTCTAAAGTGAAAATCCAACATGGCAGCAGTGGGCACTTACCCTGTAAGCCAGCCCCGCCCCCTGTGCTCGTCTAGCCAGTAAGGTTTGTACTGTACTGTGTCCTGCATAAGGAAGCGATTCATGTTGAATCACTTGTCTTAATGAGCGAAAATGTGCATATTACTGGAGGTTTTTTTTTTAAGTTAGGAAAAGCCACAAAGGCTTTTCTCATGTAGTTTTCCCTCTTTTTGGCCCCCCTCCTTCACAACACGATGAGACAATGTGGAATCCCATTAAGACAGCTCATTTTCTGAGTGAATTCTGTGAGGAGTATTTTCACTGTGTGGATAATCCCTAAGGCTCAGAGCATACTCACAGCCCCTCTGACATTGGAGTCACCAGCCACCACTACAGTTATTAAGCTTCTGCTTTATCCCCTAGCAATGGCAAGAATGTCACCCACTCCTGTGAGACAACATGTGCTGACATGCCTCTACCTGTATAAGTTGGATAAAACATGACACCAAGGAAACCCCTCATATTAAGGGTGCCCTAAGGCCCATACTACAGTTTACCATTCACTTTGTTGTTGCTTTCAATATAGGGCTGTTCCAAGACATTTTGCTGCCTGAGGTGGAGCAGCAAACAGTTTCCTCAGGGATCATTAGTACAGTAGCACCCCCACATCCACTGATTCGCCAACCATGGATTCAATTATCCGTGGCTGGCGATGGCGGGGGAAGGAGGGATCTCACCTCTCCTGCCCCTCCCCCTGGAAGGGCTCCTGTCACTACACCAGTGATCATGGGAGTGAAGGGGGAAGGGGAGGAGGCAAGATCGCCTCTCCCTTTCCCCCTTCATCCCTGCTATCACCACCGTGGTAGGGCCATGGCGGGGGTGGGGAAGGGGACGGAGGAGCGAACTTGCCCCCCTTCCCCCGCGATTGCCACTGTGGCGGGGCCATAGTGAGGCAAAGGGAGAAGGGGGGGAAGATCCCTTCCTCCTCCCTTCCCCCTTTGCCCCCGCAATCGCCACTGCAGCGACAGGAGCCCTCCCTGCGGAAGGGACGGGGCAGGTAAGATCCCTCCCCCCCCCGCAATTGTTGCCATGATGACACCTTGAATGATATAATTTATTGTAGTTATATGTAGTTTGGCCCTAAAGTTTCTCAGAATAGCTTTCGCTGGGACTAACTAACAGAATTCTATCCAGTGACTGACAGTAGCTCTCTGGAGTTTTAGCTAGCAGTTTTCTTCTAGCCTTTTCTAGACAGACCAGGGATTGACCCAGGGACCTGTATGCTTTCTAACACTGAGCTATGGACCTTCCAAAACTTCAACAGCAAGAGAGTTGCTTTTCCATCACTTCAGCTCATGGTTGCTGGCAATGCTGGAACATGAGCAAGATCTGTGGTACAGTGGTGAAGAGTCAGAATATGTTTTCCGGGTATAGACTGTAACTCTTTACATCTGTTATAACATACACTGGCTATTTTTAGTGCTACTCAGGACATGTAAGCAGTCAGGAATCAACACTTTACCTGCACTTATTTATTTTTTCATTTATTGATTGACTTATATGCTGTTTTACTCCTACAAAGGTGAACTCGGGATGGCTAACAATAAAATGATGAACTTTGGCTCAGTTGTTAATCAAAATGGAGACTGTAGTCAAGAAATCAGAAGAAAGCAGAGGGACAAGTGAGAGAACAGCAGCACATGCATGTGCTGTTTACACCAGTTACATAAATTACAGCCAACAGTCTACAAATGAGTAACACTGAGAGACTGAAAAACTGAGTTGAAATCCAGGAATTATTGCATAAATCTTAAAATCACAGTAAATACTGCTGGGTGGCATTTTCAAAGTCCTGCTGCTGAAAGAGGATTAACTTATTTGAGCTAGGGCTGTAGCTAAAATTTAAACATGATAAATTAAACCTGATTTGGGGGTGAAAATAAAGGTAAAATAATTAATTCTCATTATAATCTGGATTATGCATCATACTTCAGAGATCCTGAGTTTTCCTCTAAAGGGATTCCAAGTCCAGAAGCTTCCAGTGCCTTTGCTGTTTCTGTCTGTTTCTGAATGCAAGTCAGGTTTTTTGGTCCTCCATGGATCCTCAGATGGAAGAGGAATTGCATCTTCTCTGTCATCTGCCACCTCCTTGATGCAAATGCCATGCAGAAATAAATCTCTGTTAGTAAATCTCTGCACTCTTGTCTATGCACTCAAAAGGTATGCTTCTGAAACTGGCCAAGATTGTACACTGAGAAGTGTAGCTTTACCCACACAGAGTTACACAGCAGTTGCATGACATCCTCTCATTATTGAATTGTGTAGTTGTATAACTGAATTAGCAACCAAATATGCATGTGCTTTGATATGCACAATGCACATTACACATCTGTGCATGCAATGCACAATCCAGATCTGAATGCACAATGTGCAATACGCAAGGACATCACATGTGCAATTCCACTACTTTCAGGGCATTTCAAAATAAATTGTTATTCGATGGCCATTCTCCCATTCAGGAGGTACACGAGTAGAAGCTTCTCCACTATGTACTCTCCAGATATTCTGACTGTGTGGAAAATGATTGTTTTTAAAGTAAGAGGTCAATACAGATTTACACACAACAATATCCTAGCAATTGTTTTTATCCTACCTACCACCAGAAAATATCTGAATTTAAAAAGATGAAAAGTCCTTAAAACCCTTATCAAAGCTTAGAAAAACTACTTAAAAACACAACTGAGCTGTGATTGCAAGTATTGTGTATATGTTTGTTGCTGTGTGCCTTCAAGTCATTTCCAACTTATAGCAACCCTAAGACGAACCTGTCAGTGGGTTTTTCTTGGCAAGATTTGTTCAGAGGGGAGTTGCCTTTGTCTCCCTCGGAGGTTGAGGGAGTGTGACTTGCCCGGGTCACCCAGCAGGTTTCCATGGCTGATGTCGGGAAGCCAACTTAATAGCTGATAAGGAGCCCGGCTTGGCAACAACCCAGTTGAAAAGCACAGTACCTGGTGTTGTCAGTAGCAGTCCTATAGGGTGAGAAGTACATGGAGAGAGAGTGAAGCACGAAGAGACAGTCCAAGGTCAAAAGGGTTCCGGCAGGTGGGTCAACAAAGGCAGTCCAAGGTCAAGATATCCAAAGTCTCAAAATAGCAAGGTTCAGGAGAGTCACAGGCAGAGGCTTCCTCCAGGAAATGCAGACTGCTTGCAACAAGGAACTCAGCATCCCACAGCTGCTTATGTTGGCCCAGCTCCCACTCCCAGCTGCGGGGTGATTGATGACCTTCTGTCTCTTAATCTCTGAGAACGACGAAGCTACGCCTTCTCTGCTCTCCTTTGGCTAAAGGTAGGTACCTGCTCTTCTACCTCTTGCTCTTGCTCCACTATGTCTCCCAGGCTTGGACCCTGTGCTGGGGGAGGGCTAGGCTGCTGAGCCCTGGGCTCTTCAGGGTTAGACTCAGACTCAGCCAGCTCTTCTGCCACTGGCTCAGCCTCCTCGCCTTCTGAGTCCTCAGAGTCCTGGCTGACCAGGACATCATTCCCCCCCCCATTATCCTCCCCCGCACCCGGAGGAGGACGAGGCTGGTCCGGGAAGCGGCGGTGAAACGCCCAAACCAGGCGGGGGGCATGTACATCAGAGGCATCTTCCCAGGAGCGGTCCTCTGGCCCATAGCCAGCCCAGTCAACCAGATACTGAAGGCGGCCCCGACGGTGACGAGAGTCCAAGATCTGGGCCACCTCGAATTCCTGTTCACCATCCACCAAAACTGGATCGGGCGGGGGTGCAGGACCAGCGTCAGGATGAACCCCCGAAGCTGGAAGCAATAGGGAATGATGGAAGACTGGGTGGATCCGCCATGTCCGTGGAAGCTGGAGCCGAAAAGCCACGGGATTCACCTGGGCCACGATCTTGTAGGGCCCTGCAAATCGAGCATCCAACTTCCAACATGGCCGCTGGAGCGGGAGATGGCGCATGGACAGCCAGACCAAATCCCCCACTTGCAAAGGAGGACCCTCCTGCTGACGATGATCTGTGCCCCGCTTATACGCCTCCTTGGCCACCTCAAGCTGTTCCTGTAGCAAGGACTGAGCAGCCTGGAGTTCCTGGAGCCACTGGTCTGCTGCAGGGACCGCCGAGCCAGGGGCCACCGCCGGAAATCCCCATGGATGGTAGCTGCCGGTGGCAAAGAAGGGCGTCTGCTGGGTGGAGGCATGCACGGAGTTGTTGTAGGTGAACTCGGCCAACGGCAGCAGGTCGACCCAGTTCTCCTGGCAGTAACTGGAGTAACAGCGGAGGTACTGCTCCAGTGTCCCATTCGTGCGTTCTGACTGGCCATCGGACTCAGGATGGTGCGCTGAGGACAGGTGAGGCGCGATGTCCAGGAGCCGCATCACACTAGTCCAGAACCGGGCTGTAAACTGGGCTCCTCGATCAGAGACTACTTCTTCAGGAAGGCCATGGAGCCGGAAGATGTGCTGTACAAACATCCGGGCCGTCTCCTTCGCTGTGGGGAGGCCAATGCAAGGTACGAAGTGAGCCATCTTGGAGAACAAGTCCACCACCACCCAAATGGTGGTACAGCCTGCAGAAGGGGGCAGGTCCGTGATAAAGTCCATCAAGATGAGTTTCCAGGGCCCCGAAGGTGTCGGCAGAGGCAGCAGTAAGCCCGCAGGTCGCCCCGGATGATCCTTAGCACGGCGACACACAGGGCAAGTGTCCACATGCTGGGCCATCTCCGCACGGACCCGAGGCCACCAAAACTCCCGGGTGAGGAGGTGCAGGGTCTTGCAAAATCCAAAGTGCCCCGCCGTTTTGGCATCGTGGCACAACCGTAGGACCGCCACCCGACATGGGCCTGCTGGTACATACAGGCGGCCCCGGTGGTAGAGCAGGCCATCTCGGAACGCAAAAGGAGAGGCATCCCCCTCCGCCGAATGCTGGGTCACGAACGGGTCCCGGCTCTGGAGGTCACGAATCTGGTCCAGCAGTGTAGCTTCCCTTGGAGCAGCAGCAAAATTCTCTGGGCACAGAATGGTGGACCGAAGCTCCCCCTCTGGTTCCGTGGCGTACTCTGGCTTCCGGGAGAGAGCATCGGCCTGCCGATTCTGGGCCCGAGGAACATACTGGAGCTGGAAATTGAAGCGCCCAAAAAACAGGGACCACCGCTTCTGCCTCTGGGACAACTTCCGGGCCATCTGGAGATGCTCCAAGTTCCTGTGGTCGGTGTGGACCCAGATGGGATGAGCCGCTCCCTCCAACAGATGCCGCCACGTGTCAAAGGCGGCCTTAATTGCCAATAGCTCTTTCTCCCAGATGGTGTAATTGCGTTCAGGAGGAGACAGCTGATGGGAATCAAAGGCATAAGGCAACAGGTGACCCTCAGGCCCCGAGGGCTGAAGCAGCACAGCCCCAATCGCCACGTCCGAGGCATCTGCCTCCACCACAAAAGGTGTCCGTGGATCAGGGTGCTGCAGGATTGGGGCCGACGTGAACTTCTCCTTTAGGACCTCAAACGACTTCTGGGCTGCAGGTGTCCACTGAAAGCGGGTCTTCCCCCGCAGCAGTTGGGAAAGAGGGCTCGCCAGGGCTGCATAATCCGCGATGAATTTCCTGTAGAAGTTGGCGAACCCCAGGAACCGCTGGACATCCTTCCGGCAGCGAGGAGTTTGCCATGATAACACCGCCTCCACCTTGGAGTTGTCCATGGCCACCCCGAGTGGAGACTCGGTAGCCCAGGAAGCCCAGGGACTCGGAGGTCAAAGGCACACTTTTCCAGTTTGGCATAGAGCTGGTGTTCCCGAAGACGCTGAAGGACGGCCCAAACATGGCCGTCATGGGCAGCCTGGCTGGGAGAATAAATCAAAAAGTCATCCAGGTAGATGATCACAAAGCGATCCAGATAGTCCCGGAAGACATCATTGACAAAGTGCTGGAAGACGGCTGGGGCATTACAGAGGCCAAAGGGCATGACGGTGTACTCATAATGTCCATACCTCGTCTGGAAGGCTGTCTTCGACTTGTCCCCGGCCCTGATCCTCACCAAGTTGTAGGCCCCTCTGAGGTCCAACTTAGTGAAGACCTTGGCATGGCGGAGCCGTTCCAGCAGTTCGGGGATCAGCGGCAAGGGGTACCGGTTCCTGATGGTGATCCGGTTAAGGGCGCGGTAGTCATTGCAGAGACGTAACTCCCCACACTTTTTCTGCACAAACAACACAGGGGTGCCTGCAGGAGACTTTGAAGGGTGGATAAACCCCTTCTTGAGGTTCTTTTCCAAGAAATCCCTCAGAGCCGCCAGCTCAGGCTCTGAGAGGGAGTAGAGGCGTCCCGCTGGGATCGGGGCCCCAGGTATTAAGTCAATCGCACAGTCATACGGTCTGTGTGGCGGGAGCCGATCCGCCTCCTTCTTGTCAAAGACATCGGCGAAATCCCGGTATTTCTCGGGCAGCATCATTGAGAACTCCTGGGCGTCGGTTGCCATGGCTGCCGGGATCCGCTCCGGCCAACAGTGCTCCTGGCAAAACTCGGAGGCGAACAGAACCTCCCGCCGGGCCCACGAGATGTGTGGATCATGCTTGGAGAGCCAGGGCATTCCTAGGACCAAAGGGAAGTGAGGCACCTCAGCCAACAGGAACTGGATCTCCTCGACGTGGCCCTGGATCTCCAAGTGAAGCAACGGGGTCTGGTGAGTTACAGGACCGGACCGCAGGAGCCGCCCATCGATAGTCTCTACGGGTCTAGGCTCAGCTAGGGCCTCCAATGGTATCTGATGACTGGTGGCAAATCCTAAGTCCATGAAATTGTTGGAGGCTCCCGAGTCTATCATGGCTCCCAGGGGAACAAGCTCCATGGAAGGCAGTCTAAGGTTAGCCGCCACCAACAATGGGTCTTTGCTGCAGGTCATGCTGGGGTTAACAGGTTCCAAGGACGTTCCCAGATGGTGAACCTGCTCTACACCTGGGACTGCCCGTTTCCCGGCAGCGGTGCTCGGTGTCCCTTGGCTGGGCACTTTCTGGCAAAATGCCCTGAGAGACCACAGTACAGGCAGAGCCCCTCTCTCCTCCTTCGTTCCTTCTCAGCTGCAGTGAGCTGCGGCCGAGCCCCTCCCAGCTGCATTGGTTCTTCTGCAGATGGGGCAGCCATAGGGGAAGTTGTTGGTGTCTGGGGTGCAATCACTGGGGAAGAGGGTGGGTTGGGACGCCTGGCCTGCCTGCGAGCTGAGAGGCGGCAGTCTATGCGTGTTGCCTGGGTTATCAAGGCAGTTAAGGTGTCTGGAGGCTCTGAGCGGGCCAGCTCATCCAAAATGGGGTCTGCCAACCCCCAGCGAAACTGGGCCTGCAAGGCACTCTGGTTCCAGGTCAGGTCCTGGGCTATGAGATGGAAGGTGGTGGCATATTCAGCCACAGAGCCTTTGCCTTGCTGGAGGGTCTTAATCCGGTGCTCAGCAGTTTCAGTCTTTACAGGATCACCCCAGGTAGCTCTCATTTCCTGCAGGAAATCCTGCAAGCTGTTGAGGGCTGGACTATCCTCATTCAGATAGGGAGTAGCCCATTTACTTGCAGGACCAGCTAACAGACTGATAATGAAAGCCACTTTGTGAGTGTCCGTGGGGAAATCAGCCCCTCTGATTTTAAAGTGCAGCTTGCAGTTTGCTATAAAACTGTCCAATAATGCTCTCTCACCAGAAAACTTTTCAGGTAAAGCAATGATAGATTCCCCCCGTGGCTGGGATGGGGGTTGGTTCTGGAGTGCAGCCAAGCCTTGAGTTAATTGTGCCAGCTGGGCTGCTAATTGCTGGTTTTGGGATAACAGTTCCTGAATCACAGCAGACTCGGCCATCTTATCAGCTTAATTAAGGGGGGTGTTGCAAGCAGTTCTGTCGGGAAGCCAACTTAATAGCTGATAAGGAGCCCGGCTTGGCAACAACCCAGTTGAAAAGCACAGTACCTGGTGTTGTCAGTAGCAGTCCTATAGGGTCAGAAGTACACGGAGAGAGAGTGAAGCACGAAGAGACAGTCCAAGGTCAAAAGGGTTCCGGCAGGTGGGTCAACAAAGGCAGTCCAAGGTCAAGATATCCAAAGTCTCAAGATAGCAAGGTTCAGGAGAGTCACAGGCAGAGTCTTCCTCCAGGAAATGCAGATTGCTTGCAACAAGGAACTCAGCATCCCACAGCTGCTTATGTTGGCCCAGCTCCCACTCCCAGCTGCGGGGTGATTGATGACCTTCTGTCTCTTAATCTCTGAGAACGACGAAGCCACGCCTTCTCTGCTCTCCTTTGGCTAAAGGTAGGTACCTGCTCTTCTACCTCTTGCTCTTGCTCCACTATGTCTCCCAGGCTTGGACCCTGTGCTGGGGGAGGGCTAGGCTGCTGAGCCCTGGGTTCTTCAGGGTTAGACTCAGACTCAGCCAGCTCTTCTGCCACTGGCTCAGCCTCCTCGCCTTCTGAGTCCTCAGAGTCCTGGCTGACCATGACAGCTGAGTGGGGAATCAAACTCTGATCTCCAGAGTAGTAGTCCAGCATTCAAGTCACTACACCACACTGGTTCTCAGGCAGGTGGATGGCTGCAACTTATTTAAAAGGTTAATTGCCACTCCTGGAAAGGCATTTCACCCTTTTAGCAAGGAAAAGGACATCCTGGGGAGTCTGGAATGGTCCAGACATGCAAAAACAGCTGTGTGTGTGTGTATGCAGCTGCACCCTCCTTTAAACACCACAAAACAAGTTAGAGAACATCAGCACATACATGTGCATGCACACACACACCCAACCCTGTTTGCATCAGCTACATAAATTATTGAAAGGATACCCAATAGTCTACAAATAACAGTCTACACTGAGAGACTGATAATTACTGAAAAGATAATTATCCCAAATCTTTTACAAATAGCAGTCTACAAATAACAAACTACACTGAGAGACTGAAAAACTGTGTTGAATTCCAGGAATTACTGCATAAATCTCAAAATCACACAGTCAAGGTTCTGGCTGACATTCTCAAAGTCCTGTTGCTGAAAGAGGATTAAACTTATTTGAGCTAGGGCTGCAGCTAAAATTTAAACATTTAAAAATTTAAACCTGATTTGGGGGTGAAAATAAAGGTAAAATAATTAATTCTCATTATAATCTGGATTATGCATCATACTTCAGAGATCCTGAGTTTTCCTCTAAAGAGATTCCAGGGCCAGAAGCTTCCAGTGTCCTTGCTGTTTCTTTCTGTGTCCAAATGCAGGTCAGATTCTTTGGTCCTCCAAGGATCCTCAGATGGAAGAGGAGTTGCAGTTTCTCTGTCATCTGCCACCTCCTTGATGCAAATGCCATGCAGAAATGAATCCTCATTAGTAAGTCTATTCACTTTTGTATACCATAACTCAAAAGGTATGCTTCTGAGACTGGTCAAGATTCTACATCGAGAAGCATAGCTTTACCCATGCAGAGTTACACAACTATTGCGTGATATCCTCTCATTATTGAGTTGTGCAGTTGTGTAACTGAATTAGCTTTGATATGCACAATGCACATATTTACACAATGCATAATGGCATAAATTAATTATGATTTGTGATGAAAAGTAAAGTAAAGTAATTAATTCTTGTTCTAATCTGGATTGTCTGTCACACCTTAAAGAATGGCAGTTTTCTCCAAATGGATTTCCAGAATCCCTCAGAATCTCTGCTCTTAGTGCTGGTGTCTGGGTGCAAATCATATTCTCCAGTCCTTTCAGTGCTTGCTACCTCCTTGATGCAAAACATTGTGGAGAAATAAGTTCCTGTTAGTAAATCGGCATACTTTGTACAACCAATGGGTATGTTTCAGAAATTGGGTTAAGATCTGAATGGGTTCTGATAAAAATATAATTCAAACAATGTTGGTGGCTAACATTAAACATGTTTTTGGACTAGGAATAGAAAGAAGTAACGCATTCTTACAACTCCTCACTTCCCTCATTGAGAAAGACAAAGGGGATCTTTAGATTCTTCCGTTTTGCCACTCACCACCATCTTGCTACATGAAGGAATAAATCTCCCAGAAGATGAACAAACAGCTCCTTATTAAATAGAAACTGTGTCAAATAGGAACCTGTTGTTTCTTGTTGCTTCTTCAGTGTCAGCAAGCCATTTTATTGGCTTACACATCTGAAACATGGGCCAGAACCATGCCAGAATTTCATTCTTGGTCATAGGTGCACAGACGTTCAACACTCCTTGTACTTCTTGTCCCTTGCTTTCATCATCATGAAGGGGAAGGGAGGGGGTCCCAGCTTCTCTTATTCTCTTGTCTACAGTCTCTTTGATGCAAGAAGTGTTGTGAAAGTAGTATCCACAAGATTAGTCTATGAAGACTCTTGTGTCACCATAAAGATTTGACACAGTTATTATAGCATGAACTTTTGTTCATTATAGCCCACTGCCTCACATGCATTCAGTCTATGAAAGCTCATGCTGTCCTTGAGTTGTTGATCTTTAAAGTAACATAGGATATCCTGTTGTTTTTGCTGCAGCCCAGTAACATGACTACCCCCTTGGAAATTGTTAGGCAAATCTAGGGGCTCCTGTTTACTGAGATCAATACATGTGCCTATTACATAAACAAAAACCTTGTTTAATTTGTGCTCTAGCTCTGGAACAAATAAATAATTCAACAGACACAGGTATAATGTAGTGATGTGTTCTGGACTGAGACATAGAAAGGAACTAATCATCCAGAGGATCAGTCTCACCTTCTTGAAGAAGCCCTGTTCTCTTACCACCTGTCACTGGCTTGATGCCAGGGAGTGTGGTGAAAAGAAAGACCAATCTAGTTCAGCCAAACGGTATTTGTTATCAGCATTCCTAGGGGAAAGTCTGTGCAGAAGAGTTCCCTTGCTAGCATGATATGTGCATGCTAGCTAGTGTTGCCAGGTTGTCAAAATAGAAACAAGGAAGAGTCAAAATTCATGGCATTCAGGATAGACAGCCAGGAAGAGGCTATTAACAATTTTGTGTTCTACCTAAATACTAAATGAAAGTATTGGTTTCAGTTAACCTAGCCATGTATTTCTCTATAAAATTAATGTATTGTCCATATTCACACACCTGTATTACTTTATGAAGGCCCACATCCCCAAATACAGGATCTGGGGGCACTTTGTTCAGTCTGTATAAAAGGAAAAGCTTTCCATCCCTCAAATAAGGGACAGCCTTATAATAAGGGACATGTGGCAACCCTAGCGCTAGCATCTGGCAGTTCTGTTCTGGAATTCACTTCTCACAAGCAGCAGCTGGTGCTTTCCAAAAACTGGGGTGCTATAGGATTCAGCTGCTTTCCCAAGTCAGTCCTACTCACAGCTCGTGAAAGTTAATTTGTTGGAATCCTAGAATCTCCCACCCTTAGGATACAGAAGTTATAGACAAAAAATAAAATAAAATAAAATAAAAATAAAGTTTACAAACTCTGGGACTCCTACCAGTAGATCTCAAATCGGAGGTGATGTACAGCTTTGCAGAATAGGCCAGGCACTGGAACCTGGCAGGTCAGAGGATAAATGAAAAGGCAGAACCCACAGAAAACACTCTCTTTCCCTATGTGCACAGGTGTGACATACAGTATGCTGCTAAATTCTCTACAGCAGTGGTTCTCAGACTCTGGTCCTTTAGAGGTTTTGGACTTAGCTCCCAGAAGTCCCAGTCAGGGTGGCCAATGCTCAGGAATTATGGGAGCTGAAGTTCCTAACATCTGGAGGAACAGAGTTTGAGAACCACTAGTCTAGAGTACAAACCAATACCAACCTCATAGGATATCATACCACACACAGAACAGTGTCTAAGAGTTGGGGCCCTGAGACATTTTGCTGCCTGAGAGAAAGAACAAAGGGGTACCCCCTGTCCATGTAGACAAGCTCACCAGACTGGGAGATAAATCTTTTTTCAACACTGAGAATAGAAGACATCCTCTGCCACACATGAAGGAACAGTAGAAATGCAAATCTTCACTTATTTCATTCTCCCATGCCAGAACAATGAATTTCAAAAGCTTGCTTCCTTCTAGGAGAGGTGACAGGGCTTGTGCATAGATTTTTCACATTTTGGGACTTCTTGGTGAAAATTTCATTTATGCTCAAACCATTGTGCAGAAAAAGACAAGAAGGAATCCTGCGGCACCTTTGAGACTAACTGAGAAAAAGAAATTTCTAGCATAAGCTTTTGTGGACTTCAGTCTACTTCATCAGATGCAGTCCACTGGAGTACACAAAAGCTTATGCTAGAAATTTCTTTTTCTCAGGGCTTATCTACATGGGCAATATACCATGTCTTGTTCCAGGCTCAGAGGCCTGCAGTCCTGATGATGCAGAGCTTTTGCCCTGTTCTGCCCCCAGGTAGTCCTCGTGACCCCCAGGGCAAATAGTGGGCTAAGATGGGAAGAACACAGGGCAGGGCCTGATAAAACATTAAAAATAATGTGGGCTCTGTGTGTCCACAGGACCCTATCCCAGAAGGCTGGTCCATCACTGCAGCTGCCAGTCTGCCTTGCTCTTCTGTGGCAGGAAGGAGTACTACAGCATGTGACCAAGGCTGGTCACATGCAGGGGGTCTTGGTCATGTTGCAGGCTTCCTAGCTTCTGATAGAGTGAGGGAGACTGGCGGCAGGTGCAATGATGGGCCGATGGGCCTGCCTGGACTTTCTCCTGTTTGGAGATGGTAATGGGGGAAGAACCAGCCTGATCTGTGGGCAGGATACACTGTTGGGGGGTGCTAGCATAACCTGGCCTGTGTGTAGATGTGCCCTCAGTCTCAAAGGTGCTATAGGATTTCTTCCTGTCTTTTTATGCTGAAACAGACTAACATATCTATGTCTTTGAATATTTCTATGCAGAAAACAGTGGGTTTCCTCTCCATAAAATCCACTCTTTTTTTGTGCAAAAATTGTTTTTCTACAAATGAAATTTTCAGAAAAATCCCTCAAATATGAAAAATCTGTCAGCAACTGAATATTGTTTTAATGGGATATCTCAGTGCATCATGACATCCTTTCCCTTCCCATTATGCACAAGCAGCCCTGGACAGACAGTGTGCCATACATAGTTCTGCCCTCCAAAAACAGAGGAAATGAGGGAAAAGAGAGCGTTCCAGAGGTACAGTTGGAAGGTTGCCACCACTGCCCCGTAGCATCTGCCACCTCACTCTACCTATCAAATCATCTGCAGTGGTACTATAATGAGAAAATAGTATATAACCTAAATAAGGAACAAAAACAATAAGACGGTGAAAGAAACCACAGATTATAAATTATGTCAGGCATAATAAGCTCTATGTGATGCTGAAAGGAAACATGTAAAATATTTCCTAAAAAAACATACCCTCCAATACTTCACAGCTCCAATACTTCACTTGGAGCACAAGTAACATCAGACAAACAGACAGACAGTTTGAGAGAGAAAGGAGAGCCAAGGAAGCCTAGGGAGTGAGGGAAAATCTCTCAAACCGCTCCTCTGCTGAGCTTTGGCTGCCTTTTCAGGGAGGGCGAAAGCCAAACAGACAGCCAGTTTGAGAGAGAAATCTGTATATTTGGCTTTCGCCCTCCCTGAAAAGGTAGCCAAAGCTCAGCAGAGGAGCAGCTTGAGAGATTTTCCCTCACTCCCTAGGCTTCCCTGGCTCTCCTTTCTCTCTCAAACCAGCTGTCTGCTTAGCTTTCACCCTCCCTGAAAAGGCAGCTAAAGCTCAGCAGAGGAGCGGTTTTAAGAAGTTTTGCCTAACCCCCCCCCCTGCACTTTCCTGGCTCTTTGTTCCCTTTGAGAGACAGGAGAGCCAGGGAAGCCTAGGGAGTGAGGGAAAATCTCTCAAACTGCTCCTCTGCTGAGCTTTGGCTGCCTTTTCAGGGAGGGCAAAAGCCGATAGCCGGTTTGAGAGATTTCCCCTCACTCCCTGGGGTGATTGTTATTCATGGTTTTTTCACATTTGCGGGGATCTGGCGGCCATAACCCCACGAATGTGAAGGGACAACTGTAATGGGATTTACATACATGTTGACTTGCCAATTAGTATTGATGTGGTGGGTCTACTCTAGATGTAATTAGCAATTACATTTAGGTCTAAGACATCAAATCACTGCTTTTGATCCCACATTTCTTCTGTTGTAACAAAAGTCTCTTTCATAGAAAGCAAGCTGATTAATTTCTCACCCAAATCTATCCTTTCTAATTAATCTGTTTCCCGTTAATTTCTCACCCAGATCACCACAAATAAATTGTCCATGTAATTTGCACCTTACCTCAAATATCACACAGAGATCACGCCAATTCAATTAAATAAACCCAATTACTTTTCCCACCCAGATGCTCCTCCAAATCAACTCCCTTTCCTTTAGCAATATTTGTTATCCCACAAATCGCCCCTAAATAACATTTTCAAATAACTTATTCCCTCTAATTAACATACCCAGAGGTATGTTTCCCAGAGGAATATTTCCCAGAGGAAAACTGGAACGTGGGCAAGCAACGACAGAGTGGTCTCTCCTCATGTTAGCAAAAGTTATTCATAAAGAAGAACACACAAGGTAGGAGAGGCTGCAGCAGTTGGCATTTGCCTGAACCAACTGAGAGGGGAAAATTTTTGCCCCATCCTCTGTTCTCCCTGCTGCTGAATTAATTGAGTGCAAATTACTTTTGTAGGTTGAACTCAGTTTGCAGCAATTGGAGTAAACTGAGAACAAAGGGGGAAAGTGGGAAGAAAAAAGAGAAACTGGGACATTTCAAAAATAGCTGAAAAAGTAAAATAAGAGCAGATTAATTGAGACTGTCCCTGCCAGATCAAGACAGTTTGGAGGGCATGAAGCAGCAGCTGGTGCTTTTGAAAAATAGGGATACTATAGGATTCACCTACTTTGCCAAGTCAGTCCTACCCACAGCTTGTAGAAGTTGGGAGCTGTAGGCCAAAAAATAAAGTTTACAAACTCTGAGACACCTACCAGCAGCTGGACGGTTGGAAGGTATGAATTAATATCCCACCCAGATCACACTCAAATGAATTTGTCCCAAATTTATGGCAGTTCCTTTTCAAATAACTCTAAATCTATCCAACTTCTCTTCTGCCCACAGTCCTAATAGAAAATAAAAATTCCAATAGTTATCTCCCCCCACTTTTTTTTTCTTTTATGGTAGTGGTGGTGAGCCAGTATAGGCCTATCCTGCTAAAAGAAAGAATTCCCAAGAAATGGTTGTCAAGCATGCATTAAAAGTAAAGTGTGGACTGGCTGTCAGATGGTATAAAAGAGATAATAACTTGACAAGACTGTTATTGTCCCCTCACACCCACAGTCAGATAGCCAAAAATTGCCTCCACATCCCCTCTCCGCTCCTCCTCCTATCATAATATAGATGCCTGTTGGTCAATCTACATTCTATAGGAGAAAACAGAGAAAAGCCTAAATTATACTATGTGCTGATGTACAAGTGTTACATGGTGGATGATTGACAGATGACTGTCTTTTGTCATCCTGTTTCACTTGTATCTGAGATGTCATTTCCCTTCATCATGTTTCCTAATGCATCTGGTAGCTTGTGACGGCTGGAGTGACTTTCAGTTAAGCCCTGTTAGGAATGATGAGGATAAAGAGAGGCACTGTGAGCATGTGAAAAAGAAACCATGGTGTTATATTATATGGCTGGGAGGGGGTGTTTGCCCCCTCTCCCCTTCCCCTGACACCACTTATACTTCATGGAGACAACAGGGATAGATACCTTTAAATGACAGGCTGAATATGAGGCCTTTGAATGGCATGGTATGGTACGAATTCTAGCTTGCCTGGTAGGATTTTCTCCTGTCACCCTAGTTGCAGATTCCTTGGATTGGTGAACACCCAGGTTTGGTCCAGATATGTTCAGAGGCTTTCTAATGTGTCCAACACCCTGTTTGTGTATCATAGCCACAAAATTGGTTATGATGATGGTTCACAACAAAGATAAGGAAGGCATCACCGAAATCTGATCATAATCCCCTTTGTGCTTTCGCAAGAGGATCTGGGATTGAGGTGGGGAGCTAGTGGGTGTAAACAACTACTACTCACCTCTGAAAAATGTACTGCCACCGTAGCAGCCAGGTATATGAGGATCATCCAGGTCTTCATGGTAGCAAAGAGCCTGTCAAACAAATGCACATGTGTTTAATTCGGTCAGAAGATGGAGGCTCTTGCCCTGCCCTCCGACTTTGCTCTCTGTGAGGCACTTAAGAGGCTTCTCACTTGGAGTGATTCTGAAGAATATCCAGTGCAATAAGTTGTTTTCTCCCTCTCTCAGGCAACTACGTGCCTTCTTTCTCTGACTGTTTGCAGGCTCAGCTCTCCCATTTTTCGCAATCTCTGATCACATGTCTAAAGACAACATTAGTTTCACTCTTCAGGGGAATTCCATTTCCCTAACTCCTGTTGCTGAAAAGGAAATCATTAGAAGATGTGGTAAAATAATAATGCCTGTCAAAAGAGACAAAAGAAGAGGAAGAGCTTAAGAACCCCCCCCCCAGTAATAATACAGATGTAAGCCATTACCTGGTTGCTTACTGGTTGCTCTGTGTGCGAAGTCCTTCTAACAATAAGACCAAACTGTTGTGACATACCCTGTCTAGAGCTGCCTTCAAAGAATTAAGTACAGAGGAGGGAAATGGGAGTAGATTTGGCTGGCTGAAAGCAGCGGTCAGTTAAAAATTAAGAATGATTGATTCCTCATTCATTGCAAATTCCCGTAAATCATGAGGAGGAAATGGGCACAGCCTAGCTTGGGGAAATATACTAAAATTGGCAAGTAGGCAAATATTGATAGCAAAAGCCTTTATTTGACACTTTCTAATGGAAATCTATCAACTTAAAAGCCACTTCTCATGTTACAGGTTATTGACATTGAAATAAACTCTGTTGTTGGAAATAATAATGTCAAAACCAGATATAGAAAATCAGGCATGTGTATATTTTACTGTGTCTGTACACAGTCTACACTTTCAACACAGTTTACATTTAGTCAAACAACATAAGATCTCACAAAAACTTTAAAAAAGATATTAAAACATAACAAGATCACATAGAAAAACAACAACAACAAAAAGAGACTATCTCAAATAATTCAAAAATTGGTTGGAATAAAAAGGCTTTTAGAGACTGCCCAAAGTCTAACTGGGAGAGGAGCAAAATACATGTCTCTGTGTGTGGGATGTTCCTGAGATGTGGGACCATCACAGAAAAGGCCCCATTTCTGGTGCTTGAAGGCTGCAGAACATACTGTAATGGATTCCAGGTTCTGCATGAATATTACAAACAGGATTGGATGACCCTGAATTCCTTTAATGCGTCTGAGTGCTCTAAGCTTCACTGTCCTATTAATTATGCACCTGCTCTCAGTAGTGAGGAAAGACATCAGAGTCTTTGTGGTGTATTCTCTCTCTTTAAGAGGCTCCCCATTGATGTATAGTGGCTGTAGAGGTGGTCCATTTTCTATCCTGTCAGAATGCACAGAGAAGCTATTGAAATCCACAAACATATGGACAACTTCAACAGGAAAGAAGAAACCCTAAAAGTAAACAAAATCTGGCTACCAGTCTTGAAAAACACTAAAATCAAAACTCAACACATGCAAATGAATTCCAGCCAGGGACAGGGTGATTTCCAGCAGACATTTTTTTAAAAAAAATTTTTAAAAATTTTCAGAGCGGCTTACAAATTGTTTTAAGCAATAGCTATTTATACATCTACACTGCGTTAAGCAGTTTCCAATGTGTGTTAGCTAATTGCCCCCTACAAGCTGGGTATTCATTTTACTGACCTACGAAAGGATGGAAGGCTGAGTGAACCTTGGAGCCCACTGGAATCGAACTTGCAACATGGTGACTTGCAGTACTGGCATTTAACCACTGTGCCACCAGGGCTCCCTGGTATTTCCAGAATGGATTCTGTGGTTATGGTAGAATGGACCATTAGCCAAACAGACACTAATCCTCCTTGCATAACTCCACCCAGAAACTAGCCATTCAAATACACAAATTTACATATCCTGTCTAACAGGGGCTCACAGTATATAACACCCACACACACACACACACTCCCACCCAACCATTCTCTGAAGATGCCAGCCACAGATTCAGGCGAAATGTCAGAAATAAACTCTTCTAGAACACTGACTGACAGCCTAGAAAAAAACCACAGAAAACCTATGGATGCTGGCTGTGAAAGCCTATGACTTTACATTGGAAACTGCTTGGAGAGTGCCTAGTGTGCTATAATGTGGTGTAGATGTGTAAGTGCTATTGCTTAACAATTTGTAAGCTGTTCTGAGAGCCGTTGTGGCTGAAGAGTAGGGTATAAATACCTAAATAAATAAATATTTTCTACAGTGTAGATGCACCCTGACTCTTCCTAGGACGTAGGGGCATCTCTGCTTTGGAGTCAGCTTTGGCTGAAACACCAATCACAGTCTGTGGTAAACATGATATCTGACACTAAATGGGATATTACATAGCAATATAAACCTGAGCCAAATGCAGATCTGGGGGTCTTGTCCCAGGAGGAGGAAGTGCATGCTGGTCTAGGTGAACTGGGACATGGGATATGTCTGGGTGGGGTTTCTTTGGGGATCTCACTCAGCCCATCAGTTGCTTTGAGGGGATATTGTCTCCCTGTCAGCAGAATGACAAGGAAACCTTCTCTGTGGTAAATACGTGTTGCATCCAGTGATCATCAATAAAATTATCTTTTGCAGTAGTGGCTTGTGTCAGTCTTGTTACAATCCAAAACTCTTGGAGAGGCCTGGAGTGGTTTCCAGCTTTAGCTCAGGACACAGTGTTGTAAACTTTAATTTACTTGTA
Source organism: Gambelia wislizenii (assembly GCA_030847615.1). NCBI lineage: Eukaryota > Metazoa > Chordata > Lepidosauria > Squamata > Crotaphytidae > Gambelia > Gambelia wislizenii. The sequence continues at coordinate 339,731,785 of JAUMIR010000001.1, read as the reverse complement.
TGCAGAGTATTGTCAAAGTCCAACAGGCTCACATTTGACTCCAAAACAGGAAACTTCTTTTTTTAATTGAAGGATGTTGAAATGGGGAAGTCAGAGTCAAATCTTTGCAAAAGACTCTAGCTCAAAACCACAATAACAGAGACTCAGCTAAAATGTATATTGTAGGTCAGGAAAGCTACCACTACATCTATGAAGTCACCAATGTAGCTAGCAAGCAGCGTCAAGGAAACAGTCAGTGCAGAGGTGGGAATAATGAGCCCCTCCAGATGTTGGATTAAAAGTCTCAGCAGTCTTACCCAGTGTAACCCATGGCCAGCACAACTGAGCAACATCTGGGGGGGCTGCCTGACTCTCACACCTGTTAGAGAAAACTTCCTGCAGAAATTAGATGAGTTGCCCAGAAAAAGAAAAAAAGGCAACACAGACTTGCAGAAAACAAATGCAAGCAGACATTAATACCAAATGCAGTTAACAGAGTATTTATGAGTATATGGCTGAGAATATTAAGACTAAACATAAAACATTATGTAAATGTTTTAAAATGTTATTATTAAAATGTAAGGAGATTTGTACTACAGAAGGAGTCAGACAAGATTGTGTGTTAGCACCCCTCCTGTTTAATCTTTATATTAATAATATTGTAACTATGGTCTTGTGTGCACTGGTCATTTTAAGGGGGGTTTGCCCCAGTTTCTAGTCGGTACTGCCTGAATATCATCTGGACAGTTCAGACTAGAATTGGGCCCCAAACCCTGTATCATCCAAACAAGGGGGGGGGCATTTCATTTGGCCTGTGCAGAGAAGGCCTCTGTTAAACTATGTTAAAATGCCCAAGTCATTTCCCTCCTTCAATAAGAAACTATAAAACAGCAATCCTAATATGTGGTGATGATATTGCACTTTTTTCTATGAATATGTCTTAAATACCCTAAAGGCACTAGATCCTATCTGATCTTGGAAGTTAAGCAGGGTCAGTCCTGGTTAGGACCTGGGTGGGGGACTGCCAATGAATACCAGGTGCTGTAGGCTATATTTCAGAGAAAGGAACTGGCAAAACCACCTCTGAGTATTCTTTCCCTAAGAAAACCCTATGAAATTCATGGGGTCACCATAAATTGACAGGCAACTGGAAGGTGTGCATGCGTGCGCATATGCACCCACATCTATGAATAAAACCAAGCTAAAGAGAAGTCTGGATAAACTTTATGAGTTCAGTCAAACAGAATAGCTTATAATAAATTTTGCTAAATTTAAGATGACAGCTTTTGACAAAATGGTCTCCAAAGCATAATTGGAATTTAGGTGGAAATAAGATTGAGCAGTTCTCCTCTTTTAATATATGGGGGCATATTTTGATGAAAAAAATTATTGGACGACTCAGTTACAAAACATGAACATAACAGCACAGAAGACAGCCCGTGATATTTTTAATTTCTTCTCTTCTGGGATGGCAGGTTGGTAATTCCTGCATAAAAAGTCTTTCTAGGGAAAGTAGTTGCCCAAATACAATACTGTTTATATATATGGAGGTCTGGGAGATAAGGCATAACAGCTTGAATGAATGACCTGGAGGTCAGTTTCTGACAGTACCTCTGGGGATTCCAGCTGTGTTCCTCAGGACAGAGACAGGTGCGGTATCTGTAAAAGTTAGGACTCAGAAGGCAGCCATTTTGTTCTATAAGAGGGTCTTAGTTATGTCTAAAGACAACATCCCTAAGATTTGTTTGCACAAACCATGGAAGAAAGGTGGCTGGGCTTATCTCAAGTCTTATTAATCTCTAAACACTTTCAAAAGGCATTTTTCTACAGGCGGCACCTCACGGCAGAGAGACTGTTGAAAATGTACAAGAACCAAAACAATTTACGTATGTTGGAAATGTGGAGAACCAAAAGGAATGTACTACCATATATGGTGGAACTTCCAAAAAGCTCAAAAATTCTGGAAAATATACATAAACTTATAACAGAAATGTTAGATATAAACATACAAATGAAACCAGAAATGTTCCTACTCAACATAATGACAGATCAAATGATGAAGGAACAAGAACAAATATAGATTTTCATGTTTACTGCAGCTAGGACATTATATGCACAACTGTGGAAGATGAAAGAAACACCGAGCATGGAAGACTGGAGCTTAAAAGTTCTAGAGATGATAGAAATTGACAAACTCTCTACATTATTATAAAAGAACTCACTCAAATCTTTTTACAAAGACTGGGGGAAAGTGATAAATTATTTAAAGAAATATCATGGACCAAAGATGGGGATAAATTTGGAAGAATAAAAGGTACCAAAACAACAAAATTGTAGGAAGAAATATGAAAGTAAAACAATGAAATTGAAAATATAAAGGAATTAAATTGTATATGAAATGCTTAGTATAATCTCATTTAACAAAGAATGGGAATGTAGCAAAACTAAGAAAAGAAAAAAAAGAAGGCAGAATTACAAAATATACAATATGACCTCGTAATTGGATGGATGGAAGTTAGAGTTAATAATAGAAATAAGTATGAAATTGAAAATAAGATGTATGGCAAGGTAATAACAAATAGATTAAAGGGAAATCTTAAATAATAACAAATAGAAAAAAATGTTTTTTGAACAAGGAAAAAAGACACTGCTTTTTATTGATGGAAACTTCTGTCAATGAAAAGTGGTGCCTTTTTCATCCCTCTAGCAGGGAGGGAAAATGAACAGAGGATGGGAGGAGGACGGGGCGTGCAGTAGTGACTGCCGGAAGCGGGACAGCGGTGTCCTCCTCCCGACATCTGCAGGAGCTTTTTAAGAGCGTCTGAGTAAGTCCTCAAAATCTTCTGCAAGCACAGACTCTTTGAATCAACGTTCTGGACTGTGCAAACACATCTCAGAAATGCAAGCCACCCTTTAGCCAAGAGTGCCTTTAGAGAAGCAAATGATGTTTGCCGCAAACAGTTTGCTAGCATGTATACTGGGCACTCTTGCAGCTGTAACATTTCAACTATCCTTGAAAGTTAACCAAAGGATGAGCTGGATTTGCAGGGCATTTGGACCAATCTTCTAACTATGGTGGTTTTCATGGGACATAGAAAGCAATCCCCTGTAGGGCAACCATTTTTTGTTATTAAAATTGGACAACTTTATTTCAGGCTCACTTTAATAATGGATACTTCAAGGCACAAACAAATGACATTGTAGGCCCCAAACTCTAGGACTAGGGTTGAAGCATTTGCTAGCCCAGAGGGCAAAGTGTAGTCCTCTAGATTGTGAACTGAAGTTCCCAGTGTATTTCATCATTGGGTGTGCTAGCTAGGGCTGCTGGGAGTTGCCATGACATGGGTACATATTTATATGGGTTTTGCTGCCTGGGGCAGCTAGGGTGAGACTATGAGAGTGGGTGACATATTACAGCTATTTGATTTCTATGGAAACTCCAGATTTACCTGTAGGGCATAAAGCAATTGGAATGATAGACATCTTCCATGTCCTGCTTCATAACAAAGAGGCAACAGCACTTGCACAATTAACACGGGAGAAGTCCCATGACGAGGGTCATGACTGAGCACAGGATAAGGTATTTCTATTGCAAAAGGCACTGCAGCTGATGGGAGACAGCCTGTACTGAAATAAGACAGAATGTGAAGATGCACCAGGCAAGAAAGAAACAGAGGCTGAGTCAAGGGAGATGTCTTGACAAGAGGTCACTGATCAGGTCATTTATAGGACTGCAGTGAGACCATTCTCTTGGGTTATCAGCTCCGCACCCAGGAACAAAATGCCCTCTCAATTAGTAGTACTGGACATGTACAAGATTACTATTGCTGCCTCTGTAATGTAGTGCTAGCATATTTTATGGTTTAACTTTTTATTATAGAACCATAGAATCATAGAGTTGGAAGAGACCCAAGGGCCATCCAGTCCAACCCCCTGCCATGCCAGAACACACAATCAAAGCATTCCCGACAGATGCCCATCCAGCCTCTGTTTAAAAACCTCCAAAGAAGAAGACTTCACCACACTCCCAGGCAGTGCATTCCACTGCTGAATAGCTCTTCCGGTCAGAAAGTTCTTCCTAATGTTTAGGTGGAATCTCTTTTCCTGTAGTTTGAACCCATTGACCCGTGTCCTAGTCCCTGGAGCCTCAGAAAACAAGCTTGCTCCATCCTTCAAATGTTTAAACATGGCTATCATGTCACCTCTTAACCTTCTCTTCTCCAGGCTAAACATACCCAGCTATTTTAACTTTAAAATAATCACATTCTATGGTTTCTTTTACATTGGTGTTGATATACATTGGTGTGAGAGGAAGAGCAGCAGCAGCGAGAGCAGGAGCAGCCAGGAGGAGGAGGAGGAAGAGTGGCGGTGGTGCCATGGTGGCCCTGGAGCAGCCCGTGCCCCCCCCCCCGGCATAGTATAGAGCTAAAAGATACTGGAAAGGAGGGTGGAAAAAGCAGAGAGGTGATGAGGCTTAATAAAGGAAATATGCACTTATTTGGTCATTATCTGGCTCATGATGATTTCTATCTAGTAGTGTGCAATATCTGCAATCAGGTAGTCAAGCCACAGGTTCTCCAGTCACACTGTGAACGAAGACACAGTTCAATGTGTAAACCTTCCCCATCTCCAGCTTCTCCACCCTGCAATTCCAAGCCATCACTAATAAAAATGAAACCGAAATCCTGTATCAGTGGCCATAACCCTGTCAACAACTCAAAACCATTCAAAACACCCAAAGACAATCTAATTACCTCCACTAGCAACCAACACATGGCATACATTGGTGTGCTGACAGGCACAGTTATACTTACAGCTTTAAAATTTTATTTTTTTCAACTATGCCTGCAGAATCTCTCTGAGGCATTCTAGGATCTGTAATCTAGAAAAGTAGTCTTTTAATGCCATAGAACAACAAATTTGTTTTTCAAGGGAATATAGTAGTTGTAATCTGGACTTCTGTTCTGATTTGTTTGTTCTTTACATGCCAGCATTTTTTTAAAAATTGGTTTTAGCTTGCAGTTGCCATATAGGGCAGCTATATGAAAGTCTTCCAAATTTAAACTCCCCCTGCATTTTGATTATCATGAAGCCAAGTAAGCTTGTAATTGCTAATACCACTGCAATATTTCTCATAAAGATGCAAGAGAAAGTGGGCTTTATTATACAGTTGTCCCTCCATATTCACGGATTTGGTATTCATGGATTTAAGTATTCACAGCTTGAAAATATTCTTAAAAGAACAATAATCCAAAAAGCAAACCTTGATTTTGCCATCTTATATAAGGGACACCACTTTGCTATGCCATTGTATATAATGGGACTTGAGTATTCATGGTTTATAATATCCATGGGGGGTCCTGGAACCAAACCCAAGTGAATATGAATGGGACAACTGTACAGTACATAGCAAATCATGTTGCGAAACTTCATACATAGGAAAACGCTCAAAATATAATTCATAATCAAAAGAATCATAATCAAAATTAATCATTACATGGAGTTATTTATTTACTACAGAGATGATTATTTATTTATTTGAGAAATCACTTTTGGGGGTGTAATAATGTTCACAAAGTGGTGTTCCATCATTGATGAAAACACACACACATAGCCCTTTAAAATAAACAAGACAAATTAATCAAAAGCATAGCAATTAATAAAATATAGTTGAAATAAAAATGCCTTAAGACTTTAAAAAACCCAGGAATTATGATGAGGCCACATGGATTTCCAGCATGAATAATATCTGCAAGTGTGTAGCCACCACCAAAAGCTGTCCTGTTCCTGATACTTGTCAGTCTAGCATCTTTTAATAATGCGCCAGAGAACTGGAACTTGAAGAGTGATCTTAACGCACGAGCAAGCTCATACAGATGCAGGCAGTCCTTCAGGCAGCTGGATCCCAGACCATTTCAGTCTTTAAAGTTTTAAAACAGCACTTTCCAGAAACCAAAGGGCTGCTAATGCAGTGAGAACAAAATTGTTATAATATGACCTGTTTCCTTGGTTCCTGTAAGCTTCTATGTTGCTACATTCTGTTCATACCAGTGGAAGTTTCTCAACTTTCTTCTCCGCCAACAACACGTTAGAATAATCAAGCCTAGAGGCATTACCAGTGAAGCAAGGTCAACTTTCTTCAAACAGATCTGTTTCTGGCAAAGAGCCAAAAACTAATCATTAGAAAAATGTGTTTATAGTTTCTGTCCTCTAGGGAAAACAATGCCACCATCTTAGTAATATAAAACCAATTATCACAATATCTTAAGGTAGTTTATGCAAATATTGTCAGAGAATATATGCCTATTTCCCCTTGATTGATTCAACATGTAAAAGACAAACCAATAAATAATGAATTATATCTGTGGTAAAAAATTATATCCCAAACCGCATTTTTTGCTTTGCCTGTGGACTGTATTATTACCTCAAGATACACGGATGACATTTTAAAGACCTGAGTTCCATGACTTTCAGAAGAAAGTCAGCATCTGAAGGGAATGTGCCCAGACATACCTTTTTAAAACCTTAGTATATCATTAAGTGTATCATTACTGACCATACCTAAAAAGTAATGTCTTTACAAATATTTCAGAGCATGCCTAGACATAGCAATAGTTTTGTTCCCATGAGCGTTCAATATAGTGAAAGCCAGTGTGGTGTAGTGGTTTGAGCATTGAACTACAACTCTGGAATCCAGGGTTCAAATCCCCACCTGGCCATAGAAACCCACTGGGTGACCTTGGGCAAGTCACACTCAGCTTCAGAGGAGGGCAAAGGCAAACTCTCTCTGAACAAATCTTGCAAAGAAACCCCTGTGATAGGTTTGCCTTAGGGTTGCCATAAGTCAGAAATGACTTGAAGGTACACAACAACAACAGCAACAACAATTCAGTGTAGTGACAATGGAAGTGAGAGCAATTTGATATGTGTCACTGGTTGCCAAACCATTTCCTTCTATTACTTTTGTTGTGTGGACCATCAAAGGTGTGTTACAGGTCACAGCCAAAGAATCACTGAGTTATGATATGTGTACTAACATCTACTGTGAATATGATATGCAGATGGATATGGATGACATATGCACATTCTTGCAAGTAATATGAGAATTATGCATGAATACTGGAGAGTAAGTTGGCTGTGATTGTGCAGCCTGTCAGAATCAAGTTTGACTAGCTACAATGCTTCTCATTCTGAGAGCAGAGTTGGCCTGCTTAAACCTGCCTCACTGGGTTTTTTGCCAGCTACTGCCAGACAAGTTGTTTGTTTTCTTGAACTCAGCATCAATATTATGCCACCCCCCCCCCAAAAATGGGAGGGGATTTTTCTACACATGTTAAATAGACTTCCATGTGCAAAAGAATGTACTGTACCTGTTTTCTTCCACTCTGGGAGAGAGGTGGCATCCTTTTCTTGGAAATTGCCATTGCTCCATCATTCATCACCCATTTTGTGGCAGACCGTGAGTCAGGCAGCTGCAACAGGAAAAATGAGTGAAAGACAGAGAGGCCACCGTGTTCTGAAAAGTGCCTGCTTGAGCTATGACTAGCACAGTACTACTCCTGTATGACCCTTTCCCACCTACACCTCCCTTCTTAGTTAAATGTTATTTTGTGGTAGATTGCTGTAATTGGGGGGCAGTCTAGCCATATGTGCAGAGTAGCTTTCCCTAACCAATTACCCTCAGATGTGTCAGACTATAACTCCAGTTACTTGCCATGACAGCCCCCACTCCTTTAATAATTCATCAATTGGCTATATTTTATAAATTGGGTTATTATTGGCACTCCACGTGGTTGGTAGACCAGGGACTTCCAAGTACGAGGAATCAAGGTTTGCCAAAAAAACAACAACAACAACAACAACAACAACTAAGGAAGTAGCCTGCTAAAATTCCTAAAAGACATGCTCAGTTAAGGATTAAGTGAACCCCCCCCTTGAACTGGTGTGTTGGGGGGGGAATGTGCTAATTCTCCTGGATGTACATAGAAATGAGTTATTTAATAATCCCATCAAGGTAACTGGACACTCTTTGCCTACAAAACTGGTCCTTCCTCTCACCTGTCCTAAAACAATAGAGGTTTGCCTGAGACCATCAGTTTTGATGTTTCAGCCATTAGCAATCATTTAGAGAGGGGCATTTAGAATTCTCAGCTAGAGAGCTCTTACGCCTCACTAAACTACAAACTCCAGAATTCCACAGGAAGCAGCAGTTAAAGTGGAATAATAGCACTATAACTGTGTAGTGTGATAAAATCCAAAGGTTTGAATTCTCTATCAAGTTTTTTTTCTACAGTCATCATTAAATGACTACATGTATTCTTTTTATATCAAGAAAAGCAAATAATATGGTGAACAATGTGATGTTATCCGTGGGACACAAAACAGGAAACCTATCATAGAGTCTTCCTAGAAAATGCCTAGAGAGGCATCCTGTCTAGACATTTTCTAGGTCGTCCAAGGCAACTCTATGGTATTTTAAACTGGAAGTCGCATTATTTTCAATGGTGTTCGCTGTTATCTGCGGTTTTCGGTATCCACGCCCCCCCATCCCCCACAGATACAGGGGTCTTACTGTAAAGAAATAGAAAAGAATTTGGATAATTTGGCATTTCTGGGATTGAGAGAAAAAGAGTTTTGTTTGAGATTTAGAACAATTTTGGAGAATCCTGCAGAAGACATTAGAGAAAAGATAGTTAAATCTCTAGCAAGTTTTTTGTGGAGATAAAGATGACATGGAACTAGAGACTGATAAAATTTACAGGATTAACAAATGGCTTGCAGCATTAAGAAATGTGCCAAGAGATGTACTTGTCCACTTTGTTAGGAAAATGACTAGAGACCAAGTCCTACAGAAGCAATTTGAGACCAAACTGAAGATTGACAACATGGATGTTACAGTGTTTAAGAAATTCCTATTAGGATACTGCATTAGAGAAAAGAGTACTTCTTCTTGACACATAAACTTAAACAGAAAAGAAGTATCACAAGATGCAAAGGAAAGAGAAGGACTGGATTTACCTGATTTGGAACTGTATTTCATGGCTTTCTGTTTGGTTTGGAGAAAAGAATTGGTGATGCTGAGAAAGAAAAGGCTATTACAGTTGGAAGGGCCCAAACTGAGGTTTGGGTGGCATTGATATTTATGATTAAGTCAAACTTAATGTAGATTTTAAAAACCATTTTGTAAGATGTGCCTTATTGAGAGTGTGGGACAGATAAAAGCCTAGGTTGTGCCCAAAAATGCCTTTATGGGTTTCAGCAAAAGCTTTCTATAGATGAGAAACAACAGCTAAATAAAGGTGGTTAAGGTATCAAGGATTCCTGTAGATTGGTCAAGGGGAGTATAACATTAAATCAATAGAGCAGTTTCCACCCTGGTTTAGTCCCATACAGACAATTCTGACTGGCAGTGCGGCTTTAGGTATTATTCATTCTTAGCCCTACCTGAGGCCCCTTCACACTATACAATTATACTATAGTGCTATAATTCCACATTAACTACCATGGTAACACCTTACAGAATCCTAGGTCTGGTAGTTTAGAGAGCAGTGTTTAGTATTCTCAGCCAGGCAGTTTCTCTACCATCTGTCCAGTTTACAGGCCACAGGATTCCAGTGGATGCTGCCATGGCAATTAAAATGGAATCATAGTGCTATAATGCCAAAGTGTGACAGGGCCCTTGCAGATCCCTGGTATTCCCTAGTAGTCTTCCATCCACCTACTAGCCAGACTTGACCCTGCATACCTTCCAAAATCAGATGAGATCAGATGTGTTCAAGATGGGATGCCTTTTAGATAGCTTGGTCCCAAGTTATAAAGCTTTATAGGTCATGTCCAACACTTTTAATTAGGCCCAGAAATACTGGGCCACAGCAGACCTGGTTAGTCATCTGGAGGCAGCACTCTGGATCAGCAGAAGTTTCCAAAACTTTCCAAAGTTTGTGCCACATAGAGGGAATTACAGTGGTAAAACTGTCTACTCATCCTATGGAGCTCGATGCACTGATGGCTGGTAACTTTCATATCAGTAGGGTGGCGACTCTGCTCTAGGTTTTGGTCTTAACTTTATTATTCAAGGTGCTGAACATATTTTGGGAGTGGTATCAAACACCCTGGATATTGCTTTTAAATTTTGGATTAAAACCCAGAACAGATTCACTGTTACATTGCTACAGAAGCCACCAGCTCAATGGGGTTTACTCCCAGGTAAGTGGATTAGTATTATAATGAGACTAGACCCTAAAGAGGAGGATGAACATCTGCTAGGATTTACCCGGTAATTACTGGCCCTGTTCCTATGCCTTCCACAGCACAAATGTGGAGAAACATGGCAAGTGATGCTTCCTTTTTGTCCTTTTTTTGGTTTTAAGGCTGTTGTTAGCAGTAAAGACAGAAGAAAAAAGAAAGCTGACAACCCTAATGCTTAATTCCTTGCATTTCCCTCAACTGGATTTAAGCAGGGTGTTATTTACTCTGACAAATATAATAGTTTTTTTACCATTTACCAGCCAGCAATTTCAGTTTTGGTATCTAAAATTATCTTATGACGGGAAGCTTCTGCTTTTGTTTTTCATGTTGGCTTCGTTGTCTAAGAGAACTGGAATACATTTGAGAAAGAGTGAGGCACATCCCTTGCAACAGCAAAGTTAAAATGCCCCCCCCCATGTATGTTTATCACAACCATGGATAGAGTCATCCTTCTACCATATCAATGGTGCCAGAAAACTCATTCTCTGCATCTGAGTCATTCTCTTGTTTATTCAGTTTTCCACATAGCTCCTTACCCCCACTCTCCTGCTCATAATTAAAACAAAAACAAAAACCAGGGACTCAGTTTAGTGCTGAATTCAATAAATGTGCTGGAATGATAGCTGCTAGGTAGAATGCAATGGCACAGGAGGTATGAGGCATGGATGTTTGCATGACACTGGTAATTTAATTCTCCTTTCAAGGAGTCCAGGGGCACATATGGCCCTCCATTCCTTTCATTATGGGAGGGAGTGGACACAGGGCTATATAATGGAGTAGCTTCTACTGAATTAATTAATGCTTAATAAACACGTTTAGAATCAGACTACAAGTATCTCTAAAGCAATATTCTCAGCAACATCACAAAACTACTACTTTGTTGGAGAAAGTTACACTACTTAAAAATTTGACTCTGCACATGCTTGCCTAGAGATAAATCCCACTGAGCTCCATGAGATTACAGTACTTCAGGCTGGCCTTCCCATTAGGCAGAGTGAGTCAGCTGCCTCAGCTAAGCACAGAAATGACAGTCTTTGACTGATCCTCCTGAGCTCCCTGACCCTTCCTCTCTGCTGGAGAACAGACATATGGTATGACACGGCCTGTCCAATACCCCCAGATTGCTGCTCTCTGATATGGTGGAAAATGCTTATACCATTGCCAATATTTGACTGTCAGTCCAGTCAGTTTTTGGAGGAGTAGGGGAGGGGCATCTTATGCGTTTTTTTCAGTCAACAAAATGTCTTGGGCTGCCCCTGGACTTACTTCACCACAAACATGCATAGCTATACATTTGTTGAAAACCCAAATAAGTTTGCAATTCATATAGAAAGCTTAAAGGGCAGCTGAGGTTCTCCATCCCTCCACCCACCTTCAATGGCAGAAAACAAAAAGAGACAAGAACCACAATTGGAGAGTATCAAATAATGATCTACCTAGGGCTCTTTCACACTATATAATTATAATGCTATGATTCCACTTTTAAGTGCCATGGCAACATTCTATGCAACCAGGGGATTTGCAGTTTAGGGAGGGATATTCAGAAATCTCAAGCAGAGAGTTCTAATGCCTCATCAAACTACAAATCCTAGAATTCCAGAGGATGTAACCATGGCAGTTAAAGTGGAATCATAGTGCTATAACTATGTAATGTGAAAAGAGCCAAGCTATCTCATAGAATGCCCAAGTATAGGTGTTGAGGCATCTTGGAAAAAATACAGACTCTTCCAGTATACTGTTGCCTGGGTAGATGCTACCAAATCTTCTCCTCCAGAGATGGAAGACTGTGACCCTCTAGCTGCTGGGCTATAACTCCCAGCAACCCTAGCTAGCACAGCTAATGGTGCTGGGTGCTGGGAGTTGCAGTTCAACAACATCGGGAAGGCCAGAGTTGCCCACCCTGTTCTCCTCAGTTTAGCATCATTAGCGAATTTTTTTTTACAAGGCCTGGATACCTTGTGGGTGCATAGTCTAACTTTCACAGGAATCCAACCCACAAGCTAAGGGCTTGCCCCAAGGTCTTATCTGGGCAGATCAGCACAGTTCTCTGAGTTGCTTTTCTCTAGGAATCTGCAGTTGCTGAGTGCATACACATTCCAAACCACTTTCAAACCAATGTCAAAATATCAGAAATAGAGAACCTTATCACACAATTGTGTTGGTTGCACAATTGTACTGGCTTAGTTCTGTGTTTTATCTTTCCTAACCACATGACTCTCCCATTCTTGTACTGCATTCCCATCATTATTGGATTAGATCTTTTCAGTGATGGAAGAAACTTGCTAACAGCTCCAACATCATTGCTGTTCAACTATTGCTCCTGGTGCAATCATTTCATTCCACTGCAGTCATGAGATTCTGGCAGTCATGTGGTCTAAGTGGGGATGTTTCTCCTCTTCTCTCCTTCCCTATCCCCAACAGGATAAAGTAACTCCACTTCCAGTATTTGGACAAAGAGGACATCATGGTGCACAGGAACAACAATGCTTTTACTCCATTTGCTCCATTCCCTAGTAAGTTTTTTAAAAAAATCAAAACAACTTTACCATATTTACTCAATTGCACTGTTGTGGGGGTTTGCAGCATACTGCAATTACACAATTACTCTATTGCCTGCCATTTGTGGTAGATTTATGGTGGGGGTGTTGCAGGGTTCTGTGTGAATTTGAAATTATGTGGGAGCACCATTCCACCCACCATTGGTGGTTATCCATATCTAATAGCCCCCTTTGCTGCTCTGAACTCATGTGCCATTCCTCACCTCACTTCTCCTAAGCACTTTTAGTTCCAGGTTGTCCTCGAACGCTTTCATCAGCGCTGTCTATGCACAATCCTAAATATACACTGGACTGACTATGTGACAAATGTTGCTGTCCTTGAGCAAGCAGGGATCACCAGCATTGAGGCCATGATATTGAGAACACAGCTGCGCTGGGCAGGGCACGTTTCTAGGATGGAGGACCATCGCCTCCCCAAAATAGTACTCTATGGTGAACTTGCCATGGGTCAGCGTAAGAGGGGCGCTCCAAAAAAGCGATACAAAGACTCCCTGAAACAACATCTCAGGCTCGGCCAAATTGATCACCAACAGTGGTCCGCCCTGGCCTCACATCAAGAGGCATGGAGACACACTATCCACAATGCTGCAGCCTTATTTGAGAACTCACGCCGAACAAGTCTTGAAAAGAAACGACAACGCAGGAAGAATCACAACCCAAAAACATCACCGAAGGAAACCTTCTGCTGTGCTTTCTGCAACTGGACTTGTTTATCTCGGATTGGCCTTTTTAGTCATCAGCGCGCTTGTGGAAAGCGCGGGATGAGTCCTTCCTGAATCTTCGTTTGCAAAGAAAAGCCAGAGAGAGAGAGAGAGAGAGAGAGAGAGAGAGAGTATCCAGATTAATTTGTTGAGCCTTCTGGGGCAACTATCTGATCCCACCCTTGCTTTTCAGGTGACTGACATTGGGTTCTCTGTCCTTTTCACTTCCTTGGGATTCATTAGCAAGTGCACTCAACCAACACTGTCCAACCTTGCCAGTGGCTTGGTTTAGAGACCCCTCCAGCTATTGAAAGTGAATAGCAAAGGGGCAGCCCAGAAAGAGCAATCCTCATTTACAGTGGCTTGGAGGGAGTTCTGTCATGCCCCGTGAGCCTGATGAGGCTATAGAGTCAGAGGAGGAGGAGATAGCAGGGAACGGCCCTAGGGACCCTGCTACAGGTTTATCTACACCTGTGCCAGCAGGGAACCCTGCCAACCTAGAGGCTTGAGCAGAGGGGGAGACTGCTCTGAGTGGGGTGGCATCAGTCCCAGCAGAGTCCTGCCCACTCAGATAAGGATGAAGAAGAGAGGGACTTACTTCCACCATCGTATACCCAGCAGTGAGGTCAAAGGAAGTCTCTGAGACTTTATGAGAAAAACCTGCTTGTTAAGAAACACCTGACAAAGCCTTAATTGCTTTATATATGCTGGGAGAGGCGACGGAGGCTTTGTCAGAGATCAACTGATCTTCCTGGTGACTTTGCTGCCTGGATTCTGGTTATCTTGACTTCTGTTACCCTAACTTGTACTTAGACCTTGGACTGTCCTTGACTACTCTGCTGCCTGCTCCTGTTGACCCATGGACTGTTTGGACCATGCTGATTGCCGTAAGCCTCTGAACCTTTGGACTATGTTACTGGACTAAATCTTTGACTGTGTTTGTATTCCTGTGAATTAATTAACAGTTGGCTCCCTTCCCAGACTAGTGCTGTTTATACTTTGCTGGTACCTAGTTGCTTTCTGGACAAGTTCAACAGTAAATCTGCATGAATGCTGGTGAATCACATACAATGATACAGAAATCTAACCAGGTACTGTATACATTGTGTGCTGCTTTGACATGTTGTGAGGGTCAGTATCAGCTGAAGGATCAGCTGCCTTGTCTGCAAACATTTGAGGCATAACTGGGGCAGCAATGTGTATTACTACTTGTTGGTTCTACCTAAACACCCTCCCCACAAAAAAACCCAATCCCCTTTGTGGATCATACAGGGCATGGCAGGTATCTGTTGTGCCTTGTCAGTGTGATATTAGGCCTGTGTCTCTTCTCCAACTCTTCGTCTGTCTAGGTTGGAAAGCCAGTGAAATGAAGCAGGGACATGAAACACCTCGAATATCTCAGAAAAGGAAGCAATCTGTGTACCAGAATGAGGCATGTAGTCAGGGCCGGTTTAACCTGTCTGCCAAATCAGCATTGGCAGGGGGGCCCGAGGTCAAGAGGGGGCCCCAAGGTAAAGAGAGGGCCCCGTGTTGGCCTCCTTAATCTGACGAAGGAACAGCCAGGAGACAGCCGGGAGGAGCCCCCTCTTACCCTCCTCCTCCAAAAACCTCCTGCTGGCTTTTTTTAAAAAAACAAACAAAACAGCCTCTCCAAAACTAAAGAGAAAGAGAAAGAAACAGCAGCCCTCCGTGGCAGAAGCTGGAGGGAGAGGCACAGCAGAGAGGGTGAGAGTGTGTGTGTGAGAGAGACAGGGAATTTGAGGGTTGTCTCCCTCAGAAAGGGCTTCTTTCTTTCTTTCTTTCTTGCCCATGTGCCTTCAAGTCATATGGGGGCCCCAAAGTAAAGCATTGCAGGGGGCCCTAAAATTCCTTAAACCGGCCCTGCATGTAGTGGATAGGAATATGACTTGGAAGGACATTATATCCTTGCGCACATGACTCTGGTAGCACTATAGCATGAACTCTTGCAGGGTCAACAGCATGTTCTTGAAGTTATTTCTGAAACTAACCACATCTTGACTAGCCTGGAACATTCTCTCAATGCTCTGTCCCAAGGCCTGTCTGTCAGGGTGCTGGGATATACCATCACTGGCAACTTATATAAAGAGCTAGTATGGTATGCTACAGCTTGCAGGGGCCAGCAATAAGCAGGCTAAATGCAGCTGGGGAGGATATCAAGATTATATCTGGGAGACAGGCGTGGGAAGGACATGTGAAGAAGGCCTTATCTATATGGGAAAATGTGTGTGAGAACCACCAGCTGCATAACCCATGACAGTACTGTATCTGAACTGTATGACTGGATCACCCCATTAGCTGTCTCTGCACTTGACTTGGATTTAGCTCTCAGACTATGTGCTTTCAGTCTGGGCTGTACAGTGCACTGTACAAGACTGCACTGTACATTGTGCTGTGATATGTAGTCTGTATGCAAGGAGTCTCAGACTCATTATGAATATTACTACAATATGCTTAAAGAGAAATAGTTCAGACACACGCCTGTGTCTCTGTGCTAATTTCTTCACCTGATGATTGCAACTTTGCTACAACAACTTTTGCTCCCTGTTCTCTTGATATGCTCAGAGGCACCAGTGTGCTACCATGACAATGGAAAGTCTCCAGTGCTGCTGCCCTTGGTGTCAGGATTGCCCGTGTTTTGATGTAACTGGTAGACTTTCATCCATGACAGCCTCACTGGATGAACTGCCCTCTGTGTCGCTCCTTGACAGGCCATCAAGGTTCTCCACCCCCACCCCTTATGCCACCAGAAATAAGAGTTTCCCTCCTTGATCAGAACTTGGGATCTCCAATTGGAAGGAACAGTGAATGCCTAGTTAATGCCTCTAGCTGTAGAAGGATAAGGGAGAACATTCCACAAGAAGAAAGCAAACAACTGTCCTCTCCCCAATGGCAAGTGAGGTCATGGGATCATGGTGTGCCTACCTGTGCTCCGTTGGGGTTCACTTTGCCCAACTCCACTTGCGCCAGGCCTGGGTGACTCTGCAGACTCCTCTCCCTCTCCCCATTGTAGCAGGGGTGGTGTTGCAGCTTCTGGGGAAGGCTCCCACTGTGGAGTGCCTTCCTCTTCCGCAGCCACAGGGAGTGCCCCTGGGGGGCAAACATTGATGAAGCCGGGTTTGTGTAAGCACATTGGCTCCATTATCTAAAGGATGGGGTTGACAGGGCTCAGAAATTTCCCATTATACCAAAGTACATGCGACCATTACAATGTAGTCCTGATGCACCGCCTGTCCACAGCTGTTCTTAAGGGTATGGGGGGGCTCTTAAGGGAATGTGTGGATGCTGTGCAGTGGGGAGAAGGTCTGCTTATCACAGCCACCGGCTTCCTCTTCTGGACCCTGCACTGGTGCTTCTTCTGCCCTTCTCTTCCAGCACAGCCTTTCACGCCCTCATCATAGAAATGTGGAAAGGATTCCATTTCCATACACCATGGAACAATACCTTAAAATGGCAGCAACTCAGTTGGGGGTGAAGCTGTGCATGTTCAGGAACATGGTTCCACCATCCAGCATGTGCCTGCAAAAGTTGCTCTTGGTGGACACATACTCTCACTGCCTTTGGTGGGTGGAAGAGTCTCTGAAGCTTATGCTTATTTTCTTACACAGGTTCTGATGAAAGGGAAATCAGACATGAATAAGAGAGAAACATGAAGAACCTTACAGAGCAGAAAAGCTGATAAGAAGCCCATTTATAATCTTTTCCACATGACTAATTATGATCTTGAATGACAGTCTTGCAATTAAAGGTTGACCCCCATATCCACGGATTTGGTATCCATGATTTAACTTATCCACATCTGAAAATATAGCAATAGCACCTGCATTTCTATACTGCTTTATACTGCTAAGCACTCCCTAAGCAGTTTACAATATGCTTTCTGCAACCGGACATGTTTATCTTGGATTGGCCTTTTCAGTCATCAGCGCTCTTGCAGAAAGCACAGGATGAGTCCTTCCTGAATCTTCATTTGCGAAGAAAAGCCAGAGAGACCTAATTGCCCCCAACAAGCTAGGTACTCATTTTACTGACCTACAAAAGGCTGGAAGGCTGGAGCCCTGTGCAGTCAACCTGGAGCCCTGCAGGATTGAACTCACATTATGGCTGCAGTACTGGCACTTAACCACTGCACCACCAGGGCTCTCTATTCATTTCTAGATCCTCCAATCTGATTCTATGGTCAACTTTCCATGTTCATCTCATTGAAAATAACAGGGTTCCCTATTATCCACGGTTTCAGTTATCCACAGGGGTCTTGGAACATATCCCTGTGGATAGAGGGGGTTGACCCATAGATGTATATATGATATGAGGTTTCACGAACCTTAAATTTGGTTGTAAAGACCTACATGCATTTGGTCTTTATCTGGCTTATTATCTGAAGTCTGTTTCCAGGCATTATGCACATAAGGAAGGTGGAAAGTAGTGTAGTAGCAAACAACTTGTTTTTCTTTGGTTTTTTTCTGGGCTGTGAGGTCGTGTTCTGGAAGTTTCTTTCTGACGTTTTGCCTGCATCTGTAGCTGGCATCTTCAGAGAATGGTTGGGTGGCAGTGTGTGTGGAGTTTATATACTATACTGTGAACCCCTGTTGTGGAGTATATGTAAATTTGTGTAATTGTACACCTGGACAACTTCAACAGAAAAGAAGAAACCCTAAAAGTAAACAAAATCTGGCTTCCAGTTTTGAAAAACAATACTGTAGAACTAAAACTCAACACTTACCAAGGAACTCCAGCCAGGGACAGGGGATTTCCAGCAGATAATGGCCCATCAACCAACCATCAGCCAAACAGACACTAATGAGCCTTGCATTTCTATACCCAGAAACTAACCATTCAATTACACAAATTTACATACACTGTACTCCCCAACAGGGGTTCACAGCATATAAACTCCACACACGCACCTACTCAACCATTTTTTGAAGATGCCAGCCACAGATGCAGCGAAACATCAGAAAGAAACCCTTCCAGAACACGGCCTCACAGCCTAGAAAAAAACCAAGGAAAATCTATGGATGCCAGCCGTGAAAGCCTTTGACTTCACAACTTCTGTTTTGTCATGAATGTGGAACAGGTTCAGGGGTCTGCAGAATGAATTCAATTTCCCTATGGTTTGGAAAAATTACTTTTTGGACTACAGCAACCAGGATCCCCCAGCGAGTGTGGGGGTTTTGGGATCTGTAGCCCATATCTTCTCCAAATGAACAAGAAGAAGTGAAGCTGTGTACATCATCACCACGGGTCGTTAAAGCGAGTCATCCCAATACGTGGAGCCCAACCCAGGCTCAATTGCCTTGGATTTAAAAGGAATACGATCTGGTCTGGAAGGGCTGGAAAACCGCAAGCACCGGGATGCATGTTTCTGCACGAAGCGCTGGGGAAAAGGAAACCCAAAGCTCCCGGTCTCTGCGTTCCACGCAGTCCTCCCGTCACGCAACGAGGGCAGCTCTCGCGCCCTTCTCCTCCCGCCTTTCTCCGGAGGCCAGTGGGCGTGGCCAGCAATACAGTGGGCGTGGCCTCGGTAGCCAGGGCGCTCTAGGAGGAGACGCCGATTCTGCTGCTGCTTCTGGAACCAATGAAAACAAGATGGCGGCGGCGAGCCGACGAGCGGGGAAGGTAAGTGGGCAGGCAAGAGGCTTCGCGACCCTTTTGGTCCTGCGCAGTTGCTTTTTGCACCCCTCTGACCCAGGGGAGGATGGTTAGGAAGGCAGACGAAGGGGGCATGTTCAGGGAGAAGGAGTGTGAAGGGAAGGGAGTGAGGCAGGCGCTGAAGGTATTTGGGAAAAGTTACAGTTACTGTTACCCGGAGAAAGACTCAACGTTAGAATAGGGTTAATACTAAATACTAAAACATTATGCTTTGATCAAGATTTCCTGCGTGGCAGGGGGTTGGACTGGATGGCCCTCCTGGTCGCTTCCAACTCTACAATTCTGTGATTCTATGATTATATATATATATATATATACTGTATACACACACAACTATATATATACACACACAACTATATATATATATACACACACACACAATTATATATATATATATATATATACACAGTATAATATAATATACTATATATATAATATATACATTAAAACAATATACAGTTGTTTCTCTGTATCCACAGATTTAAGTATTCACGGCTTGAAAATATTATTTAAAAAATAATAATCCAAAAAGCAAACCTTGATTTTGCCATCTTATATAAGGGACACCATTTTGTTATGCCATTGCATATAATGGGACTTGAGTATTCACGGATTTGGGTGTCCACAGCAGGGGTGTGTGTCCTGGAATCAAACCCCAGCGAATATGAAGGGACAACTGTATTACGGTTGAGTGATGCATTAATGTTATATTAAAATAATCAAAGAAATTGGCAATAGTTTGATGGCAATCCTGATTGGGAGGAAGAGGGTGTGGTTGGAATAGTAAGACGAGGATGTGAAGAGAAGGAAAGGAGTGAAAGAAGGGTAATGATGAGTGTTATAGGGTATGGAAGGAAGATAGAAGAAGGCCAGAAAGGAATATGAATTTGAGTAAGATGGATTTATGGTGAATGTAAGCTGAAAGGGATGGTGGGATGTTTGCTCTTCTAGAAATAAAGTGTATATATTGGTTTGTCTGTTTATTTGAATATTTCAGTATGTGTGCAAATTTGTTTTTTTTCTTTTTTAATTGTGGAATAAAAATTACTAAAAAAAATTGCTGTATTATTATCCCTTATTGGAGAGGATGTTTTGGGGTTTGGTGGTTGGCCCACAATGCCTTTAGTCCTCAGCATGTTTCTGTGGTAGGCTCTCGCCTTCACAAAAACACCAAAATCAAAACTCAACACATGCAAATGAACTTCACGCAGGGACAGGGGGATTTCCAGCAGACAATGGACCGTTAGCCAAACAGACACTAATTTTCCTTGCATATCTCCCCACAGGAACTAGCCATTCAAATACACAAATTTACATATCCTCTCCAACAGGGGTTCATGGTATATAACCCCCACACACACTTCTACCCAACTATTCTCTGAAGATGCCAGCCACAGATGCAGGCAAAAGTCAGGATTAAACTCTTCCAGAACACGGCTTCACAGTCTGGAAAAAACCCTCGGAAAACCTATGGATGCCAGCCGGCCGTGAAAGCCTTAGACTCCACATAGATTATAAGTCAGACATACCTCACTGCAGTTCCTCTGGGTTGATTTAATGCATCACCAGTTGAATGCCTGCCTGCAATACAGTTGTTTCATGGCATTGAAGCCCTTAAAATACGGTGGTGGCGGGGAGGGAGGTGGCATCCTCAGTCCTTTAAGAATATGTATGTATTTGCTCTCTGAGAAGGACAGCTGTGGAACCTTAGGAAACAATGGCATCTATTCTGAATTCTGCAGCACATGTCTTCACAGGACATGTCAGAAAGACTCTGTACTTGTCTGAATATTGAATATAAAAATGGCCAACATATGTTGCCCTGTTCTTGTATGACAATGATAGTACAGTACAGTCTCTCTCTGGCTTTTCTTCGCAAACGAAGATTCAGGAAGGACTCATCCCGCGCTTTCTGCAAGCGCGCTGATGACTAAAAAGGCCAATCCGAGATAAACAAGTCCGGTTGCAAAAAGCACAGCAGAAGGTCTCCTTGGGTGATGTTTTTGGGTTGTGATTCTTTCTGCGTTGTCGTTTCTCTTCAAGACTTGTTCGTCGTGAGTTCTCAAATGAGGCTGCAGCATTGTGGATAGTGCGTCTCCATGCCTCCCGATGTGAGGCCAGGGCAGACCACTGTTGGTGATCAATTTGGCCGAGCCTGAGATGTTGTTTCAGGGAGTCTTTGTATCGCTTTTTTGGAGCGCCCCTCTTACGCTGACCCGTGGCGAGTTCACCATAGAGTACTATTTTTGGGAGGCGATGGTCCTCCATCCTAGAAACGTGCCCTGCCCAGCGCAGCTGTGTTCTCAATATCATGGCCTCAATGCTGGTGATCCCTGCTTGCTCAAGGACAGCAACATTCGTCACATAGTCAGTCCAGTGTATATTTAGGATTGTGCGTAGACAGCGCTGATGAAAGCGCTCGAGGAGTCGTAGGTGGTGGCGATAGGTGACCCATGTTTCAGATCCATAGAGGAGGATAGACAGTACGATGGCTCTATACACACTGATTTTTGTGCTTTGCCTCAGGTGTTTATTGCTCCAGACTCTTTTGTGAAGTCTTCCAAATGCACTATATGCCCCCTTGTTGTGGGAGAGAGGCTTGCGTACCCTAACAGTACAGTACAGTGATTCTAAACAGCAAAAGGGGCGGGTGGTACTTCCCCCTCTAGTTCATCCTTGTCTCTGGCTTGTGGATGTGAATTTCATACCAGTGACAAAAGATAACAAGAAGTGATCCTGAAAAAAAGTGTGTAATGTATGTGCCTTTAGGCAGGTATCTTGTCCCTTGTTCCTCATAACTAACCATTTTTAAGAGTTGTATTTATTTCATGGAGGTATAGACAACAGACAGTGAATTCCTAGATACAGTTTCCCCCCCTTGTGACAGGCACAGTCCATGGATGTACTTACTCAGTTGTCACAGAACTCATAAGCTCTGTCAGGAACTATGGTACTTTTTAATGTAGTAAAGATCAGCTTCCTTGGAGAAAAGGTTCAGAAAGCCCTGTTTTCTGTATAATTACTGTTACCCGGAGAAAGACTCAACGTTAGAATAGGATTAATACTAAAATTACTAAATACTAAAACATTATATATAAGGTTTTATGAAATAACTTGGGAATCTGTGATTTCCATGAGGGAGTATAGTGAATGTGGTAGCAATTCTGAATCTTAACTGGCTGTTGATGAAAGTAGTGAGGCAGTGGTAGATATGCTTTGATGGGGAAATATCTGAACAAGATCAGCCCCAAGCCCTCTGGTGACTTTCAGTTTCTGTTTCTGATAGATTGAAGGTTTGCTGAGGAAGGAAATTGTACAGTACTCAAATGTCCAGCTTGTTGTAGAATGTCAAGTAGCCTATGAATGGGAAGGCTTTAAAACCATGAGAATACAGTTCTATGTCCAAGTTGCTTGTGTCAGTTTCTAATGCAGTGCAACCCCACCCCGTCTATATAAGTCGCCTCAAAACAGAGTGCCCTGCAGTAATGACATTTTACAGTAGCTGCAACTTATCTTAATGTTTTTTTGGCCCCCCAAAGTTTCACATGTCTGCCAGTCAAGATGGGGGCCGCGAGTGAATTACTTATGTTTTCACCTGCCGCAATCTGTTGCTGCTGAACTTTAAAAACAAACTATTTCAGTTATGCACTGGAGCAATGTTTTGCTTTTCCAAACAAACAAACAAAAAAGTGGGGAGGGGACCACCCAGTTTTCTCGCCTTAGCACTCGCTCAGTAAGATGAAAAATGAACATGGCGACACCAGGCGCTTGCCTGTTAGCAAGCCCCGCCCCATGCTCATCTGGCCAATCAGCTCTGCTCTTCTTCTTCTATGGGAAAGCAATTCATATCAAATTGCTTGTCACAATGAGGACGAATGTGCATTTCCTCTGTAATTTTTTAAAAACTGGGAAAAGCCACAAAGGCTTTTCCCACATAGATGTTTACATTTTAGTCCCACTCTTTCACAAAATGGTGGCTTTGGCAGTACTAGGGGTGTGTGGTGAGGCTGAACCGCACCAAGTGACATCATCAAAGGCGGGGGTGACACACAGGGCTTTTGGTGACTTTAAAATTGCAAGGAAGGCAAGGGCATAGAAGTAGCTTTTAGATGGGCTCAAATGAAGAAAAATCTATCTCTGAGCAGTCCTGATGCTTGAACGTAATATTTGGTCAAGTTTTTCTTAAATCAGGTTGGTGCCTGGCTTGAGTGAGAAAATGCCACAGAAGTCAAGGTGGCAGATATAGCTGAGCTGCAGGAAACACTTTACACCAATCACCAGCTATTGACTGGGGTTTCGGGGGTATGTAGTCCAAAGGTTTTTCTCATGCTATACAATATATTCTGGTTTATTGTGATGGGAGCAATACTAGATTAATGTTGGGTTCTTATATTCTCGCTCCTACTCTTCCAGTTCAGTTATGTGGATGTTTTCATGTTTGTTTTGTACAGATCTGACAAAATGTGGCTAATCTTACCATGGGTTATGAACCTCAATCAATCATAGTTAAA
Source organism: Gambelia wislizenii (assembly GCA_030847615.1). NCBI lineage: Eukaryota > Metazoa > Chordata > Lepidosauria > Squamata > Crotaphytidae > Gambelia > Gambelia wislizenii. The sequence continues at coordinate 339,708,118 of JAUMIR010000001.1, read as the reverse complement.
TTTTACTGCAGTTTATGGTTTGGATGCAATGCTAAATAGTAGTACACTACAAGTTTGCAGTGTTCTTTCTCCTGGTCATGGAGGAAGAGAAGGAAAGGGAAAGTCTATGAGTGCAACATGTGTCTGTAAGTCACCATAGTTTATCATGATGACAAAACAAAGCAGCTAATACCTTCCTACTGAGAGAGGGAAGTAGCAAAGATAATAACATCAAGTCTTCTCTACTCCTGAGCATTCTTATGGTTGGCAGCATTGTTTAATCTAGTTTAGTTTTCCCAACCTGGTGGCTTATAGATACATTGGAGTATATGTCCCATTATTTCTCCTCAGTGTGCTGTGCCAGCTGGGGATAATGGGAGTTGTAGGCCAACATATCTGGACAGCTCCAGATTGGGTCCTCCAGTTGGACCAGGCAGTGTTTTTGCTGGGCAGTTGTCATCATTGAGCCTGAAGCTATCTTAAGTGTTTTGTCCTTTCAGGAGCTGGATGAGCTGAAGAGGTCAGGGTTCCGCTGCTTCCGGGATATTGAGGTGGATGCAAACAATGTCCTGCTTTGGAGGGGGCTTCTGGTACCGGTGAGTTTGGGCATGCTAGGAAAGTGTCAAGGCAGGACCTGAATAGGCTCAAAGGCCTCAGAGGGGATATGAATGTGTCAGCCAGGCTAGCTTGGATATTAGAGCTGAGTCTGCTCCCTTAGGAAATGTATTTGAGGCCTTGTTAAAAAACAGCAACGACTCCATGTATTTATTTCACTGAGAGTGGATGTTGAGCTTCCCCTTGAGGCAATAAACTGTCTAGCTGAGGACAGAAAGGGATCCCATGGGCCTGGGCTCTTTTTTTGTAGGTGGGCCCTATATAAATCCCAGTCCTTATCATCTTGTTGTGATTCATGCTCCATTCCTGTCCTTGTGTTCAGGACAACCCTCCATACAATCAAGGGGCATTTTGGATTGAGATCAGCTTTCCATCTGAGTACCCTTTCAAGCCCCCCAAGATAACTTTCAAGACTAAGATCTACCATCCCAACGTGGACGAGACAGGCCAGGTGTGCCTGCCAATCATCAGTGATTTGAACTGGAAACCTTCCACAAAAACAGACCAAGGTATGACAAGAAGGGACACACCCCATGGTGTGTAGAGACAAAACTTTCCTGAGCTGTCAAGTTCACTTGGCTTTATTCTCTGCTTGAAGGTGTGAGCTCAGGCCTGTTTCTGACCTTTCTTATTTTCCCATAGTGATCCAGGCACTTACAGCGTTGGTGAATAATCCTGAACTGGACCATCCGTTGCGTGCTGACTTGGCCAAGGAGTTCACCAAGGACCATGAACGTTTCCTGGCCAATGCGGAAGAACACACTCGCAAATTCAGCGAAAAGCGGCCAAGCGAGTGACCTGCCTACCCCAACAAATGCCCACCCAAACTTCTCTGCCTGCTTGTTGCAATAGTTATCTGGAGAGCCACCCTGTATGTTCACAGTAGGTGAGTGGGATGAAGCAGATTGCTTCCAAGATTGCCTAGCAACAGAGTAACGTATCTGATGGAGCCCTGGGTTGCTCTTGTTCTTGACAAAACTCTGCATCTGAGGGGGAGCAGGCCCTCAGAATTTGTACTGTTGGGCAGGTATAATTTAATGTTTCCATGTAATGAAATGCAGGCTAACTGCTTGCATTGTATGAGGTCTGGTTACTCTTTCTCCCTCCTATCATATGCAGTCTTGTGTTTTTGTTGTGCACTTTAAACCTTTCTGCTGTGAACATTGCTGGGAAAAGGCAGCAGATGAGGTGAAAATGTAATTGGCTTCCTTTGGTTTGACTGACAAGTGTTATCCATGATGGGGCTTCTGAAACAGGAATTGATGTGGTGAGTTGGGAGGAAAGCTGTGTGTGACAGGGAAGTGAGGTGGAGTCACAAAGCAATGTTGCTAGCAATAAATGGAGTTTTATGTGAAATGTGATCTGTCCTAAGTGAAGGAACACAGGAAGCTGCCTCATACAAAGTGAAATCTTCAGCTTGACTGGCTGAGGCTCTCTGAGTTTTCATGCAAGTGTTTTTCCTACCTTAGCTGAAGGTGATGGTGATTGAATCTTCAGCATGCAAAGCATGTGCTGTACCACTGAGGTATAGTAAGATCTTGTCAGTTTAATCGGATTTACTTTCCAATAAATATGCTTAGAGTTGCAACCTGGTATGCATAGGATTGTGCCTTTTTCTTGGAAGTAAGTCCTGTTAAAAAGCATCACTTCTGAATAAATGTATATAGATTGGGCTATGGATATGTCTTTCTGTTTGTTATGTATATATGAACTACTTATGTATGTATGAACTACTTAATACTTTTTAAAATAAAAATACTTTTCTTTCTTCTTCTGCTAAATGTTTGCATGTTCTTGGTAGCTACCATTGCTGCAGTTCTCACTGTTAAGATTGCCTGGCTGTGTTAATGTAATGGAATTACAGTAGCACTGCCATATCCACTGATTAACCAACTGCAGATTTAATTATCCATGGTTGGCGATGTTGGGGGGGGAGGGGGGAGGAGCGATCGTGCCTCCCCCCTCCCTTCCCCTGGGATGGCTCTGTTTGTGGCAGGGCCATGGCAGGGGCGAAGGGGGAAGGTAGGGGGCTGGAACAATTTTGTTACCCCCTCCCTCCTTCCCTCCCTCCCTCCAGGAGAGCTCTTGTTGCAGAGGGGCCATGGCAGGGGAAGGGAGGGGCAGGAGTGATCGCTCCTCCCCCTCCCTTCCCCTGGGATGTCTCTGGTCACAGCAGGGCCATGGTGGGAGCAAAGGGGGAAGGGAGGGGGTAGGAGCAATCTCGCCTGCCCCCCTTTCCCCAGGAGGGTTCCTGCAGCAGCGGCAGCAGGGTGGGAATGGTGGATGGTGTTCGCTATTATCCACGGAATTCACCATTTGTGGGGGGGGGCTGGAACCAATCCCCCGCGGGTGCAGGGGTGCTACTGTATATTCGTTATCTATACAGAAATGAGAATATAGTTGCCCTCATCTTCTAAGTAACTGGAGTTTTGTTCTTGTGTGCCTTCAAGTAATTTCTGATTTACATTGACCCTAGGGTTTTCTGTGGCCCACCAGATATTATTGCAACTCCTATAGTCCCTAACCGTTGGCTATGCTGTCTAGACTTGATGAGAGTTGTAAACATAAGCCTCTTTAAATCACACAATTGTAGCACTATAATTCTACTTTAACTGCCATGGTTGAATCCTGAGGATTCTTGGGATTTGTAGTATGGTGAGCTACCAGAGCTCTGGAAGTGAATTTTAAATACCTGACAAAACTACAAGTCCTTGAATTCCATAGGATGGAACAATGTCAGTTAAGGTGGTTAATTCTATATGATTCTATAAAAATACTATACTTGTCTAGTGTGGAAGAGGCACTGGAGGGCTATACTTGTACAGGATGTTGGAAGCAACACTGGAATGTCTTCCTTCACTAATGAGTAAGCAGAGATACCTATGTACACATCTGAGCTTAGATGGAGACCATAATTCCCACATAGGTGGGAATTCTGGGTCTTATTTTAGAAATTTAAAGCAGAACATGCTCTTCAGCAGCTGTTTGTTACCAGTTTTCCTGGGATTTCTGTTTGTTTCAGCCTGGTCCCCTTTTCGCTTTGAAAATATAGTTGCTTCCCATAAACTATCTATGTTTACCAGTCACTGAGAACAAAACCTGTGGAAGAAAAAATAGCTATTACTGTCAGCTAAAGTGTCAGTTTATTGGCCTTTTGGTTGGGACAAAGGGGGCAGTTTTCACCCATTGGTTCAGGTTTATAATGTTAAGGACATTTCTCCTAAAAAACACAGGCTCTGTGTGTGTGTGGAAGGGGGAACATAAGCAAGAATATTTTGTCTTATCTAAAATACCTTTGTGATACAATATTATGAATGTTTTCTTCATCCCCCTTTTGTGTCCTATAGAATTTTGGAGTCATAGAAGACAGAATGAGTTGTTACATCCAATTCAGCTGCCTAGATGTGGAATGATAGCCTAAATGCATCACTTATGGAAGTTTGCCTTTTCTTGTAAAGTTTAAATTGACAGGGATAGGGGAATCTCATAATCTCCCTTGGTATCTTGTTTATTCTTAATCTAATATTTATTCCAAGCAGTGTGGTCCTAGTCATGTTTCCTCAAGGTTCAATGGCACTTCTGTATGTAGGGCTGCAGCTTGAGAGCTGTTTTTGCTGTTCCCCCAGGGAACCTTCATCATTTGGTGAAAGGGACTTGAAGTGTAGTTTGCTGGAACAAAATACAGGATTATTGTCTTGACTTGCTACAGTTTTGCTTCAGTAGATTTGGTGCTCTGCGTGGAGACATGAGATAGCAGCATGGGCTGAAGGAGGATTTGTCAAGGGAGTAAGATGTGGAATTGGGGGCAATAGTTGCTGCAGAGACTTTACTTGTTGCAAGTCATGCTCGTTAGGAACAGACACTGGAGGCTGGATTGCTGAAGATGATGGGTAGCATCTACATGAAAGAGGCATCCATTCCTTTTAAGCACCCCAAAACCCAGATGTTTGTGTGTAGCAGACTTTTAGTGCTAGGGAAGATAAACCACCATGGTTTGATTTAGAGCTGTATTGAAAAAACTCCAGAATAGAGACCCTCTACGCGAGGTACATCCCTGTTGCTTCTTCCTGAAAAGCAAACAGAGATGAATCCTGAATTTGAACCCTCTTCATCCTTATAATGTATACAGAAGCATAAAAAGATCTTTCCAAGGACATCTTCTTAGGTGTGATTTTCTTTACCAATATCCATGTACTAATACTGCCCCCATTTGACACTTCCCTGGCTTTCCAATATGAGCACCCACTTCAGCTCATGACCCACCATTTAATCCTTCTTCATTCATGCCACTGCTAGACCCCCCAAACCCTCTTTCATATCAAAACAGCTATCCCTTGTTCCTATAACCCCACATAATTGTCTCCCAAATGCTGATGCCCTTAAGATCACTGCTGTTCAGATCTTTTTCTGCTGGCTGGCTATCTATACAGTACCTTTTCTCTCTGACTGCAAGTGCCATGCCCCTTCATACCTGTGCTGCTCATCTAAAATGGAGTGGAGATGAGGATGATTGAAGATACACCCTTTTGCTCTAGTAGAGGTGCTAGCCACTCTGTTATATGTTGGTATTTTTTGTGAATTTTTTAGTATCAGTACCTAAACCTAAACCTCAAATCAAAGAAACATTCTTTATTTATGCTTGTTCAATGGACAGGAGTTCCATCCTTTTCTGATTCTTATCAGCCATATTATGTATGTTTAGCAGATCAAACTTGAAATGTTCAGCACATGCTTCCCCAAGTGGAAATAGATATCTTTGGGGCAAAGCATGTGATACCCTCACCTACATACTTGCATTTGGCATGTTTTGTCTTGTGAACGGTTTTGAAAGACAAATATGGGCTTCATTTGCAAATCTGACTGCTGAGGTACACATCTCTGAGATAGTCCTACTGTAGGAGGGAAAATGGGTTCATTATAAGGAATATACATAACCTCCTAAAATCTAATTTGACCCAGAATTTCCAGATGATAACTCTCCGTAGGTGAAGAAGAAATCCCCCTCACCTTTCCCACCCAACTTCCCTCAAGCTTCCAGTCAGCCTTAAACATAAATCTGCCCTCCATCCTCATTTCTTCTTGGTCTTGACCAGCCCTTTCTCCACCAGGCTGCGGTAAAGTTCCTGGATGTAGGTGTAGATGCATTTGTTATCAGGAACACTCATGCGCACCATATCATCCACCTCCAGAAGTTGGGCACAGTCAGCAAGTTTCCTGGGGGAAAGTTGGGAAGAAATTGTTAATGAGCAGGTTACCTTGAGACCTTTCCCAGCCTTCCTGAGTCTGCAGGGCACCTCCTTGAGTGTACAGTTCTTCACAACAAAAATGTAACAAGACCCCACTTTGGAAAACTGACTTGATGGATGGGGAGTGCAATATAAACTATGGCCCGTCTAACAAATTATATGCAAGGAAGTACTGTACTAATAACATTGCCTGTTCTTTGGAGGCTGACCTAATTTCTGCCATGTAACTCAAGAAAAGGTGCAGGGAAAACTTCTGTATCTCAGAAGTTACTTGGACTAGTTCTACTGGACTTCTGACCAATATGATAAACTGAGACATGGCACCATTTCATTTTATTATCTGGTTGTCTTTTCTTTTTCTAACGGCCTGGTGATAACACTACATGCCTACCTGTCCTTATGCTTACTATTCAAAGGCCATGGTTTTTTTCCCCATTTAACTTTGTATCTAGTCCTTCAGAGAAGTATATAGATCCTGAAGTATGAAACTAAGAATGGATTGATACTTTATGCAGTACTGCTGGTAGGTATATAATTTAGCCACAGCTTGGAAACCTTTTTGTATAAATCCTAGAATTTGATAGCTAGCATGGTCAGTGCTTGGGAGATTCTGGGAGTTGTAGTACCAAAAGTAACATTTCCTACCTCTGAATTCAGGAAACACAAATGGGGTCCCCAGATCTGCAGGACATGCAGTGAACTTGTGTCATTCCTCAACTGTTGTCCATGGCTCCTCCATTGGCTAAAACTCCATAGCTGGTATCCACTGTGTCATACCACTTTTCTTCATGTATGTCAATTTCTATGGCTAGAGGACTACCTGATCCCTCTTTCATTGGATGAATCTTAGTTATTGATTTTGGGTTGGGTAAGTGTCATCTGTTGCCAGCTTGCTTAAACTTTGCCTCTTCTGGTTTACAACAGCTAATAGAAGAGGGTTAACTTGTTAGGTGTATGTGTGTTTTCAAGTCACCTGTCAACTTATGGCTACCCTATGAATTTCATAGAGTTTTCTTAAGCAAAGAATACTGAGAGATGGTATTGCCAGTTACTTCCTCTGAAATATAGCCTACGGCACCTGGGATTCAGTGGTGGTCACCCATCCAAGTACTAACTAGGGCTGACCCTGCAGTGGTTAATGCCTGTTTGTGACAGAGAGGGGTGGCGATATCGACCATCTTAAAGGAAGCAGTTTTGAGCCCACACCGAAGACGTTTGAGAGAAGAATGTTTGGATTATTCAGCCAAATGCATATACAGTATTCCCCTTTTGGAGCCAGGTGTTCGAGAGGGAGTGGGGTGGGGTGGCAATACAACTGCAGAATGTCTTGGGTGAAACTGAATGTCTGCCTCCATTTTAGTCTGGTTTCTGGCCTGGATTTGGTTCTGAAACAGCTTTGGTCAACCTGTGGAAGGGGGAAAGGTGAGCGCGTGCATGTGTGCGTGTGTGTGCATGCATATGCATGGACTTTCAAGTTGCCTATCAACTTGTGATAACACCATGAATTTCATAGGATTTTACTAGGCAAGGAATACTCAGGGCTGGCTTTGCCAGTTCCTTCCTCTGAAATATAGCCTACAATATCTAGTATTTGTTGGCAGTGTCCCATCCATGTATTAACTAGGGCTGACCCTGCTTAGCTTCCAACATCAGACAGAGTCTGGTGCCTTTAGGGTATTTAGGACTCTTCTAATTCCTCTGAACCTTCTCACCATACTGTTCTCTTGGACTGGCTGTCTAGGAAGAAAATTGGGGTAATGTGCTCTATGACAAGGGTGGTAATAGTGTGGCCTTCCAAATGTGGTTGGAAGCCCACAGCAGTCCTAGCTAACACAGCTAATGGTATAGAATACTGGGAGTCATAATTCAACATCATCTGGAGGGCTGCACGGCCCTCACCTTTGCTCCTTTGGTTCTGTTCCTACCTGGGTGGCTCTTTCCAGAAGGTGGTGCTGAATGAGTATTGCGTCACCCCATGGCATGTATCTGCAGAACCCAATGTTGTCTCCCAAGTCTGTAAACTTTTACCTGTAACCACTCAACCAGATTTGGAGTGAGTTGTTACAACAGTACCCTAATGATAAGTGGCTCTAGTTCTCCTATGCATCATCACAATCAGATGAGGTGGCAGAAGTGCTACATTGCTGCCTGGGATCCGTAAGAGACAAAAGGAAGGATAAGAACTTGAAGATCATGCCAGACAACACAGATATAGTATTGGCAGGTGGTCTGATGGGACAAGGCTCAACCTGTTTTGAAGAGGTTATCAGTATAAGGAGTGTGTGTGCTTTCGAATCTTGCTTTCTATGTGAATTCCTACGTGGCAGTTGTGGAATAAAGCATCTTTTGCCCACTGCAGTCCCTCCTGGAAGTAATAGCCTGGGAACTTTTGTCCACGTTTTCATAACAACCAGGTTAGACTATTAGAAAATGTTGTATATGAGGCTGCCATAGAAGACTTCAGAGAAACTTCAAAGTTGGTCCAAAATACTTAGGCTAGATTGTTCATTGGGACTGGTTGTGTAGAATGTTCCTTTCTAGTGTTTAAACAACTTCAGTTTTTAAGCACAATGTGATGTCCAACTACTTCCTTTAAAACTCTACATGGCTTGTGGGCCCAGCTGTCTGAGGCCTGCCTATTTCCACTTGCTTGCATGCTGCGATCATCCTATGAGGCCCACCTCCAGATTTCCCCACTGTCAGAGGCTACGTGGCTGGTGGTGACAGAAAGAGCCTTCTGGGTGGTGGTACTCCACCTTTAAATTACTTTCCCATAGGCGAGGTTGGCCTGATAAAGATGTCTCTTTTAAGCCCTACGTAGCCTTTCACAGCTATCCCAGCCTGCCCTATAGTTGTGGCCTCTTGGAATGGAGGGGATGCTCACTCAGCAGTGGAGAAAGCCAGGGTAAAATTCTCTCTACGGTTTGCTGGATCAAGAGCAGCATAGTCGAAGGCATCTGGGAAGAACTTGTGGATGAGGGCACAAAAGGCCATGCCACTGCTCCAGCTGGAAGAGAAGTTCTGAATGTCCACATGCTGGGATGAGAAAGAGAAAACGTTAATGAGGCCAGGTTCACCTGTCTCCTCTCCTTATGCTTTATTTTACATAAAGAGGTGCACATGTACACAGAGCAGCTGTTACAAACACTGATTTTCAGGAACATGAATTACTAATAGAAACCCCTCACTCACCTGGAGATTTCTCTTTCCTCTCACCCACTCAGGTGCCCTTCTCCCCTCATTCACCCATCATCCCTGGCACTCTTTCCCTTACACATTCATCTACCCAGGTGTTCTGTCTCCCTCCCTCAATCCTTATGCTCTTTCTCTTTAACATTTTTTCCTTTCTCACTGGTCTTATGCTTCATCTACCTCAGTGCCTGCTTAGCCTTCCTCTCTGTTCACCTTTTCCCTGTACTCTTACCAAGCACCAGGACCTACTCTTTCTGTCTCTGTATCTTTTTAAGGAATTTGGGGGCCCTGCTGAGGGACGAAAAATCATGTTTGGCATGCTGTTTTTCCTACCATGCCTCAGGCCCAATTGGAGCTGCCTAGAGACTCTGAAGAAACAGCCTAACTTCAGCATCCTTTTGTACTAGGTGATGAAATCTGCCATCTAGTGGCTAAAGATGGTACTGCATCCTATAGCCTTATGTAAGTTAATTGAAATTAATTAATCGTTTAAAAAAGAAATAACCCCAAGATGTATACTCCTAGGTTCCATTTAGAATGCTTTCCAAGTTTCAGGTGTGTAGATTTCACAGTTTTGGAGCTATTGCAAATACAGACATAAATTCACACTCATTTATTAGTACAGATCACATTTTGTTTCACTCCTTTTCTCCAAGCATTTTGGTCATGTGCATGAGCTTATCTTGTTGTACTCTTTACAACAATCCTGTGAAATAAGCTGGGCTAAGAGAACATGATTTGCTCCCATGTCGCTGCGTGAGCATCAAGGCTGAGTGGGAATTTAAACCATTGGTCAAGTTGGAAAGGGATTATGGGAGTTGTAATCCAAAACATCTTGAGGTCACAAAGGCTCATCTAAATAAACATTTTGCATTAACCACCTGTATGTATCTTTGGAACATGCATCTATGTCCATACTGCAAGTATAACTCCCTTGGATGTGGCATTATTGTGTATCAAACTACTGGCTGGGAAATGTAGATTTCCCTCACTTTTTCAAAAGCTACAGTACACTTGTGCCAATAAAACAATCACTACTTCTGCAGTATATGGAATGATCTGGCTGGGAGCAAAATGTATAAAATCTAGAAATATGGTCATTATGAATAGCTCCAAGATTATGAAACCTAGAGCCTTAAATTTTATGAATGAATTATCATTAGGTACCTACAAAATAAATTTTAAGCTAAATAATATTTCAAATACTCTTTCCACTTTCCTAATCAGCTGTAGGACTATGTTTAGTTCATGAGTTGAAAAAGAAGCGTAGTAGTGAATAATCTAACAGAACATAAAGCATTTTGTGTCTGTTTGTCCCTTCTAGGAAGACCATATTGTTGTAACAATACAAGATGTGTAGATTTGAAAATAAACATGGATGGAAATCCCATGAATTGGACATCCTGCCTGTCACCTCCCAGTGGAGAAGATCACAAGTTTTGTTTATGGTTCCTCCCACCCAGTGTGGTGTTTGCAAATGGCAAGACTTTACTGCTTCTGGTACTGTGCGTGAGATAGCACTACCATTTTGAGGACTCTGCAACATATATCCAAGGGCGATACGCAAGAAGATAACATCACCATAGCCTGGGGAGCAGCCTATTTACACCCCACTGAAAACAAATGTGTAGGTAGATGGAAAGAAATGATATCAGCACTTATGAAGTGCTTTTTGTGTGTTCAAAATGCCTCATGCACATACACCCAGAGCCTAACCAGATGTGACATTGAATGCGTTTTCTGTAACATTGTGTGAGATCCGTTTAAAAAATTAATAGTGAGCAAAAGGCAAAAATGTCCATTTTGAATTGGAATGGCAGTATGCGGGGGGGGGGCAGCCCGTTCCCCTGCTGTAATCCGGATGCTGATTGCCCTCTTGTACTGCAGGTAGCATTGCTAATTACCACATAGGGGCTGGAAGGGAGGGACGTCTTGTTAGGTTCATGGTGGGGGAGAGAAGCATTAAACCTCCTTGTGTGTTGAAGTTCCCATTCAAAACAGATCTCTCTTATTAAGAAATGTTTTCAAACCCTCACACAATACTGCAGGTGGAACACTGAATCTCATGTGAATTCAACTCTTCAGTAAGTCTTCCACTATGTGATAGATCAGTGTACAGTATTAAGTCATTCTGAAACAGGGTTAGAGCTGGTTTTAACGATGCCATCATCTACTCTGCTCTACTGACTGGTTCTGTTTTAACTTAGAATCAAAGAATCATAGAGTTGGAAGAGACCACAAGGGCCATCCAGTCCAACCCCCTGCCATACAGGAATAAACAAAGCATTCCTGACAGATGGCCATCCAGCCTCTGTTTAAAAACCTGTTTAAAAACGAGACTCCATCACACTTTGAGGCAGTGTATTCCACTACCAAACAGCTCTTACTGTCAGGAAGTTCTTCCTGATGTTTAGATGGACTCTCTTTTCCTGTAGTTTGAGTCCATTGCTCCATGTCCTTGTCTCTAAAGCAGCAGAAAACAAGCTTGTTCAATTCTCAATATGACATCCCTTCAAATATTTAAACATGGCTATCATGTACCCTCTTAGCCTTCTCTTCCCCAGGTGAAACATACCCAGCTCCCTAAACCACTCCTCATAGGGTATGGCCTCCACACCTCCTATCATTTTGGTTGCCCTCCTCTGGCCACGTTCCAGCTTGTCCTTCTTGAATCATGGTGCCCAGAACTGGACACAGTATTCCAGATGAGGTCTAACAAAAGCAGAATAGAGTGGCACTATTACCTCCCTTGATCTAGACACTATACTCCTATTAATGCAGCCTAGACTTGCATTGGCTTTTTTAGCTGCTGCGTCACACTGCTGACTCATGTTCAGCTTGTGGTCCAGAAAGACTCCCTAGATCCCTTTCACATGTACTGCCATCAAGCCAGATGTCACCCATCCTATATCTGTGCTTTTTATTTTTACTGCTCAAGTGTAGTATCCTACATTTCTCCCTGTTGAAATTCATTTTGTTAGTTTTGGCCAGCTTTCTAATCTGTTGAAGTCATTTTGAATTCTGATCCTGTCCTCTGGGTTATGAGCTACCCCTCCTAATTTGGTATCATCTGCAAAGTTTATAAGCATGCCCTCTATTCCCTTATCAAGTCATTGATAAAGATGTTGAACAACACTGGGCCCAGGACAGGACCCTGTGGCACCCCTCTGGTCACTTCTCTCCAGGATGAAGGGGAGCCATTGGTGACTACCCTTTGGATTCGGCCCATCAACCAACTACAAATCCACCTAATAGTTGCATTTTCTAGCATGCATCTTACTAACTTTTTTGCAAGAATATCATGGGGAACTTTGTCAAAGGTCTTACTGAAATCAAGATACACTACATCCACAGCATTTCCTTAATCTGCCAAGTGTGTAACACTATATAAAAAAAATAAGATTAGTGTGGCATGACTTGTTTTTCGAAAACCCATGTTGACTTTTAGTGATCACAGCATTCCTTTCCAAGTGCTTACAGACTGTCTGTTTAATGATCTGCTCTAAAATCTTTCCTAGTATTGATGTCAGACTTACTGGGCGATAATTATTTGGGTCTTCTCTCCCCCCCCAACTCCTTTTAAAGATGGGGACAACATTTGCCCTCCTCCAGTCTGCTGGGACCTCTCCTGTTCGTCAGGATTTCTCAAAAATTACATATTGCCAGTGGTTCTGAGATTACTTCTGCCGGGTTTTTTTAGTACCCTTGGATGTAGTTCATCTGGAGACTTGAATTCATTTATACTGGCCAGGTATTCCTGAACAACCTCTTTACCTGTTTTATCCTTCATTTCCCCTACTGCATCATCCACTCCATTTTCTCCAGGTTGAGCACTGTTCTCCTTTTGGGAGAAGACCAAGGCAAAGAAGGTGCTGAGTAGTTCTGCCTTTTCTCTGTCCTCTGTTCTCTGTTAGTATTTCACCACCTTCTCCCCACAGTGGTCATACCACTTCCTTGCTCTTTCTTTTGCTGTGGACACATCCAAAAAAGCCCTTTTATTACTTTTAACCTCTCTAGTAAGCCTGAGCTCCATCTGTGCTTTTGCTTTTCTTATTTTCCCCCTACACAAGCTGCCTATTTGTTTGAATTCTTCTTTGGTGATTTCTCCCTTTTTCCATTTCTTGTACATGTTCCTTTTAAGTCTTAGCTCAGTTGAAAGTTCTTTAGACATCCATACTGGTTTCTTTAGACACCTGCCATTTTTCTTCCTCATTGGAACTGTTTGAAGTTGTGCCTTCAATATCTCACTCTTTAGAAACTCCCATCCATCATGTCCTTCCTTCTCTTTTAGTATTCCTGACCATGGGATCACCCCCAGTAATTCCCTAAATTTTCTGAAATCAACTTTCTTAAAATCTAGAAGGCATGTCTGACTATGCTTGGCTTCCCCTTTCCTCTGTATTCCCTTTCCTCTTTCCTCTCCAGGAGTTGGTTGTTCTATATTTTCTGTCACTTTCACTGAAGGGTGGCTTAGAAATCTCTTAAATACATAAATAAAATATTATTTATTCCAACAAGGCAGATGAGAGGGGAGAAACTGAAGGTAACATTTAATAATAATAATAATAATAATAATAATAATAAAATGTATTTATACCCCGTCCCTCTGTTAAAACAATCGGGGCGGTTCGATTGTTTTAGGGGCTAGATAAGGGGGAGTGGGACTTTGAATCATAGGTATTTTCTTAATCTTTTTGATATACCCTCAGGATGAATTTCAACATAAAATACAAGAGAATAGGAAGGAACCACTGATATGCAGGTTGGTACTAGGGTTGGTAAAACTTTGATTTTTGTTTTCATAATATATCACATTTAAATATTTGAAGGGATTTTTGTTTTCATAATACAGGTATATTACATTTTTCAAAATTCTTTAAACAAGGGATGGGAAGAACTTTTTTGGGGGGGGGGAATAGAAGGCAAAGTGAAACCAACAGGTTTGTCCACCCCTAGTCAATGCACGGTAAGCAGTGCATATAACAATAGCGAGAAATCCCCAGCACCTCAGAATATGCCTTTTAATTGTCCCTTCAGAATTACCCAAGAAAACCAACAGTATCATATGTGTTAAAGATAGCAGCCTAGTCACTGGAAGCTGCTGTTCTGCTACAGCATTCATCTGGGTCTTCGCTGCTTTTAATAACTATTGTGTGTATGGGATTATCCTCCTTGGGGCCAGAAACATGGTAGAACCTGTTCATGGAAGGCAGCAGAGCCTAAAACTGTGCTTGGGGATGCCTCTGAGATTATATAAAGCTGAATCAAATATGGTGAAAGCCAATTAAGTTAGGTTAGCAGGACCACCTAAAGAGTAAGATTTTTTTTGTGTCGGTAGTGGTGGAGGTGGAGGTGGAGGAGACAACTCATCGCCATGACCTTCAACTGTGGATGAAGCAGCTTCTCCAGTTGAATCCTCTAATCCTCCCCCTTCTATACACATTTGCTTAGGAGTAATTCTGACTGAATTCAGTCAGACTGACTCCTACAAGCTGTTCAAGCCTACTTTCAGTTGTGCAGGCAATGCTGTCCCTTCCCACTACAGTAGGACCCCTGTATCTGTGGGGGACTGGTTCGGGGGGGGGGCATGGATATAAAAAATGGTGGATAACAGTGAATGCCATTGAAAAATAATGGGACTTCCGGTTTAAAATACCATAGAGATGCCTTGGAGGACCTAGAAAACATCTAGCAAGGATGCCTCTCTAGGCATTTTCTAGGAAAACTATGGCAGGTGTGCTATTTTGTGTCCCGCAGATAACTGAATCAGTGGATAATGAATCAGTGGATACAGGGATCCTACTGTACACCCAAGAGAAAGCAAACATGCCTAATTTATTCCAGGGGAATAGTAGGATCGTGAATTAAAGAGCACTTGAGGGATATGTGTTGAGTTCCCATTTCCCAGGTTTTTCCTTACCTCATAGCCACGAGTCTTGGCCCGACACCATTCCAACAACATGGTCTTTACAGTGTTTGCCCCTCCTGTCCTCTTGATGTTAGGGGCAGGCCCAGTTGCAGCCCTTTGGAAAGAAGAGAATTATGGTTCAGAAGTAACCAAGAGAGAAGATAAGGAGTTTCAGGTCAAGAAGACACATACATCACAATACTTGTCACCAAAGGAACTAAATCCCATATGGAATAAATCTATCTACGATATCTCCTCCAATGACAAGACTCCCATTTTAAGGCCAACAATCTATGTTCCACCAACCTCGCAATATGTAGGATTTCCAGATACTGGGGAAATGGACTGCCCACAGACTGATGCACAGTCACAGCATGAGAAGGTGCTCTCTGCTCAACAACAAGTGACAGTGGAACTAAATCCTCTGTCAAACAAGTTTGTTCTAAAAGATGACCCCAATATTAAGATCTTTTGTCTAAAGCCAGAGAACACTAACATACTTACTTGGACTCAGATGAGAGAGTTGGATCCATCAGAAATTGGCTCTCCTGTGAAAATTACCGAGAAGGCCAATAGTGTATTTACCCCGGTGTACCCAGTTGAGTCTAATATAAGTACACGGAGTCCATCATTGGAGTTAATTAAACCAGCAGAGGATGAAGTGGTCCCCACTGGGTTATATGGGGCAAGGGACTGTGGGACAGCAGGAAGAAAGGCCCTTACCAAGCATCAAAGAAATGCCCCCGAAAGGATCAATTGACCCTCAGTCCAACAACAGGTCTCTAAGTTGACCTACCTCTCTTGGAACATTGCAGGCTGGCGAGGAAAGGCTACGGATCCCACTTTCCAAAGCTATATCAAGCAATATGATATAGTGTTACTTCAAGAGACTTGGGAGAAGGGGGATTTGGAGTTAGATGAGTTTACAAGCTACACACTTAAAGCTGAAGCGAGTGCTAGAGGAGGTCGCTCGAAAGGAGGTCTAGGGATTTTAGTTTCCACCAAGCTTCGAGCCACCTACCTTAATTTTACTTCATTTGCTAATATTGCAGTCTCATTGGTTGTTAAATTACAAATTAGTACTCTACTATTGATTAATGTTTATTTACCACCACCCCAGAGTAAACATCAAAACAAACATAGATGGGTTGAACTACAAAAATTCATTAGTAGAATATCATTTACATACCCCAATGCAGCCATTATATTAGCAGGAGATTTTAATGCCAGAATTGGTCAAAACGATGAAGCTCTATATAATCATTTTGGTGAAGTCTCTCCTGAAGTAGAAACTGCTCACTTAATTCCTGATAGGCAATCTAAAGACTTGATTTGTAATTCTTCAGGGCTTTATCTTTCTAAGATGATAAATAGTTTAGATTTAGTTTTACTAAATGGTGGAATGGAGGGAGATAAGCCTGGAGAATACACCTTTTTGACTGGACGTGGAGCTTCTACAATTGATTATTTTATTGTGTCCTACGAGCTGTTAAACTTGGTGCTTAGCTTTGAGATTGGGGTACGTACAGAGAGTGACCACTTTCCTTTAATAGCATCCTTGTCTGTCCAAAACCAGGTTGTGTATACAGAATACGAACCATTATTGACAACGGAATTAGACATAGGAATACCTAGAGTGAGATGGTCAGTTAAGGTTGAAGGTACTGTAAATGCACTGCTTAATTCAGAAAATAGTCTTATATTACGGGAGTCTCTCCTGTCTGCAAGAACCCCTGAAGAGATTTTAAATTTATACCAGAAGATAGTTACAAGTTTACAAAGATGCCTGACACGAAACAACCCCATAAGACAGAACCCAGTTCCTTATAGATCTAAACCCTGGTTTGACCAAGAGTGCTTGGACATGAAGAATTTACTAATAAGTCACTATAAAAGATATAGGGCTTTGAATTTGCCATCGTTACCATCTGAGTGGCTCTTGTTAAAAAAAAGATATAAAAAACTAATTAAAGTCAAAAAGGACTTAGGGATGAGAGCAAACTGGGAGAAATTAATAGATGCGGCAAGGACACATGATTCAATCACTTTTTGGAAGATTGTGTCCAGGGGATTAGATAGCAAGATAGGATTAAAAGACTGCTATATTCCTGTTAAAACCTGGGAATCTTACTTTATTAGTTTGTATGCGATAAGGCACAATGGGCAATGGAACCCACAAACAACTTTGCAGAGTCTCCCCGACTGGCCTCCTGTTACTATCTCGGAAATCAATAGGCTCATTTCCAAGATCAAAGAGGGTAAAGCACCAGGATTTGATAACATCACTTCAGAGATGATTAAAAGAAATAGAAACTGGTGGGCCCCAATCCTTGCAAAGCTGTTTACCTGTATTGATCGCTTCGCATTAATACCAAAGGACTGGGGACTAGCCATCATTAACCCAATTTATAAAAAAGGAGCAAGATTAGATCCAGCAAATTACAGGCCTATTAGTTTGTTAAGTGTTATTAGCAAACTGTATGCCCATCATTTACTAGAAAAACTTCTAACTTGGATGGATGATGAATCCCTCTTGGAGGATGAACAGGCAGGTTTTAGACCCGGTCGCTCCACAGGAGACCATGGAATAATTTTACAACATCTTGTAGAAAAATATTCAACTAAGCCTAGTGGGGCTTTTTACACAGCCTTTATCGACTTTAAGTCGGCTTTTGATATGATTCCCCGTGATAGATTATGGCAGAAACTAGAAATAACCAATATTGATAAACGCCTGCTGTTTCTGATCAATAGCCTATATACAAAAACATGTTTGAAAGTTAGATGTAACAGGCTAGGCCATCTTACTAAGGCCATTCCATCATCTACGGGCGTTAGACAAGGCTGTGTTCTAGCTCCCTCTTTGTTTAACATCTATATTAACTCTTTGGTCAAGAGTTTGTCTGGCTTAAATTTCCACCCTCCTAAATTAGCGGGCAGACCCTTGTCAACTCTCCTGTATGCGGATGATGTAGTACTTCTTTCTTTAACCCTTATCGGGTTGCGCCGATTACTAAAAGCTTTGGGTAATTACTGCCAAACTGAAGAGCTGGTGATTAATTATAACAAATCTAAAGTTTTAGTATTTACTAGAAAACGGAGCATCCATAAATGGCAAATAAATGACCAACCAATTGAGCAAGTAAAATCTTATAAGTACTTAGGAGTGATTTTTCAGTCTTCAGGCTTTTGGAAGGCCCAGTCTACAAATGGCATAGCAAATGTTCAGAGAAGTATTAAGTCACTTATATCTTTTTTCTTCACCAAAGGAGGCCAGCACATCCCTTCAGCCATCCAGGTTTTTAATATGAAGGTACTGGCACAGATGCTATATGGGGCGCAGTGGTGTGCTTACACTAACTTTGATTCTATGGAATCTACGCAGACAAAATTTTTGAGATCCATTCTGGCTCTTCCAAGGTGTGTGCCTAATGCAATTTTACATTTGGAGACAGGTCAAATGTCAGTTGAATCGCGGGCATGGATACTTAAATTTAATTATTGGCTCAGAATGCTGTTCAACCCAGTAGGGTTAGCTCCTTTGATATTGTTGGATGGGTTTCCATCTAGATGGAGTAAGACTTTAAATGAGAAGCTAGGTAAATTGGGTTTTTCACAAACCATCATTTTGGCAATGGGTCATGAGAAAGCAAAAAAGGAAATACATCAACGGATTATAGATAATGAGATGCAACAACATCTAAAAGCAGCCTCTGTATCTCCCGATTTTAGAGATAATGGTAATGCCTTCAAGCTAGCTAACTATTTGAGTCTTCTAACCCTTCCAAAACACAGAATAGCATTCACATTAGCAAAATTTAATGTTCTACCCTCAGCCCTATTGGAAGGGAGATACAATAGTATTCCCTATGCTGCACGCACTTGTCCTTGTGGAATTGGCTCAGTGGAGACTATAGGCCATGTGTTGTTATATTGTCCTTTCTACAATGGTTATCGTCAAATTTTTATTTATCCAATTCTTAATCGTTTCCTTGGAAGAACAGATGAATTTTATGTATCTTATTTGCTAGCGGACCACTGCCCATCAATAACAACAAGGGTGGCCAGTTTTTGTGCAGCAGCAATGGTATGCCGGCGTAAGATGATATCTTAAATTTTAATACATTTTTAGTTTGTTTAAATAATTTTATAATATAATTTATACTTTACAATGAATTTATAGACATTTATTTATATCTATATTGTTAAATTCTATTTTTAATATAATTTTCTAACTGAATTTCTAATTAATATCACATATTTTTATAACTGGATGATCTACTATGATGTTTATTTGTGTGTTACTATGATAGTTGATTGTTGTTTATTTGATCTCTGATCAGTCGATCGTAATAAATATATATATATATAAGGGGTGTGTTGAAGGAGAACAAACAAAACATGCTTCATAAATATGCACAGATCACATAGGATTCAAATAATTCCATTCCTTTCTTCTCTTTCTATTCTACTGGACAGAGGCAGATTCTGAACAAATATCTCCTCGGTTAGGGTCAATGGCCAGTATCTAGGCTGTTTGTGCAGATATTTACTTATTCATCAGTCTTCCTTAAGAGGAATTTCTTTGTCAAGGTTTGAGAGGGCCCTAGACAAGCGTCTTCTGTTGCCACCCTCCATCACTGACCTCTGGTGGGTTTACCTGAGTTCAGTGACCTCACTCTAGGCAGCACAGGGCAGATGGAGTAGCACTCTTTACATTTCCCATAATGCTCCACAGCAATTATAGGTCCCAGGCACTGTGGGAAAATAAAGGGTGGCTAGATGTAGCCACATAGAATCATAGAATCATAGAATTGCAGAGTTGGAAGAGACCACGAGGGCCATCCAGTCCAACCCCCCTGCCACGCAGGAAATCACAATCAAAGCATCCCCGACAGATGGCCATCCAGCCTCTGTTTAAAGACCTCCAAGGAAAGAGACCCCACCACGCTCCGAGGGAGTGTGTTCCACTGCCGAACAGCTCTTACTGTCAAAAAGTTCCTCCTCATGTTGAGGTGGAATCTCTGTTCCTGGAGCTTGCACCCATTGCTCCGTGTTCCAGTCTCTGGAGCAGCAGAAAACAAGCCTGCTCCATCCTCAGCGTGACATCCCTTCAAATACTTAAACAGGGCTATCATATCGCCTCTAAACCGTCTTTTTTCCAGGCTAAACATACCCAGCTCCCTAAGTCTCTCCTCATAAGGCATTGTTTCCAGACCTTTCACCATTTTAGTTGCCCTTCTCTGGACACGCTCCAATTTGTCAATATCCTTTCTGAATTGTGGTGCCCAGAACTGGACACAGTATTCTAAGTGAGGTCTGACCAAGGCAGAATAGAGTGGCACTATTACTTCCCTTGATCTAGACACTATACTTCTATTGATACAGCCCAAAATTGCATTGGCCTTTTTAGCTGCCGCATCACACTGTTGGTACTGCTTGGAGCAAAACCTAGGAATATTACTGTTTTAGACTACAGTTCCAATGTCTGTGCTAGCTGAGAGGTTGTGAGAGATGTTGCCCACAAAAGTAACTTTTCTAAGCTCTTGCTTGGAGTACCAAGTTAGAAAAAGAAACCTAAGGAAGGTCCAAGACAGGTGTTAGCCATGAGCCCTCCCTAGGCACTGGCAGCTACCAAGGGTGCCAGGTGTTGTCACCAGTCTTGCAGCCTCCTATCTTATTTATTTAATCTAATTTATTTATCTAATTTCTGTCCTGCCTCTCTCCCAACATGGAACCTGAGTCAGCTTACAACACAGAGCAAAACAAAATATAGCTAAAACTATTTATAGTACAAAAAAAAAGGTTTTTTAAATTAGAAATTCCATTAGAAAACACTAAAACAGCTCAAAAGCATTTAAAAGAAAATAATGAGGATAAAAGCATAGCATCTCTATTAAAAGACCCTTATGCAACAGCCAGTTAACAGCCAAAGGCCTGTCTAAATAAAAAGGTCTTTGCCTGCTGGCAGGAAGTAGCCATTGACCCTAACATGAGAGGAAATTCTATAACCTTGGAGCAGCTACTGAGAGCGTCTTCTCTCATGTCCTCACTGTGATTGTGGTGGTGGTGTGGGCCAAAAGAGAAAGCCCACCCTGATGATCTTAAAATTTGGCCAGGCATATATAGGGAAATACTGTCTTTTGAATTGCCTGAATTTAACCGCATGGGACTTTATAGGTCATAACCAGCACTTTGAAGTGTTACCTTTCTTTTAACATGTTTAATGTGTAACAATCCATTTCACATTTTTGGTGAAGACATATTTTAAACTCTATCCACCTTTATAGTAACAAAAGTAACACACACTAGTGGGTGGGGGGTTACAGGGCTGTGTACCAATGTAAGGAAAACCTGAAACACCTAGCCTCCCATGTGCCTAACTTGAACCTGGTAAAAACTTGTGGGCCTGGGCTCTAAGCCTGCTATTAAGATGTCTATTGTAGTGGTCTAAACCAGTGGTTCTTAATCTGTGGTCTGCGGACTCACAGGGGGCTCTGATGTCCTCACGGGGGGGGGGGTCCGCGAAGGCTTGAAGGCTGCTCAGCCCACGTTACAGGAGCCAAGGCAAAGCCTGGCTGGCTGGGTCTGCACATTGTTCTTCAGTCTGCTACAGCAACAAATCTGTAGGAAGATGCAGTGGGGGGGATCTTCCCTCCCCTTCAGTGCCTTGGAAGGAAGGGGTAATGGATGGTGTAATTGTATAATTATTATTATCAGGTGTTGCTGTTGTTAGGGTTTTAAATCTTGAGTTAAGTCTTGGGGGTCCGTGACAAAAGATATTTAAAGAGTGTCCCTGGTAAAGAAAAGGTTAAGAGCCACTGGTCTAGACGAAAGGAAAGAAGTGAAGTCGAAGGCTTTCACGGCCGGCATCCATAGATTTTCCTTGTTTTTTTTCTGGGTTATTCCAGAACATGGCCTCACAGCCCGAAAAAAACCTAAGGAAAATCTATAAAGGAAAGAAGCTTTTATTGTCCATAAGGTGGGTAAAATATTGGGCAAGGAAGAAAATGGACAAAATAAGGATTTTAATGGAGAGAGAGGGAGAGGCTTACCCTCCAAACTTCTCCACAATGGCCTTGCGGGACTGAGCTCTGGGTGGCATACGAGGCCTTGTTATCTCCCTCCTGTCCAATGCAGGTCTCTTCTTTTTCTCCGTGGAGTTGGCTGTTCCCTCAGGTGCAGGATGTTGCTGCTCTTGATTTCCTTTAGGAGCTGCTTCAGGGCTAAAAACCAAAAGCAAGATAATTGTATAGTTGTGTGTTGGGGCACCAGATGAAGGGGTGACAATAAATGTAGTGGTTCTAAAAATGGGAAGAGGAGAGGTCAGGATGGTGGCCAAGAGAAGAGCAGCCTGACTACTCTCAGGAAAAGTATCTTAGCAGTTTTATTGGCTGCTAGTTCTGAGGAGTTGGGAGTTACTGTCATTGTGTTAATTCCCTATGATGTCACGCCTATGCCCTTTGCACAGGAATGTTTCCATCCAGTTCCTTCAGAGGGACAGTCCCTGGACCCAAGACAAAAGGGAACACTGTTATTTATCAGTTACATTTATATCCACCTTTTCTCCAATAAGCTCGAGGAGTCAAATATTGCTCTTCTCCTCACCACTCTGTCTTCGCAGGAACACTTTGAAGTGACTCTGGCTCAGGGTCACACAGTCTTGTGGTCTTGAACCAGGATCCCCCAAATCCCAGCATTCTAACACTGGCTTGCATGTTTCCCATTAGTTATACTGAAAGCATTTTGCTCACAGTTTAAAGGAGCTCATAACAATGAGCTGAGAACCTGGATTTCACTATTTTACCAGGTTCTATTTTACTTGTACTATTTATTAGTACTATTTTACTAGTTGAGGACTAGCAATCACTATACATTTCCATTCTGGCACTAGGTAAAATATAGAGGCCATGATCTCATCTTGCTTTCTATGTTTCCCCCAAAATGGTAAGGGGAGGGATGGAGAACCTTTGCCCACATGATACTGGTGAACTACTCTTCCCATCATGTCTTACCTATTGACAACAGGGCTAATGAGAACTGGAATTTAAAAAATCGGGTTCCCCAGCCCCGAGAGGTGATGGGTAATCTAGGTAAGAGATGTCTTGCCTGGTAGTTTCCCCTGTGGCAGCTTCTGGAGCGCTTGGGCCTGAGGTGGTACTGCCTAGATGGAATTATAGAAAATTGTACTGTTAAAAATCTCACCCACTTTGGAATTGGTGCTGTATGAAGAGGCTGAACAACTGTGATTGACCTCATATCTGCTGAACAGTGAACACTTATTTGTATATTCATATAATACTTTTAAAGAATGTTTCACAGTATATTTTCTTGTACATTACTTTGGGAGCCCTAGTGGCAGGAAAGTGATTAATAAACATTTGTTTTTCCACTTTAATTTTTATTATACATATCAAATTGACTTAACAAGGAAGCATACATCTTGTTCCATAGGCTTGGTGACGTTCATAAACTTTTGATTCTACTTACAATTCTTTAAAATTCAAAGCATAAATAAATTAAGTTAGTAAACCAAATATGTATGAAAATGAATTGATTATATTATGTATATATATGAGTAAATGTGTGTGTGTGTATATATATATATATATACACACACACACTCCCCCATGTCTGGTGTGTTAACTCCCCCATGTATACTGTGTTAACTTCCATCTTTTTAGATGTAGTGTTACCAGCAAAGAACGTCTAAAAGGAAAAAAAAGAGAAGGGAAAAAAAAAAAGAAAAAAACCCCATCTAACTCTAAAACTTCTAAAATACCCCCTCCCCCTAAAGAAACTTCCTATCCGAAACTAGTTCTGCCTTCCTGCAATTTTTCCATTCCCTCTTATCACATAAACTTAACTGTTTACTTTTACTAAGTCTGTACAGTTTCCCCTCTGTATTGCCCTTATCCAAGCCATTTTAAGCTGTTAATTTGTGTTATTATTTGCCGAAACTAGTTATATCCAGGGATTTAAATAGCATTGGTGTTATTACTCGTATTATTGCATTCGTCTACATTGCCATCATTGCCTTAGTAGTATTTAGTATTTTCTATTTATTCCACTTATTCTCTCCATTTCCTTCCCTTTTCCCCCCTCCCTTGTTGCAAAGAGTCGAATTTTTACTTAAACGTTAATTGCTGCCAATCTTCATAGTGTTTACCCAAAGATTTGCCCTTCAGCAAGATTAATAAACATTTTGAATAAACAATAGTTATCCCAAGCTACTCCATCACTCTTTTCAGAATTGTCAAAGACCATTGTACTAGCTATACTACAGTTAGAGATGATGATGATGATGATAAATTATCACTAAGGACCATGAGGGATACTGCCACCAAGGGCGACATGCAGTCTTGCAGGAAGTAGTTCAGTTTCTGAAAGGTTTCGGCTGACTCTTCTGAATCATTAGGACTAGAAACAGTTTGGAAGCATGTGCACACATCTTTAAAATGAAAGATGAATTTTTCAGGGTTCTCAGATTTTCTGGCAGGTGTGATTCCAACCAGTAAATCAGGGATGCCACCTTCAAATGATAATCTTTCAATCTAATATTTTCCTCCACTCTTAATGTCTCAATGTGCTGAAGGAGTTTACTCACCTGTTTCCATGCTTTTGAGCTCCGTGGGGCTTTGTGGACTCTCATCAGGAGAACTGGGAGAGAATTCTGGCCAGTATTCTTCCTCTTCTTCCTCTGGTCCGGGTGAGAGAGGCTCTTTGGAAGTACTGCCAGTTTGGCCCTGGGGGCACAAAGGAGGTGGGGGTGGGGTGGGGTGGAGAGACCAACTACAAATCATTTTCAGTTTAGTACTGTGGGATGTCTTGAACCCATAAAGTTTCCAAGGAACCGTTGGAACCATGATACTTGAATTTTTGTCTAATAATTTGCTTTAAAAAACAACAACAAAACCTTGGGGTTTGAGGGCTTCATGAGCAAAATTGTACATGAAAAAAAATCCCTCTCAAAGCAGTGTAGTTTGTTTTCTTTTTGGCCAATTTCTAGGTCATAGCATTACGCCTAATGTTGCCAGGCTGAAAACTGGAGGTGGCTTTTTCACTTTTTATGGTTGTGCAGAAGAGGGGATTTTGGCAGGTGTCGTGTAGCCAGGTAACAAGCAATACCTGCTGAAATTCCTGCTTCCGCACAACCATTAAAGATATAGGAGCCCTCTCCAGTTTTCATTTTGGTAGCCCTATGCCTCATCCTATAAATACAACCACAATTAAATGTAAATATGGGCCTGAATTCTGTATCAGCTACTTAGAGGCTTATTGCATGAGGGAAGGAAGCTGCAGTAGAGCTTGATAATAGGGCTTCCTACCTTGCCTTATCACATGATGTTGGCCTGCTTCAGCTGTTCTCCTGTTCTGGTCCCATGGGGGTGGGGGTGGTAAACATGAGGTTTTTCTGTAACTGGAAAAAGCTGTTAGAAAAAAGATTCACCTTTACCACTGTCTCCCATGGGACTGGAACAGGAGAACAGCCAAAGCACCCTGAGGCTGTGTGATAAGGCGAGGCAAGACATGCTACTCTCAGGCTTTACTTCTGCTTTCTTCCCTTGTGTGATAAGCCAACCTGATGGAAACATCATTCACCCATGTTCTGATCACCAGTAGAATGGGCCTCTTCCTCCCCATGTACCTCATGGTGGGGGCAGGGAAGTTACGTTTGTGGATATAGTATCAAAATCATGACTGAGATTGTGAATACAGAATAGTTACCTAGATTTATCATCTGTAACTGTTTCATATTCACAATTGCTACTTAGTCATGATTTTGAGAAGGAGGGGACAACCCCCCCAACCTACTTTACTGGGCATCAGCTGCTTGGGGAGAAGGAGGTCCATTCTGCTGGTGATTGGAGCATGGGGGAATGATGTTTCTGTCAGGTTTGGGGGGTTGGTCCTGAGCCAGAAGTTACTTAGATATACTCATTCTGATACAGAATCCCAGCCGTGCTCTAAAAGACAAACATTAATGCAAATACACCTTAAAAGCAAATGTGTTCATCAGATCAAGAAACACATCAACCAGTCTGTGGGTCTTAATGTGAATGTGTGTGCCAATACATGTATACAGGGAAGAAATTGTCACCATAGCTAACCATGCACTGTATAATTTGGTGAGGGGGATGAGCCACACATGAATGGGATGTAGGTGGGAGTGTTTTGCCTATCTGCCCATAGATCCAGAAAGGACAGAAACTGGAGGAGTCTAAAGTATGTGTGATGGGGAAAGTGAGAATTGAGAGAACACTCCAACAAAGAAATGGAGAGCCTCAACTTGAAACACACTCTGTTCCCACCTCTCTGCTGGAAACGCTGGCATTTTTCTCCTCGGCATCAGCTTTTCCTCCTTTCCCTTCCTGGGGTTCTTCTGCTGTGCCAGAAACATCGGCTTCTTCTTTGGGCTCTGTCCCAGATTCAGCCAGAGCCACTCTGTCCTCAGGCTGTGCTTGGTTGCCTTCCCTGACTTCCTTCACTTTTTCTCTAGTCTCAGATCCCTGCACCTCCTCACTCCCCAAAGCCTTGTTTGGGACCTCGTTGTCCTCCTTTGCCTCTTTCCCAGAATCCTCTCCTTTCCCTGCTTGATTCTCCCCAACACCTTCTTTCCCAGCATCTTCTGTTTTCTCTGCCTCACTCTTCCCAGTAGATTCTCCTTTCCCCATCTCATTCTCCCCAGCAACTTCCTTCCCAGTGGCCTGTGCGGCTTTCCCTGCCTCATTCTCTCCAGGATCTTCATTCCTAGCACCTTCTGTTTTTCCTGCTTCACTTTCTCCCTTAGATAGGATATGAGCATCTTCTGACTCTTCCTTCTGCTTCTGTCCATTGATCTGCTGGATCTCCTGCTGTGCCTTGGTGCCTTCAGCCTCCATGATGCCCTGTTCCTCTGTTCAGTCAGTGGAATAGAAAACAGGTAGCTTCTTACAGCTCCAGTTCTGAAAATACACAGTGCAAGGAGTAAAGGGTGAAAACTTTGAGTACTAAAAGCTTCCATTTGTTTCTACCAATCCAGGTAAATTGTAGTCTTCTCATAGCTAGACAGATGGACTCTTACCCCCTTCCACATACATAAGCTGGTTGGACTTCCAGTTAAATACTAGCAATTGAATGGCATCCTTCACCACAGGTGAGTATTGCCGGCCATTTCAGAAGAATATAACTTGTCATGTGGCCCACCCAGCAACAGTGTTGAAATATACATGGAGAATGCCAAGGACTCCAGAGGAAAAGCCAAGGGACTGCTGTTGCTGTTGTACAGCATCTTTTACCTGACACATTTGCCTCACTCTACCTAAAAGTAGGGCCAGCTGGGTGAACCAGCCCATGGACCTTTGGAAAACAAAGATGTATTCTGTCAGATTCACAGTTCTCTTCATAGGCAAGAAAGATGACATAGATGCATTCTGCTATGTGCTGTAAATACTTGTAATATCTATTTTAAAAAAGTTAAGCTACATAATAAGATCCCAGCCATAGTGGGGAATAGCAATGGAAATAATTATCTGAGGAGGTAATCACACCCAGTACAGTTGGAGGCGGGAGGGGGAGGCACTACAGTTTGCTACCAATCTTTTCACTGCAGTGCTTCAGGTTTGGTGTGACCATACATTCACCATAAGATGGGAGAATGATACCCAGATTTTCAAATGGGAGGAAGTTTTAAATAGATGGGGATTTCAGAAAGGCATCTGGATGATCGCTTTTCACTCCAGAAACTCTAGGGGAGAATGGTCTGCATGGTGTGTGTGTGTTTCTGCATGTCCCTCTGCAAAGGAGGCAGTTCAGTGTACAGCTTGTACGATATGTGCTTTAATCCAGTCTTTTCTTCTTTTTTTAAAGTTACGTCTGGGAACGTTTCCATTGGCCATGCTAGTTGGTGGATTCTGGCAGCTATAGCCCAGAAACCAAGACATCTCCAAACTCTTCTTTGGACTCAAGGCAGAGCCACATGGATGGAGGGCTCCTCAAAAATGCCTACATCAGCCCTGCATCAAGGCCAATACATTTTTCTTTATAAAATTCCCTCTGCTCCATATCAAGACTAGTCAAGTTCCTTTGGCACCTGAGGGAGGCATCAAATCCCCAAAGTGTCTTCCTTTCTCCTTATTGTTATCTCCATCATAATCATTGTTAGGAAAGAGCAGTGATGATGATGATGATCATCATCATCGCTGCTCTTTCATAACATCCCAAATTAGCAACCTGAGACTGCTGGCCTTGCTCTGCCTAATGACAGGACTGGCT
The DNA here is from genome assembly GCA_030847615.1 of Gambelia wislizenii. Lineage (NCBI taxonomy): Eukaryota > Metazoa > Chordata > Lepidosauria > Squamata > Crotaphytidae > Gambelia > Gambelia wislizenii. Next base: position 339,679,924 of record JAUMIR010000001.1, on the reverse strand, counting down.
TTCTCAAAACCCTTTAAAGTAGCAGCTTACTTGGAACAGTTCAGAGATCCTTTAAGACAGGTGTGTAAGCATGCGTGTGTGCCAGCCTAAGTCCTTGCCCCCCAATTTTCTTGTCCCTTAGTAAATCATCTTTAAATAAATCCTGGAGACAAATGCCAGGAACAGTCCGTGACTCAGGCATGAAACGTGCAACAGGCAATTACAGGGAGCAGGGGCAGGTGAACCATCCTGTCACCTGCTAAAAATACCCCCCTGACATTTGCAACTACAGTCTGAGAGGTCAGGATGCTTGGGATGTTTGAGCAAAGCATGGTTCTGTTAGGCTGGTCCCTGACTCTCACCATTTTTTCTAAATCTGAAATCCTGTACTCTTTCACTTGTCATTAAGTCTTATTGAGCTCAATGGAGCTTCATTCTGAGTTGGCATTATAGGATTGTGCTGCCAGTGATGGTGCTTTTTCAGTGAGGGCTGCTATACAGCCTTATCAGTCTTTCGGGGCTTTGTCATTCCATCCTCTGGTGAGATGGAGCGTTGTGTCGCTTTCATAGAAGGGAGTCCTATAGAAAATGAAAGCTAGAAGAAAAAACGGAATTGGGAGTTGCAAGCTAAGAGAGATGACTAAGTATAGTTTGTCAAATAAACCTACATCAGAAATCTGTCTGAGGTTAAAACACATACCCGGAGAGTTCTTCACAAAGAAGAGCATACTTTGCATGTTCTCTTCCAACCATCATCATTTCTCCAGCTCCTCTCAGTCACACTCTGCTAAATTGTCTCCTTCTTCTCCTGGCTCTCCTCTTTCCCTTCTGTTTCAGCCTCACACCTTGTTTGCTGCTTCAGCCTTGGATTTCTTACAGAAACAGTAGGGAAGCTGTGCCCCTCCGCCAGATGTTGTGCAACTACCAATACTGTCATCCTAACCATAGGCCATGAGGGCTTAGGTTGATGGAAGTTAGAGTCCAGTAACCTCTAGGAGGTCACAGGTTTCTCCTCCTTGCCCTATGGCCAACTGCATTCAGTGGAGTGTGTCCTAAATTTTATCTCTCTGTAGCATCCTCCTCCTGACTAAAACTGATTGGCATACCTCAGCTACAGGAATCCACTCAGGCAAGAAGAGTCTCTAACATCTTTGCACAGTGGCCTCTAGCCCTTGTAAATGCCAGACTAGATTTGCTGTGATTACTGTGCAAACACTATCTTCTTCTGTAGCCCCCCAGAATCTACTGATGGATGAGAGCAACTTGAGTGGAAACAAACAAATAACCAGTTCCTTGAAGACAGAAAGACAAACCTGAATGGTAGACCTTCCACATAGAACAGGAAGGTTTTCCTAGAAATCAAACACAGATAGGGTTGTTTGCCTTTGTGCAAACCTGCTGCTAGTTATTCTGGCATTGCTGAGTGCCAAAGCCTGCATTCATTTCCGCCTTGATTCTGCTGGTTCCTGCCCTGTCATTCTATAAAATCTGCAGATAAACAAATCTTTTCAAAGAGACTCCATAAAAGCCCAGCGTTATTTCCTTCAAATTAAACTTGTCATTTACAGGCTGCTGTGAATTTCCCACTGTTCAGACAGTGGTGGAGCAAATGGGCTTTTGACCATCAGTCATATTTAAAAAGAAAGAAAACTCTTGGGTTTTGGCCTCATTCAGCCCATGACTGGGGAAGCTCAGTTCCTCTGCTTCTCTTGCCTCTGTGTGCATAGAGCAGGGGTGGGAGTCATGTGGCCCTCCAGATGTGATTGGAGTGCAGTTTCCATCAGCCCTGTCCAGCACAGCCAACACAAGAGCGAGGAATTATGGGAACTGACAAGCCATCTCTGACACAAGGAGCAACGTGGTGGGGGTGGATGTAGGTGCAAGTGTCCGCCAAGGTTTTGAAAGGGTTTCTTGAAATATGCTGCTCTGTAGATCAAGAAAGAGTGGCATAGGATAACTGTTCTGCCCCCTGAACTGAATATCATTTAATTTCAGCTCCCTGCTCCACAGGATAAATTTGTGGCCTTGGGCAGATCAGTAAGGCTGGTGCCACTACACACACTTTGTTGGGAGTAAGCCCCACTGAATGCAGCTGAACTTACTTCTGAGCAAGTATGCATTAAATTGCATTTTCTTCACATACCTGCCTTTTCAGTACATACAAATCATCAGGATAATAAGATTCCCTTGGCATCTTAGGAGATGTGTGCATGTATTTTAAATCTAATAACTGTTTAGGGCCCTGGGAGGCTAATGTGTTTTAAAATGAAACCAGAGCCAGCTACCAAACTTTCTTTCTTGAAAGACCCAATACCAAAGCCTTGCTGCTTTTCCGTCCTTAAATAGCTCCCCAAGAACTGCCATTATTTTCAAATGGGCATTGATCCTGCTCTGCTTTTAACCCACAGCCATTCCCCAGTCCTGTGCCCGTCAGATGTGTTTGACTGCCAATGTCAGTGCTGGCTGGGAATGATGGGGATTGTAATCCAAGACATCTGGAGGACATCAAGTTGGGAAGACTGCTTTTAGCTCTGGCACAACCAGCATGGGATTAAACAGAGGCAATGTTTCACATTCCTACATCTCTGCCAGAAATAATTTTACTTGCTGAACTTCTGTCACAGTCAACTAGACTGTCACTTAAAGACACCAAAATGAATGCAACTGTAATATTTTAATTGCTATTTTAGGGATGTATGCTGCCCTTCAATAAATTCCTAGATTGGTTTATTGGGGGGTAGGGAGGAGAATAAAAACCAATGATACAATAAAAACAGTTTAAGCAAAAGACCAAAAACACTGTAGTTTAAGGGAATCATAAAAATAATCAGCAGACATAAAACAAATGCAAAGCAGTATTAAAGGATCAGCTGAGATCAGCTCTTCACATGATGCTGGGTTAAGCACATGCCAGGCAAGGAGCTGCCACTAAGAAGATCCTTCCCTTGGTAGTCACATGCTGCACCTCAGATGGTGGAAGCTCCCTGAGAAGGGCAGCAGACTCTAAGTAGGTCCACGGGGCCTTATAATGGTCCTTCCCCACAAGCCGTACACAATTCTAGAGATTCTGTTCCCACTCCTGGATTTCCTAGGGGGACACTGTGTACACATTGACAGTGAGAAATTCCCTCCCATCTCTTTATTTTCCGCTCAGTGTCCAAGTGTCAGATCTGAACTGCCTGGAATCTGGCTCAGGACAGAGTCACTCAGGCTGTCCCTCTTCATTAAAAGAATAAGCACCTTTCTAGACATATACTGTACGTGGAAACCATTCTTTTTTTAAGCCAACCCCCCCCCCAGCTACAAGGGGAAAGAGGGGCACAGGAAATGAGTTGCCACCTACCAAATGGCTGGTGTGTCCCTGAGACCAGCTCACCCTCTCCTTCCTGGGTGTCCTTCTCCGGGCCTCTTCTGAGCTTCTCTTTCCCCCTTCCTCCGTACTTTCAGTACTTCTTTCATTGTTTACTACTCTGTTGATACACCCACCCTCCCTACTGTGATGAGTAACTAGATGCTCCTATTTTTACCAGGAGGTCAGCAGGTGCCTCTTTCAATCACAGCTCCCACTCCTCTGAAGAAGCAGATGGAGCCAGGACAAAGTGGAGGGAGAAAGAGGGATAGTGAAGGGGGTGGGTGGGCGGAGGGGAGAATGAGAAAGAGATCATATTCAAGCAGAGCATTAGAGCAGCTCTGGTCTATATTGAAGGGATTCAATAGGAAATTATTTCCTAGATAGTGAGTATGATGTCTAATGAGCTGTCCACAAGAGACAATGTCCTATTTTCTTCTGTCAGTTGCATGGGAGAATTTTGTGATACGATGGATTCATTCTATAGACTGTGAATGTCCTGGGGCCCTTTCAAACACTACACAGTAATAGCACTATGATTCCCCTTTAACTTCCATGGCTTAACCCTATGGAATCCTGGGATTAGAAGTTCAAGGACGGGCAGGAAGCTCCTCCTGCATCTTCCTGAACTACAAACCCCAGGATTCCCAGGATGGCGCCATGGCAGTTAAAGTGGAATGGCAGCACTATAAATGTGTAGTGTGAAAAGCCCCAGGAGGTATGAGCAATAAGGATGGTTTCCATGGGCCTTTTGTGATTTCTGATAAACCAAGAGATCTGTAGGTGAAATTGGCCACAGGAATTCAGGAACCATTTAAACAAAAAGCCAGAGAAGCTTGACAGAATCACCTCAGGGAGAAACAGCAGCATCCAATGGGGTGGAAAATGTTTGGTCTTCTGAATGTTTTGGCCTTCAACTCTCATAAACCCCAGCTGGCGGAGCTAATTGCAAGGGATTATGGGAGTGAACATCCAAAATAACATTTTTTTAAAAAATCCTGCACTAAGAGTATAGGGAGTAATACAAGAATACAAGAAGTAGCAGTTCATCTGCTTCAAGGACTGCTGTTTGCATCTGTCTTGTTACTTAATGTAAGCACATCTGGGATTAGGAGCATTTTGAAAGATTATTGATAGTGTAGGGGTTGACTCAAAGGCTGGAATCCAATTTGCTCTATTTTCTAGACAAATGTAGAGATTTGAGTGTTGGACCAGGACACTGGGAGACCAGGGTTCGAATCCCCGCTTGACCATGGAAGCCTGCTAGGTGACCTTGGGCAGGTCATACCCTCTCAGCATCAGAAGAAGGCAAGGGCAAACCCCCTCTGAACAAATTTTACCAAGAAAACCCTGTGATAGGCTCGGTTTAGGGTTGCCATAAGATAGAAACAACTTGAAGGCACACAGCAACAACAGTACAGTTTAAAGATAGGGATGCATTCTTGAACATTATTTCTTTAATTTGGTACAAGGGGCAGAAATAGCTTGGAAAGTTAGGTTCTTGCCCTCAAAAAGAAGAGCATATTTGAGCAGACCTTTAAGTCAAAACTAACAATATGCACACATTCAATGAAACAATCAGCTCAGATAAGCCTTGCATAAGTAAACAAAAAACATTTTGAACTTTCTAGGGAGGGACCATTTGAAATCTTCTTCCAAAATGTATCCAGGGATGATTTTTTTTCTTTCACTGGCCTCCACTTTTTGATGATTTCCATGTTAGGGGCCAAATTTTTAGATCCATTATATTTTGACATGCCGGGGTGGGCTGGTGAGGCAGGCTTATCTGCTTTCCCCTTTTCTCTGTGTTCATGTCCTCTTGCTGTTCATGGATGCCCAGTAAGGGACTCTGGAGGCAGCTGCTGTTTACCTGGCCTGTTGTAGGCAGGCACACACAGAGTAGGATGTCCGGAGCCCAATTTCATTCTTTCCCCACTTACACCTTATTACATTTTTGAATGCAGACACACCGCTGCAGTGCAGCACTGTCTGTGTTTCCTCAGCTCTCTTTCACCACACTTCCTCTGCTAATGTTGTTAAAAACATTCTAGCTAGACCGAGGATAAGGAGGAAAAGACAGGGTGGTGGGTAGGTATGCTTTCTTTCTCCATTCTCTTACTCCTACAGTAAGGACCTATAAACAAAAAGAGTAAACCTTGTGGCATTATAAAGACTAATTAATTTATTTCAGCATAGGCTTTTGTGGACTCCAATCCACTTCTTCAAAGCTTATGCTGGAATAAATGAATTACTGTCTTAAATGGGGTGCATAACTGTTTTCTTCTTTTTATACAGAAGCAGCTAGCACAGCTCTCTTTCTCTCTCTAGAAAGTACAAGAAAGGGCTTAAGAATCTCTGTTTCAGCTTGGGAGGCAATAGTCTACAAAAGTGGGTTGTTGGTGGGGTAGAGCAGAGCAGCAGTGGAGGCTGAAGTAATAGCAGCTTCACCAGGCCACATTTGTATTGTTGTCCCACTGGGTTCTAGGCAATAGGTTCAAGTTAGTGGTAGGTAGTGGTGGTGTTTTATTCACCTTTGGAGTGCAGCCTGTATAAATCCTGAATTTAGCAGTAGTTAGATATGTCTCAAGAACAAAAGAGTCTTCTATTTGAATGGCTGGGACATGTAGGGTACTAGAAGCAACCACTGGAAGAAAAAGGAGTCCCAGTAGTCAAAGTTTAAAGACCTCCTTTTCTAAATATCCACAAGTTGGTTCAGTGTCCTGCTGAATTGGGTGGGCCTTCATGTCCCACCAAACATGTTTAATATTACAGCCTTTCCTCCATAAACCAAGGCTGCAGATTAAGTATACACAGTACTTAGCATCCAAACAGAAATCACTAACATTGATCAATAAGGGAAAAAAGGGTTCCTGACTCAGGTAAGAGCTAGAAATTTGATAATCCTAGCATTGTTCTATCAACTTTTTTTGGGAAAAGGAAAAGATCCAAAGACTTGTGGCAACACAAGTTGACAATACAAATATTCTTCACCTCCCACTTTTTTTTTGTACGTTTCACAACCTGGCAGAATATGTTGCCTGTAAACATTGCTATGGGAACTAAACTGAGATAGATCTCTGTTGGAAGAAAGCCATGGCTTGCTTGGATTGTTTGCCAAGGCCTCTGCCCCTTGTAGGCCTATTTTAAAATGTCTTCCTGGAGTGAGAGTGAAAACCTGGTGAAAATAATGGGATTAACTTCTTCAGGATGACACCCACTCAATTCATTGGAGCGAGTGCGCCCCCCCACACTTTATCTCTGAAACAGGTCTGACACCTTGTGGTAAAATTGGGAATTGCATGCCCCCCTGACCTGAGGCCTTGATGGAAATGAGTGGGGGAGTAGACCACAGGAAATGGACTGTGGCCCAGACAGAAGATGGTCCCATATTAACATTGCAGGATCTGTTCTGACCTGCTTTAGGACTGGCAAAGCCAATTGTTATTATTTGTCTAAATCGGATTGTTGTTGTGTGCCTTCAAGTTGTTCCCAACTTACAGTGACCTTAAAGCGAACCCATCATGATAGTTTTTTGGGGGGCAAGATTTGTTCAGAGGTGGTTTGCCTTTGCCTTCCTTTGAGGTTGAGAGCATGTAACTTGTCCAGGGTCACTCAGTAAATTTCCATAGCTGAGTGGGGATTCGAACCATGGTCTCCAAAGTCATAGTCCAATGCTATGCCTCGCTGGCTCTCAGTGAGTCCCAATTAAATGAGAACCACCAAATTGGTGGGATTTACCTGTGTGTTGACTCACCACTCAGGATACAATTCAGTTGATTTCTTCTAGTTGTGACTAATCAATAGGATTCAGTTTTGCATTTTCTTCTGTTTGTACAGACCTTTTGGGGTATTTATATGGTAATCTCTCAAGGCAGGAAAACTGAGGTGATTGATGTTCTGTCTGCCTGAGCTAGTAAAGGAGAATCATATGTGACAGAAGATAAAAACATAGGTGGTCCTGACTCCTTTCTCCACAGCCAGATTTATTTCTTTTGTCCCCCTTCCCAGCCTTTTCGATGCCTTGTGGCTCTCCTCTACTGATTCCTCATTCATGCCTCTGATTTTTCTAAAGTGTCATCATACTCCTGGGCCTTACCACATCCTGAAGAAAAGCGGCAGAGCAGCAGGAACATTCCGTCTTTCCTGCTGCTTTACTGCATGACCTCGGTGTTCTTTTATTCTGGTCCCATGGAGGACTGAGGTAAAATCGCACCTTTTTGCTAACCAGAAAAAGCCGTTAGCAAAAAGACATGGTTTTACCTTGGTCCCCCCCAGGACTGGAACAAAAGAACACCAGAAGTACGCCGATGTCATGTGGCAAGGCAGCAGGGAAGACAGAACATTCCTACTGCTTTGCTGCTTTTCTTCAGAGTGCAGTAAGCCTCTTGTCTTACTATGCTGCCTTACTGTGGTATGGAGTTCTCTGGGCTCTTGTAGGCTATGCCAGAACAACACAAGTCTGGTAGGTTCTACCCAGCTGGTGCAGCTTCAAGGAGGGCTCTGGTGGCAAACTGCATGTCTACCATCCAAGGCCAAGTATGGAAAGGCTCTCCACCAGGAGGTCAGCCACTGGTGATGAAGTGGCCACAACAACTATGAATGCAATGTTGGTATAGAATAGTTGCCATCTACATCAGCGGATGGACAACTCATACTGGTGATATCACAGATCTTTAAGTTCAAAATTTACCCCACTGGTAAAATATTGCAGAAAATAAGGCAAGCAGTCAGTCTGGCTTGTAGCATGTTTGAGGGGAGGCTTCTTCATCTCTTCATGGTATCTCAGGTTGTTGTCCCAAAGAAAATGGAGAGTGACTAGTGTAATCTGGAGTAAGCTTTCTACCCAGACAGATCTGCAGATATTTGTTGGCTCATAAGAAGCAGAGAAAAATGTCAGATGTTCCTTTATTTGCTCTTTATGTAAAAAAAAAAAAAGTATACAGTGCTGAGCTCAAATTACATAAATATATAGGCATTAAGCCACTCTATGACAATAACATTTTCTCAGCTTCTAAATATGGCTGTGGCTGGCTTTTCTTCGCAAATGAAGATTCAGGAAGGACTCATCCCACGCTTTCTGCAAGCGCGCTGATGACTAAAAAGGCCAATCCGAGATAAACAAGTCCGGTTGCAGAAAGCACAGCAGAAGGTCTCCTTGGATGATGTTTTTGGGTTGTGATTCTTTCTGCGTTGTCATTTCTCTTCAAGACTTGTTCGACGTGAGTTCTCAAATAAGGCTGCAGCATTGTGGATAGTGTGTCTCCATGCCTCCTGATGTGAGGCCAGGGCGGACCACTGTTGGTGATCAATTTGGCCGAGCCTGAGATTCTAAATATAAACATGTGGTAAAGAGTCAGTTCCACTCAGCTTCAGATCTCTGACTGATCCACAAGCAGGAAGCTTCCAAGAAGCTGAGAAGAAAACTGGGCCAACATGCCACTTGGAGATCAATATATTCAATGAAAATAGCTCCATGGTTTGCACAGTTTACCCAAAATCTCTGCAAGCCCCCATGTTCCATCCTCATTGCATACCACTTGGCTTCATGAACTAGTATAACCTACTGTATCTTTACAACACTTGCCTTCCTACCCCAATAGATCAGGGTTCCAGTTTACAACTGTGCAGGATGAAAATGGCCATAGTACTTAAAGACAAGTGAGAATTCAATCTAGAAATTTAAGGGGTATATCATCAAGGTTGTTCACTAGTTTAATTGTGCACATTCTTGTGTGCCTTCAAGTCGACTTCAAGTTTTGGTGACCCAAATTTTTGTGGCAAAATTTCTTCAAAGGAGTTTTGCCACTGACTTCCTGTAAGGCTGAGGCAGTCTCTTGCCCAAGGTTACTGTTTGTTTTCATGGCTGAGCAGGGATTTGAACTAATTTTTCAGAGTCTTAGTCCAACACTCAACCCACGACACCTTGCTGACTCTCAATTGTACACACTGTCCCCCTCAGAATCCTAGGAAATGTAGCTTAATGAACATTTTAGGAATTCCATGTCAGAAAACCTAATGTCCTCTTCCCCTACTGCCTTAGAGAGGTACAGTTCTCATGGTTTTTTGAGAACTGTTAAATTAATGACTGTTAAACCAATTTAAGGCTCTGGTGTAAATACATTCTCAGGAGAACAACTGAACACATATCTTTTGTTGATTGCTCAGCACTCAGATCTTTGGCAGCATCTAATGGATAACAAGGTAGAATAAATATAAACTCTGGAGTGATAGCTTTGCTTTTTCTCTCTTGATAACCTAGAGAAAGGAATGTATTCTGGTGAATATTAAAAGATAATAAATTACTAAGAAGCACAATGTGTTACAACCCTGTGTTGCATGCTGTGGTCTGTAGGACATGGCATTGTTTAAGCAATTGGTTCCTGTATTTGCTACTGAATTAGAAATGAGTACATGTAATGCATTTTTCTGTGCCCAAAGAGCTGACCAATTGCATCATCAGCATGGCTTATTTTCTTCACCCTATCAATAATGTTTTTGCCAAACTTGTATTCTCTTCAACAAGTCTTGAAGAGAAACGACAACGCAGAAAGAATCACAACCTGGAAACATCACCCAAGGAGACTTCTGCTGTGCTTTCTGCAACTGGACTTGTTTTTCTCGGATTGGCCTTTTTAGTCATCAGCGTGCTTGCAGAAAGCGCGGGATGAGTCCTTCCTGAATCTTTGCGAAGGAAAGCCAGAGATGCTCAACGAGGCACTGTGTAAAAATATTTTCAAAATAAAGAGCAAGGGGCCTTAGAAAAATAATAGATATATTACATAATAAATGTTATGGACTACAGCCGGGGTCAGTTATAGGGAGTGAATAACTCCCTTGTTAAAATAGCTTCACAGGCTACTGCTTTGTTTCTGGGAACAATTCAAAGTGCTGGTCATGAGTTATAAAGCACTACACAGCTTAGGTCCAGACTATATGAAAGACCTATCTCCCCATATGAACCTGCCCATTTTAAGATCTACAGGCAAAAGCTTTCTTGCAGTCCTACCACCATCACAGGCTCACTTGGTAAGGACACAAGTCTTCTCAGTGGCTGCTCCCACGATCTGGAATACCCTTCCACACAGGAGGCTAGACCTTCCTGCTTTCCTTTCACCAGCAAGCAAAGACCTTTTTGTTTAAGCAGGCTTCTAATGTGTAAGCAGGGAAGCTTCTTATTGGGATGTGTTTTATATGTTTTTAAAATTTTGTATGTCTTTTAAAATGATTTTATACTGTTTAATGTGGGGATTCTTAATTGTTTAAAAATTTAATTGCTAAGTTTTAAAAATTTATTCTCTTTGGGAGCCTCCTTAGGTCCCAGTCTGGAAAAAGGCAGCCTTTCTCTCTCCCTCTGGCTTTTCTTCGCAAACGAAGATTCAGGAAGGACTCATCCCACGCTTTCTGCAAGTGCGCTGATGACTAAAAAGGCCAATCCGAGATAAACAAGTCCAGTTGCAGAAAGCACAGCAGAAGGTCTCCTTGGGTGATGTTTCCGGGTTCTGATTCTTTCTGCATTGTCGTTCCTCTTCAAGACTTCTTCGGCGTGAGTTCTCAAATAAGGCTGCAGCATCATGGATACTGCGTCTCCATGCCTCCAGATGTGATGCCAGAGCGGACCATTGCTGGTGATTAATTTGGCCGAGCCTGAGATGTTGTTTCAGGGAGTCCTTGTATTGCTTTTTTGGAGTGCCCCTCTTATGCTGACCTGTGGCGAATTCACCGTAGAGTAGTATTTTTGGGAGGCGATGGTCCTCCATCCTAGAAACGTGCCCTGCCCAGTGCAGCTGTGTTTTCTTCACCCTATCTCTTTGGGAGCCTCCTTAGGTCCCAGTCTGGGAGAAAGGCAGCATACAAATGAAAGAAATGAAATAACAGTCCACTTAGTCAGATACATGAAACTTTTGTGCTCAGATAATGTGCATGTATAATACACATACATAAGCATGTGAGAGCAGATTAAAAGAAGCAGTGGATAGTGAATGGTCAGAAAATGCAAACAAATATATTGTATTCACAAAAAAACCCCACCCCATTCTTGGGGTTCTGGTGACCACAAAAATTGTCCTGGGGAGCCACATATAGCCCATAGCTGGCATTTTGACTACTCCTGAAATGCAACAACACAACTGAAGTCTAAAGGAATATAAATGGTCATAATGGCCAGAACAAGTTTTTTTGTAATAGCAATGCAGAGTTAATTAACATGTATATTGGGACAGGAAACCATTGTCCTCAATGGCACTTTCCCGACATACTGATGCAGCACAAATTTATTTGTGGGTTTAGTCAATTGTGCCTGAAACAACCAATCTAGAATCTAGTTATACAGCTCACAAAGAACTGGATGCTTCTATCAAGTCAGGATATTTGTGTATCCACCCCAGTGTTATCTGCTCGGGCAGCACCTTTCCCAAAGAGTTACATTATTTTCCCCATCTCCTGCTACTCGAGATCTTTTCAACCTGGATATGCTAAGAACTGAAGTCAAAATCTTTCTGCATATGAAATGTGTGCTTTAGCAAAAGCTCCATCCCAAATTGCTTTGCCTGATATGGCATCACTTTTTGTGTCAGCCAGCCAGAATGGACACAAACAGTGAGACACAAGAGTTGGGCAGCTCAGTCCTTCATACAGCCTTCATAACCAAATACTGTATGTTATCAGCCCACAAATTCCATCCTCAAGTTTCTTTTATCATGTTATGTGTTGAAGGCACTGGTTGCCCCTATCCCAAAGCTTGGAAATGTTTCTTTTGTGGACTGCCAGTATTCACCAGTGGCTGAGATGGCTGGTGGATTCTCATAATCCACCACCCAGCATAGCCAGTGGCCACTGTGGCTGGGAATTCTGGAAACAGTAGTCCAAAGGTGTAACTTTTCCCACTCTGTCCTTTTCAGAGTCGTGCACAGAGCTTCTGTTTGCAGGCACATCATTTCTCACTGCAGAAGCTAATCAGCCACATTAAACCAAATCAAATTTCATTCAGCTCTGACCTACAGTAAACTCAGAATGCAGAGAAACATCTTGTCTCAGAAAGTTATCATGCAGACAATCTGTACTCTCTAGCCTGCCTTTTCCCAGTTCAGAAAAAGCACAGTTGATTTCCTTAACTGAGTCCCAGCTCAGTTAATCATAGAATCATAGAATTGGAAGAACCACAAGGGCCATCCAGTCCAATCCCCTGCCATGCAGGAATTCACAAATCATTCCCGACAGATGGCCATCCAGCCTCTGCTTAAAAACCTCCAAAGAAGGAGACTCCACCACACTACAAGGCAGTGTATTCCACTTCCGAAGAGCTCTTACTGTCTGGAAGTTCTTCCTAATGTTTCGGTGTAATCTTTTTCCCTGTAGTTTGACCTCATTGCTCTGTGTCCTAGTCTCTGGAGCAGCAGAAAACAAGCTTGCTCCATCCTCAGTATGACATCCATTCAAATATTTAAACATGCCTATCATGTCCCCTCTCAACCTTCTCTTCTCCAGACTAAACATGCCCAGCTCCCTAAGCTGCTCCTCATAGAGCATGGGTTCCAGATCTCCCACCATCCTGGTTGCCTTCCTCTGGACACATTCCAGCTTCTCAATATCCTTCCTGAATTGTGGTGCCCAGAACTGGACACAGTACTCCAGGTGAGGCCTGACCAAAGCAGAATACTGGCACTATTACTTCCCTTGATCTAGCCACTATACTCCTATTGATGCAGCCTAGAATCGCAATGGCTTTTTTAGCTGCTGCGTCACACTGCTGACTCATGTTCAGCTTGTGGTCCACTAAGATTCCTAGATCCCTTTTGCCTGTACTATCATCAAGCCAGGTGTCACCCATCCTATATCTGTGCATTTCATTTTTACTGCCCAAGTGTAATATCCTACATTTCTCCCTGCTGAAATTCATTTTGTTAGTTTTGGCCGAACTTTCTAATATGTTCAGGTCATTTTGGATTCTGACCCTGTCCTCTTGGGTATTAGCTACCCCTCCTAATTTGGTGTCATCTGCAAACTTGATAAACGTACCCTCTATTCCCTCATCCAAGTCATTGATAAAGATGTTGAATAGCACTGGCCCCAGGACACTGTGGCACCCCACTAGTCACTTCTCTCCAGGATGAAGAGGAGCTACAGAGATAACAGCTCCAGGCCCAGTTCTAAAACCAAGTTAATGGAACCCCACTACAGGCATTGTGGGTTGTGCTTTTTCTTCCTTTTTCATCCAGTCATGCCATTTACATGAGGCTGAAGGAACCAGTGCCAAAACAAAGCTTTGGAACAGAAAGCAGATGCAGAAGGTGCACTAAAGGAGTAGAAACTCTCATTGTTTTCTTTCTTTAAAGCAGGGAGCGGGTGGATCATTCAGCCCTCCAGATGTTGTTGGACTGCAATCCCCCATAACCTTAGCTAGCATAACCAAGGGAGAGGAATGCTGGGAGCAGTAGTCTAATAATATCTGGAGGATGCCTCTGCTTTAAAGCCAGCATCAATACATAAAACATGGGCTTTCATAGGAACTTTCATAGACTAAGATCCAATGGAGTCAGAGTCTCTCTTTCTTGGCCCCATGTCACCAAGCATTTGGGCATCTTCTGTTTGCACACTGAGTGACTAACTCATGCCATTCTTTCTTTCATTCTGGGGACCATCACATACACGAGCCACAGGATTTCATGAGGCAGGCATGAATGTTGGGCATGCTGCCCAAAGTCTGTAGAAAACATGGCCCCTGAATTGACTGATCAAATGTTTTAGATGCTTTGCAGTTTCCTAAGCTTTCACATTACGAATTTCTGCTTTTTCATAAACCCATAATAAAAATGTATATAATGACGAGACTGATTACACACAAATGTGTACTTATCTATGGATAAAACTATCTCAGGAACTCAGAAGCCAGGAAACAAAGGCACATACTACCATTTAAAAGATGATGCTTGCTTTCTGAGGAATCCCGCTGTTCATTGATGCATACAGCACAATCCTGTGTTTAATCATACAGTGCGTTCCCACCAAGGTGAATGGGACATACTACCAAGTAAGCATTCCCATTGCATCCTCTGCAATTTCAGGCCTATAGAATAGGAAAACCTGGTTGCATTCCCATATTTTGGGTAGGAAAAAAATGAGCTCTCTCTTTTTAAGAATCAATCACTGCGGAGAATTCATTTGCATTAAAGACTATGATTCCCTGTGACAGCAAATCCTCCATTCTGCTGGCATTTGATTCCTAAGGTTCAAATACCCATACAGTCAAATAATTGGTTCTTAAATGCAATCATTTCTCCAGTACATGAAGAAACGGGTTCAGGCAGAATACACTTCCAGATTGCTGTAATTCTGGTGGTATTGGAAATAAGCCCCACTGAACACAGTGTACTTTCAACATAGTACTGCTTTACATTTTGCTTAGAATAAGGGGCTGGAGGAGAATAAGAACGCCAACAGTCAGTGTATTGAGATGTGTAGTCCACCCTCATGGGGGGGGGGAGGGATACTCTAAACCAGTGGTTCTTAACCTGTGTTCTGGGGACCCCCCCCGGGGGTCTTTGATGTCCTCACAGGGGGTCTGCGAAGGCTTGAACCACATAATAGGCACTAAGGCAAAGGCTGGCTGGCTTGGCCTGCACATTGCCATTCAATCCACTCCAGCCACAAACTTGCAGGAAGAAGCAGGAGAAAAATCTTCCCTCCCCTCCAGTACCTCTGAGGGGAGGCTTCATGGATGGTGAATTGTATTATTATTGTATAATAATAAAATTGTATTATTATCATCAAGTATTATTATTGTTATGGTTTTAAATGTTGAGTTAAGTCTTGGGGGGTCCACAGCAACAAACGATATTTAAAGGGGGTCCCTGGTAAAGAAAAAGTTAAGAGCCACTGCTTTAAACAGTAAAACACGAAGTCAATAGCAGAAGAATGTGGACAAGTCATTTCCGGGCAGCGACTGATCAACAAACAATGCCTTGCACATCACTTCCCTGCCTCCAACACCGTTTTTAGTGATGGCTTTGAGCATTTTGTGGCCTCATTGCTAAATCTGCGACAAACATTTCTAACGTGTTCCCCCCACCGGCCACCCTCTCCAAACTAAGCATCTGCTCTGCTTCCTGCGACCCCCTTTTCTCTATGATCCCATTCTCTTAAAATGGAAGTCAAGAAGAATGGCAACATGGGCCCTAGTTCATGGTTTATTAATTTTTTATTTTCCAAATATGTATAATTTTATGTGATAACTTCTGATTTTAGTATAAAGGTGTAAATATAACGTTCATTGGAAAAGAAAAAAAGAGTGATTATAGTGTGTTTAGATTAAGAGGAAAAATGTATTAGTGTTAGGATTGATAGTTTTATTTTTGTATTAGTAAGAAAAGAGGAAAACAATTTTTTTGCATTATTGTTATGGCCTTTTGCGGTCGGGTGTATTTTTCAGTAGAATGGTCTTGTTCCAATTAAAAAATTCCTAATCCCCAAAATTTATAATTCCTAGTTCATGGTGGTCTACTCTCTATGGTTTTCAGTCCTCCCAAGGAAATGAATGCCCGGTCGTTTTAAGCTTCCAACTCTGCAGAATCCTCCTCCGCCAATTCTAAAAATGTTCACATTTATTTTTGTAAGCTTTTAATTATCGATGCAGTTTAGACTTAAGTTGACATGGGGGGGGGGAATTCTGCACGGTTTGAGGGTTTTGTCATCAGAATACAGTAATAATGCACGTCTCCCTCCTTACTCGTTAGGGCCTCCAGACTGCTTCAGACTTCAACTCCCAGAATTCCCGGCTGTTGGCCAAGTCAGCTAGGGATTCTGGGAGGTGAAGTCCAAAAAAACCTTGGAGGACCAAAGCTCTAGGGAATCATTGCCCTACGCTTTTGGCAGCCTCACCAAGAGAACCAGGGCTGCTTAAAAGGGACCCAGTCTTTCTGGTACGACTCTATGGCACCGACGAAGGGAATGAAGCCAAAGGCCCATTGGCGGAAGTGCCTGTTCCTCGTGCTTCCGGTTTGTTTCTCGGCTGGAGGTGAGTAAGGGAAAAGCTTGCAAGCAGAGCAGCTCACAGAGCAGGCGGGAAAGCGACCTGTCCAAATTCTTTGTGCAACTAGCACGAGGGTGGGGGGTGGAAAACACTGGTTTTTTTGGGGGGGTGGGTTCCACAGGGTTGCTACTTTTAGTCTGGCATCTGGTTGGTCCCAGCTGGAGTAGACCCATTCAGTCAGTTGTTGAATAGTGAGTCCACACACAGGTAAAAGCAGTGGACTCAATAGTTCTGTTCCAGGCAGGACGATCAGCAGGGTTTTGGAAGCAATCAAAACACGAGGCAGCTCCTTTCCCAGCTATTTATCCTTGTTTCTTCTACCCGCAAGAACAGCAGTACCAACAGCAGCAAAACAACAGAACTAGTGATTTTGTGGGAAATCTTCTGCATTCAGGGGCTGTTTCACCCTGCAGAATTATAGCATTATAAACTGCCATGGCTTCTTCCTATAGAATCCAGGGGTTTGTAGTTTAGTGGTGTGTGTGTGTGTCCTCTCTCTCTGGCTTTTCTTCGCAAACGAAGATTCAGGAAGGACTCATCCCGCACTTTCTGCAAGCGTGCTGATGACTAAAAAGGCCAATCCGAGATAAACAAGTTCGGTTGCAGAAAGCACAGCAGAAGGTTTTCTTGGGTGATGTTTCCAGGTTGTGATTCTTTCTGCATTGTTGTTTCTCTTCAAGACTTGTTCAGCATGAGTTCTCAAATAGGGCTGCAGCATTGTGGATAGTGCGTCTCCATGCCTCCCGATGAGAGGCCAGGGTGGACCATTGTTGGTGATCAATTTGGCCGAACCTGAGATGCTGTTCCAGGGAGTCCTTGTATCGCTTTTTTGGAGCGCCCCTCTTATGCTGACCCGTGGCGAGTTCACCGTAGAGTAGTATTTTTGGGAGGCGATGGTCCTCCATCCTAGAAACGTGCCCAGCCCAGCGCAGCTGTGTTCTCAATATCATGGCCTCAATGCTGGTGATCCCTGCTTGCTCAAGGACAGCAACATTTGTCACATAGTCCAGTGTATATTTAGGATTGTGCGTAGACAGTGCTGATGGAAGCGTTCGAGGAGTCATAAGTGGTGGCAATAGGTATGTATGTATAGGTGTGTATGTATAGAAGAATTTTCTGGCTGAGAATTCTAAGTATCACTCCTTAAACTGCAAATCTGAGGTGTCCACAGGATGTTGCTATTGCTGTTAAAGTGGAAGGTAGCATTTAATTGTGTAGTGTGGATGGGACCCTGGTCAGTTATCTCCCTTCAGACCATCCTTTCACAGTTTCTCTTGCAGACTGTGGTATAGATCTGTTAGAGAAGGGAAGTGGGATGCACACAGACTCACATTTACTTGCCTCTTGCAGACTGGACTTCAGAGAGTCTTTGGCCTTTAACAGCCTGAACAAGCTTTTAGGATACTTATCAAGTGGAAACTTACTACTAGCACTTGTATGTGTTTATGTTGGTAGGGAGTTTGTGTTTTGATGATTTGTGTTCTCTGACAGCATCAAGAACAAATCTCTGAAAGTATAATGGATCCTCTGCGGGCTCAGCAGTTGGCAGCTGAACTGGAAGTGGAGATGATGGCTGATATGTACAACAGGTATTGGCTAAGGACAAACTGTTCTTTAATGGCATTTAATGGCACTCCCAGCATGAAAGTAGTGTTTTATGAAATTGTCGGTTTTGTGGGTGTATAATGTTGGGCACTGTATGCTGTGGACTGTGTTTTTCTTTGCTACAAATTTCCTAAACTTTTTTGCCATTGCCTTCATTTGAGGCTGAGAGAGTGTGTGACTTGCCCAAAGCTACCAAGTGTGTTTCCATGGTTTAAAGGAGATTCAAACCCTGAAGCTGAAGGTACAGTTATATCTCAGCCAAAGAAAGTTGAACTATTGATATATTGGGTACAGCTCTCGTTAAATATGTTTTCTAAAAAATAATGTTCTTTCAAGTGTAGACATTTTTTGTTAGATCTAAGGAGGTCCAGCCAATGTGGCATAGTGGTTTGAGTGTTGGACTACGACTCTGGAGACCAGGCTTCAAATCCCTGCTTGGCCATGAAAGCCCACTGGGTGACCTTGGTTGGGCAAGTCACACACTCTCAGCTTTAGAACTTGTGATAGGTTCGCCTTAGGGTCTCCATAAGTTGGAAATTACTTGAAGGCACACAACAACAATAATATGCTATTCTCTTTTCATTTTTACAAGTATTTCAATTAAACAGTTTCCATATAAAGGTTTGGATGCATTTGAATATAACATTTAAACCAGATGTGCTAAGTCAGATAATGTTATTGAGAACACTCTCAATACATAGTGTTATGTGATTATTGGATAATCAGAAAATGGGATAAAATTGCAGTTTTACTTTTTTAAAGTAAAATTCCAGTTCTACTTTTTCTGGAGAACCCACATCACTGCTGAGAGGTGTAATTCAGAAACATCTGGAGCACTGCCCAATTTCCAACTTAGGTCTTAAAAAACAACCTTATACCCAGGCAGTAGTGATTGTAAAGATTGTGAACCCCTGTTGGGGAGTATATGTAAATTTGTGTAATTGAATGGTTAGTTTCTGGGTATAGAAATGCAAGGCTGATTAGTGTCTGTTTGGCTGATGGTTGGTTGATGGGCCATTATCTGCTGGAAGTCCTCCTGTCTCTGGGTGGAATTCCAGGAGGACTTCCATCAGCCAAACAGACACTAATCAGCCTTACATTTCTATACCCAGAAACTAACCATTCAATTACTGTACACAAATTTACATATACTCCCCAACAGGGATTCACAGCATATAAATTCCACACACACTCCTACCCAGCCATTCTTTGAAGATGCTGGCCACAGATGCAGGCAGAACATCAGAAAGAAACTATTCCAGAACATGGTCTCACAGCCCGGAAAAAAACCAAGGAAAATCTATGGATGCCGGCCATGAAAGCCTTTGACTTCACATTACCTGTTTCCCTTATCTATTTCCCCCAAATCATGTACATTTGGACATTGAAACCATAGAAGTAGTAGGAATTCCAGAGCCTCACATCTCCTCCAAGAAAGTGGGATAGTTACTTATCAATATGGTTTAATTTCCTGGTATTTATCTTCTCAGCCTCACAAGAATTAAAAGAAAATTATTTTAAAGTTGTTCATAGGTGGTATCTCACCCCACTTAAACTAAGTAAAATATATAAACTAAAAGAGAAGAAATGTTGGAGGTGTGAAACAGAGGTGGGGTCACTATTCCACATGTGGTGGAATTGCCCCATTATAAGATCTTTTTGGGAAAAGGTACAAAAAACAATTAATAAAATTCTTAAAATAGACTATCCAATGGATCAAAAAAAATATTTGTTGAAAATTATGACATCAGTCAAGAAGGAAGATGAAAACAATATGGCCGAATTATATTATATGGAGTTACAACAGCTAGAATTAAGATAGCTTCTAAATGGAAAAAAACAGAGGCACCATTAACAAAAGAATGGATAAATAAACTGCTGGATATGAAAGATAATGACATATTGACTCATATAATAAATGGAAGACGTGTATATCAAGTGGAAGAAGAATGGACACCAATTGTAAATTACTGGAGAGGCAGATAAAATAATAGTGATTAATGATTATGGAACATATCGAACTATGGAACTAGAGCGAACAGCAACTGAGGGAGATGAGTATTAAAGAAAAGTTGGAAGGGTGAGATGGATGTAGAGAAAGTAAAAGGAAGATAGGAGATATGTAAAGAGCTTAAGTGATGATGAAGGAAATCCGAGTGAGGAATATAAAACTAAGTTACCGGTAATAATCCCAGAGAGAGGAGCATAACAGGGGAGGTCTATAAGGGGGGATGGGGGGGAAGGAACGGAGGAAAGCTGTATGAATAGATGAGAATAGACAGATGCAACATTGACACAAACAATTAGAACATAAGAGAACAATCCTTTATTTTTTCTTTTTGGTGGAAATGTAGCAATGTTGGAAATAGGTTTTGTGAGAAAATGTTAATATATATATATATATATATATATATATATTAAAAAGACCATTCTCTCATGCTAGTGTAGAACGCTTAAGAGATCCAAATTGTACGTCTGCAAGCCTTTTATGAAAACTGATTTCATTTTTGTCTTCTACACACAGTTCTCAAATATATTTGGTACTCTGGGAGGACCAATTGCCTGTGTTATTGAATGTACTAGGGATATCATAGCATCACTGAGTTGGAAAAGACCACAAGGGCCATCCAGTCCAACTCTCTGACTTGCAGAAATACACAATCAAAGCACTCCCGACAGATGGCCATCCAGCCTTTGTTTAAAAACCTCCAAAGAAAGAGACTCCACCACACTCTGAGGCAGCATATTCCACTGTCAATATTTAGGAAGAATCTCTTTCCTGTAGTTTGAGTCCATTGCTCCATGTTCTAGTCTCTGGAGCAGCAGAAAACAAGCTTGCTCCATCTTCAATATTACATCCCTTCAAATATTTAAACATGGCTATCATGTCACCTCTTAACCTACTCTTCTCCACGTTAAACATACGCAGCTCCCTAAGTTGCTCCTCATAGGGCATGGCTTCCAGACCTTTTACCATTTTAGTCTCTCTCCTCTGGACACATTCCAGCTTGTCAATATCCTTCCTGAATTGTGGTGCCCAGAACTGGACACAGTATTCCAAGTGACCCAAGCAGAATAAAGTGATGTTATGGTCATTTTGAATTCTGATCCTGTTCTCTGGAGTATTAGCTACCCCTTCTAATTTGCTGTCATCTGCAAATTTAATAAGCATGCCCTCTATTCCATCATCCAAGTCATTGATAAAGATGTTAAATAGCACTGGCTCAGGACAGAACCCTGTGGCACCCCACTAGTCACTTCTCTCCAGGATGAAGAGGAGCCATTGGTGACTACTGTTGCAGTTCGGTCAGTCAACAATTTACAAATTCACCTAACAGTAGCATTGTCTAGCCCAGTGGCTCTTAACCTGTGGTCTGCAGACCCCCAGGGGGCTGCAATGTCCTCACAGGGGGTTCGCGAAGACTTGAAGGCTACTTGGCCCACCTTCTCCCCACAGTGGAGCAGCCACATGACAGGAGCTAAGGCAAAGGCTGCCTGGTTGGCTTGGCCTTTGCATTGCCATTCAATCCTACCCAGCCACGAACTTGCAGGAAGAAGCAGGGGAAAAATCTTTCCTCCTCTCCAGTGCCTCTAAGGCAAGGTTCAACAGATGGTGTACTTGTGTTGTTGTTGTTGTTGTTGTTGTTGTTAGGGTTTTAAACCCTGAGTTAAGTCTTGGGAGTCTGCGGCAGCAAAAGATATTTAAAGGCAGTCCCTGGTAAAGAAAAGGTTAAGAGCCCATATCTAGCTCACGTTTTACTAGCTTAATTGCAAGAATATGATGGAGGACTTTGTTGAAAGCCTTACTGAAATCAAGATATGCTACATCCATAGCATTCCCTTCATCTACCAAGTTTGTAGCTCTATCAAAAGAAGATCAGATTAGTCTGGCATGACTTGTTTTTGAGAAACCCATGTTCATTTTTAGCGATCACGGCATCCCTTTATAAGTGCTGTCTATTTAATGGTCTGCTCTAGAAACTTTCCTGCTTTTGATGTCAGGCTGACTGGGTGATAATTATTTGGGTCTTCTCCCCCCCCCCCCGCTGGCTTTTTTTTTGGAAGATGGGGACAACATTTGCCCTCCTCCAGTCTGTTAGGACTTCTCCTGTTCTCCAGGAATTATCAAAGATTATTGAAAGTAGTTCTGAGATTATTTCTGCCTGTTCTTTTAATTCACTTGGATATAGTTCATCTGGCCCTGGAGATGAATTCATTTAGAGTAGCCAGATATTCCTGTACTACTTTTCTTTACCTATTCTTTGCTGTTGGATTTGTCTCTCTTGAAATTACCCAGATTTTAAGGTGTCTGCAGGTATTGGTTCTTCCTAACAAGTAAGTGCCTAACCCTCCATCCATGTCTCTCTTCCTGGGATTGATTCAGTCTTTTCCTGCTGAAACTGCCTTTGAAAGACCTGTTCTTCCTGTTTGTTAGAAATGTCTTTCAACCACAAAATAAGGCAAAAGAGTTGGGCAGGCAAGCTGGCAACTACAATTTGTAACAGGAGGGAAAATATTTGTCTGCCTTTGAATCGAATACACTTATTTAGAAGGAATTCCCACTGAGCTCAGTGGGGTTACTCCCCAGCAAACATGCAAGGGGTTGTATCCACACAACCAGATTCTATGCAAACCTGACAACTTCGAAGTTAATGGAACTGGTTTGAAAGTAGACAGTCCTATTCAAAAGCATCTTATTTAATTGTAAACTGGATGGGATGTGTGTCACAAAAGTCATTTTAGAAATGTGTATTAAACATTTATCTATGGTAATCTAATATGTTGTTATTTGTAAAATAATTTAGGATGTTGCAATCAACTTTAAGCAGAATAGCCTTACACTGAGCAAATGAAACCCTGGGTTGAATCAAACTCATATTGCTGATGGTGCTAGTTACTAGTTATATCATGGGATCATGAGAGGAAAATTCCCCATGTACCCCTGCATCCTCCAGATCTGTTCTGGAAGGTTCAGAGGCCCTCTGGAGCAGATATTCAGGTGGTGCAGAGAGCTGTGGGTAGGAGTGAGAGGGACAAAGTCCTGTTGTACTAGCACACATCTGGTTGTCAATGTTAAATTAACCCCTTTCTTGAAATCTTGGAAGTGAAAGCAAGTGTTGATAGACAGGAAAGACAGCTGGGAAGTAACACCTGGAAAGGGTTATGCATGAATGTAGAATTTGTTGAAGAACTAATGGCCCTCCAGATGTTGGATTGAAACTCTTGTCATCCCTGGCCACAGGCCATGCTGGCTGAGGCTGATAGAAATTTGAATCCTAAGACCATCTGGAGGACTACAAGTTCTACCACTCACTCCCTGGTATACAAAGAAAGATTGGTGACTCAGGGATTAGTTGAAAAAGGGTACTTATATTAAAAGAAAAGTGTCATAGTTGAAATGGATACAGTTTAGATTACAGAAACAGTAACAATTTGAACCTGCTGCAGTTATTCAGAATACTTGAATTGTTTGGGGTAGAGATGAAGCTGCATTTTAGTCACCTGCTTTCATCCCAAAGCATATTTTGCTGAGAGAGGTTAACAGCACAATTCTAGGAACAACTTCAACAACTTCTTCTTTGCTGTCAAGTTGACTTTGACTTACAGCAACCTTATGGATGAGAGACCCCCAAGAACCCCAGTCGTCATCTGCCTTGCTCAGTTCTTGCAAACTCAAGCCGTGGCTTCTTTGATTTAATCAACCCACCTGTAGTGAGATCTCTCTAGGCATGTGTACTCAAAAGTAAATCTCTTTTTGAGTTCACTCCTAGGTAAATATGTATGGGATTACAGGCTTAGCAGTGTCTGGAATTTGGGTGTTCTGTATCTTAAGAACAAATTGTCATATATGATGGTTTAAAAACAAAACAAAAGCAAAACCTTGTTTGGCTGTTTTACTAATCTCTCAGGCCTAATAACTATCCAAGAGGTGATGGGCAGTAGAAGTTCTCCAACACAGGACTTTACAGGAAGACATAGTGAGTTTGTCACTCAGCAGTAAAAAGCCTCTTGATTGGTAGCAGTGGCACATTTGAAGGAGTTGTTGATAGGGTAGGGGTCAGTGATACCTGGATCCACAAATAAGGCAAAATGGGCAATAGATGAGTTGGCAATGCTGGCTGGGACTGCTGGGAGTTGCAGTCCAATAGCATCTGGAGTGCTGCTGGATTCCCATACCAGTTCAAAATCTTTGAGGAAATTTCATGTGATTATAGTAGGTGTGCTGAAGCTTGGACCTCCAGATGATACTGGATTGCAATGCCCATCATCCTTGGTGTTGGTCATGATGACTGGGGCTGACAGAAGTTGGATTCCAACAGCTGGAAAATCATAAGTTGTCCATCACTGCTTGGGGGGCATTGGTAGAAGTGGTTGTATAGAGGCTTTAGGTAAGAGCTATATGGTTTCCTGTTCTAGATGAATGTAGAGCAGAGTTGGAAGAGTGAAAAGACTGCTGTTTTCTCATACGCTTTTTCTCTCTTCTTCTTCTGCCCCAGAATGACCAATGCCTGCCATCGTAAATGTGTCCCTCCACACTACAAAGAGGCTGAGCTGTCGAAAGGAGAGTCTGTGTGCTTGGATCGTTGTGTCTCCAAGTACTTGGACATCCATGAGCGTATGGGCAAGAAACTGACGGAGCTCTCGATGCAGGATGAGGAGCTGATGAAGAGGATGCAACAAGGAGCTGGGCCAGCCTAAAACACCATGTTCTGATAATGGACTGTCTACCCTCCTCCCACAGTACACACTCAGTGCCTGGCCTTGGTACTGACCCTTCCTTTTTGCCAATAAAACGTCAATGTTAGATTATTTCTACTGAGTATGTTGATGCTTTTCTGCCACTTGTTAACCCCAGTGGGAGACTGGCTGTGGTTACCTTGTAAGGTAGGATGGGCAAATTGCTGCCTGTGGGCTTCATGCAGCCCCCCTGGGCTCAAAGGTTTGGGTTGTTTTGCAACTGCTCTCTACAATGTGTGGGAGCATTTTTACCACATTTTTGCCCTTCCAGGCCAATTTAGGCTCAGGAGAGGCTTTTCTGAAAAACAAGGCAGTGAACTAGAATCATAGAGTTGGAAGAGACCCCAAGGGCTCTGCCATGCCAGAACACACAATCAAAGCATTCCTGACAGATGGCTATCTACCCTCTGTTTAAAAACCTCCAAAGAAGCACTCCCAAGCAGTGTATTCCACTGTTGGACAGCTCTTCCTGCTCTTAGAAGCGATTTCCTTTTAAAAAACAACACTTTTCCTGGGCCTCAAATTGCCTGGGAGGGCATCTGAAAACATGGTGAAAATGCCCCTACTTCCTCTAGATGGCATTTAAGGGCAAAAATGTTTTTGATTTGTGTGTGTGTGTGTGTGTGTGTGTGTGTGTGTGTGTGGTGGAGTGAGAGATGCAGGCCTCCATAATCACTGCGGGGGGGGGGAATAATGTGTTCCCCTAGCCTTCTGCAGTTGCCCACACTTGTTGTAAGGGGGACAGTCTTAGCTGTGGGACCTCTTTATATATCATTGGAGTTTTATCTCTTTCAACCATTGAGTCCCAATTTTGGGAGAAAGATAGGATAGAAATAACAACATCAACAACAATAATAACAGAAGCAGCATAAAGTAGGAAGCAGGTTGGATACTGTATTCTGTTCTTCTATGTTGCTTTCCCCCCCTTTTACAGTGGTTGGCAAAGTTCCTTCTCTGGGCCACAGCTCCCAGAATTCTCCTGCCCATATGGCTAATGACTATGCTTACTGGGCGATTCTGGGAGCAATAGCCCATTTTACCCACAAGTTCTGTGTTGTTGTTGTTGTTTTAAAAAAGGTTAAAATCTAGTTCAGCAATCAGCTTTAGTGACTTATAGAAAATGAAGTGCTAGCATGGGCTTTTATTTTCCTTGTGCACTACTAGCAGAACAACATTAGAAAAAAGTTAATAAATATGTTTCATAAGTTAGTTACAAAAAACTATTTTTGTATTTTGAGCCATAGGGACTGAAATGTGACAGAGATAATGTAGTTCATCTTCTTCCTCTATGCAGAACCATCTACTCACTACAGTGGGCATGTAGGTGCATCACTATTGGTGCAACAAATAACCCTTCAGATAAGCAAGTGAGCCAAGCTACAAAATCCCAAAGTCACCAGTCAATCTAATTAGGAAATTTTTTTCTAACCTGATACTTTGGATATGGGAAAATTTCAGTGACACCAGTCTTTCTGAAAGTGTGCTGGAGCACAGTACCTACTTTTCCCAAAAGGCTGTGACTACTAATGCAGTTTTTACCTTTGCGGGGTGGGGGGAAATCCTGAATGGCTCAGGAATGGAGCTAGCTGAAGCTGCAGCAGATAACCAGTAGGGGGAGCTAAAGCCTGTAATATGTTGATTTTTGGAGCACCAGGTTTGTGGTCACAATGTTTCAAAAAAGAGTAGGGAAGTGATGCTGGTGAAAGAGCCAGAATGAACAGCCACATATCTTCCAAGGCCAGCTGTATGTAAGTTTTAATAAGGATGCCCAAAGATGAAAGCTTTTGAAAAATCCTGACACACAGCAATATTTGGCATAAGACTCTCTCTCTCTCTCTGGCTTTTCTTCGCAAACGAAGATTCAGGAAGGACTCATCCCACGCTTTCTGCAAGCACGCTGATGACTAAAAAGGCCAATCTGAGATAAACAAGTCCAGTTGCATAAAGCACAGCAGAAGGTCTCCTTGGGTGATGTTTCTGGGTTGTGATTCTTTCTGCGTTGTCATTTGTCTTCAAGACTTGTTTGTCGTGAGTTCTCAAATAAAGCTGCAGCATTGTGGATAGTGCATCTCCATGCCTCCCGGTGTGAGGCCAGGGTGGACCATTGTTGGTGATCAATTTGGCCGAGCCTGAGATGTTTCAGGGAGTCCTTGTATCGTTTTTTTTGGAGCGCCCCTCTTTCGCTGACCCGTGGTGACCACCGTAGAGTACTATTTTTGGGAGGCGATGGTCCTCCATCCTAGAAACGTGCTCTGCCCAGCGCATGTGTTCTCAATATCATGGCCTCAATGCTGGTGATCCCTGCTTGCTCAAGGACAGCAACATTCGTCACATAGTCAGTCCAGTGTATATTTAGGACTACTGATAAAATAAATCTATATAAATTAAATTCAGTTTCTGTCATTGCATCACAAGAAAACAACTGGATGGATTTTTCACAAAATTAGGAAGGAATGTTTGTAATGTTTTGAGTTAACATATAGGTAATGTGGAATACAGGAAATTCAGTTGGAGGCTCACTGGTTATTCCCCCCCCCACCCCAGCATTCATTCAGAGCAGTGTGTTTGGTGACCAAACAAGAGAGGCCTTCTCCCTCAAAGGCAACTGAGACTAATAGGCAACATGAAGAACAACTGAGCGCCAAGGAAATCTCCTCTAGAGAGCTGATACTAAATGATCATTAATGAAGGTTAATGAGTCATCTTGGGTACTACAGCTGGTACATGGATAAATATGTTGACTAGTTTAGCCACTTTGATTTTATCTGCTAAAATATAGTTGCTGTTTTAATGTTCTTGTTAAATTAGATTTTATGACCTGGTGCTTTTAGCTGCACTCTCTTGAGGCCTTTCTTTGTACAGTTCAACCTGGAGATCAAATATATCTCGTTCTTCTGCAAGGGAGATGCAAGGCATTGCTGTTCCTTCTTAAATTCCTGTTCTTGGTGCTCTTACCTTCTAGGTTGGTTGCAATTCCATGGCACTTGGAGGAAATGTCTATTTAAAACATCTGCAGTATGTAGTTGTGATCAGCAGAGGGTGCTGAGGAGCAGCCCTCCCCTCCTCACACTGCATGGATATCAACTTTGAAGCACTATTATTATCATTATTATTTTTATGAGTATGGTTCGTAATTGGGCCCCTTTGATTTCTTTTAGCCTCATTCTGTATTTGCTAATTAAATGGCAGCTGTGTTTAGCCAAAGGGTGACTTATTCAATTAGAGCTGCTTAAAGCAATTAGAAGTTATTTAAAACCACATGCTGGAAAGTTATTTGGCAACCCTTCCTTGTGGTTTTATTCCTGATCAGGGCAGGATGTTGCGCTGTGGTTGCTTCTGCAGAGCTCCCAATGCATCCTGTTGTGGCTGGAAAGGGCAACAGGAGTTTCAGGCACTGTGACAATAGCAATTAAAAGGGGTTGTTAAATCCAAGAACTACCATCTCCTGCTTGGAAAACCTGCCAGCTTCTTTAGGTCAGGTGTATTTATATGTCAAGATTTTATGTGAGGTTCAAAGTTTATACCTCCTGGGCACATTTTCTGTGTGGATATGAATATGGAAGAACTTCTGATAATTTCCTCCAAGCTACTAATGTTTCTGAGCAATGCTCTGGATCAGTTGGGATGTACTTTCATTGTTCCTAGAGTGCCGAGATCCACCAAATGGAAGCAAGGGAAAGAGAATGGTTAAAAGGCTGCCATCCTGTACACACTTGCTTGAGAGTCCTTTAAAACTCGGTGGGGCTTCCTTTCAGAGCTTGGAAGTGTTACTTTTTGACTCCAACTCCCAGAATCCCCAGCCGATTGTGGAGTTCTGAGAGTTGCAGTTTGTTTCACCCACAAGATTGCACAGTAAAAAAAAAGAAAGGCATATACAGTACTTAGAAATAAGGAACAGCAAGAATATTGTGTTACCCTGTGGTTTTCAGGAATCACGGCTTAACACAGATGGGCCAGTGTGTTAGTTCTCACTTTCCAATCACACCCACTTGCAGTGGGAACAACTACAAACCACAGAAGGGTAGTTTGTTTCCTTGTGATGTCTGAACATGGCAGTAGTTGGTGCTCTGGCTTGTTTCTTCACTGGCAAGCCCTGGATTCTTTCCATGGTTTGTTAGGAGAGAAACAAGACAGAATGTTGACTGCTGCAGTGTTTTGGACACAGCGAGCAGGAACATCAGAGAGCAGGAGCCAGCATACTGGCTCATATGTAACAAGCTGGGATTTTGTGGAATTGTGATTTGCTGTGATGTGCAAGACTGGCCTTTCAGTCTGACCTCATGCTAAACCTAGGAGTTTGATTTCAGTACCAGAACTGAGTTCATGGTATGCAACTGAATGCTGCCTACCCAGCAATAGAGTGAACACCTTAGCTTGAATGGATTATTTCTCTGTATCACCCTTCTTTAAACATCCTAGTTTGCTCCTGTGGGTTGGTGTGCCCTCTGGAGCAGATTTTAATGGAGAGCAGAGAGAAACGAGGAAAGGGGAGTCCTTTTGCATGAGCAGAACTCCTCTTACAGAATGTGATGTGGAAGGAGTTCTTTTGGACACATCTACTCCTGGGTTTCCATCCAACTTTCTTAATTCAAAGCAGCCTAATCTGGCAGTTGAGGAGAAACTTTGGAATTGTGCCTATTGCTAAGCAATTAGCCCTCAGAATACCTTGTCATCTATTACAGTTCACCCACTGAATTAGCAGGATGTCCTGATATAGTCTATAGTTGTTATAAGAGTTTGATTCAATTTCAGGATATCTTAAAGGATAAAACAGGAGAACGTATTCTATCATACCTTCTCCCTACTAGGTTCAAGAGCACATATTCTATTCATGCAGGTACTGGCTAGACCTCGGAGGCGTTATGCTTGATGAGACTAGGGGTGCATCTACATTGTAGAAATAATGAAGTTTGCACCACTTTAACTGCCATGGCTCCATCCTACAGAATCTTGGGATTTGTAGTTTTGTGAGGCACCAGCACTCTTTGGCAGAGAAGACTTCGTAAAACTACAAATCCCAGGATTCCATAGAATGGAGCTACAACACTTAAAGTGGTGTCAAACTGCATTATTTCTACAGTGTGGATGCACTCTAAACAAACGGAACTGTCATCTAATATATATACACTAGCTGTACCTGGCGTAATGTACGCTGTTAAAAAAAAACCCAAATGCCTGGTAGACCTCATGACAACCCTGTAAGGTAGGCCGGTGGATTTTTAAATTCTTCCCATCAGCATTCCACATTTTCCCCAGAATTGCTGAGGGTGACTCACTCAGTTGCCCAGCTGCTGGTGCCACCAGTTGACTGTCTGGGTCCTGTTGCAGTGGCAGCAGATGTGTTCCACCACCACCAATCGATTGTCTGGGTCCTGTTGCAGTAGCAGCGGCCATAGAGGCATCCTGCTATCACTGCCAGTTGACTGTCTGGGTCCTAATCTGAACCACAGATTGAGTGGCAGGAAGTGGTTTGTGAGATGGAGAGGGAATTTGCTTGTGGGTGATTGGTTGGATGTGTTTCCTGAGCAGCCAATCAGCACACTGGGAAAGGCAACATACCCAAGAGTTTTATATATAGAGATGAATGAGATGGATGGATGGATGGATGGAGAATATTTGTCAGAGGAGCAAACCTGCCCTTCCTTTACTTCAGCTGTCATTATGCACAGATCAGAACAATTCTTTTTCTGTCTCTCCTGGATTATAGCTCATAACCAACATAACTGTGCTGGTTGCAGAATTCTGGAAGTTGTAGTAACCACCCGCTCTACCAAATGACCGTTTGACACCCTTCTTCAGGCTCTGCCACTGCTGAGCCACTCCTGACGAATTGTGAAAAGTATGTAAGGAATACTTTCCTAAGGGCTCTTTCTGGAATTTGCAATCAGATGCATTTCTACAGAATAGCAGTAGCAATAACATTGATATTTATATACTGCTTATTAGTGCCAAAGCACTCCCTTAGTGGTTTTACAATGTGTTAGCTAATTGCCCCCAATAAGCTGGGTACTCATTTTACAGACCTACAAAAGGATGGAAGGGTGAGTCAACCTTGGAGCCCTTGGGATTGAACTCATAATGTTGTGGCTTGCAGTACTGGCATTTAACCACCTCGCCACGAGGGCTCCCTTAAGAAGGAAAAAGATGAAGAGGGTACACAAGTTCCTCCAACTGATCCTTGAAACCAGCGCCTGGAACTGCTTGTAATTTTGCCTCATTTGTGCTTGGATTCCTTAATTATTTTCTTCCCCAGCTAACAGCCTCTTGCAGAAGCCTGTAACTAGAGGTTTTGTGTGACTTAAGTGAGGTGCTGGTGCTTGGCTCTGCTCTGGTCATGTTCCTGACTCTTACAGCAGTGGGCAAACTAGGCACTTAGCCTGTATGAGGTCCAGACCTGCTGTAGTAGCCATCAGCTCAGGATGTGTGAGCTGTTACCAGAGTTGTGTCTGGCTCCCCTTATTAGTGCAAGTCTGGCCCCCCACTGCAAGGGGTTTGGCAGCTAATAAGGTAGACCTGCTGGTGTCTACAGCTGTTTTAGTGGTAGGAAGCAAATCTGAGTTTGCTTCACTGACTCAAAAGCTGCCCCTTAAGCTTCAGACAGGCTTGCCTGATGCTTATACATCCAATTAGGCCTGGAGCCACCTCCTTCAGTCACCTTCCCTTTGCTTGGCATCCATTTACTCTGTAGGTAATCTATATACGTTACCGTACTGATGGTAGCTTGTTTAACTTAAGCCGTCTGAGGGCTCGCACTAGGACTCTAAACTATCTAGTCCGTGAGCTGCTCTTCGCTGATGCTGCTGCCCTTGTTGCCCACACAGAAGCAGCTCTGTAGCGCCTAATGTCCTGCTTTGCAACAGCTGCAGAGCTGTTTGGGCTGGAAGTCAACCTGAAGAAAACAGAAGTTCTTTACCAGCCTGCACCACAGGACGAACACCACCATCCCCACATTGCTGTCGGCAAATCTGTGCTCAAGTCCATTCAGCAGTTCACCTACCTGGGAAGCATCATCTCCTCAGATGCCAAGATTGACAAAGAGATCGATCACAGAGTAGCGAAGGCATATAGTGCATTTGGAAGACTTTACAAAAGAGTCTGGAGCAATAAACACCTGAGATAAAGCACAAAAATCAGTGTGTATAGAGCCATTGTACTGTCTATCCTCCTTTACTTCATATTCCAATTCTTCCCTTGACTTAAGATTGCAATCTCCCTTCTGAAAGTTAAGCAGATCTTGATATGTCCACCACCTCTCTCTGGATATCATTTCCATCTGCCTGAAAGCCTCCTGAGGGGAGACCCAAGTGGGCAGCTTAAAATAAAATTTCTGTTTGACCAGTTTCCATACTCTTAGGAGGGATTTTCTAACAAAATGATCTTTGAAATTTTTGTCTATCCCCTCCTTCGCATACCACATATATGCGTGGAAACCGAATTTTATCCCCGAGCCCTCTAGGGTAAGTAATTTAGAATCTCCTAAAATTACCCAATCGTATACCCATTGTAGAGCACACGCTTGATAATATAGTTTTAAATTCGGGAGGCCCAATCCCCCTCTATCCTTATGATCTAGCAGAGATTTCCATCTTACCCTCGGTTTTTTGCTCTGCCATATAAACTCAGATAAATCTTTGTTCCATGTTTAAAAAAGCTTATCATTTAACAGTATCGGTAAGTTTTGGTCCGCCCTGGCCTCACATCGGGAGGCATGGAGACGCACTATCCACAATGCTGCAGCCTTATTTGAGAACTCACGACGAACAAGTCTTGAAGAGAAACGACAACACAGAAAGAATCACAACCTGGAAATATCACCCAAGGAGACCCTCTGCTGTGCTTTCTGCAACCGGACCTGTTTATCTCGGATTGGCCTTTTTAGTCATCAGCGTGCTTGCAGAAAGCGCAGGATGAGTCCTTCCTGAATCTTCGTTTGCAAAGAAAAGCCAGAGAGAGAGAGAGAGAGAGAATCTATTCACTGTTGATCATAGCTGCCAATTGTGTGTGTGTGTGTGGGGGGGGTTGTAGAGTTCCTACTCCAGCTCATTTCACTTGTTAACCATCTCCCTTTTCCCACTTCAGACTTGGACTTTTAAAAAATGAGGCAGCTTAGTCACATTTTAATTCCATCCATTCTTTCCACTTAAATGAGACCAGACAAACCCATGGTCACTTTGTTTCAAAATTATTATTTGCAACTATTTTGTGTGTCATAATCTTCTTTCTTTGACAGCACTGAATTCACCAGCATTATCGTCTATGGGCTGAAGGCATTTTAACATCTCGCACTTCTAGGAATATTTGGGGAAGGATCGGGCAGAGGAGGTTGTGACTGGGCAGTCATGCTGAAATTGTCCGGAATAGGCTGTGCTTCTTAACAGCACCAGAAAGATGTCTCTTCCAGTGTGAATGCACTATATCAGTGGTTCTTAACCTGTGGTCCAGGGACCCCCAGGAGGCTGTGATGTCCTCACAGGGCCCCCACAAAGGCTTGAAGTTTGGTTGGCCCACCTCTATCCAGCAGTGGAGTGGCCATGTGATGCGAGCCAAGGTGCTGGCTGGCTGGCTGGCTTGCCCTGCACATTGCCATTCAATCTGCTCCAGCCACAAACTTGCAGGAAGAAGCAGGAGAAAAGCCTTCCCTCCCCCTCCAGTGCCTCTAAAAGAAGGTTTAATGGATGGTGTAATTGTATTATCATCATCACCATCAGATAGTAATATTTTTAGGGTTTTAAATCTTGCGTTAAGTCTTGGGAGACCATGGCACCAAAAGGTATTTAATGGGGGTCCCTGGTAAATAAAACGTTAAGAGCTACTGCACTATACAGTACTGTTATTGTAAATGAAAACAAAGAACCATGAAGCCTGCCTGTAATCTTCAGCTGAGCTCTGGCTGCCATTAGAGTGTTACAGTGCTGTGATGCCACTCTGATTACAGTGGCTGCAGCCTTTGGAATCCTGGGATATACAGTTTGGCAAGGTCCATAGAATTCCCTACCAGACAACTCTAATACTGTAGAATTCTAAGGACCTCACCAAGTGCAAGTCCCAGGATTCCATAGGATTGGGCCATGGCAGTTAAAGCCATTTCAAACTGCTATTATTGTGCAGTGTTGATACATCCAGAGGCATGTTTGGGGACAAATCAATTTTTTTTCATGGTCATTTTCCTTCCAATTTTTAGAAGTTGCTGCTGAGGGAGGAAAGAGATTCCATCTAAACATTAGAAATAACTTCCTAACAGTAAGGGCTGTTCAGCAGTGGAATCTGTTGCTGTCTGGGAGTGTGGTAGACTCTCTTTCTTTGGAGGTTTTCAAGCAGAGGCTGGATGGCCATCTGTCGGGAGTGCTTTGATTGATTGTTCCTTCATGGCAGGGGGTTGGATTAGATGGCCCTTGTGGTCTCTTCCAGCTCTATGAGTCTGTGATTCTATGTTACCTGTTAAATTCACAATGCATTTTGGGCATACACAGACACAGAGGACAACAGCTTTTATACCCCAAAATAAGAGTTTATCCTTTCAGCTATTCCAAATGATGTATCCATTGTGAAAGAGTAGTCCACCTATGCTGACAACTGGGGAAAAGGGGGAGAAGGCAGGTAGAGGGATTGAAATATTTTGGGGCACTCCTAAATTATATGCCCACAGGAAAGAGCCCCCAGCATCATCTCTGACCTAACACATTACTGTGTTGTAAAACATTTCTAAGAATACTAGACCCAGTGCAGGAGATCACTGAGGTAGATACAATGTTGGGATCCCTTATAGGAAACAGCCATTGTGTGGGCAGGGTTGTTAATTTTTGTAATTTTTGTAAGCCGCCCTGATTGTTTTAACAGAGGGGCAGGATAAAAATAAATTTTATTATTATTTATTATTATTATTGTGTCTTGTGGGTTGTCTCAAAACTTCTCTGAGGATGCATCTTGAGGTAGACAGTTTCCCAATCAGGGAAATGTATGATGTAGTATAGCCCTGAGCTTATTTTAAGATGTAAAGGCAAATAAATATCAGGTCTTTATTCAGGCTTCTCATACAAGCTCTGCCTCAAATTAAAGTACAGTAGGACCTCTGTCCTTCATTATCTACTGATTCAGTTTCCACGGTTTCAGTTTCAGCACAGCTACCATAGAGTCCTCCTAGAAAATGTGTCCTCTCTAGCCATTTTCCAGGTCCTCCAAGGTAACTCTATGGTATTTTAAATCGGAAGTCCCATTATTTTCAATGGTGTTCACTATTATCCATGGTTTTTGGTATCCACAGGACCCCCTGGTACCAATCCCCCCTTGAAATGTCTGGCAGTTTGAGTAATTGCTTGGGGAAATTTGGCAATTTAGTTTTATAATCCAACAGTAATAAAAATAAAAAAGGTTTCCCTTTCTACTTAGAAGATGCTGTTTTTGCACTTGTTCTGCATGTCCAGGATTTTTGCAGAAATGCAAAGACACAATAGTAGTACTAAGTGAAGAAGAACAAATGATTGATACAGTTGCAACAATGCATCTGTCAACCTGGACCAAAGTACTGTACACAATAATTAGACTCCCAGAAGTTACAAATAATAGCCATAATGAAGAAGCATAATGCTGTCTTTTAAACCATTGTGACAAGATACTTCTTTCATTCACGTGGAGAAATTGTGTGTGTATAGGTCAACCCCCATATCCACGGATTCGGTATCCACAGTTTCACTTATCCCTGTCCGAAGAAATATGTTCTCTCTAGGCATTTCTAGGTCCTCCAGTGTGATTCTATGGACAACTTCCAGAATTCATCTCATTGAAAATAACAGAATTCCCTATTATCTATAGGGGGTCTTTGAACTTATCCCCTATGGATACTGGTGTCTACCTGTATGTACAGTACTTCCATCCAGTACTAAGTACTAACCAGAGCTGACCCTACTTAGCTTCCAAGGTCAGATGGGATCTGGTCCTTTTAGGGTATTAAGGCTGGGTCCAGTCATTATCTTTTCTTTAATCTTCCAGCTAGTGTACCACTCTAATTATAACAAATACCCTCCAACATTTCATGAAAACCAGGACACATGTGGCCAAGGAACATCAAAGTGTGGCCAAAATGGCTAAAGTTATTCATGAGGAAGAACACACAAGCTAGGAGAGGTTGCAGCAGTTTGCTTTTGCCTGATCTAACTGGTAAGGGCACGATCCCACCTTTCTTCTTCCTCCTGTTTAGTTAATTGAGTGCAAACTACTTTTGCACTTTGAGTTCAGTTTGCATCAATAGAAATAAGCCAAGGATAAAGGGAGACAGTCAGAAGAAAAGAGAGAAACTGGGATGTTTTATAAGTAGCTGGAAAAGTGGGGCTACAGAGGATTAGCCGGTACTATCCTTGCCAAATCAGGACAGTTGGAGAGTACAGTAGGACCCCCATATCCACTGGGGATTGGCTCTGGGGGGCCCTGTGGATACTGAAAACTGTGGATAATAGCGAATGTCATTGAAAATAATGGGATTTCCATTTTAAAATACCATAGAGTTGCCTTGGAGGACCTAGAAAATGGCTAGAGAGGACACATTTTCTAGGAAGACTCTATGGTAGGTGTGCTGTTTTGTGTCCCATGGATAACTGAATCAGTGGATAATGAATGTTGGGCTGACACGTTTTCTTTGTACTGATAGTGCTACAGTAAGTACCGGTAAAAATTAAATACAACCAGTCCTCCATATCCATGGGTTCTGAATCCACAGATTTAACCAACCACAGCTTGAAAATATTTGGGGGGGAAATCCAAAAAGCAAACTTTGCTGTTTGCCATTTTATATAAGCGATGGCATTTTACTACACCAGTCACCAGCTCTTGCCCTTGGAGTGATGGCACTGATGGGTGTGTGCACAGCTGTCCAAGCAGACCAAGTCCAGGCACCAGAACATCTGAAGAACTGCATCAAGAGACACAGTGTATGTTGGACCTATCCTCAGCAGCAATGTTCTTAGGATCCTTTGTCTCATGAATGGCAAATTCCAGAGCTGTATCCCACTCTTTCAGAAAGTATTTTACAATTTGCATCTCTGAGAAAAGGACTGGGATGAACAACAAGGAAAATGTCCTAAAAATGAAGTTATCCTGTATATTTTGTATGTGGACTAGTTTATTTTCCTAGGAGTCAGTGTGGTGTATTGGTTTATGTGTTGGACTATGACTCTGGGGACCACGGTTCAAATCTCCACTCAGCTATGAAAACCCACCAGGTGACTGTGGGCAAGTAACACATTCTCAGCCTCAGAAAACCCTGTGATAGGTTCTCCATAAGTAAAAAAATGACCTGAAGGCATACAGCAACAACAACACATTTTCCTAAATTAGAGCTGCTACATGGGAGCAACTTTAAACATGTTTCTCACCTCAAGCCCTTATTACCTGAATAGGTGGGGGTGCTTTAGGACCCCACTCATGATGTCAGAACTATATTAATACTTTGGGGAATTATGATTAGCTCAAATGGAATGCTGCAAGGGGTGGGTAACTTAGGGACCTTTTCACCTATGTATACCAGTACTAACTGCAGAAAACTCCAGTTTAAAGTGAAATAAATATTTTCATTGGAAAACAACAGCGAAAGCAATCACACATGCAACACACACTCACAAGAACCACACAAGGCTAATTAAGAGTTTAAGGAAAAAGGTTGGATAGAGGAATAGGTTCATGGCATAGGCAATAGTTACCAGTCTGAAGGGGAGTGAAGTACTCAGACAGAAGTCTGAGGGTGGCACTGGAAGTCCGATCATGGGGGGTACTGACAGTGGCTGGGTGTTGACTACAGTGGCACACTTTGCTACTGTTTAGGGCTAATACTTCTACTATATTTCATGCCCTGAAGGAGTATTTGGGCTTAGAATAAAGCTTAGATGGCTTTCCCACCGTTTAAACAAAGGAAACTGAAGCTTGCCTGATTGCTGTTTATGGCTGGGAGATAGGAATTGATGGATTTATGACAACTTTGCATTGTAGGACAGGAGGGGGTGCCAAGGGACATTTCCTGGGAATATGTGCTGTGTAGGTCACTTGATTGTTCAGGATGTGTGAGCCATTGCCAAGGGGCCCAAGAGAGGCTTAGTACATACTTCCATAATGGTGTTGATTATTAGGGACTCCACTTAAGTCTATCTTGGGTGTATTTGCTAAAACATTTCCAAGACACTTTCTCAGGTCCTTGTGACCTCCATTTGACCTCATTTTGGCTCACCCCAGTCTACTTGACCCCTTGAAGTGTCCAATATTGTCAATTATGAGATATTATAGGGTAGGGGTAGTAGTGCATAGTAACACCATGCATCTTCTACACAGCAAGTCAGTTGAGAAGAGAGTGTGGAAATATGATAGCGTCCAGTTTTTCAGAGCAAACACAAAACCTAGGAACAAACTATGGACTATGCAACATTCCATTCAATGTACTGAAACTGGCCATATTGGCATACCTAAGAAGCTGAGGTTCTAAGTAGTATTTGCTCTGGGGGGTGGGGAATCAAATTTTCCTCTTATCATTTTTGTATTGTTTTATAGGCCAATCAAATGCTGCAGAGAGAGTTGTGCAACATCCCATATCTAGAGTAATCTACCAAGTTTCCTTTAGAATGACAGCCCAAGAAAGTAGGTAGCATTATTTTACCTTGGAGAGCTGGACCCTTTCAGACTATGCAGTGAGAATGCTATGAATCTACTTTAACTACCATGGTTCATAGAATCATACAGTTGGAAGATACCACAAGAGCCATTCAGTCCAACCCTCTGACATGCAGGAATAAATGATCAAAGCACTCCTGACAGATGGCCATCTGGTCTCTGTTTAAACACCTCCAAAGAAGGAGACTCCACCACACTTCCAGGCAGTGCATTCCACTGTTGAACAGCTCTTACCATCAAGAAGTTCCACCTAATGTTTAGGTGGAATCTATTTTCCTCTAGTTTGAATCCATTGCTCCATGTCCTAGTCCCTGGAGCAGCAGAAAACCAGCTTGCTCCCCCTTCAATATGGCATCCTTCCAAATATTTAAACATGGCTATCATGTTACCTTATAACCTTCTCTTTT
Source organism: Gambelia wislizenii (assembly GCA_030847615.1). Taxonomy (NCBI): domain Eukaryota; kingdom Metazoa; phylum Chordata; class Lepidosauria; order Squamata; family Crotaphytidae; genus Gambelia; species Gambelia wislizenii. The sequence goes on along the minus strand of JAUMIR010000001.1, from coordinate 339,641,175 downwards.
CTTCACCAGGCTAAACATACCCAGCTTCCTAAGCTACTCCTCTTTGGGCATGGCTTCCATTTTGGTCACCCTCCTCTGGACACATTCCAATTTGTCAACATCCTTCCTGAATTGTGGTGCCCAAAACTAGACACAGTATTGCAGATGAGGTGTGACCAAAGCAGAATAGAGTAGCACTATTACTTCCCTTGATCTAGACACTATACTCCTATTGATGCAGCCTAGAATTGCATTGGCTTTTTAGCCAACATCAAACTGTTGACTCATGTTCAGCTTGTGGTCTACTAAACCTCCTAGATTCAATTCACACGTTGTCAAGCCAGATGTCACCTATCCTATCTATATCTGTGCATTTCATTTTCCCCCCTGCCTAAATGTAGTACCTTACATTTCTCCCTGTTTAAATGTTTGTTGTTAGTTTTGGCCCAGCTCTCTAATCTGTTAAGTTCATTTTGAATTCTGATCCTGTTCTCTGGAGTATTAGCTACCCCTCCTATTTTGGCATCACCTGCAAATTTGATAAGCATCCCCTTTATTCCATCATCCAAGTCATTGATAAAGACATTGAATAGCACTGGGCCCAGGACAGAACCCTGTGGCACCCCACTAATCACTTCTCTCCAGGATGAAGAGGAGCCATTGGTGACTACTTTTTCGGTTTGGTCAATCAACAAATTACAAATCCACCTAACAGTAGTATTGTCTAGCCCATATTTTACTAGCTTGTTTGCAAGAATATAATGGGGGGCCTTGTCCAAGGCCTTACTGAAATCAAGATATGCTACATAGTATTCCCTTCATCTACCAAGCTTGTAACTATTAAAAAGAGAGAGAGATAAGATTAGTCTGGCATGACTTGTTTTTGAGAAACCCATGTTGACTTTTAGTGATCACAGCATCCCTTTCTTAGTGTGTACAGATTATTTGTTTAATGATCTCCTCTGGAATCTTTCCTGTTATTGATGTGAGGCTGACTGGGTGGTAATTGTTTGGGTCCTCTCCCCCATCCCTTTTTGAAGATGGAGATAACATTTCCACTCCTCCAGTCTGCTGGGACTTCTCCTGTTCTCCAGAAATTCTCAAAGATTATTGTTGCTGGTTCTGAGATTACTTCTACCAGTTCTTTTAATACCCTTGGATGTTGTTCATCTGGTCCTGGAGACTAATTAATTTAGAGTAGCCAGGTATTCCAGTACTACCTCTTTACCTATTCTTTGCTGCATTTCCCCTATGGCATCTCCTGCTCTATGCTAGGAATGCTGGGATCTGCAGTTTAGGAAGGGGCATTTAGACTCCTGGGCCAGAGAGCTCCTCTGCTTCCTCTGAACTGCAAACCCCACAAGGATTCCATGGGATGCAGCCATAGCAGTTAAAGTGGAACCATAGTGCTATAACAGTGTAGTGTGAAAGGGCCATGAGAAAAAATGTTCAAGGCCATATAGAGGGGGGGGGAGTGTAGTAAGAGCAAGTGCAGTAAGAGCAAGTCGCAGCAGCTGCAACTTGTCTTAATGGTGGTTTTCCCCCCAGCAGCCCCCATAAGCTTTGCATCCAAAGATGACAGCTGGTGCGGGGGTGGCATCATGGTGACGGCAATGGTGGTGGTGGGAAACCAGAAAAGGGGGGGAGGATGGCAGCCACCCGCCTACCTCTCCCAATCCCTGCGGGGCAATGGCAATGGTAGGCCAGAATGGGTAGGTGGGTGGTAACAGCTGCCCACCTCCCTTCCCCACTCCCTATCGCTAGGGGAGGGGGAATGGTGGTTGTGGGCACTTGCCCTCTCTGCAAGCCCTGTGCACATCTGGCCAATCAGATTTGCCTTCCTCTCATTTGAGCAAGGGGATCAAATCGACTTGCTTGTCCTAACTAGCAGAAATGTGCACCCCCTTGTTGTTTTCAAAAAGAAAAGGGGAAAAGCAGCGAAGACTTTTCTGGCGAGGCTCTTGTCCTTTTTTGCCCCTCTCCTTCACAATAGGGCGAAATCACATGGAATGCCATTAGGACAAGCAGGATTCTCTTTGCATTCTGTGAGGAGTCCCCCCCCCCCACCGTTTGGACAGCGTTGAGTTTAAAGCAGAAGAGTGAAACTTGAACTCGGGACACCCAGCTGCTGCTGCCGCATCACAGTCAGTCCTCCTATAAGCGGGGAAAAGCGAGGCTCCAGAAGGGGCTACAGCCCGGAGTGGGGAGGAACGGGAGTATGAGAGCATTCAAGGAGCTGTGGAGTCCCAAGCGAGGAAACTGCCCTTCCCTTCGTGGTTCCTCTCCGTGGTCTCCTCCTGCTGGCTCCCTTTCTCAGGGGCCGCGCTCCTCGCCTTTAGCCACAACCTCGCCCACACTGATGGCCTTATAAAGTCAGAGGCGCGGCGGGCCCAGGGCTCTCTCGCTCTTCCCGCCGCGCCATTCCGCCGGACCCGGGAGCGTGGCGAAGTCGCTCCGCTCCGCTCTGCCGGGGGCGCTGCGCGCTAAGGCACACACGCCGCCGCCACCAGCCCTCCACTCGGCGGCCGACTTCTCCCGGGCGGCTGGCTGGCTGGCTGGCTCTCTCCGCCTCTCGGTAGCCAAGCCTGCTTCGCGCCTCGCCTTGACCCGCTAGCCGGCCGAAGCGAGGCACTCTTTCTTCCCCCGGCCGGGCCAGCCCAAGAAGCCAAGACAGCGAGAGGCTGAGGCTGAGGCTGAGGCTGAGTCGAGACTCCATTCCTGCCCGCCGAAGGGTCGGAGGCGGCGAGGGTGAGTTTGGTCGACTTGAGGAAAACGCGACGAGCAGAGAGCAAGGCGGGCGGGAGCCGAAGGAAAGCAGGGGCGGTGAAGGAGGAGGACGGAGGGGGATTGGGGCCGGGGTGGGGCTGGCTGGGCTGCCCCTGAAAGCCCCCGTTGTCTCCCCGGGGCTCCCTTCCAACTCTCACCACCACCCAGACTCCTTCTGCAGGCAACCCTCGCTTTCCACGTGGCAGCCGCGCTTTCCCCGCGTCCCGAGCGAGGGAAGGGTTAACGCTCCGGCCATGTGTTGACTCTGCCGAGCTCTGAGGTGTGCTCCCTCCGGAGAGAGTCCGCAAGGCCTGCCTTGGCCTGCCTGGGAAGGGGGGAGAAGGGGGGAAGAGAGGGAGCGGCGGCGGCGGCCAAGGAAGGGGGGCATTCTCATTTGGGGACCAGGGCCGGGGGGGGGCTTCCTGGAAGTAGACAAACACCCCCCCCCAATAAGTTATAGGAACTCGCGGGTTTTTTCTGAACAGGAAAATAGGTCGCGGGAGGGGGTCTGAATCTTCCCGCCTCCCAACTCAAGCGGCGCCTTGGAAGAAAAGTCGGGTCTTCCTGAGGGCAGAACCGCACCGAAGGGCTCAGTTCGCCTCAGGGTCGCCATAAGTCGGAAACGACTTGAAGGAGCACAAAAACAATATGGGGGAGGATTTGTGAGGGCGGAAATGGGGTCGCTGGTTCAGAAGGGCCCCCCTTCTTGTGGTGCTGGAATGATAAGGGAGGGGGAGCTGAGGGTTCTGTGATGGCCCCCTTTGCCACTGTTTTAAGAAGGCTACGGGGTGGGTGGGGGTCCCGATCTAGCTAACAGGTGGGCCGGGGTGTTGTGGCTCTCAGTCAAGGCACCCTTGCTGCTTCCCCATCTCCATGAAAAGCCCTGCTTTTTTGGCAGCAGCTGGATTCTCTTGACTTAAAAGCTGAACAGATGTTCGCTTCCTCGGGCACCTTCTCTTATTGTCTCACCCTTCTTGGCACCAGCACGCCTTGCCTGATGTGATCAAAATCTTACCTAACTTGAACTTCTTGCTTTTTAAATTCCCTAGTCCCAAACTTCAGCCTGTCACATTCTGGAAGTATTTACTTGCTTGCCTGTTACTGCCCCCCCCCACAATGACTCTGGTAGTGATCACAGCTGTTTGATCAGGGAACTTTCCTCAGGGACTGCCCAAAACATTTTGATGAGTGAGGCAGAAAATCCAGTTATCCCCCCCCCCAAAGTAGCAACATAGTAATAATTAAGCCTGAAGTCCTAAACAGGATTACTCAGAAGTAAGTCAGTCCCACTGCATTCAATGGGACTTACTTGCAGGTATGTATATGTATGGAAATGGATATAGATACAGTATATGGGGTTGCAGCCTGATTCATAAATGGATAGACTGTTGATCTGCACAACTGCCCAATCCTGGCTACTCTTTCATTCAGCCTATTAGGCTTTACTCTTCTCAGCTGTTAAGTTGTTATGATGTCTGAGGGAGATAATTTCCTGTCCACAGCAGTTGTGGAGATGGTAATGCCCAGCTGGAACCTTCCCCTGTCAGAAAAGCAAATTATTACTCAGATGATTCCCAGCCAGGCCTGTAACTCTGAGGAGGTCATAGTAGTAATGAGTTCTGGTGGACTGGTTTCTTTAGGTGTATTTTCTTCACCATTTTCTTCATTTCATGGAAGTATTTTCTCAAGGCCTGCTCATGTGACAGCTCCACCCTGGCAGTGTTTTTCTCCCTTGTTCTCTTGTTGCACCAGTGAAAGGTTGTTTAAATCTACACTTGGGAGGCTCCCCAAGCCACCAAAGAGGTAACACTTTGGCTCATAGCAATCCAATTCAGTTGCTACCATGTGGACAGCCAGCTGGTACAAAAGGTGGGGTGGATGGGTGGAGGGCAGGCACAGTCATGACTACAGAGGGTGCATTCATACATTTTCAGTTCCAATGCACTAAAATGCCAGGCAGGTTGGCTTTTTATAGCTGCAGTACTGTACTTACTGAAGGAAGAGATCCTGTAACTGCTGCCCTGCCTTCATCCTGCTTCTCTTTACTCTCTTGCCTTCCATTGCCAAAGTTTAGATTGTAAGTTCTTTGATGATGAGAGTCCTACTTTTCTTTTTGCTTACATTGAAAATGTCATGTATATAAATGGCAGCTTACAAATCCCAGATCCCCCAACCAGTATAGCCAATGGCTGTGTTGCCTTGGGGATTCTAGGAATGGTAGTTCCAAAGGGTAACTTTCCACCCCCAGACTCTGGATTGTCATTTACATAAACAATAAACTGTGCCAAGTCCTCTTTCACATACAGTACATACAAACATACGTGTCTGAATAGAATTGTCAGGAGAATGTTACTGCCAAGGCTCAGAATACATTATGTGGCTTTGCTTTAATAATTTTCACTGTGTATTTTGGATTGCAACTTTATGATTTTCACCAATTTGAGGGCCTTTTTCTCTGCCACCCCCACTGCCATAGCTTCCTTTTTTGGTGAGTGTGACTAGGAGCAAATGGGGGAGAAGGGCTAGATTTTTCTGCTCGGGAAGCTTTGCTGCAGCCCATCTTGTAGATGTGTATCCCAGTTTCCGTTTTCATTGTTAACACATGCTGTCCAGATGCTTTCCAAGTTTTTCATTGCTTGCATGAGGAACAGAAACATATTTCTGGAACCCCACAAAAAGCATGGCTATGGTAGCTTGGGGTAGTGTGTGTGTGTGTGTTGGGGAGGCTTTCTGGAAGTTATAGTCTGAAAATTGTTTAATACTCTGTCCATGACATCCTGGGAAACTCATATTAGCCCAAGGAAGCTGGCCATGGTCATCTCCTCACTGCCCCTCATCTCTGTTGAATGGGACAGCTCTTTTCTTTCAGCTTCTACAAAGCTCCCTTGTGTTCAGCAGCATGGTCCTGTACGACAACTTCCTTCACGAATGTTTCAAGCTACAGCTGCTTTCTGGCACTGGATCCCACAAGCAACATCTGTGTTTAAGGCTCCTTCTTTTCACTCTTTCTTTTTTAAAAACAGCTTCCATGTTGCATCATGTGGTGCAGTTTTTTGACACGTTTTCTTGTTCTTCCTACTGAAAGCACTATGGGCTTCCTGTTCCCCTCCCTGATTAGGCTTGTTTATGAATGCCCTTAGATTTAGTGTCATCTCTGAATTTCATTACCAAGCTTGTTGACTTCCTCTTCCTGCTTCATTTTCTAGAAACTATTCGATCAGACAAGATCTGCCCTGTAATATCTGTGGGGCGCCATCAGACGTGCTGACCCCAAATGTTCAAAATCAAAAGACTGCCTTCAGGACTCAGGAAGTTGGCATAACACTTGGAGCCCTTACAAGTAAGGATAAGGTTGCATGGTTGAGCAACTTGGCTTTTGCATGGTGAGAAGGCACATGATGGAGCTGTGTTTTTGAGCTTTCCTTTGCAGCCATAATATTTTGCCTTTCATAGTGTATCAGCAACTTCTTACTTGTTTGGTGTAATTAATGGACATGATTGCATTAACCTTTAACAACAGCCCTGTAAGGTAGACCAATATATTGTCATTAGCCTTGTGCTATAAGCCAGGAATGAGACTGAAACAGAATGAGATGCCTAAATTGAATTCACAGTGGAGAGACCTCCTGATTCACATTTAAATGTCATGTGGCTGTTCAAACTGCACATAGTGGGCATGACTGATTAGAATGCAACCACAAGCCCTGTCCCTGGACTAACTGCATTTGGTTGAGTCTCTGCCTGGAACCTATGCAGAAGGAGTTGCACAAACACAGACTCTGTGCAGATAGTCAACCAAATGCATGTAGCATGACACAGACTTTTCACAGGTGTTCACTGTACAGAGTTTGAAGGCTGCATAGGGCTTAGGTCTTTTATTATTTATATCTTATTTATTCCATGATATCTGTGTTTACTCACAACTATATACCTCTATGTTTCTCAAACCCTGGTTTTCCAGGTGTTTTGGACTTCAGCTCCCATAATCCCTGATCACTAGCCAAGGTGGCTGAGGCTTCTGGGAGAACTAGAGTTTGGGAATCATTGATATACATGGTCCCCATTCACCTCACCTTTTCCTTACAGGCTAGGTTGAAAGAGAATGACTGGCTCAGGGCTACACAGTGAGGTTCAAGGCTGAGTAAGGATTTGAACCCAAGGTTCCTCTGACACATAAACCACTACATTGCCACTGGCTTCCAAGAGCATATACCTGAGCTGAAAGTTTTTACATGATTCAGGCAAAGGTTTCTACCTTAGGTGGCACTGATTTCTGAGCAGACATCTTGCATTGTGTGGAACCAGATGCTTTCTTTCAAGAAGACGCCACTGTGTCACATTTCCCCGGTGTCCAAAATGCAGTTTTTAAAAGGCGGTTGTTATAATTTAATTTAATTCATAATCTGTCCCACCACTACAGTTTTGAATGGTGTTACATTTTTAAAATGGTAAATTTCACATTTCTTGAAAGGAAAAAAGCTGAGATTGGGGAACAAAATGTGCAGTGACTCAGAGAGCAGGTGGCAGATCTGATGTATGTTTTTTTCTGGGAAGTGGGGGTGGGGGTGGGGTGGGGGTTGCAGCCTCCATGCCTCTCTTGGCTCTGTTCCCCCAGCCAGGCTGTCCTCCCCTCACTTCAGTAGCCACCATGAAAATGACAGTGTGGCCAAGAGGAAAGCAGGGTGTGAAATTCTAGCAGCTGTTTGTCCCCTGACCACTCTGTGTGTGTGTGTGTGTGTGTTTGGCTTTGGATGTTGTGTACGCCTGCTCTGCAAAGACTTGCCCCTTTCTTGTTTTCCTTGGCCCCGATAGCTGTTTTTTACTTTTCATTTTTTTAAAAAAGCAGCAGAAGGGCTACTCCCACTCCAATGTATTCTGTTATGGAGGCAGGGTGCTGCATTAAAATTAGCTCTAGTTTACTACAAAGGATAGAATATTTTGTTTCCCTGATCTCTGGTTTTTCACTCATGACTTCCTGACTTCAGGTTGGCACAGCTGGTGCTTTGCTTTGCATCCAGTCTGTTTCCTGCTGCTTTCTGTGATTCCCTGATCACTCCAATGTCTTGCTTTTGCTTCACTGTAGTTTGCAGTGTGCATGCAATGGTTGGCCTTGTTTGTCTTTGCAGTTTATCTACTTGGGTATCAGGAGAACTTGTAGGCAGGAATGGTGACAGTTTATCTTTCTTTCTTTTCAGCCTGGTCTCCACACCTGAGGGAAGATGGCACCAACCCTGCAGCAGGCGTACCAGCGACGCTGGTGGATGGCCTGCACTGCAGTGGTGGAAAATCTTTTCTTCTCCGCAGTTCTGCTGGGCTGGGGCTCCTTGCTCATCATGCTCAAACATGAAGGCTTCTACTCCCATGTGTGCATAGGTGAGTGGTGGGAGGGGGAGGAGGAAGAACAAGGCCTTGCTGCACAATGAAGAGGGAGGAGAGCCAAAACAGGAGACTGAGAGGATGGGCAAAGGGTGAGGTGAGCTTCAGATGGTACCCTGAGCTGAATTCTCCATCACCGTTCCCAAATAGCTCTCTACAAACACCCTTCTGCACTATCCATAGCGTTGAGATCAAAACTTGGGAAAGTTCCTTTTTTTTTTTTTTTTGAAGTACATCTCCTTGTACCCTACAAGCAGCCTGGCCAGTGGTCACGCTTGGCTGGGGGATTCTGCAGCTCCAGCTCCAAAAAAGGAATGTTTCCAAGCTCTGGTAGAGGTACACAGTCATCCTGGAGGTGTCGCTATGTTTGTGACATTTTTGAAACCAGTCAAACTTGTTCTGGCAATGGAGCTTGGTGGGAGTGGGGAGCAGAGTTAAAGACTGAGTCTGATAGAGACCGTTGTGTTGGCCTCATTAGCATTTTGCTGTGGAAATGGCTGTGATAAGAGAGAATAAATGAGAGAAAATAATTAGAAATGGGCACATTAGGCTTCTACCTTGGTGAGACTGCCAATCCAACTCTACTACAGTATATATTATTGTTGGGATGTATGTGAGTGACAGAGTGTGGTAGAATATATACACCAGTGTAAAGTACACACATTTGACTTATCACATAGTGCGTGATTAAAACAGCTTCTTCACAATGATTTCTCACTTCTGCCTCCATAAAACATAGTGTTGGCCGCTGCACTTTACTTCAACATCATGTGGCCATCATTCCCCATGTCATTGCCTCCTACGCTGACTGTGGCTAGGGCTAGTGGGATGGTGGTGGTTCTACATGCAGAGGGATAATTCTGTGTGATGGGAGACATATGTATTGAAGCACCCTAACTCTGGAATGCCCTTACTCCAAAGACCCACCTGGTGCCAACTTTCATGACATTTTGACATGAGGCTAAAACCCATCTCTTTATCCAGACATTCATGAGCAGTTAGCTGTTGTTACAATCAAGCTTGCTGCTGATCATTTATTGGTTTCATTGGATGTTTGTTTACTGTATTTTATTGCTGGTTATTTTAACCCTGTTGTTGGCTGTCTGCAGATTTTCTGAAGGGCAGGGTATAAGCAGAACAAAATAGATAAAAGTGGTGGAAGTAAAACACGATAACCAGTTTATGCTAATGACAGCAGTGCTAACTCATCACATGCTACTCAGCCATGAAAACCCACTGGGTGACTTTGGGCAAGTCTCAGACACAGAAAACCGTATGATATATGTTTGCCTTAGGGTTGCCATAAATAGGAAATGACTTGAAGGCACACAACAACAACACAATCTCATTTTACTCCTGCTGTTGGACAAAATTTAAAAAGTCGCGCTCCCACTGTAAGTGCTGGTCAAAGCAATTATGCCTCCAACACACATTCCAGAAGGCCTTGTCCCAAAGACACACCCTTCTCTCCCTAACAATACCTGCGGAGGCTAGGCTGGCTCCCTCCTTGCTTTCCTTTAGTTGGCAGGCAAAGACCTTTATATTCCAGCGGGTTTTGGAGAACAGATTTTTTTTACATATACATGGTTCTTTGATTAGTGTACTTTTATTCCATGCTTTTAACTGTAAATTACTCATCTAAATGGTTTTAATTCTATACACAGTCAAATATAGCTGCAGGCAAAGTGCAGCCAATGGGCTACACACTGCCCTTGGGGCCCCCAAGTACCAGCTCCAGAAGCTCCCTAAAGCTTCCAGACCCCCATTTTTAAAAAACAAAATTGGGCTCATTTTTCAGCAGTTTTTTTAAAGTCTTAAAACTGGAGAAAATCACAGTCATTCCCCTAACCTTCCAAAGCCCTCAAACCTCTCAAAAACACAGGGGAAAAAAAAAGGGGGGGGGATACAGTGGGCCTTCAGTATCAACTGGGGTTTTGTTCCAGGACCTCCCATGGATACCAAAATTCTTGGATGCTCAAGTCCCATTATATACAATGACTCAGTAATATGGTGTCTCTTATATAAAATGATGAGCAGCAAAATTTGTTTTTTCGATCTCTCCCCCACAATATTTTCTGAGTCATGGTTGATTGAATGTGTGGATTTAGAACCCATCGATACAGAGGGCTGACTATATGCTGAAAAGCACACAAAATGGTAGCTGGAAGTGATGTCACATCACTTTGGCTGCACCAAAGCACATCACTGTGGCACAGCAGGTGGCACTGGGGTGAAAAATGGCCCCGCCCCCTACACAGTGGCCCACCCTGGTCTCTCTCTCTCTCTCTCTCTCTCTCTCTCTCTCTCTCTCTGGCTTTTCTTCACAAACGAAGATTCAGGAAGGACTCATCCCATGCTTTCTGCAAACGTGCTGATGACTGAAAAGGCCAATCCAAGATAAATAAGTCCGGTTGCAGAAAGCACAGCAGAAGGTCTCCTTGGGTGACATTTCTGGGTTGGGATTCTTTCTGCGTTGTCGTTTCTCTTCAAGACTTGTTCGGCGTGAGTTCTCAAATAAAGCTGCAGCATTATGGATAATGCGTCTCCATGCCTCCCAATGTGAAGCCAGGGCGGACCATTGTTGGTGATCAATTTGGCCAAGCCTGAGATGTTGTTTCAGGGAGTCCTTGTATCGCTTTTTTGGAGCGCCCCTCCTGACCCTGTGGCGAGTTCACCGTAGAGTACTATTTTTGGGAGGCAATGGTCCTCCATCCTAGAAATGTGCCCTGCCCAGTGCAGCTGTGTTCTCAATATCATGACCTCAATGCTGGTGATCCCTGCTTGCTCAAGGACAGCAACATTTGTCATATAGTCAGTCCAGTGTATATTTAGGATTGTGCGTATACAGCGCTGATGAAAGTGTTCGAGGAGTCGTAGGTGGTGGCGATAGGTGACCCATGTTTCAGGCCTGTAAAGGAGAATAGACAGTACAATAACTCTATACACATTGATTTTTGTGCTTCGCCTCAGGTGTTTATTACTCCAGATTATCTTGCTACATGAGGGCCAGCACGCCACCCTGGTCTAATACGGTACTATCATTATATTGTGTGTGTGGGGTATGTTGTTAGTTTCATGTGACTTTGTGTTTTGTTTATGGTGTAAGCTGTCTTGAGACCCAGTCTTAGGAAGAAGGCAGGGTATAATTGAAGCAGTTGATTGATTGACTTCCTCCTGTGATCCCTTCTTTCAGACAAATTTCCCTGTCCTGAAACTGCTGTGTGCTTGCCACATTGCGAAGAAGGCAGCTTACTTATTTTGTTAATGTGAGCTAGAGTCCTGAGTCAGTTGCCATGCTGGCTGGATGATTCAGGAAGCTGTGGTCCAAAATACAAAGTTTTCCAAGTCCTAGTTCTCTCACAGGCCCTGTAGCTCACCCACCCGTTTTGCTTGGTGTGTAGGACCATTAGCTTTGCATTTTTGTTCCTGTACCAGGGAGGAAGGGGAGTAGCTGGAGCCTATTGTGCTTCCTCATGGCCAGAAGGGGGCCCTCTGGCACTAGGAGAGGGAGGATTTGACACTTGAGGTTTGTGTTGGAAGGGGTGATCCCATTTTTCTCTTTCTCCGAAGGGGAGAATGGCACCAATAGCTCGGGTGCAGCCAATATGTCTCACTTTTGGCCCAGCTGTGTGGAACAGGAGGAGATGCTCAACCTGGGCTTCACCATTGGATCCTTCTTACTGAGTGCTGCCACCTTGCCTCTTGGGATATTCATGGACCGCCTTGGCCCAAGGCCAGTCCGCCTGATCGGAAGGTAGGAAGTGGAAGAGTGTGGATGTTCAAATGACAGAATACTTGGAAAATACCTTGGTTAACAAAGGAGATGTGTTCCTGAACATAACTTTAATAGAAAATTTGGTACCAGTGGTAGAAGTAACATGGAAAGAATAGGGATAAGTTCCTATATCCCCACCCCCTGAAAAAAGAAAAGAGCAGTTCAGCATGTTTCACCAAAGAATTTTATTCAAATGGAAATAAAACAACCAGGTCAGGTAGGTGTTGCATGAACAAATAAAAACATTTTGAGCCTTCTGCAGACCGTTTGGAAGCTCCTTCCAAAATGAATCCAGATATTATTTTTTCTTTTACCAGCCTCTGCTTTTGTTATGATTTGATTTTGATGTCTAGACTTATAGCTTTATGCTTTTTTAACATGCCTGGGAGGTAGTTGTTGAGGCAGGCTAATTTGCCTTCCCCCTTTCTCCCTGTTTTGCTGTTAACACATGCTCAATCAGGAATTCTAGAGGCAGCTGCTGTTAGTTTGCCTGTTGTAGGCAAGCACACACAACTAGAGTAGGATTGGCTGAGGAGTATACCATTCTTTCCCAGATCTTATTGCATTGTTTACTGCAGACACGCTGCTGCAACTCAGCAACTGCAAGTCTGTGTTTCTTCAGTTCTTCACCAGCTTGTCAATTCCAGTGCTGTTAAAAAACAAAACTTAACAACCTTCCAGCTAGAAGGAGGACAAGGAAGAAAAAAGGAGAGGCCTGGTGGGCAGAAAAAGACTTCGTGAAAGCAGCTTCTTTGTCAGAGGGTTTGTTAATTGAGGCATGCTTGAGAAGGGAAAGTGTCTGGGGAATACTCAGGCAGGTTTTTGCTTTGAAGGAAGTCAAATAAGTTTAAAGAGTCAGGGCTACCTCAAGACATCTTGCTGCCCAAGATGAAGACCAAGAGGATGCCCACTCCTCAATCCACACACACACAAGTTGACTCGAGTGGCAGATAACCCTTCCTTTGACACTGGTAGTGGGATTCAATTGTCCACACTACACCAGCATGCCAATGTTGGGGCCCCATCACAAATTGTGTAGTGTGCACAGCTCTTTTTTTTTTTTTTTTTAAACAACAGAGAAAGACAGCTAGAACATTTGTGGGGGAGAGCCAGGAGGTTATCTCTGCTATATTATCTTGAGGCCTCTGCCTAACTCTGTCTAATGTTTGGGCTGGGCCTGTTGAGAGTAGGTTACTTGGAGGTGGGTAAATATGAATATGTGAGGAGTGATTTCCCAAAATGATGGTGGAGCATCTCTTTGAGGACATGACTTAGCTCCTCATTGTTCATAAGTGTCTGTCTATTCTTTTCTTTGCAGTGCAAGCTTTGCCATCTCCTGTGTTCTCATGGCCCTGGCTGCATACAATCCACCAGGTGAGAACCATGTCCCTGGTTGAATGGGCAACTTTGGTCACTCAGACTGATTTATAGTCAGTATTACCAGGTTGAAACCCAGGGAAGCATCTACCCAACCCCTTACTGACAGTCCTCTAGTTAAAAAGATGGATGCCTCTGCGGTTTGGATCATCCTGACTCTCCTGGCCCCATTGGCCTCCTCCCCTTCCACTTGCTGGGGCAAGAAGGACTGTTGCTTTGTCCTATGGCAGGCAGGAGTGGTGAGACTTGAGGGGTGGTGGTAGGGAAGCCGTGGCTTCAGAAAACAAAGAAACATAAATTGGGAGGGATTTCTTTTCCTCTCTCCTGCTAGTCCAGGAATCCACAGCCAAAGTGTCTTTGAGAGGTGGCCATTCCACCTCTGTTAAGAACAAACAAGCCATGAAAGAGAGTCCACTGCCTTCTGCAGCAGTCTGTTTCACTGCCAAGTAGCTTTTACATGTTAGGAAGATGGGCTAGTCCCCCGGGTTGCAAAATCATAGCTTTTCATCTGTTTCATCTCTCCACATAGCTGGCTCACGTTTGGTTTTCAAGCTTTGCTGATGTTCATCTCAGGTCTCCATGCCATTCTTTTCTGGATTTTTAATTTTTTTTTTTAGTCACAAGCATGTGCACACACATTTTTATTCATGGACACCACCCATCTGCTCACCCCATGTTTCCATTCTGTCTTCCCAGTCCTTTCCCCGCTGATATTTCTCTGCCTTTCCCTGAACGGCTTTGGTGGAATCTGCCTGACCTTCACCTCCCTAACCGTAAGTAGGGAATGATACTGCACAGTTGAGCTTTTTCATCATACAAAGAGTTGAGGGATGCTGACCTTCAGAAGATCATATGGCAAAACAAAAACAGGAGGTGCTGGGACAAATTCCTCTTCCATACTTCTGATAAGGTTTGCTATGGCTCTAGTTCAGACTTGAGCCTACAGGGTCTGCCTTGCCCTGTGGTTACCTCACCTTTTCACAGCAACCACGAAGATACCAAGGGTCTTGACTGTTGGGTCTGTTGGACTCAGGCAGATCCATTCTGAGGAAACTCATTCTCAGCCCTTTCCCCCCCTCTGAGTAAACCCTTTTTCTGGGGTCTATGGGAGCTGGCAAGATGGGTCCTTACCTGCAGATCAGGTGTATATGGCTGTCTTGGCAGACCTTACTGTTACTGGCCTATCCTCTTTTACTTAGAGCCTGGAAAAGTGATTTTTTAAAAGATTGCAGCTCCCAGAATTCCTCAGCCAGCATAGCCAGTGGCCATGCTGGTTTGGGGGAATTCTGGGAGTAGTAATAAAAAAAATTACTACTTTTCCAATCGCTGCTGTCACTTAAAATGTCAGCAAAAGACCATATTACACAAAACCTCCAGCTAAACATAAATTGTAAATGAAATAAAATAAATTGCTGAGAATTGTTCTATATAATTACAATAATTTATTTTGAGTGAGTCAATTTATAATTTGAAAAAATGGATTTAACTGAATTTGGGAACTGGGTTTCCCAGGGTTAAGAGGAAACCTGATGCCCTCACGATGTTTTGGACTCAACTTCCACAAGTTCCAGCCAGTGTGGCAAATGGCCAGGCATTGTAGCCCAGGGAGTTGTAGTCCAAAACATTGAGGATGGGGGCACAATTGTTGTGGATGACTGTGGTGGCTAGGGTTGATGGGAGCTAAAGTCCAGAAATATCTGGAGAGTCACAGGTTGCCCACCATTGCTTCAGTGGTTGTTTAGAAGAAGTCTTTTTGGAAGCTGCAGCTTTTCATAGAGAAGTTGAACCTGCTGAAGTTTGTACTGTAATACATCTCTTAAGCATGCAGACCGCCCCCCACCCTTCCTTTTACTTCTGATCTACCTAGGCAAGAGAGATTGCCTGCTACTTGCTTCCCAAGGGACAGGTTAACCAGCAGGGGGTAATGGAGGAGCCCCTTAACAATTGGCTACTGGGCAGGGGAGTGGCAGGGGCAGGGCACTGCGTAGTGTTGGCGGGCACAGAGCTTATCTTTTTGGTGCAGGAGGAATTGATACAGCACATTGTCAAGAATGTCTATGGCAGCAGGGGTTCGTAAAACAGGGCTTGCATTAAAGGAGCTGCTTCTCTGTTTGACTTTTCCACTCAGCTTCACTGTGTAGTTCAGTAGTGCCAGGCACCATATTTTTTATAATTTCAGGCAGTGGTGCTAGATTTTAGATACACTGACTGCATATTTTTTCCTCTTTCACCTAAGATATAATATTTTAGGGTTATAGGGTTATGTTTAGGATATAATATCTTAGGTATTCTTAAGTATTTATAACTTAGGTGTATTCTGTGCCAGGAATCTCCACTCTGTCCCTGAAACTGAGGCTGCAAGGAATCAAGAAGGCACAGTTTTTACACCAAGATACCTTAAACCCACTGTCAGACATCAGCTCACATGTGCATTCATGCATTGCTCTGTAATAAACATAGATCTAGCACTTCATGGCTCTGGCATGGCACAAAAACCTACATCAGAAGCATACATCTTCACTTATATAGAAACACCTCAAATCCATAGACGGTACATGTGTGTGTTCACCAATTGTGTCTTACAGCACAGATCTGGCATGTCACAGAACTTGGATCATAAATATGGATCCCTCTTGTTTTTATACAGATGCTTTCAAACTGTCCTCTGTTCACAGGTCACATCCATTTATTTATTTAAATGCACTTTTAGACATAACAATCTGCATCATACACATAAGCCGGTCCAACATTTTGTGGATTACTCTTGATATAATGATGGTGCATTTCTGATGCCTCCATGTGAAAACAATAAGGATATGGAAGAATCTGTGCCTCTTATCTATGATGCCACAGCTATGCTGTGAAGTGCTGCATTTGTGAGATTTATAGTGTAATCTGTGCCCGTGGCTGTGAGCTGTGGACTGGGCCGTAAATTTCATGAGTACTTCTGCTTCATATCTCCATGTTTGTACAGTAGTAGCCCCTGTGAAGTACCAGGTACATAACTTTTACAGTGTAGCCTGGTATATAGCAATATATGCTGTTTAAATATGAAATGAAGACAACACACATGCATGTGAGAAGAACCTGGAAAAAAGTTGTTGTGAGTAACAGTGTTCCTATAATGTGTTACATTTTTGTGTATTGAGGAGGTAACTGTGTTGCTTTTGCCAAGTTACAACACTAATCCATGAATGATGATAACAGTAACAAATTCTCTCCAGCAAGCAGTAATGAGTAATAGGATAGATTTTTCCCTCCTTAGTAATGTTTCAAACTCTGGATGAGAGCTGCAATTATATGCTGGACTTCTTGTGCTCTTCTTTGGGAAATCATGAAATCTTACATCCAGAATTAAGACATTTGTGCTGCAGTGGCTCCCACCAAGTTCTGGAGATGTGATTTTACAGTGCATTCTCTGGGCATGGATGTGAGCTGTAACTAGTTTGTGGGTTTTTTGTGCCCTTCATGTAAACACTGCAGTGATCCATTCTTTAGGACTAGGGGAAGAATGTGCTTAATACTAAGTCATGCAAATCCAGTTCCTTAACTTTGTAGAAACTCCCATTTGCCAGAGACAAATGATGAAAGCTCTTTCTTGGCACAGCTTTGAAAAGCATCCTCCCATTATTGTATCTAGCTGGGACAATTTAAAAGGGGGGAAAAAGAATTTCAATTACATTCCATGCTTCATATTTGTTTTCACACCATGAAGTGCTCCATTATCATATATTTTTATAATGCAGTCTGTGTACATGGATCAGAAGTATGATTACATAGAATATGGGATCCAACATTGTTGTTTGCTTTGCAGAATGAGTTTTGATGCAGTGGACACCTTTGCTAACATAAGAGGGAGGGAGGCCATTTTCAGTTATTTGCCCCCCCCCCCAGCCTCCTGTCTGCCCTTGAAAATCTACTTCCAAAGGAGGGGGTATGATGCTGCAGGGGGAAGGAAAAAGCTCCAGGTGGAAGAAAAAATTGGCAAAAATCCCCTCTTAACATTAATGATCTTCCAGATTCAAAACCATTGCACAAGCAAGAGAGCAGCATTGAATTCTACCCAGTGGATTTCTTTAGATTTATACTAACGTCATGAGGATCCATTGGGATCATGCCTCAGGTTTATATGTTTTTACACAACGATAGCACACAAAACTCTGCACCTCTCTGTTTTATGGTAGAGTCAGACAGCCAGTATAGAGACAGGTGTGGTGTAAATAGTGAATGATGAAGATATGATTGCATATGGGTATAAACTTTGATTTGTTGGGTTGTTGTTTTTGTTGTTGTTGGTAATCTACCTGTGAAAATGATTAGTGTCCATACCTTGGTTCTAGATTTTTGTGCCACAGTATTTCCACCATGATCTCTGATTTTCTAAGGGTAATCCATAGGCAAAGGTATGAATTTTGTTTGTTGGTAGGTCTGGAGTACCGGCTTATAAAAATCATGATGATATATTTCTTATATAAGAGATTTTGCACTGTCTTGACACTCTGAAATGTTGCATCCCCAACTTTTATGGTTCAGTTTAGGCCTGGGGCACAGATTCTACCTGTGATTTGATGATGGATTTGTCTGTAAAAAAATACCTTCAGAAGATTTGTGTAAAACAGGGTAAATAATTTCAGTGGGTCTAGGGGACAATATCCCTGGACATCTACCTCAGGTCACCCACCCACCATGCACCTCCACATTTTGCTGGCAAGTCATACCACCAGATTTTGTCACCACAGTTGCCATAAAAATAAGCAGGAAGCATTTGTTTTAATATGGTTTTCCCAGTTTGATACCATATTTTGACAGTAAACCAGAAAAATACCGTACATTTCAGTGGCATGGTTTTCAGATGTGCTTTTTTTTTTTTTCCAGGGGGAGTACATGTTGCCAACTCTGGTGTAAAAGGAGGACATTAGATCTATGTTTTACCCTCAATTTTCAAATAACCCAGTGCATTGTGTATGGTTGGTGTGATGAAAGCAGCAGCAGCAGCAATAAAAATAACAATACTGCCTGCTGCCATCACCACCAATAATATCCTGCCCTGTATTATAAGATCTCTGGACAACTTACAGTAAAATTGATTTAAACAATTAAAAAAATGTAAAACAATAATAGTAATTTTAACATTCTAAAAACATAAACAATTGAATAATTTAAAAACTGAGTAATTTTAAAATTGTCTAAAACCACGGGTATATACAGATTTGGATGAAGCTGTTATGTCCCAGAGGCTTTAATGAAAAGCCAACTTGGTGCTGGATGGAAAACAATGTTGGTGCCAATCAGGCCTCCTCCACATTTCATGGGACCTAAGTTGGTTTAGTTCTAACTCATTGCAATTGGTGGATGGTGGAAGCATTGTTTAATTAATTTATTTATTTTTAGGTATTTATACCCTGCTCTTCAGCCACAAAGGCTCTCAGAGCAGCTTACAAATTGTTTAAGCAATAGCAATTTGCACATCTACACCACATTAAGTGGTTTCCAATGTGTGTTAGCTAATTGCCCCCACAAGCCGGGTACCGACCTACAGAAGGATGGAAGGCTGAGTGAACCTTGGAGCCCTTGGAAATCAAACTTGCAGTACTGGCATTTAACCACTGCACCACCAGGGCTCCCTAAATAAAAAAAGTATTGTTTATTTATTGTTGCATATGTTGGTGCATCCGTGTTTACGTCGGTAGCTTTCATTGTGTTGCAGCCATGATGGCTGGGGGATTTGGAGAGTTATAGTCCAAAAAAAAAAAAAAAAGCAGTAAAATTTGGAAGCTGTGTAAAAGGGGAGAAACTTTTTGATTCCTCTCTCTACCAAACAAACAAACAGATATATCTTCACACATAGGAGACATGATGTCATAGGGAAGGATTTTAACATGGTATTTCCCATGAAATAGTAACTTTCTGTTCCTTTCATTATGCATGAAGCAATATTCAGTCCTGAGAGACTCTCATCAGCAAACAGAAGTGGTACAGTGTAAAAGTGGGCTTACACCCTCCCCCAGCTGTATGTAAACAACAAAACTAGTTTGGCATTGCTAGTTAATTGTTCTTGAGGGCCTCATCTACATGGTAGAAAAGCATGAAGAATTAAGGTGCCCTTTCTGTCTCCCCCTCTCTCTTTTTCCTGTTAAAACTGCCACCCTTTTTGCCACTTTGAGAGTTCCTCTGTGCATCTTTTAAGTTATAGTTTACTGCAGATACATTGATCTGTAGCTGCAAGTTAATTTGAAAGCAATCTTATTTGATAAAAGTTTAGCAATTAATTTTGTGCAAAACTATGGTGGAATTCAACTTGGCAGGTTCAGGCATCTCCCTTCCCTGTGCACATGTCTTTTTTTTATAACTTTTTATAACTTCCCCCACTCTCTGCTTGCATGTGTGTGTGCACCTACAAGGTGTGCATAATTTTCCCGCTGTGTGAGATTTCTGGGATTGCTGCCTTTTGAAAATAGAATGGTATGAGGGATGAGACCTAGCCAGGGTGACCAAAGACTGTGTGTGATTTATAAGCCAAGTCAAAGAGGTAGTTATGTTGTGTGCTCTGTCTAGGGTTGAGAATAAATTTGCTAACTAGAATTTACTATATTTCAAAGGCACAAATTCCCTGTCCTTCTTTGCTCTGGTCACCCTCCTTGACACTGGCACATTCCACGTTGCAGTTGTGCATGTCATGGATCTGACCTTTTCCTTCTGAGGCTGGGCTGTGCCAGTACTGTCAGACCAATCCATGCTGGCAGAAAGGAGGGGCAAGAAGATTATCTTGCAGGAGAACTGGACTGATGCTCACTCCTTTGCCATTTGGGTGAGGAAGGAGGGGTGACTGCTCATTTCCAGAACACAAGGAGCCATTATGCTTGCTTTATTATTAGGTCACAGTGGCTTTTGGAATAGGCAGGCTTAGCAACCACTGGGTACACATACATGTGGCAGGTGGGTAGAAGCCAGCCAATGAGTAGGCAGGGCTGAGTACCACACCCCTCTTTTCCTTTGTCTTAGGCAAGGACATATGTTAAAGAAGGTAAACCTGGTAGAGCCACCCTGTCCTCTGCTGTTTACTCAAGCAAAGGGCATGGTTGGCATTATGCCATGTCTCAAGGCAGCTTTGGTGCGAGGGGGGGGGGGAAGGTGGGGAAATTGGAAGCCTTTTTACTTGGGAGTGGAGCAATGGCCACTTGTGAACTGAATACGGGGTGGTTCTGAAATGAGTGGAGAGTTACCCCTGGCTCAGTCCACAAGCCGTCCATGAAGGGTGAATAGCAGTATGAACTCCCATCATTGTTGAGCATTGGTTGAGGAGGATGGGAGATGGAGTCCAACAAGATCTATTTATTTATTAGATTTATACCCTGCCTTTTCCCCAAGACGGGACTCAAGGTGGCTTACAACAATTAAAAAATACAGCTAAAATATCACAATTTACAAAAATTAAAAAAGCATTAAATTAATTTTCACATAATTAAAAACTCAACATGAATTAAAAACATAAAATCAATAAAAATACAACATCAAAACATTAAAAGCAGCACACTGATTAAAATTCACATCTAGAGGGTCAGAGGTTCCCTATTCCTAGAATAATAATTCTGGAATAATGACTAGTTCCTAAATCTTTGGTTGTAACCACACACGTGTATTTGATTCTTTTGTAACATGACTGCACACATAAATTAAAATAAAGTGCATTTTTAGTTGGTTAAGGGTCATCAGGTAAGAATCTGAGAAATAAGAGAGACTCCAGCCTTGATTGGGCTCTCCATCATGGACTGTGGAACTATGATAAAGGGCCACATATGAAGATTTGTGCTGGATAAGACCAAAGACCTCTGCTCCAGCAGAGTACAGTTTAGAATATGGTACTGAGACCCATGGTATTCTCTGAAGTAAAGGAGTAGTTTCCTTTAAAGTAAAGGATTCTGACAACCCTAATTGAAAGACCAACTGAGAGAGCTATAGGCAGGACATTTGTACTAACTTCTTCCCTTTTTGTGTGTCTCCAGCTGCCCAACATGTTTGGAAACCTACGTTCTACCTTTATGGCACTCATGATTGGCTCATATGCTTCCTCTGCTGTTACATTTCCTGGTGTCAAGGTATGTTGCTAGACTGAGCAATGTAGTTAAGTGGAAATGATTTCCACTTTGGGGTGTTAAGTGTGCTCTGTTACTGGGTACTTGAGGTAGTCCTGGGATAGATATCCACACATTTCTTCCCTGGCTGATGGAAATGCATCCAACCTCTTTGCAGAAGAGGGGCAAATAGTTTTGGTGGTAAGGGGAGAGGAAGACAACCTTTGCCAGCACAATTAGAGAAACAGGGCTTCAGAAAGTAACTTTTTGGACTACAATTCTCATAATCCCCAGCCAGCATGGCCACTGGCTCTGTTGACTGTGGATTCTGGGAGTTGTAGCCTAAGAAAGAACCTTTCTCAAGCTCTGCTGGCATGGGGAAAACATGAGGTTGGGGAGGGTGGATTCAAGGAGGGGGCATTACCTCTGTGGCTTTGGATATTCTGCCTTCATAAGGGGGAAGTAAAAGCAGCTTGTCTGCCTTCAGTCACCCTCTTCCAGGTCTTGTGGAAAGAGGCAGGAAGCACATTTGCTCCTATAAGGAGATGCTCATTCTCCACCATGTGGACAGAATTCACATCTCAGTAGGAGGGTTAGCTCCCTCCGCGTCCTCCCTTACTGCTTTGGTAGGACATCCAAAGCCACCTCAGGCCTCCGCCACTCCCTCCTCCACTGTTCTAGCCCTTCACTTCTGCCTCCTGTCTGTTGCTGTTAGCTGATCTATGACAGTGGAGTGCCCTTCATCACCATCATGCTCGTCTGGGCAGGCCTGGCTTGCCTCATCTTCCTCAACTGCTTGATCAACTGGCCCCATGAGTCCTTCCCAGCTCCTGAGGAAGCCAGCTACACGTAAGTAGGAGCTGCATGGCAATTCAGTCTCGACTGGGAAAAGCTACCCCTGCTCCATTGCTTTAGGCACATTGCCCTAGTAATCAGAGAGATCTAGTTCTTGGGGAAGTGGGTGGGAATATTGTGCCTTCAGCTACACTTCCATCAGATATACTCTCTTGAGTAAAGGGTGGGCTTATTATGGTTTTCCAGTCCTTCAGAGTCAGACTTCTCTGCTTCGGTGCCTGAAAGAAACAAATGGTATGAACACACATGTGCATGTGAAGAGTTGTGGAGCCTTCTTCTTGAACACATGCTTTGGTGTTATGAATTTTTTGGAAGGAAATGTTTTGTTTTAGAGAAATTAAGGTAAAACATGAGTATGTATGTGAGGTATAGTAGATATAATCAGGTAAAGATCTGCTGGGAGGGAGGGAGAATATGGAACACTGGGAGTGACTGGTGATTCACTAAGTGTTTGGGTAAGATTTTAAAAGGCTGGTGCATATAACAGTTTGACAGGAATTGGAGTTAGCGATGAGTCAGGATCAGAGACAGAGATTAGTAAAACTCAGGTCAATTGGTTAGGGTTAGGAGGGAGTTAGTTTGTTAGTGTCAGTCAAGATTTAGATGTCTTAAGTAAGTAATCTTTAACTTTATGTTGAACTTCTGTTTAATAAATTATTTTTATATTATACACTTGTGTTTCTGAGAACACTACATGGGGGTTATTGGAATGCTTGACTTTGGACACACAGTGTCTGTGGTGGCAGTCATTACTTAAAGGTGATGGTGTTCATTGGTGGGATTAGATATATAAAGTCTTGCACAGGAAACATGAGGGCATCTAGAAGGGCCCCACATTTGATGCCATGGCAGTGGAGCAGGAGGAGGACAAGCAGAAGCCCTCACTTATGCTCCCACCAGAACGACACCATCCGGTTGTGTTCACTGACTGCCATGCGTGCGCCTCTCAGTGCATGCTTGAAAGAGTTGTCCTTTTGTTGTGTGCTAGCACATGCTGAAAGCCCCATTTTGTATATAGGGTGAACAAACAGAACTGAATCACTGTGGGATGGTTACCAGATTCCTTCTGGTTTAAGACAGACATACCACAGAGCTTGGGAAAAGGTTTTACTACAAACTCACAGAACCCGCCAACTAGCACAATCTTTGGCGATGTTGGCTGGGGGATTATGGGAGTCATAGCCAAAAAGTAATTTTTCCAAAACTTGGGCTGAACATATAGTAGATGCACTATAGATTCACAGCTAAAGCATCCTTGAGAAATGGCCATGTCACCCCTGTTAAAGAAAAACACCCATGAAGGAGAATCCATCACTTTCTGAGGAAGTCCATTCCACTGCTTAGCAGCACTTGTATATTAGAAAGATGAGATAATTTCCCAGATTGCAAAGCTGCAACCTTTAATCTGTTTTGTATCTTCACATAGCTGACTCGTGTGGGGTTTTCAAGCTTTGCTGGTTTTCATCTCAAGTCTCCATGCCATTCTTTTCTGATTTCATATCCAATAGGGCTGGCTCTGCATTTGAGGTGACCTTGGGGGAAATGTCCTCTGGGATGGAGGCATTTTCTGCCAATGGGCATGTGCAGACTAATGTGATGGCAGATTTCAGGGCAGGGCAGCTGGCTTTAGGGAATTTGATTAGGAATTTGCTTCCTCCACATTCTGTCAAAGTGAATGATGCTGCGCCAGGGGCCTTATTGGAAATCTGGCTACCTGGTGTTGCCTTCAGTGGCAGGGCTAGAAATTTTATTAAAGGGGGGAGGGGAGGGCACATGGCAGTGAGTCCTGGCAAGTGCCCAAGGATGCTAGGCGCTGGTAACTATTATGACCTCAAGGGAAGGATGTAAATCTTGGCTTATTTTTTTATGCAAGAACAATCAGTTTCAAAAGCTATCTCTCCCTTGGGTGAAAGTCTGAGTGGTGTTGCACGTTTTTCATTTTCTTTTTGCATGTTGGGACTTTTTGTGTGTGTGAAAAACTCATTTGTGCAATAAAACCCCTTTGTCTTTCCTGCAAAAATTATCAGACACATAAAACTGTATTTTGCACAAAATGCATTTTCTGCATAACAAAGTTCTTTTTTTCATCCAAACAAGTTTTTTGTTGTTGTTGTTGCATTTTTTGGTGTTTCAAAAATGTAAAAATTTTTGTGGTGGCTGACAGTTTTTCAACATCTCAGTGTGCCAAGATACCCCTTCTCATCGAGGTTGAGTAAAATTTTAAATATTTTTTACATCTCTACTCTGATGAGTTTGTTTTCAGGGCTAGAGCACTAGAGCTTCTTTTGAATTACAGGGCCCAGAATCCCTCAGGTAGCCTGGCCACTGCCTACAATGGCTGCATGGATTCTGGGAGTTGTAATCCAAAAAACATTATCTTTTCCAAACTCTGTTTCTACAACCCTTAAAAATACATGCCTGTTTTCACAACAAATCCTGCACAGGTTTTGAGATGATCCTCTCCCACTTCTCACCTGTCTTTGGGGGTTTTCCTCTGCATACCTACCTTTGTCCTGTGGGTACGCTCCTTTTTTCCACCCAAGCAACAGAAGCATCCGCACCAAGGTGGATTGGATGGAGGGAGAGAGCTACCCCTTCAAAAACTCTACACTATGGTTGCGCTGTAGTTAGATGCTTTGTTTTGCCCAAGATGTGGTGATGGGGTGAGAGTTCCAGTATAATCACCAAATCTTCTCCACCCCACATTGTCCCTGAGACAGGAAGAAGATCAAGTTGAGCAGCCTAGCTCTTGATCACAAGGTAACTGGTGACCGCTTCTACGTACATGTGACTGCTGTGGGGCAGCGGCTGAGCCAGAGAGCGCCACATCTGGATGGGACCAAGGAGGAGCTCTATCCATCTCTACAGGACATTTGCCAAGAGGCCACTGATTCCTCCCAGCGTGAGTGCCTCTAGTTGTGTCAACCATTCCCTCCCCTTCCCAAAGCTCAAAAAGAGTGGCTGAAAATTCTTGTTGTTGTTGTGTGCCTTCAAGTCATTTCCAACTTATGGCAACCCTATCACAGGATTTTCTGGGCAAGAATTTGCTCAGAGGAGGCTTGCCATTGCCTTCCTCTGAGGCTGAAAGAGTGCAACTTGCCCAAGGTCACCCATTAGGTTTTTGTGTCTGTGCAGGGATTCAAACTCTGGTCTCCAGAGTCATAGTCCAATGCTCAGACCATTACATCATGCTGGCCTTACTCCCTTCTAAACTTCACCCATCCTTTCAGTTAAATAAAACCTGCATTTAGGTTTGGCACCTTTCTTGTGATTTGAGGCTCCTCCCATGCTGTTTAAAGGGCTGATGGCATCCTGGAGGGTTCAAGGTGTCCTGGGGGAGGTGGATGGGGAAAAGCAGCTCATGGTTCTGGCATTGATTTATATCTCTTGACAGCTATTTCCTCGCAAGGCCTTGGGCCTGTTGCATCAGGTTCTGCAGCTGGCAGAGGCTGGCTGCCTCCACTGTGAGCAGACCCTATCCTTTGCCTCCACCTGTTGGCAGAAGAGAGTATTTGCACTTTCCTTTGGCATTACTCCTATGCTGAGGAGGAAAACAATGTCTTTTGTCCATTTTAGGGAGTGGCTGAGGCTTCCTCTGCCCTTGTTATTGAAGGCTTAGTGTGACAAAAAGGGCAGGAATTAACTCTAGTTCACCGCACAAACAGGAATGAAGCCTTCCCCCCTTTTCTTCCTATATAACCCTGTGACATGTGCAGGAACAATGAATTAACTACGAACTTTTGCTGTAAAGGACCCTAGTCTTGTCTCTTCCTTTAGATCTGTAGAAACCCTGCAGCAGGCCTGGGTTAGGAGCTGTGTCAGCAAGACATGACTACCCTTGTAGATAAGCCATTTAAATTACACCTGCAGTTCTGTGGGGTCTCAATCCAGTAGTTTTTACAAATACTGCAAAATTCTCCTCCTCCTCAAGGTCTAGCAAAGTCCTTGTCTGTCTTCTAGACTTCACCCATCCTTCCAAATTTCATTTGGCCTCCTGAATGATAGTCTTTTCCTTTGAAACTGCCAATGCTTTGCTAGGAGAGCTGAGATCATAATTCGCAGTGTTGAGAGATCGTCATCTTCAGTGCTGCTGTTAATCTTTCCCATGAAGTACAACATACAAAAGGGTGGTTTTACCTGATCCCTTCCCCACATGTTCATGGAAGCATGAGGAGGGAGCATCACCACACAGTGCTTCATGTCATTGTCAGAAGTTTGGCTCCTCCCTCCTAACTTAAGTGACTGTGAAGGGATTGTATTTGTATTTGTTTTTCTGAACAGCTATATTACTTCCTTCTGGTCATTGTGTCACAATGTCCACTCATCCTTTCTGGCTGTAGGCCCTGTTCCCTTCCGCCGCAGCGTCTGCTCCCCCATCTTTCTATGGAGTCTCCTCACAATGGGCATGACCCAGTTGCGGATCATCTTCTACATGGCGGCCATGAACAAGATGCTGGAGTTCCAGGTGACGGGCGGCAAGGACCCTGGTGAGAACTACACAGGGAGGGGGGAGAGTGTCCAGCAGCCAAGGGACAGTGAACAGCAACATGGAAATAGAAGGAAAGGGTGATACAGAAGGAGAATAAACAATGCACGAGACTGGGAGAAAAAGAACTTTTTACATGATCCAGGGAATAAATGCATGGGAGATATGCTCAAGCAGTGGATCTGGACTGGATGGCCCTCGTGGTCTCTTCCAACTCTGCAGTTCTATGATTCTATGTATTTAGTGGGAAAAGATTCTGGTTCGATTATGGAAATGTAGTCTTATTCTTCTTTTTTTGTTGTGTATTTCAGTACCAGAAGAGCTAAAAAATAAAGCTGAGGAAACAGGTAGGCATGCTAATGATGCTGAAGCAGATCTCAGTGGTGTATATTTTATAAGCTCTATTTAGGAGACCTTACATTCAGTTCCATGTTTGTCCAGACTCTAAGCTGAGAACTTCCATTTCCCTGAGGAAACAATCTAGAAAAGAGGGTCCCTTACCTCCGTTTAAAACAGGATTGCAAGGTGTGTGACCCTCCAGGTGATGCTGTTAGAGTGCAGTTCCCATCAGGCCTAGCCAGCAGATCCAATGGCAAGTTACATTCCAACAATGCCTAGAGCATTGCATGCTTCCTCACCCCTGCTTTATCCCTCCCCACTCCATTCTGAGATCAAGGCCACCCTATCTGAAATGTTATGAAGTAGCCTGAGAAGCCAAATGAGTCAAACATGAAACATTGCCTAGTGTGGCGAGATCTGAGTGCCAAAGGAGCAGAAAACTATTGTCACCACTGCTACCACTGCAATGTGTCTGATGTGGCGGGGGTTGGGGCGCCACAAAGTAGGAAAGTAACTTATCTCATGTGTGTTGAACATCTGATTTTCTGCCGTATTGACAAATAGAATAGGTGGTGCTGGAAGCTAGGAATGTTTATTTCTGTCACTTGGGAGAAAATCAGGCCAAGACAGGGGAGAGAATAGAATGGGAAGCAGGAATGAAGATGAAAAGATGAAATGGTGAGGCTCCAACTGATAGAAACCTCCCTCAACCTGGCACTCTGCAGCTGGTTGTGTTATGATGAGAGTTGTAGTCCCATATATTTGGAGGGTGCCCAGTTGAGGGAAAATTGATCCAAGATGTCTGGGTCAAGCTAGATCAAAGCATTGTGACTTGACATGACATCTGCTTAAGCATGGCAATATGACTCATACATAAAGAAGGCTTGAGTAGAGTCTTCTTAGTGATGATTATTTTTATTGGTGTTAATATTCTTAATGTGTTTGTGTGTCTCCAGCCATGGAATACAGAGCAGCACACAGAGGGTAACTTGATTTCTTGTAAAAACCTACAAACTTCTATGGTTTGGTTCTTCCCTGCCTAGCTCCTGCTACTCTCACGCTGTGACTACAACTTATGATTTCAGTTATTTTACTGCAAATGTACTGCAATTGCTTGAAGTTAGTGTAGGTCTGTTTGCATCTTCAAAAACAATAACTCTGATGGAGCTCCAATCCACAACCTCTGAATTATTTCACCCTGCCAGAAGTCCAACACGCACTCCATTGCGCCAGAGAGATGTGCTTCCTTGTAGGCCACTTGGCCAGTCCTGATTAGTTTGAGGGACTGAACACTTAGCCATGGACCTTGAAGCTGCTCCTCATTCCCTCCCCTACTCTTTTTTTCTCTTTGCTGGACAGTCAGCTTCTACTCCTCCATCTTTGGTGTCATGCAGTTACTATGCCTTCTCACCTGCCCCTTCATTGGCTATGTGATGGACTGGCACATCAAGGATTGTGTGGATAGCCCAGGAAGTATGGTCCATGCTGGACCTGCCAGGTGAGAGGTTCTCAACTTCCAAATCTGTATAATAACTAGTATGGCACTAATACTTTGGTGTGGGAGATGCATGGTGGGGGGAAAGGCTGATTGTTCCCCTTTAACTTCCTAGGACTGAAGTGAAAGGAAAGCCACCTAAAATTCGCTACTGTAAGATACAGAAGCTGACCAATGCTATCCGTGCCTTTGTCATCACCAATCTGCTGCTAGTGGGATTTGGTACCACTTGCCTGATCAACAACCTCCATCTTCAGGTGACTTCTGCCCTGTTGCTTATTCACCTGTGATAATACTCCATGATATATTTCCTCCAGTGATGGCTAATGGCTTTTATGTCACTGATGGTAGTGAATCTGCTCTGTATTTTAGTTTGAACTTTAAAATGGCTATTTCTCAAATACTTTGACAACATTTTGGAAAGCTTCTTTAAACTTTGGATGAAAACCAGGAGTGGCTTCACTGCCCCGCTGACATAGAAGCTGTCAGCTGCCAATGATTTCCTAAATCTGCCAATGCACTGTTGCTTGTCTTAGTGCACCTTTCATGCCTTCACTGTTTCCTGTGTCCTGCTGTTTGTGTAACAAGTCCATTATTTATTTATTTATTTCTTCACAGTATGTGACCTTCATCCTTCATACCATGGTGCGTGGCTTTTTCCATTCAGCCTGTGGAGGCCTTTATGCTGCTGTGTGAGTCTGCATCTCTGTTTGGAACTTCTTAAACCTTCTCACTACAGTAGGGGTGGACAACTGTGGAGGGGGATGTGGCCATTCCCTCCCCTCCCCGGCCCCCGTAGGCTACACCAGTGTGCCTGACACAAATTGAATACTGTGTCCAGTTCTGGGCACCACAATTCAAGAAGGATGTTGACAAGCTGGAGTGTGTCCAGAGGAGGGCAACCAATATGGTAAAAGGTCTTGAAACCATGCCCTATGAGGATTGGCTTAGGAAGCTGAGCATGTTTAGCCTGGGGAAGAGAAGGTTAAGAGGGGACATGATAACCATGTTTAAATATTTGAAGGGATGTCATACTGAGGATGGAGCGAGCTTGTTTTCCGTTGCTCCAGAAACTACGCCACGTAGCAATGGACTCAAACTACAGGAAAAGAGATTCCATCGAAACATTAGGAAGAACTTCCTGACTGTAAGAGCTGTTCGGCAGTGGAATGCACTGCCTTGTAGTGTGGTGGAGTCTCCTTCTTTGTACGTTTTTAAGCAGAGGCTGGATGACCATCTGCTTGGAATGCTTTGATTGTGTGTTCCTGCATGGTGGGTGGTGTTTAGGGATTTTAATCTGTATTTGTATCTTAATTTTTGTAAGCCACCCCGATTGTTTTTAACAGAGGGGCGGGGTATAAATAAATTGTATTTATTATTATTTATTGCATGGCAGGGGGTTGGACTAGATGGCCCTTGTGGTCTCTTCCAACTCTATGATTCTAAATTTTTGGCAATGTTTGTCTATTTTTTTGTTTTTTAAAAATGTTTGGGGGTACATGAGGTGGATTTTGCATTTTGCAGCAGTTTTGGCCCATTTTGAGAGTTGCGGGGGCAACCCCCCCCCACCTGATTTTAAAAAAATGGATTGGGGAGCTTTCAGGGGGACTTCAGGGGCTGCATTATAGAGGATTTATAGAGGATCCCAGTTCCCTCTGCCAAGACTGTGTGACTGTAAAGCCCAAAGGCACTGGTGTGGGGGGAGAGGGAAGACTTCCAAGGGAAGATGGAAGGAACAGGAAATATAGAAGGTGGGAAGGAGACAAACTCCTTTTCATACCTCATAGCAGCTTCCTTTCTAGAGTTACAGAGCAAGATTGCTGTCAAGTTGGTGCAGATGGGGGTGCAAAAAAGAATTAATGGGTGTTCGTACAAGGAGTATGTGTGTTCTAATTAGGTAGGGTGTGCATGTGTGGGTGTATGCATGTGTAGGTGTCACACACATACTGGCAGTTTTGTCTACCATCCCAGAGTCTTGTGTTGTGACTTTTACTGTGTGAACCCCCCGCCCCAAACCCACAGCTCATTCATCCTGTTCTGAACACTGAGTACTTTCTAGTGACAGGCAAAGAAAGCTGGAGAATATTGAAGTCATACAGTCAGAGACAGTCTCCTCCTCTTAGGTATATCTAGTTATCCTTTATCCCCATGGCTTTGCTAAGGGGAGGGAGAGGTGGAAGGGGAGAAGCAGGGGAAAGGAAACATTATCAAATATAAAGTGGCTGAATACCTTTGGTTTTGATTAGAGTTTTGATAAGAACTCCTCCAAATTCATTAAAATCTTAATAGATTCATAATTTGACTTTGAGATTTTTTTTAAAAAGTCAGACTGTGAGTCAAAAGTGCAACTATGCATTCAGCCTGATCAAGAGTCAGATTAAATGTCTCATTCTGTTACTGAGAGTTACAACTATTCCTGCTCCTCACTGAGAGTGGTTAGTTGGTCGTCTCAGTACCAGAGTTTACCATTTGGACATCATTTTCATCTGATAGACCTAGTTCTGTGTTCCCTAGTTCCCTGGGGCTTTGAAGTCTTTAGAACAAAGATTTCATATAGTTCAGAACAATTGATTCGGTTTCTCCAAATATCTTAACGGTGTTTATTTTATAACTACCTGTGGATGTGGGAGAGGATTGCCAGCATTGTCTCTGGCTATTTGAGACTCACCCTCTGTACACCATTTCTCATTGCCAGGTATCCGTCCAACCATTTTGGAACGTTGATTGGTCTACAGTCATTGATCAGCGCTGTGTTTGCTCTCCTCCAGCAGCCACTTTTCATGGCTATGGTGGGACCAATGCATGGTGATCCCTTTTGGGTGAGTTACGGTTCCTCCAGGTGATGGGAGAGGTTGCTTTTGAAGAGTAATCCTAAAGAATTCCTCCTTGCATTGTGAATCCAGCTTCATAACTTGTACCTGGAGACATAGGTGTCAACTCATTCAGTGTTAGATTGACAAGCTGCTCCACATACTGGCATGGAGTGACAGCTTTCATTTTTCTTGCTTCATCTCTTATGTATCAGGCTCCTTAAATAAGCAAACAAAAAGTTTAAAGTGGCACACATGCATTCACCTGTGCATGCATGCATTCATTCTTCTGCAAGCATCTGAACAGCACTTATAAAACTAGTGCCTTTCCTGATACAGCAAATGTGTCAGGTGGTATTTGTTGCAGCACTTGCCACTTCTGTTTCCCCCCGCCCCCAGTCCAAACAACATTTTGCTCATTATGGGGTATTCCAAGTTTCCCCCCTCCTTTTCCAAGGCATTTTGTCCCTATCCAAAGAATGACTTAAAAATAAAAACAACATGTTTGCTTTTCACATGGACCCTTTTAAGAAGCTCTCTGAAAGGCATAGCAGTAAAGCACTAGGATTTTGATCATAATCCCTCCACCCTGTTGAGGAATTAGAGTGTCCCTTTATTTTTGGATACTCTATGAAGTTAGAACTGCTAACTTTCCTCTAGCAGAGCAGCAGTTTAAGAAGGCGTGACTCAATTGTACATTACTTTGCCCTAAATTCCAAGAAACAAAAGAGGCAGGTAGCTTCAAGTTAAACAACTTAAAACTTTAATTATGGCTATGTATTTACATTTGCTTTGAGAGCCTAAATCCCAACTAAACTAATGAATAGTTCTGGGTGAAAGAGAGAGACTCCATCTTGACTCACAAGCTCAAGGAGTAGAGACAACAACATGGCTGCCAAAGAAGAAGGCAAGCCAGAGAAGCATGGAAACAATAGGACCTGAGAAGGGACAAATCTCTATATGACCAATACCAATACGGGTGCACTAGGTCATATGATCTTATTGCTTAGTTGCAAACTAAGAAAGATTTCAAAATGAAGGAAATCCTGTTCTACCGAATACCCTCTTGCCCTAATGGCAACAGAGTGTGTAGGGGTGAGAGAGTGCTGAAGTTTTCCAACACACCCCAGCAGTCTTGCCCTTTCAAAAGTGCTCTTGAAAAGCCTTGCAGTAAGCAGCCTTTCCTTTTAAAAAACATATATGCTCTCATAATCTTGCATTACCCTTGACACCCACTTCCCCCCAACAGAGCAGTCTTGCCCAGCCAAAGGGACGGGGTGCAAGGAGCGACTGCTGGCCACTTCCTGATCTCCCTTCCTCCTCCCAGGGCTGGAATGTGCTGTGGTGCCTGGAGGAGCTTCGAAGAGCTGAACATACCCTGTGCACAGCAGGTTCTGGAGCACAGAACCTGGCATTTAAAGAGCAAAAGGGGGTATTTGTGGGGGAGAGGGGGAGAGTGTTTGGATGGAGAATTGGCAGAGAGGCAAGAAGATTAGAAGGCCCACACAGAAGGGTCTGAGACAATTGGGACAAATTGCCAGTCTGGAAGAATCAGACTGCAGATTTGGGGGCTGATGTTAGTGATGTCAAGTGCACTGGGCCATGAACGTCCACCTATTAGCTTTGCAGTCTGATCCTTTCTCTAGCATGTTTATGTAGTAAAGATAGGAAAGTTACAAGACAGTGGCTGAATGGGTATGCAAATGTATTTAACTACACATAGAGGCACCATCTGATTTATTAATAGGGCAGTATTAATAGTTTCATTCCTTGTCTGCATTTTTCTATTTAGAAGTGGTACTTAAATTAAGCAAAGAGTTTTTCATTTTAGGAGAGGCCAGGAAGTTGAACCAGCATTTCTTACCACTCCTTAGCAATGTTTAGTAAAAATGTACGTGTGCTTCGGAAACTGATCCTCCTTGCTTTCTCTCCAGGTGAACCTTGCCCTCCTCATCTTTTCTTTTGTGGGCTTTCTACTCCCCTGCTACCTTTTCTACTACCGCCGTAGGCTTCTTCAGGAACAAACAGTAAAAGACAGGACCTCCGATCAGCCTAATGGTGCCCACATGAAACTTCAGGATGGTGCAGCTACCAATGGCTTGTTGAACAATGATGCAACCACTATATAAATCAGGAACAGGGAAAGTGGGGGAACTTGCAGGTGACAGAAAACAGAATATGGAGTTGGAGTGCCTGGCAGATGGAATGAGACACTATTAGCAAGGGGAGGGAAAAAATACTGTGAGGATTTTATATTTGGGAGCTATGAAAATAACTGAGGTGCTTTTAATTCTCAACAAATGCATATGTTATATTTATAGCTGTCTATATTTTATATATATGTGTGTGTGTTTATATATATATCTAGAGAAAGAGAACTCTATTTTTTTGCAGAGTGTTTTAAACAGCCCTATGCCTTTTAAATGATAATCTGGATGTCAGTTAATGAGCATTAGAAACCTAGAATATTTTATTAAAAAGTCTCTCCCCACCCCTTGCCCTGATATGAATTGTTCCCAGACTATGAAATGGTTCATAGCATTACAGTATCACTTTCCAACCATATTCTCAGTGTTGTTTGGCTGTGGTGGGCCTAAATTTACCCTTATCAGTTCCCTCCTCCCCTATGCTTCTGCCCTCCAGAGATAAAAATCAGGGGATGAATTAAATGTATACAGATTTGTAATTCCAAATGGCATGTTTTTTTACCAGATGTCTCTTTTGAGTCAAAGTTTCTTCAGTTTCCTTGTATTCTGGCAGCTGATGCTGGGATGTTGAAAAATGGGATGCGAATGCAGACATCACTTAACAGCAAATGCTGCAAGCCCTGCCTCCTGTCTCCCAATCCCTTCCCTGAGCTTTGTAAAAACCAGTGATGTCCTCATTAATAGTTTCCTAGAGACAAAGCTTTGATGGCCTCTTGACTGCTTTGTACTTTGTCCCAGTATTTGGACCTTGTCTTGGCAGCAGGTGTGACAGAGTTATATAAATTACAGAACACTGAGAGGGACATTAATTTAACAGGATTTGTGTAGGGAAGAATGTAGTGCCAATTTTTAACGAACTCTTTTTGGATCATGTCCTTCCAAGAGAAACTGTAATCTTACCTCCTAAAGGCTGAATTTAAGCAATTATGCTAAATACACTGCCAGACCCAGCCAAACCTACTTATTTATTTATATTTAAATTTATATAGTTGCCTTTTCTCCAACAGTGGTC
Source organism: Gambelia wislizenii (assembly GCA_030847615.1). Taxonomy (NCBI): domain Eukaryota; kingdom Metazoa; phylum Chordata; class Lepidosauria; order Squamata; family Crotaphytidae; genus Gambelia; species Gambelia wislizenii. Next base: position 339,606,626 of record JAUMIR010000001.1, on the reverse strand, counting down.
CTCATGTGTGCTTTCAACAAAACAATGAAACTGTACAATAAATAAACAATAAAATTAAATCATTTACTCTGCAAATTTAAACCTAAGACACACCTAAAAGTGATAACTAAATAGATGCACTTAGAGATGAAATGCAGCAAGTATAAAAGCCAGAAAAACTGTGAAAACCAGGGAAGGCATTTTTTTAATCAGTCATATAAATGGGCAATTAATTGGGCTTGGGAGCAGTCTCTATAGTACCAGAGCCAATTCTAAAAATGCCCTGTTCTTGCCCAAGGATAACTTCAGTTCCAACGGTGGGAGTACCTGGAATCTGCCAGCAGCAATTAATTCACTGAAATTACTTCATCCAACAGCAATTAATTCAATACATCTTTGAGGAGTGTATATAGGAGAAGGTACTCCCTAAGGCATGGGTGGGACATGGGTGGCTCTCCAAAGATTATTGAACTATTGTGCCTATTATTGAACTATTGCCCTGGCCGGCATAGACAGTGATGAGGAATGATGACAGTTGCAGTCCTGCGTTGGGAGGGCCACATGGTCTGCATCCTTATCTAAAATATCCTGCATTCATGCCATTTAAGGGTTGAAAGTAGCACCTCAAACTTGACTCAGAATCAAAGTAGTTCACATTTTTAAAAGGAGGAGGTTTCTATGTGGCTACTTCAGCTCAAAAACAGGCTGTCATATTTAGAAATTTCTGAACTTTTGAAGGACAGCTTTATTTTTAACACATTGCAGTAGTGCAGTAGGGAAGTCATCAGCTGATGCACAATAATGGCCAAGGCTTCACAAAGTGGAGTGATGAGCATCCAAAGAACACATTCTTGGCTGTGTAAGTCACTAGGGTAAAAGTAATACTGGACTCAAGAACATTCCCAAGCTACGAACCTCTCTTTAAGAACAGGTAATGCAACAGATCCTCCCAGGTTCAGTAGCTTTACCATGTCAAGTTTCAGTTTATTCACTCTCTTCCAATCTGTTACTGATTCAAGCAGCCATTCAAGAAAGACTCTCCTATGCTCAGTCTAGAGGAAGACGGCAGGTATAACTCCTAGTACCAAGATATGGATGAAACCATGCTTCACTCCCCCTCCTCCCCACACACACTTTGGATGACTTCTAGCATGTTCTTGTAGGTGTGAAAAGCACATAAAACAAGGTGGAAGCTTGTGCAATTTGCATAGGGAAGACTAGCAGTCCTCCTAGATCTGGAAATTTCCTGGTAGGTAGAAGTAGCATTCTTCTGCAGATAGATGCTTCCTGTTCCCAAACGTATGCAAGTAGCAGAGAGGAGGCTGCACAGCTAATTCCCACTAAGAGAATCAGGGGAATGCTCTTGTCTCCTGTGATAGACTACTGATGGTGACATCCAAGATAGTTTCCATTCTCAACTAGAGCTAGAAACTACTTTTCAAATGAATCTAGGTAGTCAATTTCATTCAAGAGTGCCTGGAGCTGATATAACACTACCTGTGTCATTGTCTTGATGAAGAACACATGAGCTAAAGCATTAGCAATTCCCTCTGTGAATTGCATTGCAAGCTTCCATCATGTCTTTTGCGTTTTTTGTATCAACATGGACTCACTAGAAGTCATTCAAGGCATGTGATTTACCACTAGTTAGGGATGGAGAGGAGCCATCTTTAAAAGCACTTTTGCTTTTAGGAGAACACATCTTTGTATGGCAGGAGATCAGAATATTGTCAAGTCAGCCTAGGATGACTGTAGGGGAACGAATACCTGTCAGTCAGAACTGAAGAGCCACAATAGCTGGGGAGTTCTGGCAGCTATAGTTCAAAAAAGTAACTTTCCCAGCCCCTGTAGTAAATGGCTGATAATGGCATCAAAGAGACAAGGAGAGGCTTCTTCCTCTGCAAGCCTGTGTGAGTTTATTGTTCTGAGTAAACAGTTATGCCAAGTGAGAACAGAGTTGACACAAGCTTCCTTCTCTATTAAGACAGTGTGCTGCATATAATCTCTGATTCTCCCACGTAACACTTCTTATCATCAGTCACCAATGTGAATTTCTGCAGATCCATTTAGAATTGCTCATTTCCTAACAAGTGTAGAGTGCTTTAAAAAAATACTGGAGTTCAGAGGAGAGGGGGCTGGTCAGCAATCATGTCAGTTTAAAATGAGGCAGCCTAATTTAATCTTCTCTACTGAACACCTCCCGCACTTTGCCCCAAATTGCTAGTATTTTTGGTAATCATTAGCTCCATCTGATATTTAATTTATTACAGTGCTTTTGTATCTTTCTCAGGCAAAATGGGGAAAAAAAGAGACAAGTTTTGTATGTTGGAACTTAATTTAAGGAAAGACTAGTGTGTAATCTAGGGACTAGAGTTGTTTTGTAGAACTTGGGAAGTAACCATAACTATCTTTCACATGCTCCAGTCCAGCTCCAATAGTGTTTTAAGAAGGCATTTCCACATAGCCTGCTGCACTGGTATGGAGACAGATGGGTAATTGAGTTCTGTTGAAAACAATGCTGCACATATTAGATGGTATCCACATTTGATGGTATTGCAATTTGAATCTAGCTTGTACCTGCAAATGTTATAAACAGGGAAGCATGGGTTTCCCTAGCTCAGAGGCAGGACTCAGGCAGGCTTCCAGATGCTTTTGGATGGGGCTCCCAATAGCTGTATTTAACATGTCTAATGCTGAGGAATTCTGGGTGTTGCAGTACAATGACACCTGGAGAGCTGTCTGATTCCTATCCCTACTTTAGATGGGCTTAATGAGAATAGCCTCCCAAATGAGATGGTGATGGTGCAGTGCCTTTCAAAGAAGCTTTGAACTTCAGTGCTTCTTTTTCTGTTTATCAAATACTGATGAGTAAGATGGAGGGTAAGAAAGTGACTAAAAGCTAGTGAGCGTAAAAATAGCCAGATGTCATAAGACTGGATGTGAAAAGCATAGTGGCAGGAAATGACAAAGGCTCCATACAGTTTGGCAGCAGTTCTAGAAGGGGAGCCAAGCGCTGAATGGGACAGAATGTACCAGAAAGACAGCGAGGCTCTTTGATAGTGTTGATGGAGATGCTGTTTTGTCTGCAAGTGTTTACATAAAAATTGTTAACAGTGGAGGCAGGATCCACTGGAGCAGAATTTTGGTAACCAGGTCTTTCAGTGATCTCTCTTTGCAGCATTTTAGGTTGTTGACTTTATCCCCTCATCCATTACATCCCCCTTATGGGACCTCAGGGCAGAATACAAACAAAACCATTTGAAACATTTCCAGATTAAAACTATAAAATAGTTTAAACAGGATAGAGACCTACTAAACAAAGTCAACAGGTTAAAACAGCTTAAGAAGCTACAGAATCATGTACATGTTAATTTAAAAGTAAATTAAATGCTAAGGGCTTTAATAATAACCCATGTTTTGACTTACTGCTAGGAAGAAACCAGCATTGGTGCCTATCAGACCTCCAAGGAGAGGGCATTCCAGAACTGAGGTACCACAATTAATGACTTGAGAGACAAATCACTGGAGTTACACCACTTCCCTCTTCTAATGAAGTAGGCTATGGCTACAAAAGCTCATGCCACAGTCTATTACTTTAAAGGACAGCTCGGCCATTATATTCCTCTAGTTGTTGGACTGTAATTCTTTTCAGCTCTAGCCAGCATAGCCAATGGCAAGGGATGGTTGGCATTGTAGTTCAGTAATATCTGGAGGATGGATCACAACTGTCCTGCTATAAAGTTTTTATGATTTGGGCCTTGTTGAACTGGAAGAGGCTTCAGTTTGACACAGGCTGTTGTTGTGTGCCTTCAGACTGTTTCTGACTTAGGCAACCCTAAAATGACTATATCACGGGGTTTTCTTGGCAAGATTTGTTCAGAGGAAGTTTGCCTTTGCCTTCCTCTGAGGATGGGAGAGTATGATTTCTCCCAGGTCACACAGTGGGTTTTCATGGCTGAACAGGCATTTGAACCCTGGTCTTGCAGAGTCCTAGTCCAGCACACTCAACGAGAAAAAGAAGACTGTTAAAATAGTGACATCGGTATATGAGTGATTCTAGCAACTTTGTAGAGGGGCAGGGGTGAGATAATGTAGCATCTGCTTTAAGGATGCAATATAATTGCTAGAATGTTAAATGGTGCAGTGTTTTCAAGGTTAGGGGTGGGAATCATGATATTGTTGGGGTTTTATTCCCAGTATTCCTCACCATTGGCTATACTGGTTAAAACTTCTGGGAGTTGCAGCCCAACCACCTCTGAAGGACTGCGGGATTACTGCCCCTGTGGGAGATGAGTAGCAAGATGTGGTCCTTTGCTGTGGTCCTTCAGCCCTCCACAACAAACCCTATTCATCTGTTTGTGAAGAGAGCTGGTACCAGGCAAGTCCGGCCTCACAGCTGATTAGATTCCAGGGTTGGTTTCGTTGGGTTATTTCCACCATGATTTCTGAGCTAATTCTCTGTAGAGCAGTGAGTCACCACATGAGTAAGGATGGCAAGGATTGAGTGGCCATGCTGACTGGGGGATTCTGGGAACTATAATCCAAAAAAGTAACTTTCCCAAGCTCTGACAAGGATTTTGTATTTTCAGAGTTCTCCAAATAACAATATTTTGCCTTTGGGGAATGCCGTTTTCTTTTTCCTCTAGAGTGCATCCGTTACTCCTGTGACTGTAGCATACAGAGGAGAGAGGCCATGGCTGAGGGCCAGCACAACTCATGCTTTGCATACATAAAGTCCCAGCTTCAATCCCTGGCACATTCATTTAAAGGTTTTTCAGGTAGCAGGCTAGGAAAGAGCTCTGCCTGAGACCCTGGAGAACTCCTGCCAGTCAGCATAGACAGATCTGGGTTACATGAATAATTGGTCTGACTCTGTATAAGACAGCTCCTTCTGCTTAGTTAATTAATATCCTGTCTTTTGGATCCAAAGATCCCCCAAGGCAGCTCACAAAAATCTGTATATCCTTGGCTAACGAGGGTTCTACAAGTGTCATAGGCACCAACAAGATATTCCCTGTGACACAGTTTCTGGAGTGGCAGAGCAACGTCCTTCGACTTCTCCCCCACCTTTTTTTGGTCATTCAGTTTAATTATATACAATATACCTGTCTCATCTTGTGACATTGTTCCTCTCTGCCCTCCCACCTTCTTTCACTGTTCAACATTTTCATGACCCCCTTTCTTGGAATGCGTATGCAGCCAGAGCTTTTCATTTTTTCCTTTTTCTCTTTTTATTGGGAGGCAATTACAGACTATTTCCCTGCCCCCCCCCAGTGTATGATAGAGAGACAATACAGTATATCCTGTAATCTCTCACATAGATTTAAAATGTCTGTTGGGGGATGTGTCATGTGAACTGACTCCTAAAGAAAAAAACATGCTATTAGTGAAGAGAATGTATATTATGAAAAGTCTGGAAATGAATGCTACGTAGTATTTGCCTTCAACCCTGGCCCTAGTATTAGGCAAATAAAGGCAACTGTCTTAAGGCAGCCAATGTGGGAGGATTGTGGTGCTATATTTCCTCTGAAAAAGCCCTCCGATGTGGGCTTTTCTGACTGTTCTCTCTTCCTGACCTCCCTGGCTGACCTGCTTTGTTGGAGGACAGATCTATGTATATTAAACCATCCAATTTGTCCATATCTGTTTCAGATATGGGGGTGTAGTGCCAACCTGTTATCAGCCCAGAAGTAAAACTGCCAGTCCCATTCACATCTGTATATGAAAAGAAAGAAAGTGTCAATTCCTCCTTTGTGCCAGATTGCATAATATCTCAGGCTAGCCCCTGCTTACTTCCTTTCCCCCCTCTGACAGTCAGTTTTCCTCTAACAGATTGATAACAGACAGACATTTGACATGTACAGCCTTCCTCACATGGAATGCAGTTACAAAGAAAGCCAACAAATACCAGGTGCTATATTTCAGAGGAAGAAACTCACAAAACCACCTTTGAATATTCCTTGTCTAAGGAAACCCTATTAAATTAATGGGGTGACCATAAGTCAACAGGCAACTTAAAGGCACATACACACATAGATAAGTTGGAGCGGGTTCAGAGAAGAGCAACACGGATAATAAGAGGTGTGGAGAACTAAACATATGAGAAAAAGTTGAAGGAGCTGGGCTTATTCAGCTTGGTGCAGAGAAGACTGAGGGATTACGTGATTGCGCTCTTTAACTATTTCAAGGTCTATCTCAAAGAGAAGGGTGCAGGCCTGTTCCCTGCTACTCCAGAGCATAGAACCAGGTCTAATACTCTGAAGGTACCAAAGAGTAGATTTTGAACATTAAAGAAACTTCTTGACAGTAAGAATGGTTTGGCAGTGGAATCAATTCCTTAGAGAGGTGGTAGGGTCTCCTTCTCTGGACATCTTCTTAAAGAGTCTGGACAGCTACCTGCTGAGGATGCTTTAGCTGGAGATCTTACACAGAGCAAGGGGTTGGACTCAATGGCCCTTGAGGCCCCTCCCAACTCTATGATTCTATGATTATTACTACATGGGGCTAAGGAAAGACTAAAAACACTGATATCTCTGAAAAGAGAAAGAAGTTGAATTTCATGGTGGTGGGGAGAGGACAGTTTAGAAAACAATGATGAGAGGGTCAAACTCTGCTGAGCCAGTTTTGATTACAAAATTAAGTCATGTCATTTATCCTGTACTTTCTAGTTAGCAACTTTTGTGTCACATTTTCATTCCCATGTGCCTTAATGGTGCCAGTTCTACTGTCTTCTGCCACATAGGGACCTCCCCCACTGAAACTCTGATCAATAAGCATAAGGCTGTGATGAGCACCCCACCCCCAGCCTAACCAGCAGTGTAGTTATGGGGGGGCAGGGGGCAAAATGAGGCTTTTGCCCTCCCAAATAGGAATTCTGCCCCCAATAGAGTTTTCCTTCAATCCTCAAATTTCTAGCTTTCCAGTAACATAAAATGTTAGCCGAGCATTTAGAAATACAGTTTAGGGTTCCAAAGAAAAGAGGCAGGCGATGTTACCAAGGGGATGTGACCACAGCAAATGTAAGAGTTCCAGGTGTGAACAATTTTTCAGCCTCTCACTCTCTGCAATGCTAGGAATTTGAAAACTCAAGAAAAAAATTCATTTTGGGGCAGTGCCCTCCTGCAGCTACACCCCTGGACCTAACCCATATTTAGGGAGTCTTTGAACCAGGGGCCAGCTCTATTGATGCAAGGTCACTTTTCCTTTGCTCTCACATGACCTACTAATATGCTTGCTCCCACCCTTGATAAATACAGTTGAATACAGTTGAATAATCTGTAGCAATGTGTTTAGGCTTTAAGAAGAGATAACAAATATTTTTTGCTAGAAGGTGCTTGACATGGATTGGCTTTGTATGGGTTTCCCCTCATGATTAATGAAAAACAAAACTTGGTTTCAGGAACATTTGACAGTGTTTTTTAGAAATAGCATTTTCCTGCCCTGCTCACATCCTTGCTGCTGCCCCCCCCTCCCCCGTAAGAAGCCATTCTTGGAAAATGTCAAGCAGCTACCACCTGGTTTCCATTATTCATAATGGAAGAGTTAAAGAACAGCTCAATTAAACTGAAAGGGAGAGTGTCAAAAGACATTTCTTTCAATGGAGGGCATGGTTAATTTAGGAAACATGGCCACAGAACACAGGAGACCAAGAACAGAAAAAATTAAAAAGGAGAGAAGAGATTTGAATTTCATTACAACAGAAAGCTTTTTCTCAGTTTATAGCAATAAATATCAAAGGTTAAATAGAGTTAAATTAACCATATTAAAAAAGAGCATTTCTGTTCTTTGAAAGCAAGGTGGCAGGTGGCAGCTATGGCTTTCTCTATCATTTCTAGGCTTTGAAAAGACAAGTGCCATCTATGGAAATAATAGCTCTGGACTTTATCACACTATACTGTTATAGTGTAATTATTCCACTTTAACTGCTCTGGCTGCCTCCTATGGAATTCTGGCATTTGCAGTTTAGGGAGGGGCATTTAGCATTCACAGCTAGAGAACTCTTAGGCCTCACTAAACTACAAACCCCAGAATTCCATAGGAGGCAGCCAGAGCAGTTAGAGTGGAATAATAGCACTATAATAATGCAATGTGATGAGGCACAGAAGTTCCTCCCACACAGTCCATTTCAGACTGTTATCACTTTAGTAGAGTCCAGAGCCCTCTGGGTATGAAGGAACAGAACTCATAATTCTCCCCAGCTTGGACATTAGCCATACTGGTTGAGGATGATAGGAGTTGTATTCCAAAACATCTGGAGCATGCCAGGTTGGGAGGGCATGCTGTCCTACAGCTCAAAACAAATCTACCCATTGTACACTCAACTTTTGTACCTTAAAAAAAGGTGCATTTACAATGTGAACAATTGAGTTGGGCCACATTGGAAACATACTTGCCATGTTTTGATCAGAAGTTTGGAGAAAATCTGTCTAGACAAATTTCCAGTTGAATCAGGTTGTGTTCAGCACTGATAGGCTGGTACTGGTGCCATCATGAAATGAATCCTAGACTCCCAAAAAGTTTCTTTTTCACAACTTAAAAAGGATCATTTTTTTAAAAGTGCCCAGATGCAAAAACACACAAGAGCTACTTTAAACAAGAGGTGGAAAACCTAGGTGTTGTGAAGTGCTGGATGGACTGCATGCTTGATCTCAGAATGGAGACAAATAGTGTTGCTGTTAGCAGCCTATATACTCTGAAAGCACCAGGCCCCACCTGATCTTGGAAGGGAAGCAGGGTCATGCATGGTTAGTACTTGGATGGGGGACTGCCAAGTAATACCAGATGCTGTAGGCTATATATTAGATGAAGGCAATGGAGTTGCAGTAAGTCAACTGGTGACTTGAAGCCATATGCACACACAGACACAGTTATTGTTTGCAATCTGAAAGGGAGAATGGTGAAAGAGAAAACAAAAACGCTGTCCCTTACTTGTAGACAGAGATTGCAAATACTACTTTTTGGACAAAAATTTATGCTGCCTGGGGAATTCTGGGAGTTGCCACCCCGAAAAGCTCTGTTTCTAGATATGTCTGTATACTGTATAATTTTAGTTTAGAAGGTACTGTGTTAGTGTGAAAAATGAAGTGATACAATGAACAAGTGGAATTATATTTTGCTTTAAGGCTGTATTGCTAGATGGTAAATGGTAGGCAAGGACCAAAGCTAAACTCCCCCTGAGCTAGTGTAGACTCCCAAGACTTTTGCAGAGTTGGCGAGTACATTTCAGGATCTTGATAGCTATGACCATGAGAACCATTGTCCATTGGGAAGCAGAAGAGTCTCAGCAAAGATAGAATGAACAAATGATACGGAGTCCTACAAACGTACAGCTCTCTCACCCTCTGAGTTAATTTTAGCATTCACAGACTAATCATGGACCACTACTTGGAGGGAAACAAGGAGGGTTCCCCCCCCCCCCCCGTTAAAAACACACACACAAATATCCAGTCTGAACTGTGTCAGATGACAGCTGTTAGATATTTTTAACAATGCTTGAAGTTCAGTGCATAAGGTAGGAAAGCATAACAGACTTTGAGAAGGAGGACACAGGTGCTCATTCAAAAGGTTGACACTCAAGTCTGTATTAGCGTCACAAGCGAACAGCAGCCCCAACTTCACAGATGCTGTCAAGGTGCAGAAAGGTTGTTGAGATGTGGGTTGAAGATATACTGCTTTTCAAAACCAAACACACTTCTGCTTTAAGGGGAGTGCTTCCTGCAGCTGTAGATCAGTCAGATAATGAAGTGAGAAACTAGGAGAGGCTTACCCTGGAAGACAGAGGGAACAGAAGGGAGGTTATGGTCATACGCTGAGACAGACAAAAGTCAATGGGAGTCCCAGGGGTATTTGCTCTGTGTATAACAAGACATGTAATGGTAGGAAGCTAACTTGGCTTAGGAAAACCCAGCTTTGGTGTGCCTGGCTTCCCCTATGTATTTTTAATGCCTGATTAAATTGTCACTTGGTAGCCTTCCACACTTCATGTTACATTACAGTTAACTAAAAGGCCTCTAAAAGCATATTGGTGTGTGTACACTGTCTAGTTATTTCTTTAAACTGTCAGCCACCCAGCGGAACTGCTGTTGCACTTAGCGCTGCTGCAAAGAACATTCTGGTACACCAATCGATACAGCAGGAGCTGCAAAAAGTGTGAGGCAGGAAGTGCTGTGGTGACATTTGAAGAAGGCCACAAATGCACAAGGCCAGGCAACAGCCTTGTGGGATCCATCTACGTTTAAGTGTGTGTGTGTGTGTGTGTGTGTGTGTATACTGAAGTCCACTTCAGAATGCAGGTGCAAGATACAAAACAATGGCCTAAATCCTATTGTCTCAATTAGAGCAGACTTATTAAATCTATGACCTACCTGTTGAATCACCATTCAACAACTGATTCAATATGTCTCTTCCAGTTGGAACAAACCAGGAGGATTTGCCTCAACCACTGCCTCAGGCTGTGGAGGGCAACATATGGCCCTCAAAATCTGAGCTTGGGAAAGTTTATTTCTGGATTACAAGTCCCAGAATTTCCTAGGCAGTATGAGGAGTGGGACACTGGGAGTTGTAACCTTTTTTTAAAAAAATAACTTTGCCAAGATCTGCAGCAGACAATGTTGGACTGCAAGTCCCATCATCCCCACCACTGGCTACACTGGGTTGATAAGAATGGATGGCCAACACCTTTGGAGGGCACAAGTTCTCCTCCCTGTCTTGTGAACTGAAGCTGATGCCAAATGGTGCCTGATGGAGCCAAAGTCAATTGCTATTGTTGTGTGCCTTCAAGTTGTTTCCAACTTATGGTGACCCTAAGACGAATCTATCACAGGGTTTTCTAAGGGCTGAGAGTGTGACCTGCCCAAGATCACTCAGTGGTTTCCATGGCTGAGTGGGGATTTGAACCCTGGTCTCTAGAGTCTTAGTCCAACACTCAAACCACTATGCCACACTGGCTCAATTACTTAGTACTATACACTGAGTTAAGCTGCAGAGGTAAGCGCAAATCTATACTGGAGTTATTATCAATTAGGGATTTTAACACTTTTTTAAGGATCAAAACTGAACTCACTGTTCTTTCCTATAAAAATGCACTCCATTTCACTACCATCACACTGCTTCTATTTTAGCAGTCTAGTTTGGATGGGGAAATGAGCCTTTTGCTAGTCAAAAAACCTTTGAACACCTACTGCAAAGCAAGAGCTTGGAAAGGTTTCCTTTTAACTGCAACACCCAGAGCCCCTGAGACATCATGGCCACTGGGCATGCTGCCTGGAGGAGTCTGGAAGCTGTTGTCTGAAAAAAGAACCTTTCCACACTTTGAGTAAATCACCTAGAGATCTACCAGGGGTTCTGACCTTTTGCTTGTTCCTGGAATAAGCATTGTTTTCAATAAAAAGACTTTCTGTTTCAACCATTCAGTGTGGTGCTGGAAGCACAGAACAATGCTACTTCCCAGTGTGTATTTTCCACCATGCTTTATGAAAATTGCCCCTCCAGCTACTACATTGATCCCTCCCCCATCCCCACCGTCAGTTCCCTGGAGCAAGACATTAAAAGATTTCAGTTGCAATGTGTTGGAGGACCAAGACGATATGAACTTAATCTAATATGTGAAGTGTAAAAAACTCTAGATTTAATTAAAGCCATGATGTGGTTTAGCGGTTGGAAGATATCAGTGCACGAACATTTGTTATTTGAGAGAGGCTGTGCAGTTTTAACAGGTGTGGTTCCACCCCCAGAACAGAAAAACGCAACAACAGAGAAAACGCTGCACCTGTTGAACTTTCCACTTTGCTGGGTCACTAATTTCTATGCAGACATCAGGAGATAAGAATGTCAACATATTTTTTTTAAATGTCACTCAAAAGAATGACTGAAATTTGCTCAAGGCAAAGAGCAATTTAGCATAAAGTTTGCCAAGTAACTAATCCAGATTGCCAAGATTGAAAAGAGTCTGTGAAGGAGGATGTGAAAATCTCAGAACAGAGACTATGGATCTCCACTCCCCTATAAAGCAAATATCTGTAATACATTTCTTGGATGCAGAGGGAGAGAATGCTGTTATAATTGACAAAGCCAGCAAAGGAATGCAGGGCCTCTCCACAGTCCCATTAAAAACCTACGCAGAAGTGTCAACACAACATACTGCATACCCTTTAAGCTTCTTCCTGCCAAGTCACTTTATTTATTTTTTGAATTTATATCCCACCTTTCTCCCAAAATGGGTTTCAAGGCTATTCCCAAGAGGATTAATTTAGAGACAAGGGAGGGACCTCCAAGGCTCAAGATGGCTTTATCCCCACCACCACCCCACACTCCAATATAAAGCTGTCAGTAGTAGATTTTCTCTCACCTACATCAGCAGCAGAGGACAGGGTAGGTACCCTACAGCAGTGGTTCTCAGTCTTAATCCTCCATACAGAAGTCCCAGTCAGCATGGCCAATGGTCAGGGATTCTGGGAGTTGATATCCAAAACATCTGGAGAGACCAAAAGTTGAAAACCACTCTGTAGTGTACCTATCCTGTCCTCTACTGCTGATGTACGGGAGAGAAGATCTGGGTACTATTGGAGTCAGTGTGACTTTTACCTGGTCACAAAAGGAGTGTCTCTGGGAAAATGCAAATGTCTTATTCTCTGCTAGAGGCCACCTACCCAATCAATGGGATACAAAGAAACCCTCACCAAATTGAGTGCTTCACTCAGGATGGAGGCAATTTTGAATTCACAGCTGGCTATTATATTCTCAGAAAGGAAGATGAAACATTTCCTATCAAAAAGGATGATAATGGAGTTGAAAAAAGGAGCTAGGATTATTACTAACAAGAAAAAAAATCTATAAATTATTTCATAACTATTTTGAACTATTATATAAGAAACAAGAGGTATCAGAACAAATGACTATTTTCAGCAACATGAAATTACAAAATTAACTGAGTTGCAAAAGGAGAAATAAATAAAGAGATTCCAATAAGATGAAATTACAGAAGCAATAAAAAGATTAAAATAGGGAAGATACCAGGGCCAGATAGCTTTACAATAGCATATTATAAGATTTTTTTATGAATATTAATGAAATCCTTAGAAAGAGTTATCCTTCAAACTATGGAATACCTGAAAGTTGAAGAGAAACTAACATCACACTAATACTCAGAGAAGATTGAGACTCCAAGGGGTAATTAAAAATTATAGACCCTTTTCCTTACTGAATGAAGATTATAAAATTTTGGATTGATACAGCTAATGGTCTAACAATATATATATAATGGACCAGAATGGTTTTCTTCCAAGAAGACAAACAAGGAATAATATTAGAACTGATTATTTTCCTTGGATTTTTTCCAAGCTGTGAGGCCGTGTTCTAGAATAGTTTCTTTCTAATGTTTCGCCTGCATCTGTGGAAGGCATTCTCTGAGGATGCCAGCCACAGATGCAGGTGAAACGTCAGAAAGAAACTATTCCAGAACACGGCCTCACAGCCCGGAAAAAAACCAAGGAAAATCTATGGATGCCGGCCGTGAAAGCCTTCGACTTCACATTAGAACTATTATTGATGTGATAGAGCATCTGAATTATCATAATGAAATTAAAGGTTGCCTTGATCTTTCTAGATGAAGAAAAAGCCTTCAATAATTTAAACAGGACCTTCTTGCTGAAAATAATGAAATAAATGAATTTTGGTTGTAAGTTTTAAAATTGGATCCAAACAATTTACTCCTCTCAAAAAGCTAAGTTAATAAACAATGGCAACACAACAGAATTTATACATATTGAAAAAGGAACCAGACAAGGTTGCCCCCTCTTACCATTGTTGTTTAGTTTGAGGAGAGAAAGATAAGAGGAGTAAAGATTGGAAAGGAATAATTTAAACTAAAAGCCTTTGCTGATGATGTGGTATTAATTTTCGAAAATCCCTTGGAATATTTGTTGCAAATAATAAGAGAATATGGCAGATTTGCAGGCTTTAAAGTAAATATTGATAAAACAAAAATCTTGAGTCCAAGTACTATGGAATGGATAGAAGAATTAATTGATCTGGCAGAATTAGATACGTTGACAAATTTAGTTAAAGAAAAACCAATAGAAATTTATTTTAAAACATGGGAACCTCTTATAGACTATGTGACGCATTATAGAATCATAGAATTGCAGAGTTGGAAGAGACCACGAGGGCCATCCAGTCCAACCCCCTGCCATGCAGGAAATCACAATCAAAGCATCCCCGACAGATGGCCATCCAGCCTCTGTTTAAAGACCTCCAAGGAAGGAGACCCCACCACGCTCCGAGGGAGTGCGTTCCACTGCCAAACAGCTCTTACTGTCAAAAAGTTCCTCTTAATGTTGAGGTGGACTCTCTGTTCCTGGAGCTTGCACCCATTGCTCTGTGTTCCAGTCTCTGGAGCAGCAGAAAACAAGCCTGCTCCATCCTCAGCGTGACATCCCTTCAAATACTTAAACAGGGCTATCATATCGCCTCTTAACCGTCTTTTTTCCAGGCTAAACATACCCAGCTCCCTAAGTCTCTCCTCATATGTTTTTGTATATAGAAAGGAAAACTTTCTGGTGTTATATGGAGAAACAGTAAATATGATTGAAGTAACTTAGAGACAAAGAATAATATATTTAATTCAAAACAATGCAGAAAGAGAAAACTAGGAAGTAATTTTAATGAACAAATGGGAGGAGGGAGTTAGGAATTAGGTGTTCAGTGTTGGGGTTTTTGTTTTCTTTGCAGTATGTGGTCTGGTTTGCTTGTTATCTTTGTCTTTGTGTCATTAAAATGTGTATGTACGTATGCATGTGTGTGTGTGTGTGTACACACACGCAAATCTTTAAACAGAGGCTGGATGGCCATATGTCGGGGATGCTTTGATCGTGATTTCCTGCATGGCAGGGGGTTGGACTGGATGGCCCTCGTGGTCTCTTCCAACTCTGCAATTCTATGATTCTATGATTCTATAAATCCATACATAAACATTTCCAATCTCCTCACTCCCAGTGTTCCTAGAGTGTCATTGAATACCATCACATCACCTGAGAGAGCCTCATGTGAATACCTGTGGTGTCACATTATACAATGCTCACTTGCCCTGGCAAGGCAGTGGGACGGTTAACAGAGCTTCAACAGAAACGTGAGCTTTGAGCAGAAGGATTGCATAGTTCTGGTAAAAATCCCAAAAGAGTCCAAAAGTCTTCTATAGCTTTATTTTTAAAATTAACAAGTTAAACAATTAACACATGGAGCATCCATCTCTGCCCTGTGTCTCTCCAAGGCTTTCTTCAAATTAATAGGAAAATTACAGCTTGCTAGCATACACTGGAATTTTCCCTTTCTTTATAGTACAATGCTTACAAAACATTCAGTCAACAACCAGAAATGAAAGCAATTCACCCCATCTCCATTTGTTTACTTAGCCTTGAGAGGCTAGGCTCAAATTTGCCAATTTGACAGATTTATGATCTCCAGCAAGACCAGCTGGTTCCTTTTGCCTGGTGATAAAATTATATTCAGGGTCTCATGGATTTTAACTGCAACACCCATTTTCCCTGACATGTGGATCCTTTCTCCTCCACTGATGTTTCCACATGTCACAATGACCTGAGTCCTACTGGTTAGTCCCAACTAGAGTAGACCCACTGAATCAGTTTTTCAACACACAGGTGAATCCCACTGAGCTAAGACGAATAATAGGATTGAAGCACATGACTTCAAGATCAAGTCATGCATCCTGCACCCATGACCCCAACATGCTAATGTCTTGCAGAGCCCAAAGATCTGGACTCCTCCTGAAAAACATCTGCCCTTTTGGTAGCTAGCATTGTACCGTAGTGATTTTTAATTTCCGGAAGTTGTAAAATATTCCTAATGCATTCCTTAAAGCAAGTTGGTTTATTTAGTGAATTTGCACTCATGGCTGTTAATGGATGTGTCATCTCTAAATGCTACACACTAAACTGTGTGATGATATGGTTATAAAACTCTTGGTGATATTTGTTATTGTGGGTCTTCAAGTCCTTTCTGATCTATGGTGACATTAAGGCAAACTATCATGGGTTTTCTTGGCAAGATTTGTTCAGAGGCGGTTTGCACTCCCTCTGAGTCTGTGAGAATGTGACTTGCCCAAGGTCACCCAGCAGGTTTCCATGGCAAAGTGGGGATTCAAACCCTGTTCTTCAGAGTCGTAGTCCAACACTCAAAGCACTACACCATACTGGCTCTCTTGGTGTCATACACTGGCATAATCCCTGGTCATGCCACTGTAGGTACTTTGGGGGGCACTACAGGATTAGATGTATATCCTTCCAGAACAACCTTGCCACAGGTGCGCAGCAGCAGCCAGGGACTCACTGGCACAGCTCCATTCTCCTGGCCACTGAACAGCTGCAAAGTTGTCCTTGCCTACACTGCAACTTATCTTGAACATTGACGGAAGAAGGAGCAGGCTTATGATGGAGGCAGAGGCTGCTCATCTTTCCCAGGATGGATAAGTGCAGATAGAATGCAACCTGGATACACTATCACAGATGATTAATGGCTGGAGGGAGGGAGCTATGCTGGGAAGCCTCCTCCCCGTTGCTTTGTACATCCAGGGAAGAACTGAGGAAGAAGAAGCTTGAACCCTCTCTCCCAGTATGAGTGGCATTTGTATGGGGTCTAGGATGTTTCAGCACAGCCAGTTCAGAGTGGCCATTTCAGTGTGGTGCAGTTCTGCTTGGATAGCAATTGATAATTGATAATTTTGTCAAGAAAGTACAATCAAAACAATTTCTGTTTGGTTGGGATTGTCTTGCAAAACCACTTGGGTAAGGGTTAGGATTAAGGTAAGGCTTAGGGCTGTTATCAATTATCCTGAGAACTGATAATTACCCCAACCCTTACCTTAACCTTAACCCTAACCCCTACCCAAAATAGAAATGTTTTTGATTGTATTCTCTTGACAAAATTATCACTTATCAATTGCTATGCAAGAAGAACCACACTGAAACGTCCATTCTGAACTGGCTGCACTGAAACGGCCCATTCCATATGTATGTTGGTAGAGACATACTAACTAAATCTTGACCTTCATGTTGTAAATATGTGTCACTAAATAATATGGTAGTGGAGTGCAAGAGGAGGAGGAGGGCCCTAAGATCATTTGTTTCTTTGCCCCAAGTTTCCTCCCAGTGTCCCTGTGTTTAGACTCTCCTCCTCTTCTGTGTGCACTTCCTAGAATTTGCTGGAGCCTTTGAATTAATGGGGAAATGTTCCCTGTAGCTAAGGAAAGTGCATGTTGCAATAGGCAAGATAAGTCGCTTACCTGTCTTTCTACAAGCAGTGTAGATTCCAAAAGCGGTGCCATAGACAAAGCTCTTGACAACCAGGAGAAGAAAGACAAACTGCCCTGTGCGAAGGCTGAGCTGCATCTCAGAAAGGCCTGCATCAGTTGTGGGAGGAAATGTAGAGGGGTCTGAATTTCAGCAATGATAGGAGCCAGAGATCTGCCCCCCCCCCACTGGCCTGCAAAGCAGGATATTTCAAACTGCTCTTCTAAGCATGTTGACCTGGGTTTTATAAGCCACCCTGGAGGCTGTGAATATAAATCTTACAAATAAATAGGAAGTCCTAGGCTGGCGCTGTTATTAGGCAGTGTGAGGCAAGTGACCTCAGGTACTTTGCTTAGGGCTTCTTTTTAATGGTTTTATTTTTGGTCCATTAAATTAATAGAAATTGTATATTTAGATAATCTTACCCAAATAATAAAAGAGAATAATGTCAACGCAATGGGAAAAGATTAGAATATCCTAAAAGTGCATCTCAGAGATATCTGGGCTACTTAGAGATTTCTTGGCTAATTTGCATTTCAAAATTTTGTTGTAATGTCTGCTTCAAGTGAAAAATCATATTTTTGTTGTTGTAATATTCTAATCTGTTAATTAAAGCTAGGACAGCTAGATATTCTTAAATATATTCTGTGGTGATGACTTAATGGGAAGTAATATGGAAGATGATGAATGGGAAAAGAACAATGGCTTCTTTTATTGTATAAACACAAATGTTAGGGAATGTGTGTGTGTATGTACGGTATTTATATGTAATTTTGTTTTTATGTATGTATGTTTGATTGATTGTATGTCTGGTTGGTTTTTTAAAATTCTTTTTGTATTTTTATAATCAATAAAAATAATAATTAAAAATGGTTTTATTTTTACTCCTAAGGAAAGTTGCTTATTGTACGTTCCACCTCAGGCACCAAACCAATTTGGTGAGTTTGGAAAAGTCACTTTTAGGACTACAACACCCTCATTCCTCATCCCAGGCAGAATAGTCAGTGGGGGATTTGGGGAGCTGTGGTCCAAAATAACTTTTCCCAAGCTCTGGGTCAGCCTTGAATGCTACGTGGGGATGGGTGAGTGTATAGGGGGCTTTGTTCTGCTTCAGGCAACAAAAGATTGTGGGCCAGCCTCAAGGCAGTCTTTTTTCTTTCTTTTAAACTCTCAGTGCACACAAGAAAATGAGCAGCCAGCTAAGGTCAGTTCAAAATATTACTTGCCCCAGCCACAGAGAAATCAGGTTGAGGAAGCTTTGCCTCCCCAGAGAAAGAGGGGAGGGCATTTCTGATCATTTGGATTGGAACCCCCTGGCCTACTTGCCCCACTCTGGCCACAATCCTGCACAGCTCAGTGTAGCGCAGTAGTTCCACATGTGGAGCTAAGCTACATTGAGCCGTTTACCAACCCCTAGATCTACTGTAGAGCCACTGAAGCCCACCTCACATGGCTATTCCATGCCTGGGATGGGGGAGACAGAGAAATATCTGGCTATGTCCTTGTAGCCAGATGTGAAATGATTACACATCCTCCACTGAGGTCTTCTGGAAGTCTCAGCGGATAATGTAATCACCTCACGCCTGGCTACAGGGAGACAGCCAGATATTTTTTGCAATCCCACCCTACTTTCCAATAGGCATGACATGGCTGTGGGTGGGCTTCAGCAGCTCTATGGTGGGTCCATGTCAACCACAAGTACGCACACACAGGCACAAGGTTAACTTACACCTGCGTATGACACTAACCAGATGCCAGCCAGTGTTTGCCCCTTATTCTACCCTGGTCCTTGCTTACTTGGCTGCTGGATCAATTCACTAGTTATCTTGTCTTCAACCTCTGCAATGTCCCCTTGGCGCACATGGCATGAGTAGGTGTGGCCCTCCTTCCACTCGGCAGCTGCCACGCTCAGGCGACTGGCAATGCCAAAACTGCACTTGCCCTCGGCCTTGGCCTTCTCGGTAGCCGCAGCCAGGCGGGGCACATTTTTGCCATCACGTTTCCAGGTCACATCCAGTGGCCACTCATAGGAGAACCCATGCGCCAGGCACACCAGCGTGGTGCTTTTCTTGTGGCATGTGGGCCCCAAGAGAACCACGCTGGGTTTGCGATTCTCATCTCCACATTCGGGATCTGAAGAGGGAGAACAAAGTTTATTTGGAGATCACCCTCCCTCCCTCTCATACATAAACACACAAACAGAGCATACAACAAGCCTAACCCAATCCCAGCCTGTGACTGGGGCAGAGCAGAACAAAATGGCATCTCCAGCCAACAGAAGGTTGCCAGCTCATCTTAGGGCACTTTGAAAGGCTTCAGGATAAATTATGCTTCTCCACCAAGAGCGGGCAAGCTCTTACTCAAGGCCTAATCCACACTACACAAATAATCCAATGTGAAACTGAATTATTTGCCATGGCTCCTTCTACTGGATCCTGGGATTTGTAGTTTTACAAGGTCTTTAGCCTTGTCTGCCAAAGAGTGCTAGTGTCTCACCAAACTACAAATCCCAGAACTCCACAGGAAGGGGCCATGGCAAATAATCCACTTTCGGCCTGGATTATTTATGTCGTGTGGATGCACCCTTAGACTCCAGATCACTTAATGTGGGTGAAATACACATTCTATTTAATCAACATGGGCTAATCATAGAGATAAGATGTGAAGCTCTGGGGGGAAAAACAGGAAGATTCACACCAAAACAATTTTCTTCATTTTTCTTGAAGCCCCCACACCTACCCTCTCAGGAAAACAAAGGTTACGGACTACTCTCTTTTTGAATCAATAATAAATTATTTAAAACAAGGTTTTTATATATTTACTTCTCCTTCATTATTTCTAGAAGCCATGTAGCAGACTAACTTTTATGCACGATTACCTATAGTTTTTTGCATCAGTGCAATTCTTGGTCTTAGTTTCCTTTTCAAAGTTCTTTTTATGGGAATGAGTGCTTTGTGTCTGCTTGGCAGTATGGAAGCCTGTGTGTATGTCCCTTCAAGTCACCTGCTGACTTATGGCAACCCCATAAATTTCATAGTGTCTTCTTAGGCAAGGAATACTCAGAGGTGGTTTTGCCAGTTCTTTCCTCTGAAACATAGCCTACAGCACCTGGTATTCATTGGCGGTTTCCCATCAAAGTACTAACTAGGGCTAATGCTTTATTTTATAGGGCTATTGTGGTTATTTTTCATCCTTTTGTGTTTTTATTTTCCTGCTTTTGCTGCACTGGAATGTATTTTTTAAAGTATATTTTTTTAAAAAGTACTAACCAGGGGTAACCCTGCTTAGCTTCCAAGATCAGATAGGATCTGGTGCTTTTGGAATTTTTAGGCAATGGCAGACACATTTTAAAAAAAACTAAATGGCAATGGTCTTATCTGTTTTTATTCTGTTTTCTTTTTTGCCAGCACCTCATACACAGGCAAAAGCAAAGAGCTTCCACAGAGCTCAAGGGTCCATTACAGTTCAGGATGTTGTTGTTCCACTGGTAATAAGCAAAAACATTTTTAAAAGTGAAATTAGTTTACATTTATTTTCTAGGAAAAAAACCTGTAGTATTAATTTATCAAATATGATATTTTCTGCCAAGCCAAGTTATACATAATTCATTTATTTTACTAAAGTAAGAAAATGACTTTCATTCTATGAAGCGGGCTATATCGTGGTCCCCCCCCCCAGTTTTTCAAAACTTTATGGTTTTTTTTCCTGGAAAAACAGGGGGGGCATCCTGCCCCCAGCTTCAAAATTTCCAGATATTTTACATCTAAACTAAGATAGATTTAAAAGGTGCTCTGGCAATTACCTGAAGGATGTCAAACTGCAATTGCATCCACATTTACACAGATGTATCGAGTATGATAGGATTTACTCCCAAGTAAAAGAATTTTAAGATTGTAGCTGAGATTAGTTCACCTTCAAGCATGACTTTTTTTTGGCTTTGTCTGTAGTCAAAATTGGCACTATTAATATTGCTCTCATTCTGTGCTACCTACCTTTTAAAATGCACATATTTAAATTAGACTGGAGGATTTTTTTAAAAAATGTGAAGAACAGGCTTGGTCATACTTATTAATCCTGCTACATCAAACACTTTGGACTATCTATTGGGAAACGTACTTTTGGGACTACAAATCCCAGAATTCCAGCATGGCCAGGGGGATGTAGTAAAAACAGAACTTTCCCATGCTCTGGTCCTGTTGCTGGGGGGTGCTGAAGGTAATCCATCTGAAACCAGCAGGCTGCAAACGACCAACGGACTGACTCTCCAAAGCCGCTGGACTCTAATAAAACAGCTCTGGAGATGCAGACCCCAATCCTCATAGACCCTCAGGCCGCCCCTCCCTCCCTCCCTGTTCCCGCCAGTAGGGATCTTTCTGAGGAAAGGTTCTAGTCCTCATGGAAGCCGAGGACATAAAATTTCTCCACCCCCGGCTTTCCTGGGACCCACGAGAAAAGGTAAGTTCCAGGTCTAGAGACTGATCTCTCCCCGCTTTCCCAATAGTTTTCTTATCCGGGAGGCGTATTCACACTACACTGTTATAGCGTTATTATTCCACTTTAACTGCTATGGCTACCTCCTGTAGAATCTTGGGATCTGTAGTTTAGGGAGGGGGCATTGAGCACTCTCAGCCAGATTGCTCTTAGTCTTCACTAAACTACAACCCCCAGAATTCCACAGGAGGCAGCTACAGCTGTTAAAGTGGAATGATAGCGCTATAACAGTGTAGCGTGATAGAAGTTTTCCCGCTTGCTGCGCCTCAGTCTTGGACCATGGCCCCTACAAGGAGTGGGGTCTGACAGGGCTCTAGCCTGGGGGCCCGGCCTAAAATTATTGTGTTTATTCTGGAAAGCCATTTAGGTTTGTTTTTTTAAAAACAAAATAAACATAAATATCACTTAGGTGTCCTCATTTAAATTGATTTGTTTTCATTTTTATCCTAAATCCTGTAGAGGACCTGGCTGTCCTTCACCTTAGCAGTAGGTGGTGGTGGTGGGGCCCAAAGACCCTGCCCTGGGGTCGGCTTCAGGATGGGGGCCCATGGCCTGGGCGCTAGTTTGGGGGCCCGATCTCTCCCCCTCCCCCTCTGCCGCCCCCCCCCGCTTCGCTTGGCTCCTTTCCAGCCCCCGCTCGCTGGGGGGAAGGGCGGCCCGGCCATTTGGGCCTCCAGCCCAGGCAGATCTCCGGTCCTTCGGGTCTCTCAGGCAGCGGGCCGGGCTGGGGGGGGTTGGGAGATCCAGAGCAGTGACTCTGTGCCAGCCCCCCCCCCCATTTAGGACGAGTTGTGTGTGTGCTGGGGGGCGGTTTGCCTTGCGTGGCGCTGGAAGTTGGGGGGACCGATTTTATGCCCGAGGGGGATCTGACCTCCTCGAAGGCGATTGCAACGCCCCCCCCGATCCAATCCCGCCTTTTTGTGACCCACCGCCGCCCCCTCCCCGGTCAAGCCGACCGAGCCAGCCTCGATCCTGGGGGCGTATTGTGGGAATGGGCCAAGAGAGTGAGGGTCGGAGGGGGGTTCCGAGGCGAAAGAGACGGAGGGCCCCCTCCCGCCTGCCGCCCCCCGCCTCACCTTGGACCAGGACCTGCGTCCCCCTCTCGGCGAAGTGAGCTTGCTGGCACAGCGCTCCGGCCCGACGGGAGGCCTTTGCAAAAAGTCCCGCCTGCTCCTCCGGGCGCTCCTTCGGCGCGGGGCGCCTCCCCGGCCTCCCCCCCCCGGCTCACCGCCCCCGGACGGGGCTCCCCCAGGCGCGGCTCCGTCCCAAGGCAGCCACGCCGAGGCCAAGGGGGGGCAGGGAGGACGGGGCCAGCGAGGACGGGGCCGGGGAAGGGGCGGCCTCTCGCCCAGACGGGGGCTGGCTAGACCCCTCCCGGCCCGACCAGAACCCTCCCGGCCCGGGTTCCCCTCCGCCCCGGGCCGCCCCTCCTGCCCTCGACCCCCTTCCCGGGGGCCCGTCGCTCCCGGGCTCCGCGCCCCCCCTCTCTCCGCCGTCGGGTATTAGGCGCGCCCGGTGTCACCGTGGAGCTGTATTGACACAGCCGGAGGAGGCGCGACAAAAACTCCCCCCTTGGCCCCCGCCGGCCAATCTAAAACCCAGCAGCGGGGGGGGGGACGGGACGGGACGGAGAGACACCCCATCATCATCATCATAATCACCACCACCACTACCACCACTCTGGGATCCCCCCCCTTCCTCTCTCGCCGTGGCTCCTCGCCTCCCTCCCGCCCCGTCTGCGGCTCAGAGAGCAGAGGCAACTCAAGTTGGTCGCCTCCAGTTTCTGTCGGGAAGATCCGCTACAGAAATCATCCGGTTTGAAACTGGATGATTTGCCATGGCTCCTAATTCCTATGGGATCCTGGGATCTGTAGTTTTACAAAGTCTTTAGCCTTCGCGGCCAAAGAGAGCTGCTCCCTCACCAAACTACATATCCCAGGAGTCCGAAGGAATTAGGAGCCATGGCAAATCACCCAGTGTCAAACTGGATGATTTGTGTCGTGTGGATGCACCCAGATGAGGGTTTCTTTTCTCTCTCCAGGCAATCCATCCCAACCCGGGGAAACTCCGGATTAAACAGACACCCATAGCATCGGACGTACCAAAGTCCCGGTCGTAGGTGCGCCCCGTCCAATTCGGCTGGCCAAGAGAGTCCAGCTCTGCCTAAGGAACCTTAAGTTTTTCGTTCCTTTCCGAAGAAGCCGAGCAGAGCTTTCCTTCCACTTTTGTGGCCTTTTCCTCGCGCGTGTCTGCTGCCAAACGTTGCCGACAGCCGGGAGAAGAAGATCCGTAACTTCCTGGCGCCGTCCTCAACGCTTTCCCCCTTTGGATGGAAACAAACGGCTGCGCCCCCGACGTTGCTGCTGCCCTCGTTAACGCGCCGCCCGGCCAGTGCCCGCGTCCCCCCCGTCCAGCGCCACGAGGACACCCGTGACGACGTCCTTCGCTTCGCCTTCGAGCCCCAACCGGACTCTCCGCAGACGGAGCGGGTTGCCCTCCCAGCCCACGCGAGTTTGATCCGGAGGTCAGTCCGCCCCGCCTCCCCCTCCAGCCCAGAGAGCCGGGCCTGTCTAGTCCCACGCGTGTTTCGAGGCGCCGGAGGAAGCGGCTGGTTTCCCCTCGTGGGTGGAAGCCAGGGAGAAGAAGAAAACCAGCCTCCCCCGAGGAGTGAGTGGGCATCTGGCCGGCAGGCAAAGCGTTAACCCTCGCCGCCTCCGCCAACCAGCCCCGAGCCTCTGCTTTCCTCCCATCCACATTCTTCCCGCGAAGAGAAGGGTCAGTTCGAAACTGACAGCCGCCCCTGCAAGGAAGAGCTGAGGCTTTCATTTCCCCCACCAGGGCAAAAGAGGTTACTGTAAAGGCGTTGTCGGCTCTTGTATCACGGTGGTCCCTGTATTGCCACGCTGGTAGATTACTTTGTAAAAACTCCTGGAGTAAGTTAACCACGGTTTTGTGGCTGTGTGCCTTCAACCCTTTCTGATTTATGGAGACCCTAAGAGGAACCGATCATGGGGTTTTCTCAGCAAGACTTGTTCAGAGGGGTTTGCCAGGGCCTTCTTCTGAAGTTGAGAGAGTGTGACTTGCCCAAGGTCACCAAGTGGGCTTCCATGCTCCAGAGTCGTAGTCCAATGCTCAAACCACTACATCCAGGACCGGTTTAAAGAATTTTGGGGGCCCCTGCAATGCTTTATTTTTTTGGGGGGGCATATGTTTATCTCAGGTCAATGTAACCTAACTTAACCTAAGCTATTCACAGTACAGAATATTCAGATTATTACTAATAATGTTTTTGCAGGAGGAGGGTTACTATGGGGCCCCCACAATGATGGGGCCCCCTGTGGATGCTGACGCTGCTGGTGCCTTAAACCGGCCCTGACTACACCACACTGTTTGGTTCTTACTTTTCTAAATTAAATGCAGTGTTGTTAAAAGAGATTCTTTCCCACATTTGTTTGTCTGTGCCAGGGACTGAAACAAAGGCAAGTCCCAGGAGCATGCCTGTTGTAGATGCCAGGGTCCAGGCAGGGCTGTCCCAAGACTTTTGACTTACTGGGATGAATGCTAAAATGGCAGCCCACTCCTTTGAAGGTACAGCACCTTGCAATGGACTGATAGCTAACTGACTTCAGCACTGATGGTGAGGAGACAGCACCCTCCAATGCTTCTGGGACCACCAAAGTAGTTTGGGGCAGTGCTTCTCACGCTATCTGAGGTGGGAGACCAGCAGTTATTTTTTCCAGCGTGCCAGGGATTGGCACCATATTTGTGCCCATTGGGTACAATTGTTTCTTTCTTTTCTGGAAACTCACCAGGGAGTTGTGGTCCTCACTGGGCATTGGTCCAGGGACCATCACTTTGTAGTAGCACTGTTTTAGGGTACAAACACTGGGAGGGTAGTAGGTTGTATCTCAGTGGAGTGGCAAATCTGCTCAGGGTTTTAATCTGAGATTGAAAGTCACTATCCAAGTGCTGAATTACTTGGGGGATAGGCTTAAGCGCTTTGGGTAGCTCCAGCAAAGTTCAGACTAAAATCCACCAAACCCCACTGACATCAAAGCCACCCCTAAACTGGGATGAAGAACTGGTTTTGGTCCCCCAGTGACCATTGTTAAAACTGAACTTGTCACCTCATCAAAGATTTACATCTTTGTCAGAAATAAAACAACAACACAAGCATATTATTTTTCTGTGATAGTAACAACAGACTTACTGGTTCACACTGAGGTCCACTTCACCAGCATTCTGCCATCCAGATACCACTGGGTCAGAATATTTTAGGATGCAATGGTCATGCTGGTTAGTAGATGAAGAGTGTTATAGACCACAAAAGGAATTTTTCCAGGCCTTGCTCTAGATGCTCATAAACAGAGTGTGAGGGCAACAACTCTTGCCTCTGGGTTATTCCCAGCATCCAGGAGTGAAACTGTAATGCCAGAAGAAGAGAAGTCATTATAGATGGTAGGGAGCCACCATTAATCTATCATTAAAATCCAAACTAGAATAGAATAGAATCTTTATTACGGTCATAGACCAGCATCCAAACTAGTGTCAGAAGTACAAAATAAAAATTAGAAATGGAGGCAGAGCCATTGACTGAAGCCTATGATCTTAAGCATCAAGTCACACAACACACCTTACCAAGGATTAAGCATTTGTAAAATGGGCACATTTTTCAAAGGTGAAGTCGAAGGCTTTCACGACCGGCATCCATAGATTTTCCTTGGTTTTTTTCTGTGCTGTGAGGCCATGTTCTGGACCCTAACATTTTTCAAAGGTTAGGAAAAATGTACCTATTTTACAGACTGAATACACTCATTTAAAAAACAAAACAAAATATGCTACTGTATTGTTCTTGTTAAGCTATTACAACTCAAAAATAATAAGACCTCAAGATCATAACTAGGCAGGCAGGCTGTCTGGACCTGTCCAAACATACCCTGACACGGGGGATTTATTTAGCAATCTTGGCAAATGATCCTAGGTAGACCCTTGGATTTTGGCAAAAGCATTAGCAACAGAACAAAATTACCTGTGGTCTATTATGTTCCAATTCAGACCCCACACCCCATTGGGCAATTTTTTTTAATCAATGCAGTGGGTTGGTATCTTCCCCTATTGCTTCCAACTATGTTGTAGAACTGTAGTTCCAGAAAGAAACAAAGCAGGGTAGTCTAGCAAAGTCATTACATCAGCTATGGAACAGAGCTGAATTTAAGACCAAAGGCAGCAATCCAACATCCCTCAGCATACTATAAATATTCACAAATATTCACAATACATAAATATTCACACAGAAAATTTGCCTTGCATGCATAGTGCGACTTACGCACACATGTGTCAATAGCAGGATGTTAGCCAATGTTTGCTTTGTTTGGTCTATAGTGTTACTGGTTCCCCTACCACCCTGTTTTTTGTTTCCTATTTTTATTTTCCTCTTTTTGGTTGTACTGATTTGTTGTTATCATTTATCATAAATTAAAAAGAAAAAAATGTGTGGGCAAAGAAGGGTCTCCATATGGTGTAGGACTGCAAATACCATCAGTCATAGCCAACGTAGCCAATGGCAAGGAATGCTGGCAACTGCAGTTGGACAATATCTGGAGGGCCACCCTTTGTCCGCTTCTGCTTTCCATATAAAGGATGTGTGAAGCTTGGTCCAGATTACATGTTATGTCAACTGCATTTTTAATTTAAAATGTGCTTGCTAATACTTTCTTCTTAAAGGTGTGTGTGTGTGTGAGAGAGAGAGAGAGAGAGAGAGAGAACAAGCTTGGGGTCCTCAGTCCAGAGCTTGCCTTGAATCTGTTTTCTGTACTAAGCTTTACCTTTGGGCTAAAATCAGACAAAAATCGAACAGGGGAAGATTTACATTTTCAGTGTTAGAAAAGGCAGAATTTTCTGACATCTTTTTGGGGGGCAAGGCTAGGGTGGGGAAGGGTGTGGCTTCCACATTATGGATATAAGGAAGTCCTTATTGGACCAAGATGGTGAACTGAGGCGAGGGGAGGGGAGGGGAGGGGAGGGGAGGGAAGGACAGCAGTACTGTGGATGTTGGGTTCAGATCCAGAAGAGAGAGAAGCAGGGACTAGGAGTACTTATAGGTAGCTGTGAGACAGAAGAGAGAAATTTAGTAGAATAAGGATGCAGTAAGTGCAGGACTGTTAGATGGGCAGAACATAGTCCTACTGGCTGGGGGTTTGTAGAAGCTGTAGCGCGCTTGCAGAAAGCGCGGGATGAGTCCTTCCTGAATCTTCGTTTGCGAAGAAAAAGCCAGAGAGAGTCCAAAATAGTAAAACTTCCAAACTCTGGAGCAGACTTTTGTGATTCTCACACCTGTGAAGGTTGTTAGTATATGACTGTCATTGTTAGCACTGTTAGTAGCTCCTGATGTGGGGATGCTGAGAATTTCTGTGTGTGTTTCCCATGGGCTCCCTCTCTCTCTCCCTCCCCCACCTCCTCTGGTGGTTGGTGGTTTTGGAGCTTGAACAGTGCTGTCTAAGGTGCTCCAAAAGTAGACTGTCTCTAGTCTTAAGAGTGTGGAGTGATGCTGCTTGCATTACAATGCTGAGAACATGCATATGCATCGAGAGGTGTATTACTGTGTGACGCAGTCAATTTTGAAGCGGCTTCCCTTTCTGCCAGATCATGGTACCCTTTCCAAAGCGCACAGATACAACCCTTTGTCATTAGCCTGGAGGCTTTTCAAGGTTCAAAGTCTATTGTCTGCCTTCCCGTTGGCCACTCAGCCTGCTCTTTGGCTCTGCTTCTGGCTCCTGCAACTTATTTTCAAAGATATTGAAGCTCCCAAGGGGCTCTAGCTCTGTCCAGGGAATTGGTGGTACCAACAGAAATAATAATTATCTTGACTGAAGGAGTAATTCAGCTCCAGGGTCTCCTCTTGCAGATAGTTTGCAAAGGGGGAGGGATTGCTGAGTCACCATCACCTCAGAGATTTGGCCCCTAGGCCTAAGAGGAGAAAATAGTAGGAGAAGATCTCCTGTGACTGTGGACAAACTGACCAAAGGGAGACAATAAAAGAGGAGAACAGCTAGCCCTGAGCTAGAAGGAGGAATGGTAGAAGAGGCCAAGACTTGGTCCTGCTCTCAGTACCCAGATACATTCTACACTGTAGGTCCAGGAAGGATAAGAAACAAGTGTTGGGAGAATCTGTGGTGAGACTGAGTTGGCACTTCAAATAACTGCAAGCAAGAGGGAAACAGAAGCTAGTTTCTTCTTCCATCTTCCATCCCCCATCCCCCATCTCTCTCTCTCTCTCACACACACACACACACATGTTATGACCACATAGAGGTCCTTTTAATCAGGTAGTGTTTAAGATTTTCCCAGACAAGTGACAGGCAAAAAGGCATGTAACATTTATTTAGACATAAGACATTAAACATTCAGTTAACTGTCAAGAGCTCTTTTCCATTCACACACACACTCACACCACATACTCACAATGATCCTTCCCTGAACGGTGATCAGATGTCCATGAAGGCGTGGATGATCTGTTGCTGCAGTACAGGAACCATGAAAGCAAGCCAAAAATGTCCCAGCTCTTATACCTTTTCCATCTCCTTCCTTGAGAACTGCATGCTTTCCGAGCTGGCATGATCTCATGACAGTTCCTTAGACAGTTCCTTAGGCAGAGCAAGGTATGTTCTGTGTTCGTTCAGAACTTCCTCAGTAATACCGACAGCTGGTATTGTCTCTGTCATGCCTGGCCAGCAGTCCACTCACTTGTACAGAACGCTACCAAACTAGGTTATCAGTTTCCATTGTGTTTGGTTATGCTTGGTCAGCACCTCATCTCAGCTTCCAAGTTTTCTCCTTTCCTCGGTCCGGTTTCCAAGTTACGCCTCAAGCAATGCTTTGCACGGCATCCATTTTCTTGGTTCATTTTAAGGCCTTGCTTCTCTAGGATTGACAGGAACCCATACATACACACAATCATACATACAAGCATACACACACACACTCCCATGAGAAGGTACCATGTGCCTGTTTAATTTGCAATTTCCATTCTTACAGGTAGCTTGGCAAGAATCAAGAGCCAAAGGTCGTCTGCTCCACAAACAATACACATCAATGAAAACATGGCAAAACTATTTTTACTTATTATACTTGCTTCAGATGTTACTTTCATAGGCATACAAAAACTGCAAAACAACTTTTTAAAATACAGTTGTCCCTCCATATTCACTGGGGTTTGGTTCCAGGACCCCCCCCCCTGTGAATACCCAAATCCATGAATACTCAAGTCCCATTATATGCAATGGCATAGCAAAATGGTGTCCCATATATAAGATGGCAAAATCAAGGTTTGCTTTTTGGATTATTAATTTTTAAAGAATATTTTCAAGCCGTGAATACTTAAAACCATGAATGCCAAATCCGTGAATGTGGAGGGACAACTGTAGTGGGATCAAGCAAACCCCTTAGGGAAATATTTAGATTACGCAACTTGATTCAATCCAGTAATATTTTCCTCTGTTTACATCCATTCATGCCAACAAGGGCTGGAGTATGGAGTGTGAGGGCAGGGTACAATGTGGATGAAAGAAAAACTCAAGTGGACACTCTGTGAGGCCATACCAGGCCCCTTATGAGTGGGAGAGTCCAACCAGCACGAAGAAGGCATTCTTGTGAGTCTGACTGATCATTATGCCAGAGCTTCAGCCCACATTCTTGTGAGGAGTTCAACTTGTTTCCATCTGTGCTGGAGCTCTCTGAAGTGCCCACCTTGCATTCTCATGAAGTGTGTGTGTGTGTGTAAAAGGGAGGGAGGGAGGGATGGTGAGTTTCTGTGGGCCTTGTTAGGTGAAGGGAAAAAGACACTAGGGGACCTGGGGAGACCGGGAGCAACCACCCCCTGCTTTTTAGGAATAATATCAAGAAGACAGAGTTTCCTTATGACTATGTTTTTTAAAAAGGCTATTTAAAACCTCAAGGGGATGGGGAACATTCTTTCTTGGACTAGTAGCTGTGCTGGGAGGATGCAGGAAGACAAAGGGACATCATATCATCATTGTCCTTCTGATGTTCATCTGTCTGCTTAATCCCAGGTCTAGATTTGTGCTTCCCTTCTCTGTCTTGTGTTCAACACATTTTGTTAAAGATAAGAGAGATAACAGTAGTGCAAACAGTAGGTGTGCCTTAAATGTGTGTGTGTATACATGCTTGTGTTTGTGTGTGTGTAGGAGAGAGGAGAGTAATGCCATTTTCTTGTGCTCTGACTGAAGGAAACTTCCTTCAGACTGAGCAACAAGTCTTTATGGGTATTGATTTTATGGGTATTGATTTTAAGTACAAATTCAAACATGTCTGTTGGGAGGATCTTCCTTGTCTTGTCTGTCTGTCTTCCTTCCTTCCTTCCTTTCTGCTATTGCAGTGCAATTCTATGTTTGTCTACTCAAATAAACAAAGCAGCCCCATTTAATTTATTGGGGATCACTCTCTAACTGGAGTGTTTAGAAAGGCTGCACCTGTCTTTTCTGAGATGAGAATAATGCTCATACCTGCGCATTATAGAACATTTGCAGCAGCAGCATTTTGTTTCCACGGTCTTTTCACAAAAAGGATAGGAAGCAAAGCTGTCTGCATTTGATGTTCACACATGCATGAATCAAGATGGTGGCCATGTTATACACTCCTGCCACTGAGAATTTTTGTTTTGTTTTCACTGCAGTCTTGGTCGATTAGGGAAAACACTCGGAGCAGGCATCTGGAGACAATGAAGAGGGCAGCCACGGTGAGGAACAGAAGGAGAGACTGGAGCTGCCAGCCTTTCACCCATCCTGGTAGCAGCGGCATCCAAATCAGGCTGCAATTAAAAGGACAGGAGGAGCCACCTATAATTGTATTATTTCTTAATGGAAAGAGAACACTGCTTAAGTGAGATCCTCAGAAGAGGTGGTATAATGCTATGCTGATTATTTAGATCAGAGTGGAGAACATTTGGCCTTGCAAGTGTTTGGGGGCTTCACTTCCCAGAAGGCCTATCCAGCATGGACAGTGGTAAGGGAGTTTGTTTATTTATTTATTTATTTATTTATACCCCGCTCTTCAACCACAAGGCTATCAGAGCGGCTTACAAATTGTTTTAAGCAATAGCAATTTACACATCTACACTGCATTAAGCAGTTTCCAATGTGTGTTAGCTAATTGCCCTCACAAGCCGGGTCCTCATTTTACCAACCTACGAAAGGATGGAAGGCTGAGTGAACCTTGGAGCCCGTTGGAATCGAACTTGTAATGTGGTGACATGCAGTACTGGTATTAACCACTGTATGGGAGTTGCAGTCTAAAAAATGTTGGGGACCAAAGGTTTACAACCACTGGTCTACCAAATTTCTATGCATCCTTGTATATTGTTTCCTACTAAATTGTCCTCCTTTCCCCCCTAAAACATGGGGGGATCTTTTGGAGGGGGATGGAATAGGCAAGTACCCCCAGTTGCCCCCTATTTAAAGATGTTGCTGCATTTTTTATGTGGAATCTTGGAAATGCCAAATTGCCTGGGAGAAAGTGTCATGAAACAGTTGCACAACATGGCCTGTTGCTTTGCTTTCAAGTGTGAATCAGTCCACAAAATTAAGCAGATGTGTGGCCCACCGCAGTGAAAGGCACTTTCTACTTAGGTGTGCAGCTCAAGCTGGTGCTAATGTCACAAGAGCAGGATCTGGACTGATATTTGGTAAACTTACATTGGCCGCAGTCCAACATCCCCTCAGCATAACGCAAATATCTGCATGTGGGGATATGCTGCAGCAGCACTATGTGACCCCCATACAGAATGCAACCTTGCGCAACACACATCATTGATGGGATGCCATTCTCAAATATGCAGTGCACAAGGTGCAACTGCAACACACAACCAATATAACACACAATGTGCAGTGTGCAGCCACAAGTGCTGTATGCACAACTGCACTTCTGCCATTGTCAGCAGAATATGCTTGTTGTGCTATGGCAAATAATTCATCCCACATACATAGCATGACTTATGTATGAGTATTCCATCAATAGAATGCCAGCCACTGGAACCAGTAGTATCACAGAGTTTTTTAATTACAGTACATGGTTTAAAAGCAATAGATTGGAGAGATGCACTTACTAGTTGAAGTTTACAAGCATGGTTAGTTTTAGTAGCGTCTGGTATCCTTCACAGAGCTGGCTGGTTCAGTTCATCATCAGGAGCCTACAATCAAAGGAGGCACACAGCTTCACTATGCCTGGCTTGTGACCTAGTTTACCGTTAGGTGATAGACACAAGCACTTATCAGGTGGAAGAAGGCTGCACCAATTGGTTTCTGGTCTGTAATGTAGCCTGAAAAAAGACAGAGGGTCTGAATGAAGCTGACTTTCTTTCTATTGGTATCCCTCCCATATGTGTGATAAGGTAACCAATAATGTGTGTGGTAAGGTAACCTCTTTCCCCTATACCTTTAATTTTTAGTTTTCATCATGATGCAGTTTGTTGCAAACAGTAAACCAAGTAATGTTTGCCATTTTCTAAAATAGTCAATTTTTTCCTTTAATATATTTGATAAAGTTTTATCTATGTATTTATGTACATACAGTAGTTTATACCCTGCTTCTTCCATGTATATTTATGTTCCCTGCACAGCTAACAAAGCAGTGAGAACAATGGGCTCAGCCCACCATGGCATGAATAGAGCTCCATTCTTGTACTAAGATTATTTTCCTTTCCTCTCCACAGATCCTACAGTCTTCTCCAGTAGGTCTCTCCCCAGTTCTCTGGAGCAGATTTGGGGATGGTGATACAGGGAGCTGCGAGGTGACTGAATCTGTTCGCACTATTGGTTCAGCTGGCAGACACAACTGGGTAAAGCCTAATAAAATAAAAGTATAATGAAAGTATTATGTGCACATGGGGGATATTAATATGAAGTGTTCAGACTAAAGTAGCAGTCTATTAAATAAGGAAGTAAAATCAAAATGACTCTTAGTTAAAAATGTTAGCAAGACCAGTTATGAAAAGCTTGGTAATGCAGAAAGTTTGGGTGTGACCTCTAAATAATAGCAAGCAGGGCACCAGTCTGGTCTTCCTTGGGAGACCATTCTGAAAGCAATAATTGAATCTGCCAGTGGAGAATCAGTGGATGTGGGGGTGCTACTGTATGCCAAAGAGGGGATGTCAGCAGGTATAGTTTCCCTGACAACCATTAGAGCCTGAGAATAGGAACAAGGGTGTAGCTATGGGGGGAGCAAAATTAGGATGTTGCCCTCCAAATAAGATTTTCTAGTATTGCAGTAACTTAACAGTTAAGCGTTTAGAAATACAGGCTGCTGACACACTGCAGATATAATGCAGTTCAACACCACTTTAACGATCATGGCTCCATCCTATGGAATATGTAGTTTGCTGTGGCTCCAGAATTCTCTGTCAGAGAGGGCTAAGCATTTTACAAAACTACAAACCCCAGAATTCCATAGTATTAAGCCATGGCAGTTAAAGTGGTGTCCAACTGATTTATTTTTGCAGTGTGTCTGCAGCCATAGTTTAGAAAAGGGGGCAGGCAAAGATACTGAGGGAAAGCAAGGGCAGCAAATAGAAGAGTTCCAGTTGTAAACAATTTTCAATGTCTCACTCTGCAGTGCTAGGAATTTGGGGGCTGCAAAGAAATTTCTGAGGGGGGGCAGAATTTTTACTGAGGGGGCAATGCCATTTTGGCTTCCCATTCCAATGCCTCTGAAAAGGGGCCTGGTCTTAGGGCTGTGACTCTATGCTAGAAGGAAGCTGCTCCCCCTTGTAGGCAGAGAACTTCTACCTGCAAGGCTCCTCTCCTTTCCTGCCATTGACTGAAGTTGGAGCGGTGATGTTTCTGAAATGTTTTTTTGTGGTTAAGAAATACCAGCTAATTGCTGTGCTTATTTTGCTGCTCTGACAGCTTCCATTTCCTGCACCCTGTGGTTTCATGCATTTCCATAGGGCAAGCAAAGAGGAGAGGGCTTCCTCCAACATGCAGGTATTGTGTCATAGTGGGATGGTATAGTGGTTAGAGTGCTGTACTAAGTGTAGGGAGATGCAGGTTCATGTCCCTGTTTGGCCATGAAGCTCCTGGGATGGCTCTCTCTCAGCTGTTGGGAGAATAAAAATGAGGAGGAGGACACCATAGGCCATCTTGAGTTTCTTGAAGGAAGTGTGGGCTATAAATAAAACAAATGAAGAAATAAAGTTTCATAATGGGTACAAATTCATCGAGTGAAACATTTCCCAGCTTGAAATGATGGAGTAAAAGCTGTTCCTGTTGAATGCTTGTCTACAATACAACCGTCTGCCACATCAGTGCTGCAAGGCATTTTGTCTAAAGCTGCAATGGACAATTATAATTCTCTAGATGTTGCTGGGCTGCACCTTCCACTATCCCTTATAACTGGTTATGCTCCCTAGGGCTACTGGGAGCTGCAGTCCAACAACATTTGGAGGGGCACAGTTGCCCATTTGTGAGTCTCACGGAACAGCAAATTGAGTAACAGCCTGTACTCTGGCAAAATGGAAGAAATAAGGTTTCTGAAATCTGCTTTATGTATATGCGTATATGGAAAGGTAGTGTTGTCCACTGGTTTGAGCATTGATTAGGACTCTGGGAGACGAGGGTTTGAATTCCTCCTGGCCATGGAAACCCACTGAGTGACTGTGCAAGTAACACTCTCTCATGACATAGAGGAAGGCAAAGACAAACCCCTGCTAAACAAACCATGCCAAGAAAAGCCTGTGATAGGTTTGCCTTAGGATTGCCAGACATCAGAAACAACCTGAAGACCCGAAACAACAGAGTATGTATACGACAGGATTGCATGTCCTATCAAAACTGGTGGAAGAAACAATCTGTCATGGGTAATCTCCGCTGGATCAGGGTTAATGTGATTAATATATCAAAGCTTTAATTGCTTATTAAAACTCTTCCCTGACTTCAAGCAGGAAGATTCCTGAGAGACATGCTGGCTCCATCCTCAATGCACCAGATGATGGAGGGGAAATTTCAGCAATGGCTCTTCTTCCTGACAGTTTGCATCCTGCCCTAGCAGATATTTTACATCTCAGGATGAGGGTGGTGTTAGTATTTCTTACTTATGTCAATAAGAAGTTTGGGTGACTGAAACCAACAATGCTAGTGTCTGCCTGCCTGTTTTAAGTGCTAGGTTGAAATCAATGCATATATATATATGGATGTATATATATATATATATATATATATATATATATATATATATATGTTTGTGTGTGTGTGTGTGTGTGTGTGTGTATTTTCCAAGTAATTCCATAATAGTTAGTGATGGAAGTTGAATGCTTTCTTTTTTGAAGGAAAAAATCTGTTTTCCCAACCTTCAGGAAGAAAGTATTTTAAAATGGCTTTTTCCTTCTGGCAATGACATTTGACTATGTTTGCTTACACTTTTGGACATCTTCACAAAGCTTTTTGCAATAGATACATGCGTATAAATTTACTATAGTTACACGATGAAAAGCCAGATAGCTAATAACTTTTTAAAACTTGCTTCATTTCCTGATGAGAAAGCTTTCTCAGTAGCAAATCTGGATTCTAAAAGTTATTGTTAATTTAAAAGAGTGGCTGAGAAGATAGGGATGCTTCAGAGTAGAGTGTAAGGTACAGGAAAGAACTCTATGGCATTCCAAATGTTCTTGAACTGCAAATTTTAGCAGCCCTAGCCAGCATAGCTAATGGTGAAGGATCATGGGAGATGCAGTCCAACAACATCTGGAGGGCCATACAATTCCCACCCTGGAAGACTGCCAGAGGCTGTTGAACTGCAAATCCCATCAAGGCTGGGCTTACCATTAAGCAGAGTGAGGCAGCTGCTTTAGGCAATAGATTGGGGAGGGGTATCATGAAAAGGGAAAAGTGTTAGTTGTTAATTTATCATTGTTGCATTTACAGCAGTTTGAACTACAACACCCAGAATCCCCCAGCCAACAGGGGCACTATAATCCTAAAAAGGATCTGTGCTGAGCTTTTCACTTTTACTGTCAAGGAGATGGAGAGAAGTGGTTGTATGAGCATCTGCCTCAGATGCCAAAAAATTTGGCTGGCCTTGGGAGCTCTGAACCATAACTCTGGTGGAGCAGCACCATTTGCTGACCCACCTCAGGCAGCCAAATGTCTTAGGCCAGCCCTGACTCCTACTGGCTCGGCCTGAGCCACCATACCCAATGGTGAGGACTACTGAGAGTTGAAGTCTTACAGCATCTCACAGGCTAACACTTGCATGAAGTCTTCCAACTGGAACGGTCTCTTTTATGTCAAGGGTGCTTCCGGGCTTTACAAGGCAAAGTAGCTCCTCTTGTAGCTGGTATTCACAGTGGGAGCTGCAGCCCCTCTGGTTCATAACCCTTTAGGCATACCTCAGTTAACAAAGCCTCTGACAGTGAAGCTCCTTTATGTGAAGTCTTTTTACACCCACCCCACCCCCTTTCCTCCGCAACTTCTGTCCAGGTGGATTATTTTTTTAAAGCAGTATCAGCATTGGGAAGATGCTGAAAGGGAGCTGGATAAACAGACTTTTGCTGTTGGGTTGCAGCCATGTGTCTGCAATAAACAATGCAATAAAGCTTGAACTGGGAAAGAATAGGATTTTGCTGTAGCTGATCCTATTGTAGCTGTATGTGCCTGACTATAACGGGGAAGGTAAACAGCAGTTGCCCCCCCTTCCCTTACTAAGCATGCATGAACAACAAAACAGAAAGAAAAGGGGAGAGCATATAAACCTGCCTCACTTCCCATCCCACTGAGTTTAAAAAAATGCATAGTTTTGTAAGTTTGGCCTTGAAAATGGAAGTTGTAAGAAAAGTGGAGGCTGGTGAAAGGAAGAAATTAAAAATATCCTTGGATGCATTTTGGAAGAAGCTTTCAAGTGGCCTCTAGTAAGTTCAAAATGTTTCATTTACTTATGTGAGGCTTACCTCACCTGGTTGTTTCATTTTTACATGCACATACTGTTAGTTTTGAATAAAAAAAAGCTTTCCCTGCTCATCTTTTTTCGGTACTTGAGAAACTTGTCCCTATGCTTTCTGCATTATTTCCATGTTATTGCCTTTGGCACCAGATTTTCTGATAATGAACTACTGCTCAGGAACACATCTATTTCATTAACTGAGGTATACCTGTGATTTTTAATGGATGAATTCGTAAGAACAGGGGATGCTACAAGCTGGAGATCATTAGCCCAGCTATTCCACGCTAAGTTGTATGCGTTTAGCTTTAAGTGACACATCCAGCGACTGAGCCAGGCATGGTTAGAAAATAAGTCCAAACTGGTGGCCTGGGACTATAATTCTGCCTGGGGACGGTGCTAGAGAGAGACACCCACAGACTCCATGCTGTGCTACTCTGGTTTCATGGTTGGATTCCCCCCCCCCCATGAAACTCTTCTTTTCTTGGAGATAACACTTGAGGACAGATCCCACTGTCCTCAAGTGCCATATAAGGCAGGCGCATAGAGAGGGGAGAGTGAGATCTCCTCTCTCTGTGGAGGAGGATCCGAAGGCCAGGTCCCAAACCTAGGCCACACAGCTGTTCTGTCACCTAGCCGACCCTTCACCCTGTGTTTGTAGTTAGTGTCCTGTTGGTTAGAGTAGACCCATTTAATCAAAGTTGAATAGTGTGTCCACACAGAGATTAAAACCAATGGATTCAATGGGTTTGCTCTAGTTAGAATTTAGGCAGTGTGTGTGTGTGTGTGTGTGTGTGTGAAAGAGAGAGGGAGAGAGCAAAATTTTGCCAGCGGAGTGTCCCTTGTCTCCACTGCCTTTGGCCATCCAGTGCTGTGGGGGGCAGTCATGGTCCCCATAAGGTGGGGGGATCTGACAGGGATCTAGCCCGAGGCCTGGTGTTAGGAAGGGCTCCAGGCATGATATTATTGTAACTTTTTATTAGGTAAATCCATTCAGGTTTTAAATATATATTGTTTTCTGCTGCTCCAGAGACTAGAACAATGGATGCAAGCTCCAGGAACAGAGATTCCACCTCAACATTAGGAGGAACTTTTTGACAGTAAGAGCTGTTTGGCAGTGGAACACCCCCCCTCAGAGCGTGGTTGGTCTCCTTCCTTAGAGGTCTTTAAACAGAGGCTGGATGACCATCTGTCAGGGATGCTTTGATCATGATTTCCTGCGTGGCAGGGGGTTGGACTGGATGGCCCTTGTGGTCTCTTCCAACACTACAATTCTATGATTCCCAAGCCCTCATAAGCAGGACTGATTGACCCATGGCCCATTGGAAGAAGGAGATGACTGCCTCAGGCAGCAGCTTGTGAGTGACCTCAAAAGGGAACAAATTATTATATGATTTATAGCAGTGATTATATTTTTACTGACAGCACAGGGCAGAGAGATGCTTGTTCGAATTTCAGGCCGCAAAATAATTAGTCTAAATTAGGGTAACCTTAACTCTGAGGCTGACTGTGATAATGCTGCTTCACCTCAGGCAGCAAGATTTCTTGGGTACCCTGAAATGACTCCAGCAGAAGTGTCACTTGTCTTTATTTCAGAATCTAAAGCACATGTGTGTAGTGCCTGCAGTTAAAGTTACTTTGAGTTTTTGCTACTTCTGTTTCCTCCTGTATCATTGTTGTCATCATCATCATCATAATCATCATATTTATTTATTTATTTATCTCCCACCTTTTTTTCTGGTTCAGGACTCAAAGCAGCTTACAATAGATTAAAAACACATAGTTAAAAGTTCACAAAATACAAAAGTTGAAAAGAGATAAAACAATAAAAAAATTAAACCTATTAAAACATAATGAATCACACACACACTCCAGCACAAGAAACAGAAAAATCCAGCACATTGTTTAGGTGGATTGGGATTTATACAATCAATTATCAAATGCTTGTTGCAACAGAAAAATCTTTACCTGCCTGCAAAAAGAAAGTAGGGAGGGTGCCAGTCTAACTTCTCTGGGGAAGGGAGTTCCAGAGCCTGGGGGCAGCCACTGAGTAGGCCCTCTCCTGTTCCCACCAGATGTTCCTGTGAGGTTGGTGGGACAGAGAGAAGGGCCACCCTAGCAAATCTTAAAGCATGGGCAGGGAAGAATACTAACCCACAGCTATTTAAAAAAAAATGATCTGGAAGGAGTTCCTCTGCTCACTCGTGTGAAACCAGGGTGGTGGTAGAAGCTCCTGCTCTGAATGAGATGCTCCCTTTCTCCTATCCTGTTATAACAGAAAGCTGATAAGGATACTTGAAAGAACTCTTCTAATGGGTGGGGGAGGCAACCTCACTTTGCTGAACCTTGGTGTAAAGAAGGGAAAAGAGGAAAGCCATCTGCATCTCAGTGTCAGAATAGATACTGTATTATTGTATTTATTTGTTAAAATATTTATGTCCCACCCTATATCCGAAGATCCCAGAGTGGTTTACAATAACATCAGTTGAATATGATAAATAATAACAATAATGTTAAAAGATTAAAATTTATAAAATCATTTGTCAGTTAAAACACAAACCATTTAAAACTGATTTACCTGCAGAAAGCCCCAGGTTCAGTTATGGGCATCTCCAGGCAGGGCTGGAAGAAAGGGGCCGAGGAAAGAGAGAGAGAGAGAGAGAGAGAGAGAGAATGAAAGGGAGTTTGTATGACTGCTTTTAGTTTCAGGCCCTGTTCACCATTGACATGTGGCCACGAAGAGATTTTCCTCAAGGACATGCATCCCTTGACAGAAAAGAGGTTGCTCACCCCAGTGTATCTTATAGCTTCATGGGGTGAATCCCGCAGGTAGTAGGGAGTAGCATTGTATGTTTATGGCACCAGAAGACCTGTCAGAAGAGGTTGTTCCACGCTGGCACTCCATTTGTGCCAGCTCCAGTTCTTGTCTCTCTCACTGTGTCCCTTGCAGCACACAGATACAGCCCTGTGTCACTAGGCTGAAGGCTCTGGAGGTGCAGGGTCATTCGCTTCTTTCCCTCAAGCCATTCCCCTCTAAGCCAGTTCTCTTTGCTGTGCCTGAACTCCTTAGTCCATTTCTCTGCAAAATATTGCATGGTCCCAAGGTGCTGTAGCTCTGTCTTCCCAGGCAGTTGACGATACCAGTAGAAATCATAGTTTGAGCTTGTTGTGTGTGAGCAGCTGAATGCAAGTTCCTTCCCTTGTGTGAAGCTGGCAAACAAAGGTTCCTGGGTCACTGTCACTGTAGAGGCACTGACCAGTAAAGCTGAAAGGGAGAAAGAGCCAACTTAGCTGAGAAGGCTGGAGAAAAACCCTGAGGACTGTGGACAGAGTGAACTAAGGAACCTCAGGGAGAAAGAGTTCTCCACCAGAGGAAAGCCACACCAGAGGAATTGACAGTTTCAAGATAGTAAGTACAATCCATAATCCCAGATGGGGTTGTGTCCCTGTTTGTGCTGATTGATTGATTACATTTATATCCTGCCTTTCTCCCAAAAATGGGATTCAAGGCAGCAAGTCAAAGCACTTACCACACCAGAAAACAAAGAGAGAGAATAGGGAGT
Organism: Gambelia wislizenii; assembly: GCA_030847615.1. NCBI lineage: Eukaryota > Metazoa > Chordata > Lepidosauria > Squamata > Crotaphytidae > Gambelia > Gambelia wislizenii. Next base: position 339,565,351 of record JAUMIR010000001.1, on the reverse strand, counting down.
GAGGTTCAAAGACTCCAGAGCAGGCCCGAATGAGTTCTGCAGCCATTTCAGTCTTGTGCTGATAACAGCAGCTGGGCATAAACTGGAAGCCTCTTGATTTCCTGTGATGCTTATAACAAGGGTGCAGGTGCTGTGGGTGCATGGAGGAGGGGACAGGATGTGCTGCCCACATCAAGGCAAGAGTAAGGATTGGATGAGCTCAGCAGGAAGAGGAGAGCAAAGCCTCTGCTAGAGATGAGAAACCAAAACAGCATCTTTCCATTTCTCTTGCTCTATCCACTTCTGTCTCCTCTGAAAGGAGCTGTTGGAGGTTAGTTGGTTGATTGTGCCTGTTTCTTTGACTACAAATACAGTAGTTCCAAAGAAGCTATTATTTTCTGCTTCATCTGTGTCTCCAAAATCCTTTTTTTCCTGGCTTCATGTATTTGATAATAAGAACTGTTAGGCAGTGGAAAGAGCTGCCTGGGAGTGTGGTGGAGTCTCCTTCCTTGGAGGTTTTTAAACAGAGGCTGGATGGCCATCTATCGGGAGTGTTTGATTGGGTATTTCTGCATGGCAGGCAGTTGGACTAGATGGCCCTTGTGGTCTCTTCCAGCTCCATGATTCTATGATACATCTACCATCACATTGCACAAATATGGAATTTGACACAGGGCACTGATGTCCATATTCTGAGAATCTTTATTATCTTGTTATTTTTACCAAATGCATTTCCAGTTCTTAGGATTGCAATGATAGGCTTGGAAATGTGGAGAGGCAATTCCTATGGCATGGCAGAAACTCCTGGGAGAAGGGATCACGAACATAGTTTCTGGTGGCCAGGAATGCCATGGCTGCATAGTGATTTCCCTCATCCATGGCTTGTGATAGCAGAATGAATTTGTAGAATCAGTAAAAACATATAATTGTGCTAGAGCACCATGATATCTATAGTTTGCAAAACCCAGTGGATTTTTTTTCTCCTTACATGTAAGGAATATGCAGAATGAGGCAACAGTCTTGGTTTATGAAATACAAGTTACTATCACTACTGAGCCATGAATTTTCCTACTTAGTTTCATGAACTTTTGTCTCATACTCCTTTGCTTGCTTTTGATCTGCAGTCAGATGGAATCGGGCTTGTGGCCCTGAGCCCAGCCCCCCCAATATTTGTGAGGTCATGGGGTGGTCCCTTGATCTCTATGCACCAGGCACAATATAAGAAAGTCTGTATATGGACACAGTTGTAGGCATAGTATAATGTGAGTGAGGTCATGCTAAGATTTATGGTCACAGACACTTGGCCTACACATAGGCATGGCTGCCAGCTTCCATGTCAGTGGGGTAATTAATTCACTGGGTTCAAGTATGAACATTAAGTGAGATGTCCATGATATTGAACCTATTCAGGGGATAGCATTCAGCACCTTGGATAGTTCCTGAAAAGTTCACACTGCAATCCAGAGCTGACTCACAGCACCACTGACATGGAAGCTAGTATCCACCACTACCTGCACATGCATTGTCATGACTGTGTAGTTTCTTTTCTTACATTCTTCTGAGTGTGCTGGTGGAAGGTGGGTTTAACCAGCCAGTGAAATCCTGCTTCCTGTTTGTACATTGACTATGAGAGTAGGGCCAACCCTACCATTGGACAGAGTGTAGCAGCTGCCCCAGATAGCAGATTTTTGATGCCATGAACAAGGGGCAAAATGTTAGTTATTTTATTTTTCATTTTACTATCAGGGATGGGATCAAGTGCTTATGGAATTTCCTGCCTTATGTGACAGTATAACTTGGCTGGCTTTGGATACTGCACAAAGCAAACAAACAAGAGCAACAAGTGATAAAAGTGTAAATAATTGCTAAATGCACATATTTAACAACACTGTAATTTAACACAATTTTAAAAACCTTGTTGATACCTGAACATGAATATATGTATGTGCCTGTGTGTGTGTGTGGTAACTTTTTGTACAACAATTTGTGCATTAAATGTTGATTTATATTTTGGATGCAGTGCATCTTGACTTGGGTGGTTGCCTTTTGCTGCCCTACCTCAGGAGATAAAATGTCTTAGGATGGCACTGAAAGAGTGCTCACAAACAGGATTATGCTTTTCAAACATCTGGTTGAATTTCTGGTTCAACATCTGATCAAATCACAGGGTGTGGGGAAACGGTGATGCCTCCTTCAACTGCTCAGCTAGGAAGACCAGCTGCCACTTGGCTCCTCTTTTGAAAGAGCTGCCTCATGCAAGAGCAGGGGAAGAGGACTTCTGACTCTATGGTTCTGCATGTGGATGGACCGTCATTGACTAATCCATAGAAAAAAAGGACAGTCCTGTCTGTTCACAGTAATTATTACCCAATGCTTTTGAGAAAATTCATTCCACAGTGAGTTACTGAGATGTATGAAATCCAGGGATATGTGTGGTGTGAAGAATGGTGTGTGGAGGATGCTGATGTATGTTTATGACACTTGGATGTGTCTTCTCAGTCACACACAGAGTTTTCTGTGGTTTTTTTCTGGGCAGTGAGGTCGTTTTCTGGAAGAGTTTATTCCTGATGTTTCGCCTGCATCTGTGGCTGGCATCTTCAAAGAATGGTTGGGTAAGTGTGTGTGTGTGTGTGGGGGGTTTATATACTGTGAGCCCCTGTTGGAGAGAATATGTAAATATGTGTATTTGAATGGGTAGTTCCTAGTGGGAGATATGCAAGGAGGATTAGTGTCTGTTTGGCTAATGGCCCATTATTTATAATAGGATAACAGATAATAGGAAACAGATAATGGGCCATTAGCCAAACAGACACTAATCCTCCTTGCATATCCCCCCCAGGAACTACCCATTCAAATACACATATTTACATATCCTCTCCAACAGGGGCTCACAGTATATAACCCCCCCCCACTCCTACCCAACCATTCTCTGAAGATGCCAGCCACAGATGCAGGCAAAACATCAGGAATAAACTCTTCCAGAACACAGCCTTAGAGCCCGGAAAAACTCCACAGAAAACCTATGGATGCCGGCCATGAAAGCCTTCGACTTTACACACACAGGGTGTTTATTCTTGGCAATCAGTTTTGTATCAGCTCTGCTTCTTGACTCTCTCACTGTGTCTGGCAGCACACAGATACAGCCCTGTGTCACCAGGCTTAAGTTTCTGGAGGCTTAGGCTCATTCTTGCTCCCTTTTCCAGCCATCTCCCTTCCAGACGGGTCTTTAGAGAGGCATCAATAAGATCTTGCAGATCATCACTGTGAAAGTAGAGGCTCCCAAGCACTTGTAGCTCTATCTTCCCAGGCAGCTGGCGATACACGTAGAAATTGTAGTCAGAGCCAGTAACAGAGCACTTGATTGTAAGTGTCTCTTCTTGCATGAGGGTGGTCAGTGGTGGTTCCTGGGTCACTGTCACAGCAGAGTCACTGCCCTGTAAAGCTGAGGGAGAGAAACAGTCAAGTCAGCTGGGAAGGCTGAGGAAAAGCCCCAGAGGCTGTGGATAAAATAAGACAATGAAAGACAATACCATTGGGTTTCTGACGTGCATCAGAAAACACCTAAGGGACCTAGGGATGGCAAAAGCCCAGGCTGCCACCATTGACCCCCTCTGGAGAGTTGTGTCCAGTTCGTATCAAAGCACTTACCACACCAGAGGAGATAGAGACAGAGGAAGAAACAGAGTTTGAAGTCTCCATAGCAGAACTGAATGGGTACTGCAGCCATATTAGTCACTTTCCAGCAATTGAAAAGAAACCAGGAGCCACATGATTTCCTGCAGTGTGTGTGCAAAGAGTGTTTGCAGGTGTTTGGGGAGGAGACAGGATGTCCTGCCAAAAGAGGCACTAGTAGGCTTCTTCCTGTTGGGTGAGCTCAGTGGGAAGACCAGAAGAAAGCCTGTGCTGGAGATGGGAGTGTTCTCACCTTGCTTTTGCTCTCCTTGCTGTAATATTTTTGCCTTTTATGAAGGGGGTTGTGGGAGACTGGCTTTTGCATACAGGTGGACATGCAAGGATGTATCCAGGTGTATTTGACAGTTCCAAAGAAGATAGTTTTCCCCACTCTGGAGCATTTCCCCACAATTTTTTATCCCAGACAGAGACTACAAATGTTCAGTATTGCACCATCACATCACACAAATATGGAATTAGGCACAAGGCACAGATTTCTCCATTCTGTAAACTTCTATTTTGTGTGTCTACTCCTTAGGACTGCAAGGATAGATTTGAAAATGTGTGGATGATTCCTAAGAGACCTCAGAATTTCCTGGAGAAGATGTTGTGAACCTGGTTTCTGATGGTCAGGAGTTCCATGTCCTGCATGACACCCCTTATACTGTATTCAGAGTTCAAAAACACTCCTTTGTTGAACTGCAGCCCTACTGGTTTTGCTGGCTAGGGGTTTTGGAGAGTATCACCCACTCCCTCAAATGTTCCTAACTTACTGACCCCCTTTCCTATTCACAGTCCTAGTAGCCAACAAGGTATCACAAAAGATTATAAACTTTCTAATGTAAGTGGTGGTAATGCAAGCAAGATAATGTAAGCATGGTTACTTCGAAATATAGTCCAAACTGGCAAAATCACCTCTGAGTATTCCTTGCCTAAGAAAACCCTATGAAATTCATGGGGTTGCCACATGTTGACAGGCGACTTGAAGGCACATAAACACACACACACACACACACACACACACACACACTTTAAATCTGCTTACCACAATGTTGTATAAGATTGTTTTCTTCCTTTTAAAAAGAAGAATGCTAGGACTAATGTAACAGACAGCATGAGTGGCCTTGGAATAACATTTAAGCAAACCATGTTCAGTTACATTCTGGCAATTCCAAATTATACATTGTTGCAAGTACCTGTGGAAAATGTGGAGTGTGTTTGTGTTGTGTAAATGTTGAGTAAAAGTATGCCTTTCCTGTTATTCATCTACTGCAGGTAATTATAGCTTTAACATTACCTGTTCCCCCTTTTAAAGACTTGTAATAAGACTTGAAATAAATCATAATTAATAAAACAACAGCTTAATTTTTGTTTTAAAAAATACCTACAACCACACCAACCAGATTAAATCTTCTGTTACAAGTACAGTGGGCGGTTTCAACCACCTGTGGATCATTGCGTCCTATACCTAAAATGGTGGCGACACGCATGTGGATGTGTTGATTCGTATGTGCACACATTGCCACCATTTAATAATATGAGGCATGACTGTCTTCATTTTTTGCCATCTGAACCCCCATGGATCCAGAGTGGCCACTGTAAAAAGTTTTGGAAAAGATGCCCCCTCCCCCAGGATGGAGATTCAGCAATGAGAAAACGACACACTGGACTGCAGGTTGGTCTATGTGATCTTCAAGCTCAGTGTGTGAATGGACCATCACAGATCTAAGCTCACAAGAAGAATGAACCTATCTATACCTTCCTATGACAGCACAATGTTTCTGAGACAGTTTATATTTCATTCACCAGTGAGTTACCAAATGGTGTCAAATCCAGTGAAAATACGTATGTGTATGAACTGGCCTGATTTGTAAGGGTCATTGAACAGACCAAAAGATCTGGTGACAAAGGGACAACATCTGCATAGTTCTGAGGTGACTAGCGAGGAGAAGACAATGGCTTCAGTGTGGAGGTTGGTATGAGGGTGTGGGGGATGCCAATGTATGTTTATAACATGGGAGATGTGTCTTCTCAGCTTCAGGTGGGGTCTGTTCTTGGCACTCAGTTATATACCAGCCTTGATTACTGCCTTTCACTGTGTTCTTTGAAACACACAGATGCAGCCCTGTGCCATTAAGCTGAAGACCATGGAGGTGCAGGGTCTTATTTGTCTCTCCCCATTCATGTCCTTCTTCAGTCTGACACTTTGGTCAACTCATCATCAACATACGTGAGGGACCCAAGATATCATTGCTCAATCTTCCCATGGAGCTGGTGATGCCAAGCAGAAACTAGTCTGAGTCTGTTCAATATGAGTCACTGAAATTAAGTGTCTTCCCTTGTGAGAAACTGTGTAATAGTTGAGCCATGATCATGGCAATGGAGCCATTGCCCAATAAAAGCGAGGAAGAGAAAAAACAAGGTCAGCTTCAGAAAAGCCATAGAAATTGTGAATTTAGAGAGAGAGAGAGAAGTTCTAGCATGAGCTTTTGTAGACCTAGGGCTGATGCCTCATTGCAGAAATAATGCAGTTTGACACCACTTAAACTGTCATGGCTTAATGTTATGGAATTCTGGAATTTGTAGTTTTGTGAGATATTTAGCCTTCTCTGTCAGAGAGCTCTGGTGCCACAATAAACTACAAATCCCAGGATTCCATAGGATGGAGTCATGATAGTTCAAGTGGAGACAAACTGCATTACTTCTGCAGTGTGGCAGCAGCCTTGGTCTACTTCCTCAGATCCATGCATCTGAGGAAGTAGACCAAGTCTATAAAAACCTATGCTCCAACTTCTTTCTCTCAGTTAGTCTCAAAGGTGCTACAAGATCCCCTTGCTTACTGATATTCTAGACTAACATGGCCATGTATTTGAATTCTACCCTTAGTGAGAGAGAGTACAAGTATACTAGGCATTAATAGCAGGATACCCTGGGATGGCGATGGTCTGGACCACCACTTACCACCTCCACCATCCTGGAAGCGTGTGTCCTATTCCTCTCAAAGCAACTTACCATACCAGAAGACAAAAAGGGAGAGAAGGCAGTGGAGGTCAAGGACTCCAGGAAAGGGAGGAATGAAAGCAGAGACAAGACAGCAAAAATCTGCTTGATTTCCTGCAAAGCGTGTGCAAGAAGGGTGCAGGTTTTATGGGTGGATGGAGGAGGAGGAGGAGATAGGATGCCCTGCCCACATGGAGGTACACTATTAGGAGGTCTTTTCCTATTGAATGAGCTCAGCAAGAAAACCAAAGGAGTTGAGTGGGATGTCTTCCCACCACTCCCTTTCTCTCTTTCTTGGGGTTATTTTTGTCTTTTCTGAATGAGGCTGCAGGCGGTTTGCTGCACCTGCTTCCTTGTCTATAAACAGCTTCAAAGAAGATCCCTTTCCTTGCTTCAGATGTTTTCCCAGAATCTTAGACCAGTGGCTCTTAACCTTTTCTTTACAAGGGACCCCCTTTAATTATTTTTTTTGTTGCTGTGGACCCCCAAGTCTTAACTCAAGATTTTAAAAAAACAATAGCAACAACAATTACACCATCCATTAAACCTTCCCCCAGAGGCACTGGAGGGGGAGGGAAGACTTTTCTCTTGCTTCTTCCTGCAAGTTTGTGGCTGGAGCAGATTGAACAGCAATGTCGAGGCCAAACCAGCCAGCCTTTGCCTTGGCTCCTGTCATGTGGCTGCTCCACTGTGGGGAGGAGGTGGGCAGAGCAGCCTTCACGAACCCCTGTTAAGACACTGTGCCCCCCTGGCATCCGTGGACCGCAGGTTAAGAACCACTGCCTTAGACCAAGAGCTGCATGTAGGCTAGATTTCTACCATCGCATGGCACAAATTTGGAATCAGGCACAGGGCAAAGAATTCTCCATTTGGAAAATCTCTACTGTCTTGTTGTTGTTGTTTTTAACAAAATTGTAGTCCTTAGGATTACAAAGATTGGTTTCAGTCTTTCAATCTGCAGGAAAGTACTGAAGGGAAGGGCATGAACAGGTCTTCAGTTGGGAGGGTTGTGGAGCCCTTCCGTGGCTAACAAAAGTAGAATTTAACTATAGGGGACTGGTAAAGGCAACTCCTGTGGAATCTCAGAAGCCTTCTTATCCCTGCTCAGCAATTAGCTGACAGCTTTAATAGTTCTTCAGATACCCAAGAGCCCTATATACGAAGTCTGTCTATTAAATAACAAGATGAATACAATAACCCATCTTTATTTATATGTATTACAGTTCTAATGCTTGTCCCCTTCAATATACTCCCCGTTCACACTCACACACCAATGTAGTCTTGTTTTCCCCTGGTTGAAGGCTTGGAGGAGATCAGTTTCTGTCAGCTGTGTCAACATATCTGCTGTTTTCTTCTTTACTGCATCAATTGACTCAAAATGTGTTCCTTTAAGCACTGATTTCACTTTAGGGAAAAGAAAAGAGTTGCATGGTGCCAAAACTGGTGAATATGGAGGATGATCAAGTGTAGTAATGCATTTATTGGCCCAAAACTGCTTCATAGAAAGTGCTGTGTGTGCAGGCACATTGTCTTGATGAAGAATGAAACAATTTCCCCACACTTCTGGCCTTTTTTTCTGACTCTTTCTCTTAGCTTTGTCAAAACTTCCTTATAATAATGCTGGTTCACTGTTCTGTCTTCTGGAACCCATTCTGCCAAAATTATGCCCGTGATGTCAACCCCCCCAATGAGCATGGCTTTGAATGTGAACTTGTTTTGGCATGCTTTTTTCATTCTTGGTGATGATGGTGTTTTCCAGTGCACTGACTATTGTTTTGTCTCAGGATTATACTGGAAGATCCAGGTTTCATTACAAGTGACAAGCTTTTGAAAAAGGTTTGGGCCTCAAGTTGCTGTAGAATGTCATGTTGCTTGACTTTTAAACTTAGTATTTTTCCAGCACACAACAGACAACACAGCTGCTTTAAATGATGACTGACAATTAACTGAATGGCCAAGAGTTCAGACATGTTCAAGGTCACCACTCAAGCATTCACAATCAGTTCTCCGTGATTTGTCTGAAAGGCAGAAACACAGTCTCGTTTTTTAATAGTTGGACCTCATCCTGGATTTCTTTTTACCCAGTTATTCTTTTCAAAGAGAGGGTACATATATGTTGTGCTTGCTTGAAAGCCATATCCTTTGGGCTGAATGCCTTCTCTCTGGTTCCAGATATATGCAGATTGGATATGAGAAAAACTCTCTTCAAGTAAAAACTATGCTCTGCAGATGCTCAGAGGCATCCTTGTTCTCTTTCTGTTTTAAGTGTGTCAGGAGACTCATTATGACCCTGCCTGTAGTTTGGCTCAGATACTTCTTATACCCCTTCAGAAGGCAGTGGCTACAGTCAGACCTCTGGACATGCTAATCTGTAACAGTGCTTGAACTACTGGAGTATAGGGTAGAGCAGGCAGAACAGGCTGGGACTGACTGATGTGGTGACAGGAAGGCAATCTATATGCCCTCAGAGGCCTTTTCATTCATTGGGACTTCACACATGCTTGGATTAAAGAATGGGGCTTCAGTGCTGAATCTTAACATAGAACTCAGGTACCTGTGAATGGCAGACCTAGGAATGGATACACTTTGAAGGAAGTGACAGTCATGGGGCTTAGACTATTATATAGATGAATGTATAGTATATATGAATGCACATTGAAGACTTGTGCATCTACACTGTAGAAATAATGCAGTTTGATACCACTTTAAGTGCTATAGTTCTAGCCTATGAAATCCTGGGATTTGTAGTTTCACAAAATCTTTAACCTTCTATGCTAAAGAGTGCTGGTGCTTTACAAAACTACAAATCCTAGGATTATGTAGGATGGAGCCATGACAGTTAAAGTGTTGTCAAACTGCATTATTTCTACAGTGTAGAAGCACCCTTGGATGGCCAAAGTGGTATTAAACAAAGAGTACAGACAGCACAGCCAAATGTGGGGTGTATGCAGGAGGAATGGTCTGTCCACAGAAAACCCAGAATATTTGTTGTAGATGTCTAGCCAGGCGACAATGTAATTGCTATCTGTATGTATGTGTGAATAATCTCTGGTGGATGCCTGGCATGTCTGTGTGAAGGGTTTGGAAGCTGGCAGTAATGCTGTGGGTGGAGGAAATTGTCAGGGGATGATAAGACACTCAATCCCATGCAGAAGCCAAAAAAACCTACCCCAGCAGACTTAGTAGCAACCTGTTCCCAAGAAGACTCACACACAGACTGTTTGATGTCCAAATAAGCAGGAGGCACTTTTATCTTCAAAGTCAAACAGTTGCAATGTGTACAAATATTTACAATTGAAGGACAAACTGCTTCACCAGGCATCAGCATTCACAAGAAGAAGAGAAGTGAGCTTTGGACTAGCGCTCTCTCTCTCTCTCTCTCTCTCTCTCTCTCTCTCTCACACACACACACACACACATAAATATATATATATCTACAGGACATTGCCCTCTAGTGGCCTGACTAGGCATGATGTGATACTTCATGCAGTCAGCCATTATGACTCAGCATGGTTCTGCAGTTGTTTGACTATTTTATAATGGAGTTCAGTCTCTAACTCCTGACAATCTGCTCCAAAATGGTCAAACTACTGCGCAGGACACATGTTATCATTACAACATAACATCAATAACATACATTGTTGGACATCAATTGTCTGTCGGATTACCTTCCCTTTTAACACCTTTCACTTTACACACTAGTGACAAGGCCCAGCCTCATTGCCATCGCCTCATGGCTTCCTGCTGGAAGAGCTTTTGTGAGCAGGTCTGCAACATTGTCCTCAGATGGACAGTACCTCAGACACAAGACACCTTCTTGTATTAACTGCCTCATATTTTGGTAGCGTACCACAATGTACTTTGTCCAGCATTTCAGATTTTCTGCTTCTGCCATAGCTATGCAGGCTTGTGAGTCCTTGTGCACTTCAACAGGCATTTGGCATAGCTCCCCAAGGACTGCAAGCATCTGCCTTATCCACTGTACCATACTTGTTATCTCAGACAAGGCTGCGAATTTAGCTTCAATGGTACTAATGGCCACACAGTTATGATCTCCACACTATGGGCTCTCTGCATATCTGACCACCAACCCGGTCACTGACTTCCTATCTGAAGTCTCAGCTGCAAAAGAGCTGTCCACATAGCCCTCTAGGGTCACCTGACTTCCTGTTGGCTTCAAGCTCATGTCCCTGGTCCCCTTGAGAAATCTAACTACCCTCTTGAGGGCTTTCCAATCTGCCCTCCTTAGCTTGGAGACTCTTCTGCTGAGTACCCCAACTGCAAAACTGATGTCAGGCCTTGTGTTGTTTGCAATAAACAACAGACTTCCTACCACTGAGTGGTATAGGTCTGGCCTTTCAACTTCCTGTTCTACCTCCAAGTTCACAAAATTAGTGGTCACTGGTGTCCTGACTACTTTTGCCTCACTAAGCCCACACTTAGACACAAGACTGTCAATTTTCTTCTTCTGACTTAGGAAAATTTCTCCAAGACCGGTTCTTTCTACCTCTACTCCTAGATAACATCTCAGGCTGCCTAAGTCCTTTAACTTGAACGGGCTTTCTAACTCCACCTGCACTTTATTGACAGCACTGGCACTCTTTGCTGCCACACAAAGGTTGTCCATATAGATAACTAGCATGACAGCACTATCACCTGCCCCCTTGGTGTACACACAGACGTCTGTGACGCTCCTTGTGTAACCTAGTGACACCAAAACTTGGTGTCTGCACTGGTTCCAGCAACGTGTGCTTTGTTTCAAGCCGTAGAGCACTTTGCGCAACAAGTACACCTTGCTCTCACCTGCACTGTCATACCCTGGGGCCTGTTCCATGAACACTGTCTCTTCATGATCAGCATTCAGGTATGCTGTTTCAAAGTCAAAGTGTTGCACAACCATCTGCCTCTTGGCTGGTACAGCTAACACTAACCTAAGACTTTCTGGCTTTGCTGTGGGCGAAAAGGTTTTGTGAAAATTGGTGTTGCACTCCTGCGAAAAGCCTTTCACAACTAAGCGTTCCGTACACTTTTGTGTCCCATCAGGCATGTCCTTAAGCTTGTACACCCACCTGCAACCAACAACCTTTTGGTCTTTGGGCCTCTCAACTACCTGGAACACTTTCCTCTCAACTAGTGACTCGAACTCAGAGTCTATGGCTGAGTTCCACTTCTCCTGCTCTTCCTGGGGAAGTTTTAGGAGATCCTGAAAACTTGCAGGCTCCTCTGCCATGACATTGCATAGCCTGGCTACTTGAACAACAAACCTGTCAGGAGTCCTTCTAACCCTCCTTCACCTTCTGGGAATGAACACCCTAGTTCTGCCTGACTCATCTTTGCTTGCACTGCTGCTATCTCTCCCTGTCAGGCTCAATGCTTGTTTCTGGTGGTGTGTGTGTTGGAGTGGCATGGGAACTGTCAGACTTTTCTTCCTCTGCCTCCCCTTCATCATCATCAGGCTCAACCACCCCTCCATTTGTGGGACTTTTGGAAGTTGTTAGCACATCCCTCCCCAAGGGAACAAAAACTTCCTGATGGCAGTGCAATCTATCTCACCCTGAGTGCATTTCAAAATTTGCACTCCTGGAGTACATCACCATACCAGGATGGAGAGAAAGCCTGTACTTATTACCCTCATAGCCAAGGAAATGCAGCCTCCTGGTTTTAGGCTGCCCAGGCTTCCTTAGGCTAGGGTGAATAAGTACATTTGCAAATTGCCGCAAAATCCTCAGGTGCTTGAAGTTTGGTGCTCTACCATACAATAGACAATATGGGGTCTGATTGACACCAGACATACACAGTCTATTTAAATGGTAAGCAGCAGTCTTCACTGCCACCCACCACAGACCAGCTGGGGCTTGTGCATCTTCCATCATGCACTCCAACATCCCAATTTTCCTTTCTGCAAGCCCATCCTCCCTTGGAGATGCTGGGTTTGTGGTCTTGTGTATAATGCCCCTCCTATGCACACAGGTCTTCAGACTGTTGGATAAGAATTCCCCTCCCCTGTCCGTCACCAGACTGGAAACCTTATGAGAAGGAAATTCCCATTCCACTGAGTTCACCCACTCATGGAACCTGTCTGCAGCTTGACTTTTCTCCTTCAGTAAGTATACGTAGGTGTACCTAGTGTGTCTGTCCACTATCACAAATAAATAGTGGTTACCCTCTTCAGTGGGCTTATAGGGGCCTGCTAAATCAGCATGGACAACTTCAAAGGGTCTCTTGGTGACACACTGGATCTTTTTGGCAATAGGGAAAGCCTTCACCTTAACTTTCTTGCACACAGCACATACCAAGAATCTTGCAAGGCTGGTTTAAGGCACCAGCAGTGTCAGCATCCGCAGGGGGCCCCATCATTGGGGGGGGGCTGTAGTAACCTTCCTCCTGCAAAAAACATTATTAGTAATAATCTGAATATCCTGTACTGTGAATAGCTTAGGCTGAGTTAGGTTACACTGACCTGAGATAAACATATGGCTGTAAATGTTTCAGTTTCTCTTACCATGTCAGCACCTTTTCATTGCATCAGACTCAGTTAGTGCATTTTGATTTTATTTCTCATTTAATATATGTTCAGATAATCAGAAACACATGGAGATGTAATTATTACAGTGGCAAACACTCTCATGTTGTGGTTACTTAATTTTTGTCCTCCTCTGAAGTACTTCTTACCTCTTGAAAATAATTTAGCAGCAATTTATTTTTTTTAAAAATGCAGAGTGGCTGATGGGGAGGGGGGTCTGGTATATAGCTTTCTCAGACACTGGGATAAACATAGCCCCCTCCCCCCAAAAAAACATTGCAGCCCCCCCCCCAATTCCTTAAACTGGCCCTGCATCTTTGAGAGGCAGGACAAATTCTGATGAACCGTTTTCAAAGCTGTCCAAAGCTGAAAGGCTGTCTTTGGTGGGGCCGCATGTATTAACTGGGAGGGGCTGAGAGATAAGAGAATTGCAGCTCTACCCTTCTGGTCTGCTAGTCTGAATGCTGCAATTTCATCTTCTGAGCCCTCTGGGATCACACTTCCATTTTCCAAAACGTGCCACATATTATCCTTAATTAATAAAGCTTCCATATGTAAACTCCAGGCTGGATAATTTCCATCAGCCAATTTCTCAAAACGAGTGTGGCTAGTATCTGCCATTGTGCTGTCTGAATAAAAAAAAACACCTCCAGCTATGAAACACAAACAGCTGGCAGCTGGCAGGTCTTCAAGGTTGCTTGAAAATAGCTCTAACACAGAGCCTGGTTGAAAGTTAACTGTTTCATAGCCAACTAGCCAAAAACACTCAAAACAAAAGAAGATTCTGGGAACTTTTCAGGGTGCACTTTAACTAATCTGTGATCAATCAGCTGGGCCCATAACCACTGTCAGGGGATGATAGGACACTCAGTCCCTGGCAGAAGCCAAAAAAACTATCTCAGCAGACTTAGTAGCAACCTGTTCCCAAGAAGACTCACACGCAGTGTTTGACGTCCAAATAGGCAGGAGGCACTTTTATCTTCAAAGTCAAACAGTTGCAATATGTACAAATATTTACAATTGAAGGACAAACTGCTTCACCAGGCATCAGCATTCACAAGAAGAGAAGTGAGCTTTGCACTAGCTCTCTCTCTCCCTCTCTCTCTCTCTCACACACACACGCACACACACATCTACAGGACATTGCCCTCTAGTGGCCTGACTAAGCATGATGTGGTAGTTCATGCAGTCAGCCATTATGACTCAGCATGATTCTGCAGTTGTTTGGCCATTTTATAATGGAGTTCAGTCTCTAACTCCTGATAGAAATGTAGTGTAGAAATAGGTTGTGAGATTCAAATGTTGGAAACAGAAGGGGCACTCTAGCTGGAGTAAAGCTTTAACAAACCATCTTCAAGGACACCCTAGGACTTCCCTGTTTTTATTGAGCTGTCTAGTAAGTAGAAGAAGGTGGCTTCAGTATGCTGACGTGGTGTGCAGGATGCTGACACATGCCTCTGACAAACAGAATATGTCTTCTCAGCCACACACAGGGTATTTATTCCTGTTTTGGAGCAGCCCCAATTCCTGACTCTCTCACTGTGCTCCTTGCAGCACACTGATGCATCCCTGTGTCACTAGGCTGAAGATTTTTGAGGTGCAGGGTTGTATCTTTCTTCTTGTCATCCAACTATTGATGGCAATGGTTCTTCAGGGACTGGTCTGACACTTGGGTCAATTCATTGTCAAAATACTTGAGGGACCCAAAGTATTGGTAGCTCTGTCTTGCCAGGGAGATGCTGATGACAGAAGAAATGGCAGCCTGAGCCCTGTGAATAGGAGCAACTGAAACTAAGTTCCTTCCCTGGTGAAAAGCTGTGGAATGGAGGTTGCTGGGTCACAGTCAGAGCCCTGGAGCCACTGCCCAATAAAACTGATGGAGAAAAGAGACAAGTCAGTGAAGACACGGGGAAGAGTGCTGGAGACTGGGAATAAAATGATGTGTACATGTGGGTTGCTGAGGTATGGGATGAAATTATGGCAACAGTCCAGACCTCATCCTCAGAAAGGCTGGTGCCCTGTTCATTTCAAAGCACGTACCACATTAGAGAATAAAGGGAGTAGGGTTCAAAGACTCCAAAACAGGACCGAATGAGTGCTGCAGCTGTGCCACTTTGACGCTGACAGAGGAACAGGATATACAGTAAACCAGAATCTGCTCGATTTCCTGTGATGTTATGTGCAACAAAGCTATAGGTGTTTTGGGTAGATGGAGAAGGAGACAGGATGCCCTGCCCACATAGAGACAACAATAAACTCTTTCTGATTGGATGAGATCAACAAGAAAACCAAAGCGCAGGCTGAACAGAGATGGGAGTCAAGGGAGGGTCTTCCTGTATCCTTTTAGTTGTCCCTTTTCTGATTAATTTCTAGCTCTTCTGAAAGACTGGAGACTGGCTAGTTGACTGTATCTATAATTACAGTAGGTCCCCAATATCCGCTGAACCATTATCAACTGATTCACTTATCCACAGGACACAAAACAGCACACCTATCACAGAGTCTTCCTAGAAAATGCCTAGAAGCATCCTCTCTAGATATTTTCTAGGTCCTCCAAAACAACTCTATCGTATTTTAAACCAGAAGTCCCATTATTTTCAATGGTGTTTTCTGTTATCTGCAGTTTTCCGTATCCATGGACCCTCTCGGAACCAATCCCCCACAGATACTGGGGGTCCTACTGTAATTTCAAAGAAAATACCTTCCATTCTCCTCCCCTGGTGTTTCTTCACAATCTTCAGTGATGAAATGAGGGCTGCATGTGTTCTATGTCTGATCTTGGAAGCTAAGCAGGGACAGCCCTGGTTAGTACTTGGATGGGAGACTGCTAATGAATACTGGGTGCTGTAGGCTATATTTTAGAGGAAGGAACTGGTGAAACCAGTTAGTCCGATCTTAATTAGTCTGATCCCATCCAGCTTTTTATTGTGTTGTTTTTAGTATTTTTAGTATTTATTGTGTTTTAAATGTTTAATTATTTAATTGTATTTTAAGGGGTGGGTGGGATGGAGGGGTTGTATGTAGATTTTAATGTTGCAAGCTGCCCTGATTGCATTTTGTAGAGGGGTGGGATATAAATATTATTATTATTATTATTATTATTAAACCACCTCTGAGTATTCTTTGTTTAAGAAAACCCTATGAAATTCTTGGGGTTGCTGACTGAAGGATTTTTGGATTGAAGATGTTCTTTGTAAGATTTGTATGTAATTATGGGTATATATCTTCATTCCATATATAGTAGAATTAACATTAAAAGGAAATGAAGAGATAAGACAGATGTAATATACAGAATACCAAGAGCTGTTTGGGTGGAAGTCAATGATTGAAGAAAATGAGAGCAAATGTGTTTGTTATGTGGTAATGTATGATAATGGCTATTGCCTTTATGTTTTGTTTTAAGAATGGTTGTAATAACATTCAATTAAAATAGTCACCATAAGTTGACAGGCAACTTGAAGGCACATAAAGACACACACTACAAAATTATGGAATTGTACATTAGGCCCAGAGTCTCCCATTACTGATGTCTTGTTATTTTCAACAAATATGTTTTTAGTCCTAAGGATTACAAAGACTGGTTTCAAAGGACCTTAGGGAGCCTTGGTCATGAGCCTGGTCAAGTGAATGAGCACAGAAAGCAGGTCTATACATGTATGGTTGTGATTGTGTGTGGTCCTTTCTTACATTCTGCTTGATGTATGCCTTGACAGTGTTCAGCCAGTGTGATCTCCCCCCACCACATTGCATGAAGGGAAGCATGAGGAGAGGACTGTATTCCTTGAGTCCATGTAGAAAGTTGCTTGGAATTACAGAATATTAATAAACGTTTGTAGGATTTTTTTAAAGCCTTGGATATCTTATTGGTCTTTTCCTCTGTCTTTTTCTGTTATTCTCCCACCTAGCTCAGTCTAAAGGAGCATGGAAACAGCTAAGACCCCACCCCATTTATTCAGCTACGAGGAACAAGTCCCATAGTCTCATTTGGCTCCTTACCCACCAAAACTGTTTCATGCAAGGGCTGGCTGTTGGGTGGGGGGAGGAAGTAAGGGAACTGAGTTTTTTGTGTTTTTTTTTCAGGCTGTGAGGCCATGTTCTGGAAGAGTTTATTCCTGATATTTCGCCTGCATCTGTGGCTGGCATCTTCAGAGAGTAAAAGGATATAAGAATCTATCTTCTCTGAAGATGCCAGCCACAGATGCAGGCGAAACGTCAGGAATAAACTCTATGGATGCTAGCTGTGAAAGCCTTTGACTTCACATTAAGGGAACTGAATCTGTACATTTCTCTCCTTTTTCATTTGTACCATATACACTGAAAGGTAAACCATTATTCTAAGCTGCAAAATACTGTGCATGCATGGATTGAAACCTGGTATATAAATAAGGGTAATAACAGTCTACATTTGTATAGCATTTTCAAGTGCTCAAAGCATGCCTCAAGTGTTCTCTAGCTGCAATCTTTATGAGCATGCTATAAGAAGAGTACATTTTCTTATCCACAGTATTGCAGATATTGCATCCTGAGTCCTAAAAGTAGCTTGCTGAAGGTCACCCCATGAATTCCTCCTTAACGGAGGTGAGATTTTAGCCATGAAGACAGAGGTCTCTAATTTGTGGCCGTAAGTCTTCTGACTTTGGAGGTTTTTAAAGAGAGTCTGGATGGCAATCTGTCAGGCATGCTTTGATAGTGTGTTACTGCAGGACAGAGGTTGGACTAGATGGTCCTTGTGGTATCTTCCAACTCTATAATTCTATGATTCTATGAGTATTGTGTGTGTGTGGGGGGGTTGTATTCAGATGGGTTCAGACAAAAACATTCACTGTTTGGGGATGGCAATATCTGCTGATAGATTGCAAATGTAAACGGGCCATTTCAAATCAACCCCTCCCCCCAGAAAGAAGTGTCATATCCCTTCCCAGGACCTACAACACAATTCTTTTGAGGTGGTTCATTCCAGTGTGAACTACCAAGAGATGCAAAATCCAGTGATATGCATGCATGCAAGGACTGCCCTGATGCATAAGAGCCATTTGACAGCTCCAAAAGATGTGAGGTCAGAGATGATAAATATTTGCATAGTGCTAGCAGTATGAGAGTGAAGCCCTTTTTAAAGGAGCTGTTTAGTGAGTAGGAATGTCCTGCATGTGGTTGTGGATGGTGCTAATGCACCTTGAGGAAGCTGTGGGTGTGTTTTCTCAGCTGCTCTTGAGAAAGGCTTTGAGTGTTTGTTCCTGTCTGGCACCCAGTTTTGCATCAGCCCCAGCTCCTGCCTCTCTCACTGTGTCCCTTACAGCACACAGATACAACCCCGTGTCACCAGGCTGCAGATCTTTAAAGCGCAGACTCATATTCTTCTTGTTGTCATCCAGCCATTCCACAGTCAGCTTGCCCTTCAGAGTGGAATCAGAATCTGCCAGCTTGCTGTCGTAAGAGTAGAGGTTCCCAAGGGCTTGAAGTTCTACCTTCCCAGGCTGCTGGCGATACCAGAAAAAATGATAGCTTGTGATTGCTGAGTATGAGCATTTGAACTCAAGCTCCTTCCCTTGTGAGAAGCTGGCAAACAGTGGCTCCTGTGTCACTGTCACAGTTGCTGCAGAGTCTGTGTCCGGTAAAGCTGAAAGGAGTGAAAGAGCCGTGTCAGCTAGGAAGGCTGGAGGGGAGAGAGACTGTGCAGGGCACCAGTGCAAGGTATGAGGGAGGGAAGACTGATTGATTGATTACGGAAAGGGAGCCCAGGGCTCTTTCAGGTCACTTACCACACCACAAGACAATGAGGGAGAGGAAGGAGTGATGTTCAAATAATCCACAGCAGGACTGAATGGATGCTGCAGCCATCTGGGTCTGGCGCTGGTAATGGCAACTGTAAAGAAATCGGGAGCTGCTTGACTTCCTGTCATGAGTGAGCGTGCAACCAGGCTGCAGGTGTTGTTGGTGGATGGAGGAGGAAGAGGAGGAGACAGGACAAGCTGCCCACACATCTGCATTTTAGAGGACTCCTTCCTATTGGGTGAGCTCAACAGGAAGATAAGAGGAGAGCATGAGCAGAGCTAGGAGTGGGGTCATCTTCCAACACCTCTTTGGCTCCTTCTTGCAGTGAGATTCCAGCTCTTCCCCTCCCCACAAAAAAAAGGCTGTTGAAGGGGGTGGCTTTGCTGTGCTTGTTTCATGGGTGATGAACAGTTTCAGGAAAGGTAATATTGGCTAGAATCCAGTTGTCCCGACAAAGTCAACGCACTAAATGGATTGTTAAATCGTGAGATAACTCTTATGTAAATCCCATTAATTCAGCCAGTCTGCTCTAGCTGGGACCTACAATGGGATTTAGGTGGATCTCTGCTGCAAATGTCAATTCAGAATTTTTGACTCCAGAGTGAGTATGGTGTGTATTCTCTGTTTCTCTCACCCTGCTGAACAAATATGGGATTTAGTTTCAGTGTGCTAGATGTGGGGTGTGTAGAATATCCCTGAGCTTTTTGTCAGCACAAGGTACTGGGAGAGGCTGGGATTATTTAATCTTGGCACTCAGTTTTGCACCAGCCCCAGTTACTGCCTTTCTCACTGGGTCCTTTGCAGAAGACAGGTACAACCCTGTTTCCCCAGGCTGAAGACCTTTGAGGTACAGGCTCATTCTCTGTCCCTTTTCAGCCATTCACTTCTCAGATGGTTCTTCAGAGTGGAGTCAGCATTAGCCAGTTTGTCAGTGTGATCACAGTGGGTCCCAAAATGTTGTAGCTGGATCCTACTGGACAGCTGATGATACCAGTAGAAATGAAAGTTGAGTTCTTTCAGTGGGGTTGTCCAAACAGTGAAAAAACTCCTCATGAAATGTGAGGAGAATCCTACCTGCCCTAATGGCATTCTGTGGGCCCATCTACATGAGGGGGGGAAATCCAAAATACCTCGTAGTATTGGCATCTCGCAGCAGCAGCAACATGTCTAAACAGTTTTTCTGGCATTGGAAGCCCCCATAAGCCTTGCATTCCTGATGGTGGCTGTGAGTCATTTACTCACGTTAGTTCTTCATTGCTGCCATTTTTAAAAAAGTCATCTCAAGGTGCACTTGTGAGATAGAGTGATTTTCCAGGAAAGCAAAACAGAAAATATTGATCCTTTTTATCTCTTTAGTGAGCGATCGCTAAGGCGAAAATCCAACATGGCGGCAGCAGGGGCTTGCCCTCCTAGCAAGCCCTGCCCCCACTCTCACCTGGCCAATCATCTTTGTGCTTGCCTTTTTAAATTGTTTTTATTGAGGTTTTTATTGTTCAATAGTCCAAAAGAGCAGAACTGCACACCCACATCACAGTTTGTGAAAAAGTATGGGGAAATCTGTGAAGGCTTTTACCCTGTTGTTTTTGCCATTTTACCCCCCCTCCTTCTGAATAGTGTGAATTGGTGCTGGATCCCACTTAGATGGGTAGGATTCCCAGCGAATTCCATGAGGGGTATTTTCACCGTTTAGATGGGCCCTGTGTGATTTTGCTGTATTATGAAGGAGGGGGTCAAAAAAGGCCAAAAACCTCATCAGAAAAGCCTTTGCAGCTTTTCCCATTTCTTTTTAAAAACAACGAAGGGGTGCACATTTATGCTTGTTAGGACAAGTGAGTTGATTTGATACACTTGCCCAAACAAGAGGAAGCACAAATCTGATTGGCCAGATGTGCACAAGGGGTGGGGCTTGCTGACAGGGCAAGCACCCGCAGCCGCCATTCCCCCCACCCCAGCAATGAGGGATGGGGAAGGGAGGTGGGCAGCTGTCATTGCCACTCACCCCAGCCACCACTGTCATTGCCCCCATTGGGATCAGGGGAGGTAGGAGGGTGGCTGCCATCCTCTCCCCCGTCCCCCAGTTTCCCCGCTGTCATCACCCCACCAAGATCGGGGGAGGTAGAAGGACAGCTGCCATCTTCTCTCCCTTCCCTGGTTTCCCCACTGTTGCTGCCCTGCTGCCCCCACAGAGATAGAGGAAGGGAGGAGGGCTCTCTCACCTTCTTCTGTCTTCCCCTGTCCCCTCCCCTGCTGTCCTTGTGCTGCGGTCCCTGCACCAGCGGTCATCTTTGGATGCAAAGCTTATGGGGACTGCTGGGGGAAAACCACCATTAAGACAAGTTGCAGCTGCTGCAACTTGCTCTTACTGTGGGGCACTACGTCCCCCTCCCATATAGATGGGGCCAGTGTGAGCAGTTGAGTGCAAGCTCCCTTCCTTGCCAGGAGTTGTTGAACAGAGGATGCTGGCTGACTGTTACTGTGGTGGAGTCACTACGCAGTAAACTTGAGGGGAGACAAACAACCAAGTCACCTGGGAAGGCCAAAGAAAAGCCCTCAAGAATGTAGAGCTCATTGGCCAAGGGAGATGAATGAGAGATTGTACAAATGTAGGGCAGAGAATGCAACCGCATACTTAGGGCACCTGGGTTACTAACACCCTTCTTCAGTGTTGTGTCATGTTCATATCAAACTACTTACTGCACCAGAAGTTAAAGGGGGCAGGGAGAGAAGATCAAACACTTCAGAGCAGTACCCAGAATAAACAGCAGATACTAATCTCAGTCCAAAATAACGCAGTTTTCTTTCTAAATGGAATCTACCTGATTTTCTGCAATGAGTTTGCAACAAGGCTGCAGGTGTTGTGAATGGATGGAGGAGGAGACAGGATGGGTTGTCCACATGGAGAAACACTAGGAGGCTCTTTCCTATTGGACAAGCTCAGTCAGAAGAACCTCCATAGAGACGGAGTAGAGTGGAGGGTCTTCCCACATCTCTTTTGCCCTCCTTCTTGTAGTGGGTTCCTAGCTTTTCTGGAAGAGGCTGTTGGAGACTGACTCCATCTATTTTGTCTGCCATAAATATCATCAAAGAAGATCACTTTCCCCTCTCCAACTGTTCTCCCAAAATCTTTGACCCTGGACTGCAGGCTATATAGAAGCTATGATTCTACCATCACATGCCACAAATATGGAATCTGGCACAGGACACCAAGTTCCCTCAGGGAATTCTCTGATGTCTTCTTATTTTAGACTGAAAATGTTTCTAGTCTTTAAGATTACAAAGATTGGCTTCAAACTGTGTGTACCCATTTCCCACAAGAGGCTATTGAGGGAGGACACATGAACAGGCCTTCCACTAGGAAAGGTTCTAGGGTTCTGTGTAGTGCTCTGTCTCTTCCAATAGGTAGAAAAAGCAGAATTAATTAAGCAGGATCAGTAAAGACAGGTGCTGTGAAATCTTAAAGGTCACCTTTTCTCCACTCAGGAAACTAGGTGTGAGCATGAATAGTGTTTTAGATGGTCAAGAGTCCTACACACTGGATTTCTTTTTATCCAGTTATTCTTTTAAAAATGGGATACTTAGAAGTCATGCTTGCTTTGATGTCATATCCTCTGGGCTGAATTCCTTCTTTCCAGACTCATATATTTGCAGACTGGATGCAAGTATTTTCTGAGAAAAAAACTAAGCTCTGCACTTGCTCTGGGGCACTCCTGTTCTATAACCATTTTGCATCTGGACAGCAATCAGACCTATAGTCAAGTTGAAGTTCACCACCATCTCCCTCTCCCAGATGATAGTGTAGCTGGTACAAATGGAAACCTTGCTGCCAGTCTGCCATGAAGACCTTATTCATTAACTTTAAATATCTGGAAATTGCCTGTGGTTAGTCTGTTGGTGGGGAAACTATCTGTGTATCCTCAGAGGCATTTTTATTTATTGGGACTACAGTATTCACATTTTGCAATCAAAGAGTTTGAGGCCTCAGTGTGAGTCTTAATGTGGATGTTAAAATGAAGAAAAGATGAATTTTGTGTGAAGAGACACGGGGATCCAGAAAAAGATAGATGAGTGTGCACTGCAGTCTTTAATGAGCAAAAAGCTGTGAAACAAAGTGCACCTATATAGCACAGCCAGTGTATTGTGTTCACTTGGATCTCTGTATCTATGGATTCTGCATCCATGGATTCAACCAACCATGGCTCGAAAATATTTGGGAACAAAAATCCAAAAAGCAAGCCTTGCTGTTCACCTTTTTATATAAAGGACATCATTTTACTACATCATTGTATATAATGGAAATTGAGCATCCACAGATTTTTGTATCCATGGGGAGTCCTGGAACCAAACCCCAGTAAATAACAAGGGGCCACTTTATTTTGGAAGTTAAGGATATTGCTATCTGGGTATATGAGTGTATATGTGGCCCCTAAAAAGGCAAATGCGATTTTGGGCTGCATCAATAGGAGTATCGTATCTACATCAAGGGAAGTAATAGTACCCCTCTGTTCTGCTTTGGTCAGACCTCACCTGGAATATTGTGTCTAGTTCTGGGCACCACAATTCAGAATGGAGATTAACAAGCTGGAACCTGTCCGGAGGAGGATGACCAAAATGGTGAAAGGTCTGGAAGTCATGCCCTATGAGGAGTAGGTTAGGGAGCTGGGTATGTTTAGCCTGGAGAAGAGAAAGTTAAGAGGTAACATGATAGCAATGTTTAAATATTTGAAGGGGTGTCATATCGAAGATGGAGCAAGCTTGTTTTCTGCTGCTCCAAAGATTAGGACACGGAGCAATGGATTCAAAAAAGTTTCCACCTAAACGTTAAGAAGAACTTCCTGATGGTGAAAGCTGTTTCACAGTGGAATATGCTGCCTTGGAGTGGCTGGATGGCCATCTGTTGGGAGTGTTTTGATTACATATTCTTGCATGGCAGGGGGCTGGACTGGATGGCCCTTGTGGTCGCTTCCAACTCTATGATTTTATGAAAAATCTCTGGTGGGTCCCCAGCTTGTCTCTGTGTTGGAAGTGGCACAGTGGGATCTGGAAACAGAAGAGGCACCATGGCTGGGGTACAATTTAAGCAAACCATCCTCAGTTACACTGCGCCAATGGTGGCAGCATCTGGATAGTGCTTTCAGTGTGAAAGGAAAGCCATTTTTACAGAGCTGACTACAACATAGAAGATGGTGGCTTCAGTGTATATAACTGGTGTGGAGGATACTGATGCATGATTACGACACTGGGTGTGTCTTCTCAGCCACATGTGGGGCGTCTGTCCTTGGCATTCAGTTTTTGTGCCAGCCACAGTCCCTGCCTTTCTCACTGTGTCCCTTGCAGCACACAGATACAGCCCTGTGGCACTAGGCTGAGGACTTTGGAGTTGCAGGCTCATTTTTTCCTTCTTTTGGTCCAGCCATTTCCCACTTAGCCAGGTTTTCAGAGTGGAGTCAACATCTTCCAGTTTGTTCTCATAATTGGGGAGGCTCCCAATCGCTTGTAGCTCTATCTTCCCAGGCAGCTGGCGATACCAGAAAAAATTGTAGCCTGCACTATTGACAGAGCAATTGATTGTAACTGTCTCCTCTTGCTTGAGCCTGGTCAATAGTGGTTCTTGGGTCACTGTCACGGTAGAAACACTGTCTGGTAAAACTGAGGGGAGAGAAGCAGCCATGTTAACTGGGAAGGCTGAAGAAAAGCCCTGGAGATTGTGGACAGAGTGAGCTAAGGGAAATCAGTGTGAGAGGCTACCAGTATAAGAATCATGGTTATCAATGATTAGAAAATAGTACCCTTTAAAGCCACTTACCACCCCAGATGACAAAAAGGCAGAGAAGAGAGCCAAATTTAAAGTCTTTGTAGCAGAAATGTAAAGTTGCTGCAGCCATGTCATTCACCTGATCCTGAAATAGCAACTGGAAAGAAAGAGGAAGCTGCTTCATTTCCTGCGGAGAGTTTGCAACAAGGCTGCAGGTGCTGTGGTTGAGTGGAGGAGGAGACAGGATGTCCTGACCACATGGAGAGGCGCTAGGAGTTCTTTTCTTATTGGAGGAGCTCAGCAAGAAGAGCAGAGCCCAACAGTTTGAGCAGAGATAGGAGTCTAGTAGAGGGTCTTCCCACTTCTTGTTTGCTCTCCTTCTTGTGGTGGATTTCTGTGTCCCTCAAATGGGTAACTGGAGTTTTGTTGCACCTGCTTCCTTGGTTATAAATATTTTCGGGGGAAACAATATTCTCTTGTTTCAGATGTTTCTTGTAAAGCTTTGAAACCCAACTGAGAGCCATGTTTATTCTATGCTTCTACCACCACATTTCACAAGCATGCATTTTGGCTTAGGGTAAGATTTCCACATCTGAAAATTGCCAGTTTTATGTCATTATCAATAAAATGTTTCTAGTCCTCAGGATTGAAAAAGTAGGCTTGAATATGTGTGGGCATGACATGTGGGGCCTCTAAAATGTCTGCCCTCAGCAAGATGGTATAGGAACAGAGTTTCCAGTGGCTAAGAGCCCAACGTTTTGCACAGCTCTTTGTACTCTTCTCCATGGTTAGTAAAAGCCAAATGAAGAAGACGTGCAAACATGTTCCCAGTTCATAGCATATCCAAAAGCTGGTGTTCCATGCAGCAACATATTTGGTCCTGAGTTGCTGTTTGTTTGTTTTTGAAAAACAACTCAAGCACAGGAATTGCACATTCCCAGCCAACCAGCATGGGGCTAGATAAGTTAATTAGAGTAGGAGGCCCATGTTCAAATCCTTGCTTGGCCAGAATGCAGAGTTTTTGATTACAAATTCCAGATTCATGGTGTAGTAGTTTGAGCATTCGACTATGACTCTGGTAATTTTTTTTAAAAAATGTACTCTATATTCAATAAAGTTAAATAAAAATAAATAAATCCCTGCTTAGCCATGGAAACCCCCGGGTGACCTTGGGCAAGTCACACTATCTTAGCCTCAGAGGAAGACAAAAGCAATCCTGCCCCTGAACAAATCTTGCCAAGAAAACACCATAATAGGTTTGCCTTAGTGTTGCCATAAGTTGGAAATGACTTGAAGACACACAACAGCAACCAGCCAGTCAACTGTGGAGAGAGTTGTAATCCAAATAAGTAATGTCCCCATGCACTGTGAAGTCGAAGGCTTTCACGGCCGGCATCCATAGATTTTCTTTGGGTTTTTTTTCCAGGTTGTGATGCCATGTTCTGTAAGAGTTTATTTCTAACATTTGGTTTATAACATGTTCTGCTACTGCTGATTTTTCTGGCTGGCCCAGTCTGCAGTGTCTCTCATGTTCCTTGATTCGTGTTTGCACACTGTATTTAGTGGTCCCTATGTAAACTTGTCCACAGCTGTAAACTTGTCCACACTCCTTCCCAACCATTCTCTGAAGATGCCACAGATGTAGGTGAAATGCCAGAAATAAACTCTTGCAGAACGCGGCCTCACAGCCTGGAAAAAAACCAAGGAAAATCCCCATGCACTGTTCATGGTTTCCATGTCCAATACTGAAACTGACTTTGCATACTGAAGAGCATAATAGACATCATGAATCAAGCTCTACATTGTTCTCTGACTCAAGTGGCATTGTACTGGGTCCCCTGTATCTTAAAATGGTAGATGCTCAGCAACATGCGTGTGTGTGTGTGTGTGTAAGAGAAATTGCTTATGTAGCCTTCTAGATGATGTCAGAGTGCAATTCCCATTGTCCCTCACACTTAGCTTTGCTGGGTATGCCAGATCTGAGGGAATTGTAATCCAGTCAGGTGTTGTTCATCCCTACTAGGGAGAGAGAAGGGGGTTATTACATGGGGCTGTGTGCTAGAGGCAGCTGCAGCTACCACAGGGAGCAATTTGAAGCAGCACACTTGCAGTGGTTGTTTTGAGTATGTCAGCCCTTTCCCCTTCTCTGTCTTACCTGTCTTGCTCCCTGAGCTGTCAAATATGCAGATAACAATGACAGATGCTTCTTGGTCTGTTGGCATTATTATTATTAATCGCTAGTAAAATCCCCCTTAGGCTCATTGGCAGCCAGTCCCCCATTCCACATTCTGTCATTCCAGAGTGTGGGAAAGGTATTTTTTGGGACCACAACTCTCAGATTCCCCCAGCCAGGAAGACCAGTGAGTTTTGAAAGTGCACTCCAGAAAAAGTAACATCCTCAGGCTCTGTATTACCAGACTACGCATTTCTACCATAATCTGACAACTGTTGTCCTCTAGATCTGGCTGCATTTTGTCATCTCTAGTGGCTTGGATGATAGAATGCAGAATGCAATGAAAACATGAGTGCTCTTGCCAGATTAGACACATTGAACTCTTTCTTCTCTGCAATGTGTTTCTTATACACTGAGCAGCAAGACAACATACAGATAGTAAACAGCTACGGTACTCACTTTGTTGGGAGTAAGTCCCACTGAACTCAATGGGTCTTACTTGTAAGAAGATGTATAAGGGCAAATCCACACTACGCAAATAATCCAGTTTGAAACTGTATTATTTGCCATACCTCCTTCCTATGAAATCCTGAGATTTGTGGTTTTATAAGGTCTTTAGCCTTCTCTGCCAAAATGTGCTGGTGCCTTACCAAACTACAAATCCCACGATACCATAGGAAGGGGCTATGACAAACAATCCAGTTTCAAACTGGATTATTTGTGTAGTGTGGATTTGGCCATGTACAGGGTTGCCCCATAAAGGTTTTGCTTTTCTTGTTGTCACTTATTATGGATCTTGCTTTTCTCACAGTCACCTTGACTTCCTCCCTTTTATAGATGTGTCTACAACCAGGGCCTCTTGGGGGTATCAGAATGGTCTCCACTGGACCCCCATGCTCAAACCCAGGGCTGTTACCCAAATGGCCAATGGCTACATCACCTCTGTACTCCTCTTTCAGAACTACTGTATAAGCAACAGTTCTCTGATCAAGGTATTTTCATGACTGAGGGTACCAAACCCAGCTGGATTGCTGAGTTTGGTGTTGTACTGTGGGAGGAAGGGGTGTAGCTATAGGGAAGGGAGTGAAGGCATTGCTCCTCCTAAGAATTCTGCCCCCCAATGAAATTTCCCTTTATTCTCTCAAATTTCTAGTACTGCAGAGAGTGAGATACTGAAAGTTTTTGCCACCTAGAACTTTTACATTTGCTGTGTTTGGATGCATAAACTGTATTTCTAAATGTTCAAATGTTTTAAATTACTGCAATGGTAGAAGTTTGGGGGCTGAAGGAAAATGTCATTGGGGGGCATAATTCTTATTTGGGGGGCAGTGCTCTCTTTTTGCCTCCCCTGCAGCTACACTCTTGCATGGGTAGAGAGGGAGAGAAGAAGTAGAGGGCTATCAGGCTCATTCAGGATCTTGGTCACAGGCATTGGTGTTGGGCATTTCAGTCTAGCTCCTTGGGCAGTGGAGAAGGCATATGGTCATTGTTATGGCACAGTTGAAAAATTAATGAAATAAACTTGCTGGGAACAGAAAGCTACACTCTTGAGTGACATCATCAGGGCAGGACTATGGGGCACAAGTTCAATGCCCACCTCTGTAGAGACAAAGGTGCTGGTGAGCCCTTCCCCCAACTCAGCTGGGACGGTGGACCACTTTTTGAAGTAAGTGCAATACAACCCATTCTCATCTATGAGCACCATGAAATCACCTGCCATGCTGGTTGGGGGATTCTGGGAGCTGTAGTCCAAAAGGTGCTTTTCCAGACTCTTCATGAAACAGTGAGGTCCAGAGTCTAATCTTCCCACATTTTCACCACTGATGTTATGGTTGGGTCAGGGTTATCTCAGAGAGGCAGTGATAACGTCGTGGTTTTGAGTGTTAGACCAGGACTCCAGGAGACTAGGGTTTGAATCTCTGCTCAGCCATGAAAAACCACTGGGTGACCTTGGGCAAGTCATAACCTCTCAACCTAAGAGGAAGGCAGTGGCACTGGCAAACCTCCTCTGAATAAATCTTAACAAGAACCCCTAGGATAGTGTCACTGCAGGTCAGAGTCTACTTGAAGGCAGATAACAAAGGAAGAACTATCCCACACCCTTCATCCCACAGAATGTTATGCAAGTCACTTGCATGGTGGTGGTGGGGGAATAGCAAGAAGTTGCCACAGTTCTCCAGCTCTAGCTCAATTCTTCCATCACCCAGTGGTGGTTGTGGCTTGGGTCTCCTACTTGAAGACCCACTTTGTCTTCCAGTCAGTATCACCACCATGCAGTTGACTTCAAGTATGGAAAGGATCCATACTTAAAGTCATACTTACTTACCCCCTAGTAAGAACAAATGTGGGTCTGTGAGACTGGTAGCAGTTATAAGATCATAAGCAGTATAGGGACCTTCAGCAGTCACCATAACCTCATAACAACTGTTCTTCAGATAGCACAGGAAACCAAGTGCTAAATACAGTACATACAAATGGGGCCTGCTGCAAAATGTTGCAGCACTAAGAATGGAAGCCATGCACCCTTGCAAGAGACTCAGGGATTGTCTTAATGGTGAAAATAATCTTCTTAGAATTCGCTTGGAATCCTACCTGTCCTAATGGTGTTCTGCATCAGATTGCAGTATTAAGAAAGACGGGGACCAAATCCACCATAAACTCTGCTGGGAAAGCCTTCGCAGCTTTCCCCATATTTTTTATAAAGCTCCATAGAGAATGGGCATTTTCACTTGTTTGGACAATCAGAGTCCCATTCCTTCACATCTGCGATAAAAGCAGAAGTGGAAGCTGATTGGTTGGATGTGGGCAGGGTCGGGACTTGCTAACAAGGCAAGCACCCAGAACTGCGATCTTGGATTTTCAATTTAGCGAGAGAGCATGTGATGATAAAGCCCTTTTCTTTTCTTTTCTCTTCTTTTCTTTTTATTTATTTAGGCAGAATATTGCACTTTTGTAACTTAGTTTTGTTTTTTGTTTTTAAAAAATAACTGTTCTGTAGCGGCAACTGGTGACAATAAAAAAGCACAAGTAATTCACTTGCGCCTGCCATCTTGATTCGGAAGCATGCCCGTTGGGACAGCAAAAGCAAATAGCTTTGCATGCTTGCAATTTTGCCAGAAAACTATTACGACAAATAGAAGCTGCTTCCAAATTTGTGTTAGTGCACGTCAATCCACATTTTCCCCCCTTTGTATAGACAGGCCCTCCATTTCATCCCCCTCTCTATGCTGTTCTGTTTGATCCCCACAGTCAGTTAGTATACCCTGGCTATTGAGCATGCTTGGTCCTCACTGGACAATTTTGGGGATGCTGCGCTTCCCACATTTTTGATACTTCTGCCAATTTTTGGATTCTCCTCACCCTGCTGCTGTCTGTTCCTTGGGCACAAATAGTGTTGTTTTGACTGCATAAAGATCCATATTTCAGAGATCTAGCTCACTATTAGTAAAAACTTGGGAAAGTTACTTTTTGGGCTACAATTTCCAGAACCCCCCAGGCAGCAAGGACAGCTAATGGCCAGGGATAGTGGAAGTTGTAGTCTAAAACCTCTGAAGAGCTAAGAGTAAGCTCACAGCAGGCTTAGGAGCATAAATATGAGGGCTAGATCTTATTGGTTTTGCATGCAGATAAGATTGCCACAATTCCCCTGTGGGAAAAAAGCAGAAAAGTTACTTGTTTAACCTACAGTTCCCAGAATTCCCTAACCAACTACAGTAGTAATGTACAAGATGACATCTGAATCCAATTTCATTTGAGAACCAATGAAAAGCTTCAATTTGAAAACAGAATAAGGAGACTTGGAGCTTGTTGATCCAAGCACAAGAAAAAGTGAGGGAACAGGTGAGTATTTCTTATGCCAGGTCTGCATTGCAGGCAGCAGTCAGGTCTGTCAGTAGGGACTTGTGCAAATCCAAGAACAGAAATGTAGCAGGCAATATGAAAATTTCACAGCCCCAGCCAACGAACCAGCTTTGATAGAGGCACTATAATACCTGACCTTGCAAGAGAAGTTGCTCCAGCACTCATTTATGCTGCCTTCTTCTGCAGCACCTGTTTCTCTGATGATTGACGTGGTTTTGAGGTTAAATTCATTACACCTTCCAGCATTTCTGTTTTGCTGTACCGGCACCTCAGCCTTCACTTCCTTTTAGCTCTGTGGTTTTGCTTTTGACAAGCAAGTGAAATGAAAGTCTGATTCTATGGAGGCCTACTCAGAACAACCCCCACCCCCAGCATGCAATGGGGAAGCCAGAACCGGTTTGGTTCCTACATAAAGAGCATGGATAGTTTAAACTGAGGCCTGAAAAATGTAGGTTAGAAGTCTAGCTCCTTGTTTTCTGCTTTTGTTTTCCTGGCAGTTCTTTCCAGACCTTTCTTCTAGCAGTAAGGAGGACCAAATTGTTACCATTTTCCATAGCTTGAAAACCATCTGTTCCCTGGACCTTTCTGTCACAGCTACTGAGGAGAAGCAAATTCATGGTTAATTGAACTGAATGTCCTTCTGGGTGGGATACAGAGCCAGACCTTGAAAAGTTACTCTTTGGGATTTCCAACACTGCAAATCCCACTGGCCATACTGGAGGGGGGATTCTGAGAGTTTGAGTCCCCTGCCCAACTTTTTAAAGCCTTGTAAAATTCAAGACTTTTACTCAGGGCCAATCTATTACAGAACCAACTGAAGATAGGAGATGACAGAACCCCACTAGTGGTCACATACATCTCTCAATTGAGACTCCTCAGAAGCACCATTGCTGAACTACAACCTATCTTGGACAATAACATTGCCTTTCAAAGGCTCTTAGGAGATTTTCACACGGGCTATATATCCCGTGGCAGGAACAGAACAGGGTTGGGACAGTTTTCCCCTTTCGGACGACATCGACCCTGTTCTGTCCTGCATCTGTCCTGCTCCCGTGACTGTTCTGTAATAATGTATTCACGATTTTTCATCGTGAATAGACCTCCCATTCCGTCGCTATCATGCAATCACGGGTGTGCAGACAGGAGCCCCGTTCCTGTTCTGAAATGATAGCCACGGAGGGGAGGTCCGTTCTGAGTATTTCCTGGTACAATCTGGACATCCAGGTGAGTGGCACCCTTTATTTTACCCTCCCTGTTTTGATTATGTTCTTTAAAGTGTGTTTTTTGCTTGGTTAACTCATTTGATGTTGGGTTTTTTTTTTTTCTGGCTGGCCTAGTCTGCAGTGTCTCTCATGTTCCTTGATTCATGTTTGCACACTGCATTTAGTGGTCCCTATGTAAACTATCCACAACTACATGGTATGTGGTAAACTCCTGTGGCTGTGAGAGAGTCTCTTTTGTCCATGCAGCTGTGGACAAGTTTACATAGGGACCACTAAACACAGTGTGCAAACACGAATCAAGGAACATGAGAGACATGCAGACTGGGCCAGCCAGAAAAATCACCAGTAGCAGAACATGTTATAAACCTGGACACAAAATGTTATTTAAAAACACTGAAATTCTGGACTAGGCCAACAACTATCATGTCAGAATGCACAGAGAAGCTATTGAAATCCACAAACACCTGGGCAACTTCAACAAGAAAGAAACCCTAAAAGTAAACAAAATCTGAATACCACTCCTGAAAAACACTAAAATCAAAACTGAACACATGCAAATGAACTCCACCCAGGGACAGGGTGATTTCTAGCAGACAATGGACCATTAGCCAAACAGATACTAATCCTCCTTGCATATCTCCACCCAGAAACTAACCATTCAAATATACAAATTTACATATCCTCTCCAACAGGGCCCCCATACACTCCTACCCAACCATTCTCTGAAGATGCCAGCCACAGATGCAGGCAAAACCTCAGAAATAAACTCTTCAAGAACATGGCCTCACAGCCTGGGGAAAAACCCATGGAAAACTCACATGGTCACTTTCTGCTAGCCAGCTTCTCTCACCCTGATAGCTAGGCCAGGCAAAGACTATTGCTGCCCGAGGGGCAGCTGCAAATGGCACAGCAACCCCCACCAACAATTTCACATCAAGGTGTGTATCACACAGCCAAGTGATTCTGACCCATGAGGCAAAGGAGCCCACAAGCACTCCTTTCTAACAAATTCAGTGCCTAACAATTTGTTGCCCTTCATGAAACCCAAACTATGCTACCTGAGGCAGCTGCCACACCTTAGCTAATCATAGGCCTACTTCTGCACCCTAACTACCTCACAGGGTAGTGTGAAGATAAAAGCAGGACACATAGGCTGCTGTGAACAATGAGGATAAATGGAAGAAAATGATATAATATGCTGATTCTCTCTCCCTTCCTCCGCCATCTCATTTTTGGTGCACCAACCTTTTGTGTGGGTTTAGTTTCTCCTCCAGTTTCCCTGCCAACTGTCCCCTCTCCAGCCCCCAAGTCAAGAGAGAGCTGAGGGAGCCTTATAAATGCTCTCAAAAACATTTTAGTGGTGAGTATATATTAATGCTCCTTAGGCTAATCAATGCACTGACTACCGGAGCAAGCAATCAGGATTTAAAGATGCTCAAGTAGATGGGCCAGCCATTAAGACATATGAGTCATTACAAAGTGCATACTGAAATGGGTGCTAAGCTGGGCTGCTTCAAGTCTCACTGCAGTAATGTTGAATGAGTAGATCTTTTACCAGGGTGAATTATGCTGGACCTAGGGAGGGCTTTGCTGAATACATAACCAGAACGTCACAGCCTCCAGCCCAGAGTCTGAAAGGAGAGCAGTTTAGAAAACAATACAGCAGGGAGCAGCTATTGATGGTGCCTGAGGGAAGAAGAGGGAGTGAGAATGTGTTGCTGTTCTCTGTATTCCATTTCCAAAATATAATTTGGGACAGGGGAGTCAGAATATGACATTATTTGGGACCCAATAGGGAGCTGATGGTGGTAGACTGTCAGAAAAGAAATGTATTTTTTTTTAAAGACAAGGGCCTAACTGTTAGATGTTTTAGTGCCTGAGGTGAGGGTGAGATGCCTCGCTCGCCCCCACCTGGACAGAAGCTGACAGGAGAACTGAATCTTACTTAAATAATAGTACAGGGACATGTGTTGTAGTGGTTTGAGTGTTGGATGAACACTCTGGGAGACCAGGGTTCAAATCCCACTCAGTCATGGAAACCCACTGGATGGCTTTTGGGAAAGCCACTCTCTCTCAGCCTCAGAGGAAGGAAAGGACAAACCTCTTCTAAATGAATCTTGTCAAGAAACCCCTATGATAGAATCACCATAAGTTGGAGTTGACTTAAAAACACATAACAACAAAATCAGGGAAGACATCCTTCATCCCATATGGTGCACACCACTGTCCTCCAATACCTTGCCTCTGCCAGGTCCCCTCCAGTTTCTGCCACCTGAGGCAGATATTATCTAAGGATAGAGATGGCCCTGGGTCTGCTGCCTTGACTAGTCATGTCTGCTCTAAGCAGGCCTCCACATTTCTTCCTCTCTTAGCACTGGGCTGAGTTTTCTTTTCCCACAAAAAGGGCACGTACATCCCTGCACTTGATCCCCAACAACAGACACTGACTCCCATGGAAAAGCAATGGTGGCAGGGATGCTATGGGATTCTGGCTGGGCAAGTTTATCAGTTATTGACTGGACCATGCAAGGTTTCACATGAGGCCACTATGTCCTCTCCCTGCAGCCCCTCTGGTCAGGGTTTTTTCACAGAGACAGGCTTCCCTTGAGGGAACTTCGGGCAGTTGCCAAGGCATCCCCCACTTCCTCCTGACTTGTTCTCTCTATCAGTGTCTTGGCTAGACTAGGAGGCAGAAGGCCAACACATTAGTGCTAAAAAGGAGACGGCAGACTTTATTCTTAGCGTGAGGGTATCCCTCAGACCATCATCAATTTCTCACAGGCTTTTCTGTTGCCCAGAATTCCCCCTGTGGCAATATTAAGATACAAAATGATCCCATGCAGCCCTCTCCCCTCACTGTCCCTCCAGCAACATTGGCTCTCTCTACTTCTGGGCAGAGGAGGAAAGTCCACTCGCAGGTAAATTGTCCAACATGCCTGTTTCTGTGAGCTGTATTAAGACCAATTTTATTACAGATATAAGAAAAGAAAAGAGGGAAACAAAAGAAGAAGAAGAAGAGAGAATGCATAAGAGAATGTAATACTCAGCTAGGCATTTCTATATTAGTACATATATTATATGCTGACCATGACAGAGATCTTATATCAAAAAAAGGAGGTGGAGCATAATGCTCAGCCCACATAGTTCTGAGTCTCACCCTCCCATCAGTTGTAAATTTGGGGGAGGGCAGCGGCAGCTGTGGCTGCTGCTGCCGCCACCTCCACAACACTGCTGCCACCATTACTCTTACTGGTGAGGAAGGGAGGGAATGGGGAGGCATTTCAGATAATGAAGAAGCAGGTCTTGGTTCAGAGGGGGAAAGATGGAGTGCTCCTTCCCTCTTCTTCCCTTCTCCTCAGATCCCAGGCCAATAGTATATTTATTATATAAAATGCTTCTCTCCTCTTCCTCCAGTAAGTAACATCAGCAGTAGCTTTTCCAGGGCTTGACAACTGCCAGGAGGAAGACTCTCTGGATGGCGTGAAAAGGGCTAGAGAATACCCCCTGTACCTCATCAAAATATGTATGTGAACATAAATCACGCTTACACATTTTTGTCTCACTACAAGGATGCTAACCAGTATGTCACAAAAGATAACAACAACCCTGATTGAACGAATACACTTGAGCTCTTGACTTGGCCAGCCTCACTGTAGCAAGTTTGTGGCATTCCTTGCCCCAAAACCAGAGTTTGGAACATTATCCCACCCTCCACTCTGCAGAGTAACACATTTGATAGAGAATTAGTAATACATTATGAAAGCTTTCCTTTTCTCGTTTCTCCTCCCCCCCCCCCCCCGCCAAAGTATTTTAAAATAGAAAAGTCCCATGAATGACTGTCCCAAACCCAACATTTTAGAAATAATGACTTCACATTATTCATTATGCACAAAGTAATGAATTTAATAGCTGTTGCATTGTTTTGCAAAAACATTGTTATGCTGTTGCCCACTTCCACAGAAATACCTTACATCCAAACTCTGCCCCCCCCCCAATAAACAGATGCAAAGCTATGTGATCCTTTTATAGGACAGCCTTTAATAGGAGGCAGATCTTTTGGCACAGTAGCTAATGGCAGTGCCCTGGGGCTTGCGTTCCTGTTGCAGAGGCGTGGCAGGAGGCAAAGGAAGAAGGGACAGACATAAGGAAACCAGGAAGCCAGAAACCAAAGGACAAGGGATCCCAGGAGAAACAGGAAGGACTAGGCAAAGAATAGTGTTGTGCACTGAGTGGATAAAGAGCAGCAGCCTCCAGGCAACAAGGCTTATGGATAAAGATGGCAGTGGAAAGGGCAGGTCAGACTGCAGCCATAAGGGGGTATTGATGCTGGTAATGAAGATAGCAGCATAGCAAACTACTGGGTTTAGAAAAACGGTAAAGAGCCTGTGAGGCTCGGATGCTCCAGCATATTGTGCCAGAGGCAGGAAGGGGATATAACTTTAATTTTTCATTTGTCATACTAAAACGCTTAATGGTTTGGGGTTGCTTGCAGGACGTTTGAAAGGGGATAGCACAGCAGAAAGATAACTCCAGCAGGTGGCGCTGTAGAACTGTGTCAGTCTATGCTAAAGCCAGAAAGTAAAAGAGTTGTGCTAACACCCATGTTTCCTGGAGGAGACCCTGGAGAACCCAATCAATCTGACCCCCCCCCCCCGGAAAACGAAGCACACTGCAGCCAACACCACTCGTATCCAACCATTATTCATTTATTAAAGTCTGTGACGCTTCAGAGATGGAATGCATAATCCAGTTAGCAATGACAACATGTACAAAAATAAACTATTAGTAATTTAACATTTAAATGTTAAATGGA
The DNA here is from genome assembly GCA_030847615.1 of Gambelia wislizenii. Classification (NCBI taxonomy): domain Eukaryota; kingdom Metazoa; phylum Chordata; class Lepidosauria; order Squamata; family Crotaphytidae; genus Gambelia; species Gambelia wislizenii. The sequence goes on along the minus strand of JAUMIR010000001.1, from coordinate 339,528,583 downwards.
GTCCAGAAACAAAATATACCACAGGTAATTTATTTTTCCCATAGTGTAGCCTTTATTTATCTAGTTGTCTCTCTCTCCTCCACTCCTCCAGGCGAAGATAGATATGCCTGGTTTTTAAAAGATGAAAGCAGGCTTACAAGATCTTCAAAATTCTACATTGTAGGTATAAATTACCAGTCAATGAAGTCTTGACAGGCTAGTCTGTTGCTGGTATCTTGACAGTCACTAATCATTCTTGATTTATTTCAATAAACTGAAGCTTTGTGATTGCTAAAAATGTCTTCTATACATATTCTGAATGTCTCACTCCCACAAGGCAGAATGGCTTATATTCAGAGTGTGTAAAAATTACTTTTTGGACTGCAACTCACAGCTAACAGTTTCTGGCCATGCTGGATGGGAGATTTGGGGACCTGTAGTCCCCAGCGTAACTCCCCTCCCCAAGATCTGCCCATATTACTTAGCTATGTCTTATTATATATTATTTTAAATACATGCACTACTTTGTCATTCTTACCCTGGAAACCTAGACTATTGTCCCAATTGTTCCGTACCCTGTGAGATCAGGGAATTGATGCATTGTGTTGTTCAAAGTTGCTGGTCAGTTTTGTTGAGCTGAATTGTGGAGTGGACCAGCCACACAGATCTGGATATATGTGTAAGTCTGGATATATGTGCAAGACAATTTGCAAAGCACTGGCAAGGATTTCTCTCTCTAATGGACAGAAATTTCTGTCTGTTTAACAGCAGCAGCATGAAAATTACTCCCTCCCCAGATACATTATCCTTCTGCTGAAATGAAGAAAGCTTGGGGGTAACCAAGAGTTGGATTTTTATGTGGAAGGCCTATGCTCTGTGTTCTGTTCTGGTACTGAATTTTTTTCCTGAGCTCAGAATTATTTATTTCTAAATGGATGTCTCTTTCACCATGGTAGCTCTTGAGAGTCTAATTAACAACCACCACAAAGTATATCCCACAAACCAGGAATCTCCTGCTGTAGAGAGACTTTATTTAGGGATTAATTAACCTGCAACCAGGCAGATAAAACAACATCAACAAGAACCCTCCACTGAGTGTCCCAATCAATGTAGGGTATTTTCTGACTCCAAGCAGCATTACATTGTGGGATAATAAAAATGCCCTGTGTCCACAGGAGCATTTATGGATGCTGAATCAAAGGAACTTCCCAATACCCAAACATCCAGAGCCAGAAAACCCAGCTTCATATGAAGTAGAACAGTAGCTGCCAGGCCTCCTTGTTTGCAATAAATAAATAAATCAGATTTGGTGGGACAAATTTTCTTCCAAGCATTTTTTTGGCTTGTTTATACTTAAAAACCTTGTACATGGCAAGTGACTAAAACTCAGGGACATTATTTATCATGCTGCAGGTGATCGTGTCATAAAATGCTTACCTTGCAAGTCTAGTTCTATGTAAATTCTGCAAAAACAAAACAACTCTCCCCATGGGGGTTGGACTGGATGGCCCTCGTGGTCTCTTCCAACTCTATGATTCTATGATTCTGGAGTACTAGAATGCCCCCCTTGATTGGTTCAGGGTTAATTCTGGAAGAAAGGAAAAATTTAAAAATGCATATCCATAATCACAATGCAGCTTTGTTCATAAGGATGTATTGAAAAGCTGCTGGGAGCTCACACTGTAGAAACCCCTTGACTATTGATCGGAAAGATGAAAGTCTATAATGGGGTAACCGACAGATCTGTGTTGAGTGTGCTCACCTGCCCAGTGACAGGTGGAAGAGAAAAGAAAATATCACCTGTAGGCAGGGCTAGCTACAAAAGCACCTGCGATGAGCAGCAGGGTGGTGTAATGCAAGAACCTCCTTCCCTTGAACCATTCATTTCTGTGGAGCAGGGAAAGGGAGCTGCAGCAAGTGGGCTTGGCTCCCTTGGGTTTAAAATGGACCAAGGTGGGAGAGACAGGGCAGTAGGAGCAAGATTCATTTCCCACTGAAGGGGGCCAACAGGAATGACTTCTGAGGTCCAGGCCAGGTCAATGCTACTTTATGTTCCCTTGAGCTCTTCAGATGCTGCTGGAGTGCAGCTCCCATAAGCCCCATCCTGCAGGGCCAATGGTAAGGGATTCTGGGAGGGGGTGGTCCAAAGCCTCAAAAGGGCCAAAGGATCTCTTCCCCTGACTCAATGGTTTCAATAATAATAATGATGATGATGATGATAATTAAACCTGCCTCTCCCCCAAGGTTGGAGGCAGGGTAAAACACAATACTGTATATAAGGGATAAAGAAAGGAAAACATAAAAAGCTAAGGCAACACGTTGCCCCTAAATGCCCACCTCACCCCTCAACCCAAACTTCCCGGCTTCCAACTGTTCCCTAACAGGCAGAGGTCCAACCGGGAACGCTTTCTTGGCCCACTTTTTGCAGCTGCACGGGCTGAATTTCTGCCTGCCCGCCTGTCGCGCCGGTGTCGAAGGCTCGGGCGTCCCTGAAGGCGCGTCGGGGGCGGGAGGGTGGAAGGGGCCGCAAAAAGGCAGAAAAGGGCTGTGCCTGGAGGGCGCCCCTTGGAAGGGAAGCGGCCCGAGGCAGGCCAGGACCCGGCGGCCCCTCGCCCTCCCTCCCTCCCTGCCTCCCTCTTTCCTCTCCCCAAAGGCGCTGGGAGGGAGGCGAGCGGGGCGCGGGGGAAGGCGGCAGCGATGAGCAAACGGAGGGGCTGAGGACGGGAAAACAACGTGTTTTTTGCTGCTTAACAGGGAACAGATGGCGCGAAAGGGCTGCATCTCCTGCGGGGGCCGGGATTAGGGAGGGGGGCTGGGAGGGGGCCCAGCGGAGGCAGCGCCGCGCAGGATTAAACCCCTCCGCTCCCGGCGGCAGAGCGAGGGAAGGGAAGGGAAGGGAAGGGAAGGGAAGGGAAGGGAAGGGAAGGGAAGCCAGCGAGTAAGGCGGGCCGGCCTCTCCCTCCGGCCATGCCCTCGCGGCCCTTCTTGCCCGCCCTTCAGTCCCCCGGAGGCTGCCTCGGGGGTGGGCGGCGGGGTCCTGGAGAGTACAGTGGTATTATTATTTTAACCCCAGGGCAGAGTGTCGGTCTCCCTCGTCCTCTCTCAATTTTTGTCACGCCTTTGCATTTTGACTCCCGAGATCCAGGTCTGATTGGCACATGAATCTCGTAGAAGACTTGGAAGAGACTACAAGGGTCATCTAGACCAACCCCCTGCCCTGCAGGAACACACAATCACAGCATTCCCCATAGATGGCCATCTGACCCCCCCCCCCGCTTCTCTTTCAGGAGTACTGTGGGGTAGGGAAAGAGTGAGTTTGGAAAAGTAACTTTGCCAGGAGAAGTTCCAGGTTCTTTCCCGTTCCCCCATCAGCATGGCCAGGGTGGACTCTGAGGCTTGTAGTTGGAAAAAATAACATGTTCAATATTTGGAGAATATGAAGGCATGAGTCACGGAGCTCTGGGCACCTATACAGAGTTTGTTGGGATGCCCAGTAACCACAGATGCCCATCCCAGGATTTCCGAAGCAAGCTCTCTCTTAGTCGAGGCCTCCTCCACTCCAGAGAGTGTGGATTCCAGGAAGGCCAGCAACTGGGACTGCTGCTTTTCCCCCAGAACACCACCACTGCAGCCAATACAGATGTCAGCAGGGAGCCCTGCCCTGAACAGAACAGAACAGAACATGCTGATCTTCGCTTGGCCAACATCTTCCTTCCAAAAGAAGGCTTCCTTCCTTGCACGCTGCTGGGCGGGGAGCAATGGGGGATTTGCCCAGCATGCTCCAGGGCACTGTGTGCCCAAATGCTGGGCCAGCAGCCAAAGGAAATCTCACTCCCCACATTCCGTGACCACAGTACCTGCCTTTTAAGATGTTTTCGCTTTCTTGGTGCAAAACATCAAGTTTCCACAAGCATTAGGGCTATTTAAGGTTTGTAGAGCAGTTATAGGAATTCTGTGAGCCTTGAATTCTGTTTAACTACAGTTCCCATCAGCCCTAGCCAGCCCAGCCAATGGTGAGGAATGCTGGGAGTCTCAGCTGAACATCATTTGAAGGGCTACATATCTCTCACCTGTGCAATGGACCCAGGAAGCAAAGGCCAGATCCAGTAAGCATGCTGGTGGAGCATAATTTGTTCTCTATTCCCATTTCCTTCCCCAGCCTGCAACTGCTCAGGCATGCAGCTCCAATCCCCCAGCCACTAGTTAGCTGCAGGGTTGCCCCCGGGGCATGTTCCAGCTGCCCTTGTGCATTAAGAAAGGATAAGCTTCTACTCCCAGGGTGAAGAGTGTTCCATCATCACTGGGTACACAAAGGCAGCTGGAATGACGAGTGACCACCTCCCATTGATATTGTGCACCCAGGAGGACAGGAGTACCTCCCTCGACAATGTCTCCCCAGATAACTGGGGATTACCCCACTCTATAGGTTACCAAGAGCCAATAGCTGGAATTTGGCTTGTGCACTTCACTAGTAGTTGTGTGTTTTCCAGGGTTGCTCAGTAGGGTAGAGGAATGGCAGAAAAAATCTGCAGGGGCCAAGCAGCTTATTTCTTCAATGCTTTCCTTCCTTTATGGCCGTTGCATCCACAGCCTTTTCCCTTTTGCCATCACCACTATACCAGTGCAGTGTACTCCTCTAGTGTAGTGTGCCCACAGGATTTGTCTCTGTCTCCAGTCATGGAGATCCAGAGGCATTCCATTGATTCAAATCCTCCCAAACATGGATTTTGACTTTCTGATTAGGGTTGCCAGGTCAGATTTCAGGGCCAAAACCTGAGACCTAAGCATGACCACCCCCCTTGTGATGTCATAGGGACTATGCTCTGGCAATGTTACAAGGGGCAGCATGTTGTGATGTCATTAACCATGATACTTTCAGCATCAGCCATAGAGGCACAAAATATTCAAATTTAAATAAAGAACACCAATCTAACAAGTGAGGAGAACAGGTATATACACACACACCTTTCAAGACAGTGTTCTTGCCCTGAGATTCCTCCCCTTTGCCTTGAGGGCCAGAAAAGAGGCACCAAGCCCTGATATATTTTCTGGCTTACTATTGAAACATGCCATTTATTTACAGTACTTTTCAATCTCACCAGGGGTCCAAGGAATTTGGGATGGGCCGTTCTTCTCTTCTCCTTTGGTTCTGACAGGATCCCTATGAGGTACATAAGGCTGAAAGGCAGGAACTGGCCTGAGGTCACCCAAGGAGCTCTGTGGCTGAATGGGGATTTTCACCCTGATCTTCCTAGTGTTAATCTGATGTTACTTCTGTTCAAGCCACTAATATCAGGATCAGGGGGCAGCTTTTGTCCATATTGCAGCAGTGTGCCCAAGCGTAGCACTTTACTTTATTCCATAAGGGGATATGACTGCAGTTCCATATGTACCTGGAAGGAAGTCCCACTGAACCTGGTGGAGCTTACTTTGGAGTAGACATGAATAGAATTGCACCGTAAATTGTAAGAATTAATTTATAGTGGGGAAAGAAAGATGGTCTTGGGCAGTGGTTTGGTCCTCCAGATGTTTTGGAACTTCAGCTCCCAGAAGCCTTAGCCAGCATGGTCAGTGATTAGAGATTTTAGGAGCTGAAGTCCAAAACATCTGGAGGATGAGAACCACGGTGTTAAGGAACACCTGGATAATAACCAGCTATATCTCCTTGTGTCCTATTAGGTCTATGGATGAAGGTGCAGAAAGCCCCCATATAACTGCATCCCATTGTGGTCATACCATTAGCCTTGCCCCACTTGGACCCCATGGGAGCCAACAGGATGTAGTGGTTTGCGTGTTGGGCTAGGACTCTGGAAACCAGGGTTCAAATCCCCACTCGGCCATGGAAACCCACTGGGTGACCTTAGGCAAGTCACACTCTCTCAGCCTTGGAGGAAGGTAAAGGCAAAACCTCCTCTGAACAAATCTTGCCACAAAAACCTTGTGATAGTTTCCATAAGTTAGAAATGACTATGAACCACAACAATCTGGACTCCCCCTCCCCATGTGTTTGACTACATCCTCCTTCCTCTCCAGCCAGCATGGAGGACACTACACATGGAGAGCAACAGTTTGGGGGAAGGCTGTGTGATAAAATGGTGAGAACAGGATGTTATATTGTTCTGAAACAATAAACAGTAATACTTCTAGCGCATTCTGAGAATATAATCATCCTGAGAAGGTTGAAACGCAGAGGTCCAAAAGGATATCTCTCTCCCTCCCCCCACCCCAGGTGGAAAACCCCTCGTTTTCAAATCTAAACAAAACTTCAGACAATGAACATTCATTTTGAGGTAAAGCTCTTTCTTGCTTGCTTTTAAAAAAAATATTGTGCCTACTGGAGACAATAGTTAATTGTGCTGTGTGAAAATAGTTCTCCAAATAATCCATCTGAAATGAGGGGTGGAGGAGCTTTGGGTTGTTAAAATTTCAAAATAGACTTAGTTTTTTTTTTAAAAAAGGATTTAATCGAAAACAGAAGAAAAGGTGGTGATGGATAGGCGAATGCTTTGGTTTCCAATATGGTGACAAAATGTCAGTTACATTTTCAAAAGTGTCTTATGAGAAAGCGAATCATATCAGAGAGGGGATGTTGCCTAGTGACAAAAAAGAGATCATTCCAGAAATCTGGGTGCTCTCAGTATACTCCGTTGATTGATAACCAAGTGAAATCACTTGTGCCCCCTCTACACTCCGTTTTCTTAGCAGTATGTCTGAGGTAATACATACACAATCTCAAATCATTAAAATAATTAATCCTGTTGCCACTGAATTTAAGAAAATGATGGTTACACCCTTTCATTCCTCTATTACAAATTATTCTGAATGCATATCTTAATGAATGCACAAAGAGAACACTCTCTTAAAAATATACACACAAATTGATCCTTGATGGGCAATGTAAAAGACAACATCCTCAGAGCTTGGGAAGGTTATTTGGTTGGATTACAACTTCCTGACCTTTGCAGCTATCAAAGCCAGGGGATTAAGGTAACCATTCCCAAACACTGGACAGTCTAGCCTGTACCACAGTTCTCTAGGGATAATAGCCTGCATCAGGGATGATACACAATTGTGTTTAAGTTGTTGGTGTAGGTGAGATATTGCTTAACAAAGCAAGGTATTATAACCATTTAAGAAATATTACAATATCAGAGCAAACAAGACAACTTCTTTTTGTCACCTTTCAGCCTGTAAAGCAGGAATGGGAATCATGCAGCCCTTGAAATGTCACTGGACTGTAACTCCCATCAGTCTTAGCTAGCATAGCCAATGGTGAGGAATGCCGAGAACTGCAGCCCAACAAATATCAGGAGGGCTGTGTTTGGCCTATCTAATGTATACACTTTATCTTGTCCAATGCTAGGGTGGCCAGATGCAAAACAGGGCAAGCTATACCTGTTGAAATGCATGAGCAGTGACATGTTTTGAAATTCCCTCCTCTGCCAAATGTTTAAAGGTGCAGCAGACCTGTCCTCTTGTGCATTTGTGTACTCTTTTTCTCACAACAGCCTTGTCCACCATGTCATTTTGCAGATACAAAACTATGGGTGTGATAAAGTGACCCCTCCAAGGCCAATCAGAGAAACCCTATTTCAGCAAGTCTATGAATCCATATTTCTCAGAACAGCAAGATTACTAGACCACACTCCTGGCTTTTGTGTAGCTATTGGTAATTTTATATTACACAGCAGGGAAGGGTTAATTCTCAGCACTGGAGCAGTCGGGAGTGGGAGGGAAGGAGCTGGTTGCCACTTACTCATGACTGCAAATTCCAGGAACGTGTTTCATGTTCAGGGGATCACAAATAGAATGGGGAAAATGTGTTAATTAAGACAGAATACCGATGAGGGGGGAAGGGAGCAAGGCACAAGAATAGGAGGAGATGGGAAAGGTGAAACGGAAGAAACATGGAGTGGGGTGGGTAAGAAAACAACCTCCAACACCGCATGGCCATGTCAAGGAAATGCATCTACCTGCCCAAAGATGCACAGTTGGCAAGTGTCAGCCTAAGATAATTTGGTTCCTGAAGCATAAGATCCAAATGGTCTCTTTCATTTATGGTTCTCTCTCTCTCTCTCTCTCTCTTGTAACAATATACACTGCAGAAAATTTGCATTCTCTTATTGGAACTTCATCTCTTTCAGTGAAGACAGTGACATCAGCCTCATGGCAGAACTCTGTGCTTTGTATGTTGCAGAATAAGGATTTGCTCTCATTAAGGTCCTGGTCAGTGACCAGAATCAGAGGTTTCCATATCAGGGGAAAGTTTTGGGCCATAAGATCCCTCCCTTAGTACAACAAAATAGAAGGACCCTCTGTTTTACTTCCCTTCTTAGAAATGAAACCAAGGGGTCATCAAATGACAATTTCCACCCCTGATGGCAGTTTCTGACATATTCCCCTTTAGGAAGAATAGGCAAACTTAAACTGGATGAAAGAGATGTTTTAATGATGCTTGTAGGTGTGGCAATTGGGTTTCTTCTTCCTGTGAAGGAACAGCAACAAAACCTTCAATGAATGATTCTCCCAGTTTCACACACCCATACACTACAGCCCCCTGGGGAGGCTAGCACACACACACACACACACACACACACACAGACAGACACAGACACCTACCTTCAACTCTTAGTCCCAATTAATGGATTTTTCTTTTACCAGGGGAAATAAAGTTTCATTGGCATCTCTCCCTAGGAGGTCCCAACCAATTGGCAGCCTCTCTTTCTCTTGCTCCTATTTTCCTCTTTGCCATAGGTCTAGGCCTAAAGGGCATTGTGGGAAAGCCAGCAGCAAAAGACTGCTCTAAGCTGCTCAGCCTGTGGCAGAAACAATAGATAAACTGCTCCTTCCTAAAACAGCCAGGGAAACAAACCTAATGGGCTGCGAAGCTTCTTTTCCAGTGCCTTTTGTCCTTTAGAAGGGTATCTCTCTCTTTCCTAGAAGCACTAACTAGAACTTCTAAGACATCCGCTTAGAATGAAAGAATTCCGAGCCCCAGAATTCGTGTTCCATACCATAACTGAGCAGAGCTCACAGTCTTTCCTTTTGTGCAGAACCTCATTCCTGATTGCCACAGGCTGACTTATTGGGCCAGTGTGGTTTAAGACAGAGGTTGACAACATGCACTTTGTGGACTGCATTGTACCCACACCAGCTTATGGGTTGTTGCTGGATGTGTGTGTGTGTGTGTGTGCCCGCCCACAACCAGTTTTCCCACTAGTTGCCATTGTTAGAAGAAGAATATGGTTGAAATTTGGGATTACTCCAAAAAATGAAGCCTTTCCTTTCAACTCTAGGAGGGAAGGAGGCACTCTGATCTGCCATCCTGCAGGGCTCTATGATGCAGAATGACATCTTCCTGCATCACACAGAGAGCTGCTGCATCCAGCATCAAATTAATAGCACTAGAGGCATCAGTTTGCGTGTGCATGCACGCGCATGCGTGCGTTCACACACACACACACACACACACACACACACACAGAGGGCTGGATGGAGAAGGTTCAATGTGTCATTTCCAGCAGTGGTTTGCATGTCAGTGATGCTGACTCTGCTTCAGGCTTCAACCTCCACACTGAAGGAGCTTTCCAAGGTGCTGATTCTAGTTGGTGAGTAGACTTCAGCACACTGGACAGCTCCTCCAAAGTTCAGGTGGCAAACCAGAGTGGATTCACCAATGTGGAAGCCATTCCCTTTCTGCTGGGAAGCTGCACACTCTGGTTTAGAAGGTTAAGTCATTTTGTTGCTGCTATTGTTAAACATGGGAGTTAGGGGAAAATATCCCTGCTGATCTACTGGAAATCACCCAGAGAATTCCCAGTAGACCCAGATTTGCCTTCTGCCCAGCCCTGATGGAAACTTTCACAAAGGCACCCACAGCTTCCTCACTCTTGCCCAACCCAAAATAGCACCTCTTCAGTGGCCTGTACTTCCCAGGCATAGTTGGAGGAGGAGGAGGAGGAGAGGCAGGTGCATGGGGGAGGACACTGGGAGGACACCAGGCAGGCCGCTGGGTGAGCAGATTTGGGCAAGATGATAAAAGAGGAATCATCTCTAGGGACAGTGGGGGCAGAGGAGGGGATGCTGACTCAGGAGACCACAGACTGGCAGAGAGAAAAAGAGAAAGTGGGGAGTACGGGAGTTGGGGAGAACAGGCAGGAAGGGTTAAAGGCATATGGGAAGTCTGGTTCCCAGGATCAAGAGTAAGAAGTAAACCCAGGGTGTAGCTATGGGGATGGGATGAGAGCATTGCTTCCTGAATATAAGAATTACCCCCCCCCTTAAATTTTCCTTCAATTTATAGCATTGCAGAGAACAAACACTGAACATTCATCCACAGCCAGAACTTTTCTATTTGCTTTCCCTTCATTCCTTTGTCTATTTTGACTGCCCCTTTTCTTTGGATGCCTATACTGTATTTATTAATGCTCGACTGAAAGTTTAAGTTGCTGCAATGCCAGAAATTCAGGCAAGGGAGCAAATGGAAATTTTTATCAGGAGGCAAAATTAGATTGTAAGCTTGAGAGCAGGGAACAGTTTTGTTGTTCTTTTTCTTGTAAAGTGTCATGTACATTGATAGCACTATAGAAACAAAAGATTCATCATCATCATCATCATCATCATCTGTGTGGGGCAATGATCTCATTTTGGGGGGCCCCTTGTAGCTACACCCCTGAGTAAACCATTTAACATGTTTTTAACTAGCTTTTTGCTCCTTCCTCCCCATTCTCTTTCTGCTCATGTTGATGGGAAAACTCTGAGGCACAATCCTGTGCTAATCTGAAGGTTTTTTGTTGGTCTTGATTAATTAATGTGGAATGGTCTCATAATAACTGATACTATGGATTATCCCCACCTACTCTTTTTACAAAGCTCTGTTGCAGGAGGTGGTTCAGGAGGGAGGGCTGGCCCAGCCCATTGCCCTGCCTGAGGCAGAACAGCAGAAGGCACCTCCCATACCCACAAGTCAAGGCATAGTCCCCCAAACTGGGCAAGTTACATTGGTAGAGGAGGCAGAAAATCCTGCAGTCTCCTATTACCATCTTCTAGGCATTAACAATACAATAATAACCAATGAAATAACTAAACATTTGCTGATCTTTCACGAGTCTGATACCTGAGGTGGATGCCTTGTCCTGTTTAATGGGAGCCTGCCAGGAGCACAAAATGCAGGATATATGAGGGAAGCCAGTGTTGTGTACTGGTTTGAGTATTGGACTATGACTCTGGAGACCAGGATTCAAATCCCTGCTTGGCCATGAGAACCACTGGCTGACCTTGGGCAAGTCACATACTCTCAGCCTCAGAAAACCCTGTGATAGGTTCACCTTTGTTGTTATTGTTGTGTGCCTTCAAGGCATTTTCAACTTATGCCAGCCCTATCACAGGGTTTTCTTGGCAAGTTTTGTTCAGAGGTGGTTTGGCATTGCCTTCCTCTGAGTATGTGACTTGCCCAAGGTCACCCAGTGGGTTTCATGGTTGAGTGAGGATTTGAACCCTGGTCTCCAGAGTCATAGTCCAACACTCAAACCACTATGCCACCCTGGCTCCTTAGGGTTGCCATAAGTTGGAAATGACTTGAAGACACACAACAACAAATGAGGGAAGTGGGAGATAGAAGGAGAAAAAAGATAGAAGCAGGCAAAGAGTTGCCCTGTAAAGGCAAAGGAGTTTCCTGTACTTCTGGAATCATGCGGTAAATACAGATGGATGGGATAGAAGTATGGGTGCTAGAGAAAGTGCCTCCTTCCTTAGATTTCAAGAACTTCTTGGGATGGGATCCCTTGGCTTGATGGGGGAGGGGGCATTCTGGGTAAGAGGACAGGAGAGGACAGGCAGAAAGCATCTCTCAAGTTTCTGCAGGTCTGACAGGGCAGCAAATATTAAACATTCATCAAGGTAACTGGAGTGCCCCCTCCTACCTGCCACTCCCCCCTCTGATACATAGCTCCACTGGCTCTCATTGTCTGTCTACAGATAACTGAGCTGCTATCATGTTCCCTAGCTGCACAGCAAAGAATGGGCATTGCCAGTCAAGGCACAGAGAAGAAGGGAGGGTCCAGCTGACTGTACCCCTGCCAATGCCCAAACAAAGCACTAAAGCTGGAAATCACAAAATAACACTCTCTCTGTGCCCAGGTAGGGTTGCAATATCAAATTGCATTCAGTGACATCACAGTAGCTTTCCAGATGAACTCTCATACACCTCACAATGACTGTTTTGTAACTTGTTGTCACTATTTCCAGCCCATGCCTCACCTTCATGGATCCTGGGCATTATCATTTGGTAAGAATGCTAAGAATTCTGTTAGACATCACTAAGCCATTCTTGTAAACTACAGTTCCCAAGACTCCCTGGGGAGGACAAGTGTCTGTTAAGCAGATTGAATTTATTTATTACATTCAATATCCCACAAGCTCAAAGAGGAATGCATGCATAGCAATCTCACTTCATCCTCACAAAAATGCTGTGAAGTAGGTTAGGATGAGAGCAAACAAATCTGTTTGTGTTTCAAAATGGCAGGAGATGCCATAAACGCACCTTCCTGGTGTTAACTGTATTTAAAAAAAAAGAAAAAAGAAGAAGTCTGGCCATTGAAACCCAGCATTTTCTGCAAGTGCTCACATCTGATATATGATGCTTTCAAAAAACAAAGACAACAAGTGACTACAGCCCATGCACCTTGTGGTGAGCTGCAACCAAGTATGGAAAAGGGTGAGAAAACCATCAGGAGTGCCTACCAGTAGGCATACTGAAAAGACCTCAGTGCAGAAAGGCACAGCAGGATTGATTGCTACTCAGCTAATCTCAAATGGAAAGTGCAAAATATAGCACTGTCATTCATGAAGTGGAGCCTAGTTATGGGTGTTACTGATACCAACCCTTTAATTCAAACTTTCCTGTTCTGTTCCAGAAAGTAGGCAATTGGGCAATTGGCCCTTTAGTATTCTGCAGTGGCCAGAAAAGCCCATACAATTCTAGGCCTCATCAACAGGAGTATAGTGTCCACATCAAGGGAAGTAGTAGTGCTACTCTATTCCTCTTTGTCCATCTGGAACACTGTGTCCAGCTTTGCGCACCACAGTTCAAGAAGGATATTGACAAGCTGGAATGTGTCCAAAGGAGGGTAACCAAGATGATCAAAGGTCTGAAAAACAAGCCTTATTATGAGGAATGACTTAGGGAGTTGGGTATGTTTAGCCTAGATAAGAGAAGATGGAGAGAGAGAAATGACAGCCATATTTATATACTTGAAGGGATGTCATGAAGAAGATTGTTTCCTGCTGCTCCAGAGACTAGAACATGAACCAATTGATTTGAATTACAAGAAAAGGGATTCCACCTAATCATTGGGGGGGGGGGGACTTCATGACTGTAAGAACTGTTTGACAGTGGAATAGATTCATTGGAGCATGGTGGATCATCCTTCTTTGGAGGTCTTTAAACAGAGGTTGGATAGCCATCATTCAAGAGTTCTTTAGCTGTGTATTCCTGCCTAGCAGGAGGTTGGACTAGGTGGCCCTTGCATGCCCTTCCAACTCTGATTCTGTGATTATAGTTACTTCTTTCCTCTTTGCAGAGCAATTTACTTATTCATTTAAAAAGAATCAGGAGAACTGCACTTTAGATAAAGAATGTATTAAAATATTTATTTTATTAGTGACATTTCATCTCAGTACAAAAACAGAGGAGGGAGTGTTAAAAGGCAAACCCATAGCTGTGAGGGAATGACTACATAGCCCATCGTGGTAATACCAGGGCCACCAAAGAAATTCAGGACAAGCAGTGGAAAAAGCATATCATCAGCCATATCAGTAACTGCTTCGTACAGTGGGTCCACGGTGTCCTCTGGGATTAGGTTCTAGCATCCCCCCTGAATACCAAACTCTGTGGATGCTCAAGTCCAATGGCATAGTAAAATGGTGTCCCTTATATAAAACAGCAAACAGCAAAGTTTGCTTTTTTGGATTCCCCCCACCCCAATATTCTTCAGCTGTGGTGGATGGTTGAATCTGTGGCTGCAGAAGCCGTGGATATGAGGGCTGACTGGATATGCATTCATAGTGCTTTCTCTGTCCACACATGAAAGACTTGGGCTTGAGTTGCGCTCAGTCAGCAAAAATTCCTGAAAATCAGTATTTTAAAGACATAGAGGAAGAGACCAATCTGGTGTGGTGGTTTGAGTTTTGGACTGGGACTCTGGGAGCCCAGGATTCAAATCCCTGCTCAGCCATCGAAACCCACTTGGCGACCTTGGGCAGGTCACACTCTCTCGCCTCACAAGAAAGCAAAGGTCACCCATCCCTCTGAATAGTCTTGCCAGGAAAACCCCATGAGACGGTCACCATAAGTCACACAACAGCTTGAAAGCACGCAACAACAACAAGAAAAGAGGAAGACAACATGGAAAGTATTGGCATCAACTGTTTGGCAGCAATATTCTTTGGGATCTCTGTAATGTTGATTAAATGATGTTAATCAATGGCTAGTGTGCAAGTAGACTCATGTTTATGTTCATGGTTCTAAACTTGGACATAGACTCAAATTTGTGTGCAAATTTGTTCATTTTCCACTTTCATTTTATTTTTTGCCTTTAGGGGCAAAAGCACAAATGACAATGAATGTCTCCTGGTTGCCTCTGTAACTGCTCTCTTCCATCTGTGCTGCAGTGTATGTGTGTTGATCTTTGTGACTTTACCATATGTAAGCAAAGGTGTGTGTATAGCGTGCAAGAGGAACCAAGAGTGAATGTACAGGACATGTGTGAAAAGTTCTCTTGGATCCCAGGGACATACCCGGTGCAGCCTTAGCTCTTGCTGACTGGCTGGAAATTGGGTCACTGCAATGCTGTGATGTCACACTTCAGTGCTCTGTTAAAATTACAGTGAAGGGGGCCCTTGGGAGGAGAGCTAGAGTCACTGTGAAACAATAAGAGGAAAAGCAGCTAAAATCTACTGTAGTCTGTGAAGTGCCCCCACGGTTGATCCAACAAGACATTTTCCATCTTCACGCCCTGTGGAAAGCTGAGAAACACTTTGTTCTGCTGTGTCCTGAAATCAGAGGGTGTCCCCTTTGGGGCTGAAAGCCATCTCCAGGCATACAGGCTGGCATTTTGTGCACCATAGCAGAAATGATCCTGGATGCTTTTACACCTATATGGGGGTGCTTTGGAATATCCTCACTTATCTCTGCCCAGGTATACAAGGTCTGTCTATTAAATAACAAGACTGTGTTTCTACCTTTCAGACAAATCAGGGAGAACTGATTGTGAATGCTTGAGTGGTGACCTTGAACATGTCTGAACCTGCATGACAAACATCAATACTCTTGGCCATTCAGTTAATTGTCAGTCCTCGTTTAAAGCAGCTGTGTTGTCTGTTGTGTGCTGGAAAAATGCTGTTTAAAAGTCGAGCAACATGACATTCTGCAGCAACTTGAGGCAGACCCAAATCTTTTCCAAAAAATCATCACTCGCGGATGAAACCTGGATCTTCCAGTATGATTCTGAAACAAAATGACAGTCAATGCACTGGAAAATGCACCATCATCACCAAGAATGAAAAAAGCACATAAAAGCAAGACTACATTCAAAGCCATGCTCATTGTGGGTTTTTTTAACATCAATTTTGGCAGAATGGGTTTCAGAAGGCAGAACAGTGAGCCAGCATTATTATAAGGAAGTTTTGACAAAGCTGAGAGAAAGAGTTAGGAAAAAAAAGTCCAGAACTGTGGGAAAATGGTTTCATTCTTCATCAAAACAATGTGCCTGCTCACACAGCACTTTCTGTGAAGCAGTTTTTGGCTGATAAATGCATTACTACACTTGGACATCCTCCATACTCGCCAGATTCAGTACTATGCAACTTTTTTTCTTTTCCCTAAAGTGAAATTGGTGCTTAAAGGAACATGTTTTGAGTCAATTGATGCAGTATGAAGAAAACGGCAGATGTGTTGACACAGGTGACAGAAACTGATCTGCTCCACGCCTTTGACCAGTGGAAAACATGACTGCATTGGTGTGTGAGTGTGTACGGGAAGAATATTGAAGGGGACAAGCATTAGAATTGTAATACCTATAAATAAAGATGGGTTATTTTATCAGTCTCATTAGTTAATAGACAGACCTTGTAAACCTTGAACCTCAGGGCTGGAAGTGGGGGGGTGCTTCCTTTTTGCAAATCAAAATCAATTGTCAAACCTGTGCTCACTTTTTCTGTACTTGAACCATGGACGCTCCATAAATGCATCCCAAAGAAAGGACAGAAGGTAGGTTAATATGTGAGTAACATATTTGGACATGCTCAAATTAATATGTTTGTTTTTGAGAACTATGAATGGAAATGGCATTTAAAAAACACAAATGGCTCCCTGACCTATTCTGAAACATATTTTAGACAATGTTCAGTGTTCCAAAACAACATTTAACACTGCCATTCTGCAGCAGGGATGGAAACAAATAAGGGTGGTTATGGCTTCTAAGAACCTGGTACAAATACAGGTGTCCCTTCATATTTGCTGGGGTTAGGGGCAGAGCACCATGGGAAAAGTGAAAAAAACTGCAAATAAATTAAGCCCCACCCCCAGCATGCATATTACACTACAGTATTGTAGATTCCTCTCCTGCCAACAGGACTGCCAATACCTGCCACCACACAACTCTAGCTTGCTTTCTTACCTTGCATCAAAATAGCGCTGCCCATTTAAAACAGTAAGGTTTAAAGTAATGGGGAGTGATGTTTTGGTGCAAGGTAAGAAAGCAAGCTGGAGTTGTTTTGTTACCAGGACAGGAGGAGAGGGGAGGAGGGTGGGGTCTTGGAGTTTGAGCTAGTTGAGCAGCAGCTACAAACCGCAAATATGCAAAACTGTGAATGTGAAAACTGTGAATATGAAGGGACAACTGTAATGAGTTGCTTGCAATTCCCCAGTTCCTAGGATATAACTATATGACATTATACTTGTAATTTAAGAAGAGATAACTTCTTTTCTGCTATAATTGCAATTTTAGCTATTTTTATAGCTGCAGGGGTTGTGGCCTTACTAGATGGTGGGGAAGATATATCATATGGTTCAAGTGCTGTGCCTTGTGGCACACTTCATGCTCTTTTGTAAGTGTTGAGGTTAGGGTGACCAACTTTCAGCCATGAATTTAAGGAAGATTTAGAGCCTTCCTGCACTCTGAGGAAAAGTGGCAAGGCAGCAGGAACCTTCCATCTTTTCTGCTGCCTTCCCACATAATGTTGGTGTCCTTTCGTTCCAATCCCTTGGGGGACCAAGGCAAAACAGTATCTTTTTGCAAATGGGTTTTTCTAGTTAGCAAAAAGATACGGCTTTACCTCAGTCCCTTATGGGATTGGAATGAAAAAGCAACAATGCCATGCGGGAAGGCAGCATGGAAGACGCAATGTTCCTGCTGCTTTGATGGTTTTCCTTGGAGTGCGGGAAGGCTCTTAGTTGTGACAAATTTTGCACATTTTTAGCGGCATGGCATCACTCCAGCAAATGTTCATTGGTGTAGGATTACATCTTTAATGGTTAGGCCATATTGTTTAATATTTTGATTGGCTTTGGGAGTTCCTAAAAAGTGACATACTGAAGGCACAACTTCAAACAGTTCCAAAGGAGAAGGGAAAATGGCAGGTGTCTAAAGAAACCAGTATGGATGTCTAAAGAGCTTTCAACTGAGCTAAGACTTAAAAGGAACGTGTACAAGATATGGAAAAGGGGAGAAATCACCAAAGAAGAATTCAAACAAATAGCAAGCTTGTGTAGGGGGAAAATTAGAAAAGCAAAAGCACAGATGGAGCTTGGGCTTGCTAGAGAGGCTAACAAAAATAAAAAGGGCTTTTTTTATATATGTCCGTAGCAAAAGGAAGACCAAGGAAATGGTAGGGCCACTGTGTGGTGAAGACGGTGAAAGGCTAACAGAGGACAGAGCAAAGACAGAACTACGTAACACCTTCTTTGCTTCACACGTCTCCCAAAGGGGGAACAGTGCTCGACCTGGGGAAAATGGAGCAGATGATGCAGTAGGGGAAAAACAGCACAGAACTGGTAAAGGGGTAGTTCAGGGATACCCGGCCAGTATAAATGAGTTCAAGTCTCCAGGGCCAGATGAACTTCATCCAAAGGTATTAAAAGAACTGGGAGAAGTAATCTCAGAACCACTGTCAATAATCTTTGATAAATCCTGGAGAACAGGAGAGGTCCCAGCAGACTGGAGGAGGGCAAATGTCCCCATCTTTAAAAAGGGGGGAAAAGAAGACTCAAATAATTATCACCCAGTCAGCCTACCATCAATACTAGGAAAGAGTCTAGAGCAGATCATTAAACAGACAGTCTGTAAGCGCTTAGAAAGTAATGTTGTATTCACTAAAAGTCAACATGGGTTTTTGAAAAATAAGTCATGCCAGACTAATCTTATCTCTTTTTTGATAGAGTTACATACTTGGTAGATGAAGGGAATGCTGTGGATATAGTGTATCTTGATTTCAGCAAGGCTTTTGACAAGGTCCCCCAAGATATTCTTGCAAAAAAAGTTAGTAACCTGTGGACTAGACAATGCAACTGTTAAGTGAAATTGTAATTGGTTGACTGACTGAACCCAAAGGGTAGTCACCAATGGTTCCAGAGAAGTGACTAGTGGGGTGCCACAGGGTTCTGTCCTGGGCCCAGTGCTATTCAACATCTTTATCAATGACTTGGATGCTTTCTGCAACCGGACTTGTTTATCTTGGATTGGCCTTTTCAGTCATCAGCACGCTTGCAGAAAGCACGGGATGAGTCCTTCCTGAATCTTAGTTTGCGAAGAAAAGCCAGAGAGAGGGATGAGGGAATAGAGGGCATGCTTACCAAGTTTGCAGATGACACCATATCAGGAGGGGTAGCTAATACCCCAGAGGATAGGAGCAGAATCCAAAATGACCTGAACAGATTAGAAAGCTGGGCCAAAACTAACAAAATGAATTTCAACAGGGAGAAATGTTGGATACTACACTTGGGAAGTAAAAATGAAATGCACAGATATAGGATGGGTGACACCTGGCTTGATGGCAGTACATGTGAAAGGGATCTAGGAGTCTTAGTGGACCACAAGCTGAACATGAGTCAAAAGTGTGATGCAGCAGCTAAAAAAGCCAATGCAATTCTAGGCTGCATTAATAGGAGTATATTGTCTAGCTCAAGGGAGGTAATAGTGCTACTCTATTCTGCTTTAGTTAGACCTCACTGGAATACTGTGTCCAGTTCTGGGCACCACAATTCAGGAAGGATATTGAGAACCTGGAATATGTCCAGAGGAGGGCAACCAGGATGATGGGAGGTCTGGAAGCCATGTCCTATGAGGAGTGGCTTAGGGAGCTGGGCATGTTTAGTCTGGAGAAGAGACTGTTAGGAGGTAACATGATAGCCATGTTTAAATATTTGAAGAGATGTCATACTGAGGATGGAGCAAGTTTGTTTTCTGCTGCTCTAGAGACTAGGACATGAAGCAATAGGTTCAAACTACAGGAAAACAGATTCCATCTAACCATTAGGAAGAACTTCCTGATAGTAAGAGCTGTTAGGCAGTGGAATACACTGCCTTGTAATGTGGTGGTGTCTCCTTCTTTGGAGGTTTTTAAGCAGTGGCTGGATGGTCATCTGTTGGGAATGATTTGATGTCTCTATACTAATGCACAGAGCATGGAAAATAAGCAAGATGAACTTGAACTCCTACCACAACAAAACAAATATGATATAATAGGCATTACTGAAACCTCGTGGGATGAGTCTCATGATTGGAATGTAGGAATATAGGGGTATAACACTTATAAGAGAAACAGGCCAAACAGGAAAGGAGGAGGAATAGCATTATATATATCAGAGATATTTAACACCAGTGAAGAGATCCATGACATCAATACTGGAAGCCAGGTGGAGAGCACCTGGATAAAAATTAAAGGGGAGGGAAAAAACAGGGATGTTATTGTGGGACTCTACTACAGACCCCCAAGTCAGATGGAGGAATTGGATGATGCCTTTCTAGAACAGATGAACACACATGCAGAAAGGAGAGATGTAGTAGTGATGGGTGACTTCAACTATCCTGATATTTGCTGGCAATCTAACTCAACCAAAACTTCAAGGTCTAGCAAATTCCTTACTTGCCTGGAAGACAATTTCATGGTCCAAAAGGTGGAAGAGGCAACAAGGGTGTCAGTTATTTTAGATTTGATCCTAACCAACAGGGATGACCTGGTTAATGGTGTGCAAGTGGTGGGATCCTTACATGAGAGTGATCATGTTCTCCTGGAGTTTGTTATACAATGGAAAGGAGAAGCCAGACATAATCAGACATGCATTCTTGGCTTTAGGAGAGCTGATTTCTAGAAACTCAGGGAAATTCTGGGGGTGATCCCGTGGTCAGGAATACTAAAAGAGAAGGGACTTCAAGACGGATGGGACTTTCTTAAAAGGGAGATACTGAAGGCACAATTTCAAACAGTACCAATGAGGAAGAAAAATGGGAGGTGTCTCAAGAAACCAGGATGGATGACTGAAGAACTTTCAATGGAGCTAAGTTTTAAACGGAACATGTAAAGGAAATGGAAAAAGGGAGCAATCACCAAAGAAGAATTCAAACAGATAGCAAACACGTGTAGGAGTAAAGTCAGAAAAGCTAAAGTGCAGAATGAGCTCAGGCTCGCTAGAGAGGTTAAGAACTATAAAAAGGGTTTTTTGGGGGTATGTCCTCAGCAAAAGGAAGAAGAAGGAAATGGTAGGGCCACTACGTGGAGAAGATGGCAAAATGCTAACAGGGGACAGAGAAAAGGCAGAATTACTCAACACCTTCTTTGCCTCAGTGTTTTCAGAAAAGGAAAAGGGTGATCAACCTGAGGATAATGGAACAGAGGACACAATAGGGGAAATCTGGCACAGAATAAGCAAAGAGGTAGTAGAGGAATACTTTCTTAATCTAAATGAATTTAAATCTCCAGGACCAGGTGAACTACATCCAAGGGTATTAAAAGAGCTGGCAAATGTAATCTCAGAGCCATTGGCAATAATCTTTGAGAACTCCTGGAGAACAGGAGAAGTCCCAGCAGACTGGAGAAGGGCAAACATTGTCTCCATTTTCAAAAAGGGGAAAAAAGAGGATCCCAACAATTATCATCCAGTTAGTCTGACATCAACACCAGGGAAGATTCTAGAGCAGATCATTAAACAAAGAGTCTGTGAACATTTAGAAGGCAATGCCATAATCACAAAAAGTCAACATGGGTTTCAGAGTAACAAGTCATGCCAGACTAATCTGATCTCTTTTTCTGATAAAATGACCAGCTTGGTAGATGAAGGGAATGCTGTGGATATCGCATACCTTGATTTCAGTAAGGCATTTGACAAGATTCCCTATGACATTCTTGCAAACAAGCTTGTAAAATGTGGGCTAGATAAGTTAACTGTTCAATGGATTTGTAGTTGGTTGACCGGCCGAACCCAAAGGGTGCTCAGCAGTGGCTCCTCTTCGTCTTGGAAAGATGTGACCAGTGGCTTGCCACAGGGTTCTCTCCTGGGCCCAGTGCTATTCAACATCTTTATCAATGATTTGGATGACAGAATTAGGGGCATGCTTATCAAATTTGCAGATGACACCAAATTAGGAGGAGTAGCTAATACTCTAGAGGACAGGATCAAAATTCAAAATGACCTGGATAGACTGGAGAGCTGGGCCAAAGCTAACAAAATGAAATTCAATACAGAGAAATGTAAGGTACTGCACTTAGGGCGAACAAATGAAATGCATAGATATAGGATGGGGGAGACCTGGCTGAATGAGACTATGTGTGAAAGGGATCTAAGAGTCCTAGTAGACCATAAGTTGAACATGAGTCAACAGTGTGATGTGGCAGCTAAAAAGGCCAATGCGATTTTGGGCTGCATCAATAGAAGTATAGTGTCTAGATCAAGGGAAGTAATAGTGCCGCTCTATTCTGCCTTGGTCAGGCCTCACCTAGAATACTGTGTCCAGTTCTGGGCACCACAATTTTATTTATTTATTTATTTATTTATTTATACCCCGCTCTTCAGCCACAAGGCTATCAGAGCGGCTTACAAATTGTTTTAAGCAATAGCTATTTACACATCTACACTGCATTAAATAGTTTCCAATGTGTGTTAGCTACAATTCAAAAAGTATATTGACAAACTGGAGCGTGTCCAGAGGAGGGCGACTAAAGGTGAAAGGTCTGGAAACCATGCCTCATGGGGAGAGACTTAGGGAGCTGGGTATGTTTAGCCTGGAAAAAAGATGGTTAAGGGGCGATATGATAGCCCTGTTTAAGTATTTGAAGGGGTGTCATGTTGAGGATGGAGCAAGCTTGTTTTCTGCTGCTCCAGAGACTGGAACACGGAACAATGGATGCAAGCTCCAGGAACAGAGATTCCACCTCAACATTAGGAGGAACTTTTTGACAGTAAGAGCTGTTCGGCAGTGGAACACACTCCCTCGGAGCGTGGTGGGGTCTCCTTCCTTGGAGGTCTTTAAACAGAGGCTGGATGGCCATCTGTCGGGGATGCTTTGATAATGATTTCCTGCATGGCAGAGGGTTGGACTGGATGGCCCTCGTGGTTTCTTCCAACTCCATGACTCTATGATTCTATGTTTGTTTGTGTATGTATGCAATATCAAGGGAATGTAAACAACAACAGCAGCAGCAACAATAACTAACAACTATTCTAAAAAGATCCCAAGTACCAGTATTAACTTTAAAGAAAACTGAAAGAACTGTTACAGATATCTTATCAAAACACAGACACAAACACACATTCACCCACACACAAATAAAAAACCTTCTTTTATATATAGAGATGCAAAAGCACACACATACCCCATTCCCCCCTCTTACAGGGACATGCAAACATACACTTCCCTTTCTCACATGCACACAGATGCAACAACACACACATACACACCCTTCTCTCACACACATTCCCCCCTCTCTGACATAAATGCAGACACACACCTCAAGCTGGCAGGAGTTTCCTGGCTGGCTTTTTGATGAGCCCCCCCCCCCCCAGAAATACAAATATCCAGCCTTCACTGGTTCTTTCTGTGCAGGGACTTGCTTGCCCTTGACATATGAATGTCAGACCTTCCTACAGGAGAAATAGAAGGTCAATAAGGGAGTTGGGAGAATAAAAAAAATAGCTTGAATAAGGGATATCCTGGGAAATAAGGGAGAGTAGGTCAGCCTAGTTGAGGTGGAAAGGAGGAAAGTGTGCTTTGTTGCACAGGCCAGGGGCTTGTAGTGCCCAGGTGTTGTTTTTTTAAAACCTCAACTAATTTAGTTACTCTTGAGAATCAGAAAAGCAAATATTTACTTTTAAAAACTATTTTAAAATAGCTTGAAACACTAATTGCTTTTAAGAGGGAACTTTCCAAGCTCTGGTGGTGTTGCCCATGTGGAAATTGAAGATGAAGGGCTTGTCTAGATGAGAGGATATAATGCTGATTCCTGCACATTATTGCAAATTTGCAGCAGCATTCATTTTTCTCCACATATGATCTTTTGGCAAAATCAATAGTATGTGAAGCTATCCACATTTGAAGTGCACGTGCCTGCGAATCAAGATTCACCTGGGAGCAGCAAAAAAGTGCAGGAGCGGCAATGCAAAAATCAAAAATGTTACTACTGGCTGCTTCCTTGCTGGCAAGCCTGCCCCCCAGCGCATGTCTGACCAATCCACTGTCCACTTCCACTCCTCTCTAAGAATGCACAGCATCCTGAATTGATTATCCAAATGAGTGGTAATGGGCATTTCCAGGCATTATTTTAAAAACCTTGGGGAAAGCTGCAAAGGCTTTCCCTCTGCAGTTTCTGCCCCCCCTTCCAAATACTGCAAATCTCATATGGATCTCGTTGGAAGAAAAGGTATTCTTCTTGGATTCTCTGAGGTGTATTTTCACCATCTAGACAACCCCAGAGATTCCCCCCCAAACCAGTGGAAACCAGACATTCTCTCCCACAAATAAAAAAAGCATCACACAGGCTATTACTATTCACAGACATATCCACTGAGGGGGGAAGAGTCACAAATAAACCTATTTTGGCCCAGTTCTAGCACTAGGGGCTGCGGAGAGCCCCTATCGCACCAGGTGACACCGTTGGAGGGAGGGGTGACATCAGCCTTAATAATGCCACAGCCCAGCACCTTTCCGTTTTCAAGAAGCTTTACACTTTCAACATTCTGGATATATGGCTGTTCTGTTTTCTTTCGAATGGGAGCAGAAATACTGTGATGACCTGGGTGGGGATTGAGGTTAAAGTTCATAATTACCTCATTTGGAAGGGCTGCCTGTCAAGCTCCTAATATTCAGCTTGAAATGGAGCATCATTTCTCCCAGATGTAAAAATGAAATTCTGCACATGTGCAGCTACCATTTAGGCTGAAGAGGCTGCTTTATAAGCACATGCACGTAAGTTCTTTAATGTATCCTCTTACTCTTGTTGAAACTCTTGTTGAAACTCATTGATCACTGTGGAACTATGTGAATTACAAATCCAAGCTGATGTGCAGAAGTTCTTTAATGCTAGCCCCTTACTTTCCATGAAACTCTCATTGATTGCTGTGGACCTACGTGACCAAATTACCCAACCAAAGCAGCCTTTTGTTTAGGGAGTATGCCTCAAGTTGAGGCAATTGTTTCTTGCAAATAATTTATGCTGTTGCTATCCCCCATCCAAATTGAAAACCTTGTAATTGGACATGTTTGTTTTGGCAGGGATGTGGGTGGTTACATTTCCAAGAGGCTCTCATGGCTGGTGCTGAGAACTACATATCCCAGAGGGCAATATGATAAGGTGATTGGGTACAGTTGGCATCATCAAGACACATATGCCAACATTACAAGCCAGGATAAAATTCTCAGTAACAAACATACTCTTCCCCTCATCTCCAAAAACTTAATGGGAAAGCTTGTACAAACCAAGTTGAGGAAAATTGGTTCACCACCAGTTTGAAGCAACACATTTAACTTTTAATCATACATTTTATAAGTTGCAGGTCAGTGATATGCATAAACTGGAGAAGAATGGAGTAGATTGATAAAAAGATTTATAAAGAACACAACTATAAGCATATTCTGAAAGAGGCACTGTCTTAAGAATGCAGAGCCTGCCCTTTTTGTTGTTGAAACCATCAGTTCTTTAAAAAAAACATATCAAGAAGTGAATCTGATGTTCTATCTACAAATGTTATGCATATGTAATTAAGACTGAGGGAATGAACTAAATTCTGGGTGGCTTGAATACAAACTCATAGTTCCTGATTAGAAGCAACTACATTTGAATGAAAAAGACCAATACATACAATACATACAGTTTCTGGCACATGATCCAGAAAACCTCATCTCTTGTTCCCTTTCATAGTGACCAGTTCCTGATGCCTTGTAAGAAGGGGACGGCACCAGAGGCCAGGCACAGCAGTTAGGAGCCTCCAGCACCCACTCTATTTCCAGCAGTTCACTTTACAGCTTCACAAGGAGGAGAGCATCCGGAATGCCATGAGTGATATCCATTTATGTCCCCCACTTTCCACATATTTGTCAAGTCCTTCTCCAAGCAGTTGGACTGGTATCTGTCTTACGAAATACTTTTCTCAGTCAGGAGTGAGGGAGGATCTAAGGCAGGATCTGGCGGTCCAGCAGTCCTGATCTCGCCCTCTGAGCTGCCAGAGTTGGCCACTGCCTGCCATCATGTGTTGTTTTTCTAGCCTTGTTATGGTCTTTCTCCCATTCTAAAGGGTCAAAATTCATCTCCTAAAGCTTTGTAACCAGCAGTAAGAACTTTGAGCTAAAATATCCTATTTTCAGTTTTAGCCTTTTGGCTTTGACCCTAGCCTCCACTGAAATGCATCCCTCCCCCACCCAAAGCAATTAACTGAAGTTGAATTTGGCCCTTTAGCCTGAATGAGCTTCTCCCTAGCATAATGAATGGCAGATATCTATTGTCCATTGGCTACAACCCAGTACAGACAGGCAGAGATATGACCATTGATTTCATGGGCTTTAGGGTCAAACTTGATGTGATCTGGGTAGGTAATATGTGAATGGCATCTTCTTTGCTTAAAAGCAAGTGGAGGAAAAGATCTGGATTGCAGCTGCATTGCTGGGGAAGGGAGAGGTAACCTCTCTTTTCTGGAAAAAAAAATCCTGGTTAAAATTAAACAACAACCCTCATCCCCATCCAGATGAAGCAATGTTCATCTTGATGACTGATGGCCATATCCTCCTCTCTGTGGCTATGTGTGATTTAAATCAGTACTGTTAAAAATGGTGGTCTTTGGATCAATGCCAGTTCCTAAGCCATTTGCTGCAGGCCCTGGGTGAGTTTCCAGGAGAGAAAGAAACAATTGTAGTCAATAGGCACAAATACAGTGCTGGCCACTGGCACACTGAGGAAAAAAATGTACTGGTCCACCACATCAGATACCTTAAGAAGCACTGATTTAAATCAGGGAAACAACTAGAGGAACAAAGGAGGGGGGGTATCACCTCCTTTTCTTATGTGCCAATTTCCCCCCAAATCCCTGCATTTGTTTGTCATGAGCTTGGGGGCATGCATTTGCCAATAATGTGCACTTCTATCTTCAAGAGAGTCCAGTGGGAAAGCTTTACTAACTGGGCAATGGAAACCATTTTCCTACTGCAAATGCATATGTTTGTTTTACTCCCCACTACCTTGTGCTCCTTTAATATCTATCATGTCCAGGTCCATGAAAAGCTCAAATTTATAGCTGGCACTTAAGGGCTCATTGAACAGCATGAAGTGCACTTCCTTATCACACTCCCACTTTACTTTTTATTTTTTTAATAATTATAAGCGCCATTAAGTCCTTTTTTTTTTTAAAGCTCCTCCCTTGAATGGGTCCCTTGCATTTATCCAGCTCAGTCTGCCAGTCTTCCATCAGACACTCCTGCCTGCTTGCTCATTGTGGTGAGCCTGACTATTTAAGTGAGCACATTTCCACAGCCAGAATTCAACCTGCTCATTTGGCTCATGCCAAAATGACCCCTACAAGTGGGGAATCTTTCTGAGTATGATGCTTCCTGCCATGATAGCATGGATTGCACAGTGCCTCCATTATGTCTGTGCAGCTGCAGAAGGAGAAGAAGGCCTGTGGGCCTTCATGAAGTCAGGACTTCCAGCTGCGATTTGGCCACAGTGTTCTTGCTACTGGGGTCATTGAAACTGATTTGTGTTTATATAGCCCTGTTGAGCCCAGCAGAGTTGACAGCAGTTGTGTGTTTCTGCTGTAAGCGTTAAACTCTGTCCTGCTGTCAGCAGCTGAATCAATCCTGGGTTATATATACAGTCTTCTCATAGCAGTGTGGCTGACAGAGAGCGGGAGAAAGAAAGAAAAAGGCTGTGGCCTAGACAAGTGAATGCAGCTGGACAGGCCTTCAGGCATCCTGAACTCTGGTTCGGCAAGTGAGCTTCCCTCCCTCCCTCCCCATCCCTAAACTGTTTCAACTCTTTTTTCGATTTCTTACAGTGAGGGACTATCCAATCTTTAATGTTCAGCCTCTTTGCCAAATACTGAGAGCTGGAGGGATTGAGGCGCCATTTTCTAGCTTTCTGTTTACTTCTCTGCGTGTGACACAAGAAAAGGTGAACATCATCTTGTCTGCAGCAGGGTTGAGATGACAGGATGTTTTTGAATTTTTGCTTCTAGTGTGGAAAAACAAATCTATGCGTGTTTTGGAGGAGAGGAGAGATGGAGGCTAAGGGCATCCACTATGGACAGAGGCAGTTGTCTTCTTGCAGCTGGCTTACTCTGCATGCTGCTGAAGGACTTAAAGATTAGAGGCAGAGAACATGAGTGGTATCAGACAGGAAAACATGATGTGGTTTAGGAGGAAAAGGCAGGCTATTGCTCCACAATCAAGAAGGTCTATAATCTTGCCTACTGTACATGTTTAGATCTCATGCAGAGCTTGGCTTCCTGATGAATCCATGCCTAGATTAGGAACTATATGCAGGTGAAAATGTGGACTTATATGACTAATGATATGATGTGGCAATTACCCCTGGATCATGCAAGAATGGGGGCTTCCTTTTGGGAGCTCATCTCCAACAAACAACTTCCATGTTCCCATGAAGATGGAATGGCGCCTTCTCATTCCTCCCCATCTATGCCAGGTTGACTGAATCCCTTGATGCTGTTGTTTGATGCATTTGAGCTCTTGAAACATCTTCCCTTTCCATGTTAGCATCTAATAGTCTTATGTCTTTAAGATACAAAACCATTTAAGGCGTTTATCTTTTGCTTTCCTGCCGCCTAATCCTCCTGATCCTCCTCTGAACAGCTGTTTCCTTCATCAAATTGGAAAGTAACTAACTTCAGATTGAGTGACCACCCAATGAGTTGTGGCATGGAGACCAAATTCCCTGATGAAACTTAAACTGAGGGAAGATGGGTGTGACTGAATTATTACCACTTGTAGTACAGTCATTCACTAGCAGCTGAGGTCACAGCATCCCCTGGGCTTGAGGAGGTGCATTCAGAGAGGGAGAGCAAGTGAACACACATATCTTCCCAGAAAGTGGGGCCAAATGTGGAATAGGAAGGAACAGGCCCAAGAACACACAACAGGACAGTGATGGAGATGAAACAAGAGCCCAGTGTTTACTTCAAGAGAAGCAATTCACTGCATCTTCAAACAAGATGCATGGTGGACACACTTAAATAAGCATGGGAGTATTTCAGAAAGAAGATTAGGAAGCCATATCCCAGTTCAACAATCATGCATGACATTAGCATGCATGTATTAAGAGCAATATTGTGATTGCTCACTGAATATAAGGGTAAAACTATAAAAAGCACCTTTCACACCATTAGCAATTGGAGAAATGGCTCCAAAAAAGTAAATAGCAGGCTTGAGGAGGCCTGATCCATAATGGGATTCTAAAGAGAGTAAGGGGGCTTTAACTCTTTTCTCCCCCACTACAGCCCTGCTCTGGACCAGAAGGGGGCATGCTATCCTTGCTAGGGAAAAGTAAAAATAAGAATATGGCCAGGACAATGGCATGGAAAGCACAGGAGAAACAGTGTGGTGTAGTGATTGGACTATGACTCTGGGGACCAGGGTTCAAATCCCCACTTGGACATGGAAACCTACCGGGTGACCTTGAGCAAGTCACACTCTCTCAGCCTCAGAGGAAGGCAAAGGCAAGCCCCCTCTGAACAAATCTTGCCAAGAAAACCCAGTGATAGGTTCACCTTAGGGTCACCACAAATCAGAAATTACTTGAAGACAAACAACAACAAACATGCCAGCCTCTGATCTGGAAACCAGGGACTTTTTCAGATGGGGTTTTGTAACGGAAGCAACCTCGTCCCCATTGCAAGGCTGCTGCGCTGCAGGGCATCCCTTTCGGATGACGCTCTCCCTTGCCGATACTGTTGCGTAAGTGCTGGGGCGCTGCAGAGTTATATTTGGTGGTTTTCTAATCACGAAAGTTGATCATGATTAGAAAATCGCCAAATATGGCGCTGCAGCATCCCAGCACTTACGTAACAGTATCGGCAGGGGAGAGTGTCATCCGAAAGGGACGCCCTGCAGCGCAGCAGCCTTGCAACGGGGACGAGGCTGCTTCCGTTACAAAACCCCATCCGAAAAAGTCCTAGGTTTCTTAAATCCAAAATGGTCAGCTGTATGAAAATGGTGCTCACGGCCTGCACACAGTTAGGCCGTGGTGTATCTATGTCAGTATAGGTAGTGGTGAGGACAGGCAGCAGCAGACTGCAGTGGCAAGGGAACTGAAAGTGATGGCTTTCTCTACCTTCCTCCACTCCATTGGGCAGCCCTGCAAAAAATGCATGACAATAGTCTAACAGATGGCTACACTGATGTAAAACACCAACAGGATTCCAGCCCAAAGCCCAACTCTTGGATTTTGCAAAATGTCAGAAACTACTGAGAGATGCAGGCCCAATCCAAGGCTATGATTTGAGATACTCCAATAGATTGGGGTAGGGGGAAACCTGGAAAGAGCAAAGGCCAAGCCCAAATGTTCTGTTGGCATGGCTCAGGCATTGTTTCAGTCATAGTTGTCGTCTGACACAGAAGGAATCAAAGCAAACCTGAACTGAAAACCAGATGAAAACTTTTATTTGTTGTGAACTGATCATTGAAAGGTTTCAGTTAAATTCAAATAGGGGAGGAGAGGAAAAAGGGGGTAAAGTATGCCAGATACCGATTCAAAGTTGAATGAATGAATGAATGAATATGATACCATGATCATTAGCACAAACTAGAAAGAACCACAAAGAGCAGAACCTGGGAAAATATATATATATATATATATATATATATATATATATATATTTAAAAATAGCAGGTTGGATCTAGACTTAAGTATGTGTAGAATCAGCTCTTCAGAATCAGTGGGAGTTCAGTGAGTCAGGACTGATTTCTATGGGAATGCTATAGGCATGCTGAGCCTGAATTCAATCTCTTCTGTCCCCACATCTGTACCTGCCCATTTCATGAGTTGGGAAACTACAAGCATAGAGAGCCCAGCTGCTTCAAGACACAGGGCCCCAGAGTAGAGCAAAGACAAATAGGGATGATGGTAGGGATGTCAACTAGCAGAAAACCCAACAACTTAGTTCACCCTCTGCCACTGAGCTCTACCTCTTTTCAAAAGTGCCCCATTTCTGACACCAGCGCTTTCTCTTTTTGCTATTTACACCCTTGCTCTCATCACCTCAGCATCTGTTCTCAAGCAGGCAAGCAGAGGCAAGAATAAGGGGGTGAAACAAAATCTTCCACTTGCCTTAGGTTTTCTCTTTATACAAAGTGGAAAGGGCAAACACAGGATAGCAGAGGCATGGAGGAGGGGGGTTCACTCAAGGAGGAGGAACCCCTCCCCCTCAATCACAAGTGATTTTTCAGACTGTAAATAGTGATTGTTGTAAACAGTTTTCTATACAGGCCAGCATAGTAAATGAGCATGTCAAAATGCAAATCCCTTGCTTAAACAATAACTAAAAGGAGTTACTGTAATGATAACATTACTTGAGCTATCCTGGGATATAAATATGGCACCACCACAAATCCTCTTCAAATATAATGGATTCTTTCACCCCATTCCTTTCACCCTGCCCGCCTGCTTGCCTCCCTCCCTTCGAGCTGCCTTGGGTCCCATATTGAGAGAAATGCAAGCGATAAATAAAATAAATTTGCAGACCCTTGTTTGGACTATAACTCCCATCATTCTCCATGACAGCTAAGGAGTTCTGAGAGCTATTGATCAAAAGAACCTTTTCCAAACTGCTCTTTTTGATCAGTTTGGCACTTTGCTAAAACTTTCCCCTTTCCTTTCCTACTGAAATCTTTCACCCCCTACAAATGGGAAATGAGTCCTTTCTTGACAGACAGTGGTAGAGGACGGTGCCAAGGACAACCAAGTAACTTCCACATGCTCCACACAGTGCTCTTGGAACTATTACCTTTTTCTTTTTATCCTTGATGCAACAGTCACACAAGCCTGATTGTTAATTCAACAGCGAGTTCCCTCCCAGAAAGGCTGTATTTATGCTGTCTCTCCATGCCTACAAGGTCTCATGTAGCAGCTTACCAATGTCCATGCTCTGAGAGACAAGACAAATTAGATCCATTAACTTACTTCCCTCCCTCCTCACCCAAACACCTACTGGGCTGAACTGGAAGAGTTTTCAATGATAGCCAGAGCTTGGTAATCTTGGCCGGAATCCTGTCTCACAGTGTACATTATGTAACTTTACATATACTTAGCTATGTAGCAGAGGTGCTAAGAAACTCTGAGTGAATTATGATGCTGGATAATGGGACACCGGGAATTGTGTCCTGATGTGCATAGGGCTCTGCCAAAGAGCATTGGCACTCCCTAGCTCAGTGGTTCCCAAACTTTGGTCCTGCAGATTTTTTTGGACTTCATTTCCCAGAATTCCTTACTGTTGGCCAAGGTGGCTAGGGCTTCTGGGGGATGAAGTCCAAAACACCTGAAGGACCAAAGTTAGGGACCAAAGTTAGGGAGTCACTGCCCTAGCTGGTGTCCTGACACCCAATGGGACCAATGTGCTTCTGTGGCTTTGCTGGCTCCCCTACATAGGAATGTAACAGCAGCCCTTTACTGGATCTGGATGTTATGGAACTATCCAATTCTAATTCCCACAGATGTAAGTCCCCAACAGGATTCCAGCCAATATCTTTTGGATGATAACTCCTGCAATCCTCATCATGGTGGATTCTGGAATTTATAGTTTAAAAAATAGCTCTTCTGAGCTCTGGTCACAGTTGAGCCTAAACCCCAATCACGGTCAAGTTTAATTGTTTAACCAAGGTTTAACTGACTCCTGGGGCACTGGATTGCCAACTTTCTTAGCTTAAAGGGCTCCAGTGCCTTTTATGGACTATGTAATGGACAGAACTCTAATAGACAATTCTTTTCTTCTCGTAAGCATGCAGTTATTACTATGAGAAAGTTTAACCTGCCAGAGCTGCTTGAAGACAAAGGAGCTTTTCAAGAAAAAGAAAAGTTTGTGAACAGATCAGAGAAACAGCATAAACGGTGGCCTTTTACACAAATTCCAGGTTTGTTCATTTTCTGAAATGTTCTTTAAACACACTAGTCTTTGAAATGCATCCTTGACCTTTTGCCTAATTGGTGATTCATCAATCTGACAAAAACACAACTGTGCTCTGTAAGTGAATGCCTGTTCCATTCTGAAAGAGGGGTTTGTTTTGTGTATCAAGTGAGTGACACATAGAAGTATCAGGAATATAATGTTTAACTGCAAATGGGGGCTACACTATTGATCTCTGTAATTTGTGCCATTAGTTTCCTTTCTGAGAGGTCACTTGGCTGTAGCTAATGCCACTAGATGCAAAAGAAAGCCTTCTCTAAATCTTGCCTTATTTTCCATTAACACTGACCTGAGTCCTGTGTAACTGATACACATGGCGGGCGCAGGTAGTTTGCTGCCTGAGGTGGAGCACTCAATAGTGCCCCCCAACCACCCAAATTGAGGTGTCCTAGTAGCCAAAGTCTGTCATGTTATATTGGCACATAAGAGAAATCTTACAAATGCCTTTCCCTGTCCTTGACAGTAAAATGCAATGGTGATGCATTAAAGAACTAAAATGCTGCTTCTCTTTCATGCCACCCGCAATCTGCTGCCTAGTTGCCTCACCTTGCCAAATGGTAGGGCTGGTCCTGCCTGTAGAGATCTATTAATAACACACATCACAGGTTGCAGGAATGAGTGGAGCTTCAAAGTAGGCCCTACCCCATGACTTAAAGAAGCCTTCCCTTTAAACCTTATTTTACTTTCTGTACTCTATGTATGATACTGCAAGCAAAAATGGAGGAAGGCAGAGGAGGAAAATGCTTCCACTTCTAGTTTACTGGTGCAAACTGGAATTGCAGCTTTGAATCACAGGGCTGCCATTTCTTTATGGCAGGATCCTGAATCATTCCTGATTCTGGTATGGGCAGTTTAATGCTCTCCATGTGTACTGCTCATGCATACCCTTTAGCAAAGGGCTATGCAAACCACTGACACTGCTCTAACTCAGTTGAGCTTGGAAAATATATATCTTTATAGCTAGAACACCTGGCTGCATTTAATTTCTTACCATGCTAGGGCTTGCTTAAGCAATCTCTTCATGGTGATGCTTCTCCATCTGTAACACAGAGGTCCTTTGTATGCAGCTCTTGATTGATCCAGGAAATTTAGTGAGCCTTTAACCCCCCAGCAACACACAGAAATAACTCACTCCCAGGGATGTTGACATTGCAAATTCCTCATCACATCCCCTCCCCAGAAGGGCAGAGTTAAGGTGATGAATGCATAAGATGGCCCATTACCACTGGCTGATTCAAATTGCCCTTGTGGGGAAAAGGTGGGGGGAGAAGAACATGCAATGGTGTCTTTGCTCATTGAAGAAAGGGCTGTTAGGCATTGCAATCTATATTTCATCAAGCTTCTAGAAAATGAGAAATGTCAATAGTTTTAATTCCTTCGTTTATTTACATGCTGCTTGGGAGTAAAGGAAGGTCAAATTGCCCTCTGTAAAGCCTTATAACTGGATTGCCATTAGTAAACCATGGATTAAAAAGGAGAGAGAAAGAGAAAGCAGGACT
Organism: Gambelia wislizenii; assembly: GCA_030847615.1. Classification (NCBI taxonomy): domain Eukaryota; kingdom Metazoa; phylum Chordata; class Lepidosauria; order Squamata; family Crotaphytidae; genus Gambelia; species Gambelia wislizenii. The sequence continues at coordinate 339,494,434 of JAUMIR010000001.1, read as the reverse complement.
AGTTAATTCACAGAGTACAATGTTCATTAAGCCAGCCACACAGAAGAGGTGAGCTCATACTCAGGTACTTTTCTGCTTTTCTTCCAGCAGCTGAAACTGAACAACACCAAATGGACAGATAGCACTCTCTAATTACCCTCTCCTTATGTTTTCCCTTTGAAATGTTTGGAATGGGTCCCTCTTATAGAGAAGGGACATGGTAGAGGCGCACTAGCACTGTGTAGATTTCACCTATGCACAAAAATCAAATTCTATACCAAGATAATACAATCTGCAATTCGAAGGAGAGATTCAAAGTAAGCAAATTTGTCAGATTGCTTATTTTGCATTGTTTGTTCTGCTTCAGCTAGCTGCAGTGGTGGGCCAGAGAGCTATTCCCCCCATCACCCTTGCCTAATCCAGACTTCCTCAGTCTCCCTAGAAAATTCTAATGATTGCTCAAGGCAAGACTCACATTAAAGACTCACATTAAAGGCCCACAGAAGCTCATATTGCCTGTGCCAAATCAAGTTTGTCCTTTCCTAGCATGCTTAAAAGTGCAGAGAAGACACAGGATCCTCTGGCCACTGGATACAGTCCAACTAACTGAAGTGTAGTTTCCTAGACCTGAGTGAACCCATCCACAGACAGGAAGGAAAGGTATGGGGTACGCTCTATGCACAGCCTTTGGACCAGAGAGGATGTGCCAAGCAACAGATGTGGGCTCAGATCATGAGCTGTGAGGCCAGATCCCAACAGCCAAAAGCAAAACACCCACTTTTCACCTGTAATTTGAGAATAACCATTACCAGTCTTGTGTAAAAGCTGGCTTGAGCCAATGGGGATATAGCATTTAGGACTATGCCCAACGTGAGCCCTAAGGATTCAATCCTTCCAAGTACGTGTGTACTGCACAGAGGACGTGTGTCATATTTCCCTCCCCTCTTGTCAGGCATACATAGCAGCACTCCAGAGTAGTCCTGGGACATCAGAACTATGTGAAGCCCTTCTCTCTCAGACAAGCAGAAGGAGGAAGACTAGAGAGGGATGTGGGAGGCAACCAGAGGCTCCCCATTCCCCAAATGATCCCAGGGTGATACTTGGTGCAAACTACAGTGGTAGCCTGAGGGAGAAAAAGAGAAGGAACAGAACTCATGCCCAATGTCAGTGGGTTACAAACTTAGGGGTTCCCAGGTGTTGTGGCTCACCACACCCAGAATCCTTGATCATCAGCTATGCAGACTGTTGTTTCATAGGGAACCAACATCTAGCAACATCAAAGAAGCCCAGCTTGAAAAAAGTTACCTTGTTTGGACAACTCCTTCCAAGAATTCCCATATGGTGACCAGAGCCTATATGAATTCTTAACAGCACCATTCTCTTTGTGAAGATGCCCCAGTGTGACCTGTGAACCATTCATCCCGAAGACTGAAAACACCTTGCTGGAGGCCAACTTCAACTTAAAAATTGGTGACCAAAACAAATGCTGGTGCCTATGGTTGCTAGTGAGAACACATTGAGTCTTTCATGTTGCCTTAGTTGAGGCCACTGTTATTATTACTGTATTATTATTTTTTGTAAAGCTTGAAGGTTGTTCTTTGCAACAGCCAAACTCCTAGTTTTTTAATATGAAGTTTAGTCCAATTTCCACAGTAGCTCAGCATGTAAGTAGCAAGGCAGGTAGTAGATTCAGGAGTGGGGTGAAGGGTTACTCAAGGTACACTGTGGTCTTGCTGCTGCTCCATTAAAACAGCTCAAAATCAGTACTGCTGCTGCCAGTACCTGCTATCTTAAGTGTGGAGAGGAAACCATGCATGCACCATCTGTGGCCTGCATTTTAAGGGAAAGGTGGCACAAGGAGATTGTGTTAATTTGTAAAGATTCATGAGGTATTGTAAGCGTGTGTGCATGGTGCATCTTCCTGAGCCTTCATTTTCACATTCCCCCTTTTGTCTCCCCCACTCCGCTCTGAAATAGCATCTGGTATAAGGGGTCATGAATATTTCACAAGGATAATTACCTGACCTGGAAAGACTGAGCCCACTGGAGTCTTGCTGGCAGATTTAATGGCACCTTCTTCCCGTTTCACAGCTCAGCATGGCCCTTGCTGGTGCTTTGGCCTTAGCCTGCACCCCTGCCAATTAACCCTAGCTCCCCATAACCCAAGTCACTTTCCAAGCCGAAATCTTGGTAGGGAGGCCATGCAGTGCTCCATCCTCACCCTCTACATCTCATTTTTCAGTTCTCCTCACCTTCCTGCACCTAAAACCCTTGGCAATAATCCTGCCAGTTGACTTAACCTTTACCCCCGCCCCGCCCCTGCTCCTTAGTGAAAAGGCACATAACACAGACCAACTCTTCCTGCTCACCCGCATACTCACTGCACCTGTACTCTTCACATTTAACTCTGGTTACTAGCAGGCTTCCAGATGCTAAAAATAACCCACTCTTCCAGCTCTTACAACCTCTCCCTTATGTGAAGTTAAATTAAGAAAGCTGGGACTAGGAGGATACATGTTCTTCTTGCCATTTCACCCCAAACGCTGCCAACCCCACCCTTCTTTCCACATATTGAAAGGGGGGGAGAGAGAGAGGGAGAGAGAGAGAGAGAGAGAGAGAGCACTAGAGAGAGCACACACCTCTCTAGAACACTCTCTGTCACAATTTAGAGCCCCCAAGGCAATATTAAGCACCATAAAGCCAAGATTCGCTGGTGCCAGCCATCAAATTCCACACTCTCCCTGAACACACTTGCGTGTGCACACACATACACACCAGGGCTCTATTGAATTTTATTTTAGAAAGCTTTCCTATCTTTACAAAACATACTTGCAGCTCATTCTGAAAATGGAAAAACAACAATTAAATGATAGCAAGGAACAGAATACTTTCAGATTTGGGATTTCCTCCTGTTGCCAAACATGATGAGGGAAAGTGGGAGGCAGAATGCAATTTTTAGCATATTATGTACCAAAAGATTATTTTTTGGGCAAATAATCAGAGGGATAAAGCAGAAAAAATCTCCGCCCTACCATCCACAAAAAGATATCTGTGTGAGAAAAGCCAATGCAGAACATTCTCATTTAACATGCCATTTTAAGAACAATGTTCAATCCACTTGAATTATCAGTGACACATTCTCTCCTTTAGAACGGGAACAGTAAACCTATAAAAATATTTGGACATATAAGACACAATCATGAGCCTTGAACAAGAGGAAAGAAAGACTTAGGAAGGAAATAACGGTAAATACTGGCATTCTGAACACCACATGCCCAGTCCTCAACTGGCTTGTATCCTCCTTCTGTCCTTGAGAAGGGCATCTTCATGGTGAACAGAAATAATACCTGTGTTGGTCTGTTCTCATTAATCACTCCTGTAGAAACCCTTGCAGAAGGAGCAATGTGCCTCCTCAGTGTTGCTGGGGTGCACCTCTTATAATCTCTCACCATTGGCTATGCTAACTAGGTTAGATGGAAGCTACAGTTCAACAACAACCTGCCTTCCCTTGCTTTAGAAGGAACCCCCCCCCCTCATCATTGCAGTGGAAGGAGGACTTGTTGATTTTGCTGCTAAACAGACTTTGGCTGGCATCCTGAAGGTTAGTCCCAATTAGCTAGAGTAGACCCATTCAATGTTGAATGGTGAGTCAAAACTGGATTCAGTGGGTCTACTCCAGTATAAATAGAATTTAGGCCTTTGTGACCTGTAGCACTTCAAAGACTAACATACTCATCACAGTCTACTTGTGTTTCCCAGACTAAACCTCACCTGTCAGAGCCTGGTGACATCTGACCCCAGTATAAACTGGTGAGGTTTGAGGTCTGATAAGGCCACCCCTGGCAGATTTCTTCCTAATTGTTGTTCTCCAGCCAAGCCTTATACAGTTTCTACCTCCACGTGGACACTGACACTGCCATCCTGCCCTGATGCTTGGCAATACATTTTCCTTATAGCTACTGTGGGTCTGTTCAGGCTACAACAGCAACAAAAGGTTTCATGTCTCTGTAATTCCTCCCCTCCTGCATCTTAAAAAGCTTCCACCATCTAGAGTTCTGAGTGCTGGTGCTGCTGGTACCATCTCCATGAAAGAACCGGGCAGATTTAAGCATAGCAAGATCATTGGAGTTCAAGTGTTTTAATTGTCCAATTTTACTGTGTCAACCACTTTTGAGAACATTTGGTTGAAAGGCAGTATATGAATATTGTTAAGAAATTATATGGAAGGCTAACAAGATAAAGGCTGCACAAATCTAAGCCTTTAAAAAACCCTATACTTAGAACTAACTTGGTTCTGAAACTCTCACAGCTGTTCACCTGAGACCATTTTTTCATACATTTCAGCCATTTTGGTTTATACCTTTACACAGAAAATATGGGGCTGATGGCTACCCTGTCAAGTGGGGTAGTAAATCTCATTTAAGGTTCTGGCTAGCTTTAAAGGATTTCTCCAAGGTACTGAATCTATTTAGAACCAGATTTCAGCACCTTGGAGAGCTACTTTAGAGCCTAGATTAAACCCCAAATTCACCACCCCATTGTCATGGGAGCCACCAGCCATCACTGATGACTGTGAAAAACTCCTATATTTCAAAGGTACACGTCAGGGAGCCAGGACTGGTTGTCTTGCACTGTTAAGTGTAGACTCTGTGGTCAACCCAAGTTTTAAATAGCAAATATGTCTCCACAGCTTTAATTCCAGTAAAACCAGTTGCAATAAATGGTATTCTGAAAAGGCCAAAAAGCATGAATGACTTCAAACTTAATCTCTTTCAACAGCCAAAAAGTGATGGACTGAGTTAGGAGCAAGAACATATGAGAGAGGAAAACAGCCCTTCTGACTGAGGAAGCTAACCATCTCAAGTTAGTTTCCTGCTAACCACTAAGGGCTTTCCTAACAACATTTTCCTCCAAGTGGTTATCTCTGTGCATTCTGTTACTCATTTCTTCAAATGACCAAGTTCACCAAGCTATACTGAAATAGTTTATTTTTGTCTAATCAACCATCACTGCCTTAAAAAAAAAGGTGTGCGGAGTCATGGAGGCACCAGAGGAAAGACACACGCATAAAAATGATAAGTTGTTATGACCAAGGGCCAATTCACATGATCATGTTTATCTTCTGTTGCTACCAAAAAGATTTAGTCAGAATTGGAAGAAGCTTCAAAGGTGATTAAGTCCAATCCCTGATCCAGGAGATCTGCTGCTACAGCATCTCTGATATCTGCCCATCCAGCCTCTGCTTAAAAATGTTTAATGAAAGAGACTCCACCACCTTCTGACGTGGACAGATGGAAAAGCTGACCTGATCCAATAGAGACACTCTCACTGCTGGTGAAAACTACCTTAACCAGTGGCACTTTGCATGAGGTTACCCTCACCCTAGCTGATCATATGAATTGGTCCCCTGGGATTCTCACAAAATTAAAAATAAAACATAGACTCAATAATGGGAATGAGTTGTGAGAGGAAGGCCCCAAGATTCCTATATTCTTCTCTAGCTCTACAAGAGAACAGTGTTTCCTTTCTTTTCAGGTGAAGAATGCTGTCCTAATTGAACAAGCAGGTACTTGTGTGCATGATAGGAAACTGTAGAAAGAATGAGGCCCAGAAAAACAAGTCCCTAACCATTCCATATCTCCATATCATGCACAGAAGAGACCCTCGCTTTCTCCAGAAGACAGACAACAGGGAAACCCCCATACCCATCCAGTAAGCAACAGCATGTAGGGGACATCTGTAATAGCAGTTATGCAACACCCCCTCCCCCAAAAAATTAAAATTAAAAAGGGGAGCCCTTGCCATGTGTCCATGAAAATGTGACAGATACCACCCAGAAAGTGGCTCCAGCATTAAGTCTCAGAATTGGCCAGGAAAGCAGCAGCAATGGACCTAGTCTCCCTTCACCCCACAGCAGGGTGAAGCTGAATCACTTTGGCCTCAGCTCAGTGCCTGGTGGGGAGAATCCATCCTGGCTTGGACCTCCCACAGTTCCCAAAGCCTACTAGCAGACCAGCCACCTGCCATTGTCAAAACCAAGGAAGTCCCCATGGCATCAGTAGGCAGGAAAGGGCAAGTGACAGGAAGCCAATCCTGACCGCTCCGGAGTCCAGAGAAGAACAGCCAGGTCCTGGGCACCCTTTCTTCAATTGTCCTCCTTCCTCATTTCCATATCCCCCCCAATAGTCATCTTCTGTGGGTGGGTCATACTTGGGACTGCGGATGTCATTGGCCGGCACGTCCCTGTAGAAGGAAGAAGGATCAGCAGGGGGTGAACCCCCGAGGCCATAGAGGTGATTGGATGAGGTGTTAGGATGAGGGTGAGGGTGGGGATGGGGGCGAGGGTGGGGAGGGGGGTGAGCCACTCCACTCTCCCACTCTGGCCTACAGCCCCAGTCAAACCCAACAGGGTGGTGACTGACCAGAGGGCAGCTCTGAAAGACAGCTTCACTGAGATGACGCAAGTCGCGCCCCTTGCGTTCGGCAGGGGATGAGCATATGACATCTGAGGTGGAAACCCGCGTGTGTCTGAACCAAGCCCAGAGGGAGCGGGCACGACAGTCACAAGCCCATGGGTTGTTGTTGAGGCGTAGGAACTCCAGGGAGGGCAAGTCTGAGAGGGTTTCCCCCGAGAGGGTTGTCAGGCTGTTGTTGAACAAGTATAGAATGGTGAGCTTGCCCAAATCACGGAAGGCCCAAGTGGGAATGGCGTGCAGGCGGTTCCTGTGCAGCAACAGGCGGTCTAATCCAGACAGGCCCCGGAAGACATTCTCTGAGAGCTGCCAAATCTTGTTGCCATGCAGGAAAAGATGGCTCAGGTTAGCCAAGTCCACAAAAAGGTCATCCTGGGAGATGGAGGAAGAAGGGAAAGCTATGAAAGGAACTGCTGCGTTTGCAAAAACGACTGACCCTATACATGGGGACCAACTATTGGAGCCTGGCCTTCCTTGCTGCCTGATCTATGCTGCTCCCACCCTTATGCCTGGGTGGAAACATAACACTTATTGACTCCTGCTTTGGCTGTCTTGCACCGCAAGAGAGACACTTGCTCTCCATCCCACCTACACACAACAAACTTTGTCCTCTCCCCACTAAGGATGTGGCTTGAAGCAATGAGCCATGATCTGTAAATGCATTTTTACTGCTGCAGGGCCAGGCTGCAGTTTCTCCTCCTCTTAAGCCACAGTGCCCAGGGCCGGATAGGCATGTGGTTTTTAAGTGAGTCGCTGGCAGGGCACTGAGCATCTGCCTTTAGGGAGAACCAGCATGTGGGGGAGGGTTGAGTACCACACTGGCCCTACAACTGTCTTCAAAGATATAGTGGAAGTGGGGTGGGGGGTTCATTTTGCTCTCTCCCCTAAGCTAACATGCTTAGCTATCTATGTGGAGTGGATTTGTCAACACTCATCTCCCCACTCCACGGAGCCCTGCTCTGCCAAGTGAGATAATTTCTCTTCCGACCTATCCATAAGGTTCACTCAAAATTCATAAGCCATATTTCTTGCACCAGGCTCCACTGGCCACTCTTCCCCATGCCCCATGCCCCAGTCCCCTCCTTTCCTTTCCTTTCCTTTCCTGGCTGTCCTCCCCATTAGTAATGGCCAGAGGCTCTCATATTAGAGGTGCAGCAAATACACTCTGAGTTTTATCCCAGACTTTAAAGGAACTTTCCAAAGTGCTGAACCCTATCCCCATGGTAGGTTCAGCACCTTGGACAGCTAATGATTGTTCTGCTCTGGAATACAACCCACAGCAGGTTCATCATACTCCTGACAAGGAAGCCATCAGCTGCCACTACGCCCCACCTCCCAACCCCAAGTCACAGCTACAGACACATTTTTTCCTGAGAAAAGTTCCCTTTTCCCAAAGGCTGCAGATCCCCAAAGATGGAAAGGATTCTACCCAAACATCCACCAGAAGAAAAAGGACATCCCACCCAGCTGGGAACCAGCTCCTTCTAAGGGACTTGAGTTCCCCACTAAATCTGAACTGGCCATTCACTTACCTGCAGACAAAGCAGATTGTTTTCCTGGAGATAGAGGTATTGGAGGCTGAAAAGATTGCGGAAGATGGTGGTTGGGAGGCTGCTCAGCTGACAACGGTAAAGGTGCAAAGACTGCAGCCGTTCCAGTCCGCGGAAAGTGTCCGGGTCAAGAGTTCGCAAATTGCGGTTGTCCCCCAAGTCCAACTCTTCAAGAGTCTGAAGGTGGCGGAAGGTGCCGGGCTGGATGGAGGAGATATTGTTGGAGTAGAGCCAGAGAGTGGTGAGGCTCGGCCCAAACATTCCAGGCCGTAGGGTCCCGATCAAATTGTTTTGGAGGAAGAGGCGCTGGGCATTGGGTGGCAGCACCCGTGGCACAGAGGAGAAGTTATTGGCCTGGCAGCTGACTGTGGGTGGGGAGAAGTAGCAGGTGCAAAGCATTGGGCATGTGGGCGCTCCCAGGGGCAAAGCCAATAGGAGGAGAAATGTGGGAGCCAAGCCTGAAAAAGAAGAACAGGTAGTTAGTCCCTTCACTCACTGAAACACTGCTCATGAGAAAGATTCCAACAGTGGCCAAACCTCCCTGTTCAACTATTATATGGGCTGTTTTGAAACATCTATATTATTGCCCAAAACACTAGGTGACACTACTCCTCTTTAATACTCCCCACTAAACAGACATCCTTTATGTTCTAAATGTTTTCATCTGCAAGGCTTTCAATTAAACAGACGTTTTTTAAAAAGATTAAGCCAAGACTGACAACATTGTCTTGGATAAGCTATCAATTTTGTTTTTGCTTGTTTGTTGGTTTTTTAAAAAGATCCTTTGCTAGTTACCTCTCCCAGCTCTATCTTTCTTCTTTGAGGACTGTTTACTTTGATTTAAATAAAAGAAAGCCAAAAAGCTTCCCACGTCTCAGGAGCAGAAACATCCCCAAATTGAGAGATTCACAAAGTCACCAAGCGTTGGCAGCCCTGCCAAGGTATAATCCCACGTGAGAAAGCATGCATGTGTGCGCCCTTCCCTCGGTAAGCAGGGTGCATAACTTTCACCATGCACATATGCGCATAGATGGCCTCACGTGAGCACTCCCATGTATGCATGTACAGTTCCCAACCTCTGTATGCATGTGCGTAGGCGGTGTGACGTGGTAAACGAGTAACACAAGCTGCTGATGCTGTTTCAGTAGTTCACACCACCTCCACTTGGGCCCTACGCTGCCTTCCCACTCCCTCCAACCTTCATTTGGCTCTTGATGAGAGCTGTGTTTGATGAGAGTCCTGCAAGAAGCCTCACCCACAGCACAGCTCGGTTCCTACCCATCCCACAATCTCTCAGAGCAGGAAAATGGCAGCCCACAGGTTCCCTCAGCAAGACACCTGTGACACTCCCCTTATTTCAGTCCTGGTACGCTCACTCCTGGGCAGGGGTCTCATATGAAGTATACTGGGAAGGGTGGGGGAGAATTCAAATTCCTTTTTGGGTATAATACCATGAGCTGTGGCTCCTCAGGCAGTACAGAATTGCCTGACTTTCCCATCCCTTTTCTCAATTACCTCTTGAGTCTTGACTCTTCCCACTTTCTGCTAAAATGGGAGACAGGGAGAGGGAATGTTTTCAGTAAGTTTTGCTCCACAGGCCAGCAGCCTCAATCGGTGGCCTTCCAGAAGTGCTCCTCCCAGCATGTCCCTGCCTTTACAAGCTGAAGTCTTCTGCACTGACCCAGTTAGATGAGGGAGTGAGGGATTCTTCTGCCAGCAAAGGCAAGAGGGTGGGCAAGGCTGAATGACCAGTACTTGGGGTACGGGCATAGGGGAGGGAGCAAAGGGTATCCTGATAGCGAGAAATGGCTGCCAAAGTGAGATGTTGCTGCTTCACAGTCCACTGCAGGTCCCCATTTCCTCCATAGAAAATTGGGATGAAAATATGGTTCCACACTCACACCCTACACCCTGCTATTAAACCACCTTCCTCCCCCAACACTCCCCCACAGGCCAGGCTAGAGTGGAAGGGAAGCCTGTGTTCCTTGCAGCAAATGACCATTTCCTCCAATAAAAGACAGGTCAGCCCTGCCTCAAGGGAAAACAGGGGAGAAGCCATTCTCTTGAGCTGAGTGTGTGGGGTGGGAGGGAGAGAAGGGCGCTGCAGCTGCTAATGTTGCCTGCCTCTGTCTCTGGACTCTTCTCTGGTGCGGTGGAACGGCTGTAACCCAAGGAGTCTCATCCATAATTCAGGCCTGTGGCTTTTGCTGGAGCTTGGGCAGAGAAAGGGGAGGGAGAAGGGTTGGAAGCTTCTCATCTCTCCCCATAAAAGCCCTCTGGCCTCTCTGCATTGTCTTGGGGGCAGGGAGATTTCAGGCATGTTGTATACATTGCTGACCTCCCTACTCAGAAACCCACATATATGCACATATTCATTCATTTTCTCTCTCTCTCATGCACGCAACCACACACGCTTCCAGGGGAGCTACTGGGGTGACTTTCATACTCAGTTCTTTCTCAGTACTACTGCCCTTGTTCTCCAGTAAATCCAGGGATTACCCATCCCCATTTATTCTGCGAGTCCTTCCTCCCCCTCTACACTTCCACCACTCCAAATTCTAATTGCCATACAGAAAAGTGGCGGGGTGGTGGGGGAGAGGCTTTACTGGATTTTCTCAGCAAAGGCAAGAAGAGTCTCATTCATAATTTTCAAGTGGAAAAAATCAAACTCAACCAAAGCGCATTTGACTTGTTCCTAACACACAAGGCTGGGGTTGCCCTTGTTCTCAGTTTGCAATGCCACAACATCTGTAATCCCCACCCAAGGCCAGACTGTGTGTGTGTGTGTGTGTGAGAGAGAGAGAGAGTGAGAAGGCATTTCCCCCTCTACGTGCCTCTTCAGAGATTAAAACCCTTGATCCTTCCCTCAGAAGGAAATTTCACTGAATGTTCATTAACCTTGTGAGATAATTCTAGCTTGTACTCCTATTAGCAGAAGTCCCTCTGTGTCCTATCCCCTGGCTTTTAACCACATTCCTATGATGAATTACTACTCCCTTGGGAAAGTGCAGCAACAACTCACCCCATGGGAGGGAAAGGGAGGAAAATGGCTTGTGGGGGGAGGAGAGTTGCAGCAGGAGCCTGAAGCAGTGGGGTTGCCTTTGGCAATGGAAGTGGGTGTAGCTCCCCTCCCCTCTCTCCCCCACTCCAGGTTTTCAGCATGGGGGGGCTGCATACCTGAAGATCTCTTCTTCAGTTATTTAAGAAGCAAACAGGAAACCCTACCACAAACTCAGCCCTCAGGATAGTTGAAAGGAAGTGAGGGAAGGGAAGGGAAGGGATCAGCTTTGGTGGCAGGAGAGGGTAACTGCTAGGGATCACCTGGGGGAGGGGAAGGAGGGAAGTTGTTAGAGGCTAGGGGGAGGAAGATTGCTAGGGGTCAGCTCAGTGGGGGAGAGCACAGCAGCTTCACTGAACTAGGCACTGGAGGGGCGACTCAAGACCACAAGTGGCCTATAGTCTGACCTGGGGTCATGACCTCACCAAATATTTGGAAAATAGTAGCCACTAGCCCAAGATTTTAAGTCCACCATTTCAGCACCTAAAGTAGCTGCATTTATAACCTAATGAGTAAAAGTGAAATCACCCCCAAAGGAGAGGTTTGCTAACCCAGCAGGGAGAGGAAGATACAAGAACCTTTTCAGTCTCTACAAAAATACTTTTTCCTTGGCTTTTTAAAGGCAACCATTGTTTCCTTGTCCAGGTTCACATGTCACACTTCCAGCTCATGAGGAATAGCACTGCTGAATAGAGATGAGCAGGGGGGCGAAATCACACACACACCACACTCCCTTGCTTTCATGCAGAGCGTTTATCATAAGACAAGGCATGATATGGACTAAAAAATGGCACAGGAGACAGCCTTCCATCCCTCCCCCTGCCTCCCCCCTTGCATTATCCATCCTGGGTCAGAAGGGGTCTGTATGAACCTTTAGCCATCAGTTGCAGCTTTTACTTTTTTCTGCCAGAACATTTTTTTTGGTTCCACCTTCAAAAAGTCAAGCAATTTAAAGTGCTTCAACTTTTTTTTTAATGGCTTTGTTACCCATCTCTTACTCCCAGCTTGTAAGCTCATCATCCCAGCATGGTCAGATCGCTGTCAGATCAGGGTGCAGTATGTGGCTGAGAAAAGCACTATTGGTGAGTCATTGATGAAAATTTCCCCCCATTCCAACATAAGAGTGTTGTTCTACCGCAAAGGCATAATCTTTTGACACTGCTCTCAAGCCGCTTTACCTCAATTCTGACCCCACAGCCTTTCCAAAGACTTTATACTGTTTGACAAGGGCAACATTGGAACCCCCCAGTTCCCAACCTATGTGCAAAAACATGATGCAGAAGGAACAACAACAGGCCACTCTAGAAGGCTCAGATCAGGGCTTCAGTGTGGTTCCATTATCAAAGGGTCAAATGCACCGGAATCTAATTGCTAGCCAGGGCTTTATAGATCTTTTTTTTTTCCTCAAGTGCTGTTATCAAGATTGCCTGGAGCGAGTTTCTCATTGTCCTAGACAGAGATATATTCTTGTAATTGCCCATACAGCTGTTCCAAGCCTGCATGTGCCAATGTTTATAGCCACTTTCCCAGCCTAGTGCTCTCCAGATATATTGGAAGACAGTCATTACTGTTCCATATCCTGGTTGGGGATGGTGGGGATTGTAGTCTCACACATCTGAAGTGTTAGGGAATTCTGGTTTTCAACACCTGCATAGGAAGACTAAGGAAAAAGAAATCCGTTTGGGAAGCTGTGCTGTGCGCCCCTTTCAACACAGGTTGTGGCAGAAAGTGCCACCACCAGACCCCTTGTGGCCCAAGGGACCACCTCGAATCCCACATCTGGGCAGACCTGATGGGAATTAAAAGCAGAAGCAACAGCTCTTGGTGGGGTAGGCTGGGAGGTGAAGACGACAAACATTCCTCAGGAGGGGCCAAGAGGGAGCAGGCCCTGACGTGGCTGCTGACGTGGGAGGCAAGCTGAACCAAACCCAACGCCTCTTTCGTCCATAATTTAACACCCCCAAAATAAGCAGCTGCCTGTTGTTGCATAACCCATTGGGGGCCAAGACTATAAATGGCAACAAGCAGAGCCAAGCAGCAAGGCAGGCCTCCAGTCCATTCAAGGCACAGTGTCTGGAGCGGCCACCGCCTGGTCTGCCATGCCTGAACTCCAGCCCAGTCCTCTGGATCCATCCCAGGGATCCCCCAGGCGGTGCAGCTGTCCAGCCTGTCTGCTGCACCTGCCATTCCTTAGCTTAGCTTCTTTAGCAGGCATGCTCTGCCCTTCATGAATTCATCCCTGCCCCATCCTCTCCCTTGAGATGCAGGAAACCAGTCAAGCTTCTTTTCTTCTTTCCTTCCTTCCATCCCCTTCTCCCCATGGTCCATCCAGTGCATCACCTTTAAGCCCAGCGCCTCTCAATGGGGCTACAAGAAGTTGAACTTATTTCCAACTTTGGGAATAAGGTGCTTGACCTCTGAGCTGGGGGGGGGAATAGAAGCAGCTCTGCTGACCCCGCGGGGAAAGGCCTTGACCCTCCGCCCGGCTCCTAAGCGCTGCCTCCCAGGCGGCAGTTCGGCCAATGAGGCCCCGCAGACCAGGCGTGTTTCCCTTCTCCCTTTGGGGGCGTGATCGGGGCTTTCGAAAGGGGTCGGAGAGGGGCGGGCGAGGTGGCCCCCCTCCAGCCCTCGCTCTGCACAGCCCAGGCGCGTCGAAAGCGCCCGAAAGGAGGCGCCTCGCCCGCCCCCCGCTTTCCGCGGTCGGCACCATTCCTGCGGCGATCGAGCGCTTTCACGAAACCAGACTGGGTGGAGGCGGGCGGGGGGGGGGGACAGCCGCTATCGCGGAATAAGCAAACCCGGAATAATCGCCACAGCAAGCGGGGGGGAAACCAGGGAGCGCCCGGTCCGCGTGAACTGAACCCCGGAGCGCCTCAGGAGCGGGTTTCGCTCAAGGTCGCTGTGAGTCCAGGTGGGGAGGCAGCGGAGGGGCAAGAGGGGCGCATCGCCACCCCCTCCTCTCGGGAGGTGCCCCGTTTCCTCCCAAAGGCGGGGGGGCTACTTTCCCCCTTCCAGAGACCCAGAATCCGGCGGGGTCCGACCCCCCCCCCGCGTTTCTCTTTGGCCGCCCGAAACAGCCCGTCCACCCGCGACGCCCCGCATCTCTTCCTCGCCCGCCCGCTCGCTCTGGCGCCCCCGGCTCTCCTTCTCGCCGCCCGGACCCCCAGGTCCCCAGCCCGGCCCGCCGGCAACGCCTGAGGGGCTTCGGCTTACCGTCCAGGGTGGGTCCCAGTCGACGCAGCATGGTGCCAGGCAGGCGCGGCGGGGTGGCAGAAAAAGAGCCCCGAGAGGGGGCGGGGAGGGGGGAGGAGGGCGCCGGGGGCGTCGCCGTCGGGGGGCAGGGCGGGGCGGGGCAGGGCTGGCTCCGGGGCTCCGCGCCAACCGCCGGGCGCCGAGGCTGCTAGCAGAGGGCGCGCGGGACCAGCCGCCCGGGCAAGGGTGGGCGCCGCCCGCGGGGGCTCATGGCCCCCTCCCCGGCCGCCCTGGCTCGGCTCGCGGGCTGGCTCCCGCTGGGCCCGGCGCTGCCCTCCGCTCCGCCGGACCGAGGCGTCATCCCGGGGCTCCGCCAGGGACCGGGGCTCCTCCACGCCGCGGCACAGCCCAGCGCTCGGCGAAAGGGAGGCGAGCGGCCGGGCGGCGGCGCCTTATTCCCAGGGAGCGCCGGGACTCCGCCCCTCCGGCTCCCGCCTTAACCCTTTCCCGGGCGGGAGGCGCCTCCGCTCGGCCCCCGCCCCGCCGCCATCGCCTCGGGAGCCGGCCCGCGGGGGTGGGGTGGCCGGGGGGGATGCATGCCGTGCCCTCGCCCTCGCCTTCGCCCTCTCCCTCGCCCTCCAAAGCGGCGGGCCCGGGAAACGGCTGGCTTTGGTGCTGCGCGCTGGTATACCCCGCATTTCTTAATCGGGATGAAGCCCGTCGCAAGCACCCCCTCGGGCCTGAGGGAGCCCTCCTTGGAGCAAGCCCTGGGCTCCTGGGGCGGCCGCCTCCGCAGGCCAAACTTGCCCGGGAGTAAGTCCCGGGACCCGACTCGCGAACCGAAGCCAAGGGGGACGGCCGGCGACAGAAAGGGACGGGAGGAGCCAAGCCCGAGGCGGGAGGCGGGGGACCCACCTGCTGGGCTGCGCATCTTTGCGAGCGAGCGAGCGAGCCACGGGCCCCAACAGGCAAGCCCTGCGGCCGAGCCCGGCGCTTGCCAGGAGGAGGATCGGAAGGCACGCCCCCCATTTGAAATAGCGAGGGAGCCTCTGAGCATGGGCAGAGCGGGAGCCTTTCGCCGCTGGGAATAATCGAAAGCGCGGGGAGAGTGGAGCAGGCGGAGAGCGTCTCCAGGTCGCTTGAGGAGGGGAAATCAAAAGGCGCCCCCGGGGAGCTGTTTCTGGGTGCGCCCCTTCGCCTGGCAGCCATTCTGTTTGCCTCCTGTTTGTCCCCCTGAAAACTGTAGAATGTCTTGAGGGACGGGATCCGGTTGCATGACTCGGGGGAGAGGGGAAGTTAGCGGGGACCCGGTTGACAGGACTGAGGGGGGAGGGAGCAGAGTAACACCGTCTCTTTCCCCCACAAATGGGGGACACCCCCACGCCAGAGAGAAAGAGAGAGAGAGAATCGGGGCAGAGAAAATCCGGATTCACGGGAACTCCCTGCCACTAAACGTGGGGCTACCACGGAGGTGAAATCGTTTACATGGACACGGCCATCTAGGTGGGAAGGAGGGACGGAGGATCGGGATTCGCGCGAACTTTGGATGCGACAGGAGTCAAACTCTGTCCGTGGTTTGAAGACGTCTTCTATAAGGAAGGTGGAAAAACTGGATTTATAGAAAAATTGGCGTAATTCCCTCACTTTCTCACTTCTTGCAAGTTTTCGCGAGAGAGACCCACATTCAGCACGGGCGCCAGCCTATCCCGTCTACTCGGAGGCAAGCCTGGGGTGGGGGGTGTCAAGGGGCTTTATTCCCCAGGACAGGTGTGTTTCGGATCACAGCTCTGACTGGTAGACTAGCAGCTCTAAATCATTGCCAAGGAGGTGATTTACAAATACACAGGCAGGCTCATATGTGGCAGAACGTTTGGAGGACTGGATTATAGGCAGACAGACCTCTAGACCGTGAAAATACTCCTCATAGAATTCGAGGAGAATGCTTTTTGTCCCAATGAGATCCTACAGTGATTCGACTTATTCAGAAGGAAGGGGGCAAAAAACTTCAAAAACTATGTGAGAAAAGCCTTTGTGGCTTTTCCCAAAGTTTTTAAAATAATGCGTGGGAATGTACATTACAGCTCGTTTGGACAATCAATTTGGGATGCTGCACATTCTCAGAGAGGAGTGGAAGTGGACAGCAGTTTGGTCGGACGTGTGCTGGGGGCGGGCTTTCCATCAAGGAAGTGGCCAGAAACACCATTTTGGATTTTCCCGTTGCTGATCGTGCACTTTTATGCTGCTCCAAGGCAATTTTTTCTGCTTTTTAAGCAGAAAGTTGCACTTGGGCACCTTTGCTTTAAAGTTAAAAAAAAAAAAATACTGTGCAGCGGCGATGTGTAGAGAAAAATAACATGCTAATTTACTCGGCCACCACCTTGATTTGTGGGCATGTGCACTTCAAATGCAGATACCTTTGCATGCTGTTGATATTGCCAAAAGACCATGGAGACAAATGAATTCTGCTGTGAATTTGCAATAATGTGGAGGAATCAGCATTATATCATGTCTAGACAAGCCCCTGGATTCGAATCTGCATGGAGTTTTGATTTCCATTAGTTGATGTTGGACCAGCTGCCATTTTGCAGCCTAACCTACATATCAGGGTTGTTGTGGGGATAACATGGGCCATCCCTTTAATAGACGTTGCAAAAGCAATTGGTTTAGAAGGGCTGGTTAAAGAAGAGACAGAGGGACCCCTCCTAGGATCATCTCCATAATGGGCCACTCAAGTGTCTGAGGGATCGCGGGCCCAGGGCCCCTAAGAGAAGCCCCACTTCCTCAGATCCCGATCTGAGCAGGGCGATGGTTCAAGGCTTCAAAGTCAGAACTTGGAGAACTTTTAGATTATAGCTCCCAAAATCCCCCACCTGCTAGGGCCAGTGGTTTCGTTCTGGCAGGAGACTTCTCTCCCAACTGTGGTCAAGGGTGATGGGAGCAAATAGGACCACAGGGAAGCTGCTACCACTGGCTCTTCTTCCTGAGAGGAGCTCTCTCTGGTTTCAGGAAGGATTCTTGCCAGGCTGCCCAGGCTCTCCATGCTTAGCTTCCAAAATCAGAATTGATCAGCTGTGTACAGGGTAGTATGTTACAACAGTTGCAAGGGCCGCCATTCCCTTCCAGAGCTTGGGAAAAGTACTTTGAAAGATTACATCTCCCAGAATCCACTAGTCAGCACAGTCGCTCCACATGTGGGTTGAAGGATTCTGGAACTGTAGTCCAAAAGAGGAACTTCCTCAAACTCTGCCATCCTTCTGTTTGTTAAGACAACTCTATCACCAGGGCTGCTGCCACACTGCAAAAATAATGCAGTTTGACACTGCTTTAACTGTCATGGCTCCAACCTATGGAACTGTGGGACTACAAATTCCAGAATTCCATAGCATTGAGCCATGGCAGTTAAAGTGGTGTCAAACTGTATCATTTCTGTAGTGTGGTAGCAGCCCAGGTTTTCTTGGCGAGTTTTGTTCAGAGGGAGTTGCTGCTGTGTTCCTGAGTCTGAGATGGTGTGACTTGTTCAAGGTCACCTAGTGGGTTTCTATGGCCCAATGGGGATTCAAACCCTGGTCAAAACACTACCCCATGCTGGCTCCTTCTTCTGTAGAAAGAAAGTAAAGGACTAATGAAATGGCTCCCTATCCACTGGTGACCTGGCCAAGGCAGCTCCTGAGAACTGCAAACCTGTGACAGTCTCCCCAGCCCCTTCCTGTATTCCATTACCTGGAAGAGAGAACCTTGAGAACTGGAAATGTGGCCAGCCAGTCTAGTGGTAGGAATTTATGGGAGCTGTAGTCCAAAGCACAAGAGGCACTGTGGCCTAGTGATTTGAGTGTTGGATTAGGAGACCAGGGCTCAAATCCCAGATCAGCCATGAAACCTCCCTGCGTGACCTTGGGCCGGTTACCCTCTCTCAGCCTCAGAGGCAGGAAAAGGCAAACCTGCTCTGAACAAATCTTGCCAAGGAAACTCTGATAGGGTCGCCTTAAGTCACCATAAATTTGAAATAAGTTGAAGGCTCACAGCAACCACAAACCCAAGACACCTGGAGAGCCAAAGGTGCTCCACCTCTGCCCTCTGCTGAGGCAATTTACAAATATTTGGAGGGCCAGTAGGATGGAATCATTAGAAGAGGGGTGGGCAACTGCATAGGGTCCGAGGATCAGTTTTCTGCCCCTTGGACTCTCCTGTGGGCCAGAAGGACTGTTAAAAATATCAAATGAAAACAACACCCCAAGAAAGTGAACAAACCCCAAACCAAACAATGGAAGTGGTCAGTTCACTTCTAGTTTTGATCTAAAAAATAAACTAAAACAACAAAAATATTAAACGAGGAGGAGGGAGCTGCAAGCTCTTTAAGGAATTGTTGCTTTTGTGGGTCTCTAGGAGAGGCAATTCCCGCCTTTTTAACTAGAAAAATGGCCATCTGGAGAATCCAGAGAGGTCAAAAACTACAGACACATCTCTTGGGGCTGATCTTTTCCCATCCCTGGGTTACAATCTCAGACTAGGAGCAGGGAGATCCAGTTGTTGATCTCATTAGTGTTCCGTTTCGGGGGACATTGGGCTAGCCACCATTTCTCAGCCTAGTCTACCTCACGGGGTTATTGTGAACATCACAGGCTGCTCTGAACTCTTTGGAGGAATATTATAGAAATGGAGGCGAGGGAACGAGGAAACAGAATATGAGCACGTTTCTCACATCCAGACTCGTTCACTTCTGATCTTCATTGTATTTACTGTATTTCTATAGCGCCATCATTGTACATGGCTTCCGATCTAAACAAGACATGACACAAAAAGAAAGGGGGATGACGCCAAAGGAAAGGGATCCAGCAGATACTGCCTCTTCTTCTCTCCCTCCCTGGCCTGGGCAGTAGCAGTTGGGATGGAGGGAGGGCCCTGCATGTGCTTCGGATCCAAGCCAAATGGCCTCAGCGCAGATTCCTTCGAACACGTGAGAGCTTGAAGAAAGTTCCTCTGGGTGTGTGTGCGTGTGTGGTTACAAATCCCCAAATCCCCAGGCACTGGCCATAAGAGAGGATTCTGGGATTTCTAGCCATTCCCCACCCCTTAAAAGGGGAACTTCCCCCCAAATTCTGCTTAAGAGGGTGATGGAAAACCCGACGGGGGTTGCTGAGCCTCCGATGATGCTTCCCTGCCATCATCCCGGCGGGTGTCTCTCCTCTCTCCCTGACGAATGACGGCCTGCCAGCCAGCCAGAAGGAGTGCCTGAGAGGCGCCACCCAAAAAAGCCGGCGACGTGTCAATGACAACCCGGCCTCGGGGTCCGCCGCCGCCCTGCCCGCGCCTCCCCGGCCGATATGCGCTGCGCTCTCGGAGAGGCCCCCGCCGCCGCTCCCCTGCCCGCGCCCTCCCACCGCCCCTTTCCCCGCTCTCTCCTTCCCGGGCGGGGGGGAGGCGGGTCCACTTCGTTCCTCACGTGAAAGGGGCCGAAAAGAGCGGGAGCGCCGGGGAAATCTCCCCTCACGGGACTTTCCCGCCAAAGCGACTGAGCATGTTCTCGCCAGCGCCTCAGGCCCGCACCAAAGGCGTCCCAGGGCGGCGCCCTGAGGAGAAATGTAGCTGAATAGCTGGGCGGGGGCGGATAACTAGTCGAGTTAGGGCGAGGGCTACCGTCCTTTGCAGAGCCCTGGCCTCTAGAATCCAGCCCCCTCCGGGGGAGGGGTCCCTGTGGAGAAGGACCACTGAGAAGCCTATGCTCGGGATGGTCCAGATCAGTGGTTCTTAACCTGGGGTCCCCGGACGACCCCCCCCCCGGGTCCACGATGTTCTCACAGGGTATCCAGGAAGGCTTGAAGGCTGCTTGGCCCACCTCCTCCCTGTAGTGGAGCGGCCATCTGACAGGAGCCAAGGCAAAGGCTGCTTGGCTAGCTTAGCCTGCGCATTGCCATTCAATCCGCTCCAGCCACAATCTAACAAGAAGAAGCAGGAGAGAAGTCTTTCCTCCGCCTCCAGTCCCTCTGAGGGAAGGTTTCATGGATGGTGTAACTGTATTATTATTATCATCATCAAGTATTATTACTGTTTTTATTACTAGGCTTTTAAATCTTGAATTAAGTCTTGGGAGACCACGGCAACAAAAGATACATGAAGGGGATCCCTGGTAAAGAAAAGGTTAAGAGCCACTGGTCCAGATGACAGGAGAGCCAACCCGACCTGGGCGCCCTCCGAGAGTCTGGGGGAGGAGGTGGCCAGTGGTGACCCACCCGTGGGCTGAGCCTTTCTTGTGGCAAAAGACTCTGAACAACTTTGTGGGGTTGATGGAGGAGGAAAGAAATGTATTGTGAACATCCGAAGAAAGGGGTGAGGAATCTGTGGCCCTCCAGATTTCCAAAAGTCCCGATCAGAACTGTGAGGGATTTACTGGGAGCTGTAGTCCAAACAAATCTAGAGGGCCAAAATGTTCGCCACACCTTGAGCCCTAAAGCCCGGGTTCTTCCTTCAGATTATACAAGGCGCTGTTTTTAAATGATACTATAAGGTTGGAAGCAGAGCTCGGGAAAATTATCTTTTTTTTTTTAAACTGCAGATCCCAGAATCCCCGAGCCTGCATGTCAATGGTTTCAGGCTGACTGGGAGGATTCTAAAAAAGAAGTTTCCCAAGCTCTGGTTGGAAGTACCCTCCCGCCCGAGTATCCATGGCGATATTTGCCAGGATAACAACTCGATCCTCAGCATGTTTGGGTTGTATTAATCTTCTTCTCTCGGGGTAACTTCTATATGTCTAGGATCGCCCTCTGGCAGCCGCGCCGTAGAATCAATCCTATGCATCATTAGTCCGAAGTAATATCTCATTAAATTCATGAAGTTCAATGGGAAGGTGAGGTTCGCATAAGGCTTCCTTGGAGCCTTCTAGGACGAGTCAGATGGAATAGGGTCGCGCTGCGCATCTCCCAACATCTGGAATCGATATCGTCCTGGGTTGTGATATAAAAGTCACTGAAGTGCCTCGACTGTGCAGTAGGAAGAACAATGGCTTTTAAATAGGTCTGCTTATTTATTTATTTGTCGTTTCTGAAACCCAAGGCACTATGGGTTCGGTCAATTTCCGTCTCCCCAAAACCTGGACAGAAGCAAAACAGACCCCGGCCAAACATATACACGCCCTAGAGCCAACATTTTCTTAGATTTGAAATTCTGGCTTGAAATTCGGGCGAAAACTGGATCTTCTAAGGATATACAGAAATGCTATCTTATGATCAAAAACCAACCCACGTTGAACAGCTTTAGTTATTATAACTTGGAACACGCCAATTTATTTATTTTATTTTTTTAAAAAATCCGAGTGACAGAACGCAGGCTCTTCTGAATCCGCATTAAGTAATGGGAGAAAGAACGGTGTAAATGACCTCATCTCTCCATGCATTGGGAGTGGGCCGCGATTGTCATTTAGGAGGAGATGCGCCTCTGATTGGCATTGGCTATGGAGGAAGGGGCAAGACTGGGGAGACCAGGGGATAGAGATATACAGTACATAAAAATTATATATATATATATATATATATATATATATATAAAAATTTTAAACGTATATCTAGCTATATGGATTCTTTTCTACGACCCAGTCAACCAGTCTTGGTGAGGCGCTCTCAAGAGCTTGGGGAGGGGCTCTTCAGTACAATCTGGCATCGAGTTTGTTTGCCTCGCTGCCTCCGGAGTGAAATATCACAAGATGGAGAGACAGACGGTGAGGGTGCAGGTGGGCGGTGGCGGGCGGTAGCTCAGGCTGACTCAGGGGGGCCGTCATCCGCTTGGCTGGCCATGTGCGGCTCTCTGAGGGAGGGAGGACCGCTCCCAGAATGCACCGGGCGAGAACCAAGCTTGCCATCATGAGCGTGGCGTGCTTCCCTTCCCTCCTTTCTTCCCTTTCCCTCTGCCTCCCCCATCCTGCTCTCAAGAGCTCCCCCTTAACTCGAGATCCCCCTCTCCTCATTGTCTCCCTCCCTCCAGGCATCTGCCCATGCTGTCCCGCCCCTCTCCTTAGGTTTCATGCTCTTCTTCTTTCCTGGCTCCACAAAATTATGTTAGCCTCAGCTGTCCCTCAGGAGGGTGTGAACACTCCCCATTCCCTGAAACCTGGAGCCCACAGTCATGAACAGGTGCCCTTATTGGACCCCACAACACTCAACATCTTTCCTCCAACCCTGGCCTGTCAGATGCCACCTGGATCCAAAAAAGCAAGACATCATTCAGATTTATACCCTTTGACAAACAGGGCAGAGCTGTGGGAAAAGTACCCTGTAGGGACTGCAGCTGTACCAGGAGATACCATACTAGGGGATTCCGGGAGCTGTAGTCCAAACAGGGAACTCTCCTAAGCTCTGAAACAGGGGCAGGCACATTGTGAAGTCGAAGGCTTTCACTGCCAGCATCCATAGATTTTCCTTGTTGTTGTTGTTTTCTTTTCCTGGCCAGCCACAGATGCAGACGAAATGTCAGAAAGAAACTTTTCCAGAACACGGCCTCACAGCCCGGAAAAAACCCAAGGAAAATCCAGGGACACATTACTTTCAGTTCATACATAGAGGTTTATTTAAAAACAACCCCCCTCCATCAAATACTAAAAGTCATTGACAGGGTTCTCCCCCTCCCCAGGAATATGGCCACTCTTTTCAAAGTCCACCTAACTAGTAGCCATCCTTATATGATGTGACAATTCACTCCACAAGTTAATAGGATGTTGCATGAAGATGCTCTTCACTTTCTTTGGCAGGAATGTACACACAGCAGATCAGTTTCAAAGGTTGACTCTGATTTCCAATGTTTGTTGAGAGTGCATGAGAGAGAATACTATCCAGCCTTCCCCAACACAGTGCTTTCGGGCATGTTGCACCACAACTCCTATCATTCCAAGCCAACATGACCATCCTGGCTGGGGAGATGATGGGGCTTCTAGCTCAAAACATCTGCAGTACCTAAGGACAGGGAAAGGTTGGAATAGTCCTTAATTTTCCTCTGCACTGTCCTTCAGCTTTCTTTCTGAATGAATTAATCCTGCTACACTCTTGGGACTTCCCTCCAGACAAAAATGAAAACTCCTTTTTGAGTCTAGATGTGTGGTTTCTCCAAGATGGGAGCCACCAGAATGCCTTACTACAGGACCCAGGAACTCTTGATCCTTCGGATGTTTTAAATGTTAACTACAGTGTGATGGGTTGTGGGAGCTGTACTCTCAAACTTTTGGAGAACTGAATGTTCCCAAATTTTGGTTTACAGAATCTGAAATGTGGGAATATTAGATGTACAGTACAACACCACATTATCATACTTGCTGTTTTTTGAGTCACTTCCCAACCGTTCTAACATTATTGTAATCTTCAATACACTGCAGAAAACAAAAGTATCATAACACAATGACTTGACTTTTTTAGTGTTCCCCCCCCCTGCTATTGCCATAACCCCAAATCTCTTTTGTGCATGGCTATAGCTATGTAAAATCCTATCAGAGAATATGTGAAGGCAAGGTGATTTCTCTCGCTCTCTTTTTCTTTCCAGCCAATGTGTCTCACTTTGCACTTAATATTTATGTTGAATGAATCTTCTCTTCATCTGTACTCCAGTTACCCAGGTAGGGACTCTTTTGAAACACTTTGCAAACTGTCTGATTTTATCATCTGTAATTTTTGAGTTCCACCTGAAATCTGATTGTTTTACTGTTTGCCTCTTGACACAAGATCTCATTTAAATAAAAGAAATAGCCCCATTTCTCCCAGATCAGATCCTTAAGAGACTCATCTGCCCATCAAAAGCAAGTGGTGGGATTTTAATTTGAGTATGTGAGATACTGATTCTGATTCTTCAATGTTTAGCTCAAACTTGCCTGAAAGCCATATCTTTTGAACAGCAAGGCTTATGTTCCATCATAGTCATGCAGTGAATTCCTATGATTATTCAGTGGTGGAGAAAAGGCACTCTGTATATGGACTGAGAATTTCTCAACCTTGTTCTATGACTGAATCCTGGCACTGAAGACAGTAAAATCTTTTCTCCTCTGTCCACACTATATATCTTCCTTCAATGTGCTCCTGAATGGCCCCAATTTTCCACCTTTTTATTCTGATCCTTCTGAACATGTGCAATAAAATTATTTAAGGCCCCTTTTTTAAACAAAAGAAAGTCCAATTGAATTCAGTGGGACATGCTTCCATTACCGGAAAGGTTTTTAATATTGGAGATTATTATTTTTTTGCACACCCAAAGGACTTGGTACTGCCCAAATATTTCTTTGGGAAGCCACCATGCAGCTAATGAACAATCTGCACAGCCCAGGATTTCTCCCATTTTCCTTGGACATGGGTGCAAGAAGGGATTTTTTTGTTTTTTGTTCTTTGCTATACAACAGATTCCAGTTGCAGAACTGTGATATAAAACTTGCTTAGCAATACCTCTCAGACTTACAGGTTCTTCAGACATGTCTAATCCCAAATATATGTGTGCAACCTGCAGCTGGCTTCCTAATGGTGGGTAATTAAGAAGATGGACTGGGTAAGGAGCTTGTCAAACAAAAGTGGTGCATATATATGGGCTGAAGGCTCCCTCTGCTGGCAGCTGCTAAAATTTCAATATTTCGTAACAACTTTCAGAGGCTATCCAAGTCTGTTGCAGCAAAAACCAACCAAGAATCTTGAGACCCCTTAACGATTAGCATATTTATTATGACATACACTTTCTGTGGCCCATAAAGTGTATCCTTTAATAAATATGTTAGTCTTTAAAGTGCAGCAATTTTTTTCCTGCAGGGCAGGAGATTGGACTAGATGGTCCTTGTGGTCTCTTCCAACTCTATGATTCTATGAATACCTGATGACCATCCCATCCTTGTTTATTACAACTTCACAGTTTTTTATATCATGACAAAAATCTCCTTGTCTGGTATCATGTAATAAAAGTATGTGTATACCCTTTTTGTTGGAAACAGAGATGATCATGAGTTCCAGTGTGTGCAGACTGAAGTGAAATTCATTTCACACTTAATGATTTACATATGTTCTTCCCACATGGCAGTTATAAACGTGTAGGAAAATGTTCATAAGTGAAGCAAGATGCATTTGCTTCCAAGTATTTGGTTTTGGCTTCAAAACTGGCTCTTGTGCAATTTTTACTCCTTTTGTGTATGTGCCCCAACCCTGGGCTGGCCGAAGACATTTTAAAATTTATTAATTCATTAAATATAACATAAACTATATATTAAGTAAAATATATGTTCAAACTACATTCCTTTACAAAGCACGGACAGAATCCTGTTTTCACAAGTGGACTTACATCTGTGGGGATTTGCACTGGACAGTTCTGTAACATCTATATCCAGTAGAGGGATGCTGTTATGTTACTACATAGCAGAGCTGGCAAAGCGACCAATGCGTAATGTGCAGTCCCAATGCACATCACATCAAGCACTCTTTTTGGTGTCCTGTTATACATCTTTGCGATTCAGTAAAGGAGCTTCTTCGTGCCTTTGCTATGTAACTTAGTGCCTTTGCTATGTAACAGTAGGCCCTCGGTAACTTGTGGGGTTTGGTTCCAGGACCCTGAGTAGAAAGCCAAAAATGCAGAGAATCAAGTGCCCATTAATAATATGGCATAAGGCAGCAGCAAAGGCAGTAGCAAGCCCCGACACCAGGCATGCATTCTTTGGGCTCCCCCATCTCCAGGGAGCCCACTAGCTGCCTGCTTCTGCCTTTGGAATGAATGGGTGGATGTGCCTTTGAGATGGCTGCTGTGGCACTTCTGCCACTTCCGTGGGACTGATAATTCAGAAATAGGTGTGGGGTGGGGGAGATACTGTACCTGAGATATATTGCAACCAGGCCAAGAAGTAGTCCCAGGGCAGCAGCAGAGGTGGTAGCAAGGCCTGGCTGCCAGTTGCACATTCTTCGTGCTCTCCTGCCTCCAAGGAGCATGCCAATGGCCTGCTTCTGCCTTTGCAATGACAGAGCAGAAGTGCTGCAGCCACCATCACAAAGGCACTTCTGCTCGTTTGTTCCAAAGGCAAACACGGGCAGCTGTCAGGCTCCCTGAAGGTGGGGGAACCTGAAGAATGCATGTCTGGCAGATGGGGCCGGCCACAGCTTCCACTGCTGCCCTACTCCATGTTTTTAATAGGGATTCATGTCTCTCTGCAGCCTCACACTGGCATCTCTCTCCTTCACCTCCAGGAAAACTGCCAGCTGCCTGCTTCACAAGCTGGAAGAATGCACACCTAGCAGCTGGGGCTTGCCACTGCCTCTGCTGCTGTCCTGGGATCGGTTCTCGGCCTGGTTGTACTAGATCTCAGGTGTTTTTTTTATTTTTTAAAAACAATTTCTGGATTTTCATTCTGCGGTTGGTTAAATCCATGGACCCAGAGCCCACAGATATGATGGGTCCACTGTATATGTAATGTAACAAGTCATATAGGATTCTGGTGATAATTCATAATTCCACTGTAAAATCTAGACAACAGTTTTAACTTACATGAATATAGAATCTCATAAAGGTGATTTATCAGCCACTGAAGCCTCCACAACTCAGTATCAATTGAAAGTGCATATTGATCTAACAAGAAAATCCCTTTAGGGGGCCAAGGCATTTCAATGTCTGAGGTGAAGGACAAGATGGTCCATCTCTCTTTCTCCCCACTCCTCTTTATGTAGGGAAGTCAAGTTGAAAAAAGTTGGGGGTAGCAAGCTAGCTCAGGGCAGACCATATGTCACATAGAGCTCTGTTGTCCAGCACTGCCCACTCACTTACAGCTCCACCTGGTGCCTTCTCACTGCCCACTTGAGGAATTGCTGCCCTGAATGTATGGTAGTGTTAGCCAGCATCCATCATAGCAGCAGGACAAAGTATATGGATGCACAATGCCTTGCAGAGTGCACAGGGTGAGTTGTTGGAGACAGCCTGCCTGCCCAATTGGCCTAGTAAATAAGAAAGAAAAACATCACATCATGGGGATAGAGGCAACAGCTTGGAGCTGGGGGAGGGATCGCCAAAATGAACAGCCTGGGGGCTGCTGCCTCCCCAACATCCACTGCAGGAGGTGACCACCTCAAGCTTCTCAATAGTGGGGTTAGCCCCACTAACCCCAAGAGCTGGAGGAAGACATACTGAGATCATAATCTATGCATGTTTAAGAGGTCCCACAGCACTGCCCCAATATGTGAATTATGTAAAGTTTTAACTTTAGTAAATATATTTTAATTTATTCATTTATTTATAGAAGAGGCCTTGAGAAAGTGAACCCCAACTGTCCAAATTCCCCAGGTGGCATGGCCATTGGCCGTACTGGTTGAAGAATTCTGGGAGTTATAGTTTTAAAAGCAACGTTTCCAAGGCCGCTCACCATATTTTAGAGGACCTAAAATGGAGCTTACTGGTGTGTAAATCCAGCACTAAGTCTCTCTGGGCCTATTCTCACAATTCTCTGGCTGTGGCTTTCAATCAGGCTGTGCTGAGTTTTAGCTGTGTTGCTAAGTAAAGCCTAAGGCAGTGAAGGTATAGGTTCCATCAACATCCTTTAGAGGCTTTTCTCACTCTAGAAGACTGTTGGCCCTTTAAAAGTTTATTTTTTGAGGCGGGGGGGGGGAGGCAGCCATATTTGTTTATTTCTGCATTTTGCTCTGCTGCCTACATAGAAACTGAGAATGGGTGGATTTTGATCCATTTTTTTTGCCCCCAAAACAACATAGGTGAGGAGAACTGAGCCCTCCTGTGCATTCTGTGTCTCCCACAGGCTCCCTGTCACTTCAGGCACTTTTCTCTCAGCTTGCCTCACCTCTGCATTGGGGAGGGGGGATGCCTGTGACACAGGGAAGATGGATGGATCACAAAGAGACAAGGGGTAGATGGTTTTCCTCCCCTCCTGCATAAGACCTTTTTAATGTTAAAAAAAGAAAAGGTTTCCACCCTTGGTTTTATTCATAAAGAGGGCAGACACATGAACAACCAACATGGCTGTTCCTGTCAGGTCTGATTTACCTCTCATAGTGGAGTGGCAGCAGCCAGACCTTCTGACACCAACATGACATGGCATCCTCTGGGATAAGCTGGCCAAACCCTTTCATCATCACTTTGCCCCAACTACTCTCTATGTGCGAGGGAAATTGTCAAAGATCCACTTTACTTTTGCCTGCTTGTGGGTCAGCTGAGAGATGCCCCTGTTGTTTTCCCTTCCCACAGAACCAAGCAGGAGTTCTTTAAGATGTGTGTCTGTGTACCCATATACAGTACATATACACAGGTATATGCAGCATAAATATTTTACAAAGTTCTGGCTTTTCTCCTCATTTGCTCCCTTCTCCATTCTCTTCCTGAGTCCATTTATGGGTTCTATTTTTATGTCCACCAATTTAACAGTTGTAAAACTGTCAATTCCATTCAGGTGTCCTGAGAGGAAAAAAACGGCACACTCCATATTTAACTAGGCAAATAGCCTGGCATTTGCTTCCTTTTGCAGTGATGTGTGGTCCTCTTTTGGGTGGCAATTTTTATTGTGGGCCATTTAAAAGACATGGTCCCACATGCTATACAATAAGACTACCATTAGCTGCAGTGAATAGAGGGATGTAAATCCAGATAGGTAGACAGTCAGAGAGATGGTGACACCTGTGCCTGCCACCTCTCATTTTATTACACTCAGTTACATTTTATAAACAAACATTTTAGAAAATGAGAAACAAAACTCAGCGTATGAAGAAGCAGCAATATGAAAATTTACAGTGAGGATGTATTTTATTCTCAATGACTGAAGTCATCAGAGGTGGAAGCAGGTTCAACTCCCACCCAAAGGTATTTTAAGGTATCTTTCTTATATAAGTGATTGCATGCTATTCACTAGAAAAGTGAAGTGACACTGTTATACTGAGAACAAAACATACTTATATACTCCTGGGGTGGAGGACCAGTGGCCTTTCAAAGGTAATTGGAGTCTGACTCCCTCCATCCCCTTCCAATATGGCCAATGGTCAGGGGCTATGGGAATTGTAGTTCAACATCATATGAAAGGCCACAGGTTTCTCACCCATGTGCCACCCTGACAGTGAGTGATTTTGCTCTCACTGGCAGGGATTCCACAACTGATATTCCCAGGGATCTTTGCAATATATCTCTCAGCATTCCATCCATCACAACCACAGGCATTTTGTTTTTAACTAAATAAATTTCCAGCTGTGTTGCTCACCTGTGGCAGCAAACTATTAAGTGTGTAGCTATGCATTTTGCTGTAGTTGTGTACCTGCAAGTTGTTTCCAACTTATGGTGACCCTTAGGCAAACCTGTCATTGGGTTTTCTGAGGCCGAGAGTGTATGACTTGCCCAAGGTCACCCAGTGGATTTTCATGACCAAGCCAGGATTCAAACCCTGGTCCACAAAGCTATAGTCCAACACTCAAACCACTACGCCATGCTGGCTCCCTTAGAATATAAGAAACACCCACACATATGTCAGGCACTGAGATTGTTGCAAAATCTAAGGCCTCACCAACAAAGACAGAAAAGCAGTAAGGCCTTCTAAGTATATACACAAGGCCACAGCAGCCACTGGTCACCCTTTCTATGCTCCCTGCCATGATTTAGCTCTGCTTTTCTGCTTCCCTGTGGGAACCTAAATTTATTTCCAACTTGGAAGAGCTTCAGAATCCCCAACAGTCACTAGCATATACACATAGTAGCAGATTCACATAATACAGCCTTGGCTGGACTGTTCCATATGCTGTCTCATGAAAAATATTTCCTTCATATGATGAGAGAGAGAAGAACATGCCAGTTGCAACCATGGTGGCAGGTAGTGGTATACTGGGAAATTCTGAAGTGCATGACAGTCCCTGTAGCCATGCCCCCAAGGAGAGTCCAAAAATACAGGCATCCTCACAGATCGATTTCAACAAACCAGCATGTCCTGTATTTTGCAATGGTACAAAGTGACGGCCGGGAATGGCAACATCTTAGTATTGAGTAATCCAACAACTGTTTATTTTGGTCTGGAGTGAACTCTTGGGTGATTCTTTTAAAAAATAACTTTCCAAATTCTGAAAACAGAGAAGTGGATACAAGCCAAGAGATATAATTTTAAGAGCACCTTTCACCTGATCTTGCCAAGCCTTCTTGAGTCTGATGTTTGAATGTTTCTCTTCTCAAAGATGACAAATCCAAAATGCACTCCAAGACTGATAAACTAATAATGAAGTTTCCATTCAATCATATGCTACTGAGAGGGAAGCATCTCAAGCCTATATGAAAGGGAAGATGCTAACATATGTTTTCTACAGGAAGAAGCTGATAACAGAACTGGAAAATACAGTAAAAACTTGATTAAATCAACTTGCACTTTATCCTTCCTTGGATTTTTATTGTAAATGTAAGATGCCAACTGTGAGTTGAACAATCTAAGGTCAGCTAAAGCAGAGTTTACATTATATATTTGTATCAAAGGTATAAGGATTGGGAGAGCAGGCCAGCAGAAACTAGTATATAGATTAAAACACACACACACCATTGTAATTTTATTCCAGTGATCAAAGGTTCATAGATCAGTCCCTGTACCATTTTGAAGGACATCAGTTTGTGAATTTCAAATTTTTTATCCAACATTGTGTACAAAAGGTGAAGATCTTAACAATCAGGAATTAAAGACTTTCCACCTTGAGTTCAGTCCTGCCACAACTGGATGGAGGGCGGCTCCCTTGAGAATGGAAGAGACTTAAACAATTATATGAGAAATGGAAAGGGTCCCAAGTGAATGGTATAAATCATGCTCAAGGTTATTACTTCCTAATCTTCTCTGTTTATACCAAAACTGAGTCAGGTGTTTTCTAATTTATTCCTACAAAACTTTTATTTCTGTTATTCCTAAACTAGACAAATGCTACACTACGTATGTGAATTATCTCTTTCTTAAACACTGATGTTAAAACACTAGCTGCAGTATTGGTTTGTAGGCTTCAAAATGTGAGAACACCATTAATTCACTGAAACACAGTTGGTTTTATTTGTCATAGACAGGGAGCTGATAATTTAAGATTAGTTACAAATCTGATTGCTTTAAATAATAAAAAACAAAAACAATGCTGCTGCCACCATCTTTTCAAATGATGTCATTTTGGGGAGGGGGAAATAAATTAATAGTTTATTTTGATGTCTTAAAAATTTGAGTTTCCCTTTGGAATTTTTGAATGGATTCAGCTTTTTTTTAACCTTTCTTTTAGGTTGAGAGTGATTACAAATCGGATACTTTATAATGGGGTATACAATAGGGATGCCCTCTCTCTTCCATGACATTTCATCTATGTTTGGATCATCTATGTTTGGAATATGCAGTTAGGAAGACACAATTAGGCAAAATCCAGCAATTTCTGAATTTATACATGGAAAATGTGAATATAAGACAATTTTATAGGCTGATGATCTTTTGTTATTTCTATACCAGAATCTTCTTTGCCTGAGTTGACAAAATTAATTAATAGCTTCAGGGCCCTTTCTATTATGCTATTAATGTTTCAGCCTTAGGCTTATGCCTGTTGGGGCTAATACTGCGTTTGGATTATTTGGTACCTAGCAATTTTATTGATGTCCAGAAGTGATTAGATTTTAGGTATATCGATTCCTCACACAAGTGATTAATATGAATTTGTCTGCACTGCTTATTGAAATAGCTCTTGATTTGGACAGACTCCCATTGCTTAAAGTAAGTATTTAGGGATAAGGTTAATATACTTAAGATGTATGTCTTATTCTTACCATGGATATTTCATATTCTTGGAAGTATCTCACTTTATATCCCTCAAGTTTATTTCCAGAAAAAGAACATTGTATTTAGGAAATGTACATGAAAAGTCCTTACCACCCTGTTTTTCACTTGAAATGCTATAAATAATCATTTTCTGATGATGGATTTCATTTTCCAGATTTGAGTATGTACCATAAAGGCCTACTTGTCCACTCTGTGTGAATAGACTGCCTTAGAGTCTGTCCATTTAAGGAAGAAAGGGATGGCGCCCTCTGCAATTCCTTCTGCCAAGGTGGCCTGTTGTATGATTTCTTGTAAAGTACAATTTGATTTATATGGTTTAACCCAAAAGTTGGAATTTAACTGAGGACTAATGTAACAGCTAACCTACTCCATGCATATTGAAGACCTTTCAGGGTAACATGCTTTTACTGTCACTGAAAGACTTATACGGTCAGTCCTCTGTATCCATGGATTCAAGCATCCACAGCTTGAAGAATATTTTTTTTCTTATTAATCTTTTATTGAGGGTTTTATAGGTACACATATATTTACCATCAATAAGCTACAAACGTATCTACATTGAAACAAAACCGTGGGACACTTTGGAATTTTAATGAAAAGATCTCTTTACCAGCTACATTCTGTCTGATCAAAACTTATGTATCTTTCCAAAGAGACTGGTGATCCTTTGGAGGTTTCAATCACCCTGACTCCTTGTTTACATATGTAATAAAGGTTATCTGATCCTCATAAAATGTTGTGTCTGTTTCTTGTTCCCCTGGATCTGGCCATTTGATACGAGAGTTTATTTGATAACCATGTGTTCCAGATTCTGGACCACCATTTAATCATATTCAGATCCCCCGTTTTCCAGTTTCCATTCTAGCCACTGTTAATAGGAAAGCAATTAATTTTCAGTGTTTCAAACTTCAGTTAGTTCCCTTGTATACATTCAATAAGAGTAGCACTGGGCAGAAATTTATTTTTTGATTGGTAATTTGGGAAATCTGATCCAAAATGGTGGTCCAGAATGTTTTTACCTTAACACATTCAAGCCACATATGTAGATAAGAGCTTAAGTTTTTGCAGCCTCTCCAACATGTAGCTGGTGTTTTCTTGGTCATTCTGCATAATTGTATAGGGGTTAAATACCATTTGTTTATAAGCTTGAGAAACCCTTTTCTAGTAGTGGCCGATCTGGATTTATAAGGTGGAGCAGTCCACAATTTGAACCAGCTTGCTTCTGTCATCTCTGTGTTCAGGTCTGCTTGTCAGGCCACTCTAACATGTTGACCATCGCTGTATTTGACCTGTATGAATTGTCCATATAGATTTGCAGCCTTGCCTTTAATTAAGGCAGCATCTGTCAGGCAGGTTTTTTCAAATGAAGTGAGAGGTCTGGGTAAATTTTGTGTGGACTCCAAATGTCTCATAAAACATAGAATTTGCACAATATATAAACAATTATGTGGGTCCTAGCTAATTTGTTTTCCAGTTCTTCTGCAGTCATGGGGTGACCTGAGGGATAGAGATCACGGATACAGTACAGCTCACAATCCTTCCAGCCATTAAATTGTTGAAATTTGTCTCTGTGTCTGAATATAGCATGCAATAGGAATGGTTGGAGTGGGGAAGGTAGAGGTGCTAAAGTATGAGACCGTTTGTGCCATACATTAAGTGAGCTGCCGTAGAAAAGGATTTACGACAGAGTTGGTGGTGTTGCTGGTTGGTTTAGAATAGAGTATTTTGAATTCTTTTGTCGAAACATCACCAACTTCTTCAGCTACCCAACTGCTAGTGTGTTGTTCATCCAAAACTTGGGTGAATTGTGCCAATTGAAAAGCTTGATGATAGATTGACAGTTCTGGGATTCCTAACCCGCTGTGTTTAGAACTAATGAATTGAATAGATTTGTTACATCTAGGTCATTTAGCTTTGAAAATAAATTTGTGTATCATGTTCTGCCAAAGTTTACATTTCCTTAGGGCCAAGGTGGCTTTAAAAATATATATTTTAAAAAATTCTGAAAAGCAAACCCTGCTGTTTGCCATTTTATATAAGGGACACCATTTTACTATGCTATATTGTACGTAATGGGACTTAAGCATCCATGGATTCTGGTGCCCACTGGTGGTTCCTGGAAGCAAACGTCAGCAGATACCAAGGGCCCACTGTACTCCAAAGTGGAAAGACAAACATCCACCACCTACGTTCATATTGTGTGTAGTAATCTCCCTTTCTCCTCCTGCCCCCATCTATTTTCTCTCCTCTCTCTCTCTCTCTCTCAATAGTGTGCCCATGAGGAAATTTTGAAATGATTAGGTTCAAGGAACACTCCTCCATTCACTTAGATCAGGAGTGTGAACTGTGCAGCTTTCCAATGTTGAACTGCAAGTCCCATCAGCCCTAGCCACCTGTGGTGAGGAATGCTGGGAACTACAGTCCAACAGCATCTGGAGGGCCACAGGATTTTCACCACTGGTTTACAGCTCCCTTCTCCTTTTTTGAATGATGTCCTCTTGTTTGTCTTTATTTTATATAAAAAAATTGGTAGTAGGCCGTTACTGTTGCAATGACTCCTTACATGTACTGCTTTACAACACAAATAATCCAGTTTGAATTTGGATTATTTGCCATGGCTCCTTCCTGTGGAATCCTGGGATCTGTAGTTTTACAAGGTCTTTTAGCCTCCTCTGCCCAAGAGTGCTGATGCTTCACAAAATTACAAATCACAGGATTCCATAGGAAGGAGCCATGGCAAATAATCCAAATTCAAACTGGATTATTTGTGTAGTGTGGATTTTTGAGTGCATCCATATGGGAAACCAGGATACATATTTAAGGGAGAAAAAAAGGCCAAACTCTAAGAGAAAACCCATCACTAAATCTTATCATTGTATTCTTCTGCATGTACTTGATTCCACACCAGTACTACTCTGGGCTACAGGAGAAGCATGTCATTTTTGCTGACCTTCCTTATGAAAACAATCACTGTGAATTGAAAGGCAGTACTGTATGTGAGGAAAGTTGGTTCTAGCCTAGCACTTTGCCTGCTGGTTCTCCTTCTACAGTTTTTTTAAAAGTATGGGCACCTCAGAGCCTGCAACAATTCCCTGATAGTTCCCCTCATCCAGCATATCCACTGTGGAAACTGTAGCCTGAAAAGGAATTTTCCAAAGCCATTCTGAGAAGTGATTCTCCGCTTGCACTCTAAAATGGCAATTTGCACTCATCACCTTGGCATGCTTCTTGAGGGGGGCTGAGATCACCCATGTCGCTTATGGGGGACTATTTCGGCTGAGACTTTTCAGCATTCAGTAGGGCTTTCTTCTAGGCCAGTGGTTTTTAACCTGTGGTCTGGGGACCCCCCCCCCAAGGGTCAGCAATGTCCATGGAGGTTTGAAGGCTGCTTGACCCACCTCCTTCCTGTAGTGGAGCAGCCACGTGACAGGAGCCAAGGCAAAGGCTGGCTGGCTGGCTGGCTTGGCCTACACATTGCCATTCAATCATCTCCAGCCACAAACTTGCAGGAAGCAGGAGAGAAGTCTTTCCTCCCCCTTTAGAGCCTCCCAGAGAAGGTTTCATGGATGGTGTAATTGTATTGTTGTTGTTATTGGGAGTTTTAAATCTTGAATTAAGTCTTGGGGGTGCAAGTCAACAAAAGATATTTAAAGGGGGTCACTGGTAAAGAAAAGGTTAAGAGTAGAGATGTAAAATTTCCAGAAACTTTGAAGCCATGGGGAAAAACTCCGTTTTTCTTTTGGTTTTTTTTTTAATGGGTTTTTTTTTTGAAAAATTGAAAAAAATGCAATTAAAAAACAAGCACTTTTTACAAAGTGAAAGTCACTCTGTTACTTTAGGAACATAAAATATGTCTGTGCACAATTTGATTTGGCATAAAATGATCACAATTGCTGTGTTAAAGATTTTATTGTCCTAAAGATTTTATTCATCATGCGAAAATGTAAACATTCCATCATCGGTTTTCTTCCTTTCCCCCCCAATTTTTCGAAAAAAAAACCCAAACAAAAAATGCTTCAGGAAAAGAACAACAAACGGGGCTGATGGCTCCCCCCCACTGATGTTCCTTGTCCCCCGTCCCCCAGGCCTTCACAGCTCTAGAAGAGCCACTGCTCCAGACGAACGCAGCCGGTGGCTCTCCAAGAGCGAGCGCCTTCCTGCGCGCCAAGAGAAAAGGTCGCCAGGAGGGGAGGCTTCCTCCTCGTCTCGAGCCAAGCTGAGGGAGGAAGCCCCGACCCCCACCCACCTACCCACTCACTCGGGAGCGAGCCGGAGGCGTGCCCGCCTGGCGCTGACGTCAGAGCCTGCCCCCACCCCGCGCGCCCTCGCCCGCTCGCTTTGGACTGAAGAGGCGCCGGAGGACCCCGGTTGCGCGCGCGGCGATGGCTGCAGCTGCTTCGGCCGGCGAGGGGACGACGGGGACGACCCTGGTCTGGAGGGCGCCGCCACCGCCAGCAAGATGAGCCGGTGGGCCGCCAAGGTGCGCCTCTCCGCGTCTCTCTTCCAGGAGGGCTCCCGGAGGTGAGTGGGGCGGGTTGCTGGGCAAAGCGGAGTCCTCTCAGGGAGAGCCGCCTCGGCCCCTGGCGCCTCGAAACCAGCCCCGGCTCGCAGACGGGGAGGGAGAGCGAGGACCATTTGAGGCGGGAAGGCGGCTGTCCAATGGGAGAGGGGAGCCTGAGGGGGCAGCGCGGGGGTGGGGCTGTGGAGCGGCACCCGTCTAGGTCAGGGAGAGCAACCTGCGACAGGGGGGAGCTAGAGGGAGAGGGAGAGGGAGGGAGGGCGGGCGGGCGGCCGCCTTTTTGCCTGGCCCGGCCCCTCCCCCTCGGGCCACCCTGGACTCCCTCTCCTCGGGCTGCCTCCCTCCAAAGGCGCCTTGGAAGCGGACCGAAGGGAAGCCGGGCCCTGGCCGGGAAGGAGGAGGTAGGTCTGGGATAGCGGGGCGCATCTGAGACGATGGCGGGGGTGGGAGGAGGGTAAGGGAGACCCTCCACCCGTGGTCTCTGGCCCTCTGAGCTCAGTGTGGCCTTCACGCTGCAAGGATGGCTTGGGAACAAGTGCCTTTGAATACAGAAGAGACATGGTTTTTTAATAAATGGCTCACTGCTGCTGGGAGCCTTTGCTTATTTATTTATTTATTTGTTTGATATATATATATATGCCGCCTCTCTCCCAGAATGGGCTCCATCCCCTTACCTCCGAACCTCATGGAAGAACTTCAGAAAGTTTGGTTCTGCTGTGGAGGGGACGAGGCAGACAGAGGCTGTTGTACCCATAACCTGGCCGAAGTTATATTTGCAGGAAAGACAACACAAGAAATGAGCCACAGGCTACCAAAATAGATCCCAGCTAAATGGGTCACTGCAATGATGAGTTTATATCCTTCCTGCTGCGGTATTATTTAATTAGGTTACAAACCTGTTCCATCTCCAGGATTCAGGATGGATGGCGTGGCTCAAAATCTACCTGTAAAGCCAACCTGTGTTCATATTCCAGCAGTGCATAGGATTAAAAGGCCTTCCTTTGTGTTCTGGACTCTGAAAGATACTTGGAAAATGTTCAAAGTTTGTGCTTTTAGGAAGTGGAAGGCTGAGAGCAACCAGCTGTCACAGAGACTAAAATAGGTAGATGTGGAATTCAGGGGAGGCCTGAATCTCTGGGGAAGGCTTGGCAAAACTGTCTTGTGTCCCTTGATAATGAGATTATCTGGTGGCTTTCTGGATCCACAGGCCAGACAGAAATTTTGTGACTGTGGAAGACAGTTGTATGAGAATTCTGGGAAAGCACAGGCCTTATTCAGAAACTGCCTGAAGCCATCCAAGGGACATTGAGACTGGTGACAAACACTGGTTTGTTTGCTTCCAGAAAGTAGAGAGTGGCTTCAGACAGCGTGAAGGCTTGTGGCATGTATCCTGTTGCCATGTCTGACAAACAGGTTTTCCCCTGTTGTAAAATGGTATGGACAGAAGTAACAGTGGAAGAAAGGAAGTGAGTGTGTGTGTGCATGCACGGGCCTTATTTATTTATTTATTCATTTGCTGTATCTTTAAGCTAAAGTTCTCTGGGTGGTGTATAGCCAACATGGATCAGCAGAAATGGTAAGCAGAGCCAGTCCTTTCCACTGACCCCTCTCCCACCCCATTTCGTTTTGTGTCCTTTCTTTCTAAATTGTAAGACTGTGGGAAATGATTGTCTTGTTTTCAGCTGATTGGAAATAAGCATCTTTTTGAGACGGTGAGGAAGGATTTTTTTTGAAAGATGCTTTCAATAAATAAAAAAGTACTGAGTAAAACCTTTCTCAGTGCTGTTCTGAGCACACTCATTCACATATTAAGTCTTCTTAAGTTAAGCTGTTAAACCTTCTTGAGTTCAGCAGGACTGTCTCCCTTTGTTAGTGTAGACAGGGGCCTGTGTGTTACAGTGCAACTGGATGGGAGAGAAGAAATGCTTGGCAGGACACAGTGTCCACGTGAGCAAGAGTGGGGGGGGGGCTAAGGGAGAAGGGTGGGCTTTTGGTCAGTTGGGGTTGGAGTTGGACAGTTAAGGGAAACCAGTAAGTGGATTTATGGCTTGGGTAGGTTTACCCAAGTGGGTTTGGGTGGGTTTATGGCTTGGATAAACAGGGTAGGAATGGGATGAAGCTGCTAGGTTGGAAGGAGACTTAGAAGTAGAACACTCCATGAAACAAAATCTTTCCATTTACCTGTAAAAAGAAACTTGTTCACACAAGAGGCTGCACTTGCAAACACCCTAGTTTGAGGTTTTTTTGTTAGTTTCCCTTAGTAAATGATGAATAAACTAAGTTAATTCATTAAGGTCAATTTGTCTCCTGTAATGGTTTATGGGTTTGAACACCATCCTGAAATACGGGGTTTGCAGTGAATAGGTGAAGTTAATCTTTTCATTAAAAGCACTGCTTGAATCTAGCCTTTTATCTCTGAGGTTCTGTCCACTGTTTGTGGTCCTGAAACTGCATAGCAAGGAAACAATGAAGGGAAACAAAGTGTTTGATACTGACAGACCTTTTCTTTTTGGTCACTTTGGTACTCATAAGCAAGGATATGTACTTCTGGCCAGAGATATTTCTAGGATTGTCTCAAGGTTATGATCTGCACGGTCCTACTTCCACTGGCTCAATTATTACCTAAGAGTTTATTCACAGTCTGTTTTTTTTTTTTTTTTTTTAGCTGAGGAAATAGCTGCATTGGACAGGGTTTAACTTTCCATGCTGTGGGTGATCACAGACTTTGGGTTCAGAGTCAGATTTGAGGTTTGTTCATTTGGCCAGATCCTCAGGGCCGGGTTCCAAGTGTGTGTAAATAAATATTTGGTATGTATAAAACAACAGTTTATGCATATTGTCTTCTTTCTAATCCAGCCGCTGTAATGGAATTGTGTGGTTCTCGTCTATGAATAACTGTATTAGAACTTTTGCCTCATCAGGTCCCCTAGACTTTCTTTTCCTTTAGATGTTTTCCAGTTCTAAAATGGCCACACATTTTAGGGCATGAGCCAACTTCCTTGTCTGAAAAGGAAGGAGGAGCCTTGCTGGCTGAACTTCCATATGCCCTTGCACCTGAGGAAGTAGACTGATGTCTACGAAAGCTTATGTTGCAACTTCTTTCTCTCAATTAGTCTCAAAGATCCTACAAGATCCCTTTGAACACTGATATCCCCACATATGTATAGTACCTTGGACAGTTCTTTAAAATTTCAGACTAAAACCTAGAATAGATTCACAGCCCCACTGATATGAAAGCTACTAGCTACCACTGACTACCATTCAGTTGTTTTCATGTCCTTAAATCATGCCACCAGCCACATTTCACAGCTTCTTTTATATTACTTGCTTTAGTAGGTCAGAATGCTGTGAAAAGTGTGTGGTTATCCTCCTCCACTCTCTTCTTTGCTGAAGCAAAATATGCATGAGTAACTATACATAGGAGTGTAGTGTAGTGTGTGTGTGTGTGTGTGTGTGTATCATGACAACTCATTTTCTAGCTGGAAATTAATGGCCAAGAAATGGAGTCTGCAACAAAATCTTGCAACATAAAGTGTTCTTGTTTGGAATTCTAGCCAGCCAGGCATGCCCTTTTCAAGAATATTTTATTCCATCCCACACAACAGCCAGCCACCATTCCATATCTAGTGAGTACTGCACTCATTTTGCCCCCCCCCATATGATTTTCACTTCTGCAAAGGTTCAGTCCTCCCTGCCCTCTCCTTGCAAGCCTGCTGGGGTTCCCTCTTGTGCATAGATGATGCTGTTTCAGCTACACAAGTATCCACACTAAAATAATGTATTTCCTACTAATGTATATGAAGGAAAAAAGCCAAAATACTGTAAAGCCACCAGATCCCATCTGATCTTAGAAGCTAAGCAGAGTCAGTCATTGTTAGTACATGGATGGGAAAACACTAATTAATACCAGGTGTTGTAGGCTATCTTTCAGAGGAAGGAACTGGCAAAACCACCTCTAAGTATTCCTTGTGTAAGAAAACTCTATGAAATTCAAGGGGGTTACCTTAAGTCAACAGGTGACTTGATAGCACATACACACAAACATAAAGGATGAAGGGACAGAATAGTAATACTGATACTACTGAATTGCATCACACTCTTCATTTTAGTATTGCTCACTTTTCAAAACCCACTTTAACACACTTGTTTGTTAATTTTAAACAGAACAGTAATTATGTAAGAGGACAAGATTTCAGTAGGAAAGTAAATTCAAGCATCTTTTCATGCAAGGCTGAAAACCCGCTGTATGTGTTTAATTTCCTCTTCTGTGAAACAAAAGCCTAGGGACTCTCTTTTTTGGATCAGGTAACCAGTGGGCATTAGATTGCAGCTGTAATTTGATATGTAGGAAGGTCCTTAAAGTTGGATGTCACCTTGAGAGTCATTTACATTACTCCATTGAATGTAATCCCAAATTAACTTAACTAGGAAATTAGTCATGCTGAGCTCAACACAACATACGTATAAGTTGACATGTGTAGGATCTGGATGTGAAACTACCTTAACCAGGAGGGGACAAAATACAGCTTTAGGGCCACATGCGAGGGCCCAAATATGTTTTTGTGGCCCTAGATACCTTCAGAATTCCCAGCTGGTGAATTGCTGCCTCTGGAAGCCTCCAGCTGCAATAATTTACCTTTTAAATAGGTTGCAGTGCCTCCCTGCACTATTTGTCCTGAAAAATACAAATTTTTCATAACCAGCAGTGATCTTCTAGCCATTTTGGGTTTTTCCCCCCCCAGTAGTTCATGCAGCCTCCAGAGGGTCCCAGGACAAAAAAGGTGGCCATTGGACCTGCCAGAGTTACCCACCTCTGACCCAAGCGAACCTGTTGAATATAATTGGGGGCTCTGTCAAAGATGGGGAAGCAAAATGTAGGCTAAGGCAATACTTTGATCATATTCAGGAGATGGAGGCAGACATGTGTGTCAACATTGCCCACAACATGTTTTTATTTCTGCCTCCTTGAACTACTGCCAGTTAGTGATATAAAAGTGGCTTCCACAAGGCAATACCCACTCTTGGCAGGTTCGGATAGGAACAAGCATTTTGTGTGGGGAAAATGTATGCTGATCCTAATATTCTTATT
Organism: Gambelia wislizenii; assembly: GCA_030847615.1. Classification (NCBI taxonomy): domain Eukaryota; kingdom Metazoa; phylum Chordata; class Lepidosauria; order Squamata; family Crotaphytidae; genus Gambelia; species Gambelia wislizenii. The sequence continues at coordinate 339,452,828 of JAUMIR010000001.1, read as the reverse complement.
CTGCAAATAGTTGCAACTTACTAGGACAGTGGTTTAAACTGTTGAGTAATGTTTCTGTTTCATCTGAAAACAGAGATGTCTGGATTGCAGACAACATGCTGCCTCTTTCCTGATCAGTCCGTGGTCCAGTCATGGTCTTGCCATACCTGTTTCTTATGCTTGGGCATATGTTTGGTAATGAAGGATAATGGGATATGCTATACAGCTGGGGAGGTAAAAGATGATGTGTCATCTGTGGCCTGGGATAATGATCAGATATGTGGGGAGGAATTAGCAGCTGTGAGTGGCCAAGGGAAGAAGGAGGGGGTACGTTCTGGGAAGATGAAATGTTTTGAGTTACTGTCAAATGGAATGAAAGCTTTTGTAATGGTTGAACTGTGTGGGCTTTTAGTGTACCGTGTAACTAGAAAAAACCTTCAGTCTTGACAACAACTGTGTACTGTGATCAACTCTGTTTGCTAAATAAAGTTTTTCTGAATTTGCTAAGAGCTTGTGTTAGCTGAAATGCAGTTAGCCAGAACATTATAGATTATCAGGACTGCTCTCTACATGGTCCTGAATCATTGCAGATGTGTAGTCAAAAACAGACTACCTGACCACTGAATTTGGGGTTGAGGAACAAAACGGCAGCTGCTTGGAGGAGTGAGATGGGGTTGGCAGCTGTCACCAACCCTGGGACTTCAGGAGTCGTTGAGGGCAGAGAACTCAGTGACTGATGGGATGGCATGCACAGGCTGGTGGAACCTTAGCCCCAAGAAGTTTTGAAATGGAGGAGCAGGAGGCAGAGATGCAGCAACTTTGGGAGGAATTGACCGAGATGCGAGGTTTCCTGCAGACCCTTGTGTTGGCCCAGGACAGTGGTGATCCGCAATTGGGGGCACAGACAGCTGGGAAGCCTGCCCCATGGGTTCCTGTGGGACAGGACATTGGGTATCAATTCCCTGAAGTTGAGCCTCACCTGTATGGTGACAGATGCTCGAGAGTTACTTTTAATGGGAGTGCTGAAAGACTGCCATTTTTCCTCATGCAGGTGGCTGGCTTAATGACCAAGTGGGTGCCCACTTTCCCATCTGAAGCAGCTAAGGTGAGGTGCATTGCACAAGACTATTAACTCTGAGACAAGATTCAAGGTCAGTGACAGATTATACAGAAGAATTTCAGCAATTGGTAGCACGTATACCAGATTGGTCAGAAGTTACCAAAATCCAATACTTCAGAGATGGGCAGAGCAAACATCCTAGAGTGGGCACTGTTGATAGACAACTCTGGCACTCTGATGGAATGGGTGCTCCTGGCTGGTGAAACGAAAACGGTCAAGCAAATGGTAAAGTTTGCTAAACAGCGGCAAGGGCTGATTGCTAAGGGGGCAGGGAAGAAAGACTCCTTGAGAAGCCCCAACTGGGAAGCTGCGGGGGGGGGTGTCAAACCAGGCAGAGAGAAAGCAGCGACTGTGTCTTGGGCCATGCTTGCAGTGTGACAAGGATGGTCATCTGGTGGTAGGTTGCCCACAGAAAGAGCAACCAGTGAAGGGGAAAGCAGTGGTGACAGTGGCAGGAGCAGATAAGAAAAAGAGTAGTGGCAAAATGACAGCAGAACTACACCTTGCCAGATGGCCTTTGGACAAGGACCTGGCAGAGGATTCTGCGAGTGATGGAGAGCTGGTGGGAAATGAAGAGAGCCTGCCTTAAAAAGCACTTAAGGGCAGGCTGGGGAAAACAGGTGCATCAAGACCTTGGTGAGTGGTGGCGCAACACCCTTCTTTGTGTAAGTCAAGCTGAGAAATCCAAATGAGAGGAGTATGGCTCTAGTAACAATGTTGGACTCTGGGTGCACCAGATGTCTCATTAATCCCATGGTGGCTATGGGACTGGGATTGCAAAATTAGGAGCTGGACACTCCCATCAACTTTGTCCAAATTGATGGGAGTGACATGTGTTGGGGGGGACTCATCAGGCAATAGACCTCCCTTGCTTTTTTGGGAGTGGTGAGCCATTGGGAGGTCATCCAGTTTGTGCTAGCTCCTACCACTAAATACCCTCTGGTGCTGGGACTAAATTGGCTCAAATATCATGATCCAAGTGTTCAGTGGAAATCTGGGCAGGTGAGCTTCCCAAACACGGAGTGCCGAGGACACATGCACGCTAACTGTCATGTCATGAAGAAAAGTTCAGCAGCTAAGAATGTGGCACTGGGAGACAGGACAGAGATGAGGGGGGGAGCAGAAGTGAAGAAGGAACTGGACATCCCAGTGGAGTATGCAGACTTGAGGGAGGTTTTGCAGAAAAGGAAAGCAATGTGTTGCCTTCCCACTGCAAGTTGGACTATGCAACTGAACTTGAACTGAGGGGTCAGTTATCTAAATCTAAACTGTATTCAGTGATCCCCAAGGAAATGACAGCACTTGGGGAGTTCATTGACAAGAACTTGGCATGGGGGTTCATACGCCCATGGCAGCTCCTGTGCTCTTCTGGGTAAAGAAGGCTGGATCTCTGAGGCTGGTCACATATTTTTGTGGTTTAAATGCTATTTGCACCTCTAATAAGTGTGCTATACCCCTCATGAAGGACCTATTGGCTCATTTGGCAACAGGGAAAGTGTTTACCAAATTGGACTTGTGGGAGGCTTACTTCTTTGTAAGAATAAAGGAAGGAGATGAATTTAAGAGCATGAATTTGGATAAAAATTAAAGGGGAGGGAAACAACAGGGATGTTATTGTGGGACTCTACTACAGACCCCCAAGTCAGACGGAGGAATTGGATGATGCCTTTCTAGAACAGATGAACACACACGCAGAAAGGAGAGATGTAGTAGTGATGGGTGACTTCAACTATCCTGATATTTGCTGGCAATCTAACTCAGCCAAAACTACAAGGTCTAGCAAATTCCTTACATGCCTGGAAGACAGTTTCATGGTCCAAAAGGTGGAAGAGGCAACAAGGGGGTCAGCTATTTTAGATCTGATCCTAACCAACAGAGATGACCTGGTTAATGGGGTGCAAGTGGTGGGATCCTTAGGTGAGAGTGATCATGTTCTCCTGGAGTTTATTATACAATGGAAAGGAGAAGCCAAGCACAGTCAGACACGCATTCTTGACTTTAGGAGAGCTGATTTCAATAAACTCAGGGAAATACTGGGGATGATCCCAGGGTCAGGAATACTAAAAGAGAAGAGACCTCAAGATGGATGGGATTTTCTCAAAAGGGAGATACTGAAGGCACAATTTCAAACAGTACCATTGAGGAAGAAAAATGGGAGGTGTTTCAAGAAACCAGGATGGATGACTAAAGAACTTTCAACGGAGCTAAGTTTTAAACGGAACATGTAATGGAAATGGAAAAAGGGGGAAATCCCCAAAGAAGAATTCAAACAGATAGCGAACACGTGTAGGAGTAAAGTCAGAAAAGCTAAAGCGCAGAATGAGCTCAGGCTTACTAGGGAGGTTAAGAACAATAAAAAGGGTTTTTTTGGGTATGTTCGCAGCAAAAGGAGGAAGAAGGAAATGATAGGGCCACTACGTGAAGAAGATGGCAAAATGCTAACAGGGGACAGAGAAAAGGCAGAATTACTCAACACCTTCTTTGCCTCAGTGTTTTCAGAAAAGGAAAAGGGGGACCAACCTGAGGAGAATGGAACAGAGGACACAATAGGGGAAATCCAGCACAGAATAAGCAAAGAGGTAGTACAGGAATACCTTCTTAATCTAAATGAATTTAAATCTCCAGGACCAGATGAACTACATCCAAGAGTATTAAAAGAGCTGGCAAATGTGATCTCAGAGCCATTGGCAATAATCTTTGAGAATTCCTGGAGAAGAGGAGGAGTCCCAGCAGACTAGAGGAGGGCAAACGTCGTCCCCATCTTCAAAAAGGGGAAAAAAGAGGATCCCAACAATTATCGTCCAGTAAGTCTGACATCAATACCAGGGAAGATACTAGAGCAGATCATTAAACAGAGAGTCTGTGAACATTTAGAAGGCAATGCCATAATCACAAAAAGTCAACATGGGTTTCAGAGAAACAAGTCATGCCAGACTAATCTGATCTCTTTTTTTGATAAAGTTACCAGCTTGGTAGATGAAGGGAATGCTGTGGACATCACATACCTTGATTTCAGTAAGGCCTTTGACAAGGTTCCCCATGACATTCTTTCAAACAAGCGTGTAAAATGTGGGCTAGACAAGTTAACTGTTCAATGGATTTGTAATTTGTTGACCAGCCGAACCCAAAGGGTGCTCAGCAGTGGCTCCTCTTCATCTTGGAAAGATGTGACCAGTGGGGTGCCACAGGTTTCTGCCCTGGGCCCAGTGCTATTCAACATCTTTATCAATGACTTGGATGAGGTAATTAGGGGCATACTTATCAAATCTGCAGATGACACCAAATTAGGAGTAGGTAATACCCTAGAGGACAGGATCAAAATTCAGAATGACCTGGATAGACTGGAGAGCTGGGCCAAAGCTAACAAAATGAAATTCAATACGGAGAAATGTAAAGTACTGCACTTAGGGCGGAAAAATGAAATGCATAGATATAGGATGGGAGAGACCTGGCTGAACGAGACTACGTGTGAAAGGGATCTAGGAGTCCTAGTAGACCACAAGTTGAACATGAGTTAACAGTGTGATGCGGCAGCTAAAAAGGCCAATGCGATTTTGGCCTATATCAATAGAAGTATAGTATCTAGATCAAGGGAAGTAATAGTGCCGCTCTATTCTGCCTTGGTCAGACCTCACCTAGAATACTGTGTCCAGTTCTGGGCACCACAATTCAAAAAGGATATTGACAAATTGGAGCATGTCCAGAGAAGGGCAACTAAAATGGTGAAAGGTCTGGAAACCATGCCTTATGAGGAGAGACTCAGGGAGCTGGGTATGTTTAGCCTGGAAAAAAGACGGTTAAGAGGCGATATGATAGCCCTGTTTAAGTATTTGAAGGGGTGTCACGCTGAGGATGGAGCAGGCTTGTTTTCTGCTGCTCCAGAGACTGGAACACGGAGCAATGGATGCAAGCTCCAGGAACAGAGATTCCACCTCAACGTTAGGAGGAACTTTTTGACAGTAAGAGCTGTTCGGCAGTGGAATGCACTCCCTTGGAGCGTGGTGGGATCTCCTTTCTTGGAGATCTTTAAACAGAGGCTGGATTGCCATCTGTCGGGGATGCTTTGCTCAAGATTTCCTGCATGGCAGGGACTTGGACTGGATGGCCCTCGTGGTCTCTTCCAATTCTACAACTCTACAATTCTATGATTCTATGATTTAATTGCCCTCTTGGTTCGTTTGAGTATTGGTCATGCCCTTTGGACTCCCAGGAGCTCCTGGAGTGTTTTTGATGCATTTGATTAGTGAAGTGTTGCATGAGTACTGTATTTGTATAAGGGGATATTGGTTTATTTGGTTGATGTACTGATTTATTCCCAGGATCTTAAGTCACATGTGAGCTTGGTAAGGAAGGTGCTAAAAAAATGTTGGACACCAGCTATTTGTCAACCTGTGTAAATGTAAATTCCACAGAGATAAATTACTTGGGATACTTTATTTCAACAAAGTGTATTGAAATGGACCCCGGTAAAGTTAGTGCTGTTTTGAACTGGGAGCCCCTGAGGACACAGAAGGAATTGCAGAATTTCTTGGGGTTTGCAAAGTTTTATAGTCAGTTCATCCCCAATTTCACTCAAATGGCCTTACTGCTGATGGAATTGCTAAATAAAGTTTTTCTAGATCTACTGAGAGCTTGTGTTGGCTGAAGTGGAGCTAGCCAGAACATTACAGCTGGAGACAACAAACTTAGAATTTAGATAGATGCATGTTGAGACAGGCCATCCTTCCTCGCATGTGTCCATCTCTTAAAATCATTATCTGAGGCTTGTTATCTAATGGTCTCTCCAGGTGAGGTATGGCAGGTGGTAAACAGAGAGAGGGTCCTCTCTGCTGTAGCTTCCCAACCATGAGATACTGTCCCCAGACAGATTCACTTTATGCTTATTTTGATGTCATTTTTGTGGTAGGGGAAAACGTTTATGACATTGAGATTTGTTTTTCACTATCAGTCTACATCTTTATTTCTACAAAGTTATTTTATTTTGCTTCCATGTGTTTTACTTCATGTACATATTTTAATTGTTTTGATGTTCTGATTTTGCAAGCCACCCTGAGAACTCTTAAAAGAATGGCACGTAAGTAGTAAAATAAGAAAGACCAAAGGGAAACATATGGTGACACTCTCACAGACTCTCAGGAGTCCAGCCCAAGGCATAACCCATATTTTTCTCTTTTCTCCCCATGTGTCACACTAAAGGATTACAGCAATATAACAGAGCCTGGGCGGGAACCTATGATTGCAGTCCCTATCATGTCTTTGATGGTGCCTCAGTGACTAGCATTGAAGGACCCTTCCTTCTTGGTTTTTGCCCCACCTGCTCTGTTGGTTTCAAGGCAAAGAGAATCTTTTTAACACTTATTTTCTCTGCTTGGAAAATTGTGTTGAGAAACTTAGGGAGTCCTGGTGGTGCAGTGGTTACATGCCAGTACTGAAAGCCACCATGCTGCAAGTTTGATCCCTGAGGGCTGCAAGGTTCACTCAGCCTTCCATCCTTTTGTAGGTTGGTAAAATGAGTACCTGGCTTGTGGGGGCAATTAGCTAACACACATTGGAAACCGCTTGATGTGGTGTAGATGTGTAAATTGCTATTGCTTAAACAATTTGTAAGCCACTCTGGGAGCCTTTGCAGCTGAAGAGTAAGGTAGAAATACCTAAATAAATAAATAATTTATGTAAGTGGGTGGGAGGAGGGGTTTCTCACTGAGAACTGTCTTATGCCAGGCCCCTTAAAATAATATAACACCTATGCAAATGTGCATTGTTATATCTTTGTCTAGGATGACCAGATGTGGAAGATGGCTACTCTCCTCTATTGTTAATTATTGCATAGAAGAGGGAATTTCAGCAACTGCAGCTTGCCACTTGCTGTATTCCCATCTTCTGCATAACTATTAAAGATGTACAGTTGCCCCTCCACATTTGCAACTTTCACATTCGTGGTTTTGATTATTCGCGAAAAGCCACCTGCCCCCCCCTCTCTCCACCCCGTCCCTTCCCAAGGCAGCGAAGGGTTTCTCATGAAGCCCATCTCTGCCTTGGGAAGGGGGGATGGAAAGCCTCCCTCCTTCTCTCCACCCCAGTCCCTTCCCAAGGCAGCGAGGGTCCCCCTTCGCCACTTTGGGAAGGGTGGGGGGTGGGAGCGAGTGGCAGTGGGGGCTTCAGAAGCCCCCGTTGCCATTTTGGAGCAGGTGGGGGTGGTTGGGAGTGGTGACGGGAGACCCAGAAGCCCCCGTCACCACTTTGGAGCAGGCGGGGTGGGTGGGAGTGAGTGGCGACGGGGGCCTCAGAAGCCCCTGTCGCCACTTTGGGAAGGGCGGGGGGTGGGAGTGAGCCGTCGCCACTTTGGGAAGGGCGGGGGGTGGGAATGAGGGGCTTCTGAAGCCCCCGTTGCCACTTTGGGAAGGGCGGGTGCTGGTGGTGGAAGTGAGTGGCGACAGGATGGGTTGTTGCAGGCGGGTGGGGGGAGGACTGTTATTATTCACGTTTTTTTCACATTCACGGGGGTCTTCTGTCCCTAACCCCCGCGAATGTGAAGGGATGATAGTAGTACTTTTGTCTTCTTTGCATCTGGCCATTCTGTCTCTATCTCTGATTCAAAGCAATAATTTTCTTGGCTGTAGGACAGTCCTGTCTTTCAAAATCAACAGGACTCTGGCATGTATAACTGTCATCAGAGTTACAGTCTTTGTTCTCAATGATGTTTTAAAATTTTCATGGAGTTCCCTGGGCTTGAGTTAAATAAGTACTTTGCTTGACTTGGGCTCTAGTCATTTCTTTGCAGTCAAACTACTGCCCAAGGGCATTCTGTTCAGTGCATTTCTGCTCCTGACCTTTGTGTCCTACTATTAGTCCTCCTCTTTGGTTTAGTTAATCATTCACAAGTTGCAAATGAATTATTTTAAAAAACAAATAAATCCACAATCTTTTTTACATGATTATACTTCACGTATCTTGAAGGCTCTTCTTATACCTTGTTTTAAGGCACCACCTTTTGTTAGTTTACCATGGTTGTAAACTATTTTTGAGAGCCTGATTCCTGTGCTTTTAACATGTGACAAGCATAAATTTAACAAGTGACCCTTTAAAAAAATTAAAGCAAGGAGACTGACTAATAGGAAAAACATTACCTGCTTATTTTCTGCATGTCTGAGTACTGTGAAAAGTAGAAGAGTTTAGTCAGGAATAAAAAAAATGGCAAACCCATTTTGGAAACACATGCACATGCACACACACACACACACACTGGTTTTTGCTATCAACTGAATTCTGTGCACCTCGAAAGCAGGAGTTTTTGAGAATTCCACCTGCATTTTCAAGTGTTTAATAATGTCATCTGCTTTTTAAGATTCAGAAATTCATCTGCATTTTCAAGTGAGCTGACTTGACTGGCAACTCTCAAAGTAATGCACAGATTGGAATGCATTCTTCCTTCCAATGTTGTAGTTCTTTGAAATTTTGTGATAAACCTTTTGGCTTTATATTTTAAAATATGTATTTTATGCTAAACTGTGTAAAAATACATCTGAATGTTCATGTGTGTACTCTGCACTGTTAAGCCCACCCCTGCATCATCAACCAATCACAATGCAGCTCTGCTTTAACCCTTAGCGGAATGCTAGTTCACACTGCCAGTAATGCACTACATTGCAAATAACTCGGCAAAAGTACCAACATCCCTTGGCATGCTATATTTGGGTGTTTTACCTTCCCCCCTTCTGAATGAGGCGATGCTGTGCTGCGATCCGTGGGAACTATGAGCTATCTTAGTGGTATATTTAGTGGAATATTTGCCCGTGTAAACGACACCCTAGAATATGCACATAAATTGCAATTTGTCAGTACATTTGATTCTTTTCAGTCTGCCTTCCCAGCTAGGCAGCTTTGTTTTCATCTTTTTCTGCAAACAGAACAAGTTGTGAGATTACAATGAATGCATTTGATACCTTCCTTGTCTTCCTCCCTTTCCTGCCTCTTAAAACTAGTGGGAGAAAGTTGTTCTTCTTTCCTACTTTATATCTGCAGCTGATCTGACATTTCACACAACAGATAACTATAACATGTGTTAGTTAAAGGCAGAATCCACTTAGAACTTCCTGTCTCCTTGATATGAAAGGAGCAGGAGCTTCAAAAGTTTGCATCATGTGACACGTTTTCGTCGGCCAATATAGGTATCACTTTTTTGTGGATTCTGGATTTTCTTTCATTTTAGTGAGGCTTCCAGAAGAGAACACTGCTATAAATTGTGGCAGTGGTGGCTAATATCTCCTATGTCACTTGAATGGTGACTCTGCTATGGGTTTTAGTCAAAAATTTTGAAGGAGCTGTCCAAGCATGCTGAAATCTATCTCCAAAATAAGTTCAACACCTGGGAGAACTCCTTTGAATTAAACATGGTCTAAACTCCAGATCAGATTCATGGGAGCCACCTATACAAAGGTATAGGTATAGGTATAGGTATAGGTCCCATCTATACAAAGGGGGGGGGAATACAATCTCCTCTGAAAAAACAGCAATTCACAGCTCTGAGACCTGTCTTAATGGTCAATAGAGCCCCCCTAAATTTCACATGCCCCCTAGCCAAGACGGCGGTCACAAGTGATTTACTTGTGCTTTTTAATCTGCCACTGCTGATTAAAAAATAACCCTATTTATCATGGTGTGCACAAGCGATACTTCATATTTGCAAAAGAAAAAAGAAGAAAAGAGAAAGATTGCTTTTTTATCTCCTTACCAATCTCTCACTTAGCAGAAAATCCAATGCGGTGGCAGCAGGTGCTTCCCGTGTTTGCTAGCCCTGCCCCCATGCTCATCTGGCCAATCAGCTTATTGCAGCAACATGAATGTGACTGTCCTAACGATTGCACATTTGCATGCCCTATGGAGCTTTTTAAAAACTCAGAGAAAAGCTCCAAAGGCTTCCCTTTGGAGGTTTACGGTGGATTTGGCTGCCTCCCTTCTGAATGAGACATATTGATGCGAATGTCCATTTGGACAGATTGGCTTCCATGCGACTACCATTTGGATGATTTTCACTGTTTGGAGGGGACCTTAGTAGAAGAGTTGCTGCAGGTGGGTAGGCATCTGGACTAAATTGACTAGTTGTGGAAGACAATAGTTGTGTAGAAGAGAGAATTTTAACTAGTGTTGTTTGCATGACAAACTACACATGGTAAAATCCTCTATTATGTACGACCATTCAGGGTGTAGGAGTTCTCCTCTCTCTTTAACACATGCCCCACCCAATCTGTTGTTATAGAGTGTGCATGACTCTGATTCCATGACAGAGCTAGAAATTATTTAGCCAACTGGTTGCACACCCACCTGTGGTCTCAAACATGCTAGTGAAAACCATTATGTGTGCTTCTGTGACAAGGATAATAATTACACCCAGGTGCTGTCTAGATGGTGAAGAAAATACTCAAGGAATGTGGGTAGAATGCCTTTTGTTCAAATGAGCTCCTGCTGTGATTCGCTATGTTCGGAAGGAGTGGGGCTGAAAACTCCAATTTTTTTAAAAAAATGCCAAAATGTGCATCACAGCTCATTTGAACAACTAATTTGTATTGGGGCACATCCAGTAAGTATAAACATGATTGGTTGGACATGCACAGGGGCAGGCTTGCCGGCAACATAGCGATTGTGCACTATTTTCGAGTGGCAGTGCAAAAAAAAAAAAGTTTTTAAAGCAGAAGATCACTGTCCTGCACCTACAATCATAGAATCATAGAATTGTAGAGTTGGAAGAAACCACGAGGGCCATCCAGTCCCACCCCCGGCAATGCAGGAATACACAATCAAATTATCCCTGACAGATGGCCATCCAGCCTCTGTTTAAAGACCTCCAAGGAAGGAGACCCCACCACACTCTGAGGGAGTGTGTTCCACTGCTGAACAGCTCTTACTGTCAGAAAGTTCCTCCTAATGTTGAGGTGGAATCTCTGTTCCTGGAGCTTGCATCCATTGCTCCATGTTCTAGTCTCTGGAACAGCAGAAAACAAGCTTGCTCCATCCTCAATGTGACACCCCTTCAAATACTTAAACAGGGCTATCATATCACCCCTTAACCATCTTTTTTCCAGGCTAAACTGTTGGGGCATAGAAAGATGTGCTGTGTCCACCACGACCACCTGCAGAGTTGTTCCACGTCAACAGGATGCCAAGGAGAAGGTTTCTGGAGAGACTTCTGCAAAAGACTTCAGGCTGAGAAGGAAGGAAAAATTCCTTCACCCCAGCACACTGCCTTGAGCTCTGACTTGCCAAATAAAGACAGCAACAAGGCCAGCCTTCACTCAACTTGAGGGCTTTAATCTTTGTTTGCAGTATATTTACAATATATATACAGAGTATAGGACAGCTGTCTCTAATACTCATAAATCTCTCTCAAACCTACAAACTGCTTCGCCAACCACCATCCACAACAAACCCACACTGGAGATAATTCACCATCTCCTTTTTATAGGCAGTTAAACAATGCCTGTTACATCAGGCATCTCAGGTGTGCAGACTCTCAAATGCTGACTCACACACACACCTGCCACTGGAGCTTAACTACTTTCATTACTAAGCTTACAGCTCCATCTTGTGGTCACATCCATGTAATTTCCTGACATTCCCCTCCAAATGACATGTGGTGTGTCCCATGTGTCATTTACACCTATCCTTTTATATACTGTCACCTTATTCGCTGATACCTATAGAATCTGAGACTCCGTTCCCATTATTTACAATGTCACAGTGTTTTCCTAGACCTAGATAGCCCATGCTAATGACCCACCCGGCTCTGGCTTCCCTGGTGCTATCATTTGTCAGTTTCCTTTTACTTAGAGGCCTGACCATTCCACCAAACATATCCTGGCTATACTCTGCCACACACACCAGAGCTTTGGTTTTCTTCCACCCCTCCTGCTTAGTGCATGTTCTCCTGGCTCTTTCTGGAGTGTTTTCAGTTCTATTTACTGCTGCCACAGAAGAGGCTTGTCCCTGCTTTACTACGAAGAACTTTCCTTTCTGAGACCTCATGGGAATCAGGAATGTACCTTGACCACCCTCAGTGTCACTGCTACTAACACTGGCCCGAGTGTCTTGCCCATGAGTCTCAACTTGTTCTTGTTTCACAGTCACTATCTCTGGCTTTGGTTGCAAGTCTAATGAAGTGCTAGGCTCTTCTGAAGTACCAGGCACCTTCAAAGTGCCCTGTTTACTCAAAATTCCAGGCTGTAGTGACACACCTGGTTTCTCATCTAAGACATCCCTGGATGCATGTACCCCTCCATTTCCGTTGTTCTTATCTACCACACTGACTTTCTGTTCTACAACAATATTCTGGTCAGGGTACACTCTCTTCCACCCAGCATGAGTCTCAAAACTAGTACTCCTTGAATACAAAATCCTATTCCCATCCACCAGGAGCCTGTACTTGTTCCCCTCATAGCCCACAAAATGCAACCTTTGGTTTTTGGGCTGATTCTTTTTCCTGAACTGAGGAGGAATGTACACTGATGCAAATTGTCCAAACACTCTTAAGTACTTTAGGTTTGGTGCTCTTCCATACAATAAGTAGTATGGTGTTTGGTTTATCGCACTGCACCATGACCTATTTACGATATGACAAGCGGTTCTTGTTGCTTCTCCCCACAAATTAGTTGCCGCTCCAGAATCCTCTAACATACAATCCCTTATTTGGTTTATCATCCCAATCCTATGTTCAGCCAAACCATCCTCAGCTGGACATCCGGGATTTGTAGTTTTATGTTGGATCCCTTTCTGCCCAAACCACTGCTGCAAATTACTACTTAAGAATTCCCCACCTCTGTCAGTCATAACAGTGCCAGCCTTGTAAGTAATCTCCCTTTCAACAGAATTGACCCATTTTTTGATCATATCAGCAGCCTCACTTTTGGTTTTGAGCATTGCCACATAGGTAAATCTGGTATGCCTACCTACTATCAATAGGGTAAACCTGCTACCCCCTATACTCTTTACTTGATGCGACCCTGATAAATCCACATGTACAACCTGAAAAGGCCTCTGGGTTATGCATTTGCTCACCTTCGCTACAGGGTAAGACTTGACCTTTACCTTTTTGCAAATAGCACAGACCAGGTAACTTTTACAGTTCTCTACATTGAACTCTTGGCAAACCTTCTCTAGGTTTCTCAAACCTTTGAAGCTTATATGCTCCATAACTCTATGAAGGCAATGAGCACACCCATCATGCAGTGGCTTATTTGTTACATTCCCACACTGCACCTGTGCTACCATTTGATAAATGTGATTTTTCTTTATGACTTTACCACATACTACTCCCTCCTTGGACACAATCCCCTCATCTCCTTTGAAAAGGATTTCCTATCCATCACTGGTTAGGGATGCCACACTTACAAGGCTATTTTGTAGTTTTGGTGCACACAGTACATTATGAAATACCTTGTTTAAACCAGGGATTAATACAGACCCTTGAATCTCTACACTGCCAGATTCACCATCTGCAAATACCACAGTGTCCACTGGTGCTGGCTTTGGGCTCTGTAGTTTTTCCCTATCAGGGGTCATATGGTGAGAACACCCACTGCCCAAAATCCAGACAGACTGGTCCTTTTCCTCATTTACAACTCCCTCTACAGTAGTAGCAACTCCCCTCCCATCTTGGGGCTTGCCTTTTCTTTTTCTTTGTGAGTTCTGTCCTTTCTTTGCTGCAGAGACCTTAGGACCGTTCTTTATCAAATGTCCGGTCTCTCCACAGGAAAAACATCTCCGTGTTCTGCAGACAGCAGCACTCCCTTCCTCAGACAAGGACGTGGATTGGTTGGTTGATTGTCTCCTGCAGCTGGTCACTCCCTTGAAGCTCTCCTCTGAGTCTCTCCTCTGTGCCTCTTCCAATATTCTGGATGCCACGAGGTCGACATTTAAATCAGCTTCGGCTACTCCTTGGAGATTGTACATTAGAAACTCCCATTCACTGTTTGACTACTCAGGAGTATAAAAGCTTTTTGGGTTTCTTCTATTTGGATACCTTCTGCGAAATTATCCTGCATCCTTTTTAAATGCACAAGCACGGATTTACCTTCCTGCTGTTGACAACAATACAGCTTTCTGCTGCACAGCATTTTTGACAAGGCTCTAGCTGGTTGGTTGACATTCTCAAGAGCTTTCCAGGCTTTAAACGCTGACCTCTTATTTCTTATATTATTCAGCTGATTCGGTTCTAAAGCCAAAACAATTGTTGCTCTAGCTTTTTCGTCACTTATTAATTCATCATCATTAGCAGGGTCAGGTAGTTTCTTTACATAGTCCCATAAGTCATGGTTTCCAGACCTTTCACCATTTTAGTCGCCCTCCTCTGGACACACTCCAATTTGTCAATATCCTTTTTGAATTGTGGTGCCTAGAACTGGACACTGTATTCTAGGTGAGGCCTGACCAAGGCAGAATAGAGTGGCAGTATTACTTCCCTTGATCTAGACATTATACTTCTATTGACCTCTTATTTCTTATATTATTCAGCTGATTCGGTTATAAAGCCAAAACAATTGTTGCTCTAGCTTTTTCGTCACCTATTAATCCATCCTCATTAGCAGGGTCAGGTTGTTTCTTTAGATAGTCCCATAAGTCCTGCTTTATTAGCAAAGCCTGCATGTAAATTTTCCAGGAAGCATAGTTCTTCTCAGACAGCTTTTCAAACCTGACTGCTGTTTCCATGTTTGCACTGAGTCTGCGACTTAAACAAATGCAAACAAACACACTGATAACAGTCCAGGCAGGCTGCCAAAAACAATTAGTTTCCCAAAGCAAACAGATAAGAGCAGAGTCCATGAGTAGACACACTTAACTCACTCCTTTCCAGGACTTTTCTCTTCAGCCCTCCAGGAACACAAAACAGCTCACCAATTGCAGAACTATATCTCCCACAGCTTCTCAAGCATTGTCCACGCGGACACTGGGCCCATAACCCTTGTTGGGGCGTAGAAAGATGCGCTGTGTTCACCACAAGCACCTGCAGAGTTGTTCCACATCGACAGGACGCCAAGGAGAAGGGTTTCTGGAGAGACTTCTGCAAAAGACTTCAGGCTGAGAAGGAAAAATTCCTTCACCCCAGCACACTGCCTTGAGCTCTGGCTTGCCAAATAAAGACAGCAACAAGGCCAGGCTTCACTCAACTTAAGGGCTTTAATCTTTGTTTGCAGTATATTTACAATATATATACAGAGTATAGGACAGCTGTCTCTAATACTCATAAATCTCTCTCAAACCAACAAACTGCTTCGTCAACCACCATCCACAACAAACCCACACTGGAGATAATTCCCATCGCCTTTTTATAGGCAGTTAAACAATGCCTGTTACATCAGGCATCTCAGGTGTGCAGACTCTCAAATGCTGACTCACACACACACCTGCCACTGGAGCTTAACTACTTTCATTACTAAGCTTACAGCTTCATCTTGTGGTCACATCCACGTCATTTCCTGACATAAACATACCCAACTCCCTAAGTCTTTCCTCATAAGTTATGGTTTCCAGACCTTTCACCATTTTAGTCACCCTCCTCTGGACACACTCCAATTTGTCAATATCCTTTTTGAATTGTGGTGCCCAGAACTGGACACAGTATTCTAGGTGAGGCCTGACCAAGGCAGAATAGAGTGGCACTATTACTTCCCTTGATCTAGACATTATACTTCTATTGATGCAGCCCAAAATTGCATTGGCCTTTTTAGCTGCCGCATCACACTGTTGACTCATGTTCAACTTATGGTCTCTCATTTAATGAGTCAAAAAAGGTGGGCAAGTGGTGGGAACTTTGGGGAAATAATAATGCAGGTAATTCACTCACAGCCACCATCTTTTCTCGTGGTCATTCTCCATGTGAACTTCAAACTCAGATAGCTTTCCATGCCAGTGATCTTGCGAATGGATTGTGGGGACAAATGAATGCTGCTGTGATAGTGAGTTAATGCGCTATTTTCCGCAATTAATTATCCTGTCTAACTGAGCCCCTATTCTCTCAGATAACAAGTTTAGCTAGGCTCACCTTTTCTGTGAGTTATCTATACAACAAGTGAGGAGAATCCACACTTAACAATTATAAAACAATAAAATGATCTGTTAATCTGGAAGTCTATACACTAAAATTGATGTTCTATACATTTTACCCTCTAAGTATAAAATATACATACTATATGAGAGAGCAGCCAATTGAACAGAAGAGGAAAGAAGTGCAATGGTGCAAATAGAGTGATGCTTTGGATTATCAGAACAAGAGACAGTAGTTCATTTTAAAAAGGAAAGATGCTAGGGATCAGTTATATGGAAATCATGTTCGCCAGTTTGGGATCACTTCTGGACACTGAAATGTGGGGGCTAGAATTCTGTTTCCCCTCCTCCAAGCATGATTCACTTTTTTGCACAGGTAAGATAAACAGAAATTCATCATTACTGTATCTGTCAGTTTTTGTGCTGGCCATTTAGGTAGAATACAGTGCAATATTCTTTTCAGTATTGGTCTAATATGAGCCAGGTTATCAAAGACCCCAGTTTTTGTTTCCAGGTTTTATGGGCAGCCCTACACAGAGAGTGTTGTAATGACTCCAAGGTTGACTATAGATTTCATTTGCCCTGTAATGACAGACTTGCACAAATATTTGTGACCCAAGTGCAGTTCACCAGTTGGGCTTTGCAGAGCACCTTTGCTTGATAAGATCACTGTTTTCATCACTCCAGGCAAGCAGCAATCCCCCAAAGTCTGCCAAATCCTTCATGGGTTGCCATGTATGGCTGGTGATGTCGACTCTAATTGATGAACATATGATTTAAGTTGAGAGTCAATGTGTTGTAGCAGATAGAACAGCCTTCTCCATGTTGGTGTTTACCAGATACACGTATGTTGGATTACAACTTCCACAATCCCCAGCTATGGCTAGGAGTGATGGAAATTGTAACCTAAAACATCTGGAGATGCTGGGATAATGTTGTACTGAGACTAGGAAGATCCAACTAATATTTAAATCCGCATTCATTACAAGGAAAAGGCAACCACTCTAATAACACTGATTTTAAAAGAATGTTCCTAGCACACACTGATTGTCTGCTCATATGAAAGTGGCATTGTACTGATTGTTCTGTGAAATACAAAAAGAGAGTCCAATGTAATAATAGAAAACAGTGCCACCTAGCACAATATTAAAATGCAATAAAATATACATGCACAACAATTTGACAGTGTACATTATTTTATCCATGCTTCCATAATATTTGCTTTGTTATATAAATATATTTACTAAATATATTTTGATGTAGAATATATTTTAATATTGTGGTGTGGGATGCAGTATTTCCAAATCAGCTATGCAACTGACTGAAGGCCCTTTCACACTACACAATTATAGTGCTATGATTTCATTTTAACTGCCATGGTTCTTCCTGTGGAATCCTGGAATTGTCAGTAGGAAGGGACATTACAGATCCTTAGCCAGAGAGCTCCATTACTTCCTCAAACTACTAATCCCAGGGTTCCACAGGGTGTAGCCATGGTAGTTAAAGTTGAATCATAGTACTATAACTGTGGAGTGTTGTTACCCTAATTGCTCTGGGGTCTTGGGGACCCTTAAAATATCAACATTAATTTGGGGAATTAATGTACTTGCTTTGGCTATACAAGAGGGAGGTAACGGCAGGATCTTGTGACTAGCTATACCTGTACTGAGGAGGAGACAAAAGCTAGATAGAATAACAATAATCATTATTTGGAAAAGTAATAATCACATTTACACACACATTCAGGCATCAGGCATTCATGCAAGACTAGTGAAATAAAGTGGGAAAGACTGAGATAGAGGAATAGTGAGGGAAGTTTCAGTGGGTGATATGACACCTTTTCCTGAAGAGATGAAGTTGAGAAAGGAACCAGCAAAATGGGGGTGTCAGAGTGACTGTCTGAGGGTCAGTCAGCAAACCAGCAGCATGGATATAGAAGGGGAGCTGAAGGACGGTGAGGACAGTTTTCAAGGGGTTTTTATAGTAAATATTTGCCTTCTGGGGATGGGACTTTAAGTAAAAGACAATACTTTAAGATGTTGCTCTGAGAGTGACAAAGGCATTCCGAATATGTTAATAGTGCTTTGATGGTTCAGTATTTTGCAAATAAAAGAGAAGAAGCAACTTCCTTTGTTTGGGTGAGGAAAAACTAATGAGGGTAGTTTAAAGGTTTTGGTTGTGCTAGTCTTTGAAAATAGGATTAGCCTGGGGCATTGGCAAGCTGTTGCCTTCAATTGATTAACAATTAACAATCCTTTGGAATTTAGTTTTGGCTCCTCTGTAAGTGCATACCTGACTTAAGCAACGTGTCTTTGGGTTTTTATGTTAATAGCTACACTACATGGAAGACTGTGTGTTTGACCAAATTATTAAATGTTGCCAATTACAGTGGGGACCCCCAGAGGAAAGGGGAGAGGGGATGTCAGGGCTAGTACCAATGTGAAAGGGCTCTTAGTGACCTTGATCCTATCACTTTTTCTCAGTCCCATCTTTTTTGCAAGATTATTGTGAAATTCCCAGGTTTTGTGCATGCTTCATTCAATTTCTTGAAGGCAAGGCTGGATAGGAAAGTAATAATGAGTAATAATGGGCCTGAAGTCTGGTCAAATGGCTGGTTTGTCTGGTTTTTTAACACTATCAAACTTCTATCAAACTACAGTGTCCAGAGATGCTGGGGGTGGCGAGAGGGGGAAATGAATGTGTGTGTATTACAGCCAAGCAGAAGGAGATGAGATTGGAAGCAGGGCCATTCTGTCAGGCCTCCCAAAACATCAGCTCCCTGAAGACATTCTGCTCATCTATTCCCACTGCCAGTCATTTTAGGAAGCTGGAACAGAGGGAGAGGTGTTTGGGCCATTCTGCTTCCTGAAAGGGTTTCCCCTTCTACCTTTCCTCCCCATCCCATTTTTCTTTTGTCCTGTGTCTTTTCAGATGGTCTTTTATTGATTACATATAAGCCTCTTTAGGAGCATTTTCTGGTTGAGAATTAGGATGAAAATGCTGCAGACAAAGATCTTTATCATGTCACTTCTAGCCCTGAGAAAAATATCACCTGTCTATAGCATATTTATTTATTTATGAAATATTTATACCCTATCCAATATAACAAGATCCCAAGGGCAGCATACAGATAAAATCAATTTTAAATGATTTAGAACAATTTAAAATTTTAAAACAGGTGTGATCTTCCTGTGCCATCTAGGCAGTTATTCATCAGAGTGGATATGTAAATGGGGGCAGGGGACCTGCCCTGTGAAAAGTTGAAGGGGAACATGGAAATTCAGAGAGAATCATTAATGATAATGGAGATAAAGTATGACATATAAAGCTTGCCATCGCAGGTGCAAATAATGACATGTGCACAGTCAGTACAACAGTGAAGAGAAATCCAAACTTAGGAAAAAAGTGACAGTTCTGGGCCAAAGTTAATCTTTAGTGGCAAAAAGCAACTCATTTCCCATAATTAAGTGGACATTTCCGAAGTCCTTGCAGTAATGTGTCTATATTACAGGTGCATTAAGGAAGTTAAACAAACAAGTGGAGAGTGCAAAGTCTTGTCAGAGATTAAAAGATTATAAACAGCAGGAAGAAGAGATGCAATTGCTTCTCTTTGCAGCTTAGAGCAGTGGAAGTGTCATACCCAGCCAGGGAGCAGTGCTAATGGCTCAGAAGAGGTGGACACCCGGCTTGTGACATTTACCTAATGATGTTCAGCAAAGACAAGCAGATGTGAGACTGGACAGCATGATGGCAGATGCAAAGCCATGTAGGTTCAATACATCTCTATTGCTATAGAGGTGCTGGCGGCGGCTGAGGTTCATGTAAGCGTCCTTTCTCTTTAAGTCCCTGTATACTAGAATAATGCTGTTCTTTGTAGTCAGAAAGCACTACTAGTAAGTAGGATCAGGCTGTGCCCCCTCAATTTCCCTTTTCTATACCATAGGAGTGCATGTTGAGTGTAATTGTCTCTTTTGTTTTGTGTCTTGAAACTTGCTTACCATTCTCTGTAGGACTCTTAACACAGAAGGGGTTGACCACCTGCACAGTACATAATTAAGGAAGCGTGAAATCCCTGGGATTCCTAGCGGAGAGATGTGGGGTGCAAAGTAGGACAACCGACCTGCTGTCTATTTATTTAGTGAAAACAAATCTTCATTAGCTTCTATGTTGGCCTGCCCAGTATTACAGAAAAAATTATTTTCTTGCTTTCTTCTTTGTAAGACTTGAAGTTTATGTGGCACTGTTTTCTGTGAAGGCTAAGAGACTATCTGGACAATGTCCACGATCTGCTCACAGTGACAGCAACTTTGCCAGTTGATGACTGTCCTTGGAGAAGATGAAGGTGACAGTGAAGATGAAGGTGAAGGAGAGGGAAAGATACGTCTCTGTGATTATCAGTAGCATGTCTTGAAAAATGAGGGTTGTTCTGGCTCCTTCCTCAAAGGCACAAAAGACTTGGTATTAAACTTCTCCCTACAAAGTGAAAGTGGCTTGTGGAGAACCCACCCTTCTACATGGCTCTCTGCAGTTTATTCTTCAAGATAAAGCTAGTCCCAATAGGATGGCGTACCTGTTACTGAACTATATATGAATGTATAGTTTATTATCTTGACAGAATAACTTAAACCTTTCTTTGATCTCTGTTATACCTCCAAAATTAGGGTCTCAGCATGGGGACAGGATATCACTCATACCTAAGAGCAAAATGCCATTCCTCTGGTAAGACAGAAAATTACCGTACTTCCTGAGTTCCCAATGCAGTAAACAAATGAAAATGTGTTAATTGTCTGTGGGGATGGCAGATATGGTGATGCTCGGCACATGCAGAGAGGCACATCATTGCCATCACATAACCTGTCGTATTCAAGAAAAATTGTGAGCTTAACTTTAGTGATTTCTGGCTCACATTATACCATGAATAACACAGGAGAGGGGGATTTGGGGTGTTTGTGTGTGTGAAGGGGCAATTTTGCTGGTACACAGCATTTGTAAAGAGGGCATATCTGTCAGGATCTTTGATGTGTGGCTTGTGTTAGTCAATGGTGAATGTAGTGTTCTATGTATGTGGTCAGAAGTACACTTAATTGGATCCCCCCTCCTTTTGTCTGTGTATGTGTGCAAATGTGACTATTTGTCACTTGACTTGAGGGACATTTTTCATGAGACTTCCTGTTCTCTTACTCAAAGCATGCAATGAATTTGTGTTGGATGGTTATCTGGATGTGTCGTGTTAGGTGCGTGTGTGGATGGTTATTCCTCAGTGGTATTTTGGTGGCTCACTTTTTATTGAGGCTGAGAGATGCTTGCATTTGGGGTAATCTGTCATAGATGGTCAATCCTGTTTTGATGGTTCTCTTGAGGAGTGTGAAGGTGGGCTACCAGGGCCCCCGGGGTGCAGCAAGGAAAACAAGTGTGTGCAGAATTCCAGTTTGGGTATCTGAATCATCATGCTGGAAATTTAAAAAATAGATAAATTGCCAGATTAGCATAAGTAGAGAAAAACACATTATTTACCAAATTTTAGTCCCTACCAAATATGGAGTTGATGTCTTGCTTTCAAATTCAAGTAAAGCTGATATTTGTCCATCACAGCTTTGGACAATAATTCTGGACAAAATTACTGCTTTGGACAATAATTCCCAGATTCCCTTAGTCATCATGGCCAGTGGATTCTGGGTATTGAAGTCCAAAAAAGAAACTTTTCTAAGCTCTGGGGGGAAATATAGATGCAGCCTAACCTCACACCTGCTAGAGAAAAAGTTTAGCCCTCCAAGCCATTTGAGCATAGCATAATCCAGAAGCTGAATGTTCCAGAGATGTAACCCTGTAAACAAAACTGGAAGAATGCTTTTGCCTGTGAGATCTTCTGTGGTCACCCACCAGTAGATAAAGAGTTGCCAGCCTCTCCTTCTAGTCTACTGGTCTGGTGGCTCAGATAAGGGGTTGGGAGGTATATACATACACAAACTCTGGTGCAGAGAGAGCAAGCCTGGAATCATCTGTATACTGCATATTTCAGGTGTCAGGGGAATTTCTTTGCTGGAGCAGGGGTTGAAAAGAAAGGGCTGGGGAAAAGATTACTGTATTTAAAAAAAAATCTTAACAGTGCCTTGAAGCCATATGTTCTTATCTGGAAACCCAGCCTCTTCATCCTAGATTGGTGCAGGCAAGGTGGTCTTGTCCTGCTGAGAGAACCTCTATGTGTGCTTCAGCTATATCTATTTAGTAGTGATGGCCTCTTTTTTGTAATTCATGCTCCTGCTGGTAAGTCTACTTTTTTTGCTTTTGGGGAATAAGTTATTAAAATGTTGGTTAGCGTGATTTCCTGGATTTGCCATTCTTCAACTTTCAGCTTCCTACCACGGGTGTCTAGAAGTCATAATCTCTGAGTTGTACATGTGTGGAGGATGGGTGTGGGAGGCAGTGGATGTTTCTTGAGCACATCCATGTAAATGCATGGACATGGACACAAAGGCTACACACAGAGCCCAGGCTGCCATTTCTTACCCTGCAAGGCAGTGATCTTTGATGTGAGGATGGGGGACTTATAAGTATTTCCCTATTTTCATCATTGACGCGTTGGCAGTGGGTGGGGAGAGGGAGGTATGCCTCTGTTCGTTATGCATATCAGAAGTATTCAGATCCCTTTCACACATTTTGAACCCCAAATTCTAGGTCACAGTTCAGAAAACCTGTGGGTCACTTCACTCATGATGTTTTTCTTTCACAGAGATAAAAATCAAGTGTGGATCAAACTGTTTATGCCATCACCACTTGTGAAATGTATTTAATTCATCATGTGGGTTAGGAAGCTGCTTTGTACTTGCAGTAAAATAAGCACTTGCATCAGCCTTGAGTGAGGGTGAGGACTCACAGGAAAAAGAAAATGATGCGTGAAAGGATCTAAAGACACAGAGGATAGCTGCATATGCATGGATGTGAATGTACAGTAGTAGTGAATATGTATCAGCATACCCATTAGGGATGTGTACAACAGTCAGTTAATTTTCCACAGACTTCCTCCTTTTTCCATCTCTATACTTGGTCCATGTTATTTTTGAGTGAGGCTGGGTGTTTTTGTTTTCAGAAATGTCTCTCCATTTGAGGCAGAATATTTTCTGAATTGTATGTTCATTTTTTTCTAACGAGTAGCCATCTACTTGTTAATTGAAGTGTGCTTGTACACAATTCTGAAATGATTTTCTATGTATGTTTTTTTTAAAAAAATATGCAGATTTTGATTGGCCATGTTTTTCAAAGTTCTGAAATGTGAAAATTTTGAAATGCAATGTGTATCTGGTCTGCCTTTTCAGAGCAATGCAGTGCAAAAATCAAACACACACACTCATATGATGCGTGTTCCTCACACATTCCTGGTACCACTGCATTTACTATACTACATTAGTGGAACTGACATAGATTTCCTCACTAGAGCTTTTGCCCTTGCAACATCTTTTCCTTCCTCTTGGGAGGGAGGAGACATAAAGGAGGAGAGGTTCTGTGGGTGTTTCTTGCTATGTTTGACAGCTATCCCAAGTCAGACGTGGTCTAGAGCAAGTGTTTGCTTCCTGTTACTTTGTCCCTCTGGCTAGAAAAGCTGTTTCTCTCGAGAAACCCACCTGCCTTCTGGATCCTGTCTGAGAGTGGCTTGTGGAGAACCAAACTGATCCTGACATGGGTAGGTCAGCAATATATTTATACCCCTTCTCTCCCTCTGGGTGGTGTCCAGAGCCTAGCTACACAGGCATAGCAGAGAATTTTGGAATTAGACAAATACAGCAAAGAGAAACCAGATGCTGTGGAGAGCAATGGATCAGGGATCTCTATAGAATGACTCAGGGAAATGGTCAAAGAGGAAAAACAGGACTCAATAGCTAGAGGGGATAATATACCAAGAGACAGAGAGGAAGATAGGGCTAGGAATGATGGAGGGTGGAGATGCAAGGAAGTGGATTAGATAAGAAGCTGGATCTCAAACTACTGCAGGCATAAGTAGCTGTGCCTTGCTGTTAGAAAACCAGAGCAGGGTAAAAGTTTTGTAATTTTCTAGTTAGTCCTAATAAAGGAATTACTATACTGTGATTTTTAGATTCTAACTAGTAGGATTGGACTACAGCTATCAGAATCCCTTGCTACTTTTAGCTGTTCAACAACACCTGGAAGGCCATGTGATTCCACCTGCAGACTCTGACCTATGGTCAGAAAAATGAGAAGGGGGGGGAAGAGAGCAAGAGCTTTTCATTTGAAATGGATGGAGCAGGTCTAGGGAAGAACATATTTATTAGTTCCATCCTACTTGGTTTACTCCACATTTCCAAGAGAAAACTGAATTTTTTACTTAGCTTGGTCAGTTTCTCTCTGACTTCAGAAAACCTGTAGCATGATTCAGTTCCCAAAAGGGGATCTGGCTCTGACCCCTACCCCCCACAGCATAGTTCCAGTGTTTGTAGCAGATAAAAACCTTGAGGTTGTATTTGAACTGAGTGTGTCTGGAACCAAAAGGGTCTACATCTTGTGAAGCTGGGGCCCACTTCCCTTTCAAGAGACAGAGAGTTGGTGGTGTTTGTTTACCAGCCATTGAGGCTGGGCTTTTGGTAGTTAATATAAGTGGAACATGTTGGATGGGCTGTGGATTGAACGGGTCCCAGAAATGCAGAACATTATTTTTAACATTTACCACCACCCACAGCTGAGAGGGAACAGGCTTTTATTAAAAGAATGTGTGATTAATGATTCACAGACAAAGCTGTAGCTATGAAGGTTATACAATCCAACATACCCCTCTACACGCACACACACACACCACAGAGAGAGACCCCTGATTATCTATCCATTTACAACCCACCACAATAACTAAAGACAAAACCTTACCCTCTGCGTATTATACAGTGCTGGAGAAATACCATGGTGACAAGCTTGCCAGCAAAAGATAGGATGATGGTGGAGGCATAGATAGTGAGGGGGGCAAGTGGTGGCATAGGCACATGTCAAGCTGGAGGATAGATGATTGACAGAAAGTTGGGTGTCTTAAGTTGAGCAGATGGTGGGATGTGAATCTGTGAATGCTGGAGGGAGTTTGAGAGGGTGCATTCCTGTTTAGCAGCCATCATTTGTGCAATGAATTATCATGTGTAACTGCACAGGCTTATATTCATGGCTCCTTGCCCTTGCCCCTCTCTTTTCTCCTCCATTATGTGTCTGCCCTACCCATGATAAATTCCTCAGGGTGGGAGGGTCTGTGTCTTCAGCCTGGGCTTACTTTGTAAAGTAGCAGTATATGCGGATGGTGCCATATAGACACATAGCGGCTATAATTAACAGCATCATAGCATCACAGAGTTGGAAGGGACCCTGTTACGGTAATATCCTTTCTTGCTTGAAGCATATAAAATTCAAAAAGCTACCCATTGATGTTTCCAACTAGAGAAGTCTGGTTGTGTTGCTGCCTGACGGCCTATTCATTTCCCCATACAAAGCACTTCTGTGGTAAAGGGAAAAAGTGTGAAGCTTGCCTATGCACTTTGCTGTGAGTAGTGCCTGCATAAATGCATATCTCACCACATATGTATGTGCTGGGAAGCTACACATCGGACAGGTGATATGACCATCACATGTTACATCTTTCATGCAAATTTCATACTCCTTTTTCTACACTCAGAATCTTTCATGTAGGAGAAAAGCATAAAGTGGATTTTAAAGTAAGCCTATTGTACTGTGTTTCCATAGCATGTAACAAGCATAGAATCATAGAATCATAAAGTTGGAAGAGATCACAAGGGCCATCCAGTAAAACCCCCTACCATTCAGGAATAAACAATCAAAGCATTCCTGACAGATGGCCATCCAGCCTCTGTTTAAAAACCTCCAAAGGAGGAGACTCCACCACACTCCAAGGCAGTGCATTCCACTGCCGAACAGCTCTTACTATCAGGAAGTTCTTCCTAATGTTTAGGTGGAATCTCTTTTTCTGTAGTTTTAGTCCATTGCTCCAGTGTCCTAGTCCCTGGAGCAGCAGAAAACAAGCTTGCTCCATCCTCAGTATGACATCCCTTCAAATATTTAAACATGGCTATTGTGTCCCCTCTTAACCTTTTTTTCTCCAGGCAAAACATACCCAGCTTCCTAAGCCGCTCCTCATAAGACATGGCTTCCAGATCTCCCACCATCCTGGTCACCCTCCTCTGGACACGTTCCAACTTGTCAATATCATTCTTGAACTGTGGTGTCCAGAATTGGACACAGCATATAATGTGGCATCTTGTTCTGCTTAGGTCACGCAACATCTTATTATCAGTAGTGTATTAAAATAACAAGCTCTTAGATGTTCAAACCCTTTTACATAGGTCATGATAACAGCTCTGCAAGGTAGGCTAGTAGGATTATCTAGTTTTGCTGATACAAGATTGAGAAAGAGAGGATGATAGCTTGCATAAGGCAGGCTTCTGCAGTCATGGTTGAGATGATATCTGAATAAGGGATTCCCAGGTCACTATAACTGTACTATACTATGTTACTATACTGCATGGTCAAAGCAGAGAAGAATTAATTTTTATTCAAATGCAGTGCAAAATGCTGGATCCACAAATAGAGTGCTCCACTTGCACAGTGGTGCTTTCCTGTCTCCCTCATCCCCAGTTTAGCCCACTGTGTCTCCCCCTACCCCACCCCAGTTGCTCCAGAGGGTTCAGGGATCCTGTGGTCTGGGATGGGACAGTAGCTGAGCTACAGCAGAGTAAGGAAACTGTGAGAATCAAGCAAGACTGCTTTGCGTAAGTAGTTGTGCCTTTCTGCTCATGAAATACATCTCTGGATCTAAGCAAAAATGTATTAATGTGCTTTGTCATCATTATAATACTATATAATACAATTGTGAAGCAGCTCCTACGTCTGGCAGGGCAAAATCACCAACCTACCATCTAGCAGAATGGCATGTGTAGAAATCCTCTAGTAAAGTCATTGCCACAAAAGGGATTTTATGCTGTACTATTGCATAGGGTCTGGTAGGCCAAGTGTTTGGTCTGACTATGGTCTCCTCCCACCCCCACATGAATGTTACTAGATAGTCTTGGACAAGTAACTATCTTTCATATTGATTTGTCTCACAGCAGGATTAAAGAGGACCAAATTCGACAAGGATACCTGTTGTGATAAAGGCAGTGTGGTTTAGTGGTTTGAATATTAGACTAGGACTCTGGGAGACCAGGGTTCAAATCCCTACCCAGCTGCTGGGTTACTGTGGGCAATTACACTCTCAGCCTCAGAGGAAGGCAATGGCAAACCTCCACTGAATAGTCTTGCCAAGAAAAAGCTGTGATAGGGTTGCCTTAAGTTTGTCATAAGTCAGAAATGACTTGAAGGCACACAACACCAGTTGTGATCCATCTTTAGCCCTTCTGTGGTCAGAAATAAAGTATCTGTATACCCAAGATTTCATTTAGTGCTCTAAAGCAGAAGTGGCAAGCTATGCCCCTGCACCTGGAAAAGTTACTCTTTTAGACTGCAACTTCCAGAATCCCTCAACCAGCATGGGAACCAGAAGTCCAAAAATTAGCATTTCCAAGCTTTGTTGTGGTCCTCAGCCTAATTTAAAAAAAAAACCTTCAGCAGCGATCAGTTCAAACCTGTGGCAAGAGTGGTCTACCTATCTCCTCCTAACTTGCTGGGTGAGGCGGAAGAGAAAGAGAAGGGAGTGACTTTACTCATTTAATGTCCATATTGTGCCGATCCTTTTATCTTGTTACTAATTGTGTCAAGTTGGCTTTGACCTATAATGACCCTATGAATATGGAATCTCCAAAGCACCCTATTATTAACAGTCCTGCTTAAAGTCTTGCAAAGTCAGGATAGTGATGTCTTTAATTGAATCAATCCACCCCTAATCAACCAAAAGGTGCAAAATACACCATGTTAGATTTTGAAGGTCACAGTCAAAGGGTACAAAAACATGTAGGAGGAGGAAAGTGATAGGACTTTTTCGGATGGAAGAAAAGTAACGCAAGCAGCGTCGCCAGGTTGCGACGCTGCTGCGCAAGAGGGCGCCAGTTTCGAACGACGCTCTTCCCAGCAGTACTGTTGCAGTACCACTGGGACATTTGAGCGTGATATTTTTCCTTCCCAGCGTCATATTTTACTCACGATCGCTGATACTTTTCTTCCATCCGAAAAAGTCCTAAAACTATCTTTGTCTGATGAAGAAACCTCTGAGCTTCAAATGCTGTGTGTTTGGCAAGCCACCTCTGAACAAACCTTGCCAAGAAAACCCTGTGATAGGTTTTCTTAGGGTTACCATAAGTCAGAAATGACTTGAAGGCATACAACAACGATGGGAGATGGAGGGTGAAACTGGGACATTTTAGGAGCAGCTGAAAAAAGTGAGATGGCAGAGGATTAATTGGTTACTGTTACTGTCCAATTGGGACAATTGAAGGGTATGATATGGTGCTTAGGCCCAGATCTTAGAAGAATTAATCTTTTGGGCTTCAACTGCCAAAGTGCCACTGGCCATGCTGGCTAGAGGGGGTTTTGGTAGTCATAATCCAAAAAAGAGAGAGAGAGAGAGAAAACTTTTCAAAGCTCTGCCAAATGCAATCAGTCCAGGTCTAGCAATGCCCCAGATATTTCTGTACAGGAGCCTGCACACATTCCATCCCAGAGGCAACTGTGTGCTATCTCAGTACTGTATGATAATTTTCTCTGTTTAAAATGATCACCATGTTCCACCCAGAAGTACATGAGCTACTAACCTGTAGAAAAACGCTGATACACCTTGCTCAGGTTTCCAAGATGACACACAGCTTCATTGATTTTGCATTTTCTGTGTTCTAACTGCAGGTTCAGAAAACAAATTGCCCCAGGATCAGGAAGGAAGTGCCCTAGACATCATGGAGCACCGGGGTTCAGGAATGGCCAAACGCCTGGCCACGTTCATCTCAGGTCTGGTGGAATGCATGTGCTTCGCAGGTGTCATCTTTGGATGGGCATCCCTGGTCTTTGTCCTCAAGGACTTAGACTACTTTCAGGATCTGTGTGTGTCAGCTGCTAATCAAACAACCAATCAAACAGGTATGATCAGGGGAGAGTAATCAAAAGAGAGGGGTTTAGTTGGAGTAGAAATACACCTTGGACTTGATGCCAACAGCCGTATGGCAAGACTGCAGGCTTTGTAATCTCCCTAAGCCAAACACAACCCACCAAGCCTACATTGCTGCCTGCCAAATGCTTCACAATTTTTTGTTTTGTTTTTTGGTATTCCAAGGCAGGTGAATAAATCCAGTGAGCTTTAGGAAGCTCCAGTGGATCACCATGCATGGTTGGTAGGATAAGTTTAACTTGTCTGTTTGCAAGTTGTGTAGGCCTGGCTTACTTAGGGGGCTGCAGAGGAAGGAGGGTGGGTATACAG
The DNA here is from genome assembly GCA_030847615.1 of Gambelia wislizenii. Classification (NCBI taxonomy): domain Eukaryota; kingdom Metazoa; phylum Chordata; class Lepidosauria; order Squamata; family Crotaphytidae; genus Gambelia; species Gambelia wislizenii. Next base: position 339,423,297 of record JAUMIR010000001.1, on the reverse strand, counting down.
ATGGGGCAGGCTTAAGGTGCATATGAATTACTGAGAGCAAAGAGCTATCAGCAGGTCCAGTGTTATCAAAGGAGTTTCTGCACAGCTGTTTGTCACAGAACTTTTTCTAGGAACAGCTGATACAGGCCATTCTTTATCCTGAGTGACATCTGTGGTTAGGGCTTCCATCCTGGCGTTTGTCACTCCAATGTGAGCACATCGTTAGAGAAGTATGAACTTCCCCAGAGTGTTCCTCTTTCATGGCCATGTGGCTTGGAATGGTTGGGTGGGCTATCTCCTGACTGGCTCTGTTTGAAGAAACATAGGCCAACATATTGAATGGCAGGCTGGAGCACCTTTTCCCCCAGCTGATGTACTCCCCTAAAACCTCTTCAGCATGCCTCTTTGCCATGACAGACTGCGGCATTTGTGTGTAAATAATTATTGAGCTTGCTTTGTTTGTGTTGTAAGAGGACTGTAAATATTCAAAGATCAATGTAACAATGTTCTGAGACATGAAGAGAAAGTTGACACACACCCCTCTTTGTCCAGAATAAAAAACTCAGTTTAACAGGGTTCTTAATCTTGCCAATCCCACAGGCATGCCAGGCTTCCAATGCACCAGGTACAGCCGTAGAACACCTAGCTGAGAGTTCTTCTGAGTTTAAACAGAACACACTATGAACATTGTTAAATATTTGCATCCAGCCTCAGTACTACCGGTACTGAAATGAAAGTTGCAAGACTTTCCAGTGAGAAGCTGTGAAACTTTCAGGAGAGTTTGAGCCCTTGCAGCTTTTGTTTGAGAAAGAAAAAGTGCTGGTTATGAACAGCATGGTGCTAGAGCTTGTTAGGGTGAGCTGTTTGGAGAACATGGGGAACCAGCATTAGAATTAATGTAACTGTCTGCCTTTCAGTGTGTGTGTATGCACACGCGCGTGCACGTGAATGCACATACAATGACGGTTTAATAAAGTTACATTTCAAAAGTAATATAATAAAAGGAAACACAGGTAAAGTTTTTCATGGGATGGGTAATGCTGTCCAGTTACTTTTAAAAGTTACTTTCTAAGGACATTTTGGGTGGTATTTTAGGCAGCATTTTTCAAGTTTTGTACCATTCTGTTAGTAGTCTTACAGCTTTTTTAAAGTACTGAAAAATGCAATGAGCATGTAGAATCACAGAATTGGAAGGGACCACCAGGGCCATCCATTCCAACCCCTGGCCCTGCAAGAATACCCAATCAAAGCATTCGCAACAGATGGCCATCCAGCCTCTGTTTAAAAAAACCCAAAGATGGAGACTCCACTACACTCCCAGGCAGTGCAGTCCACTTCCGAACAGCTCTTACTGTCAGGAAGTTCTTCCTAATGTTTAGGTGGAATATCTTTTTCTGCAGTTTGAGTCCATTGCTTCGTGTCCAAGTCTCTGGAGCAATAGCAAACAATGTGAAGTCGAAGGCTTTCATGGCTGGCATCCATAGGTTTTCTGTGGGTTTTTTCTGGGCTGTGAGGCCGTGTTCTGGAAGAATTTATTTCTGACGTTTCACTTGCATCTGTGGCTGGCATCTTCAGAGAATGGTTGGGTAGGAGTGTGGGGGGGTTATATACAGTGAGTCCTATTGGAGAGGATATGTAAATTTGTGTATTTGAATGGCTAGTTTTTGGGTGGAGATATGCAAGGTGGATTAGTGTCTACAGAACAACCAAGAAAATCCAAGAAATGCTACGCTCAGCTAAGGACAAAAGAGACCCTCTCACAGCCGCAGGAGTTTACTGCATACCATGCAGCTGTGGACAAGTTTACATAGGGACCACTAAACGCAGTGGTCAAACACGAATCAAGGAATATGAGAGACACTACAGACTGGGCCAGCTAGAAAAACCAGCAGTAGCAGAAAATGTTATAAACCAACCTGGACACAAAATGTTATTTAAAATCACTGAAATTCTGGACCAGGCCAACAACTATCATGTCAGAATGCAGAGAGAAGCTATTGAAATCTACAAACACCTGGACAACTGCAACAGGAAAGAAGAAACCCTAAAAGTAAACAAAATCTGGCTACCAGTCTTGAAAAACTCTAAAATCAAAACTCAACACATGCAAATGAACTCTACCCAGGGAGAGGGTGATATCCAGCAGACGATGGACCATTAGCCAAACAGATATTAATCCTCCTTGTATATCTCCACCCAGAAACTAGCCATTCAAATACACAAATTTACATATCCTCTCCAACAGGGGCTCACAGTATATAACCCCCCCCCACTCCTACCCAACCATTCTTTGAAGATGCCAGCCACAAATGCAGGCGAAACGTCAGGAATAAACTCTTCCAGAACTTGGCCTCACAGCCCGGAAAAAACCCCACGGAAAACCTATAGCAGAAAACAAGCTTGCTCCATCCTCAGTATGACATCCCTCCAAATATTTAAACATGGCTATCATGTTACCTCTTAACCTTCTCTTCTCTAGGCTAAACATACCCAGCTCCCTAAGCATTCCAGACCTCTCACCATTTTAGTCGCCCTCCGCTGGACACATTCCAAATTATTATAGCACAATACTCTGTATGTCTGGCTGTCTGTAATGGCAACTATAATTAGTGGGAGTGGGAGCTTTTTGTAATGCATTATGTAACTAATTACGTTATGTGAAAGGAATTTTCCAAACTCGGTAGAAAATAAAAGGCCAAATATTGAGAGCTGCAGTATCATAAGTATGTGCTTGGGCATCTTTGCACAGGAGGCATTGGGGACTGTGATTAAAACCCTTCTTCCTTTGCAGACTGCAGTGCCCAGGATGAACAGCTCTCCCTCATCTTCACCATTGGCTCTTTCATGAACAATTTTATGACCTTCCCCACAGGCTACATCTTTGATCGCTTTGGCACCACTGTTGCCCGCCTGCTTGCTATGTAAGTGCTGGATACACAATGCCTTCCCTGTTTTCCTTTTTTGGAGCTCCCTGTCCCTGTGGAACAGGATTTCTGAAAGTTGTGCTTTTAATTGTTGTGCTGCTGGAAGAAATTTGGCAGTGCAATTTTTTCCATCACTGCAGCACTGGGAGGGGAGAATATGAGTCTGTTAAATTCCATCCTTCCATGCAACTGTTGATCAACAAAGAACTTTAAATGGAGAAGAGGTTCCCAGGGGTGGGCATCCTCCTCCATGTGTTGTTGGACTGCAGCTCCCAGCATTTCTCATCATTGGATATCCTGGCTAGGGCTGTTGGGAGTTACAGACCCATGACATCTGGAAGGATGCGTGATTTCCTACCCCTGCTCTAGACCAAACAGTGGCCACTGCAGGTTGATTCAGGGTCTGAAGAGAGATGCAGAGCTGGTCTTGGTGAAATGTACCTGTAGTTTGGGGTACTCTGAGTACTCCTGTGTTGGATCCGCAGGTGCAGCTGAATGAGGTAGTGGAATGGACTGCAGCAGTGCAGGCTGCAAACAAGGTGTGCCACTTTTGACTGTTTCTCCATAGAAAAACAATCTGCAAGTACAAAATAGCACATTGTGGAGAAAATTTCTTGCCAGATCCTTCTTCCTGCTGTGCTAGTTTTCAGAAGACATTCCCAAAAATGTGATTACCTTCCTGGAGTCTGCAGTGGTCCAATCAATTACCTTGCTGCACGTGTACACCGGACCTCCCTCATATTTTTTTTTCTTTTTGGAAGATATAGGTAAAGTCCTATGGAAGGGAACTATGAGAAGACATTTTCTTCTGCATTCCCCCCTCTCCTCTTTCTGTCTTCCTCTTTCTTTTCCTCTCTCCTCCCCATCTATCAGGGTTGCCAGACATCTGGAACGATAAATTCCTGTTATCTCTGATATTGCAGACTGTCTCCACATGCCCCAGAGTACTGGGACATTTCTCTTGGCTTAATACTAATCTTCATATCCTCTCACATACAGCTTGCTACCACTGACAGCAGGAGCTGCACCCAAAGGAGGTAGAAACTGCTGCCACTTTCTCATGAGGCCTTTGCACAGTGCTGTTTATAAGCCATGAGCTCTCTGTTCAGGGTCCATGAATTGAATAGACATGCTTCTACATCTTTGCTTTTACTAGTATGATCAGCAGAAGAAACTGATGGGTCAGAAGAGCATGGTGACAGGGGGATAGTGCAGACATCCATTGGGATTTGCTTGGTGTGTAGCAGCAATGGAAAATTGTTTCAGGATCTGAGAGCCTGTTCACATGACCTTTTCAGACCATACCGGCTGTGGCTTTTCATTGGGTAACTTCTGACTTCCAGTTGGGCTTTGGACTGAACTGTTTGCCTGTGACTGCCAGTGGCATGGTACTGTAACACAGCACTAAACCAGAAGTGTCCCTGAACATTCAGTTTTGATGTTGTGTGGGGGAGAGGAGAAACATTACCTTTTAAATTTTAACTTGGCTACATTTGGCAAATTCTAGCAGGGTGTCCCAGGGGCATGCTTAGTGCTGCATAACTGCACTTATTTATAAGTTTGGGTTCAGTGTGAATGTGTGGACTAGTAGAAACATATTATTTTCAATTTGAAATATCTGAAATCTACAATGGCAACCATGTCTTGAGCTGGGATGATGACAGGCTATTTTAAATTGTTAGGAACTCTCAGCGAACAATGAGGGACAAGTTACTTAGGAACACTGTCATTTTGGCTTTGATGGTAGCCAAATAAAAGTTTCTTTTTAAAAAACATTTTCATCTAAGGTTTTCCAAAAATATGCCAAAAAGAAGAACGCCAAAAAGGATAATTTAGCAATGATATCTAAATATAACTTACATTATATTATAATATATTAACAAAAAACAAATAAAAGGTTTCAAAGATCATACTGCCCCTTGCACTTAGCTTTAAAAATGAATGGGCAACCTTAGAAAATGAGAGACTATTGAAATTAGAGGGTGATAACATCAGCTATGGATGTCACACCTACCTGTTCTATGGAAAAGACACAGTGAACAAAGACTTTGAAACTACATTCAAAAAGCACTTTTGAAGACCTGGAAAAAAAAATACAAAGCCAGACTTTGTTCTAAAATTCCATTATGGAATTCCTTGCATGAAGCTTTATTTGGTAAAGAAGGCATTCTAACACATAACTGGCAAGCATACAAAGATATGCTGTTAATAAATGGAGATCAACATAGACTCAAAATGCAAGAACTCAACAGAGATGGAACAAAATTCCATTGGTAAAACAAAATATGATACAATGGGCACAGAATACATATAATGGACCGATTCAATTGATCTCAAACAGTGGGAGAAGATGTAGACTATAAGACTGAAATACACTTTATGCCAAGACATTAAAGAAAACACCTACAAGTTATTTTTCAGATGGCATTTATCCCTGTACAAATTGGCCAAAATGTATAAAAACATGAGAAGTAACTTCTGGAAATGTGATCTAGACCCCGACACATTTCACCACATGTGGTAGCATTGTAACTTGGTTAGGGACTATTGGTTAAGAATACAAAAAACAATAATTGAAATATTAGGGATTAACATCGCTCTTAAACTGGAGATTTTCCTGCTGGGCATGACTGAAACAGATCTAAAGAATATGTGAAAATGCTATTTTATATTATCGTCTGCAAGGATTGTTGACCCTAGAATGTGGAAAAATAAGATGACTCTGTCAATAATTGATTGGCTCTTGAAAACATACAAAATGGTGGAAATGGACAAACTCACATCATTATTGAAAGGAAGATCATTAGAAAGATTTCAAGAAGATTGGGTGAAATTGATAAACTACTTGAAGAATAAATGGGGAGATTTAGCTACGGCTGGAATTAAAGATTAAAAGAGTACTGATTAAAAGATCTAAAAGATCAATTTCATAACAGAATTTGTGTGTTACTATTTGAAATATAACTTCCTGAAAAACAAAAACAACAACGACAACAAGATAGGAAAAACAGAATAAGTATAGATTTAACAATAGACAGTTAACTCAGGGTCATGAAACATGAACATGGGGGAAAAAATCAACTAACAACGAAATATAATTGGATGGGCACAGCAAAAAGGTTAAAGCAATAATAGTAAAATTATCAATAAGAATAACATTATAGAAATATATTGGTGATAATACAGAGGAATTGTGAGGTAAGTCAAAGTATGAAGTGAGTAAGTATGATTCAATAAGAAAGAGTAGAATGTGAGTAGAGACACATGTAAAGGTGTATAAAATGTCACATAAAAATGTATAAGAAAGAGAAAAGTATTTAAGAGGCAAAGTAATTAGAAAGTGTTTTTGGTGAAGAATGTGAAGAGAAAATGTAGAAGATGGGAGATTAAAGAAGGAAAGAATGAATGGGAGTATATGAGAAGATGGATAATATAAATGGAATGGTAATGGAAGTGAAATAGGCCAGTTACACACTGCACAAATAATCCAGTTTGTAACTGGATTATTTGCCAAGGCTTCTTCCTATGGAATCCTGGGATTTGTAGTTTGGTGAAGCACCAGCATTCTTTAGCAGAGAAGGCTAAAGGCCTTTGTAAAACTATAAATCCAGGATTCTATAGGAAGGAGCCATGACAAATAATCCAGTTACAAACTGGATTATTTGTATAGTGTCGATTTGGCCATAGAGAAAGAAGAATGTAAGATTGAGAGTGAGATAGAAGATTTTAGTTAGATATACTGTAATTATGGAAAGTTAACTATGTTAATGGACCGTGTATGTGCAGATATATTGTTTTGTTTTTCTTTCTTCTTTTGTATTTTTGATAAAAAATATAATTTTAAAAAATTAATGGATTTCATCAATTCTTAGGGAGCTTCAAAAGACAATCTGTTATTATTAACATTAGTAGTGAACTCATCACTTTGTTATATTAATAATTAGGTTGTGTGTGTATGTGCCTTCAAGTTGCCTGTTGATTTATGGCGGCCCCATGAACTTCATACGGTTTTCTTAGGCAAGGAATACTCAGAGGTGGTTTTGCTAGTTTCTTCCTTTGAAATATACCCTACAGCACCTGGCATTCATTGGTGCTCTCCAATCCAAGTACTAATTAGGGCTGATCTAACATCAAACAGGATCTGGTGCCTTTAGGATATTTGGAAAATAATTATATTAGTTGTTACTTTTTAAGGAAAGCATAGGCCAGTGGCTATTAACCTTTTCTTTACCAGGGACTCCCTTTAATTATCTTTTGTTGCCATGGACCCCCAAGACTTAACTCAAGATCTAAAACTCTAATAGTAATAATAATAATAATAATAATAATACCTGATGATAGTAATAATACAATTACACCATCCTTTAACCCTTCCCTCAGAGACACTGGAGGGGAGGGGAGGCTTTTCTCCTGCTTCTTCCTGCAAATTTGTGGCTGGAATGGAGTGAATAGCAATGCCCAGGCCAAGCCAGCCAGCCTTTGCTTTGGCTCCTGTTATGTGGGCTGAGCAGCCTTCAAGTCTTTGTGGACCCCCTGTGAGGACATTGTGGACCATAGGTTAAGAACCACTGGCATAGGCAGTCTGCACTCCAGAACGTCTGTCCAAAGCAGAACTTTACAGCACTGAAAACTAGAGCTCATTTCACTGCACAATCTTCCCAGGCTTTTTATGTCTGATCCCCAACTGCTGATTGGAGATAAAGGCAGAAGAGTAACAAAACATGTCAAAACTTGCTGTTCAAAATATGTAAGTTGTTTTCCATCATTATATCTCTCCCCCCACCTCCACCCCCACATCCCAATCCAAATGAATTAACATAAAGCAGATGTTGTCCTTCTACAAATCTGTGGTGTGAGCAAATGTAGGGTGTATCTTTCCAGGCAATATACCTCATCTTGCCCCCATCTTAGAGCCCTGAAGTTCTGACAATGCAGGGCTTTCCCCCTGTTCTTCCCCCAGTCCTCAGCATGCCCAGGGCAAATATGGAGCTCAGATGGGGGTAGGGCCCTTTACTGTGTGTGTGTGTGTGGTTTTTTTTAATACCAGCTTTAATCTGTACCCACTGTGACAGAATGGATCGGGCTCCGCGTGTCTACAGGAGTCTGTCCCAGCAGGCTGGCCTGTTGCTGCAGCTGCTGGTCCCCTTTGCTCCCTCTGAAGCAGGACCGCAGGAAGCAGGACCACAGGACGTGACAAAGGAGATTATCAGACATTCTAAATATGGCATTATAACAACACCAGGAGATTGCTAAAGGGCTTGCATTTCAGACAATGTCGTTCCCATCTCGTCATGCTCCTGTTCGGCTGTAGTTATGCCAGCACTTCTTTTTATTGATGGGCTAAGCTGCCAATGAACTCCCCACTCCATTTCTGTAACAGAATGACCTGCGATTGAAATGGTGCCCCTGGCGCAATGCCAGTGTCACTAGGATGTCCGTGCTAGAACACTTCTGGGCGAGATCGGGACATCGAGGTAAGTGACACACTTTTTTGTACCCTCCCAGTGTTACTTGTAATGATTTAAGTGTGTTTTTGTGCTTGTTGTTACATTTACTGTAGTATGCGAGAGCAGCCGGGATTTCAATCCAGGAAGTGAAAGGATCTCAGTTTGAGCTCGATTCACTCCTGGGCTGCCCTGCTGAGGCAAGGAGCCACGATTAAGGTAGGTCTGAAGATGTTTTATTTTGGGGCGTTACAGGGACAGGAGTGGTGCGGGAGAAGAGATTGCAAGATGGGAGCACTTTTTTCCTTCCTGTCTGAAAATCTTCCAAGACTAGTCACATGCAGGGGGCCTTGGTCACATATTGCAGGCCAGGTTCCTTGCTTCCAGGAGAGTGAAGGTGGTGGTGGTGGCAGCTGCAGCCATGGCCTAGAGGGCCTGTCTAGACTCTGGCCTATTTTGTGGAGGAAATGGGTGAGGAATGGGTCTGATCTGCATCCAGGATATGCTGGTGGGGAGTCAACATATTCTGGCTCATGTAGACGAGCCCTTAGAATGCTGTTGAGTTGCAGATGGGTCATATTCTAAACAGAGGAGGAGAATCTTCAGGAAGAAGCAATGCAAATGGCCAAGAAGATAGAGCAACTACTGTATGATGGAGTGACCAGAGCATGATTTGTAGGCCATATTTTGAGGTCCCTAGTCCCATTGCTGAAAAAATAAAATAATGGAGGGAGACCAAAGAAACCTTCTTTGGTCTTGGAAGTCTCCAGGAGTGACAGGTTTTCTATAAACCCCCAGCCCTACAACACACCAAGCCACACACATGCCCCTCAAAAATGTCTAGCCACTTCCTGTATTGATGTTTTTTCCTCAGTATTTGACATTTTAGAGGAGGATCCAGGGGGCAGAACCTACTTGTACCTGTTCCATGAGGAATGACTGCATTTTGGGGGCTTCCTTTTCTTTTCTAATTTTAGAAAGGGGGAAGGGCACTAAGATAAGTCTTGTAAGACGGTTGTAAAGAGGGTTGTAAAATTATGCATAGTGTGGACATACCCAGACAGAGAGAAGCATTTTTCCCATGCCCCACCACCCACCACCCAGTTCTAGAGCTTGAAGATCACTAAAGAAAATGATTGGCAGGCATTCCAGAAGAGGCAAAGGGAACCTGACTGATAGGCTGCAGTCTTCTGCCAAAAGCTATGATCATACACAGGGCCACTGTCTGAAGAATGCATCCTAGCTTTTGAGGCTAGCTTCCCTTAATAATTATGAATCCCTCTGTAGGCCCAGAGGGAAAGGAGACCAGTCAAAGCCAGTCATTCTAGTGTCTCTTTCAGTAACTGTGAATCTGGCCTATTTTGTGTGTTATGAGGTTCGGTTATGATCAACTTGGAATAAAGAGCAGAGGGTGGGTGGGGTTTATATTGTTCAGTGAATGGGTCCAAGATCTTTGATAGGACCAAACTGATTTGTACCAGCAAGGAGCCTGGTCTCTGTTCTGTGAATAGGGCTTCCCATTGATTCCGTCACTACTCCTCTCAGCCAGTGGGATTGGAAGTCCAAGGGTTCCTGTTAACTGCAGCACAGGAAGCTGATAGTTGCTGTGACTGCAGTTTTAAGTTCCCTAATTGGTTGAGTGTATTAATACAGTGGGCAAAGTCATGCAGCTCACATGAGTAATGGACTGATTAACCATGAGCAGAGGAGCACATGCTGAGGTGGCTGTTTGGGGTTCTTCCCCCCTCCTTCCCTCTCCTTTTATCAGAGCACATTGCAAACTCCCACAACTTGTGCAAACATGTCCCTCCTGGATTGCCCACCTCAGCACACACACACAGCAGGGACTTGTTCACACACTGGCTCAGTGAAAATCCGTCTGGATCAGCTTTCCCAGTGGTGCATGGAGCCAGAACCAAACACATTTTCCCCTGGGGAGGGGCCGGTACCAAAGAGGACAGGTCTGCTGCGCCTCTCAGCATTAGGTAGAAGAGGGAATTTTAACAGGTGAAATTCTCTCTTCTAGCCATTTTCAAGAAAAGGTAGACACAGAATGAATATTTCAAGCTCCTAGTTCAGTGTAAGTGTAATATACCAATAGTTAGATTATAATATGCGTTCTTATTTGAAATGGTATTTTAATTGCTGTTTGAAAAATACTTTGCCTTGAAAATATACGTAACTGCTGTGTTGTGCAGTGACACTATAGTTAACTTCCCAAAATGTAACTTTAAACTTATCATTTAATAACTCCATATATTCCAAACAAAAGTAATGTTCTCTAACGGACTGTAGATTTTAAAACAAATGTAATAAAAAGCATTTTTTTAAAAATCATTGTGATGGAACTACACTCTAGTAAGCACTCTGAAACAGACTAGATGATGGCAACAGTGTGATAGAAATATTTGATTAAAGACCTTTTGCCCACATATAACTCTCAGTCTAGGGAAGGTCCAGGTGGATGATGTTTCTTGCATGCTTCCAGCTATGAAAATACAGCCGGATGCTGTCTGGGTTGCCCACCCTTCTCTGGCCACTAAATAACCATGGTGCATGTGCGTGTGTGTGTACCAGTAGGAGGAAGGTAATTTGGACTTGAGTGGAGAGGTGCCGCAACATTGCTCCTCCAGATAAGAATTCTGCCATCACCACCTCATGAAATTTCCTTCAGTCCCCAAATTCCTAGCATTTGCAGAGTGAGATGTTGAAAAGCATTCACACCTAGAGTGATTACATTTGCTGTGTTCACATGCCCTTGGTAACTTTTCCTGCCCCCTTTCTTTGGATTCCTAAACTGTATTTCTAAATGCCCAATTGAAATTCTAAGTTACAGCAATGCTAAAAGTTTGGGGGCTGAAGGAAAATTTAATTTGGGTCTACAATTCTTATTTGGGGGGGGCAGTGTTCTCTTTTTGCCTCCCCCTGTAGCTGCATCCCTGCATGAGTAGAGAGTGTGAGAGAAGACAGAGCTCAGCCAAGCTGATCCAGGACATTAGTCACAGGCATTCCTGTTGGACATTTCAGTCTATCTCCCTGTGCAGTGGAAAAGGAGAACATGCGACAAAGTTGTGGAGATGATTAGATTTCTTTACAGGTCTGATGACTCATGGACTGAGAAGTCAAAAGTTTTTCAGTGAATGACCAAAACCTTTTGAAAAGATTTTGAACCAAATCATACATTGTGTTGCACAAATACACTTACTCTCCCTAGAAATAGTTATTGCAACCCAAGTGTTCATAAATAAATTAATAAATGTAGTACATTTCATGCAGAAACATATTTTTCTGCATTTAAATGATTCAGTGTAGTTGTGCACTTATACAGTATAATTCTGTCACAAACTGTAGGTCTGTCACAGTAAACTTTGTGAGTTTATTCTACAGTCATGCAAGTCATCAATGTTCTTTTTACATTTAAATACTGTTTGTGCAACAGTACAATAATGTTGGCTCTTTTAGATTCCACTTCAAAGAATTATATCCTATTTCCAGCAAATGGAGAAATCCACAGCCCAGTAACAATAATTGCTTCCATCATAATGTGTGTGTTTTTTTTAATGTCGCAGCATCAAAATGAGCACAGCATTTCTGAAGATTGTCATTTTAGGCAACAAAAAAACTACACTGCATTACAATGTATGCAGAAAATGGAATTTTGATTTCTCAAACTTTACTTCAATTAAGCAAAACTAGGTAAAATCAGTGTGCTGGTAAACTTCTCACACACATGGGGCTGGCCTTTACAGCTGTTAAAAGGTATAGAAGCCTTTTCTCAGAAGCGATACGAGGACTCCCTGAAACAACATCTCAGGCTCGGCCAAATCACCAACAATGGTCCGCCCTGGCCTCACATCGGGAGGCATGGAGACACACTATCCACAATGCTGCAGTCTTATTTGAGAACTCAAATAACTTGCTCCAACTTTATTTACAATCTTCTTCAGCGTGCTGCTCCAAAGGGCTACGGCAGAGCTTGAAGAAGAAGACGGTATCTATATACATTACCGTACTGATGGTAGCTTGTTTAACTTAAGTCGTCTGAGGGCTCGCACTAAGACTCTAAACTATCTAGTCTGTGAGCTGCTCTTCACTGATGATGCTGCCCTTGTTGCCCACACAGAAGCAGCTCTGCAGTGCCTAACATCCTGCTTCGTAACAGCTGCAGAGCTGTTTGGGCTGGAAGTCAACCTTAAGAAAACGGAAGTTCTTTACCAGCCTGCACCACAGGACGAGCACCACCATCGCCACATTGCCGTCGGCAAATCTGTGCTTAAGTCCGTTCAGCAGTTCACCCACCTGAGAAGCATCATCTCCTCCGATGCCAAGATTGACAAAGAGATCGATCACAGATTAGCAAAGGCATATAGCACATTTGGAAGACTTTACAAAAGAGTCTGGAGTAATAAACACCTGAGGCGAAGCACAAAAATCAGTGTGTATAGAGCCATTGTACTGTCTATTCTCCTTTATGGGTCTGAAACATGGGACACCCATCGCCAACACTTACAAGTCCTCGAACGCTTTCATCAGTGCTGTCTACGCACAATCCTAAATATACACTGGACTGACTATGTGACGAATGTTGCTGTCCTTGAGCAAGCAGGGATCACCAGCATTGAGGCCATGATACTGAGAACACAGCTGCACTGGTCAGGGCACATTTCTAGGATGGAGGACCATCGCCTCCCAAAAATAGTACTCTACGGTGAACTCACCATAGGTCAGTGTAAGAGGGGCGCTCCAAAAAAGCGATACAAGGACTCCCTGAAACAACATCTCAGGCTCGGCCAAATTGATCACCAACAATGGTCCGCCCTGGCCTCACATCAGGAGGCATGGAGACGCAGTATCCACAATGCTGTAGCCTTATTTGAGAACACACGCCGAACAAGTCTTGAAGAGAAACGACAACGCAGAAAAAAATCACAACCTGGAAACATCACCCAAGGAGACCTTCTGCTGTGCTTTCTGCAACCGAACTTGTTTATCTCGGATTGGCCTTTTTAGTCATCAGCGCACTTGCAGAAAGCGCGGGATGAGTCCTTCCTGAATCTTTGTGAAGAAAAGCCAGAGAGAGAGAGATTTGAGAACTCATGCTGAACAAGTCTTGAAGAGAAACGACAACGCAGAAAGAATCACAACCTGGAAACATCACCCAAGGAGACCTTCTGCTGTGCTTTCTGCAACCAGACTTGTTTATCTCAGATTGGCCTTTTCAGTCATCAGTGCGCTTGTAGAAAGTGCGGGATGAGTCCTTCCTGAATCTTCGTTTGTGAAGAAAAGCCAGAGAGGTAGAGAGTGGATAAACTTTTAAAGAAAAGAAATGAAATGAAATCCAGAAGTTGGCATCTCTTTTGTAATAATAGTAAGCACCCCCATAAACCTCAACTAACTTTAGCTCCCTTGATTTTGACAGGAAGGTCAAGCATTTGCAGCTGCTTACTCTCTCATTCAAACGTGGTGCTTAAAAAGTGCTTTCTTTTGGTTGGATTGCATCCATTGTACTGGGGCTTATATTATTAAGGTATAAGCAAAAGGTTAGGGATGTGTGGGAAAGGAGACAGATTAGAAAATGCAGGCATAAAGTTCTACTTGTTTTCCCAGGAGCTCTGCCAACATACTCAAGGAGGAAAAGAAGAGTGATGAAGTAAATTTGCTTAGCCGGGCAACGAAAGAGGCTAGCTTGGCTATCCTTCCACTTTGTAGTCAACCAGCATAAGGTAGAGGGAGCCTGGGAGCAGGCAAGTGTGTCAAGCCAGCCTGCTTAATTTCTAGCAGATGATGAATGCCGAGTACAGTGAAGAAGTAACCCTGCTAGCCAGCTAGCAAAATGAAGCCAGGAAAGTTTTCCTTCTAGCTGAGACTAGAGGTTGAAGCCAAGCAGGTTGTTGTAAGTGGAACTTTCTATTCGTGCTACATCTATGTCTTGTGCAACTTCAACCTATAGGATTGACTCACAGCTGTTCATGGCTTTATCACACTACACTGTTACAGCACTATTATTCTGCTTCAACCACTGTCGCTGCCTCCTGTGGAATTCTGGGGGTTGTAGTTTAGTGAGGTCTAAGAGCTGTCTGGCTGAGAGTTCTAAATGCCCCTTCCTAAACTGCAAATCCCAGGATTCCACAGGAGGCAGCCAGCGCAGTTAAAGTGGAATAATAGCGCTGTAACAATGTAGTGTGATAATCCTATAGAGAACCAAGAACCCAGAGGGATTGAGTGCTTGCTGGTTTCTTTCCTGGAGAATTCACAGAAGCTCAGTACTGGGTTGGATACTGGTGGTGGTGGGCAATTCCACCTGCTTTGGAATTCCTTTGTAGGAGAGGAGAGACAAGAATTCTTCAGTCCATGGGCTGGATGGGACCCCGCAAGGCTTCTCCATCTGTCCTGAAAGCCTTCTGCCAGCAATCTTCTTGCTACCTCATCTTTCCCCTGTATTGCTCAGCTGGTTTCCTCCTGCTTAGCTAAACAGCACCATAGGGAAAGGGAGAAACATTGCTCAATGGAGTGGCTGAAAAACAGCTGAGAAGCAGGGATTCACCATGGCCCACTATAGCCCTGAGCTGTTCTCTAATGATCAGCTGAGGAGTGGGGCTGTGAGAAAAGTGAGGTTTAAACCTCATTTGCCTCGTTATTTGCTTAGCAGACACAGAGAATAAGATTGAGTGTGTATGTGCATGCTTACTGGGGTATCTGTTGTTCCTTGAATTATGAAGCAGAGCTAGAAACCACAGTATGCTATTCTGTGTTATGCTAACCAGAGACGTTTTATTGTGATATACTGTATAATACAAAAGATCTGTGTGTTACCTTTGCTGAAGGCAGTATGTACATGTGTCCTTTTGGCATTGTCTGTTCCACCTGACTACTTTCCCCCAAGGAATGTGGTTGGGGTATGTGTGTCAAGTATCTCACCCTTGCTTTGTAGTATAGCATCACCCATCTCAGCCACTCTGACAGCCCCCTTTCCTACTTTCCTACTGGAGTCTCTTTCCTGTGATGACAATTTTGGGACAGCTAAGTAATAATGTGGCTGGGATAGAAGGAATTTAGAGTCCCAAAACTTGATAAAGTTATGTTTTTGGACTACAGGTCCCATCCAGCAGTTGCAGGGGAGGAACTGAGGGAAAGAGGGTATCTATTTCAGTTATATATGTTTGTTTTTGGTTGCAGAAGTGTATGGGTTTTTTAGGGGTTGCACTAAAGGCCTCATGGAAAAAGTTGGAATTTATATACATACATATTAATATTCTAGTTGCAGTTCTTTACTGGCAAGAGAACCAAATAGCAAAAAGAAATGAGCCAAAATTGTTATTTCTCTTTCCATTCAGATAGTTGACAAAGAAAGAATATCTGAAAATTAGAATACATTCTGTTTTCTTCTAGTGCCAAATATGATGTACCAATTTCTTCAGGATACTGGTATTATTAAGTGCAACTGCCATGCTTCAAAATATAACTTTATCCAAGTAACTGATCTTACATAGGAGTTATATTACTGTTATAACAATTTATGCAATTGAGCTATATGATGCATATCCAAACTTGTTAGGAGAGGTTACCAAATTAGCTTTAAAGTAAAAGCCAAAGTAGAGGTGAATTTAAATGCAACTTTACTTTCACTCTGCAGGTTTACAAAAATGCAAATACCAGTTGTCCCTCCATATTCACGGATTTGGTATCCACGGATTTAAGTATTCACGGCTTGAAAATATTCTTAAAAAAATTATAATCCAAAAAGCAAACCTTGATTTTGCCATTTTATATAAGGGACACCATTTTGCTATGCCATTGCATATAATGGGACTTGAGTATTCACGGATTTTGGTATCCACAGGGGTCCTGGAACCAAACACCAGCGAATATGAAGGGACAACTGTAGTATCAGCTGAAAGGAGGACTGATCATTGAGAGCACAACAGTCTTTTTTGGGGGAAGGGATTTAATCCTTTCTTCAGAATATCCTTTCTCTGTAGCTTTTCACTGGGAGGAAATCCCTCAGTGGTTCAAAGGAGGTTTTATTCTTCCACTGCAAATAGCAGCTTCAGATGAAGGATATTCCTCTGGATTACAGCAGGGGAGCAAAAGGGTTACATCCCTATGAAGTATGTTGTGACCCTCCAACACAATAAATAAATAAATAAATAAATAAATAAAATTAATCAGCCCCTCCAGTGGATGCTATTTTCCTTTACATGTGCAAGTATTTTCCTTTGCATGGAGTTTGGTCTGAAATGAAATAAATTAGAGAGTTTAAATACATATATTAATAAGCCTAGCAGGAACTGAGCCTAATTTTTTAAAAAAGCAGCTTTCCTCCTTGTGCATTGGTTCTCTGTCTGATTCTTTTTCCTGCCTCTCTAACTTTCCACTTTCCCCTCCTCTTCCTCACCATGGTGCCTTTCTTTCTTTACCTCCAGTCTCCCTCTGTCTTCATCTGATCCTTCTATTCCAAATTTTCTCATACCGATGCTTCTCTTCTCCTCTGCTGCCCGTGGTTCCCACAGCTCCCAATCTGTTTGCCCAAAAAAGGATCAGAAGATGATGAATGTGTCTGATGGGGACTGAAGGGAGAAATTAATTCTTCTGCCTACCTACCTTTGTGCCCACAACCCATTGCTTAATTGGTAGCTCGGGTCAAGGGATCTCTTTGTCTTCCAGATCTTCCTACACTTCCGGTACCCTCCTCATCGCATTTTCTACAGCAGGTGAGTGCTCTGATACAGGCTCAATAGCTTGAACTATCTGGGATGAAAATAAATCTTCAGCAATACAGGGGTTGTATAAATGTATATAAATATGACTTTGGAAGAGAAGAATGAATTAATTGGCCTTTCTAATTTCAAAGTTAAAAAAGGGGGATCAAATATCTGGGAATTACAATTATAGGCTGGCCCTCATATACATTCAAAGACACTCCCTTGGTGGATAACTGAAACAGTGGATAATAGGGAACCCTATTATTTTCAATGAGACGAACGCCGGAAATTGACCATAGAAGCACATTGGAGGACCTAAAACATATTTTTTTGGATGTGGATAAATGAAACCGTGGCTGCCGAATCTGTGGATATGGGGGTCAACCTGTATGGGGAATAATAGTGTACTGTTTCAAAATAGTTATGAGAAAATCGGGAAAGAAATTTTAAAAGATTTGGAACAATGGGGAAAGTTAAATTTATCCCTTACGGAGAGAATTAATTGCAGTAATAAAAGCAAATGTTTTGCCAAGGCTTCTATTTTATTTCCAAACAATCTCCATAATAAGAAATTGAATACTTGTTGTGCAATGGCAGAAAGTTATTACCAGATTTGCTTGGCAGGCAAAGAAACCCAGACTAAAGCTTAAAACATTGTATGATTCTAAAGAGATAGGTGGTCTAGGTCAGATTTCCTAATATCAAATTGTATTATGAAGCCTGTTGCTTTGTGTGGCTGAAAGAATGAATTTTGCTTAGATATTCTGTTATTAAAAAGGCAAGACACCAACCTTTTTTGTTGCTATCTGCTCTATTCTGCTTCATGGAAGAGGACTCTTTGGACCTCCAATGTTTTGCACTGCAACACCCACAATTCCTTACCATTGGCCATGCTAGCTAGGACTTTTGGGAGCTGAAGTAAAAAACATTTGAAAGGCCAAGGATTCCCTGAGCCTGTTTTTGTTGAAGGTGAGTTAGCCAAACTTGCAAAACAAATGTACAGTATTAAGAGTTGAACGCTGTCTGTACAGAGCTTTCTGGGGGTTCATCTTACACCATGCAGGATACGTTGGCATATCCTGGATGCGGAGGTGGCCCATTCCCCCCTCCATTACCTGTAGAAAACAGCCTGGAATTCAAGCCGGACACCAGTCCATCTTTGAAGCTGCTGCTATTGCCATTTCCCCACTAATGCAGAAGCCAAGCAGGAGTCCCATAACAAGTGACCAAGGCCCCCTGCATGTTGAGGGACTCCTGCCTGGCTTCTGGGAGAGCCAGGGAGCTGGCAGTGGCAGCAAGGAGTGGCATTCTGAGATGGGCTCTTGTAGATATGTGAGGCATGATCCGGCAATACCAGATTAAACTGGATATTTTCTTAAAATATGGTAAAGGGACCTATCTTGGTTTGCCCCTGTTCTAGCTCTGTATCTGCACCGGGGGTCCTTTCAACTGCCTGGGGGCAGATTGCATAAATGCCCTGAGTCGTTTGGACTACAGGGTTCTAGATCAGGGGCAAGCCGGGGCATTTGGCCAGTGTAGACAAGCCCTTGGTGACAGTGCTTGAGCTAATGTCTGCCAGTCTGAATGGCCAAACCAGCCATTGTTTTTCCAGAATATTCTGGGTTTGATCAAGGGGCTTGTCTGGAATGGCTTATTCTGTCTGTACTTGTGTGAAAATACTGCAAGATGCATAAAGGAATTTCATATTAAAGGACGTTTAATAAATAGGACATGTATACTTTTATGAAAGGGAGCCAGTATGCCATAGATTGTTGGACTAGGACTTGGGGAGACCAGGGTTCAAATTTCCACTCAGCCATGGAAACTGACCTTGGACAACTCACACACTCTTAGCCTGAGAGGAAGCAAATGCCTCTGAATAAATCTTGCCAAGAAAACCCTAAGATAGGTTGGCATAAGTTGGAGTTGACTTGAAGGTGTGTAACAACAAATACCTTTGTATGTGGAAACGTATTAAGGCTCTAGACAGGTCTTTGTGCTGGGAAATCATGTGTGTGTTAGTATGTATCCATGTGAGATTTATACTTTGAAAAGTGTGCCGCTAGAAGCACATTTAGTATTAAAGGGTGCGTGTATATGTGAAAGATAAAGAAGAGTGCATGTTAAGTATATGTGTGTAATATGGCTCTTTCTTAATGGCAAGGAGGAGACTTTGTTTCTGTTCCTCTCATTCCTTTTTGGAGACCTTTGGTTACTTCCTATGTGCTGCTGGATGCCTTAGACGGGTCTTCCTCAATTTTTGTGCCTTCCAGATATATTGAAATCAACCCCCTTAAATCCCAGTCAGCATGGCCAATGGTTCAGGAATTTTGGGAGTTACTACAGAACAGCTGGAGCGGGCCGGGAGTGCTAGGTTGAGGAAGGCCGTCTTAGCCCAATTCTCTAACTGACTTGTGTAGGTCTTTTTTTAACAGTTGGGAAAAAAGGAGCAACACATCCCTGGGTGCCATCCTGAACTCATCCAAAAACAATTTAAAAAACAAGAGAACTATTTTATTTCTTATTATGGACAGCTCTGATGTGGCGTCAAAATTTACACTGGGATGGCATTTGGGGTGCTTTGTATCAATGTGATGATTTGGAGAATTGTAAGCCAGTGTGTTTGCATGGCATATTTGTATGGAAGATGAGCAATAAATGTGAGTCCAACTCCAAGGACTCCAAGCCTGAAGCAGCCTCTTCTCCCCATTCCACCGGGCCAGAGGGCTGTGGAGGGCCCTGAGGACTTCTGGAAGCAGAGCAGCAGCAGGAGGGGGCGTGGCCAGGAGTGGCTGGTGTTTTAAGCCACTCCCACACCCCTCAGGAACACCAGCCAGCAGCCAGAGGGACTCCAAGCTTGCAATTGGCGTCAGCTGAGGCCGGGGATGGAGTGGGGGCGGAAATTGGAGTTGTGCTGGGGAAAGGGAGGTATGGTCGGAACAGAGTGAACAGATGGTACAAAAGAAGGCGGGATCGCTGTTTGTTAGCTATCCCACCTTCAGTTCACCCTGTTTCCCGGAATGGATTGGAGAGCGTACTAACCATTCCACAGAACCTTACTTTGCTCCTCTGCAATGCCAGGTCGGTTAAGAATAAAACTCATATTATTTACGATCTACTCTTGGATGAGGATGCCGACCTGGCGTGCTTCACAGAAACCTGGCTGGGAGAGGATAGCGCAGTCACGTGGGCGCAGGCCCTCCCAGCCGGGTATTCTGTCAGTGAGCAGGTGAGGGGAAGTGGGCGGGGGGGCGGAGTGGCTCTGGTTTATAAGAACAATCTGACCTTGACCAGGATACCTGTCCGAAACACAGTCCACTTTGAGTGTATGTACCTTAGTCTGAGGACCAGGGATAGTTTGGGGATTCTGCTAGTATACCGACCACCCCGTTGTCTAGCAGACTCCCTAACCGAGCTGACACAGCTGGTCTCAGAGTTGCTGTTGGAGTCTCCCAGACTTTTAGTTTTGGGGGACTTCAACATTCCATTTGAGAACAGCTTGACAAATTTGACTGGTGCAGCTCGGGAGTTCATGGAAACCATGACAAACATGGGCCTATCCCAAATGGTCATCGGGCCCACACATTGTGCGGGTCATACCCTCGATGCGGTCTTCAGTACGGAACAGGAATATCCGTGGGCGGAGGTTATAAAAACCACCGCGTTGTCATGGACGGATCATTTCCTGGTCAAGATGGAGCTAAGAGCCACTGTCTGCCCCACCGGGGGTGGTGGACCTATTAGAATGGTCCGCCCTCGAAGGCTAATGGAACCAATAGGATTCCAGAAAGCCTTGGAGGGTTTAATGGTTGGTAACGCCGGTGACCCTGTTGAAACTTTGGTTAATACCTGGAACAACGATCTTACCAAGGCTATCGACACGATCGCTCCCAAGCGTCCTTTCCAACCCGCTTCAAACCGTAAGCCATGGTATACAGCAGAGCTTAGGAAAATGAAGCGGGTTGGACAACGACTAGAGCGCAACTGGCGGAAAACTCGACTCTTATCCAACAGGACTCATCATAGGAACTTTCTTTGGTCCTATCGAGAGGCAATACGTGCAGCACAGCGATCCTTCTCCTCTGCATGTATTGCGTCTGCAGAGTCCCGTCCAGCAGAGCTGTTTAGGGTGGTAAGGGAGATGACGCAGGTTATTCCTGCGCAGAACCCATTGCTTAACCCAACAACGGCCTGCTGTGACGCGTTTAACAATTTCTTTGCAGATAAAATCTCTCAGATAAGAGCCGACTTAGATACCAGTAATTTGGCAGAAACAATTGACGAGGTGTCCAGCAACTCCGTTGATGTCAGTTTACTGGATCAATTTCAATCTGTGAGTACTGAGGACGTGGACAAGCTACTTGGTAGGGTTAGGAAGACGACCTGCCCTCTTGATCCTTGCCCTTCATGGCTGGCCATCCAGGGGGGGACTGCCTTGATGATGTTCCTTAAGGACATCATCAATGCATCCCTCAGAGAAGGGTGTGTTCCATCTTGTTTAAAGGAAGCAGCCGTTAGGCCGCTCCTGAAAAAATCTTCCCTTGACCCCCTGGACATGAACAACTATAGGCCGGTTTCTATGTTACCATTCTTGAGCAAAGTGATCGAGAGGGCAGTTGCGCTTCAACTCCAAGTGGTCTTGGATGAAACCGATTATCTAGACCCATTTCAAACTGGCTTCAGGACGGGATTTGGAGTTGAGACTGCCATGGTTGCCTTGACTGATGACCTGCGTCTAAGCATTGACAGGGGTAGTGTGACCCTGTTGGTGCTTTTAGACATCTCAGCGGCTTTCGATACGATAGATCATAGCATCCTCTTGGATTGCTTGAGGGGGTTAGGAATCGGAGGCACTGCGCTCCAGTGGTTCCGGTCCTTCCTCTTGGGCAGGTCCCAGAGGGTGTTGCTCGGGGACAGCTGCTCCAGCAGAAAGGAGCTTACTTGTGGTGTTCCACAGGGCGCCATCCTGTCCCCGATGCTGTTTAACATTTATATGAAGCCGCTGGGTGAGATTATTCGGAGTTATGGGGCTGGGTGTTATCAGTACGCTGATGACACCCAGATCTATTTCTCCTTGCCCCGATCATCGGCCTCGAATTCCGATGGCGTCTCTCCTCTTAATGATTGTCTTAAAGCAGTAATGGGCTGGATGAGGAAAAACAGATTGAGATTAAATCCAGATAAAACGGAGGTGCTCATGGTAGCGGCCCCCAAACCAGGAGTTGGGTTGCAACCTCCAGTCCTGGACGGGGTCACGCTCTCCGTTAAGGACTGTGTTCGCAGTCTCGGGGTGCTCCTTGATTCATCGCTTCAGATGACGAGTCAGGTGAATGCGACAGTCAGGAGCGCCTGTTATCAGCTTCGGCTGATACGCCAGCTGCGCCATTTCCTGGAAGTAAGGGACCTTGAGACTGTGGTGCACGCGCTGGTAACCTCCCGTCTAGATTTCTGCAATGCGCTCTACATGGGGCTGCCCTCATGCTTGGTCCGGAAACTTCAGTTGGTACAAAATATGGCAGCCAGAGTGGTCTTGGGAACATCTCGGAGAGACCATGTAACTCCAGTATTAAAATCTCTCCACTGGCTGCCAATCAGTTTCCGGGCCCAGTATAAGGTGTTGGTTATTACCTTTAAAGCCCTAAATGGCTTGGGTCCAACTTATCTCCGGAACCGCCTCCTCCCATACAATCCTCCCCGCGCACTCCGGTCCTCTGGGAGGAATTTGCTTCAGCCACAAAAATCTAGGCTGTCTGCAACCTCCCAGAGGGCCTTTTCGGTAATCGCCCCCAAATTGTGGAATGACCTGCCGAATGAGATCCGTCAGATAACAAGCCTGAGTAGCTTTAAAAAAGCACTAAAGACGGATCTCTTTCGGCAGGCCTTTCCTAATTAGATCCCGGCCTCAGGGGATCCTGGCCTCTTCTAGACTGCTGGCCATTTATTATATTTATTGTATTTATAGTTTTAAAAGTGATTTTAGATTAGTTGTTTTAATTTATATTTGTTTAATGTTTTTTATGGGGGAGGGTGGGAGTGGGGGTGTTTAGGGATTTTATTTGTATTGTATTTTAAATTTTGTAAGCCGCCCCGATTGTTTTAACAGAGGGGCGGGGTATAAATAAATTTTATTATTTATTATTATTTATTATTATTATTATTATTATTATTTGATACTAGTCTTATAAGTATGTGTTGCATGTGCAAGGCGCAGGAAGTTGCTTAGGGTGAGCTGGTACCCATCTGTGTCTGTATTATGTGAGCATGGGAGCATTTGGACTACAACACCCATGGCTTTGACAGGCCTTCCACTAATATTTTTTTCCCTCCCCTTGCAGCCACTGCAGTGATGCTATTCCCAGCACTATCGTTTCTGTCTATTGGTGGTATCCTCCTTATCCTCACCAACATGCAGGTTAGATGCTCTTCTCTTGGTGGTTCTGTTTCGGGGGCAGGAGGATGGGGAACTGGGAAAGGAGGGGGTTCGCAGAGGAACCTTCGTGGCTTCAGGGCAGGGGTGGGACTGATCTGTTTATTGAATGGTTTTTTGGTTGTGTGTGTGTAGCAACAGATTCATGTCAGGTACCATTTTACTGCTTGTAGACTACCACTCTGTGAGATAATAAAAATAAGCCCGGAAAAGGGGAAAACATTCTGGGTTTTTCTTCAAAGCTGAAAGGTATTTAAGGCTGGTCTGGAATTTAACCCCCACCCCCCAATACACACACCAGAAAGCCGGTGCAGAAACAGAAGATGTTCGTTCAGTGTTGGAGGATTGTGTTTCTTTTAACTTGTTAGTGAATCATTTCTCTACAGTCCTTACGTTGTGAGATAATCCTGACTTCTTTATACTGGTATACCTTTTTGGAGTGATCCTTTCAAGGTGCTCTCTCTCTCTCTCTTTTTAATTCTCTATTCAGGTTGGGAACCTATTTGGAAAACATCGCTCCACTGTCATTACCCTCTACAATGGGGCCTTTGACTCTTCCTCTGCTGTATTTCTTGTCATTAAGGTTGGTATATGTTTTCAAAAGAACAAGAAAGAAGGAACTTTACAACCATTTTTAGAAAACCAACCCCCCCCCCCACAAACTCAGCAAGCCATATCATTTTGCCATTTGGTGAAGGGGTGAGGGTCCAAAATGTTAAAAATGACATGGGAAAAGCCTTTGTGGTTTTTCCTAGAGTTAAAAAAAAAAAAAAAAACTACAGGGGGAATGTGCATTCCCCCTTGTTGGGACAAGCAATTTGATATGAATCACTTTCCCACAGAACTGGAAGCACAAAGCTGACTGGCTGGATGAGTGCAGGGGTGGGGCTTGCTAACAGGGCAACCACCTGGTGTTGCCATGTTGATTTTTCACCTTAGCGAGTGAGTGCGAAGGCAAGAAAATGGGGTGGTTTTTTCCTCTTTTTTTTTGAAAAGCAAAATATCGCTCCAGTTGAAATAGAATCATAGAATCATAGAATTGCAGAGTTGGAAGAGACCACGAGGGCCATCCAGTCCAACCCCCCAAAATAGTTTGGGGTTTGTTTGTTTTTTTAAAGTTCAGCATCAGGAGATTACGGTAGCTGAAAATGCATGTAATTCACTCGCAGCCACCATCTTGACTGGTGGGCATGCAAAGCTTGGGGGCCCCCAAACACCATTAAGACAGGTCACAGCTGCTGCAAAATGCCATTACTGTGGGGCACTCCTGTTTTTTAGCTTATAGAGATGGGCCCCAGTTACTTTTTTAGACTACAACACCCAGAATCCTCTAGTTAGCATGGTCACTATCAAATGGTGGAAGCTTAGATAGTGCTGCTGCATTTTGCATGTTCTAAGTCACCACCCTAGGCACAGAACGATCACAACCTCCATCATCCTTGGCAGGTATAGGGAATGTGGTGGGCTGCATAGCTAAGATATCATCTCCCTTCCACTCTACCTAATTTATCAGCACCAATTTGTTTTAAAGGACTGAACTGGCTTCTGTTTTAGACAGAGAGGAGAAGACAGCCTCGTCTAGAAATTTCTTCTTTCCAATTTGTCTTGAGGGTACTACTGGATTCCTGTATCTAGTTTTATGGCCAAAAAAGGGCAGGCGTCAGCCTTAAAGGGGCAAAAAGGTGAGAATGGAGATCAGGAATTGCAAACTTCCAGTCTACTGGTGAAGTTTAGCCAACCATCTTGCCCCATCTGTCCCCTCAGGCTTTTGTTCTTTCAGAAGAGAGACTGGACTGGATGGTAAATGAGGTGTGGTCATCTGTTGGCTTCCCTTCTCTTTCCCTTGCCCTGATCAGGGAAGGGGAATGGGAAGTGAAAACAGCTTGGGACTCAGCTGCAGCCAGGAGCAATACTCCTCAATACCAGAGCGAATGTTGCTTCCCTCATGTGTTGCACTGTCTTATCAGGAAGATACAGGAGGAATGAAGCCAGTTGTGGAGTTAGCCAGAGCCTGGAGGAAAGCTTCCTCCAGGAATTGTATGAGTCCATTTGCCTGCCACTCTGTATCCTAATTAGGGTTGCAAGCAGTAGAAGAACCTGGCTGAGCCAGTGCATGGAGGAACTGCACTTCTGATGGTTCTGGGAGTTGTGATCCAAAAAGGCAATGCTTCCAAGCTTGGGCTGCATATCACATCTTCTCTGAACCAGTGTCTTCAGTTATCCATTGCCATTCATTGTTCCTAGCAAGCCACCCTGGAATTCTGTCTCTGGCCAGGAGCCCAACAAGGACCATTTGTTTTGAATTTACTAGGTGATTTTTGTGTTTCCAATTCTAATGAAGCTGATAGACCCAAAACTTCCTGAATGGATTATTGGAGGTATTCACAGTACTCTACTGCACAGGGACCACAGTACACAGTGGAAGTCTCTGCCCTGTTTAGCACTGCAGCCTCCTGGCATTCAATGAGTTTTGGAGGCATTTTTTGTTAATAACATCCAGTTATGCACTGAGCCAAAAGCCTGCTGTGATCTGATGAGAGAACTCACATGAACTATTACAAAGCAAACAGATTCATTGGATGATTAAAGTTGGGGGAGAATGCAGCATCATTGTGTGACTTCAGTAGAAAGTTGTGGTTAAAAAGTGGAAGACTTTTCATCAACCCACAAGGTTCTCTTCCAGCTTTGGCTCAGACTTGCATATATGTGTGACTGTGTTGCTTCCCTAATTCATGGCTCAGTTTTCTTGAGTCATGTTGTAGTGAAATTTTCTGCACAGTTGGGGAATTGAGGTGTGATTTGCTGATGCTGCATGATGCTGTTTATATGGTTCCTCCTGGGCAGAATGAATAATGGAGCTGTAGAGACCAAACATCCCTTCTGCTACAGGCTGTTTGGCAGAGCATGCAGGAAACTCCCCACCTAAGACTTCTCAAGGGGTGAACAGAAGGAAAGGCAATGTGGAGGGAGATTCAACTGGGATGATGACAGTAGTAGCAGGCAACAAAGATGTTGCTGCTAGCACCACTGATTCTTTGATGGCCAAATTAGATGTGGCATCTACATCTAAACATTTAAACATTCACTTAAAAAAATAATAAAAGAAATCCCAATGGAAGCTTCTAGAAGGAGCTGATAAAATTCTAGGAGCTGGTAAAGACTTCAGGAGGTAGGAATTGAGTCTTTATTCCTCTGCTGAGGAAGGTCAGTGATCACTGCAAACTGATCAGAGAGTAAAATGGTAGCCAGGATACCTCAGTTGTCTGCTGTTTGCCCACAGTTGCTGTACGAACAGGGCCTCTCCCTGAGAACCATGTTCCTCTTCATGTCCGCCTGCAGTGCCTGGCACTTGGTTCGCACCTTCTTCCTGATGCCCCGCCACCATATTCCTTACCCACTGCCCCCAGGATATACATATGGGTAAGCAGCACTTCTCTGCCCCCCTGTCAGCTGCCTCCTTTCTGTGTCCTTTCTAAAAATGTCAGCCCCTCTCTCTCCTTTTCTGTCTGTCTGTCTCTCTGTTGGCTATAGCTAGCCTTGTTCTCATGCCACCTGTTGCTTGCCTCTAAATCTCACTGTGTTTTGTGAAACCTATCCCACAAGAATCATAGAATCATAGAGTTGGAGGAGACCACAGGGGTCATCTAGCCCACCCATGCCCTGCAGGAATACACAATCAAAGCATTCCCGACAGATGGCCATCCAGCCTGTTTAAAAACCTTTGAAGAAGACGACTCCACCACACTCTGAGACAGTATATTCCACTGTCTAACAGCTCTTACTGTAAGAAAGTTCTTCCTAATGTTTAGGTGAAATCTCTTTTCCTATAGTTGGAGTTCATTGCTCCATGTCCTAGTCTCTGGAGCAGCAGAAAACAAGCTTGCTCCATCCTCAGTATGACATCCCTTCAAATACCTAAACGTGGCTATCATGGCACCTCTTAACTTTCTCTTCTTTGCTTGACACCACTTTAGCGATCATGGCTCCATCCTATGGAAGCTTGGGATATGTAGTTTATTGTGGCACCGGAGTTCTCTGACAGAGAAAGCTAAATATCTCACAAAACTACAAATCCCAGAATTCCATAGCATTGAGCTATGGCAGTTAAAGGGGTGTCAAACTGCATTATTTCTCAGTATGTCAGCAGCCTATGTAAAGAAACTACATTTTGATCTGTTAAGTAATCCACTTCTCCATTTCCAAATGTATCTATACAGACAAAACATTTAATGAAAGAAAAGAGAGGGGGGGAATGATCTAGAGATAATTTTAATTCAGATATAATCTGAGTCTTACATCTTGTGAAGAGAGACAACCACATCTGAGTTTTTACTTTCCTGTGACTCTCTTTTTTTTCTTTTTTCTTTTTTTTGTAAAGTTGATTTTCCATTCATAGTTTATATGTTTTGGGGAGAGTTTTAGAAAGTTTATTAACTTGGCTTTGTGATTTTCCTATTATGGGGTATTGTCTGAAATAATTGATAGACTCTATCTTGTACCCAGATGTTACTGTCTCTCTGCTCATGTGTAGATCTTTTGCTTTAGCTCTTTGTATGGGAAATGTGGGGAAACAGGGGGCAGGTGTGAATCATGTTCCCTGTGTCTGCAGGTTGAGCTGTAAGAGGAGGTCTCAGTCGTATCGCACTTATGAGGAAAAACGTAGCTCCAGGAGCCTGGATGAGGATGAAGCTCAGGACTCAGGAAATCTGCATCCTGACTCAGCACTCAATGAAGAAAATGACACCACAAAAGTGATTGCAGGCAAAGGTAGGTACTGAGACTGGTTTGCAGCATTTATAATTGGACGTTCAACTGGTGGATCTTCATAATTGTCAAGAATGCCATGTTGAGATAATACACTAGTGGTCTTTCTAGATCAGTGCTTCTTAAGCAGGCCGATGTGGGGGAACAACAAAGCCCCCCCCCCCACAGTGTGCCAAGGACTGGTACCATATTTCTGCCCATATGGCTCCAATTGTTTCTTTCTTTCCTGGAAGCTATCGGGAGACTGGCAGTTGATGGCTTGTAGACTGGCACTGGGCCATGGGCCACCACTTTGAGTGGCACTGTTATAGAATCTAGACAATATGCTGGGATCTGTTGCATTTTTTAAAAAGCTGACAGTGGGAGAAGCAGAGAAGTAACCAAGGGCATCTCTGGCAAAGTAGGACAGTTGGAGAGTATGTACTAGCTACTTCAAGCTCCTGGAAGCCAGCGGACAGAATCCTACCTGTGGTAGGGAGAAGTGAATCCCATTAACTAGACAGCAAGCAGCCTGTAATGGCATGTGAGCCCAGGGCTGTAGGTTGTGTACCGTGAGTTGAAAAATAAGGCCCCATGTAGCTTTGGACTATAAAACTCAACTGTTCCTTTTTTCAGTGTGCAGAACCAAGAAAAAGAATCAAACCAAATTTCATAATTTTTCACTCTGCATGGCTCTCCAGAACACATAAACTATTGCCTAAATTCCTGAAAGAAATGTAACCACATTTAACACCATACAGCTACTATAAACCTATAAACCATATACTAGAACCATCCCCACCCAGGCTGAAATCAGCTTGAACTGTTGGTTCTTTAGGCCTCTGCATGTGTAGCCACTCTTTGTTTACAGCATTTGTAAAACATTTCAGTCCACTGGTATGTGACTTATTCACAAAAGGGTCTCTCACTGTGTGTAGTGTCAGCAATGAGACAGCAGCAAAGTTTAACCATGGTATCTGGGACAGAAATACAAATACACCAACCCATCTATATCTTTCTTTTTAGGTCATAATGAAACAATGTTGAACTTTAAGGAGCCAGCTGTTGTTTCCTTTCGGAGCTGTGTTTTCTCCCAGTTGTTTTTCTGGCATCTGATCTGGCTGTCCGTGATGCAGCTGCGCCACTATCTCTTCATTGGAACCCTCAACCCTATGCTGATACAGCTGGCTGATAAAGACACCTCGCTTGGTATGGGAGAATCCAGAGAATCTGGGATGGGGTGGGTGGGAGGAGTAAGGTGGTGACTTCTTTGGGGAAGAGAATGGAGCCCACAAGCAAAATTAGACATGGAAGAAGGGGCAATGGATTTAGACTATGAGACAAGCAAAACAAAAAGATGCATACAGAGAGGAATAAAGAATTCCTGAATTTAATGGATTTGGGGCAACAGACAAGAAGCGTGCAGAGAGGGGGAAATGTGTTAGGGGAGATGTTTCCTGACTAGAAATACTCAATAAGTCAGATTCTTAGGCCTCTGAAAAAGATTTCTGTTGAAGTGCATGGTGTATTCAACTATTTATCTCCATCTCTCTGCATATAGACACAGAACTAAATAGTTGAATACACAGTGCTCTTCAGCAGAAACCTTCCTGAGGAGCATGGGAAGTCTCTCTCTCTCTCTCTCTTTCTCTCTCTCTCTCTCTCTCAGGGGGCGGGGGGATTGCTGGGATCCTGTAAGTGACATATGCCAGCCTAATGCTGGCATCCATCTTTTTTTGGAGGGGGATCATTGCAGAGGGAGGAATTTGACATCTTCATGCAGCAACTCCCAGCTCCCTCAAAACTCTTGTGAGGGCCTCCAACACAGCCATTTATTGGCCAGCGGAAGAGCATCTAGCTATGTCCCTGTAGCTGGGCACACAAGAACAAAGGCATCCTCTGGGACCCCTGCAACAAACAAGTGAGTCCTGTGGAAGCTGAGATAAGAGAGGAAGGCTGCCTCACCTCAGGAAAGCTCTCTTCAGATATACCGTTTCCCACAGACTTTGAGGTTAGGGTTCTCTGAAGCATAGTCCCAGTTCCTGTCTAAGAGGGTGTCTCTGTCCAATGGATTAAATGAACAGCTAAAGTAAACTCCCAGTCATGTAATTGCAAAAGCTTGGACATGAGCATTGGCAAAAACCTGCTGCTCAATAGCCAGACAAGGCTCATTTGGGAGCCAAGAGCAGACTTCTCTCCTTGGTGTCCTTCTTGCTGAAAGTCCTCTTCCTCAACCAAGAGATGGCACTTCTGAGAAATAAATGCTATCTCAAACTGGAGAACCATTGGAGAACTAACAAGTCTAGGCTTTAAATTCCTTCTAGCCTCAAATTGACACATAACATGGGTTATATGTATGAAAATCCTGGTATAATAGAGAAAGACTCCTTGCAGGGATTTTGCCATCTTGTTGTATTTAATTTCTCATTTTCTGTCAACAGTGAGCCACTACACCAATGCTTTTGCCTTCACTCAGTTATGTGGAGTCCTCTGTGCCCCTTGGAATGGGCTCATCCTTGACCGACACAAACGTGGACAGAAAAAGCAGGGGAGTTCCCAGGGTATGTGAGTTTGGGAACATTGTCTCCCTTGTAAAACTGCCCAACCAAGTCTTCTGATGCTCTGAGGGTCCCTTGGTCTCATTCTGAATTCTCTCCAGCTGCATTCTCTGTCTGTCTTTCAGGAGTGTCGGATTCACTTGCAGACTTGCGTTCCTGTGTGCTCTCATTGGTCATCACAGTGTTGCAGTGCATTGCTTTTTCAATTTGTGCCTCAATTCCAGTGCTGCCTGTACAATATGCCACATTCATCCTGCAGGTTCTGAGCCGCTCCTTCCTCTATGGAGGCAATGCTGCCTTCTTGGCTATTGCGTAAGTAATTGGTCTGGCAACAAAAGAGGGAAAGAGAAAGTGGAAGGATGAAAAGAGAGAGTGTTTTCTTGGTACCTTGGCTGGAATCCTGTTGGTGACATATACTGGCATCACCTGGGGTTTCTCCAGTGTATGTCATTTTGGGGATGTTGCAGGAGGCGGTATGCAGTATCCTTGTGCAACAGCTCCACTGGAAGGCAGTTTCTAAGTGCTAGAGCATGTCCCATTGGCCATTTAATGGCCAAGGGAGGGTGTGGGAGGGATGTCCAGATAGTGTCTGACTGTAGTTCTGAACTGTAACTGGATGCTGCCCAGGTGCCCCTTGCCTGTCCCCTGGCCACTAAATAGCTGTAGGGTGTGCTCCAGCACTTAAAAATTGTCTTCTGTGTTGGGAGGAAGGGTTAGCCAGGTGGAACTGTGCTGGTGGAGAATGTGCTCTGCAAGTGCAAAGTAGGATTACATTTTATGTGTTGAATGATACTCTGACCAACTGGAAGGGTGGGAGTGGGAAGGAGCCAGGAATTATTGTTTCCAGTCAGTCATCTCTTAGCCACTAGAATCTCCACACATACCTTTTCTGGTTTAGGGATGTTTAAACATTCTTCCTACATGCATGTTTCCCCCCTAAAAAAATCTATTGATGATAATGATTTTTTTTAAAAAAAAAATATGGCTATGGTTTCTCAGAATTCAATATAGACTACAGAATTCAAATTGAAAGGCACCTTCCAGAGTTCATAGCACAACTGCTATTTTTTCTAGATATCCTTTTGAGGCTGGTCTCTGTCAAACACAGGCGACTGAATTAGATGAGCCATTGATCCAGGTTTTTAATTATTCTGTTTGGCAGTTCAGCTATGTTGGCAGCAGTGTAGAAGCACACTGTAGAAAGTAGTTTGTGAAGACAGGGCATTGTAAGTCTGCAGACTTACTGTGGGTGGGGGTGGTTCTTTTGTACTGATGATTTGAATAGATAGGTACATTTCTTTGTTAAATGACATTAAGTGCAGACCTTTCTGATTACAGATCCATGAATTAAATCTATTGAATGCCATGGGCCATGAAATATTGATATAGGTGCAGCAAATAAGAATCTTCACTGTTCCCTGACCTTACAAGGGATGCAGCATCTTTAGAAAGACACCTCTTCCCCCAAAAAGTTAAAAGCAGAGGTAGAGAAGAAGCAGGACAGTGGCAGTTCACAGTGAAGATGAGGAAAAGGAAGGGCCACTTAGAAAAGCCATGGACTTCTCTTTTTTCCACAAACATTTATTTTCTCCCTCTTTGTGTCTTTGCAGCTTCCCTCTGGAACACTTCGGCAAGCTATATGGTCTGGTGATGGGACTCTCAGCTCTGGTTTCTCTCCTACAATATCCCTTCTTTTCACTCATCAAGGGCCCACTTAAAGAGGATCCCTTTTATGTGAGTGTTTTATACCTCACTGGGTTTCTTTCACTATGCAGCAGTTTACTACCTCAATTGGGGATCTACTGGCTAAGATCCTACATTGAGGAGGTGGCATGTAATGCCCCCCCCCCAGCATGAGCAGCTGTTAAGCCCAGAGAGGGGGCTCTGAAACTGCTGCTTCCTGGTAGGTATGGGATAGAGGTGGGAGGAAATTGAGATGAAAAAGAAGCAGTTGCTCTCAGCTTAAAGACACAAAGGTGCACTCACAGATGGAGTTCAACCTCCTTTCCCTTTCCCTGGGAGTTGAGACAGTGGCATCTTCATAGTCTGAATTGCCTCCTCCCTTCCCCTCCCCATTGGTAAGCAAAAACAAAGCTGCCCCTCCCAGGGAGTGACAGTTGTAGGGCAAGGAGTTTGATTCCTGTGCCGTATCCAAAAATAGACTTACATGTCCATATATCAATAACAGGATCCTGCCCATTATGTGGAAAATGAAATTTGGCAGTACTGTGTAGGTAAGGGGTGAACAATTCCAGACCCTGGGGCCAAATCTGCCCTTCCTGGGATTCCTCAGACGGACACATCCCCTTCCCCATGGCATAATTGTTTGGCAGTCTCCTAGCTTTGTATGGAGCTTTCCCACAATTATAAAAGATTGAAAGACCTCTCCTGTGGCTTTGTTACTGGCAACAAGGGCTTTAAGCTTATGCATCCAGATATTTTTGCTTTTGTCCCTGCCCACCATGGAATGAAGCCTCTGACACCCTCTTTGAAATTGAAATTTGGTCCTTGGGCTGAAAGAAGGTGCCCACACGATGTAGCAAAGCATGGTGGACTTGTGTCCAGTAGACTGAAGTTCAAATTATCCTGCTGTTGTAGAGTCATTTGGGTTAATTTGCACTCAGTCAGGGTGATCAAATGTCGAAGGGGACATGGGTTATCTGCCTGTTAGTAACTGTGTATGTGAGAGCAATTTGGCAGGTAAAGCATTTCTTACCTCTGCTTTGCAAACTTCATTGTCAAAAATCCCCCTTCTATCTAAATGGTTGTAACGGTTCCCAAGAGGCTGAACCAGAGCTAGTATCTCCTAGAAACACAGTCGGGATTGTAATATATCATTTCATTTATAAGCTTCTCTGTGTTTAAGAAGAAAGTCCCAAGTGGCATACAAACAGTGAAAACTTAAATAAGAGCCTCAGCATTAACCAAACTAGGCCTATGTGTGGCCAGCCCTGAACCTTGAACTGTATTGGAGAGTCCCTGAAGCCAGGGAGATGACCACAATGTTGGCCTGATATGCAGCAAGGTAGAAGGTATTGCTTTGTTGACCAGTCAAAATTAAATGGCTGTGATCCCAGCATTGCTATTTATGTTAGTTCTGGCAATATAGTGGCTGAATGTCTGCTAGTTGCCAGTTGCAGGTTACTGTGTGCAATTGGCAGGGAGCATGGTCCTTCCATTCTCTTCTATGGGCCCTTCTGTGCCTGATGAATCTCTGAGACCTACAAATAGCTCAGCAGACTGGGTGAGCTCATCATACAGAGCCTGGAGTATTTCACCTGACTAGGCTGTGACTTTCCATTTTCAATTCAAGCTCTGGAACATCTATGAGCAACAGCGAGGGCCCTCTTGTAAAAGAAGGTTCTTAGGTACTGCAGTCACTGGCTGAAATCTGTTTGTGACTTATGTTAGTGTAAGGGAGGTTTAGACTGGCATAACTACTTTGACTGACATTGCACAAAAAGTATCCATTAGCTCCTTTTACAACATTGTTTCCCAGGCTGTGCAATGGCTGCCAGATGGCACCCAGAAGCCATTTCTTGTCTGACCCAAACATCCACTGATTGGCCAGGAAGTGGGCTAGGAGAGCTCTCTCATGCTATAGCCCAGGTGAATGGCATTCTCCCATCCGGAACTCCTCTGTAAGTTGTTACCCAAAGAGGTGGGGGGAGTCTGCGGGAGCCCACCCGTGATGCCAAAATCTCAGTTATTAATTAGGGAAATTATTAGCTCAAAAGGATGGCTGCGAGAGGTCAGGTAACTTTTGGGACCTTGTGCACCTGAGTATACCAGTACTAACTGCAGAGGACTCCAGTTAAAGTAAATAAATGATGTTTATTGAAAAATAACACAGAGGGTGCTGACACGCAACACACACTTACAAGACCCACAAAGGCTAATGGAAGGTTTAAGGCAGAAAGGTTGGATAGAGGAATAGATTTGGGAGATAGGGTGATAATTTCCAGTCCAAAGAGGAGAGTAAAGTATTCAGGCAGGAGTCTGAGAGTGGCACTGAAGTCCAGTCCAGGAGCACACCAACAGAGAGTGGCAGAGTGTTGTCTGCAGGGGTACAGTGGCACACATTGCTATTGTTTGGGGACTAATATTTATTCTGTATTTCCTGTCCTGAAGGGGTATTTGTGCTGAGAATAACGCGCAGATGGGTTTCCCACCATTTAGACAAAGGAAACCGAAACTCTGCTGATTGCTATTTATGGCTGAGATATAGGCATTGGTGGATTTATGACAACCTCTGTATTGTAGGATGGGGAGGGGTGATGAGGAATACTTCCTGGGGGTGAGGGTTGTTTTGGTCACTTATTTGTTTGCAATGTGTGATGCATTGCCAAGGGTACCAAGAGGGGATTAGCACATACTGTACCACCTTAATGGCTCTGTTTACTAGGGGCTTCACTTAATCCTATCTTGGGTGTGTTTGCTAGTATTTTTCCATGACACCTTCTTTGGGTCCTGGTGACCTCCGTTTGACCCCACCTATCTGGTCCGCCCTGGTCTACTAGACCCTGTGAAGTGTCTCAATATTGCCAGTTAATGAGATATTATAGGAAGGAGGTGCAGAGCATGGTAACAAAGTGTGCTTGTAGAAGTGTGCCTGTGGAACTTCATGTTCTGCCAGGGTCAAACAGAATCTTAACCTTTTGTACTGTTTCCTTCTCCTTTCTTTCAGGTGAATATTGGCCTCATAGTCTTAATGCTGCTGGCTTTGGTCAACCCTTTCATGGTGTGGCGGGAGTGCAGGCGGCGACAGAAGGAGCAGGACACAACAAATAGCATGACCACCCCTGCCTTGACTGCAGAGAAGCCTGGTCTGGAGTCTTCTATTTGAGCTCTTCACTGCAAAGACTTTGGAAACCTCTCCTAACAAAAAGGGAACTTTAAGAAGAGGAAGACTTATAAAGGGAATCAAAGAGCATACTGTGAGGATAAGCCTTGTCTCCTTGTGAGCCTTTCTCCCAGCCAAACCCTGGCCACAATCCAACACTATCAGCCATGCTTAAGCACCTTGAAACAAATGGCTGAAGCATAGAACTTTGGGTTGGATTTTCACCTCTGTGTTTCAAAAACCAAATTGTTCATAGCTCCTTCTTTATATAACATTATTTTTCTAGGTATTACATTTGCATTGTGTTTTCCTAAAATGGGGTAATCAAGATGTATTTTAGTTATTTTTATTTTGATATTTTACAGAGCTATATTTTTATGGGTCATGTAAAAATGCCAGTAGTAGAGCTAGTTTAACATTTTCCAGATAGAATGTTTAACATGTCAGAAAAATATAACTTTTTGAGGTGGAGTTCTTCACATTTCCTTTTTCCAATCGCAGTCTTGAATTAATTGAAAAACCATATACCCTTATGATTTTGGATTTTTAAAAATATATTCTGATTTTGTTTTTTAAAGGACCAAAGTCCATAATTGGTTCCACAAAAGAGGGAAAAAAAATTAAAATTAAAAGAAAAAACTCATAAGCCATTAAAACATTTAATAAAAATGTTGTTGTTGTTCTTTAAAAAGAAAAACAGGTATGGAAATAAATACCAGTTTACACATGGCAGGAAGCAGGGATCCTGGAAGTATTGTTAAGAAACTGGTGGTGGGGATTCAGGAAGGCCCAGTACTAAATTAAACATTAGTCAAAAAGGACACAAATATACTGAAAATACATAGTTTTGGGGTTCCCTTTCCCTTATCAGTCTTGACTATCAGTCTTAGAAAGAATTCTTGCCTATCAGTTTCATTTTTCTGACAGAAAGCCGCAGCTATAGTTATTTGAGTGAGAACCTTTCAATATGAACACTGCTAGAGAAACCACCACCACCACCACCCCTTTTAGTCTTTAATGGTATGAATATGGTTGCCAGATCTCGGCCTGGTCCTGAGTCTCAACTTTTTATGGGTCATTCATGGGTGCAAGTTCACCAGTTTTGGGGACTTAGCTCAAGGCAAGAGGAAAGACTGAGTGCAAATCTCCAGGCCAGCTATTAAAGCAGCAGCTTGCTACAATTTGCAAGGCTTAATTGATTTGTTACTGCAACTTGCAAAGACTCTCTATGTATTTGTACTTAGTTAGCTTTCTCCTTCTTCCCAGTTGTCGTGGCTCCAGGGCTCACCCTCAGCTCCACTCTGCATCTACTTTCTGGCTAAAAGCATGTAGGCTTGATTAATGTTCCTTTCCCCGTCTTTCTAAGCAAGTGAGCGGGAGTAATCCCTTCATTTTCCCTGATCTAGTAACAGCTCCTCTAACTAAACTTTCTCTTTTAATTTCATAAGATAAAATATGTGTTCTCTTCCTCCCTCCATGTGTGTGTGTGTGTTTGAATGACAAGCTTTGAGAAACTGTGGTAATGCTTAATGACCTCACAAATTGTCCCTAGGTCTCAGGTTTGGCCAGGAAACCTGAACTGGCAACCCTAAAGGAAACTGCCAGAGCCCACATTTTAGAAGCAGGCAATTGAATACCATTCCAGGAAGTTGAGAGCAGGAATGTTTCCACAATTGTTGGTGATCAAGCGACCAGGAAGGAGGGTGAATGTAAGGCTGGAGAGGGAACAAGATGTTTTTCTCCCTTATCTTTCAAATTGCATAAAGCCTAGTTTGTATAAATGCACATCTGTTTGAAAAAGTAATGCCAGAATGCTGTTGATGTACAGTATTACAGAGCAGTTACACTTTTTCCAGAAAAGACAATGAATGGAATCCTGTTAGTGACATGCATGCACATAAGTGTGAGTTACATGTACATATGACTCTTTTTTTGGATGGAGCGCAAGGTGCTATTCTGTAGTCCTTTGTGCAGTATCCAAAACTACCACCCCTCTGCAGCTGTCAAACCCAGGGAGGAACCACTGCTGCTGCTTACTGGTGGGACAGGAAGAGAGCACAGAGGCAATTCAACCAATGTACTGCGGGAAAAGAACAGGAAAGTGCACCCTGTTTCCATTTCCTTCCCCTCTCAGCTAAGATGAGCCAGCTCTTCATCCTCTGACTTGCCTTACAGCTACTTCTCCTCCACGCTAGTAAGCTGCTGCTGCTGCCTCTGCCCTTCCTAGGGCTTGAAAACTATTGTGGGGGTGGGTAGGTAGGGCACAAAGGGCAGGACCAGGAGTGGGCATAATGCAGCCCAAAAGTCACATGTGGCCCCTGGAACCCATTTTTGTGGCTCCATGAGCTTCTCACTAGTTCTCCAAAGTCTCACTACACTGTGATTGCTTGAATCATAGAATCATAGAGTTGGAAGAGACCACAAGGGAAGTTGGCATCAAGTTGAGCAGGTTGATAATGCTGTATGCCAAATCTTCAAATACTCTCAGATGAGTAACCAGTGACTGCATGGCCATTTTGTCAAAGGTGAATAATGGTTTAGGATCTTCTCTGTGATGGTCAGCCTTTTGTCCCTATGATTGTTGCCTAGAAAACATCTTGTGAACCTAAGCAGCTTCCAGACAGATGGCTCCTATCACTACCAATCAAAAGGCATTGTGCAACTGTTCTTTCTTGCTTAACAGATTTTTTATGGTAAGAAAAAAGAGACAATATAAACTGTGGGTGAATATGGGAAGGTTCAAGGGGAAGATGCTGATGTATGGACCCCTCACAGAATTCCCTGTGCAAGGTAGGGTGATGATGCAATAAAAACCTTCACCAGTACGCTAGATTAGCTATTCAGTTACATCTGCATAGCTAAGTAATGTCTCCTGGCCTGATCCCCCCAAGCTCATTTTAAGAGCCAGCAGCTGGACTGGTGAACGGGGTCTGTTCAGCTTCTTATTAGAGCCCAAAGAGGATGACATTTCCACCCCCACCAGTGTGTGAGGCTGCAACAAGGACTTGCGACGGAGGTCCTGCTTTTGGTTGCTGCAGTCTCTCTCACCAGCAGGAGCAGGGTGGAAACCTCATCCTCGTTGCACCCCAAACAGAAGCTGAAGAGACTTTAGTCTGATTTGGTGGCTGGTTTTTAAGGTGGGCTGTGGTGGCTTTTATGTAGGTTAACAGCAAGACAACATAGTCTTACTGAATACAGATTGGCTATGGATCCATAACTCTAGGTTATGGATCTGTAGCTGCAATACTGAAAACCAGCCCTTATGTAGAAGAGCATGCTTAGATGTTGCCTATAGTACACAATAATATTAGTTCTGTACCTATGTAAATGTTATTACTCTATTCTACAGAATCCAAGGATTTATAGTTTGGTGAGGCACTTCGAATTCAAAGCAATATAGCAATAGTGCTATAGTTTTGGGGAATGCACGAAAGGTCTCTAGCCAAGATTTCCAGTTCAGTTATAAAGCATATTTATACAATTGTGGTAGTGATGTAGAATGTAATAGGATACAGAAGGATGCAAATCATGTCCCTTGACTTAAATTTTTGAAGGGCTGGGTGAGGTGATACAGGTTTTTCAGATCTTTACAGTGGTCAGTTAGTATTGAGGTATGAAGGCAATAAATCTGCTTACCAAAAGTCACTTTCCCTGGCTTCAAAACTATCCCACTCCTATAACTGTATAAATATGCTTTATACCCCAGGGTTTAATATCACTCTGTACTGCATCTGAAGAAGTGGGTTTATATCCACAAAAGCTCATGCTAAAATAAAAACCAGTTAGTCTTAAAGGTGCTGCCACGTTCATTTTTTCCCCTCTCAACCCTTCCTCCTTGTTATGCAGAAGCGGTGAAACTACTGCTTGAGAGACAAGGATATTTCCTCAAAAGCATTAAAGGTAGAAGTTGCTATGAACATAATTATTTTAGATTCTGGGGAAAGGTGCTTTTTCTCCCAACTTTTGAACTGTGGTCTGTGATCCTGTATTGGGAGACATAGCTCTGAGACAGACTGTAGTTACATATGCTAGTAAACCCACCTTTACTCAGCTTCAGCCCCTCAAATCCAGCCATTGCCTGACAAGTGTGCAACTATTATCCTGTAGCTAGAGGCACAGCAACAGGCATCCTCTGGGATTGCCCAGGGCTCCGCTGGAGCTCCTTGCATATGTTATCATTGCTCTTCGGTTGAATGTAGCCATTAAATGCTGTTAACTTGTGTGTGTGTGCCTTCAAGTCGCCTGTC
This sequence comes from Gambelia wislizenii, assembly GCA_030847615.1. Taxonomy (NCBI): domain Eukaryota; kingdom Metazoa; phylum Chordata; class Lepidosauria; order Squamata; family Crotaphytidae; genus Gambelia; species Gambelia wislizenii. The sequence continues at coordinate 339,383,430 of JAUMIR010000001.1, read as the reverse complement.
AACTTATGGCAGCCCCATGAATCTCAAAGGGTTTTCTTGGGCAGGGAATACCGAGAAGTGTTTTTGCCAGTCCTTTTCTCTGAAATCTAGCCTACAGCATCTGGTATTTCTTGGTGGTCTCCCATCCAAGTTCTAACCAGGGTTGACCCTGCTTAGGTTTCAAGATCTGCTGCCTTTAGCTTGTAGCTGAAGGAAAACAGCTTGATGCTTATCTGCTGCTTCCCTCACTCTCCACTGACTAGAAAATGGTCAGATTGGCAGAGGGGTGGGTGGGTTGCAACTGAGAAAAGGTGGGTTGAGAGGATATTGATCTATGTGATCTCTGTAAAGAATTCCAACTTTTGCAATGACCAAAACAGTGAGTTGTGATGGTGAAAGTCTGACACACCATCATAATTCACCAACAGGATTCCATGGTTTTCCTTTAAGGACAGTTTGATTAACACACTGGATGTGTATGTTTGTAACTCAAGAGCATGCAAACCAAATGAGAGTATTTATGGCCCTTGTTCTCAGTACTGACTGTCATTTCCTACAGGCACACTTATGCAGTTGTGTGATGTAATCTGAAAGCTGACTCATGCACTCTAAATTAAGCTTCTGCCAGCAATGTGGAAAAAATGTTCTGTCTCTTTTCCTTCATAATACCAGCCCATGGGTAAAGGCAACTAATAAGAGGGGATCTTGTGGCTGTGTGTCAGACACTCTGAAAGACTCTGGGAGACAAGTGAATGTGCCAACAGGACGCACCCCTCCCAAACATGTGACTCAGTGGCATGTTCAAAGAAGAGAACATAGACCATTTTGTTTTTCATCACTTCATGTGCAATTCCCCATCTAGAACAGGGAACTGCATTCACAGCTGTGCTTGTACAGGTAGTTGCCAATGTAACAGTTAAATGCTGGTAGCTTGTAGCAATATACACATGCCATAGTTTCCAATAGGGGACACATATACATATTGCTGTCATAGCATCAGCCCATAAATACCCCAAAGGATTTACAATACATATCCATGCTGCTGGGTGAGCATCCTTTGCCACATTGATGGCTTGCTTGTCGTCGTTAATAGTAAAAGATGATAAGTGAATGTTTCTTCAGTAGAAACTTAACGATTAGGAGAATTTATTTGTGAAGTGCCTGCACAGTAGGGCCTGAGATCAGGACTGGGGCGGGATACAAGAATGTAGGTGTTGGCAGTTGGGAATTTGAGACAGAGATAGCTGTGCATTTGGCACTATTGGAAGTGGCTTGGGAGGCTGCAAGGGTCTATGTTGTTACAATAGGGAAAGGCTATGCTCCATGATGGGGCACATATCTGCATGCTGAGGAGTCCAGTCAATCTGGAAGGCTGACAGACATCAGGGAATTCCTCTTCCCCAAGAACATTGGTCCATTTTACATTTGTTCATACACTGAGAGGACGTGATAAAGGAACTGGGCCAATTATCAGAGGAGTAGCTCTACTAGGCAGTGGCCAAGTCATGGCTGGCTGTGACATCAAGCTTTGGGTTGGAGGGACTTGGCTGACACAAACAGGAATGGCTGCTCCAGGTACCAGCTTGAGCTTTGTCTGTTGCTTTCCCCAACTGGAAAGAGAACAAGAAGCGATGAGACACAGATAGTGCCTACAGAAGCCATTCTCCTAGGTGCCATCTGAGCCCTGAATTCCTTTTTATTCCTCCTGCACTTTCCCTGATTGGGGAAAAAACTTGGACCAAGTGAAGTGGACACAGCCACAGCTTTGAGGAGCTAAACTTCAAGCCAGCTTTACTACTGGGAATTGGTAGGGAGGAGTGAAGTTGACTTTGCTGTAGGCTTGAGGTCACAACTCATTTGCTCTCTCACCCACTCTCCTTTTAGAGCAGGAGATGGCTTTGAGGACAGGCTTCATGGATGAGAGGTACTGTCCTGGCAGGCTAAATTTCCCCCACATGCTGTATTAACAAATTTCCAACCCTTGTACAGACAATACTCAGCAAGATGGACCAACGATCTGACTCAGTAGAAGGCAGATTCCTTTTAGAGTAACCTAAAGCAGGACTCATTCCTGCTTCAGGTGTAAAGGTCTGCTTTCCTTCCATAGGCTTGCTTGTAATTTTGTAAATCAAACAGACATTTTAAAAAGTCCCCAGTGCTTTCTCATTCAGGGGCCTATAGCCCCATCTTCACAGGTCATGGACACAAGGAGTTCCTAATATTTCAAGAAAATGAAGACAGATGCTTGGAATTTCACAATACTTTCTCTAATAGATGATGCATGCCTTTTGTTTATTTATTTTTATTTTCAGAAATATTCAACACTTTGCCCAGGGCCTGATGTTATTACTACTTTGCTCAATGTGAAAGTACCACCACCGCATGGGAAAACTGCAGAACAATGCTTCGCTCAACTAAAGGGGATGGTTGCCACAAATGTGGTGCCTGTAGTACCATATTTGCACTGCTGACAGGAACACTTTAGTACCGTAGACATATGTTTTCCATTTAAGATTCATTACCTTCAAGCTATGTATCCTTTAGTTTCATTGACTTGTCTTTTAGAGTCCTTTTGGATGGTCATTTCTTCAGTTAATATGTCTTAATTCAGTCTAATATTTAAAAGGTCTTAATATTTCACTGGTAGAGCACAATAGATCTCCTTTTTGTTAGGTAATACTTCAGTTGTAGCAAATTTCTGGGAAAAGAGGAGATGAATCGGCTTCTGACTAGAGAAAACTTGAGAGCTTCCCAAGGAAAGGTGAGCCATGATGTGTTCCAAAGGAAAAAATATGAGAGGGAAGAGGAATGGGAAGCATAGAACAACCACCACAACCACCACCAGTCCCTTAATGTTAGGAGAGTTCTTACCAGAGATGTAGCTATTGGAAGAGGAGCTATAATGAGGGCATTGCTCTCCATAAGAATTCTGCCCCCAATGAAATTTTCCTTGGTCTCCTTCCTTCAGTTCTTCTAGCATTGCAGAGAGTAAAGCCTGAAAACCGCTCATACCTAGAACGCTTATATTTCCTGTGTTTGCATTCCCATCATAATTTTGCCTACTCCTTTTCTTTGGATGCCTAAATTCTATTTCTAAATGCTTAACTGAAGTTTTAAGTTCCTGCAATGCTAGAAATGTGAAAAGTGAAGGAAAAATTCAGGGAGCAATAACCTCATTTGCCCCCCACCTGCTTGTACTACACTCCTGGTTCTGATTGAAGGGCTCTTGTGCAGGGCAATATTCATGATATGAAGAATGATACAGAGAAATTGTTAAAAGTCCTTTTCCAGGTTTCTTGCGTATCAGAGCCCAATTGAAAAGGCTCCAGAATCCGTGGACTGCTTCTCCTCATAACGACCTTCCAATGTCTGGTTACTCTGGTAGACAGGACTGCTGGCAGCATCTGGATGCAACACTTTCTCTGATACCTGGTCAGGAGGGAGGTGCAAGGAGGGGAGGAATACAAAGACAGATTAGCACCTTAGGTATGTGGATGAATCCTTGCCACTTATAAAGTTCTGAACATTTCTTTTCACTCTTGTCTGCTGTGGATCATCTACCACAGGAAGGGGCAAAGTGTGGCCCTATCTGCCTCCCCAAGACTGTTTTTCCATCCCTCAATTTTCCACACTCCCCAGATTGCCTTTTTCCCCCTGGCAAAACAGGTTGATCTTTGAAGCTGCAGGAACAGTGATTCACCTTTAAACAGGCTACAAAGTTCCCCTACATTGCCTAACATAACCCTCCTCCCCACAGTTTTTCAAAACCATTAGTGAACTTCCAGCTATTGTGTTAGTTTTCCTCAGTTTTTGGCATCCCAGTCCATCAGCAGCAAACGTTCTTGACATAAGTGACCTTACCATGATATTTATACACCACTCTTTCTCCTCAGAGCTCAGTGTGGCATACTTCTCCCCCTCCTCTTTTATCCACAAAACAGCCCTGGAAGGTAGATTTTTTTTTGAGGGAGAATGACTGGCCAAATGAACTCTGTCAGCTTCATGGCTATGAAGGAATCTTAACTCAGCTCTTACAATTCTTAGCCTGATATTCTAACCATAGCTTTGTGCATATGCTTTGTGCATCCCATATGCCTTTGTTTCACCTCTGCCCCCTCCCCCCATCCAAATTCTGGCCCAAGTAAACTCTTGGATTCGATGAAAAACACTTATTTTTGTGACAGTTTACTCAATTAGCACATCTGTTCCTCCTTTTCACCTCCACTCCAAAGAATTTCAAAAGCTGCCAAAAGAATAACTGCTTGGTTTAGAATAAAGCAAAATAAAACATTCAGCAAGCCATGCTGCCCCTGCGATTTCTGTAGGGTTGCCAGATTGAAAACTGGAGACAGTTGCTTATTACCTGGTTGTGTGACAAGCAACACCTGCTGACTAAAGCTTATTATTATTATATTCCCTCTTCCACACAACCATTAAAGGTACAGGAACCATCTTCAGTTTTCAGTTTGGCAACTCTAGATTTCTGGGGGTTGTAGTCCACAAAGTATTATTTTTTTTCAAACTCGACTTTGAAAAAATATTATTTTCTGCTAATATCTTTCGGTGTAGTAGCATAAATGTTTCTTCAGAAGCAAGGCTCACTGAGTTCAATGGATTACACTGCCAGATGTGTACAGTTGCCGCCTTTAGTCTAAATCCATCTGCTAGTTCCAGCTAGAATAAACCCACTGAATGAATGGGGTTTACATTCAGTGGGTCAGCATTCTGTTAGTGATATATGCCAGTGTAAGTCCAACATATACCTGTGTATGTCTTCTTTTGGTCATTGCAGAGGTTGGTAGTCTCTTCTTTCTCAATGAACAAAACCCCCTTCCAGGATGCACCATTTCAATGCATTAGCCCTCCTTCCATGAACATTCAGTGTCTGGGGGAGAGCAGAGAAGTGTTTGGCTATGCCCTCATAGCTAGACGCAGAATTATTATATCATCTGCTGAGACTTCCAGAGGACCCTGGGAGATCTCAGAAGATGATGTCATTGGCTTCTCCAATTCTCCCGCTCTCCACCAACCACTGAATGGCCGTGTGGGGCGGGGGGCAGGCAGTGATGCGGTGACTAAACAATTTAGTTCAGGGGCATTGAGAGGAGAGACATATTACAGTTCTGCCTGGGGAATGTTTACAGTCTGCTCTGCAATACATGCAAGCTTGGCTATTAAGTGCAGTGGCATTTCCATGTCAGTGGGATGGTGAATCCATTCCAGATTTTAGTCAGAACTTCAAATGATCTACCCAAGGTGCCAGATGTTTTCCTTCAAATAGGTTCTATTGTTTGGAGAACTCCTTTAAAACCTGGACTAACACCTGGAGTGAATTCACTGTCCCACTGACATGAGTGCTGCCACTGCACGAATGTTGGTTTGCTACACAAATCTGCTTCTCAGGCAGCTGATTTTGCAAATTGGCAAAAGGACAATTTGCATAAATGGATCCAAAATTGGGTAAAAGGCAGTATGGAAATACCAAATTAGAGTGGAGACCCATTTTCATTTGCAGGCAGCAAAATGCATCCAGCAGCAGCAGCAGTTGCCACCATTCCCGCTTCTCATATACTACATGGTCTTACCTATAGCACACAGAGACATGAGGAGTATTTTCAAGCCTTCTGCTGCTGCTGCTGGGGCTTATGGATGGCTCACTGCCAGCCTTATTTTTCTCCAGGAGTTGGGCTCCTGCTGCCAAGGCTTGTATGGCAGGAAAACTCATGATTTGTCTCACACTGCACTCTTCTCCCTGGCTTTCTCTAAATGCCAGGGTGCATGCAACCTCCATGTCTCTTTCTCTCCCTTTCACTTCACTCCCAGATTTCTGGTGCATTGATGTTAACAAGTGCTAACACTTATACAAACACCTTTGCACTGAGCCAGAATGGTCTGGCACCAGCAGGTAGCAGGTGGGGATGGGAACCTACACCTCCAAGCCACTCCGTGTATAAAATACTTCAACTGTCTCCTCCTCTAGCTCCTCTCACTCTGAAATTTGTCTCCCCACCAGGAGATCTACAGAAGCACAGTAATTCTCTGAGAATTAAGCCAACACCCTGAGATCTGGCAACTCTGTCTGTGGGAAGTCATTGTCCAGCTGCCGACTTCCTTCTGGCCTTGACTCCAAGTAGTGATCCAAGGAAGAGGATCGCTCTTTCTCTTTCCTATGTTCAGGAAATGTTACAAATATCCTCACAAACCTCCTCTGGTTGCAATGGAAACCCTTAAAAGCATAATTGCAACTTGGGGTGAATGGAGGGGGATGTCTGCTGGGGTGGGCTAACCCTCCCTTCCTGAATACTGCAATATTCCTCCAAAGTCACCCCTCCCCCAACCGCAATTAGACTTTTAATAACCTCCTCTGGTATCAATGGATGGTTTTAAATAGCCTAATTGCATCATGGGGGAATTGAGTGGGGAGGGTTGCTGTGGAGGTGGAGTAATTGTTCCCTCTGTAATGCTGTCCTCACCCCCATTGTTCCTTCCCCATTGCAACGGAGGTCCAAACCGAATGGGAATGGACAGAAAAATAGGCCTAGGGAGATCATAAAGCAGCCATGCAATGATTCCATTCCTGGACAATCCAAGTTAAAAAATGAAGACACAGGTAGGAAGAAGACCTTGTCAGGATGAGATCTAGAGTAGAACAGGCACCAAAATAGCAAGATTCCCTGCCACTGTGAGGTCACGCCAACCCACTCCCTTCCTACTTTTGGGGAGTGGATTGAAAGCCAAAATTACCAAGCTAAGGCTATCATACTTTGGACATATCATGAGACAACCTAACTTGTTGCAAAAGATGGTGATACTCAGTAAAGTGGAAAGATGCAGGAAAATAGGAAGGCCATTTTACAGATGGGCTGACTTGCTAAAGGAAGACATGGCCTTATGTTTGCAAGATCTGAGCAAAGCTCTTGATGACCAGGGTTCTTGGAGTTCTCTTTTTTTCATAGGGTAACCACAAGTCAAAGCCAGCTTGACAGCAAGTAACAACAAACAACAACTTTATGTTTGATCTTAAATGCGAATGACTCATTGTTTGCCATATTTAATAATCTTTTGTTTATTGTTCTTTGATTATGTATTTGTGGACTGCAGTTTTAAATGGAGCCTTATTACCGATTGATTACTAATTGACGTTATAATTAATTTCTCTGGTAGATATTTATAATACATTTTGGTGGTTATTGCTATTGTTATCTTTGACACACTGTGGCATGCATTCAAAAATAAATGCCTAATCAGATGTGAGGTGGAATGGAGTTAAGTCAGACCTGATCCCAGCAATATCAGACCAGAGAGAAATGAGAGAGAGCGGGGAAGCATTTAGGCAAAACTAAGAAACAATACAAAGTAGGCAGGAAGTTTTAAGGGGAAATGCTAACAGTAGACAAAAAAACCCAACTCTGCCCATCATAGGGGTAGTCACAGTCACTGGAGGACATAGGGAAGAGAAGAGCAGATACAAATCTTTCCACAGTAATCATTGGTACAGGTCGACCCTGTATCCACAGATTCAGTATCCATGGTTTTATTTACCCACGTCCAAAAAAAATAAAATAAAATGTGCTCTTTAGGCATTTCTAGGTGCTCCAATGTGATTCTATGGTCAACTTCCGGCATTCGACTCATTGAAAATAATAGGTTTCCCTATTATCCATGGCTTCAGGTAGGTATCTGTGTGTGTGTGGTGCTCTTGGAATTTATCCCCCATGGATACAGGGGTCGACCTGTATTCCATTGTGGGCCAGGATCTGCTACTGGATCTCAGCCTGACCTGACATGAGTGGGGTTTATACAGCAGCAGCAACATAAAGAAACATAATGCTATTCTCCCAAGAATGTAGGCTTGGACAAAAGATGGGTCCAGGGTCTGAAAAGGCTGAAAACTTTTTTTTATTATTTATTTATTTATTTATTTATTTATACCCTGCTCTTCAGCCACAAGGCTATCAGAGCGGCTTACAAATTGTTTTAAGCAATAGCAATTTACACATCTACACTGCATTAAACAGTTTCCAATGTGTGTTAGCTAATTGCCCCCACAAGCCGGGTACTCATTTTACCGACCTACGAAAGGATGGAAGGCTGAGTGAACCTTGGAGCCTGTTGGAATTGAACTTGCAAAGTGGTGGCTTGCAGTACTGGCATTTAACCACTGCGCCACCAGGGCTCCCCTGGTGCATCCTCCATTTATTTGACGGGTTAGGGACCAGGATACTGTTAAAAAGTGGAAATGGTTGAAAAGCAGAGCCCAATCTTTATTTAGCTTGCAAATGCAAGACTGAACATTAGGACTGAATCCACACTACACAAATGATCCAGTTTGAAACTGGATCGTTTGTCATGGCTCCTTCCTATGGAATTCTGGGATTCATAGTTTTACAAGTTCGGTAGCCTTCTCTGCCAGAGTGCTGGTGCTTCACCAAACTACAAATCCTAGGATTCCATAGGAAGGAGCCATGGCAGGTGGTCCAGTTTTAAACTGGATTATTTGTGTAGTGTGGATTCAGCCCCTATGATGTCAAGTCAAATGAGAGGGGACAAACAGGACATCAAGTGGACTGAGGAGGGGGGGAAACCAGTATTCCAAGTTAACTGAGAGGTGGGGGAAAGCAGTGTGTGGTCAAAAGTGCAGCACATGACAATAATTTAGATCTGTTGAAATAGTGGAACATTGAAAAACATGTTGTCAAAAAGTGAAGGATGCTTGTATTAAATTTTAATCTTTGTTGTAAGCTACCCTGGGTGCCATACTGGGAGAAAGATGTATCTTTATTAATTAAATAAAATAATAGTAATCTTGACCAAAGCTCGTTGTATGCCATGTAGTTGTTTGGATCCCATGCTGGGAGAAAGGTAGGAAAACTAACAGATGATCTCATGCCATACACACACCTCTTACTAACAGAGGTGGATCAGTGAGCTTAACTATGGAATCTGCACAGACTCACCTCTTCAAACTTTTTGGCCTTATATTGATCTGCTCCCTTTAGGAAGTTGAGGAGAATGATGTCACAGAGTACGGTCCCCTAAGGCAAAAAGAGAACAGGTGAGATGGCCTCTGGAGAAGGGAATAGGAAACATATGGAAGGGATAAAGGAGCAAGGCTGATGGTATACCAGTCAACACTTTAAGATTAAACCAAAAAGCTTCCTGTCCAAACTGGGACCTGGATCCTTGACCCAATGGGGCTCCCCAAAATCAAGCAACCCATTCCACAAAGTTTTGTCTTCCTCTAACTGGGCTCTAAGATAGGGTGGGCAACTGCAGTGGTTCTGGAGAGTAATCTTCTGCTCTTGGGACCCACCAGAGGCTGCATGAACTGCAAAAAATACACCAATGCCCCAAACAACCCATCCCAGGAGTGGTTAAAATTTATATTTTTGATTTTATAATAATAAATAATAATAAATTTTTATTTTTAACCCGCCCCTCTGCTCGGCAACCGGGGCGGCTTACAGCAAGATTAAAACAACATCAAGTTAAAACAGTCCTTCCCCATCCTACCCTCCCACCCCTTAAAACTAAATTAAACAAATAGAAAGTTAAAACAAAGATAAAATACAATAAATAAATAAATAAATAAATAAATAAATAAATAAAAGCAACGACGGCGAGGGGGTGGGTAGCAGTCAGTCCACTTGAACCGGGAAGTTATTCCGGGAAGGCACAGCACAGGGATTGCTATAGCCTGTTTAAAAGGTGAACTGCCACCCTTGGAAGCTTCCAGGAGAAACAATTCACCCTTGGTGAGTCCATGGGGGGCCAGAGAAAAGAAGTCCAGGAAGAGGCTGAGGGCTGTGAAAGAGCCTTGGGGCCACATGCAGCCCCAGGCAACAGTTTGTCCATTCCTGTTCTAAGGGGTCCTTGTCTTGATGGGTTGTGCCATAGGGCATCTGCTTACACATTGCAGGAAAAGAAGAAATGCATCCTGCAAAGAAGAGGAGGAGAAGGATGGTGGCGGTGGTGGTGGTGGTAATGATCCTCCTCCTCCTCCAGGGAAGACAAAGTAATGTTTTGTTCAACTTCAAGGCCCTTCCCTGCTCTCCCTTCTTATGGTTCTTTACCTTTCAACTGACACACTTCAAAATTAATTCATTCATTCTCTTACCTTTCTCTCAAATGGGACCCAAGGCAGCTCCTCTTCAGATAGAGGAGTCTGACTATGTCCACCTAGTGGTATATTGGTCTGTGGGGGTTGGTGTGTCTGTGGCTTAATGAGGTCCAGAATGCTGCAGCCAGAATGCTAACCAGGGCCAGTTATAGGGAGCACATAACTCCCATGTTAAAACAGCTCCACTGGCTACCGGTTCGTTTCTGGGCACAATTCAAAGTGCTGGTCTTGGCCTATAAAGCCCTACAAGGCTTAGGTCCAGACTATCTGAAAGATCGTATCTCCCTTTATGAACCAGCAAGGGTTTGTAAGATCTGCAGGGGAAGGCTTTCTCTTGGCTCCACCACCATCACAGGCTCCCTTGGTGAGGACACAAGAGAGAGCCTTCTCTGTGGCTGCTCCCACCCTTTTGAACTCCCTCCCGTTGGAGGCTAGGTTGACCCCTCCCTGTTGTCATGCCACCTGCAGGCAAAAACATTCTTGTTTAAGCAGGCCTTTGATGTATAATTGTGGCTTTTATCGGGGTGTGTTTTTTATGTTGTTTTTGTCTATTTTTTACTTTGTATGTTTTCATAGCTTTTAATTGTGATTTTAATTGTTCTGTGAGTTGCCTTGGGTCCCACTTGGGGAGAAAGGTGGCATAGAAATTGCACAAATAAATAAATAAAAAATGGCCATGTGCAGTCCCTAAGGCCATTTTGGTCTTTATGAAGCCTCCCCCTCCATAACTGAGCCACTTCTTTGGAATAAGCAGTATAAAGAGGAGAGATGATAAAACTTTCAGGGAAACCAAATGACTTACCACCCCAACAGATGTGAAGGCTGCCACAGTATTGATGAGGGTTGGAATGATGTTGAACTTCCCAGCCTAAGAGAATACAAGGCAGAGTTAGCATGTTTAAACAGGCTGGCGCTCTCAAGAACCAGGCATGAGGGGAAAATGCAATGATGGCAACCAAGTGGCTCTTCATCTTCCTGTAGTAAAATGGGCCAAGCTAGGAACAGTGTGGATATAACTCCCAGCATTCAGATGCCCACGCTAGATGTGGGATTGTAGGTGTTGAAGTGCCTAGAAGTAAATTTTCTAGGCTTTGGAAATGGGTTCCTGGCTACTCATGAAACTGGCTCTTCTTGAATACAGTGTCTTGATCAAGGGAAGTAATAGTACCACTCTATTCTGCTTTGGTCAGACCTCACCTGTGTCCAGTTTGGGGCACCACAATTCAGAAGGATATTGACAGCTGGAGCGTGTCCAGAGGAGGGCAACCAAATGGTGGGAGGTCTGGAAGCCATTCCCTATGCGGAGCATTTTAGGGACCTAGGTATGTTTAGCTGGAGAAGAGATGGCTAAGATCCATGTTTAAATATTTGAAGGGCTGTCATACTGAGGATAGAACAAGCTTATTTTCTGCTGCTCCAGAGACTAGGACATGGAGTAATGGACTCAAACTATAGGAAAAGAGATTCCACCTAAACATTAGGAGGAACTTCCTGATGGTAAGAGCTGTTTGACAGTGGAATATGCTGCCTGTGAGTGTGGTGGAGTCTCCTTCTTTGGGGGGTTTTAAGCAGAGGCTGGATGGCCATCTGTTGGGAATGTTCTGATTGTCTATTCCTGAAGGGCAGGTGGTTGGACTAGATGGCCCTTGTGGTCTCTTCCAACTCTATGATTCTGTGAGTCTACTAGCTTGTGACTCCCCATGGAATAGCTGCGATTACCGATGGCACATTGATCAGAAAACCTCCCATTTTTTTCTGAGAGCAGTGCTGTCTATTTAACTGTCAAGAACCCACTATTCCTCAGAAGCAGCCTAACACTATGGGGCCTGGAGAGGGGGCAGTTTACTTCTACATCCCTCCCTCCTCATTGAGCAGACTGGGAGAACAGGAGCTCTTATGCCTTCTCCTAGATAAAGGCATTCCAGGATTAACTATAATGTATGCCTTTGCACCAATTACCCTGCAGGGCAACAGAATATGTGTAGCAAATGGGAGGATAAACAAAAGTTCTTACCAGTCCACTAGATTTGCACCCCTAGGTGGCTCCCTAGGTAGCTTTCATCTCCTAGTGTTAGTTGTCATTGTCATCAACCCAAAGTGTTATATTTATTTTTGCCCTCCATTATTTAGAGGTACCTCAGTGCAGAGCTCAGCAAAATTACAGCTCTCTTTTCCTAACATATCCAGCTATGTAATTCTGGGACTGGTATCCCAAAGAAGTAATTTTTTCTAAGCTCTGCTTCAGTGTCAAACATGAAACTAAAAATCTCAATTTACCAGCAATGCATAGTGAACAGAGGGATTATGGGCCAAAGTATATATGACAAAACTCATATATTTTTTTAAAAAAGTATGCTTAAGCTGATTATGATTTTGTTTTTGTTTTTAATGGAGAAAAAGCAGCTGCAATTCCTGATGCAGTACACAATCCTGATTTGGACTTAGGACCTGTGCTACGTTTCTGTAGAAAATAGCTCCCCTCATTGCTGATTTTTGCCAGAGCCTGGAAAGTTACTTTTAAAAAGATTTACTAATTAACTATTAATTAACTGTTAATTAATTAATTAGTTAAAATAATTAGTTGCCCTGGTTTCTTATTGAAAAGTAATTCAAACAGTCCCATCACTATCGATGTAACTAAAATAGTTACAATGACACCACAGAGTGAATTATCTGTCATTGTGTTACATTTGTAATATAATTTAGTTATGCCTCAGTTACTGCAAAATAGGAATTGATAAGTAAATTGCAATGTGGCTTTAGAGACTTACTTCTAAGTTGTCTCTTTTGGCTCCTGAAAATACTATTTATGGCAAATATTTCCTTTTGGAGGCAAACAGTGGTTGGGCAGGGGCGATTTTCAACAGGAAAAAGGATGTGGGACCCCAGTCTGGATTGAGTGCATGTTACAAACCAGGCTCCTATGGCTGATTTGTCAACAGTGAGTGGAACACATTCTACTCTGGATTCCTTCCATCAAGGAGGGAAGCGTCCATCTTTTCTTAAGTCACATGAATGGGAGGGTAACCTCTATAGAAGTACAGGCTTCCGGATGGGGAAGAGGGCGGGAAATCTAGCTGCACTTAGTTACCACTGAAATCAGTGGGACTAAAGGCCTGTCACATCTGCCCTATTGATTTGAGTAGGACCTAACATAAAATGCCTCAATCTGGATCTAGCCCATCATATTTTCTTTAAATTACAACACTAAAAGTCCTCTGCAGCAATTTTGGCCCTCATCAGCCCTGTCCCACCATGTGTTAGAGGGCAAAGTTTTGCAGTGGAGATGCTTGTTTGGCATGTTCAAGCTGCTTCTGATGCAGTTCTGAAGCATTAAGTGATTAATTAATTATTAATTAATACCCCACCTTTCTCACTACAATCATAAAGGGAAGGTTCTAAATCAGAAGGGGAGACTTGAACAAGCTTCCTTCCTGCCTCAGCTCTTCTCCTTCAGTGCCTGCAGGGGCACCAGGGCCAGCCAATGGGAGCTTACGTGAATGGGCAAAACAACCAAGTGCCTTCCCATTTTCCCCTTGTGTATTTCTGTTCACTTGAGGTCTAAGACCCTATGCAGGGCTTCCAAAATCAGTTCCCTTTGGCAAGCAAAAGGACCTGTGGCTTTTGTCCTTTAGTTCAGAAATGGGCAACGTAATCCTCCAGATATTCTCAGACTGCACCTTCCCAAATCCTTGCCATTGGCTACGCTGGTTAGGACTGGTGGGAGCTGGAGGCTGGAAAACATTGTGAGGACCAATGTTGCCCTAGCCCTGCTCAAGATAGCCCTGGAGCCTGGCTTCTCTCAGCAGCCCTCAGCAGTTGCTTTTGGTTTGTGTGGTTGCCCTTCCCACTCACATTCCCGTATACCAGAACATCGAAGCGAATGCCATATGCCTTCATCAATGTGCGGAACTCTGTGCCGTTCTCTCGCTTGTAGTATTTGGCATACCTGTGGGCAAGAGAAAAGTGCACCGATCCACAAAAGTGCATGATCTGCTTATTTCAGCACAGCTGGCCTTCCATATCCACAGATTCCTCATCCACAGATTCAACCAACCACAGTTAAAAAAATATTTTAAAAAAATATCCAGAAAGCAAACCTTGATTTTGCCATTTTATATAAAGGACACCATTTTACTACACCATTGTATATAATGGGAGTAGAGGATCTACAGATTTTGGTATCCCCCGGGGGGTCCTAGGACCAAGCCCCAGCAGATACTGAGGGCCCTCTGTACCATGTATGTAGGGTGTGCTTTGGGGAGACATACCATCAGACTTTGGTGAAGTGATTCAAGAGGAGACCCAGCTGACTCTGTGCATATAACAGAGTATCTCCTGGCATGTCAGATTGAAGCCTGAATACAGAAGGACAATCTGTGTACCTAAACATGCTACTGCAGAGATGGGAATTGTGCAGACTTCCAGATATGTGGCCTGCAACTCTCAGCATTCCTCGCAATAGGCCATGCTGATAGGGCCGATTGTAGTTTCAGTCCCGCAACATCTGGATGGCTATATGTTTCCCATTTCTGCAATAGTGCATAGTGAGGAAGCCACTGATATGCCATCGAAAAAGAATACAGCAAAGAATCCCAAAATACACTGGAAGTTATCCATCGAGCCCTGTACTCTGCATGGCAGACACTCTCAAGTTTCAGACCAAAGGGTCTTTCCTATTAGCCATTACCTGAGAGTTTATATGGAGGTGCTCGAGTCCAGGGACTGAACTGGGGACTATGTGCTTTAGCATCAAATCATCCCCTCTCTCTAACTGGGGTAGCAGTGTGAGCACACATCCATTTAAACACACATTCCTCTTAAGGAGGAATGAAAATCTTTGCTTATTTCATTCTCACATACAAAAAAATAAAATTAAAATAAAAAGCTTCATAGAATCATAGAGCTGGAAGAGACCACAAGGGCCATTGCGTTCAACCCCCTGCCATGCACTGGATGAAATTAAAAGAGTTTTTGCAGATCTTCTAACAATTATTCACAATTTGGGACTCTTTTTGCAAAAACAATCAGGAAAGTTTTTGTACAGAACATATTTTGCACATTCAGAAGTATTTGTGTGTGTGCAAACAAATTTTTGCAGTGTCTGCTGTGAATGAAAACATGGTACAGGTTGACTCTCCCTTTTCTGGAATTCCGAAATCCGAAATATTCCAAAATCCAAAATTGTCTACATGAATGGCTGGGATAGTGATACTTTTGCTTTCTGATGGTTCAGTGTACACAAACTCTGATTTATGCACAAAATTATTAAAAATATTGTGTATAAAATTACCTTCAGGCTATTACTATATAAGTATGAGGTGTATATGAAACATAAATTAATTTTGTGTTTATGTAGACTTGGGCCCCATCTCCAAGATAGCTCATTATGTATATTCAAGTATTCCAAAATCTGAAATATAAAATAATCAAAATACCAGTGGTCCCAAGCATTTCAGATAAGGGAGACTCAACCTGTAGCCTTTTCATTCTTGCACAGGGGTAAAAACAAAACAACCCCCCCCACCAAACCTCATAGCAGATAACAATATTTTCAAAAGGGTGTTCAGCGGTGTCAAGACATGTTTTTTCATTAAGGATGAGGAAATCTACTGCTATTCTTTGCATCCCTAGTTTTATGTGAGTGTGTGACAAGTTCTGTAGATGAAATTCTTATGTCACAGTAATGATGTAATGCAGATGAAAGACCTGTGGGTGGGCAGGTGAGGACAATGGACAGCATGCTTGCAAGCCAGAGTGAAGCTGAAAGTGTGTGGGGAGGAATCTGGTTCATAAAGGATTGCAGTGGAAGGAGGCATTTCCCAAGTGTTGCTTTGATTCAGAACTGTAGCTTTCAACTTGCCTGAAATTGTATCCTCTAGAGACTCTGCTCCTTTCAGAGACACTGTCAAGCCTGTTAAAGGAATAGCGGGGGATGCAGTGCTCCTCAGAATGGTCCAAGTCACAAACCCATCCAATCTTGATCCCAATTATTCCACCCTGGGCAGAAAAAGCAAGGCTTTAGGAGAAATCTGCTCATACAGAGCATGAATTGCCCAGCCATTAATCAAAAACAAGGAATACAGAGCCAGTTCTAAAGGCACAAACTCAAATTCACCATGGACCCATTTCCCAGTGAATATCTGGGACTCTTCTGCTGTCTGGAACACCAAAGAAAAGTAGAGAGGTAGATTCTTGCCTTCCCTGTTTTTCTAACTCATACTTACATTTGGAGTGGGGATCCCTACACATGCTAATGATTTCTGTGAATGAGTGGTAGTTAATTCTGGAGCAATTCTGGTGGGGAAAGTGTGGCTCTCCTGGAGTCCTTGGACTGCAGCTCCCATCAGCATATCCAGTGGTAAAGGAGGATGAGAATTGCAGTTCAACAACTTCTAGAGCAGGGGTGGGCAAAGTGTGGCCTGTGGGATCCTAAGTCTTGAGGACCCCTCACCTCACAAAATCACCCCAAAGCCCCCAGACCTCCAAAAAAAGGGTTTTTTTTAATTATTTGGGGCTGATTTTCAGGCATTTTGTTGCCCCCAAACCAGCCAAAAATATCCAAAACCATCTAGAAATGCAGTGGCTTGGTTCCCCTAACCCCAAAGCCCCGCAAATCTCCCCCCAAATACTCCCCCAAAGAAAAAGAACTGCTGAAAAATCAACAAAAATGGCAGCTGGAAGTGATGTTGCATCACTTGGGATGTGCTAAAATGTGCTGGTGCAGCCTGACAGATGGGTGCAGAGAGGAAAAATGGCCCCTGCCCCCAGAACAGTTGCCCGTCCCTGCTTTAGAGGGCCAGATGTTACCTGCCACTGTGCTAATCCAAAGAATTGATTGTGTACTACCATCAAGGAAGTTCTCCACCAATAATCCATGCCTGTATATTCTTCTGTCTCCTGCCATTTTCTTGCCATTCTCATCTGCTAATGCTGACATCTTGACCTTGTGCCAGCAAGCGGCACCACTATTATACCATTATTTCAGTGTTGCATCTGTGTACCTAATTGTTCCCTGAGAAGATCAGATCAGCATTTAAGAATTATTACAAGCTTGAGAGGAAGTCTTGCCTGAGTAACAGTAGCCTCCGAAGGGTGCTAGGAATGTTTCACAGCTGCATGGGGACTGAAAGCCAGCTTTCTAAGTCACAGACTTGAAACCCAATGCTGGCCACTCCTGCCATAGTGGCCAAAAAGCACCCATGTCCATGTCACATCTTAGCAGCACACATTCTCACCGTCATAGCCAATGAGGAAAAGTTTTGGTCTGCAAATTTCACGATGTCCCCAAGGCGCAAGATAGGGCAGAAGGGTTGCTTTATTGGGTGAAAACGGCATTTCTGGATATCTTCAGTTGTGAGGTTGGGAAGGAGGTTTCCCCTGGGAAGGAGAGGAAGGAAACCATACAAAATGAGAACTGCTAGTCCCCAAAGGCAGGTGGGGAAAGACAGAGGTGAAAGAGTTCTAATCTGGGCACAATACACCTCAGATTTCAAAGCCTTTCCAACTTGTCCCTTCATCCAGAACTAACCAGAGTGAAGGCGACTGGCCTAAAGAATTTGGAGGAAATTGCCAGGTGGACGGGGAAGCCATTTCCTGAGGTGACCTAACTGGAGATAAAATTATCGACCCATTATTCTCCCCAGTGGCAGTAAGTCAGATTGTAAAGGCAATATGGATTGCCTGGAACAGTTACAGAGGAATCTTGGCTGGCAGTTCTGCATTTACACAGAGGTTTGCTGGCACTGGACCTCTAAGCTCTCAAGCAGGCTCTTGAGCAGGAGTGAGGAGTGAGGCCCTCCAGACACTGGACAGCTGGCTCAGCCCTATGTCCTACTACGCGTATACTGGCTTTATAACATAGGACGGTGGCACTACTGACACTGCGCCACTGCTTTCATGTGGCCTCTTGCTACCTCAAGGCACAAGTCAAGGGAGATTTGCACACTAAAGAAAGGTAGCCTTCAACCTACCTATCACTAATGGGGAATCAAAACCCTAAGTGCAAGTTTTGAGTTCAGATTAATGGGATGGTGTCCCTTTACTCACTTTTCGAAGTTGAACAGTGGAAAGCGTATACTGTTCTTAATAAAGAGGGTGAAGTTTTCTGCTTCTAGCATGACAGGTCTGTAAGTAGAAATGTGATTAAAATCAACCTCTTGGAATAGGATTGAATGCACGGAGCAAATTATAGAAGGCAGGGAGGGAGAGGGGGCATGGGAAGAGACCCCTCCAAAGAATTGTTCTCTATCTTCAGGAAGTACATTTTGGACTGGGCTGTAGCTGCACTATGCTGGTACATCAGTTTGACACCACTTTAATTATGATAGCTCGATCCTAAGGAATCCTTGGATTTGTAGTTTGGTGAGAGACTTAGAAGGTACCAAGAGCCCTGTAAAGAAATGGATTGAGGACTAAATCTATTTAATTCTATAATGTAAATATATAAATTATAATGTAAACATGCATAATGTCCTTCCTGATTGAGGGCATTTGAAATGGGAACCGCAAAGCACAGTTCAAAGAAGAAAACGCCAAAAACTGGAATGCTTTGGGGCACTGATGTCTGAAACAGCCATACTGTTCTGTAAAAGAATAGAAAACAAGTAAAACATAAATATCGTGGCTGGATCAGCTATTTCATACTATTCCGCATCGTGGTGCTGTTGAGGTTGAAGCAGATGAGACTCTGTTAGCAAGTGTATTGATGGCATGCACAAATACATAACAAATGGCTAAACCTGAAACCTAGTGGAGGTGGGGAGCATAAAAATAAACTCTAAACCATGGGGGAGCCCACACCTTTTGGGGGGGCTCCATGTGTGTCTCCCCTCCCTCACTGATGCAAATGGAAGCCGGTTGCATCCCTTGAAATGTTTTCAGGCTGAATTTGTGCTCCCAAATTGGCCATGCTGGCTAGGGTATTCTGGGAGTTGTAGTCTAAAAAAGAAACTTTACAAAGCTCTACTTTTGATTTTTTTTAAAAAAAATTCAGTTTGTGAAGAAGGTTTCCATACTTCTCCCATACTCAAAGAAAGGCAGGATATACATTAAATAAGTAAAATAAAATAAATTCAAAACATGCAAGCGCTTCACAAAAACCTGTTAGCCTCCCCCGCCCCAGCACGGGATCTTTTTAGCCTCATTTTCTGTTTAACTATGATTGCCACAGGGAGGCCGGAATTCTGTGGTTTAGCCCCAGCTAAAGTAGACCCATTGAGTCAATTGGGGAGTGAGGGACAGTGTTTCCTACATCTGAAATAACCATAGGCTAGAGTCAGTGTGGTGTTGTGGTTTGAGTGTTGGACTAGCACTCTGGAGATCAGGATTCAAATCCCCGCTTGGCCATGAAAACCCACTGGGTGACCTTGGGCAAGTCATACTCTCTCAGCCTCAGAGGAGGGCAATGGCAAACCCCCTCTGAACAAATCTTGCCAAGAAAACCCAGTGATGGGTTCACCTTAGAGTCAGAAATGACTTGAAGGCACACAACATTAACTAGCACACATTGGAAACTGCTTAATGCAGTGTAGATGTGTAAATAGCTATTGCCTAAAACAATTTGTAAGCCACTCTGATAGCCTTGTGGCTGAAGAGCGGGGTATAACTAACTAACTAACTAACATCCAATTCTAGATACCACTTACACATCAACATTGTCCACCTCAGCTGGGCACCAGCCCTGGATTTCACAGGTCCGGAAAGTGGCATTGTAATTAACACACCGACCTGTTAGGATCCCTGCAGAAGGAAATAATCTGTTATGGAAGGGTAACAGCATGGCCTAAGCATTCTTCATAGTCCCAGCTAGAACAGACCCACTGAATCAATAGCAACTTGGTAAGTCAAACCTTTACATAAGTTTCATTGATTCAATGGTTCCACTCTAGTTGGGAGTAATAATAGATTCAGTCCTAAAAGTCAAAGTCCAACATGAAGTCACCTTTTCTCTCAAAGCCCACTAAGGAATTTATGTGCATCTCAAATAGCAAAACCAGCTGCATCTCTCACTTTGTAGGTCTTGTCTATATGGTCAAAATAATCTGAACGGGATGCGAATGTATGGTGATCCTTTCATATGGACATGCGCATAAATACATGTCATTCGGAAGGGGGGCAGCCAAATCCACCACAAAGTTCGTGTTCATCGTGTGCAGAACTTTGTACTGATTTTTTTAAAAGCTCCATATGACATGCAAATGTGTGATCATTCAAACACTTGCATTCACACAGATATGAACAGGCAGCATAATCTGATTGGCTGGACAAGGATGGGGGAAGGGCTAGCAAACAGGGAAAGTGCCTGCAGCCGCCATGTTGGATTTTCAGCTAAGTGAGGGTCCAATAAGTCGCTCAAATGGTGATATTATACTCTTTCTATCTTCCTTTTTTTGTAAATACAAACTATCACTTTGTGTGCACCATGGGAAACTTTTTTTTTAATGGCAGCAACAGATTTAAAATCAAGACTAAATCACTCATGGCTGCCATCTTGGCTAGGAGTCATGGGGGGGTCTTTTGATCATGAAGACAGGTTGCATCATTGCAAATGCCTACTTTTTCTGACGTGTTTGTATTTCCCTCCCTCATATAGACAAGACCATAGCTCATTGTGTGTTCACTAGAGAGCTTGCTTCCGAATACATTGGCCCACCCTACATTTAGACCAAGCCAAAGGAGCTCATCATCAAGTTTGTGTAGATTTTGTTTGGGGTCAACTTTCTTTGAATGTGCTTATCCAAAAAAGTTCACTACCGAAACAGTTAATGCATAGAGATTTTACAAGGTATAGAGCTCTTCAAAATCTTGATAGGCTTTTTATTTCATGAAAATCCTGTGAGAAAGGTTGAGATTTTCCTGTATTGAGGCTGAAAGATAACGTCTTACACAAGGCCCACAGTGTATAGGTAAAACTGAGATCTGAACACAAAATCTCCAGAGTTAAACTCACACACTCCCTGTAACCATGCTACTTTTTCTTACCCCAGCAGTGTAGATGCAGTGTAGATGTTGTCTATTTGTCTACAAGTTGTCAACAACTTTTAAAATCACACAGCAGAAAAAATATATTTTAAACCATGGCTGGGCCCACACTTTTTGGGGTGAGAGCTTTCCCCATCTGTATTTCCGCTGCTGCAAACTATGCTGCCTTGGAAACAATAAATACATGGTAATTTATTTTCATAACAAGGTGCAGTCCTTGAAATGTTGTCAAGCTGAACTATGCTGCCCAGAATGTCATCTGGCTTAAAAACTAGGTGTATCTGCCTCCATACATCTTGTGTTAAAGGAAAATCATGCCATTTGTGTCCCCTGCCCCCAGCCAGTCCAAGTTTGGAAATGTCAATTGGTTCAAAACACGGCAGCCAGATTAGTCACTGGTACATCCAGGAGTGATCATATCACACCAATATTAAAATCACTCCACTGGATGCCAATTAGTTTCCGGGAAAAGTACAAAGTGTTGGTTATTACCTTCAAAGCTCTACATGGTTTGGGTCCATGTTACATATGGCGTCACCTTTTTCTGTATAATAATAATAATAATAATAATAATAATAAATGTTTATTTTTAACCTGCCCCTCTGCTCAACAACCGGCGTACAACAAGATTAAAACAGCAGCAAGTTAAAACAATCATTCCCAATCCTAACCCTCCCACCCCTTAAAACTAAATTAAACTGGTGGAGAATTAGAACAAATATCAAATACAGTAAAATGTACAAATTATGGGGGGGGGGGAATGGCAATGGCGGCAGGGGAGAGGGTAGGCAGTCAACTCCACTTGAGCCGGGAAGTTATTCTGGGAAGGCCTGCCGGAAGAGATCCGTCTTTACCGCTTTCTTGAAGCTATCAAGAGTAGTGATAAGACGGATCTCGTCTGGCAGGCCATTCCAAAGTCTGGGAGCCATAGAAGAGAAGGCCCCTCTGGGAGGTCTGCAACAGCCTAGTTTTCATAGGCTGCAGCAGGTTCCTCCCAGAGGAGCGAAGTGCGTGGGGAGGATCATATGGAATGAGGCGGTCCCGGAGATAAGATGGACCCCAAGCCATGTAGGGCTTTAAAGGTTAAAACCAACACCTTGTACCGTGCCCGGAAACTGACCGGCAGCCAATGGAGAAATTTAAGCACAGGTGTTATATGCTCTCTCCTAGATGTACCCGTAATTAACCTGGCTGCCATATTTTGTACCAGTTGAAGTTTCCAGGTTAGGCACAAGGGTAGCCCCATGTAGAGTGCGCTACAGTAATCCAGACGTGAGGTTACCAAAGCATGTACCACAGTAATCTGCCCTGTACACTCAGGTCCTCTGGGGAACATTTGCTCTAGTCAGCCAGGATGAGGTTGGCAACTGTCACCCAGAGGACGTTTTCCTTCAGCTGCCTCTAGACTGTGGAACAGCCTGCTAGAGGAGATACAGCAGCTGAACACGCTGTCTGAACTCAAAGCAGCATTGAACACCAGCATCTTCTGGCAGGCCTAGCCAGATGATTTTAAAGTATGAATTTTAAATTGTGTATTGACTGTTTTAAAATGTCTTGGTTTTACTTATTCTTTTAAACTGATATGTGTTTTTAATGGATATGTGTTTTTAACCAACATTATGTTTATATCATCATCATCATCATCATCATCATCGCTGTAGCTGTTGTTGTCTCAGGAAATACTAGAGCGCAACTAGTACTTCACCTCTTTTTCTGAGGTGGCATAATTTGCTTACCCCCTCCTGTAGTGGGGACAGGCCTCTTGCAATCATTGTTTGATTTACATTTGTACTCGGACTGATTCTGAAATACAAAGAGCAGAGGTGTGCAGAGAATATATTTCTGTTTCCGTTTATCATGTTCCCTTGCTGACCTCCTGAGATGCTTGGATTCCTGAGGAGCAGAGTGTCCCCTCTCTCCCCACTCGTCTAACTTGCCATGAATCCACAAAGTATGGGGGGGGGGTCAAGGGGTTAAGGCCCTTTAATGATATCCAGAAACCACACCCTGTTACTTCCACCAGGGTTACTCTCAGCCCATTCCTCTTGCCTGGAACTGAAGTCCCCAAAACTGAAACATTTGCACCCTTGTACTCTGCCTGTAGATGACACTACACTGTTATAGCACTATTATTCCACTTTACAGTGAACTCGCCACGGGTCAGCGTAAGAGGGGCACTCCAAAAAAGCGATACAAGGACTCCCTGAAACAACATCTCAGGCTTGGCCAAATTGATCACCAACAGTGGTCTGCCCTGGCCTCACATCGGGAGGCATGGAGACGCACTATCCACAATGCTGCAGCCTTATTTGAGAACTCACGCCGAACAAGTCTTGAAGAGAAATGACAACGCAGAAAGAATCACAACCCGGAAACATCACCCAAGGAGACCTTCTGCTGTGCTTTCTGCAACCAGACTTGTTTATCTAGGATTGGCCTTTTTAGTCATCAGTGTGCTTCCAGAAAGCGAGGGATGAGTCCTTCCTGAATCTTCGTTTGTGAAGAAAAGACAGAGAGAGAGAGAGAGATTCCACTTTAATTGCTCTCCTGTGGAATCCTAGGATTTGCAGTTTAGGGAGGAGCATTTAGTATTCTCAGCCAGAGAGCTCTTAGGCTTCACTAAACTACAAATGCCAGAATTCCACAGGAGGCAGCCATAGCAGTTAAAGTGGAATAATAGTGTTATAACAGTGTAGTGCGATAAGGCTCCCTGGAGATTCAGGGTCAGGCCCTGAGATCTGGCAGGCCTGTCTCCTACCAATAATTTGACTGAAGCTCAGTGATAAGCAACATGCTTTGCATGCAAAAGGCCTGAGGTTCAGTTTCTGGTATTCTAGGTAGGGTTGGGAAGGACCCTTGGCTGAAACCCTGGACAGCCACTGCCTTATGACATGAGGTAGGTGGGGCAATAATCTGATTCAGTATACTAAAGCTTTCTCAGCTCAGAGCTTGGAAAAGTCTGGGTATTTTAGACAGCTCCCCGAATCTCCCAGCCATCAGGGCTGTGCTGGTTAGGAAATTCTGGGAGTTATAATCCAAGTTCTGATCCCAATTGTAGCCAAATATTTTCTTCTATAGCCTTCTAAAAAATAACTAGGGTGCCACACAAAGGGATGTGTCCTCTCCCAGTCCTGCATGCTGCCTCCAGTGCTAAAAACAACTCAGCCATGTGAATCTGGACAAGGCAGGAGAAAACACACCTGCATCTCCCTTCCTCCCCTCTTACCTCATCTACTCACCTCAGGGCAGAAGCCTTGTACCTGGTTCTCTGTCACAATGAGCTTGGTGATGATAACAAAGACTGATGTTCCCTGAAGGGAGGAGGGCATGATTGGAGGGGTTGGAATGATGGAAAGGAGAAAAGATGTTACTGTTGCTGAATTCAAGGGCATGGTGACAAAGAAACACACAAAGTGAATGATAGAATGAGAATGAAGTACAAAATACTGTTGGAGGTGACAGCGATGCGGCATAGATTCAAGAGGCCTTTGTATGCAGAGGTAGGAATAGATAGATCTCCTTGGGTTGCTTGATGGTCCTTTCACTACTCAACCCAACCTGACCTTCTTTCTGAACTAAACTGGATGTTCTTAGAGTTGCTGATGTTGTCTTTTCATGCTTCTCTTGCTCCTCTAAGGAGAAGACATCTTGCCTTTGTTCCAAGAATAGGCATATAGCTCCTTGTCTCTTCAACCTCATTAGTTACTTATAACTAGACCTAATTCACACTACACTGTTATAGTACTATTATTCCACTTTAACTGCTTTGGCTGCCTCCTGTGGAATTCTGGGGTTTGCAGTTTAGTGAGACCTAAGAGCTCTCTGGCTGAGAATGCTAAAGGCCCCTCCCTAAACTGCATTTTTTTTAAAAAAATAGAAATAAAATAAAATAAAATAAAATTAAAATAAAATAAAAACCCACAGGAGGCAGCCAAGGCAGCCATAGCAGTTAAAGTGGAATAATAGCACTATAACAGTGTAGTGTGATACTGTCTTAACTTTTCTTAATAAAGATTATCTTATTTCCTTAAACAAGTAAGTAGACTCAGTGACAGCATTCCAGGAAAAAATATTTAGGATATTCAGAAATCACTAGGTTTTTCATTACAGTACTTAAGAAAACATCTGAAAACATCTCCAGCATGAGGAGACACAATACAAGCTAGCATTTAAACCACGTGCCATTAAACTCCTGTGCCATTTAATGAGGCCACAACTCTATTACTATAAAAGTAACTAGAATTTATAATTATACCACTAAAAGCATGATGTTTTACTTCATTAAATGACAATTGTATTGTAATGTAGTTATACCTTAGTTATTGGCAAAACAAAATAATTACAAGTAACTAGTTATTTGTTACTAGTGTTCTGGAATGGGAATGTGCTATGAATTTTTATCACAGCCAGTATTATCATGGGGTCAGGCTAGGTGTAGTGGTTACAATGTAGGACTATGAGTCTAGGACACCAGGGTTTGAATCTCCACTCAATCACGGAAACCCACTGAGTGGCCTTGGGCAATTCACACTCCTTGAGCCTTAGGAGAAGGCAATGACGACCTGACCCTGAACTAATCTGATTCACTGTGCAAGCTTATATATGTCTGTTGTGTGCCTTCAAGTCATTTCTAACTTATGGTGACCCTAAGGCTAACCTATTATGGAGTTTTCTTGGCAATATTTGTTCAGAGGAGGTTTGCCTTTGCCTTCCTCTAAGGCTGAGAGATTGTAACTTGCCCAAGTTCACTCAGTGGGTTTCTATGGCTGAGCAGGGATTTGAACCCTGGACTCGAGAGTCGTAGTCCAATGCTCAAACCTCTACACGAGGCTGGCTCTCTATACTTGTCTATTCCAAAGTAAATCACACTGAGATTAGTGGATATAGAATTACAATCTATGATACATCAACAAAAAATATACTGACAATTGTCTAGATAAATTCAGTTTGCACCTGACAACAATTAAGGGAAATTCTAAAATCTATTTTCAGTTTTATTATAAACATAGTTTTTCTATTAAACAAAACATCAAAATATAGTATTGCCTAATATAAGAAAGAAAAGTTCTTAGATGTTTCTTATTACAAAAGATCATAGTAATACAACAAGAAAGAGATTTAAAAATGTAAATCCAAAATCTTATTGAGGGGTGTGTGTTTTTTCTGAAAAGGAGAAAGGTAAACAGGCAGGAGCTTCAGATATGAAGCTGCAGAAACTCAAACATATGAGAATATTTATACTTTTTCATGAAGACTATTACATCTTGAAATCATCTCCAGCATTGGTTATCCATCCATAGGTAAGGTTAATATTGTAAAACAATATTCCTAAGACATTAGACACCATTATATTTTTTTTCCTTTCAAATAAGGGAAAGTAAATCTTAAACCCACATTTTACCATGCAACATAGAATCACAGAATCATTGAATCGTAGAGTTGGAAGAGACCACAAGGGCCATCCAGTCCATGGGAGGACAACAACATCGTGCAATAACAGGAACCCATTTGCAGTATTGTTCAGCTGTAATTATACTCCTATCTGATAAAGTCTCTACTTTCCAGTTGTTTACATCTCCAGATTCATAATTATTTCTTTGGAATCATCTATGGACATGGGGAGTGGGGCTTGATATTTCATAAGATGCTGGCCTTGTCTACACTGGGGGTAAAAATTTGATTGAAATTTAGACTACTTTGGCCGAGAGCTGCACTGGATGAAATTCATACTATTCTGGCCTGGATTTAAGTGCCACACCTTGGCCAAAGCCCGAATCTGATTCATCTGGATTTTTACCCCCAGTTAGATAAGCCCACTGCTGCGGGTTGGTGTGCAGCCACTCACTCTGAGCTCAGAAAGAGTGACTGCACCAGGGCTCTCCCTTCTCAGCATGTGGTTGCTCATTCTGAGAGCAGAATGAGTGGCTGAGCCTGGTGCATTCACTTGCTCTAACCTTAGAATGAGTGGCCACATGCATGGCTATGCCTTCCTGGCATGAGGCTGGTCATTCTGAGGGCAGAACGAGCAGTTTCACCAGCTCGCTTGTTCACTCTGACCTCAGAATGAGCAGCAGCATGTAGCTCTGCCTTCCCCGTGTCCTGAGGTCAGAATTAGCGGCTGCACCCTGAGCACTCACTCTGACCTTAGAATGAGTGGCCTCATGCTGGGAAGGAAGAACCAGTGGCAGCTGCAGTGAGGAGGGGGGCAGGAAATGGCAGCGCCTGTCAGGCAGTGATTGTTCTGCCTCCCCACCCCCTGAATCCAGTATGAATCCATTGTTCACACTACAGTTTTCTCCATAGTTTCCAGCAAACTCTGGAGAAAACTGCAAGTTTTTTAAAACCCAGATTAAGGTGGTATTCCCCAAGTTTGGTGTGAATAGGGCCATATGTCATGGCATTGTTGCACCAGATTCGGGGATAAGACCATACGTTGTGTGGCGTTATCAGGCCAGGCTGAGGGGAGATTTGGGGTTTTTCACTATTACACTACTTTGATGGAATTAACACTACAGTATTCTCAATAGTCATTCTTAGCAATTCAAGGAGAGCTAAATTAGCTTCTTTGTGCATGAGAATTGGTGATACCTGAGTTCAAATCCCTGATAAAGATGAAGTTCAGTGAGTGACCTTTAGCTGGTCACATTCTTCCAGCTTCACATATCTCATAGGTTTGTCATTGGGAGGATAAAATGATGAAGGGCAAGCGAGCTATCTATGCAATCTTGCTTATAAAACAATAAAAGGAAAATATAAAAACAAAACAAAACAAAACAAATAAAATAAAAAAAAACAAAATACAGGTTGATCCTCCCCTATCCACAGATTTGGTATCCACAGTTTCACTTATCCACATCTGAAAAAATATGTTCTCTTTAGGTATTTCTAGGTCTTCCGATGTGACTCTGTGGTCAATTTCTGGTGTTTGTCTCATTGAAAATAATAGGGTCCCCTATTATCCACAGTGTCAGCTATCCATGGGGGGGCCTTGGAATGTATCCTCCACAGATACGGGGGTCAAACTGTATATAGTTTCTGTTAAGTGTTCCTGAAATAAGGACCAACTTTGAAATAAGCAAAAAAACACATATGTTATGAAATAGGGGGGGAAAAAACCTGGAAAGGGGGACAACCCTACTCACAATTCTCTGTATGTTCATTTTCCAGGCCTCTGACTCACGACTGGGAAGAACAAAAATGAACTGAAAGTTGGTTTCTATTCTCAGCTAGGAAATATTTTGACTCTTCCTTTTCCCTGGATGTGTGAATTCCCCTTTGTTTCTGCACCACATGTTCCTTCTTTGTGAAGTGAAGAAAGTTACTCATCACTTCCAAGATTATTTATGTATGATACTATTACTTTTGTTGTAGTTTTGTTTCTAAACTTTAAAATGACAAGTAGAACCTGCCACAAAGTGTTGCAGAATGGAGTACATCTGGGCAGAAGGCTTACCCCCAACGCCTTTGTGTAGGGGGAACCTTGTATTGAGACTTGCGGGCCGGCGCTGTCGCTCTCAGGCTTGCCTGAGCTGCACTCAGCATAGGCCTCGGGTTGCATCTTGCAATGACTATGCTATCACGAGACTTAAGCATGAGTTCTGGTGCAAATTACACACTAGACTAGATCTTGTTTGAAGTCTCGTGGAACTTTAAAATATTGTGTGACTGTGCTGGAGATTTATAGGCCCACATGCTTGCTGGTTGGCCATTATTGGCCAGACCTGGGGTGGGGGGAAAGGAGTGCCAAGTTAGGCTGCCCCCTTCCTGTGGTAGGTATAACAGAGGAAAGAGGACATTGGGCGAAGTTAGATTGTGAGGAGGGAAGCCTTGGAGATGATGGATGGTTTGGTGGAGAGGGGGCAAACCTAATGTTTGGGCATCTGCAGGGTACCTCTCCTCTGGCAGGCTGTTTTTTGCTCACCCCACAGATTGGAAATTACCACAAGCTTTACCAGATGCTTACCAGACACCTGTAGCATAATGTTCTGTCCAATCAGGTACTGGTCTCTAGAAACTATGGTGTCCTCTTACCCTCCTTTTCCCTATACATTGTACCCAAAAGGGGAATGGTATGTGGATGTATCTGACTGGTATATATGTTATCTTAAAGTTGTGACCATCCCACCTAACTCATAACACAGTGTCTGGCCTCTCATTCTCAGCACAATATTCCATTCCATCCACTCCTGCTCTGGTTCTCCTTCACCAACTGGGGCCACTGGGCACAGCCTGTCATTTTGTAACGTTCTTCTTCACTTCAAAAGCACTTTCCCCCGCAAACGTTTTGTGTAGCTCTTCAAAATATACTGTTCCCCAAGCCCATTGGTACCTCCCCCTTGTGTGTTTGCTGGTGCCATTTTGTTTTGGCGATATCAGCAGTGGCACTTTTAACATGGGCATGAGAAGCAGGAAGAATGATAAAATGCCTTTATCAAGACTCTGACATGCAGATATAAGGCTGGGATAATGGGAAATAATGGGGAAAGCCTTGCTTGCTGATTTCTGTTGGCCAAGCTGCTTTTAAAGGCACAGGAACAGACTATGCTGCTTTCTTTCTGTTGACTTCACAACCCAGCCTACATACATTATACTCATGTTCTCATTTTCAAATACCAGCTCCTTAATGTCAACCTGATTGCTAGTATCTTTTTCAGAGACCGAAAAAACAGTAGATAGGAGTAACTGCATTTGCTTAATTGTTAGTAAGTTACCAAATCTCTTTCACTTGCATCTAAATCAGAATGAAGAACAACTTCACTGTTTGTTGTGTTGTTAACTGCTGTCAAGTTGACTTCAACTTATGGCAACCATATGAATGAGAGACGTCTAAGTCACCCTGTTCTCAATAGTCCTGCCCCACTCTTGCAGACTCAGAGCCATGGCTTCCTTGACAGAGTCCATCCATCTGGAATGCGGTCCTCCTCTTTTCCTACTGCCTTCTACCTTACCAAGCACTATTGTCTTTTCTAGTGAGTCACGTCTTTTCATCGTATGGCCAAAGTACAACAGTCTCTATTTAGTCATCTTGGCTCTAGGGAGAGCTCAGGCTTGATTTGATCCAGCACCTATTTATTTGTTTTTTTAGCAGTCTATGGTATTCGTAGAACTCTTCTCTAGTACCACATTTCAAATGAGTTGATTTTCTTCCCATCAATTTTCTTCACCATCCAGCTTTCACAACCCTATATAGAAATGGAAAATATCAAGGTGTGGTCCATTCTAAATTTGGTATTCAATTATATATCTTTACACTTCAGGATCTTGTCTAGTTCCTGTTGGGGATAATGGGATGTCCAGTTAATATATTTGTGCCATCAAAGAGCTTGTCTGCAGGAGCAGACTGTGTTAAGAGTTCATCCCAATGTTGAAGGAAGATTTATGACTTGAAGTTTTGATAACTGTAGACAAGTAGTCTGGTGAGGTCTAGCGAGTTGGGAGATAGTTTTGTTTTGGTTTCTCTAATTAAGTTTGGGAGAATTGTGTGTGTGTGTGTGTATCTTTCTCTGCTTGTTATTTTATTCAGTCTTATTTTGTATTTCTATGTAGCATGTTGTGTTTTAGCTTATGTAGAAGTAAAAGGCAAAATAAGTAAAAGTAAAAATACCAGGGAAGATTCTAGAGCAGATCATTAAACAGAGAGTCTGTGAACATTTAGAAGGCAATGCCATAATCACAAAGGGTCAGAGAAACAAGTCATGCCAGACTAATCTGATCTCTTTTTTTATAAAATCACCAGCTTGGTAGATGAAGGGAACGCTGTGGATACCTTGATTTCAGTAAGGCCTTTGACAAGGTTCCCCATGACATTCTTGCAAACAAGCTTGTAAAATGTGGGCTAGACGAGTTAACTGTTAAATGGATTTGTAATTGGTTAACCGGCCGAACCCAAAGGGTGCTCAGCAAGTCTCCTCTTCGTCTTGGAAAGATGTGACCAGCGGGGTGCCACAGGGTTCTGTCCTGGGCCCAGTGCTTCTCAACATCTTTATCAATGACTTGGATGACGGAATTAGGGGCATACTTATCAAATTTGCAGATGACACCAAATTAGGAGGAGTAGCTAATACCCTAGAGGACAGGATCAAAATTCAAAACGACCTGGATAGACTGGAGAGCTGGGCCAAAGCTAACAAAATGAAATTCAATACGGAGAAATGTAAAGTACTGCACTTAGGGCGGAAAAATGAAATGCATAGATACAGGATGGGGGAGACCTGGCTGAACAAGACTATGTGCGAAAGGGATCTAGGAGTCCTAGTAGACCACAAGTTGAACATTAGTCAACAGTGTGATGCGGCAGCTAAAAAGGCCAATGTGATTTTGGGCTGCATCAATAGAAGTATAGTGTCTAGATCAAGGGAAGTAATAGTGCCGCTCTATTCTTCCTTGGTCAGACATCATCTAGAATACTGCGTCCAGTTCTGGGCACCACAATTCAAAAAGTATATTGACAAATTGGAGTGTTTCCAGAGGAGGGCGACTAAAATGGTGAAAGGTCTGGAAACCATGCCTTATGAGAAAACACTTAGGGAGCTGGGTATATTTAGCCTGGAAAAAAGACGGTTAAGGGGTGATATGATAGCACTGTTTAAGTATTTGAAGGGGTGTCACATTGAGGATGGAGCAAGCGTTTTCTGCTGCTCTAGAGATTAGAACACAGAGCAATGGATGCAAGCTCCAGAAACAGAGATTCCACCTCAACATTAGGAGGAACTTTCTGACAGTAAGAGCTGTTCGGCAGTGGAACACACTCCCTCGGAGCGTGGTGGGGTCTCCTTCCTTGGAGGTCTTTAAACAGAGGCTGAATTGCCATCTGTTGGAGATGCTTTGATCAAGATTTCCTGCGTGGCAGGGGGTTGGATTGGATGGCCCTTGTGGTATCTTTCAACTCTACAATTCTATGATTCTATGATTCTTAATTCAGAAGACTGTGTTGTTTCTTTATTCTGATGGCTGAAATGAAAAGACTCTGCTACAATTCTTTTGCTACCTAAATACTCTGTATATGCTCAGAGGTTTAGTGTGCCAACCATGACAGTTCCTTCATAGCTCCCCTTCCAAGTCCTAGGTCTTGTCTGCATGGGCCAAATGAAACGGCTTCCTATGCCCAGCTGTTCAGATGATGCAGGGGTTTGGCTCCGATTCTAATCTGAACTGTCTGGATGATGTGCAGGCAGTTCTGACTAGAAACAGGGGCAAACCCCCTTAAAACAGCTTTAAAAATATCTGGGAAAACCCAATCTTGCAGGAAAAAACAGAGCATTCCATTCATTGCACGGTATCAGTGGGTGCTTCTGCCACTGCTTCTGGTGTCATGCATTGTTACCTGAAGAGGTGGGGTGCTTTTAGAACCCCACACGTGATGCCAATTACTATATTAATAATTGGGGGAATTATTATTAGCTGAAATGGAAGGCTGTGAGAGGTGGGTAACTTTGGGATCTTTTCACCCATGTATACCAGTACTAACTGCAGAGAACTCCAGGTCCAAGTGAAACAAAATGTTTTTATTGGAAATAGCACAAAAAGCATTGACACATGCAACACATGGTCACAAGAACCACACAATGCTATCAAAGAGTTAAGGCAGAAAGGTTGGCTAGAGGAATGGATTTGGGAAATAGGGTGATAGCTATCAGTCTTGAAGAGTAGTGAAGTACTCAGACTGAAGTCTGAGGGTGGCACTGGAAGTTCTGATCTGGGGGCACGTTGACAGAGAAAGTGGCCGGGTCTAATCCACAGTGGCACACCTTCCTATTGTTTGGAGCTAAAATTTATACCCTGTCTCATATCCTGAAGGGGGTACTTTGGCTAGAACAATGCTTAGATGGATTTCCCACCATGTAAACAAAGGAAACCAAAATTTAGCTGATTGCTGTTCATGTCTGGGAGAAAGGAATTGATTGGTTTATGACAATCTTGCATTGTAGGACAGGAGGAGGTTCCAAGGGATATTTCCTGGGGATCTGGGTTGTGTAGGTCACTTGATTGTTTAGGATGTGTGACTCACTATTGAGGGACCCAAGAAGGAATTGGCACATACACCCTTAATGGTATTGTTTACTAAAGAGCTTCCATTCAATCCTAGCTTGGGTGTGCTTGCTACAATATTTCTAAGACACCTTCCCAGGTCCTTGTGACCTCCACCTGACCTCATTTTGGATCACCCCAATATACTTGACCCCTTTGAAGTGTCCAATACTTCCAATCATGAGATATAACAGGGAAGGAGTAGTAGGGCATGCTAACAGCATCACACTCTCTAAGGTCACAATGAGGCCTCCAGTACGTGATCAAGGCTTGGCACCTTGTTTCTGGCTGAGCATGACTTGCAACACCAACAGTAGAGACACCTGCCAATACCATGCAGCACACATGTGCATACAGCTGCCACTCCCGTCACAGAACAGAAGGGGGGAATCTGAGGCAGCTCCAGGGCCAGAATACTCCAGCCAGAATGTAGAGTATTCTGGCCAGTGCAGACAAGATCCTAGTCTTCTTCTGATTTCTTGATTGCAGTCTCCATTCTGGTTAATGACTGAGCCAAGGTATGGAAAATCTTGAACTATTTCAATGTCTTCATCTACTTTAAAGTTATGTAAATTATCTGTGGACATTTTTGTTTTCTCAATGTTCAACTGCCTTTGAACTTTCCTGACTTTCTTCTGTAATCATTCCAAATCTTTGCTATTTACTGCTAGTAGTATGGTGTCATCCGTGTATCTTAAATTGTTGATGTTCTTCCCTCCAGTTTCCATACCTTCTTCCTCTGAGTCTAATCCTGCTTTACATATGATATGTTCAGCATATAAGTCAAATAGATAGGATGATAAAATGCAGCCTTGCTTGCCCCCCTTGCCAATTAGAAACCATTCCGTTTCTCCATATTCTGTCCCAATGGTAGCTTCATGTCCATCAGGACAATCAAATGTTGTTGCACACCCATTTCTTTAAGACTGATCTATAGTTTTTCATGATCTACACAATCAAAAGCTTTGCTATAACCTATAAAGCACAGGCTGATTTTCTTCTGAATGTTTTTGGTGCACTCCATTATCCAACATATGTTTGCATTATGATTCCTAGTGCCTCTTCGTTTCCTGAACCCAGCTTGGACATCTGGCATTTCTTGCTCCATATATGGTAAAAGTCCTTGTTGTAGAATTTTGAGCATCACCTTGCTTGAATGGGAGATCAATGCAATGGTCCTGTACTTACTGCAATCCCTGGTGCCCCCTTTCATGGTGTCTAGAATATATTTTGAGCATTTCCAATCTGTAGGCCATTGTTTTGTTTTCCATATTTGTTGACAGATTTTACTTAAGACTAGAGTAGATTCTGTTTTTGCAGCTTGAAGCAGATCTATTGGTATGCCCATCTATTTCTGGTGATTTATTTCACCCAAGTGCTCTGAGTGCAGCTTCCACTTCAACTTCTAAAATTATAGGTTCATTTTTAAATTATTCTTTGTCAAATGGATCTGTCACTCTTTCATCTCTTTTATAAAGTTCTTCTGTGTATTGTTTCCATAATCTTTTTCATTTCTACTTGGAAATGTAATGTATTCCCATGCTGGTCGTAGAGTATCCCCCCTTTTGGTTTGAATTTCCCTATGACTTCTTCAATCTTGTGGAAGAGGACTCTTTTCCTTCTTTTTTTGTTGTCATCTCCTATTCTTCTGCATTCATTAGTATAGTAGTTCATCTTGTCCCTGCACAGAAGTCATTGAACAATTGTATTCAGGGTTCTGACTCTATTTCTATCACCTTTTACTTTTGCTTCTCATCTGTCATTAGCTGCCTGAAGAGTTTCATCTGACATTCATTATGGCTTGTTTTATTTTTTGGCTGCAGATAGTGTCTTTTTTGCATTCCTCCCTGACAATGTCCCTAACTTCAGTCCAGAGTTCTTCCGGCTCCTGGCCAATTAGGCTTAATAGTGCAAATCTATTTTTTATATTATCTTATCTTTCAGTTCTATGAGGACTGATTGTATTTAGGCAGAATGGTTGGTTTAGTGTTCTTTTGTTTTACTCTATTTTTTTATATTAGTAGTTCATGATCTGTGGAGATTTTCAGATAGGGCCAAAATGCCCTGCTGCTGCCCCGCCACCTCCTCTCCTATTCCTGCAATGGAATGGAGGTAAATGTTCAAACACTTACCTCCATTCCGCTCCAGGAATGGGTGTCCCCACTCCTTTCCAGCCTGCTGTAAATGCAGCCATTGTAAGGCTGCCTTTACGACTGGCTGGGGGAAATCCTGCTCCTTCTCATGAGAGAATGAGCAGGAGGGATATTCAAAGTACCCCCCACAGCTATCAAAGACAGAAAAAATATAAAATAAATTTAAAATAAAACAAGGAACCCAAGGAGGGGGGAGAAGGGTGGCACTTACCTGCCTATCCCGATCGTGGCAGGAACTGCCTGCCATGGAGCTCCTCCCCCATGCCTGTCATCGCGGAACAGGGACAGGGCTCAGTTTCCCACGCCCCTGATTCCATGACAGGCATGGAAGGGGTGTTCTATTCATGATGTTTCGTCATGAATAGAATATCCCAGGAGCAGGACGAGGGCAGGATGGGAGCAGGACAGAAGAAGTTGAAGTCATCTGAACGACAGCCCCTTTATCAACCCTGTTCCGTGCCTGCCCCACAGTATAAGCCCCATCTGAAAATCTCCTGTGCCACAATCTCCTCCTGGTCTTGTTTTTGCAGAGGGAATGGAGCTTCTCTATCGTCTGCTTCCAATTATGTAGCTTATTTGATTGGCATTTAAATTAAGCCTATGAAGCCATGATATTACTTAAGTTAAGTTAAGCCTATGAAGCCATGATATTATCCTCATCCTTGTTTTGAGCCTGGGAGAGAAGGAAAAAGCTGCATGAATTTTTGAAAACGCATTTTCCCACTTCATGAAAGCCCTTTCTTTTGCTTTCCCTTTCTATCTCCTTATAATCCCAATGCCTTGCACCCACCTTTTCTTTAGCTTGCCTTATTTATTCCCTCATGGAATCTAGAAAAAGTTCCTGGGACAGATGAGGAGTGTCTATGGAGCTTATCCCACAACACTGTTATACTGCAATTGCACTGCATTAGTCCTGTCTTTGCCTGGAGTTTAAAGGGTAAATAACAAGTGGTGCTTAGGGATTTTAGTCAGTATTGTTTTATTTTAATTGTTGTAAGCCACCCCAATTGTTTTTAACAGAGGGGCGGGGTAAAAATAAGTATTATTATTATTATTAAATTAGAATAATACACAAAAGTAGAACTGGGCAAGTGTTGGTTCACAGGAAAAAAAAATGGTGTAAGTGGCATGGTTTCTGTTCATCTTCCTGATCAGGGTGGGGATTGTGGGCTGTTCCATAACAGGGTCAGTATATGGTTGTTACATAATGTCTGGTGTAGATCAATTAACATTGCTTTTGTACCTAACCACCTCATTAGGGCTATGGTAGAATATAAATGGTGACAACAAGATAGAGATAACACAGTGGTTCTTAACCTGGGGCCCATGAACCCCCAGGGGGACGTGATGTCCTCGCAGGGGGTCCGCAAGGCTTGAAAGTTGCTCAGCCGACCTCCCTGAAGTAGAGTGGCCATGTGACAGGATTTAAAGCAAAGGCTGGCTGGCTGTCTTGGCCTGTGCACTGCCATTCAATCCGTTCCAGCCACAAACTTGCAGGAAGAAGCAGGAGAAAAATCTTCCCTCCCCCTCCAGTGCCTCTAAGGGAAAGTTTAATAGATTATGTAATTGCATTAGGGGTCCACAGCAACAAAAGATATTTAAAGGGGGTCCCTGGTGAAGAAAAGGTTATGAGCCACTGAACCAATACATGGCAAAATAAGGTGAGTGAAAGACAACAATTGTGAAGGAAAGGAAAGTGTCCATATGTACTGAATACTGTAGGTAAGTTGTATTTTTTGCTATTAAATACAGCAATTTGGTTTGTTGAATAGAAAAAAGTACAATAGTTTATAGTTTAACAAAAAGTACTTGTTTATGTTGAATGCTGCAGTTACTAAGGCCTGAAGAAGGATAATGAAACGGATTGATAATTCCAGACTGTTGTCTCCTCCCTGGTCCTCCCATACATTTCTTATCTTTTGGATATTTGAAGGACTTGCTGAAGAATCTCAACAGCACTTGCAGCATTGATTTTTTTCCTTCCAGGTCCTCCCAGACATCTCATATCTACTTGGACGATTAAAGCACTTGTTGAAGAATTCCAGTAGCACTTGCAGTATTGCATTTTTGGTGCAGAGTCTGTAATTTGTTTTCACTTTAATGTACAGTGGAAGATTTTTTTTTTAAAAAAAAGAAGCTGGCATTGTATATGTATGTGTATATGTAGTTATCTTGCTATTACTCCATTGCTCTGATATTTTGGCTTTATGATAGGAGGTAAACAGAGACAACATTTACAGGCGGCAGGTCTCCTCCCACTTTTTTCCAATAATGATTTTTACAATTATTTTCATATTAATCCATGATGCAATTTGTTGGCATGAAACTGCTCCACTACTTCCTATTGTATTGTTATTTTTGTCCTCTAGATCAATGCTACTCAAAGTAGTGGACCATGGCGCAATGCTGGTATATGATCCACCAGCTGCTAGTCTGTGGCAAGTTTCCAGTTCCAATTACACTGTTGTCTAGATGGTGAAAATAATCCTAATAGAATTGACAGGGAATACCTTTTGTCCCAATGAGATCCCATGGTGATTCACCTTATTCAGAAGGAGGGAGGTCAAAGACTATGGGGGGGAAAGCCTTTGTGACTTTTCCCAAAGTTTTTAAAATAATGTGTGGAAATGCACACTACCACTCATTTGGACAACTGGTTCGCATTGCAGTGCATTCTTGGCAAGGACAGAAGTGGAAAGTTGATTGGTCGGATGTGTGCAGGGGGTGGGCTTGTCAGAAATGTAGTGGCTGGAAGCACCATTTTGGAGTTTTGTATTGCTGATTGTGTACTTTTTTCCTGCACTGAGGCAACCAAACGGCTTTTTAAAGCAGAAGGTCGCACTTCTGTACCTTTGCTCTCTGGCTTTTCTTCGCAAATGAAGATTCAGGAAGGATTCATCCTGCACTTTCGGCAAGCACTCTGATGACTAAAAAGGCCAATCCGAGATAAACAAGTCCGGTTGCAGAAAGCACAGCAGAAGGTCTCCTTGGGTGATGTTTCTGGGTTGTGATTCTTTCTGCGTTGTCGTTTCTCTTCAAGACTTGTTCGGCGTGAGTTCTCAAATAAGGCTGCAGCATTGTGGATAGTGCGTCTCTATGCCTCCTGATGTGGCAAATCAAAACCTTTGATTTGCAGTTAAAAAAAAAATACTGTGCAGCAGCGACAACTTGTTGAGAATAATAACGTGAGTAATTCACTCTCGGCCACCATGTTGATTCGCAGGCATTGCTGCGTGTGAACTTGAAACACATATAGCTACGCATGCCAGCGGTTTTGCCAATGGAGCATGGAGACAAATGAATGCTGCTGCGATTTTGCATTAATGCGCAGCAATCAGCATTATACTGTATCTTCTCATCTGGACAACCCCCAAGAAAGAAACAAACAATTGTAGCCAATGGGCACAAACATGGTACTAGTCCTTTGCACATGGGAGGGGGGAATGGCCGTCCCCCACATCCAATAGCTTGAGGTGCCCTGTTCTAGGTGTTGCAGCCTTTGGGAATTATATTGCAGTCCTACTCACACTTACCAGATAGATTTTTGTAGTATTGGTTTATTGTATAAAGTAATTATAAATATTCAAAGTGATGATAAGACTGTACCCCAGTTCTAGCTAGCTTATAGAAACCAGCATCTCTCTCTCTCTTATTGCTTTTTCTGATATACATGGACACAGTCCCTAAGGATAGAAAAATATGCCAGTTCTATTTTATCACACATTTTTTTAAAAAAAACAATCTCAAGTTACTTCCATCCTGAACATGAAGTTATATCTGAATGTTGGAAAATTACTCAAAACCATGCCCAAACAAACTTCTCTCCTCCTCCAATTTAATTGCATTGGCAAAATTCAATAGTCATCTATTTGCATCAGGGAGAAAATGCCTACAGATCTTGGAGGTAGCATATATCCAAACAGGAGTGAGTGTGAAGGCCCTTCCCCCAAGGTAGGGAACTGAAACACAGTGACCAGTCCTGAAGGCAAGGGGAGTGAAAGGAGGGAGTCACTGGAAAAGAGCAAGGGAATGTCAGAGTCATCTCTTGGCAGATGCCATTGATCCGGTACATGCCACTGAGCAGGTTCAGCTAGCTGCTTCCTAAAACTGGCAGACAGCTTTGGATCCCATAGCTTTGATAATAATAATAATAATAAATAATAATAATAATAAAATTTATTTATATCCCGCCCCTCTGCGAACAATCGGGGCGGCTTACAACAGTAAAATAATACATAATATAAAACACTGTACTTCTGAGTCCACCAAATCCAATTGGTTTGCTAGAACTAGCACTGTTTTGTTGGCAATTATTTGCAAACTCCTGAGATGGTAGATAGTACCTGGATTCAAAGCAGCTGTTGCTATCACCTTTGATGGAAACACGAGCTTTTACCTACAGTATATTTAACATCCATTTAAACTTCTCACTCTGCATGCTTTGGATTCCTAATGGTTCTGCACTTGTTTGGGGAATTTCCTGCTCAGCTGGGGAATGAAAAAAAAAACCCCAACATTAAAATTCTCTTGCAGTTGCCATGGGGTTGCGGGGGCATGGAGAAAGAGGGTCATTTGCGGTCCTGTGAAGCACAGTATATATTTAGAACAGAAAATTGCTTGTGCTCACTGACCTGTCCTAAATGTGATGCTGAAGGTACAATGAAACTTGAGTGTACAGTATATCCACAGAATATTCTGACTCAAAGCTCCAATAACTTTTATATACAGTTTTGCTGATGCCAGTAGCTTGCTGCCTTACATCCAACAGAAGGGTTCATCATACCTGTGTAACTGTACTTTTGTCCCTAATCATCTTACTTCACTGGGTTGCACAAAAGAAGCACATATCATCATAAAATTATTCAGGCACTACTTGTCTGAGCAGATTTCCAGGGCTCTTGCCTTGAACAAAATGTTGTTCTCAGGTAATACTAGCACCAAGCATTCTAGCTGTACATACATATATTAACAGCCATTTGTCACATCAAAATACCATGCTAGCAGGGCTCCACTTCTTTACCAATTACTGCTTGTCTATATTGCAAGTGGACAAACACCATTTCATGTGGGTACAGCACACACACCCCAGATCTATGTGGGATACATTCCTGGACTTACTGTGGATATGCAAAACCTTGGATGATAGCAAATCCTATTGAAATGAATGACTTCTGGCCCAACTTCCAGTGGAAGCATACCACAGAATAGTGCTGGAGGACCTAGAAAATGCTTAGAGAGGACATATTTTTGGGGGTGTGGATAAATGAAACTGTGGATACTGGTCCCGTGGATATAGGAGTTGCAATATTTAGGTCAGGTTTGGACTCACTTGTTTATCACTTGATGTACAGAGAGATCCTCACTTGAGGTATTCTATTCTATATTCTACTTATCCACTGTTTAACAAGCCAAGCTGCTGAACCACCATCCCACCTCATAAGACTTCCAACTCCCTTCAGCCCCCTCCTTGCAGAGCTCTGTCAGGACTTACCTGTGGAGGTGTAACATAATCAGCCGTGTCCATCACTCGGTTGCTGTACTTGCCAAAGCCCTTCACCTTTGTCACCACAGAGGACTCAATGGAGGTGTCTCTTATTTGATAGGCCTTCTCATGCAGGAACACCCATCTGTGGAAAAGAAAGCTGTTAGCAACACCTCTGGGGCAGCTAGGTATGAGGAACTGCCTTGCACAAAATGGCGAGGCATAGAAAAATAACTTGAGGCTTAATGGGGTTGTCTAAATGGTGAAAATACTCCTCATAAAATTTGATGAGAATACC
This sequence comes from Gambelia wislizenii, assembly GCA_030847615.1. NCBI lineage: Eukaryota > Metazoa > Chordata > Lepidosauria > Squamata > Crotaphytidae > Gambelia > Gambelia wislizenii. Next base: position 339,342,388 of record JAUMIR010000001.1, on the reverse strand, counting down.
TTTTGTCCCAATGGGATCCCGCATCATTTCACCATATTCAAAAGGAGGGGGGCCAAATACTCCATATACTCTGTGTGGAAAGCCTTTGCGACTTTCCCTGAAGTTTTTAAAACACAGTGTATGAAATGCACAATCCTGTTCATTGGGACATGCAACATTAATTGATGGGCTTTCTCGATACGAGTGGAAGTGGGAAGATGATTGGGCAGAAGTGCACGGGAGATGGAGTTTGCTGGCAAGACAAGTGCCCAGAACCACCATTTTGGATTTTCTCTGTAGCGATCGTGCACTAGGGCGAGAAAATAGCCTTGGTTTTTTTGTTTGTTTCTTTGTTAAAGCAGAAGGTCATACTTTCACACCTTGGATATGTTTTTTAAAAAAACCTGTTCGGCAGCAGCAACTCAAGGTAAAGAAATATGCGAGTGATTCACCCACGCCCACCATCTTGATTCGCAGGCATGCTCGTTGGAACAGTGAAGGTGGATAGCTTTACATGTCTGCGATCTTTAAAAAAACATTGAGACAAATAGAAGCTGCTGCAAATTGGCATTACTGTGCACCAGTCCACATTTTATTGCTTTGTATAGACAAACCTGAGCAAAAGCAAGTTCTTTGGGCAGGGACTGGTGGTCTTTTTTCCCAGTCTTGAGCGGGGGAGTCACACTCCCACATGGATAATCTTTCAGAGGGTTCATCTCAGTAGGAGTAGGAGCAGAATTCAAAGTGGGAGGCTTTTCTCTGCTGGCTGCCCTCTTTTCATTCTTTCCCCTGCTTTCCCACCCAGCAAGGAAGGGAGAGAGTGCTCATTCAAGAGGGCTTGCAGGTGGCTTTTGAAATTAGGCTGAAGGTGACATGAAATGAGGTGGTCTCATCACTCTTCCCCAGTGGAAGGGCCAACTCTGCTTGTACTTTTAACTATTTATTTTATTTGTTATTTTGCTCATTTATTCACAAATAACATTAACTTTGTCACTGGGTAACTTCAAGGCACATACTTTACTTAGAATAAAGTATAAAACAAAACAGTTATACTAAAGAGGAAATTTCAGCTTGTGCCTCTTGTGATGAAGTGACAGAAAACCGAAAGCTCAGCAAGGTTCTGGTTCTAATCTTTAAAATGCTGCACAATTTGGAGCCCGGACATCTGAAATGACTTTTTCTGCCATACAAGCTCCCATGTATTGTGGTCTCCTTTAGTTAAGAGTTCCTTGCCAACAGAATGGCCGTTTGGCAAAGAGCCAGTGCCTTCTCAATGGTGGCACCAAAAGTATTGAATTTTCTCCAGTGGCAGGCTTGGCATGCTGCATTCTGATATTCTTTAAGGCAGCTTGCTAAAACCTTTCACATTCCTGGCAGAACTTTGGTATCCAGTTTTTTGGGGGGGTGGGGTGGGGCATAATAATGACCATCTGTTTTTCTGGCTACTGTACATTGTGGATGTGGCTTTAAAAAAATAGTCGGGGTTTTGTTTTCAATTGTTGCTGTTATAGTTTGATGTTATATTTGTGCCTTTTAAAAACTGTTTTAAAAACCATATCCTCTGCTTTGTGCACCTTGCTTAGAAACCTAGCATATAAAAATGAAAAAGTGCACTCACAGAAATCTTATCTTCTATACCATTAAAGGCACAGAAGCCCTATTACCTGAGTGTCTGATCACCCTGTCATTACCAACAGCGATAATACCTATAATTACAGTTCCATGTCAAAAAAATAAAATAAAGTATGCATTTCTAAACTGCTTTTCAGTGTACAAAATTCTTCAAATACATTATCTATTTAGGTGGAATATTGCACTATCACACTTTTGCAACTTTGATATGCCTTTTTTTTAAAAAAAAGTTTGGTGGCAGCAACTGGCAAAAATAAAAAAGCAAGTTGCAGCTGCCATTTTGAATTTCAGGCATGCCCATTGGAACAGCAAAAGTGGGTAGCCTCCCATGCCTGTGATTTTGCCAAACACCGTTAGGACAGGGCGACCCTGCTTCAAATTTGTGTGAGTACGCATCAATTCACATTTCCCCCCTCATATAGACAGGCCCATTATCTTTTTGCAATAATGCTGTAAGGTAAGTTAGTATTATTATCTCCATATTAAGACTGGGGAGTAAGGTTGAGGATGAAAATGGTTCAAGGCAGGGTGGTGAACCTTAGAATCTGGGGCCAAATCCAGTCTTCCTGAGGCTCAATCTACACCCTTTGGTGGTTTCCCAGCTTTTGAACAGATACACTCCCTTGCTTTTCAGAAAGATTTTAATGTCTCTCATAAGGCTTTAGAGAGCCAGCATGGTTTAGTTGTTTGAGCGTTACTCTGGAGTATAACTCTGGAGACCAGGTTTCAAATCCCTGCTTAGCCATGGAAACCCACTAGGTGACCTTGGGCAAGTCACATTCTCTCAGCCTCTGAGGAAGGCAAAGGCAAAGCCCCTCTGAACAAATCTTGCCATGAAAAACCCATGATAGGGCTGCCTTAGAGTTGCCATAAGTTAGAAATGACATGAAAACAAACAACAACAAACTACAAAGGCTTTAAGCCAAAATATTTAGTATTTTTGGTCCTATACCTTTACCTTGCCTACCTCTGGAATATGGCTGTGAAAAGAAATCTGGCCATTAGCGTGAAACAGGTTCTCTATCTGTGATTTATAGCTGATGTAGAACAATCTTTGGGCTATAAACTCACACAGTCCTTTACCCTTTGCCATACTGGCTTGAGTTTCTGAGACTTGAAGTCGAAATCCAATTTATGGAGTCCAATTTATGGCCATTTCTGTTTCCTTTCTCACTTCTTGTTAGGTGCTGCTCTCTAGTGTTCAGACATGATCTTTATTTACTGCAGCAATGGATTAGACTCCATCGGTTTATAGCTGGTGGATTTGGGAGGGGGGGGATATTAACTTCAAGGCCAGGCAGACAATCAACATACGCCCAATGCAACATTGTCACCTAAGCCCATTTACTTGGAAATTAAGTCTCACTGATTTCAATTATGTTTGTTCCTTAATAAGAGCCTGCAGTTAAGAATATAATTTACAAAGTAATTTGTCTAGCTAGGCTTCAGTGAATCACAGATTGTAAAGGTCTCTTCCTATCATTAGACCAATTTCTTGCATACAGCACAGTACATCTGTCATTTGCTCTGTAATATCTGTACCTTCTATGAAGCATCAGACACCCAGTCCTGATTCAACCGCATCCCTTGGCATATGGTTCAAATTGCCAATTACCTTTGCTGTGAAATATTTGAACTGAAAATTTCACTCTGAGAGCCTCCAGTCTCACTGCTGGATCTCACTCTCTCTGACCAGATTAACAAAAAAGCCCCTCTATTATGAGACATCATTCCTGTGTTCAGGTACATTCTCAAGAAGATTGTGTGAGTGAGCACAGTAGAGGCCATCTGGTCTATACTGGAAGAAACCCTGGAACATCACAAAATCTAAGTATCAGATACCAACCCGTTCAAGGCTGGAAGCCACTAATGGATCAAATTAAATTATTTCTCCCCCTCTCTGACCCTTAGAACTGGGTAAAATGCTAACAACATAAAGCACAGCCATTTTGAAATTGAGCTGTTGTTTCAGCTGAACAGGAGCTTAGAGAAGTTCCCTTTTGGACTCTAATTCCCAGAATCCCTCAGCCAGCACTTCTCAGATTCTGGGGGGTGAAGTCCAAAAAAGTGTTGCTTTCAAGCTCAGTAAGTGGTTCATTTGTTTCCTGCTATTTGATCAACAAACAGGGCACTGTCTTTAGCACCCTTGGCCAGACTGTGGTTGTGGTGCTGTTCTTGTTATGCAAAACACAGATAAATAAACACAGTACACACATTTTCTTCCTTGGCCAGGTAGGATCCTGAACTCTCCCTGCAACAAAGAGTGCTTCTGTTATATTTCCTTGCCACTTGGACCACTCTCATTTTGTCACAGGGGACAAGTGGAACTCCCCCAAATTATCTAGTCTGTTGCTAGTACTGCAGAGGATATGTGGAAGGAACAATGGTCTAATAAAATGGTGGTCACTTATATAAAAGGTTTGTCTTTTGGAATTTTTTTTTTCTGAGGGAATATATTCAAGCTATGGATGGTTGAATTGATGGATGCAGAATCCGTGGATACAGAGGACTGACTGTACTTCCAGTACTGTACAATAAGCTTCCATACATTGATTATTGCTTATTACTAGTCCAGAGGCTAAGAGTCATTCTGCTACACCAATCCAGTGTAATGGTTGAGACAGAGGCGGCCCTGCTGAATGGGCAACTAATCCCCAACACTCTCACCATCCATCACAGGGCTAGAAGACGTACTGTACTTAGATCTTACAAGGGAGGAGGGATAGGCTCCCCTTTTTGTGACTCCACCTCCACCCCAACAGCTTCAGTGGGTATCATCTGCCCTTGGATAGGTATCCACTCCTTGACAATGGGTTCAACCACCAAAGAAGGTACCCCATCCCGTGCAATGATACCCTACCACTTGATGAACAGTTTGCTCTATAAAGACCATAACAATGTAAGGAGCCCCTGTTGGATCAAACTGAAGGCCCACTTTGTCTAGCACTCTTTTCTAAGCAGTGGACCACCTGCCTTTGGGAAGTGTGCCAGCAGGGCATAAATCTACTTTCTCTCTTCAGTGCATCTGTCCCAGTTTGCCAAAACACACAGGGGGTGACAGAGAGCCATCCCTTCTGTGTAACAAGGTGATGATGGCTGTCCTGTGGGATTGGAGCTAGCATGAGTGTAGTGCTATCAAGTGCTCACAGGATGTTTTGGGTCTCCTGTTTTACATCTTTAGCAGGGAGGGGAGATCAAAGGGTTCATTTACACGGCAGATTTATTGCGGCAAATTGCGCTTTAGTTATTTTCCGCAGCTGTGCCAGTCAGTTACTTTTGTAAACTATTTCACTTTATGGTTCAGACATGGAAAGGTTCAGGGGCGTGGCCTCCCAAGTAGAGACCAAGCAGAGGAGGGCTTTATGGGGAGGAGGATAGATCCTCCGTGACTGGAAGGATTGGAAGCCTGCATTTTCTTGCTAAATAAAGAATCACAGACTGCCAAAATAACAGGCGGGAAGATCAGAGAAAAGTTTCTCTCTCTCTCTTTCTCTTTCTCTCTCTCTCTCCCCCAAGCAGAGACACAGCGATCACAGCTGAGGAGAAAGAGGAAGGGCTTTATGTGGGGAACAGATCTTCCCTGACTGAAAGGGCTTGGGAATCCTCTTTCTTGGCAAACTGGATTCACACAGACTTCCAAAATAGCAGAGGATTTTTCAAAATTTCTTAATCGCTACTGAATCTCCCTCCCTCACTCCACCTCTTTTAAGCCCACCCCTTCATCATAACAACCAGTCACAGTGCAGCTCTGCTGCAGCCCTTAGTGAAATGGTTGTTTACACTAGCAATAATGCGCTACTTTGCAAATAACTCGGCAAAAGTAGCGACATCCCTTGTTACGCTATATTTGGGTGTTTTAACTTCACCCCTTCTGAATGAGGCGATGCTGTAGTGTGATCCGTGGGAACAATGAGCTATCTTTGCGGTATATTTAGGGGAATATTTGCCCTTGTAAACGAACCCAAAGATTTCAATTTGCTTTCTGTGGGAGGGAACAGATTTGCCTGGGTTGGAGCCATGGGTGAGGGTATGGTAGCTGTATTGTCAAATAGCTTACTCCCTTGGAATCATCACCCAGCCCTTTATCCTTTTCTAGATAGTTAGCACTTGTGACAGGGTGGGTTGTTCTCCTCAACTATGAGAGTTCCATAGCCCAGCAGCAAACGGAATCTGTATGATCATATTCCTTTCCCTGTGATACGGTCAGTCATACACCTTCCTAGAGCCTGTGCACCAGCTCTGAGCAGTTATATAGATTATAAGTGACCGTAGAAAAGGTCTGTGGCAGATCCTGGAAAAACTAGGATGTCCCCCCAAATTCCTTAAAATGATTATCTTGCTACACGAGGGCCAGCGTGGTCAAGTCAGATATGGCGATGCTCTTTCAGAGCCCTTTCTAATAACTAATGGAGTGAAGCAAGGTTGTGTTCTTGCACCAACTTTATTTACAATCTTCTTTAGCACGATGCTCCAAAGGGCTATGGCAGAGCTTGAAGAAGACGACGGCATCTATATACGCTACCGTACTGATGGTAGCTTGTTTAACTTAAGCCGTCTGAGGGCTCACACTAAGACTCTAAACTATCTAGTCCGTGAGCTGCTCTTCGCCGATGATGCTGCCCTTGTTGCCCACACAGAAGCAGCTCTGCAGCGCCTAACGTCCTGCTTTGCAACAGCTGCAGAGCTGTTTGGGCTAGAAGTCAACCTAAAGAAAACAGAAGTTCTTTACCAGCCTGCACCACAGGACGAACACCACCACCCCCACATTGCCGTCGGCAAATCAGTGCTCAAGTCCGTTCAGCAGTTCACCTACCTGGGAAGCATCATCTCCTCAGATGCCAAGATTGACAAAGAGATCGATCACAGATTAGCAAAGGCATATAGTGCATTTGGAAGACTTCACAAAAAAGTCTGGAGCAATAAACACCTGAGGCAAAGCACAAAAATCAGTGTGTATAGAGCCATCGTGCTGTCTATCCTCCTTTATGGATCTGAAACATGGGTTACCTATCGCCACCACCTACGACTCCTCGAGCGCTTTCATCAGCGCTGTCTACGCACAATCCTAAATATACACTGGACTGACTATGTGACGAATGTTGCTGTCCTTGAACAAGCAGGGATCACCAGCATTGAGGCCATGATATTGAGAACACAGCTGCGCTGGGCAGGGCATGTTTCTAGGATGGAGGACCATCGCCTCCCAAAAATACTACTCTACGGTGAACTCACCACAGGTCAGCGTAAGAGGGGCGCTCCAAAAAAGCGATACAAAGACTCCCTGAAACAACATCTCAGGCTTGGCCAAATTGATCACCAACAGTGGTCCGCCCTGGCCTCACATCGGGAGGCATGGAGACGCAATATCCACAATGCTGCAGCCTTATTTGAGAACTCACGACGAACAAGTCTTGAAGAGAAACGACAACGCAGAAAGAATCACAACCCAAAAACATCACCCAAGGAGACCTTCTGCTGCGCTTTTTGCAACCGGACTTGTTTATCTCGGATTGGCCTTTTTAGTCATCAGCGCGCTTGCAGAAGGCGCGGGATGAGTCCTTCCTGAATCTTCGTTTGCGAAGAAAAGCCAGATAAACTGCTATATTTTTCTGATTACAAAGCACCCTATATACTGATGATGTTCTAGAAATACCTGTGCACTGCCCTCTCATTCCAACTGGGAACCCTGAAAACAAAGCAGTCATTGCAGGCAAAGCAAGGTGGATCACTCAAGCAGGAGAACTGAGATGTCATAAATGGGTCACTAGTGTTGTGTGCCTCCATGTGGTTTCTGACTTATGGTGACCGTAAGGCAAACCTATCACAGGGTTTTATTGGCAAGATTTCTTCAGCGGGGGTTTGCCTTTGCCTTCCTCTGAGGCTAAGAGGGTGTGACTTGCCCATGGTTACCTAGTGGGTTTCTATGGCCAAGTGCATCATAAATGGGTAGCAAATTATTAATTCATTACTTTGTTACTTCCAAATATGGGGAGAGGTCCTTGTGGGATTTCCTTCCTCATGTGCCAAAACAACTTTGCTAGCTTTGGATACTCTGCACCTTAATTTGTGAGGAGCTGGTGATGGTGTTTAGCTGCAGACAGCAAAATGTGTTGGGATAGCCAAGCCAGAAAAGCAGTATGCTCAGTCTCATAGAGGAGCCTGACACATTCACAACTACTTTTGCAAGGTTGCAAATCACATGGAGAGGATGTTGAAGCAAAAACATGCAAGTTTGGGCCGCAGCCTAGGGTGCAAGTACTGCAAAGGGATTTAGGAAGAAAGCAATTGGACACAACACCAATATGGACAGACCTCTCCAGTGGTTAACAAAAATTACTTTTTGTCTCCACAACCATCTTTGAAATTATTGAACTCAGCAATTAGTCTGTGCTGTTTCTTGCTTTCATATAAAAGATCTTACCTCCTTTGAATCAAACCATAAAGGAACAAATACACAGTATTCTCAAACAGACTACTTTTGAGTATGCAGTCTAACATCCAAATTATCTTCCACTATTTATTTATTCAACAGACATATGACATGTGCTTTCTAGAATATAAATTCAAAATGGGTAAAGGGATATCTTTCCTTAGAACAATTATGGCTGGCATAGCAGTGTGAACATTCTCAAACTGTGTAAAATGTAGTCCAGTATCAAAAGGTCTGAAAAAGAGTCACAGGCAGCCTAGGGGTGTGCATACTGTTAGCAAAAATAAAAAATAAAAATAAAGATGCTCTGATAAAGAGATATCCCACTATTCATGGTGCATTTTGTTGTTGTGTGCCTTCAAGTTGTTTCCAATTTATGGAGGCCCTAAGGCAACCTAAAACAGGGTTTTCTTGGCAAGATTTGTTCAGGGGGATTGCCTTTGCCTTCCTCTCAGGCTGAGAGAGTGTTACTTGTCCAAGGTCACCCAGTGAGTTTCCATGGCTGAGTGGGGATTTGAACCCAGAGTTGTAGCCCAATGCTCAAACCACTATGCCACACTGGCTCTCCAAGATAACAATTACGTATCAAATATCCAAAACAGGATCTCTGCAACATTTTATTTCATATTAGCAAAAGTACTAGACTTTATACAAGGCATGAATATCCTTTAGCCTGAAACACTTTCAAGCAAAGTTATACAACTGCCAGAGTTAGACAGATTGTGCCACAAAGAAAGGCATACCTCTGTTAACAAAGCCCATGACAATATTTTACAAAATCTTTTTACACCCACCCAGTCTCCCTTTTCTTCCTTGTCCTCTGTCTAGCTGGACCCTTTTTAGCAGCATTGGAAGGATGTTGAAGGTGGGCTAGAGAAACACAGGGCCCATCTACATGACGGGAGGAAATCCAAAATACCTCATAGTATTGGCATCTCTCAGCAGCAGCAACACATCTAAAAGATTTTTCTGCCCTCGGAAGCCCCTATAAGCCTTGTATTCTGGATGGCAGCTGTGAGTGATTTACTTGCATTAGTTCTTCACCGCCGCCATTGTTTTTTTTTTAAGGCATCCCAAGGTGCATTGGTGTGATACAGCAATTTTCCAATGTTATAAGAAAGTAAAACAGAAAATATTGATCCTGTTTTATCGCCTTAGCGAGTGATTGCTGAGGTGAAGATCCAACATAGCAGCAGCGGGCACTTGCCCTGCTAGCAAGCCCCACCCCTGCTCTCACATGGCCAGTCAGCTCTGTGCTTCCCTTCGGATTTCCTGCCATTCGATCATCCAAACAACCAGAAATGCACACATCCCTCGCAGTTTTTGAAAAAGTACAGGGAAATCTGTGAACGCTTTTATCCTGTTGTTTTTGCCATTTTGCCCTCCCTCCTTCTGAATAGTGTGGATTGGCGCTGGATCCTATTTAGACAGGTAGGATTCCCAGCAAATTTCATGAGGGTTATTTTCACCATTTAGACGGGCCCACAGACTTCAGTGTTGGTTTGCAGTAAACAACTTGTCTGAAGTAAACAATGCAAACAAAGCTTGAGCAGGGCAAGAATGGGATTCTACTGTAGCTGGCCTTTAGGTAGCTGCGTGTGCCTGACTACAACAGACAAAACAAACAGTAGCTGCCTCCAGAATCTCTGACTAAGCATGCGTGAACAGCAAAACAGAGAGACAAGAAGAGAGCTGATTAGCCTGCCTCACCAGCTACCCCCTCACCCCTATTGCCAGCATGCTTTTTAAAAGCATAAACCTATAACTCTGGCCACCAAAAATTATAAGAAATGTCAAGGATGGTGAAACAAGAAGTCACCCCTGGATGCATTTTGGAAAAAGCCTTCAAGTGGTCTCCAGAAGGTTCAAAATGTTTTTGTTTACTTATGCAATGTTTATGGACTTGGTTGTTTCATTCCACATATGCAGATTATTAATGTTGAATAAAAAGTTTGCTGAAACATGTTGAACTGCTCTTCTTTTTGAGGAGGTAGGAGCTTTGTCCCTATTCTTTCCATGTTGTTTTGATGCAGAAATCATGGAACAGCAGACCCACGGATTGGAAAGTAAGTTTTATTACACCGGTGGGCCTGACTGGAATATCTTCCAAAGAGTCAGACCCCCAGCCATGACTACCGAAAACCTTTATACAGTATAATGACCGTATGCAAAAACAATTCCCTCCTCTTGTGTCAGCAGTTTCCCTTGAAACAATTTGTTGATAGTTCAAAAAGTACAAGGCAAGATAGCTTGGGTACAGTTCGACCGTTATTAGAGGAAGAATTTGTTTACATCATATGTTTATGGAACATAGGGTTGATTAGCAAAGAACATTGACTTGACTAGGCCTGAGTGTTAAAGGAAAAAGACTTTGCAGACTTCCAGAGTCTCATGGGCTATCTAGTCTGACCCCCAATAGTAATTGTAAGTATCAGCATTCAGCAAATATATATTAGAATGCAAATGGCTACCACAGTTTCTGTAGTCATGACCAAATTTTCTGTTAAAAAAGTCATGCCTAGGAACACATCTACTTTGTTAGCTGAGGTATACCTATGGACCCTTTCATGTATTGCACAACTACAGCCTGTGTCATTTTGGTTTCCCACACATCAAATTGTATCAATCTATGCACTGTTATGGCAAGCCTGCAACCTAATAACTGAAATTGGTACTGTGCTGCCAGCTTCAAACATATGAGCCTAAATCTAACCACTAATCCTAAACAGAGTAAATCCATTGAACCCATCACTAAACGGTATGTGAACATGTAGGTAAATTCCACTGCATCCGTGGGTCTACTCCAGTTAGGATTAGCAACCTGCTTTAGGCTTCAGATCCATTTATACTAATTAAAATCAACCCACACTTTTAAATACCCCCATTCCCTAGGAGTCCCTTAGTATGCACACCATGTTTCAGCCATCTAGCTTTCATGGGCTTAGAACTATAGCTCCAGCGCACACAGCCACACACCACACACATAGCCTCTTGTATTATTATTGAAGAATAAAGAGAAATGTAATGGAATGCTGCAGTGATACTAAATCAGTTAATTACAAACTGCACTTTACTCTCTGGTGGTACATTAATCAGCACTTGGGTTTGTGTTGCTGATGCATTTCTCTTCCAGTAAAGGAAGCGCACTCTTGAATTTTCCGGCTCAGGAAAGCAGAGTACTGATAAATGAGTGCTAAAGTGAAAAGTAAAGAAAAGCTAAAGGTGCTGTGAGATGTCTCTAAGGGTGGCGTGGGGAACTAGGTCAGCCAAATTGCAATGTCAAAATAGACGAAAGAGCAATCTAATATAGTACAAATTCCTCCCAAAACTGCTTCAAGTGGTGAAAGCGGTACAGTGAGTACAGTGTCACAGCAGGCAACAACCTCTTTTTCAAAGTGCTGTCAGTGAGAGCTTGGAAAACAAACTCTTGCATGATAACTTCCAGAATCCCTCAGCCAGCTGGCCAGTGCTGTTTGGGGGATTCTAGGAATTATTGTCCAAAAAAAGGAACTTTCTCAAGCTCTGTCTCCAACCTGTTGGTGATGCCACCTCATCTCCCCACCCCAGCTGCCTACTGCCAGCCCAAAGCTTTAAAACCATGAAGGCACTTATAGGAAACAAGATTATTGTGTTGCTTTTTCCACAAGAGATTTCAAGCATTTTCCAACAGATCCCATAACACCCAATCCTGCAAAATGCATTGAGGACAACTGGGGGTCAATGGTGCTGTTCTCTGATTTTTATATCCTGGATTTAAATTGTCTTGCACCACCCACTGCCCTTTAAATTGATGGGTGTCTGTTACTTGAATTACAAATCATACAATTAACATTGATCTCTCCCCTGCCCTTTGTGTGCTTTACAACTGTAACATGCTCTGCGTGGGGCTGCTTTGTGAACAATGCTTTGTATTTCAGCTGGTACAAAGAGGGGTACCTAGGTTGTTAACTGGGGCTGGTTACGGGGATTGTACAACTCTCTTGCTACAAGAGATCCACTGGTTGCTGGTCTGTTTTTGGGCACAAGTGCTGGTTATGACCTCTAAAACCCTACATGGCTTAGGCCCTGCATCTCTAACACCTCCCCATATGAGCCTGCCTGGGTCCTGAGATCCTGAAGAAGAGGGCCTTCTCTCCATCCTACCACCTTCACAGGTGTGATGTTACCCAAATTGCATAGGGTCTGTGAGGGTCCCACTAGTGTCCAAACCTTAATATGGGGGATATTTAATTAGCTCAAAATGGCAGCGAGAGGCTGGGTAATGGCAGGCTCTTTTGACTGATGTATACCGGTAGTAACTGAGGAGACTCAAGCCACAATGTACAATTAAATGATTTTTATTGGAAATTAATCTTAACAGCATTCACACTAACACTTCAAGCTATCACACAAGGCTATCAAAGAAAGTAGGAAGTATTTGAATAGAGGAATAGAGTGAGGGGGTTGTGGGTTATACTATAACACTCCAAAGAGCAGAGGTTCATGCAGAAGCAGGCGCATGGCTACACAGACTGTTGTGAAGATGGGAGGAAGAGGATCTGTGCGTCTGACACAGTATCAGGAGGAAAGGAATCTCTGCACACTTTAGTGGAGTTTTAGGGTGATATTTACATTTGATAATTCCCCTGAAGGGATGGTATTTACAGTAGTATACAATGTCCCTTGGAGTTTCCTAGGACTGGACAAAGGATTCTCTGGGTATGTTAATGGGTGATACATTCGGAACTGAATGCACACAGGCAATCTTCCTTTCCATTAACTAGGGAAAAGCAGGAAAAAAGTTTTGCAGTCACTAAGTGCTCAGCTATCCTTGATGGGATTAGCAGATGACTTACCTCCAGGTGTTCTCAGGAACAAATTTGACCTGGGTATGATCTGCTTAAAGAATTTCGAAGGCCCCTCCCTAGGTTGTGCATAACTCCAGACTTAGTATCTGGGAGCGTCCCTGGTTTACTTGCCAGCCACGTGGCAGGCCATAGTCAGCCAAATTATTAAGTTATTAACATTTTGCCAATTCTGTGTTATTGAAAGGTAGGGACTGTCGTGGCAGGTAACAATGATTAGTGAGGTCATGCAATAGGGCCTTCTCAGTGGCTTACTCTAGGCTCTGGAACTCCCTCCTTGGGGAGGTTAAAATGACCCCCTCCTTTGTGATCTTGAAGTTTTGCATTTTTTAATTATGTTGTATTGGTTTTAATTTGTAACCTGCCTTGAGTCCCAGGGGTTGTCTACACTGACAAAAAAAAATCATATTCACCTCATACCCATTTCTAATAGAACACATAACATAGAATCATAGACCTCAAGGGCCATCCAGTCCAACCCCCTGCCATGCAGGAATGCACAATCAAATCATTCCTGGCAGATGGCCATCCAGCCTCTGTTTAAAAACCTCCAAAGAAGGTTCCACCACACTATGAGTCAGTGTATTCCACTTCCGAACAGCTCTTACTCTCAAGAAATTCTTCCTAATGTTTAAGTGGAATCTCTTTTCCTGTAGTTTGAACGCGTTGCTCTGTGTCCTAGTCTCTGGAGCAGCAGAAAACAAGCTTGCTCCATCCTCAGTATGACATCCCTTCAAATATATAAACATGGTTATCATGTCCCCTCTCAAATTTGTCTTCTCCAGACTAAACATGCCCAGCTCCCTAAGCTGCTCCTCATAGGGCATGGCTTTCAGACCTCCCACCATCCTGGTCACCCTCCTCTGGACACATTCCAGCTTCTCAATATCCTTCCTGAATTGTGGTGCCCAGAACTGGACACAGTACTCCAGGTGAGGTCTGACCAAAGCAGACCCCACCTCAGGATAGTTGAACTCCCCCTTTTCTACTACATCTCTCCTTTCTGAATGTGCGGTCATCTGTTCCAGAAAGGCATCATCCAGTTCCTCGGTTTGGCTTGGAGGACCCCAGAATGATATCCCTGCTGTTTCTCTCTCCCTTAATTTTTACCCAGATGCTCTCAGCCTGGCTCCCAGGATTTAAGTCATGGATCTGTTCACATGTGTACACATCCTTAACATATAATGCTACTCCACCACCCTTCCTGTTTGGTCTATTTTTCTGAATTAGGTTATACCCCTCTATTACTACATTCCAATCATGAGACTCATCTCACCAAGTTTTAGTGATGCCTATGATATCATATTTGTTTTGCTGTGCTAAGAGTTCAAGTTCATCCTGTTTATTTCCAATTAGTATAGAGACATCTAAGACCATGGGCCATTTCCCCTATCTGTCTTTTAAAGGTTTTATTCCTTCCACTGTTGGGTTCTTGTACTTTTTGCCTTGTTGTCTGTATAACATTTGGGCCATTTTCTTCAGCACTTGATGAGCTCCTGTCCTCATGAATACTGTCTCCCTCCCCCATACAATGCAGTTTACAGCCCTCCTGACCAGATCTTTCAGACTCTTAGCAAAAACATTCCTGCCAACTGCTGTGAGGTGCAACCCATCCCTTGCCAGTAGTCCACCTCCCTGAATCTGCACCCCATGGTCCAGAAAGCCAAACTGTTCCTGGTGGCACCATCTGCGCAGCCAGTTGTTCACCTCCACTATTCTTCTCTCCCTTCCTGGGCCATGCCCTTCCACTGGAAGGAAAGGCAAAATGACTACCTGTGCATCTTGAGGATTCAGTTTTAATACAGTTCTTTATCATGTCTGGGAACTTAGATCTGTTTTTTAAAAAATGACCGTTTACCCTGTACTTTCCTGGAAAAAAACAGTTTATTCTACACATGCCCTGCAATCTGAGATGGCTTCAGTGTGGAGTTGCGGGGGGGTGTAGCTTTTTGTGGGAGATACAGGTTGGTGGGAGGTTATCTGGGCTGGGCCAGTTGGTCACCTGATCATTTCCACCAGAAAAGGATACTTCCCCTGTTTGTATTTATGTTTTCCCAGTGTGCAGGTGCCATTATTTTTGAAGGTGCATTTCTGCAGACACTTGCTGTATCAGTATTAGTGCATCTCCACCTATTGGTATTTAAACTCGAAATGCCACTTCCCTTAATAGGATGGCCGATGCTCTTTCAAGCTGTGGGGAAAGAGGGAGAGGAATCCCATCCTATGGAAATGCTGGTATGTGGGACAAGAAGGTGATTGATTACTTAACAATGAATGCAGAAATAAGTATATTCCTATGCATGATGGGAAAGAGAGAGTAAATTATAAAGAGATCGCAGACGATCACCCATTCACCCCCCCCACACACACCTGCATCCACTCCATGGCTTTAAAGGCACAGTAAAAAATGCCAGCGTCTGGGCAGACAATTGCACATTCATCCACACACACACCCCGTCTGCATCCACTCCATGGGTTTAAAGGCACAGTAAAAAATGCCAGTGTGATCACACATTCATCCACACACACACACACCCGCTTGCATCCACTCCATGGCTTTAAAGGCACAGTAAAAAATGCCAGCGTCTGGGCAGACAATTGCACATTCATCCACACACACACCCCGTCTGCATCCACTCCATGGGTTTAAAGGCACAGTAAAAAATGCCAGTGTGATCACACATTCATCCACACACACACACACCCGCTTGCATCCACTCCATGGGTTTAAAGGTGCAGTAAAAAATGCCAGTGTCTGGGCAGACGATTGCACTGAGGTTTGTCTTTTAAAATGCCTTGTGTGTCTGTACTGGCATTCTCCTTTTACATGGATTTTAACTTTTGGGGGGCATTTAACCATCAGGTTTTTTAAAAAAATCTAATTGTGCAGGGGGGTTGCCTTCACCCTCCTCATCTGACCGATGCAGAAGCTTGAACAAACATTTGTGCCAGCCAATAGCATCACTCCTTGTAGCTGTTGAAATTGAGGACAAAGAGGGGAAGTGGGAGGAGCAGAGAGCAACTGGGACATTTTAAAAGCAGCTGAAAAAGTGGGACTGCAGAGGATTAACGTGCCAAATATGGACAGTTGGAAGGTATGCTTCTGCCTTAATGCTACACATAATTACTTCGGAATAAGAATCGTTATGTGGAAAAATATTGAAAGCAGAAAACAATAAAACCATAAAAACATATTTAATCTTGGATATAACTTGGTTGCACTACATGCATGCTGGAAGACCACATCATACTGATTTCAGGTCTGTTTGTTATTCCTCTAATCATTGTGTCACATACACACACACACTCCACTTTAGGGCCTTCCGCTTTGACCTTGAGTCCAGACCTAGCTACACCACTGAGACCAAACTGCTGGCTTTCATTTTATTACCTGGGAAAGGATTGTGAGTTTCCAGATAAGTACTGTGGTCTTGATCTAAACAGAATTGATTGTGATTAAGCCACTCAGTTCTATGCATCCTAACTATTAAGTTCAAATGGAGTTATTCCCAGGTGCATGAACATAGCCTAAGACTGTTGGAGCCAATAGAAGAAAGAAATGGTGACTACCTGACGTCCCATTGCTTTCAGTGAGATGTGCAGTGTAACCCTATGCATATTTACTCAGAAGTAAGCCAGAAGGCATTTAGTGTGTCTTTCTTTCTGGCAAGCCTGTTTAGAATTGCAGCCTTAGCCACAAATAACTTTAGCTGGATCTTAGCCGGTGCATTTATTTGTACTGTTGAATAATTGTCCTGAGCAGAACAAAATGTTCATTAAGCCTGTTAGGCCTCCTGGGAGTGGATTGGGAGGAAGACAAGCTAGTTCTCCCTGGCAATATGAGAAAAAAAATGGTTGTTCTCCCAAGAGGGCGAGGTAAGAGTGCCTGGCAAAGCCAAAATGGCTGTTCCTCCTAATGGACCTCTGTTTAACAACATCAAGGGGGAGGGAGAATTCAGTTCAAGCACTCAAGCAGAGCAGGGCAGTCGGAGCCTTGCCAGGGCCTCTACCATTTCTTGCCATCAGATTTCTATCCACCCGTATTCCTTTGGAATGGTGCCCAGGAAGCAAACCTTTGCCAAAGCTGGCAAGCAGGCTCGCACATTTCTGACCTGCAGCACCTCCCATGTGCTACTGCTCAACATAGATTACCAACCAACCACTGCTCATATTATTTCTAACATTACAGTCTTACCACAATCAGGCCCCGTCTAAGAACTTTATCACATGAAGCAGTAAACCACAACTAGAGTTGGATAATCACATCATTGGCTAGGACTTATCACATGACATCGTATCCCTCCTGTTGCTGATTTGCATTGGAACCATTGGCGGAGTGCAGCTTTTCATTGATGGGGAATCCTGTTAATTGCTGTCAATATTGCTGCTATTCCAGCTCTCCTCTTGTGCAATAGGCCCCTGCACTTCCGATACTGACAGTTATGCAAGTGGCTGTAATTCTCTCCTTCCATCCCCCCTCCTCCTTGCTATTCCCAAGCAGGCTGAGGTAACTTTAACTTGTTTTTTTCCCCTTATCTCTTTTTAAAAGTTTATTTTGTTTTGTCCTGAGCTGGGGGAGGGAATACACGGGGCGGGGGGTGCTAGCAAGGCAATGCAGAAGAGTGAGTGCAGGACCATGGATTGCCAAAGGGGAATAATCACAGGATTGCAGTGGGAAAGGCTTACCACACATCAAAGTAAAGTGGTAGGGCAGCCGGAAGGTTCCATCTTCATGCTGCCTTAACTGCATGATGTCATTTTCCCATTCCGGTCCCATGAGAGACCAGGGAGATTTTCAGACCGCGTTTCAGCGTACCTAGGGCGGGAGGAACTTTTGGGAGAGGGACGGCGATCTTGCGCAGCAGGGGGGCATTTTCGGACGCCGTTGTCCCTCTCCCATTGCCCGTGATTAAAATATGGCGCTGAGGCTTCCAAAGCTTCACGGAAGTGACACGGTTGGTTTTGGGAGAGGGACAACGGCGTCCGAAAACGCCCCCCTGCTGCGCAAGATCACCGTCCCTCTCCCAAAAGTTCCTCCCGCCCTAGGCACGCTGAAACGTGGTCTGAAAATCTCCCAAGGTAAAGCTGCGTCTTTTTGCTAACCAGAAAAAATCCATTTGCAATAAGACACAGTTTCACCTTGGTCTCCCATGGGACCAGAATGGCAGAATACCAAAAGAACAACAATGTCATGTGGTAAGGCAGCACAGAAAGTGGAACCTTCTGTCTGTCCTGCCAATTTACTTTAATGTGCGGTAAACCTAGAAATGTAATAGGGAATGTTTTCAAACCAGTATGTTCCCGTTTGCTTCAAGAATGTGATTACTCTGATACCATACACTGGTGTGATAAAGTCCTAAGATATTTGGCTGTCTGAGGTGGAACAGTGAATGATACCGCTGTACAACCCAGCTAAGTCAATATGCACAGTATCCAAGGTAGTCAAGTTATTTTGGCACACAAAGCAGAAAACACCATAAGCACCTCTCTCTGTTGGTTGCTGTAAATAACAACATACACAGATAAAAATGTCTTGCCATTATCTCAAAGCTATTACCTCTGTGCATATAACCTCCCTCTCCTTAGATCTCCTCTAGCAGAACTAGCTTAAAGCTAGTCAAACTGCTCACAATCCACTGTCTCTTCTCACAGAGTCAAACTCTCAAACAGTAATCTACCATGATTTTCTTCTCACACATAATCTCTGAACAGCATTCCCCCTTGTATGCTACAATCCTGAAACCATTTTATTCAAAGTAATCCTCCAGGCATTGACAGATTGCTTCAGGTTTAGTGGGCTGAGAAAAAAGATAACTCCCTCTGCTTCAAAACCAGCTGTCATTTGCTTCCTTCCCACATAATCCCAGTCACTCTATGAAACATTGAGAATAGCCTTACACAGTGTTAGTCCATCTAGCTCAGTACTAGGCGCTCTGGTAACAGCAATCCAGGTTCTCTCACACCACCTACTGCTTGATTCTTTCAAGTGACTGGAGATTTCAGACATTTGAATTACTAAGGATTTTCTGTGTGCAAACCCTCAATGATATGTCACTGAGCTACAGGCACCCTCCCCCAATCTTCCCTCAAATATTTTCTCCTAATTCAGCATAGTCATTGGCTACTACAGTTACTTTTCCAGGAACCATACATAATAATCCATTTCATCACCTCGACATATTCAAGCATGCATGGTTTCCTCTTCTTTGCCCATAATCAGATTGCCCAAAACACTATTCCATAAAGCCACATCATGCATGGTGCACTGACATGACTACCTGGAGTGAATGGTCACACTGAAGCTAATTCTAACATGGTTTCACAAACTGGGGTAAGGGAAGTGTTTTAAAAGTTTGGTTCAGTCTGTGGCTAGATGCTATAGATCATCAGATCTCCATGTGACTACTTGTATACTATGGTAGTTTGTTTATAAATGTTACACATGAATCCATCCAAATCCAGAACTTCATTTGTAAAAAAAGATAATTATATATATGAACAATCTTGTTTGCATAATCACACACAGGAAGTCTCCTTTGGGAACTTGTGTGCTCAGCTACCCAAAGTTCCTGCTTGGACATATATGGCACAACAGATAAACAGTTAAGTACCTGCACAGATACTATTCACTGGCCAATTCATGTGATATTGTTTGGGCTTTGTACTGCATTTGGTTAGACAGTCACTAGAGGAGCAAACAGGATCTTACAAAGAAAAACTTGGACCCACAACCCAATTCTCTTCAAAGAGTTTCTCCAGCTCCAGCATACCTGACTTCTGAGAGAAAGCACCTGTTTTCTGTCTGTTTCCTAAACCCCAGAAGCAAGAAGAGAGATTGCCTGGAGACATTTCAGACCTCCGGGGCTCTTCCTGCCAGATGCAACTGCAGGTTCCTTTTCCACATAAGAGCTGGCACAAACCAGTATCTCATTTTAAAACAATTTTTTTTACAAGTTTGGAGAATGTTCCAAATGCAAATCTCTCTTTGTCTCAAGACTGCCATTGAGAAACAGTTGCATTTATGATGCGCTGATTTTAAAAACCTCTGTTGGCTTGCTATTTACATCCTTCAATAACAAAACATATTTTAAAAAGATTGTCAGGCTGTTCTCTGTCACTTTCTCCCACCACATTTCTTGTTCCATGCCCACCTATCAACGTTTTCAGGTAAGATGTCTTCACCTCTCAAATAAAAAGTCCCTTTGGACATTATTTGTGGGGATTAAACCCTTTCCTGCTCATCTCACTTCCACTACGAAGCACCTCCTCCCCCAAACTGGGATAGATTTCCCCCATTCACCTGCCTTCCCTCACCCAATGAAGTAGGAAATGATGAGCAACTGGACAGCCCGGTTGATCACGCCGATGGTCCAACTCTTTACCACTACAGATTTGGTGGTTTCGTAGGTGAAGAAGTCTGCCACACAAGTCATGCCGGAAGAAAACATGAGCAATGAGGAACAAATCCAGGACGATCTATAAACCAGATGAGAATGTCAAAGAGTTGTGATAAGTCAAGGAGAGGACACAAGGGTGTAAGCTCCACTGAAAGGGGTGGCTTTTAAAGACATCAAGTTGACTCCCTCCTGGCTCTTCTCTGCTGCTGCTCTGGACAAGCCTGAATTGCAGGGACCCCTTTAATAAGATCTCTCCCCCACCGCTACTCAATACTATGGTGATGCTGCTAGAGAAAGGTGGGGCTTTTTAGCTCATCAATTACAAATTGAATTATAGTGAGTACGTAGATGGAAGCAATCTTAAGCGTTAAATAATGAATCTGCAATTGCTGCATTTTCTCTGAGTGGTGTTCCGGTGTTACAGATGCAGCTTCTGCACCGTTAGGCCTTTGCACCTTCAGAATAGGGGGAAAGAACAGAAAGGAAAGAAGAAGCTGGAAGAGATTTTTTCTTCAATGAAAAATCTGAATAAAATAGAAATCATTCTGGCATGATTGTGTGCCACCCACTAATTTCGTAATAGCTTCAAATCAAGGATGGCATGAGCAATAGCAAAACTAAGCTGTCAGATATCTCTTTGGAGCTGGGTGTGCATATCATGACAAACTGGAAGTACTGTATGTGGAACTCTGGATTATTGGGGACAAGCCAGTTGAGCCAGCTCCTGCTTTCCAGTCAACTCCTGCTTGTAGGAACAGCACTGAACAAACATTTCTCATGATGTCCAAACACAGCAGCAGTCAGTGTTTTGGGTTGTTTTTCTCTCAGCAAGACAGAGAAAGAATCGGGGGTTGTTTTAAACTTGCTTTGGGGAAGAAAAGGGGCAATGCGCCAGCTGCTGCTGTGTTTGCATATCATGAGAAAAAAAGAAATCTTAAACTAAAATTCATAGTTTATTTATCTGCTTCTGTTGCTACATGGGTAATTAGAAAATGAAAACCAACATACTGACTCATCAGTGTTAAGTTAAAATTATTGCAGAGCCCAAGCTTACTGAAATACTTGAATGCAGCAGCTACCTCTAGGGACCTAATTCATATTCTCTCATGAAAGCCTATTCAATTCTTGAAGTATATTATGGCGATCTTTCCCAAGGCAGCAATGTGTTAGAGTGCACAACACCTATCACATGAGCTTTTTTTTGGCAGCAGGGGTGGGAACAAGCTCTAAAACAGTGCTATTTAAAGTGGTGCTCCACAGACCAGGGCTGGTCCATGAGCCATCAGCTGCTGGTCCATGAAGGGTTTCCAGGAAAGAAAGAATCAGGTATAGCCAATGGGCACAAATATGGTACTAATCTGAAGCACACTGGAGATGGGGGAACAAAATGTTCATTTCCCACATCAGATGGCTTAGGAAGTGCTGACCTCAACCATTTTTTCTTAATTTTCCATATTGTGCTGTATACCTTTCAATTTCTACTAATGACAGAACTCTAGTACATTGCATGAGCATTGATATAGGGGACTCCCCTCGCCCCAAAGAGCTTAAGAAGCACTGCTGTGAGAGAAAAGCAGGGAACAGGCAGGGGGTGTGGTGAGAGTTAGCAAATGATTGGCAAGATGCAAAGCAATTGCTCATTTAAGGAGGATGTGTTGTATCCACTGCAACAGAGCTCTAGAAAGCTTATGCAGAGTGGTGTATCAGACAACAAATATTTATAAGGTGGCAAACAGACCGGCTTTTATTACTT
Source organism: Gambelia wislizenii (assembly GCA_030847615.1). NCBI lineage: Eukaryota > Metazoa > Chordata > Lepidosauria > Squamata > Crotaphytidae > Gambelia > Gambelia wislizenii. The sequence goes on along the minus strand of JAUMIR010000001.1, from coordinate 339,320,353 downwards.
GGCATTCCTTTAGTTGGAGAACATATCAGAAACAGGAAGGAAGTGCAGTAGTCTTGTTACATCTCTGGGGTTTCCTCATGCCTGCATGAGCTCCCAAAGCGCCTGGTTCAAGATTAAGGGCCCCTAATCTTGCAGAAAGAGATTGGGATTGAGTCTGTAGCTAGCTCCAGTTCTAGTGTGTCCTAACAATAGCAAGAGTTGGCTTCTGCTTTTTTTAGTCAGGCATTTGTCCTCAACTGTTGGGTTAGAATAATACTCAGAATGTGTTCAGAGAGATATGCTAACTCCTCCAAGCCACTTCAAGAAGAGTCCCAACACAAATCTTTTATGTTAGTCAAACAACCCTGAGTCTGGATTCAGCCCACCCTCTTAAAATCAATAGCACAGTTATAGCTTGAAAGAATCTGAGTACAATTTATTAGCATTATCAGGACAGAATGAAGAAGCAGTTATAATGGCATGTTTGGGGAGGGGCATTAATGCAGCCAGGACTGACACTATGCAGAAGGCAAGAACAATAGCCAATGTAATTAAGAATCTTATAGCTCTCTCAGAACATAGTACCATACAGTATTTCTTTACCTCTAGAATTAACACCTCATTGGTTAGGCTTAGATACTCTGATTTATGCTCATCCTACCTCAGAAAAACACATTCCTCCGCTTCCTTGGCATTTACAGTTGTCCCTCCACATTCATGGATTTGGCATTCACGGATTTAAGTATTCACAGCTTGAAAATATTCTTTAAAAACTAATAATCCAAAAAGCAAACCTTGATTTTGCCATTTTATAGAAGGGACACCATTTTGCTATGCCATTGCATATAATGGGACTTGAGTATTCACTGATTTGGGTATTCATGGGGGGCCTGGAACCAAACCCCAGTGAATGTGAAGGGACAACTGTATTTATTTGTTTGTTTGTTTGTTTGTTTGTTTATGACTCCTTTCTTCTGGCGACTGCTAAAATACTTCCCATTTCCATTTTTTTTAAAAAAAAAACATGCACTCTTGTTTAATGAACTTCTGTCTAAGCCACTGCATCTAACACTTCTTGTCCAGCTGTTTACTTGGCTATAAAGTCAATGAGAGGATGTTTCCCATGCCAGGTAGCTGGAGGTATGGCAATGGAGTGAAACAGCATATAATACAATAAAGTGTGCTCATTCTCTTATGCTGCACACATCACCCTCAACTAGGACCAGTTTCAGCCATCCAGCCATCTCAGTGTTTCACCAGCATAACGGAGGGCAATTTTGGGCAGGTCTGAGGGGTCATTTTGATCGCCCGCAACCTACCTTTGGCTGCACCTCCACAAAAGATGTTTCATTGATGCTTTCAAAACTGGAAGGGGCTAGAAGTCCATTTCTAGCTTTTAATCCCCTCCCTCTAAAAAGGCACCCTTTGGGGCATTTTTTTTTTTAAAGAATTTTACAAAATGTTGAATTATTATTATGATTTATTTTATTTGTTTCCCAACTTTCTCCCAATATAAAGACTCAAGATCACTAACAATGAATTTAAAACAGTCCAAGTTAAAAACAATTCAAAGTAGAAGTAGAAGTAGCTATCTGAATCACCCTTTGCATTAGTATATCTGAAGTGTTCCTACCATGGTAGTTAGATATTCTAAATTCTAACAGCATAAGAATAATTCAACAATTTCCAAACCTCCCTCATCTGGTGGCTCTTGGGAATACAATTATGTCCCAAATGCAGTAAATTAAAACAAACTGAGTGGGGTTTACTTCCAATTAACATGTGTACAACTTCACTGTAAGTTAGAAAAGACGTATTATTTATTAAGCTGGAATTCCACTATGACTAAAAATGAAAACCAATAAGCAATAAACATTTTCAAAAAGCTTAGAATAATAGAATCTTAGAAATGGAAGCAGCAACAAGAGCCATCTAGTCCAACCCCCTGCCATACAGGTATATAAAACTAAAGCACTTCTGAAAGATGGCCATTCAATCTCTGCTTCAGGACTCCAAAGAAAGGAGACCCTACCACCATCTCAGGCAGTCTGTGCTACAGTCCCAAGAGTTCTTAGATTAAAGAACCTCCTCCTAATGTTTAAGTGGAATCCCTTTTCTCATAATTTGAATCTATTGGTTCTCATTCTAATATTTGGGGCAGCAGAAGTTTAATCTATCTTCTACATGGCATCCCCTCAGATATTTAAAGATGGCTATCAGGTGTCATCATAGAATCATAGAGTTGGGAGAGACCACAAGGGCCATCCAGTCCAACCCCTTGCCATGTAGGAATAAGCAATCAAAGCATTCCCAACAGATGGCCATCCAGCCTCTGCTTAAAAACCTCCGAAGGAGAGTCCACCACACTATGAGGCAGTGTATTCCACTGATGAACAGCTCTTACTGTCAGGAAGATCTTCCTAATGTTTAGATGGAATCTCTTTTTCTGTAGTTTGAGTCCATTGCTCAGTGCCCTAGTTTATGGAGCAGCAGAAAACAAGCTTGCTCCATCCGCAGTATGAGGTCCCTTCAAATATTTAAACATGGCTATCATGTCCCCTCTCAACCTTCTCTTCCCCAGGCTAAACATACCCAGCTCCCTAAGCCGCTTCTCATAGGACATGGCTTCCAGACCTCCTACCATTTTGGTTGGCCTCCTCTGGACACGTTCCAACTTATCCATATCCTTCTTGAATTGTGGTGCCCAGAAGTGGACACAGTATCACAGGTGAGGTCTGACCAAAGCAGAATAGAGTGACACTATTACTTCCCTTGATCTAGACACTATACTCCTATTGATGCAGCCTAGAATTGCATTGGCTTTTTTTGGTGCCACATCACACTGCTGACTGATGTTCAGTTTGTGGTCCACTAAGATTCTCAGGTCCCGTCTACACGATTTAAATAATACGTACGGCGTGCGAAAGTTCACACTTCGGTACAAACGGCCGATTGGATGCACACGAATGCAAAAGAGGGGGGCGGTTTTCCACCCTGAAATACTCACACATGGCGTTCAGGAGGGAAAGCGGATCACAAAGAGAAATCTGTACGCCGTTCGGATGGCTGACGGGTCTGTACAGTCCGTTCGCACACATATGAACAGGCTGTGTAATCTGATTGGCTGGCCGAGTAGAGGGGGTGGGGCTAGCACGGAGGGAAATTGGGAGCGGCCGCCATGTTGGTTTCCCGGCTAGCCCAGGACAGAACCCTGTGGCACCTCACTGGTCACTTCTCTCCAGGATGAAGAGGAGGCATTGGTGGCTACCCTTTGGATTGGGCCCATCAACCAATCACAAATCCACCTAACAGTTGCATTGTCTAGCCCACAGGTTACTAACTTTTTTGCAAGAATCTCATGGGGGACTTTGTTAAAGGCCTTACTGAAATCAAGATACACTATATCCACAAAATTCCCTTCATCTACCAAGTATGTAACTCTATCAGGGGAAAAAATAAGATTAGTCTGGCATGACTTCTTTTTCAAAAACCCATGTTGACTTTTAGTGATCACAGCATTCCTTTCGAAGTACTTACAGACTGTCTGTTTAATTATCTGCTCTAGAATCTTTCCTAGTATTAATGTTAGGCTGACTGGGCGGTAATTATTTGGGTCTCCCCTCCCCCTTTTAAAGATGGGGACAACATTTGCCCTCCTCCAGTCTGTTGGGACCTCTCCTGTTTTTCAGAATTTCTCAAATATTATTGCCAGTAGTTCTGAGATTACTTCTGCCAGTTCTTTTAATAACCTTGGATGTAGTTCATCTGGCCCTGGAGATTTGAATTCATTTATACTGGCCAGGCATTCCTGAACTACCTCTTTACCACATTCTGTGCTGTATTTCCCCTACAGCACAGAATATCTGTGGGCGGAGGTTATTAAAACTACCGCATTGTCATGGACGGATCATTTACTGGTCAAGATTGAACTAAGAGTCTCTTCCCGCCCCACTGGGGGTGGTGGACCCATTAGAATGGTCTGCCCCTGAAGGCTAATGGAACCAATAGGAAAGCCTCCAGAAAGCCTTGGCGGGTTTAATGGTTGGCAATGCCGGTGACCCTGTTGAAGCTTTAGTTAATACCTGGAACACCGACCTTACCAAGGCTATCGACACAATCGCTCCCAAGCGTCCTTTCCAACCCGCTCCAAACCGTAAGCCATGGTATACATCAGAGCTTAGGAAAATGAAGCTGGTTGGACAATGACTAGAGCACAACTGGTGGAAAACTCGACTCTTATCCGACAGGACTCATCATAGGAACTTTCTTTGGTCCTATCGAGAGGCAATACATGCAGCACAGAGATCTTTCTCCTCTGCATGTATTGCATCTGCAGAGTCCCATCCAGCAGAGCTTTTTAGGGTAGTAAGGGAGATGACGCAGGTTATACCTGCGCAGAACCCGCTACTTAACCCAACTACGGCCTGCTGTGATGTGTTTAACAACTTCTTTGCAGATAAAATCTCTTGGATAAGAGCTGACTTAAATGCCAGTATTTTGACAGAAACAATTGACGAGGTGTCCAACAACTCCGTTGATGTAAGTTTACTGGATCAATTTCAATCCATGAGTACCGAGGATGTGGACAAGCTACTTGGTAGGGTGAGGAAGACGACCTGACCTCTCGATCCTTGCCCTTCATGGCTGGCCATCGGGGGGGGGGGTGCCTTGATGGTGTTCCTTAAGGACATCATCAATGCATCCCTCAGGGAAGGGTGTGCTCCATCCTGGTTAAAGGAAGCGGCGGTTAGGCCGCTCCTGGAAAAACCTTCCCTGGACCCCCTGGACATGAACAACTATAGGCCGGTTTCTATGTTACTGTTCATGAGCAAAGTGATCGAGAGGGCAGTTGCTCTTCAACTCCAAGTGGTCTTGGATGAAACTGGTTATCTAGACCCATTTCAAACTGGCTTTAGGACGAGATTTAGAGTTGAGACTGCCATGGTTGCCTTGACCGATGACCTGCGTCTAAGCGTCAACAGGGGTAGTGTGAACCTGTTGGTGCTTCTAGACATCTCAGCAGCTTTCGATACGATAGATGATAGCATCCTCCTGGATCGCCTGAGTGGGTTAGGAATTGGAGGCACTGCGCTCCAGTGGTTCCAGTCCTTCCTCTCGGGCAGGTCCTAGAGGGTGCTGCTCGGGGACAGCTGCTCCAGCAGAAAGGAGCTTACTTGTGGCATTCCGCAAGGCACCATCCTGTCCCCAATGCTGTTTAACATCTATATGAAGCTGCTGGGTGAGATTATTTGGAGTTATGGGGCTGGGTGTTATCAGTACGCTGATGACACCCAGATCTATTTCTCCTTGTCCTGATCATCGGCCTTGAATTCCGATGGCGTCTCTCCTCTTAATGACTGTCTTAAAGCAGTAATGGGCTGGATGAGGAAAAACAGATTGAGATTAAATCCGGACAAAATGGAGGTGCTCACGATAGTGGCCCCAAAACCAGGAGTTGGGTTGCATCCTCCAGTCCTAGATGGGGTCACGCTCTCTGTTAAGGACTGTGTTCACAGTCTGGGGGTGCTCCTTGATTCATCGCTTCAGATGACTAGTCAGGTGAATGTGAGGGTCAGGAGCGCCTGTTATCAGCTTTGGCTGATAAAAGCTGCACCCTTTCCTGGAAGTAAGGGACCTCGAGACTGTGGTGCACGCACTGGTAACCTCTCGCCTAGATTTCTGCAATGCGTTCTACATGGGGCTACCCTTGTGCTTGGTCTGGAAACTTCATTTGGTACAAAATATGGCAGCCAGAGTGGTCTCGGAACATCTCGTAGAGACCATATAACTCCAGTATTAAAATCTCTCCACTGGCTGCCTATCAGTTTCCAGGCCCAGTATAAAGTGTTGGTTATTACCTTTAAAGCCCTAAATGGCTTGGGTCCAACTTATCTTCGGAACTGCCTCCTCCCATACAATGCTCCCCATGCAATCCGGTCCTCTGGGAGGAATTTTCTTCAGCCACAAAAATCTAGGCTGTCTGCAATCTCCCAGAGAGCCTTTTCGGTAATCGCCCCCAAATTATGGAATGGCCTGCTGAACAAGATCCGTCAGATGACGAGCTTGAGTAGCTTTAAAAAAGCACTAAAGACGGATCTCTTTCGGCAAGTCTTTCCTGATTAGATCCCGGCCTCAGGAGCTGTGTCTCCTGGCCACTTTTAGTCTTGCTTGTACTTGTTTTTTTAATGTGATTTTAGTTAGGTGGTTTTAAAATTTATATTAGTTTAATATCTTTTTATGAGGGAGGATGGGGTGGGTGGTGCTTAGGGATTTTAGTTAGCATTGTTGCACTTTAATTGCTGTAAGCTGCCCAGATTGTTTTTAACAGAGGGACGGGGTAAAAATAAATTTTATTATTATATTATTATTATTACTGCATCATCTGTTCCATTTTCTCCAGGTTGAGCACTGTTCTCCTTCGGGAGAAGACCAAGGCAAAGAAGGTGTTGAGTAGCTCTTCCTTTTCTCTGTCCCCTGTTAGCATTTCTCCACCTTCTTCCTGCAGTGGTCCTACCAATTTCTTGTTCTTTCTTTTGCCATGGACATATCCAAAAAAAGCCCTTTTTATTGTTTTTAATTTCTCTACCAAGCCTGAGCTCCACCTGTGCTTTTGCTTTTCTGATTTCCCCCCTACACGAGCTGACTATTTGTTTGAATTATTCTTTGGTGATTTTTGTGGACTCAGACCGTACAGCCCTCTCCGCCCTCCTGAATAACACACAGACACATCATATCTTTTCTACTTTGTATTGGTTACATATTCGGAATACATGGTTAGGTACAGGTTAGTAATAAAGGAATACATGTTGAGATAGATACATATTTGAGGTAGATATAGGTTTTGGCAATAAATTGGCCGCAACTTGCTAGCTAAATGTTTGGCGGCAATGTATGGGTCGTGATTTTCCCTTTGCCCATCCATGAGGGCAACTGTGGGTCAGCCCATCCTGATCCCACCTTCTAGAGGAGAGAGCCAATGGCCGAGCCGCCCGCCCAACGCTCTCTTCTCCCCTGTAAACAAGTACATGTTAGCAAATTTGGACGGGGCCTCCCTTGAACTTGAACTTGCATTTGACCTTGTATTAGACGGAGGCCCCCTCGTTTTCTGCCTTATCACGACCGAATACATCCGCCCGCACATTGCAACATGAAGCAATAACCCAAGGGAGGGTGGGCGGGTGAACTTCAGGCCGCGACAGAGTGCCTGCTGATGCCTCCGTCGCCGCCTTGAATCTGGGTGGGCCACGGCTTGGCGTGGCCTTAAAAGTGCCCAGATTCACGCCTCTCCCCAGCCAATGGGGGCGAGGCAGGCCTGCCCCCATTGGCTGGCCTCCCTCTCTCCCTCCCAGCCGCAAGGACCACTGGGAAGAAGACAGGAATATGGCGGTGCCCATTGGCTCGCCATGTGGCCGCCCTCCCCCCCGCCAGGTAACAAAGGCCCCGCGGGGTGGGGAGGAGCAGGAGCAGGAGGGGTGGAGGAAGAGGCAGCCGGCCAGGCCGCAAAATGGTCTGCCGGCCAGCGGCACATCCCCTTTCCTTTTTCCATTTCTTGTACATGTTCCTTTTAAGTCTTAGCTCAGTTGAGAACTCTTTTGACATCCATACTGGTTCCTTTAGACACCTCCCCTTTTTCCTCCTCACTGGAACTATTTGAAATTGTGCCTTCAATATCTCATTTTTTAGAAACTCCCATCCATCATGTACTCCCTTCTCTTTTAGTATTCCTGATGATGGGATCATCCCCAGTAATTCCCTAAGTTTTCTGAAATCAGCTTTCTTAGAATCTAGAATGCACATCTGACTATGCTTGGCTTCCCCTTTCTTCTACATAACAAACTCCAGGAGAACATGGTCACTCCCCCGTAAGGATCCGCCACTTCCATCCCATTAATCAGACCATCTCTGTTGGATAGGATCAGATCTAAAATAGCTGTTCCCCTTGTTGCCTCGTCCACCTATTGGACAATGAAATTGTCTGCAAGGCAAGTGAAGAATTTGTTGGACCTTATATTTTGGCAGAGCTGGACTACCAACAATTGTCAGGATAGTTAAAATCCCCCATTATTATTATATATCTCCTGATTGAATGTGCGGTCCTCTATTCCAGGAAGGCATCATCCAAGTCCTCGGTTTGGCTTGGAGGTCTGTAGTAGACCCCCATAACGACATCCCTGCTGTTTTTCTCCCCCTTGATTTTTACCCAGATGTTCTCAACCTGGCTCCCAGGATTTAGGACATGGATCTGTTCACAGGTGTACACATCCTTAACGTCTAATGCTACTCCACCACTCTTCCTGTTTGGTCTATTTCTCTGAAATAGGTTATACCCCTCTATTATTACATTCCAATCATGAGACTCATCCCACCAAGTTTCAGTGATGCCTATTAAATCATATTTGCGTTGTTATCCTAAGAGTTCAAGTTCATCCTGTTTATTTCCCATGTTCTGCACATTAGTATAGAGACATGTAAGACTGTGGGCCATTCCCCCTTCTGTCTTTTAAAGGTTTTAGTCCTCCCACTGTTGGGTTCTTGTACTACTTGCCTTGTTGTCTGTATAACATTTGGGCTGTTATCTGCAGCACTTGATGAGATCCTGTCCTCATGAATACAGTTGTCCCTTTACATTCGCGGCTTTGACATTCACGGTTTTATGTATTCACGGGAATTCCTTCCCCCCCCCCCGCTCTCCCCAACACAGCCTCTGAGCATTTAAGGAGGAAAATTTCCTGCACACATACATACACAGGGAAGATCCCAGCAAGCAAGCAACCCCCACACCAGCCTCTGAGGGTCTAAGGTGAAAGAAAATCACAGCCCCATGCTGTGAGCACGCAAGCAAAGTCCCCCCCTTGCCACTCCCCTCTCTGTGTCTTAACAAACTGAATTGCTTCTTTAAAACTCACATTTCGCCCCATGTCTCTTCATGGCCCAAAGAAAAGCACAGCTGCATGCTTGCCACCCCCTCTCTGTGTCTCAACAAACTGAATTGCTTCTTTAAAACTCACATTTCGAACCTTTCCTACACACATTCACACACAGGGAAGGTGCAGGTAGCATCTCCCAGCAAGCAACTGACCCAGCCTCTGAGCATTTAAGGAGGAAACCTTGTGTGCTCACAGTATGGGACTGTGCTTTTCTTTCAACCAGCAGGAAGCTTTCCTCCTTAAATGCTCAGAGGCTGGGTTGCTGGAAGATGCCACCCGCGCCTTCCCTGTGTGTGAATGTGTGTAGGAAAAGTTCAAAATGTGAGTTTTTAAAGAAGCTGAGTTTTAAATTCAGTTTGTTGAGATAAAGAGAGGGGGTGGCAAGCATGTAGCTGTGCTTTTCTTTGGGCCATGAGGAGACTTAGGAGATTTTCAGACATGCCAAAATCGCTGCTTGCCGCGCGAGCAGCCTCCCGAAACTGCTGCATGGCAAGGGTCTTCTTCGGACGACGCTGTGCCTCTGGCGAAACCGTCCGTGTCACTTCCGTGAAGCTTCGGACGGCTCCGCGCCATATTTCAAGCACGGAAGCTGCCCGTGCTTGAAATATGGCGCGGAGCCGTCCCAAGCTTCACGGAAGTGACACGGACGGTTTCGCCAGAGGCACAGCGTCGTCCGAAGAAGACCCTTGCCGCGCAGCAGTTTCGGGAGGCTGCTCGCGCGGCAAGCAGCAATTTTGGCATGTCTGAAAATCTCCATGGGGTGAAATGTGAGTTTTAAAGAAGCAATTCAGTTTATTAAGGCACAGAGAGGGGAGTGGCAATGGCGGGGGGCTTTGCTTGCGTGCTCACAGCATGGGGCTGTGATTTACTTTCCTCCTTAAATGCTCAGAGGCTGGTCAGTTTGCCTGTGTGTGTGTGTGTGTGTGTGTGTGTGTTTAGGAAGAGCTCCTCATTAAACCCTCAGAGGCTGCTTTTATTCACGGTTTTTTCACTTTCGCGGGGGTCTTGTTCCCATAACCCCCGCGAATGTGAAGGGACAATTGTACTGTCTGTCTCTCCCACACAACTCAGTTTAAAGCCCTCCTGATCTTTCAGACTCTCAGCAAAAACATTCCTGCCAACTGCTGTGAGGTGCAACCCATCCCTTGCCAGTAGTCCACCTCCCTGAATCTGCACCTCATGGTTCAGGAAACAAATCGTTCCTGGTGGCACCATCTGCACAGCCAGTTGTTCACTTCCATTATCTTTCTCTCCCTTCCTGGGCCATGCCCTTCCACTGGAAGGACAGGCACAATGACTACCTGTGCATCCAAGTCCTTCAGCTTCCTATCCAAAGCCTCATAATCCCTTGTGATATTCTGAAGGCTATGCCTTGCAGTATCATTGGTTCCCATGTGGACCAAAAGGAAGAGATAACGGTCAGTAGGCTTCACAAGTCTCATCAGCCTCTCTGTTACATCACAGATTTGAGAGGTGTGCTGGGAAACAGCACACCTCTCAAGACATCTTATCAGGCCCACAAACTACTGATTCTGTACCCCTCAACAAAGAGTCTCTTACCACCACCACATGCCTCCTCCAAGGCTTGGCTGAGGCCAGTCTGTGTGCTGAACTGTCCAACGTCTCATGCAAATTCTCTGAGGCCTGGCTCTGCTGCTCTCCTTCCGGTTCCTTGTCATCACTGACAAGGGAGAGAGATTCAAACCGATTCTGTAGTGCCAAACTCATAGAATGGCCCCTGCTCCTTCTCCTTTTACAAGTCACATTCTTCCAAACACTGACCTCCTGTATATCAGAACTACCCTCCTCCACAGAGACATCCCCTGCATGTTCCTGAACCAGGACCTTCTTCTCTGCTCTGTCTAAGAAAACCTCCTGCTCCCTATTATGCTGTATAGTGACTAATCGGGCCTCAAGTTGTTGGACCTTCTCTTCCAACAACACAACCAACTTGCACTTGCTGCAGTGTAGCTCTGTACATCCACAGGCAAGAACACAATCATCCCACAGCTGTTGCAAGTGACTGCAGCAGTTCCCTCACTGTCCATATTGAATACTCTGAAGTAAGCACAAGAATATAAATCTGTGCCTTCCCCTCAAACTCCCCCGCTAAACACCCATGCCAAACACCCCTGTTCTCGTTTCTGTACGCCAAGCTCCAGAGACTGAAGCTGCTGCTATAGAGAGAGAACCACTGGCTGCTAGCTCCTCCCTCTGCCTCTGACCCATGCTGATGATACCCAGCTCTCTCTCTCTCCTTTACAACTGATACCAAGGAGGCTGTGGTAGTACTGAATTGTTGTCTGGATGCAGTAAAGGACTGGATGTGGGTGAATAGACTGAGGCTTAATCCTGACAAGGCGGAAGTGCTGCTGGTAAGTAGGAAAAGCAACCTGAGATTGGGATCACAGCCTGTTCTGGATGGGGTTGCTCTCCCTCTGAAAGATTAGATTTGTAGCTTGCGAGTACTCTTGGACCCAGCACTGCTCCTGGAAAGCCAGCTTGCTGCAGTAACCAGGAGTGCGTTTGCTCAGCTTTGGCTGGTGCCACAGCTGCACTCTTTCTTGGGGAAGGCAGATTTGGGCACAATGATTCATGCCTTAGTTACCTCTAGACTAGACTACTGTAATTTGCTTTATGTGGGGCTGCCCTTAGTAAGTGTTCAGAAGCTGCAGCTAGTGCAAAATGCAGTAGCCAGACTGGTGTCAAGTGTGCATTTTAGAGACCATATTACACCGGTCCAGCAAGAACTACACTGGCTTCCAATATACTTCTGAGCTCAATTGAAGGTGCTGGTGTTGACCCACAAAGCCCTAAACAGCTTGGGACCAAGACATCTGCAAGTTTGCCTCCTTCCATATGAGCCTTCCAGGAATTTGAGATCTTCAGAGGAGGCCCTGTTGCATGTCTCAACACCTTGTGAAGTTAGGTTGGTAGGTACGTGTAACATGGGGTTCTCTGTAGCAGTGCCCCAACTTTGGAACTCCCTAGCCAAAGAAGTTAGTCTGGCCCTGTGTCTTTTAAGCTACCGGCATGCAGTCAAAACAATGCTGTTCTACATGGCATTCAGTGTTTGAAATTGCTGTTTTAACTGTTTCAAAACTGGGTTCTAGGATTGTTTTTTCTAGGAGTACTTTTAGTAATTTTTTAAAGAGCAGTTTAATGTGTTTTTAGAATGTTTTATCTTTGTATTGCTCTAATTGGTTTTTATTAGTTCATCACCTCAGGAGCTCTTGAGGAATGGGAGGCAATATAGAAATAAATAAATATGTCATCCTACCCTACTTTTTGTAACATCTTGCCTGATGAAAGAGCTCTGGAGATTTCAAAAGCTTGCACACATTTTTGTACCCACTTGGCAGAGTATGAAAAAGGAACCACATTTCCCCGTTCTGGCTGGTGAATTTGGGAAGTCAAAAGAATCCAAAAAGCAATGCTTCCAAAGCTTTGGTTAACCCAATATAAGCACTACACTAATGTGAATTTTAAAAATTGTTCTTTCAGCCCAAACAGCTACCTTTGCTTTTTGTTAGATCTCCCTCTCTTCCTTGGAGCAGCTGTCACTTTCAACCTTGGTAAAAAAGGAGAGAAAGGAGAGGAGGGCAGGGGAGACAAACCCATAGTGTCAAAGTCAAATGTAAGAAGCCTGTGGTCTGAAGATAAAAGAATAGTTAATGTAGCACTTTCTGGGGACTTCTGAAGCCAAGGGACTTTTATTGTGGCTTGGCATTTCACAGGCAAAAGTAGAGCAGCAGCCCTTTGACTCTGGAAGCAGATTGCCCCATAACCTAATCAACACTACACAAATAATTCAGTTTGAAACTGGATTATTTGCCATATCTACTTTCTATGGAATCCTGGGATTTATAGTTTTACAAGGTCTCTAGCTTTCTCTGCCAAGGACTGCAGGTGCCCCTCCAAACTACAGATCTGAGGATTCCATAGGAAGGAGCCAATGCAAATAATCCACTTTCAAACTGCATTATTGAGAACACAGCTGCGCTGGGCAGGGCACATTTCTAGGATGGAGGACCATCGCCTCCCAAAAATAGTACTCTACGGTGAACTTGCCACGGGTCAGCATAAGAGGGGCGCTCCAAAAAAAAACAAAAAAACGATACAAGGACTCCCTGAAACAACATCTCAGTCTCGGCCAAAATTGATCACCAACAATGGTTTGCCCTGGCCTCACATCGGGAGGCATGAAGATGCACTATCCACAATGCTGCAGCCTTATTTGAGAACTCACACTGAACAAGTCTTGATGAGAAATGACAATGCATAAAGAATCACAACCTGGAAACATCACCCAAGGAGACCTTCTGCTGTGCTTTCTGCAACCGGACTTGTTTATCTCGGATTGCCTTTTTAGTCATTAGCGCGCTTGCAGAAAGCATGGGATGAGTCCTTCCTGAATCTTTGTTTGCGAAGAAAAGCCAGAGAGAGAGAGAGAGATTTGTGTAGTGTGGCTGGACGCAAACATTAATCACTCAGGAGCCACACCGGTAGAAAGCATCCCCAGCGTTGGCATAGAATTGGTGGGGAAAGAGAAACGTCAATCCTTGTTGGGCACTTATTGGGAAATCTTGTCTCTTATTTTTGTATTATTATTTTTGTACTATTGTTTTTAAATTATTATTTTTATTATTATTTTTCCTTTTCCAAATATGTATAATTTTAATGTGTAACTTCTAATTTTAGTATAAAGGTGTAAAAATAATGTTTATTGGGGGGAAAAAGAGAGTGATTATAGTGTGTTTAGATTAAGAGGGAAAATGTATTCGTGTTAGAATAGATAGTTTTATTTTTGTAATAGTAGGAAAAGAGAATAGAATTTTATTTTTATTTTTTTTGCGTTATTGTTATGGTCTTTTGTGGTCGGGTGTATTATTCTGTAGAATAGTTTTATTTCAATAAAAAGTTTCCTAATCTCCCCCTCTCCCCGATATTTTTTCCCCCAGACTACAGTATAAAGAGATTCCGCACCTCCTCCTCCTGCCTAGTTTGTGTGTGTGTGTGTGTGGGGTCACTTCCAGTCTAAATAGAGCCACTTTCCTATTTTTACTGCCAAGGCAAATATTTAAGAATTCCACCATAGAGTTGCCAGAGGATAGAGCGTCACAATTCTGCGTCCATAGAGAGTCGAGGCTTAGGGGCTGCTTTCGAATGTTTACCGGAAGTCTAGAGGCGCAGAAGGGGAGGAAAGGAAGACACGAAGTCTAACTCTACACCTCCAACTCGCGACTCCGAGAGGCGGAAGTGAGGTTTCGTTTCCGGGGGAATGGGGGAGCATGACTCGTGTTGCGCAGGCGGGAAAATGTCTATGGTGAAAGTGGAGTAGGTAACTGTGTGTGTGTGTGTGAGTGGTGGAAGGGGGTCTTCTTTTTCCCCGGGAGGGGGGATGTGTAGTTAGGGACTCAAACGGAGGCGTGGCAGCGAACCTCCCACCTGTCTCCCTTTGAAGGAGAGCTTCGCTTCCATAAGGTTGCCCACACCTACCTGGGGGTGAGTCCTGTTGGCCTCAGTGGGGTCTACAGTTGTCCCTTCATATTCGCTGGGGTTTGGTTCCAGGACACCCTCCCCCCGTGGATACCAAAATCCGTGAATACTCAAGTCCCATTATAAGCAATGGCATAGCAAAATGGTGTCCCTTCTATAAGATGGCAAAATCAAGGTTTGCTTTTTGGATTATTGTTTTTTAAAGAATATTTTCAAGCCGTGGATACCTAAATCCATGGATACCAAATCCGTGGATACGGAGGGACAACTGTACTTGTGAGTGGATAAAAACAGCCAGGAGGCAGAATTTGGCAGAGTATTGGAACAGCTTTCTTTTGCCCATCTCGGCATTAGGGTGTGTTTGATGAGAGAATGGGGTGGTGGGAGTGAGCTTGGCTGCCCCCACATGATGTTCGGGCTGCTGCAGAGGTCCATGCGGCTTTTGAGTGAGGCCACACTGGGAGACCTTGAAGCCAATGTGGGTGCGGGTTCCTCTGTGTATATTCCTCAGATATTTATTTATTTGTGTGATTTCTATGCCACCTTTCTTCCAGAGTGGGGCCCAAGGTGGCTCACAGAACAATTAAAATCACAACTAAAAGCAATTAAGACCAATTAAAACATACAAAGTTTAAAAAAGGCAGATAAAAGTAAAAAGCAGATAAAAACATACAAAGCAAAAAAAAATATTAAAACAAAATAAAAACCACACCCCAATAAAAGCCACAGTCCACCAGATTGGATGGGTTGTTTTTTTTGGTAGGGCTGTTCTTGTTTGTGGGGGGGTTGTTTGTTTGCTTTTGGTAATTTTTCTATTTCTTTCCCAGGTTCTTTAGTTCTGTGTTTCTCTGGATCTCAGGGCTTCTTTTGATTGTGTTAGAACTGAATATGTCAAGTTCAAGAAAGGATTAAGATACCTCCTAGCCTTGCCTGCTTCGCTCCACAGAACTTTCCCCCAGAGCTGCACATCTTCCTGCTGTGGCTCCGACCCCCTACCGTAGTGGGTGAGGGGCAGGGAGGGAACTGTCAACATGGCAGATACATTGGAATTCAATGAAATATACCAGGAGGTGAAGGGATCTATGGTGAGTGATGGAGTGAGGTTATGAGCTTCATATTTGAAAGGATGAAATAGAGAGGATTTATATGGAGCTCTGTGAAGAATATGCTTCATGTTTATAGGGAGGCTAGCCTAATTGATAGGATGTCAGCTTGTCTCTTTAGAAAACTGAAATGTGTCCCAGTGCTTTGTCACAAAATCCTTGTATGATGTGTGCTTATTTTGTGCCCCATCTGTCATTGGAAGAAAGAAACAATGTTGCCTTGCTTCTAAGTAATTCAGTAAAAAATACTTAAAAGTATTATAATACAGTAATCG
The DNA here is from genome assembly GCA_030847615.1 of Gambelia wislizenii. Classification (NCBI taxonomy): domain Eukaryota; kingdom Metazoa; phylum Chordata; class Lepidosauria; order Squamata; family Crotaphytidae; genus Gambelia; species Gambelia wislizenii. The sequence goes on along the minus strand of JAUMIR010000001.1, from coordinate 339,304,570 downwards.
GACAAGTAAATACTTTGATGGTGATGTTTAGATTAATCTTTCCAATGTTATCTCTGTTTTGAAGCCTGTATTTAAGCTTTGAACAAGCATTTTGCAGAAACAGTTTCTTCTAGTTCTTTAATCACTCATGCATCTTAAAATTTAGCGAGGTATGATGTATACCTTTAAGGCACCAGATCGTGTCAGATCTTGGAAGCTAAGTGGGGTAAGCCCTGGCTAAAGCTTGGATGACAGAGTGCTAATGAATACCAGGTGCTGTAGGCTGTAAGAGAACTGGCAAAACCATTTATTGAGTATTCCTTGCCTAAGAAAATCCTATGAAATTTGTGGGACTGTGATAAGTCAACAGGCGACTTGAAGGCGCACACACACAGAGCGGTAGTGTCACTGAGGGGATTTGACAGTCTGGTTGCATATAATTTAGAATTCCTTCTCCATAAATTGGTCTGTGTCAATGTAGAACATTATTTAATCATAAGACAAATCCTTTCTTAATTTTAAATTGAATGTGAAGTGATCTAAACTTCTACCAGGATTCTCTTAGAAACTGAAATCTCAAAAGGCTTCATGGGGTTGTTTGTGTTGTAAAGTTCTCTATATCAGTAATACTGCTAGTGTTGTGATTTCTGAGTGGATAATCTGCTATCTTCTATAAATGTTAAGCTCATTTTTGAATTTTAATTGTTGCCCTTGTCACCATAGTATTTTGCATTTGTGGCTTATCAAAACAACTTTGATGCTTGTCTGTAGAGTGTGTCTTTGGGACAGGGTGGACCAAAGGACAGCTGTATGTCTATAATGTTTTGAAGTGTTTGATGCCCCAAGGAAAATAAACATTTTTTTTCATATGCATTGCCAACTTACATAATTAAAGAGAAACAAGATGTTGTTGAAATGCAGTTCTTACCAGCTCTAGCCAGTTTGGATAGATGGAAGTAGTAGTTCATCACAGCTGGAGGACTACAGTGCCCCCCATCTGGTTAAGAAGTCAGATGGGAATTTCAGCCATGGATACAGTAATTTTGAAATGGTGATAAAATGAAATATTAGTCACCCGGAGATGTGCAATTGGATGATGGGTATGGTGGGATAGAGCTGTTTTTCTTCAGTGGATGAGAGGTTCTGCAAGCATGGGATTAGATGAAATAATTGAAGGATAGTATTCAGAAGGAATTTCAAAATGAAGAATGAATCAGAGAGATGAACAAATCGAGGTGGAAAGGAGAAAGATATTTTCCCTTTGAAAACATTGAGCTAATGATTAGATGGGTGAGAAGAAACTTTCTTAAGACAGCTATAGAAACTGAGGTTATGAAAGGTGTTTAGCAGGAGAGAGTAAAAGTAATGTCAAGAGCAGCAGAGAAGTCAGAGACAGAAGACAGAATAGCAGTCTTTTGATATGGTAGTAAGAAAGTAATCACTGGTTTTGCTGAGTGCAAGTTCAGAGGCACTTAGAGGAGAAGGTATTCCCATGGTGGTAGGACAGTTGCTGAGGGTGCCACTTTATATGCATGGTTGCTGTTTGAGTGGTTCTGAACAGTGTTTTAAAGAGGGTGTTTTAAAGAGGAGTGGTTCTGAACAGTGTTTTAAAGAGGAACAGTGTTTTGTAGTTGTTGGAAGGAATAAAGTGGATAGTCAAGGAACCCGTCAGTGTTACATGTTTAGGGTACTTTCCCCTCTTCTTAATTAGAATTTCATACATTCCTTCAGAGCAGCCTTTTTTTGTCAGATGAATGCCATTCCTTGGCCATCTGCTTTGGCCACTATTTCTTTGTCTCAAGCCTCCTCTGTCTCTTCTGCATTAGAATGATGGTCGCCTGCGGCTAAGTCGTCAAGGTGTGATTTTTAAGAACAGCAAAACTGGAAAAGTCGACAACATTCAAGCCTCAGAGTTGTCCGAGGGCATCTGGCGCAGAGTGGCATTGGGTCATGGTCTCAAACTACTTACAAAGAGTGGGCATGTCTACAAGTATGATGGATTCAGAGAGACGGTAAGGTCCCTTTTGGTATAAGTTTGTTTCTGATTATGACACAGTACAGCCCTATATAGGTTTCCAGGACTTGATGGGATGGGTAGTTTTTAGTATTAAAGACAAGGCCGGATGATTTTGCACCTGTGTGTTGCACTCTATATATGTGGTCTGAGATCTTGCCTAGTATATTGGTATATATGGTAGTTTAGTAATGCCTTTGTTAATTTTCTGTTATGCTGTATTTCCCAAAGTGTATTTTAGCTTGTATATAGTATGAGAGGACGTAAAAGTGATGGCAGTCCCTTGCTAGGTTATTTTGGATCCTGAAGGAGTAGGAAAGGGGCCAAAAGACTCGGGTTAACCAAGTGGCACATAGACAGCCCTAACACTAGACTTTTTTTTTCTCCATTACAATGGCATCTACTTACTAGTGCATTAACTGGATATTTCCTAATTAAGTAATTTCCTCCCTTTTAGGAATTTGACAAACTAGCAGATTTTTTCAAGACCCACTTTCACCTGGAGCTTGCTGAAAAAGATTTGTGTGTGAAGGGATGGAACTGGGGCACAGTAAAATTTGGAGGTGAGCTTTGGTGGGGTGTTTCCCATGAGAAACAACACATGGAACAGAAGTCTTAGGAGACAGAACTAATAGGAAGAATGGAGGAGTTTTCTACTTGCCTTGTAGAGGGATTGACAGTGGGCTGTGAGACCATACTACTTCTTCTTGAAAAATATCCTCTTGATCTTTTGCAGGGCAGCTCCTCTCTTTTGATATTGGAGAGCAGCCAGTTTTTGAAATCCCACTCAGTAATGTGTCCCAGTGCACAACTGGTAAGAATGAGGTGACACTGGAGTTCCACCAGAATGATGATGCCGAGGTGTCACTCATGGAGGTGCGTTTCTATGTACCCCCCACTCAGGAGGATGGCGTGGACCCTGTGGAGGTGAGTGAAGCCTATGTAGAAGTGATGGAGGAGAGAGAGAAGGGACATACGTTCAAAGGCCCCACTCATTCTTCCATTTCTTGCAGGCATTTGCACAGAATGTGCTGTCCAAGGCAGACGTCATCCAGGCCACAGGAGATGCCATCTGCATCTTCCGAGAATTGCAGTGCTTGACTCCTCGTGGTCGCTATGACATCCGGATATACCCCACCTTCCTTCACCTCCACGGCAAGACATTTGATTACAAGATCCCCTATACAACTGTTCTGAGACTTTTCCTGCTGCCCCATAAAGATCAACGCCAGATGTTCTTTGTGGTGAGGAGGAACAGAATTTGGAGAGCAAGTTTCTTGTTAGGAGTAATAATTCTGTTTGCCTCTTGGAATATCTTCCATTCATGGGCACTTCTTCTGGAGTTTTATGAGATATTCCAGTTGCTTTAATTCTGTTTTACTAATTCCTGCTCCAGAAATAAAGTAAATTATTCCTGTTACATTGACTGCCTGGTAGTTGTGGGATGAGGGATAGGAAAGAATCCTCACCTCACCCTATTAGTATTTGTAATTGATTATTCTTCCTTATAGTATTTCATCAGTAGCTCTGTATCCTGGCCAGTCCTATTCTTCTCTTGTGTTGGCATTGCAGATTTTGGTTTTACGGGGGGGGGGGGGTGAACTGATTTTCAACACTGCATCAAGGCAGCAAACCTTGAGGCTCTCTTCATATCTTCTGTCTAGGTAGTGGCGGAGGGAGATACAAGTCCTTTTTCTATTATGCCAGGAGAAAACACAGCCAAAGTCTGTTAGAACAACAGAATGATGATGTGTCAGCTGCGTGTTCAAGCATTGCCATGGCATAATGTACACCTGGCTGATTTCATAGTTCCTTGAAGGACCCTTAGCTGTTAGGGCAAAAGAATAATAATTTATAAAGTTTGCATGTCACACATGTCACACTTTTGGAGCAGAACATGGAGACAATGGCAATTGTTGGATAGCTGCATGTACATTTATGGATGTGTTTCATTTTGGAGGCTTACCTGTAAGCAGCTGCCACCCATTCTAGGTCCAGGATCACCTGTGATTTTCTAGAGGTTGTTGGACTGCAACTCCCATCACCCCTAAGCAGCCAGGGCAGTGATATAGGGGTTGGGAAAGGGAGTGTTGTCATAGCATAGGGGATAGCAGTCCCGATTGGTACATTTCTGTCATACAAGTGCATGTTTTGTGTATGTGGCTAAGTAGGAAAGAAGATCATGTACATAGGAGCTGCATGTGATACTTGTATGGTAGGATTGGACCCTAGACTGGCTTTTCTGGGTCAGGGCTCATGGCAAAGATAATCTTTTGTTTGTTGTGCTTCTTTTCAGATCAGCTTAGATCCCCCTATAAAGCAAGGCCAAACTCGCTACCACTTTCTTATCCTACTCTTTTCCAAGGATGAGGACATCTCCCTGACTCTCAACATGAATGAGTGAGGACGTTTCTGCTGTTCTTTTATGATGTGTCTACATATCAGTCTGTCAGAATACACTAATCCCAGCTTCTAAGTTTGACACTTGTCCAAATGTTTCTTTTTGTATATTTAATTTTAAGTTCTAATAACCCTAAGAGGACATTGTATTTCCATTTATGTTGAACTTGCTCAGTGTCTGTGTGTGAGGGAGAGACAGAGATGGAGAAGAGGAAAACTCATGTACAAGGGGACACTGATGAATGCAGAGTGTTTTCTTGGTCTAAGCACAAGATTTTTGCCGGAGTATTTACTGTTTTGACAGTGCTTGAATTTCCACGGTGGCCTTTTCCACTTCTCCTCCTTCCCACACTCCTTTCAGTATCTAATTAGCCCCTTGAGTCTGTCTGTCTTGACTTGGATTCTCTTTTTATTCAGGGATGAGGTAGAGAAGCGCTTTGAGGGAAGACTCACCAAGAATATGTCTGGCTCCCTGTATGAGATGGTCAGTCGTGTCATGAAAGCCCTCGTCAACCGCAAGATCACAGTGCCTGGCAACTTCCAAGGGTAAGAAGTGCTGGGATATAGGGATGGAGGATTCATGAACCATCAGTTTTTAACATGGGGTATTTTGTATCCCTTGAAATACACTGGAATTTCCATGGTGTCAGAAAATAACCCAGAAGTCACTCAATGAATTTTTTTAATCTGTGTGGATGAAGTGTAAATTAAAATACAAAATAGGATAAATACACAATGCATCGCATACTGCTTTGCATTTCATCTTTAATTTTAAAGATAGCAAAATAGGAATAAATGCTACTTTCTAATTATTTTTCCAGTATTCAGTACAAGGAATCCACTCCTCTTTATTTTGGATCTCCTTTGTCTACCATCTCTCAGGCTGAAATATCTCAATAATTGTGCTATTTGCCAAACTTTAATGAATGATTCTTTTTGTGTAATTGGCTTTGTATTTTTTCCAATTCTTAAGGAGAATAATTATTGTTGCAGTTAACAAAATAGATGTCAGCAGTTCGTGAATTTTGGAGAACTGAGATTTAGAGAGTTTGAAAGACTTTGTTTTGGGGCTGAAGGACAAATTGTAACGTACCTTATTGCAAATAATAATAATAATACTAATACTCACTTTTTGTATAGTTACTACATGTGCATGTAATCAGCTGATTCCATTCTGCATTTCCAAAAAACATAATGATCCTTCCTTTAAACAGCTTAAAATTGCTCTCTTTTATATTTACACAGGTGGTATTGGCCATTTCTCTTGTAAAAACTACTTTACATTTTTTTTCACTAATTCCTAAAGCTGTAATTGTCTCACAGTGGATTTTTAATATACTTTGGTTTCTCTTCAGTTGATTTTTAAAATCTCCTTTGTTTAAATCTTGATCAAACAATAAACAATGTAATTTGCTCAATAAAATGCTTTCAATTTTTTTTCTTCAGTGTTAGCCTTTCAGATTTTGACAAATGTTCTTAAAGAACACATTCTAAGTAGAACTTTTTATGTAATTCCTAATTTACTAGAATTGAAATTGATAAGGCTGGTCTAGTCCCTTTTTTAAAACTTAACCCAGCCCAATGCAAGACTATTCTATTTTAACCTGTTCCATAATATTTTACACCATATTTTACTAGCTGTGAATGACAGAGAAGATAACTGGGCTTACTCAACTAGTCCCAATTAATGTAGACTCATAGAGTTACTGGAATAAACATTACCTTAACAAGTTCCCATCTACTAATATTATTATGATGATGATGATTTAGGTCTTGGCTGTTGTTTGTGAGAGTTATAAATAATAATGGGATGGGATGAAAATTGTTCTTTGGTTTGTAATTGAAAATGGTGGCAGAGCATAGCCAGTTACTGTTGGCATAGGTGGAGGGGGAGAATGCAACCTTTCAGATGTTGAACCCGGCATAGCCAGTGGTAAGGAATGCTGGCAATTACAGTTTAATAATATTTGGAGGGCTATATGATTCTCACCCTGTGAGCAATGCTCTAAAATAATAAATACACATAGTTTATCTGCAAGAGGCAACTTTTCATCTCATCTATCAAGAGCGGGAGCAGACTGATTGTAACAATGTCTCTTTGTAGTGGGGCTGTTTGATTAGCAGTACATCTGTGTCAGATAATGGCATGTTTGTGGCTGAACTAGATGTATTTTAACACAATGTCTCTTTCCCTGTTGCAGGCATTCTGGGGCACAGTGCATCACTTGTTCCTACAAGGCCAGTTCGGGGCTCCTGTACCCTTTGGAACGTGGCTTCATCTATGTGCACAAGCCACCTGTTCACATCCGCTTTGATGAGATTGCTTTTGTAAACTTTGCTCGTGGGACCACAACCACACGTTCCTTTGACTTCGAGATAGAAACAAAGCAGGGAACGCAATACACTTTCAGCAGCATAGAGAGGTGAGTTATAAATCAAGAGAAACATGGATGTATGTCCACATATACCATTCATCTATCTAAGCCACCATTTTGCTGGATGTAGAACATAGAAGCCAAGATGACTAAACTGCCACTGTCTTACTTTGACCGTATCATGAGGAGACATGACTAACCAGAAAAGGCAGTAATGCTTGGTGAGATAGAAGGCAGTAGGAAAAGAGGAAGACCATGTTCCAGATGGAGAGACTCAGTCAAGGAAGCCACAACCATGAGTCTGCAAGAACTGAGCAGGGCTGTTGATCATAAGATAACTTGGAGGTCTCTCATTCATGGGGTCGCCATAAGTCAAAGTCGACTTGACACTAGTTAACAGCAACAAGGAACATCTTTGGTTGTGGAGGAAGGGGGCAGAACTGCCAGCGCCCTTGAACCATTTTCATTCCAAAAGTCAACTCTTCCTGTTGCTAATGGCCCAAAATGTTTAGATGGCTTTCCATTAAATGTCTTCTATCTTGCCTTGATCTTACTCAAGTATCAACACTCATGCTCCCCTTTTCCTCTCTTCTGCCCTTGCCCACTACAACATAAAATCTATTTCCCTGAGAGCAACAGAGTCCTTCCTGTCATGTCCAGCGCTGCCACAACCAGGTAAATACTGAAGCTGTGCTAAATAATTCCTTCTGTGGTTTCTTTTCCTTGTAGAGAGGAATATGGTAAACTGTTTGACTTTGTGAATGCCAAGAAGCTGAACATCAAGAACCGAGGACTTAAGGAGGTACCTGTTACAGGAGGGTGGGTAAGAGAGAGGACAGGGAAAGGCAGCTGATGTCTAGTCCTGTTCCTGATCTGCTTGGGGTGGGATGGGGTTTCTCTTTCTCTCCAGAGCTTTCTCCCTTCTCAATTTCTGTTCTCTCCTTGTAGAAGAAAAAGGTCTGTGCGATTGTCCCCTCCTCTTCCTCCTCTTGGGTCAGGTCTCCTCCGCATGGCTGTGGTGAACATTCCTAATCACCATAGTATAACCTTGCATGAACCACAGGGAAGGGGCAGCAGCCTGCATTGCTCCAGGAGTGGCTTCTACCTAATCCACTGTCAAGTCACTAGCATGGCTCCTTTCTTCCCCTGGGGAGGGAAAGTGTATTGCAGCAGACTTGGGAGGCTGCATGTTCTCAGTTGAGGAATCTGCTGGGGGAGCTGATGTGTGTGCAGGAAACCTTTCCTATGCAGTATGTGTGTCTAGGAGCATGGTTGGAGTTGTAGTGTTAGATCCTCTGCATGCTTTGGCTGTGGGAAGTCTTGACAGATTTTGTCTGCTCAGAGTGGAATGGGAAGCCTTATACTAGTTCCCATGGGAACTTTTGTATGTGTTTCTAGGGCATGAAGAATATGCCCTATGATGAATATGCCGGTTCGGATGAGGACTCGCATGATGCCTACTTGGAGCGTATGAAGGAAGAGGGCAAGATTCGTGAGGAGCATGCAAATGACAGTAGTGAGGACTCTGGAGAAGAGACAGGTGAGCCATTTCTTCTGTCCTGGAGATGAAGGCAGGTCTCTTTCCCTCAAGACCAGAGAACTGCTCTCAGTGGCAGCCAGAGCCATTCTCTCTTCCCTTCCCTTCTTTGTTTCTTTGGGTTAGAAATGAAGATTTCCTTTTTCTCCCCAGATGAATCATTCAATCCTGTAGAGGAAGAAGAGGATGTGGCAGAAGAGTAAGTAAAAAGTTGCCAGAGATGTGGCTGTCAAAACAAAATGCCACTGTTCCACCTTCAGGTTTTAGTATCATAGTGATAACACTGCTTTGGGGGACCCTGTGGGGATCCAGAAGGCCGGATATCCAATTTTATAAGAAGTAAATAATGGGGGAGATTGCGCTCTTGGCAGGGACTGATATAATACTGAAATTGCCCCAGCTTGCAGTTGACTTTGGGATAATGTAGCCAAGTCTCTTGGAATCCTGGAATATGCCTGAGCCTGGCCAAAGGAATGTGAGAGCAGAGAAATCTGATCACATGAGAATTTATCTTCCAGTGGGAAGGGTAGCAACCATGGCAATAGATCTGTTCCATCCAGAGTGTATATGAATTTTAGCTGGTTTGGAAGTCTTGTCTGTTGGTCCTTGAATGCCTGGAGAGACTAAGATGAATACAACAGCCAGCTTTCCCATGATCATTTCAAGATACTTGATGTCTAATGCCCTGCTCACTCTTTCTGACATGATGTCCCCCTCCTGTACAGTATGTGAAAAAAATGCTTAGCAGTAGTGATAGGGCTTCTAGTGTTTGTAAATAGATCTCTTCTAGTCTGGTTGTATACAACTCTCTGTTGGCTTTAAAAATGTAAAAGTATTTTATAGTAATAGTATGTAATAGTATTTTAATAGTAAAAATTCCTCAGTCTAGGAATGTATGGGAATGATAGGTCAGATACTGGAAAATGGTTACAATTTGGATGATGTAGTCGGGTACATGAAGCTGTGAACCTACCTCCTGAGTGACTTTTTCTTGAGACAGGTTTGACAGCAATGCCTCAGCCAGCTCATCTAGCAACGAGGGAGACAGTGATGAGAAGAAGAAACCTGCCAAAAAAGCCAAAATTATCAAAGAACGCAAACCCCGAAAGAAGCAGTCTGAGGTGAGACCAGCCAGGACGTGGAAATAGTTGAATCCATGGAGATTTTCAGACAGGCAAAAATCTCCCCTTGCCGCGCGAGCAGCCTCCCGAAACTGCTGCGCGGCAAGGGTCTTTTTCGGACCGCGCTGTGCCTGTGGCGAAACCGTCCGTGTCACTTCCGTGAAGCTTGGGACGGCTCCGCGTCATATTTCAAGCACGGGCAGCCTCCGTGATTGAAATATGGCGCGGAGCCGTCCCAAGCTTCACGGAAGTGACACGGACGGTTTCGCCACAGGCACAGCGCGGTCCGAAAAAGACCCTTGCCGCGCAGCAGTTTCGGGAGGCTGCTCGCGCGGCAAGGGGAGATTTTTGCCTGTCTGAAAATCTCCCATGTTGCTATTGCGGCTTGCTGTTAGATTGTGGGAATGTCTGTAACAAAGCAAGCAAACGGTTAAATAGGTGCCCATATTGTCCTCAGTTCACTGGTTAATCCAGGAGGTTGGTTCTTCCCTACCCATTTATAGAAGCAGTCTACTGGGTGTCTAGATAAACTATACCAAAACTTGGAGTAGACCCAGATGTAGCCTCAGAAACTGTGCAAAGAGCTGATGCTGGAAAAAGAGAGTCTCCATTGCTCCTGAAAGCTCTGGAGCATGGCTAAAAGTGCTCTTTAGCTCTCTTGGCCGCAGTTTTCTGTATTTGAAGACTTTTATGCACACATTCGAATGTATCCTCTCAAGTTCTGGTTTTCCTGAAATTATCAGCAAAGATTATGACATCATTGGCCAACATCCAGTGCTCTAGTGCTGGAAGCCCTTTTAACATTTATTATGCCCCTGGACCCACCAGTTGATATCTGGTGCACATAAATGTTCTTAGAATTAGAGAGCTTTATGTCCAGGAACTTGCTTTGCATACCAGAACTGAGCAGGATTCACAGTCCTTCCACACCCAAATCCTTTCCTGGTGTTTCTGACTTTTCTTTCTTTCTGCATTGTAGTTTAGACCAGGAGTAGAATCATTTTCTTGCTTTTTAAAAACAAATTGAAATAAAAAATCCTGGTGCATCTACTTCAGATAATCCAGAGATACACTAGAACAGTGGCTCTTAACTTTTTTTTTTTTTTAAACAAAGGTCTCCCTTTATCTTTTGTTGCCGTGGCCCCCCAAGACTTAACTCAAGATTTAAAACCCTAACAGCAATATTACTTTCTGGGAGGCACTGGAGAGGAGGGAAGACTTTTCTCCTGCTTTTTCCTGAAAATTTGTGGCTGGAGTGGATTGAACAGCAATGCACAGGCCAAGCCAGCCAGCCTTTGCCTTGGCTCCTATCATGTGGGCTGAGCAGCCTTCACGGACCCACTGTGAGGATATTGTGACCTCCAGGAGTCCGTGGACCACAGGTTAAGAACCACTGCGCTAGAGGAATCCCAATCTTCCTTCTATTTGTGTTTTAGTTGATACAGCCAATTGACATGGTCTTGGGAGCATGAGATAAAGTAGTATGGGGTAGTTGGAGGAGTGGTAGACTGCCAGAAGGATTGTTGTCCTTCCTGGCTATAGCACAGAATCAGATTACACAAGTAACATTAGGAAGGTCAAGCGGGATTTTTTCCTGAAACATCTGAAAGACGTACAGTGGGAGGAACTTGTCTACCATGTGGTGATTCTTGTGTGTTTTCTTCTTCCACCTCTTCTCACCAGAGTAAGAAAGGGAAAGATCCCAATGCCCCCAAGAGACCTTTATCTGCCTACATGCTCTGGCTCAATGCTAATCGTGACAAGATCAGATCAGATAGCCCTGGCATGAGTGTTACTGATGTGTCCAAGAAGGCTGGAGAACTCTGGAAAGCAATGTCAAAAGAGAAGAAGGAGGTGGGTGAAGACACAACAATGGTTGTGCACTTATATTATGGAGGTGGGAGTGAAGGTTATGTTCTTTCTGGGAAAGGCATTGTTCTGGGTGCTATGCAGCTTATATTGTGAATCCAGATTTTGTACTACCCAAATTTAAGCTATTCATAATCTATGTGATTCATTGTGTTCATGACTTTTGAAGTTTCCTGATTTAAAGAGGGAAAGAATTGAGGGGGTTGTTTATAGTAGAGGTTTATAAAAATTGTATATCTGAAGGCAAGATGCTGGCTGTCAAACAGCATGGGAGGCTTGTTGCCTTCTTGCCCTGTATATGGCTCTCTCAGAAGTACGTTGGGAGCCGACTATAGTTCAGTAGCTAAACATATACATTGCATGCATAGTCTCCCAAGTTCAGTCCCTGGCATCTCTTGGGCAGCTGGTTATGTTTAATTTGGAGAAGAAAACGTAATAGATGACATCATTGCCATATTTAAATGTCTGAAAGGATGTCATATAGAGGTGAGAGCAAGCTTGTTTTCTGCTGCTTCAGAAACTAGGACGTCGACCAATGGATTCAAATTACAAGAAACAAAATTCCACCTTAACATTAGGAAGAACTTCTTGACTATAAGAACTGTATGACAGAGGAATGGACTACCTTGGAGGGTGGTGGATTATCCTTTGAGGTCTTTAAACAAAGGTTGGTTGGGCATCTTTCAAGACTGCTTTAGTTGTCCTGGCAGGGGTTGGACTAGATGGCCTGTGCAGTCCCTTCCAACTCTTAAAATTCTTGAATTTTGTGATTACAGGTAAGGCTGAGAGATATTTCTATAAAACTCTGGAGTACTGCTTCTGCTCAGTGTAAACAAAACTGAGCTAGATGGAGCAGTGGCTGCATTTGATACAAGACAGCTTCCCATGTTCCCCTCATTAGTCACTGTGGAAATGGGTTGCTTGACCAGATAGCCCTATGGTCTAATCTAGCATGGCTACCTGTATGCTCTTAGAGGGTTAAAGTTCTGAATAAAGAACAATAGCTTTTCAAGTCTCATCAATCCTCCCTTTGTTATGATGCTTTTCCATAGCATCACAATATCCATCTGAACGGTGAGCATTAGACCAATCTGTTTCAAAACCTTGACACACAGGACCATAGGAAAGAAAATATATTTTTTTAAAGTCAAAATCTCAGGAAGTTCAATCCTTGTATTTCCAGATTTCAGTTCCTACAGTCTTTGTACTGTACAGGATATTTTCAGGCTTGAGTTTTGTGTTAGCAGGATTGATGCATGTGTTAACCACTTTTTGAGTTACCCACCTTATTTGAGAGCCAATGTGGTTGTAGTGGTTTGAACATTGGACTGTGACTGGAAGCCTGGGTTCGAATCCCTGCCTGGCCATCAAAACCCACTGGGTGCCTTTAGCAAGCTACAGTCTCTCAGCTGCAGAGGAAAGCAGTGACAAACCCACTCTGAACAAACTCTGCCAAGAAAACCCCATGATAGGTTTGCCTTAGGGTTGTGATAACTTGGAAATGACTTGAGGGCATACAACAGCAACAACAAAGCTTATCTTAGTGGCAAGGACAACTTAGCTCTGTTTGTCTATAGGAATGGGATCGCAAAGCTGAAGATGCCAAGAGGGACTATGAGAAAGCCATGAAGGACTATAGTGAAGGAGGAAAGACAGACAGCTCCAAGAAGTAAGTAGCAGTATTCTCCTCAAATGGTACAGTCTACCGTCCTTATCTTGCCATAGGGTCTGTACTGCCCCACAGGGTTTCTGCTACTGTATGGTCTTGTTCTCTTCCATGTGCAGAGAAAAATCCAAGAAGAAAAAGAAGCCAGAGAAGCCTGGAAAAGGCAAACCAGAGAAGAAGTCCACTGCACCTTCCAAATCAGCTATCAGCAAGAGCCCTTCTAAGCAGTTGGGCGAGAGCTTCAAGAGCAAGGAGTTTGTGTCCAGTGATGAAAGTTCCTCAGGCGATGACAAGAAGGAGGTGGGTGGTCTGTGGTGGCTGTGAAGTAGAGAGAGGAGGAAGAAAAGTGCATTTTGGAATGTCACAGACGTGAAGACACTTCACAGGGACTGTAGTTTTATAGGACATTGTGAGTGGGCAAGTACATCAGGACAGTTCTTGGAGCAAGGAATAGGGACAGGGAGCCATGGGAAGGAACACTACCTTCCAATGCATATCTCTCTCTCTCTCTCTCTCTCTCTCTCTCTCTCTCTCTGGCTTTTCTTTGTAAACGAAGATTCAGGAAGGACTCATCCCGCGCTTTCTGCAAGCGCGCTGATGACTGAAAAGGTCATCTCTGACAACTGGAAAGGCCTGTTTAAAGCCCCCTTATGCCCATGCATTTGCTTTGTTTTGGGTTTGCAGCTATGAAAGCTGGTAACCAGAAATTTTAGAAATGGAAATTAAATCTTACATTGTCAGTGTGCACACATAAGTTGTGGGACATAAAACTACCAATATTTTCATTCCTTTTTGGATTTAACTACTCCATGGCTGTTCTTCACTATGTTTTGCTGAACCTATGCACAGTATTATTTCAGTATTAAAACACTTGAGCTCCTTAAGTACATTGCAGTCTTCTCTGCACCTCTGCTGCTCCATGTAGCTTAAGCATCCTCTTTGCGTTTTTTTTATTGCAGTCAGCTGCGGAACTAAGGCTTAATTGCTCTAGTCCCAGTGGTAGTCAGCAACCCTTTCTGGAGTTGATGCTGTTAGCATAGGATCTATAATACCTGCGGTTAATCCTTGAATGTTTCTCCTTTCTTAACCACCCCCTTTCTGTACCATTTTCTTTTTCAGGACTCAGATGAGGAGGAGATTGCCAGCACCCCACCCAGCTCAGCGGAGTCTGCCTCTGGCTCAGATTAGCAAGATACACCCCCACCCTGGTTTCCTTGTCCTTCTTGCCGGTGGTGTGGTTGTGTTGTTGCTAAGGTGAGACTAACTGAGTGCTGTTTCATCCAGACAAGTAGGCTGGAAAGCTGGTGCCATTTAGAGTACCCAGACTTTCTCCTGTCTCAGTATTGCAGATTGCAGTCAGGTCCAGTTGTTGCATCTGGAGAGAGGGGAAGATACTAAAGGAGAAAGCCAATCGCCCTTTCTTTCTGCTTCTATGTTGTTGTAGATGCCCCATATCCTGTTAGATGGCAGTCTGGGTGGCATGTGGCATGCAGCTGGAAGCTAGGACACTTTGCAGCCTCCCCAGTCAGATTGAGATGCTGTTTTCTTCTGTTTGTTCTTCTGTTCTTCTTTTTGTTTGTTTTTTTAAAAAAGGTTCTCTTTGTATTTCTGATTTATTGTGGCTAACTGATTTAATAAAAATCAAGTGAATTTGAGTGGTTTGTTCTTGTATAATTCAGAGTAGAGGCTGGACAAATAAGCAAGCATCTTTCAGTGCTGAGGCACGAAGCAGAACAAGCAAGCCAGGTTACTTCCAACAACAGGAGAAAACTATCCTGCCCTACTGCCCCCCTCTCCTCCCAAGCTGAGCCAATAATTTTTCCTTTGGATTTTGGGTGGCAGCTGCCTCTTCTTGTGTCTTAGGCCAGGGGGTTTAGCTGTACTACCTTCCATTAGCAGCTACAGTAATTGTGTTTGAAGGACTGCTGTGTGCTGCTGGGACTTCGCTAATGCAGGCAAGTGGTCAATAGCGATGAGGTCTGTCGGGGCAGGAAACCAGCAGCAATAACTGGCTTTGAGCATCGCCACGCATAACACTCAGGACCATGTTTGATTTCTGAGCTTGCCCATACTTGTCCCTGGCATCCTAAAAAGTGTGGGCACCTTCTTCTTTGTTACATCTCCAGTGCAGAATTGTATTTCTTAAGGAGGAAAGATGCTTGTAAGTGGTTACCTTTACCTTCTTCCAGAATAATCTCCCTGTGACAGACACTATAGAGGCATGTAATCATGTATGTGTGTGCCTATAGAGGAAAGAATAGTGGACTTCAGAGGGAATTGACAGGAAAGCTCTTTTCCAAGTAGCTGTCTGGGAATTCATGAGTAGTTCTAAAGTGAGATGGAATGGATAAGAATTGAGTTGGACCTCATGGCTCAGCCTGTGGGATTTGTCAGTCTCCTCATTAAGGATGTGATTGGCAGACTGGGCTAATAGAAAGGCTGGCTTCCTCTGCATTCTTTCCCTCGAGATTCAGGAAAGCTGTTGGGGAAATGCACAAGCAGGGGATGGTGATGAAATTCATCACATTTACCTCCTGCATCCTCTGTTCTAATTAATCATGGAAGTTACTGATTTTACTTACCTCTTGTGTTTCTTCTTAAAAAAAAGTGATGCTATTGGCCATCGCAATATCTCTGGCAGTGCTAATTCTGCATTTGTTGAGTATTTTTTATTGGTCATAAAACTATCTGTTTAAGCATTCCAATGGAGAACTATGAGTTCTTGTATTTTTTATAGCAGGCAGATTTCTTACGACTCATAAGTTTCTGAAGCAATCTTACCTCATATCGGCTGAATATTTCCCTTTTCCCACTTTCCCAATCTAACGTCCACAACTGATTCAGCGTTCATTTCTTAGAAAGATAATACACAGCCTTTAAGATTTTATTCCCACATTTTTTCCTTTTACAGCTTTATGCCCTTTGAGATAAAGTAGCTAGAACTGGGCATGAATGTGTATGTAATCCAAAGTTGCTTGAGGTGATTACAGCTTATGCAGTGGAATTGTCCTTTCTTCTCCCCATCCTGAACTCCCCCAACTCTCCAGAGTAGATTTGAAAGGGGTAAATCAATCAGTCCCCTTGCTTTTCCAGCAAAACCTTTTGATTGGTAAAGAGGCATTCATAAGAATCTCACCATTGACTTATGTAACCGATATAAAATCAGTGGTAGATGCTAGTACATTTTCAATCTTGCTTAATGTCTAACTTTTAATGTGCTATTCATGCATCCATCTGGAACAAATGTTTCCTAGTGCTTGAGGTACTGCACATTATTTTTATCAGTAATTCTTTGGAAAATGTTTCAAAATGAAAGATTGAGTTTTTTTCAAAACAAATTACAGACAAAATTGGAAAATGGAAAAGGTGATAGTCGTAGGATTTCAAGGCATACAAACACAATTTCAAATAAATTAAGGACATAATTTTTCTGTACCTGGAAGGATATCTTCTGCACCATTGGATTGGACAGAAGTCTGTCCTGTGGAAGCAATCTCACTGCAAACCATTTTACAAGTTTGAAGCTGCATGAAGGTCTGCAGCTAGTGCTACTCTACTGTCAGAGACAAAGGAAAGGATGCCCTTTTGAGTTGGTGTAGTTAATTTTCCACTGAACTGAGAACAATGGCAGGGGGAAAGGAAGACCTTAAAAAACAAAGAGGGGGGGGATTCAAACCCTTACTTTAAGTCCTAGCAACAGAAGAAGAGGCTTCTTTCCTTCCCCATAGAGGTATGGCTGTGTTAAAGTATGCTTAGGAATCCATATCTGAATGGCTGGTACTTAATCATCTTAGCTACATTCATAACCATCTTGCTAAAGGTCCCTGCCCTTGCTTGCAACAAGATTAGTACGGGGCAGTGTTGCATATGTGCTGTGTGCCATAAGCTTCATGGTACCTACCTGTGTCTAAAAGATACCTGAAAGATACTAGAATTCATTGAAATTTTAATTTGTTCAGAAGTTCTGTCTTTTATTATAAACTTCCCACCACCTCTGTTACCCTTGTATTTACAGACTTTCTGCACTGCTTCAGTAAGGAATAAATGTAAACTCAGTCCTTCTGAAATGCTGGAATATCATCCAGACCAAAATAGCCTGTTGAAATGAAGTGTAGATCTTTGTGGATTATATGCCCAATAATCCATTCAATGTGTTCAGGAACTTTTGTGCAAAAGTGTTATATCTTAGGATAGGGCCATCAGCAACACAAATAAAGTGATAAACTGAGCCAGTCTCCACTTAATCACAGGGCAGTGTCTGAATTTGGTAAGTGGTATGGATGGGAGTAGAAGCAACAGTGAGATTTGAACAGGATTTTTTAACTTGTGCTTCAAACCCCTACAGCAAACCCCTGGGTGGGTAAATGCAGCCCTGGTGCAGTGTGCGGTTCCTTGATGCTGTTTTTCTGGTCCTTCACCCATTTAGATTCTCCGGACAACCTTTTTTTCTGGCCCCAAAAGAATGAATTGTCTCTCCTGGAAACCTCCAAGAGAAGCAGTTCATTCTTTAAGCAGAGCCCCACCCCATGAATGCCCTTTTTAAAAAATTGTATTTCTTTCCCTGGGTGTGTCTTTGTTTGTTTTGATAGCCCTGGAGGGTCTCAGGGATACAAAATTGGCACCTGGATCCACAGATGCTGACCACTGCTGCCTGTCACTGGACTTCCTTTTCCTTGATAAAGTAGCCTGCAGTCTTGAAAACCTTTTCCTAAATGAAACCTGTAAGTCTTTAAGACTTTTTTATTGTCCATTGAGTCTCACTTGCCATTCTCTTGCCCAGTCTTGCAGTATGGAGAGCCTCCTGGAGATTTGCCCAGCCTATCCTGGATTTTGCTATCATCAATATTTGAATTAATGCCCTTTAATATGTATTGCACTATAGCTTCAAAAAGGACATGTAATCTCATTTTGAAGGGCTAGAAGTGATGGATGATCTGCCTCTTTCTCTTGGTAGCCTATTAAAATGATGGATCATTCTTGTTTGCTGCTTTTCTCCCTGACAGTAACCTTCAGTAATGGTCTTTCCCTTATATTTCTAGCAGGGTTTAAGACCCTGCTCTTTAGATTCTCCTTGGCAGATACTTTATCTCTTGTACAGCAGATGAATCTATATTAGCCTTTCTAGCGATACCATTCTGAGCTACTAATGACCTTACTGGTTCTATTACTATTTATGAGAGCACCACTCAGGGAGCCATCAGATAGGTCCCCTCCTCCCAGCTAGAACCTGAATCATTAACAGGTGTTACTCAAATCAGAACAGAGCCTTAAAAATGGAGGATTCAAAATATGGCCCAGAAGCATTTAGAGACATGTGCTTCCCTCTGCCCCTAGCTTTTGAACTTTTTCTCGGCAGGGAACAACAAATTAACACATAAGTATAACATTGGTTAAAAGAACATATCAATTAAAAAAAATCTATATATATAATTCTCTTGGGTATGTTGCCATTTTCAGTGTGCTGATTGGCTGCTTAGATGTCAGGATCTGCCTCTCCCTTGCAGAACTAGGCCCCTGGCTGCAGCAGCTGCACAGACTCAGGCCCTGGCTGTGGAAGTCTTGGAAGAACCAGGGCCAAGCTATCAGATGCAGCCAGCTGCAATCACGCAGTACATCTGAAGCAGCCAGGGGAACTGCTGTTTTAAGACGGCCCTCAGTCTTGGCCACAACAACATGGTCTTCTGTGCTGTCTGTAGCTGCTGCTTGCTCTTGGATCCTGCCCCCTTGCCTTGCTACTCATGTTTAGACCCTCGCTTGCCTTTTGGCTCAGCCTCTGGCCCCTGGATATCTGGTATGTGCTCTAACCTTGAACAGTTTTTGGACTTTGGCTTGCTTGACCTCTGATTCCTGTGTTCCTGACACAGCACTCCCTTCCTGGACCTTGCCTTGCCTCTGGATTCCTAAGTACATGCTCTGACCCTAGACTGTTTTTTGCTTTGGCTTATCTTTGACCCTGCCTGGACTTTGGACTCTGTTTCTTGTGTTCCTGACCCAATCCTGGTGTCTCTGCTCTCTGCTCCTAGACCCAACCACCCACGCCCTGGACCTTGAAAGTAGGAAGCTTCCCGTTGGCCAGCCAATCAGCAGACTGGGGAAAGCTTCAAGTCTTTTCTAAACATGGCGGGGCTGTTGCATCCTGGCGCAGGTGGTGTGTGTGTGTAGTGTGGGGTGCGTTTGTGTTTGTGCAATTGCATGGTGGTGGCAGAGGGGCTTTTGCGTCCTGGCATGCATGGGGTATGTGTAGCATGGGGTGTGTTTGTGTTTATGCGATTGCATGGTGGTGGCGGAGGGGCTCTCGTGTTCTAGAGTGCATGGTGTGTGTGTGTGTGTGTGTAGCATGGTGTGTATGCATTTGTGCAATTGCATGGTGGCAGTGGAGGGGCTCTTGTGCCCTGGCACATGTGGTATATGTGTGTAGCATGGTGTATGTGTGTATGCGATGTTGCATGGCGGTGGCGGAGGGGCCCTCACATTCTGCCATGTGGTGTGTGTGTGGTTGCATGGCGGTGGCGGAGGGGCCCTTGCATGCTGCCACGTGTGGTGTGTGTGTAGCATAATGTGTCTGTGTGTAGCGTGGTGTGTGTACATGCAGTTCCATGGTGGCGGCAGAGGGGCTCTCAGCATGAAACTATCTGTACCCAACGTAACATACATACACCATTATAGTTGATTTGAAAGGTTATATATTAATGCGTCAAATGATCGTAGTCTTGACATGTTTCCTAAGCTGCCAGTCAGCAGAGTGCGAACAGAAACATACTGAACTGTTTTATATATATAGATAACAGTGTATGTTATGCCGTGTATAGTTAGTATCAATTTAAAAAAACAAGTAAAATCAAGACATTTTAAAACAGTCAACACACAATTTAAAATTCACACTTTAAAATCATTTGGATAGTCCTGCTGGAAGAGGCTGGTCTTTGATGCTGCTTTGAGTTCAGGCAGCATATTCAGATGCCATATCTCTTCCGGCAGGCCATTCCAGAGTCTTAGGGGCAGCTGAAGAAAAAGTTCTCTTTGTGACAGTTGCCAACCTAGCCCTGGCTGACTGAAGCAAATGTCCCCCAGAGGACTTAGGTATACGGGGCAGATTATACAGGAGAAGGCAATCCCATAGGTAACCGGGACCCAAACTATGTAGGGCTTTAAAGGTAATAACCAACACTTTGTACGTTGCTCAGCCAGTGGAGTGATTGGCAGCCAGTGGAGTGATTTTAATATTGGTGTGATATGATCACTTCTGGTTGTACCAGTGACTAATCTGGCTGCAATATTTTGAACCAATTGAAGTTTACGAACTTGGTAGAGAGGTAGTCCAATGTACATTGCAAAAGTCCAGCCTTGAGGTTACCAGCATGTGCACTACGATATTTAGGTCATCCAACTCTAGAAAGGGGGGCAGTTGGCATAACAACAGAAGCTAGTAGTAAACACTCTTGGCCATCACATCTATCTGAGCTGTCATTTGGAGTGATGGATCCAGAAGCACTCCCAGGCTGCGAACACAGTCTTTCAGGGAGTGTAACCCCATCCAGGACTGGTTGACACACCTCCAACCCCAAGTTAGGACCCTTGACAGTAAGGACCACTGTCTTGTCTGGATTCAGCTTCAATTTGTTTTTGCTCATCCAGCCCATTACCTCCTCCAGGCATTCATTCACTATCCTTAGCTGAGGCTGTTTTTGGATACACACAGAAATATATTTGGGTGTCATCAGCATACTGATGGCACCCCCATGCCTCCGGATGATCTACCCCAATGGTTTCATGTAAATATTGAATAGCATTGGGGATAGAATGGCACCTTGTGGTATGCCATATAACAGCTACTTTTTTGAGGAGTAGCTATCCCCAAGCACCAGCATCTAATAATAATAATAAAATTTATTTATACCCCGCCCCTCTGTTAAAACAATCGGGGCGGCTTACAGAATTTAAAATACAATACAAATAAAATCCCTAAACACCCCCACTCCCACCCTCCCCCATAAAAAAAACATTAAACAAATATAAATTAAAACAACTAATCTAAAATCACATTTAAAACTATAAATACAATAAAATATAATAAATGGCCAGCAGCCTAGAAGAGGCCAGGATCCCCTGAGGCCGGGATCTAATTAGGAAAGGCCTGCCGAAAGAGATCCGTCTTTAGTGCTTTTTTAAAGCCACTCAGGCTCGTTATCTGACGGATCTCATTCGGCAGGTCATTCCACAATCCTTTTCTAGAACCTGCTTGACAGATAGGACTGGAACCACTGAAGTACAATGCCTCCGCTTACCAAATCCCCCAGGCGTTCAAGAAGGATACCATGGTTGAAGGTATCAAATGCCGCTGAGAGGTCCAAAAGCACCAGCAGGGACACAGTTCCCCTGTTAGTGTTCAGGTGAAGATCATCCAGTAAAGTGACCATAGAGGTCTCAATTCTGTATCCTGCTCTGAAGCTGGTTTGAACTGGGTGTAGATAACTTGTATCATCCAAGACTGTCTGGAGTTGGGAGGCAACTGTTCTCTTTATCACCTTGCCCAGAAAAGGGAGATTTGATACTGGTCTATAGTTGTTTAGGTCTCAGGGGTCCAGAGGGAGCTTTTTTAAGAAGTGTTTGTACTACTGCAAAACTTCCCTCCCTAAGAGATATTGTATATTGTAATTGGGATCTACAGTACAGTTGCCCCTCCACATTCGCGAACTCGGCATTCGCGGTTTTGATTATTCGTGGTTTTGGGAGGGCCCCCCCTGCCCTCCCAAAACTGCGACACGGGGCCTCCGGAGGCCCCATGAGGGCCCTGGGAGGGAGTGGGCCCGTGAAGGCCCTGGAGGGGGAGCAGGGAGGGCCGGGGAGGCCTCCATGGAGGCTTGCGCGGCCCCGTGAAGGCCTGGGGGGAGGGGGGAGGGCCGGGGAGGCCTCCACAGGGCCTTGCGAGGTCCCGTGAAGGCCCTGGGAGGGAGGGGGAGGGCCAGGGAGGCCTCCACGGGGGCCTTGCGTGGCCCCGTGAAGGCCTTGGGGGGAGGGGGGAGGACCGCGGAGGCTTCCACGGGACCTTGCGAGGCCCTGTGAAAAGCCCTGGGTGGGAGGAGGGAGGGCCGCAGAGGCCTCCATGGGGCCTACGGAGTGTCTCCATAGGCCCCATGAAGGCCCTGGGTGGGAGGGAGGAGGGCCGCGGAGGCCTCCACGGGGCCTCTGGAGACGCTCCGTAGGCCCCATGAAGGCCCTGGGCAGGAGGGGGGGGCCGCGGAGGCATCCACGGGGCCTCGGGAGGGTCTCCGGAGGCCCCGTGAAGGCCTTGGGAGGGAGTGGGGAGTCCGGGAAAAGCGACTATGGGGCCTACGGAGGCCACGTGTTCGCTTTGGTGGGGGAGGGGGGCCAATCAATATTCGCGGATTTTTCACATTCGCGGGGGTCCGTGGAACCTAACCCCCGCGAATGTGAAGGGACGACTGTAATTGCATCTCCTCCCTGAATGACCAGCCAAGAAGGACAGGGGTTGAGAGGACAAGTTGTCTTCCTTACTTGCACCAGCAGCTTGTCCACATTGGTGGTACTCACCAACTGAAACTGATCCAGCATAATCCTACTCACAGAGTTGCTGGACACCCCATTGTCAATGTTTGCTATAATGATGGCATCTAAGTCGTCTCTTATCCAAGAGATTTTATCTGTGAAATAATTGTTAAAGCAGTAGATTAGTATAATGCAGGCTGCTGAAGAGGTAAGCAATCATATGCTTCTGTCAGATTGCTCTTTCCTTTCCAAGTGCTCATCTAAATCCTAATTCAGGGGTGGGAATTGTGTGGATCTCCAGATGTTGTTGAACTGCAACGCTCAGCAGACCTGTTTGGCATATCTAATGGTGAGGAACCCTGGGAGTTACAGATCAGTAACATCTAGAGGGTCACACAGTTTCCACCCTTGCTCTTATTGTGTCAGTGTCTTTCATTCTCTGGCCTCAAACTCAGCATAAGCATAGTGGTTCAGAAGGGCTTCTCATGTAGGTAGCCTGCCATTTTTTAGGCCTGCAGGATCCCTGCAAGATTTTAGTTTTAAAAGGCAGTTCATGACTCTGCCTGTTCTGCATGGGGTTACTCTTCCCCTGAAATCTCAGGCCTGCAGCTTGGGTCAGCCTGGATGCCCAGGTTTCAGCAGTGGCCAGGAGTGCATTTGCACAGCTAAAACTAGTGCACCAGCTGTGCCTGAGATCTGGTCACTGTGACACATGCCTTGATTACATCCTGTTTGGACTACTGTAACGCATTCTACATGGGGCTGCCTTTGGAAACTGTTTGGAAACTTCAGTGGGTCCAAAATGCTGTGGCTAGAATGCTGACTGGGGCCAGTTATAGGGAGCATACTATATAACTCCCTTGTTAAAACAGCTTCATTAGCTGCTTGTTCATTTCCAGGCACTATTCAAAGTGCTGGTCATGACCTATAAAACCCTATACCACTTGGGTCCAGACTACCTGAAAGACTGTATTGCCCGATACAAACCTGTCAGAACTTTAAGATCATCAGGAGAAAGCTTCCTCTTGTTTCTGCCACCATCACAGGTTTGTTTGGTGAGGACAGGAGAGAGCCTTCTCGGTGGCTGCTCCCACCTTTTGGTATTCCCTTCCTCAGGAGGCTAGGCTGGCCTCCTCCCTGCTTTCCTTTCACTAGCAGGCAAAGACGTTTTTATTCAAGCAGACTTTTAACACCTAAACAGGGAAGATTTTTTATAGGGATGTTTGATCTAGCCTTTAAAACTTTTTTAAAAAAAATTATACTGTTTTATATGGGTTTATTGTTTTTAATTTTTTGTGA
Source organism: Gambelia wislizenii (assembly GCA_030847615.1). Classification (NCBI taxonomy): domain Eukaryota; kingdom Metazoa; phylum Chordata; class Lepidosauria; order Squamata; family Crotaphytidae; genus Gambelia; species Gambelia wislizenii. Next base: position 339,280,803 of record JAUMIR010000001.1, on the reverse strand, counting down.
ATTTTTTTTGGACTGATTTTTTGGACAGTCTCTGGGAGCTGCCCTGGGTCTTATTCTAGGAGAATGGCAGCATGCAAATGCAATAAATAAAGTACTGTAGGCCCTTGTTATCTGCTTGGTTTGGTTCCAGAACCCCTATGGATGCTTTTATATAAATGGCAAAATCAAGGTTTGCTTTTTGGATTTTTTTTTCTGGAATATTTTCAAACCATGGATGGTTGACTCCATGGATATAGAATTCATGGATATGGACTGTATTATTATTAATTATTATTATTATTATTATTATTATTATTATTCCATTAGCTGTTAACAGTTGATCACTTAGAAGTCTGTGTGACAAAGAATGGTAATTCCCGGGATTCAGTCTCCCTCCTAATTTTGTGACTGTTGGAATAGATCTTGATCCTTTCTTGCAGAAAATTTGTTTCCCTTCCCGTTCCTTACCTTCGTCCCCTTCAGCCCTCACTTTTTTGTACATAGATTTAACTGCTAGGTGATAGTTGGGATGAAGGTAGGCTTTTTTTTTCTAGCTCTGCCACTGTTAAAGCAGCTTGAAGCTTTTTCTGCCAGGACAGCTAATCTGAGCTAGGGGACTCAGCCATGATCCAATTAGTGCAGATTACTGTTCCTTTACCATCCATTAAAATGGCTGGGGGGAATCTTTGGAGACCCGTCTTCCAATCACCTGTGAGTCAGACAGCATTTTCTGCTTTGGTATAATTTAATAAGCACTGAATTGTTTTGCTGAGGCCTTGCAGGGATGAGTCCATTTCCTCCTATGGTGCTTGATCAGGTGAGGAATAGAGTGCTCCAGAGGGTGCAACTGAAGGCTGCAGCAAATTCCATTTTGCATCTCTGGAAGCAATACAGAATGTAAAATTCCTGAGTTCTTGTGTTTTCCTCAGCCAAGGTTACACAAGCTATTTACTGGAAAAGTACATAGCATTTGCCAAGAATCAAGAGGTGTTTGTTTCCTCTACCTGTAGGATAGTCTACAACCATAGCATATTAATCCATGCTGCTCTTTTGACTAAACAGCCAAGGTTGGGCAAAGGATAATGTTAGCCTCCTATTCTGTAGTCCTGCTAGCCATTTCACATATTTTTTTTCATCTGTTTTGACAGACAGCAGCCTCGGTGTAGGAGGGTAGCTAGTACAGCCTGTATTCAGGAGTCTAACTTAACAGAAGCGAAGGTACAGTAACTAGGGGCCCTTTCGCACGGCACAATTATAGTGCTAGGATTCCACTTTAACTGCCGTGGATGGAATCCTGGGGTTTGTAGTTTGGCCAGAGGCATCAAAGGAGCTCTTTGGCTGAGGCTTCTAAATACCCCACTCCTCAATGGCAGAGCCCAGTATTCCATAGGATTTTGCTATGACAGTTTAAGTATAATATAGTGTTATCACTCTGTAGTGTGAAAGGGCATATATGTGACAAAGCCAAGGCATCTATATTTTTAATACTTCCTAGATGGCCAACAGTTAATGATTTGGGAGAGATGGTATATGTAGGGATCGTGTTGCTTGCCAGTGGTAAATTCTGAAGTGAAGGCACTCAACGTGATGGTCATCTTAACATACCCCAAACAATCCCAAAATACAAACAGTTGTATTGATTTATATCATCAAGCCAATTCTAACCGGTTTTTTTTCCTACCAGGGGTCCATCTACACTAGGAAAAAATACAAAGTACCTCATAGTATTGGCATCTCACAGCAGCAGCGACATGTCTAAATGGTTTTTCTGGCATCGGAAGCCTCCATAAGCCTCACTTTCCTGATGGCAGCCGCGAGTTAGTCACTGCTGCTAGGTGTTTTTTTAAAAGTCATCCCAAGATGCACTAATGTGATAGAACAATTCTCTAATTTTACAAGAAAGCAAAACAGAAAATATTGATCCTTTTTATTGCCTTAGCAAGCAATCACTAAGGCGAAAATCCAACATGGTGGCAGCAGGCACTTGCCCTCCTAGCAAGCCCTGTCACTGCTCTCGCCCGGCCAATCAGCTTTGTGCTTCCCTTCGAGTTTTTTATTGTTCAATAGTCCAAATGAGCAAAAATGTGCACCTGCCTCGCGGTTTTTGAAAAAGTATGGGAAAACCTGTGAAGGCTTTTACCCCGTTGTTTTTGCCATTTTGGGCCCCCTTCCTTCCGAAAAGTGTGGATTGACACTGGATCCTATTTAGGCAGGATTCCAAGCTAATTCCATGAGGGGTATTTTCACCGTTTAGACAGGCCTTTGTAAATCAAATGAGCCTTAGTTGCCCATTCAAGACCCAGCCACCCAAAATGGCTATCTATTTCAGCCAGACCTTAACAATATGTAGGACCATTTCTAGGAGCCTGCATGGATTGATTAATCCCATCATAACCTCATTTTGAATGCAGTTAAAATGACTGATGGTTCTGTAGAGAAGATTTTGAAGATGGAAAAACTGGTTTCCACTGACCTAGGTTAGTGCTACTCAAAGAGGTGATCCAGGAATTGGTGTTAGTACATAAGCCATTGGCTGCCAATCTGTGTGAGCTTCTAGGAAAGAAAGAAACAATTGTAGCTAAGGGGCACAAATATGACACCCTGGGGGGAAAAAATGTTGGTCCCTCACATCAGATACTTTAGGTGACTGAAGATTCTTAACCACTTCTTCCTATTTTTCACACTGCACAGTATGCCTTCTACTTTCTACCAATGATAGCAGTGGGCTGAATTTCAGCAAATACTGCAAGACCTATGGCTTCAAATAGGTGTCCCTTCTATTCATTAACAAGTGACGGGAGGATAACTGACCACCTTATGGAAAAGAATGGTGGGGGTTCCTTAATGTTATGACAGATGAGCATAACTATTCTCTGTGTTTAAGTCCCCATCTAGTGGCTGAAATGAAGTTTTAAAACATGACCTGTTGTGGAGTCTGGAATATATGTTTCTCATACAATAGAATTATGCGGGGGCAGTGGATATAATTTGCCACTCATTTTCTTACTATCCTTGTTTTCAAGCCAATTTAAAGCCTGTTGTGAGGCAGTGCTTTGCATAAAGTAATCACGTTTCCCCTCCATTAGCATCATCATCATCATCATACTGCATAATTATTGTATAATACTATAATTATTATACAAAACACATTCAGGGTAGCCATCTTGGCCATGTAGCAGAACAAAATCCAGAATCCACAAAAAAGTGATACCTTTATTGGCCAATCAAACTGCAAAACACATGATGCTAGCTTTTGAAGTGCTACTGGCTGCTTCATCAAGCAAAAGATGTTAACAAATAAAGAAAAGTGGCGGTGTTGAAGTCACAGGCCTACATGTTCTCAGGTGTTCCTTGTGGTGTTGTTCAGGTGAGAGATCTCATGCAGGCAGAGGCCACTGCCATTTCCTGGCCATCTGTTGTGCTGAAACAAAGGAAAATAAAATTTAACTCCTTTTGCAGCAGCAAGGAAACCTCTCTTGGTATCCAGGATTTCTCTGATCCTTTGTGAAGCCAGGGCTCGTTTGTTAGGCAGAGATAATTGGATTTTTCAAGAAGTCTCTGTGCTGCTACATCTGGAAAAAGCTTTCAGGTGCTGTATAGGTAAAATTTAACCAATTATACCTGCATGAGATCCCTCACCTGAACAACAACACAAGGAACATCTGAGACAACATGTAGGCCTGCAACTTTAATACTGTCACTTTTCCTTCTTTATTTTGTAACATCTTTTGTCTGACGAAGCCTGTAGAGCTTTGAAAGTTTGCATCATCTGTTTTGCAGTTTGGTTGGCCAATAAAGGTATTGCTTTTTTTGGTGTGGCTTCTGGATTTTTTTATAACTATTATGCATAGAATTCTGAGGTTGCTACTGAATTGGGCAGATACCATGTGCCCAGGAACTGTGTAGATAGATCAGGGCATCTGCTGTTGCCCATTAAGACACTAAGTTACCTGAGCATATATAAAACCCATTCAGAAAGGACCAGTGAACTTGACAGATTGATATAGGCTGCTGCCACACTCCACAAATAATGCAGTTTTTGACACAGCTTTAACTGCCATGGCTCAGTGGTATGGAATTCTGGGATTTTTGTGAGCTATTTAGCCTTCTCTGTCAGAGAGCTCTGGTGTCACAACAAACTACAAATCCCAGATTCTGTAGGATGGAGCCATAATAATTAAAGCGCTGTCAAACTGCATTATTTCTACAATGTGGCAGCAGCTATAAGCATGTGAGGATGTGGAATATGGAACAGAAATGGAATTTTGTGCCCACATAAATAAGACCACAGCAGTGTTTTCTGGTTTTGATCATGAGTAAGTTTCCAGATTCAATAATAAAATGAACTGGGGATGCTTTCTAGGAAAATGTTATGAGAATGCACACCTGTTATGTCAAATATTACTTAACTCAATGAGGTAGATTGGTCTCAGTATTCCACAGTTATACAGCTCTTTCTGGGGGTGCAGAAGATAGTGTGCATGCACACACAGACACAGATACACATAATCAATCTCTAGTGATTGTACTGGTGAACAGCACATACAGCAAGTTTCACAAATGATGAAAAAAATAAATGAATAAACAGGTAACTAGACAAGTAAAATACAGCTGATTAAAAGTTGGACAGAGAGGAGGAGTAATTTTAAGCAAGTATCAAAAGTCAAATATAATGTCAATTACTTTACCTGAAAGGTCTGGAAATTATATAGGAAGTCAATCAAGAAGAGATGTATGTTTAAAGGTATATACTCAGGAATGTCTTAAGTTATTTAGAGGGAAAATGATGTGATACAATTCAATGAAACATGAGACAGAGTCTATTTTGATGTAAGATGACATGTTAACAAGATGAATGTGATTAATATTTGATTGTAATTATATTTTTATTCAAGAAAAATAATTAATAAAAAAAAGTTGGCCAGAGAGGGACCAGGTTTCACACAAAGAAGCAACCCTGCAACACCAAAGCTGGAAAACTTTCTATGATCCAGTCAAAGGTTAAAGGGCCTGGGTGTACTTGTTCTGGCCTGCACTGAAGTTGCCAGTGTTGGCAACTGTTTGTGATTCAGGGGTTACTGGGAGAAGATAGATGGAAAAAGGCTAAAAGAAGTTGTTCAGAGATCAAGGACTTAAAAAAGGATTTCTAGCTGCTTTTTGCAAAGTAGAACAAATCTTCCCCAGACCCCTACACAAGCACAATGCATACACCCGCACAGAAGGGAAAGTTGCAGGAGCTGCTCATGAACAGGGAAAGCATTTCCTGGAGGGGTTTAGGACATTTCACTGCTGGAACCATCATGGCCATTTCAGCTCTGCACGGTTCTGCTTGCATATCAATTGACAATTGATCATTTTGTCAAGAAAGTGCAATCAAAACCATTTCTGTTTGGTTGGGATTGTCTTGCAAGGGTTAGGTAAGGGTAAGGGTTGCGGCTATTATCAATTATCAGTAATATCAACTGATAATAACCCTTACCCTTACTCAAATTATTTCGCAAGACAATCCCAACCAAACAGAAATGGTTTTGATTGAATTATCTTGACAAAATTATCAATTGTCAATTGATAAGCAAGCAGAACTGTGCTGTGCTGAAATGGCTGCACTGAACTGGCCGTGCTGAATTGTCCCATTCCCTCCTGTATAAAAGCTATGTCAGAGCTGCAAAAGTTACCTTTCTTGCCTAACCTGCAGAGGAGCATTGAAGCTCTAGCTGAAGCAGCAGAAAGGAGATCTTTGGCAAATATCTCAGGGAGGGACAAGCTAGTAAAGGTACTCAGAGCCAGAGCTGGGATGTAGGCAAGAGAATAAACTAGAAAAGGATGAAGAGATTCTCTGCCTAAAATACTGAGTTCTGTCTTGAAGATATGGATTTCAGCTTAAAATAAGTCAAGTGAGGTTTCAGGCTTAGCTCATTTATTTCCGTTGAGCAGGAGCAGAAACGCAGGAGTTCTCATGATGGGAGCAGTAGACAGAACGCTCAGCTCTAGAGACCAGTTTTTGATATGGATTTTGGTTGGGTAAACCTGCCTGTCCTTTACCTGCCTTCCCTGCTGTGCTTTAGAGTCTTTTATTAAAAGACTGTGGGGGAAGGAATAAACATGTAACAGGATTACTGAAAATGCTATCTAGGCTGCTGTACTGAAGGCTTGTGCTGAACAAAGGTCAAGGCTTTTGTTTGCCAAATATGATTTCCTTCTCAATAAGGTTGCTAGCTTCAGAATGTTCTGGGTGTAGTTGGATGGAAGCTCCTTGCCTGGATGAAATTGCTCCCACCTGATAATATAACCAGTGTTCTTCACACAGTTGGAGGGAGCTTACCAATGGTAGGATTTAGTTGGAGTTACATTCCAATTGCCTTCTAAATTGGGCTTGCTCCATCAATTGACCTAGAGTCCATTCATGTTACTTGTGACTCTCTCATCCCTGAAAAGACAGTAAACCTTACAGGCATCTTGGACTTTTACCAGGTCAGGTTCCTCATCAGTTTTTCTCACGGAACCCATTCCCACAAATGCAAGTCTAGACAGGAATATTGTACAAGCCTAAGTAAGCAGCAGCCTTGCCTCCCCCTCCCAAAAGTCCTAAAGTGGCTGAAGTTCTGCTAAAAAGAACAACAACAGCCCAACAGTGTTGTGTCACAGCTTGCAGTCAGATTTCTTCTGCTTGAGCCAGGACAGAACCATGTACTACAGACGACGACAATAAAGAAAATACTTCTGAGTAACATCAAAGAAGAGCACTGCCAATTCAGATCAAGGGTCCATCTGGAATAGGGGTGGGGAATGCATGGCCTGTTACCTGAATTGTGTGAGTCCATGGGGGTCTGCTTGTGCCATTCACGTTAAGATATTAATATGAGGAATCTTAATTAGCTCAAATTAGGCTGCGAGAGGCCATGTAACTACAGGATCATTACACCTATGTATACCAATACTCACTGATGAGACTCTAAGCCAAAAAGTAAAATAAAATGGTTTTTATTGGAGGATAATCATGGAACCACTCATACGTGCAGTCACGCTTCAAGTAATCACACAAAGCTAGTGAAAAATTAGGAGGAAGTATTGAGATAAAGGAATAGGTTTAGGGGATGATGGGCTATACTTTACCTGTCTGAAGCGCAGAGGTTTGTGCAGCAAAGAAACATGGCTCTACTTGCTGGGTGACACAGCAAACCAATAGAGTAATAGAGTCTGGAAGACTGTGCACACTTTGTGTTTGGGACTGATATTTATATCCCATATCATACCCTTAAGGGGTATTTTGAGTGGAGAACAATGATTGAGTGAGTTTCCCAGAGTGAAACAGTGGAAGCTCCGGCTTCATTAATTACTGTTAATGGTTGGAACATTAAGACTGATGGGTTTGAGAAGACTTTGTATTGTTGGATAGGAGAGGTGTAAAAGAAGACCTTTGCAGAATAATGGGTGTTCTGCTCTCTTGTTTGACTCATTGCCAGGTGTGTCCAGGGTGGATTAGTAGATCCCTCCCTAACTACTTGCCTAAGGGGGCTCCACATAACAAGTCCTGGGCATGTCTGTATTTTGGGAGATTTTCCAAGACAACTTCATTTAGGTCTTTGGTGACCTCTGCATGAACCCTTCTATGGAGTGCCTGGTCTACCAGACCTACATGAACTGTCAATAATGCCAATCTTATGAATTATTGCAAATAATAAATTATTGTATGGGATGGGGTATAAGGGCAGGTAACAGGCCCTTCAGCTATTGCTGAATTGCACTCCCATAGTCAATGAGTAGGGAAGATGGGAGCAGAACTTAAAAACTTAGGGGATTCTTGGAGTCAGTTGTCGTTTCTCTTCAAGACTTGTTTGGCGTGTGTTCTCAAATAAGACTGCAGCATTGTGGATAATGCATCTCCATGCCTCCCGATGTGAGGCCAGGGCAGACCATTGTTGGTGATCAATTTGGCCGAGCCTGAGATGTTGTTTCAGGGAGTCCTTGTATCGCTTTTTTGGAGCGCCCCTCTTACGCTGACCTGTGGCGAGTTCACCGTAGAGTACTGTTTTGGGGAGGCGATGGTCCTCCATCCTAGACACATGCCCTGAGACTGAGAAAAATACATTTCTAGCATAAGGGTTGACTTCAGACCACTTCCTCAGATGGCATCTGATGGATTGGAGTCCATGAAAGTTTATGCTAGAAATGTCTTTTCCTCAATGGGATTGAGGGTGCTTTTGTCTAGATAGTAATAGGAGTGTGATCCAGATAATCAAAACAGCGACACTCGTAAATTTTGGTCAATGATTCACATAAATGTAGAAAAGATCATAAAAATTAATCTGCAGATGACACCAGAAATGTATTTACTATGTATATTTGAAGGTGATATAAGTAAAGAAAATATAAAAATACTATTCTATATTTTATTATCTGCCAGGATATGTTATGCTAGATATTGGAAAATGGATTGTTCACCCACAAAAGAGGAGTGGCCAATAAAATTGATAAAAATGATTTACCTAGACAAATTAATGCAAATAATTAAGGAAAATAGTTTAGATATGTTTGAAGAAGACTGGAAGAGATTGAAAGAATGTTTAGGTGAAATCTGGGGAAATAAGATATATCCACGATTTCTTATATGAAAAATGGTAAAAAGATTATGACTTTAAATGTTCCAACTGAACATGTTTTAATATTTGTTGCTATAATGGAAATCTGATGTGATAAGTTAGGACTTTAAGATGCCAAGATGAATCTAAGCGATGATTACTTAGTGAGAAGTGTATAAAAAGGCTGAAAGTGGAAGAGAGAAGATTGAAGAAGGGGGGGGGTGAAAGTGAAAGGGGAATTGGATTGTATGAAGATATGTATGTATGGAAGTATTGTAAGGAATTATGGGTGTTTGAGAGGATACTGGATACTTGTTCGTTTTAGTTATGTAAAAATGTAAAGCGAACAATTTGTGTTTACTGTATATGTATTGAAAGCTTGAATATAATAAAAATAGATCCCCCCGCCCCCAAAACAGCTACACTTGAAGAGCATAAAACAACTAACTCCATAAACACTTGCTCCAGATAAGTGGTTGGAGTGAAGCCAAAAACATTTAATAGCAGGGAGGAATTAAAAAGTGCCATCCAGAACCGGGGCAGCAGGAGGAGTTGCGCTTCACAGCTGCCCCACTCACTGCTGGGATTGTCATTAGTTTCACACTAATGACACTAAGGGAAAATCCTAATATAATGCACAAGCTCCTAACAAAACTGCCTGCTCCCAGTCCACCGTCCGTCCCCCCCATTATAGGTGAGGCTTTAGGAAAAGAAGAGAGCTAGGGTGGTGTTGTGATGTAGTGTTATACTGGGACACCGGGAAACCAGGGTTCAAATCCCTCCTTTGCCATGGGAATCCTCAGGGGGGAGTCTGGCAAGTCACACTCAGAAGAAGGCAATGGCAAACCTTTGAACAAACCTTGCTAAGAAAACCCCTTGATAAAGGGCCTAAATCATGACCCTCCCAAGGAGCGGGGGGGGGGGGCTGACAGGGCTCTAGCCTAGGGGCCCAGGCACCTGGGATTAGGAGGGGGGCCAGGTGTGATATTATTGTAAGTTTTTATTATGTAAATCCATTTAGTTTTTTAATATAAATATAAATGCTGTATTACTTTTGTGTCATTTAAACGGATTTATTTTATTTTTTATCTTAAATCCTGTGGAGCATCTCACTGCCCTTAAGCAGGGTGGGGGAGAAGGCAGTCTGCTCTTGGAAGCTAAGCAGGGCCAGCCCTGGTTAGTACTTGGATGGGAGACCACCAATGGTATTCTAGGTGTGATAGGCTAAATTTCAGAGGAAGGAACTGGCAAAACCACCTCTGAGCATTCCTTGGCTAAGAAAACCCCACGGCATTCAGGAGAGCGGCATACATCAATAGGCGACTTGAAAACACACATACTTTTACGGTCAGGTTTGCCATTACTCAGAAACGACTTGAAGGCACTCAACAACGCAGGACCATAAGACGAGATTGCTGAGGGGGGGGTTTCAAAAAGGGGAGTAGTTGACGAAAGATAAAGGCTTAATGGTTAATGGGACGAATGGTTATTGAATGATAAATTATGTTTTTTTAATTGTTTTTTGTTAATATCAAAACTCTTGCAATAAAAAATGAAAAAAAAAAAGATGAAGGCGGGGGCAGGAATCTGCAACGGAAGGGAGGAGGACTGCTTTAAAGTTTTGAACACAAGAATGAGAATCAAACATTTATATTTGTGTATATACAGTACACTATTTAAACCAGCCTTTCTCAACCTTTTCACCCTGGTGGTGAAGTAGCCAGGTGAGTCCTAATGTCTATTTGCTGAATGCTGTCACCTTGCTATCACTATTCAGGGTCAGACTAGATAGTCCATGAGACTTTGGGACTCTGCAAAGTCTTTTCCCTTTAACTTTCTTCAGCCAAGCTTAGTCAGTGTTCCTTACTAATCAAACTCTATGTTCCATAAACATGCTATATGCTGTTATCTTGTTATGTAAACAATTCTTTCCCTAATAACACTCAAAGTATACCCAAGCTATCTGTCTTACACTTCCTGAACTGTCAACAATTGTCATAAACACCAGACAGGGAGGAGGGATTTTTCTTTGCATACTGTCCTAACCACTGTAGAAAAGTATTCTGTAGCCATAGGTCTTGGCTCTGACACTTGGAAAGGATTCCAGTCGAGCCCACCGGTGTTAATGAAACTTTCCAATCCACAGATTGCTCCTGTTCCTGATAGCTACTACAGTGGAACCCTTGAAGCCATTATCAGGTCTCAGGGAACCTCTGCCTAAAAATTGTTAAATCTACAACTAAAAGAAAGTTGTTTTTTTTCAGTCACAATATCTGGAGGAACCTCTAGTGACCTCTTGTGGGACCTTAGGGTTGCAGGGAAGCCTGGTTGAGAAACCCTGGCTTAAACTTTACACAAAAACCATAGAGGCAAGGTGTGTGCATGTGCGGGGGGGGGGGGAAAGCCTCTCGTTATTTCCCCAGAGGTAAAAGTGAATCCAGAAACAAGGGGAGGGGGTTTCTCGAGGCTCCTCCTGCCCTGTGGCGGCTCTCCTCAGGCAGCCCTTTTCCCAATGAGGGAGAGAAGTTTTTTTTTTTTTAATTGGAATAAGACCATTCTACTGAAAAACACAACAGACTGCAAAAGGTCGTGACAATAATGCAAAAATAATAATTGTTTTCCTCTTTTCTTACTAATACAAAAATAAAACGATCTATCCTAACACTAATACATTTCTCCTCTTAATCTGAACACACTATAATCACTCTTTTTTCTTTTCCAATGAGCATTATATTTTCTCTATCTCTGGCTTTTCTTCGCAAACAAAGATTCAGGAAGGACTCATCCCGCGCTTTCTGCAAGTGCGCTGATGACTAAAAAGGCCAATTCGAGATAAACAAGTAACACATATTTTTGCACATTACAATTATACCTATTTGGAAAAGGAAAAAAATCAATAAAATATTTATAAAAATAACAATACAAAATAATACAAAAATACAATAATAATAATAAAATATTTATTTAAAAATATCCTTTTATGTTATTGCTGGGTTCGCCTCACTAAACGCAACCAAAACTTTTTCCAAGGATGGTTTGGCAATTTCTCTTTTCCACTCAGAGCTAAATTTTCAATTATGTTCTTCACATAATAAGCAGTGCCTCTTACATCCTGCAGATTTTGACTCTTTACCTCCCTTTGTCTTTGGAAAAATAACCCTAACATCCCAGAGGTTTACCAGGCCCATGCTGGTGAAGAAGGAGGCGCTCTCTCTCTCTCCCTCAGTCCTCTCCCCTCTGAGCTGGGAGGCAGCCGAGCCCGCCCTTTTCTAAGCCTCAAGGTGACGCCAGGGAAAAGCGGGCGGGGGGGGGGAGCTCGACCGCCTCCTCCGGGCTCATGAATATGCAACTTAGTGGGCGTGGCGAGTCTGGGGGCCTCTCGAGTTGAACGTCATGAATATGCATAGGATTCGAGGCTGGGCCGCCTCTCCCTCGGGCCCGACACGACGCCGAGCTTTCGTAGCACCCTCTCCCCGGGTCCCTCTCCCCCGCGCGCGTGTGTTTGTGTGTTTGTGTGGAGCTGCCTCCCTCTTCCCGAGCAGTGGAGTTACGGTGAGAGGGAAAACCTGGCTTTCCCGGGTGGGGTGGGGTGGGGAGCGTGTTGTTTGGGAGAGGCTGAGGGAAAGTGGGGGGAGGGTGTTGCGCAAGAAGGAGGCAGGGACCCCCGAGTGGCGGTGGCGGTGGGTCTTGCAGCAGAGCCGAGCGGGGAAGGGGGGCTCGAAGGTAGGCCGGGTGGGGTCAGTCTCCCCCGGATCCCTTCAGAGCAAGGGGGCTTTTGCAGGCACGGGGGGGGGAGTGTTGGGGAGGGGGCTTGCATGGCGTTGAGTCACCGCCGCCGCGGAGCAGCAGGAGGAGTTGCCGGGATTGCTCTGGGCCTGGCTGGCTGGCTGGCTGGCTGGCTGGCTGGGGAGTCTCTCTCTGGCCGTAGATGGGCTCTCGCGGGAAGGCCAATGAGGGCCATATGGTAGGCGCGCAGATGGGTTGGGATGTGTGTCGCCTGTGCCTCTCTGCGGTTGTCATGTGCTTTGATTTGTTTCCCGAAATGGACACTCGCGGAGGTTATTCACACGACCTCCCTACTTTTTCCCTTCCTCCCGACTGGGATCGGTGCGTCTCCTCCTTTGTAACCTCGCACCCCTTGTTGCCTTCTGGACCCGCTCCCTCTCCACCCCCTTCCGGCTGGAGTCCTCCTCGACCACATTGCCTCCTCGCACCACTCCCTCTTTCTGCATACTATGCACCCAGCTTAGCAATAGTTGCCTCCCTGAGTAAATCCCAGTTGCTGCCCAGGCAGGCTCTGTGACCACAAAATGCCCTCTCTGACATTAATGTCCACCCTCTTGTGTACCAACACAAAAACAGCCTCTCTTGCCTGATGGCTCCCCCCGCCTCCTTTCACCATCTTCTTCTGATCTTGCTTGACAGCGTTGACCTGTGTTGGACTAGTAGATGGCTTCATCTACATCTTCTTTAATCTGCTTCCTCTGCTATTGGAAAAAAAAAGATTTCTTTTTTTTTTTAACTTTCTGGAGTCATATGCCAGCATTCCCTTAACATGTCTTCCATCTCTTTGCATTTCCATCTATGAAATTCCCTACCTCAGTGGCTCTTAACCTTTTCTTTACCAGGGGGACCCCCTTTAAATATCTTTTGTTGCCTCGAACCCCCAAGACTTAACTCAAGATTTAAAACCCTAACAGTAATAATAATTATACCTAATAATAATAATAATAATAATACAATTACACCATCCATTAACCTTTCCCTCAGAGGCACTGGAGAGGAGAGAAGACTTTTCTCCTGCTTCTTCCTGCAAATTTGTGGCTAGAGTGGATTGAACAGCAACGCTAAAGCCAGCCAGCCTTTGCCTTGGCTCCTGTCACTTGGCTGAGCAACCTTGAAACCTTTGCAGACCCCATGTGAGGACATTGCAGCCCCTTGGAGGTCCATGGACCACAGGTTAAGAACTACTATCTCCTGGCTTCTGTTTGGGTTTGTTTTCTTATCCTCCTGCTTGGAAATCTGTTTGAACCAGAAACAAGTGTAGGCAACAGTCCCTCTTTAGGACTTTTGGATTTGTATAAGCCAGTGTCATTTCACTTGGGCTATGACCCCACTGTTGCAAACTTTTCTATGTTCATCTGTCCTTGCTGCTGTTCTTTTATATGTCTGCTTTTTTCTCTAAGGAGGCCCATCCTTTCTTTTCATCCCATGAGGGGTTTTCTTTATCACAACAATGTATGTGTGGTTGTGGATGGCTTGGGTCCAGACTATCTGATGGACTGTATCTTCCCATAGGAGACTGCCTGAACTCTAAGATCTTTGTGGGAGATACTTCTCACAATCCCACTGCCTTCACAGGCACATTTAGTAGGAAAGCAGAAGTGGGCCTTCATTGTTGCTGCTCCTAGACTTTGGAACTCCCTTTCTAGGGAGATTTTTGAATTAATGTTTTGTATAGTTTTAATGCTATAGAAAGTTTAATACTGTTTTAATCTTAATGTGTTGTATGTTTTTAGTGAGGGTATATGTGCTTTTATTTGTATTTCTTTTTATTCTGTAAGCCACCTTGAGCCCCACTCCTGGGGAAAGGCAGGATATATATGCTTTAAAGTGATGGATTGTTTGTGCTATGGTTAAGATCCTTTTTATGCATGGTGTTTATCAGTGATGGATAACTTTGGGGGGCCCAGGGGGCAGTTGTCTCCCCATGGGACCCTCTCAGGGCTGCAAAGATTGCCAAAAGTGCAGAAACAAAAGTGCCAATGGCCCAAATTCCACGTATGGGTTTGAAGAATGAGATTTTTTAAAAAAAAAGTTAGTCCAAGGCATGGCTGCAACCTTTTTAAGAACAAAAATTGCTGCTCCTTAAGGCTTCCATGAGTGACAATTTACCCCCCCCCCTTTTTTTTTTTTTTTTTTTTTGCTAGAGAAACAGTCTGAGGGAATTAGGAAGTGAGGTGTGGCTGCAAAAACAGCCTTGGGGACTGCATGTGACTCCAGGTCCACAGTTTACCCATTCCTGGTCTTTACAGATACAGGTCACCTCCTATATCCACTGGGGAATACATTCCCAGACTTAGCATTTATAAGCAAAAATGCAGATAATAGCAAACCACCATAGAATACCATAGAATCTCATTAGAGGACCTAGAAAATGCCTACAGAGGATGTCACTCTAGGCATCTGGAGGTCCTGCAGTGTGACTCTATGGTCAACATCCAGTGGATGTTGACCATACAGTCACACTGGAGGACCTCCAGATGCCTAGAGAGACTTCCCCCCCCCCCCGGCCGTGGTTAAATTAAAGCATGGTTACCAGATACTACAGATACAGGGGTGACCTCTATCTAGGATGAGATGGTGATTGCAGTACGGACTTCACTGCCAGAGTAGACAGCATAGGAAGTGGGAAAGAACAGCCCAAAGATAGCAAGGTGTCTGCCTTGATTCATGTAGTACCTCAGACAGTCTCACAGTTGCATTCCTTGAATTGCATCCTTGTAGCATGTTCCTGCTGTCTTTCTACGTTCCTTGTTGTTTAGATCACTCCTTCCCACTAATTGTGATGTTGGTGGCATGTTACTTTAGCTTTAGATGGTAAATGTCCATGGAGCCTGATTCAGCACTGATTGCACAAAAAGTAGTCCCCACACAATGGAGCAACTTCTTTGGAAAAGATACCGTACTTGTGCTGTGGAAAACTTCTCCTACCCCTTCCCTCTTGACTAGCATGCCTACTCCTGTGGCTCAGGGAATTCTGACTTGCAGCCATTTCCTCATAAGATCTTCTATACAACAATGGTTGCTGATATTCTGTGGGTGGAGAAATAAGATTCACTTAACATGTTATTTTTGTCTTTAAATACTAGTATTTGTTGAAGTAGAAAATGGGTGGTGGTGGGGGAAGCCTTGTTAATTTGCTCCCTTCCTGCAGATGCTGTGTTTGTGCATGCTTTGGGCAGCTATGCATAATAATTTTTGAAAGACAAAGTTGGAAATTTTTAGCCCCATCATGTCTGCAAGTCCTGTTACTGTTTCTGGGCAAAAGTGTCAACTCTGAGAAAGTGTTTGTTCATTTCACCTGGTCTGCTGTCCCTGCTAGTTTTGAATCCAGGAACAGGATAGCATAGAAACTGCATTGAGAACAGATAATACTGAAGTGGGGCCTTCCATGGAGAGAGGCAGGGATATATACATGATGTGCTACATTTCCAGTCTGCATGAAGCTGTAGTGTCACTGCAGTCTGAGCCTGAGAAGATTGTGCTAGAATTGCCACAGCTTTAGGAATGGCTCTAAACCAGCATATTTTGTAAAACAAACAAACAAAAACCCAAAACAAAAAACAACCTGGTATGATTCCAGGTGGTGGTGGTAAGGAGACAGAATGTAGCAGTTCAGGAGGACTCTGGATTCTTAGAGACAAAGGAGATTTTCACACTACACTGTTATAGTGTTACTATTCCACTTTAACTGCTCTGGCTTCCTCCTGTGGAATTCTGGGGTTTGTAGTTTAGTGAGGCCTAAGAGCTCTCTGGCTGAGACTTGTAAATGCCCCTCCCCAAACTGCAAATCCCAGGAT
Organism: Gambelia wislizenii; assembly: GCA_030847615.1. Taxonomy (NCBI): domain Eukaryota; kingdom Metazoa; phylum Chordata; class Lepidosauria; order Squamata; family Crotaphytidae; genus Gambelia; species Gambelia wislizenii. The sequence goes on along the minus strand of JAUMIR010000001.1, from coordinate 339,264,662 downwards.
TCCACAGGAGGCAGCCAGAGCAAATAAAGTGGAATAGTAACACTATAGCAGTGTAGTGTGAAAATCTCTAAAGAGTAAGCAGCTTGGAAAGACAGTTGTGTGGAAGCCCCCTAGTGTATTGGTAGCTTCTTCAGTGTGCATATCTCAAAAATACTGAAACTGAAACTTCCCTATCCAGATGATGTTGCACTATAATTCCTGTCATCCTTGTGGGCCCAAAATATCTGGAGGCCAAGGTTCTTCATTACTGCTGTAGAAGAACAAAGCAGTTATATCCAGTTTGGTTTTGGATTTGTAGGTGGCAGGTTGAATACATGTTGAGAGGGTGCAAGATGGACAGTGAAAAAAACTGATATGAGAATAACCTCACATGAAATGTGTTGGAAGAGAGTTCTGCAGATAGCGTGAACTGCCCAAAAGACAAATAAATGGATCCTAGAGCAAATCAAGCTGAACTATCCCTGTAAGCCAAGACACTGAGGTTGTCATACTTTGGACATATCATGAGAAGACATGACTCACTAGAAAAGACAATGATGCTTGGCAAATTAGAAGGCAGTAGGAAAAGAGGAAAACCACATTACAGGTGGATAGACTTGATCAAGGAAGCCACAGCCATAAGTTTGGAAGACTTGAGCACCGCTGTTGAGAACAGTGTGACCTGGAGTTCTCTCATTCATAGGGTCACCATAAGTCAAAGTTGACTTGGTGGCACTTAACAACAGCAACAATATGCCCAGCTGTAGGGTAGATGAGGCCTAAGTGATCTGCAGTATTGTCTTCTGTAGTCTCCCCCCTCCCCCCTGCACTTTGCTAAATGTCTTGGAGATATAAATCCATCACGAAAGAAGCTTCTGTAGATATCCAGCAATACCCTTGTGGTATTTTCAGCTCTATGTTCTTGGCTTAGCTTTTGCATTTGCTGCCTTTTGCATGCACCTTTTGATGTCTTTGAGTCTGAGATTTTTTCCTCCCACATCTTGCACTTGCTCATTCTCTGATTTTTCTTTGACCAGATCCCTGTTACAGTTTTGAGTGGCTTGCTTCCTGCAGCTTTCTAAGTTGTAGGTCTCTGTGTTCCATCATAATCATTTGTCGTCGTTGTCATCCTACCTTCGCCCACCTAATCCCAGAATCAGGTCTCAAGGAGGCTTACAAAAATTCAGTGAGGTTTATTATACAGATTAAAAAATGCACATGGTGGAAACATACAAAATGTTATTGTTAAAAATCTAATGAAACTATCTCTGGAATTGAAATGATTTAAAATATATCCATTAAAAAGGCAAGAAATTTAAAAAAAAAACCCTGAACACACTGTTTAAAAACTTTGCTTATATATAGTCAAACTATTGGAATTTTTTTAAAAAGTCTTCATTGGTGATAGAAGGTCAACAAGGGGAGTCAGTTTAACACCCCCCCCCCACAGGAAGGGGGAGCTACAGAGTCTGAGAGCAGCCACTAATAAGTCCCTCATGTATGTGCTTGTGAGGGTGAAGAGACTGAGAGAAGGGCTTCCCCTGAAGACCTCAAAGCCTGGGCAGACATCTGTGGGAGAATGGGGTAGATTCTCCTATGAGTTGTCTTCCATACAGCAAGAGGTTATATAGTTGTCCCTTCATATTTGCTGAGGTTTGGTTCCAGGACCCCCTGTGGATACCAAAATCCATGAATAAAGTCCCATTATATGCAGTGGCATAGCAAAATGGTGTCCCTTATTTATATAAGATGGTAAAATCAAGGTTTGCTTTTTGGATTTTTTTTTTTAAGAATATTTTCAAGCCGTGAATACTTAAATCCGTGGATATGGAGGAACAACTGTACTCTGCAGCCTACTATTGTTGGGGGTGGGGGGAGGGAACAGAGGCAGATTTATATCAGTGCTACCTTTTGCTCTTTCGTGCCTTCAAGTTGATTCTGATTTAGACTGCCCTGTCCTATGGGGGGTTTTTTGGCAAAATTTATTCAGAAGAGGCTTGCCATTGCCTTCCTCTATGGCTGAGACTGTGTAACTTGCCCAAGGTCACAGAGTAGATTTTGAACCCTAGTCTCTTGGAGTGCTAGTGCAACACTCAAATCACTACACCATGCTGGCTCCCTCAGCAGAATCCTATCTTGGTCCAGGCATCTCAGCCACGAACTCACTTGGTGGCTGCCTCTTAGTTTGAAATGAGAGTCTCCTATCTTACAAGGTTGTGAGGGGGAAAAGATGAACACATCTATAGAGTGTGCTGTTTTAGAATCTGATCTGCTTTTGGTGCTCCTTTCTGTCCTTCATGGTTTGAACCTGTCTGTTCTCTCTAGTATCCATTGCTTCATTCTTCACGTTTCAGATGTGCTTCTTCTTTTCTTTTTTCTTTTTCCCCATATCTCTGTTTCATCACTGTAGCCCAAGGCTCACCTGGGAAAAATATTAAGCACTTCCCTATACCTAAGTTTTATGAATTCTGTTCTGAGTCCCCCTCCCCACTCCTGCAACTATAATAGAGCTTCAGTACATTATTGTTCAACTTTATATAGGATATATGCCATTTTCTGTTTGGGTAACAAAGCTTTATAGAAAATACTGATAGCATTTAATAGGAGTGTAACTTGAGTGAAGAATGCAATCATAAAGGCAATGCAAGTTCACAGTATTAGCCTTGTAAATTAAAGTTTTGATCAAGTGTGAAAGAATGTTCCCTTTGGGGATCTTTCACAATGTGAGGGAAATCTTACCAAGATTGAAGTTATGCTGCAATACAGGGTTTCCTTTCAATTTAAGATAATTTCTAGCTTGGGACAATTTTTGTCATCATATGATCCAATGTTTGTTTCTCATGTTCTATAGAAATGAAATTAGAGTGTATGTATTATTCCCTCCCCATTCTTAGTTCTTCAGTTGCCCATTTGTATTTCCCTAGGCATACCCTTCAAGGAAGAAATATATGTCATACTTGGCAGTTTTTTTTGCATGGATATTACTTTTTTTTTAAGTGCAGGAAAAAGGCTGTAGCATCTAATATAATGAATGAATTTATAGACAGGAAAATGAACATTCTTGCATTTTCTCTGACAAAAACAATATCTATGTAGGGTGGCAAATTGTGTGCAGCAGTCCTAACTGCTTGATGAAGCAGAGTGTAATATACTTCCTTACCTTTGATACACTGGAACAGAAAGGGCACATCTGTCCCAGAATCTCCCCTGCTGGACAGCTACAGTTCCCAACCTGTTGCTGTTCAGATATTTTGAACAGAACTCCCGCTATCCCTGGCTATTGGCCATACTAATGGGAATGACAGGAGTTGTAGTCCCCCAGAATCTGAGGTGTGCCAAATTGAGGGAGACTGGTATATTCTACGCCTCTCAAATATCCCCCTCTCACATATTGCTGCTGTTTCTAAATGTGGAGAAAATTTCCTCTGGTGCTGCATTTTTCATTGTAGTTTAGCTGTCTGCTGGTTTAGTAAACCTGCATTGCGTTCTCCTTAATTTCTTCTCAAGTGTTTCTCAAGCAATCTGATGTGGTAGACTAGCACTTTTTCCTCCCAGTGTGCCAACTTATTATTTTATTCACATAATTTCCTGGGAACTGGCTGTGGATCAGTAGCTGATGGCTCATAAACTGGCATGGATCTGCAGACACACCACTTTGAAAAGCACTGTTCTAGTTCTAGCTGCTGGTTTTCTGTGTTCTTGTCAATCATTCCTGCCACATTGGCTCTCTTCCTGTCTTCCTCTCCTCCTAAGTGAAATTCCTTTCTTCCTACTATAGTAGGGCCTCCAAATCCTGTGTTCTTTTGTGGTAGCTCCCTCAGGAATTTCTCTGGGCATTTTCTCATGTCTTTCCTATGAAGCCCTTAGTATATTGATACATAGAGATTAGGAATGGTCTCTCAGAGACAGAGTATGAGGGACCAGAAGGAAGAAATATGTGGGCAAAAAACAAAAACAGTCCAGTTACTGGTATATGGAGTAGAAACTTGGCTAACAGCTCTGGAGAAGTACAAAATACAATTAGGTTCAAGTTTGGATTGTAGAAATAAACTAGAAAAATGAGGAGCCTGAGTGGCAAGAACAGAAATATCTGTTCTGATTTTTTCCTTCAGAGGCATTACTGCCTGCTTTTAAATTTCCCTTGTATGGACTCAGAGGGAGAGGCTGTCTGGTTCCAATTGCTTCAGCCTGGTGTTCCCGTGCAGGCTATGGATTGGTCCGGTTTACAGTCTTTGGGCTGTGTTTTAATCTTAGGTCTTTCTGTCACACTGAGGGAGAGTTCTCCCCCTTCTACTAGGTTTCACTTCTATTCTTGAGTACTAGCAGGGTAATAGCCAGTTGGAACTGTTTCTGGAACACACATTCCCCATAACCCTGATGCTGGCTGTTTCTCCTCCTATCCAGGGTTTGGCCCTCTCTAGAAATCTAGTGGGAGCCTGTTGCCGTAGTGATGGGAGCAGGCCCCAGCTTTACCTCACTGAATTCCAGTGACTGTGCCAAGCAATTGAGAAATCAGGAGGAGGGGGAAGTACTCCAGATGTTTACTCCCTGCTCTGCATATCCGGGTTGGGAGAGCGTATACAGCTGAGACAGAGCGAGCAGAAACTTCCTGTTGCTCGAAGGGGTGGGGAAGCAAGAACTTGGAAAGAAAAGAGACTTGAAGGGCAGCCAGATGGGAGTGTTGTGGCGAAGTGACAGGAGTTGCCAAAGGAAAGGCGGCTGCATAAAAGTTCAAGACACAGAATTGGCATGAGAAGGAAAGAGAACAGAGTATATTGGCGGGGTGTGACAAAGGTGGAGCGGGGCAGTCCTGTGTAGAGCAGATCAAGAGCACAGGCGAGGAAATAGAGTCTGAGATTCTCATCCTTCAACATGAGTCACAGCCTGGGTGCTTGTGGGAGATTCACTCCCTTCATCCTTGTTCCAGCCTGCCCTGGGAGTGGCTTAACATGGGACTGACTGTGTGTATGTGTAAGAGAGAGTGCATGGGCATGTATTAGTTAAGTTAGCAAAGATTTAATTATATCTATCCTTTCTCCCAGGACTCGGACCCAATGGGTGGCGATTAGGAGGGAGGGAACAAGCAGAAAGAGAAGGGGGATTCAGACTGGAAAAGAAGTCAAGTGGAAATGTTACAGCAAAGTGACCAGATGTCAAATCTATCTGAAAACTTTTTTTTTTTGTGGAGTTGACTCCAGTGGTCTGCCAATGGATAGGAAATCTTGTTTATTTGTTTACAGGATTTTGCAAATTGTATAAACTCCTTTTTCTGTGCCCTAGGGACTGACAATTTATGTGGCGTTCTGAGTCCCAGCCTGGTGATGTGATGGATTCTAAAACCCAACCGTTGTCCTCCCCACTTCCCTGTACTGCAGCCAATGGACATAGGGGACCCAAACAACCATCCGGCGCCGCTGAGACAGGTATGTTCTGTGATATTAGCCTTTAACTCAAGGGCCAGTAGGATTGACTTGATCATTGTGTTAAATGCTGGGTTGTTTTGTCAGGTTTGTAGAGACTGGGTTCCCCCCCCCCCCGTTAAGAGGTCATGGGTCATCTCAGATTTAAGAACTAGGCTTTTTTTTTCCTTTTTCTTTTTTTTTAGAAAGCAGGTCTGCACAATGTAGCTCATGCTTAATTGCACTGCTGAAAGGTGTTGATTTTATATACATGAGAAGGATTTTTTCTTTTATTTTTACATGGGAGATGATGCAAACATATATTAATTACCTACTTTTTGAAGTGCTGCTGGCCCCCAAGAGCTGTGTCATGTTATTGTCTTTACCGTAAAGACATTAGCATTTATATGCAATCCCAAGGGACTTCACAAGCTGTGTTAGTAGTATTTTTTGACGTGCGTAATTTAGACGCTCATCCAATCTAACTTGTGTCCAACATTGCATGAGATCTTTAATGATTTCTCTTTGGTCAACATATTACAATTTGTTACATTATATGCTGATAGCTCTGTGAGACTGTAGAGTGAATTACATATGAGCAGTGCTACACTCTGGGCTCAGCTAGACAGGAGAAATAATTGCAGAAAATAGCACCTTACCTCCCTATCGCAGCAGTATTAATTTATGCCCATGACAAATTTGCAAGATTGCTGGCGTGGAAATTGGCTGAGTTTGCAGTTTACACAGAGCATTCCCCCCCCCCACCACCAAAAGGTAGTGGCTGCGAGTGAGTTGCCTCCTGAAAATCTCTCACCATCCTCCCCCTGCTTTTTTTAAAAAAATAACAGATGTGGAAGAGCTATTTTCTGCTTTAAAAAACCTTTTTGCTTTTGTTCTAATGCTTGATTGTGCACAGGATCGTTCAGCTGGCAAAAACAACAACAATGGCAGTTCTGGCCACTTCCTCCCTTACAAACCTGCCCCCACCGAGGTCTGACCAATCAGGCTTCAGCTCTTCTATGTGCCCCTTTTCGAATTGGTTGTTCAGATGGTCTGTTATGTGCATTTTTGCACAATTTTTAAAAAAGATTGCGAGAAACAGTGAAAGCTGTTATCACAGTCTATTTGGTGCTTTCAGCCCTCCTCCTTCCCCGAAGGGTGATTCCCAGCAGGAGCTCATCTAAACAACAGGTATTCTGCCTGCATTCTTTCTGGATTTTTTTGTCCTCTAAACAATCCCTAAATGTTTCTGAGGTCTATTTTTTTTTTAAACACAGAAGTGAACTGTCAAGGAGTGCTGTTAGTTTCACTGCCCATCAGCCCAGCTCCACAAAACTTTTGCTCTAGTCTTGCTCCAGTTACACATAACTAACTGGAGCAAAGGGATCTTGTAGCATCTTTGAGACTAACTTGAGAGAAAGCTTTTCCCTTTACGACTGATATTCCAGACGAACACGGTTATATCTTTGAATAACAAACTGGAGCTGATCATGGGTGATGATACATACACATGTAGATGTGCATCTGAATGGGTAAAAGATTTGGTTGAATTGGGAAAGGAAGGTGTTGACTACCTTATGTTAGTGATGAGCATCCCTAGCACTGCTTTTCCTGTGACAGCCTGAGAAACATAGTAAAAAAGAGGGTTTTATATTGTGCTGAAACAGGGATGTTAACAAAATGCAATTATCTCTAACCTGCTCCTCCTACTGTTCAGCTGAGTATTGGTTATAACAGCCAGTGGAGAGGAACAACAGGTGCTTTTATACTTAGTGGTGCCTAATACAGGCTGGTCCCACCTGAAAACAAGCTCCAGTTGTGAAAAGTAATGGGAGTGGGGGACTTTGGGAAGAAGATGCAGGGTTTTGGCTTTTTTCCCCCCCAGTAAAGGGCATTGGTTACAAGCTGTTCCCTTGAAACATGGTTCAGAAATTTTGAATATAAAACTGATTTCAGGCATTTTGTGTATGTGTGCATGGTAAGGCAGTGATTTCCCTTCTTGTATTTTAGTCATTATGTGTGGTGGTTGAACTGTCCATTAAAAACCTGCCCACCTCTCCCCAACTTTAGGGGATGCCCGCCCAAAGCCACCTGTGAAACCCAAGCCCTGTGTGCTGCCAAAGCCAGTCATGCCAACAAAACCTGCTTCTGGATTGCGGCAGACTCTTTCTGAGGTGCCCTCAGCTGAAAAGATCAATTTGCTGGCTGGGCCCAAGCCATACAGCAGTGGAGCTGGCAATGCTGTTAAACGCCTTTCCTTTAGTCTCAACAAGTGCCCTCCAAAAGAAGCAGCCAATGGGAAAGAGGCTCTACCTGGATTTTCCACTCCAGTCAAACCATCTGGAGATGGAGAAGAAGTTGGGCATGCAAAGAAATCCAGTGTAGCAGATGGAACTCCTGGGGAAGAATGTGAAGACTCCTCCAGTATACGCAAGGCTACTGTCCCCTTCAAAGTGAAACCAGTGCCAGTAGCAGCCAAACCAGAGCGTTTTCCTGGAACCACAGTGGAGGAGATTTTGGCTAAGATAGAGAAACCCAACAAAGAAGGGCCAAACAACCCCGACAGGCCTCGGCTGGTGCGTTCGTTCTTCAGCCAGGATGGTGGCACAGCTGTTCACTTGGGACCTAAAGGTTATGCTGCATTCCGGAGATATTCCAATGGAGGAGAAGGAGGAGGAACTGAGCCTGAGGATCCTACGTACAGAGTCTCTGGTGAAGTTGAGGAGAGCTGCTTGTCAAGGAACAAGGAGGAAATCACAAGTTCAAATGGCCAGCATATGCCTGAATCTGAGCAACCAGCAGAAGCAGTAGAGAGAAACACAGATTTCCTCTCTAGAGACAGGTGAGCTGTTTACATGAGTTGAATAGTCAGATACCTGAGGGGGGATTCTGGGTTATTGTGGACTGCTGACTTTACAGTGTACAGTCGTCCCTCCACATTCACGGGGGTTAGGGTTTTGAAACCCCCACGAATGTGGAAAAACCACGAATAAAAAATGCTGCTCCTGCGACACCCCTCCCCCAGCGGGAGGGAGGTGGCGGGAGGGTGTCTGGCCAGCCTGGTTGGCCTCTCCGCGGCCTTCCTGTGGGGACTCCGAGCCTTAGAAGCCCCGGAGCCCGCTTAGGAAGGCTGGGAAGTGCAGCGGGTGGATGGCTGCCCTGCCTCCCCGCGGCCTTCCTGAGGGGACTCTGGGGCTTTGAATCCCCAGAGCCTGCTTAGGAAGGCTGGGGAAGGCAGCGGGCAGGCAGGCGGGAAGCTGCTCTGCCTCTCCGCGGCCTTCCTGGGGGGACTCTGGGGCTTTGAAGCCCCAGAGCCCGCTTAGGAAGGCTGGGGAGGTCAGCAGGCAGGCGGGAGGAAAGCTGCCCTGCCTCTCCGCGGCCTTCCTGAGGGGACTTAGGGCTTTGAAGCCCCGGAGCCTGCTTAGGAAGGCTGGGGAGGTCAGTGGGCGGGCAGGAGGAAAACTGTCCTGCCTCTCCACGGCCTTCCTAGGGGACCCCTGGGCTTTGAAGTCCCGGAGCCCGCTTAGGAAGGCCGGGGAGTTCAGCAGGCGGGCCGGAAGCTGCCCTGCCTCTCTGAGGCCTTCCTGAGGGGACTCCGGGGCTTTGAAGCCCCGGAGCCCGCTTAGGAAGGCCGGGGAGGGCAGCAGGAGGGAGGGAGGGAGGGAGGGAGGGAAGCTACCCTGCCTCCCCGCAGCCTTCCTGAGCGGACTCCAGGGCTTAGAAGCCCTGGAGCCCCCTTAGGAAGGCCGGGGAAGGCAGTGGGCAGGAGGGAGAGAAGCTGCCGTGCCTCCCCGCGGCCTTCCTGAGGGGAGTCCGGGGCTTTGAAGCCCTGGAGCCTGGGAGGGCAGCGGGCGGGCAGGAAGGAAACTGCCCTGCCTCCCCGCGGCCTTCCTGAGTGGACTCCGGGGCTTTGAAGCCCTGGAGTCCGCTTGGGAAGGCCGGGGAGGGCAGCAGGTGGGCAGGAAGGAAACTGCCCTGCCTCTCCGCAGCCTTCCTGAGCAGACTCTGGGGCTTAGAAGCCCCAGAGCCCTTTAGGAAGGCCGGGGAAGGCAGCAGGTGGGCGGGAGGCCGCCCTGCCTCTGCGGCCTTCCTGAGGGGACTCTGGGACTTAGAAGTCCTGAAGCCCCTTCAGGAAGGCCGGGGAAGGCAGCGGGAGGGAGGGAAGGAAGCTGCCCCCCCCCCGGGCCTTCCTGAGTGGACTCTGGGGCTTTGAAGCCCCGGACCTGCCTCTGGAAGGCTGGGGAAGGCGCAGGCAGGAGGTTGCCCCGCCTCTTGCCGGCCTTCCCGAAGGGGCTCGGGGCTAAACCGTGAATAATCAAAACCACAATTGTGAAAGCCGCAAATGTGGAGGAGCAACTGTATTTCCAAGTGAAAAACCTGAGGTGAGGTGGGACTCAGTAGCTCTTCAAATCCTTGACTGCTAGAGAAAGTTAAAATAATGCACTTCAGAGTAATGATCTGTTGGAATTTTTTCACTGTTCTTTCATACTTAGCTCTAGGAAAGCTAAGTTATCCATGTGAAGTAAAAATGAGGTTGTCACAGTTGAAGGCTGCAGTCCTGGTCAGGCATACACGGGCATAAATCTTATTCAAACCAGTGTGGCTTTTCTCTGTGTTAGCTTAGGTGGAATCGGGCTTATTGCTCATAGTTGTAGTCTTTGCACAAGCCCAATTACGGTATGTTAAATCTTAGGATAGTGTCGTGAGTAGAAGCAATTCTCATATTTTTATTTTTATTTTTGCAAGTGAGCATTGACCCGACAGGGGTTAAAAAAAACAACAATTTTGTATATAATGTGATGCTGTTTGAGCTTTCAGTGAGGGCTAGAATCCTCCACATTTTGTGTACTTAAATAAATTTTAAAAAAGATTCATTTGGAGTGGCCATGTCTGGGTTTGAACCTTTCCCCTCTATTTCGTAGATTATATTTCCTTTGGGGTATCATTATTTTCAATAATAATCAGTCTTGTTTTCTGATAGTGGTGTTTCTTTCTCACAGCAGCTCCAGTCGACCTAGCATGAGCTGCGATGGAGGCCAAGCTGGACATAGCAGTCCGCCATCTCCCCCTGGTGTGAGTTATCTGCAGCACGGCAATTCCTCCGCTGGGCTCTCTCCTTCCTGGCTCTCCTCTGTCTCAGGGGTATCTGCCACCTCTCTCCTTCTGGGCTCCCTTTCTGTAGGGTGCGTGTCTCCTTTCTCTACTAATGATTCTCTTCAGGAAGAGATTGATAACCCAAGCAAAAAAGTCGCACCATCATGCACTACGCCTGGGTTTCTTAGGCCAAACTTGTGTCCCCTTTTCAGTCACAGGGTATGTCAGCAAAAATATCCTGTGCACTGCCTTACCCAGTGCCTGACATTTTGGGATTTGAAATATTCAGCCATATTCCTGTACATGTTAGTTAGCAGCTGACACTAATTCTTAGGAAGGGTAAATCTATGTAGCTTGCATGGCTCAGGGTTGAAGAACTCAAAGCATGCTGCTTGCCAACTGGTATGGCACTTAGGTCCCCATGACTATCACAGTACTTACATTCTCCCCAATCCCCACCACAACAAGAAAGTGAGAGAAATAAGTCCCTGTCCCTTAAGGCTTTTAAAGAACAAAACCTGGCCTAGGCTGACTAGATTGTATGAGCCTGGGCTTGACTATGCTTGAAAGATTAATGCAGTGTCCTGGGCCCTTAGCTGAAGGGAAGGGAGCAGCTATGACTCAGTGCATACAGTTCAGTGACCTGTCAGGTATGTATGAAATAGTTCCCCAACTGCTTTGCCTGAGAGCAAATCCACCAGCATGTAAGGCATAGCATCCACTTGCTGCTTGCTTGGGGTGGGTGATGGTAATGATTACCTCCCTTTGCCTCTCCCAGGAAAGGAGGGGTGAAGAAAGCTTGCAGCTCACAGGGTGTGATCTACTTAGCTTGGTTCTTTCTTCTTTTCTGTAGGTCTAGGTGGAGAGGAGGCAAGGCCTGGGGTGGGGCATACAACCTTTGTGTTTCTGCAGCATGTTGACTGGTTTCTTCAGCTTCTCTTTTTTCCCTTCCTCCTCCACTCTTTGCATTTCATTTCCTTCTGGCTTTAATGATTATGGGTTTGGGGAGGGTTTTTACAGGATGAGGTCAGGGAATTTATAGCAGAAGCAGAGCTTCCAGTTTTTGTGTCCGTGTTTTTTTGTGGGGGGTGCAGGTTCTGCAGTACAGAAGCGGAGAACTTTTGTCCATAGGCTCATTCATGGGAAAGGAGACAGGATTGGATAGGAGAACCTTTTATTTTAAATAACAGCTTTGGGATGAGAGTGGAAGTTAAGGATTTAATTGGGATGCTTCAGATGGTTTCACAGACTGAGAAATGATTTCTTTTTTTAACCAATCCTTCCCTTCTTTCTCTCCCCCAGACCTATCAATCCCCTGCTGTGTTTTCTACTGGAGTCACACCTGGGTCCCCTGCTGAAGCTGCCCCAGGTGCCCCATACGTGCCATCAGATGTCCCCAGCACTCAAACTCAGCTTCCACCAGGTTCTCCTGATGCAGCTGATCCCCTCAGATCTCCTGTTCGGGTCTCCTTTAGTCCTGCCCAGGCTCCAGGTTCCCCCATGGCTCTTCCAGATCTTTGGTGTCCAGGATCCCCCAGTACTATAATTAAAACTTCTTCGGGATGTTCCCCATCATTGGGTCTCTCAAATCTCTCTGCAGGGTCCCCAGAGGTGTCTCCTCTTCTTGGGCAACCTGCCAGTTTGACCTGTGTTCCTGTGGATCACAGCTTGGAAACTTCCCATTGTGCCTTGGGAGTCTCTGAGTCCCCTGGTTCCCCAAGCACTTCTCAGTACCATGTTGGTTCTGATCAGCCTCCTGGTTCTCCCTCTCGCATGCAGGACTCCTCTTGCTTACACTCCCAGGAACAAGATTCTCTTAAGAATCAAGAACAGGCACTCACTCTCGAGGATGAGGGCCCACAGCTTTCTCAGTTGGGCCTGCGACGTGCCTCAGAGGGAGTGGTGCAGCCACGGGGTAAAAAACTGGTCAGGGAGGAGCTGGGGGGGTCCTTGGCTGTCCTGCCAAGTAAGGGGGCCCCTCCCATGGAGCAAGCTGTAGTGGGAGAATCCAATTGGAGCCTTTCTCAGTCCTTTGAATGGTCGTTCCCTAGCCGGCCTCTGGATTTTGGTGGGAGGAGACTAGGGTCCCCTCCCCGGTCTCCCATTCAGGAGGCTGATGACTCTGGCCTCTTGGAGGTAGAATTTGGGGGAAGGAGCCCTAGGCTGGAAGGGACAAGTAATGAATCAGGCTCAGAAGGCCAAAGCAGGAGAGGGAAGGAGGCTGAGGCTTGCAGGAACTCTTCCTACCTTGGTGTCTCCAAAGATTCCCTAAAGATGTTTGAAGGAGAATTGGAGTCCCCTTCAGCCCTTGGGATGTCAGCTCCTGGAGGTCCTTCTGCTCAGGAAGAACTTAGTAGCTGCAAACTGATTAGCCCTATTCTAGCAGCAGAGAATGTTTTTAAAGAAGAGCCTGAGGGCTTTCTGCCTCTTGCCCCTAGCCATGAGGAAGGGGCTTTCCGGGCAATGGAATCACTGCCAAGTGTAGAGCAAACTGCCCCGCCTGCAGAGCCTTGCATCTTTTTCTCAGAAGATTCCCAATTGCAAATGGCTGCTTCCTGCAAGGAGGAAAGTGGTGCTCTGGCACTGGCACAAGAAGGCAAGGCAGAGGATATTGACCTATTGAGGGTGACTGATCCTGATCCTGGATCTCATTGGCTGGATGAACTTCTGGCATCTCCTCCACCCAGTGCTGATGACACAAAAAGGAGAGGCATGTCCAAGTCTGAAGACCCCACAGGACCAGAGGTAAAGGGTCTTTGGGTGTGGGAAATTTGCAGAGACAAACAAAATGAAGTTATGAGTGAAAAGTACTGTTGGCATTCTCCTTCAAGTTCTTTAGAGCCTGGCATCTACTGTCTTTGGGCCTTCAAGTTGCTGTGAACTTAATGGCTACCCCATGAATTCCATAGGGTTTTCTTAGGCAAGGAATTCTCAGAGGTAGTAACCTCCTGTCTTGATTTCTGTAATGAACTCTACATGGGGCTACCCTTATGCTTGGTTGGAAACTTCAACTAGTACAGAATATGGCAGCCAGACTGGTCTTGGGTACATCCAGAAGAGACCATATAACACTGATCTTAAGATCATCCCACTGGCTGCCCATTAGTTTCCGGGCCCAGTACAAGGTGTTGGTTATCACCTTTAAAGCCCTAAATGGCTTGGGTTCAACCTATCTTTTGGACCGCCTCCTTCCATATAATCCTCCCCATACACTCAGGTCCTCTGGGAGGAATTTGTTACAACCTTTAAAAACTAGCCTTTTTTTTTTACCTCCTGGAGGGCCTTTTTGGCTGTTGCTCCCAGATTATGGAATAGCCTGCTGGATGAGATCCGTCACATCACCACCCTAAATAGCTTTTAAAAAGCTCTTAAGATGGATCTCTTCTGGCAGGCCTTTCCTGAATAGATACCTGGCCATCAAAAAAAAAAAAAATCTAGCATGTCCCGACCTTGCTACGGCCACTGTCCGTTGCTTATTTTTATTTTTTGTATTTTTTAAAAAGTATGTTTTAATTCCTGAATTATTTAATTGTATTTTAAGGGGGGGTGGGATTGAGGGTTCGGGATGTATATTTTAATTGTTGTAAGCCGCCCCGATTGTGTTTTGTAGAGGGGCAGGATATAAATACATTATTATTACGGTATTATTATTATTATTATTATTATTATTATTAGGTGATTTGCCATTGTCTTCTTCTGGCATTTCTTGGCAGCCCCCCATCCAAGTATTAACTGGGCTGCACCCTACTTAGCTTTCAAGATCAGATGGAATCTGGTGCCTTCAGGGAATTTAGGCCCTACTAGAACCTGGCATGCAAGGTGTTAAATGGAGCCAGGTGTGGCTTGGTTGGTGCCCAGTAGGGTAACAGCGACAGGGCTTGTCTTTGTGAAGGGCAGGTCTTGGTTTTTTGTAAGCTGCAAAGTGGTTGAACAGGTTAGGTGGCTACAGTCCATGCAAGAGCAGAAAGTGAGCCAAAAAGTGCTACCATGTGGGATAATCCTCCAATCCTCCTGAGAGGAGTAGCTCCTCTTCCCTCTCCAAATTCCATTTTCTTTATGTGTCAGAGTTGTTGTTGACTGGATGGTTTCACCTCCTCACCAGCAAGAAGTTATGGCCTGAGCACCATTACATTCTACCAAAAAGTGTTATTTATTGTACTGCCCTGTGTACAGTAATGAAGTGTGTGCTTAGGAAGGCATGGTTGCTCTAGAGCCCACAAACTAACAGTACACAAACATGGTTGTAATAGGTAGTACTTCTGAAAGCTGAGAAAACCAGATGGGCCAATTAGAGTTTCGGAGGCTTGGTTTTGGGATTCCTATGCAGTGCACATCTAACTCATTTCCAGTGACTCCTGTTTCCTTGCCTTGTTGGACCTCATAAATAACGTTTTTACAACTTTTTCACCTTCCTTGCTAAAACATCTTTGCCAAAATTTTTCTATACTGTTCCTCAGAGCTGGTATTTCTGCAGACACATCTCACACAACCATCATCTTAGGAAAAAGTGAACAAAATCTATTTATAGAAATATTATAAGTGGCATAAACACATGATTGGATACAGCTTTCTAATTTGTAGGCACATATCAAACTATAGTTGACCAGGATCATCATGGATGGTAGTCTTTAAGTGGGTTTGACCCACAATGTACCTGGAATGCTTTCCATATAGGAAAATGGTAATGTAGGAAGTAGCTTTTATGTTATGAACAGAGGAAATTACATTACCCTGGACCATTGAGTTCAGTGCAGTTTACACCAGTAGTGTTCAGTCTTTCTAGACCTGTGTCACACTTTTAGTTGAAATATGCATTGGGAGCAAGGTCTTAATTTTTAAAGTATACACTTGTATGGGAGTAGTGTGAAGTCAGGCTGACCAAGTGAGCGAATCGTGACCCATCAAATGAAGACCAGTGGAATACATCAGGGCAGGCAATCGGGTATCCTCCAGCTGTCTTGGACTACATAAATTCCAATCTGCACAGTCTAGTCAGAGATTACGGGAACTGTAATCAAAAATATCTAGAGAGAACCAGGTGGCTTATCTCACTCTGTGCTGACTGGAAGCAGTTCTCTAGGGTCTCAGAGTTGTGGTTTTGGTGAGTAAGCATGGCAGCCTCAATCCAGTTACTAGTCCCAATTAAAGTAGACCCATTGAGACAACTGATAAATGGTAAGTCAACATAGATTTTTCTTGGTTTTTTTCTGGGCTGTGAGGCCGTGTTCTGGAATAGTTTCTGATGTTTTGCCTGCATCTGTGGCTGACATCTTCAGAGAATGGTTGGGTAGGAGTGTATGTGGAGTTTATATGCTGTGAACCCCTGTTGGGGAGTATATGTAAATTTGTGTAATTGACAGCCTGGAAAAAAACCAAGAAAAATCTATGGATGCCAGCCGTGAAAACCTTTGACTTCACGGTAAGTCAACACTTAAGCAACTCCCATTGATTCACTGGGACTGGTCTAATTGTGACTACCGGTTGGATTTAGGCTGGGATCTTTTACATGCAGAACAACTAGCAACACCAAATTTAAAAGTTAAGTGAATACATCCAAACTGATGGGAAGACCCTGGTAAATCTCCATTTTCCACTTGTCCCTTTAGTGTTTTTCTCATATTGGGTATTGCTCAAAGGAGCATCTTTCCTAAATCAAATCCCTTCTAATTTTTTGTACCCTCCCCATGTGGTTTTCCTCTTTGTCTTGTTTTTCTTTATTAGGATCTCCTTGGATGGTCACGGAAGGACCTTTGCAGTGAGTTTGGCATTGTGGGAACGAATCGGTCTACCACCTTTGGCATGGGCTGGGCTGGTGGTGACAGCAAGGTGGATTGGCCTGGCAAGACAGAACAGGATCGAGAGTTTGGCACTGGTGTACAGGACTGGCCAAGCACATATAGCATTGGTGATACCAAACAGCAGGATATGGAATTTGGTGCCATCCAGCAAGACTGGACCACTGGAACACCATTGCTGGGCAGTTCCAGCCCAAGAGAAGAAGACTGGCTCACTGCTTACAGCAGCAGTTGCACTGAGCAGCAGATTAAGGAGTCAGATTGGAGCAGCTCGTATAGCATCAGCACTACTCAGTGTCAGGACAGAGAACCATATGTGAGGAAGCCAGGCTGGCCCATACTCTGCAGTGCTGAGGATGATAAGGGGAGCAGTGAGTTTGTAACCGAGAAGACAGGCTGGAGCAGCCAGTATCATTCTGGTGCTTCAGGAGAAACTACCTGGCAAAAGAAATGCAGTGTAGAAACTACCAGCTGTCCAGAACTGGAGATCAACACTAAATCATCTGCTGACAGCCATCATGAGATTGAACTGAGGACTGGTGATCACAGAGCTGTGGATGGTATCTCTCACATTGCCACATTCAGTACCAGTGAGTCATTCTGGCCTAGTGAATCCAGTGCTGGTAGTGCTGACCAAATGGAAAAAGAGTTCAGTGCCCACCAGTTAGAGCAACCCAGTGAATATGAATCCAGGCAACTGGATTCTCAGGTTAGCACCCAGCAGCACCCACGGCCTAATACGTATGGCTTTGATGGTAGCAGTGGTCAGGAGTCTGAACCGAATGCAAAAGTGTTTGACTGGTCCAACAGATATGACATGAGGGTTTCCCAAGGCCACAGTGGTGACTTCAATGCTGAAAAGCCAGATGGAGCTAATGAATATGATGATTGTCAAGCAGGTTGGGAAAGAGAAGCAGGTAATGGAAATAGGGGCGATATCACTAAATCTGAGACTGGTAATCTGGAATTCCATATCCAGAACCAAGTCTGGGTTGATGATTATAAACTGAAAGAAACTGATGCACAAGATAGTGATTTTTCTACTAGTATAAGAGACTGGGACAAAAATGCTGATCTTTCAGGAACTGAACAGAAAAAACAGTTTGGTGCCATAGAGAAGGACCAAGCTAGCAGCTCTGGACAATTAGATTTACCAGGTGAAAGCGTGATGATGGATGTGGAGGAGACAGGGGATAGTGTTATAGATCTGGGTGGAAACTTAAGAACTATGACCAGGGTTGAGTTCAGAGGAATTGGAGAGGGACAGCCTAAGTGGACTCAAGATCTTAGCCTCACAAATATGGATCTGTCCAGTGACTTGAAAATTGAAAACCCAGATGTCTCTAAAAAACCTACAGAGAAGGAGCCGCATTGGTTCCCAGACTTGTCTGTCTCATCAGAGGCAGTGGATACCAGAGAGCCAGGTGTGGGACAGGCAGATTTTCCCTACATTTCTGGTGCTGAAAATATGGAGGTATCTGATTTGAGGCCCAAGACTTTGGATGGAGCTGAGGAAGTGGGGCTAACACAGATGGATTGCACGGGTGCAGCTAAAGAGGAGAATAAAGACTCCAGTTACCACTTTGGAGCCATTGGTTTAGAGTGCGATACAATGGAGCACCAAGAAGGAACTGGGGACTCTGCAGTGAGGTAAAGGCTTGTAATTAATCTCTATTAAAGTTGGGGTGGGAGGAGACTAATAAATATAACTTGATAAAGGAAATGAAATACTAATTGATTTTGTTCTTGCATTCATTTGTAAGTCATCATTTTAAATAATTAGTCAATTAGCTTACTTCCTAATCTGTTTGCCACCCTCCCTTTCTTCCTTGCAGTTACCTGTTGTTGCTATAGGAAACACCACATGGCACTCTTCCTGTTGTACAGAGCTGATGAATTCTTGCAGCTTCCTCTTAAAGTCAGAAAACATTGAAAGGGTGTAAATAAGCAGCAGATGCAGTGTTGTACTGTAAAAGTACAGTCCAGAATTAAAGTAGTAGTTGCTCCTTATTCTGATCTTAAAACCATAAGGACTGAAGATATAGAGGAGTGGTTTTTTTTTTGTTTTTTGTTTTTGATCTTTGTTAGGAGGGACAGAGACACAGTAGTCCTAGTAAGCCATTGGTTTTCCCTAGTGGAGACATCCAGTGGTGTTCCATGGCTGCCTCCCATCTTATCAGAAAAAAGTGTACAGACCCAACAGCCACTTTATGGATGTTTTACTGGCTTGGGAAACGTAGCAGACTACTGTGGCTGTTCTAGAATAAACTTGCATGCAGTTGCAGTCACCCAGAGGCTTATTTTGGTTCACCCTAGGTGAATAGACAAGGTCCTAATGACAGAGCTATTCTTTGTTCTGCCAGTTACCCACTTTGCTCTTGTGTGGTCAGTTCCCCATCCATTCCAGTGTTTTGTCTTGGATAGCTGCCATGTTCAGTAAGATGGAAGACAAGGAGACCGATTATTTCTGAACTGCATTTAGTGTTTGGCTTTCAATTAGCTGTCTGTGCTTGCAACATCCTGTACCAGCAGACCCCATGTTCTTTATATATAGCATCAGCAAACTCATTCAGTATGCTCTGAAGCTGCTGCCTCCTGTAATGCTCTTGTCCCTTTTTTGTGATGAATGCAGAATGAATGGTAGTATCTGTCATTCTTTTTATTATGTTCTGTAGGTTTTTCTTCTCCACCCCTGTTCCCCAAATTTTTTTTTCTATTATTGAATATAATCTTTGCTTTGCTAACTGGCATTGCTTTTTAGCTTGCTGTGGTGCTTTACATTTGAGATTCAAAATTCAATCTCTGTGGAAAATGAATAAAGGTCAGCGATCACTGTTGTTGGTGTCTTCCCCATTTCCCTCTTTATTTCACTGACAATTACCTAAAACTTTCCCCAGGATTTTTGATGCCAATTGAAATATATAGGTCCTCAACTGGGCAGCATATTAGGGACGGGCAATTGTTGGGGACTGCTGGGTCTTGTCCCCCTCCCATGGCTTCATCATCTCCATTGTTCTCCCCCTGTGATTTCACACAACACCTCATGGGTGCAGTTAATTATTTTCACACGCATCCCGAATAGCCTCCCCCCCCCCACCTCTGAGCCACATTATCAGGCATTTTTGGCTCCTCTCATTTTTTAGGCCTATGGAAGCCTTTTTGCAAACCAGGAAGTGACCAGACTATCTGTTCTGAAGAAAGTCCTGTACAGGCAGACGGAAAGCCTCTGCAGACTTAAAAAAAGAGTTGCTTGTGGGATGGGGAAGCCCCCAAACATGGCTAGTATACCCCCATCAGGCTAGGATCACACTAATTGGCCATTGGGAGGGGAAGTTTCAACCCCCCCTCCCATTTTGATGTGGGATTCAAACCCCCAGCTGTGTTTTACCTGCACATTTCTTTGACTCCTATCTTTCCCCCCTGCTGCTTGAACCTCTCCCCTCATTCTAGCAAGTGATATTAAGGCTCACACCAGCACAAAGTAAGGCAAAGCATTTGTTGGGACCCATGGCTAATGCAAGAGCTTGCCAAACTTCAGCCTGACATTGTCTCTAATCTACCCTTCTCTGTGGATCTTCTGAACATTGTGGATTATGCATGAGCATGCCACTTGGAACTTCCTGATTGGAAAATGGGTCCTTTGCCATAATGCATTGCAGCAGGCTCTTCCCTTGAGAGGAGTGCTCTTCATCTCTCTAGTGGTCTAACTTCCCAACTGCTGTCTAGGTGCTTGGAAGATAAACGGGGGAGGGGGGTTAAAGGCTGTACTGCTGTGGATGGAGCATCATCTAACAGACAGCAAAACAGGTGAGTCAGGAAGAATTGGACAGACCGTACTGGCTTTTTGCCTCATGTAGAAGCCCTCAAACCCATAACAAGAGTGCACTCAAATCTGGAATGTTACCACTATAGAAGGGAGGGGATGGTGGAACATGCGGTATAACTTAGAAATGTTGTGTCTTAGCTGGCTTTTACATAACGGACATATTCTTGCAATCTTCTCACCATGCCCTGCATATATATGTTGGACCCAGAGGAAAAGTTAGTTCAATTCTATTTTCAAATATTTGAGATTGTCATCATGTGGTCCTTTGCACCAAAATAATAAATAAATGAATAAATAAAAATATGCATAACCACAGAAATTGGTTTAGGTGCTCTGAAGTGATAGTATGTTGTTGATGATAGTATTTAGTTCCCCCCATAGTGACCATTCAGCTCCTTTTGTTGAAATGTACCTTACTTCTTTTGGCATACTCCTCCAAGGCAGTGATTCTCAATCAGTGGTATGTGTACCACTGTTAGGAAACAGAAGTTGTCTTAGTAGTCTTAGTACTTTAGTCCTAGATATCAAAATTATTCCCTATACTACTACTGCTGCAATTTTATATTTTTTTTGTGTTTTACAGGTACTATAGCAGTAAAATATAATCTAAACATCTGTATTATAATTTAAAACATCAATTATATCATAGTTCTCCACTACTAATGAAGTTACAGTGTTTACTTGTGTTTGCTTCTAAAATACTACTGCAATTTTTATGCCTTTATAATTTACTGTAATAGAATTCTGGAAAAAGAAATGGAGATAAGCATCTGAAACATCTGTGTTAAACTTTGAAGAACATTAAATAATATGACATAATGCAAATAATAACATCTGTATAGAAAGAAAAATATTAGACTGGTGTTGAAAAGATACAGATTTAGGTCCAAGTGGGGTTGATGCCAAGGAAAAAAATTAATTAAAATAGAGGTGTTAGTATTGGTAAAAAGATAACAGAATGCTATGAATAGAACAGAAAAGAGGTAGAAATAATAAGAAAGAAAGAATAATGGAAACTGATAAAGGACATATGAAAATCAATTTCTTAATGGGAGGAGGTTAAATTGGTCTGTTTCATTATTCTAGTTCTATGCTTGTTTGCTTGTTTCATTTTTTCTTCATTCTGACTTTTTATATATATAGATCTACAACAAAAGTAATAATTGTCAAGCAATAATGATGTGTACAAAAATAAAAAATACTGCAATTGATAAATGTAATAACAGAATATTTATGAATCTATATATTTAATTTTATTGGGGGAAAGTGAGTGTTTTGTTTCTATTGTGGTAGAACAATAGAGTGACTATTGTGCCACTGGTTTAGGGTTGTCATGTTCTTTGGGTCAGGAGCAAAGTTGACATTTGGTTATAAAACTATGAGTTGCCTCAGGGCTGCATCAAATACTATGCAAAAGAAAAGCTGTTTGTGTTGAATGTCCCTTCTATACATTAATAACTGGAGGAACTTGTGAATAATAGATCGAAACTTCTATATAAAGCATGATATCTTTGGACTTAAAAAGCAGTCCATCAGGTTTGCTATCGGATAGATCTGAGTTCAATTGCTCTGGCCTATCCACACTGTAAGAATCTCATTATTCAGTTTGCCTTATTGCCATGGGAAGAATGTTTAGTATGAGTTATTGCCATAGAAAATAATTGGATTCACAGAGCAGTACGTATTTAGGTGTTATCCCCTGGGAATATAAATGAAAAACTGGGAACTGTCAAAATCAGCACAAGTGATGCAGTCCCCAAGATTGGCCATTGTCTGAAATTCCTATACTAGTGGATGCCTCTTTACTATGATAGTCCTGTTCTGGATACAGTCTGCCCTTCGTATCCACAGATTCAACCATCCGTGGCTTGAAAATATTCCAACCCCCCCCCTCCCGCGAAAGCTAACCTTGGTTTTGCCATTTTCTATAAGGGACGCCATTTTACTACATCATTGTATATAATGGGACTTGAATATCCACAAATTTTGGTACCCACTGGGGGTCCTGGAACCAAACCCCAGCGGGTACCGAGGGCCTATTTCTGCCATAGGGGAGACTGTCTTTGAGCATGTTTTAAGGACTGTGAGAAGCATGGCAGAGTTTTCCAGTAGGTGGAGCACATCATTCAGTATAGATCCTTTCCTATCCTCTGCTGCATCCTTGTTTTTCCTTCAAATCTTTCAACACTCATTATTTGTGCCCCCTTGTCATTCATTGCTCCATCTGTGATACAAGAATCTGAATGGAAAAAAAAAACAAAAACTTGTTAACGACCTAGGAGATTATCAGAGGAGCCTCTAAAACGTCCCTGTCCCACTATATTTTAAATTGTGAGTGTCCCAGCACAATAACCCCTTTTATCACATGTCGCTGTAATAACAAGAAAGAGCAGCCCCAGCCTTATTGGAGCATGAACACTAGCACTGCTTACTTCCACCTCCTTGTTTGCCCGAGCGCGTGATCTTGACAGTTCTCGCGAGAAGATGCAAGCGCGGTTAAAAGTGAAAAAACACAAAAACTAACAAAGAAGACAAACACACAAGCCCTGAAACACTTTTAAAATTCTTTTGGCATCATTATCACGCCGTATTTGCTACATCTGATAATCTCTTTAGTCAAGCAAAATTAGGTGTGTCAGTGTATCTGAGGTACATAATTTATTCTCGTCACAGAATCAGGATTTACTGATTTCTGCCTCTTGTTCAGTGCACTATTCTAGAATCTCAGACCATTGTTCCTAATCTCTTGTTCTTCTCCCCATCATGAAAGTGTCTGAGTTTAGCTTCTGATCATGATCTAGACTGGGCCTGTGTATCTTGTAACCCACAGAAATGGATACAGTGTGGTTTTGCAGTTCACTTAATTAAGGCTGTGCAAGGTAGACTAAAGCTATGCATTGTTAAATGAGAGAGTCACATTGAACAGAGTGGGGATTTCCTTCTGAGTAAATATGCTTAGGACCATATTCCTGGTTTGGTGCCTTGCTTGAGTAAAAAAAAAAGGGGGGGGGAGGTTGTAAAGCCAGTGCCTTGCAGGCTGGTGAATAACAAGCTGTACAGACCTGCCACAGCAGTCGTTAGTGTAGCTACAGCTGCATACATCGCACTGTCCATTATCATGTTCTAGCTCTTTGAGAGCTTCCCATGTATGTCACTAAGAATATTTTCCCCCCTGTTAACTCTGATGCAGCTAGTTGCTGCCTTGGCTCTTAACGATCTTCTGTATCTTTACACCCAATAGTCACTCTATCAAAGAACTTGAGTTCTGTCATGACAGAGACAAAATCCTCACTTTTCCTCAAAAGAAAATACATAGGTTTATAAACATTCTGTTATTACATTTATCAATTACAGTAAATTTTAAAGACTTTAAAAATACAGTAGTTATTTTAGGAGTAAACACAAGTAAAAACACTGCAATGCTATCTTGGCTCATGTGTAACCACTGTATCCTATAATAGCACAGTGCTATGAATGCTACACCATGTGATTCTTAAATATCATGATTTGTATGATGAGTCCAGCTGGAGGCATTTTTACTGCTTCTATAATAATAGGTCTGAATCCTATTTAGTGTTGTGCATTTCTTACTAGCTTTTCATTGCATTTGGAAGGCATTTATTTTTTCTTTTTTAAAAAAAACACCTCTGACCTTTATTTCATATTTTTCTTTTTCTTTTCACCTATAAAACTCCTCCATAAATCTCACAGGTTTTTAACAACAAAAAAAAGAGGGTTAAAGTCAGGACAAAAAACCCAATCCCATAACTTATTACAAACACACACACCCCTGCACAGCACTTCCCGTTTTTCCCTTTCAGGTTTGGTTTGAGAATAGCAGACTGGGCCAATTCCTTGCAACCCACTCCCAAAGAAATCCTCTCCCCATGTACAACTTTTTTTTTCATATCCTGTCATCCATGGTATTTAATACCTTTGTTTCTGGCAGGAAAAAAGTACAAGCCAGCAAGAGGATGTTAAGTACTTGTTTGCGTCTTCCGAGAGTGCAAACTCTGTTTTCTTTTTTTGCTCTCAAGGCTTGACACACATGTGCTCATGCGCGTGCGCGCGCACACACACACACACACTGAACTGCTTCCAATTAAATTTCTATTATGTGTCATGATTGTTTCCAGGAGTATGACACCATGCTGTGAACATTTCGCATTTAAAAAAAATAAAGAGGACCTGAATACTTTAACTTATATGTATCTTCTATGCATTTCCACCAAGTGTGCCCTACCCGAAATACAAATTCTGGCCCTTCCCAAAAATGATTTTTCCTTCAGCCCCCAAATTTCCAGTGTTGCAGAGAGTGAGACATTGAAACCAGTTCATACCCAGGAGACTTCTGCATTTGCAATTCTCTTTATCACTTTGCCTGTCCTTTTCCTTTGGTTGCCTAAACTGTACAGACACCATTCAGTTAACAGTTAACCTACCCAGCCCTCCCTCTATTTCGTCCTTGTCCTCCATCTAGCTACACTTTTTTAGCCGCATCAGCATTGGGAGGATGGTGAGGGAGGGCTGACTTTCAGTCTCAGGTTGCAGCAGTGTGTCTGCAGTAAACAATGCAATAAAGCTTGAGCTGGGAAAGAGTGAGATTCTGCCCTAACCAATCTTCCTGTAGTTGCGCCTGCCTACCTACAACAGGCAAGGTAAATAGCAGCTGCCTCCAGAACCCCTTACTGAGCACATGTGAACAGCAAAACAGAGAAAAGGGGAGAGCAGGTTAGCCTGCCTCATCACCCCCCCCCTTCTGTTAAGAAGCTTAGATCTGTAACTCAAATGGATATCATAAGAAAAATGGAGGCTGGTGAAAGAAAGAGATGAAGCTTTCAAGTAGTCTCTAGAAGGTTCAAAATGTTTCTTTTTTACTTACTCAAGGCTTACATGAACGGCTTGTTTCATTTCACGTGACAATTGTTTTGGAGATACTCTTTCAGTATTATACAATTGAGAAAATAATAATTTGGAAGGGGAATAGCTAATAAACGGTGAACATGGGAACTGTTATCAAGATAGTGGATGTATCTGGGGAGGAGACTAGCAGATATGAGGAAATTCTGTGGGAAAGGGAACCGTAGCAAGATGGTGGGAACTCTTTTGAGGAGAAAGGGGTTGAGGAAACATACTGACATTCTTTATATCAAACTTGAGCAGAAGATGCCATAGTCAACGACTGTCCAGTCCTAGCTGGCTTCTGGAAGATATGGTTTCCAACAGTGCTATCAAAGAGGGAACCCAGCAGAAGAGACCTACCTCTTTCCCCATCTGCCATTCAGAAGAAGGAAAGAGACAGAGCAGCTTGCCTGATGAAAAGGAGGCTGCAGCTGAAGAGGCTGGGCTGAAGCCATCTCCTCTCCCAGCAGAGGATGATGAAAATATTTTTTCTGTTGTGGATGGTGGGGACAGCAAGTTACAGAGTGGAAATGAGAATCTGCCACATCTGGAAGCAAGGTCACTGAGCCATCCAGAGCAAAATGGAAGCCATGCTGTGCAACCTGTGTCCCAGGAAGATCAGGCTTTAGAGGGGACTGAAGCAGTGGCAAGGGAAGACTTCATCTTCTTGGAGGTAAATACTACCCTGGATAGTTCTTCCTGGGACTCCAGCTCCCAAAATCCCACAGCCAGCATGGCCATGGTCTAAGCTCTGGCTATGCCCTTACTCCTGTACAGCCAAGCTGAAATTTGAAAGGTTTTTGCTATATTTAAATCCATTGCTGTCTCTTTTGAGATAAAGGGTTGTAGTGCAGATTTGTTTGACAACATCCTTTTGCCATCTACAGAGATGCCTCTGCCCTTGCTCATTTGTCTCAGTGGTGCTGAATTTTGGCCACTGATTGGCCAACTCTGGGGACATCAGAGTTGTTGGAAGCGTGGGGGATAATATGTCACTCTGATCTCTTCTTTCCCTTCTTCTATATGCATTCAGGATACAGAGGTTCTTGACAACACCGCGTACCGTGACCGTGCTAATTTGGGCCGTAAGCGAGGTCATCGGGCACCAGCCACCCGGTCTGGAGGTGCTCTTTCAGAGAGTGACGGGAACAGCTGGATGTTCAAAGATTCCACAGGTAAGATGGACTGTTGGAAGCTGGGCCTGATTGTGGTTTGCATGTGACCCTTTTTAGTATATCACTGACACTTCTTGTATTGCATGGGGAATGTTGGTTCTATATGCCCTGTTTATTTCTAATACTATTTCTGTTTCTGCTTTGCTATCAGTGTGTATGGTGTTCTGCAGGGTAAAACAGGACAGGTCTCTGCTCAAACAAGCTTAGAGTCTGAAACTAGATTATGGACAAAAACAGAGGGAGGGCATTGGAAGTAGTGTCAGGAATATAAGCGGGGTGCAGCTTGTTTCAGTTCATGTGCTTAGGCTTCTCTCCAAGCTTCAGCAGATGGGCCAGATACAATGTGGCAGACTATGATGAAATTAGTTGGCAGGATTTTCCCAAATTGCTTGTTCTTACTGTGTTCTACACATTGTACTTTTGAATGTGGTTTGGTTTCTATCCCTCAGATGTAGCATGAATGGTCTGGAGTATGCCATACAGCGTTAGCATATAGATTCACCTATCTTGCTTATACTGCCACCTGTCTCTTTTTTAGAGCCTCAAACAGCTTCTGCAGCCTCAGATGATGAAGTCCCCGAGGAGCCAAGGAGCAGGAAGTCACGTAATTCTCCATTGTCCAAGGGAGTAAAGGTGCCCCTGTTCCCAGGCCTCAGCCCTTCAGCATTGAAGGTAGAATCTTGTGGGGGTGGATCAGCATGAAGAACCATGCTTGAACAATGAGAACAAATATTAAGGGTGGGTTTTAAGATTTGTTATGGAAAATCAAAAAGTTCAAAATCACATTTCCAGGCTGAAATCAAAGTAGTGATCAGGGAAAGGGCAGTTTTGGAAGGGTGAAGATTAGGGTCTTATTTTACTGACCTTGCCAGGAGATGTTTTGCTAAGTGCCTGCTTCTATTCCTGCTGTGCTTGACACTAGGCCAAGTTGCGAGGGCGAAATCGTTCCGTTGAGGAAGGTGATCCACAGATTGAGGCCAAGGAGGCCCCTGTCCAGCGCTCGAAATCATGCAAGATTGCTAACATTAGTGGGAAGCCTCTAGTGCTGCCACCCAAGCCAGAGAAATCCTCAGGGTAGGTGTGTGGTGGTAATGGTGGAGGAGAGATTGTAAAACTGCCTGTGTTGTTATATCCGTGGTTGCCAGAGCTGGTACAGGAAAAGGGTGTGATGTGACTCTTTACCAATTGTAGCAAGAGAAAGGGAGCACCCAGCGCTAATACACAGAGAAATGAGAGAACAATCATTTGTACCTATAGTGAACTCTGTTCCCTTGGTGTCCTTGTTTCTGTAGCCAATATGGCATCACCTGTTCACAAGAGAAGAGTATTATACTTCTGAGGAACACCACTTGCAAAAGTAAAAAAAAAAAAATTTATCGTAGAAACCTGCAGGAGGATATTCTCTCAGAACAGCAGCTGCAATGAGAGTGTGTTTGGTGGGCACAGAATGTTAAGTGATTGGCAGGGGAGGGAGGAATGGAGTGGCTAGAATCCTGAACATTCTGTTGCCCATCCCACTGGTCTAATCCTAAAGCATTGCAGCACCTTTGAACCCCATTTGTCCATTTCAGCCAGTGGAGGACAGCCTATGGCCCTCCAGATGTTTTTGGGCTATGAGCCCTAGACTGCATAACCAGGATTGAGAGATGATGAAAGTTGCAATCTAAAAAATCTGGAGGAGCACAGCTTGTTTTTCCATCCCCTCAACAGTGCATTGTCATTCTGAGTTGGGGGAGTGAGTTGTCTTTTTAATGCTGACATTGAGTGAGACTAGTATGGCACTTAGTTATGATACATGAGTGAACAGTCAATCTCCAACCTGTTGAAGCTCCCCAGTTTGCAGCTCTTAGCTTGATTTCATGCAGGTGCTATGTAGAGAGAGCAAGTGCTATGCAGTGCTACAAAATATGCTGATTCTTGGCTCCGGCTGTGCCTCAAATTGACTTTTCCTGAGAGTCATCAGACCTTCCCAAAAAAGGTTCCCCATTCTTGTATTACAAGAATAAGTGTCATTCAGTGGTGTTAGCAATGACTCAACCTGCTAAAATCTCTCCTTTTATATACATAAACTTTTAATTACCTGACCCCACTTTGAACATCCCAAAATTATGTTATGACCACATTGGGGAAAGTTACCTTGTTGGACCACAACTTCCAGCATCCTTCAGTGGCTATGCTGGCTGGTGGATTCTGGGAATTGTAGTCCAAAAGAATAACTTTTCCAAAGTACTTGTTAGAACTGAAATTGTGAAACTAGATGTACTCTTAACTTTTAGAATTGTCTCCTCTTATATGAACTTGCTCAGCAGCTCTTCCATCACAAGGATGCTCTTCTGTATTCCCTTGCTGTCAAAGGTACAGCAAGAGGGCATGCTGGGATAGGGTGGGGGGGTTTCTTTGTTGTGGTGCCAGATTATGGGAGGAGTGCCTGCCTTTCAGTGGGTGATGAAGACTGCTTTAATCTGGAAAGCTTTCACTTAAGCCAGCCTTGCACAATGTTTTAACTATTGCTTTCAACCGTTTTATTACTGGGATTATATGTGACAGATAGCTGTGGTTTTACTATAAACCATCTTAATATGTTTAAGCGAGCCAAGGAGGGATAGTAATAACTGAAAAAAATAATAATGAATACCCTGTTTGGGGCAATGCTTGTTAACTGATGTGTGATGATTTGTAGATTCCTCATGGGCCACTGACCTGTTGTTGATTCCTTGTCTGGTCATAATAGGGGAATAGTTTGGAAGAACGTATGTTGACATGTCGATGTGATTACTGTGTGAACTGTTTCTAGTAGAACCACTTCTTTTCTGTCTGGGTCAATGTTTGAAAAGTTCCTTCTTTCTGAAGGGAATTTGAGGCATGTGTGTGTGTATGTTGGGCAAAGAATATTAGTATAAACACACACTTGCTTCTGGGTTTACATTTGCCCTGTGGAAAGTGGGTAACTCTCTTTTCTGTACCCCACAGTATCATATTACTGCTTTTTAACCATTTCCTGACTCCCCAGGTCAGAAACATCCTCACCCAATTGGCTGCAAGTTTTGAAGCTGAAAAAGAAGAAATAATAAAACAAACATTCAGGCGAGTGACTCTTCTCTGAGGCTTGAGACTAGCTTTCCAACAGATCTCTGATTCCTGATATTTATGCATGTGGAATCACTGTTGCTTGCTAAGTACACTACAAACAGCAAATATGGTCTTTTGATTCTGCAGGTGCAGGAAGTTGTGGCCAGTATTCCTACAGAAAAAAAATCTTATCTGTTACATGTCAAGTAATAAGGCCTCTGTATTTCTTAACAGTTGTGGAATCTTTTATTCTGTCTGAATATTTGCCAGTAGTAATTGCAATGTGTACAGGATTAGTCCTTGTGTATCACTGCTTGATCTGAGGTCTGGATGTTAGAACTGTGTTTCTAGTCCAACAGCTGAGTCACATGTCCTTGTCAAATTTGGGCACTGGCTAGAACACAGCTGCTGGATTTAGGCTTGTGGACTCAGCCTTTTCATTTCCTAGTTAGGATGCAGTTCCCTCAGTATCAATGTGGTGTTATCACAGGAGGACTGATCTTTTTTAGGGCAAGGCTGTTGTTCATGCGGGGAGGACTTGTGGCTCTCCCTTTGCTGTTGGGCTCACCTGACCCCTCATAATGGCTGTGCTGTTTGGAGGTGCTGGGAGCCCAACAGCAGGTAGGCCACAGGTTGCATTCTTGCTGCAGAAGGAAGAGCAGCAAAACTGTGTAGAGGCTGCACTGGCCAATTATTTTATACCCACATATGCAAAATGATGCATAGGTTGAGCCTCCTACCAAAGTGTAGTATCCTCCAGGTTCATGAGGAGTGCTCTTGTCTGATAGTTTGAATCTCCATAATGACTCACAGTAAAGGGAGTCTACAGCTTTTGCCAACAGCCAGAGTACAACATGACATAAGATTACTGATAGAAGGCCAAAAGGCAATTCCTATGTATGATGGATTCTTTTGTGAATAGTTAGGTGAGGGAATTGTAATCTCACCAGTGAGGTGCAAGGCCAAAAAGGAGTATCCATTACAGAACTGTTGTCAGAAAGCACTTCACTGGATTCCAGTATGACTTGTGCACTGGAAAAAATGTGGAATGAAATTGCCCTTAGTCTTCTGCTGGTTGGTCTTAGCCCTCTAGTGGACACTGCTGTGCATTATTTGCAATTTCTTTGAAAAAAATTGCTTACATTTGGTAACCTTGATTTGATGCAGGTTTTGCAAACCAACTTCTGTAATTAAATTATGTAGTAGGAGCAAGAGAGAGATTTTCTCCTTGGTCATCCTAACTAAAAAAGGTCAAGATGGTGGTGGTGGGTTGTCATGATGCTCAATTTTGCAGTTGAGAAGAGTTGCATCCATTCAAATGTGCTTCTCCTTGGAGTATGCAGGTTTTGTGGGGAAGTAAACCCTAAAAACATTGTGCCAAAGTTGAACAACAATACACAAGTGTATAGGTAGGAAAACCCCCCACACCCACACACACACCCAACCCTGCCAGTCTTTGTAATTCCTGTCATATTCTTTTTGTTTCAGATGTTGCTCTCCTGCTACTGGGGCCTTGACAGCAGATGTTCCAGTGAGAAGTTTACGGGTGGGAGGCAGCATGATGGGTTTGGAGCCAGAGTCCCCATCTAACAACTTTGAGGGATGGTGGGGGGAGGGATTGGGAGGGGAAGGGAGGATAAGGCACATTTATGCACTTTGTATCACATTCACTCACTCATGTATATGGCGGTCAGGTTCTCTCTGCTGCTATCTTGGCTGTTTCCTCCTTTGTTTTTCCTTCTTATACCACATACAGTTTTATAAAATCTCTATTTTTTGTAATCAGTCAAGGAGCTTCATGCTGGCCCCTTTTCTTTCACCCCAAGGTAGGGAGGGAAGACAAAGAGCTGAGGCTTCTGCTTCTCTCTGCTGCCATAATAATGCATTTCAGACAGAAGAGGAATGGATTTTCCCCCTCAGTCACTTGAAACAAATAAAGGTTTTATGGTTATGGAAAGACTGTGGTTGTAGTATGCTTGTGTGTGATCCTTTGATCTATATCTAGAGCCAGACCTTGTTACTTGGCAACAGACTCCTGAGATGGGCAGACAGCAGTAGGGGTTATAATGAAATGCTGGTGAAGGAAGATCATGGTTTGCTTTAAAGTGGGAAAAACAGCATTGCCTTTCATGCAGATTTTCATTTCTCTCTACTTTCTGGTTTTTAGAATGAACATACTGTAACTATTGGAATACATGATTTGATTTGCTAACTGCTTTCATGAGTCAAGGGAGAGAATTTTAGATTGTGAGGAGGGAACTATGCCTCTCAACATATATGTTAAGGGTGCAAGTGTAGCTGCTGTGCTTTTAAAGTACATACATTCACCACATTTCCTCATCTATCCAATATCATATTAACAAAGGTATTCTCAGGATATGGATGCTGATGTAATTAAAATGGCATGATCTACATGCTAGGGTGAGGTACCAGTAGACACTTGGGGACTTAGTGGTTTGCAGAAGTTCAAATATTTATAAAATTTTTAAAAAGTTTTAAAGGGAGTCATGGAGGAACCTAAATGGGAGTTAATGATGGAATGCTGACTGAGTGTTGGGGAATTGGAATGGAATTGGCTAAGTGGGCATGGGTAGCTGAAACCTTTAACAGGAAGACACAACATTCTGTATGTTGCACATTCTAATCCTCCCCAGGAGTGAAGGTGGAGAAAACTGCTTTTGTTAATTAGAAGCAGAAGCTGGTTGGGCATGGTACTGGCCAGCTGTGAGGATTCCTAGGGCTTATCTGCACCATTAAAAACCTTAAATTCCCCTGAATCTGGGGCGATCAGACCACATGATGTACAGCCTTTTCCCTGAATCTTGGGCTATCAGGCCACACATTGCATGGCCCAGATTCACAGTATTTCAGGGTATTTTACCTAGATGCGGAGTTTTGATGATTGAGGGTTTTCTCCACATTTTCATCCACTACTGCCGCCACAACAACCATTTTAAAGCTCAGGAGGCAGTTCCTGGCTGAAGTGAGAGGTTTCTCTCCTTCCCCTGTTTCAGCAGTGCTGCCTCCGCCTACTCTCCACTTGCCTGTCGCTTTCTTCAAGTGCTTCCATCACTTTCTTCAAACACCTGTTCCTGCAATGGGTGAGCAGGAGAGTGGGTGGAGGCAGCACCGCTGAGCCAGGGGAAGGGAGAAAACATTGGCTGGTAACTGCCTCCTGAGCTTTAAATTATGGTCGAGGTGGTGGCTGGGGTGACGGACAAAATTGCAAGGACACTGAAGACAAGGTATCCCATGTCCCTACGGGGAATAAAAATGCAGAGGGCTTTGGGATGGCATGTGGGCAGAACTCCACCCAGAGTTTTTGCCCCACATGTAGACAAGCCCCTAATTGGCTGCTGCTTTATAGTATCAAGAATTATACCCTCCCCATAGGAGTTGAGAATGGTTTAAAGCAGGGGTGGGCAACCTTTTCTGGCCCCAGGACTATATACAGTGCTGGTGAGACATCAGGGCTGCACATGTATGTGCATCTACACCCCACTCCAGCATCCCACCCCATTTAAACAGGCCATGCCTGCCTATTGAGATTAGTAAATCAGATTCCTAGGAGGAGAGTAAAATTGGACCTCCCTCCCACAAATAATCTATACCTAGATTGCTGTTTTTCCACTGCTGTTAGCAGGGAAAGAGCAATTGTGGTTGAGGAAATTGCTCAGATAAGAACTAAAGTCCTCCCTAGCACTCCCCCCACATCCCAGTTATGATCACTGACCTGTGCTGCTGGTTGTGCTGGAACAGTATTCATTTCCCAGCCCAGCTATGATCACCGACCTGTGCTGCTGGTTGTGCTGGAACAGTATTCATTTCCCAGCCCCCTGCTTGCTTACTGATCTGTTGGACTGTTGGGGGCAATGTGAATGAAGCATACCAGGAGCTTGCAGACTGAGTGGCTGAGGGTTGTCTCCTTTTTCTTTCTTTTAAAAAATATATCTGCATACCTCCTCACTCCCCAATTTAACTAGTTTTCCCAGGGACCTCCCGGGTATGTATAATGTAAGTACAAGTCATCCCACAGCTCAAGATTTAATTTAATGTACCATCAGGAAACACGTCCCCAGAGTGGAAATGCGGACCAGCTGACCTTCAAATGTAATTGTACATTTACAATTCTATTCCCATATTGCAATCATGGCCGCACATAGCTATGTTTGAATTCTTAATCAGCACTTCCTTCTCAAAGCTGCTGTGCTTTGTGGGATCTTGGTGGGATCTGCAAGGACTGAGATGAGAATGACAAAACGGAAGCCACTCTTATCTGCATAACATATGTAAGCAGTTTTCTGTGACCCAAAGTCACAGGTTAGCAGCTTAAGTGACTTTTGCTAGGCCTAGGATTTAGTCATTCCCTGATAGGTGGATTCACAATTTGTTCCTGTATACTTTAAATTTAATATGAGTGTTCCTGCCTTGATATTATTTTCAAAAGCTGCCATTTCACATGCCTTTGATTGTGGGTTTGCCCAAAGCAATGCCTTGCAACCACCAGAGGACACTGTGGCACTTGCTAAATTAACAGCCAACAAATCTTGTTCTGCTGTATTTAGATGCTGCAGAAAACAGGAGACCAAAATTAGTAGGAAGTGCGGAGAATAAAAACATCTCTACCATAGATGAGGAAAAAGACTAATCCCATCAGCCCTTGCTTCTGGTCTTAAACTGAAAGTTTCCACCAACCATGCTTTGTTTCTGGATGTAAAGTTACATAGTTCTATCATAGGATCCATGGAAGTTGCCTCATTCTAACTCATCTTACCGTACTTATCCGTCTAGCCTGGTATCACTGACATGGACTGGCAGTGGCTCTCCAGGTTTTCAGATGGGAGTTTTTCCTATGGGTAGATGGGAGGAACAGATGGGGCCTTCTGCAGGCGAAGCATGTGCTCTTGAGCTACTGTGGATCCATATTCACATTTGTAACTGCATTTGAAAACACCATACTTCAATTTCCTAGGACAAATCATAGTATTACACTAAAGTGGTGACTGTGTAGGGGGTGGAAACTTGTAACCCTCCAAACAATTATTATCAACCTCAGCCAGCATGTCTGAGAATGATGGGAATTGTAATTCAACCTGCAGAACAATAGGCTGCTGTGGCCAAATGATAGACTGAAGAGAATATGGGTTATTTCCAAATCATTTTTAAAAATTGATCCAGAAATTATTTGAGAACATTTCAAATAACTGTGCCTATTTTAAATTTGTTTGCCATAATTTGAATGTTTCTCTTCTATATAAAAATGAAAGGGGACAGGAGGGCTCTTTTCTAATAATCTTATTTATTTATTTTAATACTTTATTTATCCACTTATGAAAAAAAAAACACAAACAAAACAAGCTAAAATACTCCATGAGTTATTTCTTCCCCGTTAGCTTTTTAACCAGTTTGGGTAAGCCAAAATAGGACTACATTTTGCACACCACTTAGTATCACTTAGTATAATTTTAGATCTAATACAGGCAGCTGTTTTTCATGATAGTTATAGCAGAAAGTGACATTTGATTATTGTGATTACTGAAATATTTGTGTGACACCCCTTAAAACAATAGGGCATTTTTAAAATTAAACACTCATGGAGAAATGTCTTTAAAATGGCATGTTCAGGTCACTTGTCCACAAAGCTGTGAGATGTAAACACAACACAAAGTGTTATCGTTTGCTGTCAAGTATGGCTGGTAAACTGTAATTCCAGCTACCCAACAACAACAAGAAGATAACTAGGTAAGGTCAGTTCCCCAGCCTGATGCACCCCCAAATGTTTTGGCCTCCAGTTCTATGCAGACTGATCACCAGGGCAAATTATGGTGAGAGTTGTAGCCCAGCACATCTGGAGGGGACTAGATTGAGGAAGGCTTATCACAGTAGAAGTAGGCAAACCGGTCTGAGAACACCTTAACAGAATGTTTAATTTTTTGCATCTTGCAATTGAAAGGTAGGCTTTCACCTTTCAGTGGAACGGTGGATGGAACTAATAGAACCACTCTATTTTGCTTTGGTCAGACCTCACCTGGAATACTGTGTCTGGCTCTGGGCACCACACTTCAAGGATACTCTGGAAACCAAACTTTACAAGGATCATCTTAGAGAGCTGAGCATGTTTAGCTTGGAGAGGGGAAGACTGAGAGGTGACATGATAGCCATATTTAAAGACTTGACAGATGTCATGTGGATGATGGAATGAGCTTGTTTTCTAATGCTCAGAGACTAGAATAAGAACTAGTAGATTCAAATCACCAGATAAGAGATTCCACCTAGACATTAGGAAGAACTTATTTATTGTAAATGCTGTTCAACAGTGGAATAGACTGCCTCAGAGGGTCTTGGACTGTCCATCTTCATAGATCTTTAGTAGATGGCCACCTTTGGAAATGCTTTAGTTGTGCATTCCTACATGGCAGGAGGTTGGACTAGATGGCCCTTCTAACTATGATTTTAAGACTTCCACTGGACTATACAGATCAACGGGAGCTAATCTTTAGGTAAGCATGCCCAAAGTCAACAAAACACCAACTAGGAAACAGTAGGAAATGGGGAGGGGGAGATTCAAGCAAACAAACGAGTATTGTAATAATATTATGAAAAATATACAGAACATAGAATAACCAAAGCTCAAGGCAACCAAAGCCTATAGGCAATGAAATATAGCTCAATCACATGCAATATAGCAAGAGCAGTTGCATAGTAAGCAGTCGCTTAATCACATATAGTATAGTAAGGGCAGCTGGACAGTAAACAATAGTTTAAACCTGAATGTGGAAGTCTGTGATGAACAAAGGAGTCACAAACACATTATAGTCCATTCCGTGCTTGTAAACAGAAGGACCATCTATATGGAGTCCACAAGCCATGTACCCTTGACAAAATGTGATTGGCGGTAATGAAGAGCTGCAGCCAACAGCAGCCCCAGAAATGTGATGTTTCAATCAATCTTCACCAGTAGTTAGATGAAAATAACATTTCCCATAGCTGTCCAAAGGTCATGGATGGAATATTCCAGACTCCGAAGATGCTGACTGGTGTAGAAATTAATCATAGTAAAACAAAATATAACAAAAACTAAATATAAAACAGATGTAGTACATTTACCACCTCACAGATGAAGTAAGCAGTATTTGCACTTGCGAATTCACATATGGAAGTTACCCATTTTTTATACAACTTAACCTGAGTTAATGAGTGTAACAGGTGGCTTGATAACAGAGCTGTGGAGCTTTTAGGAGACAAATTAAAGGCACAAGTCAGATAAAGTAGTGTATGCATTCATGAGTAATGCCACGAACAGTGTAGGAGCATTCCTCTTGAAAAATAACTGGCAGAAAGCAGAATTAGCCCACACTAAGAGATGCTGTGGACATGGCAGGCAGAAGATTTTATAAAAAGCTGATCAATCCAAGCGATCATTTAAGCCCATGGGTGCAATCAAGTGTAACATACACATACCCAAAGGGGCAAGGCTGGATCCATTCAATACCAAAAATCCTTATGGACTCAGGAAATGTTCAGTAAGTGGACTATCTAGTTATGATTTCTAATCTTTTATGTTGATATAAGGGATCTTGATGGTTGACCTATATAAATTTTTGAGCAGTACCTTTGAGCTTGATGGTTTTTAAGACTCAAGATTTTAAGACTGGACTATACAGACCAACAGGAGCCAGTATTTAGGCAGGCGTGCCCAAAGTCAACTCAGCTGTATGAAATAGGATGGCACAACTTTACTATGCTGTTAAGACAAAGCTGCATAGATATGGAAAGGGAGACAGTGGTGGGGGCCTACTTGTGTGCCATTGACAAAACTTTGAGCCTTCCTGCTGCTATTTGGGTTTGCCACAAGCCCATGATGTGGCAGGTGTGGCGTATCTGAATGGATGCAATGAACAACCTAAGATGGGGAGGGATAAGTGGCTTTTGGGAAGTTCTAATAGCAACCAAGGTCCTGATCTGTGGCTTAATTTACAAGAGTTGATTACTTTTCTCTTGGAATCCTGAAGTGACATGAGGGATTTGGGAGAGGCTCAAACAAATGCATATATTGGATATATTAGCAAGGACATTACTAAGACATTTCTACATGGGATGTGGACTGATTTGAAACTGAAATAAGGGTCTGTACGAGGTCTATTAAATAACAAGACTGATACAATAACCTATTTTTATTTATACATATATTACAATTCTAATGCTTGTCCCCTTCAATATACTCCCTGTTCACACTCACACATGGATGCAGTCTTGTTTTCTACTGGTCGAAGGCGTGGAGCAGATCAGTTTCTGTCAGCTGTTTCAACACATCTGCCATTTTCTTCTGTATTGCATCAATTGACTCAAAATGTGTTTCTTTAAGCACTAATTTCACTTTAGGGAAAAGAAAAAAGTCACATGGTGCCAAATCTGGTGAATATGGAGGATGTTCAAGTGTAGTAATGCGTTTATTGGCCAAAACTGCTTCACAAAAAGTGCTGTGTGAGCAGGCGCATTGTCGTGATGAAGAATGATATCATTTCCCCACAGTTCTGGCCTTCATTCTCCAGACTCTTTCAGCGTTGTCAAAACTTGCTTATAATAATGCTGGTTCACTGTTCTGGAACCTATTCTGCCAAAATTACACGCTTGATGTCACAAAAAACAATAATCATGGCTTTGAATGTGGACTTGCTTTGGTGTGCTTTTTCCATTCTTGGTGATTATGGTGTTTTCCAGTGCATTGACTATTGTTTTGTCTCAGGATCATACTGGAAGATCCAGGTTTCATCACAAGTTTTTTTGCTGCAGAATTTTTTCCACAATTTCTTCGGTTTTTGAAGTGGAAGGTTGTCCAGAATGTTCATCATTTCCCACATTCTCCCATCCTTCTCTGAAACTTTTGTGCCACTCAAACCCATGTACATGAGATATGCAGTCTTCCCCATAGGCCTCAATAAGCATTTGAAAAGATTCTGTTGGTGTTTTGTTCAATTTTATTAAAATGTTAAATTAACATGTTGCTTGCCTTTTAAACTTAGCATTTTTCTGGCACACAACAGACAACACAGCTGCTTTAAATGATGACTGACAATTAACGGAACGGCCGCGAGTGTTGATGTTTGTCATGCAGGTTCAGACATATTCAAAGTCACCACTCAAGCATGCACAATCAATTCTCCCTGATTTGTCTGAAAGGTAGATTTGTCTGAAACACAGTCTCGTTATTTAATAGACAGACCTCATAAACGCTCAGTCACTGCAACCTCTTCTTAAATCACCACAAGGTTTTGCAGTTGTGTCAGTTTTACTGGATGTCACTAGCTGCTTTAAAAATACTAAAAGACTTACAGAAATGGCCAAAACAACAGTTATCCTTTTTAGGAAGAATTGCTTCAATAAAAATGGTAATACTACCAAAGTTCATGTATTTATTCCAAAATATACCTATAATAACAAATACAGAATGCTTCAAAAAAATGGAATACAGAACTGTCAAAATTCATATGTGAAGGAAAGAGGCCAAGGATTAAGATGAAATTATTAACAGACAGCAAGAACAGAGGAGGATGTGCCATGCCCGATCTAAGACAATATTATAATGTGTGCGCACTATCCTGGATTGAAAACTGGATAAAGCTGGAAAATGACAAGTTACTAACATTTGAAGGCCACTTTAATCTTTGGATGGCACGCATATATATGGTACAATAAGAAAAAAGAAAGCAAAGAGTTTGATAATCATTACTTAGAAAAGCATTGTTAAGAGTATGGTCAATTCAAAAGAAATTATTTTATAGAAGGATCGCTTTTTGGATCTCAACTCAAGAAGCATTCTTTAGAAGATCTAAAGTGAAAGAACAAGAATGGATGAGATACCAAGAGTTATTAATAGAGGATACATCAAAAAGAGTAAAAATAAAAACAAGAGAACAACTAGAGAAAGAAGGAAGGATATTAAACTGGTTTACATACCAACAAATAAATGAGAAATACAAGATGAATTTAAAACTAGAAGGGTTTCAATTAGAAAAGAATGAAATAGATACAGTTATCTTCAACAGATCTAAACATCATATAGCAAAATATTACAAAATTCTTACTGATAGAGAATTAGAATCAGAATATGTAAAAGACCCTATGATAAAATGGGCTCAAGAAACGGGGGGAAAACATCAAAATTGAAAGATGGGAAAAGGCCTGGATTC
Source organism: Gambelia wislizenii (assembly GCA_030847615.1). Taxonomy (NCBI): domain Eukaryota; kingdom Metazoa; phylum Chordata; class Lepidosauria; order Squamata; family Crotaphytidae; genus Gambelia; species Gambelia wislizenii. The sequence continues at coordinate 339,225,233 of JAUMIR010000001.1, read as the reverse complement.
AAAAATTCACATTATCACAAAATCTGAAAGAGAACTTTATCAAAATGTTTTACAGGTGGTATTTAACACCAGTTAAATTAAATAAAATGTATAAAATGGGGGTAATCAAATGTTGGAAATGCGGTGAAGTAAAAGGAACATTAATCCATATATGGTGGAACTGTTCCGTAGCAAAAAAATTTCTGGAGAAAGATTCACACCAAGATTAGAGAGATTTTAGGGGTCAATTACCCATTAAACCCAGAAATATATCTATTAAATATGATAGATAATGTAAGAGGGACAGACATGGAAAAAAAATGGAGGATTTTGTTATATATAACATCCGCCAGAATATTATATGCACAAAAATGGAAGAGGAAGGAATCTCTGTCTGTAGAGGAATGGATCATAAAAATGTATGACATGTGGGATGCAGATAGATTAATAGTGCTATTGAGGGGTGGGTCATTGAAAAAAATTGAGAAGGAATGGAAACCGATGGAAAGATTTTGGACAGATAACAAGGGTAAATGAGAAAAATCAGGCCCTCTTGAATGATAAAGGGGCCGCTTACAGTGGGGAAAGCTGATTACAGGAAGAAAAAAGCGATAGGCCGGAAAAGTATAGAAGTAACAATTTAAAAAGCAGAAAAACAGAAACCAAATAGGAAATAATGAAGGAGAAAAAATCCAAGCGGTATAGAGAGAAAGGAAATGATTCTATGAGAATGGAGGAAAGTAATTGTATATAGGAAGAGATAAAATGAAAAAAACTGCAACAGTTAGTTTTTCTTTGTATTTACAATAGAAATGAAGTTACAAATAGTAAATAACGGAAACCTGTTAGATTTGAAGACTACATAGTGTATTGTAATAATGTAGTAATGTACCAAATGTAATGGAAATAAACAACGGGAATAATGCGACAATGTAATAAATGTAACCGAGATAAGGAACTGTAACAACAAAATAATGTTACAAAGGAAATTGAGACAAGTAACTGTAACTAATAAAAATTATAATTAAAATAAATAAAATAAAAATATCTTCAGTTACTACTTCCTGCCCTCATGGGGTTTAGGATGGTCATATATTCCACATTAGAGAGTACAGAATTCTGTTTAAAGGTGCCTTCTGTTTGCAGGGCTGTCCAGTCCACATATGGCTTCAAGGCAAAGAAAGAGCAGGGGCCTTGAAGTTACCCATAGGCAGTTGACACCTGAACAGCACAAGATTATCTGCTGTCTGCTATGGTGGGACAGTATGTCTTCAGTGTCATGGATATATTTCACTTAACTTCAAGTGCTAAATTTCATTCAGGATTTCTGAGTGAGTATTGCTTATACACTATTGATTGTAGTTATAGGGGCTATGTATGTAAAGGACATACTTGTCCACAAGCATGATGTAGTGAGGTCAGGGGTGGGCAAAATGTGCCTCGCTAGACGTTCATGAATTGCAACTCCCAGTTTTCTCCACCATTACTTATAGTGGCTAGGGCTGATAGGAGTGCAGTTGATCAACATCCGAAAGACCACTAGCCTTTGGTGGTTACCGCACTTGTAATATAGGACTTATCACTGGAAATTATGTGAGAACTAACTTTTTTTTTACAAAGATGACCATAGATTCATTTTATATTTGCATTGTGTTCTTCTGCTTCCCATAGGGCATGTATTGCAACTTCAGAGCGTAAGAAATACATATACATATGCACTCTGCTTTAAAAATGCTACTGTAAATAAATTAAAAGCTACAGAAATTCCATAATTGTAGTTTGTGATTGAAGAGCAAGCTACATCTTGCTTGAGAAAACCATGCATTTCATCATATTTGCCTTATGTGTAGAAATGACCACCACTGAGAGCTAGTGTGAGGTAGTGGTTTGAAAGTAAGACTAGGTCTCCAGGACACCTGGGTTCAGACACCTGCTGGGCCATGGAAGCTCCCTGGCTGACCTTAGGCAAGTCTCACTCTCCCAGTCTCAGAGGATGGCAATGGCAAATCCCCTCTGAACAAATCTTGCTGAGAAAACCCTGTGATAGGGTTGTCTTAGGGTTGCCATAAACTGGAAATGACTTGAAGGCACACAATAACACCACTGCCTCTGAACACAACTCATCTCCAACTGGATGAGCTGGATCTGGGTAGTACTTGGATGGGAGACCACCAGGGAATAATGGGATCTCCAGGTAGGGCCAGGAGGCAGTCCTGCCTGAAGCCTTGGAGACCTGTTGCTGCCAGCAGAGGCATTTTTACCAAGTTTGCAGATGACACCAAATTAGGAGGAGTAGCTAGTACCCAGACCTCACCTGGAATACTGTGTCCAGCCCTGGGCACCACAATTTAAGAAGGACATTGACAAGCTGGAACATGTCCACAGGAGGCAACCAAAATGGCAAAAGGTGTGGAAGCCATGCCCTATGAGGAGTCGCTTAGGGAGCTGGGTATGTTTAGCCTGGAGAAGAGAAGGTTAAGAGGTGACATGATAACCATGTTTAAATATTTGAAGGGATGTCACACTGAGGATGGAGCAAGTTTGTTTTCTGCTGCTCCAGAGACTAGGACATGGAGCAATGGACTCAAACTGCAGGAAAAGAGATTCCATCTAAACATTAAGAAGAACTTCCTGACCCTAAGAGCTGTTTGGCAGTGGAATGCTCTGCCTCAGAGTGTAGTAGTCTCCTTCTTCTGAGTTTTTTAAACAGGCTGTATGGCCACCTGTTGGGAATGTTTTGATTGTATATTCCTGCATGGTAGGGGGTTGGACTGGATGGTCTTTGTGGTCTCTTCCAACTCTGTGATACTATGATTCAGTCAGAGTTGGCAATAATGGCTAAATAGACCAACGGTTTGACTCTGAACAAGAGGCTTCCCATGTTCTTCACCCACAGTTTTAAAATCAGCCGAGCTACTAAAAGGCAAGTAGTTATTTAGAGGTCTGATCAGTTTAAATGAAATTTAACAATGAGCTTTCCTTTCAAGTTGTACTTCAGCTGCAGGCAATATGATACTTTTCTAATGATGGAGACCATTTTGCCTAACTCCTATTAAAATGCAATAACTCCAGTCAACACACTAATTTCTACTACAATTGTTACATAGAATGATGGTGCTGTGGTGGCATGTCACCAATCATTAATGGTTACTGTGCACAAGATAGCTATTGACAACCAGTGGACTTGTGTCAGCCCCTGCCCTATGTAAGACTGTGCCCTTCTTCTTTTAGCTGTTAAAATGATTTAGAGGCTGCACAGTAGGAAGCTGGGGAGGGAAGTGATCTAAAATTAGTTAAGTAGGAAAGAGTGCTTTTTAAAGCTCCGGTTGGCTTTCCTTTCCCAGTGGCTGCACGCATACACCCTCTCACCTATGCTGAGGTGGGTATAGTGTCCAATGTGCCACCTCCCCACCCCAACACAAAGCAAAACAGTTTCCCATTTAGTCTATTGTACCAAGAAGATTTGGTTTTGCAGTGACCTCAGGAAGAATAAAATGTGGTTGGGGCATGATCTGCTAGCTAGTGCTGAAATGGTCTAGTATACCACCATTGACCTCTGCAGGGAAGAAATTACAGGTTAACCTGTCTTTCTCTCTTCGTTATGAGTTTTCTGACATCCAAGCAAAGATTCTCTGCTCTTCACAATCCCTCATTGTTACAAGGAGACAGATGCTATATATATTTACTGTATGCTGGACATCCATTTCTTCTTTTCCTGCCTTCTCTTCCTGTCTCCATTCCATTTCCTCTTCCCACCCCCTCCAGTCTCTGTGAGGCATTCTCCTCCCCATACAACTAACATTTGTAGCACTGACTTAAAAGTGACAGCACTCAGAGATGGAGAATTTTTTTAAAAGTAATCAGTTACAGTTATATTTTCAACTCCAAAGTAGTTAGTTATCATTATAGCTTCAAATAACTTTTCTTCCTTGTTTTGAATATTAACAAAATGAACCATTTTAGTTAGCTACTGTTATAGTTAGCTTGTGGTTGTGTGCCTTCAAGTTGTTTCTGGCTTATGGTAACCCTCTCTAGTAACTTAACTTTCCTGTTTCAAACAGTAATTGCAGTGATTATCTTTAGTTACTTTAAGAAAAACCCTGATTGCCACAAGATACTGGCCTGTAGTACAAAACCCATTCTTTTCCTTGTCACTACAGTAAAACACAAAGCAGCATCACAAGCCAGCACTTGAACCATGTGATCTTCCTCCAGTTGGTGAGGTCACACGCCCATAAGGATAAAGTAACTTAATTGTTATGGATATTCCAGAAAAGGAGTAACTTAGTTATGCCTTAATTATTGGTGAAAAGGGAATGAATTATGTGTAACTAAAGCCAAATGTCATTATCATAGAATCATAGAATGAAGATTCTATAAGTAATTGCTTCCAAGCTGTGACAGAAATAGAGAAGTGACTGCCATATCTGTGGAGTGAGAACCCCACAGCTTTTCTGTGCATACCACAGTGGAAAAGATCCCAACTCACTTCTAAGTGAACAGCAGTCCTGTCATCTGAAGATCTCCCAGTTTGCATTGTGCCCGTCCATTCACTTGGGGGCCAGAAAAATCACCCTGATTCTCTTTGCTTGGTGGCACATTCTCCAGCTGTCAGCCTTGCTTCAACAGGAAGGCCAGGTGCTTCATCTTCTCATGCAACTTAGGTTGTGAATAATAATCCCCCATCACTTCATTCTCCAAACCCCTTCATTTCCCCTACCCACCCCCGGCCTGGCCTTTCTTCCTGCCACTGCTTCTGGCCCGCCTGCCTGCCCACCCTCTTTTTAAAACCTCATCAGCTTTGTGTGACAAGCATTGCTTTACAGAAGATGGACCAGCAGGGGCACAAGGGAGAAGAGAGTGAAAGGCAGAGGTAGGGTTGCCATACGTCCTGGAAAACCAAGAAAATCCTGGATTGAAGGGACTAAAAAAAAAAATGTCCCAGCCAGCTGAGCCAGTTGAAGCAACAGATCCTGGATTCTTCCTTACTTGGAGCACAGGCTGAGAGAGTTCCAGAATTTAATGGTTATATAGAAGAGGATATTTTAGCAGGCTTTGCTTGTCTTTCAACCAGGGAATAAGCAACACCTACTGGAATTCCCTCTTCTGCACAGCCATTGAAAATGCTGGAACTCTCTCCAGATTTCAACTGGGCAACCCTAATTTTCAGTGGGCAGAAAACCTGCCCCTAGCTTGTCTGCTGTTATCTCTGCAAAAATAGGTTTTTTACGCACTATACAAATCAGGGTGTGGAGTGAGGGAGAAAGGCTTTGTGTATACCAGCAACAAGGTATAAGTATCCCCATGTTCAAGTTCTTCTTCTTTTTTTTTTTAAAGCAAGAGTACCAACTCTGTGTTTTGAGGCAGAATGTACACTATTTGGAGGCAGCTGGGACTCTCATTGGCAGGAGTTAGGCCTATTGAAGGTGATGGCCATGCTGGCTAAGAGGATTTTGGGGGTTGCAGTCCGAACAAATTATTTTTCCATGCTCTGGTCAAACAACAGGAGAGATATTGGCTTTGTGCCATCTTTGTGAACTTCCAGAGATTTACATTGGCAAGGAGCAAGCAACATCTGGGGTGCAGCTAGACGGGAGAGTTAATAGCGAAAAATAGCACCTTACCTCCCTATTGCTGCAGTGTTTATTTGTGCCCATGACTCATTCGCAAGATCGCTGGCGTGGAAACTTGGCTGAGTTTGCAGTTTACATGGAGCATGCCCCGGAAAAAAGATGGTGGACACGAGTGAATTGCCTGCCAAAAATCTCCCTCCATTCTCCCCCTCCCTTTTTCATTAAATGACAGATGCAGAAGAGCTATTTTCCACTTTAAAAAAACCTCTTTTTTTGCTCTGTCGCTTGAATGATCATGTACACAATCGTTCACCTGGCAAAAAAACCAATGACAATGGTGGCTCTGGATGCTTCGTCCCTTGCAAGCCCGCCTCCACTGAGGTCCAACCAATCACATTTGAGTTCTTCTATGTGTCCCTATTCAAATTGGTTTTTCAGACAGCCTGTTATGCACATTTTCACGCAATTTTAAAAAACGATTGTGAGAAACAGCGAATGCTGTTATCGCAATCTATTTGGAGTTTTCAGCCCTCCCCTTCCCAATTTGGTGATCCCGGCAGGAGCTCATCTAAACAAAAGGTATTCTGTCCACATTATTTGTGGGTTTTTTTTTTGTTGTCCAAACAACCCCCTGCTCTGCAACACCAGGACTACTGTATCTCTAGGGCCCATTGTTTTTTTATTGTTGTACTTATAAAGTGCCATGTACATTGGTGGTGCGATATAAATAAATGATGGTGATGATAACAGCTACTACTACTATTACTGAAATATGCAATAAAACAATATTAAATGTCAAAATCTGGATTGTTTGGGTTTTTTGCTGATGATCCACTCAATCCAGTCCTGGATACTTTTGTCCCAGTTTTGTGGAAGAGAATTATGGCAACCCTAGGCAGAGGACAAGATGCAAGGGAGGTAGCAGTGCAAGATGAGGAAAAGGAGAAGGAAGGCGGCAAAGCAAGGGCTGAAGAGCAATGGTAGTTCTTGGGGATGGGGTAGCACAGTTTGTCCATCACTTGAGGTGGGTAAAGGATAGGCTAGCCAGAGGAGAGGTGAGATAGCTAGAATGGGGAGCTCTTTTCCTTCCTTCCACCTCAGCTGGCAAGAGAACCAGGGCCACTGCTGGCTCCTTCCCCCTTTCTGAAGGAAATTCCTTTGCCACATTTTTCAGGGGCACTTTGCTTCTCTGTACTGTGTCCCAATGGGAATTTCTTCCCCAATGACAGAATAGTTCTTTCCACATCTGTTGGGAAGGAGATCCTGTTGAGCTGAACTGAGTTACTTTCTTGGTTCTTGTCTGATCTTGGACTATAAGCAGAGCCAGGTCTGGTTAGTACTTTGAAAGAAGACTGCCAGGGAAGACCAGGTGCAGTAAGCGATATTCACAAGAAGGCCATGGCACATCCCCTCTGAATAAATCTTGCCAAGAAAACCCTAGGATAAGGTAATCATAAGCTGGAGCTGACTTGAATGGGCATAGCAAAAGAAGCCTATACACTGCTGGACCTCCAAATTTGGGCCAGCCCTGAAGGCACATGATCACAGGACATCCCCCACTCTGAAACATAGCCAGCCACACTGCAGCTCCACCCATGAGGCCTAGTCAAAGGTGCTTCATTCTTCTCTTGACATGATTGCTCAGTATGTAAAAAAAAGCAACAGTGTGGGGCAATCCTAACATTATACCCCCATTTGAAACCATGTTGTTTGTTGTTGCTAATTGCCACTAAATTGAATTCAGCTTACAGCAACCCTGTGAATGAGAGGCCTCCACTCAACCTGTTTTGACAACGCTCCTCACTTGTTGCAAACTCAGGGCTGTGGCTCAGAGTCTATCCACCTGCAATGTAGTCTTCCTCTTTTCCTACTGCCTCAACTTTACCAAGCATCATTATTTTTTCTAATGGACTTGTCCTGCCCATGTTGCTTTTTCATCTGTTTCGGGTTGGGGAGAGGGGAATATATGGGAATATCTTGCAGGGCTGTCATTAAAAAAAAAAAATAATTAAACTCATGTACGGAAGCTACTTTGAATATTCAGACACTCTATATAACTACTAAACACAATATTTTATTATTTATTAGATGTTATAAATGCTGGAGTTTTGGAAGATGAACTGAAAGCTAAATGGGCAAGGAAAGGTCTATTAGGTGGTTTTAATTTGATACTAGTTTAATATCTTTTTATGGGGGAGGATGGGGATGGGTGGGGCTTAGGGATTTTAGTCTGTATTGTTGTATTTTAACTGTTGTAAGCCACCCTGATTGTTTTTAACAGAGGGGTGGGGTAATAATAATAATAATAATAATAATAATTTAAGCATATCTAGACTATAAATAAAATTGTTGTAATTCAGTGAATGTTGGTAATTTTTGCACCTTTGCAAAAATGCTATTTGCTGATCTACCTAGTTGTAGGGGGCTTGTCCATCACAAGCTAGAATGAGCAACGTAGAGGTGAAAGACACTCTTTGGGAATCTAATTAAAATAATTTGTTTCTGATGGAAAGATTGGAGTCAGGTCTCATCAGTAGCTCAAGTGTCAGACACATTTACTGACACATTTTAAAACTCTTTAAAAATAGATGGGATTGTTAGCACTTGCTCAGCTTCCCCATCAGTCTCTTTAATACCCAAGACATGCCTAGACTAGCCTCTGGCTCTGCAGTTTGGAGGAGACTAAAGCCAATTGGACTGGATGGAGTTAAGCTGAAATATGTTGGAACAAGACATCTCTCTATGCTTCTTTTTAATTTTAACCCTGAAGACTCAGAGTGACAGAACTCAGCAGAGAAGGTTGTCTCTCTGTAGAGCCATATCCATTCAGGATTTCCAAGGTTAAAAAGTGCATGTTGAACACTACTTGAAAAACACCATTTTTCAATTAAGGGCTGGAATTAAGGGCTGGAAGGATGCGATGATGACCCCTGTCTTAGGTGACATTAAAAAGTGAGAAGATGAATAACAAAGGGTAAGACTGACAGTGGCCACTTGCCATAATGTAACTCTCAGGTTCAGAAGCAGTTTGCCTCTTATTATCAGAAGCTGAGGTTGGAAAAGATGAAAATGTGCTTGTTGCCCTGATGTATGTGTGGCCTTTCAAGATGCAGCTTAGTTGGCCCATAGGAAAAGAGGATGATGGACTAGATAAAACAGGGGGGGGGGATTCTTTCAGGCCAGTGGCCCAATTACATTTCACAGTAGTTCCCAGGTACCATGTTCCGGAGGGTTGGGGGATGGCAGGGCTGAAAGGAAATGGGTGGCACCAAAAATGCCAGCATATTTCACTTAAAGCTCTTACTAAGCCTTGGGAGAGGCATTCCAACCTTTTAGAATGGGGGGGGGGCATATAAGCTGGGGAACCTTCAACAGTAGATTCCCAGGAGGACCAGATTCAATCCTACGAGTTCAGCTATCTCACTCTGAACTAAATGAACTGTTGGTTTGATCTAGCATGGCTCAGAGCATGTGCTGATGCAAAATGGATCCAGCATAGGCCAGTGAACTGTGATTGAATTATTCACCTTACAAGCCGCTTCTGTGAAGGAGTAACTTTCAGAGGGCTAGACATCCCGGTCTGTTGCAGGAGAACAACAGAGTTTTGCGATGATAGAAACACTTGGAGATTACAGCTCACTTCATCTAACTTTGCTCTGGATATTAGTATGAATAGTAAATAAGCAATCCAGGGTCTGGAACCTTCTCCCCCAGACAGATCCAGCACCTTTGAAACCCAGGACAGATTCACTGCCCAACTGACAAGAGAGCCATCAGCTGCTACAGGCATGGTGTTTCAGTGCGTATGCATGTGCATGTGTGCACACGCGTACACACATGCATGCATACATGCTGTTCATTATTGAGAGCAGTATCACCTAAGCAGAATTTCCTACATTGTTAAATTGTCTACACAGGTAGATACATGTATTAATTTCAGATGATACGCCACAGGTGTGAGTCCCACATCCTCCTCCATGGAAATTGAATTGTAAATTCCCCTTCACTGACTTTCAGCAATTACAGCAGCTTTCAGTTTGAGCTCTGGAGAAACTGAGGTCCCTGGACAAAGGGCAGCTTGCTTGACATTCCTGATTTTGCCCTGAAGTGTACAGCTGCAGGGGGCTTTTCTAAAATACATGCTTACTCAATGCCAGCAGCAGAGGGGCCAATCCACTGAGTTCTGTCATGTGGACAAGAATATCTGGTTGAAACAATCAAGCTCAAGGATACATAGAGAGCCAGTGTAATGTAGCAGATAGTGTTGGACTAGGACTGGGGATTTCCGGCCACTACTATGAATATTAATAGGAGATGTTAGGCCAGTCTTAGCCTAACCTGTCTCATAAGTTCATTGTAAGGATAAATAGAGCAGATGGTCCACGTATCTGGGCTCCTTGGAGAGAAACTGGGATGTACTGTAAATATAACAAATAAATTAATAGTGTTCTCAATGGTTAGTGTAACACATTATGGAGTAAAAAGTTGAATCATAGAATCATGGAGTTGGAAGAGACTACAAGGGCCATCCAGGCCAACCCCCTGCCATGCAGGAATAAACAATCAAAGCACTATTGACAGATGGCCATCCAGCCTCTGTTTAAAAACCTCCAAAGAAGATTCCACCACACTCCCAGGCAGCAGCGGATTCCACTGTCAAACAGCTCTTACAGTGAGCCAAGATCTAGACCTTGACCATATACTTGCTTGGTGCTCTTAGGTGAGCCAAAAACCTTTAGCCTATTGCCCATTCGTAACAGGAGGCCTAATAATACTGATCCACACATGTTGTGACTACATAAATTCTAAATGTGCGATTCAGCACATGAATTTCCCACACAACATTATCTTCCACATCACTCCTCTTCTTTGATACAAGAAAATAAAAAAGGGATGGGTTATCTTTTACTACTGAATCACCAAAAATCAGTCACTAGTTTTTCTAATATGAAAACTGCTGTGTTTCTCTTTGCTTCTTTGTTTTCTACTAAACAAAGAACTTAAGTGTTTTGATTAAGGCTGGAAACAGATCCAGGTAAGTGCTCAATTTTTGATTTTCAAAAATGGAATCAAGCCTTCCTCCCAGCATCCTTACGTGTTACTTCAAGTCTGCATTATACCTTGGAATACCAAATCCATTGATAAGTTGCCAACACATTTTATAATCTTATAACTCCGTTTTAAAACTAGGAACAAGACAGACTATGGTTTTGATATTAAGCAAGCATTCCACTCTTTCTCCCATTTTCTGCTTCAATGAACATACAACTTGATCTAAGAGTTTTGGAGAACTTGACAGCTTGCTCACTAATTTGTGATATTTTGTATGGCTATCATCTGAGTGTGGCTGCAAGTGCTCAGGGGTCCACCAAATTAGACGTTTACTGCCCTTTTTCTTAAAGAGACACTGTAAAGGTGAATGTGTTGTAGTGGTTAGAGTGGCTGGGCTGGAGGCACCTAGATTCCATGCTCCCCCTCTAGGACATTCACTGCAAGATTTGGGGCCAGTAATTCTGTTAGCTTAACCAGGCTTACAGGATAGTTATGAGAATAAATGGGGAAGTGTGTATGCCCCCTCTGAGATCCTTGGAGAAAAGGCAAATCATATTCAAGACATTCAAGAGGACTTTTAAGGCATGCCTTAACCAATGGAGAAATCCAACATTTCAGAGAGTAAGGCTCAAGTTTGAATGGTTTAGTGACTGATCTGTGATACTGATGGTATCACAGCACGCAAGGCCCTGGACTGTAAACAAAGGAGCACAGATGATGGCCATAACAGTTATCAGTGTTTGAGCAGAACAGTAAAGCACAAAGAAGAAGATAACTAAAGAGTCAGATCAAACACCAAAGACTATGTGGTCAGCCAGCAGAACAGAAGCCAACTTCTAACCCAATAAGCCAGATATTCTTGGGAAAGCAGATACAACTCCATCAACAGATAGGTGGCCAGTAGTGCTGCTACAATAGGCACTTCAAAGAAATTGTTCTGATAGCTAGGAGGGTCTGGTCCTATCCAGTAGCTTTAGAGAAATCTGCAATGGCCTGGATTCATGTGCAGCAAGTTCTTCAGCATATACTTCATATTAAACAATCCAAATAATCATAGAATCATAGAATCATAGAATCATAGAATTGCAGAGTTGGAAGAGACCACGAGGGCCATCCAGTCCAACCCCCCTGCCACGCAGGAAATCTTGATCAAAGCATCCCCGACAGATGGCAATCCAGCCTCTGTTTAAAGACCTCCAACGAAGGAGACCCCACCATGCTCCGAGGGAGTGTGTTCCACTGCCGAACAGCTCTTACTGTCAAAAAGTTCCTCCTCATGTTGAGGTGGAATCTCTGTTCCTGGAGCTTGCACCCATTGCTCTGTGTTCCAGTCTCTGGAGCAGCAGAAAACAAGCCTGCTCCATCCTCAGCGTGACATCCCTTCAAATACTTAAACAGGGCTATCATATCGCCTCTTAACCGTCTTTTTTTCCAGGCTAAACATACCCAGCTCCCTAAGTCTCTCCTCATAAGGCATCGTTTCCAGACCTTTCACCATTTTAGTTGCCCTTCTCTGGACACGCTCCAATTTGTCAATATCCTTTTTGAGTTGTGGTGCCCAGAACTGGACACAGTATTCTAAGTGAGGTCTGACCAAGGCAGAATAGAGTGGCACTATTACTTCCCTTGATCTAGACACTATACTTCTATTGATACAGCCCAAAATCGCATTGGCCTTTTTAGCTGCCGCATCACACTGTTGGCTCATGTTCAACTTGTGGTCTACTAGGACTCCTAGATCCCTTTCGCACGTAGTCTCATTCAGCCAGGTCTCTCCCATCCTATATTTATGCATTTCATTTTTCCGCCCTAAATGCAGTATTTTACATTTCTCCGTATTGAATTTCATTTTGTTAGCTTTGGCCCAGCTCTCCAGTCTATCCAGGTCATTCTGAATTTTGATCCTGTCCTCTAGGGTATTAGCTACTCCTCCTAATTTGGTGTCATCTGCAAATTTGATAAGTATGCCCCTAATTCCCTCATCCAAGTCATTGATAAAGATGTTGAATAGCACTGGGCCCAGGAGCATAATGAGCATGATGTTTCACAGCATTAAGAATTCTGTGGTTTACTACAACTGGAGCTCTCCCAATAAATATAATTGAGGTACAGTTCAATCACGCCAAACAAGTGTTGAAGAGAAACGACAACGCAGATAGAATCACAACCCAAAAACATCACCCAAGGAGACCTTCTGCTGTGCTTTTTGCAACCGGACTTGTTTATCTCGGATTGGCCTTTTTAGTCATCAGCGCGCTTGCAGAAAGTGCGGGATGAGTCCTTCCTGAATCTTCGTTTGCGAAGAAAAGCCAGAGAGAGAGAGACAGTTCAATCCTTCAAGAACTGCAAAATCTTCATACAGGCCAAAAACCAAAACACATGTTCTGCATGTCTATTTTAAAATGGTAATTTTAGAATGAAATTTACACACACACACACACACACACACACACACACGTGTTTGTGTGTGTGCATAATATAATATATGGGTTACCTTTTACTAATATATATATATATATATATATATACATACACACACACACATGCATACATATATAGGTTATCTGTTTGTTAGTATTGTGTTACCTTTTAGTACTATTTACTATTACCTTTTTCTGTCTATCTCTGGGCTTGTCTACCACAGTAATAGCAAGTCAGAGCAGCTGGGACCTGTCTTAATGGTTTTATGGCACTCATAAACTTTGCATGACTGTAGCTGAGATGGCACTGTGAGTGGATTAATCATGTTTTTAAATCTGCTACCACCTAAATAACACCCTGTTTCTATGGTGTGCACAAGTGATATTTCACCTTTCTGAAAAAAGAGAGAAAAAAATTGACACAAATTCCCCATTTTATCGCCTTAGCAATCACTGGCTAAGGTGAACATCCAAAATGGCAGCAGCGGGTGGTTGTCCTGTAACACAGCCCTGCCCCCTGCACTTGTCCAGTCAATCAGGTTTGTGTTTCTTCTCGTTTGGGCAAGTGAATCAGATCAATTCACTGGTCGTAACAAGCGGAAATGTGGACCCTCGGATTGTTTTTTTTTAAAGATGGGGAAAGCTGCAAAGGCTTTTCTGGTGAGGTTTTTGCTGGTTTTGGCCCCCCTCTTTCACAATATGGAGAGATCAGGTAGAATGCCATTAAGATAGGTAGGATTTTCCTTGCGTTCTGTGAAGAGTTTTTTCACCGTTTGGACAACCCCTTGCTCTCTCTTTCTTGCTGTCTGTCTATCTATCTATCTATCTATCTATCTATCTATCTATCTAATCTCATTCTAAGACTACCATTTAAAAGACAGACTTTTGTTACAGTTTTTGACCTGTATGAGGATCCTGCAGTTCTTGGAGGATTGAACTGTAGCTCTAACTCTTGTCCAGAAACTGTGGGTTTATACTAGAAAGGGAATTAAAATAGAGACAATCGTTGTTTCTTATATTGGAACCCTGACTCAGCACATGAATATATAATCTTGGTTGACATTTTTTTACATTTACAAGCTATATATTTAATTTACAAGCTATATTTTAGATTGCTTAGTAAGACCTGACAACATATGCCTGTTGTGTGTATGCTGTTGTTCACATGTTGCGTTCACTGTTGGAAGCACAAGTGTACATGCAAGGACACATTTGCTGTATAATGTGACTAACATTAAGCTGATATTGGAGATGTTTAAATGGTAGAAAGTGCTGCCCAGGTCAAGTAGAACCATGTTTTGAAGGCTTAAATATTCAAGTTGTGGTGGCAAACGTTAAAAAATTATTTGTGTTGCAGGATTCTGGGGTTGTAGCTATGGGGAGGGGGGGGCAAAAATGAAGGCATTGCCCCATAAACAAGAATTGTGCCACCACCATTAAATTTTCCTTCAGTCCCCAAATTTTTAGTATTGTAGTAATTTCAAACTTTGATTGTGCATTTAGAGCTACAGTTTAGGTGTCCAAAGATAAGGGGCAGGCAAAGATACCTAGGGTATGCAAAAGCAACAAATATAAGAGTGAAAAATTTTCAGCTTTTCACTCTCTGTAATGCTAGAAATTTGGGGACTGAAGGAAAATTTCATTTTATTGGGCAGCAAAGTCCTCCTCCTCACCACCACCACCACCACCACCACCCTTGCAGCTACAGCCCAGCAGGATGCTCATTCAGGATTGTTTCAATGTTTGTTTTAAAGAGTTGTTTTAGTACATCAACACAACACCCTTATTGATCTTAGAGAGACAGAAGAAGTAAACCACTTTGGTCTAGCACATAGGGGCTTCTAAGGTACTCTATGCCCTTGATTCCTTTCAAATGTTTGTACTGTCCCTCCGTAAATCCCTCTCCTACTAGAGCTTTGAAACTGATCTCCTTTCTCCCAACTTTCTTTCTGAGGTGCTGGAAAAGAGTCCAGGCAGCATGCGCAGTTCCCCTCAACTTGCTCACAATCCTCCCTTTGGGAACTCTGTCCCAAAAAACAGAGCAGCAGAGCAGAGGATATTGAAAACCTGATCCTCCTTCCATTTGCAAAACGCTTGCCCGTAAGTGCACCTAAGTAATTATTGCCCCCCTCTGTTTGCATGAACAAACTGCTCAGAATTAACACACCGTTATTGTATTACGACTGGGTGTCTCAACAGGATGGATTTTAGCCTGGTGCTTTTTTGCTTTTGAGAAATCTTTGGCTCAGGTCATAGTGATCTTGCTAGGGAAAGGGGCTCCTGATGAATCTAGCAGACCAACTAAATAAGACTGATCAGGTTAGGAAAGCGCCTGGGAACTGTGGCACTGTGATAATCTTCCTGTCCCCATCACAAAAGCTGCTGGTTGGTCTTAAACTGCATTCCTTTTCTGGCTCTGGGAGGCTTAGGGTGTGAGAGAGATATGTGTGGTGTGTTTATAAGAGGGTGGATACCAGTAACAGATGGAGCTGCCCAGCACAACAGGGGGCAATTCATCCAATTCACATAAGGATGTTGAGTGAAAGCAAGGGGAGGGATAGGAAAGGGGGCTGGGACTACACATTTTAAAGACAACTCAAAAGGAAGGAACTGCTACATCAGATTGTATGTGGGCTGTGTGGGAATGAGAGAGAGAGAGAAAGAGATGACACAGAAGGAGCAAGGTACTGGCCAGATCTGCCTAAAGCTTTGAAGAGAAGGACCAACAGAAGAGAGACAAATGAGCTGAGAGACCGGGAGAGTTTTCCTCCCTGCAACAAGGAAGGAACTTTAACAAGGTGGCTCCAGATCTGTGAAGGATTATACTGGATCAGAAGAGAATATCCTAGAAACATTCTTCTCTTCCTTCTCCCTGAGCAGGCATGGAGTTCAGCAGTGATATTGATAACCAATCAGCCACTGAGGAATGTGACTATGGCGAATGGAGTTCCTCAAAGATCCTGATTCCTTCCATCTATTTGCTAGTTTTCTTCCTAGGTACCACCGGCAATGGCCTGGTGCTATGGACCATTTTCTGGAGAAGCCAGGAGAAACGGCGATCTGCAGATACATTCATTGCCAATTTGGCAGTGGCTGACCTGACTTTCGTGGTTACCTTGCCACTCTGGGCTACCTATGCCATTCTGGACTATCACTGGTCCTTTGGCTCTTTTGCCTGCAAACTCAGCAGCTACCTGGTCTTTGTCAACATGTATGCCAGTGTCTTCTGCCTCACAGGGCTCAGTTTTGACCGCTACTTGGCCATTGTCCGCCCTATTGCAAATGCCAAACTGAGGTCAAAGGCTAGTGGACTTTTAGTGACTATTATTCTCTGGGCCATGGCTGCCCTTTTGGCTTTACCAGCCATGATCTTCCGGAGTGCGGGAGTACTCAGTGCTGAGCATGACAAAGTGACTTGTTTCATGGATTTCTCCAGTGTGGCAACCAATGAGACCGAGGCAGCCTGGGAAGCAGGGCTAGGTTTATCCTCCACCCTTATGGGCTTTGTGGTTCCCTTTGCCATCATGCTGACCTGCTACTTCTTCATTGCCCAAACCATTGCTGGCCACTTCCGAAAGGAGCACAGTGAAGGACTGAGGAAGCGGAAGCGCCTGCTGACAATTATCATCGTGCTGGTGGCTACTTTTGCTGTATGCTGGCTGCCCTTCCATCTGGTGAAAACAATCTATATGCTGATGGACTGGGAGGTGATGCCTTTGTCTTGCGACATCCATGCCTTTCTTAGCAACCTTCACCCCTACTGCAGCTGCTTGGCCTATGTCAACAGCTGCCTCAACCCTTTCCTCTATGCCTTCTTTGATCCCCGCTTCCGACAAGCCTGTGCCGCTGTCCTCTGCTGCACCTCAAGGCATTTGGCAGGAGCTGTGGGAGACAAGTCAGCCAGCTATTCTTCTGGGCATAGCCAGAACCATCCGGGGAAAGGACTGGAACCACAGCGGGAGAAAACTTGCCCCAAAACTCAGGAGACTTTGCTTCGTGGGTAAAAACTGGATAACATCAAGCAGCAATGAAAGACTTTGGACATAATGAGAAACACTTCTGATGTTTCAGCCTGCCTTCCAACTCTTTTATTGCATTCCTTTTCTAGCACTATTTTCTTCCATTTTTAAAAAACACCTACTTCATATTCTCTCTTTCTTCCCTTCCTTTCCATTCAGAGGTGTAGTTCTTGGGAGGGGTGGTGACAAAATGAGACCATTGCCCCCCCCAAGAAAATTCTGCCCAGAAATGAAATTTGCCTTCAGTCTCCAAATTTCTAGTGCTGCAGAGAGTGAGACAATGAAAATGAAAAACACCCAGAAATCCCAGGTTTCCTGTGTTTGCATTCTCTTGGTAACTCTGTCTATCCCTTTCCTTTGGATTTCTAAACTCTATTTCTAAATGCTCAATTGAAACTTTAAGTTACTGCAATGCTAGAAATTTGAGATTTGAAGGAAAATTTCAGAGGTGTGGCAGCAAAGTTCGTGGGAGGAGGGAGAGAATGCCCTCATTTGCCCCCATTGTAGCTACACTTCATGTATATTCTGCTGAGCTGTTCATTCTAATTTGTCACTTGACCACTTTTAATAACAAATATCCTACAGTGATATAAAATAAGTGTCTTAAAAACAGAATCATGCTTTTTGCCTTGTAGCAACCCCCCCCCTAAAAACCTCTCAAGGGTGTTCTATACTATAAAGTATCTGCTGTGTTTACTGCCATTGACTTTTATCAGTTTGCTCACACAAGCTTAAGACTACAAGCCAAATCCTGAAATGTTTAGTCGGGCTGTATGTATCACATCCCATGAAATGGAAGATTTCTAAATCAGGGTTGGGGAATCTGTGGCTATATAAATGTTCAGCTCTGATCACTTTGACCAGAATGGCCAATAGCTATGGATGCTGGGAGGCGTAACACCTAGAAAGCTACATATACCCGACTCCTAAATCAGTAAGGGCATAATCATGCTTCATGCCAAATCAGACAGAAATAATTTATCTACAAATATTCTGTATAGATGACTGTTAAGTGTTTCAAGTCTGACTCAGTGAGAAGTCAGGAATTTACCAACCTATACACTTGGCCTCATCTTCTTTTGGTCAGCAGATATCTGGAGTTGCCGTCACTTGGCAGCTCTCAGTTGTTCTGTATTTTCTATGGGTAGAAATTACACCAAAGCTTCAGAAATGTGTACTTTTAATATCCAACACCAGAACAGGCACCATGGACAGAAGACATTGCCCTGTTAAGAAGTGTATTTATCTCTGTAGATGAGATATGCCCCACAGAACACATTAGGAACTAATATAAAACTGTGCATCCCTTGGTTACTCTTCTCCCCTATCCCATCCCTGTTTCCTTTCTTTAAAACTCCTCCTGTTACTCTTCTACTAAGCAAAGTACTGTGAGATCTTGGATGGATGGTTTAACAGTGGTCTCTCTTTGTTTGTTCTTAGGTATACCCTCCCTTTCAATGTCCCCTTCCCCCCAAATCACTGGGAGCTGGTTTCTCCCAGAATGTAAAGACACGTGTACCTCCATTTTTGCAGATATCAGAATGAGAAGCAGAAAAACACCACCACACTTTCATTGGCAATAAGAATTTCCCCTTAAGGGTTGGGAGGGTCAAAATTGCCATATGGCCATATTTCTTTTTGTCTATTCATCAGTTTCAGGTAGTAAGCCAGGTAGCTAATTACTCTGAGCTCTTCTGATAGTGATATTATGGATTCTCTCTATTGGAAAAAGACTTAAATATAGAAATGCTTCTTTGTAAATGTGTATTCTCTGTTCTTATTACTCAATACACCTATTACAACGTTAGATAAAAAGTTTGAATATCCTTCCATGTTTTTATAGTCAAATGATTTTTTTAAAAAACTGCATTAAAAATCTTATCTAAAACTACAGTATAGCTGAAGTTTTAAATGTATGACAAATGGTGCAAAGTGGGAAGTCCTTTTAACAATCAAATATTATTTAGTCAGACTAACAAACTGTAAAATACAACTATGCTCTTATTTACCCTGTAGCTATATCACGTGAAACAGATTTCAATTAAGCAGGGGGGAAATAATGAATAATTTTGTTTCAAGTACTCACTCCCCCCCCCCAACCTAAATCTGTTTCCAGTCTAGGAATATCCTAGATCCTTGGATTTATCCTTTATCTGGATGTGCTACTGTGGTGCTCTAGACTCTGCTGTGAAATCTATGTAACTGCTGCCTTTATTTTAAGATATGTGCATGTATGTTTGTCTCCTTCACACAACTTGAAACCAAAACCCCCTCAGCCCTCTCCTTGAGTAAATATTGCTGTGTACATTGTTCTTGTGCTGGATGAAGTATTGCCTGTGCCTCAGTTATGGATTTAACAGAAACAAGTGGTAAAGGTCCTCCTGCATAGTAACTTTTCTCTGGATTAAGTAGGAGGTTTGATGTTTTACTACTTCCTCATGGAAAAAAACCCTCCCTGGACATAGAAACATTTGGGGGCTACACTGAACCCTTCTCCCTGCTGTATTAGTTTTATACATGTACCATATGTTTTTAGGTGTGATTAAGGAATGAATACCCTGACTCTGCTGAATGTATATAACCCTGCATGGACTACCTTGCTCCTTCTACTAAAGAGCAACACTCAGCACATCATAGATAGGGTAGTGGGGTAGAATTCAGGACCGATTTTTTTTTTGTTTTTTTTGCAGCTATTTAGTAATTTGGGCTCAGAAATGGGTGTGGACTCAGCCTAGATAAACAAAACAGGTGAAGTAGAATGATCCTGTGCTCTAAGAGAGAAAACACTGATGTCCAACCAGATTAGTTCCAAGAGCTGGGTGAGGAGGATGACGCTTAAAGAGATTTTCACACACAGCAGTGGGGTGAGCCCCTCCCCTGTATTGTGTGTGCAGATCCAAATGTGCGTAATATAGGACACAAAGTAGGAGAGACACTGCTGAAAAAGTCAAATGTACTCTATACAAGTATGGCAAGTGTAGCTATGGGAGAGTGGGAATGAATGGGGCATTCCCCTTCCAATAAGAATCCCCCCCTTAAATGATTTTTTCCTGAAGTCCCTAAATTTCTAGCACTCCAGAGAGTGAGACATTGAAATTCATTCACACCTAGAACTCACATTTGGTGTGTTCACATTCTCTTGGCCACTTTGCTTGCCCCTTTTTTCCCAAATGGTCAATGTTTTAAGTTACTACAGTGATAGAAATCTGTGGGCTGATGGAAAATCTTATTGGGAAAGCAGAATTCTTTTTTTCTTTTTTGCAGGGAGGGGGATAATGGCCTCATTTTGCCACCCTAATAGCGCCAACCCTGGTGTGATCTGCATAAATTGAATTAATTGTTATGTGAAAGACAGGAAGCTGCCTTACACCTTTGCCCCATCTCACTTAGCAGTGTCAACACAGACTGGCAGTAACTCTCCCAGGTTTGGATCAGTGGAAGGGGTGCGTCTTTCAAAATCATAAGTGGAGTTGCCAAGAACTGAACTGGGGACTTCTTGCATACAAAGCATATGATTTGTCATGCAACATTTCCCTAACTTCTATGGACAAATGGGGACTGACTGTTTTGTGTGGTTAAGAGATAGCAAGGACAGTGAACTTTGGCCTCAGATGGAAATGGCTGTGTGCCCTAAAGTTTGTCTGGTGCTAGAAGTAGAAAAGAACTCTGTGTGTGTGAGAAAGGTGAAGGAGTCCAGCTAACATTGGCATATTGGTTCAGATGCTGTGTTAATGACAGTTTTGGATGTCTCAGTCCATTGGTGACCAGAAAGTCAGGATCACAATTCATCATAGTAGAACAGTGACTGCTATTTTGATATGATGGATTGTTTTTGTATATAACAGATAAAACTTCATTAATCATATTCTGTTGGATGATGAAGAGGGCTGTGGTTCACAAAAGCTTATGCCAATTTTTTTTTAGTGTTTCAGCTGTCCAAGACTTTTTGTTGTTGATACTGCTGCAACAGAGTAACATAGCTGTCCTCCATGCCCCCCCACCCGCCTTCCAGATTATCTTGGGTAAACTTTCAGTAACTGTCCTGAGAAAATGTTAATGTAGTGCTGCAAACCTTTGGATGCATATGTGCACCTGAGCAGGAGCCAAAGCTTAAGGAGGTACATAAAAGATGCAAATCTGGGCTGAAAAGGAGAAGCAAACTAGGGGCTGGTCTATACAAGAAGAAAAAAACCCTCTAACCTGCTCTCTATTCCAAATTAATCCAGTATCAATCTGTGCCCACAATTTTTTGGACCTTGACACAGCCACAAATCAAGATGGCGGCTATGTCATTTTTTGAGCGGTGGGGGAGGGAGATCAGTGGAGTCATGGCTCAAAGGTGAATACCCGGCATTGCCTGGAGACAACATGGAGTGCAGCCATGGCAAGGAAGAGGAGGAGAAATTGCCAATCCTTCATCCATCCTGGTGGCTGCCCTCCATGTTGTCTCTGGGCAATGATAGCTATTTTTTTAAAAAAATTTAAAAGCGCATGATTGCTGGCACTTTTGGGTGCTTGATGGAAAGCCCACACGGGCATATGTTCAACCAATCAGGTGGTCAGCTCCATCCTCTCCTGAGGATGTGTGGCTGTCCCAATGAGCATGTATACACATTCCCTGCATTGCTTTTTAAAAAGTTCGAGGAAAGCCATGCTTTATGTGTTTTGGTGTTTTTTGCTCCCCTCCTTCCCAATATGTTGAATTGCCATGGGATCCTGTTGGAACAAAACGTATTCCCCTCATATTCCATGAGGGTTTTTTTCATCATATAGATGGGCCCTGGGAAGGAAGAACAGGCAAGGAGTGCAAAGCAATGCATATATAAACACCAAAAGTAAATCTAAATATGTGGTTCATGCTAAGATGTTTGCTTTCCTTTTGGGGACTCCCAGGACCCAGCATAGCATAGTGGTTTGAGTGTTGGACTACAACACTGGAGACCAGGGTTCAAATCCCCACTCAGCCATGAAAACCCACTGGGTGACCTTGGGCAAGACACACACTCTCAGCCTCAGAAAACCCCATGATAGGTTTAGCTTGGGGACATCATAAGTCAGAAACAAAGGCACACAACACAACACAACAACAAGGAGATTATTGGGCCAAAGAAGTTTCTTTTCTTTTTACAAGGAAGGCGTGTGAGAAATTTCCCAGTGGGACACCATTATTTGCAATGAGGGTGTGCACTTTAATGTCTGTGTCCAACTCCCTAGAAATCTCAGCTTGTGGTTTGTTTCTGAGGGCTCATGTTTTTTGAAAACTGCATAATTTCAGGGAAGGAGGAGTTCGTTCAGTTTCTCAGAGCTTTGCTAAAATGTATTGAATATTTTAACATATTTTGGGAGTGAGGGATGTGTTCATTAATGTGTTAGTTTGAAATAGTTTTTATCAGTTTAAAATATAAAAAAGTTTGTGCTTTCTGGATTGGAGGAAAATATATCTTTTGAATGGAACTTCTCCAAATTTCTTCCGAGGGACATGCCAGTAAATCCCATCATCCTCTTTATTTGACAAGCTCATTACTGCATTGAGGTGACTGGATGACTGACATAAGAAAACATCATGTACACTGAAGTTTTCCTTGCTTTTGTGAGGCAGCTCTTTACAATTATATTTTGCACTCATGCAGGGAATATTATCCTGACATCTTCTGTGCCTTGCGGGCTTCAGTATAGCAACATATCCCCCCACATCCACATAGTTGATAGAGAAAGTGTCAGAATCCATGGGGAATAGGCAAGTTGGATAGTCCATTTCCTTTGTTCAGCACATAGATGTACCTTTGGAAAAGAGCCTATCCTTCTCCATGGATGCTGTCCATGCTACTAATCATGGTAGCACCAAACACAGACCATAGCAGCAGCTGCAAGGACATTTAAAATAAGTCTAAGTAGCTCATCACCTGCTGTCCAGTGCTGAAAGTATGCAGCTCTTCCATTCCAGCATGTATGAATTTAACCAGGCATACTCCTGATGGCAACATCAAGTGGTGATGGCTTTCATCCATGAAACAGCTATCTCAGGTCAACCACCAAACACAAAACTTTCCCATCACTTGAAAAAATGCAGTGTTTTTCTGTGGAAGCAGTTAGCTTGGCCTATTTAGTGGTTACTCATCTAATAGCAAGTATGGGTGTATTGTAAACTGGACCTCAGAATTCCTCTGCTGCTCCATCAGTTTGTTCTCTCCCTCCCAATCCATCTGTTATGTGTCCCCTTGGCTGAGTTGATAGCTTTGCAGTGGGGCAGGTATGTGGTTAGACAAGGGGAAAAGAAGGACTTGCTACAGGTCAGTAGTGCACTCCAGAGAGCTAGATAAGCTTTCTTTACCTCCTCACTACCAACCTCCTTTGTTTTTCCAGGGCTGCCCTCCTATTCTCACTTTACAGTTTGGGTCTTGCTGGTTGCATTTGGCTAGAAGTAGATCCCACCCCCCCACCTCTGTCAAATGTGTTGCTTTTCTTTTTGTGTTCTTTCCACTGTATACTTTGGGCAAGTTGCAGTTCTGGTAGGAATTAAATGTGGCAGGGTTGTGTGAGAAAATTAAATCAAAGCAAGAATCTTGACAACAAGCTGGAGGCACTTTTAAAGATGGCTGGAAGTTCTAAGGTCTCCCCATTGTGTGACCCTGGTAAGGACTCCCCATTGTGCGACCCTGGTAATGCCACATAATATTGACCGCATTATTTGAGGGGAAACTCAACTCATCCACCCAGAGTGGCTGGATCTCTGATGGGAGCAAATCAGGAACTGCAAAACAGGGGTCCTTTCACACTGTACAATTATAGAGCTACGTCTCCATGTTAACTGCCATGGCTGCCTCCTATGGAATCCTGGGTTTTGTAGTTTGGTCAGAGGCACCAGAGGAGCTCTTGGGCTGGGGATTCTGAATGCCCCTCCCTCAACTGCAGACCCCAGGATTCCATAGGATGTTGCCATGACAGTTAAAGTGGAATCATAGCCCTGTAATTGTGTTGTGTAGGCAAATTAAGGAAGGTAGGAAGACTATAATCAGGCCCAGTGTTAGGCTAGGCCCGTGTGTTGAATCAGTTGCCAGGCTTCTTTTGTATTTAAGTATATCTCTACATTGATGGGATACAGGGTGGGAGATTGTTGCAGATAGTGCTTATTTCAAGATAATAAAACTGCTCACTCATTGTAACATGTCTTGTCTCTTTATTTTTCTTACACTTGCTGGTGTGACCGCCCACCCCCCAAACCAACCCACAATTTGGGAAAATCTCTTATTTCTCCGAGGTGGAGTGCTTTGCCAGTTCATGGTATTCAAAGATGCCACTGAAAATACTTCTAATCTGCATTTTCTAGCCTTACAGCCTCTCCCTCTGAGGTCTTTCCATTTCTGCTTCTTTCCAAAGTTCCCACGGGAAGCCAAATGCTTAACACATCACAAGAAAGACCACCATCCAACCTTGTTGTAAGAACCAATAAGGCATCCAAAGAGAGGCCATTCATTTGGCACTTTTCACTGTTAGGAAATGACTCTGACTCAACTGCATTTGATTTTGATTACACTTAAGTGCAAATCACATATATTTTCTTTCAAGTCAGAGGTGTCACACTGACAACATAAAGTTGGTGGAGGGGTGGACTCATGAGCATCACATGCTTTTTTGGCAAGGCAAGAAAAAGTTAGTGTGTCATCAGTACTCCATGAAGAAAGATGGACTATATAATCAAACAGATCTGCCAAACTGGCCAAGGTGGTCTATTGCTGGACTAAGATGCTTGACCCTTTGGAAATTATCCTTACAGTGCCTTTAAAATATGGAAGTGCATTTTCACATCTGTGCTTTGAATTCGCATACCCCAGTTCAGTTTAGGTTTAGCTGAAATAAAAGAGAATTCTAGAATGAAACATGGATAGTTAGTTGCATCCAAATTAAAAAATAAAAGCTCTCTCCCCAAACAGTGTGATATACATGATAAAGAAGTATGAATGCAGAACATGAGCATGTTATAAAATGTTGGTTTTAAAACAGAGGAGGATCTAAAGAACAAGTGATGAGGCCAAGGAACAGTAAGCATGTCAGCAGTGGGTATGGGGGTGCCACATTCATTGGTTTTGGGTTTACCTGGAGTTATCCTTGCTACAGTGAAAAGGGAAGAGTGGACAAAGGTAGCAGCAGAAGAACTAGCTGGACTTGGAGTAAATCATTACAAATACTGAGGTGTGGTCTATATGAGGCAAAAAAAATATGGATTGCTCTGCAGTAATGGCAATTTGCAGTAGCTGCTATTCGTCTTAATTTTTTTTTTTTTGGCAGATTACAGACATGCAAAGCTATCTGCATTTGCTGAGCAAACGGGCATGTCTGCAAATCAAGATGGCGGCCGGGAGTGAATTACTCATGTTCTTAGTTACCTCAATTTGCTGCCTTGAACAGTATTTTTAAAAACCATATCCAAGGTGCAAAAGAGCGAACTTTCACTTTAACAGAAAAGCACCCGCCCCACAATTTATTGCCTTAGCGCTTGCTTGCTAAGGTGAAAATTCAACATGGTAGCTCCTGGAGCTTGCCTTGTTAGCAAGCTCTGCCCACCACCACATTTCTGACCAATCAGCTTTCAACCTCCACTTGTATAGGGCAAGCGAATCAAATCAAACCACTTGTTCCAATGAGCAGGAATGGAGCTGCCGGACTCACCAGCCTCCCCACCTGAGGCTTGTTTGCAGGTCGGTCTGGGAGCCCCCAGTCTTCACCCCTTCCCACGTGGCGGGAAGTGGCGGCATGGGTGCTGCCATGCCTACTCATCTTCTTCCCGGCTGACACTGCGAGCCAGGAGGGGGTCAGTGCAGTGGCTAATCAGAGCAAGGCTTGCATTGCCCTGATTGGCCAGTTTGAACAGACTCCGGGCCAATTGGGGGCGAAGGCAGGCCTCGTCCTCTGATTGGCTGGGAGGCAGGACTTTGCTGCTTTTTGCAGCAGGGCTTCACTCCGGTCCGGCGGTCAGAAAGTTACCTAGGGGTAAATTAGTGGCCCTGTTGTTACAGGTTCCCTCTGTTCTGGGTCAAACAGGATCTGCGAGCTGACCTCTTCATTGTACAAGTTTCTGCAAAGCATTTATTAAATAAGGAGAACTGCTGACTCTCTCATTTTGAGTAGAGGAGTAGCAACTTTAAAAAACAATGGCTGACTTATTTCCCTGTTGCTCTGAAATTTACTCCATTTACTTTGCTTTTGCTCTGCATTAGATTTCATGTTATGTGTTGCAAAATGTCAGTTTGTTCTTGGAGTTCTGTAAACAATGTTATTGGCAGTTAGAATGAACCACAAGAGTATTCTGTTTAATAATTTCTCCTCAGCATGAAACAAATTTAGATTGCAAGATCAAGGCTAAGTTCTTTCCAAAACCTCTGCATTCACCCATGGAATAATAATAATAATAATAAAAGTTACTAAACCTGAACTGCCAAGTAGCTAAGGTAATGAAATGTACCGACTATGTTACATTAACCAAGAAATGGTAATGTACCAAGTACATTACTTTCATTACCTTCGCCAAATAGCTAAGGTAATGAAGTCTTCTTGTAATGAAATCATCTGACAAGCCCTTATAAAATGACCCAGGGGTGGGGAATTTCAGCTTTCCGGGTGCTGAAGAACTCTTATTCCCATCATCCTTCACGATTTACCAGGATGGTTATGGCTGATGGGAATAGGAATTCAACAATATCTGAAGGGCCACAGGTTCCCCAGCCCTGCTCAAAGAGCCTGCAGATTCCATTACAAGACCTTAATTGTCAGTTCTTTTCACTCATGAAACAAGAGATGCCAAGATTAGACTTTATGACCAAGATTAGATTTTCAGCCTTAAGCCAAGATAATGTGAAGCACTTTAGCATTTTTTCTCTAAAATAATATTAATTAATGAAAATAATACAATATAGTTCCTGGGGTTTTGGCTTCATTTTTGTATCTTAATTTTAATTAATTAATTAATTAATTAATTTTCATATTAGAGACTGAGGGGTTGTCTACATGGGCCAAACAGAACAACCTCACCTTGCTTTCACAGTACACCATCCAGATGACGTACAGGTCAAATCCTGGTCTTTTTAGCACCTCATGGCTTTAATCTGGACCAAAAAGAGTTGGGATTTACTCTGGATTTGAGCATAAAATCTGGATATTTGTGGACATGTATGGACTGCACTCCATAGTGACATCAATGTGGGACAAGGGATGGAAGAGTTTGGGAGGAAACTTCCTGCACTAGGTGATTAGCTGAACTTTACTGCCAGGAAATGCCTCTTTCCCTGTTTTAATTTTACTTTTTTAGTAGTTCCTTCATTGTCATTTATTTTGCATATGTGGCAGTTGCTCAGAGAAGTGCATGCCAACATACCCATATCATTATTATCTGCACATACATCCACTTAATAGGATGTCCAAAGCCCTTCCGAGCCATGGGAAAGAGGCAGAGGTAATGTGGGTATACATACGTTCACATACTTGGGGAGAGGGGGTAAAACTGGAATGGCCACTGTCATGTAGCCACACAGATGGTGATTTATCAGATTGGAGTGAGTTTGAAAGGAAAAACTGTGTGGACAGTGCTCCCAAACTCACCTCAGTGTGTGTGGCAATCATGTGGACAAGTCTGTGGTCACTGTGGACCAGGGTAACCTGAAAGAGCTGAGAATCTTCAGAATTGCACGTTCAGATCAAATACAATCACCCCTTCACATTTGCGGGGGTTAGGGGCAGACAACCCCCGCAAATGTGAAAAAAACATGAATAAGAAATGAGCCTGTGGGCGAGCGGCTTTTCACCCCTCCCTTCCCAAGGCAGTGATGGGCTTCGTGAGAAGCCCCTCACTGCCTTGAGAAGGGACTGGGGTGGAGAGCGTGAGGGAGGGAGGCTTTCCATCCCCCCTTCTCAAGCCCTTCACTGCCCTGGGAAGGGACAGGGTGGAGAGCGGGGGGGGGGCACGCGGCTTTCCACGAATACTCAAAACTGCGAATGTGAAAGTCGCAAATGTGGAGGGGCAACTGTATACCTCTCTCAGATTTTCAGTAAAGCAAACAAGTACAGCTATAGTTCTGAGGCCACAATATTTCACTTTCTTTGCATGACTAAGTTTGTTCTAGACAAGTGATTACCATATGTTAAAAACAGATACAGATTAAACCCACACATTTATATACTGTAAAATGTATGGTAAAATTCTAACCATTGCTTGTCAGATGGGTAGATAAAACTAAGCTGCTCAGAGGTGAGACAGTTTATCTCAGGATACATTTGTTTTCTGAAATTTACCTCTCCTTTAATTCCCTGTAGTTTTAAAGAGAAATGGAACTATGAGGCTGAAAGGGGCTACTCTTCTCTCATATAAACTGGTTCACATTTTAATACCTTGAAGGAAGCCTTTCTTTTTATCCCATCATTCTCAAAGGAACCTCATATTTGGTAGGGACATGGAACACGGCTTTCCAGGTGAGACCAGATCTATTAGGCCCACAGGAAACCAGGCAAAATTAGTGTATGTTGAGCCTTCTTATATGT
The DNA here is from genome assembly GCA_030847615.1 of Gambelia wislizenii. Taxonomy (NCBI): domain Eukaryota; kingdom Metazoa; phylum Chordata; class Lepidosauria; order Squamata; family Crotaphytidae; genus Gambelia; species Gambelia wislizenii. The sequence goes on along the minus strand of JAUMIR010000001.1, from coordinate 339,196,661 downwards.
GGATCAGCTTAACAAATGGAGGTACATAAAGAATACTTGGGGGTTGGCTAGGCAAGAAGATATAACGCAGATTGGTGCACATTATTGCAAACTTGCAGCAGCACTTATTTGATTCTATGGTCTTTTGGCCAAATCTATCATATGAGAAGCTATCCGTGTTTGAAGTGCGCACGCAGCCATGCCTGTGAATCAAGATGGTGGCCGAGACAAAAGCATGTTATTATTCCCCATATGTGTTGCTTCCCCTGCACAGTATTTTTTTTTATTTGTAAGTCAAAGGTGCACAAGTGCCACCTTCTGCTTATAAAAAGCTCTTTGGTCACCTCAGCGCAGCAAAATCGTGCACACTTGATATGAAATGTGAAAATGACACTTCCGGCCACTTCCTTGCAAGCCTACCCTCACCCGCATGTTTGACCAATCCACTGTCTGCTTCTGCCCTCGCTGAGAATGCACATTGTCCCAAATTGGATGTCCAAACATGCGATAATGTGCAGCTCTACTCGTTATTTTAAAAACTTCGCGAAAATCCCCAAAGGCTTTTCCTCCACAGTAGATGGAGTTTTTGGCCCCCCACCTTCTGAATTTCATGAAACCTGTTCACAGCATGTTGGGACAGAACGTTTTCTTGTCAAACTATATGAGAAGTATTTTAATCATCTATACAGCCCCTTGGATGTACTGAAATTTACTGAATTGCATGCATAGGAGACTGACATGATATGGTGCCAAAAAACCCAGCTTGTATTTCTTCACAGTAAAGGGAGACAGACTTCCTTTACAATCCAATATGTAAAGGCCTTGGTACAGATATAGTATGATTGCATTGCTAAACATGTATACACATTTGGTGGTAGGGTTGCCTGGCTGGGATTGTCCCAGGCCCTGAGATTTCAGTGCCAAAATCTGAGACCAGGGATGACCTCTTATGATGTCAAAGGGGGAGGCCCTGGTGAGGTCATTAAGCATGGTACATTAAGTATCAGCCAGAGCTGCACAGAGTACAGTTGGCCGTCTGTATCCATGTATCCTGTATCCTCAGATTCAACCACCCACAGCTTGAAAATATTCTAAAAATATAAAATTCAAAAACGCAAACCTTGATTTTGCCATTTTATATAAGGGACACCTTTTTACCATGCCATTGTATATAACGGGACTTGAGCATCTACAGATTTTGGTATCCATGGTGGGTCCTAAAAACAAACCCCAGCGGATACCAAGGGCCCACTGTATTGCCATTCAAATCAAACCCACCAGATCTAAGCAATGAAGAAAAAATATATAGGATATAGATACAGGATATAGATATAGGATGGGTGGCACCTGGCTTGACAGCAGTACATGCAAAAGGGATCTAGGAGTCTTAGTGGACCACAAGCTGAACATGAGCCAGCAGTGTGATGCAGCAGCTTAAAAAGCCAATGTGATTCTAGGCTGCATTAATAGGAGTATAGTGTCTAGATCAAGGAAAGTAGTAATGCCACTCTATTCTGTTTTGGTCAGACCTCACCTGGAATACTGTGTCCAGTTCTGGGCACCACAATTCAGGAAAGATATTGAGAAGCTGGAACGTGTCCAGAGGAGGGTGACCAGGATGGTGGGAGGTCTTGAAGCCATGTCCTATGAGAAGTGGCTTAGGGAGCTGGGCATGTTTAGCCTGGGGAAGAGAAGGTTGAGAGGGGACATGATAGCCATGTTTAAACATGTGAAGGGATGTCATACTGAGGATGGAGCAGGCTTGTTTTCTGCTGCTCCAGAAACTAGGATATGGAACAATGGTTCAAACTGCAGGAAATGAGATTCCACATAAACATTAGGAAGAACTTCCTGACTGTAAGAGCTGTTCAGAAGTGGAATGTGCTGCCTCAGAGCGCAGTGGAGTCTGTCTCCTTCTTTGGAGGTTTTTAAACAGAGGCTGGATGGCCATCTGTCAAGAATGATTTGATTGTGTGTTTCTGCATGGCAGGGGGTTGGACTGGATGGTCCTTGTGGTCTCTTCCAAATCTATGATTCTATGATTCTATATATGTATACCTGGAGAATCTTCCTCCTTGCTCTGAGGACTGAAGAACAGGGGCCAGGCCATGAGACCTGGGAACCCAACTTGGTGGGGATGTAAGAGAAGCCTTTCTAGATGGCTACTCCCAGTCATTGGAAGTCTCTTCTAAGGAAGGCTAGTCTATACCATTCCCTGTTCTCCTGGCACTGGCAGGAAAATATACCTTTATTCAGACAGGGTTGTGGCAACTAAGATGGGTTGAAAGCACTTTTAACTTTCTTTATTGATATGTTTTTACTTGTGTGTTTAACCTTCTTTGTTTTACTTGTATTAACACAGTTAGCCACCTTGAGTGCCATTCTTTGGGAGAAAGGCAGGTTAACAATCCAAGAATGAAACAGTGAATTAATGAATGCTAGTTCCCAGTTTCTTATTTCCATTGTGTGGCACACACCTTCATGCTCAACTACCTTGCCACACCTCTGTGCCCATCAGCAACTGCTACCTGAGGCAGCTGCCTCATTCTGTCTAATGCCTGCCCTGTGTCCCCACCCCAGTCACATACCCTTTGACATTTCACAGATGAAAACCTGGACCCATTTGGTCAAGCATCATCAGAGTGTGGTCAAGACGGCAAAAGTTATTAATGAAGAAGAGCACACAAGCTAGGAGAGGTTGCAGTTGTTTGTTTTTGCTTGAGCCTACTGGGAAGGGCTAGATCCCTTCTCCCTTCCACCCCTCCTGAGTTAACTGAGTGAGAATTATCCTTGAAATTTGAACTCAGTTTGCAGCAACTGGGGTAAGTTAAGGACAAAGAAAGAAAGTGGGAGAAGAAGAGAAAAACTGGGACATTTGAAAAGCAAATGAGAAAGTATGACAGCAGAAGATTAATGATGACTGTCCCTGCCAAATCAGGACAGTTGGAGGGCATGCAGTCACTGGCATATATAAGATAGGCTTATACTGCAATGCAGGCACATGCAAATGTCCATTCCTTATTATTTAGTCCACTGAATTCTCTTATACATGGGAGAACTTATAGCAAACAATGTCAACTACATAGTGGAATGATGGTAAAAATTCTCCTCCTTGCATGCCCAGAAGGCTTATGGACCCTGGGGCAGATGTGACATCGAGATCCCTACAGGAACCCATGTGTTTGTGGGTCTTCGGTGAGCAATGTGGCATGGTAGTACTCACTCCTATGTATGGGCAAGGAGGTGCTGTTGCTTTGAGGGGTCCCAGGAAAAATTGCTCTAGATCCCCCTCCTCTCTGGGTAGCCCTGTTAGGTTGATACAGATGACCAAGCTAGCCCTGGCTGACAGAGTTAACTTGGAAGCTTTTTAGTCACTTCTCTCTTGCTTTGTGGCTCTGTGCATACTGTCCTATTAACATTTAGTAAATGTGTCCACTGCTTGTTCTCTGTTTCTCATTTCAGTGTTGAGGGATAGCGATTAGATAAGGGCCTGACAGTAAAATAGTTTCTTACTTGTTTCTGTAGCAAACAACTTTGACTGAGTAATCTGCCATGGAAGACTGGCTCTAAGCTCCACTTGAAAATTGTAGAAAGTTGTTTACCCTCCCTCACACATTTAGGTCTCCTCCAGTTTTGTCATGGAGCAGGAATCTGTGGGCCTGTCTACACTGCAGAAACATAGCAATTTGACACTACTTTATCCACCATAGTGCTATCCTATGGAATCTTGGCACTTGTAGTTTTGTTAGGTATTTAGCCTTTCCTATTAGAGAATTCTGGTGCCTCACCAAAATCCAAATACCAAATTCCATTGTATAGAACTATGGTGGATAAAGTGGTGTCAAACTGCTGTATTTCTGCAGTATATACAGGCCTTGAGTGACTGGTAAAATCAAGAAATGAGGTCAGCCAGTACAGGGTTTATGCACAAGCTAAGTAAGTCTAGGGCCCCAGAATACATAGGGCTGAAAAGTCCCAGGTCTCAGGGCCTGGGCCCTCTTCTCCAGCCCCCAGGGCTTTTGCAGTTGGGTGTATTTTTCAGTAGAATGGTCTTATTCCAATAAAAAAAATTCCTAACCCCAGGGCAAGGGGAGGAATTGCTAGGCTCTGCCCCTCATAACATCCCCCACGTAACATCATCTAAGCCCAGGGTTGTCTTAACAGCATTACAACTCCTCCCCCCTGCAAAGCAGTGCACTGAGCCCTGCCTACACAACCAGTCACAGGAATATAAATGTCAATTATTGATAAAAGTAACTTATATTTATTGGTACCTCCAACAAAACCAGTGTTTTGACCCTTTTCCTGGTGTACAGCTTCATTGGAAGTGAAGTTCCTTCCTGTCCAGACTTTAGAATACCTGATGTGTAAAACAACAGAGATAAAAATGAAAAAGAAGAGAGGAGAGAAGCACCTTCCAATGTGGAAAAGGAGTGGGGGGCGGGAAGCAAAAGCAATGTCTCAGAGGGGCATCTCCCCTCTGAGGGTCCGGTGTCTCTGCCTTGGGCCAATAGGAATGGCGGGAAGGGGAAGAGAGGCGGGGTGTGGGTGGGCAGCCTCCGCCTCAGGGAGAGGGAGACAGTGCAGACTGGAGGGCTGGAAGGAGGCACCAACCTCCTTGGTGGGCCTGTTGGAGAGTGTGCGTGTGTGAGAGAGGGAAGGCTTGTGGCTGCATGGGCAGCTGCTCCAGGCAGAGTTGAGAAGGAGGGTTGAGCCTCCCTTTCTCAGCCACCGGTTGGCTTTTCTGCCTCTTCTGGCAGGGTTTCCCTGGTTCCTCCCTTGCTTTACTCCTCAGTCAGGACTCCCCCTCCAACCGCCCATCCTTCCTCTTCTCTTCTCTCTTTATCTTCCCCATTCTTGTGAATGCCGAAATGCCTACTTTCCGCTACAAGTCATAATTTTTTCCCTTCTACCAAGTTAGTGGGAGATTTGAATGCTGAGGCGGGTGATCAGAAAATTAGGGTTAAATTCTGGTCTGTGCATAGATTAGTATGGGGCCCCTATGCTTGTGGGACCCCTGGGCAACTGTCCAGTGTGCCCATAGACAGCACTGCCTAAGCCTACCTACTATGACATCCCAAGGCATCATCCCTAGGTCTTGTGCCTGAAAACACAGGGCCTGTAATAGTCCTGACCTGGCAAACCTAACAGGGGCCTCTATACAAAACAAAAACAAAGTACACCAAAAATTTAAAAATAAATAAATAACCAAATCCAGTTAGAATAATATTTTTTGGGGGGAGTTGAGTAAGGCTAAGGGGTCTTTAAAAGTTGGCACAGCATTGGATCTCATTATTAGCCCAGCAGCTCACCTAATCTTGCTTGCAACACATGTTGATGTAAACACCCTCAACATGCCTCTTGTGAGGCTAGTCATGCAATTACTGCCCACGCATATAAAAGCTGGGCTGGTAGGAGTGTTTGTGTCTTATCTTAAGAAACGTTTGAAGACTATGGCTGGGTTAATTAAACTGCTCCTTTTCAGAGGGGGGGAGGAACTAAGCAAAAGAGCAAACACTGACAGTTGCCTATGAAAATCATACTAAAGATAGCATCTGGGAAAGAGCAAAAACACATCCTCATGAAATGAAATAAGGCAAAGAGGCCTCCATTTCTCAGGCCAGGCTAATTGTCTAAATAGTCCAATGGCATGGAGAGGAGGAAAGAAAGGTGTTGACAGACAATGCTCAGGGTCTAGAGTTTTTGCTGACAGAAATGAATAAGCTGATGCTATTAGAGAGCCACCCACTGCTTCATTGCCCTGCTCCTGTGTCAGTCAACCAGGGCTCGTGGGAGGGATAGTATTGTTCCAGCAATGCAACAGCTGAAGTTTTGCTTGTCTTTGAGGGGAACCCCTCCCCCCCAAATGAAGAGGAGAAATGTTGGCAGCCCTCACAAGTGTGTGTTATTTTGAAGCCCACATGTTAGGGGTAGTTGTTAGAGAGTGTATCAGACACTAAAACCCACCCATTTTGGTAAAAAAATGGCAAGGGAGGTTACTGTGCCCAACAGCCAGGGTGCTGCTGTGCTGACAGCTGTTGTGCTTGAGAAACCTGTTTATTAATTCAGCTTGAAATGGCTGGCAGCAACCCCCTGCCTAACCAAAGGCCTGTCTGGCATCTTGATTTAGCTCTAATCAGAACATAGATGTAATTACACTATACCTAGAAGGGAGAGCGGGGTCATGCATGCTAGACCTGCTCACAATATTATGGTATAGAACATTTCATCCCTGAATATTTCTGGCTATTTTTAAATACCTGAAGGAGTGTCATATAAAAGATGGAGCCGGCTTGTTTTCTGCTGCTCCAGAGGTTAGAACATGGATCTAAATTACAAGAAAAGAGATTCCAACTAAATTTTAGGAAATACAGGTCTACTCTGTATCAATGGATTCGGTATCCATGGTATCATTTATTCACGTCCAAAAAATATGTTCTCTCTAGGCTTTTCTAGGTTTTCCAATGTGCTTCTATGGTTAACCTCTGATGTTTGTCTCATTGAAAATAATAGGGTTCCCTATTATCCATGGTTTCAGGTATCCACAGGGGGTCTTGGAACATATCCCCGTGGATATGGGGGTAGACCTGTATTATTGGACACTTCTACATAGAGAACTTCTAGCAGTACCAATCAAAATGTAGCCATTATGTCTTTCTTATTTTAATTAAATTAATTAACAATTAAGTTAATATGTTGTGACAACAAAAAAAGCAACAATAGAATAATATGGGAGGGTTACAAACAGAAGTTTGGGCCCTTCCTAAAATGTTATGATTGAGGCAGAGTGATTGGTGCTAAAAGTTTCATCTGGAGATAGCCATTATGTACTTCGGAACATCAGATCTACTATAACCACACTTGTAACAATCAAGGTTGTTAACTAACACTCCAGAATGCCACAGTGGAATCCACTGTCTGACTGTTTTGGCTTTCCAGGGGAGGAAAAAAAGCAGGCAAAAATAACTTGGGCTCCAGCAGGCTTTGATCAAGTAAAACTGCTACACTCATTGCATGCTCTTTGGGTATCTAACCCTCTTAACAGTATAAAACAAGGATTCCAAGATCAAACTAGAAGCCAGCGAGTATGTGTGATTCTATCTTTCTATCTCCATATCTATTTGCCCACTATGTTATTTGACTCTTTGCTCATATCTGGAAAGGATGCAGGTTGGGTAGTGTCTGTAAAACCTTCTTTTGTTCAGTCTTGTTTGTGCAACTTTTCTTATCATGGTGACCTAATGATTTTTGCAATCCTTGCCAAATTCTTAATTCCGCTGGGATTAATCCGAGTTATGATCTAACACATATTAAAATAAAATAAAAAGTTAAAGAAAGGACACAATAGGTTGCTTTATTTTAAGTTACTGTACTTGGACATGGGCCAGGAGCAATCTGAGAACTGATTCACACTTTGTTCAGAAGCCACAGTTGCTGCACGCATGCACCCCTTGTTCTCAGTGAGCCCTATTACATGCAAAAGGAAGGTAAACATATGTACTGTAAATATAGAAGGACCAGAAGTTGAAAAAATTACTTTTTTGGATTACAGCTCCTATAATCTCCCAGACAGGGTGGCCACTGGCCATGCCACCTGGGATATTATAGCAGTTGCAGTCCAAAAATAACCTTTCTGAGTTCTAATAAGGACACATATGTATCCAACAGACAGCATTTAGCTTCATCTCACTGGCAAATGCTTACCCTATCTTTAAAGGCATTCTCATTATGGGCACAGTGAGTGCTTCTTGATAAGGGTTTAATTGCCTTTTTAGCTTGCCTTTTTTAGGAGATTTGATGGGGGTAATCCAAAAAGACTGTCTTTCACTTGTAACCTCCCCACTTCATCTATCTTATTTCTTCTCTCACACACACCCCCTTGTACCATTAAGGCAAAACAGGCAGGATAGATGCACAACATCTTTTCATTGGTAATGCTAGAAGTCGTCCACCTTCACCCATCCAGAACTCGGAGAAGTTTTTTTTTAGACAACATTCCCAATGGCTATGCTGGCTTGGGGACTCTGATAGCCAAACAATGTCTCCAAACTTGTGTTCAACACATCACACACTGATGTACAAGGTCTATGTATTAAATAACAAGGCTGATACAATAACATCTTTATTTATAGGTTTTACAATTCTAATGCTTGTCTCCTTCAAGAGAGTCACTGTGTGTGTGTGTGTGTGTGTTTGTGCATGGTGGTGCCCAATCTTAAGTATTTTGTTGTTTCTATTATAGCGGTACGGATCCAGAGATGGGTGGCAGGTCAGCCCGTCTCTGAGTCCTCCGAGGAAGAGGATGGTAATGAGGCCGGCCTGGCTCCAGCAGCACCGCAGCCAGGTACAGTAGTTTTTTGTGTTTTTTTGGTATAACTTACTGCCCTAATCCTAATTGACTGAGTAATTGTTAGGATTAATTGTTTTATTAAAGTTTTCCTTATGCATTAATGTTGTAAAAGGTCCAGCAGCTGACCAGGAGGCTGCAGCCCAGCTTGCAGGGCTAAATATAATTGCAAGAATTGAGGAGCTTGGTAAATTATTATTTTACTAATTAAAAAACTGTGCCAGATTTACCTATCAGGAGCTATATTGTTAACATAAACTCCCCCCCCCTGTTTTCAGGGAGGACGTTGCAAGCCTCAATTGAAGATTTGGCAAGGAGGGTGGGTCCCATAAAGCAGAGGCTGGGGATGTAATTTGCATTGATATATGTTTATTTTAAGATGATTTGTAGTTATTATGTTGTTATGCTTTATTTATGATGTTGAATTCCTTTTTTTCTGTTTGTACATAAAATTGTTCAAGATCTGTTTTTATTTATTATGTTCCTTACATTTAAATATTTATGTGAAATTTCCTTGTAAATTATTATTACCTATGTTTGTGTTTTTTTTGTGCATTTGTTTTATTTTCTATGATTGCAATGTATTTTTTACTGAACTTTATTTTTTCACATTGTATATATGTATATATGTATACATTACAGAAATATTTTGTAAATAAAAAGAAGACCTTATTTAAAAAAGAAATCGTCCTTGCTTAGTCTTCCTTTGTTCAGTATACAGTGTAAATCTTTAAAGCAAATTTTCTTTATACTTGAAATATCTTTCTTTTTAGTTGTACATACATAAGATGCCCTTCAAGTAACAGCAGTACATATTACACTTAACATTTTTTTTTAAAAAAGGGCAGTGTTTTTGTTTCTTAAATTTCCTATAATGTTAGAGGCACATGTTTTTTGATTGTTCTGGTTGGCCTACTGAAACCAACATTAACAGCACCAGAACTAGTGGATGGTACACGTTGTTGTGATTCCTGTGAGTTTTCTTTATCTGCTTCCCCAGAATTGTTTGGCTTGGACACTCTCTTAACCACAACATGTTTCTTAGTATTATCCAAAGACTTAATGTGTGTTACGAAGTTTCCAAATAAATCATTTTGCCTTTTTATTTCTTTGAGCATTTCCTGAGATTCTTCTACTGCATGCTCATAGAATTTTTCAAGATATCCCTGTAAAGCAATGGCCCTTTGATCCTGCCTGTCTGAAATTTTAGTCATATTTGAAACAAACAGCTCTGCAATGGATCTTGAGTTAGCCATTAGTTCAACAACCTCAGATGAACATTTTTTCCCCCGAAACATGGCCAACCTCTCCACAGGAGATAATGTAGCAGTTGGGTTGCTCAAGGCAGCCACTGAAAATGAAATAAAAGAATTTCGTGTTATGATATTCACTCTATTTCCATTGCTCTAACTTTGAAAACCAGGCAAGTAATTAATCAAGTTTTCACATAATGCAAACTTCATTTCTTAAAAATAAAAGATGAAATCTTACCTGGAGGACTTGAGAAAAGTTCCTCCGAGTATCCCTGAATGATCTCCTGGGATGGCGGGGGCAATTCCACGTCTTCATTGAGGAGGGGAGTGTGATGGGGAGTCACTGACCCTCGCGGAACATGAACGGTGTTGGTTGTGCTCCCCAGCCGCTTCGGGTGGTAGTTGGCATCGCCACTGAGGATTGTGTGGAGTTCTTTATAGAAGGGCATCGTGGCCGCATAGTTGCCACTTTTGGAGTTGTGGTTGTTGACCTGGCGATAATTCTTACACATCAGTTTCGTCTTCGTCCTGCACTCCTCAGCGGTCCGTTCATGCCCTTTGCTTCTCATTTTGGCAGCAATTTTTTTCGAAGAGGTCGATATTTCTATGGGACCCCTTCAGCTGCTCCTGCACCTTTTCCTCGCCCCATATTGCCAAAAGGTCTATGGTCTCATGGTAGGACCAGGAGATACCACGGCCGCCTTTCCTGGGGCAAGGAGTGGTTTCGGTATCCATCTCTGTAACCACACAGGTGAAGGGCAGGAAAACAATGGAGGTTTGCCTCTAAAATTTGGGATGTTGAAAAAAGAAAGGGGCAGGTAGACCACCCCCTTACTGGCCAGTGCCCGCCCATGGCCATGACAATTTCCAGTCATCTCCTGGTACTGTGATTTTTGATCTCAGGCTGTTTACATTTCTGAATTTCCAAATCCTCCCGTGACTTTTTTAAAAACCGGGTCCTGCGGATCGTGGGATAAATGGTGGCTCCCCTTCTGAAAAACACATGTCCAACCCGATGTACGTGTAAACACCCAGGGTTCGACACGAATTCATCCCACTACATTTTCATTGTGTAAACGGCACCCAGGAGAAGTCTTCCCTTCCCTCAGTGCCTCTGAGGCAAAGTTTAATGGATGGTTTAAATGTATTATTAGGTATTGTTGTTGTTGTTGTTCGGGTTTTACATCTTGAGTTAAGTCTTGGAGGTCTAAAAGATATTTAAATGCGGGTCCCTGGTAAAGAAAAGAACCACTGCTCTACCCCTTTCTTTTTAATTAGAAACAGTGGGGATGGAAGGCTTTTTCCCTGCTGCAGAATTGTTTTGCATAGCGCCGAAGAAATGTATCCTGTATCTATTTTTATCTGAAAACTTTTGGAAGATTTGTAACTGTTTATGAACAATGAGCAAAATGCTTCACTGTGCAAAAGCCAAGCTTCTTGGCTCTTTCCTTTCAGAAGTGATGGGGAAGCAGGCAGGAGCTCTTTTCAGTCCAGTGTGTCATCTATTCAATTTGTCATCCAGTCTCTTCATTTTCCATTTCCCCTTGAGGAGGGAAATGGCTAGAATGGAGTCACTAGGAGAGAGAATTTAAGGAACATGACCGGAAACAGAAGCAGAAGAACTTTAAACCCCTGCACTGCCTCAAGAAAGAGGAGGGACAGAGGAAGCACCATAAAGCAAAATGTTAGAAGGAGATAAGAGAAATGTCAACATCCTGAGCTGTGGCAAGGAGAGAAAGAGAGAGAGTAGTAAATGCCTGGGAGAGACAGAAGCCCCTTACAAACATTCATCTGAGTCTGGGCCTGTTCTTTTCTGTGCCACATAAGCCTAGTGGGTATACAAAGGTACTCATCATTAATTTTTCTAATACCGGAACTAGTCAGCAATTTTTGTTTTCCTTTTGTGAAAAATCTGGAAATACTTTGTTATGTACTGCTTTGGAAAAATACATGCCAGCATATTTTGCTTCCCATATATGAGGAGGCCAGTATATAAGTAATGACAGAAACGTCATTTTATGTCAGAAGTCATTGCCATCTATATAACATATCTAGCTACTGGATTTTATTCAAGATAAGGAGACATCTAGAGCATGAATGTGTTGCATAACTGCAGAAGACAATACTTCATTTTCAAATTTCAATGTTTTTTTTGAATGCATCCAGTCAGCTGACGACACAGTGAGTTAGATCCAAAGTGTCTCAGAGCAGAGCTCCGCTCAGAATGCGCTCACTAATGGAAATGTGGGTGTGGAAAGGCAATCTTTGTCAATTCTTTTTTTGTTCTTTAACTCTCTGGGCCAAGTCCTCATTGTCCTAAATAGCACCTCAACATACTGGAGTAGATTAAAAAAAATATTTGCTACTGAGAAAAATTCCAGTCCTGGCTACCAAGTTTAAAGTTGGAATGCGCATTCATTCACTCCATTTTTATTTCACCTTCCCTGCAATGAGTTCAAGGTGAGATATGTGGCTCTCTGTCTTCCTCACTTTTGTTCTCACCCCCCCCCTTATAATTTAGGGCAAATTACCAAAATCACCCGGTGAGTGAATAAAAAGCCTTCAGTATGATCCAGTGGGGCTCTATATTTTTTTTAAGATCTGAAGGCTGTGTTATACTGGCCTATGTTATTGTGAATCAATACCAATACTTCACAGATGAAATCAAGGCACGTATGGTCAAGCAACATGAGAGTGGAGATTTTCAGATGGGGACAAAAAAAAGTGTCCCTGTCTTGCAATCTCCTCTCCTGCCCCGGTCCTGCCATGAGAACTAAAACATTCAGACCTTCCTTGTTTGCACAAGAGAAACTGCGTCCCCTCCAGCCATCAGCCCAGGAATGAATGGAGCTCGAATGGAGCCCCATTTACTTCCTGGTGTGAAATCCCGGGCTGTTCTCGTGAGAGGAGGAGCGCGAGGGAGATTCAAAAATAAAAGCCAAAAATACATCCAAAAGTGACAGCAAGCACAAAAACACACTAAGAAAAACAACAACAAACAAGTAACCTGGGGAGGGTACAAAAAAGTGTGTCACTTACCTCAATCTCCCAATCACACATGGAAGTGTTCTGGCACAGACCTCCCGTGAAGCTGGCATCGCGCCAGCATAACGGGGCACCTTTTCACAAGCCTGGCATTCTATCATAGAAGGAATGGGGGATCTATTCACAGCTTAGCCCATGAATTAAAAGGAGCACTGGCAAAACAGAACCAACACGGGAGTATAACAACTGCAGAACGACATCATCTGAAATTCAAGCTCTTTAGCGATCTCCTGGCATCACTGTCATGCCATATTTACAGCGTCTGATAATCTCCAATGTGGTCAAGATGGCAAGACTCATTTATGAGGAAGAACACACAAGCTAGAAGAGGCTGCAGCAGTTTGCTTTTACCTGAGCCTACTGGGAAGGGCAAGATTCCTCCCTCTCCTCTCCTTTCTACCCTCCTGAGTTAACTGAGTGCAAACTACATTTGCACTTTGGACTCATTTTGCAGCAATTGAAGTTGAGGATGAAGTGGGGAAAATGGGAGGACGAAAGAGAAACTGGAACATTTTAAAAGCAGCTGAAAAAGGTGGGATGGCAGAAGATTAATCTAGACGTTCCCTTCCAGACTGGGACAGTTGAAGGGTATGTAATACAAGTGGTACAAAGCTTCCCAGGTTACCTAAATTGCACTGCTTGGGGCACAGCACTGAACAAGTTAGGCTGATCAGGCATTCTACCTCCTTGCCCAATGAATCATTCACCAAAAATTGTGTCTGGGAAGAACTCACACCTCCCCTAACAGCCACTTATGCCTCTGCAAGCTGACTTCCATTTTCACACATATGCTGAAAGCAGTGGAAGCAAAGAATGCAGATCTACATGGTGATAATTAGCTTTTGACACAGCCTTTAATAGCCTGCTATAACGCAGGAGGATTTAGATGTTTTAAAGTGTTGCTGTGATTCAGCAGGACCTAAGACAGGAGTGGAGGGAGCAGGGGAAATGCAAAAGAGTGTACAAACAAATCTGAATATAGCGCTAACAACAGGAACAAAAGTGCTGGAAACATTCAGACCACGTGAAACCTAGTTATATATTCAAAGACAGAGTAAGAAAGGAATCAGTTTTTCCTTATTCAGATCTGTGGCCTATGGATACCCTTTGAATAAATGGGATGGCAACCCCAGGCAAGCTACATGTACTTCAGTTGCACAAGAGCCATGGTTCAGAGAAACAGCCTGAGGCAGAAAAGTCTTTCATGTTCAGCATGAAATTACAAAATACAATGCAATTGTGTTTGAATTAAGCCCACCATCATATTCCAAAGCCCTGTTTATGTTACAATCCAGAGAACACAGGAATCATACCGTAACTGGAATGAATTTCAAAATAAGCTGGCACTCACAGTTATGTGGATTAATTTATGAATGAATCCTCACAGATAATGCTTGCAATTTTTTTGAGCACAGATTATATTCCTTTATTGGCTTTTACTTGAGATTTCCTTCCCTCCAGTCCCAAGCCTGATTTAAGCAAGGCAAGAGGCAAAGGCATTTTCAACCAGGCCAGCGGTTCCCACACCATTTGCTTCAACTGCCTCCATTCTGAAGTGATAATCATAGTTACAGCCTTCCCCAACCTGGTACCCTCCAGATGTGGGAGACTATTACTCCTATCACACTGACTGTGGTTGATGGGAGTTCTAATCCAACACATCAGGAGGGCATCTAATTGGGCAAGGCTGTTTTGTTATATGAACTAGGTTTTTTTAAAAGGTCTCCTTTTAAAGATGATTATACTGTAGTTTCTTGGGTGTTCCTTTGGTGATTAGAAATAAAATTTTAGTTTCTGTGGTTGTCTGAAAATTACTTTAATAATTTGGAAGTTACAAAAAACACCCTGCCTCCATTTCTGCGAGAGTCTTACAACCCTCTCCCCATTCAGACTTTTCTTGTAAACAGAATGTGCCATATACTAAATTTCAGTTTTTTAAGTGGAAGAAAGAGGACTGGATAAACCTTTGATTGACAGTATGTTCAAAAGAGGCAAAAGAAAGTCACTTTTGATACAACACTTCACAAATCTATGGAATTTATTGCCTCAAGATATGGTAACAGCCACTGGCTTAGATATAAATTTGGGCCCTGGGCAAATTCCCCTTACTTGGGCTTCCTCAGGTTTATTTGGAAGTGCTGGAAGCAACTAGCTATCCAAGGAAGGGTAGCTGGCAGTTGCCATTTTAATTTCCCATAATGCCCTGCAACACCAGAAATAGAGCCAACCAGGGCAATATGGAAATTAAAATGGCAGCTTGCTGACCCAGTCTTGTGGCAAGTTTGAGATGCCAAAAGACCTTTTTTGGGGGGTGAGGCAGGGTTCTTCTTACACTTTTTATACCAAGCAGATTAGAAAATTAGTCTAGTGTCTAAAATTATACGCAAGGGTTTGACATTTTTCTCATGGACCAATGTGGAGTCCTGCATTTGAAACACATTGAAACAATCTGATCTCTTTTTTTGATAAAGTTACCAGCTTGGTAGATGAAGGGAACACTGTGGACATCGCATACCTTGATTTCAGTAAGGCCTTTGACAAGGTTCCCCATGACATTCTTGCAAACAAGCGTGTAAAATGTGGGCTAGACAAGTTAACTGTTCGATGGATTTGTAATTGGTTGACTGGCTGAACCCAAAGGGTGCTCAGCAGTGGCTCCTCTTCGTCTTGGAAAGATGTGACCAGTGGGGTGCCACAGGGTTCTGTCCTGGGCCCAGTGCTATTCGACATCTTTATCAATGACTTGGATGAGGGAATTAGGGGCATACTTATCAAATTTGCAGATGACACCAAATTGGGAGGAGTAGCTAATACCCTAGAGGACAGGATCAAAATTCAGAATGACCTGGATAGACTGGAGAGCTGGGCCAAAGCTAACAAAATGAAATTCAATACGGAGAAATGTAAAGTACTGCACTTAGGGCGGAAAAATGAAATGCATAGATATAGGATGGGGGAGACCTGGCTGAATGAGACTACGTGCGAAAGGGATCTAGGAGTCCTAGTAGACCACAAGTTGAACATGAGTCAACAGTGTGATGCGGCAGCTAAAAAGGCCAATGCGATTTTGGGCTGTATCAATAGAAGTATAGTGTCTAGATCAAGGGAAGTAATAGTGCCACTCTATTCTGCCTTGGTCAGACCTCACTTAGAATACTGTGTCCAGTTCTGGGCACCACAACTCAAAAAGGATATTGACAAATTGGAGCGTGTCCAGAGAAGGGCAACTAAAATGGTGAAAGGTCTGGAAACGATGCCTTATGAGGAGAGACTTAGGGAGCTGGGTATGTTTAGCCTGGAAAAAAAGACGGTTAAGAGGCGATATGATAGCCCTGTTTAAGTATTTGAAGGGATGTCACGCTGAGGATGGAGCAGGCTTGTTTTCTGCTGCTCCAGAGACTGGAACACAGAGCAATGGGTGCAAGCTCCAGGAACAGAGATTCCACCTCAACATGAGGAGGAACTTTTTGACAGTAAGAGCTGTTCGGCAGTGGAACACACTCCCTCGGAGCATGGTGGGGTCTCCTTCCTTGGAGGTCTTTAAACAGAGGCTGGATTGTCATCTGTCGGGGATGCTTTGATCAAGATTTCCTGCGTGGCAGGGGGTTGGACTGGATGGCCCTTGTGGTCTCTTCCAACTCTATAATTCTATGATTTTATAAATGAGTGACACTTTGGGGCAAAAGATGCACCTCAAACTAAAGGCAAACTGGCAAGACAATCCCAGATACAGTGACACCATGAAATGTTCACCTCTGACTTTGAAAAGGCAATCTGTGGGTTGCTTAACTAATCTTACCAACAAAGTGCCATTGAACTGCTTCTCCTCTCAGAGCAAAGGGAAATCTATCCTTTTTGTTTTGTTTCTTCCTTCTGGGAGACAAGGTGAGGAATTTCAAACCTGCTTTCACACTCTTCTTACCAGATCAAAAGGCTCCACCAACACTTGTGTTTGTAGACCAAGAGCCCCAGCTGTTAGGGATCAGTCTTCCCCTGGGGGGAAATGAAAGGACTAACAGTAAACCAGGAAAGAAGGCTCAAGAAAACTAGTTTTTGGGCCTCTCCCTTATACAAACAGGAAAGACAAATATTGTTCAGCATGATCAATAACATGTAGTTGGCAACAGAAGGAATTCCATGGGTTTTGTTGGTCAAGTTAACAATGGGAGGGACAGTCCCTGTTACATGGGATCAAAATTAGAAGTAGGAATTATGGGTTAGGATTTTCCCTGGCCCTGCGGTTTCTGGGCCAAAACCTGAAATGTTGGGACTGACTGACTGAATCAATTTATCTCAGTGACAGACCAGAAATACAAAGCATATGCAAACAACAAAATCAACGTTGTATGTACAGCATATCAACAACATGTCTAAAACATGGCACATACAAATAAAACATAATTAAAATTTATAAGCTACAACATGGTATGTGGTACATACACATAAAAATAATTAAACTATATAAGCTAAAACACTATTTACTAAGATTGTTCACAATTTGTCTCCTTCGTTTTATAGTTCCAGCACAAATCTTAGCCATTTTTAAAGTGCTCTGTTGTTCTCCATCCTCTATTACAATAGCTCTTAACCTTTTCTTTACCAGGAACCCCCCGTTAAATATCTTTTGTTGCCACAGACCCCCAAGACTTAACTCAAGATTTAAAACAACAACAACAACAACAACAAAGCATCCATTAAATCTTCCCTCAGAGGCACTGGAGGGGGAGGGAAGACTTTTCTTGTTTCTTTCTGCACATTTGTGGCTGGAGCAGATTGAATGGCAATGCACAGGCCAAGCCAGCCAGCCAGCCTTTGCCTTGGCTCCTGTCATGTGGCTGCTCCACTGCAGGGAGGATGTGAACCGAATAGCCTTCAAGCTATTGGACCCCCTGTGAGGACATTGGTTAAGAACCACTGCTCTAGTAGATATTTTAAACAGTAGTCACCACATCTGCCTGGAATTTGCTGCACAACAGGAGTAATAAGTGTAGAATGAATACCCTGTAGAAATGGCAGTATAATAGGACATGACTGACAGTTTCTACTTCATTCAGACTACATGGACATACTCACTCTAGGTAAGGTATGCTTCCAAATTTACCCTGCAGTAATGCTGATGGCGTAACATTAAATCTGGCTAAGGTGAAGGGTTTCCTACATTTAGGAATATCTAGCTTCGATATCCAGCTCACCCTCCAATTATCTTTAATTTCCATTTACCTGGCCATTTAACTCAGATGGCATGTGACGCCACATCCCAGATATGTTGCTTAATTGTGGATTTAGCTTTCTCATATCCAAGGGTTATTAAAGTCTGAGGCCTGAACACCAAGCTTCTCAGCTTCTCCTGCAGCATAGATTTCCATTTTATCTGACACATGTCTATTAAGGTTAGAGGGGCCAGACCCACTGGAAGAAAAATATTAACCAGTAATGAATCCTAAGGACCAATGCCCAGGCCTTGATCATAATTTGTCCCACCTCGTCAGACTGCTGCATTAGAGATGCAGGGACAGCCCCAGCTGATGTCATTAAGTGTTACGCATTAGGTACCACCTCTCACCATGTTGGCTGGTAAGGCTTCCCATCTCAGACAGGCTTTCGCTGAGGAGCCAGATTAAATGTCCCAAACAGCTCCTGGGCAGCAGCAGTAGTGGAGGGTGACACTGATGGAGCATCTCAGAGACAACTGCCATGGCACTATAGCTAACACCTGTTAGAACTACACAGAAGGAGGCATGGTAAACATCTTTTCAATATCTTTTACCATGGTGAGGACATGAGAATGAGCCTTCTCAGTGACTGCTCCCACCCTCTGGAACTCCCTTCCACAAAGGCTAGGCTGGCCCCTTCCCTGCTTTTCTATCATCAGCAGACAAAACCGTTTTTGTTTTAATACGTAACTGCATCCAGGAAGGCTTCTTAGTGGGATGTGTTTTATTTATTTATTTCCTAACTTTTGTATGTTTTAAATATTTTGTATTGTTTTATTTCTCATCATTTTAATTGTTTTTAAAATTGTATTATTGCTCTTTTAATGGACTTTCATCTATAAGCTGCCTCCCACACCAGGAGAAAGGCAGCATATAAATGGAATTAATAATAACAACAACAGCAGCAACAACAATGATGATGAAGAAGAAAATCCTATGATGAGACAATCCAAGATGAAACAAGAGATAGATGAAATGTCTAGGTTGGATGGCATTCAGTGAGCTACTGGAATACAGCACAGGACAACTATGAGTAGTGCTGTGGCTAATGATGCAACTGGACTCAAGCCAAAAGGATTTCAGCTGTTGACATGCTCAGAGGTAAAAGGAAAGTCCAAAGCTGCAAAACACATATTATTGGAACATGGAATGAGAGAAGCATGAATCAGAGGAAGCTAAACATAGTAAAACAAGAAATGGAAGATATAAACATTGCAATACTTGGGGTGATCAAGCTAAAGTGGACAGGAATGGGACATTTTGAGTCAGATAATTACACAGTGTTTTACTCAGGAAATGAAAAACTAAGAAGAAATGGGGTGCAATTAATAGTGAGGAGAATTGTAGCAAAAGCAGTCAAAGGATATAATGTAAAGTCTAACTAAATAATATCAATAAACTTCCAGGGAGAATATAACCATAATCCAAGTTTATGTTCCAACTACAGAGACAGAAGAAGAAGAAATTGAAAGATTCTATGCTGAAGTACAGGAGGAAATTGAACACACACCCAAACGGGACTTCTTGTTCATCATAGGCCATTGGAATGCAAATGAAGGAAACAGAGCACAATGAAAGACTGTAGGAAAATTTGGCCTAGGATTAAAAAAATAATACAGGAGAGTGACTACATTTTGTGAGGCCAACAGTTTGTTCATTGCAAACACATTTTTCAAGTAACCAAAGAGGCAACTGTATACATGGACATCACCTGATGGCCAATATGGAAATCAAATAGACTGCATAATAAGAAGCATAAGATGGAGAAGCTCCATTCTCTCTGCAAAAACAAGACCGGGAACAGATTGTGGCACAGACAATAGCATTGCAATAGCAATACCATTGATATTTATATACTGCTTATCAGTGCTAAAGCATCTCCTAAGCGGTTTACATTGTTTTTTAGCTAATACCCCCAACAAGCTGGGTACTCATTTTACCGACCTACAGAAGGATGAAAGGCTCAGTCAACTTTGGAGCCCTCTGGGATTGAACTCGTAACCTTGTGGCTTACAGTACTGGTATTTAACCACTGTACCACCATGGCTCTCTAATATCTGCTAATGAACTGCTAATATAAAAAATTAGAGTAAAGCTAAAGAAGAACACCAAACAACCATTGTGCCAAAAGAATATCCCAGTAGAATTGAAAAATAATGTAAAAAATAGATTTGCACGATTAAGCTTAACTGACCAGAAGCCAGAAAAATTCTGGACTGATGCCAGGGACATTGTCAGGAAGGAATGTAAAAAGATACTATTTGCAATCAAAATGAATGAGACGCCTCAATGAATGACAGATAAAACTCTTTAAGCAGTTAAGGACAGACAAGAAGCAAAAGTAAAAGATGACAGAAATAAGGTCAGAACCCTGAATGCAACTGTTCAGTGACTTGTGTGCAGGGACAAAGAGAACTACTGTATAATATTCAATGAGAAGAAATAGAAGATGACAATAAAAAAGGAAGAATCATAGAATCATAGAATTGCAGAGTTGGAAGAGACCACGAGGGCCATCCAGTCCAACCCCCCTGCCACGCAGGAAATCTTGATCAAAGCATCCCCGACAGATGGCAATCCAGCCTCTGTTTAAAGACCTCCAAGGAAGGAGACCCCACCACGCTCCGAGGGAGTGTGTTCCACTGCCGAACAGCTCTTACTGTCAAAAAGTTCCTCCTCATGTTGAGGTGGAATCTCTGTTCCTGGAGCTTGCACCCATTGCTCCGTGTTCCAGTCTCTGGAGCAGCAGAAAACAAGCCTGCTCCATCCTCAGCGTGACATCCCTTCAAATACTTAAACAGGGCTATCATATCGCCTCTAAACCGTCTTTTTTCTAGGCTAAACATACCCAGCTCCCTAAGTCTCTCCTCATAAGGCATGGTTTCCAGACCTTTCACCATTTTAGTTGCCCTTCTCTGGACACGCTCCAATTTGTCAATATCCTTTCTGAATTGTGGTGCCCAGAATTATGGAAGACCTCTTCCATAATATCGGAGATATCAAGGGTAAATTTAAACCAAGAGTGGGGATGCTCTATGACCAGCAAGGGAACACATTATATGACCAAGTAGAAATAAAAAGACTATGGAAACAATACACTGAAAACTATAAAAGAGATGAAAGAATGACAGATTTGTTCAAGGAAGAACTTTGAACAATTACTGAAAAAAACAATGAACAATTACTGGAGAAAGTCAATGAAGAAAGTGCAGAGGCAGGTTTAAGTTGAATGTTAAGAAAACAAAAATAATGTCCACAGATGATTTGCATAAATTTGAAGCAGATGATAAATATATTAAAATAGTTCAAGATTTTCCATTTTTCAGTCATTAATCAGAATGGATTTTGCAGTCAAGAAATCAGAAGAAGACCCAGGGGTTGTTTTAACAGCAAAAAAAGCTCCTCATGGAATGCGAGGAGAACCCTATCCGTCTAAATGGCAAGCTGCATCATTTCACTGTTTTGTGAAGGAGAAGGGCTTGAAATGTAAAAAACTATGTGGGAAAGGCCTCCTAACTTTCCCTGCAATTTTTAAAAAACTGCAGGGGGAATGCGCATTCCCCCTTGTTGGGACAAGTGATTTGATATGAATCACTTTCCCATAGGAGAGGAAGCGCCAGATGAGTGCGGGGGCAGGATTTACTAACAGGTCGGGTGCCCTGTTTTGCCAAGTTGATTTTTTGCCTTAGTGAACGAGTGCTAAGGCGAGAAAATGGGGTGTTGTTTCTTTACTTTTTTATTGCAAAGCCAAAATATTGCTCCAGCGCACAGTGCAAAATATTTTTTTTAAAAAAAGTTTGGCAGTGGCAGGTTATGGTAGGTAAAAATGTGAGTAATTCACTTGTGGCCACTGTGGACATGCAAAGCTTGCAGGGGGCAAAAACAAAACAAAACACATTACGACAAGCCTTAGCTGCTGTGAAATGCCATTACTGTGGGGCACTGGTTTTTGGGGGCTCATATAGATGGGCCCTAGGACTTAGAAGGGCAGTTATGAACCAACTAGACAAGATCCTGAAGTGTAAAGATACATCACTAAAGTTAGGATTTTCCATGTCATAATATTTCCAATTTCTATGGTGATTATTAGATGGACGATAAAGTCCGTTGCATGAACGGAACAGAACCGGGAAAGGGCTTACCTTTTGGACGACGTCGTTCTGCTTCTGTTCCGATACCTTATTCACGGGGAAACATACTTAATAGACCACCCCTCTCGTTTCTGTAATGGGATCATGGGTGGTTTGAAAGATGCCCCGTTGCTACCTTGTTATGCTGGTGTGATGCCAGCCCTGGCGGGAGGTCCATGCCAAACACTTCCAGGTGCGATTGGGACGAGGAGGCAAGTGGCACCCTTCCCCCCATCCCTGGGTTACTTATTAATTTTTTAGGGTGTTTTGGGGATTGGTTTTCCTCTTTTGCTTTTATTTTTCTTTTATTCTTAAATTTGCCATGCGCCCATTCTCTCGCGAGAATGGGCGGGATTTCATTTACAGGATGTGAATGCAGCTTTGTGACAGCTGCATTAACTCCTGGCCAGCGAGGGGAGGGGGAGGACGTTCCTGTTCTGCGATGGAGGTAAGTGTCTGAAAAATTTATTCCTAGTTGTGGAACAGGAACAGGAGTGGGGTGGGGGGGCAGTGGGACAGAAACAGGTTATAAGGGCTCGTCTGATAATCTCGTATGTATTGTTGTGAAAGGTAGATAGTGAAGAAAGCTGACAGGAAGAAAATTAACTCATTTGAAATGTGGTGCTAGAGAAGAGTTCTACAGATACGTGCACTGTTAAAAAGACAAATACAGTTGTCCCTCCATATTCACGGATTTGGCATTCACAGATTTAAGTATTCACGGCTTGAAAATATTCTTTAAAAAACAATAATCCAAAAAGCAAACCTTGATTTTGCCATCTTATATAAGGGACACCATTTTGCTATGCCATTGCATATAATGGGACTTGAGTATTCATGGATTTGGGTATTCATGGGGGGGGGGTGTCCTGGAACCAAACCCCAGCGGATGTGACGGGACAACTGTAAATGGGTCCTAGAGCAAATCAAGCCTAAACTCTCCCTATTTATTTATTTATGCAATTAATGCATAGATGCCAAGATGAATAACCTGAGACTGTTGTACTTAGGCCATATCATGACATAACTCACTAGAAAAGACAGTAATGCTTGGTAAGCTAGAAGGCAGTAGGAAGAAGAAGACCATATTCTAGATGGATAGGCTCTATCAAGGGAGCCAGGGCCCTGAGTCTCCACAAACTGAGCAGGGCTGTTGATGATAGGGTGACTTGGAGGCCTCTCATTCATAACGTCACCATAAGTTGAAGTCAACTTGATGGCAGTTAATAACGATTTACCATCCACAGTTGCTCATAGTTTGTCATTCACAGAACATATTTTCCTGTTTGGAATTAAGAGCATAATCTAAATAGCTAAAGGGGCTGTTCCAGATCAAGTGGAAATGAGCAGCCCCTGATGATGTCATTAAGCATAATACCTAAAGCTCCAATCACCATTGCACAGAGCACGCCATTCAAATTAAAAAAAAAACCCTCAAGTCTAACAAATGAGGAAAACAGATACACACATACTTTTCAAGGCAGAACTTGGAGATTTTCCCTCTTGCCTGAGGACTGGAGAAGAGTGGCCAAGCCATTATATCTGGGAACCCTACATGGGAGTGTAACTCCCAACATCTCACAGACTCTTTACCAGTATCCAACTGACTTCATAGGGCTCTATAAAATGCCCATGCTAGCCCATGTACTGTTTGAAACTCTTGCTTGTCAAAATCTAGGTGCTAATTTGGACTGGGCTTTGGAAACCCTGGACTATGTGGTACAAGCATATCCAAAATTCCTTAACATTCACTCCTGCACATTAATTTTGAATACAGGCAGGTTTTGATTTACGTTGAAGTTGCATTCCTGGACTTGTGATGTAAATTGATACTGATGTAAATCGGGAACAGCCAGTTCCATAGGGAATCATTGGAGACCTGAGGGATGCATTCTGTCAGAGTTGAAGTTGCCACAAAGTTAGCAATTTTACTCAACCCTATACCAAATTTAAAGAGATTTAAAGCATAAAACACCAGAGCTTATATTTTCTAAGCTATAGAAATGGGCAGAAGGATCAGAAGAGGCAGCAACTGCTGGTCCCAAGGGAGCTTGGCTGGGGTGAGCTAGCTTTCCATTAAATGGCAGCTCCTCTTCCGAGGAACAGGCAGACAGAGAAACAGATACGAACTGTGTTCTTCTGGTGTTCCTTCTCAAAAAAGCTTACCAAGTGGAGAAAACATATCAAGAAAGAGAAAGAGGCAGCAAATCTCCTGCTGTGCCCTCTCTATCAGGCTTGCCAAGTGAAGAAAGCAGACTCCAGTTGCTCAGCCCTATCTAAGCAAGCAGAGGACAGCCCTTCCAGCCACACCAAAACTTTAGGGCTTTAGTTTCTTCTTCTTTCTCCTCATCTCCTCCTCCTAACCAGGCAAAGGAAACCTCCTTCCTCCAAACAACAACAAGATTCCAGTTTTTTCCATATTTCATGCTTCCACTTCTTAGCAGGCGAAGGAAACCCCTAACTTCCAGGAATGCCAAGAGAGCAGTTGCCTTTGCCCACTCCCTCAACCCTGGGCAGGTATGTAAAAGAAAACCAGTCCAGTTACCTTTTCTTATCTCTCAAAACTCCATGCCCAAACTCCAAACAGCCTTGTCCTATCACCTCACCTTCCTTGTTTTCTTGCCTCTTCCTGCTTGCTCTCCCACCTTGCACAGGTATAGTGGGGAGAACTACGCACTGTGGGTGAGACTTTCATTTGTTTATTTAGTTCTAGAGAAATGTAAATTGAAATGTACATTGGGGCAACACAAATTGATACTCTCCTGTAGAGTGGCTCTTAACCTTTTCTTTACCAGGGACCGTCATTAAATATCTTTTGTTCCTGCGGACCCCCAAGACTTAACTCAAGATTTAAAACAAAAATAACAACAACACCTAATACTACTAATAATAAGCCATGCCATCCATTAAACCTTCCCTCAGATGCGCTGGAGGGGGAGGGAAGACTTTTCTCCTGCTTCTTCCTGCATTTTGTGGCTAGAGTAGATTGAACAGCAGCCAGCCAAATTTGCCTTGGCTCCTGTCATATGGCTGCTGCACTGAGGGGAGGAGGTGGGCCAAGCAGTCTTCAAGCCTTCCCAGACCTCCTGTGAGGACACCTCGGACCACAGGTAGGCCTGGAGAGTATCACACTGCAGTTGTCTCTCCATATCCATGGATTCGGTATTCACGGATTTAAGTATTCACGGCTTGAAAATATTCTCAAAAAATCATAATCCAAAAAACAAACTTTGATTTTGCCATCTTATATAAGGGATACCATTTTGCTATGCCATTGCATATAATGGGACTTGAGTATTCACGGATTTTGGTATCCACGGGGGGTCCTGGAACCAAGCCCCAGTGAATATGAAGGTACAACTGTACATTGTTATAACACTATTATTCCACTTTAATTGCTCTGACTGCTTCCTGTGGAATCCTGGGATTTGCAGTTTAGGGAGGGGCACTTAACATTCTCAGCCAGAGGGGTCTTAGGCCTCACTAACTACAAACCCCAGAATTCCACAGGAGGCAGCCAGAGCAGTTAAAGTGGTATAATAACATTATAACAGTGTAGCGTGATAAAGTTAAGAACCACTGCTCCTGTATATCCAAGAGAACAGGCCTTAGGATAAGGTCTGAAAATGTATGGCCCTCTAGATGTTGTTGGACTGCTTGTCCCATCATTTTTACCATTTACTATATTGCTTTGGCATGATGGGAATTACAGCCCAACAGCATCTGGAGGACCATGCATGTTCCCTAGACCTGCCTTAATGTTTCCTGTGAATGTTGCCTCCTTCACTGAAAAAATCTCTTCTGCCAGTTGCTGACACATGAAATGGCACCCCTGCAGCCTGGTTTATGAGACAATGTTGATCTCCTTTCAGATAGAATAGCAGCTATGTAGCTGCTAAGACTTTGGCACACTTGCAAAAGCAACCTCCTGCTACTGGTGCCTTCACTTGTGAAAGCCTCCCTTGGGGGAAGACCTCTGTCTCATTTGGCATCTGTGTGGCAGCACTACACCCCTGCTTTTTTGGTGGGGACATTAAATCAGTCGGCTCTGTGACATGGACAAACAGGAAGAACAAATACCTCAAAGGACTGTGAGCAGGATAAGGAGATAGTCAAGAGGATGCAAGTGTACTTCTCAGGTTCCTATTTGAATTAGAGCTGGATGTGTGTGACGTCCAAGCCAAAACATCAGGAGCAAGGGCAAGGGAGAAGGGGTTCAGACCAGGGACTGGGGAGAATGGATTCACTTCAGTTCTACCTCTGTATTACAGCCACGTAATTGCAAAACATCTATTTTCTCATCATTTGAGTCTACCAGAAGTTGCTGGTGTGCAGGCTACTCACATCTAGGGACAAAATGCCTGACAGTGCTGTAAGCTGTATTTCAGAATACCTCTGAGTGTTCCTTGCCTAAGAAACATATTAAATTCATGAAGTCACCACAAGTTGACAGGTGACCTGAGGGTGCGTGCATATGTGCACGCATGCACACACACACACACACACGCACACGTGCGCGCGCACACACACACAGAGTCCTTTGCAAGAATCTTGTAAGCAGCCTGGAATTCCAGTTTTAGGGAAGTGAGTTTTAGGGAAAATAAAGAGGATGATGATGATGATGATGATGATTCAATGTGATTTGCCTGCCAGTCTCAATCCCACCCTTCTTATATACTTGTACAGTTCTGGGGTCCCTGTTCCAGCATAGAGGTGCACAGAAATTCCATACCCTCCAACATTTCTCAGGTGAAAACTGGGACCTTGTGGCCAAGCAACATCAGAGCAAGGTCAAGATGGCAAAATTACTAATGAAGAAGACACAAGCTAGGAGAGGCTGCAGCAGTTTGCTTTTTGCCCTGAGTCTACAGGGAAAGCCAGGATTCTGCCTCCTCTTCTATCTCTTCCTGAGTTGAAAGCAAACTACCTTTTTTACTTTGAATTTAGTTTCCAGCAGTGAAAGTAAGTACGCTGAAGGATGTACATTGATGGTGCTACATATAAAAAAAATGATGAGCACAATCATCATCATCTGAGCACAAAGGGGGAAAGTGAGCAGAGTAAAGAGAAATTGGGACATTTTTAAAGCAGGTGAAAAAGTGGGACAACAGAGGCTTAATCAGAACTATCCCTACCTAATCCCTACATTTGGAGGAGGGCACGGAATTCTGTCTGTCATACAGCTTTTAAAGGCAGAGGAGTTATCCCACAAAGAGGGTGAAAAGTATTGTTGTTAGTCCACCTTTTCTTTACAGAAAATATTTTTCCTTCCCCATTTTATCCACAACTCCACAAGGTAGGCTAGGCCAGGAGATTGGGCTGGTCCAAACTTCATAGTGTGGAGATTTGAACCTGAGCCCCTCTATTCCAGAGGAGGGGATTCTGGTTTTTGGACTGTCTGTCCCAGCAACTTTAGCCAGCATAGCCAATGCTACAAACTGCAGTCCAACATCTGATGGGCAGAATGGTTTCCACCCCTGCTATAAGTCCTCAGTCAGCACTAACCACTACTTCTACTGCCCCAAATCATCCTTGTCCTCTTTTGAATATTTAAAGGATTTAAAGTACTTAATATACAAGAACCCTATGCTGTGTCAATATTGTAATACTGTATTGCAAATTTGAGACCAATGGGGTGCTATTTTCAGGGTTTAGTATATTGGGGTTAGGGAGAGGAGAAGACATGACATAATCAGAACTTCCAGTATTATCTAGTCTGGTATTAGAAAAATACATGAGGAGGCACATAATTCAAGAATTCACCTTTGGCTCAAGAGGTCTTATATAGATGAATAAGTAGCAGAGATGTGAATGGCTCAGTTGCCCACATGCAGCAACATCTGTGGATGATAATATATGTTGTTGCTCCCTAGGGAAGAAAGCAGGGCAAGGATAGCACTAGTTAGGCAACTGCTGTCAGGACATGGATGCCAGCTGCTATTTGACCTCCCAGACCTTTGGCATCCAAAGACACAATGTTTGCAATGACCTCTGACTTCTGGTAATGTTCAAATCCTGATTGCAGTCTACAGTTGAGAAAAGGAAATATTAAAATAGAAACCAGGCACTTTCCCCCCTACTGGCTTCTGTTTTCCAGAGTCTGCATGACATGAATAATCAACCTTCTGGACATTCTAAGCTTGGTTAGTAAAAAAGGAACAAGCAGCAAATATCTGATCGCTGTCTCTCTCCCCCCCCCCCGCAGACTTTATCAGACCAGGCAAATACGGCGCCATAAGGATGCCTAATGATCGCAAAAGGGTGCACATACCAGACAACGATGCCCTTTCACAATCATGTATTGTGAAAAAAGCATTCCTTTTTATTGATGGCCCAAGCCGTCAGTTGATCCCCCGTGGCAGCATTTGAATCCTCACTCCATTGTACTCACATGAATGCAGCGTCAATGGGCAAGCACTTCCAGGTGAGATCGTGGCAGCCAGGTAGGAGACACTCTTTTTATGACCCCTCCATGTACTTGGGACTTTAAATGTGTTTTAGTGCTTTGCTGTACTTCCCCCACCCTTTATTTTGTTTTTATTTTTGAATTTCCTGTGCTAGCGTCTTCTCATGAGAATCGGTGAGATTTCAACACTGGAAGCAAACAGAGCTCCGTTTGTGCTCTGTTACTGCTGGGAAAGCCTCATTGACGCTGCTTGAGGTAAGTCTTGTGGGGGGGGGTTCTTTTGCCAGCATAAAAACAACACAATTTATGTTGGCAAAAGAATGTTAAGGAGGGGATAGTCTGATAAGGCCCCCCCTCTCTCACACACACAGAGCCCAGGAAATTCCAACTAAAGCAGACCTAAGAAATCAATTGTTGAAAGATGAGTCAGCATCAAAACCCTTTTGATTCAATGGGTTTACTCTAGTTGAAACTGCCAATAGGATTTAGGCTAGAGGGGCTGTCTAAACGGTGAAAATACTCCTCACGGAATGAGAGGAGAATCCTACCTGTCTTAATGGGATCCTGCATTGTTTCAATGTCTTTGGAAGGAGGGGGACCAACAACGTCAAAAACTCAGATGGAAAAGCCTTCACAGCTTTTCCCAGAGTTTAAAAAAAAAAACAAACAAACAGTGAGGGGAATGCACATTCTTGCTCTTTGGGACAAGTGATTCACTTTGAATCACCTTCCCATAGGAGAGGAAGTGCAAAGCTGATTGGCAGGATGAGCACAGAGGGTGGGGCTTGCTAACAGGGCAAGTGCCTGGCACTGCTATACAGTATTGGATTTTCGCCTTAACGAGTGACCGCTAAGAAAATGAAATGGGGTGTTCCCCCCCCCATTTTTCTACAGGCAAAATATTGCTCAAGTGCACAATGGAAAATAGTTTTTTAAAAAGGTTTGGTGGCAGCAAATTAAGGCAAATAAAAATGCGAGTAAATCACTCGTGGCTGCAATATTGACCAACGAGCATACAAAGCTTTTGGGGGGAAAACAGCTGCTGCGATTTGCTATTACTGTGGAGCAATCCGGGTTTGTTTTTTGCCTTGTATAGACGGGGCAGAATATATAGTATTCCTTGCCTAAGAAAACTCTATGAAATTCATGGGGTTGCCATAAGTCGACAGGCGACTTGAAGGCACACACACACACACACACACACTCCTAACTTGTGTGTTCTTCCTCATCAGTTTTGCTAACTGACAATAGTTTGATGTTGCTTGGTCACATGTGTCCCAGTTTTCAGCTGTGAAATGTTGGTGGGTATGACAAAGGCCCCTGGCCAAGATCTTAAGATTCAGACCGGCTCATATTAAGGGAATACGATCTTATCTGGAAAGATATTCATTTGAACTCAATGCACAGACAGAATACATGGGCAGTTTTCCTGCACAGCCCTGCACCTTTCCACACGTAGTTGCTATGTACCTTGTTGGTTATGAGTGCACCAGCCACTTGAATAGGCCATATGTGTATCCCTCCATAGAGGGTCCCTTCATGTGGCTGCTGAATGCACACCTTACAGATGATGTGGCTGGTGTGTATCAAGGCAATAAGGCTATGCCCTTCATGTGTTTTAAACTTCAGCAAAGGCAAGGGATTCCAAAACACCTGGCGGGTGAAAGTTTGAGAACCACTGGGATACAGCTTTCATTAGCTTTTGCCAACATGATCAGTGATGAGGGACTGTGGGAGCTGTGGACAAAAACATGTGGAGGACACAGCTGAGGAATGTCAGTTTTTAAAAAAAATAATAATTTCCCACCTCCGTTATGTGAGACAGTGTGGGGTAGTTAGTGCTTCAAGTGTTGGATTAGTAGTCTGGGAGACATGAGTTTGAATTCCCACTCAGCCATGGAAACACTCTGGGCTCATCTATACAAGGCAAAAATGTGGATTGATGCACAGTAATGCCAATTCACAGCAGCTTTCGTTTGTCTCCACTTTTTTTGTTTCAAGATTGCAGGCATGTGAAGCCATACATGTTTGTTGTTCAAATGGGTGTGCCTGCGAATCAAAATGGCAAGTGTGAGTGAATTACTCGGGTTTTAATTGTCACCAGTTGCTGCTGCCAAACAGTATATTTTTAAAAAATCAAATCTAAGGTGTGGAATTGTGATCTTCTGCTTAAATAAACAGAGAAAAAGGGGGAAAAAGTTGTTTCATCACCTCAGCACACGATCGCTATGGCAAAAGCCTAACATGGTGGTTCCAGGTGTTGCCTTGCCAGCTAGCTCTGCCCCTCCCCCCGTGCATGTCCGACCAATCATCTTTCCACTTCCGCTCTTATTGGGAAAGTGAACAAAGCAAATAAGTTGTCCCAATGAGAAGCAATGCACATTTCCTTCCATTTTTTTTTTAAAGCCAGGAAAAGCCACACATTTTTGCCCCACTCCTTCTGAATATAGTGAAATGATGCAAGCTCCCATTGGGACAAAACATATTCTCTCGAATTCTCTGAGGAACATTTTCGCTGTATAGACAAGCCTATTGTATGGCCTTGAGCAAATCACACTCAGCTTCAGAGGAAGACAATGGCAAACCTCCTTTGAATAAACCTTGCCAAGAAAACCTTAGGATGGGGTCACTGGAAATTGTATTTCTTGAAGGCACATAATGTCAAATGTATGATGTTATGGGAAACAATAATTTCTTGGATGTCTTCTGAAGCCATTGAGCATTTTGAAATAAAAATGGCTGCCAAAGTAATTCCCTGGTAGCACACACACACACACACACGGAAGCGTTATGTTCTGAGTATAGTTTGATGTTGATGCTTTCTTTATATTACAAGTATGTTTATTAGAAATATAAATGGTTCCACTTTGGTATCATTAAACTCAGAGTAAGTCAGTTGCCTCAGACAGCTAATTTTGGGGGCCATAAAATGTAGCAATTTGTTATTTTATTGATTATTGTTGTATATTTACTACCATTTGATGGGTATGTGTGAGAAATTTGTGCTTGTGGGTTTCCCGCTCCTCCCATTGCCAAAATAACTTGAAAAGCCTTGGGTATTATGTACCTTGACTTAGGAGATTGTCAGACAGGAACGAAAAAAGTGTTCCTGTCCCACAGTCTCCACTCCCACGCCTGTCCCACCACAATCACCCTCCCCTTCACACGTACCTCCTCTCCCATTGACAGGGCAGCCCAGGAGCAAACAGAGCTTTAATTGAGCTCCATTCACTTCCTGGAGTGAAATCTCGCTCGTTCTTGTGAGAAGATGGGAATGCAGGAAATTCAAAAATAAAAAGAGAAATACACAAGAAAAAGTTACACCAAGCACCTAAACACACTAAAAACATTACAAGTAACCCAGGGAGGTTCATAAAAAGTGTGTCACTTACCTGGATTTCCCAATCTCATCTGGAAGTGTTCTGGCAGAGACCTCCCATTGATGCTGGGATCTCAGTCAGCATAATGG
Source organism: Gambelia wislizenii (assembly GCA_030847615.1). Classification (NCBI taxonomy): domain Eukaryota; kingdom Metazoa; phylum Chordata; class Lepidosauria; order Squamata; family Crotaphytidae; genus Gambelia; species Gambelia wislizenii. The sequence goes on along the minus strand of JAUMIR010000001.1, from coordinate 339,164,819 downwards.
GGCACCTTTTCGCTTGCAGGAGCATCCGTGACAGAAACGGAACAGGGGATCTATTGATGGCTTCCCCCGTCAATAAAAAACAGGGCCGGCGGAACGGCAGCAGAATGGGTGCATTATGAGGGGGGGAACGATGTCATCTGAAAAGGGAGCCCTTTTGTGATCTCCGGTGTTCATGTAACACCACTTTTAACGCATCTGATAATCTTCTTAGAGGGATGAAGGGCACCATTTCCTGCCCTGCCTCAGGCAGCAAAATATATTGGGTCAGCCCTGTGAAGCAATATGGTTTGATATCTGATGAGAGGCTTCTCACACACTGTACTGGGTTGTGTCCATTTAAAAGTGGACAATTGTTTTAAAGTGCATGCTGCTATTTTCAGGATTATGGTGACATTCTTATGTTTTCAATAAGCAAATGTCCTTGACTTAACTATTTATATCTCTTTGCTCTGCCATCCAGACACGAAGAGCCCTATTGTCATAGTGTGCTCAAGGGTAACTGATAAGTTGACTGTAAGTGACAAAATTAACTCATCGTTTATTTTTATGACTTTAAAGGAATGTTGCTTCCCATCCATATTTTTGAAATGGATATGGATATGAAATCGATTCCAAGAAATGGGATACTTTCTGACTTTTTAAATCTAAAAGAGAGGGTGCACAATAGAGGTTCCTCTCTGTCTTCTAATATTTTACCCATGTTTGGAACACTGGACATATGCAATAAGTCAAATCTAGCAACCCCTGGGTTTACGCATGAAAAACATGAATACATGTTCCCCCCTGTATCCACAGGGATACGTTCCTGGACTTACCATGTGTAAGTGAAACCACAGATAATAGCAAACCCTATTAAAATAAAGGACTTCCTGTACTAACATACCATAGAATTGCATTGGAGGTCCTTGTGATTCTTAGAGGGGACACCTCTCTAGGCATTTTCCAGTGCAATCTATGGTATGTGTTCCTTATTATGTGTCCCTCAGAAAACTGAATCCATGGATATTGGTTCTGTGAATATAGGGGGTGACCTGTATAAAGCATTTTTTAAAAGGTAAATGATAACTTTTTAGACCACTTATAAGAGGTGATAAAATAGTTTTTGGCCCTATCTGGTTGTAAATCTGAGGGTCTAATACCACATCTGGGTTATATTTGCTAACTGGCAATTTCACTGGTGTCCAGAAGGGATTAGCTATTTAGACATATTGATTCCTTAACTCAAATGATTAAGCTGAATTGTCTGTATTGCTTGCTGATATATCTCTTAATCTGGAAAGGTAAGCATGCCTCAAATTAACTATTTGGGGCAAAGTTAATATACTTAAGATTAATGTCTTACTATGGATATTGCTTGTTTTCCAAGGTTTCTCTCTGTATATCCTTCAGGATTATTTCCAAATATTCTAAATATTCCTCTGTTTAGGAAATTTATACATGGGTCTTCACTGCCCTGCTTTTTACTCAAAGTGATACAACTGACATTTTCTGCGAATAGATTTAATTTTCCAGATGTGAGTTTGTATCATAAGGCATATCTGCTGACTCATATGAATAGCTGTCAAATAAGGTCCAGTTCAAACATCCCTCCTTGGGCAATCTTTGAATCAACCTACTTAGTCCCTCCTTTTTGTTGAATGGCCTTCATTTCTGTCCATTTGAGGAAGAAAAAAATGGTGTCTCCTGCAGTTATGGCTGTCTGAGTGGCTGGGCATGTGGCCTCTAGTCAATTACAATTTGATTTATGTGGTCATGCTAAACTGACTCTATAGGATCCTAATTTAAAGATTATGATGTAATCCTTTTATGGAAGAAGTGGGCAAATTGTGGATTTGTTATCTGGAGCAGTGAATAGGTACAGACGGAGAATTCTTGCTACTTCCAGTGTTTTAGTCATTTGGTTTTTTACGTTAAAAAGAAGACACCTCTATTTGGTGACTTTCATCTGTAAATTCTACCACAGGCAAATGATTTTTCCAAACTTATTCCTATGCACTCCTAGGTTTAAATTTTTAATTTTCCAAAAAATCTCTGAAATGAGGTCATTAAAAATGTTGAAAACTGGCCATGAGTAGATGGCTAGATTTCTAAGAAAGTCTAAGTATTATCAGAGAGCAAGGAAAAGACATTATGAAGAGATGTTATTAAGAACACTTCCTGATATATTTATATAAATAAATAAAAATTACATGAGGAAGTGTGATAATTTATACATCCCTTTCCTGGTTTCTTCCTATTTCCTATTGTGAAAGATGGGAAAGGAACCCAAATTAAACCCATTTTGTTAAAGCAGATTAAGTTTTTTTAGACCACCTCTGTGGACCTGAGACTAGGTTTCTGTGCCATGGCAGTGCTATCTGTTTAAACCATCTAGTTCCTTTGGAAGATTGCTGTGCTTGTGAGGCTCTGCTGTAGAATAACAGGAAGTGTGATTAGGAGAAAGGACCAGAGAAAACACTCCTAATTCCTTCTCCAGACTGCATATGGCTTTTGTTTTTTCCACCTTATAGCTACAGAAGGACTTTTCTTTCCGGTGAGCTGTTGGGACCCTGCGTGAGCAGGAAGGCACACATACAGTAAGGAAAAAAATCTGCCTGATCTCTAGAGGCATTGCTTCTTTGAACATCCTCTTGTTTGTGGAAGACACAAGGCTGTGAGTGTGCACGAACATACATAGGCTAGTGTTGTATGCAAAATTATGGACGTCCAGGCTGGATGGACAGACCAGTGACACAAAAACACTCTTTGTGGTTTGTTGTTATTTGCCATAAAATCAACTTTGATTTATGGTGACCCTATGAATGAGAGACCTCCAAGATCCCTGGTCATCAACTACCCTGCTCAATCTTGTAAACTCAGGGCGGTGGTTTCCTTGTAGTGTGGTCTCCCTCTTTTCCAACTGCTTTCCACTTTAACAAGTTTTATTGTCTTTTCTAGTGAGTCACATCATCTTGTGACATTTCCAAATGACAGCCTCAGGTTAGTCGTCTTGGCTTCTAGTGATGATTTAGGCTTGATTTTCTCTAAGACCTTTTGTTTGTATGTCTTTTTTAGGAGTCCATGCTATCCATAGAATTCTTCTCCAGCACTACATTTCAAATTAGTTGATTTTCATCTTATCAGCTTTCTTCACTGTCCAGCTTTCACAATCATACATAGAAATGGGAAGTACTATGGCCTGGATCATTCTGACCTTGGTATTTAATGATATGTCTTTACTCTTAAGGATCTTATCTAGTTCCTTCATGGCTGCTTTTCCAAGCCTTAGGCCTTGTCTAGACAGGCAATATACCCAGTCTTGCCCCTGTCTTGGAGACCTGCAGTCCAGATGATGCAGGTCATTTCCCGCATTTTGCCCCTGGACAGTCCTCATGATCCCTGGGGCCAAGATGGGGTGAAGAGGGGTATGGTCTGTTACACCATTGAAAAAAAACCCTGGCAAAATCAGCTGGCAAAAAAACAGATTGGGCCCCACCTGACTGCAAGGATAGATTGCTTAATAAAAGTTTGTTATGTTATACAAGAATGACAGGGAAAATCCACCATGTGAAGTTATATTCCCTCTAAAACATGACTCTATAACACTAATGGAATATGAAGAAATCAGATTTTAAATTCGATTATAGGTTATGGGGCAATTAGGTTGATTTCTTTTGAAATCTTCCTATGTGAGGGAAAGAAGTTCCTCCAGTTTTTATTTTTTTTATCAGGTTGCCTGACTTGACATTGTTCTGGAAGCCTGACTGGAATTTGTTTTTGTTTTTATTTTTCTGGTTGAAATGCCTTAGTATGAACACCCACAGCTTCTTCACAGATGAAACAAACAATCCTCAATGAAGATAATGAATTTAACTATAACAGGAAAACCTTTAACAAGAGGGAGTTGATGGACCCTGGGACTTACCGGTAATTCTCAGTGGCTTTTAAACGGAATTGCCCTCTCTAGTCCACCAGCTGTGGGCCAATATAGATGCTATGCTGGCACAGCCTGTGTGCTACAGTGTGGACTGTGCTAATATCTTAGATTTATGAGAGGAGAGTGAGGGCAGTGACATGTCTACCTTAAAGAAGAGCAAGGTGTTTGCCTCAAGCAGTAGGTCTGTCGGGTTGGGTGGGTCGTGAAATGGTATCAGACTCTTAGTTCCTTTCTTTGTTACTACATTTTTTTTCTGCCAGAGATGAGGAGAGGAGCTTGTGAGATTATTTTTTTTCTTTTGATATAAGGTGCAAAAATAATTTAATTTAGTGGAGTGGGCAACACCATTTGCCGCTCTGCTTCAGGCAGCAAAATGTCTTGGGCTAGCTCTGGGTGCCCGCATTTACAAGTGGGGATATGTGTGTGTGAGAGGAAACCTTGTCTACCCTGTTACTTACCTTCCTCATTGCCACTTCTTTCTAGCTGCTTTTTTCTTGTGTGTGTGTGTGTGTGTAGGGTTGCTTCTTATTTCATTATCCCACAAGGAGGAAACAAGCTTGAGGGGAACAGTTATGAGGGGTTTGTGTGAATATGAAAGAGCAAAAATATTTTAAGGCTTCCTCCTTCTTTATAGAAAGCTGGTCTTGTTCACATTGGAATAGTTGAAGCCAAAATAACATTTAGTGAAATATTAACCCTTAAACCTAACAATTTTTAAAACATCCTTTATTAAAAACTGTGCTTTCAAACTTTATTATAACTTCCCATACTGTATGTGGCTTCTGTTTTTAAATAGTAGATCATATTCACTTCTGGAATGCTTTTGGACAATGCTAATGTGAACTTGTACTGCCTTTTTACAGGGGATCCATACAACTTCTGCTCATTTGCAGCCTTCCTGTGTTTTTCCACAACTGCTTCTGTGGTTTTATTTCTTACCAGAAAAAAAAAGGAGGGAAATATGGAGTAGCTGCAGTGTCTTTTAACTGGTGGTGCTAGGAGCCCTTCATCTGGATGAACCTCAGATCTCCTCTACCCATAAATTCATGAGTTTTATGGGATACTTAATCACATACCTCTGTAACAGCAGCTCTCTATGAAGCTTTAACAAAACAGATGAGACAGAACAGGTCCAAAGAGCTTGACAGAGGAGAGACTAGTGATCTCATAAACCTTCTAACAATATTTTGACTACTTTCTCAAACTTAAAATTGACATGTGAATGTAAATTTTTAGGACATCCTGAGTTTTATACCATTCAGAATTGAGTAGTGATAGGCTCTGGAATTTTGGTTTGGGACTAAATGAGGTCTTCTAAACTGAATTTCATAGCAATCTGTGCATATCAATAGAAATTGATTTTTAATTGTTATGTACATATTTTAATTTAGTTCTATAAATTAACTCAAGCTCTGTTGAAGACACTGTGACTACTACATGTGCCTCAACTGAACCCTTGCTTCCTTATCTTCAGAAAACAGATGCTTTGTGGTCATAAACCTCCAAAGACTTAACAGTGAAATTGCTTATAGAACACATTATAAAGTTACCTAGAGTCTAGCAGATCTAGCTTTATAGAACATGTGCTTTGTTGTATTGTATTTCTTTAATTAAATTCTACAGGTTTGCCATGTGGGCTTGTTTTTTGTTTTTTGTTTGTTTTGGCAGTTGGAGGTAGGGGGAAGAATCAGTTTGGCAACATTATGCCTTACAACAACATTATCACATTTCTCAAAAGGAAAAAAAATGAAATACCAGGCAAAGAATTCATGTGTGAATGAGCTGTGTGATAGCTCTTACTCTCCTCAGAATCTGGAGGTATGAGAGAACCAGTGGCACTTCATAATGCACAGACTGTATTTGCCAGACTGTGGCACATATTTAGTGTTAGGTGTTACACATGTATGTTAAATCATCAATGATCACACTCATAACATTGGTGTCTTTGATGGTGTGTGTGTGGGGGAGCTGTCACACCAAAGGAGACTTAACAACTCTGCTGAGTTTACAAAATGGAAGTTTTATTTTTCTCTCAGCTAGGAGACCTAATCCTTAGTTGTTGCTTTTCACTGGTTATTTTAAAGACAGAAATGGCCAGTTTTATTAATATAATTGTTACTTGCTTCATCCAGTTTCAGTCTGATCCCACACCAACTATGTACACATACCTAAACTACTAAGATTACACTTCATGCAGAGCTTATTTTCTTAATGTTCTTTTGTGTGAGTCATTTCCCCCTCGTCTTTTTTAGATTCAGATTTGATATATGAGGGTTCTTAGGACTTTTTTGGATGGGGGTTTTGTAATGGAAGCAGCCTCGTCCCCGTTGCGAGGCTGCTGCGCTGCAGGGGGTCCGTTTCGGATGACACTGTGCCCGCGCCGATACTGTTGCGGAAGTGCTGGGAGTCTGCAGCGCCATATTTGGCGATTTCCTAATCACGATCAACTTTCGTGATTAGAAAATCGCCAAATATGGTGCTGCAGCCTCCCAGCACTTCCGCAACAGTATCGGCAGGGGAGAGCATCATCTGAAACGGACCCCTTGCCGCGCAGCAGCCTCGCAATGGGGACGAGGCTGCTTCCGTTACAAAACCCCGTCTGAAAAAGTCCTAGTTTCATTAAGAAGCAGATGTGTGAGAAGTAGATCCCAGCTTCTGGGATCAGGGACAGGGGATCTGACAGGATCTTTTTAGAAAGTTTCTTCTCACAACTATGTCATTATCAATAGAAAGCTGTAGAACAGATGCACATTGGCTATACATGCTCCCCAAATGAGCTGAATGAGAAAGGGTTCTGATAGACATTGGCTTTCCTTGTTCTGTATGATACTATTTACTTCACACAGCTGGACGCTGGCAGCATCTGTGCAGAGTTTGGCATGTGCTGAGATGGTTGCATGCATATGTCAAATCCTGCCAAGTATAGAATTCAGCCCATATTTATTGTGCCTTTCTCAACCCATTTTTAGCTGCTTTATAAAGGAGAAGTAGATGTGGGTTGACGTTAACTAGGCATGTTGTGAACAACCACATGGCCACTTCACTACATGCAGAACTTGCACTTGAGTTCTAAACATCTATCTATCTATCTATCCACATTGCTGCCCCTACCACCTTCCAAGTAAACCACCATCATTTCTCTTTGGAGGCCACATTACTCCTTTTGAAACAGGAACCAGCAATGCCAATGCAACCAATGAGGAAGACCCTGCCTGGAAAGTCGCATTGAAGCACTTGGATGTATAAACAATGCTTATTATTTGAATGACTTTTGGGTAGGTTGGACAATCAAGCAAGGAATCTTGCCTAGGAATCTCCTTTTTGAGACTTGGCTGTACAAAACTACAAAAAACAAAGGAATCATCTCATTGTGAAGTCGAAGGCTTTCATGGCTGGCATCCATAGGTTTTCCATGGTTTTTTTCCCCAGGATGTGAGGCCGTGTTTGGAAGAGTTTATTTCTGACATTTCCCCTGCATCTGTGGCTGGCATCTTCAGAGAAAAGATGCTGGCGAAACATCAGAAATAAACTCTTCCAGAACATGGCCTCACAGCCTGGAAAAAACCCACAGAAAACCTATAATCAACTCATTGTTGGTCATCAGATGTTACTCTCAATATGTATGAAAGAGAGAAAAGTTGTAGATTTTGTTTCTATGTAGACATTTTCAAGAACAGATCATAGTAAATTTTTTTTTTTTGGGGGGGGAAAGCTCTTCAAGGAATTCTTTCAGTGAAGTAACATGTACTCTGTGGGCTGTGACTGCTTCTGTTATATCTACAGAGCAGGAGTGAGCAATTGTGGCCCTCCATATGTTGTTGGACTGCAACTCCCATGTTCCTGTGCTATTTCATATACTGTACTGCCTTGGGCTATTGGGACTTGCAATCCAGCAAGAACTGGAGCGCCATAGATGCTCATACCTGCTGTAGAGCCAGTGACCCAAAATTAGAACTCTTAGACTGAAACTGAAAGCTTCCATTAGCCCAGCTATCTGTGGACTAAGGGCTTTTTCAGACGCCCTAAATCCTGTCAGGGGAGGGCGGTAGAGGTATGCGGCTATCCCGTGGCAGGGGGTCAGTTTCGGCCGCCGCCGTCCCCCTCCCGTCATCATCCGTGTTACTTCCATGTTTGATCTATTGCAAAGGTGCCATTTTTTACTCACAGAAGTTTTTCATGAGTAAAAAGTGGTGCGTTTGCAATAGATTGAACACGGAAGTAACACGGACAACAACAGGAGGGGGACAGCATCGTCCAAAACTGACCCCGTGCCGCAGGATAGCTGCCTACCTCTCCCATCCTCCCCTGACGGGTTTTAGGGCGTCTGAAAAAGTCCATAGACAGAGATATCATCCTATTTGTGTTTGGCAACTAGAATGACAATAATGTCAATTTAATATCAGTAAAGAAGACTGTAGTAGGACAGAGCTTCTCAGGTATACCCTGAAGCACTTCCTCTTCTGCAGTTCATGTTGGAAAATTGCAGGCAATTCATACGAGGGCATGGGAACAATAATATGATACAACTCTACTTTGCAAATGAAGGACCATATGATTTTCGCCCTGTTATCAACTGGTTTCCAGATATTTTCTGAAAACTGCATAAGTCCCCCCCCATCACAGTGTTATTTCCCCACTCCCCCCATGTCTGTGGTGAGGTCAATGTCAATGTGATTTTGGACTTTATCAGACACACTAAATATGGCGTCATAATGACACCACATAAACACAAAAGGGCATGCAGATCAGACAATCTTGCCCTTTTGCATCTATGTCCTGTCAAAATCCCGTATCTTTTTATTGATGGCTGAAGCTGTCAATAGATCCCCATGGCACTTCAGTGCCGGCATTGCCGGTGTGCGCAGCCTTGGGCCATTTAAATCTCATCACTGCAGCGAGAATGGCCGGTCTGGCACGAACAATTCTGGGTGAGATCAGGACATCCAGGTAAGTTTTGCTCTTTTTACTACCCTCCCTGAGTTACTTGGGACTTCTAACACATGTTTAGGTGCTTTTAAAAAACTTTTAATGTGTTAGTTTTGTTTTTATTTTTGAATTTCCCATGTGATTAAGTCTTGCGGGGTTTCAAATGAGGAAGTGAACAGGGCTCCGTTCACTTCCTCTTTATTGCTAGGGCTGCCTTTGCTGGAAGAGGAAGGTAAGTGCTGGGGGGAGCTTTCTTTTGCTGGCATAAAAATGGATTTTTTTAATGCCGGCAAAACAATGTTTAAAGGGGCTAGTCTGATAAAGTCCTTTGTGAATGGCAAAATACTTTATTGGCCGGAAGCCTATCAGGTAGTTATGAAAATGTATTCTAGAGTTAAACACCCATTACTGTTTCATATCATCGATCCTTACATAGCCCCTAGTTTGGGGGATACATAGGGACTGTGAAAGTACCCTAATTTCCATTTCCTGAGCAGCAGCTGCTGCAATTGACCGGAGTCTGTTTCCCCTGTTTATTGGGAAGCAGTTGGCTGATGGTCTCCCCACCACCCGCTTGTGTGAGCAGTCTCTGGTGTGAAGGGGAATTAGCATTTTAGTTTATTATTCATTTAATGTACATCCCACCTTTCTCCCAAGATGGGATTCAAGGCAGGAATTGTGACCAAGGTCCTGTTTCTGTCTGTCACAATGGAGATTGCTCATTGGAGGGGGTGGGAACATCAGTCAGCTGATTTCCAATTGACAGGGGAACAGACAACCACTGATCACAGCAGCTGCTGCCAGGTAAGTGTGGATTGGGAGGATGGGGACAGGATTCTCTGTGTAGCACTGTAAGTACAGTGCTTTCACATCTGTAATTTCCCCCACAGGATTCTAACCATTATTTTTTCAATAAATGTATCATGGTGTCAGAGGTGGCCCAAGACCTTTTGCTGCCTGAGACTAAGAAGTGAAATGGTTCTCCCATGGGTGAAGTAGTAGTAGTAGTAGTAATAAGAAGAATAAGAATAAGAATAATAAACAATATAGACAGTTTGCTGCTCTAGAGGGACCCTGAAATCATCTGCCTGATGCAGGTGGCCTTATCCTGACAAATGGCAGGAACAGCTCTGGATGACGTAAGAACACTCAGCTCCAAGTAGATCTCACCATGAAGTGGTTAGACGGACAAAGTCCCAGCATAGTAAAAAGAAAGAATGGTTATGTGAGTGTGGTCTGAAATGATTCTGCCCTCTATGGGCAGTTTTTTTTTAAAAAAACCCTGCTATCTTCCTGATTTTTGGTGAGTAAGAAGAGTAGAAACACTTGGTCCCCTCACTCTTCCCAGCCCCCCCCCCAACCCCTAACAGCATCCAGTATCTTGTTTGGTGCCATTTCTATGCATTTTTTTTTAAAGAAAAACACCCACAAGTTTCAAAGTACATTAACTATAGTCAGCACACACAGAAATCTCCAGGAGAAGGTTATAGGCTTTATAAGGTGGTTCCCCTTCTGGGAACATTGGCTATGGTTGGTCTTAAGAGTTTGGCATGCCAGTTAGGCATCTGAATCCTCACGTGTGGTCCAGCTTCACCACTATGAGCACTATCTGCATGGTGGGTCTGGATGCAGTAGATGTGTTTTCAATGAATGTCCTTGTGTCAGTCAGTCAGTCTCTTTTGAGGAGCTGGATTTGTAGAATGAGGACTGTATGGAACAGCTGAGGAAGAGACACTCTAGATTTGTTCCTTCCTTTGACTTTGGCATCCTGTGTGGTCCTGCAAAATACATTGCCTCAAATAAACAAACAAACAAATAAATAAATAAATGTATAACTTCTATATGCATTAGTCCCTCTAGCCATAGCCTAGTGATTTTGGATCACTAAGGGTAAAAAGTACGGTAAAAAAAATTGTTCTTACATTGGGTATGGGGGAATATGAAATGCATTGGGATACCAAAGAAGGTTAAGAATCAGATGGAACTGCCAGAGTCACCCTCTCTTCCTTTCATTGTGGACTTTCTTCACTTCAGTTGTTTGTGATCAAGGGAAACCATCTCTCCTAGAACTAGGCTTCATCTTTCCTCCCAGTCTTATGCCATACTTTCAACTCTGACTTGTAGCACCACCTGCTGCCAGAGCTTAGAGCAAAGCCCCAAGAGCCCTGAATCCAGGGCCAAATTACTGCAAGTGCATAAAAAACCTATGGTCTACACTACAGGCTTGGTTTAGTCCTTATTTCTTCCAGAGCTAGGAATCTCTGACAGATGATCCCTAGCTTGGCACTGCAATTCCTAAGATTCTTTGAGGGAAAGTATGACAGTTATATGGATATAAAACAGATACAACCTCATAATGCATGTACATGTTTCCAAAAAGGACTGAAGAAAATCAATGCTGCAGATGCTGTGAAGAATTCAAAACCCCAAGGTCAAAGTATTTTAACAGTTTCTAATTTTATTCTCTTAAAAACCTTTCCTAGGCAAGTAATTGCATTGCAGCTTTTATGTTTTCTTCATAGTCTCATTTTGTTTTGCCACTGTGGCTAAGCCTTGAATATTCTGACCCAATGCAGGTTTGCCAATCTCATCTACCCTGATCTACTGTGACTCACAGTCTAACTTCAGTATTGTACTTTTCATCTCAACTTTATTAAATCACACACTGTCTCCTTCTTTCTGAATGACACACTGAGAGATGATGGGTCTTCATGTTAAGATTTCCCTTCCTATAGCACATGTGCAACATATATATTTATAGGGTTTCCCCATCAAGTCAGAAACCTTTTGACCTTTAGGCCACCTAAACCAAGAGTTGGCTAGCAAAAGGCCGTGCAGACCCAGCAAACACTTGTGCAAATTGTAGCAGTGGGAATGTATAATAGCTTTAACTGTGGCTTTATCTGGCCCTCATCTTTGTTTTTGAAATGATCTTGGGGATCCTGATAGAAATGAAAGCACTGCGTGTAGAAATAAATGGAAAGCATGGGCTACTGGGGCTTGTTATAATGGGTTGAAATGCAGTTCTTCTAACCTAGAGAAGGACAGCTATCAAAGCTATAAAATAATGGGATGGGATAGGATGCTTGGGAAAGAAAGCTTCAGATCTCCTAAGTAGAAAAACCTTTGATTTTTTCCCATGACATTAGTCAGTAGTTGAATATGACATGAATCCACATGTAGATTTGAATGTTTTTGATGCTACGGCTGTGAACTCAAGGTCTGGACTGAAAAGGGTGCAAAAAGTACACGTGAATACAATTTGTGTACATGTACACGCACATCTGTGCATGCTGGAGCAAAGGATGAAGAATGGTTTGAATGTCTTATCCATGCTTCCCTGTCACTTTTTAAGAAATGGCTCACTGGGCATTTCCAGTGTAAAGAGGATTGTACAAGGCACGCTTCAATCTCCTTACTCTTGCTGGCCCTGGCCCCTGTCTCCAGTAAGAAAGACTGGTCAATTGCAGTCTGGTCGGGTGCTGCTGTACAGGGGCTGGTGAGGAGGGAGTCTCAAGACAATGGCAGAGCAGGGAAAAGACAAGTCCCTCTGCTTTTCCTGAATGATAGCCCTTGGCTCCCTGCTGGCAGTGAGCAACACAGGAGCTGGAAGGATCAGGCCACGTGGCTATATCTCCTCATCCTCGTTTGCCTTGCTCCAACGATGGCAACAGTTGGCTGTGATGCCTAGAAGGAAGTTGGTGGCAACTGAAGCAATGGAGACCACGAACCCCACAAAGGCAATGAAGAGATAATCATCCAGTGTCAAGGTCAGGTGACAGGCCTTGAAGCTCTCCTCTGTCAGGGAAAACAAAGGGGCTCCTTCCACTTCAGGTGGCTCCCGGCATTCTGCCAGCTGAGTATCTGAAATAAGAACCAATCAGAGTAACACACACATGTAGGCGTATGCACACACACACATACATAACCTTGAAAGCTGAGGGCCGGGATAGATTTTCTAGACAAGGCTACATCTCTTGGACCACTTATCATTTTTTTCCCTGTAATTCATGAGGTTTGTAAGCCAAATTAAGGTATTTAATATATGTAAATAGCTACTTCTGTCTCCTTCTGATACCCCAGATTTCCTATCTTCTGTTCTATTCTTTTCAGGGTATCTCCAGCTGAAACCATTTCTAATCCTCCATCACTACTACTACTACTACTACTACTTTGTTGTTTGCCTTCAAGTTGTTTCCAACTTATGGCAACCTTAAGGTGAACCTATCATGGGGTTTTCTCAGTAAGATTCAGAGGAGGTTTGCCATTGCCCTCCTCTGAGGCTGAGAGAGTATGACTTGCCCAAGGTCACCCAGTGGGTTTTCACGGCTGAGCGGGTATTCAAACCCTGGTCTCCAGAGTCATAGTGCAAAGCTCAAACTATTATGCCATGCTGACTCTCAACTTATTATATTATTTTAAATAAATTCTTTTAGAAACCTTGTTAGTCCTTTAAAAACTTTTCTAGTCCTTCTTTTGCCTTCATAAGAAGGCAAAAAATAATAATTTGATGTCACTTATTATTCCCATTTCATGGATGTGGAATTGAGATCAAGAGACAGCAATTTGCTCACTTTGTCATAAATGGCCATGAATCTATAAAAAATGCACTGTCTCATCCTTTATCAACTGCACTGCTTTTCCATTACTTGTTTTCTCCAGATTGACATCTGTAATAGTTGGGATTTTTAGTAGAAAAGGAATGTGTCTCTTGCTGGGTTATGTATTCACCAGAGTAGACTCCCTATGCACCTGCATTTTAAGCCACTAGTTACATTAGTACACCCCTAGATGTGCGAGTACATCTGGCATCTAGATCTATTTAGGTCTGGTATCTAGATGTACATCTGGTATCTAGATCTATTTCAGGCCTGGTTATGGGGTGGGGACAACTTTGGTCACCTATGCTGGGAACTGACACATGAGTGTTTCCCTGTTGGTTCTATTGAACTTCTCGGCAGCTGTTGATACAATTGAACATTATTCTGGGTCACCTCACTGGGATGGGACTTATAGGGGCCATTGTTCTACAGTGGCTGCAGTCTTTCCTGGAGGGGCACTCTCAGAGGGTGGTACTATGGGATTCCTGTTTGCCTGCTTGGCCATTGGTCTGTGGTGTCTCTCCTCTCAATGACTGTCTTAGAGCGGTGATGGATTGGATGAGGAAAAACAGCTTGAGACTAAATCCAGACAAAACAGAGGTACTGACAGTCACAGGCCTGAAACCAGGTTTGGGAATACAACTTAATAATAAAATAACAATAAAATTTTATTTCTATCCCGCCCCTCTGCAATGCAATCGGGGCGGCTTACAATATAAAAACTCCATAATCACAATACCCTAGCCCACCCACCCCAGTCCTGGATGGAGTCACACTCTCCTCTAAGGACTGTTTTCACAGTCTGGGGTTTCTCCTAGATTCGTCGCTTCACATGACTAGTCAGGTGAGTACGACGGTCAGGAGTGCCTGTTATCAGCTTTGGCTGATATGCCAGCTGCGCCCTTACCTGGATACAAGGGATCTGGAAACTGTGGTACATGCTTTGGTAACCTCATATTTGGATTACTGTAGCGCACTCTACATGGGGCTACCCTTGTGCCTAACCCGGAAACTTCAACTGGTACAAAACATGGCAGCCAGGTTAATTACGGGTACATCTAGGAGAGAGCATATAACACCTGTGCTTAAATCTCTCCACTGGCTGCTGATCAGTTTCCGGGCACAGTACAAGTTGTTGGTTTTAACCTTTAAAGCCCTACATGGCTTGGGTCCATCTTATCTCCGGGACCGCCTCATTCCATATGATTCTCCCCACGCACTTCGGTCCTCTGGGAGGAACTTGCTGCAGCCTATGAAAACTAGGCTGTCGCAGACCTCCCAGAGGGCCTTCTCTTCTACAGCTCCCAGACTTTGGAATGGCCTGCCAGACGAGATCCGTCTTATCACTACTCTTGATAGCTTCAAGAAAGCGGTAAAGACGGATCTCTTCCGGCAGGCCTTCCCGGAATAACCTCCTGGCTCAAGTGGAGTTGATTGCTTACCCGCTCCCCTGCCGCTATTGCTATTTTTTAAATATTGTATTGTATTTTATCTTTGTTTTAATTCTTAACTAGTTTAATTTAGTTTTAAGGGGTGGGAGGATTAGGATTGGGAAGGATTGTTTTAACTTGCTGCTGTATTAATCCTATTGTACGCCACCCCGGTTGCTGAGCAGAGGGATGGGTTAAAAATAAAAAAAATATTATTATATAATTATATCAGCATTCTGTATTATCCCCTATGCTATTTAACATATATTTGAAACTTCTGGGGAAGGTTGTCCCAAATGTTGTGGTGAGGTATCACCTGTATGCTGATGATACCCAGCTCTATTACTCCTCCTAATTCCAAGGAAGCTGTTTCTGCACTAAACCAGTGCATGGTAGTTATAATGGACTGGATCAATCAAAAGAGAGATCTGGGAATAGGGATTCAGCCTCTGTTAAACAGGGTTACACTCTCCCTGAAAACATAGGTTCACAGTTTGATGAGGTATTCCTGGATTCAGCACTGAGCCTGGAGACGCAGGTTTCAACGGAGACTAGGAGTGCATTTGCACAGTGTGCCAATTGCATCCATTTCTGGAGAAGTTGGATCTGGCCATGGTAACACATGCCTTGCTTACATCCCATTTGGATTACTGTAATGGTCTACATGGGGCATCCTTTGAAAAGTGCTTAGAAACTTCATTTGGATCAAAGAGCTACAGCCACGTTGTTAACTGTAGCTGGCTACAGGGAGCACACAACTCCCTTGTTGTAACAGATCCACTGGCTGCCGGTCCATTTCCAAGCACAATTCAAAGTGCTGTTGATGACCTATCAAATAGCATGGATCCAGTCTATTTGAAGGACCTTATCTCCCTTTATGTGCCCATCAGAGCTTTAAGATCATCTGGAGAGGCCTTTCTCTCTGTCTCACCACCTTCTCAGGCTCTTTTGGTGGGAATAAGGGAGAGGGTCTTCTCAGTGAATTTGGAGTTTCTTCCCTAGGGAGGCCAGAATGGCCCCATCCGTCAGCAAGTTAAAACATTTTTATTCTGTCAAGCTTTTAGAACCTGACTGGGCTGGGCTTTTAATGTTGTGTAGTGCTTTTTTAAAGGTTTGGATGTTGTCTTTTAATGAATATTAATGTTTAATGTTTTTAACTTTATCAGTTGTTTGATTTTTTTTATATTTATACTTTTATTGAAGCCTTTGTATAGTTTTAATCGGTATTGGTTTTAACATGTTATTATCCACCTTGAGTCTCATTATCAAGAGAAGGGTGTGATATAAGTGAATATCATCATCGTCATCGTCATCATCCCTGTATTGACCCTTGCACCTCAGTTCTCTATTAGCAATGCCATCTAATACAGTTTCTCCTTGTGTCTATATCTAACATCTCTCCAAGATGTTTCATGCATTTGATGAAGTGTCCTCTAGTCCTTTAAAGTTCATGTTGGAATATACGGGCTGCTATAAAACTTCCTAGCATGTTTGCTTATTTAGTTTTTTTAATACCGAAAAACCCTTCTGGAACTTTACCAGGTTTACCTTAACTCATCTCCCATTATCATTTTTTCTTCTTCTGCCAACCCCCATTTTTCAATTCCTGACCTTTCCCCATGTCTCATTCTTATTTGTATCCCACACTCAGCAGAGTCACACTTTGTAGTTCTTCTTGGATTGAAACCTTCCAGACTGCAGATGTACATTTAAGGACATTTCTGAATGTCCCCTACCCTTTGAAACACACACACACACACCACACACACCTTTTCATAGGCACCTAGCATTTCAAGGAGAAGAATCTGAAGTTAGAATTCTTCAAAAGGTGTTAAGTTTTTTCTGCCTAGTGAGTGGGTTGGGGGTATCATTCAAATCTGCAGGCTTTACCTGCAATTTGAAGTGATGTTTCTATCCTGTATGAACTGGTTCCTCTGAGCATAGTGGGTTCTTCAGAGAGCCTTTCAAAGGCTGGGGACTTTTTCAGACAGCCCTTACCGTGCAAGCAGCCTCCGGAGCAGTAACGAGGCTGCCGCGCAGCAGGGGGTCGGTTTCGGACGCTGCCGTCCCTCTTCCGCGACCATTCATAGCACGTACGTGAAGTTTTCAAAGCGGCCGCATCATTTTTCAATCACGGGCAACTTCCGTGATTGAAATATGGCGCGGCTGCTTCCAAAGCTTCATGTACGTGGTACAAATGGTCGTGTAAGAGGGACGGTGGCATCCGAAAATCACCCCCTGCTGCGTGGCAGCCTTGTTGCTGCTCCGGAGGCTGCTTGCGCGGTAAGGGCTGTCTGAAAAAGTCCTGGGAGTTAAAAAGTAGCTCCCTGTACCAATGAAAACCCATTTGAAAGTTTGGCTTTGGCACTCCAACAAACAAGATTGATAATTATCTTGAATGGGGGCAATTGCAGAAAAAGGTATCATTAGACACACAACCCCACAATGCCAGTGTTTTGGTACCAAAGCAGATTTAACAGTCACATCAAGCTTCAAGTGAGAAAACACTGTCGAAACAAGATGGATGGCAATCTTCCCCTTCACGGCCTGCTATACAAAGTCAATATTGTCAGGAGGCTGTAATAAGGAGGCAAGGGTGATGGTTAAAGTAGGCAGCCTTCTGCTGGCCTGGCAGAGGCAGGATTTTCTGTTCCCAGGACCTCTAGTTTGCAGCTTGTGAAATAAGCAAGAAGGCTAGGTAAGAACTAGTCTTGCATGGACTGGATCAATAGAGAGAGAGAAAGAGAGAGAGAGAGAGAGGATGCTTATTTATGATTCCTCATGCAATTTGGGGATCTGTCACTTTACAAGGACACAAGAGTGAGGAGAACAGCATGATGGCACATCACAAGGGCAGCTTGCCCAGCCTATATAATTTCCATTCAGCTCTGACAGCAACTCAGTTTTAATGGATCGGATGTATTTGAGTGGTCTCAAAAGACCATTTGCAGAATAGTGATGACTACATTGAAAAACTCTCCACGTGGCCATCTAATCATGGGGGAGCTGGTTGTCTAGCTTCCAACTGTGTAATATTGTGAGCATTGCTACAGCCATCCATATTCCCAGAGAGTTCTTTCAAATGCCCCTTTGTCCCTTAAGAGCCCTTTGTGGGCTGATGGTTGCAGCTGCACCAAGGGCCAGTCATCTATAGCCTCCAGACAGATGACCAGGTACAGGGAGGTAGCTATGGGGTGGGGGCAAAATGAAAGCATTGCCACTCCCAAGTGAGAATTCTGCCTCCCCAAATGAAATTTCCTTTCACTCCCCGGGTTTCCCCAAGGAACTTTACAAATCGGTTGAATATTAGAAATACAGTGAAGGTATCAAAAGAAAAAGGGCAGATAAAGTTACTAAAGGAATGGAAACACAGCAAATGTATGAGTCCTAGGTGTGAACCATTTTCAGTGTCTCAGGACTTTATCAGACTAGCGTCTAAAATTGCTTTAATCCCACGAATGAGGAAAGCAGAAACATAGGACTTTTTCAAACAGGGAATAAAACCACATCGAGGCAGGGAGGAGGACGGTGCTGTCTTGCTTACAGCGCTCCGTTTCATATGACGCCGTCCTCCTCCTGACCTTCCCCATGCCAACAGTGGGAGAAATGTGCTGCTTTTATTAATGGAGAACTCCCGTCAATAAAAAGTGGCACGTTTCTTGCTCCCCAGGCATGGGGGAAGGTCAGGGGAAGGTTGGGAGGAGGATGGAGTCGTATGAAACGGAGCACTGTAAGCGAGGCAGCCCCGTCCTCCTCCCGACCTTGACGGGGTTTTTATTCCTCATTTGAAAAAATCCCATAGTGGCATTATTAGTTATTATCACATGTTGCTGTAATCAAGCGAAAGAACCACCACAGAATTATCACACAGCCACCTCTAGCACTTTAGGAACAGGACTTTACTTCCATGATTTAGCATGGGTGAGATTTCAGTGGTTCGTGTAAGAAGATGTGAGCATGCTTAAAAACACCCAAACCCCCTTAATTTGCAAAGTAAACAAACACACAAACACTTAAACCTAAAAACGTGCAAACAAACCAGGACAATTCAGAAAAAAAGCGTCCTGTGGATAGTTTTCACGTTTCACCTGGAAGTTTTCTCACCAGGAATGGGGAGGGGGGGAAGATTACAGCCCATTCATGCTGTAATCTCATGATGTGCTTTGGCAGGATGGGTTTTGGCACATTCTTCAATACCATGAAAAAAGCGATATTGAGAGCTACTGATGGCTTGTATAGTCAGTTAAAAGCAATGCCTTAATTGTCAATTGCTGGAGCGCAGTTTGACCATGTGAACATGACGACATTGTGCGATAGTGGGACCCATTTGCACTACTGTGATGTCATAATCATGTGACTTTTGCCATGTCTGATAAATGCTAGACATGCAGTGCTACACATTTGGAGACAGAAGGCAGGAGTAGAATTCTTATTTAGAAGAACAATGTCCTCATTTTGCCCCCTCCCCCTGAACTACACCCCTAATGAGGTGACTATCACTATGGTTGTGGAAATCTGCAGAAGTGAAGGGTCCACTGGGGGTGATTCTCAAGTCCCTATCTTGCCAGAAGCTAAGAATGACCAGTTTCCCATGTGGCTAGAATTGCCACATGGCTTTTCAGCAGCCACTGCGCCACTAACTTGCTTCTTTGAAACCATTCTTTTGTTTCAATATGTCCTGTAATAAAGAGGTGAACTCAGAACCAAGTTAACAAAAGGGGAATCTTGTTAACAAAAGAGGAATCTGTGCCACACTGGCTGAAGCAGGAGGAGTCTCTGATCATGCTTAGCTAAAGATGAATCTGGCCCTGCCCTCAGGCAGCAGCAATGCTCTTCATGCTCATCCAGCCGCACCTTTAGGGGCTGAGGGAGGACTTCCTGAAACACAACCTGCCACCACCTCAGTGCCAGGATTCCAGCTATGAGGCCCTGGCAAACCCTAACAGGATTCCTTCATTCCTTTCTTGGGTCCCACAACCCCAGGGAACAAATCCAGAGGTGAATTATCCTCTCCCATCTTTATGATGGCCTTAGGGGGATAACCAGTGACTGAGTCTGCCCTGACCTTTTCACCAAACTTTTAAATATTTGATACCATCCTTACAGCCTCCCTTCCATAAAAGGAAAAATAAACAAAAATCTCCTTTTCTCATTTTGGTTCACAGGCACAGTTTCTCACTGATACTTACTGGGGAACAAGTGTATGTATGTGGGTGGGTAGGATGTGTGTGTGTATGTGTATGTATGTGCCTTCAAGTCACTTGTTGACTTAGGGTGACCCCATGAATTTCACTGGGTTTTCTTAGGCAAGGAATACTCAAAGGTGGTTCTTCCTCTGTTGCCAGTTCCTTCCTCTGAAATATAGCTTACAGCACCTGGCATTCATTGGTGGTTTCCCTTCCAAGTACTAACCATGGCTGACCCTGCTTAGCTTCCAGGATCATACAGATTCTGGTGCCTTTAGGGTATTTAGGATAGGGTAAAACAATCTGAAGGAGGCCCAGGAAGGGTTGACTTGGACTTTTATAGCATGTTATGACCAAACTGCTCCTCCTTTTGCTGACTTGTGTGAAAACCACATGTGACCACACACACAACACACACACACCCTTCAGTGACCTGTCTCCATAAAAAATGAATATCGTACCATTCTTCCAGTAGGCATCCCTTAAGGGACCCAGGAGAAGAAAACATGCTTTTGTTCTGCTCCTGGCTCCTGTCCTCTTCTGCTGATGTATTTTCCCAGCTACCCTGTCATATCCATTTCCAGAGCTTGGAAAAGTTACTTTTTTGCACTACATCTCCCCCCAAGGCCAGACTGTTTAGGGAATTCTAGCAACTGTGGTCCCTAAAAAGTAACTCTTCCAAGCACAATCCATTTGGTTCTCCTATCTCAGCACAGGAGCCACAACATGATTCTGAATCACTTAGGATATTTCTTGTCTCCCATAAGAACTCCCCCACGTTGCCTTGCAATTTTAAAAGAGCAATTTAGATCAGCGGCTTAAAGAAATGGTGGGAAGGCTGGATAACCAAGCCCATTTTTTTTTCTAGCAAGTCTTTATTGATAGTAAATGTGATTGGAACAAAGTATTTCAATGTCATGATCTCTCTCCTTCTCTCTCTCTCTCCTTGGTAAAACTTCAAATATCTTTAAACTATTTATAATTAGGGCAACAGTGGATCACCTGATTTAGAATCCCTAGTAAATGGTGTAGGAAATGTAACTTCCTGATAACACCAGGTTTGAATTGATGCATGAAAAACAGAATGTCTTCCTTGTGATGAGCATTGTGATCCAACAATACTTTTTAGTTTTCATAAGTACCCTTTCACACTACACAATTATAGCACTGTGGTTTCACTTTAACAGCCATAGCTGGGCCCTATAGAATTCTGGAATTTTCAGTTTAGGAAGGGGTGTTTAGAATTCTCAGCCAGAGAGCTCCTCTGCTGCCTTTAACCAAACTACAAAGCCCAAGAGTCTATGATGTTGCCACGGCAGTTAAAGTACAATCATAGTGCTACAATTTTGTAGTTTGAAAGAGCCCTTAGTCTCATAGTATCTTCCTGAGGCTGAAGGTTCTCACTACAAATGAAGATGTAAGAAGTTAAGTGGTGGAACAGGGGAAGAATTCAAAACCTGAAGCTAAGAAATGGACCATCATTGAATTTCACCTACCTGACATGCACCGCTGGATCCTATTTCTCAACCACTTCAGTAGTGGCTCCATGGTGCAACCGCACACCCAGGGATTGCCTCCAATCTGAAGAGTCACCAGGCCTGTGAGACCCTCCAGGGCTTCAAGGCTAAGGAAAGACAGGCCCCCATAGCTGAGATCAAGGTCACGTAGTTGGACCAAGCCCCGGAAAGCCTGGGTGTGTACCTTCCTCAGCCAGGGATTGTGGCTCAAGTCAATATGCACCAGATTGTAGGCCTCCTGGAACATATCGGCTACCACATGAGTCAAGTTGTTGTAGCTCAAGTCCAGGTGGGACAGGCGCTTGGAGGTCAGAAAGAGTCCAACAGGTAATTCAACAAGGGAGTTGTTCCGCAAGTCCAACACCCTCAGCTCGGTATAGCAAGTAAGATATCCAGGAGGGATAGTTGTGAGGCGGTTGTGAGCCAGGCTTAAATTCCGAGTGTCCAATGGAAGATCTGGTGGCACTGAAAAGAGCCGAAGCCCACTGCAATCCACAACCTGGCTGCGGCATGTGCACAGGACTGGACAGCCAGTGACAGCACTGGCAAAGACCACAACCACTGCTACAAGGAAAGGGCTCAGTAGCATGGCGGGGTAGCAGTGGGGTACAAACTGCTCTCCTCCCAGCTGGACACAATCTGCACTCATTTTGGCAAGCTAAAAGCTACATGGCAGAGGAAAGGCCAACCCAGAAGGGAGAGCAGTGGGTGGAGGCAGAAACCAGCAAGTGGGAGCAACTACACATGAAGTCTGCTACAATCTGGCTGGGAGGAAGGTGGGACATTGAACCTTAACTTCACCTAATCTTGAGGCACTTACAGAAATATGTACCGTAAAAGAGCTCTAATTGGCCCGGAAGCTTATGACCTTCAGTAGTTAATTTAGTTGCCTGAATGTCTTTTTTTCCCTGTAGGAGGGCAAGCATACGTACATGTCTGCTGGACCTTGCCTTGGTCTATGGAGAAATTAAAAATATATGGCAAAAAGACACATAATCTAAATAAAGTTGGTGGTTTTACCCAGTGTTTGTTGATTCTTGGATCTCTTGAGCTTGAATTAAGAGAATCTTTGTTCTCTTTTAAAATCTTTATTAATTTTTTTTACCTTGTGTTATCTGTTGGAGACACAATATGCTGATGGCTTTCATGGATGTTCTTTGTTACACCAGACATATATATATATAGTGAGGCCAATAGATTGTGCTGTCCTGGTACATCCACTTGCAGTTCTATAGAACTGACAGGGTTTTCTCTTGGAGGAGAAGAGGTGCCGTTAGAAAGGACATTAGAAGTATTGTTAAAGGCGTCATCACTGAAGTGTCATGAGAAATGAGCACTCATAAATGAAACACGAGATTTTAAGGGCTCTCCATGTTCTGTTTCCAATGAAGTTGTGTCAGTATACCCTTGATAAGTGTGCTGCTGAACTGAGATAAGACTTGGTGAGGCCCTCTTGGAATGGTCAGGAGGAACTAAGGCTGGGCTCAAGCCACATAGGAGTCCATGACTTCTTTTGTCTCGGAAGAAGGTTGGCAGTCATTGTTCAGTTTACGAGAATGTTCTTTACTTTGGAATTACCAAAAAGCCACAGAATTTCACAGAACTGGCAGCATAGAATCATGGTGTTTCTTTCTTTAAAATGCTGACCCAGGAGCTATTATACGAGAGGAAATGAGAATCTGAACAGGATTTGAATAAAATAAAAGGTCCAGGACAAGAGATGTGATGCTCTCCTATAAGCTTGGCCTTTGTTCACAGCAGACATTAGCAGGATTCTTGTTGAGTAACCTGCCAATGAAACATAATGCAGGTCAAAGATTTGGAAAAACATGTCATTGATCAGCTTTCAGTTTTCTCCTGACCCTGCTGGGGCCACAGTCTTTTTGTCACTCTTGTACTCCTTGTGCATTCAACTGGTAGTGGCTGGTGTCTCCCATGTCAGTGGGCCTGTGACTCTGTTCCGGGTTTTAGTTCAAAGTTTAAAGGAGCTGTCCAAGGTGCTGAACCTAGTTTGGAGACAGTTTAGCACCTTGGATACAGCTCAGACTAAAACCAAGAATGGGTTTACCACCCCACTGGTATGGGAGCCACCCACTGCCACTGTGTTCAACCTGACGTCACACTACAGTCCGTTTCCTTCTTCAGCTTCATTTATAACATTAGCCATTCTGGACTATTCACAAACTACAGCTGAAGCCCCTAACTTCTGATCTGGAACCTTTGAATTGCATTTTTCTGGGAACTCCACACAATTTTCTTTATTTGCCTCTGATGTTTCACTATTCACAGACTTTAATACAGGGGGAAAAATGGGAATATGAACTAGATATGTGTCATGACTCAACTGGCCAATTGGTGAATTTATCATAAAAGGCCAGAGAACAAATTAAAATACTAGTTTTAGATTTGGCTAAGCCTTGTGGAGGGCCTAATACATTTTAGTTCTGCATCTAGTACCTGTTTTTCAGATAGCCCTGGGATGATACACAGCCCTTGGCAACCCATCTCAGTCTGAATGACCTACATTGTCTTCTGCTATGCCAGGCCCAGCTGAAGGGCACCACCCATCCAAAGAGGTCTGCTGAGGCATCATGATCCTCCTTGTACCACCTTGAGTTGTGGAGCATCTTTAGGCCTATTGCCACAGAGAAGCTGAAATTCTGTGCTGCTGGAGAACTAGCTCTGTCTCTGAATCCCCACTCCCTTTTTATTCCCAAGCCCCCTGTTCACTGCTTGACACATGTGCTTCCTTGACCTGAACTATCCTTCCATTCTTGCCTCTTTCTTCAGAGGTCTCTTTCTCTTTCCATAGCTTCCTTCCTCAAGCATAACTCCAACATCTCTAGGTTCTTTCTTTTTCTCTCTTTCCTTCCCTGCTTCCTTTCATTTCCTTCTTCTCCTGAACAACCAGCAAGCAAAACAAACCATTTACCCACATGCCTTGCCGAGCTCACATTCTAGCTTTTGCATATCCTTGGATGCATTGCTTTCTCTACTGACACTGGGTGGGTGCAATCTTTCTTCCACCCTCACCCGCTAAAGACACACCCTGCTCACGCGACATGGGGAACACCGAAACCGTACTTTTCTCACTGAGACTTGGCGAGCGCGCAGTCCCTCCTCACTTCTTCCCACCACCACATTGTATCTTTTCATCAAAGAAGATACTTACTCTGTGGAGAGGAGATGCATATCTATGTATTATTATTTTTTTGTTTGTCGCTCAGCTCTGGTTCTGACTTGATCGGTTGAGAGTGCATCCTTTGTGACAGGGACTGTGCCTTCCCATTTCACTTTGCCTCCTCTTGCCTCCTTTCACCCTTCCTTCATCTGTGCCTCTAGAAGACAAGGAGACTGCTGAGGGAATTTCAATGTCAGCCTCTTAGGGACTCGCAGCTGCTGTTGCTGGATGCGTGTGTGTCATTTCAGCCAGGTCTTTCCCCATCTCCTCTTCCCTCCTTCCCTTCTTTCCCCCTCCCTGCTGTTTCTCTTTTTTTTCCTTGAGGGCCAGGTACTGACGTTTCACTGTCTCTTAGCAACTGCCTCCTCATCTCTGAGCAACAGGAGTGCTGGCTGCAGACCCCACTGAGCTGAGGCAGCAGGCAATGGGGGGGGGAGGGAGAGAGAGCATAAGGATGAAGCATTGATGGAATAAAAAAGATACCCACAGGATCCCAGAGATAACAGAGTGAGGACACACATGGGGGGTGGGGGGAGAGGGGGGAGAAGAAAGCAGATTCAGGCAGACGGGGGGGGCGGTTGGAGTCCTGGGAGACAGACTTGGACAGAAAAAGATTAGGCAGACAGGGAGACACACAAGCACACACATGCTCAGAAATGAGGGTGGGGGTTAGAATGGGAATAAATAAGAGATGCCAGAGAAGCAGCTTCCCTTGGCTGGGTGGCTTGCTTTTCTCAGAGGGAGGCGTGCATCTTTCCCCAAATGCAGGCCTTGCCTGGAGATCAGCTCTTGCTTTTGCCAACAGCTTGAGATGGGAGACATGCTGCCTTGGAAGCCATATTGGTGTTCTCATCCACCTCCCTGCCATCTCTGTGGCCTACTGCTGCCTTACAAGAGCTTTTGATTAGTTATTTATCATTCCCTACTTGATGGGTTTCTTTTTCTTCTTTCCCTGTAGGGGTTTGGCACCTATTAGGAGACGTTTCATGTCTGTTTTCAACATTGCTGGCTTCTGGAGGGGGAGACAGATGGTGCAAATACCCAGGAGAGAGGTTGGCTTTTTCACTTTATGTATGGAGCCCTCCCTGGGGTAGATACTAATTGGTTCTCATTTCAAGATCCCACTAGGTTGCAAAGGAACCTCCTGCATGAGATGGACTTCAGAAATGCAGATAGATCATTTGCCAGCTAAACCTCAAAAGGCACAGCAGCACATAAATGTCTCCACATTTCCACCTCAGATGCACAAGATTTTAGTTAATGCTAATTTAAAACTTCACTAGGTACAACTTAGAATTAAACTGGCCAAACATCAGATAGATAGAAGCATCCTTGATGGCATTTGCCTTTTGGCAGGCCATCAGTGAAGTTTGTGTCCTAAAAGCAACCACAGAAAACTGGGCGGCCTACATCCCTTAGACTAGCAGTTCTTAAACTATCCCCTTGAAGATCACATGAAAATTATTGTTGTCATTGCTGCTTTTGTTATATTTATTTTATAACAACAAATTTATATTATAAAAAAATATAAATAATTACCCCAGAAGATTTCAAAACATGGGTAGGCTCATACGCGACAATATGGTCCTTTAGATAACTAAGGGTGCCCTGTAGAAGTAATGCAGTTTGACCCCACTTAAAAGACAATGGCTCCATCCTACAGAATCCTGGGATTTGTAGTTTTGTGAGGCACCAGCATTCTTTGATAGAGAAGGCTAACGATCTTGTAAAACTATAAATTCCAGGATTCCATAGATTCCATAGGGTAAAGCTACAGCATTAAAGTGGTGTCAAACTGCATTATTTCTACTGTGTAGATACACCCCCTAGACCCTAGCCACATAGAGCTTTATAGGTCATAACCAGCATTTTGATTTGTGCCTGGAAATGGACTAGCAGCAAGTGGGGCCGTTGCAACAAGAGAATTGTGTGCTTCTAGTGAAGGGTCTGGCTGTAGCTCTTTGGACCAGCTTAAATTTCCAAACATCCTTCAGAGACAGCCCCATAAAAGAGTGTATTACAGCATGCACCACTGTAGCTAGATCCAAAGTCTGTAGGAATGGTTGCAGATAGTGTGCAAGCCTTAACTTGCAAATGAACTCCTGGCCACTTCTCAAACCTGAGATTCAAAATACACCCAAGCTGCAAACCTGAATCTTTAGTGTGTGTGTGCAATTGCATTCAGTACAGGATGAATCCCTATTCACTACTCTGCCTTTGGGCTGACCAGGAACACCTCTATCTTGCCTGGATTAAGGACTTTAGCAGACAAGCGCCTGAAAATGCTGTAATTCTGCTACTGAGGAAAGCAGAAACATAGTGGCATGATCACAGTAATTATCATATGTTGCTGTAATCACACAATACTACTCCCATGGAATTATCACACAACTACCACTAACAGTTTAAGAACGGTATTTCAGCTTGCACTATAGTAACATTTGTTTTTGCATTGCCGCCTAATGACAGAGTATTAACACTTTGTGCTGGCCCATGCATGTGCCTTTAAGAAAATTTTTCTCTTCTGTGATGTTGCATGGGTGAAATTTCGGCGAGTCTCATGAGAAGATGCGATTTCGGTTAAAAAGACCAAAAACAAATACACAACAAAAGAACTTCATAAACACTTAAACATAAAAACATTCCAAGCAAAGGCAACAGTTCATTAAAACAGTATCCTGTTGGTCCTGTTCACATTCTCCCCTGAAAGTTTAATCATGTTTTCTTGTTGGGAAAGGGAAGGGGGAAAAGAGGACTGCCCATTCATTCTGTAATTGCGCGATTATCATAAAATCACAGAATCATAGAGTTGGAAGAGACCTCAAGGGCCATCCAGTCCAACTCCTTGCCATGCAGGAATACACAATCAAATCATTCCCGACAGGTGGCCATCCACCTCTGTTTAAAAACCTCCAAAGAAGAAGACTCCACCACACTCTGAGGCAGCACATTCCACTTCTGAATAGCTCTTACAGTCAGGAAGTTCTTCCTAATGTTTATGTGGAATCTCTTTTCCTGCAGCTTGAACCCATTGCTCCATGTCCTAGTCTCTGGAGCAGCAGAAAACAAGCCTGCTCCATCCTCATCCCTTCACGTTTAAACATGGCTATCATGTCCCCTCTCAACCTTCTCTTCCCCAGGCTAAACATACCCAGCTCCCTAAGCCACTCCTCATAGGACATGACTTCCAGACCTCCCACCATCCTGGTCACCCTCCTCTAGACATGTTCCAGCTTCTCAGTATCCTTCCTGAATTGTGGTGCCCAGAACTGGATATAATATTCCAGGTGAAGTCTGACCAAAACAGAAGAGTGGCACTATTACTTCCCATGATCTAGACACTATACTGCTATTAATGCAGCCTAGAATCACATTGGCTTTTTTAGCTGCTGCATCACACTGCTGGCTCATGTTCAGCTTGTGGTCCACTAAGACTCCTAGATCCTTTTGTCATGTACTGCCCTCAAGCCATGTGTCACCCATTCTTTGTACATTTTATTTTTAGTGCCCAAGTGTAGTATCCTACAGTTCTCCCTGTTGAAATTCATTTTGTTAATATTGGCCTAGCTTTCTAATCTGTTGAAGTAATTTTGGATTCTGATCCTGTCATCCAGGGTATTAGCTACCCCTCCTAATTTGGTGTCAACTGCAAACTTGATTAGCATACCCTCTATTCCCTCATCCAAGTCATTGATAAAGATGTTGAATAGCACTGGGCCCAGGACAGAACCCTGTGTCACTTCTCTCCAGGATGAAGAGGAGCCATTGGTGACTACCCTTTGGGTTCGTTCAGTCATTTTTACAGATTACAGTGGGACGTGATTTTTGCATGCTCGTCAATATATGAAAAGAGCAATATTGAGGGCTATTGACAGGTTTTGCCCATCAATGAAAAGTTACACATAATTAACAGGTACAGCATGGCATGGACTAGGTGTCATCTGCATACTGATTATTGGGGTTCTTGGAAAACCACTCAATAAACTATTTACTTAAAACATTTATTTAAAACTATTTTTTTAAAAAAGAATTACAAATCAAAGCACATACATAATCCATATTTTAACAGGATTTGTCATTAATGCTGGCATCCATAGGGGCAATCTGCCCTTCAAATGGTGATCAAGTCCATCACCATGTTATGAAAATCATGGGCCAGTGTCTTGTTAGTTTGTTAGATTAATTGGCCTCAGTAAAAAAATAAATAAAAAATCCTCAGTCTCTTTTATCAGAAAAGAAATCCAGTGCATAGTTTTCTACCTAGACATTGTCTACCCATTGAGTTAAGTGAGGTTTATTCTGGGATAAATGAGTATAAGATTGCAGTGTATATTTTTCAGTGTCCTCAGGTGGGGAGAAAGAAAATGCAAAAGTACCCAGGTGAGACTGAAAACCTGAATTTTTCATTTGACTTGTGAAGCTCTCCCTGGGGTAGATATTCACTGGCCATCATTCAAGATGCCATAAAGGAACCTCATGCATGAAATAAATATATATATATATAAAGGAACCTCTTGCATGAAATAAATGCAGATCCTGTGCCTCCAGTGCCATTTATCCACTTCACCCACTCTCTTTTCCAATCTGTTGTGGTGCTCTTGGCCTCAATAACTTGGGCAGAAAAGTGAAGAAGTGAAGGATGGAAGGATGGGGCTAGAGACAACATGGTCAGTGAAGGCTCGTAGCTCTGATGTTAGTGGTGTGGAGAATCCACTCTGGATCAAAAAGATTCTCCTTTGTGCAGAACCCCATTGCCAAAATAAGTTCAGCACCTTGGATAGCTCATTAAAATATTGGATTAAAACCCAGAGTGGATTTGTCCTCTCCACTGACCATGGCTGCATCCTATCTGGGAGCCCTGTTTATCATTGTTTGATCCAAGAACAGATTGCTCCACAAGGTGGCCTATTAGATGACCCCTGGTGTACCCTATCTATTTATCTAACTCTGCCTTCAGGTATGGTTGTTAGAGTAATTTGTGGTTTAATATGCTGCATTTCAAACCAATGAACAAATGCTACAATAGTAATCAAGAAATTAGGAGATAACTCTCAGCAGTAATGTAATACAGGTATACCTCAGCTAGCAAAGCCTCTGACAGTGAAGTTCATTTTTACAACCTCTTTTCCTCCTCCTCTCCCTAGCTGTCCCCCCCGCCCCAATAAGCACTGGAAGGATCATGAATGAGGGTTTCAAAAACATAGACTTTTGGTGCCAAGTTGCAGAAAAGAAGTGTGAGATGGGAAAGGTAGGATTCTACTCCATCTGATCCTGTTGTAGCCTCATGTCCTTGCAACAGGCAAGTTAAACAGCAGTTGCCACTTGAATCCTTACCAAACATCCATGAACAGCAAAACAGAGAGAAAAGATGAGAGCAGCTGTCTGCCTCCCCAGTTCCTATTAGCAGACAGATACACACACACACAGACAAGATCTGTAAGTTTGGCCACCAAAATAGAATTTATAAGAAAATTGGAGGCTAGTGAAAGAAAAAGTCATCCCTGGATACATATTGCAGTAAGACTTCACGTGGTCTTGAGAAGGTTCAAAATATTTTTGTTTACTATGCAAGGTTAGTTTCTTTTTACATGCAGACAGTGTTTGTTTTGAATAAAAGTTTGCTCAGATGTGGGGAGCTGCTTTTTTTTTTTTTTGTGGTGTAGGAATCTATCCCTATTCTTTCCATGTTATTTCTGCCTTTGGTACCTAATTCTCTGTTAAAGAAGCAGTAACAATAACATCAATAATAATCACCTGGAGAATGCTGCATGTCAGGGATGATGGGAGTTGTAGCTCTTCACCTCTGGCTCAAACTCACCACCTTATTATGCAGCAGAGCCAACCAGCTTAGATCAGTGGTTAATGCTTTTCTCCAAAGCAGCAGAGTTTCAGAGAATAGGCTGAAGATCCTGACAAACTCTCCAAGCCTTCTCACTCTTCTCCAGGTGTCTCCAAAACGTCTCCAGGATTCACTCAGGCAACTCAGTAGTTTTATATAAAACCTACTTTATTCTTCTATATAAATATACTATATGGTCAACAAATCACAATCTCTACACATTACTCCACAATATCTCCAAACTACTCCAACTCTACTCAACACCAAAAATACATTGGCAAACATTGCAATTTTATAGCCATTGTTTATCACCACCCACTAATTAGTTTCCACCCAGTGGGTGTGTACTTCCATTCAGATTGGTCCACATAGTTCCATCCATGCTTAAGACCAACCCATGTATTTCAACATTTCACCTTGTACACTTAATGATTCTCAGGTGTTTCCATTCTGCATTCAGTACCTCTGTCCTTGGCTCTCAGGCCTTCTAGATTACATTAGCAGTTTCACCTGTGTAGCTTCATAATTGCTCTTGCTTAGTCATTGTGACTTTCACATACATATTTTATTTCTTTCACTGTATGTCCCATGTTGCATTTTCCTTAACAATCCCCTCCGAAATAAAATATTGTATGTGTCTTACAATGTCATTCCAACCATTTGTGTCAGCCTTTCATGTTTTTCTGCTGTCAATGCTTTTGTGAACAAATCTGCTATGTTGTGTTGTGTTTCTATATATCTCAATTCTATTTCACCCTTCTGAACCATGTCTCGCACATTTTGATATCTTACACCAACATATTTTGTTCTGTTCTTCAAACTTTCAGTTTCAGCCATCGCTATGCATGACTGTGAATCTTCTAGAATTTCCACTGGTATCTTGTAACTTTCATTTAAATCATTTAGCAATTGCTTAATCCACTGTACCTCATTTACTATCTCATTCAAAGCAGCGAATTCTGCTTCTGTTGTGCTTAACGCTACATTAGTTTGTTTTCTACTTCTCCAAACTATTGGACTTTCACTATATTTAATTATCATTCCTGTAACTGACTTCTTGTCTCCTAATTCTGATGCAAATGAACTGTCTACATAACAATCTAGATCTGAACTATTGTTTCTTATAATCAATTTCCTATCTAAGGTTCCTTTCAAATATCTCAATAAATGTTTTACCGCTGTCCAGTCTTCAATTTTTGGATCATTAACCCTTCTAGACAATACATTTACAGCATAAGAAATGTCTGGTCTGGTGTGGCAAGATATGAATTGTAAGGATCCTATTATACTTCTGAAGAAAGTCTTGTCCTCAAATGCTCTAGTTGTTTTCTCAGACACAAAACCAGTTGTCATTGGAGCTCTTACTATTTTTGCATTCTGTAATCCACACTTTTCAATCAATCTTTCAATTTTATTTCTCTGACTTAATAAACAATGTCCTTCTTCTGTCCATTCAACACAAATACCTAAATAAGACTTCAATACACCCAAGTCCTTCAAAACAAACTTCTCAGACAATTCTCTTTTTACTGACTCAATTTCCTGTTTTGACTTTGCTGCTACGCACAAATCATCTACATAAATCACTAATACTATGTCTCCTTTTGTATAAACACAAGCATCTGCAATGCTCCTCTTGTAACCTAGCTTAACTAGCTCATCATTGATGCACAGATTCCACGCTCTGGCACTTTGCTTTAAACCATACAACGCTTTCTTTAATTTATATACTCTCTGACTACCATTTTCTTCGAAACCTTGTGGCTGCTCCATAAATATTTCTTCATTCAGAACCGCATTCAAGTAAGCTGTCTCAAAATCAAAATGTTCTACAACTAAATTCCTTTTTACTGCTACAGCTAGAACCATTCTTAGACTTTCTGGCTTTGCAGTTGGAGAATATGTCTTATCATAGTTCTCATACTGCTGTTGTGCAAAACCCTTAGCCACTAACCTAGCTTTATATTTGATAGTTCCATCTGGCATTTCTTTCCTTTTGTATACCCATTTACAACCAATTACTTTCTTGTCTTTGGGTCTGTCAACAATTTCAAAAACATCTTTATTTACCAGGCAACCAAACTCATTATCCATTGCATCAAACCATCTTTCCTGTTCTTCGCTAGAATAACTTTCCAACTCTTCAAAACTTTCAGGCTCTTCTACTGCTAAACAAGCTCTTGCCTTTGTCACAACAAACCTATCTGGAGGCTTTCTAACTCTGTGACTACGCCTGGGAATAAAATCTGCTGTTCTGTCTCTTTCATCCTCACTTTCTCTACTGGGAGTTGTAGTTCTATGACTAAATCTCTTGTCTTCAGTCATTCGAGTAGTAGTAGGCCTAGATGCTATCTCATCATCGGAAGAACTACCACTGCTGCTAGGTGATGCTTCCTGCTTAACTGAAACCCCTCCGTTTCCTGAGGTTGGTTCAGTTTGTGCTTCTGGCTCATTTGAACTCCCTAATCTCAAAAACACTTCTTTATTGGCATGCAGTTTGTCCCAACCAGCATGTCTCTCGAAATTTGCAGACCTAGAATACTGCACTTGTTTTCCATCCAAATGAAACTTGTAGCTATTTCCAGAATACCCCAAAAACCTAAGCCTTTTGCTTTTGGGTTCTCCTTTCCTCCTGAAACAAGCAGGTGTGTAAACATGAGCAAATTGTCCAAAAACCCTTAAGTACTTGTAATTTGGCATTCTCCCATACAATACCCTGTAGGGAATGTCCTCAATTTCTGAATGATACAATCTGTTACTGATATGTATTGCAGTCAAAGTTGCTTCTGCCCAAAAACTATCTTTCACCCCTGCATCTGCCATCATACAAGCAGTAATTCTTTTTATATCTTGTATTTTCTTCTCTGCTAACCCATCCTCACTAGGACAAGCAGGGTTTGTAGTTTCATGCCTTATTCCCACCTTTTGAAACCAGTTCAACAATTGATTATTTAAAAATTCTCCTCCTCTATCAGTAATGATGGTGCCTACTCTGCTATCAAATTGTCTTTCCACCATTCTTACCCATGCTTTCAAACTTTGCCCAGCGTCAGATTTGTTTTTCATTATTCTCACAAATGCAAACCTTGTATACCTATCAACAATTACTAGGAAATACTTGCTTCCCCCTAAGGACAAGCAGTTAGCTTGGGCGACATCTGCATGTACATATTGAAATGGTCTTTGAGCAATTCTTTTTGTTTTCTTAGCTACTGGAAAAGCTCTGACCTTTACCTGTTGACACACTGTACAATCTAAGTGGTTTTTGCATTCAGCAACTTTTAAATCTGGACACATACTGATTAAATTCTTTAAACATTTGAAGCTCGCATGGCCAAATTTTCTGTGAAGCTCGTGTATGCAGTCTTTGTGGATTGGAATATTTTCTATGTTATTAGCTTCTTCAACCCTGTAGCTATCAATATTGTCCTCCAAATAATAAAGTTTGTCCTTTTTCAAACCTATGCCACGCAATTCCCCATTCAGTTTTATCTTACACATGTTCTTTTCAAAGATGACTGTGTAGTCTCTTTCTGTTAATCTGCTTACTGATAACAAATTATTTTCTAACTCCTTTACATGTAAGACATCATTAAAATTCTCTTTTAGCCCTGGAATGTACACAGTACCCATTTGATTTACAGTACTTAGCTCTTTCCCGTCAGCCAAAACTACAGCATTTACATTAGCTGATTTTCTATTACTTATTAAATTTATATCATTACACATCAACGATGTGGCTCCTGAATCAACTAGCCATTTAGAATTTGCATTTTGTTTTTCCTTAATCATGGTTGCAACCCCCTTTTTATTACCACTGTCCCTCAAAAATGGAGGTCTGGACTGTTTTTGATACTGCCGCGGCTGCCATCTGCTCTCTGCTTGCTTGCGTCTCTCAGCTGCAAAATGTTTACAATGTCTCTGCAGATGACCAATCTTCTTACAATAAAAGCACCTCCGTTGCTCCCTTGTAGAGGCTGCCTCCTCCTGCGTTCGCCAGTCAGGAGTTGTTCGTTGTTTTGGCACAGTCTTTAAACTTGCTGAGTCACCCTGCTCAGACATTCTTCTCTGGTTCTCTTCCAGTATTCTGGCCACAATTAAATCTCTATTAAGCTCAGCTTCTGGCAGGTTTTGCAGGCTGTTCGTTATGTTGTCCCATGAAGAGTCTAGCGATTCTATTAAAATGTAGCATTGCTGCTCTTTGCTAATTTGCACTCCCCTCAGTTCAGCTTGCACAAACAAATCTTGCATTATTTTTAAATGTTCTATCACACACTGCCCTTTAGCCATCTTTTGCCTGTATATTCTTTTAGACCATAGCATTTTTGCAAAAGCAGTTGAAGGAGTGTGTAATCTCTGCAAGGTATCCCACACATCCTTGGCGGACGTTTTATCTCTGACATCATTAATTAAGTCTTCTTCAAGCATGAGATAAAGACAGGCTTTTGCTTTACTATCTCTCTCTTGAGTGGCTTCATCAGCATCGGCTGCCAGCCCTGTTTCAACTGTTGACCACAGACCTTCCTTTACTAGTAGAGATTGAGCATAAATCTTCCAGGTAGAGTAGTTGTTTCTATTTAATTTACTAAACTTTAGAATTTCCATCTTGATTTGTGCAGTGACTCAATTTGACACAGTCCTTCTGAGTATGCACAGCCGACCCGTCTGGGCTTAAGCAAAACACAAAATGATTTACTCACGAGGCTTATCAGTGCAGCACAAACAGCTTGCTCTGATCTGTTGTCCACAAAGCTTTCTTCCACTCTCTGGAACTTTTAGCTTCTGTGGATGCTGGGTGCTCTAGTAACTGGGCCCATAACCTTTGTCAGGGATGATGGGAGTTGTAGCTCTTCACCTCTGGCTCAAACTCACCACCTTATTATGCAGCAGAGCCAACCAGCTTAGATCAGTGGTTAATGCTTTTCTCCAAAGCAGCAGAGTTTCAGAGAATAGGCTGAAGATCCTGACAAACTCTCCAAGCCTTCTCACTCTTCTCCAGGTGTCTCCAAAACGTCTCCAGGATTCACTCAGGCAACTCAGTAGTTTTATATAAAACCTACTTTATTCTTCTATATAAATATACTATATGGTCAACAAATCACAATCTCTACACATTACTCCACAATATCTCCAAACTACTCCAACTCTACTCAACACCAAAAATACATTGGCAAACATTGCAATTTTATAGCCATTGTTTATCACCACCCACTAATTAGTTTCCACCCAGTGGGTGTGTACTTCCATTCAGATTGGTCCACATAGTTCCATCCATGCTTAAGACCAACCCATGTATTTCAACATTTCACCTTGTACACTTAATGATTCTCAGGTGTTTCCATTCTGCATTCAGTACCTCTGTCCTTGGCTCTCAGGCCTTCTAGATTACATTAGCAGTTTCACCTGTGTAGCTTCATAATTGCTCTTGCTTAGTCATTGTGACTTTCACATACATATTTTATTTCTTTCACTGTATGTCCCATGTTGCATTTTCCTTAACAGCATTAATTATTTAATTAGTTAATTAATTAGAATAGCATTAATAATAAAATGTTGTACAAAAGGTTACAATAATTATAACAATAAATTACTGATGAAGTGACACTTTAATTGGACATTAAATAGTCAAAAAGAAATTGACAATAGCTTGAAGATAATCCTGATAGGAAGGAAGTCTGTTTGGAGGGGAAAGTAAGTGAGAAGGTCAGAGAATGTGAAGAAGTTATGTAAAAGGGGGAAAGGGTGAGAGGTATAAGGAAGGTGAAGGAAGAGAGGAAATGAAGAAGAAGAATGGAGGGAATAAAGAATGTGAGTAGGGTGAATGTATTGTATGGAACGACATCCGTCAGATGACAAGCCTGAAGTAGCTTTAAAAAAGCACTAAAGACGGATCTCTTTCGGCAGGCCTTTTCTAATTAGATCCCGGCCTCAGGGGCTCCTGGCCTCTTTTAGTCTGCTGGCTATTTATTGTATTTACTGTTTTTTTAAATGTGATTTTAGGTTAGTTGCTTTTAATTTATATTTGTTTAATATCTTTTTATGGGGGAGGGTGGGGGGTGGGGGGTGTTTTGGGATTTTTATCTGTATTGTATTTTAATTTTTGTAAGCCGCCCCGATTGTTTTAACAGAGGGGCGGGGTATAAATTATTATTATTATTATTATTATTATTGAGATTGTCAGACATGGCAAATATGGCATGATAACAATGACAGGATACAGTGAAAGGGCTCCCCTATCACATGACATCAACTCCTCACGTTCTCCAAGCATTCTGCTGCCGTGAATTGATTGCTGATGGCATTTTTTGGGGGTATTACCAGCGTCTGAAACTATGTCCCATTATGCTCTTGTGATGGAATGGAAGGTCCCCGTGAGAACACTTCCAGGTGAGAACATGAAAACTAGGCATGGGCTGCTCTTTTTATGAACCTCCCCATTTTGCTGGCAAATTGTAAAGTGTGTTTCAGTCCTTGTGTGTCTGTCTTCGTTAGTTCTGGTGTTTTTGTTTTTTTTAACTTTTAAGCAGACTTGTGTCTTCTCGCGATAACTGCCAAGATCACACATGCTCCGGCGAACGCAGAAGTAAACAGCACTAGCGCTCATGCTTCGATAATTCTGGGGCTGCTTTTTCTCGTTATCATAGCGATATGTGATAAAAAGGGTTATTAGATTTTCCTTTGTTTTTTTCTGGGCTGTGAGGCCATGTTCTGGAATAGTTTCTTTCTGGTGTTTCACCTGCATCTGTGGCTGGCATCTTCAGAGAATGGTTGGGTAGGTGTGTGTGTGGATTTTATATGCTGTGACCCCTGTGGAATATATGTAAATTTGTGTAATTGAATGGTTAGCTTCTGGGTATAGAAATGCAAGACTCATTAGTGTCTGTTTGGCTAATGGTTGGTTGATGAGATCTCTGGGAATTCCCCTGTCCCTGGGTGGAATTCCTTTGTAAGTGTTGAGTTTTGATTCTATTGAATTTCAAAACTGGGAACCAGATTTTGTTTACTTTTAAGGTTTCTACTTTCCTGTTGAAGTTGTCCAGGTGTTTGTGGATTTCAATAGCTTCTCTGTGCATTCTGACATGATAGTTGTTGGCCTGGTCCAGAATTTCTGTGTTTTTAAATAGCATTTTGTGTCCAGGTTGGTTTATCACATGTTCTGCTACTGCGGATTTTTCTGGCTGGTCCAGTCTGCAGTGTCTCTCGTGTTCCTTGATTCGTGTTTGCACACTGCGTTTAGTGGTCCCTATGTAAACTTGTCCACAGCTACATGGTATGCGGTAAACTCCTGCAGCTATTATTATGCCGGGACACTTATGCTTTTAACTACAAGTTTTCAAAAAACTCGTATAGTGGGACAAGAACGTTTTTAGAGGCTTGTCTGATAATCTCCTAAGGCTGAATGTTAATTGGAAGGAATGATGGGGAGTTTGATGTTTTATAGTTATAATTTATATAGCTGTTTGCTTCCTTGTTTAAGTATGCTTGTGTGTATATTTCTTAATGTGTTGAATAAAAATGATGAAAAATAGAAGTAATGCTCCTACTTTGTTAACTGATGTATTTGAGACATAATAGGTTAAGTCCAATTGTTCTAACTAGAGTAGACTCATTGAATTAACATAAGAGTTGACTTAACAATTACCCTATATATTTGATAGGCCTGTTCTTGTTAGGTTTCATAATTGGATTTAGCCCAGTGCATTCAAGCAGATTAAAGATATTTAGATGTTTCTTGGAATATACTGTACAAACAAATTTTTGGATCCATAACACTAAATCAGAAGTCAGCTTCCTGGGATTGTGTGTGTGTGTGTGTGGGGGGGCTATATTGGAAACCCAGAAAACATTTTTTTTTGGGGGGGGAGGTTTTCCACCACTGGACTTGCTGCCACTAGTGCTAAGACTTAAGAACTGCGGCCAAAATTTGACAGCAACTGCAAAGTCTCTCTGTGGTACCCAATGGTTGGTAAAGTATCTGCTTGCACCACAGGGCCTTGTGAAGTTACAGGAAGGGAAGAGGAAGGGAAGAAGGAAGTCCCCACAGTTTCTGTGGCCTGAATGGTGGTTTTTGTGGCGATGATGTAGGTGACATTGGTGGCAGTGGCTGTGGAAGCCTTCAGAACAGGATGGTGGAGGCTGCATGAGGCCTACTCCTGCACTAAACCCTGAATGATTTTTAGAATTATTTTTCATTCATTTAATCATAGAAGAGAAAGAATCTTTAAAAAAAAAGTTACAACAATACCATTCTACTTCACATACTAGGCTTGATCTAATGCAGTTGTTCTTAACCTGGTGTCTGGTGACTGGACCCCAGGGGGCCACAATGTCCTCACAGGGGTTCTTCGAAGGCTTGAAGGCTGCTCCGCCCACCTCCTGCCTGCAGTAGAATGGCCATGTGACAGTAGCCAAAGCAAAGGCTGCCTGGCTTGGCCTGCTCATTGCCATTCAATCCACTCCAGCCACAAACTTGCAGGAAGAAGCAGGAGAAAAATCTTCCCTCCCCCTCCAGTGCCTCTGAGGGAAGGTTTAATGCATGGTGTAATTGTTATCATCATCATCATCATCATCATCATCAGGTGTTGTTGTTGTTTAAATCTTGAGTTAAGTCTTAGGAGTCCATGGCAAAAAATATATTTATAGGGGGTCCCTGGTAAAGGAAAGGTTAAGAACCACTGAGCTACTGGGTCTATAACCATGTTATCACACAAAACCATGTTCCAATATGAGCATATTTTTCCCTTCTGCCATTGTATCCTCCTTCTCTTCTCCACACTTGTTCATTTCATCTCCCTTTCACTTTCTTTTAGATGCACCTGTCACTATCCTTCATGGACCAGTAGTTTTATGACAGCCTGGAGAGGCAGGACTGCTGGCATCAGCTAAAAGCCTCCTAACCCCCGGGGTTTTACAGAGCAGAGAGTTGTGAGGCTGAGGGGAAATGAGATGAAAAAGAGCAAGAACAATTACACACCTGTAATGGCAGGGGACAAGAGAGAGCACTGAGCAAGGGAGGTGGAATGAGGTAAGGCAGCCTAGGATCCCATCTTCGCTGCCTCTTTTGTGTACTGTATGTTAAGGATAGGCATCTCTGCAGGCTCTGGGGACTCTAACCCATTTCCAGAACCCCTAGACCCTCCATCCATAGAGTAGACCCATCTTCTTTTACACTTTTTTAAAAATTGTATTTTGGCCCTTAAAAAGGTTTTCCCACCTAACACACCTTGGAGAATTTGGAAGTATATGACCATGTGATTATCCATCTTTGTGCTGGATTTTTTTTCAGGGGGTCAGGTGATGGATAGGTTGTTGTAAAAGTACTAATTATAATGACTGAGGGCTTATCTACATGGGTGATTTACTCCATCTTGTCCCCCTCTTGGAGCCCTGCAGTCCAGGTGATCCAGGGCTTTTGCCCCATTCTGCCCCTGAGCAGTCTTCATGACTCCTGGGGCAAAAATAGGGGGAACGGGGTAGGTCCTTATAAAACATTTTAAGAAAATATCAGGAAAAAATGGTTGTAGCCACTATAAAATGGATTGGGCCCTGCGTGACCACAGGAGCCCATTCTGGCCTGCTGGCCTGTTGCTGTAGCTCCTGGCTATCTTGCTTTTCTGGATCCAGAGAGGCCAGGATGGTCGTATGCAGGGGGCCTTGCTCATATGCTGTGGGCCTCTGGCCTGCATCCAGAGAGTGGGACACAGGTGGTGGTGTCAGCTGTAGGAACGGGCTAGTGTGTCTGTCTGGACTCCAGTCCATTTTGTCCAGGTAAATGGGGAGGAACAGGCCAAATCTGTGGGCAGGATAGCTGGCGGGGAGCTGGTGTATTGTGGCCTGTGTAGATGAGCCCTGAGTTTGTTTGAAGTCCTTCGGTCATTATAATTAGTACTTTTAGTACTGGAGTTTGTTTACAGAGGGGATTTTCAGATGGGAACAAAAAAAATGTTCCTGTCCTGCAATTTCCTTTCCCGACCCTCTCCTGTCCCTGTCACACCGCAATCAACTAAAGTTTCAGACCTACCTTGGTAGTGTCTTTGTTGCTGTCCAGGAGTGAATAGAGCTCGAATGGAGCTCTATTCACTTCCTGGTTTGAAATCCTGGCCATTCTTGTGAGAGGACGAGAGGGCGGGAAATTTAAATAATAAAAGGAAAATTTAAAAAATAAAAGGAAAAAAGTGACAGCAAACACAAAAACACTTAAAACATTACAAGTAACCCAGGGAGGGTACAAAAAGTGTGTCACTTAGCTGGATGTCCCAATCTCAGCTGGAAGTGTTCTGGCATGGATCTCCCACTGATGCTGGCATTACGCCAGCATAACGGGGCACCTTTTCACTTGCAGGACATTCCATTACAGAAATGGAACAGGGGATCCATTCACGGCTTAGCCCATGAATAAAAGGAAGTGCCGGTGTAACAACAGCCAAATGTGAGCATGTTGACACGGGAACATCGTCGTCTGAAAGGGAAGCCCTTTAGTGATCTCCTGGCACCATCATAACGCCATATTTAGCCCATCTGAAAATCTCCTCACATAACTCTTGGTCTTGATTGTGTCCATATATATAGTTATATACCCATTTAATTTGGGTTCTTGTTTTTGACACCATGTGTTCTGATATTTATTTATTTATTTATTTATGCAATTTCTATGCTGCCTTTCTCCCAAAGTGGGACCCAAGGTGGCTTACAGAACAATTAAAATCACAATTAAAAGCAATTAAAACATACAAAGTAAAAAAAGAGATAAAAACAACATAAACATAAAAATAATGATATATTTACACCAAGTACAGTCATCCCTCCACATTCGCGGGAATTACGTTCTTGAGACCCCCGCGAATGTGGAAAAACCGCGAATAACAACTGCTCCCGCAACCCCCCCCCAGAGGGAGGGAGGTGGCGGGAGGGTGTCTGGCAGTCTGGCTGGCCTCTCCGCAAGCCTTCCTGAGGGGACTCCGGGCCTTAGAATACCTGGAGCCTGCTTCGGAAGGCCGGGACGGCAGCAGGCGGGTGAGCAGGCGGGCGGGCGGGCAGGTGGGGAGGAGGCTGCGCTGCCTCTCCCCGGCCTTCCTAAGCGAGCGCTGGGGCTTTGGAGCCCCGGCGCCCGCTTCGGAAGGCCGGGGAGAGCAGCGGGCGGGTGGGTGGCCGGGCGGGTGGGGAGGAGGCTGCGCTGCCACCCCCGGCCTTCCGAAGCAACCGCTGGGGCTTTGGAGCCCTAGCGCCCACTTTGGAAGGCCAGGGAGAGCAGCGGGCAGGCGGGCGGGTGGGTGGCTGGGCGGGTGGGGAGGAGGCAACGCTGCCACCCCCCGGCCTTCCGAAGCGAGCGCTGGGGCTTTGGAGCCCCGGCACCCGCTTCGGAAGTCCGGGGAGAGCAGCGGGCGGGTGGGTGGCCGGGCGGGTGGGGAGGAGACTGCGCTGCCACCCCCGGCCTTCTGAAGCGAGCGCTGGGGCTTTGGAGCCCTGGCACCCGCTTCGGAAGGCCGGGGAGAGCAGCTAGTTGGTCGGGTGGGTGGGGAGGACGCTGCGCTGCCTCCCCCCGGCCTTCCGAAGCGAGCGCTGGGGCTTTGGAGCCCCGGCGCCCTCTTCGGAAGGCCGG
Organism: Gambelia wislizenii; assembly: GCA_030847615.1. Lineage (NCBI taxonomy): Eukaryota > Metazoa > Chordata > Lepidosauria > Squamata > Crotaphytidae > Gambelia > Gambelia wislizenii. Next base: position 339,122,624 of record JAUMIR010000001.1, on the reverse strand, counting down.
GGAGAGCAGCGGGCGGATGGGCAGGTGGCCGGACGGGTGGGGAGGAGGCTGCGCTGCCATCCCCCGGCCTTTCAAAGTGAGCGCTGGGGCTTTGGAGCCCCGCCGCCTGCTTCGGAAGGCTGGGGAGAGCAGCGGGCGGGCGGGCGGGTGGATGGCCGGGCGGGTGGGGAGGAGGCTGCACTGCCTCCCCCCGGCCTTCCGAAGCGAGCGTTGGGACTTTGTATCCCTGGCACCCGCTTTGGAAGGCCGGGGACAGCAGCGGGTGGGCGGGCGGGTGAGCGAGCTGCCAGGGAGGAGGCTGCGCTGCCTCTCCCCGGCCTTTCTCAGCGGGCTCCGGGGCTCCAAAGCCCCGGACCTCACTGAGAAAGGCCGGGGAAGGCAGCGTGTGTGCGGGGAGGAGGCTGCGCTGCCTCTCTTCGGCCTTCCGAAGCGGACACCGGGGCTTTGGAGCCCCGGAGCCCGCTTAAAAAGGCTGGGGAAGGCAGCGGGCGGGTGTCTGCCTTCCTCTCCCCGGCCTTCCTGAGTGGACTCCGGGGCTTAGAAGCCTTGGAGTCCCCTCAGGAAGGCCGGGGAAGGCAGCGGGCGGGCGGGGAGGAGGCTTTCTGAGCGGACCCCGGGGTTTGGAGCCCCGGAGCCCGCTTAGGAAGGCTGGGGAAGGCAGCAGGTGGGCGGGAGGGAAGCTGCCTGGCCTCTCCCCGGTCTTCCTGAGGGGACTCCAGGTCTTAGAAGCCTCGGAGTCCCTTTAGGAAGGCCGGGAAAGTCGGAGGGAGAGAGGCTGCCCGCCCCACCCCCCAGCCTTCCTCAGCAGACTCCGGGGCTTTGAAGCCACGGAGCCGCCTCTGGAAGGCCGGAGAAGGTGCAGGCAGGAGGTTGCCCCACCTCTCGGCAACCTTCTCTAAGGGGCTGGGGCTAAACCGCGAATAATCAAAACCGCGAATCTGAAAGCTGCGAATGTCGAGGGGCAACTGTATTTAAATTTATATTGGCATTTTCTTGTTATACATGTATACATGTATCACCTTTGGCTACATAGCATGTTATTTTTCATATTATATGTATGACATTCTATATATATTTTAACTCTGTATATATTTCCATTTCTCTATGTTTCATAGTTGTGATAAATGTCATATTTATGGGTTGTTTGTCTTGTTTATGTGATGGTCTTGTGTGTACTTTGCATTTCTTTCCCTATCTATCTAGTCTGAAACAGGATATGATAAAAGAGTCAGGAGAGAAGCAAACCAGTAGTGGGATATAAGGTTCTGTTTGTGTGGGTGTCTGCCTTGCAGTTTGTGGCTCAAATCATGGTTAATACAAACCATGGCTTATCATGACATACACCTGTGCCCTGTGTGTGTGAACAACTTGTACAGACTAAGGACACAAAGGGAAAAACAAAGGCATGCAATCCCAGTCTCTCATGTTGATTGTACAGTTGTCCCTCCACATTCGCGAACTTGACATTCGCGGTTTCGGTTATTTGCGGTTTTGGGAGGGCCCCCCCGGGGCCCCCCAAAACCGCGACACGGGGCCTCCAGAGGCCCCGTGAAAGACCTGGGGAGGGGTGGGCAGGCCTTCGCGGGACGCCCGGAGGCCCTCCGGAGGCCCCGTGAAAGACCTGGGGAGGGGTGGGGAGGCCTTCGCGGGACCCCCGGAGGCCCTCCGGAGGCCCCGCGAAGGCCTGGGGAGGGGTGGGGAGGCCTTCGCGGGACCCCCGGACGCCCTCCGGAGGCCCCGCGAAGGCCTGGGGAGGGGTGGGGAGGCCTTCGCGGGACCCCCGGACGCCCTCCGGAGGCCCCGCGAAGGCCTGGGGAGGGGTGGGGAGGCCTTCGCGGGACCCCCGGACGCCCTCCGGAGGCCCCGCGAAGGCCTGGAGAGGGGTGGGGAGGCCTTCGCGGGACCCCCGGAGGCCCTCGGGAGGCCCCGCGAAGGCCTGGAGAGGGGTGGGGAGGCCTTCGCGGGACCCCCGGAGGCCCTCCGGAGGCCCCGCGAAGGCCTGGGGAGGGGTGGGGAGGCCTTCGCGGGACCCCCGGAGGCCCTCCGGAGGCCCCGCGAAGGCCTGGAGAGGGGTGGGGAGGCCTTCGCGGGACCCCCGGAGGCCCTCCGGAGGCCCCGCGAAGGCCTGGGGAGCGGTGCGAAGGCCTTCGCGGGACCCCCGGACGCCCTCCGGAGGCCCCGCGAAGGCCTGGGGAGCGGTGCGAAGGCCTTCGCGGGACCCCCAGAGGCCCTCCGGAGGCCCCGCGAAGGCCTGGGGAGCGGTGCGAAGGCCTTCGCGGGACCCCCAGAGGCCCTCCGGAGGCCCCGCGAAGGCCTGGGCAGGGAGGGGTAAGGGCTGGGGAGACCTCCGCGGGGCCTAGCAAGGCCCCGCGAAGGCCTTGGCAGGGAGGGAGGGAGGGCCGGGGAGACCTCCGCGGGGCCTAGCAAGGCCCCACGAAGGCCTGGGGAGGGAGGGAGGAAGGGCCGGGGAGACCTCCGCGGGGCCTAGCAAGGCCCCGCGAAGGCCTGGGCAGGGAGGGAGGGAGGGCCGGGGAGACCTCCGCGGGGCCTAGGAAGGCCCCGCGAAGGCCTGGGGAGGGGGGAGGGAGGGCCGTGGAGACCTCCGCGGGGCCTAGCAAGGCCCCGCGAAGGCCTGGGGAGGGAGGGAGGGAGGGCCGGGGAGACCTCCGCGGGGCCTAGCAAGGCCCCACGAAGGCCTGGGGAGGGAGGGAGGAAGGGCCGGGGAGACCTCCGCGGGGCCTAGCAAGGCCCCGCGAAGGCCTGGGCAGGGAGGGAGGAAGGGCCGGGGAGACCTCCGCGGGGCCTAGCAAGGCCCCACAGGGCCTGGGGAGGGAGGGAGGAAGGGCCGGGGAGACCTCCGCGGGGCCTAGCAAGGCCCCGCGAAGGCCTGGGCAGGGAGGGAGGGAGGGCCGGGGAGACCTCCGCGGGGCCTAGCAAGGCCCCGCGAAGGCCTGGGGAGGGAGGGAGGGAGGGCCGGGGAGACCTCCGCGGGGCCTAGCAAGGCCCCGCGAAGGCCTGGGGAGGGGGGAGGGAGGGCCGGGGAGACCTCCGCGGGGCCTAGCAAGGCCCCGCGAAGGCCTGGGGAGGGGGGAGGGAGGGCCGGGGAGACCTCCGCGGGGCCTAGGAAGGCCCCGCGAAGGCGTGGGTAGGGAGGGGGAGGGGTGTTTGTCCGCAGAACGGAACCCCCGCGAATGTGAAGGGACGACTGTACATGGTTTTTAACTATTTCAGGCAGACTGTTATTGTCCTTATAAGGACTGGCTGATTGTGCTAGTGTGCTGGGCATTAGAATATATTCTTATATAGACATTCAATCATGTCTTTAGGTAATATAGTCAGCCTTCCATATCCACAGATTCTGCATCTATGGATTCCATCATCCACGTCTTGAAAATATTCCAAAAAATTAATAATACTGTAATAAAAAATTAAAAAACAAAACAAAAAGTAAACCTTGATTTCTGCCATTTTATATAAGGGACACCATTTTACTACACCGTTATATACAACGGGATGTGAAAATCCATGGATTTTGATATCCTTGGGGGGTCCCGGGAACCCAAACCCCAAGGGACCACTGTAGTAGCAGAGCTTCGAAAAGCTATTTTTGGGTCTACAACCCCCAGAATCCCCCAAAAAGTATGTTGAGTGATCATGCTGGCTGGAAATTCTGGAAGTTTTAGTCCAACAAAAGTGACATTTCCAAGCTCTGGGTTATAGTGCGGTCATTTATAAATCTGCCCTATGCAGTCATATCTTGCGTTTGTATTGTGCACATTTGTGCTGGGTTGCCTGTCGTCTCTGAGCTACTTTGACAGATGGATCTTGGATGGGTCTGTGTTTGGAGAGTTATTTCTGTTTCTGGTTTGTTTTTGTTGTGTTTTTTTGGCAAAAAGTCTGTTTTTAAAAAATGTATGTTAGTTTGTTGAGCCTCTCAGTTAGGATGTTGATGTTATGCCTCTGGGAGGGTTTCCATCACTGTGTTGTATCTGGGCAGAAATTTGTATTGGTAGGTTGCATTTGTATCAGAGCATGGCTTCACATCAGACATTTTGTACCTCAGAAATGGATTCCTGAGTGCAAAATAGCCAAATGTGATCACATTGGTTAAGAAGGGTGGCTAGCTTCTGCCTTAAAGACAAATGTGTGCAGTGGCCAAGAAATCACGAGGGACCCTCACTCACATGTATTTTGGGAAAGAAAAGATCACAATTTACATACTGTATGTGGATACATACAGCCCCCTCATAACTAATGTGATATGCACAAATCTGTTCCAGAGTACAAAATGTCTGATATGAATTGCTTCACAGTTTACCTCAGTGCTCTCTGCATTTGCCTAATACAAGACAAACATCTAAAGCAGGGGTAAGGGAACCTTTGGCCCTCCAGATGTTTTGGACCACAGTTTCCATATTTTCTTACCTATATGGTAGCTGTGGCCAAAAACATCTGGAGGACAGAAGGTTCTGGAATCCCAATTCACAGCTTGAGGTTACCATTAGGCAGCTGATCTACAGAAATACCATGTGAGTAGTCTTTGAGAGTGGTCAGAGCTGAATAAAGGATATATATAAAAAGGAGGAAATTATTTGTTTTGGGGGGAGGGAGGCAAAACCTGCTTTGTCTCTGGGACAAGTTCTGCTCTTGGCTAATGGGCTTCAAGCTTGGCAGTGATGAGGATGGCAGTGATGCAGTTGTGGAAACTGGGCTTTTGTTCTGAGGCTTTGTGCAGAAGAGAGCTACCAGGCAGAGCTCCTGTTCAGCTATTGTGTCTACCTTATCTGATTTCCTATTTACTAACAGCCTTCCTGTCAAAGATCAACGAGCTTATGGTGGGTCAGACTCAAACTGGGTCTGGAGGCAAACACCAGCTGCTGGGTGAGGGACTCCAATTTTCAGCCTCGTTCTGGAGTCTTTATGAGAGCTATGCACTTTAAAATTGTCGGAATGAAAACCAAAAGGCCCCTGCCATATTTCCAGTGGTGTCAGTGTCAGGGGATGATAGGACACTCAATCCCTAGCAGAAGCCAAAAACTGTCTCAGCAGACTTAGTAGCAACCCGTTCCCAAGAATACTCACATACAGAGTGTTTTGACATCCAAAAACAGGAGGCACCTTTATCTTCAAGTCCAAGCAGTTGCAGTATATACAGATATTTACACTTTCATCAGTCAAACTGCTACTCCAGATACCCATGAATCGCAAGAAGAGAATGAGCTCTGGGCTAAGCTCCCTTATATACACGTCTACAGGGCATTGGCTTACTCAACCACATGGGTGCATTACATCAGATCTTGTACTCCAAAAGCTATGCCCTCTAGTAACCCTTTTTCAGCAGATGTGGCATGACTAGGCATGACTTGGCAGTTCATGGAGTCAGCCTTCATGACTCTGCAGTTTGGCCATTTTATAATGGAGTTCAGTCTCTAACTCCTGACAGTCAGTGGGAATGCTATGGGGCTCTCCTTTCAGTCTTGACAAGACATGGCCCTGCTGCACACTCCACTTCATATCAACTTCACCAAATTACAGTTCCCAGGATTAGGAGCAGGGGCTAGGAAATCAAGACAAATCTTTTGTCAGTTTGTAGTGCAAATAGTGCAAATTGATAGGTTCGCCTTAGGGACATCATAAATTGAAAATGACTTGAAGGCACACAACAATACAATGCAAATATACCTGTGTGCTTTTCTTGTTGGTTTAGCTTGCAGATGGGCTTGACTGCAAGAATGTTTTCCAGCTATTTTTTTTGGCTTGTTTTATAGCTGACTTTGTACTGAAGCTGGGTGACTTGTCACAGTGTATATCTGAAATTTGCCATGATGTCTGTACAGTAAAACTTTAGAGATGGATATAAAATAATTGGCCAACCAAACAGTCCCTGTGTATCCCAAATCACGGAATGCAGGCTGCTCCTACTGCCTGGCCACATGTGAGAGAAGAATATTGAGAGATGCTGAGAGAGTATGTGTGCATCCTTCCAAAGGGAACCTAAATCTTGGAAGGGACGAGTGGCCAGAAGCTCTAAGGGAGCGGTGATGGACATGTGTGAATCTCTGTCTGTATAAATATTGTTCAAGAGGAAAAGAAACTTCCAGACTGAGATTGTGGTCCAACAAGGGCGGGGAGGGGATATAGCTGATGTAGATGGAGTGTGTGGGGGAGGTATTGCACTTCAATCATTGCCTAAATGTCAGGCTTTAAAAAGCCAGAGGTAGGCTTTGCCACCTGTTCCTTATTTTAAAGAATGGCTCTTGATTTATCAATTTTATTCATTTATTTGTGAGATCACCATGACTAAAAGTACAACTTAAATGGAATAAGAAGAAATGACACTTAAATTTAACAGAAAGACAGTTGTTGTTGCTGTTGTTGTCTGCCTTCAAGTTGTTTCTGACTTATGGAAACCCCTAGGTGAACTTATCATGAGGTTTGTTCCTTTGAGGCTGAGAGGATATGGCTTGCCTAAGGTTGTCCAGTGAGTTTCCATGGCCAAGCAGGGATTTGAACCCTGGTCTCCAGAACCATAGTCCAATGTTCAAACCACTATACCACACTGGCTCCCAGAAAGACAATACGTTTCAGTAAAGTACTATTCATTTAACACATGTCATATGTAATTTTTGTGTTGTCTCCCAAATGTTTTCCCAGTTTGAAACTGTACAGATGATAACCCTAGCTAGAGGCCAACATCAAGGCTGTGGCAAAGCATGATGAGGAAGCTAACTGACATCAGAATTGGCGTCAGAATTGCCACCACTGGTGCTGCAGGAGATTGAGCTGACTGTGTCTGGCAAATGTAAATGAATTAAGCAATTGAATAAAAGGACCCATGCAGTGAAACAGGCGGGTGTGTGTGTATCACTCTGAATCCTGTGATAAGAAGACAAAGTCAGAGATCTGCCCAAGGATTTAAAAATAGGAATATAATTCATCCGTCTGAATGAGGGTGACTGAAGAAGAAATGTATCCCCCACAAAGGGAACAGATAAAACCAAGGTTTGCATAAAATGTGGACATGCTAATTCATATGTAAAGCTGCAAATTTAGGAATAATTAATGTCATTTGTTCCCTCCAATACAAGGTAAAGCTGCCCAATTTGGCTGCTATTGTGTTTTGGCTGTTCAGATCTGACAATATACAGACTTCCTAAGGGACTCACTGCATTCTTCCTACAAAGGGGCCAAGGGCCTCATACCGGATAGAGCCAGCCACAGTTTTCAATGCTTCGTTAATTTCAAATGGAGAAATAAAATGCTACTGTCTTTCTTTGCACTGCCTTTGTCCCTAGGTCAGCTCACAAACATGAGTGTGTGGCATAACCTTTTCATCTGCATACACTGTTCCTCTACAATATTGTTAACTGCCATCCAGTTGGCTTCGATTTATGGTGACCTTATGAATGAGAAACCTCCAAGTCACCCTATCATCAACAGCTCTGCTCAGGTCTTGCAGACTCAGGGCTGTGGCTTCCTTGATTGCCTCTATCCATCGGTAATGTGGTCTTCCTCTTTTTATACCACTTCCTACTTTCTACTTTTTCTCTTTTCCTTCCTCACCAAGCATTATTGTCTTTTCTAGTGAATCATGTCTTTTCATGATATGGCCAAAGTACGACAATCTCAGTTTAATCATCTTGTCTTCTAGGGAGAGTTCAGGCTTGATTTGCTCATTGTTATGTGTCTTCATGTCATTTCTGACTTATGACAACCCTAAGGCAAACCTATCATAGGGTTTCTGAGGGCTGAGAGTGTGTGACTTGCCCATGGTCACCCAGTGGGTTTTCATGGCCAAGCAGGGCTTCAAACTAGGATCCATTATTTGTAATTATTAGCAGTCTGTGGTATCTGTAGAACTCTTCTCCAGCACCACATTTCAAATGAGTTGATTTTCTTTATGTCAGCTTTCTTCACTGTCCAGCTTTCACAACCAGACAGAAATGATGACATGGACAATCCTAACTTTAGCATTCAGTGATATGTCTTTACACTTAAGAATCTTGTCTAGTTCCCTCATAGCTGACCTTCCAAGTCCTAGTCTTCTTCTGATTTCTTGACTGCAGTCTCCATTCCGATTAATGACTGAGCTAAGGCATGGAAAATCTTGAACTATTTCAATATCTTCATCATCTACTTTAAAATTATTTAAATCATCCGTGGTCATTATTTTTGTTTTCTTAATGTTCAGCTGTAAACCTGCCTTTGCAACTTTCTTCCTTGACTTTCTTCAGTATTTGTTCTAAGTCTTTGCTATTTTCTGCTAGTGGTATGGTATCATCTGCATATCTTAAACTGTCAATGGACCTACCTCAAATTTTCATGTCTCCTACCTCTGTATCTAATCCTGCTTTACATATGATATGTTTAGTGTACAAGTTAAACAGATAGGGTGATAAAATGCAGCCTTGCCTGGCCTTCTTGCCAATTGGAAACCACTGCTGTATGGTCAATTTCCTCCTGGACTCCAGCATAGAATCTTTTGATTTCTTCTTCTTCTGTCTCTATAGTTGGAACATAAACTTGGATTATGGTTATATTGATGGATTTTCCTTGAAGTTTTATCAATATTATTTGGTTAGAATTTGCAATATATCCTTTGACTTCTTTTGTTTCATCTCTCCTCACTATTAATTCCACCCCATTTCTTCTTAGAGTTTCATTTCCTTACCAAAACACTGTGTAATTATCTGATTCAATTATCTGTTCCTATAATATATAATACTAGCTGGACCCGGCATGCCATACACCATTAAAAAACTCCCCCCCCAAATCCCTTGTAGATCTCACGACAATCCTGTAAGGTAGGCTGTTGGGTTGAAATTCCTTGCCCCCTTCTCAGCATTCCACACTTTTCCTGGAATTGCTGAGGGTGACTCGCTCTGTTACCCTGCCGCAGCCACCACCAGTTGACTGCCTGGCTCTGGCCCAGTGGCGGCAGCAGCAGCAGCAGCATCTTGCTGCCACCACCAGTTGACTGGCTGGATCTCATCACAGCCGATGACTCATGAGTGGCTGAAGGAGGGAGAGGAGGGAAGAGCCTTTGTGAGGTGGTGATGCAGATTGAGCGGATTGTGACGTGGAGAGGGAATTTGCATGTGGATGGTGATTGGTTGGGTGTAGGTTGGGTGTGTTTCCTGAGCAGCCAATCAGCACACTGGGAAAGGCAACATTCCCAAGAGAATTATATATATATATATATATATATATATATATAATTCCTATAATATGTGTTGTGCAGCTTTGGACTTTCCTTTTGCCTCTGAACACCTCAACAGCTGAATGTCTTTTGGCTTGAATCCAGTTGTGTCATTAGCCACAGTGCTAATATTCTCTCTCTGTCTCTCTGGCTTTTCTTCGCAAACAAAGATTTAGGAAGGACTCATCCCACGCTTTCTGCAAGTGCGCTGATGACTAAAAAGGCCAATCCGAGATAAACAAGTCTGGTTTCAGAAAGCACAGCAGAAGGTCTCCTTGGGTGATGTTTCTGGGTTGTGATTCTTTCTGCGTTGTCGTTTCTCTTCAAGACTTGTTCATCGTGAGTTCTCAAATAAGGCTGCAGCATTGTGGATAGTGCGTCTCCATGCCTCCCGATGTGAGGCCAGGGCAGACTATTGTTGGTGATCAATTTGGCCGAGCCTGAGATGTTGTTTCAGGGAGTCCTGACCCGTGGCGAGTTCACCATAGAGTACTACTTTTAGGAGGCGATGCTCCTCCATCCTAGAAACATGCCCTGCCCAGTGCAGCTGTGTTCTCAATATCATGACCTCAATGCTGGTGATCCCTGCTTGCTCAAGGACAGCAACATTTGTCATATAGTCAGTCCAGTGTATATTTAGGATTGTGCATATACAGCGCTGATGAAAGCATTCGAGGAGTTGTAGGTGGTGGTGATAGGTGACCCATGTTTCAGATCCATAAAGGAGAATAGACAGTACAATGGCTCTATACACACTGATTTTTGTGCTTCGCCTCAGGTGTTTATTACTCCAGACTCTTTTGTGAATTCTTCCAAATGTGCTATATGCCTTTACTAATCTGTGATCGATCTCTTTGGGGTGGTTTACACGGGCAAATATTCCTCTAAATATACCGCTAAGATAGCTCATAGTTCCCACGGATCGCAGCACAGCATCGCCTCATTCAGAAGGGGGGAAGGTAAAACACCCAAATATAGCGTGGCAGGGCATGTCGCTATTTTTGCCGGTATATTTGCAATGTAGTGCTTTATTTGCAGTGTAAACTAGCATTCCGCTAAGGGTTAAAGCAGAGTTGCATTGTGATTGGTTGATGATGCAGGGGTGGGCTTAAAAGAGGGGGAGGGAGGGAGGAAAGACTGTAGTGTTTAGAGGAAACTTGCAAAAATCCTGTCTGATATTTTGCAAGCCAGTTTTCAAACAAAAAGGATTCCCAACAATTTTCATTCAGGGAGCATTCCTTCTCACCTTCTCTGCTGTTTCAAAAGTATGTAAAACCTCAGTTGTCAGCTTTTTTCCTGTGCATGGGGGAGGGAGAGAAACGATTTCACGAAGGGCTGTAGCAAGCTGAACTGCTCTCCCCCCCCCTCTCTCTGGCTTTCCTGTATTTGGAAGAAAATGCTGTTTCAAGCAGGGAAGAAAACTTTCTAAGCTGTTCAGCACGGAGTTGGGGCCAGGGCAGGCATTCCTATGGCATTCCTTTCCCTCTCCAATGCTTGGCCATGCCCCCACCACATTTGGCTGTGGGAACGCCACAAAATATAGCTGTGTAAACAATTACCATATAAACTACCCACCACTGATGCGTGAAAGCACTACAGCGCAACTTAACGCAATAAAACCTTCCATGTAAACCAGCCCTTTGTCAATCTTGGCATCTGAGGAGATGATGCTTCCCAGGTAGGTGAACTGCTGAACGGACTTGAGCACAGATTTGCCGACGGCAATGTGGGGATGGCGGTGTTCGTCCTGTGGTGCAGGCTGATAAAGAACTTCTGTTTTCTTCAGGTTAACTTCCAGCCCAAACAGCTCTGCAGCTGTTGCGAAGCAGGATGTTAGGTGCTGCAGAGCTGAGTCTGTGTGGGCAACAAGGGCAGCATCATCAGCGAAGAGCAGCTCACGGACTAGATAGTTTAGAGTCTTAGTGCGAGCCCTCAGACGGCTTAAGTTAAACAAGCTACCATCAGTACGGTAACATATATAGATGCCGTCGCCTTCTTCAAGCTCTGCCGTAGCCCTTTGGAGCATCATACTGAAGAAGATTGTAAACAAATTTGGCGCAAGAACACAACCTTGCTTCACTCCATTAGTTATTAGAAAGGGCTCTGAAAGAGCATCACCATATCTGACTTGACCGTGCTGGCCCTCATGTAGCAAGATAATCATTTTAAGGAATTTGGGGGGATATCCTAGTCTTTCCAGGATCTGCCACAGACATTTTCTACTCACAGTGTCGATGGCTTTGGTGAGGTCGACAAATGTTACATAGAGACCCTTGTTCTGCTCCCTACATTTTTCTTGCAGTTGTCTAAGGGCAAATACCATATCTGTAGTACTCCTATTGGCTCTGAAGCCACATTGGCTTTCAGGGAGAAGTTCTTCTGCAGTAGCAGGAGCTAATCTGTACAGGAGTATCCTTGCAAGGATTTTTCCAGCAATAGAGAGCAGTGTTATGCCTTGGTAGTTTGAGCAATCGGATTTTGCTTCTTTTTTCTTGTACAGGGTGATGACTGCATCTTGGAGATCTGATGGCAGTTCCCCTTTTCCCCAGCAATTCACAAGGAGTTCATGGAATTTATCGTGGAGTGCATGACCTCCATGTTTCCAAACTTCAGGTGGGATTCCATCAATCCCAGCTGCCTTGCCGTTTTTGATCTGCTGTATGGCCTTAAGGTTCTCTTCCAAAGTGGGAGCTATGTCCAATTCATTTTTCATTGGTTTTTGTATCATATGTTGGATAGCTGAGTCTTGGACTACTTGGTTGGCACTAAAGAGACTTTGAAGATGTTCAGCCCATCGATTCATGATGGAGGCTTTATCAGTAATTAATGTTTGACCATCTGTACTGTATAAGGAGCTTTGGGCCTGATAAGTAGGTCCAAACACTGCTTTAAGAGCTTCATAAAATCCTCTATGATCACCCAGATCAGCACAGCATTGTGTCTTTTCTGCTATATTGATCTACCACTTGTTCTGCATGTCTCAGAGTTTTTGTTGAAGTTTACTACATGTGAGGTGGAAAGCTGCTTTTCTTACATGGCAAGTTGGCTGGGCGAGGTATGCCTGGTGAGCAGTTCTCTTCTTTGCCAACAGCTCCTGGATCTCTTAGTTGTTTTCATCAAACCAGTCTTGATTTTTCTTGTGGGAGAACCCGAGGGATTCTTCTGCAGACTGGAGGATACTGTTTTTGATATGTTGCCAAAGCACTGTAGGAGAAGGATCTGTAGGATGGTCTTCAAGTTTTGTTTGCAGATTTGCCTGGAAGTTGTCTCTCATGGTAGCTTGTTGAAGATTGTTTACTTGGAGTCTCTTCTTTAAGATGCCTCCACTCTTAGGTTTGAACTTAAGATGAAGATGTAAAACTAATACAATACAATACAATACAATACATCCATAGAGGGGAGCTCTGAATAGGTGACTTATGTGCCTATTTGTAGTATGTGGGGAAATCATTATTGTAATGCAATACAATTTTGTGTATCCCATGTTGAGCTCAGTTTAGGAATTTCCTCTCCATGCATCAGTTTCTTCCACTTCCCCTTCACTTTTCACTAGGCAATTTCAGCCAACTGGAGCAGTGGGTCATTCATCACATGACCTAATTTAAATATTATGACACTTTGTTTAAGTTCCTTTTAAGTTAAGGTTCCATGCAGCTGTAGCCATGTTGTTGTTTTTGAGTCCTTTCAAGTCACCATGTAGCCCACACCGCTTAAGGCTCGGTGAGTCTTATCCTACCCTAAATCCTCTTAGTTAGTGAGGAACCTTTTAAGTTTGTTTTAATATGTAGATTAAGATTGATATACCTTCAGTAAACTTTTGATATGCATTTTTAAACTGACTTCTTTGTTGTTTTTAATGAGTCTAATTGATTGGGTGATCAGACCACACATTTAAAGGTTAATTGAGCTGTGTCTGCATTCCAATGTGTTACTCTGCCTGAATTTGAGAGAAAAGGTTTTTACTTTTAAAGAAGATATTTTTATTTTTTTAAAAGGGCTAGATCCCTGGAATTTTAAATACATTTTTAATTTTAGACTCATACCTCCCTACACTATTTCCCATTGATGTTCACAGTAGTATCAGGAGGAAAACAGCTTCAGTTCACCAACAGCCATGGATAAATTGTCTGCTTGGAGTCAGCAGGTTTTGTCTGCCTTCCATCATCACTGCTGTGTGATCCTGGAGAAGGTGCAAGGATTAGCGCATACCCTCCAACTGTCATGGTTTGACAGGGACAGCCCTGATTAATCCTTTGTCATCCCAATTTTTCTGATGCTTTAAAAATATCCCAGATTTTATTGTATGTGGTGATGCAAGGGAGCAAGAAGTTACTGGGGTCAAATACATAAAACAGTACAAGAAATTTTGAAAGAAACATTTCAAATGAAGCCAGTACAAGGGCTTGTCTATACCAGGCTATAAAATATGGATTGATGCACACTAATGCCAATTTGCAGCAGTTTTTATTTGTCTCAATTATTTTTTGGCAAGGTTGCAGGCAGGAGAAGCTATCCACATTTGTTATTCAAATGGGCATGCCTGTAAATCGAGATGGTGGGCATGAGTGAATTACTTGCATTTTTATTCCCACCAGTTGCCCCTGATGAACAGTATTTTTTTAAAGCATATCCAAGGTGTGGAGGTGCAATATTTCACTTAAATTAACAGAAAAGAAGAAAAAAGGCTGTTTTGTCACCTCAAATACCAGGTTCTGAAATTCATGGGGTCACCATAAGTCAACAGGTGACTTGAAGGCACACACACATAGCTACACCTTGACACAAACAGAATTCCACCCTGTTAACTGTTGACAGGAGAGACATTAGTGGTTTGAATCTTGGACTAGGACACTGGGACACCAGGGTTCAAATCACCACTTGGCCATGGAAACCCACTGGGTGACCTTAGGCCTCAGAGGAAGGCAAGGGCAAATCCCTTCTGAACAAATTTTGCCAAGAATATCCTGTGATAAGTTCACCTTAAGGTCTCCATAAGTCAGAAATGACCTGAAGGCACACAAAAACAGCAAATTGTTGATAGACATCTTATGGGCCTATGCTCTTCTTTCTGATAGCTCTTTTTCTTTAAATGGGACTTGGACAGCTTTCCAATCAGAGGACAAATGGCCACTGTTGTCTGAACAAAGATACAAACAATCCTGTGTGTGTCTGTTCTAGTTCTCAGCTACTAAAATGGCTGCCTATATGCTTTTCAGGGGCCCTTTCACACCCTACAATTATAGCTTTATGATTCCAGTTTAAATGCCATAGTTCTGTCCTATGGTATCCTGGGATTTGTAGTTCATGGAGGGACATTTAGAATTCTCAGCCAGATAGCACCTCTGGTACCTTTGACCAAACTACAAATCCCAGGATTTCATAGGATGTTGCCATGGCAGTTAAAGTGGAATCATAGCGCTATAACTGTGTAGTGCGAAAGGGTGCTTAGATTATCAGATGCTCTAAAAATGGCATTATCATGATGACAGGAGATTGCTAAAGGGCTGCCTTTTCAGACAACATCATTCCCCTCTTGTAATGCTCCCGTTCTGCTGCTGTTCTGGCGGTGCTGCTTTTTATTGACGGGAGAAGCTGTCAATGGATCCCCCATTCCGTTTCTGTCATGGATGTTCCTGCGACTGAAAAGGTGCCCATTTTGCTGGCGAGATGCCATCATCAATGGGAGGTCCCTGCCAGAACACTTCCTGGTGAGATCAGAACACTCAGGTAAGTGACACACTTTTAAAAAAATTCCTTGGTTTACTTGGAAGTTTTAAAGTGTGTTTTTGTGCTTGCTGTCACTTTTTCTCTATTAGTTTGCTTTTTATTTTTGAATTTCCCACGGTCTCATCTTCTCATGAGAACAGGCGGGATTTCATTCCAGGAAGTGAATGGAGCTTCGTTAGAGCTCCTGGGCTGCTCAGCATGCACGATTAAGGTAGGTCTGAAACTTTAAATTGTTGTGCTGGGACAGGGACGGGAGAGGGGCAGGAGAGGAGATTGTTGGACAGGAACACTTTTTTCATTCCTGTCTGATAATCTCCTTAGTCTCACAGTATCTCCCTGAGAGACTATAGGCTCTCACTTCAAATGGAGATATTGGGAGTTAAGTGGTGGAATAGGAACAAATCCCAACTCTGAAGCTAAGAAATGGACTGAGGTTGAATTTCACCTAAGCTTTCAGATGGCATGCATTGCTGGATCCAATTTCTCAAACATTTCAGTGGCTCCATGAATCAACCACACATCCAGGGCTTGCCTCCAGTCTGAAGAGTCACCAGGCCTGTAGGGCTTCAAGGCTAAGGAAAGACAGCCCCCCATAGTTGAGACCAAAATCATGTAGTTGGACCAATGCATTTTGTGGGATTGGCAGATTCCCTGCAGATTCTCACCAGAGGAGGGTTCTGGTGCCTCTAACCAAACTACAAACCTCAGGATTCCACAGATTGCAGCCCTGACTGTTAAAGTGGGGATTATAGTGCTATAATTATGTCATTTGGAAGGACCCCTGCTCTTTTTCACATGACAGGGGCAGAAGGAGAGGAAGGCAGCATGGGAGCAGCAGTGGCACTTCTCCTGCCTCAGGAGAGCTTGGGTTACCACTGTTTATTTTAGAACACACGAGGGAATCCCAGGGCCATTGGTACTGAAAGTCACCAAGAAAGTCCAGCAGAACCAAGAGAGATCGCTCCCCTGTCTGTTCCCAGCAAAGTTCTTCCACAATGAAGCTCTCTTGCTGGGAATTCTAAATGCCATTCCCTCAACTGCCTGTTCCAGGATTCCATAGGATGTGTTACCCTAAGAGGTCGGGGCATGTGTGCTTTAGAGACTCTCCCGTGATCATATTGTTAGCTGGGGGAATTTTTAGCTCAAACAGATGCCTGTGAGAGGAGAGTAACTGCGGGGATCTTTCCCCCTATGTATACTAACTTGCAGAGAACACTCCAGGTTTAAAGTGAAATAGAGGATTTTTATTGGAAGTAACACAAATTGCATTCACACACACAACACACATTCCTGAGAACCATACAAGGCTATCAAGGAGTCTCTGGCTTTTTTTCTTCACAAACGAAGATTTAGGAAGGACTCATCCCGCACTTTCTGCAAGTGCGCTGATGACTAAAAAGGCCAATCCGAGATAAACAAGTCTGGTTGCAGAAAGCACAGCAGAAGGTCTCCTTGGGTGATGTTTCTGGGTTGTGATTCTTTCTGCGTTGTCGTTTCTCTTCAAGACTTGTTCAGCGTGAGTTCTCAAATAAGGCTGCAGCATTGTGGATAGTGCGTCTCCATGCCTCCCAATGTGAGGCCAGGGCGGACCATTGTTGGTGATCAATTTGGCCAAGCCTGAGATGTTGTTTCAGGGAGTCCTTGTATCGCTTTTTTGGAGCGCCCCTCTTACGCTGACCCGTGGCGAGTTCACCGTAGAGTACTATTTTTGGGAGGCGATGGTCCTCCATCCTAGAAACGTGCCCTGCCCAGCGCAGCTGTGTTCTCAGTATCATGGCCTCAATGCTGGTGATCCCTGCTTGCTCAAGGACAGCAACATTCGTCACATACTCACATAGGAGATTTTCAGACAACACTGTTATAGTGTTACTATTCCACTTTATTTGTTATGGCTGCCTCCTCTTGAATCCTGGGATTTGCAGTTTAGGCAGGGGCATTTACAACTCTCAGCCAGAGAGATTTTAGGCCTCACTAAACTAAAAACCCCATAATTCCACAGGAGGAAGCCAGAGCAGTTACAGTGGAATAGTAACACTATAACAGTGTAGTCTGAAAATCTCCATAGTCAAGGAGGAAGGAAGAAAGATTGGCTAGAGGGAGAGATTCAGGAAAATAGGGTGATAGTTACCAGTCTTGAAGAGCAGAGTTTCAAGGCTGAGGGTGGCAAGGGAAGTTCCGATTCGGGGGGGGGCACTGAGGAAGAGAGTGGCCGGGTTCATCCACTATGGCACACCTTTCTATTGTTGGGGCTATAATTATAGTGCTAATATTTATACTGTGTTTTATGTCCTGAAGGGGTACTCTGGTTAGGACAAAGCCTGGATAGTTTCCCCACCAGATAGATGAAGGAAACTGAAACTTAACTGATTGCATTAATGGTTGGGAGGTTGAAATTGATGGGTTTACGACAGCCTTGCAGTGCTGGACAAGAGAGGGTCTGAGGTTAGATTTCCTTAGGAGCAGAGTTGGAAATGGTCACTTAATTGTTTGGTTGAATGACTCATTGCTGAGGTGCCCAAGAAGAAATTAGCACATACCTCCTTAACAACTTTGTTTACTAAGGGGCTTCCACACAATCCTAATACGGGCTTGCTTGCCAAAATATTTCTAAGACACATCCCAGGTCGTTGTGACCTCCATCTGACCTCTTTTTGGTTCTCTCCAGCCAACTTGTCCCTGAAAAGTGTCTAATATTTCCACTTTTGAGATATTATAGGGAGGGGGTAGTAAGGTCATGCAAACAGATGGAAGAACCATGGCACTTAAACTGGAATCATAGTATTATAATTGTGCTGTGTGAAAGGGTCCCAAGAAATGGGAACTGAAACAAATGTCTTGTTCACTTGGAGATTTTGGGGATAAAACTGAAAATGTAACACCCCCCCCCCGAAAAATGAAGAAAGCAAATATATGTGTTGAAATGAAAGTCCTGCTTGCATCCCCGACAATTAAAAACATAAAATAAAATCCAAAAAGCAGATTTCTCCAAGCTTTGCTCCCCAGCGACATTTTGGCTTTGCTTGTCATCTGGAAGGAGCTTATGTCACCCTGAAAGAGAGCCTGAGCAGCTTAGCTGGTTGCCTGACCAGCTTTACCCCTATGGCCCACGCCCTGATGGCGCTCAGTGAAAGGTTGCAGTGGAAGCTGGTGGGTGTCACTGATTTGGCCTTGCTGAAGAGCAGATGTCTCACTGTGCGATATTAATGTGGGGGGAAAGGAATGACAGCATATCCAGTTCACAAAGGCAGAGTCTTCGAAGGGCTCATTACAAAATATTTGTGGAGATTTGATGGGTATTTTAATTCCAAAGTCATAGGTGATGCACATACACAGATGCAAACATATAATGCACACACATACATTTGTTTGGGTCCAAGCCTAAAGTGATTCATATCAGTTGCCCTCTGGTGAATAAACTGACAGGCTGACAGCCCTCACAAAGTCACATGGGTAACAGTACTGAAGGCACTGAGACATCAAGGGCTGGGTGTGCTTTCTGTGGCCTGCAAAGGTTATGAATGCTACACTATTGCCACCTGCTGGATTTTTCTGTGAACAGAAAGGAGAAGCCAAATTTGTCAGATTTAGGGCGAAAGAGCTGGGGCCCATCTACGAGAGGGAAAAAAAAATCTAAAATACCTCATAATATTGGCATCTTGCAGCAGCAGAGACATGTCTAAATGTTTTTTCTGGCCTCAGAAGCCCGCATGAGCCTTGCATTCTTGATGGCGGCTGCGAGTTATTTACTGGTGTTAGTTCTTCACTGCTGCCATTTTTGTAAAAAAAAGTCATCCCAAGGTGTGCTGGTGCAATAGAGTAATTCTCCAATTTTATAAGAAAGCAAAACAGAAAATATTGATCCTTTTTATCGCCTTAGCAAGGGATCACTAAGGCAAAAATCCAACATGGCGGCAGCAGGTGCTTGCCCTGATAGCAAGCCCCACCCCCACTCTCGCTCGGGCAATCAGCTTTGTCCTTCCCTTCAAGATTTTTATTGTTCTATAGCCCAAATGAGCAAAAATGTGCACCCGCCTTGTGGTTTGGGAAAAAGTACGGGGAAATCTGCGAAGGCTTTTATCCCGTTGTTTTTGCTGTTTTGCCCCCCCCCTCCTTCTGAATAGTGTGGATTGGCACTGGATCCTGTTTAGACAGGTAGGATTCCCAGCGAATTCCATGAAGGGTATTTTCACTGCTTAGATGTGCCCCTGGTTTCTGTCTTCCAGCTATAGGCAGTGGTTTGTGTCTATCTGCCACAAAATGTCAGCAATCATATCCTTTTGGATATTGCTGGTTTCTGAAGTTGTTGGTGTTGATGTCTATAAATGATGGGAAGAGAATGTGCAGGATTCTGTTGCAGTACAATATGACAGTTATTTACTCATTTGATTTGATTTATATCTCACCTTTCTCCCTATGTAGCATCCAATTAGCCCAAAGAGTGCACTTCTGGCTAAAATGTATTCCCCGTGGGCTGGGTTAACTCATTTCAATTGGTCTTGAAAAACCCATATGGTTTAATGCTTTTAAATTTTTGTACTCCACATTTGTTTTCTATGTTCTGTTTTACTTTATATGTTCTGTTTTAATTTGAGGAGAAAAGTGGGATATAAATCAAATAAATAAATTAAAAATATAACTAAAAATAGTTAAATAAGAAATAATAGCACAGAAGAATTAAGACAAGCAAACTTGAATTTCTTCATAAGAAATTAAAGATCTTTTATAATAGATCTTTTATACTGTCAGGAACCCAAAGCTTATTTCAATAACCACACATATTCTACTTTTTCTCCAGTGAGCTCAAGGCAGCATTTATGGATCTTGTTCCCCCACTCCTTTATCCTTACAGAAAAACTCCTTCCCAGCTCATGAACTTCTTTTTTATGGCTGAAGAGGGAAATCTACAGTATCCTGTGGTCATTGGGAGGCCTTCACAGAAAGCATAGGGTGTGTTTGCATGCATGTATTTCTGTGCATACGTTCTCTCTCTTTCTTTCTCTCTCTTTTTTGTATGGTGATGTTAGGACATAGAATTGATTCACGCCTCCTGAGCTTCTCCATGTTACAGCATATTTTTCTTCATGTTATGGTATATTAGGCACAGGCAGGTGATTAGAACAATTTCTTTTATGATTTATCCTTTATCCATCAGAGGGGCTTCTGGTAGTAACAATATTGGGCTCATCTACATGAGCCAGGATACACTTGTTCCCCACTGGTGTATCCTGGCTGCAGATCAGGTCCGTTGTTCCCCCTTTCCTTCCACGGAATGGGAGGAAATCCTGACAGACATGCTGGCTTGTTACTGCAGCTGCCACTGCACTATTTTCCTCGCTGTCTCAGAAGGCAAGAAGGGGCCTGCAACATATGAGCAAGGGCCCCTGCATGTCCCATGCGGCAGGACTCCTTCCTGTCTTCTGGGAGAGCCAGGGAGGTGGCGGTGGCAGTGAGGGCCTGCCTGCTGAGACAGGCTCCTGAGGACACGCGAGGCCTGCTCTGTTTCCTCCTAGGGGAAGGGGAGTAAACCAGGTATTTCCTTATAATGATGTATCATGCCCTGCCCCACCTTCCCCCTATCTGAGCCCTGCATCTGCCCCAGGGGTGGTGAGGACTGCCTGGGGGCAGAACGGTGCAAATGGCCTGTGTCATATGGACTGCAGGGCTCTGAGATGGGGGCAAGACAGGGTATATTGCCCATGTAGACAAGCCCCTTATTAACACAATTGTTTTCCCCTAAAGGTATCATGTATATTAACTATATATATGTGCATTGCATTAGATGTCTGTATCCTTGTCCTCCTCCACATGGCAGGTGGTAGAAACTTGAGGACATTCTTTACGACACTCCAAGTGACTGTGTTATAAATGCCTACCATGCATGTATAGTTCTGAGTATTTTTTTTTTTTTACAGATTCCCAATAAAATAAAGCTTTGGAGTCATCTTTTTTGCTGGGCTCTTAATCCTAATTTCTGTTCTGCCATTGCCAAGACTTTCAGGACTTTCCCATTTTCTTTAGCTTGGCTAACTAGCCATCAGTCCACTTATCAGCCCATGGGACAGGCTCTCCCCATCTGTACTTACCCATGCAGGTTGTTTCCACATTTTCCTTTAGCTGCACTGAATTTCTGAACTCTCTGCTCTGGGTTCAGTTCACATAAGAGCAAACCCATAAGTTCTCCTTTGCCAATCACCACAGTGACCTGTAATTACCCCAACATACACCCTCTCTATAGCCCTGCCCTCCTAAGGCCACTACCCATCACTTTGTCCCACGACCCTTGTGGTGTCCCATAGGGACACAGAGAAGCTGCCTTATATAGGGTCACATTAGTAGTAGTAGCAGAAGATGTGTCCCCATAAGTCACCTGTGGACTTGTGGGGACTGCATGAATTCCATAGGGTTTTCTGAGGCTATTGAATACTCAGAGGAGGTTTATAATTGCCTCCCTCTGACTATAGCCTCCAGCACTTGGTATTCCCTGGTAGTCTGCCTTCTAGGTACTAACCAGGCTGCCTCGGCATCTCCCCTTTGCTCACTTTGGCTGTGAGCAGAACAACATGCAAGAAAGACCAACTGTTTTTGCCTGCAAATGTCAACGTAATTTATATTTCACTTTTTTGTTTTGCTTTATGCTAGATGAGGTGATTTAAACATTTCTAGGACAGATATTTTTGTCTTGCATGAGTACTAAAAATATTTCTCCTTTCTCACTTTTCCTCTGCATCTTCACTTGTTTATTTGGCAACCACATAAAGAACTGAATGAAAAATAAATAGTTCACCCAACAGCTGCTCAACCTCCTAAACGCACAACGTTCTGACTTGCTATAATGAAACTTCATATGGAAGAACAGCTGAACAGAAACTGAGCAGTTCCTTCTTCCACCTTGTGACTGCTTTGTTTCTTATATTTGGGGTCTCAAAGAAAGAAAGAGAAAGAATGATAGGAATATCCCCCTTCTCCGACAGCTGCTGTCTGTCTTCCAGAAGTAGTGCATCGCTTGTAGACTCCCAGCACTTCCATGCATCTCCAGCAGACGTTTTGCTACTTGGACTTCTATAGCACAGCCGTCCTACAGCAGAGGTGGAGAATCTTTGGCTCTCCAGATGTTTTGGACCACAACTCCCATAGTCCTTTACCACTGGCCATGTTGGCTGGGGCATATGGGAGTTGAAATCAGGGTGGTGGGTCAAAGGCTCTCCTCATCATCCTACAGCAGTGATGGGCAACCTTTTGAGTTTGGTGTGTCAAACTTTGCCAAAACACTGAGCATAACTCGGGTGGTGTGTCACTTTGAGGAAAAAAACTTTAGGGAGGTGGGGGGGTGGAGGAAAGTGGCAACTGGGGCTTCGCTGCCCCGATTGCCACTTTAGGGAGGGTGGGAGAGGGGAGGAAAGTGGCGACTGGGGCTTTGAAGCCCCGATCACCACTTTAGGGAGGGTGGGTGTGTGTGAAACATCCTTCTTGGCATGTGACCACCTCAGCGGCTGCGTGTCAGCAGAAATGGCTACGCGTGTCAGTGCTGACACATGTGTCATAGGTTCGCCATCACTGTCCTAAAACATGGCTGGAAAACCTATGAGTAAATGATAGCATTTGTCTGTTTCTTACTGGTAGGAGAAGGAGAAAAGAGTCACATACATTCTGGGCAGGGCTAAGATGGCTGACACCACACGATGAACCTTGGTTGTTCCAGTATTGAGGGATGTGGTAGTGGAGGAAAAATCAGAACTTGAGTTAAGATTGGGGTTTGTTAGTCTTCTTCATATAGAACACAGAGAAGATCATGTAGCCTTCCAAATGTTGGACTGCATTCCCAGTAGCCCTCACCTGCATAGCCAAGGATGAGGAACACTACGGATTGTGGTTCAACAATATCTGGGTGGCTATGTGATTCCCATCCCTATTGTACATAAATCTCATGAGACCTATGAAATTGTGACTAGGAAAACTTTTAGAATATATGTGGAATAAACTGTACTTCTAGTTCATGATATAAATGGAACTACTTTGGGTCCCGTATTGGGAGAAAGGTGGGATATCGACTGATTGAATGAAAGCTTTGGGAAAGCCATTTAACTCTCATTTCCTTATTATGGATGGCCAACACCATTAAAATCAGTGTAAATAACTGAGTCATACATGAATTGCTGGTAACATTCTCCTTTTCGCTGAAGGTCATTAAAATGGTTATATGGATCTTGGGTCAAATTATATGCCACAGAGGTGTATGGCCTCACCCCCCCCTTTCTCTCCCAATGCTTTGGGTTGAAAAGCAGCCTTGGAGGTTGTAGTCATAAATAGAAAGGGACGCATAACACTTTCTTTCCTTCCCATTTCAGTGCTCATCAATAAATTTCCCCTTTAAGTTGCTTTTTCCACTGCTGGGCTTGTATCTCCTTTTTCAGATCTTGCCCCTCCACAACCAAAAGAAGTCTCACAGGCTTCAGTTTAGGAACTAGGGTGAGAGGAGGCAAGCCAGTAATCCCTTTCCCCACAATTTCCCTTCCAGCCATATGTTGTCACCCTATGGGGGAAAGGACAGGGAACCTGTACATTCCCTTTCCACCTAAGGCAGAAGGCAGCTTGGGGTGGAGGAATGACTTGGAGCAGAAGAGAGGTCAAGGGGGACACACTACTAAGTCACCCCTCCCCATGATACATGTCCATTGAAACTTGCAGCATTGTAGGCTGTTTTGTGGTTGAATATGGCATGAAGTTTGACTCAGACTTTCTCTGTTCACATCCTAAAGCCTTTTCTAGAATGTACAGAACTTAAAATATGGATATAGATTCATAGGATCATAGAGTTGGAAGAGACCACAAGGGCTATCTAGTCGAGTCCCCTGCTATGCAGGAATACACAATCAAAGCACCCCTGACAGATGGCCATCCAGCCTCTGTTTAAAAACCTCCAAAGAAGGAGATTCCACCACACTCTGAGGCAGTGCATTCCACTGCCAAACAGCTCTTACTGTCAGGAAGTTCCTCCTAATGTTTATGTGGAATTTTTTTTCCTGTAGTTTGAACCCATTGCTCCATGTCCTAATCTGTGGAGCAGCCTTAAACAAGCTTGCTCCATCCTCAGTATGACATCCCTTCAAATATTTAAACATGGCTATCATGTCACCTCTTAACCTTCTCTTCCCCAGGCTAAACATATCCAGCTCCCCTAAGCTGCTCCTTACAGGGCATGGTTTCCAGACCTCCCACCATTTTGGTTGTCCTCCTCTAGACATGTTCCAGCTTGTCAATATCTTTCTTGTATTGTGGTGCCCAGAACTGGACACAGTATTCCAGGTGAGATACCCATCATCTTCATGACTCCTGTTCCTTGGATCATTCACAAGGAAGGCATTAACAATTCTATAGGCGTTTTCCTTCATATTAAAATGTTTACCCCATCTATGAGTAGCTTTTTTCTGTTGGAACATGGAGGCTTTATGCCTACATTCCTGCTTTTTCTTTCTGAGGGTTGGCTATTTTTAAAAAAACAAATAGCCACAACATCTATGTTTCTTCTCAAGCCCCAGTCTTTTCTTAGCCACAGTGGACTTCATGACTATGGAAAATCTTTCCCGTTTCTTATTTATGTCTTTGAAAAGATGCGTATATAAAACCTTGACTGCAGTCCTATTGGCTGGTGTACACTTGTGCCTGATATAGGTAGTGGTGACAGGATAGGCACAGTGGCAAGGTGAAGTGGCTGTAGACGCCATTTGGGGAGACAGCAGGAACAGCTGTCCCTCTTAGGAGAGAAAGTTTCTTTGCTAGCTCCTGAGCTGCTTGAGAGCTGGCAGGATAGTTTCCTTTGGCCATGGAGATGGCTTTTGCTGCCAGTCCTCCCAGTGCCACTCTGCACTGTTCCAAAAGTCCCAATGCCAATGTAATGGTCTGTTAACAATGGGGTAAGGCACTGACAGAGTTCTGGCCCATATCATGGGTTGGTACAAAACCAAAAACTAGGATAACATGTACAATGCAAATGGGCATTTTTAAAACAGGAAAATGCTTTAAAAATTATCTGAATAAATTAGGAAAAATCAAATAACTCCCCCTTCAAGCATAAAACAAAGTAGTAATGACAGAAAAATGAGAATAAATTAGGAAAAACGAAACAATATCCCTTTAAAAACAACCTCTCTCGCCCCGAAAAAAAAGACATTAAATCATAGGACTTTCCGATGTGCTTAAGGTATGCCAGCAAAGACTTTCACAAAGAATATCACATCAAATAAGGGGTTTGGTTCTGTCCCCCATGATATTTAATATTTACATGAAACTGCTGGGAGAGGACATCTGGAGTTTTGGGGTTCAGTGTCACTCTATCTCTCCTTTCCATCTGGTTCCAAGGAAGCTTTTTCTATACTAAACCAATGTCTGCTGTCAGTAATGGCCTGGATGAGGGTGAACAAAGGTGCTCTTGGTGGGTTGGAAGGCAGATCAGGGAATAGGGATTTGGCCTGTGTTGGGTAGGGTTACATTCCTCCTCTAATTTCATGTTCATTGTTTGCGTGTGCTCCTGGACTTGGACCTGAGCCTGGATGCCCAGGTTTTGGCTGTGGCCATCTCCAACATTCATGTACAAAGAAGGTCTTTATATTCTTCCTAGTTCTTAAGATTAATACTTGGAGATTGTACTGTATTTGTACTGTCAGGTGGTTCAGTTGCAATTATCTTTTCTTCCACAGCATATACACATGAATTGCATTTTTTTTAAAAAAAGTTTTCACCTGAAAATACTTCAGCCACAATAAAGTGTCTATTTTAAATTTGTTGTCCTTGCCAAAAAAAGAAGATGCCTTTGAGGGTCATAGATATGGTGTATAGAGAACAAGTGTGGCCTTGAGTCATTTGGATCCACTTGCCTTTCACATTGATTCTTTCTGAAACGCACTTGATCGCTTTCCAAAGAATAGTGAACAACTTTAAGCAGACAACTAAACAGGCATTTTGAAATGAGGATGCAATTTTATTTTTTCAGTGCTGTACTAATAATTTCCATGGTGTGCCTGCCTTGGATCTAGGTTTCTAGATTAAGGGAGGAAAGAACTCAAGCCAACATACATTTTCTTGATTTTGAGAAGAAACCTGTGAAATACTAGGACAGGAGCAAAAATGTACAGAGCGGGAAGATTTTATGAGTCCTGTTTTCAGTGGCAGTGCATGGCTTTGGAACACATGGAGTAAGAGAAAAGGATAGAGAGTCCTGCTGGTTTATACCAAGTCATCTGGTCAGCCTGATGTTTTCTACAGAAATCATCTAAATACATCTGGGAGAATAATATAACCTGGGCATAAAGTCATACTTTAGCCCTCCCCTGTTGTTTAACCATAGTATCAGGTTATCCAGAGAGATGCTGTTGTTAGATGCCTTCAAGTTGACTCCGACTTATTATAGGATTTTCTTGGCAAGTTTTATTCAGAGGAGGTTTGCCACTGCCTCCCTCTAAGGCTGAGAGTGTGTATGACTTGCCCAGGGTCACTCAGTGGGTTTCTGTGGCTGAGCAGAGATTTAAATCCTGGTGCCCAGAGTCCTAGGCTGGAGCTACAGCACTTAACGTGGTGTCAAACTGCATTATTTCTACAGTGTAGATGCACCCCTAGTCCAACACTCAAACGACTACATTACAATGGCTCTATTCCAGAGAAAGACTGTCCTTGAATATGTAAGTTTTGCTTAGCTATCAAGGTTAATGAGGAGACTATATGCTTATTTATTTCTGTACATATTTCTGGGGCATGTGGCTGCACTTGAAAATGTGTTTGCAAATGGCACAATTCAGTATATTTGAAATGTAATGGAAGATCTATATAGCACACCAAAATAGGCATCATTTAATGGTCTATAGCTAACATAGTTGGTTTCATAATATATTTTTTATAGATTTTGCTATGTTAACCTAAATAACTTTCAGTTGACTCTTATTTTGTAATTTTTCAGCTTAGGGTTCTGAAAAGCTATTGTTTTACATTGTAGCATAAGAGGCTGGTTGACTAGGGTTTAATAATTCTTAATTGTGTTCTGTTTTCAGTTTCTAAATTGCTACTTGAGAGAAAGTCTTCCAGTTATGTGTCTTGTTGATTTCTGGAGTTTTATCAGAGTTATGGAGTGAGGATCTCACTTTTTTGACTAGAGAAAAACCAATAAATTCTTCCAATGATGCCCATATACCTTTAGATTCGAAGTCAAGTGGTTTACTCCAATGTCCTGAAGACGGGAATGCCAAAATACCATAGAGGTGCCAGATCCTGTCTGATCTTGGAAGCTAAGCAGGGTCAGCCCTGGTTAGTACTTGGGTGGGAGACCACCAATGAATACCAGGTGCTGTAGGCTAGATTTCAGAGAAATGAATTGGCAAAACCACCTCTGAGTATTCCTTGCCTGAGAAAACCCTATGAAATTCTTGGGGCCCCCATAAGTCAACAGGCGTCCTGAAAGCACATACACATGCACACTGATGGTGGGACTTTTCAGAATTTTCTTCATTTCGTCATTTGCATCCCACTGAGCCACCTGAAAGTTGGGTCTGGGGGTGTCCCAGTGCATTAGTGCTGTTTCTGAAGGCATGGGAAGTGGGGAGACTGCAGTAGAGAATGAGGATCATGCTTCTCCTGGGGTTCTTTCACACTCCATACTGCCATGGCTGAATTCTGTGGAATCCTGGGGTTTGTGATTTGGTGAGTCACTAGAGGTCGCAGGCAGAGAATTTTAAATACCCCATGAAACTAGAAATCCCAGAAATTCACAGGTGGAACCATAGCAGTTAAAGTGATATAAATGTCCTATAACTTTCTTGTGTGAAAGGGCTCCTGGTTCATCTGGATTGTATTGTTCTGCCAATAGAGGGCCACCCTCGGATTCTTCTCTTTGAGAGGTGAAGGCAACAGAATGCATGTGCATATGTGCCTTCAAGTCACCTGTCAACTTATGGCAGCCCCATGAATTTCATAGGGTTTTCTTTCTGGGTATGTTTAGCCTGGGGAAGAGAAGGTTAAGAGGTGACATGATAGCCATGTTTAAATATTTGAAGGGATGTCATACTGAGGATGGAGCAAGCTTGTTTTCTGCTGCTCCAGAGACTAGGACATGGAGCAATAGGTTCAAACTATAGGAAAAGAGATTCCATCTAAACATTAGAAAGAACTTCCTGACCGTAAGAGCTGTTTGGAAGTGTGATGCACTGCCTCGGAATGTGGTGGAGTCTCCTTCTTTGGAGGTTTTTAAACAGAGACTGGATGGCCATCTGTCGGGAATGATTTGATTGTGTATTCCTGCATGGCAGGGGGTTGGACTGGGTGGCCCTTGAGGTCTCTTCCAACTCTATGATTCTATGATTCTTAGGCGAGGAAAACTCAGAGATGGTTTGCCATTGCTTTCCTCTGAAATTTAGCTGTACAGCACCTGGTATTTCTTGGTATTAACCAGGGCTGACCATGCTTAGCTTTCAAGAACAGACAGGATCTGCTGCCAAAATCAACCACTGGGTGGTTGTGCAATAATCAGTATATCTCACTTTGTTCTCTATAATTGGTAGCTGTGAGCATTAAAAAAAAGAGTAGTCCATACAAGCTGACATGAACTGCTTGAAAGAAGAGCAGGACACTGATACTACTAATATGACTTTATCTAATTATTTGAATGCAAAATCGGCCCTCTGCATCCACAAATTTTGCACCCACAGATTCAACCATCCACGGCTTGAAAATATTTGACAACAACACCAAAATTCCAAAAAGCAAAACTTGATTTTGCCATTTTATATAAGGGACACCATTTTACTACACCATTGTATAGAATGGGACTTGGGCATCACAGATTTCGGTATTCACGGGGGTTCCTGGAACCATCCCCCCGTGGATACCAAGGGCCCACTGTAATCAACAGAATATGCAAATTTTCCAGATCCTTTCAGTTCTTGGAAGCTAAGTAGGGTCAGCCCTGACTAGTATTTGGATCGGAGACCACCAGCGAAAAGCAGACTATATTTCTGAGGAAAGAACGGGTGAAATCACCTCTGAGTATTCCTTGCCTAAGAAAACCCAGTGAAATACATGGGGTTGCTATAAGTCAACAGGTGACTTGAAGGCACATTAACACACATAGCTTGGCTCCTCCCTTAACCTACTTCATCATTCCTCTTTGGGCTCTTTGCCAGGAGATCATAGCTAACAGAGCATATCTACCCTCAGATTGCTCTGTCAGCAGATCTCTGAGATCAGAAGTGGGTTCTGACAGAAGAACACCGTTTCAGATGCCAGAAGTAGATTTCTACTAGCAGAAGAGACTTGTGCCTAATCCTAATGCCCTAAAATTGTTGCATCTTTGAGTTATGACTGCACTGTAAATCTTCAGCCTCTAAAAGTACTTTATAGTTATCATATAAATAAACTCCAAGGATCATAATGTCAGGTTCCAATGAAGTTGCAGCAAACCTTGACTACTGCCCATAATGCATGCATGTAAAACCTTCATTAAACATGTACACACCTTTCTTTGGGGGTGACAGCAGTGAATTGTTTGTTGTAGCGCAACTGGTAATGTTATTTGGAAGCTTATGTTTGGTGTAATAAAGTTCATCCATAATTCATACAAAACATCAGCATTGTTTTTCTTCCTCTTCAGCAATTGATGAATAACCCAGAGCAGCGTTTATTGGGTCAGCAGTGTTGTGAATACAATATTTGTTTTTTTCTTATTTTGCAGAAGAGAGGACAGAAAGCAGTAATCAGTGCAGGGTAGAAAGAAAACAGGCTCATAATTTTGCTCCAACAGTTAGTGTCTCTTTTTGTCACAGCTATTTTAGATCTTCATTCCTAGCCTTTGCTCAGGTCTTCAGCCTTGACATTGTTATAAGTTAGGAATTCCACAGATCTTATATGTCTGTTTAGTTATGATGGCCTCTTTGCTTGGGTGAAGTAGATCCCAACTAACAAATATTTTACTCTTAGCTTGGGTGAAGTGGACCCCTAACTAACAAATATTTTACTTCAACCAGTTAATACACTGAAAACCCTACTTTATTCTTTAGGATAAGAACCTCATTTGGCTTGCCATTATTGTTATTTTCTATCAAGTTGACTAACTCATGGCAACTCTTTCAATGAGAGACCTTCAAGAACATGGCCATCAATTCTCTTGCTTAGGTCTTGCAAACTCACAGCCATGGCTTCCTTGATTGACCAAATCTACCTGTAATGTAGCCTTCCTCTTTTCCTACTGCCATCCACTTTGTTGAGCATTATTGTCTTTTCCATACCTATGGTGAGGCAATCCACAACTTCATTCACACACTAGAAAGACAAAACTTTCACCTGCCTCCTAAATCCCTTTTTCTTCAGCAGTTCTACATGTTTAAAAGGACCCTTTGGGGGGGCCTTACAGGGAGAAAGGATGCTCAGGGATTAGCCAGATGTGATGTTTGTCAAATGGTGTAGGGGGCATTGAGCTGGGTCAAACTAGAGTGTGAGCTATTCCCAATTGGACATGCCTCCATGCTTTATACTCACAACAGTCGGAGGGAAGTGTGGTGTTGGGTAGATTCTTCTCAGGACCATGGCAGAGACGAGCCTAAAAGCTCCCTTGCAATATGTATTGGTCCCCTGCATCAGTGATTTGTTAAAGAAAAAGTGACCTAATAATCAGGGCCCTTTTCTGAGAAGCAGGGCAGGGGGAATGAATGTTCTTTTGAAATCCCTCTTCCTTCTCATTCTTTTGTCAATGCCATTTCCCTCTTTCTTCTCTGGGAAAAAATTAAACATACATGTGGGAGGCCTCTCCATATATGAGGTTTGGGACAACTGCTTCCTGTTGCTCCCTCCCAAAGGGTATGTGTAAAGGGCAGACTACATAGCAAATGTCACATCTACTTCAGCCCTTGGGACAGATTGGGAGTAGAGGAGGAGTGGTCCAAGGCATTTCTCTCTACCCATTCAGGTCCTGGGGAGTAGTACCAAAATTCAGCAAAGTTATTTTGGCACCTGAGGTCCTCCCCCCCAAAAAAAGAGTATCAGAAGTACTTCTGCAGGAAGCATCACTCTTCTTACATTCCTTTCCTGCAAAAATCCTTTCTCTAATTCTTAACTGTTAATTCCTAATGAAGTGTTACTGCTTGAAACATTCCAATCCCTTTCTTTTATGTTTAACATCCCACTTTGCTAGATGTTGATGTTCTGTGTCTGAAGTCTTTCTCTTTAAGAAGGACAATGATCACTTTTAACTGGACAGCAGCAGCAGGGGTGGGGATGGGGAGGCTCCATAAACTCCCATGGCTGTGTGATGGGTGGTGATGGATGTTCCTTTCAATGTTTGTGAATATACACAACTTCAGGAAGAAATAACACCCTTATCTATGCCTCCTATCTTTCTTTGCTGTTAAAACCATTGGAAATGTCCCTTTCTGAAATTTTTCAAAATTATTTTCAGACATTAATCTATTGTCCTGTTATTTTGTTGTTGTTGTTGTGTGCCTTCAAGTTGTTTCTGACTTGTGGTGGCCCTAAAGCGAACCTATCATGGAATTTTCTTAGCAAGATTTGTTCAGAGGGGGTTTGCCTTTGCCTTCTTCTGAGGCGGAGAGAGTGTGACTTGCCCAAGGTCACCCAGTGAAGTTTCCATGGCTGAGTCCTTATTGCACTACACTGTTATAACACTATTATTCCACTTTAACTACTATGGCTGCCTCCTTTGAAATTCTGAGATTTGCAGTTTAGGGAAGGGCATTTAGCATTCTCAGGAGATTTTCACACGGGCTATATATCCCGTGGCAGGAAGAGAACAGTGTTGGGAAAGGTTTTCCCTTTCGGACGACGTTGACCCTGTTCTGTCCTGCATCCATCCTGCTCCCATGACTGTTCCAGAACAATGTAATGACGAGTTTTCATCATGAATAGATCTCCCGTTCCGTCACTATCACGCAATCACGGGTGTGCAAACAGGAGCCCCGTTCCTGTTCCAAAATGACAGCCGTGGCAGGGAGGTCTGTTCCAAGCACTTCCTGGTGTGATCTGGACATCCAGGTAAGTGGCACCCTTTATTTTACCCTCCCTGTTTTGACTGTGTGATTTAAAGTGTGTTTTTGTGCTTGGTGAACTGATTTTATGTTTGGGGGAGTTTTATTTTTTAAATTTACTGCTTGGCAGTTATCACGTGATAATGTGATAACGTTTCAGACGGCCGGTCGTAAAAGCAGCCTTAACGACGGTTGCATTTATGGCTGGCCAGCAAGGGGAGGGGGAGCCCATTCCTGCCGCGGAACTAAGGTAAGTGTGTGAAAGATTTACATTATTCCATGGCAGGAATGGGAGAGGAGGTGGCGGGGCAGTAACGGGGCATTTTGGCCCCGTGTGAAAATCTCCTCAGCCAGAGAGCTCTTAGGCCTCACTAAACTACAAACCCCAGAATTCCACAGGATTATGTTAAAGTGGAATATAGCACTATAACAGTGTAATGCAATAAGGCATCAGGTCTTTAGAGCTGTAGTTCAACACTCAACCCTCCACACCACACTGGCTCTCCTTGTCATTTAGAGACTGTCCCAAAGACAAACTATTGGAAATACCTACATTTCTGCAGGGAAGAAAAAGTGTCATCATGGGAAATGTTTCCTCCTGAGAGTTCTCTTCACTGCATCCTTCACCTCTTTGTTTCTTAGGCTGTAGATCAAGGGGTTCAACATGGGGATCATAATTGTGTAGAACATGGAAACCATCTTGTCTTTGTCTGTTGTTGAGGCAGACCTGGGCTTCACATAGATAAAGAAAAGGGTCCCAAAGAATATAGAAACAGCAGTGAGATGGGAAGAGCAGGTGGAGAAAGCTTTGCGCCTTCCTTCACTGGAATGGATTTTAAGGGTGGCAGCAATAATGTAGATGTAGGAGATGATGATAATAGTGCCACTAAGCATGCCAAGGGCACAAGAGAGTCCAAAAAGCACAGCCATGTTGAAGCTTGCATCGGAACAGGAGAGTGATATCACAGCAGGGATGTCACAGAAGAAATGATTGATTGTGGCCTTGCAGAAAATTAACTGGAAAGTTAAGCTTGTGTGTAGAGTACCATTCAGCAGCCCTATGAGATAGGGTCCAGATATCAACAGGACACAGACTTTCCTAGACATAACAACTGTATAGCGAAGAGGCTTAGAAATTGCTATGTATCGGTCATAAGCCATTGAAGCCAGGAGGTAACACTCTGTGGCGACAAAAAGGCCAAAAAACCACATCTGTACTGCGCACCCAGCCAAACAAATGGTATTATTTTTCACTACAAAACCCATCAAGAGCTTAGGAGTGACCACGGAAGAATAGCAGAGATCAACAAAGGAGAGTTTGCTGAGGAAGAAGTACATGGGAGTATGAAGTTGGGAGTCAATCCTGATTAGCAGGATCATCCCAAGATTCCCCAGAAGAGTGATGAGGTAAACTACTAGGAAGAATATGAAGAGCGGGATCTGCAGCTCTGAGGAGTCAGTTAAACCCAGGAGGACAAACTCAAGCACCACTGTGTGATTTTCCTTTGAGATGTCTTTTAGTTCTGTAGAGAAAACAGGAACAATTCTCTGCAAAGATGTAATTTTATATCATCATTACATATAATATTGCAAATGATATAACACAGCACAGTGTCAGCTAGGACTGTGCAACTGCTTCTGACAACTGCTTCTGAACTCCAAAGTGAATTGAGCTGATTCAGACTAATTTGGATTGGTTTGTAGTTTAGATCTAGACTATTCCAGAGAGGGAAGGGAGGTCAGTCTGTGCTTCCAGTTATACTATACGGTTGTCCCTCCGTATCCACAGATTTGGTATTCATGGCTTGAAAATATTCTTTAAAAAAATAATAATAATCCAAAAAGCAAACCTTGATTTTGCCATCTTATATAAGGAACACCATTTTGCTATGCCATTGCGTATAATGGGACTTGAGTATTCATGGATTTTGGTATCCATGGGGGGTCCTGGAACCAAACCCCAGCGAATATGAAGGGACAACTGTATAAAGAAAATTCCATGGGGAGGTGATGGGAAGAAAGAAACTGGACCTTGCACAGTGAAAACTCTAATTTTCAACCTGGGGCAAAATGAGACCAACACTCTCCAATCATAGTGCATGGGGAGATGGGAGAGATGGTGTCAGGTCACTGAGGAGATTATCAGACGTGGCAAAAAAAATGTCAGAAAATCGCAACGAGAACAGGAATGGGGATATTATCAGATTTATGTCCTTCAGCATCCCGGGGGCTTGTCCCCATCAATACAAAAGTGAAGCCTCATCCACGGCAGCGCTATGCCCCTGGAACGGCTGAGGACACAGGCGTCTGATAATGTTGCCCTTTCTGAGCTCATCACGATCTTCTGATGCAGTTGGGGACAGTTTTTTGCCGCATTTCCCTACGTCTGATAATCTCCTGAATTGTTCTCTTCTGGGGCCCTTTTATAATACATTATGATCGCATTATGATTCCACTTTAACTTCTATGGTTGCATCCTATGGAATCCTGGAGTTTGTAGTTTGGCCAGAGGAACCAGAGGAATTCACTGGCTAAGAATTCTAAATGTCCCCCTCAAACACAACTTTTGGTCTTCAGCTATGCTCTTTAGTGTACTTCTACTTTGATTTTGTGTGTGTGTGAGGAAGGGGGGGGGCTCTAGGATGGTGCTTCTCATACTAGGAGTGCTGTGCCCCCCTCAGGAAGGGTGCCTTTCTTTTTTTCCATCTACATTACCTTTCCCCCCTCCTCAGTGTGTATATATGCCACCACCACCACCACAGAACTGCACAAACTCCAGACATATGAGGTACATACTAGAGTGCAGATAGCAGCATGAACTGGTAGAAGTGAGCACTCAACGAACTGTACATGCTTCTAAAAATCTATTTCATTTTTCGAGAAAAGCAAATTTAACATCTGGCTCAAGAACACCAAAGTTACCAAATTTGGCAAGATTGCTCGGAAGTGGTTATTGTGTCTGCAGATTTCATGTACTTCTGTAAACAAACAAAAATAAAATCCTGAAATGTTATAGCTGTTTGGTTTCCTAGTGTACTGCAATGGGACACTGAAAGGTTCAGATTTCTGAATTTTACTTCAGATTTGGGAACCAGACTGGGTGGTTTAGTTGTGTCCAAATCTGTCCAGGCCAGGGACCTATCCAAATAATCAAATCAGGCTGTGAACTAAATTAGCGGACAGCTCTGCTACCACCACCATATAAACCATTTAATTTTTGAGAGGGCCCTTTCACACTACACAATAATAGTACTTTCTTACCACTTTAACTGCTATGGCTCCATCCTACAGAATGCTGGGTGGGATTTGAAGTATAGGGAGGGATACTTAGAATTTTTAGACAAAGAGCTCTTCTAGCATCTCATCAAACCACAGATTCTAGAATTTCTGCCATGGCAATTAAAATGGGATCAAAGTGGTAATTGTGAAGTGTGAAAGGGCCCATCTCTGGCTATCATGGCTGTTAGTGGCTTTATGAAAATGTCACTCTTGGAGTGGCTTCTGGTTGTTGCTTCAGCAGGCTGACTCAGTTGTCTTGGAGAGCCGGTATTTTCCTTTGTCTAATATGGACCCAATAAACTATGATTTCCATGCTTGGAGTGATGCTTAGCAGAAACCATTTTGGGCTGTACATTTGCTTTGGACATTTCCTAAACTGCAGTGGCCCATTTATGAGTGATTCTGACCTTGTTCATGGAGAATAGGGTCTTCTCTGAAGTAATCTGAAAAACAATTGGACTGTAGTTAAGCCTTCAGTCCTACTGTGGAGAGTCCCAGTGATAGCTCCTCTCACACTGTTTCTCCATAAAAGAAAAATATCAAGAGGAAGGAGGAATGGAAATTTTATAATTGAAAGCTCAGACATCCAACCAGGTAATGGATTACAATGCTTTTGGGAGGAACATCAAAGTACAGTTTGCCCTCCACATTCACTGGGGTTAGGGGCACAGGCCCCCACAAATGTGGGAAAACTGTGAATATCTCAAGGGTCCACAAGCCATATTTAACACTCAGAATAGCATGATCCACAGATTGAACTCACTGTGATGCCTTCAAGGAGGCGAGTTCCTTTGCAAGGCATAGATGGGCGGCTGGCTGGGCTTGCCACCACCTCTGCTGCTGTCATATGCCATTTTTAATAGGGACAAACAAGCCTCGCTGCATGTTCACAGTCTCTCTCGGTCTCATGCGACTTATAGTCCCTATTAAAAATGGCATATGGCAGCAGTGGAGGTGGCAGCAAATAATCTGCAAATAATGAAATCCATAAGACTTAAACCCACAAATGTGGAGGGCTGACTGTTACATCTGTTCTCCATTGCTCTTTGCTAGTTCAATATCTTTGCCTTAACAGTTTCCTCTTAGGGAAAGGAATGCAGAAAGACCTTTGCATTCAAATTTTATTAGTATTATTTAATCTTATTGTTACATGTGGTTGTTGAGCATTTGTTATAATAAGGTTCCTTCCCTTTACCCACAGCTTATTTCTATTTCCACAAATCCCCACAATTTGGGTCTCGGTGGTAGTTGCATTTGATTTTAAGCTCAACGTTTTTGAATGTCTCCCTAAAGATATGGAAATAATAAGCTGCCCTGTGGAGGCATTCAGCTCACTCAGGTGAAACCCCTTACTGGGCGGAGGGAAATATTCAAATCTGATTCCCAATATTTTCTCATTTTCAGGTAAAGTGGTCCCTTGGTATCTACTGGGGTTTGGTTCCAGGACCCTCCATGGATACTCAAATCCATGGATGCTTAAATCCCATTGTATACAATGGCATAGTAAAATTGTGTCCCTGATATAAAATGGCAAAATCTAGGCTGAATCCATGGATGGCTGAATCCATGGATACAGAGGGCCGACTGTAGTCATTTATTCTAATAGCCAACACAAGTAAGGAAGGATGCCAACAGAAATGGAACCAAAATAGGGTCACTGAACAATAAGAGGGGCGGGCATCTGTATGCACTGGTAGGCCCCTAATTTTTATAGAAGTAAAAAAAAAAAAAGTCTTCAAATGTTGGGGGCAGGAGGCAGGGATACACAAAACTAAGCCCAGTGAGGACTGAGCATGCTCAGTAGTCACAGAATGCTAAGTGTCCATCAGAAAAGGGAAACTGCAGAATGGTGGTGGTGATGGTGGAATTGGCCTGCTTCAGGACTTTTTCAGATGGGGAAAAAACCCCTGAGGAGGTCGGGAGAAGAACGGGGCTGTTTCGCTAACAGAGTCCTGTTTCAGACAGCCCCGTCCTCCTCCCATCCTCTTCCTGACCTTCCCCCGTGCTGCAAGTGCTAGAGGTTCTCCGTCAATAAAAAGTGGTGCCTGCACCATGGGGGAAGGTCAGGAGGAGGTCAGTAAGAGGACGGGGCTGTCTGAAATGGGGCTCTGTAAGCGAAACAGCCCTGTTCTTCTCCCGACCTCCTCTGGTTCCTCCCCCCCCCATCTGAAAAAGTCCATGTTAGGAGATGAGAAAGATACATGGCAACTTTTTCTTGCAGGTCCCACTTGTACTTCCAGAATTCTCAGTGTTTGAAAAAAAAATACTTTTTGGACTACACCTCCCAAAATCCTCTAGCCAGAGTAGCCAGTGGCCATGCTGGCTAAGAAGGTTTGAGAACCATAGACCCAAATGGTAAATTTTCTAAGTTCCGAGAATTCAAATACTGTAAAGAGTAGGACATATTCACCAAAAGTAGTTTATCATCTGTCCAGCTTGTTGTAATCATATGAGCAAATAAGGCAAACTGAGTTTAGTCATCCACCTTTATATCCTTAGTGCTGCACAGATTCCCCACTCTTGAGTGAGTGCAACATGCAAAATAACCCAGAAATTGCCTATAGCCTACCTATGTTGTGATGGTTTTGCAGTTTCATTCCCTTGCCCATCGCTTCCTCTGAAACTTTCACCAGACACATCCTTGCAAATGCTGCAGCTTCGGAGCATGCTGTTGCTTCTGTCACTGAGCAGTGTCTACAATGATACAAGGCTTGTATTATAAGCAATGCTTAGCCATGAAGGAAGACTTTCTTCTGGGAATCTGCAAAGTGGTCTTCAGAGAATTTAAAGGCTCCACTGTCAACTACAACTCTCTGTTTCTTGTGTTAGGAAGTATAACTACACAGGGAAAAAAAACCTAGCTGTTTTGGAATGTGTCAGTTCTAGCTGGAAGCAGTAGCTATCCATGGGGCCAGGGGATGTGGGGAAAGACTGTCAGTGACAAATATATTAAATTTCTTAAGGCAACATTAAATCTGCCATTTAAAAAAGAACTTCTGGGAAGATGCAATGAACAAGCAAGGGTCAACATTCTGCTACAAGGCCAGGATCTGGCTTTCCTTATGGTTTTTGCATGACCACCTGAAGCCTTCCATAGCCTATACATGTGTTTTCAGTTTCTAAAGTATTGTACCTTGGAAACTTGCAAGCCTTGTGCATACCAGCACCCCGAGGTCTGAATGGAGGAGAGTGGAACTGTCATACCCTGCCACTTTAAGGGTAAGAAACTTCCCCTCCAACACAGACTGTGAGCTACCTCATCTATGATCAGCCCTTTTCAGACACTTAAAGGAATTTTGGGGTGGAGAAGAGGGAAGGATTGCAGCTCTGCCTCTGATGTACATTTGAATGTCTGAAGGAGGCCCCTGCAAGTTCTCTCCACAAAGTTGACAACCCCACTGGGGAGATTATCAGATGTGCAAAATATCCCAGAACAGGGACAACAGAAGATTGCTAAAAGGCTTACCTTTTAAACAACGTCATCCCTGTTCTGGGATGCTCCCATTCTGCTCCTGTTCTTCCCCCATTTTCTCTTATTCATGGAAAAATCCATGAATAAGAGGGCCGTTCTGTTATTGTAACAGAACAACGGATGAGTGAACAGGAGCCCTGTTGTGCTCACAGGACAACAGTGGGATGTGACGTCACCGGGAGGTCCCTGCCGGACACTTCTGGGTGCGATCAGGACAGAAAGGTAAGTTAAAAAAAATATCCCCTCCCTTGGTAGCTGTTTCTTTTTAAAATGTGTTTTAGTGCTTGTTTTTGTTTTTGACAGCTGGGGGGGGTCTTTTTAAATTCCCCTCCTGGCCGTTCTATTGTGAGAATGGCCTGGATTTTGAGTATATAAGGGAAACCATTTTGCTATGCCATTGCATATAATGGGACTTGAGTATTCACGGATTTGGGAATTCACGGGGGGTCCTGGAACCAAACCCCAGCGAATGTGAAGGGACAACTGTATTCCTCTTGATTTAAATTATCAGCAGTAGGCACACTGCAATTAAGTATTTCCAACTAGTCCCACTGATTGTAGGGGCACCAGGTAGGAACAATGAGGAAGAAGTCTCACCTTTGCCCATCTTCACCGATGATTTTCATGACTATTGTTCAAAAGCACCCATACTGCTTTTTTGTGACCAGCTGCAATTCTATTCACACTTACCTGGGAGGAAAGTCCCACTGAAATCAGTGAGGCTCACTTTTGAATAGATATGTACGTGACTGCACTGTTGACTTTTTAAAAAGA
Organism: Gambelia wislizenii; assembly: GCA_030847615.1. Classification (NCBI taxonomy): domain Eukaryota; kingdom Metazoa; phylum Chordata; class Lepidosauria; order Squamata; family Crotaphytidae; genus Gambelia; species Gambelia wislizenii. Next base: position 339,083,158 of record JAUMIR010000001.1, on the reverse strand, counting down.
GTAACCACAATAAATAATCATAAAATATACTTGGTTCTTGTTGTTTTGCTGTTGGATACAGGTTATAACCAAGAGGAGGTCTTTGAAATTTGGCTCCAAGTCTTGCCATCCTTTCCACCCTCCATCAGGAACCTAAAATGGCTCACTTGGTTGACTTAAATAGAATTATTCAAGCTGGATGTTGCAGTAGATCCATTCTGGGATTGGAAGCAGTTTGGTTTCCTTATCTGCAAGAACTCAGTGAGTATAGTACTGTATGTAATCAAAAATCTATACTCAGATTGAGAGTTCAAAATAATAAAGACGAGTGGCAGAGACAATTGCTAAAAAGTGGAATAGAAACCTTGGGAAAGCTGTCTAGACAGTCACAGAGAAGTAATATCCTTGATAAAGATATTACATGACTCCTTCACCCCAGGAAACCCCAACAATCATGTCACCACAAGATGCATTGTGAACACACAGTACAGGACAGCTCCTTATATCAATGTGTAGTGGCTATGTAGACTCTAATGTCTATTTGCTGGATGCTGTAATCTTACAATTACTATTCGGGGTCAGACTAGATAGCCCATGAGACTCTGGAAGTCTGCAAAGTCTTTTCCCTTTAACTCTCAGGTCTAGTCAATATTCTTTACTAATCAACCCTAAGTTCCAGAAACATATGATATGCTGATGTAAACAACTTCTTTCTCTAATAACGGTCGAACTGTACCTAAATGTTCCTAAGCTATCTTGCCTTGAACTATCAACAAACTGTCTCAAGGGAAACTCAAGGGAAACTGCTGACACCAAAAAGGAGGAGGGAATTGCTTTTTGCATATAAAAATATTCTGTAACAACAGCTCTTGGTTCTGGCTCTTTGGAAGATGTTCCAGTCAGGCCCACCGGTGTAATAAAACTCACTTTCCAATCCGTGGGTCTGCTGTTCCATGATTTCTGCATCAAATGGGGAATACATTCCTGGACTTACCATTTATAGGTGAAACTGTGGATAATAGCAAACCCTTTAAAATAAAGGACTTCTGCACAAATGTACCATAGAATTTCATTGGAGGACCTGATTCCTAGAGAGGATACCTCTAGGCATTTTCTAGCACAACTCTATGGTACATGTCCCTCCTTTTTCAGCGTGGATAATTGAAACCATGGATATTGGTTCCACAGATATAGGCTACTGTATATTCACCCCAAGCATTTTTTAAAAATGAAAAGGTCCCTTAGTTATCAAGATTCCAAACTTTAATCTAGTGGTGTCCAACCTTTGTCCCTCCAGGTATTTTGGAGTACAGTTATCAGAATTCCAGAATTGGACCAGCTGGCTCAGGCTTCTGGGATTTGGAGTCCAAAACACCCGGAGGGACAAAGGTTGGACACCATTGCTTTAATTTAAGGAGAAGAAAAATCTACATGTAATTTCAGCTCCATGGAGTAGCCCGTCCCACGAAGCTCTTGTGCAGGAGTGTGTGTGTCTTTTCCCTCTTGTCGCTTTCCAGTTGCCATCCTCTCCCTGTAAAGTACGTTTCTGGTTAAGAAAATGTAGAAAAGTTTCGAAACAAAACTCTCCTTTTAAAACTTTTTTTTTTAAATAAAAACTCCTGCTTAGAAATAGCACTTCCTTGTTTATGAGAATGCACTGGCAGGCAGCCACTCTGTTCAGTCTTCTTTTGGTCCCTTTCATGCTGGGAGAGGGGTGAGGAGGTGGCAGCGAAAGGAAAAGATTTTAAAAAGTAGAAAGTGGGGGAGAGAGGCACACGTGACTATGGGGAACAGGGTGGTGGGGTGCATAGTCAGCAGAGAAGGATCGTGTAGTCATGGCATTACGGCTGAATAGTCTCATTTTGGGGAAGGCACTGGCAGGCACCCTTCATGTGATTTTAAATTGTTTTAAAATGTTTCAACCAGTTTCTCTGAGGTGGTGGGGGTGAGGTGGTGGGTAGACGAAAATATTAAGTAGAAAGGAAAGGAGAGTGTGGTAGCTGGAGGTGGGGGTTTGAAGGGGGATGAGAAAAGGAAATAATGGAGCGGGAGGGGGGGAGTCCAGCAAAGGATGAAAGCAAGGAAGGAAACCTGCTGAGGAGGCAGAGGTGGTTTGATGGAAGGATGAGGTGAGAGAGAAAGAGAGAAAAGATGAAATGAGATGCAGAACAGGTGAGTGGGTGATGAGGTGGGAGAGGTTTACAAGTGTTAGAGCTGCAAAGCAGGGAAAAGGGAGGCAACCCAGAGCAAGAGGGGTGGAAAAAGCAAAGTCCAGAGGGACAACAAAATCAGCCAGTCCCCAACAACTGGCATCTGGGGGATTTGAGGCTGAAGGAGGGATGGTGGGTGAGGAGAGGAAGCAGAGAGTGAGGAGGAAACAACTGTGCAGATGGTTTGCAGCATCCAAGATATAAGATGCATCTACAAATTCTGTCCACACACCCATTCGCTGCACTCATCGCTGGAGACTCTGGGTCACAGGGAATGGGAGCAAAGGAAGAAGATGCCATTAAAAATGCATTCAGAACAAAGAGAAAGGGTGAAGGTTGGGCTGAGAAAGAGACAGTGAGCAAAAGGAATTACCACATTGTCTGATGTGTGGGTGTGAGATTAGTGTAAGGCCACAGTTAATAAAATGTGGCACTGGGGCAGCATACCACACATCAGGGCTGTTTATTGTGTAGATTTAAGGGAGGGGATAGAGGGGGAGAATCTAATATGGTGGAGGATTGGACAAAATCTGTTCCATCCAAGGCTCCCCCGCCCCCATGAATTGGTGGGGATACATAGGAGTAGCCAGTTTGAAGAGGCCACAGTGGCCCTATCAAGGTTGCTTTTCTGTTCTTGGAGGGCAGAGATGCAAGCTTTAATATGGGTACAAGTGGGAAGTACAACACATAGAGTTGGAAAATCAAGGCAGTTCTGTGTCAAGTTGTGGGGGCTTATAGTGGGAGGCTTAATAGAGGCAGAGGCAGAGGCTTCAACACAGATACAGTATATGTCTTGGAAAGTCTTGGAAAGTCCCTGAACTTTCAGTGAGCATGGATAGGCCCAAAGGCACTCATCCATTCATCTTTTTGATCACGCAATGCCCGAGGTTAACCAGATAGTAGGAGAGGTGATCTATCGCTTCCCACATGGCCACTGAAGAATTCACATTCAAACTGCCTTTTGTAGCTTGTAGCTTCATACCTTGCCACAATTGGTCCTTTTTATAACAGTGGCCTCCATACTGTCACTGTATCCAAATATTAGTAGCATAAATGCTCTGATCCTACCAGGCAAGAGAAAGCAAAGAGAATGTTCTCTAGTCCTCCTTTAGAGATAAAAACTGCAAGATAACGTGCTTTACTGCAGGAGTTTGGAATGTATGGTTTTGTATTGCATTTCCCAGGTATCAAACCCTTTTATTTGATAGTTGAGACAATTGGAACATCCATTTCACACCATGACAGAATACTCGGGGTTGCTTTCCTCTAGCTGGACAGCACCAAGTGCTACTAGTCAAAAGGCATTCTGCAGTTGTGCCATCTTTCGTTCCTCAATTGATTTTTCTGCAGAAGAAGAAGGAAGAAGCCATGAGAAAACACAGGGTGATGGGGTCTAACAAATGGAAAACAATGAAAACCTTCTAAAAATCTGTTAGTGAGGCAGGTGACTGGAGAACAATTACACGCAACTCTCAGAAAGTGATTACAGCTGGAATCTGCTTCAGAAGAAGTACACCTGGCATGTAGTTTCATCTATATACCTGCATCGCTGCCAATGCTATCCCACGAAACACACCACCTGACATAGCCCAGCCACCAAATGTGGCCATTTCTATCCCATTGCAAAGCAGAGGGGTCAACAAAGATGCATCTAGTCATTTTCATGTTGCCGGATGCACTGCAAAGACATTCATGGGGAGCTCTGGGGGTCTGCAGGGGGCATCAGATGATGTACTTGCAGTATGTCCAGCTACAGAAAAATAGCTGTATACGTCTCTACTGATCTCCCACACTCTCTAACAACACAAAAATGGCTGTGTTGCGGGGATGCATTGCTTAAAACATGGATGTGGGGGGGATTTTGGTCATTGCGCAGTTGATGAAGAATTCTGATATCTGCAACAACCAAAAAAAGTGAGTCAGTTCAGTCCTAACTGGGGAATCTGTCAGGATAATGGGATATGCAACCTGGTAAATTTATACTGTATAGAGCAAGTATAACAAGTTACAGCCTGCAGGAGACAGTGGTGAGAGGGCTAAATACAGCTGGCTGAAGTATTATGATTAGGCCTGGGAAACTAGCCTAGGAAGGATTCCTTATCTCTGTGAGAGAGTGAGTGAATCTGTGTGGGAACCACTGTCTCTGTTATGTAGTCTGTTAGACTATGCATTGTGACTGTGGAGTTCTGTCTGGGCATTGCAGCGACAGGACTGTACTGTGCTTTATGCTGTGATATGTAGTCTTTATGAGAGGAGTCTCTAATGCACTGTAAATATCACTGTATTATGCTATAGTAAAGAGAAGTAGTTTAGACACACATCTGTGTCTGTGTGCTCATTTCGTCGCCTGATGAATGAAAACTGCTACAACACCTTTTGCTACCTGGACCTCTTGATATACTCAGAGGTACCAGTGTGCTACCATGTCATGAACGGGTATCTCCACTGTTATCTCCTATTGGATATTGTAGGGACACCTCCTAGCATGTGTGTGTGTGTGCGTGTGTGTGCATGTGTGTGTGTGTGTAAGTAAATTATACAGACCAAATTAATCCCTTGGGCTGAAGGCTGCCATCCCTTGCAGTTGGCTAATTGAGTTTTGGGTGATCTGTCAGTGCCCCGAGGTAGGGATTTGTTCTTATTGAAGATGAATATGTACTATCAGTTGTTTCATATTGTACACTGTAACCTTTTGGGAAAGCCACAGCAAGGGGCCATGTGTGGGATATGAAGTAGAAAATAAACTTTAAAATGAAATAAATATATGCTTGACTTTACAATCAGAGCCATCTATCTGAATTTCAAGGTATTTTAACTACTAAGATGGAGGAAAGGGGGGGGAGATAGAGAAATATGCAATTTAGAAATGTTACAAAATAATTTCTGTGTTTTATAATAATATAATTTTGATTTCTCTCTTACAGGCCTGAATCCTAAAGGGTTTAGTCAGAACTAGAATAGAGATATCAATGCATAGGTAAATCCCACTGATTTACTAGATCTACTCTAGGTGATATTAACAATGGGATTTAGGAGATTATCAGACGGGAACAAAAAAAAGTGTCCCTCTTTTACACGGCAGTTTTTATCCCGGGGAGAAGCGAGATATCTTCATCCCGAGTTTGTCTCTTATTGTTTACATGATTTGTTCTGGGAGAAACAATATCCCGGGATTGTTGTTTACACGTCAGCCTTTTCTGTGACAAAAACAAGATCCCGAGACATAGTGTCCCGTGTTTTTTTGTTTACATGGGGAAAGGTTCTGGGATATATATATATATTTTTAGTGGTCAGTCAAGGATGCAATTACTCATTTTTTCACAACCATAGTGACGTACTTCCTGTGGAGTTTCTCGCCATGAGCGATGCTATTGTCTACCACAAATGTTTGCTCAAGGTTCTGCATTGGTCAGAGAACATTTGCCAGGTCGATAGTAGCTGTGATCCGCCATAACTTTCTTATAGGTGTAATCATGGAAAGTTCCATAGCCTGCTGTATGGCTATTGCTGTCCTCATCTGAGGTACTGTTGAAACGCTTGCCAGAAGGAGACGTTGGCAGCATGTCAGACTGGTACATCTCCTTCTTCTCATGCAACAGATGCAACACTACTCCTCCAACTTATGAAGTAGGGTGTTATGTGGAATTGATACAATTAACACACCAGTGCTGTATCAGTGCTTTTGCCCTTACCCATGTTACCACCAGTGGTGGGTTTATCCAACCACAAAAGAGTGGTGGGAGACCTTTGTTATGTTGGTTTGGTCCAACAAACTGTGGTTCATGTTCTTCAGAATGCCTTGGGACCTTTTCATGAAATTAGTGGACATATAAGGCCAGAGATAGCAAGGGCTGACACTAACATGCGAAAAGCATCTCTGTAGAGAAACGTGTAGCAATTATTCTTTGGCTATTTGCTCACTGAAGCTCTTATGTGTCCGTTTGCAATGTTTTTGGTGTTAGACATTCCATGGTGTGCAAGATCTTTATAGAGGTGGTGCTTGCAATGGAGAAGCTTCTTCTGGGACATACTGTTTTTCTTGGTGACCACAGGCAGATAAGAATCTTGTGTAACTTTGTGTTAACATTTCTGTACTGGTCTAGGTTATGATTTTTTAAAAAACCTTTTCTAGTTGAGAAAATATGTAAAATTGCAAAATAAAAGTATACTATGATTCTACCGTTATGTTTACTATTGAACTCTTGAACTAGGAAGCATTGCGACTGCTTGTACATGTTGTTTAGAATGAGCAGAACTATTTATTTTTTATACTCCCCTAGTTATCTTTGTGAAAACTCAAGGACTCACAAAAAATGTCTGTTTATAATTTGCCTTAAAAACATGTTTTCCATCGATAGCTGCTAATGTCTCTCCTCTCTGTCATTTGTATTTTAAAACAGATAATGGATGGCTTTGCTGAACTTGGATTCCCTCAAATTATTGCTGTATTGGATGGATGACATGTAACTATTATTCCACCAGTGTGCCAGGGAAATGAATACATTAACAGAAAAAATAGTTACAGTGTACTGCTTCAAGGGACATGTGATCACAGAGGTGTTTTCATTGACATGGAGATTGGATGGATCAGGAAAATACATGATGCCCATATGCTTCATAATTCAGCATTTTTTGAAACTATGGAGGCAGGGATCTTTGTACCTGGGAATCCAACTGTAACAATTTTAGGAAAGCAGATTGGACCACTGACCCTGGTGGACGGTGCTTACCCAATTAGAAAGTGATTACTGACACCCTACAGGAGTACAACAAATGAAAAGCAGAGACTGTACAACAAACACCACAATAAGGTTTGAAGTATAATTGAGAGGGTATTTGGGAGGCTGAAGGGCAGGTGGCAATGTCTAACTTCTTCTCTGGAAGTTGCGGAGGAGAACATATGTTCTGTAATATGTGCTTGTGTTATACTGCATAATATTTGCAAAACTAAGGGAAAAATATTGGATGACATTGCAGGGTACACAGGTATGTCCTTGACACACTAGGCACTCCATTTGTTAATGATGAGGCAAGAAAGAAAAAAGAGGGTGAGGCTGTTTGTAATGCTCTAAAGGATTATTTCTGGCTTTTGCATCACAAAATTAAAGAGAATCATGTAACTCCTGTGTTAAGATTTGTTATGTAGTCTGCAGTAATATCTTACAACTGTATTATCTCTGCTGTACAAAATCCTTTTTTTCTCATTAAACTTTGTAAAAAAAATAATCCATACCTTTCAGTGAATTCAAACAATTTTACACGCTTTCCTGTTGTTATCCAAAAACAAAACAAAACAAAAAAAACCCCCACACACAACCCTCCACTGTTAGCAAATTAAATACACAGTTAGGGTACAAATAAACTTTGTATGTTACCCTTCACTACTGAGCTTCCTTAAAGTACACAGCTCATGTTCATAAACTTTTTTAAACCGATACAGTTTATGAACACCTAAACGGCAACATTGTTGCATTGATGTTTGTAGAAAATAAAAAAGGGGATTTTAACTGGCCCAAAAGTTAAAAAAAAATTGTCTGTGAGGCAGTGAAGTGCAGGAAAGTAGCTAACTCCGCCTGAACTCCAATTGTTTACAAGACACGGATTTTTAAAATTTAAAAAGTTATGTTGCGGGATCCTATAGGTTGGGACAGAATCTAATGGTCTTTATGAAAATATAAAAACTCAAGTTTTTGCAAAGTGTCTCATGACATTACGATGGCTGAGGGGGTTAGAGGATGTGGATGGGTGGCCTGGCACATTGCTCTACTGGGGTACCCATGAAACCAACCTCCTTCTGGAGAGTCTATCCCAGCAGGCTGGTGTGCTGGACCGGCTCATGTGTTTCTCTAACCGGAGGAACCACAACTTCTTTTTGGAGGCGGCGCAGTTCCTCCGGGAAAGGCGCTTTGTCAGGACAGGCCTCCAGTGCTGGTCCAAGTTCAAGAACTTGAAGAGCCAGTTCTATCAGGCACTGGAGGCCAATAATGTAAGCCCCCCCCCAAGAAGACCACCCTTCTACCACGTCCTGCAAAACATGTGGGTCCATACAGGACGGCCAAGCTGGAGGGACTGGCTACCCCGAGGTAAGACTCTTTACTTTCCATTACTTTATTTTGATTTTTTAAAATCTTCCACAGAAAAACTTATTGCCTTCCCTTCTTTTTTAATCTTTTAAATTAGGGGTTCGGAGGCGGAGGAGGAAGGCTGGAGTGGCTGTGTCCGAATCCTCATCAGATGAGGAAGACGTCCCCGCTGCTGATGTCCAAGCTGGTGCAGCTGCTGCCCCCCCGGTAAGATATTATTGCACTGAATATTAGTTATTTAGTTAATATAAGAAACTGTGATGCATGTGGGAATGTGCTCTCTAATGTAGTCGTCTTGTCATGTTTTAGCTCAGGTTGAGATTCGGGAGGTAGCAGCAGAGTTAGCCAGCATGGACATAATTGCCAGGATAGAGGCACTAGGTAGTGTACAGAACTTCAGAGGTGTGGGGGGGCATAACTGACAGTACATGAATTTATGTGTTAATATTTTCCCCCTTCTTTATTTTCAGCTGGGACCATTGATGCAAGGTTTGCCCACCTTGAAGGGCAAATTCAAAATATTGAGGAGCGCCTGTCAAGCCCCTGAATTTTTTCCCTTGATAGTTACTTGTGTTTTGTTCTGAATTATTATTATTTATTATACCATTGTCTTAATTGTTTATTTTGTGGTTAATATATTTCCCCCTATTTCAATCATTCCTTTCTCCAGTTCCCATGTACAGCTGATTTCTACTCCCTTGTACAGTTGCCCCTCCACATTTGTGAACTTAACATTTGCGGTTTTGAATATTCGCAGGTTTTGGGAGGGCCCCCGCCCTCCCAAAAGCAGCGACACAGGGCCTCTGGAGGCCCTGTGGTGGCCTTGGGCGGGAGGGGGGAGGGCCTGGGAGGTCTCCATGGGGCCTCCGGAGACGCTCTGGAGGCCCCATGAAGGCCCCGGGCGGGAGGGGGGAGGGCCAGGGAGGTCTCCATGGGGCCTCCGGAGACGCTCTGGAGGCCCCATGAAGGCCCCGGGTGGGAGGGGAGAGGGCCGGGGAGGCAATCATGGGGCCTCCGGAGACGCTCCGGAGGCCTCATGAAGGCCTTGGGAGAGAGGGGGAGGGCTGGGGAGGCATCCACGGGGCCTCGGGAGGGTCTCCGGAGGCCCCGTGAAGGCCTTGGGAGGGAGGGGGAGGCAGAGGAAAGCGATTATGGGGCCTTCAGAGGCCCCGTGGTCACTTTGGCGGGGGAGGGGGAGGGCAGTTGTTATTCGCGGAATTTTCACCTTTGCGGGGGTCTGGGGAACCGAACCCCCACGAATGTGAAGGGACAACTGTATTTTATTTTTTAATCAAAAAGACATTGTAAATACTGTACAGTTTTCTTTAGAAAATGCTTATATTTTATTTCTACCCTGTGGATTTGTACATATTGTAAATATTTTTAAAAAGAAAAATTTACTAAAACTTCTATATTTCAATTCAAATTATGAGGTGTTGTGTTTTCCTTTGTAGAAATTCTAGGTGTAGGTAAAGATTGCTTAGTTGTAAAATATTAAATGGTTGGACATGGTAAGATTACCACAGAAAAATGCAAAAAGTTCATCCACTACATGGTACCTTTGATTAATTGTAACCACTATAATTTTTCTTTAAAATAAAAGGGGGAGAAAAGAATTGCCAGGTTAATCAGGGGAAAAAAAACATACATAATAAAGGTTAACTGTTCCCATGCTCACATGCTTCTGAGCTGTACTGTAATTCTAATCAACTTTGTACTGTTGACACATACATTGATATCATTGAAACAGTGATTTTCTGCATGCAAACATTTCTACAACTTACAAGTATTTGCTGGTCCTAATATCAGTCAATCTTAACATACTTGTGCAACTGTCTGTCAGTTCAGAAGTTTAAGAAACAAATTAAAAACATACAAAAGGCATGATTATTAATGCTTGTAACCCACAGGAATACATAGTGTAAAAAAAGGTGAGCAAATCAGGGTTGCACTGACATTCCCATCACTTACTTGTGTACATTAGCATGAAAGTTAACTTTAAAAAGCAAGTAGTGCAGCTAGGAGAATGGAGTAAGCATGGGATTGTCATAATGCAGTAAATAGGGACACTACCGACATTCCATAGACTTAATACACATAAACAGCCAAAGGTGCATGTGCCCCAAACCTTCCATTTATAGTGTCAGGGGCATTTTTTTTTAATTTTTATTTTCCTGACTGGTCTATTCAGACCAAGTCTACCAATGAGGTGCTGGGCTGCTCAGAATCCTGAATTTGTGGTGGGGAGTTCTCCTGTTCTGCACCCCTTTGCACACTTTTCTTTTTCATTCTCCTGACCACAACCCTCCTTTCATTTTTTCCCCCTGAAGATGTAATATGATTAACCAAGGTAGCCAATAAACTAGTTTGTTACTTTAGGGTTTCCCTCATCTCCTTGCTATCCTCCTGTTCATGAATGTAAAACTTTCCCAGGTGTTCATTCATAGTTTGTGCCCTCATGTCCATTCTGTCTGTACCAGCATCAAGGTGCTGTATTAACTTTTCCATCAATCTGTTGGAGTTCATTATGATCTCTGCAGTTTCCAATGATCTTTTTTTTCGCCTATTGAGTTGAAGTCTTTCAGCAGGGCTGAGTGAGGCCATAGGGTTGCTAAGACTTGAAACTGGAAAAGGAAGAAAGGGATGAAAAAGTTTAACATGAGGCGCTATTTCTGCAGCCCACCCCCAAGAATCTTTCTCATAGCTAATTTTAGCAGTTCAACCCACATATTTAAAAGCATATACCATTTTGAGGAGACAGGGTTGTCCAAATGGTTTCCAGTTCCCCATCCAGTCCTTCACTGGTCTCACTGGCCTGTGTTCCAGATGCACTTGCGTTGGCATCTTCAGTCAGTGTAAGTGTCACACTTCCATCCTCACTGGTCTGTGAATCGTTTACAGCTGAAAGATAAAGTTTAAAAAGACAGGGATTCTTGATAACGAAAGATAATGTTTACAGGAAATAAAGCAGAATTATGAAGAACTTTGCGTCCTGCACCACATATAAAAGTTGCATTGAAATCAAGTGAGACATGGCAAATATCAATAAAAGTATCTGCCATCACTCGGTTGAAAATGCATGTAATATGATGTGAATAGGTATGCCTGGGATGCACCAACTGCCCTCCCCCAAAGGTCAGCATTTACATGATAAAGATCTGTGGCATGGAAGAGGAAACAGGAGGTGATTTACAAGGTAGAAGAATGTGTAAACAGTGATGCTCTTTACCCTTCTCAAGGCAAACACAGCTTAAACATTATTTGTTGAATTAATTCAATTTTAGCCCAATTTTGGAAACTTAGGGGTCGTTTACACGGCAAAATAAATCCTCAAAGAATGCGACAAGAAGCCTGATAGTTCCCACGCATCTCGAAGCAACAGCGCCCTTTTCAGAAGGAGGGGGTGGAAAAAACCCATAAGTCCCGCAGTATCAGCTTTCGCTAGTTTTCCGAATTTTTTTGATTAAGTTTGCGAAAATGCGCATAATTTATCGTGGGAACTAACGATCGTGTAAACTGGCATCTGCCTTTTCGAATTACTGTGAGCAGAGCTGAATCCTGATTGGTTGGAGTGACCATTCTGCTTTATCCGAAAAGACTGAGGGGTTGGAGAGAAGAAATTCACCCTCCTTCTGCTTGCAGCCCACTTTGGAAAACGGAGCCCTTCCTGTCTATCTTTTGGGGGGTGGGTGGGTGGGAAGATGCTTCGCTTCGCTGGTGTGTGTGTGTGTGTGCTGGAAAACAGTCGATCGCATGTTCGTTCTTTTGTTTGTTTGTCCTCCTGTTCACTTGCCTTTATTCAAGGCTTCGGAGGGAGGGAAACCAAATGAGGCAAGCTCTAGTTCTGTGGTGTGTGTTTGTGTGTGCATGCATGAACGGAATCTGCTCCACCATGCTTTTGCTTGTTCGTGCTTTCATTGACTCCTTTCTTTACAGAAGCCTTTCGGGGCTGGGGAAGACGGGGGAGTTTGGCAGATCGCTCTTTCGATTGCTTGTTTGTTTGTCCTTTTTCTTTCCTCTCATTATTTATGGTCTCCATAACGCCCTCCTTGCTCCCTCCCTGCCTCCTGCCTGGCTTTAATCATCTGGAGGCGATTCCCCCCCCCAACCTTTGCCTGTGTGAATTAAGCAAAACAGAAAGTATCTGGATCTGTCTTCATCATTCGAAAATGCCAGGCATCGTGTAATTTATGCACTCCTGATGCGAAAGGACGGTAATCTGGAATCTGGCGAACTTTTTCCTGTCGAGGAACCGGCCCCTTTGTTTTCTGAGTTTTCACATACTTAAAAAAAAAAAGGTAATGCATATAGGCAACATAAGGATGGTAGAACTGGCCATGCAAATACAGTATTTGGGGGTGGAATGTAAAAGTTAACGCCAAAATATTTTTCATAACAGAAACATCTGGACATATATAAATACATCAGTTTTAGAAATGATATTCAGAAAATTACGTTTCCGAAAGGATCTCGGCATAGGGAGGAACAGACCCAGTAGGAGCCCTGTGGATATCAGTAGTTCTTGCCAGTTCTTTGCATCAACACTGAGTATCTCATGCAGCTCTGCAAAAAAGCACATCCTTGCCATATCGTTCCCACTTTTTGAATTATGGTCTATTACCTGGCTGTAATTCTTCCTCATTAGCTTACTTTTTGTCTGGCATTCTTCAGCGGTCCGATCATGCCCCTTATGTATAATCTCTGCAGCTATTTTTTTCAAAAAGCTCTATATTTCTGTGGCATTCTCTCAGCTGCTCCTGCACCTTCTGTTCACCCTAAATAGTGAGCAAGTCTATTGTCTCCGCACAAGACAAGGAGATGCTGCGTCCACCTTTCCTTGTTCATGTACCGTTTTCGGCATCCATACCACTGTCCGCTCAGGTGAAGGTGTAGGAAAACAGCGGCTGCTGAGGTTGGCAATTTAAAAATCATTTGAAAAAGGGTCACTGACCCCTCCTTCTTTGAACTCTGTGCCTGCCCTGCCCACCTCAATTTCCAGGCACCACCTATTCCCAAGATATTTTGTCCTAACATGTTCACATTTCCAATTTTTCACAACCATCTGTGACTTTTTAAAAAAAATGGGACAAACTGTAGGACAGAAAGTCCAACTTCTTGAAGGTTTTAAGGTACACCCCCTTCTGAAAAAAGCGAGATTGTCATGATGTACATGTGAACAACTAGAGTTCATCACGAATTCATCCCAGGACATTTTTGCCATGTAAATGTTACCCCCATCTTGCAATCTTCTCTCCTGCCCCCGTCCTGGCATGGTAACGTAAAGTTTCACTCCTGCCTTGTTTGCGTGATCTTCCCCTCCCCACGGCAGCCCGGGACTGAATGGAGCTTGAATGGAGCTGCATTGACTTCCTGGTTTGAAATCCCAGCTGTTCTCATGAGAGGATGATTGTGTGGAAAATTTAAAAATAAAAAGCCAAATAAAAAAGTAAAAGTGACAAGAAGCACAAAAATACACTTAAAAACGCGTGGGAAATTTAAAAATAAAAAGCCAAATAAAAGAGTAAAAGTGACAAGAAGCACAAAAACACATGTAAAAAAAAGTAACCCAGGGAGGGTACAAAAATGTGTCACTTACCTGGATGTCCCAATCGCACCCGGAAGTGTTCTGGTATGGACCTCTCACTGACCCTGGCATCGTGCCAGCATAATGGGGCACCTTTTCATAAGCCCGTCATTCCATTACAGAAACAAAATGGGCGATCTATTCACAGCTTAGCCTGTAAATAAAAAGGAGCACTGGGGGAATGGAAGCAGCATGGGAGCATAATGAGACAGGATAACGACATCTGAAAATCAAGCCCTTTAGCAATCTCCTGGTGTCGTTATAACACCATATTTAGCCTGTCTGATAATCTCCTTAGTGCAGTGTGTTCATTATTAGATAAATGTATTACATTATTTTGTAGGTATGCACCTGGGATATCTGATACTTCACGGATTACCAAGAGTCCCACATAATCCCAGAGACAGTAAAGGTGACATTTATACTGTTCTAGTGAAAAGCTGTAGAGTCAACTGGAGTTAGAAAAAGTCTGGTTTTTATCACAAGTGATATTGCTGTTGGTTTCACAAGGGAGTTACCTATCTGCCTGCAGTGAGTATATAGCTTGAAGAAAGAAGAATGCTTCACCATGCTGAAGAGGCAGTCAAATTCAGAGGACGCAATTAGGTTCAGGAGCACTTTTTGAGTCTAAGGAAGGGATTCTTGACTGTGATGTGTGGACCTCTAGAGCATTTTTTTTTTTGCTTTGTATTCTTTCCATTATTTCAGAAATTGTGCTCAAGTAAAAAGGAAGGAAAAAATGATTCTCAAATGAGCCCATGAGCCCAGAAAGGCTGGATACCACTGGTCTGAGTCAGATGACTATTTTAGAGCTGGTCCATGTTACTACCCAATGGATTATGCTTTATTCCTTGAGCAATATCCTTCCAATAGTTGTTGCTGACAGGCTAATATTTAATTTACAGAAATATGGAGCAGGGCATACTATTTGTATCTTCAGAGAAGCATTGACCCTCACCTCATCCCTGCTAACATGGTATTTATTTTGGTGGTAAAAGGTTGTGTCCTTCTGGATTCTTGGTTGCCTTGAGATGCCTTTCTATTTTGATTCCTCTTTCTACATCCTTATTTATAGTCAATAAAGTACGGACCTGTATTTATCATTGTCTACTTTCCTGAGTCTGCTTCACCAACCAAACTTGTTTTCTGCTACTCCAGAGTCTAGGACACGGAGCAATGGATTGAAACTACAGGAAAAGAGATTCCACCTAAACGTTAGGAAGAACGCCCTGATGGTAAGAGCTGTTCGACAGTGGAATACACTGCCTTAGATTGTGGTGGAGTTTCTTTCTTTGGAGGTTTTTAAACAGAGGCTGGATGGCCGTCTGCCGGGAATGATTTGATTGAGTATTCCTGCAAGGCAGGGGGTTGGACTGGATGGCCCTTGTGGTCTCTTCCAACTCTGTGATTCATAGAACCATAGAATCATAGAATTGCAGAGTTGGAAGAGACCACGAGGGCCATCCAGTCCAACCCCCTGCCATGCAGAAAATCACAATCAAAGCATCCCCGACAGATGGCCATCCAGACTCTGTTTAAAGACCTCCAAGGAAGGAGACCCCACCACACTCCGAGGGAGTGTGTTCCACTGCCAAACAGCTCTTACTGTCAAAAAGTTCCTCCTAATGTTGAGGTGGAATCTCTGTTCCTGGAGCTTGCATCCATTGCTCCGTGTTCCAGTCTCTGGAGCAGCAGAAAACAAGCCTGCTCCATCCACAAAGTGACACCCCTTCAGATACTTAAACAGGGCTATCATACCGCCTCTTAACGATCTTTTTTCCCAGGCTAAACATACCCAGCTCCCTAAGTCTCTCCTCATAAGGCATGGTTTCCAGACCTTTCACCATTTTAGTTGCCCTTCTCTGGACATGCTCCAATTTGTCAATATCCTTTTTGAATTGTGGTGCCCAGAACTGGACACAGTATTCTAGGTGAGGTCTGACCAAGGCAGAATAGAGCGGCACTATTACTTCCCTTGATCTACACACTATACTGTACTTCCATTGATGTAGCCCAAAATCACATTGGCCTTTTTAGCTGCCGTATCACACTGTTGACTCATGTTCAACTTGTGGTCTACTAGGACTCCTAGATCCCTTTCGCATGTACAATTGTCCCTCCGCATTCACGGATTTGAGTATTCATGGCTTGAAAATATTCTTTAAAAATAATAATCCTAATAGCAAACCTTGATTTTGCCATCTTATATCAGGGACACCATTTTGTTATGCCATTGCATATAATGGGACTTGAGTATTCACGGATTTGGGTATTCACGGGGGGTCCTGGAACCAAACCCCAGCAAATATGAAGGGACAACTGTCTCATTCAGTCAGGTCTCTGCCATCCTATATCTATGCATTTCATTTTTCCGCTCTAAGTGCAGTACCATACATTTCTCTGTATTGCATTTCATTTTGTTAGCTTTGGCCCAGCTCTCCAGTCTATCCAGGTCATTTTGAATTTTGATCCTGTCCTCTAGGGTATTAGCTACTCCTCCTAATTTGGTGTCATCTGCAAATTTGATAAATATGCCCCTAATTCGCTCATCCAAGTCACTGATAAAGATGTTGAATAGCACTGGGCCCAGGACAGAACCCTGTGGCACCCCACTGGTCACATCTTTCCAAGATAAAGAGGAGCCATTGCTGAGCACCCTTTGGGTTCGGCTGGTCAACCAATTACAAATCCATTGAACAGTTAACTTTTTACAAGCTTGTTTGCAAGAATGTCATGGGGAACCTTGTCAAATGCCTTACTGAAATCAAGGTATGCAATATCCACAGCATTCCCTTCATCTACCAAGCTGGTAACTTTATCAAAAAAAGAGATCAGATTAGTCTGGCATGACTTGTTTCTCTGAAACCCATGTTGACTTTTTGTGATTATGGCATTGCCTTCTAAATCTTCACAGACTCTCTGTTTAATGATCTTCTCTAGAAACTTCCCTGGTATTGATGTCAGACTAACTGGATGATAATTGTTGGAATCCTCTTTTTTTCCCTTTTTGAAGATGGGGACAATGTTTGCCCTCCTCCATTCTGCCGGGACTTCTCCTGTTCTCCAGGAGTTCTCAAAGATTATTGTCAATGGCTCTGAGATTACATTTGCCAGCTCTTTTAATACTCTTGGATGTAGTTCATCTGGTCCTGGAGATTTAAATTCATTTAGATTAAGAAGGTATTTCTGTACTACCTCTTTGCTTATTCTGTGCTGGATTTCTCCTATTGTGTCCCCTGTTCCATTATCCTCAGGTTGGTCCCCCTTTTCCTTTTCTGAAAACACTGAGGCAAAGAAGGTGTTGAGTAATTCTGCCTTTTCTCTGTCCCCTTCTCCGCGTAGTGGCCCTACCATTTCCTTCTTCCTCCTTTTGCTGCGGACATACCCCAAAAAACCCTTTTTATTGTTCCTAACCTCTCTAGCGAGCCTGAGTTCATTCTGCGCTTTAGCTTTTCTGACTTTATTCCTACACGTGTTCGCTATCTGTTAGAATTCTTCTTTGGTGATTTCCCCCTTTTCCCATTTCCTATACATGTTCTGTTTAAAACTTAGCTCCATTGACAGTTCTTTAGTCATCCATCCTGGTCTCTTGAGACACCTCCCATTTTTCTTCCTCAGTGGTACTGTTTGAAATTGTGCCTTCAGTATCTCCCTTTTGAGAAAGTCCTATCTGTCTTGAGGTCTCTTCTCTTTTAGGATTCCTGACCCTGGGATCACCCCCAGTATTTCCCTGAGTTTATTGAAATCAGCTCTCCTAAAGTCAAGAATGCGTGTCTGACTATGCCTGGCTTCTCCTTTCCATTGTATAACAAACTCCAGGAGAACATGATCACTTTCACCTAAGGATCCCACCACTTGCACCCCATTAACCAGGTCATCCCTGTTGGTTAGGATCAGATCTAAAATAGCTGACCTCCTTGTTGCCTCTTCCATCTTTTGGACCATGAAATTGTCTTCCAGGCATGTAAGGAATTTGCTAGACCTTGATGTTTTGGTTGAGTTAGATTGTCAGCAAATATCAGGATAGTTGAAGTCACCCATCACTACTACATCTCTCCTTTAAGCGTGTGTGTTCATCTGTTCCAGAAAGGCAGCATCCAATTCTTCCGTCTGACTTGGGGGTCTGTAGTAGAGTCTCACAATAACATCCCTGTTGTTTCCCTCCCCTTTAATTTTTATCCATATGCTCTCCACCTGGCTTCCATTATTGATGTCATCGATCTCTTTTCTGGTATAAATATCCCTGACATATAATGCTATTCCTCCTCCTTTCCTGTTTGGCCTGTTTCTCTTATAAAGGTTATGCCCCTCTATTCCTACATTCCAGTCATGCGACTCATCCCACCAGGTTTCAGTAATGCCTATTATATCATATTTGTTTTGTAGTGCTAGGAGTTCAAGTTCATCTTGCTTATTTCCCATGCTCTGTGCGTTAGTGTAGAGACATACAGACAAGTTTTTTTGCCTCCCACTGTTGGGTCCTTGCGCTGTTTGCCTTGTTCCCTCTATGACAGTTTGACAATTTTCTCCAGCCCTTTTGCCTTCCAGAATACTATCTTCCTCCTCCATATGACTCAGTTTAAAGCCCTCCTGATCAAATTCTTGAGACTGTAGGCAAAAATGTTTCTGCCAACTGTCGTGAGATGCACCCCATCTCTTGCCAGAAGTCCCCCCTCATGGAAGCGCAGCCCATGATTCAAGAATCCAAATTGTTCTCGGCGGCACCATCTACGGAGCCAGTTGTTTACATTGGCTATTTTCCTCTCCCTTCCTGGACCATGCCCTTCAACTGGCAGAAGAGACAAGATGACAACCTGTGCATCCATTTCTTTCAGTTTCCTCCCCAGAGCCTCATAATCTCTTCTGATCTTCAGAAAGCTATGCCTTGCAGTGTCATTAGTTCCCACATGGACCAAAAGGAAGGGGTAATGATCCGTAGGCTTGATGAGTCTTGTCAGCCTCTCTGTCACATCACGGATCTTTGCCCAGGGAGACAACACACCTCCCGAGTCATCTTGTTAGGCCCACAAACCACTGCTTCTGTACCCCGCAGCAAGGAGTCCCCACCACCACCACACTCCTCCCCCAAGGCTTTGCAGCTGCTGTTCCTTGCGGTGGTACTCTCAAGGTCCCCTGCTCTACCCCTGAAGTCTGTCCATGCTGTACTTCCTTGTTGTCCTTGATAAGGGAGAGGGCTTCGAATCGATTCTATAGCTGCAAGCTGCTCGGAGAATCGCTGGATTTTCTATTTCTGTGTGTGTCATTCCTCCAGCTGTCTACCTCCTATGTCTGTGAAGTGACCCTCTCCTCTGCAGCCACTTCCTCTGTGCGGTCCCCATCCAAGACTGTCCATTCTGTTCTGTCCAGGAAAACCTCTTGCTCACAAATGTGTTGAAGTGTAGCTACCTGTGTCTCCAGCTGCTGGACTTTCTCTTCCAAGAGGGCTACCAACTTGCACTTGGTGCATGTGAAGTTCCCCACGTCTGTAGACAAGAAGACAAACATCTCACAAGTGTTGCAGGTGACTGCAGCAGTCCTCTCAGTGTCCATGGTGAGAGCTTTTACGTAATCTAAGAACTCTTAGGTAATGCTGAGAACTCTAAGCTGTATTTTGTTTGGTCACTGAAATTTGTGTGCCGCTAGGCACGCGCCTCAGCAACAAGCAGGCTCTCCCAACAGTTTTTTAAAAATTCAAACTCACCCAATCAAAACGGCTGTCCAGAAGCTGCTCTCCTTCTTCTCCCTGGCAGGAAACTGGCCTGGAAAGCCTCTGCAAGGAGTTTTATAGAGCTAGACTCCCAGCTCCACCCCCCTAGTGACTCACAGATGTGACTCACAGAAGCTCCCTCCTCAGCAACAAGCAGCCTCTCCCAACAGTTTTAAAAAAATTCAAAACTCACCCACTCAAAATGGTTGTCCAGAAGCTGCACCCCTTCTCCCTGGCAGGAAACTGGCCTGGAAAGCCTCCACTCAAAATGGCTGTCCAGAAGCTGCTCTCCTTCTTCTCCCTGGCAGGAGATTCAAAGATTTTAACTTTAATGACAGTGATGAGGAAACGTTATGGTCAAAGTCAGCACTCTACTGGTGCAATAAGCTATGATCTTCTTTCTCTATTAAACTCTGTGTCTTTTAGGGTTGTGTGAACTCAGATATATATGACCTGGTATGCCTTCTTATAAAAGACCCAGTTCATTAAGCTTCGTGATGTCCATGATTTATTTATTTATTTATTTATTTATACCCTGTTCTTCAGCCACAAGGCTATCAGAGTGGCTTACAAATTGTTTTAAGCAATAGCAATTTACACATCTACACTGCATTAAGCAGTTTCCAATGTGTTTAGCTAATTGCCCCCACAAGCCAGGTACTCATTTTACCGACCTACGAAAGGATGGAAGGCTGAGTGACCCTTGGAGCCTGCTGGAATCGAACATGCAACGTGGTGACTGGCAGTACTGGCATTTAACCACTGTGCCACCAAGGCTGTTGGTCTTCCATTGTATACCAGTCTAATTCTCCACCTGAACCAAACTGTCCAATCATAATCATGGATTAACTTCAGTTCAATTTATTTTGCTCAAAATCACAGCACATTTAGATGAATACTCACCATGAATGTATGGCATATTTAGGAAAAATTATTTGTTAGAAGTAATTATGGTGGAGAAGCCTGTTGAAGGCTTCTCACAGAGTGGCCAATGTTTACACTCCATAAACTGTTTTCAGAAGAATAAACCCAACTCAGATTCTTCTACATGTTATCTGGCACAAAATCAGAAAGGGACTAAGGGTCCATCTACACTGTAGAAATAATGCCGTTTGATACCAGTTTAACTGCTATGGCTCCATCCTGCAGAATCCTGGGATCTGTAGTTTTATGAGGCACCAGCACTCTGGCAGAGAAGGCCAAAGAACTTGTAAAACTACAAATCCCAGGATTCCATAGTATGGAGCTATAGCCCTTAAAGTGGTGTCAAACTGTATTATTTCTTCAGTTTAAATGCACCTAAGACTGGTAAGATTTGGTAATCTATGAATACATGAGATATTACAGGAAGAAGCAATACTGTCTGTTTTATTTTTCTCATCTCCACATTGTACAGCAATGCAAAGAAGAAACAGCACAGCAGTGAATGACTTTATGCTCACAAGATCAACCGACCTGCTACAGCTGCAGCTCATCCTCTTTGTGATATTCTTCACTGTTTATGTCCTGTCCCTTTTGGGGAACCTGAAAGTCCAGGCCTCAGCTCCACATCCCTATGCACTTTTCCCTCAGCAACTTGTCTTTCTTGGACATCTGTTATTCATCATCTGCCACCACAAAGTTCCTAACTGATCTCTTAAATGAGAAGAAGGCTATTTCATTTGCTGGTTGTTTTACTCAACTCTGCTTTTATGGCCTATTTGCCAGTCCTGGCTGTGATGGCCTATGACCACTACTTGCCATCTGCAAACCTCTGCTCTGTTTCACCACCATGTCTCCCCTAAAATGTGTCCAGCGAGTAGTTGTTTCATATGCTGCTGGGACGATAAATGCCTTGGTGCACACCGTTGCTGCCTCTAGACTATCATTCTGTGGCCAAAATATAATTAATAATTTTTACTGTTAAATTCCACCCATATTAGAACTGGCCTGCTCAGACATCAGTCTCAAGTGTATCCTGATGTTTATATTTGTTGGGTTTAATGTAATAATAACTTGTCTGGCCACTCTTACCTCCTACATCTGCATCTTGGGCCCTGTTTTGAAGATCCACTCTGCCAAGAACCACCAGAAATCTTTCACCACTTGCACATCCCACCTCGTGGTCATCTTCATTTTCTATGGTTGCAGTAGTTTCATATACGCATGACCCAGCGCTAGTCGGAGTCACAACCAAGACAAAATGGTGTCTGTGTTCTGTGTAATGATGACCCCCATGCTGAATCCCTTGATCTACAGTCTGAGGAACCAAGAGGTCAGAAGTGCTTTAAAAAACCCCTCTGAGGAATAAAGCTAGTTTTTGATTTAAAAATGTATTAATTTAACATGCAACGTGTACAAAAGCAACAACATGTGCACACACACACACCATATTAAAACAACACTGTTATGAAAAATTGCATACATAAAATTGCAAACAAATATAGACATAGGAGATTATCAGTCAGGAACGAAAAAAGCGTTCTTGTCCCACAGTCTCCACTCCCACCTCTGTCCTGTTGCAGTCCTGCCACAATCACCCTTCTTACCACACTTACCTCCTCTCCCGTTGACAGGGCTGCCCAGGAGTGAAAGCTCTAACGGAGCACCGTTCACTTGCTGGATCGAAATCCTGCGGATTCTCACAAGAAGACACGAGCACAGGAAATTCAAAAATAAAAATAAAAGTAACAAAAAAAAAGTGACAGCAAGCACAAAAGCACACTTTAAAATGTCCAAGTAACATGCAGAGGGTCATAAAAACTTTTTTTAAAGTTTGTCACTTACCTGGATGTCCCGATCTCACCCGGAAGTATTCTGGCAGGACTTCCCTTTGATGCTGGGATCTCGCCAACATAACAGGGCACCTTGTCACACACAGACAAATCTGGGACACAAACAGAAAGGGGGGTTTATTGATGGCTTCTTGCATTAATAAAAAGCAGCTCTGAGGGAATGGCAGCATAATGGGTGCATAATGAGGGGGGACCAACGTTGTCTGATAAGGGAGCTCTTCTGCAATCTCCTGGCGTTGCTCTAACACACTTTTGATGCGTGTGATAATCTCCATAGGTACTGTGTATTTGTAATAACAATAACAATAAAACAATTTTAATTTTTTATTTCTTACCCACCTCTCCCTAAGGCTCAAGATGGGGTAAAGTATGAATTTAAAATACAATATATAACATAAAATCATTAAAACACACAGGTAAAAAAAATAGGATTAAAACAAACATTACATTAAAATCATCCATACAAATTTAAAAGTCATAGATTAAAATCAGCTGGGTAGGCTTGCCGGAAGAGATAAGTCTTTAGTATTGTATTAAATTCCGATAGCATATTTAGCTGTTGAATCTCTTCTGGCAGGTCATTCCACATTCTGGGACATACATATGACATACAGTTGTACATACATATGCTATTATTATACAGATATAAATAGAAGGTCATTTCTTTTTCTTTTCTTTTCTTTCTTTTCTTTCTTTCTTTTCTTTTCTTTTCTTTTTTTGCAGTTTTAGCTTCCTGTATCATGATACTTTTGAAATCGATGTCTTGATCATACTATTATTCTAACAACATCATATAATTCTAAATTATATATTGGATCTCTACAGTTTCTCTTTTCTTTTACAGTCAGAACAATATTCTTTTATCCTTCCACATTTTATCCCATTAATAACAGATTTCCTTCGTCATAGTACAATCCTCTTGTTTCCCAATACCTTAAAACTGAACTCCATTTCTCCAATGATTTCTTCTTAGGAAGATTATGAATTTTTGATGTCAGTATGTCCATTTCTAGCAGGTCTTAAGATTTCCTTATCCATTCTTCTATTGTAGGAGCTTTATGTGATTATGTGCTACTGTCAATCTAGCTGCTGTGATTAAATACAGTATAGTTTTCCATTTTTTTCCCACCACTCCCTTTTCTAATCCATCAATCATATTTAACAGGAATATTTCAGGTTTCGGTTCAAAGTAAAATTGGAAGATTTCTTCCAAGATTTTGTGTATTCTACCCCAGAATTTCTTAACTATCTTGCAACTCCACCACATATGTAGTAGAGTTCCAACATTTTCTCGACATTTCCAACAACTATTGCTGATAGATTTATTAATCTTATTAAGTCTTACTGGGGCAAAGTATCACCTGTGGGCTACTTTCTGATAGTTCTCTTTCAAATTTTGGCAGCTTGTAAACCTGTAAGTTCTGTTTCTAGCTCTTTCCCACGCCTCTATCTCTAGTGGGTACCCAAAATCCTTAGCCTACTTTGTCATGTAATCTTTAATATTATCTGTTTCTAGACTCCTGCTTAATAGTAGGTTGTAGAATTTTCCAATCTTTCCTTTTTCTTTTTCTCCCCATAACAGTTTGTCTAAATCGTTTTTTTTCCTCTTTCTATGTTACTTGTTTTCATATCTTCCTGAAATCTCGCTTTTAACTGAAGGTAAGTAAACCAATTAATTTTACATTTTTCTTCCAGTTCTTCTATTGATTTCAAAGTTTGTTACCCCCTCTCCATTTTCTTTCAATAAGTCTTTATATTTCAACCAGTCATTGGTAGTTTCCCATTTGTTTTGGAAAGCCTCCTGGGGGGAGGTCCAGTGGTTCTGAAAGTCCCTATTCACTTTATCCTTATCATAACATAGATAAACATGCCATCCATAATGGTTATCATGACCTTCGATAACTAACAATTTTTCATTTTCAAGTTTCACCCACTCCTGTAGCCATGTAAGCGAGTCTGCATAGTAATACAGTTTAAGGTCTGACATGCCCAGTCCTCCTAAGTGAATCAGTAAGGTATTTCCATTTAATCCTGGCTTTCTTGTTGCCCCAAATGACATTTTTCAAATCTTTTCCCCATTCTATCCAATATCTGTTGTTTACAATAACTGGTGCATTCTGAAACAAAAATAGCATTTTGGGGAGAATGGACATCTTACATGCTGCTATCTTTCCTGAAATTGATAGGTCTAATTTGGACCATCTTACCATGTCTGCTTTGATCTCTTTCCAGGTTTTTTTTCTAATTGTTTTCAAAGACATCTATGTTCCTTTTTGTTACCCAGATACCTAAATACCTCACTTTTCCCCAAATTTTACAGCCTGTCTTTTCAGCTATTAAGTTTTCTTCTTGTTCTTTCATATTTTTTGTTAATATTATTGATTTTTCTCTATTAATTTTGAATCCTGTGTGTTGTCCAAACTCTGTAATAATTTCAAATAGATTCTCTATATTATCTGTTGGATTTTCTATGAAAATTACTAAATCATCTGCAAATGCACTCAGTTTAAAGCTGTGACCTCTTATTTTTACTCTGGGCAAATCCTTATCCCCTCTCATATTTCTATTTAGAATTTCCAATACCAGTATGAAAAGCAATGGTGATAAAGGGCACCCTTGTCTTGTGCCCTTAGTTACTTCTATTAATTCCAACCTCTCACCATTTATGATTAGGTTTGCTGTCTGCCTTTTATATATCTTTTCAATCCTTTTATAGAAATTATCTCCTCCTTCCACTCTTTTGATCACTTCTAATAGGCAGTTCCATCTTACATTGTCGAAAGCTTTTTCCACATCGACAAATAACATTGCCAATTTTTTTCATTATTCTTTTCAAAATATTCTATGATATCTAATATAACTCTTGTGTTGTTTTTAATCTGTCTCCCAGGGATAAACCCATTTTGATCTTCATGTATTATCTCTGATATGATATTTTTTAATCTTTCTGCTATTATTGCTGTATAAATTTTATAGTCTTGGTTAAGAAGTGAAATGGGTCTATAATTGGAAACATCCTTATTGTCCTTGCCTTCTTTTGGTATTAGTATGACATATGCCATTGTCCATGAATCCGGTATTCGTTTCTCCTCCACTTCCTTGAACGTTTTATGGAGAGGTAGTATTATTTCATCTTCTAACAACTTATAATATATTACCGTGAATCCATCTGGGCCTGGAGCCTTATTTGATTTTAGTCTTCTTATGGTTGTCAATATTTCTGCTACTGTTATGGGGTCATTGAGTTTTTTCTTTTGATCTTTGGTCAATTTTGGGAAATAGTGTTGATCTAAATATCTTCTCAAATGCTTCCCAGTTTCTTCATTATATCTCTCTTCTTTGAATAATTTTTTATAATACTCATGGAACGCTTTCATTATTTCTTCCTGATTTGTGGTTGTTTTTCCCTTGTTTATTACTTGGAAGATTAACTTCTTTTCTAGTTTTTTTTTAATTTGTAAGAAAGCCACCTTCCAGATTTATTTCCATACTCAAAGTTTCTCTGCCTTGTTCTTTTTATTTTGTTCTCGATCTGACTTAGATCTTCCAAATTTATCTGCTTTTGTATCAATTTGATTTGTCGAATCATTTCTGTATTATTTAGGTGTTCTCTCAATGCTCTTTCTTTAATTCTAATTGCTTGATTAAAAAACTATATCTCTCCGATTTGGCTTTTTAAACTTCCACACCTCTTTTGAGTAGTATTCCACGAATTACTGCCTTATGGGCATCCCACACCATTCTAGTTTGAGATTCGTTCGTCATATTTTCTTTAAAATAGAGCCTTATTTCTTTTTTTGATGATTTCAGGGAGGTCTCATCATGTAGTAAGCTTTCATTTAATCTCCAGTGAAATGATTTTTTATCTAATTCCATTTTGATCTGTAGAGCATTATGATCGGAAACTGATTTTGTCAGAACCTCCATCTTTGTTATATCTTTGTTCAGATGAGATTTTTAGAAGCTAAGATCAGATCTATCCTAAACATGGTCTTAAATCTATCAGAGAAAAAGGTAAAGCCCTTTTCTTCTCCCTTTGTAACTGCCCAAGTGTCTTCCAGATTGAGTTCCATTTTCAATTCAAAAAAGCTCTTAGGTAATTTTTCTTTGAATTTTGAATTTTTATTGGTTGTTCTATCCTTTTTAGGATTAATAACTCCATTAAAGTCACCAATTATCAACATATTTTCACTGTCGTAAGTTTCTATTCTTTTATGTAGTTCTCTATAGAAGAATTCTTGATTATTATTTGGAGCATAAATTCCTATAATTACCAATTTCTTATCCACACCACAAACTTCTATTACTTGCCCATTGTCATCCTTGAATAGTTCATTTGCTTCATAGCTCTTATTTATATAGAGCGCTACCCCTCTCTTCTTATTATTACCTGATGCAGAATAGTATAAATTGCCTAGCTTTGCACGTTTTAAAAATCTGATGTCTTTCTCTTTTATTCTCATCTCTTGAATACAAGTTATGTCCGGGTTCAATCTTTCTAAATGGTGCAAGACCTGTCTTCT
Source organism: Gambelia wislizenii (assembly GCA_030847615.1). Taxonomy (NCBI): domain Eukaryota; kingdom Metazoa; phylum Chordata; class Lepidosauria; order Squamata; family Crotaphytidae; genus Gambelia; species Gambelia wislizenii. Next base: position 339,056,298 of record JAUMIR010000001.1, on the reverse strand, counting down.
TCTAAATTCTGAATTTAGTCCTTTCACATTCCAAGTTGTTATCTTAAGATTCATCTTCTTTTTCTGACTCACTATGACTCTCCTCTCCTTGTTTCCTTTCTTCTTCTTCTTCCTCTTCTTCTTTTTCTTCTTCTTCTATCTCCTCCTCTTCCTGGTCGCTTCTCCCTTGCTCTTCTTGTCCTTCCATTCCATCTTCTGAATATTTCTTACCCTGGCCCTCTCTTTTTTCATGTTCTGTTGTTTCTTCCGACCTTAATTTAGTTTTTTCCCCTTTTGCTTGTTTCTTTCTAGTTTTCTCCTTTTCCAATTCTCTTTCGAATTTTTTGCAGAAATCTTTAGCTTTGGGTAATGAGTTAATTTTATATCTTTTTTGCTTATAGGTAAAAGATATACCTTCTATTCTTTCCCATTTGTAGTATATCCCATTTCTAAACAATAATTGAGTGATGAAATTGTAATCTTGTCTTTTTTAAAATATTAGTGGTGGTATATCTTTGACTATTTTTGCTTCATCTCCATTTATGAACAATTTGTTCTTGTAGCTTTGCTGAATAACCAAATCTCTTGTTTTTGTCCTGGTGAATGATAAAACAATATCTCTGGGCATTTTTTTTATCTTTAACCACTGATGAGTTAACCCTAAAGATTCTATCCAATTCTTTTTCAAAATTTTCTTCTGTATAGCCAATGAAATTTGCTATGGGAGATGTCAACCTTTCTACCAAATTTTCATTTAGTCTCTCTGGAATTCCTCTTAGCTTAATGCTTCTTTCCCTATAGTGTAATTCTTGATTCAGCATTTGTGTTTCATCCATTTCTATTTTTTTTGTAATATATTTTATCTTTTCCTTGGACTCTTTAGCATTTTCTTTTATTTTGGCAATTCAGCTTTCATTTCTTCTATATCTTTACAAATCTTATCAATTTTCTTTCCTAATTGATCTGTTTCTTTCTTGTTGTCCATCTTTATTTCTTTCCTTAAGTCTTTGAGTTCCGCCCTTATTTCTTGTTTGAAATTTTTAAGTTCCATTTTTAGATGATCAATAATTAGAGTATGTAATTCTGATAATTTCATTGCCTCTATGGAGCCTCTTCTTTTTAATACCTGTGTTTGTGTTACTGTCTTCTTAATTCCTGATGCCATCTTTATTGTCTAGTATACTTAAGGTATCACAATACTGGTCTGTTTTTAATATTGTTCCCTTTTTTTCTTGCCCAAGACAGGCAACACAACTGCTGTAATTGATAGCTAATAACTAATGACTTTCCATGTAATTCTCAACTTTTAGAGAAAGATTTTGTAATGAGTTTAATCCAGATTGAATGTGCGTCGGTATGTGTGTATGTAGATATATGTCTGATTATACTTATTCTATAGGTATAAATACTGTTGTTATGTAAATATGTGTAAATATGTATATATCTGCTAATATATTTCTGTATTTATTTATCTATGTATTTATTTAGATATTCAGTTAAGATCTATATATTTTCTAAACCTTTGTATATTTTTTTGTATATATAGTATTACTGAGCTTTGTAATGGTTTATAAAATTTTGTGTGCTTTTATGTAAATCAATCTAAATATCCAAATAAACCAATTGTGAATTTTCTAGGCTATATATAACTAAGTATACTTATCTGCTTAATGAAATGTAAAGTTTTATCTTCTCCTCTATAGAGTTTTCCTAAATTGCTTATAAAGATCTTTCTTTCTTCTCCCTCACACTTTCACTTCCTTCTTCTTCCTTCCTTCTTTCCTTTTATGCTCTTATATTCTTCTCTTCTCCTTTTAGACTTCTCGACAGTCTCTTTTCTCACCCAAGATAACCCCTCAGCACTAAATTAGCATACCAATGTCCTGCAATATTGTTTCCAAATCTTATTTCCCTCTGAATATTGCTCCTTGTCTACTATTAACTACCCCTTAATCCTTGTCTGCTGTTAGTTGTCATATAATACTAAATATTTAATACTGAGACCAATATTAGTATTCCCATTCCCAAAATAACTGAAATTATTACTGCTTATTTTACAGCTGTATTCACACTTGTATAATAGACTCTGTTAAACCTCCTCACAAACAGAACATTTCTCAACAAAATTAAATCTTCACAGCTTCAGACAAATTCATCCATAAACATCAATAAGCATTACAACCCTTACAAATGTCCTCCAGTTTTTCTAAATGAAGTAAATATTTCCACAAAAACAGAAGAATATGTTTGTTTGGATTAAGGGAGAAGTGGCTTACGGCTGGAACACTCCTTCCGTCTTCCGTATTTATCCGTATTTAGTTTCAATGTAAAGTACTTCACATGCCCCTTAACCTTATTTTTGCAATAAACAAATCGGTGTTAAGGTGAAACAAAAGGATCTCTTCCATATAAATGCTTTGTCTTCCTTTACTATTCTTCATCGAATTGGCCCATTATTCCGACCCCACAGCTTTGACCCCACTTTGTACTCACAAAGTTTCAAGCTGTTCCTTACAAAAAGGGTGGGGAAAGTAAGTAAAGTTTCAGGTAAGTAAAGGTTCTGTCCGTTGGGGAGAGAAGCTTCTTTATTTTAGCTTCCTTTCCTTCCACTTTCTGCCGCAGGATCAAATTGTAGAGGTAAAAAAAAATTCCACTTGTCGTTTCAAAAGAGTTTTTTCCCCTTTTCTTCTTGTTTAACTGTCCTTTATTATACCCGTCCTGAGTTGGCTAATGACTCCTCTTGAGTCTTCTACTGCGATGTGGGATGGCTCTTCGCCCTACTTTCCGCATCTCCAAAACAGTCAGAGGGGCTTCCGGTTCCGCTCTGAGAGGTGAAGGATGCTCGGGGAGAAGCTCCGACCGAACGTTCTACTAGAGCTAATGTTCTACCTCCTTGTAGATTTGGAGGGTTCTCCCTTCGGGAAGAAGAGAGAGTAAGGTGGGCTTGAAGTTTGTCCTCAAAATCGGGGACTCGTTGGGGGGTTTTTGGAGGCGGAGGCTCTCGGACAACCCCGAAGAAGGCCATTTCAGATGTTATGGTTGGATGGAGTACAGCAGAACTGGGAAACCAGATGCTGTTGAACTGAAATTCCCAGCATTTTTCACAATTGACTATGATGGCTGGGGCGGCTGGGACTTGCAGTCCAACAGCATGGGGTAAAGGAACGTATGCAAGAGGGTCCATATGCTGACTCTGTCCTCAGTGCCACTGCATCATCTGACATCCCTGTACTTGACCCCTGGACAAGGAAATTTGAATAATGCTTTAACTTGTTTTTAACTGTGAGTGGGTAGATTGGGTATGCTTACTCTGGATCTGCATAACTTAATGCTGCTTACTCTGGCATAAAATCACTGAGTTCTAGAATTCTGTTTGTGAATGTGTTACTATATGATGAAAATGCTGGCTATGTCTGGAATCTGGCATATACAGGTAGATTGGCAGCAGCTGTGCCTTAGCAGCTTCTCATTCTGCTCTTCTTTCTTTGGTGTGAGTGGGATTGTCGAGGGAGAAAGTAGTTTTGCTCTGCAACAGATAGCTAGACATTTCATAGAATCATAGAATCATAGAATTGCAGAGTTGGAAGAGACCACGAGGGCCATCCAGTCCAACCCCCCTGCCACGCAGGAAATCTTGATTAAAGCATCCCCGACAGATGGCCACCCAGCCTCTGTTTAAAGACCTCCAACGAAGGAGACCCCACCACGCTCCGAGGGAGTGTGTTCCACTGCCGAATAGCTCTGACTGTCAAAAAGTTCCTCCTCATGTTGAGGTGGAATCTCTGTTCCTGGAGCTTGCACCCATTGCTCCGTGTTCCAGTCTCTGGAGCAGCAGAAAACAAGCCTGCTCCATCCACAGCGTGACATCCCTTCAATTACTTAAACAGGGCTATCATATCGCCTCTTAACCGTCTTTTTTCCAGGCTAAACATACCCAGCTCCCTAAGTCTCTCCTCATAAGGCATCGTTTCCAGACCTTTCACCATTTTAGTTGCCCTTCTCTGGACATGCTCCAATTTGTCAATATCCTTTTTGAATTGTGGTGCCCAGAACTGGACACAGTATTCTAAGTGAGGTCTGACCAAGGCAGAATAGAGTGGCACTATTACTTCCCTTGATCTAGACACTATACTTCTATTGATACAGCCCAAAATTGCATTGGCCTTTTTAGCTGCCGCATCACACTGTTGGCTCATGTTCAACTTGTGGTCTACTAGGACTCCTAGATCCCTTTCGCACGTAGTCTCATTCAGCCAGGTCTCTCCCATCCTATATCTATGCATTTCATTTTTCCGCCCAAAATGCAGTACTTTACATTTCTCCGTATTGAACTTCATTTTGTTAGCTTTGGCCCAGCTCTCCAGTCTATCCAGGTCATTCTGAATTTTGATCCTGTCCTCTAGGGTATTAGCTACTCCTCCTAATTTGGTGTCATCTGCAAATTTGATAAATATGCCCCTAATTCGCTCATCCAAGTCATTGATAAAGATGTTGAATAGCACTAGGCCCAGGACAGAACCCTGTGGCACCCCACTGGTCACATCTTTCCAAGACGAAGAGGAGCCACTGCTGAGCACCCTTTGGGTTCGGCCGGTCAACCAATTACAAATCCATTGAACAGTTAACTTGTCTAGCCCACATTTTACAAGCTTGTTTGCAAGAATGTCATGGGGAACCTTGTCAAAGGCCTTACTGAAATCAAGGCATGCGATGTCCACAGCATTCCCTTCATCTACCAAGGTGGTAACTATCAAAAAAAGAGATCAGATTAGTCTGGCATGACTTGTTTCTCTGAAACCCATGTTGACTTTTTGTGATTATGGCATTCCTTCTAAATGTTCACAGACTCTTTGTTTAATGATCTGCTCTAGAATCTTCCCTGGTATTGATGTCAGACTAACTGGACGATAATTGTTGGGATCCTCTTTTTTCCCCTTTTTGAAGATGGGAACGTTTGCCCTCCTCCAGTCTGCTGGGACTTCTCCTGTTCTCCAGGAGTTCTCAAAGATTATTGCCAATGGCTCTGAGATTATATTTGCCAGCTCTTTTAATACTCTTGGATGTAGTTCATCTGGTCCTGGAGATTTAAATTCATTTAGATTAAGAAGGCGTTTCTGTACTACCTCTTTGCTTATTCTGTGCTGGATTTCTCCTATTGTGTCCCCTGTTCCATTATCCTCAGGTTGGTCCCCCTTTTCCTTTTCTGAAAACACTGAGGCAAAGAAGGTGTTGAGTAATTCTGCCTTTTCTCTGTCCCCTTCTCCGCTTAGTGGCGCTACCATTTCCTTCTTCCTCCTTTTGCTGCGGACATACCCAAAAAACCTTTTTATTGTTCCTAACCTCTCTAGCGAGCCTGAGTTCATTCTGCACTTTAGCTTTTCTGACTTTACTCCTACACGTGTTCGCTATCTGTTTGAATTCTTCTTTGGTGATTTCCCCCCTTTTCCATTTCCTATACATGTTCCGTTTAAAACTTAGCTCCATTGAAAGTTCTTTAGTCATCCATCCTGGTTTCTTGAGATACCTCCCATTTTTCTTCCTGAATGGTACTGTTTGAAATTGTGCCTTCAGTATCTCCCTTTTGAGAAAGTCCCATCCCTCTTGAGGTCCCTTCTCTTTTAGTATTCCTGATCATGGGATCACCCCCAGTATTTCCCTGAGTTTATTGAAATCAGGTCTCCTAAAGTCAAGAATGCGTGTCTGACTATGCCTGGCTTCTCCTTTCCATTGTATAACAAACTCCAGGAGAACATGATCACTCTCACCTAAGGATCCCACCACTTGCACCCCATTAAACAGGTCATCTCTGTTGGTTAGGATCAGATCTAAAATAGCTGACCCCCTTGTTGCCTCTTCCACCTTTTGGACCATGAAATTGTCTTCCAGGCATGTAAGGAATTTGCTAGACCTTGTATTTTTGCCTGAGTTAGATTGCCAGCATATATCAGGATAGTTGAAGTCACCCATCACTACTACATCTCTCCTTTCTGCATGTGTGTTCATCTGTTCTAGAAAGGCAACATCCAATTCCTCCATCTGATTTGGGGGTCTGTAGTAGAATCCCACAATAACATCCCTGTTGTTTCCCTCCCCTTTAATTTTTATCCAGATGCTCTCCACCTGGCTTCTAGTATTGATGTTGTGGATCACTTCACTGGTGTAAATATCCCTGACATATAATGCTATTCCTCCTCCTTTCCTGTTTGGCCTGTTTCTCCTATAAAGGTTATACCCCTCTATTCCTACATTCCAATCATGAGACTCGTCCCACCAGGTTTCAGTAATGCCTATTATATCATATTTGTTTTGTAGTGCGAGGAGTACAAATTCATCTTGCTTATTTCCCATGCTCTGTGCATTAGTGTAGAGACATCTGAGACCATGTGTTCCCTTTACTTGCTTCCTGTGCAAGCTTTTTTGCCTCCCACTGTTGGGTCCTTGCGCTGTTTGCCTTGTTCCCTCTATGACAGTTTGACTATTTTCTCCAGCCCTTTTGCCTTCCAGAACACTATCTCCCTCCCCCATTTGACTCAGTTTAAAGCCCTCCTGATCAAATTCTTGAGACTGTTGGCAAAAATGTTTCTGCCAACTGTTGTAAGATGCACCCCATCTCTTGCCAGAAGTCCCCCCTCATGGAAGCGCAGTCCATGATCCAAGAATCCAATTTGTTCTCGGTGACACCATCTACGGAGCCAGTTGTTTACGTCGGCTATTTTCCTCTCCCTTCTTGGGCCATGCCCTTCAACTGGCAGAAGAGACGAGATGACAACCTGTGCGTCCATTTCTTTCAGCTTCCTCCCCAGAGCCTCATAATCTCTTCTGATCTTGGGAAAGCTGTGCCTTGCCGTATCATTGGTTCCCACATGGACCAAAAGGAAGGGGTAATGATCCGTAGGCTTGACAAGTCTTGTCAGCCTCTCGGTCACATCACAGATCTTTGCCCCAGGGAGACAACACACCCCCCGAGTCATCTTGTCAGGCCCACATACCACTGCTTCTGTACCCCGCAGCAAGGAGTCCCCCCCCACCACCACACGCCTCCACCAAGGCTTCGCAGCTGCTGTTCCTTGCGGTGGTCCTCTCAAGGTCCCCTGCTCTACCCCTGAAGTCTGTCCATGCTGTTCTTCCTCGTTGTCCTTGATAAGGGAAAGGGCTTCGAATCGATTCTGTAGCTGCAAGCTGCTCGAAGAATCCCTGGATTTTCTTGTTCTGTGTGTGACATTCCTTCAGCTGTCTACTTCCTGTGTCTGTGAAGTGACCCTCTCCTCCACAGCCATTTCCTGTGTGCGGTCCCCATCCAAGAGTGTTCGTTCTGTTCTGTCCAGGAAAACCTCTTGCTCGCGAATCTGTTGAAGTGTAGCTACCCGTGTCTCCAGCTGCTGTACTTTCTCCTCCAAGAGGGCTACCAGCTTGCACTTGGTGCATGTGAAGTTCTCCACGTCTGTAGACAAGAAGACAAACATCGCACAAGTGTTGCAAGTGACTGCCGCAGTCCCCTCAGTGTCCATGGTGAGAGCTTTTAGGTAATCTAGGAACTCTTAGGTAATGCTGAGAATGCTAAGCTGTACTTTTAGGTCTGCTGTATTTTTGTTTGGTCACTGAAATTCGTGTGCCGTTAGGCGCTTGCCTCAGCTACAAGCAGCCTCTCCCAACAGTTTTAAAAAAAATTCAATCTCCCCAGTCAGAATGGCTGTCCAGAAGCTGCTCTCCTTCTTCTCCCTGGCAGGAAACTGGCCTGGAAAGCCTCTGCAAGGAGTTATATAGAGCTAGGCTCCCAGCTACACCCCCTAATGACTCACAGGTGTGACTCACAGGTGTGACTCACAGGAAGGCTCTTGAGGGTAAAAGGGCAAGGTCAGAAGTTCAATCCCCTCAGCTACAAGCAGCCTCTCCCAACAGTTTTAAAAAAAATTCAATCTCCCCAGTCAGAATGGCTGTCCAGAAGCTGCTCTCCTTCTTCTCCCTGGCAGGAAACTGGCCTGGAAACCGGCAGGAAACTTGCTGTCCAGAAGCTGCTCTCCTTCTCTCTGGCAGGAAACTGGCCTGGAAAGCCTCTGCAAGGACTTATATAGAGCTAGGCTCCCAGCTCCACCCCCTAATGACTCACAGGTGTGACTCACAGGTGTGACTCACAGGAAGGCTCTTGAGGGTAAAAGGTCAAGGTCAGAAGTTCAAGCCCCTCAGCTACAAGCAGCCTCTCCCAACAGTTTAAAAAAAAAATTCAATCTCCCCAGTCAGAATTTCATTTCTTCTCCCTAATGTCTGGATACCCTCTCCTCAAATTTCTTTTCATCTCCTTTCTCCTTCCAGCAATCCCTGAACTCAAAACTTTCTCACTGTCAATCTCTGCCATATTCCGGAATTTAAAATCTTACCCAGACCCCACAACCAGGCCTGGATCTTAGAACCCTCTCAAGTTTTGCTCACATATGTATGTTTCACTGAGTAATTTTTTTCCCCATTTTGAGGCAATGGTATTTTACTCATCCAGTAATTACTTTATTCACATACAGTTTACCATTCAGAAAATGCTACCGTGGTATTTGCTATTCCCCAATGCAATCAATGCAATCATTCTGATCTTTTTCTCCAATAAAAGCCCATGTTGAAATAGTTTTTTGTGAGAGTGGATCACTGGGACCAGTCTTTCTAGATTCACTTCTTTCCAGAGATAGAAAAGTTAGTGGGAAAGTTCCACTTTATTATATTTATACCAGAAAACTAAAAAGAGTAGTGGCCACTTGGGGCTTCCATGTCAATGGGATGGTGGAAACCCTCCAGGATTTAGTCTGAACATTAAGGATTATCCAAGGTCCTGAATCCTGTTCCCCAAATATTGTAGGTTCCGAACTTTGGAGACATCCTGGTGACTTGCATGCCCCCTCGACCACACTCTGGTGTTGCTTGGTCACATGTACCCCAGGGTTCATCTGTGAAATGTTGGCGGGTATGTTATTTGAACTATAGCTCCCAGAATCCCTCAATCAACATGGCCATGCTGATTGATAGATTTGGGGAGCTAGAATCCAAAAAATAACTTTTCAAAGCTCTTCTTGGGACGTGCACCAGATATTACACATACCAAATACTGAAATCACCCCTAGTGCGTTTGTGGAATCACTTAATGGCTTGATTTCAGGTTCTTGCTTCATTTTGACAGGCCTAATAATTACAGTGGCTCAAAAGTTTTCATCTTTGTACAAAGTCCTAATTAGTCCCTAAGGAGCTTATTTAGAAGAAGACAGAGAGGAAGTAAAAACATCATTGGCAAGCTGGTCCCATGACACCACTGCATTTAACTAGGCCCAAGGCAGATTGTTAAAATGGAAATCAACAGCCTGAAAAGTATCAGAAAGGTTCTTCCCTTAGCCACTGCAAAATAATGCCGTATTACCCAAGTTATTACAGATCTCTCATGCTAGTGAATTTAATAATGTCTTTGTAGTATCTAGAAACAGGTCACTGGAGACCCTGAATGTGCTGACAGGTAACACTTCTCACAGTCTAGCCTGAGTGCCACTGGGTTTCTGAAATCACAGTGTTTTCAGATTTAGGGGAGAGAAAGGCTATGGTTTCATTTTGTTGGCACTGATGGTTGTATAAAAGAGACACTACTGATCATGGTGTGTGCTCTCATCTTTCAGACTCCAGGTTAATTCACACAGTGATATATACTTCACATACCCTCAAATGCTCCTGTTACAGAGCTTTTTTCTCTGTACTGAATACATTCATATTAAATCACCCTTACCATTCACACTTGTATTCTTTGAATTTTCCTTCTGTTGCACAATGAATCTTTATGGCTTGTTCCCATGCTCTCTAATTGGTGCAATTCTTTTCATAATGAGATTGGCTGGGGTTGTATAGGAATGTGAAGTGGCTGGAACAGTCCTGTCATAGCACATCCCAACCCCTTTTTTCTTCCACATTACTTGTATTCCACTATGATGTCATGACGCCTTGCAAACACAGAGCATTGACATCTTATTGCCACCACATGGAACACCACATTCCAGTTTCTTAACAGACATTAGGTGGCTTTATTAGTATGCAGTTGATTTCACGCTACCAACCTTGTAAGACACCCAGTCACCAACACTTCACCCTACTTCCACCTTTCTAACACTATTCTGGAGTGTAAAAGGACTAGGGTCCCAAGTGTCTCCATAAATCAGTTGCTCTAGTTTAGGTATTGTGCTCTCTTTTCTTTCAGTTTCTAGCAATCAATTCAGTCTGAGGCAACAGCTATAAAACCAACAGTAACTTTTATTGATATAAAGTATCTTACGTGAATTGCTCCAACCTCAGATTGGTTATACTAAAATCAAACATTTGGCAGACTTTAAGTATTCTCTAACTCCCTTCCTCTAGACACACATCTCTGTGTAAGCTTCTCAGATTTCACAACTCTTTCTTCCCCTCTCTCAGTCCAGAACCAACTTTCCAAGACTGTCTGTTAACCACACCCTTCTCAACAGGAGGACCATCCCCATGCATACAACTGAGCTGGGTTTCCCTCCTCCTGTGCTGCCCATTGCCTGGTAACCTGCTATCATGCAGCACTTCACCCAAAAGAGACAGCCCATCCAACCATTTTGTCACATATTGGTTATAATCTGTATGAGGATTCCAGAAAGTGGATCCCATGAAGCACAATTACTGCAACCTAACCCTCTTGAAGGTCTGTTCATTCATTTAGAGCAGGAGTAGGCCAAGTGAGGCTTGCAGGTGGTATTCTGCCTGTAGGGCCATTTCTGTGAGTCCCATGGAGGTCCAATGTTTTGATTTTTTTTTTGCTCCAAAATGCCCACAAATGCCCCTGGGGGCATTTTTGTTATGCTTTGGGGCTTCCCTCGGCCACTTAGGCTCAGGACAGACCTTTTTCAAAAAATGAAAGTGAACAGGAAGTAACCCTAGATCACGTCCTGTTGTAAAAATGGTCTCTCCAGGGCAAAAAATAAAAATAAAAATGGCCCAGGGGAATAAAAAAAGGGTGTTTGGGGTCATTTAGTTCCAACATTGTTGAGTCTCTTTGCAGGGGTGTGTGTGGGGTGAGGGTGCAGTCTCCAAGTTCTCCTGAGGGTTGCTAATGCACCCCTCTAGCCTCTGACAGTTGCCCACTCTGATTCACTACCCTGTTATAGTGCTATTATTCCACTAAATGCTCTGGCTGCCTCTTGTGGAATTCTGGGTTTGTAGTCTAGTGAGGCCTAAGAGTTCTCTGGCTGAGAATGCTAAATGCCCCTCCCTGAACTGCAAATCCCAGGATTCCACAGGAGGCAGCCAGAACAGTTAAAGGGGAATAATACCTCTGTAACAAGGTAATGTGATGATCTCCTTAGAGTCTTATAGTGCTCTCAGACATCATCCAGTATCAGAAGTGGTTTTGCTGTCCAAAAGATCCTTGTGACTGACTGAACCCAAAGGGTAGTCATCAATGGCTCCTCTATATCCTGGAGAGAGGTGACCAGTGGGGTGCCACAGGGTTCTGTCTTGGGCCCAGTGCTATTCAACATCTTTATCAATGATTTTTATGAGGGAATAGAGGGTATGCTTATCAAGTTTGCAGATGACACCAAATTGGGAGGGGTAGCTAATACCCCAGAGGACAGGATCAGAATCCAAAATGACCTCAACAGATTAGAAAGCTGGGCCAGTACTAACAAAATTAATTTCAACAGGGAGAAATGTAGGATACTACACTTGGGCAGTAAAAATGAAATGCACAGATATAGGATGGGTGACACCTGGCTTGAGGGCAGTACATGCAAAAGGGATCTAGGAGTCTTAGTTGACCACAAGCTGAACATGAGTCAGCAGTGGGATGCAGCAGCTAAAAAAGCCAATGCAATTCCAGGCTGCACTAATAGGAGTATAGTGTCTAGGTCTAGGGAAATAATAGTGCCACTCTATTCTGCTCTGGTCCGACTTCACCTGGAATATTATGTCCAGTTCTGGGCACCACAATTCAGGAAGGATACTGAGAAGCTGGAACATGTCCAGAGGAGGGTGACCAGGATGGTGGGAGGTCTGGAAGCCATGTCCTATGAGGAGTGGCTTAGGGAGCTGGGTATGTTTAGCCTGGAGAAGAGAAGGTTGAGAGGTGACATGATAGCCATGTTTAAATATCTGAAGGGGTGTCATACTGAGGATGGAGCAAGCTTGTTTTCTGCTGCTCCAGAGATTAGGACGCGGAGCAATGGGTTCAAACTACAGGAAAAGAGTTTCCACCTAAACATTAGGAAGAACTTCCTGACAGTAAGAGCTGTTTGGAAATGGAATACACTGCCTGGGAGTGTGATGGACTCTCCTTCTTTGGAGGTTTTTAAACAGTGGCTGAATGGCCATCTGTCGGGAATGATTTGATTGTGTATTCCTGCATGGCAGGCGGTTGGACTGGATGGCCCTTGTGGTCACTTCCAACTGTACAATTCTATGATTTTATGACCCCAGAAAAGTGTGTCATAAGGTAAAGTGGTAAATATATTGCCGTGGGATGGGTGGTAATTCTGCAGTTTTAAACATAGTTAGTCTATGGGTGCCACCTTCTGGTGAGAAAAAAATCAAATGCAATGGTACACTATGAAGCCTGCACACTAATAGTAAGGTAAGGAATAAGAACACTGTCTGATTTTAACCAAGGAAAGTGTAAAAGTTTAAAATTCAGGATCCTATCTTGCAACCCCACAAAACGCAGAGTATGCATACACACTATGAGATGCCATGACAACAGAAGGAGATAACAGCATTAATGCATTAATAGTGTGTTTGTGGTATAGTGAAACACATATAAACCAGAAAGCAACTGTAGTTGAGACAAATGTAAGTTTTGGTCTTTATTGCAAAAAGGATATGTACTGATCATGCTGGGAATGGCTGCAGGGTATTATCAAGTAAGTCAGCTATTATTGTGCTATTTGCAAGTATTGTCTTTCTAGCCTTACTGGAATGTCTGACCTCATATTTACTGTGTCCACAGATTGCTACTCTTTGAAAATTTACCAAGGGGGAAGGAAGATAGATGCAATTTTACAAGAGGATGAAGAATCCTCTGTGAAATACAGGGAGCTAAAAGGGGGGCTGCCCCATTACCCTTTCTAAGAATAGACTGCAAGTGAGGGGCATGAATTGACTACATTAAGTAGGTATCACAGAGTGAGACTTTTGGAATGAAATGGGGTCTCTCTAACTTTCCCTTATAATCCAAGCACTATGATTCATAGCATGTCTCTCAACAACAATGACAACTCAGTTTTATCTTGCTTCCGAGTGTGCATTACTAGCATATATTCCAGGAAGTGGAATACTGATTCAGTCTTTAGCTGGAAAATAGGATTTGCATTCATTATTCTAATTGTACAGGAGCACCTGGGATCTCATACTCTGCTCTTTGGGCACCCTTTGTTTATAGAAACACATCATGTTGGAGTGTACTTACTTGAAACAAGTAGTGAGTGGAGTTCTGTCTACTAGCTTTACTCTAATATATTACACATCTGCTTGCCCCATCCCCTAACATTGGCACTTGCAGACCAACTGTCTGCTAGGCAGACATCTACATGCATACTGCAGCATAAACAAAGGCTTCCACATGGTCTGGAACCCTGATCACTCAGAATTTCAGATCACATGAATGCCTTCATGCATATAGTGATAAACCACACTGCTCTGTCCAGGGATTCCCATCAAGGCTTAGGTGAGAGGTCACTAGTAAATTGAAATGGTGCATTCAGCACCCTGGACAATGCTGCAGGAACTGGCCAATTTTTTTTTTTAAAACTCAGAACTGTGGCTAGCAACTCAGCCACTAAAAGCAGGAGGTTTTTAGATGACCTAGTTTAAAACTTTCTTTTGCCTGCATAAAACCCCCCAGCACAAAGCACATACGCACATTTTAAAGGTCCCAAGTAACCTGAGAGGGTCATAAAAAAAGGTGAAACTTACCTGGATGTCCCGATCTGACCCAGAAGTGTTTGTGCCGGACTGGCCATTCTTGCTGCTGTGACGAGATTTAAATGGCCTGAGGTTTTGCACGCTGGCAATGCTGGCACAAAAGCAGCATGGGGGATCTATCGATGGCTTCAGCCATTAATAAAAAGGTAGGTTAGCATAATGCCAGCGGAACGCAAAAGGGTGTCATTGTCTGGTATTGGCATCCTTTTGTGTTATGCTGGCGTCATGATCATGCCACATTTGATGCATTTGATAATCTCCAAAGATACAAGGAAGATACAAGTTAGCCCAGCAATGGCCTAGAACAATTGTAGGAGTGTTCTTCTCTCCTATAGGAGAGTCCTTCCAGGAACCTCCACTCACAACTCAGCTGCTGCATCTAGTTTATAATTGCTAAGCTATCTAATATAGTTTTAATCTTTTAAAACTATTCTTCTTTTTATTATTTTAAATTGATTTTATTTTAAGCCAATCTGAGATCTTTGAATAGATGAGGATATAAATACAGGTCAACCATCGTATCCACAGATTCAGTATCCACAGTTTCACTCATCCACATCCAAAATTACGTTCTCTCTAGGCATGTCTAGGTACTCCAATGTGATTCTATGGTCAACTTGAGGCATTCATCTTATTGAAAATAATAGGGTTCCCTATTATACACAGTTTCAGGTATCCACGGGGGTGGGTGGGTCTTGGAATGTATCGCCCACAGATATGGGAGTTCACTTGTATTTTAATAAATTAAATTTAAAAAAGGACTAGCATCTTTTCTTATAGTTACTGGCTTCTTCAGGAGGGTGAGAGTCTGAGGAGTGGTTGAGCAATGCAGTCTAGGACCTTCCTGTACAATGGTTTAGTCAGAGACTCAATTCGTAAGAGAGCAATGATACTTTACTCAGATTTAATGGATGGTTTTCTGGATCTAAGGTGGAGGCACTTGAGAATGATCAGTGACCAGTTCTGATTTCTTCTTGGAGCTTATGCTGCTTGAAAACACAGTCTCTGGATTCTTGGTCCTCGGTCATGACACAGAATTTCATGATGGATGTACAAATGTCATGAGGTGGAGCAAACCAACATGCCTGATATTGGAGGGCTAGTCAACCTTGCTCCACTCACTTGTCAATTCAGTGTATTGGTATAATTTCTAAACACAGCTTCATCTGAAATCCCTTCAAAATTATCAGAACCAAGAGTCCAAAGAAGATAGTGTGTGTTATTCTCTCTCTCTCTCTCTCTCTCTCACACACACACACAGATAGAGAGAGAGAGAGAGAGAGAGAGAGTCTAAAGCAGTGGTGAGAGAGCAGCCCATGGGCCACATGCCATTGAAAGCATCCCCAGGATCCCTGCTGAGATATCCCCAGTTTCATCTGCTCCACTGGCAAAATGTGCCCCAGAGGCCTCTGAAGGGTGAAATTTGTCTTCAAACATATTTTCATCTCTGGACCTGTTTTAAATAAGAAAGGGCATTTTTTTAAAAAGAAAAAGAAAATGGAAATGGTTGGGCTGTCTGGTCCTTTTCTGATGGCTCTTAATGCAAACATACTACCACTGGTTAGTCTAGGTGGGTCAGTAATAATAGCACCAATGCCAATAACGTGTTCATTTATTGCTTTCTTCAAAACAAAGGCATTTCTAATTCCTGTCACTGTAGAGAAAACCTGAAGAATTCATATGGGGAGGATCCAATAGTAAAGCAAAACCCTTATTGCTCTGCATAAACTTTTGAAGGCTCTCTCAGTGATGAAGCTACCTGGTGCTTACTGTACATCATGATATGATCCTTCTATGCTGATTCTCTTCTTTCTAACATTCACTTTATCTTATGAACCTCTTGTTAACTTGGAAACTTGTATTGTGGAAGCAGAATGGAAATTGTGAAATAAAATTAAAGGATTATTCTGATCTTTCAGGTTCAAAGAGGCCATGCACACGTTGGAACCTGTCCAGAGGAGGGTGACGGAAATGGTGGGAAGTCTAGAAGCCATGCCCTATGAGGAATGGCTTAGGGAGCTAGGTATGTTTAGCCTGAAGAAGAGAAGGTTAAGAGGGGACATGATAGCCATGTTTAAATATTTGAAGGGATGTCATACTGAGGATGGGGCAAGCTTGTTTTCTGCTGCTCCAGAGACTAGGACATGGAGCAATGGACTCAAGCTATAGGAAAAGGGATTCTTCCTAAACATTAAGAAGAACTTCCTGAAGATAAGAGCTTTTGGCAGTGGAATGCACTGCCTCGGAGTGTGGTGGAGTCTCCTTCTTTGGAAGTTTTGAAACAGAGGCTGGATGGCCATCTGTTGGGAATGCTTTGATTGGGTATTCCTGCACGGAAGGGGGTTGGACTAGATGACCGTTGTGGTCTCTTCCAACTCTATGATTCTATGAACAAAAATGGTCTCTCTTTCCTTTCAATTGGGCACCCCCCCACCCCAAACAGGAGCTCCCCTGAACAAAGTTCTGCCCAGAATGCACTTGTTAGTAGAAGGTGGGGAGAAGATTTCCCCTTTCCTCTGCAACCTTCAGTGCCACCTGCCTCACTATTCTATAAGTTTCCCCAACCCTGTGGGACAAATTATTATTATTTTTTTTTTGAGGGGACACAAAAAACTTCAGGGAGAAGGAGCTACTGATTAAGATAGTTCCCTATTCCTGCCCCCACAGAACCAGTGGAAAAATACTACTGTATTAAAAGCCTCCAGCTGGTTCACAGGTGATTTTTGCTCAAGTCAGCTCCACCCCTAAACATTTCATTTTTTGTTGTTTGTTGCTATTTGTGGTCAAGTCAACTTTGAATTGTGATTACTCTATGAATGAGAAACTTCCAAGAGCTCCTGTTATCAACTGCCCTGCTCAGGTCTTACAAACTCAGGGCTGTGGCTTCCTTGATTGAATCAATCATAGAATCATCCTCAGTCTGACATCCCTTCAAATATTTAAACATGGCTATTATGTCACCTCTCAACCTTCTCTTCTCCAGACTAAACATACCTAGCTCCCTAAGCCGCTCCTCATAGGGCATGGCTTCCAGACCTCCCACCATCCTGGTCACCCTCCTCTGGACATGTTCCAGCTTCTCAATGTACTTCCTGCAGTAGTGTGCCATAGTGTGGTCTCCCTCTTTTCCTAGTGCCATTCATTTTATCGAGCATTATTGTCTTTTCCTTATTTGGAAACTACACCAGTGCTGAGCAATTGATGATTAGAAAAATATGGACAGTCTGTTTAAATCCAATTGAGCTAAGACTTGGAGAACAGCCTTAATAGTAGTCCTTCCCTAATGGAAAGAAACAGGAATCAAAGGTACATGTGTAAAGAATATTCAGGTATCCCATCACTTACATTGCTACCATGTTTACCCCAACCCTTCAGTTAAAATAAAGGACAATAATCTACATGAGTAAAATTTCAAAAGAGTGTTTGGGTTATACTGCTATGGGTAAAACAATACATTTATAGTCCTCACACATGGAAACATTTATAGTCCTGACACATGGGAGGAAATTAATTGCAGCACAAACATTACTGTACAGAATGGGGTGGGGGAAGACTTTTGCAAGTTTGGTGATACACTCATAAACCATGCTGAGGATTTCACAGTGTTCCATGACAGTGCGGATGCTCCTGGAAAGGAAAACAAGGAATGAAGCAATGAGACAGAGCCTATGTTACTTGAATACACAATTTATTTCAAAGATATGCAGAATAAGCACATTTGTAGTGTTTAGCTTGGACCAGCTATGATTTGGTTAAAAATATCAGGGAGGAGAGGGGTGGGAAAGGCCATATGAGGCAGATATAGCAATCCTGATGCATGCATGAGTGTGTGTATAATGAATGGCAAGCAAAGAGATTGCTGGGTAACAGAACTTAGATACATGCCGGAGAAACAAACCAGGCTGGTGAAAGTAACCAAAAAGCAACAAAGATTTCATCAAAGATTAAAAGCAGATTGGAATTGTACCATATACTAAACTAAAACAAACTGACTATCCTACTGAACTCATCCTATCTTTGGATCCATACTTCCTTGTTGCTGTATACTTTTTTTGTTTGTTATATGTTAAAATTATTGCATCTTTGTGATGTTGCAGGAGTCCTATATCCAAAAGTTTCTTCAATAAACATACAAAAACTTCAAACAAAACAGAGATAGCACAAGTAAGAAGCCATCTTGGGTCCCACTTTGGGAGAAAGGCAGCATATAAATGCAATAAGCAAATAAGCAAATAAAGTGCTTAGAGAGTAAAAAAAAGGCATGAAATATAAATTAGGAGAAAGAAAAAATCTCATCTGAAGATATTACTTGTTTTCAAGGCAATGTTGTTAGAAAGAAGCTGTTCTTTGAGGGGTCTGCTATGAACTGGAAGATAATCCTTCATACTAGAATACTGGAACTATGTATATTATTCCTTACAATTAACCAATGACTAGAATATACAGTTGTCCCTCCACATTCATGGATTTGGCATTCACAGTTTTAGGTATTCACGGCTTGAGAATATTCTTTAAAAAATAATAATCCAAAAAGCAAACCTTGATTTTGCCATTTTATATAAGGGACACCATTTTGCTATGCCTTTGGATATAATGGGACTTGAGTATTCAGATTTTGGTATCCACAGGGGGGTCCTGGAACCCCACCCCAGCAAATGTGAGGGACAACTGTACTAGTATTGGATAGCAATCCCTTTTCCCTACAAATAACCAAGGAAAAGGCTGAGATGAGGGAAACTGGGCCTACCAAGCCCTTGTATTTCCCCTTTAGCTTTATATGGTATGGCACTAGTTGCCACAAAAAGACCAGGTTAATTTGTAACTTCTGAGATGGTGTGTGTGCCTTCAAGTCACTTGTTGACTTATGGCGACCACATGAATTTCATAGGGTTTTCTTAGGCAAGGAATACTCAGAGATGTTTTTGCTATTTCCTTCTTCTGAAATATAGTCCACAGCACCTGTTATTTGTTGGCAGTCTCCCATCAAAGTACTAACCAGTCTGACCCTGCTTTGCTTCCAAAATCAGACTGGATCTGGGGCTTTTAGAGTATTTAGTCTGCAATTGTACACGAAGAATTGTAGTGAAGGAAAAGAGGAAGGGGAAAACCCTTCAAAGTCAAAAGGGATTAACAAAACCACTTGGTGTACTGAAAATTCCCTCTTAAAGATTTGATTTGGGGGGGAGTGGGAACTTCACTAAACCAAAAATGGAAAATGGTGATAGATGGTAGTGTAAGACTATCAGTTCTTCTGCCATGTGGGTTAGACACAAAAATGGGCAAGTGCAAAAAGTCTGGCATGTGCATCTTTTGGGCTCAGGGTCTAGCTTTTAATGTATGCAAATGTGTAGCTGAATCAAATTGAAAGACTTAAACCCAGTTATAATTCCCAGCTAGAACAGACCCATTGAATGAATAGAGTTATGTAAGTGTTGATATACCAAGTTCACATTGACTTAACCTCCTCAAAGGCAAAATGGGCATTTCATGAAAGTTGGTTGGACTATTTATTTATTTATTTACTTAATTTATATGTTGCCTTTCTCCCAGAAGGGACCCAAGGGACTAGAACTAAGTGGAGAGATTGGATGCATATGCAGTCTTCCTTTAAAAAAAATGCACATATCAATTATTACAACTGAGAACATATAAGCACATAAACACATGAACATGGACATATAACATATACTTCTAAATAAAAACCCGAAGTATACCTCTCACATATAAACCTCTGTATATAAGTCATATACATATAATATGCTTCCTAGATACTACTGAATAATAACATACAATTTAAAAATTCTAAAATACCCCCCCACCCCGTCTGACTTCCTATCTGACTCCAGTTCTGCTTCTCTGCACTTTTTAGTAATTCCATCTTATTTCTTTAATTTATGCAGTACTTTTACTTTGTTTTCCCCTTTGGGTTTTCTCTTTCTGTATTACACCTCACTTTTGATCTCTTTATAGTTAATATTGTTATTGATTATTGAATTTTAATTATCTTTACATATATATATTTCTCTCTTTCCCTTTCCCCTTTCACACTTATTACATCTGATTGTGTCTTTAATCCTTGATTGCTGCCAAATCTCCCCATTTGCCTTTTAAAAATTCCAAAAATTTCTCCCATTCCTCATAATTTCCCCAAAGTTTCCCCTTTCAGTAGACCAGTCAGCCTGTCTAATTCCACCATTTCAGTCTTCCAAAGGTCTTATGCCTGGTGAACAGAGGGTGGAAACCACTTCCATTGCTCATGCCAATAGCAGAGAGCTAGCATTACAGAGTAGGCTGCTTAGAAGGGGAGGGGATGAGACTTTGGAGTCAAGGGGCTAAAGAAACCCATTCAAATGCCATGGAATATACTAGTACATGCAGCCTAGTAGTTATATGCCATGTATTTTACAAGATAAGAGCAAAATATTAAAAAGGCACTCTGGGATGCAGAGGTACAAAACATAAAATAATCATATGAGGTAGGCAGCATTCCAGTTGCTAGGCTTCGGTAAGTGAATCAATGCTTTTTATTATTAGAAAGTCAGAAAAAGAATTAGTGGCAACAATCTTTTGTAAACAAACTTGTGCTCCGACTCAGCCATTTTCTTCAATATGTGGTAGGGATTTTGTGCATGTGGAACAGATGAAACACTTTGCAGGATCTCACTGCATTCGGGACAGCAGAGGACATCTACTGTTTTTACTTCTACACATGGAAACTCATAAAAGGATTCTGGTGGGAATGGGTACTATGTTTATCCACACAACTGATCTACAAATGTATTTTTATAAGGGCAACATGGCATATGTATGGAAATAGGCACAACAATATGCAATATGGATAGCTGGTTTATCTTTCTTGGTCTTAAATACAGATGTGAATTATCTCTGCATCACAGGAATGCACACAGTGCTAGCTGTGGTTGTGTCCTTTTGTGAAGGAATACCTCTATCTCTGAAATCAGCTCATGATAGGTTGCAGTCTTCATATCTCTTACTCTGATGTTATCTGCAGCTAACCTTATGATTTAGTACGAATGAGTATGACATTGCAAAATAAATGGCACACAAGCAGTCACACACAAAATCTGTGGTTGAATTATTTTGCTCCCTAGCTAGTGCAATGCCTAGGATAAATTAGAATTGGAAAGAAATAATGCAGGGAAACTACATTCTAATCATAGATCTCTCTCTCTCTCTCTCACACACACACACGAACACACATGGACACAAGGACATGCACAAGCAAGGGTTGAGATGAAAGTTGCATCTCAGATTAGCACAGTATTCAGCTTCTTTTTGATAAGTTTTCTAAAAGTTTCTTTTACATCCTTGTTCCTCAAGCTGTAGATTAGGGGATTGAGCATGGGAATTACCACAGTGTAGAACACAGAAGCCCATTTGTCTTGATCCAGGGTATAAACAGAAGAGGGCCGTAAATACGTGAAAATCGCAGTCCCGTAGAACAAAGTCACCCCAGTGAAATGGGACCCACAGGTAGAGAAGGCTTTGAGTCTCCCAGAGGCAGAGTTAATTCTGAGGACAGTGGCTAAGATGAAAATGTAAGACAAAAGGATGATTGAAAGAGAGCTCATCCCAACCAAGCCAGCAAATGCAAAAAGCAGGAACTCATTGACACGGGTGTCAGAACAAGAAATTGCCAAGAGTGGAGGGACGTCACAGAAAAAATGATTGATGAGGTTAGAGCTGCAGAAGCATAGGCTGAAGGTAGCTGTTGTGTGTATGATGGCATTAGTTGTGCCAGCAATATATGAGGCAAACAAGAGCCGGATACAGAGAGACTTGGACATGGCAGAGGAATAGTGCAGTGGTTTGCAAATGGCCACATAACGGTCGTAGGCCATCACTGCTAAAATATAACACTCCACATCTATAAAGGCAGCAAAGAAATAGAACTGTGTAGTGCAACCAGGGAAAGAGATGGTTCTTCTCTCAGATAACAGGTCAGACAACATTCTGGGGGCAATAGCAGATGAGTAGCAGAGGTCACAGAAGGACAAGTGCCACAGAAAGAAGTACATTGGGTTGTGAAGTTGAGCATTGAAGGAGATCAGAAGGATCATGCCCAGGTTCCCCACAACATTGACCAGATAGACAATCAGGAACACAACAAAGAATATGATTTGTGCTTGTGGATTATCTGTGATGCCTAGGAGGATGAATTCACTGACAGTAGTACTGTTTCGTTCAAACATTTTCATGAAAGGTTAAGAGATGCTGGAGAGATGTAGGAAACAGCTACTGTGATCCCTGGAACTGGAAGGCAGGGTTGTTTTCAGCAAAATAACAACTGTAGCTTCTCTCTTCTAATCCTTTAAATTGTTTGAGACTCATGGATATGTAAAGCAATGCAAAATTTGCTAGAGCAATTCCCCAATTACTCTAGAAGGCTGCTGATGCCAGACGTTCACCTTACCCAGGTCCTTTGCAAAGATTTTTCAAGGTCCAGGACAGCTGAGTGAGCTTTCTTTTTCTCTTGCCCTTGCATTCTCCTATAGGTGGCAGGTAGGCAATCCAAGGTTTTGTCCACTGGGCACATAAGCATTCTGCTGATACCAATGAACTCCTGAGTGTCTCTAGATTTTCAGTAGCATGGATATTGTTTATTAGCCACTGTTTATTACTGATGTCGTTATTAGGAAGAAGGGGATGCAGAGGCCAAGAGCTCTGGCCCCCAAGGGTTCTCTGATTCCCTTGTCAGAAGACTCATGTTTTGCATATAATTTTTTTTTGGGGGGGGGGAATGACATAATTATCCCATTAAATTTCTTGTCCAGGTCTCCTTGGCATTGCTTTTCCTCCTTAATTGAGGAGGCCTTCATAATTCCTGTACAGGAAAATAGATGGCATTGACTTATCTCCCACCCCCTCCCCTGGAGGTGGTAAATGTTATTTAATATCAAAGCTGGAAAATCTAGTTTTCTGTCAGAGAATGGTTAATAGGAGGCACATGGAAAATAACTTAGAGGTACATTTTCCCATGTGAAATGGTCCCACATCCCACATCTCATGTTGAAGAATCTCAGGTGGTAGGGATGGGTAATGCTGCAACCCATGCTGGCTGGAGAGGATGGAAAATGTAGTCCAGCATATGGAGGGAGCCAAGCCAGGGGAAACAGGGCTATAGGGATGAGTGGGGCTGTGTCCTGAGCCCTGTCAGCAAGGAGTTGGCAAGTGAACACAAGAGTCTAGAATGCTATTGATGAAGGACTTTTTCTGTTGCTGACAGCTGCAATAAACAGGGCTGGTGGATATGTGTGCAATGCAACTGAAAATACATGCACTTATACACAGATGAGAACACTTAAAAATACAAATATAATGATCTTTTTCAATTGGGTACTAAGGCATGGGATTAGTTTTACTGTGATGAACTAAAATGGAGGTGGGGAAAGCATGTCCCATGAGCAGTACACAGCCTCCAGCTCCTCTTTTTGCATCCCCCATACTCCTTGCTCCTGGACCCACCTAAAAAACAAAACAAAAACTCCACACACTGCAAATATGCCCCCAAATGGAGTCATTTGTTTTGTTCCATCCCACACTGCACACCCCCCCACCCCGCAACCACTGGCTGACCAAAAATACAGAGAAGGCCAACAATACAGGAAGGGAAAAGTGGAAATGACTGAAAGCCAATCACTTCTACTTTTCCCTTCCTGTATTGTTGGCCTTCTGGCTGGCCCAGTCCACAGTGTCTGCAGTCAGAAAAATCATCATCAGCAGAACATGTTATAAACCAACCTGGACACAAAATGCTATTTAAAAACACAGAAATTCTGGACCAGGCCAACAACTATTATGTCAGAATGCACAGAGAAGCTATTGAAATCCACAAACACCTGGACAACTTCAACAGGAAAGAAGAAACCTTAAAAGTAAACAAAACTGGCTCCCAGTTTTGAAGAACAATAGAATCAAAACTCAACATTTACAAAGGAATTCCACCCAGGGACAGGGGGAGTTCCAGCAGATAATGGCCCATCAACCAACCATCAGCCAAACAGACACTAATGAGCTTTGCATTTCTATACTCAGAAACTAAGCATTCAATTACACAAATTTACATATACTCCCCAACAGGGGTTCACAGCATATAAACTCCACATACACTCCTACCCAACCATTCTCTGAAGATGCCAGCTACAGATGTAGGCAAAATGCCAGAAAGAAACTATTCCAGAACGCGGCCTTATAGCCCGGAAAAAAAACAAGGAAAATCTATGGATGCCAGCCGTGATAGCCTTCGACTTCACATAGTACTAAAATAATTTGGAAACTGATGAATAAAGGCATGAATGGAGTTGATTTTTAGCTCAATATCAATTAAGATCCTAGTGGCTCAAAAAGGAAGGAATAAGTTACCACCAATGAGAAATGGTTGCATTCTCCTAAATCCAACTGCTAATCCCAACTGATTACTAATCCCAGTTTCTGATCCTGTTGAATCCATGACATTTGCCTAGGTATTGATTTCCAAGTTACCAATGGGGTCAATTGGTCTACTTTAGTTGACACTAGTAACTGGAGTTAGGGCATAAAATATAGTTTGTGGATACATTACACATCTACAGTGATAAACACATTGGCTGGCATCCTGTTTATAAGTTTCAATGTTTTAAGTCTGCTTTATAATATCACAACTCATTTAGTCAGTTATTGTGTAGGTCAGAATTCTGTTCTGACCATGCAATAACCAACCCTCCCAACCCCGACTTGAAAGCTACACAGCTTCCCCCTCCCCCTCCATGGCAATTTTGGGATTTTTGGAGAGTGAAGGGATTCATGGCAACACATCCAGCTATTTTCCTTTAGCTGAATGCACTGCAAGGATGTGACCTGAAGGGACATCCCAGGGACTCCCAAAGGTCGCATGCCTGTTGCAACACATCCAGCTAAAGGAAAGTATAGCTGGATGCATCACCATTGAGCCCCTTGCTTTCCAACAGCCTAGAAATAGCTGTGTTGGGAGGGTGGCTGCATGGCTTACAAGGTGGGTTTTGTGTGTGTGTGCGTGAGAAAGATGTACAGTTGCCCCTCCACATTCGCGAACTTGGCATTCGCTGTTTTGAATATTCGTGGATTTTGGGAGGGCCCCTGCCCTCCCAAAAGCCACAATATGGGGCCTCTACTGGCCCCGTTAAGGCCTTGGGTGGGAGGGGGGAGGGCCGGGGAGGCCTCACGGGCCCCCGGAGATGCTCCGGAGGCCCCATGAAGGCCTGGGGAGGGGAGGGCTGGGGAGGCCTTCACAGGACCTCCGGAGACGCTCCGGAGGCCCCATGTAGGCCTGGGGAGGGGGTGGAGAGGGCTGGGGAGGCCTTCACGGGATCTCCGGCGACGCTCCGGAGGCCCCATGAAGGCCTGGGGAGGGGGTGGGGAGGGCCGGAGAGATGATCACGGGGCCTCCGGAGACACTCCGGAGGCACCAGGAAGGTCTGGGGAGGGGGTGGGGAGGGCTGGGGAGGCGATCATGGGGCCTCCGGAGATGCTCCGGAGGCCCCATGAAGGCCTGGGGAGGGAGGGGGAGGTGGGGGAAAGTGACTATAGGGCCTCCGGAGGCCCCATGGTTGCTTTGGTGGGGGAGGGGGGAGGGCAGTTGTTAATCGTGGATTTTTCGCATTCGCGGGGGTCTGGGGAACCTAACCCCCGCGAATGTGAAGGGATGACTGTAGTTATGAAGATGTAGCTATGTGAGACGAGCATGTCTCCTCATGCAGGATCTCAGCCATTGTTTAATGCATGTATCCAGTTATGAGAAGTAACAATAAATTGTATCAGTTTCTGACTGAGAACAAGCTCAGTCTGTACTTTCAAACATCTTCTTGCTCAGGCAAGAAGGCTTTTCAACTCTGAGCAACTGACCCTTTTCAAACATGGGGAGCTTGGAAGCATTCCATTCCCCACTTTTGTGGTAGTATCCCACTTGCAGAGAAGTATGTTTTGTGTAAAATGTGTGTTTTAAAAAATCCATCTGTACGTGGTTATTATTCTTACTATCTTACAATAATACAGATAAAAATGATACACAGTTTTATAGGACAGTAAATGACATTCATAAATGAAACCCCGCAATCTGTTTATATGGATGCTTGAATTTGTGACTGTTGGGCGATAAGGTATTTACACATTCATGGATTCAAAATGATAATGTAATCTTCACTTTCAGATCATGGCTGTGTAAAGGATGGGGATATCTTCTGTTTTGTTTGCCCACTATAGAATGACATCAAATAATACAACTCGAACTAGGAGATGGGATCACATGAGTGAATTCTCCACATTCAGAGAACTCCAGGTTAAAGTGAAATAAAGTATTTTATTGGAAATAATAGAAAAGGCATCCACACATGCAACACACGTTCCTAAGATCCACACAAGGCTATAGAGGAGTAAGGCAGAAAGACTGGATAGAGGGAGAGATTCAGGAAAATAGAGAGATAGTTACCAATCTTGAAAAGCAGAGTTTTGGGTAGGAAAGTACTAGACAGACATCTGAGGGTGGCACTGTAGGTTCTGATCCAGAGGCATGGCGAGAAAGAGCGTGGCCGGGTTCATCCACAGTGGCACACCTTTCTATTGTTGGAGGACTGATATTTATACCCTGCTTCATATCATGAAGTGGTGTTCTGGCTAGAACAAAGCATGGATGGTTCTCCCATCCCTGGGTAAACAAAGGAAACCAAAACTTAACTGATTGCATTAATGACTGGGAGACAGAAATTGATGGGTTTATGACAACCTCACAATAGTGGACAGGAGGGTGTTCCCAGGTGAGGTTTCCTTAGGATTGGAGTTGGAAAGGTCACTTAATTGTTTGGTTGAATGACTCATTGCTGAGGTACCCAAGAAGGAATTAGCACACACCTCTTCAATGGCTTTGTTTGCCAAGGGGCTTCCACACAATCCTAATATGGGCTTGTTTTGCCAAAATATTTCCAAGACACATCCCAGGTCAATATGACTTCTACCTGACCTCTTTCTGGTTCACTCCGGCCAACTTAACCCCGAAAAATATCCAATATTTCCAATTATGAAATATCATAGGGAGGGGGTAGTAGGGGCATGCTAATGCAAGTGTTACTGAGAGTTTCCTTGCAGTTTGCAGTTCCCCAAAAACTTAATGCAGAACATCATGCTGGAAGGGAAACAATTTGATGGCCTCCCTGATTAGAGGCCCAACGGTTGGGTCATTTGGCGCTGTGTACCAAAATGGGTGGTGTGATTGAGGGGCATGGCCAGAGCTAATTTAAGGCTTGGCTTCCCCTCAGATTGCTGGCCACCTCCAGATGTGTTAGTCATTCACTTTAGGGGTGAATGACCTTGGTTTATTGAAGAGCAAGGCCCTCATGTTACAATCCCTGTTTGATTTTTGATACATTTTAACTGAATGGCCTGGGGTATGTCTTATATAGTCAGCTATCCTTCCCCGCCAAGTATGGCATGGTGAAGGTGACCCATGATGTCTTGACTGTGCCTGGAAGCGGGCCAACAGGACAATCCACAACAGTTTGAAGCAAGAGTAAGGTCACTTTCTCTCTCATCCTGCTATAGTCTTCTGACATCCAGAGCTCTGCAGGGCCAATGGCGTTCATTTGTCAGAGGCAGGAAATCTGATCTTTCTGCAGGATTTACAAAAGGGGGTGAGAGCTGTGTTGGCTAGCCTGGTGGGGAAAAGGGACTAAGCAGACGCTTCCCATGTCATCCTTCCATGCTGGAAGCGCAGCTGGAAGTCCCACCCACTCCTGGGGGAACAGCCAATCAGGCGAGGTGTGCTTGCCCTGATTGGTCCAATGCTTTGCGCCCTTCTTCTCGGCCACAAAGCTTGCTGGGAAGAAGGAGGCAAAGATGGCAGCCCCCATGCTGGGCCACACAGCCGTGGGGGCTGTCGATGGGCTGTGGGGCACCGGCCGGGCTGCAAATAGGCCCACCGGGCAAGCTGGTAAGTCCCTTGTCAGAGGCAGAAAATTTGATCTTTCTGCAGGATTTACAAAAGGGGATGAGAGATGTGTTGGCTAGCCTGGTGGGGGAAAGGGAATGAGCAGATGCTTGTCCCTTGTCCATGCAGGTTGCAATGTATTTTAATTTACAGGTACTTTAAAGTGGTTTTTAACTTGATTCATAGTGTTTTAATATTGAACATTACATATTAAAGTGACTTCCGTGAATAAAATCTGATGGAATATGGCGCGGCTGGCTCCAATCCTAAACGGAAGTGACATGGACGATTTCACTGCAGGGACAGCATCGACTGAAATGGACCCCCTGCCGTGCTGCAGCGGCGAAGCTCTCCCACTCGATTCTTGCGCTGTAAGTTGTGTCTGAAAATGTCCCTGGACACAATCTTTCATTTTCATTTTCAAATATGAAAATTAAAAATAATGCTCCTCTATAATGTACTTTTTGTCTTAACATTTTACTTACCCAGTTTAGTACTCTCCCTTAAAAAAACCCTCTAGCCATACCTGCTATACATGTAGACATTTACATGAGAGAGTTTATGAGACAACAAATGGAACTGGGATACAGAAAAGTTTGGAGCATTAAGACACATCTCTCTCTCTCTCATTCTCTTGGGCATGTTGCTTTCCCAGTGTGTGGATTGGCCACTTAGGAAACTTCCCAACCAATCAAAGCTCTCTGTTGGCCAGCCAATCAGCACACTAGGAGTGGAAATGTGTGAAATGCTTCCACTAGCTGCAGGCTCTGAGTGTGCTGCTGGGCAGGTCTGTGGGGGTTTACTCGTATATCTTATTAGGAAAACCACCCACCTCCCAACATTCTCAGATTGCTCCCTGTAACCATCACCGTTTTGAGAAACATACAATTAAAATGAGAGTGAAGTTATATAGAGTGGGGTCCTATGTACATGCAAAATGGACATTTGAGCCCTTAATGTAGCACCTCTCAAATAATACATTATGCAAAGGGATTTCTGACATGCATGACAAGCCTTATTAAGAAAAATGTGTAATGGCATTTTAACTACTAATTTACTACTAATAGATACAAAATTGCATTTAATTTTGCTTTATTAAAGAAGTTTTTTTTACTAAAAATAGATACAAAAATGCAAACACCCAGTTATATATTTATGTCCCCCTGCATTTCATGTTTAGTTTCTTCAGCGCATCTTTTACCTCCTTGTTCCTGAGGCTGTAGATGAGAGGATTTAGCATAGGGATCACTACTGTATAGAAAACAGACACTACTTTGTCCCTCTCCAATGCATAGCTGGAACTAGGGCGGGAGTAGATGAAGAGGATGGAGCCATAGTACAAAGTGACAGCAATCAGGTGAGCTGTACAGGTGGAAAAGGCTTTCAGTCTCCCTTCAGTGGAACTGATTCTCAAGATGGCTGCCAGGATGAAAGCATAGGAGGCAAGGATAAGTGCTGAGGGGGTAATTACATTAGAGGCCAGGATGAAGTACAACAGAGACTGATAGTGCTTAGGAACATTGCAGGCTAACCTGACTAGTGGAGGTAAGTCACAGAAGAAGTCATCAATGACGTTACCATTACAGAAGCTCAAGGTGAAGGTTTCAGTAGTGATTATTGTAGCATTTATGTAACCAGATAGATAGGAAAGAGCCACCAACCCTGCACAGACCCTTTTGGACATGGCAGTGCTATATAGTAGTGGGTTGGCAATGGCTATGTAACGGTCATAAGCCATAGCTGCAAGAAGGTAGCATTCGCTATAAGCAAGGCCAGCAGAGAAGAAGAACTGGGCAGCACAACCTCCAAAGGAAATGCTCTTGTCTCCAGACATACTGTTCATTAGGATCTTGGGGGTATACACTGAGGAATACCAGAGGTCCAAAAAGGACAAGTTCCCAATGAAGAAATACATGGGGGTATGGAGACGAGAGCTGCTACAGATGAGTGCAATTAGTGTGATGTTCCCTGCCAGGCTGATGAGATAGATTATTAGAAATATTACAAACAAGATCAGTTGTAGTTTGACGTTTGTTGTAAATCCCAGAAGGATGAAGTCAGTTATTGTTGTGTGATTTCTTTCTTCCATGAAGTATGCTAAAGAAGTAGAAGACATACATTGACGTTATTACATATCAGAGTGGCCAGCTATAATTTGAGCATTTTTAACATGGAGAAATTAAGCATAATACAGGGCAACAGAGAAAAGGGATGCTTTCCTGTCTCATATGGGAGCTTCCTTATGGTCTGACAGTAGGATCAGATCCAGTGCTGAGTGGTCCCTCAGGAAAGTAGTAATTTATGGCCCTCCTCCTGTTTCTTTGCCCCCATTCTGTGAGCTTCCCAGTAACAGGAGACTGGGAAGCCACCATTTTAATTCTTCATAATGCCCCACAGGACCCAAAGTAACATCTCCTCAGGATTCTGTGGAAGTTGAAGATGGTGTCTTTGCATAACATATGATGCAGGAAATTTTCTGGGTTTGTCACTATTTGCTTTCATTTGGTCCAGGAAATTATTCTAATAGGAGATGGAGTAACACATACTGCTGAAAACACTAATTGTGTAGATGTTTATCACATTGTGACTTTATCTTAGGTATATACATTGAGAAACCACTGGCCTGAATCCTATTGGTTAGTCCAAACTAGAGAAAAACCTGTAGAATCAGTTGCCAAAGTGTGAATCAACACTTTGGTAAATCCCATTGATTCACAGGTCTACTGTACTTAGGAACTACAAATGAGATTCAGGCTACTGTCTGCTGCCTGAACAATGTATTGGCTGAGATCTTATTTTATGCTGGTGGAGCATAAACTTCTACCAGTGTATTTACAGCGGAGGTCCAGAGGGTGATGGCTTCCAGACAGGCAAAGGCACAAAGGAGGTCTCCCAGCACATCTCCTAGCCAATGAGTGGCCATTTCAGCCAGGGATACTGGGATACTACAGTTGGAAAAAAAATTATGCAAGATGGTATTGGATACCTCCTTGTGGGATGTCTGAAAAGTACTTATGCTAGCATAACTCCTGGTTAACTATCATAAGTCACCAAGAGGGCTACAGCCATTGTCTGCTCAAGATATGTCACCATCCACATGATGAAAGGTATGCAAATTAAGTTTGACATTCAAAATAGCGATATATAAAATAACCCAAACTCTCAGAAATCCACAATTTATAAAGCGACTGGCCCCTTCTCCCACCCTAAGTATCATGTAAAGATGTAACTTGCATCCATTGCCAAAATATTTTATTTCCATGCTCATGCCTCTCCTTTTAAATACCCTATCCCTCATTTGGATACCTAGAGATTTGAGAAGAAGTATGTAGCACAGAACATGAATAAAAGTGCTAGAGAAAGAAAATGAAAGGTACTTTAAAAAGGAGTGGAGACTAGAACATTGCTTCCCTTTTAAGTACCCCGCTCCCCCCCCCAGTCTTAAGGAACAAGTCAAAAAGTAAGATTTCCATGCAAAGCACTTGTTTTAATGGAAGTTTCCTTGAAGTCAGGCCTGGAATTCACTAAGGCAGTTATGAATGCATGGCCAACTTAGTTATGTAGCTATGTAGTGTCTCCCAGGCAATCCCCCCAATCCTCACTTACCAGGCAGCTGCTGCTGTGAGCAGTAGCAACCTGTCCCCCCTGTTGATCTGGAAGTGGCTCTTTGATGTTTCCACTCCCTTCCCTGAGCAATGTCTAGTGCAACAGTCAGAAACAGGGTCCTTGTTGCAATTCCTCCTTGCACCAGGGATCACTCACATGGGAGTGGGGTGGGAACATCAGTCAGCTGCTTTCCAACTGATGGGGGAACAGACCTCTGTCACTTGCAGCGGTTGCTGCCTGGTAAGTGAGGATTGGGGGACTTGCATGGTCCCAACTTATTCCGTAATCTAGTGAATACATAGGGATCATGAATATGAACCAGTAACGAATGTATAATTCTAGTTTATGCATTCATAACTGACTTAGTGAATTCCAGCCCATATTTATTACACTGTGTCAATCACTCTGTTTTTAAAAAATGTCCAGGTTTGTCATACATTAACTGTATTACTCATGCACACTCATATAAGTTGTCTCACCATTACAATCAAATTCATCACTGCCATCATAACATGACCTTAATTTGGGCACCAGACTCCATGAAATATCTCAGGCTTACCTTGTCAGGCCCAGGTGAATAGATCCATCACCAGCCTTATCCTCCCTTTTGTTCCAGGCAACTTTCCTTGTCAGGAAGGGGAAACAAGCAAAATGAAAAAGGAAAACATTAGTTTCACAACTGATTTTCAGACAGTCTCCATTTTGTCTGTAGGCTTTGTGGTGTAATAAACAAATAATTGTCCATGCAGAGAAAAGAGAAATGGGTCTCTTTTGTGCCTAATTCAGATGGCCATCTGAAAACTGGACTTGCCACATGATAACTTTCCTGAGCAAAGCTTAGTTTTCTTACTCTCAGTAAGCAGCATGATGCCTAGGATGCAACGTTGTGGTGATAAAACCTGTTAATACTAGAAGTACCTGATTGTTCCAGAACAGAAGATATGTGCTTAAGCATCCCAGAACAAATTTATATCACTAAGTATGGGAAACAGTAGTGGATGCTGATTAGAAAATGCCGGTGGGTATTTACTGAGAGTGTTCTGTTGTCTCTAAAGGATGTTATCCCAATGGCCTCTTTAATGGTACAAAACGTTAGTGTTCTGCTGGGATTAAAGATTGGTTTTGTGCTTCTGGGAGAACCTAGTATATGAAACAGATGCATTTATGACATGTTATTTAGAAGGTTTCCTCCCTCTAACTGAATAAATGAGAGCCCTTTTCCACAGTTCTCTTTTAAATGTTAGTTTCTGTTGAAACCATCTAGCTAAATATGTTAGATCTGACATCTATACTATATCATTTATTGTCATGATATATCATGGATGTTCAATGACATCATGGGTCATCATGTTCTGGGATAAAAAAATGTTTTTAAAAGATGTGTGGTGAACAATGAGGGCACCTACAAAAAGTGCCAGCCAAATTTACCAAATTATTCAACCTGGCCGCCTTTCCCTCTCAGTTCCTACCACCTTCCTTCAGATCCCCCCTTTATCCATTCTTTCGATGGGGGCAGAATCTTTGTGAATAGAATATGGGATCGTGTGGTATCCTTTGGTAAACATGCCTAATATTTGTCTGTGTATAGAATGAATCATGATGAGTCTGAATTTTATGAACAAATAAAAGGATTGATTTATTAAATGTATAGTTGTAACATCAATGTTTCAGTAGTGCATTTAGAACTTTGTCACTTTGCTTAATGTCACTGAATATCACTTTGAAGTGACCAACCATATGTATAAGCACACAGATTAATCTGTATATATCCTAATAACTCTCAAATAGATCCCAGACTCATTCACTCTTTGTCTTGTTCAGTCTCAACACTCTCAAGCTTCACAGCCAATGCACACAGACTTCACAGACTCCCAACTCAATCTCAACTAGACTCAGATTCAAACTCAAACAAACTGGACTCTCCCAATGGACACACATTCCTTCAAACTCTCTGACCCCCCCCCCCATTACAGTTTCTTGCTCTGGGAGTGGTTCCCTCATTCTCACTTCTCATTTGCTCAGATGCATGCTCATCACAGATGTCATATAATTTAATTAAGAAGTATGTAAGTAAGTAATTCATGCAGAACATTTTTACTCAGAACAGCTCACATTAAATCAAGGGCCAATATCCTGCATTGGGAGACAAAGCTAAGACGACAGAGCTCAGTCACTGTAACTACATCTTCTTGTGTATCTCCCAAAATCTACCTTAGAAGCTGGGCAGCCCCACCAATATAGGGATTTCCAAAGCACTGGGGAGCAGGGCAGTGAGTGAAGAAGCATGCAACCTTTTCCTGGCAATGAGGTGCTTTGTGACAGGCAACTGTGGCAAGACCCCAGGGGGGTCCCCATGGCTGCCTGTAACAAAGTACTTCACTACTTGGAGAGGTTGGGATACTTCTTCACTCACTGCCCCACTCCCCAGAGCCTTGGAAATCCCTATGTTGGTGGGGCTGCCTAGCTTCTAAAGTAGGTTTTTTTTTGGGGGGGGCTGCCAGCCAAGGCAGTCAAGGCTGACACTTTTAAATGCAAGACAGAAAAGGAAAAAAAAGGTGAGGAGGGAAAAGGAAAATAAAAATAAAAATGGAAACTCAGGTATCAATCCTTAAAAATATGTTAGGATGGTATATTCACTTTTCAGGACATTTGCTTATCCCCCCCCCCCAATCCTTTAGATACAATCACTAAGTGAAAAACAAGTATTAAGTGGACCACAGCTTATTGTTTAGGTGATAACCACCACAAAGCCACAGAAATAATTTCACATAACCCATTACTCATTTTGATATATTTTCACATGGTTGGGACATGTAATGGGTATGGCTCTTCCTATGCCTTTTCTCTACATTTGATGTAGGGCATCATGACCCTCCTTTCTGTGGACTGTTCTTGGGGCTCCAGAATCCTGGCATGGCCCACCTAGATCTGATTTCTACTGACATCTCATTCATTATTATAAAGGTGCATTTAATTGCGACAGCTGCATGGTGTGTGGATGTAAATGCTATGATTTTACATAAGGCTGGTGTACAATAGGCCATTTGAACATCTCCTCTTAGTTCTACAGTATTTGGTTGTCTGTAACACTTTTATGGGGGGTGGATCTCCACCAAGGTGTTGTCACTTCATTGAATTGTCAGGAGAGTTTCCAAGTGTGACAGAAAATGGATACATTTCCTGCATCATTTGATTTGCCTGGAGATACATGATGATGAATTACAGGCAGAGGCTGGGGTGGCCATTGGTCTAAGCAGGAGGGGCAGTCACTGCACCATTTCAGGATGAGGTTACCCCTTCACAGAACATGGTCCACCTTAGGGCCAGAAGGAAGTATTGGTGGAATATCAGAGGTTGATAAAGAACAGATTTCTGTCAGAGAAATATATCAAATAATATTTGTTACAGATTAGAAGAATGTGGTGCCATGTTCCCTTCAGGGCTGGCTACATATGTTATTAGAAACACTACAAATATCATCAGCTGCCATTTTGAATTTACGGTTCCAACAGAAGGAATGTACAGTGGGCCTTCTGTACCCGCAGATTCAATATCCACAGATTCAAGCATCCACAGATTGTCACTGTATACCTAAAATGGCGATGCCCATACCTAAAACGGTGCCACCCATACTTAAAATGGCACCACCAAATACCTAAAATGGTACCCATATCTAAAATGTTAGTACCCATTCAGTAATATAGGACTCAAACATCCATGGTTTTTGCTATCCACCGGGGGTTCTGAAAGCAATCCCCCGCGGATACGGAGGGCACACTGTAGTCACTGCAGTTGATTTCTTTTTTTCCATGTGCTTCTTGACATGTGGCAGTCCTCCAATGAAGTATCTGAAAACTCCTATGCCAGCTTCTTCAGAATTTGTGGCCTGTTTTACTTTTTACCCACAAAGTTTGTCAGGGCAATTAAGAAGAAAGGACAAAGATGAATTGGCAATTAACTGAGATTTATCTAGAGGGATTGTCATTAAGATGTACTTGGCCAAGCTTCAAAATCCATTTGGATTTTCATCTTTTTTAAACACATGGAAGAAAGCCATGTTATTACTATTTACAGTAGCTTTTTTGATGACATACTGTGACAGAATTCTCACATTCATTATTTTTCTTTTAAAGGGCAATCCATTCATTTTTAAAAGTAACTTTGCATTAAGTTTTCAGACCATCTCATGCTATTGACTATCCAAACACACATTTGTTTGTGGCAATGCCCAATAGACAAAAACACTTCTAAAACATATTGACTGGAATTCACTTGGGGACTTACATCTCCGTAAGTGGACTTTGTGTGTGGGAAACAGAAATTGAATTGAGCATTTTTGCAACATCTGTATCCAGCAAGGGACTGCTGTTACATTACTACATAGGGGAGCCAGTAATGTGGCTGCTGTGCATTGAGACCCATTGTACAATGGGACCGATGCACATTGGGACACTAGCTAGCCTACGCCAATGTGCATCAGTAGAGCCTGATGTGCAGTGGGACACTCTTGCTTGTGCTCTGATAGGCAATTCGCCAGGAAGGTTCCTTAGAACCTCTGCTAGGAGCTAGGTATGCATAAAATTATGCAACATAGACCATGATATAGAGTCATAGCCTAAATAAATAATTAAAAACCAATTAAAACACTCAAGGCTTATCTTTAAAAATAACTCTAAAAACAGTTTTTAAAATAAGCAGATTGAACATGCTTAATTTCAAGATCCAAAGGCCAACTAAAACAGTAGAATATTTACAGCTTGCTGCAAACTCAGAAGGTATAGAGCCAGCCTGATATCTCTTGGGAGGCAGTTCCATGGTCATTGTGCTGCTACAGAGTAAGCCCTGCCATGTGTACACACCAGCCTAGGTCTCACAGGGTGGTAGGGCATCTAACAGGTCCTCTGTTGATGATGTTAGATTTTGGGTGGGCTCATATGGGATGTGGTGGTCTTTCAAATATCTCTTGGCTCCAAGTTGCTTGGGGCTTTATAGGACAAGACCAGCACCTTGAACTGGAAACAAATAGGAAACCAGTGCAGATCTTGTAAGATCAATGGTCTCTAAAGTGCACAATTGATAACAGTCTGGCCACTGTATTTTGCACTAGCTGTAGCTTATGAATATTTTTCAAGGGTAGACCCACATG
Source organism: Gambelia wislizenii (assembly GCA_030847615.1). Classification (NCBI taxonomy): domain Eukaryota; kingdom Metazoa; phylum Chordata; class Lepidosauria; order Squamata; family Crotaphytidae; genus Gambelia; species Gambelia wislizenii. The sequence goes on along the minus strand of JAUMIR010000001.1, from coordinate 339,019,657 downwards.
GAGTGCATTACCATAGTCCAATTTGGGAGGTGATTAAGGCATGAATCACTGTGGACAGACCTACCTCCCTAACAAAGGGTGCAGCTGGTGCACTAATCAAAGCTGGAGAAAGGCATTCCTGGCCACAGCAGCTACTTGGCCTTCCGGAAACAGGACTGGGTCTGCAGCTGGCCCCCAAATTATGAACCTGATTTCTCATAAAGAGTGCCACCCCATCCACAACATGCTGTGAATCCAACCCCAGGTTAGCCCCATTTTATTTTCACATCAACCCTGTGGAGTAGGCTAGCCTGAGAGAAAGTGAGTGGCCCACCTGAAAGATAGCAGTGAAGTAGGTCCAGGAAAGAACACAAAGATGAGCAATGTTAGGTTGTCTCCTATTATGACTGATATTTAGTGAAGTCTTTCAGTTCATGCCATTTCTTTCATTTGAGTGAAAACTGAGCAAGAACAGATACAGTTTCAACATAGAGTAATCAAGACCTATTGTTGAGTGTGGGATGAGGATCCTAGAACCCCCCCCCCTCCCAGACATTGTTGAACTCCACTTCCTATTATCCTTTGTCACTAGACATAGTGACTGGGGCTGATGGGAATTAGCATCTGAGTCCAACAACAACTGGACAGGCACAGCTTCTCTACCTCTTATCTATAGAATAGTCCCCACCTTGCCTTCAAGTGGTTCCTTGTGATGCAGATGTCAGAAAGCCTTCAACTTCACGTCAGAAAGAATGTTTGTCAGATTTCACAGAATTTCATTTTCTATCTTGGGTGCCTTCCTGAGTCATACCCTAAATCACTCTCTCAAATAATTCTCTTCTATGAACAGAACACCACAGGAATATATTGTCATGAATTCTCCTTTTGTGCTGTGCTTCACTGATAACCTTAGAAATGTCAAGTCTTAAGCAGGTGGAGAAGGGGCCTATGAAGAATGAAGAAGAGAGCAATCACCTCTAGCATGTTGGTAAAACATTTAAGAGCAGATCTAGGATGAAATGATTTCTGAAGCACGCTGCTAAACCTCAAGTCCTTTGTTAAATAACAAACAGTGCCGTCCCCAACATCTTCACTCGGAAGTAATTTCTTCTGCTTCCAATGGGGCTAACTCCCTAGTAATCAACTGTCACATGCAAGATTTGTCCCTCTTTGATTGTGTAAGCCATGGACAACCTCCTGCTGGGTGTAGGACATTTTTGGACAGACTGCAAGGGCAAGAGAATAGTCCTTTCTGCCCCACCCAAAAAGGAACTTATGTGTATGTAAGCTGCACTCATGCATACAAAACAGGAGTCCAGCCATAGTCTGATAGTCTAATAGAACATTTTTGTGGGGGGAAATTCCAAAAAGCAAACCTTTTTATATAAAGGATCCCATTTTACAACACCATTGTATATAATGGGACTTGAGAATCCACAGATTTTGGTATCTACAGGAGTGTGTGTGTGTCAAAGAACCAAACCCCAGTGGATACTGAGGGATAATTGTACTTTAAATTCAATCTGTATCTACAATTCACTGTGACACTAAAGTGCTGCATAGATAACAATAGTAATAGGAAAGTTCTCCGCATGTGCAGTGATTCATTACACAAGTGATTTTACATATACGTGATATCTGTAGTTTATGCTAATGTAGTATATACCGCTATTAGGTTACTCAAGGGTTTTTGCCCTGAGGGATAAAGAACTCTATTATATATATATATATATATATATATATATATATATTTACTACTCCGCATCCAAAATCTCAGGGAATTTATAATGATTAAAAGAGTTCAATAAATAAAAATGGTCTTTACTGCTCATATCTGTATCTATCTCTAGAGAGAGGGAGTGGGATGCTTATTGTTTTAATATTTTTAATTATTTTAATATTTTTATCTACACCACTTGATGATGCTCCCTTAAAAAGAAATATATTCCACAAACAAACAACAACAATAATTAAATGTTAATGTAGCACTGTTTCTACAACAGACTCAGAGATTTACTTCATATCTATAAACAGAAACTCATTTGGCTTAAAGATTTGTAGCTCTTCTGGAGTAGAGAAATCACAAGCCATCTTCTCATATAGTTTCTTTCATATGAAATATTCATATGGAACAAATTCCTCTGGATGATATAAACAGATAGCATGCCTAGCAGTTTCCTACTTTTGCTAAAACAGAAACCTGGGAAAACACCAGTGCCTCGCCCCTGCCTCAACTGTTCCCCATTTTCTCAATTCAAAGGATAGGAAGATATTATTTTACCCAGTGGTATGCTACTATCCTGGTGCTTCCAAAGACAAAACTGAGCAGCTGTGGAGCTGAAGCATTACTATACAAGATCCTGCCCTTTATTGTGCTTCAGGACAGAATAAAGGAGGAGGTTTGGTGTCTCTGAAGAATCATTTCTGTTGTAGTACACACACCCAAAAGGTATTGTGACAATTTAAAGTTAACACTTCTACTGCATCATAAGCTTTCTTTGACTATAGTCAACTTCATCATGAAGGATAGATAGATCGATATCCTGATTCAAGCATTTGGTACCCATGCATACTGAATATGTGAAGAGGGAAATGGGAGCGTGAGATGGTAGCTGTGTTTGCTCAGCAACAATCTGTGCATCCTAGCTGACACATCATTTGCTTGATCTGGTTTGAAAGGAATCATGAGGGTCACCTTGTATGCATGGAGGTGCATGTAACAGAAGGGTTGGGAATACTGGTCAGTCAAGGTCCTCGTCCACAGGAGGAAACCCTATACATATAGAAGGCCCTTCACCCCCTTCATAGTGTCGAAAACCTGTGAACTGGGCACGAAGAGTGATTGTATCATTTACAAGGCTAGCACTCCCCATTCCTTCTCAGAGTATCAGATACATGAATACTACCATACACATAAACACATACTATTGTAAATAGTAAAGAAAAAAGCCATAAAATGCAAGCGATACAGCCATCAGCATTTCTATGCTAGCCTGAAACATATAAAAGACTGAACATTTGCAAAAGCAGAATGGTTGTAATAAAACAATCTCCCTAGCTTTGCTGTAGTCATTTGATACCTTAAGTAAAAGCAAAAATATTTGGGACTGCTGGCTTAGTCATTAGGCTTGTCTAGATGAGCTATTTATCCCGTCTTGCCCCCGTCTTGGAGCCCTGCAGTCCAAATGATGCAGAAATTTTGCCCCTGGGCAGTCCTGGGCAGTCCTGACAATGCCTGGGGCAAAGCTGGGAGAAAGCTGAGGTAAAGCCTGTTAAGCTGTTTTATTAAAATACCTAGGAAAACCTGATTCATTCAGAAAAAACTGGATCAAGTCCCACAGAAACACAGGAGTCTATACCAGTATGCTGGCCCATATCTGCATCCACTGCTGGTGTCTCTCCGTACCCAGGAAGGAGGCCCTGAGTATGTGATCAAGGCTCCTTGCATGTGACCAGCCTTGATCACATGCTGAAGGCCTCCTTCCTGGCTTCAGAGGGACACCAGTGGCAGGGGCAGTGGCAGTGGCAGCTGCAGCTACAGGGCTGGTAGGCAGGCACAGACTCCTGCCTGTTTTGTGTATGTAAGTATGGGGAGGGGAACCAGCTAGATCCAGGGCCAGAATACACCAGCCAGAAGGTGCCGTATTCTGCCAGGTCTAGACAAGCCCTGAGATTAGGCTTGCTTGATGCTCAAAATGAGCCATATTGCTTGGGTGATTCTTCTTAGGTCCTGAACAAGAACATAACAATACAGGAGAAAATACATAAGCATTTCATTTACTGTAAGTGATAGACCTTTGGCAACATTTGCTGGTTAATTGCAGCCCATGTTTTGTTGGCTAATTCACAGTCGATCACAATATTTCAGGGAGGAGTAAGCATTCATGATCCTTTTTAAAATTCTGTTTTTGTGACAGCAAAATCAGGATTAGGTTATTGAACTGTACTGGAAGACTTTGGAGAATACTACATGAGGGTATTTTTCAGTGATTGTACTGTGACATAACGAAGCAGAAATATTTCCAGCATACAAGCCTTACCTACTGCACGGTGCCCTCCATTCCATTTCTGAAATGGAACAACGGGTTTTCAAAGTGCTACAAGCACACCACATGCCATATGAAAACCATGCCTCCCTATGATCTCCTCCTCCTCCATCTTTAGAACGTCATTTCCTCTACTTTGTTTGCATATATGGCCCTTTAAAAAAATTATGTATCATGTTAACTCTGTGAGTCCTTCATTCAGCTCACATGGAGCCCTCACCCCATATAAGCCTTGTTGGTGAAATAGGCAGTGTGTCAGTCTCTTAGGAGATTTTCAGATGGGAAATAACCCCCGCAGAGGTCGGGAGAGAAACGGGGCTGTTCCACTTCCTGCACTCCATTTCACACACACCCGTCCTTCTCCTGACCTCCATTTGTTCTCCCTCCGTCCTGCTTTCATTTTCCTTCCACTATTTCCTGCTATTTTTTACTAATGGAAACTAACAGAGTGCCCGTGAATTTTTTTTAAAAAAACATTTCTTCGGCTGGCAGTGAATGGAGTAGCCACTGAAGGAGGGGGAACGTCATGTGATCTGAATTATTTCACTTCTGATATTAGTGCTGAAGAATAGTGCAGTATTCCTCTTGGAGACTGCAGATTGTGCAAAATGCAGCAACAAGGGTGCATTGACTGGCTTGGCAGTGCAGAACTGCTTAATGTTGGTTCTTAAATGGCTGCACTTGTTGCCTGTTCATCAGAGATCCCAATTCCAAATGGTGGTTCTGATATTGTGCCATAAATTTCTCTTCCCATAGTACTCTGCCATTGACTTGATATCTGCTGGGAAAGTCCTTTTGGCCAGACCATCAGTTATAAAGTCTGAAATTCAGAATAGAGCCTTCTAGCTGTGGAATACTTTGTCCCTGAAAGTTACATTGCTTCCAATACTGGTTAGTTTTCAGCAGCAGGTAAAAACTATCCTGTTCTATGAGACCCTCTGAGTAAATTGTTGTGCCCATGCCTCAGAGCAGAATAGCTGAAGGGCTTATTACATTGCGCTACTGACTAATTGTGTGTTTATTGATTTAATGTTTATATATTGTGTAGTGTGATTCATCCTGAGATCATTTAATTATGAGATATTAATATTATAAACAAATAAATACACCAAATGTTCATTTGGCATTAAATTGTTAGTGGAATGACAAAGGCTATCTGTATAGTCAGTACAGCACTCATTGGCATCAATAGACTGTATTGAAGAATTTCAGCCATAACCTTCATAATACACCACAATTATGGATCCTGTTGGCATTGACTTATTACATTCTATCCTGAACTTGTAAATAAACAATATGGGAGAGATACCAAACAGATTGTCTGTCCTACTCAAGTCCATGGCAAAGTGATACAACTGTGGTTTAGTCAAAAAAGAAGAGAAAAGAAGAGACACGAAAAAGCACTATTCACCATAAACTAGTTTACCAGTAGGCTGCTTTGTGAAGGATGTTCTAGTTGAAGGTTCACTTGAAGGGTTCTGATTCATCCTTGAGGAAAGATTGTTGGCCACTTTCATGGCCACAGGCAACTCTCATATTCCCCTTGCTTCTAGTTGGCAATAGCAGGCCCAGCCAACACTCCTCAGGTGATATAATGGGTCTGAGTCTACCAGTTCCTGATCCCTAGATTGACTACTGGTATTGTAAGGAGATTGTATCCTTAAATGCCTAAGTAAGAATCATCCATACCACAGTATTTCTGATTTCTATGTATGGTTATAACAACTGGCAGTGAAAAAAGCTGATAGGAAGAAAATAAACACATTTCAAATGTGGTGCTGAAGGAGAGTTCTACAGATACCATGGACTGCACTGCTAAAAAGATAAATAGAGCAAATCAGGCCTGAACTCTCAGAAGAAGCCAAGATGACGAAACCAAGACTGTTGTAATTTGGACATATCATGAGAAGCCATAACTCACTGGAAAAGACGATAGTACTTGGAAAAGTGGAAGGAAGAGGTAGGAAAAGAGGAATAGGAAAAGTGGATTGACTCAATCAAGGAAGCCATGGCCCTGGTTTGCAAGACCCAAACAGTCTTGGGCTTTTTGGAGATCTTTGATTCATAATGTTGCCATAGTTGAAGTTGACTTGTTGATAAATAAAAATAGCAGCAACAAATTTTAAGGAAACAATCCATCACTCTAATAATAATTATTGCAGGGTGTGTGTGTTAGAAGGTGCCCTTGCTGTTTAAGATAGCACATCCTTCTTATTTTATTTATTATTTTATTATTTTTCATTGTGATAAACTGCATTTGAGTTGGAGCCAAAGCACATTTGTGATTAAAAGCTCCAAGTGGTAGAAGAGCTCCTTCCATCCATCTTTTCTACTGGGTGAGGGTGCTTCTAGTCTGGAGGTGGGGAAACTGCTGCCTGCTGACTACTTGTGGCCCCCAGGGATTTTTTGTGGGCCTTCGGATTCCTAGTGAACCCCCTGAACCCTCCAGAACCTGGGAAGGGGGCACACACCCCTGAACTCAGTAAAGAACTACTCTGCTTCCAGGAGTGGTAGATAATTAAAAAAATTGTGTATGTATATATATATATATATATATATATATATATATGCAATTTACAACCCACCGTCCTCCCAATATGTGTTCTCTATTGGGTTTACAGCATAGATTAAAACAAAATACAACTAAAACAATTTATGATTTAAAGTTTTTTTAAAAAAAAAAGTTAAATAAGCAATCCTATTGAAACACCTTTTTTTAAAAAAATTGAAACATTTGAAACAGAGAAATGAGGATAAAGGTGAAGCACCATTGTTATCCTAAGAGGTGGTGGGTGCTTTAGAGATCCACCCATGATGCCAAAATCTCTGTGATTAGTTGGGGGAATTATTAGCTCAAAGGAGCAGAGTCCTGACAAAAGTTGCCCCTGCCTTTTTGGGGGCAGTCCTGGGAGTGTTGTGAGCAGAACTCCACTTGGGGTCTTCACAACTGGAGGAAAAAACCTTTAAACCCAACCCTCAGATTTGAGAGTGATACAATGGTGACTTAATTTGTTCTGGCTCCAAATTTTGGGATGCAGAAAAATGTGAATCGTTATGATAATATTTAAAAAATATTTGCTTTCTATATGTCCTCCCTACTGGAGAAAAATGTGATAATGTTAGAGCCACAGAAATCTAGCTGAAAGTCAAGGTGGTATGGCAGTGGTTTTCAAACTGTGGAGCATGACTCTCCGTGTGTGTGTGCAATAGGTGCTCAAGGTCAGTGCAAGAAAATTATTGGACAGTAAATTATTAAAGTCCCTCAGTCTCAGGGCAGCAGCGGAGATGGTGGCAAGCCCCAGGTGCCAGGCATGCATTCTTGGGCTTGTGAAATGGCTGGATGGCAGGCTCTCTGGAGGAGGTAAGGGATAGATAAAAGTCCCTATGGTGTAGGGCAGTGTTGGCAGCAAGAGCGGGGTTCCAGGTGCTCATTCTTCCTGCTTTTGATGTGGCACTTCTGTTCTTTCTGTTCCAAAGGTGGAAATGGTGGCTGGCTAGACATGGTGGAGTAGGAAGAATGTGCCTCTGGGGACCAAGGCTTCCTGCCATTGCCTCCACGGGGGGGGGGCACACAACATCCATATTTAGATGTAAAGAGGGTCACAGAGGTAAAAACTTTGAGAACCACCTTCCCAAGGTGAAGTGGACTTTCTTCTGAAGTTAACCAAGCCAAACATGGCCCCCTCTTAAAGCTTCTTTCAGATTTTGAGCAGGCAGATAGTATTGCACCAAAAACATCAAGGGAGGGGGAGAGGTGAATGAGAGGGAGTGGAACTGAATGACTGACAAGGCTGCCTTCTAATGCTAGGCCATGTTTTAACTGCAGCTTTCCAGTTGCTGTGCTTTGGGGAAGGGATTGCATGACATTCTTCTAAATGTCATCATGGTTCTCTGGTTTTCAAGCATCATAATTCTTCCAGTCCCTGCATTATTCTTCTGAAACTTTGCAGCTTTCTTGCCTGGTGGTGGAGGAGCTCTATAAGATGTGCCATATTCCAATAGATCCTGAAGAGAAATTGCTAGAACCTAGGGTTTTGCTAGAAGACCTTGACAGACTACTATCCAGATCCCCCTTTTTACCCTAAGAGCATCTCCTTGAAGTTGTGGGGAAATTATAGCTCAAAAGGAGGCCTGAGAGAGGAGAGTAACTTTGGGGATCTTTTCACCTATATATACTGATACTAACTGCAGAGAGCACTCCAGTTGAAATTAAACAAAGGGGTCGTTTCCATGGCAAAATAAATCCTCAAACAATGCGACAAGAAGCCTGATAGTTCCCACGCATTTCGAAGCAACAGCGCCCTTTTCAGAAGGAGGGGGTGCAAAAAACCCATAAGTCCCGCAGTATCAGCTTTCGCTAGTTTTCCAAACTTTTTTGATTAAGTTCGCAAAAATGTGCATAATTTGTCATGGGAACTAATGATCATATACCTTTTTGAATTACTGTGAGCAGAGCTGAATCCTGATTGGTTGGAGTGACCATTGTGCTTTATGTGAATAGAGGGGTTGGAGAGAAAAAAATTAACCCTCCTTCTGCTTACAAATTTGCTCTGAGCCCTTCCTGTTTGTTTCAAACACAGGCTTTGGGGGTTGGGAAAATGATCGGGAGGAGGACCCCATGCTTCGCTGCTGTGAGAGTGTGTGTGTTTGTGCATTCGTCTATGCGAGCGAAACAGACTATCGCATGTTCATCCTTTTGTTTGTCTGTGCTTCCATTCACTTGCCTGCATTCAAGGCTTCAAACAATCAAGAATGAGGCAAGCTTCTGTGGTGTGTGTGTGTGTGTGCATGAAGGGAAGGGAAGCAGTCCCCTCCAGCATGCTTTTGCTTGTTCGTCTTTTCTTTCACTCCTTTCTTTATAGAAGCCTTTCGGGGCTGGGGAAGATGGGGGAAGTTGACAAATCGCTCTTTCGATCTTTTGTTTGTTATTTTCTTTCCTCTCATTATTTATGCTCTCCATGACCCCCTCCTTGCTCCCTCCCCGCCTCCTGACTGGCTTTAATCATCTGGAGGCGATCCCCCCCCCACCTTTGCCTGTGTGTACTATACGGAAAGCAGAATTCCTCATCTTTCGAAATGCTGGGGAGTCGTGTGATTTATGCTCTTCTCATGCGAAAGAACGGTAATCCGGAATCTTGTGAACTTTTTCCTGTCGTGGAACCGGCCCCACAGTATTTTATTTGAATTAACACAAGAGATAAACTACTGTACAAGAGCACACACTTTTAAGAACCATATAAGGCTATTGAAGAGAAAGGCTGAAGGGTTGGATAGAAATAAGTCAGGGGGTGGAAGGGTGATAGTTACCAGACTTGGAGAAAGAGGTCTGTGCAGTGGAGAGACATAGGAGATTATCAGACGTGACAAAAACTGTGTCAGAAGAATGCAACAAAAACAGAAATGGGCAACATTACCAGACGTCATTGTCCTTTAGTGTTCCAGGGGAATAGCATGGGTGTGAATAAGGTGTCCCTTTTTATTGATGGCTTAGCCCTGGCAATATAAAAGTGAAGCCTTATCTGCACCAGTGCTACATCCTTGGAACGGCTGAGGATGCAGGTGTCTGATAAAGCTGTCCTTTCTGTTATTGTCATGCTCTTCTGATGTGGTTTGGGGCACAGTTTTTTGCCGTGTTTCCCCATGTCTGATAATCTCCTCAGACAGAGTCTGACGATGGCACAGAGAATCCAGTCCATTGAGAAAGACAGTGACAAGGTGATATGCAGAATAGTGTGTCCAGTCTCTGGCACACAGAATGACGGATTTGGACTGTGGCACACCTGGTTGGGATCAGAGCCACATTTATACCCTATTTCATACCCTGAAGGGGTGCGTTGGTTATGAAAAAACCTGGATGGCTTTCCCATGGATCAGACAAAGGGTCTGAAACTGAGTTGATTGCCTTAGCCCCGGAGAGACAAAACACTGATGGGATCTCCAACAACCTCTTAATGTTTGGTCAGGTAGGGTGTATAGGAAAGATTTCCATATAGGGTATGGGTGAGGGAAGGTTACTGATTGCATGATTGAAAGGATTAGCATTGACCCATTAATGACTGGGATTGCCGCATAATCCTATCAGGGTTTTCCCACCATTATGATTCTGGACACATCTCAGGTCATCATGACCTCAACTGTCCTCCAATCAGCTTGACTCCAAACAGTACCCGGTCAGCATGACCCCAACAAGTGTCCACTATGTGCAGTTATGAAATAGGGGTGGTAGGGTATGCTAGTATCCCATAATCTGGTCCACCAAACAACTTGCCAAGGTCACACTTTTGCAGTTTCTGAAGTGTTTGCATGTTCCCTGGCATCACTTTAGGGAAAGTCTAAGACATCCCAAATAAAGCTGTGCCCTCTGATTTATCTTCTGGAGGTTCTTTCCCTATGTATTCTATCTCCCTCCTCTGCATTCCTCTTTCGGCATATGTGTATATATTTACTGCTTTTATATAACAAACAGGCTCCTCATACGGTTTTATCCTGCTGATCTTTTCTATAGTTTATCTGATCCTCCCCCAGTCTTTTCCTATTGAAGAAATTCCTTTTTCATATTAAATGAAGATGTCTCATCTAACAATGAGAAGGGGATTGTGCCAGGCAGTATCTGGGGCACCATCAAGAGAGTGTATGGGGATATCCTCAGAATTAGGTTTCCCAGATCTCCATCCCCTCCTTTTTGCCACCATAACCAAGCGCAAGGGCTAAGTTCTGCTCTTCCCTGTCATGAGAGCAGAAGTTTTGAAATCCTATTCCCCTTACCCTCTTACCCCTTTCTCTTTTTTCCTTCTCCAAATGGCCTTAGAACCCTGATTTGCTTAGCCTAGATCAGAGGTACTCAAAGTGGCGGTCCATGGATTGGTGCCAGTCCATGAGCCATTAGTTCTCTGTGAGTTTCCAAGAAAGAAAGAAACAATTGTAGCCAATGGGCACAAATGAGGTACCAGTTGCTGGCACATTGGGAAAATACGGGGCAACAGTTCTTGGCACAAAAAAATATTGCTCGTCCCCCGCATCTGATAGCTTGGGAAGCACTGGCCTAGATCCCTGCTACTTCCTGGACATAGAAATCCAGTCCATAATTAATCTCATGAAGTTGTGCAAACTCCCTCTCGTTCAAGCCTCACCAGGAATATTATAACATAACCATGGTACTTTGTTGTTAATCTTCCCCATGTGGGCTTTATATACCTTTGTGCCTCAATTCTGTATAAATGTAACTGAGCTAGTGAATTCTCTCCTATAAACTTCCAGTTCTGCCAAGAAGTAGTTATGCTGGCAGTTCCCCTTAAAATGTATATTTAAAGGTACAATGAAACCTGGATTCATTTTGGTGAAATGTGCCAAGGATACTCTCTGCTAAGGGGAGAAAGAGACCACTAAGTTTACTAATTTTATCCAGTTCTGACAAACAGAAATAAGGGTGTAGCCAGGACCATCTAGGGCCTACTTCAGCTCCATCCACTTTTAAGATCTCAGTGGTGATTATCTCTGTGTCATCATTATCTGAAACAATCCGATGTTGCAGGACATCGCTCATCACACACACACACCATTCCAATTTTGTCCGGAGGAGGTAAGAATGGGCATGCTCTTGTGCAAATGTCATACTCCTCTTGCTCCCATCTCCTCTGTTTGAGAGTTGACTGGTATATTTTGATAATCATTTTGGCTTCTCTTTTACCCCAGTCCTACCTGTGATGAGTACAGGACACAGACTCTTCCATTGGTTTCTGGTTCACTGAGTTGTGACTGGCGACATTCTTTGAAGCACCCTATTTACCCAATGTTTTCCAGATTTCACTTTCTTTTTTAGTTCTGCTGAAGCAAATACGGTATCCCATGGGTTGCTAACTATGACTGTTGAAAAGGAAGCGATAACCTTTTTCATGCACTGGTTTTGAATATATTACAGATACTTCTCAGTCATTTCAATCAGACTACTTTTGGCTATAGTTCAGAGGAAGGAACTGGCAAAACCACCTCTGAGAATCCCTTGCCTAAGAAAACCTTATGAAATTCATGGGGCCGCCATATGTTGGTAGGCAACTTGAAGGCACGCGCACACACACACTCCCCCTTTTGGAATAGTACAGTTCTGCCAGTTGTCAGAACTTGCTGCTCACTTCCCATAGCAGCATCCATCAGTCAGGAAATGCTTGCTTGGCATTCAAGGCTGACTTGAGCCACCCTTCTAAGCAAGGTGAAACCCCAGCATGGAATATATATATATATATATTTGGACTGCTGGCTCATTTCTCATTAAGGGGAAATCTCACCTTCTCAGAGTTTCTAACTTTCATCAGAGTTTTGCCCCCACAAGCTCTGGCTTGACAAATGCTAACCTCACTCACTTTGAAACAGTTTCCCACCAGGAAATTGTGGCAGAGATCTTCAGTCCCTGCTCTGGATCTCTCAAATGCTCAAACCAAATTCTTTCATCTTCTGAACTGTCTCCTAAACACAGTATTGTCAACTTGGCAAATCAAACATGTGCTATTTATTTATCCAGCTCAGGGCCCCAGATAACTGATGCAAGGATTGTAGTGCAGTGCTCACAAAAAACCATTAAAACTCCCTATTTCCCAAATGTTTTCTATCTTGTCACTCTTTGCCTTCCATCCTCACAGAGATAATTAAAGATGTTCATCACAGTTCTCTTGAAACTTTCCCCAAAGCAGATCATAGTATACAGAATGTCATTCATGGTACTGGCGGTCTCCCAAGTTATGATCAACATCCTCAGACAAATGCAGAAAAATGCTTGCTTTGAGATGTTGTCCCTTGTGGTACTGATGTTGGCATCTTGTATCAATTACCATACCCTGTGAGAAACACATTGTTATTCCCTATAGCAGGGAGGAAACAGATCCTATCAGTGTCCCAGCTCTAAAAGCATGTGAAATTGCACATATCCTGATTGTCTTCATGTGTTAACTTGACTGTGAAGGCCTAAAGTGAGACCAATCTGTTTCTTTTCAGAAACAATTGAATGCTATTATACTATCCTCATTGCAGAAAAAAAAAATGTGATTCTCCAGGCTTATCTAGTAACCTGGAGTGAAGGAGAAGTGGAAAACACATTTGTATCTGTACTAGATTTACTATTTTGTATGTATTCTTTATGTTTCTGTGGGTGGATCAGCTGGCTGGGACACAAAATTTGAAAGGTTTATCTATGTCTATGCTGGCTAGGGGATTCTTGGAGATATAGCCTAAAAAGTAATCTGTCCAAATTCTGCTCAATCCTATGTACTAAAAGCATGTTGGCTCAGATCATCCTCTGGTTCTGTTATGTAGTCTGCTACATGTGTGTCAAATGAGGTCAAATGAGTAACAAGTTAAGCAGATGCTGGGGATGACACTATGGACTTTTTCGGACGCTGAAAAATAACGCAAGCAGCCTCGTCGCGTTGCGAGGCTGCTGCGCTGCAAAGCGTCAGTTTCGGATGACGCTTGCCTCTTCTGGTACTGTTGCAGTACCGCGGGGAGAGTTGAGCATCATATTTTGTTGATTTTTAATCACGATCAACTTTCATGAGTAAAAATCAATGAAATATGACGCTCAACTCTCCCCGCGGTACCGCAACAGTACTGGAAGGGGCAAGCGTCATCCAAAACTGATGCTTTGCAGCACAGCAGCCTCGCAATGCGACGAGGCTGCTTGTGTTATTTTTCAGGGTCCAAAAAAGTCCTATGTGTTGATGCCAAGAAGGGGTTTACTTTGGAGCAAGTATGCTTGCCCACATGTCTTTCTGCACGTTACCTGCTGGTGGAGCCAATTTTTGCACTTTGTTTAACACAAGTACACTCTTAAAGTGTATCTTACATCATACTGCTCCACAGGGTAGAAAATCTTTATGATCTATTTTGCTATGTAGCAAAAGAAACTGTACAGGGAATAATGATAAAGTATGTCACAACATTGCAATTAAAAATAATAGGACTTTACAAACAAAGAATGTCAAGTCTTATTTTTCTGCTAATAATATCCTGTGTACACAATTATTTATTCATGCTCTTGTCTTCTCTCAAGTGTAGCAAATGATTGGATGGAGTCATACATTTGTTTTCATTGATCTGGCAACAAGCCATAGGAGACGATGCTGCTAATTAGAATGAGGGTTGTTAATTGTAACCTAAGGTCATAATGGTGGCCAATCTCTTTGCTCCATTGGTCAAACTCACTGTCATGAATCCTGTCAGTGCAACATGTTGTAGTCTATGGGTACATCTACACTATAGAAATAATGCAGTTTGACACCACTTTAACTGCCATGGCTCCATTTTACAGAATCCTGGGATTTGTAATTTTGTGATGCACCAACACTCTTTGGCAGAGAAGGCTAAAGAACTTGTAAAACAAATCCCAGGATTCCATAGGATGGAGCTAGAGCACTTAAATTGGTGTCAAGCTGCATTATTGCTACAGTGCAAATGCAGCCTAATGTCAGTGCCCATATTAAGTGTACAGTTTTAAGGGAATACTGTACTAGTGATTCATAATTAGCAGTGTTGAACTGTTTGTTACTGAATGTTGCTCCTTTTTGCATTGTACCTTTTCTCAGGCATTATTCATTATCACATCTATATATATTATTCTCTTGGGTATGTTGTGCTGGTTGGCCACTTAGGAAACATAGCCAACCAATCGTAGTGCTCCGTTGGCCCACCAATCAGCAGCTTGAGGGTGTTTTTCAGCACCACCTTCTTGGCTACAGCCACATTTTTGCCTGTTCAGCTGCAGTAACTAAGTACTCAGCCAGCTCCCCTTGCTGTCTTAATATGCATGCATGGGGAAAAATAATGTTGCTTTCTATGTGTCCCCCACCCTCTTCTTTCTCCTTTTCCCTCCTGTCCTACCTACCTTGCAGGGTAGGTTTTTCCCCCTTCATCTGCTCTTCACCCCTTCTGCACCCAAAAACATGAGCCCTTTCCCCCCTCCTTCTGTCAGGGTAATATTGCTTTGAGTGCAAAAGGAAAAATGTTGGAGCAACAGACCACAGACTAGTACAGCTGAAGTGGCTTTGTTCACAGCTGTGACTAGGCAGAGGAATGACTAGCAAACACACCTATATAGTCAAAGCACATGATGCATTGTGTGCGGGTTGGTGTCATGGAGAAAGAGGAGTGTTGATAGACATTGGAGAAATTGCTGTTGACTTTGTTAACAAGGTTTGCTGTGTATATACTGTATTTGTTTATATTGAAACTGAAGATAAAGACCTTCAGATATTTTTGGATGAACCTCTCTGTCTGTAACTCTTTTTTGTGTGCGAAAGTGGGTCAGAGGGGTGGAACAACTGCTAGCTTAAGCTTTTGTTTTTGTGTCCTTTCTGCTGTGCAGTTCTGCTTATTTGGCTACCCCTGGGTTAGTTTGTCCCCAGGCTGTGCCAGGTGCCTCTCAGTGAGCCTATACTGAGTGGACACCTTCTGCCCTGAGGAACTTACAGGTTGCAAAACAAACAAACAAACAGCCTGGAATTGGGTGGGAAGGAGATGGGAGGCTGCCCTGGGGTTCCAGGACCTCTTTTCCTTCCTTAGGGGAACCCTTGGGGTCCTATGGCCACCCCTGGTTCTTCTTCCTGTGGGGACAAAGGCTTTCTTGCAAATGCTGCACCAGACGGGCTGCCGCCTGCTAAAATAACCCCTCCGGCTGGTAGGAGGAACCAAAGCCTGTGAGGGAGAGGGAATAGAATGGAGCAAAGTGGGCTCTCATTGGCCGCCAGCTTCCCCACAATGGGAATCCAGCATGCTGCCCTCAAAGGGCAGCTGGTGTTGGAATGGAAGGGTGAGGCTCCACAGTCTGTGGGCGGGGCAAAGGTGAGCCCAAAGACTCAAGAAATAGTTAGAGGTGACCATCCTGTTCCTTGCTGGAGAGACTCCTTTGCTCCCTTTTCTATTAATTTCTATTTTAACAAGTGGTAGACAAGGGTCCCTGGACCCCCTCTTCTCTAAATGAGGCAGAACTTTTGCATGCTCTCACCAAGTATCTAGATCAGTGGTTCTTCACCTGGGGTCTGGGATCCCACAGGGGTCCTCGATGTCCTCACAGGGGGTCTGCAAAGGCTTGAAGGCTGCTCAGACCACCTCCTGTCTGCAGTGGAGCGGCCATGTGACAGGAGCCAAGGCAAAGTCTGGCTGGCTGGCTTGGCCTGCGCATTGCCAATCAATCCACTCCATCTACAAACATGCAGGAAGAAGCAGGAGAAAAGTCTTCCCTCCCACTCCAGTGCCTCTGAGGCAAAATTTCATGGATGGTGTAATTGTATTGTTGTTGTTTTAAATCTAAAGTCTTGAGGGACCATGGCAACAAAAGATATTTAAAGTGGCCACTGGTAAAGAAAAGGTTAAAAAACATTTTTGTAATTGTATTATTATTGTTGTTAGTGGTGGCGATAGGTGACCCATACCTGGAAACATCACCCAAGGAGACCTTCTGCTGTGCTTTCTGCAAGCGGACTTTTATCTCGGATTGGCCTTTTTAGTCATCAGCGTGCTTGCAGAAAGCGCGGGATGAGTCCTTCCTGAATCTTCGTTTGTGAAGAAAAGCCAGAGAGAGAGAGAGAGAGAGAGAGAGAGAGGTTATTGTTGTTATCAGGTATTATTGATATTGTTGTTAGGGTTTAAAATCTTGAGTGAAATCTTGGGGGTCCATGGCAAGAAAAGATATTTAAAGGGGAGGCCCTCATAAAGAAAAGGTTAAGAGCCACTGGCATAACTGTATTATTAGTATTAGTATTAGTATTAGTATTAGTATGTGTCCTGCTGGGGTTTCAAGCGGTGGCTGCAGCATGGAGCTTGGAGTGATTCCATCAGTATGATAGAAACATACAAAATGCAGTCATTAAAACATAATTACAGTAAACTTTCTGCACAATTAGAACAATTTGAAACATCCATTAAAAAGATAAAAGGCAGTTAAATGTGGATAAGTGCTAGTAAAAGCCCTTCTTTTAAAAATACCAAGTTCTGGAAAGTCTGGCAGAATAAGAAAGTCTTTGTGTGATGATGGGAGGACAGCAAGGAGGTGCCATTCCTTGGAAGGGAATTTTAAAACCTAGGAACAGTCTCTGAGAACAGCCTCTCTCATGTCCTGCCAGATATGACTGTGCGGGTGGCAAGACTAAGGACTTTTTCGGACGACAGTTTAGAACGCTAGCAGCCTCGTCCCCGTTGTGAGGCTGCAGCGCTGCAGAGCGTCCCTTTCTGATGACGCTCTGCCCTGCTGTCCCTCATGCGGTACTGTTGCGTAACTGCGGGGACGCAGCAGCGTTATATTTGGCATTTTTCTACTCACGAAAGTTGATCGTGAGTAGAAAAATGCCAAATATAATGCTGCTGCGTCCCCGCGGTTACGCAACAGTACCGCAAGAGGGACAGCAGGGCAGAGCGTCATCCGAAAGGGACTCTCTGCAGCGCTGCAGCCTCGCAACGGGGAGGAGGCTGCTAGCATTCTAAACTGTCGTCCGAAAAAGTCCTAAGAGAGGGTGTCAGGGGCTCAAACCTGAGTTCCCTTCCCAGGAGCTCCAGGTTAGCCCTCTCTCTGTAGGGTTAGTCCTGAGTTCAGGATTCTCACTCCAGGAGGTTCCCCACAGTCCCCCAAACCATCCAGTAGCCGCCACCACCCACTGGGTTCAGCTGGGGGGGGCTTATTTCCACCCTTGGGATCCCCCCTTTTTCACGCACAACACAGTGGGAAGTTGTGCGTAGTCTATATTAATCAGTGGCACTCCTTGCCACTATAGAATCAACTAACTCCCTCCTCCTAGCCCCAGAGGAGGTTCACAGTAGCATAGTCAAGAGTAAGGCACGTGGTAAGCATCAGTATAGGAAGGTAAATCAATTTACTTTATTCAAGAGAAGTAGTCATGCAATCTCACATGAGGCAGGATTCTCCCCTCCCTCAGGCAGGCAGGCTTAAAGTGATAGCAATACAGAGTATCAAGATCAAAGCATTACATTACTTAGGTTACATTCAGTTACTGATTTAGCTACATTCAACCAAAGTAAAGAAATTAAAAAGAATTCCCTAACGCAACTAAACAGGCCCTAATCTCTACTAAATACTTGCAGTTTGTTGCCTTGAGATCTTGTCCAGGCAGCTGGGAGCAAAAGCCAGAGATGAAATGGCTGTGCTCTACCAGCATAGCAGTCTTTGTTTTTCACATTTTCCAGAACCTCTTTCTCCAAATCCCACTCATCTCACTCACACTGGTCTCAAAACAAAAGCAATTAAAACCTCTCCAGATTTCCCAGGCTTAAAGCTGTAATTAGTCAATCCAGTCACATGGTGTTATGTTAATGATGCCCTCTCATTAGCTCTGTGAAGGTGGTGCTTGGGCCCCTTCCCATTAACCCTTTTCTTACCTGATATTATGCTGGCAAGACAATCTGTTTACAAACAAAGAGAGTTATAGTTCTCTAGCAGAATGATGGGAGTTGCACCTTGTGGCAACATGATGGAACTCCATCATGACAGATGGCTTCCCCTGAAGGGCCTAGACAGGCTCATGCAGGAGAACACAGTCCTTCAGATATCCTGGACTCAATTGGGCTTTATAGGTCCAAACAAACAAATATGGAAAAGACCAACCAGTCCTTTTGATTTGGTAAAAACCAAAAACTCTCATAGGCCTAACACAGGTCAGTCCACCCCCTCCCACAATGGCGCAGAATGGTGAATCACATCACCTGCAGAGCACAATTGGCTGTTTGGGAGGCAAAATATTTCACAGTGTTGCAAGTATTGTGCCCTTCATGTGAATAATTAATTTATGTATTTATTTAATTTATATCCTACCTTTCTCCTAGTGGGCCCCCCAAAGTGGCTTACAACAAATTAAAACAAAGAACAGCACCAATTTTATTAATACATTTTTTTAAAAAAATCAAATATACAAATCTATTAAAATGTAAACTTAACACGATTTAAAACAGACTTTAAAAACACAGAGTAAAAAAGAAAAAAGGGGACTGTGTGAACATGAGCATGTTAGCTTCACCCTCTCTGTCATATCACCATGCCTGTCCATAGCACTTGCCACATGGTGGGGAGGTAGGTTTCTGCACTGGGGGAACATTTCTTAGACATGGTGGCTCCCTGCATGACTGAGAATCCTGAGATCTTTCAGGGTTCTGAATGGTGCAGGGTGACTCCATGAATAAAGGAAATTCCCGAAATAGAAGATGGTCTTGCTGTGAAGGTAAGGAAGCCAGAGACAGGGACATCATGAAGGGGAGGATCCCACTCTCCTTCTCACATTTGTGGGGTATAGATGATGATGAGGATAGCTAGGTTGGGCTTGCGTCTCAGCCCCACAGGCCCATTGAGGCAGAGGTCCATGTAGAGAAGGTGAGAGAGGAATAAAGGGCACTCAGCAGAAATTTTAGCTGCATGGCCTTTGTTCTAATCTTGGCTTGTTTACACCAAAGGTCATTAATCTTCTAGCAGTAAAAAGAATCGTGCCCAACAGACTTTCACATCTATTACACCTTTAGTGTTACAAAACTCTGTGGATTATGTATGTAATATGAATCATTGACTGCTTATATGAATTTACTGGAAATTGACCTTATTTATCATAGAATCATAGAATTGTAGAGTTGGAAGAGACCACGAGGGCCATCCAGTACAATACATATAATTCTTTTTATGTATTTCCTGACTCTGTTAGGTGTCTGACTGAAACACCTACTAGAGAATTTCCAGCCAACATTTTGGCCACACATCTGGTGATGTCAGAAGGTGAGGCCACATCATGATGTCTGATATGGTGTCACAGGCCCAAATGTCATCCAGCCCACCATGCACTGTGGGAAGGGGATGTGGCTCACTGTTCCAGACCAGTTCCCAACCCATGGCTTAAGAAATGGGTGAGGATTTTGTTTGCTGTCATCATAATCAGTTGAAAGTGATTGGGGTGCATTCCAGCAGTCTGGGCCAGAGCCAAAAATGGGCAGAGTAATAGATGTGATTTTTGTTCAGCACACAATGGAAGAAAATAGATATTTGCATCCAGGTATTTCCCTTCCCAGTGGAAATTTCTCTGCATCATTTTTGTAGAATTGAGACGAAACAGCATGAACTAAATATAAATAACTCTGAGTAGAGGAGAAAAAAGGGTCCTAAAGTGAGGGGAGTTTGGACCTCCAGACTAAGGATAAATTGCAGTTACATCAGGATAATAGCACCTTAGGTTGGGACTCATTGCATGATGTTATTCCCCTCCTGTTGTTCTCCCATGGGAGACCATTTGGAAGGCATTTCTTTTTATTAACCAAAAAAATCTGTTAATGACCTCCTTACCCTCTTCTGTTGTGTTACAATTTCCAGTGTGAAAGTTCAATTGTGCTTCATGTCAATTTTGAGTGGCCAGTGGGCGTGGTTTGGGAGAGAAACATCTGTCTACCTCCAGTGATCAGGTGAGAAGAAGAAGGGGTGGGCATTTCAATTTGATTTCCTTTCAATTGGGGAAGTAACTGAGAAATTTTTAAACTCTTATTATAATCCATTGTCAAATGATCACTCCCCCCCCCCCAAAAAAACTGGGGCTTGTCAGAGAAGCCAACACTTTGCTAGCTGCCCCCCACACACACCTTGCTTCCTTTTCCAGCCTAGTTCTGGACTCCTTTTTTCTCTTTCTCTCTCTCTGTCTCTCACACACACACACACACCTCACACACACCAGCAAATGTAAGAGGAAAAGAGTCTTATAGTTAAAAACCATTTATTTAATTAACTCAGTAATTCTCACTTTCTTCTGGCTTCAGATTTAACTACACTGGCAGATGAAAACCAGCATTGGGCTAGATCAGATGGATAGATCAGTAGCTGCTGGCTTTCATCTGTCAGAGATTAGTGAAGTCTGAGAAGTTTGTTCTATCCCAATCAGGAAGTCTCCTGCAACAAGAAAAGGACTTATTTATTTATTTATTTATTTATATTTAGGTATTTATACCCCACTTTTCAGCCGCAAAGGCTCTCAGAGCAGCTTACAAATTGTTAAGCAAAAGCACTTTACACACCTACACTGCTTTATAGCGTGCTAGGCAGTATCCAAGTGGTTTCCAATGTGTGTTAGCTAACTGCCCCCACAAGTTGGGTACTCATTTTACAGACCTATGAAAGGACGGAAGGCTGAGCGAACCTTGGAGCTCTTGGGATTGAACTTGCAACATTGTGGCTGCAATACCAGCATTTAACCACTGCGCCACTAGGGCTCCCTAACATTTTTAAATGTTAGACTGTTTTCATTAAACTCTCTCTCTTTCTGTATGTGTACCAAACTAGGAAAAGGGGTGAGAATAATGTCTTGGAGGAGGTAGTGGGTGGGCAGTCCCAATTGCTTTTTATGATAAGCTTTTAGTGCACACAAATGCTATATCCTGGAATAGTTCTCAAGGTGCACAAGGAAAGAGAGCAATACTTTTGTTTAAAGAAAATATTTTTATTAACATATAAATTCCATGATATAAAACAAAATGTCAGATTAAACTACCACAGAACTGTTTAAATGAACTACAACAATTAACTACATAACATAATAAGTTAACAACAATTGATAGGGTAAAAAGAAAAAAAATACAGGAAGGAAAGAGAGCAATACTGATTGAACAGCGTTTTTAGCAACAACACTTGTAGTGGGAGAAGAGTCTCCTGAAATAAAGCCCCAGGGGGCTAGAGGCAGACATTTGACCCACAGGTTGACTCGACCTTATCTTACCAGATGACAAAAGATGAATGGAAACATGAAACTTTGGTTTCTTCATTGATTTCATATATACAGTAGTTTATTACAGTAATTTATATTAATTTTCTATTTTGCTCATTCTGTTTTTGCCATTTCCCCACTTTATACACAGATGAGGGGAGGTCTGGACTGAGTGTCATGAGATGTACCACCAAGGGAAGGATTCCTGTGATTTTATAAGAACCACCTGCAGTTCTTTAAGCTGCATGAACATTCACAGCCTCTGGAATCAGTGCACAGCTTTGAGGGAACTCCACTTGGCTGCAAAGAAGGTTTAATCGGTGCTGTTAGACGCAATCAGATCTGCTGAAATCTACTCCTAATCTCCACAGGGAAGGGTGTTTTCATTTTAAAAAATTGTGGTTGGTATTACTGGAAAGATTCCCCTCACATTTAGTTTTTTTCCTTTTACTTCCTTGAAGATCTATTTTAATGATCATTGAACTATTTGTTTTCAGTTCATTTGTGTAGCTGGAATGCAATGACTTTCAAGTTTTCTTTATTGTAGGATTTAGTTTAGTAAATCATGATGGCTGAATTCAGAAGAATAACACCAGGGTTAAGTAATATTTCTGTAGCAACAACAAGTTTTAGAAATACTATATTTAAAATGTAGTGTGGGTTCAGAGATTTATTCAGTAACCTCACATACTGCTCTAAAATTGTTTATGACATAGTCAAGTGTGGCAAGCAGTTGCGGGCCAGAGTGAGACAATTCCCGCCGGTAGCCCCTCCGTTCCCCACCCTCCCAGAATAATCACACAACACAGAGATAAGCTTCACAAAGTGTATTGGTACAAGTGAGATGAAGTGGCAGAAAAGGCCACAGCTTGTGGATGGTAGTTGCCTGGTTGGCGTATGAGCATGGGGGGGGGGGTAGATCCGGAACCTCGGTCAAAGGGTTGGCCAGGCACGGCCGGCTGCCGCGGAATAGCCACCTGGCCAACCCCCTGACCGGAAGCACGTGACTGGAAGCACGTGACCGGAAACACGTGACCGGAAGCACGTGACCAGGCCGAGAGGCCGTCCCGTGAGGGGGAGGGGGGAGCCCTCCCTCTTTGCATAAAACGGGGGTGTGGGGGGGGTGACCAGCCTGGAGCTGGTAAAAGGTTGGGGGCAGAACCCCCCCTTTGAGCCCCCCCACCCAGCTGCCCTCCATGCTCACCGCCGCCCGTACAAGCTGTGACAAAAGAACATACAAGCATGCAAGAGATCTAACTAATACAGAGTGATTCTAACTAGGGTGGGAGGGTTGGGTCTTCGGCTCCTCAGAGCCAACTGCCTGCCGCCGGCTGAGGGCCTCCACTAAATACCCGGCCGGCGGACCAGAGGGAAAACCGTGAGGCGTCGCCTCCTTTCCCTCAGCCAATCAGAGAGCCAGAGCACTCCGGCTCTCTCATTGGCCGAAGCGCCTGGCGGCCAGCCAATCAAGGAGGGGGAGCCCTTCACTGATTGGCTGCTGCTCGATCCCTCTCCTATCCAGTGGAGCTGGCTAGGAGAGGGCCTGAGAGCAGAAGATGGCGGCGCCCATGCCGCCACGCGGGAGGCGCTCCGGCGGGGCTCCCCTGGCCACAACCACGCCGCAGGGTGAGTCCCGCAGCTGCATTTGCAGGCCAGAGTGAGACAATTCCCGCCGGTAGCCCCTCCGTTCCCCACCCTCCCAGAATAATCACACAACACAGAGATAAGCTTCACAAAGTGTATTGGTACAAGTGAGATGAAGTGGCAGAAAAGGCCACAGCTTGTGGATGGTAGTTGCCTGGTTGGCGTATGAGCATGGGGGGGGGTAGATCCGGAACCTCGGTCAAAGGGTTGGCCAGGCACGGCCGGCTGCTGCGGAATAGCCACCTGGCCAACCCCCTGACCGGAAGCACGTGACCGGAAGCACGTGACCAGAAACACGTGACCAGGCCGAGAGGCCGTCCCGTGAGGGGGAGGGGAGAGCCCTCCCTCTTTGCATAAAACGGGGGTGTGGGGGGGTGACCAGCCTGGAGCTGGTAAAAGGTTGGGGGCAGAACCCCCCCCTTTGAGCCCCCCCCACCCAGATGCCCTCCATGCTCACTGCCACAGAGCCGAGCCCAGCTCGGCTTCCGCCAACCCGGCAGCCACCATCCTCTCACTAGACCAGCCTTCTGATTAGGGGAATTCAGGATGGGGCAATGGCGTGCACCAGCCCGGGGCGTATGTAAGAGGTGAAAGCCTTAGAGCGCCATCTGCCAATTTGCTGGATGGTGGTAGGCTGAAGGCCCTCCCCTGCTGCTGTGGTGGCCGCTCCGATGCGAAAAGTGTGCCATATTCCTCCGCCGGGCAGCCTAGCCGTCTCAGCGCCGCTCGAAGGATGCTGATGAATTGGAACCTGGTGAGCGCCGATGTGTCTTTGTGGATGAAGAGTATTCCTGGGATGTCGGGGCGTCGACGCAGGTAACGCCGCATGAGTGCCACCGGGCAGGGCCCTGAAACAGCCAGTTCAGATAGTTGGATTAGGGTCCCTCTGCCCTGTTGGTCGGTCTTGGAACGCCGGATCCGTATCTTCAGGCCGGACTCACTGACCGTTACGTCATCCCTCAGGAGGGCTCTGTTGGACCTGTCCTTCTTGGAGCTGCACACCAGTTCCCCGATCCGTAAGGCTGCAAAGAAAGCGGTGGAGAAGGCTGCCCAAAAGAGCAGGGCTTCATACCTGGAATTGCACATTCTGGGAAGTGCTGTCAGGAGATGACATAACAGGTCATACTGGATGGGCCTCCTGGAATCCGAGTCCTGATTCCCGCCACGCCGCCAGCCTTCCAGCGCTCTCCGGACCAGGAAAGAGTCACAGGGGTTGTCCTGCCCAGCCAGCTTGCAGAAGAAAGCGATGGCCGCCAGGTGAAGCGAGATGGACCTAGGAGCTAGCCCACGATCCTTCAGATCCGCGATATAGTGCAAGACCTCTCGGTCCGACGATGGCCAGGGGCTTACATAGCTGTACCTTCTTCTGAAGCCGCAGAAAAGGTGCATGGCCCTGGAATAACTGGCCCGGGTGGAAGGTGCCAGTGAGTTGAGTACCCCCTGAATCACCGTTCCTTCCCAAGGTGCCAGAGCTCCTCCGGAAACGCCATCGGACCGCGGTCTGCTTCTGGTGCTAGCTCCCGGAAACGCTCGTCCTGGAATCGAGACAATGCATCTGCTATTCCGTTGTCCACTCCTGGGATATGCTTGGCTGAGAAGGAGATGTTGTTAGCAAGACAGGTAAGGACAAACTTCCTGACGAGTCGCATGACCCTGTCAGATTTTGAGGACTGTTTGTTAATGATCCTGACCACTGCTTGGTTATCGCACCAGAAACAAACCCGTTTGTTCGTGAATTCCTCCCGCCAAAGGCAAACGGCCACCACAATAGGAAAAAATTCCAAGAAGGTGAGATCCCGGAGGATTCCCGACTTCCCCCAATCAGAAGGCCAACGTTGGGCACACCAGTGCCCTCTGAAATACACCCCGAACCCCAATCCCCCAGCTGCATCAGAATGCACCTGAAGTCCCGTCCCGAGCTTCTCCTCCCTCTGCCAAAAGGACACCCCATTGTAACCCTCCAGGAATTGCAGCCAAACCCCCAAATCCTCCCTCACTGACTTGGTAATGCGTAGGTGATGGTGAGGCGCCTTGGCACCAGCCGTGACCCGCGCTAGTCTGCTGCAAAAGGCCCTGCCCGGTGAGATGACCCTGCAAGCAAAGTTGAGATGCCCCAGCAGGGACTGGATTTCCTTAAGCGTGGCCTTCTCCCTGCTCAGCAGGTGGTGCAGCATGCTTCGTATGCCTTCCAGCTTGTCCCCCGGGAGTCGCGAGACCTCCGCCACTGAGTCTAGCTCGATCCCCAAGTAGATCATGGAGCTGGATGGACCCACCGTCTTGTCTGGAGCCAGGGGAACCCCAAATTCGCTAGCCAGCTCCTGGAAGGCATTAAGCAGAAAACCGCACTCCCCCCCCCGCTGGCCCTATCATTAAGAAATCATCCAGGTAGTGCGTGACCGAGGAGAGCCCGGTGCGAAACCGCAAGACCCATTCCAGGAAGGTGCTGAATGCCTCGAAGGCATGGCAACTGATGGAGCAGCCCATGGGGAGGGCCATGTCATAATACCACTGCCCCTGGAATGTGAAACCTAGCAGGCAGTGGTCGTCAGGGTGCACCGGGAGTAGCCGGAAAGCCGACTGAATGTCACATTTTGCCATAAGGGCGCCTTGGCCACAATCCCTTACTAGACGTACTGCCTGATCAAAGGTTGCATAACGCACAGAACAGAGCTCGGGCGGGATGGCATCATTGACCGAGGATCCCCTGGGGTAAGATAGGTGGTGGATAAGCCTGTATTCCCCAGGGGCCTTCTTAGGTACAACGCCCAATGGGGATACCCTGAGGTTGGCCATGGGGGGGGAGGGGAAAGGGCCAGCCACCCTGCCAGCGGCACATTCCTTTGCAATTTTCGTGGCAACAACCTCAGGCAAGGCTGCTGCAGACTTGAGGTTACCTGATGTGGTGGCCAGCCTGGGTCCAACCGCCGGAATTCTGAAACCGGCTGAAAACCCCTCAGCGAGGTAGCGGGCGGCCCGCCTGTCTGGGTAGGTGTTTAGCCAGGGTAGCATGGCCTGCAGCCTAACAGGGGTGAAGGCCATGCGGGGGGGAACCTGAGGGGGCCTAACTTTTCCCACCTTGCCCGGCGCCATTTCCAGACCCAGCCTCCCTTTTGGCGCCAGCGGAAGCAGGGCGTCCGGAACGAAAGGGGTGGGTGGAAGGCCCCGCCCGGGGGTAACCGGTCTTGGGGTGACTTCCATAACAGTTCTCGCAGTAGTGCTCGAACTTGCAACGCGAGCGGGAGCATTTCCCGGCGTTGTATTCCCAGCAGACCAAGCGTCTGTGGTCCTTTCTTTTGGGCAGCTTACTGGCTTCAGACTTTCCTCTAATGTGAGACCCCACAATGACCAGCCACAGCTTGTCATTAATGAGATCCCACCTAGCCCTGGCGTTGCGAGATGCCCGCTTCCGGAAGGCTGCATCGTACTCAATGGCAGCCACTTCCCCGGCAAGGGCCCTGGCCTTGAGCACATTGCTCAAATGGTTGGCAAGGTGCCATCCCCTCTCCGGGTAGGCAGATCCAACTACTCCCATGAATACTGTGTACCCCGCTAACCAATTAAAAAATGTACGCTCGACTGCGTCGGGCTTTGCCTTGTCCCCACCCTTGTCCCTCTTGGGAGTGCTGCCCTCCTCCCCTTCCGGCTTCAGTAGGGTGAAGATATCAACATAATATCCTTTTAAGATATTATCCCTAACCTTTCTGTCTAGGTGGATCCCGGGCGGATCCTCATTATCCTGGAACAGGCTGGGGGTGCTGGGAGAGGCCGCTCCGTCCCGCCAGGCTCTGGTTGACTCAGAGGAAGAAGTATGTGACTTACGGGCCCTGATGGCCCAGGCTGGCAAACCTGGGATTGAGGCGGCCGCCTTCCAGTACCCCACCCTGTCAAAATCCTCGTCAGAAGACTCACCGGATGATCCATCACTGTCTGAATCCCGCCGCCTTTTGTGCTTGGGCCGCTTCTTCCTCTCTGCTCGCTTAGCCTTCCAACTCTTCTTTTTTCCCTCTGTTGTGCGCTCAGGTGAGGAGGTGGGAGAAGAGGACAGACTGGTGTCGCTCCTGGGGGGGGGAGCGCCGCTTGCGTTGCCGCCCGGCCACTTTTGCTGCCTGGGGTGGTTCGCCTGTCTGTGCCGAGACCTGGGCTGCCTCAACACTGCTGGGCCCCGCGGTATCCGGCCCACCTGCCCCCTGCTTCCTGCTGGACCTCAGCTCCCCCATCTGTTCCGCCAGCAGTGCCACCGCCTGGGTTAGCTCCTGGAGGTTAGGAGCCTGGGTGGTTGCTGGTTGGCTAGTTTTGCGCCCCTTCGGGTTGCTGGCTGCTGCCGCCTTGCGCCCCTTAGGGGCCAGCTCTGCCCAGGATCTGGGTGCCCTGCCCGTCTGTGCCCTCGTGACGGGCCCATTGGGCTGGGACCCCTTCCTTGCTGGCATGGCCTTTTGTGTGTGATGTTAAGTGATTTCAGCTCTTTATCTGCTTGGCTTATCAGCTCAAAAAGTATATCTCTCTGGCTTGTCCGCTCAAAAGTATATCTCTCTGGCTTGTCTGCCCCTTAATCCTGGCTTGTCCGCCCCGTATTTCCTGGCTTGTCCGCCCTTTGGCAGGAGCTGAATGCCTCCGCAAGTCAGCCTGGAGACCCCCGAATGAGAGCCTCCTACCTGCCCTCCCAGGTGCCTACCTGGTTGTAGGCCACCTGTCCCCCCAGGAGCCACAGGAGACTCCTGTCTGCTGGAAAGACCAGCCCTCCGTGGTTTGGCGCCCCTTAGGCTGCAGTTGCCGGGAGCCGCCTCCCGGACCACCCTGCTGCCTCCTTTTCCGGCCCCCTCACGGGCCTGCCACTGGCCCAGTTGCGCCGCTGCGCAGTAGCGGGTACCGGGAGCCACCTCGCCGGTCCTCCCGCTCCGCCCTGGGTTGCCTCCCACAGGGGCTGCCGCCGCCTCTATACCCGGCCGGGTACTAGTGGGCCGCCCCACGCCCTCGTCCGCCCAGGACCTCAGGGAGCCTCGCCTCCCCCAGCTCCCCTCCCTGGAAGATGGGTCCCGCTAGTGGCCCGGGTGGTCCCCTGATGACCCCCCCCGGCCGGTGGCCACGAGCCGCCTCGCCCGCCACCCGCAGCCTAATGGCCGCTTCAGCTCTTCTTGATTCCAGCCGGGACAACCGCTCCGCCGCGCTCCGCCGCGCTCCACCGCGCTCCGCCGTGCTTCGCTGCCGCTCCCTCGCCCTGAGCTCTCTGCCTGGCCGGCCTGCAGCTGCTGGACCCGCTGCCTGGCTCCGAGTCCTCCGGCTTCCTCGGGAGCTCTTCCCTCTTCGGCTCCTCAGAACCAACTGCCTGCCGCCGGCTGAGGGCCTCCACTAAATACCCGGCCGGCGGACCAGAGGGAAAACCGCGAGGCGTCGCCTCCTTTCCCTCAGCCAATCAGAGAGCCAGAGCACTCCGGCTCTCTCATTGGCCGAAGCGCCTGGCGGCCAGCCAATCAAGGAGGGGGAGCCCTTCACTGATTGGCTGCTGCTCGATCCCTCTCCTATCCAGCGGAGCTGGCTAGGAGAGGGCCTGAGAGCAGAAGATGGCGGCGCCCATGCCGCCACGCGGGAGGCGCTCCGGCGGGGCTCCCCTGGCCGCAACCACGCCGCAGGTGAGTCCCGCAGCTGCATTTGTTTGCTGAACAGTAAGTATGGACTTTCTCTTCTCGAAATCATTTCTTTCCTCAACCATCCTATTGTGGAAGGGTGAAGCAAAACAACAATCTCACCTGATCCATAGGGTGGTGGGAGGGGATTGTGAAGGAATGAATGATGAAAACATCCAAATAAGTCTTTGTAAGATGACTGCAGGAAGAACACTAGAGAAGGCATGTAAAGGTCATATATGTGTATAGGATTTCACCCTCAGATTGGTTTGATGTTGGTGAAGTTGAAGGGAGTATATAGAACTAAGAACAGACAGGTTGGATCATTAAAGTGTGTAGGAGTGCTGCTGAGCACACTGTAAAGGGTTAGAAAATGGAGAAGCACCAGCTGAATAAATAGTTGCCTCCACAGTGCTCACCCATGAGCAGGGGCTACCAGGATCAAACACATGTAGAGTTGGTTATAGACTGAATTAGTCTGGGACTACAGGGGAGAATCAACAAGTGCCTTCTCTAAGAAGCCACTTTTATGTATTGTATTTAATTACACAGCCTATCTCTAATAAATATGTGTGTGTGGTCAATCCAGGAAAATGTGGAGTAATTGCATGAATCCTATTACTCATTTTTAAATTTTAATTTATTCTATTTTATGTACACTTTGTAAAAGAGAGCCAGTGTTGTGCAGTAGTTTGAGTGTTAGACTACAACTCTGGAGACCAGAAACTAACCCCCCGCTCGGCCATATAAGCCCACTGAGTGACCTTGGCCAAGTCACACATTTTCAGCCTCAGAAACCCCTGTGATATGTTTGCTTTAGGGTCACCATAAGTTGGAAATGACTTGAAGGCACACAACAACAACAACACTTTGTAACATTGGCCTTGGTGTGGCCAAATGTTGTCTAATTCCAGGAATTGTCTGAGTAATTCAACTCATTGACTAATGTGAAAAAGTGTTTTAAAATATCTGTTTCCAAACCACTGAAAGGAAAAGAATCAGGCTAGTAAATTTTGTAAAATGTGCTCCAAAATTTTATAGTATTACAGTATCTTGAAACAGTGTTCCATTGCATAGTTCAATCTGTTCTCATATTGACAAACATACATCCTAATTTTAGCCATTATTCCTGAATAAAGGTTATTTCGTCTGGAAGAATGCAAGAAGTAAACAACACCCAACTATCTAGCTTCATTCTCTTAGGATTCTCAGAATGTTCTGAAGTGGAGATACCTTTGTTTGTACTCTTCCTTCTGATATACCTTTTGACCCTGACAGGAAACCTGGGTATGATTGTGCTGATCCAGACAGATCCCCTCCTGCAGTCTCCAATGTACTTTTTCCTGAGCAATCTGTCCTTCATTGACATCTGCTACTCTTCCAGCATCCTCCCTCGACTGCTCTATGACCTCCTTGCTGACAAGAAGGTGATCTTATATACTGCCTGTGCAGCTCAGATGTGGTTCTTCACCTTGTATGCCACCACCGAGTGTTACCTTCTGGCTGCTATGGCTTATGATTGCTTTGTTGCCATTTGCAACCCCTTGTTTTATCCTGTTGCCATGGCCAAGAAGGTCTGTCTACAGCTGGTGGCTGGGTGCTATCTGGCAGGACTTGTGAATGCCTCCGTCCATGCATGTGGTACCTTTAGGCTGTCTTTCTGTGGCCCTAATGAAATCAGCTCCTTTTTCTGTGACATCCCTCCCTTGTTGCGACTCTCCTGTTCAGACAACTATGTTTCCAAGGTGGTACTTTTTGTCCTCTCCACTTTTGTTGTGGTAGGAAATGCAGTGATTGTCATTGTCTCCTACGCTTACATAATTTCCACCATCTTGAGAATGAGGTCATCTACAAGTAGGCAGAAGACATTTTTGACTTGTGCATCTCATGTGACAGCCATTGTACTGCACTATGACTCTTTGACTTTCATGTATGTACAACCTGGAGGGCTTGAGGCAGTGGAACAGGACAAAATAGTGTCTGTCTTTCACACCATTGTCATCCCCATGCTCAACCCTGTAGTCTACAGTTTGAGGAATGAGGAGGTGAAAAAAGCCATGAAGAAAAGGCTGTACAAGAGAATCTTTAGTCAACACCCAAAGTTATAGGTTTTCACATTTCACATGGTGCTGATGGTAAAGTCCTTCACCAAAGACTCCCAAGTAAATGTGGCCATCAAAGAATAAGGGATGTCCTCTTACAGATCAGTGACTACTGTAGTTCAAAACAGAAAACAGACAGCAGAAATAAATTGATACTTCTCAAAACAGAAGGGTGTAAACAGAGGATTCCCCTAAGGACCTCTGGAACAACTGATACTTTTTAACTTGCTCATGAATGACCTGTAGGTGACCAAGTTTACTAATGAGAAATAATAAGGGTGGTTAAAACTAAGAAAAACAAAAAGGGGGACAGTAAAGAGCACTGAAAGCATGTCTTTAAACTGGGGGAAGGGGAATGGACATTAAACTGCAAATGCAATACAGCATAAGCCAGTGTGTACTACAACAGAAAAACTCACCTTTGCATATACATGGTGGCTAGTTTGATGTCCATTTTGAACCAGTGCATAACAACTGTGGGGAAAAAACCAAATTCCTTGCTGGGAATCATTAGAAAAGAGTTCAAAATAAATCTGTCAAGATCATAATGTCTTTATACAAATCTGTGGTGCTATCACTCTTGGAAACCTGTGCACAATTCTGCTTACTACAGGATATTGTTGACCTGGCAAGGGATAACCCAAAGGATTAAGGATAGAACAGATACTTCCCCATAAGGAAAGAGTACAACCTTTGGGACTTTTTAGCTCAGGAAGAAGGCAAGTAAGGGGCAACATGATCTCTCTCTCTCTCTCTCTGGCTTTTCTATTATAAAATTACAGATGGTATAGACCAGAGAGAGTCTGGCATATCTTGTTTACCATTTCTATTAACATGCTGAACAACCAGATGTCTCTAGGAAGTAGGGAACCCACAAATAGTACTACTATCATGTTCATATTCCATAGAAAGTGGTGTTTAGAGACATTCTCCCTCTGATATAGGAGATAATTTATAGCTTTCATGACCAGTAGCCATTGGCAGCTTTCTCTTCTATGAATTTGTCCACCTTCACCCTTTTAAATTAGTGGCCATGACTACATATTTCAAGCAGTGAATTCCATATTTTTACTAAGTGCTGTGTGAAGAAGTACTTGGATGCCTGTGTATTCGATACACACAGAAGACATGTAAGATGTTCTGTTCTTTACAAGCATAAGACTATATGTCTGCCTCATAGTGATGTATACTGAGAGGCTTTTTGCACGATGGAAGGGAAATGGCAGCGCAGCCCAATAATAGCAACTTATGTTTTGCCTTATTGCACAATGTTGGCATTCAACAGCTGTTCTTCTGTTTCAGCCCAGTTGGAAATGGTGGTAAATGTGAGTCTTTTTTAAAATGGATTTTTCCGGTTAGAAAAAAGACTTGTGTTTATCACCATCTTCCACTAGACCAGAATGAAAGAACAGCTGTTCAACATCGATGCCGTGCAATAAGGCAAGGCAGGAGGTGTTTTATTGGGCTGCACTGCCCCTCCCCTCCCCTTCCCTTGTATGATAAAGCCTCTGAGATGCTGATACGATGTAAGATGTGTGATGCCTTACAAGCAATGTTAACTGTTAACTATATTTACAGTGTTAACTATACGGACAGGATCCTTGGAGAGGTGAGAGCCACCACATGCATACTGAACCCATGCCCATCCTGGCTGTTGAAAGCAATCCGAGGGGGACTGGCAGATTGGGTAACAGGAGTAGTGAATGGCTCATTACAGGAAGGCAGACTTCCAGCTTGCCTAAAAGAAGCTGTGGTGAGGCCACTATTGAAAAAAATCCCCCTTGAATCCCTCTAGACTGAAGAACTATCAGTCAGTCTCCAATGTCCTCTTTTGGGGCAAGGTTTTGGAGCATGTGGTGGCCTCCCAGCTCCATGTGTTCCTGGATTAAACAGATTATCTAGATCCATTTCTATCTGGCTTCAGGCCTGGCTATGGTACAGAGATAGCTTTGGTCAACTTGGTGGATGACCTACGCAGAGAACTAGAAGGGGGAGTGTGTACCTGTTGGTTCTGCTGGACCTCTCAGTGGCTTTCGATACCATTGACCATGGTATCCTCCTGGGTTGACTCTCTGGGATGGGACTTGGGGGCACTGTTTTACAGTGGCTCCAGTCTTTCTTGGAGGGATGGACCCAGAAGGTGCTGCTGGGGGATGCCTGTTTGACAACCTGGCCACTGCACTGCAGTGTCCATCAGGGCTGAGTCCCCCCCACTGTGCTGTTTAATATCTACATGAAAACACTGGGAGAGGTCATCTAGAGTTTTGGGGTTCCGTGTCATCAGTATGCTGATGACACACAACTCTATCTCTCCTTTCCACCTGACTCCAAAGAAGCTGTCTCCATGCTAAACCAGTGTCTGTTATTAGTAATGGACTGGATGAGGGTGAACAAACTGAAACTTAATCCAGACAAGACAGAGGTGCTCTGGGTCAGTAGAAAGGCAGATCAGGGAATAGGGATTCAGCCTGTGCTGGATGGGATCATAATCCCCCTGAAATCTCAGGTTTGCAGCTTGGGTGTGCTCCTGGACTCAAATCTGTGCTTGGATGCTCAGGTTTTGGCTATGGCCATGAGTGCATTTGCACAGTTAAAACTTGTGGGCCAGCTGCGCCCATTCCTTGACGAGTCAGATCTGGTTATGGTGACGCATGCCTTGGTTACATCCTGTTTGGAGTACTGTAACACACTCTTCATGGGGCTGTCTTTGGAAACTGTTCGGAAATTTCAGTGGTTCCAAAATGCTGTGGCCAGGCTGTTGACTGGGGCTGGCTACAGGGATCATGTGACCCCCCCTGCTGAAACAGCTGCTTTGGCTACCAGTTCATTTGTGGGCAGAATTCAAAGTGCTGGTTTTGACCTTTAAAGCCCTGAATGCCTTGGGTCCAGACTATCTCAAAGATTGTATCTCCCTATAAAAGCCGGCCCGAGTGTTAAGATCGGAAGGGGAGGTGTGGTTGGTGAGGACTCAGGAGAGAGCCTTCTCTGTGGCTGCTCCCAGACTGTGGAACTCCCTTCTACGGGAGGTCCAGATGGCCCACTCCCTGCTCTCTTTTCATTGACAGTTGAAGACATTTTTATTTAGGCAGGTGTTTGAGAACTGAAGTTTAATCAGTGTGCTGCTTTTAATGTTTTAATGTTGTATTTTTATTGATTTTATGCTTTTATTTTATGTTCTGTTTTTAATTATGTGGAAATCAATGCTTTTTAATTTTTGTAAATTGTGATATTTTAGCTGTATTTTTAAATTGTTGTAAGCCACCTTAAGTCCTGTCATGGGAGAAAGGTGGGGTATAAATCTTATAAATAAATACTATTTTGTCAGTTTCAGTAAAATAGCCTAAAAGAATAATAGAGAGCCTGTTCATTCTCCCATGTTGGGAGCTCACGTAAATAGATGTTGATAAGAGAGACCTCCAAAGAAATACAGATTAACTGACAAATAGCAAAAACCCCTCAGTCCCTTAGTCTATAAACATATGGGATGGGGAACAGCACCTGTTTCATACTTCTTATTTTTCCTTAATTTCCCACCATTTAGCTTCCTGCAGAATCCCCATTCTGTTACTATAAGAGAGGGAGTAAAATGCTGAGAGGGCTAGCACTGCTGGGCTGGACTTCTATACCCAGTGCCCTGCCCTGCCCTGCTATAACAGGACAAAATGTGTGTCCTGACCAGAGCTTGGAAACAACCAGGTAAATTTAACTATCTATGTGGTAATTTGTTAACCTCACAACAAAGCTTCACAAGTTATTTTTTGTTGGTTAAAGGTACCTGCTGCCAGAAGTAGGAACAGTTAAATTTAGCTTGTTACATCCTGATTAGTTAAACCTCCTCCCTGTAAGGCTTTATGAGTTTTTGGGTTAATAAAATCTGCTATGACAGTTTGTAACAGTTAAATTTAATTAGTTTTGTGCTAACTCATCCCCCCCCTCATGAAGCTTTATAAGTATATTTGCACCACTTCATTGTTATGCAATGAGGAAAATTGCTCATTGTTTCCATGGGCAGGTCTCGAGAGGAGGACTGTTGGCAATCACAGGCTCTAAGAGTTATCTTTGCAGAATGTGCTTCTTTATTTTAAGTGGGTAGGAGCCAAGGTGAAGGATGCAGTCATTCAGTCTTTTAGAGAAGTGTCCTGCATTTGCTCTAAGATACTCAAAATATTTCTGAGTAAGAATTTTTCACCCCTTATTCACCAAATTATCTTCATTGCTACTTATCACAGTGGATCAGTGTATTCTAAGTAGACTTAACATATCATTCCTCAGGCACCTTTTCCAGTCCATTCCAGACAAAGAATTGATGGTGTCCGGGTGTTCTAAGTGTGAGTGAACAGTGTACATGTTGGTGGGGGTGGAATGAAGAATGATAACATTTAATTGAACAGATTGTTAGATCCAATGCTTAGGTTGTCTTCCCCAACCTGGCAGTTACCAGATGTAATTACCTGGAAGGCAGCTTAAAAACAACAAAAAAAGGGGAACATTTTTGAAGGATAACAAAATATGCCCCTAGAGGACAACAATGGCAACCAAACATACCATATCCTGTAAATTCCAGGCTTTCTTAAAAAAAAAAAAAAAAACACACAGCCCCAATGATTCAGTTAACACATTAACAAACAATGAATTAAATCCCATCACTAACAAAAAACTATTTCCCCATTTGTAATTGTTAATATTAATGAATTCATTTTTTAACAGTCTGAGCTCTGGTCCTGAAGATGGAGACTTGGCCCCACCTCCCTCTGCAGGTGTGTATGGAGACACCTTGGTGACCCACACATGCGGCTCAGGCTTGCGCAAGAAGTCACAGTTGTGCACACTTCAAACAGAACTACATAGAGCAGAATTCCTGAGGGAAAGTAATTTCTATTAAACCAGTTTATAGCAGTATTGTGGATTTACATAATTAACTCAGTCCATTGCAGTAGTCAGCCTTCACCATGACTTTTACCAGTTCTGACACAATGAGTCAAAAACAGAACTTGAAGAAATTACATTTTTGACTGCATCTCCCAGGATCCTCTAGCCAGCAATGGGCTGATTCAAAAATCAATGCAAAGACTGATGATGCAATGATTTACAATTATGCTGCCATGCAAGTGTTGGATGGGGTGTTGTTAATTTCTCTTCATTTTCTGGGAAATCTGTTTGCTTGTTTGTTTTAGACAAAGTTTTCATTTTATTTTAGTCAGCCACTTTGAGCATTATTTCTGGTAGAAAGTTAAAATATCAATAAAATAAACAATTTATAACCATTTTGCTGTGATGTGATTTCCATTAAGCATTTATGGTATATCTCTCCTGCTCAAGACTAGACATAAGATCAAGGAGTCATGTGATAGCTAAAGAGCACATTCAGGGCAGATCCTTTCATGGACGAGATGGATTAACTTCCAGAAGCTTTGGAAAATGAGCATCTGTTTGTGTATTGCAGAAACAATCACTTAGCTACATTGTGCTCAGGCAGAGCCCATGTGTAATTTTCTCTGTGCCAGGGTAAATTCAGCAGTAAACCCACAATTTTTTTTATCTTGGTGGGTGATTGATGGTGAGAACAAGATACAGTTGTCCCTTCATATTCGCTGGGGTTTGGTTCCAGGACCCTCCTGTGGATATCAAAATCCATGAATACTCAAGTCCCATTATATGTAATGGCAAAGCAAAATGGTGTCCCTTATATAAGATGGCAAAATCGAGGTTTCCTTACAGATTATTGTTTATTTAAAGAATATTTTCAAGCCCTGAATTCTTAAATCCATGGATGCCAAATCCATGGATATGGAGAGACAACTGTACAGTGTGATAGCTGGGCTAAATACTGGTGTTGGTGGTGGAGGAAATGTGATGTATCAGTTTCTTACCAAAAACTTGCTACACAGTAAAGCTATTGTTCTTGTTATCTGCTGCCAAATTAGCCTCAATTAATGACAATCCTATGAATGAGAATCCTCCCATAGCCTTGGTCATCAACAGCCCTCCTTAGGTCTTGCAGGATGAGGGCTGTTGCTTCCCTTACTGCATCAATACACCTGTAGTGTGGTCTTTTCCTACTGCCTTCCACTCTACCAGGTGTTATCACCTTTCCCAGTGACTCACATCATTTCACAATGTGTCCAAAGGACAATAACTTCAGTATAGTCATTTTGGCTTCTAATGAAAATTCAGGCTTGATTTGCTCTTGGACCATATTTGTCTTTGGGAAGTCCATGGCATCCAGAGAACTCTCCTCCAGCACCACATTTCTACATGTCATATCATGCTCAAATTGATTGCAATGTAATCCTATCTCAAGAATGTACAGGCTGTCACAGGTTATGATTAGTCACAAGTTTCTCTTGTGGGCAGAACCCTCTTCTGCAGGGTGGTCTCAGAAATCTACCAGCAAAATTGCTCTGCTGGTTAAGATCCACAGACAGAAGAATCAAGAGGCGGAGAAGGAGGATGGGGTAAGGGGAGAGGGGAGTTAATGTCAGATCCAAACCTCTTTCAGTCCAGAGAAGCAGCCACAATGCCAGCACAAAGCTAGGCCAGGGCAATGGTAATCCTAGGTAATGTCCAACTTCCTTAGTCTCTGGTCTGCACAATGTGTGATTGGCTCAGCTGACGTTTGGCTACCTTTGCCAGTTAGGATTGTGTTTGATGTTGCACTAATGCAGAGGAGGAGGAGCTTAATCGATTCACTTCCAGTCCACTCTCACTTGGTGCCATGGGGGAAGAAAGGTTGTCTAATAATTTTAGGGAGTCAGTGAGATCATTGTGACTAAGGATGTCCCAAGGCTTGAACCAATAATAATATTCAGCATGAATCAAAGGACTTCCTTAGACTAGCGCCTAAAAATGCTGTAATTCCACTATTGAGGTAAGTTGAAACATTGTGGCATGATTACAGTAATTATTGCACGTTGAAATCATGCAATACTGCTGCCATGGAATCTTTGCAAGACTACCACTGCAGTTTAAGAACAGGATTTTACTTCTGTGATTTTGTATGGGTGAGATTTCAGCTGTTCTCGCAAGACACGACTTTGTTTAAACACACAAAAACACATAAATAATGAAAGAAGTTAACAAATAAGCACTTAAACCTAAGAACAGACCAA
Source organism: Gambelia wislizenii (assembly GCA_030847615.1). Classification (NCBI taxonomy): domain Eukaryota; kingdom Metazoa; phylum Chordata; class Lepidosauria; order Squamata; family Crotaphytidae; genus Gambelia; species Gambelia wislizenii. The sequence continues at coordinate 338,981,439 of JAUMIR010000001.1, read as the reverse complement.
GAAAAGGCGACATCCATGGATGCTGCAACAGAAGGTAATGGGATGGGGTGAAATGCCACAAGTCTGGTTTAGAATCTTCTGGCAAGAACATGGATTATTCTAATCAGTGTAAACAAGCCCCTGGACTGCCATTTATCCTGGCTGATGCTCTAAAGGCCTACTCACTGCTGCAGTCATTCCCTCTGTCTCAGTTTGGCAGAGACAGCCCCAATAAATCCCCTCATATCCCACTTTTTCAGGTGCTTTTAAAATGTTTCAGTTTCTCTCTCTTCCTCCTGCTTTTCCTCTTTGTCCTCAGCTATTTTCAATTGCAGCAACCCAAATTCAAAGTGTAAAAGCAGTTTCCACTCAATTAACTGAGTGGGGGGTGGAGGAGAGGAGGGAACATCCCTTTCCCAGTAGGCTCAGGCAAAAGCAAATGGCTGCAGCCTCTCTCAGAAAATTATCAGACCCATTTTAAAACATTCTTTTGTCAGCATAAAATAAACCATATTTATGTTGGTAAAAGAACGCTCCCCCCTGCACTTACCTTCCTCTCCCAGTAAAGATTCCCCATCAATAAAGAGGAAGTGAAAGGAGCCCCAAGTTGCATAAAGCCTCTAAACACACTTTAAAGGTCCCAAGTAACCCAGGGAGGGTACAAAAAAAGAGGGTAGCTTACCTAGGACTTTTTCGGACATTTAAAAAGCAACGCAAGCAGACTCCGTCAGCTTGCGATGCTGCTGTGCTGCAAAGTGTCAGTTTCGGATGACGCTGCCCTCTAGCGGTACTGTTGCGGTACCACGGGGGAGAGTTGAGCGTCATATTTGCTTGATTTTTACTCACGATCAACTTTCGTGAGTAAAAATCAAGCAAATATGACGCTCAACTCTCCCCGCGGTACCGCAACAGTACTGCTAGAGGGCAGTGTCATCCGAAACTGACACTTTGCAGCGCAGCAGCCTCGCAAGCTGATGAGTCTGCTTGCGTTGCTTTTTAAACATCCGAAAAAGTCCCTAGATTCCCGATCTCACCTGGAAGTGTTCTGGCAGGACTGTCCATTGATGCTAGAATCTTGCCAGCAAAATGGGGCACTTTGTCGCACATAGGCAAATCGGGAACAGAAATGGAAAGGGAGATAAATTTCCAGCCTCTACCCATCAATAAAAAAGAACAGCCTTGGAATGGCAGCAGAATGTTTGGGAGATGACGGGGGACAATGTCGTCTGATAATTAAGCCCTTTTGCGATCTCATGGCGTTGTTATAAAGCCATTTTTGACGTGTCTGATAATCTCCTTAGAGTGTGTGTTCTTCTTGAGTAATAACTTTCACCATCTTGACCACACTCCAATGTTCCTTGGCCACATGTGTCCTGGTTTTCATCTGTGAAATGACCTCTTGGTCCTCCCACCATCACAGGCCTGCACGATGAGGACACAAGAGGGCCTTCTCAGTGGCTGCTCCCACCCTTCCATGGGAGTCTAGGCTGGCCAACTGCCCTGCCGTCCTTTTGCTGGCAGGCAAAGACCTTTTTTGTTTAAGCAGGCTTTTAATGTGAGTAGGGAAACTTCTTACTGGGTTGTGTGCTTTAATATTTTTCTAAAAAAACTTTTGTACATTTTCTAAACAATTTTATACTGTTTTAAATGTGATTATTTTAATTGTTTTTAAAATTGTATTGTCAGATTTTAATTGATTTCTTTTGTGAGCCCCTTTAGGTCCCACTCCAGGAGAAAGGCAGCATATCAATGAAATAAACAAAATAAACAATTCAGGAAAATTACACATGGTGAGAAAATGGTCTGTCTTCTTCATGGCTCCAGTAATATAGGAAGCTATCTTATGCTGAGCCATGCCATCTAGTCCAGTACTGTTTCCTCCATCTGGCAGTGACTATCCAGCTGCCGGCAACTGATACCTGCAGTTGCCCTGAGACATGTGTTGCATCTACACCAAAAGGAATTCTAAGCAGAGGCAAAGTACCTGCTTGTCATGAGAATTATTATTATTTTGTATTGAATTTCAAACATTTTATTAAGCTGCTTTTAATATCCATTTACTTGTATTTAACGACATCCCATTGTTCTATTCTAACAGGGTTTGTTCATATTTTTAAATATGGTGCATTTACACTTCTGTCTATATACAGCATGTGTAAGCTGTATATAACTATCTTGCATGTCGAAGAACAAGTTCACTATGCACAAAAGACACAAAACACAGGAACTGGAGAAAAATGTCCACAACTTTATTGGTTACAACTGTTGCAGGGTTGGCCTTGGCATGGGTCTGAATCCAGGAATCGGCCAACCCAATGTTGATCCATGAGACTGTCCTTCCAGCTCAGTGCTGGACCATGGGGGACAGGAGCTGGGACCACCTGAGCAGAACTCAGTGATCCCTCTCTCACAGTGGGTGCCAGAAAGGGGTCTGCCCCCATGTGGGCAACACTATTTTATGCCCTCCCCCCAAGTCCCATAAGGGGACTCGCATACGTCACCAATGCCCAGTGGGCACTGGTGACAATGCCCCTGATTCAAGACCCATGCCAGCCACCCTTCCCCAAAGTTGCGACAAAAGGAGCAAGAACCAGATACAACATAGAAACAATCAAATGCAATCACAGAACCATTCCCTGATGCCGAAAGAAGAGGGTTCAGGCTCCATGAGGAACTGCTGGGCAGGCAAAGCACAGCCTAATATATGGGAAGATATCCAACCGGGGTGAAGACCACACATCCCAATTCTGGCCAGATACTTCAGCCAATGAGCTCAAACCCTGAAGCTTCTCACTCCCTCCCAGAGGGCCAACGAGGCATGTGCTGACCCCTGGGAAGAAGACGCCCACACACCACCATGGAGAAGATTCTGGTACTCGCTCCCACCCCAGATAGCAAACCATGCACATGGTGAGTCATGCACATTTTTTTTAATTGCCTTATGTTTTGTTGTCTGTAATAAAGGCTTGACTGACTGACTGGTGATGAATTGAATTCCATAGTTTAACTTTGTACTAAAATGACCATATTTCTTCAGAGTTTCATAGCTATCTTAAATCTTACATGGCTATCCGAGTCAAATTATTTCTCCCTGATTTAGAGGAACTCCCTCTATAGTGAATTATGCTAGTCTTTGGGACATTTTACTGTACCAGAGCAAGGGTGACATGATACAGACAGATCACTGTGTACCCTTATGGAGAAAGTGGACAAGAAGAAGACTCCCCCCAATACTAGAACAGGCTTAAGGTTTGTCATAAAAGGAATTACTTTGTCACACAGTTAAACTATGGGATTTACTTCTTTAAGATGTAGTTGGATAGCTTTAAAAGGGATTAGACAAATTTACCGAGAATGATTCATGAGATAGTCATGATGGCTATCTGTTTCCCCCAGTTTCTGGGAGGTTTTGCACATTTTTCAAAGACTTTTCATTCTTTGGGACTTATTATGAAGGGTTTATTTGTGGAAAAAAGTGTGTGTGAAAGGTACTCACAATGTTTTTGTACAAAGGCAATGTTTTTTGAACAGGACACAATGCACTTTGTGCAAAACATAGTTTCTGCATAAAAAAATCAAGAGCAGCCAGAATTCTGTTGGGGACTCATGTCCTTATAAGTGGACTTAAGTCTATGGGAATTTGAATTGGGCAAGCCACAATGTCCATATCCAGTAAAGTGCTGCTCTTACATTACTACATAGGAAAGCTAGTGAAGTGACCAATGTGCATTGAGACTGATGCACAATGGGGCCAACACACAACAGGACTGATGCACATTGGTCGAGTTGTGGATCAGGACACCAGCTAGGGAGTGACAATGCACATCAGTAGGGCCTGGTGTGCTTCAGAAAACATATCTAAGGGTAGCCGTGTTGGCCAGACAGCAAAATATAATACCATTCAAAATCCACAAAACAGTGATATCTTTACTGGGTAAACCAAAAATGCACAAAATACATCATGCAGGCTTTCAAAGCGCCACTCTCTTCTTCCTCTAGCAAAGGGGTTAAAAATCATACAGGAGAAGAAGAAAAAAATTGATGGTGTTAGAGTCATAGGCCTACATTTTGTCAAGGTGTTTTTGTTGTCAATTAGGATGGTCTGGAGGGATTTCAATGCAGGTAGAGGCCATTCCTTTCTTAGGCCATGTTGGCTCTGGGAGACAGAGATTTTCAGACAACACTGTTATAGTGTTACTATTCCACTTTATTTGCTGTGGCTGCCTCCTCTTGAATCCTGGAATTTGCAATTTAGGGAGGGGCATTTACAACTCTCAGCCAGAGAGCTCTTAGGCCTCACTAAACTACAAACCCCAGAATTCCACAGGAGGCAGCCAGAGCAGTTAAAGTGGAATAGTAACACTATAACAGTGTAGTCTGAAAATCTCAAGAGTCATAAAATCCAAGCAATAAAATTTCAACTCCATTAACAACAGAAAAAAAGCTGTTTCTGTCCTGGGTTGTTGTTATGTGCGTTTGAGTTATTTCTGACTTATGGTGACCCTAAGGTAAACTTATTATAGGGTTTTCTGGGGCTGAGGGTGTGTGACTCAGTCACCCAGTGGGTTTAGGGAATCAAAGTAGTCTCTAGAGTTGTACTCCAATGCTCAAACCACTACATCATGCTGGGGTTACCCACCCCTTTCTTACACAGAGAACACTGAATTTCTCAAGAAGCCTCTGTACTGTCACATCTAGAAAAACCTTTAGGTGCTGTATAGGTAAAAACCCACTCAATGCAGTCCCCATAAAAAATGAGTTTTACCTTTGATGGAGGTGGAAACCTCAAAGGGGTAAGTCCCAGTCCCTTGGCTCTCTCTTCTTTAGGATTACCCTGTTGCAGTTAAAGAGGAGGGTACCAGGAAAGGAAGATGTCCACTCAGTATAGGCTCACTGAGAGCTACTTGGCACTGCCTGGGGACAAACTAGACCCAGGAATAGCCAAACAGCAGATGAGCTATGCAGCAGAATAGGGCTTGAAAAACAAAGACTTCAGCTAGCAGGCTTTATCACTGCTTTGACCCACTTTCACCCACAATAAGAAAACTTACAAGCAGCAAGTTCCTTCTAGAGGCTTTATCTTCAGTTCCAGTACAAAAGTCTACAGCAAACCTAAATAACAAATCCAACAACAAACACTCCTCAACACCAACCCCCAACAGTAACTCACACAGAGTGTATCTTTATAGGAGTATTTGGATAGTCACCTTCTGCCTAGCCACAGCTGTGCATACACACACTTCAGTTGTGCTAGTGAGTGGTCTGTTGCTCCAACATTTCCCCCTCTGCACTTAAAGAGATACTATCCTGATAGAAGAACACATTACAGATTGATTGACTCAGTAAAGGAAGTGACGGTATTGAGTTTGCAAGACCCGAGAAGGCCTGTTAGTAACAAGATCTTTTGAAGGAATCTCATTTCCAGGGTATTCATAGTCAAAGCTGACTTGATGGCATGCAACAACAATAATAAGCACACAGAATTTATCCTGCTTATGGAAGAAGAATGGAAGATATTGATATTTATTATTCTTTAAGGTACATATTACTTAATGCAGCATTTTGACTCAGTAGTTTCCTTCCTAGTAACCTCTTCAGGGCATGCATTACCTCCTTGTTCCTTAGGCTATAGATCAATGGATTTAGCATGGGGATCACCACGGCATAGAACAAAGAGACTATTTTGCTCTGGTTAAGAGACAGGCTAGAAGGATGTCTGACGTACATGACCAAAAGTGTCCCATAGAAGAGCGTAACAGCTGTCAGGTGGAAACTACATGTTGAGAAGGCTTTGTGTTTACCCTCAGCAGAAGGCATCTTCAGGATGGTGGAGAGAATGAAGATGTAGGAGATTAGAATAATAACAAGGGAGCTGATGAGGTTGAAACTGGCTGAGATCAACATTAGGGTTAGTTTGACATGGGGGTCAGAGCAGGAAAGCTTTATGAGAGGTGGGTCAGCACAGTAAAAGTGATTGATGACATTGGAGCCACAAAAGTTCAAGTGGAAGGTGAATACAGTCTGAATCATGGCATCAAGGAAACCATATGTGGAAGGAACCACCACCAGCAACACACACACATCCCATGACATTTTTGTGGTATACACCAGTGGATTGCATATAGCCATGTATCTATCATATGCCATGACAGCCAAGATGAAGGACTCTGTGAGACCCAGAGCAATGAAAAGATAACACTGTATCAAGCATCCAGTAAAGGAAATGTCTTTATAGTTGGCTGCTAGGCTTGCTAGCATTCTTGGGGTGACATTGGAGGAATAGCAAAGGTCTACAACAGACAAGCTGCTGAGGAAAAAGTACATAGGAGTATGGAGTTGGGAGTCCATCTTGATTATAACGATCATTCCAAGATTTCCCACCACAGTAATAATATAGACCAGCAGGAACAACACAAAGAGTGGGAGCTGCAGTTCTGGATGATCTGTGAATCCCAAGAGAACAAATTCAGAGACAGCTGTGTGATTCCTTTCAGCCATTTCTTTTTTTAAAAAAAAATCTGTTTTACCAGTTGGGATTAAACAAAGAAAAGAAAGAAATGCAGAGGATCTATGAGTTTCTCTAGGAGGTATCTGAGTTTCTTTCTTTGTCTCCCCTGGACAGAAATTTATCTATAAAAGTGTACATGGAAAAAGTATTAGAATAAACAGAATACATTAGCAAAATTAAAGTGCACATGGGCTTTACAATAAAGTTCTCAAGCAGGAGAATACATGTTTCCCCATACATTTATTCTCATGATATTTTTTTCAATGAGGAAAGAAAATAGTTTGTTCTAGTATGTCATTATACAGCTATATTCCTCTCTATATCTTTTGTTTCTGATGGACAACAAAAATAATAATCTTACACTGGAAGCTATCTTGTTTAATTTGCCATAAAATGGACCAAGAATCTTATTTGAGGCTTGATGCCAATAAATCAAATGACTACATTTCCCCACAATTGGCTAAAATATGTACCATCTAGTCTTATATTTTGATTTACACCAGATCTTTTCCACAAAGAACATTTTACCTTGACTCATTCCTCTTTTGCCTGGTATACATACCTCAGTAACTTTTTGTTTTCCTTATTCTCAGAGAGAATAATACTTACTATTTGAAGAATGGTGAATCCAGTTCATATCACATTCACAGAATATTACTGCTAGCACAGTTTGTCAGACTGTTCTTTTCCAGACTGACTAGTTTACAGAGTAATAACAAATAATTTAAGTACTACAGTATAGAGAATGGTAACAAATAATTACTGTCATATGAATATCTTTTACATTATTGTTCAGCCTACCAGCACAGGAAATATTGGAGGTGTTTCCCACTGGAGTTCGAAACACTGACATCAGAACACTTCAGCGGGGTGACTTTATAGTCATGTCATAGCCAGCCTTGAATGTGCAACTTCAAATGTTTTCCTTAAACTTCAAATGTTTTCCTTAAGTTCCAAACATCATACACAAATCCCCAAAGATGTAACAGAATAATTGTTGTATCATGGCCTCAGAAATCAACCAGGGATACTCTGGTGATTTCTCTTCCCTAGGGTTGCTGAGATCAAGAAATTATTTTTGTATGTTTTCTATTTCCCATGGGTTTGGGGGAAAGAAGTCCAGGTTCTTTTCTTCATCTGCTTGAAAAGTTGAAGGAAAATAAGTATTCAAGTCATAAGCAATGCAGGCCTGGTCATTCCTTCATTAAGGAGAATGTAGTAGGACCCCTGTATCCATGGGGGAGTGGTTCCGGGGGCCCTCGCAGATACTGAAATCTGTGGATAACAGCGAATGCAGGATGGGAGAAGGGAGGCAAATTCTCTCCTCCTCCTCTCCCTTCGCCCCGCCACTGCCAACTGTGGATAACTGAATCAGCGGATGGTGACTCAGCGAATACAGGGAGCCTACTGTACTAGTTAATGGCTTGGGATGGCCAGGAAACAATTGGACAGACACTTTCCTGAAATGTTTTTAATGGGGGAAAGCACCAGTCAGTGGAAGACACTCTGATACAAAAGGGCATTGAGTTTAACTCTGGGCTTGTCTACATGGTAAAAATAATCCTAATAGAACTTGCTGTTAGGGTTTTGTATGTGTAGCCCTTGGAAATTTATGTCATGAAGAGATACCATATATTCCATTTATCTGTAGAGGACAAAGCTGAAGGTTAAATTGCTATGCAGTAGAGTAGACAGCTGATGTTTTTCTGACCACTTATCTCAGTATGACTAAGGACTTTTTCAGATAAGGCTTACCATGCAACAAGCTTGCGGGAGAGGTATGGCGCTTTCGTGTGGCAGGGGGTCCATTTCAGACGAAGCCATCCCTCTCTTGGAATCGTCCGTGTCACTTCCGTGTATGATTGAAGGCAGCTGCGCCATATTTTACTCACAGAAGTAAGTGCCATACCTCTCCCGCAAGCTTGTTGCGCGGTAAGCCTTGTCTGAAAAAGTCCTAAGAGAAGGGAGATAGCATGCTAGGGATGATGTCAGATGGTGTCACCAGTCACCAATTGAATGAAGGGGAGTTGTTAGGACTTGCTAGAACAGCTAGGAAACCCTATATAAGTCATGGTGTAAGGCAGCCCACTTCACTTCTTCAACTTACTTCCTTGACTGACTGCTAACTGTAAGCTTAGCTATTAGAGCAATGATTTTATTTGTAGTTTAGGATGTAAACAATAAAGACTGTTAGTTTTTAGACACTTAAGTGTGTCCATCTACTCATTGAACACTGAACACACTCATTGAACATGCTGGAAGCATCTGGACCAAGCTTTTGCTACTCTGCTAACCTGATTGCTGGCTGGGCTCCTGAGCATAGACAGACTCCAGCAGGCTGTAGCACAACATTCACTGAGAATACCTTTTGCCCCAACAAGATGTGGCCGAGATTCACAGTTTTTGGAAGGAGGGGGTGGGGGAAATCCTTTTACTGTACAGGAAAAGCCTTCATGGCTTTCCCTGAGGTTTTCTGGCCACACAGTTACAAACCCACATAGGACAAACCCCTCACTACATCAAAGACTCAACTCACTTCATAGAAAAAAATCAACAACATCGAACTGAAACCTGGAGACAGCTGATCAGTTTTGATGTTGTCTCCTTGTTCACCAAAGTCCCCATAATAGATACCATGACACTCATACAACAAATATTTCCTGAGGACATCACAGCCTTGTTCAAATACTGCCTCACCACAAGCTACTTCCAGCGGAATAACGAATTCTACAAACAGATAGATGGGGTAGCCATGGGCAGCCCCCTGAGCCCAGTGATAACAAACTTTTACATGGAACATTTTGAAAAGCAAGCCCTGGAAACAGCACCAAAAAAGCCCACAACATGGTTCTGATATGTGGATGACACTTTCACCATTTGGAACCATGTAGAAGAAGATTTGTTTTCATTCCTGAACCACCTGAACAGCATCCACCCAAATATCCAATTCACAATGGAAAAAGAGACGGAAGGAACACTACCATTCTTGGATGTCCAATCATCCGCAAACCACACCAACGGTTAGGCCACAAGGTATACAGAAAACCCCCACACATGGACAGATACCTACACAAGAACTCCAGTCATCACCCAGGACAAAAAAGAAGCACAATAAAAACATTGGTAGACCGTGCAAAAAGGATCTGCGAACCCCACTACCTGGAGGACGAACTAAGGCACCTAAACTGGGGCCTACAGGCTAATGGTTACTCCAGATCAGACATCACAAGAACAGCCAGACCCAGAAAAAACCACAGAAATGAAGAAGAAAAACAGCCACCCAAAGGGAAGTTATTTTTACCATACATCAAAGGAGTCACAGACAGAATAGGGAAACTGATGAGGAAACACAACCTCCAAACAATCTATAGATCTACCAAAAAAATCCAAGAAATGCTACATTCAGCAAAGGACAAAAGAGACCCTCTCACAGCGGCAGTTTACCGCATACCATGCAGCTGTGGACAAGTTTACATAGGGACCACTAAACGCAGCGTGCAAACACGAATCAAGGAACATGAGAGACACTGCAGACTGGGCCAGCCAGAAAAATCAGCAGTAGCAGAACATGTTATAAACCAATCTGGACACAAAATGCTATTTGAAAAAACAAATTCTAGACCAGGCCAACAACTATCATGTCAGAATGCACAGAGAAGCTATTGAAATCCACAAACACCTGGACAACTTCAACAGGAAAGTAGAAACCTTAAAAGTAAACAAAATCTGGCTCCCAGTTATGAAACACAATAGAATCAAAACTCAACACTTACAAAAGAATTCTACCCAGGGACAGGGGGATTCCCAGCAGATATTGGCCCATCAACCAACCATTAGCCAAACAGACACTAATGAGCCTTGCATTTCTATACCCAGAAACTAACCCTTCAATTACACAAATTAACATATACTCCCCAACAGGGGTTCACAGCATATTAACTCCACACACACACCTACACAACCATTCTCTGAGGATGCCAGGCACAGATGCAGGCAAAATGTCAGAAAGAAACTATTCCAGAACACGGCCTCACAGCCCGGAAAACAACCAAGGAAAATCTATTTCTGAATATCGTTTGGACATCTGATTCTCATCACAGCACATTTCTTGATGAGGGCAGAAGTGGAAAGCTGATTGGTCAGACGTGTGCAGGGGATGGGCTTGCCAGCAATGAAATGGCCAGAATCACAATTTTGGAGTTTCATGTTACCAATTGTGCACTTTTTTGCTGCGCTTAGGTGACCAAACAGCTTTTTAAGTGGCAGGTTGGACTTGCACACCTTTAATTTACAGTTTTTTTTTTTAAAAAAATACTGTGCAGTGGCAACAACTTGTGGAGAATAATGATGAACGTAGTTCACTCTTGGCCACCATCTTGATTTGCAAGCATGGCTGCATGTGCACTTAAAACACAGATAGCATCGCACACCAGCGATTTTGCAAAAGGACCATGGAGACAAATGAATGCTGCTACAATTTTGCATTAATGCGCAGCAATCTGCATTATATCTTCTCGTCTAGACAAGCTCTCTCTCTACTCACCTGATTAACAAGTTTAGGAAGATGTGAAGGTTTTTTGTGGTTTCTTTTTTCCCCCCGGGCTGTGAGGCCGTGTTCTGGAAGAGTTTATTCCTGACGTTATGCCTGCATCTGGGGCTGGCATCTTCAGAGAAGAGAATGGTGACGTAGGGGTGTGTGGGCTTTATATACTGTGAGTCCCTGTTGGAGAGGATATGTAAAGAGCTCATTTGATTAGCAATCTTAGGTTTATGTTCAGAAAAGCTCTTCCCTCCTGTGCTGCAGGTATAGTTAACTTTAAGATCCATAGCCATTGTGATCGCCAATGGTTTTTCTTGAGGCAGTTCCTAGGAATATGTATTATGCTCCTCACTGCATTCTGGTAGCCAGAGCCAGTCTTACCAGTAGACTGACTAAGGTAATTGCCTTGGACAGCTGATACTGGGAAGGCAACTACAGCAATCTCTGCATTGTTCCTCCTATGCTTCCCCCCTTCTCCTAGATTGGAGGACAGAGCTGTGTGCCCCACACAAGCTGTCCCAGTCCCCTACTCTGGCGTGTAGTCCTGCTTCTGGAGAAATTCAGCACTTGCCATTATACCACCCGCAGCAATTGTTCCTTCTTCCAAACTGAGATGGTTCTGCTGTGTAGAGAGTGTAGCGAAAATAAGAACCTCACACCTCTGCACCTATACATCATTCCTCTACCCTGGAATGAAGACTCAGGACAAATCTTTGGATCAAAGGATAACAACTAGTCTATTTCTGTTGCAGGTCCTTGGACTCATCTACATGGGGGGGGGGATGAAGTAACTTGTAGTATTGACATCTCACAGCAGCAGCAACATGTCTAAATGGTTTTTCTGGCCTTGAGAGCCCCCATAAGCCTCACATTCCAGATAGTGGCTGCAAGTGATCTACTGGTGTTAGTTCTTTGCTGCCAACATTTGTTTTTTTTTTTTTAAATAGAGTCACCCAAGATGTGCTGGAGCGATAGAGTGATTTTTTTGATTTTATGAGAGAGTAAAACAAAAAATAACCATCCTATTTTATCACCTTAACAAGCGATCACTAAGGCGAAAATCCAGCATGGCAGCAGCAGGCACTTGCCCTGCTAGCAAACCCCGCTCCCGCTTTCGCTTGCCCAATCAGCATTGTGCTTCCCTTTGAATTGCTTGCCCTTCACTTGTCCTAATGAGCAGGAATGCGCACCCCCCTCATGGTTTTTAAAAAAAGCACAGGAAAAGCTGCGAAGGCTTTTACTGCATTGCTTTTGCTGTTTTGGGCCCCCTCCCTTCCAAATAGTGTGGATTGGTGCAGGAACCCATTTAGACAGGTAGGATTCCCAGTGAATTCCATGAGGGGTATTTTCACTGTCTAGACAACCCCCTTGATACTGTTCAACAAATAAACCTACAACACATACAGGCATCCTTGGGTATGAGGGTGGCTATATCAAGAATGAGGAGGCTGCAGGCAAGGCAGGGTCACTTTGTGGATTCGCACATCCTGAGTGCAGATTGCATGTGTGTTCCATATATTGGGATGCCAGGATTGCCTTTCCCAGTGTTCTTCCTCCCAACAAGGATCTCCCCTTCTCTCCCTAGTAACAGGGAAACATCACTCCTTTTGGAAGATCACTAGCCTCCTTGAACAGATCCTTTGTTGTGTGTCACATTGGGAAGCAGTGCATCCACTTTTGGATTGTATTCGGAATCAGAGACGTGGGATTCTATGATCCACTGTGGAGCCTTTCTCTGAACAGTAGTGGAAAACTCTGCCACCAGGGCAGTAAGACCCAAGGAGTGCTTGCGGGAGAGCATTGGGAGGGGATTAGAGATTGAAAATCTGCTGGATCTAAAGTCCCTCCATTACTCAGGCAAGAGCCCAGAATAGAAAACACTATCTTTGGCACCTGCATAGCTATTCTTGTTTCCAATGCCCCCCTTTCTTTTTCTTTTAAGGTTGCATGGTGGGAACAGAAGGGAGAAGGGTCAATTTAAAGCTAGCCTATCCCTCTGCTCTTGTTGCTGTAACTGTGGCATGGCTTAGGACTTGATGGTCAAACCTGCAGACTCTCCCCCTCCTCACCTCATCTCCAATCTACATAGGATTGGTTACCCCATCTAATTAAAGTAAAATATTATGGAATATTATTAATATTATTTAATATTATTTAATATTATTAATATTAAAGTAAAAAATATGGAAGAAATTTCAAAAATATTAATTTGCCTCACAGTTTCCTAAAGGGCTAAGAGCAAAAATCATTATTATGACGTACTATGAAATTTTTTCATGAGCCATTATATTTAAAACATGATTCATATGCAAAGACCTAGACCTTTCCATAGCTGGGAATTCTCTTCCCATGCTTTATATCCATCCCTGCCCCAAAGGACAGAACTGGACAGTTTCCCCCTACTTACCAGGTACAGAAAAAGTGTTTATGAACAGAATTACCATGTACAAGCTGATCACTTACCACAGTCAGGCAGTTTGTCTGTCACATCCTGCCAGACAGCAAGAAGAAACTTCATTGCTCACGTAAAGCTATACATTGACAGGCAGAAGTGAAGTGAGACGCAGGTAGAAGACAAGGTTTTTGCTGGATGTACAAATGGAGCATAGGGGAATGTCATAAAATAGTTGAAGTGCAGGAAAAGAAGATTTGGCTCACTTCCTCTACTAAGAAGACCCATAAACCTGTGACCCCACTGTGCGTTGATACATGAACAATACAGGAGTGATTAGTGCTGTACTTGGAATAGTCTGGCCATCATAAGCTTTGTTGCTGTTAAGGTTTTCCATCTAGCTCAGAATATACCACCCCGCCATCAGCCATACTCTTAGGACTTTTTTGGACAATGTAAAAATAACGCTAGCAGCGTTGCCAGGTTGCGACGCTGCAGCGCAAGAGGGTGTCAGTTTCGTACGACGCTCCTTCCCAGTGGTACTGTTCCTTGTTGATCGCGAGTAAAATATGACGGTAGAAAGCAAAAATATCACGGTCAAATGTCCCAGCGGTACTGCAACAGTACCGCTGGGAAGGAGCGTCATACGAAACTGACGCCATCTAGCGCTGCAGCATTGCAACCTGGCGACGCTGCTAGCATTATTTTTACATTGTCCGAAAAAGTCCTTAGTTTGTATTAACTGGGTTGCACCGTCCCTGCCTGAATTAACACACAAAGAAAGAAAAAGGACTGGGTGGTTCTTGGGAGCCCAATCTTGCTGCTTCTTCTCAGGCATTGCATCCTGTGTTGGGGGCACTGGGAAGGAAGGCCAGTACTTTTCTCTCACCTCATTTACCTGGCTGAACACATCTGTTCTGAAGCTATTCACCAAGGAAGGGAGCACACTATTTTTTGGGTGAAAAGATAAGTCAGGGCTGCAAATCAAAACAGTTTGGTTCTTAATGAAATAAAAAAAATGGAAACTACTATTGGTCCTGTGAACTTCTCATTGTCATAATCTCTCTATCTCCCTCTTAAAATTTGCTTGAAATGACCATGACTGTTTGGGCAAGAGGTGGGAATTATCTAGGGCCCAGATGTCTCATGAGGTAAATTCTTAGCCTGTTCTTTTTATTCCTTAATTCTTCCTCCTCTCTCTATTAGCAGTTCTTTGTATACATTTTATTCCTTAATTCTTCCTCCTCTCTCTATTAGCAGTTACCCCACAATAGAAGGAATATGTATGTGGAATCATACAAGAGTCACTAAGTTCATTCTTCTGGGCATCACAGACCGTAAAGATCCAAAACGACCCCCTTTTCATTTTGTTTCTGTTCATCTATGCTATAACCCTCTTGGGGAACCTGGGGATGATCATGGTAATCCAAAGAGATCCTCGACTTCACATCCCCATGTATTTCTTTCTCAGTAACTTGGCTTTTATGGATGTCAATTAGTCATCAGCCATTACACCAAACTTGTTGGTGGATCTCCTAGCAGAGAGGAAGAGCATCGAGTTCTCTGGATGTGCCACTCAAATGTTTATGTTTGTTATATGTGGGAGCATAGAGTGCCTCTTATTGGCTGTGATGGCATATGAGAGATATGTGGCTTCTCACTTCTCACCTCACCAATATTAGCTTATTTTATGGGGCAATCTTCTTTTATGTACTTGAGGCCCAGCTCTGCATATGCTTTGGAACAAGACAAAGTGGCTTCTTTGTTCTACACTGTGGTGATCCCCATGTTGAACCCCCTCATCTACAGCCTGAGGAACAAAGAGGTCAAGGATGCATTCTGGAGACTGTGCAGGAAAACAATGTAATTCTAAAGTACAACTGTAGAATAACAAACCTATGTTATCACACAGAGTACATTCAGTTTTCATTCTTTGTACTTGAATTTCTTATGGTTTTTAATTTATTGTATTTTTTTCTATGTTCTGTTTTCCTTTTAATTCTTTTTCTAAACCATGGGAATATGATTTAAAGGAACTGCAGACATTTTTTAAATAAAGAGTAATAGACAGACAATGTTCTCTGCAGGCTAAACTTAACAAGCAATGGAATCATGTGAAGAATTGCTTATTTTATTTACTGTTTACACTGCAGTCTTAGGGGTCACATTGCTTTCAACAGTTTCTAATATTATGTTCTCATGGGTGAGATTTGCCCACATAACAGCCCTTGCTGTAAAGAAATTTTGGACAGTGTGGATTTTTTTGGGGTCTCCACTTTATTTTCATTTTTTTTGGGGGGGGGTGGGTGCTAGCCTCGGAAAGCAATGAAACAGCCTCAGAGAAAAGACCCTGGTGGGGATGTCAGAACAGAACAAAACTGTACTCCCTCATTTTAACAAACTGACTGTGCTACCCCATGTTTATTTATATCCTTAAGGATGCCATGTTGCACCACATCAACCTTCTTCTTGCTTCAGTCCAGTGGTAACTTCAGTATCCTGCTGACTTCCGTTTCCCAATCCACTTCATTTCTGGGTCACCTAGCCCAGTCCACATACTCATTGTGACAGCTCCGACTGTGACAGCTGCTTCATGTGGGAGTCAGACCATTGGTCCTCCCAGCCCAGTCAGTTCTGACTGGCAGTGGTTATCCAGGGATTTAAGTAGGATTCTTACCTAGCTGTAATGGAAGATCCTTAGAGTTTCATGGTGGTCCTCCATCCTAATGCTAACCAGGTCCAGCCCTGGTTAGATGAGCAGGGTTCTAGAGGAATGGGATAGTAGTAAAATGAATCATAGTATGATAGCGTTGGAAGGAGCCTCATGGGCCATCAGGTCTAACCTCCTGCTCAATGCAGGATCTCCAGCCAAAGCATCACCAGCTGATAGGTGAGATTGTAGTTCTTGAGGAACAGGATTTAAAATTGGACATGGAGCAATGGGTTCAAACTACAGGAACAGAGATTCCACCTAAACCTTAGGAAGAACTTCCTGACCGTAAGAACTGTTTGGAAGTGGAATACACTGCCTCGGAGTGTGGTGGAGTCTCCTTCTTTGGAGGTGTTTAAACAGAGGCTGGATGGCCATCTGTCAGGAGTGCTTTGATTGTGTATTCCTGCATGGCAGGGGGTTGGACTGGATGGCCCTTGGGGTCTCTTCCAACTCTATGATTCTATGAGGACCAGTGTCCTCCACTGAAAGAAACAGATAGACTACCAATTAAAACTGGCCCTGTGCACTTTTGCTGTTCCCATGGCAAAAGTAATTCCTCTCTCAAACTACTATACATCTGAGTATGAAGATTGGGAAAAGCAGGAAACAGGTGCTCTTCCACAGTTGGATGCAGCCATCCTGACTCCTCTAACCTTTTCTGGATTGCCGAATTCTGATTAATACTGTTTCTAGTATGAGATGAAACATGGGAAAAATTATAGGCTGCATTTGGTCAGGCACAGGAAGAGAGACCCTATACAAGTTTCCCCAAGCCTTGCAAACACAGGAAGAGGTGTGTGGATTAGGGAAACCATGACCCTTGCTGGGCAAAAAAGGGACTACTAAAAGCATGGGCATGGACATGGGGCAAGGCCCAAATCTTTCTTTGAAAAGGTACTTTGAATTTGGTTTTTAGCTCAACCGTGTTTTAACACTATGAATTATTTGTGGTTTAGCATTATAATATTTGTCTATTTTTACCCGTACCTGGTTTTATCTGTACCTCTTTATCTGTAACTGTTTTTTTTAAAAAAACTCTTCACCTATTTTAGAGCTTATCTACACTTGCTAGGTTACTCTAGCTCCCTGACAGTGTATCCTGGTTCCAGATCTGGTCCGTTCCCTCCCCCTGCGCCCCATTACTTGAAGAAAACAGGGTGGCATCCAAACATAACACCACAACTGTCACTGCAACCAACACTATCACCAAAACCATCTTCTCTGCTGATGCAGAAGCTAGAAAGGGGGGCCACAACATGTGACTGCAGGCCCCCTTCATGTGACCAGCCTCAGTCATATGTTGAGGGACCCCTGCCTGGCTTTCGGGAGAGCCAGGGAGCTGTTGGTGGCAGTGAGGAACAGTGGCCTAAGACAGGCTCCTGTAGACAAGGGGGGGGGACCAATCTGATGGTATCAGATCAAACTGGGTATTATTTTATATCACTGTAAAGGGCCCTATCCCAGCTTGCCCCTGTTCCAGCTCCATATCTGCACCAGGGGTTGTTTGGACTGCCTGGGGGCAGATTGGGGTAAATGCCCTGCATCATTTGGACTGTAGGACTCTGGAATGGGGGCAAGCAGAGGTATTTGGCCCATGTAGAGAAGCCCTTAAACTTAGATAAACCCCGAGACATCCCTAAATAGGCCTAGCACCTTGGATAGCTCATTTAATGTTTAGACTAAACCCCAGAATGGATTTTCTGACTCTACTGACATAGGAACCACCTGTACAGCTGCTTCTCTGGCTTATGTTTTTCTGATTCATTGGAAGCTTCAGTCCAATGGTACTGCTTCATTCTTGAAATAGTATTCTAGAGCTAATGGGTAGGATTTAATTTATTTGACTTATATTTTCTGCTAAAGTTAGACATGAGAAGTAGATAAGATATTGGATAATAGCTAAAGCCATGCACCTCTTTCCACATTGATTACAAGTGTGGAAATCATTTGAGAGATTATAATGAGCGGGGTGAATCCACTGTAGATTTTACTCTGCTTGTTAAAGGAACTGTCCATGGTACCGAACCCTAGTCCCCCTAAATTGGTTCATCACCTTGGATAGTTCCTTTAAAGTTCATGCTACTCAGAGTGGATTCATTGCCTCACTGACATCCAAGCCAACAGTTCACAACTATTTTTTGTTGTGAGGCATTTGAAAGATTCAGGTTATAGAACCCCAGATCAGCCTCAAGAAGATATAGGCATATCAACATGATCATTCTGTGAGGATGAGAGGCTTCCTTCTACCTTTCAATATCTCTCTCTCCCCCCCTCTCACAAACACACACCTACCTCTCTTTCCAGCGCAGGTTGTTCTGCTGCTCTGTCTCCCACTGTGCGCAATTTTGTTCAGTGTGGTTTATTCGCAGATAAGGCCATCATATTCTGCACCTTTTCACATTTGTCTGATTGTTTAGAGCTCAATTCTTTTCTTGAACAGTTTTCAATATAGAATTATGCTTCCTGTGAGATTTCGTATTGTGCTCATAAGTCATAAATGAGTGAGAGATTGCACAAACTGGCTGCAGATATTCTCTAAGTATGAAGGCAGGCTAATACACTGCAGAACCGTGTCTCTCTCACTTTAGCGGAAGATAGAATATCAGGACTGTGCTCTTGAGGATAGTCTATTATGGCATGTGCAAGGAAAAGAATGGATGCCACACGTGAGTTCTTTGGAGGAAGGGCACATGTGTTTCTGGTTTTCTTTGGAGAAACTCTAAATGTGATAGAAAGAGAGCCAAGGAAACAAAGATAGAAGTACATTGCAAATGTCTTCTTCAGCATATTATTTTCCACTATTGTGTGTTTCATGGTCCTTAAGCCCATAGGGATATGGTAGTGAACATAGCAGCTACTGGAGAGCTGGTCCTCCAGAAATTTAAAAAGTTAAATTAATTTTCCATATCATAAATCAGGCACAACCATTAATAATATAAATACAGTTACAAAGCCAGTTGATCTTGTAGCATTCTTGAAACTAAGGAGACTATCAGATGGGAACAAAAATAGTGTTCCTGTCCTTCAATCTCCTCTCCCACCCCTCTCCCATCCCTGTTCCAGCATCAAAGAAAAACTTTTCACTTCTACCTTAATCACAGCTCATTCCCTCGGCAGGACAGCCCAGGAGTGAATGGAGCTTGAACAGAGCTCCATTCACTTCCTGTATTGAAATCCCACCTGCTCTCACAAGAAGACGAGAGCATTGGAAACTCAAAAATAAAAAGGAAAATAAGCCCCAAAAAGTTACACTATAAGTACCTAAACACACTTTAAACTTTACAAGTAACCTGGGGAGGGTACAAAAAAGTGTGTCGCTTACCTCGATGTCCTGATCTCAGCTGGAAGTGTTCTGGCATGGACCTCTCACTGATGCTGGCATTGCATCAGCATAACGGGGGACCTTTTCAGTTGCATGACATTCCATTACAGAAACGGAATGGGGGCTCCATTGACAGCTTAGCCATCAATAAAAAGATGTGCCGGAGTAATGACAGCCAAATGGGAGCATAACAAGACAGGAACGATGTCATCTGAAATGCAAGCCCTTTAATGATCTCCTGGCGTTGTGATAAAACCATATTTATAGCGTCTGATAATCTCCTAACTGAAAGAAAGAAGTTGGTACCATAAACTTTTGTAGAATTAAATCTAATTCAACTGGCTTTAGAATTAAAAGTCTTAAGTCTACAAAAGCTTATGCTGCCAACTTCTTTCCCTCAAAGGTCTACAAGATGCCATACTTATATTCCAGACTAACATGGCTGGGTCTTTGAACTCTAAAGCCAGTTGAATTAAACTTAACTACAAAAACCCAAGAATTACAAAGCATTAGTCCAGATCAGGGTTTCTTAACCAGGGTTCCCCAGAACTCTAGCTCCTAATCCACACTACCCAAATAATCCAGTTTGAAACTGGATTATTTGACATGGCTCCTTCCTATTGAATCCTGGGATTTGAGTTTTACAAGTGCTTTAACCTTCTCTGCCAAAGAGTGCTACTGCCTCAACAAATTACAAATCCCAGGATTCCATAGGAAGGAGTCATGGCAAATAATCCAGTTTCAAACTGGATTATTTGGGTAGTGTGGATGGACCCTAGTGTTCTATGAGAGGTCACTATGGGTTCCACAATACATTGTGTGTGTCCCGTAGATATAATAATTTTAATGCAGGGGTTCCCTGAGACCTTAAAGATCATTTCAAGGATTCCTTCAAGGTAAAAAGGTTGAGAAAAGCTGGTACACATGTTGCTGGATTGCACTTCCAGCATTCCATACCATTGACTCTGCTGGCTAGGACTGCTGGGAGTTGCACTCCAACAACATCTGGCAAACTGCATGATTCCCATGGCAATTTATGCCAAACTTTTATTCTACACTAAATAACTACTAACATCAGTGACACTATAGCCTTCTATAAATATTTTCAAGCCCTTCTTTCATCCAAGGGATACATGTATTTTAACATATGGATCAACTGCCAGAATTCCATGGTTCTTTTATAAGCTGCCCAGAGATCTTACAATTTGGGATGGAGTAGATAAATAAATAGTTTTCTATAACAGTTTAGTAAAAACAGGAATTGAGAAACTATATTAGCCTTAGTACTTCTCATATTAACAGCTCAAATGTAGAAAGCCTAGACTAAATAAATATGTACATTCAAGCCTCATACACAGAAATAATAACATTTATTCTTCAGACTGCTGGTGAGACATGGAGCTCAGAAATGCCTCAGTGGTCCCAGGTGGTTTCAGAACAAATAAAGCAATGCAGCAATATTTGGATGAAATAGGAATCACAGAGGATTTCCAGCACTTTGTTCTATAGCTGAGACACACTGATTATTATGAGAAAGTGTTGATGTGGTTTGTGGGAAAATATGAATGCAGTGATCAATCCACAGTAGTTAGCTGTGGAGTTTAGAGAAGATCACACTGACCTATAAAAAATAGAGGGGGCCATCAAGTCAAAAGGTGCTCAGAGCCTTGTACTGCAGTGGCTGTCAAGTGTTTGAGTGAGCTATGCTGGTGATGGGAGATGTTATTAGATTACAATGGTGCTTAGTTATGTACATTTCTCTGGTGTACAAGAGATCACTGAAGTCAGCGCTGTACCTCAGGCTGACTTCTCCAAGACTAAAGGATGCATTTTGGGAGCTAAATAATAGTACAGGAGAAACTGATTTTTGGAGTTGTTGAATGAAAATCTGCTGCTAACTATACCATTGCATGATTAGCATGACTCTTTTGAGATTCTTTCTTCCTATTGTTGTTGCCATGTGCCTTCAAGTCATTTTCGACTTATGACAACCCTGAGCTGAACCTACAATGGGGTTTTCTTGGCAGGGGATGGTTACTTTTGCCTTCTTCTGAGGCTGAGAGAGAGTGACTTGTCCAAGGTCACCCAGTGGGTTTCCATGGCTGAGTGGGAATTTTGAACCCTGGTTTCCAGAGTTGTAGTCCAATCCTCAAACCATTACACCATTCTGGCTTTCTCAGGTCTTGTCTATACGAGGGTGGGGGAAATATGAACATGTTCAGAAAGGTAGGCATTCACAACAATGCAAACTGCCTACATGGCTAAAAGAGGCCCCCTAAACTCCACATGACCCCCTAGCCAGCTGGCTGCCGCAAGTGATTTACTCACAATTTTAAGTCCCAGGGTGCGTACAAGCAACACTTCATATTTACAAATAAAGAAATGAAAAAAAGAGTAAAAATTGGCATCTGATCGCCTTACTGGACCCTCACTTAGCCAAAAATCCAACATGGTGGTCACAGCCACTTTCCCTCTTTGCTATCCCTGCCCCCTGTGCTCGCCCAGCCAGTCAGATTGCACTGCCTATTCGTATCTGTGTGAACGTGTTCAAGCCGTTGCACATTACAGTATTATTCTCCACAAGTTGTCACTGCTGCACAGTATTTTTTTTAAAAAAAACTTAAAATCAAAGGTGTGCAAGTGCAACCTACCACTTAAAAAAGAAGTTTGTCTGCCTCAGCACAACAACAACAAAAAAGTGAATGACTGGCAACATGAAACTCCGAAATGGCACTTCTGGCAACTTCATTGCTAGGAAGCCTGTTCCCTCTGCACATCTGACCAATCAGCTTTCCACTTCTGCACTCGCTGAGAATGTGCTGCAATGAGATTCAGTTGTCTAAATGAGCAGTAATGTGCATTTTCATGCATTGTTTAAAAAACCTTGGGAAAAGCTGTGAAGGCTTTCCCCCTATAGTTTTTGGAGTTTTTGCCTCCCTTCTCCTGAATAAGGTGAATCACTGCAGGATCTTGTTGGGACAAAAGGTATTCCCTGATAATTCTATTAGGATTATTTTCACAGTCTAGACAACCCCTGAGTTGTGTTTCATATCCCACGGGTCAGAACTGCAAATGTGCCAACATTACATTGATTTTTACAACGAAATTTCAAAGTAATTTTTCATTCCTTACAGGCAGTAATCTGAGGATGGACATAATATGCAGATTATTTTAAAAGAAAGTAGAAGAACAAGGGGATACTGGTTAATTGGAAAGACAGAGAATAGTAGAGAAACTCAATACTGGGATGATAGGAAGTTTTGTCTGTTAGTATAATGTAGGCTAAATTTAGACAATGATTGATAAAAACCTAGTAAATTGTTTTTATATTGAGGAAATATGACTAAAAATATTTTTAAAGGAAAGAAAGCAGGCCTGAGTGTCTCACAGAAGAATGTAAGATTGTTTTATGTATCTGTTTTTATTTTAGGAAAAAGGAGGTCTAGTTGTTTATGACACAGTGGCTGGCATCCTCTTAGTGACATGCGGAAGTATACCTCAAAGTTAGGTGTTCTTTGGGTTGTGAAGGGTAAAGGAAGAGGAATTCAACACTTCCAACTACTGTGACTCCCAGCTACTAACTGTTTTCTGGCTGGACAGCCCTCCCTTCAGCCATTCACTGGCCAGGGGAGGGCAGGGAGAGGACAAGGTGCAGCCAGGTAGACTGCTAGTTCTGTTCTGGTAAGCTGCTCACAGGAAGAAAAAAGTATAATCTTGGACCACTCCTAAGGGTTCTCCAGAGGTCCAGGAGGATGACATCATCTTCCTGAAGCCAGATGCAGGAATACTAACTGCTCATGTCTGGTTGCCCCCCCCATCCTCTCCTGGCCACTGAAGGGTCATAGGGTGGGACACCCAGAAAGAAAACAGGTAGGTCAAGCATGAAGGGAGAAGAAAAGACTTAACTGTGCCTGGAATAAATGTACAATCTTCCAGTGGAATGAAGGAGCTCAGCCAGTCAGAATCTTTCTCTTTTTCTTGGAAATGAGACTAAGGCCATCTTTAACCTCATCCAGAATAACAAAATCCTGTGCATTTTCTACCCAACTCTGTTCTTTGCAGGTGATGAAATGTCTTTGGATGAAATGCCCAAAGACAACCAAACACCAGCAGCTAAAGAGTTAATCTTTGTGGGATTAACAGACAACCCTATGCTACAGCTCATGCTTTTTGTGTTGTTCCTTGTCATCTACACTGTCAGTCTGCTAGGAAATGTGGCAATGATTATATTAATCAGCACCAGTTCCCACTTCCATACCCCAATGTATTTCTTCCTTAGCAACTTAGATGTCTGCTATTCCTTGGTAGTTACCCCCTAAATACTGGCCAGCTTGATAGCAGATTAAAAATGCAATTTAAGTAGCTAGATGTGCAACCCAAATGTATGCAGTTCTCATGTCTCATAGAGTCTCTGTCCCTTTGGTCCCATACCACTCACTGAAGCCAGGGCAGTGGCTGAAAAAATTCCTTTTTGAACAGAACATCTCAGAGCCTCCCCCCCCCCATTTTCTTTTGGACATATTGGATGTAGTCCTTGACAAGAATTATTTTAGACATTACACCCAATTGTTATTTACAAATCAAAGGAGTGGCCATGGGCTCCCCTCTAGCCCCCTCCCTAGCCAATTTATTCATGGCGGATCTGGAAAAATCTTACATTCTTAATCCAACACAAAATGCATTTGTTAAATACTTTAAAATCTACACCAGGTTTATTGATGATATTTTTTATTGTATTTACAGCCCAGACACAAGTAAATTCTTTTTTTGAATGGGCAAATTCTTTCAATGAACATATTAAATTGACATGCCATCATGATTTAGAAAAAATTATCTTTTTTAGATGTAAATGTTTATGTGAAAGATTCTAAAATTGCTGTATCAATTTTTTTAAAAAACCCACAGATAGGAACAATCTCCTTCACTATCAGAGTTGTCATCCTAGACATTTAAAGAACAATCTACCCTTTTCACAATGTCTTTGCTTAAAAAGGAATTCTACACATTAGATCTCTTTTGTGTCTGCAGTAAATGCTTATGAACAAGAACTATTAGATAGGTCTTATCCACAAAAAGTTACTACAGCCTCCAAAATTAGTGCTATGAACAAGGACAGAAATTCCCTTTTTATGAGTCAGGATAAAAAAATCTATCAATAGGATTACTACATCCTTGGAGTTTAACCAGCTATTCCCAAAAATAAAAAAAATATTATTTTGAAACACTGGCATTTGGTGCAAGATATTCCAGGTGGGCTCTGCCTCCTGTAATTGGTTTTAGTGTTCACAATGTACACTCAGATATAGTAACACCTGGCAAACAACTATTTCAGTGACTGGTCATTATAAATGTGGGAATTGCTCTTTTTGCAATCAATAACTAAATATTAAGCACTTTAAAAACCCTCAGACAAAACAAAAGTTTGCATTAAGAGGTTTTACAAATTGTGCTTCAAAAAATGTGGTATATGTAATCATGTGCCCATGCAATCTTCTGTACACAGGAATGTCCAAAAGAGAGGTTAAAACTAGGGTCATAGAACATAAATCTAGAATAAGAAATCAGACAGTGGGATGTCCTCTGGTAGACCATTTTTTAGAGATGAAATACTCCCCCCCCCAAAGTCTTTAAGATTTTTTGTGATAGAGAAAGTTTCTGCTAGCTCTAATTTTATCTCACTGGCTGAAAATAAATTGCAACACAGAGAAGCATGGTGGATCTTTAAATTAAATTCTAAGAAACCAGCAGGACTTAATGAAGTAATTGATTTTACTGTTTTTTTAAATGAATGAACTAGTTTCTGTGAATGATGTGACTGTAGCCATGCATACCGGGGTTTCCCTACTACTGAGGAAGTAGAGCAAAGATTAATTGAATACTCAACATCTCTAATAATGTGTCAACGTGCAGGCTTTTGTGGATTGGGTTTAAATGCTTGGGGAAACTTAGTTCAGCACAGACAGGGAGTAGAAGGAAATTACCATTGTGAATGCTAAATGTACAGTTGAGGTAAACAGCTATGGGCTTTGTACTCTTTAATCTTCAATATTTAAAAGAGATAATGAGGCATCATGGTACTAAATATTTGTGTGTGAATTAATTATAGAATCCTAGCCTTGCATTGATAAAGGAAATGAAATATCAACTATAATTTAACTCTGGAGGTTGTTGTCTGCAATGCATTCTGGAAAGTAATTGAAGTACGTGGCTTACCCCATTCATCACTGTGCTATCTCAAAATTTTGACATCTTGTTTAAAAGAGGATACTTCTCCTATCTAATTGGAACGATAAAAGGAAAATGTCTACATACAAGTGAATGCATCCCCAAACCCTTCAAATAAGCATTTATGGACATTGTGGACACTTTGGAATTTTCATCCCACATGTTCATATATATAAGGACTTGATCGTATGTATGTACTAATGTAAATATTTATATTTATTTATTTCTGTATTTATTTATTGAGTAATTATTACTTGCATGTGACACTTTGGTATAATATATGTTACAACAATCATTGAACTAAAACAAACTTTATTAAGAATCATAATATACATTGGAAATTTATAGAAAATTGATTCTTTATTATTGAGTTTTAAGATTAGATATTAGAGTCTATATACAGTAATATTTCCTCTCTAACCATTTTGCACTGTTCACAGTGAAACCTCCCCTGTACTTTAGTAGTCCTTTGGTGGTTGGGTCATATATACTTGGCTATGTCCATTCCTTGGTTCACACAGTCTTTACATTTAAATTATCATTCTTGTGGATTTAATGAGCTCAATCATTTCTACAGTGACATCACACTGTTATTGTCCATCTCCTGCTCAGCACAATCATCAATGAAATTCTTTTATTTGGCCTAGTTGGAGGCACTGAAATCCTCACTATCCTCACCGTGGTGATCTCTTACGTTTACATCCTCGCTACTGTTCTAAGAATCTGTTCATCCCTGGGAGGCAAAAAGCCTTTTCTTCCTGTGCTTCCCATTTTACAGGTGTCATAATTTTCCATGGGGCAGTTCTCTTCATATATTTGTGACCCATCTCTAGTTGCTTCTTGGATACTGACAAAATTCTTGCTGTGTTCTACACACTGGTGATTCCTTTGCCAAACCTCTTCATATACAGCCCAAGGAACAAAGATGTAAAGGATGCTTTGAAGGATTTTCTTAAAAGCTCTGACTAGATGTGGGCAATTGCTACATGTCATGCAACCCAGGAACATACTAGCCCAACATTTTACGGGACTACTGGCCCATCTGGAGGAGCCCAATATTGGACATCTTGTACACATCAAGTGGTAACAATACCACTTACATCAAACTCAGTTCCAGGTTCTAAAATGTGAAAAGGTTAAGGGGTGGGGGTAAATACACCTGCATGGCACTTTAGACATGATGGAAGATAGTATGGAACAGAACTGGTACCCATCTTGTGTTAACCCTATCATAGCCCTTGGAATGTTGTGAGGGGTGACTGCAGAGGAAGGATAGAAAACCAGTTTGGCATTGAAACAGACAGCATGCTCTCTGGCCAGAGCAAAGGCAGTTGGGACATGGAGGGAGGGGTTCTCACCAGCCATTGGGCCCTAGAGACATGCCGGGCTGCTCTTTTTCTCCCTCAGAGGTCAGAAGAATGGTAGCTGGAAATTGGAGGGATATGTTTGTCATGTTGATAAGCAGCAGCCACAGCATGGGGATGTCCTGGCAAAACAATGATTGAGAAAGGGGCTACATCAAATTCCCCCCCCCCGAGAAAAATATTTTACTTCACCCCCCACTCAGAGCTTGGAAGTAACTAAATATTAAAAATTAGCTACTTGTACATAACATATTGTTTGCAATAATTAAGGCGTTGTTGTGTGCCTTCAAGTCATTTCTGACTTAGGGTGACCCTAAAGCAAATCTATCATGGGGTTCTCTGAGGCTGAGAGTGTGTGACTTGACTAAGGTCACCCAGTGGGTTTCCAGGACTGAGCAGGGATTCAAACCCTGGTCTCCAGAGTCATAGTCTTCCTAATTAAGGCATCTCTAAGTTATAATATGATTGTAACATAATATAAGAAGGGGTATTCTGACACTGTCATTTTTACCATAATGGGTTTAGTTCCTTTACAGTTAAGGGGAATGTGGCCCTACTATTTAGGTGTGTTTTGTACTACATCTTGATGTGTTTTTTAAAAGGAAATAATTGGGTAACATTTTGTTATTTTTGAACAAAAAGGAGTAGTAAAAAAATTATTAAAATTGTAGCTACAGTAGTAAACTACTTTGAGTCAGAAATGTAACTACTTATTTTTAAAAGGAATTTGCAAACTCTGGAAAGTAACTTCCAGAGTAAAAGCAACTTTTCAAACTTTCCTGCATGCTAGTGGAGGAAAGATAACCAGGTAGAAGAAGCAGAGACAAGTGAAGAAGCTTCATGGCAAAGTCTAAAAACCAGCCACAAATGACTTTATCAGATGTGAAAAAACACATCATAAGGACACGACAATAACACAAATGGGCAAAATTATCAGACAGTGTCATTGTCCACCCATTCTGGGGGAGTAGCATGGGTGTGAATAAGGCATCACTTTTTATTGATGGCTTAGTCTGTCTCATCTGTGCCAGCGCTATGCCCCAGGAATGGCTGAGGACGCAGGCATCTGATAATTTTGCCCTTTGTGTTCTCATCCCATCCTTATAACACAATTTAGGATGTGTGGGTTTTTTTGCTGTGTTTCACAGCGTATGATAATGTCCAAAGATGCTGAAGAGATCTTTCCTCAATTCAAGTCTTCCCCTCCTATTTTGTAGTATTTTGGACCAGTAAGGGTTGTGCTTTCCTCTCTCTCTATTGTTTGCCAAGCAACCATGAACTTATTGTAACTGCCAATACTAAAAAGATTGAGGTATGACCCATTTCAGACATTGACACAGATGGCTGCTGGGACTTTATTACATGTGGCTGTTGTGTCATGTTTAATTTCTCCCTAATGAGGCACCACTCAAAGCACAGTTTTCTTTCTCTCTCAATAAATTATGACTGATTCCATGGAGTCCTCATGAAATGCAGTTCTCATGAGAATGAGTTCTCTATGCTACAAAGTTCCCTTGCTCATGGGATGTGCTTTGTGAAAAAAGTGAACATTAACAGTGTGGATTCCCTTAGAACTAGTAGCTCCCCATTCCAAAGAGATCCACAGTCAATTTTTAGATATGATAAGTGTCTCATGCTCAGCTCATGGACCAGTCTAGTTTTTAGGAGACTTCAGAAGGAGGTGAAGAAATGGAACAATTCAGTCTAATAGAATAAAACTGTTTCGGAAGATCAATGGTATATCTACATATTAAAAATGCTAAGGAACAGAGAGCTACGATGAAGTTAGATCAGAGCAGATGTTGCTATGATGCCTGTTTGAATAGAATAAGCAAAGTTAGACTGCCTAGCGTATGAAGGCCATGAGGATATACAGGACACAAAGGGAATTCTAGAGACTGTATGTTGCTGGGACTGCTCTTGAAGGCCAAAGAAACAAGGTAAGTTATTGATGCTGAAAGATGCTCAAGATGTACAGTTTCAATACATACGATTCAAAGTCAGAGTAATCAGAATCAGATTCAAGTCTTTCAAACTTTCTCTAGATTTTGGGATAATTTTAATGGGGTGTCCAATCTCCCCCTCTCACCCCACCTATGGGCATCCAGATTAAATATATTCAGTGCCACAGTAAAGTTTATCACAAGATGATGAGGTGTGTGGGGGTTCTCCATTGTACTTGGGCCTAGCCCATGATTGCCATTGAATAGACCACTTTACTTTAACATTTGAAAAACTGACACTAATTCCATGGGAAAGGAATGTAATACTGGAGAAAGGAGAAACAAAGAAAGACAAGTGAATCTAAAATAAAGTGAATGTGGTGAAAGAACCACTGTTATAATATTATATACTTAACTGGTAGCTAGCACACTCTTATTGCAGACTATCACCCTAATTTCACTCACAAATGATATACTCAAAACATATAAACAATATTTTGAAGTAATTACATGCAAAATGTATTATGAAAGATCAGCTAGTGCTTACCAATCAGAATCGTTAGCCAGAGGTTATCCAGTATCTATAATAAAGCAAGTTAAGATCCGAGCCCAAAAGATCAATAGAAAGGTATTATTTTTGCCCAGAACACATACTGAATCAAATAGGATTGTTGGTGTGTTTACTTATTCATATAATGTTCATAACATTAGTAAGATCATCAGAAAACATTGGCATGTTATCATACATATTCCAGGGTGTGAGAATATTCCCATGATAGCATATCGTAGATCAAAAAACCTTTGGGACCTGTTGGTCCATACAGATATCAAAACTATATTTCACAAAAGGCCAAAAATAGAGGGTCACTTTCCTTGTGGACATTGCTCAAATTGTGCACAATCCCTAAAAATTAAGCTGTTTACTCATCCTGACACACAATAACAATTTATTTTTTTAAAAAAATGCTTTTACCAATTGTAATTCAATGGGGGTAATTTACATAATTCTTTGCCCTTGTGGAAAACTTTACACAGGCAAAACTGAGAGATGTTAGGCTCAGAGGATATCAGAACACAAGAGTCATATCAGGATAAAAGCCATAGGAAATCCACTTGTAGAACATTTTTTAGAAGCCAGAACAGAAACAAGACACATCATTTCAGATTGACTCAGCAAGAATCTCTGTGTATATTGAGAACACAAACAAGACACATTATTCTTTGTGTACTTACCAAGAATTGTATATTGTTGATTGATATATTAAGGGTATGGTCCTGAAAAAACTATTATAAAAATTATTTCATTGTTGTTAAATTGGAAGTTATTCATTATATTTTTGTGGTTTGCAAGTAATGTATGTTTATAGCAAATTGTAAATACATTTTGCACGTAATTACTTAAAAACAGCAAATTGTAAATACATTTTGCATGTAATTACTTCAAAATATTGTTTATATGTTTTGAGTATATCTTTTGTGAGTGAAATTAGGGTGATAGTCTGCAATAAGAGTGTGCTAGCTACCAGTTAAGTATATAATATTATAACAGTTTGCTTGTAACAACCAGACATCCTGCTCTAATAATTGTGGTGAAAGAACCACTGACATTGCAATATGGAAGGCTTGGGAGGAGCTTGGTGGAGTGAAGAGTCTAGGGAAGGGTAAAGAGCAACAGGTAATACAGGATAGTTCTACATCCTGGTGCTGAAAAGAGACTAATCCATGTCTATATGCCTGTACTTTGATATATTTTCAAAAGTAAGGAGTTCTACCAAAGGCTTCATGGAAAAGTGCATTTTGAATTGAAGGTGGGAGGTGGGAGGTGGGAGAGAGTTGGTTTCACATAGAAAAGGTTCCAGGCCTAATGTCAGTGCAGATAAGAGAAAGGTAGAATCATTCTCTGGGACTGAGAATGGCCAAGGGTGGTAGGTTTCAGGATAAGAAGGTGATGTTCAAGAATGTGAGAACTGAGAGATTTTTTTAAAAAGGGTATGACCATGGGTCAAGGTCTGAGTAAAGGATGAGGAGTTTGTGCTGGATCAAGAAATTGATATAAAGCCATCATTCTTGCTGAAGTAAGGTTATCCCCATGGCTGACATGTAAAAGAGATTAACGTTTGTGGCTTGTGAAGGGAAGGGAGACAATAGAGGTATGCCCAGAGAAGAAAACGTTATATTACCCAAAGTTGGATATGTAAAGCAATCAGAGTTTAGCAGTGAGGAGAGCAACCCTCTCTCAGTGAACATGATTTGATGGCAGATGGACTATAGAAATATGGAGCAACTTCCCATGAAGTAGGTTATGGGAGCTGGATAAAGACAACTGGGCTGAAGGGAAGCAGTGAAGAGGGATGAAACAAGGACTCAGAGCCTTCCCTTCATCCAAACCTGTTTCCCCAACAACAGAATATCATACATTTGCTCAGTACGTTAGGTTTGAAAAATAATTCAATAGTATTAAACATTAGCTAACACACATTGGAAACTGTTTAATGCAGTGTAGATGTGTAAATAGCTATTGCTTAAAAAACAATTTGTAAGCCGCTCTGATAGCCTTGTGGCTGAAGAGCGGGGTATAAATAACTAAATAAAAATAAAATAAAAAAAAATAGTTCTGGGAAATTAATTCATTGGAACCAAGACTAATAATTGGAAGCTATTAACTGAGGAAGTTACTGAGTGACAGGAAACAGGATACAAGTGAGCATAGGGGTCCCCTGATCTAGATCACTGACCACATGTGGGGAGATTAAAGTACAAAAAAGAGCCCTCATTTGCACTGAAGGAATATGCTTCAGAAACCTGTGGATTTCTCTGTTGGATTATTACAGCAACACATTAAAGGATTGCAAAGGGGAATGTCGTGAATGAGGATAACTCACTAGAAACTGTTAATTAACTGATAACTTAACACATTAATTGGCTAATTATTTCAAATCTATGAGCTTGCTCTTAGTGATCAATAGGTGAGATTCTAGATGGGGATTAAATAATGTAGATCACTGCATGGGAGTTATGCATGGATTGTGTATGCAGTCATTATCATGAAAGGGTAAATTATGCAATGAATGCACACCTGAATATATAATCAATCACACAATGCATGTGTGTGGGCATCCATATGCATATACACATCTGTATATGAATGGATATTCAGATATCCATTGTATGTACACATGCATTACATGCATGCACAAAACATGCACATCTGCACACACAACAGCATCACAGGTACAAATCTGTTTACACCACCTCGAACTGAATGCAGACGTTCTGTAACAGAATAATAGATCCAGCTGCTTCTGTATGGGAACTTACTCATGTGTAGGACGCTAATGGGATTCTAGCTAACGATAATGATCAGCAATTTATCTATAATTTCTCAAGCCTACACTCAGACTTATATGTACACTGCTGACAGTCATCACCACAACTTGTGGCAGTTGCAACATCACAAATGAATGATGTAAAGTGCCAGGAAGATGTTAATCTCTATTTTAATTCTGTGTTTCACAGCTAGCTCTGAAGAAACGATGTCTGAAGAAAATGGCACCACAGTAGTCAGTGAATTTATATTTGTAGGTTTAACAGACAACCCTGAATTGAAGACTATCCTCTTTGTACTATTCCTTGCTGTTTATATCACCACTTTGGTAGGTAATCTAGGAATCATTGCCTTAGTGAGAGCAAGTCCCCGGCTCCATACCCCCATGTACTTCTTTCTGAGTGGCCTTTCTTTGCTAGATGTGGGCTGCTCCTCTGCAGTTACCCCCAAGACAATGGTGAACCTTCTAGAAGATAATAAGTCCATTTCCCTCATAGGATGTGCAATGCAAATATATGTTTTTACAGGTCTGGGGAGTGCAGAGTGCTTTCTCCTGGCTGCCATGGCGTACGATCGCTATGTGGCCATCTGTAAACCATTGCTGTACCCAGTCCTCATGTCTCCTGGACTCTGTATTCTTTTGGTAGGAGGGTCATATGTTCTAGGGCTTTTGCACTCTCTTGTACATACTGTCTTTGCCTTCAGACTGTCATTTTCTGGATCAAACAGACTCAACAATTTTTTCTGTGATTTCCCAGCACTTTTTTCAATCACCTCTTCTGATATTTACCTCAATGAACTCCTGATCTTTTATGTGGCTGGGGTTGTAGAAATAATCACCATCCTCAGTGTCCTCATTTCTTATTCATATATTTTTGCTGCCATTGTGAGGATCAGGTCAGCAGCAGGGAGACTCAAAGCCTTCTCCACATGCACCTCTCACCTGACCACTGTTACAATCTTCCACGGGGCCATTCTCATTCTACATTTCCAGCCCAAGTCTATCAGTGGATCTTCTGGCCAAGATGTGAGTGACAAAATTCTATCTGTGTTCTACACCATTGTTACACCCCTGCTAAATCCATTGATTTACAGTGTAAGAAACAAGGAGGTGAAGGATGCCCTGGGAGCTCTTCAAAGGAAGATGTGTAACAAAATGATGAGCCAGTGGTAATTTCTCATCAGACTTAAGGACAAAAGTTTTCATTAAAATGTTTATTGTATGATATTGCTAAAAGGACATCATTAATGAAACAAAGCAAGGTACAGCCATCAAAATACTATTAGCTGTTATACTACCTAAATTGTAAAAAGGCTTTCAGTTTCTCCTTAAAAAGTCAGGTGTCCACTCCCTTATCCTTTTGTGAAAGGTGGAGTGCACTGGACATCAACCAGCTATACTTCTCCAGCCAAGAGAAAACAGCAGCAGTCCCCCTCCTTGATGTATGTTGGACATCCAGGAAGGAAAAAATCAATCCAGGAAGGAAATAACTGTTCTTTTCACTGGGCTGCAGCCAGCTGCTGGCTGAAGTGTCTACATGGTCTCCTAGCCACTAAATGGCCAAGGGAGCATAAACCTGGCCTTTGTAGTAAGCATGAAGGGCAGGGAAAAGGAGGTGCAATGAGGTGCTGGATAGCTCCTTGTGAAAAGGTGTCAAAGAATATATGCATGTATAAGCCCAGGTAATGTGTGCATATATCACTGTCAGGATTCTGTGCTCTGTAAGAACCTGCAACTGCAAGCATTTGTGTGCTGAAGAATTAAGATATAGTATTTATATAGCATTTTTGGTCATATTTAATAAATTTTTATTTACTGTTCCTCGTAACAAATATTAATAAAACAACAACATTGTATTTATTGTTCCTCATGCCTAGGGCCTGGTGACTTGGCTTAATACTAAAGAAATGTTGAGCTGAATAGCTGAAAAGAATAGTGCTGAGTACAAATTTAAGGGATGTGGATCCAGTGGGGATACTGGTGCAAACCATACCCTAGGAACTGTAAAGGAATACGAGGTGCAATTGTGACCAGTGTTGGTTAGCAACATGATTGTCATGGTGGAATTGTTATATAGACCTACTAGTTGTGGGCTTCATCCCATAGCGTTTCAGTCAAACCATGTCCATTTTCATGCAAAAGGAATGAATTCTGGTGATGTTTTGTGTATACCAGCAACACAGCAATCAAACAGATTTGACTCAAATCTAGATTGTATCTACACTATACAGCTATACCAGTTTGATAGCACTTTAAGTGCTGTGGCTCCATCCTTGGAGCCCTGGGCTTTATTGTTTGGTGAGGCACTTAGAGTTCTTTGCTAGAGAGCTCTAGTGAATTCCCATGAACTACTGTACCAGAGCCTTCTTAGTACCTAACCAAATTACAAATCCCAGAATTCTATAGAATAGAGCTGTTACCATGGAAATGGTACCAATCAGCTATAACAGTAGTGTAGGGAGACTCCAAAGGGACAATCTCTGCCATGATTGCTCTGGGTTTTACCTTTTCTCTTGCTTCAATTCTGCTTTACACATCAGTAACTAATACATAACATGAATGCACAACCTACAGCCTTCAGCTTCTCTCTGTACAGAGCCTCAAGCTAGCAGGACCACAATCACTTGTTTTCATAGCCTAGTTGGTCAGTTGGGCTCTATGTTTGTCAGAAGAAGACTGTTTCCTGGCTTCCAGAATTGTGGCTTATTCACTGCTAGGAGTGGAAGGAAAATAGTTTATTCCATGGAGACTGCTAGGAGACAGAAGGGTGCTGAGATGTGTCTAGGACCAGGGGGAGGGAATGTGTGTCTCTGTAGGTCTCTGTAGGTATATACATACAGTATGTATGTATACTGTATGTATATATGAGCATGTTGTGTATGATCCCAGGACTCCCAACTGATGCTAGATGGAGCCCTTGGGGCTAAACAGTTTTGTGCTCTTGTGGTAGAGAAGAAATGATTGGTTGTTTTAAAGACAATTGCATCTTGTTAATTTTATTACTTAGTCATGAGAGATGAACAGTACTTTTTCTACTGCTGCAAAGATGATGCTGTTGTGTGCCTTCAAGTCATTTCTGACTTCTGGCAACCCTAAAGTAAATCTATCACAGGGCTTTCTTGGCAAGATTTGTCCAGAGGTGGTTTCACCTTTGCCTCCCTCGGAGATTTGCCTAAGGTCACCAGGCATGTTTCCATAGCTGAGTAGGGATTCAAACTCCAGAGTCATAGTCCAAGGCTCAGATCACTACACCATGCTGCAAGGATAACTCTTAGTTTAGTTGTAAGTGGAAAAAGCAAAACATTCTGTTGGCATTAGTTTAGCTGCTAAGGAGCTGAGTTACAATATGTACAGTATGATTCAATTAGCTAACATTGTATTAAGGCAAGTAGACAGGTAACCAGTTTATTGAAGATGGAGTTTCTTTTTTGAAATTATTTTTTATCAAGTTTAAAAACATACAAGCAACACTATGGAGATTATCAGACGTGTCCCCTGAAACTGTTTCTGTATCGCTACCCCCCCCACCCATACCAGTCCCGCCCCACTCCCGTCCCTGTAACAGAATGAATTTTTCCCCAGACACTTGCCTTATTCTGTTATAGGAACTGTCCCACCCCCCTTGGCTTCACTGCAGTAAAGGCAGCTGTCGTAAAGCTAACTGCTTTTACTGCAGTGAAGCCAAATCCCACTCGTTCTCGCAAGAGAATCGTGTGGGAAATTTGAAAATAAAAACAAAACAAAACGTCAAACAGAAAAGCAAGCCCCAAAACACACAATACAAACACCAAGTAACCCGGGGAGGGGGAGAAGGGTGACACTCATCTGGCTGTCCCTATCGAACCCGGAAGTCTTTGGCATGGACCTCCTGATGATGTCCCGTGCCGCTGGCATCGCGCCAGCACAACGGGGCACATCTTCAAATGCCCACGATTTCGTTATGATAACGGAACGGGCTTCTTATTCATGGCTTAAGCCGTGAATAAGAAGAAGTGTGTGTGTGTGGGGGGGGAACAGGAGCAGGACAGGAGCTTCCCAGACAGGGATGACGTCATCTGAAAAGGGAGACAGATAGCAATCTCCCCTCATCCCTGTCCCGGGTTATTGGACACGTCTGATAATCTCCTATAATACAGCGCAACACTATAATGCAACACACATAATCTATAGTAACCCCCCAAATACACCCTACCTATAACAAAATAAAATATATATAATAAAATTGACTTCCCACCACCCCAACCAAGAAAATTAATGCTAGATATAAAAAAAAACTACTTCAATTATTCTTCTAACCTAAAAGTAAAACGAAAGTGTGTCAAACATCAAAATCCACAATGGTCATCTTCTTAGAAGATGGAGGTTTTTTTGTGTAATGGCATCTGAAGGTTCAGGATTCAATCAAATCATATGAAAAACTGGATACAATGTAAAAATGCCCCCAAAAGTCTTTTTCTGAAAAAAAAAATGAAAAGATTTATGTTGATTTATGATGATGAAATGTGCTGCACCAATTTCCCCCCTTTTATTTAAGACTGTTTAGGTATATTTTGATATTAACGATTATGCAAATAAAAATAAAAATAAAATTCAAGTTCTAATGTGCCTGGAGAAAAAAAATACCCCTGCATTTGGTTGCAACTCTATTTCAGATAAGACCAGAGTCCAAACATTATGTTATGTTATATCTATGAGCTCTGCTCAGGCATTCAAATTCATGCCCGTACTCTGGGATAGAGATTGCCCTCCACAACACAAGGATGATAACTGAAATCTCTTCTGAATTGTCAAGTTGATGGGACATGCAATCACAGGAAATTTATACTGTAAAGAGCTGGCATGGTATAACGTGCTGCAACCTGCAGGGGCCAGCAGTGAGCTGGCTAAATGCAGCTGCCTAGCATATCTAGATATAGTCTAAGAGTCAGCTGTGGGAAAGGAAGTGTGGGGAGTAAACCCTTATCTGTATCAGAAAATGATGTGTAGCCCATGTGTATGAGAAACACTAACTGTATAACTGTACTGTATCTGTCTAATTAGATGTTCCCACACTGTCTTTGTAGTTGTACTTGCATTTTGCCCTCAGACTGTGCACATGCAGTCTGAGCTGTACAGCTCAGGATCGTACTGTACATCCACTGTGTTATGTAGTTTGTTTGCTTGGAGTCCTAGACTCATTGTAAATATTGCTTCAAACATGCTCTAGTAAAGGAAAGTAGTTTAGACACAAGCCTGTGTCTGTGTGCTTATTTCTTCAGCCTGATGATTGCAACTCTGCTATGAGAACTTTTGCTGCCTGGTCTTCTTGATATGCTCAGAGGTACCAGTGCGCTACCATGATGTTTCATTCTCATCACAATTGCTGTCAACACCTGAACCTGTTCTACCCATTCAGGGAGGAAGACCCTGACAAGCAATGAAAGATTGGAGGAACTGTCTGTTACTATCAAAATGACTATCCTCTGCTGCTGATGGTGTTATTCCTGTTGGAGGACAATGTGCTGCCAGTGCAGCAGTGGTGGGGGCACAATTTGCTAAATTAAGAACACAACTGTATAATTTTGGGTCTAAACAGTGGACAGTTTTCATAAGGTTACTGGGAAGTGCAAACTGAGCAGAGACTTCAAGTCTTAACAGCAAAAATAAACATTATCAGGAAGATACTCATCAATAAGATGAGAATAAAGTTATCCAAAGCTATCCGAGAAAGGAAGGTGGAGGCCAATGTATCTGAAAAAATCATGTTCTCTTGTAACAACCTGCTTGGGATTTGCAGTCTTCTTAAAGCTTACCCCCCCCCCCCCGCCCCAAGTCTACATGCTGACAGATATTTAGCTGAAAAGCCATTAGTGCTTCCAGAGCTGGACAGACAGTTGGGAGACCTAACTGGTAGATGTCACCAAGGAAATAATGAGGTGGGAGACTGGAAACCAATGCCAAGTTTCAACATGGCCCAACAGAGTTTGCCTGATACAGTGTCAGACTGCTGTACTTATTTTGAGAATAGGAGTGGAGAAAAGCCTTGGTGATAGTTGTAACCCTATAAAGATGCTTCCTGCGTCACCATATTCACCAAGTACGCCAGCCAGGGAGCCCCTGCTGAGAGGGCACAAGCATCAGAAGCCTGGCCAATCCTGTTAGGGTTTAAAATTTATCATGCATATACATATTTAAAACCTGTCTTCTAGGGATTAGGGAACATATTGAAGGGTTCTTAGTTACCAACAGCAATTTCAAGAACTGCCCCCCAAATTAGAGGCACTTGGTGTCTGATGATTTTAAAGGTGTGCATTTTAATGGTGACAAAATCCTATATAAAGACTCAGCTAGAAAATGGGGATAATAGCTTTCCTTGCTGGAAATCTGTGCTTGAGACTGTTACTAGATCTAGCTGGTATATCTGAACAGAAACATTTTCCTGTTATTCTTGTATAGAAATATATTCTTGGCGTAATGGCATTGAAATCTGTTCCTGTTGATTAGGCTTATAGCTTTGTATTCCTATCACTTGCATTCTGTTTTATAACACAATGTGTTTACAAGTAAAGGAACTGCACTACTCTGATTGAGAAGTTGTCTCTGACACATATCAGACTGTGTGTACTATGGTAAACTGCAGCATTTGACACTCGGTCTGGGGAGAAACCTGGCATGTCCGGTTAACTGCCCGGCTGGGGGATGGCAAAGTACAGACAGCATGCTCTCAGGAGAACCCCACACTAGCATATAATTTGCCACATCATGTACCATACACTCCATTGCCTAGGAAAGTTACTTCCAATACAACTTCATCTGTTCTTGCCTCTCTCTTTTTCTGCAACTGCAACAGAGTGCCACAGGTGCATATGTGGAAGATGCACAAAGATTGTTTCCCAAGGTAGGTAAAAAAACCCTGCATGTTCCATTATGCTTGTTTGTCCTGATATAGCAGTGTGAGAAACAAAAGAAGTGATCTGCATGGATTCTTTATCAGCTCAGAGCATGGTTTACATATCAATAAAGCAGGGCACTATTAATTTACTTTTTTGGACAACTCCCAGAATTTGTCAGCCATGACCATTGCCCATACTGTCTGAGGATATCTGGGAGTACTAATACTAGTACTAATACCAATACTAATATTTTTTCCACTTCATCATGGAAGTACGTTCAGTGATTGTCTGAAAGGCTAGTCATTTACAGTTCAGTTTTATTTACTGAGATGTAAATCTTATTGTATTCAATGGGGCTTATTCTCCGATTAGTATGCAATAGGATTGGTGCCTTAGCTGAAAAAGCACTTTGTAAGAAATTCTGCTGTAAATTCCATTAATATTGCCTTGAAAAGGTTATAAAAATATTCTAATTGATTCTCTCCCCCCCCCCTCGCTGCCATATTCAAAGTCACAGATATGGACGTATCCTTTCCTTGGCAGAAATGTAATTAGTATACACAGTGCCAGTGATGAAAAGGACAAGTCTGCGCTCTGAGATGGTGTGGTATAGCCAGATCCCTAAACAAAGCTATAGTGCTTTCCAAAAGCACCTTTGCATTTTCAGGATTTTGTGGGGTGTGCAATGTTATATAGGCGCATTGTTCCAGTCCTTGTCTCACAAAAGTAGGCACAAAACCTCTGTCTAGTTTAGGACCTTAGGCTCCAATATGGGCTAGATCAGCACTGCTGGGACCTCACAAAGGAAGCATGAGCGAGGTAGCCCTTTACTGTTCGTTTGCATATCCTGTTTCTGTAATTGACATAACAAGATGACTTCAGAGACATGGCCAGCAGCTAGGTCTTTCCTCTCTTATTATTCTAGAGTAGGTGGAGAACCTCCTATCTAGACTGGGATCCTAGCAGGGGGTAGAAGGAGTTTAACACTTTGCTACTTGCTGTGGAAGCTATCTGGAGCACCCCCTTCCTCCATCTGCAATTTTTATTGCCAAAAGGGATGCATTTCTTTCTTATATGTGGAAACTATTACCTTTTAAGTATCATCAGGTTTGGCCCCAGGATTAGTCACACACTGGACAATCCTATGCAAGTTTGCACTTCCATATCTAGTAAATCCCCTTGTGCTCAGTGATCTTTATTCTCTGGCAGCCTGAACTTTGGGAATGGAATATGAATAAATAACATTGGTTACATCAAATCTTTTCTTCTGCTTCTCTTCTCTTTTCCTTTTTTGCATACTGATGGCCAAATAGATCTTAACTCTTTAATTATTTGGACTTCTACAATTTTTTTTAAAAAGTTGTTACAACATCTACAAGTACAGTATCTAGAAACATTTCGTTTATGTATCGTGGTAGTCTTAACAAACTTGTTCTGTGTGTTCAGCATTTGGGAGACTAACTTGGCAAAATGAAAGGTGAACACTTGCAAGATTTAGGACTTTTTCAAATGGGGGAAAAAAACCCAAGGAGGTCGGGAGAAGAACTGGGTTGTCGTGCTTACAGAGCCCCATTTCAGATGACATTTTCCTCCTCTGTCCTCCTCCCAACCTTCCCCCGTGCTTCCTCCGTGGTCCGGGTGCCGCTTTTTATTGATGGAGGTTTTCCGTCAATAAAAAGTGGTAGCCCCAGCATGGGGGAAGGTCGGGAGGAGGACGGAGGAGGATGGCATCGTCTGAAATGGGGCTCTGTAAGTGTGACAGCCCCGTTCTTCTCCTGACCTCCTTGGTTCTCCCCCCCCCATTTGAAAAAGTCCTTAAACTGAGGCCTCCAAAATATGTATGCAGTACAATGCAATCAAATGGAATTCTTGCATGGAGAGCATTGCATATGGCTTGAGCACAAATATCTTTAAACAAACTAGAGTAAAATAATTATTATAGAGACAAGTGAAAGACAAAAGGATTTAAGCCTAAAAATATAACTCATGTATTTTTTCCAACAGCAGCAACAAGAGTCTGTTGGTTTTGCTGTCAGATTGTGCAAATTAACGACAACTTCTCTGGAAGCCTGAAAGACTCATCCTTCAGTGATTTGTCTAACTCCCTTCTAAAGCCATGCAAGCTAGTTCAGAATTCAGAAAAGAATTTTTGGACTATAATTCTCAGTATGCAGCAGCCAGCAAGGACTATATTGGTGAAGCCATTCTGGGGGCTGTAGTCCAAAAATATACTTTTTAAGACTCTGCATTAGTGGCCATCCACACAGCTGATACCAATTAATTCCAGATATTGATTGTGTACTGTACAAAGAAACTATAGATTTAACTTTGTCAAAGTGTGTTGTTTTGCAGGTCTGGGAAAAAATAATCTGGACTCAATGTCTGAAGAAAACACCACCCTGAGAATCACAGAATTTGTATTTATAGGATTAACAAGCAACCCTGCACTACAGTTCATTTTCTTTTTTGTATTCCTAGCTATTTATATGGTTACATTGGTTGAAAATCTAGGAATGATCAGCTTAATAAGTGCCTGTCCTCGGCTCCATACCCCAATGTACTTCTTTCTCAGTAGCCTCTCTTTCCTTGACATATGTTTCTCTTCTGTGTTTGTTCCAAAAGCATTGGTGAACTTTCTAGCAGATAAAAAGTCAATTTCCTTTACTGGTTGTGCAATGCAAATGTACTTTTTTGTTGGCCTGGGGAGCACAGAATGTTTTCTCCTGGCTGCAATGGCATACGATCGCTATGTGGCCATCTGCAAACCATTGCTGTACCCAGTCCTCATGTCTCCTAGACTCTGTATTCTTTTGGTAGGAGGGTCATATGTTCTTGGGCTTTTGCACTCTCTGCTTCAAACAGTGTTCACCTTCAGACTGTCATTCTCTGGATCTAATGTGATCAATAATTTTTTCTGTGACATCACTGCACTCTTAACAATTGCTTCTTCTGATACCTACATCAATGAACTCTTGATCTTCTATGTGGCCGGGCTTGTAGAAGTAATCACCATCCTGAGTGTCCTTGTATCTTATTCATATATTCTTGTTAACATAGTGAGGATCAGCTCAGCCTCAGGCAGACTCAAAGCCTTCTCCACATGCACCTCACACCTGACTGTGGTCACAATCTTCCATGGGGCCATTCTCATTCTGCATTTCCGGCCTAAGTCTAGCAGTGGGTCTTATGTCCAGGATATAAGTGATAAAATTCTGTCTGTCTTCTACACCATTGTTATCCCCTTGCTGAATCCCTTAATATATAGCCTGAGAAACAAGGAGGTGAAGGATGCCCTGAGAATTATTCAGAAGAAGGTGTGTGACAAAATGAGCATGCAATGAAACTTTTAATAGGGAAACCAATGTGGCAGGCTTTTTTAAAAAAATTAAATGAATGATAGATACATCAATAGAGAGATCTATCAGACCACCACTGACCTTATGTTTCCCCCACCCCCCCATGCTTGGGCTTAAATCAAATTCCTGGTACCAGCTAGAGTCAATCCAATAAATCAATGTGTGAATGGTAAATCAACATTTATGTAAATCCGTTTGATGGATCTACTCTAGAAAGAACTAGCAATTGGATCTAGTCCTCAGTGTTTCAGTATGAGAAGGGAGAATGTTCTCTGCTATAATATATATTTTACTACACCATTTTATATAATGGGAGTTGAGCATCCATGGATTTTGGTATCCACAAGGGGTCCTGGAACCAAACTCCAGCGGATATAGAGGGCCCACTGTATTTCAGAGGAAGGAACTGGCAAAACCATCTCTGAGTATTACTTGCCTAAAAATTTTCCTGACAGTAAGAGCTGTTCAGAAGTGGAATACACTGCCTCAGAGTGTGGTGGAGTCTCCTGCTTTGGAGGTTTTTAAACAGAGGCTGGATGGCCATCTGTCAGGAATTATTTGATTGTGTATTCATTCCTGCATGGCAGGGGCTGGACTGGATGGCCCTTGTGGTCTCTTTCAACTCTATGATTCTATGATTCTATATCAGAAGCATGGTGCATTAAATGGAGATGTTATGACATGTGAAAAAATGGGGGGTAGTTTTTCCTAAGGGCTTTAAAGGGTTTTCCCTCCACCAAATAAATGGAAAAAGTAGAAAATACAGTAATGGGATTGTGAAACAATTCTTTCAGAATGAAGAAAAAAATGTCCTGAAAATGAATACTTCCTGTATAGAAGGGAATATATAATATCTTTCTGTGCTTTACAATACTTTTAATGATTTTTTTCTTGTTTTCAACCTTAACTTTTGTCAGCTCTTCAAAAACTGTCATACACTAAGGACTTTATCAGACACAGCAAATACAGTGTCATAATGATGCCTAATGAACGAAAAAGGGCACCCATACCACAAGACGTGTGCTTTATGATTTTGTGTTGTCAGTAAGGCGTTCTTTTTTACTGACGAATTGTTCAGCCATGGAATTTTTTTTTGCCGTGATTGCCAGCGTGTGAAATCACGCCCCATTCTGCTGGTGTGATTCCAGGGTCAATGGGCAGTCCTTTCCAGAACACTTTTGAGTGGGAATGTGAAAACTAGCCATGGAATGCTCTTTTTATGAACCTCCCTGTATTGCAGGCAAATTTTTAAGTCTGTTTCAGTGCTTGTGTATGTTTTGTTTTTTAATTTAGCTTTTTTTTACTTTTA
This sequence comes from Gambelia wislizenii, assembly GCA_030847615.1. Lineage (NCBI taxonomy): Eukaryota > Metazoa > Chordata > Lepidosauria > Squamata > Crotaphytidae > Gambelia > Gambelia wislizenii. The sequence goes on along the minus strand of JAUMIR010000001.1, from coordinate 338,937,590 downwards.
AGCACTCTCGTGTCTTCTCACGAGAACCACCAAGATCATGAATCTTTCATTGGGTTTTCTTAGGCGATACTCAGAGGTAGTTTTGCCCGTGCCTTGCTCCGGAATGTAGCGTACAGCACCTGGTATTTGTTGGTGGTTTCCCATACAAGTACTAACCAGGGGTGACCCTGCTTAGCTTCCACACTCAGACAGGATCTAGTGCCTTTAGGGTATTTAGGCCCTTAATCTAATGGTACCTTGGCACTAGACTACCAGTATGATTCAACTTTCTTCCACTCTCCTTCCCTCCTCCATTTCACAGACAACAACAGGGACATGTAGGGCCAAGCATTCTCAGAGTGGGGGCCAAGTTGGCAAATGTTGCTCATGAAGAAGAACACACACTCTAGGAGAAACAGCAGTGCTTTGCTTTTTCCTGAGCCTGCTGGAAGGGCAAGATTCTGCCCCCCCGGCCCCACTGAATTAACTGAGTGCAAACTGTTTTTGCATGTTGAACTCAGTTTGCGCCAACTGAAGTAAACCAAAGATGAAAGATGAAAATGGCAGGAGGAGAGAGAAACTGGGACATTACAAAGGCAGCTGAAAATGTGAAATGACAGAGGATGAATCAGGACTGTCAAATCTGCCGAATCTGGACAGTTGGAGGGTATGCTCCCCTTTCAGCACTTGGTGTGACCTGGACATTCCATTCCAAATGGTTTCCCACCCTTCCAGATCAGGTTTCTGGAGGTGTTTGGACACTGCAGCCAATATGAGAACTCATCCCCTTTCTCAACTCTGTTGACTGAAGCATTTCCATCAGCAGATGCAGCCTTTCCCATTCCACAGTGCTGGTACCCAACAAAGGTATGTGCAGCCACAAGACCTGATTTAGACACTGATTCAGTTCTTCCAAAATTGGCCCAGTTTCGCTTTGACGCATTCAGAGATTGCCTGACTTGATTTAGGCTGGAAATCCAAATTTTTGTGCTCATTGTGGATAACTCAGTAGTAAAGAACTGTTTTATCTGGTTGTTGTTTTTTGTGGCGGGGTGCGGGGAGGAGACATTTTTCAGCATTTGATAACGCTTGCCAAAAGAGTAGCTTCTTTGAAGGAGATTATGGCTATCAAGTTTGAGATAAATACATTCAGAGAGCAGGGGCATCACTAGGGGGGTACAGACCAGACCACACCAGGTGAAACCTTTAGAGAGGTGACACTGACACCCTCAACCCCCTGCTTACTTTGCTGTGCCGCTTTCTCGGGTGTCACCCCCTCTAGGCAGGCACAGATCTCCACAGAAGTTCATGCCTGCCTAGAGGGGGTTACTGCTAAGTAAGAGGCACCGCGAGTAAGCATGTGTGTGTGTGTGTGTGTGTGTGTGTGCTGTGATGGTGGTAGTTCCCTACTCTTGCTGACTGTGGCGTGCCTCCCCACCATGCTTCCTTCACTGTGTGCCGCTTAGCCAGGGGTCACCCCTTTTGGGCAGGCATGAACAGCTGCATGGTGGCAGTTCCTTTCTCTCCCTTGGGCCAGGTGAGAGAAAGGAACCACCACTGCACAGCAGAAGTCTTCAGCTGACAATGGACATCACCTTTGCCTGCCTGCCTGATCTTGCACGATGTCTCATGGGATTTTCAGTCCTGCCAGACTTCAAATGAGATCTGTCAGGTAGGCATATAAGGGCCTGCCCACACCTGAAGTAAGTGTGGTGGCAGCGGGGAAGACTTTTACTGGGAGGTGGACTATGGTGATGGCCTTGCTGGCTGGACGGCCATTATTATTCTTTGTTTCATTTCATGAATACTGCTGAAAATAATTCTGTTGCAGAGAGAAGGGGCTGTTAAAAAACTCACCTGCACCAGGTGTCAAATATATTAGGTATACCACTGGCAGAGAGTATTGTCATGTGCCTTTGTGCTTTTTTAAAAAAGTGAAGCTACCATTCATTTCTTTTTCTTATTTCTTGGCAAAATTGATTTTTTTGAAGGCATAACTGCCCTTTCTGAGGGGATTTTGTGCAAGATGAGAACACAGCTGTTAATTCCCACAGTTGGTGGGTATTAAAACAATCACACCTGGAACTGAAAACAACCTCTTGCTCAGGAAGAAGACTGATGGGAAAAAGAAGCCCTTAGAAGCAATTGTGGGTTGATCTTGACACCCCAATTTTCACTGCATTTAGCAAAGAGGTACACCTGAACTGGTGCCATTACCCTCCACTCATTCCAGATTTGTAGGGAGCTCCCTGCACACCAAAGGAGCTGGGATGTTTTATTCTCATGTTATCTGGTATGCCCAGCCATTGCAAGTCTTCAGCGACCCAGTTCCCTGAGACCTGGGCCTTTATATAGACATACCCTGGCCTGGCCATTCCAGCAGTAGCATGACACACATACCTCCCTTGTTTCAGGTTACCTCAAGCTAACACTTATGGTTGCCAGAGTGAAAACTGGAGATGGTTCCTATCCCTTTAATACTTGTGTAGAGTGTTAGAAATACATAAAATTTAGCTTCAGCAAACAAAGGACAATGTGTGTGATATTGTTCCATTCATAGACTCACTTGACAAGAGGAACAGCTTACTAGAAATAGAAAAGAAAAGATTTGTTTTATCTGTAAAAATATACAAGGACGTCTGGGTCTCTGAGCTATGCATGTTCAAAGGCTGGAGCCAGAGATGATAGGGGAGGGGGTGCTCTAAAAAGCCTTATATGGCAAGTGGTAAATAAGGGTAGGGGGCTAAATATTAGAGGAGTGGGAATCATAGAATCATATAAGCAGAGGTAGGACTTCCTGTACAAAACTCAGGTGTTCAGGATAGGCTGTATCTTCTGATAGCCCCACCCAACGGGCAGTAAGAAGAGGGAAATTTACAGCCATGATAGGGTATAAAATGTTAATGTTTGTTATACTAGGTATGCCCCTCTCTTGGGAGATCACCCATCTCTGCACATACATAAAATAAATTGAACAAGACTGCTTCATCTGATTGGTCCTGAGTATTTCTTTAGGTGAGACTGTGAGCCATTTCTCACATAGAGGAGCAAACTTCAGCAAATATTGCTTGTTATACAACCATGTAACAAGCAACACATGTAACAAGCAACACATGGTGAAATTCTCTCTTCTGCACAACCATTAAAGGATGGAACTGTCTACAGTTTTCACTCTGGCAACCCTTGCTGCGGGGTACAGAAGCAGTGGTTTGTGGGCCTGACAAGATATCTCGGGAGGTGTGTTGTCTCCCTGGGGCAAAGATCCATGATATGACAGAGAGGCTGACAAGACTGGTTAAGCCTACGGATCATTACCATTTCCTTTTGGTCTATGTGGGAACCAATGATACTGCAAGGCACAGCTTTCTGAAGATCAGAAGAGATTATGAGGCTCTGGGGAGGAAGCTGAAAGAAATGGATGCACAGGTTGTCATCTCGTCTCTTCTGCCAGTTGAAGGGCTTGGTCCAGGAAGGGAGAGGAAAATAGCTGACGTAAACAACTGGCTCCGTAGATGGTGTCGCTGAGACCGATTTGGATTCTTGGATCATGGGCTGCGCTTTCATGAGGGGGGACTTCTGGCAAGGGATGGGGTGCATCTCACAACAGTTGGCAGAAACATTTTTGCCAACAGTCTCAGGAATTTGATCAGGAGGGCTTTATATGGAGGAGGGAGACAGTATTCTGGAAGGCAAAAGGGCTGGAGAAAATTGACAAACTGTCATAGAGGGAACAAGGCAAACAGCACAAGGACCCAACAGTGGGAGGCAAAAAAACTTGCACAGGCAGCAAATAAAGGGAACACATGGTCTCAGATGTCTCTACACTAATGCACAGAGCATGGGAAATAAGCAAGAGGAACTTGAACTCCTAGCTCTACAAAACAAATATTATATAATAGGCATTACTGAAACCTGGTGGGATGAGTTGCATGATTGGAATGTAGGAATAGAGGGGTATAACCCTTTATAAGAGAAACAGGCCAAACAGGAAAGGAGGAGGAATAGCATTATTGTTCTCTGTTCTCTGTTCTGGCTTTTCTTCGCAAACGAAGATTCAGGGACTCATCCCGCGCTTTCTGCAAGCGCGCTGATGACTAAAAAGTCCAATCCGAGATAAACAAGTCCAGTTGCAAAAAGCACAGCAGAAGGTCTCCTTGGGTGATGTTTTTGGGTTGTGATTCTGCGTTGTCGTTTCTCTTCAAGACTTGTTCAGCGTGAGTTCTCAAATAAGGCTGCAGCATTGTGGATAGTGCATCTCCATGCCTCCTGATGTGAGGCCAGGGCGGACCACTGTTGGTGATCAATTTGGCCGAGCCTGAGATGTTGTTTCAGGGAGTCTTTGTATCGCTTTTTTGGAGTGCCCCTCTTACGTTGACCTGTGGCGAGTTCACCGTGAAGTAGTATTTTTGGGAGGCGATGGTCCTCCATCCTAGAAATGTGCCCTGCCCAGCGCACCTGCATTCTCAATATCATGGCCTCAATACTGGTGATCCCTGCTTGCTCAAGGATAGCAACATTCGTCACGTAGTCAGTCCAGTGTATATTTAGGATTGTGCGTAGACAGCGCTGATGAAAGCGTTCGAGGAGTCGTAGGTGGTGGCGATAGGTGACCCATGTTTCAGATCCATAAAGGAGGATAGACAGTACAATGGCTCTATACACACTTATTTTTGTGCTTTGCCTCAGGTGTTTATTACTCATCAGGGATATTTATACCAGTGAAGAGATCCATGACATCAATACTGGAAGCCAGGTGGAGAGCATCTGGATAAAAATTAAAGGGGAAGGAAACAACAGGGATGTTATTGTGGGACTCTACTACAGACCCCCAAGTCATACGGAGGAATTGGATGATGCCTTTCTAGAACAGATGACCACACATACAGAAAGGAGAGATGTAGTAGTGATGGGTGACTTCAACTATCCTGATATTTGCTGGAAATCTAACTCAACCAAAACTTCAAGGTCTAGCAAATTCCTTACTTGCCTGGAAGACAATTTTATTGTCCAAAAGATGGAAGAGGCAACAAAGGGGTCAGCTATTTTAGATCTGATCCTAACCAACAGGGATGACCTGGTTAATGGGGTGCAAGTGGTGAGATCCTTAGGTGAGAGTGATCATGTTCTCCTGGAGTTTATTATACAATGGAAAGGAGAAGCCAGGCATAGTCAGACACGCATTCTTGACTTTAGGAGAGCTGATTTCAATAAACTCAGGGAAATACTGGGGGTGATCCCATGGTCAGGAATACTAAAAGAGAAGAGACTTCAAGACGGATGAGACTTTCTCAAAAGGGAGATACTGAAGGCACAATTTGAAACAGTACCATTGCGGAAGAAAAATGGGAGGTGTCTCAAGAAACCAGGATGTATGACTAAAGAACTTTCAACAGAGCTAAGTCTTAAATGGAACATGTATAAGAAATGGAAAAAGGGGGAAATCACCAAAGAAGAATTCAAAAAGATAGTGAATACGTGTAGGAGTAAAGTCAGAAAAGCTAAAGCTCAGAATGAGCTCAGGCTTGCTAGGGAGGTTAAGACCAATAAAAAGGGGTTTTTTGGGTATGTCCGCAGCAAAAGGAGGAAGAAGGAAATGATAGGGCCACTACGTGGAGAAGATGGCAAAATGCTAACAGGGGACAGAGAAAAGGCAGAATTACTCAACACCTTCTTTGCCTCAGTGTTTTCAGAAAAGGAAAAGGAGGACCAACCTGAGGATTATGGAACAGAGGACACAATAGGGGAAATACAGCTCAGAATAAGCGAAGAGATAGTACAGGAATACCTTCTTAATCTAAATGAATTTAAATCTCCAGGACCAGATGAACTACATCCAAGAGTATTAAAAGAGCTGGCAAATGTGATCTTAGAGCCATTGACAATAATCTTTGAGAACTCCTGGAGAACAGGAGAAGTCCCAGCAGACTGGAGGAGGGCAAACATTGTCCCCATCTTCAAAAAGGGGGAAAAAGCGGATCCCGACAATTATCGTCCAGTTAGTCTGACATCAATACCAGGGAAGATTCTAGAGCAGATCATTAAACAGAGAGTCTGTGAACATTTAGAAGGCAATGGCATAATCACAAAAAGTCAGGATGGGTTTCAGAGAAACAAGTCATGCCAGACTCATCTGATCTCTCTTTTTTTTTTTTGATAAAAATACCAGCATGGTAGATGATGGGAACGCTGTGGATATTGCATACCTTGATTTCAGTAAGGCCTTTGAAAAGGTTCCCCACGACATTCTTGCAAACAAGCTTGTAAAATGTGGGCTAGACTAGTTAACTGTTAAATGGATTTGTAATTGGTTGACCGGCCGAACCCAAAGGGTGCTCCTCAGTGGCTCCTCTTCATCTTGGAAAGGGTTCTGTCCTGGGCCCAGTGCTATTCAACATCTTTATCAATGACTTGGAGGAGGGAATTAGGGGCATACGTAGGGAGCTGGGTATGCTTAGCCTGGAAAAAAGACGGTTAAAGGGCGATATGATAGCCCTGTTTAAGTATTTGAAGGGTGTCACATTGAGGATGGAGCAAGCTTATTTTCTGCTGCTCCAGAGACTAGAACACAGAGCAATGGATGCAAGCTGCAAGAACAGAGATTCCACCTCAACATTAGGAGGAACTTTCTGATAGTAAGAGCTGTTCGGCAGTGGAACACACTCCCTCAGAACATGGTGGGGTCTCCTTCCTTGGAGGTCTTTAAACAGAGGCTGGATGGCCATCTGTCAGGGATGCTTTGATCGTGATTCCTGTGTGGCAGAATGGGGTTGGACTGGATGGCCCTTGTGGTCTCTTCCAACTCTACAATTCTGTGATTCTATGATTCTAACCCTAAAAGGTGTCATCCATCTAATGCTTGGGAGGAAAATTTTCATGTCACTGAGGCATCTTTCCTGGGGTCATTCTTTCTTTCCTATTTCTGTATGCCTTGCATTTACCTTTGATTTCACAGTTATGCCAGCTTTAATCACAGCTTTGTATTCAATTTGTAACAGTGTCACTCCCCTAATTGTCACAACTGGTGAGGGTGAAGATGAGGGAGGAGATAGTGGAGCCCTTAAATTGGTAGGACACAGGACCATAAGAAGAGTTGGGAGGGGGACTTGGGTTGACTGGAAGTTTGGGCAACAACAGGTATTGTCAACTGCAGGAGTTGTGTCCTTTGGCCCTGCTGACCAACCTGTCATGTGACTGCTGGTTAAGTCTCTCTCTCTGGCTTTTTCTTCGCAAACGGGATTGGCTGGTTAAGTAATACAGTACTTACATGCAAGCCAGCATGCATGATGTAGTGGAACTGGCCTGCAAGGATATGCGTGGTTGATATGATGGCATACAGGTTTCCCCATATCCTTTCTCTGGCTATATGTTGGATTTATTAAGATTTAATAAAGTTGTGACCTGTAAGTTAACCCAACTCAAGTGTTTGCCTCTTCTCTTTTGCTGCAATGATAGGTGGATCCACCATCAATTCAACCCCACTCCCTCCCTCACCTCCCCCTTTCCTTCACCCTCAGCATTTTCACAAAAACAACATTTTTAAATGACACTGTTTTTGGAAACAAAGTGTTTGAATATCCCAAGCTTCACCTGGACCAGTTTCAGCTCTGCTAGTTTTGGAGGAAAGCTTGCTTCACTTTGGAAGACAGCAGACCTGGCCCAAAGAGGCCTGATTCAACTTGGGCTGTGGGCTTCTTCCACACCTAAGGTACCTCCCTAATACCAAATGATACCTACACACTTTACATTTAAAATGTTACCATTTAAATATTTTATCTACCTGCCATCTCATTTGTTAGGGATAGTTGTTAGATTTTTATCATATTTTTCTATCTTATGTGAGGCACACCGAGAACCATAGTCTCTGAAATAGTATCAGGGAAATTTTCAATCTTGAAGGGTGATTTCCTTGTCAGACCCTCTTGGGTTGGTACAGTGTAAGAGTTTGGCTCGAGAATGCTCCCCTTCAGCTTTCCTTCAACATACAATGTCTCAAGTAGGGATAAAAAGACAGAAAGGAGTCCTGTGGCATCATTGAGACTATCTGAGAAAAAGAAATGTCTAGCATAAGTTTCATGGACTCCAGTCCAATTGCATCTGATGAAAGCTTATGATCGAAATCTCTTTTTTCCCCCATTAAGGACTTTATCAGATGAGCCTCTAAAAATGTTTCTTTGCCACCATATTTATACCATTAGTGTGCCGGCAAAATAACCCTTTTTGCAATTTTGGCCATTTTCTACTTGTTATAAGAAAGTCTTTGAAAACTCAATAGTTATGAGGCTTAATTCTGTGCAAAATTCACACATGGCACACATTAGCATTTTCTGTGCAGGAAATGGAAAACAATGTTCAAATTTTGTGTAAAGTAAGTCATAGAAGACAAAGATTCTCATCAGGATTCTTGACAAGATTTCATCAACACTCAAGAGACACTTAAAAAAACATTTTTCAAATATTTTCAAACTTTCAAATATTATTTCCATCCCTAGCCTAGGTTACAAACATAACTAAATCACAACTGGTGATTACAGTGCAGGAGGGGAGTGGGTGACTGACAAGCATAGGATACACAGATGAGCATATTGAGGCATGAAGCCCCAAACTAGCTCCAATCAATACCCAGTCATCTAACATAAGAGATAGGTGAAAACTACAAGGGCCATCTAGTCCAACCCTGTGCTATGCAGGAACACATAATCAAAGCACACCTGACAGATGGCCATTCAGCCTTTGTTTAAAAGCTGGAGGCTCCACCAGACTCTGAGGCAGTGCATTCCACTTGCTTTTCTTTGTAGCCTCAGGCAAAATCTCCCCTGTGAACCCCTACTTGACCCAGAGTGTATCCACACTGCAGAATTATAGCAGTTTAACATCACTTTAAGTGCCATAGTTCCATCCTATGGAATCCTGGGGTTTGTAGTTTACAAGCTCTTTAGCCTTCTCTGCCGAAGAGTGCTGATGCCTCACCAAACTACAAATCCCAGGATTCTGTAGGATGAAACCATGGCAGTTAAAGTGGTGTCAAACTGCAATAATTCTACAGTATGGATAAACTGCCAAAGTTGATGAGCAGCTAATTCCACTCTGCCAGAAACTGAGCTGATGGAAGAACTGACAGATTCGATCCAGGGTACCACTGGATAGCCCTGGGAAAGACTACTATCTGAAATCCTGAAGACCTCCTTCAAGTCACTTAAGACAATATTGAAGTAGGAGAACTAATAGTCTGGCTCAAAACAAGGCAGCTTACTTTTGTTACTGGGATTCCTGCATGAAACACTAGTCACTTTCAGCCTGGAATATTTTCAACAGTCTGTCAGCTGTGGTATCATGCATATTTGCTTTTAAGCACCAGTTTGCCCACATTCTCTTCCTCTTATTTCCTTACATACAATTTCCTTATTTCTTAAGGGGAAGCTGCAGTTCCTCCTCAATGCCTTTGGGTCGCTGAGCCTACAAATTTCCCAAGAGATTTCGATAGATGCTGAGTTCTCCAAGGACACAGGACACTGAGCGAAGTGGCTGATGTTGCAGAGAAACAATTCCACAATAATATAGGAGTGTTTGTGTTTGCACTGGTTTATAGGGTAACATAAATGACTAAGTGGACTAGTGCCAATTAATGCTTCAGTAAAGGTGTTCTCTCTCACATATTTCTTTTTGGGGGCTTGCTTGCTACATCAGACCAACATGGTTACAACTCTGTAATTCAGTTCTGCTGGTGGAATTCCACTATATGTTGATTTCCTCAGGTCAGCTGGCACTTCATTTCCCCTCAAGAATAAGTAAGTAAGTAAGTATGGATATATGGAGGGGGAAAGGAACCAGCATCATGCAATTGTTCCTTTCTCCCCCACCTTCTGCAGCTCATGTTTATTTTGAAATCCAGCTAGTGTATGCTTCTGGAAGCTCACCATTTTTGTTTGCTGTTTATTACCTCTTTGTATATTTATACAGACTTCTTATGTGTACATTTCAACATTTGCGCCTCCCTCCTTATTTTAATAAAGCAATTGCTTGATTTTTTAAGATGAAAAACTGCTCTCAGGAAAAAATGGGCGCCTGGCTAATCAGCATTGCTCACTAGAGTGTCCATGGGTCTTATTTTAAAGAAGGTAGTCTTCTATTTCCTCTCTTTGAAGGGATGTCCAGATCAAGTCTGATTTAAAGATAAAGAACCATAAAGAGCAAGATCAGGGACCTTGAAGTTGCTCATCCAAAGTAAATACCTGGACAACAGACTGAGCATGTGTTTAGTGCTCTCCACTATGGTGAAATATACTGTTTTTCTGTTGAAACTGGGTAATGATTTCTCAGTTTGGCTATACACATGTATATGTGAGCATGCACATGCATATATCAGCACATGTAAGTGTCAACCTTTTGTCCTCTGTTTTGATGACCAACCATCCTATTCTGCATATGCCACTCTGAACATGGTGGAATCCTTTCCCATTAGCAGTAATGCTGAGAAGGTTTAAGGGGGTCCTGATCAAGGTGCTCTTGGGGTGGCCCTCTCTGTAGCCTCCCCTCTGCTTTGCCTAGTGAGCCTCTCCACACACCCCAGGTCCAGCTTTCTTCTTGTTTGCCATTGCTCTGGTCACAACTTATTCTCCTCTTCCCTACAACTTGACAGGGTTCGGCTGGATTTCTGTTAGTGACATGGACAATGTGTCATTACACCTGCATATGTCTTTTTAAGGCCCTTGTGGATTGTGGCATCCATAACCTTAAACTGTCCTGATTTGTCAGGGACAGTCTTGATTAATCCTCTGTTGTCCCATTTTTTCAGTTGCTTTTAAAATGTCCCAGTCTCTCTCTCTTCCTCTCACTTTTACCCTTTGTCCTAACAGCTATTGCTGCAAACTAAGTTCAGAGGGAAAAGTAGTTTGCACTCAACTCAGGTGGGGGCAGAGGAGAGGAGGGGGCAGAATCTTGTCCTTCCCAGTAGGCTCAGGCAAAAGCCAACAGCTGCAGACTCTCCTAGCTTGTGTGTCCTTTCTCATCAATAACGTTCACCAACTTGACCACCCTATGATGTTGCTTGTCCCCATGTGTCCCAGTTTTCAGCAATGAAATGTTGGAAGGTACTGTATTAAAAACAACACAGTTGACAGGTGCAAGCAAAAATAAACTTTTCAAAAACTTGGGCATTCAGAGATTTTATAGCAGAGAGTGTAGTGACTCGGTGAAGAATTTATTTTGTCATAAATTTTCAGTAACTTCACAGACAGCAACTAGCCAAACCAGCTTCCGAAAAAAACTGTAAGAAATCCAAACCAGAGCTCAGATATTTGCTTAGGCAACAAGATGTTTCTCCCACGTTCTAAGTATAGAAGCCAACTATAACTCCACAGTCCAAGTATAGTCTTACTTCAGAAATGGTGATAGGACATCAACCTCAACCACATCTTATTGCAACAGATTTGCTTAGAGGGTATAAGTCTGGTGCTGTGGCATGCACTGTTCTCCAAGAGAGGGTAACAGCTGGGGGCTTGGGCTGCTACTGTAAAATGTAACTTTGTTAAACAGGCAGAATATCTCCAATTACCAGAAGATAGAGAGCCAGCATGGCGCAGTGGTTTGAGTCTTGGACTAGACACTGGGAGACCAGACTATCCTCGCTCAGCCACAGGACCTTGATCAAGTCGCACTCTCCAAGACCCAGAGGGAGGCAGGGGCAAAGCCCCTCTGAACAAATCTTGCAAAAAAAACAAAAAACAAAAAACAAAAAAAAACCTGTGATAGGTTTGCCTTAGGGTCAGCATAAGTTGGAAACTGTCTGAAGGCACACGAGAATCAGAGATAACAATGGAGGGCTGGCAGTCTGTTAATGACTTACTTGCATGTAAGTGTGGCTTAGGCATACCAGAATCCCATTTTGGACAGGGCACAGAAGGCTATTCACATACCCTTGTACTCCATCCAAAAACCTCCCACCACCCCACAGCTGTCAAGCCATGGGAGAGACCCCTGCCTCTGCTATTTACTAGCAGAGAAAGGGGGCGCTTCAGACCATGAAGATACCACTCCTCTGAGCACTCTGGAGGAAGGAAAAGAAGGGCGCACTTTTCTATCCCCATGTCTAAAGGCATTCATGTGCTTAGTAAAACAGACCAGACCAGCCTCCCCCAACATGATGCCCTCCAGATATGTTGGACTGTTGTCTAGGGGTGGTGGGATCTGTGGGATCTTTCACTGACTGGACTGATGTGTTGGGGGAGCTGAAGAAAAAAGTAAGTTAGGGATAGGCCTCCCCTGTTGTTAGTCTCACCATATGGTAAGGACATATACTGATAGAGGAACAGAGGTGCTATTTTTATATGCTATTTATTTGTAAGCACTTAGAAAGGAATGCCGTAATCAATAAAAGTCAATATGCATTTCTCAAGAGCAAGTCATGCCAGACTAATCTTACTTTCTTTTTTGATAGTTACAAGCTTGATAGATGAGGGGAATGCTATGGATGTAGCATATCTTGATTTCAGTAAGGCTTTTGACAAGTTCCCCCATGATATTCTTGCAAGCAAGCAAGTAAAATGTGGGCTTGACTTTTAGGTGGATTATAAACAACTTGGATGATGGAATAGAGGACATGTTTATCAAATTTACAGTGTGTGTGTGTGTGGGGGGGTAGTAAACATGCAGAGGACAGGATCAGAATTCAAAATGACCTTAACAAATTGGAGAGCTGGGTCAAAACTAAGAAAATGAATGTTAATTTGGAGAAATGTAAGGGACTATGCTTGGACAAAAAATATGAAATGCACAGATATAAAACAGTGACACCTGGCTTGAAAACAGTATATGTGAAAGGCAGCTAGGAATCTTAGTAGACCACAAGCTGAACCTGAGTCATCAGTGTGACGCAGCAGCTAAAAAAGCCAATGCGATTCTAGGCTTCGTCAATTGGAGTATAGTGTCTAGATCGAGGGAAGTAATAGTACCACTCTATTCTGCTTTGGTCAGACCTCACCTGGAATACTGTGTCCAGTTCTGGGCACCACAATTCAAGAAGGATACTGACAAGCTGGAATGTGTCCAGAGGAGGGCAACCAAAATGGTGAAAGTTCTAGAAGCCTATGAGGAGCAGCTTAGGGAGCTGGGTATGTTTAGCCTGAAGAAGAAAAGGTTAAGAGGTGACATGCTAGCCATGTTTCAATATTTGAAAGGATTTCATACTGAAGAAGGAGCAAGCTTGTTTTCTGCTGCTCCAGAGATTAGGACACGGAGCAACAGATTCAAACTACAGGAAAAGAGATTCCACCTGAACATTAGGAAGAGCCTCCTGATGGTGAAAGCTGTTTGACAGTGCTGCCTTGGAGTGCGGAGGAATCTTCTTCTTTGGAGGTTTTTAAACAAAGGTTGGATGGCCATCTGCTGGGAGTGCTTTTTTTTTTATCATCCACATTTTATTTGTGTGTTTAGCATAGTTACAGTTAAACCACTTTCACTTTAACAACCAACTTTCTTAAATTTAAATGATATACATCATAAATTTACAAAGTTATACAAAATTTTTCATAACATATATGACATCGCCTCTCTCAGAAGGAGTAACTTAATGAAAAGTTGAGAAGAAATGGTAATTACAAAGTTACCTACCCAAGGCTTATCTGTGACTTCCTATTTGTATTCTAGCGAATATCAGACTCTCAGCATAAAACATTTTATAAAAAATATAAAATATGCTTTGATTGTGTGTTCCTGCATGTGGTCTCTTCTATGTTTCTCTGTTTACTACATTTATTTCCTGACTTTTCTCCAAAGAATTCAAGGCAATGCAGATAGATCCCCACCCATTTAATAGTTCTATGAGCTAAGTAGATCGGGTTGCTAGAGAAAACCACATGGTGAACTTAATGCAGTAATTTTTAAACTTTCCTTGAATCATGGACCTTTTTGGAATCTGGTTAAAGTGATGGAACCTCTCCTCCTGAAAACTGTGATTACACAAACAAAACTTCTCATTTTTGCACCCTGCTCACAGTCCTTCTGAAGACAATCCACTGATCCTTTAGGTGAAGGGTGCCCCTAGGGGCCCACAGGGCACAAGTTAAGAACCCCTGCTTCAGTGTCTCCATGGGGAGAAGAATCTAGTACTTCCCCAATTACCAGTCTAACACTGTAACCACTGCACCACATCGGCTGTCACATATCTTTAACAATTCTTTCTAGCCTTGTAGTAAAGTAAAGCTGGTGTAATGTATTCCTTATGATGGCTATGTGTGCTACCCAGATATTTTTGCTTTTACCTGAGGACCCACATTTCTTTATTTTGCAGGTCTGGGGAAAACAAAAGGTCTGCGTGTAATGACAGAAGAAAACTATTCCACTCCAATCAATGAATTTGTATTTGTAGGCTTAACCAAGAATCCTGTACTGCAGATAATCCTCTTTCTAGTATTCCTAACTTTCTATTTTACCACTTTGGTGGGAAATCTTGGCATGATTGCTCTGATAATGGTCAGTCCCCGTCTTCACACCCCAATGTACTTTTTTCTTAGCAACCTCTCTCTATTAGATGTCTGCTTTTCTTCTGTGGTTGCCTCGAAGTCCTTAGTTAATCTCTTAGCTGCGAAAAAGTCAATTTCCTTTATTGGATGTGCTATGCAAATGTATTTTGTAATAGGTCTGGGGAGCACAGAGTGCTTTCTCCTAGCTGCCATGGCATATGATCGCTATGTGGCTATCTGTAAACCATTATTGTACCCAGTCCTTGTGTCTCCTAGACTCTGTATTCTTTTGCTGGTGGGATCATATGTTCTAGGGCTTTTGCACTCTCTTCTCCATACCATCTTCACCTTCAGACTACAATTTTGTCAGTCATATGAGATCAATCATTTATACTGTGACATCACTGCACTTCTGTCACTCTCCTGTACTGATATCTACATCAATAAGCTCTTGATTTTTTATGTGGCTGGACTTGTAGAAGCAACCACACTTTTGAGCGTCCTGGTTTCTTATGTGTATATTCTTGCCAACATTGTGAAGATCGGATCAGCCACAGGTAGACTCAAAGCCTTCTCCACGTGCACCTCCCACCTGACCGCTGTTACAATTTTCCATGGGGCCATTCTCATTCTGCATTTCCGGCCCAAGCCTAGCAGTGGATCTTCTGCCCAAGATGTGGGTGACAAAATTCTGTCTGTGTTCTACACCATTGTCATCCCCTTGCTGAATCCCTTAATATATAGCCTGAGAAACAAGGAGGTGAAGGATGCCCTGAGAAGTATTCAGAGGAAGATGTGTGTGACAAAATGATGAGCTAGCTAACCATCATTTGACAAGAGAACATTGTTAAATCCTATATGTCTTATGAAAAGAGAAAGGCATCCATTCTACTACCTTTCAGTTCTGAAATTCAGGCAACTTGATTCCCCCCCCCCTGTTTCTCCTATCCATACCAAAAAAGTCCTGCTTTCTTCTGCCAGCAAACATGTAAATAATTATTTCCTTTATATAAAAGAATTGAAAACACTTCATAGAAAGTTCCCAGAAGCCATTTTCTACCCTGCAGGGCACAGTGCCCCAACCCGTAAGGGCACTCTTTTAAGCCAATAAGCACAGCCATTCCACTCTTCCAACCATCAACGCTGAAGGGAGGGACAAAGGCATTCTAACTAAATATTTATAAATATAGAACTGTGCAGTGGTTATAATTGAATCCCAAAGGATCTAGCTTCAAACTATGGCTGAGACATGAAGCTTACTGGACAATGTGGGGCTCACAATTTCTTAATATCACCTAGAAGATGCTTGTGAGGACAGAATGGAAAACTACACATATGCCATGATAAGAAATAGGAAGACTGGGAGCTCAAATGGTGAAATAAGATTCCTTTTTTGCAGTGGGGGGGGGCACAGTATTGTTGATGCCAACAGAGAACCTGAGAGCTTCTAAACACATGGAAAATTTACTGTCAAGTAATCTGTATGCTGTAAATATGAGACCCATCAGATTTTGGCTGTTGTTATTCAAGGGCAGTTTGTTGTAAAATGTTCACTGCTTGCATTTTGAAGAAAGTCAGCTGCAATAAAGCTACTGTGGATGCACCACTTTAAGGAAAGACTAAAAACTCTAGCCTAGCTGAATAAAGGGAAAACAGTACGAACACTTTATACAAGGATGTTATAGATTTACTCTCTCTCTCTCTCTCTCATACACACACACACACACACATACACACAGAGCATATCACCAAAATGTGGCTAAAGATACTGGAAAGTACAGGGTGAACATGAGCTCATTTGTTTTATAATATCATGCAAAAATTGAGCTTTAAAAATCTTTGAGCTACATTTCATGGTCATTGTTTAACCAGAATTATATCTTGCACATTCCTTCATTTCACCTTGCACGGTATGAGAGGAATGCTGAGCTTTCTGAGGAATGTTTCTCATCCCTCAAGATGTTATATTTTATGACCTACCAAAATGTATTACCACCATAATAGCAGAATTTGAAAATGATTAACTAAAATTACGGTAAGTTGTTGCCTTTCATTCATTAACTTTTTCAAAAAAAATAATTATCAATGACTACTACATCACATTATTTTAATTAAGTCACTTTTTCAATCACTTTAGTAATTTTGAAAGATTTTTTTAAAATATATAACAATTTGACAATAAGTTTTAACAATTGATGTAATGAACTGGTTTTCTAATGTCTTGCAGCAGATTTAAAAAATGGTAAGCAACCATTTTTATGGAAGGTACAGGCTGACAATGGGATTGTTACATTAAATCAGATACTTGGTGTTGATGATGAATTTTTGCCCTTCTCAGTTTTACAGAAGCAGTTTAAACTACCCATATCAGCTAACTGGTAATATCTACAAATGAATCATAGAATCAGAAGGGTTGTCTAGACGACGAAAATACTCCTCATAGTATTGCAATTATGGATTTGTAACCTAGAGTTATGGATTTTCCTTGGTTTTTTTCTGGGCTGTGAGGCTGTGTTCTGGAAGAATTTATTTCTGACGTTTCGCCTGCATCTGTGGCTGGCATCTTCAGAGAATGTTTGGGTAGGAGTGGTTATATACTGTGAACCCCTGTTGGAGAGGATATGTACATTTGTGTATTTGAATGGCTAGTTTCTGGGTGGAGATATGCAAGGAGGATTAGTTCTGTTTGGCTAATGGTTGATTAATGGTCCATTATCTGCTGGAAATCCCCCTGTCCCTGGGTGGAGTCCATTTGCAAGTATTGCGTTTTGATTTTAGTGCTTTTCAGGACTGGCAACCAGATTTTGTTTACTTCTAGGGTTTCTTCATTCCTGTTGAAGTTGTCCAGGTGTTTGTGGATTTCAAATGCTTCTCTGTGCATTCTGACATGATAGTTGTTGGCCTGGTCCAGAATTTCTCTGTTTTTAAATAACATTTTGTGTCCAGGTTGGTTTATAACATGTTCTGCTACTGCTGGTTTTTTCTGGCCAGCCCAGTCTGCAGTGTCTCTCTGACACCTATCATGTCAAAATGCATAGAGAAGCTATTGAAATCCACGAACACCTGGATAACAGGAAAGAAGAAACCCTAAAAGTAAACAAAATCTGGTTGCCAGTCCTGAAAAGCACTAAAATCAAAACCCAGTACTTGCAAATGAACTCCACCCAGGGACAGGGGGATTTCCAGCAGATAATGGAACATTAACCAACCATTAGCCAGACACTAATCCTCCTTGCATATCTCCACCCAGAAACTAGCCATTCAAATACACAAATGTACATATCCTCCCCAACAGGGGTTCACAGTATATAACACCCCTCACACTCCTACCCAACCATTCTCTGAAGATGCCAGCCACGGATGCAGGCAAAACGTCAGAAATAAACTCTTCCAGAACACGGCCTCACAACCTGGAAAAAAACCAAGGAAAATCTATGGATGCCGGCTGTGAAAGCCTTTGACTTCGCTAGAGTTATGGATCTGTAACTGGTCTATGTAAGGACATTATCAGACTAATATCTAAAAACGCTGTAATTCCATGAAAGAAGTGAGCAGAAACACTGTGGCATTATGACACTTATTATCTCACATAACTGTAATCACGTGAAAGAAATGCCACGGAATCATCGCACGACTACCACTAGCACTTTAAGAATGGGAGTTTACTTCCATGATTTGGCATGAGCAATATTATGGCAGTTCTCACGAGAAGACGTGAGCACACTTAAGACTCCCCAAACCCCTTAATTAACAAAGTAAATGAACACACAAGCACTGAAACAAACCTAAAAATGTGCAAACTAAATGGGATAGTTCTTAAAAAAAGCATCCCGTGCTTCATTTTTGCATTCTCATCCAGATGTGTTCTCACTGAAGACTGCCCATTCATGGTGTAATCTCATGATTACAATGAGATGTGGTTTTGCACACTGTCAATATTGTGAAAAATGTGCTATTGATGATCTATTCACAGCTTGTCCCTTCAATTAGAACTGATGCCTTTTTCGTGGCTGGAGCATGGAGTAAGAATGCAAAGACGATAATGTCATGTGATAATGGGGCCCATTTGCACTACCCTGATATCGTAATCCCGTGATTTTTACCATGTCATAAGGCTACATAGTTTTATTTGAAACCTAGGGGTTGTCTAGATGATGAAAATACTCCTCATAAAATGTGACTCGAATACCTTTCCTCCTAACATGCTGCAATTGAGATTCACGGTATTTGGAAGGAGGGCCCCCCCAAAACTCCATCTACTGCAGGGGGGAAGCCTTTGCAGATTTTTGCAAAAGTTTTTAAAATAATGTGTGGAAATGCTCATTATCGCTCATTTGGACATCCAATTTGGGATGCTGCATATTCTTGGCAAGGGCAGACGTGGATAGCAGATTGCTTGGACATGCGGGCAGTGGCGGGGCAGGTGGGCTTGCCAGCAAGGAAGTGGCTGGAAGCACCATTTTCACGTTACATGTTATTGGGTGTGTGCTTTTTTGCTGTGCTGAGGGGACTAAAGAGCTTTTTATAAGCAAAAAGTCAAACTTGTACACCTTTGATTTGTAAGTTAAAAAAAATACTGTGCAGTAGTGACAACATGTGTGGAAAATAATAGCGTGGTGTACTCTCAGGGTTTGTCTATATGGCAAAAATACTCCTCATAGAATTCGAGGAGAATACGATTTGTCTAAATGGGATCCTGCATCATTCTACTGTATTCGGAATGTGGGATGTGTGTGACAAAAATGCCAAATAATCCACAGGAAAAGCCTTTGCAGCTTTTTCTGTATTAAGAAAAACCCTCTGAAGGAAATATGCATTCCTGCTCATTGGGACAACTGATTCACTTTGATGTGCATTCCCAAAAAGAGCAGAAGTGGAAAGTTGATTGGTCAGATGTGTGCAGGGGGCAGAGCTTGCTGGCAAGGCAAGTGCCCTGAACTTCCATGTTGGATTATTGCTTTAGCGATTGTGTGCTGAGGTGATGAACCAGTTTTTTTCTTGTTTTTTTTTTCTGTTTATTTAAGAGGAATATCACACTTCCACACCTTGGATATGCTCTGTATAAAAAATACTGTTTGGCGGTGGCAACTGGTGACAATAAAAACATCCCACTCTTTGCAGCTGGGAAGCCAGCCCTCAGCATGTGAGCAAGGCCCCTGCATCTGACCAGTCTTGGTCACATCCTGTGGTCCTGCTTCCTGGCTGCAGGACAGTGATGGCAGTTGGCAACTGCAGTGATGGACTGGCATGGGGCTGGCATGGGGCTGTCAAACTTCACGTGCTTAGCAGCACTTTTTTAAAATGTGGAACAGAAGAAGAAACCAGCCCCTTTGATTAGTTTGTTAAGCAACCATAGTAAGCCAATATACTTTTGCTGAACAGGGAAAAAAATGTTCCAGTCACCCTTAACAATACCACTCCAGTTTATTATTTATTTTTTTAAGTGCTTTACATTCATTATGGCTGTTAACTTACAACAACGACAATTGAGAAGGCCATTCCTTTTAAGCAGAATACAGGTGTGCAAAGTTGTGTAGGTTGCCCTTTGCAAGACAATTCATTTCTGAGAGAGCATTGATCCCGCTCTCTGTTCACTGTGACACACTTGCTTTCAGCTGTATGATCCTACCATCATGCAATTTTTCTCTTTCAGTACCAAATAAGTCAATAACATACCTCAAACAGATGGCTGGATAAAACTACACTCTAGCAGAGGAGGTCATCCTTTTGGGATTCACAAATCGTGTTGTCCTGAAGGACACCTTCTTTGTAATGCTTTTACTGGTCTACATTATCATTGTTCTGGGGAATGTGGGCATCATTGTGGGTGCCAAGATGGATTCTCACCTGCAGATTCCTATGTATTTTGTCCTTGGCCAAACGGGCTACTTAGACTTCAGCTGTTTTTCTGCTGGCATCCCCAAGATGTTGGTGAAATGTTTTTTGGCATGGAGAGAAAACATCTCATACACTGAGTGTGTCATACAACTCTATTTTTATGTGCTTTTGTTGCTACAGAATGCTACCTTCTGGATGTAATGGTATATGACAGATATGGTATATGTAAGCCACTGATCTAGCCATCATGTCTGAGACTCTGCATTCCGTTAGTGGATTCATCATATTTAACTGGGTTTCTGAATTCCTCTGTATCAACATCATCAAGCATTTCTTTTGTGATGGGCCTCCTCTGAATAAGTTCTGTTCTGATATCAACCTCACATAGATTCTGCTCTTTGCTTTTGCTGGATTGAATAAGTATCAGTAGTGTTCATCTCTTATGCTTCATCCTCTACCATCTTCAGGATGGACACAGGTGCAAAGCCTTCTTTGCATCCCCCCCCCCAGCTGATTGCTGTTGTCATTTTCTATGGAACTTTCCTCTTCATACACCTGTGGTCAAACTCAAACTAGAGACCATGGCAAGGTGTCAGTTTTCTACACTGTGATAATCCCTATAATATACAGTTTGAGGAATAAGGAGATAAAAAATGTCATGAGGAATGTATTGGAGAGGGCAGTCATTTCCAAGTGATTTTTTTAAAAAAAGTCACAGCTCATTGTATGAAAAATAAAAGCATCCAAGCTGAGTATTCCTTAACTGAAATTCTTGGGACCAGAAGTGTTTTGGATTTCAGATTTTTATTTTATTTTAGAATATTTGCATGTACATAATGAGATATCTTTGACCCAGGACACAAGTCTAAACACAAAATTCATTTATGTTTCATATACACCTTATACACATAACCTGAAGGTAATTTTATACACAATATTTTTAATAATTCTGTGCATGTAACAAAGTTTGTGTACATTGAACCACCACAAAAGCAAAGCTGTTACTATTTCAGCCACTCTTGTGTACAATTTTGGATTTCCAGATAAGGGGTACTCAACCTGTACTATATATTTATGCTACTTATTTATCATATATTAAATGCATCTATGTTTAAATTAATATGTTTATTTTTATGTTAACATGCTTATGTTTAAGTTGTTGTAAATTAATTATCTTTATGTTGAGCAGTATGAAGTCACAGAGGATTTCTTCTAGTGCCAGTTCAGACTATATCAGAAGAATGTAATTTGTGAACGCTCACATGTAGAATGGCATCATTCCAGTAATGAACTTTTCACATAAAAGGCTGTCACCTAGCTTTCTCCTTGATGCTTTGTCTTTCTATATTAGGAACTGCTTAATGACAAAAATTACAACATCCCTTTCAAAAGTCTGCAGTGGTACAATCCCAGGAAGACGTTGGCTGCTGACACACTGCAGAAATACAGTAGCACCCCCACATCTGCTGATTTGCCATCTGCGTATGGTGATGACGGGGTGGGTGGGCAGGACGGGGAGGGAGGCAGGAGGTTAGCTCGCTGGGGGTTGCACCATGGTAGGCAGGTGAGGGAAGGAGGCGACCTCACAGGGGGGTTGCAGAGGGTGGGCGGGCAGGGGAAGGCGGGAGGAGGCGACCTTGCCAGGGGGGATTCTGGCGCAGCAGCACGGTGGAGCTGGCAGGTGGGGGAGGGAGGGAGGGAGGCAAGATCACCTCCCCCTCCCTTCTCTGTGGGGGTGGGTGGCTTCCAGCGGGTGGGCGGGACGAGGGTTCCAGCACAGTGGGTGGGGGAAGGTGGGAGGAGGCAACCTCTTGGGGGGGGGGTTCTGACACAATGGAGCTGGCGGGTGGGCGGGGGAGGGGAGGAGGAGGAGACCTTGCCTCCCCCTCCCTTCTCTGTGGGGGAGGCTCTGGCAGGGAGGGTGGGTGGGCAAGAGGAGGGTACCGGAGTGGTGGGTGGGAGAGGGAGGGAAGGAGTAGGCAACCTCATGGAGGGTGTTCCAGCACAGTGGGCAGGCAGGAGGAGGGTTCGGGCATGGTGGCGGCAGTGTTTGTTATTATTCATGGATTTCACCATCTGCGGTGGGGCCTGGAACCAATCCCCCATGGATGCAGGGGTCCTACTGTAATACAGTTTGAGACCACTTTAACTGCCATGGCTCAATGCTATGGAATTCTGGGACTTGTGGTTCTTTGAGGTATTTAGCCTTCTCTGTCAAAGAGCTCTGGTGCCACAACAAACTATAAATCCCAGGATTCCATAGGATGTGGCCATGATAGTTAAAGCAGTGTCAAATTGCACTATTTATGCAATGCGTCATCAGCCTTAGGGCTCATCTACACCAGCTGGGATACTCTGGCTCCCCACCAGTGT
The DNA here is from genome assembly GCA_030847615.1 of Gambelia wislizenii. Lineage (NCBI taxonomy): Eukaryota > Metazoa > Chordata > Lepidosauria > Squamata > Crotaphytidae > Gambelia > Gambelia wislizenii. The sequence goes on along the minus strand of JAUMIR010000001.1, from coordinate 338,914,944 downwards.
AACCTGGCTGTGGAAGTGGTCCGTTCTGCCCCTGTTACCTGGAGAAAATGGGCCAGAGTCCACACAGGAATGCTGGCCCATTACCGCAGCCGCTGCCACCACCACCATTTTCCCTGCTGTGCTGGGTCCAAGCAGCCAGCTGCACCAAGCCCCCTGCATGTGGCCAACAGACCAAGGGCAATCAGCAGCAACAGTGAGGGCCTGCCTGCTGGGATGGACTCCTGCAGACATGTGGGACCTGATCTGTCCCGTCTCAGTGGAAGCACATTATACCGGGTATGTTTTTAATGTGGTAGTGGGCCCTATCCTGGCTTGCCTCTATTTCAGCCCCATATCTGCCCTGGGGAGTGGTGAGGAGTACCTGGGGGAAGAACAGGGCAAAAGTGGTGCATCATCTGGACTGCAGGGCTCTGGAATGGGGGCAAGCCAGGGTATTTGGCTGGCATAGACAAGCCCTTAATAACACAATAACATTATTAAATAACATTGATAACAGGAATCCTACTGGCTACTCCCAACTAGGATATACTCATTGAGTCAGTTGTTGAAAGGTGACTCAACATGTAGGAAAATTGATGCACTAGGTCAGCTCTAAGTACAGTAGCATCCAGACAACATTCTTGAAATGGATTACTAATGTCATTTTGTTGTCTGTACTTCTAGAGGTTATGTGATGGGTTTTTTTAAAATGTGCAACATTTCTTTCCCAATGTATCACTGACCATAGGACAGAATGAATTCCCACTTCAATAAGGTCAATAGTTTTGGTCAGCTATCACATTCTACCCAACATATGGAATGGTAGAAGGAAGGAATCTCTGTCTCTTTGATTTAGGCCCTATAGTAAACTTATCATTCCTGTAGTCTGTGTCCCATACTGCTATGATCTGTGATGTAAATCACAAAGACCTGAATTAAGATTCAGCATTGCAATTCCAAAAAATGAATGGAGGGTCATCTCCAGGTTGTTGGCTTTTAATTAAGAGAGAGAGAGAGACTTCTAGTTTTTATTTAAATGGGGGGGTTGGGTACATACTTCCCCCTCAACTGTCCCAAACAATCCCAATTAATCCTCTTGTTGTCCCACTTTTTCAGCTGCTTTTAAAAGGTTCCAGTTTATTAACCCTCCTCCCACTTTTCTCCTTTGTCATCTTACTTAAATTGCTGCAAACAGTTAAAACTGCAAAAGCAATTTGTATTTAGTTAACCAGGGCCGGTTTAACCAATCTGCCAAATCAGCATGGGGGGAGCAAGGTCAAGGAGGGGCCCCTGCTGACCTCCTTATCTGACGAAGGAGACAGCCAAGAGACAGCAGGTAGGAACCCCCTCCTACCCTCCTCCTCCAAAAACTTCCTGCTGACTTTTTAAAACAAGCAACCAGCATCTCCCAAACTAGAAAGAGAAAGAGAAAGAAGCAGCAGCCCTCTGTGGCAGAAGCTGGAGGGAGTTTGCTGCTGCAAAATGCAAGCCAGCCAGGCACTTAGGAGAGGGGTGAGTGTGTGTGTGTGTGAGAGAGAGGGGGGAATTTGAGGGTTGTCTCTTTCCCTCAGAAAGGGCTTCTCCCTTCCTTCCCTTTCCTTCCTTCCACATAGATCCCTCCAGCCCATCTTTCCAGCTGCTCTTAACATGGTTTCCTGGGGTCTGTGCCCTCCCTCCCTTCATCCCTTGGTCTTCAGCTTCCTCCCCTTGCTGCCAACTGAGCTCAGCCTGCAAAAGAAATTTGTGTTTGCCTATGTGCCTCCAAGTCATTTCTGACTAAGGCGAACCTACCATGAGGTTTTCTAGGCAAGGTTTGTTCAAAGGGGGTGTGCCTTTGCCTTCCTTTGAGGCTGAGAGAGTGTGACTTGCCCAAGGTCACCCAGTGGGTATTCATGGATGAGCAAGGCTTCAAACCGTGGTCTCCATAGTCATAGTGCAATGCTGAAACTTCTACAACACTCTAGCTCTTTTAACAGAAGAATATAAAGAGTATAAATTTGGAGTAATATTACTGGGAACAATGGTTTTATTGTTGTCACTAAAACACCAGTATCCCATTAGTGTTATGTGAGAAGCATTGGCCTAGAGCAGTGGCTCTTAACCTTTTCTTTACCAGGGACCCACTTTAAATATCTTTTGTTGCCCAAAGACTTAACTCAAGATTTAAAACGCTAATAATAATAGCTAACAACAACAACAATACAATTACACCATCCATTCAACTTTCCCTCAGAGGCACTCTTGCTTCTTCCTGCAGGTTTGTGGCTGGAGTGGATTGAATGGCAATGTGCAGGCCAAGCCAGCCTTTGCCTTGGTTTCTGTCATGTGGCTACTCCACTACAGGGAGGAGGTGGGCCAAGCAGCCTTCAAGCCTTTGTGGAGCCCCTGTGAGGACATTGCGGACCCTAAGTTAAGAACTACTGGGCTAAAGAATGCTGGAAAAGGAACAATGCAACCAGACTTTGAGAAGGGTGCTGGCAGGGGGATTCTGGGAGGTGTAATCCAAGAGTAACTTTCCCAGGCTCTGAAAGCAGCCTAGAATCAAAGGGCTAGAAGGGACCCCAACAGCCATCCCATCCGATCGGCTTCTGCCCTGCAGAAACACACAATCCAAGCATTCCTGACAGATGGCCATCCAACCTATGTTTAAAAAAACCCAAAGAAGGAGACTCCACCACACTCCAAGGCAATGTATTCCACTTCTGAACAGCTCTTACTGTCAGGAGGTTCTTCCTAATATTCAGGTGGAATCTCTTTTCCTGTAGTTTGAACCCATGGCTCCATGTCCTAGTCTCTGGAGCAGCAGAAAACAAGCTTGCTCCTTCCTCAGTATGACACCCCTTCAAATATTTAAATATGGCTATCACGTCACCTCTCAACCTTCTCTTCTCCAGGCTAAGCATACCCAACTCCCTAAGCTGTTCCTCATAGGGCGTAATGGCTTCCAGACCTCCCACCATCCTTCTCAATATCTTTCTTGAATTGTTGTGCCCAGAACTGGAAACAGTATTCCAGGTGAGGTCTGACCAAAGCAGAATGGAATGATAGTATTACTTCCCTTAATCTAGACACTACTCCTATTAATGCAGCCTAGAATTGCATTGGCATTTTTTGCTATTGCATCACAATGCTAACTCATGTTCAGTTTGTAGTTCACTCTTTCTTTTCTTTGAGGAAATCTATATCATTACATTAATTGCTAATAAACAAAAAATATTATGTTAGTGTATATAATATAGTTTTTAAACTAAATTATTGGTGGCAAATTATGTAATATAGTTGGCCCCTCTTATCCACTGGGGATTGGTTCTGGCAGGGGGTGGGCATGGATTCTGAAAACCATGAATAATAGTGAACGCCACTGAAAATAATGGGACTTCTGGTTTAAAATACCATAGAGTTGCCTTGGAGGGCCTAGAAAACGGCTAGGGAGGACACATTTTCTAGGAAGACTCTATGGTAGGTGTGCTGTTTTGTGTCCCATGGATAATAAATCCATGGATACAGGGGTCCTACTGTAATCTGAACATCCTGTATGGTGAATAGGTTAGGTTACATTGCCCTGAGATAAACATATGGGCCCCCCAAAATAAAGCATTGGAGGGGCCCCCAAAATTCCTTAAACCGGTCCTGTAGTTAACCCATGAGTGGGGAGAGGAAAGGAGAGGGCAGAATTTTGCCCTGCCCAGCAAATTCCAGCAAAAGCAAACTACTGCAGCCTCTCTTAGCTTATGTGCTCTTCCTCATTAAGAACTTTTGCCATGTGTCCCAGTTTTCATCTGTGAAATGTTGGAGGGTATGGGGGTGGGGTATAACAAAATGTCTTGCTTTAGAGGAGAATCATGATTGCTGGAAGTGTGATACTCCAGGATTTTTGTTTTGTTTTTGTTTTTTGAAGGGGGAACAAAAATATGAAGGGGCTCAGACTCTTGGCGGGGGATCTGGAGGCAAAAAAAAGATGCTTTGCAGGGTAAATATTTTCATGCCAGTGTTCTCTTGCAAATGCCTCTCCTCCTGTTCGCCCTCACCCTTTGCTGTTGCTTCATTTTTATAATTTTTATATAGTGACCTTTATAGTAACCGATGCCCAAAGCCCTGCCCACAATTTTTGTGTCTGCCCCACCCATGAAAATTGTCTTGCTACCCCCCTGCCCATTCAACATGTTGACAAAAAACCCTTCTGTCCAGGAGCCTTTTGAAGGCACCTTTCACCTCCTTGTTCCTCAAGCTGTAGATCAGAGGGTTCAGCATGGGTATCACCATTGTGTAGAATACAGATGCCATTCTGTGTGTATCCCTTGAATGGCTTGCAGTAGGCTGGCAGTATATGAAGAGAACAGTAGCATGGAATATGGTAAAGGCTGTGAAGTGAGAGGCACAAGTGGAGATGGCTTTGTACTTTGCCTTGCTGGTCTGGATCCTTGATACACACACCATAATGCACATGTAAGACACAACAATGATTGTCATGGTGCTGGTTTCCACAAACGTGGCAAAAATGAAAAGCAGCATCTTACTGATGTAGGTGACAGAGCAAGAAAGAGCTAGCACTGGTGAGATGTCACAAAAGAAGTGTTGGATAGTGTTAGGTCCACAGAAATTGAGGCTAAAAGCGAAATAGGTGTGGACCAGCGCACAGACATTGCCCCACATGTAAGAACCAGCGACCAAGTGGATGCATCACATTCTAGACATAACCACGGTATACAATAATGGATTACAAATAGCCACATATCGGTCATATGCCATCACAGCCAAGAGAAAAGATTCAGCCACCACAAAAGCAACAAACAGGTACATCTGTGCTGCACAAGCAGGGAAAGAAATTTCCCTTGACTCAGAAAGGAGGTTAATGAGCAATTTGGGTGTGATGGATGAAGAATAGCAAATGTCAATAAAGGACAGGTGGCTGAGGAAGAAGTACATGGGGGTGTGGAGTCGAGATTCGAGCCTGATTAACAGGATGATTCCAAGATTTCCCAACAAGGTCATGACATAGATCATCAGGAACACCAGGAAGAGGACAGTCTGCAGCTCTGGGTGGTCTGAGAAGCCCAGGAGGATGAACTCAGTCACTGGAGTGTGATTTCCTTTCTCCATCCTTTTAGGATCATATTTTGTGGCTAAGAGTTGGGAACAAAGATGCTGGATATAAGATGGTGAGAAGAAGGATTCGAAAGCCAGCTGCAGAACATAGACATCTGGAGATATTTCCTTTCTTCAAAGAAGTGTGCCATGATTTAAAAAATCCAACTGCCAGCCTCTTAGCACTTTCAAAATAGACTGGTTTTCAAAGAATGCTTCTCTGAATCCATGAATATGATCCTCCTGATAAAATAATTCAGCACTGATTGGGGAAAAAAAATGTCTGTTTAGATTTTCCTTGTTCCTTTTTTGTCTCCAAATGGATCACACATTAATTGAAAAGTACATGGAAATATTTAATTTTTTTTTTATTTCAAAGTGTACAAAGAAAATAGTTTCCTAGCACAGAAAACTCATATTCCCCCATATCCTTCCAGATGTATTGGCAGAATTTAGAATTGTGGACTACAGCTTCCGGAGTTCCCTCAGACACCATGCCTATGGAAGACTATGGGAGTTGTAGTCCAAAAAAAGTAACTTTGAGAAACCCTATCTGCTGGTTCCCTCCTAGTAGCAATTGTAAATATCCTGTTTCCCCCCCTTGCTTTCTCAGTCTATATAGGTTGATTATCCCTTATCTGAAATGCTAGGGACCAGAAGTATTTGGTATTTCAGATTTTTGAATACCTGTATTTGCAAATACATCTATATATATAATTATCTTGGGTATGTTGCTGTTTTCAGTGTGCTGATTGGCTGCTTAGGTGCTCCTTGGCCGGCCGATCAGCTCTCAGCAGCACCTCCTCAGCCTACAATCATTGCCGAGCTGCAGCCTTGCCCAGCGGAACAGGGGGTGATGTCATCACCCCACCGCCGCTGCCACTGAGCTCCGGCCTTCCCAGGCCAAATGGAGGGGAGATCAGGGCCCCAATACTGCCACTGCCACCAAGCTCCAGACTTGCCAGGCTGAACGGGAGGGGGTCAGGGCTTCACCACCACTGAGTGAACTTGGCGGTGGAAGTGGGACTGGTGGCGGGACACTGCTCCTGCCACTCCAAGTAGCTGTAGCTGATGTAACATACGTTGGTGGTGCATTGAGGGTGAGTTGCTCTGTTAACCTCCCCCAGTGCCACTGCTGCCAGTTGACTGCAGACCCACACAGTCAACTGGCAGCAGTGGTGGGATTGGTGGTGGTAGCAGGATGCCACTGCTGCTGCTCCAACAAGGCCCATGCAGTCAATTGGCAGCGGCGGCAGTGGCACCAGGGGAAGGCCAACAGAGCAGCTCACCCTTAACACATCACCGACATGTGTTACGTTGGGTCCAGCTAGTATACATATATACTTCCTACCATTTCACAGATCATCATGTCTCTCTCCAGCCTTGCATCTCTCCCCAGCATCACTTCTCATTCATTCACTACTTGTGTTGTGTAAGAGATGCGAGGCTGGAGAGATACTAAGCATTTGAGAGACAAATGAGCAGTAGCGCTTCATCCACTGCTTCAAAGATGGAAGCAGGAGGCTTGTGTCAAAAAGTTTCGGGTTTTGAAGGTTTTTGGGGTTTTGGATTTCCTAATTAGGGATGCTCCATCTGTAGTAGAAATATTTAAAAGCCTCTAATCAGCCCTAAGCAGACCTAACACATTCTTTGAATACAGTCCCAAATAAGTAATGTTTTTTAGATTGAGTGAGAAAGATGTGGACAAATGATATCACAAACCCACATAGTTGAAGCCATATAATGTTGAAACATATCATACCAGAAAATGTGCACCTCAAGGTCAACCTATTCTTAAAGGTATGGAAGACTTACCACATCTTCTAGCACTAGCGGCATATACTCTTGTTGCAGAACTGATTGACAGCCCTGGGTACAAACAGGCAGGATAATGAGGGGGGTGCTGCTTTGTAACTCTATGGAGCCTAGAAGTTTCTTTCTCCCTTGAGCTCTCGGTATTTAAAAAACGATCTGTACAACATTCTGTCTGTGTGTTTTTGTAACTTCTTCACTATGCAACATTTGTTTTGACAAGCTTTCTGTTTTGGACTCTGCTGTTCAGCAACTCTTGCTATCACATAGCAGCAGCACCACGGGGAACCTCATAGCTCATTGTTTGTGTGAAGAAGACAGGCACCTTCATTTCATGGGTGCCAAGAAGAGGTGCAGTACATTGACTATATTTCCTAGTTCAAATAAACCTAGGTTTGAAGGTTTAGAATGTTTCTTAGCTCAAAAGTGTGGTTGTCACATAACACATGCACTAGTAGGTCAAGGCATCTATGACTCAAGTTATTTTAAGATCTAAATACTGTTCAAATTACACATAGATAAATAAAAATGTATTGATCATATAATAATAATAATAATAGCTATTTACTTCACCTTTTCCTAAATACTAGGACTCAAGTCAGCTGATGAAAATTTTTAAAAAATACAGTTAAAAGCATTAACGAAGCCATAGAAAAACATAAGAAATTATTAACATACAATTAAAATATAGAATTAAACCTCTTTAAAACAAATCAATTAAAAGGAAAAAAATATAAAAATCAGCAAAACAGCAGAGCATAAAAATGTCTGCAGAATTTAAAAGCAGGATGAAAATCTTGCTCAGATTGTCTAGATTTGTAGTGAAGATGTAGTAAGATAAAACTGGTTATGGTAGACTTTGCAGGGGAGCCCTTTGTCTTCATGATGGGGCCTGGAGGAAAGAGACTTTGTTCCAGTTCTGTGAAGAGAGCTGTTTTCTTTACAGTAGATAACATTTTCCAGGTCTAATAGGTTTTTTTCTTCTTACCTGGCTGGATTCTAGACCTGGGAAGCATCAGAACAGCCCTCTACAACCACATTGTAACCAACCCAGTGGGGGACAGCATCAGTAGTGATGACAATGTCAAAGAGACTCTTCCTTGAATCCAAAGGCAAATGCTGTTGGAGTGTGTGAAAGCCAGTACCTTTTCTTTCACTTCTGTGGCCTTTGGGATTTTATCTGTGAAGAGTTCTGAGAATTCTGTCTTGCGGGAGACAAACATAATGAAAAACATCAGAGGCATAACAGGATTACAATACATGTTGATTTGTTTTAAAGAATAAACATATGATAAATCTTTGTCAAAGTCTTTGCCAGCCCCGTGCTTGGAAGTAAAAAGTTACTTTGGTAACTAGCTACCTCTTGCAATAAGAAACTGGAATGGAGTTACAGAGAGTATTTCTTCTTGCCTAAAGGCTTGTCTACACTGGCGAAATACCCTGGCTTGCCCCTGTTCCAGAGCCCTGTAGTCCAAACAATTCAGGGCATTTATCCTGGACTGCCTGATCTACAGGGCTGGAACGGGGGCAAGCTGGGATAGGGTCCTTTACTACAACATAAGAAAAAACGTGTTTACTCTGTTTCTGCCAGATTGGGTCTCACGTGTCTGCAGAAGTCCGTCCAGCATGCTGCTCCTCTCTGCCAGCTCCCTGGCTCTTCCCGAAGCCAAGCAGGGGTCCTGCAGCATGTGACCGAGGCTGGTTGCATGTAGGGGGCTTACAGTCACATGTTGTGGGACCCCTGCCTGGCTTCTGTGCTAGGAAGAAAATGGTGGTGGCATCTCCAGTGATGGTTTCTGCAAGTAACGGGGTGGGGAACGGACCTCCTACACAGCCAGGATATGCTGGTGGGGATCCACCATTTCCTGGCTAGTGTAGATAAAACCTAAGATTAGGAAACCAACTTGTTGACACTCCTCTCATAGAATCATAGAACTGCAGAGTTGGAAGAGACCACGAGGGCCATCCAGTCCAACCCCCTGCCACGCAGGAAATCACGATCAAAGCATCCCTGACATGGCAATCCAGCCTCTGTTTAAAGACCTCCAAGGAAGGAGACCCCACCATGCTCCGAGGGAGTGTGTTCCACTGTCGAACAGCTCTTACTGTCAGAAAGTTCCTCCTAATGTTGAGGTGGAATCTCTGTTCCTGGAGTCGACCACATCATATCCTGCACTGTTTGATAGAGTTCCCTCCTCAAGAAATAACTTATTATGAAGTATGGAAATTATGGTAAAGAGCAAGGGGGCTTACAAAAGTTAGGGGCTTCACATTATGCAAATGAAAGTACTTTATGCTACTTAAATTTCAGAACTGGAAGAGAAGGATGGGGGGGGGAATAAGGTTTAAAGCCTCAGATTAACAATGAAGTCCAAGCTCTTAATGTACAGTTTTTAAGAGCTTTAAAGAAAGGGAAGAGAACAGGATTTGGCAATGGTCTGGAAGTAGGAGAAGAAGCAAGGGGATGAACTGAGGATAATTCAATACTGAGGAGATTATCAGACAACCTAAATATGGTGTTACATGAATGCCAGGAGATCGCTAAAGGGCTTGTTTTTCACATGATGTTGTCCCTGTGTCATTATGCTCCCGTGCTGGTCCCGTTTTGCCCTCGTTGCTTTTTGTTCACGGCATAAGCCGTGAATAAATCACCCGTTCTGTTCCTGTCACGGGATGGGCTAGTGAAAAGGTGCCCCGTTATGCTGGCATGATACCAGCATTAGTGGGAGGTCCGTATTCTCAGTTGATATGAGATAACATCTGCACACTATAGAGACAGATAGGACTTTATAGAATCCCTGCCTAGGAGATAATTTCCAATCAGCCTAAGGCTGTAATTTTATCTGCATACGAATGGCACTTATCAAGAGGATATGACAGACTTTGCTAGGTGCCCAGAACAGTCCTACTTAATCCTCTGCCACCCCACTTTCTCAACTGCTTTAAAAATGTCCTGGTTTCTGTATCCCTTCCCACTTTTCCTCTTTATTCTCACTTATGTCAACTCCTGTAAACTGAGTTCAAAATGTAAAAGTAGTTTGCACTCAGTTAACTCAGGAGGGGGGGAGGAGAGGAGGGGGCAGCATCTTTCCCTTCCTGTCTGGCTCAGGCAAATGCAAACTTCTGCAGACTAGTTTGTCTCTCCTTCCTCATGAATAACTTCTGCCACCTTGACCATCCTCTGATGTTGCTTGGCGACACATGTCCCCATTTTCATCTGTGAAATGTTGGAGATTATGTGTCACCAAAATCCAAGCTCCATCATTCTTGCCAGTGTGTTTTAATTAATATTTTATTGTATTTAGTACTATAACGTATATTATAATAACAATAAAACAGTTATTAAAAAACAGAGTATGGGTTTGCTCTGTTTCATGTATGATATAATGTGTAACTCCTTTATCTGAACTGAAATTCCAACAGGTAGGGAAAACGTATACAGCAATACACTTTCCAAATTCATTTAATATTCCAAGAATTTGTGAAGGACACTCACACTGTCCTTCCTGATCTATGGTGTTGCTGTGGTGTGATGGAAAAGCCTAGAACTGATTTCATTGAGCAGAAGCAACATTTACCTTCACATCCTTGTGTACTTTTTCTTCAGTAATTTGACATTCCTAGATCCTCAGCATGTAGAATTACTTTGTGTTGAAGAAAACAATTTCTTCCAATGGAATATTATCCACATACATTTCCTTGTTGTTCTTATGAACACACAGTGCATCCTTTCTGGGAAGATGGCACATGACTATGTGGCCATCTGCAACCCTTTGCAGTATACATCCATCATGTCCCACACCCAATGCATCAAGATGGCAGGTGGAACATTCACACCTGGCTTCTCCAACTCCATTATTTATACTACTCTGGTAGGCACTTTGTCTTTCTGCCAATCCAATGAAATCAACAATTTTTTCTCCTGTGAGTATCCTCCACTCCTCAAGCTGTCATATTAAGACACCACGGTGGGTGAAGCACTAGTTTTGCTTTGTGCTGGAGACAATATGCTAAGTTCTCTCCTAAGAATGCTGTGTTCCTCCACGTTCATTCTTTCTACAGTTCTTCACATGAAGCCAGAGTAATAACTGCAAACTCTAAAATGGTCTAAATCAAACTGGTACAGCCAATGAATCTACAGAACTTAGTGTTGAATTCTCACATTCTGATTGTTTCAATGAGTCTTCTCTAGATGAGAAGAACAATAAGATGATGTTTACTTACAACCCAATACAAACTATTCACAAGGTAAGAATAAAGCTTTGGCTGTCTCTCTCTTTTTTTACACCTCTGCTGTCCCAATGTTCAGTCCTCTGATTTGCAGTCTGAGAGACAAGGAAGTGAAGAATATAGTGAACTAAGTAAAAGTGCATTTTCTGTAAATATTACACCAAAAGACTTCAAGGCACACAGGTTTTACCCTAAATCCCAACCCACTCCCAGCACCTGAGCCCTGTAAAGTCCCTAAACATATCCTTCATTTAAACACATTGGCCAGACAGAATCCTCTGTGGCAGTTATGAACATGCATTTTAGGGGCCATTCAAATGGTCAAAATAATCCAAATAGAATGAGAGGACAATACAGGCTATCTTAATGGCATCCCACATCATTTCACCATATTGTGAAGGAAGTTGTTGGTGGTGGGGAAATAAGTCAAAAACTGTGAAGTGGAAACCTTTGTGGCTTTTCCCAGAGTTTTTTAAAAACTCTGAAGGAAATGCACATTCCTGCTCATTGGGACAAGCAATTCAATTTGATGTGAAGTCGAAGGCTTTCACGGCCGGCATCCATAGATTTTCCTTGGGTTTTTTTCGGGCTGTGAGGTCGTGTTCTGGAATAGTGTCTTTCTGACGTTTTGCCTGCATCTGTGGCTGGTATCTTCAGAGAATGGTTGGGTAGGTGTGTATGTGGAGTTTATATGCTGTGAACCCCTGTTGGGGAGTATATGTACATTTGTGTAATTGAATGGTTAGTTTCTGGGTATAGAAATGCAAGGCTCATTAGAGTTTGTTTTGCTAATGGTTGGTTGATGGGCCATTATTCAATTTGAATTGCTTCTCCATTGGAGAGCAGGCTCAAGCTGATTGGCTGGAGGAGCACAGGGGGCAGGGCTTGCTAATGGGGAAAGCACCTGGAGCTGCCATGTTGGATTTTCGCCTTAGTGAGGGATCACTAAGGCGATAAAACAGGATTTCTCTTTTCTCTTTTTCTTCTTTTTTGTGTGCAAAAATGATATATCACTTATGCACACCGTGTAAATAGTTTTTTTTTTTTTTAAAGTTCAGTGGTGGCAAATTTAAAAATGCTAGTAATTCACTCACAGCCGCCATCTTGGCTAGAGGGCATGTAAAGTTTCTGGGGGCCATAAAGACCATTAAGACAACTCATAGCTGCTGTGACTCATCTTTACTACGGATCACTCCATTTTTGGGGGTTAAAAAAAAAAACTAGCGAAAAATGAGGTCCCAGTTGTCTCATTTGAACATGAACATTGAAAAACCACCCACCTTGCATAAGGGTCTACCTACCTATAGGAATGCAGGGAGATGGTCTGCTGGGTGGGATGAATGCATTGCGCTCTGTTTTCTATACTGTAGCCTACTAGCCCTAATGGCAGCAGAGGCTGATGGTTATGGTTGCAGTGAGGTGGCGACCCTACTGAGGCTTTAGTCTGAACTATAAATGAGCTATCCAAGATGCTGCCCTCTATTCCCAGTTAAATTCAGCACCTTGGAGAGCTCCTTTAAAGTTGGGATAAACATCCAGAGCGGATTCACTGGTCCTCTGGGAACTAGTCCTTACTGTTTGATGAAGATGACGAGCTTGAGTAGCTTTAAAAAAGCACTAAAGACGGATCTCTTTCGGCAGGCCTTTCCTGATTAGATCCTGGCCTCAGGAGCTGTGTCTCCTGGCCTCTTCTAGTCTTTTAGTCTTGTTTGTATTTGTATTTTATGTGATTTTAGTTAGGTTGGTTTTTAATTTTATATTAGTTTAATATCTTTTTATGGAGGACGGTGGGGGTGGGTGGTGTTCAGGGATTTTAGTTAGCATTGTTGCATTTTAATTCCTGTAAGCCACCCTGATTTTAACAGAGGGGTGGGGTAAAAATAAATATTATTATTATTATTATCATCATTATTATTAAGATGCTATTTTGGAAGAGGTGAAATGTTGAATTATATAACTGTTAATTGTTTATTCTTGTCTCAGAGCCATTGTTCTTCTGCAAGCTTGAACAATAAAGTGGTGGCTGTTGATTGTTCAGAAAGTGCCTCATAGTCTTCATCCTGACCAATAATAAGGTAACAAACTGAATTTTTTTATTCATCAAGGATCTAGTCTCTCAAATTAGTAAGCAGTGCTCCCTTGTGAATACTCATAAAAGGAATGGAAGAAAGATATAGTTCTTTTAACATCAGTAAAGTCGGTAGATCAACACCTTCTAAAGTTCCCTGGACTTTTTACTATCTTGAAAATAGCTGAAAACAGCAATGTTCATTACACATCTTTAGAACACAAAAAGGAAATAGCTCTGGTGATGCTGCAAAACACTTCAACTGTACACTGACTTTCCTCTTGGTTATTCAGATGGCTCGTTTATGACTGCAGTTGGTCAGGTGAATTTTCTCATTATTTTCTTGGCTGTGTGTATGTGACTGAACTGAGATGTGTGGGGAAAGGGGTGTGTGTGTGAGCAACATGTAGATGAGATGGGGATGACATTAACGAAGGCATAATGGGCAACTTATCCATGAATTCTGGTAAATTTCCAGTAGCTTAAGTGACTTTTGTACTCTTTAAATTCATGCACATTCTTTTGTACTCAAAAGCAAAAAAATTATTTCCTCATTCTGAGCAGACTATTTGAACTGCCATTCTGTGTGCCCTGTGATGTGCAGATGAAACAATTATACAAACAGGTCCCCTGTTTCTTGGTAGAGTTAACAGGGAATCCCATGCGTGCAAATGGCATAGTCAGGCTCTGAATCAAAGTGGGATATGTGTGTCTCATGTGTGCGTGCATTCCCCCCCCTCTCTGTATTTAGAGAGAGAGTGGGGGGTGATCTGGGTTAGCACAGGAAGAAGCACATACACATCTTGAGAGACAAAATGTGCTGCTTATTTGCACTCATTAGAGACCACGTTGATTTCATTGTAGCATGCAGATAGAGATTCACTACTCATGGATGCACACTGCACTATTGGGGTTTGCATATACTGCCATAGAACACCTGCATACACAGCTGGAAAGAAAATATATAGATCTACTTTGGTCTCTACAGGATTTTTAAAAAACCAGTAGGCCTGGAACAAGTCTCCACCTACTTCCATCTGCTTAAAACAATGCTGGTTAGGCTGAATATATCCCCTCCTTTTTTTCAACTGAATCCAAAGATTGGTGTGCGGGAACCAAAGATATGTCTGCATTTACCACTAATTAAAGCTGGCAACTCTACAACCAGTGTCTGCATTTATCATCTTTTCTAGGAAGAAGCCAGGGCTCAATGGGCAACTGTTTGATTAAGGCTGCTCCAGCAATTCCTGCTGTGCACTGCCTCAGGCAGGAACTATCGATACACTTGATACCTGCTTTATCAGAAAATGATCACCTTCCTTGCTTTCCTTGCCTTCATTGTCCATCGTGAAAAGAAGTGAGAATTCTGACTAAAATATATAATCATGAAGTTAACAAATGTGAAATAGCTTAATACCGCTACAGGGATAGGATCCAGTACTAGACAGCAGAATCCACTGGAATCAGGAAGGAGGGTGATCTCACCTCCCCCCCCCCAGTCCCTCCATGCACCCCAAAAGTTTGATATGGAGAGCTGAGAAACTGTCCAAAGCCAATATCTGAAAGGGTTGTGATAGGAAACTTATGTCAACTCTGAAGTCAAATTGTATTGAATGCGATACTCCTAGGTATGCAGGTGTAGAATTGTGACTGCAATATGTGTATGTGTTTTGTATTAACAACAACTGGATTTTAGATTATCTAACCTGATAATGGAAAGAAAACAGATACAAATTAACAAATCAAATAGTGCAGATAAAACAAATCAAGTCTTCATAAAATATACCTAAGATCTTGTATAATCAGTGTAAATGTTCAATCACATATGTAAAATATGAGGAAATTACAGGTATCTGTATGTTATTACCCCTAGACTTTATGATGAACTTTATTTTATTTCATATTTACAGGACAAGAAGGCAAAGCAATTAACATTGTTTGATCTACAAGCTAAGGAGAGCAAGCAGTGAATAAATGTTGAGCGTGAACTACACATTACTAAATATAGTAAGACCTCAAGACATTTTTCGTTCATTACTTCTGAAGGTATACAAGTATTCAGAAGTCCATATTCATTTACCACAGACATCTAAGGGATACTTCTGCCACATAGATGTCTGTAGAAAACAGCAGTTTATCTTCCTGGGATTTGATGATCAGCCAAAACCAAAGATTCCCATTTTCATAATGCTCTTGATCATCTATATTATTATTGTGGTGGACAATCTGGGACTGGTTTGTTTGTTTGCTGATCAGAATGAACCCTCAGCTTCACACCCCCATGTATTTTTTCCTCAGTAATTTGGCTGCCCAAGATTTTTGCTACTCTTCCAACATCACTCCTAAGGCCTTGGAAAATTTCCTGTCAGAAAGGAGTGCCATTTCCTTCACAGGGTGCTTCATCCAAATGTATTTCTTTGTTGCTCTTGAGAGTGCTGAAGTCATCCTTTTTGGGCTGATGGCCTATGACCATTACGTGCCCATCTGCAACCCTTTGCTGTATACATCTGTCATGTCCCACACTCAATGTATCAAGATGGCAGGCAGGGAGTTTCTAGCTGGTGTCCTGAACTCAATTATTCATAACACTTTGGTAGGCACTTTGTCTTTCTGCCAGTCTAATGAGATCAACCATTTCTTCTGTGAGATCTGTCCAGTACTCAAGGTCTCCTGTTCTGATACATTTGTAACAGAAACACTAGTTTTCATTTGTGCTGGAGCCAACATGCTGGGTTCTCTCTTGGTCATACTAAGGTCTTACACTTTCATCCTTTCCATGGTGTTCAAGATGAACTCAGCAAAGAGCCGCCAAAAAGCCTTCTCTACACATATCTCTCACTTGATTGCTATGAGTCTGTTCTATGGAACTGGCCTGTTTATATAACTGCAGCCCAGTTCCAAATTTTCAGAGGATCAGAATAAAATTGTATCTTTGTTTTATGCTTTCATCATCCCTCTGCTCAACCCTCTAATCTATAGTTTGAGGAACAAGGAGGTGAAGGATGCACTAAGGAGGCAAATGGATAAGAACAATTTTTCACACTTGGACCCTATCTTATCTCCCCCCATCCCTGCTTTGTAACTATTTATTATATTATATTATATTTTAGAATATTTATACCCCATTCTTCAACCACAGAGGCTCTCAGAGCAGCTGACAAATTGTTAGCAGTAGCACTTACACTTTTACACTGCTCTGCAGCACCAGGCACTCTGCAAGTGGTTTACAATGTGTTAGCTAATTGGACCCAACAAGCCGGGTACTCAGTTTACCAACCTACAAAAGGATGGAAGGCTGAGTCAACCTTGGAGCCCTGCAGGATTGAACTCACAATGTTGTGGCAGCAGTACCAGCATTTAACCACTGCACCACCAGGGCTCCTTAACTATTTGCCAGGTTTGATTTGGGGGCAGAAACTGGGCAGAAAATATACTGTTTTCTGCACAAAAAAACTTTCTCTCCAGAAAAACCACATAAAAATAACAAACCCACAAACCCATCTTGTGTTGTTACCTTTATTAGGCCAACCAGATGGCACCAGACACACCACACTAGCTTTTGAAGCTCACAAGCTTCTTTATCAGGTAAAGATAATTTTTAAAAAACATGCAGGAAAGAAAGCCACAGTACTGAAGGCTACATTTTGGATGTTACAGGAAACAAAGGTAGACAAAAAGTACCCCCCCCCTCATGGTCCTAAGCTGAGAGGGAACAAAGACAATAAAACAGAAGCAATAGTTTGGCTTTTCTGTTTGAGTTTGCAAAGCACCCCTACCTTCTGAGAAAAAGCATTTTTTTAAATGCACAAATGAATTGTTCTGAAATATGTTCCAAAGTGCAAAGAATCTTGGAGCTGTTTTACTTTTTTCTTTCTTTGTCAAAGATACAAAACATTATACCTATTCTTCATATCCTTGTCAGGCTGGCCAAAGGACCTCACGATGGCTAGAAATGCTGACCCTCAAAGAATCTAGGGATGTCAAAAATGCTAGCAAATTTTCTACACCTTGACAGGAAAAGGTGTGCGAATTATTGAGACACTGTCAAAATAATGGTCAAGGACTGAAAGATTGTATGCTTTCTTCTTCTTCTTTTTTGGCAAAAGATTGATTTTCCCAGAATTGTCAACACCCCTCCTGGCAACACATTGTTTTTACCCAAAAAAACATTTTTGTATGGAATACACTACACAAAATTGACTTTCTCTATTCAAAAATGCTGGATTTTGTACAAAGAACAATGTTTTTGCACACCTAAAATTTTGCATAAAAGTGCCCAAATGCAAAACAAATGATCAAAAATGGTAAAAATTTAGTCTCTCCCAGCAGAGATAATTTTTAAAAGAAATTCTTTGTTCTTGTGTATGAGAATGAAATAAAGAGAAAAAAATACATCCCCTGATGGGTCTCCCACAGGCCAAAGTCTCATCAGGGTGAAATTTGGGGTAGGCGTGATTCCATGTGGCTTTGGCTGCTTCAGATTGGGCCAATGGTGCACTCCACTCTCAGTCATCAGGATTGGAATGTTTATCATCCATGCAGTAACTATGGATATTGTATATTTTTTTAATTAGATAATTTTCAATATAGCAAAATTCAGTAAAGAAACAGTATACAAGCAGAAAATAGAAGAAAACAAAACATAAACCTAATAAAAAAAAAAGAAAAAAAAGAAGAAAGAACAGCCAGAAACAGAAAGGAATTTACATTTGACTTCTGACTTTTCTAACCATGGTTATACATCTTACAATTCAAAATATCTTCTCCAACTATAGTTACCATTCCATATACTTCTAAAGCTTAACTAAACCTATTGTTAACATAGGTTTCCCTGGGGGGTTTTCCGGGCTATGAAGCCATGTTCTGGAAGAGTTTATTTCTGATGTTTCACCTGCATCTGTGGCTGGCATCTTCAGAGAATGGTTGGGTAGGAGTGTGTGGGAATATATAATGTGAGCCCCTGTTGGAGAGGATATGTAAATCTGTGTATTTACATCTCCACCCAGAAACTAGCCATTCAAATACACAAATTTACATATCCTCTCCAACAAGGGCTCACAGTATATAACCCCCACACACACACTCCTACCCAACCATTCTCTGAAGATGCCAGCCACAGATGCAGGTGAAACATCAGAAATAAACTCTTCCAGAACACAGCCTCACAGCCTGGAAAAAACACAGAAAAATTATGGATGCCGGCCGTGAAAGCCTTTGACTATTGTTAATACATTATTTTCTTTTTTTGTGCAAAAAGATAATCAAAGGTTCCCAGTCTTTTTTTTTTTTCAATGTCACCACAGAACTCTTTCTAATCAGTGTTGATAATTTATCCATTTTCGCTTGGTCGGTCAATTTCAACAGACAGCAGTACCTATTATGGATATATAGAACATGGATGTTAATTTTGCAATGTTTTATTTTGGTTGTGTGGTAGTATTTCCTTGTCCTCCTATGCAATTGTCAGAACTATGTACTCCTGGAATATGTATGAAATGGAGGGGAGATAAGATAGAGGCCCAGAAATTAGTAAGTAAATCAGTGGTAATGAGAATAGAGGGAGCTGCCTTGAATCCCACTCTTGGAGGAAAGGTGGGCTATGAAAAGTGTTTCATTGATTGAGCAACTAAGCCAATTTGCTTTCCAGAAGATACAAGCAACTGCTGTAATAATAAAGCAGGCTGGACTTAGTTAAACCCAAAGGAATTGGCATCAGTAGGGTTCCTATATCTCTAGGCCTGGCTCTGGGTATCAGCAGATGGGACCTCTTCAACAGGCCTCAGGGAGAAGGGGATGAATCTGAGGACAAGAGAGATGCCTTAAAAGTGTGTGTTCATATGTTCGCCTTATTTGTTAAACTTGTTCTCTTTTTTTTAATGACATTCTGTGCAACTGTGTGGCTGATGCTTAATGTTTCATGCTTAATGACTGTTGTATGTGGGGAAATAATCATTGTAATGTAAAAGCAATCTTGTGTACCTCATTCACAATCTTAGATAAGTCTAGGGTTTTTCCCTGCATGCATTTGTTCTCCCAAAATTCCCTTCTCTTATTTCACTGGACACTTCCAGCCAACTGGAGTGCTGGGTCATTTAACACATGACCTAATTTGAATTTTATTACCTTTGTGTAAGCTACTTCTTCTGAATCTGACTCTCAATGAGAATGGAGGCATCTTAAGCTTTCCTGTAACCATGCCATGATGCATCGGAACCCAGCCATGGCTGTAGGCTGGTGAGTCTTTCCTACCCATTCTTAGTCAGTTAGGGACCTTTTCTTAAGTTTGTTTTAGTATGTAGATTGAGACTGATATACCTTCAGTAAACTTTGTTTTGCATTTTAAACTGACTCCTTTGTTTTGTAATGAGTCTAATTTAACTGGGGGATCCCAGATCTCTGAATACACTTTCAAATGATAATTGAGCTTAAGTCTGCTTGCTAACCGCACTCTGCATAAAGCGTGAAGTCAAAGTGACTGAATGATTTTTTAACTCCTTTTAAAAGGAAATAATTCTTGTTTGTTTTTAAAGGACTAGATCCTGGAATTTTTTAATGCAATTTTATTTTTAGACTCATTACCTTCCTACAATGACATCACCAGGATGTGCCCATGAACCATCAGGGGTTGCCCCTAGGTCTTGGGCTCTCACACAAAAATCTCAGAGGCTGGGATAGTCCTAACCTAGGCATGACCTTAAGGGAGAGGGACAACCTATGGCCTGGGTAGCCAGGTCATCTGTGACCTTCAGCTCAGTTACAGCAATAGCTAAAGGTACAGATCCTCCCAGTATTCTAATATGTAAATTGCACAAGTCTTAATAAAGTTGCACCTGAAATGTTTACAGCAAATAATTGCATCTGGCTCTTCCTTGTGAGTACGCTGGTTGAAGTACCTGAGGAAAGGAAGTACTTTCCTCAAAATTTTGCTGATCTGGGAGAAGTATGGAGTCATCTGTGTGTCTGGATAAACCAATTATGATATACTTGACTGAGTAAATTGGCTGGTAGGAGGCATGGAGTTCAGACAGACAATCACTTCCTTTTCTTTGGGGTGGGGCATGCAACTGGCTTTGAATTGACACAAGACAAATTCACAGTCTAAACAAAAGTGACTCCTACTTCCAAGTTTGCTGAAGCTTCAGCCTAGTCCCTGACACTCCTTAAGATGGTATCTTGGGAATTGATACAAGGAGAAGATCATCATAAATGCTTCCCCTGACAGTGGATTCAACTCAATACTAATGCTGTCACAAGAGACTGGCACCAAGCGCAACCTGCCTCCCTGCCACTGAAGCTGTAACCAGTCCAGCAGTCCATGCCAAACATAATGAAGCCACACAGTTCTTTGCCCTAGTCAGACAGGTGGGACAGAAAATTCAGCTTGCATAAAGCATATCCTTTTGCTTGCCAAGGTAATTGTACCCATGCAAGATTACCATGGTGTCTCCAGGAGCATGGAAACTCACATGCCCTAGAGCTGTGGGGATCAGTTCTTCCCAGAAGATTCTGCATCACTTTCAGGTTCAGTTGTGGTGAGATTGCCAAATGTATGCTTGGTGGGATATAAATATTTTAATAATGAATGAATAAAATAAGAGGAGAATTACCTGAGGGGAGGCATCTTTTCTGCAAGAATTATTGGAGGGGATGATTATTTCAATGGAATGTTCCCCCACCTTAAACCTGGCCCTAGCAGTTACCAGAATCATGCCTGAATTTGCCACAGGGCAGCGGCATGTCCCTTGATTTTGCTCCCAACTGTTAGGGGGTCTCTCCTACTTTTACCCTTACCAGACTTGACATTTCCCACTCTTTTCTTTACATGTGAGCCCATAATGATCCAGTAAATTTTATCAGACAGCCCAATTTTCTGTTCTCTGGAGGTGTGGCCAGCAG
Source organism: Gambelia wislizenii (assembly GCA_030847615.1). NCBI lineage: Eukaryota > Metazoa > Chordata > Lepidosauria > Squamata > Crotaphytidae > Gambelia > Gambelia wislizenii. Next base: position 338,893,874 of record JAUMIR010000001.1, on the reverse strand, counting down.
CTATGCCCGATGCCTGGGGCACTGACACTTCTGCTGGTCCATTCCAGGTACTTGTGAGAAGGGACGATAGTCTTAAAAGATTCACATGTGAAATGGGCTAATAGCCATGTTAGTTATGTTTGCATCTGGGGTTAGTTTAACCATTTTATCTCATCCTACTTGTCTTCTTAGTCCTCTCATCCATCTTATCAAGTGTGCTGGGGGCTAGGTGATTAGAGGCTGGAAGCTGGAGTAACTTAGTACACCAGTTGTACTGCTCTTTAACTTAGTAGGTGGTGACAGCTATTGATTTTACTGTACATATTTTATGGTGGTAAAGATGAAGTATCTACACGTCAATCTCCTTCAGCTTACCTTATGAGCTCATGAGGCAATCAGTAAGGAAAGGAGGAAGAACTGTCCAAGGAATCTCAGAGAAGGACTTGATGAATCTAAATTGTCCTCTTTGCCCGACAGAGGCAACTACATGTGCTGAGTACATGTAGTTTGAGAGAGGAAGGCAGAAAATTGGTATCAGTTTTCACAGCTAGAAAATAAAGCTTTCCATGTTGATATTTAGTAGCATCTGGGTCAATGAGTTTTGGTTTTGTTCTACTCAGAGCTTAGAAACAATTGCCAGAATCCTAAATTGGCTACTTAGTTAAGTCTGCATAACTAAGGCTTGTCTAGACAATGAAAATATTCACTATAGACTGCAACTAGAATACCTTTTGTCCCAACACGCTGCAAACAAGATTTGCAGTATTCAGAAGGAGGGGGGCTAAAAACTCCATCTACTGTGCGGAAAAAGCCTTCACAGATTTTTGCGAAGTTTTTTTAAATAATGAGTGGACATGTACATTATCACTCATTTGGACATTTAGTTTGGGACTTTGCACATTCTCAGTGAGGGCAGAAGTGGATAGCAGAATTGGTTGGATGTGCAGGCAGGGGGCAGGCTTGCCAGCAAGGAAGCACCCAGAAGCACAATGTTAGCATTTTGTGTTATTGAGTGTGTGCTTTTTTGTTGTGCTGAGGTGACCAAAGAGTGTTTTATAAGTGGAAGGTCACACTTGTGCACCTTTGATTTACAAGTAAAAAAAAATACTGTGCAGTGACAACAACACGTATGGAGAATAATAACGCACTGCACTATCGACCACCATTTTGATTTGCAGGCATGGCTGCATGTGCACTTCAAAAGCGGATAGTCACATATAACAGATTTTGCCAAAAGACCATGGAGACAAATTAGCACTGCTGCAAATTTGTAATAATGGACACTAATCTGCATTATATCTTCTTATCTAGACAAGCCTTAAGGCTGCTGCCACTTCAGAAATAATCCAGTTTGACACTGCTTTAACTATCATGGCTTCATCCTATTGAATCCTGGGGTTTGTAGTTTGTGGTGAAACTAGAACTCCCTGACCAAAAAGGCTAAATATCTCACAAAACTACAAATCCCAGAATTCCATAGCAGTGAGCCATGGCAGTTAAAGTGGTGTCAAACTGCATTATTTCTGCAGTGTGGCAGCAGCCCAAGCAGTATTTCCTGGCCTGACCCCTCCAATAACCCACCTTAAGAGACAGGCATCCTATTGGGCTGAGGAGGTCCACTCAGCTTCCAGTCAGGAAGCGGACATTTCCACCCTCCCTCCCTCCCTCCACCTCATTTGTTGGCAGAAGGGTGTGTGTGGAAACACCTTCCTCCTTGCACCCTAATTGGAAATTGAAAGAACCTTTTTCACCTGATCTGGAATCAGTCTCTGGGATGGCATTTAGGTTTCAAATAAGACTATGTAGCCTTACATAGGGACCCCTGGTGACGCAGTGGTTAAATGCCAGTACTTCAAGCCACAACATTGCAAGTTTGACCCCAAGGCTTCCAATGTTCACTCAGCCTTCCATCCTTTTGTTGGTTGGTAAAATGAGTACCCGGCTTGTGGGGCAGTTAGCTAAGACACGTTGGAAACTGTTTGGAGAGTGCCAAGCATGCTATAAAAGCAGTGTTGATGTGTGGGTGCTATTGCCTAACAATTTGTAAGCTGCTCTGAGAGCCTTCATGGATGAAGAGTAGTGTATAAATACTTAAAAATAAAATAAAATAAAATACATAGACCAGTTACAGATCTGTAACTCTTGGTTACAATTCCATAACTCCAATACTGAATGCCAGCCATTACTTTGTGTACTACAAAACTGACTTCTTTAACTACAGACAGTGGTCATGCTGGTTGGGGGATTCTGCAATACTGTAAATTGGAGATTGGGGATTCTGTATATTGGGGATTTTGTACACGCACGTTAGTGTTTCCAAGCTCTGGATTTCGTTTCCTCACTTTATTTGCTCTTGTCATTTCTGTTTCTTAAAAGTGTGTTCCAGTTTAAACTGTTTGTACAAGAGTTGGATGAACTTTAACCATGGCTCCATTCAGATTTGAGAACAAAATGTAAAGTCAAGCTTATGGTTAAGTGTTTGAGCAACTTGACAGGAAAAAAAATTCTAACTCATCTGGGGCAAGAACTGCCCTACTTGTTGTTCTGCACTTATTTTTCTTACCTTGATGCAAAAAGAGACATATTTTAACATTCCAGTACTATCTATGGGAGAGAAGGATGGAAAAGTGTCTGGTCTATGCAGTGAACTTGTTGAGCTGAGTTGTAATCTATTAAGTCTGAAAGTCAAATCACCATGGGAGCTGGAGATTATACTAAAATGATGTTTAAAGTTCCATACTAGTCTTGGAAATGTGCTGTGTTGCTTGTGAGTCTAATGCATAAAGTTGTGACCATTGAAAATCCAGAAATTTACTCTCAATCTATCTTCTAGTTGGTCCAACAATATGGAAACAAGATGAACTGCTGTATCCTTATATTCCTCTGAGATCAAGTCTCTCATATCAGCAATCGGAGGATAAATATGTGCTCCCACATGTATGCTTGCAAGAATTTAAAGGCACAAGTAGAAAAGCAGAAAATGGCAGAAAAAAATAGCTCATTTCTACTATCTTTTTAATCATCAGTGGATAAGCCATAAGCATGAATAAGACAAATGCACATTCCAGTGTTATTATTTAATATTATAACAAAAATAAGCTGTACAAGAATGAAGTTGTAGTAACTGAAATACAGAAAGGTAATGCTCCTGAAGATATTGCAGGACACTTCCTCCATGAAGGGATTTTCTTTCTGGCCAGACAGGTGGGTCATCATTTTATCTGTCCTGATGAATTTTCTAATTCTTCCCCTTGTACAGGAGGTTTTCAGATGGGAAGAAAGAGGAAGGGACAGAGAACAGAGATGTGGGTTGGGGGTGAGAGTTAATGTTCTGTGCCTATAACTGAGCAGTGCATGGGTGTGTGGGAGTACAGGATTTGATTGTGAACTGTGCTGTGTGAGATGTGTTTGTGTTGAGTGTGTGTGAAATAGCTATGTGAGGTCTGTGATGATAGAATGACTGCAGTTAGAATACTGGCAGTTTTCTACCTGCTTACACAACTTTTATTCTGCCTTACTCTCATAAAAACCATGCCGTCTAAACAGGTAGATTGTCCCGTCTGTCGGTCTTCCTGCCTGCCTGCCTCTCTCTCTCCCCCTCTTCCTCCCCACTGCTCTCTCATCTCTCTGCCTGCCTGCCTGCCTGTCTACCTCTTGTCATGGAAGAGTGAGTTATTTAAATTTCCATTCTCTGTGACCTTGGATATGCAGGCTATGAATGTAAGCCTCTGTTAGTTCCTTTTTGTTGTTGTTGTTGTTGCAATTCTCACAATCCCACTAGCATCCTCATCCCACCCATTTTACACTGCATTGCAAGACATTTTTTCCACTTTCTGTGCAGATATTTCTGTGAATTTTAGTAGAATTTCCCCCTCAGTATCCACGCTTTCAAGCACATCTTTTTCTTTATGCATTTCCTCATATTTCCCCATGGACTGAAGCATGTTTGTGCACATTTTTCAATATACCGTATGCATTATTTTTAGTTGTGCACGTTTTGGGAAGTGGTCCTTGCAGAGGAAGGAATTTACTACTTCACTCATGCAATGACCCTCCAACACTCTCAAAGCCAGCCTTGCTCCTCTCCATTGCCATTTAGTTGTAGCAAAGATGTCGTAGCTGTACATAGGGCTGTGTTACAAATCTGCTGTTCGTAGATGCCAACATGTCTCAAAACCTCTGTTTCCATTCCACTGATAATGCTCTATGTAGGGTGAGGAACAGCTGGTGGGATTATTCTGCAGTATTTACTGAAGTTAGTAAATTATGGCAGTATTTACCAAGGTGCAATAATGTTCCATCAATGTGCCTATATTTTGAGTTAGCTGGGGTAGAGGTGGGTGTTAATCTTCAGTTCTTGTTTTTAGCAAGATAGCACCAACAATAATTGTGTCTTTAAACAGATGGTTTTTTACTTGGAGAAATATAAACAAACTAGCAACTCATGCAAAATCACACATCAGCATATATATATATATATATATATATATATATATATATATAAAGCACAGAACAAAGCAACTGTCTCAGGGCTTTATTCCACTAGGCTCTAAACAGTGTTGTTTTCAAAGGAGCAATACAATCAGGACTGCTCTCTTTTCTATCACACCTTCAGAATCTTTCCAGCATTGCAGCCTTCATTCACACTAAAAACCTTATCGCACACAGCATTTGTCACTGCCCACCAAGTAGTTGGCACTTACCACTCCTTTCCCTATTTTGGCACACACATACAGATCCCCACCCCAGAAATATAAATCAAAAGCAGCTTACATTTAAAAAGGCCTTTCCCCCTTTACATTTCTGTGTGTGTGTGTGCGTGCACGTGAGCACCCCCCCCCAATTAGGATAGATCAGACTTCCTAGCAGTAGTCTAAACTAATCAATGGCAGATGAACGTTAGCAGCTACTGATCTATCTGTCTGATCTGATCTATTCCCATGCACCAATTAGTACGTCTGAAGGAAGAAACAGCCAGAAAGAGACAGAGGTTTGACAAAATAGTGGCATGTATTTCAAGAGAACTAAGTGCTAGATCAGTGTTCTTAAGTTTTCTGAATGGCTTTGAAATACTTGAGACAAGAGGCAACTTCCCCTTCAGCTAAGAATATTTTGATCTATGTGTCGCTCTGTTTGTAAAGAAAAATAGAGGCAGTTTGAGAGAGCTGAGTTTGGACTCTGGAAGCATGGCTGGATTGGACTGATAATCTTTGTGGATGGAAGAGCTCTGCTGATGGAAGGTACATGCACCCATTTTTTGGTGGGTGGGGTTTCCTCCTGCCCCGAATCTCATCCCATTAAGCAGGGTCTCATGAACCTCTGTTGGCTCACTGATTGTATAGCCAATCTTTCTCCCAATTGGAGACCCAAGGTAGCTCACAATCCGAGTTAAAACAAAGAACCATTGAAACGATAGCAATTTCAGGGGGGTGGAGAGGTTGTGATGTGGAGGAGAGAGTGCAGAAGACCTTGTAGCTTCCATGTCAGTGGGCTGGTGAATCTGCTCCATGTTTTAATCTGAACTTCAAAGGAGTTATCCAAGATACAGAACCTATTTTGGAGATAGGGTTCAGCACCTTGCATAGCTCCTTTAGACTAAAACTCATAGCAGAGTCAGCATCCCACTGACATGGAAGCCAGAAGCCATTAGTGGAAAGACCTCGTCTGCAGCTCAGTTGCAACCCTGACGGTGCTGCCAGCTGTCCCCTCTGGAGAACTGCCTTGAGAGTGGGACCAGAAGAGTTTGGTAGTCTTTTGAGTGTTGAAACAATGCCTCCAGCCTGATCTATATGTATATTTGTAAATATTACAGAATGCCAGTAATTGTCCACTGACATCCTTAAGAAGAGACGGTGGATGAATTTTGAGCCACTGGAACTTCTTACTGCTTAGTTCACTGGAAATAAAGCTAACACGATTTTAAAAATATATGAATTTAACAATGTATGTATATATACCGGTATATATATATATATATATGTCATATTTATATTAAGTCATATTTGTTTTATTTTAGGGAAATTACAGATAATACATAGATTATTAATGTTATGATGTAGAATCAGATTTATCTTATATTATATTTACAGGTTGAAAGTGGAGGGCATGGGGGAGGAGACAATAAGCCAGCCAGCTACTTAACAAAAAAGAGACATACTCAATCCTGCATTTTTCACATTAAAAAAAAAAAAAAGAATACGACTCCTGAAGCTATACAAAGGTCCATATTCATTCACCATAAGCATCACAGGAATAATTCTCCCATATAGATGCCTGTCAAAAATAACAGTGGGGTATCTGAACTTATCTTGCTTGGATTTGCCCATCAGCCAGAACTAAAGTTTCCCGTTTTCACACTGCTGTTGCTGATCTATATTATCACTGTGGTGGGCAATCTGGGACTGCTTTTGCTAATCAGAATGGACAATCAGCTTCACACCCCCATGTATTTTTTCCTCAGTAATTTGGCTTTTCTAGATATCTGCTACTCTTCCAACATTACCCCCAAAGTCTTAGAAAATCTCCTGTCAGAAAAGAAAACCATTTCCTTCACAGGGTGCTTCATTCAAATGTTTTTCTTTGTTGCTCTTGCAAGTGTAGAGTGCATCCTTTTTGGGCTGATGGCCTATGACCGTTACGTGGCCATTTGCAATCCTTTGTTGTATACATCTATCATGTCCCACTCTCAGTGTGTCAAGATGGCAAGCTGGGCATTCATAACTGGCTTCTTGAACTCACTGACAAATTCTGCTTTGATAAGTACTCTGTCTTTCTGCCAATCCGGTGAAATTGACAGTTTCTTCTGTGAGATCCCTACACTCCTCAAGCTCTCATGTTCAGACATTTTTGTGGCTGAAACATTAGCTTTCGTCTGTGCTGGGACTGTTCTTTTGGGACCTCTCCTAGTCATAGTGAGCTCCTATACGTACATCCTTTCCACCGTGCTCAAGATCAACGTGCGTGAAAGCCAAAGAAAAGCTGCCTCTACTTGCTTCTCCCACCTGACTGCTGTGACCATATTCTATGGAACTGGCCTCATAGACTCATAGACTCATAGAATTGTAGAGTTGGAAGAGACCACGAGGGCCATCCAGTCCAACCCCCTGCAACGCAGGAAATCTTGATCAAAGCAATGTCTTTATCTTCTCCTAAAGTTATGTAAATAAGCTGGCCTGTTTGTCTATTTGCAGCCCAACTCAAACTATTCAGATGGTCAGCACAAAACTGTGTCTCTATTCTACGCATTTGGCAGTCCAATGCTTAACCCCTTCATCTACAGCCTGAGGAACAAGGAAGTCAAGGACGCACTGAGGAGAGTAAGGGAGAGAAATAGGAGTTGACATCTAATACTAACTATTGTGTCAGCAGACTTAATGTGAACTCAGTTCTGTAATGTGCTAAAGCATTTTAGGCTGATTATGTGAGGCATTTAAATTGATATTCAGTTGTGATGCCAGGCTTATGAATGTTCATTCTCTTAGTTATCTGTGAGCATCATATTCAGGAGTTCAGAAAAAGAGGCTTTGCTAAACCAGAAACTATAACAGTGCTTCTTAAGCTTTTCTTTATCAGGAATTCCCTTTAAATATCTTTTGTTGCCATGGCCCCCCAAGACTTAACTCAAAATTTAAAATAATAATAATAATAATAATAATAATAATTCCTGAATGATGATGATGATGAATACATCATCCATTAAACCTTCCCTCAGAGGGACTTGAGGGAGGAAACTTTTCTCCTGCTTCTTCCTGCAAGTTTGTGGCTGGGGTGGATTGAATGGCAATGCGCAGGCCAAGCCAGCCAGCCAGGCTTTGCCTTGTATCCTGTCATGGGGCCACTCACTGCAGGCAGGAGGTGGGCTGAGCAGCCTACTAATTCTCCTTAGCTGCCACCTTCTTTCCTGCATCCATTTCTTTATTATTCTTGCAAATACAGGTTGAGGATCTCCTATCCAAAATGCTTGGGACCAGAAGTGTTCCATATTTTGATTTTTGATTTTATTTTGGAATACTTACATATACATAATGAAATATCTTGGAGATGGGACCCAAGTCTAAAAACAAAATTAATTTATGTTTCATATATACCTTATACACATAGTTGGAAGGTAATTTTATAGACAATATTTTTAATAGTTTTGTATATGAAACAAAGTTTGCATACATTGAACCATCAGAAAGCAAAGGTGTCCCTATCTCAGCCACCAATGTGGACAATTTAGGAGTATTTCAGATTGCAGAATTCAAGACAAAGGATACTCAACCTGGATTGATATTGTAGTTTAGGGAGTAAAGGTACCCCGACATCTGGGCCCCATCTGAACCACTTTGCTTTATTCGTCCATGGCCTGCCCTGCCACACATGCAGGGGAAAGGAGATGGCAGAAAACAGAACCTGTAGAATGGGCTGCAACACTTCAAACAGGATTCCATTCAGTACTCTTCCAGGCCTGGCCTCTGCATGCTGCAGAGAAATAAAGAGATAGAATACTGCTCAGGTGGGCGCTGGGCAGGGCACGTTTCTAGGATGGAGGACCATCGCCTCCCAAAAATACTACTCTACGGTGAACTCGCCACGGGTCAGCGTAAGAGGGGAGCTCCAAAAAAGCGATACAAAGACTCCCTGAAACAACATCTCAGGCTTGGCCAAATTGATCACCAACAGTGGTCCGCCCTGGCCTCACATCGGGAGGCATGGAGACGCACTATCCACAATGCTGCAGCCTTATTTGAGAACCCACGACGAACAAGTCTTGAAGAGAAACGACAACGCAGAAAGAATCACAACCCAAAAACATCACCCAAGGAGACCTTCTGCTGTGCTTTTTGCAACCGGACTTGTTTATCTCGGATTGGCCTTTTTAGTCATCAGCGCGCTTGCAGAAAGTGCGGGATGAGTCCTTCCTGAATCTTTGTTTGCGAAGAAAAGCCAGAGAGAGAGAGAGATAGATGGATATTTACATTCTGAATGCACTGTATGTTAAAAATCCTCTGGCAATTCAAAATAAACACTTGTTTTAAATATCTGGGATAGAACCTTTCCCCTCCTTGTGCAGTTTTTTGTTTGGAAAAGTGTGTGGAAATCAATCCTTCCACATACAGCACACACAGATACAAACACAGAAAGAGAGAGAGAATGAGGAAGGGAGAGAAGAGGAGTAATGGCAACTGAGAGGGGGGAATGAAGCATGGCGGTGGCAGCTAGAGGTGGTGGAGGTAATGGGGAGGGGAACAGGGGCTGTTGATGGAGGATGGATGGCAAGAGCAACAGGGAGCGTGATTTTAGTGTTAATGTGATTGCAGGTGCTGTGGCTTCGCCTCAGATTAACTTGCAAACCACAGCAGACAAAAAAGAGAGCCAATTGCCAGACGATTTTTTCTGTGGGAGCCTGGGGAAACTGGGAAATGCTGGAGGGCCACAATTGGGGGCTTTGGGCTACATGTGACCTGCAGACTGCATGATTCATGCCCCAGCCCTAACTGAATGTTAACAACTGCACGTATTACTAAAGCCTGAAGAACTAGATGACAACACTGCGTTATTTATGCAAATTTGACCTCACTGATGTTTCTGGACATTCCAAATTTCATGATTTACAAGTAAATTGAAAAACAAAGACGTACAAGCTTTGTTTTACTGTAGATTAGACTGTACCCACATGTTCTGTAATGTAATTCGCATTTGAAAGGACTGCAGAACATCTCTCACTCTCTTATGAAAAATATCATGAAAATGCAATAATAAACAGACCCACTGACTCAGTCTAGAAGGATAATATGCTGCAAGATCTTTGATTTACTTGGCTTTATGAAAAGAAGTCCACCTTTGAGAAGATTTGTTTTTTCCCCAAAGGTAAGTACCTGAGGGCCATTTATGTGTGAATACTTGAATCTGACTGCAATCTTTCCCACTGTGGGTGAAAAGACTGTTTCTGAGCTGATAAGGAAAGGAACCAAAAATAGTTAACTAGCCTTTCCTCCTCTCACAATTCAGCCCATCTAGAACACGTCAGATTGCTATTCAATTGCTAGTCCCAAGGAGGTGAGGAGGAGGAGAACCATGGGCTTGTCTCTATGGCGAAAATACTCCTCATAGAATTTGAGAAGAATATCTTTTGTTCCAATTGAAGGAGTATTCAGAAGGAGGTGGGCTGTATTCAGAAAGAGAGGGGCAAAAACTTCAAATACTCCACGGGAAAAGCCTTCACGGTTTTCCCTGTATTTTTAAAAAAAAAAACTCCAGAGGAAATGCTCATTCCCACTCGTTAGTAAAACCTATTCACTTTGCTGCACATTCGTGACAAGAGTGGAAATGAAAAGCTGTTTGTCTGGATGTGCACAGGGGGCGGAGCTTGCTGGCAAAGCAAGCACTTGGAACCACCATGTTGGATTTTCACCATAGCAATTGTGTGCTGAGGTGATGAAACAGCTTTTTTTCTTATTTTCTGTTTATTTAAGCAGAAAATCACACTACTGTACCTTAGATTTGCTTCTTCTTTTTTTTAAAAAAACCCTGTTCATCAGCAGCAACTGGTGACAATAAAAATGCAAATAAATTCACTCGTGCCCACCATCTTGATTCATAGGCATGCCCATTTGAAAAACAAATGCTTATGGCTTTGCATGCCTGAGATATTGAAAAACACACACACCATGGAGACCAATGAAAGCTGCTGCGAATTGGCGGTAGTGCACATCAATCCACATTTTATTGTCTCATATTTTATTATACAGAGGAGCCCCATGTTGTACCTGCTAGGAATAATAGGCATTAAAGAAGAGGAACATCTTGAGAACAAGAGACAGCAACTCCAATTCAGAACCAACACAGCTGAAAATGTGACAAAAATTCTGAATGTAACGACTCCAACACTCAAAGCCCTGGGCCTAATTTGTATTTAATGCCTAGTTTGTACTTAAGTCATTCCATCTTTCATTCAAGATGAATGCTAAAAGTCAGTGATGTGAGCCTTCAAAGCCCTGGGCCTAATTTGTACTTAATGCCTAGTTTGTACTTAAGTCATTCCATCTTTCATTCAAGATGAATGCTAAAAGTGACTGTTCACATAAAACTCAGTGATGTGAGCCTTGTTGCTCAACAATGACAAGTTGCTAATATGCAGAAGGGATGGGTGATCTTTCTTGCTTTTCATGCATGTTTCTGTATGTTAATGACTTGTTGGGTAGCTAAAATAGTAAGGTACTAGAATTGATATAAATGTGTACAGGGTCCTTTTGCAATAAAATTGGCTATAACTTGATCCAAGTGTCTAACAGTTGGGGCTGTAAGTCTGACCATACACCACTGTGATAGAATGGACTTTCTGAAAACGACAAGTCTTAACCACAGCGTAACTTACAGTTTCCTAAAAACGTAAACCTGGCAGCTATAGAATACACTATGTGCATTTATAATAGCTATTTTATATATTGTAGTGTCAACATTTTAAAAATAAATGTTTTACATTTTTTTTTAAAAGCCCTGGGCCTAGATGGGAGAAATTTGTTAGTTTCCAGTTCTTGCACATTCACATTAAAAAAAAAAAGTTCTTTCTACTCCAAATATGATGAAATTTGGGGATTTGGGTAAATTTGCCACTTTGAGTCCCTTGCCAGGAAAAACATGGGGTATAAATCAGTCAAACAAACAAAAAATTATAAAAAATTAACTGAAACAAAACTCACCGATCCCTGCAAGAAACACAAAGAGAAATACTGAACTCTACATAACGTGTACCTTGAGGCTGGAATGTGATCTTCTTTCCAACTTCAACCATGGTAATAATTTCCAGTGTCTCAGTCAATGCTGGAATCCTGTTGGTGACGTACATTTTCATAATCTGGAGTTATGAGACATATGTGCACCACCAGATCATGCCCCCATAGAAAATAAATGGCCAAGGGAGGGTGGCAAAGTAATCAGACAGTATCTGGTTGCAGTTCCACAGCCAGGAAAAAAGATTTCATCCTCCCAGGTCTGTAAGAGCTGTTTGAGAGTGGAATAACCTACCTCGGTAGACTTTCCTTCACTGGAGGCTTTGAAACAGAGGTTAGATGGAGCCCCACAGGGTTGTTTTAGCAGTGATTCCTGCATGGCAGGAGGCTGAACTAGATGGTCCTTGGGTTCCATTCCAACTCTATAGTTCTATGATTCTATGACCACTATTGGAGATCTGGGAGAATGACCTCTCTCTTCTCCCACCTGCAGAACTGCTCCCTGACCACAACTTCTGTCAGGTGATATAGCATCCACTGGGAACCTAAACAGGTCCCAGGCAGCATAAACTAGACAGCAGAGTGTTGTTCCTTCAGGCATAAGAATAAAGACACAGGCACATAGCTTTGTGCCTAAAATAAACTGCTTCACTTTACTTGGGCATAATGAAGAACATTTACAGATATATACAGCATTCAAGAGAAAACACATCCACTCTGTGAAATCCAACACAGAACTGCTCAGTTCAACTCTATAGGACAAATTAAATATTCAGCTCTGCAGAGTTCCTAGCACCTCCCCCAGTCAGCTCTGCACCAGCTCAGCTCCTGGGCTCAGTCAATATTGATACATTTACCTACCTAACTCTGCAGCTTGTTTGCAACTTCTCAGTTCTTTACAGGATAAATCTACTGTATGTCCCAATGTCCTGACAACTTGGATTTAGGGGCATGTTCTGGGATTAAAGAGATCAGTTGAAATGCAATGGCACGGAAAGGGGATGGATGTACACTGGCAAAGCATTACTCTGTTCCACAAGCCTCATGTAAACTCTTGGTCAATGTGTATGTGTAAGTTATTTTCTCTCTGATCATTTGAGTCACAGAAACTTCCTGGTTTTCAAAGACTGGCAGCTTTCAGCCTTGCCTTTCTCTTGGCATCCTTCACCTTCTTGTTCCTGAGGCTATAAATAGGGGGATTTGATATAGGGAATAACCGCTGTGTAAAGATCAAGATCCCTTGATCTTTGTCTTATCTGTGGTTGGAGCCAGTTCTCAGATCAAAGAAGAGCAGGGTCCCATAGAAAATAGTGACAACCATCAGATGTGAAGTACAGATGGAGAAGATTTTGTGCTAAATCTTAGCAGAATGGATTTTCAGAATGACAGAAAGGGTGTGGTCCGTGAAACAAGAGGTCACTCCAAGGATACATGCAGAAACAAAGATCACAAATTCTCAAATTTTCCCAGAAGCCAATGTGGTGTAGTGGTTAAAGTATTGGACTACATACATTATCAGATGTGGCAAAAATCGTGGGATTATGGCATCATGTTAGCATGAATGGGCCCCGCTATCGCATGGCATCTTTATCTTCCTGTGGTTACTCCATGCTCCAGCCACAAAAAAGTTACTCCATGCTCCAGTCACAGGACAAGCCATCAATAGATTGTCAATAGCACTTTTTTGGTATTGGTATTGATGGTATGCGAAATCATGTCCTGTTGTAACCATGAGATTACAGCATGAATGGCCAGTCCTCAGCGAGAAAAATTCTGGGTGAGAATGTGAAAACAAAGCATAGGATGCTCTCTTTATGAACTGTCCCATTTAGTTTCAACATTTTAATGTCTTTTTCAGTGCTTCTGTGTTCATTTAGTTTGCTAATTAAGGTGTTTTTGAAGTTTTAGGCACGCTCACCTCATCTCACAAGAACCGCTGAAATGTCTCCCATGCTAAATCGCAGAAGTAAACTCCCATTGTTAAAGTGCTAGTGGTCATTGTGTGATAATTCTGTGGCAGTTTTTTCATGTGATTACAGTGACATGCGATAATAAGTGTAATAATGCCACAATGTTTCCGCTATTCTTATTCGCGTAATTACAACATTTTTAGACGCTCATCTAATAATGTTCTATAACTCTGAAGACCAGAGTTCAAATCCCTGCTCAGCCATGAAAACTAGATGACCTTGGGCAAGTCACACACTCTCAGCCCTCAGGAAACCCCATGTTAGTTTTGCTTAGGGTTGCCATGAGTTGGAAATGACTTGAAGGGACACAACAACAACAACAACAATACACAAAATAATTGAGGAAATCTTGCAAATTCAATTTGAAGCAAAACCCAAACTATTCTTGCTTAACATGACTAGTGTATTAAAAAAAGAGGATGAAGTTAAAAACTGGAAAATTATTTTATACTTAATCTCCACAGCGAGAATGGTGATAGCCTCTCTGGCTTTTCTTCGCAAACAAAGATTCAGGAAGGACTCATCCCGGTGATAGCACAGAAATGGAAAAAGTCCAATACACCTAAGATATTTGAATGGATTACAAAAACACAAGAAATGTTGGAATTGGATAGTTTAACAACAGGAATGTGTAACTTACTAAAGGGGAAATCATTAGAAAAATGGATTTCTGTGCTAAAACAATGAGAAAAATGGGGATTGAACTATGATAAACAAGATATATTAGTAATATGAATTATAATAGTAAAGAAAGAGATTGACATAAGAAAGGTACAAGATAATGATGTATATGTATGAATGACAGAGGAAAGTGTGAAGATACTATGGTTTATGGTTTATACAAGTTAGATCTATGAAAGAAATTTGATTTACTCTGATTGTACCAATTTACAGGAAGTCAAATAGACTTACATTGTATTTTTATATTAGGTATACTATGACTAATCTTTTATAATGACATGTATGAATCTGAAGATAATTTGGAAAAGAATGGTAAAATTGAACTGAATTTGAACTGTACTGTACTTTAAAGCTTAATAAAATAATAATAATGAAAAAAAAAGATATTTAGCCTTCTCTGTCAGAGGACTCTTGTGCCACAATAATCTCCAGAGAGGCTAATTTCCAGTATTGACAAAGCCAGAATCTTATCCCAGTATTGGATAAGACAAATTGAGACAAGTGAATAAGAAATAAATTTAAAAGAAAATGGCTGAGAGAGGAGAAATGGTTGAGGGCACTAGCTCCTAGTTTGTAGTCTCTAGAGGCCAAGGACCTAAAGGATGTTGATATGACACAGCACATACAGAAATGAAGATAGTAAAAATATGTTTGGTAGTTGTTTCACTGAGGAATAATGTCTATTCTGAAAGATATAAATTGTGGCGTAAACGTGGTTTCTTATTCTGCCACTACTCCCCCCCAGTATGTGGGAAAACTAAGGTTGAAGTAACTGAAGGAAGGAAAAGAAACTGAAGATAGGAGGCTGATGACTGGAGAATGGTTGCTGTAAGGCAATTTCTTTTTGCTTTGTGAGCCACAGTAGCAACCACTAAGGATGGGCATAACTGTCAAGCTTGATTTCATCTGGGTTCTCATTTTTCCCCATTAAAGTATGGCTGGAGGGGGCAGTTCTTCTATATGAAGAGTTTATGGATTTTTGTGTTTCCTTCTGAAAATAAAAATAACATCTGGCATTTAGTATTGCATTTATGATTTCATGTCCTAGAGTTATGGATCTGTAACTCCTCTGTACTCAGTAAGACTATAGGTTTGTCTACATAAGCAATAGACCCCACCTTTCCCCCATCTTAGAGCCCTGCAGTCCTGATGATGCAAGGCATTTGCCCCATTCTGCGCCCGGGCAGTCCTCATGACCCCAGGGCAGAAATGGGGATAAGATGGGGAGGGGAAGGTGGAATAGGGCCCTTTACCATGTTTTTAAAAAAATACCTGCTTTAATTATGTCCGCAGGAGCCCATCCCAGCAGGCCATTCCTTTGCTGCAGCTACTAGGCTGCCTTGCTCTTCCAAAGCAGCAAGGCTAGTCATATGCAGCAGGCCTTGGTCACATGGTGCAGGCCAGCTTTCTCACTTCTGGGAGGAAGCATGGGCGATGGTGGCGGCAGCAGCTGCAGCAATGGTCCAGCATGCCTCTCTGTCCTCTGGCCCATTTGGAGGCGGTAATGGGGGGAGAAACATGCCTGATCCATGACCAGGATACGCTGGTGGGGGGCTGGCGTATCATGGCTCGTGGAGATGAGCCCTATGTAGTCTTATTGTAAGACTACATAAATGCCATTCAGCTTCTGATCATGGCACAAGGATCAAGGATGACATTTCCAACCCCCTCTCACCAACAAGCGAGGCTGTGACAATCCGAAGCAGGACCCCATCACAAGTCCTTGTCATAGCTTCTCTTGCTAGTAGGAGGAAGGTGGAAATTTCCTCCCGCTTCAGCCAAATCAGAAGCTGAATGGACCTCCTTCGCCCAATCTGGCTGCTGATTCTTAAGGTGGGATGAGGGGTCTGGCCAGGAGATATGCAACTAAGTAGCCAATGTAGAATATCAGTGAACATTTTTGGTACAAGTTGTAAACCAAAACCTCTTGGGCTAGACCTTATGGATTCTGTTGCATAGTGCTTAGTTTGCAAACCACTGCAAATGAGGTATTTCTTTCCACCTTTAGTTTTTTTCAGCAGAAGAAAGTGATTTTCAAATAAGTACATTTTGTGTACATTTATTTAGGTACACATATCTTAATGTGCACTGTTTCAAATGTACGTATTGCAGCAAGAGAGAGGCCAGTGGGTGAGGTCATGGGTGAAGGAATGATTGACCTGTTAGATTTTTCTACAAATGTAGCTCAACTAACTTGATTTTCTGAACCCCCATCTATACATGGGGGGGGGAGTTGTGCCCTGCCGTAAGAACAAGTTGCAGTAGCTGCGACTTGTCTTAATGGTGGGTTTTCCCCCAGCAGCCTCCATAAACTTTGTGGCTGGTTGGCGAAGAGGGGGGACCTGGGAAGGGGGAGTGGATGGCAGCTACCCTGCTCCCTTCCTCAATCTCTGTGGGGGGAGGCAGGGTGGCAATGGCAGGGACCGGGGAAGGAGGAGAGGATGGCAGACACCCTCCTACCTCCCCCGATCCCTGCAGGGGCAACAGCAGTAGTAGCGATGACTCAGGTGGGAAACCGAGGAAGGGAGAAGAGGGCGAGAGAGTCTTCCCCCTCCCTCGGTCCCTGCAAAGGTGATGGTGCCGGCAGCCGGGGTGGATGTGAATGACAGCTGCCCTCTCCCTTCCCCATTCCCTGTTGCTCTGAGGGGGGCGAATGGCTGCTGTAGGAGCTTACCCTATCAGCAAGCCCCATCCTTGTGCTCATCCAACCAATAAGCTTTGTGCTTCCTGTTGTATGGCCAAGCGAATCAAGGCAAATTGCTTGTCCTAATGAGCAGGAATGCACACACCCCTTGCAGATTTTAAAAAACTTCACGGAAAACCACGAAATCTCCTTGCACACAGTATATAGCCATTTTGTCACCCTCCTTCTGAATAGGGCAAATAGCTATGGATTGCTATTAAGAACATGTTTTCTCCTCAAATTCTATGTGAGTTTTTTTCACCCTTTAGACAGCCCATGATTACAGCTGAAGTTAATCCTATGCTTTAACAAGTTAATTAATTTTAGATCATCAGAATGCATAAGTGGATAGCACTTGCTCTGGAAGATTTGGTTAGAGAAGACACAGCTAAGGGGAAGGATTGGAGGAAATGCATCCTATGGCTTTGTTGCTAGGCAGCAGAAACCAAGAGAAGAGTAGCTGGAAAACATTTGAAAATTTAGAATTGGGAAGCAATTGGTTTAAAAAAAGGAAAAATGAGACCTGGCATGGAACACAATGGGGTGAGGGACTGACTTGTTTGTTTAGCCCTCAAACAGTCATGGTCCTGCAAGAATGTCAGGCCCTTTAGGCCTGATAGACTAGTGTTCACCATTCCTATGGTTTATGTGTCTTTCTGGGGGTTGTAGGGCATTATGACTCTTTTTAGGTCTCCTCCTGATTCTCCAAGAATTCTGTGTGCTGGTTATCAAAACATAGCCAGACAATCCTCAGCTGCCCCCTGCTCTCCAGGAAAATGTCACAGTGAGTCTTTGGAGAGGGAGGGGAGGGATGACACTACATCTTCTTGCAAGATCTCGGGGCTAGAGCTTCCCAGTGGGGCTGAGGCTTTGGGGAGGTTTCTCCTCATTGGTGTTTCCTGATTTGCAAGAAACCAATTTTTTCATTTCACACCCTCCCCTTTCGTCAAATATTCTTCCCATCCATATCCTCCCCTACCTTCATTGCCCTTGCAATAAAGACTGGCTTCAATTAGCCATTGGTGGGCACTCTGCTATCAACAGAAACTAAGGGGCTTACCGCACAAAGGAATAGAAGTGGAAGTGAAGCCCGAGAGTAGCACATCCCATCTTGCCGTATTGCATGATGTTGGCATATTTCAGCTGTTCTCCCATTCCGGTCCTGTGGGAGACAGTGGTAAAGGTGGGTCTTTTTGCTAATGGGTTTTTCCAATTAGCAGATTTTTCTAGTTAGCAAAAAGACATGCTTGTACCACCATCCCCCATGGGACCACAACAGGAGAACAGCTGAAATGTGTTGACATTGTGCGATAAGGCAAGTTGGGCAATGCTATCATTTGGGTGCACTGACACTTCCTTCCCTTGTGCAGTAAGTCTCTGAATCTGCACATTTCTCCTCCTGTTGTAAACATTGGGCATTGGTGGATTAAATGCACCAATCTGAGTCATTTTCTCCTTCAGTTCTATATAATCAGTGAAGCCATGTAATTAACTGTTAACAATATGGTACATTTTGATTATGAAATTCCTATTCTAAAATAAAGGATTTCATCTTGGTTTGAAACAGTGGTTTGTTAAATGAAATACATTGGTATTATTCATAAATTACATATTGATGCTGGGGATAGCACAATCACCATATTCTTTAGATTTTGTGTACAGAGACATACAGTCTTTCTTTTTAAATTTAATAAGGTTCATCCAACCAGGGGAAAAGGTTAATAACAGAGCCTTGGAGCATTATACATTAAAAATTCAAATAATCGTGGCAAATTGTAGTATCAGTGTTTGCTTGAGTAACCAGGGCATTATTAAACCACCTCCTTTGAGCATTAACTTGTTCTAGCATCCTTGAACAGACTGTTATTATTTTGTGTTTACTCATCACCAGATTTGATTATAATTCAAATATAATTCTCTGTGGAACAAAGGGAGAATTCTTCTGGAGTGAAGAAGAAAAAGCCTTAATTGCACATTCAATTGTTTGAATCATAATGCCCTCTAGAGGAATGGGGGAGAGCATGTGGAGAACAGATTTTGGGAGACACTTATGAAAAAGCAGACCCCAAGGCCAAAGTGTTTAGAAACAAAGCGGGCTCTGGGTAGCTGGTCCTTCATCTCTTTGCTGAAAAATAGTATGACTTCAGGGGTGTAACCTCCTGGGAAGAAGTGGAAGGCAGGCAGCCTCTTCACCTACCCACCCACCTGTGCGTTTTCCATCTAGACCTATATGGTTTTTAGAATGAGAGCCAATGATCAAAAATGAGTTAGCAACACACATATCCTATTCCCATTGCTTCTCTACTACAAATCACCATCCTTTGCCACTCTGCAATGACAAAACGACAACTTGGGTTCTCAGACCTGTGTTTGCTGCCAGTTGTTTCACTCAAACCTAGCATCTGCTGTGTTTGTTCAGAGTCAGACTCTGAGCTGATAAAATCTCAGGCTATACTGACTGACTTCACCATAAAATGAGACCCAGAGAGCTTGTTATCAAAGACTCTGAGTAAAGATGAGCCTCAAGGCACAGGACTTAGAAAGGCCTTGGTGTTGGTCCTCTTCCTCATACACAGAATGAAGAAATCAGTCTGAACAGTACTTCCTTCTCAATAATTCCTTCTAGATCAGATACTACTAAGCAGAACAGAAGATCCATTTTAACTGTATAAAAAGAGTAATAAATAACACAATGAGGAGTCACCCCTGCCTGAACTGAAGTGCTGCCATCTGCATATACAGGAGACATCTTTGGGTTCCACTTTGGGAGAAAGGAGGCATAGAAATTGCACAAATAAATAAATAAATAAATAAATAAATAAAATCCTCTATTGACTAGCCTATTCACTTTGATGGAAGAGGAGACTTAAAAAACCCTTTAGCTAGAATCCTGTTGGCTAGTGTCAACTAGAGAAGACCAACTGAATCAACTGTTAAAAGGTGAATCACATGTAGGTAAATCCAATTGACTCCGGATTAGTCAGGATTAACAATAGGATTTAGGTCTTTGTTTACAGGAAGGTATCCTTTCTTTACTGAAGTGAGTGAGAAGCACCAGACACCCTGCACCCCCAGGGGAGAGCTAGACAGTAGTAACTGGTGACTTCCATGCCACTGAGGTGATGAATCCACTCCAGGTTTTAGTCTCAACTTTAAAGGAGCTACCCAAGGTGTTGAACCTTATCCATCCCAATAGGTTCAGCACCCTGGATAACTCCTTTAAAGTTCAGGCCAAAGCTCAGAGTGGATTTGCTGCCACACTGACCAGGGAGCTATCTGTTGCCACCGCAGCTAGATCAGGACAAAGAACCATCTTAAATTCTTTACACTTAGCATTCTTTACACTTAGAAGTGGGGGAAAGACCGAATTTTGCAGTATATCTCTAAAGGCATTACCAGAAATGTTAACATTTAAAAATATAATTGAGTATGTGTTATTTTGTCAATATATCCCACACAGATTAGCATTTGTGATTTTGGACAACACCACATCTTTTTATGCAGAGGGGGGAGAAAGTAGATCTCAGCCCAAAAAGTGGGTCCCAAGCCAGTTTCCAATAGGCCATTCAGCATATTCTGAAATGCTGAAGATGGACCAAGATATATATTCTTGTTCTTATCTGCAGCAAGTCATTTTTAGTCTTCAGAAAGATCTCAAATCAAGATCACCTTCTGCAGATTATATATGCTAGGGTAACTATGTTGGCCATTCAGCAAAATACAACAAAATACAAAATCCACAAAAGAGCAATACCTTTATTGGCCAACTGAAATGCACAAAATACATCATGCAAGCTTTCAAAGCTCCACTGGCTTCTTCAAAGATGTTTAAAAATCATATAGGAGAAGAAAGGTGTCGATGGTAGAGTCACAGGCCTAGATGTTGTTTCTGTTGTAGTTCAATTATTCTGGAGGGAACCCCCTCTTAGCCATGTGAGGACCAGCAGTGCTGTCTTAATGCATGGGCATGCTGGGCAGTTGCATGGGGGCCCCCATGAGCATAGGGACCTCATGCTAATCTATGCACAGACCAGAAGAGGCAGAAAAGCCAAGTAGTGGCCAAGAAAGGGAGGCTCACCAAGCAACTCTTCCCCCCTCTCTCACACACACACACACTCTCTCCAACAAGCCCACCAAGAGGGTGCTTCCTTCTAGCCCTCCAGTCTGCACTGTCTCCCTCTCCCAGAGGCAGAGGCTGCCCAACCACACCCCACCTCTCTTCCCCTTCCTGCCATTCCCACATGTCTGGCTCGCTGGGGAGACACCCCTCCGAGACTTTGCTTTTGCTTCCCCCTTCCTTTTCCACATTGGAAGGTGCTTCTCTCCTCTCTTCTTTTTTGTTCTGATCTCTGCTGTTCTACACATAAGGAATTCTGAAGTCTGGATGGGAAGGGACTTTGCTCCCAATAAAGCTGTACACCCAGGAGAGGGTCAAAACACTGATTTTGTTGGAGGTACCAATAAATATAAGTTTATTTTATCAATAATTTTCATTTTTATTCCTGTGAGTGGTTGTAAGTTACAGCCCAGTGCACTGCTTTGCCCGGAAGCCTATAGCGCTGTTAAGACAGCCCTGAGGACAAGGGACAAAGGGCAATAACAGAGTTGAAATTTTATTGCCTGTCTTTTATTGCCCTTTCTCCCTGGTCCCCACATGGCCAAGAGGGGGTGTGGGTTCTGCCTGCATTGAGAGCCAACCAAAAAAACTGAACTACAGCAGAAACAACATCTGATATAAAATGTAGGCCTGTGACTATCATCACCTTTCTTCTCCTGTATGATTTTTTTTTTACATCTTTTGCCAGATAAAAAAGCCAATGGAGCTTCAAAAGCTTGCATGACGTATTTGGTGCATTTCAATTGGCCAATAAAGGTATTGCTCTATGGTGGATTTTCAATTTTTTTGGTATTCTGCAGATTATACATATCTTCATATCCTTTCATAGGCAGGTGAACCTTTTTGTTTCAGCAGGCCTTTGACAGCTAACTGCTCAGTGGAAAAGAACTTCTCATGTTCTATGTTGTCTATATTAATTCTTTTTAGTGATCCTTTAAAACTGTTTTTAATTTTATTTTGTTACCCTTAGAGGTTGGGAGGGGGGCTTTGAGACCCACCCATGATATCAAAAATCTAGGTGGGGGAATTATTATTAGCTCAAATGGAAGGCTGTGCGATGATCTTTGGGATATTTTCACCTATGTATACCAGTTCTAACTGCAGATAACTCCAAGTTAAAGTGAAATAAAATATGTTTACTGGAAATAGCATAGCAATTACTCACACATGCAACACACATTCACAAGAACCACCCAAGGCTATAGGAGAGTAAGGCAGAAAGGTTGGATAGAGGGATAGATTCAGGAAATAGGGCAATAGTTACAGGTCTTGAACAGCAGAGTTTCAAAGTACTCAGACAGCAATTTGAGGATAGCACTGTAAGTTCCGATCCAGGGGGAGAGCACCGAGAAAGAGAGTGGCTGATCTCGTCCACAGTGGTACACCTTTCTGTTTTTGGAGGACTAATATTCATACCCTGCTTCATATCCTGAAGGGGTATTTTGGCTAGGACAAAGCTTAGATATGTTTCCTAACATGTAAGCAAAAGAAACTGAAACTTGGCTGATTGCTGTTTATGGCTGGGAGATAGGAATTGATGGGTTTAGGACAACCTCGCATTGCAGGACAGGAGGGGGGTTTCAAGGGGATATTTCCTTGGGATTGGGGTTGCAAAAGTCACTTGATTGTTTAGTTGGATGACTCATTGCTGAGGTGCCCAAGAAGGGTTAAGCACATACCTCCTTAATGGCTTTGTTTACCAGGGGTGGGGGCTTCTGCTCAAGCCTAGTTTGGGCTTGCTTGCTAAAATATCCCAGATCCTTGTGACCTCCACCTGACCTCTTTTTGGATCACCCTGGTCTACTTGACCCCTTCTAAGTGTCCAATATTTCCAATTATGTGATATTATAGGGAGGGGGTAGTAGGGCATGCTGACAAATGATAGTTTAATTATATGTTTAAATTTTGGATGATTTTTTTTGCTGTATTTGTCATTGTCATCATCACCATTGTCATCATTACCACCATCATTTTGAACAGGTACTCTACCTTTTGGAAAGGTAAACACAGTGGTGGTCCATTGGTATTCTAGGGCAATAAACAAGTAGGCCACAAAAGGCTGATGTCCCTCCCTGCTAAAAAGAACCATATTAAAGAACTTGATGTAGTGTAGTCCATACAGAAGAGAACAGAGACAAGAATGCGAGAGAGGGAGAATATACCTTTGGGGCGGGGTCTATGGGAGCAAACACTTTGTAATAGGGGCCCTTTTCCAGTAGGGCATCAAAGAGGCCTTCTTTCTCTGTATATTACCACAAATTATTGTAATTTGAAAATGCTCATAGTAAAATACAGTTGAATTTGCAACCCACAATTATCCAGCTTAGATTTCCAAGAGTCAATAAAAACAATAACTCAGCCAGGAAAAGACACATTATCACACATGGAATTATTCATGTTTTGCCACTGCAGCATCCTAATAGGTATTTTCATATTTTGCATGTAGAGCACCCCTTCCCACCCATCTCTGCACTCAGCTGACTCCATCTCCCCCAGGGGCTTGGCCTCCAGTGGCAGAGTGATGGATGCAGAACCCTCAAAAGCAGCAGCTTCCTGTAATGAAGCAGGGAATAGTCCTTTACATGCTTCTCAGGTAAGTCTTGAACAATATGAACCAGCAGAGGAGACCTGACTCTGAATATGGAGCTCTTGCTATTTTACGGGTTGCAAAATAATAGTGACAAATTGTTGTGCTCCTTGATACAGAGACCTCTGTGATTTATTTTGGATGCAACAAAGCATGGAGTTCTGTGAGCCTAAACTCCTTGGGAGCGAGATGTTTTGAACTTCAAGGAAAGGAAAAGATAGGAATCTCGAAAATCAACATTAACAGTAATAGTGGCTTTGAGTATTGGAAAGGTGCTTTTTCTCTTCGCCAGTGTTCAAAAGTACATCCCAGATTTATCAGGTGTGGTCTCCAGATCATCAGGTGCAGTTTCCAGTCACACCTGAGCTTTACCACTCCCCTGCTTTACAAATTAACCATTAAGGGCACTTTCACACATAAGAGTATACCTTTAATTTCTCATTGTCACTTAAATTCACATGTAAAGCATACATTGGTGTGCATGCACAAGCCCATTCTGTTCTCCATTTTGTCTCATACTGGTAAGAAGAGTCACCAGTGGTGCAAAAATAATTGATTTCACACAACCCTGTGAAAACAGACAGGACAGATATGGGCTAGTGACAAACAGCTGTTGTTAAAGATTTGGAAATAGTATGACAGCAGCATGTATGCACATTTCTTTTATCCCTTTTTCATCTCAGGTCAAACAGGTTTTGCAGGTTTTTTGAAATACTTCTCAACCCTCCTGCACAGCCTGTTTAACAGAGGCAATAATGTAATGAGAAGGACCTTGCTCTCATATAGTGTTGGCAGGTTTTGAAAATACTGTAGCCATAAGGGACAACTGAAGTTCCTGGCATGCAGGGATGACGATCAAAAAGCAGCTATTAACAAGTTTGTATTTTACCTAAATACCAAATGAAACTATTGATTTAACTTAACTTAGTCATGTGTTTCTCTGTAAAATTAATATATTGTCCACATTCATAAATTATATGATGCACACATTTCTGTCTTTATGCAGGGCCCACACCACAAAAGATGGAATTTTGGTTTGTTTGTTTTTGGCATCTTGTTTAGTGTACAGATCACCCCCCTCCACAGTATCTGCGGAACAATATCAGTTATCCATGGCTGAAAAAATAAGGACACATACTATAGAGTTTTGCTGGAAAATGCCTAGAGAGGTGTCCCCTTTAGGAACTGCTAGGTGCTCCAATGAAACTCTATGGTACATTTGTACCTGAATTTTAATAGGGTTTGCTATTATTTGCGGTTTCACTTATAAATGGTAAGTCCAGGAATGTATACCCCATGGATATGGGGAATGGGTGTGTGTGACCTGAATATAAAAGGAAAAGCTTTCCAGCTCTCAAATAGGGGAAATCTCTTACAGTTAGAGACACCTACCAGCTCTATAAGGGACAAACTTTCCAACTCTCAATCAGGGATATCCCTTATAATAAGTGCCCCCCTGTAATCTCATATCTCTTTCTTATACATTCTAGTGAAAAGACAATGGCCATTAACTGTCTCCAACTTCCAAGAGTTCAAACACTCTTAACATTAGCTATTTCCTTTGTAAGACTGGCAACATTCTTAGCCTTCAGGTACGCGATCAGCAGAAACCCTGTATTTTGCAGACAGATCCATTGGAACCCACAGACTTGCAAGAATAGCTCAAACAGTGGGAGTTGTCAAGTGCTGTCATTCTTCCACCCTCCTTCCATTACCAGTATGATTACCACTGACTGACTCAGTTTTGGACTGCTGTAAACCATCCACACTTCCTTCTCTCCCACAGTTCACATGACAGCTGTAATTTTTTGTAGAAATATTAGATATGAAAAAATATATGTACATACATATGTATGTATGTCCCCCCATGCTCTTTTTCTCCAAATGCACTGGGGCTCTTGCAGTATTAAACGCAGCAGGAAGCAGCAGCAACAGCAGAGCTGTGTCCCAGCATTGCATTTTCATCACTTCCAACAATCCCCCAGGTTTTCAGTTGAACCAGCAAATATATTTTCCCCATCATTTTGGCACAAAATGTTGGCCTGTGGGTAACTGACCGGCAGCAGTGAACCTAGAAGATGGAGCAGTGGAAGTTGCCTTATGTCAGTCAGACTACTGGATCATCTGGCTCGGTGGTGTCTATAGTGATTGACAATGGCTCTCCAGGGTTTCAGGGAGAAATATTTTCCAGTCCTATCTAGAGATGGCAAGGACTGAACCTTTGGCATGAAAAGTGTGTGCTCTGTTATGGTGCTACACTGAGGCAGAAAAGGGAAATGTCAAAGACAGGGTGCAGCACACTGCTCCTGAGTTGAGCACACAAGGATACACACATCTATTCCTTTCCAGAGCATATAAGAAATGTGGGGCACGGGTGTGTGTGAGAGAAGTGCCCTAATATTAAATGATCCTGATGAGTGAGTAGGAATTCACTATCTCTCACACAACAACTGCCACTCCTCAAGACTATCCTGAGGGGGGGCTTCCCCTCCATGGCCAGTGGAGAGCAGAAAATGATGTTACCCCCTGGAGGAAGACTTTTTTGTATAGCCAGACCTTTCTCTGACACCCCAGCTCTCTAGCACTTTCTGTTTTCTCCTTGTTGAGTGATGTTATGAGAGTTTTTGTACATTTTTCAATTATTTTTCATATTTTGAGACTTATTACGTAAATTGTATTTGTATAAAAACTTGTTTATATTTTTTAAAAAGCATTTGACACAAAAATCCCTGTTGACTATGCAGAAACATTGTTTTGTTCCAACCCCACATTTTTTGCAAAAATGAGAGTTTGCAAAGGCAGTCCCAAAATGTAGAAAATCTTCTGATGGCTGACCATCCCACCCATTCCCCACAAAGTGAGGTACAGTAAAGGATTTTTCTAAAGAGATTTTGCATTGTATATGTATTAGCATTGCATTGTACACATAAGTACTGTATAGTTACAACAATACAGCATACAACACACTGGTTAGTGTTGCATATTGTTATCTTGCTGTTACTCTGTTGCTCTGGTATTCTGACCTTTTTTTTTTTCCTTTTTTTTTTTTTTTGTGGTCATTGAAGATGAGAAAATACACAAGTATTCCTTACATCTCTACCAGGATGTAATCATGCCTGTGTGGCAGTAGTGTTGTATCCTATTGAGTTTTAAGGAGTTTGTCCTATGTGAGATGCAATAGGATTGTGGAGAGGAGAAAGGGAAACCTGAAAGAGAAGGTGGTATAAAAATAGCTGTGAAAACAGCAGGAGACTACTAGAATTTCTTTCTTATGGAGGAAAGGGCAGACACAAAACGTAGTCTGATGTTGATCTGTCTTCTTCTGGAAAAACACTTTTATTTATTTATGTATTTATTTGATATACAGTTGCCCCTCCACATTCGCGAATTCAGCATTCGTGGTTTTGGATATTTGCAGTTTTGGGAGGGCCCCCCCTGCCCTCCCAAAACCGCGACATGGGGCCTCTGGAGACCCTCCGGAGGCCCCATGAAGGCCCTGGGAGGGAGGGGGTAGGGCCGGGGAGGTCTCCATGGGGCCTTGCGAGGCCCGGTGAAGGCCCTGGGAGGGAGGGGGGATGGCCAGGGAGGCCTTCACGGAGCCTCCGAAGGCTCCATGAAGGCCTTGGGAGGGGAGGGGGGATGGCCGGGGAGGCCTCCACAGGGCTTCAGGATGGTCTCCTGAAGCCCTGTGAAGGCCTAGGAAGGGACTGGGGAATCCGGAGAAAGCAACTATGGGGCCTCTGGAGGCCCCATGGTCGCTTTGGTGGGGGAGGGGGAGGGCAATCATTATTCATGGAGTTTTCACATTCGCGGGGGTCTGGGGAACCTAACCCCCGCGAATGTGAAGGGACGACTGTATATGCTGCCTTTCTCCCAGAATGGGACCCAAGTTGGCTCACAACACATTAAAAATTTTTAAAAATACAACAGTTAAAAGTTAAAAACAATTAAAATTGTTACAATTTAAATTATATATAAAACATATAAAAGTTAAAAGAATAAAAACAATAAAAACACATCCCAATAAAAGCCTCTGTGCCCACAGCTACGAAGTAAAAGCCTGTTGGAATAAAAATATCTGCCTGTTAGCGAAAAGAAAGCAGGGAGGAGGCCAGCCTAGCCTCCCATGGAAGGGCATTCCAGAGGGTGGGAGCAGCCACCAAGAAGGCTCTCTCTTGCCTCCTCACCAAGCGAGCCTGGGATGATGGTGGGACTGAGAGAAAGCCTCCCCCTGATGATCTTAAAATTCTGGCAGGTTCATATCGGGAGATGCTACAAACATATCAGCCAAAGTTGTGCAAAAGCAATCCTAGCCACCACTGCAATCCTGACACCTAGAAAGCAATCTAGGCCAAGGTCACCTGCAAGCTAAGAACATGTTTCTTCAAGGAGAATACAAGTAGTAGTGTCTAGTAGATTCTGTGTCAGTGGGACAGTGACTGCTCTAAGTTTTACTTCGAACTTTAAAGAATCAACTACCCAAGGTGTTGAAACAATATGGGGGATAGGGTTCAGTACCTTGGAAAGCTCCTTTAAAGTCTGGGCGAAAACCCAGGGTGGATTCACTATCCCTCTCACATGAAAGCCACCAGCGGCCACTATCCAAAACGAATAAACAAGAGTGAGATTTGCTTATTAGCTTGCTTCCATGCTTATTTCCAGCTCCCCCCATGCTCCATAAAAGAAAATAAGGTGGCTTATGAGAATATTTACTGTTGTTTTGTTTCAGGGGAGAGGCAGTTGAAATAATTTTCTAGAACCAGTTCAAGAGTTGATTCCTCTTTTTAATTCCTCAGCCACTGCTCCAGGAGAAGTAAAAACAAAACTAGAAGAAATGGGGAAGTGGAATTATAGTACAATGCCTGAGTTCATTCTCCTTGGATTCACAGATCATCAAGAGATTAAGGCATTGCTCTTTGTTCTCTTCCTGTCCATCTATGTGACCACTCTGCTGGGAAACATTGGCATCATGGTGTTAATCTGGATCAGCCCCTGCCTGCATAGTCCAATGTACTTTTTCCTCAACAATCTGGCCTTGCTAGATCTCAGCTATTCTTCTACTATTATGCCCAAGATGCTGACCAATTTTTTAGCAGAGAAGAAGACTATTTCACTTGCAGGATGCATTGCCCAAATGTATCTGTTTGCTTCCTTTGCAGATGCAGAGTGCCTCCTCCTGGCTGCCATGGCGGATGACTGCTACATGGCCATTTGTAATCCACTACGCTATCCAGTTCTCATGTCCCACAAAGTTTGTATCTTTCTGGTAACTGGTTCTTATCTCACAGGCAGCATGAGCTCCATGGTGCACACGTGTTTCACTTTCCGCCTTTCCTTCTGCAACTCCAATGTGATCAACCATTTCTTCTGTGACATCCCTCCGTTGTTGGCCATCCTTCTCTTTGTCCTGTGTGGATTCATCCAAAGTAGCACTTTCTTGTTCATACTGACCTCTTATGCCTATATCTTTTGCACCATCTTGAGGATCCCCTCTGCAAAAGGCCGTCATAAGGCTTTTTCAACTTGCACCTCCCATTTGACAGCTGTTGCCCTTTTCTATGGTGCCCCCCTTTTCACGTATCTGTGTCTAAGTTCCAGCTATGCTTTGGACACAGATAAAATCATTGCTGTTTTTTATACTGTGGTGTTTCCCATGTTGAACCCCTTGATCTACACCCTGAGGAACAAAGATGTGAAGGAAGCCCTGAAGAGAAGTCTGGAAAAGGAATGTGTGCTTTCATCAGTGAAAATGAATACCCAGATGTGAGGGGAGGGAATCTCATTAAATTGCTAATTCTCAATGAAACAGGCTGTCTAAATGAGACACCCTGTCAACAGTTCATTAAATTTCTCCTGTTCTCCATGGAAGAACAAGACAGGGAACACTTGCTGTTGTTTTCACTGAAGTTTCCACGATTAGCACAAAATGTCTCTGTACAAAATTACTGTAATTTCTTTCTCTGAAAGCACAGCATACAGACACTAAGCACAGAAAGACTTTCTGATTGTTCAAAAAGATGCAACACATCTTCTGATGCTGCTAATTTTTCATAGTCTATTCCATAAGGCCGCAGCTATTGTAGTTTAGCTATGTAGTTGTGTTCAGTTTACAAAATTTGTGTCAAATCTCTCTCATGAAGACCAACATAAAATATCTCACTCTCTCACAGGCAACAAAAATATTGTAATTTCTTTCACATGTCAGAAAGACACAAGCAAGAATTAACACCCCTATACCTAAAAGCAGGACCGGTTTAAGGAATTTTGGGGCCCCCTGCAATGCTTTACTTTGGGGCCCCCATATGTTTATCTCAGATCAATGTAACCTAACCTATTCACCGTACAGGATGTTCAGATTATAGTAGGACCCCCGTATCCCTGGATTCATTATCCATGGGACACAAAACAGCACACCTACCATAGAGTCTTCCTAGAAAATGTGTCTTCCCTAGCCCTTTTCTAGGCCCTCCAAGGCAACTCTATGGTATTTTAAACCAGAAATCCCATTATTTTCATATTAAGGAGGCCAACACGGGGCCCTCTCTTGACCTCGGGGCCCCCTCTTGACCTCGGGGCCCCCTGCCAATGCTGATTTGGCAGACAGGTTAAACCGGCCCTGCCTAAAAGAAAGCAAGCTTCTAGTCCATTTGTTCCTTATGACAGGGGTAGGTGGAAGATAGTTATAGATATAGTGAGGAGATAGGTAGAAGATTATGGAACTATTCAGCATGTAAGTAGAAAATCATTATGGGTAGGTCTCAGGGTGATATGTAGTAGATTGGTAAAGGTTTCTGACTCCCAACAAAATTATTCTATCCCATCCTCAAATTATATTGCTGAAATGTAGGATGTTTGGGGTAACCAGGAATAGAGTTTAATGTGGTAGGTTTGGGAAATGTGCTCAGTTTTATATCTCACACCAAATTCCTCAGATCAGAATTTTAAAAATCTAAGTGGATATCTTTTGTACCTGGCTTCAATCAGTGGATCTTGGGGTTCTAGTATAAAAAACCAAAAACCAAAAACCAAAGTAGACCTCACAGATTTGAAGTCTGCCCATCCTTGGATCTCCAGCCTTGTATAGATCTCAAATTAAAGTTGTATGGGACACACGCACACACACACACACACACACACACACACATTCACATACAAAATCAAATTCTTTAGTAGAGGTAGTACTGAAGAGGTATACCCTTCTACATGATTGTCTTCTATATACTTCCCTGTTTTCATTCTGAATGAGGGAATGACATTTTTACCTAGGACTTTATCATACCAGGCAGTCATCTCGCAGCAATCCCATGTTGAAAGCAAGCGGAAACATAGCGGTAGTGGAGCAATAATTATTGCACCTCCTCTCCAATATCGGTCTGGTGCTGCAGATTCCTTCTGCGCTCCCCACTTCCTCCCCGTTATTGCCCTACAGGACAGGAAGGGTGGGAGAAGCGAGATTGGGCCAGGGGAGGGGGAGGGGAAGAGAGATCAGAATGGGGAGGGTGGAGGACCTGAGATCAAACCAGGGGATAGGGGAGAAATGTCAGGTTGGGAAGGGCAGAGGAAGTAAGATCAGGACAGGGAGGGAGGAGCATGGAGAAAGCAAGATTGGGCTGGGGGAGGGGAGAGAAAGCAGGATGGGGAGGGCAGAGGAAGTGAGATCAGGCCAGCAGATCAGAGCAGCAAATAAAAAAGAGTAAAAGATACAAGGCATTGCTGGCTTGCTTGACAACAGCATGGGAGACGAGGAAGAGAAGGGAAGAGGAGGAGAATCCCTTGTCCCATGTGACAGCTGTCTCTTCCATTTCTGAAACAGAAGAGATGATTGCATAAGGGGGACTACTGGGATAGCAGCATTATTGGGAGTCATTGACAGGTCTTCCCCTCAATGTTAAGGTGCGCTTCAGAAACGACTGAAGCACATACCACCAACGAGATGAAGACAATGTCGTGCAGTAAGTACTCCCCAATAATGCTACTATCCTGCTCTAGTCCCACAATAGAAGCCTAGTTAAGGCTGGTACTTAAAATAATTTCTGAGTAAGGCCCAAGCAACATATGAAAAGGCATATTTGGCTGCCAGCTTCTGTTTCTTCTTCATGTTTCCCTGATATAGTTTACAGTTGTCTCTCCGTATCCACGGATTTGGTAGCCATGGATTTAAGTATTCACGGTTTGAAAATATTCTTAAAAAAAATAATAATCCAAAAAGCAAACCTTGATTTTGCCATCTTATATAAGGGACACCATTTTGCTATGCCATTGCATATAATAGGACTTGAATATTCACGGATTTTGGTATCCACGGGGTGGGGGGTGGGGTGACCTGGAACCAAACCCCAGTGAATATGAAGAGACAACTGTATTTACAAAATACATGTCAGGATTTTGGGACATGCAGTCCAAGTACTGTAGATTTATTCTCTAAAGAGCTGAGGCTGAGATGTAACAGTTTGCAAGGGTTGCAAGGCAAGAACTCTGAGCAAATGGAGGTTTGCAAGCCTAGCAATTGTATAAATATTGACTGGGCCCAGGAGCAAAGCTGGATGGGGTTGAGCAGAGAGCTAAACGGTTCTACTGTGCATTGGTTTTTAAAATGTGAGGATGTGTTCTTTAGGATCTCACATTGAGAAGATGTGCTTTTCTTCTAAAAGCTGTATATATTTGTAAATATATTTTTCATTATGTTCAAGTAAAGAACAAGAATGCTTTTAGACACAAACCTGTGTGTCTGAGCCTTTATTTCTGATGCCTGAAGGAACATTTACTCTGCTGCAATTTATTGCTGCCTGGTATCTCTTTGGGTCCCAGTGTGTGCTCTAACCTGACAATACATGTGAGCCTAAATTCTATTGCTAGTCCCAACTAGATTAGATCTGCTGAAACAACTAGATTAAATCTGCAGAACCTGGTAAATCAACATTTGTGTAATTTCCATTAATTCAGTGAGTCTATCATAGTAACAGTTGGACTCAGAGCATAATGCAGACTCCTTCTGCAGGGAGAAGCCATTGATGGAAGTCTGCGCACAATGATATTATATCACATATCTTTTTGAGCTAAGTGTTACGAGGAAATGTGGCAGATACATAGCTTGGACCTAAATAAAAATAACGGTAGAAACAAAGCAACAGACTGCAAGTGTACCTATTGAATATCTGCATCTCTAAGAATGCTCCCCCCTTTCTTCATAGCATTAAATACTTTCTCAACCTACATTCTTTATGCCAGCATTAAGTTCCATTAATGTGGTATTGCTGGCACTTTTCATGTACATAATATATCCGATGGCCTGATTTGTGTGTGATCATTCTTCAAAAAGGAAAAGGAAAATTAAAAAGGAGAGGCTGAAAAAGAACATGAAGCCTTTATTTAAGTAGGTCTCAGCATGCACACCTCACACACTGAAATATTGTGCATGGCGAAGAAAAAGGAGGGTGGTAGGAAGAAGAGCATTGAACCACCTTTTCTGAAACCCTTCTGGAGTGAATATCCTCCTACATTTCACAGAAGAAAATGTGTGGTCAAGGTGGCAAATGTTATTAACGAAGAAGAACAAACAAGCTAGGAGAAGTTGCAGCAGTGGGCATTTGCTTGAGTCTACTGGGAAGGGCAAGATCCCTCCCCTTCCTTTCCTTTCCCCCTGCTTAGTTAATTAAGTGTAAACTACTTTTGTACAGTTGTCCCATATTTGCTGGGGTTTGGTTCCAGGACCCCCCGTGGATACCAAAATCCGAGAATACTCAAGTCCCATTATATGCAATGGCATAGCAAAATGGTGTCCCTTATATAAGATGGCAAAATCAAGGTTTGCTTTTTGGATTATTATTTTTTAAAGAATATTTTCAAGCTGTGAATACTTAAATCCATGGATACGAAGGGACAACTGTACTCTGAATTCAGTTTGCAGCAGCTGAAGTAAGCTGAGGACAAAGGAGGAATGTGGGAAGAGGAGACAGAAACGGGGACATTTTGAAAGCAGCTGCAGAAATGGTACAACAGAGGATTAACTGTGACTGCCCCTGCCAAACTGGGGCAGTTGGAGGACATGGGAATGGTGACTCATCAGCACTAGCATTAATTCACCCCCCAAAACCAGATGTGAACATCTGACAACTTCCAATTTTGGGGTGCAGGGAGCCAGTTTGGCAGTCTTTGTGGCCTATGGAGGTTTCAAGGGCAAAAACTGGCCCCTAGACCCATCAAAGTTGCCCATCTCTGCATTGGAACAAGTTTCAGAGACTCAGTAAAATGAGATCTGTCTGAAACAAGAATGAGACCTGTACTTGGGAAACTGACCTCAAATCCTACTTTAATCCTGGAATGGTTTGTGGGCTGGAGGAAGAGAAGGTCACTGCCTCTCAGAACGCTTTCCTGACATTACCACAGAAGTCTGTGTGGGTGACACACCCCAGTATAAAAACTGCTTAAAAACTGTTTTAAAACTGCAATTTAATTCTCACTTGAAAAATCTTAGTGAATTATTGAGGTTATAGGCATGTACCATGAACTATTCGAATAGGTTACAATAGCTCTACCAAACCACCTCATTAGGAATGGGGCTAGATGTAACCTCAGAGAGGCCATTTCATTTATGGCTTACTTGACGGGAGATGTTTAATATAACAGGATGTTTATATGTTTGTATTATCAATATACTCAGGCAGTTAAATTGGTGTGGATATTATCATATTTTAAAGAAATCACCTACTGATGAAGATTAATGCCTGTAAAATTTCCTTGGGATGGCCATCTTGAATCACATGGGTTCTTCATGAGATCTTTTAATGTCATCACGGTGGTCAATAAGAAGTTCTAGCCCATACGTATTTTTTATTAATTTATGATACATTAATGATCTTTAATTTAATTTGGATATTGATATGAGACTGCTTCTACTAAGTTTGGTCCTTGACTGTACATTAATTATATGGCAGTATATCAATAATCATAATTACAGTGTACAAGATCAGTATATACTTGTATATACTAACTGTATAGATAAATATCGGTAGTTGATAACATATTAGCCCCAGTTTGGTTGTTTTTTGTAGTTATTACCACCATTTTGCTGGGTACATCTTCCCATAATGCTTTGGTAATATCAGAAACCTCAGCAGGTTCACATGGGACAAGACAATGATAACAGCTTCGTCCCCCTGCAACTTCACTGGAGCAGCACCAAGCAAAACAAGATAATGTCAGAAGCAGTCCCTAATTCCCATTGTATGAAATGGAGGAAATACTAAGAGGGTAAATGAACTAAAGGGAGGTTCTTATTGTGAAGCTTAGAAATGATATCAGCTAGACATTCTTACTACCAACAGTTTGGAAAAGAAAGCTGAGAAATTATCTGACCCTCTAAACCAGTGTTTCCCAAACTTTGGTCCTCCAGATGTTTTGGACTTCATATCTCAGCATTCTTTACTGTTGGCGAAGGAAGTTAGGGCTTTAGGGAGATTAAGTCCAAAACACCTGGAGGACAAAAGTTTGGGAATCATTGCTCTAATCAGAAAGAAGAAACAAGCATCAGGCACCTTGAAATTCCATCAAACAAATATGGAAGCATTTCAGAATATTTTTGGGAATTTATATTTTCATGAGTGATATCTCTGTATATTTCATGGGGGAGTTTATTTGATGTTGTCTTTTTTTAAATGGTTACATCCATCCTCCCACTTTCATACGTCTTTGGCATGAAATTTGACTGATGCTTGCTTAAGTGATGTGATGGGACAACAAAGTGAAACCTGAATTTCCCAAGCTACAGGATAGTGCTGACTCAGAGAGACTGGGAAGTGTTTCCTTATTCTTCATTGTTGCCATTTTTCACTCACTCCACCTAAATCGTAAGTGGAAGCATAAGCCAGAAACTGGCAGAAAACCAGGTGGTGGAACTGAACCTTTTTATTAAAATTAGTGAACATCAGCAGTCAAAACTAGCACTAAATATTTATTGAGCTTGTCAATTCAGAATTTATATGGCACAGCCGATCACTTGGTGTCTGCTACAAGGAAACCAACATCCAATCCATCTCAAAAGACAGAAAGTGGACAAATGCTGGAAAGCATGAATGGCTGTGGCTTCCTTATTGCATGTCCACCACATGTTTGAGGAAGAACGTGGTAAGATCTTCTGGCGGTGGGGTTCAGGAAAATACAAGGGCAAGAGCACATTACAGACATGCACACAAGGGATTATACCCTTGTATTACAAATAATTGCGGATTTCATTCTCCTATGTGAGGGGAAGAAATTCAAATGTTTTCTCACCTCTGGGAAGATTGCAAGAGGGTTTTGTTTTAGTTTTTTGCAGATTTTTAATGATGTTTCTCATTTTGAGACATTTTGGTGAAAATTTTGCAAAAAAATTGTGTGTAAAACTCTGTGTTTGGTGCAAACCCCTCTCATTTCTACTAAAATATAACAAAAAAAAAATACTGGTCTTTCTGCTTTCTCATAAAAGTGAAGAATATTGTAGTGGTGAAATCTGTGAACATCCCTAATATATTCATGGTACACCAAGGTCAGTTTCAGAAGAATGGAATGCTGATTTAGGTAGCTTAGCAGCAGAACTAGGACACTGCCAGTTCAAGCCAGAGACTCTCCGTTTCTGTACTTCCATTGCATCTCATCTAGATGTCCCAGATCACTACCCACAGGACGGTGTGGAGGTGACATTATTTGTTCAAATATAAAAGGCATAGATAGATGATAGATAGATAGATAGATATTCAAACAGATTGTTTTAACTCTGGAATCTCCAGATCTGGATTACCTTCTGTGGAGAGCATGTGATGAGCATCTGATGGAATGTTGATGAGCATAGGACCGGTTTAAGGAATTTTGGGGTTCCCTGTAATGCTTTATTTTGGGGGGCCCATATGTTTATCTCAGGTCAATGTAACCTAACTCAACCTAAGATGTTCACAGTACAGGATATTCAGATTACTATTAATAATGTTTTTGCAGGAGAAGGGTTACTACGGGGGCCCTCACAATGGCGGGGGCCCCTGCAGACGCTGACGCCGCTGGAGCCTTAAACTGGCCCTGGATGAGTGAATGGGAAGAAAGCATGAAGGAGCCAATCCTGTGGCAGGAAACTGGTATGGGAGGGGTCTCTTAAAGTGAAAAGAGGTGGATGACAGTTGAAAGGAAGAGCTGAAGATGTGATGTGATGAGGAGAGGGCTGGAATGTGTGTATGGTTGTGAGTGCAGCTGAGGCTATGTATGTGCAGTAGGAATATTGTTGAGAGAAATAGAGTCTAAATTGGAATACAGAGTGAAAGGAAAGAAAGAACCTAATAACTTGGTATTGAGTCTGGCAGATTCTGAAATTACAGTTATCCCTCCATATCCATGGATTTGGTATCCATGGATTTAAATATTCATGGATTGAAAATATTCTTAAAAAATAATAATTCAAAAAGCAAACCTTGATTTTGCCATCTTATAAAAGGGGCACCATTTTGCTATCCCATTGCATATAATGGGACTTGAGTATTCACGGATGTTGGTATCCATGGGGGGTCCTGGAACCAAACCCCAGCGAATATGAAGGGACAACTGTATATGGTCACCACAGAGTGGGACTAACAACCAGTTTGAATTTAACCAAGCTGAAGACAAATTTCAAAGCATTTCTGTTGTACTGTTTATGCAATAAACAAATATTTATCTTTTGTTTATCAAATCTAGACTCCTCATGAATTATTTCCCTTACTAGTAATTCCCTTATTGTCAGGGTAATGGGATTTGCAACCCAGAAATTTATACTGTAAAGAGCAAGTAATTAAACACACACTAATACAAGTACTATCCATCGCAAGTCAAACCCCAGTCCGAGGAAGGGATAAGGGGGAAGTTTGACATAAAGGTGGTAACTGTGGAACTGTGGTCTCCACACCTTCTATCATGATATTATATTTCACGAACATTATTTGAGGCTGCCAATGATGCAGCACATGTTTCATCCCAAAGATTTCTGGCCACATCAGTATTTATCATGGTTAATGTCACTTGCACTACACTTTATGAGACTTAGGGCTTGTCTACATAATTCAAAAACCCCAATCCCCCTGCAAATTCCCCTGAATCTGCAGCGATCAGGCCACACAACGTAATCCTTTCCCCTGAATCTAGGGTGATCAGGCCACACGATGCCTGGCCCAGATTCAGGGCATTTTACCTTGATACAGAGTTTATAGGATTTGGAATTTGCACCACATTTTCATCTGCCGCCACCACTACCACTGCCATGAACAGTTTTAAAGCTCAACAGGCAAGTTCCTGGCCAAGGGAGGGGAGAGGTTTTCTCCATCCCCCTGGCTCAGCAGTGCTGCCTCCACCTGCTCACCTGCTCACTTGTCACAGGAAGAGGCACTTGAAGCAAGCAACAGGCAAGCAGAGAGTGGGCAGGTGTGGCATTGCTGAGCCAGGGAAAGGGAGAAAACCTCTCCAGCTGGGTACTTGCCTCCTGTGCTTTAAAATGGTTGTGGTAGCAGCGGCAGCAGCAGAGGATGAAAATCCATAGGGACAGTGAAAACAAGTATCTGACGTCCCTGCACAGAATAAATTTTGTTCCTTTAGGAAAATGTGGTGCATGAGGGGCAGGACTCCATTCATACTTTTGGCTCCATGTGCAGACAAGCGCTTAGATTGTAATCCTATACATCCTTATCTGGAGCTAAATTCCTATGAACTCAATGGGACCCACTTCTGAATTAACATGGAAAGGGAGTACTGCTAATCTCCATGCCCTAGTTTAATTACTTTAACCATATGATGCTACTCCCAGTTGTGAAATCAATTTCTACTTAAACATACGCATTAACCTGCTGAGCATTTGCTGTTAATTTAATTAAGGAGCATGTTCATGTGAGGAAAGGAAAAGGAATGTGATTGAGTTTCTTAGAAATGAGTGAAGTGTGAAGGTGCTCCATTTACATACAAGGCTCCTTGAACAAATGGCTGAACTGGAGGTAAACACTGTCATTTCTTTGGATGAGTTTATATCATCCATTGGCAAAGTGCAACTCCCTCCACATACTGCAACAGCTCCCATTTGGAAAAAAAATCACCCCATGACAAATAATTTTAGTGAAAACAACATGTCACAGTACCTAAAGGCACTATGTAGAGAACACTTAGCCAGAGCTGCATTCATTCACATTGCATGAAACATATATACCATATATCTCATAGTATGTCTGTGTGAAACAGCTTAGCAAGAGTACAGTCGTCCCTTCACATTCGCGGGGGTTACGGGAACAAGACCCCTGCAAAAGTGAAAAAACCGCGAATAAAAGCAGCCTTCCTAAACACACACACATACACACATGTGCGCGCGGAAACTGACCCAGCCTCTGAGCATTTAAGGAGGAAAGAAAAGCACAGCCCCATGCTGTGAGCACGCAAGCAAAGTCCCCCCCTTGCCACTCCCCTCTTTGTATTTTAACAAATTGAATGGCTTTTTAAAAACTCACATTTCGCCCCATGTCTCCTCATGGCCGAACGAAAGGCACAGCCGCATGCTTGCCACCCCCTCTCTGTGTCTCAACAAACGGAATTTATAACTCAGCTTCTTTAAAACTCACATTTCAGACTTTTCCTACACACATTCACACACAGGGAAGGTGTGGGTGGCATCTCCCAGCAAGCCTTCTTAAATGCCTCTGTGCATTTAAGGAGGAAAGCTTCCTGCTGGCCGAAAGAAAAGCACAGTCCCATACTGTGAGCACACAAGCTTTCCTCCTTAAATGCTCAGAGGCTGGGTTGCTGGGAGATCCACCCGTACCTTCCCTGTGTGTGAATGTGTGTAGGAAAAGTTCAAAATGTGAGTTTTAAAGAAGCAGAGTTTTAAATTCAGTTTGTTGAGACACAGAGAGGGGGTGGTAAGCATGCCGCTGTGTTTTACTTTGGGCCATGAGGAGACATGGGGAGAAATGTGAGTTTTTAAAAAGCCATTCAGTTTGTTAAAACACAGAGAGGGGGGTGGCAAGGGGGGACTTTGCTTGCGTGCTCACAGTATGGGGCTGTGCTTTTCTTTCACCTTAGACCCTCAGAGGCTGGTGTGGGGGTTGCTTGCTTGCTGGGATCTTCCCTGTGTGTGTATGTGTGCAG
Source organism: Gambelia wislizenii (assembly GCA_030847615.1). Taxonomy (NCBI): domain Eukaryota; kingdom Metazoa; phylum Chordata; class Lepidosauria; order Squamata; family Crotaphytidae; genus Gambelia; species Gambelia wislizenii. The sequence continues at coordinate 338,854,024 of JAUMIR010000001.1, read as the reverse complement.
GTAGTTTTCCTCCTTAAATACTCAGAGGCTGCGTTGGGGAGGGGGAAAGGAATTTTCACGAATACATAAAACCGTGAAAGTCAAAGCCGCGAATGTAAAGGGACAACTGTAAATTCAAATGTTGTAAAGTTCTCCTGCTTCAGTAGTTTGTAATGTCCTTTATAGAAATGCTTAGTTGCACACAGATATTCATCATCTAAAGCCCATGGATTGACCAAAAGGATTTAAGCAAAAAACAAAACTAACTCTAAACAAACAAAAAAATCACTTTAATCTATCATTTGAAACGTGGTGCTGGAGAAGAGTTCTACTAATGTTATGTGAACAGCTGAAAAGACAACTGAATGGGTCCTAGAGCAAATCAAGCCTGAACTCTCACTAAGACACAAAGAGGATTAAACTGAGATTATCGTACTTTGGCCACATCACGAGACAAAGTGACTCACTGGAAAAAGAATAATGCTTGATGAAGTGGAAGGCAGTAGGAAAAGAGGGAGACCACACAACCAGTGGATTGGTTCAAGTAAGCAGCCCACAGCCCCGTGTTTTCAGGATCTGAGAAGGGCGGTTGATGACAGGGCGTCTCTCCTTCATAAGGCTTCCAACTGAAGTGAATTTGACAGCAAGGAGAAACAACAAAAAACAATAGAACCATGAAATCAAAAAGGGTCTCATGTAAACCACCGGTATGTTTTCTTATGGATCAATCACTTTAAATGTGTAAGTGGTGTTACAAAACCAAGAACAAAATGGAACTTTTGCTATCGGGTGAACTGAGAACAACCTGGAGTCCTTTTGAACACCCTCACTTTTCTTTGCAGTATTTTACTAATGGTATCCTTCACTTCTTCATTTCTCAAGCTGTAGATCAAGGGGTTTAACATGGGGAAAATGACAGTATAAAACACTGAGATTAATTTGTCTATGTCCAGAATGTAGCTGGAGCTTGGCCGCAAATAGGTGAAGAGCAGAGTGCCATAGTACAAAGTAACAGCTACCAAATGGGAGGTGCAAGTGGAAAAAGCCTTGTGGCGTCCCTCTGTAGAATGGATCCTGAAGATGCTGGAAAGGATACAGGCATAAGAGGTCAAGATGAACAAGAAAGTGATAGTCTGGATGAAACCACACAGGGCAAAGAGAAGGATTTCATTGATGTAGGTGTTGGAACAGGAGAGGGCCAATAACGGAGGGATGTCACAAAAGAAATGGTTGATCACATTGGAGTTGCAGAAGGAAAGGTGGAAAGTGAAACACGTGTGCACCAAAGAGCTCATGCTGCCTGTGAGATAAGAGCCAGCTACCAGAAAGACACAAACTTTGCGGGACATGAGAACTGGATAGAGCAGTGGATTACAAATGGCCATGTAGCGGTCGTATGCCATGGCAGCGAGGAGGAGGCACTCTGCATCTGCAAAGGAAGCAAACAGATACATTTGGGCAATGCATCCTGCAAGTGAAATAGTCTTCCTTCCTGTTAGGAAATTGATCAGCATCTTGGGAGTAATAGCAGAAGAATAGCTGAGGTCTAGGAAGGCCAGATTGTTGAGGAAAAAGTACATTGGACTATGTAGACGGGGACTGATCCAAATCACCAAGATGATGCCGATGTTTCCCACTAGAGTGGCCACATAGATGGCTAGAAAGAGCACAAAGAGGGCTACCTGTATCTTTTGATGGTCTGTGAAACCAAAGAGGATAAACTCAGTCACTGTCGTGTGGTTTCTCTTGTCCATTTCTTCTGTTTTCATAGTCATTTTTCTTGAAGCTACGACAGCAATTGGAGTTGGGGTACTGATCTGAGGAGGGAAATGGTAGAGATATTGTTTTAGAAATTGTTTTTCCTTCTTCTGTTATCTGAAAGAGTTAATGTACTCATTAATAATCTGTCCATGTTGAATGTTTATTTATATAGTGAAAATTATCCAACTAATAATCTTCTCAAGGGCTGCCAGCATAAAATATTCATGTCCAGTGTGCTGGCAATGTTGATGGAGTTACTATTCCAAAACTAACTGAGAATCTCTAGCACTACAAAATCTTGAAAAACCTGTTGAACAAAAGACAAAAGTGGGATAAACGTCTCCACAGTGCAGGGACAGCACTGATTACCCAGGAATCTCAATCACATATGTAGTCTATACAAATGCAGCAGTGTCTCCACTAAGAATGGGTATTACATTTGTTTCCATTTGCTATGACCCAAATGTATCAAATTTGCACTTCCCATAACCAAATGCAGACTATGGAGATTTTCAGACAGGCAAAAATCGCTCCTTGCCGCGCGAGCAGCCTCCCGAAACTGCTGCGCGGCAAGGGTCTTCTTCGGATGACGCTGTGCCTCTGGCGAAACCGTCCGTGTCACTTCCGTGAAGCTTGGGACGGCTCCGCGTCATATTTCAAGCACGGAGGCTGCCCGTGATTGAAATATGATGCGGAGCCGTCCCAAGCTTCACAGAAGTGACACGGACGGTTTCGCCAGAGGCACAGCGTCGTCCGAAGAAGACCCTTGCCGCGCAGCAGTTTCGGGAGGCTGCTCGCGCGGCAAGGAGCGATTTTTGCCTGTCTGAAAATCTCCTATGACCTGAAGCCTACAGATTTCCAAGTTTGCAAGAGAATTCACACACGCCTCAAACTGCATTGGAAGCATGTGTACTTTTGGGAAATGCACATGTAAATAGACACAAAATACTACACACCTGCTTTTCCTTAAAAATAAAAGAAGATTAAACCAGATTCTTAAAAAACATTACGAATTAATAAACAGTAATTATCTTAGTAAATATTATTATCAACCCAGAGAGATCAAGGTTAAGTCTTAGCTCTGCTTACTGTGTAGGCGAGCCTTCCTCTTGGCTTCAGTTTCTCATCTGCAACAGAAATCTGACTGGCCTACTCTGTAGTTTTGAGAGCCCAAACTATGTTGGTTATAAAGATCAAATATAAATAGGACATTCCAGTACAAATAAAATGGATATGTCATGCACTGATGGGGCAGTAAGTACATAGGGGGTTTTGTGGGCTGGAGAACTAGGTTAGTGGAGGAGGAGCAAAGCAGTCACAATAGGTGGAGTCAAATAAAAAAAAAAAAAACACAGCCAGCCAGATTCTGTAGCCATGACATGTTCAGTTGACAAGATGGAGGTTGCACAATGTATGAAATACTCGTTAGTGTGCAGATATTAGATTAAACACAGCAATGCATACAGGCATACAGAGGAAATGGTGGATCAGAAAACACTCATGAAAATGATGACTGGTATTCAGTATTGCAGTTACAGATCCATAACTGGTCTGTATTCAGTATGACTACATAGTTTTACTCACAACCTACATAAATGACACCCTAGTCCACCCTATCAGCCAACACCATATCAAGCAAAGGGATTCTCTAGAAGCCAATGGGGTGCAAGAAGGCCAATGTTTCCACTCCACCCCTACCAGCAAATGAGCCTGCGAAGCAGGACCCCTGTCACAAGTCCTTGCTACAGCTTCACTCACTGGTGAGAGGGGATGGAAACATCATTCTCTGTGCACCCCAGTTGGCATCTGAACAGACCTCCTGGCAGCTAGCTCTTAAGGTTGGCTGGGAGATAGTTAGTTACATCCCTGTGTCTCTGTAACTACCATAAGTAGCCAATCTACAGTACTGGAGATTTTTTAAAAATGCTCCTTACACCAAGTGCACTCCATTTTCACTCTCCCTTGTTCTCCCTTAGATACATATATGGTAAGCAAAACAAAACAAAATGAATGAATGAACAAACTAATCACACAAAAAAATCATTTCTGCCTCTCCTACTACCATCATCACTACTGACACCAACACACATGCACTGCTGAGAGTCAGCCAGGGTGAAGACACTACCATTTTTTAAAATTATGCCTCTCCACAAATTGCATGCACATACATACATGTGCACAAACACATAGACATTTCTGCCTGTTGCTGATGATTGCTGCCTCTGCTACAGTTGCCAGGTGTCCCTTATTATTAGAGATGTCCCTTATTTGAGTGCTGGAGAATGTGCCCCTTATATAGAACAAATGAGATGTAAAAAATAACACAAATAAAACAAATCCCATATTTTGGCATGTGGGGTTGATGCGAGAAACACATATTCTGTAAATCAAACCAAATTTCAGATTCAGGTTGCTCTGAATTTTAATCATAGTTGTCAAGCATTTTTGGTATAATCAAAACAAAGAATAGAAAAGACAAGACACCAAAAAGGAGCTTTCATAAAGTGCATCATAAAGAAACTTGCATTTAGAGATGTGGGCAATACGTTAATTTTACCAATAAAGGCATGGCTAAGTCAACAGAAATCAATACTTTTATTTGGTATTTATTTAAAACACATTCCTGTTGACAGACTTCCTGATGGCCAGCCCCATGAGTGATGAATTTTGACAGTCGCTTAGTATGCAGATATTAGTGTGTTTTGAAAACCTGGCAACCCAAGCCTCAGCACACATACCCTGCTCTCTTAGATACAAAACAGTCTGACATGGAGACAGACTGATCAGCTTTTGATGTTGTCTCCTTGTTCACCAAAGTCCCCATAATGGACACCATGGCACTCATCCAACAAATATTTCCTGAGGACATCACAGCCTTGTTCAAACACTGCTTCACCACAAGCTACTTCCAGTGGGATAACGAATTCTATGAGCAGATAGATGGGGTAGCCATGGGCAGCCCCCTGAGCCCAGTGATAGCAAACTTTTACATGGAACATTTTGAAAAGCAAGCCCTAGAAACAGCACGAAAAAAGCCCAAATATATGTGGTTGATATGTGGATGACACTTTCATCATTTGGAACCACGGAGAAGATTTAGTCTCATTCCTGAACCACCTGAACAGTATCCACCGAAATATCCAATTCACGATGGAAAAAGAGAAGGAAGGAACACTGCCATTCTTGGATGTCCTAGTCATCCACAAACCAAACCAACAGTTAGACCACAAGGTATACAGAAAACCCACATACACAGACAGATACCTACACAAGAACTCCAATCATCACCCAGGACAAAAAAGAAGCACAAATAAAAACATTGGTACACTGCACAAAAAGGATCTGCAAACCCCACTACCTGGAAGATGAACTGAAGCACCTAAACTGGGCTCTATAGGCTAATGGTTACTCCAGATCAGACATCACAAGAGCAGCCAGATCCAGAAAAAAATCACAGGAATGAAGACAAACAGCCACCCAAAGGGAAAGTATTTTTACCATACATCAAAGGAGTCACAGACAGAATAGGGAAACTGATGAGGAAACACAACCTCCAAATGATCTACAGACCAACCAAGAAAATCCAAGAAATGCTACGCTCAGTGAAGGACAAAGGAGACCCTCTCACAGCTGCAGGTGTTTACCGCATACCATGCAGCTGTGGACAAGTTTACATAGAGACCACTAAATGCAGTGTGCAAACACAAATCAAGGAACATGAGAGACACTGCAGACTTGGCCAGCCAGAAAAATCAGCAGTAGCAGAACATGGTATAAACCAATCTGGACACAAAATGCTATTTGAAAACACAGAAATTCTGGAACAGGCCAACAACTATCATGTCAGAATGCACAGAGAAGCTATTGAAATCCACAAACACCTGGACAACTTCAACAGGAAAGAAGAAACCCTAAAAGTAAACAAAATCTGGCTTCCAGTTTTGAAATACAATAGAATCAAAACTCAGCACTTACAAATGAATTCCACCCAGGGACAGGAGGATTTCCAGCAGACAATGGGCCATCAACCAACCATTAGCCAACCAGACACTAATCCTCCTCACATTTCTATACCCAGAAACTAACCATTCAAATACACAAATTTACATTTACTCCCCAACAGGGGTTCACAGTATATAAACTCCACACACACTCCACACACCCAACCATTTTCTGAAGATGCCAGCCACAGATGCAGGTGAAACATAAGAAGTAAACTCTTCCAGAACACGACCTCACAGCCTGGAAAAAACCCAAGGAAAATCTATGGATGCTGGCCGTGAAAGTCTTCAACTTCACAGTCTGAGAAACTTACAAAAATCCTTCTGCCTTCTTCTCATGGTTGCAGAGAAGAGATCAGAGAGGGGGTGCTATTTGGTGTTCCTCAGTCACATATACACTATGAAATGGCTACTTTCCAGTTTCTTCTTCTGCCCATTTGCAACCCAGAAACCAGAAAAATTGTGAGTCACAAAAAGATCTGTTTGGTTGTCTGGGTACTTGTGTAAACATCCATCCAGTCCCCCTCCTTCATGCTGATTGGGATCACTGCTAGGATATGGGCTTTTAATCCAAGGGAATACTGTACAAAGCTACCAGATGGTAAGGGCCAGCAGTCCTTCTGGCAGTAGAAGCTGGTGGTTCAGTGGAGGGGTCAGTGGCATTTTAAATCCACTCAGGGTTTTAGTACAAACTTTAAATGAGCTACCCAAGGTATTTTGGGGATAGCATTCACTAGTTCAGGCCCTTGGATAGTTCCTTTAAAATTTAAACTAAACCCTGGATAGGATTCACCAACCCACCAACATCCAAGCCACTAGACTCCATGGACCTATCCTCAAAATAGGTCCAGCACCTTGGATAGATTCTTTAAAGTTCAGACTGGATCCCAGGGCAGAGTCAGCACTCTTCTGACATTGGAGCCACCAGGCACCCTCTTGTGTGCTTTTGTGTTTTCACTGTACCCAGACACAATGGAGGCAGGGAATGTGCATGGATAGGGGAAACAACAGCTGTATTGTACAACTTTGGGTGTGTGTGTTTTTTTTAATGGTGATATTTAGGTTTAAGGGCATGAAGCAAGGCAGAGGAGAGGAGAGACAGCAGCAGTTGATTCACCTTCTAGAACAATCTGTGCCCAATTTACTGCTTGTTTATTTTTAGAGCTGGCAAATATCTGAACACACCAAGGAACTAGGAGAGTACCAAGTTGATTGCTGTAACACAGAAGCCAAGCAAGTGAGATATGAATCAGGAAATCACAGGTTGAAATCTCATCTTTGCCATGAATTCACCAAGTTTCCATTAACAAGATCCCACTGCAAAATATCACTACCTTGCAGGGTTATTTTAAAGATTGCAACAAGATTTGCATGTGAAGTGCTTGGAACACTCTAATGCTCCAGCTAAAGTGCCATGAACTCAACTTTTGCAATGAATGTATACACAAATTTCTACACTATTCATTTTTCCTCCAATACTTTTTTGTAAGAAACAAATACTAACACTGATGAGGTCTCTCATTCATGGGGTCGCCAGAAGTCAGAGTCAACTTGAGAACAATTTACAACAACAAAGAACCAAGCATCTCAGAACAAAATGAATCTTCCTTTTTAAAAAAAGAATTTAGAGGAGTGCTTTTTAAAAAATGTCTTGTGATGGGAAATTTAAAAGTAACTGAAGAAAAACTACCTCATTTTTTCAATAAATGAACTAAGATTAATTAGCATTATTTTAAGATCAATTTAGTACCGGTATGTATATTTGTCCATGTTGTTGTTGCTATCCCTCATTCCTAATTCCCCTCAAAGCAGCTAACAAATCTAAAACAAGGAGAATAAAATGAGGTTTTCACAAAGTAAATCTAAGTTTTTAATGAATTATGAATCTTTTATGAATTATGAACTGTTAGATATTTAAATAATTAATTTAATGTCCTGTACTTTGAGGACATTATCAGTCTAAGGACACATACACAAGATTCCACTTTTATACATCAAATTAATCAAGCAAAGGTGATGCCTGTTTCGCAGTTCTTTACATCATTGCTTCAATGTAGCCATAGAGATTTGGATACAGAATAACCAAGATCTAGTCAGGCTACTTGGGAGTGGAAGATAATCTGTAACCAGCCACTGTCAGATTTGGCATGCAGACTCTCAGTAACCCACTCCTGAACTGCTGATCAGCAGCATTGTAAGAAGTTTCTATGCGGTCTCTCACAGCATTAATCAGGACTTACCTGGAGGGGCAAGGAGGGGAAACATTTGTTTTGTCTTTAGATTGTCTTTCTGCCTTATGCTGTACTGTGCTGATTGTACTGTGCCAGTCGCCTTATGTACTTTTGTGGATAATATCTTGTCTAAGCCTTTCTACTGCCTCAGCTCTATAGCAGGCTCATGCAATGCTCTCCATACCCAATTACTCCATGGAGAACACAAATGTCACACCAGAAAGAACAAGTCCTTCTACATGCTTAGTTCACTGGATCAAAATCATTGCCAGTTAACAACATCCCTACGGCACACAAGATCAATCACTGAGAAAATGCTGAAACTCACCTTTTCTCTACTTTTCAACCAACTCATGAGAGCAAAAAGGTGGTGGAGTGGTTAGGGATAATCTATTCAAGTGAAAACAAAAATCAGAGATGGGTAAAACCAGAGATGGGGATAGGACCACTGTATAATTGCAAAAATGGAACAGAAGTGGCCTCAGCTTTTCGAGCTCTCCAGAACTATCAACAGCCTGAAAAATGGGCATAACAATGCATCCCATGGAGCTTCAGTATGAGTGCATGCAGATTGTAAAACACTGTGCACATTACTAGTGCTATGTCTGTCACAAATAATAAGGTGCTCCCTTCTTCAGTGTGAAGTTTCTTAGGATCATACATGGGAAAGGCAGGAAACACTGCATATTAAATGTTGCTATTAAAGCAAAACAAACACAATGAAAAGTATCGCAGCAGCTGAGGGGAAAGCCCAGCACTTGAAAACATTTCACCTAAAATGCCCCAGCCAGAATGGGCATGCTGGCCAGCAAATTCTGGGAGTTGTTGTCCAAAAGTGTAATGTTTAAAAGCTCGGGGGGGGGGAACACACACAATTAACATAATAAATAATGGGTGCATAAATACTTGGTTTGCCACCCTACAAATATTTTGAAATACTGCTTCTCAAAGACTGCAAACATAATTTAAATGTATGATGCCTCCATGAAACAAATTCCACTTAATTCATCATGTTTGTTTTACCCAATTAATCAACTATGTTTAAACAATATTACATTACCAAAACCTCATTGCAAATGCCCTTTTCAGATATTTTGGCTGCAATCCTAAACACACGTATCTGGAAACAAAACTATTGAATTGAAAAGGACTTACTTTTCTGTAGACATTTATAGGTTTGTGTTGTAAAAGAAGTGTAAAATAATCTATAATTTAATGAAGAAATAGTACCATACAGGACTGGAAGGGAAGACTGACTGACTAACCATTTTTACTCTTCAGTACAGAAATACACAGCAGCCAAAATAGTCTCAGATACAAACTCTCAGTTCCACTACATTTGACTAATTTGTTATTAAAGTTTCTCTCTCTGCTCAACTGTTTCATTGACTACCAATTCAGTCTTCTTAAAATTATATTTTAGGCTGCTGAGAAATCATTGCAATGTATCTTATGAAGATTGTTGTTAAAAAGAGTTCAAATTTTCTCAGTGTCATCACTTCCTTAGATGTGCCTCTTTCTGACCAGGTCACTGTTTCCTACTTTTCTCTTTATCTTGAAATAGCAATCATACCTGTTGGATAAGATGGGTGGCTGCCATTCCTTTTTCACTGGGATAGGTGGGAGAATGCTACTGATGGTTGCTTTCCATGCAGCATAATGTTATTTTCAAAGAAAAAGAAAGTCAGAGCTTTGTCATTCAAGCTGAAAACTTTGGAGATAATTAAAATGCCCTTTGTGTCTCCTGAGGAGGAAGCTAATAACATGCACAAAAGTGGCTTTGAAAACTCCAGTAAAGTTTTTAGTATTTTGTCTAATTTTGTTTAGCAGTAGCAACAGTTTCTGTTAATGTTGATGCTTGCGTTTTTGTTAACCTGAATCACATCTTACCTTTCTTCACACATTGTCCAGTCTAAATACTAGATGTACTTGGACACAAAATGGAAGAGTTATTGCTAAACTCACCATAGTTGCAGAACAACATAAAGTGCAGTAAAAAACCTTTTCTTTAACATACACTTTTGGTATTTTCATTTATTACTAGCAAAATGTATGCCATTGTGGCAGATAAGCGGGGTACTGGAAAGAAAATTCCAACTGTTTCAGGAATCCAATAAGGTCTCTCCACGAGTCATCACATATTGAAGCAGGTTGTATATAAAACACAATGATGCCTTAAAATTCATTTCTTTGCTTCTATTCAAGAGCACAGTTAGTGGAGAAGAGCTGCCTCCCCCATGACTCCCTCTAGATGTTTTGAGCTATAACTCCCCTCAGCATTTCCAAACATTGGTCATGTTGCCTGATGCTGATGGAAGTTGAAGTCCAACATAGCAGGAGGGTGCCAGGTTGGGGAGGATTAGCTCTCTCACATCATTACTCCATTTTCTTAGGCAGAGTAGGTGTTATGCTTCCATCTTGGCAGCCCATTTGGCTTGTACCATAAGCTGATCCCGCTTTGACATAGCCCAGGATCTGGATTAAAACCTGAAGGTCTGAGTTGGAGGAAGAGGAATGGGAGAAGACCACAACACCTGAGCTTCACAAGCCCATCAATTATAGACCATCCCAGGAAGTAACTTTGGGGGACCCCTTCCACAACTTTATTTATTAAATGTATTTATTATTTATTTCTCTCTCTCTCTATTCTGCCCTATATCCAAGACCACTAAAGAGCAGATGGAATTATTACCAGAGATTTTACTGATGTCACTGCAACTCATCCAAGATTGCTTTGCTTCTGGTGTCTTCAGATAATAATGACTTCTATAGACAGAAAGGGTGGGCAGCTATTGGCCCTCCAGATGGCTCACGTCTCACCATTGTCTATTTGCTGTACACCAAGATGGTGAGGGATGTGTAAAGACACTCACCAGTATAGCTAGAACCATGAAACTCAAAGACTGTGTGGTGCTGATTTAACTATGAGCAGATATTTTCCATGGAGATGGGATTTAAAACACAAGGTTACCTATAGCAACACTGCCTAACTCAAAAGATTCACGTGGTGAAGTAACACCTAAAGCTTGTTGACCACTAGCTCAGACTTAACTTCTAAACCCAGTCTCCCAGAACTTTATCTATGCTCTTCTGATACTTTATCGGAACTTCCAGATTTTTTTTTGTACCACAAGTATTGGTCCTGCCCAAAAATTCCTTGTTGCCAGTATTTATGCACGATTCCACATGGATATGCAGATCTCACTAGGCCACATATTACCTTACCTATCCCTGTTTAGGGATTTGTTTCTCTGAAGCAGGATGTAAGCACATGTGTTTGAACACATATTGATTCTCCTCAGAAAAAGAGATGAATGTAAATCTCCATCCATGATTCAACTTTTCCTCACTCTCCCTCCCTTCCTCCCCAATATATATTCATTGTAGCTTAATTGGAAATAGTTTTACTATATCTAGGGTTTTGGTAAAATTAAATTAACATTAAAAACTATACTAGGAGAAGTGTGTACGGTATTTTATTCTATTGCAATAAAACTGCTTCATATATTTCCAGAATACCAGAAGATAAAGTACCATTTGGTACAGATACAGGTGGTGGATGTGTTCAGAAGCACCAAAGATAAAAAAAAAAAAAAGATCTGGAAGTATGTCCCATGAGTAACAGTTCAGGGAATAGGGTATATTTAGCCTGCAGAAGAGAAAACTAAGGATGTATCCACACTACACAATTTAACTCTTTGATACCACTTTAAATGCCATGACCCTATTCTATGTAATCCTAGGACTTGTAGTTTCATGGGGGATTTTGAATTTTCTGCTGGAAAATGCTAGTACTACAGTTCAGGAGAATGGATTAGAAATTCTAGCAGAAAATTCTCTCTCTCTTACTAAAGTACAAATGTCAGGATTCCATAGGGTGGCACCATAACAGTGCTATCAAATTGCTATAATTGTGTGATATGGAGAGAAGAGAGGATAGGCATCTTCAAATATCTGAAAGGCTGTCATGTTGAAGATGGAATACGTTTGCTTTCTTCTTCTCCAGATGAAAGGACCCAAACCAATGAATTCAAATTGCAAGAAAGGATATTTTGACTAAATATTAGGAAGAAGCTGTTCAGCAGTGGAACAGACTGCTTTGGAGGGTGGTGGGCTCTTCTCCACTGATGGTTTCAAAGCAGAGGCTGGATGGCCATCTGTCACCTGGTTTAGTGATGGATGTCCTGCATTGGCAGGGAGTTTCATTAGATGACTCTTGAGATCCCTTCAAACTCTAAAATTGCATGATTCTATCACATTGCTTTTTGCTGGCCTCATGAATATAAGTTGCACTGATTGTTAAGTACAGTGATTTAGAGAAGATAAAGTACAGGTAAGGGAATACTAGAAATAGAATAGATCATCAGAGATTGAATCAGCAGGAAAAATGACTATTCCGTGTATGCTTGAGTTCAGAATTTCACTGAATGTGTGCACGCATTCATAGCAAGATGTAAACAGATGTAATCTTGTGTAAATAGAATATATGCAGCCTGTATAAAGAAACAGGAGCAGCTGTAGATACTTGATAGCTATTGGCTCTGTTAAGCTTGGCTTTCAGAAGCACATTAATTTCAACTGAACACCCAAAGAACATTATATTAAACATGAGATTTACCTCTCTGATTTATTATCTTGTGCTTTAAGCATTTTGGTAAAGCCTGATAGCGACAGAATTACTTGACACACAAATAAATGTTCTAAAAGAAAATGCTTTCCTCAAAGGTCTTAAAGAAAAGTTTTCTATATTAGTCAGAGTAACATAATAAAGTAATTATAAAGTAAATAAACTAATATATGCTTATTAATTTATGTATTATTTAATTAATAAAGACACAGGAATTTTCTATCAGAAAAGTGAAGGTCGACTTAAAAGATGTAGTTAATAACTGTTGAGAGCCAGTATGGCGTAGTGATTTGAGTGATGGACTATGACTCTAGAGATCAGGGTTGATCACTTAGCCACAGAAACCCACTGGGTGACCTTGGGCAAGTCATATACTCTCAGCCTCAGAGGAAGGCAAAGACAAATCCTCTCTGAAGAAATCTTGCCAAGAAAACCCTGTGACAGGTTTGCCTTAGAGTTGCCATAAGTTGAAAACTACTTGAAGGCACACAACAACAACAACAACAACAACAATTAATGGGATATTTATTTATTTATTCCCCGCCTTTACTCCATAATGGGATTCAAGGCGACTTACAATAATTTTAAAAGGATACAACTGAAAGATTTAATTGCAAAAGTTAAAAAAGAATTAAATATTAGTAAAGTTGGACCCCATATCTGCAGAGATTTGGTTTCTGGACTTACCAAATCTGCATATTATCAAAAAATGACATTGGAATATATAAAATGTGAAAGGAGCTTGAAGTGTGAAAAGTGAGATATATGTATGTATATGTACACATACACATATGTAAGATGAGTAACAATTTTAATATAAAAGGTGGGTTAGCATGTAAACGGGAGCCAGCATGGTGTAGTGTTTTGAGTGTTGGACTACAACTCTGGAAACCAGGGTTCAAATTCCCACATGGCCATGAAAATCTGCTAGGTGACCTTGGGCAAGTCACACACTCTCAGCCTCAAAAAAACCCATGATATGTTTGCTTTAGGGTTGGCATAGGCACACAAGAACAACAACAATAGTATGTAAAGGTAGTCCTAGAAAATTAAAAGAGGGAATTTGGAGTAAGATCTATGGAAGAAATTTTAGTATTTGACTACAGTAGTAAGATCAACATGTGTTTAGAATGTTGTGGGGGGCTTTGTTTAGAGGTACCCTTCTTGATTGGAAACCCATTATTGACTTTTTGAAAAAGAATGGAGTTGATAATGAAGACTATTGGTTTTGACTTGCAGTGGTTCTGCTCCTTCCTCTCAGGCAGATCCCAGAGGGTGAGGCTTGGGGACAGTTGCTCTACTAGAATAGAGCTTAACTGTGGCATTCCTCAGGGTGCCATTCTGTCCCCGATGCTATTTAACATCTATATGAAGCCACTGGGAGAGATCATTCAGAGGCATGAAGTACGGTGTCATCAGTATGCTGATTACACCCAGATATATTTCTCCATGTCTCGGTTGTCACCTTTGATTTAAGATGGTGTCTCTCCTCTCAATGATTGTCTTAAAGCAGTAATGGACTGGATGAGGAAAAACAAATTGAGACTGAATCCAGACAAAATGGAGGTACTAACAATTACGGGCCCGAAACCAGGTCTGGGAGTACAACTTCCAATTCTGGATGGAACTACACTCTCCTCCAAGGACTGTGTTTGTAGTCTGGGGTGCTCCTGGACCTGTTGCTCCTGATGTCTAATCAGGTAAATGCGACAGTCAGGAGTGCCTGTTATCAACTTCAGCTGATACGCCAGCTGCACCCTTTCCTGGAAACCAGGGACCATGAAACTGTGGTACATGTGCTGGTAACCTCCCGTCTCGATTTCTTTAATGCACTCTACGTGGGGCTACCCTTGTGCTTGACTCGGAAACTTCAACTAGTTCAGAACATGGCAACCAGGTTGATTTCTGGTGTTTCCAGAAAAGAGCACATAACACCTGTGCTAAAAGCTTTCCACTGGCTGCCTATTAGTTTCCGGGCACAGTACAAGGTGTTGGGTATAACCTTTAAAGCCCTACATGGCTTGGGTCCAACTTACCTCTGGGACCGCCTCCTTCCATACTACCCTCCCCGTGCACTTCGGTCCTCTGGGAGGAATCTGTTACAACCTATGAAAACAAGGCTGTTGGTGACCTCGCAGAGGGCCTTCTCTGCTGCCGCTCCCAGATTATGGAATGGCCTGCCAGATGAGATCCGTCTTATTACCACCTTAGACAGCTTTTAAAAAGCTGTCAAGATGGATCTTGTCCGGCAGGCCTTTCCTGAATAACTATCCCGGCCCAAAGACTTGGCTGTCCTTTTCCTTTAAGCTACCATTGGAACTTTTAAAAAATTATTGTATGCTTTTAATTTTTTTCTAATTTAATATATTTTTAATTATTGTATGTTTTTAAATCTCGTCTAATATAATATTATTTTAAGGGGTGGGAAGGCTAGGGTACTGCAGTTATGGAGTTTTTATATCGTAAGCTGCCCCGATTGTGTTGCAGAGGGGTGGGATAGAAATAAATTTATTATTATTATTATTATACTTAGATTTAGAGGCAAAGTATATTTTTTTTTATGAAATAAGGGGAGTTAGAAGGTTAGGAATTATCAATGACCACAGAAAATATAGCTGGAAGTCATATATATTCTTGTAGTGTAGTTTGTACTGTATATTATTTTTCTTTGTATGTAGTGTAATTTTATTATGTATGTTTTTTCTTAGATGTATTAAATGTCTAGTCTATGTAGAATCTTAATAAAAAGGAGGGGGGAGGGATTACCAAATCTGTTAGTCAACTTAGAAGGAAATGCACTGGCAGGAAAAACAAACAAGTGAAAAGCTATTGGATTTGCACTCACAACCAGGATAAGGAAATTAACTCACAACATTAGCCTGGATCCTATTGTTAGCTCCAACTAGAGTAGAACCATTGAACCAATGGGATTTACCTTGGTATTAACTTACCATTGAACCTGTGATGCATTTTTAAAGTGAAATCAGCATTGCAAAATTCAGAGAAACATAGGCTCATAATGACAATTATGCTAAGTGCCTTGCATTAGTTTGGGATGTATGAATCACTTTGGTTTGCTTCCGAATATAGCCCAAAAGAAATTGGAGAACATTTCTACATTACACACACTGTTATAGAGCTATGATCAATGGGTTTGTTTGTTTTTTTCATGAAAAATAATTTCTGGAGACTGTGCATTTGAAAGGAGAAGAAAGGAAGGTTGTGATTTAACCTCTTACCAATCTCCCACTTTCCAACTCGACAGCTACCCAAGCTGCATTACCCCATGTGATCCAAGATATATATATATTTATAAAGATAATTAGGCATCTGTAAGTCAATGAGAGTGGGGGACATCTGGCGGTGCAATTCTGAGCAGAGAGATAGCCAGCAGTAAAATAGTTAAGCATTATCATCCCCACCCCACACACCATTCAAAATTGCATCCTCCCAAGACTGCTTTCATTTCAAAAATATGCTGAAGCATCCATCTGTGTGTAATGTGTAGTTTGGCCCTCACTTTTTTTTATACAGTGTACATATTTGTTCCCATCAATTTTAATTCCTATGATGGCTGAGACAGCAATATCTACCAATAGTTGCATATATCAGTTAGAGGAACATGTTTAGACAAGGGCTGTGGTGATATCAAACAACATTTATTTGGCATTTGATATGTTGCTTCAAGGAAAAACGCACACCATGAAATTGGCACTTGTCATTTTATTTTAAATTTTCAAGAAACAACATTAATGACAGTAACAACAACAACAACAACAACAAATCATGATTGGTACACTAAGGACTTTTTCGGACAAAGAAAAAACAACACTAGCAGCCTTGCCACGTTGCGAGGCTGCAGCGCTGCAGGGCGTCCGTTTTGCATGACGCCCGTCCCTAGCGGTACTGTTGCAGTACCGCTGGGACATTTGAGCATTATATTTCGGCGATTTTTACTCACGATCGTTGAGTGGCGATCGTGGCGAGGCTGCTAGCATTGTTTTTTCTTTGTCCGAAAAAGTCCTAAGAGTCACTGGACCACTTGATGTCAAATATGTGGTTTGGCTTCAGTGGCACTCCCCTATGCAAATAGTAAGTATAGCAGAACTATAAGGATGCTGTTTGTAACCAGGAATGGTGTAAAAAGTTGACACCCAGGAACTGTCAGACGTAGAAGACATTAACATTCTGAACAAAATGATCAAGGTCAGCTGTACAAATACCGTATATTGCTGCATACAAGACTACTTTTTAACACTTTAAAATCTCCTCAAAAGTGTGTGTGGGGGTCTTATACCCCAGTAATCATACTCCCCTGCTGTGAGAATGATTGAAGTGTAAAATGGCCTGGGCAGTTTTCCCAGCAGATCCTTCCTCCTGCTGTGAGAATGACAGCTTTGCCTTTGAAGAGTTAAATGGCCCTCCATTTAGCTCAGGAGAGTCAAAATAATGTTTCTTTTCAGGACAAGTTAGCCTAAAATTAGAATTTCTGGATTCAGACTTATCACTCTGCATCAAATTTTGTCTATGGTGAAATTCTCTTGTCTACCACTGTGGCTCTAAAATCATTAATGTGCTCATTCATTAATGTGCTCATTCAAAAATTTGGGATTTGATAGCTTCATATTAACCAACTTACAGTATTAATGCAACCTTACTTTCCAAAGATTGAACACCACAGAGATTTTTCAAAGTATCCCATGCTTTTTTAGCTGTTCTCAGTCTTTTAATTTCACAGACTATTCCATCATCTATAGCCACTGAGCTGGCTGGCTGGTGGGGGGCAGGCTTTCCAGCCAGGTGGCTGGCTGGATGGGGGGGGCAAAGTCTATATTTTAACTTAAAAATTGGGGGGGTTGTCTTGTGCACCCAGTCGTCTTATATGCCAGAATATACGGTAGGCAGTGACAACAACTAGTTTATGTGGCAGATGCTGGACCCACCTTTCCAAATCCCCTGTCTATTCCCCTCTACTAGAGCAGTGCTACTCAATATGGTGCTCCATGGACCAGTGATGGTCCACAAGCCATCAGCGGCCAGTCCCTGGCATGTTTCCAGGAAGAAAAGAAATAATTACAGTCAATGGGTCCAAATATAGTACCGGTCCCTGGTACATTGGAGCAAAAAAAAATGCTGGTTCCCCCACATCAGATAATTAAGGAAGCACTGGTCTAGAGAACAGAGCTGTAAGTGCTACACTGCCAGTGCAGCCTTTAAATTAGTGCAGTGGAGGACACAGCCCAATAGCCAATATTGAATCAAGGTTCAATGACCGTTCAGTTTGCTTCAGTACATAGAATACAAGGGAACCATATTGTCCTTTTCCTTTGTCCATTACCCCAGGCAGCAAAAACTGCTCCTTGGAAAATTCCAAGAAAATATCAAGTTTCTAATATGTTAGGGAAATTAGCAGCAACTCAACTTTAGCTATGCAAGAGTGGGTAACAATGGAATCTTTTAAACCTTTGTCTACTGGTAATAGTCTGGATGGAATATGTACACATTTAAAATTAAGTATGTTTTTTTTTTAAGGAGTTCAAAAATAACACCAAACACACACACATTCACCCAAAGAAAACATTCACACAAGGCTATAGAAAAATAGTAGGAAAGCTTGGATAGGAGGTAGCAAGAGGATTTTGAGGTGATACAGACCTGTCCTGTAGTCAATCTGGCAGAGTGGATGGAGGAACCTGGGTTGGCTAACAGAGTAACAGAGTTTCCCCCCTATTACAACTGTGTGCAATGAGGCATATTTTGGGTTTTTTTTTCATACCTCCAAATATACCTGAGGGGATTGGTTGCTTCATGGGTTGAAACAATGAATTCCATGAGCCTTCATGGATTGCACAATGAGTTTCCTGGTATTGACAAAAGGTGTAGAAAGATTCTAAATGTGTTTCTTAATGTCCCATGATTGAATTTTAACAGCTTTGAGCCACTTCTTTTAGGTTGGGAGTTGAGGAGAGGAAATTTCACAATCAGCAAATACAAAAGGGTTTCTCCATCCATTAACCTTCCATTTATGTGGAATGTGTCTTCTTTTGGCCCTTCAGCCCCAGGCCTTCCTTTCCAAGGAAAAACAAAAAGGACCTTTTTCTGAGACCATCCTGTCTTTTACCCTTGTAAAAGGCCACATTAATGAACCAAGCTTGGCCAGTTTCTGAGGCCTGTGAAAATGGGGTGTAGGGCAATGCTAACATTCCAGAAGTGGGGTGCTTTCGAAGTGGGGTGAAAGCTTATGCTTACACTTTGGCAGCCCTGCCTGTGGGAGGGAAATATATAACATCCTTGAAAGTACAGAGGTGTAAGAAGGGAATTATCTAATCTTTTTTTTTTCCACAATACTTTTTATTAATATTATTATCGGTAACAACTTATCACCTTTATAAGACTTCCCCATCTGTCGAATCCCAATTTATATAGTAACATAGTTTTCTTCCCCTTGCGTCTCTATAAACTAAAATATTTCCCATTATGCATTATACATATAACTCTACCAACAAATAACATATTGTTTTCTATCTTTACCATACTCTTCATCCAATATATTGCATATAAAATAAATCTTACTTTCTCCTCTCTTCAGTCCCATTAGGAAAAACAAAACAAAACAATAAGTCATATATTCATGTCTTTACCTAAAATCGCTAATACACTCCTGTATCATAAATTAAATTCTCAGCTTTTCCATTTCCACGGTGAATCCCCAATTCAAAATTCAAAATATATATTGACCTACTAAATCTAGTTACTTCAAACTCCCATTTTCAATTTTTCCAATCCCCCCTCTTGTATGTAATTCCACAAAGGAGCCCATGAATCCATAAACGATTTGTCTTTTTTGTTTTCCAAAAGATAAGTAAGTTTGTCCATTTTAGCAATATCCAATAACTTTTCAAACCACTCAGCCTCTGATGGGATCTCCTCTTTCCTCCAGTACCTAGCGTATACAATCCTGGCGGTAGTACACATATGCCAAAGTAGCCTTTTCGTTTTTCCATTTTCATTTACCAGATTAGTATTCTCATAAATTCCCAACAAAAAAATTTCAGGTAGCAGCTCTATTTTCTTATTCAAAATCTTTTGAATTTTCGCTTGTATCATACCCCAAAATTTCCTTGCTTTTCTACACCCCCACCACTGATGAAAAAAAGTTCCCTTCCCTTCCTTACATTTCCAGCATTGATTGGAGGCACCTGGCGTCATTTTCGCAATCATCACTGGAGAGAGATACCACCTTAGCATTATCTTTAAGGCATTTTCTTGCAAATTATAAGATCTTGTAAGTTTTGCCACTCTGTTCCAAGATGCTTCCCATCCTTCAAATTCTATATTCCTGCCAATATCCATAGCCCAATTCACCATATACTCTTTAACTACTTCCCCTTCTGTTTCCAACCTCAACAGAAAATGATAAACTCTTGATAATAGGTGCGCATTACCGTTATCCAAAATCTTTTCAAAATTAGATTTACTAAGCTCAATACCCCCTTCCGCTATATCACTCTTAAATCTCTCCTTTAATTGAAGATAGGGAAACCATTGTATATTTATCCCTTCCTGATTTAATTGGGATCTGTTCTTTAAGTTTATGTTCTCCTTAGTACCCAGGACCAGATCTTTATAGGTCAACCATTCCGTTTCGTATCTTAAACTCCTAATTGATAGCGCTTCTGCTGGAGATACGCAACTGGGTAGTTTTAAGAACAGATACTTCTTATACTTAGACCATACCTTATACAGTGGTTTACGAATGGAGTGATTATTGAATTGCCTTTGAGCTTTTACCTTTTGGTACCACAAAAAGGGAATTATCTAATCTTGAACATAAGTTTCTATGTGGGACAAGTGATGAAATTAGGACTGAATATAACATTGTAAAAAGTAGATTTGGGGTGCATCTACACTGTAGAAATAATGCACTTTACACCACTTTAAGTGTTGTAGTTCCATCCTATAGAAACCTTGCATTTGTAGTTTTACAAGGTCTTTAGCCTTATACTGGTGCGTCACAAAACAACAAATTCTTAGATTCTGTAGGATGAAGCTGTGGCAGTTAAAGTGGCATCAAACAGCACTATCTCTGCAGTGTTGATGCACCCTAAATTATCTTGCTTGAAACCTACTTCCCAAACATCTTTCCCTGCACTCTCACTGGTTTTTACATTGCTACTCACCTTTTTTGCACCCTCTGGCATACTGGAATGGTACATTCTGTGTACATAGAAATACATTTGAAATCAAGTTTAAATATTGTGCATTGGGTTTTGGAATGGGGGGGTGGGCTTTCCAATAAGGTAGTGGCAACTGGGGGCTACCATGTCAGCAGAGTGGTGAGTCTGTTCTGGGTTTTAGTACAAACTTTAAACGATGTAATCAAGGTGGTGAATCCAATCCCTAAAATAGGGTTTACACATTGAATTGTATGTTTAAAGTTCAGACTAAAGCCCAAAGCAGAGTCACTTCCCAACTGACATCAAAGCCATGAGCTGCAACTACTTTAGAGGAATTCATACCAGAAGATGTGTTCTGTAAAAAGAAAGGAAAATAAATAAAATGAGTAAAATAAAATATTCAAAATCACCTTTGAGATCAATTATCTTCCTTTAAATTCATATCTCTGGGAAGAACTTTAATGATTTTGCCTTGGAGATATTTTTAAATGTTTCATAAGATTTACTGCAAATCTCTGGGAACATCTCAGAAAATCTCTCCTTTACTTTATGGCTGCTATTTGAAGCTGTTGGATGTGTCCTATTATTTCTAAAGGTTAGGTATCATAGCACTGGCTATTTGCCCAACCATTTGATCTTCAGGGTTAAATATTTTACCAAGTATAGTTTATTTATGCAAGCAAATTTGAAAATGTTGTAAACAGATCATTCATTTTCCCCCTTCATATCTTTGATCCATAAAAGAACTCATCACACAACCTAAGCTCTAAGGTATGTGAGTCATTTGACCTATCAAGCCAGAAGTGTACAGGTTGAATATCCCTTATCTAAAATACTTGGGACCAGAAGTGTTTTGGATTTCATATATTTATTTATTTATTTATTTATTTATTTATGGATTTTGGAATATTTACATATATATATAATGAGATACCTTGTAGATGGGACCCAAGTCTAAACATGAAATTCATTTGTTTCATCAACACATAGCCTGAAAGTAATTTTATACACAATATTTTTTTAAAAAAATTGTGCATGAAACAAAGTCTGTGTACTTTGAACCATCAGAAAGCAAAGGTGTCACTATCTCAGCTACCCATGTGGACAATTTTGGATTTTTGAGTATTTCAGATTTCCAGATAAAGGACATGTATGACCTGACTCTTACAATAGCAGCTTTATTTCTTATTTGTGTGGGTGTGGTTGTCTTTGTAAGCTAGCTAGAACTGGTTTGGTTTATGGAACCTTAGGGGTCATCTAAACAGTGAAAAAAATATGAACGGTGTGCAAATGAACAGCAATCCATTCAGACAGCTGTTTGCCAAATTATTGGAATGTATAAAAATATACTGTTTAAAATATCAGGGTATGTTGTCCCTGTTTAAACATCCACACTGTATTTCACACGTTAGTGGAGAATACAGCCAATTTAGCAGAGTTTAATGCAAACGCAGCAGCATCTTGTGTCAGAATGTTAGCATACATATAAAAACCACAGCTTAGTAAATAACCAAACACCCTTTGTCTTTTCCCAAGTTGTTTAACCAGTAAAATAACCACTCAAGACTCAAAAGTTAGTTTAAAAAGTACAAATGCATCTTTACTCACAGTTTAGAGAGCTCATTCTTGGCATGAATAAGAAACTCCATCAAAA
Organism: Gambelia wislizenii; assembly: GCA_030847615.1. Classification (NCBI taxonomy): domain Eukaryota; kingdom Metazoa; phylum Chordata; class Lepidosauria; order Squamata; family Crotaphytidae; genus Gambelia; species Gambelia wislizenii. Next base: position 338,831,594 of record JAUMIR010000001.1, on the reverse strand, counting down.
CAAACTAAAACTACTTTAAAATGCTTAAAAACTACATTGTTGCAAAACTATGTTCAGGACACCCCTGGACGGGGTCCTCTCAGTTCAAGGGCCACGCGGTTTGTTAAAGGATCATGGCTTCTGGAACAAAGAAGGATACTCAGACACTCCCCTTCATCCCAGATTCACCAATAGCAAAACTATAGGAAGTTACATCAGCTCATCTCATATGGCTTCTTAGTTAACCCTTCAATAGCAAAACCATTTCTACTTATTGGACTGCAAACTATATTTTCCAACACCCCCTCTCAGTCCAATAAGTGAAATATAATTCCAAATTTTGCACATAGTCTCTGGAACGCATCTCTTGGCAGTGGCTTCGTCAGGATATCCGCTGTCATCTCATCTGTTGGACAATATCTCATTTTAATCACACCTGCAGTTACCAGCTTTCTGACATCATGAAATTCACTCTTTATATGCTTGTTTTGTGTGGTTACTTTCTGCCCACTCTCAGATATCTTAATACAACTCTGGTTATCCTCAAATAGAGTCACAGGCTTTTGTCCTGAAATGCATAAGTCAACAAACAAATCATCAAGCAATCTTAACATATTACATGCATGTGCTGCAGAAACATATTCTGCCTCTGTGGAGGAATAAGCTACCACCACCATACATATACAGGCAGCCACTTGTGGATATTGAGTCCCTTCTGAATCTGGTCCAATCTGCATCTGCAAAACAAACAAGATCTGGATTAGCATTAGCTGGTAACCTTAACTGTACATTTATGGATCCCTTTAAATATCTCAAAATTCTCTTCACTCCATTCCAAAATGTCTGTGTTGGCACATCTACTTTCTCTTTAAGAACTCTAACAGCATAGGCAATATCAGGCCTGGTCCTCTGGTTAAGCATTTCAGTTCCTCAATAACTCTCTTGTACATATTATTGTTTGGCAAAAGTTCACTATACTCATTACTCTTGATTGGTGTGGCAACATGATGTGCGTCTTGCAATCCAAAAAGCTCTAACAAGTCAGCAATTCTCTGTTTCTCACTCAATAGAAAAGATCCATCTTCTTCTCTTTCAATTTCAATGTCCATAAATCCTGTTACATCTCCATGTTCCTCCAGTTCAGCAATCCTTTTTAAACTTTTCACAATCTGTTTGTAGTCAGCATCTCTCTGTGTAGCAATAAGCACATCACCATCATTAATCAGCACATATGTAAACAGTTCATCTTGGATTTTGCTATACAGCCTCTTATTTGTTTCTCCTTGTTGAAAATCCAAACACTCCAGTATTGCATGCAAGTTCTCACTTTCCATAGTAACATTTCTGACATCCATCTGCTTGGATGCAGCCAAACTTAGAAACAGTCTCATAGAAATGAATTCCATATGCTTTGTTGCCTCATCTGTAGGCATTTGCTCACCATCTCCTCCTTCTGTTGACTTCTCATGCGACGCCACCCCGCAAGGTAGCCAAATCTCTCAGGAGGGACACCTCTATTAGGTCTGAGATCATACCTGGGAGGTTCCTGATTCTGATCCTGGTGACTTCCTTCCTGTTCACCATCTGCTTTACCACCATCCAGATTGATCAGATCAGCTCCCACATGATTCTCTGAAACATAATGCTGCACAGAATATTCACTCTCTGCTTCTGAAATCACAGACATGTTATCCTCCTGTTAATAAAAATCAACATTATCCTCTTCTTGAAAATCAAGCACAGTTCCTGTTAAACCCACTTTTTTGCTTTCATCAAAATATACCACATGTCTGCTATATACTTTACCAGTCTTTAAATTCATCACTGTGTAGTTTCTTGTTCCACTTTTGTATCCAATCAGCATAATCTCTTCAGATGCTGGATCCAGTTTTCCTCTCAGTTCCCTTGGAACATATGCATGTGCAATACATCCAAATGTTCTAGTGTGTTTAACTGATGGGGGTCTCCCATGCCAAATCTCAAAAGTTGTTTTCTCTATGCCTTTTGTGGGTAGGCGGTTCTGTAAGTAATTAGCAGTAGCAATAGCGTTGCCCCACATACTATTAGGTAGTCCAGCATTAGCCAAAAGACACCTTGTCATCTCAATTAGCATACGAAATTTTCTTTCAGCAATAGAGTTCATTTCTGGAGAGTAAGAAACAGTCTTAATATGTTGTATGCCATACTCTCTCAAGAATTGTTGTGTATCATTTGATAGGTACTCACCACCTCAGTCACTTTTCAAAGCTTTGGGATTCCTTCCAAACATATTTCTCACCATGGCAGCATACGCACGCAGTGCATCACACATCTCGCTCTTTTGTCTGAGCAGATACATCACAGTGTATCTGGAAAAATCATCTATGAAGGTTAGTACATATCTATTTCCTCCAAATGAGGACACTCTCATTGGTCCCATTATATCAGAATGAATGAGGTCCAGAACTCTGTTGGACCTTTTCTCAGTTCTCTCTGGAAATGAAGGCCTTGTTGCCTTTTGTTCAACACACACTATGCATCTCTGTACATTGTTACTATTTTGTTGCCTTTTTACCTTGATTCCTGTTGCCAAACCTTTCTCTTGAAGTTCCATAATTGCATCACAGTCACAATGCCCAAGGCGCTTGTGCCATAAATCCATGCTCTCTTCATCAGTACAGCTTGTCTGTGCCCATAGGCTTGTTTATCTGGAGAAGTAAAAAACTTAAAAAGACTATCATTATCCTTATATGCCTTTAAGTATACTGTTCCATTTCTGTCATTAAACACAGTGCACACATCTCTTTGAAACAGTACAGAAAATTCTTTTTCTGTCAAAGCTGAGACACTGAGGAGATTTGTTTTTAATTCTTTAACATAGTCAACATTCTCCAGTATTTGTGATTCACATCCATCATGTGCTGCAAGATTCAACTCACAAGTCCCAACTGCCTGTATTGGAATCTTAGATCCATCAGCAATTTGCAACTCTCCATTATTATTATAGTTTAACTCTATGAAATTGGTTGCAGAATTTGTGCTATGATTTATGGACCCACTGTCTATCAGCCATTCATTGTTTCCATTATTACTCTTATTTTGTTTATCATTATTGTCCACAGCATAAAAAACTGTTCTTAAAGCAAACATGCTCACTTTTTCTTTGTCTCTGTTTGAATTCCTTTGTACACACTGCCCCCTCCTGACAGAAACTGTCTCTGCAAATTCACTTTGAGCAAACATGGTTCTTTGTTGAAATGCTTTGTTACTATTTGGGTGGAAATGCTGGCCCCTCTGGCCAAAATCTCCACTTGCTCTGCACATCCTGGCAATATGTCCAACTCCATTAAAAACAACGAATCTCCTTTTGTTTGTCTCTGGGAGGCACATTCCTTTGTTGTTTGTTAGCAATGTAACTTTGTTCATCCATATATCTCCCTGCCACTTCTTCACCATAACTCTGTTCCAACTTGCATAACATTTTCTGAGCTGTATCACAATTAAAAACTTCACAAATCTGCTCATGGTTTAAATTCTCAAACAAAATTAATCTTGCTCTAGCATCTGTAACTCTCCAGTTTGGATCATCAGGCTGTGCTTTCTGTAAACAATCTATAACTTTGGCTGCTTCAAACTGTTTTAAAATAATTTCTTTCCACTGTGAAAATGCCCCCTTTCTGAGGCTGTTAGTCTGCTTCAAATCTTCAGTCACCATTTTTCACACACAGCCAGATAAGCCTTTCTCTCTGTTATGTTAATGAGCAGCAAATGGTTCTCCTCTTTACTTCCTTTATGACTGAGGAGCCATAAAACAAAAATCTCTGCCAGCTCTCTCAACTCTCTTTGTTCCCTCAGGGAAAAACTACAATACTGCCTTTTGTTTAAAATCAGCTTCACTTGGGAAAGGGTGAAAAACCACGCTTCTCTTTACTTTTAAAATAACAAACCATGAAAAATTTTGGTTATCTAAGCAAAACACAAAATCCAAAACTCTTCAAAAATTCAAAATAAAAAATATGCAGCTTAAACATTCATAAACTGGGCCCATAACCTATTGGAATGTATAAAAATATACTGTTTAAAATATCAGGGTATGTTGTCCCTCTTTAAACATCCACACTGTATTTCACACGTTAGTGGAGAATACAGCCAATTTAGCAGAGTTTAATGCAAACGCAGCAGCATCTAGCATCAGAATGTTAGCATACATATAAAAACCACAGCTTAGTAAATAACCAAACACCCTTTGTCTTTTCCCAAGTTGTTTAACCAGTAAAATAACCACTCAAGACTCAAAAGTTAGTTTAAAAAGTACAAAAGCATCTTCACTCACAGTTTAGAGAGCTCATTCTTGGCAGGAATAAGAAACTCCATCAAAACAAACTAAAACTCCTTTAAAATGCTTAAAAACTACATTGTTGCAAAACTATGTTCAGGACACCCCTGGCTGGGGTCATCAAAGTTCTAGGGCCATGTGGTTTGTTAAAGGATCATGGCTTCTGGAACAAAGAAGGATACTCAGACACTCCCCTTCATCCCAGATTCACCAATAGCAAAACTATAGGAAGTCACATCAGCTCATCTCATATGGCTTCTTAGTTAATCCTTCAATAGCAAAACCATTTCTACTTATTGGACTGCAAACTATATTTTCCAACACAAATATGTGTCATTTGGAAGGGGGGCCAAAAAATCCACCATATAGTCCGTTCGTGCTGCATCCAGGGCTTTGTCTGGATTTTTCCAAAAGATCTGTATGACATGCGAACGAGCAACAATTTGAACACTCACATTTGCACACATATGAAGAGACAGCATTATCTGACTGACTGGATGAGCACAGGGGGCAGGGGTGGCAAAGAGGGAAAACGGCAGCGGCAGCCATGTTGGATTTTTGGCTGCGCAAGGATCCAGTAAGTCAATCAAACGGCAATTTTATACTCTTTTTAAAAAATTCTTTTTGTTGTAAACACAAAATAATGCCTGTGCGCACCACAGGAGCTGGGTTTTTTTGTTTTTTGTTTTTTTAAATCGTGACAGCAGATTTAAAATTGTGAGTAAATCACTCATGGCAGCCACCTGGATAGGGGTCATGCGAAGTTTAGGGGGGAGTTTTAGCCATGTAGGCAGATCTCATTGTTGCCAACACCTGCCTTTTTGGACATGTTTGTATTATTTCCCCCTCATATAGACAGGACCATAGTCTGTCTGAATAGCAAAAGTAAACAGCTGAGCTTCTGCATTTGCAGACTCAGCCAGATTCACCCGTCCCCTTCCCATGAAAGAGTACACAACACAGAATATCTTCACAAAATATATTGGGTATATATGATTAACAAAAAGAATAGGTATATGAGGTTAATAGTTGAATATTGGCAATAAAAAGGCCACAACTTGCTAATGGCTGTAAATCGTTGGCACCAATTACATGTGTCTGGATCCCTTCATTAACCAACCTTGTATTGGCCAATGGACTGTTGTCAGCTGCCACTGACACGAACGCATGGAGGGGAGAGACCTAAAAAGCTCTGCCCGCTTGACACTCTCCCCTCCCCTGTAAAACAAGTTTATAAAAAGAGGGGGTGTTACCGTGAACTTGAATTTGAGCTTAAACTTGAACTTGATGGACACCCCCCTTCTGCTTACCCCAGATCGGGGCCCATGCTCTCCACCAAACAAGTTGTGACGTGAAAGGTAATACAGCTTACTAATAACACTACCAAACATAGACAGAAGAATGAGAGATGGAGGGTGGGTCTCTGGCTCCTCAGAGCCAACTGCGGTCTCTGACATCAGGGGATGGCTAATATACCAGCCCCCAGTGCAGAGACCGTGTCATCTGGCTGTGCCAGAAGATGCGACCAGAAGTCCTGCCCCCTGCCCAGGCCAGCAACCATGTGGCTGCCGGTGCTGCCCACCATGGACGGAGCTCTGGGCAGGCTGCAAACAGCCCACCAGATGAGCCCAGTATCCCCCCTTGCAGACCCAGTCCAGATGCACCTGTTCCCTTCCCATGTAATAATACACAACACAGAATATCTTCACAAAATATATTGGGTACATATAATTAACAAAAAGATTAGGTATATGAGGTTAATAGTTGAATATTGGCTATAAAAAGGCCACAACTTGGTAACAGCTGTAAATGGTTGGCACCAATTGCATGGGTCAGGATCTCTTCATTGACCAACCCTGTGTTGGCCAACGGAGTGTTGTCGGCTGCCACCGACACCAACATATAGAGGGAAGAGCCCCGGCTAAGCTCCGCCTGCTTGACATTCTCCCCTCCCCTGTGAAACAAGGTTATAAAAAGAGGGGGTTACCTTGAACTTTAACTTAACATATACCCCCTTCTGCTTACCCTGGATCAGGGCCCATGCTATCCACCACAAAAGGTGGTTCCCCAATAGGACACACCTTCCACCAACCACCTAACAGCTGCCACCAATTGCCAAGGCCCTGGTCCTCAGCTGGACTGCATTGATATGGCCAACTCCAGCCAGATGTATGCCGCAAAGGCCCCAGAGCACCACCTGCCCAGCCACTTGATGGTCTCTGTTGGCATGTCCCCTTGTGCCACCATAGTCACCGCTCCTATATGGAAGGAGTGGCTCCCAAAGTCCTCGGCCAGCAATCCCAGCTGCCGCACTGCAGCTTTCAATACACTGACGAACTGGAACCTGGTCAGTGGAGACCCATCCCTGTGTATGAACAGGGGCCCTGGCCCGGTGACGCGCTCCACCAGGAATCTGCACATCATGACCACTGGGCACGGAGATAAACCAACCAAAGTCCGCAGCCATAGAGTCACCCCTTTTCTACATTGATTGCACTTGGAGCACCGGATACACGTGCTCAGCGTGTCATTCCTCAAAGATATGTTGCAGAGCTGCAGCACCCTGCTGACACATCTCCCTTGGAGGAACTTACCAGCTCTCCAACATGTAGCACCCCAAAGAAGGTGGTTGTGTAGGCCTTACCAAACAGCAGGGCCTCATAATGTGAATGATAAACCATCTGCAGAATGGTCACCAGCTTGGCCAGCACACCGTATGTAATCAGCCACCTGGAATCCGCTGCCCATTGACTCTTCCTCCTCCAGCCTTCGACCACCTTGCAGATGAGAAAAGTTGTGCAGGGACCACCCCAGCCTGCTGCTTTGATAAAGAAGGAAATACTGGCCATGTGCATGGAGAAGGTATGTGGAGTCAGTCCCTGGTCTTTCAAGGATGCAAGATAGTGCAACACCTTGTGTTCTGCCGTCGGCCAGGAGCACCTGTAACAGTGTCTTCTAAAGCAAAAAATTGGTCTGCCACCCCCTCTGTGGCTGGCTTGTGTCGATGGTGCCAAGGAGTCTGCCAAGTTCTCTCCCAAGGTTCCAAAAGACCAAGACAATGCATCTGCAATCTCATTATCAATGCCAGGGATGTGGCGGGTGGAGAAGCTGATGTTTGACTGAAGGCAAACTAGCACAAATCTGTGGACAAGCCACATAACTCTCTCCGACCTGGAGGATTGCCTATTGATAATCCTGACCACAGTCTGATTGTCATACCAAACACACACTTTTTTTTGTCCTTGAACTCCTCCCGCCAGAGAACCACAGCCACTAGAATTGGGAAAGACTCAAGGGAGGTTAACTCACATGACATCCCAGCCTCCCCACCATTGCTTGGCCCGTGGTTGAGAACACCAATGACCATTGTAAAACACCCCGAATCCCAGGCTGCCAGCTGCATCTAAATGAACCTGCAGCCCTCCCTCCAGAACCTTGTGTTCCTGCCACAAAGTGATGCCATTATAATGATCTAAAAAGTCCAACCACACCCTGTGATCTTCTTTCACCCCTTTTGTCAAGTGGATATGATGATGAGGAGAGCAGACCCCCACCATGATGCATGCTAACCAGGCACAAAAGGCCCTGCCTGGCACTACCACTCTGCATGCAAAGTTCAAATGGAGCAACAAGGACTGCACTTCCTTAAGAGTGCCCTTTGTCCTCAACATGAGGCCCTGCAGTTTCCCCTTGAGCCCCCCCCCCACCAGTTTGTCAGCTGGCAAACAGGAAACCCCTTTGACGGAATCCAGCTGAATCCCTAAGTATAATAAAATCATCACAGGTCCCACTGTTTTGTCCAGAGCCAGGAAAATCTAATCTCCTGCATCAGGTCCTGAAAGGAAGAAAGCAAAGACACGCATTCTGCCTCCCCCCAGCCAGTCCCATCATGAGAAAGTCATCCATGTAGTGCGTGACAAATGGTGACCCAGCCCTGCATTGTAACGCCCACTCCAGAAATGTGCTGAATGTCTCAAAATCTGCACAGCTGATGGAGCAGCCTATGGGCAAAGCCATGTCATCATAATACCACATGCCCTGGAATTTGAAACCCAACAGACAGTGGTCATCCGGCCAAGTGTGTCATCCAGTCAGCAACCTGAAAGCTGACTGGATGACACACTTGGCCATGAGGGCCCCCTGCCCAGATGTCTGTAAGAGCTTGACCGTATGGTCCAATGACATACACTTAACCAAGCACAGCTCTGACGGTGTTGCACCATTGACCAACAATCCCTTCAGGTACAACAAGTGATGAATGAGCTGTTACTCACCCGGATTCTTCTTGTACACAATCCCTAGGCATGAAATCTGTAGGTTTGGCATGGGAGGTTCAGTGAAAGGGCCCACCGCCCTGCCCGCCTCCTGCGCCTTGTTAATTTTGGGGGCTAAGATGTCTGGCAGCTGCATGGCCAATTTCAAATTGCCTGACACTGTGGCATCACGGAGACCCACAAATGGTATCCAAAAATCATGTTTGAACCCTTCAGCTAAGTAGGCAGATGCTCCTTTTTTGGATAAGTTGCAAGGAGAAGCAGCAAAGCATGCAGTTTCACTGGTGTATATGCCATGCCCCCCCTTGGTTCCCCTGACTTGGGCACCGTATTTGGCACTCCCCTGCCCGGTGTTGGTTCTCCACCCTGTCTCCCTTCTGGTGCCGGTTGAGGCAGGGTGGCTGATCCAAAAGGACTGTGACTCTGAAGGCTGCTTGGTGCAGGACATCTTGGGGTGCACACCCGCACACGCTTCACAGGAGTGCTTGAACCATCAGCGATATCTGGTGTGCTTACCTGAATTGTACTCCCAGCAGACCATGCGCTTCACCTCCTTCTTCCAGGGAGCCCTGGCCAACCCCCCTCTTCCCCGTACATTGGTCCCAGCAGTGACTAGCCAGACCCTGCCATCAATGACATCCCACCTGTGGTTGTCATTGCAGGAAGCCTTCTTCCAACACACCTCGTCATACTAAGTGGCCGCTGCATCTCCCACCAATGCCTGTGCTTTGAGCACCTGGTGGAAATGGCTGATGAGGTGCCAGCCCCACTCTGGGAAAGCCACGGCCACCACCCCCATGAAGACTACGTACCCTGTGAGCTAGTTGGAGAAAGTGCGCTCAACAGGATCCACCTTGCCCTTGTCAGCTCCTTTCCTGTCACCCTTGTGCACCCTCGCCTCCTCCCCCGCAGGTTTTCCCAAGGAGATGTCCACATAGTACCCTTGTAGGATCTTGAACTGTAACTTTTTGTCCAACTGAATGCCTGGGGGCAGTCCTCTTTGGACTTGGCAACAATGAGCTCCTCCCCCAGGGGCTCCCCCACCCCCCTCTGCCTGTGAAGCTCCTTTCTCCCCCCATCCCCTCTTCTTGCACAACCTGATCGCCCAACAGGGCAACCCCAGTTTCCTTGTCCCTGGCAACCAGTACCGGAACTTGCTGGAATCCTCTTCCTCTGAGGACTCACCTGATGTTGTATCAGAGTCACAGCAATGTTGGGAATAATACCATCACTTCCTCCTTGGACCTTTCCCTTTTTCCAATCTGCTGTGCCGTCTCGAATCCAGGTCACTTGAGTTGGACTGCGTCAAGTCCCTGGATGGACTGTGGCTGTGGAACGGGGAGCACCATGGATGGCACCCCCACTGGCCCCTTCTATGGGCCCACTGGGAACTCTGCTACCACCAGACATCCCAGGCTCGTTGGTCACTGCAGAGCTGCCCCTGTTTGTAGAGGCCTGCTTGCCCCCAGAACGGAGCCTCCCCATCCTGTCCAGCTTATTTACAATCAGTGAGACCACATCAGTGAGGTCCTTCATGGCCGGAGCATCCGCCATGAAAGCTCACAGAGGAGACCTGGGTTCCTCTTGCTGCTCAGGCAGACCCACACCACCAGGAGAAATAAGTCTGAACTTTGGGATCCTGTCTGTGAGCAACATGATGGGCCTGTTGGACTGACCCCTGGACTGAGGCCCCTCCTTGGAAGCAGCCTTCTTAGGTGGCATGCTTTGGCCTCTTGCCTGATGGAGGCAGAAGTGACAGCTGTGTTAGACCCTGACCAACCCTGGCCCCACCATGGGGAATGACACCCCAGGTGGCCCAGTGGCATCCCTGGCACCCCAGTGCCTCATGGCCAGCCTGATTTGCCCATATGGCCCCTGGCTGGTCTGTCTGTGGCCCAGTGGCAGCCCTGGTGACGCAGTAGCTCCTTAGCTGCTACCATGTATCCCTGTTGGTCCAGTGGCTCCCTGTTGGTCCAGTGCCCTGGTCACCCAATGGCATCCCTGGCAGCCCAATGGTTCCCTGGTGGCCTGGGGTGTCCCTGGAGGCCCCAGGGGCTTCCTGAGTGGTGTCCCAAGAAGGCCTCCCCTTCCCCCCTTGTGGCCCTCGTGGTCTCCAGGCAGTCCTGGTGAATCTGGTGGCTAGTGGCCCAGTGGCCCCAGCAGCCCACCCACCCCCCACAGCCTGGTGGCATGAGTGGCCTGGTGGCCCGGATGGCTCCCAAGTGGTGCCCATCTAGCACCTCCCCATGCTGGTGGCTGAAGGAATCCCACTCCCACCAGCCCACATCTCCAACCCCCACCTGGACAGCCCCGAACCCCAAACTTTAGTCAACCCCAGCTGCCGAACTGTAGCCTGAGAACCGACAGCCTTCTCCAACTATCATCTCCATGCAAGCCGGTGTTGCATGCAGCCTGCCATCGTCAGCTTTCTCCACTGCAGTTAAGGGGTCGAAAAAAAGCAGTGGTTACTTAAAGCACAGTGGTGGCTCTGTGTAGTTAAGGTGGGATGTTTGCTCCCAGGTTTAGTCTAAACGTTAAAGAAGCTGTCCAAGGTGTTGGACCTACTTCAGCATCTTGGACAGCTTCTTTAAAGTTTAGACTAAAAGCCTGAGTGGGTTCACCATGCCATTGGCATGGAAACCACCAACCAACAGTGGTTAAATAACCTCTTTGTTTCCTTCATTTCCACTTGGCTTCTATGAGTCTGAAAGTACTTTTAGCTGCTTTGCAGGATGTAAGGAAACATCTAAGAAAAAAAATAGAATTGTACTGTATAAACCATCTTACTTCCATTCTGAATCTAGTCTCACTTTTCTGGGAAACACTTAAGATTTAATCAAATGTAATAAGAAGTAAATAAAAACAAATGTTGATGGTTAGGTCCCTGCCAGTCTAGAAGCAATGTACGGTTGCCCCTTGAATAAAGCAATGAGTTCTATATACTTGGGAGAGCCCCTCAGAATTCAGAAATATGTAAACTTTCAGTTTGTTTGTGTGTGTGTTTTAAATGGTCTGGAAAGCAGTTACCGGTATATACTTCTAGAATTAATAGTAGCTCAGTTTGGGGAGGCAAACTGGATGTGAAGGACAATGGGTAGCTCAGATACAGAAGAGTTTATAGTAAGTATCCTGGAGGTAGAGTTAGAGCTGGGATTAATGGTGTGATAAGGTAAAAAAAATGCCAATGACTGAAGGGTTTAAAAACTAAATGGAAATGTATCTCCATCAGAGATGTCTTTTCTCCTGAAAGAAAAAAAAAATTATTTCTCCACACTTCCTATTTGGCAGGGACAGTCCCAATTAATCCTTAGTCATCCCACTTTTTCAGCACCTTTTAAAATGTCCTGGTTTCTCTCTCCCCCTTCCACTTTTCCTCTTTATCCTCAGCTTCCATTGGTACAAACTGAGTGCCAAAAAGTAGTTTGCACTCAATCAACTCAGCGGGGAGAAAGAGGAGAGGCAGAAGCGGAGGTTTGCCCTTCCATGTAGCCTCAGGCAAAAGCAAACTGCTGCAGCCTCTCCTAGCTTGTGTGTTCTTCTTCATAAGTAACTTTTGCCATCTTGACCACATTCTGATGTTGCTTGGTCACGTATGTCCTGGTTTTCATCTGTGAAATGTTGGAGGGTATTTGTTTCTCTTTTCCAGTTCCAAAACAGATATACACATACTCAATATGCAGTTGTCTCTTTTTTTTTTTTACTTTGGATTCTATGGGATGTTTCCAGCTACTTTTGGTTTGGAAACAAATGCCCTAAATCAGCCCTGAATACAAGAGTAAGAATAAGGTGCGAGAAAGATCCCCCCCCTCCAATATCCAGCTACTTGTGTTACATTTTTTATTTAGGAAGTAACAGTGCAATTTTTTCCATAGTTCCAAAATTTCCATATATTTATAAATACCTCTAATAAATAATACATTTGATAAATAATTCCCCCTGTATTCTGTAAATCATTTTTTATTTGAGCACTGCTAAAAGGGTGGTTTTGATTGGGAAGGCAAACTATGGGCTTGAATAAATATGTGTTCCCCATTGTACAGTAATTTTGGCAGTCATTGTGTGATACAGGCAATGTGGAATTGGATTGTCTGCACATATTCATAATTCAGGTGTCAGCACTGGTGGGACTTCATGAGCATTACACTTACTATTAAGCATAAATATTTTTGAAAACCAGAAATCACAGGAATCCATTATACATTTATCCACTTCAGACAACCTGCTTGCATGGAGAGCTTCCCTTACTGTAGCTGCAAAATTCACTGGGCACTCTTTTTAGCTTTCTATATATTGTCACCATTTGTTCAGTAAAGCAAAGTGGGGGGGGGGCTTTGACAAATGCACTTATGGAGCTGATTCTACAAGCTTAGCTATAAATAGGAGAAAGAGAGAGATGAATAGTTTACTTGGTGTATATTTCTAAAGCAATCTACCCCAAGGGTTTTTTTTAAATTAATATTTTATGTACTTTCCATTTGATAAAAACTGTATGTGCTAACCTAATCCAAAGCATGCCTCTATACCATTTTATTTCATTTGCACTTTCTGGGGGCAGGGGGCCATTTGAAATGGGAATTTGAAGTAGTCATGAAACAGTCAGCTTTAACTACCAAGCCCTTCCAGCCTTATGATATTTAAATAGTATCCTGCTGACTGGGTTCAATGACACCAAATTCATTTTAAAAAAAATCCAGAAGACAGACATATCAAGGAGATAGGCTAAGGATACTATCAGAGTGCGTTTTTCCCATCCAAACACTACAGGCACTTCTAACAACTAAAAAGGGCTTCAATAAGTAGCTTATTTACTGAGGTTTGGAACAAGGATGCAGAAAAAGTTGAACAAATCCTGATGATTCAAATTTCACCATGCTCTGTATCTTCACAATATCTTTTCACCTTTCTTCTCCCAGCTAATGAAACAAATGTCTATACCACTGTCATGATGGAGTGACCAACCCATCATGGTGAGTTCATCTGCAAACTCTACAGGTCACAGCATTGGAAAATTCCACTCCCTGGTTTCCATAGCAACAGGTATTGTAAAGGGTGGGACCTTCATTTCCTAAACATGACATCACATCACCTGACTGAAGAGCCAATCCAAATCTGGAAATGCAGAACCAATCAGATCTGGCCAAAAGACTTTTAAGTTTCTGAATCCCTTTGTTCTAGGACACATGGCTTAAGCCACATGGGGAGAGACACATGCTTGAGCCACATGGCTTGACCGGCAAAATAACCAGACATGATAACTGAGGTCGGGGGAGTGATCTCTCTCTCATGGGTTTATAACATCAAAAGCCCAAATGATATCTGAAGTCTAAGGAAGAGACTTCCATCCAAAATGACTGAATTTCCATCTCCAGAGCCAACTAGGCTGGCTATGATGAGCCTGGCCTAGCCCATCCCCATTGGGACCTGGACTGATTGCATGGGCATCATAAATGTGAGTTATTATTGCACATCCGTCAACATAGTCCAACAACTTGTCACAGATGTTTACCCCTCTGTCTCACCAAAAGAGGCAGAAGAAACAACTTGTAGCAGAGCTGCAGCTAAGTGTGTGTTGTGAGCCAAAACTTGCATACTTCTGGTAAAAACCAATAGAGTCCAAAATGCCTTTTGTTGCTTTATTTAGAAATAAACAGAGTTGCATTTTAAACAAAGAAATAAACAGTTCGAGCCCAGAGCTCTCATTTCTGCTCTGTGTCTCTCAAGGATTTCTTCAAACTGGTGGAAAATTACAGCCTATATACACACTGGAATTTTCCCCTCCTTTATAGTAAAATACTTACAAAAACATTCACTTAACTCTCAGAAATGAAAGGGACTGGCTTCATCTCCATTTGTTTTCTCAACCTTGAGAGCCAGGCACAAACCAGAGGCACCACAAACCAAAGATGCCTACTTGACAGATTTATAGGCCTCAGCAAAACTAGCTGAGTCTTTTGCCTGGTGATAAAAATAATCTTCAGGGTCTCATGGATTTTAACTACAACACCCATTTTCCCTGAGAATTATTTTCTTAGTGTAGGGAACCTGCCTAGTTAGCATACATTAGTTTATGATTTATTTTAATACTATGACTGAAAGTATTCCTATAACTTGGTTAAGTTGAGATCCTGGAGGAGTGATTCCCCTCCATGCTGTTTCATTGCTTGAACTAAAAAATAAAGCTTTTTCTGTTTTTCCTAACCTCTATGGACACATGCCTGCTTGGGCTCACTATCTGAATTTCTCTGGGATAGAGGAAAAGGTGCTGGTGATATTTTACACAATCTGTCCAGCTTCTCGTTGTGCTGGGCAAAAAAGGGGTTAAAACTCAGTGCGTGGTGGTGGATTTTGAACAGAAAAATCCCTGAGGTTTGGGATTTACAAAGGGGCAACCCTGGGGCTTCAGGCAGAGAGGTTCCAGGGTTGTGTCACAACCACCATGTCCCACTTCATTCTTCTTGGACTAACAGAACACATGGAGATGCGGCCACCACTCTTTGTGGTCTTTCATGCCATCTATATTGCCTCTTTGGTAAGGAATCTTGGGGTGATAGCATTAATCTGGATGGATCCCTAGCTGCATACCCCAATGTATTTTTTTCTCAGTGCTTCTTAGATGCCTGTTATTCCCCCACCATCACATCAAGCATGTTGGCAAACTTTGTAGTGGGCAACAAAACCATTTCCTTGCTGCCTATATTGCGCAATATCACCTCTTTGCCATCACAGTTTTTTCTGCTGGCAGCCATGGCCTATGATCCATATGTAGCCATCTGTAACCCTTTGCTGTACACATCTGTTATGACTAAGGGGCTCTGCATGGCAATGATTGCAGGATTGTACCTGTGGGGTAGTGTGAACTCTATGATTCACACAAGTGGGGTGCTTAGATTGTCTTTTTGTGGCTCTAACATCATCAACCACTTTTTCTGTGATCTGACACCCCTCCTGAAACTGGCTTGCAATGATATCTACATAAATGAAATGCTGATATTTACTTTTGGCAGTTTGTTTGAAATGAGCACTTGTTATAGCCATTAAGGATTCAAACTGCAGAGGGAAGGCATAAGGCATTTTCAACATGTGCCTCCCATCTGATGGCAGTGGCCATATTCCATGGGACAATTCTTTTTACGGTATGTACTTCTGGGCCAGTTCTAGCTATTCACTTGACACAGACAAAATGTCCTCCTTGTTTTACACAGCAATAATACCCATGTTGAATCCTTTGATCTATAGCCTGAGGAAGAAGGATGTGAAATGTGCTCTGAGAAAACTGATTGGGAGAAAATAAACTTTCTCGTTATGTGATCTGTATAATTGTCTAAAGCTTAGATGGAAAAAAGTTTTATAATTGTCTAAAGTGTAAGCATAGACAAACCAATATGCCCCATATTCCAATCAAATATCAAGGTGTAACCTTGACAGAAAGTTGTATTAACTGATTTTTTTCTAAATGTCTCTGATAGATTAGGCATGGATGCTTTCTGTCACTTGGGAAATACTGGGGGTGATCCCATGGTCAGGAATACTAAAAGAGAAGGAACTTCAAGACGGATGGGACTTTCTCAAAAGGGAGATACTGAAGGTACAATTTCAAACAGTACCAATGAGAAAGAAAAATGGGAGGTGTCTCAAGAAACCAGAATGGATGACTAGAGAAATTTCAACGGAGCTAAGTTTTAAACAGAACATGTATAGGAAATGGAAAAAGGGAGAAATCACCAAAGAAGAATTCAAACAGATAGTGAACACATGTAGGAGTAAAATCAGAAAAGCTAAAGCACAGAATGAGCTCAGGCTCGCTAGAGAGGTTAAGAACAATAAAAAGGTTTTTTGGATATGTCCGCAGCAAAAGGAAGAAGGAAATGGTAGGGCCAATATGTGGAGAAGATGGCAAAATGCTAACAAGGAAAATGCAGAATTACTCAACACCTTCTTTGCCTCAGTGTTTTCAGAAAAGGAAAACGGTGTTCAACCTGAGGATAATGGAAGAGAGGACACAATAGGGGAAATCCAGCACAGAATAAGTAAAGGGGTAATACAGGAATACCTTCTTAATCTAAATGAATTTAAACCTCCAGGACCAGATGAACTACATCCAAGGGTATTAAAAGAGCTGGCAAATGTAATCTCAGAGCCATTGGCAATAATCTTTGAGAACTCCTGGAGAACAGGAGAAGTCCCAGCAGACTGGAGGAGGGCAAACATTGTCCCCATCTTCAAAAAGGGAAAAAAAGAGGATCCCAGCACTTATCGTCCAGTTAGTCTGACATCAATACCAGGGAAGATTCTAGAGCAGATCATTAAAAAGAGAGTCTGTGAACATTTAGAAGGCAATGCCATAATCACAAAAAGTCAACATGGGTTTCAGAGAAACAAGTCATGCCAGACTAATCTGATCTCTCTTTTTTTGATAAAATTACCAGCTTGGTAGATGAAGGGAATGCTATGGATATCACATACCTTGATTTCAGTAAGGCCTTTGACAAGGTTCCCCATGACATTCTTGCAAACAAGCTTGTAAAATGTGGGCTAGACAAGTTAACTGTTAAATGGATTTGTAATTGGTTGACCCGCTGAACCCAAACGGTGCTCCTCAGTGGCTCCTCTTGGAAAGATGTGACCAGTGGGGTGCCACAGGGTTTTGTCCTGGGCCCAGTGCTATTCAACATCTTTATCAATGACTTGGATGAAGGAATTAGGGGCATACTTATCAAATTTCCAGATGACACCAGATTAGGAGGAGTAGCTAATACCCTAGAGGAAAGGATAAAAATTCAAAATGACCTGGATAAACTGGAGAGCTGGGCCAAAGCTAACAAAATGAAATTCAATACGGAGAAATGTGAAGTACTGCACTTAGGGCGGAAAAACGAAATGCACAGATACAGGATGGGGGAGACCTGGCTGAATTAGACTGTGTGCGAAAGGGATCCAGGAGTCCTAGTAGATGACAAGTTGAACATCAACAGTGTGATGTGGCAGCTAAAAAGGCCAATGTGATTTTGGGCTGCATCAATAGAAGCATAGTGTTTACATCAAGGGGAGTAATAGTGCCGCTCTATTCTGCCTTGGTCAGGCCTCACCTAGAATACTGTGTCCAGTTCTGGGCACCACAATTCAAAAAGGATATTGACAAATTGGAGCGTGTCCAGAGGAGGGTGACTAAAATGGTGAAAGATCTGGAAACCATGCCTTATGAGGAAAGACTTAGGGAGCTGGGTATGTTTAGCCTAGAAAAAAGACGGTTAAGAGGCGATATGATAGCCCTGTATAAGTATTTGAAGGGGTGTCATGCTGAGGATGGAGCAAGCTTGTTTTCTGCTGCTTCAGAGACTGGAACACGGAGCAATGGATGCAAGCTCCAGGAACAGAGATTCCACCTCAACATTAGGAGAACTTTTTGACAGTCAGAGCTGTTAGGCAGTGGAACACACTCCCTCAGAGCGTGGTGGGGTCTCCTTCCTTGGAGGTCTTTAAACAGAGGCTGGATTGCCATCTGTCGGGGATGCTTTGATCGTGTTTTCCTGCGTGGCAGGGGGTTGGACTGGATGGCCCTTGTGGTCTCTTCCAACTCTACAATTCTATGATTCTGTGGAGCAATGAATTGCCTTGTTATTGCTGGAAGTGCAACAACACTTAGCACTGAAAAGTTAAGACTATCTCAGATTGGGTAGTAGCAATTAGGGTAAGATAGTCTGAGAAACCCATAGTGCCTTCCCTGCTTGTCTACCTATCCTGCTCCCTCTGTGATGTAAACTGATACTCTTCTCTCAGCTCTCCCTAGAATGCAGCTAGTTTAGATTAGCATCCTGAGGTCTTCGGACTGCTCACCGGTGTAATTGGGCATTGGGGTGAAGATTCAGATCCAAGGCTGGACTTCCCTCCCAATTCAGGGGTATGGCTTCTTTTATGGTGTTTGACTTTCCTCAAAGAGCCTAATATTCCAATTAAAGTGGATCAAATTATTATATCACTGAAACAGATTTGAAAAGGGGAAAGCAGTAATAATAATAATAATAATAATAATAAGCTAACACACATTGGAAACTGTTTAATGCAGTGTAGATGTGTAAATAGCTATTGCTTAAAACAATTTGTAAGCCGCTCTGATATCCTTGTGGCTGAAGAGCAGAGTATAAATAAATAAATAAATAAATAAAATAAAATAAAATAAAATAAAATAAAATAAAATATAATCAGAATACTGGCTGTTTATAAGCCCAAAGGTTTGAGAAGAATTCGGAAGATGAGAAAAGATATAGATATAAGCTGAAGGGACATTGAAACAGCAGGTTATTTGTCAGAAAAGAATGAAATGAGAGAAAAGGGTTTTAGATCTAGGGTAGGATGGGAGAAGGGGGAACTTTGGCTCCGGATAGGAAACAGCAAGACATGTCCCTAATGATACGTACAGTCACACAATGCATGTGCTTATTTCAGTCAAACCTTGAGTGGCTGGCCCAAGAGACAGGATGTGTACAGATAGAAGGAGAAGGTCAGGACATGCTATCTCATTTACTTAGTTCCAATGGAGAGGTCTTTTCACTCATTCACCTCCTTTCTTCAGATTATCCAAGGCACCTTCGTTATTTACCTCAGCTTCTGTACCTTGGTAACACATCTGCCTTGGGACAGGATTTTCTTTAAGAGTGGGGTTCAACTTGTGAGATTTGGGTGCTTGTGAGTCTCAGGTTGCTGTTCAGCATGACTCAGAGTGCTGGAAGGAGATGCTCTGAAATGAGGGAAGAGGTCTTTAATAAGTTCTAGGATGGAATTCACATCCTTTGTTAATCTTTAACTGCAGTTCCCTTCTCCTTCTGGTTCAATTGCTGTTTTACTATGGCAGGACCCCCGGGATAAGCACTCATTCTTCACACACACATACTCATCACATACATAAACCCAGCCTTTCACACAGCTCACTCACCATTTCAACAGCAATATTGTTTTCAAATGCCTTCTACTGATTCAGATGCTTTCTACTGATTGCCTATTGAAAAAAACACCATCTGTCAGGCTGTTTTGTTTTGGGGGCTTGTCTATACTGCGAAAATACTCCTCATAGAATTTGAGGAGAATCCCTTTTGTCCCAATGGGATCCCACATCATTTCACCACATTCAGAAGGAGGGGGTTAAAACTCCAGATACTCTGTGGGAAAAGCCTTTCCCATATTTTAAAAAAAATTACGGAGGAAATGAACATTCCCACCCATTGGGACAACTGATTTGCTTTGCTGCACTTTCCTGATAAGACTGGCAGCGGAAAGATGACTGATTGGACATGCACAGGGGGTGGAGCTTGCCAGCAAGTCAGCACCTGGCATGTTGGTTTTTTGCCAATCACGCACTGAAGGGATGAAACAGCCTTTTCTCTCTCCCCACCCTCCCTGTTTATTTAAGTGGAAGATTGCACTTCCATACCTTGGATTTCATAGAATCATAGAATTGCAGAGTTGGAAGAGACCACGAGGGCCATCCAGTCCAACCCCCGGCCACGCAGGAAATCACAATCAAAGCATCCCCGACAGATGGCCATCCAGCCTCTGTTTAAAGACCTCCAAGGAAGGAGACCCCACCACGCTCCGAGGGAGTGTGTTCCACTGCCGAACAGCTCTTACTGTCAAAAAGTTCCTCCTCATGTTGAGGTGGAATCTCTGTTCCTGGAGCTTGCACCCATTGCTCCGTGTTCCAGTCTCTGGAGCAGCAGAAAACAAGCCTGCTCCATCCTCAGCGTGACATCCCTTCAAATACTTAAACAGGGCTATCATATCACCTCTAAACCGTCTTTTTTCCAGGCTAAACATACCCAGCTCCCTAAGTCTCTCCTCATAAGGCATGGTTTCCAGACCTTTCACCATTTTAGTTGCCCTTCTCTGGACACGCTCCAATTTGTCAATATCCTTTCTGAATTGTGGTGCCCAGAACTGGACACAGTATTCTAAGTGAGGTCTGACCAAGGCAGAATAGAGTGGCACTATTACTTCCCTTGATCTAGATACTATACTTCTATTGATACAGCCCAAAATTGCATTGGCCTTTTTAGCTGCCGCATCACACTGTTGGCTCATGTTCAACTTGTGGTCTACTAGGACTCCTAGATCCCTTTCGCACGTAGTCTCATTCAGCCAGGTCTCTCCCATCCTATATTTATGCATTTCATTTTTCCGCCCTAAATGCAGTACTTTACATTTCTCCGTATTGAATTTCATTTTGTTAGCTTTGGCCCAGCTCTCCAGTCTATCCAGGTCATTCTGAATTTTGATCCTGTCCTCTAGGGTATTAGCTACTCCTCCCAATTTGGTGTCATCTGCAAATTTGATAAGTATGCCCCTAATTCCCTCATCTAAGTCATTGATAAAGATGTTGAATAGCACTGGGCCCAGGACAGAACCCTGTGGCACCCCACTGGTCACATCTTTCCAAGACGAAGAGGAGCCACTGCTGAGCACCCTTTGGGTTCGGCCGGTCAACCAATTACAAATCCATTGAACAGTTAACTTGTCTAGCCCACATTCTACAAGCTTGTTTGCAAGAATGTCATGGGGAACCTTGTCAAAGGCCTTACTGAAATCAAGGTATGCAATGTCCACAGCATTCCCTTCATCTACCAAGCTGGTAACTTTATCAAAAAAAGAGATCAGAGTAGTCTGGCATGACTTGTTTCTCTGAAACCCATGTTGACTTTTTGTGATTATGGCATTGCCTTCTAAATGTTCACAGACTCTCTGTTTAATGATCTGCTCTAGAATCTTCCCTGGTATTGATGTCAGACTAACTGGACGATAGTTGTTGGGAACCTCTTTTTCCCCCTTTTTGAAGATGGGGACAAAGTTTGCCCTCCTCCAGTCTGCTGGGACTTCTCCTGTTCTCCAGGAGTTCTCAAATATTATTGCCAATGGCTCTGAGATTATATTTGCCAGCTCTTTTAATACTCTTGGATGTAGTTCATCTGGTCCTGGAGATTTAAATTCATTTAGATTAAGAAGGTATTCCTGTACTACCTCTTTACTTATTTTGAGCTGGATTTCCCCTATTGTGTCCTCTGTTCCATTCTCCTCAGGTTGGTCCTCCTTTTCCTTTTCTGAAAACACTGAGGAAAAGAAGGTGTTGAGTAATTCTGCCTTTTCTCTGTCCCCTGTTAGCATTTTGCCATCTTCTCCACGTAGCGGCCCTATCATTTCCTTCTTCCTCCTTTTGCTGCGGACATACCCAAAAAAACCCTTTTTATTGTTCTTAACCTCCCTAGCAAGCCTGAGCTCATTCTGCGCTTTAGCTTTTCTGACTTTACTCCTACACGTGTTCGCTATCTGTTTGAATTCTTCTTTGGTGATTTCCCCCCTTTTCCATTTCCTATGCATGTTCCGTTTAAAACTTAGCTCCATTGCAAGTTCTTTAGTCATCCATCCTGGTTTCTTGAGACACCTCCCATTTTTCTTCCTCAATGGTACTGTTTGAAATTGTGCCTTCAGTATCTCCCTTTTGAGAAAGTCCCATCCGTCTTGAGGTCTCTTCTCTTTTAGTATTCTTGACCATGGGATCATCCCCAGTATTTCCCTGAGTTTACTGAAATCAGCTCTCCTAAAGTCAAGAATGAGTGTCTGACTATGCCTGGCTTCTCCTTTCCATTGTATAACAAACTCCAGGAGAACATGATCACTCTCACCTAAGGATCCCACCACTTGCACCCCATTAACCAGGTCGTCTCTGTTGGTTAGGATCAGATCTAAAATAGCTGACACCCTTGTTGCCTCTTCCACCTTTTGGACCATGAAATTGTCTTCCAGGCATGTAAGGAATTTGCTAGACCTTGTAGTTTTGGCTGAGTTAGATTGCCAGCAAATATCAGGATAGTTGAAGTCCCCCATCACTACTACATCTCTCCTTTCTGCATGTATGTTCATCTGTTCTAGAAAGGCAACATCCAATTCCTCCGTCTGATTTGGGGGTCTGTAGTAGAGTCCCACAATAACATCCCTGTTGTTTCCCTCCCCTTTAATTTTTATCCAGATGCTCTCCACCTGGCTTCCAGTATTGATGTCGTGGATCACTTCACTGGTGTAAATATCCCTGACATATAATGCTATTCCTCCTCCTTTCCTGTTTGGCCTGTTTCTCCTATAAAGGTTATACCCCTCTATTCCTACATTCCAATCATGAGACTCGTCCCACCAGGTTTCAGTAATGCCTATTATATCATATTTGTTTTGTAGTGCAAGGAGTTCAAGTTCATCTTGCTTATTTCCCATGCTCTGTGCATTAGTGTAGAGACATCTGAGACCATGTGTTCCCTTTACTTGCTCCCTGTGCAAGTTTTTTTGCCTCCCACTGTTGGGTCCTTGCGCTGTTTGCCTTGTTCCCTCTATGACAGTTTGACTATTTTCTCCAGCCCTTTTGCCTTCCAGAATACTGTCTCCCTCCCCCATTTGACTCAGTTTAAAGCCCTCCTGATCAAATTCTTGAGACTGTTGGCAAAAATGTTTCTTCCAACTGTTGTAAGATGCACCCCATCTCTTGCCAGAAGTCCCCCCGCATGGAAGCGCAGTCCGTGATCCAAGAATCCAATTTGTTCTCGGCGACACCATCTACGGAGCCAGTTGTTTACGTCGGCTATTTTCCTCTCCCTTCTTGGACCATGCCCTTCAACTGGCAGAAGAGACGAGATGACCACCTGTGCATTCATTTCTTTCAGCTTCCTCCCCAGGGCCTCATAATCTCTTCTGATCTTGGGAAAGCTGTGCCTTGCAGTATCATTGGTTCCCACATGGACCAAAAGGAAGGGGTAATGATCCGTAGGCTTGACGAGTCTTGTCAGCCTCTCGGTCACATCACAGATCTTTGCCCCAGGGAGACAACACACCTCCCGAGTCATCTTGTCAGGCCCACATACCACTGCTTCTGTACCCCTCAGCAAGGAGTCCCCCACCACCACCACACGCCTCCGCTGAGGCTTCGCAGCTGCTGTTCCTTGCGGTGGTCCTCTCAAGGTCCCCTGCTCTACCCCTGAAGTCTGTCCATGCTGTTCTTCCTCATTGTCGTTGATAAGGGAAAGGGCTTCGAATCGATTCTGTAGCTGCAAGCTGCTGGAAGAATCCCTGGATTTTCTTGTTCTATGTGTGACATTCCTCCAGCTGTCTACTTCCTGTGTCCATGAAGTGACCCTCTCCTCCACAGCCACTTCCTCTGTGCGGTCCCCATCCAAAACTGTTCGTTCTGTTCTGTCCAGGAAAACCTCTTGCTCACGAATCTGTTGAAGTGTAGCTACCCGTGTCTCCAGCTGCTGTACTTTCTCCTCCAAGAGGGCTACCAGCTTGCATTTGGTGCATTTGCGCTCTCTCTCTCTCTCTCTCTCTCTCTATATATATATATATATATATATACATACACACACACACACTGTTCAGCATCAGCAACTGGTGACAATAAATCATGCCCACCATCTTGATTCAAAGGCATGTCCATTTGAACAATAAATGTGTATGGCTTTGCATGCCTGCAATCTTGAAAAAAAAAATCCATGGAGACAAATAAAAGCCCTTGCAGGTTATGCAACAGGGGGTGGGGGTTAGACTATCCTTGAGGCCGGCCTGAGGGTTGAGCCCTTGCCAGAAGTCATGCTACTTGAGGTGTCTCATCCCGGGGTTTTGGCCTTCCAGCAGATGGTGTCTGGGGGGGTAGCCCAATTGATAGGAAACCCCCCCCCCAGGGCTCAGGTGTTTTGCCCAGGGAAGCTGTGAGGAAGGTCTGGGTGAGACCATCAGCTCCAGCTTTTCCTGCATTGGGTCCCCCCCCTAGTTTGCATATCTCAAAGTATAAAGCTTAAATAGGTGGTAGAATAAATAAAGTGACCCCTATTTTAACTCAAGCTTTGGACGTTTTCAGACGATCCTTGCTGCGCAAGGATCGTCCGGGGCAGTTTTGTCACAGCAGCGCAGCAGGGAGTCATTTTTGGACGACGCCGTCGCTGCTGCGAGATCATCGTTCCCTCTTGCGCAAAGGCTTGAAGCCTAACGCGCTATATTCGCCAAGATTTTATTCACAGAGGTTGTCTGTGAATAAAATCTTGGCGAATATAGTGCAGCAGGCTCCAAGCCTTCACGCGAGAGGGAACAACGATCTCGCAGCAGCGATGGCGGCATCCGAAAATGATCCCCTGCCGCGCTGTTGTGACAAAACTGTCCCGGATGATCCTTGCACGGCAAGGATCGTCTGAAAACATCCTTTGTGCCTGGCCTCATTATTTTGCTGCTGGTCATCAAATGAAAGCTGCTGCAAATTGGCATTACCATGCATCAATCCACATTTTATTGCCTCGTATAGACAAGCCCTGGGTTTTACCTTTGTCATACCCAAGGCACAGAATAGCATTTAATAGGCTAGGTAACATCATATACCTAATAATATTAGAGACTACAAATTAAAAAGAATAGATTTCTGAGTTCTACAGCTATGTAAGGAGGGGAAACCATGTAAGTACTGCATACATAAGCACTGTATTTTTATGTAATAAAACTAGCTATACCCGGTGTAACATACACCGTTATCTATATCTATCTATCTATATAACAGTGCAGTATGTTTCTGTTCCCACTCTGCTGATTGGCTGCTTAGGCAACAGGTCAAGAGTATGATCATTTGATGCATTAATATTTAATCTTTCAAATCAACTATAATGGCAAATGTTACACTGGGTACAGCTACTTTCATGCCAAGAGCCCCTCTGCTGCCACCATGCAAGTGCACACACACAATGCTAGACAGACACACACACACCACATGCGCCAGGCGTGAGAGCCCCTCCGCCACCATGGAACCACGCATACACACAGCACGCTACACACACCATGCACACCAGGACATGACAGCCTCTCCGCCGCTGCCATGAAATCACACATACACACACAAACACTACGCTACACACATACCACACATGGCAGGATGCAAGAGCCCCTCTGCCAGCGGCATGCACACACACACATCCCACACACACCAGGACATGAGAGCCCCTCCGCCACCACCATGTTTAAAAAGAACTTGAAGCTTTTCAACATGTTTCTGCCCCCAGTGTGCTGATTGGCTGCCCAATGGGAAGCTTTGATGGGTTGGGACATTTCCTACTGTCTGGGTCCAGGGCGTGGGTGGTAGAGTCTAGGAGTAGAGACACCAGGGCCTGGTCAGGAACACAAGAGATAGAGTCCAAAGTCCAGGCAGGGTCAAAGATAAGCCAAAGCAAAAAACAGTCTAGGGTCAGAGCATGTACTTAGGAGTCCAGAGGCAAGGTGAAGTCCAGGAAGGGAGTGCCAGGTCAGGAACACAGGAGTCAGAGGTCAAGCAAGCCAAAGTCCAAAAACAGTCCAAGGTTAGAGCACATACCAGATATCCAGGGGTCAGAGGCTGAACCAAGAGGCAAGTGAGAGTCCAAACATGCATAGCATAGCAATGGCAAGTAGCAGCTACAGACAGCACAGAAGACCATGTTGTGGTAGCCAAGACTGAGGGCCGAATGTCATTCTTAAATAACAGTTCGCCTGGCTGCTTCAAGTGTATTGCATGATTGCAGCAGGCTGCACCTGGTAGCTTGGCCCTGGTCCTTCCAAGACTCCCACAGCCAGGGCCTGAGACTGCAAAGAGGCTGTGCCAGCTGCTGCAGCCAGAGGCCTAGTCCTGCAAGGAGAGACAGATCCTGACACCTAATTGGCCAATCAGCACACTGAAAATGGCAATATACCCAAGAGAATTATATATATAGAAGATAGAAGATATTAAAAACAGAAGAAAATATAGAAATATAACAGAATATCTGCTTCTGTGATCAATCCCTCTATTTGTGATTTATTTAATGATTTGACTTATTAATAAATAATAATAATAATAACATTTATTTATACCCCGCCCCTCTGTTAAAACAATCGGTAGCAATGTATCAGTGTTCATAATAATAAAAAATAGCAGTGACTGGGGCATTTTAATATACAGTTGTCCCTCCACATTCACGGATTTGGCATTCATGGTTTTAAGTATTCACGACTTGAAAATATTCTTTAAAAAATAATAATTCCAAAAGCAAACCTTGGTTTTTCCATCTTACATAAGGGACGCCATTTTGCTATGCTATTGCATATAATGGGACTTGAATATTCACAGATTTTGGTATCCACGGGAGGTCCTGGAACCAAATCCCAGTGAATGTGAAGGAACAACTGTATCTTCAGATATTGTTAAGCATGGCTGTATGGTTGATAGAAAACTTAGACAGAACTAATGAGCCTAACAGATAAAACAGTTTCTTTTGAGATCTTTTTCTTCTGAGAAGGTGACTACTAGAGGGAAGTTTACCAGCAAACCCAAGATTTATTTCGTCTTCTTGACCAGTTATCAGAATGACCCCCACCTTCTCTTTTTAGCACGTTTCTTCTTATATAAGTACATTTTACATTCTAGCTGTCTTCAGCAACCCATTGATATCTTAGTGTTCCAGTTCTAACAGTAATGCTGTTATTCATATTTAAAAAACCTGTGGCAATGAAAGTGGGATTGGTGGACACTGGGAAACAAATCTTGCACTGCCCCAGTTTCCCCTTCCTTTTCCATATTCATTTGGTGGGGAAAGAAAGGGCCATGGTGAAGAATGTGATGTGAGTATGCTAGCTTCCTAGGACTTCTTATGCTGAAAGACTATTATCCAGAAACTAATAGTATTAAAGGCACAGAACAGAAACATGCAGTCCTGTTGATTTAAGGGGGAGGGGGAGGGGGGATTGATTTTAAAAATGTTCCTTCACAGCAGATTCTATACAAGTGTGGGCAACTGTGCAAAGGCAGGGACCACTTTTCCTTCCACACACATTTACAGCCCGGATTTGTTTGCCCTGAGTACGCAAGGACTGCCAGTAGTGACTTCTAGCTCTCCCCATTTTTCTTTCTCCCCCACCATCATTTTTAGCTTTAAAAAAAAAAAGAAATTTGAAGGGGTGCTGGTGGTCTTTTGGGGCAGATGAGTGAAACCACTCTATTTGTAGGCAGTTTGTGGTGATTTAGAGCCCTCTCAGTGGATGCCCCTGGCTCTGGAACTCCCTGCCCAGAGAAGTCAGATTGGCACCCTCCCTGTCTTCCTTCTGGCACCAATTAAAAACTTTCTTGTTTTGGCAGGCCTTTGCCAATCTCTGCTAATGGATGTGCTGGGATATATGTGCATGCTGTATGTGTGTATGTCCATGTGTATGTGTATGTGGGTGTGTTTTTAAAATCTTAGCTGTTTTTAACTTTTTTATTGTTTAATTCTGTTTTAACTTTTGCATTTTGCTGATGTTAACAATGTCTTTTTATTGTATGCTGCTTTGAGTCCCAAATCGAGGGGGGAAAGTGGGATAGAAATGATGATGATGATGATGATGATGATTTCTGTATCTGTGTGACAAAAAAAAATCACCTGAAAATCAGCTCAGGGTTTGTTAAAAACCTTTGGGTTGGAGGGCTTTGGTGTCTCACTGGGTTGCCAGAGTTGAAACTGGAGACAATTTTTGTACGTACCTTGAATAGTTGTGTAGAAGAGAGAATTTCAGTAGGTGTTGCTTGTTACCTGGTTGTGCGCCAAGCAACACCTGGTGAAATTCCCTTTTCTGTCTAGCCATTTAAGGTACAGGAGCTGTCTCCAATTTTCAATCTGACAACCTTCTAACAGGGCTGCAAAAGTGGATCTTGGAGGCCTCGTGCTGCCTGAACTTTCCCCATCCCAGCACTAAAACCTGCACTGAATTGGTTCCTTGGAGCTCGTGGGTATGTGCAGACTATAGGCAATGTGGAAACAAATATCTTACATAACATGATGTCATATATTTAAGTGCTGTCCTTTAATATATATATAAAGTGTATATATATATATATATATATACACATACACACACACACAACCCCCTAACAAAGGCCTTGAGAGTATTCCCAGGTTGAAAAGAGTCAGTTTCCTTAGCATGTCGTACCTCCTTTGTCTCGTGGATTTCATTAGATGCTGTCCAGTTTTGTTTTGGTTTTTTTTGCTCCTTTTGGATATCTTGCTAGCACAAATACTATAAGTAATTCATAGGGACTGAGGACTTTATCATACCACCCTCCTTTTCTATTCTTTTGCCGGCATAATTTGTGACATTTTAATGCTGGCAAAAGAACCCCCTTCAGCACACTTACCTTCCATCCCATCCAAAGGCAGCCCCAGCAATGATGGAGGAGTGAACAGAGCTCCGTTCACTTCTTGGAATGAAATCTTGCAGATTCTCGCAAGAAGATGGAGTACAGGAAATTCAAAAATAAAAACAAAAATAACACTCAAAAAACATTTTAAAAAGCACATAAACAGACTGAAAAACATCCAGGTAAACTGGGGAGGGTCATAAAAAGAGTGTCACCTACCTAGATGTCGTGATCTCACCCAGAAGTGTTCTGGCCAGACTGGCCATTGACGTATTCACATGAAACAAAAAGGCGCAAGGTTTTAAATGCCAGCAGTGCTGGCAAAAAAGCACCACAGCCGATCTATTTATGGCTTGTCCCATCAATAAAATAGAACAGCTTTTGGACAAGATATAAACATGAAAGGATGACATCATCTGGTATGCATGCCCTTTTGCATTTATGTGGCGTGGTTATAACACCATATTTGATGTGTATGATAAAGTCCTTAGTTCCAGACTGTGTTCAAGAAGAGAATCCACTGTAGAGTCTACTCATCCTACTAGCTTAACAAGAAGTCCCACAAGCACTGCAGAATTGATTGTATAAACAGTTGAACTGATGGTTGCAAAAATGATGACACAAGCATTAGCAAACCACAAGAACAAATGTACTATTATATGCACATTAGAAAAAACAAGCGAACACCATTAGTACCCTTATTCTCTATCAGTGCATGGTGTTCAGGCCAGTAATCAGAATAATACCTGAAGAATTGTGTCCCCAGATCATCTTCACCCAAATACCGTGTGTTGTATTCATTGGGAGAAGATTTTTCGGGCTATTACTCTTTTCACAGCTGCCTTCACATCTTTGTTCCTTAAACTATAAATGAAAGGATTTAGCATCGGGATCACAAGTGTGTAAAAAACAGAAATGATTTTGTCTTTTGCCATGGTGTAACCTGAAGTGGGTCGCAAATACATAAAGCTCAGTGTCCCATAGAACATAGTGACTGCTGTGAGATGAGAAGCACAGGTTGAGAAGGCCTTGAGTCTCCCTTCAGAAGATCGGATCTTCAAAATGGTGGTGATAATATAAATATAGGAAACAACGATAATTATAATGGTACTCATGACAATTACGGAGGAGAAGGTAAAATGGACAAGATTTGTCTTGTGGATGTCTGAGCAAGACAATTTAAGGACTGGAGGGATATCACAGAAGAAATGGTTAATTATATTGGAGCCACAAAAAGACAAACTAAATATAAAAATAGCCTGTACAATGGAATTTACAAAACTAGTTATGTATGATGCCATAACAGATAAGACACAAAGTCTCTTGGACATTGCAGTTTGATAAAGCAGTGGATTACAAATAGCTACAAAGCGGTCATAAGCCATCACACCTAAAAGGCAGCATTCATTCGTCATACAGATACATAAAACATAAAACTGCAAGGCACACTCAATAAAAGAAATTTTTCTATTGTCAGATACAAAGGTCATCAGCATCTTAGGTACAATAGCTGATGAACTAACAAAATCCACAAATGACAGGTTACTGAGAAAGAAGTACATGGGAGTCTGAAGTTGGGCATCAATCTGAATTAAAACAATTATCCCAAGGTTGCCCACCACAGTGATTGTGTAAATACCAAGGAACAGCAAAAAGAGGGGGATCTGCTGTGCTGGGTAATCTGTGAATCCTACCAAAATGAATTCTGTCACCCTGGTATGGTTTCCCCATTCCATTTACGTTCTTTTATTCTCTGCTGCAAGAAAGAAGTAGCAGTTACAATGAGCACCAAACATTATGCTGCATCTAGTAAAGAGTTCATATATACTTGGTGTGTCTCACAAATCTGAAAAATGTAAGTATTTTTTATGATGACTACATTGAAAACATATAATTGCTAGAATCCTTTTAGGGATGTACGTGCACAAGAGTAACTTACACTAGCCAATGTCTCTTTCTAGACAGAGCATAAGATAATATTAAGTAGCACCTTTATACTATGTCCAAAACATCATCCCATAGCTCTCAGGCCCCAGGAGGGGCCACTGGCTGTTTTTGCTTGTTCCTCAGAGGGGAGGAAGGGATAAGAGGGTATATTCCAATGGTCAGTTCACTTACTTTTCCTTCACCCTCTTCATCATCTGACTTGCCTCCTGCTCTCTTCCCTCCCCACCAGTGAGCAGTGGTGGCATCAGCAGCCCCTCCTGCACACTTAATAGCAGCAATATATACATAAGAAGCAACTGTTTTCAGAACTTCCACTTACTCTTATACCAGTTTGGTAGTTTTAATTCAAATGACACTCAGTGCTGGAACCAGCTCATGACATTTTGCTGCCTGAACCAAAGAAACAGGAAGGTGCCTCCTTATTTTCCACCTGCAGAAGCTAATTGGTTTGGCAGCTCAACCTCACTTTAACACTGTCAATGCCCCCCCCCCTGCTAACTCTGGCATACATCAGACCAGTTTAGTGGGTACAGGGTAAGATGTGTGGCATACACTGTGCTCTTTTCTGGGAGGACTGGCTGGAAGGCTCAGGAGGCATAGCGGGGAGACTGCCTCTGCTCCCCCAGTATCCACTGCAAGTGGGGGTTGCTTCACTCTGCATAGTAGTAGAGCCAGCCCCCCCCCCCAACACACACACCTGAAGCTGACATTCCAGCTGAAACCAGTGAGCCTTGCTTCTGCATAAATAAAGCCACCTTGGGTTCCTTCTGGGAGAAAGGTGGCATATAAAGTAAATAAACAAATATAATGAGGATGAGGCTATAAAAATATTTGACTGAACTGAGACAGGACCATATGGTTAGAGGGAAACCCAAAAGAATCACCTGGAAGACCTTCTGAAATAGATCATTTTTCTCCATAGTGAGCATCACATGACGGAGAAAAACTGTTAAAGAGGACTACATTTGTCCAGTGCTTGTGAGCTTCCCAGAAGTATCTAGTTGCTCCCTACTGGAAGCAATGTGCTGGAATGGATACACTTTTGTTCCATTTGAAACAGATTCTCATATCCTCTAGATTTTTCTTTGGAATAAAGGGCATGAGATGGTGTGCATTTGAAACATATCTAAAACCTATTAGATATGAATCCTGTGAATAGGCCTTCAGAGAAAGCTTTAAACACACACTATCCCATTCCTGTATTCAAAAGAAAGTCCTGTGCCTTGCTGTGACTGAACCCTAATGATTTCTCAGTGAAAGAAACAGCCAGTTGATGCATAAGTGATGTAATGGAGCCTTGGGGCTTTTTGATTAGTCAACACTATGACATTGCCTGCCCTCTTCCTTGGTCTTCCCTGATCCCTCCAAGTTTAGCTGGAAATCCACAGAAGCTGGAGAGGATGTGGATTTTCCAAACAATGCAGGGTTATGAACAATTGTTGTGGGAACCCAAAGCATTTGGTGCTGGCTTAGACTTGAGTGAACAAGATCTCTTATAAAAGATGTGTTCCTGGTGAAGATGAAAACAGCTAGAAATGGTTGTTTTCTTTTTTTAAAAAATACAAATCAACATAGCTGCTTATCTTTTTGGATATTGCTAAAGAGACTACCACGAAGACACAACTCTAGATAATCTAGGACCATTGTCTCATTCATGCTACTTCTTCGTAGACAGTCATATGTCCAGTATCATCTCTGTATTGGCTTTCTTCAGCAATAGAGGTCCTGGAGAAAACCAAATGCCAAACCAAATTGGGCTACTTCTGAGAAATCTGTGTTTTTTCTGAGGTGAAGTGCATGCCCTGACCTTGGGAAATGATGAATATGTCAATTTTGCTTTCTTTCCATTTCTAATTTCCCCAGTTTTAAATTCAACTCATCAAAATTCATGTATTCACTTTATATAAAGTTTACTTTGAAATTTGCAGAACTTTCCTGCACATATTTCTTAATACGTGCATTTTTGATGCAATTTTGCCTGATTTACACATTGGATTGGCAAGGAAGCTTCCTAATCCAATGCATTTTTGAACATTATTTTCACAGTTTTCACCACTTTTCTATGCACTTCTTACTATATATGTTTTGGTGCACATATTTATTTGAACGTCTGTTGCAAAATTTGAAACAATGTGAATTTCAAGGGAAAACTGACTTATAATTTCTATTTTGTTTACAAAAGTGTCAAATTGAGTAGGCTTGCCTTAAAATGTGAACTGAAAAAACTTATCATCCATCCCTACGTGATCCCAATTAGGCTGTTCCCAACCTTGGGAAAACCTCAAGGCTTTGTTGCTGTTGTTCTTGTTGTATGCCTTTAAATCATTTTCAATTTATGATTACCTATCACAAGTTTTTTTTTTAAAGAGTGGCTTGCCATTGGCTTCCTCTGAGGCTGAGAGAGTGTGACTTTCCCAAGGTCACCCAATGGGTTTCCATGACTGAGTGGGTATTCCAACCCTGGTCTCCAGTGCTGTAGTCCGGCGCTCAGACCATTACACCGTGCCAGCTCCCTCTCAAGGCTTTGGAGGTCCTTTGGAGGAGAAACTCAAAGAGGCTCAGAGTTTCAGTCTCTTTAAAATTATAACATTTCTCCAATCTTTCTCTATAAAGTAAGGAGCGTAGTTTAGTGACTGGCAGCTCAGTTTTTCAACTGGGGAGTAATTTAATCACAATTTCCTCTTTTTACTTTCAGTAACAAACTGTCTAACAAACTAAAATTTTGCAGGTTAATTCTCTGGAGAGACCACTATGAGGTTTATTGCAATTATCATACAAACTGACCAACAAACCATAGGAGGACAAGTGAATCTCTGCTCTCAACAAATTTAACCACCCATGCACATATACCTTTTCACCTGAAAGTTTACATATCTTTTACCTAGGAGCACATCAGTTACATGCATCTTGTGAAGAGAGCAGAACACCCACCTCAGCTGCATCAGTCGAACTGTTGGAACCTACCTGAGAAAAGAAGAGAGATTTCACCCACGAATGCAATGCTATTGTGTGAATTATTAGCAAGAGCTGTTTAAATGTTATTGGTTGGTATCTAGGGACATACATCCACAAGAGTCTTTTCCAGTGAGATTAGATGTATTTTTAAAATTGCCTTTGTTGCAACAGACCAAGTAATTCCTAAATGTGTTTTGCTTGGGGGTGTTACAGCATGGATGAAGTTAATGCTATCTTAGGAATGCTGTGTGTCATACAGGTTTAAAAAAGGGAGGTCATGTAGAAAGAATGGCAGTCAAGGGATAACCTTTTATTCCAATTAGTCTGACCTCACCTGGAATACTGTGTCCAGTTCTGGGCACCTCAATTCAGGAAGGATATTGAGAAACTGGAATGTGTCCAGAGGAGGGCGAACAGGATGGTGGGAGGTCTGGAAGCCATGCCCTATAAAGAGCAGCTTAGGGAGCTGGGCATGTTTATCCTGGAGAAGAAAAAGTTGAGAGGGGACATGATAGCCATGTTTAAATATTTGAAGGGATGTCATACCGAGGATGGAGCAAGCTTGTTTTCTACTGCTCCAGAGACTAGGACATGGAGCAATGGGTTCAAACTACAGGAAAAGAGATTCCAACATTAGGAAGAACTTTTTGACAGTAAGAGCTGTTTGGAAGTGGAATGCACTGCCTCAGAGTGTGGTGGAGTCTCCTTCTTTGGAGGTTTTTAAACAGCAGCTGGATGACCATCTGTCGGGAATGATTTGATTGTGTATTCCTGCATGGCAGTGGGTTGACTGGATGGCCCTTGAGGTCTCTTCCAACTCTATGATTCTATTCTAAGGGCCCGTGTTACTTGAAGAGGTGGGGGTGCTTTAGAGCCCCACATGTGATGCCACAGCTATATTAATATTTGGAGAATTATTATATTGACACAAATGGAAGACTGCAAGAGGCAGGTAACTTCGGGATCTTTTCACCTATGTACACCAGTACTAACTGCACAGAGCACCAATATAAAGTGAAATAAAATGTTTTTATTGGAAATAGCACAAAAAGCAAGCACACACACAACACATGTTCACAAGAACCACACAGGGCTATCAAAGAGTCAAGACAAAAAGGTTGGATAGAGGAATAGATTTGGGAAATAGGATGATAGTTATCAGTCTTGAAGAGTAACAAAGTACTCAAACCAAAGCCTGAGGGTGACACTGGAAGCTCCCATCAGGGCAGCGCCAACAAAGAAGGTGGATGGGTCTCATCCATAGTGGCACACTTTTCTATTGCTTGGAGCTAATATTTATACCCTGCTTAGTATTCTTATGGGGGTACTTTGGCTACAACAAAGCTTAGATGGGTTTCCCATTGTGTAAAAGGAAAGAAAAACTTAATTGATTGTTGTTCATGTCTGGGAGCTAGGAATTGATGGGTTTATGACAACCTTGCATTGTAGGACAGGAGGGGGTTCCAAGGGATATTTCCTGGGGATTTGAGTTGTGTAGGACACTTGATTGTTTATGATGTGTGACTCACTGTTGAGGGGACCAAGAGGAATATTGCATGAGGGGCTGTTCTAGTGATAGTCCTGCTTGATAAGGATGTGGATATATTCCACCATGGAAGCCATACTTACCGGATAGTTTTCTCCATTCTGTTTTGAAAACCAAACAGCAGCTGTTCAAAATACTACAAGCTCACCACATGCTGAATTCAAACACCACCTCCATAAGGAGATCTCCTCCTCCATCCATGGATCTTCATTTCCTGTAACTGCTATGCACATGCTCCCTTCTAAAAAAAAAAAAATTCCTGTCAGAGTCACCACAGCAGCTTCCTTGCCAGCAGAGGAGTTCCATGGAAAGCCTGCCTGGTGTGCCATCACTTAGAATCATAGAATCATAGAGTTGGAAGAGACCACAATGGCCATATAGTCCAACCCCCTGCCATGCAGGAATACCCAATCAAAGCATTTCCGACAGATGGCCATCCAGCCTCTGTTTAAAAACTTCCAAAGCAGGAGACTCTACCACACTCCCAGGCAGCAGTGTATTCCACTGTCAAACAGCTCTTACCATCAGGAAATCATCCTAATATTTAGGTGGAATCTCTTTTCCTGGAGTTTGAGTCCATTGCTCCATGTCCTAATCTCTGGAGCAGGAGAAAACAAGCTCACTCCATCCTCAGCATGACATTCCTTCAAATATTTAAACATGGCGATCATGTAACCTCTTAATCTTCTCTTCTCCAGGCTAAACATACCCAGATCCTTCATAGGGTTTCCAGACCTTTCACCATTTTGGTTGCCCCCCTCAGGACACGCTCCAGCTTGTCAATATCCTTCTTGAATTGTGGTGCCAAGAACTGGACACAGTATTCCAGGTGAGGTCCGACGAAAGTAGAATAGAGTGGCACCATTACATCCCTTGATCTAGACACTATACTCCTATTGATGCAACCTAGAATCACATTTGCCTTTTTAGTTGCCACATCACTTCTGCTGAGGTCAGAATAGGGAGTCCATGTGATAAATGAGGGGGTGGTAGAGTGCCCCTTTGATGATCAGGCGCATCAGCTGAATTTACATCACCACTCAGCCTGACCACCTAATCACTTACACTGCCACCACGTTTGTGACGCAGGGGCCTTTCCACATCCCACTGCTGCCACCAAACTAATAAACTGTGGAGACTGCAGTTCCACAATTAGATGGATAATACTTGCATCTCTGTGTGGGTGTTCACAGGGTTTATAGTGCCCATTATATGTCAGTAAGGCTGAATAAATTCATGCGGAGACTGGATATGAATAGTAAACATAAAGTTGGGTTCATTGTTTTAACAAGATAACAGAACTACCTTGGTATTTATTTTTGACCAGCCTCGATTCCTCCTAACTACATAGTCTTCCTGCGCATACATTCTTTCAGCTTCACTCATAGCCATACACAGTTTCCAGCCTCTCCTCAACACATCCCCTCTTTCATTCTCCCTTTTCAACTGTCAACCCCCTTTTCAATTGTCATTCTCTCCCTCTTCCAACTGTCATCCAGACTTAAAACATCTAGAAGCCTCTTCCCTTTCAGTTCCCTGCCATGGGATTGGCTCCTGGAACACACTACTCCCATTCACTCATCCAGCCATCCGTCACAGACCCCACCTTGTTGATCACATGTCTGGGCACCCTGTTCTGAGGAGGTGATGGCAGCTGTGACAACATGGGATAGGCCAGTGGGGCCAATGTGGTGCCAGCCCAGCTGACCCGTGTGCATGTGGCTGCCATCGTGGTCATTCCAGGGCCAGTGTGGATGAGCCCACACCATACCATGTAGAAGGAAGGTACTGTGCTTCCTACAGTTGATACAGATAGAAGAAGGGTAATTCTTGTAGTTAAGCTGCAAATCTAAATCAAATCATGTCTGACATGTGAATGAATGAAGTCACTATAGCAGTATAGCAGGATTTGACAGTCTTAAAACCATGTTTAGTTGGAAATTAAAAGGAAGGTCATATAAATGTAATGAAAGTTTTCCGTGGTTTTTTTTCCTGGGCTGTGAGGCTGTGTTCTGGAAGAGTTTATTCCTGAAGTTTTGCCTGCATCTATGGCTGGCATCTTCAGAATGAAGATGAAAGTTTGTTTTGTGTCACCAATGTTCTCCTTGATTATTTTACTGAAGACAAGCAAGTAATTGATTTAATAAATCATCATCCATATTATCATCATCAAAGAATATGACAAACAAATGAAGGGAAAACAATAATTCCATTGATTACTCAGATCTCTATTAATGAAATAATGCACAATTTATATTCACATACATTTTTCTTCCCTGTTGGAGCATAGAACTCTCTGCATATGAGTCTCCTAAAATACAACTGAATCCTTTCTGCATTCGGGAATAGTCAGACCTAAGAACCCTGCATATAACAATCCACACATAATGCCTAGTACAAATGGGAATGACAAAGAGGACTTCATCTTGACTTATCTACCAATTGGCCTCTGTCAAGTTGAGGCCCTAGGGAAGAGGAAGAGGAGGAAGTGGCAAAACAGTAATATTAGCCTTAGGTAGGTAACCCTGCACCTAACTGCAACATACCACATGCTGAATTTTGGATGATAATGCTCTTTTTGTAGAATGAAGGGTGAGGTCTCCCATACATGGAAGTGAAGATAAGAAACTTAAGCAAGTACAAGACAATAAGGTTTTGGGGAATTTACATACTCTTAGGCAAGATTCAAAATTATCTGAATTTGTTCCTCAATTTATGATGACCACTATTCCTGAGTTAGCTATACTAGTGATTATTGATACTCATGTTTTCATAAATAAGTGATAATTAATTATGGTTTGCATGTTATAACCACATGATAATCTGGTTGTCTGTATGCTCCTGCCTAGTGGTAAAGAAAATTGTGGTACCTCCTCTGGGTTTATGCACAGAAAAGCCTAATTTACACCTAAGAGTTTAATTTCATTGAAGTTGGATAACTGCAGCTTTTTTCAGAAGGAATTCTGTTTTGATATCTTAGTATTCTGTAGTATAGAGGATGTTCGATTTGGTAATTTAATGGTGTTTCAGCAGACAAATGCACACACACATACTTCCCTTGTTAGCAATTACTCCCTTTTTTAAAAAGTTGTACCTCACTGTTTCATTTTAAACTATTGTGGCAATGCATAGTTGTTACAGGAAATGTGATCTTTGTTCTTAAAGTATCACTTCTATACTGTACGAGTATAGAACTACTCGTAACTACTCAAGCTTTTGTCTCTATCAAAACAGGAAAAGTTAGCAGTATGAATAAAGCTGTGCTATGGATGTGCAACTGTCTCACATTGCTGGCCCTCCCCACCACAATCATGATGTCATGATATCTTAGGTACAGAAAACTGTTTAGGAAGGGGTGGCTTTTCTCCACTGTCTTCAACTACTTTATATCTGACTGAAGTGCAATTTCAGGTTAGTTTGCTTTGAAAATCCAAGTGAAAATGAGTGGAAAATGAAGCCATTTGTTTGCTATAAAGACAGTTTCAAATGGTTACCTGTTTGCGTGTTCATAATTAGTATCATCTTGGGACCTTTCAAGGATTCTCATGTGTGTAAAACAAATAAAACAACAACAACAACAATTCATAATCACCTAATGAAAATCTCTTTGGGGCCAAAGAATGACAGAAATCTTTCCTATTTGATGGCTTCCTCACTTTCCCTCAAACCGATAGAGACAGATCACGTTCCTCAAGATCCACCAAAAAGCCATCCTATTTGAAGATTAAAATCAACATCCTGTCAAAATTGTTTCTGCAGTATTATACAGTACATCTGTTTTCTTTCCTTGATTTAGAATGGAAGAGAAATTTTAGTGATGCCATAAACTGAATTATGAACATTGCTGAGAAAACCTTTAGGTAAGTCTAATACAGGGATGTGGGAAAGATTTGCTCAGTTTGCATTTCAATGTGAATTTGTTTGATTTGCATTTCAACATGAATTTTCCACATTTTGCATTTCCCACACCTAAACATGAGCATAAATAGAGTTTGCCCTCAACATTCATACATTTCCACTGTGCAAAAAAGGGTGCATTTTTATGTATTGGAGGAATACATAGTAAAGCAGTTTATTGGAAAGTCAGCTGAAAAATATGTATACACTAGAAGAAGTGTGCTACAATAACGTGTATATTTAAATGAAAATATGTACAAATATATATGTGGGCTAAAAGGTGGAAGAATCACAGTGAAAGGTGAAATTGGAGTGAAACAGACTTATCACTGGGAAAATGAAATTTTGTGTGAAATTGATCTAGACAAAACCAGGCATCCCTACTCTAATATGGTATGCACAATTTTCATATAAATCTAGAAGTATTAAGTCTTTGACATTTAGATCTCTGTATCACCTAGGGGTTGTCCATCAACCACCAATGTATAGTTGTGTCTCTTGTGCATTCTCTGTGTCTGCTTAGCTAAGTCAAATCTGATATTGCCAAAATTGCCTAAATCCTCTGTTTGGGATTGAGTCAGTGAGAAATTCTTGTTAACAGCCACATCTACACTGGAATAATATCCTTTTGTCATTGTTCCCATATTCCTGTTTGCAGATGAGAGTGTAGCTTTATGGCCAAGAGAAACCTTACCATGGTGACCGAGTTCATCTTGCTGGGATTCACACAAGACCAAAGGCTGCAAAGTTTCCTCTTTGCTGTGTTCTTATTAATTTACTTGCTGATCCTGATAGGAAACATCGGCATGGTAGCATTAATCTGGGTTGACTCCCAGCTTCACACCCCCATGTATTTTTTCCTAAGCAATCTGTCCATCTTAGACATTGGCTACTCCAGTGTCATTGCTCCTAGGACACTGATGACCTTTGTAGCAGAAAGCAAGACGATTTCATTCACTGGCTGTGCCCTGCAGTTTTTCTTCTTTTGTATTGCAGTATCCTGTGAGTGCTGCCTGCTAGGGGTGATGGCATATGATCGCTTCACAGCTATCTGCAACCCACTGTTGTATACTGCTATTATGTCCAAAAAGCTCTGCCATCTTCTCGTGGTTGGCTCATATCTAACAGGATGTGTGAATGCAATTGTTCAGACGTCATTCATATTTAACTTGTCATTTTGTAGATCCAATGTCATCAACCATTTCTTCTGTGATGTGCCTCCTATTCTAAAGCTCTCCTGTTCAGACACACGAACCACTGATATCATCCATTTCACATTCTCTACAGCCATTGTGTCAGTAACTATCATGACCATTCTTGTCTCTTACACATGCATACTTGTTGCCATTCTGAGGATCAACTCAGCTGCGGGCAGGCATAAAGCCTTCTCAACCTGTGCCTCCAACCTGACACCAGTCTCTGTCTTCTATGGAACAGCTATTTTCATGTACCTGCG
Source organism: Gambelia wislizenii (assembly GCA_030847615.1). NCBI lineage: Eukaryota > Metazoa > Chordata > Lepidosauria > Squamata > Crotaphytidae > Gambelia > Gambelia wislizenii. The sequence goes on along the minus strand of JAUMIR010000001.1, from coordinate 338,791,040 downwards.
GCCCAGTTCAAAATACTCCATAGAACAGGACAAAATCATCTCTGTCTTCTACACCCTGGCAATACCTATGTTGAATCCGCTCATCTATAGTCTGAGAAACAGGGAAGTCAAAGAGGCTTTCAAAAGGCTGCTTGGGAGCAAGGATGTGTCTCAGAGATAGCAACCAATATGGGTCTAACTCCATGCCTTACAACAGTGTTTCCCAACCTTTGGGCCTCCAGGTGTTCTAGACGTCAGCTCCCAGGAGCCCCTGTCAGCTTGGCCAATGGTGAGGAATTCTGTGAGCTGACATGCAAAACTTCTGGGAGACAAAATGTTGGGAACCACTGCACCTACAACATTTTTTACTACAGGGCTAGAAATCATGCAGTCCTCCAGATGTTGGACTGTAACTCCCAGAGGCCATAGCCAGTATAGATAAAATGCTGGGAGTTGCAGTCTAATGACATCTGGAGGGCTTCATGACTCCCACCCTGCTCTCATGCATGGCAAGCCTTATTTTTCCTCTCCCTTTGGTCAGAAAAAGATGACCACCATCAGGCAGCTGGTTTCTGATGTCATGAAAGGGCAGCACATTTTTAGCTATTTAATGTAATATTATAATATTTTTACTGCCGGGTAAATGAAGAGGTGATTGTAGGATTGCTAAAAGAATATGTTTGGCATTACCTGTAGATACAAAGTATGGTAACTTGGGTGGTGGTAGATACATTTTGCTGCTCTCCCTTAAACAGTAAAATGTCTTGGGGCCAAGCCTGTTAATTTTTCCTCTCACAATGGGTTAGATCCTGACGCAGATTGAAGCACTATACCTATCTTAGTTTGCATCCTACTGAACACAATGAGGTTTGCTTCTGAGGAAATACATATATAGGATTTGTTCACTCTGTTGATTTACCAATGTCAGGGTGTTTGTCAACACTACGGTACTTTAGGAGTGGAAACTGTAATTATTTTATATATATCTAAACTGTAGTGTATTTGCTATCACTGTTCGTATGTCTTCAATTTCATTTCCATCTGACCCACTGCTAACATTGTTTTTCTTCTTTATACATTTGTGTGTATTTATATGCACCTGCCCAATGAGAATGGCATTCTATGCATCTGATGAACTGAACTCTAATCCACAAAAGATTATGCCATAATAAATGTGTTAACTTTTAAGCCATAGGACTCAGTTGTTGTTTTTCTACAATAGAAAATAGCATGGAAACCTCTTTTGGGAACCAGGCTCCACTGAAATCAATGCGAAAAAATAGTCAGAACATTAGGTCCCCTGGTTGTCAACAACTTACAGTCAATAAGCACAACTAATTTAGTCTGGATTCAACCCATTGCCCTCAAGTTCTAGAATCTCATTTTTTCCAGCTAATTTAATGAGACCCAGAGAAATTTAAAAGTCTGCCCTGAGAAAGAGCTTGGCATTGTTTTGCAAACCAACATATAGCTAACTACCTATTAAAACATGTCCTAATATGCATGTGTACATGTTCACTCCCAATTCTGGCCATTTCATTTGCGTATCCAGGCCAGATGTTCTCCCCCTGCCTCTGTTCCCTAAATAATGACAGACAAATTATATCGGTTGGAAAGATATATTGGTACACAATGATATATATTGGCAATAAAGGCCACAACTTTATTGATAACAGCTGCAATGGTTGGCTGAAATCACATGGGTCCGGATCCAGACACCAACCAACCCAAATGCTGATCGATGATACCACTGGCGGTCAACTAGCGACACCACCACTGATGAAGGGGGAGGAGTCCTGGCCAGGCCCCACATGACTGACAATCCCTCCCTTCCCCCCAACTACTGGGAAGGGGGGTCTCCATGACTGTGACCTTGAGTTTGACCTTGGCCATGAACTTGACAGAGACCCCCCTCCCAATACCAATGACCTCAGCTCATGACCCATGCTAACCACCACAAAAGGTGGTCCCAACAAGGCCACCAACAAGGCCTTAAAGTCCCATCCTGAGTGGGGGAAGATCAGTCCCTCAGTCCGTCTGCATTGGAATTGAGAAGTCAGGCCATATGTACCCTGCAAAGGCCCTGGAAAGCCACCAGCCCAGGTGTTTGATAGTCTCTGTAGGCAGGCCCCCTTGCGCTTCTGTGGTAGCTGCCCCAATCCGAAAGGAGTAGCCCCCTAACCCCTCTGCTGGCAAGCCCAGATGCCTCAATGCAGCCCACAACATGATGATGAACTAGTACTGCATGAGTGGAGACAAGTCCTTATGAATGAAAAGGGGGCCTGACACTCTGGGGCGCTTTTCCAGAAACTTGCGCATGAAGTCCAATGGGCATGGTGATGAATCCACCAGGCCCTGTAATGACAGGGACGTCCCTTTTCCAAGCTGATCACACTTGGAAAACTATACTCGGGTCCATAGCGCATCCACCCTGAGTAACACATCTCTCAACTGCAATGCTCTGCCAGTTGAATCCCTCTTAGATGAACACACCAACTCACCAATGTGCAGGGCAGCAAAGAAGGCCGTCATGAAGGCCATGCTAAGCAGTAGCGATTTATACCTGGACTGGCATAACTAGCCCAGCTTGGCCACCAACCTGTAAAGAATTCTGTATGAAATTGGCCACCGTTCATCCACCCTCTAATGGCTCATTGTACGCCAACCTTCCACAGCTCTCTGGATGAGAAAGGTGGCACACGGGTCGCCAAATCCTGCTGCCTTGCTGAAGAAGGAAATGCCAGCCAAATGCAATGAAAGGGAATGAGAAGCCAATCTCTGGTCCTTTAAAGAGGTAAGGTAATGCAACACCTCTTGCTCCAACATGGGCCAGAAGCCTCTGTATCTATTCCTTCTCCTGAAAGCAAAGAATTGGTCAACTGACCTCCTGTAGCTCGCCTGCATCAATGGCGCTAGGGAGTTGAGGACTCCCCAAATCACTGCTCCTTCCCAAGATGCCACAGCTCCACGGGGAAGGGTGTTGGTTCTGGGTCTGCGTCTGGGGCCAATGTGTGGAACCGTGTGTCCTGGAAGCAAGACAAGGTATCCACAATTTCATGATCCACGCCTGGAATATGAGACGCGGAGAAGCTGATATTTGATGTTAGGCAAATGAGCACAAATTTCTGCACAAGTCTCATTACTCTCTCTGATCTTGAAGACTGCCTGCTGATAATCTGCACCACAGCCTGATTAATTGCATCAAAAGCAGGCTTTATTTTTGTCTCTGAATTCCTCCCTCCAGATAACCACTACCACTAGAATTGGGAAGAATTCAAGGAACGTTAGATCATGCACAATGTCAGTCTCCCCACCAATCCACCTGCCAATGCTGTGCACACCAATGCCCGTTGTAAAAAAACCCAAACCTCAGGCTCCCTGCAGCAGAGTGAATCTGCAGCCCAGCACCCAAAGTTTTGCACCCCTGCCACAATGTGATCCCATTGTAGACTTTCAAGAACTCCAGCCAGACCCTGAGATCCTCCTTGACCCCCTTTGTCAGCCGAATGTGATGATGAGGAGACCGGATACCCTTCATGATGCTTACCAACCTGGCACAAAAGGCGCCACCACCCTCCTTGGTGCCACCACCCTGCAGGCGAAATTGAGATAACCCAATAGTGACTGCACCTCCTTAAGAGTGGCCTTGCTGTGAGACAAGAAGTCCTGCAGCCGCTCCCTGAGTCCTGCCAACTTGTCAGCTGGCAGGCAAGATACCCCTTTTAGAGAATCCAAAAGAACCCCCAAGTAAACTAAAGCCGTGGCAGGTCCAACTGTTTTCTGGCACCAGAGGCACTCCGACTTCTTCCACCACAACCTGAAAGGAATGAAGCAAAGACCCACACTCCAACCCCCAGCCAGCCCAATCATGAGAAAATCATCTAAGTAATGAGTGATGGAAGGAGACACCCCCCCACCCCCCATGTTGCTGTGTCCATTCAAGGAATGTGCTGAATGTTTCAAAGGCAGCACAAATGATGGCACAACCCATGGGTAAAGCCATGTCATAATACCATTGGCCTTGAAATTTAAAACCCAACAAACAATGATCCTCTGGATGAACCGGGAGGAACCTGAAAGCAGATTGAATGTCACACTTTGCCATGAGTGTCCCGTGACCACATGTCTGCATCAATTTGATGGCATGATCCAATGAAGCATACTTAACAGAACAAAGCTCTGCCGGAATGGCATCGTTGATTGAAGACCCCTTGGGGTAAGACAGGTGGTGAATGAGTCTGTACTCACCCGGAGTCTTCTTAGGTACTATGCCCAATGGTGATATCCAGAGGTTGTCCATTGGAGGTTCTGCAAAGCTCCCAGCCTCACATTCTTTGGCAATTTTCTGAGCAACCACAGCAGGCAACTCCGACACAGACTTGAGGTTCCTGAGTCAGTCGCTACCCTAGGTCCCACAACCGGGATCCAACAACCATTTGAAAACCCGTCAGCTAGATAGGAAGCCATCTTTTTGTTGGGGTAGAGGGAAAGAAGAGGGAGCAGAGCTTGAAGCTTGATTGGTGTGAGTGCCATGCTCCCTCTTGGCACCTTCAGCTGCTCAGTTCTTCTTGGCACTACCCTGACCGGCATTAGCTTCTGACCCTGCTTCTTTTTCAATGCCGGAGACAGCAGACAGCCATTCTGAAAGGACTGTTGTCCAGATGAGAACCATGTACAGTTGATTTTTGGGTGCATGCCAAAGCAGGATTCACAACTATGTTCAAATTTGCACTGGGCCTGGAAGCACTTATCCAAGTTGTACTGCCAGCACACTAAATGATGCGCTCCCCTCTTGCGAGGCGCCTTGGCAACCTCCACCCTGCCCTTGATTTGTGGCCCCACTGTGAGAAGCCAGATCTTGTCACCGAGGAGATCCCACCTGTGCCTATCATTGCACGACACATGTTTATGAAACTCTGTGTTGTACTCAATGGCCACTGCCTCACCAGCCAAAGCCCTGACCTTGAGCACATGCCCAAGATGGTTGGCCAGATGCCAATCCTGTCAGGGTAAACCATCATAACCACCCCCATGAACACTGTGTACCCCGTCAATCAATTGGTGAAGGAATCGTCAACAGGATCCCCTTTGCTCTTGTCAGAGCTTTTATTGTCACTCTTAGAAACTCTTCCTTCCTCACCTGCTGGATTGATGAGGGAAAAGATATCAAGAAAATATCCGTTGAGGATTTTATCTCGAATCTTCTTGTCCAGATGGATCCCTGGGGGGGGGTCCTCTTTGTTCTTGAACAAAGTGAGGCCCAGGTCAGAAGGAGAATCTGCCCTTTTGTCCCATGCACATGTGGGTCCCATGTCTGCCCACCCCTGCTGTGTGCGCAACCTGAGCACCCACTATGGAATCCTGGCTCCAGTGCACCGGCCTTCCAACAAGTTAATTTATTCATGTCCTCCTCCTCTGATGACTCACCTGAAGTTCTCTTGCTATCAGAGTCTGTCCCTCATCTGTGCCTGGAGCGACGCTGACATTTCCCTTTTTTGCTGCTCCTCTTCCTGCTACTTGTGCTGCTCCCTCTCGCATCCCTCTCCATGGAAGAAGAGTTTGCTGCCGTGGTCACCAGTAGCCTCATTTTGCTGCATCCTTTGCCTGCAGTGTATTTTCCTTGGTGGTCTTTGTGGAACCCCTGGTGGCTTTTGTGGAACCCCTGGCAGCCATCATGGACCCCTTTGGTGATTCCCCCTGTGCCCCGTGGACTGCCCCCACTGCCCTTATTCCCTGCTGCCACAACCCATTGCGGTGGCCCAAACAGGCATTGGCCAGTCGGCCACCTGGCTTCCCCCCTGTGCTCTTAGCCACATGCTCGGCCCATTGTCCCCATTGCTGCCCTGCCATGACACCTGGCCCAGAGCCCACCTGTGTTGTCCTGGCCTGCCTGGCCCTGGTGTACCCTATCATCCCGCTCAGCTCCAACCCCAAACATCCCCTTTTTGGTGCAGCCTGTTGCTCCCCCCAGCAGTCTTCCTCCCTGGCCACCAACCCTGCAGCCCAATGCTTGATGCCCACTGCCACTTGCTGCCCGCTACCACTCGCTGCCCACTGCCGCTCGCTGCCTGCCACCACTTGCTATCCACCGCTGCTCACTGCCCACTGCCACTTGCTCCCCACCTCAGCTTTGGCCTCTTCAGATGGCTCAGCTCCCCAGGGCAGGTCTTCCCAGCAGGTCTTCCTTCTTTGGCTACTGAAGAGACACTGACCAATCCAGCATGGTGGCCAGGTATATATACCTACCACTGTGCCGTAAAGCAGCAGTTGTAAAACTGTTGCAAAACTGCTACAAAAAGCAGCAGTATCCCACCTCCCTTCAGAGCAACCAACTGGGGCAAGAGGGACCTGCCCCGATTGGTTCTTATTTTCATGCCCCAGACCAGGCCGGGAAGGGGAAGACAACTATGGGTCCCCATGTCAGCCTCCACATGGACTGAGGGGGCAAGGGGGCGGACTGGACCTGCAAATGAGATTCCAGCAGTGCCGGTAAGTCTGGCAGCTCTCTTATGCACCAGTAAACCTGGGTCAACTTGGAGGTCAGTAAAAGATGAAGTGTTGATTGTGCATGGCAGGGGGTTGGACTGGATGGCTCTTGAAGTCTCTTCCAACTCTATGATTCTATGATCTTCTTTGCACAAAGGGGGGGGGGCTGCTGGTGATAACATATTTCACATGTAGCCCAAAGTTTCATTCTGCAATACTGTCAGTTTCAGAATCAGTTATTCATGACAAAGGGAGAGAAAGTTAGACAGGATAGTTCATTTCTCTCAAGGGATCTGTTCCCTAGTTCAGGCCAGAATCTGACAGGGGCTATCTGCTGATACCACTGCTGATACTAACAGATGCTTCCTACAGAAACAGGAGGGACAATACTGCCCTCTTCTGTGCATCCCTGTGCAACACTTCCATAGGGCTGGAATGTCAGGAAATGACATCGATGTGACCACAAGATGGAGCTGTAAGCTTAAAAATGAATTTTAGGAACTGACTTCCGGTGGGAGGCAATGGGCGACGGACACGCTACAGCAGGGCTCTGCTGATAGCAGTCCAACAAACACTGCAAACAGGGTCTGGAAAAGGCTCTGCAAGTGCTCTTACCTGGGAAGGTGAGAGACAAGTGGGGTTTGCAGTGAAGTCTCTCCTGACTCGCCCCTTTTTTGTAGGGGAGAGCTGCGTGGAGAAGTCTTGGAGCAGCCATTGCAGCGGGAGTTTGCCAGTAAGGCGGTAAGCCCAGGACACCTCCCACTCATAGGCAACTAAGTTTAAGAGGGCAAATTTTTTAAGATAGCTCTTGAGAGCTCGGTATTGCCTTCACTGTTTTTTTTCCCACTGGCGTGAAGAGTGGTTTATTTTTTTCTTTTTTCTTTTTTTTTTACTTTCGCTACATCTTCTCCCTGTTGGCTACTCTATGGTGGTGGAAGCGGAAACAGTAACCATAGAAAACGGAAGAGACGGAAGAGACGAGATAGAACGGAGGAAAGGAGAAGAGCGTAAGGAGGCGAGATAGAGATAGAAAGAGAGGGAGAAAGGAGAAAGGAGAAAGGAGACGGGGACGGAGACGGAGGTGGGCAGAGTTGACGGTGGTGGGACGGAGACAGAGATAGAGGCGGAGAAGAGACGAGGCGGTGGTGGCGAGAGAGTGAGGAGAAAGAGAGAACAGAGAACGGAGAATGGAGACGTGGAGGGAAGGTGGTAGAGAGAAGATGACGGTGACGAGGGAAGATGCGGAGTGCGGAGGCGAGGAAGCGTGGGTGCAGGACGAGAGAAGGGGAGAGGAGGTGAAGCAAGGAGGGGCATGACGGAGACAGAAGGAGGTGTGCGTGGACGGAGACAACGGTGACGAGGGGAGACGGGCAGGCGCAGACACGAGAGATTGGGGAGAAAGGAGGCGAAGTAAGGAGGCGAAGAAGGAGAGAGAGGAAAGCGGAGGTGACGGAGACGATGGACGACGGAGGTGAGGAAGGCGGGTTCGAGTGCGGAGACGAGAGGAGGTGGAATAGAAGAGGTGGTAAGCCAACAACGGAGGCGGAGAGCACGCAAGACTGATAAGGGACAATAATAGTGACTGTGGACTGAGGTGAAGCAGAGGGGATTTACTAAGAACTGCAACACTCAGTACAGGAGTTGTAACAGTCACATGTAAAATCTTTTGAGAATATTTATATCCACCTCTCTTGTAGGTGAATTGAATATTAAATGTGGTGATATGGTGAAGGGTGAAGGGTGAAGGGTGAAGGGTGTAGAAGATAATAGAAATAGACCACATTAGGAGATCTGTCTCAACCCCCAATAACTGACCTGCATAAATACTTTGGCTATACATTAAACAGAGGAATTCTGCAGATATATACAATATAATTTCAGGACAGCTTTGGATGAAACTGATAAGCTGGGGATTAGAGAAATCCTCCAGACTGGTGTGGTATACTTTAATTAATTCTACATAGTACAGTCCGCTTTTTGGAAAATAGAGATTAGAAACTTAGAATTTGTGCGGACAAGTTAATTGTGATTACTATAAGAATATTGTGGTATTAAATAGTTGTAGAGGGGCTGGTAATTAAAGTTGATGGCTACAGGTCTGCGCCCAAGAGCATATACGACAACACAAACAACAATAACCAGAAGGGGCTCAATAGAAATGCCACCCAAGCAAACAGAAGTTAATACAATGATTTTGGAAGAACTGAGGGCCTTTAAGAATGAGATGAGGGAGGAAATTCGATCTTTGAAAAAAGAGATGAAAACAGATTTCAGTAAAATAGAGAAAAGATTAGATAAAATGGCATCTGAAATAAAAGACATTAAATCGAATGTAGACTCATTGACGAACAGGACTGTAGATTTAGAGACAAAAACTGAGACAACAAGTAGAGATTTGGATAAGACAAAACATGCAAACCTGGTGCAAGAGATAAGATACAGGGAAAAATGTCTAAAACTCAGAGGAGTCTTAGAAAGGACATACGAAAACTTGTATGAACGTTTACCTCCTATATTGGCAAGTTTCATGAAAGCAACTGAAGCGCAAATGGCCCAAGAAATAGATAAAGCGTTTAGAGTAAACTCAGTAATTGCTAAGGAGAGAAACCTCCCCCGGGACATAGTAATTGTATTTACCAGAACTAAGATGAGAGATGATTTAATTCAAAGGAATTATACAGAGAAACTGATAATAGACGGGAAAGAAATACAAGTTTACAAGGATACCCCAGTGGAGATCCTAAAAAGAAGACAGGAATATAGAGTGTTAACACAGAAGCTAACGAATTCAGGAGTGAGCTACAGATGGGAAAGAATTGAGGGCTTATCTTTCACCTATCAACAAAAACGATACAGAATAACATCAACAGAGAAAGCGGAGGAATTTCTGAACAAGTTGGAAGAGGACGAACATAAACGTGATCAAAGGAGAAGAAGACGTAAAAAGAAAGAACAAGAAGAGAGGGAAGTTAATGAGAGCTCTCATGAAGACCTGGAAACAGAGAAGGATACTCAAGAGGATAAAGAATCGCGACAAGGAATGACACTAGAGGAAGGGAATGTACTTGGATCTGATGATGAGGAAGAGGAGGGAAGTGCGGACCTAGATACACAAGAATGACATCCTCGATAGTATCTTGGAATGTTAAAGGGTTAAATACCCCTTTAAAAAGACAGAAGGTATTTCATTATTTGGAAAAAACAAAATCGAGTATCATCTGCTTACAGGAAACCAGGATCCGCCAACAAGACAAGAGATTATTGAAAAATAATAAATTAGGACAAGAGTTTGTGTCGTCATCAAATCAAAAGAAAAAAGGTGTCGCAATTTATGTGAGTAAAAAATATCAAGCCAAAGAAGTTCTGAATGATAATGAGGGACACTATATAGGGGTTGAAATAAATCTGGATAACTGTAAAATAATTGTGATTGCAATATATGCACCTCTGGAAAAGAAAGATAAATTTTACAAGAAACTACAAATAGATATGGAGACTTTAAAAGAAGGAATGCTTATTCTAGCTGGAGACTTTAATGGTGTTTTGAACACAAATAGGGACAGATCAAATAATGATCGGAAGAGGAGAGCTCAAGGTAAACTGCCAAGGGTATGCGATGAGATTATGGAGGAATTCGATTTAACTGATTTATGGACACAGAAATATGGATTGGAAAAAGGATTCACTTATTATTCAGAGGTGCATAAAAGTATGTCCAGGATTGACATGTTCTGGATCTCAACCCCGCTCGCGACTAAGATCATAAAGATGGAAATCTTGTCCAAAATTATGTCAGATCACAACCCAATCAAATTACAAATTAAAGGCTGGAAATCTGAATATACTTGGCAACTAAAAGATTTTATGTTAAAGGACGAGGAATTTGTTCGAAAAGTAAAGGAAGAAATCAATCTCTTCTTCAAAATAAATAATACAGGAGACGTAAAAAAGAAAGTAATCTGGGACACATTCAAGGCCGCCGTAAGAGGTATATTCTTAAAGAAAGGTGCAGAGATAAAGAAAGAAAGGGAAGAGAAAGAATGCAGACTACAGCAAGAGTTAAAGAGGCAAGAATTGCAATCGCGGCAACAACCAAATAATAAGATTATACATAACAAGATAAAGCTTCTTCAAAAGGACTTAGATGCCATTCTTTTAGAAGAAGTAGGAAGAAAATTGCAAAGATTAAAACAAAGACATTTTGAGCAGGCCAATAAAATAGGGAGATGGCTATCGTACAAGCTTAGGGAAAAAACAGGAAGGAATATGATCACAGAAATCGAATCTGATGGGAGGACGCTCTTGAAACAAGAGGACATTGAGGAAGCGTTTCATAATTACTATGAGAAATTATATAAAGAACAAAGTGTAGAAGAGAATCAGACAGAATTAGAAAACTATATTAATGAGAACATATACGCCGAAATATCACAAGATCAAAGAACATACCTCTCTGATCCATTTTCGAAGGAAGAGATTGCGGCAGCAATAAAGCAACTCAAAAATGGGAAATCACCTGGTCCTGATGGTTTTACTCCTTTGTTTTATAAGATATTTGAAGAAGAAATAACGGATAATCTACTACAAACAATTAATCAAATAGCTTCTGAAGGGACCCCAGAGACGTGGAAATCTGCAAATATTACAGTTATCCCGAAAGAGGGGAAAAATAAGAAAGAAGTCAAAAATTATCGTCCAATATCTTTACTATGTACGGATTATAAAATCTATGCCTCAATGATGACTAATAGAATCAAACCAATATTAGCGGAAGTAATACACTCTGATCAAAGGGGCTTTCTTCCGGGTAGGTCAATCTCTGATAATACCAGAACAGTTATTAATGCCCTTGAATATTACGAAAAGAACAATGAAAGGAAGGCTGCCTTCATATTCGCAGACGCGGAAAAAGCTTTCGATAACATCAGGTGGCCCTTTGTAATGACGGTATTTAATAGATTGGGAGTAGGTCAGTTTATGATTAACAATCTAAAAAAAATATATGATAAACAAGAGGCCCGTATTAAAATTAATGGTAATAGAACAAACCTAATAACTATTCAGAAAGGAATTAGACAAGGGTGCCCGCTCTCACCGCTACTCTTTATAGCCACCTTAGAAATCTTGTTACATAAGATTCGAAAAGAGAGTAAAGTAACAGGATTGAGAATCTCAGATGAAGAGTATAAGATTCAAGCTTATGCAGATGATTTGGTATTAATCATAGAAAACCCTGAACAGAATATTAATAAATTATTAGAGATAATTGAAAACTTTGGTAGATTATCGGGATTTAAAATTAACAAAGAAAAGACGATCATAATAACTAAAAACATGCAAAGGAAAGAAGAGGAAGAATTGGAAAAAATGTCGGGATGTAAGTTGGTGAAAAAAGCAAGATATCTAGGCATTTGGATCTCTAACAGAAACATGGACTTGGTAGAAAATAACTATAACAAATTATGGGAATCATTAAAATCTGAAATGAAGAAATGGGAGAAGCTAAAATTAACGCTACTTGGGAGAGTGGAGGCAATAAAAATGTTAATTCTCCCTAAGCTCCTTTACTTATTCCAAACTATCCCAATATTGACGAATGATAAGCTGCTACTGAGGTGGTCGAAAGATCTGCGGGACTTCATCTGGAGAGGACGGAAGGCAAGAATCAAATGGCTTACTATGATTGACAGGAAAGAGAAAGGAGGTCTGGCGGCTCCTGATCTTCTAACGTACTATTTAGCGTGCAGTATGATCTGGGTAATGGAGTGGATCAAAATAAGTAATAAGAGACTGCTGCTGTTAGAAGGCGAGGGGCTGAGATACGGGTGGCACGCATATGTATGGTATGAGAAAGATAAAGTTCATAAAGATTTTAATAATAATATCATACGGAAAGCAACATTAAGAACATGGCAAAAAATCAAAAGACAATTTTATATCAAAATGCCCCAATGGATCTCGCCTCTAGAAGCCTTCGCACGAAGATGGACTAAAGTAGATAGGAGGCTACGATACATGGATTTATGTAATTGGAAGAAGGATAATACTTACGAGATAAAGACAAAAGAAGAGTTAATTAAGGGAGGATGGAATATTTACTGGCTGACATACCAACAACTATGCAGCAGATACAAGGAAGACAAAAAAGAATATGATTTCGACTTAGAAGGAAATGAAATTGATAAAATAATCTGGAAAGAGGATAAAAAGAGAATAGCTAAGCTCTATAACATATTGATGGGAAGGAAATTAGAAACAGAAGTGGTTAAATCTGTGATGATAAAGTGGGCAAGAGATATAGGGGAACAAATTACGCTGGCAGAATGGGAAGAAGCCTGGTTTAAAACTAATAAGTTTACAGTATCTCAAAATTTAAAAGAAAATTATGTAAAAATATTCAATAGATGGTATTTGACGCCATTAAAAATTAGTAAAATTTATAAATTGAAAGATCGCAGTTGTTGGAGATGCGGTAAAGAAACAGGCTCTATGTATCACGTTTGGTGGAACTGCCCAATAGTCAAGAAATTTTGGCAAAAGGTTCATAATTTAATACAGAAGATGTTAAATACTCAATTTATTATGGATCCGAGATTGTATTTATTGAATATTACCTCTGTTCTACCCAAGCAAAAAGAAAGGGAACACTGGAGAATTATGCTGTATTTAATCACAGCTGCAAGAATGCAAATAGCATCTAAATGGAAAAGTAGTGAATATTTACAGGTTGAGGAGTGGCTGAATAGAGTAATTGAAATAAGAGATAATGATATATTGACTTATTTTATAAATAAGAATAAAACAGGGAATATAGAAGAAGAATGGCAACCAGTATTCAACATCTGCAAAAAAAGATGGAACATAAGTAGTGATTTCTGAGATATAGAGGAATTGTGTGATGAAAAGGAAGGATAGGAAGGGAGAAAAGGGAAAGAACGTTGTTAAACGGTGGATTGCTTGGTTATTGATGGAGAATTCTAACGGATTTAGAATATATTTAAATACAGTAAGATAAAGGAAGGAACAGTAAGAAGAATGGATGTAAAGAGAACTCTCGAGAGAGTCTTACATAGGAGGTCAATGTAATGTTTGATGTATATTGGAAAAGTGATGACTTGAGATAAATATTTTGTTGGAATGTTGAATATTTAAATAAAAATAATAACATAGAAATGAAAGTAGTTAAGCTCCAGTGGCAGGTGTGTGTGTGTTAGCATTTGAGAGTATGCACACCTGAGATGCCTAATGTAACAGGCATTGTTTAACTGCCTATAAAAGGAGATGGGAATTATCTCCAGTGTGGGTTTGTTGTGGATGGTGGTTGGTGAAGCAGTTTGTTGGTTTAAGAGAGATTTATGAGCATTAGAGATGACTGTCCTATACTATGTATATATATTGTAGCCCATGCTACAGACCCACCCAGCTCTGGCTTCCCTGGTGCTATCATTTGTCAGTTTCCTTTTACTTACAGGCCTGACCATCCCCCCAAACATATCCTGGCTATACTCTGCCACACACACCAGAGCTTTGGTTTTCTTCCACCCCTCCTGCTTAGTGCATGTTCTCCTGGCTCTTTCTGGAGTGTTTTCAGTTCTATTTACTGCTGCCACAGAAGAGGCTTGTCCCTGCTTTACTATGTTTAAAGGGGCTCGTCTGATAAAGTCCAGTCAGAGAGGTCTAGTGCCTCACCAAACTACAAATCCCAGGATTCCATAGAATACAGCCATGGCAGTAAAAGTGGGATCATAGTGCTATAACTCCATAGGGCCTTAATACAAACTCAGTTATGCACATTTCTACATGCAGACATGTGCTGCTTCTCCCTTTTCTTTTGTGGACATCTCTTTCATCCGAAAGGACGTCCTGCAGCGCAGCAGCCTTGCAATGGGGATGAGGCTGCTAGCGTTATAAAACCTCATCTGAAAAAGTCCTAAATATGGTGTCATATCAAGGCGAAAGGGCACGTATAACAAATGACATCACCCTTTTGCATTTATGCCTTGTCCTTAAGCCAATCTATTATTGATGGCCAATGCCATCAATAAATCAGCTGTGCCATTTTTTTGCTGGCATAGCCAGAACACTTCCAGGTGAGATCATGACATCCAGGTAAGTGACACACTTTTTATGACCCTCCCTGCAGATGTCGCTACTTTTGCCGGTATATTTGCAATGTAGCGCTTTATTGGCAGTGTAAACTACCATTCCGTTAAGAGCTTCCAAAGACCTTTACTGTGATTGGTTGCTATGATGTAAGGGGCGGACTTAAAAGAGAGGGACTGAGTTCAGTAGCGATCAGGAAACTTTGAAAAATCCTCTCTGCTATTTTGCAGAAGGTCTGCCAAGAAAAAGTATTCCCAAGACCGTTCAGTCATAAAGTTCCCATCTGTCAGCTCTGCTTGGGGAAGGGAGGGAGGGAGAGAGAGAGAGAGAGGTGGGGAGGCGGAGGGGGGAGGCGGAGGGAGTGACTGAGGGAGGGAGAGTCAAAAATCCTCTGCTATTTTGCAAGTCTGTGAACCCTGACTAAACAAATCGTGCTGGAAAAACTTGTGATAGGTTCACCTTAGGATCCACAGCATGGCAGCAAGGTCTTTCCCTCTTCTTATTTACAGGCTGATTTATAGAGACACAGAGAGAGAGCCACTTCTTTGATCTTCCCCTCTGCTATTTTGGCAGTCTGTGAGTCTTTAGCTCGGAAATGCAAGGCTTCAAAGGAGGGTCTATGCCCTTCCCCATACAGCCTTTGTCTGCTTGGGAGGCCACATCCCCCACACTTTTTCAAGTCTGAATGAAAAAGCGGTATAATTAGAAAAAAAAACTGACTGGCACAGATGCGGAAAAGAATTAAAGCGCAAGTTGCCGCAATAAATCTGCCGTGTAAACCAGCCCTCAGTTACATGCTCAACACACAGTTCCGGCCCCGCAAAAGGAACAAAGCTAAAAAGTAGTATAGGGTACAAGCTTTGTTACTCTCACTGTCCACTAGATGGCAGTGACTACAAGGAAGGCACCTTTAGGTTGCTACAACATGCAGACCAGCAAGTAGCTTTCCTCTGGCTTGTTTGTCATATCAGAAGAAAATGAAAAGACCTGGAGGGTTTAATTATCTTCACACTCTCATCAGAGATTACTGTGGTAATCCACTTCACCCATCCCCCTGCCTGCACACCCTCCCACTTTGGTAATCTCTTTGTCATTGCATGATTCCCCCATAAGTCAATTGCCTTCCCATTAGCTACAGCTAGGAAACATTACATGGGCCAATCCCCTTTGGGAAAGAGATTCAAGGGGGGGGGGATATTTGCTGGACCCTCTGTATGCCAGAGGCAATCCATGGCTTGCAATCCATGGGCCATTTTAATCTTGATGGAAAAAGGAAAAAAGAAACTGACCAAAATCTTGAGCCATCTGCACTGTCCAAATTCACTCAGTACAGGTGTTCTTAGTAAGAAGATAATGTGGAAAACTATCTTATTCCCCATTAATACGTTATAAATATTTAGTTCTTTATATCAAACTTGTAAAGAAATTTGAAAATTGGGGAAAGTTCTTACTGAAAAGTGAACTAAAAACAATTCTCAACAATCCCAGTTCCAAGTAAATGCCTCCAGTTTTATATGTCAAAAAAGCAGGATTTTAATTTTGGCAGAATTAAATTTCAATTTAGAATCAACTGAAACCAGATAAGGTGGAGAAAATGTTTGCTGGCAGATTTGAAATATACTGTGGTATCACCCTCTCCCCCCCCCTGCCTTACTTCTGTGAAATTTCAAGTGTTAAATGTTTTAGGCACAGTTTAGGCCTTGTGAAATCATGACTATCAAAGCAAACTATGTACCTGGTAACATTCTTTGGCAGCTCAAATTATCAGCTAGCCCACTCCATTTATGTCCGTTTATTCCACCACCATTGGAATAATCATACAATGAAAGCAGAAGCATCATCATGCAGGAGATCAAAGCCAACATAGTACAGATAATTCTAAAATTCAATTTCTATCACTACGGTTCTGCAGTACTGTTGATTTCTCACATTGTGCATTAAAGATGCAATTTCGGTACAAAAAGATAGCGTCATTTGTAAAAGTACACCAAATTTTTATAAGTTCCACACTCACCATTATTTGTTGCATATTAGGGTGGTATACAGAGACCACAAGATTCACTTTGCATCCTAGTTGGTGATTCAGAAAACAGCCAATCTGGCTTGGATTGAGTTAGAGGCTGCCTGATTTTACCCTGGACCTAATCCCAATCACGATTCAAAAATCCAAATCTGGATCTCTTCCACTGATTGTGATAGAAGTAAATAAAATTTTCTGCTTGTCATCATGTGGAGGGATAGAAATAAGGGGGTTGTGCTTGCCACGTGATACGTGCAAAGACAAAATAATTCTTCGTCAGACCAACTTACACCTTTTCTGTGATTTTTGTTCTCTGGGTTTCTTGACTAGGTACCTGATCAAGTGAAACATGTCTGGAGATGGTTTAAATTTGTCATGCATATATGCCCATGTAAAGAATCTAACACATAGCAATTCTTGTGGTATAACTCATTGCATACTGATTCATCAAGTTAATATGTATTGCTCAAATGGAAATACTGAAAAGTTGAAATGACAAGTTGTTTCATAACAAGATATGCTGTTACTTAAAATCGGGACCAAACTATGCCTAATGTTAAAAGTGTGATTTGACATTGCATGTACTTTTTTTTTTAAGAACTGTAACTACGAACCCAATTAGGACTGGGACCATTGCTTATATCCAGTGGGGGGGGGGGAAGGTTAGCCACTCGATTCCCCTTAATAACTGTGCAATTCTTGCTGTACACTTGCTTCCAACAGTCTCTCCAATATGAATAGCATCTGTATTGTGTGTGCATGCATGCACACATGGTCACACATTGTTTTTGCCAGAAGGACTATGGCATGGGATGGAAGAGTGGAGCCCCCTTCCTGCTGAGATCCTGACCGGGTCCTCCCAACAACTGCTGTGTATGGCTAAAAAAGACATATGCACCATAAAAAACTGTTTTGGTTTTTTAAAAAAACATCCTATGCATACCTTCTAACTGTTCCTGTGTGGCAGGGATGGCACCAATTAATCCTCTGCTGTCCCACTTTCTCAGCCACTTTTAAAATGCCCTGGCTTCTCTCCTCCTCACATTCTTCCCCTTCATTCTCATCTTTAGTTGCTGCAAACTGAGTGAAGAAATTGACTCAACAGGAGGGAGAGGAAAGAACAGGATAGAATCTTGCCCTTTTCAGTAGGCTCATTTGGTGTTTTTTCCCCCCAGGTTTCTTAAGCTCAGTTTTTTTTCTGCTTAAAAATATTAGTTTTGTATGTTCTTCCTCATTAATAACTTTTCCCTTCCTGTTGCCTGGCTGTACATTTTGACCACACTCTTGTCAGGGTATGCCAGTTTGCATACTAAGTTGTGACTGGATGAAGGTATAGCAAAGTGGCAGGTGGAGTCCATGATAATAAGCCAGCTCCAGTAATTAATGATGCAGTCAGCAGATTAGGCCAGGTGGACTTGATAGCCACTTAGTAGTGTATAACTGCACTGGGAGTCTGCTTGGGGTATAGAGAGTGTATTACTCTCTATGCTGGTTAGAAGCCTGTTGCTGGGAAGTAAGGTTTTCTCCTTGAAGATATAGTACTGCAGGTATGCAGGAAGTTATGCTGTACTGTTTTTGTGCCTAGCCATGATGCTATATTCTTTGTTTTTGCATGTTTTTTTGTCTTACACTCAGCTGAGTAAAGCTCTATTTTTTAACTCCACAACTCTGCTGTACTATTTTGTAACATGCCCAACAACTCTTATGTTGCTTGGCCACACATGTTCTGGTTTTCATCTGTGAAATGTTGGAGGGCATGGCATTTAGCAACAACAACTTTACACTTAAACCTTGCACAATGAAATTTCTCACTGGCTTCTTCTAAAACCATTATTGTATAAAACAAGATCCTTCATCAGCACCTCTATATTAATAACATCAATACATATAAATGGCACAGTGTATTTTTTTTCAGAGTTTCTGAGAACAAAATGAATTTCTTAACGATTTTTCAATGGCTAGTTTAACTTCCTTGTTCCTTAAGGTATAAATCACAGGGTTGAGTAGAGGGGTTAGAAAGACATAAACCAATGAGATTAATGTGTCCAGATCTAGTGAAGAGGCAGACTTAGGCCTCAAATACACAAAGGAAGCACAGCCAAAATGTGTTATCACCACAATAAGATGGGAAGCACAGGTTGAGAAGGCCTTTTGCCTTCCCAAGGTGGAGTCGATTCTTAGGATGGCCAGGAGGATGTAGACGTATGAGGCAAAGATTGATAAGACTGTGCCCAACAAAACAATGGCACAGACAAGAACCACCCCAGTATTAGTCAGGTGGATGTCGGTGCAAGCCAGGTTCAGCACAGGTGAGAGATCACAGAAGAAATGTCTGATTCCATTTGGCCCACAGAAGGGCAACCTGAAAATGAGGGTGTCCAAAGTCATTGCTATGAGACACCCTGCTCCACATGATGCTGCTACCACTTTGGCACAAACCTTCTTGTCCATCAGCACCTGGTACTGAAGTGGGTAGCAGATTGCCGCATACCGATCATAAGCCATAGTGATGAGCAGGAAACAGTTGTTTGCTCCAAGGCTGAAGTAGCAAAACATCTGCACAGCACATCCAGAAAAAGAAATGGAAGGATTGCCTGTTAACAGAGTTGCCAAGAGTTTGGGAACGGTGACAAATGTGGTGCAGGTTTCAGAGATAGAGAGTGCCAGCAACAGAAAGTACATAGGACTATGTAGAGTTTGGTCAAGCAGTATCACTGACATAACGGTAATATTAAAAGTTAAGATGGTGACATATGTTAAGGAGAAAATCAGGAAAAGTGAGGTTGGTGCCTTTCCAAAAATTGAAACCCCCATCAGGAGAAATTCTGTTACTGAGCTCTCATTGCTTCCACAATTCATATTCTAAGCAAAGTAGTCTAATCTAAAAGACAAAAAAAGAAAGGAGGGGAGGGAGTTTTTTTAGGTTACAAATAATCTTATAAATGACCCCAAATGCTTAATTTAAATGGCCCTGTTGACAGGGGAAGCTGGGAGCTGTAATCCAAAGGAGTAACATTTTTCAAGTTCTGGTTTTCTCATATGAAAAATAAAATATGGTTACATCTGCCATTTGTTTGTTTTACCCTACACATGCACCCCCTCACATCATGTATTCTGAGACAGAGTAATGAGTAGGACACAAAGGCTGAAGCTAAAGTCTGCCTTTGCTTATTTCCATCTTCATACACTTTGGAGATTATCAGACAGGGGTGGGGGAAGGATTCCCATCTCGCAACCTCCTCTCCTGCCGCTTTCCCATCTCTGTAACAGAAAAAAAAATTCAGAGCTACCTTAATCACACGTTTTTCCCTTGGCAGGGCAGCCCAGGAGTGAATGGAACTCAAACAGAGCTCCTTTCATTTCCTGAATTGAAATCCTGAAGTAAAATAAAAAACAAAAAGTTACACCAAGCACCTAAACATACTTAAAACATAACAAGTAACCTGGGGAGGGTACAAAAAAGTGTGTCACTTACCTTGATGTCCCGATCTCACCTGTAAATGTTCTGGCACGGACCTCCCATTGACGCTGGCATCACGCCAGCCTAACGGGGCACTTTTTCAGACGCAGGACATTCCATTATAGAAATGGAACAGGGGATCTATTGATGGCTTAGCCCATCAATAAAAAGCAGCGCTGGCAGACGGCTGCAGCATGGGTGCATGATGAGATGGGAACATCGTTGTCTGAAAAGGAAGCCCTTTAGCAATCTCCTGGCACCATGATAACGCCATATTTAATGCATCTGATAGTTTCCTTTGTTATATTTTTAAAAAATAGGTGAGAAAGACACTTCATTCCTGTTTTTTCAAAGACATAAATAGCATTTAAGCAATCTTTCCTGAAAAACAATCAGTGTTTCTCATTCATTTCTAATATGACTTCTCTTTCTTCATTGGCTCTTAAGAGCAAACCCTTTTCAAAATGTCAAGAACATTTTGGAAATGAACACCAAACAGATACAGGGGATGGAGAGAAAGCCTAGAAGCTTACCTCCAGATGGAAGGAAGCAACTTAACTTGTGAGAGACTTGTGTTTGATTTTGTTAGTGTTATTATTAGTAGTAGGCATGGGTTCACCCCTCAGGAATTGCTCCCCAGGCAACGTAGGTGGTTCAAACTTAGACAAAATAAGTCATCTCTAGAGACAGATCATAATGGTGGAAGTTTTTGTCCTCCCCAATAAAATGAATAGTGATGCAAACTGTGTAAACCTGTTCCTTAAAGTTATGTTAATTCCATAAATATTTCTTGTTAATTTTTAAAAGGATGACAAGACAAAACAAAAGACACAAGAGTGTTCACAATAATCATATCAATCAGACTAGACTAGAATAGAATCTTTATTATGGTCATAGACCAGCACAGGTAAAAAAGGGGGTACAGAATACAGAATAAAAGAGGATAAAAGCACAGGTTAAAAACAGCATTTCAGATTGGACAGCTCCAGTATATCAAGGTAAGACAAGATTGGTACTAGTCTGCCATGGAGGTCAATGCCTGATGGATTTTAACCACCACTGCACAGAATCTGGCAACATTATATGTTGTACCAGGGCTGGAGTCTGAAACCAGTAGAATCGTCCAGTGTTTCCTTGGTATTTATGCAATAGGGGTGAAAAAAGGCTGAGACGGATGTCCCTGTAGTATGAGCACTGGAGAAGTACCTGCTCTGTTGTTCCTATTTGGCCAGAGTTACAGGGGCATAGTCTGTCTGAGAAGGGGATCTTCTTGTATCGGCCTTCAAGGATGGCTGAGGGGAGGACATACCATCATGCCAAGGTAAAAAACCCCCGATTTTTAGGTATTTCAAGATTTGCTAAGTATGCCATAGGTGAGGTCAGATATCTGTTGGAGTCACTAACAATAAAGGTTGGAGCGCTGACTAGATCCAGTTGTCGCTCTATATCTACTACCCATTGTTTCATAGTTGCCTTAGCCTATCATATCATAGTTGCCTTAGCCCTCCAGGCTAAGCAGGAGATCTGGAGAAAAGCCCAGTGTTGAAATTTTAGTCATCACTGTCTGTTTCCACCTGGACTGGAAAGAGTCACTCAAGGTTAGTGGAGCAAGGCCAGTGGGGTAGAGGGATAGTCTGAACCAGTAGCTGAGTATGGTCACCCACACTCTGGCCTACACTTTCATAAAGCCTCACTCCAATCTCAGAGTTGCATTAGAGACACATTTTGAAGCTTGGAAAGCTGATCTTAAAAATTTGGATTGCACAAGTTCTAATGGTGCAGAGTTGGGGTAGGGTCCCAACTGGGATCCATAAAGCATTTGTGCTACTGATTTGGCTTTGAAAAGTTTGAGCGCTGCAGGTATGTCATGGCCTCCTCTTGTCTTAAGAAATTTGAGGATGGCTGTTGTACTCCTCTATGCATTGCCAGCAGCATACTCCCCATGTGCTTCCCTACTACTAGTGGCATGAAAGATTACCCCCAGGTATTTGAAGCAGGAGACCTGTTCAATCTTGTGGCCATCTATATTCTAGATATAGTTCTTGGGTCTTTTAGCAAATGCCATGATTTTAGTATTTTGATAGTTGAGTTCTAGCTGATCCTTTCTGCAGTACTGTCTTAGTGCTCTTAGGGCTCTTTTTAGGCCAGTGGGTGTTCTTGAAAGTATTGCTGCATCATCTGCATAAAGCAGGGCTGCAATATGCCTTCCCTCTAGTTTTGGAGGATGGAAGTTTGTGTTGGCAAGATGACCCACCATGTCACTGATGTAAAAGTTGAACAAGAGTGTGGCTAGAATGCTACCTTGCTTGACACCCTTCTTAGTGACAATGACATTGGTGAGATGGCCCTGGGGGTTATATCTTACTTTGAGTGAGGTCCCTTCATGCAGCATACAAATTAGGTAGAGTAGTCACCAGTCAATTGAGGAAGCCTCCAGTTTTTCCCACAGTTTGGATCAAGATTCAGGAGATATTCACACTACACTGTTATAGTGTTACTATTCCACTTTAACTGCTCTGGCTTCCTCCTGTGGAATTCTGGAGTTTGTAGTTTAGTGAGGCCTAAGAGCTCTCTGGCTGAGAGTTGTAAATGCCCCTCCCTAAACTGTAAATCCCAGGATTCCACAGGAGGCAGCAATAGCAAATAAAGTGGAATAGTAACACTATAACAGTGTCGTGTGAAAATCTCCATAGAGTCAAAAGCTGCTTTAAAGTTTATAAAGGCAACATAAAGAGAAATTATGCTGCAGGTGGAATATTTTTCAACAATGTGGTGGATAACAAGGAACTGATCTATGGTGGATTGGCCTTCCCTAAAGCCAGCTTGTTCCTCTGCAAGTATGTTTTCTTGTTCCAACCAGGTCTGGAGTTTCCACTGTAGGTGTCTTGCATACAGTTTGCTGATCGTATTGAGGAGAATAATTGGTCTGTAGATGGCAGGATCATCCTTCCTTCCTTTTTTATATATGGGGACAATGATTGCAAGCCCCCAATCCTTGGGTGCTTGGCCATATTTGTCAATACAGGTGAAAAGTGAGGAAGGATAGGGGCCCAGAATTCCAAATTGTTTTTAATGGCTTCTGCAGGTATTAAATCCCCTGGAGCCTTCCCCATTTTTAGTTGAGCTACAAGGTTCTTGATCTCTGATTCTGTCAGTGGTGCCTACCTTGGGAAATTCTCTAAATTTTGGTTCGTGCATCCACTTTCAGCATAGGTGTCCTTATAGAGTGCTTGAAAGTGATCCTCCCAGATCCCTGAGGGAATGCGGCAGTCCACCATAGCTGGAGTGTTACTTTGGGAACTTTATGTAATATGCCAGAATAAAGCTGTGTTCTTGGATTTGACTGCCTTAATGAGTTGTGTCCAGTTCTTCTTCATAGCCTCTTTTTTCTTGTACATCAGCAAATTTTTGTAGTCCCTCTTCTGCTGGAGAAGCTTTAGCACAGTTTCTGGCATAATATTGGTTACATAACCCTGGTAAGTGGTGATTAGAGCTTTTTTTTCTTTTTAAATTAGCACATTCCTTGTCAAAACATGGCTTTGAGTGGCGCTGTTGTTGCCTCCATTGTGCACTGTTTTGGTAACTTAGATACTGGTGTAGCACTTGGGTAAGAGTATTGTAGTTATTGAGATGTTCATTAGGAGACTCAGCTGATATTAGGGTAGATCAAAGAGACTGAAGGTGGTCTGAGGCCAGTGCTTCACTTATTGTTTGGTTTAGCTGGGGGCCCCACTTAGCTTGGTGATAAGTCCTTCCTGATGGCATTAAAGAGAGTTAATAACAGTCCTTGGTATGTGTCACCTGAGTGAAGTCACTTATTAGGCCGAATAGGAAAATGATCACTTTCAAACCTGGGCATAACTTCTACGTCCTTAGCATGGGGGAGGAGGTCTCTAGAAATGATTATATAACCAATAGTGCTCATTCGAGTCTGGAGTAATAAACACCTGAGGCAAAGCACAAAAATCAGTGTGTATAGAGCCATTGTACTGTCTATCCTCCTTTATGGATCTGAAACCTATAGCCACCACTTACGACGCTTCGGACACTTTCATCAGCGCTGTCTACGCACAATTCTAAATATACACTGGACTGACTATGTAACAAATGTTGCTGTCCTTGAGCAAGCAGGGATCACCAGCATTGAGGCCATGATATTGAGAACACAGCTGCGCTGGGCAGGGCACGTTTCTAGGATGGAGGACCATCGCCTCCCAAAAATAGTACTCTACGGTGAACTTGCCACAGGTCAGTGTAAGAGGGGCGCTCCAAAAAAAGCGATACAAAGACTCCCTGAAACAACATCTCAGGCTCAGCCAAATTGATCATCAACAGTGGTCCGCCCTGGCCTCATATCGGGAGGCATGGAGATGCACTATCCACAATGCTGCAGCCTTATTTGAGAACTCACACCAAACAAGTCTTGAAGAGAAACGACAATGCAGAAAGAATCACAACCTGGAAACATCACCCAAGGAGACCTTCTGCTGTGCTTTCTGCAACCGGACTTGTTTATCTCGGATGGTCCTTTTTAGTCATCTGCGCGCTTGCAGAAAGCGCAGGATGAGTCCTTTCTGAATCTTCATTTGTGAAGAAAAGCCAGAGAGATATTCTGGTCCCAGAACGATAAGTGAATTCAGCTGGGCAGTCACTTTTCAGAAAACCATTTAGGATATGAAGGTTTAGCCTGAAGACTGTTTGAGCCAGCCAAAGTCCTGCAATCCCTTCAGTTTCCTACAGCCCGCTCCAAGATTCTGCCATTCAGGTAGAGTGTTAGGAAGAGAAATCAGCCTTAATGTCCTCAACCCTGTACTAATAATATGCAATGAAGGAAAAGGGCACTAGACACACTCATGTGATGGAATCCTTCCTTGCAGCCTCTGGATTGGGGCATGATGTGTAACCAAGCAGAAGCTTCCCCACACATCACACACACAATAATAGTGGTGTAGTACCATCATTGCCAAAATCACCCATTATGTTTTCAAATATTGAGATACCCTGAAGTTTGTTGACTGGTTCTTCTAGGAACAAAGTTATGCTTAGGACTACATCTGAGGCATATGTCTGGACTACAAAGGGCTTCAGGGCCTCAACACTCTGCAAAGGCCCTTCTTCAGGAAGTGACCACCCAACTCCTAAAACTTTAGAGTTTGAGATGAACTGAATTTAAGACTAACAAAATGAGAAAGCAAGACAAACCAAAATGGACAGGTTCATCTGTCCCTAGTCCTGAGAGAACCAGCTGCTCTTCAATTCTTGTTGAAATCAGTTCAACCAATTGGCCACAGCTTATTTAAATACTTTGGGTTCAATAAGCTTGGACATAAGCAAGACTGTGATCCTATACTCATCTTGCTGGGAGAAGGTCCTATTGAACCCAGTGGAGCTTAGTCCTGTGTAGATGTTTATGAGTTTACATGGTAAGTAGTGATGGGAAAATAAAGGTCAGCTTCACTTTTTTGTGCATTTTTTTTAAATGAGTATTTTCATCTCAAATGTGTTGATTAAAAAAATTGGTAAATTCTTCAAAAATAATTGAAATGAAATTCTACTCCATTTATTTATTTATTTATTTGATTTCTATGCTGCCTTTCTCCCAGATTGGGATCCAAGGCTTCTCACAACATATTAAAAAACCAATTAAAAATACAATTAAAGGGTTCAAAACAATTTAAATAGTTGCAATTTAAAATGATATAAAAGCATATAAAAGTTAAAAGAATAAAAACAATAAAACACATCCACATAAAGCCTCTGTGCCCGCAGCTACATATTAAATGCATGCTGGAATAAAAACATCTGCCTGCCGGCAAAAGAAAAGCAGGGAGGGGGGTCAGCCTAGCCTCCCGTGGAAGGGCATTCCAGATGGTGGGAGCAGCCACCAAGAAGGCTCTCTCTCGTGTCCTCACCAGATGAGCCTGTGATAGTGGTGGGACCAAGAAAAGCCAAAATCCACTTCTAATGGCCAAATCCAATAGGTGGAGCTATTCCCATCATGGAGAGGACTATGTTATCTCTGGCTTTTCTTCGCAAACGAAGATTCAGGAAGGACTCATCCCGCGCTTTCTGCAAGTGCGCTGATGACTAAAAAGGCCAATCCGAGATAAACAAGTCCGGTTGCAGAAAGCACAGCAGAAGGTCTCCTTGGGTGATGTTTTTGGGTTGTGATTTTTTCTGCGTTGTCGTTTCTCTTCAAGACTTGTTCGGCGTGAGTTCTCAAGTAAGGCTGCAGCATTGTGGATAGTGCGTTTGTGAAGTCTTCCAAATATGCCTTTGCTAATTTGTGATCGATCTCTTTGTCAGTCTTGGCATCTGAGGAGATGATGCTTCCCAGGTAGGTGAACTGCTGAATGGACTTGAGCACAGATTTGCCGACGGCAATGTGGGGATGGTGGTGTTCGTCCTGTGGTGCAGGCTGGTAAAGAACTTCTGTTTTCTTCAGGTTGACTTCCAGCCCAAACAGCTCTGCAGCTGTTGCAAAGCAGGATGTTAGGCGCTGCAGAGCTGCTTCTGTGTGGGCAACAAGGGCAGCATCATCAGTGAAGAGCAGCTCACGGACTAGATAGTTTAGAGTCTTAGTGTGAGCCCTCAGATGGCTTAAGTTAAATACCAGCCTATCATATAGTAGTTAAAGATGAGGTACATCTCAGGGAAGTGGGAGGGGGGGAATATGTATCAACCTTCATTCAGTATTAATATGGTTGAGTACACAGGGATTCAAATTTCAAACCAACTTTTAATAGTTAAGTGCTCAGATTCTTACCAAAATGAACTGAACTGAAATCTTTATCTACCCCCAAACTATAACTGTATTTGGATTACACATTCAGGGACAGCCATGTAGCAAAACAAAACCTAAAATCCACAAAAAAGAAGTGATAACTTTTGGTTAGCTAATAAAGGTATCACTTTTTTGTGGATTTTGGATTTTCATTGGATTAGTGGTGCTGTATTCAGATCACTTTCTGGTGAGATGCCTTTCTGTTCTACTGAGAAGTCAAGCTGGCAACTGCAAGATTCCTTAGAGACACCTGTCCCCAAATGCTTCTTCTTTTTTCTTTTTCTTTTCTGTCTTTCTTTTCTTTCCTTTTTTTGGGTTGGTGCCATTCCCAATCCCAACAGTCAAAGAAAGAGAAAGAAAGAAGACATAGTCTCAAGATACCAGCAATGTTGGTGAAGTCCTATTTCAGAATAACCATGCCAACATTTTGCTTGGCTCTGTCCACATAAATACTTCACACTGTTTCTCACTGCTGCATTGGCACAGACTTCAAGGGAAACAAAAGTGGTAAGCAGCTACAGTTTATAGAAACAGCAATCTTAAGAGAGTTGAATTTTTAAGGTTTGTAGTTGTATCCTTCAATCATAATCTGATAAGTGTAAATTCAATGAGTTGTCCAAGATCAGTAACTGATTTTTGGTGGTGTTCAGATAGTATGAATTTGTATCTCTGATCTTTAATTCAGGGAATCAAAATTCTATGAATGAAAAAACACACCATCCAAACTCACCCACAATTCAGCTGATGATTTGGGACAATATCCTACTTAATTTTAAATCCTGTCTAAAAAATTTGAAAGATTCGAGGACATGCATAGATAACATCAGCATTTTTCTTTTTTAAAAAATCTAGTAACATTGCAATGTATTATTATTTAGCTTCAGGTCTTTAGAATGGTGACAGTGGCAGATGGATGTCTTAACTTTCAAATGGGCACCATTAGTAGTTTGTGTTTTATTGGATGATCATGTGATTCCATGCTTCTGTGCACATTGTTTGACTGCATGAAATTTACAGGATCCAATTATCTTCTTTTTGACATGCATCTTATATTTTGCTTGCATATTTTGAGGTATCTTATATTGTCAAGTGAAATACTGTGATTTAAAGCTGACCTACGTAATATTAACAGTGAATTGCTGTTGGTTGCTTCAGCATTAATGGTGAATTTTTACAAGGTTTACAATTTTCCCCTCATTGCTGATTCCATGCAATTAGTAATGGCAAAGAGAACATACCTAAATACAGCAATATAGCAATTAGTATTGGCTTGATTTATAATACATGCCCTATGATTTTTCCCGTCATTGCTAATTGAGCACCACTAATACTGGTGGCTACTGAAAAAAACCTGGAAAACAACTAGTTAAATTCATGGAGATTTGCTCCTCCCCTCTCCCCCCTCTAATACTTGCAAGATACATTAAGGGCAAATTTATTTTGAGTGGTGCCATCCACTCACAAACAGAATAAGAGGTACCAGCAGGTTTGGGACTGGGAAAACTCTAATGTTTGTGGAAATCCCACTCCTCACCCTAGAAATGAAGGAAAGAAACCCAGGGTGTCCCTATGCACAAACAGCACAGTGAGGACTGAACAGCCTCACTAAGTGAACTTGGAATGTAAACTAACTGGTACGTTTGTGGAATTCAAAGACATAGCCATGTTAGTCTGGTTGGTATGCTCCTTTGAGATTAACTGAGAGAAAGATGTTTCTGGCATAAGATTTCATAGATTTCATCAGATGCACGGAGTGAGGTGCCCATGGACAGACATTTATACCCATGAATGAGGAGGTTGTACATAGAAAAGCAAAGTCTGTGGGTATGGTGATAGAGTGACCAGTTCAGTTTTAACTATGGTCGTTTGGGGACAAGGTGGGAGGAAAGATATTGCCTAAAGCAAAGATGAGTAGAATACATTATGAATGGTGGAGCAAGTTCTTGGAACATAGTATGTTGCTGGCTGGGAAACAGAAAGGAGATGTGATAAAATGGGCAAAAGAGTCCTCACTAAGCTGAGGTGTTAACTAGTGTTTTAATATGTATAGTGTGCCAGGAAACCACTGTCCCTGTTCAACCTACTGGGTATGAACTGGAGTTTGTGGATATGGCCCAACTCTGCTGTTTCTTTTTCCAATCTTCCCTTGAAGGTTTTTGTTTGTTTACTTGTTTTGTTCAAGGACTGCTGTTTTGAGGCCTGGGATGGAATGTCCAGGAAGACTGAATTGTTCTGCAACTGGTTTTATGTATAGTGTTCCCATTCCTAATGTCTGATTTATGCCCATTTATCCTCTGGCATAGAAACTGGCCTGTTTGCCCAGTGTAGAATGCTGAAGGGTATTGTTAAAAGAAGATGGCATATATCATGTTGGAGAATGAGCAAATGAAAGTACCACTAACATTGTGGCTGATGTGATTAAGTCCTATGGTGACATTTCCCGAGTAGATGTGTGGGCAGAGTTGGCATCTGGGTTTGTGGCAAAGTCTTGTACCCATTTTCCCATCCGTGTTTTCTGTCCTCCTGTAGGTAAGTAACTGTTTGAAATTAGTTGGCTGCCTGTAGGCAAGTAAAGGCCAGCTGTCTTGCAGAGACTAGGTGTGGTGGGAGGTATTGAATCCTGAGCAGGGGCACTCCAGACTGCAACTTTTTTGGGGGGGAGGTCTTACTTGTATTTTATATGTTTTCTGAATTTTTGAAATAATCACTGTAATTACTTACTATTTTTAAACTCTTGAGATGTAATATGTAACATTACATTAATGTTGACAAAACACTGCCTCTGTGTTCAACAAAACATATCATGAAAAGGAAGGAATAAGGAATAAGGCAGGTTTGTTGAATCTGTGGCCCCCAGATGTTCAGTTCCAATTCAAATCAGGTACTGGCAGCACAACCAATGGTTTGGGGTGACAGGAATGGTAACACATCAATATCTGAAAGGTCTCAACTTCTCTAGCCTGGAGGAAGGAGAAGCAGTAACTATGATAGATGCTCATTATTGCTGCTTCTAGTTTGGGTCATGATCATCAGACTTGTCCCACATAGGCTTTGCTACTTATCCATCCCTCTGTTTTGAACAGGATGATTTCAGTGTGCACATTACCTGTTTGCATTACAAGTGTGTGGAACTGAGGGCCTTCAAAAGGTTGTTGCACTCTGGTACTCATAATCCCTGATCATTTGCCATGCTGGCTGGGACTGCTGGGACCTCAGATTCCCTAGCCTTGGCATATGTGGTATAGTTGATGAACTTAAGATGTATTGATTTTGTAACTGTGCTGCGTGTGTATATGTGTGTTTAATAGGTATTGTTTATTGAGGTACTATTTACTTGAATTCCAACGTGGCTTCAAAAGTGTTGATTTTTCATTTGATCACAATTTACTCCAGCTAATCAGGAATCTGTCATCATGACTAAATAAATGGAACATACATATTATCTATTATAATATGGCATAATATTTGTGTTTGAAATTAGCAGATTTTTGAAAAAGGGAATATTAAAGAAGGCCTTTCCTTCTAACAACGATTTCGTATGTTTCTAGAGTTGGTCCAGCTTCTCAAGTCCCAGGCACTTAATTTGCTTGTTGTGCATATTACTACTGTAGTTTGCATTCAGATTGTGCAAATTCAGCACATTAATATTGCATTTTTTCTATCACTGTCTTCTGACCTTGGTACCATTTTTAATAGTTTCTTGGGGGAAATACTATAGACCACTGTTTAAAATGCTGAATTTAGAACAGAGGGACCAAATTCCTGTTTGGTCATGGAATTTACTGTGACATCAAGGACTGCTCAGGGTTGTTATAGCGATTAATAGCAACAGGAGCCATGTAAAGTGGTTGTATATATTCCTGGCATGGTAAACAACAAGAACAAGAACCTTTTGTCATACACAGGCATGTCTAATGTTACTGTGTTCCTATCAGATCTCTATAGTTTTTATCTCTATCATCAGTTTTTTTTTACTCATGACAAAAATGTACAGATTCACTAAAACCTGTGGCATCACCAAGGCTGGTGTCACCCTTTCCCCCTGATGGTGTCATTTGGTGCGGTTCAGCCTCACTGCACACACACACACACACACACACCCCAGTGCCACCACTGACTACAATATCAGAGGAAGCCTGTGAGAGTGACTGCAATCTGATTCCTAAATGAGAACACAGTGGATAATATGGGCAAACATACAAATTACAAGTCCTTCCTTGGAACTTTGTCTCACCTTGTGCCTACTTCTTTGCTCCTTTCAGCCTCCCACTGCCACTGTGTCTCTCACTCTCTTGTCTCTTCGTTCTCCTCTCACCATGTGCCTTCTTCTTATTGCCTCAGACCTAACTCAGCAGCTGCACTTCTTTCCCTTCCTTGCCTCTACTTGCCCATTTCCTGTGCCATGCTTCCTCCCCTGCACCCACAAGTGCACCTCCAACCCTCTGTTCCTCCCCTCCATTGTTTTACTTTATGCTGCTGCTTCCACTGGGTGGGCAGGGGGAGTTGATAGCAGCAACAACAATGGAGGGGGGCATGAGATAGAGAGAAGGTAGCAATAATGCAGCTGGCTCTTTTCTGCCCACATCAGGCAGTGGGAAAACCCTAATTGCCCCTCATAAAGTGGAACTTACTTTTTTCTGGACTTCTAATAAAAATGCTTAAGATTGCTTCACCAAGCAAGTCAGCAAGAACAACAGTCTCCATGAAACTTAAAATACAAATGGCTGTATCAGCATTTTTTCCCTGCTTTGTTACATTCCCTCCACCTTCTCTCCAATGGCTCCTTTGCTTTCTCTGATATCTTGGCAAGCTTTGTAAAACAGAGTTCAGCTAGACTTTCCTCCAAAAGTTAGACTCTGCTGAAGAGTTATAATATTGACACAGATAACAGACTTTATCAGACACATCCCTTTTAAACGTTCTTTTGCCGGCATTAAAAAAAAAAAAGCACTTTTATGCTGGCAAAAGAATGCCCCCCCCCCGCACTTACCTTCTAGTCCTGGCAAAGGCTGCCGGCAATAAAGAGGAAGTGAACAGAGCCCTGTTCAGTTCCCCGCTCAAATCTCACGCAATTTCATAACGTGTGAAATTTAAAAATAAAAAGCAAAATAAACATCAAATAGTGAAGCAAAGCACATACACACACTTAAAAAGTCCCATGTAACCCAGGGAGGGTCATAAAAAGAGTGAAACCTACCTGGATGTCCCAATTTGACCCGGAAGTGTTCACACAGGAGCGGGCATTGTTGGCGTTAGTAAGTGATTTAAATAGCCCAAGGTATTGCATGCCAGCAATGCCAGCAGAAAAAGCAGCAGGGAGATCTATTGATGGCGTAAGCTGTCGATTAAAAACCCTGGGTTTGGACCAGGACATAACTGCAAAAGGGCAAAGTTGTCTGATCCTTGCGCCCTTTGGCAGTTGTGTTGCACATGATTAAGAGGTCCTGTTTACGTGAACTAACCTATTCTAGCTAGGATTAAAGTTGGATTTAGTCCATGAATTGACTGTGGTTACAAGACACAGTTAGACAAGATATTCACTTATATTGAGGACAAGGAAAATGTAACATGTTCAGGGGCCAGATTTCTGCCCCTAGGAATCTCTAGGGTCCACAGTCTGACAAAATTTTCCCCAAACAACAACAAATAAATGGAAATGACTGGAAGTCTCCTTTTGCTTTAGAAAAATGGGTCTTTTTATATTACACAGTACCACTCTCCCTGGCCCTAGCAATGGTGGCCTCTTGACCCTTATAAGAATCCATGGATGGACTTCAGGGGGAGTCCATGAACTGTATGCAAAAATGGACTCTTCCTCCTTCAGTCCACTTCAATTTTCTTCCTCTTACTTTGAAATTTTAGTTTTAAGTGTTATTTTCTCTTAAAAGATTTTCCAATGGGCCCATGTTGTTTAGAAAGGTAAAGCACCACTGGTAAACTGTTGTTTATTGTGTTGTAGGAACCCAGGTGTGATTACCACTCTGGTAGGTTTCTCTCTGAACAACAAGAGATGGATTCCACAAATCTAAAATAAATTGTGGATTCTGTCTCTGCTTTGTTGTGCAAGAAAAATACCCACAGAGCAAGAGCTGTACCTGGGTTCATATGCTATGACAAAGACCAGTGCTATCCTCCATGGTACATGGTCTGTCTAGCATTTAAGTCTGCAACTAGGGAGTGATCAAGCAGTGTGTACTAATGTGAACCATGACATACTGCATTATTTCCCACATAATGAAAAAAAGAGTCCTTACTTTGACCAAAAAAAAAAAAAAACCCTCTCAAAAGGAATCTCTGTTAACGATTTGGCAATATATACATTTACATGACCCATGGTGGTGGGTGGAATTGTCCCAGAATAGTCCATAAACTCTGGTTCCATAACATTCAACATCTCAAACTTCCTTTGTGCTCTTCTACCTGTCTGTCCTGGCTCTGGGGTAGATAAGTGTGTTGGAAGGATATATCTAGGGAGATTATCAGACATGGCAAAAACCATGTCAAAAGATCGCTAGAAGCACAGGAAGGGGCAAGATTATCAGACAATGACAGCCTCCAGTGTCCTGGGGGCATAGTGCGGCCATGAGTAAGGTGTCCCTTTTTATTGGCAGCTTGTCCTCATCAATGAAAAAGTGAAGCCTCGTCCATGGCAGCGATATGCCCTGGGAATGGCTGAAGGACGCAGTGTCTGAGAATGTCTCCCTTTCTGTTCTTTTAGCGATCTTCTGACATGGTTGGGAACCCAATTTTTTTGGCATGTTCCTCTGCGTCTGATAATCTAGTAGGACACCCAGAATAGATTGTGTTCTATGCAAGTAAATATCAGATTATTAAAGGATTACAAATTGTTATTTAGTAGCCATGCATGCTTTTACCAAGCCTGCTTTTTTCCCCTCTTTATTTTAGGTATTCTGGACAATCATTTTGACAAGGTAAAATATGGAGAAAGCCAATGTCACATCAGAGAAGGACTTTTATCTGACCGAACTGTCTGATCTCCCTGAAGTGCGAATTTCTCTCTTTGTGATGGTTCTGCTGATCTACTTAGTCACCCTGGCTGGGAATGGGGCTATCCTGCTGGCAATAGGGACACATGATCACCTCCAGACCCCCATGTACTTCTTTCTCAGCAATTTGTCTCTGCTGGATATTCTTTGCCCAACTGTCACTGTGCCAAAGATGCTCCAAATCCTCTTGTCAGAGGACAAGAGAATATCCTTTATGGGCTGCATGGTACAACTATTCTTTCTGATTGATGTGGTGGGCACTGAAATTTTCTTGCTAGCAGTGATGGCCTATGACCGCTATGTTGCTATATGTAACCCTTTACACTATGCAAGCATCATGAGTAAACAAGTTTGTGCTCAGCTGACAGCCTGGACCTGGATTTTGGGTTTTATCAATTCCGTGGTTCATACTTCATTGACCTTTTCTTTATCCTTCTGTGGACTGAATAAAATTAACCAATATTACTGTGACCTTCACCCAGTGAGGGCTCTCTCTTGCTCTTCTACCTTTGTCCCTGAACTTGTCCTTCTTCTTGTGGCTAGCATTATAGGAAGTGGTGCTTTTCTCATCACTCTGATCTCTTATATCTATATTATTTCTGCCATCTTGCGAATGTCCTCTACTGATGGTAAGCGCAAAGCCTTTTCTACCTGTGGGTCTCATTTGACTGTAGTTTGCCTGTTCTATGGGGCTACCATAGCCACCTATGCTCGTTCTAATTCAACCTATTCCCACAAGCAGGACAGAATCGTTTCCATGTTGTACGGGGTTGTTACTCCCATGTTGAACCCTATGATCTACAGCCTGAGGAACAAGGAAGTGAAAGGGGCCTTGGTCAAAGCATTTAGACTGAAAAATTTATACTGAATGGGTTAAGCTGAGATCCCTCTGCCTTTGTCTACTGTCAGAATACGTTTTGTATTTGTTTTTATTTTTAATAAACTTGGCTTGGCTGTGCCCAGTGCTTTTTTTTTTTTTAATGTGACCCGAGGTTAATGGGGGGGTGGGGTGACTTGGCTTGGCTGTACCAGGTGCTGTTTTTTTAAAAAAAAATGGTGACACATGGCCCGATCTTCCCCTCTTCATTGATCTCATAGCTGAATATGTTAATGAAAAAAATAAAATAAATATTTAAAAATAACATTCTATTTTTTCCCTGTGTTTTCTACGTTTGTGTGTATTTGAAGTTGACACCCTCTCTAACTCAGACAAAAAAGGGGAAAGGGGATTGGATGGGGGAGTCATCCAATCGGAGTGGTTCAGATAGACTGACAGGCAAATAAATCATGCCTGTGGTTGATAGGTTGATGCATACATGCATGCTGGGAAGGGGGAAAACAGCGGAGAAGATGAGGAAGTGTGTGGCCCATTAGGACAAAGTCACCCCGATGTGTCCTGTGTTTGTGTGGCATTAACAGGGTTGCTGCAGGGTCTTTGTGGACCAGAAATTTTAAGGTGAGGCTGGATATTTTTTTTTTCATAGTGTAGACAAACCCTCTCTGTGCTCCTCTTCCTTCCTCCTTCGCAAGCATGAGGATATTGTTGTCTGAATGGTACATTACTTTGAATATGTAGCATGCAGGTTAGATCATTGTCTTATTTTACTTGAGTCAGAGTATTCAGACACAGCCCTGATCTGCCCTGGGATCAGTGTACATGGGTACTTCAAATGTTTTCCTTTATGTGTGTGGGGGTTTTTTTTGTAAATTAAAATTACCCTTTTTAATCATTTTTTAAAAACTCATTTGGTGTCAATGGAGTTTTCTTTTAAATCCCTTTGAAAGAGGATCTCTCTCTCTCTCTCTCTCTCTCTCTCTCTCTCTCTCTCTCTCTCTCTCTGGCTTTTCTTCACAAACGAAGATTCAGGAAGGACGATTAAAAAGGACAATCTGAGATAAACAAGTCCAGTTATAGAAAGCACAACAGAAGGTCTCCTTAGGTGATGTTTCTGGGTTGTGATTCTTTCTGCGTTGTCATTTCTCTTCAAGACTTGTTCAGCATGAGTTCTCAAATAAGGCTGTAGCATTGTGGATAGTGCATCTCCATGCCTCCCGATGTGAGGCCAGGGCGGACCATTGTTGGTGATCAATTTGGCCAAGCCTGAGATGTTGTTTCCGGGAATCCTTGTATCACTTTTTTGGAGTGCCCATCTTACGCTGACCCGTGGCAAGTTCACCATAGAGTAGTAATTTTGGGAGGCGATGGTCCTCCATCCAAGAAACGTGCCCTGCCCAGCACAGCTGTGTTCTCAATATCATGGCCTCAATGCTGGTGATCCCTGCTTCCTCAAGGACAGCAACATTCGTCACATAGTCAGTCCAGTGTATATTTAGGATTGTGCTTATACAAGACTGATGAAATCGTTCGAGGAGTCATAAGTGTTGGCGATAGGTGACCCATGTTTCAGATCCATAAAGGAGAATAGACAGTACAATGACTCTATACACACTAATTTTTGGCTTTGCCTCAGGTGTTTATTACTCCAGACTCTTTTGTAAAGTCTTCCAAATGTGCTATATGCCTTTGCTAATCTGTGATCAATCTCTTTGTCAATCTTGGCATCTAAGGTGAGGATGCTTCCCAGGTAGGTGAACTGCTGAATGGACTTAAGCATAGATTTGCCGACGGCAATGTGGGGATGGTGGTGTTCGTCCTGTGGTGTGGGCTGGTAAAGAACTTCTGTTTTCTTCAGGTTGACTTCCAGCCCAAACATCTCTGCAGAAGCAGGATATTAGGTGCTGCAGAGCTGCTTCTGTGTGGGCAACAAGGGCAGCATCATCAGTGAAGAGCAGCTCACAGACTAGATAGTTTAGAGTCTTAGTGCGAGCTCTCAGACGGCTTAAGTTAAACAAGGTATCATCAGTACAGTAACGTATATAGATGTCGTCTTCTTCTTCAAGCTCTGCCGTAGCCCTTTGGAGCATCATGCTGAACAAGATTGTAAATAAATTTGGCGCAAGAACACAACCTTGCTTCACTCCATTAGTTATTAGAAAGGGCTCTGAAAGAGCATCGCCATATCTGACTTGACCGTGCTGGCCCTCGTGTAGCAAGATAATCATTTTAAGGAATTTGGGGGGTGCATCCTAGTCTTTTCCGGATTTGTCACAGACATTTTCTACTCAGAGTGTTGAAGGCTTTGGTGAGGTCGACAAATGTTACATAGAGACCCTTGTTCTGCTCTCTGCATTTCTTTTGCAGTTGTCTAATGTTGCTGTCCTTGAGCAAGCAGGGATCGCCAGCATTGAGGCCATGATATTGAGAACACAGCTGCGCTGGGCAGGGCACGTTTCTAGGATGGAGGACCATCGCCTCCCAAAAACACTACTTTACGGTGAACTCACCACGGGTCAGCGTAAGAGGGGCACTCCAAAAAAGCGATACAAAGACTCCCTGAAACAACATCTCAGGCTTGGCCAAATTGATCACCAACAGTGGTCCGCCCTGGCCTCACATCGGGAGGCATGGAGGCGCACTATCCACAATGCTGCAGCCTTATTTGAGAACTCACGACGAGCAAGTCTTGAAGAGAAATGACAACGCAGAAAGAGTCACAACCCAAAAGCATCACCCAAGGAGACCTTCTGCTGTGCTTTTTGCAACCGGACTTGTTTATCTCGGATTGGCCTTTTTAGTCATCAGCGCGCTTGCAGAAAGCGCGGGATGAGTCCTTCCTGAATCTTCGTTTGCGAAGAAAAGCCAGAGAGAGAGAGAAGGGTAAATACCATATCTGTAGTACTCCTATTGGCTCTGAAGGCACATTGGCTTTCAGGGAGAAGTTCTGCAATAGCAGGAATTAATCTGTTCAAGAGTATCCTTGCAAGGATTTTTCCAGCAATACAGAGCAGTGCTATGCCTCAATAGTTTGAGCAGTCAGATTTTGCTCTTTTTTTCTTGTACAGGTTGATGACTGCATCTTGGAGATCTGATGGCAGTTCCCCTTTTTCCCAGCAATTCACGAGGAGTTCGTGGAATTTATCGTGGAGTGCATGACCTCCGTGTTTCCAAACTTCAGGTGGGATTCTATCTATCCCAACTGCCTTGCTGTTTTTCATCTGCTGTATGGCCTTAAGGGTCTCTTCCAAAGTGGGAGCTATGTCCAATTCATTTTTCATTGGTTTTTGTATCATATGTTGGATAGCTGAGCCTTGGACTACTCAGTTGGCACTAAAGAGATTTTGAAAATGTGCAGCTCATCAATTCAGGATGGAGGGTTTATCAGTAATTAATGTTTGACCATCTGTACTGTATAAGGAGCTTTGGACCTGATAAGTAGGTCCAAACACTGCTTTAAGAGCTTCATAAATCCTCTATGATCACCCAGATCTGCACAGCATTGTGTCTTTTCTGGTATATTGATCCACCACTTGTTCTGCATATCTCGGAGTTTTTGTTGAAGTTCACTATATGTGAGACAGAAAGCTGCTTTTCTTACGTGGCAGGTTGGCTGGGCGAGGTATGCCTGGTGAGAAGTTCTCTTCTTTGCCAACAGCTCCTGGATATCTTGGTTGATTTCATCAAACCAGTCTTGATTTTTCTTGTGGGAGAACCCGAGGGATTCTTTTGCAGGCTGGAGGATACTGTTTTTGATATGTTGCCAAAGCACTGTAGGAGAAGGATCTGTAGGATGGTCTTCAAGTTTTGTTTGCAGATTTGCCTGGAAGTTGTCTCTCATGGTAGCTTGTTGAAGATTGTTGACTTGGAGTCTCCTCTTTAAAATGCCACCATCTGAAAGAGGATATTAAAATAAAAATATGCATGGAGGGATGCTTGTTCCTCTGTCACCTTACTCACTGCTTCCAGTGTGGATCAGGGCTTTGCATGCTTACTTTATAGTGAAAAAGAGGGATCTGAAGGCACATTCCACCTCTTTAAGGTAGCATGTAGCATAACTGAACTTCTAGGTAAGGTGTTTTATTGTGCCACCAGATGTCTCATTCACCGAATTTTATTTGAGAAGGGGTGTAAGCAGTAGCCTCCCATGTTTTCCTACCACTTTTTCCTTCCTTTTTATAGTGAGGAGGAATAACCTTTTGAGGAGAGAGAGACGGAACAGCTGCATAATGTATCCTGACCAGTATGTGTGAGACTCCATCTTTCAGGAAGCACCCCAAGTCCCAGTCTAGGGGAAAAGGTGGGGTATAAACAAAATGACGGTTGGATGAATGGAGTTTCTGCCCTTGTTTTGAAATGAGCTACACTTGTGACCTATGAATACATGGAACTGTGGTGTGTTCCAACTGTGCTACAAGTCAATGATTCAGATTTTGGTTCAAACTGTGTTTTACTTTATGACTATATCCACTATGTGCTAAATCTGTTCTATCTACAACAGCTTTTAGGAGAGCTGTTTCTCCTGTTAGGTTTTTGGAATGTGGACAGCTAGGACTTGCTCTTTTAAATGGCACCTAATGTCATGTTTTAATTTTTAAACTATCATTGAATGTATATATTTCAAACCTTCATATGTTCATGGTCAATAATTTCATGATTACATTTTGAATTTTGTGAGCCAATTTTAGATGTTTGGGCAAGAAGCAGTCTATACATCTCTATGTAACCCAATAAAAAGCACAAAAAATAGACAAGTCTATGGGTGAAACATAGTGAATTATAGAATTTAAGCATCTGGCAATGTTAAAAGTAATTTAGCACATCAGTTAGGGGTGAACAAAGGAAATATATATGTTCAAAATTGCTCAGAGATAGAAAGACATTGCCTGGCATTCTGTATTGCCATTATGGATTCATGACCCTGGAGATTATCAGATGCTTTTTTTAAAAAAACCAAGGAGCTCACAAGAACATCACTGTATTGCCAATGGGTTCTGACATCACACACATGATGTCATGCTTGCTTCATTCTTCCTCTGTGCTGAAGCAATGAAAACTACACTGCTTTTCATTAATGGAAGGTTCTGCTAATGAAAAGCGGCACCTTTTTCGTCACTTCAGCATGGAGGGAGAATGGAGCAAGCATGCCAGGAGAATGGCATCATGTGATATTGGAACCCACTGGTGGTACAGTGACATTGTTCTCATGAGCTCGGTGGGGGGGGCGGCATTCAAGCTTCTGATAATCTCCCTAGAGTTATGGATCTGTAACTGCTCTGTATTCAGTAAGACTACGTAGTTATATTCACAATTGTAAATTCCCCCACTTTACTGGCAGCAGCCACATTGAGCAAAGAAAGTATGTTCAGCTGCTGATCGGGGCACTAAGAGGATGATACTTCCAGCACCCCTCCTACCAGTGAGCAAATCCATATCAAGGAATTGTGGCAGGGGTCCTGCTTCTGATTGTTGTAGCCTCGCTCACTGGTGGGAAGGGGTTGGTAATGTCTTCCTCTTTATACCCTGCTTGGTAGCTGAACACACCTCCTTTGCTCAATGTGCTGCTGGCTGTTAAGGTGGACTGGGGTGGGGGTCCAGCCAGGTGACATTACTAAGAGGCCAATGTAGAATATTGACAGTTAAGTTTTAAAAAAATTATCAATGTGTGTTATTATAGCCCACTTAGAATACCTAGCATGTTTCCAGTGGCAATAGACTCAGGGTAGAGAGGTAGAATCAAAAGGAGAAACTTTGGTAAAACATGGTGAAATTCTAGCCAGGTCAGGTAGAATTGTTTGGATATGATAAGTGGTGTAAGAACTACCATGGGCTTTAAGTTCCAGGAAAATCCTATTTTGAAAGGTAATAAAGAACAAACCCCTAGAGATTGGAGGTTGCTCATGTAATACATGCTGTGATATATGTTTGTGTGTGTGCGTACTGCAAATCCATGAATTTTGTCAGGGTAATGGGACATACAGTCACAGAGAAATTTATAATGTAAAGAGCTGACATGGTGTAATGTGCTACTGCCTGCAGTGAGCCAGCTACATGCAGCTGGCAAGCATATCAAGATACTGTCTAGACTCAAGTCTAGAGGCTTCTTTGGAAACAGAGCAGGGAGTAAACCTGCTATCTTTCTGGGAACATGTTGAGTAGCCCATGTGTATAGGAAGAACTGACTGTATAACCCATGAATGTACTATATCTGTATCTGTATAACTAGATATTCCCACACACTGCTCTGACTTGGGTTTTTGCTCTTAGAACTTTATCAGATGCTGCCCTTAAAACTTTCTTTTGCTGGCATAAAAACCCCACATTTCTACGCTGGCAAAATAATGTCCCCCCCACATATTTACCTTCCTTTCTGCAGTGTCTCTCATGTTCCACAGGGACCACTAAATGTAGTGTGCAAACACAAATCAAGGAACATGAGAGACACTGCAGACTGGGCCAGCCAGAAAAATCAGCAGTAGCAGAACATGTTATAAACCAACCTGGACACAAAATGTTATTTAAAAACGCAGAAATTCTGGACCAGGCCAACAACTATCATGTCCAAATGCACAGCGAAGCTATTGAAATCTACAAACACCTGGACAACTTCAACAGGAAAGAAGAAACCTTAAAAGTAAACAAAATCTGGCTCCCAGTTTTGAAGAACAATAGAATCAAAACTCAACACTTACAAAGAAATTCCACCCAGGGACAGGGGGAGTTCCAGTAGATAATGGTCCATCAACCAACCATCAGCCAAACAGACACTAAGGACTTTTTCGGACGTCTCAAATACAACGCAAGCAGCCTCGTCGCATTGCGAAGCTGCTGCACTGCAGGGCATCGATTTTGGATGACGCTCTCCCCTGCCGGTACTGTTGCAGTACCGCAGGGACATTTGAGCATTATATTTCGCTGGTTTTTAATCATGATCAACTTTCATGAGTAAAAATTGGTGAGTTATAGGCTTAGAAGTTTCACAGTTCATCATAAAAATGGGGTTAGCAGTCACTATGGTACTGCATCATTGAGAGAAAAATACTCAGGGCAGTCAAGGTAAGCCTAACTTCCATTACATATAAAATACATAAGAAGCAAATTTCTTTAGAGCATTATAACTAACAATTTTTTTTAAAATGAACAGACTGTAAAAATCAAGGTCCATGCTGCAGAAGTGGGGAAAGGGCTCACAGCAGTTTAAAAATAGCGGTAAGCACAGCTGAAATACTTATGGTTAGATACTTAATACAGCTAAATGGTTTAACCAGTTAACATAATTCATTTAATATTAATGTAGGAAGGAATACTACAGTCATTAAATATCCTGGTGATAAAGACACTGATGAAGATCCAAGTAGGATCAAAACAACTGGATAAAGAATCCGGATAAAAGTTGTTTGTTTGTATTAAACCAATTGTGGGTGTAAAAATATTGTCAAACTTTCATACTGGTATTGTTAATATTTACTGTAAAAGAGTTATTTTTGGTTATAATATATTAAGCCAATTGTGGATGTAAAAATATTTGTCAAACTTTAAGTTGGTATTGTCAACAATTGCTGAAAAAGAGCTGTCTTTGGTTATAATTATTCTGTATTAAGTTAGTGAGGATCATTATGCTGTATTAAGCTATTTGTGTATGTAAAAATTGTAAGCTTTATGCTGGCATAGTGGGTTTTGCATGCTGAAAAAAAGCCTTTTGTGGTTGTATTGCTTTAAATTGAATTCATCATCTTTAAAATAGCATTGTATTAACAAACTAGTTAAATTTTTTATTATTATTATCACACTTCCTTGTTGTTTTGGAGTGCCATAACAGACACCCTCCATCAGAGTTATTTGCCCATTCTGGCCCACCAGGCCATTGCTGCAGCTCCCACCCACCACCACTCTTCCGGAGCCAGGAAGCAGGCCCACAGCATGTGACCAAGGCT
Source organism: Gambelia wislizenii (assembly GCA_030847615.1). NCBI lineage: Eukaryota > Metazoa > Chordata > Lepidosauria > Squamata > Crotaphytidae > Gambelia > Gambelia wislizenii. Next base: position 338,748,432 of record JAUMIR010000001.1, on the reverse strand, counting down.
GGGCATGCTTATCAAGTTTGCAGATGACATCAAATTAGGAGGGGTAGCTAATACCTCAGAGGACAGGCTCGGAATCCAAAATGACCTCAACAGATTAGAAAGTTGGGCCAAAACTAACAAAATGAATTTCAACAGGGAGAAATGTAGGATACTACACTTGGGCAGTAAAAATGAAAAGCACAGATATAGGATGAGTGACACCTGGCTTGATGGCAGTACATGCGAAAAGGGATCTAGGAGTCTCAGGACTTTTTAGATGGGGTTGGGGAACCCAAGGAGGCCAGAAGAACAGGGATGTTGTGCTTACAGAGTCCTGTTTCAGATGACGCCATCCTCCATGCCCAGCACAGAGGAAGGTCTGGAGGAGGATGGAGAAGGATGACATCATCCGAAATGGGGCTCTGTAAAGCGTGGAAGCCCTGTTCCTCCTTGGGTTTTTTTCCCCCCTGTTTGAAAAAGTCCTTAGTGGACCACAAGCTGAACATGAGTCAGCAGTGAGATGCACCGCTAAAAAAGCCAATGAGATTATAGGCTGCATTAATAGGAGTATAGTGTCTAGATCGAGGGAAGTAATAGTGCTACTCTATTCTGCTTTGGTCAGACCCCACCTGGAATACTGTGTCCAGTTCTGGGCACCACAATTCAGGAAGGATATTGAGAAGCTGGAACATGTCCAGAGGAGGGCGACCAGGATGGTGGGAGGTCTGGAAGCCATGCCCTATGAGGAGCGGCTTAGGGAGCTGGGCATATTTAGTCTCGAGAAGAGAAGGTTGAGAGGTGACAAGATAGCCATGTTTAAATATTTGGAGGTATGTCATACTGAGGATGGAACAAGCTTGTTTTCTGCTGCTCCAGAGACTAGAACACGGAGCAATGGGTTCAAACTACAGGAAAAGAGATTCCACCTAAACTTAGGAATAACTTCCTGATAGTAAGAGCTGTTTGGAAGTGAAATACACTGCCTCAGACAGAGGTGGAATCTCCTTCTTTGGAGGTTTTTAAGCAGATGCTGGATGGCTATCTATCGGGAATTATTTGATTGTGTATTTCTGCATGGCAGGGAGTTGGACTGGATGGCCCTTGTGGTCTCATCCAACTCTATGATTCTATGATCAACAGCTAGAAGATACCAACAGCAAGCCAGCATTTTCTGGCCTGTGTAAATGAGCCCTTCATGCCAGTCTTTGGACCAAGTCTTTTGTAGGCCATATAGTCTTGTAAGATTTCCAGGATTTCAACAGGACTGTGTTGATTGATTTTTATTGATAATTGATTTGACCTGTACATTGCCCTGAGATCCTGGGATTTATGTCACGATGTAAATATTTTAACAATAATAATTAAAACAGAGACATTCTAATTTCCTGGCCAGTCATTTTCAAAGAAATCACCCTAACACAATTTACGCAACATCCTTCTAGTTTATCCACATTCCTGGAATTATTACTAAGGCTGAAGCAGGCTGGATGTTGGGGGCTGGTAAGGATTTCCTCACTATCCCTTTGTTATTGTAATACAAATGTTCACCTTTCTTGTGGCTTTTCCTGTAGCAGTAGATGAAGGACATCCTGAGCATTGTACTGAATACAGTGATTTCTACCTTGATCATTGACATAGTGTGTCTGCTTTTCTTGGCTTGTTTATCACAACTGATGGGTATGGAAGTGAAAGAAAAGGGTGTGAAGTGAAATACATTGGCAAAGGGGAAGCTAGAGGAGAATGTGATTATTGGCTCAGGGGAGCGGGGAGGCACTAACCTACAGTTTTGGTCAACTGCTGGTCTGGCCCACCTTGCTTTTGTTTGCCTTGTCGCACCTTTTGTTATAACTCACCCACTGGACAACTCAGACAAGGACAACTGGACAACTCAAATGAGGAGGAGGAGAAGGAAACAGAGTGCCCAGAAGTTGCAGCTCCTGATAGTGGAACTTTCTCTGGAGTCCGAAGAGATTAGGGCTGGGAACTCTGCTCACCAGGAGATATTGACAGAGGCTGCAGACTCTGACGATCATAACTGAGTGGATGAGGGAGAAACACCATGGCCAGTTGTGATTAAGTAATAGACGCTGACTAATTAGGTACTTGTGGCCTTGAAGGAGCTGCCCATAAATATCCCAGCAGTTCTCTCTCAGATTTAGTCTGACAAGTCTCTTATCTGGTTGACTGGCAGTACTCTCTCCACAGTCCTATTTTTTCATGACCTTGTCAGGGAAAATGAGTGTTGCAGTTAAAATCCATGAGACCCTAAAGATGATTTTATCACTAGGCAAAAGAGTCAGCTAGTCTTGCTGAAGATCATAAATCTGTCAAATTGGCGAGTTTGTCCCTAGCCTCTCAAAGCTAAGAAAACAAATGGAAATGGGGTGAGCTGCTTTCGTTTCTGAGACTTAAGTGATTGTTTTTGTAAGTATTTTATTATAAAGGAGGGGGAAATTTGGACGGGCTGTAATTTTCCACCAGTCTTGAAGAATTTTTTGAGATACAGAGCTGGAATGAGTGCTCCGCGTTTTGGCTATTTATTTAGTTAAAATGTGATTTTGTTTGAAACTTATTTACCTTAAAATAAAGAAGCAAAAGGCATTTTTGACTCCTTGGTTCTTTACCAGATGTATGCAATTTTGCCAAGCCACACTTTTTTTCTGTAACTCTGCTAAAAGGCTGTCTCTTCTGTAACTTTTGAGACAGAAGGGCAAAAGCAATCCGTGACATTTGTTGATACGCTAATTCCACAGATATAACAGGTTATGGACCCAGATGGTTTGTTTTTGTAGGAAGCAGTAAAGTGGCTGGCTCAGATGCCTTTTATGAGCCGTGAAAGCATTTTATGGCCGCAGATTGTTTGAATTCAAGTTGAGAGGCTTTAACAAGTGGCAAAGTGGGCATCATTGCTACTTTGGTGTGAATCCTGAGCTGTGGATTTAATTTTGGAAGCTGTTTGGAGCTGTTGGAGTTTTTTGCTCTGTGACTGGCAAAAGTCTGAAGGAGTTGACAAGCCAACACAGAGACGATCATCAAATCCTGGAACCTGAGACACCTGTGGAGAGCTGCTAAGAGTAATCTGTCTGGAGTTCCCGGCTGGTAAGCTACCCCTGTTGGAGCAGTTACTGGGCTGAGAGGGGCTTTGATAGTCAGCAGCTATGAAACGAAATATAGGATCTCTCCCCTTTGAAAGACTAAATGATAAAAAATATCATATGTGGGCTGTGAAGATGGAAGCTTATTTGCACCAGCAATTGATCCATGCCCCCATTTTAGCTGCTCCTGGCCAGAATGCTACAGCCACTGAATTGCAGGCAGAAGAGAGGGCTAAGGCATCACTCATTCTGGGGATTGAAGACAGCCAGCTGGTTTATGTGTGTGGCTATGCCTCAGCCCACGAAACATGGCAGATGCTGAGGCAGGTTTATGTCCATGCCAGAATGGTGTCACAACTCATGTTGACAAGGAAGCTTTATCTGAAATTGCAACCTGATGGAAATATAGCAGCTCACATTGCTTTATTAAGAGAACATTTTGCTCGCCTCCAGGAGGTGAATGTCAATTTCACAGAGCGGGACAAATCTTTTATTCTCCTGTCATCACTCCATCGGGAATATGATAGCCTAGTTCACAGTCTTGAAAATCTCCCAGCAGCAAATTTGACGATTAATTTTATTACTGGTAGTTTGCTCTAGGAGGAGAAAAAGCAATTGGAACGCCAACAGGATTTACAGTTTTCTAAGGCTGTGCAGCTGAAGCTTCGCAGTTCCACAAACAGCACAGCAGATGGCTCCAAAGATTGTGGTAAGGGCGAAGTGCTTGCTTTTGCTGTAAAGGGGAAAAGCTGTTGGAACTGTGGTAAAATAGGACATTTTGCCAAAGACTGTAAGGCAAAAAAGTAGAAGGATGGCAAGACTAAAAAATCTAGTTCCAGCATGACGGTCTCTGCAGTTGTTTTGCAGGCTACAAAAGACCAGAAATTGGAGCTCAGCAGCTGGGTCCTCGATTCTGGGTGTAGTCAACATATCTCCAACTTAAAAAGACATTTTTAAAAGTATTACTATGACTGACCCTTGCAATGTGAGTTTAGCTGATGGGTCAAAGTCAAAATGTTTGGGTGAGGGTGTTTGTTATGTACCGTGTTTAAATCAAGATTTAAAACATGTACAATTTGTTCCAGACTTAAATTTGTGTTTGATTTCTGTTGCTAGATTGACACAGGAGGGCTGTGAGATACAATTTAAAGAGAACAAATGTTTTGTCTTGAAAAATGGTGCCATTTTGGCTGAGGGTGTGTTTCACAATCAACTGTATTATATGTATAATTGTGTGCAGGAAGCCCAAACTGTTGCTGTGATGGCAAATACTCCCATGCATGACAATTGCGTGCACTTGATGCATCGGAGATTTGGCCTCCCAACCTTTAAAGTTCTTAAGCAGATGCCTGACATGGTGGATGGTCTGAATGTCAGAGGTACCTGGATGTCAGATTTGTAAACAATCAAAATCAAAAGTTTCTCCTTTCCCCAAACATAGTGACAGAAAGTCTAAAAGGATCCTTGAATTGATCCACATGGAGCTAGCTGACCGCTATCCAACATCCTTGGGGGGAACCAAGTATGTCCTAGTACTTGTAGATAATTTTAGTCGTTTCTCCTTTGTGTTCCTACTCAAGAGTAAGGATTAAACCTTTCAGACTTTCAAAAATTGGGTGGCTTATGTTGAGAGACATTTTTCTCTGAGGCTGTCATCTCTCCAGTCAGATAGGGGAGGAGAAATCATATCAAATGAGTTCCAAAGGTGACTAAAGCAAAAATAATTTTTTATAGGTTGACAGCTCCTTTTCTCTTCCCCCCCCCCCCGAACGGTGTGGCAGAGAGAAAAATTGGCATTTTGCAGACAATCAAGGATAGTCTGATGTTTGATGCAAACACTGAACAGAAGTACTGGGGAGAAGCCATGCTGACGGCTAATTATTTGAGTAACCGCGTGCCAAGTTCTTTGATCTCAAGTACCAAATTCTTCATGTTTTATAGCAAGAATCCATCTGTGAAACATATTAGGGTCTTTGGATCCTATGCATAGGTAAACATTCCCAAGGCAATCAAAAGGAAGGGGGAGCCCAAAGCTAGGAGGCTGAGATTTCTGGGCTATGAGCAGGCAAGCAAAGCATGGTGTTTTGCCCTCCCAAATGGGAAAGTTTTGATTTCCAGAAATGCTGAGTTTGAAGAGCATGCTGGATGGAATCATGCACACTCTAACCCAGAAATAATTCTCCCTTCACTTGTGGATGAGCCACAGGCTGGCCAGCAGCAACAGCAGGCTGGTCGATCAGCTGTTGGCAGTTCCACAAAACCTGAATGGTGGATTCTGGGAATCCTCGCAGATGGAAGCTGCTGGTGTAAAAGAAGGGTGTCTGCTGAGTTGAGGCATGCACAGAGTTGTTGTAGGCGAACTCGGCCAACGGCAGCAGGTCGACCCAGTTCTCTTGGCGGTAACTGGAGTAACAATGGAGGTACTGCTCCAGTGTGCCATTCGTCTGTTCTGACTGGCCATCGGACTCAGGATGGTGCGCCAAGGACAGGTGAGACGCGATGTCCAGGAGCCATAGCAGATGAGTCCAGAACCGGGTGGTGAACTGGGCTCCTCAATTGGAGACCACTCCCTAGGTGAAGACTCAGTAGCCCTGAAAGTCCATCTCCCGGAGGTCAAAACTGCACTTTTCCAACTTGGTGTAGAGGTGGTGCTCCCGAAGGCGTTGAAGGATGGCACAAACGTGGGTGTCATGGGCAACCTGGCTGGGGGAATAAATCAAAATATTGTCCAAGTAGATGATCACAAAGCGATCTAGATAGTCCCAGAAGACATCATTGACTAAGTGCTGGGGCATTACATAGGCCAAAGGGCATGACGGTGTACTCATAATGTCCATACCTCATCTGAAAGGCCGTATTTTTCCACTCATCCCCAGCCCCGATCCTCACCAAGTTGTAGGTCCCTCTGAGGTCCAACTTAGTGAAGACCTTGGCGTGATGGAGCCACTCCAACAGTTCTGGGATCAGTGGCAAGGGATACCGGTTCCTGGTGGTGATCCGGTTAAGGGTGCAGTAGTCATTGCAGAGACGTAACTCCCCACATTTTTTCTGCACAAACAGCACAGGGGCACCTGCAGGAGACTTAAAAGGGAAGATAAACCCCTTCTTGAGGTTCTTCTCCAAGAAATCCCTCAGATCCGCCAGCTCAGGCTGAGATAGAGGTGTCCCGCCAGGATCGGGGCCCCAGGTATTATGTCAATCGCACAGTCATAATCTCTAAAGGTTATAAGTTATCAAGGCAGCTAAGGTGTCTGGAGGCTCTGAGCAGGCCAGTTCATCCAAAATGAGGTCTGCCAAACCCAGGCGAAACTGGGTTTGCAAGGCGCTCTGTTTCCAGGTCAAGTCCTGGGCTATGAGATGGAAGGCAGTGGCATATTCTGCCACAGAGCCCTTACCTTGCTGGAGAGTTTTAATCCAGTGCTCAGCAGTTTTAGTTTTAACAGGATCTCCCCAGGTAGCTCTCAATTCTTGCAGGAAGTCCTCCAAGCTGGTGAGGATAGGACTGTCCTCATTAAGGTAGGGAGTAGCCCATTTACTTGTGGGACCAGCTAACAGGCTGATAATGAAAGCCACTTTGTGAGTATCTGTGGGAAAATCAGCCACCCTGATTTTGAAATGCAGCTTGCAGTTTGTTATAAAACTGTCCAATAGTGCTCTATCACCAGAAAATTTCTCAGGCAGGGCGATGATAGATTTTCCCCGGGGCTGGGGTGGAGGTCAGTTCTGGAGTTCAGCCAAGTCCTAAGATAATTGTGCCAGCTGAGCAACTAGTTGCTGGTTTTGAGATAAAAGTTCCTGGGCCACAGCAGACTTGACCATCTTATCAACTTAATTGTGGTCAAAGGCTATTCTATCCGGGAACCCTGCTGCCCCCGCTGGTCATTCTGCCCCCTGCCCCTCTTTCTGTTCCCCTGCTGCCCCCGCCACTTGTTCTTCCCCCTGCTGCTCATTCTTCCCCCTGCTGACCCACCACTCATTCTGCCCCTGCCACCCCCACTGCTTGTTCTGCCCCCTGCTGCTCATTCTGCCCCCTGCCACTCCCACCGCTTGTTCTGCCCCCTGCAACTTGTTCTTCCCCCCTGATGCCCCCCACCACTCATTCTACCCCCCACCACACATTCTCCCCCTTGGCCCCCCACTTCCTGCACTCCAGCACACCCCACCCCCACCTCCATGTTACTCACTGTCCCTCTCCAGCTGCCATGTTTGAAATCTACATGGTCCCACCCCCAGTGTACTGATTGGCTGCCCAACAGACCTGTGATTGGTTGGTCAGTTCCCTAAGCAGCCAATCAGCACACTGGAAATGGCAACATACCCAGAAGAATTATATATATAGCAAAGATGCACAAGACTGTATGTTACACTTGGCTTGAGCCTGAAAATGTCTAACTAAACAAATGTCTAACCTAGATAGTATATGAAGTACTTCCTCCTTCACCATCCAAATACTAAAAGAAGTTGAAGATGGAGTGAAGAAGACTGTGGACTTTTTCAACGGGGGGGGGCATAACCTCGAGGAGGTTGGAAGATGAACGGCACTGTTCCACTTACAGCGCTCCATTTCAGACGGCCCTGTCCTCCTCCCGACCTTCCCCCACACTATGTCCGCGCTGCAGGCTATGAGAGCTGCCACGCTTTTTATTGACAGGGTTTTTCCGTCAATATAAGCAGCGTGTTTCTCATGTCCGCAGCATGGAGGAAGCACAGGGGAAGGTCAGGAGGAGGGAGGCGGCGTCTGAAATGGAGCACTATAAGTGGAACAGTGCCGTTCTTCTCCTGACCTCCTTGGCTGTTTTTTCCCCCATTTGAAAAAGTCGTGTGTCCAAGACAAGAAAAAATGTCTTCCTTTGCAATGCTTTTGTTTGTTTGACTTGCAACTTGGTGAAGAATTCTGTGCAACTCCTGCTCAATTACCTGGTGTCAGGGTATTATGTATACTTTCATCAGAATATTTCATAGAGACTTTATTTCTGTATCTATCTCTTTAACAGGCTTTGTACTAGCTATCACATAAGTTAACAATACTGCACTCCTGAAATTCCAATACTTAAGAATGCTTAAGTGGAGTGTTGACGTTAACTCAACCTGTCTGATTTAACCACTATCACAAATTGGGTACTCAGTTGTCCAGAAGGTGATGGAGATGACCGCAGACTGAATCCATAATTAGCTGATAAGTGGCAAGAACCCTCAGTCCCTTAGTCTAAGAGATAGGGGTGGGGAAGCCATGCCTGTTTAACCAAATAAATCATAGCCTTGCTCTTGCAAAAAATTTAAAATAAGCCTTTATTATTTTTAATAGACTCTTGTAGACACCAACTGGCCTGATCCTGAAGCAACCAGCTGGTCTCTCTTCATGTCTGGTTTTTAAAGCATGTATATTTATGAGTTGTAGTCACAGATGAGCCAGTGTGGTGTAGTGGTTTAAGTGTTGGATTAGGACTCCTGAAGAGGAGGGTTCAAATCCCCACTGAGGCATGAAAACCTCCTGGGCCACCAAATCTGGGGTTTTCTAACTCTTGTTGTTGCTGTGTGACATCATCATTTCTGATTTATGACTACCATAAGGCAAACCTATCATGGGGTTTTCTTGGCAAGATTTGTTAACAAGGGATTTGCCTTTGCCCTCCTCTGAGGCTGAGAAAGTGTGACTTGCCCAAGGTCACCCAGTGGGTTTCCATGGCTGAGTGGGAAGTCAAACTTTGGTCTCCAGAGTCATAGTCCAATGCTCAGACCACTACACTGCCCTGGCTCTTTTTATCTGACTAAATATGAGAGTTTCTTTCCTAGAAATCCCTCCTTTGTCACAACCTGTGAGGATTCCTCTCAGGAAATCCCATTGCTGTGGCGAAATGTGGGGTTTTTACTCCTTAACCCACAAAATGTGAACAGTTCCACAGTGCTTACTGCAACCACTAAGAGTTAAGGCCTTCTCTGATCCTCACCTCTGCCACAATGTAAGGACCTCCTCCTGTCCCCTTTGTGTGACACCAATTTGTGTGGGCCCATCTCACTGCCCTCACGGTTCCTATGCAGCTTTTATCCCCAATGGACACCACCCTGCTATATTCAATTCTTCCACCACAGAAGCCTAGTCTGATTCATCCTTTCATATGGATAGCAGTTCTGGAGGCCAAAAAAGCATAAAACAAAAGCAATTCTTTATTTTACAGAAGTTAATTGTGTAAAATATTACACAATTAATATTTTACACAATTTTTTACAGAAGTTAATTGTGTAAAGCAGAATAATTATTTACAGGTTGACCCCCTCCCCACACCGTATCTGCTGGAGATATGTTACCAAACGTACCACAGATACCAGAAACCATGGATAATAGCAAACTCTATTGAAATGAATGACTTCTGGCTCAACTTCTGGCAGGAGCATACCACAGAATCACACTGGAGGATCTAGAAAATACCTAGAGACGACATATTTTTTCAGACATGAATAAGTGAAACTGTGGGTACCAGTCCTGTGGATATGGGGGTCCTGTATTACATTTAAACATCATACACACACTTTCATACTCAGACCCTTGAAAACCACTCATTTATTCCTAAACCTGACTGACTCTTCATCATAAATGTTCCACACCCTCTCAGACAGACCATCTATACCCCTCACTAACCCCAGCTCTCTAACGAAACATAACACCAACTCTAGTGTTACTAAGGCTGGTGTCACCGCTCCTTCCGATGGTACCACCCAGTGCAGTTCGGCCTCTCTGTACCCCCATGGTGCTGCCACAGCACCAACTAAGTGCCATTCACCAACTCTCATTCACCAAACCTATGCAAATCTCCTCAAATATTCCACCCATCAGCATTCACTCCAACATTCCATTCTCACCCCTTCCCAATAGCAATTTACCTTATACTCTGTTATACAATCAATACATTAAACAATATTTTGTAACAAAAATCCATGACATCACAGTGACCTTGAGTAAAATCACATTCTCTTAGCCTCAGAGGAAGGCAATGGCAAGCCTCCTCTAAAGGAGTCTTGCCAAGAAAACCCTGTGATAGAGTTGCCATAAGTCAGAAATGACTTGAAGGTACACAACAACAACAGTTGTCACAGACACTAAGAAAAGAGGTCACAAACCTTGAGCACCCACCTCGGGGGAATGATATGTGGACCCTTTCTTTCTTTAGTTGGAATTAGAGTTGCCAGATTAAAAACTAGAGACAGCTCCTGTATCTTTTGTGGTTGTCTAGAAGCAGGAATTTCATCATGTATTGTTTGTTATCTGATTGTGTGAGAAGCAATAGCTGCTGAAATTCCCTTTTCTATACAACTATTAAAGGTACAAGAGACCTCTCCAGTTTTCACTCTGGCAACCCTGGCTGGAATCTGTTAATATGGCAAAAAGCAAAAGAACAAAAAGCCCTAGATACAATCCAGTCGTCAATATGAAGTCCATACAGATACCATGCATACTTACAAATAGGAGTGTTGCCCAAGATTGCAAATGGTCATTACAGCACAATCATTCACAAATTTACTCAGAAGTAAGCCCCACCAAAGACATATTTACTCTCAGAGGAAAGTGGATATACATTTCCAGGGGTTACTCTCAGGAAACTCCATGTGTTACTTGTTGCTCTCAAATGAATAGATGTGTGTCCAAAGTGATAAGTCAGAAATGCACAACTTTTTTTTTTTATTCTGTTGTACTTTATTTGAACCCTTCTCCATCTTGTGACTGTTTTGTCCATATGGATTTCAGCTGTGAAACATCGCCATGTGGAGCACGCTGCACCACTGGGACTTATTACAAATGAATTAAGGCCTCTGCTTTGGCCCAGAGGGCACACCTTAGATTTATCATAAGCATAATATATCCATTTTCCATAAATAACACATGAGAACTGTGTTCATTCAAACCATGGCACAAAGCAAGAGTTGGTCATTCTGCCTGGTGAAGATTAAAAGACAACAAAGAAGTTCATTGTCTTTCCCCATGTCTGCAACTTTTACGCCACACTGAAGTAAGCTGACTCATATTTCTAGATATGTATAATTATTTCTTATTTCACTAAAAATATAGAGAGGGGAGGAGTTACAGGCTAAGCAATTATGCAGGGTGAATGCAAACAAACAATTTACAATTAAGGCTATCAGATTAATGCTCATGTTGGTAGTACTGCCAGCATTGCAAGATTAAGGGTGCACCCTTCTACCTGGGTTGATTGAACTCAGTGGGGTTTATATCTCAGTGTGTGTGTGTATGTACACTGTGTGTGTGTGCATATATATATATATAGAGAGAGAGAGAGAGAGAATCACATTGTACACTGTCTTTATGTATTTCATTTCATAAGGATGCATATCTAGTTACTGATTCTAAAACATGGCAGTTTCCCCTTTGACACTACTGTATATAAAAGGTGTTTAGAGTAGGACAACCAAAGGTAAAATAGAATATTCCTCCATTTTATGCTCACTCATTTAAGGTGCATATTCAGTGGGCAAACAGAAATGGATAACCACTTGCCATGAGGTAACATCCTTCAGTACATTCCATCTGATAGACAGCCCTAACTTAATGGGAAGTCAGTTGCTTGTAGGCTACAGAAATGCAACCTTCAGCAATCCTTGCAGTGGGGAGTGTGTGAACGTTCGGTTCATTGCATGATTACAGGACTGGGTCCCTTCTTCACCCACCATGTGGGATATTTGTAGGTAGCAACAATATGGTAAATTGTTCTTGTTTTCATCCAAGACTGGCATCCTGCAGAGAGGGCAAAGATTTTGGGAGGTTGCAATATTTATTGCCAGAATTCTAGGGTGTTTTTTAAAAAAGTAAAATAAAATCCAGACAATGTTCCTGTTGTCTTGGGCTTTTTTCTTGCAATTCCTGGCACTAGCTGCAACATTTTATTCATACCCTCAGCGGAGTTCTTTTAATTCCAAGACATATCAAAACAAATATGATAGCCCTGTTTAAGTATTTGAAGGGGTGTCACATTGAGGATGGAGCAGGCTTGTTTTCTGCTGTTCCAGAGACTGGAACACGGAGCAATGGATGCAAGCTCCAGGAACAGAGATTCCACCTCAACATTAGGAGGAACTTTTTGACAGTCAGAGCTGTTCGGCAGTGGAACACACTCCCTCGGAGCGTGGTGGGGTCTCCTTCCTTGGAGGTCTTTAAACAGAGGCTGGATGGCCATCTGTCGGGGATGCTTTGATCGTGATTTCCTGCGTGGCAGGGGGTTGGACTGGATGGCACTTGTGGTCTCTTCCAACTCTGCAATTCTATGATTCTATGATTCTATGATTCTATGAAAAGTATCCTTATCTTTTCCTCCTTTCTCTTTTAATTTTTTTTATAATCATGGTGCTATAAATTATCAGTGAAATAGCATTTTTGCACTATAGCACTATAACTGTAAAGAAGGAGGAGGGGGGAAGAGGAGGGGGAGGCATAAAATAGGACCACCTCAGCAAACTGTGGGAAAGACATAGTGCATATCCAAGAAATTGCTGCAATGGTTCCCCCCCGCCCACCAAATAATGGAAAAAGTAGCTGCAGAGACAACAACTAGCAAAACCCAGTAAAATCCAAAGAGTTATATTGTGAGAAATTTAAACCAATCTAGAAGAGTTAGAGTGTATTGTTGCTCGAGTGCTAGACTAGGACTTTGGGAGACCAGGGTTCAAATCTCCTCTTGGCCATGGAAATCCACTGGGTCATCTTGGGCAAGTCACTCTATGTTAGCCTCGGAGGAAGGCAGAGGCAAACCCCCCTCTGGACAAATCTTGCCCAGAAAACCCCATGATAGATGTGCCTTTGGATCACCATAAGTCATAAATTACTTGAAGACACACAACAACACAAGAGCCCTTAATTAGCAGATTTTAAGTCACTATTTCTTAGCCCCCCCCCCTACTAAATGTTTAGTCTCATTTGTTTGTATAATCACTCCTGGTGCAGTATTTTTTACTTCTCACATTTGCGTCCTGCTTTCCCTTGAAGGAGCTCAAGTCAAGCAAACACCAATAAACATACAGTATGGCCAATCAGTCATCCATGAAGATGGGGTATTTTTGGCACTACTTTTAACATATCCATTTTTCTTACAATCTTACAGAGGAGATTTTTTGAGTTGCAGTCCAGTGAAGTTTTTAAAAAATATTAAAATTAAAAGTTACTTATAAGACCTTTCCAATCAATATTCAATATTTTGTGTTTTCAATTTTCTTAGAAACTTTTACTGTGAAAAAATGGTAAATTGAAAAAATTATCTACCAGGTTAAAGTACACTTTAATATCGAAAGAGTGTGTTTTAGGCCACCCTTCTTTATCTGAGCTCGCAGAGACAAAATAGCTTCATCCAAGCTCTATTTACCAAAATGTTCGCCCTGACCAGTTTTGCAAGCAAAGAGTGTCCAACTACCATGATAGGATTACTGAATGACTCATTTCTATGTATATCCAGGAGAAGTGGCCCATTTCTTCCCTAACTCACCAGTTCAAGGGGGGTTTGCTTAATCCTTACCCAGATGTGTCTTTTAGGAATTTTAGGAAACTACTTCCTTAGATTCTCTGAGAAAACCTTGAGTCCTTGTACTTGGGAGTCCTTGGTCTTCTGCCAACCATGTGGAGTGCCAATAATAATCCGATATATGAAATTTAGCCAACTGATGAATTAGTAAAAGATTGGGGGGGTGTGTGTCTGGGCAGGTAACAACTCTATAGTCAATGACTGGCAGACGTTAACCATAGAGTTGTGCTGGAGGACCTCTAGATGCCTAGACAGCCCCTCCAGATGCCTAGAGAGACCTTTTCCCCCCAACCGTGGTTAAATGAAACCACAGTTACTGATACCGCAGAGACAGGGGCGGGAGTTGAGGTGACCTGTATTTCTTAGTGAGTAGATATGCATCCCTGGGAGACAACCATAATATATAACCATTCTCTGAGGATGTCAGACACAGATGCAGGCGAAACATCAGAAAGAAACTATTTCAGAACATGGCCTCACAGCCCGGAAAAAAACCAAGGAAAATCTAACCATAATATACAACAGCAATAGCAGCAACAATAAACTGTGACAAAAGATGAAGATTACATTGTAATGTATAACTTCATTTCTCTGCTACATTCAATTATCACCTTTTCTCTCCAGATACTTTATGCTTTGGAGATGGACAAGTTGAACAATGTCACTAGGGTAACAGAATTCATCTTGCTAGGATTCACGAATGATGCCAAAGTCCAGGTAGTCCTCTTTTTCCTGTTTCTCACTATCTATGTCGTTACTGTGACTGCAAGCCTCGGTCTGATTGTGTTGATCAGGACAGAGCCTTGCCTGCACACTCCCATGTACTTCTTCCTCAGCCACCTGTCGCTCACAGACCTCTGCTACACCTCTGCTATTGCCCCGAAGATGCTGCTGAACTTCTTGGTCGATAACAAAACCATCTCTTACACATTCTGTGCAGCTCAGCTGTGCTTATTTGCTGCCTTTGTGAGTACTGAGTGTTTCCTATTGGCTGTGATGGCTTTTGACCGCTACATGGCTATTTGCAACCCACTCCTCTACTCAGCTGTCATGTCCCAAAAGGTATGCAGCTGCCTGGTTGCCAGCTCATATGCAGCTGGCTTTGCAAACTCCACAGTGCAGACAGTGTGCATCTTCCGATTATCCTACTGTGGACCAAACATCATCAAACATTTCTTCTGTGATATCCCAGAACTGCTAAAGCTTTCCTGTTCTGAAACCTCTCTTTCAGAGTCTCTGTCAGTCTATGCATCAGGAACAGTTGCTATGACCTCTGTTTCAGCAATTCTTGTCTCCTATTTCTGCATTTTATCTGCCATCCTGAGGATCCACTCTGTCAAGGGTAGGCACAAAGCTTTCTCAACCTGTGCTTCTCACTTAACCTCTGTAGCTTTGCTTTATGGCACTGGGATCTTTATGTATATACATCCCAACCTGAAGTACCGGCTGGATGCAAACATAGTGGTTTCTGTATTTTACACGCTAGTGATCCCAATGCTAAACCCCCTTATCTATAGTTTACGAAATAAGGAGGTGAAAGAAGCTATTAGAAAAGCTGTGACAAGAAAGAAAAATAATTCTCTTTCAAAAGGATTTGGGGAAAACCATCACAACTAAAATTGTGTATAAAACAGGATATCTTAAAATCAGGAGTAAATAATTTATGGCTCTGCAGGTTTTAGACTGCAACACCCTTCAGTCCCAGCCAGCATAGTAAATGTTGAGGGATGGTAGAGGGGGAAGTCCAACAGCATCTTGAAGGACCACAACATGTTCGCTTCAATGAAAGCTTAAAAATGCAGATGTTATCAACAAATAAATAAAGCCACCCCACCCCCTGTATTCCAACTCTGACACCAACCTGGATGCTGGAAACACCTAATTATCCCTAAGGTATGGGAGGCCAATTTCTCCTGCTCCTTCCAGTAATGAATTCAATTATCCTTGGCTTGAACTACACTGAACCAGCTCTGGCCACATTCTGCAAACTGATGGCAATTACTTCCATGAAATCAAACTCATCTGGTGTTTCATTGCACAATATCTTACAAGTCATTTTGCTGTGGTTCTTTTCCCTCCATCTAGATTATTGCTTTTGATCTTGTCCAGGATATTTGATATGTTTTGAACAATAGTCACAAAATGACCGTACATTAGCCACTATTTCATATTTCATTTTTTTCCAGATATAACAACCACTTTTCGCTTTACATATTTTCACTGTGGAGTAAATAGAAATTAAACTTATCCAAAGGATAAGATCCTGTTCAGCATATGTCAGCATATTATTAGACCATTAATATTCAGACCATTAACTCCATTCATTATCAGTGTGTTGTGTTCCATCACTTATGGCAGGGATGGGAGCCATGGGGCACTCCAGATGTTGTTGTTACCCTAAGAGTCCTACCTGTGATGCCAAAACCTCCTTTAATATTTGGGGAAATTATTAGCTCAGATAGGAGGCCTGCGAGAGGAAGGAAACTTCAGGGATCTTTTCACCTATGTCTACCAGTAAACTGTAGAGGAGGCTCCAGTTAAAGTAAAACAAGGTATTTTGTTAGAATAATACAGAAAGTAAACTAACATACACAACATAGGTTCTTACAAACCATACAAGGATATAGCAGAATAAAGCAGAAATGCTGGATAGAAAGAAAGGTCCAGGAAGATAGTGTCATAGTTACCAGTCTCAAAGAGAAGAGAGTCCCATGCAGTGAAGATACTCAGACAGGCACCTGAGGGTGGCACAGGAGGTTCTAATCCATGGCACTCTGAGAAAGAAAGTGGCTGGGTCGTACACTGTGGGACACATTGCTGACACTTCTATTGATGCTCTAATATTTATACTCTATTCTGTGCCTTGGAAGGGTGAGCTAGTAATAACACAGTTTGGATGGCTTTCCCACAGAACAGACAAAAGAAACTGAGGACTTTATCAGACAAGGAAAATACGGCATCATCACGATGCCATAACCATGAAAGGGCACACAGATCAGATGATGTCACCCTTTTGTGGTTAAAAACAGACCAAAACCTGCCATTTTTAATTGACAGCTTAAGCCATCAGTAGATATCCTGCTGCTTTTTTGCCAGCATTGCCAGCATGCGATGCCTCTGTTCCTTTAAATCTCATACTTACCCTGACAATGCCCTCTCTGGCACAAACACTTCCAGGTCAGATCAGGACATCCAGGTAAGTGACGATCTTTTTTTTACCTTCCCTAGGTTACTTGGGACCTTTAAAATTTGTGTGTATGCTTTGTGCAACTTTAAATGTAATTTTCTTGTTTTTATTTTTGAATTTCTTGTGTGACAAAATCACGCAAGATTTCGAGCGAGGAAGTGAATGCAGCTCTGTTCACATCTTCTTTACTGCCAGGGAGCCTTTGCCAGGAAAGGAGGTAAGTGAGGGGGGAGACGTTATTTCGCTGGCATAGAAATGGGTTTTTCTATGCTGGCAAAAGAACATTTTAAAATTTGTAGTCTGATAAAGTCCCAAAACTCATAGAATCATAGAATTGTAGAGTTGGAAGAGACCACAAGGGCCATCCAGTCTAACCCCCTGCCACGCAGGAAATCACGATCAAAGTATCCCTGACAGATGGCTGTCCAGCCTGTGTTTAAAGACCTCCAAAGAAGGAGACTCCACCACACTCCGAGGGAGTATGTTCCACAGCTCTTACTGTCAGAAAGTTCCTCCTAATGTTGAGGTGGAATCTCTGTTCCTGGAGCTTGCATCCATTGCTCCATGTCTAGTCTCTGGAGCAGCAAAAAACAAGCCTGCTCCATCCTCAGCGTGACATCCCTTCAAATATTTAAACAGGGCTATCACATCGCCCCTTAACCATTTTTTTTCCAGGCTAAACATACCCAGCTCCCTAAGTCTTTCCTCATAAGGCATCATTTCCAGACCTTTCACCATTTTAGTCACCCTCCTCTGGACATGCTCCAATTTGTCAATATCCTTTTTGAACTGTTGTGCCCAGAACTGGACACAGTATTCTAGGTGAGTCCTGACCAAGGCAGAATAGAGTGGCACTATTACTTCCCTTGATCTAGACACTATACTTCTATTGATGCAGCCCAAAACTGCATTGGCCTTTTTAGCTGCCTCATCACACTGTCGATTCATGTTCAACTTGTGGTCTTGCCTTAATTGTGGAGAGATATAACATTGATGGGATTGCAACAACCTTGTAGGGTTGGACAGGAGGGGGTGTGAGGAGAGATTTCTGTAGGGTATTGAACAAGGAATGGTCACTTGATTGCTTGATTGAATTATTGCTTGAAACACCCAGGGCTAGAAGAAATGATTAGCATATACCCCTTAACAACTAGGTTGTTAGCATAAACCCATTATAGGGGCTTTCCACATAATCCTAACTTGTACTTTCCCACTGTCACCAGAATCCATCAGTATATTTCTAGATATGTCTCAGGTCATTGTGACCTTCAACTGAACTCCAGTCTGCCTAAGCCAATGTGACCCCCAAAAGCGTCTAATATGTCCTGTAATGGAATCTTGCGAGAAGGGGTAGTAGGGCATGCTAACACTGTTGCACTGAAGCTTCCACCATTCCTCACCATTGGCCATGCTGGCAAGGTCTACTCGGACTAACACTAAAATCAAAGGTAACACTATTGGTCACAAGAACACTTGTTATTATTAGCTGACTCCCTGCTGCTTTGAAATAGAGAGGGGGAGGGAGTAGAAGGAGAGAGGAGGAGAACCAGGAGGAGAGGATGAGAATCAGGCCCCCTCATGCCACGTGACTGTAGTCAAAAAGTCACAAAATATACGCAAGCTTTTCAGATTTTCAGAGGTCCTTTCACACTATACAATTATAGCTCTCAGATAAATTATTCATTAACTGTCATGCCAAAATCCTGTGGAATCCTGGGACTGGTGGTTAAGGGAAGGGCATTTAGAATTCTTAGCCAGAGAGCTCCTCTGGTGCTTCTGACCAAACTGCAAAATCCAGAATTGCACAGGAGGCCGCCAGGGCTGTTAAAGCAGTATCATAGTGCTATAATTCTGTAACAGCCCCCCAGATCTCTATATCAGGTAAAGATGTTATAACAAACAGGTTTGGCAGGGAATAGGTGAGATGGGATGGTCAAATTTCACTGATGTTGAAGTCATAGCATCTGCATGCCCAGACTATTAAGATGAAGCTGGGGGGAGTCTCCAGGCATTCAAATTAGACAATTGACTTTATCACACAAGGCTGCCAAAGTGGAATTTTCAGAAGGATAGTAATAAATTTGGCCAGTACTTATCAGACGATGTCATGGTTATCCTGTTGGTGCTTCACATCCCAGTCATTACTGTTGTGCCCCTTTCAATTGATGGGAAAACGGCACCAATACCTGCCAATATTGCTATTGTTCCACTGCTGCCCCTAGTGCGATAGGTCCCTTCACATCATTCCAGGATGACTACAGTCATGTGGCATGAGGGGGCCTGATTCTCATCCTCTCCTCCTGATTCTCCTCCTCTCTCCTTCTGCTCCCTCCCCCTCTCTATTCCAAAGCAGCAGGGAATCAGCTAACAGACCTATCACACCAGGGGGTTGCCAAAGGAGCACAGTTGCACGAATGAAGAGAGGTGTGATAATAAATATTTTACAACCAGTATGTTCCCATTTCCTTCAATAACATGATTGCCATAAGACACAAGGCTGGTGTAATAATGTCCTATAGCAGGTCCAGCATCTGGAGCTGTCCCAGTGACTGTTGTGAGAAGAGGGGGGGACCACTCCAGATGGAAAAAAAAAAGTAGAAAAGTTTGATCTGCCACTTTTGAAAATATAGAATCTCAGCATTACTCTGTCTGTATCCTTTTGATAAGTATGTTATCTGTTTCATTTTGTAAATCATTTTAAACTTTTATTTGCTGCTGTTTTACTTTACTTGGTGGTGATGTCTTCTGTAATGAAGATTATATGGGTCTGTACAGCCAATCAGATACCAAATCCAATGATGTTATATAAGACGTGATGCCATGATGGTTCTGCCTAACATAGTAAATGAAAACTGAATTATATATACAGCTTCAGACTGTGGACAGAGGGCTCAATGCTTCTTTGTATAAAGAAAATAAATCCCTGACTTGTAACGATTTAAGCTCAATTCTCTCTCTTCTAACTGGTATTCTACAGGCAAAGTGATGTTTTTAATATGAGGAACATGACTTTTTATTGGTAGTCGTAAGCTGGTTCAGTCCAAGAAGCACTGTCACATGATAGTGTAAAATACTTCGTAGTAGTACCACAACAGACACCAAGCTGGGATTTTCACCCCAAATTAAAAGATATGTGGGCAAAATATTTCACGCTCTTGCAACATCCCATTTAAACCTGTGGTGTCACTAAGGCTGGTGTCACCCCTCTGCCCGACAGTGTTACCTGATGTAGTTCAGCCACTCCAACCCTCGCTAGTGATGCCACTGATTTAAACTGCTACAATAAGTTATACGTGGGGTCAACCTTAAAAGATGACACAGAAGTTGTTGCTAGTGCACTATGTCACAGCTAGATTCCTCCCACAAACACCATTTTGAAACTATATGACACAGGCTTTTGAGGAATTGCACTGACTCTCAGTATGTTTCTAGTATGGGTATGAGTATGAATTCCAAGTGTGGGTGATTTTCAAAACCCTAAATGGCTTGGGAGCTCAATATTTACAGGAATGTCCTCTGTTCTTTGTTTTCTCTACCTGCACAGTCATTAAGATCTGCTGGGGGAGCTTTAGCCTGTCCCATGATGTTGGAGAGGACTTTCTTAATTATCTCTGGCTTTTCTTCGCAAACAAAGATTCAGGAAGGACTCTCCCCGCGCTTTCTGCAAGCGCACTGATGACTAAAAAGGCCAATCCGAGATAAACAAATCCGGTTGCAGAAAGCAGCAGAAGGTCTCCTTGGGTGATATTTCCGCGTTGTGATTCTTTCTGCGTTGTCGTTTCTCTTCAAGACTTGTTCGGCGTGAGTTCTCAAATAAGGCTGCAGCATTGTGGATAGTGCGTCTCCATGCCTCCCGATGTGAGGCCAGGGCGGACCATTGTTGGTGATCAATTTGGCCGAACCTGAGATGTTGTTTCAGGGAGTCCTTGTATTGCTTTTTTGGAGTTCCCCTCTTATGCTGACCCGTGGCGAGTTCACCGTAGAGTACTATTTTTGGGAGGCGATGGTCCTCCATCCTAAAAACGTGCCCTGCCCAGCGCAGCTGTGTTCTCAATATCATGGCCTCAATGCTGGTGATCCCTGCTTGCTCAAGGACAGCAACCTGGCATGTTTATTCTGAAATAGGACTTCACCAACACTGCTTGTACCTTGAGACTATTTCTTCTTTCTTTCTCTTTCTTTGTCTATTGGGGTTGGGAATGGCAGCAAGCCAAAAAAGAAAAGTATTTGGGGACAAGTGTCTCTAAGAGATCTTACAGTTCCTGACGGGATGTCTCAGTAGTGCAGAAAGACATCTCACCAGAGAGTGTTCTCAAGGACAGCAACATTTGTCACATAGTCAGTCCATGTATATTTAGGATTGTGCGTATACAGCGCTGATGGAAGCGTTCGAGGAGTCGTGAGTGTGTTAATTATAGCACCCCAACAAACAAACAAACACACACAGAGCAAGGTCCAAAAAAGCAATTAAGGAACAATCTGAGATATGTATTGGGCATTATAGACATTTTGGATAAACAGAATGAAATACAAGCACTGTTGTTTTTAGATGTTAAAAAGCTTTTGACAATTTATGCTGAGTTTTCATGTTTGCAGTTTTGGAAAAGATGGACTTTGTTCATACCTTTATTACTTGGATAAATGCAATTTATGCTCACCTGTCAGCGTAAGAGGGGCGCTCCAAAAAAGCGATACAAAGACTCCCTGAAACAACATCTCAGGCTTGGCCAAATTGATCACCAACAGTGGTCCGCCCTGGCCTCACATCGGGAGGCATGGAGACGCAATATCCACAATGCTGCAGCCTTATTTGAGAACTCACGACGAACAAGTCTTGAAGAGAAACGACAACGCAGAAAGAATCACAACCCAAAAACATCACCCAAGGAGACCTTCTGCTGCGCTTTTTGCAACCGGACTTGTTTATCTCGGATTGGCCTTTTTAGTCATCAGCGCGCTTGCAGAAGGCGCGGGATGAGTCCTTCCTGAATCTTCGTTTGCGAAGAAAAGCCAGAGAGAGAAATGCAATTTATGCTCACCTGTCAGCAACGATTTTGATCAAAGAAAAACTAAGAAATGTACGTATGTGAAATTCAGAAAGGAACTAGACAAGGCTGTCCTCTTTCCCCATTATTATTCATATTGATATTTATTGAGGGTGATAAGATGGGAAGAGAAAATTCATTTTAACTTTAAGTTGATTCATTAGATGATACTGGCAGCAAGATTGTCTGTGTGCCCAGAATTGGAAAAATATTCATTTGCCAACATAAGAAGAATGGATTTTAAAAGCTTTTGAAATGGCAGAAATAGAAAAATTATCTACTTTAGCAAGAGAGAAGTTGTTGGACAACTTTTTAGCAGATTGGAAAATGTTTTTATCTTTCATAAAGAAGAAAGAAGGGAATATCACAGTTGCAAGAGATTCAGTTTTTTTTTTAAGATTTAAGTTTTTTGTTATTATTGGACAAAATTTATTAATTAATAAGACATAATTAATAATTAGACTTAACTCTACTTAGACATAGGTCTAATTAAGTATATAGATAAGTTTAGCATATTCTTATTGTATTGTCCTTGATCTGGAGGGTGGAAGTCAAAGTTACTTGGTTGATTTTTTATGTTTGTTATGTGAGGGAAGGGGTAGGGTAGTTTGATTGGGTTAGTCATTCGTAGTATGTTTTTTTAATATAATGTAGTGTTTTGTAATGTGGTGTAGTGTGGTAATGTAGTGTGAATTATAGTGTATTGTTTTTTGAAATACCATTTAAAAATTAATTTAAAAAAAACAGATGAGGAAAACGGTTTAAACCCTCTCTCACCCATGCATGCTGATCTCAGTGCAGATCAGGGATGTATCTGAATATTTTGACTCAAGCTTTTACAAAAAAAAAAAAAAAAAAAAAAGAGGGGGAAGACAATGATCTTAACTTGCATACCACACATTTAAAGTAATGTGCCATTCAGCTATGATATTCTCTTGCATGCAAAGGAGGAATGAAGAGGAGCAGAAACAGGGAAAATCTGGGCTTGTCCATGCTCAGATCTATAATGTTAAAATATAATTTCCTGTCATGTGAACCAAGCCAGACAAGCTTCCCCCAATAAAAAAATGCAAAACATATTCTGACAGCAAACTAAAGCAGAGAGACCCAAACTTAACCCATTCAGTAGAAACCTTCAGTTTAACTGCACTGACCAAGGCCCCTTTCAATTCCTTGTTCCTTAGGCTGTAGATCATAGGGTTCAGCATAGGAGTAACAACCCCATACAACATGGAAACAATTCTGTCCTGCTTGTGGGAATGGTGGTGGTGGGAAAACATGGGAGGCTACTGCTTACACCCCTTCTCAAATAAAACTTGGTGAATGAGGCATCAGGTGGAACAATAAAACCTTAAAGAGGTGGAATGCACCTTGAGATCCCTCTTTTTCACTACAGAGTAAGCATGCAAAGCCCTGATCCAAACTGGAAGCAGTGAATAAGGTGACAGAGGAACAAAGATCCCTCCATGCATATTTTTATTTTAATATCCTCTGTCAAGGGGATTTAAAAGAAAACTCCATTGACACCAAATGAGTTTTTTTTTAAAATGAGGATAATTTTAATTTACAAAACACGCACACGCACACACGAAGAAAAACGTTTAAAGTACCCATGTACACTGATCCCAGGGCAGATCAGGGCTGTGTCTGAATACTCTGACTCAAGTAAAATAAGACAATGATCTAACCTGCATGCTACATATTCAAAGTAATGTACCATTCAGACAACAATATTCTCATGCATGCAAAGGAGGAAGGAAGAGGAGCACAGAGAGGGTTTGTCTACACTATGAAAAAAAAATCCAGCCTTACCTTGCCATTTCCTGGTTCACAAAGACCCTGCTACAACCCTGTTAATGCCACACAAACACACAGGACACATCCGGGTGACTTTGTCTTAAGGAGCCACACACTTCCTCATCTGCTCCGTTGTTTCCCCCTTCCCAGCATGCATGCATTGACCCATCAACCCATAGGCATGATTTGTTTGCCTGTCAGTCTATCTAAACCACTTCAATTGGGTGGCTCCCCCATCCAATCCCTTTTCCCCCTTTTTGACTCATTTATGGAGGGAGACAACTTCAAATACACACAAACTTAGAAAACACAGAAAGAAAAAAATAGAATTTTATTTTTAAATATTTATTTTATTTATATTTATTAACATGTTCAGCCATGAGATCAATGGTGAGGGGGGAGATTGGGCCATGTGTCACCATGTGTTGTTGTTGTTTTTTAATCAGCACCTGGCACAGCCAACCCAAGTTGCCACCACCACCCCCATTAACCTCGTGTCACATTTAAAAAATAATAAGCGCTGGGCACAGTTCAAAACAAATACAAATACAAAACATATTCTGACAATAGACAAGGGCAGAAGGATCTCAGCTTAACCCATTCAGTATAAACATTTCAGTCTAAATGCTTTGACCAAGGCCCCTTCTTCTTCATGGTCTCTGTGAATGCACACAATGGGTTAATCCTGCACCTGCGCAGAGCGCTTCGGAAACTTCTAGCACCTCATGTAGAACTTTTGGGTGGTAGGACCACGCCCCTCACCCCTGCTGCATATAAACCCATCCGTCTCACCAAGTGCTCCTTTTTTTCCACCACGTGGAAGGCACAGAAGGAACTTCTACTAGCCTCACTCTCTCCTTTTTTTCTCCAGTCTTGCTGTTTTTGATCACTTTTTGCTGACTTTGGACCGGATTTTGACTACTCTTTAGTCTATTCCCTACGGATTTGGATTCTTGAATCGCAACTAGCTTTGATTCGGATTCACTCGCTGAATTCACTACCCTCATCAGATTCGATTCTCAGGATTGATCTACTGCATTTGACCTCATGTGGAAGGTACTGTACTTCCCCCTCTTCCAAAATGTCTGGGGTTGGCTTCTTCAAGCATTGCTCCCAGTGCTCTGCTAAAATGACCAAATCTGATGGTCATTCTAAGTGCCTCTTTTGTCTCAGGGAGAATCACGATGTGCGGTCATGCAAGAATTGCAAGGCCTTCACCCCACAGGCCAGGAAAAATCAAGACAAGAGGCTTAAGGCCTTGCTATATGGGAAGACCCTCTCAGCTTCGGCATCAGGAAAGCCCTCGGGTTTGGGATCCGTCCCTAAATCTCCAGAAGACCCTTCTAAGAAAAGCTCGGCCTCAGTACTGGCCAAAGCCTCTTCTAAATCTGTTCCGATGTTGACTCGAGTGAGGGACAATGGTACCAGTCAATCCTGTACCAGTGATCCTGGGACTTCTTCAGGAGCAATATCAGTACCAGAGCAGTCGATAAGGAAGTCTCCTCGAAAAGCTGTACCAAACAGGGCCAAGGCCACAGGTAGGGAAGAATCTCCCAAGAGAGGCCAGTCTAGGGAGTGAAAGAAGGCCAAACAGCAATAACATGACCCTAAGGCAAAAAGGTCCAAGGGTGAAATGGAACCAGGCTCCCTGGTTTCACTGCCAGGAAAAAGAAAGTTGGTGATACCATATCCGAGGTAACACCAAGATGAAGAGTCCACCAATACCGTGGCTCGAACAGATGATGAATCGTCCCTCGGTGTGAGGATCATCAGAGTCTCACATTTGAGATCACCGTTGGACATCGGTTCCACATCACAACAGCGTGGTTGGTCCCAATCCATAGCCTGATCGCTGTCCCAGCCGATCTCAGTACGGTCTCGCTTGGCCTCTTGTTCCTGTTCAGGCTCCTGACATTGATCCTAGTCCCGACACTGGTCACAGTCCCAATCAGAAGAACAATGGGGAGTCCGTTCTTGGTCCCAGTCAATTTCGGCCTGACGGTCCCGATCTCCGCTAACACAGAAATCGCACTCCCGTTAACTTCGTCAGACACCGACACCTCGTCACACCCCGACACCTCGCAGGAGTCCAACCCTTCACCAGACCCCAACACCATCACCTCACCGGACTCTGACCCCAGATCTGCAGAAGACACCTTCCCTGAAACCAAGACCGCCTTCCAAGTCTCCTGTACCGGGATCCTCGGGACAGTGAGGGTCATTGGCACATAGGCCTCACAGGTCACACTCAGCATTTACCAACTGATACTACTAGGGTCCCGACTACCGGTACAGACACCTAGACAAACCCTCATCGGTTCCATACACAGGACGGTACCGTTACGATTGCTCTCCTCGGTACCGTAAGGAGGATCGGGATAGACAAGGTCGCCCTCACTCTCCAGAGAAGCGTCACTGACAGCACAAACTCAGTCGTCCAGTGGTGGTGGAATCTAATCGGAGGCCTAAATCTCTACATAAAAGGTTCCTAATACATCCTTTCTCCAAGCCTCCTGTGAGGAGAACACCTTCTCCAAAGCCTTCCGATCCCAGGAAGTCTCTGTCCCTGCTACCGGCAGCACAGCCTAAGCACATGGTACTGTTGACTCAGGTACCATCAGATAATGAGTCAGAGGAGTCAGACAAGGACACTAGATCTCCTAAGCTGTCTCCCCAAAGGAAAGCCAAGGAACCAGGGTCTTCAGCAGATGACATTTGTTCATTTTCGGAGATGGTTAATAGGATGGCAGCATCTCTGGGCTTAACTACATCCACACCAGATGTGCATGTAGATGACCCTCTGTTCTATGATCTCCAGAGGCAGACTCCTCCTCTGCCTTACATTCCTTTCTCGACATTCTTAACACAAATAGCCAGAACGACTAGGACTGCCCCTTCATCGGTACCTCCAACATCTAAGAGGCTTGAGCATCTCTACAAAGACATGCATGAGTCACTGAAGATCTACATCAAGCTGACCAGGACATTTAGATGCACTAACAAATATTTTGTTTGTTATGCTGGCCCCAACAAGGGTTTTCCTATCTCATCTCAACGCTTCTCCAAGTGGGTAATCTCAACAATAAAAATTTCATATGAAGCTGCAGGTGCACCCTTGCCCTCTTCCATCCGAAGCCACTCAACTAGAGCAGCAGCTACCTCAATGGCATTCCTGAATGGTGTACCATTCCTAGACATCTGCAGGGCATCCACGTGGGCAACACTGCTCACCTTTGTAAAGAACTACAAACTGGACTCTGCCATTATAGATGGAGCAACCCTTGCAAGGGCGGTTCTTGTACACTCATCATCGGATGTGATGTCCAGCCAGGACTGTTTAAATCTCCCCTGCATTTTCCTTTGTTTTCTTTTCAAGGCCTTAGCATGTCTGAGTATAGGAATACTCCATTGTATTAGACTTGTGGGAGGAGCTAAGAATTCCCCTGCATTTTTCTAGGTTTTGGTTTGTTCCTTCCCAGCAAGTTCTGTTTTACTTAGAAGCTTTTTGGTTCCTTTGGGCAGTCTTTGCTGTGAGCTTGCAGAGAGCAGTTCTGGTGGCAAACAGGCCCAGACAGCCGGGAAGGGCATTTCTTACACCATCAGCCAAATTAGTTACCAACAGTCATCAGTCAAATTAGTTACCAACAGTCATCAGCCAAATTAGTTACAACAGTCAGAGGAATCAGGAGCTGAAAGACCCTGCACCAGCTCCATTGAGTGAGCAGATCAAACCCAGAGAGATGTCACCCTGAAGACTGCTGAAACTCCAACTGTAAAGTACCTTTCATTTTAAGCCTTTTAGAGCTGGGGAGGAGTAAGGCCTTTTCTTTTGTTCTTTAAAATAAACTTCCCCCTTTTTTTGAACTGGATATTCAGCATCAGAGCCTTTTTGGGTAAAGGAGTTTGATCTCACCAGGGTACTGGCGTTGCACACCCAAACCTGCCACCACCTTTAGTTGGGTGTGTCTTCACATCGGATGACTGAGTTATATAATAGTCTATCTCTGTCACAATATAGTGGGGTTTTTTTGTATTTGGTACACTGTGTGGTGTTTTTATTGGTCTGGACAACCCCTCCATCCTTTCTCCTGAGCTTGTTAATCTACCCATTGTGTGCATTCACAGAGACCACGAAGAAGAAGAACGGGTTACTTAACATAACTATAGTTCTTCGAGTGGTCTTCTGTGAATTCACACAAACCTGCCCTCCTCCCCTCTGGTGTCCTACTTCTCACCTCCTTCTTTAATGTGGCTAAAAGGAACTGAGCACTTAGTGAGAGGGATGGGTTTATATGCACCAGGGGTGAGAGGGCAAGGCTCTGCACAGGCACAGGATTAACCGATTGTGTGAATTCACAGAAAACCACTCAAAGAACTATATTTACAGTAAGTACCCCATTCTTTCACTTCCTTGTTCCTCAGGCTGTAGATCATAGGGCTCAGCATGGGAGTAACAACCCCGTACAACATGGAAATGATTCTGTCCTGCTTGTGGGAATAGGTTGAATTAGAACAAGCATGTTCTATGGGTACCCCCATAGAACAGGCAAACTACAGGCAAATGAGACCCACAGGTGGAAAAGGCTTTGCGCTTACCATCAGTAGAGGACATTCGCAAGATGGCAGAAATAATATAGATATAAGAGATCAGAGTGATGAGAAAAGCACCACTTCCTATAATGCTAGCCACAAGAAGAAGGACAAGTTCAGGGACAAAGGTAGAAGAGCAAGAAAGAGCCCTCACTGGGTGAAGGTCACAGTAATATTGGTTAATTTTATTCAGTCCACAGAAGGATAAAGAAAAGGTCAATGAGGTATGAACCACGGAATTGATAAAACCCAAAATCCAGGTCCAGGCTGTCAGCTGAGCACAAACTTGTTTACTCATGATGCTTGCATAGTGTAAAGGGTTACATATAGCAACATAGCGGTCATAGGCCATCACTGCTAGCAAGAAAATTTCAGTGCCCACCACATCAATCAGAAAGAATAGTTGTAACATGCAGCCCATAAAGGATATTCTCTTGTCCTTTGACAAGAGGATTTGGAGCATCTTTGGCACAGTGACAGTTGGGCAAAGAATATCCAGCAGAGACAACCACTTTACATGGCTCCTGTTGCTATTAATCGCTATAACAACCCTGAGCAGTCCTTGATCTCACAGTAAATTCCATGACCAAACAGGAATTTGGTCCCTCTGTTCTAAATTCAGCATTTTAAATATTGGTCTATAGTATTTCCCCCAAGAAACTATTAAAAATGGTACCAAGGTTGGAAGACAGTGATAAAAAAAATGCAATATTAATGTGCTGAATTTGCATAATCTGAATGCAAATTAGTAATATGCACTACAAGCAAATTAAGTGCCTGGGACTTGAGAAGCTGGACCAACTCTAGAAACATAGGAAAACTCAACTATGAGTCATTGTTAGAAGGAAAGTCTTTCTTCAATATTCCCTTTTTCAAAAATCTGGTAATTTCAAACACAAATATTATGCCATATTAGAATAGTTAATATGTATGTTCCATTTATTTAGTCATGATGACAGATTCCTGATTAGCTGGAATAAATTGTGATCAAATAAAAAATCAACACTTTTGAAGCCACGTTGGAATTCAAGTAAATAGTACCTCAATAAACAATACCTATTAAACACACATATACACACGCAGCACAGTTACAAAATCAATACATCTTAAGTTTATCAACTATACCACATATGGCAAGGCTAGGGAATCTGAGGTCCCAGCAGTCCCAGCCAGCATGGCAAATGATCAGGGATTATGCATACCAGAGCCTAACAATCTCAGTTCCACACACCTTTAATACAAATGGGTAATGTGCGCCTTATAATAATAATAATAATAATAATAATAATAATTTATTTCTATCCCACCCCTCTGCAATGCAATCGGGGCAGCTTACAATATAAAACCTCCATAGTCCCAGTACCCTAGCCCGCCCACCCCTTAAAATAATATTAAATTATAAAAGATTAAAAACATACAATAATTAAAAATATATAAATTAGAAAGACAAAAATTAAAACATGCAATGGTTAAAAAATCTAGTTGCCGCTTAGAAAGGACAGCCGAGTCTTGAGCCGGGATAGTTATTCAGGAAAAGCCTGCTGGAAAAGATCCGTCTTGACAGCTTTTTTAAAGCTGTCTAAGGTGGTAATAAGACGGATCTCGTCCGGCAGGCCATTCCATAATCTGGGAGCGGCAGCAGAAAAGGCCCTCTGGGAGGTCACCGACAGCCTTGTTTTCATAGGCTGTAACAGATTCCTCCCAGAGGACCGAAGTGTGCAGGGAGGGTCGAAATCATCCTGTTCAAAACAGTGATGGATAAGTAGCAAAGCCTATGTGGGACAAGTCTGATGATCATGACCCAAACTAGAAGCAGCAATAATGAGCATCCATCAATGTTACTGCCTCTCCTTCCGCCAGGCTAGGGAAGTTGACACCCTTCAGATATTGATGTGTTACCATTCCTGTCACCCCAAACCATTGGTTGTGCTGCCAATACCAGACTTGAATTGGAACTGAACATCTGGGGGCCACAGATTCAACAAACCTGTCTTATTCCTTATTCCTCCCTTTTCATGATATGTTTTGTTGAACACAGAGGCAGTATTTTGTCAGCATTAATGTAATGTTACATATTACATCTGAAGAGTTTAGAAATAGTAAGTAGTTACAGTGAATATTTCAAAAATTCAGAAAACATATAAAATACAAGTAAGACCTCCCCCCAAAAAAGTTGCAGTCTGGAGTGCCCCTGTTCAGGATTCAATACCTCCCACCACACCTAGTCTCTGCAAGACAGCTGGCCTTTACTTGCCTACAGGCAGCCAACTAATTTCAAACAGTTACTTACTTACAGGAGGACAGAAAACACGGATGGGAAGATGGGTACAAGACTTTGCCACAAACCCAGATGCCAACTCTGCCCACACATCTACTTGGGAAATGTCATCATAGGACTTGATCACATCAGCTACAATGTTAGTGGTACTTTCATTTGCTCATTCTCCAACATGATATATGCCATCTTCTTTTAACAATACCCTTCAGCATTCTACACTGGGCAAACAGGCCAGTTTCTATGCCAGAGGATAAATGGACATAAATCAGACATTAGGAATGGGAACACTATACACAAAACCAGTTGCAGAACAATTCAGTCTTCCTGGACATTCCATCCCAGGCCGCAGAACAGCAGTCCTTGAACAAAACAACCAAACAAAAACCTTCAAGGGGATATTGGAAAGAGAAACAGCAGAGTTGGGCTATATCCACAATTCCAGTCCATCCCTAGTGGGCTGAACAGGGACAATGGTTTCCTGGCACACTATACATATAAAAACACTAGTTAACACCCCAGCCTTGTGATGACTCTCTTGCCCATTTTATCACATCTCCTTTCTGTTTCCCAGCCAGCAACATACTATATTCCAAGAACTCGCTCCACGATTCATATGGATATCTACTCATCTTTGCTTTAGGCAATATCTTTCCTCCCACCTCTGTCCCCAAATGACCATGGTTAAAAGTGAACTGGTCACTCTATCACAATACCCACGTGCTTTACATTTCTATTAGTATTCACATGCACAACCTGCTCATTCATGGGTATAAATGTCTATCCATAGGCACTTCAGTTCATGCATCTGGTGAAGTCTATAAAAGCTTATGCCAGAAACTTCTTTCTCTCAGTTAATCTCAAAGGAGCATACCAACCAGACTAACATGGCTATGTCTTTGAATTCCACAAACGTACCAGTTAGTTTACATTCCAAGTTCACTTAGTGAGGCTGTTCAGTCCTCACTGTGCTGTTTGTGCATAGGGACACCCTGGGTTTCTTTCCTTCATTTCTAGGGTGAGGAGTGGGATTTCCACAAACATTAGAGTTTTCCCAGTCCCAAACCTGCTGGTACCTCTTATTCTGTTTGTGAGTGGATGGCACCACTCAAAATAAACTTGTAATTAATATACATTGCAAGTACTACAGGAGGGAGAGGGGAGGAGATTTTTTTTTTTAAATGCTGATGTTACCTATGTATGTCCTCAAAATTTTTAAGACAGGGGATTTAAAATTAAGTTAAATTTTGTCCCAAATCATCAGCTGAATTGTGGGTGCGTTTGGATGGTATGTATTTTTAATAACAGAAATTTGATTCCCTGAATTAAAGACCACAGATCCAAATTCACACTATTTGAACTCCCCCACAATTCAATTATTGTTCTTGGGCAACTCATTGAATATATACTTAACAGATTGTGATTGAAGAATGCAACTACAAACCTTACAAGTTCAACTCTCTTAAGACTGCTGTTTCTATAAACTGTAGTTACTCACCTTTTTTGGTTCCCTTGCAGTCTGTACCAATGCAGCAGTGAGGAACAGTGTGAAAAATTTATGTGGACAGAGCCAAGCAAAATGTTGGCATGGTTATTCTGAAATAGGACTTCACCAACACTGCTGGTACCTTGAGACTATTTCTTCTTTCTTTCTCTTTCTTTGACTATTGGGGTTGGGAATGGCAGCAAGCCAAAAGTGTCTCCAAGGGATCTTACAGTTCCTGACTGGATGTCTCAGTAGTGCAGAAAGACATCTCACCAGAGAGTGTTCTGAATACAGCACCACTGATCCAAAGAAAGTTATAGTTTTGGGTAGATAAAGATTTCAGTTCACTTCATTTTGCTAAGAATCTATGCACTTAAGTATTAAAAGTTGGTTTGAAATGTTAATGTTAATGTTAATGTTAATGTTAATACTAAATGAATACTGAATGAAGGTTGATACTTTCCCGCCCCCTGGCCCCCAGAGATACATCATCTTTAACTGCTATATGATGGGCCAGTACAACATAGTTCTCCCCATGATGGGAATAGCTCCACCCATTGGATTTGGCCATTAGAAATGGAGAATAATTTCATTTCCATTATATTTTGAAGAATTTACCAAATTTTTAAACAAAACTTTTAAGTTTGAAACACTCATTTCTTTTTTTAAAAAATGGATATACAAAAAAAGTGAAGCTGACCCTTATTTTTCCATCACTAGGTACCATGCAAACCTATAAACGTCTACACATGTCTAGGAGCAGTCTATAGCACCTAAAGACAATGTGGAGGGTGGCAAGGAAGAGGAGGAGAGAGCCTCCCACCCTCCACCCATTCCAGCAGAGGTGGTGGTGACCTCCGATCCTGGCTGCTGTCCAAAGGGGAGGGAGGATCTCCCTGGCCAGTTGCTGGGAGAAGGAAGAGAAGGGTCTCCCCCACTCCACCCTGGCTTCATCTTGCCTTCCCAGGCTGGGCTGCTCCTTTGTGAAGGTGAGATGAAGCCAGAGTGGAGGGGGGGAGAGACCCTTCTCTTCCTTCTCCCAGCAGCTGGCCAGGTGGATCCTCCTGCCCCTTTGGATTGCAGCCGGGATCAGAGGTCGCCGCCGCCATCACTGGGATGGGTGGAGGGTGGGAGGCTCTCTCCTCCTCTTTCTCGATGCCCTCCACATTGTCTCCTGGCCGCAGCCAGGTTTGACAGGAATTTTTTTTTAAAATGCACAGTTGTCAGTGCTTGCGAGCGTTTCATGGCAAGCATGTGCCTGTGCACCTCCAACCAATCACAGCATTGTTTCCTCCCCCTCCAGGTGCAATTCGCATGGCTGTTCAAACCATCAGGAATGCACATTTCCACTGGTCTTTTAAAAAAATTTCAGGGAACTTCCTAAAGTCTGTAACTGTGGTCTTTTTGCATTTTTTTGCCCCCCCTCCTTCTGAATACCACGATTCAATGCAGTATCTCGTTAGAATTCAAGGAATTCCCACTTGCATTCCATGAGGGGTGTTTTCATTATCTGGATGGGCCCTAAGCTCCACTGGGTTCAATAGGACTTTCTCTTGGGAAGATGAATATAGGATTGCAGTCTTACTTATATCCAAGCTTATTGAACCTCAAGTACTTAAACAAGCCATGGCCAATTGGTTTAATTGATTTCAACAGTATTGAAAAGCAGCTGGTTCTCTCAGGACTAGGGACAGATGAACCTATCTGTTTTGGCTTGTATTGTTTTCTGATTTTGTTAGTCTTAAATTCAGTTCATCTCAAGCTCTAAGGCTTTAGGGGTTGAATGGTCACTTCCTGAAGAAGAGCCTTTTCAGTTGTGTCAAGCCCCTGAAGATGCCTCAGATATAGTCCTAGACAGATGACTCAGATATAGTCCTAGGCACAGCTTTGTTCCTAGAAGAACCAGTCAACAACCTCCAGGGAATCTCAACATTTGAAAACAGAATGGGTGATTTTGGCAATGATGGTACTACACCACTATTATTGTGTGTGTGGTGTGTGGGGAAGCTTCCACCTGGTTACACAACATGCCCCAATCCAGAAGCTGCAAGGAAGGATTCCTCTGAAATAGCATTATTATCATATTGTGAAAAAATACAAGAATCTCAAATTGTTAAGGATTTGCTAACAAATCTGCTGACAGCAGCAAGGTTAATAATAGCAAAGAAATGGAAAATACAAGGTGAATACAAAATAGAAGAATGGTATGATGAAGTATGGAATATAGCTATAAATGAGAAATTAACAAATATGGTTAAGGAAATAAAAGAGGGCTAAATAAGAATGTTTTTGGTGGAAAATGGAGTAAATTTTTAGAATTTGTATTAATAAAGGGGAGAGGAAGCAAACCTGAGTTGGAAACAATGATTTTTTGGAAAGAGGGATGAATGTAAAGGGAAGTCCCTCAGTGGAGGGAATCACTGTTATATATGTTTGTTAAGTTTTATGTAGTAATTGTATGTTTTTTAATTTTAAAAATTAATAAAAATTAATTTAAAAAAAATTAAAGGAAGGATTCCTTCACATGAGTGTGCCTGGTGCCCTTTTCCTTCATTGCATATTATCAATACAAGGTTGAGGACTCTAAGGCTGATTTTTCTTCTCTGATGGAATTTTTGGTGGCTGCAGGGTGGTTTATGGCGGGCAATAAGTTAACACACATTGGAAACCACTTAATGTGGTGTAGATGTGTAAAGTGCTATTGTGTAACAATTTGTGGCTGAAGAGCGGGGTATAAATACGTAAATAAATAAATAAGCTCATTATAGCCAGGTAAGTGAAAGAGTGCTCAGCCTATTTCTCTCAATCTCACCCTTTGCTAGTTCACTAGCCCCAGGTTCCTCCTTTGGGACCTTAATGCTATTGGGTCAAAATAAGGGCACTGTATCTGTCTGGGTCTGATGTGCTGCTTCTCAAATCCTTCCAGATTCTCTGAGAAAACAGTTTGGGAGGGACAGTCCCAATTAATCTTCTCTTGACCCACTATGGCTGCTGTCGCACTGCAGAAATAATGCATTTTGCCATAGCTCAATGCTATAGAGTTCTGGGATTTGTAGTTTTGTGAGCTATTTAGCCTTCTCTGTAAGCACAAGCTTGCACCCCACTTCCAAGGCACCCACTCCTGGAATCTTAGCATTGGCTGCACCCCATGTTTACAGGCCTCAGAAACTGGCCAAGTTTGGTTCATTAATGTGGCATTTTACAAAGGGAAAAAGACAGGATGGTCTCAAAAGGTCGTTTGAGTGCCCTGTCTTACCCCAAGGTGGCCTGTTGCTGTAAGGCCGAAAAAAGACAGATTCCACATAAATGGGAAGATAATGGATATATAGAAACCCTTTTGTATTTGCTGATTGTGAAATTTCCTCTCCTCAACTCCCAACCTTAAAGAAGTTGCTCAAAGCTGTGAAAATCCAATCACTGGACATTAAGAAACACATTTAGCATCGTTCTCGCCTTTTGTCAAGACCAGGAAACTCATTGTGCAATCCATGAATACTCATGGAATTCATTGTTTCAACCCATAAAGCAACCAATATTTGGAGGTATAAATATCACCCCCAAAATATGCCTCATTGTGCACAGTCAGTAATAGGGGGAAACTCTGTTACTCTGTGTTAGCAACCCAGCACACAGTTCCATCTCTAGGGGACCCCATGTCCCTCTGTGTAGCCGCCCAGCTTCCTCCATCCACTCTGCCAGACTGACTATAGGACAGGTTGTATTACCACAGCAAAACCCTGTTGCAACTCTCTATCCCAAGCTTTCCTACTATTTCTTTCTATAGCCTTGTGTGAATGCTTTTTCTGGGTAAATGTGTGTGTGTTTGGTGTTATTTTTGAACTTGTTAATAAAAACCATACTTAATTTTAAAAGTGTATGTATTCCATCCAGATTATTACCAGTAGACATAGGTTTCAAGGTCCCCTTGTTACCCCCTTTTGCATAGCTAAAGTCAAGTTGCTGCTAATTTCCCCAACATGTTAGAAACTCAATATTTTCTTGGAATTTTCCAAGGAGCATTTTGGGTAACATCTCTGTCAGAGAGCTCTGGTGCCACAACAAACTACAAATCCCATAGCTCCTTAGGATGGTGTCATGATAGTTATAGTGGTGTCAAAAGCATTATTTCTGCAGTGTGGCAGCAGCCTTTTTCAGCTGCTTTTCAAATGTCCCAGTTTCTCTCTCTCTCCTTCCACCTTCCACCTTTGTTTTCAGCTTACATCAATTGCTTCAAAGTGCAAAAGTAATTTGGACTCAGGGTGCATCCATATTACACAAATAATCCAGTTTCAAATTGGATTTCCATGGCTCCTTTCTATGGAATCCTGGAATTTGTAGTCTGGTGAGGCATCAGCACTCTGGCAGAGAAGGCTAAAGACCTTGTAAAACTACAGATCCCAGGATTCCATAGGAAGGAGCCATGCAAATAATCCAGTTTCAAACTGGATTATTTGTGTAGTGTGGAATAGGCCTCAGTTAACTCAGCAAAGGGGTGAGGAAGAGGAGAGGAGGGAGAGGAATCTTGCCCTTCCCTCTAGGCTCAGGCAAAAGCCAATGCGTGCATCTACCCTGTCACTGTAAACTGCATTATTTATGCAATTTGGTACCACTTTAAGTGCTGTAGTGCCACCCAATGGAATCCTGGGATTTGTAGTTTTATAAGATCTTTTGCCTTCTCTGCCAAAGTATTAGTGCCTCACAAAACTACAAATCTCAGGATTCTGTATGCTGAAGCCATGGCATTTCAAGTGGTGTCAAACTGCATTATTTTTACAGTGTAGATGCATCCATAGCACTATAACTATGTAATGTGAAAATGTCCATCGTCTGTACTACTTCCTCTGCACATTGGAAGTAAGTACAAGAAGCTTCCTATAGTTAACTTCTTGGCATCTGTTTTGCCTGGAATGAAGCATGCCCAGAGCAGTTATATACAGAGAAACCACCTTTGTGAGCAAATAATTTTGTTGTATTTTTGCACTGATGATCATTGAATGATTCCACACACACACACACCCAGAAAACATTTAGGACTTTTTCAGATGGGGGGGGGAGAACCCTGAGGAGGTCAGGAGAAGAACGGGGCTGTCACTGTCTTACACAGCCCCATTTCAGGCATCCCATCCTCCTCCGTCCTCCTCCTGACCTCCTCCCAACCTTCCCCCGTGCTGTGGGTGCCTTTTATTGATGGAGGTTTTCTGTCAATAAAAAGTGGTGCCAGCAGCAGCACGGGGGAAGGTTGGGAGAAAGGTGTGGAGGCGGAAAGGGCTGTTCGAAATGGGGCTGTGTAAGCGTGACAGCCCCGTTCTTCTCCCGACCTCCTCGGGGGCTTTTTTCCCCCATCAGAAAAAGTCCTTAGAGGGACTGAGGAAAGGAGGGAGACAGTTATTTTTAACGTGTTGAGCAAGTGTATGGTCTCAGCCTCTACACAGAAATACAAAGAAAAATTTCTGAACACAATATTCAGGGGAATTGTGAACCCAATAAGCCAGGCCATTCGTCTGTCTAGATCAGAGTGGGGCAATGTGTGGCCTGCAGGCCACAGGCCACTAGGGGTCAAAGTGTGTTCCAAAATGTCCAAAAATTATCTCTAGGGGTTGTGGAGGGCATTCTCACCATGTTTGGAGCCCCCTGAGGTCAAAAAGAAATTTTGCAATTTTTTTAAACAAAATGCCTTAAAATGCCCTAAAATATACTTTAGGTGTCCAGAAAGGCCCAAAAACATGTTTTGTTGTTGTTGTTGTTGTTTTTGCGGGAGCAGGTTCAGGGAGGCTGTGGCCATCCAAGTCTCCTGGAGGGCTAATGCAGCCCCTAGTCTTCCACAATTGCCAACCCCAGTCTAGACCACTGCTGCTTATACTGGTGGGCAGAAGCTCTCCAGGTTATCTAACAGGAGCCTTTCTTAAGTCCATATTTCTAAACCCAACCAACTGGAACTCAACTCTCCTGAACAATTTTCTAGACGTTTGTGTGTAGGTATACCCATTACTTCTTCAAACTCTTATTTTAACAAACTCCATTCTAAATCTTGCACAATTTCTTTATTTGTTGAAATTTATAAGTTTATATTTAAGTTTAGACTGTAAAGGTCAAGTCCCCAAAATGGCTCACAGGACAGAAAATACAAAAACTGAACATCAAACTTTAACATTAAAAGGTTTAACATGGTTTCAGTGTACTGTAACAATCAACAAGACATGCAGCAGGCTCT
Source organism: Gambelia wislizenii (assembly GCA_030847615.1). Taxonomy (NCBI): domain Eukaryota; kingdom Metazoa; phylum Chordata; class Lepidosauria; order Squamata; family Crotaphytidae; genus Gambelia; species Gambelia wislizenii. Next base: position 338,710,247 of record JAUMIR010000001.1, on the reverse strand, counting down.
AAAACAGCAAGTCCCATTTGTTTACATTCTAAAAACATTTTTCTCTGAACTCAATATGTACACCAAACATATTCCCACTGAGGATAGACTGTTAAAAGTCTAGGCTCCATTACACGACATCACCATTCTCTTTCACATCACATGATTGCACACCAGAAAGAGTACTCCCTTGGGCCTTGGAGCAACAGATTTTGGGACACCTGAAAGGAAATTGCTAGTAATTAAATTGTTATTATGGGTTAAAACTGAGCTAAAAACACAGAACTCACACAGCAAACAAGAGCTAATCTGTCACAAGAATTCTTTCAAACTAAGCACTTTAATCAATGCCCTTTTCACTTCCTTATTCCTCAGACTGTAAATCATAGGGTTCAGCATGGGAGTAACAACTCCATATAACATGGAAACAATCCTGACCTCTGTGTGGGAATAGGTAGAAGCAAGGCGAGCATAGGTGGAGATGGCAGCCCCATAGAAGAGGCAAACTACAATCAAGTGGGACCCACAGGTAGAAAAGGCTTTGCGCCTGCCTTCTTCAGAATGCATGCCCAATATGGCAGAAATTATATAGACATAAGAAATCAGGGTAACTAGGAAAGCAGCACCTCCTACAGCACCTGCCACAAGGAGAACAATAAGCTCAGGGAGAAAGGTAGAAGAGCAGGAGAGAGCCATCACTGGGTGAAGGTCACAATAATATTGGTTAATTTTATTCAGTCCACAAAAAGATAAAGAAAAGGTCAATGAGGTATGAATCATGGAATTGGTAAAGCCCAACAACCAGGTCCCAGCAGTCAGCCTAGCACACAGCTGTTTATTCATGATGCTTGTGTAGTGTAGAGGCCTACATATAGCCACATAGCGGTCAAAGGCCATCACTGCTAGCAAGAAAACTTCAGTGCTGACTACATCGATCAGAAAGAATACTTGTAGCATGCAGCCCAAAAATGATATTCTCTTGTCCTCTGACAAGAAAATTTGGAGCATTTTTGGCACAGTGACAGTTGGGCAAAGAATATCCAGCAAAGACAAATTACTGAGGAAGAAGTACATGGGGGTCTTGAGGTGATCGTCTGTCCCTATGGCCAAGAGGATAGCTCCATTCCCTGCTAGGGTAACTAAGTAGATCAGCAGAACCATCACAAAGAGGGAAATTCGCACTTCAGGGAGATCAGACAGTTCAGTCAGGTAAAAGTCCTTCACCAGTGTGGCATTGGCTTTCTCCATCTTGCAAATAATCCTGATCAGTAGGTGTATCTAAAACACAGGGAAGAAATAGTACATTTGTTAACAGTATATTTTCCTTTCCTCCTGCTATGATCATCCTTTTCTTCTTTTTTTTTTTTTAAAAAAACACCCTGTCTGGTAACTTGCTGTTCAAGACTACTGTTCTCTCCCTCTCTCTCTCTCAATCTCTCTCTCTCACACACACACATTTCTGGTTTCACTCAAGGCCTGAATTGCTGGAAAGTGCAAGAACACTTAGCACTGAAGAGTCAAGAATGCCTCAGAGTAAGCAGTAGCATTAGGGTTAGATACTTTGCGTGGCCCACAGTCCTCCCTGCTTCTCTACCTATTCTATAATAAAGCTTTAGTTTCTTTCTCTAAAGCCATTGGTCCCTTTGCTCATCAAATCAGGATCTCTAACTGACCATTGTATGCACACACTGTCATGAATTACATTCAAGGAGTAGGCAAAAGGGGCAGTTGCCCCAGGTGTCAAGTATAGGGGCAGCACTGTGCACATCTGCTTGCACTTTCTCAGCTGCAAGATAGAAGAATCAAACTGTCAGGTGAGACCTCCCCAGAACTTGTCCGAAGACCGAGAAAAGGCCACACCGCTTCCAAACTCTCAGCTCACTGATGATGCTGTGGCTGCTGGCACTGGGAATAGCTTATCTCTTTCTACTTTACAAGGGGGGATATCTTCACAATCTTTCCCTCAAATGGTTTCAAAGAGGCACCTGTACCCCTGTACCCCTGAAGCTGGCTGTCAGCAGTGATGTATTCAAGTCTTTTACCCCCAAGTCCAGTTCAAGTCCTAAGTCCTTGCAAGATACTGTCAAATCAAGTCAAGTCTTAAATCTGGGAGCAAATTTAACAGAAAAAAGCAGGTGGTGTTGTGGTGTGTGTGGGGGGGAGAGGACAGAGTTTCAATAACTAGAAAATCAAGAAGACATGCAGAAAGCTAGGTACAAAAAATAAACTGTCCTAAGCAAGTTCAACAAGGCCTTATTTAAATAAAGCTGTGTTGTTAATTAAATTTATCAAGGTTGCTGTTCCTCTCAGAGAAACACTTCTGGAGGCAAGTCTTGCATGCTGCTGCTTTTAGGAAATGCTTTAGAAGGATCCTCAGATGTGCAAATTGCCATTGGGCATGAGACAGGGGTTTAGGTCTACTCAGAACCCAGCCTGCCCCTGTAGCACATTGGAGGAGCCTTCTAAAGCATTTCCTAAGAGCGGCAGCATGTAAAACTTGCTCCCAGAGCATGGGATGCATTAGGCAAATGACTGAACATCCTGGCTGATTATAAGGGCTGTGGGCTTAGAACTCCAGGGAGGGAGCTGGCGAAGCATCAGCAAGAGTGAGACAAAGGAAAGACCAGGGAGAAGTCAGCAAGGTTGCAGGCTGACTGCAGAGACCCTGACTTCTCTGGGTTGACGAAGAAGCAGGAGGGAGATGACAGCAAACAGGAACACTAAACTAAAGGTTGGGCTTGAGGTGAGGGTTGGGGTCTGCTTGGCAGCCTATGAGAAACGCTTCCCATGAGCCTGATGAGCAAACCTTGCCTGAAGCTGAGGAAAAGGTGAGCTTTAGAGGATACTTCCACCTCAAGCCTGTTGCTGGAGTCATATGTTGAGTTCTCCTCAAAGGAATGCTTTCCAAACTCTTGGGGCTAGTGTTGCCTGCTGCTAGGAAATGCTTTGGAAGCCTCCTCCTCCTCCAAGGCTAGCCAGTCAGTAGCTAAAAATATACAAGTCTCAAACTGAATTGAGACAGTGCTTGATTTATGGCAGAGTCAAGTCCAAGTCAAGTCACTGAAGTGATGAGTCTGACTCAAGTCTGAGTCAATCAATTCAAGTCTACATCACTGGCTGGCAGTGGGTGATATGGTGGGGAGGGAAATGAGAGAGAGTGTGTATACCTACTATTGTCACCCTACACACAACATATTAAGTGGTCATGTTGTTCACATATAGACACAGACACACCAGTTTGTCACCTCCTCTTCATCACTTTGCTACATGAGAGTATGAGGGGAGAAAGGGATTGATGGATGTTGAAAGTGAGTAAAGGCAAATGGAGTATAGGGCAGTGTCGCCTCTTAAAGAAGTTAACTTTACTGAGGGATGGAAAGAGAATAAAAGCAGCCTAAATTGGGGCTATTTATAAATGCAGATCTCTGAGGAGAAGCTTAAGACAACTAAGTTCATTTCATGTATTGCAAATGACACTGCACAGTTCTTCGAAGAAGGGCAGGGCCATGTGCCTGGTGTCTTCTCCTTATTTCATCCTCACAGCAACCCTGTGAGATAACATATTCAGGGGTAGCTGTGTTGACCATGCAGCAAAACAGAACAAAAGCCAAAAGCCACCAAAAAACAAAACAAAACAAAAATAAAAATAAAAAAACCACGGATACATTTATTGGTCAAACAAAATGCAAAAAACACATGATATAAGCTTTTGAAGCTCTACTGGTTTCTTCATCAGGCAAATATTTTAAAATAAGCAAGGAAAAGTGACAGTGTTGTTTCTCTTGTTCTTCAGTTGAGGGAATCTCATGCCGGCAGAGACCACTCCCACCTTTTTGGCTATGCAGGGACTAAGGAGCCAAATATCCCAGGACAGGGATGACAGGAGATTGCTAAAAGGCTTAACTATCAGCCAACATTGTCCCTGTCCTGTTCTCCTCCCATGCTGGCTCCATGCTGCTTCCATTTTCCCTTAACGACGGGGGAAAGTCATCGATAAGGCGCCCGTTCCATTACAGTAACGGAATCATGGCTGTATGATTTAGAGCCCCATTGTGCTGGCGCGATGATGACGTAATGTGACGTCACTGAGAGGTCCGTTCAGAACACTTCTGGGTAGGATCGGGACAAGGAGGTAAGTGACACCCTGTTTCCCCCCACCCCCCAGGTTACTTGGGGTTTTTAAAATGTGTTGGGGGGCTTGGGTTTTTTTGGGGGGGGACGTTTGGTTTATTTTTTTATAATTTAAATTTCCTGTGCAATTGTTCTCTCGTGGGAATGAGTGGGATTTTCTTTCCCTGTAGTAAAAGCAGCTTTACAACAGCTGCATTTACTGCAGGGAAGCTGGAGGGGAGCAGTTTCCATCACAGAATAAGATGGGTGTTTGAAAACTTTTTTTAACTGTTACAGGCACAGGAGTGGGACAGGAGTGGGGCAGGGGTGGTACTGGGACAGGGATGTTTTAAAAGGACCTGTGTGATAATCTCCTAAAACAAAGCAGTAAAATGTAACTCCTTTAGCAGTAATAAAGCAACTTCTTTTGGGATCCAGGACATCCTTGTCCTTGTGTGAAACCACAGGCTCCTTTGTTAGGCAGAAATCGCTGAATTTCTGAAGGAATATTGCTACATCTGGAAAAACATTTAGGTGCTGTGTAGATAAAAACTAAGCCAATTATAGTCCAAAGGATAAGTTTTTCCTTTGCTGGAGGAAGAAAGGTCAGACAGTTCAGTCCCAGTCCATCATTCCCTCTTGTTTAGGATTTTCCTGTAGCAGCAAATGCGGTATCTTCAAATACAGGAAACATATGCAGGAGAAGTCATGCTGGCCATGCAGCAACCACCTCTGCCAAGTTACAGTTCCCAGAATTCCACATTCTATGACTAGAATCCTATTGGTGAAATATGCCACTCCTCTTCAAGCCTATGAACAAGTATGTTCTCCCTCGAGTGGCTGGGAGGATGGGAGTGGGTGCTGAGTAGCTGGGGAAGGTTGTTGGACATTGGGCAAGGAGCTAATAAGACAGAGTGTAGAAATACATTCACTCGTTGTTGTTGTTGTTATTGTGGTGTTCCTTCAAGTATTTTCTAACTTATGTCAGCCCTAAGGTGAACCTGTCATTAGGTTTTCTTGCCAAGATTTGTTCAAAGTTCAGAGGAGGGAGGCCTTTGCCTTCGTCTGAGGCTGAAAGAGGGTGACTTGCACAAGGTCACCCAATGGCCAAGTGGGGATTCCAACCCTGGCCTCCACAGTCATAGTCCAACGCTCAAACCATGATACCACACTAGCTCTAACATTCATTCATGCCTCGCTACAATTAGGCTTCGGGCAGGCACCCATACCTCACATCTTGCCCCATGAAGCAATAAATTAATGTAGCTAATCGTGCTTCTGAAATCCACCTTATTCAAATTTCTCCCAAGATTATCAGACTCTGAATTACCTAGGTTTGGAAGTAGTGTATTAAAAATTCTCTGTTGCTTCACAAGGGGTGGGGGCATTTTGGTGCTAGACCAATCTTTCTCAACCGGGGTTCCAGGGACTAAGCTCCACTTCCCCTTCCGGCTGGTGAACTACTGTATGTTGTTACTGGCTCTTTTCTGCATGGGAGAAGTCGCAGCCTCTCTCTGCAGGCTCCAGCTCAGCTCCCCCCCCCACTCTCCCACACACACCCAGTGTTTTTCCTAAGCTCTAGCCTCCGCCTGCCCCTCTTCACTGGCCAGTTGCTTCTTCCTTTCCAGCTTGCCACACTTTGACTTGCCATGAGTGTTATCATCTGTGAAGTGTCTGGGGAGGATACACGCCTGGGGGGAGTTGGAACAGGGCAGGAGGAGCAGAAGATGGGGAGGAAAGGGGGGTGCAAACTGAAAAATGGGGGTGGGGAAGAAAAGAAGACACTTTGGGGAAGGAGGGGTTTTTGCATGCATCTGTGAAGCCTGCAACCTCACCCCACAGAATTGGGATTTAACAGTGCATGTGTTTAAAGTGAGTTAAATCTGTGGGGTTTTGCATGTAGCCTCCCAGGCTTTTAGGACATGGTTAAATGGAGCCTACAGCACTAGAAGCAGTGTATCTGTGTGTGTGTGTGGAGGGGTGGTGAAGAGCAGGGTGCAATTAATTCTGTCACCTGAGTTTCCCTACAAGATTTGATTGAATGGAATGCTTGGATCCTTTTGTGGACTCTCCCTTGGTCTAATCATGCATCAAGGACATTCTTATCAGAGCCCATCCTGACACACAAGGGAGATAAAGCAGGGGATCTTTTAGAAAGAGGAAGCATTTGCTGCCAGGTCTGACTGGGATTGTGGATGGAGTGGGAGGAAACAGTACCAGTGCACTGGGAGAGCTGCTCCTAGTTCGATAAACCTTCCTTATATAGCTGGCTCCTTCTGGGTACCTGATTATGACAGTCAAGTGCTGGCTTGTGTGTGTCCTTTCAAGTTGCCTGTTGACTCAGAGCAGCCCCAAGCATTTCATAGGGCTTTCTTAGGCAAGGAATGTTCAGAGGTGGTTCGCCTCTGAAATACAGCCTGTAGCACCTTGGCTGTTCCCCATCCAAATACTAACCTGGCCTGACCCTGTTTAGCTTCCAAGATCAGACAGGATCTGGTGCTTTTAGGGTAGGTGGAGCAAAGTCCCATTTAGAGTAATGGAGCTACGTCAGGAATGTAAAGAACACTGAAGTGTCATGTATGTATGTTTGGGTCCATTTTGGAAGTGCATATGTGCATATTATCGTAGCTGTTCATAAGCTGCTATACCCTGCAAGGGATATCATTTTTAGGGCTCAAAAAGAGCTGGGCATTGTTACTTCTTGTACATCTTTATTGCTTTTTAACAGGGTATAATAAAGATTTATTGATTTATTGCTTTTTAATCCTGACCTCATTGAAAGCAGCATGAATGTCCTTAAAAGCATCCATGTGAGGTACATCAAGTTGAAACATAGTGATTGACCCAAGGACACCTAGCTGAGTAAGGATTCAAAGCTATATCTTCCTAGTCTTCCTTCCATTTTCTTACTAGTGTATTACTTCACTCACCTGGGCCTTGCTTCTTCGTGCAACACAACTGGGCCCTTCTGTACACATCGGCCTTGTTGATACGCAGTGCTAAGTGGCAGAGAGAGCAATTACAGGTCGACCCCCATATCCACGTGGCCGGTGTCTGTGGTTTCACTTCTCCACTTCCAAAAAAACGTCCTCTCTAGGTATTTTCTAGGTCCTCCAGTGCGATTGTATGTTACACTTCCGCCAGAAGTTGGGACAGAAACCATTCATTTCTGTAGGGTTCACTATTATCCACGGATTTATGTTTCCACAGTAAGTCTGGGAATGTATCCCTGTGGATATCGGTGGGAAAAAAACATTTTTTAAAAGCTGTAGATATGATATTTTCAAGACAGGGGTTCCCTGATATCTGAAAAATCACTTGAAGGGTTCCTCCAGGGAACCTTTCTCAAAAGGTTGAGAAAGGCTGTGCTAGACAAAAACTAAACAGAAGGCTAATTTAACAATGGTGTTTCTGCAGGTGTGGTTGTGATTATCAGAAACAAACCTTGAGTAACTTTGATATTATCCCACACCCTTAAACTCTTAAATTGCTATACCTTTTTTTTTTTAACATGAAAGCTTTATAAGTAGGCACATACAGTAGTTAGGATTTGTATAACACTGCTCTCAGAAGGAGATCATACAAAATATTTCAATTGACCCTTCACATTTACAAATTACATGTACAAATTTCCCCTTTTTACAAAGCAGGATCTAAGGCTGAGGAATAATAATTTACCCAAGGCCCCCATGTACTGAGATGTTTATATGACTATCGATCTCTGATCTTTAGCTTATTCAGTGTACATAACAAAAGTAATACATACCTGATGGGGAGATCTTCAGGCTTTAAGGACTGGCACACTGAGACATTTTTGAAAGAAGACTACACATTTTTTAAAAGCTCATTATCTTGCTTCCATATTTTATAATGCAAAGAGTTTATGAAAATGTAAAAATATAAAAGATACAGTTCAAAAGATGATGCAAAAATAGACACACAGAGAGATACCTCTTTTGCCTCTTGAGGGGGCATTTATAACCACCTACCTAAGACAACATCTTGGGAGTTGGACCCCAGAGGACTGTCAAAGTAAAGTTACTGCAATGAAGTTTGCTAAGTCACCTGGCAAATCAAGTTTGCTGCAATACTAGAAGATGAACATCTCAGAAACCATAGGCTGAATGCTGTCCAGAAATACTGAGTCAAGATTATTTTGAACAATTAATGTCTGCAGTCTGATTAGTGAAAAATTCTCAATTGTTGTCTTCTATTAATCTGTTTTTAGAAAATTGCCCCAGATTAGATCAAAAATAGTTTTAAATGTTCAGATACGGTAGTTATTTCGGCTGGCAGGTTGTAGTTAAATTTCATTTAAAAAAAAAACCATACAGAGAATGATCATATAAAATGTCAAGACTGAATCAAAAGGATTAGATCAGGAACACGTATTCCTCAAACTGTAGATCATTGGGTTCAGCATGGGAGTAACAACTCCATATAACATGGAAACAATCCTGACCTCTGTGTGGGAATAGGTAGAAGCAAGGCGAGCATAGGTGGAGATGGCAGCCCCATAGAAGAGGCAAACTACAATCAAGTGGGACCCACAGGTAGAAAAGGATTTGCGCCTGCCTTCTTCAGAACGCATGCGCAATATGGCAGAAATTATATAGACATAAGAAATCAGGGTAACTAGGAAAGCAGCACCTCCTACAGCACCTGCCACAAGGAGAACAATAAGCTCAGGGAGAAAGGTAGAAGAGCAGGAGAGAACCATCACTGGATGAAGGTCACAATAATATTGGTTAATTTTATTCAATCCACAAAAAGATAAATAAAAGGTCAATGAGGTATGAACCATGGAATTGATAACACCCAAAATCCAGGCCCAAGCTGTCAGCTGGGCACAAGCTTGTTTACTCATGATTCTTGTGTAGTGTAAAGGTTTACATATAGCTACATTGGGGTTATAGGCCATCACTGCTAGCAAGAAAACATCAGTGCTGACTACATTGATCAGAAAGAATACTTGCAGCAAGCAGCCCGCAAATGATATTCTCTTGTCCTCTGACAAGATGATTTGGAGCATCTTTGGCACAGTGATGGTTGGGCAAAGAATATCCAGCAAAGACAAATTGCTGAGGAAGAAAGACATGGGGGTCTAGAGGTGGTCTTTTGTCCCTATTGCTAGGAGAATAGCCCCATTGCCTGCCAAGGAGACTTGGTAGATCAGCAGAATTGTCACAAAGGGAAATTTGCACTTCTAGGAGATCAGACAGTTCATTCAGGTAAAAATCATTCATCAATGTGACATTGGTTTTCTCCATCTTCCATCCAATGAAATTAAATGGTAAGATATCTAAGATGCAGAAAAATTAAAATAGATTTGTTAAAGGTATGCACAAAGGAGGGAACACCGTTCAAACATGATGTGTATGTGCCCAATTCTCTTACTACAGGATAAAGTCAAATGCCTCTCACTACCCACCAATCGTAGGACTTCATCAGATGCACTAAATATGGTGTCAGAATGATGCCACATAAATGTGAAAGGGCGCACAGATCACATGATGTCACCCTTTCATGTTGATGTATTGGCAATAAGGCATTCTATTTTATTGATGGCTTAAGCTGTCAATAGATCCCCTTGCTGCTTTTTTGCCAGCATTGCTGGTGTGTGAAAACTTGAGCCCTTTAAATCTCATCAATGCAGAGTCAATGGCCCGACTGGGCAGAACACACCTGGGTGAGATCACGACATCTAGGTAAGTGATGAACTTTTAATGACCCTCCCCAGGTTACTTGGAAGTTTTTTAGTGTGTGTATGTGCTTGTGTGACTTTTACATATATATATATATATATATATATATATATATATTGTTTTATTTTTTAATTTCCTGTGCAATGAAATTGCGCAAGATTTCAAAAGAGAAAGTGAATGGAGCTCCATTCACTTCCTCTTCATTGCCAGAGCTGCCTTTGTCTGGAACAGAGGTAAGTGTGGGGGGAATGTTCTTTTGCCGGCATAAAAATGGGGGGCGGGTGTTATGCCAGCAAAAGAATGTTTTCAGGGGCTAGTCTGATAAAGTCCATACTGTGAACTGCTGGTAAAAGTATGGATATGAACTGAATGACAGTTTATAAATACTAAATCACATAAAGCAAACAATCACACAGAGCATAATGTGTACTATCTATTCCATTGGCTCTCCCAGAAGCCACAATGTGTTTCATGTTGAGTAGAAAGGATGGCTGGTGTGTTGAATCATAAGGAATGTATATGGTGGGATAGCCATCATGGTGTAGTGGTTTGACCATTGGACTATGACTTTGGAGACCAGGGTTCAAATCCCCAGTGAGCCATGGAAACTCCCTGGGTGACCTTGGATAAGTTACACTCTCTCAGCCTCAGAGGAAGGCAATGGCAAGCCCCCTCTGAACAAAACTTGCCAAGAAAACCCCATGATAGGGTTGCCTTCGAGTTGCCATAAATCAGAAATGGCCTGAAGGCACAAATATGTGGTGGACCAGAGTTCATGGGACAGATGCAGCACATCATTCCAGATCATGCTTTACATCAACATAAATGGAAGTATTCCCAAAGGTACCCCAACAGAGTTACCTTGGGGTGGGGTGGAGATTTCAATGAAGGACATGTATCTGAGATAATTCACAGGTTTTATACTCAAGTTCCACTGTGAGTCTTTGTTAGACAAAAGCCTGTCTTTAATCTTCACTGTTTTTCTTAATATTTTTATTCCTTGTTTTCACACATTAATAAAACAGTAGTATACCTAGACAACAACTAATGTTAATAAAAACAAATATTTCTAAACACAAATAAACGTAAAACTCACATATTTCTAAATACTTATAAACTTCCCATCCAATCCCTAAATGTGGTGTTTACTTGACATTTATTGCCCCGCTCTCACTTGTTATTTTTTTGTTATATTTTATTTCCTGTCCTCTTTATTTAGCCAGTATACATTTATTTTCTTCTTATTTTCCATATTAATAACTGCTAAATCTCCCAATTTTCTTTTCCGCAAGGATATTACATCTTTCCAATCTTTTTTATGTTTTACTGAAATGCTTAAATCAATTTCCATTGTTAATCTGTCCATTGCATACATATCATACAGTTTGAAAATCCAATCTTCTTCTGTTGCAATTTCTTGAGTTTTCTGTATCTTTACATATACAGTACTGCCCTAGTAGCTGCTGATACCATATAGAGCAGTATTCTCCAGTATTTTTTCTGGATTTGTGCATCTATATTCTGCAATGTGGAAACTATGAATATAATTGTATGCCATGCTATAATAGATTATGCCTGTGTCTTCATTTTTTAATTATGGTAAACTCCTCATTCTGAAACTGTAGTGCGCAGCTGAAAAGTCAAACCTTGGAAGCCTCTTTGAAACTGGAGTAAATGACTCTTTTAAAAAAAGTGCATAGCTACACAAAATTCAATCTGTCCAAAATGCTCTCTCTTAGGAGTTTATCAGACCGGAACAAAAAAAGTGTTCCCATCCTGCAATCTCCTTTCCCGCCCTTGTCCCGGCACAAGATCAAAAAGTTTCAGACTTACCTTAATCGTCAGGAGAAGAGGAGAGGTGGGGATTTAAAGGGACAGGCTGGGAGCAATCAGGGGGGTAATGGGGGGATGATTGGGGAGGCAATCAAGGGGAGATTGGGGGAGCAATTGGGCAGAATGGGAGGGGGTGATCGGCGGTGATCAGGCAACGATGGGAGGGGCGATTGGGGGGCAATCAGGCAGCAATGGGAGGAGGCGATCGGGGGGCAATTGGGCAGCAATGGGAGGGGGTGATTGGGCAGCGATTGGGGGGGGTGATCCTGTTAAGGCCTGTTAAGCTTAAGGGAGGGTTCCAGAAGTGTTTCGACACTCTGGACCTTCCACTAATGCTGACATTGTGCCAGCATAATGGGCACCTTTTCATACTCCTGTTGTGTCATTTCAGAAATGGAATGATGGATCTGTTAACGGCTTAAGCCATTAATTAAAAAAAATGGGGATGGCACTGAAGCAACACGGGAGCAGGACAGGATGGGGACAACGTTGTCTGAAAGGGAAATCCTTTCACGATACTGTGGCATCCCTGTCTTGGTTTATTAGGCTCGTCTGATAATTTCCTTAGACACATATGACACAAACATACACACACAGGGAGAGAGAAATATACACAGCAAAGAAGAGAGATTGGATGTGTCCACTGTAATCCCTATTCAAAACCATTACCGGTGGTCTCAATCTCAGTGGTTTATCACATGAGAGAAGGGAAGCAGCAGTAAAGCCCAATAATAGTGCTCCCATCTTGCCTTATTGCACAATGTCGGCATTCAACAGCCATTCTTCTGTTCCGGTCCTGGTCTAAAATCCATTGGGGGAAAAGGCTCATGTTTACCACCATCTCCCACGGGACCGGAAGGGAAGAATAGCTGTTGAATGCCAACATTGTGTGACAAGGGAGGAGCTATTATCAGGCTGTACTGCCACTTCCCTTTCCTCATGAGAAAAGCCTCTCATTCACACCACTTACCACAGAAAGGTTCATTTCCTCCATTTAAAGAAAGCCATCCACTTAGCAGTCTAAATTCTATTGTACCTACCAAGTGTGAGAAGCTGTGGTCCTCCGGATGTAGCTGGACTCTAGATTACATCAGCTTCAGCATAGTCAAGGATGATGAGAATGATAGTCCAACAATATACATAGAGCCACAGGCTCCTGACTGTGGCTATAAACAGAGTAACATATAGCTTGCTGAAAATATTACCCTGTGTAAAATATTAAAGAGCATTGCAATGATGGGTAAATAGCAAAGCTGGGAAGAAATACTAGTTCTGATGGCGATGACACAAACCAGGATCATTATCATAGACATCTCTCTTTATTCCCTTTTCCTCATGTCTTAATTTAAATTGAGGCAAGGTGTTGCCAGTGTTAAAGTTATATATTGTACAACAGATTCTTTGTAAGTGCTTAAAAATAGGAAAGAATTATTGTTAGTTATTATAAAATACAGGTGGAACCTACAAGAAAATGCTGGCTGGAGTACCCCTGTTCAGAGTTCCAGCATCTCTGTTCCATCCTTCCTTGGAGATTATCAGACAGGAATGCAAAAAGCATTCCTGTCCCAGAATCTCCACTCCCGCCCCTCTCCCGTCCCTGTCATGCCACAATCACCCTCCCTACCACACTTACCTCCTCTCCCATCATTCTGGCAGCCCAGGAGTGAATGGAGCTGTAACGGAGCGCCTTTCACTTCCTGGATTGAAATCCCACGAATTCTCACAAGAAGACGTGAGCTTGGGAACTTCAAAAAGGAAAAGAACAACAAAAAAGTGACAGCAAGCAAAAAAACACACTTTATAAAGTACAAGTAACCCGGTGAGGGTCATAAAAAGTGTGTCACTTACCTTGATGTCCCAATCTCACCTGGAAGTGTTCTGGCAGGGACCTCCCATTGACACTGGGATCTCACCAGCAAAACAGGGCACCTTGTCACACACAGGAAAATCTGTGACAGGAATGGAATGGTGGTTCTATTGATGGCTTCTCCCATCAATAAAAAGCAGCGCCAAGGAACAGCAACAGAATGGGTGCATAAAGAGGAAAGACAATGTCATCTGATAAGGGAGCCCTTTTGCGATCTCCTGGTGTTTCTGAGATTCTGTCTCTGCTTTATATCAAGTTCTTAGTGAGCCATGAAACTCACTGAGTGACCTGCATTCAGCCACTTACTCTCACTCAGCCTGACCTACCTCATGGAAAGAAGAGCTGTGTAAGACATCTTGGGCTAACTACAGGAAAGGCAGGATAGAAAGAATAGAACATACTCTCCAATATTTCACAGATGAATACCAGGCCAAGCAACATTAGAGTGTGATCATAGAATCATAGAATTGTAGAGTTGGAAGAGACCACAAGGGCCATCCATTCCAACCCCCTGCCACGCAGGAAATCACGATCAAAGCATCCCCGACAGATGGCCATCCAGCCCGTGTTTAAAGACCTCCAAGGAAGGAGACCCCACCACGCTCTGAGGGAGTGGGTTCCACTGCCAAACAGTTCCTCCTAATGTTGAGGTGGAATCTGTTCCTGGAGCTTGCATCCATTGCTCCGTGTTCCAGTCTCTGGAGCAGCAGAAAACAAGCTTGCTCCATCCTCAATGTGACACCCTTTCAAATACTTAAACAGGGCTATCATATCACCTCTTAACCGTCTTTTTTCCAGGCTAAACATACCCAGCTCCCTAAGTCTCTCCTCATAAGGCATCGTTTCCAGACCTTTCACCATTTTAGTCGCCCTCCTCTGGATAGACTCCAATTTGTCCATATCCCTTTTGAATTGTGGTGCCCAGAACTGGACACAGTATTCTAGGTGAGGTCTGACCAAGGCAGAATAGAGCAGCACTATTACTTCCCTTGATTTAGACACTATACTTCTATTGATGCAGCCCCAAATCACATTGGCCTTTTTAGCTGCCGCATCACACTGTTGACTCATGTTCAACTTGTGGTCTACTAGGACCCCTAGATCCCTTTCACACGTAATCTCATTCAGCCAGGTCGCCCCCATCCTATATCTATGCATTTCATTTTTCCGCTCTAAGTGGAGTATGTTACATTTCTCCATATTGAATTTCATTTTGTTAGCTTTGGCCCAGCTCTCTAGTCTATCCAGATCATTTTGAATTTTGATCCTGTCCTCTAGGGTATTAGCTACTCCTCCTAATTTGGTGTCATCTGCAAATTTGATAAGTATGCCCCTAATTCCGTCATCCAAGTCATTGATAAAGATCTTGAATAGCACTGGGCCCAGGACAGAACCCTGTGGCACCCCACTGGTCACATCTTTCCAAGACGAACAGGAGCCACTGCTGAGCACCCTTTGGGTTCGGCCGGTCAACCAATTACAAATCCATTGAACAGTTATCTTGTCTAGCCCACATTTTACAAGCTTGTTTGCAAGACTGTCATGGGGAACCTTGTCAAAGGCCTTACTGAAATCAAGGTATACGATAATCACAGCATTCCCTTCATCTACCAAGCTGGTAATTTTATCAAAAAGATGATAAAACTGATCAAGTTGGGGAAAGTTATTAATGAGAAAACACACAAGCGAGGAGAGGCTGCAGCAATTGGCTTTTGCCTATATCTACTGGGAAGGACAACGTTCTTCTCCCTCTTCTCCTCCTCTGACACTGAGTTAACTGAGGGGCTTGCTGCATGCAGGAAGGGAAACGGAAGTGAAGCCCAGGAATAGCACATCCCACCTTTCCTTATCACACAATGCCGACGCATTTCAGCTGTTCTCCTGTTCCAGTCCCATGGGCCTGGTAAAGGTGGGTGTTATGTTACCAAATATTTCCAATTAGCAAAAAGACTCACGTTTACCACCATCTCCTACAGGAGTGGAAGGGGAAAACAGCTGAAACATGCTGACATTGTGCAATAAGGTAAGGTGGGTGGCACTGCCCCTTCCTTCCCTCATGCAGTAAGCCCCTGGGTGTAAATGACTTTTGCACTTTGAACTCAGTTTGCAGCAACTGATGTGAGCTGAGAACAAAGGGAGGAAGTGGGAGGAAGAGAGACAAACTGGGACATTTTAAAAATAGCTGACAAAGTGGGTCAATACAGGATTAATCGGGAGTGTCCCTCCCAAACCAGTTCATCTGAAGGGTATGGAAACACCAGAAGGTTTTCTCAGAGAATCTGGAAGGATGTGAGAAGCAGCACATGAAACCCAGGCAGATATCTTTACTTTGACCCAATAGCCTTAAAGTCCCAAAGGAGGAACCAGATGCTCATGAAGGAATTGCACAGTGCTGATTCTGAGAGTTAGGCAGAACCCTCTTTCACCTGTACCTAGGCTATAACAGAGCTAATGTGCATATAAAAACAAAAAACAAAAGTCTGGTGGAATCTTTTTCAATTCATTTCTGACTTACGGCAAGGCCGTAAGGGGTTTTCTTGGTGACATCTCTTCAGTGGAGGTTTACCTGAGGATTTGCTTCCTCTGAGGATGAGAGCATGTGATTTGCCCAAGGTCACTCAGTGGCTTCCATAACTGAGTGGGGATTTGAACTCTGGTCTCCTAGAGTTCTAGTCCAACATTCAAACCAATACACAGCACTGGCTGTTACTTATAAATACATGTTATAAGTGTTTGGAATTTGGTTTGTTAGTTTTTTATGAAAGTCCCAAGAATGGTTCACAGAACAGATACTGTAAACATTGTCAAATGTAAAATGCAAATATTTAAAACAGTATCTGCATGAAATGCAATATGATTCTCCTCTTAGAGGAGGAGGGAGTTCCCCCCCCCAAAAAAAAACCCTCAAAAGATCCAATGGGCATATCTAATATATTTCCACCAGGGTCCTGTTCTTAGGACTTCATCAGATGCAGCAAATATGGTGTCATAAGGATACGTAATGATCACAAAAGGGTGCACATACCAGATGACGTTCTCCGTTCTCAATCACATCTTGTTAAAAAGCCATCCTATTTTATTGATGGGCCAAGCCATCAATAGATCTCCCATTCCGCTTTGTTGCCAGCATTGCCAGTATTTGAATCCTCACACCATTGTACTCATGTGAATGCTGCAACAATGACAGAACACTTCTGGGTGAGATCGTATCAGCCAACTAGGGGACACTCTTTTTATGACACCCCCCCCCATTTACTTGGGACTTTTAAAGTGTGTTTTTGTGCTTTGCCGTACTTTCTGTGTGGTATTTTTGTTTTTATTTTAAAATTTCCTGTGCTAGCATCTTCTCATGAGAATCGTTGCGATCAGGAACCTGGAAGTAAATGAAGCTCTGTTTGTGCTCTGTTACTGCCAGGGAAGCCACTTTTACACTGCTCAAGGTAAATCTGGTATGCCGATTGTTTTGCTGGCATAAAAATGACACAATTTATGCTGAGAAAAGAACATTGATAAAGACCTTAGTCATGACCTCTCTCTTTACATTTTTAAATCTGGGATCTGGAAACCCTGATTTCTTCCCTCCACTCATTATTCAATATTTTGAAATACACTTTTTTCAAAACCAGAAATGGGATGATGAGGATGAGGATGATGATGGAGGGTGGTATTTTGGCTGTCCATGCAGCTCCTATTGGGTTCCTGAGCAGAAAACTGGCCCCTGCACCTGCCACAGTCATTACCCTTGATGTATATAGTACAGGTTTCTCCAAAATGTTACCCACCATTGCCCAGACAGAGATTAGATTGCTCAACTGTTGAACTATTGAAGCCACCCTCTTAACTTGAGTTCCCCTGGCAGTTGATTCTGCAGTCTTAAGTTCCAAGATGTGTCCTTAGAACACAATAATCTTCATAGCTATAAAAAGAGATCTTTTATTTAAAAGAAAATGTAAATGCATGCATAGACTGCTAGACAGATGTTGTAAATAATAAGTTACAAGTGATTGGGATCCATCCCTTTGTATAAGGAGACCAAACACAATGAAAATGAAATGAAAGGAAACTGATTGAGGTATCATACTCCATTGACATTTCTGTAGGTGGACCTCAGACTCAAGAACACCAGAGCAACTCATCCTTCTTCCCCAATAGCCAGGAAAATCAAGAAAATGCACTTTCTCGTAACATTTTTCTTCCAGAAGAATCCTGTTGCCATGTACATAATGTTTCCCATTATGAATTTCCCTCTCTCATCTTAACCCTTTGAAGCCACTGAAAGAAAACCTATGGAGGAATATCCAATTATAATGACTAGTCAAGTGGTATTAAACTCTCCCTCACTTTCACTAGTGCTGCACACTGTTCATTATTAAATGTATGCTTTATTTGTACTAAAAATGTGCTGCAAACACAATCAATTCCAACAGGTAATTCTGGGAAGAACTGAACCCAACCTTTTGATTAAAACTTTTTAAGACTAAGTGCTTTGACCAAGGCCTGTTTCACTTCCTTATTCCTCAGGCTGTAGATCATAGGATTTATCATGGGGGTAACAACCCCATACAGCATGGAAACAATTCTGTCCTGCTTGGCTGAAATGGCTGAGGCTGGACGAACATAGGTAGCAATGGTGGTCCCATAGAATAAGCAAACTACAGTCAAATGAGACCCACAGGTGGAAAAGGCTTTGTGCCTGCCCTCAGCAGAGTGCATGCGCAAGATAGCAGAAATTATATAGACATAAGAGATCAGGGTGACAAGAAAAGCACCACCTCCTAAAATACCAGCCACAAGAAGACGGACTAGTTCAGGGAGATATGTTGAAGAGCAAGAGAGAGCCCTCACTGGAGGGATATCACAGTAATACTGGTTAATTTTATTCGGCCCACAGAATGATAACGTAAAGGTCAGTGAGGTATGAACCATGGAATTGATGATGCCTGTTAGCCAAGTTCCAGCAGCCAGCTGAGCACAAACTCGTTTACTCATAACGTTTGCGTAATGTAAAGGGTTACATATAGCAACATAGCGGTCATAGGCCATCACTGCTAACAAGAAAATTTCAGTACCCACCACATCAATTAGAAAGAATAATTGTAGCATGCAACCCCCAAATGATATTCTCTTGTCCTCTGACAAGAAAATTTGGAGCATCTTTGGCACGGTGACAGTTGGGCAAAGAATGTCCAGCAAAGACAAATTGCTGAGGAAGAGGTACATGGGGGTCTGTAGGTGATTATCTGTCCCTATGGCCAGGAGGATAGCCCCATTCCCAGCCAGGGTGATTAAGTAGATCAGCAGAACCATCACAAAGAGGGAAAATCGCACTTCAGGGAGATCAGACAATTCAGTCAGGTAAAAGTCCTTCACCAGTGTGGCATTGGCTTTCTCCATGTTGCAAACAATTCTGATCAGTAGGCGTGTCTAAAACACAGGGAAGAAAATGTACATTTGTTAACAGCATATCTTTCTTTTCTGATTCTATGATCTTCCTTTCCTTTTTCTTTTTAAAAAACTATGTTAACTTGCTTTTGAACACTACTGTTCACACATACACACCAAAAATTTAGGGGCAGCAATGTACACATCTGCTTGTGCATCTCTTTGTGCACTCAAGGCCTGGCCTGTTGGAATTGCAACAAAACTTAGCACTAAAGAGTTAAGAATGCCTCAGAGTGGGTAGTAGTATTAGGGCTAGATAGTTTGAGTGACCCTCAATCCTCCCAGCTTGTCCACCTATCCTGCTCCCTCTGTGATGCAAACTGATACTCTTATGGATATTTCCACCTCTTCTCTTACCCAGAGCTCTCTCAGCTCTTCCTACAGATGTCGGTAGCTTGGATTAGCACACTGAGTAACTTTTCTATCTTAGAATGGAGTTCCTATAATAAAGCTTTAGTTTCTTTCTCTAAAGCCATTGGTCCCTTTGCTCATCAAATCAGGATCTCTAACTGACTGCTGTATGCACACACTGTCATGAATTACATTCAAGGAGTAGGCAAAAGGGGCAGTTGCCCCAGGTATCAAATATAGGGGCAGCACTGTGCACATCTGCTTGCACTTTCTCAGCTGCAAGATAGAAGAATCAAACTGTCAGGTGAGACCTCCCCAGAACTTGTCCGAAGAGCCAGAAAAGGCCACACCGCTTCCAACCTCTCAGCTCACTGATGATGCTGTGGCTGCTGGCACTGGGAATAGCTTATCTCTTTCTACTTTACAAGGGGGGATATCTTCACAATCCTTCCCTCAAATGGTTTCAAAGAGGCACCTGTACCCCTGTACCCCTGAAGCTGGCTGTCAGCAGTGATGTATTCAAGTCTTTTACCCCCAAGTCCAGTTCAAGTCCTAAGTCCTTGCAAGATACTGTCAAATCAAGTCAAGTCTTAAATCTGGGAGCAAATTTAACAGAAAAAAAGCAGGTGGTGTTGTGGTGTGTGTGGGGGGGAGAGGACAGAGTTTCAATAACTAGAAAATCAAGAAGACATGCAGAAAGCTAGGTACAAAAAATAAACTGTCCTAAGCAAGTTCAACAAGGCCTTATTTAAATAAAGCTGTGTTGTTAATCAAATTTATCAAGGTTGCTGTTCCTCTCAGAGAAACACTTCTGGAGGCAAGTCTTGCATGCTGCTGCTCTTAGGAAATGCTTTAGAAGGATCCTCAGATGTGCAAATTGCCATTGGGCATGAGACAGGGGTTTAGGTCTACTCAGAACCCAGCCTGCCCCTGTAGCACATTGGAGGAGCCTTCTAAAGTATTAGAAATCAGGAATTGTGAAATGAAGATAAGAGCATATGCTAATGATTTAGTACTGATTTTGGAAGATCCACAAGAGACTATTGAGGAAGTAATAAATATACAGAAAACATTTGAGGAAGTATCAGGGTTAAAGATAAGTAAGAATAAAACATCTATGCTATCATTTAATCTAAACAAACAAGAAAAAGAGGAGATAGGTAACAAGACAGGGTTCAGGTGGGAGAGTAGGATCAAATATTTGGGAATAATAATGACAAAAAACAATACTGATTTAATTAAAATTAATTACGATAAAATATGGAAAGAATCAAAGAGACTATTAGAAAAATGGTCTAAGTTGAGACTTTCACTATTGGGACGTATAGCATCCATAAAAATGAATATTCTTCCCAAGTTTTTGTTCTTATTCTAAATGACTCCTGTAATAAATAATGATGGCATTCTATATGACTGGCAGAAGGAATTAAGTAAATTCATTTGGGCAGGCCGAAAGCCTAGGACACAGCTAAAATATTTACAAGATGTGAAAGAAAGGGGAGGCATGGGGCTCCCAAATCTGAAATTATATTTGCGTGCAAGTTGTTTAAACTGGGTTAAGAAATGGTGTGATTTGAAAGATGAAACTATTTTAGCAATTGAAGGAGATAAATTGCATTTCAGATGGCACTCATTTATATGGTATAACAAGGAGATGGCTAACAAAGATTTTAATGATCATTACATACGAAAACCGCTCCTTAGAGTTTGGAAGAAGTATAAAAGCCAGTACCTCCCAAAAACCCCAGGGTGGATATCCCCTCACAAAGCTTTTTATAGATGAGAAAAACTGAAAGATATCAAATGGCTAAAATATGAAAATCTGATAAAATGGAGAGGGACTAACCCAGAGATTATTTCTCTCTCTGGCTTTTCTTTGCAAACGAACATTCAGGAAGGACTCATCCTGTGCTTTCTGCAAGCACGCTGATGACTAAAAAGGCCAATCTGAGATAAACAAATCCAGTTGCAGAAAGCACAGCAGAAGGTCTCCTTGGGTGATGTTTCCAGGTTGTGGTTCTTTCTGCGTTGTCGTTTCTCTTCAAGACTTGTTTGGCATGAGTTCTCAAATAAAGCTGCAGCATTGTGGATCGTGCGTCTCCAAACCTCCCAATATGAAGCCAGAGCGGACCATTGTTGGTGATCAATTTGGCCAGGCCTGAGATGTTGTTTCAGGGAGTCCTTATATCGCTTTTTTGGAGCGCCCACAGGAAGAATTAGCAGCAGAGGGCATGGTTTGCATTGGTTATTATATAGGCAAGTGAGGGAGAACTTGAAACAAGATATAAAGATTCACGGGATAAAACAAATTAATTCAGAATTGGAAGAGGCCATTATTTCAGAAGACACTAAGGAGATTTTCACATGGGGCTAAAAGCCCCAATTGTGTCCTGTCACCTCCTCTCCCGTTCCTGCAATGGAATGGAGGTAAATGTTTGCACACTTACCTCCATTCCAGAACAGGAACGGTCCTCCTCCCTTCTTGCCCGGCTAGCCATAAATGCAGCTGTCATAAAGCTGTTTTTACAACTGGCCGGGGAAACTCCTGCTCATTCTCATGAGAGAATGAACGGGAGGGAAATTCAATTTTAAAAACCCCCAGCTGTCAAAAGAAAGAATATTTTTTTTAAAAAAAAATTAAAAATACAAGTAACCTGGGAAGGGGGGTGGAAAGGGGGGCACTTACCTGGCTGTCCAGATCGTGGCAGGAAGTGCCTGCCACGGAGCTCCTCCCTCGTCCCTGTCATTTCAGAACAGGGACGGGATCCGATTCGCACACCCGTGATTCCATAATAGCAATGGAACCGGGTGCCTATTAATGACTTCTCCCCGTGATTACTATATCACGGGGAGAAAACAGAACAGGCATAACATAGGAGCAGAACAGGGTGGATGTTGTCTGAAAGGGAAAACCTTTCCCAACCCTGTTCTGTTCCAGACACGGGATATATAGCCCATGTGAAAATCTCCTAAGACTCTAGCTAAGATTTATAAGATCTTGTTAAAGTGGGAATGTGAGGATGAGGTGGTGAAAGACCCCATGATAAATTGGCACAGAATATTAAAAGACCAATAAGGTTTGAACAATGGGAGAAATTATGGAAGCAAACAGTGCCTTTAACGGTATGTCAAGATCTGAAGGAAAATTGTTGGAAAATGTTTCATAGGTGGTCAGGGCCGGTTTAAGGAATTTTGGGGGCCCCTGCAATGCTTTACTTTGGGGGCCCCATATGACTTGAAGGCACATGGGCAAGAAAGAAAGAAAGAAAGAAAGAAAGAAAGAAAGAAGCCCTTTCTGAGGGAGACAACCCTCAAATTCCCTGTCTCTCTCTCTCACACACACACTCACCCTCTCCGATGTGCCTCTCCCTCTAACTTCTGCCACGGAGGGCTGCTGTTTCTTTCTCTTTCTCTTTCTCTTTCTCTTTCTCTTTAGTTTTGGAGAGGCTGTTTTGTTTGTTTTTTAAAAAAAACGCCAGCAGGAGGTTTTTGGAGGAGGAGGGTAAGAGTGGGCTCCTCCCGGCTGTCTCCTGGCTGTTCCTTCGTAAGATTAAGGAGGCCAACACGAGGCCCTCTCTTGACCTCGGGGCCCCCTCTTGACCTTGGGGCCCCCTGCCAATGCTGATTTGGCAGACAGGTTAAACCGGCCCTGTAGGTGGTACATGACTCCCGACAAACTATAGAGAATTTATAAGACATTAAGCAATCAGTGTTGGGAGTGTAAAAAAGAAATAGGGACATTTTATCACTGTTGGTGGTCATGTAACCAAGCACGCAAATTTTGGGTAATGATCCATTCCCATATAGAGAAAATAACAAAAGCACCATCTCAGATAAAGCCAGAAAAATATTTATTGTGTATTTTTGATGAGTCTGTGGAGAAAGATAAAGAGAAAATCTTGTTTAATTTAATACTGGCAGCCAGAATTGTCTATGGTAGACATTGGAAATTGGAAAGTATTCCTACATGGGAAGAATGGGCAATTAAAGTGGTAGATTTTATTTATTTGGATAAATTAACATCTGTTATCAGAAATAAAAGCATTAAGATATTTGAACAAGAATGGAAGGAGTCTAAGGAATATTTTAGAGGAATATGAGGATGTGGTATGGATATTGTGTTTCTCAATGAGAAATGAAAAAGTTCAAGAAGTAATAATAATAAATAATAATAAAATTTATTTATACCCCGCCCCTCTGTTAAAACAATTGGGGCGGCTTACAAAATTTAAAATACAATACAAATAAAATCCCTAAACACCCCCACTCCCACCCTCCCCCATAAAAAAACATTAAACAAATATAAATTAAAAACAACTAATCTAAAATCACATTTAAAACTATAAATACAATAAAATATAATAAATGGCCAGCAGGCTAGAAGAGGCCAGGATCCCCTGAGGCCGGGATCTAATTAGGAAAGGCCTGCCAAAAGAGATCCGTCTTTAGTGCTTTTTAAAAGCCACTCAGGCTTGTTATCTGACGGATCTCATTCGGCAGGTCATTCCACAATTTGGGGGCGATTACCGAAAAGGCCCTCTGGGAGGTTGCAGACAGCCTAGATTTTGTTTATTAATACAGATATGAATCGCTGAGAATGCTTATATGACATGGGAGAGAGGCAAATAAAATAATTGGATATAATGTTATTGTTAATGATGAGACTTAATGGGAAGTAGCGAATGAGATATGGAAGAGAGGGTAAGCGAGAGATGTGAAAGTAGAAGAGGTCGATCGGGTAAGATTTTAGTTAAAGAAAGATAAGAAATGTATATTTATGTTTATTGGTGGAATGCTAAAGTAATGTGTCGATAGGTGATAATGAATGTATGAATATATGAGTGTAAACGATAAATGAAAGATATAAAAACTGCAATGAAGAAGATAGAGATTAATGAAAATTATACTTTAAAAAAATTAAAAAATAAAATGAGAAAGGAGTTAAGAGAGAGTGCACGAATTTATTCAGTTGTTGTTGTCATTGTTGTTGTTGTATGCCTTCAAGTCTTTTCAGACTCATGGTGACCCTAAGGCAATTTTCATGGGGTTTTCTTTGGCAAGATTTGTTCAAAGTTCAGAGGAGGTTGGCCTTTGCGTTCCTCTGAGGCTGAAAGAGGGTGACTTGCCCAAGGTCACCCAGTGGGTTTTTAAGGCCAAGCAGGGATTCCAACCCTGGCCTCCAGAGTCATAGTCCAATGCTCCAGCCATGATACTGCACTGGCTCTAATATTCATGCACGCCTCACTACAATTGTGCTTCATCCATACAGAAATATCAGGTACCCATACCTTACATCTTGTCCCATCAAGTAATAAATTACTACAGCTAATCGTGCTTCTGAAATCCACGTTCAAATTTATCCCAAGATTTCCAGACTGAATTACTCAGGTTTGGAAGCAGTGTACTAGAAATTTTCTGTTGCTTCATGGAAAGCGGGGCACTCTTTTATTGCTTATTTCACACTCTTTCAAAAAATACTGAAGAAGCTGAAATATGCCGCAAAGTGGAATTAATTTTACAGATTAACCTAATCCATCTGGATTTCAAGAGGAGTAGAATGCAAGAGGGAGTGGACAAGAGGAACTGTAAAGTGAAGGAACAGGGAAAACCTAAATACAACAACTTATGTCCAAATTACAACAGTATTCCATTTTGTCACGGGCACATCTGTGCCCTTTAACCACACCAGAAACTGCCTGCTGTTCTACCTGTGACTAGTTAGAGAATCTTCCTTTCTCGTTCTAAATCAAACCTAGGCATAGTACCTTAACGTGCTGTAAAACTGATCCAGTGCATTTTGTTGCTAGATAAAAACTAGTCAAAGATATATTTTACCCTTAAAAGAAGGCTAATTTAACAATGACGTTTCAGCAGCTTTTGTTGTGATTATCAGAAACAAACCTTGAGTAACTTTGATATTATTTCACACCCTTAAACTATTAAATTGCTATACCTTTTTTAACATGAAAGCTTTATAAGTAGGCACACACTTAGGATTTGTAGAACACTGTTTCCGGAAGGTTCTAATACAAACTATTTCAATTGTCCTTTCAAATTCTGTACAAATTTCCCCTTTTTACAAAACAGGATCTAAGGCTGAGGAACAGTAATTTATTCAATGTCCCTATGGCCTGAGCTGTGATATGACTATAGGTTTCTGATCTGTAGCTTATTCAGTGTACATAACAAAAGTAATACATACCTGATGGGGAGATCTTCAGGCTTTAAGGACTGGCACACTGAGACATTTTTGAAAGAAGACTACACACTTTTTAAAGCTCATTATCTTGCTTCCATATTTTATACTGCAAAGAGTTTATGAAAATGTAAAAATATAAATACAGTTCAAAAGATGATGCAAAAATAGACACACATAGAAACGCCCCTTTTGCCTCTTGAGGGGGTATTTATAACCACCTATTCTAGACAACATCTTGGGAGTTGGACCTCTGAGGGCTGTCAAAGTAAAGTTGCTGCAATGAAGTTTGCGAAGTCACCTGGCAAATCAAGTTTGCTGCAATACTAGAAGATGAACATCTCAGAAACCATAGGCTGAATGCTGTCCAGAAATACTGAGTCAAAATTATTTTGAACAATTAATGTTTGCAGCCTGATTAGTGAAAAATTCTAGCTTGGTGTCTTCTATAAATCTGTTTTTAGAAAATTGCACCAAATCAGATCAAAAATACTTTTTAAAATATTCAAATGCGGCAGTTATTCCGCTGGCAGGTAGTAGTTAAATTTCATTCTAAAAAAACACAGAGATTGATCATACACAATATCAAGATTGAATCAGAAGGATTAGATCAGGAATATATTATGAACATAGGGAAAGCCATATTTACCATAACACAAATTCCAAAGTCCAGCAGTAGCCCCATAGGAGGAAATAACTGGAACAAATGAACAGAGGGAGATGCAGATTTAAAAATATATAGATATACATGAGAAATACTAATAACTTTGAACATTTTGGTGGAATTTGATTAAATGTGCTGGGATAACTGACCTAACAAAACCCAACTCCCTCTCTTCCCTATTCCCAACCTGGGTATTTTTACAGAAACTTTTCCCAAACCTGAAGCCCACACAAAACCCTGAGGGGTTCTATCTTCCATTCTACTGACTTGGGAAGAAGCCCCTTTGCCTTGGCAAGTATCAGAACCAGTTCAGAAGGAACAATTCAGCTTGGAATGTAGTGCTAGGGCCCTTTCACAAATATAACACTATGATTCCACTTTAACTGACTGGAATACTGTGTACATTATCAGATGCAGCAAAAATCGCAGGAGTATGATGTCAGGATAGCGCAAATGGGCCCCAGTATCACACAATGCTGTCATCCTTGTTTTATTACTTTGTACTCCAGCTGCAAAAAAGGCATTCTTTCTCATTCATGGGACAAGCCATCAACAGATCGTCAATACTTGTTGACAGCGTATGAAAACAAGTCCCATTGTAATTGCAAGATTTTTATGAACTGTCCCCATTAGTTTGCATGTTTTTAGGTTTGTTTCAATGCTTGTGTGTTCGTTACTTTGTTAATTAAGTCATTTTTGGAGTCTTAAGTATGCTCGCATCTTCTCGCCGGAACCACCAAAATCTCACCCATGCCAAATCAAGGAAGTAAACTCTCATTCTAAAAGTGTTAGTGGTCTTCATGCAATAAGTCTGTGGTGTTCCTTTTGAATGATTACAGCTACATGCAAAAGTGTGGCAATGCCATGATGATGTTCCCTCTATTTTCATTCACAGAATTACAGCATTTTTAGACACTAGTCTGATAATGTCCAGTAATTTGCAGTTTAAGAAGCAGCCTTTAGAATCCTCAACCAGAAAGCTCCTCTGGTGCCTCTCCAAACTACAAATGACAGGATTCCATGGAATCATTGTGGTGTGTGGAAGGGCTACACTCCCACAGTGGTTTAGGCTCACTCTCTATCCAACCAACTACGTAAATGAAATACCTGACAAAAACCATACTGTTGGCACCTCTCCAGTGGCCCAATTGAATATAGACAAAGTTGGGCTGGAGGTGACGGAAGGCTGCTGGTGTGATCACACAGGTGGCCCAAAACAAAATCAAAATATAGGCAGCAGAAGAAGAGACTGGAGGAACTGTAAATGAGGAACAACAACAACATATGAGAAGTAATGCTCCATCTGATTAAAGGTTTCTTTAGTCCAATTTTCTTTTTGCACTGTGGTCAGTCAGTTGCCTATGGAAAACCTGTCCGAACAACATGAACATGACTTATGATCATTGCATGTCCTGGAGTGCCAGAAGAAAAGAAAAGCCATCTAAGGAGCAAAGGGTGAAACTGGAAAAGCAGTAGCAGCAATTACTTCAACAATGGGCAGGCCAGCAGACTCAGCCACTTGAGCCCTCGTTGGCTCTCAGCAGGTAATGCAAGGCCTTCGGGCCATGTAGACCATGGGGATGACTAGAGAAGAGATGGAGTGAATGTGGAGGATGGACTGTACTTCAGAGTAATGATGTAGCAGACTTCCAGTCTGAGATGAGGCAAGCGACGGATGAACTAAACGGAGTTCCGTCTCCGACTCTGCCTTGCCACGGCTGCTGGGGGCTGTAATAAGTCAAAAACCGCAGTGAGAAGACCCCTGGGTTGGAGGTCCAAAAAGGAAGAGCCGCGAACTGCTGGGGATCCGATTGCGCAGGGCGAAAGCACCCAGGCGCTGGGGGAAGGAGAGGAGAGAAAACTGAGCAGCGAAACGCAACGGACAGCAGAGGCAAAGCCCGGCCAAGGCAAAGGCAAGGGGGCAATGGAAGACTAAAACCCCCGTATCGCAGAGAAGCCGTCAGACCTCACGAAAGGGGGAGAAAATAAGAGAAAAATAAAAGTGTGAAGCATATTCTCAGAAGGCAGAAGCCTTCTCTCCTGAACTAAGAGGTATTTCTTTCGATGGGCAACACAGAGAAAAGGGGACGTGTATATTTTCTTTCCTCTCTATAAAGATTAGCAAAGCATCCTGATTTAGGAGGTCTTTTTTTGTTCTTTTTTCTTTTTTCCTTTGGGAGCTAATCTTTTTCCTTTTCCATTTTGTGGTTTCCTTTTTTGGATTTGTTCTTTGTTACATGTGATATATTTTGTTATAGTTTTTTTTCTATGTATTTTGTTATACTGTTATACTGTTTTGATATTTCTCTCCCTGATATAATTTTGTTATCCTTCTTTTTGATATAATTATTTTGACACACTTGGGAGATTTTTTTGTTTTGTTTTCTCTTTTTTGAGATATATATAGCTGGAAATTTTTTTGGAACTTTTTTTCCTTAGTTTTTCTTTTCTTCTCTTCAGTGTGATAAATATTTTTAAATTCTTTTTTCTATATTTTTTCATATATATATATATATATATATATATATTTCTATTCCTGATTTTTTTCCTTTTTTGCTTAATTATAGCTGTTACTTAACTATTTTGAATTAGTAAGGTTGCTGGAGTGTTGTTAAATATATATTTAGTCAAATAATCATTTCATAAAAGATATAAAGGTACAATATAAAGGAGAGTGACCTTAGAAACACCAAGCAGGAACGCATAACTGGAATGTTGCCAAAGGGAAAGACACAGCTGTTCTAAGTAATCGGAAAATCTGATAACTTTGGACTGAGTGGTTAAGAACAGAAATTGAGAAGACATTGAAACAAGGTCATAAACTCCCTTCTGATACTTTGACTGCAAAGTTACATAGAATTTTGGGGAAAGGAAAAAACCTGATCCTTGTGAAGCTATGAAAATTTGATCTGTGTTCTGGAAAATAAATAAGGTCTTTTGGCCTGCACCAATCATTTTAAGCTGTAATCACTATATACATATATACATTATTATTTTTTATTTTTCCAATTTTTTTCTTTTTCTTTTTCCTTTTTTTTCTTTTTAATTTTTGCTTTTTGTGTTTTTTGATTTGTCTTTGTTTTTGTTTTCTTTTTTCCTGCTATCTTGAATCTTTTTATATGTTTATTATTTACACTATTATTACTCTGAATTTTTTGTTATGAATCTCAAAAGAAACATTTTTGGCCCCTTTTTCCTTTTTCTGTATTTTATATTTAGTAGTTTGTATAACCCCCTTTTTTGTATTTTTTGCTATTTTTGTTGTCTTCTCATTTGCACCCTTCTTTTTTGTTCTTTTTTCCCTTTTCCCTTATTTTCTTTTCTCTTCATTATATATTGTGAAATACTTTTGCACAATATAAAACCATATAAATATACAGACTTTTGTGAAGTGTCAACATTCCTGGGCCTTCATTTTTGTCACGTCTCGTTTTTAGAATTTTTGTATATTGTGCTTTTTTTATGAAGAAGAAGAAATAAGAATATACTGAAAGAATTGAGAAGAGGAACTGAGACAAAAAGAGAGAGAGAGGTGAAGTTAAAAGAGAGATATTGTTAGAAAGAAAGAAAGAAAGAAAGAAAGAAAATTAAAATCTAGAGTGATAAGAAGGGAAGTAAAGATAAAAGAAAATAACATGGCCTCAGGAGTGAGGAGTAGAGTAAAACTAACAGACCCAAATAATATACAAGGAAGGAGAGGATCAACAGAAGAAGGAACACCGCAATACATGCTGAAGTTTATGGAAGAGATACACGAATTCAGGAAGGACGTTAGTGTTCAACCAAGATATCAATACCAAATTTAATGCATTACACACGTTACTATCCCAAACGAAGGAGGAGGTGAAAGAAAATAAAGAAGATATACAATTTCTGAAAAAAGAAAATGAAGAGTTAAATGTTGAATTGGAAATATTACGAGACCAACTGGCATTAGCAGAACTGAGGGAAAGGGAATCTTGGATAAGACTAAGAGGCTTAAAGGAGGTAAAGAAGGAAGACACTAGAAGGCTAATAATAGAGATACTTGCTAAGAACTTAGAATGGAGTGAAGAACAGGTGGGAAAAGAACTGGATTGTGTATGTAGAATGAAATCCACATTTGCTACTAGAAAAAAACCTTCCTAGAGACATCATCATACAATGCGTGAGAAAATCAGTAAGAGACTACATAATGGAAATACACTTCAACAAAGGGATCTGGTTTGATGGAAGACTACTCATCCTGATGAAAGAGATACCCACTAGAATATTAAGATGACGTAAAGACTATCAATTTCTAGTGGAGATACTAAAAAAAGAGAAAATCCCCTTTAGTTGGGACAAGCTTGAAGGTGTACTTTTCACCTATAAAAAAGAAAGATTTATGATGGATACAATAGAAAAAGCAAAAGACTTCATCAGGAAGAACAAGAAAGAGTTTGGGATGCAACGTAAAAAACGGGAAGAAGAGGAAGAGGAAGAACAGAGGGAAAGGAAGGAGGAACAAAGATTTACCCAGGAAGAAAGAGATACAGGAGAGCGGAGGGAGGAAAGAGACAAGAGAAAAGGAGAAGAAGGGGAAAAAACAAAGAATCCAGCTTTCTTGATTTGAGTGATTGAAGCAACCGGGGGGGAGGCAAAATAAAAGGGGGGAAAGTAATTAAATAAAGTGTTGTTGAATGAGAAAATGTCGGGACTTGATTTATTGACATGGAATGTAAAAGGACTAAATTCAAATAAGAAAAGAAAAATAGTGTTCCAATATCTAAAAAAAAAACAATATAGATGTTATATGTATACAAGAAACTAAAATAAAGAAACCACATAAACATTTATTAACACAGAAAAAGTTGGGGGAAGAATTTGTATCGCTAGGATTGAAAAAGAAAAGAGGAGTGACATTATATATAAAATCAAAATGGAAATCCAGACAAATATTTCCTGATGAGAAAGGGAGATATGTAATGGTGGAAATATTGGTAAATAAGAGTAAAATAGTATTAGTAGGAATTTATGTTCCAATAGAGGAGAAATCTACCTTCTTTAAAGAACTAAAAATGAAAATGAGTCAAATAGATTATAGTAGTTGGTGTATACTAGGAGACTTTAATTGTGTCGTGGAGCCATCTGTAGATAAATTGTCGGGAAATAAAAATTAAAAAAAAACATCAAGGGAAATTGGCGAAAGAATTTGTTGAGATAGTGAAGGAATTTCAATTAGTAGACACATGGAGATTTATAGCGGGGACAAGTAAAGGATACACTTTTTATTTGGATAGACACAACTCATTCTCTAGAATAGATATGGTCTGGATTAGTAACAACCTCATAAAGACTATTAGGAAAGTGGATATACTACCAAGACCATTGTCGGATCATAATCCAGTGGTAGTAAGTATAAAGGGAGGAAATAGAATAGCTAATTGGAGACTAAATAGAACATTACTTCTTAGAGAAGAAGTGGTGGAAGACTGTAAGAAAAAGTTGAAAGAATACTTTGAGTTGAACTTAAACAATGAAGTAGAAATTAACACAGTATGGGATGCAGGAAAAGCAGTAATGAGGGGTTACTTCAAACATTGGAACATAATAATAAACAGAAGAAAACAAGAAAGAAAGGAAAAATATTAGAAGAAATAAAATTAAAAGAAAAGGAATTAATAGAAACCCCAAAGAACAAAAAAATCAAGAACCAAATTAAAGCATTACAGGATCAGATAACAATGATCATGACTGACGAACTGAAGAAAAAACTAGACTATGTAAAGCAGAAAGAATTTAAATTTGGAAACAAACCAGGTAGATGGCTAGCGTACAAACTAAGGAAAGAAAGATCAAAGAAATTAATAATGAGGATGAATTTAGGAGAAAGGGAAATAACAGAGGAATCCCAAATTTAGAAAGTATTTCACAATTACTTCAAAGTATTGTATCAAAATTGGGGAAACTCTCCAAACCAAAGTGATGATTACATTAAAAAATGTGAAATTCCTAAATTAAACGAAACCCAAAGAGAAGAATTAAACAAAGACATAACGATAGAAGAAATTACAGGAGTGATATGAAAAATGAAAGGTCAAAAGGCAGCAGGACCAGATGGACTATCTGCGGAATATTATAAAATATTTTGTACAGAATTAATAGGCCCCTTTTCTTTAGTAATAAAGAACATTCTGGGGGGAAAAGCAAGTACCAAACAGCTGGAAGGAGGCAAATATCGTCCTAATACCAAAGGAAGACAGAGATCCCACACAAATGAAAAATTATAGACCTATATCTTTATTAAATGAGGATTATAAAATATTTGCAGCGATATTAGCTAAAAGATTAAAAGGATATTTGCAAGATTTTATACATGGTGATCAAAATGGTTTCCTACCCAAAAGACAAATAAGTGACAACATCAGGACGATAATTAATGTGATGGAATACTTACATTACCATAATGAAATTAAAGGTACCCCGGTCTTTTTAGACGCGGAAAAAGCGTTTGACAATTTAAAATGGTCTTTTATGCTACACATACTAAGGGAAATGGAATTTGGTGATGACTTCTATAGATGGCTACAGGCAATATACTTGGAACAAAAAGCAAAATTAATCATAAATGGGAACTTAACAGAAGAAATTCGAATTGAAAAAGGAACCAGACAGGGATGCCCGCTATCGCCACTATTATTTATACTACTCTTAGAAATTCTGAATAATGAAATAAGAAAAGATAAGGATATAAAGGGAATCAAAATTAAAAAAGAAGAGTTCAAACTAAAAGTGTATGCTGAGGATTTAGTAATGATATTAGAAGAACAATTGAAAGGGATAGAAAAATTATTACAAAAGATAGAAGAATTTGGCAAAGTGGCAGGTTTCAAGGTAAATAAAGAAAAAACTAAGATATTGACAAAAAAATTGAGTATAAAAGAAAAAGAGGAATTAGCTAAGTTAACAAAATTTGAAATTGTAAAGAAAGTGAGGTATCTAGGTATAAATCTAACAACAAATAATCAACAACTTTTTCAAAATAACTATGAGAAAACATGGAAGGAAATTAAAATGAATTTGAAAAAATGGGATGACCTAAAATTATCAATGATAGGGAGAATTTCTACTATTAAAATGAGTGTTCTGCCTAAATTTATGTTTTTATTTCAGACGATCCCAATTATTTACCTAAATAAAATACTTGAAAATTGGCAGAGGGAATTAGTGAAATTTTTATGGGCAGGAAGGAAACCAAGAATAAAATGGAAATTATTATCAGATGCTAGAGAAAGAGGAGGATTAGGGACGCCGGATATAAAACTGTATTTTGAAGCTGTATGTCTATCCTGGGTAAAACAGTGGATTTTGTTAGACAATAAAAGAAATTTCAGGGAGAAGTTCTTCTACAACAGCAGGAACTAATCTGTTCAGGAGTATCCTTGCAAGGATTTTTCCAGCAATAGAGAGCAGTGTTATGCCTCGATAGTTTGAGCAATCGGATTTTGCTCTTTTTTCTTGTACAGGGTGATGATGACTGCATCTCGGAGGTCTGATGGCAGTTCCCCTTTTTCCCAGCAATTCACAAGGAATTCGTGGAATTTTTCGTGGAGTGCATGACCTCCGTGTTTCCAAGCTTCAGGTGGGATTCCATCAGTCCCAGCTGCCTTGCCGTTTTTCATCTGCTGTATGGCCTTAAGGGTCTCTTCCAAAGTGGGAGCTATGTCCAATTCATTTTTCATTGGTTTTTGTATCATATGTTGGATAGCTGAGCCTTGGACTACTCAGTTGGCACTAAAGAGACTTTGAAAATGTTCAGCCCATCGATTCAGGATGGAGGCTTTATCAGTAATTAATGTTTGACCATCTGTACTGTATAAGGAGCTTTGGACCTGATAAGTAGGTCCAAACACTGCTTTAAGAGCTTCATAAAATCCTCTATGATCACCCAGATCTGCACAGCATTGTGTCTTTTCTGCTATATTGATCCACCACTTGTTCTGCATGTCTCTGAGTTTTTGTTGTAGTTTACTACATGTGAGGCAGAAAGCTGCATTTCTTACATGGCAGGTTGGCTGGGCGAGGTATGCCTGGTGAGCAGTTCTCTTCTTTGCCAGCAGCTCCTGGATCTCTTGGTTGTTTTCATCAAACCAGTCTTGATTTTTCTTGTGGGAGAACCCGAAGGATTCTTCTGCAGACTGGAGGATACTGTTTTTGATATGTTGCCAAAGCACTGTAGGAGAAGGACATCACCCAAGGAGACCTTCTGCTGTGCTTTCTGCAACCGGACTTGTTTATCATGGATTGGCCTTTTTAGTCATCAGCGCACTTGCAGAAAGCGCGGGATGAGTGCTTCCTGAATCTTTGTTTGCAAAGAAAAGCCGGAGAGAGAAAAGAAATTTGGAATTAGAAGGACATGAACTAAAAATGGGATGGCATGGGTATTTAGGATATGACAAAGTTAAGGTGAACAAGGAATTTAAAAACCATGTGATAAGAAAAGCATTAATTAGGGTATGGAATAAATATAAGTATAGATTATGTCCTAAAATACCAGGATGGCTTTCGCCTCAAGAGGCTTTATGTAGGAAGGAACTAAGAGATTATAACTGGTTAACATATAGAATCATAGAATCATAGAATTGCAGAGTTGGAAGAGACCACGAGGTCCATCCAGTCCAACCCCCTGCCATGCAGGAAATCACGATCAAAGCATCCCCGACAGATGGCCATCCAGCCTCTGTTTAAAGACCTCCAAGGAAGGAGACCCCGCCACACTCCGAGGGAGTGCGTTCCACTGCCGAACAGCTCTTACTGTAAAAAAGTTTCTCCTAATGTTGAGGTGGAATCTCTGTTCCTGGAGCTTGCATCCATTGCTCCGTGTTCCAGTCACTGGAGGAGCAGAAAACAAGCTTGCTCCATCCTCAGCGTGACACCCCTTCAAATACTTAAACAGGACTATCATATCGCCTCTTAACCGTCTTTTTTCCAGGCTAAACATACCCAGCTCCCTAAGTCTCTCCTCATAAGGCATGGTTTCCAGACCTTTCACCATTTTAGTCGCCCTTCTCTGGACACGCTCCAATTTGTCAATATCCTTTTTGAATTGTGGTGCCCAGAACTGGACACAGTATTCTAGGTGAGGTCTGACCAAGGCAGAATAGAGTGGCACTATTACTTCCCTTGATCTGGACACTATATTTCTATTGATGCAGCCCAAAATCGCATTGCCCTTTTTAGCTGCCGCATCACATTGTTGACTCATGTTCAACTTGTGGTCTACTAGGACTCCTAGATCCCTTTCGCACGTAGTCTCATTCAGCCAGGTCTCCCCCATCCTATATCTATGCATTTCATTTTTTCACCCTAAGTGCAGTACCACACATACTGGTCAGGATACATTATGCAGCTGTTTTGTCTCTCTCTCCTCAAAAGATTAATCCTCCTCACTATAAAAAGGAAGGAAAAAGTGGTAGGAAAACATGGGAGGCTACTGCTTACACCCCTTCTCAAATAAAATTCGGTGAATGAGACATCTGGTGGCACAATAAAACACCTTTGTTTGTAGATTTGCCTGGAAGTTGTCTCTCATGGTAGCTTGTTGAAGATTGTTGACTTGGAGTCTCCTCTTTAAAATGCCACCATCTGAAAGAGGATATTAAAATAAAAATATGCATGGAGGGATATTTGTTCCTCTGTCACCTTACTTGCTGCTTCCCGTGTGGAAAAAACAGGAAGTTGGAAAATTAAGGATTGGCAGGAACTAAAAGATGAAGGTGTACAGATACAATGGCTGAATTATTATCAAGTTAGGGCCAGAATTAAAGAAGACTTAAAAGACAAACAGTATGAAGAAGTATAAGAGTTTGAGAAAATAATAAAATCAGAAAGGGGACGCCTAATTAGTAATATCTATAGACTATTATTAAAGTACAACACAGAAGAGGAACAAATTAAACACTATATGATTAGTTGGGCAAAAGATATAGGACGTAATATTGGCATGGATCAGTGGGAAAACATCTGGCAAAAAGAATTAAAGTTTACATGTTGTTACAACTTAAAAGAATTTTTTATAAAATGATGTACACATGGTACATGACACCAACAAAAATATCAAAAATGAAAAAAAATAATTTGTCCAATTGCTGGAGGTGTGAAGCTCAAGAAGTTTCTTTCTATCATATGTGGTGGAAATGTGGTAAAGTAAGAAGATATTGGAAAAAAATGAATAAGGAAATTGAAAAAATTGTTGGTTTTGATGTCGGTTTGAGACCGGAATTGTACCTGCTAAATATGATAAACTTAGAAAGTAGGAAAGAGAAGAAAAATAGAACTCTTTTAAATTATCTAGTAACAACAGCACAAATGGTTTTGGCGAAAAGATGGAAGTCTAAAAATATTCCTACGAAAATCTCTCTCTCTCTCTCTCTCTCTCTGGCTTTTCTTCGCAAACGAAGATTCAGGAAGGACTCATCCCGCGCTTTCTGCAAGCGCGCTGATGACTACAAAGGCCAATCCGAGATAAACAAGTCCGGTTGCAAAAAGCACAGCAGAAGGTCTCCTTGGGTGATGTTTTTGGGTTGTGATTCTTTCTGCGTTGTCGTTTCTCTTCAAGACTTGTTCGTCGTGAGTTCTCAAATAAGGCTGCAGCATTGTGGATAGTGCGTCTCCATGCCTCCCGATGTGAGGCCAGGGCGGACCACTGTTGGTGATCAATTTGGCCAAGCCTGAGATGTTGTTTCAGGGAATCCTTGTATCACTTTTTTGGAGCGCCCCTCTTACGCTGACCCGTGGCAAGTTCACCATAGAGTTTGACATTGCTGTTCTCTGAGGCTGAGAGAGTGTGACTTGCCCAAGGTCACTCAGTGGGCTTCCATAGCTAAGTCGGGATTTGAACTCTGGTCTCCTAGAAACCTAGTCCAACACTCAAACCACTGAACTATGCTGGCTGTTACTTAAAATACATGTTACTATATAAATGTATGGAATTTGGTGTATTTGTTTGTTTAATGAAAGTCCCCAGACTGGTTCACAGAACAGAAAAAATATAAATGTTGTTAAATGTAAAATGCAAATGTTTAAAATAATATCTGCATGAAACTCAATATGATTCTCCTGTTAGAGAAGCAGGGAGTTTTCCAAAAAACCCTCAAAGGGGCCAATAAGCATATCTAATATATTTCCTCCAGTTGAAAAGGCCCTGCCTCTCTTTATGTTTTTATTGTGCATTTTGAATTCACATGTTTTTGGTCCATCCCATGAAGCACAGGACAGCTACCATCTTGGCAACATATTTCTAATGTCATGAAAAGCTCATTGTCAAAGCTTGTTTCCCCACTCTGCTCGTTGGGTGCCATTCAGGTAAGGCCCTGCAAAAAGGTCTCCATCCCCTTTTCTTGGTTTCTGAAAGTTGCCTTGGACTACCTGTTGCTACGAGCCCAAATCTGGATGACATCTGTAGAATTGAAAGAGAGGTGTTTTGAGCTTTCCTCCCTATAAGGCAGGGCCAAAACCTGACAGCTAGGGACACCTTGGGTTGTGTCACTAAGCATGACTCACTGAGCATAAGCCACAGTTGCTCAGAACACGTCATTCAAATAAAAAAAATCTAGCCTAGAATATGAGAAAAATATTTCTCTGGTTCAAAATTGTTTCCCAAGCTCTACCTTTAACAAGAGAGAAAAACACTTTTTCAAGCTTTGTTTCTTACACCTTTGCAAGCACTGCTTTTAAGAACACGTGAGTTGTAGGAATTATCAGAAGTAGCAAATGTGGCATGATAACAACACCAAAGGAACGCAAAAGGCTGCCAATATCAGACGACGTCCTCCTTCTGCATTCTGCTGGCATCACTATGGCATTTCTTTTCAATGATGGACCAAGCCGTCAATAGATTTCCCTATTCTGTTTTGGTGCCGGCATTGCCGGCATCTGAAACCTCACACCATTGTCCCCGTGAATATAGCGTAAATGGGCAATCCTGCCAGAACACGTCTGGATGAGATCACAAAGCCAGATAGCGTACACTCTTTTTATTAACCTTCCCAGGTTACTTGTACTGTGTAAAGTGTGTTTCTGTACTTGTGTGTATATTTTTTTGTTCTTATTTTTGTTTTGTTTTTTAAATTTGCCGTGCTCACATCTTCTCATGAGAATCAGCAAGATTTCAAACCAGGAAGTGAACAGAGCTCCATTAGAGCTCCGTTCATGCCTGGGCTGCCTGTCAACGCTACTCAAGGTAGGCCTGATAATTTTGGTATTGTGCTGGGACAGGGACGGTGTTTTTTTGTTTCTTTTTTTGTTTTTGTAGCGGGACAGGAATGTTTGTGTGTTCCTGTCTGATAATCTCTGTACTCTAACCAAAGCAGGTTTTCCACACACTGCCTTGAACAGTGTGAGGTATATGAGAGTGATCTGGCTGCAACATCTGTCCCCCCCCCCTCCCTTGATTGCCAACATTGAGTTGACTGGTCAGGCTGGTGAG
The DNA here is from genome assembly GCA_030847615.1 of Gambelia wislizenii. Classification (NCBI taxonomy): domain Eukaryota; kingdom Metazoa; phylum Chordata; class Lepidosauria; order Squamata; family Crotaphytidae; genus Gambelia; species Gambelia wislizenii. The sequence goes on along the minus strand of JAUMIR010000001.1, from coordinate 338,671,652 downwards.
ACGGGTGTCTCTTTCCTCATTCACTGTTCCATGTCCATCTTTCTTGAAGCTGCACGCTCAGTGGAAGAGGACAACCATCCCTGGTATAAAGAGTGTACCATTCTTTAATCAAGGGTATACTTGTACGATAGTGGCTTGGAACAGTCTACAGCAGCTGCTCCAAAGCAGCCCTGGAATAAGGCACCAAGAACACACAGATGTATGTAATTTTCAAGGCAATATACTGTACTTGCACTGAGATCCCTCTCCTTCAGGTTCTGCCCCTGAGATCTGAGAAACCTAGTTTCTTCCCTTCCTCCATGTTCAATATTTTAACCAGATAATGGGTTTTCTTTTATTATTATTGGGAGTGGTATTTTAACTGTCCATGCTGCCCCTACAGGGTTCCATGGCAGAAAATTGGCCCCTAGACCTGCCATAGTCACTACCCTTGCTGCAAAGTATCTCCAAAAAGTTATCCACCATTGCCCAGAGACAGCAATTAAATTGCTCAGCTGTTGGACTATTGAACCGATCCCCCTGAGTTTCCCTGGTAGTTGATTCTGCAGTCTTAAGTTCCAAGATATGTCCCTAGAACACAAACATCTTAATCACTGTAAAAAGAGATCTTTTATTTAAAAGAAAATAGAAATGCATAGATAGGCTTCTAGACAGAGGTTGTCAGCAACAAGTTACAAGTGATTGGTTTTCTTTCCTTTCATTTTCATTGTACAGTATTTGGTCTCCTTAGACAAGGGTACCCATCCCCTTGTATAAGAAGATCAAATACAATGAAAATTAAAGGAAAGAAAACTGTTTGAGGTATCCTACGCCATTGACATTTCTTTAGGTTTCAGCTTCCAGGCCTTCTTGAAATGAAGATGACACTGGATCCCCCTGGTGCACCATAAGGGTGGACCTCAGACTCCAGAAGACCAAGGCAAATCATCCTTCTTCCACAATGAGCCAAGAAAGTGAAGAAAAGAGGGCTGCCAGATATACCTGCAGTCCGGGGAGGGACAAAAGGTGGCATGCATACCTGGCATGCCACCATGGCAGGCATCCTCTTCCCAGCAGGCCATATGGCCCTGCTGTGCTGGGAGAAGCCCTGTTATGGCAGCCAATCAATTTGAAGCTTGCACTTCAAGCTGATTGGTTGGGGGGAAGAAGCCATGTTCTCCTGCAGGAGGCTCCACTCAGGTCCAGTGACCAAGTATATCTTTCTGGTCACCTCGCTGACTGGGCCTCTCAACATCCACATTTGGGGGAATTCCTTCAGGATAGGGACAGCCACTGTGGCAGCTTCCCCATGGAGAAGATCATGCGCTAGGCAGATGGAAATCAGGAGCCTTCACAAGGTACATCAGGACAGACCTGGCCAACTACACCATTTAATCACACCATATAAGACTTGTTTGTTCAGTGATAGGGCAGAGGAGACACTTGGTGGTGTCAGACCAAGTAGATGGATAACACAACATGGAGAAGTTAAGCATCAGTGCAGACTGAAGGGGCTGCTTGGCCACACATTAAGCCTGAGGGCACTAGTAATAGCTGGCCACACAGGAGTGAGGGGAGCATGGACCAACATGGTGGCAACCCAAAATTCAAGGCAGGGGATCCAGTCTGGACTTTGGGTGTGGAGGATCAGCTTTGTGTGTGGACTTTGGGTGTGAGGGGATACACTGGCACACCTGCTGATGGCAGCTGCAGCAGGTTGGCAAAAGATGGGCCTGCTTCCAGGCCCGCCTTTTTTGGTGGTTGGCATGGGTCCTGGATCCAGCAACATTGGTTTCTTATGTCTCTATCACTGGGAAGTAATGGAGGGTCCCTTACAGGACCCAAGACCACTGGCTGAAAGGACATGCCGTCTTCCAGAGCAGGGTAAGGGAAGGCCTGTGGGCAATGAGCCCACTGGGATTCCCCTCTTGGCCTCCATGATGGTAGCAGCAGGCTGGCAGCAGGCTCATCAGCCAACAGGCGGGTTGGTTGATGCCTGGATCCAGACCCATGTGTTTGTTCCAACCAGCTGTAGCTGCAATCAATTAAATTGTGGCCAATGTTTTCCTAAATGTAATTTTGTGTCTGTGTTTTTTGTTTGTTTTTTTGTTTTGTTTTGTTTTGTTTTGTTTTTTGCAGGTATGGCCTCTGCCTTGGATGTGCAAGAGGGCTGCCGGTCTTACCCAGCAGCTCCTTTTGCAGTCCAGGGAAGGATGAAAGGTGGCGTGCACACCTGGCATACCACCATGCCGAGCATCTTTTCCCCAGCAGACCATGGGGCTCTGCTATACTGAAAGAAGCCCTGTTCCAGAAGCCAATCAGTTTGAAACTCGCTCTTCAAGCTGATTGATTGGGGGAAGCCATGCTCTCCTGGCGACTGGTGGAAGCCATGCTCAGGTCCAGAAACCAGGTATATCTTCCCAGTCACCTCACTGTTTCCCTCAGTTGCTCTCAATGAGCTGACCCACCCACCCTCTGGTCAACAGTTGTTTATTTTGCTATGTTGTTGCATACTCTTCATTCATCACAACTTGGGGGGTGGCATGGGTCCTGGACCCACGAACATCAGTTTCTTGTGTCTCTGTCACTGGGAGGTGATGGAGGGTCCCCTTATGGGACCTGGGGACACCGTACTGAAAGGGCATGCCATCTTCCAGGGCATGCACCTTCAAGGTACCCTAGCAGGGTAGGGGAAGGTCTATGGGCAACAAGCCAGCTGGGATTCCTCTCCTGGCCTCCATGATGCCAGAAGCAGGCCCGCAGTGGGCTCATCAGCCAACAGGTGGGTTGGTCGATGCCTGGATCCAGACCCATGTGTTTGTGCCAACCAGCTATAGCTGTAATCAAGTTGTGGCCAACATTTTTCCAAATGTAATTTGATATCTCTTTTTTTTTTTTTTTGCAGGTATGGCATCTCCCTTGGATGTGCAACAACCTTTCCTGTAGCATTTCCTATAGAAAAATCCTGTTGCCATGTACATAATGTTTCCCATTATGAATTTCCCTCTCTGTGATCTTAACTCTTTGAAGCTGCTGAAAGAAAACCTATGGTGGGATATTTAATCATAATGTCTAGCCAAGTGATGTTAAAAACCCCTTCCATTTCATTAATGCTGCACTTTGTTAAATATTAAATATATACTTTATTTTTACCAAAACTGAGCTGCAAACATAATCGGTTACAACAGGTAATTTGAGGAGGAACTAATCCTAACCTCTTCATTAAAGCTTTTTAAGACTAAGTGCTTTGAGCAAGGCCCGTTTCACTTCCTTATTCCTCAGGCTGTAGATCATAGGGTTCAGCATGGGAGTAACAACTCCATACAGCATGGAAACAATTCTGTCCTGCTTGGGTGAATAGGCTGAGGTTGGGCGAACATAGGTAGCAATGGTGGTCCCATAGAATAGGCAAACTACAGTCAAGTGAGACCCACAGGTGGAAAAGGCTTTGCGCCTGCCCTCAGCAGAGTGCATGCGCAAGATAGCAGAAATGATATAGACGTAAGAGATCAGGGTGACAAGAAAAGCACCACCTCCTAAAATACCACCCACAAGAAGAAGGACTAGTTCAGGGAGATATGTTGAAGAGCAAGAGAGAGCCCTCACTGGAGGGATATCACAGTAATACTGGTTAATTTTATTCAGCCTACAGAATGATAACGTAAAAGTCAGTGAGGTATGAACCATGGAATTGATGATGCCTGTTAGCCAAGTTCCAGCAGCCAGCTGAGCACAAACTCGTTTACTCATAATGTTTGCATAATGTAAAGGGCTACATATAGCAACATAGCGGTCATAGGCCATTACTGCTAACAAAAAAACTTCAGTACCCACCAGATCAATCAGAAAGAATAACTGTAGCATGCAACCCCCAAATGATATTCTCTTATCCTCTGTCAAGAAAATTTGGAGCATCTTTGGCACAGTGACAGTTGGGCAAAGAATGTCCAGCAAAGACAAATTGCTGAGAAAGAAGTACATGGGGGTCTGTAGATGATTATCTGTCCCTATGGCCAGGAGGATAGCCCCGTTCCCAGCCAGGGTGATTAAGTAGATCAGCAGAACCATCACAAAGAGGGAAAGTCGCACTTCAGGGAGATCAGACAATTCAGTCAGGTAAAAGTCCTTCACCAGTGTGGCATTGGCTTTCTCCATGTTGCAAACAATTCTGATCAGTAGGTGTATCTAAAACACAGGGAAGAAAATGTACATTTGTTAACAGTATATCTACCTTTATTATCCTCCTGCTATTATCATCCTTTTCTTCTTTAAAAAAAGACCCCACCCTATCTCGTAACTTGCTGTTCAAGACTACTGTTCTCTCTCACACACACACACATGTACACACACACACCCTCTCTTTTTGCACTCAAGGCCTGAACTGTTGGAAGTGCAACAACGCTTAGCACTGAAGAGTCAAGAATGCCTAAGAGTAGGCAGTAGCATTAGGGTTAGATAGTTTGAGTGGCCCACAATCCTCCCTGCTTGTCTACCTATCATATATCAAAGCTTTAGTTTCTTTCTCTAAAGCCATTGGTGCCTTTGCTCCTCAAATCAGGATCTCTAACTGGCCGCTGTATGGACACACTCTCTATCATGAATTACATTCAAGGAGCAGGCAAAAGGGGCAATTGCCCCAGGTGTCAAGTGTAGGGGCAGCACTGTACACATCTCCTTGTGCTTTCTCAGCTGCAAGATGGAAGAATCAAGCTGTCAAGTGAGACCTCCCCAAAACTTGTCCGAAGAGTCAGAAAAGGCCACACTGCTTCCTACCCTCTCAGTTCAATGATGATGCTGTGGCTGCTGCCACAGGGAATAGCTTATCTCTTCATGCCTTACCAAGGGGGAGGAGTCTTCACAAGCTTTCCCTCAAAATGCTTCGAAAGAGTCACCTGTACCACTGAAGTTGGCTGTGAGTGGGTGGTATGGTAAGGTGGCCATTGAGAGAGAGAGAGAGATGGGAGAGATGGACTTATATAGCATGAGGGAAGGAAGCATCAGTGCACCCCAATAATAGCAGCACCCACCTTGCCTTATCACATGATGTTGGCATGTTTCAGCTGTTCTCCTGTTCTGGTCCTGTTGGAGACAGAAAAACCCATTAGTAATAAGACCCACCTTTACCAACATCCCTCCCAGGACCAGAATGGAAGAACAGCTGAACCACTCCAACATTGTGCAATAAGGCAAGGTGGGATGTGCTATTCTCGGGTTTAACTGCTGTTTCCCTTCCTTTATGCAATAAGCCCCAGAGTGTGTGTCTATCTTCACTGAGAGAACCTATTTTGTGCATATGTCCCCCATTGTCACCCTACACACAACATAGTCAGTAGTCATATTGTTCACACACAGACACAAAGACACAGAGACACTAATTTGCTGCCTCTTCATAATCTCTTTGCCACATGAGAGTATGAGGTAAGATAGGGATCGATTGATGGAGAAAGTGAGTAAGGGCAAATGGAATATTGGGAAGAGTCCCCTCTTAAAGATGTTAACTTTTGAGGAATGGAAAAAGAATAAAAGCAGCCTAAATTGGGGCTATTTAAAGAATCATATCTCTGAGGAGAAGCTCAGGAAAACTAAGATCATTTCATGTATTACAAATAACTTTCAACACTTCTTCCAAGAAGGGCAGGGCCATGTACCTGGTGTCCTTTCCATTCTTCTCCTCATTTAATCTTCTCAGCAACCCTGTGAGATAACTGAGGTGGGAGAGAAGTTCACCATATCCATTTCTAGCTAAAACCCATTGAACTCAATATAACATATTTTCGAGCAGATATCTATGAATGTTCTGGAACTAACAGGGAGTGGAAAAAATTATACCTCACCTGGGGTGGAAAAATACTTGGAGATTGTCCTTACTGGGTGGAGGAAGTGAAGAAGGATAACTGAGTGGGCTATGAGCCAATTTTTTTTCCTTTTACTTGTTTTGAATAAGGTTTTTAAGATTAATACATTTTGATTAAGGAAGGATATCCATGCAGATGGCCTCATGCTAGCTTGCCAGTTAGACCTCAGGTGGCTCATATAATCTCTGTTTATAATACAATTCAAGAAAGGAAACAGGCCCACACAAAAAAGAACCCTATGTATAGCTGGAATTTTGCTTTCCTCTTTTAGTAATGCTAAAAGAGGCATTACTAAAATTTAAGTTGACAAACTACCCTTTGATTTTAAAAAGCAAATTATCTCTAGGTAATTGAAGAAGGTACCTCATCAAATAAGTAAATAAATATGTTTCTTCTTTGGGCCTCTGATTGATTTGATATCACTGGTGGCAAAACCTATTAATGAGGCATCTTTTTTGAACCTCTTTCAACTCCAGCACGTGCTTGTGGGTAGTGCAACACTCTCCAAATGTTTCTTTGTTTTAAACTTTTATACATGGCTTAATTTTTTAAAAAACAAGATGATCTTTGGGTGGCATGCATTAAAATAAATATAACTCCAATACAGGATTTTTTAAAAAATAAGGCATTCTAGCTTATTATTACTGAATGTCAGTAGTGCAGCAACTAAGTTGCGCCTACAGGAAATTTTAAAAGGAAATGGCTGATTGTGGTGGAAGTGCCAACAGAGGTCAAACAGTGAGGGGGAAGATGTAATTGCTGTAGCCACTATTCTTATTTTATTTAATTCTTTATGAACTTTCTAGCTCAGTTGTTATTGTTAGAATAATTAACATTAGGAAGAGCCTCAACAATAAAATGATTGATGAAAGGAAACTGAAGGCCCAGATTTGACATACAGTGGCATGCCTAAATGTGGTATAATAAAAATGAGGTGAACAGGAAATTTGAAAACCATCCAATTAGAAGAGCCCTCCTAAAAGCCTGATTTAAATATTAAAAAAAAATTATAGCAAGATTCCTCAATGGGTCTCCCCACACAAGGCTTTCTTGATATGATATGACTGATATAATGAAACAAACAAATTGTCTGACTTATAAAAAGCAATTACATTGGGAAAGTAATGAACCAAGAATAAAAACTAGAATTACATTATTTTCTCAGTTACATTACATTGGGACAATAATGAACTAAGAATAAAAACTAGAAATGAACTTTTGACTGAAGGTATTGAATGTCAATGATTTACTGACAGACAACTCTATGAAAGGACAAAGATAGATATAAAACTGGAAGATATTGGAAGAGAAACAGTACACACTACACAGTTATAGTGCTGTTATTCCACTTTAACTGCTATGGCTGCCTCCTGTTGAATTCTGGGGTTTGTAGTTTAGTGATGAACAAGAGTTTTCTGGCTGAGAGTTCTAAATGCCCTTCCCTTTACTAAAAATCCCAGAATTCCACAGGAAGCAGCCAAAGCAGTTAAAGTGGAATAATAGCACTATAACAGTATACTGTGATAATCTCCTCAAATAAAATAATCTTCTCTGTACATATGTTATTTATGTTCTATGTTTGTATGTTAATTTTGTTGCATGTCAATTGTGTTGTAATGTCTAATATAATATGTATTGTACGTTTTTATGAGAGGAATTTGCAAATAAAAATATTTTTTAAAAATAATAATCTTCTCTAAAGACAACCACCTAATGACTAAACTTTACAAATTACTTTTGGAAAGAGAAATGGAACAAGAAACAATAAAAGACAGTACAATAAAATGGATGCAAAATGCAAAATATTGGATATACAATCAAATACAAAAATTGGGAAAAATCCTGGAGTAGAAATCTGAAATTCACTTTAAGTAATGGTGTAAAGGAAAGTTACTATAAGATGTTACATAGGTGGTACATTATACCAGTCATAATAGCTAAAATGAAGAACAATCAACAAGAAGGAAAATGCTGGAAGTGCTAAGAACAAAGGAATGTTTTTCCATTTACAGTGGACATGCAGAAAAGAAAAGAGATACTGGAAGTAAATACATGACACAATAACTAAAATTTTGAAGATAAATATGGCAATGAAACCAGAGCTCTACTTATTAAATATCACAGACAAAGCCTCAGAAGGAAAAGATAAGAAAATATAACTCTATATGGTTACAGCAGCTAGGATTATCTCCGCAAGAAACAAGAAGTACCAACAATTGATGACTGGTTAAACAAATTAATGGAAATGATGTCAATGGATATATTAATGACACTTATTAAAGAGAACTCATTAACTAGATATGAACAAACATGGAAGGATATAATAGAATCCATGGAGCAAAAACAGATAAAACAAATATAGAATTAACAACTAAAAACTGGAAACAAATGTAAGAATTCTATACTTCTGATTATAACTTATAAGATCAAGATAATTTGTTTAGCAAAAGTCAGGGAATTTTGATTAAGTATGATGAAAAGAGGTTGTTAAAACAAGGCTAGTGGGAATATATTACTGGGCTGGATAAGAAATAAAGAAGAAAAGAAGGACAAATTTTGTTATATTTAATTTATATGTGAAAAAAGATTGTGTATTGTAAACAAAGCCATGATGGAAGTGATTGTTTTGTTTGTTGTTTTGATAAATGATTATGAGGATGATGATAGAAATATCAGGTAGGCACCCATAACTCACATCTTGCCCCATTGGACAATAAATTAATATAGCTAATCATGCTTCTGAAATCCACCTTATTCAAATTTCTTCCAGATTTCCAGACTCTGAATCACCCAGGTTTGGAAGCAGTGTTCTAGAAATTCTCTGTTGCTTCATGGGGGGGGGGGCTATTTTATTGCTTTTTTCAAACTCTTTCAAGTAATATATGTATGAGCATTGCTAACTTTAGGAGAAGAGGGGAAAGGCACACTGAAGAAGCTGAAATCTGCCACAAAGTGAAATTAATTTTAAAGTTACCCTAATCCATCTGGATTTCAGGAGGGGTAGAATGCGAGAAGGAGCAAACAAGAGGAACTGTAAAGGAACAGGGAAAACTTAAATACAACAACTTACAGGATTGGGCCCCAGTGGTATGTCCAAAGAACAACAGTACCCCATTCTGTCATGGGCATATCTGTGCCCATTAACACTACCACACCAGAAACTGCCTGCTATTCTACCTGTGACTAGTTAGGGAATCTTCCTTGCTCATTCTAAATCGAACCTAGGCACAATACCTTAACGTGCTGTAAAACTGATCCAGTGCATTTCGTTGCTAGATAAAAACTAGCCAAAGATATCTTTTATCATAAACAGAAGCCTAATTTAACAATGGTGTTTCTGCAGGTGTGGTTGTGATTATCAGAAACAAACCTTGAGTAACTTTGATATTATCCCATACCCTTAAACTATTAAACAGCTATACCTTTTTTTTTAACATGAAAACTTTGTAAGTAGACACATAGTTAGGATTTGTATAACACTGTTCCCAGAAGGGTATAATATAAGATATTTCAGTTGTTCCTACAAACTCTTTGCAAAAAAAATTCCTTTTTACAAAACAAGATTTAAGGCCAAGGAACAATAATTTACCCAATACCCCCATGGCCTGAGATGTGATATGACTGTAGATCTCAGATCTTTAGCTTATTAAGTGTACTTAGCAAAAGTAATACAGTACATACCTGAGGAGGAGATCTTCAGTATTAAAACATTGGGAGCATTTTAAAAGAATGTTACACGTTTTTTTAAAGCTCTTTATCTTGTTTCCATATTTTCTACAGTGAAGAGGTTATGGAAAAGTAAAAAATATAAATAAATCCAATTCAAAATATGATGCAAAAATAGACACACACACACACACACCCTTTTGATTTTTCAGAGGGCATTTATAATCACCTGCTGAAGACATCTTGGGAGTTGGACCCCGGAGGACTGTCAAAGTTAAGTTACTGCAATGAAGTTTGCTAAGTCACTTGGCAAATCAAGTGTGCTACAAAACTAGAACATCTCAGAAACGATAGGCTGAACACTGTCCAGAAATTCTGAGTCAAAATTATTTCGAACAATTAATGTTTGCAGTCCTGTTACTGAAAAATGTTTCCTTGTTGTTTTCAATGAATCAGATATGGCAGTTACAATAGCACCCCCACATCTGTTGATTCACCATCCACGGATTCAATTATCCACGGATGGTGACAACGGGGGTGGGGAGCAGGGAGGGGAGGAGGAGAGATCTCACCTGGCTCCTCCCTTTGCCCCCAGGATCACTCCCTGATATCACTCCGGGGGTGGAAAAGGTGGCATGGAGGCAAAGGGAGGGGAGGAGAGATCTGCCTCCCACCTCCCTCTCCCCCAAGATCACTCCCAGGGCAGAAATGGCAATGTGGGGGTAAAGAGAGGGAAGGAGAGAAGTCACCCCACTCCTCCCTTTGCCCCCAGGATCACTCATTGGGATCAGTCTCAGAGCAGAAATGGTGGTGTGGGGGTTAAGGCAAGAGAGGAGAGAACTCGCCTCCCACCTCCCTCCCCCCCCCCGGGATCGCTCCTGGGACAGAAATGGGGCATTGGTTATTATCCACGGATTTCATTATCCATGGAGCTCCCTGGAACCAATCCCCCATGGATATGGGGGTCCTGTTGTACAGTCAGACCCCCATATCCACAGAGATTCAGTTCCTGGATGTATCGTGGACACCTGAAACCATGGATAACAGTAAACCATATTAAAATAATGGACTTCTGGTTAAAACATACCATACAGTTGCACTGGAGGACATAGAAGATGTCTAGAGAGGGTGTCTCTCTAGGCATTTTCTAGGATTACATTGTGGTATGTGTCCATGTTTTGTGTCCTGTGGTTAACTGAACCCGCTGATATTGGTTCTGTAGATATGGAGGTCCAACTATATCCAGCTGGCAAGTGGTAGTTAAATTTCATTTAAAAAAACACACAGATTGATCATATAAAATGTCAAAAGTGAGCCAGAAGGATTAGATCAGGAATATCTTACAAACACTAATAAATTTAAAGGTTTTGGTGGAACTGGGTGAAATGTGCTGGGATAGCTGACCTGAACAAACCCAACTCCCTCTCTCCCCTATCCCCAACCTGCACATTTTTGCAGAAACCTTTCCCAAACCTGAAGTCAACACAAAACCCTGAGTGGGGTCTATCTTCCATTCTACTGACCTGGGGAGACACCTTTTTGCCTTGGCAAGTGTCAGAACCAGTTCAAAAGGAACAATTCAGCTTGGAATGAAGTGCTAGGGCGCTTTCACACTTTCACAAATATAGCACTATGATTCCACTTTAGCTGCCATGGTTCCATCCTATGGAATCCTATAATTTCAATTCAGGAAAGGGATTTGAGAATTCTAACCATAGAGCTCCTCTGGGGCCTCCCCAAACTACAAATCCCATGATTTCATAGAATGTTAGCATGGTGGTTATAGTGGAATCATAGTGCTATAATTGTGTGGTGTAGAAGGGCAACATTCCCCCAATAGTTTAGGATTGCTCTCTATCCAGCTAAGTACATTAATAAAATATCTGGCAAGAACACTCCATAGGATACAGCCATGGCACAGTCATTAGTGCAAAAGAAGGAGATGTACTAGGAGTTCTAACTTCGGCATGGTAGGTAGCCACAATCAGATGAACAGCATTGCGAAGAACCTTCTTGACCAGAGGCTGATGGAGAGAGAAATGTTATAAGAGTCTGAAGAAGGCAGTGTAATGTAGTCACAAAAATATCCCAGTTTTCTGTTGTTATGCCTATTGTGTGTAGTGTGTCATAATTTTATCACAGGCCACTACAAAAAACAACTTCAAAAGGATTAGCCAATGTATCACAAAATTTATGACTTTAAGAATACATTTGGCCTCTGGCCATGAGTAAGGCGTCCCTTTTTATTAGCGGTTTGTTCCCATCAATAAAAAAGGGAAGCCTCATGCGCGGCAGCACTACACCCCTGGCAGGGCCGGTTTAAGGGCCCTGCAGCACCTGCAGCCGCAGGGGGGCCCATCGTTGGGGGGGGGCATCCTAACCCTCCTGCTGCAGAAACATTATTTGTAGGAAGGCTTCTGACCCTCGCCACGTATTATTGGTGACAAATTATGTAATAATCTGAATATCCTGTACTGTAAATAGGTTAGGTTACATTGACCTGATATAAACATATGGGGCCCCCAAAATAAAGCACTGCAGGGGGGCGCAAAATCCCGTAAACCAGCCCTGATTCCTGGATTGGCGGAAGGATGTGGCCATCTGGTAAGGTAGCCCTTTCTGTTCTTCTAGTGATCTTGTGAGGTGGTTGGGGACACGATTTTTTGGCACATTCCCCCGAATCTGATAATCTCCTTCAAGTCTAGTGCTTCAACAAATGCAAAGCATATCACAAAAGTTCCTTAACCCAAGCCCTACAAGAGCTAAAATAGTTGCATCTACTCTTCCAGTGTTCAAGCTATCTAGCTAATTCTGCTTTCAGACATTGAGGTTCTATAATCTTGCTTCCATCAAGCTAAGCACAAAGTTGAGGCTGCATGAAAATGAATCCCCATTTTCATGGTTCTACCTGTAATCAACAAAACTGGAGGAAGGATTTCACTTGTTTTCAGGGATAGGGCAAATTGCACAGACGGGGAAACACTAATGGAGCTCTTGAAACTGTATCAGGCTGGTATCTGCCATTTTGCATTTCTCAGAATGTCTCATTCTGCGGGTCATTTGGAGCACCCAGCCCAAACAGAACTTTTAGAGCTCAAGTAAGTTGTGTCATACCCAGAGAGAGATGCACATGCTACATTTAGAAGAAACAATAATTGGGAGACATCCAATAGACTCCACAGAAGGAACAACAGACATGTCTCAAGATGTTCACAAGATGTTCTGTTTACTATAAGAAAAGCCTAGCATATTTCAGCCTATGTGTGCTCCCTGTACCTTCTTCAGGGGCTACATGAAAATGCAAAAGTACAACACATAAACACATACCATTGCTTAAATCATTACACTTGTATATTACCTGTAGCCTGTACATTGCTACTTAAAACCAAACTTCAAAAATTTCTGAACCACAAACTCCTTAATCATTTACTAGGGAATGAAAACATGAGTGAAGGCTTAAGTTCTTTGATACCTTATAGAGTCAGGAGAAAAAATATTTGGGGGCCACAGATATTTTAGGTTGGCTCATTTAGAAGGTGGAAGTAGGGGAGACTGGAGAAGGCATGGGGATAACTGGGTTAGGGTTCTGATTTATCCATTCTTGGCCCTGTCTGACAGCAAACACATAACTGGCTGGAACCTTTGGCTTTGGAGCAACTTTGCAAGTGGGGCTCCGTCTAGGAGGGGGGTGCAGCCCCAAGGAGAAAGAATGTAACACACACACACCAGCAAGCAGAGAATCTCACACACTGAACATTTAAAAAATGGTGAAAACATCTTGCTGAATGGAGGATGTCACCCACCAATCTGTCTCACCCCAAACTACCCTCCCCCCGATGCCAATCCAGATCCACAGGACACACCTGTAAATAATGATGATGATGATGATGATAATAATAATAATTTGTATCCTGCCCCTCTACAAACTGCAATCAGGGAGGCTTACAGCACTTAAAATACATACAAAACCCTCCATCCCACCCACCCCTTAAAATACAATTAAATAATTAAACATTTAAAACATATTTAATAGATACCAAAAAAAACCCCACAATAAAATAGCTGGATAGGGATTGGACTAATACGTTGTTGTTTTTTCCCCTGATGGCCGGGTATCTATTCAGGAAAGGCCTGCCGGAAGAGATCCATCTTAAGAGCTTTTTAAAAGCTATTCAGGGTTGTAATGTGATGGATCTCGTCCGGCAGGCCGTTCCATAATCTGGGAGCAATAGCCGAAAAGGTCCTCTGGGAGGTCGTAGAAAGCCTAGTTTTTAAAAGTTGCAGCAGATTCCTCCCAGAGGACCTGAGTGCAAGGGAAGGATTATATGGAAGGAGGCGATCCCGGAAATAGGTTGGACCCAAGCCATTTAGGTGAGTCCTAAGGTGACAGCCAACACCTTGCACTGGGCCCAGAAACTAATGGGCAGCCAGTGAAGTGATCTTAAGATTGGTTTTATATGGTCTCTTCTAGATGTACCCGAGGCCAGTCTGGCTGCCATATTCTATACTAGTTGAAGTTTCCACACCAAGCATGAGGGTAGCCCCATGTAGAGTGCATTACAGAAATCAAGATGGGAAGATACCAGAGCATGTACCATGGTCTCAAGGTCCCCGACTTCCAGGAAAGGGCGCAGCTGGTGGATCAGCCAAAGCTGATAACAGGCACTCCTGACATTCATGTTTACCTGATTTGTCATCTGGAGCGATGAGTCCAGGAGTACCCCGAGACTGCGAACACAGTCCCTGGAGGAGAGTGTGACTCCATCTGGGACTGGAGGTTGTATCCTAATACCTGGGTTCAGGGCTGCTACCATGAGAACCTCTGTTTTGTCTGGATTCAGCTTCAATTTGTTATTCATCATCCAGTCCATTGCTGCCCTAAGACAATCACTGAGAGAAGAGACACCATCTGAAGTCAGAGCCAAAGACCGAGACATGGAGAAATATATCTGGGTGTCATCAGCATACTGATAACACCCCGCCCCATGCTTCCGGATGAACTCTCCCAGCGGCTTCATATATATATATATTGAATAGCATTGGGGACAGGATGGTGCCTTGTGGGATGCCACAATTAAGTTCTTTCCTTGCAGAGCAACTGTCCCCGAGCATCACCCTCTGGAATCTACCCAAGAGGAAGGAGCGGAACCACTGCAACACAGTGCCTCCAATTCCTAACCTTCTCAGGCAAACCAAGAGGATGCAGAAACTGCAGAATAAAACATGAGGGTTTTTTAAAATCACATTGAAGCCTAAAACTTGCAATTTCACTGTGAAAACCACTGTACATCATGTGTTCTAACAGCACCGGAGTTGAGGTGGGTGTGAGGGGTTTTTGGGGGGTGTTGTTTTGTTTTTGTTTTTTTGCTAGTGTGGATTTGCCCTTAAGTCCTAAGTTAAAATCAGTAAAGCTATGACTTAAATCAAAATTAAAGCAAACACAAATCCAGTCATTTATCATTATTACACCTGTGCAACATCTTACCATTCAGCTGCTGCTAGAATCTGATCATTTGTTTTAGACAGTTAGCCTAATGATCCCAGGGAAAAAATTCACAAAATTAAAGGACTGGAGTTAAGTAAATAATAATCATGTGCAATCTAGAGAGAAAATCATCCCTCAAGCTTTCCCAGAATTCATAATGCAGGGAACTATGCATCCCTTCCTCAAGAAAAATAAGCAGCATTCAAGATCACTCATATGCTGGCAGGCATTTGAAAATCCCTCTAACATTTTGGAGGGGTTTTTTTTTTAATTCTCTGGAGAAGTAATTATTCTAGGATTATTCTAAATACAAATCCATATTTCCTTTTCAGAAAGAGACAGAAGTAGCACATGTATAGCAGCAGATCAACAGTGTAGCTTTAATAGGGAAGAGAAATATGTAGGGCATCAACTTGATCCACTTGGTTTCAGAAGGTATGTGATGATATATCTCTTGTATACTGCTGATCATACAAGCTGGCCATGTAGCTATAACAAATGGTTCAATCAGAAAACAATATTCAAATGAGCATAGGACAGTTTTACCTGTAGGAGGTGTATAAATCAGGAAAAGATGACAGGTACAGCTTCTCATCTGAATATGTGAATAATAACACCTGCTGGAATGCCCTCTCCTATAAAAACTGAAATCCTGATAGCTGACTATTCAAGTATTTCAGATCATTAAATTTTTGAGTTACTGAATTTCTTATTATAAAGTGTCGAACTATTACCCTTCGTACATCATCATCAACAACAACCTTCTTCTAATACTGGATGTAAGTGATTATGTCCCTGCTGGTTTGGAAACTAAACACTGTCACCCACCAAAACAAAGTATTGGCTTCCATTTATTTGGGTAATATGGGTAATGTCATTGAGTATGGAGAAATGTATTTTTTTGCACATACATATATATATATATATATATATATGGGAGATGATGCTACCTATAGTCATTCACTAGGCACACAAGGAACTGGGCTAAGTGAGAAGCTGGAGAGAAACCTCTCACCACTTCCCACTAGCTGTGTTTCTCAGAATGTTGCTGATTGGTACTATGTGACAGAGTGTTGCTCCCATCCCTATGGATTCAAGGAATGCATTGGGGATGCATTGGTGCCAGTGGACAGATACAGAAAGAGCCTTGCACTGCTGTGAACCTAAGGAAAATCTACTGTTGCTTCTGTTTATGAACAAGAAGAAGGGGGGGGCTCTAAAAATCAGCAGCCATCTTGTAAAATTAAGCAAGGTAAGTAAGAACCCTTCCCCTGAAATTTCAGCTGATTTCCCCACCACCACTATCTTACAAAGAAGGGCATCTACAGCCTAGAGTTATTATTATTTATTCTACATATGTATATCTCTATGTGTACATTTATTTATTTATTTATTTATATGTTACATTTATATCCCACCTTTCTTTCAACAAGTTTAAAGAGACTATATCACCCTTATGACAGCCAGGGTGGTGTAGTGGTTTGCGTATATAATATAATAATATACTGAATATATAATATAGTTATGTGAATTGATGGACCTATTATATTTTCCATGAGAAAATGTAGTCACATATGAAATGTCATCAATGCTTTCACCTTCAACTGGCCACAGGTTAAACAGATGTAGGACTTTTTCAGATACCCCTTACCATGCAAGAAGCCTCTGTAACAGTAACGAAGCTGCTGCGCGGCTTCCCAGGCACTAATGGGGAGTGAACGGAGCTCTGTTCACTTCTTGTTTTAAGATCTCACCTAATCTCGCAAGAAGACGATTGCACGGGAAATTTAAAAACACACACACACACACAAAACGTTTTTAAAAGCACATAAACACACTAAAAAAAAGTCCCATGTAAACCACGGAGAGTCATAAAAAGAGTGTCTTGATCTCACCTGGAAGTGTTCTGGCCAGACCGGCCATTGACACACCGTTCATGTGAGTGCAATGGTGCATGGATTTAAACACCGGCAATGCCAGCACAAAAGCTTGAGCTATCAATAAAATGCAATGGGCTTTGACCAATACATAACCACAAAAGGGCAACGTTGTCTGGTATGTGCACCCTTTCATGTTTATGTGGCATTGGTATGACACCACATTTGAGGTGTCTATTAACGTTGTGGAACATTTTAAGAGTTGCAGGCTGGTGTCACACTGCAGAAGTAATGCAGTTGACATCACTTCAACTGACATGGCTCAATGCTATGGAATTCTGTGATCTGTAGTTTTGTCAGCTATTTAGCCTTCTCTGTCAGAGGACTCTGGTGTCACCGCAAACTACAAATTCCAGGATTCCATAGGATGGAACCATGATAGTTAAAGTGGTGCCAAACTGCATTATTTCTGCAGTGTATCGGCAGCTGTAGTGTTTTTTTTAAAAAAGCAACTTTGCCAAGCTCTGATTAGTTTCATGCTTGACAACACTTTGTGATGATCCAGGAAGAAATTTCTTACCCTCCTCTCACAAATGACCAATGGAGGCCCATAGGAGAGCCCTGGCTGGGAAGGGTGAGTTTTTCAGCTGGGAGCCACGTCCCCTTCTTCCACCCTGAAGCTATAACAACTGCTACTAGCTGAGTGTCAAGACCTTGGCTGGGAAGGGGCTCCACACCACTCCCTCCCCCAGAAGACTTAAAAGCGGTGCCTTCTGCTTGGGACCTCCAGCTGGGAAGGGAGTAAGTCTTTCCCTCCCACAGAAGCCTTAAGAACTAGAAGATCTTCAGACTAAAGGACAAGTATACGTGGCCGAGCATGATCTGGGAGCAAGAATTGAGGTGCAGGGGAACGGAAGGCATGGCAGAAACAGAGTGAAAGTTTGTTACAAAGGAAGGCAGGATAGATGTCTGAAAGCTATCCCACCTTCAGTTCACTCTGTCCCCCGAAATGGATCAGAAAGTATACCAACCATGCCACAGAACCTTACCTTGCTCCTTTGCAATGCCAGGTTGGTAAAAAACAAGACCCACATTATCTATGATCTTCTTTTGGAAGAGGATGCCAACCTGGCTTGCTTCACTGAGACCTGGCTGGGAGGGGATAGCACCATAACTTGGGTGCAGGCCCTCCCAGCCAGGTACTCTGTCAGTGAGCACATAAGGGGAAATGGATGAGGGGTTGGAGTGGCTCTGGTTCATAAAAATAACCTTATCTTGACCAGGATACCTATCCAGAAAACAGTCCACTTCAAGTGTATGTACCTGAGCCTGAAGACCAAGGAGAGTCTAGGGATTCTGTTAGTATACCATCCACCCTGTTGTCTAACAGACTCCCTAACCGACCTGACACAACTGATCTCAGAGCTGCTGTTGGAGGCACCAGACTGTTAGTTCTAGGTGACTTCAACATCCCACTTGAGACCAGCTTGTCAAATCTATCTGGTGCAGCTCGGGAGTTCATGGAGTCCATGACAAACATGACAAACATGGGCCTATCCCAATTGGTCGATGGGCCCACTTATTGTGCAGGTCACACCCTCAATGCGGTCTTTAGTACAGAACATGAATATCCGTGGGCGGAGGTGACTAAAACCACCGCATTGTCATGATTGTATCACTTCCTGATCAAGGCTGAACTCAGAGCCACTGTCCATCTTGTCGGTGGTGGAGGACCTATTAGAATGGTCCACCCTCAAAGGCTAATGGAACCAATTGGATTCCAGAAAGCCTTAGAGGGTTCACTGGTTGGTAACACCAGTGATTCTCTCGAAGCCTTCATCAATCCCTGGAACACCAACCTTACCAAGGCTATCGACAGGATTGCTCCCAAGCATCCTCTCCAACCCGCTTCTAATCACCATCCATGGTATAATGAAGAACTTAGGAAGTTGGAGTGGGTTGGACATGACTAGAGTGCATCTGGCGAAAAACTCGGCTCTTGTCTGACAAGACTCATCATAGGAAATTTTTTCGTTCCTATACAGAGGCAATACGTGCAGCGAGGAAATCCTTCTCTTCTGCACGTATTGCACCTGCAGAGTCTCGCCCAGCAGAGCTGTTTAGGATGGTGAGGGAACTGACACAGGTTCCACCTGTGCAGAACGCATTACTAAACCCAACAACGTCCTGCTGTGATGCATTTAACAACTTCTTTGCAGATAAAATCTCTCAGATAAGAGCCAATTTGGACGCCGGGGTTGGAGCAGATTCAATTGATGAGGTGTCCAGTAACTCCATTGATGAGATTATACTGGATCAGTTTCAAACTGTAAGTGCTGATGACGTGGACAAGCTCCTTGGTAGAGTGAGGAAAACTACCTGCCCTCTTGACCCTTGCCCTTCGTGGCTGGCCATCCAGGAGGGTGATACCTTGAGGATGTTCCTCAGGGATATCATCAATGCATCCCTTGGGGGGTCACGTTCCATCTTGCTTGAAGGAAGCGGAGGTTACACCGCTCCTAAAAAGACCCTCCCTTTCCCATCTGTATATGAAGAACTATAGGCCAGTCTCCTTACTACCTTTTTTGAGCAAGTTGATCGAGAGGGCAGTTGCTCTTCAGCTCCAAGCTGTCTTGGAAGAAACCGATTATCTAGATCCATTTCAAACTGGCTTTAGGACAGGATTTGGAGTTGAGACTGCCATGGTTGCCTTAGCTGATGACATTCGCCTGAACATCGACAGAGATAATTTGACCCTGTTGCTGTTACTGGATCGCTCAGTGGCTTTTGATGCAATAGATCATGACATCCTCTTCGATCGCCTGTGAAGGTTAGGAATGAGAGGCACTGCATTGCAGTGGTTCCACTCTACCCTCTCAGGCAGATTCCAGAGGGTGATGCTTGGAGACAGTTGCTCTGCAAGGAAAGAACTTAATTGTGGTGTTGCACAAGGCGCCATCCTGTCCCCAATGCTATTCAATATATATATGAAGCCGCTGGGAGAGATCATCTGGAGGCATGGGGCAGGGTGTTATCAGTATGCTGATGACACCCAAATATATTTCTCCATGTCTCAGTCTTCAGCTCTGACTTCAGATGGTGTCTCTTCTCTCAATGATTGTCTTAGGGCAGCAATGGATGAGGAAAAACAAATTGAAGCTGAATCCAGACAAAGCGGAGGTTCTCATGGTAGCAGCCCCGAACCCAGGGGTACTCCTGGACTCGTCGCTCCAGATGACAAATCAGGTAAACGCGAATGTCAGGAGTGCCTGTTATCAGCTTTGGCTGATCTGCCAGCTGCGCCCTTTCCTGGAAGTCGGGGACCTTGAGACCGTGGTACATGCTCTGGTAACTTCCCATCTTGATTTCTGTAATGCACTCTACATGGGGCTACCCTCGTGCTTGGTCCGGAAACTTCAACTAATACAGAATATGGCAGCCAGACTGGTCTCGAATACATCTAGAAGAGACCATATAACACTGATCTTAAGGTCACTTCACTGGCTGCCCATTAGTTTCCGGGCCCAGTGCAAGGTGTTGGCTGTCACCTTAGGACTCACCTAAATGGCTTGGGTCCAACCTATTTCCGGGACTGCCTCCTTCCATATAATCCTTCCCTTGCACTCAGGTCCTCTGGGAGGAATCTGCTGCAACCTTTAAAAACTAGGCTTTCTACGACCTCCCAGAGGACCTTTTTGGCTATTGCTCCCAGATTATGGAACGGCCTGCCAGACGAGATCCATCACATTACAACCCTGAATAGCTTTTAAAAAGCTCTTAAGATGGATCTCTTCCGGCAGGCCTTTTCTGAAAAGATACCCGGCCATCAGAAGAAGAAAAAAATCTTATTTGTCCAATCCCTATTCAAGTTATTTTATTTTGTGTGTGTGTGTTTTAGTATTTATTAAGTATTTTTAAATGTTTAATTATTTAATTGTATTTTAAGGGGGGGTGGGATGGAGGATTTTATATGTATATTTTAAATGTTGTAAGTTGCCCCAATTGCATTTTGTAGAGGGGCGGGATATAAATAAATTTTATTATTATTATTATTATTATTATTATTTAAGCAGAGGTATGGACATCAAGGGCGGCCATTAAAAAGTGCCTGGCTTTGTTGCTTACCGCAAGTTGGGATGTGAACAAAAACACAGAATGCTAATTTAAATTCTGTAGCTTTCAGGAGCAGTATATTTTACTTTAGTCTGAGGCCTAAACAGCAAAAAGGACATAAATATTAAAAAAGAAATAATAATTCGGAGATACTGCACGCTTTCTCCTTAGGATGCAATTTGAGGCAATATCAAGGGAAGCAATCCCTGCTGCATACTTATTTGGAGCTATAAATTTTTAGAACCATGTTTCAGTGACAGAGCACCTGATTTGCATGCCAAACATACCAGAATAAATCCCTATGATGTCCAGTTAAAAGGCCCACATAGCATAGCAGGTCTAACAATTCCAGGGCCCAGAACCACTCAGTTCCTAAGCCAACTAAGGCTTGAGGATCTGTCCAAATGAAACAGCATAGCAGGTGCCCCAAAACAATGGTTTATTAATCACATGAAGGTGTTAAGGCTGATGCAACAATAAAACCTAAGGCAAAGGCAAACAAGGGCTGTTCACTGAGATACCCACAATGATCTAGACGCTATCCCAATTTCAGTCTTGCAGGATGAGACAAAAAAAAATCTGATTTTTTGCTGCTCTTTAAATATTTTCTCCCTTGTTAATGAAAATGCTGTCAGTTTCCTGAGTAAAGGGGTAAAAGATTACCCCATCCTAACAAAGGAACATTTCCCCAGGAATTCTGAGATGGAAACATTATTTATCCCAACAGCATACGTTGACCATCACCACCTCCTCCTCCTCCCTTTGTTAAAGGCCTGCTTCTTGTTGTTGTTCTTGTGTGCCTTCAAGTCATTCTTGACTTTTGGCACCCATAAGACAACCCTTTCACAGTTTTTTTTTTGAAAGATTTGTTTGGGAGAAGTGCCTTTGCCTTCCTCTGAGGCTGAGAGTGTGTGACTTGCTCAAGGTCACACAGTGGTTTTCCATAGCTAAGCAGGGATTCAAACCCTGGTCTCTAGTATTGTAGTCCAATCCTCAATCCAATACACCATGCTTGCTCTCTGAGACCCGCTTGATTAACTAGTAAATGTCTAGTTACTATGGGCTGGTCTACATGAGGGAATAAAATGTGGATTGGCATGCAATAAGACCAATACACAGCAGCTTTCATTTGTCGCCAAGGTAATTTTGGCAAAATCACTGGTATATGAAGCTATCCATGTTTGCTGTTCACACAGAGGCATGCCAGGGAATCAAGATAGTGGGTGCAAGTGAATTACTCGCTTTTTTATTCTCTTCAGCTTGTCCCTGCCAAACAGTATTTTTTAAAAACAAAACAAAACAAAACCTAAATCCAAGGTGCAGAAGAGCAACCTTCCACTTCAATAAAAAGGAAGAAAAAAGAAAGGCTATTTCATTGTCTCAGCACACAATCGCTACTGCGAAAATCCAACATGGCAGTTCTGGGTGCTGCCTTGTTAGCAAGCTCAGCCCACCCGAGCATTTGTGACCAATCAGCTATCTGCTTCAGGAATGTGCTGCAATGCGATTTGGTTGTCCTAACGAGTGGGAGTGTGCATTTCCCTTACAGTTTTTTAAAAACTTGGGGAAAGCCATGAAGGCTTTTCTCCATGTAGTTTTTCCATATTAACAACAGACTGCTGAGGGATCCCATTTGGACACATAGGATTCCCTCTGAATTCTAAAAGTATTTATTTCACTGTCTGGACCAGCCCTATCTTATGCATCCCTTAAGCTCATAAACCAAGTGCAAAAGCTATCACTCCTCACCAACTCTTCTAGAAAGTGCAGGCCCCTACAGCTGGCAATAGGAAATCTCTCTCTCTCAAACTGTGGAGAGCCACTGCTAGCCAGTACTAGGCTAGATGGACCAACAGACCGGCCTATTATAAGACATGTTCCTAGAGCTACTTGCAATATGGATTCCTGCCATCACATTGTGAGTTACTACAGAGTGGCCACCAGAAAAAACAGGGTGTATTTGTGGTGGTGTACTTGGTTAATAGTCACAAACATTGGAGGCAATACAGGAATCATGAGCAAGCTCATATTTAACTCTTCCATGAGCAGAGTAAAATGTAGATTAAATATTTCTGTTGGGACTGACAGTACGCATTGTATTACAAAAGCAGAAATGGATAAACTCTCGTTATTACTAAAGGATAAATCAATTGAAAAATTTATAAATGACTGGAAACCCTTATTGGACTATATAAATTATAAAGAAGGTATAAATATGCTGAAGGTTTAAATATATATAGTTATTTAAGGATATCAAGCTGTAAGGATAAATTTCAAAATTTTTATGTAAACACTAAGGAAGTTTAAAATATTGTAAATTATTGATTTTGATCAATAGAGGGGGGAGTCAATGTTATATGTAAGTGTAGTAAGTGTATAAATGTTTAGAAAGAGGTGTATGTATGTGTATGTCAATGATACACGTTAATAAGTATAAACTATAATGTTGTACTGTTACATAAGAGATTTAAAAAATAATAAAAAATTATCTATCAAAAAAAAGTTTTGGGAATAGACAAGATTGTGCATGCATGTGTGTATATATACATACACACATACATTGTCCTCAGGACACTTGTTTGCCTAGTCTCAGAGTGAAAAGTCCTCAGAGTGAGAGATCCAAATCCTGAGTAAATTATTTTTTAATTTTATTTTTTAAAATCACTAATTGATTGTTTGAAATTGCTTTTATTGTATGCTGAGATCCTTGGACACTGGGCAGGATAACAATACAGTTCAACTGCCATGTCCACAGGACTGGTATCTGTAGTTTCACTAACCCACAACTGAAAAAAATACATCATCTCTAGGCGTTTTCCAGGTCTTCCAGCACAATTCTATGATATCTTTCCACTGGAAATTGGGCCGGAAGTCATTCATTTCAATAGGGTTCACTATTACCCATGGTTTCATGTAAGTCTGGGAATATATTCCCCATGGATATGGGGGGGGCTGTATTTTAATAAAGATAGATAGATAGATAGATAGATAGATAGATAGATAGATGATAGGAAGAGAGCTTTTTGAAGGGATGCCCACCAACACCTCTTGCTTTGACAGTCCCCTGACAGCATGACATCAGGTGGGCTGTCTGGGGAGTGCTGCAGACGGTCTCTGTGGCTACCTCTCCCACAATGCCTCAGTCTGAGGAAGGATCTCCTGAGAGTGAGGCCTTTGGGCTTGGATTGCTCTCAGCCTGTTCAATCACTCTGGGGAGGTCCTCAGATTGAGAGACTGGGTTGGTGGTCATGAGGGGGTAGCACTGGCAGCAAGGAGGTAGCTGTGGTGGAGGCAGCACAGGGCATTTTATACCACTGTCAATGGTGTGAACAAAATAGGCACATTCCTCGGCATCTCTGGACATTATCAGACCATGCAAATATGGCATGATAAGGATGCCTAATGATTGCGAAAGGGCACGCATACCACACAACATCACCCTTTTGTGATCATGTTTAGTCCAAAACCCTTCCTATTTTATTGACGTCCCAAGTCGTCAATTGATCCCCCATGGCGCTTTTCTGCTGGCATTTGAATCTGCACGCCATTGTACTCACGGGAATGCAGCATCAGTGCTGGTCCAGCCAGAACACTCCCAGGTGAGATTGCAACATCCAGGTAAGTGATGCAATTTTATGACCATCCCGAGTTTACTTGGGACTTTTATAGTGTGTTTATGTGCTTTTTTAAACTTTTACTTTGTTATTTTTGTTTTTATTTCTGAATTTCCCATGCTATGCATTCTTGCAAGAATCCACAGGATTTAAATAGGTGAAGTGAACGGAGTTCTGTTCACTCCTCATTCATTGCTGGGGAAGCCTTTAGTGCAGATAGGAGGTAAGTGTGGTATGGGGAGTTCTTTTTCCAGCATAAAAACAGTAGAAGTTATGCCGCCAAAAGAACAGGTTTAGGTGGGGTGGCCTGAGAAATTCCACTATGTGCATATTGCAGGCTCATAGTTTCATGCATGTTTACATAGCATTTTTATGTTCTTCACCTCTGACATGTTTCCCATGGAATTATATGCAGGGTGAATAGTGGAGACACATGTTTCCAACCTCCCATGTACACTCAGTGTGGATCCCTAAATGGCAATAAATCCTTGGTGAATGGGAGTTTAGGAACACACAGCTGCTGTTATATAGTTGCTGGCTGCAATGCCACACTGGTAGTAATGAAGATTATTTATTTATTGTTTGCTAGGTTACTGAATATCTTAGCTGCTTTTGACAAAAAGTCTAAAAGACTGCTGTACGGTAAGGGTCTCTTCCAAAGTGGGAGCTATGTCCATTTCTTTTTTCATCGGTTTTTGTATCATATGTTGGATAGCTGAGCCTTGGACTATTCAGTTGGCACTAAAGAGACAGCTGCAGAGCTGTTTGGGCTGGAAGTCAACCTGAAGAAAATGGAAGTTCTCTACCAGCCTGCACCACAGGACGAACACCACCATCCCCACATTGCCATTGGCAACTCTGTGCTTAAGTCCATTCAGCAGTTCACCTACCTGGGAAGCATCATCTCCTCAGATGCCAAGATTGACAAAGAGATCGATCACAGATTAACAAAGGCATATAGCACATTTGGAAGACTTCACAAAAGAGTCTGGAGTAATAAACACTTGAGGTGAAGCACAAAAATCAGTGTGTATAGAGCCATTGTACTGTTTATTCTCCTTTATGGATCTGAAACATGGGTCAACTATAACCACCACCTACAACTCCTCAAATGCTTTCATCAGCGCTGTCTATGCACAATCCTAAATACACACTGGACTGACTATGTGACAAATGTTGCTGTCCTTGAGCAAGCAGGGATCACCAGCATTGAGGCCATGATATTGAGAACACAGCTGCGCTGAGCAGGGCATGTTTCTAGGACGTTTCTTGCTAATCTGTGATTGATGTTTGCAGCACAGCAAGGTGCTCTTAAAGACACTGAACTAAAACTGGTTAGAAAATTGGCAACTTAGACTGATGTAGGCATGGTGAACACAATTGCTGCATAAAAATCTGAAGTGATGTTTACATGTTTGTTGAATAAGAATCCTTTAAACAAAAATCACATTTATTTCCATTGAAGATTCCTCTGGCTTTTTCTTCGCAAACGAAGATTCAGGAAGGACTCATCCCGTACTTTCTGCAAGTGCGCTGATGACTGAAAAGGCCAATCTGAGATAAACAAGTCCGGTTGCAGAAAGCACAGCAGAAGGCCTCCTTGGGTGATGTTTCTGGGTTGTGATTCTTTCTGCGTTGTCATTTCTCTTCAAGACTTGTTCGACGTGAGTTCTCAAATAAGGCTGCAGCATTGTGGATAGTGTGTCTCCATGCCTCCCGATGTGAGGCCAGGGCAGACCACTGTTGGTGATCAATTTGGCCGAGCCTGAGATGTTGTTTCAGGGAGTCTTTGTATCACTTTTTTGGAATGCCCCTCTTATTCTGACCCATTCGAGTTCACCGCAGAGTACTATTTTTGGGAGGCGATGGTCCTCCGTCCTAGAAACGTGCCCTGCCCAGCACAGCTGCGTTCTCAATATCATAGCCTCAATGCTGGTGATCCCTGCTTGCTCAAGGACAGCAACATTCATCACATAGTCAGTCCAGTGTATATGTAGGATTGTGCGTAGACAGCGCTGATGAAAGCATTCAAGGAGTCGTAGGTGGTGGCGATAGGTGACCCATGTTTCAGACCCATAAAGGAGAATAGACAGTACAATGGCTATATACACTGATTTTTTGTGCTTTGTCTCAGGTGTTTATTGCTCCAGACTCTTTTGTGAAGTCTTTCAAATGCACTATATGCTTTTGCTAATCTGTGATTGATATCTTTGTCAATCTTGGCATCTGAGGACATGATGCTTCCCAGGTAGGTGAACTGCTGAATGGACTTGAGCACATATTTGCCGATGGCAATGTGGGGATGGTGGTGTTCGTCCTGTGGTGCAGGCTGGTAAAGAACTTCTGTTTTCTTCAGGTTGACTTTCATCAATGTAAATTGTAAAAGGTAACTCATGAATCTGACATTGGGTAACTAAAACCCTTGCCCCACTGTGGCCAGGAATGAAAACAGTAGTATATAATGGGACTTGAGCATCCACAGATTTTTGTATCCATGGGGGTAAATGATGGGTCACAACTTGATTAATATGCCTCCTCTGCAACGTTCTTGACTTGTTAAATCTTAGGTCCTATCTAAATGGTGAAAATAATCCTAATGGAATTTGAATGGAAGGTGATCTGTCGATACGGACGTTCACATCAATATGTCTCATTCAGAAGTGGGGCAGCCATATCCACTGTAAACTCCATCTGGGAAGCCTTCAGAGCTTTTCATGGAGTTTTTTAAAAAGCTCCATAGGGGATGCAAATGTCCAGTTGTTAACACAGTTGCATTCACATTACTGCAATGAGGCGGTGCAAGCTTATTGGCCGGATGAGCGTGGGGGTGGGGCTTGCAAACAGGGAAAGCACCTTCTGCTGCCATGTTAGATTTTTGGTTAAGCGAGAAATAGGTAAGGCAATCAAATAGTGATCTTTCTCTTTTCTCCCTTTTTCTTTTGTAAAGGTGAAATATCTTTTATGCGCACCTTGAGAGATTAAAACACAAAAAGTGTTCCTGTCCCACAATCTACAATCCCACCCTTGTCCTGGCACAATGGCACAATAACCCTCCCCATCACACTTACCTTCTCTCCCGTCGACAGGCAGCCCAGCTCTAACGGAGCTCTGTTCACTTCCTGGACTGAAATCCTGCCTGTTCTCATGAGAAGATGCGAGTGTGGGAAATTCAAAAATAAAAAGTAAAATACACCACAAAAAAAAAAAAGGTACACCAAGCACAAAAGCACAATTTAAAACTTACAAGTAACCCAAGGAGGGTCATAAAAAGTGTGTCACTTACCTGGATGTCCTGATCGCACCCAGAAGTGTTCTGGCAGGACTGCCCATTGACACTACATTCACGTGAGTTAAAGGGCCCAAGGTTTCACGTACCAGCAATACCAGCACCAAAACAGGACAGGCGAACTATTGACAGCTCATCCCTTCAATAAAAAGAAATGCCATAATGATGCCAGCAGAATGCAAAAGGACAATGTTGTCTGATATTGGTGTCCTTTTGCGTTCCCCTGGTGTCATTATGGTACCACATTAGCCACGTCTGATAATCTCCATAGTAAACGAGATTTTAAAAAAAGGTCAGTGGCAGCAGATTTAAAATGGTGAGTAATTTCCTTGTGGCTGCCATCTTGGCTATGGGTCATGTGAAGTTTATCGGGGCTGTAAAACCATTAAGACAGTTTGCAGCTGCTGCGGCTTGCTGCAACTCTGGAGCAATCCATTTTTTCCCTCTCGTATAGACGAGACCTTAGACTCCCCAATGAGCACGGGTGCCATGCTTGCTGAGAGCATGGGAGGAGAAGCTGACATCTCTTCCATACAACCTGGATATAAGGATTGCATCAGTGACATTAATGTTTGTTCTGTGCCAGAACTGGCTGTAATTCCAGCTCCCCCACCCTACTTCATTGGGTACCAAACACTAACACAAATGACATGGCACATGGTATACAGCAGATAAGCATTGCAGTCCTTTTGCTGATGTGATCCATCATCCTCTCGCAGCCAATGATACAATCGGACCTTTAAACAACTTCTACCCAGGAAATCTAATTCTCCATGACTGGCCATGGGGTCTCTGAGCTGGGGTGAGAGTGGGGCTGATGAAAGATGGACTCACAAGGGTTATATAGTGCAGAAGCAAACAACAAAAATAAATATGTGCCTATATGACCTATTCCCCAGATAGCTATGAGAACCAGACAAGCAGGTTAACAACAGAAAATCATTCCCCCAGTCTGATCTCAGCATTCATATATTTTCCTAGCCTCAAGCTGCCAAGTAAATGTAACAGTCACTAATACAAATCAGCCCTTCCTATGTTGCTGGACAGCTGTTAATGTCTGGTCATGATGCTAGCTAGGACTCTAAAACCTATCTGCCTGGCACAGAGGCCCAGCTCACTGCACTCCATTCTCAGATCTTTCATGGAGAACATTTACAGCTGGCCATTGATGCTTCCTCACTAACATTCCTGCCAAAATCATGCAACAATATGTAATGCAAAATAAAGATATATGGAATACAAGTTAAATACTGCATAATATATACAGTATAAAAACTTTGCTCTAGATCACCACAAAACACACAGCATAGCAGGCATAAGGATACATAACAACATAACAGAACAGGCTTCTATTATTTTAGAAACATACTTCTACAGGGCTTTGCATAGAAGAAGAACTTCTAGCAGGCTTGTGGTGTAACAACAGCACACAAACATTTTCAGTCACATCTGGGGACTGGTCATGAATTCATAAACAAACAGCTCTATTTAATATACAGGGTAACAGCAAAATCAAAACATGCTCCTTCTAAACAACTCAGCTTCATGTATCATTAAGTGTGTCCCCCCACTAAAATTTTTGGATTGAGTTTCATATAGAAGCTGATCCCATACTTGTAAATTCTAGTTCAAACATTTTTTTCTCTCTCATTCACACCATACACACATAACACTTTATTGGTTGGCTTCTTCACATTCACACTCATACATAAACTACACACATGCACACACATACGCACACATGCATCTTGGCTCAGCTCGTGTGCCACCCTTTTCAGAGGGGACAAACTACAGATGTTCAAAAAACCTAATTCCACATCTATTTTCCAACTATGTGAGCACATTATTCTTCACATCAGGGGGTGGAATCTCTTTCATGCCCACACCCACTTCTATGGCAGATTCAAACCCCAAGTTGCTGATCTTACTGGAGTTTTATATAACACAAGACCTTACAGGTTGACAAGTGGGCATCTGTTCAGCAAAAAAAAAAAAAAAAAAAGCAATATCAATGTTTTAAACAGTTTGGTGGCATAATCTCTCTTTTCCCAGACTGCCGAAAGACCGTGCGGGGTTGGTGGGGGGGTCTGGAGGGCTGGTGAAGTGGGCTGCCGGTCGGGCCACAAAGCGAGCCCCCCTCTCTGAGTATGCCACAGTCCACCTGTGCCCACCCAAACTTCCTGTAACAAAGGTCTATGCCCTAATTAGAATCACACAGGTCTGTAATAGTGTATCAATTTCAAATCACAAAATATTTAAGAGCCTCATATAGAGGTAGTCCATGTTGATCCAGTGGCTGGCTCCAGGAACAAATCCAGCATTCCACAAGAGGCAGCTATAGCAGTTAAAGTGGAATAATAGTGCTATAACAGTGTAGTACAATGAGGCCCTTAGTCACAGGCCAGAGGTTGTGCCAGGCATGCACAACTGTGTCTTTGCTCACTGTGTTCCAAGTACTGGTAAGAGCATATACAGCATCCTTCATGCTAAACTCCTTTTGAAAACCTTCCATACCTCCATTCATTGCTGCTGACATGCTGTTCAAGAAAGTGTTTGTATATTTGCTCTTCATTAATCTAAGGATACGCTGGTCACATGGCTGAATTAATGAAGTCACATTTGAGGGAAAGTACATGGCATAAACATGATTTTTGATGAGGATTTCAGATGGAGAATGAGCAGAACAGTTGTCAAGAAATAACAAAATATTGCAGTTGTCATCCAGTCCAGCTTCTCTGCACTGAGCAAAAAGATGCTAATACAAAATGTTTATGAAACCAATCAGAAAAGATGTGCATGGCAACCCATGCCTTTTTGTTAGCATAATGGGGGACTGGTAAGAAATTCGCTCCTTTAAAACAGTGAGGACGCAAGCTTATACGTGCCTGCTGCATTAGCAAACCCTAGCAGAGTTATTCTGTCCTTGGCATCCTGAATTCTTGTCTCATCAACTGTAGTCAGTGTCTTTCTGGGGCAATAATGCCAAAACAGTGATGTTTCATCACCATTATAGACATGTTCTGATGTCAAATTTTCATCAGCAATGACCTTGGCAAACTCGTCAAGGAATTTTTCTGCTGCTTTGTGATCAGCAGTTGCTTCATCACCACAAATCTTTAAAAAAGATGCCATGCCTTTTCCTAAATTTCTGCAATCAGCCTGTTGAATATTCACAGTTCCCTTCAATTTTCAGTTCATCATGATAGATCTTTGCTTGTTTCATGATCAGCATACTATTAAATGTCAGCTGTTTGCTGTGATGCTGGCAGATCCACTCTTTCAACACATGATTGAGATCTCCATTTTTAGCTTTATGCAGTGTTTTTTTTAATTTTTAATTAACTTCTGTTCATCATTTTCAGCATAAAACTTCAACAGTTTATCCTTCTGTTTCTTCAGATCATATGTGGTGGTTATTTCACCACCATACTCTTCTGTAAGATGTTCCACACACTGCCATCCAGTTTCTCCAACAGCTTGACTTTCTACGCTATAGCTAAACATAAAGGCTTCCTCTTTTTAATCAGGGGGACCTGCTGCTGGTGCATTCAGCCTACACCCATGGCATTACCCTTTATGAGCATGCTTGCATGGGGTAATCTGGGTATGTGCAGAAAAGACATACATATCACAATTGAAAGACGCTAGGAGGGTCTTTTTCAGAGCCTTTGGGGACACTGAATAAACTATCTGTTATGTGCCTGTGTTTTAATTACAACCCGTCACATGAGGTCACGCGTGATGCTTCCTCTTTTTCTTATCATTATTACCTGTAGTGGTATCTGCAGGACTTTTTGACATTTTCAACAATATCTTTACACCACAGAGCAGAGAATAAGCAAAAAACATAGTGAGCAATGCATTTCGATCTTGGCTTAATGTGGAACTTTGTGGGGAACCTGCCATTGGCACATCTGGCCTGCACACATGCCATTTTATTTCCCTTTGTGAGCATGCTTGCATGGGGGAAACTGTGCATGTTCAGGAAAGATATACATATCATGGCTGAAGGAGGCTGAGAGGGTCTTTTTTCCCCTTAAGGTGCTATCTAAAATGTCTGTTGTGCACCTGTGTTGTGACTACACATGAGGTCAGTGGAATTTTCCACTTGTGATGTTATGTTGACACTCAAAAAGTTTGGGATTTTGGAGCATTTCAGATTTATACCACAGAGCAGAGAATAACACTAAAATGATAATTGACCTCCCCGTCAATGAAAAGTGATGCTTTACTCATGGCTACAGCAGAGTCAGCACACAAGGATAATGAGGATATCCGAAATCGGGACCCATTCGCAAGACAGTAATGCCGTCCTCATGTGCTGTTCTTGTGTTTTTTGGACGCGTCTGATAAATCATAGAACCTTATCAGACTACCGTATGCTGTAATTCCACTATAGAGGAAAGCTGAAACATTGTGGCATTATTATACTAAGTATCGCACATCACCGTAACCACATAATACAACCACCATACAATTATCACATGACCACCACTAGCACTTTAAGAACGGGGATTTTATTTTTGTGATTTAGCATGGGCAAGATTTCGGCGGTTCTTGCAAGAAGACACAAATGTACTTAAAAACACCAATACCCCTTAATTATCAAAGTAAATGAACAAATAAACATTTAAACAAACTTTAAAATGTGCAAACAAAATAGGACAGTTCATTAAAAGTGCATCCTGTAGATTGTTTTCATGTTCTCACCCAGACATTTTCTCACTGGGAATGGAGAGGGGGGAAAGAGGACCATCCATTCATACTGTAATCTCACAACTGCAGCAGGACATGTTTTCATACACTCTTCAATACCGTGAATAGTGATATTGAGCGCTATTGATGGCTTGTCCCACCAATTAAAAGGGACATGTTATTGGCGGCTGGAGCACACACTAATCATGGGTGGATAACAATGTCCTGTGATAGCAGGAACCCATTCACTTAGGGAGCTGGGTATGTTTAGCCTGGAAAAAAGACGGTTAAGGGGCGATATGATAGCCCTGTTTAAGTATTTGAAGGGGGTGTCACATTGAAGATGGAGTAAGCTTGTTTTCTGCTGCTCCAGAGACTAGAACACAGAACAATGGATGCAAGCTGCAGGAACAGAGATTCCACCTCAACATTAGGAGGAACTTTCTGACAGTAAGAGCTGTTCGGCAGTGGAACACACTCCCTCGGAGCGTGGTGGGGTCTCCTTCCTTGGAGGTCTTTAAACAGAGGCTGGATGGCCATCTGTCGGGGATGCTTTGATCATGATTTCCGGTGTGGCAGGGGGTTGGACTGGATGGCCCTTGTGGTCTCTTCTAACTATATGATTCAATGATACGAAGGAAAAAAACACCTCATTGAGGAAAGAATGGATCAGGCCCTCCAGAACCACAGGAGGCCATACAAGCACATTGGCCCATCTCTGCAGCCAGCACCACTGCCATGCACATCACACTCTCCAAAGCCAGGAAGGAGGCCCATAGCATGTGACCAAGGCTGTTCACATCAGGGGACCTTGATCACAGGCTGAGAGCCTCCTTCCTGGCTTCAGAGTGTGTGGTGCGAATGGCGGCAGCTGCAGAGAAGGGACAGTGTCTGTGCAGACGCCATCCTATTTCGTGCAGGTAACAGAGGGACAACGGGGCCTGATCCAGGGCCAGAATACACCAGCGAGAAGCTGGTGTATTCTGGCCAGTTTAGATGAGTCCAGGATCTGGTGCCCACACAAACTGGTATTTGCAAATGCCATGTGCATTGGTGTGTATACTTTTGCCCTGTTTTTTAGGATTGCATTTCCTACTTAGGGGTGATGTTATATGGCTAACCTATTAACCTGCAAGGACAGAACCATGCTAGAGCTTGGCGGGGGGAGGGGGAGGATATCATGGTAAGATTAAGAGAAGAAAGAAATTGTCAAGGGCATCATGTGGGAATGAGGACATCCAGAGCAGCCACCCTTCTCTTCCCACTATGTTAAGGCTTTGTGTCCAAATTATCATTAGTTCCAGAGGCCCAACAGCTGCCTTTTTCTCATCTAAATTAATGTCTTCAAAGCTGGGCTGAATTTTAATGAAGCACCAAGGAGCCAATTTGCCAGAACTTTCACGCTTCTTGCGTAAGTTCCATAGCAGAAGGCTGCCAAGCACTAACTTTTTAATCATGCCCATGTGGGCTTATTAGACTAGCTGGGAATTGACATTGTTACCGATGATATGAGGCAACTAACTTGAACTGATCACCTGAAACCCAGAGGTGGGAGCACCCAAAGGAGCAAACCCTTGGGAAGTTTCTGTTTTGTTTTGTTGTGAGAGTCGGGACCATTAAGCTGAAGCAGTGCATTCATAGTCTCCGCAGTGCATTTCTTTGTTCTGAAAATTCCCTAGGAAAGATTGATAAGGAGAAAAAAAAATAATTGTGTGATCTCCAACTGCAAAAACTACACAGAACATTATTATTTCTGTCCTGAACTTTCTGTTCTTAGACACAGTAGAGTGAATAAAGTACCATCCATGTTAGCCAACGTCTTCCCAGTCTGTATTCATCATTTCTTCTATTTCCTGCTGGCCACAAAAGGATTTTAAAAAAAATTAAGAGCTGCTTTTGGAAGGAAGCAGCTATAAACATGTCAAAGGATGATGTATTTATGACAATAGAGCAGGAGATCAGGGAAAAGGTTGTTAATCCACCATGCATTATATCAAGGATGGGAAATATGTGCCTCTCCAGACATTGTCAAACTGTAATTCCCATCATCCCTCTTTACTGACCATGCTGTCTGGGGCTAATGGGAGTTGTAGTCCATCAACATTTGAAAGGCCACACAAATGCTTGCCACTTACATTTCATTCCTGTCCCCCTTGGGTTAGGAACAAAGTCTCCCCTGGTGATAAACAATTCACTACCCCTGCAAGGAAGTCTGGTGAGCATTTCTTGCCCACCATAAACATGAGTTGTGAAGTACACAGTTACGCCCCAAGCAGTATAAGAATCTAGATGCACACACTGTTGCCAGTATTTATGCTCTCAGTGTGAACATTTGCGTCAATGTAGCAGATCTAGCCTTGCCATTAGGGAGAGTGAGGTGACCACATCAGGCAGCAGCTGCTGGGAGGCTGGGATGCCATCCTTCCAGTTGCTCCTCCAGAACTCACCAACTGTTCCCACCTCTCAGTGGACCCGCTATGGCTTGAGTCCAGGTTATTTGAAGGACTGCCTCTTCCTTTATGGGCCCATTAGGGCTCCTAGATCATCTGGAGAGGCTCTTCTCTCTGTCCCACCACCCTCTCAGGCTCATTTGGTGGGAACGAGAGAGAGGGCCTTCTCAGAAGCTGCTCTTAGGCTTTGGAACTCCCTCCCATGAGAGGCCAGATCAGCACCGTCTCTGCTCTCCTTTCAGAAAGAAGTAAAAACATTCTTATGACATCAGGCATCCACAATCTGATGGGGGCTGGGCTTTTATGTGCTGTGTAGTTAAGTTTTTAAGGTGTATATAGTTTTATTGCATTTTAATATTTTAAATATTTTAACATTGTAAATTGTTTAATCTGTTTTTTAAATTTCATATTTATATTTTTTAATGATTGTGTATTGTTTTAGACTCATTGTTAGCTGCCTTGAGTCCCTATATTGGGAGAAAGGCAGGATAGAAATAAATATAATAAATAAATAATAGAGTTGCATGGGCCACTCAACCTATCCTGTCCTGCCCTATCCCTAAACTAGCTTGCTGACTCAGATGTGATATCCCATGGCTGTAGAAGAGGTAACATTCAGTTCCCATTCCACCAAAGCTTTTTGGACTGATCCTGCATTTCAGACCATCTATTATCTATTTGTTGATACTCGCTATACCCAGCATAGCATACACCATTATTTACATATATAAAATGCTTTGGTATGTTTCTGTTCCCACTCTGCTGATTGGCCACTTTGGAAACATGTCAAGAGTATGAATATTTGACACATTAATATATAACCTTTCAAATCAACTGTAATGGCTAGTTTCATGCTGAGAGCCCCTCTGCCACTGCCATGCAATCACACATAGACACAGATACATAGACACACACAAAATGCTAGACACACACACATCACGTGCACCAGGAAGTGAGGGCCTCTCCACCACCATGGAACCATGCATGCATACACACCACACTACACACACCAGGACATGAGAGCCCCTCTGCTGCTGCCATGTAACTGCATATACACACACCACACTACACACAGAGATACACACATCATACTACACACACACACACCATGCTACACACACACACACACCAGGACATGAGAGCCCCTCCACCGCTGCCATGCAGTTGCACATACACACATGCAGAAACACCACACTGCAAAAACACCATGCTGCACAAACACCACACATGGCAGGGTGCAAGAGCTCCTCCACCACCAGCATGCAACCATGCATACACACACACCACACTACACACCACGCTAGACACACACCACACTACACACCAGGATGTGAGAACCCCTCCACTGCCACCATGCAACTGCACATACACACATCATACATACACACAATGCTACACACACACACCACATGTGCTAGGACACTAGAGCCCCTCAGCTGCCACCATACAATCACACAAATACCCCACACTACACCTACACCCCCCCCCACATACACACTACCCTACCCTACCCACACACACCATGAGTTCCAGGATATGAGAGCCTCTCCACCTCCACCATGCAAAAACCCCACTAATGCCAGGACATGAGGGCCCCTCCACCACCATGTTTAGAAATGACTTGAAGCTTTCCACATGTTTCCAGCCCAAGAGCAAGGAGCAGCTATAGACAGCACAGAAGGGCCAAAAGCAACTACAGACAACACAGAAAACCATGTTGTGGTGGCCAAGACTGAGGGCTGAATGCTGCTCTTAAATAGCATTTCCCCTGGCTCCTTCAAGTGTGCTGCATGATTGCAGCCGGTGATAACTTGGCCCTGGTTCTTCCAAGACTCCCACAGCCAGGGCCTGAGTCTGCAAAGAGGTTGTGCCAACCGCTGCAGCCAGGGGCCTAGTCCTGTAAGGAGAGGCAGATCCTGACACCTAAGCAGCCAATCAGCACACTGAAAATTGCAACATACCCAAGAGAATTATATGTATAGATTTGCCATTAAGTGGGATTCAACATGATGGCAACCCTCTCAAGTTGCCATGAGATTCCTTCATGGGCACCGGTCACCAACAGCCCTTCTCAGGTCTTTCAAACTCAGGGCCATGGCTTCCTTGTTCGAATTAATCCATCTGTAATATAGTCTTCTTCTTTTCCCACTACCTTCCACTTTCCCCAGCAAAATTTCTTTTCCAATGAATCACATCATCTCATGATGGCCAAGATCCTGCATCACACACATAGCTAAGATGCTGTGGCTATACCCCATCTCCTGATCTAACACTCAAAACTCACCTTAAAATCCAGGAAGTCATGCTGTAGGGCTGTAGTTCTGGTGAGCAGGGTGATGGACAATGATGCATCCAGCCCCCTCCCACCAGTGAGCATCAGTGTAATGAACAGAAGCAGGGTGCCCTGTGGGGTCATGTTATAACTTCCTGTCTAACCACAGGTTGATGGAGGAAGTGAACTGGATATGTCACCCTTCAGCATCTTGCTCACCAGTGCCATAGAATTTCTTTGCTCAGTATGGCTGCCTGGCTTTTAAGTGGCATTTGCAGTTGTAGCAATGGTGTCGACATCAAAAATGAGAACATGAAATGGCTACATAGTCCTAAACCTAGCTTGCTACATCATAACTAACAGAATGTTAACCAATATGTCAAAGTACAATAGTTTCAGTTTAGTCATTTCGGCGTCTAATGAGAACTCAGTCTTGATTTGTTCTAGGACCCATTCAGTAGTCCTTTTGGCAGTCCATGGTATCCACAGAACTCTCTTGCAGTGTCACATTTCAAATGAGTTGGTTCTCTTCCTGTCAGCTTTTGTCCTGAACATAGGTCAGCAAACACCCAAGGAAGCAGGTGGTTGGCATGTCAGAGCTGTTGGATAGTCAGTCCAGTCCAAGTCAGTCATGGATTATCTGAGCAAGAGGCAGTGAGAAGCACAAGGGTGGTCAGCTGGTCCAAGAGTCATTGACAAGTCAGTAATCCAAATGTAAGAGCCAGCAAGTAATAAACAAAGTCCTCAAAAAGTAGCCAATCAAAGAATCACAAGAACCAGAATTCTGTCAGTCAGCCAGTTGCAAACAACAAAGACACAGAGGAGATGCTGGGAGATTTGTGGCCAGCAATCTCAACAACACCTGGGGCCTAATTAATTAGCATCTTAGATTTAACCATTAGTAGGCCCAGCACTTCTCTCTTCACTGTTCAACAAAGGATGGTGGTATGTTGTCTTCAGTGTCTTCCATCTTGTGCTGGAGTCCCCCTGTTTCCCCAGTTACCATCTCCTCAGAATCAGAGACAGCACCACTATCAAGAACTGCAGCTAGAGCACATGGGTCACTTCTCTTGGCCAAACACCATGGCTAATGTTTCACAGATTTAAATTCACATCTTAAAAGAAATAGAGAATTCCTGTCCATCATGCCAATTACATATCCCCATTTCTAGGGAACAGAATGAAATACTGCACATATCCCATATACAGTATAACTCAGAATTAACCTCACACACTGCTTGGGGTTTAAAGGGAATGGGTGGGACTGCTGCTGGTAAAATGCTGTTGCCCAGCTGCCTCTCCTTTTAGGACTTTATCAGATGTGGGGAAACGTGGCACAAAACCATGTCCCAAATTGCGTCAGAAGAATGGGATGATAACAGAAAGGGCGACATTATCATACGTCCACATCCTCAGATGTTCCCAGGGCATAGCACTGGTACAGACAAGGCATCAATTTTTTATTGATAGGCTAAGCCGTCAATAAAAAGGGACACCTTATTCATGCCTGCACTACAGCCCCAGAACAGCTGAAGGATGTCATCATCTGATAATGTTGCCCATGTCTGTTATTGTTGCATTCTTCTGATGCAGTTTTTGCCATGTCTGAGAAAGTCCTTGGTCTTAGGACTTTTTCAGACAGTACTTACTACACTAGGAGTTCTCGCTAGAGGCACAGCGCTGTCTCGTGGCAGGGGGTCCATTTCAGACGCCGCCGTCCCTCTTCTGAAATCATCTGTTTCACTTCCGTGAAGGATTAGAAGCAGCCGCACCATATTTCGCCAGATTTTATTCACTGAAGTTGCCCGTGATTAAAATATGGCACAGCCACTTCCAATCCTTCACAGAAGTGAAACAGATGATTTTGGAAGAGGGACAGCGGTGTCCGAAATGGACCCTCTGCCGCACAATAGCGCCGTGCCTCTAGCAAGACCTCCTAGCATGGTAAGTACCGTCTGAAAAGGTCCTTAGACTGAACTTTAAAGGATCTGTCCAAGGTGCTAATCTTATTTGGAGAAGGATAAGATTTGGTACCTTGGGTGCTCATTTAAAGTCTGGACTAAGAGACAGAAAGGATTTTATAGGGAAGCCAACAGCCACCACTGCTGCCAGTCTTTGTTCCCTGATCGCCTCAATGAGCAGGAAGAGCCAGATGTCTGGAAGCTTGTAGGTATCTTATACATGGGTAAGTTCCCCTATTGTCTAAATACCCTGAAGGCAGCAGTTCCTGTCTGAGCTTGGAAACTAAGCAGGGTCAGGCCTGGTAAGGACTTGGAAGGGAGACCACCAGAGAATGCCAGGTGCTGTAAGCTATACGTCAAAGGCAGGAACTGGCAAAACATCTCTGTGTAATCCTTGCCTATGAAAGCCCTATGAAATTGGGGTAGGAAGGTCTCCATAAGATGATAGGCAACTTTGCTTTTAAGCTCCCCTATGGAAGCAGTTGGACATTTTTTTTGTTGTTGTTCAATAAGAAACATTTGCATTCAGCACAAGATCATGGAAGCGGATGTGCTCCTGTGGCGCTATAGAGCATGCAGATGTGCATTCTCAACCAATGCATATCCCTCTGCCTCAGCCAAAACTGGTAGCAATCCTTCAGATGTCCATTCGGCTGCAGATTCAGTTACAAGCTGGGTTATGTCCATTCAGTGAAACTGAGGAGTATTCTGCATAGGCTTGAATAGGAATATTTTGGTATTTCCAAAAATAGCCAAATCTGGCCTTTGTTTGGTAAAATAAAAGATGAGGATTTGTGATTGTGTTGACCTTTTTTATTTGTGTGTGTGTATTAACTAGGGGATTGTCTAAATGACGGAAATACTCCTCATAGAATTCAAGGAGAATACAATTTGTCTAAATACCATCCTGCATCAATCTGCAGTATTTGGGGGGGGGGGCCAAATCCACCAAAATCTCCAAAGCAAAAGCCTTCACAGCTTTTCCCAGAGTTTTTTAAAAGCTCCACAGGGAATGTGCATTCCTGCTGATTGGGACAATCTGATTCACATTTATTTGCATGCCCGATAATAGCAGAAGTGGAAAGCTGATTGGTCAGATGTGTGCAGGGGAGCAGAGCTTGCTAACAAGGCAAGCACCCAGAACCACCATGTTGGATTTTCACCTTAGCAATCGTGTGCTGAGGAGATGAAACAACCTGTTTTCTTCTTTTAAAAAATTTGTTTAGGCAGAATATCACACTTTTGCACCTTAGATATGCTTTTTTAATTTAAAAAAATACTGTTTGGCAGTGGCAACTGGTGGCAATAAAAATGTGAATAATTCACTCGCAACCACCATCTTGATTCACAGGCATGCCCGTTGGAACAGTAAAAGTGGATAGTTTCACATGCCTGCAATTTTGCCAAAAAAAAAAAAAATTAAGACAAATCAAAGCTGCTTTGAATTGGCATTAGTGTGCATCAATCCACATTTCCCCCCTCATATAGACAAGCCCTAGGTTTATATGTTTGTGGGTATTGCTTTAAGTTTTAGAAGCCTCCCTCAGTTTATGAAAAAAGCTAAGAGATAAATATGTAAAATAAGTAAAAGAGATTTGGGACAAAGCAGTTTAACGCTCACAGACCTTATTGTATTTTCATTTGTAGAGAAACGTGTTTTTTTAAAAAAAAAATGCTCAAGATTAAAATTCAGGGGATGGCATCTCATTTCATGGGAAGGGAGTCAATGAGTGTGACATTTTGTAGCAAGTTTTAAACATCTGTTCTTGCTTATATTAACAATCATTTGTGCAATCCTATTTGTGTTTATTCAGAAGTACGCCCCATTTAATTCAATGAGACTTACTCCCAGGGAAGTTTGTATGTCTGGCTTCAGAAAACAAGAAGGTTCTGAACAGTTTAGCTTTTCAGCTAAACATAAGGACTCAGATTG
The DNA here is from genome assembly GCA_030847615.1 of Gambelia wislizenii. Lineage (NCBI taxonomy): Eukaryota > Metazoa > Chordata > Lepidosauria > Squamata > Crotaphytidae > Gambelia > Gambelia wislizenii. The sequence goes on along the minus strand of JAUMIR010000001.1, from coordinate 338,630,466 downwards.
CTTACCCAAATCCAGTTCCTGCTTCTTAAATTGTCAACATTGCACTAATCTAAAACAGATGGATCTCTGGTGCCATCTAGTGCCTGTTCTAAGACTGTACATGGTCTTTTCAATTAAAAGAAATGAGAAGACTCAATTGTCTGTAGGCCCTGTTTTTAAAGCTGTGAGTACCAGGCAAGGAAATTGTATGGAGTCAGCATTCTACTACTCTGTGTGTGTGTGTGTGTGTGTGCGCGCGCGTGCGTACCTTCAAGTTGCCTGTTACTTAGGGCAACCCCATGAATTTCACAGGGTTTGCTTAGCCAAAAAATACACAGAGGTGGTTTTGCCAGTTCCTTCTTCTGAAATACAGCCTAGAGCACCTAGAATCATAGAATTGCAGAGTTGGAAGAGACCACGAGGGCCATCCAGTAAACCCCCTGCCACACAGGAAATCACGATCAAAGCATCCCCGACAGATGGCCATCCAGCCTCTGTTTGAAGACCTCCAAGGAAAGAGACCCCACCACGCTCTGAGGGAGTGTGTTCCACTGCCAAACAGCTCTTACTTTCAAAAAGTTCCTCCTAATGTTGAGGTGGAATCTCTGTTCAAAAGGTTGCCAAAATGACTATAGGTTTTCCCTGGTATTCTTTGACTCAGGTTTCTACCATGTATTTGAAAATTCTAATGATCAGGAAATACAGTTGTCCCTTCATATCCTCTGCTAATTCATAGCCCCATACCTTCTGTTACCTTATGAGAATGATGGAAATCACCATGCTGACCACTCAGGATATATCTGTTCCCAAGCTTGGAAAAGTTGCCTTTTTTGGATTACAACTCATTCCCGCTGGTTATGCCAAATGTGGGATTCTGGGGTCATTGCCCAAAAAGTACCTTTCTCACACCGTGATTTCATCACTGTCCACTTTTGCAATATTTTATAATTTCACAAAATGGAATTTATAAGTTCCATAAAATTAAATAAATTGTATCTCAGGCTTCTGTTCAGAAGAACAGCCCCAAACAAATGACAACATGCAGCTTTCTTCAGCACTTATGCATAACTGAGGATTGGCTGAAATAACTCTTCTTCATTTAAAGCTCTTTCTTTTCCTAGCTGAATTTTTACCATTTAGGTGCTATTGTGGAGCCAGCATGATGTAATGGTTTGAGTGTTGGACTATGATTCTGGAGACCAAGGTTTGAATCCTCACTTGGCCATGAAAATCCACTGGGTGACTTTGATCAAGTCACACACTCTCAGCCCTCTGAAATCCCTGTGATAGGTTCACCATAAGTCAGAAATGACTTGAAGGAACACAACAACAGCAAGTAGCTATTGTAGTTTGCCAAGAGAACTTTCACCTTGTTACCCTCTACGGTTCAGGGTCATGGAGACCCTCAAAATAGTGACAATAATGTGGGGAATTAATGAACTCGGCTTGGCCATGCAAAGAGGGGGCAACAGATAGCGGATCTATTTACCTTTGTATACTGATAATCAGGAGGAGACATTAAGCTAGATAGTACAACAAATTGATCTTTATTTAGGAAAAAGATAATAACAACATTCATGCACACATTCAGGCTTCAAGCATTCATGCAAGACTAACGAATAAAGTGGGAGATATTGAGATACAGGGATAAATAAGGGAGCTGTTTGTGGGTGATATGACACCTGTCCTGCAGATATAAGAATCATGGAAGAAACCAGCAGAGTGGGGGTCCCAATCTGGAATGGCTGCACAGACAGACATAGTGTCCTTGGGAAGGGGATCCACAAGCGCTTGAGTGGAGTTTTGGAAGGGTTAATATTTGTAGTCAATATTTGCCTTCTGGGGATGGGATTCAAAGTGTTTCTCAGAGTTGCTCAAGTGGAGACAAAGGCACTCTGGATATGTTAATGGTGTCTTAATGTGCAGATACTTTGCGGTTAAAAGGGAGGAAGCAACTTCCTTTGTTTTGGGACAGGTGAAGGAATGAGGGTCGTTTCCAAGGTTGAGCCTTCCAGCCTTGGCTGATGGGATTAGCCAGGTGTACATGCCTTCAGCTGCCTTGCAAATCAGCATTTCTTTAGAATTTAGGTGGCCCCTCCTTGAGTGCATACCTAACTGAATCTAAATGCTAGTCTTTGCAATTTGTTGGAATTTTCCAGGGTTGATGGCCGCACTGTGTAGAAGGCCACATTTGACCTAATTAGAAAATATTGCCAATTATCAATATAGATATGGGGCTGAGGATGTCAGGGTAGGTAACAACCTATATCTTGAATATGATATATAAAATGACAGTAAGCCACAGAAATTGTAGGCTTCTAGCAAAATCACTTCAAGTAAGTGTTGACTTACAGCCAAATGATTGAAAAAAGTAATGTTTGAGCATATTAAATAATAATTGTTGTATTGACAATCTATACAATATTGTAAGTTTTGTTATAGTTTGAGGATGAGTTTGAAACAATTTTTTATCTAAGGAATTCAACATACTGGCCTCAGTACTACTGGTAGGGCCAACTAGAGTAGACCCATTGGCTCATTTGCTGAATTGTGAGTCAGCCCTTATGTACACGTAAATCCCATTACTTCAATGAGTTAATACCAGTTGGGATTCAGGCTTTAACTGCTAACCTCTCATGGCAATAATTATTACACATTTGCTTCCGAGTATGGTAAAAGAATGGTAGCAGAGCTTGGAAGTAACAAGCTATAACTAGTGGGTTGTTTATAATTTGTTCCATTTTCCAATAGTGGCATTATAACTAAATTACCTTACAACATGATTGAAACTTAACAGGAGATAAATTAACTTCTTTTGCAGTGCAACAGTAATGTTTAAAGTTAATTTTCTAATAATTGGGTATGGCCTCAGCAAATAATGGAGGAGGAATATTACATGGTTCAGATGCTGACTTTTGCTATCCCTCAAGCTGATGCATTCAGTTTTTTTAAAATTACTATTTAGTTTTTTGGGGAAAAATAATTACTGTACTATGTAGTTAGTCTCTAGCAACTATTTTAGTTAATTTTGAGAAACAGGAGAGTAAAGACATCACTTATTTAAATTACAACTATAACTACTCTGGGGCATGGAACTGTAACTGCAGCAAATTACTTTTTAAAGTAACTTTCTATGCTCTGGTCAAATACCTGGACTCTGATCAAACAGAGTACACAGAGAGTAGTTGGCCTATGTGCACAGAGTCCTTTTACAAAATGGTCAGGAGCTTGGTGAGAAAGCTGGAGCAGATGGGACTGATTCAAAACCTCACATTGGAACTGCCTGCATGAATGGCTGCTCATTGGAAATTTATCTTTCCAAGAATTGGGAAACTTTGTTGGACTGATAACCAAATTGGCTCTGGGCAGGCAAGCACACCAAGGAATGAACATCCACAATGGGTGGGATAACACTTGAGAGTGGATCACTGACGTGTGGCCTCTGACATGAATACCCAAACTCCACTTACATACACATTCTCATCAAAACAAACACACAGAGAGATACAGACATTACCCCTTCTGCAGACTCTTGCACTGCAAAAAATGCCTCCACTAGCAACAACGGACAGAGGTTTATAAAAGCCTCCTTAGATCATAGAGAATTAGGTTTTTGGAGTCATTGCTCATCAGAAAAGTGTTCTCCAATACAGTAGCCCCATATGGACTCATACATACCCATACTAAGAAGAAGGCCTTGCAGTTCTGCTTCCATTAGCACCAAATGAGCCTTTTAAAAATGCTGGCTGGCATCCCACATGCATTATTGTAACTCACAATGACAAAAATCCAACTTATGCTATCATAACTCACTGTTTTGGTCATTGCAGAGAATGGAATTCTGTACCAACCATATAGTGACCAAAATCTCACACAGATACACAAATACAAAACCACATTTTCTCTGCTCCCAACATGGCCATTTCCTGGATGATGGAGTGCAGGAGAATGGCAGAAAAATGTCCAGCTGTTTTCCTACAACGGATGGAACAGCAACAGACATCCTCTTGGATATCCTAGGGTTTTTTAGCCACTCCTGTTGTGCTGACAGCATCAATTACATCATCAGAAAAACAGAAACCAACATGTCTAGTTTAAATATGTTTGTTGGAAAGTACTAAATGTGATGTTAATGACATTGGAATGGAAGGAAATTCAGAATCAGATCATCCTGTTCAAATCAACTAATGAAAAATTACACTTGTTTCAATAGCTAACATTTCCTTAAATTTAAAACTTTAGTTGGTTGAGCAAAAATTGATATTTGGGGTATATTGAATGCCATTTTGCCTTCTTGACCAATTAAGCAGATTGGGTAGGAGACTAAGGCGTATCTCAGGGAAAAGGAAGGCCTCATCTCCACTATTACATTGACCACCCAAAGACAAGGAATTTGATTCCTTTTGGTTAGTAAGTGTCCATAAATGTTCAAGCGCATGTGGCATTTCACAATTCTACCTCCACGAATTCAGCCCTAATAATCAATGATCTTGGGAACGAGTTCCTATGAGCCATTTCTTGTGCTGCATGATTTCATTTCTTCCCTGAGGGAGAATGTGTGTTTGGCACTTCACGAGTTTCCCTTGTGGTTGGTAGATGGCCCAATAAATATTGTGGTGCCATCAAGGCCTCATATTTTCTCTTTATCTCTTTATCTGGGCTTCATCAGTTTGTAGCTTAAAAACTAAATAAATATCTATTTCTATCTTATAATATTTATATAAGTTTTTCTCTTTCACTTCAGCTTCTCTGAACTCCTATTCTTCAAACTGGGAACCTCTTATTTCTGTTTTTCCACACTGTCTAATAGAAATTAGATAACTTTTATACATAATTGTGATGGTATGTTAATTCTAATGAGTGGTTTCTGGTGATGTTGTTCCATGAGTGCAGAGCACCTACAGTTTTTGGAAATTTACAGGTCTTGCTAGTTCACATGTAAGACCACAAGCCCTAATCTGGCAACAAATCCAGAGCTGAGAACCCTTCCAACAGCCTGGTTTTTATCAACTGAAACTCCTCCTCTGACCTAACATGAACCTCTCTCAAAATGTGAGGTGAGTCTAATCATTTCGTTTTCAATGTATGTCATGTGCGCTAATGTAGCATGGTGGCAGAGACACAGGGCTATTAAACAGATAAATGACACGGCTAGATAATGCATGTGAGATGCTATTTGAATATTGTTTTATATCATCCTCATCCTCATACCAACTCTATAATTTAATGGAAAACCAAGGGAATTTTCTACAATGATTAATTAGTTCAGATCCATGTAACTGATAAAAATGAAATGAATAATAATGTTGTATATATTCAACAAGGTATACAAAAATGGGGTGGAAACCCTGGTCCTCCAAGAATACATGTTAATAACAGGATGTAAGAATTAACAGACAAGGTAAAGTCTGATGCAGCAGCTAAAAAAAATCAATGCAATTCTAGGCTGCATCAATAGGAGTATAGTGTCTAGATCAAGGGAAGTAATAGTGCCACTCTGTTCTGCTTTAGTCAGACCTCACCTGGAATACTGTGTCTAGTTCTGGGCACCACAATTCAGGAAGAATATGGACAAGCTGGAATGTGTCCAGAGGAGGGCGACCAAAATGGTAGGAGGTCTGGAAGCCATGTCCTATGAGGAGCGGCTTAGGGAGTTGGGTATGTTTAGCCTGGGACAGAGAAGGTTAAGAGGTGACATGATAGCCATGTTTAAATATTTGCAGGGATGTCATATCGAGGATGGGGCAAGCTTGTTTTCTGCCACTCCAGAGACCAGGACATGCAGCAATGGATTCAGACTACTGGAAAAGAGAGTCCATTTAAACATTAGGAAGAACTTCCTGACAGTAAGAGCTGTTCGGCAGTGGAATGCACTGCCTCAGAATATGGTGGAGTCTCCTTTGGAGGTTTTTAAGCAGAGGCTGGATGGCCATCTGTCGGGAATGCTTTGGTTATGTATTCCTGCATGGCAAGGGGGTTGGATTGGATGGTCCTTGTGGTCTCTTCCAACTCTATGATTCTATGATTCTAATGCACATAAGACAGGAGTAACAGACATGGTAAAGCACACAATAGGATAAGAGTAAAAATGTCAATATCACATTAGAACCTAGGTAGGCTTAAAACAATATACTGGCGCAGTTATCATAAAAATGCACCATTTTGAATTTTATATTTCATTCTAAAACTAGAAACCCAGCCTAGTGAACCTCATCCCCGAAATAGGTCCAGCACTTTGAACAGCTACTTCAAAGTCTGGGCCCCGAGTACATTCCCCTGCCCCCAGACATGGAAGCCAGTAGTTGCCACTGATTTCAGGTTTAATCATATTTTAATTTAATCTAAATGTTATACTGTATAGTTTGTTGATGAGATTAGATGGGTGATTAACTCTAATTATATTTCTCCATCTGTGTATGTGCCTTCAAGTTGCTTGTTGACTTAAGGCAACCCGATGAATTTCATAGGGTTTTCTCAGGCGAGGAGTACTTAGTGGTATCTTGCAGTTAGCTTTCTCTGCAATACCTACAGCACCTGATATTCATTGGCAGTCTCTGGCCCTGCTTAGTTTCCAAGATCAGATGGGATCCCGTAACTTCAGGGTATTTTGTTGTTGTTGTTCTGTGAGTTCAAGTAACTTCTGACTTATGATGACCCTAATGTGAACCTATCATAGGATTTTCCAAGGCTAAGAATGTGTGACTTGACCAAAGTAACCCAGTGGGTTTTTATGGCCAAGCATGGATCCAAACTATGGTATCCAGAGTCATAGTCTAACACTCAAACCATGCTGGCTCCTTCTCAGGATATTTAGGCCATACATATATTTCTAGTTCTTGTTTATGCTTGTGCCCCATGGTACTAGTCCAAGTGAAGGTATGTTGATAGTAGTGACCTTATATAATCTGTCAGGGTCTACCTTCTTCTTGAGTTAGAATTCCACTGTTGAGTGTGGGCCTGTATAACACACAAGTAGAATTTGATTTCCTACCATGGTTGGCCACCAGTTAGTGACATATGCATACTCAAACTGCCAACTGCCCCCGACAGCAGCCAAGTCCCACAGCAGGTCACTGAGATTAGGACAGTGATGGCGAACCTATGACACACGTGTCAGCACTGACACACATAGCCATTTCTGATGACATGCGGCCACTGAGTCGGCCGCATGCGGAGAAGGATGTTTCATCCTCAGCTCCTGCATGGCCGAGTGCAGCAGCTGAGGATGAAACATTTGCTGTTCCTGAGGATGAAACATTTGTGACTAGAGTCTTGGAGTTACAGTCTAACTCTAAGGACATTTTCAGACACAAAAGTCATCCTGAGGACTTGGGAGAGGTACGTGCCTGTTTCATGACAGGGGGCCAGTTTCTGATGATGCCATCCCTCTCGCATTACCCTCCGTGTTCCTTCCGTGTCACATAGAAGGAAAAGGTGCCACTTTTTATTCACGAAGAACTTCCATGAGTAAAAAGTGGCACCTTTTCCTTCCATGTGACACAGAAGGAACACGGAAGGTAACGCGAGAGGTACGGTGTCGTCAGAAACTGGCCCCCTGCCATGAAACAGGTGCGTACCTCTCCCGAGCCCTCAGGATGACTTTTTTGTGTCTGAAAATGTCCTAAGACTCTAGTCACAAATGTTTCATCTTCTCCTATTAGATAATAATTCATTTTTGGTTTATTAAATACAATATAACAATTATACATTTATATTACTTAAAATATAAATATCGCAAAATAATGTTTTTTCTTCAAAGTGACACACCACCCAAGGTATGCTCAGTTTTTTTGGTGAAGTTTGACACACCAAGCTCAAAAGGTTGCCCATCACTGGATTAGGAAGAGGCAAGGGGAAGAGAGGCACTGGGCAGCTGCACCTTCCTCTCACTTACTCAACCCAATTTGCAAGAGAGGCAGAAGAAAAAATGCCCAGTCACCTCCCTCCCTCTCCATTTTGCCTCCATTACTGTTTAATGGCTGCTTGGGGTTGGGAGGGAATGGCCAGGCACAGGTTTGGCTACTGCCTGAGGGAAGGCTGGCCAAGCACAAAGATACACAGGCTTGCCATCTAGATCTCAGCCCATATTTCATCAAGACAGTTGCAATGTCTAAAATAATACTCATAAAATGACTGATATAACTTTTTTTATTTAAAAAATCATTTACCAGCTCTCTGAATATGGAAATGGATCTAGAGAGAAACTGCACCATGGTGAGAGAGTTCATTCTTCTGGGATTCTCTGAAGGTCCGGAGGAGAAGTTCCCCTTGTTTGTGATGTTTCTTGTCATCTACCTCATTACTCTAACAGGGAATCTGGGGATGATTGGGTTAATCAGGATCAGCACCCGGCTTCACCTGCCCATGTACTTCTTCCTGTTGAACCTGTCAATTGTTGACATCTGTTATTCATCAGCCATCACCCCGAGGATGCTAATGAGCTTTCTTTCAGAGAACAAATCCATTTCCTTCAATGCATGCTTTTCTCAGCTCTACTTTTTCGTTGCCTGGGTGTGCACTGAGTGTTTCCTGCTGGCTACGATGGCGTATGACCGTTACATGGCAATCTGTAGCCCATTGCTCTATTCAGCAATCATGTCTCAAAGAGTCTGTGTCCCCTTGGTTGCTGGCTCGTGGCTCATCGGCTTCACAAATGCCATGATAACAGTCTGTTTTTTAAGCAGAGTACCATACTGTGGCTCTAACATCATTAGGCATTTCTTCTGTGATACTCCTCCCCTTTTAGCACTATCCTCAGATAGCTACATCACTGAAACCATCATCTCCTTCCTAGCTGGGCTCACCACCATTGGATCACTGTGCATCATCCTCTTATCTTACCTGTTCATTCTGTCTGCCATCCTCAAGATCCGTTCTAGTCAAGGCAGGCACAAGGCCTTCTCCACTTGCACTTCTCACCTGACAGCAGTAACCATCTTCTACGGGACTCTGATATTTACATATCTGCGCCCCAATACGAGTTACTCTTTGGGCCAGGACCAAGTGGCATCTGTGTTCTACACTGTGGTGGTCCCTATGTTGAACCCTCCCATCTACAGCCTGAGGAACAAGGAAGTGAAGGAGGCTGTCAGGGAAGCCATGAGAATGAAAATAAACTTGTAATAATTTACAGAATTAGTTAAGTAACTTGAATAGAAGGAAGTTACAAGCATTTAATAAAATAACTATGAAAAAATTAAACAGAAACCTCTCTATATTATAGAGTGTGCCCTCTGTGGACTCCAACATGTACACTTGGCACCCTTTGTATATTTGATTGTATCCATTGAGGCCTAAATTAAAGCAATTGGTGAGCTCCTGCATAGAAAGATTATATCCAGCATGTGGCTACAATCTGTGACCTGGTGTAACCCACCCACCCCTGCCAAATCCATCTTTTCATTGTGGCAGCCCCTGAAGACAGCCATTTCCATGTCAGTGGAGAATAGGAGAAGCAGCAAAGATACGTCCAGCCATTTTCCTTTAGCTGGCTGCATATCCTTGAGAACCTTCTAAGGAGAAACTAAGGCCTTGTTTTCTGCTGCTCCAGAGACTAGGACATGGAGCAATGGGTTCAAACTACAGGAAAAGAGATTCCATCTAAACATTAGAAAGAACTCCTTGACCGTAAGAGCTGTTTGGCAGTGGAATGCACTGCCTCCGAGTGTGGTGGAGTCTCCTACTTTGGAGGTTTTTAAACAGAGGCTGGATGGCCATCTGTCGGGAATGATTTGATTGTGTATTCCTCCATGGCAGGGGGTTGAACTGGATGGTCCTTGAGGTCTCTTCCAACTCTATGATTCTATGATTCTGTGACCCCTGAGAATCGCAAAAGATGCCTGTCACAGTCCGCCCAGCTAAAGGCAAATAGCTAGACATGTCTCTGCTACTCCCCCATTCTCTACCAACATGGAAACGGCCAGAGTCAGGGGGTGCTACACTGAAAAGATAGGTAAGAGTTTGTTTGTTTTTGTTGTTGTTGGAACAGGATTTTGACCCCCAACAACACCAACAAAGTGGATTACAGTCATGTAAGTTGGACTTAGCCATCATGGCTCACTAACAAGATGCCAGCTACTGACTTCCTTTCCTATTACAGGGGTTCCATTTTTCTTCCCAAATCCACAAAGTCTACACTATCTTCATCAACTACTGTTTTTTTCAATGGTCACTAGATTTATTTTGTATACATTTTAACTTTACTTAGCAATACTGTGACTGGCCTTTTTTTTTGTTTTTGCCTTTTATTCCCATTATCAATGATTCAGGATATGTGTGTTTGTGGGTGGGTGTATCCCAATCAAGAACATTATTTCCTGAGATGGGTTTGTTTATATGAGGCAATAAAATGTGAACTGTTGCACAGTAATGCCAATTTGCTACAGCTTCCATTTTTCTCATTTTTTTTTCAAGATGGTGTGCATGCAAAGCCACATGCGGTTGTTGTTCAAACAGGCATGGCTGTGAATCAAAATGGCAGGCAGAAGTGCGAAAGTACTCGTGGTTTTACAGTTACAAGTTGCCACCAGCAAACAGTATTTAAAAAAAAAAAGCAAACCCAAGGTGCAGAAGTGTGATCTGCTTAAATAAAAAGAAAAAGAAAAGAAAGCAAAGGCTGTTTCATCACCTCAGTGCACGATTGCTACAGCAGAAATCCAAAAACATGGTGGTTCCAGGTTCTAGCAAGCTCTGCCCCTGCACATGCCGAACCAATCAGTTTTCCACTTCCGCTCTTATCGGGAATGCACAGCAAACCAAATCGGTTGTCCCTACTAGTGGGAATGCTTGTTTCCTTCAGAGTTTTTTTTTTTTTTTTAATATAGGGAAAACCACAAAGGCTTTTCCCTCAGAGTATTTGGAGTTTTTGCCCCCCTCCTTTCAAATACAGCAAAATGAAGCAGGATCCAATTGGGACAAAACATATTTTCCTTCAATTCTACGAGGAGTATTTTTGCCATGTAGACAAGACCTGATAGTAGTTACCATTTCCAGAAAACCTGCTTTACAGTAATCTGTAAATTATTTCTTAAGGGACTACAAGACTTTGGCTGGCATCCTGTTCAATATTTACACGATTGTAAGCCAGACTTATGATCTCATTACTTTGGGAATTCATATTTAAAGTTGTTAATGTCCAAATGTGTCCCCACCCCCCACCCCAAAAAAGCCTGCCACTTAAGCCAAGCAGTGCCCCAACCAAATGGTTTCCAAGGCACTGTATATCTGTGCTCTGGGAAATGATGACTTCAGCACTCTTTGGATCATAGGGCATGTTGAGACAAACAGCTGTGGCAGGATCTCTCCAGCTGCCCTTCTCAATGCACCCCATGATCAGGAGCACGCTGCAGTCATCATTTCCAAGAGCCCTGAACTTCAGCAACTTGGAAGCCATTCAGTCAGAGTGCTGCCTCGCTTAAGAGGTAGGTTATGGGGGCCGGGGGCATCGGCAGAAGTAGCTGTGATGCTGGAGCTCTGACATCATAGCTACATGTGACAATGCAGGATCTCACCCTTGATTTATTTGTTTATATTTCTTTATTTATTTATTCAACAATTTATACTGAATCCTTCTACTCAATATGTACTACTAAAAGCAGTTTGCAATAATTAAAATCACAGTGTTGTTTTAGCTGCCACCACCTAACAGTGCTATCCTATTGAAAACTGCACTGAATATGAAGTTGTTTGATTGGTTCAAATGAATCCAAAGGTGAGGCCTTTTAAACCTCTCTCTGTCTATGCACACGCATGCCTTCAATTCACCTGTTGATTTATGGTGACCCCATGAATTTCATAGGGTTGGCTTAGGCAAGGAATACTTAGAGGTGGTTTTGCCAGTGCTGTCCTCTGAAATATAGCCTACAGCACCTGGTGTTCAGTGGTGGTCTCCCATCCAAGTACTAACCAGAGCTGACCCTGCTTAGCTTCCAAAATCAGACAGGATCTGGTGCCCTTAGGGTATTTAAACCTTTACCCTAACTTTTTTATTGTGCAGCATGTTTTCGTTTTTGCTGATTGAAGCCAATCACATGTGCAGGGCCAATTGCCCAGGACTTGCACACAGATTGGCCCACGGAGTTGACAGGAAGTGAATACTCATTTCATGAAAAAGACGCAGATGACTGGTCCATAGTCCACATTTAGATTGTAAGCCTGGGGGCAGGGAACAGTCCAATTAACAATTGGTAAGCCTTTTTGGCTAAAGGACGGGTTATAAATAGTCTAAATAATAAAATCATCAGAATAATTATTGAGTTATGTTGAAAAGTAGTTCCTTCATGGCCAAGATAATGTAAAAAGAGCTCTTCAGTGAGGTGCCATTTCTCCCTAATTTGCAAAGGGGGAATAATGCATATTATGATTATGATTTATTTATGTAGCAGCATCAGTGTACATGGCACATTACATGACCAGTTTACAATTGTTTATTTGACAGTTCCCTGCCCTAAGGGAATCTAATCTAAAAATACTTGACACACAAGGAAAATGAGATGGCAGTGGGGGAGGGAATTAAGACCAACAGATGCTGGCTGCTGTTTTCTCCTTCTGAGACCAGATCAGTGGCCTTTGGGATGCAGGGAAGGCCTTTCATCAGCGGCTGTGCCTAGGCATGATGGAGCTGTGCCTGCCCATCATTCTTTCCCTCTGGACACCACAGCAATGGTAGTTATGATGGAGGGAGGGCCTTGGCAATAATTAAATAATTATGTACTTCGGTTTACTAGCTGTAGTACCCAGCATTGCTCAGGAGAATCACTGACCATCATTAACAATTGTTCAGTTTCAATTGTTCTGGAAGATGATTGCCTAGCTCTTTGGATGTTCAAATGTTCCTCACAGTGCACATCACTCTCAGTTGCCCTTGAGAAAGCATGCCTCCTTTGATTAGCTGGCAAGCACACTCCTCTGTGTGAATAAGAAAACCAAATGCCCTCCAGGGTTTTGCATAATGAATTTCAGGTATGGCATGTAGGTGATATATTAAGTCAAGCCATCTCAAACATACCATCCAGATGATTATCCAATGAAATAATAATTGGAATCCTGCTTAGCATGCCACTCCCAGGTTAAATTCATAGTACCACATAGCCTATATTTTAAGTCAGATCATCACAATCATGCCCCCCAAAGTTTGTGAAAATCCATCCAACTATTTTCACATGAGGTAATAACAAACAGAAACTTAATTTTATTTTGTATAGATTTGTGACTAAACCTTCACCAGCTTTAGCCCTATACAAATCAAGTAACTGCTATTTAAAAACAATGAAAATACTAAGCATGTCACAAGATCTGATGGTGATTAATTTTGTTGATGCTTAACAGAATGGATTTATTTCACTGGGTGCTCTAAGAAATATATTTGGTTACGCAACTGTTTTGCTTTATTATGCTCCTGGGAAATTTTGATTAAATTTGAGGAAAAGTAAGGGATGTACCTGGTGAAATTCTAATAGGCAGAGGGAGATGGCAGTGGGTGTTGCACAAATCACTCAGGAAGAACTGTCCTCTTTTCTGGTTTTAAACCCAGCCTAGATGGCCTGAATTATTCTCCAAGTATGTCATTCGAATGTATGCTTTTCCTTAATGTTATGTTGGTGCACAACAAAACATGTATTATTCAGCAAGCTGATCTTTAAAGAAGCTGCTGATTATTTGGCTTATATCACCATGATCTGAGTAAACAAGATGGGAGGAATTGATCTCTGGACCTCTATATCCCCCTGGGCTCTTGATGCAGAACCAGCTTAGATTGGATCATAGAATTGTTGACGTGGAGATTTGTGGGTCCATATATTCCTACTGTTCCTCAGTCCAGATCTGCAATGCAGGATGCAGCTATAGCATTCCTGATGAATGCTTGGCAAGCCGTTGCCTGAATACCTCCAATGAAGGAGAACTCAACATTTCAAAGGTTTTCTGCCCCACTGCCAAACTGTTCTCCCAATTAGGAAGTTTCTCCTAACTTTTTGCCAAAATCTGTTTATCTGCAATTCACATTTAATAATTCTAATCCTGCCCACTGGAGCAAGAGGGAGTAAATTGCTCCATCTTCTGCAAGACTGGTATTCAGACCTTTGGAGTCTGTTGGAGTCTGCTATCATCTCTCCACAATGCCGGTGTGGTGTAGTGGTTTGAGTGCTGGACTATGACTCTGGAGACCAGGGTTTGAATCCCCGCTCAGCCATGGAAGCCCACTGTACTCCTTGCTGCGGGGTACAGAAGCAGTGGTTTGTGGGCCTGACAAGATGTCTTGGGAGGTGTGTTGTCTCCCTGGGGCAAAGATCCATGATGTGACGGAGAGGCTGACAAGACTCGTCAAGCCTACGGATCATTACCCCTTCCTTTTGGTCCATGTGGGAACCAATGATACTGCAAGGCACAGCTTTCCGAAGATCAGAAGAGATAATGAGGCTCTGGGGAGGAAGCTGAAAGAAATGGACACACAGGTTGTCATCTCGTCTCTTCTGCCAGTTGAAGGGCATGGTCCAGGAAGGGAGAGGAAAATAGCCGATGTAAACAACTGGCTCCATAGATGGTGTCGCCGAGAACGATTTGGATTCTTCGATCATGGGCTGCGTTTCCATGAGGGGGGACTTCTGGCAAGAGATAGGGTACATCTCACAACAGTTGGCAGAAACATTTTTGCCAACAGTCTCAAGAATTTGATCAGGAGGGCTTTAAACTGAGTCATACGGGGGAGGGAGACAGTATTCTGGAAGGCAAAAGGGCTGGAGAAAATAGTCAAACTGTCATAGAGGGAACAAGGCAAACAGCACAAGGACCCAACAGTGGGAGGCAAAAAACTTGCACAGGCGAACACACGGTCTTAGATGTCTCTACACTAATGCACAGAGCATGGGAAATAAGCAAGACGAACTCGAACTCCTAGCACTACAAAACAAATATGATATAATAGGCATTACTGAAACCTGGTGGGATGAGTCACATGACTGGAATGTAGGAATAGAGGGGTATAACCTTTATATGAGAAACAGGCCAAACAGGAAAGGAGGAGGAATAGCATTATATGTCAGGGATATTTATACCACTGAAGAGATCCATGACATCAAAGCTAGAAGCCAGGTGGAGACTGTCTGGATAAAAATTAAAGGGGAGGGAAACAACAGGGATGTTATTGTGGGACTCTACTACAGACCCCCAAGTCAGATGGAGGAATTGGATGATGCCTTTCTAGAACAGATGACCACACATGCAGAAAGGAGAGATGTAGTAGTGATGGGTGACTTCAACTATCCTGATATTTGCTGGAAATCTAACTCAACCAAAACTTCAAGGTCTAGCAAATTCCTTACTTGCCTGGAAGACAATTTCATGGTCCAAAAGGTGGAAGAGGCAACAAGGGGGTCAGCTATTTTAGATCTGATCCTAACCAACAGGGATGACCTGGTTAATGGGGTGCAAGTGGTGGGATCCTTAGGTGAGAGTGATCATGTTCTCCTGGAGTTTATTATACAATGGAAAGGAGAAGCCAGGCATAGTCAGGCACACATTCTCGACTTTAGGAGAGCTGATTTCAATAAACTCAGGGAAATACTGGGGGTGGTCCCATGGTCAGGAATATTTAAAAAAGAAGAGACCTCAAGATGGATGGGACTTTCTCAAAAGGGAGATACTGAAGGCACAATTTCAAACAGTACCATTGAGGAAGAAAAATGGGAGGTGTCTCAAGAAACCAGGATGGATGACTAAAGAACTTTCAAAGGAGCTGAGTTTTAAACGGAACATGTATAGGAAATGGAAAAAGGGGGAAATCACCAAAGAAGAATTCAAACAGATAGCGAACACGTGTAGAAGTAAAATCAGAAAAGCTAAAGTGCAGAATGAGCTCAGGCTTGCTAGAGAGGTTAAAAACAATAAAAAGGGGGGGTTGGATATGTCCGCAGCAAAAGGAGGAAGAAGGAAATAGTAGGGTCACTACGTGGAGAAGATGGCAAAATGCTAACAGGGGACACAGAAAAGGCAGAATTACTCAACACCTTCTTTGCCTCAGAGTTTTCAGAAAAGGAAAAGGGTGACCAACCTGAGAATAAAGGAACAGAGGACACAATAGGGGAAATCAAGCACAAAATAAGCAAAGAGGTAATACAGGAATGCCTTCTTAATCTAAATGAATTTAAATCTCCAGGACCAGATGAACTACATCCAAGAGTATTAAAAGAGCTGGCAAATGTAATCTCAGAGCCATTGGCAATAATCTTTGAGAACTGTTGGAGAACAGGAGAAGTCCCAGCAGACCGGAGGAGGGCAAACGTTGTCCCCATTTTCAAAAAGGGGAAAAGGAGGATCCCAACAATTATCGTCCAGGTAGTCTGGCATCAATACCAGGGAAGATTCTAGAGCAGATCATTAAACAGAGAATCTGTGAACATTTAGAAGGCAATGCCATAATCACAAAAAGTCAACATGGGTTTCAGAGAAACAAGTCATGCCTCACTAATCTGATCTCTTTTTTTGATAAAATTACCAGCTTGGTAGATGAAGGGAACACTGTGGATATCGCATACCTTGATTTCAGTAAGGCCTTTGACAAGGTTCCCCATGACATTCTTGCAAACAAGCTTGAAAAATGTGGGCTAGACAAGTTAACTGTTCAATGGATTTGTAATTGGTTGACCGGTCGAACCCAAAGGGTGCTCAGCAGTGGGTCCTTTTCGTCTTGGAAAGATGTGACCAGTGGGGTGCCACGGGGTTCTGTCCTGGGCCCAGTGCTATTCAACATCTTTATCAATGACTTGGATGAGGGAATTAGGGGCATACTTACCAAATTTGCAGATGACACCAAATTAGGAGGAGTAGCTAATACCCTAGAGGACAGGATCAAAATTCAAAATGACCTGGATAGACTGGAGAGCTGGGCCAAAGCTAACAAAATGAAATTCAATATGGAGAAATGTAAGGTACTGCACTTAGGGCGGAAAAATGAAATGCATAGATATAGGATGGGGGAGACCTGGCTGAATGAGACTACGTGCGAAAGGGATCTAGGAGTCCTAGTAGACCACAAGTTGAACATGAGTCAACAGTGTGATGCGGCAGCTAAAAAGGCCAATGCGATTTTGGGCTGCATCAATAGAAGCATAGTGTCTAGATCAAGGGAAGTAATAGTGTCGCTCTATTCTGCCTTGGTCAGACCTCACCTAGAATACTGTGTCCAGTTCTGGGCACCAAAATTCAAAAAGGATATGGACAAATTGGAGCATGTCCAGAGAAGGGCAACTAAAATGGTGAAAGGTCTGGAAACGATGCCTTATGAGGAGAGAATTAGGGAGCTGGATATGTTTAGCCTGGAAAAACGACAGTTAAGAGGTGATATGATAGCCCTGTTTAAGTATTTGAAGGGGTGTCACGTTGAGGATGGAGCAAGCTTGTTTTCTGCTGCTCCGGAGACTGGAATGCAGAGCAATGGATGCAAGCTCCAGGAACAGAGATTCCACCTCAACATTAGGAGGAACTTTTTGACAGTCAGAGCTGTTCGGCAGTGGAACACACTCCCTCGGAGCGTGGTGGGGTCTCCTTCCTTGGAGGTCTTCAAACAGAGGCTGTATGGCCATCTTTCGGGGATGCTTTGATCATTTCCTGCATGGCAGGGGGTTGGACTGGATGGCCCTTGTTGTCTCTTCCAACTCTACAATTCTATGATTCTATGATTCTATGGGTGACCTTTGGCAAGTCACACTCTATCAACCTTAGAGGAAGACAAAGGCAAAGCATCTCTGAACAAATTTTGCCAAGAAAACCCAGGATTAGGTCACCTTAGAGTTGCCATGAGTCAGAAATGACTTGAAGGCACACAACAACAACAAATCATCCCTCCTTTTCAGTCTTATCTTCTACAAGCTAAAGAGTTCTTTCAACTGCTCCTCATGATTAGTTTCCCTAATCACCATACTATCACTCTTCTCTGTCTATGTTCCAGTTTGCCAATGATCTTCTTAAAATGTGGCACCCAGAATTTGTCACAGTAGTCCAAAGGGAGCCCTGAACAAAGCAGAACAGAGCTGAACAATTATTTCCCACAATATGGACACTGTGCTTGTGCTAACACAAACACCATACTGTTTGTGAAGCTTTTGTAATAGTCACGTCATACTGTTGGCTGGGATTCAGATTGTGATTTCCTTAATTGCAACAGTCAATTTGCACAGGTACTGAGAGTGAAAGGGATCAGGGAGACAACTAGAGTCTCTGTAGGAAATCCTGTACCATTATAGGTTCTCTTCTATATCTGATGTAACCAGAGCAACTGCTCCGTCCATTTTTGATACAAGTTTTGACTGAAATACGTTAATGACAAGCCCTTTACAAGGCTGATGAGAAAAACACAGGTCAGGGCTAGAGCTCACTCTCCCCACATGTACATGCCAAAGACAGGCCATCTCAGATTTAGCAATGTGTTTCACACCTCAGGTGGAATTTTTTTGAAGTCTGTCAAAATAACACTATGTTTTCCTGAGAAGATGCCAGGAGGACACATCCTTCTGACCATTTCAAAAGTAAGCTGGAAATCTCATCATTATGTTTATGTTTTTTGATTATGATCTAGTTATGTTTATGTTTCCTGATTATGATCTAGTTTCCTGATCGTGCTATCTGCATCTCAAAAAGAGAGCTGTCTATGATCCGTCCATCTGAAAACTGCCCTTTTCATATACAGTAGTGCTAGCTATCTGGAGTTTCCATTGCTGTAATGTTGAGAATCTTCCAATGGACAATTATTTCCCATTGTAAAGTGCATCTTCAAAGGAAATTTTGCATATAAATATACCCCAAAATCTCCCCACAACATACCTCAGACCTCATTTCCTTCTGTCTCCATGCCAGTCAGTTTCCCCATTTCCCTCCCCCTTCCAAATCTCTCTCTCTCTCCACTTCTAACTTCCCCTGTTCCCTTCATTGCAACCAGTCACCACCTGACTTCGCAATGCTTACTCATGAGTAATTCACCTTTGCATTGCTACGCATGAGGAGTTCCCCTCTTCAGGATTGGTATAGTATTGCCTTATCAGCCTAAATCTAACCTATCTTTCAGATTTCTCCTGTTTTTCTTCAATAGTTCTTGTGAGTGTGCTGGATGGATGTGTGTGGTGTGAATGCAGTCTCAGTTCATTTCTAATAAAGATTTCAAGGTTATTTGGTTTGTCTGGCTTGTTTTCTCCCAGTAAGTACTAGTATACATACGGTGAATGATTGTGCAAAGTTACACGACCAGTCGCTACCAAAAGAGCTAATTTAAATTCTCAACAGTAAGAGCTTTTACACGTGTGGATTTTCACAAATTATAGCAATTCATGTAATACTGATGGGGAACAGGGATCTGTTGAAATGTCAATGGTGTGAATTCAAGGCTTATTTTCAGCCTGTACATATGTGTAAACTAAGAAATTCATCTGGTGTTGCCTATGTTGATTAAGATAATTTTGCTTATCATAGGAGTGTAAAACAATGTTAAGCAAGAACACCAACAATCCTTAAAATTTGATCCACACCAAGTTCAAAATGTGGCAAGCCTAGCAATTTTCTGGAAAAAAATCAGAGTTTGCTGATCAATCCTACACTTGCCCAAAATGTTTAGGACATCAACATACAAGTAAATACCAAGTTTGGTCAATATGAATTCATAATTGTGCATACATTCTAGAGCAAAAATAAATAAATAAATCACAGATCAGAAGAACCAAGGCATCTGACTCCCGTTAAACTAGCTAAGATACATAAAAACTTTAATAATAAATGCTGGCAGTGTAAAAAGCAGGAAGGAACATATTTTCATTTATGGGTGGTCTTGTGACAAATCAAAGGGATTTTGGAAACAAATTCAAGAAAAAAATGGGAAAATATTAAAAATTAAAATTCTCCTTAAACCAGAATATCTTTTATTGGTGTTTTTTTTAAAAAAAGAAGTTACTAATGAATATAGATTATTATTGTATATGATAACAGCTGCAAGGTTATGCTTTGCTAGAATGTGGAGAAATGAAGATGTATCAAATATAGAGGATTGCTGGTGAAAGTTTATGAAATGTACGAGATGGACAAACTGACAATATTGTTGAAAGGGGAGCATATAGACAATTTAAAAAAAACTTTTTTAAAAAACTGGCAAAAAGAAACACTCATTGGTTTTGAAATTCATTAAGTAAGATGTTTAAATTAGATATAGAAATAGAATTATTTTCAATATTTGATAATTGTGGCATCAATGTAAGTAACTGATAGGCAAGTGAGTAATAATAGCCATTGGTTATACTAATAAATGAAATATATTCTCTAGGAAGCTAGTAGGAAGTCTTTTTAATGTATGTTATATGTTATAGGTAATAAGGTGTTTAGTTATTATATATATATATATATATATATATATACACATACACACACATACACACTCTATTTAGTGTGTGTGTGTGTGTATATATATATATATATATATATATAGTAATTAACTTTATGTGTTATTTGTTAAGTGATATGTAGAATGATTTAGTATGAATTGTTTAATATGAATTGTTTACGATAAATTTTATTTTATAGAGGAGTGTTGTTGTTTGTGTTGTGTTGTTTATGTAAAGAATAGGTATGTTTTGTTAGATAAGTTGTGTTTTGTTTAGATTTGTTGTATAGTGTAATGTTTATTAAATGTTAATTTTAAAAAAAGAGAGACCCAAAAAGAAGAGCCTAGGTCAGTCCAATAGGCTTCATGGCTGGGCAGAAATTAGACTTTGGCTCTGTCTAGCCCTAGCCTAAGACTGTAGCTCCGGCCAGGGTGGGGGATTGTGGTCCTCCAGATGTTCTTGAACTCCAGTACCTCTCAGATTTCACTAGCTCAGCCAATGAGGAGGATTAATGTCAGTAGCAATCCATCAGCAGCTATAGAGTCAACAGTTCTCCATCACTACCCAAACAACTACATCACATTGGATCTCTTCTGTCTTGTTTTGTGGGTAGCACAGTTTAAGGCAATTGTGACTGAGGATGCCAGTTGTTAGTCTAACATAAATGAGAAGAGCAGTACCTTTCTGGAATAGAAAAGAAGTTTGATTCAACCATATAATGCTGTTATTCTACGATGTGGTCAATTGTCCCACCCACTCCACCTCTCACTTTTTATGTGAACGAGACATCCATCCATCTTCCCCCCTCGCTCCATCTCCTACCCTAGATGATGGTGGTGATGATGATGATGGCAATCTTTAATTATACCCCACCTTTTTCCCCTTCTGCCCCAAACTGGGACTCAAGACAGCTTATATTCAAGGATCTCAAGTTGATATGCAATAAAATAAAATAACATGAATCATAAATGCTGGTGAGGACTGTCATCATCACTTCTAGGTTCATTTGGAGTTAAGCACATCTGCAAATTTCAAGTAAAAATGGCCCAAAGGACAATCAGGTCCCAAAGCACCAAGAGCAACATAAAAATACTCCAATAGCACCGGTGTTTCAGTCCCTTCAAAGCTGCCTTTGCGGCATGCAGCCTAAAAATGCTGCAGGGCCTTTCTAAACCTTAGCATCTTAATTGTTAGAAAGTTAATCTCGCACATACGTGCTGCAAGTAAAATCCCCTTAAACAGAGTGGGAATAAATACGCATAGAACCACATTAAATGTTTTAGTATTAAAAGGCATCAGAGCCCAAATACTTAGAAGCATACTGTATTAGTCAATCTCTCTATGTATATATTTATTTTTGGAGAATAAGCTGGAATGCCAAAGGCAGCTTAGTTTAACTACAAATCAGTATGTTTTAAAATTAATTCCACATTCTACTGAACAACAAAATTTTCTGCCTGAAGTCATTGGATATTCTCATTCTTCAGGGAAGTGGAAGAGTCGTCTTCTGTTGGGTCACAGTAAGCCCAACTCATATTTTCCATGTTCTTGCTGCATCATAGGAGATTTTCAAACGGAACAAACAAAAAAAGCATTCCCATCTTGCAGACTCCTCTCCCACCCCTCTCTCGGCCCTGTAATGCCAGAAAATAAAAAGTTTTCAAACCTACCTTAATTGCAGCTCCTTGCCTCGGCAGGGCAGGCCAGGAGTGAATGGAGCTTGAACGGAGCTCCTTTCACTTCCTGGATTGAAATCCCGGCTGCTCTTGCGAGAAGACGAGAGTGCAGGAATTAAAAAATAAAAAGCAAAATACAACAGTAAAAGTGACACTGAGCACCAAAACACACTTAAAACTTAACAAGTAACCCAGGGAAGGTACAAAAATGTGTGTCACTTACCTGGATGTCCTGATCTCATCCAGAAGTGTTCTCGCACAGACCTCCCATTGACACTGACATTGCACCAGCATAACGGGGCACTTTTTCAGTCGCAGGACATTCCATGACAGAAACAGAACAGGGATCTATTGATGGCTTAGCCCATCAATAAAAAGCAGCCCAAGTGTAACGATAGCCAAACAGGAGTGTAACGAGATGGGAATGACGTCGTCTGAAAAGGAAGCCCTTTAGTGATCTCCTGGCATTGTGATAATGCCATATTTAGAGCGTCTGATAATCTCCTTACAGATAAAAGACTTGAGGTTTAAATCACCTTTGAGATGTGATTAGATAGAGATAAAGATAGTCTGAGCAGATCAAAACATGAGCATAAAATTTTAGGAAACATAACTCCCAAAGACCAAACAAGCAGTCTTCTGAAATAGTCAACAGGCTAATCTAATGGATCTTAGATGAACATTCTGTATTGCCATAGATGTCAGCCCAACCACTGATGATGATGGCATCCTCAAAGAATGTTATTTGTTATACCTTAGTGCTCAGATAGGAGGAAAGGGGAATCCCACCAATGTTTTCATCTTGAGTAAGGAGAAGTTAACATCAGGTGTGTGTGGGGGGGGGTGTTTGTTAGGCAACATGTGAGTCCATCCATAATGAATTCACCATTTGGCCAGTCAGGAGGATATTTACTCTAAGAAGCACTATGTTATTTGGAGTGATATTCAGCTTCTCCTCCTCATTTGGCCCATTATTAATCCCAAACAGTCACTCAAAAATAAGATCACCATGGCTGGTCCAAGCTAAAAAGAGAAATAGATCTGGCTGTCATCAGTGCACTGAGGGTACCCAACTCCAACCCCTCCACCAAGTATTTCTTCCAACATTTTCATGGAGATATTTTAGAAGGTGAGATAGATCTCCATTGTTTCCTTTCCCCATGTACATTTCTATAATAACAATTCTACAGTAATACAAGAAAAGCAGCCATTTCTCAGAATAATTTTGTGGAATCTCCCAGTGAGGTAGGAGCAATGGGAGGTCTAGAGGACCCATATCATCTAAAAGCACCTGGATGAAGATTGCTGATCTAAAACATGGCAAGCTTTGCAAAATATGCAAACATGCTCTTCTTTTCAAGGTTTAATTGAGGGGAGGCAGAATCAGGATTATACACCCTCCTCTCATTCTTGACCTCCATGGATTCTACCCAAATGTCTGAATAAAGTGTATACATGTACAATAGGTACATGTTTAGATTCTGTACATGGCAGACCTTGTCTTTTGCAGAATTTCTGATCATGTGGGCAGAGCCTATATGCATTCAAAGCCAGAATCCTGTTGTTGACTTAGGAGATTTTCAGACCGGGGCCAAAAGCCCCATTTCTGTCCCACAAGCCCCTCTCCCGTTCCTGCAACGGAATGGAGGTAAATGTTCACTCACTTACCTCCATTCCACTGCAGGAACAGGCTCCCTCACTCCTTGCCAGCCTGCCATAAAGGCAGCCATAGTAAGGCTGCCTTTACGACTGGCCAGCTGGAATCCTGGCCATTCTCGCAAGAGAATGGCCACGCGCCAAATTAAAAACAAAACAAAGCATCAAAGCAAGAAAGAAAACACAAAAATAAAATTTAAAAAATACAAGGAACCTGGGGAGGGGGCAAAAGGGTGCTACTTACCTGGGTGCCCTGTTCCTGGCTAGAAGTGTCCAGAACGGACCTTCCCTCATCACAGAAGAGGAACGAGACACCTTTCAGACCACCCTGATTCTGTGATAGAAATGGAACAGGGTGGTCATTAATGACTTCTCCCCATGATTGAAATATCACGGGGAGACAAGAGAATGATCACATTGGGGGCATGGAAGAGGCGAATGTCGTCTAAAAGAGAAATCTTTCAGCAACCCTGTTTTGTGCCTGCAACAGAACAAATAGGTGGTCTGAAAATCTCCTTATGCCAATGTAAAGCCCTTTTTGAAGTGGTGGGTAGTGCAGCATAGGGGGAGCAGAGGAAGCCCTTTCATCATAGAGAAACTGTCCTGGTAGCTCCCAAGGATCTCACTGCCTTTCCCACCCCCACCCCTCACCCCCAGTCAATGCAGTGGTCATACCCATTTTACCCCAACGTCATGCCCATGTCACCACTCCCACTTATGCTGGGGTAATTTCACCAGCCAAGAGGATCATGGCTGGATCATACACCTGTGGGATCTATTTAGACTTCCAATGGAGGTTGTGATCAGGGACAGAGAGCATGATCCTGATTCTTTGCTGTGCATTCACATATTTAGGGTCCATCTATATGATTAAAAAAATACATTTGGGGGGTAAAAAATACAAATAGGCAGTCGTTCGTATGCATACGATCCACCTACATGATTTTTTACCCCCCCCCTAAACTCTGTATGACCCCCCTTCCCCAGCTGGCTGGAGTGAGCAAGCCCAATGGCAGTTTAAAATCTCCCGCCGCTTTTTTTTTAATTTAAAAAGGTACCTGCTTTGCGGACATTCAGTTTTCCCTATTTACAATGTAAAATAAAAATAAATATATATAAAATTCACGGAGTTACCGGACTCTCACTTAGCCAGGAATCCAACATGGCGGGCTCTCCCAATTCCCCTTCTTGCTAGCCCCGCCCCCTCTACTCAGCCAGCCAATCAGATTACACTGCCTGTTCATATGTGCGCGAACGGGGCGTACAGACCGCCAGCCATTCGAACGGCTGTATGGATTTTATGCTGAGATCCATTACTCCTTCCGAATGCTGAATCCACATAGTTTATGGGGGATTCGCTAGCCCCCCTTCTGAATGACACGTATGAATCTGAACGGCCATGTGTATGGGAGAGCGATCTTCCGAACGGCGTTTGTATTTTTTTTTTATCGTGTAGACGGGCCCTCATTCAGTGTCCCAAAAGGAACTGGGCTATAGTCCGTAAGAAAAAGCTAATAACTTAGATAACAAAAGGGAAAGCAAGTGGAAAAAATTATTTTAAATATCTTTATTAGTATTTGATTAAATTGGTATAAAATTAATATCAAACACAATCAAACAACAAAAAACATAGTACCTAACAATTACACCTAAAAAAAGACTAACAAAGAAACAAATAAGAAAAGAGTCCCAAACAAGACCAGAAAGAAAGAAGAGAAATAAAGAAAAAGAGTATTGATAGATAGAAACTAAACTGTATAACCTACCTCTCTACCCAGTATCCCTGATTATACAATATTATTTAAATCTATTATTATCTCCTCTCTAATTTATCATCTTTTAGTTACTTTAAAACAATTTGCCTAGTCTTTTTCCTGGTCAGTCAGTCACAAAAACCTTTTTTAAAAATCTCTCACTTCCTGCTGAGAGATGGCTATCACAATGTTTGCATACAGTCCTCCTTATTGTCCAGACACTTCACCAGTGGAAAGCAGGAATTCATTTATCAGATTCCCCTTTTCTCCGTCCAGAGAATCACAAAGATCATCAAGGCATGTCTCCTTAGCACCATAGTAATAATCAGAGGAATTTCAGATGTGGAGGGTGGCATTCTATTCAACATTTATGAGATTGTAAGCCAAACCTATGATCTTGTAACTTTGGGGATTCAGGTTTAGAATTGCTAATGACCAAACGTGATCCTCCAAACCTACCACTGAAGCCAGGCAGTACCCCATCTGAGCTCCTGAGGCACTGCAGATCAGGGCAATGGGAAATTATGACTGCAGTACTCTCCCAGTCATGGGGCACACTGAGAGAAGCCTGTCTCAACACCACCACCATCCAACCAGGACAGTGCTGCAATCATCACTTCCAAGTGCTCCCATCTGCATACCTTAGAAATCCTTCGGTTGGGATGCTGCCTGGCTTAAAGATAGATTTGGGCAGTGGGGCAGCATTGGCAGAAGTAGTTAGGACAACAGAGCTCCATCAGTCCAGCTACATTACCAGTTCAGGATCTTAGCGAGATCAGAATATAACATTAATTGGAAATATATATAGCAATGTCATTTTTTGTGCCATGTGGCACACTGCAGAGGCTAACAGAAGGAGCCATAAGGGGGTGACAGCAGACTGGCAAATGGGTGGGGGGAGTGAAAAGGAAAATCCTAAAAATCAAAGGCCTTGAAATCCCCAGGGAT
This sequence comes from Gambelia wislizenii, assembly GCA_030847615.1. Lineage (NCBI taxonomy): Eukaryota > Metazoa > Chordata > Lepidosauria > Squamata > Crotaphytidae > Gambelia > Gambelia wislizenii. The sequence continues at coordinate 338,604,099 of JAUMIR010000001.1, read as the reverse complement.
TACAAAAGTCTATGCTGCTGATAGGGCTTCACATGCCCCCAGATCTCACAGCCCTAAATAAGTCTTACCCACAAAAATTTTGACTAGAAAAATGACCAATAATGTACATACCTCAAAACTTCCTTGGAACATGATGACCACTTTGGGTAATTCTCCCCCCCCAGAGTATTTTAGGCCTATGGGGGCCTTTTTTTCAAACAAGGAATAACCATTTCTTTCCCCTCCCCTGTTGGACTGATCATAAAGCAAGACATTTGGCATTCATGTATAATGAATATTCAACAGACCTACCATAATATAATATCTGGCTATCAATACAAACCAGACAGTCAAAAATGTAAATAGCTTAAACCAACTGAACTAAAGGTAGCTATAAACCAAGCCAGGAATGAGCAATCCCTTCTTTTGCAAAATATAGACAGGTCTTATCTGAAGTCAGTGCAGTGCCCAATAAAATATATAAAGCTGTAAAAAGATAAAGCCTCTGTATGTCATTCCAGAAATAAAACAAAAATTTTACTCTTGCCCTGCATGAGATAGTACCAGCAGAATAGAAACAAAAATGGAAGGACTTTTTCGGACAAGTAAAATGCAACGGAAGCAGACTCGCCACGTTGCGAGACTGCTGCGCTGCAGGGCGTCCCTTTCGGATGACGCCCGTCCCTGCCGGTACTGTTGCGGTACCGCAGGGACATTTGAGTGTAATATTTTGGCAATTTTTACTCACGAAAGTTGACGAGGCGAGGCTGCTTCCATTGCATTTTACTTGTCCGGAAAAGTCCGAAGAGAGGGAATCTAGCAGCATCCTTAAGGCTGATTGAAATCCAAGAAAGCTCATGCTTAAAGGCACTGCTAGATTCCTTTCCCACCCCTTTTTCCTTTTTTATGCTGAAATAGACTAACAAGGCTGTCTCTGAGAACTGCTATGTATGGGATGAAATTCCACGCAAGGACTGGTGTCTTCTTATAACAAGACCATGGAAAATATTTTGGAAAATTTGTCATCTTAGAGTATATATTCAAAACACAAATTGGGCCATAACTTTTAGGTGGGAAGAGTTCCATTTAAAATAGATGCTATTTTTCTACTGCCCCACCCCAGGAAGCTGCACTCAGGGGCAGCAACTCCATTCCAGATTTTACCACTGTTCCTCCCACTGCTGCTCCAAGTTGAACAGGAATTCTGCTGGTACCAAACTAGGGTTCAACTAGCGCAGTGAACCAGTTCAGCTAATTTGCTGCCAAATAAGCATCTAACTTGGAACAACAGCAATCAAATCCAGAGTTCATCTGCTGCCCTCACAGGGATAAATCCACTGGTTTCCACTGCTAAATTATATTAGTTAGAACAAGCCTCAGGCTGCATCTGCACTGCAGAAATAATCCAGTTTGACACCTCTTTAACTGCCATGGCTAAGTGCTATGAAATCCTGGGATCTGTAGTTTTGTGAGATATTTAGCTTTCTCCATCAGAGAGCTATGGTGCCACAACAAACTGCAAATCCCAGGATTCCACAGTATCGAGCCATGGCAGTTAAAGCAGTGTCAAGTTGGATTATTTCTGCAGTGCAGATGCAGCCTCAGAATGAGTGTAGCAAAAGACATGCCACAGAAAGTGGATTGTATAGGTTGTGTGGGAAATGGGAATTTCTATGCATTAATTAAATCTTGTAGCCACTAGAGACTTACTTTCTCCTGCACTGATGAGCACCTGCTTGAGTTACATTTATGGTTATGTTTTTTCAGACAAGATGGAGCAGGTGGATAAAAATTGCTTCCAGTTAACAGCTAGTGGACCAACAGCAGGTGGACCAAAACAAGCCACAACCCTCATGGATTAGCACTGACCGAATTTCTACCAGGAAACCAGAAACTGAGAGGGAGAGAGAGAAAGAAAAAATACATGCCTACTCCTTATATATTTTAATTGCCAATCAAGTATATTATAATTTATTATCAGCTCATTATAGAAATGCTTGAGGGTAACTCTACCACTGTGACTGAATTTATCCTCCTGGGACTACCAGATAGATCTGAACTCCACGGTCCTTTATTTGCAGTGTTCCTGGTCATGTATTTGATCACAGTGATAGGGAACCTGGGCATGATCACATTAATCAAGGTTGACCCCCAGCTACACACCCCTATGTACTTCTTCTTCAGCCACCTGGCTTTCCTGGACTTTTCTTACTCTTCAGCCATAAGCCCAAGGCACTGATCAACCTGGTAGCTAAGAACAAAGCCATCTCATTCAGTGGCTGTGCAGCACAGATGTACAGCTTCATTGCATTTCATATCACTGGGTGCTTCCTTCGGGCTGTGATGGCCTATGACCGATATGTGGCCATCTATAAGCCCTTGCTCTATAATGTCATCATGTCCCACCAGCTCTGTGTGCAGCTCCTTATTGGTTCTTACATATGTGGCTTTGTGATTTCAATGATACACACAGGCTGTGTTTTCTAACTCTCCTTCTGTCACTCCAATGTGACATCCATCATTTCTTCTGCGACGTGATTCCCCTCCTCAACATCTCCTGTACTGACACTAGAGTGAATGAGATCATTCTCTTTGCTTCTGTATCTTCAGTGGGGTCTTTATCACACTGGAAATATGCATTTCTTATACAGTATCTATATTTTCTCTGCCATCCTGAAAATCCACTCGTCCAAAGGCCAGCACAAAGCTTTCTCCACCTGCACTTCTCACTTGACCATTGTTGCAATGTTCTTTGGAACAGCTGTTTTTATGTACATGCGCCCTAGCTCAGATTCCTCACCAGTCGAAGACAGGGTTGTGTCAGTATTTTACACGGTGGTGAATCCCATGTTGAACCCCTTGATCTACACCCTGAGGAACAAGGAGATGAAGAATGCCTTGAGAAGGGTGTTCAACAGGGGGGGGAAAGTGTCTCAATACAGAAAAATGCTGAAACAACTGCTTAAAACAACTGCTTAAAATGGCTTGACTCCTTTTGGCTAATTTGACTATAGAAAACTATTATTGATATAACTAACAGTTGGGTAGATCTATAAATCTCTTACTTTGAAGGCTTTCAAACACTTTCCCTTTATTCTCCAAAGCAAACATCATACTTTTGACCCAAGGTCTACAAGAGTCACTTCCTACAGTTGTTAATGATAACCCAAGCAAAAGTATAGCTGAGTATATTAGTGTTCTATTAAAAATTGCAGCTACAGAAGTGACTGCTCATAAAATATGGTGGTACTGAGCACACAGCCATCTATCTACACCTGGCTCCTTCTTTAATTTTTCCTCTAGCTTTCTATCATTTTTTCCAGGCCAAGAAAGAGATCTCTCAGATGTCATTCTGTGAAGGGAGAATATCATCAAATAAAGGAGGGAAACAAGTACCTCAAGATGTTATGGAAATTAATGTCTAGAGATGCACACACAATCTCTTCTCTCCAATAGCTCTTCCTTAGGGCCAGAAGGGATAGAACTAACCCTTTACAGGTTGAGTCTCCCTTATCTACAATTCCAAAATCTGAAATATTCCAAAATCCAAAATAGTCTACATGGGAGGCTAAGATACTGACATGTTTGGTTTCTGATGGTTCAGTGTATACAAGTTTTGTTTCATGCACAAAATTATTAAAAATATTGTGTATAAAATTAGCTTCAGACTATGTGTATAAGGTGTGTATGAAACATAAATTAATATTGTGTTTAGACTTAGGTCCCATCTCCAAGATATCTCATTATGTATATGAAAGTATTCCATAACCCAAAATATTCCAAAATCCAAAATACCTCTGGTCCCAAGCATTTTGGATAACAGAGATTATCAGAGACATTAAAAGTGGTGTTACATGAACGCCAGGAGATTGCTAAAGGGCTCCCTTTTCAGATGACATCATTCCCCCCTCGTAATGCACCCATTCTGCTGCCGTTCCACTGGCGCTGCTTTTCATTGATGGGAGAAGCCGTCAATAGATCCCCCATTCCATTCCTGTCACAATGTTCTTGCAACTGAAAAGGTACCCTGTTTCACTGGCAAGATCCCAGTGTCAATGGGAGGTCCCTGCCAGAACACTTCCTGGTGAGATCGGGACATCAAGATAAGTGACACACTTTTTTAAAACTTCCCTGGTTTACTTGGAAGTTTTAAAGTGTGTTTTTGTGCTTGCTGTCACTTTTTTTTGCTGTATTTTGCTTTTATTTTTAAATTTCCCATGCTTGCATCTTCTCGCAAGAACGGGTGGGATTTCACTCCAGGAAGTGAACGGAGCTCCATTAGAGCTCCATTCACTCCTGGGCTGCCCTGTCAACCCTACTAAAGGTAGGTCTGAAAAGTTTTGTTATTGTGCTGGGACAGGGATGAGACAGGGGCAGGAGAGGAGTTTGTGGGACGGGAATGCTTTTTTTGTTCCTATCTGATTATCCCCAGATACTCAGCCTGTATATTCTTTCTCCACAATTCTTCCTGGGCATTCCTAGCTCTTCCTAGATATGTTCCTTGGATATCTCTTCCCTTTCACGTGGACTACCTCTACCCCCCCCCCACAAAAATGGGAGCCAAGTAGCTGCTGGATTCCACACTCCATGAATTTTCACAAGATATCCACTGATACATTCTCCTAAGAAGTGGCCCATCTCAACTGTCAGCCCCATATTTTGTCTTTCATGTTGTTTGTCTTCTCAGTCCTTCAAAGGTCTCAATAGAATCTGCCATCATCTTTGTGTACCATAATATAATAATAATAATAATAATAATAATAATAATAACTTTATTTTTGTACCCCACCTTTTGCCTATTAGGCAACCAAGGCAGCTCACAACAATTGGATATAAAACAAAGAGATCCATAACAACAGTAATAACTTTAAACAATTTACCCTCCCTTAAAATTACATATAATAGTACATATATTTAAAATAACTGGCAAATTCACCAGTGACATAAAATAGCTACCCTAAGACTTTAAAACTGAATATCAAAAACATAAGGACATAAAAACATAAACATAAAAACATAAAAAGAGGGAGAAGCATCCATTAAAAATGGTCTGTTCTATTCAAGGAAGGCCTGCCGGAAGAGATCTATTTTGATGGCTTTTTTGAAATTCTCCAAGCTAGTTGCCTGACGGATCTCCTCCAGCAGGGCATTCCATAGTCTGGGAGCATATTATGCCTAATGTTGCCAGGTTTCAGGGCACTGGCTGAAGTCTCGGGAAACCTCTGTGCTTCTCTGGGTCTCCAGGCATGGAGACATATCTCAAGATGAGCAATGGTGGAGGACAGAAAAGTCTGAGTTTACACATGAGTTAGCATTACAGCCTGGGGAGCCATCTCCACCCATGCTAGCTGGGACCAGGGCTAACTGGTTCTGTGCAAAGTTGTTTGTAGTGTGTTGTGTTTATGTATCAGCAGCAGACCAACAGACCAGGCCAGAGCAGACATAAGGATATGGAACAACAACTGAGACAGGTGGGGCAGGTAGGGGGTGACCTATCCACTCATAGTAGTTTTGGTCCTGAAATCTCTGTGAATGGTTTACTGCTGACCTGGCAACCTAATGGTGCCATGTGTGCTAATTATACCATTGTATAAAGAACAGCAGGAACTGGCATGGGGATATTTCTCTGGATATTTGGTTTGTGGATGCCCAGTAGTCTGATTCCAAGTTTTGATCGCCCATGAAAGATAACATGTAGAAACATTCCAAATGCCAAGGAATGCTGCCCTCCTAACATAAGCAAAATGGGTGCAGGGAAGGGAAAATAAGGATGAAGGAGACAAACATACTGAGAGAGAAGATTAAAGGTAACCTAACAGATCAATGTAACATGTCTCTTAGAACAAGAATAGTGAAATTTGCCATTTAAGTAGCACATAGACATTCCACCAAAGCTGATTTAATGGGTGCACAGCTGCATTCTACATATCCTATGTACAGAGATTGGCCTGAAAGAAGGTGTTCTGATTAGAGTGATATTTCCAAACCCTGAGATGGCATCTGCAATTTGGGGAGGCAAGACACTGGGTGGTATCCTGTTAGTGACCGCTTAAAGTTACACCTGAGTATTGGACTCTTGGGGTTGTTGCCTCCCTCACACAATAAATCCCATCCTCTCAAGACCTGCCTTCCTCCTGTGGGGGGCCCCACTCCATGGCCACTGAGTGACCAGTGGAGAGCAGATAGTGTCAGGGAAGCATGTGACTATGTCCCAATAGCCAAACACAGAACAACAACGCCACCTTCCAAGACCTCCTTAGGATCCTTCAGAGGTCCCAGAGGATTATGTCATCATTGCAATACCTGGCTATAGGCTATATCCAGATAGTTTCCCAAACCTTCCTCCTGTTCTCCACCAGCTACTACATGATCATGGAGTTGGAGGGCACAGGAATCAGGTGAGTCCTTTGGGGATAGAGAGAAGATGTTTGGTAGAACTTTACAATAAATTTCCCAGGGCAGAATCTCACTCATTATGTAGCTGCAGTGCCTCTGGACCTAAGTGTTATGGGTGGTTCCTTCGCCTAACTGCCTTTTTGTCCTGGATGCTTTAATATGAAATAAAATCCCTACTTCATTCATAAGGATGAGAGAAGGGTGAAAAGAGAGACCATTCAATTACTGGAGCAAATGAGCCACTATTCAATATTTTATCAGTCTTTGACCTATGGGCACAATCTTCTGAACTGAAGCAAGCGAGCTTAGGAAAGTTGGGGGGTGGGTAACCCACAGATTGGCTAGAGGAACTGAGGAAGTGAAGCCCAAAAATGTAACTTTTCCAGACTCTGAAAGCAGGCAGTCCTTGTTGTGATAGTAGCACTGGTGGCCCATAATTATCCAAGTGGAGGAGGGCTCATTTTACCACTGCTCAGACCTGAGTGACCAGAGGCTTCCATGTCGGTGGTGATAAATTTGCTTTCTATATTTTTTTTCATGCCTATAAGGGAGCTATCCAAGGTACTGAACTTGTTTGGGAACCAGGGTTTAGCAACATGGATAGTTCCTTTAAAGACTGAAGAATGGATTCACTGCATCATTCATATAGAAACTACCACCTTCCCCTGGCTCAGGCCATGGAGTACTGATAGCAGTGGATGTGAGACAGAAATGAAGAATCATAATATTTCTCTGTCATTGAACTGAGAAAGAGCTACAAGGTCTCTTGAAACACAAGGCAGAACTCATGTACAAACTGGCAGAGAGACAATATCTATCCCCATCCAGTTCTGAGGGATGTGGGAAGGAGTCATGTGTGGTATCCTTTCTGGAATGATGGCAGGGAGCCACAAAGGACATACTATACATAGATCAGAGGTTGGCCTAAGAATGAGCAATGCCAAGATCGCTAATCCACCCTATTTAACAGTTACTTGTTAAAAGTTACTTAACAGTACCTTTCCTCCAAAGATCTCAGGGTGATTTACATTCCTATCCTCTTGTTTTCACAAGAACCCTGTGAGGTTGAGAAAGAGTGACTAGCCTCGATCACCCAATGAGTTCCATGGCTCTGGTGAATCTGGATCTTCCAAATCACAATCCAGTACTCTGACCAGTAAACTACACTGGCTCTCTGTTGCACCAATGCAATTATCCAGGCTAACTCTAGATCAGTGGGTACAGAAAATAATGGCAACGTGAATGTTTCATTCAACAGCACTTCTTGGCCATTTCAATTAGCTATTGATGTAATGTTTTTCTGAGGTGGGGCCTGTCATGTTTTTTCAGGTTTTTAATTGCTTGTAAACATAGGTCATCACAACAAAGAGGTTATACAAATAACAAAGTTAAAATATAACATATAATTTCCAATTCCATATTAATACTATTAATACTACTAGGCTTACCAGTAAGAATTAAATATACAATATAAAACCTTAGGAACAGCAAGACTTCAGACTTTGGGGTGTGCCTTATAATAATTTAAGTGGGCTTTCATTAATGCTATTAAAAAGGATGTGTGAGTGGGAGACAAAGCAGCACACTGCTTGTGGAGCTGTATTAGGCACTAATCGAGGATACCCCCTCCCAGAAAGGTGACTTCTCTGTAAAGTCTGCCATTGCAATTATTGTAAGACAGACTCACAAGCTGATAAGACTTCTAAGGCAGCAGAGGTAAGATTTATTTCTTCAGAAACTGCTGCAGAACATTGTTGATGAGGTCTGGTAAACACAGGAGCTTCATCGCATTAAATATCTACAGCTGCAGTAAAAGATTTGCTTTAAAGAAACATTACACCATATTTTCCTTTCATAAAGCAGGAAAAGAAATAAGCCAATATACTTATCATAGAACACATTAAAAATACTATATTTCTCAGACACATCAATATAAATAAACAAAAGTTTTAAAACATGACAAAAATGTACAACTGTTATCATTGGTCCAGAGATCACCAGTACTTGGCCCACCATTGAAGATAGTCTTTACCACCATCCTTCCTCAAGGAATGTATCTTTCTGTTAAAAACACAGATCTGCCTTAAGACGTGACATACATAGAATGCCTGTCTACAGCTAGAGGTACACCTGTCTCATAATCATGATCTTCATTGGCCTCTCCTATACCACTTAAGGGGGCATCAGGAAACTCAGCAAATTTAGCATTTGTTTCATCTTGCCTTAAACCTACAGTATGTATCCAGGACTTTCAGGTGCCTGCCTTCATGGTCTTAACTGACACCTTTTACACTGATATACCTGGCCTTCTGAAGTCTCCACTCGGTATGAACATGGTTGCTTACACTTTTCTGTAACAACAGCAGGGAGCCATCCTTCCTTATGATCTCAGATTCTATCCATACTAAATCTCCCTCTTGTAGTGGTTGAAGAGACTTCGCTGTTCCATCACAGAAATATTTTTACCTATTCTGGACTCTCTGAAGGTACATCAGTAGGAATCTTAGTTGTTACTGAAATTAGTTGTTACTGGAAGTTTACTTCTTAACATCCTACCCATTAAACATTTGTGCAGGTGAGTATGGCATCCCTGTAACTGGTGTGTTCTGATAGTCCAATAATGCCAGATGCAGATCCACACATGCATCTCATGCCTTCTTTATAAGCTGCTTTATAGACTGGGTTGCTCATTCTGCCATTCCATTAGATTGTGCATACCCTGGACTACTAAAACATTGCTCAGCCTCCCTCCCACTCTTTGACAAACATTTGAAGTACTTGACTAGCAAAGGGCATATTATCACCCACAACTATCCTTGGTATTTCATGGTGAGCAAGCACAGGTTTAAGCCTACTAATCACAGTTCTTGCAGTCTTATCAGGTAAACTTAATACTTCTGGATATTTTGAAAAGTAATCAACTACCAGAAGAAAAGAGCTATGTCCTGTTCAAAAAATATCTACACCCACCTTTCCCATGGTACTTCTGGAATCTCATGTGGTTTAATTGACTCTTTTTGATTGCTTGGAACAGAATGAGCCAAACAGAACAGTTTCCAATAACTTTCTCATTATCTTTTGATATACCAGGCCAATACACAACTATCTGGCCCTAGTTTTAGTTCTCTGAACACCTGATGGAACTCATGAAGCTGTGAGAGTATATTTCATCTTTGAGATACAGGAATAATCATCCTATCTCCCATGAAAAGAATACTATCTTGGCATCACAAATGGTCCTTCACAGGCCAAAAGGACTTTTCTACTGGGGCAACATCTCTCTGTTGCGGCCATTCCTACTCTACATAAGTTTGAACTACATATGCTTGAAAATGACAATCTTGCTATCATTAAACTGCTTACATTAAACTCATGAATTTGTTGTCTGTGTTGTACACTTTCAGGATTCAACAGTATAACCTGGCACAGTGATTTCTTTTCAAATGCTGGGCATCTCTGAGGTTTGTGGACTGTACCACAATAGAGACACTTATTATCTTTTATCCAGTCATGTCTGTGCTCCTACTGTTTCTCTTTAGCTCCAAGAGCTTGAACTGAAATTCCTTTGTTATTTTTATGAGTCTCCTGAAGCTCATATAATTCCTTAGACATTGTTACCATGGTCCACAGCTGAGCTCTTGTTATTTCATCAGCACAAGATGTTTCAAGTGCCTTCTCTGGATTAAGGTCAGATTCTTTGAGAAGTCCTTCTTTCAATTGCTCCTCCTTTATGCTGAACACAATTTTATCTCTCACCATGTTGTTGCTGTTGGGGCATAGAAAGACGCGCTGTGTCCACCACGACCACCTGCAGAGTTGTTCCACATCGACAGGACACCAAGGAGAAGGTTTCTGGAGAGACTTCTGCAAAAGACTTCAGGCTGAGAAGGAAAAATTCCTTCACCCCAGCACACTGCCTTGAGCTCTGGCTTGCCAAATAAAGACAGCAACAAGGCCAGCTTTCACTCAACTTGAGAACTTTAATCTTTGTTTGCAGTATATTTACAATAAATATACAGAGTATAGGACAATCTCTCTTAAACCAACAAACTGCTTCGCCAACCACCATCCACAACAAACCCACACTGGAGACAATTCCCATCTCCTTTTTATAGGCAGTTAAACAATGCCTGTTACATCAGGCATCTCAGACGTGCATACTCTCAAGTGCTGACTCACACACACACCTGCCACTGGAGCTTAACTACTTTCATTTCTAAGCTTACAGCTCCATCTTGTGGTCACATCCATGTCATTTCCTGACAGTTGCTTGCAGTACCAAATTTACAACTAGCAACTTGCAATCTAAACTCAGCAACAAATTGCTCACTGGTGACTCCTGGACTCTGCAAATGGTTCTAGAAGCAAAATCTTTTTTTAAAAAGTTCTTATGATTCCTAAATTTTTCTAGGATGTCAGAGACATCTCTTGGATCTCCCTTGGGGAAAACAAAATTATATAAAGGAATTCCTTCTTCCCAAAAATGATGTAACAAGATAGCTATTTGCCATCTCTTTGCAACATTTTCAAGTCCTTCTACAGTAAGATATACAGTAATTGAAAAGGTTGTTTCCAATGCCTCCAGTTCTCAGCCAAATTATCTTGCAAAATAAGAGGAGATGGAAGATAGAATGAATCCTTATTTTCAATTAGAACAAACACCCAACTGCAATAAAGAAAATTCCACACCAACTTCTGACATCATGTAATTTCTGCTGTTGCAATTAATATAAGACAGACTCACAAGTTGATAATACTCCAAAGGCAAAGTAAGATTGATTTCTTCACAAACTCCAGCAAAGCATTGTGGATGAGATCTGGTAACACAGAAGCCTTAGCCCATTAAATACTCCTCAGCCACAGTAAAAGCAGATTTGATTTAAAGAAATATCATATTCTCTAAAGACAAAATAGCCTGAGATCAAGTTTGAACTAGAGATTTGGCTCTATTGGACTCAGTTATTAACTACTCTGAAAGTCCTAATACTGGAAAAAGATCGAAGAAGAGTAAGGTATCTTGGGACCCTTACTCTTCTCACTTGCAGGCCAATGGATATTATTCATCTCTCCCTCTGGAAGCTTTACACCTGATACAGTGGGGGGTGAAAATATGAGTAAAACCTGCGAGTGCAGTGGTGACAGACCACAAAGAATGATTTTCAGGATAATACAACATCATATAAGTACCTATGTTGCCTGAATTACTGGGGGTTCATGAGAACCCCACTGACATCAGATATTAATATGGGGAATTTTAATTAGCACAATATAGCAGCAAGAGGCGGAGTAACTGCGGACTCTTTTGACCTATATATTAACTGAGACTCACAGCCAGGAAATAAAATAAAAATGGCTTTTATTGAAAAATAATCTCAGGAACACACATGTACATCCACACAAGCTTTAAGCAGTCACACAAGGCTAGCAAAGAATAGGAGGAAGCATTCGGATAGAGGAACAGTGTTCGGGATGATGAGCTATACTATATCTATCCAAAAAGAAGAGATTCATGCAGAGAAGAAGTAAGGGTATGACACAGCAAACCCACAGAGTGATAACCTCTGGGAAACTGAGCACACTTTGGCTGTATTTTGGGGTGATATTTATATTTGATATCCCCCCTGAAGGGGTGTTATAGGTGGAATACAATGTAAGATGGAGTTTCCTACAGTTAGACAATGGAAGCTCCGCCTATGTTAATGATTGCTAATGGCTGTGACATTAAGACTGATGGGTGTCAAGCAACCTTCTATTGTTCTAGGAGAGGTGGAAAGGAAACCAGGTTTGCAGAGCAAAGAGTGTCTGGCCACTTGATAAAATTAGTGAATGATTCACTTCCAGGTACATCCAGGAGAATTAGCACCTTTTCCACCCTACCAGTCCAAGGGGGGGGGTCCCACATAAGTATTACCCCAGAGGCATTTTTTAGGAATTTGGTATGGGCTCTTCCTTAGGTTTTCTGAGCAAACCTTGAGTCCTTGAATTTGAGTAGCCCTGGTCTACAACCAACCATGTGGAATGCTAATAAATAAGCCTATTTATGTAATTTGCAATTGATGAATTATTGGATTATTGGAAGGACAGGAGTGTCAGGGCAGGCAACACCTAAGAGAGTGTTACCCTAAGAGATGGGGTGCGTTAGAGTAACACCCATGATGCCAAAATCTCCTTTAATATTTGGGGGAATTATTAGCAAAAACAGGAGAGCTGTGAGAGGAGGGTAACTTCAGGAATCTTTTCACTTATGTATACCAGTACTAATTGTAGTGAGCTCTCCAGTTAAAGTACAGTTGTCCCTTCATATTTGCTGGGGTTTGGTTCCAGGACCCCCTGTGGATACCAAAATCCATGAATATTCAAATCCCGTTATATGCAATGACATAGCAAAATGGTGTCCCTTTATAGAAGATGTCAAAATCAAGTTTGCTTTTTGGATTATTATTTTTTTAAGAACATTTTCAAGCTGTGGATACCAAATCTGTGGATACCAAATCTGTGGATATGGAGGGACAACTGTAAAACAAAGTATTTTTATTGGAAATAACACATGGGGTATGCCAATGTATAAAACATACACTCTTGAAAACTGTACAAGGCTATTGCAGAGTAAGGCAGAAAGGTTGGATGGATATAGGTCCAGGAACATGAGGTGATAATTACCAGTCTTGAGGAAGAGAGTTCTGTGGAGTGAAGATACTAAGACTGGTGTCTGAGGGTGGCACACAGAATCGGCCAGAATGACAGGGTCCATCTGTGGCATATCTTTGCTGTGACACACCTAGCTATTGTTAGGGCTCTAATATTTATACAGTAGCACCCCCACATCCACTGATTCATCATCTGCTGATTCAATTATCTGCAGATGGTGATGGTGGGGGAGGGTGGGCGGGGGAGGGAGGGAGGAGGCGAGCTTGTCTCCTTTCTCCCTTTTCCATGGGGGGTATTCCAGTGGCATGGCAGAGCTAGAGGGGGTAGAGAAAGGAGTGAGGAGGTAAGCTCACCTTCCCCCTCCCTTCCCTTGGACGGTTTCAGTGGCACGGGTTCCAGTGGTGAGGTGGAGCTGTTGGGGATGGGGGAGGGAGGAGGCAGTCTCATGGGGAGGGGGTCTGCAAGTGGCAGCAGGGGTATGGTGGTGGCAGTGAGGGCATTCACTATTATCCACAGATTTCACTATCTGCAGTGGGGCCCGTAACCAATCCTCCATGGATGCAGGAGTGATACTGTACCCTATTCTGTGCCTTGGAGGGGTGAATTCAGCAATAACAAAACTTAGATGACCATCCCACAGAATAGACAAATGAAACTGAAACTCAACTGTTTGCTTTAGTTGCAGAGAGATAGGACACTGATAGTTTTGCAACAATCTCGTAAGGTTGGACAGGAGGAGGTATGAGGGAAGATTTCTGTAGGGTGTGGAATGAGGAATGGTTGCTTAATTGTTTGATTGAATTATTGCTGAAATGCCCTAGGCTGGAAGAAAGGATTAGCACATACCCCTTAATGACTGGGTCGTTAGCATGAACCCATTATGGGGGCTTTCCGCATAATCCTAATTTGGGTTTTCCCACCATTATATTTCTAGACACATCTCAGGTCATCATGACCTTAGACTCACCTCCAGTCTGCCTAACCCCCCAGCCAAAGTGACCCCCAAAAGTGTCCAGTTATGGAACCTCACAGGAAGAGGTAGTAGAGCATGCTAACAGGAGAAATGCTTTCTGACTAGTTCTCTGGTTGAGAAAATCTTTGATAAGATTAACCACTTTGAACAAATAACTTCTGGGCTACAGGCTACACTGACAATGATTTGTTCCTTGCTAGAACTCAGAATACTGACTATTGCCATTCCTCCTATAGTTAAAGTGAGCAATATCAAAGACAATTTAGAGTCTTCAAGGCTAATCAGGAGTTAATCTAATGGCTCATTTTTGGAAGAAAAGGAACAAATTCTCCCAGACCTTTCTATGGCTCAACTCCTATGTTTTAGATCATCTCTCAGCAATGGGTCCAAACAAGCATTGAGGCTTATGGTCAACAAAGACCATCAAAAGACGAATGGTTCTGTTTCCTTTCCAAGTTCTGAGATTTCTCTGGTGACTCTAGACGAATACAAAGAGTGTTCTACTAATGAATCCTCTGTACTATTACCAGATAATAATATAACTGGGCATAGTAAATTGGTTTGGGAAAATAAAGTGAATTTAAGGAAACCCAGACATCCCACGTACCCAGTCCAATAGATAAATTTCAACAGGTCGGCAAAGACAGACAGGGGGCTGCTATTTATTTATTCACAACTATTGTGTGAAAAATCTTCAGGGTTCCTTTCATAGAATCATAGAATCATAGAGTTGGAAAAGACCATGAGGGCCATCCAGACCAACCCCCTGCCATTCAGGAATATACAATCAAATCATTGCCGACAGATGGCCATCCAGCCTCTGTTTAAAAACCTCCAAAGAAGGAGACTCCACCACACTCGTAGGCAGTGTATTCCACTGTCAAACAGCTCATACTGTCAGGAAGTTCTTCCTAATGTTCAGGTGGAATCTCTTTTCCTGTAGTTTGAATCCATTGCTCCGTGTCCTAGTCTCTGGAGCAGCAGAAAACAAGCTTGCAAACCTCTTCAATATGAAATCCTTTCAAGTATTTAAACATGGCTATCATGTCACCTCTTAACCTTCTCTTCTCCAGGCTAAACATACCCAGCTCCCTAAGTCTTTCCTCATAAGGCATGGTTTCCATACCTTTCACCATTTTGGTCACTCACCTCTGGACATGTTCCACTTTGTCAATATCCTTCTTGAAATGTGGTGCCCAGAACTGGACACAGTATTCCTGGTGAGGTCTGACCAAACCAGAATATCTCTCTCTCCCTCTCTCTCTCTCTCTCTCTCTCTCTCTGGCTTTTTTTCACAAACGAAGATTCAGGAAGGACTCATCCCACGCTTTCTGCAAGCGCGCTGATGACTAAAAAAGCCAATCCAAGATAAACAAGTCCGGTTGCAGAAAGCACAGCAGAAAGTCTCCTTGGGTGATGTTTCCGGGTTGTGATTCTTTCTGCATTGTCATTTCTCTTCAACACTTGTTCGGCGTGAGTTCTCAAATAAGGCTGCAGCATTGTGGATAGTGAGTCTCCATGCATCCCGATGTGAGGTCTGACCAAACCAGAATAGAGTGGTACTATTACATCCCTCGATTTAGACACTATACTCTGTGTTAGGGTTAGGGTTAGGGTTAGGGTTAGGTAAACAAGCTGAGCTTTAGAAAGTACAAGACATAACCCATGTTCCCTTGAAATGGGATGAGACTGAACTTCATAACACTTATATGGATGTTATATGAAAGGGAATGTGGAATTAGGCTTTTAAATCATCAGAACTTGTAGGAAGATGTGGAATAATACATTACTCTCAACCATTCATGATTTCTTAATTCAAGCAGGCCCTCTAGTGGCAAAACCTCTCTTAACTGCTAAACACAATGGTAATCCAAAGGAGAAATCTTAGGATTTTATTAGACCACCCTCCTGAAAAGTTCTTTTGCAGGCATAAATTGTGGCATTTATATGCCGGCAAAAGAAATCCCCCCACAAGACCTTACCTTGCTCACGTGAAAGAGGGTTCCTGGGCACTACCCAGCTCACCTCATGGCCGGCGCCGCCTTTGCCAAGTGGCAGGGATGGGAGGTCAGGCTTCCCAGGCACTAAAGGGGAGTGAACAGAGCCCCTGTTCACTTCCTGGTTTAAGATCTCCACAAATCTTGTGAGAAGATGCTTGCGCAGGAAATTTAAAAATAAAAGTAAAAGAAAGACACAAAACGTTAACACAAGCACATACACACACTTAAAAAGTCCCAAGTATCTGGGGGGTGGGTGTCATAAAAAGAGCGTGCCCTATCTGGCTGTCACAATCTTGACCAGAAGTGTTTACCTATTGATGCTGCATTCACATGAGTACAATGGCACACAGATTCAAACACCAGCAATGCCGGGAACAAATCACTAAGGGAGATCTATTGATGGCTTGGGCCGTCAATAAAAAGGAATGGGTTTTTAACCAGATATGATCATGAAAGGGCAACGTTGTCTGGTATGCACGCCCTTTCGCGATCATTAGGTATCCTTATGATGCCTTATTTGCTGTGTCTGATAAAGTCCTTAAACTCTAAACCTAAACTTTTGGACAAGCCAAATCATTTTTCTAAAGCCAGTAACAAAATATACTCTGAAAAGAAAATTAATTTACAATTTTATCTCAACTCCCTTTAAAACTAAATGTTGGAATAAAGATTTAAAACACTCCCATTCAAATAGATTTATGTCTAGAATAAGATCCAACCCTTATTTTATGCAAAAATCTACTGAAAATAAGACCATCA
Source organism: Gambelia wislizenii (assembly GCA_030847615.1). Taxonomy (NCBI): domain Eukaryota; kingdom Metazoa; phylum Chordata; class Lepidosauria; order Squamata; family Crotaphytidae; genus Gambelia; species Gambelia wislizenii. The sequence continues at coordinate 338,587,344 of JAUMIR010000001.1, read as the reverse complement.
CAATGTAAACCCCTCCTAATTCTGCTCACTGTGACATTAAAGGGCAAACATCCTAGGGAAAAGGAGAGAAACTTGTGGGACATCAAAGCACAAGAAAGAAGGGGTACAGAAGTAATCTGCTAGCACCACCTTCTGGAAACAAACATCTCAAGTAGAAGCAGAAACACGAGCAAGCTGTGCCTGCTAGACTCTACTCAACCAAGCAATCCAGAAGGATATAATGGTTGATGATATTGAAATCTCCCATGGGTAATCAACAGTGTGGCACATCCTCTGCCTTTCATTCAGCAAAGGTCATTCCAGAATGTAATGGGAGCATTTTCTTTTCATCGGCCAGGCCTAAAATCTGACTGAAATGAAACTAGACAATAACTTTCATCTGAGAGCAACTAGAATTCTGTTGCTACCACTTGGTAATTAACAGCTTGCAAAGCTACCTTTTAAAAAGTACTTAATTGCAGTTATAGTTCCATGGCCCCAAAAGTTGTTAATGTTATAGTTGTAATTTTTAAAGTAATTGTTCCCTCTTTTTCTTTTCTTTTTTTTTTAAAAAAAAGTCCTGAAAACTAGGCTAAATCTACACAGGCAAAATAATACATCCTTACCTCGGTCTCAGTCCTGTTAGAACACATAATGTTCCTCTCTTTCTGTGAAGACACGTCTTTTTGATGATTGAGGGCTTTCAGGTGGTTTTTTAAAAAAACTCCAGTTTACTCCATTGTTTCAGGGAAGAACTGGTTCTTTAAAACATGTGGTTTGACCCTTGAATTGGGATTGGGGTGCAACCAGGGATGGGGGGACAGGTTGATGGGTGGGAACCAGCTGGTGTGTGGGTGGCACAGAGTCACATGGGCTTTTGCTTGCCTGCAAAGGTTCAGAAGGATCAGCACCATTTTTTAATTTTATTTTCTTTTGCACTCCAGACATATGTAAAGTTTTGAATCTTTGAATACAGTAGGACCCCCATATCCACTGATTCATTATCCACTGATTCAGTTATCCACAAGACACAAAACAGCACACCTACCATAGAGTCTTCCTAGAAAATGTGTCCTCTCTAGCCATTTTCTAGGTCCTCCAAGGCAACTCTACGGTATTTTAAACCAGAAGTCCCATTATTTTCAATGGTGTTTTCTGTTACCCACAGTTTTCGGTATCCACACACCCCAGAGCCAATTCCCAGTGGATACGGGGGTCCTACTATATTTGCTTGCCTTTAATTGTCCTTTTGAGTAGGTTGACTGGGGCAAGGGTCTCTCTTGGAGCAAGCACTGTAAAACACTTTCCTGGGAATAAGCACTATTGGATTCAATAGGATTTATGTTTGAATAGACCTGTATAAGATTGCACATATGCCATCAATCCCACATTCACGTTCCTGGGAATTAATTTTTTTTTTAAATGAGGCAACAAATTAGACAGGATGGAATCAACATATGTGAGGGCTTAAGTAACCACATGTGACCAATCCAATGGGAATGCAGGTGAGTGGTCAGAACAACAGGAGCAGACACACACACCCCGGATCTTCAAGAATGGTAGATCCGGGGGAGGTGTTTTAATGATGGGCAGTGAGACGAGCACAGGGATTGGCCAGGGCTTAGGCTCACCCTGGCTAGGAGGAGGCAGGGGCGGGGTTCAGGCAGGGCCTATTTTGCCCTTTGCTGTCGCTGGCTTCTTCCTCTTTTCACTTGGAACAAACCCAGCCACCTGCCTCTGCCACAGTATGAGAATTCTGGTCACGTCATGGGCTGGGTAGGAATTTTTACCCACTCTTTTACGGGGGGTGTTTTACCTACCCCATACTGTCGCTCGGGTCTTAGACAATTGGCTTTGGGCGTGGTTCTTTAAATAGGCGGTCACTTGCGGGGAGTGGGGAGACAAGGATTTGGCGTTCACCTATGGCAACCTCATTTTGAGTGGAAGGATGGACCTTATGGAACTGCACCGGCATCTGAACAGATGGGGTGCAGCAAGGTAGGCTATCCTTGGGGCCAGCGTCAGGTTGCAATCCTCTTCAGAAGCTATACGGCTTGGGGATTTGCGGCCTGGTGTGGAGCCTTCCAGCAGATGGCACCCGGGGGGCACCCCAGATATTGGGATCCCCCTCAGGTGGGCTCAGGTGATTCACCCAGGGAAGCTGGGAGACAGGTCAGAGGTGACCATCTGCTCCAGCCGGTCCCGCACTGGGTCTCCCCCCTTTAGGTTCATATACCCCAGGAAATAAATAATTAAATAGGTAAGAAAAAATAAAGTGGCCCGTATTTCAACCCAATCCTCTGTGTCTGGTCTCGTTATTCCATGCGTCAATCATTAAACAGAGAACACCTATTTGATTATGTGAATACTAGGTGTACCTGGCGTAACATACACCCAATTGCTGGAATGTTCTCTTTCTGTAATGTTCTCTCTCTTTCTCGTCGTAATGTTTCATTTTGATGTCTTAGTCTATTTGATCTGTCCTCTAATGTTTCATGACAATTTCCTCTATTGTTTCTCAGAGTTCTTTCACATGGTTCACCCATTTTAACATTTTTTTTAAAATTAATAAATTGTTTTATGTGTTTTATCTCAGAATCCTTTCACACAGTTCAACTACATGGTATTGTTTTTGGAAAAAATATTGCATTGTTTTACATATGAGTGGTGAGTGGCTGAGGGAGTGAGAGGAGGGAGGGGCCCTTGTGAGGCTGGGGGTGTAGATGCAGATTGAGTGGCAGGAGTAGATTGTGAGATGGAGAGGGCATTTGCATGTTGGTGGTGATTGGCTGAGGCAGTGAGAGGAGGGAGGGGATTGGTTGGGTATGTTTCCTAAGTGGCCAATCCGCACACTGGGAAAGGAAACATACCCAAGCGTTTTATATAGAGAGATGTGCATGCATGGTGGTAACACACACACACACACAACTGCTGTGCTTGTGTGACTGGACTTAAACTGATATGGGGAACATATGCATACAGTAGAAACATCCTTTTGTACCAATGTGACTACATGATGCAAGATTGGGGTCCCATGTGGCTTTCCAAATTGATTTCATTTTGGATTAAAACAGATACGTGTGGTAGTAAAGGGGTCAAACCACGGCAGGGTACTGCACAATGGAGCTGAGATACAATACTCATGTAGATTCAGCCCTAGATCCTGGTTCAGAAAGCTGTAAAGTTCCACCATGTGCACCTGTGCCACATCTCCTTTCTCACTCCCCAAACCAACCTTTTACCTGTTGCAGTCCCTCTCCAACACAGCTCTATATTGGCTGGTAGAGAGCAAAGGGGTGGCAGAGAAGCATCCAGCTAGGTTCCCTCCAGGATTCCCAGGGGGTTTCAATTTTTGCAGAAACAGAGTATTTATTTAATGCCTTTTTGCACCAAGTCTGGATTCCAACACGCCTGAAGAAGGCTGTTATAATATCAATATTGAATGGGGGTAGGGGAGAGAGAGACCCTTCCTAGGCCTGGTTACGAGACAGAGTTTAGTCACCTTGGTGGAAAACCTATGCCAAGAAGCATACGGGGGGGGGGGTGTCCCTCTTAGTTCTGTTGGATCTCTCAATGGCTTTCAGTACTATTGACCATGAGCTTCCCTCTGCACTTCTATGGGATGGGACTTGGTGACATTGTTTTACTGTGGTTCCAGTCTTTCTTGGAGTGGCAGACTCAGAAGGTGGTGCTGGGGGATTCCTGATCAACACTCTAATCATCCTGTGGTGTCCTTCAGGATTCAGTTTTGTTCCCAGTGCTCTACAACATCTACTTGAAAGCACTGGGAGAGGTTACCCAGAGTTTAGGGGCTCAGTGTCACTGGTATGCTGATGATACCCAACTCTATATCTCCTTTCCCTCTAATTCCAAGGAAGCTGTCTCAGCTCTACCGCTGTCTGACATCTGTAATGGACTGGATGAGAACAAACATATTAAAGTTTAATCTAGACAAAATGGATATACTCCTAGTCAGTTGAAAAACAGATCTGGGAAGAGGAATTCAGTTTGTGATGGATTAGGTAGCCACACACACACACACACACACACACACACCCTGAAGACACAGGTTCACAGTCTGGCTTCAGCCCTGAACTTGGAGGTCTAGGTTTCTGGGGTGTCCAGGAGTGCTTTTGCACAGTTGAAGCTAGTGCACCAGCTGCACCTGTTCCTGGAAATGTCTGATCTGGGCACAGTGGCACATGCTTTGGTTACATTCTGTTTGGCTTACTGTAATGTGCTCTGTGTGGGGCTGCCTTTGAAAAGTGTTCAGAAACTTCAGTTGGCCCAAAGAGCTACAGCCAGATTGTTAATTAGAGCTGGCTACAAGGAACATACAATTCTCTTGTTGCCACTGGCTGCCAGTCTGTTTCCTGGCTCAATTCAAAGTGCTGGTTATTACCTGTAAAGCCCTACATGATTTGGGTCTAGGCTGCCTAAAGGGCCATCTCTTCCTATATGAGCCTGCCTAGGCACTAAGCTCTTTGCGCAAGATCCTTCTCTTAGTCCCACCAGCTTCCAAAGCAAATGTTATGGTAATTTTATGGCTTTCTCAATCCAGTTTCCAGACTTTGTAACTCCCTCCCTAGGGAAGTTAGGATGACTCCCTCTTTGTTCTCCTACTGCTGGCAAGTGTGAACATTTCTATTATAGCAGGCTTTAAGGAACTGGCTGTGATGTGATTTCCATGGTGTACTGTCTTAGGACTTTTTCGGACAAACAAAAAATAACGCTAGCAGCCTTGCCAGGTTGCAAGGCTGCAGCGCTAGAGGGCGTCCGTTTCGCATGACACCCCTTCCCAGCGGTACTGTTGCAGTACCGCTAGGACATTTGACCGTCATATTTTGCAGATTTTTACTCACGATCATTGATCGTGAGTAAAAATCTGCAAAATATGACGGTCAAATGACGGTCAAATGTCCCAGCGGTACTGTAACAGTACCGCTGGGAAGGGGCGTCATGTGAAACGGACACCCTCTAGCGCTGCAGCCTCGCAACCTGGCGAGGCTGCTAGCGTTATTTTTTGTTTGTCCAAAAAGGTGCTTACTGATTTTTATCTTCTGTCTTTTAATGGACTTTTAAACAGTTCTTATTCTATATATTGTGAAATTGCATTTTAAAATAACTTTTTATTGCTGTGTTTGTATGTACAGGTTGAGTACCCCTTATCTGGAATTCGGAAAACCAAAATACTCCAAAATCCAAAATCCACTATCTCACAGAGATAGTGACACCTGTCCTTTCTGATTGTTCAATGTACACAAAACTTTGTTTTATGCCAATTTATTAAAAAATATTTTGCTTAAGGCTATGTGTATAAGGTGTATATGAAACATAAATGAATTTTATATTTAGACTCGGGTCCCATCCTGGGACATATCTCATTATGTACATGCAACTATTCCAAAATCCAAAGAAATACCGAATTCTTCTGGTCCCAAGAATTTCGGATAAGGGATACTCAACTTGTATTTTAAACTGTATTTGTTTGAATGTTTTGTAATCCAGCTTGAGTCTCAGTGTTTGGAACAAGGTGGGCTATAAATGAATATATTATAGCAATAACAGCAAACTAAATATTCACAAGTAACTAGTTATAGTTCCAAGCTCTGCTCTCCATCACTATTCCCTGTTTCAAACATGGACTGTGACAGACATATCCCACCTGCTAATAAGACACAAACAACAGTTGGGTGGATGTGACCAAATCCCTTCTTCTGCAAGTTCAGACATACCCAAAGGGTGGTAGTACCTAGCAAACAAAGTTTTCAATTTATTAAGGATTTTTAAGAGCAGTCAATATAATGGCTGAATTATTCAGAAGTGAAGGGCTTTGGTGAACAGAGAATTAAAAAATAAATAGTTTAAAGCCTATCAGAAAAGGAATGCAATTTCAGTTTCCAGTCGTTTCGGCAAAACTGCCTCAGGGAAATCATGAGGGTCTGCATCAACAGCTTGGCACATATTTGGTAGGAATAACTTGACGGCAATTACAGTCTTCTACTACTGTTTTCTACTGTCTTTCCACCACCAGCAATGACCTTGTCTTTAGGCAAAAGTTTTGGAACAAACTGGTTGCCAAGGAAGGGTCTTTTAAGAGGGAGAAAGGAGTTGCTGTACTTTTTTTTGTACTGATGTGCTTCTTAAATTGCTTTTAATCCAGCTATGCTTTCAGTTTGGAACATTTATCACTGTGTTGTAAGACACATTCAAAGACTGTATACATACATCTTCAGCCCCATCAAATGAGACTCAGTTTGATGTTGAGAATAAATGAGAAAAGGGTAGAGAGATCAAAAGCAAATGGGGGTTCCCCTTTTCCTCATTTTCCAAATAAGCTTCACCAGGGCCCCTTTTACCTCTTGATTCCTCAGACTGTAGATCATGGGGTTCAGCATAGCAGTAACAATGCAATAAAACAATGAGATGGTTTTCCCCTGCTTGGGTGAATAGTGGGATCTGGGCCTCAAGTAAGCAAAGATGGCCATTCCATAGCACAGGCTCACCACCATCAGGTGGGCTGTGCAGGTAGAAAACACTTTGTGTCTTCCCTCAGCTGATTGGATATGAAGGATGGTTGAGAAGATATACACATGAGACACCAGCACAAGAAAGAAGGGTGTGAGCAAAATAAAGATCCCAGTGCCCAGCATCATGGCATCCCCAACAAAGGAGCTAGAACAAGCCAATTGCTGGACAGCTAACACTTCACAGCCAAAATGGTTGATGGTCTTCACACCACAAAATGGCAACTGTAGAATAAACGCTGCCTGTACCAGGCCATTCACAAACCCACTGAGCCAACACTCGGCTGCCATCTGCGCACAGAACCGCCGACTCATAGCAGTATTATAATGCAAGGGATGGCAGATGGCCATATAGCAGTCATACGCCATGACAGCCAAGAGGATGAATTCAACAGCTCCCAAAGACAGCAAGATATACATCTGTGCCATGCAGCCTACAAAGGATTTATTTTATTTTTATTTTTTGCTTTGCCAGGAAGTTGGACAGCATTTTAGAAATGATTGTGGTGGTGTAGCAGATGTCCAGGAAGGAGAGGTGGCTCAGGAAATAATACATTGGAGTGTGCAAATGTAGGTCCTGGCTTATCACCAGCATGATGAGCATATTCCCTGCCAGGGTGACAAGATACACCACCAGAAAAAGAGCAAAAAGGGCTTTCTGAGTTTCTGGGTGACAGGACAAGCCCAAGAGGAAAAACTCCATATTCCATGTCAGATTGCTGCTTCCCATATTGTATCCAGACTCACATATTTTCTGTAATAAAAAAAAGCATAAGAAAGAAGGAAGGAAGAAGGAAATTATTTTTCTCTCTCTTCTCTCTTCATTAACAATAAAACAGTCACCTTGATAGAACAGGTCCCGTGTCCCCCTTGTGTAACACTGTGTGTTCTACAGTTGCCAAACAGATGCTTCTAAGAATCTCCCAAATAAGGCTTGATGATAATAGCCTGGATTTAGACAAATACAGAATCCAAAACCAAATTAGCCTGATTTGGACAGATTCAAAAGATGTGCAAACTGACGCAGGATCCTCCAAAGGACAACAAATATGCATTTAACACTTAGCAGTTTCAAATTGGAGAAACACAGGAGATTATCAGACATGGCTAATGTGGTGCTATAACAATGCCAGCAGAACACAAAAGGATGCCAATATCAGACGATGACATCCTTTTGCATTCCACTGGCATCATTATTGTGTTCTATTTAATTGACGGGCTGAGATGTCAATAGATTGCCCATTCTGTTTCTGTGCCGGCATTGCCAGCGTTTGAAACCTCGTGCCATTGTCCTGCCATAAATACAACATCAATGGGCAGCCCTGCCAGAACACTTCCATTTTGGATCACAAAAACAAGGTCGGATACCCTCTTTTTATGAACCTCCCCCGGTTACTTGTTATTTTTTTTTTAGTGTGTTTATGTGCTTGTATGAACTTTTTTCTTGTTATTTTTCTTGTTATTTTTGAATTTCCCACGCTCACGTCTTCTCACAAGAACAGGTGGGATTTCAATCCAGGAATTGAATGGAGCTCCATTAGAGCTCCATTCACACATGGGCTGCCTTTGGATGGAAGAGAAGGTAGTCTAATGGAGAGGGTTATTGTGCCGGGACAGGGACAGGATTAGAGATTGTGGGGCAGGAAAGGAACGTTTTTTGCATTCCTGTCTAATAATCTCCACAGTATCATATACAGTAGCCCTAGACAGTTGTTATCTAAGCATGTTCAATTACCATGTGAAGAAGGAAGCAGGTGAGCCTCCTACCCAACCCGGTGCTGTCATTCTCCTCATATGTGCAGCAGGAGGTCTGAATAGGAGCCCTTCCCCTACATCAGTTGCTCACCACACAACTGAGGACCCTTTTTTTAAAAAAATGTACTTGTGTTTTAAATGTTCCCAATTGTGTTGAAGTGTCCAGATGTATGGCAAATTGCTACTCAGACTTGTAACTCTCCACATGGTAGCTAGCTTGCTTCTCTCTTTATGGGCTCATAAAGCACATGATTGTAGAGGGCTAGTATATCTCCAGAAAACCCAGGGAGTGATAGCCTTGTGACTTGCAGTTTTGTCTTCTATCACAATAAATGGTTATACTAAGGCTCTCCAAGTTAAGTCCCCACTCTCACAAACTCTCTTAAATACATTCTATTCTTCCAAACTTTTGCCAGTTTCTTATTAAGCTGACCTTTATGCTGTATGTCATTTTCAAGACAATTTCCTATAAACACTGTGGTGGATAAGTGCCTTCTATGTAGGAAATTCTCTGTATCTATACTTCTGCACAAAACTCCCTGCATCTATCCTTCTGAAACTTGGCAGGTTTTATCCTCTGTCAAGACTCAGTTATTCATGAAAATTTCATCTCATTCTCCCAACAATTCTTTTTAAAACGTTACCAAAAGTTCCCCTTTAAAAAAAAAAAATCAAAATTTAAAGGTACACAGCCCCAAATCCCTTTTGTCCATTTGTCTCAAACATGGCAGACATAATTGCCTCATAAAAGATTACTATGCCTATAAGTTGCATCTAGTTCCAACAAACAGGAAAGAGGTATAGCTGTCTTTTGATTTCTAGTGGTAGTCAGTGCAAAGAACAAAGATTTGGTATTGAACCAGAGGAGAATTAGGAGATCTTCTAATAAGTCTGAGCTGAATTGGGCTTTTCCCCAAATTATTGAACTGTAGTCCAAACAAGATCTTGTGGTCACTGCAAAACCCTAATAGGAACCCAACATGCTTCCTATCAGCATTTGTTGCAGGTTGTCAACATTTGTACAATAGCTGTAACAAGATATGTTTGTGTTACATGGAATTGCTTTATTGTCTGGCTAAGGACAGAGAATGTTTAGCTGGGAAGGTCCTTCTAATCAAATCCTATAGCTAGCACCTATACTAATAGAGCATGACTCCATTAATTCCACCACCAGGTGTGGAATTAGAAATAGAATACTGATTGAATTATTGGACACAAGGGAATGCCCCAAACAGGGTTCTGTCTCTTCCACTATGATATTCTGTAGTTGGCAAAACAATGGATTATGGACAGGAACTCACACTAGGGGTAGAATTCAAAGACATAGCCATGTTAGTCTGGAATATCAATAAGCAAGGGGATGTTGTAGCACCTTTGAAATTAACTGAGAGAGACAAAAATCCTCATGCTGATAAAGGTCATCTTGGGGGCACAGGGTGATCCGCTCTCTCTGTGTGTGTCTCTGTCTCTGTCTCTCTCTCTCTCTCTCTCTTAGTCAAAATACCGCAATAATCACTCTCAGGAAAGTTTTAGGAGATTATCAGGCTCTCTAAAAATGTCATTATCATAACAACAGGAGATTGCTAAAGGGTTTCCTTTTCAGACAACGATGTTCCCCTCTCGTAATCCTCCCGTTCTTCTGCCATTCCACTGGTGCTGCTTTTTATTGATGGGAGAAGCTGTCAATGGATCACCCATTCCATTTCTGTCATGGATGATCATGCAACAGAAAAGGTGCCTGTTTCACTGGGGAGATCCCATTGTCAATGGGAGGCCCCTGCCAGAACACCGCCTGGTGAAATCAGGACATCCAGGTAAGTGACACACTTTCTTAAAACTTCCTTGGTTTACTTGGAAGTTTTAAAGTGTGTTTTTGTGCTTGCTGTCATTTTTTCTCTATCAGTTTGCTTTTTATTTTTTAATTTCCCATGCTCTCATCTTCTCCTGAGAACATGAAAGATTTCACTTCTGGGCTGCCCAGCACACACCATTAAGGTAAGTCTGAAACTTTTAATTACTTTGCAGAGATGGGAGAGGAGTGGGAGAGGAGATTGTGAGACAGGAACACTTTTTCCATTCCTGTGTGATAATCTCTTTAGTCTGCAAAATGATTCAATATCCCGAGACAGTGTAAGATTGCAAAATATACAAACTTAAGCAAAACTTAAGGGTATTTTCCCACCTCATATTCCCACCTTGAAAAAGGCCCCAAAAGGTTGTTTATCCAAAGGAAAAGGTCAGCATCCATCCTTCACCAACAGCCCTTCTAGAGGAAGGCTCTACTTAAAGCATCCATCTTTGACCGAAAGCTCACATTCTTAAGATTCCTGTCTCCTGTTTCTGGAGGCCTCTTGCAAAATCACTATTGGGCCTGGGCCTCAGTCCTTTCAAGCTCTTTCAGACTCTCCTAACCCCCTCCTGAATCCAGAATTTAGGCCAGAGAATCTCAGTAGCTTATCTTCTTCCATTTATTTATTTATTTATTTAAGGTATTTATACCCAGCTCTTCAGCCACAAAGGCTCCCAGAGCCGCTTACACATTGTTTAAGCAATAACAATTTACACATCTACACCACATTAAGCCGTTTCCAATGTGTGTTAGCTAAGTGCCCCCACACGTCGGGTACTCAGTCCTCTGGCTTAGAGGACCTTTACTACCTTGTCCTCTTCTTACCTATCCTTCTGCTCCAACCAGGAGTACAGCACTCTCCCACTTCTCCCTAGAAAAGTCCAATGGGACCAAGGAAAGGGAACTTTTCTCCTCCCCTAAAATGTATCTTTTGGGGAGTATTTTCTTTACACATCTGTACCACCACCACCACCATAGGTGTGGATTAGGGAAAATATTAATTTGCTTTACCTTTTGAACTCATGCTTCTGTCTTCCCCCACTCCTCTTAGCAACCCTTAAACCTCAGTTGCTTAGCCCCTTGCAAATTTGCTCATTTCAGTTAGTATTTCCCCATCTTGAAGCAATTACTGTATGCTGTATTATCTCATTATTTGTATTTTGCATGCATAGCTTGTCATTTCTCTTGGCCTCTGTCATCCCTGGTTGAGCAGTATCTGGAGGTCTTTGCACCAGGCTAAAGTTCTGCAAGTCCAGTTCACCAGGTCTTTAACAAGAATGGCTGAAAATAGCATAAACCATGAGCCTGTGTGTCTTTGAAATTCAAAAAACTGATGGGAATGAGCTACTTGTGCTTGGGTAAACTTTTCAGCAGCTCCTGGCCTCTAAAATTTCCCAGAAACTATTTTGCATTTTCATCACATATTATCTCTGTAGGACCGCTGAGATGTTATTCTCAAAAGCATAATTACAATGTTTTCCCTAGCCTGGGCTGCAGGGAAAACCACAACAGCAAACACCACTTTGACTAGGCTTCTGGTACTGAGCCAAACATAAACTCATTTGTTAAACCCCCTCTAGAATAGACCCACTGAACCAATGGGGACTTGGTAAGTCAACACTTACCTCAGTTCCATTGACTGAATAGACCTACTCAATGGCAATTGGTGATTTCTATGTATTCTACTCATTCATCCCAGACTATAAAGGAACTATCCAAGATGTAGAAGCCTCTCCAAAAATAGGTTTAAGACCTTGGATAATTCCTTTAAAATCTGGAATAAAACCCAGAATGAATTCCCTGTACCCCTGACATGAAAGCCACCAGATGCCAGTGCATCTACTCTAATTGGGCTAACAGTTGGATTTAGATCAATAAATCCATGGATGCTTTTTTAATTCTCTGTCCCTGTCAGATATTTGGCCAAGCATTGTGTGCAATGGACAAGAGCACTCCAGACCAGTCAGGAACCCAACTGGGGAGAAAAAGTCAATGAGATTAGGGCAGATTTTAGAAGTAGTTAGTCACTAGTAACATCACATGTAATTCAGTCCTTTTTCCAGTAACAAAGGTATAACTACATTGGAATTGGAATTTAACACAGAATATATGTTCTATGTTATCTGTATATCTGGAGAGGTGTCATGAATATCTGAAGGATGGAGTGGGCTTTTTTCTGCTGCTCCAGAAGCTAGGGGCTCACCTACACTGGCCGAGATAACCCAGGGGCAGCCTGGAGTATTCAGGACCTGGAACTACCCGGATTTCACTGTTACCGAAGCACTCCATGTTGAGAACAAGCAGCTGTTCTCACATGTGTCCTGCTGTATCATCCAGCACTGACACTTCTGCTGGCACGTGCCAATTTCCCCGAGGCCAGAAATGAGACACCCAGTGTTGATCACATACTGGGGGCCTCCTTGTGACCACAGAGGACAGGACACGTGCCAGCTGGCAATACAATAGGACGCGTGTGAGGACAGCTGCCCATTTGCAGTGTGGAATGCTCTGAATTTTCCTGAAAGAGTCACAGTAAATGGGGACCTTTTTTTTAAAAAAAAAAGCATTTTAAGGTTGGGGGGTAAACTATTTTGGAGAACTGGCCAAACGTCATAAGGACAGTTTGGTCCAGATTCGGGGGTTTGGTCCAGATTTGGGGTTTGGGGCTAGCATCGTCTGGACAGATTACCCCCAGGACAGCCCCAAAAACACTTTATTAGGCTTGTGTCAACAAGCCCTAGAACAGGAATCAATTGCAAGAAAAGGGATTTTAGCTAAACATTAGGAAGAATGTCATGATAGTAAGAGCGGTTCAACAGTGGAATGCACTGCCTCAGAGGGTGGCAGATTATCCTTCTCTGGAGGTCTTTAAACAGAGGGGTTGTCTAAATGGCAAAACTATTCCTCATAGAATGCAAGGAGAATATCTTTTGTCTTAATGGGATCCCGGAGCGATTCTACGTATTATTATTATTATTATTATTATTATTTCATTCATTTATATCCTGCCTTCCTCCCTATGGCAGGACTGAAGGCGGCTCACAACTTTTAAAAACAATAATAGCTAAAAAACATAATACAATAAATAAGAATTAAAAAGAGATTAAACCACTTATATAATTAAAAATTTCACATAAATGGTATATTATGATGTATTGTGAAGGAGGGGGGCCAAAAACTCAGTGGGGAAAGCCTTTATGGCTTTTCCTGCATTTTTTAAAACGCTCTGCAGGAAATGCACTTTCCTACTTGTTTGAATACCAATATGAGTTGTTCCACAGTCTGGAGGGGGAGGCACTTTTCCTCTGATTGGCTGGACATGCACAGGCACAGGCTTGCTGTCAAGGTGAAGGGGTCCTGGCAGTGCAGCTCCCAGAGACAACAACGACATCCGCCCACTGCGAGGAAGAGGAGGAGAGCTACCCAGTCTTTCTCCCTCCTGGCTATGGCAGTGGCAGGGGCAGGGGCAGTGGCCTCTGGTTCGTGCTACAAAGGGATGGCAGGAGCTGGCTGGAAAGCTGCTGGGAGGAAGAGGAGGGGCTTTCCAGCCAGCTCCCACCATCCCTTTGCAGCTAGAACCAGAGGTCGCCACTGCTTCCACCGCTGGGAGCGCTGAAGGCCAGTCAGCTCTCCTCCTCTTCCTCATGGTGGGTGGCCGTCCTCAACATCTCTGGGTGCTACACTGCCCCCCCACACAAAACTGACACAGTCACCATCTTGATTCGTGGCCATGTGAACAACACGGAGGAGAGCCTCGCATACACTTGATTTTTCCAAAGTGCTGTGGAGACAAAGGAACACTGCTGTGAATTGCCTATAATGAGCAGGTGTGTGAATTGTTTCATCCCATATAGATAAGCCCAGAGATTGGATAACCATCCTTCAGGAGTGCTTTAGCTGAGTACAGTATTCCTCAATGGCAAGGGGTTGGGTTAGATGCCCATCTCAGTCCTTTCCAACTCTATGATTCTATGGCTCCACATATAGGGGTTTGGCCTCAATAAATGGTGAAGGAGAATTAAGTTTCTGTGGTTCATCATGAATTTAAAAAGGGGGTACTCTCTGGACTCAAAATCATGCTACAAACCCCATAGTTCTCTAACTACTCATCTACAGCAGCAGAGAGAAATGGTCTCTTACACCCTGGAAAAAAGCACCCACCCCAGTTCTGCTTCACTCCACCTGTCTCCTCCCTACACAGTCCAAGGAGCCTGAATGATCAGCCCAGTGAAGGGCTGCCCCTGAACCTGTTAGTGCCCTAATGAGCCCCACCTCCAGAAACCCCTAAAATTGGCTTATTAATAATTTGGCTTATTAATATGGTCTTCCATGGGGAAGAACAGTAAAATATCAGGAACTGGCTGTAAGAATCCCAAAAGGCACGTGTTGAAAGCCATGCATCGCCCAAAGACAAATTCCAAACTATAAAGAAACATAATAAGGTCAAAAGGACATCATATGTACACACCCAAGTGACAGACAATAATTCCATTATAAGTGGATGGAGTAAACCTTTGTTTGAAGGTAGAAAGCTCCCCTTCCCCAATCACCCAGCCATTAAACAGGCAGCTCAAGCTTTTGTAAATCTAATCACCAGAACCTTTAAGGCAGATGAAACACATTAACATCTTCAGACACCTATTGTCAAAACCCAAGAGTTTTCCCTGAAACTCATTGTGCAATCTTTGGAGACACCCGGAATCTATTGTTTCAACATATGAAACTCCTCACTTCAGGGCACATTTTTAGTATAAATAGTGTCACAAATCATGCTTCATTGCGCACAGAGCCTATTCCTGAGGACACTATGTCTTTCTGTGTTAGCTACTCCAGATTCATCCATCCACACTTCCAGTCTGCTCAACAATTTCAGACTACAGTCATCCCTTCACATTCGCGGGGGTTACGTTCCACGGACCCCCACGAATGTGAAAAATCCACGAATATTGTTTGCCCCCCCTCCCCTGCCATAGCGACCATGGGGCCTCCAGAGGCCCCATAGTCGCTTTCCCCCGCCTACCCACTCCCTTCCTAGGCCTTCCCAGGGCCTCCGGAGACCCTCCCGAGGCCCCGTGGATGCCTCCCCAGCCCTCCCCCCTCCCGCCCAAGCCCTCAACGGGGCCTCCGGAGAGTCTCCAGAGGCCTTCCCAGCCCTCCCCACTCCCCCCCAGGGCCTTCGCGGGGCCTCCGGAGGGTCTCCGGAGGCCCCGCGGAGGCCTTCCCCGCCCTCCCCACTCCCCCCCAGGGCCTTCGTGGGGCCTCCAGAGGGTCTCTGGAGGCCCCGCGGAGGCCTTCCCCGCCCTCCCCACCCCCCCAGGGCCTTCGCGGGGCCTCCGGATCTCCGGAGGCCCCGCAGAGGCCTTCCCCACCCTCCCCACTCCCCCCCCAGGGCCTTCGCGGGGCCTCTGGAGGGTCTCCGGAGACCACGCGGAGGCCTTCCCCGCCCTCCCCACTCCCCCCCTAGGGCCTTCGCGGGGCCTCCGGAGGGTCTCCGGAGGCCCCGCGGAGGCCTTCCCGGCCTTCCCCAAACCCCCCACAGGGCCTTCGCGGGGCCTCCGGAGGGTCTCCGGAGGCCCCGTGGAGGCCTTCCCCGCCCTCCCCACTGCCCCCACAGGGCCTTCGCGGGGGCTCCAGAGGGTCTCCGGAGGCCCCGCGGAGGCCTTCCCCGCCCTCCCCTTTCCCCCCGCAGGGTCTTCGCAGGGCCTCTGGAGGGTCTCCGGAGGCCCTGCGGAGGCCTTCCCCGCCCTCCCCACTCCCCACACAGGGCCTTCGCGGGGCCTCTGGAGGGTCTCCTGAGGCACCGCGGAGGCCTTCCCTGCCCTCCCCACTCCCCACTCCCCACACAGGGCCTTCGCGGGGCCTCCGGAGGGTCTCCGGAGGCACCGCGGAGGCCTTCCCTGCCCTCCCCACTCCCCACACAGGGCCTTCGCGGGGCCTCTGGAGGGTCTCCGGAGGCACCGCAGAGGCCTTCCCTGCCCTCCCCACTCCCCACACAGGGCCTTCGCGGGGCCTCTGGAGGGTCTCCGGAGGCGCCGCAGAGGCCTTCCCTGCCCTCCCCACTCCCCACACAGGGCCTTCGCGGGGCCTCCGGAGGGCCTCCGGAGGCCCCGCGAAGGCCCTGGGGTGGCAGTGGGGAGGGCGGGGAAGGCCTCTGCGGGGCCTCCAGAGACCCTCCGGAGGCCCCGCGAAGGCCCTGTGGGGGGAGTGGAGAGGGCCGGGAAGGCCTCTGCGGGGCCTCCGGAGGGTCTCTGGAGGCCCCGCAGAGGCCTTCCCCGCCCTCCCCACTGCCACCCCAGGGCCTTCGCGGGGCCTCCGGAGGCCCCGTGTCGCAGTTTTGGGGGGGGCTGGGGGGCCCTCCCAAAACCGCGAATAATCAAAACCGCGAATAATCAAAACCACAAATAATCAAAACTGCGAATGTCGAGTTCACGAATGTGGAGGGACAACTGTACAAGGCAGGTGTCATATATCCCCAGAAACCTCCCTATCTGTCCCTCTGGCAACCTCATTTCTTCCATTCCTAGTGGTCTTGTGTAAATGCTTTATCGTATGAATGTGTGTGTGCTGGTGTTACTATTTTTAAGTCTTTAATAAATATAATTGTTAATTTTGCTTTTGTGTGCATCTTTTCAGAGTTAGTCTGGGTAAACAAAGGCGAAAGATCCCTCTCTCTGTTGCCCCCCTTTACATTGCTAAGGTCAAGTTGCTGCTAACTTCCCCAACATATTAGAAACTCGATATTTTTGTGGAATTTCATAAGCACTTAGGGTAACAAATCCATCAAGCTCCCAAACAAGCCAGATTATGCTAAATACAGGTAAGAGATCACGATATACCAGTCCCTTGCCACAAGGAAATACTGCAGGTGGAAAAGTAATTTATTAAACAGCATTTGTGATGAAGTAGATCCTGAAACATAGGCATGCATGAGATTACCAACGGACAGCACAGCATGGCTCCTGTTCCTTGAACAATGGCTTGTCAGGCAGCCTTAGGGAACCATGTGGGAGAAACCTCCAACTGTTGTGTTTTTTCAGGGTGCAAAAGTATTTATTGCTGAACACTGTTGTCTCCTGTTGTCAATAGACCACACATGGACCACCAATTTGGACTTAATGGAGGATTAGAAAAATACACGGAGGACAAGGTTATCAATGGCTACTCATCTGTCTGTCCATCTGCCTATCTATATTGCTGGCTTTTCTTCTCAAACGAAGATTCACGAAGGACTCATTCCGCACTTTCTGCAAGCATGCTGATTCGGAATTGGATTTGTCCTTCAAGCCTGTGCAATGGATTTTTCTGGTGGAGTGCAGCGTGCACAGAACTGGCCTCACCCTTTAAACCAAGCCTATCTATATACACCCCTGATATTACAGAGAGTATGCTAATGGATACTAGTTGCCAGAGTACACAGCTGGAAAAGACTTCAGTCCTCACGTCCTACTTGTGAGCTTCCTATGGGCCAATGGCTGGCTGATGAAGGAACAGAATACTGGGGGCCGTTTACACGGCAAAATAAGTCGTGTAATAATTCAGCAAGACGCCTGATAGTTCCCACGTATTTTGACACAGTATCGCCCTTTTCAGAAGAAGGGGGTGTAAAAAACCCATAAGTGGCGCAACTTTTGACTGCGCTGATTTTTTGCTCTTTTTTTAAAAGTTCCGCAGTATAGCGCACTATCGATATTGTGAACTATCCGACATCCACTTTCGCAATTTTTTCACCTACCGGAAATTAGGCGGATCCTTGGGAGTGGCCCACTAAAGCATCCCTCCCACCAAACAAAAACATCTGTAAAGATTGTTTTCTCTCTTTTTGTAATGGCAGAGCAGAGAACAAAGTTCTATCCCTCACAGCAAAAGGAAGAATATATCTTGAGAAAAAGGATGATTCTAACAAGGATTCTGGCAAGGAGAAAAATGACTTAAAGGCACACAACCACAAACAACAATAAAAAGATTACAATACTGTAGATGATGTTGTGGTGTTGTTGCTGTTGTTTTACATTTTCTAACTCTAAGCAAGGCTGGGAATCATGACCCTCTAGGTGTGCATGGATTACAACTTGCAGTCTCTTGTCAGAGTTAGCAACTTTTGCATGCCTATACTCATTAACTGCTGGTGTAGAGACTTCCTGTCAATTGTTTTTTCCATACCCTCTCTCTTCCTGTGTCAGTCTAACCTGCAACCTTATTTTCTTCTCCTCTCTCTGTCCTCCATTACATCATATATTTGACCATGCAAATAAAGCTACTTTTATGTATTTTACAAAGAAAACTAAGGACTTTATCAGACACAGAAAAAATAATGCCAAAGTGACATGATTTCAACGGAAAGGGGTTGTCATTATCAGACAACGTCGTTCCGCTCCCGTGGCCAGTGTGTGAATTGTCCAGAAATAAGACACCACTTTTAATTGATGGCTTAAGCCATCAATAGATCACATGTGCCAACTTTTTGCCAGCATTGCCAGTGTGTGAAACTTCAGGCCATTTAAATCTCATCACTGCAGAGTCAATGGCCGGAAAGGGCACAACACTTCTGGGTGAGATCACAACATCCAGGTAAGTGACGAACTTTTTATGACCCTCCCTGGGTTACTTAGAAGTTTTGAAATATGTTTTGGTGCTTTTTGTAACTTTAAATGTTTAATTTTTTATTTATTTTTGAATTTCCCACACAATCAACTCTCTCGAGATTCTGCGGGATTTCAAACGAGGAAGTAAACAGAACTCCATTCACGTCTTCTTTATTGCCAGGGAAACCATTGATGGAGAGAGGAAGTAGGTGCAGTGGTTTTTTTCTATGCCAGCAAAAGAACGCTTTATGGGGCTCGCCTGATAAAGTCCTAAGTTTCTTTTCTTTCTCTGCTTAGACCCTGTATGGGGCACAGGCATGGGCATGGGACTGGTAGTTATTCAGCTTCTGCTCAACCAATTTCATTACTTTGCTACCGACATATAGTATTATAACTCATATTTCCCAACACAGTCATGGTGAGGACTGCTGGGAGTTGCAGTCCAACAACAGCTGGAGACTCATGTGATTCCCAGCCCTGCAATAAAATATCATCAACTTACAACATGAGTTTCTTATTTTCCCCCATGAGTAGGCATGCTTTTACTATCACTAAGGACTTTTTCGGACGGCGATTTGTAACACAAGAAGGCTTGTCCCTCTTGCGAGGCTGCTGCATGGCAGGGGGGCCATTTCGGATGACGCCGTCCCCCTGCCGATTCTGTTCCGGAAGAGCTGGGAGGCTGCAGCACCATATTTGGCCATTTCCTAATCACGGAACAGAATCAGCAGGGGAACGGTGTCATCCAAAACGGCCCCCCTGCGGTGCAGCAGCCTTGCAAGAGGGAGCCTTCTTGCATTACAAATTGCCGTCCTAAGTCACTTAACAATAAGTACAAGTGGTTCTAAAAACAGATTTAAAAATGGATGAAGAGAGAAACCATTTACCAAAGGAAACCTTTCAAATCAGATACCAATTGAGCAATTACTATAGAAAAGTTTGGGATATATGATTGGAAATTATTTTTCATTGTTTACAAGCATAGGTGAAATTGTAAAAGAAATAATTATAAGAAAGTATATCACACAGAAAAGCTCTATAACAGTGTAAATCTGCACAATAGATGATGCAAATGTAAATTTAAAAATTGGCTGTTATGTGTGTTCTTCAATGTATGGTGGAATGGGGGGAAGCCTAAAACACAAGATATTAAATGGAAACAATATATATGAGCAGAAATAGAATTAGAAATAAGATTCTTTTTATTGACCTAGAAGAAAGCACCTCTTCACTTAAGAGAGTTAGTGTCTTGCATGATTAATCACTGCCAGATTTGTTACGGCAAATATTGGAAAGTCTAAAATCCTAGCAACAGTTAAAAAAGAATCAAAGCAGTGTGATTATAAAATTATGGCAAAGCGTATTAGTTATATAAGAGTTAGAAAAGATGGACTGAAACTTTATGGAATTGGAAAACAGTTATTAATGTTCAGCATGCAAGAGCATATCCAGGGCCGGTTTAAGGAATTTTGGGGCCCCCTGCAGTGCTTTATTTTGGGGCCCCCATATGTTTATCTCAGGTCAATGTAACCTAACCTATTCACCGTACAGGATGTTCAGATCACAGTAGGGCCCCCGTATCCATGGATTCATTATCCATGGGACACAGAACAGCACACCTACCTTAGAGTCTTCCTAGTAAATGTGTCCTCCCTAGTGGTTTTCTAGGCCCTCCAAGGCAACTCTATGGTATTTTAAACCAGAAGTACCATTTTTTTCAATGGTGTTCACTATTATTCATGGTTTTCAGAATCCACCCCCCCGAACCAATCCCCAGTGGATAAGAGGGGCCTACTGTATTACATAATTTGACACCAATAATTTAGTTTAAAAACTATATTATAGGCACTAACATAATATTTTTAGTTTATTAGCAATTAATGTAATGATGCAGATTTCCTCAAAGAAAAGAAAGAGTGGACTACAAGCTAAACATGAGTTAGCAGTGTGATGCAGCAGCAAAAAATGCCAATGCAATTCTAGGCTGCATTAATAGTGTCTAGATCAAGGGAAGTAATAGTATCACTCCATTCTGCTTTGGTCAGACCTCACCTGGAATATTGTTTCCAGTTCTGGGCACAACAATTCAAGAAAGATACCGAGAAGGATGTTGGGAGGTCTGGAAGCCATTATGCCCTATGAGGAACGGCTTAGGGAGCTGGGCATGTTTAGCCCAGAGAAGAGAAAGTTAGGAGGGGACATGATAGCCATGTTTAAATATTTGAAGGGGTGTCATACTGAGGAAGGAGCAAGCTTGTTTTCTGCTGCTCCAGAGACTAGGACACGGAGCAATGGACTCAAACTATAGGAAAAGAGATTCTACCTAAACATTAGGAAGAAGTTCCTGACAGTAAGAGCTGTAAGGCAGTGGAATACTCTGCTGCCTGGGAGTGTGGTGCACTCACCTTCTTTGGAGGTTTTTAAGGAGAGGTTGGATGGGCATTTGTCAGGAATGCTTGGATTGTGTGTTCCTGCAGGGCAGAAGCCAATCGGATGGGATGGCTGTTGGGGTCCCTTCCAGCCCTATGATTCTAGGCTGCATTCAGAGCCTGGGAAAGTTACTCTTGGATTACACCTCCCAGAATCCCCCTGCCAGCACCCTTCTCAAGATCTGGTTGCATTGTTCCTTTTCCAGCATTCTCTAGCCCAGTGGTTCTTAACTTGGGGTCCGCAATGTCCTCACAGGGGGTCCACAAAGGCTTGAAGACTGCTTGGCCCACCTCCTCCCTGTAGTGGAGTAGCCATGTGACAGGAACCAAGGCAAAGTCTGGCTGGCTTGGCCTGCACATTGCCATTCAATCCACTCCAGCCACAAACTTGCAGGAAGAAGCAAGAGTGTCTCTGAGGGAAAGTTTAATGGATGGTGTAATTGTATTGTTGTTGTTGTTAGCTATTATTATTAGGGTTTTAAATCTTGAGTTAAGTCTTGGGGCAACAAAAGATATTTAAAGGGGGTCCCTGGTAAAGAAAAGGTTAAGATCCACTGCTCTAGGCCAATGCCTCTCACATAACACTACTGGATATTGGTGTTTTAGTGACAACAATAAAACCATTGTTCCCAGTAATATTACTCCAAATTTTAATTTATATTCTTTATACAGTATTCTTCTGTTAAAAGAGTTAAGAGTGTTGTAAAAGTTTCAGCATTGCACTATGACTATGGAGACCAGGGTTTGAATCCTTACTCAGCCATGAATACCCCACTGGCTGACCTTGGGCAAGTCACACTCTCTCAGCCTCAAAGGAAGGCAAAGGCACACACCCTTTGAACAAACCTTGCCTAGAAAACCCCATGGTAGATTTGCCTTAGCCAGAAATGACTTGAAGGCACATAGGCAAACACACACAAATGCAGGCTGAACTCAGTTGGCAAGGGAAGGGAAGGGAAGGGAAGGGAAAGAAAGAAAGAAAGAAAGAAAGGAGCCCTTTCCGAGACAACCCTCAAATTCCCTGTCTCTCTCATAAACACACACTCACCGTCTCCGGGTAGCAGCAAACTCCCTCCAGCTTCTGCCACAGAGGGCTGTTGTTTCTTTCACTTTCTCTTTAGTTTTGGAGACATTTTTTTGGAGGAGGGCGGGAATGTGGTGGAGTCTCCTTCTTTAGAGGTTTTTAAACAGAGGCTGGATAGCCATCTGTCTTGACTCCAGCAACAAGTTAAAAAGTAAAATAACCACCCCACTGTGCATGGCAGCCCCCCCCCAAGATCCCCGTGGCCCCCTGAAGACAGTCCCTCACTCACACGACCAGCTGCTCTGCCTTTCCTCCTTCACAGCAATGCAGCCAGGGACTGTCTCCAAATTACAACTTCCCAAGAGCAAACCCTTTCTCTATCTCCCGCACTAGCTCAGTGCTATTGCCATGCCCTGCCTGAGGAGGGAGGGGGAAGGGGCTCCAAAGGAGCGGAGGAGCCGGCTGCTGTCTCCTGGCTGTCTCCTTCATCAGATAAGGGCAACACTCACCAGGGGGCCCCCTTCACCCCCGAGGCCCCCCGCCAATGCGGATCTGGCAGACAGGTTAAACCGGCCCTGAGCATATCCTTCAAAATACGTATAAGTAGCTATTCAAAATTTAGCCAACCTAATTATATGTATAGATATATTATTATTTAACTAGAAGGGCCTGAGATGTATATAAGAGATATTAAGTCATTTTCATTTGTGTTTTTTTAAAAAAACAAATAAAACTTCAGTTTTTTGTTTTTTTTAATGGATGCCTCATACACCAATTTTAACAGAGTACAATGTTATTCTGTCTATTGCTCTGGTCCAGTTAGTATATGTTCATGGATTTTATGCCACTCAACAAAATACCTGCCTGAGTCTAGAGCCTTACCCTTTTCAGGGATATACAATGTTATCCTATGCAAGTGCGCTCAAAAATAAGCACCATCATACTGAAAAAGGTGTACTCACAGATAAGCATATGCAGAGTATACTGCTAAATTAGTTTCAGACACACCCATTTGGAAGCTGCACGGATTCCTTTTCTTAATTATCTAAATTGAAAACAATTGGGAACTGCAACAAAATGTTGCAGTTCATTCCCACCATCTAAGAAAAATCCTCCTTTTTAGGTTTCCAGATAGAAAGACAACCATGCCCTCACCCAGGATGATCCTAACAAACCAATAGGTGCACAAAAAGGCCGTTCCACCATCCTTGACCTCTTCCCCACAGTTTTGTTTTCCAAGTGAGATTCACTATTCTGTGACTACTAAAAATGGTAAATCTTCATTGGCATCTTTTGAAGAGGGTTGCACTCTTAGGTTTTATTTTTAAAGTTTTGCTTGTTTTTAAATTGTATTCCTCTAAAACCCAACATTCCCCTGAGAATTATGATGCCTTCCTTTTGTTTCTGAGTTGCCCCATTTGGTTCCACTCACTGGCAGCCACAAGCACCTGAGTCCACTACTAGAGAGAACGATGGGACTTCCATTTTGTTTAAAAGTGGCTGAGACTATCTTCTCAGATAAAATATTAAATTGTTTGAATGGATTGTGGATCAATTTATGAGTAGCATGAATACTGGCTATTGAAGAAGGGTTTCAGCTGTTACTAAACATGTCACTGATGAATCCCTAACAAGCTTCCCAAGAATTCTTAGAACACAATTTGAAAAATACCATTTTTTATTATTATTATTATTATTATTATTATTATCCTGCCCCTCTACTAACGCAAACGGGATGGCTTGCAACAATTAAAATATACATCCCAGACCCTCAATCCCACCCCCCTTAAAATACAATTAAATAATGCAGGAACTAAAAATACTTTAAAACAAAATACAAAAAATAAAAATAAACAATGGAGAGTGGCCATAGCGAATTTGGGACAAGCTAGGTTTTGGGTTTTTTTTAATATAGTTCTATATTTCCCACAGATGCTTTTGCTCTTTGGATATACTAGTGGCTACTGTGAAGCAATAACCCTCCCTTTCAAAAGCCCTATTTTACCCAGTACTCTTGTCAGAGCATCTTTCACATCTTTGTTCCTTAAACTATAGATTATAGGGTTGACCATGGGAATTATGACTGTATAGAACATGGAGGCCCATTTGTCTTGGTCCATGGAATAGCTGGAGCTGGGCCGAAGATACATGAAGAGTAGGGTTCCATGGAACATTCCAACAGCCATCAGGTGGGAGATGCAGGTGGAAAAGGCTTTCCCTCTGCCTTCAGCAGAACGCATTCTGATGATCGTACTCAAAATGTAAACATAGGAAATCAGAATCATACAAATGCTACTTGCTACAATGCTGCCAACCAAGGTAGAAAGTATAATCTCATTGGTGGCTGTGTCAGAGCAGGAAAGTACTAGGAGTGGAGGTTCATCACAGAAGAAATGGTTGATGGTGTTAGATCTACAGAATGGCAGCTGAAATGTACAGCAAGTGTGTATCAATGAATCCACCATGCCTATAAAGTATGCTGTAGCCATTAGCTGCCTGCAGACTTTCTTGGACATCATGGCTGAATAATGAAGTGGCCTGCAAATGGCCACATACCGGTCGTAGGCCATGAGAGCCAACAGAAGACACTCCACATCTCCAAACATAGCAAATAAAAATAGCTGTATAGCACAGGCATGGTATGAAATTGTGCTATTTTTTGCTAAGAAGCCAGCTAGCATTTTAGGGGAAATGGCTGAGGAGCAGCAGAGGTCAGCAAAGGAGAGATTGCCCAGGAAAAAATACATGGGGGTGTGAAGTTGGTGTTCAACACAGATTAACACAATCATCCCGAGATTTCCTATTACAGTCATGACATAAACCAACAGGAAGGTCATAAAAAGAGGAAGCTGCACTTTGGGGTTATCTGTCAGTCCCTGAAGAATGAAATGTCCCTGAAGAATGACAGAGTGATTTCCTTCTTCCATTAATTTTCACAATGGGTGCTGCTGGGTTGAGGAAATTATCTGCATCCAAAATTTCTGACTTTTCCCTGAAAAGAGAAGGGAAGAAGACTGAGGTTCTTTAGAGTTCACCCACTATAGCTTTTGCTTAAGAATAATTTGGGGGCCAATGCAATTCACACTGTAAATCTCATTGTGCTAATTTTTGTTCTATGCATTTTGCAATAGTCTAATGTAGCACTATATCTATTACTGCCAATAAATTATTATTTATTACAGTAAAGTCATTCTCATAGTATTTAGTGAGTTAAGACTTGAAAGGTTGTATATCAATACATTACACCAAACACAATACATTACATAAATGATTTCCTGCAAATTAAATGAGTCCATTGTCACTCTGGAAAGAGTCAGGTAGTGCACAAGAAGATTTGGTTCTGGTCATTTGCATTGTGTGCAAATATGCCCATCACATTTGCTGGTTAGATTGTCCTATGACAGATTTGTTGTTGTGTGCTTTTGTGATGGCAGGTTCATCTTCATGAAATTAAGCTCTGGAAAAGCTTTACAATTTTAGGATTATGAATCTGGCAAGCCTCGATCATCAGATTGGTCTGTTCCTCCTCAAGATCAAATCCCACATGGATTGCCACTATGAAATGATTGTAAAAGGTTACTTTAAGGTGGAAAAATGTGTAACTTCAGTTTCAGGTGCCAGCCCTTGTAGTAAACATTTTTTTTTCTGAATTAGTAAACTTACCTTGAATACAGTGAGTGTATTCTTTCCTGCCTTC
Source organism: Gambelia wislizenii (assembly GCA_030847615.1). Classification (NCBI taxonomy): domain Eukaryota; kingdom Metazoa; phylum Chordata; class Lepidosauria; order Squamata; family Crotaphytidae; genus Gambelia; species Gambelia wislizenii. Next base: position 338,561,502 of record JAUMIR010000001.1, on the reverse strand, counting down.
TGAATCTCTAAGTAGATGAAGAGGACTTAAATGCCTTTTATTGCCTTGGGTTTACCATGCCTGACGCACCTGACTATCTTAGACCTGGGAATTGTTCTATACATGGCAACAATTAAACTTCCTGTGCTGTTTTCATAATTGGGAATTGCTTGCACTTACATCTGGTAGTACTGCCATTTTGATTACTGTATAGCAAATATAGTTCTAGAGTTAATTTCACATACTGCTGTGGATCACATCTATTGCTGTGGGACCAATGACTACTCCTATGCATTCTGCTAAAATAATTAAATATCTTTTCTCTTCTCAGCCCATGATGGTAAATATCTGTTCTCTTCTCAGCCCATGATGGATGGGGCACTGTGCCATAAATCTTCCTCTGTGGTAGTTCTTTTTATTTTAAGACATGAAATAAGTACACTGTTGTTGGTACACAGGCCAATACCTCCTAAAAGCTACACAGATACTGGTGCCAAATGTATCATCTACCTTGACCAATAGGTTTCTCTCAATAGTGTGCATGGCCATGCATCTGCATGCACTTATGTCTATGAGCTAATACTATAATTATGTGTTTAAAGCTCTTTACTACTAGCAGTCTACTAGCCCAGCACCTATTATGGCCTTCACAGACCTGCTGATGAGTTAAATTCCAAACAGTTCAAAACCTTAGCAAGTTGGTCGGCTTCAACAAGTAGGATTTTCCTTCAATATTGCTCCTAGTCTTCCCCAGCTTGGGGCCATCCAAATGTGTTGGTCTATAAATTACATCAGATCCACCCAGAATGAATATTGGATTTTCTGTCTAAGGATAGTTGGTGTTATAGAATAATTCATTTGGAGGGCACCAGATTGGCTAGGTCTCTGCATATCCTGTCTCTTTACCACAGGTATATAATGTGATGCTCTTGCTATCGCTTCAGCAGTAAGACAGAGAAATTGTCACTAAATATTCATGCTAACTTGTTTAACGTCCACATGAAGAAGAAAAACTCTCTTGCCCTTGAGCTTTTTCCACTGGAATAATTTTCCCACTTGTCTATGGTCTAGAAGTTACAGCTCTTGGGGAATAGGCCTATAATATGTAAGATAGTCTTGTAAAAGAGCCTGTTTTTCAGCATATAGAAGGCTATAGTGATGAAGTGTCCCAGACACAGTGGCAAAGTGTTAGGTTCAGATGAGGTAAACAACCATGAGACTTTAGCAACAAAGTGAGGAGGGCAGGGCGGCATTCAATATACCTCCTGTTTTCATATGGAACTGTTCCTATGGTTCCCAGGTCTAAGACTTGGCTCTTCTCAACCTCAGAGTAAAGGAAGGAATCTCAGGATGAGAATGTTGCCTTGGAAAGAGAAGATTTCCCCCCCCCTTGTGTATTGATGACATCTAGCTAGCTGCTTAAGAGTGGTTATTGCAGATTTTGCAGGGTCCACTTGACCACCTCTTCACCCTTTCAGAGTTTTGGAAACCACAGCCAGTGGCAGGGATCAGTCAGCACAGGTAAATATTGACCTGCCACGGAAGTTGCTGGATATGGTACAACAGGATTGCTGCTTTGTGGTTCCGCTCTTGGATTTTGCCTGCTTGTCTTAACTGACTGCTCCTTCATCTTCAGCTATGAATCTTGCTACTGCTATAGAACAAGCCACTTTCTGGTACCTACAGTTGTCCCTCCGTACTCATGGATTTGGTATCCACAGTTTTAAGTATTCACGGCTTGAAAATATTCTTTAAAAAATAATCCAAAAAGCAAACCTTGATTTTGCCATCTTATATAGAGACACACACCCCCAGCGCAACTGTGTTTTCAATATCATGTCCTCAATGCTGGTGGGTGGGTTTCTAGGATGGAGGACCATTGCCTCCCAAAAATAGTACTCTACAGTGAACTCGCCATGGGTCAGCATAAGAGGGGCGCTCCAAAACAGTGATACAAGGACTGCCTGAAGCAACATCTCAGGCTCGGCCAAACTGATCACCAACAATGGTCCGCCCTGGCCTCACATCGGGAGGCATGGAGACACACTATCCACAATGCTGCAGCCTTATTTGAGAACTCACACCGAACAAGTCTTGAAGAGAAACGACAACACAGAAAGAATCACAAACCAGAAACATCACCCAAGGAGACCTTCTGCTGTGCTTTCTGCAACCAGACTTGTTTATCTCGGATTGGCCTTTTTAGTCATCAGCGTGCTTGCAGAAAGTGTGGGATGAGTCCTTCCTGAATCTTCGTTTGCGAAGAAAAGCCAGAGAGAGAGAGAGATAAGGGACACCATTTTGCTATACCATTGCATATAATGGGACTTGAGTATTCATGGATTTTGGTATCCACGGGGGGTCCTGGAACCAAACTCCTGCAAATATGAAGGGACAACTGTATTTCCTGATCATTAGAATTATCAAATACATGGTAGAAACCTGAGTCAAAGAATACCAGGGAAAACCTATAGTTATTTTGGCAACCTTTTGAACAGAGATTCCACCTCAACATTAGGAGAAACTTTTTGACAGTAAAAGCTGTTTGGCAGTGGAACACACTGCCTCGGAGCATGGTGGGGTCTCCTTCCTTGGAGGTTTTTAAACAGAGGCTGGATGGCCATCTGTCAGGGATGATTTGATTGTGTATTCATGGCAGGGGGTTGGACTGGATGGCCCTCGTGGTCTCTTCCAACTCTACAATTCTATGATTCTATGAAATATTTGGAAATATCTCTGTTGAACATATATCTTTGGACATATCATGAGAAGACATGACTTACTAGAAAAGACAATAAAAGGTAGAAGGCAGTATGAAATGATGAAGACCTCATTCCAGGTGGATAGACTCAATTAAGGAAGCCTCTTGCTCATAGGGTCACCATAAGTTTAAGTTGTCATAAATTTAAGTCCCCTTGTGGGAGTAAACAACAACTTACAGAACACACATTTTGCAAAGATTAGCCATCTTTGTCATATTTAATGAATGATGACCAACATTTTGCTGTCCCTTTGAAGATGTCACATATCATTGTAGCACTTGCTATAGAGCCCTTGAGAAGCAATTTAATCAGTTTGTTAAGTGTACACAGCAAAGAATTAGGGGATTGGATCACAAGTTTATTTATTTTTATTTTAGTTATTTATACCCTCCTCTTCAACCACAAGGCTATCAGAGTGGCTTACAAATTGTTTTAAGCAATAGCTATTTACACATCTAAACTGCATTAAACAGTTTCCAATGTGTGTTAGCTAATTGCCCCCACAAGCTGGGTACACATTTTACCAACCTACGAAAGGATGGAAGGCTGAGTGAACCTTGGAGCCCACTGGAATTGAACCTGCAACGTGGTGACTTGCAGTACTGGCATTTAACCACTGTGCCACCAGGGCTCAAGGGACACTCCACAAATGAAAGAGCCATTCTATGAATACTGCTTTGACATCAGGAGTCTCAACATTGCCTGGATCACATGGGGGAGTTGAACAAAAGCTTTTCAGAGATTCATAATGTTATGTTACATCATTATCCATGGTTTTTTTTAGTCTACATTGCATGAAGGCTGGAAAAAGAAAGGTGAGCCAATGTTATATTTACTTAGAAATCTAAGTAGCCCCTTTTAACAATATGCAATGGGTGCTATATAAGGGTAGAACTTTTTTTGCTTTATTTATTAATTTTTGCTCATTAACAGCATACAACTTATATAATAAAACATCGCAAATATATTTCTATATTATAACAGAAGCATTTATCACACCCACACACCCTCAGTCCCCACCAATGGCTGTAAAAGAGATTGTAATATCCATTACCTATAATGTGGAATATCTTATTAATAGTTTCTCTCATTTCTTTGTACCCCTTTTCACCTTTGATTTTCTCAATCCCAAAACCCCACCTATCCCACCAGGCAATTTTCTTCATATGTCCATTATATTTTCCTTTTCTGTCCCATAAAAAAATCAAATAAGAGATAATCTGCTATATAATGTGTCCAATTATTTTTATCCCAACTTTGTTTATTTTTCCACCCCAATGCTATGACTGCATGGACTGCTCTTAAAAGATTTTTTATTACATAATCTATCTTACTCAGTCCTAATTTTCTTAGATTCAAAGTTAGATAATTTTCTTAATTAAATTGGAAGTTTCTCCCCATCATTTTATTTATCTCTTGAATAATTTCTAACCAAAATTTCTGTACAAAGAGACAGCACTACATATGAATTTCAAATTTTCTATTTTTGTACTTTTAGACCATTTATTCCATACATACAGGATTGATTGAAAGGGGCCCATCTTCACATCCACAGTGTTCTTGCTCATTGGTTTCATTTGAAATATAGATATATCTGTTCTCTTCTCCCATCAGCAGAACTTCAGCCATTAAATGACTATGGGGTGTGTTCCTGTACTACGGGGAATGGAAAGTGTAGCCCAGTCGAACCATGTGGGCATAAGATTACTCTCTGTCTGTGTCCTTGGCCTACATTTCCACACAAAGAGATTACGCATACCTTCTAGACCACTGGAAAGGGAAATGCCTTGAGTCAGAAGAACGCTATATGTGACAGAAATGGTACACAACCCATGTGTTCACCCTGTCCCCTCCATAACATTTAGTTTGATCAACTCCCTGCCCAGAATTTACCTTGCCCTCTTCTCTGCCCCTAGCAGCAGTGGTCGGTTAGTTCCACCCTGGAGAGCAGTGAGCCTTTCCTGCATAAAAATCTGTTCCTTTTTCTATGCTTACCAGTAAAAGACTACGTATACATTGGAAAAATTGTGATAGGTTATCCCTAGTGAAGTGGAAGAATACAGTATGCTCTCTAGCAATGATGGGGGCGGGGGGAAACAGGTCACACAGATCCACGACTATTTTTTTAAAAGTCTGGTATCTCTTATGGGTAACTGTTTATTAACCATGTTAACAGTAATGGTGCAACTTTTTCCCCACGAGTGATGGTGAAAGACCTTTCCGACTGAAGGTCTCTCTGCTCTAATCAAATCTCCACTTTTTGTGTCAACTTCACCTCCCCTTCCAATTAACTATATTCCACTTACAGCATTTAAGATGTTGTCATGTGATTTATTTCTGACTTAATTTTAATTTTATTTAATATACTTGTAATATATTTAATGAGATTATGTTACTCATTGAAAATGGCAATAATGCTGGGGGAAATGGAAGGCAGTAGCAAAAGAGAAAGACCTCCACTCAGTCAAGGAAGCCGTGGTGGTGCTGAGTTTGCAAGGCCTGAGCAGTGCTGCTAATAACAGCATATCTTGAAGGTCTCTCATTCAGAGGGTCACCAGAAGTCAAAGTTGACTTGATGGTGAACAGCAACACCACATTTAACTTTTTTTAAAAAAATTAGTCCCACTCTGAAACTGAAAACATTGTTCTTTATTAATGTACTTTCCCCCAAATGTTACAGGTGAGATTTCATCAGCACATTGAATTCTAATGTTCCAAAAGATCAGTGATACAGTAGGGGAAGATGGCTGAAGGAAACCACACAAAAGTGACTGAGTTTATCCTCTTGGGATTAGTGAACAGTCCCCAAATGAAGCTGGTGTGTTTTGTTGTGGTATTAATGATGTATTTGGTTGCCCTGGCAGGGAATCTTGGGATGATCATGTTAATCAGAATTGACCCTCAGCTCCAGAAACCCCTGCATTTCTTCCTTAGCCATTTGTCCATCTTAGATTTTGGATATTCCTCAGCCATTGCTCTTAAGATGCTGGAGAATTTTTTAGTGGACAAGAGAACCATTTCCTACACAGATTGTGCTGTGCAGATGTATTTCTTTGTCTTCTGTGTAAGTACTGAGTGCATCCTTTTAGCAGCAATGGCATACGACCTGTATGTGACGATCTGTGATCCTCCCTTGTATATGGGGGTGATGTCCCCCAAAACATGTGCTCTGATGGTGGTTGGATCCTACCTTGTTGGCTTTGTGAATGCGATGACACAGACCATCTTCACCTTTATGCTCTCTTTTTGTGCCTCCAATGTCATCAACCATTTCTTCTGCCATGTTCCCCCTTCGTTGGCTCTTTTCTGCACTGACACAAGCATCAATGAAACGGTATTGTTTGTATTTGCCACCGTTCTGGGCATATTCTCATCAGCAGAAGTTGTGGTGTCATATATATTCATCCTCTGTGCAATCTTGCAGATCCGCTCAACTGGTGGGAAGCAAAAGGCTTTTTCGACACATGCCTCACACCTGGGGGCAGTCACCATTTTTTCTGGAATAGTTTTCATGTACTTGCGACCAAGCTCTACCTACCCCATGGATCAGGACAAATGGGCATCACTATTTTTATACTGTGGTTATCCCCATGCTGAACCCTTTGATCTACAGTTTGAGGAACAAGGAAATGAAAAGTGCTCTGAAGAGAATCCACATATGGAAGATGGTGTGCTTGACAGACATGAAAAGTTCATAAATACTGACACAATACTGCTGTTTTATCTGGAGGACAATCCAATGCACTAAGGGCTCCTCCAAATAGGGCAAATGTGTTGGGAGGTGGCTGGAGTTTGTGATATTTGTTGTTGTTATTTATACCTCACTTTCCCCCAAAAAACAAGACTCAGTGTAAGTTACAAAATAAAACAAATACAACATAGTTAACCAATACAGAAGATTGGCATTAAAATAGGATTAGAATATTAATAAGACCAAAAACAATTTAAAACACATAATTAAAATGTTAAATAGCACTTACAGTTCTCAGCAGTTTTTTAAAGTAGCCAAATAATGTTTCCTAAACTTTGTTGCTGTGTGCCTTCATGTCGTTTCGGAGTTATGGAGACCCTAAAACGATTTACCTAGAGGTTTTCTTGCCAAGATTTTCTCTGCCTTCCTCTGAAGCAGAGAGACTGTGACTTGCCCAAGGTCACTCAGTGGGTTTCTATGGCTGAGTGGGGATTCCAATCCTGGTCTCCAGAATCATAGTCTAATACTCAAAACACTACACCATTCTGGCCCTGTCCTAAACTACTTTCTGGCAATTCCTGGCACCAGCTGCAACATTTTATTCCCACTTTTCAGTGAATTTTTGTTTTGTTTTGTTTTAATTTTGAAACCTATCAAAATGGAAAAGTCTCCTCCATCCCTCCCTTTCTTTTTAAGAGTTATAGTGCATCAGTCAACTAACTCTAAGAAGAAGAAAATAAAAGTTCAGAAAGGAAAAAAAATGTGGGCTTCAAGCCATAGCATTGTGTCAGAAAACTATGTTTCCTATTTAAGAAAAATACTTTGGAACAGTCTTAGTGTAGATCCAAGAAATTGCTACAAACAGCTCCCCAAAATGGCACAGTGGCACAGAACAAATAGATGCATGGGCAACAACAACTAGCCAAACCCAAGGAGCTATACTGTGAGAACTCACATTCTTTAGACCAATCCAAAAGGGCCTTAAAAGAGTTTAAGGAGATTATCAGATGTGTCAAAAGTAGTGTTACAGCAACGCCAGGATATCGCAAAAGGGCTCCCTTATCAGACGATGTCATTCCCCCCTCGTTATGCACCCATATGCTGCTGTTCCGCTGGTGCTGCTTTTTATTGACGCGAGAAGCCATCAATACAACCCCCATTCTGTTTGTGTTCTGGATTTGCCTGTGTGTAACAAGGTGCCCCTTTATGCTGGCGAGATCCCAGCATCAATGGGAGGTCCCTACCAGAACACATCTAGGTGAGATTGGGACAATCCAGGTAAGTGGCATCCTTTTTATGACCCTCCCTGGGTTACTTGTGCATTTTAAAGTGTGTTTTTCTGCTTGGTGTTAGTTTTTTTTTTTCTTTTTTGGGGGGGGGGGTATTTTTATTTTTTAATTTCCCGTGCTTGCATCTTCTCGTGAGAATCCACGGGATTTCGATCCAGGAAGTGAACGGAGCTCCATTAGAGCTCCTTTCACTCTTAGGTATGTTGCTGTCCCCAGTGTGCTGACTGGCCACTTAGGAAACTTCCCAACTAATCAAAGTTCTCCATTGGCCAGCCAATCAGCCCACAGGAAGTGGAAATGTGTGGAACACTTCCACTAGCTGCAGGCCCTGAGTGCGCCACCGGACAGTCCTTGGGGGTTTACTCATAAGTAAAGGGTTTCTTCCCCTCCTCCTCTGGGCTGTTTAACTGAACTCCACACACACCACCACAGCCAGGTTTCTCGCAGTTGTCTCAGGGGGCAGCACCACAATCCTGGGTGGATTTACTTGGGAGTAAAGCCCAACTGGGCTTCCTTTCCCAAGGAAGTGGCAGAACTTGGTCTCCCCCATCCCATTAAGCGTGTTGGAGGAGTGGGATAAGATAACAATGTATGTTATGCCGCGTACAGCTAGTATGTATGTATATCCTTCTATGTAGTATCAGCCTCCGTAGCATACCCCCAGATGCATCCCTCTGGATGAAAAAAGGTTGTACACTCCTCAAATACATGATGGGTATAACAAGCTTCCAGTCTAGTTTACTGGCGCACACAAAAACACCTAAAGCAATTTAACTCACATTCTAACTGGAATTCTGTTGGCAACATATGCTGGTTGAACCCAACATATGCATATGTGTTTTTTCAGTCATTGAGGAAGGAGATATGCAGTACCTCCTTGTGCAACAACCTCCCTGGGCACTCAATGTGGTTCACTGCTGCCAGGGCAAAATTTTATTGCCAGGAAGCAGGGGTGTTTTTGGAACCCCATGTGGCAGCAGTTTTGCAGCCAGGAGAAAGGAAGAGCCACCACCCTCCCTGAAACACCCTTGCTGGAGCTTCAGGAAGGCAATGGGTCTTCATATATCTTAGCTGCAAAACACTAAAGCACCATCACCCTAGCCATTGCCTTGCTACGGGGCTGTGCCCAGGTGCCAGCAGTCTGCATTACACAGCTAATATTAGCCCCAACAACCCCATGGCTTGTTCTGTTGGATGCTGGTTGACTGATGCAACTCTCCATACAGAATGCTGATGGAGAGTTGCTGCAGTCAACCAGCATCCCAACAGAATCTTGGCCTCTGAGTACAGAAGCCAGGAGGTTCTGTGGCTTTTCACTATGACTAAGATGAACTTCACTGCACAAGAAGCAGCCTTCACCAGCGCTGACTGCATCTACCCAGCAACAGGATAGGTTGATGGGTGGATGATGCCATCATCCAGCACAGCCACTGAAATGTTAACAAGAAACATTGAAACATTTCCTGGTTTAATCACATCAAAACTGATTTTATGTGCATTTTGGGATTATACGCAAAGGCACAACATGACAGGAAATTATTAAAACAAGAAACAAATAAAATGAGGAGACAAATGTCTTACCTGTACAGTAACACAGCTAGGAATTTATAGGTCTGTTGTCTGGTAGGCATGTCACAGAAAGGTGAAGCAGAAAAGAAGGGTAGATGTTGGCTGAGCTGCTGAGATCCAAGAACAAGCAAAAGGATCTAGGAAAGGAAGGGTAGAAGCTTCAAAGGTAGAAAGATCTAGGACCTCTGGCAAAGGACTCTTAACATCCATGTGAAACTACACTCCCAAATTTCACTAAGGAAAACAATGAAGATCAAAGTTTATGCCACCACTTTGAAAGTGTCATATAAGCTATGACGGGGTAATTCTGTGGCATTATTTCTGGTGGGGCTTTAACAATAGAAAATGCATTGTATGGGACTGGGCTAGGTGACCCAAATATTCTTGGCTGTAAGATTTCTATGTATCTGCTTCCTATCATCTGAAGATTATCTGGCCAGAAACATAGCCTTGTTAATAATCCCAACAAAGTTTCCCTGTCTCTCCCCTTTGCTAGAGCAAATGAGCTCTTATGTGGGGTCAGTGAAGCTCTGAAAATTTATTGGATTGTTAATATTGTATCTCCACCAATGCTCAATTATTATATTTATTTTATGAAGAAACACAAATATTGCAACACTTCAGACGTCTCCAGTTATTTTTTCCAAAGGAAATCAAACTTAGGGACATGATGCACCCCTGAAATGTCACACAACTATGCAAAGTAGAACATACATTTTGCCTAGAGGTTCTAAATCTGGGTTACAATTCTTAGTCATGAAACACTGGTCTTACACAAGCATTTGTCTAAGGAAGTTACAGATCTCAGCAGCATCTGCAATACAGTATTTTAAGGAATTGCCACAGGAGTTGTATAATATGAAGGCAAGTTCCTGGAAGAATTACCTACAGTTCTGCAAAGGACTGCCAGGTCAGGACTGTCTGAGATTTCAGGGGGGAAACCTGACCTGAGACGTATGGATGACCCCCCTTGTGATGTCACAGGGGTAGGTTCTGGTGATGTCAGAAGGGTGATTTTAAAGGAGGCAGCCACTGATGATATCATTATGCATAATACATCAAGGATCAACCATATTTGCACAGAGTATGCGATTCAAATAAAAAGCACAAGATCTTAAAAAATGAGGAATACACACACACACACACACACTTTTCAAGAGAATGCTCTCACCCTGAGATTCCTCTTATTTTGCTCTGAGGACCATGGATAAAGGTCCAAGCCATGAAATTCGGGCAACTCGAGAAGCAAAATAAATTATGTTGCCTATCACATAATTTCAAGTTATGGCTCCCTTCCTGCCCTTAAAATAGGAAACTGGTGGCAGCAAAATATCCAGAAGTGGAGACAAAGTTCAGCTTATGCACACTGGCCTTTATAAGCTGGCTGTGGCTTCAAGGCTCAGGTCTGACGAAAAGATGTGCAACAGATCAGCAGTCATCATACTGTGCTATCACAACCATGTCCAATAAAAGGCTAGGAAGCCTCTGAAAAGTGAACATACCAGCTTCTTATCACCACCACCAATGTATGTACACCTTAAGTACTTTTCAGTAAGTATATATTTTAGATACCGATAATGTGTGACTATACTAACAAATACAATACAATACAACAAATACTATACTAACTATACAGTACTAACAAAACCATCCTATATATGTGAATAGAACTTATACCTGTGTTGGACAGTACCTAAAATATGCAGATGTAGGAGAAATAAGCATGGGTCTCATAAATTACCTAATTGATCTTGTCTCAGTTTTAGCTGGTTCAAGCTCCCATAGAGGGTTCAAAACCCTTAAAGGATAGCCTTCTAATAAAAGGCCCAATCATGTTAAGTTCAGCCTTGGTTTCAAATACCCTATAGAAACCACATCAAAGTTGTAATGTCAGCATAAGAAATACTACAGTTGTACTGTGATGTTAGATTAATATGCACCAGGGCTATTAGGTGGCATTGGGAAGGGGTGGGTTGTTGGACAGAGAACATCAGTTTCAGTTTCACCTCAATGTGGTGTCCAGAATCTCTGTTAACTCCACAATTATGAAAACATCTTAAAACCCCTTAAAAATTGGCCAGGTTCAGAAAATCAACCAGTGAGATGATAAGAGGTGGGGTAGAGGTGGGAAGCCATTGTACAAAACAGGAAACGCTAACATTGAAACATGAGTGCAACCAACCTCATGCTCATTTGGAAATTTATAAGGAAGAGGGTGTGAGAAGCTGGCAACATTAGAGTTCTGGGGCCAACTGTGTGTGATGTACTGGCTTCTTCAGACTCAGTAACCAGCAGTTTCAGAGTTAAAAACAGAAAACTTTATTGATACAGTAATCCAAAGAGCTAACCATACAAGTTCTTTGCTCAGAATGAAACCTATCAACAAAGCAATACATTTAAAAGTATTTACAATCTCCAAAATCTGGTGGGCTATACCGTCATTGGTTATCCATCATCCCCACTCCCAGTTCCCACCAGCAGTGGACATATCCCATTTTTCTCAGAGCAAAGACCAGGTGTAAACTTTAATCAAACAGTTACAGACATAAAGCATATCCTCCCTTCTCCCAGCTAGACTACATACTCGTTAGCAAGTACAAAGGAATGCAAACACAATTAGCCATAAAGTGATACAAAAGAACTGAACTTGGCAGGAGAAGGTCACATCCTGGACCAATCCTGGCATCCAGCTCCTCTAAAGACACTCCTTTCCCTGAGTCTTCACCCAGGGCCCGTCTTGTCCAGGTACTTCCGATGGAAAGCTTTCAATAACCTCAGAGCTTTCACATGCCTAGCATCCACCCACTCCTGTCAGCAAAGGGTAAGTTCTTCCAGTGGATGTAATTTTGTAAATGTCCTTTGTGGAGCCTAGAGTCTAAAACCTCCACCTTGAAATACTGATCCCCATGCACCATGATGGGGGGGGGCATGGGACTTGCTGTCTCCATGAATCGTCCACCTGCACCACTTCAGCAAACTGAAATGACACATGGGATGTATTTTACTACAAGTCTTTGGTAAGTTTAACCCTGCAGTTACAACATTCACAAGTCTTTTATTTACAAAAGGTCCCACATATTTAGCAGCCAGTTTCCTGGATGGCCACTGAGTCTTTAGAAACTTTGTTGACAGATACACTTGCTAACCCACAGTAAAGTTCCAATTGGGTCCCCTTTTCCCATCAGCATATTTCTTATAAGTTTGTTTAGCATCATCCAATGCTTTCTCAATCTGCGACCACACTGACGCCACCTGCAACACCCATTCTTGCAAGAAATCAGAGTCAGTCTGGTTGACCTCAAGGCTAGGCAATGCCCTCAATTCCATTCCATATGCAACTTTAAAAGGTGATAGTTCCATACTCATATGCAGTGAGTTATTATACACCATCTCAGCATATGGCAACAATTCTGCCCAATTGACCTGTTGGTAATTAACACAGCATCTTAAATACTGTTCCAACATCTGGTTAATTTCTTCCAATTGGCCATCTGTTTCTGGGTGATGAGATGTTCCCATACCCTGCTCCACCCCCAGCAACTTCAAAAATGCTTTCCAAAACTGGGAAGTGCCTCTAGCTAAAATTATTTTGCTGAGCACCCCATACAATCTATACACATGTTGCATGAACATTTTAACCAACCTCTGGGCAGTTGGCAGTGTTTTATACCCCACAAAATGTGTTCATTTTGTGAACAAATCAACTACCACCCATATGACTGTCTTCCCAGCTCTGTTAGGAAGATCGACAATACAATCCATGCTAATATGGTCCCATGGTTGAGACGGAGTGGGCAGTGGCTGCAGTAACCATAGGGCTTTCCTCCTTAAGGCTTAGCAGTAGCACAGACAGGACATCCTTGCACATAGTCTGCTACATTATTTCTAAGACCCACCAGTATAGTCTCATAACAGAGTGTAACATTTTTACAACACCAAAAGAGCCCTGCAGATTTTGCATCATGACATTGTTTTGCATCATGATTGTGGAAGGAGGCAGCACAGAAAGGTAGACATTTAAAAAACATTCTATTCACTACTCAAAAAGGATTTCTGGGAGATGACCCCAAACTTCCAAAGCAGTCCTTCTTAAGCTATCTCATGCAGGGAACTTGAACCCCCTCCCTGCAGTGTGTCAGGGACTAGTACCACATTTGTGCCTTTTAGCTACAACTGTTCCTTTCTTTCCAGGGATCAGCAGCTGATGGCTTGTGAACTGGAAGTTGTCCATAAAACAGCACTTTGAGTAGCACTGCTCCAGACCCAATAAGAGGGTGGCATAAGACATGAGAGCCAGTGTGGTGTAGTGGTTTGAGCATTAGACTATGACTCTGGAGAACAGGGTTTGAAGTCTGGGATTTGAAGTTTGGTGAGGCACCAGCACCTTTTGGCAGAGAAGGCTGAAGACATTGTAAAACTACAAATCTCAATATTCCATAGGAAGGAGCCATGGCAAATAATCCAGTTTCAAACTGGATGGTGTGTGTAGTGTGGATTTAGTGACTTTGAAGAAATTGGCCTACCTACTTCATTGGAGACAGAGAGCTTGACTACAAGGATAGCTGAGTATATATATGGCAAGAAACACTTGCCTTAACTCAGACAACTTCAGATCACAGATTGCTGCATTATGCCTAGAAGGCTAAATTTAATCTGAGACCTAAAGCAGATTTCCAACCCTTGGAGGATTTACCTTTAACAGTGGCCTCAAAACAACTCAGATTCAATAATTAGTGTGGTTCACAAAAAGAGTTTCATTGAACGTATCATTCAAATAAATGTGGGAAATGCAAAAATGTTCCAAGCTGAATTATTGTGTAGACAGTATTCTTGAGGTCCTATGGTATCACATCCTTGAGAGGTTACATCCAAAGGACTGAAAAGGTACATATATACCATTATCTCTGGATAGAGGCAATTTGTGAATTCTGAGAAGCAATGTAAGATAGCCAAAGGTATGTTGAATGAGCTTTCTTTCTTTTTTTTTTTGTTTTCTAGAGGGCAAATGTATGTTTCAAAATGAATGAGCTAAAATGGAACCCCTTTGTAGGAATAACAGCAGTACTTATTCACTATCCAAATATTAACTGAGACTTTACAGTCTCTTTGCTACATGCATATTGAACAGATGATATGTAGACTGAAATTATGGCAACAGCTATTAAGCAAATAAAGACATTTGGAGGACAGAAGCTTCATAGTTTCATAAAATGAAGTAGAAAGGAATGTTCTTATCTCCTTTTTTTTCAGTGCTGTACCAAGATCTATCTTCCAATTTTCTGAAGTTTACTTCCCCATGAGAAAGGATTCCTTTTTCTGCTTCATTCTCAGAATATTTTTGCTCTGGTTCCTGGCAGGCAAGTCTCAGTAGCAAGGTCAAGCAGTCCAAAGTTAGCACCAATAAGCTTCACAGGGACAACAGATAGGCCTTGAGAATCCAAAGATAAGATGTGGGAAACCAATGGGCCAAGGTCATGTCAAATAAAGTCCTACAAGAGAATTTGGAAAGCAAGTATGGAGGATCTAAAGCCAAAATCTGATAAGTTTAGGGTCAGACATAAAAAGGGCAACATTCCAGGAATGCAAACAGCCATTCAAGTCAAAAACAAGTTACTCTCAGCAGTTTCTACAACCTGTGGTTAATGGTTTTTATGCAGGAGCTATCAGAACCTAAGTTCAGCTGCAGTCTGTTAGGGGCTTCTTGTAGGAGCTCTCCTCACAAGGAGTCTTCTGCTATCCACTGAGCACATCTAAGTATTACTGTTTTTTTACTAATACTAGCATTCTCAAGCACTTGGAGATAGATTGTGTTGCAGAGCTCTCCTCATCTTTTGGGGATCTCAAGAGCCCAGCCTCTTCCTGGACCTCAGGATTTGGCACAGTGGCAGCTAGTGGTTTCCATGTCATTGGGGCAGTGAATCTGCTCTGATTTTTATTCTAAATTTTAATGGAGCCACCCAAGGTGTTGGTCCTGTTCAGGGATGGGAGGGTAGGGTTCAGCACTTCCAATAGTTCCTTTAGTGTTCAGGTGAAACCACAATGCAGATTCACTGCATCTCTGAGATGGAAGCCACTAGACACCAGTGCTTTGCCAGTTCCTGTAGAAAACTCTTGACTGGGAGCTCTGGGTCATTGTCTAAAGAGGACTCCTCCACAAGGTGTGTGCCAGCTTTGGGATGTCTTTTCGTGGTATTTTTGAGCTTACCATTGTCAATGTCATGGATGCTGTCTGTGTATTTTCTTTCTATGACACATCTGTCTATCACACTATATCATCCCCACCTGCCTGTCCTCACTGATTGGGGGGGGGGGGCTGAAAGGGAGGACACTGCAAAGAGTTACCACAAAATGTCTTCCCTTTGGCAAGTCACAGCAAGTCAGGGAAGACTGAAAACCACCACTGTTACCCTAAGCACTTTGGGGGGGGGTCTTAAGGACCCTCAAAATATAGATATTAATTTGGGAAATTAATATAATCAACTTGGCTATGCGAGCAGGGGCAACAGATAGTGGGGTCTTTTAACCTTTGTATAATGGTAATCAGGAGGATATGTTAAGCTTGATAGCACAACCATTGATCTTTATTAAGGAAATAAAAATAACAATGTTCACACACACACACTCAGGCTTCAAGCATTCTTGCAAGGCTAGTGAATAAAGTAGGAAGTATTGGGATAGAGGGATAGAGGTGGAAGTTCATTTTTGGGTGATACTGTACCAATCTGAGGAGATAAGGTTGCAGAAGAAACCAGCAGAATTGGGGTCCCAAAGCTGGAATGGTGACACAGTCTGACATGGAGTAGGTAGGAAGCTGAACTGTGTGCACTTGAGTGGAGTTTTGGAGGGTTTTTTATAGTAAATAACTGCCTTCAGGGGATGGATTTAGAGTAAAAGACAATGCTTCTTGGAGTTGCTCAGGGAAAGACAATGAACACTCCAGATATGCTAATAGTTCTTAGTGTGCTGATACTTTGTAACTGAATAGAGGAAGCAACCTTCTTTGTTTGGGGTAGGTAAAGATATGAGGGTCTTGTTCAGAGATGAGTATCCCAGCTTGGGTTGATAGGATTAGCCAGGTGTTCAAGCACATAGTTGCCTTGCAAATTAACAATTCTTTGGCATTTGGGCAGCCCCTTCTTAAGTGCATACCTAACTAAGCAATGTTTGTCTTTGGGGTTACTGGTTTTCCTACAGGAAAGGCTACTTTTGACCTAATTATTAAATATTGCCAATTTATTATTACAGATATGGGGCAGGGGGTGTCAGGGTAGGTAACATCAGGAAGAAAACTGCATAATGAAAAGTAGGGTGCATTTTGACCACTGTGGTTTCCTTTCTCTCTATTCACTCCCAGCTCTCCATATTCTGAGGAAAGCCCCAAATCTGTCCAGTTTGGCCAATAATATTGCTATCCTTCAATTAGACTTCTAACCATTGCTGTGTTCCATAGAAGAACAGGTCAGTTAAGTAAATGCCATTGGTTATCAATTGTGGCTACAAACCTATATACACTTATTTGTGAGTAAGCCTCCATTGGATGTGAGTATTTCTGAGTAAGTGAGCACAGGATGGGAAGCCTTTTCACAGCATGTGAACAGATACATGGAAGCTCTTTACATGTCTGGTCAATGCAGCAAAATCGCAGTGCAGCAAATCCTACCTAGACGTATTGAAAGGAAGCTCATGAAAGCCTCCTATTCTTTCATTATGCTTTAATTAATTCTTGTTTCAAATAGAGGCAAGGAAATCATAGCTGTAGGGGGGAATTTTATTTGCACTGGATAATATTTGGCATTCCACTTTGAACTTTAAAGAATTCAGTGTGTTGACCAGAGATTAGAAAGGAGGCAGACTGTGGTGTCACTAAAACTGGTGTGTCCCCCGCGATGGTGTCACCTGGTGCAGTACGGCCTTGCCGCACCCTCCCCCTAGGGCTTCCACTAAACAAACTCCACACTTATTAATTCAGACATTGTCCTCAAAATGGGGACCAACTGCAGAGGGCTGGGCAGATGGTGTCATGTGTGAACAATGCATAAACTCAGTTTAAAATGTGTTGACGTAAGCAAGGATTTTGGTGGCCTCTGTGCCAGTGCGGTAGTGAATCTACTCCAGGTTTCAGTCTTAAATTTAAAGGAAAAATAAAAGCTGCTTAACCCTACTCTCAAAATAAGTTCAGCACCTTGGATAGCTCCCTTCAAGTTTTGAACTAAAAGCCAGTGCTAATTCACTGACCCACTCACATAGAAGCCATCACCTGCTAGTGGATTAAAGGAAAGTATAGAAGCAATGGCCTATATCATTCCCTGATACTGGCTGGGAGATATGGCTTCAGTGACTGACTTATATGTCCTGATAATTTGTTCACAGGGCATCCTAAAAGTACTCTGATTTGCACCTGCCATTACTTCCCTGTCATCACTGTTGATCATTTTTTCCTGTTAATATATACGGGAGATTTTCACATGGGGAAATTATTCCCCGTGGAGATCAGGACAGAAACAAAGCTGTTCCAGTAGCAGTGCCCCGTTTCGCATGCCCCCTTCCTTCTTGCAATCTCCCATCGTCTTCCCTCCATGCAGCTTCCATTTCTCTCCCAGTAAGTTCTGTGATTTTTTACTAACGAAGAACTTTCATTAGTAAAAAATCACAGAACTTACTGGGAGAGAAATGGAAGCAGCACGGAGGGAAGATGACGGGAGATCGCGAGAAGGAACGGGGCGTGCGAAATGGGGCGCTCCTACTGGAACAGCTCCGTTTCTGTCCTGATCTCCCCAGGGAATAATTTCCCCATGTGAAAATCTCCAATGTGTCTGGAAGAGGGCAACCATAATGGTGGGAGGTCTGGAAGCCATGCCCTGTGAGGAGCAGCTTAGGGAGATGGGTACGTTTAGCCTGGGGAAGAGAAGGTTAAGAGGGGACATGGTTTTGAAAGGAAATCATATTAAAAATGGCCAAGTTTGTTTTCTGCTACTCCAGAGACTAGGATGTAGAACAATGGATTCAAACTACAGGAAAAGAGATTCCACCTAAACATTAGGAAGAACTTCCTGGTGATAAGAGCTGTTCAGCAGTGGAATGTGCTGCCTTGGAGTGTGATGGAGTCTCCTTCTTTGGAGGTGTTTAAACAGAGGCTGGATGGCCATCTGTTGGGAGTGCTTTGATTGGGTATTCTTGCATGACAGGGGTTTGGACTAGATAGTCCTTGTGGTCTCTTCCAACTCTATGATTCTATGATTTCTATCAATTTATTTTCTGCTCTGTTCACTAAGAGGCCTGTCACCTTTCTTTTCTAAAGCACACTGAACTCTACAGCCCTGTGTCTGCCTCTCTTTTGTAAATAAGACATTGGGAAGGGATGCCAGATGGCAATGAAACCACTGTGACCCACTTTGTCCTCTTGGGATTTGTCACCAGCCCAGTACTTCAAATTGTCTTATTTGTGATATTCCTGCTACTCTACAGCATGGTTCTGCTGGGGAACATTGGACTGATAGTTCTAATCAGTATCAGTCCCCAGCTCCACACCCCTACGTATTTCTTCCTTAGCAATCTGTCATTAGCTGACCTCTGCTATTGCACTGTGATTGTCCCAAAGATGCTTGTCAATTTCTTGGCAATGAGAAAGGGCATCTCCTATGCAGGGTGTGGGCTGCAGTTTTACTTCCTCTGCACTTTTGCTGACACAGAGTCTTTCATCCTTGCTGCTATGGCGTATGATCGGTATGTAGCCATCTGTAACCCACTGCTTTATACCTTTGCCATGTCCCCAAAGGTTTGTCTCACACTGGTTACACTTGCTCACCTTGGTGGTACACTGAGTGACCTGGTTCACACTTGCTTTGCCTTCAGGCTGTCCTTCTGTGGCCCAAATGTCATCAACTACTTCTTCTGCGATCTTCCATTGCTTCTGAAGCTCTCCTGCTCAGACACATCCCTAAATGAGCTCCTGCTCTACACTTACAGGAGTTCAGTAGAAATCATGTCCTCCATCATCATCATCATCATCATCATCTCCTATGTCCTCATTGTCAGCTCTGTCCTGAAGATGTACTCTGCAGCAGCAAGAAGGAAGACATTTTCCACCTGTGCCTCCCAACTGACCTCTGTCACCATCTATGAGGGCACTTTCCTCTTCATCTATTCCCGCCCCAGCTCCTGGTACTCCCCCACATCAGATAAATACATCTCCGTCTTTTACATAATCATTGTCCCTGTGTTAAATCCCCTGATCTACAGCCTGAGGAACAAAGATGTGAAAGATGCATTGCAGAGAACAATAGACACTAAAGTCTTTGCTCATTAACACTGATGAATCTCTTGATTGAAGGAAGATGAAAGAATGTAGGAGGGAAAGGGGATACAAACTGAAATGTTTCTCTCTCACACACATGCACACAAACTCACAGAAAAGACACTGCTTCTGAGGACAAATGAAGGAGAAAACAGTCACCATTCACTATACCATTGTATCAGATCTAGAGAAAGGTACACTTACATATACTTATTTTTTGAAAGCAGACTTGTAGAATCATAGAGGCTTACCACACGCCAAAGTAAAGCAGCTGGTCAGCCAGAAGGTTCTGCTCTCTGTGCTGCCTTACTGCATGATGTCATCATTCTTCTGGTGTTCTGCTATTCTGGTCCCATGGTAGACCAAGATAAAACTGCATCTTTTTGCTAACAGGTTTTTCCGGTTAACAAAAAGACACAGTTTTACCTCAATCTCCCACGAGACCAGAATGGAAGAATAACAATGGCATGTAGTAAGGCAGCATGGAAGACAGAACCTTCCTGCTGCACTGCTGATTTACTTTGGTGTGCCATAATGCTCATAGAGTCTATCAGAAGAAAAGTGTCCTTGAGTCTGTTCCAGAACCAGTGTCATCAAATATGATTTGTTTGCCACCGGCCCAACTGGTGGCTCTGCTATTTAGTGGTGGTGACGCCACCCTCAGTTTTAATGGCAGCCTACTCTGCAGCATCTCTAGATGATGAATCTGTGTTAGGAATAGGGTTCAGCACCTGACTAGCTTCTGTAACATTCGGAGGAGATTGCAAAAAATGGAGAAGGTTTTTTTGTTTTGGTTTGGTTTTGGTTAAGAAGATACTGAAGGTGCTGATATTGGATGTTGTTCTGTCTTTACTTTCTCTTATTCTGTTTTATATATTGTTAAATGAAATGTTTGAATAAAAAGAAATTTAAAAAAAAAACATCTAGAGGGTTGCCATGAAAACCAAGGATGGATTCACTGCTCCACAGTAACGGAGCTACTGGCTGTGCCTGGGTTTTTCCCCAAAACATATTAAGTCAAAGAAGGCACCTAACATCTTTGGTCTGTTAAAATATCCAGGAGATATGCCAAGCAATGAGTGAACAGTCTCTTCTGCCTTCCCCCACCCAGTCCCCGCTACACACATTCCCTTTGGTTGTCTCTCATTCAGTAAAATCCCATCTCTTTCACTGAGCTACACAGGGAAAGGGAAAGGAGAACAGCAACACACTTCTACCAGAGCTGAGTGATAATTCATCCCATTGTATATTTGCAGTTTCAAAGTGATTTTGTTATTCTCAGCAGTATTCTAAACAGAACTTCCATAAGGAAGGAGGCTTCCACAACAGAGGTACTAATCCAACACACCTGGCACTCCCAACAACAAGGGATTTAGGAGGCTGTGTTGGTCCTACATTGGTATTAATCCAAACAACAAACTGGAGTCAAGCAGGATTAACACCAAAACAGGTGCAGTTGGGTGGGGGGGGGTTATGCTGCCATGCTACTTTTTCCTTCTTGTAGTACTTCCCTTCCACTTCTGGTTAGTGCTCCAACCTCTAATAGAGGAAACATCCATCTAGGCTCAGCATGCGAAGAAGCAATGCCATGACTGCCTGGATCCCTCAATCTGGAAAAAGACAAGAATAAAAGTGATGAAATAAATGCTTCTGAAGTGATGTTGAATATAATTCTAGTACCAAATATTCTGATTCCCTTGACCTAACAATTGCCTCAATAACTCTATGTAATATGTTAGTGGATTCTCATTACTTCATATACTATAAAGGTTAAAAAAAGAAACAATTATCTTGTTCTATCCGTTTGTCATCATCAAAATCATCTGCAAGTTTCTTTAAACAGAAATCTCTAATGCAGGGGTGTACAAAGTGTGACTCTCCAGTTGTTGTTGGATGTTGCTTATGCTTGCTACGGCTGATGGGAGCTGCAGTACAAAAATATCTGGAGGGCAAGGGACACACTCTGATGACCCACAATTTAATGAAATATTGTAGGTTGAACAGGAACACTGAAGAGAACCTCTTCTAGTGGCACAATTCTACACATGTCTATATAAGAATTCAATATACCCAGTTAAGTGTGTTTAGGTTTTCCCCATAGCTTAAGATACTGGTAATGGCAAGGAAGCATCTTTTTGAGATTTGCAACTCAGATAACCAAAGAGGAACAAGAAAGTCATGATGGATCTCCAAGCAAATAATTGAGAATAGGGAAGCTAGGATGAAACACCACATGCCTTCTGTTGCATAGAAGACAAAACATTATCTCCAGTGGCAGCTATGCTCAGCGGGTGTGGCTTGCAGTTCAAATGAAATAAAATGTTTGGTCCTGAGTTTGTAAATCACTAATGAAATATCTGTTGTTTGTTGAAAATGCACGGTCAGTGGGATTTTACAGGAGAAACATTAGCTTCTGTGCTGGAAAATTGCATTTGAGGTTGTATCCTTATACCGCCTTATCTTGGGTTAAATGCCATTGAACTGAATGGGGCTTAGTTCTGGGTATCACCTACATTCTTCTATATATCACTTGCTGCAAGCAAGGGCAATTTTATTAGTGCCCTGGTTGTGGGTTGGCCATTTGTAAACTGATTGGCCATGTGTAAACAGAATTTTGCATTCAATAGGGTTTGGGTCTGATCTATCAGGGTGGTTCCTATTTTCTTACGGTTGTTTCTAAGCCCCTTCAGTGCACCGGAACAATTGGCCATAGAAAAGATGAGAATTGCTGGACTGGACATGTTTAAACAGGCTGAGTATAGCCCATTAAAACACACACACACACACACACACACACACTGTGTGTGTGTCTGTCTATCTGTCTGTCTGTCTGTCTGTCTGTCTGCGCTACAATCCTGGTTGTGACCATGGGTAGAAGACAGATATGGCTCTGATCTTGGCTGGGAATATTGAGCATTGCAAGAAAACCAGGGAATAATCAACTGTCCCAAAGGATAGCTTTATGAAAGTTGATTTCCATGTTTACTTCTTGTTGTAATTCCACCAGTGCTGGAGTTAACCTTCCTGATTTCCAGCAACCATAGGACACCTAGAGGCTGTTTTAGATAGATGACTGTAGTAAACCTCAGAAGGGCTCATTAAACTTAAATAGCTACCTCCCTCTGCAGAGAAAAAATGTATTTCTGTATTGATGAGAAGCAATAAGAAATATCATCAAACTTTTAAAATAAAGACACTGTTAGATGTTCAGCCCATGACTCCAAAAAAAAACCCCCAAAAACCAAGGTGAAGCAAATGCAATTCCAATGGTTGTCCCATCCCCAACCCCATGTATACAACCACATCTGGTCAAAGCTTTCTAGCTCAGCCATTATCAGGTGAATGATCGAATAACCCATCCTCACCCAAGCTGGTATCCTCCATGTGTCTATACTGGATATGAAAATGCATTTAAGAAGAGCACAAGATGTAGTCTGTTGCAGAAATTAATTGAATCACATAGTCTTTAACATACCAGAACAAACCTGCTCTGCAAAAACATCACAGAGCATCAGTGTGATATTTAAATCACCTCTTTATCTAGCTTGTTGTATGCCTTCCATTGTGTTTCCTTCCAGCTTCGCTGAAAATACTTTCTCTGGGATTTAATTTTAATTTTTATATTAAAGATGAAGAAGTTAGTGGAACACCAGCAGCTTGTGGTTTAAGTGGGGAGGGGCTTGTCCCAGCATTGCTTGATGGTGTACCTCCAGTGATTGGACCATGGACCACCAGTGTAAGAAAGACATGTCACATTTTCCTCCACAGTTCTTTCCCGAATTCTCAGAAAGCTTTTATATCTTATGGATGTGAGTTATCTCTGCCTCCCTTGAACTTGGACAATTTCCCCATCTCCTCTATACTCCTTTGTTCAAAGACACTATTTCAAGTTTCAGAAAGACTGACAGATGAGAATTTTCAGTAGTGGTGACAAGATTTCCCTCATGATTTACAGCTGCAGCCTTGGATATATTCACAAGAAAACTGCACACACAATAACACAGTGGCCCGAATCCAATTAGGAGTTAGAACTTGAGTAGACCCAATAAATCAATGAGATTTACATAAGTGTTGACTCACCATCAATAGTTGATTCAGTAAGTCTTCTCTAGCTGCAACTAGCAATAGGACTGGGGACAGTGTACTTTGAGAAGTTTGCTTGTAGTTTGGTTTTAAAATACCTCACAATAACCGTAGGCATTTCATCTACAGAAGCCAGTGACTTCTTCAAAAAAAAAATAATAATAAGCAAAGGTGTAGAACATCAAACCAGCTGCTAGGACAGGAACTTCAAAACTCCTGAGGAACAGTGACATAGGGTCTTAGAACATGGAAGACTGGCACTTGTTTGGAGGTTCTAGCAGGGGAGCACAGATACCGTATACGCTTGACCGAAGAACAGTACACTCCTTCAGTCTGGGATGGTCGTCCTCTTCCACCTAGCATGCAGCTTCAGGAGGGATGCACATGGAGCGGTGCGGGAGGAAGGGGACACCCACCTAGCCAGCCAGATCACCCGAATCAACCCTGGCGATCAACGGGGTGACAGATGTATTGCCATCCATCCATCCTTTAACAGTCCCTGAAGAAGACTATTCAAAGACTTCCTGAGCAAAATTCATTGGGCTCTTTCTGGGAATAAAATCTTTTCCTATAAATCCTGAGACTGGCTTGAATCCTGATGGTGACATATATATATGGGGGTCTTGAGATTAGGCACGCATGTGTCTTTTTTGGGTGCAGTTGTGCAAGGAGCTATTCCCTATCTCCCACAACATTCTAGCATTCTCCAGGGCAGCTTTCAAGTTCCATGGCCATTTACTGGCTGGAGAGGGAGGGGGTATCCAGGTGGCACCCACCCCAGTTGGCACTCTGCAGTGAAGGAAAGAAAAATGAGGTTGGATCTCCTGGATCCCCCAGCTACTGCAGAATGACAGCAATGATGGGTGCTGCCTGGTTGTCTCTCCCCTCCTCCTTCTCCCCGTCCCCAGCCAGTGAACATATCAGTGCCCCTGGGGCTGGAAAGCTGCCTTCCAAGGACAGCAGTGCCATGGAGCTGTGGAATCCCAGCCTCTGTCTCTTGTTCTCATTAGGTTTTGACCATTTAAACTGTTGCGATATGAACCCAACTAAATTTGATGTTAAATATGCTTTTTTTTTTTTGTAACAAAAGGTAAATTATCAGGATGATAATGACCAGGACGGAAGCAGATATCAAGAGGAAATTTTAATCCTTTCCTCCCCTGATGTGGTCTTATAGTGGGTATGGCCCCTGGGTTCTAGAATCCTTGTCAGCATCATAACATTAACAGCTGTTTAAGGGCATTAAAGGGGATATTTTATATCTAATAGGCCCTACTAGGTAGTTTCATGTTACTCTGGCAGTTCAAGGCTGGGAACAGACTGGGAACTGGGAACAGTCCAAGAAAGTAAACTTTTCTTTTAGTAACTTGCTTGTACTTATAGCTGTTAGGATGAAAGATGAGTTGTGTCTGCGTAGTTCAATTTTCTTTGTAGTTCAATTTCCTTTGTTTGGTTCTTCACAATATAACCCAAGGAATCCATCTTCCAGTTGTCTCATCCTAGGGTGGGTAAATCCCAGCCCAAGGAACCCATTATGTAACCACAAGGATCAGGAATGTTGGCCCCTGGGTAGCCTGGGTAGAATCTGTGGTTTTAGGGGCCCAGCTCTACCACTTGCTGTGAGTAGATGTTAGAGGACTGGAATGCTTCCTCTACTATAGACCACCTACTACCTCATTTGCCAACAATAATATACCAGTGATGTGTGTCTGTTTTTGTTACCATAGGAAGACTTGGGAAGGCCTGGAATTGCAGCTAGATGCTGAGAAAAATCACTTCTTTCAGATGTGTATTTGTCAAGAAACACCAAGTGATAATTATGGGACAAATGCTAGTCCCAGAGAAAGGATTTTCTCCAGGACTGCTTCAGGGGAGCAGGGGGTTAAATTCCCCTTCCACGTACTCTGCATTTCTGATCAGTCCCTCTCCCATAAGGTTCCCATATTTCCCCCTTGGCCAGATTTTTCATAGAAAGCTGCCACATACAGAATCAGACCAACTATCCCAGTGTTGTCTGTTCTGACTGGCAGCAGTGGCTCTCCCTGGATCATCCACTCATAACTATCTACAACCCTTTCTCTGGATCATCAGCTGATCATCAGCTGATAACTATCTACAGTGAGCCCTCGGTATCTGCTGTGGTTTGGTTCCAGGACCGATCCACCCCCTATGGATATCAAAATCCATGGATGCTCAAGTCCCATTATAAACTATGGCATAGTAAAATAGTGTTTCTTATATAAAATAATGACAAAATCAAGGTTTACTTTTTGGATTTATTTTTTTTTTTTAATATTTTCAAGCCATGGATGGTGGAATCCATAGATGCAGAATCTGTGGATACGGAGGGACAACTGTACAAACTATCCACAAACAAAATACAGTAGGACCCCATATCCACTGATTCATTATCCACTGATTCAGTTATCTGTGGGACACAAAACAGCACACCTACCATAGCAGAGATTATCAGGTGCGTCAAAAGTGGCATTACAAGAATGGCAGGAGATTGCAAAAGGGCTCCCTTATCAGACAATGTTGTCCCCATCGTTATGCACCCGTTCTGTTCTCGTTCCGTCAACGCTGCTTTTTATTGATGGGAGAAGCTGTCAATAGATCCCCTGTTCTGTTTCTGTCACAGATTTCCATGCGTGTGACAAAGTGCCCCATTTCACTGGCGAGATCCTAGCATCAATGGGAGGTCCCTGCCAGAACACTTCCAGGTGAGATCGGGACATCCAGGTAAGTGACACACTTTTTATGACTCTCCCCAGGTTACGTCAACATTTTAAAGTGTGTTTTTGTGATTGACGTCACTTTTTTGTGGTTATTTGTCTTTTAATTCTTTAATTTCCCACGCTTGCATCTTCTCACAAGAATCCGTGGGATTTCAATCCAGGAAGTGAAGGGAGGTCTGTTAGAGCTCCATTCAACGACGTTAGAGAAGGTAAGTGTGGTGGAGGGTGATTGTGGTGGGACAGGGGCAGGAGTGGATATTGTGAGACAGGAACACTTTTTTTATTCCTGTCCGATAATCTCCCTTGTCTTCCTACAAAATGCCTAGAGAGACATCCTCTCTGGACATTTTCTAGGTCCTCCAAGGCAAACTTTATGGTATTTTAAACAGAAAGCCCCATTATTTTCAATGCCGTACGCTGCAGTTTTTTAGTATCCACAGGGGGCCCAGAACTAATCCCCCATGGATACAGGGGTCCTACTGTACATGGGCGTGGACATGGATATGGTGACATCTAAAGGGGGAAAAGATGGGATGGACGAAGACATAAATAGTGTTATTTGTTTGCTTGCTTGTCTCATACTTTATGGGTAAAACAGTGTTCCTCCCTCTTTGGGAAAGCTATAGCAGGGGACTGAGTGACATGAAGATATGAAAATCTATCAGCAGTGGTTCTTCTAGATTCCAGAAACTAGGTGCTGTAACATTCACATTAGTGTGCTGTTTTACAGCTGGGCTGGACTGGTAGACTTGGAGTTGTCAGGTTTGAACCTCAGATATGTCAGATATCTTCTCTGACACTCCTTTATGCTGTGCATGGATAGACCTCAGTGCTCTTCCATGACAGAAAACACTAACACCATGAATCTTACTTCAGTACAGCCTCTAAAACCACCTCAGAAGCTCACTCCTCAATACTTGATGCAGTGAGTAACTCTATTGTTACTCACTGGTAAGGTAAATCCACTCTGACATGGCCGAAGTAGTTTCATCTATTCTTACCTCAGATTTCCAGGATCTGATGATTGCACTGATAATCCTGAGCTCTGACATAAACTATATCCCAAGGAGCTGGTGTATGTGTGTCTGAGAAACAACCTTCAATCTGGAATTAAGATGTGTGAAGGATTTGTTAAACTGAACCCATATTTGAACCTGTGGAATCTCTCCCCTTCCCAATGCAGCCCCACTGCAGCAGGATAGGAACTCTGTTGAATAAGGGGAGCTATGGTATAGATGGAGGAGGTTCTCCAATAATCAGGTGGAAGAGACTCCTTCTGTCCATGGAAGGCAAATTCCAGATCCAAATCACTATCCATGTGGAGATACTTGTAATAAGTGAGTGCCTGTTTCCTTATAGCCTTTCTCCTACCTCTTCATTTGAACAGCCAGCCAGTGTGCAAACACAAAGCTCAATTACTCTGCAGCAACTCAAACCCACAATATAAATTCAGTCAGTTGGGATTTACATTCTTCCTTATCAGTTTCCTTAAGGCATCCTTTACATCTTTGTTCCTCAGCCTATAGATCAGAGGATTCAACAAGGGGATGATGATGATGTAAAACACAGAGACTCTTTTGTCTGTGTCCATTGAGGAGCTGGAGTGCGGTCGGAAATACATGAAGAGAATGGTGCCATGGAACAGGGGAAAAGTTGTCAGGTGAGAGGCACAAGTGGAGAAGGCTTTGAACCTTCTTCTTGAGAAGGGCATCCTGATTATGGTCATGATTATGAAGACATAGGAGGTGACAGTGGTCACAATGTTGAACCCTTCAACCAAGGTGCCAAAAGTGAACATCAGTAGCTCATTGAGGGATGTTGTCTGAGCAGGCTATGGCCATCAGAGCAGCAAGGTCACAGAAGAAGTGGTTGACAGAATTCTTCCCACAGGAAGATAGTCTCAGAGATGCGCAGGTGTGTGTGAGGGAGCTCACAACACCACCAATGTAAGCCCCAGTGAGCAGCCGGATACAGCATGGCTTTGACACAATGACAGCGTAGGACGTTTTGCAAATGGCCATATAATGATCAAAAGCCATGGCAGCCAGAATAAAGGCCTCCACATCTGTAAAAGTACAAAACATGAAGAACTGGACAATGCATCCACTATAAGAGATGGCATTCCTCTCCCCTAGGAAGTTCAACAATATCTTGGGGGCAATAGTTGAGGTGATGCAAGCATCCATAAATGAAAAGTGTCTCGTGAAGAAGTACATGGGGGTCTGAAGCGGAGGGCTGTACCTGATCAACACAACCATCCCCAGATTCCCTACCTTGGTGAAAAGATAGATGACAAAAAAAATGTTACAAAGAGGACAATCTGTACCTTTGGGTGTTCAGTAAATCCTTGGAGAATGAATTCTGTCATCATGGTGCTATTTCTATCCATCTTTTCTAAGCCATGTGTGCTCTGCTAATAAGCAGACAAACCAGCCTATGAGTTCTCTTGGTGGGTTTTCTGTGACTCTGCAAGATTTAGCACCCAAATAGATCCTTGAGGATTGCCCATGATCTTGATTGTGAAAACTGCTTGTCTGAAAACCACAGGAATAAACAACAGAGGGTAATTTGAAAGGTACATTGTAAATGATGCAATGCTTACAGCTTCCATTACTGTCAGTTAAAAAGCCTATTTGGTCCATTTGTGAATATTTCATTTGAAAAGATACAACAGGTCAAGAAGAGAATGCGTCTGTTCAGAAATAGAAAATACATTTTATTATGTCTCTTCCCAGTGGATCTCAATATTTGGTACTCCAAATGCTTTGGACTTCAGTTCCCAGAATCCCTGACCAAGCCCAGCCAAGCCAGTTGGGGCTTCGGGGAAGTGAAGCCCAAAATACCTGGAGGACTAAAGTGTGAGGAGCACTGCTTTAGGTCTAAGCATTGAGGCATGTAAATGTAGAAAACAGAAGCTCTTTTCCCCCTCAGCCAATGGTAGATCCCTGTTCATAGAGAACAGAGTGTCCAACTCATTTACCATGACATTAGTAAACCATTACTGAATGGTGTTTTAGTTAAAGTGTTTCCCATTCAATTCAACAACATGCAAAATATTAGGTTTTCCTCATAGGGAAAAGGGCTGTTTGCAGGAAGATACAATAGAGAGGGAAAGATGTCACTTCTAAATATCTTCATAATACTTTCAGTACACAAGGATATAAGAAGTTGTGCCTATGAAACAAATTGTACTAAGGAGCACATGCTGACATACAATTCACAGCAGTAATAGTTGCTGGCCAGCATTTCTTCATGGATTACAATCTATGAAAACTCATAGGACTTTATCAAATGCTCTAAAAAAAAACCACGAAGGTCAGGAGGAGGACGCCACTGTCCCACTTCCAGCAGTTGATACTGCATGCCCCATCCTCTTCCCGTCCTTCCTACGTGCTTCCTCTGTGCTGGAAGGATGAAAAACGCGCCAATTTTCATTGATGAAAGTTTCCATCAATAAAAAGCAGAGCCTTTTCCGTCGTTCCAGCATGGAGGAAGCACGGAGGACATACAGGAGGAGGATGGGGAATGCTGTATCAACCGCCGGAAATGGGAAAGCGGTGTCCTCCTCCCAACCTCCGCAGGGTTTTTTTAAGAGCGTCTGATAAAGTCCATACTAAAATGAATATATGGTTCATCTGAAAAGCACTACAATATTCCTTTCTTCCCTTACTTCCTCTGTTTTTATAACATTTCTTTGTGTTTCTCAAATGTTAGGGAAATTATACAGTCATGCTTAAAATTATGGGCAGAGAATGAAGGAAGAATAATGGGGAAAGCAGGAACTCATTCTTTGTGTTCCAATAATGTGCTAAAGTATGAGTTGTGCTGATAAATGAATGAGTGCTTCATCTCCTGTCAGTATGGATTGCACCAATGCTTAACCCTCTGACAGCCATTTTGGCACAGCTCAGCAAATGCTTGCGTGATCCTCTGATCCTATTGGGGAGTAGCTTGAGTAACTGCAAACTATTGGGAAACACGGAAATTTCACAGAGAAGTTGAACGTGCATGTTTCTTTAAAGCCACTGTTGCTGTTCTGTGCCTTGGCAAAGGGAATTTGCCTTTGCCTTCCTCTGGGGCTGAGAGAGTGTGACTTCCCCAAGGTCACCCAGTGAGTTTCCCTGGCCAAGCAGGGATTTGAACCCTGGTCTCCAGAGTCATAGTCCAGTGCTCAAACAACTATCCCACATTGGCTCACTAGTATTAATTTATCTTACCTCCTAAAAGAAATGAATCTCTGGACAATGTAAGTTACAGGCATGGAGGCTCCAGTCCAGATTGGGACTAGAGCCAGGAACAAAGTGGTCTGCCCATATGTCACATGCTAAACTATCCATCTAGATTAGATTACCAGGAAGGAAGGATCAAGGGATTAGAGCCACTCCCTATTAGGAAAGATCATATTAAGGGGTTATTTGCTTGGGGAAGGGAACAGGGGGAGAAAGTATAAAATTATGCATAATGTGAAGAAAGTAGATAGGCAGATGTTTACTCCTTAGCTCATAATTCGAGAAACCACACTCACCAACTGAGACTAAGGGCATTTTCAGACAGTCCTTAACAGTGCTTACTGCGGGATTAGGTCCCGGGAGAGGAGCGGCACTCTTGCGCGGCACGGGGTCATTTTCAGACGCTGACGTCCCTCTTCCGGGATCCTTGGTGGCATGTCCATGAAGCCTTGGAAGCGGCCGCACCGTATTTTAAGCACGGGCAACTTCCGTGCTTAAAATATGGTGCGGCTGCTTCCAAAGCTTCATGGACGTGCCACCAAGGATCCCGGAAGAGGGACGGCGGCATCCGAAAATGACCCCCTGCCGTGCAAGAGCGCCGTTCCTCTCCCGGGACCTAATCCCGCAGTAAGCACTGTTAAGGACTGTCTGAAAATGTCCTGAGTGTTAGAACCAGAAGATTCCAACATTCAGTTTCAGTCAGCGACTGTGGTTTCTATAATTATGAAGAAAAGAGTAAACATCAGTAAACAGACAGAAGGAAGGCTTCATGCAATACATAGTTAAAACTGTAGAATTCACTTCCACAAGATGGAGTAATGACTTCAAACTTAGAGTGCATCTACACTGCAGAAATAATATGGTTTGACACCACTTTAAGTGCTGTAGCTCCACACTACGGAATCTTGAGATTTGTAGTTTCACAAGGTCTTTAGCCTTCTTGACCAAAGAGTGTTGATGCCTCTCAAAACTGCAAAACCCAGGATTCTGTAGTGTTGAGCCATGGCAGTTATACTACTACTGTCAAACTGCATTATTTCTACAGTGTAGATGCACCCTTTAAAGGGGAATTGGATTGGATGAAATCATAAACGATTGGACACCAATGGTTACTAGCTGGGATGTTTATGTACCATGACCAGTATCAGAGGCATTATGCTCCTGTATATCCGTTACTGGGAAGCATATGGAGGAGAGCTCTATTGCACTCATGTGCTGCTGGTGAACCTTTTATGGGCAACTGGTCAGCCACTGTGTGCACCAAATGTTGGACTAGATAAACCTTCAGTTTGATCCAGCCTCATTCTTATGGTTTTATGGGGGTAAAGGCTTAGCTGTTAGTTGTGCCTTCAAGGTATCATGCAGTTTGAAGTCTTCATGGCTACCAAAGCCAATACAAGTTGTGTAGCCTTTATAGATGTACATACCCAGTCTGCATTCTAATTTGTCTCCCCACCATATCCTCTATCATGTTCATTTGGTTTAGGAACCAATGTGGTGCAGTGGTTAGAGTGCCAGATGGAGAGCCTTACCACACTCTGGGGAAAAGCAGCAAAGCAGTAGGAACGTTCCATATTTCCGGCTGCCTTCCCACATGACGTTGGAGTCCTTCCAGTGTCCTTTTGTTCCAGTCCCATGGGAGACCAAGCTAAAATCATGCCTTTTTGCAAACAGGTTTTTCTGGTTTGCAAAAAGGCACGGTTTTAGTTCGGTCCCCAACAGGACTGGAATGAAAAAACGTCATGCAGGAAGAATGTTCCTCCTGCTTTGCTGCTTTTCCTCAGAATGTGATAAGGCTCTAAGAGAGTAGGGACTCAAGTTCAAATCTCTATTTAGTTGTAAAGCTCACCAAGTGACACTGAGAAACGTACCCCACCTGCCAGATCGAGGTGCTTCTTCAAGGCAATGTGATGTATAAATGTAATAAAGAAAAGGAAGAACAAACAAATAAATCAATGGGATACTGGGTTGCTCTTTCCACCTTCCTTCTGTCCTGCACTGAAATAAATTGCTTACATAAAAAGGGGGAGATTGTCGCTTAGATCTCTGTTGACTCCCTACCAGCATGTTTAAGAATCTAATGGCAGTTTTATTAAGACACAGCATGAAGAAACAGGTTTACAATTACTTCCCAGACGCTTTGAGTATTCAGTTGAACTCCCAGGCCAAACACAGAGAAAAAAGGTTGCAATAAAGCACCGTAAGTTATGATCCCATTTCTAATGAAAAGTCAGAAACAGAAGATTTACCTGTGAGAAGGAGGCATTGCCTTAATCGACTCTGGATGCTTTACGTTTGCTATTACAGAAACAACCGTGTTTAGCAGCAACTTTTAGGTCTTGGGAAGGGATCACCGGAGCTTTTGAAACATGTTTCACCCAGAAGAAGGAGAGAACAATTAAGGATTGTTCAAAGTTAGTTAAGTGGAAAAGCATTTGTATGTCATGCAGTTCCTTTAGAGAGTGTTGGAATACCATTGTATTTCTCAACTGTTACCACAGGAACACACACACACACATTTGTTCTTTCTTAAATTATTTTATATTAAACATCTGGCTGTTTTATCACAGTGTACAGATTTTGACATGAGGTACCATAGGGAGCAAATTCAAACAAATTATTCAGTCTGTGTGAAATTTGATGTGGAATAGCCCAGAGGTGAAGGTACTAACTGCATGTTTAAATTGGTTCGAATGTTTGAACTGGCCAAAATTCTGCCCTAGCAGGGCCAGCCCTACCATTAGGCAGAATGAGGTGGTTGCCTTAGGCAGCAGGTTTGGGATGTCATTAGAAGATGGAAAATAGTGAGTCATTAAATGTGTTGTTCAACTCTCAGGAAGGGGGAGGGATACTTGAGGGGGTTTTCTGCCTTGTGTGCCAAAGTAACTGTCCTGGTTTCAGTACAATGCCATAGAAACAAAGGGGAAAATCTCAGGTGCTAAAAGCCACCACAGAAGAAAAGACGCACCAATAGTAAAAAGGGACAAAACCAATAAATATTGCATAACACCATCAAAATCAGATTTTAATAACACATCAACTAATAGTAAACATGTGTGAAAGGGACACTGTAACAAGAAAGGACACATACCTAAATGTAGATCGGAAAGAACAAAACTCACACTGTATAATGTAAGAGAGAGAAAACTTTTTTGCAATAAATTTAAATGTAAAATACTAGAACAGTAATGCAGTAAACATCTGGAAATAAGAATTAATTGGAGCACAATCTAGGTGTTAAGAACAGTGCACTGGGTTTACTAGTTTTTTGGGGGGAAGCATTCCAGGCACTAACCCTCTGCAGGACCTTACAGGCTAAAGGTTTTAAAACAAACAATTAATGAGAGTGACTCCAAGTGAAAGAAATCAGGTTCAGGACAAGCTGATTTTGCAGCAAAAACAATTATGTCTTTATTTAAAAGACAGAAAAGATAGCAGTAGAAACCAAGAGATGTCTATATTCAATACAAGCTGTTAATAGCAGTTTCTCAAAGGAAAAGAGGGGGAACAATGGCACAGATTCTAAAACCCTACTCCTAACCAATCTAAGGGGGCCATCAGGATGCAGCTAAGCTTAAAGGCCTACAGACTAAGGACATTTTCAGACAAGTCTTACTGCGTAAGAAGACTCCAGGAGAGGTACACGGCTATCCCGCGGCAGGGGGTCCTTTTCGCATGCCACCGTTCCTCTCGTGGCATCATCCATGACAGTTCCGGGTCCCATCTACATCAACCAGTCCAATCCCCTGCCATGCAGGAATAAACAATCAAAGCATTACCAACAGATGGCCATCCAGCCTCTGTTTAAAGACCTCCAAGGAAGGAGACTCCACCACGCTCCGAGGGAGTGTGTTCCACTGTCGAACAGCTCTTACTGTCAGAAA
Source organism: Gambelia wislizenii (assembly GCA_030847615.1). Taxonomy (NCBI): domain Eukaryota; kingdom Metazoa; phylum Chordata; class Lepidosauria; order Squamata; family Crotaphytidae; genus Gambelia; species Gambelia wislizenii. The sequence goes on along the minus strand of JAUMIR010000001.1, from coordinate 338,526,984 downwards.
GTTCCTCCTAATGTTGAGGTGGAATCTCTCTTCCTGGAGCTTGCAACCATTGCTCCGTGTTCTAGTCTCTGGAGCAGCAGAAAACAAGCTTGCTCCATCCTCAACGTGACACCCCTTCAAATACTTAAACTAGGCTATCATATTGCCCCTTAACCGTCTTTTTTCCAGGATAAACATACCCAGCTTCCTAAGTCTTTCCTCATAAGGCATGGTTTCCAGACCTTTCACCATTTTAGTTGCCCTCCTCTGGACACCCTCCAATTTGTCAATATCCTTTTTGAATTGTGGTGCCCAGAACTGGACACAGGATTCTAGTTGATGCCTGACCAAGGCAGAATAGAGTGGCACTATTACTTCCCTTGATCTAGACACTATACTTCTATTGATGCAGCCCAAAATTGCATTGGCCTTTTTAGCTGCCGCATCACACTGTTGTCTCATGTTCAACTTGTGGTCTACTAGGACTCCTAGATCCCTTTCGCACGTAGTCTCATTAAGCCAGGTCTCCCCCATCCCCATCAAGAAACTTCCTGATTCTGTGACTCAACAATTTTCCCACAAAAGGCTTCTGTTTACACCAGATAAAAGAGGTATTGGAAATCTTACTATTTTTTCTATATTGGATTTAAATTGCTTTTGTTTTATTTTGATCTAAACTTTTCTTCTTTAAACTTTTGGTTTTTTTATTATTTTGTTTTTCATTTTTATAGCTTTTTTCTCTTTTTTAAATAATAACAAACTATAAATTATATTAAGAAGAAAGCTCTCCACTAACTTCAAAAAAGGGGGGGAAGGAGACATTTAGAAACTTATGACTGACAAATAAGAAATAAGTCTAAAGACACTATTGGTAGTGTTTCCAAGGTCACCGTATAGTGGGAGAGCTGCCTGGAGTCTGACTGAACTTAAGATCCAATAGTGTATTGAAGAACTGTGAAATAGTGACCTCTGGTGGACAGCTGAATTAAAACCTTAAGGACTTAATTCAGATTTATTTGAACGTATTAATTGTTTTGTGATATTCACTCTTGGGGTTTTCTTCTTTTTTCTGTTTTTGTTTTTTTGTGTGTGATTTTTGAACTCTTGATCATACTTTTCTCTCTCCATTTTTGAATTTGTATTTTTTAATGCATTTCTTTTTTTTAACTAAGTGGTTTATATATATATTTTTATTTTTTGCACTTTTTTCTCTAACTTTTGTTTTTGTTGCTGCTGTTATTTGTTAAAATATATACTCATTTTTATTTTTATTTTCTGTTTAATTTTTTTCTTTTTTCAATTTTTTTGCTGATTTTTCCTTTTTAATTTTTTGAGTTTTATTTTTTGTAATTTGTGTGTGTATATGCATATATATATATATATATAGAGAGAGAGAGAGAGAGAGAGAGAGAGATTTCTATATACGTATATAGAAATATAAGTATTGATTTTTAAAAGGAAAAAAGACAGAAACAGAAAACAAACAAACAAACCTTTTTTGGAAAAGAGGAAGAAGGGGAAGGAAGAAAAAGAAAGAAAAGAAAAAGAAGTAATGATAACCAGATCTAAAACAGAAATGATAGACAACAGATGTGGTTCAATGGAAATGGCAAATAAACTAGATATCAATATGAAATTACTAGAAGAAATACAAGCTATGAGAGGACAAATGACACAGGTCAGATGTAGGTGGGTCTGAAACAGGAGATGAAACACTTCAATCAAACATTGTCAGGAATGGCACAAGAATTAAAACAAAATAGTGAGAGAATTCAAAAACTGGAGAAAAAAACTACAAAAATTAGAGAGAAATGTGTCAAGAATGGATAGAGAACAAAAAGAAAATTTAAACAATTTTCCATTAATGGAGTTGAAAGAAAGAGAGTACTGCCTAAAATTTAGAGGAATTCAGTAACATCAAAAAGAAAATATAAGAGATAAAGGACTTTTTCGGACGGAAGAAAAGTAACGCAAGCAGCGTCTCCAGGTTGCGACGCTGCTGAGCAAGAGGGCGCCAGTTTCGAACGACGCTCTTCCCAGCAGTACTGTTGCAGTCCCGCTGGGACATTTGAGCGTGATTTTTTTCCTTCCCAGCGTCATATTTTACTCATGATTGCTGATCGCAAGTAAAATATGATGCTGGGAAGGAAAAAAATCACACTCAAATGTCCCAGTGGTACTGCAACAATACCGCTGGGAAGAGCGTCATTCGAAACTGGCACCCTCTTGCGCAGCAGCGTCGCAACCTGGAGACGCTGCTTGCGTTACTTTTCTTCCATCCGAAAAAGTCCAAAATGGTAAAATAGTATCTCTGATTTTTGTGAAGTGAATAAAAAACAATGCAAAAGGAAGTGGGCAGAGTTTACAGTGTTCATACAAGAATGACAACAGAAAGAAAACTAGCAAGAGATACCATAGTCTATTTTGTGAGAAAATACATTAGAGACCAGATCTGCTAACTCAGTCAAGTTACAACAACCAGTCCTCCCTAGTAGATACTACAGAGTACTTCCATCTTTGTGCATACAACAGTCTTGCTGCCATGATCACACAGTATATTAAAATAGTCTTCCGTGGCTCTTCTTCAACTGTTCATCCATAAATCCCAAAAGAAAAAGTGCTGGTTTTAAATGAATGTTAACCTTTAAGATCCTCTGCACCAAAGTATTATGTATTTGAACCCAGGACTTTTTAGCCTTCTCGCATGCCCACCACATATGGTAAAATGTCCCTTCATATTGTTCATATTTCCAATATTCATTTGAAATACTATTATACATTCTGGACAATTTCTCTGGCATCATGTAAGTTACAAGGTTCTCAAGAAAGAGAAGATCATTTTCAGGAAGGGATGACATCAAAAAGTCAGAAAGCAGCAATGGGAGCATGCAAAAAATCACTTTACTGCCCACTGCTTCTCTGCAACAACCATTCCACTAGGCACATTCCCCTGTGGGAGAGAAGCTGTTTAGGGGGAGAGAAGTAGGGAAGTGGTTGACCAAAAAAAAAGGACTGATTTCACTGGCCACCATTTCTCTTTTCATAACCATTTCCCAAAGCTGTTTTTAGGGCATTCATAAAGATCATATCCAGACCGGTTGAAAAGTCCCGGGTTTTGTTCCTATTCTTTCTGATTTTATACTGGGTTAAAATAAACCACCTGGGAAGCTGGTATAAAAAGTCTCTGATCATACTGGGAGCTGACAGAAAATATTCTAGGATAAACAAAGCATGTATGGATCTCCAAAATAAAACTGGAAAGACCAGGAAGAAAATCTGGGACTTTCTGGTCTTTTAAATTAATCTGAATGAGCCCAAAGATTATTATCACTCTCCAAACAGGTTTGATCTTCACTGAGGCTACAAACACAAAAACCCTGTAGGCTTGGAGTCTTCTAAAGAGATCTTCAAGGAGGTCTGGCCCATTCAGCTTTTACCTTTTAGCTGTGAACTGGCCCAATTTATTTTGGGTCTTGCTCCACAGTTTTTTCATGGCATTTTTCATCTCAGTGTTCCTCAGAGTGTAAATGATGGGATTCAACATGGGAGTAAGGATAGTGTAAAAGAGAGCAAAAACTTTATCAACTGGTAAGGTAGTAGAAGGGCGAATGTAGATGAAGAGGCAGGGCCCAAACAGAAGCAGCACCACTGTAATGTGGGAAGCGCAAGTGGAGAGGGCTTTGTGCCGGCCCTCAGCTGACTGCACTCGGAGAGTGGATAATATGACCACATAAGACACTACCAGCACCACAAAGCAACCCAAAGCAATCATGCCTGTGTTGGCAACAACCAAGGCCCCAACTATGTGGGTATCACTGCAGGCCAGCTTGAGCAAAGGGTAGACATCACAGAAATAGTGATCAATCTCATTGGGCCCACAGAATGGCAACTTTATGGTGAGGAGGGTCTGCACCAAGGAATGCACAAGTCCTCCCAACCACGTGGTCAACACCAGCTGATGACACACTCGCTTACTCATGATGGACGTGTAGTGGAGGGGTTTGCAGATGGCAACATAGCGGTCATAAGCCATGACCGTGAGAATGAGGATTTCAGTGCAGCCAAAGATATGCACAGAAAAGAGCTGTGTGATGCAGCCTTTGAAAGAAATAGACTTCTTCTTATTGAGGAAATCTACTATTAGATTGGGCACGGTGGCAGAGGAATAGCAGATGTCGACAAACGACAGGACAGAAAGGAAGAAGTACATTGGTGTGTGGAGGCGCTGACTAGACCTCACAGTGATCATGATCAGGAAGTTGCCCATGACAATCACTAAGTAGATGAGTAGAAACAGGAAGAAGCAAGCTTGCTGAATCTGCTCATTCTGAGAGAATCCCAACAGGATGAATTCTGTCACATTATTTGTGGTCTCCATTGGCTTGGAAGAGGTTACAACAATTCTCCTACAATAATGCAAAATGGTGATTTAAGAATGCTTCTGGTCTATTGCTAAGTCTTCCGAAAAGCTTCACTCTTTCCCCTATAAAATGAATCAAAAACATTACAACAATTAAATTGATGTGGGTTGCTATTGATGACTTGCTATTGATGACTTCAAAAGAATGGGTGGCACTAAATTTTAAAAAGTAGACCATCTGTTTCGAGTGCTGAGACACAACTCATGTGTCTCATGGAGCTCTTGTTCCTTCCTCCCCCATTTTTCCATGAAGTTCAAAGTATTACATATTATGGTTGGCAAAGATATAATAAAAGATGTTGCTCAGCTTATTTTGTATCACTCAGAACACAAAACAAAAAAACCCTGAACCTTCCTTGAAAGTGCAGTAGGCCCTCCATATTCACAGATTCTGCACCCACGGATTCAGTCATGCACAGCTTGAAAATATTCCAAGGAGGGGAAATCTAAAAAGTACCTAAATAGTCCCACCTCATATTAGGCAGCTTCCTATGTTGGAGATCCTATGGATAACATTTAAATACTAATCAAAGATTAAATAAATAAAGATAAAGTTTAATTTAATCAAAGTACATCACAAAAATTATTTAAAACGATACATCTAAGAATTTGCTTTGCTTTGGTTTTAACTGTATGTTCTTGGATAGCTTTGAAACAGAAAACAAACACATTTAAAAACAGTACAGTATGACCCCCTTATCTGCTGGGGATTGGTTCTGGGGGTGCCGTGGATACTGAAAACTATGGATAATAGCAAATGCCATTGAAAATAATGGGACTTCTGGTTTAAAATACTATATGATTGCCTTGGAGGACCTAGAAAATGATTAGAGAGGATACCTTTTCTAGGAAGACTCTATGGTAGGCATGCTGTTTTGTGTCCCATGGATAATTGAATCAGTGGATAATGAACCAGTGGATACAGGGATTATTTTTAATAATTTTGTGCATGAAACAAATTTTGAGTACATTGTCATCACTATCTCAGCCACTCATGTGGACCATTTTGGATTTTGGAATATTGCAGAATTCTGGATAAGGGAGACTCAACCTGTCCTGGTATTCCAGGGTTTTCCCATACATGGATGAATTGACAAGGTTCATGCGCACAACTAATTGTCTCAGGGTTGACATTGTGCCAGGTAGAAAAATATAGCTTAGAGCCATGGGTCTGTTAATCACAGTTCTAAATTCCATGGTCCATAAACTATTTGATTATGGCAAGACTGTCCACAACTACAAATGGAAAGAAAAGAGCAGGTGTGGAAGAGGCTTTCTCATTCCTCCAGCAGCATTTTAAGGAGATTTCTCATTCCTCCAGCAGCATTTTAAGGAGAAAAGTTGCACCTGCTGAAGTGCCCTTGCAAGCTTTGCAGCCTACTCTCTCTCTGCTGGAAAGTATAATTGGTACTGTACAAGCATTAGGTTGCACTATAAATGTGTCGTGTGAAGGCCCCAGATGTGCTCATTTAGCATAGCAGGCCTGACCAACAAGCAAACAAATATGAAGCCTTGTCCAGTGCAATCCATATCTACTGTAAGTCCAGTTGATTTCAATGGGTCTTAACTTCCACCTAAGTGGGGGATAGGATTACAGAATCTTAAAGTGAAGGCAGGTGTTCTGATGGAAACAGGGAGGAAATCATTCCCCTATGAAATCATGATGGCATCTAGCTATTGCACTTCCAGGCACATGAAGAAATCACAGATCTACTTACCCTGGAAATACCCTTTTTGCTTTCAGTCCTGATGCTGCAGCCATGCATTCAGGCAAGGGCAAAGATCATGGCATGCAATGTGTGCACTTGCAAAATGAGAAGCTCATTTAGTTCAGAGAACTCTGTAATTGCTGATGCTTCCTGATTAAGGAAGAAAGCTCTCCTGCCTAATTGGGGGTGGGAAGGTCTGCTTATGAATTCCAAGGCAGGAAGAGCTCAAGCCACACACACCTTCCAAGACTAGGCTGGTGGACTGAGCCCTACCCTGAAATGATCTGGCAAAATTGGACTATCAAGATTCTTATGTAGCTAAGCCTCCTTCACAACTATCAATCAGAAGTGCATTAAATGTTCAAGCACTGAGAATGATTAAGACCGTGATAGTCATTCAGCCCTCCCTGGTATAATGAAGGCTGTTTTCCATCTATCCTGTGCACACTTACTTGGAGTAAGCTACAATGAATACACAAAGGACATTTCTAAGTGACACCTTTTGCTTGTGAGAATCTCTGTACAAGCTGAGTCTCCCTTATCTGGAATTTTGAAATCCAAAATATTCCAAAATCCAAAATTGTCCACATGAATAGCTGAAGTAGTGATGTCTTTGCTTCTGATGGTTCAATGTGCACAAACTTTGTTTCATGCACAAAATTATTAAAAATATTGTGTATCAAATTACCTTTAGGCTATGTGTATAAGGTATATATCAAAGATAAATGAATTTTGTGTTTAGACTTGGGCCCCATCTCCAAGATATCTCATGATGTATATGCAAGTATTCCAAAATCCAAAATATTCCGAAATACCTGTGGTCCCAAGTATTTTGGATAAGGGAGACTCGACCTGTATTTAAGAATGTTTCAGTGATAATAGATGGGGGAAGTAACTTGCCCTTCCCCTGAAATAGCAAAATTAATAACAACATGCCTCCCAACGTTGAGCCCCACCACCACCACCACCATAAAAAGCTTCAGAGTCTCTGGTTCTGTCTCCTCATTTGCCATCCCCCTTACCTTTCCACTGCCCCTTCCCACATTGTGGAAAGCAGTCATCTCTTTGCCCTAAGCTCTGGTAGAAATATTTAAAGCTAATGTTGCATGAATGGTACCTGGGGACCAAGCACTCCATTCGGCAACAATTACACACCACCACTCCCATCCTGGGAGGCCACATCCCACAGTTCCTGTAAGCCGTACACTGGAAGGGATGCATAACTATTTGCTTTGTGAGTTTCTTGTCCAAACTGATGTAACATCACATTTAGAAAAGTTTATTTATAACCAGCTTTTAATTGTACCCAAGGGATGCAGTCCTCAGCACTTTTAGAATATATGTTTATTTAAACATTTCTGTGCTGTGTTTCAAGGCAAAGCCTCCCTAAGGCTGCCTATCAAATAATTAGTTAAGATAATAAAATATAAATATGTTTAATAAAATATTTAAAAGAGTCCCAACAGGATGTTTTTTAAAAAAAAATCACAGTATAAAAGGAGCTGTTTAATTGAACTGATAGTCCCCGCTGGAACAGATGCACTGACTCAATGGGATATATGTAAGTCTTAACTTGCCATTCAGCAATTGAGTCAGTGGGTCTCCTCCAACTGAAAGTGGCAAATGGATACAACCTTGGGTTTGCAATCAGTTAACAGCAACTTGGACAACCAGATACTATTTTTTTTAAGTGGGGGAGAAAACTGGGAGTGTTGCGCTTCCGTATGCATCCCCAGGCAGGATGCTATGGGGCCACCAAAGAGGAAGCCCTGTCTCTCATACCCATTAGCCTACTAAATCTTACTAATGGGAACATGATGAGCCAGGCCTCCATAGCTGATCTTAGGGCATGGGCAGGTTTGGATGCATACAGGCTACAGTCCACTGAGGGCCTTCTAAGTGACAAAGTGGGTATTAAAACTGAGCCTGGAAATCCACTGACATCCAGACCAGCTGGTTCAGAATAGGTTTCATAGATTCTGATAGCTTAGCCCCCATAAGCAAGTAGATGACTGAATTCTGTACCAGCTGAAACCATCCAGATCATGAACAGCACATTGAAGCCACCTACTTAAGATGTGACTCGTACACGGATGACTACAGTCAACTCTGTCCAGGAAGGGAGCACAGCTGGACAATCAGCCAGAGCTGATAGGCATCCCATCTGGTAAGGTTACCAACTCCACCTGCACCTCCACAGTTAAGCACTGGGACCAGGAGAATCCAGATGTTACTTGGTACTGGTAGCAGCTGGTGACTTCCAGGTCAGCAGGATGCTTAATGCGCTCTGTGTTCTAGTCCAAACTTTTAGGGATAACATGGGGATTTTCCAAGGTGCTAAATATATTGTGAGCGATAGATTGTCCTTTAAAGTTCAGACTAAAAGCCAGAGAAGATTCACTTACCGACTGACTTGGAAACCACCAGCCATCACTGCTTGGTCTTTCCTGGGAAGTCCTCCATATCATACAGATTCTTGTCTTCAGTTTGTTTGTTTGTTTGTTATCCTAACTACAATATACTGTAAGTAAATAATCATACCAGGAATTAAACTTAGCTTGTGTGAACTGTCAATCCTAACTGTTTCAAAAATGCCTCAAGACAGCCGTTCAGGGTTTCTACAGCCTCCTACCTGAACTAGTTGTTGAAAGTAGGAAGTGCAGCATGCCCACCTCTCAGGTATATTTTAGTGGCAGGTTGTTGGACTGGCAGTGAATTGGACTAGATGGCTCTTGACATCTCTTCTAACTCTCTGGCTGGAATCCTGATGTTGATACACAACTGAGAGTTATGCACATTGTGGACATACCTTTTCATAGGATTTTGCTCAAGGAGCTAGTCACTATATTTTCACACAACACCCAGCACCCACCCCACTGCTGGCAGCCATCAACCTGTGGGTCTCTGCCATGGATGTGTACTGGTGCTCAGGCAGCACCCACCCTGGCAGCAGCAGCAGCTGGGGATGACAAGCAACCTGATTCCTCTTCCTCTAGCTGCAGAACTGATTGTTTATCTGGTTGCTTCCCAGCCTCCCTAGTCAGAAAACAACCATGGCAATGTGCCTGGGCTTGACAGCTGGTTTGGAGGGAGAGAGATGCACACCTGCAGGTGTGGAGCATTATACTCCGCGTACCTCAATGCAAGATCTCAGCCTATGATTCACCCACACATACAGTTTAGCCCAGACCTCCAGGAGACTTCTCCCAGTGGCATAATGTATATGTTTAAAGGGGTTTTTTTTGGGGGGGGGAGGAATTGAGTTATGAGCTGGGATGCAGTATTGGAACTTCCCATGCTATTTGCAGGATTCTGGGGGCTGTCGTTCAAAAAAAACTGTAGTGAGGGGTAGCATTCTAGTCTCAGTAGGAAATGAGTTCCAGAATCTAGGAGCAGCTATGGAGAAGACCTGTCTATATAAGGCAAAAAACAAAACAAAATGGAATGCCTTGCAGTAATGGCATTTCGCAGCAGCAGCAACTTGTCTTAACAGTGTTTTTGCCCCCATAAAACATCTAAGGTGCGCTAGGGCGATTTTTCAATTTAACAGGAAAGCAAAAAAAAACAAAAACCCACCCTGCTTAGGGATCACTCGCTACGGCGAAAATCCAACATGGCAGCAGTGGGCACTTGCCCTGTTAGTAAGCCCTGCCCTCTACACTCTCTCGGCCAATCAGCTTTGTGCTTCTTCTCCTATGGGAAGGTGATTCATATCAAATCACTTCTCCCAACAATCAGGAGTGCCCACCCCACTCGCTGTTTTTTTTTTAAACTACAGGAAAAGCCATGAAGGCTTCTCCTGTGATATTTTTGCCATTTTTGGGTCCCCTCCTTCCAAATATAGTGGATTGATGGCGGGATCCCATATAGACAGGTAGGGTTCCCAGCAAATTCCATGAGGGTTATTTTGACTGTTTAGACTTACCCTCCAACAAGATGCTTCTGTGAAGGTTTTGGGAGTGGGAAAAGGGGCTCGCTTGAGGATTTTGGGTCCTGGGAAGACACATGTGGGAAGATATGGGCCAGAATCCTGTTAGCTGATCCCAACTAGAGTTGTTGAATGATGAATAAATGCATAAGTAAATCCAACTGATTCACTGGGTCTATTCTAGTTGTGATCAACATTAGGATTTCACACCGTCCAATTGTCCTGATTTAGTAGGAACTGTCTTGACTAATGCTCTGTCACCTCACTTGTTCAGCTGCTTTTTAAATGTCTCAATTTCTCTTTCTGCCTCCCGCCTTCTCCCTTTGTCTGTGGCTTCCTTCCATGGCTGCAAATGGAGTTCAAAGTGCAAAAGTAGTTTGCACGTAAATTCAGCAATGAGGAGAGGGGAGGAGGGAGTAGAATCTTGCCCTTCCCTGCACACTCAGGCAAAAGCAAACTGTTGCAGCCTTTCCTTGTTTTTTATGTTCTTCCTCATTAATAACTTTTGCCACCTAAACCACACTCTGATGTTGCTTGGTCATACATGTTCCTGTTTTCATCTGCAAAGTGTTGGCAAGTCTGGAATTTAGGCCATTGTCTGTCAGAGAGCCTGAACATAGACTGTATAGGAACTGATACCTCACAATCAGCACTTCAAATTTTATCTTAATTGCGTTAGGAGTATGAATGAACTCTGAGCATATTTTTGTTCACAAAATAGGTTCAACTCTTTGGATAGCTCCTTTAACTTTTGGACTAAAATCCAGAGGTGATCCACTGCCTCACTAATAAAGGAGCCTCCATCCACCACTGGTGATTTTGTCTTTAAACAAACTCAATGATCATATTGACTGTGGACCTATTCAACCTGCTGAGGGAAGTGGGGCATAGTAGAAATATTATTTCCTGAGTTCTGCTATTATTTTCAGAGTTCCCTGAAAGTATCTGGAGATGTTGTCATACCAAGGAGGTTGGTTTTAGTAAATCAAACTGGCAAGGCGGTGCCGCTTATTGCTTATTGTGGGTCATGTCCTTTTGCAGCTAAAGTATACAATTCAAACAGGTCAGAAATTCCAGTGCAAGCTGAATTACAGGAAAGAATGATGGCATCTAAATTCTGTTTCTCAGAATTTTAATGTTCTATAAAGAAACATAGAAGGAAACATACAGTGAATAAAGACTTTACACTTTCCATCCAACAATGCTGTTGCACAGTAACAGTATAAGACCAGGCTATGAGTGATAAATGGAAAAGAGAGAGCAATGTTCAAATCACAACAGTGAAACTTAAGTCAATCTAAGCACAGTGGATGCAGTTTTGATCTTTTGATTGTTTTCAAAATCTGTGCGCATTTTGCCATCAACTTTTGAGGAGTCAATATTGCTCCTATTGACTGCTGTTTCTATCTCTCAGTGACATACCATCTGCTCCATATTTGACATGACTGGCTAGTGGTAGACTGGTAGGAGCAAAAGAGGAAGATCAGGGGTTTAGCTAATAGTCTTACCAAATATGCACAATTAATCATCAGTGGATAAAAATCTGAAACCATAATAGTGAAAAGGGGCACAAGGCAAGGATGCCCATTGTCTCTGCTATTATTTATTCTAGTTCTTGAAGTTTTAATAAAAATCTAAGATTTAACACTAAGCTTCCAGGAATGAAAATCAAATGGCATATGTATAAGCTTAGAGCATTCGCTGATGATTTGGTTATCTTTACTTATTTCAAAGTCTTCCAATAATAACGAATGAAAAACCCTTTGTAAAATGGCAGAAAGATATTAAATCCTTTATCTGGAATTTTAAAAACAAAAATTAAATGGTCCTATCTAATAGATGACAAAAACAGGGGAAGATGTGATCTCCCAGATTTGAGGACTTATTACCATGCGGCTGCTTTAGCATGGATCCAAGTTGGATTAAAATTCAAAATAAGCCATTACTTAATACTGAAGGTCACAATATTAGATATGGCTGGCATGTTTACATATTGTATGAAAAAGAAAAAGTAAATAAAGACTTCAATAATCATTTTGATAGAAAAGCTTTATTAAAAATCTGGAAGGAATTGAAAAATAAATTTTATAACAAGATCTCCTCTGGATAGCCCCTCAAGGGCTATAAAGATATTGGGGGGAAAGGAAATTATGGTAATTTTATCTTGAAATCCAGGGAACAACTTGAAGAAAATCATAAAATTAACTGGTTTACTTACTTACAAATAAAAGAAAGATTTAAAATAGATTTAAAGAATGAAGATTTTGAGATGAATGAGAATTAGTTGGACAAAATAATTTGGAGTGAACAGAAGAAAAAATAGTAAAATTTTATAAATTGTTACTAACTACAAACTTGGAATCAGACAATGTTAAAGATTTCATGATTAGATGGGCAAATGATCTAGGATAATCTTTAAACATGGAAGCTTGGGGAGATGCTAGAAGAGAAACTAACAAATTTATAGCTTCCCAGAATTTAAAAGAAAATTATCTGAAAACAGCATCAAGATGGTATTACACTCCAATGAGACTTTGCAAAATAAACAGATCATTAAGTAATACTTGTTGGAAATGCCAGGAAAACCCAGGGTCTCTAATTCATATGTGGTTGAGTTGTAAAGTAATTAAGAAATTTTGGATAAAGGTTCATATGACAATCAAGGAGATTCTACAAATTAGGCTTGAGGTAAAACTTGAACTATATCTTCTAAACATGACCAATGTGCTAGAAAAGAAAGATGAAAATAAATTTTGGAAAATTTTACTATATATGATTACTGCTGGTAGAATAATGATTTTCCAAAAATAGAAACTAAAAGAAATCCCTTCTATTAATAATTGGCTCCTTACACTGTCAGATATGATTAAATTAGATAATCTTACACTAAAATTACATAATAAATCTCGAAATCACATTTCTATTGATAGGTTTCCAGTTATAAACTTTTGGAAACAAACAGGAGATATTCAAGATATACAGAATATGTGGTTATAATAAGAAATGGAGATAGTTAATATTTAATGTGGCTTTGATATTATAGGTATTAAGTGGAGTTATCACAGGTGAAAAATTCGTTTCAACAGAAGACTTAAAACAATGCATTGATATTCTTAACTTGTTTTGGATGGACAATGAGGAAGTCAATTTTTATTTATGTTGTCAACAAACCAAAGACATGGATATATTAGTTGGAATTACTCTATGAAATGTAAGAGAAGCTGATTATGGAAATCTTTGTAAATTCTGAATGAACAAGAAGCCATTTATTTCTGAGAGACATTATGAATGTTTATTGGAAATTTATAATCAATAAAAATGAAAATTTAAAAAAATAGTCTTACCAAATATGCAAGTACCAGGTGGCCTAGAATAAACCTCACTGGACAAAGACCATATACAGATTATGTTGTTTTGACATATGTGGATCTAAAGAGTCATTAATTATTGCCTTCAATAACAGAAGTAGCTATAATACTTTTTTCTATCACCCGCCTAGGGAGCAAACTGGCAAATACAAATTGCTAAAATAGAACGAATATAACAATAGCTGTGTGACACTATGTTTCCAGATGTAAATGTAACCACTGGTTATATTGGTAGAATAGATGGAATATCTCCTCTTTCATTCATATCAGTTGTAAATTTACATCTCTCTCTTTTCTTTATTTCCCACTCTCAAATACTTTTTTGCCCCACAATTTTTTCATTGCATTTTTCACCTCTTCATTTCTCAGGGTGTAGATTAAAGGATTGAGCAGTGGGGTGATGATGGTATAGAATAAGGCCACAGTCTTGTCCTGTGAGAAAGTGGTAGAAGGCCTTAGGTAGATGAAAATGCATGGCCCAAAATACAATATCACAACAGTGACATGAGAAGCACAGGTGGAGAGGGCTTTGAGGCGTCCTTCCGAAGAATGCGTTCTCAGCATAAACAGAATCCCAATGTACGAAATGGTCAACACAATAAAGCTGATGAGCGAAATCATGCCACTGTTGGATATGACCATGAGTCCAACAAGGTAGGTATTGGCACAGGCTAACTTGAGGAGTGGGTGAACGTCACAGAAATAGTGGTCTATTTCATTGGGGCCACAGAAGGGGAGATGTACAGTGAGGAGTGCCTGTACTATCGAATGCACAAATCCTCCCAGCCAACAAGCTGCCATCATCCAGTTGCATATACTCTTGCTCATGATGGTTGTATAATGGAGAGGTTTGCAGATTGCTATGTAGCGGTCATATGCCATGGCTGTGAGAATGAAGATCTCCGTGCCACCCAACAAATGGATGAAGAAAAGCTGGGTTATGCAGCCCACAAAGGAAATGGCTTTCTTTTGGACAAGGAAGTCCACAATCAGTTTGGGAGCAGTAACAGAGGAGTAGCAGATGTCTACAAAGGAGAGGTAACTGAGGAAGAAATACATGGGAGAAGTCAGTCGGGAGCTGGTCTTGACTGTGACAATGATAAACAAATTCCCCAACACAATGGCTGTGTACAAGACCAAAAATATCCCAAAACAGGCTTTCTGTAAGTCCTGGTCCTGGGTAAGCCCCAAGAGGATGAATTCAGACACATTATTTGTGCTATCCATGTATGCAGGATACATGATAAATTACAATGCAGAACTGAATTACCTGCCAACATAAAAAAATGAGGGATAGAGTCAATTAATAGTCTTCCTGTTAAACACAACACTGACAAGTCAGCACATAAAGAGCTTCACAATTCCACAGGACTCTAGTTCCAAAAACACAAAATAAAATAGTTCATTCTGCAAATCCTCAAGACTAAAAGTCAGTAAATATGAACAACCAGTTGTCCTGTATGAATATCTACCCAGGAACCTCTTGAAATCCCCAGAAATAACGTCAGCTAAAATTATTCATATCACAAACAACACTGAAAAATTAACACATTCAAGGACTTCAAATTAATCTCTCACTTTGATCTTACTCCAAAACCACAAAATACTTTCCTTTGCTAAAGGACAAGACTAAAATTCATATCATCTGAACAATTTAGCATAATTTAATGTGCACTCCCCAATTCAAGAATATAAATCTACAAAGCATACAAGAATCCTACCAGAAGAATGGATTACAAGATACGGCTAAACTATTAAAACTTGAAAAGCACATTTTCGGTCTATATTGGCAGAAAAATACGTAATAATGTTAGACATAGAGACGGCATATATAGGCTGAACTGCACCAGGCTGAACTGCACCAGGTCACACCATCAAAAGGAGGGGGGACATGAGCATTAGTAACACCACAGAAGCTGATCTTACAAAACAGTTAAATGTCTCATTATTCTATTACCCTTCACTGCAATTTAGCAGATTAACTGTTGCATTTGCCTGTGGTAAACCCATAAAGATTTTCTCTGTGGAGGGTCTTTGTCTACCTTTAAATAGCTGTATATCATGAAAGAAAATCCAACTTCTCTTCCCTTTGTTGACCATTGACCTCTTCCTTCATTACACTCATATCTCCTACATTATCTTCTGAAGCAGGGTGTGCTATGTAACTAACCATAATCCACCAGTGGGATGCACTAATAGCGAAAATTTACTTTTTGACCCTCCAGGCAAGCTACATGCAAGGTTGTGTATAGAACTTCACCAGACTCTAGGAAAGCAATCTCATTAGGTAAGGTCTCTGGGAAGATCTCTCACATACACACCACTTATGCTGGCAAGCAGATTTCTAGATGATTTTCCCATCTTAAATACATTTCTCTAGAATCCTGTGTGGGTAAGAGCTGCTGCCACACATTCATAAAACCTTTGTCAGGGGGAAATCTGTCTAATTTATAGTAAAATGCAAATAATAATTTATTACTTTACTAGAACGATATGTTCCTTTTAAGCTGTTGCTTTCCAAATAGTTTATGACCTTCTTAGGATATTTTGAGAACAAATGAGTTAAAGATAAAGCATTTAAGGGTGTGTGAGGAATCTTGAATGAGACTGAAGTCCCAGTGGATATTTTTCTTTAAGATATTATCGGTAATCATTTGTCTGAAGCTCTTTAATATTACCTGTCAGGATTCTTAAATTGTGTCTCCTAGTCCAAAAAGGCAGTCAGCATTACCCATGTGGTTTTCAAATTTCTGTTTCCAGTGTCTTTTTCTCTCTCCCTATCTACTTATACAGCTAGCAGTTTATCTATTTATCTGTCTCTGTTAGCCAGAATACCATTCATTGCTTCAGTAAATGAATGGTGAGCTTTTGAATGCTGTGTGCTTCGGTTTTCCCAGCTCAGAAGATCTCAAAAACCATCTCCTGCTCTTTCAAGGAGGAGACCAGGGGAAACCATTGGTTCATAAAATGGTTGCATCTACACAGTTTGGGCAAAAGATGTTCTGGACACTCTTGTCCAGTTCCAAACACAGAATATTTAAAAGGAGGTTTTAGCCTGCTAGCACATCACTGATTTAGTTAATAAGCCCCCAGGAGTATTTAGGTGTTTCCCAGTAGAAAATGAACTCTTGAAGAAAGAACTCATCTTCTTAGTACACAGGGCACTCATCTAACTAACTATGTACTATGTAAACAGCAAGTGCATACTCACCAAGCTTCCTAAGATGAGAAGAGGGATGCTCTTGTATGCTAATAATATGCATATGCCAGATGTGAAAATCATGAAGACCTCCAAATGTCATTGGACTGCAACTCTCTGCTTTTCTCATAATTTGCCTCAGCTATCTAGGATTGGCTAGGGCTAATGGGAGTCACAGTCTACAACAATATCTGGAGTGCCACATGATTCTCATCCCTGCTATGTAGCAGTGGCAGCTGGGATTCTGAGGATGCATGTACACCATAGAAATAAAGCCGTTTGGCACCACTTTAACTGTCATGGCTCTATCCTACAGAATCCTGGGATGTGTAGTTTTGTGAGGCACCAGCACTCTGGCAGAGAAGGCTAAAGGCTTTGACTTTATCAGATTACCCCTCATTAACATTCTTTTGCCAGCATATTTTGTGGCGTTTTTACCCCCCTACCAGACCTACCTATAGCAGTGTCACAAAGGCAGCCCCAGCAGTAATGGAGCATGAATGGAGCTCTATTTACTTCTGGAGATCTCACCGATTCTTGTGAGAAGATGCGAGCATGGCAAATTCAAAAAATTAAGCAAGACAAAAACTAAAACGTAGACACAAGCACAGAAACACACTTTTAAATTACAAGTAAACTCGGGAGTCATAAAAAGAGTGTCCCCTACCTGGCTGTCGTGATCTCACCCAGAAGTGTTCTGTCACTGATGCCATTTTCACATGAGCACAATGGCCTGAGGATTCAAACACTGGCAATGCCAGCTTGGGCCGTCAATAAAATAGAATGGCTTGTTGACACTACATGATCATGGAAGGATGATGTTGTATGGTATCCACGCCCTTCTGCAATCATTAGGCATTGTTGTGATGCCATATTTGTTGCATCTCATAAAGTCCTTTGTAAAACTACAAATCCCAGGAATCCATAGGATGTAGCTACACCACTTAAAGTGGAGTCAAACTGCATTATTTCTACAGTGCAGATGAACTCTGAGTTTTAGTTTGAACTTGAAAAGAACTTTCCAAGGAACTGAATTCCACAGGATTCCTGTGATTTCCTGCATGGCAGGAGGTTGGACTGGACGGCCCTTGTGGTCTCTTCCAACTCTACAATTCTATGATTCTATTAATACAACCCCCAAAATAGGTCCAGCATTGCAGATTGCTCCTTTAAAGTTCAGACTAAAATGCAGAGCCGATTCAACCTCCTCCCCCACTCACATGGGAGCCACCAGCCATTACTGCTATACACTCACAGGAATCACTTGCAGAACCTTTGCTTCTCCTCCCACTCTGACACGTTGCTGAAATCCCTTCTCTTCCTTTTGTTATCCCTTGACCTGTTCCATTCTTCCTTCATTATTATCACATCTCCCACATTGTCTTCTGAAGCAGGGTGTGCTATGTAACTAACCATAATCAGATTGATATTTGCATCAGATCTTGGACTGGAGACTCTATAAACAAGGATCGAGGCTCTAAAATACACTTGGTGGGCTCATTATCCTCTGCAGAAGGATTATCTGCAAAAACTATCCAATGGGACAGGTGATTAGTTCCTTCTGCAAAGAGCCTATTACCGCTTCAATAACTTCTATTATGTGCCCTCAGTTAAGAGAAATGGCCATCTTTCAGCCAGATTTTGAGAATTTGGCCCTGGTGGCACAGTAAGCTAATGCAGCCAAAACTGCAGCCAAAAACTCATGGAGATCTTGAGTTCATAAGTTCAATTCCAGGGCCCCCCAGGTCAACTCAGCCTTCCGTAAGTCGGTAAAATGAGTACCAGCATAATAAAGAGCTGGGGCGACATGCTGTGGAAGCTGTTAAATCAGTTTCCAGAAGCAGCAGTCGTTATTTAGTGTACAATGCGTTCTGCAGTGTCACTCTTGCAGCATCGTTTGCATGCCAACAGTGCCATCTACTGGCACTTGCATTGTACAATTGTCTGTATTGTCTGTACTGTCTATAAACTGTATCAAATAGTATTGCATTGAATGTACTGTATTGAATTGTACTGCATAATGATGTATTGTGATGCATTGTATTGTATACTTTGTAATGTTGTACCCCGCCCCAATTCTGAGGAGAGAGGCGGGTAATAAATAACTAAGTATTGTTATAAATTATCCAATGAATAGAGAAGAATGGAATTCAACTCATCCTTTGCCTTATTCTCATTGTAGCTATCATGTACATAGCTATCATGCCTATATAAACAGCAGATTTCCCAAGTTTAATCTGAAAAGGGGATTTTGAACTTGTACAAAATTAATTGTAGAGACTGACTACAAAGCTTAACTTTCAGAAATCCATCAGACTAGGGGGTTGTCTAAATGGTCAAAATAACCTTCATGGAATTCGCTGGGAATCCCACCTATCTAAATGGAATCCAGCATCAATTCACAGTATTCAGAAAGGGGGGGGGGCAAAACAGCAAAAACACCACAGGAAAAGCCTTTGTGGCTTTTTCTGTGTTTTTTTTAACAAAACCGCAAGGTGGGTGCTCATTGGGACAAGCGATTCACTTTGAATCACTTCCCCATATGAGAGGAAGCAGAAAGCTGATTGGCTGGGTGAGCACAGGAGGTGGGGCTTCCTAACAGGGCAAGTGCCAGTGCCACCATGTTGGATTTTTGCCTCAATGAGCTGTTGCTAAGGTGATAAAATAGAGTGGGGTTTTTTTATCCTTTTAATTTAAAAAATTGTTCTATTGCTCCAGCGCACCTTAGATTACTTTTTTTTAAAAAAAAAAAAGGTCCAGTGGTGGTGAAGTAGTAATGCGAATAAATCACTTGTGGCAGCCATCTGGCATGCAAAGCTTAGGGGGGCTTCTGAGGGCAAAAACACCATTAAGACAAGTCACTGCTGCTGCAAAATGGCCATTACTGTGAGGTACTCCATTTTCTTTTCCCTCGTATAGACAGAGCCCAAGATGCCTCCTCCCCACCACCACCACCACCACCTTGGGTTCATTGCGGTGAATTCACTGAAGGTCTGCTATAAGCAATGGGTAGCTTTTCTCAAAATTTTAATGGTTTACAAAAGCACAAAGAAGGAAAAATGCAAATATAAAAGGATGCACCTTTTAACATCTAATTACATAGTGATAAAGTGCATGTGTTCATCTAATAGATGACTTATGCCTGCAAACTGAGAGGCTCAGTAGAATCCTGCTATAGGGGCCTGGAATATCTGAAAGAATTGGGGAAGAGTGATAACTGACTCTCACATTTACCCTATATACATGTTTGGGGCTGTGTGGAGTATCATGGGCAACACACAGCAATTTGCACAAGCTTTGGGAAGAAGTGGGACTTTTTCAGCCAATGAATATGAATTTGGCATGGAATCTGGATCCGTAAAGAAGGCATTGATATACTTATCAATAAAGAAAGGAATCCCCTTATGGGACTTGGGAATATGGGCACATAAGGTCACACCCAGCTCAGAGGTGTCTGCCTTTTTCACACCCTCTGATGGCAGGGTAAACACACAGTGGTGGTAGGGTGGGATGCCATATTTGTCATTCTGGAAGTTTCCTAGCAAATGGGCTGGGGTTTGTGGCTCATCAACTGGCATTCAGGTCAATCTATGCCTTGATTCAGACCCGTGCGTGCACCATGTCTAGGTGCAGCTGTACTTTGTATAGCTGGGTGGTCACTGATTTGTTTTTAAAACAAGCTCAGTTTATAGCCTGCAAGATTGAAGACTGACTGGGTCATTACAGTACTGTGGCTTGTTTTGTTCCAAAACAGAGGTATCTGCATCCCGGAACACACAAATAATAGCAGTGCAGCTTTCAGTAGTTGCAATTTCTCTAGCAAGTGGTGGAAGTTCTGCTCATGCTGTAGGAATAGATAAGAATGTTTCCATGTTGTTATTGTGTGCCTTCAAATCATTTCTGACTTATGGTGACCCTAAGGAGAACCTATCACAGGGTTTTCTTGGCAGAATTTGTTCAGAGGGGATTTTCCCTTGCCTTCCTCTGAGGCTGAGAGACTATGACTTGCCCAAGGTCGCCCAGTGGGTTTTCTTTGTTAGGAATGGGGTAATTCCACCCCACACACTCATACCAACCACCAACCCCCCCCACACACACACACAACTCTTTGTCTAGGGAAGTATCAGTACTTTTCAAAACCAGGGAGAAAGAATATTTAAAGATCAGGAAAAATTGGGTTATTTGTTCTCATCCTGAGGGGTGAATCAGCCATACTCCAGCCCAGAAAACCAGTCTGTTGAGGCTGTTCATGATGGATACCTCAGTGAACAGCAGCTATAACAAAGGACTACTTCAATCAGTTGAAGGGACAGGAGTTAACTTGGACTTTATCTTAAGTTTTATTGCTGCATCCCACTTAACATCTTCACGATGCATCTATGATTCCATTTTGTTTCAACAAACCGTTGAATCTTAGTTGGCCAGGTAACTGGGTGGGACAGGGGCCTGGAATCATTATGCTTATGTATTGTTCAATAGGACTTAAATTTAAGAAGGTATGTACAGGATTGCAACTTGAAGAGCCTTACCTCATTCCAAGGAAAAGTGGCAAAGCATCAGGAAAAAGCAGCAAAGCATCAATTCTGTCGTTCTTGCTGCCTTCCCACATGATGTTGGCATCCTTTCGTTCTGGTCCCATGGGGGACTGAGCTAAAACCACGACTTTTTGCAAATGGATTTTCCTGTTAGCAAAAAGGCATGGTTTTACCTCACTGCCTTATGGGACCAGAATGAAAAAAACATCAATGCCATGTGGGAAGGCAGCAGAAAAAACGGAACGTTCCTGCTACTTTGCCACTTTTCGTTGGAGTACAATAAGGCTCTTAGTTATCCTACAATTACCGGTATACTTAATTTGGGGAAGGATGTGGAAGAAAAATGTGTAATCAAGCTGGAACATCTGGATATAGATCTACAAGAAAATCTGAGCTTGCCGTACCCCATTTCCAAAGGGGATGCTGATTTTCCTTTCTTTTGGAGTAGAATTTATGGGTTGGTAGGGAGGGAAATAAAATGGCAATTTTCAGCTGCATTCTAGCAGTTTCATCAATTGTCTGTAGAACACAAAATGAATGTGCTTGTCCAACTAGCTCATCTTTTCAAAACATGTAAATCAGAACACAGTCTTAAATGGCTGGTAGACTAAATTATATAACACACACATATATATATATATATATATATATATAACACAGAAGAGACAACGTCATATCTACCGTACTACACTTGTCTGTCTTCAACTGCCAAATGACTTGGAATAAATCTTTGTAGCTCCTACATAGTACATTTGCACACAAAATATAGGACTTCTTATTTTATTGAAAGGAACCCAATATTATACTAACTGGGGGAAAACCTGCCTATCTAGAGTCAGATGTAACCACAAATGACTGATCACTTTTGTGAAAACATGTGCCATAGACGTCTTCCACTGTGTGGGATTTACAGTAACTACACACTAATGTCATGACGAGCAATTATAATCATGTTTTTTTAAAGGATTGGTTAACAATAGTGTTGGAGACAGGGATTGTCTTCAGTTCAAGAACACGTGTGGGGGTACTTATGTCTTCCATCCACTGCTATGATTTTAGTAGATATCCCTTTCCCACAAAGAATTTACTATACAGTGGGCCTTTGATATCCACTGAGATTTTGATCCAGGACTCCCTGTGAATATCATAATCTCTGGATGCTCAGGTCCCAATATATACAATGGCATAGTAAAATGGTGTCGTTTAGATAAAATGGCAAAATTAATGTTTGCTTTCTGGATTTTTTAATGTTTTAATATTTTCAAGCCAAGGGTGGTTTAATCCAGGGATGCAGGATTCATGGATATGGAGGGCTGACTGTAATTAGAACTAGTTTTTCAAGGTAAACATTTTTTACTGATTTTGAAACTGGAGAAAGTAGGCTTAACTTTTGCTCTTGATGTGCTGTGGACCTGATGACAACAATCTCCCACACCACCACCATCACTCCACTGATGTAATATGGAATTTAGCCATCAGAAACACAATTTTGCATCTTTGTTTTCATTTCTCACCCAAAGCACTTTTTTGCTCCACAACTTTCTCATAGCATTTTTTACCTCTTCATTTCTCAAGGTGTATATTAAAGGATTGAGCATTGGGGTGATAATAGTATAGAACACAGCCACACTCTTGTCCTCTGAGAAGGTGGTAGAAGGCCTCATATAGATGAAGATGCATGGCCCAAAAAACAAGATCACTACAGTGATGTGAGAAGCACAGGTGGAGAGGGCTTTGAGGCGTCCTTTGGAAGAACGAGTTCTCAGTGTGACTAAGATGACAACATATGAAACAGCCAACACAAGAAAACAGCTTAGGGAAATCATACCACTGTTGGCTATGACGATGAGCCCAATGATGTAGGTATTGGTACAGGCTAATTTGAGTAGTGGGTGGACATCACAGAAATAATGGTCTATTTCATTGGGCCCACAGAAGGGGAGGTGTACTGTAAGGAGAGTCTGCACTATTGAATGCACAAACCCTCCCAGCCAAGAAAACAGCACCATCCAGCAACATACGCTCTTGTTAATAATAGATGTATAATGGAGAGGTTTGCAGATTGCAATATACCGATCATAGGCCATCACTGTGAGAAGAAATATTTCAGTGCAACCAAAAAAATGAACCCCAAAGAGCTGTGCCATGCAGCCAATGTAAGAAATTCTTTTCTTTTGGACAAGGAAGTCCGCAATCAGTTTGGGAGCAGTAATGGAGGAGTAGCAAATATCTACAAAGGAGAGATGACTGAGGAAAAAATACATGGGAGATATCAGTTGGGGGCTGGTCTTGATTGTGACAATGATAAGCAGATTCCCCATCAGAATTGCTGTGTAGAAGACCAAAAACATCCCAAAGCAGGTTTTCTGTAGGATCTGGTCCTGGGTAAGTCCCAAGAGGATGAATTCTGACACATTGTTTGTGTTCCCCAGGTATTTAGTGCGCATGATGAGTTACAATGCAGAATTTAATCACCTGCCATCATTTTTTTTAAAAAAAAATGAGAAATATCAAATGAGATATGGGCGGAACAATACATCCAAGAATTAAACATTCATACCCATTATTCCTTTGGATTCTACTCCAAAAAACATAAAATAAAATAGTTACTTCTGCCAGAAATGGAAAACAGTGCAACTGTGTTTTGCATAAGGAATCAAAAGCACAAAAGGAAGTAGTAATGCAGTTAAGACCATTAAGATGGCCTGGGCATTTCCCTTTCTTATCCCTATCTGTGATGCAAACTGATACTATTAGTGATAATGTGACTTCCTTCCCCCTCACTGTGTTAGTCCTCTTCCAGATCTGTCCTGATAATGTAGCAGGCAGTTGCCTCACAGTATCTGTAGTAACTTTCTTCCCTGAAGGTTCTATAATACAGCTTATTTACTTTGTTAAATCAGTCTCTTTGCTCCTTAATCAGACCGCACGTGTAGACTGTACTCGATCTTTTCCATTCTGGGAATGCTCTAGAGACAAAAAATCAGTGCATGTAAACAGCTGGCATGAATGAATCTGTACCCAGCAATTTCTAAAAGTAAATCAAGAGTGTGCTGAAGGACTACAATATAACAATTCCTTGGCAGCTTCCAGAAGTCAGAATGCAAGTTTTCAATCAGGTTTAAATAAAAGTGAAAGCCAGAATGTATTAGCACAAAATGCATTTGTTTTCATGAACTGTACAAAAACCCTGTGGACTGATTCTTTCATTCATAACCTGATTCATTCATTTTTCTAATCCAAATTGCTACTTCCAAGCTACTTCCTGCTCCAAACCAGGTCATTGAGGCTTATATAAGCAACAGGACAATGCTAATATTACTGGTTGCCTTCTCATTACAGTGTTGTGTGAGGTCTCTTTCCATAACTATTGTCACTGGCAGAGGCCAGTTCAGTGATGATAGTTACCTTAAATGTTAATACCTAAGCAGAGGTTGGAGTCTTTCTTTTAAGAAGTAATCAGTTATCATTATAGTTACAATATCCATCCCAAGTGTTGAATTATAGTTGCTTTTTTTAAAAAGCAACTTTTAGCTTCCTCATTTTTCATAAGTAGGTAGAAGAGTTTTTGCTTAGTTTTTCTGTCTGAATGCTACAAACCATTGCCATGTGGTAATAAATACACCTGAATAGCCCAAGGCATTAAAAGTAAACACATGGGATAGAATTTATTAAAATATCCATAGAACTAATTATTGGTTAATAAGAGAATGGTAGTAAACCCAGATCCATCCTCCACCACTCCCAAACAGCAATACCTAAGACAATGCATTTTTTAAAAAAGATTTTTTGTATTAAAAAAAAATAAAAAATGAAAAAGTACACATTTATATATCAGGTTTTTTTAAAAAAATGCAAAAATCTTCATATTAGGTGAATTCGGGAATATTTTCTGTCTATTTTCTGAGAATTTCACAGTGATGCAGGTTATAAAAATGGCCTGTGTGCAAATGGATTTAAGTGTGCAGATTCCGGTGTGTAAGAACCCGACACCCAGGGCCAAAAACTAGAAGATGGACTAAAACAAAACAAAACAAAACATACATTTCACGTGTTGGGTATTTTCTGATTCCAATGTCTATGCCCACCCATGAAGAAATTTCTGTTTCTCCCAAATGGCCCCAACTCACCAACAAATGCTTCATGGGGGGGAGGAATTATACTTTTTAGTCCCTCTATGTTAACTGGCTGAGAGTAAATTAAAGTACCCCAAATGACAAAAACCAGTAGTTTAGATTTTCCTTGGTTTTTTTTCTGGGCTGTAAGGCCGTGTTCTGGAATAGTTTCTTTCTGACGTTTTGCCTGCATCTGTGGCTCGCATCCTCAGAGAATGGTTGTGTAGGTGTGTGTGTGGAGTTTATACGCTGTGAACCCCTGTTGGGGAGTATATGTAAATTTGTGCAATTGAATGGTTAGTTTCTGGGTATAGAAATGCAAGGCTCCTTAGTGTCTGTTAATGGCTAATGGTTGGTTGATGGGCCATTATCTGCTGGGAATCCCCCTGTCCCTGGGTGGAATTCTTTTATAAGTGTTGAGTTTTGATTCTATTGTATTTCAAAACTTGGAGCCAGATTTTGTTTACTTTTAAGGTTTCTTCTTTCCTGTTGAAGTTGTCCAGGTGTTTGTGGATTTCAATAGCTTCTCTGTGCATTCTGGCTGTGGACAAGTTTACATAGGGACCACTAAACGCAGTGTGCAAACACGAATCAAGGAACATGAGAGACACTGCAGACTGGGCCAGCCAGAAAAATCAGCAGTAGCAGAACATGTTATAAACCAACCTGGACACAAAATGCTATTTGAAAACACAGAAATTCTAGACAATGCCAACAACTATCATGTCAGAATGCTCAGAGAAGCTATTGAAATCCACAAACACCTGGACAACTTCAACAGGAAAGAAGAAACCTTAAAAGTAAATAAAATCTGGCTCCCAGTTTTTGAAATACAATAGAATCAAAACTCAACACTTACAAAAGAATTCTACTCAGGGGGATTGCCAGCAGATAATGGCCCATCAACCAACCATTAGCCAAACAGACACTAACGAGCCTTGCATTTCTATACCCAGAAACTAACTATTCAATTATGCAAATTTACATATCCTCCTCAACAGGGTTCACAGCATATAAACTCCACACACACACCTACACAACCATTCTCTGAGGATCCCAGCCACAGATGCAGGCAAAACGTCATAAAGAAACTATTCCAGAACACAGCCTCACAGCCTGGAAAGAAACCAAGGAAAATCTATTGATGCTGGCTGTGAAAGCCTTCAAAAACAGTAGTTTGTTTTTTGTTTGTTTTAATGAGAGGGAGGGACCCGTTTATGTAACAAATTGCTGAAGTCTGGGAGTTGTTGCGCTGGGAGAAAGATGGGGAATAAATTAAATGAACAAAATAGAAACAGAAATAAATAAACTGTTTATCATTCTGCAGGTATCAGTGTTGTAGAGTGTCTGTCCTGGATGCTGCAAAAACAAATGTGACTTTGGGGGACTAAAATGTCTCATCCTGGTGCATGTGGGTTGGAATGCTGCTTTTAAAATCCAGTCCTATTCTGCCCCAGAAGAACCAATTGCTAAAAAGCAGGAATTCTACAAGGAAGATGATAAAGGTTGGGGGGGGGGTTAGTGTGATTCTTTTAAAAATATATATTCTGGAGGGCAAATTTGGCCTTTGTGAGAATAAACATAATAGCAAAAGATTTTTCTTTTCCCCTCACAGGAACTCCATACACACTTACCTGGGAATAAACAGTGCTGAAAGCAATAATGCTTCCACATAAAAGTACAGTAGGTTCCCCCGTATCCTCTGAGGATTGGTTCTGGGGGGGCCATGGATACTGAAAACCGTGGATAATAGTGAATGCCTTTGTAAATAATGGGACTTGACATCCGCTTTAAAATACCATAGCGTTGCCTTGGTGGACCTAGAAAATGGTTAGAGAGGACACATTTTCTAGGAAGACTCTATGTTAGGTGTTCTGTTTTGTGTCCCACTAATTGAATCAGTGGATACGGGGGTCCTACTGTAACCAAAAACCTGGCAGTTACAAAATGACTGATGTTATCTCTCATTACATTACAATCATAATGTGATTTAGTTATACCTTTTTTTAAAAACTGGAGAAAGGACTGGACATGAATAACTCATTAGTTATAACTAGTTATTCCCAAGCTCTGGGTTTCATACAAAGATCAGACAATCCAAGAACCAATTATCAATACATTTCATGTTTCCAGTTTCCCACAGAGAGACACTTTGTGCCAGCTGTTTTCTTTACTCTGGAGGAGCCCTTAAAATACAGTGGGCCCTTGGTATTCACTGGGTTTTGGTTCCAGGATACACGCATGCCCCCGTGGATACCAAAATCCATGAATGCTCAAGTCCCATTATATACAGTGGTGTATTAAAATGGTGTCCCTTATATAAAATGGCAAAATTGAGGTTTGATTTTTGGAATTTGGGGGAGGGGTAAATATTTTCAAGCCATGGATGGTGGAATCTGTGGATGCAGAATCCATGGATACAGAGGGCTGACTATAATTTTCAGGTCTCAGGGAATCCCTGAATAAAAATTATTTTATCTACATCTCTCAAAAATGTTTTACATTTTTTTGAGTTGTAATCTCTTGTGAAATCCCTAGTGACTTCTCACAGAACCCTGTTCCTTGCCTTTCTTTATTTTATTTATTTATTTATTTATTTATACCCCGCTCTTCAGCCAGAAGGCTATCAGAGTGGCTTACAAATTATTTTAAGCAACAGCAATTTACACATCTACACTGCATTAAACAGTTTCCAATGTGTGTTCGCTAATTGCCCCCACAAGCTGGGTACTCATTTTACCAACCTACGAAAGGATGGAAGGCTGAGTGAACCTTGGAGCCCGCTGGAATTGAACTTGTGACGTGGTGACTTGAAGTACTGGCATTTAACCACTGTGCCACCAGGGCTCCTTTCACTACAGTGATGACAAGATAGAAAGTAAACGCATTAAGAATTTTTTCCCCCTATGGCTTTACCTATCTGTAAGGAAATTTTGCACAACTTGCCTTTTTACTGTCCTGTAGCAATTACAGGCACAGAAACCTTGTAAAAGCAAAAACAATGATAACAGTTGATTCACTAGGAGATGACAGGTCAGTGGCAGAAGACACCCTTTGCTTGGAACAAGTACCTGATTAAATCACCAGCATCTTGTTATGGGTCAGGGGGAAAACTGCTGCCTAAAATTTAGGAAAGCTGCTGTCTGTCTCTGTGTAAATACTAACCTAGAAGGAAAAATGGTCTGACAGTATAAGGCAGCTGCTTTGTTTACTACAAACCCCAAATTTAGAATCCCCTCTAAACCTGTACCAAAATTTTGCAATTGTTTTGCAACAAAAACCCTATGTTTTGCAGCAGCCCCAAAAACATGAACTTGTAAACACCCCAAAACCCAATATTGTTCTATTTGCTCCAAGCCTCTATCAAAGTTTTGCAACAAACCACCACCCCACTTTCTCAGGTATACACAAAATGAGAAGGAGGGAGGGAGGGAGGAGGATCTGCCTCAGAAGGAGATTGTGAGGTGCAAATGCAAATGGAAGAAAACTGCCAGATTCTAATGTTCTTATATTTTTGTTACCATTCCTTAACTAAAGACATGGGAGTTGAGATGAGTTCTCTATCTTTTGTGGACCAGTTACACATGAACTCTTGCCTTGAATCTTAAAAGGATAGGGCAACTGACCACGGTGGCATCTGGTGGCTCCCAGGTCAATGGACAGGAAAAACCCATCTAGATTTTAATCTGAAAAGCTATCCAAGGTGCTGAACCTGTTTGGAGGGATAGCTATGCTCATTGCTCCAACACCTTGAATAGTTCCTTTAAAGTACAGACTAAAATGCTCAGTGGATTCTCCACCCCACTGACATGGAAACCACCAGCTGCCACTGCCTGACAGATCTCCATCCATCAGCAGAAGGAAGAGGGTCATCCTTCCTCCCCACTGCAGACCTCGCCCCCCCATGTACTACAAAACCTGCCCCAAGGCCTGGGGCACCCTTTTGGAGCAGGCATCTGGCTAGTGCAGTGCAAAGGGCAATGTGGATTTCTGACCATCACAGCCCACCACCAGCACTCCAAACTGTATTTGTTCACAGTGAGCCTTCAGACCAACATTAAAATCAAAATATGACAAAATACATGCATTTCTTAAAAAGCAAGTTTAGTTTGTCTAACTAAAAATCAGGTAAGACCTTATGATATATTTAAACATTTGGCTGTCCCAGTGCAATGTCAGGGGTACATAAAGCCCTTCCCAGGAAACAAGAGTGCTTCCAGATAAGGCTTTTACTGTGCAATCCCTTGGTTCATTCAGAGCTTTAAAGGGGGTCCAGTGGGTGACTGCTTCCATTTCTAATTCCCTTCCTGTGTTTTCCCACCCTGCCTTTTTCTTTTTTGTTCCCACCCTTTAAGGAGGGAAAGCCAGAGTGGCAACCTGTGGTTTTTTTACTTCTAGTGTTCTTCTGAAAGCACCCAAGCATTCTGCATAAGGAGAAAGATAGAATATCAACCAATCAATCAAATAAATAATATCTACAATAACATGGGAATGTTTTCCATTCACCTTTAAGGGAACATTATGAGAATGATCGAGAAAAGGAAATACATATTATAAAACATATAAAAGTATTATATGATGATATATATTGCATAGAAAGACCATTACTCTAAGTATTAAAGGAAGAAAATCTTGAACCTATTGGGACATTTAAATAATATATTATTTACTATGGTAATGATCAGCTCTCTGCACATATAACTCAAAATTGGTGATCTCCCTTATTACCTGAATCAGCTTTCTTGAATGGTTCACAATAGCAACCAGCAATATGAAAGGTGCCCTCGTACATCTGTTCCCAAGATCCTTCTGTCTCCCTTTCTCTACCTATTTCCCCTTATGGCTATTAGTCAGAGAATACTGTTTGAATGCTTTCCAGCTCTGTTCTTTCTACAGCTTTCCAACCTCAGAAGATCTCAGAGGCCATCTTCCCCTCTTTAAAGGAGGAGACCATCTGAAACTATTGACTCATAGAAATGCTGCTTCTACAGAGTTCCTGAAAAACATTCTCCCTCTCTCTTTCTCTCTCTCCTTGTTCTGAACTTAGAAATCAAACATTTGAATGTGACCATGCCCTACTAGTACATCACAGATCTGGTTAATAAGCTCCCAGGTGCATTTAGATTTTTCCCACTAGGAAACAACTTCGTGAAGTAACACTTCAAGTTATTTCCCCCTGTGTGGGACATAAATTTCAGACAAATTTTCCATGCTTTTACAGTGAGATGAAGACAAATTTGGTCAAGGAGTAGTGCCCTTCAGATATTTAAACAACACCAGTTTTCCCCATGTTGCCACAGTAACATTCAAAGGCCAGACACAACTTGAAATGGTTTTTAGTAGACTTACAACTGTTGCCTAGTCGGGATCAAAAATAAAGTTTGGATTGGTTCTGCCCAAATCGTATCAAACACTGCTATAGCACAGGAATGGCCAAAATGCCACATGCATCCCCTCAAAGAATTTTTTGTGGCACTTGACCCCCCTCCCTTCAATTCCCTTAGAACACTTTTTTTTTTCCTGACAAAAAGGGGGTCAGATAATTCCCTTTCTTGGAAGTCTCTTGGAGTAGTGATTCAACTTTTAAATTGGTCACAGACCCTCTTGCACTGTTTAACATTTTTTTTAATAATCTATTTTCAAAACTGGCCACTTCTAGTTTTGTTTTGTTCTGCTTTCATTTTTTGCACTCTTGTGGTCCCCATAGGGTATGTGTGTGAGAGAGTGTGAGTGTGCACGCACATGCACCTTCAAGTTGCCTGTGAATTTATATTGACCCCATGGATTTCAAAGGATTTTCTTAGGCAAGGCGTATTTAGAGGTGGTTTTGCAGTTTCTTCCTGCCTACCTCCTTAAACTGCTCCTCATAGGGCATAGCTTCCAGATCTTTGACCATTTTGGTTGCCCTCCTCTGGACATGTTCTAGCTTGTCAATATCCTTCCTGGATTGTGTATAGAACTGGACACGGTATTCCAGGTGAGGTCTAACCAAAGCAGAATAGAGTGGTACTATTACTTCCCTTGCTCTAGTTGTGGCAGCATGGTCTACCACAGCTGCTCCTTCTTCTCTAGATATTCTTCCTCCTTTGTCTCCTTCCAGCTCAGGTGCTGACTGTAGAGAATGAATCTGACTTACTATAGACCCTAGAGTCATTACCAGTCTCCTGCAGAGAAGTTGATTCTGGGAACAATGTGCAGCAAAGAGCAGGCTTCCTATTCTGGCTGTGACGTGACAAACATCAGCATTCTCCTGCCACGGCAACAGTGAGCCACATAGCTACATATGTCAGAAATAATGTGAGATGAAGGTCAATAAAGGCCATTCACAAAAACAACTTATTCAACTCACCTGTGACATGCCATTCCATGCCACCTTGTCTCCCAGCCCTGAGCTGTGTGGCATGTCTTGGTAGAAAGGTCTTCCAACTTTCTCCCTAACCTGAAGCACAGAATTCTAGTAGATGGTTGGGCTATGATGACTAGTCACTTCCTGGTGCTCTCATGCTGTCAGTGGGAAGTCTGTTTCTTGTGCTTCTAGTGACAACAAGGCTGGTCCATTATGCAGTGGCAGACTTCTGGACCACCCTGGCCTGGACCTTCTCTCTGGCCTCTCCACTGGCACTGGAGGAGCACCCCACCAAGATCAGGAGGTGTGGGTCTATGGCCCACCCCTCTGGCAGTAATGGTTCCATCCGACAGAGTTCCATAATAGATTATAGTCTGCTGTGCATTCGAATTGCATATTCTAGGCTTTCTTGAGCAATGATGTCACCTCTGATCAAGCCAGCTAATGATCACCAAAGACAGGTGGTGACCATTACCATCTTAGGATACACTGAGGATATACCATGATGCCCTGCCTATCACTGAGAAGCAACCACCTACGGGCCACTATTCTGGCTATAGTGAACTCTCATGATATGGATTTACCTGGCAATGTAGGAGAATCTCTGCAGAATGGACTCTGTTCCCAACAAATTTCTCAACAAAGGATATACTCACTGCCCCCTTTTCTGGAATTTTTAAAGATAATTGGCTGCTTCTTATGCTCCATTTGCCTGGTGGGCATAGCACAGGTTCCCAAACCTGCCCACCCTCATGCCCATGGACACTACCTCTGCTTCTTCCCACAGTCTCTGCATATTAACCTGCTGTTCTAGGAGCAGCACTTGTTTATACTTTCCCTGAATGCAGTGCCATGAAGATCTTGGCCCTTCTGTGGTGCCAGTTCCACCTTAGTCACCGATGAAACTTTGGGAGCATCTTGCTGTACCCTTTCCCAATCAGTATCTTGGGGAAAGGAAATACTTTCCTTTTGGAATATATAAACCTTGGTACATGTGTGAAGTTATTTATGTCCCTGCGTAACTATTCTGATACTTCCCTTTTCTGTAAATAAGGGATGGGGAAAGTGTGCTCCTTCCAATGTTATTGGATTGTAATTTCCAGCATTTCTCACAATTGGCTGTACTAACTAGGGCTGATAGGAATTGCAGTCCAATGTCTGGAAGGCCACACTTTGCCCACCCCTGCACATGGCATGTACAGTCGTCCCTTCACATTCGCGGGGGTTCCGTTCCACGGACCTCCGCGAATGTGAAAAATCCGCGAATAAAGACTGCCCTCCCCCTCCCCCACCATAGCGACCATGGGGCCTCTGGAGGCCCCATAATCGCTTCCTCCAGCCTCCCCACTCCCTTCCTAGGCCTTCCCGGGGCCTCTGGAGACCCTCCCGAGGCCCCGTGGATGCCTCCCCAGCCCTCCCCCCTCCCGCCCAAGCCCTCAACGGGGCCTCCGGAGAGTCTCCGGAGACCCCGCGGAGGCCTCTCACGGCCCTCCCCGCTCCCTCCCAGGCTTTCATGGGGCCTCTGGAGCGTCTCCAGAGGCCCCATAGAGGCCTCCACAGCCCTCCCCCAGGCCTTCATGGGGCCTCCGGAGCGTCTCCGGAGGCCCCATGGAGGCCTATCCCGGCCTCCCCCCTCCCTCCCCGGGCCTTCGTAGGGCCTAGCAAGGCCCCGCGGAGGCTTCTCCAGGCCTTCCCCCCTCCCTCACCGGTCCTTCGTGGGGCCTCCGGAGCGTCTCCGGAGGCCCCATGGAGGCCTCTCCCGGCCTCCCCCCTCCCTCCCCGGGCCTTCGTGGGGCCTAGCAAGGCCCCGCGGAGGCCTCTCCCAGCCTCCTCCCTCCCTCCCCGGGCCTTCGTGGGGCCTAGCATGGCCCCACGGAGGCCTCTCCGGGCCCTCCCCCCTCCCTCCCCGGGCCTTCGTGGGGCCTAGCAAGGCCCCGCGGAGGCCTCTCCCAGCCTCCCCCCTCCCTCCCCGGGCCTTCGTGGGGCCTAGCAAGGCCCCGCGGAGGCCTCTCCCAGCCTCCCCCTCCCTCCCCGCGCCTTTGTGGGGCCTAGCAAGGCCCCACGGAGGCCTCTCCCGGCCCTCCCCGCTCCCTCCCCAGGCCTTCGTGGGGCCCCGCTCCCTCCCCAGGCCTTCGTGGGGCCTCCCCAGGCCTTCGTGGGGCCTAGCTCCCGGCCCTCCCCCCTCCCTCCCGGGCCTTCGTGGGGCCTCCGGAGCGTCTCGGAGGTGCCATGGAGGCCTCCCTGGCCCTCCCCACCCCCTCCCCGGGCCTTCATTGGGCTTCCGGAGCGTCTCCGGAGGCCCCATGGAGGCCTCCCCAGCCCTCCCCCAGGCCTTCATGGGGCCTCCGGAGCGTCCCTGGAGGCCCCATGGAGGCCTCTCCCAGCCTCCCCCCTCCCTCCCCGGGCCTTCGTGGGGCCTCCGGAGCGTCTCCGGAGGCCCCATGGAGGCCTCCCCAGCCCTCCCCCAGGCCTTCATGGGGCCTCCGGAGCGTCTCCGGAGGCCCCATGGAGCCCTCCCCAGCCCTCCCCCAGGCCCATGGAGGCCTCTCCCGGCCCTCCCCCCTC
Organism: Gambelia wislizenii; assembly: GCA_030847615.1. Classification (NCBI taxonomy): domain Eukaryota; kingdom Metazoa; phylum Chordata; class Lepidosauria; order Squamata; family Crotaphytidae; genus Gambelia; species Gambelia wislizenii. The sequence goes on along the minus strand of JAUMIR010000001.1, from coordinate 338,492,820 downwards.
CCTCCCCCGGCCTTCGTGGGGCCTCCGGAGCGTCTCTGGAGGCCCCATGGAGGCCTCCCCAGCCCTCCCCCAGGCCTTCGCGGGGCCTCCGGAGGGTCTCCGAAGGCCCCGCGGAGGCCTCCCCAGCCCTCCCCCCTCCCTTCCAAGGCCTTCGCGGGGCCTCCGGAGGGTCTCTGAAGGCCCCGTGGAGGTCTCCCCTGCCCTCCCCGCTCCCTCCCAGGGCTTTCACGGGGCCTCCGGAGCATCTCCGGAGGCGCCATGGAGGCCTCCCTGGCCCTCCCCACCCCCTCCCCGGGCCTTCATTGGGCTTCCAGAGCGTCTCCGGAGGCCCCATGGAGGCCTCCCCAGCCCTCCCCCAGGCCTTCATGGGGCCTCCGGAGCGTCCCTGGAGGCCCCATGGAGGCCTCTCCCAGCCTCCCCCCTCCCTCCCCGGGCCTTCATGGGGCCTCCGGAGCGTCTCCGGAGGCCCCATGGAGGCCTCTCCCGGCCCTCCCCCCTCCCTCCCCAGGCCTTCGTGGGGCCTCCGGAGCGTCTCCGGAGGCCCCATGGAGCCCTCCCCAGCCCTCCCCCAGGCCCATGGAGGCCTCTCCCGGCCCTCCCCCCTCCCTCCCCCGGCCTTCGTGGGGCCTCCGGAGCGTCTCCGGAGGCCCCATGGAGGCCTCCCCAGCCCTCCCCCAGGCCTTCGCGGGGCCTCCGGAGGGTCTCCGAAGGCCCCGCGGAGGCCTCCCCAGCCCTCCCCCCTCCCTTCCAAGGCCTTCGCGGGGCCTCTGGAGGGTCTCCAAAGGCCCCGTGGAGGTCTCCCCTGCCCTCCCCGCTCCCTCCCAGGGCTTTCACGGGGCCTCTGGAGGCCCCGTGTCGCGGTTTCGGGGGGCCCGGGGGGGCCCTCGCAAAACCGCGAATAATCGAAACCGCGAATGTCAAGTTCGCGAATGTGGAGGGGCGACTGTATTTAGAAGTGATCCTCTCTCTGTCAGTGAAGGACATCTGTTTTCATAGCATAAGCTTTTTCTCATCTACATATCTTGCATTCAACCATGCTTTGTTTTGTGTTTTGTCACTGGAAGATAAACATAAGCTTACTCTCAAGTCTGATTACTGAGTCACACAGCTCTGAAGAAATCCCATTGAAGGATGGAAAACCTGTGAATGACATGGAACATGCATTCCCTCTAACCCTCTAGTATTAAATTGAGAAAATAGAGGGGGGAATCCCCTGAGTAAATTTGTATCCTCAACCTCAAGAGTATGCTTTTGTTCATTTTGTGTACTTCACCACAGAATCCCCTTCCATGGTGTTTCAGCCCCTGTGCATGTCTTTCATCCACAGGAAGACAGAGGTAAAATATTTAGCCCACTGGGTGATTGAAATCAGCAATCTCCTGAGTGCATTTGCCCCTGCTTTATCAGACTGCACTATGGAGCTCCCTTGGTTGTATCTGTGGCTGCTATCTCATTTCTTACATTTCTTACTTGTTTGAGATGTGGTAATGAATAATCATAGCCCATAGCACTATTCTTATTGTCATTACTGTTGTTACCACCAACTTTATGCCCTCAAAAGGCTTTAAGGCAACCTCCAGATATCTATCTAGCCATCTCTGGAACTAAGTCCATAAAACTCTGAATGCCTGGTGTGATTTTTGTATTGCTTGACACTGTGTGTGTGTATGTGTGTGTGTTTTAGAATATACCACTCTGATCTCCTCAAGGAGGAACAACAGAGAATAAACAATTCTAAATAAGTAAACAGCCTTTTTTTCTACAAAGTAATTTATGTGGCATGCTTTATTCCATGGTTTGTTTCTACAATGGGCCCTCCAGACCCATGGGCTCCAGATCCACAAATTCAACCCACCGCAAGTCATAATGTCCCATATTATAAAATGGTGGTGATGTGAATGTGGAAATGCTGAAGTGTCTCTGTACATGTCACCACCATTTAATAATATGGGACATTATCATCCATTTTTTTGGTATCCGCTTGGGATCCTAGAACCAAATCCCCACAGATCTGAAGGGCTCACTGTATTTATTGACAGGGAGGCCTTCTCAGGGCAGTTTCCAACAAAATACATACAGTAAAGAAGAACAAAAATAAAACATGACAACAGCACAAAAACATGGGAGAGATTAAAAAACCAGCTGAAACTGACATTTATTAACAGCCTGAAAAAATAAAAGGGCTTTTAATGACAGATAGGTACCAGGACTGTTACTGTTATCATCAGCAGCATCAATATCAGCATCAGCATCTATTTATATAGCACCATTAATGTACAAGATGTTTTACAAAGTAAAACAGCAAAAAGGCTGCCAGTCCTGCCAAACACATACAATTTAAAACAGAGAGAGAGAGAGAGGAGTCATGCAAATATAATACTAACACAATGCAATTGTAAAACAAATTATCCAGATAGGAATACACAAACCAATGCAATTTCATACAAAGCAAATTGACAGATACATATAATCAAGATACAAGATTATAAAACAATATAAAATAAAACAGGACTGTTTGTTTGAACAATTTCTGCTCCCATTACATTCACATTTTTGTCTTCTCACTCGAGGACACTTTCCTGCTCCACAATTTTCTCATAGCGTTCTTCACCTCCTCATTTCTCAGTGTGTAGATCAATGGGTTTAACATGGGGGTGATGACAGTGTAAAAGAGAGCCACTGTCTTATCTTCTGAGAAGTTGCTGGAAGGTCGTATGTAGGTAAAGGTGCATGGACCAAAAAATAAAATGACTACTGTGACATGAGAGGCACATGTAGAAAGAGCCTTGCGACGCCCTTCAGAAGAGCGAGATCTCAGGGAGGCCAAGATGACAATGTATGACACAACCAAGATGAGGAAGCAGCTCAGGGCAATCATCCCACTGTTAGCAACCACTATGATGCCAACAACATATGTATCTGTGCAAGCCAGTTGCAGTAAAGGGTGAACATCACAGAAATAATGGTCAATTTCATTGGGCCCACAAAATGGAAGGCGTGTGGTCATAAGAGTCTGCACCAAAGAGTGCATAAGCCCTCCAAACCATGAGGCTGCCACCATTTGACCACATACCCGCTTGGTCATAATGGTGGTATAGTGAAGAGGTTTACAAATTGCAATATACCGGTCATACGCCATCACTGTGAGAATGAAAATTTCCGTACAGCCAAAGAAATGGACTCCAAACAGCTGGGCCATGCAGCCAATGAATGAAATTGTTTTCTTTTCAGCAAGGAAGTCAGCTATCATTTTGGGAGCAGTTACAGAAGAGTAGCAGATGTCAACAAAAGATAAGTAGCTGAGGAAAAAATACATGGGAGAATTCAAACGGGAGCTCAAGATGATGGTGGCAACAATCAGGAGGTTTCCTAGCACAATGACCAGATAGAAGAACAAAAACACCAAAAAACATGCTTTCTGTAATTCATCATTTTGGGTGAGGCCAAGGAAGACAAATTCAGTCACATTGTTTATGTTCTGCATCATGGGAATGAGAGCCATATCAAGATCACCTGCAATAACATGGAATGAATACGCTCAGAATAGACACAGCATTGGTGATTAAAACTATAGCACATGCAGTAGAATCAGACACCAGAAACCTAAGGTAGCAAACTGGACTTACACTTTCAGATTATGGGAGGATCATTTTTAAAATACTCTCCTGCATGGAAAATGAATAGTAGGTACTTCCAGGTTGGACATGGCAACCTACAATTCCCTCGTGTGAGTGATCTGCTGTGGGTGGTGGGACCGGATGCCTCACATGGAAATCACCATCCAAAGCAAATTTGAAAACAGTAAGGTTGAGAATTTGCCCTGCCATGAGAGAAGCCTGCCTGAGAATGGCCACAAGGATTGCAAAAACCAACTTTCTCAATCAAGTGGAATTAAAATGGTTGGATTTTTTAAGAGAGACTTTCTGACTATGATGCTGAGAAAATTTATTCTGCTAACTCTGCTTCTTTGCATGATATCAAGATTGTGAGTAACTTGAATTGTGAATTTTGCTAAAGTATTTTTAATAAAAATTAAGCATTGGGGAATTTTTACTTTGAGAACTGAAGACAAAAGGGACTTAAAGTTTTAATACAAGAAAAGCATAATAAATACTATAAATTTTAAGAAGCCTGAGAAAATAATTTGTTTGCCTTTGAAATGCGATAAGGGCAAGATCAGCAGCCAAAGTTGGAGCTACGGGAACCTGCTACAGCCAGACTTCTGTAAAGTGTGTCTGCTTGCTGTAAACAGAACATATATGGAGTACAGTACTGCAGTTGAAAGTGATATCTCATGGTCAAAAGAGAGAAGTGCAACCAGTCAAAAAACTTGTTTCTTGGTTTTTCTTTAGCTGAGTATGTTGGTTGGGAGCATGAACAACTTGATTTAGAGGTTGACAAATTGTTTAGATCAGAATCTTGGATAGCGAGAAAAAATAAACTACCAAGGGATATTGTAATCTACTTCATAAGAGAAAGAGTAAAAGATATCATAATACAGAAGAGCTACAAAGAAACCTTAAAAATTGAGGGTTACAAAGTAAAGATTTTTAAGGATGTACCAGTACAAGTTATTAGGAAGAGGAAAGATTATGGCTTTCTGACACAAATACTAAGAGAGAAAAACATAAAATACAAATGGAATAAAATAGAGGGAGTAACTGTATTGTATAACTGCAGGAAACACTGGATAAATACAATACCGAAAGCCAAGGATTTTTTAGTAAAAATTCAATGTAGGAAAGAAGAAGGAGGAGGAGGAGAAACTAGAGATAATGATAAAGTAAAGGGCAGGAGAGATGATATAGACAGCGAAAGGAGAGGAAAACAAGAATTAGAGGAGGTAATCAGAAAAGCAATATTGGAGAAGGAGATTAAGGATTTTAAGGGGAAGGAGAAAGAGTCAGCATAAAAGCAAGAACTGGAGGAAGAAAGATCAGAGGAAAAGTCAGTTGAGGAAGTAGAAGAGGTAGAGGAGGTAGAAGAAGTTAGAACGGAAATAGAAGAAGAGGATGAAACAGAATTTGAGGATCACGAGAAGGAAGAATTAGAAGAATTAGAGAGGGCAGTAGGAGGAGAAACAGGGAAGGGGAAGCTGGAATTTCACTTGTTTGAATAAGAATAATTGAGTTTGTTCGATCAAGGATAATTACTGGTTGTATTAAAATGTTGAATAAAGTAATATCTTGGAATATAAGGGGGGCCAACACCCCACATAAGAGAAGAAATGTTTTCCATTATTTAGAGAAACAGAAACTTGATCTCATCTGCCTCCAAGAAACACACATAAGAGGAAAAGATGTAAAATTACTAAGAAATAATAAACTGGGTAAACTTTATGCTACGGAATATGAGAAGAAGAAGAGAGGGGTAGCAATTTATGTGAACTCTAAATTCGAGTCAAGAGAGGTATTTAAAGATAAAGGAGGCCAATACCTAGGAGTGGAAGTAAAACTACAAGAAAGGAAACTATTAGTGATAGGGATATACGGACCTCATAACGGTAAAAAAGAGTTCATAGAAGACTTAATACAGGCTATGAGCAAACATGATTATAACTTTTATATGTTGATGGGAGATTGGAATGGGATCTTCGATCCTAATATAGATAGATCTACAAGACCAGTTTTGAGCCCTAAACATGGGAAATTTCCAAACATAATGAAAGAATTTATGGACCACTTTGCATTAGTAGATATTTGGAGACATAATCATAACAATGAAAGAGACTATACATATTATTCAGATAGATACCAGACCTGGCCTAGATTAGACATGTATATAATTTCAAAAAAAATCTAATAAAAGACATCAAGAAGGTAGAAATACAACCAAAAATGATATCAGACCATGCACCAGTAAGCTTAGAAATGATAAACACAATGAAGAAATATAGATGGAGATTAAAAGATGGATTACTGAGAGTAGATTCAGTGAAGGAAAAAATTAAGAAGGAGCTAATAAATTATTTCAATGAGAACCTGGGGAAAGGTATATCATTAGAAGTAGTTTGGGATGCAGGGAAGACAGTAATCAGAGGGCATCTGATGCAAAAGGACTATGAAATAAATAAGGCAAGAAAAGTTAAGGAGAAAAAAAAGTAGAAGAAATAGCAAAGAAAGAAGGTGAATTAAAACTAAAACCAAAAGATGATGAGATCAAAGTACAAATAAATTTACTGAAGAAACAATTAGACATCGAGATGGTAAACGAAATGGAAAGGAAATTAAAATATGTCTGACAGAGGTTCTTTGAAAACTCCAACAAACTGAGTAAATGGCTTGCCTATAAATTAAAAAAAGAAAATGAGAAGAAATTGATAACAGAACTTGTAGTAGATAACAAAAGATACACGAGACATACAGATATAGTGGACATCTTCTACAAATACTACTCAAAGTTGTATGAAAAATTCCCATCGAAGGAAGAAATATCAATAAAGATAGAGGAATACTTAGAACAAGAAGAAATCCCAAAAATAACAGCAGAACAAAGACAGGAGTTAAATAAACAGATAACAGAGAAGGAAGGAAGGGAAGCCATAAATAGAATGAAAGTAGGGAAGGCACCATGACCCGATGGTTTCACGGCACTTTACTACAAGATTTTTCAAGAGCAATTAGTAACACCAATGTGCAAATTATTTAACCAGATTAAACAGGGGAAATGTCCTCCCACTTGACAAAAGGCTGATATTGTCTTGATCCCCAAAGAAGGGAAAGATCAACAATCTCCAGGGAATTATAGGTCTATATCTCTCCTGAACACTGATTACAAGATTTTTGCTAGTATTCTGGCAGAGAGACTAAAAAAGGTTCTAACAGAGTGGATCCAAGAAGATCAGAATGGATTTCTGTTGGGAAAACAGGCTAAAAATAATATAAGAACCTTACTAGATATAATTGAAGTTTATGATAAACAAAATGAGGGGGGGAAATTAGCCATGGTACTGGTGGACGCAGAAAAAAGTGTTCGATAATGTTAGGTGGGAGTTCATGTTAAAAATTTTAAGGAAGAGAGATATAGATGAAACCTTTAATAAATGGATACAAGGGATATACAACGACCAGGAGGCGCAAATAATGGTAAATGGAGATAAGTCAAGGAGTTGTAAAATAGAAGAACAAGACAGGGATGCCCCTTGTCCCCGCTTTTGTTTATTATGATAAAAGAAGTCTTAATTAGAAAGATAAATAAGGAAGGGGGGATAAGGGGCCCAAAATATAAGTGCAGGGCATTTGCCAACAATTTGATCTTCTTCCTGGATAATCCCCTGACTAGTATAATGAAAATAAAGGAGGTAGTTGCAGAATTTGGTGTATTGGCTGGTATGTGGATAAATAAGGACAAGACAATAATTTTGACGAAAAATATGGTTACATCAGAGGAAAAAGAGTTGGAGAAAATATCAGAATTCAAAATAGAGAAAAAAGCCAAATATTTGGGAATAACGATAACAAATAAAAATGTAGATCTATTTGAAAATAACTATGGGAAATTGTGGAACAAAATTAAAGCCAAAAAATATCCCTCCTAGGTAGAATATTGGTAGTAAAAATGAATATTCTTTCAAAAATAATGTATCTCTTTAGAAATATCCCAATCTTAATTAATGAGAAGCTCTTTAAAGAGTGGAACAAAATCATATCAAAATTTATATGGGAAGGGGAAAAGCCACGGATCAAAAAAGAAGTCTTGTGTGATGCGAAAGAAAGAGGTGGACTGAACCTGCCGGATCTGAGGGTATATTATGATGCAAGCCGTCTGGATTGGATCATAGATTGGGTAAAGCTGGAAAACAACAGACTATTACAATTGGAGGGCTTTAACCTCAGATTCGGCTGGCATGCTTATATGTGGCACGGAAAAACAGCTATACATAAAGAGTTTAATCACCACTATATAAGAAGGGCATTGATGAGGGTGTGGATAAAGCATAAAAGGGAATTGTACTTTAGAATACCGTTGTGGGTCTCAAACCATGAGGCTTTCTACAAAAGAGAAATGTTGCAGTGTAATAAATGGCTAACATATGACTTGACCCTGAAGAAAAATGACACGGGATACACAATGAAAACACAGGAAGAATTAAAAAAGGAAGGAATTGGATGCCACTGGTTCCTATATAAACAACAAAGAAATACAAAATGGATAAAAAATTAGAAGGAATAATGCTGGAAAAAACAGAATTTGGCAAGATATTATATGGAGAAGACAAGAAAAGAATATCAAAAATATACCAATTATTATTAAAATTAAGTTTAGAAAAAGAGATGGTAAAGCCATATATGACTAAATGGGCAAAAAACTTAGGTCACGAAATAAATATGGAAAATTGGGAAAAGGCATGGGTAGAAAATATTAAGTTTACAAGAAGCTACAACCTGAAAGAAAACTTTTACAAGATGTTTAACATGTGGCATTTAACGCCAGTGAGAATGGCCAAGATATATAAAAACAGGTCAGAAAATTGTTGGAAGTGTGAAAATACCAAGGGAACATACTATCATATGTGGTGGTGCTGTAGGGAATCGAGATTATATTGGAAAAGGGTGCATATTATAATGACAAGGACATTGAAAATTGACTACCCGTGTGAACCGGAAATCTATCTACTGAATATGATGCATAATATAGATTACAGCATTCAAAAAAAAATATATGATAGGATTATATTATATGCGGTAACTGCTGCAAGGTTAGTGTTTGCAAAAGAATGGAAAAGGGAAAAAAATACCGCACATAAAGGAGTGGATTGTTAAAATGCTAAATATGTTTGAAATGGATAAATTATCGAATTTATTGGATGAAAAAGCAAACACAAGGAATATGGAAGCTTGGAAAGAATTAATTCTTTTATGGAAAGATATTTGGGGAGATTTAATAAATATATCCGTAGAATAAATGAAGACAAGGATAAGGAAATGGAAATAAAGTAAGGATAGTTAAGGACATCAGAAACAGAAAAATTAAGGAAATTTAGTGGGTAGTGACAAAGGTAAATAATTAGTAAGCCCTATACATCAAACAAGGAGACGATGGAAATCATTGGATTAAATATGTGTTGTGTGTATTTTAGATATTTAGATAGATATGTAAATGTGTATTGTGTAATGTGTAATGTGTGATGATGTGTAATTGGATTGGATTGTAATTTATTGTGTAATTTGTTGGGTAATGTAATGGGAATGTGTATATGACTGTATGCTGGAATTAAGCATGTTTTAGTTTGGTGGGGGGATCTTAAGATGTCTTAAGTTCTATGTGTTAAATAAAATAATTTTAAAAACTTGTTTCTTGGTTTTTCTTTTTCCTATTCCTGTGAATTAAATGACATCTAGTCTTAGATCTAAGACCCGAGTGTCTGAAAGAAGATCAATAGAGTTGCCATCAAAATCAGCAGACATGTCATAAAGTTTTTGAAACACTGAAATATTTAAAACTTCAGATGTCTCAAAAGAAATCTGATCTGAAAAGAGATGTGAAGGCTGAATTTTAAAAGGATCTGAAATCTGAACTGAAAGAAGTGAAACAATCTCTGACACAGACGACATCAGAACTGAAACAGATAATTTTTGAAATAAAGACAGAGATGTTGGAAGAAAAGACAGAGAAGCTGGATAGAGACCGTGAGCAGGATCTGGCTGCTTTTGCCCTAGTAGAGTTGAGAAAACAGAAGACATGTTTTCACTTCCGATTGATTCCAGAACAACCAAATAACAATATTCATGGAAGAATGATTAAAGCTTTAGCAACTCTTCTGGAGAAGACAAATGAAGAGATAGCACTGGAAATGGATTGCACTTACAGAATTAATTCATGGGTTGCAAGTCAGAAGAATTTGCCACAAGATGTGATGGTTCGTTTCATCAGGAAACAGATGAGGGATGAAGTATTACAACAATATTTTGAAAATATAATGAAGATAAGAGAAAAGGAGGTGGTATTTTTAAGGAAATACCTACCAGAGTTTTATGCAAGAGAAAAAAATATGGTTTCCTGAGCAATAAGCTGAAGCAAAAGAAGATATCATTCAGATGGGAGAAACTGGAAGGGGCTACTTTTATATTCAAACAACAATATTAAAGTGAGTGTAGATTTTAATAATCACTGTGTGAAACATGCCTCACTAAGAATATCAAATAGATACAAACCAAGGTTATGCCCCAAATGCCTTCATGGCTTTCAAACAATAAGCCTTCTATAGGAAGGAAATATCAGCAAAGGAAAAGTGGTCTTTTAGAATTTGATCAAGAACAATATAGAATTAAATCAAATGAAGAATTATTGATAGATGGTAACAGAATTCAATGGTATTCTTACAGATAAATGTTTGAAAGATTTAAGATAGATTAAAAATATATGCAGTTAAAAGAATAAATCTGAATTTGAGATACAGTTATGTATGAAGGATAAGCATTTGATTGGTAAGATGTACTGTACACACTTTTGTTAAAAATTTAGTTGGAAGAGGAACAAGTTAAAGATTGGATTATAAAGTGAGCTCAGAACCTTGCATATAATATGCAGATGGGACAATGCGAACAAATGTGGTCTAATGGAGTGAAATTCACATTATGTTATGACCTGAAAGAATTTTTTTTATAAAATGATGTATCACCAGTATTTTATTCCAGAAGAATTGGCTAAAATGCATGAAGGGGTTGCCAGTGTATGCTGGAAATGTCAGCAACAGTTTGGGACATTTTTTTCATATAATTTTGGAAACAAACGCATAGTCTGACAGAGAAGATTTTGAAAGTTAATATTCAACTGCAAACTGAATTGTTTCTATTGAGACTGATGTATGTCCAAATGGAGAAGAAATGTGGAAGATTACTACATTATATGACCAGGGTAGCAAGATTATTGTATGCACAGAAATGGAAAAATACTGAAATACTAACAACTGAGGACTGTTCCCCAACATATTAGAAACTTGATATTTTCTTGGAATTTTCCAAGGACATTTTGGGTAACAGCTGTTAAAATTGACTGACTTAGCTGAAATAGACAAATTATCAATATTGATTAGAGAAAAATCATTGGTGATATTTATGAAAGACTGGGAGCCCTTGATTGTCTTTTTTGCAGAAAAATAAGAACATGTTAGCTGTAGGTTTTGATAATAGGTTTGATTAAGCTGAAGTGGAATTTAATTGTAGAAGTTATGTTACATATTAAGATCTATAGCCACCATTAGTAAAGTCAAAAGTGAATGTAAAATCTTTTAATTTTTTCTGTTCTTCATTGCTTTTGTCTTGATGTCTTTTTTCCCCTCTCTCTTTTAATGTATTGGAAAGTCTTTAATAAAAAAATGTTTTAATGAATAGTCAAATCTCCTTGTAACTAAAAATCTAGCATATCAAGGAACGATCTCTGACCCAGCAACTCCCTAATGTGTTTTATCCACAGGGTAAGCATTGTTTTTAAGGAAATATGAATAAAATGTGAAGTGTTAACAGCTGGAGTATCCAGAGGCAGGCTTTAGGGTCAGTGGACCAGGACCAAGAAATAGAATTCCACCACCAGCAGCACAAGTATTCTCTCCGAGAGCCTGCTGTTTTAAAAATCAGACCTTGCCATTGGTCTTTGGTATCCCTCCCTCAAATGCATACATACATCTGCTTTTGTCTGCACCCTCCTTGCCATGGAAGGAAGAAGAAAAGAAGATGGCACAGTTCCTCTAGTTGCCACATTACATACTGTTGAGAGAAGTGATGTAAATTTATCTTTTCATTTTTCCTCTCCTTGAAGGGAGGGAATTATATTATTCTTTTCACTTTTGTGTGAAGTGTGAGATATTTCAACTGAGTCGCCCCTCACAGAAAAGCCAAAAATTCCTGACAAATTCCTGAAGAATGAGGGCCATAAAACAGTCAACTGTCTCTCTCCCCCTAACTCTTCTTGCAATTAACAGTGTGAAGCATAAAACTCTGCTCACAGAGGTTGGCCTGTGATTAGAATGGAATTCCTCCCTCTCCTCCCCCCCCCCCCCGCCTGTAGCTAAGTGGAGTAATTCAACTTGATTTGACTGAGACTCACACAATTAAAATGGGGAATATCAAGTTATCTAGGTGATTCTTCTGTATCTGTATATGCTTATGTGCAATGGGCAAGGTAAACAGCTGCCTCCAGGATCATTTACTGAGCATATGTGAAGAGCAAAATAAAAAGAAAGGAGGAAAGCACATTAGCCTGCCTGGCTAACTATCCTGGCAATTTTCACATAAGCTGCCTAACCCTCCATGATTTCTTTTGGTGGTAATTGGACTATGTGACGAATGTTGCTGTCCTTGAGCAAGCAGGGGTCACCAGCATTGAGGCCATGATATTGAGAACACAGCTGCGCTGGGCAGGGCACGTTTCTAGGATGGAGGACCATCGCCTCCCAAAAATACTACTCTACGGTGAACTCGCCATGGGTCAGCGTAAGAGGGGCGCTCCAAAAAAGCGATACAAAGACTCCCTGAAACAACATCTCAGGCTCGGCCAAATTGATCACCAACAGTGGTCCGCCCTGGCCTCACATCGGGAGGCATGGAGACGCACTATCCACAATGCTGCAGCCTTATTTGAGAACTCACAATGAACAAGTCTTGAAGAGAAACGACAGAAAGAATCACAATCCAAAATCATCACCCAAGGAGACCTTCTGCTGTGCTTTTTGCAACCGGACTTGTTTATCTCGGATTGGCCTTTTTAGTCATCAGCGCGCTTGCAGAAAGCGCGGGATGAGTCCTTCCTGAATCTTCGTTTGTGAAGAAAAGCCAGAGAGAGACAGAGAATTGGAGAGTGCCATAAAATACTCAGTTGTCTTTGCCTTCCACAGTTTCGAAAAAGGAAGGATGCCCTGTGTTTATCTTTAGACACAGTGTAGTAATTCAAATCCCCTTGACTGAGATTCATGTAATTAAAATGAATGGCTGAGGCACTATTACTTTTATTACGTATGGAATAAAAACATCCTGAACTCGAATTGAAGCACTCGCCCCATTACTTCTTTTGCAAATGAAGTACATGCAAATTCTCACAGCTGGGTGAGCAGCTAGCAAATTTCTCAGCTTAAATGTAAATGCACCAAGAAACCATAATCTTGTATGTTTAGTAAACAGCAACAAATTATCATCACATCCCTAGTTGAGAGATGAGGCAGTAAGACAATACAGAGCCAAGCTATTGATTTGAACGCTTGCTGGAACTAAGCAACTGTAGAAGGGAGAGCCCTAGGAAAGCTGCCTGTGTTACAGCAGAGGTTATTTTCTCAGTGCCCTCCGCCTTTGGTGCCTTTGGTAGGGTCAGTATTCTAAACAATACTTGGGTTCCACATTGTCATCTCCACCTCCTTCTCTCCTGGCAAACTACAAAACAGACCATCATTGTGCACTTAGCTGAGTTTCCCCTCCCTCCACTATGCACTTGGCTCCAGCTGGTGCCATAACTTACCATTAAAGTAGCCAAGTCAGCAGCATCACATTCCCTGAGATTTCAGGGCTAAAATTTGAGAGCGGGGAACAGGCTTTTGTGATATCACAGGGTAGAGTTGGGAGACATGCTGGGACTGCTTCTGGTTCAGCTGGTTGTGGAAATAGGTATGAGGGCCATCTGGGAAAATGAGCTGAGAAACTGAGTAAAATCCAGCTAATCAGCTAATACCAGAGCCCGGGGGCGGGGCTCAATCCTTTTTTTGGTGGCTGGGCAGGTGATAAAATGCACCTAGTAGCAGCAATAGTTTCTGAGATTCCCAATACAATTTCCATCCCATGTGGCCTTACTACAGTCCACAAGACATGTGGAGAGTTTTTCCAGGCCCTGTGCTGCTGCTGCAGCTTATGGAAAGCTCACCACTAATTTTCCCCCCTATATCCTGTGCTGCTGCTACCAGGACTCTAAACAGAAGGAAGCTCACAAGTTGGATACATTCCTCCCCACCTTGCTCCTAGTAGTGTGATAGGTCCAAATGCAAGCAACTCTTCCCAGTCCTCTTCCCCTCACACCTAGCCTTTTGGTGCACCAACATTGCACAAGGGCAGCACACATGCATACCACTTTGCACTGAGCAAGTGAGTCCTTTTATACGCTGGGAATGTGTAGAGCTGGGCATTGACCATACAAAAATCAAGCTTTCTTCTCCTCCAACTCCACTCACCCTGAAATTTGCCTCCCCACCTGAAGACCTGAGATAAGCACAGCAATTTCCTGAGACTTCAGCCAGTGCCCTGAGACCTGGCAACCCTACTTGGGATGCTTGCAAAACCAAACAAACCAAACAAAAAATAAATCCCACGTGCTTGAAATCTACCCGTGCTTGCTTCAAATATCAAAAGGAAACCCTGAGTCTGTTCTCCTAACCTATATAGCAGGCATAGGAAAGATAAGTGTATGTAGTACACTTGCCTTATGAGGAGAGACTTAGAGAGACTTGGGGAGCTGGGTATGTTTAGCCTGGAAAAAAGACGGTTAAGAGGCGATATGATAGCCCTGTTTAAGTATTTGAAGGGATGTCACGCTGAGGATGGAGCAGGCTTGTTTTCTGCTGCTCCAGAGACTGGAACACGGAGCAATGGATGCAAGCTCCAGGAACAGAGATTCCACCTCAACATTAGGAGGAACTTTCTGACAGTAAGAGCTGTTCGGCAGTGGAACACACTCCCTCGGAGCATGGTGGGCTCTCCTTCCTTGGAGGTCTTTAAACAGAGGCTGGATGGCCACCTGTTGGGGATGCTTTGATCGTGTTTTCCTGCGTGGCAGGGGGTTGGACTGGATGGCCCTCGTGGTCTCTTCCAACTCTGCAATTCTATGATTCTAGTATTACTCCTGGTCCACACACAAATAGATCCCATTTTTCCACATACTCCATCATATTGGTTTTCATCCAGATCATCCCCATAAACGGAGTAAAAGGAAACCATTTCTCTACATGCTAATGTGCTTTTACTAAAACATCTGCAGTTCACAGCAGATTGAAAGGCTGAAATGCCTTTCCTAAGGTTTAGTTACTAATAACTTTATCAGACCACCACCTCTAAACCCCATTTTTTTTTCCAGCATAACTTTGCCATTTTTCTGCCAGCAAAAGAACTCCCCATGCCACACTTAACTCTAATCCTGGCAAAAGGCTTCCTGGCAATGAATGAGGAGTGAACAGAGGCCGGTTCACTTCCTCATTTGAAATCCCACGGATTCTCACAAGAATACCTAGTGTGGGAAATTCAAAAATAAAACCCAAAATAATAGCAATAGCATTTTTAGCATTTATATTTATATACTACTTATCACTGCTAAGCACTCTCTAAGTAGCTTACAATGTGTGTTAGCTAATTGCCCCCAACAAGCTGGGTACTCATTTTACCGACCTACAGGTGGATGGAAGGCTGAGTCAACCTTGGAGCCCTGCAAGATCGAACTCACAATATTGTGGCTGCAGTACCGGCATTTAACCACTGCACCACCATGGCTCCCTTGCACCACAAGGGCACAAAAAGTTACAATAACACACAAAAAGTTACACCAAGTACATAAACACACTTAAAAACTTATAAGTAAACCGGGGAGGGTCATAAAAAATGCATCACCTACTTGGATGTCGCGATCTCACCCAAAAGTGTTCTTGCCAGTCCGTCCATTGATGCTACATTCACGTGAGTACAATCGTGCATGGATTCAAACACCAGCAATACTGGCACAAAAGTGCCATGGGGGATCTATTGATGGCTTGAGCCGTCAATAAAATAGGATGCTTTTTTTTACAAGACATAAACATGAAAGGGCAACGTCATCTGGTATCCGCGCCCTTTCGTGTTTATGTGGCCTCTTTATGATGCCGTATTTGATGAGTCTGATAACAACCTAACACTAAAAGCTGTATTTTTTTTTAAAATTATTTTATCCTTTTGCCTTTCGCCCATCCATTACTGCATCCTTTCCCTAAGAACTTATCCGAAATTGAATTTGCCCCTTGGACTGAAAGAAGTTCCACACTGCCTACTCTTTATTTGAAAAAGGAACTCTTTTTCAGCAGATGAAGCAGCGTTTCAAGTGGCATAATAGGAGAACTCTAAGAAATGCAGTGTCGAGACCAGTCCCAATTTCAGATGAAGTCTTTTACACACTAACCAATGAGTCACTGAGCCCCAAGTCCCTGCACTACAAAACAGGAATGTTATGGTTTGTTTGTGCTTACAAAAATTGAGACTAGAAGGGTGTCTAAATGAAATATCACTGTAATTAGGAAAAAAAACTCATTTAAATGAATGCATGTATAATCATTTTAAAACCCTTCCTATAGAACAGGAATGGGCAGGCTGTAGCTTGCAAGATCTTTTTTTTAAAAAAAAAAAACCTAACCCCTGCCAGTTGGTACCTTGTGCAAAAGCCATACACTTAGAACTAAATAATTCTATGCCTATGAACCTGGCAGAAATGAAGAGAGTCCTGCTTCCAACCCCCAAATCTAATCTTAGTTACTCAGTATGGTTTACTTTAGTTGGGAAAGAGGGAGGGAAGAATCATTTCGCTGTTGCTGTTGCTGAACAATAGGAGTCTGAAACTGTTCCCCAGTCTACTGCAAATCACCCAGAAATGCAGGAATTGATCTGGATTTACCTGCTGTCTGACATAATACTAAGAAATACTATAGACTGCATGAAATATTATTCAGAAAAGGGGAAGAAACCAACAACACTACATTTCAGTGATTATTATTTCATCACTTCACCCCTCAAGAAAAAAAGTCTTTGCTTTTTTCTTTTTTTTTCTTTTTTTTTCTTTTTTCTTTCTTTCTTTCTTTCTTTTTTTTTTTTTTGACACAGGATACTTTTCTTTAAGAGGGCCTAAATAGACTAAAGGCAGCAAATCCCATCTGATATTGGAAGCTAAGCAGAATCTGCTCTGGTTAGTACTTGGATGGGAGTCTGCCAGAGAACACCAGGTGCTGTAGGCTATGTTTCAGAGGAAAGCTTTAAGAAAACCACCTCTAAGTATTCCCAAAGTCTGTGAAATTCATGGAGTTGCTGCAAGTCCACAGGCGACTTGAACGCACATACACACATTTCTTTAAGGACAGACAATTCAACGGGAGCAACTACTTTTTAAAGGGGAATCGTTTTTCTTATTAAGGATAGACAACTCCCTCTAGAACAAAGAAAGCTGTTTTAGGATTTTAAAAGATTTCTCAGCTTTTTCCCCATCAGTTAGAACAGATCAATATGGACTCAAATCATTGTGAATATTAAGCCGAAACAAAAAGGAGGCAACATAAAATTAGATGCTGGATAAATCATCAATGATGAGACTTAATGGGAAGTAACGGATGTGGAAGAATGAGAAGAAGGTAGGAGAGTAAGTGAAAGAGTGATAGAGAAGATTTTTAGTTAATGAAAGAAAGTAAGAAAGGATAGGATGAATGCAATGTGGAATGTGTAGTGATATTATGAAAAGTTAAAATGCAATGAGTATGTATAACAAACTGTCTGAATGTACTTAACTGTGGAGAATTGAACAATAAAAATTATATTTAAAAAAAAAGATTTCCCAGCTTTTTGTGGGGAAACAGAGCACAGCAAATTAAAACAAGAAAATATCCCCAAATAAGAAATAACCTTTGTCATTGGTTGCTGGACAGAATTCACTCTGGATAAACAGCATGAAATTGCCAGTGACTACTGAGAGGACAGAAGATCTTGCTGTGTGATGAATTAACGTGTCAAGCTCACAGAAGGGGAATAAATTCCAAAAATATAAATATGGAAGGCAATAATAAAATCAATACAAAATAAACTGATACAAATGAATGAATTGTGAAAGAGTTGTTTGAAAACACAAAAACAAAAGAAAAAAATGACCAAAAAAAAATACTATGGTCATCTTTAGATTACAGGTTATGCCATCTATCTTTTTGGATAGAAGATGGAGAAAAGACAGAGTCCGGTGGCAGCTTATAAACTAACAAATATTCCTGTTATTTTGGCTCACGCTTTATGCATGGGCTATATAGGCCAGAATAAATGTTATATCTGAAAAGTTGAGATCATTATACATTTTATAAATTATATACATAATTATAGAATCATAGAATCATAGAATTGTGGAGTTGGAAGAGACCACAAGGGCCATCCAGTCCAACCCCCTGCCACGCAGGAAAACACGATCAAAGCATCCCCGACAGATGGCCATCCAGCCTCTGTTTAAAGACCTCCAAGGAAGGAGACCCCACCACGCTCCGAGGGAGTGTGTTCCACTGTCGAACAGCTCTTACTGTCAGAAATTCCTCCTAATGTTGAGGTGCAATCTCTGTTCCTGGAGCTTGCATCCATTGTTCCGTGTTCCAGTCTCTGGAGCAACAGAAAACAAGCCTGCTCCATCCTCAATGTGACACCCCTTCAAATACTTAAACAGGGCTGTCATATCGCCTCTTAACCGTCTTTTTTCCAGGCTAAACATACCCAGCTCCCTAAGTCTCTCCTCATAAGGCATGGTTTCCAGACCTTTCACCATTTTAGTTGCCCTTATGAAGTTGCCTTTATGAAGATAGTAATTAAAGATGGAAGTACTGCTGTGATATTTTTATCTCAAAAAATCCTAGCAGCATAGCATATGGAAGAACAAATCTGGATCATAAATTAGAGTTTTATTGAATGCTCTGATTTTCATCTTTTAAAAAAAATGTACCGTATTATAAAGCCCTGTGAAACAACTCTTGCTGCATTTTGGACTATGTTGAGCTGGCATCTATATGGTTACAGAATACATTTGTAATGCAAATGCTAATTTAACAGGCAGGCAGAGAAACTGGAACAAATCACCAAACTACCTAATAAAGTAGTTACACACACACACACACATACCTTTTTCTCCTTTTGAATGTTTTAAAATAACAGGACAAAATCCAGCCAATCCAAATTAAGTACTTTTACATACCATTGACAGCAATTAGTTTGTTAAGGAACATGCCCACATTTTTCAAAAAGAAATAGATAGATTTATAGACAGACAAACAGAGGAACAGAAATGTATTTGATATTAATTTTTAAGCACTCATTCCGCAGCAACATACCTTGCTTGTATTTGTGATGAATTTTCACAGTGACCCCAATATAATGTCTTGAAAGCAAGATGCATCTATAAGAATGGATCCTTACCCAGAGTTGGGGGTTTTTTACATTGGTATTGGGAGATTAATCAGTGCAAAATGATCCTGATCTGGTTTTTAACCTCAGATATCTGCCTACACTCAAAGGAGCAGTTCACAAAAGTTTACTAGTAAAGGCTCTCCAAATAAAAGCCCTTGCCTGTTAATAGATTAGCTCAAAAATTCTGTACCAGAGGAAAAGAGACAGTACCTCCTAACTCATGGCCTTTTTATATAATTTCATCTAAGAAAGCATAATTGTTTTTACAGCTTCCCTTTACAGAAAGCCACCTATATAACCCTACCCACTGACAGAATCTTTGGGGTGGGAGGTAAGTGATGGGGCAAGGAGATTTAACTATCCTGTTTGCAAGGAATGAACGGGCACACTGTGCCAGGGGTTTAAAGAAGATCATAAACTTAGTTAATAAGATCCCAGGGGCTAAGAAGAAGGCAAGAGGGATATAGACTAAGGGAGTAAAATTTTACATCATTTCAGAAAAGCATCTGTAGCAGACTTTGATGCTCCCTTTAATTCAGGCATGGGGAAAGTGCAGCCTATAGGCTGCATGTGGCCCCCAATCCTCACTTTTGCAGGCATCAAAGCCCCCTGAGAGCTTCCCCCAAGCCCCAAAGTTCTTTTTTTTTAAAGCTGGCTTTCAGTAGGGTTGGGGCGGCTCCCCAAATAGCCCAAAACAAGCCAAAACTGTCTGCAAATGTGGTAGTTAAATTCACCCACCTCCCAGAAACATCCAACACCCCAGAAATTCTTCAAAAATGGCCCAAATTATCAAAAATTGCCAGCAGAAGTGATGTCACATCACTTCCACTGTACCCAGAATGCATGAGTGAAGGCTGCAGGGGAGGTCACAGAAGCAAACATTGACCACCCCTGCTTTGTACCCAGTTGCCCACCCATGCAGTTGCCAACTCTTGTTTTTATTCCTTCTACACAGCTCTGAGAACAGTTGTGCGAAGTGATTGTTTAAGCGCATTGGTTGGGAAGTTACTTTGAAGGGGAATTAATGTAATGGTAAACAGAAGTAACTGAGCAGCAGTGTGATGGTGTGACGTCGAAGGCTTTCATGGCCAGCATCCATAGATTTTCCTTGGGGGTTTTCCAGGCTGTATGATGTGGGATGGTGCTTTGGATACCAGTTTCCAAGCCATTAATATTTCTGGGTGTATAGAATCAGCAAACCTAAAATTTGCAAGTCACATGATTTTTCTGATTATCTACATGCAGATTGCTGCTAAACTAAACAGCAGTCCAGAAAAGCTAATGGAGATGCTAATGATGTCATATTCCAAATTGTAGACAGTCCCAAGACTGCTGTTCAAATCAGACATTTTTCTTGTTGCCGTTTCCATCAGTACTCTGGCATAATACTGGATTGACAGTCAACAATAGCACAGCTGCTCATTTTAATATATTGAAACAATTGCCCTTCCCCTGGGCCAAAACATGGCAGTTGGATTGCAGAAGTAGAGTGAAGAGTATGCCTATGTGGGATAAGAACCAATGTGGTGTAGTGGTTTGTGTGTTGGACTACGCCTCTGGAAGACTAGGGTTCAGTTAGTCTTCTTGGATCCTGTGCAAGGAGAAAGGCAGGATATTAATTAATTAATTAATTAATTAATTAATTCCCTGTTCAGCCATGGAAACTGACTGGACGACTTTGAGCAAATCACACTCTGCTACATCTACATCAACAGGAGAACCCAGCTTACCTTCAGGTTTCCCTGGTCCACAGCAACCACAGGCTTATCTACACACTCAACACACACCAAGGCAAGTTCAGGGGCACTATCCACACAGTTCCCCCTTCTGAACTCATCCCAGTACAATAAATCACAGTATGTGAAGCCACACAGGTTTATTTCCCTCCTCCCACACATATTCATGTACAAATGCCTTTTTCCACAGCTTGGAGGGGCTTCGGACAGCCTATTAAACAGAGGCGCATGCAACTAACAAAATGGGTATGCTGGTATGCGCTTCTCCAAACAACTGCTGCATGTGCCAAAAAAAAAAAAAAAGAACCACTAAAAAGTGAAATTGAAATAGTAGGAAAAGTCAGCTGACTGCCTAGTTCAGAATGCCTCCGCCCTACCTCTTTTGCCCACCCACCAAAAAACCCTCTGCCCAGCCCTACACCAAAGTTGCAATGGAGCACAGTCCACACATACACACACACACACACTAATATCCAGATTTTCTGCTAGAATCCAGAGTAAATCCCCACTTTTTTGATGCAGATTAAAGCTCTAAAACACTTGAATGCCCTGGATTCAAGCTGTACATCGTCTGGATAGCTCGTTGATACAACAAGGTGAGGTCGTTTTATTTGGCCAGTGTAGAAAAGGCCTCTGTCAGCCTTAGAGGAAGGCAACAGCAAACTTTCTCTGAATAAATCTTGCCAAGAAGACCCAACAATAGGGTCACCTTAAGTCAGAGTAAGCTTCAAAGCACTTAACAAACAACAATAACTATGTACGGTAGTTAAATTATAGGAGCTGAGAAGGTTCCTGACCTCTCTGCTTACCATTCGTGTTAGCCCATTAGCTAATACAACTTTAGTTATGGAGAATATGATTTGTCTAAAAATTTAGGGCCAGCCAGCGAATTCATTGCTGAATGGGCTACAATTCCATTCTCTGTTTCATGGCTGCTCCTCTCCCATCTGATCCAGATAGTACAGGAGTCATTTAAATGCTGGACTCTATTCCTAACAGAGGTTTGGCACCACGAGAATTCATAGAATCATAGAATCATAGAATTGTAGAGTTGGAAGAGACCATGAGGGCCATCCAGTCCAACCCCCTGCCACGCAGGAAATCTTGATCAAAGCATCCCCGACAGCTCTTACTGTCAAAAAGTTCCTCCTAATGTTGAGGTGGAATCTCTGTTCCTGGAGCTTGCATCCATTGCTCCGTGTTCCAGTCTCTGAAGCAGCAGAAAACAAGCCTGCTCCATCCTCAGCGTGACATCCCTTCAAATACTTAAACAGGGCTATCATATCGCCTCTTAACCGTCTTTTTTCCAGGCTAAACATACCCAGCTCCCTAAGCCTCTCCTCATAAGGCATGGTTTCCAGACCTTTCACCATTTTAGTTGCCCTTCTCTGGACATGCTCCAATTTGTCAATATCCTTTTTGAATTGTGGTGCCCAGAACTGGACACAGTATTCTAGGTGAGGTCTGACCAAGGCAGAATAGAGTGGCACTATTACTTCCCTTGATCTAGACACTACTTCTATTGATACAGCCCAAAATTGCATTGGCCTTTTTAGCTGCCGCATCACACTGTCCTGGTCAACCAGAAGCAACTGCAAGACAAATGGTTCTAAAATGGAAGTGGATTCACACACACCCAACATACACCATGGTTTAACTGCAAGCAAAGAATTAAATTTAGGGATAAAACAAAGAGTGAGATGAAGAGGTAGTGTGTCCTTCCTGAAGGTGCAGACATGCCTAGCACTTCCTTAATTACCCAATATGCAGATGTTGCTCAATTGCTTGAGCTACTGTAGATTTGTAGACATACCCCAGTGAGTGGAAGGAGCAGCCCTTCAAAACATGGCTGAGGTCTGCATTTGCTCCATTTGCCCTATTCAATACAATTCAATTGCCCATGGAGAAACACTATCCCACCTTCCAAGGAACAGGAGAGTTCCCCCAACAAACATCAGTGGGCTCTCAAAACTGCTGCCTTGGTCAAAACTGAAGGAAGTCAGGAAGTGGACCATTGTAGATTTCATTAAGGGCAACCCCACCATGCCCTAGGTTCATAACTATGTGTTGTCTATGTGAAGACAAGTACTGAAGCTTTCATTCACTGATGCAGTGCATCAGATGCATCTGATCCCACAAAACTACAACACATTGGCTCACAGCCCATGCTCCCTTCATAACCAGTGAGGCTAGGATGGCCCCATCTTTAATCACCTTCCAGTGGCAGGTTAAGACATTTTTATGCCGCCAGGTTTTTATGAATCAACAAGGGCTGGGCTAGTGAGGCTGTGTGGGATGATTTTAAAAAAATTAAGGTTTTTTTTTAAGGTATTTTAATTTTTACTGTAATGTTCTTAACTTGCAAATTGTTTAATTCTTTTTTTTTAATTTAATATTTATAATGCAATTTTAACTTTGTACTTTTTTTAGTTTGTATTGTTTTTATAATGTTAGCCACCTTGAGTCTCATTGGTGGGAGAAAGGCATGATAGAAATGAATAGAATAACAACAACACAACAACCAGAACTGTAAATCAGATATGAGAGAGACAAGTGGGGCAGGGTTTGCATAAGCAAGGTCCTGCCACCTTGCTCACCTGCAGGCCATTACTGTCCAGAAGACTGAAGTGGCCAACTCAGGCAGAGGATGCTGGAGATTGTGAAGAGGCAGCAATGCCCCCCCTCCCTGCTGTTTTCGTATTCCGGAGTTCCACCGTCTTTCTCTTTGGCTGGAGAACAGAGCTGTCTGTGCTATGTGGGCCTATTCTGTGCTCCCCACCCCCACAAGCTAACCTCCTCAGGTGTGTGGGAGCATGTTTCTCTCCCCCAGGTTGAAGAGAGATTCTGCTGCCAATCCAGACTGGAAGATTCAGCTGCCAAGCCACACGTGGGGCATCGTCTTTCTCCTTGGGCACCAAAATGCCTTGGGCTGGCACTGTTCATTTGAAAAGGAAGTCCAAAACTTTACAGCACTTCATACAAACCTCACAGTTGCCTGCATGCTTTTCCCACTCCTACTCACTGTTCGCTGTGATAGCTGGCAGAACGCCTTTCCAACATCATGTGCCTGGTGAATCAATGACTTGGCTTTAAAGTTGGATCCTTGGTTCACCAGGCCTGGTCTTCTAATTTCTCTGACTTACAGGGGAAGGAAAGTATCCTTCAGAACCAATTAGTTTCAAACTATTCTAGGCATTATCTCCTAAAGCAGGGAGGGAGGGTAGCAATTTTATTCTGCAATGATAGCAAGTTTATTCTGCAGTTCTCGCTACTCAAATAAGAGATAAGAAGCTATTTGAAGCCTAGCAAACTGATGCATGGTAAGGCTATAAGCTTGGTTCCCTCCACCCTTCTAAGCGGGCATCCTGCTCTAAGGTCAACACCCTCCCCCTTGCTCCAAGGCATAGCTCTATCCACCCTCCAGACTGTGTATTCTCTAGCCTGGAACACAGGGTACCCAGGCTCTGCTTCCCCCCCCGCACTCCAGGACAAGCATCCTCCACCACCAAAACAGTGCATTCTCATCCTCCATCATGCTTCCTTCCCTATCACATCTACTAACCTCGTAGGCCAGGCTCCCTGCACCTAGACAGAGGTTTTCTATTTTGGTAACAACCTTTTAGGTGTTTTGTCTCCTCACTCCCACACCACTTATCCAATGCTCTACAGTGATTTTGTTTGTTTGATTGATTGATTGACATGCCTCCTTTCTCCCAGAATGGGACACAAGGTGGCTCACAACAAATACTTTTTTAAACAACAGTTAAAAGTTAAAAACAATTAAAATCATTACAATTTAAAATTATATAAAAACCTATAAAAGGGGAAAGGATAAAAAGAATAAAAACACATCCCCATAAAAACCTCTGTGTCCACAGCTATGAATTAAAAGCCTGCTGAAATAAAAGCGTTTTTGCCTGCTGGCGAAAGGAAAGCAGGGAGGCGGCCAGCCTAACCTCCTGAGGAAGGGAGTTCCAGAGGGTGGAGGCAGCCACCAAGAAGCCTCTCTCTTGTGTCCTCCACCAAGTGATCCTGTGATGATGGTGGGACCGAGAGAAAGCCTTCCCCTATGATCTTAAAATTCTGGCAGGTTCATATCAAGAGATATGGTCTTTCAAATAGTTTGGACCCAGGCCATAGAGGGCTTTATAGGTCATGACCAGCACTTTGAATTGTGCCTGGAAATGAACCAGTAGCCAGTGAAGCTATTTTAACAAGAGAGTTTTATGTTCCCTGTAACTTGCCCCCAATAAGCATTCTGACCATTTCTGAAAAGTTTCCAAAGGCAGCCCCACGTAGAGTGTGTTACAGTAGTCCAAACGGGATGTAATCAAGGCATGTGTCACCATAGCCAGATCTGCCGTCTCAAGGAACAGGTGCAGTTGGTGCACTAGTTTTAGCTGTGCAAATGCATTCCTGGCCACTGCTGAGACCTGGGCATCCAGGCTCAGATTTGAGTCCAGGAAAACACCCAAGCTATGAGCCTGTGATTTCAGGAGGGAGTGTGACCCCCATCCAGCACAGGCTGGGTCCCTATTCCCTGATCTGCCTTTCGACTCACCAGGAGCACCTCTGTCTTGTCTGGATTAAGTTTCAAATTTTTTGCCCTCATCTAGTCCATTACTGACAACAGACACTGGTTCAGTACCGAGACAGCTTCCTTGGAATCATATGGGAAGGAGGGATAGAGTGATGTTCCAGTCATTTCTCCAGGGAGGCATCTACACCCATTTGTGGTAAGGGATCCTCAACTATGCATCCATGAAGCTACCCTTCAAGTATGCATGCCCTTCCATTCCCTCACTCTCACTTCTGGGTGAAGTCTTCAGCCACCTGAAATGCTGTGAAGGCTAAACTAACTCCATCCTGTGTTACCAGGATTCAAAGGGATGGGCGGCCTCCAACTGGTCTCTAACACACCTGGCAATCAGTCAGCCTTTAAAGGTTCAATGCACTTTAATCACCTGTTCCCCCTTCCTTTTCAAGCTACTGCTGGTGTTGCAAAGGATACAGGGTAAACCCAACATGCCTTCCACACCAGCACAAGAGGAAATATGAGAAACACACCCCTGTTCCCTCAATAATTGGACAGCAAGTGGATGTTGCACCAGGGTCAGGTCTGGCTCCATCCAATTTTGCTGAATTGCCTAGCTGCCCAGTAGTAGTTTACTACGGTTGGGAGTTTGGGCAGAGGCCCCATCCATCCCATTTGTCTGAGCCCCCCGCTCCTCAAACCCAGTGAGTGCACCCTGATATCCAGTGTTCGGAGAAGCAAGAATCTTGTTTGGGAGGGAATGATTTTCTTGCAAGGAAGGATGGAAGAAAGGCCATTAATAGCACTGATGTACCATCAATGCAGCTAGGCACTGGTGTGGGGGACTCGAAGCCTCCTCCTTCATCCTCTTCCTCCTCCTCTGGCTCTGGTTCATGTTATTGTGTTGCACACTGAAAGTGGGGGTATCATTACTAATTAACACTATGAGCTTTAAGAAGCTCATAACACCATAACAACAACCTCTGCCTCACAATGAACTGTCTGACATTTTAATATATTCGTTGCTTAACACCAATGTGTCTGGACACTGCTGTGGGAGCATCAATCCCTCATCCTGCAGGTGCCTCCTCTCCCTACAACACACTTGAGTATCATCACAGTGCTGCACACTGAAAGCAGAAATATTATTAGTAATGAATGTGTTGTTTGAAAAGCACACGCCAGAACAACCACTTCTACCTCAGAATAGTCAATCCCTCCTCTGCCTCCTCTTCCTGTTGTGCTGCACAGATAGCTTCCAGCTCACAGTTGGGATTGCAGGCATTGTGCGCTTATGGAGTGTTCCCTCACCATGTTCCCTCCTGCTATCACCACCTATGCCTTTCCTAGCTTCAGGGTGAGTACACCAACATACCTTTTCAGGAGAGAAATATTTAAAGCACAGTGTGAGGGCAGGGTGCAACTTCAGTCCTTGTTCCCCAAACAACTTCCTGGTAATTTGCCCTGGTATGTCTGCATAAATGTTCCTCTTGTGCCCATTTGCACAGTGGGATGGAGGGTCTCAGATCACACTGTGCTTTTGAGCCGTGGTGGTGGTGAAAATGCCCACCAGGTTGTACTACAATTCCCTCAAACCAGGATTTCCTTGATGCTGTGAGGGATAAAAATATAGGTTGGTTGGGTGCCCAAGGAGTCCTGTGGGGGATATAATGTGAACTTGTGGATATCTGGTCCCAACCAGATGTGTTAGGCTTCAACTTTCATAGTTTCCTTGGACGGTCTTATGGGAATTGTAGTCCAGCTCATCTGGAAGACCCTACGTTGGTAGACACTGTTATAAAACAGCACAGTATGTTACATGTGTCTAAGGAACTCATTCCTCAAGTATGAATCTTTATTAGCTGAAACAGTCCCCTCTGGGTATTACAGGGAAGTGCTGACAGACTTGCAGGAACCCCAAGATTTGCAGAACTATTAAAAGAGACTTCTGGGGGATACAGAATGGTAAGGTGGCCAAAAAAAAAAAGCACAAAGTTACAATGACTGAACATGCTCAGTAGACACACAAATATTGACTGACTGGGGGATTGGAATGGAAAGGACATAATTGGTTGAAAGGGCCTTAATAATACTTTGACTGCTTAAAACAGTTAAGATCATACATCTGGAACACATTTAGGCACACTGCTGTGAAGCAGGTGTTAATGCAAAATCTAAATGATTTTTGGAAACTTGATTCCAGAAGAAAACCTCTTGTGACAAAAACACTGTGAATGTACGGGTTGTTGGGTTTTTTTCATGCAGAAAAGAGAACTTGAGAAAAGAAGAGAAGAGAACATGCTTCATTTTGATATTTATTTGCGTATTGCCATGAGCTCTGGGGGAGGCTGCATAAAGATAGTATCAGCCATTTCACTAACAACTGGTGAGAAAGGGAGAAAGGAAGACTGATCAAGTTGAGCTTATCTTGAGAATTAGGACTTTTTCAGACAACCTTTATTTTGAGAGAAGACATCGGGAGAGGTTCGCAGCTATCCCGCAGCAGGGGGTCCTTTTCGGACGCCGCCATCCCTCTCCCGTCACCGTCTGTGACAGTTCCAGTGCAGATCTATTGCCACCGTGCCATTTTTTATTCACGGACAACGTCCATAAGTAAAAAAAATGGACTTTAGAGTCTTCTGATAATCTCCTTAGGGAAATACTGGGTGTGATCCTGTGATCAGGAATACAAAAGAGGAGAGAGTTCATGACCGATGGAAATTTCTTAAAAGTGAGATATTAAAGGCCCAATTTCAAACAGTTTCAATGAGGAGGGGAAATGGCAGTTGTCTAAAGAAACCAGGATGGACATCTAAAGAACTTTCAACTGAGCTAAGATTTAAAAGGGACATGTACAAGAAATGGAAGAGGGGAGAAATCACCAGGCAAGCCAAAACGGCGGGTGGGTGTCTGTGAATGTGCACTGGTGTGACACAGATGGCTCACAGCAATGTTCCTGGAAAGGGGGAAGACCTGGACAGTCTAAATTCTTTCCTGGTAAGGAGAGAGCAAGGGATTATCCACCCAAGCCACAGAAAGACCCCATTATTCATGAGGAAACCACCATAAGTGGCACGTCATCATAAGTAGAGTGGAGGTGGGCAGGACAACCAACTTCACACAGCTGCTGTGTAACCAAGACTTATGATGAACTGTAAACCTGCTAACTCACTTTCTTAATCTTTTAATTTGATTTGACTGTGGATTTTTTAAGTAGATATGCATTCTGTGGCTTTAAGTAACAATCACTGAAAGTTCTTGATTCTGCTGACCAGGAAACTGCATGATGGAAAGCGGGGGAGAAAGAAGCACTTTAAATAGCAGAATTTTTAATTCAAAAAAAATTAACAAGAGTTTGTTTTGGGAAGCTGGAGGGGATATTGATTTTGCTATTGAAGAAAAAATGAATTAAGTTTAAGAATAAAGACGTTTCTTACCATGAGAAAACTAGATTTGTTGATACTTGTGAAAGGAAGATTAGATTAAGAACTGCTGACCTGTTCCAGCTACTGAGGAGACCTGAAATGAACTAAGAGCTATATTGTAAACTGCTACCATCTAGTGGACCCCAGAAGAATAGCATGTGAATATTTTTATGATGAAATGCTGCCACCCAATGGCCATATGAAGATTAAATGTTGAAGAGTTTTTTATAATGTCAATGAAAACTAGAACTGATGCCCAAAAAAAAGTGACCATCTTTTGATACAGCTGAAAAAACCATGTCAGAGAAATGGCTCACATAATGGAATAAATGCAATATGAGAAAGGAGATAATGAAACAATTTAAGAAACAAGACATTTGAGAAAGAACAAAAATGAATTAAGAGCTAAAACAAGAGATAAGACAAAGAGGTCAGAAAGAGAAGTTAAGGAAATTCAGAAACTGATTGGACACTTGGCTCAAGAGGTAAGGCAGATAAATGAGAGAGTTGGACAACTGGAGTTAAAGACTGACAAAAATAAGGAGAAACATCTGGATAATATGGCTTTATTGGAACTGAGGGAGAAAATGCATTTTTTGAGATGTAAATTGATTTCTTGAAGATCCTCAAGAAAATATCAGAGAGAAACTGACTAATGTCTTGGGAAATTTCTTGGGCAAAATGGAGGAGATAGATTTTGAGATAGTTAGAATCTACAGAACCAACTGCAGATATGCAAAAGCACATAATTTACCCAGCAATGTGATCATTAATTTTATTAAGAAATCAACCAGAGATTTAATTCTCCAGAAACACTTTGTGAGTAAATTGAAGATGGATGGAAGAGAGATAATAGTTCTGAAGAAGATACCTATGAGAATTCTGTACAAGAGAAAAGATTACAATTTCCTTGCTGAGTCTAGTTGCCCTTGGTGTCAGTGAATTCTTGAGCACCATTTAAACTTGTCACTGGTACACAGAAGGGTAAGGCCGTGAAGAGCAATCAGGCGGCCATCTCCCCCTAACATACATCTTCCCATTAGAATTGGGGTGTTGTTTTTTTTTGTCCTTAATCCTGTGGAAATGTGCTCTGTGGAAATGTGCCAAATTTTGTGTCTGTTTGTGGGGGGTTTTTTGGTCTTTTCTGGTTTGTAACATGATAAATTAGTTCTGCAGCAAAGTATTCCACTTGTATTACTCCTTTCTGCACAGCCTTTCCCATGGACTCCACTGCACTACCACCATGGTTTCTTTGCTCAGCATGGACTATATGGTGATGGTGATGATTCCTTTGCCCAACAACTGGTATTCCACAAAACACACTAATGACTCTGATGGGTGGTGCTTAGTCCCATTTCAGCCATCATTACTACAACATGCTTTCAGCAATGCCACAAGCCACCTCTGTCCACATAGTCTGGTGTATATTCTGGCCCTATGGTGGACACATGGCCTCCCTTAACATGGCCAGACACAAGATGTTGCCAAACAATTATATTTATGTATGTGTTCCAGGAGCAGAATCTCCGTGTTTTGTATGGAGTGCTCTAGGTGCCCAATGCACTCCTCCATAGCACTGACCTTCCTCTCCAGACACTTTGCTGAAATACCACAAGAAAGGAAAGGAGGGTTGGTTAGGTTTGCTTGCATGCAGTCCCAACTTTAAGGTCACAAACTGCCTGATGTGATGAGCTTTCACAGCCAGTAGGTTGCATGAAGAAATGATACCTTGTGTCATCACCAACATAACCATACACACACATTGGCTATGCCTTTTGAGGCATGCCTCACTGTAAGAAACTTAGGTAGGACTTAACTTGTCTCCTCTCCTCTCCTTGGAAGCTTATGAGGAAGACAACAAAGGATGCAGGAATTTCCTTTGGCTCCCTCCTCTGCTATTAAACCCTCTGCCTCCTAGGACTTTCTCCATTTACCCTATCCCCATTATCATCTGCAGGCCACAAACACAAAAGGATCAATCAAACCATGTCAACAGGTGTACCCCAAAGAACCAATGCAAAACATTGCTCAGGCTGTGAATTTAGGAACTGCAGGACAGATGGCATGCCACTTTTTGCAGTTATGCCTTACTGAAGCTCCCACTCTTGACCATGGGGGGTGGGAGACAAGGGGAAATGTCTTGATATGAGATATCTGTCTCAGCTCTTTGGGGCCTGCCACCGTCTCCACCCCCCCCCCACTGCAGCACCCCCTCCCCCTCCATCCCAGAACTAGGCAGACAGGCACACCAACATGCCACTGGCTTCTTCTGGCTTCAAACCTCTGTGAAGACAGAAGGGCAGGCACCTTGTTGCCTGACTCTGGATTGTGGGAGCTACAGTCCCAGTGACATGCCACTTCTGGCAGTTATGTTGCATTGTAGCTCCCACTCTTGGCTGGGGAGGAGGAGGGCAAGGGGAAATGTTTCAGAATAAGGTATATGTTTCACCTGCTGCCAGGCCTGCCACCTCCCGCACTGCAGCATCCATCTCCTTTTCCAACTCAAAGGCAGGAAATCTGCCAGCCCTCTTCCTGTCAGGGAGTGTCAGTACTCTCCTGCATCAATGCATTCTTGAGCCAAAGAAGATGACACACGTATCTATAGAAGTCACATTATGGCATTTGGAGGTAATAGGAGGGTTTGGTCTTGTAGCTGATTTTTGAGAGAGGTGTTGTGGCAATTTGTACAGGCTATCACCTTGAAATGGACTCTCTGGCACTGGGATGCAAGTGGTTGCCTGGGAGAAAGTAATGAGAACTGTAATCCCAGCTCCCATTACTCTCTGTTAGGCTACCTCCTGCATCCAGTCCAAGGTGACAGTGTGGCATAGTGGTTTGGGTGGCTTTGACTAGGGCTCCAGAAACCAGAGTTCAAATCCCCACTTGGCCATGAAAAGCCACTGGGTGACCTTGGGCTCAGTCTCAGAGGAAGGCAGCGCCAAACACTCTCTGAACAAATATTGCCAGGAAAATCACCATCATAAATCCAGGTTAGGGTCACCATAAATCATGTAGGGGGAAAGTCAGAAACACTAAAGCACAGGTGGAGCTCAGGTTTGCTAGAGAGGTTAAAAACAATAAAAACGCCTTTTGGGGGTATGTCCGTAGCAAAAGGAAGAACAAGAAAATGGTAGGGCTGCTGCAGGGAGAAGATGGCAAAAGGCTAGCAGGGGACAGAGATAAGGCAGAACTACTTAACACCTTCTTTGCTTCAGTCTTTTCCCAGAGGGGGAACAGTGCTCAACCTGGGGAAAATGGAGCAGATGATGCAGTAGGGGAAATACAGCACAGAATTGGTAAAGAGGTAGTTCACGAATACCTGGCCAGTATGAGTTCAAGTCTCCAGGGTCAGATGAACTTCATCCAAGGGTATTAAAAGAACTGGGAGAAGTAATCTCAGAACCACTGTCAATCATCTTTGAGAATTCCTGGAGAACAGGAGAGATCCCAGCAGACTGGAGGAGGGCAAATGTTGTCCCCATCTTTAAAAGGGGTGGGAGAGGACCCAAATAATTACCACCCAGTCAGCCTGACAGCAATACTAGGAAAGATTCTAGAGCAGATCATTAAACAGAAAGTCTGTAACCACTTAGAAAGGAATGCCATAATCACAAAAAGTCAATACGGATTTCTCAAAAACAAGTCATGCCAGACTAATCTTATATCTTTTTTTGATAGAGTTACAAACTTGATAGATGAAAGGAACACAGTGGATGTAGTGTGTCTTGATTTCAGTAAGGCTTTTGACAAGGTCCCCCATGATATTCTTGCAAAAAAGTTAGCAACCTGTGGCCTAGACAATGCAATTGTTAGGTGGGTTTGTAATTGGTTGACTGACTGAACCCAAAGGGTAGTCACCAATGGCTCTTCTTCATCCTGGAGAGAGGTGACCAGTGGGGTGCCACAGGGTTCTGTCCTGGGCCTAGTTCTATTCAATATCTTTTATCAATGACTTGGATGAGGGAATAGAGGGTATGCTTATCAAATTTGCAGATGACACCAAATTAGGAGGGGTAGCTAATACGCCAGAGGACAGGATCAGAATCCAAAATGACCTGAACAGATTAGAAAGCTGGGCCAAAACTAACAAAATGAACTTCAACAGGGAGAAATGTAGGATACTACATTTAGGCAGTAAAAATGAAAAGCACAGATATACGATGGGTGACACGTGGCTTGAGGGCAGTACAGTCATCCCTTCACATTCGAGGGGGTTAGGTTCCCCAGACCCCCGCGAATGTGAAAATTCCGTGAATAACAATTGCCCTCCCCCTTCCCCGCCAAAGCGACCACAGGGCCTCCGGAGGCCCTATAGTCGCTTTTCCCCGCCTCCGCCTCCCTCCCCAGGCCTTCATGGGGCCTCCGGAGCTCTCCGGAGGCCCCAGGATCGCCTCCCCACCCCCCCCACCCCGTCCCCAGGCCTTCCTGGGGCCTCCGGAGCATCTCCGGAGGCCCCAAGATCGCCTCCCCAGCCCTCCCCAGGCCTTCGTGGGGCCTCCGGAGTGTCTCCGGAGGCCGCAGAATCGCCTCCCCAGCCCTCCCCACCCCGTCCCCAGCCCTTCCTGGGGCCTCCGGAGCGTCTCCGGAGGCCCCAAGATCGCCTCCCCAGCCCTCTCCAGGCCTTCGTGGGGCCTCCGGAGCATCTCCGGAGGCCGCAGGATCGCCTCCCCAGCCCTCCCCACCCCGTCCCCAGGCCTTCCTGGGGCCTCCAGAGCGTCTCCGGAGGCCCCAGGGTCGCCTCCCCAGCCCTCCCCAGCCCTCCCCAGGCCTTCCTGGGGCCTCCGGAGCGTCTCCGGAGGCCCCAAGATCACCTCCCCAGCCCTCCCCAGCCCTCCCCAGGCCTTCCTGGGGCCTCCGGAGCATATCCGGAGGCCCCAAGATCGTCTCCCCAGCCCTCCCCACCCCGTCCCCAGGCCTTCCTGGGGCCTCCGGAGCGTCTCCGGAGGCCCCAAGATCGCCTCCCCAGCCCTCCCCAGGCCTTCCTGGGGCCTCCGGAGCGTCTCCGGAGGCCCCGGGATCGCCTCCCCAGCCCTCCCCACCCCGTCCCCAGGCCTTTCTGGGGCCTCCAGAGCGTCTCCGGAGGCCCCAGGATCGCCTCCCCAGCCCTCCCCATCCCGTCCCCAGGCCTTTCTGGGGCCTCCGGAGCGTCTCCAGAGGCCCCAAGATCGCCTCCCCAGCCCTCCCCAGGCCTTCCTTGGGCCTCCGGAGTGTCTCCGGAGGCCCGAGGATCGCCTCCCCACCCCTCCCCACCCCTCCCCAGGCCTTTCTGGGGCCTCCGGAGCGTCTCCGGAGGCCCCAAGATCGCCTCCCCAGCCCTCCCCAGGCCTTCCTCAGGGCCTCCGGAGCGTCTCCGGAGGCCCCGGGATCGCCTCCCCAGCCCTCCCCACCCCGTCCCCAGGCCTTTCTGGGGCCTCCAGAGCGTCTCCGGAGGGCCCAGGATCGCCTCCCCAGCCCTCCCCACCCCGTCCCCAGGCCTTCCTGGGGCCTCCGGAGCGTCTCCAGAGGCCCCAAGATCGCCTCCCCAGCCCTCCCCACCCCGTCCCCGGGCCTTTCTGGGGCCTCCGGAGTCTCCGGAGGCCCCAGGATCGCCTCCCCAGCCCTCCCCACCCCGTCCCCAGGCCTTCGTGGGGCCTCCGGAGCGTCTCCGGAGGCCCCAGGGTCGCCTCCCCAGCCCTCCCCACTGCGTCCCCAGGCCTTTCTGGGGCCTCCGGAGCATCTCCGGAGGCCCCAGGATCGCCTCCCCAGCCCTCCCCACCCCGTCCCCAGGCCTTCCTGGGGCCTCCGGAGCGTCTCCAGAGGCCCCAGGATCGCCTCCCCAGCCCTCCCCACCCCGTCCCCAGGCCTTTCTGGGGCCTCCAGAGCGTCTCCGGAGGCCCCAGGATCGCCTCCCCAGCACTCCCCACCCCGTCCCCAGGCCTTTGTGGGGCCTCCGGAGCGTCTCCGGGGGCCCGTGAAGGCCTCCCCGGCCCTCCCCCTCCCTCCCAAGGCCTTCGCGGGGCCTCCGGAGGGTCTCCGAAGGCCCCGCAGAGGCCTCCCCAGCCCTCCACCCTCCCTCCCAAGGCCTTTGCGGGGCCTTACAGGGCCCCGCGGAGGCCTCCCTGGTGCTCCCCAAGGCCTTCGCGGAGCCTCGCAAGGCCCCCCGGAGGCCTCCCCTGTGGCCTCCCCAGCCCTCCCCCCTCCTTTCCAAGGCCTTTGTGGGGCCTCCGGAGGGTCTCCAAAGGCCCCATGGGGGTCTCCCCGGCCCTCCCCGCTCCCTCCAAGGGGTTTCACGGGGCCTCCGGTGGCCCCGTGTCGCAGTTTTGTGGGGGCCCGGGGGCGCTCCCAAAACCGCGAATAATCAAAACCGCGAATCTCAAGTTCGCGAATGTGGAGGGGCGACTGTACATGCGAAAAGGATCTAGGAGTCTTAGGACTTTTTCAGACAAGGATTATCATGCAAGAAGCTTGCAGAAGAGGTACGGCGCTGTCGCGCAGCAGGGAGTCCATTTCGGATGACGCCGTCCCTCTCTAAGCATTGTCCGTGTCAGTTCCGTGCACAATTGAAGGCAGCCGTGCCATATTTTACTCACAGACAACTTCCATGAGTAAAAAATGGTGCGGCTGTCTTCAATCGTACACGGAACTGACATGGACGATGCCGATAGAGGGACGGCGGCGTCCGAAACAGACCCCCTGCCATGCGACAGCGCCGTACCTCTTCCACAAGCTTCTTGCACAGTAACCCTTGTCTGAAAAAAGTCCTTAGTTGACCACAAGCTGAACATGAGTCAGTAGTGTGATGCAGCAGCTAAAAAAGCCCATGCGATTCTAGGCTGCATTAATAGGAGTATAGTGTAGAGATCAAGGGAAGTAATAGTGCCACACTATTCTGTTTTGCTCAGGCCTCACCTTACAAAGGATATTGAGAAGCTGGAATGTGTCCAGAGGAGGGCAACCAGGATGGTGGGAGGTCTGGAAGCCATGCCCTATGAGGAGTGGCTTAGGGAGCTGGGCATGTTTAGTCTGGAGAAGAGAAGTTTGAGACGTGACATGATAGCCATGTTTAAATATTTGAAGGTATGTCATACCGAGAATGGAGCAAGCTTCTTTTCTGCTGCTCCAGAGACTAGGACATGGAGCAATGGGTTCAAACTACAGAAAAAGAGATTCCACCTAAACGTTAGGAAGAACTTCCTGACAGTAACAGCTCTTCAGAAGTGGAATACACTGCCTCAGAATGTGGTGGAGTCTCCTTCTTTGGAGGTTTTTAAACAGAGGCTGGATGACCACCTGTCAGGAATGATTTGGTTGTGTATTCCTGCATGGCAGGGGGTTGGACTGGATGGCTCTTGTGGTCTCTTCCAACTCTGTGATTCTATGATTCTAAGTCAGAAATTACTTAGGAGATTTTCACAGGAGGCCAAAATGCCCTGTTACTGCCCCGCCACCTCCTCACCCGTTCCTGCCACAGAATAAGGTAAATCTTTCACAGTTACCTTAATTCCATGGCAGGAATGGGTTCCCCCTCCCCTCGCTGGCCGGCCATAAATGCAGCCGTCGTAAGGCTGCATTTACGCCGGCCGACTGAAATCCTGGCCATTCTCGCGATTCAAAATTCAAAAATAAATTCAAAAATAAAAAGCCCCCCAAACATAAAATCAGTTTACCAAGCACAAAAACACACTTTAAAGTACACAATCAAAACAAGGAGGGTAAAATAAAGGGTGCCACTTAACCGGATGTCCAGATCATGCCCGGAAGTGCTTGGCACAGACCTCCCCCTCCCCCGCAACTGTCATTTCAGAAATGGAACGGGGCTCCTGTTCGCACACCCGTGATTCCGTGACAGACACGGAACGGGTGGTCTATTCACAATGAAACATTGCAAGTTGCAAGTTCAATTCCAGCGGGCTCCAAGGTTCACTCAGCCTTCCATCCTTTCGTAGGTTGGTAAAATGAGTACCCAGCTTGTGGGGGCAATTAGCTAACACACATTGGAAGCTGTTTAATGCAGTTAGATGTGTAAATAGCTATTGCTTAAAACAATTTGTAAGCCGCTCTGATAGCCTTGTGGCTGAAGAGCGGGGTATAAATAACTAAATAAATACAAATAAATAAATATATAAATAAATAAATAAAAAAGAACAGGCACGGGAGCAGGACGGATGCAAGACAGAATGGGGTCGACGTAGTCTGAAAGGGAAAACCTTTCCCAACAGCGTTCTGTTCCTGCCACGGGATATATAGCCTGTGTGAAAATCTCCTTAGAGCTAAACAACAACAACAACAACAACAAATCACAGAGTCACAGATGAGTTGTGGTTAGTTTGTGAATGGGACACCCAAAATGAATTTTGCATTGCACCCATCACCTTCTGTGGATATGCTGGTGGTGGAGGTGGTAACATACTGTTGTGTTCTGATATTAAAAACTGACCTGATGGGTGACAATCCAGCCAACTGGGCCTCACCTGTAAAATATGCATTTAGCCATAGAATGGGGGCAATGACCAGGAGGTCTCCCCATTGTAAGACCTCCAGTGCCTTGAAGAACTGGGCCTTCAGGATCTTGAACTTCATCTGGCACTGAGTAGCAGTCTGGTTCACCCTCCTATGTTGCAGGCCCTGGGCAGGTGCTGCAAAGAAGAGCCACTTCCTCCTCTCCTGTTGGTGCTGCTCATCACTCCGTAAGGAGCACCTACCTCCAACAGGCCGTCAAGCAGGGCAGCTGTCTCTTAGGGCTGCTAATAGGCAATCCTCTGAGCATGGTGAAGAGCAGCAATGTCCAGCACCCCCTGCAGAGCAAGAGCAACCAGCCTTCCCACCCAAATAAATGGTTATGCATATGTTTGAATGAGCAGAAAGGAGGCAAGGTTGACCAGCATCTAATCCCCAGTAGTCCCAGAGTAGATGGGCATCTGCTGGCCTTGAAGAAAAGTGGTAACTTAACAGGGAAGATACTGAAGAAGGCCCAGGCAGGCCCTTTCTTAGGAACACACAGTTATTTGTTTTATTTATTTCTTGGATTTATATCCTGCCTGTCTCCCAAGATTGGATTCAAGGTGGCTTACAATAATTAAAAAAATACAAAAAGACATGTGCGTACATGGGAAAGAGGTCTTTATTGAATCAATAGCGAGACATTGATGGAACTTGAATTAAGCAAACTGAGAGGCTAAACGGGTGAAACAACTTGTCAGAAAATTTAAATATATATGTAAGAAAGAATGTAATTAATAACCCACAATCATAGTTGCAATAGCAGCTCTAACCCTTTCCCACTCCTTGGCTTGCCTGTCATTATGTGGTCTGTACTCCTCCCAAACACGCTGAAAGTGCAACCCTGGTGTGGAGAGTGCAGATGACCTTGAAATGCACTCCCTTTGGACTCACAAATATCATGAAGCACCTCACAGGCAGAAACAATAAGTACAAAATTTTCCCTGAAACAGTCAACCTAGTGGAGAGACACCACCACCTGGACTTAAGCCTCTCTATGACTGTAACAATGATTGAACACCAGGTTGTAGGCTTGCAGTTTGATATTCCTGTATCCCCTGTAGGGCTTCCTAAATCATCATGGATGCATTGGGCATTGACCATCATCTAAAATGAGGGGCTCAATCTGCACTCCATTGATGGTGAAGTCTGATCCATCTGATCCACCATAATCTTGGCAGCAGCTGGCCATCAATCCATGCAACAATTGAAACACTGCCTAACCTGTGTGCAACAAAAGATCTCTGTGAATGCAGGTGATGGAGAAAACACAGGAAAAGAATTTGCGCAGTTTGCAACTGCTGCTGTTGTCCCATCAGGAATGCTGTCATGGGACCACTCCTCTGGAGCAAAATCAGGGCAACTGCTTGAATGAACTGGGCTGCAAGCTTTGATTCCACAAAGGTGGTGAAAGCACAGAAGCACTAGATTGCAGTAGCATAATCACAGCACAACCACTGCACACAGCCTATCTAAGAACAAAGACAAGTAATGCATTTCCTCCCATCTTAATACTACTTCTCTTAAGTCAGCAAGCTTTCCTGTTTTATAGAATGTGACGAAGGGAGTGGCACCTACCCTACTTATAATTCTAATGAATGTCAAGACCCAGTTGACTAAAGTATCTTTTTAGTGCCAATGTTAATTGGGAAACCTAGTGAGTTTGGAGAAACTGCTAAAAAGAATTAGCAAGTTAGTAGCTTAACCAGTTAATTAGCAAGTTAATTCCAAGCTCTGAAACAGACCAGCTAGACTCTCCTCCACCATTGATACAGGGAACTGGGAACTGGAACTGAGAAACAGTGAGTCACAACTCTCCATCATAGGTGGTAGGATTTTACTCATTTGCTAAACAAACTCAAAGTGAGTCTTGCTTCTCACAAAACAACTGGACAGAAGGGCAGCTGCACATTTTGCCACCTAACTTCACTCCTGGGGGGGGGGCATTGAGACTTGGTTTAAAATGAAAACTTGGAATCTGGGCCAGATGGTGGTACAAACAAGCACTAAGTAGAATACCTACAAACTGGGTGAAACCCTGCCTACTGGGAGACTTGTGCTTTTTCAAATGAAAACTTGGCATCTGGGCCAAATAATGATTCAAAAAAGCACTTGGTAGAATACCTGGAAACTGGTTGAAACCCAGCGAACCAGGTAGTATGGCGACCCTACACTAACTCAGGAGCATGGTAGTGTGCCTTTTGCTATTTTAGCTGTGAGCTCAAAGACTTCTATTCCTTTGGAATTAAATGAGTGTTAGGAGATTTTCAGACAGGCTAAATATGGCATGATAGTGACAGCAGGAGATCCCTAAAGGGCTTCTCTTTCAGATGACGTCGTTCCCGTGTTGTCCTGCTCCTGTTTGGCTGTCATTATGCCAATGCTTCTTTTTATTCAGGGCTAAGCCATGAATTGATCCCCTGTTCCATTTCTGTAATGGAATGATGTGCTTCTGAGAAGGTGTCCCGTTCTGCTGGCACGATGCCAGCTTCAATGGGACGTCTGTGCCATAACACTTCTGGGTGAGATTGGGGCATCAAGGTAAGTGACACACTTTTTATGACCCTCTTCAGGTTACTTGTTATGTTTTCAGTGTGTTTTTGTGCTTGCTGTCACTTTTTTTTTACTTTATTTTACTTTTTATTTTTGAATTTCCCCCACACTCGTCCTCTCAAGAGAATGGCTAGGATTCAAACCAGGAAGTGAATGGGCTCCATTCAAGCTCCATACACTCTGGTGCTGCAGCAAAGGTAGGTTTGGAAGTGTTTGTTACTGTGCCGGGATGGGGATGGGAGAGGGGTGGGTGAGGAGATTGTGAGACCAGAACACTTTTTTCGTTCCCATCTGAAAATCTCCTTAGTATTTATAGAATGATTTTGAAGTACTTCTCATAAACTGTATATACGTTATTTTAATACTTTACAAATATAGCCCAATCAGTTGGCAAAATGGGCAGCCGCTTCAGGCAGTTGGCTTTGCATTTCATAAATGGCCATCAATTTGTTAAATGTTAAATATATTAATGTTGTGTTTTTACAGTCAGGAAGAAGCAGGAGAAGTTGTTGTCTTTTCTATCCCAGGTGCCAAAATAATTTGTCCAGCCTAGCATTGAACATTAAAGCACCGAAGCTGCAACAAACCAGGAGAGAAGAGGAATAGCCAGTTAGATAGCCCCTGGTGATTGCCCCCTTGTTTTTTCTAAGACCTATGTGTGGATAGTAATGCTAAGGTTTTACTTCCTTCCTCCTTTATCTGAGGTCACTTCCTTTTTCTTTCTCTCCCAGCTAGAGAAAAGTTGGCAGCACTTGATATCTCCACAATGGCTTGTACACATGGAAGCCAACTTCACTCATGGAAATCAGTTTCTGTAACCAAGTTTAGGGACTCTGCAGTATCGCTGAATGGATTCCCTGAAACAAAAAACATACACTTTCTTCTTCTTCTTCTTCTTCTTCTTCTTCTTCTTCTTCTTCTTTTATGTTAGTCTGAGTACCTAGAGTATGCACTCCTGTTTTATAGCCATAAGTTCCCAGACTAGTATAAATTCCAAATATTCTTATACCTGGGGCACTTTCCATCTTAACTTGTGTAGGAGCCAATTATTATTATTTTTTCAGGCAGCAAAATGTCAACTGGCCTAGAGGGGAGGGAATTTACAAGAGAAACTGAACGTACATTTCAGCTAATGAAGGGCTGCATTTGTGTTAGGAGTTAGCAAGAGCTTTTAAATGAATGAGTCCAAATTGAAAGTTTGGCACACACAAAAAAGAGAGTGTCACTTAGCTATGAAGCACAGAGAACACACACAGAGAGAATTACAGAGCATTTAACAGACCTCTTGATTCTTATCTTATACAGGAGGTAGAAGTTACAGAGAATGTTCTAAGCCCACTACATCACCCCTCATTTGTACCTAGGCTGTACAAATTAATTAGCTCTGTACCTTGGGTGACCTCTGCTAGTACATGGGCTGACTGCTGTAAGAAATAAATTAACCCTTAGGGTCTTTCTTCTTCTTTTAATACAGAAACAGTCTAACATAGTTATCCCTTGTAAAATTTCTCAGGGTCAAACTAGAGGAGATGCTTAGCATGTACTGTATTTCAAAACGACGCTACCTCAAGGGGTGAAAGACGTCTATTTGCCATAGCATGTGCTTTCTTTCATCTGCATTCAATGTGCTTTGCTTTGTGTTTGGTCACTGGAAAGTAAACAATTTGCAAATCTGGTTGCTGCAGCATTGATTTCTGGAACAAAACTATGCCAATTTAATGGAATAGATATACCCTTTAATGTCTAATTTGACTCTGAGATGTACCCTTTCTGGTGTGAAATAATTGCTCTCACCATCCCAACAAAAAAACAACATAACAGAAAGCCAATTTAGGCCTTGTATATGAAAACCACTGAAGTCTCCTGACCTTTGCTATTTGTTATTTGCCTATCTGTGGTGTAGACCACCCCTTCATAAGTATTTCTCTCCTCATTGAGTGCCCTTTGCAGGATGAACTGAAGAGGCTCCCTGAACCGTTTCTTCCTATGATAACCCACTAGGAAATAAATAACTGGATTGATGCTACTGTTCATCGAGGCGAACAAGTAAAACATATTTGGTAACTTGCAGATATCTTTGAACAAATAGTCTATGCTGAGGGGAGTGGCAAAAATTACAAAGAAGAGAACTGTGAGTAATATAGTTCTACTGAGGTGTCCTAGTTGCCGTTGTGGTGAACAGCACCTCAGTTTTGTGAACAGGATTAGACTGGACAGAACCATAATGGGGGTGACGAATGAGAGGTTTACAATAGCGATTGCTTTGTCCATGTTTTGGTAGACTGCTGGTTCCCATAAAGCAGAGATGTTGACACCACAGAGCAGGGCAGCAAGGGTCCACAGCACTATGGAGACAGCACTGGACAGCCACCCAGGTCGACGGCATCGATACCAGAATGGACAAAGAGTGCATAGGCACCTTTCAGTGCTAATGGCTGTTAGGAAATACAGGCCAGTGCTGTATAAGAACAGTTCCGTTTTGTACACTACGAACAACACTTTACACCATGGGAAACAAAAATGGCCATTGAAATATTCAACAGAAAGAACTAGGACGACAAACAGACAGCAAACAAGGTACGCAAAGTCAGCTAGTGCTAAGCTGAGGATGTATATAATGATGGGTTTCTTCTTGACATAGCCTCTGAGGCACCAAAGGACAATTCCATTCCCCATCAAGCCAAAGAGACAGATGAACAGATTGATGATGTAGATGATTCTGTCTTCTAAACTGTGCTCGTAATTTCTGCATCTAGTGCTGTTGGGTGTCCAGCAATCACTCCTTAAACGAGGCAAAAAATCAGACGTCATCTGTGTCATAATACAGCCTCAGTTAGGATGATAGGGTGACTTGGAGTTCTCGCATTCATAGGGTCACCATAAGTCAAAGTCGACAACAACAGTTAACAACTAACAAAATAGGGGATGATATTGCCTTCCTCTCCCTCAAATCTTTTTCACCTGCAAGCAAAAAGAGGGTGAAAAAAGCAAATCAGTAATTCTCACCCCTGTCCCATAGGTGTGTTTGAGATTGCTGCTTTGAAGAAGGAGTCAAGGAAGTATAAGCTGCCTTCTTAGGAATCATGGGAGAATGGGAAATAATCTGGAAAAAGGAACTATTGGGCTACAACAGAGAATCACACAGAGAAAAGGGTTATTTCAACTTACCTGTATGTTTTTGCCTTCTGCTTTTCCAAATCTTGAAGCAAAAAATTAATAAATCAACAGCTGGTTGTTAATAGATCAGCCTCGGTGGTTCAGTACCTTATAATTATATAATAAAATTATCCCCATGGAAAGTGTTTGTACAAACTTTACAGCACTAGATACAAGAGCACTTTTTTCTCACATGCCATCATCTGTTGTGTCTTGTCTGCGAAAGGTAATATCGAAAAAAATCTTATTAATCTTCTATCTCCTATTGAGCAATCTGTGATTTTATCATGTTATGTATCATCTGAACCTGTCCACCTTTCCACACCTTTTTCTCTAGAAATAACCTCACCCACATTGGAGAAGAATTAAAATGATGTTGCAGACAAAACACAGAGTTGAACTTCAGAGTTTCCCTGTTCTCTTCCCACCTTTTGAAGATGTGGGTAGTGGCCATTTTTATGACTTTCAAGGCACATGCAGCATAAGCCTTTCGTGTGTAGACTGACTTTTGAATATGGCAAACATCCCTACACAAAGATACCTTCAACTAACATTATTTATTAAAATGTCCAGAACCACAGAGTTCTTTTTTAAAAAAATTAAACTTAACTGAATAAAGCCCAGGATTATCATGGCCTCTGAGGAAGTGCATATCCTTCAAGTGCCAAGGATAGGTCAAGATGGCCACCTTTAATCCTGTTTTCTCAGTGGCTGTTACAATATCCTGCTTTCCCCCTCTCATCTATTGTGTTGGTTGCTTTGGTAATTGTTAGTCACATAAATCACTGTGAACTGACACTAAGGCTTTGTGTATGCTGGCCAGAATATGCTGGTTTCCCATTGGCGTATTCTGGCTGCTCCTCTGTTATTGGCATGAAACAGACAGCAGTCCACACAGACACGCCAGCCCGTCTCTGCAGCCACCACTGCTTCCATCTGTGTTGCACTCTCCAAAGCTAGGAAGGAGGGCTCACAACACGTGATCAAGGCCCCCTGCATGTGACCAGCCTTGATCACATGCTGTAGGCCTGCTTCCTTGCTTCAGAGAATGCGACACAGATGGAAGTGGCGGCAGCTGCAGAGACAGGCCTCCTGCAAACCCAGAGGACCCGATCCGTTTTTTCTGAAAAGAAGCAGCTTTTCCCAGGTATTTTCCTGAAACATTTCAATGTGCTTTAACCCATCATCCCCCTGTCTTAGCCCCAGGTATCGTGAGAACTGCCTGGGGGGAAACGGGACAAAAGCCCTGCATCGTTTGGACTGCAGGGCTCCAAGATAGGAGTAAGACAAAGTAAATTGCCTGTCTAGACAAGGCCTCAGAATCGAAGGCATCCTCCCTCTTCAGTGGTAGCCATGCCTCTACATGCTCCTGATCATAAAAGGTAATATGGCCACACCAGCTCTCACACTCTTTTCTGATGCTACTACAGCTTCACTTTCCCAGCCTTCGTTTTTCCCAGCTGTTCCTGCAGACATAATAATAATAATAATAATAATAATAAAAAAAAAATATCCCGCCCCACTACGAAACGCAATCAGGGCAGCTTACAACAATTAAAATATACATCCCGGACCCTCAATCCCACCACCCCTTTAAAATACAATTAAATAATTCAGGAATTAAAACATACTTTAAAAAAATACAAAAAATAAAAATA
This sequence comes from Gambelia wislizenii, assembly GCA_030847615.1. Taxonomy (NCBI): domain Eukaryota; kingdom Metazoa; phylum Chordata; class Lepidosauria; order Squamata; family Crotaphytidae; genus Gambelia; species Gambelia wislizenii. The sequence goes on along the minus strand of JAUMIR010000001.1, from coordinate 338,448,150 downwards.
AACACAAGGGGAAGGCCACTCACATGTTGTCCAGCAAAAGCAAGACAAAGAAGGTCCAGTTGAAAAGGAAGTCTTGGATAGCAAACCACCAGCAATAGTGAGGATGCATGAGTGGACACACCCTGCACCTAAAGTGTGACAGAGCAAGCAGGAGTGCTCTTTCTGCTTGCTTGCTTGCTTGCTTGCTTGCTTGCTTGCTTGCTTGCTCCTTCCTTCCCTCTCTCCACCCCCCCACATCTCTGCCACCAAACCAATTGAAGATACTGAGCTGCTCACTTCTTGACTGCCTGTATCTTCAGCACCAACCAGTTTGAAAACAGGGTATTGGGCAACTGTGAAAATTGCCTGTCCCCCAACACAGGCGATTTCTATAGTTACCCCTTTCAGAGCACCCATTCAGCAAGATGCCACCCTTTGGAGTGGCATCAGTAAGGGGTGGTTGGTGGTGAGTGAGCCTTCACTCTGTCCTGGTTTTCATCTGTGAGAAGTTGGAGGAGATGGAGGTAACAAAACCCCTAACTGATCTTTCTGGACTCTAGAGATTATCAGACGTGGCAAAGATGGTGTTATAAACATTGAAATGAGACCACAAAAGGGCTTCCCTACCACACGATGTTGTGCCCCAGTGTTCTGCAAGTGTTCTGGTGCTGTTAGGAGGGTGTTCTTTTATGTTAGTGGGGAGAAGCCACCAAATGATCTCCCGCGGCATTTTTATTGTGGCATTCTGTATGTGCAAAACCACGGCCTGTTCTGCTGGCATGAATGTGTCAATGGGCAGTCCCCGCCAGAACACTTCCGGGAGAGAATGTGAAAACTAGGCACAGGGTGCTCTTTTTATGAACCTCCCCATCTTGCTTGTAAGTTTTCAAGTGTGTTTCAGTGCTTGTGTGTTTGTTTTGTTAATTTAGCTGTTTTTTGGGTTTTAAGTGCACTCGTGTCTTCTCGCGATAACTGCGAAGATCTCGTTCATGAAAAAACGCGGAAGTAAGCAGTGCAAGTGGCCATATTGCCGGGATCCCATAGCATCTACGTCTCATGATTACAGAAATGTGCAAAAAGAAGTGTAAGTATGCCAGGATACATATGCTGTAAAATATTGTGGCAGAAGAATGTTTTTAGACGCTCGTTTGATAATCTCCTCTGTCCAAATTGGATTACCGTTTCCAGAATTTTCCAGCTGGTCCAATGGACAGGGGATTCTGAGAGCTGTGGTACCAAGGAGTGACCTTTCCAAGCTTTGCATATTTTCTAAATCCATGTCATCCTTCCCAGTGTTTTGATTTTAGAAGACCATGGTTTTAATTCACTTCTACTATGTGGCTGCAGGACTAGGAGGGCACATTCAAGCCTGAACTCTTGACTGTAAAAACACAGGCTCCCCTCCACAAGAAAGGCTTGAGATTCTTCAGGTTGTTTTTTGGTATGTAGGAGAAAGGCCGCTCCACTTGGGCACCACAGAACCTCAGGAAGGAAAAGGGAGGAGAAGGGAACTCTAAAGCTTTCCTGCTAGTGATTATTATTTCTAAACTCTGAAAACATTCTTCTAAATTGTACTGGGGAAACCACAATAATAGCAGATGACTGAGAGCTGTTCAGTAGGAACAGATTGTTCCCGAGTATATGATGGCCGAGGCTCTTATTTGAACTCCTTCACCCTGACAGTGGGGCGCCGTAAAACCTGTTTGACTGCAGCATGCAAAGAAGATATGTCACTGGATAGTAGTGCTTCATTGAGGGGTTTCTGCAGCTCATGTTCTTTCAAAAACAAGAGTGGGCAAATGGAGGCCTAGGGCTTTATGGTGCCCTCAAAGGTGTTTTTTTCTGGCCCCCAAGCCCTCCAGACAAAAAATGGGGCGAATGGACTCTTCTCAATGCCTCCAAGAACAGCAATTCACCTTTTAAATAGGCTCGAGGCCTATTTAAAATGGAGGTATTTGGAGATAATACAGGGTACTTGTGGATTATTTTTGTGTATTTTCACATATTTGGAAGGCTTTCCACTCAGACTGAGATCAAAAATTGCCCCCAAATTATAGTTTGTTTGTTTTTTATTGGAGGTTGGGGGGCTTTTGGAGAGTGATGGAAGGCTTCAAAGGCCATAAAAGTGAGGTTCAGTGACCACATATAGTCTGTGGGCTGCACTGTGCCTATGCCTGCTCCAGGGTGAGCAGTGCCCCATCTACCCAAACACTGGACCGCTCTAGGGAAGGACTATTCCTATAGCTCACTGCACTGTTTAATCTACTTTTCAAAACCAGAAGTGACTAACCCTGAAGGGTTCTGGAACAGAATATTGGCATAAGGACAAAGCTCTTTTGTTACTGTTCATAGAGATAACAACCCTACAAACAACCCCATAATATTTTATTTTAATTTTATTTTATTTTATTTTATTTGTATGCTGCCTTTCTTCCAGAGTGGGACTCAAGGAGGCTCCCAGAAAGAATCAGTTAAAAAAATTAACAATAAAATTTTATAAACAATTAAAAATTGCCACATCAAACAGTAATTGCAGTTGTGTCATATGTGGAGAGAATACATTTTAGAAAGTGTAGCTGTCACTTTAAAGAAGAGTGTTTTGAACAGGGCAACACCTTTAGGCTGTAGATTTGTGATTGGATCTCCCCACATTAGTGTTTTACTATACAATGCAGCCACAGGGGCAGGGCAGTGGGCACTGGGAAAAAGAGGAGGAGAGGATGTTTAACCTATTCTTCCATATTCTGTTTTTCTGATCTAATTAATCTCATCAGATCTGTGGATAACCGCACTGTAAATGACTAATAGCAGTGCAATGAAGATACCTGCAGCCAATTTTCTTCTGCTACCTCTGCCGTTTTTAAGAGCTCAGGAAAGTGTTTTGGGTTGTTACTATTTTTTTGGATTATGGTTCCCAGAACTTTCATGGCATGTGGGTTCTGGGACTAGTAATCCGAAGGAGTCACCTTTCCAAACACTGCATTTTTTACCTGTTTCTTTCCCAATTGGGCTCCAAGGGCTTGACTACATGGGCAATTTACCCCAACTTCCCTCTGTCTTGGAGCCCTGCAATCCATATGATGCAGGGCTCTTGCCCTGTTTTGCCTCTGGTAAGTCCTGACAACGTCCAAGGCAAAGCCAGGGGAAGCTATGGCAAAGCCATTTTTTAAGAAAAAAATGTTACATGGGAAAACCCAGATGGGCCCAGCATGGAAACGCAGGGTCCATACCTGCATGCCAGTCTGCATCACTGGCTGCAGCTGCCGCTGGAGTTGCTCTGCAGCTGGGAAAGATGCCCCCAGCACCAGATCAAGGCCCCTTGCATATGACCAGCCTTGATCACATGCTGAGGGCCTCCTTCCTGGCTTTAGATAGTGCAATGCATGACAGCAGGGGTGGCATCTGCCAATACCGGCCAGTGTGTGCATTGGGCAGCCAGAGTGTGCATGTGGACTTCTGACCATTTTGTCTCGGTAATGGGGGGTGGGGGAAAACAGGCCAGGTACAGAATATGCCAGCTGGAAGGCAGCATATTGTGGCCAGTCTAGACAAGCTCCAAGCCTAGTTTATCAAGTACGGAAAGAGTGTGTAAGAGAAAAGTTGCAATGGTGAACTGGTGCAGAAAAAGCACATATGTCCCTTGTCACAGAATTCAGCTTCATTTATCTCAGTTTTTTAAAGGACATTTCTAGGCCTTAACCAGGTATGCTTCAAGGTTGTAGGCACTGGTGGCTGAAACTCCACATTTTCTAATACATAACTTTAGGCTTAGGCTCTGCACACTGCCTTGCCCCTTCCCTGTTTATCACAGCTTGGGATGTGTACTGTATTGTGTAAAATAAGAAAAAGACCAAGAAAAAAAATAACTAATTATGTTAAATAATCCATTATGAAATGGTCTGCAGCTTTTCTCATGTAAAATTTTGATTACAATGGCTCAGAACACTGATTGCTTTCAGGTACAGCCCTGGCAGCTGATGACCACTGGGGGTGGTGGGGTAGAGGCCAAGGTGACCACAGGTGAAGCCAAGGGGTCACTGGAAAGCTTTCTGTACAGAAGAAAGGCAGCTAGGCAGCAGAGTCCTATATCTCTCTCTGGCTTTTCTTCGCAAACGAAGATTCAGGAAGGACTCATTCTGCGCTTTCTGCAAGCGCACTGATGACTAAAAAGGCCAATCCGAGATAAACAAGTCCAGTTGCAGAAAGCGCAGCAGAAAGTCTCCTTGGGTGATGTTTCTGGGTTGTGATTCTTTCTGCGTTGTCGTTTCTCTTCAAGACTTGTTCAGCGTGAGTTCTCAAATAAGGCTGCAGCATTGTGGATAGTGCGTCTCCATGCCTCCCGATGTGAGGCCAGGGCAGACCATTGTTGGTGATCAATTTGGCCAAGCCTGAGAAGTTGTTTCAGGGAGTTCTTGTATCTTTTTTTTTTTTTTTGGAGCACTCTTCTTACGCTGACCCGTGGGGAGTTCACCGTAGAGTACTATTTTGGGGAGGTGATGGTCCTCCATCCTAGAAACGTGCCCTGCCCAGCGCAGCTGTGTTCTCAATATCATGGCCTCAATGCTGGTGATCCCTGCTTGCTCAAGGACAGCAACATTCGTCACATAGTCAGTCCAGTGTATATTTAGGATTGTGCGTATACAGCGCTGATGAAAGCGTTCAAGGAGTCATAGGTGGTGGCGATAGGTGACCCATGTTTCAGATCCATAAAGGAGAACAGACAGTACAATGGCTCTATGCACAATGATTTTTGTGCTACGCCTCAGGTGTTTATTACTTCAGACTCTTTTGTGAAGTCTTCCAAATGTGCTATATGCCTTTGCTAATCTGTGATCTATATCTAGCACACAGGGAAGAAACCACCAGTTATAGTCAAGGTTTTGCTGCCATCATGTGGTTATTTGTGTTCAAGGTGGAGGAAAATACAGCTTCTGGATGGGACCTTAAAATGATTAGTTTTGTTGTAACATACGCTTTTATGGATTAGAAACCAAACACTTAATAATCATCTGCTTGGGGTGTGTATGATCTTCCTTTTACATACATGAATATAGAGGGATGGGGTGCAGGGAGAATACCATAAAAATGTGAAAAGGCCAAAAAATGGAATCAGCTGTAGGCTTGGATCAAGAAGTTCTGCTCAGAGGATATTTCCACTCATGGAAGGAGAGGCAAGTTTCAAAGATTTCCTCTTCAGAACAGTGGAATGGAGAAGTGGAAGGAATCATTTTTTAAAAAACCACACACACACATACACCCTTCCTCCTGCAGGCAATTTCACTGGATTGAAGGCCCTTCTGCCAAAGCCAACATCTTTATTTTAGTTTCCTGAGAACTCAGTAAGAATCAAGAACTATTGTGCTTTTCTGTTCTGAAAAAGAGTGATGGTGGAGAGTGGAAGGTATTGCATGTTACAGGTTAGCCATTGCATATGTGGCCAGTATTGCTATAAAGGCAAAATGTTACAAGAACAAGGTCAATATTAAACTGTGTAAAATAAGCAGCCCCAAACAGTGTTGTAAAAAAAGCTTCCTTGTTGTTTAGCATTTCTGCATCACAGTTCAGCATACAAAATTGAGTGTTTTCAGCTTGTTTAATTCTTACTTTAGTCCTCAGAACAATCATATACAGTGGACTGTGCAGAAAGATAGCACCCTATCCACGGTGACTTTTTTGCTTCTTAAGCACTGTCAAGTCAGCTTCAACTTACAGTGATCCTATGAATGAGAGAACTCCAAGAGACCCTGGAGATTATCAGACACAGCAAATGTGGCGTGATCACAATACCAGCAGAACGCAAAAGGACACCAATATCAGGTGATGTTGTCCTTTGGTGTTCCGCTGGCATTATGCTAACCTACCTTTTTATTGATGGCTGAAGCCATCAATAGATCCCCCATACTGCTTTTGTGCTGGCATTGCCAATGTGCGAAACCTTGGGCCATTTAAATGCCATCATTTAAATGCAGTGGGAATGGCCGGTCCGGCGCAAATACTTCCAGGTCAGACTGGGACACCCAAGTAAGTTTTGCTCTTATGACCCTCCCTGGGTTACTTGGGACCTTTAAAGTGTGTGTATGTGCTTTGTGCAACGTTAAATGTGTTTATTTTGTTTTTATTTTTAAATTTCCGATATGACAAAGTCTCGCATGATTTCGAGTGAGGAAGTAAACGGGGTTCTGTTCACTTCCTCTTTATTGACAGGGAGCCTTTGCCAGGAGAGGAAGGTAAGTGCAGGGAGAGCGTTCTTTTGCTGACATAAAAATGATTTTTTTTTTTATGCCAGCAAAAGAACACTCTGAGGGGGGTCGTCTGATAATCTCCCCTGTTATTCACTGCCCTGCTCAGGTCTTGCAAACTCAGGAACATAGCTTCCTTGATTCAATCAATCCACATGTAAAGTAGTTTTTCTCTTTTTCTACAGCCTTCCACTTTTCCCAGCATTATCACCGTTACCAATGAATCATATCCTTTGAGATGTGATAGTCACATTTTGGCTTCTAGGGAGAGTTCAGGTTTGATTTGCTCTTGGGTCAGAACTACACTAGCCAAATAATTCAGCTCCACTGTGCGTTATCCTGCATCAGTTTGACTTCCTTTAGTGTCACATTTAATAGCTAAAATCCACACCAATTATGTATTGACAATAGGGTTGTCATAATTCTCTGCCACAAACAGGGACAGAGCACACGGGGAGGGGGTGGAGAGCCCTCTCCTCGCATCCCTGAAAGGAGGGCACCCAGAGCACCTGTGGGGGGAGGGGGAGTCCTCTTCTCTCCCCCGCATCCCCACAAGGAGGGCACCCAAAGACTCATTGCAACTCTGTGTGGGAAGCAAATGAGCAGGCAGGGGCATGCAGGCATGTGGGAAAGGAAGCAGGCAGGTGTGGGAGTGAGGCAGGAAGGAGTGCCACCCAAAAAACACTGCTGCCCGGAGAGGACTGCCCTCCCTCTCTCGCTATGCCAGCCCGTCAGAGAATCTCTTTTCCCTCCAGCTACAGAGCTGCAGGAATCCAGGATCTGCTGCTTTGAGCAGACAGCCAGATGGGATAATTTTTAGTCCCTTTAGTCCCGGTTTTCCAGGACGTATAGCAACCCTAATTGACAGCCACATCTACTTTGAGTCATCTATTTGGTTTGTTTGTTTGTTTGTTTGTTTGTTTGTTTGTTTGTTTTGGCAGCCCATGGTATCTGTAGAATTTTCCTCTATCAATACATTTTAAATGAGTTCTCTTTCTAGCAGCTATCTTAACTGTCCAGCTTTCACAACTGTACATAAAATTGGAAATACTATGACAGGACTTCTGAATTTAATGAACTATCTTTACCCAGGAACAAAAATTCCACCTCAACATTAGGAAGAACTTTCTGACAGTAAGAGTTGTTCAGCAGAGGAACAAACTCCCTCAGAGCATGGTAGGGTCTCCTTCTTTGGAGGTCTTTAAACAGAGGCTGGATGGCCATCTATCGGGGATGCTTTGATCGTGATTTCCTGCATGGCAGGGGGTTGGACTGGATGGCCCTTGTGGTCTCTTCCAGCTCTACAATTCTATGATTCTATGAATTGAGGATCTTATGTAGGTCCTTCACAACTAACCTTCCAAGTCTTATTTTCTCCCAAGTGCTTGGAGACTAGCTTCTGTTTCACTTTCTAAAATTGTTATTTCTTCATCAAAAAGTTCTAGTTTGAAGAAAGTATCAAAAGTATATTGCTCCCATCTTTTCATATTGTCCTGATCATATAATGTGTTCCTCTGTTAGTCATTCAGCATCCTTGCTCTTCAGTTTCTTCCTGGATACATGCACAGACTCTTGATTTCTTTGTCTTATGCCTCTGCAGTTGCAGGATAAACTTGGATTATGGTTATATTAATATGTTTTTCATGAAACCTTATTTAGTCAAATTTGTGCAGTGGGCCCTTGGTATTCACTAGGGTTTCATTCCAATACCACCACCCCATGGACACCAAAATCTGTGAATGCTCCAGTCCCATTATATACAATAGTAAAATGGCATATTTTATATAAATTAGTGAACAGCAAGGTTTGCTTTGGGGGATTTTTTTGTTTTGAATATTTTTGAGTCGTGGTTGGTAGAATCCATGGATAAGGAGGATAAAAAGGGCTGACTGTATTCTATGCTCTGACTGCTTTTACTACATCACACCTCACAGTTAATGCCACTCCATCTCATGCCCAGAATAAAACACTCTGCAATTATCTGATCCACTTTAGTTTAACCACACCTTGTATTGTAATGTTTATGTATTGCGATTCATTTTTTAAAAAATTTTCTAGCTTCCTCTGATTCATGCTTCTCATATTCCATGTTCCTATTATATGCATTGTGCAGAATTGGAGTTTACGTTCATAGCTGATTGCATCTGAGCTGAATGTCCTTTTGGCTTTAGTGCAGTTGCATCATTAGAGACAGTGCTATTTGTATGTGTACTTGCTTTTCCTCAGTAGCTGATTAAGAACTTTTTCAGATGGGGACTTTAACCCCATTCCTGTCTTGCAAAGCACCCACCCCTCCCACTCCCGTACCTGCCACGGAATAAAGGTAAAGTTTTTGCACAGTTACCTTTTTTCATGACAGGAATGTCCTCCCCTTCCCTTTGGTTTGCCAGGAGTGAATGCAGCTGTCGTAAAGCTGCATTCACATCCCGTAAATGAAATCCCGCCCATTCTCGTGAGAGAAGGGTGGTGCAGGAAATTTTAAAATAAAACTAAAAATAAAAGTCAAAAAAGAAAACCAAGCCCCAAAACACTCTAAAGATTGTACAAGTAACCCAGGGAGGGGGAGAAGGGTGTAACTTACCTCCACATCCTGATCTTCACTGGAAGTGTCTTGCACGGACCTCCCCCTGCAGTTGGCATCGTGCCAGCATAACGGGAGTGCAACGGGGCACCTTTCAGACCACCCGTGATTCCATGACAGAAACGGAACGTGTGGTCTATTGATGATGTTTCCCTGTAATTGAAATATCATAGGATCAGCACAGGACAGGGTCAACATCGTCCAAAAGGGAAGCCCTTCTCAACCCTGTTCCGTGCCTGTCTGATAATGTCCTAAGTGCCTTCCTGACATAGGGAGGTGTCATCTGTTGAGGAATTAGAGTGTCCCTGTTTTGGAAACTCTATGAAGTTAAAAACTGTTAACTTTCCTCTAGCAGAGCAGCAGTAGGCTGTGACTCAATGTACATTACTTTGCCCTGAATTCCAATGACAAAACCATCTTGTCTCACCAGCTCAAGGAGCAGAGCGAGCAGGATAATATGGCTGCCTAAGAAGAAGGCAAAACAGAGAAGCATGCAAACTCCGTACAGGACCTGAGAAGGGACAAATCTCTGTATGACTAATACCAACAGGGGTGCACTAGGTCATATGATCTTGTTGCTTAGTTGCAAACTAAGAGATAGAGAAAGATTTCAAAATGGAGGAAATCCTGTTCTACATACCTAGTATACTCTTGCCCTAATGGCAACGGAGCATGGGAGAAGGGAGAATAGGGTTTTCAAGGCAGAAGACGTTCAGAAGTGGTTTATTGAGCTGTTACAACTATTGAGCTGTTACAACAGGTATATTTGTTAGTTCTTTACTTTACAATATGGTCTTCATTTATTAATGTATGTACTAATTATGGTGTGTGTTTTTTTACATTTTTCCAATTTGTAGCTTTATGTTCCACTGTGGAAGACTTTTTAGTCGAAACGCGTTTGGTTTTATTGATATTTGGTATCATTTATATTTGGCTATATCAATATTGTATATGTCACTGGAGAATTTTAGAGGCTTATTGTTATTATGCATCCTTTATAACATACGTTCTTGCAAATGGATACACTTTTGCTCTCTCATGCACTGTGAATATTAGATATACAGTATCTACATCGTATATGTCATTAGAGAACTATATAGAAAACTATATGTATTGTTTATTTTAGACAATTAAACCTTCTTAGTGATTTTTCCATTTTTTCCCTAGACCTTTTTGTTTGTTTACACAGGGTTTTTGTTGTTGTTGTTGTTGTTGTTGTTTAGGACAACACCCTTCTTGCTTTTCCTTTTGGATTGTCTCATCATAGGGTTTTCAAGACAGAAGACGTTCCGAAGTGGTTTATCAATGCCTTCTTCTGTGCATTACTAACAAGAGTCAACTAAAGTGCCACTGTCAATGTCTCTAAGAGATCCTCTACCAGTGTCACCTCCCACTACTGCTGCTGCCCAGTAGCTCCCGTTTTGGAGCTTCTCTACGTTCCCTCACTGTTGAAACGATCACTTCTCTTCTGCTTGTGGCCATTACTTGTTGGAAGGGATGAGGGCATCTTAGCTTAGTGACTGCAGTTTGAGCATTCTGCCTTGAATGACCCTTCTGGGAATAATGACTCTTGACAGAGTCTAGTCTCCTGCTGGTATTACTCTCAGCCTCTCATATACACTCAAACCCTTCAGCCTGTTAAGGTGTGCATCCAAGAGAGTAATGGGATTCATGGATATGTAATTTGTGAGGTTTTTTTTTTGATTTCCCTAGTTCATATGGTCACCTTGGAAGATGACGTATGCAGGGAACTGGACAGGGGGGATGTGTCCCTTTTGGTTCTGCTGGAGTCCTCAGTGGCTTTCAATACCATCAGCCATGGTATCCTTCTGGGCTACCTCTCTGGGATGGGCCTTGGGGGCATTGTTATGCAGTGGTTCTGGTCCTTCTTGGAGGGGCAAACTCAGAAGGTGGCGCTGGGGGACTCCTGTTCAAAGCCCTGGCCATTGGCCTTTGGTGTCCCTCAGGGTTTTGTTTTGTCCCCCATGTTTGTTTAACATCTACATGAAACAGCTGAAAGAGGTCATCTGGAGTTTTGGGGTTCAGCGTCACCAGTATGCTGGTGACACCCAACTCTATCTCTCCTTCCCATCTGATCCAAGGAAGCTGTCTCAGTACTGGACCAATGTCTGTTGTCAGTAATGGATGAGGACAAACAAATTGAAATATAATCCAGACAAGACAGAGGTGTTCCTGGTGAGTCGAAAGGCAGATCAGGTGATAGGGACTCCACCTATACTGGATGGGGTCATACTTCCCCTGAAATCTCAGGCTTACAGCTTGGGTGTTCTCCTGGACTCAACTTTGAGCCTGTATGCCCAGGTTTCAGTAGTGGCCAGGAGTGCATTTGCACAGTTAAAACTAGTGCACCAGTTGTGTCCATTCCTTGAGACAGCAGATCTGGCTATGGTGATACGTGCCCTTGATTACATCCAGTTTGGACTACTGTGATGCATTATTGTGAGACTGCCTTTGGAAACTGTTCAGAATGCTGTGGTCAGAATGCTGACGGGCCAGTTACAGGGGGCATACAACCTCCTTCACTGGCTACCGGTTTATTTCTGGGCACAATTCAAAGTGATGGTCATGACCTATAAAGTACTGGTCATGACCTATATATACTCTTGAAACAAGAGGCAAAATGGATTTTTACACTAGACTCTTCACAGCCTAAAGGACTGAATTATAAAATTGACTATTCATGCTTCCTGTAACTTTCACTTACCTCTCGCTCTGTAATCCTTCCCCAACCATCCTGACACCTCACACCTGGGACCATGAGTATGTTTGGTCTCATGCTACTATTTTAAAAAGTTTCAGTCAGTAGTTCTTTACACTTCCTGCAAGGAGAGGGAACCAAGCCCGGCTCTCTCTGTAGCCGTGGAAAGCCACAACAACACCAGAGCCCGCTAGCTGCAAGAAGTGGCCATCCTCACGTATTCTCCTCCTCCTCTTCCTCCTCCCCCCACATGGAGATAACCAGGCCAAAGATCCTCAGCCAGCCACAGCAAAATGGGAGTTGAAGGCTGCACCAAATGCATCAAAAACCTGCTTTTCATCTTCAATTTCATCTTCTGGTTGGCTTGAGGAATAATTCATTGTGGCATTGTGGCTTTGTCATGACACAAAGATGACAACTATCTTGGGCTCTACATTAAATGACCATCAGGCTCCTAGCACATATTATGTTGGCATCTACACTGTTGGAGCAGTGATGATGTTTGTGGGTTTCCTGGGAGGCTATGCTGCTATTCAAAAGTCACAGTTCCTTCTGGAAACATTTTTCACCTGTCTTGTAATACTGTTTGCTTGTGAAGTGGCTTCTGGAATCTGGGGCTTCATTAATAAAGATCAGATTGCCAAAGATGTCAAACAGTTCTGTGACGAGGCAATGATTGAAACAAAGTCAGATAATGAGAACAAGTCAAAGGCATCAAAAACAGTTGTGACAACTTTCCATGAAATGCTAAAATGCTGTAGCACAGGTTCATTTTTGGTACAGCTTTACAATCTGCTAAATCCAAATGACCTCTGCAGTAAAGAGCATCTATCTTCAACATTCACAAATGACTTAAACTGTCATGCAAAAATTCACACTTCCTGCAGGATGGCTCCATACCTCACTGATGGATAACATGAAACATAGCTTCTATACATAGGTAAGGAATCTATTATTGGGGATGCAGTTTACAGTTGTAAATATGGTATAATAGCCTTCTTGATATTTGCAGCTATTTGAAGAAACTTATCTGAAGAAACTCATTGCGAAATGGTGTAAATTCCACAGACTTGCTGTCACATCTGAGTATTTTGAAAGTAAAGTCTGAATGTTTTGAAAACATTTATCATGTGACTATTTTACAGCATAGTTATTTCTATTTCTGTTTTGAATAGTTATAATTATTTGAGTGTTTGGAAAGGATTGACCTTACTCACACATTACTGTATCTTTGTAAAGAGGTGGAAACAAGATTATCCTTGCTTATTTATGTGTCTAGAGGAATTTACTTGTTGGCAATTATGCTTTTGTCTTTCTGGAGTTTCTAAATATATAGTATTGCCAACTATAATCTGGTGTTTTGAAATACTGCAATCACTTGGTGAGGTTGGTCTTGAAAAGTGAGAGATAGTATCCAATATTAATCTGTGATTCAAAATGTTAACCATTTTGTATACTCAAAACTCATTTGTTGCATTGTAAAACCACTGTCATTTGTTCTATAAGGTTCTTTAATCTTCTGTTTATAATAGCTGCGTATTGCTGGTTGGAACAGCGGTAATTACATCCGTGTATACTATATTGAATAGCTGCAAATACATTATTAATTGCTGGTTGGAATCAATGTGAATACTTGATTGTGTGACTGCAAGTATCTAGCTGTGTAAAATAAGGGCACAGATTATATTCAATAATTTGCAGCGACTTGTTATATACTGTAATATATATTATGAGTTTATAAATGTCTGTTCAGTTATTATGTCTTTAATATACATTACATGAATTTTTAATACATTTCCTGTTCACTCGTACTGACACAGTATCTGAATATTGTTTAAAATACACATTCTGTGTGGCAATGGTTCTATAGAATATAACCTTGTAAGTACAGTAGACTATGGATATTATTAGACTAGCGTCTAAAAACACTGTAATTCCATGAATGAAGGTAGCGGAAACATTGTGGCATTATTACATGTATTATCACACATCACTGTAATCACATGAAAGAACTGCCACAGAATTATCGCACGCTGAGCACTAGTGCTTTAAGAACGGGAGTTTACTTTCATGGTTTAGCATGGGCAAGATTTCAGTGGATATTGCGAGAAGACAAGAGTGTACTTAAAACTCCAAAAACACCTAAATAACAAAGTAAATGAACACACAAGCACTGAAGCAAACCTAAAAATGTGCAAGCTAAACAGGACAGTTTATAAAAGGAGCATCCTGTGCTTTGTTTTCACATTCTCACTTGGACATTTTCTCACTGAGGACCGCCCATTCACGCTGTAATCTCGTGATTACAATGGGATGTGGTTTCACACGCCATCAATACCGTTAAAAAAAAAAAGCAATATTGAAGATCTATTCACAGCTTGTCCCATGAATTAGAAGAAAAAACTTTTTCATGGCTGGAGAATGCTGTAACCACGTGAAGAAGATGACGCCATGCAATAGTGGGACCTGTTCACATTACTGTGGCATTGTAATCCTGTGATTTTTGCCTTGTCTGATAATTCCCCATGACAGTGTTTTCAGAGCCTAGCCTCAGTTTTGTTGGCATGACCTATAAAGCTCTACACGGTTTGGGTCCAAACTATTTGAAAAACCATATCTCCTGATACTAATCTGCCAGAATTTTAAGATCATCAGAGGAAGATGTTCTCTTGGTCCCGCCATCATCGCAGGCTCACTTGGTGAGAACAAAAGAGAGAGCCTTCTCGGTGGCTGCTCCCACCCTCTGGAACCCCCTTCCTCAGGAGACTAGGCTGCCCCCCTCCCTGCTTTCCTTTCACCAGCAGACAAAGACACCTTTATTCAAACAGGCTTTTAATTTGTAGCTGTTTACACAGAGGCTTTTCATCGGGGTGTGTATATTTTTGAACTTAAATATGTTTTAAATCATTTTTATTTTATTTATTTTATTGTATTCTAAATTGTATATATTTTTAATTGATGTTTTTGTGAGCCGCTTTGGCTCCCACTCTGAGAGAAAGGCAGTATATAAATAAAGTAAATAAATAAATAAATAAATGTCTGTGAGTATATTAGAGTGTTTAGAGTGATTAATGAACTTAATAAATGAATTAGCAAAATGTTTTGGCTTCTGTCTTCTTCAGTTGCCCAAACTACAGTAATAGTGAATTATATCCAAGGTGGCAGTTTAGAAAAATCTATTTTCAACATTCTTAAGGGGATGATGGTGTTAACTACTGTATTGTCCTCTAGGATCTACAGACTAGGTTGAGACACTGTGGTGTTCCAAGTTAATAAATTTTGGCCACTGGTTGCTCAAGCTTTCTGGTCAGTATTGGAGACTTGTGATCCCTGAAACATGTATGCAACTCTGTGATTGTTTTCCCCATGTACTGCAGTTGACATCTACATTCAGTCAGGTTAGTAAGATTGTAGGACCGACTGGTAGGTAATGTTTTGTTTAATACAGTAAGTCCTGTCAGTCATGAAGCTTCTAAAAGTGACTGTCTTCTTAAGAGACATACGGGTTATGTAACAGTGGAATCACAAGGATATGATCCAGGACTGCTGATTGGTGTTTTCAGAACAGTTTTACCAGCAATCTCCACAGATTAGCTACGTGGTGAAAAGGTGAATCATTTTAACATGGAACATCACAGCTACTCTAATTTGTCTCTGTTTGAAATTAAGGTGCCGTCTCTTTTAAGTACTTTGGATAAAACGGAAGATTTCTGGTTCCGTAGACTTGACACTTTAAAACTGTATAGTCTCAAACTAGAGGATGATACTTAGAGTGTTTTTAAAACACTCTAATAAATATATAATTTTAATTGTCTATTCCTGTGTTTCTTAATGACTTTGTCAGAGGTGCTGTTGTTTGTTTGTTTGTTTTAAATCACACGTGTGCATACACACACACACACACACAGAGAGAGAGAGAGAGAGAGAGAGAGGGAGGGAGACCAAGACTGCACAAATGCACAGTTAACACAGCACAAATTACAAATTAGGTAACAAATTAGGTATAAAACAAAATTCAGAACTGGTTAATGACAGAGAGTGTTAATACCTTTATTAGCACCACTAAAATGTCACAAAACTGGCACAAGTTTCACATTCTCCAGAAGTATTTGTCAAGCAAAATGGTACAAAAATTAAGCAGTAGGGAACAAAATAAGAAAGACCAAAATCTGGTGTACTGTGTCTCTCTATAGCTGCAAGATGGAGACTACATCCTCAGTTAAGAGAAAAGGTGTTAGAAGTATCAGGTTACAGCATGCTCTTCATCCACTAGAAAATCACCAGAGAATTACTCATCATTGTCTTTTTGAAGGTCACTGGGTGCATCTACACTGTAGAAAAATGCAGTTTGACACCACTTTAAGTGCTGTAGCTCCATCCTATGGAATCCTGGGATTTGTAATTTTAGAAGGTCTTTAGCTTTCTCTGCCAGAGAATGCAGGTGCCTCACAAAACTACAAATTCCAAGATTCTGTAGGATGTAGCCATGGCAGTTAAAGTGGTGTCAAATTGCATTGTTTCTACAGTGTTGATGCACCCAAAAACTCCTGTGTTGATTTAGAACAGAAGCATGGAATACCACAGCAGTTTCTGTATCAAGAAGACTGGAGATTAAATTTTAACAATAGTACACAATTTACATAGTTTACCTAACACTCACATTCCGTTTCAAATGACTTTTAACTAGTGGTCTGAGAGAAGTGGAAGCCACAATTTAGAACATTGTTTAATATGATGTATGTATTATATGTTCATCCTTGCTGTGTGCCTTCAAGTTGTTCCCAATTTATGGCAATCCTAAAGCTACCCTATCATGAGGTTTTCTTAGCAAGATTTGTTTAGAGCAGGTTTTGCCTTTGCCTTCCTCTGAGGACATTTTCAGACACGTCTTACCATGCTAGAAGCTTTCAGGAGAGCTTCGGTGCTGCCATGCAGCAGGAAATCCATTTTAAACAACACCGTCCCTCTGGAGAAATTGTCCATGTCACTTCCGTGTAGGACTGGAGCCGGCCGCACCATATTTTATTCACAGACAACTTTCGTGAATAAAATCTGGCGAAATATGGCACGGCCGGCTCCAATCCTACACGGAAGTGACATGGACGATTTCACCAGAGGGACGGCCTCGTCCGAAATGGAGTCCCTGCCGCGCGGCAGCGCCAAAGCTCTCCCAAAAGCTTCTAGTGCATTAAGACATGTCTGAAAATGTCCTGAGACTGAGAGAGTATGACTTGCTCAAGGTCAACCAATGGGTTTCCATGGTCCAGCAAGAATTTGAACCCTGGTCTCCCAGTAACCTGGTCCAACATTAAAACAACTACAACATGCTAGATCTCTCCACGCTCATCCGATGAGCATAAACCAAAGGGCAGAGCTGGTGATGACCGAGACACTTGGAGGTATTCATTCTTCATAAGACCACTTATGTCAAAACTGACTTGACAGCAAATAACAAGTGTGTGTATGCCTTCAAGTGGCCTGTCGACTTACTGCATTCCTTGAATTTCAGGCAAGGAATAGTCAGGTGATTTTGCCAGTTCCTTCAAACTAGATACAGGGAGTCTACTGACCACACGATGGCAGCAAAATACCAAATAAACTATTCTTTAAGGCTGGACTCTTAAAAAAGCACAAGTGATGTGGGGGGGGAACCCTTTTAAGAATCGCCTACAGGGTTCCAGAGGGATGAACTCGCCCCACCCAGCTGAATTTGTCATTGGCCAAGATAGAGATCAGCATACTACTGAGGCCAAGGCTACAACTGAAAGATCCTATCTCCTTATACAAGCCAGCTAGACTTTTAAGATCTGAAGGGAGGGCTTTCTCTCAGTCCCACCACCTTTGCAGGCACATTTGGTAAGAATGGTAAACAGCCTTTTCCCATGGCTGCTCCCAGTCTTGTGGAACTACCTTCCACAGGAGATCCAATTGACCCCTTCCCTGCTCTCTTTCCACTGGCAGATGAAGACCTTTATATTCAGACAGGCCTTTGAATTTTAATTATGGAGCAATTGTGTGTGTGTGTGAAATGGTGTGCTATATTTTTTTAAATATTTTATTAGAAATAATGTTTTAAATCTGTACTAAATGTTTTAAACTGTTCTTAAGCATATTATTGTCTAATTCTTTTTTAACATTTATAAATGAATGTTTAACATTATCTTTTCAGAATTAGAATCATAGAGCTGGAAGAGACCTCAAGGGCCATCCAGTCCAATCCCCTGCCATGCAGGAATACACAATCAAATCATTCCTGACAGGTGGCCATCCAGGCTCTGTTTAAAAACCTCCAAAGAAAGAGACTCCACCACACTACGAGGCAGTGTATTCCGCTGCCGAACAGCTCTTAGGACTTTTTCAGACGATCTTTGCAGCGCAAGGATCAAGTGGGAGAGCTTCATAGCTGCGGCATGGCAGGGGGTCCATTTCGGACGACACCGTCCCTGCGGCGAAATCGTCCATGTCTCTTCCGTTTAGCATCGGAGCCTGCCGCGCCATATTCAGCCAGATTTTATTCACGGACAATCTGTGTGAATAAAATCTGGCTGAATATGGCGCGGCAGGCTCCAATGCGAAACAGAAGAGACACGGATGATTTCGCCGCAGGGACGGCATCGTCCGAAATGGACCCCCTGCCGCGCTGAAGCTACGAAGCTCTCCTGCTCAGTCCTTGCGCTGCAAGGATCGTCTCAAAATGTCCTTTCTGTCAGGAAGTTCTTCCTAATGTTTAGGTGGAATCTCTTTTCCTATAGTTTGAACCTATTGCTCTGTGTCCTAGGAGATTTTCACATGGGCTATATATCCCATGGCAGGAACAGAACAGGGTCCGAAAAAGTTTTCCCTTTCAGACGACACCAACCCTGTTCTGTCCTGTGCCTGCTCCCGTGCCTGTTCTAGAATAATGTATTCACGATGTTTCATAGTGAATAGACCACCCATTCCGTGTCTGTCACAGAATCACAGGTGTACGAACAGGAACCCCGTTCCTGCTCCGAAATGACAGCCGCAGTGGGGAGGACCGTGCCAAGCACTTCTGGGCACGATCTGGACATCCAGGTAAGTGGCACCCTTTATTTTACCTTCCCTGTTTTGATTGTGTACTTTAAAGTGTGTTTTTGTGCTTGGTGAACTGATTTTATGTTTGGGGGGCTTTTTAGTTTTGAATTTACCGCCCGGCCTTTCTCTTGCAAGAACGGCCAGGATTTCAGCCAGCCCGTCATAAATGAAGCCTTACAATGGCTGCATTTATGGCCGGCCAGCGAGGGGAGGGGGAGCCTGTCCCTGCCGTGGAATTAAGGTAAGTGTGTGAAAGCTTTACCTTATTCCGTGGCAGGAACAGGAGAGGAGGTGGTGAGGCAGTAATGGGGCATTTTGGCTCCGTGTGAAAATCTCCCTAGTCTCTGGAGCAGAAGAAAACAAGCTTGCCCCATCCTCAGTATGACATCCCTTCAAATATTTAAACATGGCTATCATGTCGCCTCTTAACATTCTTGCTCCTGTTGTCATGTATGGAAGAAGTAGCCCCTTTTGTTATCTAATTCTTCATCTGTAATAGCCAACAAAAACATCTCTGGTAATATTATAAAATCCACCTTTAATTTTTTTTTAATTAATATATGTATCCTGAATCAATAGCTTTTCAGTTTCTTACAAATCTACCATATATGAAATAAAGAACCTTCCTTCTCTTGCCATCCTCAACACTGATTTGATATATTTTTAGACATATTCAACAACTTATTTGGAGTTAAATACCATCTATACATAATCTTGTAAATATTTTCTTTTCAATTATAGTACTACCCAACATAAATTTTACATCTTTGGTCCACATTTTCCCCCACACATCCATTTGAACATTATGCCTAAAATTTGGGGCCCATCTTATCATATAATCCTTTGCCGATCTCTCTCTAGCTGGAACACGACCAGAGGAGGGCGACCAACATGGTGGGAGGTCTGGAAGTCAATGCCCTATGAAGAGTGGCTTAGGGAGCTGGGTATGTTTAGTCTGGAGAAGAGAAGGTTGAGCAGTGACATGATAACCATGTTTAAACATTTGAAGGGATGTCATACTGAGGATGGAGCAAGCTTGTTTTCTGCTGCTCCAGAGACTAGGACATGGAACAATAGACTCAAACTACAGGAAAAGAGATTCCACCTAAATATTATTAGGAAGAACTTCCTGACAGTAAGAGCTGTTCGGAAGAGGAATACGCTGCCTCAGAGTGTGGTGGAGTCTCCTTCTTTGGAGGTTTTTAAACAGAGGCTGGATGGCCATCTGTCGGGAATGCTTTGATTGGGTACTCCTGCATGGTTGGACTGGATGGCCCTTGTGGTCTCTTCCAACTCTGTGATTCTATGATTCTAATTTCAAGAGGTATTTATAGACTTTTTAAATTACATGCTCATCATCTTTAAACATCATTTTTTTAAAATACAATTTTTAAAAGAACCAGAAGCTCTGTCAAGATTTGAACCTAGCAACCCATATTGCCCTTAAAGCTCTGTAACATGATGCTAGTAAAATGAAGCAAAAGAAGACTGAGATTTCATTTGGAGTTGGGACATTCTGGTATATGATGAGTTAACCTTGCCATTGAGGAAGTGGAAGGGGAAACAGTGAGAGCTTGCTGGTTATTATGTGGGTGTGTCAGTTTGTTTGATAACCTTGGCTAAACCGTGAATCACTTCAGGTTCTACCATGGTGGACTTTGGTTGTTTGGGGTGACTATAGAGGAACTGTAGGAATTAGTCAGTTCTAGAATGGTCATGTTACAAGCTGATTGTGTTGCCCTTTAAAATTACAAAGCTTCTGGAGGCAACACTGCCAGGGCTTCTCTGGAATGGTTTCTTAATTAGCCCCTTTGCTCACTATCTTTCTCTATCCAATTATAGCAAACTGGGCTCCAATCCTGCCCACAACAGACCAGAGAGGAAATAGGAGAATGAGACAGAGACAGGAGACAGGCGGTAGAAGTCCCTGCTGTTCTGTCTCCTGCCACCTCATTCCTTTCAATGGGAACACCCATAGGCTACAATCAAGCTGGCAATTCTAGATGATTCCATATGATGCCTATGCAGTGCTTGGAAAAGTAATTTTGGAGACTACATGTTCCAGAATCCTCCCCACCAGCATAGATAATGACTGTCCTGGGGGATTCTGGAAACTAAGTCCAAAAATTATTTTTCCAAGCTCTGCCCCAGAGCATATGCATCTGAATAATAAATGAGGGTTGAAGAAGAGCTAGATCTGAAGAGCACAGCCATAGCCAGGATTTGGGAGGAGGCATCCTGGCACTATGTTGATTCCAGCTGTAATGCTGAATTCTGTCTTCTTCATGTCAGCATCACTTCCATTTTATCTGCATCTACTACATGAGTGTGCTGTGATCAAGAACCTACGTTCCTCATAATTTTTAAGACAGCCTCCTTTTCACAGCTACTATGCTTTTAAAGGCAGCTTTACAATTGTGTAATAAAATAAGCTCTCTCTTATGTAAAATGTGTGTAAAGAAAGCTTCACCGTTTATATTTCTGTCCACTTGGCTGCTACTAAAAAAACAGGGTGGTGAGCAGTGAAAAACTACTCTCCTGAATGTTAAAAACTGCACTCAAGGCACCATATCATCACATAGAACTTTTGGCCCTCCACATCTTTTTGACTACACCTCCCACAATCCTTCACTAAAGGCCATGCTGAGTGGGGTTGGTATAAATCGTAGGTCAAGGCATCTGAACAAAGGTCATTGTTTAGGACCTGAACTTGGTAACTTAGGTCCTGTCTATAAGGTCAAAATAATACGAATGCAGTGCAAAAGATCGGCGATCCACTCAAATGATAATTCAAACAAATACGTGTCATTTGGAAGGGGGGCAGTCAACTCCACCACAAAGTCCATGTGCATCATGTCCGGGGCTTCATACGGATTTTCTGAAAAGCTCCGTACAACTTCCAAATGTGTGACCGTTTTGAGCACTCATGTTCACACAGATATGAACAGGCAGTATAATCTGATTGGCTGGACAAGCACAGGGGACAGGGCTAGCAAAGAGAGAAAACAGCTGCGGCTGCCATATTGGATTTTCAGCTAAGCGAGGGTCCAGTAAGTCGATCAAACAGTGATCTCATACTCTTTATTTATTTATTTATTTGTAAGTAAGTGTTGCTTGTGCGCACCATCCAAAACTTTTTTTTAAAATGGTGGTGGCAAATTTGAAATTGCGAGTAAATCACTTGCTGCCGCCATCTGGCTAGGGGGTCATGTGAAGTTTAGGGGGGCTCTTTTGGCCATGTAGACAGGTTGCATTGTTGCGAACACATGCCTTTTTGAAAGAGTTTGTATTTTTCCCCCTCGTATAGACAAGAACTTAGGTAACTGTTTATTAAAATGGTTGGTAGGATTAGAAAGGCAAGGTGTGGTTAAAATGAACAATGTGCACACCTTAGTTGTGTAACCTTTCCTTCCCAATATTCACTTCACCTCTGAACATTCTGTGCTCTATAGGTTTTCAGTGGTTTTTTTCCAGGCTGTGAAGCTGTGTTTTGGAAGAGTTTATTTCTGACGTTTCACAGGCATCAGTGACTGGCATCTTCAGAGAATGGTTGGTTAGGAGTCGGGGGGGGGTGTTATATACTGTGAGCCCCTGTTGGAGGGGATATGTAAATTTGTGTATTTGAATGGCTTGTTTCTGGGTGGAGATATGCACGGAGGATTAGTGTCTGTTTGGCTAATGGTCCATTGTCTGCTGAAAGTCCCGCTGTCCCTGGGTGGAGTTAATCTGCATGTGTTAAGCTTTGATTTTAGTGTTTTTCAGGACTGGCAGACAGATTTTATTTACTTTCAGGGTTTCTTCTTTCCTGCTGAAGTTGTCCAGGTGTTTGTGGATTTCAATAGCTTCTCTGTGCATTCACAGAAAACCTATGGATGCTGACTGTGAAAGCCTTCGACTTCACATTCTGTGCTCTATTTCTTCAAGGAGAGGTTTGAAAATCAGATCTTCTGTCACAGGAGAAAAATAGATAGCCACATGATAACATCAACCAGCATACTTTAAGGGCAAGGTTAATGACCCATTAAGATTAACAAGGCAGTTCATTCATATTGAACTCAAATGAGATATGCAAGAGCAGAGAAAGTACAAGCCCAGCTGGCTTTCATGATTTTGCAGACACAGGTCAGCATAATATGGAGGAATGGGTTGAAAAAAATAGGCCCACATTCACTGATACTAATGCAGTTCTCAAGGACATGGAATCTCTATCCAGCTTGCCAGGGAATGAGAAAGCAGCCAACTACTTTCCAATATGTATTTCAGCTAAAAAGAATGAAGGGGGTCCAAAATGCTGCTGTAATTTAAGTTAGGATACTCCATATATATATGTATATATATATATATGGCACAAATTCTGTACAGATACTGTTTTCCATGTGTGCACCCAAAGCTGAGAATATGCATGTCTTAGGAAACTGATGTTTGACTAAGGAGTAAAAATGATGCACTGTAAAAATGATTAAACATGTTACACTGAATGTGTGCTTCTATATACACCAATTCAGTTCCTTGGTGGATTTCATTTATTACCTCTCTTTTCACTATAGGGGTATATCTATACATGGGTAATCATTAGTCTAAGTATGACTTATCTGAGATGTATATTTGACATTGTGCTAACAGACATATGTGTGAATCCTCTGTCTTTCTTGCTGTGGATGCTTTGTTGGTTGAAGTGGTAAGAGCAGGTGATATGTGGATGTATTATTATTTAACTACCTCTCTCTCTCTTACACACACACACACAGATATCAATTACCTCTGTATGGTATATATGTTAGTCACATTCACACTTGATATATTTTGATGTACATCTAAAATAGTATAGGTGTGTGATGTGTGGGCAAAAGGTGAAGATTTTTTTTAAAAAATGTAGGTGATACATGTGCCTCTCTCTGCTTTCTCTATTTTTTTAATTATCTGCCATTCTGACCTTTGCTACACTGTAGATAGATGCTTTGCTGAATATGTTCCTGTTTGTCCTCTCCACCCTGTGCCAGCCAATTCTTTTGCAAGCCGACCACACCTGCCATTCTGCATTGGCTCGTGGCCACTCCGTCCTGCAGGCACACTGGTACTGTGAACCTTGACTTTTCTTCTGTAGCAAAGAAAAGAGGCAAAGCCTGTGATCTCAGAGTAGAAACCTGTTCTCCCATCCACCACAGGACAAAGGGAAGAGACTGTCACATTATATATTTCCTTGGATCATTTCAAAACATAGGTATTGGGGGCATCTTGGAACTGGCAGAGATGCAAGATAGGATAGAGACTCCAGACCAGTTAGAGGCCAACAGGGAGACCCCAGGAATCACAGAGATCAAAGTTGTGATAGTGGGCGATGGAGGCTGTGGAAAGACATCACTACTCATGGTCTTTGCAAAAGGAGAATTCCCCAAGGTAAGCCTCCTCTTGTCTACAGGATTGCTCCCCCATCCCTACAATCTGCCTACATACCCCTCTTTGTAATTTGTTGTGATGTTTCTTATTCAAAACAAATTGTCCATACATATTCCCATGACCCCATGAACTCCCTAAGGTTATTTTCCTTGCCTTCCTGGAACCTCTGACTTGTTAAATTCTAGTGACAGATATAACGAAACTGTTATCTCCATTTCTCTTGAAATGTGTATCTTGGTGCAGGTTCCATCTGACATTTCCCTGAACAACTAGTTCAGTAGGGAAAACTTGAGCTGTGGCCAGGAATACTAGTACAACCCTATTTAGCTTTACTAAAATATTTCTTTATTTGGCAAAGATTGGACAAAATCCAGCATTACAGAAATCCCCATTAGCACAATGGAATGTTGCTGTTCTCTATCCCAATGTGAAACTCACTCACACACATCCCATATTTCGCACCAAGGTTCCCCAAAACCTCCAGAACAGATTAGGTGAGCATAGAGAGCTTTGAGCAATTTGTTTCACAGGTGGATGATGTTCTGCTTCCAGACAGGCACAGCTGGATTTCACTCCACTGTATTGTATCAGACACAATAAGATTTGAACAGATCAGAAGTATGCTGAAGTGTTGAAGTTTTCAAGGAAAACAAAAGCGCTTTGACAAGTAAGAATGGTTTTGGTTATTCCAGAGAAGGATGAGATAGAAAATTTTTCCAACAGGATGGTTTGGATCTACATGACATGGTTAGACCTGACACCTTTGCGCAAATACAGTTGTCCCTGGGGTTTGGTTCCAGGACCTCCACATGAATACCAAAATCCATGGATACTCAAGTCCTGTTATATGCAATGGCATAGCAAAATGGTGTCCCTTCTCTCTCTCTCTCTCTCTGGCTTTTCTTCGCAAAGCTTGCAGAAAGTGCGGGATAAAATCAAGGTTTGCTTATTGGATTATTATTTTTTAAAGAATATTTTCAAGCCATGAATACTTAAATCTGTAGATACGGAGGGACAACTGTACCCCTTAAAAGTTTTAAAGGGATCTTTATAGTTTTAACTTTTACCTGCATCTCTTTTACCAATAAGAAATAATTTTGTAGCACTTTAAAACTAACAAATGTATTATGGCAGAAGCTTTCATATGCTAGAATCCACCCCATCCAATGTTGGCAAGTATATGTATATTAAATAAATAAAAAAATAAATATGTAGAGACAGGAAAGTTAATGAGGAAAATGACACATTTATACAAAAAGGCTGATTTAAAAAAAAATGTTGGTTATGTTTACATTGACAATGAGATGTCTGTTTTAATTCCTAACCTGGAAGTTTGATTTCTGATATTTTATTGTACTAAATGCCTTACTGGAGTGCAGGTGGAAAATGCCATCCATGATTTCAGTCCTTTCCTTCGCTTGCTTCCCACCATCTCAGGAGAGAAGAAAACAGCTGCATGAATTTTTGAAAACCCCTTTTCTCACCAACCAATTTACTGATTGGAAATATGTGGGGATAGAAGGAAAGACACACACAAGGAGGATGTGGAAATAAAAATCTTTATCGATAAACAAGAAGTAAAAGTTGAACCATCAACAATACCTCACAATAATAATCTGAATCTTATATACATTATTGATAAATGTTAGTTTAAAAAAAATAATTTCAAGAAATGACAACTAGCAAGAGGAATTATTTCAGAAGCAAGGGAAACACATTCTTATTTGTAATATGAAAACCAAAAGCAACCTCAGGGAAGACCACCACTGAGCAAGGCATGCCTTAACACGTAGTTTATCTTCACACTTAGGGCCATATATATTGGGTGGCAACAATAAGTGAACATCAGCAGCTCTTACCCGTTCCAGATTGTAAGAGCTGCTGCTGCTGCTGCTGCTTCATACCCATACCAGGGTAGCACATTACTCAAACCAAAAGTGAATGGCGATGCTCCTTCTTCTCTTACTTTACATCTAGGACAGCAGAAATATCTGGAAGAAGATAGATAAACTAGGTTTTTTTCCATTTAAATCCATTTATTTCTAGCAATCAAAAACAATCATAGCCATCTGGTCATATATTAAAATAAAGATAAAAGAGTCCTATATTCATTCTTCATTTATTAAAACACCTTATCTAAAAACTAATACTGTAATTAGGTACACACTTTTATACATGCATGACTTCTTAACAGGGTTTGTAGTATTTGTAATCCCCATTTGGACAAAGTGACTGGGCTATATGTGGAATATTTAGAAACTGCATTAATATTCTCAGTGAGTCACAAGAAACCTTCAACTTAATAACAGTCACAGCATTTCAGTTCATTGGGGGGAATAAGTTTCTTTTAAAAATTTCCAAGTTGAGCATATCTATCTGCAATTTTAGAACCATTTTGACAAACATTTTAATATACTACAGTAGGCCCCCCATATCCGTGGGGGTTCAGTTCTGAAACTTACCACAGATACTGGAAACTGTGGATAACAGCGAAAACCATTGAAAATAATGGGACTTCTGGTTTAAAATACTGTAAAGGAGCCTTGGAGGACCTAGAAAATGTCAAGAGAAGATACCTCTCTAGGCATTTTCTAGGAAGATTCTATGGTATTCTGAAACCAGAAATATTGGTTCCACAGATACTGGGGTCCTACTATATTCTCTATTTCTGGCCAAAATGCACTTGCTAACCCCCTCCCTCCCCAGCTGTTCAACTCTTTCCAAATCTTCCTCCCCTCCTTTTTTTTCAGCAACATATGTGTTCTTGTTCTTGCTATCACTCTCTGATGTTCTGTTCTCTCCATCTACATGATGTGCATTCTCACTCACAGGGTGAACCCACCTGGTAGCAGGTGCTAGATATAGAGCAAAGCTTCATTTGAGAAACAAACTGGGAGGTGTGACGTAAGAGGAAATGACTATAAAATACTATCTACCGGGGAAATTTTCAGCTCTAGCATAATGGTAGCTGTGGGAAACCTGTGGCCCACTACAACTCCCATCACCCCAGCTATGCTGGCTGGTAGCCAACAACATCTGGAGGGCAACATGTTTTCCGCCTCTGTAGTACCTGATTAAATAGTCCAATAAGATAGCCTTCACTTACTTCTTCACATACATACTTCACTCTTTCCTTTTTCTAGGTTTATATCCCAACAGTGTTTGAGAAGTACTCTGCCCTCTTTCGCATCAGTGGCAAACAAGTGGAGATCAGTCTCTGGGACACAGCAGGTAAGTGTGTCTGTGTGCATTTAGTCAGCTGAAAGCGAGTGTTATAACATGGTAGAAAAATATTAAGGTGCATTCTCCAGGCAAAGAGTTGTTTTGTCTGCCTTCAAATCATTTCCGACTTATGGCAGCCCTAAGGCAAACCTATCACAGGGTTTGACTTTGTCTTCCTCTGAGACTGAGAGAGTGTGACTTGCCCACAATCACCATGTAGGTTTCCATGGCCAAGCAAGGATTCAAACACTGGTCTTCTCAAACCACTACTGTTTTCAAGTTATATGGATGTCTTCTGCTAGTAGAAAGTTAAATGTTACTTGAATTTTTTAAAAAACTAATACTATAATTATTACTAATTTGTTGTTGCTGTGTGCTTTCAAGTCATTTCTGAATCATGGTGACTCTAGGCAAACCTATCGTGGAGTTTTCTTGGAATGATCTATTCAGAGCTGGCTTGCCCTTGCCTTCTTCTGAGGAGAGACTTGCCCAAGGTCACTCAGTGAGGTTTCCATGGCATAGGAGGGATTTGAATCCTGGTCTCGCAGTGTCTTAGTTCAACCCTCAAACCACTAACATTGTAACATTGGCTCACAATCGTTACTAATATTAGCATATGAATTTTGGTCACAGGTAGGAATGTTGGCTACTCAGCCAGCAGATTCACTTCGGGAAAGGGAAGTCTGGAAAGTAAGGGCGTGGGGAAATGCAGAGGTGTTTGGAGTAATGGTACCAAGGCTTGTTTTATCTTTCAACAAAACTATGATATTCAAACATAGTTTTGCTCTGACAGTAGTATGGCTCCATCACACGGTGCTTCATGTATGATGGTTTCCCCACTCATAGTTATAAGCTATGAGGAGATGTGCAGAAATAAAGTATTCCATTCCAGACCAGCCATGCAGAGGTCCTTAGAATTTCTATCATAAATGAGTAGCCTAGAATAGACATCTGTGGAAGGACAAAAGGGCAGGTTAGAAAGCCTTCTACTCCCCACCACCAAGTGACTGATAAAGACCAGTCCTCACCACTACTATGTTTGTTCATAGCTGGAGAGGGTTGTGATGATGTGTTGGTGCCTTTCTGCCAGCCTGTGCTAGTAGAAATGAATGCCATATCCATGTCCAGAGGCCTCCATTGTGGATGGAATGTTGTCCTTGATGACAAACTCCACAATTGGGTGTTTATGGGAAGGGCTAGTTGTGACTTTGAATTCATCAATCCAACCAAGACCAACATGAATCTGTCAGTACCACCAGCTCTGAAGTGGGTACAGCTCATTTCCTCTCTCGCCCAATCCCCATTGCTGTCAGTTGTGGGGGAGGAACTAAACACACAGCAACTTTGGGGATCAAGGGGTTCCAGTCATGCCTCATGACTCCTTCCTAGTCACAAGGGATGATGTTGATGATAAAGGCAGACCTTAAGACTGGTGATAAGGAGGATCAGATTCGTGCTGCAAAATGAACAAAATTCCCCAAAAGGCATATAGCTGGTGACATAACTTGGGTTATTTAGGCAAAGGCTTAAGACAAGTGGACTAGGCAAAGCTGTTAGATGTTAACTGCTTGGAAGTTCTATTTCAAAGTTCACTATTAAACAGGATCATCTTCCACATCTGGAACCACTTGGTTCAGTGGGAACTACTCACAAGTAAATGAGCATAGGATTTTAGGCTTGATGGAACTAATAGAAGTTATTCTAATTATAATGGGTCTTTAGTTCCCTAGATTATGAGATGTTACAGGACTGAACCAACATTTACAGTTGTCCCTTCATATCCACTGGGGTTGGGTTCCAGGATCCCCCGTGGATACCAAAATCTGTAAATACTCAAGTCCTATTATAAGCAATGGCAAAGCAAAATGGTGCTCCTTATAGAAAATGGCAAAATCAAGGTTTGCTTTTTGCATTATTATTTTTTAAAGAATATTTTCAAGCTGTGAATACTTAAATCCATGGATACCAAATCCATAGATACGGAGGGACAACTGTATACATTTAAGTACCTGAAGTTTCTCTTAGGCAAGTGGGAAAGAATTCAGAGAAAGGGAGGGATTTACAGCTACTCTTTGGGCTACTGTCTGCTTTTGGGGCTGCTAAAACAGAAATATGATCATGCGGCCATCCAGATGTTGTTGGACTTCCTACTCCCACCATCCCTCAGCATGAGCTATGGCTAGAGCTGATGGAAGCTGCTGTCTAACAATACCCGAAGAGCCACATGAATGCCATACATGCTACAAGAACTCAAGGAAAGGCCTGTTAAAAACAGAATATTATCTATTAGTTTTACCACAGCCTGCAATCCTATAACCACTTACCTGGTAGTAAGCCCCATTGAACTAAACCACTTATTTCTGAGTAGACACACATATGTTTGTGATGTAAGCCACCTTGGCACTATATAATGGAAATGCAAAACATACATCTTTTTTATAAACATGTAAGAAGTCTAGCTGTGGATATTTTGGACTGTGAAATGTGATGAGGAGTCTGTTGATTAATGTGAGAGGTCTCTTAATTAAAAGCATTTACACAAAGCAGTTATGCCTATATCAGAGGTAGATCTTGTATTAAAAAGGGGAAACAATGCATAGATAACAGCTTCTTCTCCACTCCACCCAGGGCAAGAAGAATATGACAGGCTCCGCCCACTCTCATATAATGGAGCTCATGCAGTTATCATATGCTACGATGTCACCAATCCCAACAGCTTCAACAACGTTCTCATAAAGGTAACAAGGCTATCTGGTACTTCCAGGATATCTATGTGAACTCAGTGAAAATAGCTGCCTCTGGCATTTATGGAATAGGTGACAAAACTGGTACAGGTTGAGTCTCCCTTATCCAAAATGCTTGGGACCAGAGGTATTTTGGATTGTAGAATACTTCAGATTTTGGAATACTTGCATATACATAATGAGATCTTGGAGATGCGGCCCAAGTCTAAACACAAAATTCACTTATTTTTCATATACCTCTTATACACATAGCCTGAAGCTTAGTCCTAGGAAGGGAGAGAAACCCCTTGATTTTCTGCTGTGGGGGAAGGCCCTAATCCACTTCAGAAACGGAGAATCTGCAGCCTGCTGGGTGCAAAGTGGAGAACGGTTTTACAGAAACATTCGAAGTTGCAGTCTCGCGATACCATGTAGTTGCGTAGCATAATGTTTCTTAATTAAAAGGGAAGCATGTGCTGTTGAAGAGCAGAAAATGATGCATAGGAGAGGGAGGAGGGGAAACCTCTGCGGCAGCGGAGATTAATTGAAGAGGGAGGAGGGGAAGAGGAGCATAGTTGGCCAATGTGGTCTGTAGGAAGGAAAATTAAGTATTTTCATAAAGTTGTAGGAACAGAATTTTGAGCAGCATGTGATAGGCAGTGCTTCCATGAAGCAATACTGTATATCCGTTGCCTGCTAAAGTGAGACAATCACTTCTAACAACCCTAGTGTGCTAAACGTCTTGGTTGTGCTTCATCAGAAAAGTCTCTAGATTCTTGCTCAGTTAACGATGAAATCTATCCATCAAGATCACTGTCCTACTCAAGGGGTAGGCAGAAGGTAGATTTAGATCCACTAGTAGATCTCAGCTTCTTTTTTTTAAATTCTTATACTCAAAACAATTTCTTGGCCTCCTTTCATTCTAAGTAACTTTCATTCCTTTACACAAAGCACCAGTTGATGGACCTCTGAGTTCCAGTGAAAAAGAAAGCAGTATGAAGTCTGCCCATCCCTGTACTAATCCATTCCTCTCCCTTTCTCACTTTTTTTAGTGGTACCCTGAAGTGAAACATTTCTGCAAGGGGATTCCAATACTGCTTGTTGGCTGCAAGACTGACCTAAGAAAGGATAAAGTTCATCTCAGGAAGCTGCATCAAGAACAACTGGAACCCATCACATACCAGGAGGTAATACAAACAGCCTTGTGTATGTACCTCAGATGTGCATGCAACACTTGGTACAGCATCAGCTGGATTAAGAAGCTAAGAAGACCCATGTTGGATCAGACCAAAAATCTATCTGTCCACACAATGGTCAATTTGTTGCTTATCAGAAACCCACCAGCAGAATATGAGTTCATCTATACCCTCCATCTCACATTCCCTAGCAGCTGATGGTGCAGGAAGTGTCAGAGGTAGTGGTGGCAGCAGCAGCCGAAACTCCTCAGAGATAGTGAAGACACATCCCTGAGGAGTATAATAATGCGCAGGGCTTCAGGGGGAATGCAGGGGTGTTTATTTTGCCCAAATAAGCTCCACTTTATACTTGATTACACTGAATTTCATTGCCATTTTGCTACCTATTGGAAAGATCCTTTAACAATTTCACCCCCCAGCCTAAATAATTTAATATCATAGAATCACAGAATCATAGAGTTGGAAGAGACCACAAGAACCATCCAGTCCAACCCCCTGCCATGCAGGAATATACAATCAAATCATTCCCGACAGATGGCCATCCAGCCTCTGCTTAAAAACCTCCAAATAAGGAGACTCCACCACACTCCAAGGCAGTGTATGCCACTTCTGAACAGCTCTCACTGTCAGGAAGTTCTTCCTAATGTTTGGATGGAATCTCTTTTCCTGTAGTTTGAACCCATTGTTCCATGTCCTAGTCTCTGGAGCAGCAGCAAACAAGCTTGTCCCATGTTCAGTATGACATCCCTTCAAATATTTAAACATGGCTGTCATGTCATCTCTCAACCTTCTCTTCTCCAGACTAAACATGCCCAGCTCATGAACAAATTAAAAAGCTCTAGTCCCAGTAGAGATCCCAGAGGAATCCTATTACTCCATTTCAAAAACTGGCTACTTACTCCTACACTCTGCTTTCTATTATTCAACCAGACTTCTCCTCTCCTCATGACTGCTGAGTTGGTTCAGAGGTCATTGGTGGGAGACTTTTATCAAAAGATTTTCAGAAGTCCAAGTAGACAGTGTTTACCTGATGACTCTTGTCCGCACAAATAATTTGATACTTCTAAAAATCTCTAAAAGTTTAGTGAGATAGGATTTATCTTTCCAGAAGCTTTCTGGATTTTTTTTTTCCATCAGAAATAGATCACACGCAAAAACCTAACTTTCAGGTCACATTATTCAGCTTCTCTGCACATTTTCATGCTTGCTGATAATGAGGAATGGCAATCAAAGCTAAGTGGAGCAGTGCAGCTCTGGATGCAGTGCAAGGGGATTTCTAGAGATGTATATTGAGCAGGAGGAGCCTACCATTTAGGAGGATGAGCAAATTATCAGATATTCAAATGATTATGATGATTTATTAATTCTGACATCACCAATTTAGATTTTCTATCTCAAGGAATATGATTTTGGGGCAGGTGTGGGAATCATACAGCTCTCTACATGTTGGTGGACTGCTATTCCGAGCACTCCTCACCATTGGCTACAGTGTCTTAGGATGGATGGGAGTTGCAATCCAACAACATTTGGAGGTTTGCATGATTTCCGCCCCTGTTTTAAGCCATGTCTGCTGTTAAGCAGTTGTATGCCTTCTTTTTAGGGAACACTTTGTTCTCAAACCATTCACTACATTCTGAAGGAGATAAATTCTACTCTCTTCTCTCTTCTTCTTCTCCCACCTCCCTCCTCTACATGCACCATTTGCAGGGAGAGGCCTTAGCTCAGAATCTCCATGCAGTTGCCTACCTTGAATGCTCTGCCCGCTTTCAGGAGAATGTGGCTGACATCTTTTCAGAGGCCTCCAAAGCAGCCTTGAATATAATGAAGAAAAATCAGCGCAGGCGCAAACTCAAGAGAACTTGCCTGCTTTCTTGATCACACCCACCCTTTCTTCTTCCTTCCAAATGGTCTGGAGAGTTCTCGGTTCTTCTCAGTGATCTCAGCTTCTCTTGGTGGGATGGAACCACTTTTAATGTTTTGTACAGAAAAGTGAAGTCAACAGGAGGCTTCCTACTCAGAACAAGTCAACATGGAAGCAGACTAGTGGCACCGAATTTTACCTGCTGAAAAAGCAGGTCTCCCAAATCTAATGGTTCAACATCGGCTTGTAACAACACTGTTCCATATATTTTTGTGGAAGAAACAAACAGCAGTGTGATCTGGGTTTCTAGATCAAATTAAATCATGTCACTGTAACTGAATGAAAACTCCCTTCACTGCATACTCAAGACTTGATCAGACATGGCGAAAATTGCATAGTTATGACATCACAGTAATGCAAATGGTTCCCGCTATCACACAACATATTCATGTTTGCCTGGTCAATCTGTGCTCCAGCTGCAAATAAGGTGTTACTTTAAATTGCTGAGACAAGCTGTCAATAGCTCCCAATATCACTTTTTCATGGTATTGAAGAGCATGCGAAAACACACCACATTGTAATTGTGAGATTACAGTGTGAATGGTGGCCCTCTTTCCCCCCTCTCTGTTCCTGGTGAGAAAACATCCAGGTGAAAACATGAAAACTATCCACAGGGCACTCTTTTTATGAACTGTCCTGGTTTCTTTGTATGTTTTTAGGTTTGTTTAAGTGTTTGTATATGCATTTACTTTGCAAATTAAGGATTTTTGGGGTGTTTTTAAGCACGTTCGTGTCTTCTCGCAAGAACTGCCTAAATCTCTCCCATGCTAAATCACAGAAGGTCCCGTTCTTAAAGCGCTAGTGGTGGCAGTGCGATAATTCTGTGGCGGTTCTTTCACACAATTACCATGATGTATGATAATAAGTGTAATAATGCCACTCGCTGATGATGCTGCCCTTGTTGCCCACACAGAAGCAGCTCTGCAGTGCCTAACATCCTGCTTCGCAACAGCTGCAGAGCTCTTTGGGCTGGAAGTCAAGCTGAAGAAAATGGAAGTTCTCTACCAGCCTGCACCACAGGATGAACACCACCATTCCAGCATTGCTGTAGGCAAATCTGTGCTTAAGTCCGTTCAGCAGTTCACCTACCTGGGAAGCATCATCTCCTCAGATGCCAAGATTGACAAAGAGATTGATCACAGATTAGCAAAGGCATATAGCGCATTTGGAAGACTTTACAAAAGAGTCTGGAGTAATAAACACCTGAGGCAAAGCACAAAAATCGGTGTGTATAGAGCCACTGTACTGTCTCTTCTCCTTTATGGATCTGAAACATGGGTCACCTATCGCCACCACTTACGACTCCTCGAACGCTTTCATCAGTGCTGTATACGCACAATCCTAAATATACACTGGACTGACTATGTGACAAATGGTGCTGTCCTTGAGCAAGCAGGAATCACCAGCATTGAGGCCATGATATTGAGAACACAGCTGTTCTGGGCAGGGCACGTTTCTAGGATGGAGGACCATCGCCTCCCCAAAACAGTACTCTATGGTGAACTCGCCACGGGCGCTCCAGAAAAGCGATACAAGGACTACCTGAAACAACATCTCAGGCTCAGCCAAATTGATCACCAACAATGGTCCGCCCTGGCCTCTGATCGGGAGGCATGGAGGTGCACTATCCACAATGCTGCAGCCTTATTTGAGAACTCACATCGAATAAGTCTTGAAGAGAAACGACAACGCAGAAAGAATCACAACTTGGAAAAGTCACCCAAGGAGACCTTCTGCTGTGCTTTCTGCAACTGGACTTGTTTATCTTGGATTGGCCTTTTTAGTCATCAGCGCGCTTGCAGAGGGTGCAGGATGAGTCCTTCCTGAATCTTCGTTTGCGAAGAAAAGCCAGAGATATGAAGTGGAAGATGGTTATATGTGCAGAAACGGAAAAATGAAGCCATTCCATCACATGAGGACTGGCTATTAAAACTGACCAATTAGCTGAAATGGATGTTATCTACCTTACTAAGAGAAATATCTACCTTACTAAGAAAAAACACTTTTAAAAAGATTGGTAATCTTTAATTGTCTTTTTGCGGGAACAAAAAGATAATATGTTAACTGTGGGGTTTCAACATTAGTAGGAATGGGTAAGGTTTAGAAGTGTGAAATATTGTCCTGAAGGGGTAGTAAGACTATATAGTATCTGTAACCAGTGGGCTAAGAAATTAAAAGACATAGCTGAGTCCTTCCTGAATCTTTGTGAAGAAAAGCCAAAGAAAATACCACTATGTTTCCGCTTTCCTCATTTGTGGAATTACAGTGTTTTTAGATGCTAGTCTGATAACGTCCTAACTCTGATTATACCAGGAATCACATGTAGCCCACCGCATCAGATCCAGCCCCAAAGCAGCTCAATAGCCCACCTGTTTTTGCTGACTGCCGTGGATGGCAAAAATAATTCCTAACCAGAGCCATAATGCAATGCTGGAAGGATGTATTTTGCTCAGTGACTCAAAAATTATTTAATCCAGGGGTATACCAAACCAGGAGGAAGAGGAGGATCCCCCTCTTCACTCCAGAAATAAAAATTAAAGGTCTTTTTAGGCAGAGTTAAATGTTTGCCAATGTATTACACTGCCAATTCATGTTTAAGCTGTTACACACTATAGCCTCTCAAACTTTAATTCCCATGCACTACCTACCTTGTTATTGCTTATCAGACTTGTCCTTTCCAGATAATTGTGTTGCATATGAACCTGCAGGGGCAGTCGTTGGCCTCCTACAGTAATTTCTCAGCCTTTGGGAAATGTGATTTTGCTTTGTTATTTGGACTGCTATTGTCTTCATAATGAGTGTTGATGCGTAGCATACAAACATAACCATAAACCATGCTGTTGTAAACGCCTGTTTACCTCTCTCTATAGCATTTCATTAGATAGCAAGCTGGAAGAGCGCATAGCTTGTAAAAATGTCTACTTTCCAGAGTTTTTGGAACTCTGGAAGTAGGCCATGATGGAAGGAGGGCCTCAGGGCCAGCTGGAGACATTTTGCTGCCTGGGGTGACTCCCTGCCCTCCA
This sequence comes from Gambelia wislizenii, assembly GCA_030847615.1. Lineage (NCBI taxonomy): Eukaryota > Metazoa > Chordata > Lepidosauria > Squamata > Crotaphytidae > Gambelia > Gambelia wislizenii. The sequence goes on along the minus strand of JAUMIR010000001.1, from coordinate 338,412,094 downwards.
GGTATCGATTTTTCTTCGTTTATTTAGCCCTTTTTAGTTACCTTTCAAGACCACAGCATGCTCAAGACAGCTTGGCAAAGAAATACAGTGTACACTATTCCAATAAAATCCCTTTCCTTAAAAAAAAAAAAGTTCCCATAAGCATGTTAGTACAAATACATCTTCACCTGGTGATAGGAAGACAACAGGGGGGATATATTTATACATGAATATAGATAAAGTCAAATCAAGTCTGTTCCTTCAAGTCACTTGTAAACTCAGGGCAACCCCGTTAATTTCATAGGGTTTTCTTAGGCATGGAGTGCTCAGAAATGATTTGCCACAGACTTCCTCTGAAACATAGCCTACAGCACCTGGTATTCATTGGCAGTTCTGCATCCAAGTATTAATCAGGCTTAACCCTGCTGAGCTTCCAAGATTAGACAGTCAGGCATATTTAGGCAGTGTTAGATATAGATATTGCCAGATATTTTAATAAATGATTTTTAATAAAATTGTATTAAATATGAACATTTAAAAATCAAAGTGAATAGTATCCAAGGCCAACAATGTTGTTTTGGTACTTGAAACAACAACAAAAACATCACAAGCCCTTTCCCCTCTTCCTGGAATAAAAAAAATGGCCTAATTCTAATTGTTAGTGGCAACTATGTAGGCTTACTAAATAAATGAGACCTTGATAGATCAACACTTGGGTAAGTTCTGTGGATTCAACTGATCCATTCAAGTTTTGATTAACAATTGGATTTTGGCCAGCTATAACAATTATGTGGTCTTCCATCTGGTGCTGGATGGCAACTTCCATCAATGCTATCCAGCGTACCCAATGGTGAGGAATGTTAGGAGTTGCAGTTCAATGACATCTGGGGAACCACATTATTCCCACCTCAGTTTAGGTCAGTGTATTGGGACTAATGCTTGGTCCCCTTTTCATGACACATAAAAGCACTCCTTTTCCTTGCAAGAGGTACATTTCTGTGCTTTTTGTTCATTGCTAGTGAAACATTTGAGGTTGAGTGAAGTTAATGGTTGTTTCTACTGAATATATCTTTATCAATAGCCACTGCCAGTGCTACAACTGCACATGAAGTTAGTATAGAATCAGAGATGGAAGAGACCAAAAGGGCCATCTGCAAGGGCCATCCAGCCATGCAGGAACACACAATCAAAGCACACCGAACAGATGGCCATCCAGCCTCTGTTTAAAGACCTCCAAAGAAGGAGACTCTACCACACTCCAAGGCAGCAGGTTCCACATATACTAGACACCACATCCTAAAAAGGTTGCATCAGGGTGGAAATAAAGCTTATTGCATGGCATCTCTCTCTCGCTTTTCTTCGCAAACGAAGATTCAGGAAGGACTCATCCCGCATTTTTTGCAAGCGCGCTGATGACTAAAAAGGCCAATCCAAGAGAAACAAGTTCGGTTGCAGAAAACACAGCAGGATGTTTCCTCGGGTGATGTTACCGGGTTGTGATTCTTTCTGCATTGCCATTTCTCTTCAAGACTTGTTCGGCGTGAGTTCTCAAATAAGGCTGCAGCATTGTGGATAGTGTGTCTCCATGCCTCCCAATGTGAGGCCAGGGCGGATCAATTTGGCCAAGCCTGAGAAGTTGTTTCAGGGAGTCCTTGTATCGCTTTTTTGGAGCGGCCCTCTTACGCTAACCCATGGCGAGTTCACCGTAGAGTACTATTTTGGGGAGGCGATGGTCCTCCATCCTAGACACATGCCCTGCCCAGCGCAGCTGTGTTCTCAATATCATGGCCTTAATGCTGGTGATCCCTGCTTGCTCAAGGACAGCACCATTTGTCACATAGTCAGTCCAGTGTATATTTAGGATTGTGCGTAAACAGCGCTGGTGGAAGCGTTTGAGGAGTCGTAAGTGGTGGCGATAGAAGACCCATGTTTCAGATCCATAAAGGAGAATAGACTGTACAATGGCTCTATACACACTGATTTTTGTGTTTCGCCTCAGGTGTTTATTACTCCAGACTCTTTTGTAAAGTCTTCCAAATGCACTATGTGCCTTTGCTAATCTGTGATCGATCTCTTTGTCAATCTTGGCATCTGAGGAGATGCTTCCCAGGTAGGTAGGAGCCCTGGTAGTAGGTAGTAGCCCAGGTAGGAGCCCTGGTGGAGCAGTGGTTAAATGCCAGTACTGCAAGCCACCACGTCGCAAGTTCGATTCCAGCCGGCTCCAAGGTTCACTCAGCCTTCCATCCTTTCATAGGTCGGTAAATTGAGTACCCAGCTTGTGGGGGGCAATTAGCTAACACACATTGGAAACTGTTTAATGCAGTGTAGATGTGTAAATAGCTATTGCTTAAAACAATTTGTAAGCCGCTCTGATAGCCTTGTGGCTGAAGAGCTGGGTATAAATAAATAAATAAATAAATAATATATATAAATAAGGTGAACTGCTGAATGGACTTAAGCACAGAATTGCCGACGGCAATGTGGGGATGGTGGTGTTCGTCCTGTGATGAAGGCTGGTAAAGAACTTCTGTTTTCTTCAGGTTGACTTCCAGCCCAAAGAGCTCTGCAGCTGTTGCAAAGCAGGATGTTAGGCGCTGCAGAGCTGCTTCTGTGTGGGCAACAAGGGCAGCATCGTCAGGAAAGAGCAGCTCACGGACTAGATAGTTTAGAGTCTTAGTGCGAGCCCTCAGACGGCTTAAGTTAAACAAGCTACCATCAGTACGGTAACGTATATAGATGCCGTCATCCTCTTCGAGCTCTGCCGTAGCCCTTTGGAGCATCATGCTGAAGAAGATTGTAAATAAATTTGGCGCAAGAACACAACCTTGTTTCACTACATTAGTTATTAGAAAGGGCTCTGAAAGAGCATCGCCATATCTGACTTGACCACACTGGCCCTCGTGTAGCGAGATAATCATTTTAAGGAACTTGGGGGGACATCCTAGTCTTTCCAGGATCTGCCACAGACCTTTCCTACTCACGGTGTCGAAGGCTTTGGTGAGGTCAACAAATGTTACATAGAGACCCTTGTTCTGCTCCCTACATTTCTCTTGCAGTTGTCTAAGGGCAAATACCATATCTGTAGTACTCCTATTGGCTCTGAAGCCACATTGGCTTTCAGGAAGAAGTTCTTCGGCAATGGCAGGAACTAATCTGTTCAGGAGTATCCTTGAAAGGATTTTTCCAGCAATAGAGAGCAGTGTTATGCCTCGATAGTTTGAGCAATCGGATTTTGCTCCTTTTTTCTTGTACAGGGTGATGATGACTGCATCTCAGAGATCTGATGGCAGTTCCCCTTTTTCCCAGCAATTCACAAGGGGTTCATGGAATTTAACATGGAGTACATGACCTCCATGTTTCCAAACTTCAGGTGGGATTCCATCAATCCCAGCTGCCTTGCTGTTTTTCAACTGCTGTATGGCCTTAAGGGTCTCTTCCAGAGTGGGAGCTATGTCTAATTCATTTTTCATCGGTTTTTGTATCATATGTTGGATAGCTGAGTCTTGGACTACTCAGTTTGCACTAAAGAGACTTTGAAAGTGTTCAGCCCATCGATTCAGGATGGAGGCTTTATCAGTAATTAATGTTTGACCATCTGTACTGTATAAGGAGCTTTGGTCCTGATAAGTAGGTCCAAGCACTGCCTTAAGAGTTTCATAAAATCCTCTAGAATCACCCAGATCTGCACAGCATTGTGTCTTTTCTGCTATATTGCTCCACCACTTGTTCTGCATGTCTCGTAGTTTTCATTGAAGTTTACTACATGTGAGACGGAAAGCTGCTTTTCTTACGTGGCAAGTTGGCTGGGCAAGGTATGCCTGGTGAGCAGTTCTCTTCTTTGCCAACAGCTCCTGGATCTCTTGGTTGTTTTCATCAAACCAGTCTTGGTTTTTCTTGTGGGAGAACCCGAGGGATTCTTCCGCAGACTGGAGGATACTGTTTTTGATATGTTGCCAAAGCACTGTAGGAGAAGGATCTGTAGGATGGTCTTCAAGTTTTGTTTGCAGGTTTGCCTGGAAGTTGTCTCTCATGGTAGCTTGTTGAAGATTGTTGATTTGGAGTCTCCTCTTTAAGATGCCACCCCTCTTAGGTTTGAACTTAAGATGAAGATTTAGTTTACATCTGACGAGGCAATGATCTGTCTGGCATTCTGCACTGGGCATCACTCGAGTATGACGGATATCGCAAATGTTTCTCTGGCAGACTAGAACATAGTCAATGAGGTGCCAATGTTTGGATCAAGGATGCATCCAGGTTGTCTTCAACCTATCTTTCTGCTGAAAGATTGTGTTTGTAATAATCAGCTGTTGTTCTGCACAGAACTCTAGCAGGAGGCGTCCGTTATCATTGTAATTTCCAACACCATGCTTGCCTAAGACACCTTTCCAGGCTTCGGAGTTCTTTCCTATTCTGGCATTGAAGTCACCAAGGATAATAATTTTATCTTCTACAGGGACTTTTTGTATGAGGTGGCGTAGGTCTGTGTAGAATTTTTCTTTCTCTACAGAGTCGGCTTGCATAGTTGGGGCATGTATACTAAAGAGAACAACATGTGAGAGGTGTAAGGAAATAATGTGATCAGAGTGTCCTGTTGGCAAGGTTTCGAGTTTGGAGGCAATGGAGTTTTTAATCATGAAGCCTACCCCTGAAAGATGTTTTTCGGTTTTGGGTTCACCAGACCAGTAAAGTGTGTCGCCGGCGCCGTGTTCTTTAAGGCTGCCTTCATCATGGAGACAAACTTCACTAAGAGCAGCGATGTCAATATTAAGCCGTGATAGTTCATGGGCTATTAGAGCAGAACGATGCTCAGGCCATCTACTATTTCCAGAGTCTCGCATGGTTCTGATGTTCCAGCATGCAAGCATCAGTTTATTTAAACCTTTGGAGGCCGGTGTGTGCCTTTGTTTCTTTGCCTTGGTTTGACCGCATCAGAAGATTCCCGTTGGCCGTGGCTAGCCAACCAGGTAGTTGGGGATGAGCTTTCGCTAGGCCACCTTTTCTAGGCCCCTCTCCATATGGAGCAAGCAGTGCTCTCCTTAAAAAAGGCTGCTTGGTCATTCAGGATGCTGCCGAACAAGACTGTCATCTCCCGGGTCAGCCTCGAGCGACCAAAGTCCTGAACCGCCTGCATGCAGGGTTGGGTCTGCAGCTTCCAGTGCATCTTTACACCTGCTGGTTTCGTCCCTCGCCTATCACTACAGGGCTTTTTTTTTTTTTTGAATTGGATTTGTCCTTTGAGCCTGTGCAATGGATTTTTCTGGTGGAGCGCAGCGTGCACAGAACTGGCCTCACCCTTTAAACAAGAGGTTCATCTGCCGTGGCCTTGCAAGCATGGACGTAGCAGCGAGGTCCTTGGGCCGTAGGTTTGATTAGAGTTTCCTTCTCTTGGATGGTTGACCTTACAGGGTTGGACGAGCACCATCTGCCCGGGTTTGGGATTAGAGTTTTCCTTCTCCTAGGATGGTTGCCATAAGGCTAGAGAGCCCATCCTGCCCTTTGACGCTCTTCGTCAGACCCTTCGGTTTTGACCTGTCTGGCATGGGAGACCCTACCAGTGGCTATTATGCCACTGCCAGCATAGCTCAAAACATCATTAGTGTACGCAAGCCTCTCTCCCACAACAAGGGGGCATCAATGGAGAGGGCATGGCATCTACAATCACATGGATGGGGCAGACATACAAAGCCTCCAAACGAAGGCAAATCAAGACCTATGAACATATGTAGCTACCAAAAATCCAGCCAAGAACAAGACAGGTAACAGGGTTAAGCCCTCAACTGCTTTAAGTCCTTGATGGAGACCTGGGTCACATTTCTAGTTAACTACAAAGTCCTGTGGATTGCCTAGGTACAGACCAACAACTACCAGCTGAGCTTCTCTCATAGGGTTTTCAAAACGACAAACTGAATACTGTAATCTCCTAGGAAGCCACACTGAGCTCCTTGGAGGAAAAACAAGATCTAAATGTGGTCATTAAGTTGTCAGTAATTTCCTTTTAAACTCTGAAATCCTTTAACTTTTTTCTCCTTTTGTCAGACTGCTATAACAATGTGTGTGTTTAGTGGAGCTCCAACAAGTACAGACTGGAAGAAATCCTAGTGGGGTATTGACCTGAATTTCAACTTCTGAGTTGAACCTCAGAGGCCTTCCCCCCACCCCAGCCAGACCCAGGCACCTGGAATAAAACCTTGCAATAAGTAGTGGATCTGTTCAGGGTTCCAGCTAGCCAGCCCCACTCTTTCCAGTATACGCCATTCCATTCCTTCACCTGATTTAAATATATCTATTCTCTTACCAAAATGTTGTGTTCCCTAGCTACTCATCATAGACTGCTTTTAATTGGACTATTTTGGCATTCCTTTTGGATGGGGTGGGAGAGAAGTACTTCTGCAAATATTAGAATTTCCCCACACTGCTGATTCTTCCCTGTTGTGAAATAGGTGATACTGTTTTGGCAGGGTAACGATCCCCATATGGAGAATGATTTTGTTGTTGAAAGACAGGGCTTCTTTAACTGAGCATGTGCAGAATGCGACTTTACTGCTCAGGTAACCTGAACCAACCAAACACCCAAGTGGAATAAAAGCAGAAGCCTACAAATTAGATGGCATACCCAACCAGACAGATTTAAGATCCAGCTTAAATTATCTTGTGTATCTGTTATCCCTTTTTTAATTAAGTACAGTAAATTATGTGTGGTTGAGTGAAGCAACGTTACAAAGTTGCCAGGCTTCAAAACATCTTGCAAGCTTTCTTCAGGCCACAGCTGTAGGAGTCAAAAAAGGGGAAGCAAAGGAAAGATACAACCAGTCCTTACATAGCCTGGCAAACTTGCTGAGTGCTTCAGTGCTCAAGAACAAAAGAGTGTCTCCAATGATTCATTTAAGGTTGATTTGAGTTGGCCACACCTATGGCTTGGGATTCCAAAGTCAAGCCATGAGAAATAAAAGCAGGATCTGAGAATAAAGTAATAAAAAGTGTGTGAGAGAGCACTTTAATAAAACTACTGTATGTAATGTGGTATAATGTTTTTTCAATTAAGCAGCTTTCGAGTTCCAGTTTCTTATAGGTTTCACTGACCCCATGAAACAAAGGAGAGAAGGCAAATACAAAAATGTCTTTACAATGTCTGACTTGGTGATTGTTTTGCAAAATACTGTAAGGAGGGGGCAAAGTTAAGTTGATAATATTATGATGCAGAATGACACCAGCTACTGCAACCTGATATACCATGAGTTTTAATTAAACATCTACATAAGATAAGGGACACTCTGCCTCTCTCTTGCTTCTTTCTGAATTGCACAAGTAATGAAAAATAGACTGGTATTTTTAGGCTCACTTCAACAGGGAATATAATTTCAAAGCCTTTAAAATAATGTGCAAAATTAAGCCAAAAAAAATTCTTTTTAAGAAGTTGAACCGGAGTGAGCTTGTTTATATTTCTGGCTGAAGGTCAAAAAAGACAAAATTATGCATCACCAAATGGAGAACCACACAACGTTCAGTTTGTGTTTAAACATACGTTGAATGAATATGATTGGGACAGCAGCCTTAATGGTGTTCCCACATAGTGTGCCCGTCCATTCATTTCAGCCACTCACATCCTGAACCCAAATGATCCACAAAATTCATAAGTAAAATTAATTCATTACAACAGAATTTATTTATGTCGTTATCTTGAAAACTGGGAGTAGCATGGCTTAAATTGGATATAAACTACACGCACTCTAAAGGAAATTTGAAACAAAACTGGCAGTCTGGTTTTATACATGTTTATTCAAGAGTAAATGCCACTGGGACTTTATTCAGATTAGACATGTATAGATTGGTCTGATCAACAGAGGATCAGATAAATTGTTACACCAAACTCTGTCAAGATAAAAAGAAACACACCTGATATATTTTTAAACTTTGCAAAGTTAATCCCATCAAGCTGATGGAAGACCAAATTTAAACAAAACTGAAATGCCCTTCTTGAAGTTTTAAGTGGGTGGGGGGATGACAGAAAGATTAGATTACATCTAATCACTCTTTTGAGAAATATACTTACATTAACTGATGATGAAGTGATTATAAATGGACAATAGCAATCAACCAAGATCTAATTAGTTCTGTGCAGATGCCAGTCACTTTGGTATTTTAGGGGCTTACCATATGGTTTTTAGAAAATAGAGAACATCAGACTTCTGCATCATTTTATTGGTTCAAAAAAAAATCATAGATTTATGACATAAAAATAAAGTATGATTGCTGCAGACAATGTTAGATGGGGAGACATTTGTGTATACTATGGGCCCAACTAAGTTCAATGAGTTGCTGGTAAGTACTTTTAATACCCTCAGTAATCTTAGTCAGTGGCACATAACAGTGCCACTCAAAGTGGTCCATGGATCAGTGCCAGTGTGTACATTATTGGGTGCTAGTCCTAGTATGCTTTTATGTAAGAGAAATATAGTTGTTAGTCCATGGGCACAAAAATGGTGCCAGTCCTTTGTATATCAGACAGCTTAAGAAGTAGTGTCATAGGAGACAAGTCCCAAAATTTGATACCTCAAAACTGTGTTGCTCCCTCCTTCTGCTATGGCAAAGAACTTGGTACTGATCAAAAATTTGGCAGGGGTGGGAAGATCAACATCCTCAGGGGAGAAAATATTGAATACAATATAGATAATAAAGAAACATCTTTGCATTCATGTGGCTATTTGCTCTCTCTCCAACTGAGACAGTCAAAGCCTCTATCTCATCTTATTATCACATATTAAATGGTAAGAAGTATAAGCCAAACAAGGTCTAAAAATGTTTATAGGTCTACAAGTGGAGCTAGTGCCCCATATTTCTCTCTACGTAAAATAGACTTTGGGTGCATCTACACTGTAGTAGCATTAATGCAGATTGACACCACTTTAATTGCCATGGCTCCATCTTACAGAATCTTGGGATTTGCAGTTTTGTGAGGCACTAGCACTCTTTAGCAGAGAAGGCTGAAGATGCCATAAAACTGCAAATCCCAGGATTCCATAGGATGGAGCTACAGCACTTAAAGTGGTGTCAAACTGCATTATTTCTACAGTGTATATGCACCTTATGAGAGAATCAGGTAAAATGTGATCTTTGAACTTATTACTCTCGATTAGTTCCACTGAGGTCAGCTTTAATCCGATCGAAGCACACGAATGACTGGGGCTGCCCACAGCTCTCATTGCTACCACTGTACGCACAGCAAGAACTGTAACTCTCACAGGCAGAGCAACAAAAAAATAGTCTTAGCTAAGAGTTCATTCAAGCCAGAAGATGGATGATGACGATGAGCACGCATCTCCATGGCTTACCTCTAGCTCAAAAGTAGCTTTAGCTTGCATATACAGTACTTGTAGCTAAGGAGAGTTTTTGTCTGGGTAGGGAAATCATACCTGTGCACAGAAGGGCCTTGCCTTTTGCGAGGGGGTCAGCAAGAGAAGCATAAGCTACACAGATGAAGTATGGCAGGTGAATATGTGAAAGTCAGAAAGATTTAAAATGTGAAGAGAAGTAACTGGGAGCAATGGGAAGCGAGTGAATGTTAGTGGCAGGCACACACGAGTAGGCTGAGGGGGCTAAACAGTATGGTAGTCACCTTTCTAGATCTCAAGGCCCCACACAACGGTGCTCGTTCTGGCTCAGTGCAGTGTGTGACTGAGGTCATGTCCTGGGGTGGGGTTTTAGGGCTAGAGGCACCAGGGTTCAGGCTGAGGCTTGAGGTGAAATAAGGAGCTTAACATGAGACCAGCATTTGTGTGCTCAAGTGGAGGGGGCAACTTGGCTGGCCTAGGGGAAGGCATTTCAGGTAAACCAAGTGTACTGAGTAGAGAAAGTTGCCAGATTTTCAAAATAGCAGTAAGTCCAAAATCATGACACACAACACAGGCTTGCCTATTAAAACTATACAGTAGTATGAATATCAAATAAAAGTATCCTGTCTTAGCATTCCTCTCAAATTGAACATGAGATACACACACCAATCAGATATGGCTCTGTGCTTGTCTAGCTTCAGATCTTAAGTGGTACAGATAACCAAGAACATAAGGCAATTAATATATAGAAAATACAAGTCAGTAACACACTGGATTAATTTTAAATTTAAGGAATGGACATCCTTCAGACTGTCTTACTGGGATGTGTACACTCATAAAACCCATGCTTATCAAGGTTATTATGTCAGTTCCAAGTGATTCAAATGGGTCCCCCAGCGATAAAACAATGGGTTGGCATAAACTATTTCGGGGGGGGGGGATTCAGGAAGAAAGCAAATTAAATGTCCGATGAGCATCAGATATTCTCCACCATGGCTTGGTGGGGCTAGGGGGTGGGGGAAGCTAACAGTACAGTGGTCCCTTCATATTCGCTGGGGTTTGGTTCCGGGACCCCCCATGGATACCATAATCTGTGAATACTTTATTTATTTATTTATACCCTGCTCTTCAGCCACCAGGCTATCAGAGCAGCTTACAAATTGTTTTAAGCAATAGCTATTTACACATCTACACTGCATTAAGCAGTTTCCAATGTGTGTTAGCTGATTGCCCCCACAAGCCAGGTACTCAATTTACCGACCTACGAAAGGATGGAAGGCTGAGTGAACCTTGGAGCCCGCCGGAATCGAACTTGCAACATGGTGACTTGCAGTCCTGGCATTTAACCACTGCGCCACCAGGGCTCCCATTATATACAATGGCATAGCAAAATGGTGTTCCTTATATAAGATGGCAAAATCAAGGTTTGCTTTTTGGATTATTATTTTTTTAAAGAATATTTTCAAGCCGTGAATACTTAAAACCATGAATGTGGAGGGACAACTGTAGTTTAGACACAAGCCTGTGTCTGTGTGCTTATTTCTGGTCCTCTTAATATGCTCAGAGGTCCAGTGAGCTACCTTGACATATTTGTCATCAATGCTACTGTCCATGTCCTTCATTTTCAAAGAAAGAGACATTTTAATCCTTTTCAGTATAAAAAGGGAAGTTGGGGGAGAGAATCTAAGAACACCTTTGAGATTTATCAACTTAATTTCACTTCTTCTGGCACACTGATGGAGTGATGTTGAAGACACAGGTATTTAGGCACAGTAGCACAGATCAGAATCCCATGACAATAGTCAAAATATCTGATTTTTGTGCAGCTGCCATCTTTTTGTCACAGGCATATATGGCTAACAATAATATTGAAATACTCCAGTTTCTGTAATTTCTATAATATTTTGATATATCACATTTCACATCACACTTGTGTTTCTGTTTTTAACATGCTGTGTCTATAAGAAGTGTTTTATATTTTATGCTATATTGAATTGGTTACTTTTTAAACATATTCTGTATTTTAATCTGCTGATATGGTCATCACCTGAGTTAAACACTTTAAGAGCTCAAGCAATGTTTTAAGAGATTACTTCCAAGAACATGAAGAAATTTGTTTATCAAAGACACTAGTTTCTAAAGGTACATATGTTACAACAGGATCTCAGTAACAATCATTTATCTTTGCTTTGAGGTACACAATGAAACACAATACACAGAATGGATGAAACTTTCCACCACCACCCTTTATCCTGATCAGAGTGACATTCCATGGTTTGCTTTGCTTCGCTTCACATTCTATGTTGCATTTACATACTTGTTTACTGAGTTATTTAAAAACAGAATGTTGTTCTTTACAAAGAATGGAATAGGAATAAAAACACTTATCACTGTATGTGTTAATGAGCACAAGATCTGTGTTCCAGGCAAGTTCTGTTTTGATCATGGCTACTGTTAAAGCAGCTGCCTAAATAATCTTAAGGCAGCAGATCCTGTCTGATCTTGGAAACTAAGCTGTGTCAGTCCTGGTTAGTACTTGGACAGAAGACCGCCAACGAATACCAGGGACTGTAGGCTATATTTCAGAGAAAGCAACTAGCAAAACAAACTGTGTATTCCTTGCCTAAGATAACTCTATGAAATTCATGGGCTTGCCCTAAGACCACAGGCAACTTGAAGGCACATACATACACAAACAAAGTTAAAGGACAATTATCAGCATATATGCTACAATCAGTGACCTACCCCCAAGTAGATACTGATTTCCTAAAAATAGCTTTGCCTTATAAAACGAATAATCATCACAAGTTTCCTATATGTATTCCTATATGTCCTCTGGCTTTTCTTCGCAAACGAAGATTCAGGAAGGACTCATCCCGCGCTTTCCGCAAGTGCGCTGATGACTAAAAAGGCCAATCCGAGATAAACAAGTCCGGTTGCAGAAAGCATAGCAGAAGGTCTCCTTTGGTGATGTTTTTGGGTTGTGATTCTTTCTGCGTTGTTGTTTCTCTTCAAGACTTGTTTGGCGTGAGTTCTCAAATAAGGCTGCAGCATTGTGGATAGTGGATCTCCATGCCTCCCGATGTGAGACCAGGGCGGACCATTGTTGGTGATCAGTTTGTCCAAGCCTGAGATGTTGTTTCAGGTAGTCCTTGTATCGCTTTTTTGGAGCACCCCTCTTCCGTTTACCCATGGCGAGTTCACCATAGAGTACTATTTTGGGGAGGCAATGGTTCTCCATCCTAGAAACGTGCCCTGCCCAGCGCAGCTTCGTCCTCAATATCATGGCCTCAATGCTGGTGATTCCTGCTTGCTCAAGGACAGCAACATTCATCACATAGTCAGTCCAGTGTATATTTAGGATTGTGCATAGACAGCGCTGATGAAAGCGTTCGAGGAGTCGTAGCTGGTGGCAATAGGTGACCCATGTTTCAGACCCATAAAGGAGGATAGACAGTACAATGGCTACACACTGATTTTTGTGCTTTGCCTCAGGTGTTTATTGCTCCAGACTCTTTTGTGAAGTCTTCCAAATGCACTATATGCCTTTGCTAATCTGTGATCAATCTCTTTGTCAATCTTGGCATCTGAGGAGATGATGCTTCCCAGGTAGGTGAACTGTTGAACGGACTTGAGCACAGATTTGCCGACGGCAATGTGGCGATGGTGGTGTTCGTCCTGTGGTGCAGGCTGGTAAAGAACTTCTGTTTTCTTCAGGTTGACTTCCAGCCCAGCTCTGCAGGTGTTGCAAAGCAGGCTGTTAGGTGCTGCGGAGCTGCTTCTGTGTGGGCAACAAAGGCAGCATCATCAGTGAAGAGCAGCTCATGGACTAGATAGTTTAGAGTCTTAGTGTGAGCCCTCAGACGGCTTAAGTTAAACAAGCTACCATCAGTACGGTAACGTATATAGGTGCCGTCTTCTTCTTCAAGCTCTGCCGTAGCCCTTTGGAGCATCATGCTGAAGAAGATTGTAAATAAAGTTGGCGCAAGAACACAACCTTGCTTCATTCCATTAGTTATTAGAAAGGGCTCTGAAAGAGCATCACCATATCTGACTTGACCATGCTGTCCCTCGTGTAGCAAGATAATCATTTTAAGGAATTTGGGGGGACATCCTAGTCTTTCCAGATCTGCCACAGACCTTTTCTACTCACAGTGTCGAAGGCTTTGGTGAGGTCGACAAATGTTACATAGAGACCCTTGTTCTGCTCCCTACATTTTTCTTGAAGTTGTCTAAGGGCAAATACCATGAATATCACTTTGCCAAATAAAATTGATTAGCCTTTTAAGTTTTCATGATTTTTTAAAAATACGTGTGCGTGTTCATACATGTGCACATTTGTAATCATATTATTTCCCCCTCCTCAAAATCTTGCCTGCACTTATAGCCCATTGTCCACCTCAAGTGGATCTGCCTAATAAAACTGATTAGTCTTTAAGAAGCACTGCCACAAGAGCATTCTTCTCTAGCTACAAGTCTAAATGAAGTTGCCTGATTTTTCTGAAGTAAACATCCAAACCAGAAAAGAACAGATTTCAAAGAAGTCACAATAGCATTCCATATGGATTTCAGGGAAGTTTCCTTTTAAGCTAGATTCTGTCTCACCACTGAATCAAACTATCTGTGTGCATTGTGGGATGCAGTTCATTATCAATCCATAAGCAAATACTGATCTGCACAATTAAACAAACAAATCCTTAAGAAGGCATACTCAACCTACCTAAATACAAGTCCACCTGCCTATTAAAACTGATCAGCCTTACTCAGACTTATAATCCAACCCCAAATAACATATACAGTAGGATCCTTGTATCCACAGAACCAATATCCATGGCTTCAGTTATCTGCAGGACACAAAACAGCACAACTAGCATTATTTCTAGAAAATGCCTAAAGGCACCCATCATCTCTAGACATTGTCTAGGTCCTCCAAAGCAACTCTATGGTATTTTAAACCAGAGGTCCCATTATTTTCAATGGCATTCCCTGTTATCTGCGGGTTTTAGTATCCACAGGAGGGCCTGGATCCAGCCCCCGTGGATACTGGGGCCCTACTGTAGATATAAATGTGCAGCTTATCCACCTAAACACAGAACATCTCTAATGAAACTGATTACTCTTTAAGGTGCACAGCTACAACCTACACATCTGTACTGATATCTATCTATACATAAACCTATGTGCCTAATAAAATCGGCTGGTTCCAACGCACAACCCACCCTAATAAAATAGTTCTCTCTCTCTCCCTTTCTGTCTATATACCGGAGGCATATGAACTTTATGTCCTAAATATAAGCTTGCCCAACAAAATTAATTTGTTTCCAACATACGACCGACGAAGGTAACAAGCCCCTGTATTTGCGCCAACGCAAAAAACATACCACCCAACCCCACCCCTTGACAACCGACGCAACGCCGGCTGAGACGTGCGCCGGCTTATATAAGGCTGCCTCAAATCTCGCGAGAGTCAGGCTTCTCGCAGGACCAGGAGCTCCCGCGACGTCTGAAATCTCGCGGGAGCCCCGAAAGCCCCCCTCAGCTCTCGCGATGGCAGGCTAGCAACCATCGCGAGAGAAGAAGTTTACTCTGCGAGCGCGCTGCTCGGCCCAGCCGGAGGAGGAGGAGGAGGAGGAGGAAGAGAAGCGGGCGCGACGCCAGCCGCGATCGCAGCCGAGGCCCCCGCTCCCCTCCCGGCGGTTGGTATGCCGTAGGGCCGGTTGGCGCCGGGCGGGGTCGGTCGGTGGGTCTGCGGGCGCCGGGCTGCTCTCCCCACTCCCTCCGGACCAAGGGGCGCCCTGCCTGACCCGAATTGGGGGGTAGGAGTCGGAGCCCCGACCTCTGGGGCGCCTCACGGGTGGCTGGGTGGGGACGAGGGAGGCCAGTGGCGACCCGGGTGGGTGGTTTTCCCCGAGGCGGCTGGGCTAGAGTTGGCCACGGAGGGAGGGAGGGAGGGAGTTGTGGCGGCTTCCTTCGCTCTGTCAGGAGTCCGGCTCTGCCTCCTGAGAGAGAGGGGAGCAAGCCGGGCGGGAAGTACTCCTGAGGCTCCGGGCTCTCCAGCACCCCCTGACCGCCCTCCCTCCCCGTGACGAAACCGGCTCCCCCCTCCTGCTTGAGGTGTTTGCTGCCCTTTCTTGATACCAAGCTTCTCCAGCCTTCAGGGTCGAAGACAAACCCGCTTGGGGATTAATTGATTTCCCGACTTTTTTCTGCCCTAGAAAGGGGCAAAGGAAAGGCAGAGACCTGGTAAGATCTGACTTTTGTTTATATTCTCTAGCTTTGCAAATCGTATCTCCTCTCATTCTTGTTTTCGCCGACGAAAGGCCTCTTTGCATTTCTGTCACCGCGGGTGGTTTGTGATGTTCTAGTCTTTGAAATCCAGAGGAACTTTTTGCTGGCCCTGGTTTGTGTGTGAATTCAGCGGCTGGGGGTTGGGCTGCCCTGGGGTATGTTGAAACTTTTCATTTGAATCATTTGGGGCGGGGGGGGCTCTGAGTGTTCAGATTTGAACGGAGAGGTGGCAAGTAGGAGTGTCTTTGAGTGTCTCTCACCCCTCCCAGCCCTCCTGCTGTTCTGTGCATAAAAGCAGGAGGAAAAACACAGCTGTCAGCCTACTTTGTATTGTTTTGAAAGCTGGGGTTTGAAACAAATTGCATAGTCCATCTTTCTTACTTTTGTTTAATGCAAGCTAAGTTCTTTATAAGGGAATACTATATTTAGCTTCCTAGAGAATGATTCATGACCAGCGTTTACCACTAGCTGCAAGTAGCACAAACACTGTACAGTATCTACCTTTGCCAACGCCATTTAATTTTTGTTATCTGGTAATTCAGATTGAAACACTTCTGAGCTCACCACTGCCTCCTTCTGAGAAATACTGATTATCATTACCGTGACTTGTGCAGTGTTAGAACCAGCTCAGTTTCTCTCTTGGTTGCCTTAGTGTCATATCTGTCAAGGCATTTGCATGCAAGTTTATAATGCCAAGCAGTTATAATATGATCCATTGTGTTCTGTCCCATGCACTTTTTTTCTTGTATAGTGGAGGAGAGGTATGGGTGAACTAAAATATATGAAGCATTAAACAGGGTGGTTTCAGTCTTATAATACTCCTATACTCTCTTGTTAAAATGTAATATTATTGATGATCTGAAGTTCTACTTGTCATTGGTGTCTTATCACTCTGTGTTCACTCATTGTGGATCTAGGGAATATATTTTTCCAAACCCATTAACAGGCTTTTGATAGGATATCCCTCAAAGTATACAAATAGATAATGAATTGCACAATTTGCTTTGTCCACATACAGCCAGACTGAGGTGGAAAACATTTTGTGAAGTACTATGTTATATGACAGCGGTATGTTAAACTTAAAATGTAAGCCATTCTGTTTGTTTGACATGTGATGGATCATGGATATCTATCATTGTTTTGATGTGCTTTGCATATGCTAGGAAAATTCTTACAGGCATTTGCTGACAAAATCGAGCATGCTTGTCCTTAGGTTACTTCTTGACTCATTGAAGAACGTACACTACATAGAGCTTTCCATATAGTCTACGTGCATATATACATGAATACTGGACAAACTGCTTGACTTTCAAATGCATACTGTGGTTGCGATTCCACTACAGAATAGTCAAGCCACCATTTGGCTAGTAGAATGTGTTTTAACTTCAGTGCAATAGCTTTATCACGGTCCTTTTAAAAAAAAGCATTATTAATTCATAGTTTCTGTTAATGTTCTCTCAATTTCTGTTAGCTTTCAATTTTTTGGTGCATGCCATGAAAGAATTGATTATAATCTTATTCTTGTATATTAAGGAGGAAGAGGAGGAAGACACCAGTTCTGATATCTCCTTCTCGCTCTCATCAGAAGAGTCTGAGATGGAGCCTGAAGAAGAACGGATCCGTTATAGCAAAAGACTGGTTAGTATACACACTCATCTCCTCTGTTCACACATTTGGAGACTTTTGGTCCACTGAACAATTAAAAAAAAAAAACTAATGGGGACTAGTCAGACCATTTTAATATGGACTGGGTAACTTGTGGCTCTCCAGACATTGTTGGATCACAGCTCCCATAATCCTATCCCCAAGCTCTGCTAGCTTGAAGTGATAGGAGTTTAAGTTCAACAACATATCCCTATTTAAACGTAACTGTCACTGTGATCATCAGAGTTGGGAAGTGGATAGATCATATAGGCAAGAACATAGAAAGTACAGACAGGAGAGAGGTTATGGTAGTTAGCTGAGTGGGGGTGTGTGAAGGAGTAATATGAATTCAAGAGGTAGACTTCTGAGTTTCTATATTTGTAATTTTAATTTCATTACTGTCTTGTTGGTTCTACTTATTAATTCTGTAATCATGGGACTAGACTACTGTAATGTGCTTTAATGCAGTGTCTCTTGAAGACTTTGACAGGTTTAGCTGGCTTCCTGACAGGAGTAGACTGTAAAGATCACACTATACTGAGTGTTCTAGCAGTTCTGTTGGCTCTGCATTATCTTCCAAGCATAAAATAGTTGCTTTTATCTATAAAGCTCTAGAAATCTTGTGCCTTTTCCCTACATTCCTTTATTTTTTAAAATCAGAAGACCTGTTTTGGATATGCTATTGTAAGGTGAACAAAAACAAGGTTAGGTGCTGCCCCAAAACTGTAGAATAATATTTTCCTGAAGGTTCAACAGTCCAAGCCCAGAGCTTCTTTTGGGCTAGAGTTAGAAAAGAAGAGGGGAGGTAAACTTTCCTATAGCCATTTTAACAGATATTTTATATAAGAGGGATTGAAATATCAATGTTATGCGTGTGGAGACCTTAAGTTAAGGAGAATTAGAAATCGAGTGTATAAATACCAGCTCTGTCATGCATTTTGGTAAAGAAACATCTATAAAAGTATTTGAAGAAGTAGCAAAAGTTCAGAGAAACACCTAAAGCAAGATTTGGCTGCACTTGTTTGTATGACTAGTTGAATCAATATCCATTACTTTCACAACAGTGGAAATCCAGATCTGTCTGCCAGTGTTCTGTCAATTATATTTTTCATAAATGAAGAACCTATACAGAGTGGTAATTCTTAGTTCCAGGTTAGTTATTAGCATGCTTTATTACATAGCAATTTGAAACACTAAGCATATAAGGGCAGTGCTGCAACTTGTATTTCAAGATACGATGTGTTTAATTTTAGCTTTCAGAGAGAAGATTTGAAGTTGACTTGAAATACTTGACATTAGATTGAAAGAGTAATAAGAGGCTTGGCAAACTGTAGAATGTGGCAGTCTTTCGTATATAACACTTGGGTTGAATATGTAGGATTCTGTGAATTATTAATAATTGTCATTTTCTGACTGAAAAATTATGGTTAGATTCTGATCTTGTTCAGTTGCTACAGATTGCTACAGATTAAAAATTTCATTTTTAAAGGCAAAACATTAGTTTTTCTTGCAAGCATTAGTAGTTGTGGCTTTGAAATCAGAGAGGGTTAATGGATAAAATAGAATATCAAATTGTGATTAGATTTTGTGACTGACTAGATTTTCAGACAACACTGTTATAGTGTTACTATTCCACTGTATTTGCTATGGCTGCCTCCTGTTGAATCCTAGGATTTGCAGTTTAGGGAGGGGCATTTACAACTCTCAGCCAGAGAGCTCTTAGGCCTCACTAAACTACAAACCCCAGAATTCCACAGGAGGAAGCCAGAACAATTAAAGTGGAATAGTAACACTATAACAGTGTAGTCTGAAAATCTCCTGAAGGTGCCTTTGCAGTAGTAGCTGATTTCTGGAATTACAGTACGATCACCATATCTGCAGGGGATACGTTCCTGGACTTAATGTGGAAATGAGAAACTGTGGCTAATGTAAAACTCCTTTGTAGGCATTTCTAGGTCCTCCAGCACAACTCTGTGGTCAACTTCCAGTGGAAGCATATATAGAATCGTGCTGGGCGACCTAGAAAATGTCTAGAGATAAAAAAAAAAATTAATGTGGGTAAGTGAAACTGTATCAGTCCCAAGGATATGGAGGTCATACAGTAGCACCCCCGTATCCGCTGATTTGCCAACCGCTGATTCATTTATCTGTGGTTGGCAATGGTGGGGGGAAGGGAAGGGGAGGGGGATCTCTTGCCCCTCCCTTCCCCCCCCCCGGGAGCTCCAGTCACAGGGGGGCGATGGCGGGGGTGGAAGGGAGGGAGAGGAATGATCTAGCCTGCCCCCTCCCTTCCCCCAGGAGAGTTCTGTTTGCAGCGGGGGAGGAGGAAGAGGGATCTAGCTTTCCCTCTCCCTTCCCTCAAAAGAGCTCCGGTTGCAGGGAGGCGATGGCGGAGGGAGGGGGAGGAGTGATCTACCTTCTCCAGGGAGAGCTCCATTTGTGGCGGGAGTTAAGGGAGGGAGGAAGAGGGATCTAGCCTTCCCCCGGAGGGCTTTCAGTGGTGGCAATGGGGATGGGGATGGGGGCTAAGGGAGAGGAGGAGGAGTTTTCCCTCCCTTCTCCTTCCCCCCCCCCATGGCTCTCAGTGTTGGGAATGGCAACGGGTCCATTCGCTATTGTCCAAGAATTTCACCATCCATGGTGGGGGCTGGAACCAGTCCCCCCTGGACATGGGGGTCCTACTGTAGTGTACTACTAAAAGTGCCCCAGCTACTGTATTGTTTGTATTTCTGTAGTAGAGGTGTCAAATAGTCTCAGTTACTGCTGCAAGATTTAACAATACCTCTGAGAATCCAAAGGAAATCAGCACAATAGGTATACAGTGAATATTTCTGACAGCCTTAGAACTTGTTCTCTCCTTTCAGCAAGAATTATATATAGCTACCTTACTAAAAGGGGCCAGCATGGTGTAGTGGTCTGAGCATTGGACTACAATTCTGGAGACCAGGATTCGAATCCCTGCTTAGCCATAGGAACCCCCACTCAAGTCACACTCACTCAGCCTCAGCGGAACGCAAAGGCAAACCTCCTCTGAACAACTCTTGCCAAGAAAACCCTATAATGAATGCCACTTAGGATTGGCATAAGTCAGAAATGACTTGAAGACACACAACAACAACAACAACAAGAAACCTTATTAAACTCTGCATATATCTGTCAGAAGTATGAAATGGCCATTCACTCCCATGCAGTATAAGATTATAATTGGGAATAATCATGCTGGAAGTAATTATAGTGTTTAGATGAAGCTTAAAGATTGTAGTTGCCAAAACTGCAAAACTAGATTTTTCTCTAACTATTTCAAGAGAAATTCAAAGGCCTCCTTAGACTGCCAACCTATAGATCCCAGAGGGGCATCCCAGGTGTCATAGGATATTTTGGATCTCCCTTAACAAGACTAGGAAAAGATGTCTACCCTGAGAGACAGGCTGTGATCTCAGAGCCCCCCTCCTAGCCTTTGTGGAAATGTCTATAACTATTAGGCTTTTCTGTGTCAGTAGCAGAAAAAAACAGGACAGATCAGGGAACAGTTGGATCTGCAGGATCTAAGCCCTATCCCAGTCCTCAGGCATGCCACTGACACAGAAGGACATGCACAGCAGCCTTGGAGCTGACATCCATCCCGCTTTTCCAGGAGGAAAAAAAAATACATTAATGGAATGAGAAACAAAAATTAACATTGGTTCCTTTTTTCAGCCTTGCCAGTAGATCCCCACCAAGGCTTTGATAAGACAGTTCCTCCATCTTCGGATCTCTCTGCCTCCACAGATTTCTTACCTATTCACAGATACAGCATATTTAGAGATTTCTTAAAAATATGTTTAAGGGAATGTCTGTGTATAACTGCTTTCAGTTATAACTGATACATTTTGATCCTTAGAATGTTTTTTCATTCCTCTGTAAGCATCTAGTATTACACTTCAAACCCCACAAACTGAGTAGAGTGTATCATGTGGGAATAAGATAGCTAACGAATAGCTATCCCGGCCCAAAGATTCGACTGCCTTTTCCCTTTAGCGGCCACTGGATTATTTCATTTTTTCCCCTCTTTATAATTATTGTACGTTTTTAATCTGTTTAGTTTAATATTGTTTTAAGGGGTGGGTGGGTTAGGGTATTAATGTAATTATGGGATTTTTATGATGTAAGCCGCCCCGATTGCGTTGCAGAGGGGCGGGATAGAAATAATAATAATAATAATAATAATTAACAAATATATATATGCCCAGTCTTGATTTAAGATTTTCTGAGCTTGTGAAGGTTGGAGGAGAAAAGAGTTAAGATGGGAAGCAAACATGAGTTATGTGAAGATGGGTTTTATGAGCATAATTCATTTTAATAGGGAAGAACTTTTTTTTTTTTTTTTTGGGAAGGACTGGCTGTAGAGCAGTGGATGTGAAACATTCTAACTTCAAATAATCTTTCCTGCTTTGTCTTCTGTTAAACCCAATAGAGATGCCACAGCCCCTTGAAAGGATGATGAAGTTGGGGTGGCTGGTTAGGTTAAACGTTCTACTTTCTCCTGTTAGACCTCATAGTTATCTTACATAAACTGAATGAATTTGACACCCCACGACCTCCATGACTATGTTTTAGAAGATAGGACTGGCTGTGGAAATGTTTTTTGCGGGGAGATGTGTCATTAATTATCTTTATACTGAAAAATCCTTGACAAGCATCTAGGGAACTACAGAGTTTTATGGAACTTAGTTTGAAATGTGCTGAAATAGAACATTAAAGTGTTGGAATAAGCCAAGGGAGAGAAAGTGTCAAACCTAAGTGAACCCAAGCCTACAGGCTAGCCTGGGACAAATGCAGTTCAGATGCATTTTTCCCAGTCTGACAAAAAGTTCAGTTGATAGTTATAGAAATCAATGTATGCATCTTTAGAAAGAATGGTGATGGTTTGATGGCAGTTGAACATTGTCTGAGAATTATGAGGGAGGGTTTGCTTCACTAGTCAGTTGTGTTGAAATTTAAAGGTCTTCCACAAGTACCAAATCAAGCATTTTTTCAGTTAGCCAAAGAGTTCAATTGCTGTGATAGGTGTAGTTGGGTAATCTGATTACCAAGTTGAGACTTTATTTATTGTTTTAACTTTAGCTGACTTGCAGTTTCAAGTGCATTGGAGATGTCCTGTGACTCTGGAGAATCGGAATTTCATTTTATAATAGCCACCCATTTTCAAATACTTGATAAAGAAAATGAGATTAACATTTTAAATAATATTTTAACTGGGTCTCCAAAAAACAAAGAAACACCTAGGAAGGAAACAATCTAGGTAACCCAAAATGACTGCCCTTAGGGTTGTGTAAACAAAATATAAAAGCAGTGGGGTTTTGTAAGCTAGGATGTGGATGCTGGTAGACTTACAAAAACCCTAACAGCATCCCAAAATACCAATTATATGAAGGTAAGAGGTCTCAAAAGTCTTCACTTTATTCTGTAGCAATTAGGATTTTATTTTGTTTTTTAATTTCGGCTTGTCCTGCATTAATTCTGCTTTTGCCATCTTGCTCCTTCCTCAAATCTAGAATTCAGTCCTGCAAGCTCTTATTGTAGGAAACTTTTCAAATAGTATAAAACTAGGAAGGAGGATTTTATCAATTGCTGCTCTAATACTAAATGGAACATAAAGCCAGTGCCATGGAAATATGGTGCTTATTGAGGAAATGAGCAGACAGTTACTGGTATCCAACAGAGTGTAAATGATAAAGATTGGTTAGGCTTTGTGAGGAGTAGGCATGGTATTAGCTATGTTTCATCTTGCCTTAAAGTAGCATTTCCAATTCTTAAAACCCCCAGATGATAATGGACTCCAGTTCTTAGCATCTTTACCCAGCATGGCCAGTGATGAGGGTGTGGGAGTTGTTATCCAACATCTAGGGACTCAAAGTTGGGAAAGACTGCTGTGTGGCAGCAATATATAGAGGCATTCTGTTTGCTCAGTTTAGGAAACTAATGAAGATATTGGACCCAGTTCGTCATTTTTATCTGTCAAGCACTACTCCTTAAGGTAGTTCCAGCCTCTTCTTCCCCAAAAAGCAATGATTGTTAAGTCAGAAAGGTATTTGATAGTCTATAGGGAATGGATAATTTCATTAGTTGTATGCATGCTTTTGAATAAGCTATGAGGCTAAATTTTGTTTGCACATGCTTGTAATTTGATGTCTTTCTTGTTTGTTTGGGTAGGCTTAGTTGAAGATGATCTGTAAAGGCTTATGTGATGCACATTAATCGTGGCATATTTTATGAACTTATCCTAAAATATTAATGCTATGCTTGGCCTTTCTCGGTCCACAAGGCAGGAGCCATACAGATATGGATTAACCCCCACTGCTGCCCAGGTCATACAGAGG
Organism: Gambelia wislizenii; assembly: GCA_030847615.1. Taxonomy (NCBI): domain Eukaryota; kingdom Metazoa; phylum Chordata; class Lepidosauria; order Squamata; family Crotaphytidae; genus Gambelia; species Gambelia wislizenii. The sequence goes on along the minus strand of JAUMIR010000001.1, from coordinate 338,388,495 downwards.
TTACATTTGGTCTGAAGCTAGCTTTTTAAATCCTAGAATCTAGACCTTTTAGTCCCTGCCATAGTTCCTTCATCTGCATTAGTCCAAGCCAGGCTTCTTTTGCTTAGTTCTTTCTCCTTAACTGTATTGCTTATCTGTTCTCATTCGATGCTTGCTGTTTCTTTATCAACAGTCTTTCAAGCACTATTTTTGCAAAAGGAAAAAAAACGTTTCTTGTTCATTTTTGGCTCTTTCCTCCCTGCCCTCTCTAATGATTTGAGTAGGAAAATCTGTCTCTTCAAAGTAATCAGACATCACCCACTCAGCCAACCCAACATTGGCTATCACCTTCCCTTCCTGCAACTCTGTCACCTCTCTTTCAGAGCAACTCTGTCACCTCTCTTTCAGAGATGCTGATTGTGCATCTCTTTAACCCAAAGTTCCTGGAAGTTGATGCTGGAGCAGGGTGTCTTTTCAGGTAGGAGAGAGTCTGTGACCACTGAGTTCAATCAGGGTTGTGGCACCATCGAGCCCATTGGAGTAGAAGTTGTTTTCAGCAAAAATCAGAATGGGGAAGCCAAAGGCATGGCAGGGAAAGAAACTGCAGGCTTGGAGGATGGTGATGTGCGCTGCGGGTATCAACTGCAGAATTTTTTCTCTGGTAGGGGGCGGGCAGCACTGGTCCTTTAAGCAGCTCAGTGCCTATGTCCTTTCCACAGTGTCTCACTGAATAATGCAAGTGGGAAGGGTCATGTTTTCCATGAGTGCACCTGTCACAGTGTGGTGGCATTCAAGGTGGCTTTGCAAGGAAGAGATGGTGAATTAGATGGCTGCTGCCACAACAAAGACATTTGTAAACAAAGAGAAAGGAGAAAAAAAACCTTCTTGTTTTCTGGTAAGCCCATCACTTTTAGCAACACTATCACTTTGCTCCCAATAGCCCCTGTTAAAATATCTTGTTTTTTTAAAAAAAATTGACTGAGCTACAATATAAATGTATGTGTGCTTTCTTAGATTAGATTAATATCCTGTGGTTTTGTTGGTCCTAATAAAAGCACTATGTCTTAGGGCAGGTGGGGCATGGGGAAGGGACAGGTTGTTGGCTATGCTGCATCCAAACAAAAATTAACTTAGAAACTGCCCAGTTTGAAAGGGACTACATGGATTAGTTAAACTACCTATATTATGAAACACTGCATGTTTAGAAATAAGAAGTATTCCATTGTGGAAATTTTCTAGCCAGTGTCATTGAGACATGTTGTATGATCTTCCTTTCTTTCTGTGCCCCAGGTTCACAGAGGAGGTTAGGAATGAAGTCATAGAATCATAGAGCTGGAAGAGACCACAAGGGCCATCCAGTCCAACCCCCTGCCATGCATGAAGTCATAGAACTCATCCTAAAAGCTATGCTAGAACTGTAGTTGAACTACTGTGGTCCCGATTAATGTGTTTTGAGTACTAGGCTCCAGCCTTTAGTAGCCTTTCTCAACCTTTTACCCTGGTGGAGCCCTTGAAACAATTTTCAGGTCTCAGAGAACATCTGCCTAAAATTATTATATCTACAGCTCAAAAAAATGTTTATTTTTTCAATCTCATTATCTTGCAGAACCCATAGCAACCTCTTGTGGAACCCTAGGGTTCCAGGGAACCTTCATTGAGAAACCCTGCTTTAGAGCCTTGGATTTGAGACCCAGCTGCCAGTCAGTCTTGATCCTACTGAACTAGATGAAGCATGTTGTAGCCTTTCCAAAATGTACAGTGTGATTTTGTATGGACTGGAAGAAACTAGTGAATTCATTGTCTTGTTTTTCTGGTCCCCCTTTCAATTTACAACCATTTTAGAAATTTTGCCTTTACCAAAAAGGTGAGTGCATCAAGCCAGAATCACTTAATACAACCTCTTATAAGTGGACCTTACAGAGCTTCTTCTATGTGTACTAGCCTGGTATATATTTAACTTTAGTCACAAGGTTTTTCAATGTGAAAGATGAGTGAGGGCACCTCCCTGCTCACAAAATTTGTTTCTGCTGGTGTAAATGTGGTTAGCATAGCTTTTATTCACACGTTGATGTCCTTCATTTCTCCAGGCATTTTTCAATAGTTTGGGTTATCCCAAACTACTGTTCCTAAAATTGTCCTACTTTTGCAGTTTAAAAGACGTAAAATACAATAGGATGTTGGAATTTGTCAGGATGGCTTACTAAAAAACGTGTATTGTGCCATCTTCACTCAAATGTGTTGGGCAGCTTATTATTTTATTCAAATTCACATTTTTTCATTGACATGTTGAAGCTTTGCTGCCAGTTTTAAAAAAAAATTTCGCTAGGGATCATAAATTGCCATTACTTTTTTCAAAGCATGTTGGAGAGATTGGTGAAAGAGTTAGCCACTGCATGCTGTTCCTTCATTTCCTGAAGTAAATGCAAGATGTGTGATAGAATAAAAGCTAGATATAGATAGTGGCAAATAGATGTAGTACTTACAGTTAACAGACACAGTTAAACTGCTGTTTCCCCCACCCCCACCCCCATAATTAATTTGGTAGTTTTGCCTTCCTCTGAAATTTCTCCCTCTGAAATATAGCCTACAGCACCTAATTTTTATTGGCAGTACAGCATGCAAGTACTAACCAGAACTGACCCTGCTTAGCTGCCAAGATCCAACAGGACCTGGTGCTAGGGCAAAAATAATTCAGCTGCTTGAAGCTTCTGCAGGACCAAGAAATGTGCAGACACAATGAGCTGGGTCATGCATTGAGGTTCCTTGGGATCCTCAAATAGAAAGTCTCTAAAGTGAGGGATGAAAGGGGCATGTACTTCTGTTGCATTATTGAGACAATGGAGGTGAGAGAAGGAAATCACTCCTTCCTAGCCTAGACAAGATAAGCCTGGAATTGGATTTGTAACCTGTTACGGATGAGGTTGCATTCTAGCTGAAAGATCAGATTCACAGCTTGGACCTGCTATTGGATCCAGCATTGCTTTTGGAAGATGGCTATTGTCACCAGCTTTGGCTGGTGCATCAGCTGTGTCTTCCCAGGAAAGACAGATCTGGTCATGCCTTCATTACCTCCAGATTAAGACTACTGTACAAGGTTGTCCTTGAAAAGTGTTTGGAAGATACATTCAGTGCAAATTGCAACGAGCAGATTTTTGTCAGGTGTGCAATTTAAGATGCTACATTTCACTGGTCTTGCACTAACTGCCCAGGTTTCCAGTTTATTTCTGAGCTCTGTTTAGGGAGCTGTTCTTGACATGTTGTTTTTGTTAACTGACATCAAGTCGACTTCAACTTAGGGCAACCCTATGAATGAGAGACTTCCAAGTCACCATAAACAGCCCTGCTCAGTTTTTGCATATTCAAGGCTGTGGCTTCCTTGACTGTGTATTCACCTGGAATGCGTTCTTCCTCTTTTCGTACTGCCTTCTACCTTACCAAGCATTATTGTCTTTTCTAGTGAGTAGTGTCTTTTCACGATGTGGCCGAAGTACAAAAGTCTCAGTTTAGTCATCTTGGTTTCTAGGGAGAGTTCAGGCTTCATTTGCTCTAGGATCCATTGATTTGTCTTTTTAGCAGTCCACAATATCCACAGAACTCTTCTCCAGCACCACATTTCAAATGAGTTAATTTTCTTCCTGTTAGTTTTCTTCACTGTCCAGCTTTCACAACCAGACATAGAAATGGGAAATACAATGGCATGGACAATCCTAATTTTAATATTCGATTATACATCTTTACACTTCAGGATATTGTCTAATTCCCTGATAGCTGACCTAACAAGTCCTAGTCTTCTTCTGATTTCTTGACTTCAGTCTCCATTCTGATTAATGATTGAGCCAAGGTATTGAAAATCTTGAACTATTTCAATGTCTTCATCATCTGCTTCGGTGGCTCTTAACCTTTTCTTTACCATGGACCCCCTTTAAATATCTTTTGATGTCATAGACTCCCAAGACCTAACTCAAGATTTAAAACAATAACTATAATAATAATAGCTGATGATAATAATAATACAATTTCACCATCCATTAAACCTTCCCTCAGAGGTACTGGAGCGGGGGGGAAGACTTTTCTCCTGCTTCTTCCTGCAAGTTTGAGGTTGGAGCAGATTGAATGGCAGTGCACAGGTCAAGCCAGCCAACCAGCCTTTGCCCTGGCTCCTGTCATGTGGCCACTCTGCTGCAGGCAGGAGTTGGGCCAAGCAGCTTTCAAGCCTTTATGGACCCCCTGTGAGGATATTACAGCCCCCTTGGAGTCCCTGGACCACAGGTTAAGAACCACCCGTCTACTTTAAAGTTATGTAAACCTGCCATTGCACTTTCTTCAGTAATAGTTCTAAGTCTCTGCTGTTTACTGCTAGTAGTATGGTGTTACCTGCACATCTTAAATTGTTGATGTTCTTCCTCAGCTTCTAATCCTGCTTTACGTATGATATGTTCAAACACATTGCATGATAAAATGTAATATTGCCTGACCCCCTTGCCAGTATGTATTCTATCCTGACAGTAGCCTCTTGTTCTGTAACTATACTGTAATAGAGTGGTTATTAACCTGCGGTTCAGAGACCCCCAAGGGTCCAAATTGTCCTCACAGGGGGGTCTTCAAAGGCTTGAAGGCTGCTCGGCCCAACTCCTGCCTGCAGTGGAGCAGCTACGAGACAGGAGCCAAGGCAAAGGCGGCTGGCTGGCTGACTTGGCCTGTGCCTTCAATCTGCTCCAGCCACAAACTTGCAGGAAGAAACAGGAGAAAAATCTTTCCTCCCGTTCCTCTGAGGGAAGGTTAATGAATGGTGTGATTGTATTATTATTAAGTATTATTGTTAGGGTTTTAAATCTTGAGTTTAAGTCTTGGGGGATCTGCAGCAACAAAATATATTTAAAGGGGGTCCCTGGAAAAGAAAATGTTAAGACTCACTGCTGTAATACATTAACTATACCATACCAATACATTGGAAACAAATAAATTAACTATACCATATGAGGTGCAGTGCCTTACTCCTTTCTGTAAGTTACATTTTTTAAAGTGGAAATGTACCTAGTCATGTCTGTATCTTAGAGAATGTACCTGATTATGGTTACTTGATAAATTGGGACAGGCACGTGATTTTTTTTTAATGTTCTAGACTGAGATTGGCATAGGAGTTTAGTTTGGGAGTGATCCCAAATTAAACATTGGTAGAAGAGATTGTAAAGATCATCTACTGTTCATTAACACTCCTACTGTGTTTACAATAATACATTCCCATTGTGGTAGCTGTTGAATATTATGATGTAATTAATTCTCTGAGGCAGACCTATTTATGAAAATATGGACAACTCTATCTAGGGTGCTCATTTTTCCCTGAACAATTTAGGGTACACTGTGTACCACTTTTCTTCCTGTCTATGCAACACAAGACTATAAGCCATATGGCTTTCTTCTTTGGACTGTTCTGTAGATTTTTGGCAATGAATAAGATCTAAAGGCTTTTTCTTTTCCATCACTCTCATTACTGTCATTGCCACCTTTGAGAATGTGGTCCTTTTTCAGTAATCTTGCTTCAACAGCAAAGTAGTAGGCACAGCTAGACAAATTGCTTTGTCTCAGCTTTACTTGGGAAATGTAAATTTTCTTAGTGCCTCTAAGTATACTTGTTGCAGTGCTGCCTGTATTGTTTGTGCTTCCATGTGTGAGCATTCTCACTTTGTACAAAAGTGCCACAAAGCACTTTTCACCCTCTTTCTTCAAATCCATCCTCAGGACATTTAGCCTTAATCATTTATTTCTTATCCCTAACTGCAACAAAGTCTTAGTACAAACAACAAACCAAAAAGGCTACTCATTTGGGAAGTCTTAGTTGATGTTACTTCTGCTGTTTTTCCTGTGTTTTCTTTCTCTTCAATTTTCTCTGCTCTGTTTCTCTTTATTCGTCCCCTCATTGCTCATTAAGAGTAAGATTCTTGACATAGGGACCTTTCCTTTTGGTCATGAAACTTTGTAAAACATCTTGTATGTTGCTCATTCCATAGATCTTCCATATGGCTGCTGTGTAGAGCCATACATATCCTTGCTGTACCCAATAGTAGTTTAATCCTTTGGAAATTGCTGGTCATTGTGGAAGTAAAAAGGTTTTTCATAGAAATGTGTGGACTCTTAGAACTTTGAACAGGATCAAAACTAGTTTTAGAGAGAAGGGAAGAAGACTGAATTTTTATTACTGTAAACATTACAGGAGTCATTCAGTTAATATGATAATGTAATAAGACAGTAGCCTCAGTCTAACATACCCTTAGCCTAGTATAAATACCTGCATGTGGATGCATGCCCCCACAGCATGATGCAACCCTCATACAGAATAGCAACATTGACTAGGTGCCATTGCAAAATACACAGTGCAAAGTAAAGAATGCATTGTGATTACACATTGCAGTTGTGCAAGTATAGAATGCACAACCACAATGCACAACTTGCAAAAGCAAGACACAGCTGAACATGTTGTCTGTGCAACTTTGCTATCAGCAGAATACATTTATTGCTCAGTTGTGACTTTTTCACCCTGCATGCATAGTGGGACTTTTGTGTGTGTGTGTCCCTAAGTGAATTTAATCCAATATCTATTATCTTGTGTACTTACTTTTATAGTATTCACCTCCTGCTACTTTTCCACATTCTGTTGTGTTACAGGCTGGAATTGAAATGTATTTTATTGAAATTGTTAGCACAAGATACTCAACACTGTGAATGTGCAAAATAGTTTTACTGGGGCATAAAAGTTCAGGAAACAAGAACAAAGTGGACTCTCTGGGTTGCATAAGTATTTACTCCCTTTGCTGTAACATGCCTTAAATAAGCTCTGGTGCAACTCACTATCTCCGGATGTCACATATGTAGTTGAATGAAGTTGACTAATGTGTAGTTCAGTGCCACATGATCTCAGATTAAATGCACCTGTTTCGGGAAGGCCCCAGAGTAAGTTGAAGAGCATTTCTAAACAACGAGCATCATGAAGACCAAGGAACTATCAAAACAAGTCCAGGAGAAACTGGCACTGAAGCACCAGTCAGTGTTGGGGTATTTGGGGTGGCTGGGAGCAAACTATGAACATCCTTCTGTTTATGTGCCTTCAAGTTGCTTATTGCCTTATGGTGACCCCAGGAATTTCATACGGTTTTCTTAGGCAAGGAGTACTCAGGTGGTTTCTCCAGTTCCTTCCTCTGAAAGATATTTGTTGGCAGTCTCCCATCCAAGTACTAAAACCTCCTTGAAGCACCATTAAATCCATAATTACAGAATGAAAGAATGTGTCTCAATTATAATTCATCCTAAAGATGTTTGTCCACCAAAAGTTAGTGATGTGATAAGGAAGGCATTAGTCACTGAAGCTCTGCCCATATCGTGAGATGTTCCACAAAGCTGGGCTTCATGGAAAAGTGTAGCAAACCCATATCAAAGCCTGTTTGGAGTTTGCAGAAAGGCATGTGGGAGACACAACAAGGATGTGGTGAAAGGTTCTGTGGTCTAATAAGACTAAAACTGAACTTTTTGGCCATGCCACAAAATACTTTGTATGGTACAAGTTAGCAGGGTGCATTGTTCTGAGTAGCACTGTCATCATGGTGAAGCATGGTGGTGGTAGCATTGTGCTGTGGGAATGCTTTTCCTTGATGAGAACTGGGAAACGGGTTAGATGGATGGAGCCAAATATATAGCAATTGTAGAGGAAAACCTATTTTATTGTGCAAGGGGCCTGGGGCAAAGGTTTAGCTTCCAGTAGAAAGGTAAGTAGAAAGATACATGCAGCCAAAGTAACACTGGAGTGATTTAAAAAGGAGAACCTGAATGTCTTAGAACGGCTCAGTCAAAGCCCTAACCTCAGTCCAATTGAGAATCTGTGGCAAGGCTTAAATTGTACTTTACCAGTGGTCCTTATCCAGCCTGATAGAACTAGAACAGTTTTGTCAAGAAGACTGGGCAAAAATGCAGGGCCCAAAACCACAACACTAATAAGAGACTTACCCAGGAAGACATACAGTTGTAACTACTGTCAAGAGTGACAGTATTAACTACCAGTATTAACTGAGAAGGGATGTGGATATGTATTTAACCAGCAAGTGCTGGCTTACTAAACTTAAAGTGCTCCAGTAAAATTAGTTTGCACCTTCACAGTGTTGAGTACCTTGTGTATATGAAGTGGTAACAATGCCAGTTAAAATCATTTCAGTCCCATGTTCTAATGCAACAAAATGTGGAAAAGTTAAAACAATGCATTGTACAGGGCAAGAGGCCTTCACAGGTATCTGTGTAAAGAGTGTGATGATGTCTTGTCCAATGTTAGAGTTTAATTTGTATCCATAACATCTGTAACTTCTGTAACCTTGATAGTATATAATGTGCTGGTTTTGATTGTAATGATCTAGAACAAAAAAAAATTGAAATTCTTAGGCACCAGAGTCATAGAAACACAGCTTCAAATATTGAAACATACAGTCTAGTACTATAACATACTTGGAGCACTTGTGCATTCTGGATGACTTTTAGTTTTGAAATGTGTCTCAGAAGAACCTGGATGAATGTAGAGGTTGGTTGAAGGAAATGTCTCTTGTTTACATCCAGTTATGTTTCTACAGCAGCATATTGCACACTCAATACATCCTATCCAGAGATGCTTTGAATCTCGAAGGAATTTCAAGGATCTTGTTGAAAAAAGACTATTTCAAAACCTTAAGTAGAAATATTTGGACTACATGTGAGTTCCTATATATAGGCCACCCAGTAACATGATCTCTACATTAAAAAATATGCAAGCTGTATTACCATAACTCACTGTATTTGGGGTTTGTTTTAGAAGCATAAATGGCTGGGATGTACTGGTTCTGGGAAGAGAATTGAGTAAAAAGTGCTGTTAACAAGAAAGTGCAGAAGAAAGCTGTTGGACTCATCTCGGAATTGGCTACCTCTGGTGTTACATCCTGACCTATCTGTGCTATGTAGTTTGGTATTGGTGTGTGAAATTAAAAAAAATCTGTAAAACAGCTAAAGAATGTGCTAACTTCCTCAAGTGTCAGGTTACTGGGGTAGAGCATTTAAAGAAGGCTTTATACGTTGTTGATATTCTATAATAAAATGTCTTACATCTTACTGAAAAATATTGAACTTAACCAAGAGTAACCAGGGCCTTGATTTTCCAATTTAAAAGATGGCACTGTTGAGTACATACTATTCCTGGGGACACAGGTTAGGAGTTGGAATAATTTGGCCATGCTGTCAGCAGAAGCATTCATTTTTATAAGATGATATCTGTTTTATAGTCTTAGATCACAAGTGGACAAAAGGCAGATTCCCAACTGCACACAGTTAGTTTGATATTCCCCCACAAGCCCTATAAAGCACTTCTGTGTAGGAGGTCTTAAGAAATCCACCATAAAAATAATGGGTAGTTGTACTGGTGAGTGCAGGGCCCATCCTGTCTTTATGTGTAGGATACCAGGGAAATAAAAAGTATCATGGCATAGTGTCTGAAGTAACCCCACTTCTTGGCTGTGGTAGTGATTGGACTTTTGTGTACAGCTCCTATAGATATACTATTATAAATCTTTCACATACTTTTGGAGCAGTTTGTTCAACAGAAAGCAGAAAAGTAAAATCTAAAAGGAATACACGCATACTGAAAGAGGACAAGCTGACTGTCCTGATTTGTGTGCATGGAGGCATTGGAAAGCAGGGAACATTTGATGGTAGGCAAAGATATCTACAGGGAAACAAGTTGGTCACAACCTCTATTTTCTGTTTATAAGTATGAATAATCTTAATTTAGGAAAAACTGCAAAATGTTGAGGATATAATTAAATTTGCAGACTTCATTCTGATTGGCTCCTTTGCTGTTAATATAGAGATAGGCAAAATGCAGTCATCCAAATGTCATTGGCTAGGACTGATAGAAGCTGCAGTTCAGCAACATCTGGATTGTCACATTTTGCCCACCTACTATAGACAGAGAACATTGGAGAGATGAAGTCTTTCATATCACTACATCCTAATTCCAAGAAGACCTGTGCTAATAATCATAGAATCATATAATAGGAACAATGCACAAATGGGAGACTCTTAGCAGTTCAGCTATTCACTTAAGAGAAGCAGTGTTTGAGCTTGACAAATTTATCCAGATTTTATACCTGATATTGCTGTGTTTAATTGCCAGGGTCATATGTCACAACAAGGTGGAGTCAGTCATGGTACAGAATGAGCCAAGTGCAAGCAGGAGTAGCTAAACATATTCTGGCTCTTTGGTCTGTCATTTGTTTTGAATTATGTCTGAATGTGACCATTGGAAGAGAAATTGTTTGGACATCACAAGAAACAATCCAAATCCATTGAGGTTTATTTTAGCTACTCCCACTTGTGGATGACTCATTCACAGTTCCTTCAAACATGACCAGTTGGGAATCTGGAGCCAGCATACCTCCTTTATCCATGGTGACCCAGGATGCTTATGCCATCCAGATGTAACCAGTGTGACAAAACAGCACACGGCTATGGAGAAACAACTGACTGCTTGCTTTAGACTCTGACTAATTCTGTAATTAAAGCTATCTTCAGCTCCATAGTTACAGTATAATTGTTGTATTTTCTTTTAAAACAAAGTTTCTGTTCATTATAAGGGTTAGCCTATTGGTTGACTGACCAAACCCAAAGGGTAGTCACCAATGGCTCCTGTTCATCCTGGAGAGAAGTGACTAGTGGGGTGCCACAGGGTTCTGTCCTGTGTCCAGTGCTATTCAACATCTTTATCAATGGCTTGGATGAGGGAAAAGAGGGCATGCTTATCAAGTTTGCAGATGACAGCAAATTAGGAGAGGTAGCTAATATCCCAGAGGACAGGATCAGATTCCAAAATGACCTGAAAAGATTAGAAAGCTGGGCCAAAACTAACAAAATGAATTTCATCAGGGAGAAATGTAGGATACTACACTTGGGAAGTAAAAATGAAACACACTGATATAGGATGGGTGATACCTGTCTTGATGGCAGTACATGTGAAAGGGATCTAGGAGTCTTAGTGGACCACAAGCTGAACATGAGTCAGCAGTGTGATGCAGCAGCTAAAAAAGCCAATGCAGTTCTAAGCTGCATTAATAGGAGTATAGTGTCTAGATCAAGGGAAGTAATAGTGCTACTCTAATCTGCTTTGGTCAGACCTCATCTGGAATACTGTGTCCAGTTCTGGGCACCACAATTCAGGAACGATATTGAGAAGCTGCAACGTGTCTAGAAGAGGGTGACCAGGATGGTGGGAGGTCTGGAAGCCATGCCCTATGAGGAACATCTTAGGGAGCTGAGCGTGTTTAGTTTGGAGAAGAGAAGGTTGAGAAGGTGACATGATAGCCATGTTTAAATATTTGAAGGGATGTTATACTGAGTTGTTTTCTGCTACTCCAGAGACTAGGACACAGAGCAATTGGTTCAAACTACAGGAAAAGAGATTCCATCTAAACATTAGGAAGAGCTTTCAGACAGAATTGTTCAGAAGTGGAATGCAATGCCTCGGAGTGTGGTGGAGTCTCCTTTGGAGGTTTTTAAGCAGAGGCTCGACTGCTATCTGTCGGGAATGATTTGATTGTGTATTCCTGTGTGGCAGGGGGTTGGATTGGATGGCCCTTGTCTCTTCCAGCTGTATGATCCTATATTTCTGTGATTTTTTTTTCTTTGTGGGATGTTTGGGGTATGGGATATCTGCCATGCATTTTTTTAAAAAAAAAAAAAACCTAATTGAAAAGGTGACCTTACAGCAGCATATGGAATGTGGGTGTGTAAGAAAATTTAAGCACTGTCCTGAGATGTACTTTCTGTTTATTATTTGAAAATCAATTGTCTAGAGGATTTTCAACCCCACTGTTCATTGGGGAAATGGTTATTGGCAGTTATGTGCACATGCAGGGCAACTGATGCCACTAGGGGAGCCTTGTAAAGCTTATTAACCTACAAATTTTTACTAGTCTACTGATGGACCAGTAGCCTATGCTTCTGTCCATGCTGACTGTGGTGAGGAAAAAGTTCCTCTGTCAGCTGTGTGGAAATATAGAGTACCACCCCTTAGAAAGATAGGTTTGTTTGCTTTAAAGGCTAGTGAAGGAGGAGACTGCAAGAGCAATGGTTTTCCCTTCCTCTACAGCCAGCATGGAAAAGTTTTTATGTCTGTATGGTCAGTAAGAATTAGTTTTCAGGATGGGCAGGTGGAGGTTCACTTAATGGACAAAGTAGATTGTAAAATTTATTTTGTTAATGGAAGGAGCATGCACTGATCCGTTGACCGAGGATGTGAGATAATTGTGGTTGAAAGGTATATGCGATAGGATGTGAATGTGTTACTTTAGCTGCTCACATTTATGCCTCTGTTGCATACATTTAGAAAATAAAGGCTGAACCTCTGGGGGAAAAAGTGGTGTTCTAAGTAGTGTACACTCTGAAGATTTAACAGCTTTGTTGTTGTTTGTCCTATACCTGCCCTGTGAACAGCAGGTACAGTTAGGTCCAGAAATAATTTACACTGACACAAGTGTTGTTATTTCGGCTATTTACCAAATTAAAATTAAATTCAAGTTATAGTTAAATAATGGGCATGGGCTTAAAGTGCAGTCTCTCAGCTTTGATTTGAGGGTATTCACATCCAAATTGGCAGAATGGTTTAGGAATTACAGCTTTTTAATGTGTACCCTCCTCTTTTTCAAGGGACCAAAGAAATTAGGCAATCATAAATAAAATGTTCATTTTTAATACTTTGTTGAGAATCCTTTGCAGGCAATGACTGCTTGAAGTCTGGAACACATGGACATCACCAAACACTGTTTCCTTTATTGTGATGCTTTGCCTGGCCTTTACTGCAGCTCTCTTCAGCTGTTTGTTTGTGGGTCTTTCTGCCTTGAGCTTTGTCTTCAGCAAGTGAAATGCATGCTCGATTGAGTTGAGATCAGGTGATTGACTTGGCCATATCAGAATAGTCCACTTCTTTGCCTTAAACAACTCCTGGGTTGCTTTCACAATATGTTTTGGGTCATTGTCCATCTGTAAAGTGAAGCATGGCCCAATCAGCTGTGCTGAATTTGGCTGAATCTAAGCAGACAATGTATCCCTATACACTTCAGAGTTCATCTGGCTGCTTCTGTCACATCATCAATAAACACTAGTGACCCAGTGCCATTAGAAGCCATGCATGCCCATACTGTCACACTGCCTCCACTGTATTTTAAAGATGATGTGGTGTGCTTCAGATCATGAGCTGTTCCAAGCCTTCTCCATACTTTTTTTCTTCCCATCATCCTGATACAGGTTAATCTTAGTTTCATCTGTCCAAAGAATGCTGTTCAAGTACTGGGCTGGCTTTTTAAAATATTTTTTGGCAAAGTCTAATCTGACCTTTCTAATCTTGAGGCTTATGAATGGTTTGCACCTTGTGGTGAATCCTCTGTATTTGCTCCTGTGAAGTCTTCTCTTTATGGTAGACTTGGATAATGATATGCCTACCTCCTGGAAAGTGTTCTTCATTTGACTGAATGTTGTGAAGAGGTTTTTCTTTACCATGGAAAGGATCCTACAATCATCCACCATGATTGTCTTCCGTGGACGTCCAGGCCTTTTGGTGTTGCAGTGCTCACCAGTGCATTCTTTTTTGTCTCTGTCGCAGTCGTGGCCCCTCCCCTCGAGGGTGGATCTCCTGTCGCAGGGTCCTCTCCTTCATCTGGATCCCAGTTGGTTGCGCTTAGCTGTGTGGAGGTTGAGCGGAGAGTGCTACATTTGTGCGGATACGACGAGGTGGTGATCTCCACAATGCTGTCCTCAAGAAGGTAGTCTACAACCAGGGTGTATGAGGCCACGTGGAAAGCATTCTCCAGGTAGTGCAGGGCCAGGCGTATGGACCATTTGAAAGCCTCAGTGAAGCATATCCTGCAGAGAGGCCTGAGCCTTGGCCTCAAGCCCAATACCCCGAAGAGGCAAGCGGCACTGCTTGCCTTGGTTATCGGCCTTCCACGGGGCCAGCCTTTGGCATCTCACCCACATGTCAGGCATTTCCTGAGGGGCGCATCCATTCTGTCACCCCCAGTGCGGCACCATTTTCCCACTTGGAGCCTTCCCTTGGTTCTAAAGCAACTCTCTAAGCATCCATTCGAGCCACTTCGGGAAGTGCCGCTTTGGATGTTGTCACTGAAGATGGCCTTTCTAATCGCCATCACATCCGCTCGAAGAATTTCGGAACTTTCGGCCCTCTCGGTAAGGGAGCATCTGTGCTCCTTCACCGACGATCATGTGATTCTCCGGACCAATCTATCCTTTCTTCCGAAGGTACTGTCAGCCTTCCACGTCTCAAAAGAGTTAATTCTCCCTTCGTTCTGTCCCAACGCGACACACCCAAGGGAAAGGGACTGGCACAGGTTGGATGTCCAAAAGGCAGTGAAGGTATACATCAAAAGGACCAAGACTTTTCGGAAGTGTGACTCCCTCTTTGTCTCCTTCGCCCCAGCCTCATGGGGTGTCAAGGCATCCAGGCAAACCATAGCAAGCTGGATAAAGTCCTGCATCCTGACAGCGTATGACGAGGGGGGTCATGGCTCATTCCATGAAATCGGCGGCAACCTCGGCGGTCTTCTCATCCAATGCACCGATCCTAGGAATATGCAAGACAGCAACGTGGAGCACTCCCTCCACGTTCGTCCGTCACTATAAGATAGACAAGTTTCAGGCCACGGAGGCAACCTTTGGTCAAAGAGTTCTCCAGGAAGTCATTCAGGCCTAATTCAGTGTTTTTGTTGCAGTTGCTCCCACCCAGGGTTCTCTGGCTTGGGCACGTCCCACATGTAAGGATTAACATCAGGATTCCTCCTCTCACCAACCAGAGAATGCCACATTGGTACTTACCATGAGTGTGCATTCTGTTGTTGGTAGAGAGGAGGAATCCCTCCTTCGCTGCGACTGCTCTTCGTTTTCATTTCAGCTTCAGGGTTCGGCTAGTAATCAGCTGAACAAGGATGGACCAGGAAGGGGTGGAACCAACTGCCCACCAGGCCATGTGATCAATTTAAATTTCCTGCCTCTTCTCTGGGTGGTAGAGGGGCAAACCCAAGTGTAAGGATTAACATCAGGGTTCCTCCTCTCTACCAACAACAGAATGCACATTCACGGTAAGTACCAATGGGGCATTTAGCCACTCCTCTAATGTTCCTGCTATCTCTCTGATGATTTATTTATTTATTTTGGCAGCCTAAGGATGGTCTGTTTCACTTGCATTGAGAACTCCATTGACCGCATGTTGTGGGTTCACAGCAACAGCTTCCAAATGGGAACGCCATACCTGGAATCAACTCCAGACCTTTTACCTGGTTAATTGAAGAAGAAGTAACAAAGGAATAGCCCACACCTCTCCATGAAACAGCTTTTGAGTCAATTGTCCAATTACTTTTCGTCCCTTGAAAAAGGGGAGGCTGCATATTAAAGAACTGTAATTCCTAAACCCTTCCTCCAATTTGGATATAAATACCCTCAAATTAAAGCTGAGAGACTGTACTTTAAGCCAATATTCACTATTTGACTGTAACTTCAATTTGTTTGGGTAAACAGTTGAAATAACAAAATTTGTGCAAGTGTTCCATTATTTCCAGACCTAACTGTATAAAGTAGAAAGTCAAGAAAGGGGAAACAGTAGTGTTCATTAACATTTATTGGAAGTTGGCACAGTTTTCTGATTCTAAAATTTTCATAGCTGAGAGGCAAGAGTTTGGTAAGAATCTAAATGTTTACCTACTGCAGCTGTAATTTCCAATAGAAAATTGAATTCTTGGGTGTACGAAGGATCAAACAGAAAAGACAACT
Source organism: Gambelia wislizenii (assembly GCA_030847615.1). Classification (NCBI taxonomy): domain Eukaryota; kingdom Metazoa; phylum Chordata; class Lepidosauria; order Squamata; family Crotaphytidae; genus Gambelia; species Gambelia wislizenii. The sequence continues at coordinate 338,372,679 of JAUMIR010000001.1, read as the reverse complement.
GGGATGAAAGGAAAATTGCTATGTTTAGGAATTGTATTAAAGTTAGTACTGTTGTATGATATGTACTGTAATTTTGTTTACAGGTGTCCCCCCACCCTCGGTATCTTTTGGTTCAATTATCCACAGTTGAAAAATTAGGGACACATACCATAGTTGGCTGGAAAATGCCTAGAGATAGGCCCTCCAATGCAACCCAATGGTATCTTTGTACTGGAAGTTCTTTATTTCAATTGCGTTTGCACAGTTTGCACAGTTTCATTTATGAACAGTAAGTCTGGAAATGTATCCCCAGCAGATACAGGGGGTGACCTGTACCTGAAATAATAGGATTAGGAAGGAAAAAAAATACCTTTGGTTTATGAAAGTTAGAACTCTTCAAACTTCTATGCTTTTGTCAACCATGAATACATTTATATCCCGAGAAGGCATTGAAAACAAATAACAGTTGATTAACAATTAGTCAAACACTGCAGAACAAAAATACTCGAGCATCAGAAAGTAAAATAGCATAATGAGATACAAAGCATCACTAAAATTCAGTGAATTGAAAATTCACTGACCTAAAAGCTTGAAATAGTTTTTAAAAGTCTCCAGCTGATTCCTAAAAAAGTATAAGGAAGTCACAAGGCAAACTTCTCTGGAGGAGAATTCCATAACTTGGCTGTCACCACTGAAGCATTCCTTTTCCAAAGTGTATGTTGTACCTTACTTAATGGGGGCACCTGTAAGTTAGAAGTTGGTCATGTGTGTACATTGGATAACACTGAGAGGGCAAGTAGGGAGGGGGAGAAGCTTATGCATTTGCAATAGCATCTTAAGTGCTGCCAGGAATGTACTGTATATTGGGGAGCCAGTCTGAAAAATGTTTGATGTATACGGTATGAAGTTTGCAAGACAGCTAGGAAAGGGGATCACAGATGGCATGTATTGCTGGAAAAGTTTGAAAAAGAAATAGATGGGCATTCATGTTGGGTGCAGTGAGACAATTAACATGAGAGGGAGGGATGTATAAAAAGGGAACAAAGCCAGTGGCTTCAGATATGTCCTAACAAGTTAAGGAAGTGACATAGTGTTGAATGGCAATGAAAGCTCAGATTTATCTAGGATGGGAACTGTACTTGTGCAGAGAGGATGCATAATACATGCTTCTGAGGGAGGAATGGTAGGAGATGGTAGGTGATGTGGGTGTTCAAGAACACAATTTTTAACATGACTGTTGCCTGACATAGGATTTGAAGAGGCGGAGGGAAAAACTGGGAATGAGTTTAAGATTAAGAGTTGGCCATAGAAGCAAGTACTGTCTCCAGTTTCAGCATTCGAATAGAAAACTGGGCATGGGAGAGGAGATGAAATAATGAGAACAGAGGAGAAACTATGTGGAACAAGGAATGCACTGCTCCTGGATTTCTTTGACACAGTTTTGATCCCTCCCTCCAATCCCAGTGTTGCAGCATTGCTGTATCATTTTCAGATGCTTTATATAATTGCAAGTGACAACTGGATTTATTTTCAAATTGTTGTTGCTCTTCTAGCCATTCTTTCCAAAAGGTATTCCATGTGATTAATTGTAATATATAACCAGATTTATATTAAATATTTTTATGGTAGTTTCAGTTTTTCCCTCACCCTGCAGAGGTCTCGAGTTGAAAAGTAAAGGCATAATATGGGTACATAGAGCCTACATTATAAGTTGAAGAGGGAGGATTTTGTCCACAATATAAGCATTATTAATGCTTACATAGCATGCAAGCTAAGTATTTTACAATTTCCACATTTTTCCAAGTATGAAGACCCAATAAGTTTTGAAATTTGACTGTGCCCTTAATTTGTAGCTGCTTAGCAAGGAGTAGTAACTACAGAGCTGACTTTTTAACTTGCTCATTTAATATACTGATATTAAGTTTTTATATTTTTGTTTCTACAATGTTGGAGATGCTATGCAAAGATTTAACTATGTTCAACTATTTAATAAGCCCTGTAGAATATTATTTAAATATCTCATTAGTATTAGCAGCACACATGTGCAAATTACCAGGGCAACAATAAAAACAAATTTCATTGGTTAGGATATTAGGATACAAAGAATCTTAGCTTTTTGACTGTGTGTATGGAATGTGTCTAGGGCTAATCCACACTACACAGATAATCTAGTTTGAAACTGGATTATTTGCCATGGCTCCTTCCTATTGAATCCTGGGACCTGTCGTTTTATAAGGTCTTTAGCATTTTCTGCCAAAGAGTGCTGGTGCCTCATCAGACAACAAATCCCAGGATTCCATAGGAAGGAGCCGTGGCTAATAATCCAGTTTCAAACTGGATTATTTGTGTAGAGTGGATGCACCCTAGATCTTCTTAATGGCAATTGGGGAATTGTGTGCCCCCTCCCCAGATATTGGTGAGCCCCCAGCTTCCCACAACTCCTAGCAGGTATGATCATTAGAGTTGATGAGAGTAAAGCACCTGGAGGTCCTCTCCACTTCCTGGGGATACTTGACCACCATAGAGTACCCAATAGTGCCATAACTCTGAACTTGTGTTTTTTCAGTGCAGCTTGAAGGCAAGAACAGTCTTGTTCAGAAGACAGGTCCATTTGCATAAGGCTGTCTGAGTAAAATATCTGTTGAGTACTGCTAGTAAGAGCAAGGATGATGATCCCTTAGGCACAGTTAAGTCGATTAGGTGTTCCTTTTTTAAATAACAGCAGTTGACAGCAGATTGGGTAGCTGCTGTTAGGATGGAGGGGGGAAAATGTTTCCATGAAAACAGGACTTCAGTCCTCTACAGTAAGAGGCTATCCTCAGGAATAGAGTGGGCCCTCCTTACTCGCAGGCTCTAGATCCATGAATCATCATGTCTCGTATCTAAAATGGTAGTGGTGTATTTCACCACCATTTAATAATATAGGATGCAATCACCCACGGTTTTTCTTATCTGCATGGGGTCCCAGAACCGAACCCCCACAGATCCGAGGGCCCACTGAATATTCTGCTTAGAATTACTCAAATTACAATCTTAGATCTCACAAAAGTAGGAGTATTGGTTTAATTGCAAATCAATGCCTCTCAGGATGACTTGATAAATTTCTCAGTCTGCTCACTGCATTCTAGACATTTGATCTGGATTTGGTTTCAGAATGACTTTGGTATGCTGGCTATATGTTATATTTCCAAAGATGTGGTAGGTTAATGCATCTTCCTCGGACAGCTAGGTGTCTTTTGGTATAGCAGACTACTAGCTTCTGATGCAGTGCTTGTGGAACATGAAGGGAATAAAGAGGCTGATTTCAGAATCGGCGCAAATCCTTTTAATTGATTTTTTTTAATTAAACTAATTTAATCAGAAATAGGCAAGGATGGGTAGGCAAATGAAAAATCTGGACACTGCTGTGTTGCGCTGCCACTGGTGCAACATCTGTATGAAGGCACTGGGAGAGAATATCAGGATGAAATTGATACCTTTGCTAAAGTATATTCATTCTACAACCATTTATAGTATAAATACTGCAATTGTGAATGAAATCATTTTCTTTTACTTTTTACAGGTTATTGTTTTGAATAATCTGAACAAACTGTGTATGCGTACACTCCACAAGGAATTGTGTTTCCTTATAGCTGCTGAATTTGTAACAGTGACTATACCTTTAAGTTGTTGCTCTTTCCACAGCGTGGTGCTATGAGACGGCGCTATGAAGATGATGGCATTTCAGACGATGAAATTGAGGGCAAGCGGACATTTGATCTTGAAGAGAAACTTTCCACCAACAAATTTAATGCCAACTTTGTAGTGTTCATGGAAGGCAAAGGTGAGTGCCTCTTCTGGCATAACTTCTGCCAAAATACAGTTCAATGTATTTACTTTTCACCACTGTAACCAGAAAGCTAAGTTCTCTCTCTCTGGCTTTTCTTTGCAAACGAAGATTCAGGAAGGACTCATCCCGCGCTTTCTGCAAGCGCGCTGACGACTAAAAAGGCCAATCTGAGAGAAACAAGTCCAGTTGCAGAAAGCACAGCAGAAGGTCTTCTTGGGTGATGTTTCTGGGTTGTGATTCTTTCTGCGTTGTCGTTTCTCTTCCAGACTTGTTCGGCGTGAGTTTTCAAATAAGGCTGCAGCATTGTGGATAGTGCATCTCCGTGCCTCCCGATGTGAGGCCAGGGCAGACCACTGTTGGTGATCAATTTGGCTGAGCCTGAGATGTTGTTTCAGGGAGTCTTTGTATCGCTTTTTTGGAGCGCCCCTCTTACACTGACCCGTGGCGAGTTCACCGTAGAGTAGAATTTTTGGGAGGTGATGGTCCTCCATCCTAGAAACATGCCCTGCCCCACAGCTGTGTTCTCAATATCATGGCCTCAGTGCTGGTGATCCCTGCTTGCCCAAGGACAGCAACATTCGTCACATAGTCAGTCCAGTGTATATTTAGGATTGTGTATAGACAACGCTGATGAAAGCGTTCAAGGAATCATAGGTGGTGGCGATAGGTGACCCATGTTTCAGATCCATAATGGAGAAAGCTAAGTAGCTTTGCAATAAAACCCTTCCTTAATTGGATGGTAGTGATGAGACAGTATTAATGTGGTACTAATAAAGAGATTTGGGAAAGACGTACAAGCTGTTTTTTATGCAAAGTAAAAAGCTAAAATAGCATTTCTAAGCATGTGTATTATGATGAGTACCATTGAACTTGGGCTTGCTTCTAGGTAAAGATGTGTAGATCATGACTACTTAAGTCTGAGAGGCAACAGGAGCAAACCTAGCAAGCCTTTCCACCTTATGCAAAGCACTATGTCCCAAAATGGAATAAGGGAGGAAGCGACCAGGTTTTGGTGTCTGCTATAGAGGGGGCTGGTGAATTCTCTAGGGAACAGAGGAGGTACCATTAGTGGAAGTGCTAGGGACCTAATAGTTCTCTCCCTCATTCCAGGCTATGGACAGCATACATGGAATGTAAAGAAACCATAGGTCAAGGGTGATAGGGTAGCCCTCCAGATATTGCTGGACTATAGTTCACTTTCCTCAGTATTGTTTGTGCTAGCTTGGGCTACTTGGACTTACAGCCCAACATCTGGAGAGGCATTTGTTCTACAAGTACTAATGTCCTGGGGATCTGCCAGGATTATACCAAGTGATCGTGATTGGCGTTTTGATCACCATTGCAGTGTAGGATACTATTATTTTCTTGGAGATGGGCAGATGACTGTTTATGGACAGAGTGACTGTGATCCTTCCTGGATGAAACAGATTATCTAGATCCATTTTGATCTGACTTCAGACCTAATTATGGGTCAGAGACAGCTTTGGTCCCTTTGATGGACTACCTACACAGGAAACTGGAGAAGAGGAGTGTCTCTCTGATGTTTCTGCTGGACATCTCAGCAGCTTTTGATACCACCAATGGTGATAGCCTTCTGAACCTCCCTTCTGGGATGGGACTTGAAGGAAACTGTTTTACAGTGGCTTCAGTCGTTTTGGGAGGGGTGTACTCAAAAGGTGGGGCTTGTGTTTGACACTGTGGCCATTGGTCTGTGATTCCCTCACTGTTCAGTTCTGTCCCTTATGCTGTTTAACATCTACATGAAACTGCTGGGAGATGTTGGTGGGAGATTTGGGGTTTGGAGTCACTAGTATGCTGATGATGCCCAACTGTATTTCTCCTTTCCATCTGGCTCAAAGGAAGCTTTTTCAGTAATAAAGCAGTGTCTATTGTCAGTAATGAATGTGGGCAAAGAAATTGACACTTAATCCAGACAAGAACTTCTACAAGTAGGGTTAGGTTTCACAAACTTTTTCTTGCCACTATAGACTTGGCAGGTGATCTCATTCCTATCAGCTGGGAAATGAAACAGGCACTCAATTGACAAGATAGGAGGGGTTGCCTATTTAGTCTCTGAACTGCTTTGGCAATCAGAAAACAAAACAGTGATGAGAACTAAGGAGATTTAGCCAGATGACAGAAATGAGACCAGCAAGCATGGAGTGTTCAGAGGGTAAAGCAGGGAAAGAAAGAAGGAAATTGTTCTGATCAGACTCTTAACAGCTTATGGTATCTTGGAAGGAGGATTACCCCAAATGGAGTCAAGCCTCAGGAGAGCAGGGAGTTCCATGCTTGAGATCTGAAGTCCCTGCTCTTCATCACTTTGGAATGCAGCTCATTTGAATGCCTTTAAGTGAAGTAACAGAGATAGAAAAGAATATGAGTACAGTACTGTTTTTAACTCTCAAATCACATTTGGTTGAGATTCTTACACAAGACTACCTGAAAACTAGAATGGATCATTTGGGAGAGGAATCAATATAGGTTTTAACGGATATAATATTTGTAAAACTGCCTTGCTTTGTTATTGCGTACCTTCAACTCATTTCTGACTTATGGCTACCCTAAAGTGAATCTGTCGCAGGGTTTTCTTGGCTAGGTTTGTTCAGAGGGTTTTTGCATTTGTCTTCCTCTAAAGCTAAGAGAATGTGATTTGCCCAAGGTCATCCAGTGGGTTTCCATGGCTGAGCAGGGATTTGAACCCTCGTCTTCAAAGTCATAATCCAACACTCAAACCATTGCAGCACAGGGGCTCTCCTCACTCTCTCTCTGGCTTTTCTTCACAAACGAAGATTCAGGAAGGACTCATCCCACACTTTCTGCAAGCGCGCTGATGACTAAAAAGGTCAATCCGAGAGAAACAAGTTCGGTTGCAGAAAACACAGAAGAAGGTCTCCTTGGGTGATGTTTCCAGGTTGTGATTCTTTCTGCGTTGTCGTTTCTCTTCAAGACTTGTTCGACGTGAGTTCTCAAATAAGGCTGCAGCATTGTGGATAGTGCATCTCCATGCCTCCCAATGTGAGGCCAGGGCGGACCATTGTTGGTGATCAATTTGCCCGAGTTTGAGATGTTGTTTCAGGGAGTCCTTGTATCGCTTTTTTGGAGCGCCCCTCTTATGCTGACCCGTCGCAAGTTCACCGTAGAGTACTATTTTGGGGAGGTGATGGTCCTCCATCCTAGAAACATGCCCTGCCCCGCAGCGGTGTTCTCAATATCATGGCCTCAATGCTGGTGATCCCTGCTTGCTCAAGGACAGCAACATTTGTCACATAGTCAGTCCAGTGTATATTTAGGATTGTGCGTATACAGCGCTGATGAAAGCGTTTGAGGAGGCGTAAGTGTTTGCGATAGGTGACCCATAAAGGAGAATAGACAGTACAATGGCTCTATACACACTGATCTTTGTGCTTCGCCTCAGGTGTTTATTACTCCAGACTCTTTTGTAAAGTCTTCCAAATGTGCTATATGCCTTTGCTAATCTGTGATCAATCTCTTTGTCAATCTTGGCATTTGAGGAGATGATGCTTCCCAGGTAGGTGAACTGCTGAATGGACTTAAGCACAGATTTGCCGATGGCAATGTGGAGATGGTGGTGTTCATCCTGTGGTGCAGGCTGGTAGAGAACTTCCGTTTTCTTCAGGTTGACTTCCAGCCCAAACAGCTCTGCAGCTGTTGCGAAGCAGGATGTTAGGCGCTGCAGAGCTGCTTCTGTGTGGGCAACAAGGGCAGCATCACTGCCCTAGGCCAGAAGAAGGATGTGAAATTAGGGTTCTTGTTTCTGCAAATGGCAAATCTACTGCTCTAAATTTAGTGTCACTGTCCCTCCAGCCTTTTCACTACCATTCCCTTTTCTGGTTGTCTTTTGTCAGCTGCTAGTCTCTCTCACATGTGTTCTTTCACTTTCTCTCCTGACAGATTTCACTGTGGAATACATTCAACGTGGTGGTTTAAGAGATCCCTTGATCTTTAAGAATTGTGATGGACTTGGAATAAAGTGAGTAGTGATCTCATGAGCGTTTGATATCAGAATGGTCACTGTCTCTGGTGAAATAACCTGAATGTGTGCCAGAGTTCTCAAAATGTGTCCCATCTGTAGTTTTCCAAAAGCATCCAATTCAGAATCAGAATCCTCTCTGAGCTGGTTGATGGCATATTTGACCTTGGAAACTAATTGCATTGTATCTGGTTCTGCTGCTGACATTTTCGTTTTGTTCAAGTTTCCTGATCACTTACTGAATCCTCCATCATACTAACAAAGCTCTGTGAATCCCCAGAGAGCAATAAGGTTCTCTCAATCCTGGTGGTATCTGGTAAGTTTTCAAAAGGAAAGTCACCCTCCCTCCAGAGGGGATTAAGATCTGGGCCTAAACTGTTTGTCTGCTCCTTCTTACCACTTTGACTGTGAGACAGAGTGCAGTTCCACTTAGACAGAACATGTATGTTCCATCTTCTGATACTCCATCTTCCTGTGAAGAAAACTCTGCCATAAATGCTTTATACAAATACCCACCTCCATTGCACTGACATACAGTGCATGTGCATACGTCATGTGAAAAAGAAAGTACACCCTCAGGACATAATAATAATCTGTTCCTTAGCAGGTCTTAAAATTAGGTAAACACAGCCTCAGACGAACAATAACACATGGCATCTTGCGCCATGCCACGATCTGTTTAACAAAAATAAAGCCAAAATGGAGAAGCCATTATGTAAAACCATAGAATTCAAAGAGGGTGTACTTTCTTTTTCATACAACTGTAGCTTCAGCAACTCTCCCATTTGTACTGATACTAATTTGGGGTGGGGGGAACAACCTATAGCACTTCAATATAAAATATCCTCAGGCTAGCTAACTATGAAAACAATGAAAATGACAAAACCTATAAAAATAAAAGGGCAACAAAAACAATCAAGAAATTACTTTTAATTCTCACAAATTAAAAGGTTAGGAAAATAACAGGTCTTTTGCTGGCACTTAGCTGGCAGCAAAGTAGGTGCCGGGCAGAGCTCCTGGTGGAAAGAATTCCTTAATTGGGGTGCCACAGTTGAGACAACCACCAATTTAACTGCTTTGAATTTTTAAAATCTGAACAGTTTATAAATACCCATGAATGAACGAATGAATGCATGACAACTGTGGCAGGGAGCGCTACAGCTGGCACACCAGTCTCAGCTAGTAAAAGTAATTCTGGATATCTTCAGTAAGGAGCTGATCCTTAAGGGCAGGAGTGGGAGTCATGTGGCTCTTTGGAGGTTGTTCCTGCAGACTTAATTAGCATAGGCAGTAGTGAGGAATGCTGGGAGTTGCAGTCCAAGAATAGTTAGAAGACTACATCATTCCTATTCCTGATGTAGAATTTAATTAGCATAGGAGACAAGATGTAACCTTGCAGGATGGTGTAGCACAAATGGTGCAAATCTTCCAATGCTGCCTTTTAGCAACAGCCCTCTTGGTAGAACTTCTTGAGGGCAAACAGTGCTAGCAGTTAGTTGCCAAGCAATTGCTAATTTGTCTTCTTAATGAAGATATCATAGCTGATAGTATCAGAGCCTGCAAGTGATCCAAAAGAATGAGCAGGATCATGCTTCCTGGTGTCTCTCTAGGCATGAGAGTAGTCAAAGATACTGTGGGCAGGATTGGTATTTAATGAAAAACAGACATTAGACAAGATTAAAATTAATCCAGATAACTAGTTATACACAGGTTCTGCATTCACAGAATAACTGGAGTTAAGTGCCACCTGTGCCAGCTAGAAACACTGAGGGTATTCTGATTCAACAGATTCCTGTTCACTATCAGGGTGAACCATTCTTTTAGACCCTGGTGCCCCTGGAGAGGGGAATGGCAGCCGGATAGTCTAAATTCTAGAGGGAAACTGCACTTTATTTGCTATTGCTTATTTTATAATTAATGTATACTGCTTTTCAGTTAAATCTCACAAAAAGTCGTTTACATTAAAATGAGTATTAATTTTATTACAAGCATAAAAGCGGGAGTGGTGATCCTCTGTTTTGAAATGGGTATAGTTGTGGCTGAAACTGGCTAACACAGTGTTACCCTGAATGTCCTCCTCTTGACTACCTTCTGCCCTAAGAAGTATTGCCCTTAAATGAGGACAGTCACATTTGCAACACCTGAAGAGCCAAGATCCTCTTTAGCTCCTTACAAGACAAATGTATTCTGACAAGACAGTGTGTGTTTGAGGTGCCAGCATAAAACTGCATGAAAGATAGGCCTACAATGAGAATATCATATTTGGCAATCTTTCTGTTGCAGGATGCCAGACCCAGACTTCAGTGTGAATGATGTGCGTCTCTATGTAGGTAATTATGCACTCCTGTTCTAAGTCAATCATGTGATGGACTGTGCGTAATTTAAATACACACACACATAGGAACTTGGCATAGAATTTCCTTTTGACTAAACTTTTAAATAAACAGCAAAATTTTAGCCTTGCATTGAAATAGTAGAAAAAGTTTGTTTAAAAGCCAAGGCCCCTAAGTCAGAGAGCCTTAGCCTGAAAATCTATGCCTTCTCCATCACAGGCCTCCTATCTGTTTTTGTCCCCATCTCCTATACTTCTCTTCCTATCTTTCCTGTTGCAGTTCATAGCTAAGGTAGTCGTGTGTGTCTGTGTCCAAATAGGGAGTCGCAGAATGGTGGATGTCATGGATGTTAACACGCAAAGAGACATTGAGATGACTATGGCACAGTGGGCACGTTATTATGAAACTCCAGAGGAGGAGCGGGAGAAGCTATATAATGTCATCAGCCTGGAATTCAGTCATACCAGGCTTGAGAACCTGGTACAAAGACCAAATACGGTGAGTGGGTGCCCTTCCTTCCCTTGGGAAATCATCCTTGAATGCTCATGGAGACTAATTCTCTGGAAGGTGCAAGGGAGCCGTCCACAAGAATGTGGTTTAACCCTTGCCTCATTTTGAGTCAGACATTTTTATGCATCTTGCTTTATAGCAGTGTGTTGACAGTTAAAGTTCTTTGTTAGGTATAGACTTTCATCAAAATTATAATTTGCTCTCAGACACTTGAATGACCTCCTCAGCATATAGCCCTTGATCTTTATTTCATGACAGCTTGGAGTTGTATTCTTCGGCAATGAGACCGCCTAGTAATATTTCAGCTGCCTGTGTTTAAAATACAAATTTTGGTCTAATACCTATATGGTTTCAGGTGGATTTGATTGATTGGGTTGATAACATGTGGCCAAGACATCTGAAGGAAAGCCAAACAGAATCAACGAATGCTATTCTAGATATGCAGTATCCCAAGGTGCAAAAGTAAGTCGCTTGAGATTTTGTGCGAACACACACACACCAGGTGAGATTTCAGAATGAAGTCTCTGCTGCAACTGCCTCCTTTTTAGGTGCTTTGTATGTTGTTAAAATTCTGCTTTCAGTACTTGAAGGCAGAATTTTAAAAGCACTCCCAAATCTTGTCCCAGGCAATGACAGGTGCACGTTAAATTGTAGCAAGTCAGGATACATACAGATAGATTAATGGGAATTGCAACAGTGCACCAGCAGTGCTTCTTCTGACTCACTGTTGCGACACAACAGTAGATATGCCTCATGTACTGATTCTGATGGCCCATTTTAGGTCAAAGTGGTTGGTATGGGAATCAATATCCAAAATGTCTGTAGATTCTGTGTAACTAGAGCTCTTACTCAGAATGCAAAGTATCCATGGAATACTGTCAGCAAAGATTCTAGGACCAAACATTTATTCTGCCTTTACTTAGAAATGCATGTTTGATTGGACTTGAGTTGGAATCTCATATTGCTCATTTCCTTGCAGGTACTGTCTGATGAGTGTCAAGGGTTGCTATACTGACTTCCATGTAGACTTCGGTGGCACTTCTGTATGGTATCATATCCACAGAGGGGGGAAGGTATTGTTTTTTAATGTTGCAAATAAATGAAATGGGGTTGCTTTCTTGCCTACCAAGGGATTTCAAAGCAGTTGTGAGGTTGTTGCTGCTTTCTTCAGCTCTAGCCCGACTTCTCACTGAAAGCAGTAAGGGGTAGAGGTGGTATAGGTGACTAAAGTATTGTTCTGTTGTGCCCTTAGTACACTTGCCCACTGAGGAGTTCCTCTATTGTTAACTTTTTCAACTATCTGGGAACTACATGCAGCTGATCAGATGGTAATTAGCCATCAAGGGCGAAATCTAGACTCATTGTGTTATTGCATAGGATTTTGTAACTAATAGAACATATGAACAAACTAAAAAAGAATTTTTTGAATGGAAAACAGGTGTGTGCTTAATTAGTTTTAATGTCTAAACTGGTTGCTTTGAAGATCTTATGTTGGATAAGCGGGGCATGAGTACTTTAAATAAATCTGTTAACAGATCTTTTACATAACATTAAGAAGTTACCGTATATTCCGGCGTATAAGACGAGGTTTGAGCCCTGAAAAATAGGCTCCAAAATCAGGGCTCATCTTATACACCGGATACACTTTGCTTCACCCTGCCATCTGAACTCCTGCCTCTTTGCTCCCTTCGCAAATGGAGCAAAGAGGCAGGAGATCAGGTGGGGGGGGCGTGAGGCAAAGTGCTTACGGTTCATTCGCTCCCCCCCTCTGCCTTCTCCCCCTTTGGGGAGCAACCGAGGACAGAGGAGGGGGGCGAATGTTGCTGGAAAGCCCCCCCTCCAGCCACCCTTCCACCCTCCCTGAAGCCGCGATCCGGCTCCCGACCGTGGCTTCAGGGAGGGGGTGGGTGGCTGGGAAGCCCCCCCTTCCAGCCACCCTTCCACCCTCCCCAAAGCACCCTCCCTCCAGCCCCCCCTCCTCAAAACCGCGATCTGGCTGGAGATCGCGGCTTCGGGGAGGGGTGGGTGGCTACGAAGCCCCCTCCCTCCAACCACCCTCCCTCCAGCGTCCTCCCTCCAGCCACCCCCCTCCCCGAAGCCGTGATCCCACTCGAGATCGCGGCTTCGGGGAGGGGGTGGGTGGCTGCGAAGCCCCCTCCCTCCAACCACCCTTCCACCCTCCCCAAAGCCCCCTCCCTCCAGCCACCCCCCCCCTCCTCAAAGCCGCAATCCGGCTGGAGATTGCAGCTTCGGGGAGGGGGTGGGTGGCTGGGAAGCCCGCCTTCCAGCCACCCTTCCACCCTCCCCGAAGCCCCCTCCCTCCAGCCCCCCCAGCCAGCTGGCCATCCCACATTCCCCAACCCACCAGGAGGCTGGGCAGCCTCCTTGTGGGTTGGGGAATCGCGGTAGGAGGGAGCCCAGAAGGACAGATCGGGGCTGCGAAGTTAAACCCCTAGATTGGCTCCCTCTTGCTTGAAGGTGGGGAGAGGGGGCGAATCTAGGGGTTTGCCGCGGCTGCCCCCGCTTCCCCCGCCTTGGTCCCCTTCGGAAGAGCCAAGACGGAGGGAAGGGGGCTGCTGAGGCAAACTGGGCATTTTCGCCCCTTTCCTCCACCTTTGAGTCCAGTTTGACTGAAGGTTGAAGAGAGGGGCAAATGTTGCCCTGCCAGCTGATCCTGTTCGCTTTCCCAACTCACGAGGAGATTCTCATGAGTTGGGAAACAAAGAGGATCAGCTGGCAAGGCTCCCCCAGCCAGTCAGCCAGCCAGCAAATTTTTTTTTTTGGGGGGGGGGGTGGTCTTATCTGGCGAATATATGCCTAAGCCTAGATTTTTGGCTGGAAATTGGGGGGGGGGTCTTATACGCCCAGTCGTCTTATACGCTGGAATATACAGTAAGTATATCTACTTGATACACTTTTAAAACTGTTAAGCTTTGTGTTCAAGTTTTACATAGCATTCTGGTGTAAACTTCCAGGATACCCAGTCAAGGTAGTCTTTCCATTATGCTCCTGTTTTGGAAAGCCTTACGGGCCTTTCATCTAACCTGCTCTGTAGGTCTAAACAAATGTTTGTTCCCACATATCATTCATAATTAAGTATTACAAGTTATCTCACTTGTATACAATGTCTGGCTGCATTTGAACATACAGTTCTATGCAGTTCATGTTGGCTCATCTCCTGTTCTCTTTCTGCCTCAACCCTCTTCCCCCTCAAACTAGAAGTACAGTTTTTTGCACCTCTTTTTCTTTGTAGGGTATTGGTTTCACAAGATTAGGACAATAATAGTATTACTCTTTTTTCATTGGAAATGTGGCACTGAAAGGAATTGTCTATAGCTCATTTGAGTCTCATTATTTGGGATCTTACTTATCAGTACAGTAGCACCCCCATATCCACGGGGGGATTGGTTCCGGGGGCCCCATGGATGGTGAATTCCACAGATAATAGCGAACGCCATCCCGGGGGGAAGGGGAGGAAGCGAGATTGCTCCTCCCCCTCCCTTTGCTCCCAGCATGGCCCTGCTGCGGCGACAGGAGCCGTCCTGGGGGAAGTGGGGAGGTGAGATCGCTCCTCCCTCCCCCCCCCGCCATGCCCCACCACCACGGTGATTATGGGGGGGAGGCAAGATCGCTCCTCTTCAACCCCACCACAGTGGTGATCGTAGGGGGGAGGCAAGATTGCTCCTCTTCCCCCTTCACCCCTGCCACGGCCCCACCGCCGCAGCAATCGCGGGGGCGAAGGAGGAAGGGTGGAGGCGAGATCACTCCTACCCCCTTCCTTCCCCCTTTGCCCCCATGATCACCTCTGTGGTGACAGGAGCCCTCCCAGGGGAAGGGACAGGGGAAGTGAAATCCCTCCTCCCTCCCTCCCTCCCTCCCTCCTATCATCACCAACTGTGGATAATTGAATTCGCAGTTGGCAAATCAGCGGATATGGGGGTGCTGCTGTAACAGAAAATACATAGCAAAGACTGTTGGCTTTCATTTTCCCTGGATAGAGGACTGGTATGTATGTCCTGTTTTTATGTCATTAGTGTCTATACACATGCAAATTCCTACTCAAGGCAGTTGTAGCAAATACAATACTGAGAGCCTTCTCATTTTTTAAATACTACTATTTCCCTAATCTTGTTGCCTCCATGCTATCTTAATATAATGTGCATTCATAGTTACTGTGGACACTCAGTGCCTCTGCACTAGGAAAAGGGTTTTTTTTGTTTTTGAGTTGTTTTGTATAAAACCTGTAATAAACGATCCTGACAATATAACAGTTGAATTAAGTGTGAAAGGCAAGTAATTTAATAAGACTCCTGAAAACTAAAGTCAATTTTTTCTATAGATATCTAGTTGGATCTGAATCTTAACTGCAGTTTCCTGTTGTTCCCTTAATACTGAAAGGAATAGTATGATGTAGTGTGATCCCTGCTACAAAATGCATGCCATAAAGGTTTCACCCACTTGCTGTCTTCAGAATGGTGGTTTGGCTTTTTCTACACTCTTTTGGTCTTCCCACTCTTGGCATATTTTATTGCTGCAGTGACTCTCGTTTTTCTGAGCTGTGTTGGCTGTGCACATTTTGTAATTTTGGATCATGCGTTAACACTGTCCACTCAAACAGACTTCCTATATGTAACACAAAGAGCAATCCCCACATAATACAAAATACTGAGGCTGTTTCTTACAGCAAATAGTTCTAGTGCCCACTAGCATTTATATTAAGAAACATATAGAACATACAGGATATGTTCCTGCACTCAGATGGTGGTGGTAATGCAGCTCTGCTGGTGTATTAAACTACAACTCTGATCAGCCATTGTCAGCATACCCATTTATTGTGCTGGCTGGGGTTGATGGTAAGCATTTTGAGGGCACCAGTTTGAGGAAGGATGGTCCACTGTGTGTATAGGATGGACAGTGTTGAAACAGTAGAGGCAAATGAATAGTTCAGTAGGGATAGAGGTGCTGATAGAATGCTTCAGAAAAGATCTTGTGGAGAAAATGGTGTTGAACATCCTCTGCTTGGAAGGAGGGTGCTCGCAAAATAAGAACGAGATAATTCTTTGGGTACAGCTAGCAGCATGCAAGAGGACAAAGATTGGTGGGGGGAAATGCTAACTGGTTTAATGCACCTCTTAAGTGATTTTTGTCCTCATTAATCCATCACTGTCCATTGCAGATTGAAGAGGCAATATTTGTGCCTTTACTCCAGAAGAATTGGACATATATCAGGGAGCCATGATTGGCAAGATCTGGCATAGTTTCCAAGCATGTAGTGGAGCTCATCTTTCTTCTTCACATTTGATGTGTTTATCATAGCGAGTTCCAGTGTACCCAGTCGGCTGTACAAAGTATAAAATGGTCTGGGAAACTTACTGGGAAGACAGGCTTTGACAAGTCCCCATCTCTCAGATGCTTGTTGCATAGTTTAAAAATGCTGTTCTGAGTCACTTTTAAGCTTGGCTAAGATGTGGTTGTTGTTCTTGGTGTTGTGGTGCTTTCAAGCCATTTTCAATTTACAGCAACCCTATCATGGGGTTTTCTTGGCAAGAGTTGTTCAGAGGGCTTTTACCATTTTCTTCCTCTGAGGCTGAGAGAATGTGACTTGCCCAAGACCACCCAGTGGGTTTCCATGTCTGAGCAGGAATTGAACCTTGGTCTCCCAGAGTCTTAACCCAACATTCATTCCAAAGTAACAAATGAATCTCTGGTGTTACAACGGGGTGGTCTCTTTAATCTGTCTTTTCCCACTTACAGATCTTCTGGTTAATTCCACCTACTCCCCAAAACCTGGAATTGTATGAAAACTGGCTGCTTTCAGGGAAACAAGGAGACATCTTTCTTGGTGACAGGGTGTCAAATTGCCAGCGTATTGAGCTCAAGCAAGGCTATACCTTTGTCATACCCTCAGGTAGATGCAAATGACAAAGTTTCTCATGTCAAAACAAATATATTTTGTCACTTCTCTGTTAACCTTGTGGTCTGTACAGTTGTTGCTTTCTTGGGCACAGTGATGTTGTCTGTTATATGTATAAAGGTTTAGGAGAGCAGGATTGAAGGTAATGGGGTGCAGCCGAGATCAGGAAATAATCTGTTTCAAGTTAAAGTGCCATTCCTTTGTAAATAAAAATGCATACTTTATAGAAATGGTGATAGAACTTTATATCTTTCACTAACACCAATAGCTTGGACTAAAGCAGATTCCTTTTTCTGCCTCTGTGGACAACTTTGAATTCAGAAAGTATTGCAGTTGAGTTTAGAAACCACAGAAACTACAGCTTTAGTGGTACAAAGCTTCCAACTCCAGAATGCCAGAATATCTAATCCATAGGCTCTTTCCCTTCAGGTTGGATTCATGCAGTGTACACTCCTATGGACACCCTTGTTTTTGGAGGTAACTTTCTGCACAGCTTCAACATCCCTATGCAGCTGCAGATTTACAGTATCGAAGACCGTACACGGGTAAGCAGTTTTTAAAAAGGATTTTCAAGCCTCAATACCATACCCATTTTAAGAGCAATATGCATAGAATTAGAGCTTCTCATAGATCTTCTGTTCATCTTCATTGCTTGGTGAATGAAATGAAACTTGGTGAAATAGGTTTTCTCTCTGGGGAGAATATGGTCTTGTGATGTACTTTATTGTTCTTAGAAGGTAGGTACAGGCATTAGCACAGGGTGGTCTTATATTCTGTGCAACAGTTGATACACGATTGTGATCACCCTTATTCAAATCAGTGTTACACTAGAATACTCACACTAACAAGAAGCAGTTGGAGTCTCTTTTTTATTACTTACACCAAAGAAAGCTCCAAAGTCTCAAGTCACCAAACATGTCATGGATCACCAAAGAAGGCATGAGTGTCCACGTTGGCAATCACATTAATCTTCATCTTTTCTGAAACATGCACTTGGTTTTCAGCCACTCAATTTAAATTCCAGTGAGTACTAAGGGATTATGCAAATTCTAGTGGTATGCCATCATGTCAGAAAGACAGAAAGCATAGCAATTACCTTTCTGGGTTAAATCAAGAGTTCCATCTAATCCAGTAACAAGTTTCCATCACACCGGTTAACCCAGAAAGTTCAAAGGCAAGGCAAAGCATGATGATGATGTCCTTTTCATGGTTGTTCCCAGTCTCTAGTCCTTACTGTTCAGTTGAGTTAAAGTCCTTGATTGTTTAGTTATGCAAGGAGTGAACTGAACTCCAACCCACTCACCCCCCCAAAAAAATTGTGTCTTCAAAAAAATGTGCTGCCCAGAAGCTGGGGGGAGCACAGTTACCCCTTCAAATGCAATTTCTACAGGGCTTTAATTATTTTTCCCAGAGTGAGGCGAGTGGAGATTGTGGGAAGAGCAAAAATGGCCACTGGACCTTCCCAAGTTAGCCATCTCTGAGTTATGGCTGAATCCAACCCAGGATTCTCACAACGAACATAATCTGATTGTATTATATTTGTCTTACTACTTTTCAATCCTTTTTAAAAAAATATTTGACTATATCAGTGCTAAGTTATATTGCGCTTATCCTTTCTGATAGCATTTGCTACCTGAATAATCAGATGCCATCTGAGGTAATGTCTATTACTACTTTTCATACTTGACAAATAGGGAAAATTCTAAAAAGTGGTGAGGCAAGACCAGTCCTCTGCAAAAGCTATGCTTATTCTCCATGTGAGGCTTGGTTTTTATGCACTTTAAAAATAATTTTGACTTAAATGCCTTCTCCAGTTTATCTGTGGCAGGAGTTAAGCTGACAAATATCTCATTTTCCTATATTCTCTTTTGAAGGTATAGGCTACTTTACAGGCCTCAGATAAGGGCTGGTATTACTTCTGGTTCAAAATATTAGTTCAAGATCTAGCATAACAACAACAACCACCCAGTAAGCTAAATACTGAATAATAAAAATATTAAAGACTTAACATTCACTTACTAAGCTGCCACACAGCATCTTTCTGTGTACTTCCAGCCTATATCCTTGGAAATAAGCGATTAACAAAGGGAGGAGAGATATTTACAAATGTAAGTAACTGATAGCATCAACTTAACTCATTCTTCTTGTACTTTGTCCATTGACAGGTCCCAAATAAATTTCGCTATCCCTTTTATTATGAAATGTGCTGGTATGTACTGGAACGCTATGTCTACTGCATCACTGGCTGTTCCCACCTGACCAAGGACTTTCAGAAGGAGTCACTAAACATGGGTAAGACTTGGCATTTCATTTTGACTTCTTTTTGCTATACTTTGAAATCCTAAAACTCTCACACTCTCAGTAAAGTGTCATCAGAAATTACATTAAAATAAGGAGATTTGGTATTTCAGATACCTTATCATTTCAGCAAATCAACCTTAGTGCCCTTTAATGCTCTTTATGTACGGAGGCCTCTGCTTTTTGAGGTACTCCAGTATATTTGAAGAGGTTGCTTAGTAACCCAAAAGGGTGGTGCAGAAATGCAGATACAATGGCTATGTAATTTACAGGACAGTGAAGAGGAGTAGTGCCTTCTCAGTGTCTGAGAGGTAAGCGTTGCTGTAGAACTGAAGCACAGCAGAGCATAGTGACTGCTACGTATGCATGCTCACTCTTTTTTGCCATCTGCATGTAGCAGGTGCAGAGATCTCCTGTGTTCCCTGGGGCTAGGCTGGTAAGTGAACAGTTTTGTTGTTGTGTGCCTTCAAGTCATTTCTGACTTATGGTGACCCTGTTGTGGGGTTTTCTTGGCAAGATTTGGTCTGAGGTGGTCTGCCTTAGCCTTCATTTGAGGCTGAGAGAATGTGACCTACCCAAGGTCACCCAGTGGATTTCCATGGGTGAGCAAGGATTCAAACCCTGCTCTCTAGAGTCCTCGTGGCTCAAACCACTACAGTGGTGTTGGCTCAAACCACTACTCTACACTCTCCAAGTGAACTGTACAAAGGCTGAAATACCTTAATTCCATCTAATGAGTGGTTGCCCAGAGGCTAGAGAGCAGAAGGAAAGTACACTTATGCTTCTATCAGAGAACCAGGGGCCATGGGGAGCCTGTACCCCCTGTTTTCCATGAATGATAGCAAGACAAAGGGGAGAGGAGCCAAAGCAGGAACAGCTGCAGGGAACTTACTCCTCCTTCCCTGCCAGAAAGGATACTCTGCTTCAGCTCCTTTCTACCTTGGGAATGTAAAAGGAAAGGGGACGGCTGCCTTTACTGCATCCATTGGCCAGTGTAATAAGAGCCAGCATTTGCAAGGGAGGATCACCTTGGCACAAACTGCATTTAAATGTCTGCTTTATCATTCACTGTCTTATTCTGGATGAGGAAAAGTTTACCACCCTTCTCTTTCCTTTCCCTCTCTTCCCTTTTTATCTTTTTAGATTGAAAGCCTGATGGTAGGCTTTTATTATTGTGAACTGCTCTAGAAGGCAATTTTTCTGAAAAGTGGAATAAAATAGAGTAAATAAAGCTGTCAGATAGACATCTTTAGCTTGATATTGTTGTTCTGGCTTTTTTATTCAGATATGGAGCTGTGCAGCTCAGAGTCAGGAAATGGGGATGAAGATGATGGAACAGCAGGGAAAGAATCACGCCGCCCAGTCACCAGGCGATCAGTCCTCACCAGCCCTGTGGCCAATGGTGCTAATCTAGACTACGAAGAACTAAATAAAGGCTGTCGGAGTTTGCCCGGTCTCAAGAGGACTCTTTCCATGGACTCTGAGTCCAGCCGCAGCTCTCAGAATGGCCAAGCCTGGGACTCTCATGGGCCTCAGAAGGGCAAGAAGGTGCACCTGACACAGTTTGAGCTGGAGGGTTTACGCTGTCTTGTAGATAAACTGGAATCTTTGCCTCTGCACAAGAAATGTGTACCCACAGGCATAGAAGATGAGGATGCCCTTATTGCAGATGTTAAGGTATGATGCAAATTCATTTAACTTGTTTTTTTGACGTGTGACTTCTTGCGCACTAACCAGAGTTGAGATAGAAAAGGCAGTATCCAGCCTAGGGCATACATGTAACATAGGCTGCATTCCAGCTGTTTGAAAGCTCAAAGGCTGTGCTGCACTGTTGTGGCTGTTTTCTACTAGGGTTCGGTTGTTTTATGAAGTGTTTTATCAGTTTTCCTAAAGACGTTCATCCTCTGTCTCTGGACATGTTGGACTCTGCCACCTCCATAATGGGTGCACAGTTGTTACGAACGTTATAACCTGATGTGATTGTACTTCATATCCTGTACTGGGACCGGCAGGATTGTCTTTCATTTAAAATTCCCCATGCTTTGAAAAAAGTGTCAACCAACTTTATCCATAGAAAATAGTTTGCACAGTAGCACTGCCATCATATGGCCTCTGCCCCCCCCCACTCCCACCCCCGTTAAATATTTTAGAAGCTGATTGAAATTGGCTTTGGGAACATTTATTGGAATCTGGTGCCCCTCAGTAAGACCTTCTTTATTACTGTTTGCACTCCTGATCTTATTGGTCCCACAACATAAACATAACATGATCGCATAACATAAAATAGAAACTCATGCACCCTACACATTGGTAAATGTCTTATGGGGAGAGGGGTGTCCCAGAAGACACTCCCATAACCCTGACAGATAAGACAGTAATAATTAATGTATTTTGGTCCAAGGGCCATCAGTAGTAATTGATGAGGGGGAAAACAGGAGGAAGCAGTGTGCCCCATTTTTCCTTGCATCCTAATAATTTACTGCTTCCTATAACCGTATTATACATCTTTCTTTAGCACTTGCTTCTCTCTGCCTTATGTACTGGCATTTGAAAAAGATAGATAGGGTTGCTCATTCTAAATAGGCTAGAAAAAATGTTTCATCCAACTTGAAAGACAGGATTGAAGGCTGTTATTTTATTGGAGCAAAGGTAGAAGTAATGAATAAGAAATATAAATGACCAAACCAGAAAACAGCTCACCTCTCCTAGATGATAGTAAAAGCTACTACTAATTTGGGTTCTGTCTTGCTAGTACAACCTGTCATGTCATCTTGCCTGTCTGCTGAAAAATGTGACCAGTGTCAAGGTTTCAATTGAAAAAGGTATATCTGAACTAACTAGATATAAATATGTGGTAAGAGTAGGTCAAACTCTGCTTGATTTCTGATCATCTCAACTATTTTTGTTGCAGAAGTAGGCAACCATCTTGAGTACGAGCATTGAAATGTGACTATAAAGCATCTTCTCTGATTTCCCATGCATTAGAATTGTGTAGCATACTCATGCAAAACCTGGAGTAGAAAAAGTTTACATCATCAGTTGCATACTGTTTGCAATCATTTCATTTAGCCATAGGTTATATAAGCTAGAGTTCTTTATATTTTTATACTTCCACACGTAACTCCCAAGTGTAAATACATGCAAGCATTGTCACTTGTTAATGCCTACAAAGTACACCAGAGCTAGAGTCTGATGTTACAAGCAATTGTTCATGTGTAAGTAAAATTCTAAACTTTTGCATGTGAACACCATTTGTAAATTAGCTGTTCATGTAGTAGACTCTGAAATCTCTTCCAAAACCAGAAGTAAAGTGTAATCTAGCACCTAGGGCTAAATGAAGGAGAACTGACAATATTTATTTGCACTTCATATTTATGTATACCATGGGTGGATAACTGCAGTGGACAAGGAGTCCACTTTTCATTCCTTTCTTCCCCCAACTGGATGTGCCCTCTGAAAGTAAGCCAACAAATGTCCAAAAAATTACTTTTGATTTCTGATTTCAGTTGATTCTCTTTGTTTTGGTGTTGACTAATTTGGGGTGATTTTGGTCTCCAAAATGTGGGTGCTTCAGGAGGCCCAAACATCTGTTTTTTAAAAAAGCCCAGAAGGGGGCTCATGTGGTCTAAGGCTATTGTTTGCCCACCCTTATTATCTACCCTCTACCTGCTGTGCTATACAGCCTATAGTTCTGAACTCTGTAGGCTACTGGTGGAGCTTGTGAAGTAATAGATTTTGATCCAGAGATCTCATGACCTGGAACATTTTCTTTTTTGCACTGTTTGTGGTAGAAGAGTTACAGATGTATAGGCATGACACTTGCTTAACCACTTTTACTTACTTCATCCTTCTAATGTGTAGGCAAAGGTTACAGCTAGGTAATTCTGAGCTAGCCAGTAATGGGATATACCATCCAGTAATACCAGTTTAGCTGGTATAGCACCTGCTTCTCTTAGGGGCATAATAACATGAGTTTGCTAATATACTGAATTCTAATGTTTGAAAATGTTGATTTGTGAGCCTTTGTAGCATTTAGAAACTATTAGACAAAAGTATATAAATTACCACATTGAGCTATTGGGATAGCAGGAGACTCTTTAAATTTGCATTTCACATCTATTTGATAACTAGGTTTATGGCACAATACCACCCACACTTGTCTGATTTTAGAAGCCAAGATGGGTAGGGCCTGGTTAGTACTTGATAGGAGGCCACTAGGGAAGGTAGAGCTACGAAGACTCCTGGCTGAAACCATTGCTGCTAGTCAAAGGTGACAGTTCTAGGTTGGACAGACTGATAGGTCTGACTCAGTGTAAGTTAGGTACCTGTGTCCCTAATATGTTACAACAAAAAAAGCCAGTGGTGTCCAGGTGCCTGCTGTGCACAGGAGCTGTGTACCCCAGAAGGGCCCACTGCAAGAGCAGCCCTATTGTTGAACTCCCAGGATTTTATGACTCCTCTCAGTAATTGATTCCTAGTCTTACAGGCAGAAGTCAAGCAAGGTGCTATGCTCTCTGGCCCCAGGGCCTGTGTGGGAAATCAGAAAGCACAAGAGGCAGAGGCACCTCCCTTGGAAAGCAACACAGGAGCGGGAAAGCACCCATAGGGACTTAAAGAAACTATTTTATACTTTCTTAACTTTGTTTCCACCCCCCTGTAATTTAATGAGTAGATGACTGTAATCATGTGATGTGTATAACTAGATGCTGGTGTATATTCAGATTGTACTGGGAGTGGGATTTCTAGTTTGGTGAGGCACCAGCAGGCTAAGGCTAATGACCTTATAAAACTACAAATCCCAGGACTTGATAGGAAGGCGCCATGGCAAATAATCCAGTTTCAAATTGGATTATTTGTGCAGGGTGGGGACAGTGGAAACAGGGAACATATGTCCTCCCCAGCGTTAGAAATGTCCCAGTGGACGTTGAGAGAGCACCATTATCAATGGAGTGGCTTGTGAGGAAGCTGGGGAGAGAGGCGTGGGGGAGTGAGCGCATAGCTGCAGCACACAGAGTGAGCGGAAAGCTTTGCGGGCAGTTCTCTGGCGTCGGTCCTGGGGGCTGCTGGCTCTGGATTCTCCAATTGCAGTAGGAGCGGGGGCGGAGGGGGGAGGCGCCTCTGGCTGCCGCCTGGGCCAATCAGCAGGCAGCCAGCGGCTTGGCCCCGCCCCTGCCCGACGCTGCAGCAGAACGGCTGCTTGGCTGGGCTGGCTCGGTCTCCCTTTCTCTCCTGCCATCTTCCGTTGCAAGGCATTGCTGGGAACTGCATGTGGGTGACGCAGCAGCATTGTTTGCAGGCGGGGGAGGCTTCCGCCGAAGGAGGGCTCGGGAAGGCGCGTGCTTCTGGCGGGGGCTGGCAGAGTTGCGAAGGGCTCGGTGGTTTCCCGGAGCGGCTCGCGGGAAGGACGAGGCTTGCGGGGGAAGCACATCGCGGCGCTGGGGGGAACAAAACTGCCGCCGAAGCGCTAACTTGGCAGCATAGAAAACAAAGGGACTGGGAAACTTCCTCCGAGACTCACTCACGCTCTCTCGGCACCTCCGGTGGAACCAAGCAGGCAAGGTCAGGCACGTGGGGAGGGAGCTTCGGGGAGTGGGGCTCGGCCGGGGAGGGAGGGAGGGAGGGAGCTGCTTCCCGCATTCCCGCCGGATTGTGTTCCCGGGGCTCCCTGCTCTGCAGGGCTCTGTGCCTCCAGGGCTTCTCTGCAGTTTGTTGGGAGGCTGCTTGGTCTGCGGAGTTGTTTTCTAAGAGGAAGTGCGGGTTCCCTTTGCCTTGCTTGGCTATTGGAACAGGATGGGAGCTGATGCCTTCTCTTTCCAAGTCGACTTGGGGGATGTTGCATTGCTCTACTCCCCGTCAAAGCGGTGCCGTCTTTTCTCTCCCTCCCTAACCTCCTGGCGAGTTGGTGGCGGAGCTGGCTGTCTCCGTCTGCCCGAGTTTGCACGCCTGTGCAGCTTCCCCGAAAGTGCCCCAGGCCGCCCTCGCGAGTGCGCGCCCCTCCTGCCCCAGCGAGCGTGTGCCTTCATGCCCTCCACCTTGCCTCCTCAGTCGGGGCCCGGAGGACGCGGGCGGGGCTTCGGCCCATTTTGTCGGGCGAGGCGAGGCAGCCACTTCCTTTCCACCCACAGACTAATGCTGGAGGGTGGAGAAGTAACTGTAAAAACATTTTTTAACAGAATTAGACAGACCACATTATGGGAGTCCTTTTGCCTTTCAAAAGTTATTTAAGGGACATTTAGTATATCCATTTTAAATGCCTTAATGTAATGAAAGCATATTTAAAGTTTATACTCGGTTTTTAAAACTTTCAGGTGCATCACTGAGTTGCTGTTCTGTGTGGAATACAAACCAAGTGCTTAAATGTAACTACTGAGGCCAGGGTTTAGATATGTAATTGCTGGAGTCCCATATTTTATCGCTGTTTGGTAAGAATAATGGGACCAACCGCTTTTCACTCATTGGCCTGCCTGATGAGATCCGTCTTATCACTACTCTTGATAGCTTCAAGAAAGCACTAAAGACGGATCTCTTCCAGCAGGCCTTCCCAGAATAACTTCCCGGTTCCAGTGGACTGATTGCTACCCACCCCTTTGCCATCGTTGCCTTTATTTATTTATTTATTTATTGTATTTTATCTTTGTTTTAACTCTCCTTAGTTTAATTTAGTTTTAAGGGGTGGGAGGGTTAGGATGGGGAAGGATTGTTTTAACTTGATGTTGTTTTAATCTTGCTGTACGCCGCCCCGGTTGCCGAGCAGAGGGGCGGGTTAAAAATAAATAATTATTATTATTATTATTATCTGTTGCCAAGTATCCAACATTGTCACCTAATTCCCCAACAAGTAAAGGATGGACCTGAGCATAGCACTCAGGCAAAGGTAACTTCATTCAGAGAGAGAGGTATATTTGTGGTAAATGCATACCACACTAGATCTCAGATAAATATTCAATGAGATCCTTGTGGCTTTTGACTGCCCTAGTGTTAAGGTTTATTTGAGCTGGATTTGCACTTCCTTTTTTTTTTTTTACATTTGCTTCTTCCTTGTTTTTATTGCTAATGCAGCATCATCTTGTCCCCCAGAAGTTCATCATGCATACTTAGTCTCACTGAATAGAAGAATATTTTTGTTGGATTTCTAGTTCCAGAGGTGCCTGTATGGTGTGCCATTTTAAAGGTGGTGGGGGTAGTATTTTGTCCCTAAGTAAGGGTTAGCAGTATACAGCTCTTCTCTTCCACTATGTATCAGAAGCCAGTGCAGGAAGGAGCTGGCTACAATCTTAAAATCCCAAACACCACCCCCATGCAGGTTCTCAGTGTCCCTACAATTTATAGACAATCTCTTGTTGGGACTGTGTGGCAGAATCTCTGATTTAGACTGAGCCAAAACATTATGGACTACATTTCCATGTAATGAAGTGGAGGGGAAACCTACTGGTTCTTGTTTCTAGAAAGTTCTGGACATTTTATTTTCAATTCCATGGCCTTACTTGGTAACTTACCTCTGAATAGACAACTAAATAAAAAATTGACAATTTCATAATTTTTTTTAAGGAAAGTACATGTTTTGTAATGCAGAGGTATAAAGTCAGCATGCTCAGAGATTTTGGACTACACTTCCAGGTCATGAGAAGGCTCTAGATGATTACGAAGAGAGGTTTTAATTCTTTATAGGTAACAGTTAATGTTGCTTCTTCAAAAAACAAATTAATTGGAAAGTTGGAAATCTGGTTAAATTGCCAGTGTGAGCCAGCCCTCCTCCTTGATGACTTAAATCAGTCTAACCTGAAAGCAGTTTCCCTGTGCGGGCTTCATACGGGAATATGAATCGTCTTGCTATGGTAAATGCCAGGGAGAGCAAGCCCAGCCCATGCGGTGTTCTTTCCCTCTTGGCAGCAAGAAACACTGCACTCCCTTTGCAAGGCGATGCCAGCAATGTAACCATAGTAACCTCAAGTAAATAAAGCACATCAGAATCGGCAGTCAAGTGTGGGTGGGTGGGCAGGGTGGACAGCAGAAGCATCAGAACAAGACTAAAAGAGCCACATTACCTGGAATTGCATCCACTGGCTGCTAATGCCTAGGCATGGGCTGATAGTTTAAAGGTTATGTAGGTTTATGTGGAAGAGAGGTGTACTGAAACAGCATGTTGGAGAGATTGTCTTTGATGCCTGCTGTTCAAGGAGTCTAGCTTCTAGATTAGACATCTATGCAGGTCTGATCACCATAGTTATGCACTAATGCATCAAATGTTGAACAGGTATGTGAGTTGGGTGGAAGACACTGCTGCAGCATAGAAGAGAACAGCCTTGGTCTGAAAGGAGGATCCAGATTATCTGCTTCTGTTTCATTCTTTTTCAAAAATTGGAATGGACCTAGTGTTTTTCAGCATGCATAGCAGGAGATTGCTGCTCTGATTCCATCTCCCACCATTAATTCAATGGATAGCATTAGGAAAGCCACTGTATTTCAGCCCCTCATCTATAGTATGGAAACACTGTGATCTATGCTACAGAGTTGTTATAAGGGTTGCTAAAAACTAGCTGTTGAATTATTCTGAATACTAATGGTCCATATAAATGTTAAGAGTAAAATGAATATTTTTATTTTGATTCTGTTATAGCTATTGCTCGAAGAGTACGCAAACAGCGATCCCAAACTGGCACTCACTGGAATCCCTATTGTCCAGTGGCCGAAGAGGGATAAGGTAAATAACAGAGCCATGACTTAGCTCAAGTAACTGAAGACTTGCTTTGAAAAATGTGAATCATTCCCACTCTGGGTCTTTTCTTTATTTGGCTGGAATAGCTTCATAATTTAAACCAAAGAGCCAAAAAAAAAGAAAGACTTCTGCTTCCCTTATACCTACCTGTAAGAACAAAGTGCAAATTACAGATATTAAAAACAAGTGCAGCATAAAGTTAAGAATAAAAAATAACAAAAGGAGGAGGATGGCTTCAGTTTTTACCAAAATGTCATTGCCAGAATTCAGAACTAGTTAATAATAAACAGAAGACCATTATTTAGACTTTCTGCCTCTGGGAGCAAAGTCCTCACTCTTTCCCTGCATGATCTCTTCTCTCCAGTGATTGAGCTGCATGCATCTGAATCTTGACATCCTGGGGTTTTTTGGAAAAGCCAGTGTGGTATAATGATTAGAATGTTGAGCTGGGACTTAGGAGATCCAGGTTCAAGACCCCATTGAGCCATGAAACTCACTGAGTGATGTTCAGCCAATCACTCTCTCAGCCTTGCAGGGATGATGCGAGGATAAAGTGAGGGAGAAAACCATGTATACTACCTTGAACTCATTGGAAGAAGGGTGGGATAAAAAATGTAACAAATAAATAAATGAGACAGGTTCTTGCTCCTAATTTCTCACAATTTTTCCCACTGACAGCTCAAATTTCAGACTCGTCCAAAGCTAAGATTACCTGCTATACCTATCACCAAGCCCCACACCATGAAACCAGCTCCACGGCCAACAGCTGTGAGACCCACAGTCTCTCCTGTGGTGTCGGGTGCACGCAGAAGGAGAGTACGATGCCGTAAATGCAAGGCCTGCCTGCAAGGAGAATGTGGCATGTGTCACTACTGCAGGGATATGAAAAAGTTTGGAGGGCCTGGTCGCATGAAGCAGTCCTGTGTATTACGGCAATGCTTGGCAGTAAGTCTAGTGATATATTAAATGTGTTTCTTTGAAAGGGTTTGGCTTCATTTTGCTTCAGGAGAAGGCCTCACATCCAAACGTTAATGAATGGTCAAATAGGAGTTATCGGGGAGATCCTTCTGTGGGGTATAGAGTTGGATAGGATGGAAAGTGTGCACTAATTATCCTTGGAGCTGTGGCATAACTGCTTACATTACTCTGTTTGCTTTTTAGCCCAGACTGCCTCACTCTGTCACGTGTGCACTTTGTGGGGAGGTAGATAAGAATGAGGATTCACAGGACTTTGAGAAGAAGTTAATGGAGTGCTGCATCTGCAATGAGATTGTTCATCCTGGTTGTCTACAGGTGAGAGAGTCTGAAATAGTCCAAAGCAGCTGTTTAACCCATCCTGGTAAAGTATTGTGAGGAACATAGGCCTTCCTAGAAATTATTGATGAGTTTCTTTTCTCTGCAGATGGATGGGGAAGGGCTACTGAATGATGAATTGCCCAACTGCTGGGAATGTCCAAAGTGCTACAAGGGAGATGAGGCAGAGAAAGGCCAGGTAAGAAATGGATTTTCCTTTTCCTTTACCATAGGAAAAGGATCTGTTCTCACACACTGTTCCTGGGTAATAAAGCTGTTGAGCATGGAAGGGTTCAACATTCCATCTTCTCTCTATTTAAGCTTTCAGAAAGAGGTTCTTCTGGTGTCCTAATCCCTTGGCCTTCTTTTCTTTACACACTTGGAAAGGCTTAGTAGAGGCATGTGATTAGAGTCAGGCAGTTGAGCACTAGCAGGTGCTATCCATTGGGTAAAACTCCTCCGTCTAGAAATGGGCACTGGTGATACTATATGCTAGTATTATACAATGGAGCTACTTCACAGCTATGCCACTGCCAACTTCCTGGCATCTACAGATAGCTTATCAGCGGCCAAACTCTGGCAACCTGAGGAAAAAACAGACCCTGAGATGGCAGCAACATCACTTTTCATCTGCCAAACAGCGAGCATATTGTCAGAGGCCCTAGCAGAAATAGGGTTTCAAGACCCTGCATGGAATTGTGCCAGCTATCCCATCAAAGAGCATCCCACTGAAGGCGAGCGAAAGAGATGGATGGAACAGAGGGATGGGTGGCATCTCATCACGGACATTATTTCTAAATGCTGTTACAGTGCTGCCCTCTGGATGGCTAGTGTACCCTGCAGCACTTTGTTTGGTCTTGAATAATTTGGGTCAGAGCAATCAGGCTCATAATTCTTCTCAGCAGTCCTTGCATGATACACACTTGTGTCAACTACTTGTAGGTTTCTTAACAATAGGATGTGAAAGGTTGTTTCTTGCTCTCTTCTCAGTTTAAGAAACTTTTGTTTTGTCTCTTCCCACATTTTACTTTTCTGAGAATCTCCACTTTTAAATGAAACACAGTTCAGCAAAAGAAAGATGCTGGCTCAGTTACAGTCTTAACATCTGCTTGAGAATTAAATCTGACAGGAAAGTTGCAGATTCTGGTCTGCATACTTAAGAGGTGGTCCAAGTACGCTGTGTATAGTTTGAGGTGGGTTTAATGGTTGGCTAATTTACCACATCTGCTACCTCACTTCATAGTGAGTGCATATGTGCCTCTGGGGCTTTCAGGTTTTATCCTGCAACTTGAGAACATTTTTTTTTTTATGTATTTAGAACCTCATTTTCCCCAAGTAACTGCATTACTCTTTGTCACTCTTTCCAAACCCCTTGATGGCCCATAATTTGTGGGTTGCCTTTTTGTTTACAGCAAAATCTGTCAGAACCTGTTTGGCCAAGAAGTAATACAGAGCTTGTCTAAGGTTTTCCACCTGCGTACAGTTTTCATGCACAACATGGCCAATAACAAGGAAATTAAGCTTTTATGCAATAGAGCTTGTCTCCAGCAAAAAAACAGATGACACACAGTGAGAGGGGAACTTCTCTGAAATGAACATTTAAAGTTCTCTATAGCAGTTGGCATAAGCAGTTATATGGAACTTGCTCAGGTTCCTGCTGATGAAAGGCCAGCATCCGCTACAAAGGCCAGGCAGCAGTTCCTTAAGGCCTTATCAGAATCCCTCTCCTTCATGCTTTCTGCCTCTCTATCCCAGTCTGGGCCTTATACATTCAAAGCAACTCAGATTCTGCTTTTCTGCACTTCCTTTTTGTCCCACACAGGAAGTAGAAGCAAAGAATGTTGACACAGCCTGTCTCCTCTTCCTCTGCCTTGCACTAATGCTGCAGTTAGTTGGGGGAACCATTTAAAATTTAAAAGACTTGGCGAGAGAGCAACAAGCAGCAGAGAACCCCAGGTTTGCAGAGGTTTCTACTAGGGCTGTGTTACTCATGAGGTTATCCTTAACCTTATGTAAGCAGGCACACACACACCCCACACATTTTACTGTTAACATAATCTGTTCTGTTATACCAGTTCCAAGCCTAAAACTCTTGTTTAATCTTTAAACCTAAAGTTTAGATTTTAAGTGTTAATCTGGTGCCACTCACTTTGCAGAAGCGGAAAATGGAAGATGGTGATGATGACACAGTCCAAGCCAAAGTCTTGCGACCATTGCGAAGCTGTGAGGAACCTCTGACTCCCCCACCACATTCACCTACCCCAATGCTGCAGTTGATCCATGACCCCGTGTCACCACGAAGCATAGTAACACGGTCTTCTCCAGGAGCAGGTCCTAGTGATCATCATGGTGCCAGCCGGGATGAACGCTTTAAAAGGCGCCAGCTTCTTCGGCTGCAAGGTACAGAGCGCACGGTAGTGAGGGAAAAAGAGAACAACCCTAGCGGCAAGAAAGAGCTTTCAGAGGTAGAAAAAGCCAAGCTCCACGGTTCTTACCTTACAGTCACATTACAAAGACCTACCAAAGACATGCATGGCACTTCCATTGTGCCCAAGCTGCAGGCGATCACTGCCTCCACTAATCTGCGACACTCTCCTCGTGTGGTCATGCGCCAAAGTTCAGCCAAGACACCCCAGCGGGGAGGAGATGATGAGCCAGCTGAGGAAGATGATGATGAGGAAACTGCAGATGAAGAAGACGAGAGTGCTGAGGAGAGTGGGGCAGCCAGACTGAATGGTCAGGGTGGCAGGGCACCAGATGGGGAGGAGCTCTGGATGCAGAAGGAGGTGTGGATGTCCGTTTTCCGCTATCTCACTCGCAAGGAGCTTTGTGAATGTATGCGTGTATGCAAAACCTGGTACAAATGGTAAGTGGAAAGAACTCACTGCCCAAGTTGCACTTTTCTACTCATTTACCTGTTGCTTCTGTTTTTCAGAATGCTTTACAAACCCCTACCCTCTCAGATCCAATTCTGTGTGTAGTACCCCATCTTATAGACTTAATGGATAAGTAGATGTGAGGAATGAGAAGTGGGCAGAGGGAAAAGAGGATGTATTTATGTGATGCATAATTAACTTCCAGAATTCATGCTGTATGTTGTAACAATGCACACAAGCTCAGATGCCTACTGTATAAAAAGATATGACAAATCCATGGGTAGATTGTGAGCAATAGGTAAAAATGTAAATCTCCATCTTCAGGAGCACTATATATGAGTGCTGGGTAAAAGTTGAGAAAAAGGTGAGTAATCCAAAAAATTGAGCCATTGTGGTATAGTGGTTTGAGTGTTGGACTTGGAGTCTGGGAAACCCACTGGGTGACCTTGTCAGACTCCCTCAGCCTGAGAAGAGGGCAAAGGTAAACTCCCTCTCAACAAATCTTGCCAAGAACATCCCATGGTAGGGTCACCATAAGTCAGAAAAGGCTTGAAGGCCAAAAACAACACCACTCAAAAATTATTTTGCTTTTACTTTTCTGAGGGACACCGCCTGTCACTTTTGAAAACCAAAGAGGGGGATACATTGATCTTGATATAGTGTAGCAGTTCTTAAAAAGTATCCTGTTAATCATTCCTAATTGGTCATGGCCTGATTGAGCCAGGCATGCTGCTTTCTAGGGGGGAAATGCTGAAACCATAACAAGAATAACAGTGACTTGGTCTGCTAAATCCCTAAAATTCACTTGAGCAGCCGGAAGCAACAGAAAACCTGGGCTCACCTGTACAGCCACAGCAATTGGTTGGAATAGATGTAAAATATTCAGATGTTTGGAGGGCACGGAAATACTTTGGGGAAAACAAATTGGATGTGGTAGGTGAAAAGAAATGTTTGCAATATTGACTTTATTAATAAAATAATTGTCAATTAAGAATCATGAGTAAAGGATGTATAAAACATGCCTGCCTTGACAGTATCCTGTCAATATATAAAAGTTATTTTATAAGGCTCTTTGGAAATGAATAGATTCATACTACAGTACTGTGTGTTTCTCTGTGCCATTTTACTCCTTGCTATGTTGCTGAATGATTCCCACATCATATACACAAGAGAGACTGAATGAGAGAGATTCCTGGTTTGGAGCTTCCATTTTTTAAAATATTTGAATTGCTTCTGCCAACATTTTTGTCTTTTCAGGTGTAAATGTCTGAACTGTGGCTTTAAGTGTTGCGTTTCACAGTATCAGGGCTCTCGGTCACCCTAAAAGTCTAAATAAGCCTCTTGCTTGGTGAAATTCAGGTAGAGCTAGTGCATGTTATGATCGGCAAATAAAAGTGGTGACCTTGCTCATACCAGAATTTTTTTACTTTATAGGTTACTGTTTTAAGACTTTGTATAAGAGTTTCAGTGTTTTTGATTTTTCAGCAGGATATCTTTAAAGCCCTGATCTTTGATCCAGGCTCAGTCTAACCAGTATCCCATTCCTAATTCAATAAGGCTAAGGCTGGGTCCTCAAGATTATAACTCTTAAAGCAAAAAGTTATGCAGCTGTTCATTGGCTGGGAAAGGTAGATTCTCTTTATTATTATGCATCTCTCCATCTCCCAATAGAGAACCTCAGAAAGAATGGTTCAAGGTTGCAAACCTTAATCTTCTGATTACTGCCTAAACACGAGCCAATTACCAGGTGAAATGAAGCTAAGATCTTCTAAGACGGAAAGACTCTCCAAGAGGGACAAAGGCTGAGAGGTTAAGCAGTATCAAAGACAGGTCCAATCCAGTCTTTCAATGGTATAGGAGCTAGAATAGTGGAGATATGGCTATTTTACTCACTGTTTTAGTTTAGGACAGCAAATATTGAAGTAGTTGTAAGATGTTTACAAGCTTTTTCATTCCCCAGCTAGGATCTCAGTTTTTCTTTCCATGGAGAGTTATTATCTCAGAGCCTTGGCTTTCTTGTATTCTTGAGAGTGTCCATGATGATAAAGGAGGAAGTATATTTCCAGTTGCCTTGCAGAGATATTTTCCCCTTCCTCTTTTCTATGGAATTAGATTTAATGGGTGATTAGAAAGAGGCGTACCTGAGATGACAAAGCTGTATAAACCCAAAAAATAGTCTAGAAAGTGGCTGTAGAATTGACCTTAGTCTATTACTTCATCAGTCTTTCAGTTCCTTGCAAAGACTATGGCCATTAGGCATCCCTGTGGGCAAAACCACATTAAGCTTCACCTGTGAAAAGCAGAAATTGTTTCAGGAATCAGTTGACTGAGCTCAAGATAGAATATGGTTTTCCTCTGCTCATTCTGGATTGGTTTCTTTTTTAAACTCAACACCTCACTTCAAAAAGTGTGGACATTCACTACTGCCCTGAAAACTTTCTCATCTGTAAAGGTGATCCTGCCAGAAAATGCTTCTCAAGAACCAATAAGTGTATCAATATGGTGGGTGTAAAGCACATTCTCTAACTCCATGTGTTTTCCATTAGGTGTGGTGATAGAAGATTGTGGACAAAGATAGATTTAAGCAGGTACAAGTCCATCACACCTCTGGCTCTTGGTGGTATAATCAGGAGGCAGCCAGTCAGCCTTGACCTCAGCTGGACCAATATTTCCAGAAAACAGCTCACTTGGCTCATAAACAGATTACCAGGTATGTGTCTTGGTGGATTGGCTTATCTTAACACAGTTGGCTTCAGCTAAAGTACTCTGAGTTGAACAAAGTAATCTCCTATACTCCATCTTTCACTAAAACTGTCTTGTAATAATAGGCTTGGATTCTGGCTACCATAAGATTGCCTTCCACTTCACTTCAAAATTAGCCAAGGATATGATTTCTCTTTAGCTGTAACTCTGGCAAGCTACTCTTAGTAGTATGTTGTTGTCCATATATCATCTGCCATTATAACCCAGCCAAAGTGGTCTACTGCCTCCCATCATTTATAGCCTGATCAAAGTATAACTGATTTTGTTCCTCACTGTGTATTGGGGGTGGGTGAGAGTTGATGTTCTACTGTTCTCTGGAAAAGTGAGTATAGAGAAGCAGCTGTTCTGAAATGAAAAGCTCTAACGCTTTCCATTGTTTTCTGGGTTTGTTTGCTTTTTTTTTTTTCTGTTGCTGTACCACAGGCCTCAAAGACCTCATCTTAGCTGGCTGCTCCTGGTCGGCAGTTTCCGCTCTCAGTACCTCCACTTGCCCCCTTCTCAGGACTCTCGATCTTCGGTGGGCAGTAGGAATCAAGGATCCTCAGATTCGGGACTTGCTCACATCTCCATCAGATAAACCCAGTATGTCTTTTTGCCTTCAACCTACACTAGGGATTTGTGCTTGCTGGTGTGGTAATTTGTGGGGATGGGGACAAGTTGATGATGCGAAACAGTTTGATGCATTTCTAGGGATGTGGTTTGTGATACCTGCTCTATAGAGGCAAGAGTCTATTTTCTTTACAAACATCTTTACATACCTTCAAACAGGCCAAGACAATCGCAGCAAACTCCGTAACATGATAGACTTCCGGTTGGCAGGGTTGGACATTACAGATGCTACACTCCGACTCATCATCCGCCACATGCCTCTGCTCTCAAGACTTGATCTTAGCCACTGCAATCACCTTACAGACCAGTCAACCAACTTGTTAACAGCTGTGGGATCTTCCACACGAAACTCACTCACCGAAATCAATATGGCAGGTGTGTATCTTTGGATGCTTTCTAGGTGTATCCATCACTTCTGACATGTAGGGGCTGCTATGATGAAGGCTTGCTTGTCTGAGATTTCTGTGTTGCTAGGGGAAAGAAGTGTTTTACATCTAAAATGATTGGGCATGTTTTCACTCAAGGCCATAGGGATAAGTGAAGTATTTAAAGTTAGTAGGCCTAAGTACCCTAAAGGCACCAGATCCTGTCTTAAAGCTAAGCAGGGTCAGCCCCGGTTAGTACTTGGATGTAGATCACCGATGAATACCAGGTGCCGTAGGCTATATTTCAGAGGAAGGAACTGGTAAAACCACCTCTAAGGATTCCTTGCCTAAGAAAACACTATGAAATTCACTATGACAGACAACTTGAAGGCACATATGCACACACAGTCATATCACTATTGGGGTATTACATCATATAGCACAAGAGGGGCTTTTTCTCCAACCCTTTTTAATATGTATATATTTGAGGCAATGCTAACCTTTAAATCTGGATATATTACACAGTGTAGACAGCCCTTTTAAAAAAGCTAAGAACCTAAACTTTTCTGCTTCTTGATGCAAGGAATCATTTTTTCTGTATTTCTCATCAGTGCAAGCATCAAACCTCTTCTGTTTGATATCATCTGGTCAGAGCCATATTTGCATGAGGTGCAGCTCTGTTTGTATTCACACTGTTAGGTGCCCAAAAAATGCAAAGGGTGATTAGGTCTAGTGGAGAATTACCTTTTGTACTTGCATCTTACCTTGCCTGAGTCTGTTAATGCTACTTCCTCTGCTCTGTAGCATATGCAGCTGCTCAGTTTACATGCCTTTGTGGAAATGGGCATGAGCATTATGCAGACCATAACACTGTCTTCCTCTCCACAGGTTGCAATAAGCTCACAGACCAGTCCCTGCTTTACCTGCGGCGCATTTCTAATGTCACTCTGATAGACCTGCGTGGCTGCAAGCAGATCACCCGTAAGGCCTGTGAGCACTTCATCTCAGACCTATCAATCAACAGCCTCTACTGCCTGTCAGATGAAAAGCTGATCCAGAAAATTAGCTAGGAATTTGCCACAGATAGACTGAAGAGAAGGAAAGATCCCAGACAACCCCTTTTGGAGAGCAGACCCTCCCCAATTCCCCCACATCCACAGGCAGAGAAAATAG
This sequence comes from Gambelia wislizenii, assembly GCA_030847615.1. Classification (NCBI taxonomy): domain Eukaryota; kingdom Metazoa; phylum Chordata; class Lepidosauria; order Squamata; family Crotaphytidae; genus Gambelia; species Gambelia wislizenii. The sequence goes on along the minus strand of JAUMIR010000001.1, from coordinate 338,336,027 downwards.
CAGCCTGATTGTGACTATGATGTCCCTCCTCTCCTTGGGACTTCTGCAGACCAGGAAATCCCACCAGACATTCAAGGAAGCGGCAACCAGAAGAGATTGTTGGACGGCTGCTCTTGTGGGGTAGTTGCTCATCAGCTACATGCCCTAACTTGATGTTTTGTAGCAGTATTTTCAGGGGGAATGTGTCCCTTCCTCTCCTCTCAGTCTCTGCCTTCTCCCATAAGTCCCAGAAAAACAGATCACGCTCCCCCATCAGATTGTGGGTGAATCAGTCCAGGATAGTGTCAAACAGGGGCACTTGTGTTCTCTGTTTTCCTGCTGTCTTGGTATGCGGTTTGTTATGAAATATCGGGCTTGGGAGTAACTTCTTGTGCCCACTGCACTCCGCTAAGCTTCCTTTTCTCACCCATCAGCAGCTGCAATGGGCAGCTACCGCTTTGTGCTGATTGCTCAGAGCTGCAATGGCCAGAGTACTGGTGTCCCTTCTGGAGTGAGGGGCGCTCCGTGTGCCCTGTGGTTAGCCTGCAGGTACCTTCCAGTTTGAAACTAGTGTGGGGATGGCAAAGCTTTTAAATTGAGGGAGCCATGTTCAAAAAGATGGTGACATATGTAGAGGGAAGGCTGCAGTCAAGGGTGAAGGCTTGAGAGGCATCTGGTGAGATCTGTTTAACACCAGCAGAAATGCTCTCTATCGTGCTGGCTGGAGAAAAAAATGCCTACACATTGGAGGGGTGCGTAGCTGTTGGCTCTTGAACTGGGAGACGGGTGAATACCCGATTAGCTGCCTCTCTTCTTTTGCAATGAATGGCCGGTCCAAAGAACTTCTCTCTTGGGCAGCAGAGAGCTTTTTGCACTTTAGAAAGAAAGGTAATATTTTGGGTCCCTATTTTATTTCCCCCCTGCCTGAGTGACTGGACACTCCTTCCAGCTGTCTGAGCTTGTCAGGGTTTGAATGCACACTTTGCACTCTGCTCTCTTCCCCCTTGTGATAGCACAAATTAGACTGCCCTTCACCCTTCCCTCCCCCTCTGAGTCTCGCATGGCAAAAAAGAAAAGAGCTCTCCAGAGTCTGTGCAGCAAGGGAAAAGAGGAGAGTGGTGACAGAGTTGGAGGAAAGCCCAATACACCTCGCTGCTTCTGAAGCAATAAGGGAGGGGGAGGAATCCACCCATAGCTCTCCACATTGCCCAGCCCAGTTGCATTGAATGCTGTGGCACCTGAGCCTTTGGGGAAGAGTAGCTTCCCCTGCACTGTTGGGGATGGGGTGGGGGATATCTGTATCTATATCTATATATTTAGATCTACTGAAATCCAGAGGTTCCCCCTCACTTCCGTAGGAGGAGCAGGCTTCTTTGCCAAGAGGACAATGCTAGTGTGATGAGTTCCAGAGTGCCTCAGTACACAGGAGCTTTGCTGCAAATTGATTTTTTTTTCTGCAAAAACACCCGCCGATCTTCTAGAAGTGGACACGTTCTGCCTTGTTGTGTTGGCTCCTATGGAAAAAAAATCTTGTAGAATCAATCCTCTGTTTCATTTGTTTTGTTTTGCTTTTTCTTTCAAGAGGAAGTTGAGAATAGCCATATAGGAGGTTCAAGTACATCTGCCCAGATAACTCCCACTTTGGAGATTTCTAGGCTCTTGGTATTTTGTGTTTTCTCTCTCTCTCTCTCTCTCTCTCTCTCTCTCTCTCTCTCTCTCTCAAAAGTGGGAGCACCCTCACAACTCTCCATATGCATTGTTCAGCCTGAGAGGCGCTGAACGGCAGCAAGTTGACATGTCAGGAGCATTAGAGTCTGGGAGGAATCTCGTGTTGCAGCAAGAGGGATGAAGCAAGCAGCAGACTGATTGGGGAGGGTATTGTTGTGGGCCTAGGCTTTGCTGTCTTGCAGCCTTCTCAAATGTGGCCCTCAGATGACTGTGGCTTATGTGACTAAAAACAAATTGTGAAACTTCATTGCCTAAACTGGCCACCACCTCAGAAAGCAAGTGGTGACATAAAGAGAAATTATATATAAAATCACTTAGTGATTTAAAAAAAAGAAAACATGCTCCCTAAATAAAAAAAAAAACTCCCTAAAGAAAGTCACTATTGTCTAAAAGGGTTTGGTTGTTCTTTTGTGTTTTTTGAAGAAATTGTAAATATATATTTTTTGTTGCTAACTTAGAGTCAATCTCCAATGTTGTGCTTTAAAATTAAATGTAAGCATTAAGGGTAAAAGAAACCAAGTCTTGCGCTCTCTCGGTTGACATGTTTAGGGTTGGGGGATATTTGGGGCTAAAGGGAGGGGAGCTAGTTGGGATTTTTCATTTTCTAATCATTTGCCAATAAAGGTTTTAGAAAATCTTTCCTCAAGCATATTACCACAGGAATGAGACACAAGTGAATGGGGAAAGAAAATATACCAGCCTCTGAAAGGAGTCTTTGTTTCATGGGGTGGATTTTGGAATAAAAGTTTCAAGAAAAAGATGTGTGGGTCTGCATATTGATTATGGTGTGAGCTCAGATCCAGGGGAATCCCAGCCTGAATGAAAATGTACCACACATTTACCTAGCCTGTATCCCCGGGTCCTCTGTATTCTGTTTAAAAAAAAAAAAAAAGAGGTTAAATTTGAAGCCATTCCCATTCTGCACCCAAAAAAGCTATATTCTTCAAACCTGAGTGAGTGACCAGAGGTCACCTAGTGAGTTTAACAACTGAGTATAAACTAGAACCTGGATCTTCCAGGTCCCCGTAAATCACTTACTAACCACTACACTATACCAGTTTGTTAGAATGTGCAGTTTTGCTTATCATGGAATAGGAACAGTGAGCTAAACAGCATTAAAACCATGTCTTCAAACCTTTGTTATTCAGCATTCCTCTGGCTTCTGGGATTTGGCCTATCCACCACTCAGTATTTATGAACCTTATGGTTGGTGGTTGCTGCTTATTTAACAGTATTTAGGATACATGTTTTCCCAGATGTAGATGACTAGCTTGTAGTTGAATTGTCGAAAACTCAGTGATATGCAGACCCACATCAAACTCTTTACTCTGCTGTCCCAGGTAGGAGTCATAAGTTAAGAAAAAAATGATTTTATACACAGCTTTTAAAAAATTATTCCATCAGAGCAGTGTTAGATTTTCAAATGGGAAAGGCCTACAGAATAATGGGTACTGCACTTTATCTTACAAATATATCTACAGTCAAGATGTACACAGTACGGATTTTCTTACTGACAACAGCAGTTGGCTCTGTTAGCATGGGATGTCAACAACATGGGTTCACTCACAAATTTTATCATTGAACTGATATGAAGAACAGATGGGCAATACTGTACTACCATACAGCACTCTATAATGGACATAATTGTTCAATTTCCTCACCGGTTCCATTCTGTACACCTCACACAACAGTAGAGGTCACTGTAGATGCATCAAAAGTAGGATGGGGAGATCACTTTGACCATCTAGTCATAAACAGACATGGTCATGTGAGGAAAGCTCTCCATTTTAAAAAAGAAATGGAGATGTTAGCAGTGATTAAGGTATTTGTGCTACAAGGTCAGGTGGCCCTACTTTGAACAGGGAATACCACAGTGATGTAATACATAATCAAGGAGGCATGAGATCCACTTCTAACTTAACATAGTATACTAATACTTGCAAGAGATGGGGCCCTCCTACAAAACATTTATTTGCTACACAAGAGGCTCACCCATTCCAAGCAATTTTGACCTGGGGGAAAGGGACACCACTATCAGAGATACTTTGCTTGACAGGGCTAAATATATACAGCTCGCCTTGCCACCCCATCCTGGACAAAGGCTATCACCAAATTTGGAAAATACAGCCTGCTGTATTCTAATGAGTCTTTGGTGGACATGGCAATTTTGGTTTACCCTTCTGCAGTTAGCACATGGTCACTACTGAGGCTCCCACTTCACTAGACAAAATATCCTGACAATGAAGAGCTATCCTACACCTGGACCTTCATACCTTGCACCAGATAAGCATGAAGAATACTTTCCTCCCTCTCATCACACCTGAAGAATATTTTTGCCACACCAAGGAAGCTATATGAAAATCTTACCTTAACAAGTAATATTTCCATATACTCAAGAGGTTAAGATTTTCTCAAAAGGTTTTAAGAACTTCTATGCTCACTGAAAACCAATAGTTCCTTTATGGAATCTGCAACTAGTCCTCTTCAGGCTTACTGGGAAACACTTGCCAATATGTGGCCTTTGTTTTGTCATGGCCATCATCTCCACAAAGCAGGCTAGTGATCTAGCAGCTCTCTATTCAGACCAACCTTTTCTCTAGTTCCATCAAGAAGATTCGTCTGTGTCTCTATTTCTCTTTCTTGCCAAACATTGTGTTATAATTTCACAAATCACAACATGTTGTACAATCAGTTTCTGTCTCCCACCATAGATGAAGAGCATATATGGCACACTCTTGACATGAGGAGAGCCTTGGGTTTTTATGTGGACAAGGCACAACCTTTTCATGCTTCCCCTCACCTATTTGTGTGTTGTGGAGACCCATGTTTCACCTGGACAACTGCAACTATTGGCCTGCTTTAATCAGCTAACTAAAAAGTTCCCCCCAGAACCATTTAGAATCATTCAACCAGGGCACTTTCAACATCCACAGCTCCATAGTGTACCTCTGCAGGACATCTGTAGAGAACTGATATGGGCACAACCATTAACATTTGTCAAACACTATAATGCAGGCATTAGAGCAAGACAGGTTGCCTCTTTTGTGCTTGCTTTCCTGTGTGTTCAAGTGAGATCTGTCCCCCCCCCCCACACACACTAAGTTTGCTAAACATCCATATGTATGAGTCACAGAGACCACAAAGAAGAGTGGGTTCATTGCCTGTAACTGTGGTTCTTTCAGTGGTTATCTGTGAACTCACAGAACCCATCCTCCTCTCTGGAGATTTCTCCATACCTATCCTTGATTTTTCTGCACTGCATTGCACAGGAACTTGGAAAAATGCAGTATCACTCTAGACGTGTGCAGTAGGGAAGGGTAAGGGCTTCTACTTGCCTTGATCTAGAGGTTTCTGACTGGCTCTGCACAGGTGTAGAGCAAACCCAGATGGGTGAGTTCACACATGGACTCAGAGGACCACAGTCACTGCTCATCTAAGATGCCTATAGGTCATGTCCTTTTCTTGAAACAGGGCGTTAAAGTTTACATTCTGTTAAAGCAGGATTACAAAGACAGAGAAACTAAAATTGTAATACAGTGGGCCCTTGGTGCCCACCAGAGTTTGGTTCCAGGACCTCCCCCATGGATACCAAAATCCATTATATACAATGGCATAGCAAAATTGTGTCCCTTATATGAAATGGCAAAATCAAGGTTTGCTTCTTGGAATGTATTTTTTAGGGAATATTTTCAAGCCATAGATGGTAGAATCTGTGAATACCAAATCCGTGGAAACAGAGGGCCAACTGTAGAATCATAAAAATAGTAAGATCAAAATCCTCAGTGTTCAGACTACTCAAGGGGACAGAGATGCTGTAGTGGTCTTTTATTAGCTCCCATTGCATTCTCTAATTCACTGAATGTGTAGTACAGTCAAATGCCTTAAAGGTGTAGTGAATTAACACATCTCAAGTACTCAAATAACACATCCCAATCCATCCCTCTCATTCTGCACCCTGTTATTTTTCCAGTTTGTATATTTCCCTCTGTTGCCTGATTGGTATTCCTTTCTGTTTCGATCCTTATCTCTCTCTGGCTCTTGGAATGGTTTGTGGATGCAAGAAACTCACTATTTATAGCCCCCAAAGGGTATTTTTGTAAAGAAATTTGCCCCCAATATCCCCTAGGGGACAATTTTGCCACATTTTGGAGGAGGCATGGGCAATTTTTTAGGCCCAGCAGAGGCCTTTTTTCAACAGATGGTCTCTGGGGAACCAATGTGACCCTCTAACACCTAACAGTTGCCCACCCCCAATTTATAATTATCAAAGGGAAAAAAGGGATCATGAAGGTTTGCTTGTGAAGAGTTCCTAAATGTCTAGTTCTTCTTGTTCAGAGTTGTCTTCTTAACAGATTGTGGCAGCTGTCTAGTCTTAGCCTTTCTGACTATTCATGCTAACATATTCCTATTCATACTTTGTATTTATATCTGAAAAGTTATCCAGTGGTTTGTGATTCATGAGGTACAGCCTGCAGGCACAGAGGCAACATTTGAGATTAACATCACCAAAACTGACTGCTAGACCCAGGTTTTAGAAGATGCTGAAAAAACAAAGGGCTCAGGAAATCAGACATGATTCCATATCTAAACATACATAGGTTAAAATTGAACTCAGCATAATTGTGGGCTGCCCTGGGAACACATTAGTGGTGAAGGTGCAGGATATACATACAATAAATAAATTAAAAATAGAGGGGACAGAAATTTTCTCTCCTCTCTCTCTCTCTCTCTCTCTCTCTCTCTCTCTCTCTCTCTCTCTGTCTCTCTGGGGCCCTGTCTACATGAGGGGCAAAAAATACAAACAAGGGGTAAAAAAATCCCAAAAGACAGGCATTTGAATGTGAACAATCTGCCTAGACAATTTTTACCCCCCATAAAGTCCATGTGGGGCTGGAAAGGGAGGCTGGAGGAGGGCAGTGGCAGTGGGGCCAGGGCTGGAGGAGGATGGGGAGGACCAGCGGTGGCAGCAGGGCCAGGGCCAGAGAAAGAGGAGGATGGAAGAGGGCAGAGGCAGCAGCGGGGGAGGTCTGGAGAACGGAGCCAGAGGACAGAGAGGGCAGAGTATAGCAGCAGTGGTAGAAGGGGTCTGGAGCCAGGGCTGGAGGATGGAGGAAGGCAGAGGCGGCAGCAGCAGCAGGGGGAGTTGCCCTGCAGCCAGGGTCCTACCAAGGAGGAGAAGGTGGAGGAGGAGGACAGTAGTGGCGCCATCATCACAATACCTTTTTAAAAATGACTGCCAGCCACTGATTTCCCTCTTTCCAAGCCTCACCCCCTCTACTCAGCCAGCTAATCAGATGCACTCCTGTTCGTATTTGTGCGAACAAGAGTGTTTAGATGGGAGGAGTATTCAGAGAGGATTTATCCAGCCGATCTGGGGGAAGCCCCAGATCGGGAGGACATGTACTTTGGGGTGAGTTTTGTGGCCCCACTCTGAATGACATGTATTTATTCAAATGGTGGACTGTACAGAGCACTGATTTTTCGAATACAGACGTGTCATTTTTCATTGTGTAGATGGCCTTTCAGTGTGTGTGTGTGTGTGTGTGTGTGTTGGGAAGAAGGGTTCTGCTGAGAGAAAGTACTAATTTAAACAAAGTCAGAGGAAACTTGCTGAAAACAAGTCAGGCAGATTCAGGTTATGAAGAGAATAATGTCTAATGTGCATGCATGTGCACACGCACACACACCTTCAAATCACTTATCAACTTATGGTGGCCTCATGGATTTCCTAGGGTTTTCGTAGGCAAGGAGTACTCAAGAGATGGTTTTTCACTGCCTTCCTTCAAAACATACCATACAGGGGGCATTTAATTTGACACTTACATGAAAGAGCACACACAAGAGTCTCTGGGATGAATGCAGGAAATGTAGCATGAAATAGGGTAACATACAAGGAAACATAAGGATCATGTGAGCTCATACCTTCAGATCTAAAAAAAAGTGATATTTTTGTTGGCCAACCAAACTGCAAAACACATGATGCAAGCTTTTGAAGCTCTACTGCAATGGCTCTTCACCTTTTCTTTACCAGGATCCCCCTTTGTTGCTGTGGACCACCAAGACTTAACTCAAGATTTAAAACCACCACCACAACAACAATAATAAATTTATACCATCCATGAAACTTTCCCTCAGAGGCACTGGAGGGGGAGGGAAGACTTTTCTCCTGCTTCTTCCTGCACATTTGTGGCTACAGCAGATTGAATGCACAGACCAAGCGAGCCAGCCAGCCTTCCCCTTGGCTGCTGTCATGTGGCCACTCCATTGTGGGGATGACATGAGCCAAACAGCCTTCAAGCCTTCGCGGACCCTCTGTGAGGACATTGTGGACCCCTGGGTTACAAACCACTGCTCTACTGGCTTCTTCATGAGGCAAAATATGTTAAAAATAAAGAAGGAAAAGTGACAGTATTAAAGTTGCAGGCCTACATGTTGTCTCAGATGTTTCTTGTGTTGTTGCTCAGGTGAGGGATCTCATGCATGCAGAAGCCACTTCTACTTCCTGGCCATGTGGTGTGCTGAGACAAAGGACAGTAAAATTTAACTCCTTCTGCTGCAGCAGGGCAACCTCTTTTGGTATCCAGGATGTCTCTGACCCTTTGTGAAGCCAGGGCTCCTTTCTTAGGGAGAAAAAAATCATTAGATTTTTCAAGAATTATCTGTACTGCAACATCGGGGGAGGGGGACCTTCAGTTGCTGCATAGGTAAAACTTAGCCAATTATAGTCTGAAAGAAGCTTTACCTTTGTTGGAGGTAGAAACTTCAGAAATTTTAGTCCCAGACCATATTTCCCTCTTGTTCAGGATTCCCCTGTTGCTGAAAATTAAGTATCTTCAATCTAGGAAACACATTCAGGGATAGCCATGTTGGCCATGTAGCAAAATAAAATACAGAATCCACAAAAAAGTGATACCTTTATTGACCAACCAAGCTGCAAAACACATGATACAAAGTTCAGATCTGTAAGAGTTAGATTTTTCCTAATATCTGAGCATCGAAACCAACTCCTAATACTGTTAAAAAACAAAAAATAAAATCTTAAACTGAATTTAATATTAGCAAATTAAGAAAGGGAGATTAATTGCTGTAGAAATTTATTTAAATAATATGAAAAGATTAATGATAGGAATTTATGCCCCTTTTGATGAAAAATATACTTTTTACAAGGAATTAAAAAACAAATTTCAGATTTAAAATCATTTATAGTAAATGATGCTTGGTAGGAGAGTCTAACAGAGTGGTAAATCCACAATTAGATAGATTCTCAGGAAAAAATTAGGAAAAAAAATAAAGAAAAACCAAGGGAAAGTAGTAAAGGAACTCTTTGGTAGAAGAACTTCAACTTTTAGATGTTTGGAACACACACACACACACACACAAAAGATAAGAGAGAATACACATTTTTTCCCAGATATTCATAACTCATTTTCCATAATTGACAGGAAATGTGTTTTTGGGTGTAACCAGATTAAGGACATAACCCATTATCTGTTGTTTTGCCCCCTTTATGCTGCTCCCAGATAAAGATTTGTGTCCCCTATTATTCAGCTATACACAGACTGCTCATCTCAGGAAGTAGTTGTGACATTGCTAGCTGACATAAATCTATTTATCACATACTCAGTAGCCCGTTTTGCATTGGCAGCTAAGAAATTATGTGCTCGCTTTATCAAGGAACATATTGTATTATAAATTGGATTTTTGTTCTTTCTGATGTTTTTATAGGGATTGTTGGGATATTTGACACTATGTATAACATTTTAATGTTTATTGTCAATTTTATTCATGTTCTTTTCTGTATATTGTGAAGGCCATTGGCTATATACAATAAAGTTTATGAGTGACTGACGTGATTTGGACTTCCAAAGACTTGATAATGATATTTTGTAAATAGAAGTACTACCAAAACCTTTATCTGACCATAACCCCATTATGATAAAGATTAGAAAAAGAAATTGGACACCTAAGTGAAGATTAAATGACTTGTTATTAGGAAAAGAGGAAATGGTGAAGGACAGTAAAGAAAAATTGAAAGAATATTTTAAATTGAATCTAGGAAATGGGGTAGAGAATAATATGGTATGGGATGCCAGTAAGGCTATAGTTAGAGGCATCTTTATACAGTTGAACACTCAATTGAAAAGAAAAAAACAGGAAGCATGTAATAAAATATTAGAGGAAATTAGACAAAAAGAGAAAGAACTGGAAATATCCCCAACAAATAAGACATTTAAAAAGTATTTAAAACTACGTCACGATCAATTAACTAGGATAATGTTTGAGGAGATTAAAAAGAAATTAGACTATCTAAAACAGAAAAACTTTGAATGGGGAAACAAACCAGGAAGATGGTTGGCATATAGATTAAGAAAGAGAAGAGCAAAAAGAACTATTTTAAAATTAAGGGTAGGAGATAGAATGATAACAAATGAAGATGCAATACAAAAACTATTTCATAACTATTTTGAAATGCTATACAAAAAATATAAAACTCCACAGGAACAAATAGATATGTATACAAATAAATGTGTAATTAAGAAAAAATCAGAGATCCAAAGAGATAAACTTAATAAAGAAATAACAAAAGAAGAATTAATTAATGCAATCAAGAAGATGAAAAAGGGGAAATCACCAGGGTCAGATAGATTGACAGCAGAATATTATAAAAAAATTATGAGGAATTAGCGGACCCTCTTTTATTAGTAACGAACTATATACTTCAAAATCATAATATCCCAAATAGTTGGAAAGAGGCAAATATAACATTAATCCCTAAAGAAAACCAAGATCCATTATTATTGAAAAATTATAGGCTAATTTCTTTATTAAATGGGGGTTATAAAATGTTTGCTACAATTTTAGCAAATAGGCTAAAAATATTCCTGCAAGAATTCATACATGAGGATCAAAGTGCCTTTTTGCCAGGATGACAAATAAAGAATAATATCAGATCAGTTATATATATTATCAAATATTTAAATTTTCATAATGAATTTAAGGGAACCTTTATTTTTTTAGATGCGGAAAAAGCTTTTGACAATTTAAATTGGACATTTTAAAAAATATATAATGGAGAGAATGGAGTTGGGTGAGAAATTTCTTAAGTAGATTAGTGTAATTTAAATCAAACCAATCTGCTAAAGTGATAGTTAATGAGAATTTGTCTAAACCAGTTTTAATTGAAAAAGGTACCAAACAAGGATACCCCTGTCTCCTTTATTATCTATCTTAGCATTAGAGATCCTAAATAACGAAGTAAGAGCTGATAAGGAGATAAGAGGCATTAAAATAAGGAAGGAGGGATTTAAATTAAAGGTGTGACTTGCGGATGCCTTAGTTATAATTTTAGAAAATCCGTTAGACAGGGTAGGATCCTTATTGCAAAAAGTTAAAGAGTTTGTAGTAAACATAGGATTCAAAATCAACAACAAGAAGACTAAAATATTAGTTAAGAATATGGACATAGAAGAGAAGAAAATGTTAAGTGAAAAAACAGGATTTGAAATAGTTAAGAAAGTAAAATATCTAGGAGTAAACTTAACAAGAAAACTGGTATATGAAAATAACTACTGTACATCAAGATTTGGCAAGAAATTAAGAAGGACTTAAATTAAGGGGGAAATATTATTTTAACTTTGCTAGGGAGAATCTCCACAATCAAAAGTATTGTTTTACCCAAATTTATGTTTCCTTTCAAACTGTTCCAATAATATTCTCAAATAAGATTTTTCAAAATTGGCAGAAAGAAGTATTGAAGTTTATCTGGGTGGGCAAAAAAACTAGAATAAAGTGGAACTTACTAATAGACTCCAGGGAAAGAGGAGGCTTAGGAGACCTGGACTTGAAATTATATTTTGAGGCAGTTAGTTTGTCATGGATAAAACGATGGATAATATTAAAAGATACAAGGGATCTAGAATTAGAAGGACATGGACTTAGGTCAGGCTGGCACGGATACTTGTGGCATGGAAAAATTAAAATAAATGAATTTTAAAATCATATCATAAAAAGATGCTTAATAAAGATTTGGCAAAAATATAAGGAAAGATTATATCCCTGTATTCCATGCTTGCTGTCTCTGCAAGAAGCTTTTTGTAAATATGAGCTTAGAGGAGCTTCATGGTTAACATATAAAGACATAATGACAAATAATTTAGAAGACTGGAAAATTAAAGAGAGGCAAGACTTAGAATGCAAGGGGTTCAAAATGCATTGGCTGGGATATTTTCAATTTAAAGATAGAGTAAAAGCAGATTTAAAGATTTGGCAGTATAGCTGACAAATAACAGAATGTGAGAAAATTTTATACTTGGAAGAAAATCACATAATTAGTAAAATGTATAAATTATTATTAAAATTTAATACTGAAAAAGAACAGGTTAAACAATGCATGATTAATTGGGTGGTAAATATAGGACATAATATTTACATGCATCAATGGGAGGATATTTGGAACAGAGGTTTAAAATTTACTTGTTCTTATAATCTGAAAGAAAATTTCTACAAAATTATTTATTATTGGTACTTGTCTCTGGATAGGCTGGCCAAGATGTACAAAAATTCCTCAAGCATCTATATATGTATTGCTCTTAGGTATGTTGCCATTTCCAGTGTGCTGATTGGCTGCTTAGGAAACCGAACAACCAATCAAAGCTCTGTTGGGCAGCCAATCAGCTCCCTGCGGGTGGGACCATGTGGAAGTTTCACTCCTTTCTAAACATGGCAGAGGCAGAGGAGGTGTGAGTAGCATGGGGGGATATGGCATGGTTTGTGTGCATATGTGGCATGTACGGGGTGCGGGGAGGGTGGCACATAGTGGCACAGGGTGTGGGGTGGGTGGGGCGAGTGTGGGGCGGGTGACACAGGGTGTGGGGAAGGCAGCACAGGGTGCGGGGAAGGCGGTGCAAGTGTGGGGAGGGTGGCACAGAGTGCAGGGAGGGCAGTGCAATTGTGGGGAGGGTGGCACAGGATGTGTGGGGTGGCACATGGCTGCATGGGGTGCGGGGAGGGCGGTGCAAGTGCGGGGAGGGCGGCACAGCATGTGGGGAGGGCAGCACAAGGTGCGGGGAGGGCGGCACATGGCAGCATGGGGTACAGGGAGGGCAGTGTGAGTGCAGGGAGAGCAGCACAGGGCAGCATGGGGTGCTGGGAGAGCAGTGCAAGTGCAAGGAGGGCGGCACAGGGTTCGGGGAGGGTGGTGCGAGTGCGAAGAGGGCGACATGAGGTGCAGGGATGGCGGGATGAGTGAGGGGAGGGTGGCACAGGACAGCATGGGGGTGCGGGGAGGGCGGTATGAGTGCAGGGAGGGCAGCACAGGGTGGCACGAGGTGCAGGGAGGGAGAGACAGGGTGGCACGGGGTGTGGGGAGGGTGGTGTGAGTGTGAGGAGGGCGGCACAGGGCAGTATGGGGTGGGGAGGGTGGAGCAAGTGCGGGGAGGGTGGCACAGGGTGCAGGGAGAGCGAAGTGAGGGCGGTGAGGGCGGCACAGGGCAGTATGGGGTGTGGGGAGGGCAGAGTGAGTGTGGGGAGGGTGGCACGGGGTGCGGGGAGGGCGGTGCGAGGGTGGAGAGGGCAACATGGGGGAGTGGCATGTGTACTGTGCGGAGGGGTGTTGCGCATGGGGGGAATGGTGTATGTTACGCCGGGTATAGCTAGTAGACATTGAAATGCATATGTTGAAAATATGAAACCCAGACAAGTACTTTTTCCCATGTTCAGTAGAAATGTAAGAAGTTCAAAGATACTGGTCCGAAATAAATAGAAAAGTGGCAAAAATCTTAGGATTTAGACTCTCTATGCAACCGACATTATATTTTTTAAAATATGATTGATTTAGAGAATTAAAAAAAAATACAACACCGGAAGTTAATAAGTTACTTGGTTACCGCAGCACGATTGGTCTTCGCGAGACAATGGAAATCCAAATATATTCCAACAACTATGGACTGGGTGGAGAAAGTGTCAGAAATGGCACAATTGGATAAACTTACTAACTTTGCAAAAAGAAATTCAATAGATGAGTTCATGAAAAATTGGGACCATTTATAGCTTATTTTAAAAAATTAAGAGATGATATTTATGTGGTAGAATTTAAAGAGTAAGATGTAAAATTAATTAGCAACAATGGTACAGTGTTACAATGTTAGCAGAATATACTAAAGATTCTTTATATGATCTCTTTAGATCATTGACAGGAATATGGATTAACAGCTTTGAAGATAATTTGATGGTATTAGGAAATAGGTTATTAATAATAGGTAATAGATTTTTAGTGATATATCAGTAATATGGATGTTGAATTGAAAAACAATGACGTAAGGAAGTATCTGGAGAACAGGTGGGAAGTCTTTTTAGGGGCAGGGTCGATTGTCTAAATTAATCCTGAATCTTGTACTCTATATGGATTTTATTCTTTATATTCCCCCTCCATATGTGTGTAGGTATGTATGTGTGCATGTATATGTATGGGTGTATATTTGTATATATATGTGTGCATATATATGTATATGTATGTGTGTATGTGTGTGTGTGTGTAGTCCTTTTGTCTGCAATGGTGTATTTGTGTTTCTGTTTATTTTACGTTTTATTGCGTGTAAATGAATAAAAATTATTTTTTAAAAATACAACGAACCATATAAACGTCTTCTGCAAATCAGTAGGCAAAATTATCTTATGAAATAAGATGTATACTTGGTATGTGGTTACCCTGAAAGCTAATGCTGCTGACAGTTCATTCCTTTAGCAGCCCTTGCTTGCAGCCAAATGGAGACGTAAGATTACAGAGGCTGTTGTGAAGATCAGAGACTGCATACAACTGTCATGAGACGGCTTACTCAGTCTTGAGAGATCCCAGCATTAATCCCTGTCCTCTCAGTTAAAAGCATCTCTACTAGCAGGATTGGCAAAGAGTTCTGCTTGCGGTCTAGGAGAGCCAACGGCCAGCCCTGGGGTAAATGGACTAATGGTCTGACTCCATATAAGGCAGCCTCTCATATTCACCAGCATCTTTGTAGCTATAAAGCACTGCTCCTCAGTGGTTGCACAACTGTCCGTTAGTGTGTATACATTTCCTAGGTGGGGAACCCCTTGAGTAATTTTTGCATTTCTCTCTTTAAAATCCTGGGGGTTGTTTAGACAATTAAAAATCCCTCAAAGAATGTGGGCAGAATACCTTTTGTCCAGATGAGCTCCTGCTGGGATTCACCATATGGAGAAGGAGGGAGGCTGAAAACTCCAAGTAGTTTGTGATAACAGCTTTCACTGGTTTTCGTGATCTTTTTTTAAAAAGTACACAAAAATGTGCATAACAGGCCATCTGAACAACCAATTTGAATTGGGGCACATACAGGATTGGTGGTATGTGCATGGGAGCAGGCTTGCCGGTGATGAAGTGGCCGGAGCCGCCATTGTTGTTTTCAGGGACTTGATCAAGCGCATGATCAAGCACTATTTTAAAGCAGCAAAGGGGGAAAAAAAGTTTGTAAGCAGAAGATCATGCTTCTGTATTTGTCATTTAATGGCAAAAAGTTGGGGGCGGCGGAGTAAGCTTTTCGGGAGGTCTCTGGCTTTTCTTCGCAAACGAAAATTCAGGAAGGACTCATCCTGCGCTTACTGCAAGCGCGCTGATGACTAAAAAGGCCAATCCGAGATAAACAAGTCCGGTTGCAGAAAGCACAGCAGAAAGTCTCCTTGGGTGATGTTTCCGGGTTGTGATTCTTTCTGCGTTGTCGTTTCTCTTCAAGACTTGTTCGACGTGAGTTCTCAAATAAGGCTGCAGCATTGTGGATAGTGCGTCTCCATGCCTCCCGATGTGAGGCCAGGGCGGACCATTTTTGGTGATCAATTTGGCCAAGCCTGAGATGTTGTTTCAGGGAGTCCTTATATCACTTTTTTGGAGCGCCCCTCTTACACTGACCCATGGCGAGTTCACTGTAGAGTACTATTTTTGGGAGACGATGGTCCTCCATCCTAGAAATGTGCTTTGCCCAGCGCAGCTGTGTTCTCTATATCATGGCCTCAATGCTGGTGATCCCTGCTTGCTCTAAGGACAGCAACATTCGTCACATAGTCAGTCCAGTGTATATCTAGGATAGTGTGTATACAGTGCTGATGAAAGTGTTTGAGGAGTCGTAAGTGGTGGCGATAGAAGACCCATGTTTCAGAGCCATAAAGGAGGATAGACAGTATGATGGCTCTATACACACTGATTTTTGTGCTTCGCCTCAGGTGTTTATTACTCCAGACTCTTTTGTAAAGTCTTCCAAATGCACTATATGCCTTTGCTAATCTGTGATTGATCTCTTTGTCAATCTTGGCATCTGAGGAGATGATGCTTCCCAGGTAGGTGAACTGCTGAAAGGACTTAAGCACAGGGTTGCCGATGGCAATGTGGGAATGATGGTGTTCGTCCTGTGGTGCAGGCTGGTAAAGAACTTGTGTTTTCTTCAGGTTGACCTCCAGCCCAAACAGCTCTGCAGCTGTTGCGAAGCGGGATGTTAGGTGCTGCAGAGCTGCTTCTGTGTGGACAAGAAGGGCAGCATCATCAGCAAAGAGCAGCGCACGGACTAGATAGTTTAGAGTCTTGGTGCGAGCCCTCAGACGGCTTAAGTTAAACAAGCTACCATCAGTACGGTAACGTATATAGGTGCCGTCTTCTTCTTCAAGCTCTGCCGTAGCCCTTTGGAGCATCATGCTGAAGAAGATTGTAAATAAAGTTGGCGCAAGAACACAACCTTGCTTCATTCCATTAGTTATTAGAAAGGGCTCTGAAAGAGCATCACCATATCTGACTTGACCATGCTGGCCCTTGTGTAGCAAGATAATCATTTTAAGGAATTTGGGGGGACATCCTAGTCTTTCCAGATCTGCCACAGACCTTTTCTACTCACAGTGTCATATCTGTAGTACTCCTATTGGCTCTGAAGGCACATTGGCTTTCAGGAAGAAGTTCTTCTGCAATGGCAGGAACTAATCTGTTCAGGAGTATCCTTGCAAGGATTTTTCCAGCAATAGAGAGCAGTGTTATGCCTCAATAGTTTGAGCAATCGGATTTTGCTCCTTTTTTCTTGTACAGTGTGATGATGACTGCATTTCGGAGATCTGATGGCAGTTCCCCCTTTTCCCAGCAATTCACAAGGAGTTCATGGAATTTATCATGGAGTACATGACCTCCATGTTTCCAAACTTCAGGTGGGATTCCATCAATCCCAGCTGCCTTGCCATTTTTCATCTGCTGTGTGGCCTTAAGGGTCTCTTCCAAAGTGGGAGCTATGTCCAATTCATTTTTCACCGGATTTTGTATCGTATGTTGGATAGCTGAGCCTTGGACTACTCGGTTGGCACTAAAGAGACTTTGAAAGTTTTCAGCCCATCGACTCAGGATGGAGGCTTTATCAGTAATTAATGTTTGACCATCTGTACTGTATAAGGAGCTTTGGACCTGATAAGTAGGTCCAAACACTGCTTTAAGAGCTTCATAAAGTCCTCTAAGATCACCCAGATCTGCACAGCGTTGTGTCTTTTCTGCTATATTGATCCACCACTTGTTCTGTATGTCTCGGAGTTTTTGTTAAAGTTTACTACATGTGAGGCAGAAAGCTGCTTTACTTACATGGCAACTTGGCTGGGCAAGGTATGCCTGGTGAGCAGTTCTCTTCTTTGCCAACAACTCTTGGATCTCTTGGTTGTTTTCATCAAACCAGTCTTGATTGTTCTTGTGGGAGAACCCGAGGGATTCTTCCGCAGACTGGAGGATACTGTTTTTGATATGCTGCCAAAGCACTGTAGGAGAAGGATCTGTAGGATGGTCTTCAAGTTTTGTTTGCAGGTTTGCCTGGAATTTGTCTCTCGTGGTAGCTTGTTGGAGATTGTTGATTTGGAGTCTCTTCTTTAAGGTGCCACCCCTCTTAGTTTTGAACTTACGTTTACATCTTACGAGGCAATGATCTGTCTGGCATTCTGCACTGGGCATCACTCGAGTATGACGGGCATCGCAAATGTTTCTCTGGCAGACTAGAACATAGTCAATGAGGTGCCAATGTTTGGATCGGGGATGCATCCAGGTTGTCTTCAAGCTATCTTTCTGCTGAAAGATAGTGTTTGTAATAGTCAGCTCTTGTTCTGCACAGAACTCTAGCAAGAGGTGTCCATTATCATTGCAATTTCCAACACCATGCTTGCCTAAGACACCTTTCCAGGCTTCGGAGTTCTTTCCTACTTTGGCATTGAAGTCACCAAGGATAATAATTTTATCTTCTACAGGGACGTTTTGTATGAGTTGGCGTAGGTCTGTGTAGAATTTGTCTTTCTCTACAGGGTCAGCCTGCATAGTTGGGGCATATATACTAAAGAGAACAACATGTGGGAGGCATAAGGAAATGATGCGATCGGAGTGTCCTGTTGGCAAGGTTTCAAGTTTGGAGGCAATGGAGTTTTTAATCATAAAGCCTACTCCTGAAAGATGTTTTTCGGTTTTGGGTTTGCCAGACCAGTAAAGTGTGTAGCCGGCACCGTGTTCTTTAATGCTGCCTTCCTCATGGAGACGAACTTCACTAAGAGCAGCGATGTCAATATTAAGCCGTGATAGTTCATGAGCAGAACGACGCTCAGGCCGTCCACTATCTTCAGAGTCTCGCATGGTTCTGATGTTCCAGCATGCAAACATCAGTTTATTTACACCTTTGGAGGCTGGTGTGTGCCTTTGTTTCTTTGTGTTGGTTTGACCGCATCAGAAGATTCCTGTTGGCTGCGGCTAGCCAACCAGGTAGTTGGGGATGAGCTTTCGTTAGGCCACCTTTTCTAGGCCCCTCTCCATATGGAGCAAGCAGTGCTTTCCTTAAAAAAGGCTGCTTGGTCGTTCAGGATGCTGCCGAACAAGACTGTCATCTCCCGGGTCAGGCTCGAGCGACAAACATCCTGAACCGCCTGCATGCAGGGTTGGGTCTGCGGCTTCCAGTGCATCTTTACACCTGCCATTTCGTCCCTCGCCTATTGCTACAGGGCTTTTTTGGAATTGGATTTGTCCTTTCAGCCTGTGCAATGGATTTTTCTGGTGGAGCGCAGCGTGCACAGAACTGGCCTCACCCTTTAAACCAAAGGTTCATCTGCTGGCCTTGCAAGCATGGACAGAAGCAGTGAGGTCCTTGGGTCATAGGTTTGATTAGAGTTTCCTTCTCTTAGATGGTTGACCTTACAGGGTTGGACAAGCACCATCTGCCCAGGTTTGGGATTAGAGTTTTCCTTCTCCTAGGATGGTTGCCATAAGGCTAGAGAGCCCATCCTGCCCTTTGATGCTCTTTGTCAGACCCTTCGGTTTTGACCTGTCTGGCATGGGAGACCCTACCGGTGGCTATTATGCCACCGCCAGCATAGCTCAAAACATCATTAGGGTACACAAGCCTCTCTCCCATGACAACGGGGCATCAATGGAGAGGTTTCGGGAGATAAAAGGCAGGTAATTCACTTGCGGCCACCATCATTTCTCATGGGCATGCTCTGTGTGAACTGCAAACTTATGGATAGCTTTCCATGCCAGCATTCTTGCGAATGATTCATTTGAACACTTGCGAATGATCACAAATGAACACTGCTGAGATAGTGACGTAGTGCGCTATTTTCCGTAATTAATTCTTCCGTCTAGCTGAGCCCATGGTGTCACTTCTTTCTCATACAGCTAAGCCATAGGTCCCTTTTTAACAGTAGTTATGCTGAACTTCCTATTGATATATCTTCACCTATCTCTGGAAAGCACCCATTTGTATTGCCACTATCTGACTACCAAGTGTAAAATCTGAGCAATATTCAGGGTTATAAATTATTTCCTCCCTGTTGGGAGAGAGTGCCATCTGCTGAACTCTATTCATAATCTCCATATGTGGTGGCCTTTAAACATCTCCCTAGGGGGCAATTTGCTGAACTCAAACCTTCTCTTTCTCATTCATGGGTTGCTTAAACTGATACTTGAACCAAGTGCAGCTTTTGGATTCTTGATAGTATCTGTGAGATTCACACGCGAACCATGGGCTAGGCAAAATAATCTCTAATGTTACACTGAAAAATTAAGGACTTTAATTTGCATGTTTCTGTATTAGCTGCTGCATGTTTGATCTGAAAGAAATTGAGGGGCCTAGGGAATGCTTTTCAGAAAGAGCAAGTCCTGAGTAACACTTAAACTAAAATAGAGCCAGTGTGGTGCAGGGGTTTGAGTGTTGAATTATGGGAGACCAGGATTCAAATCCCTGCTCAGCCATAGAAATTCACTGGGCAACCTTGGGCAAGTCACACTCTCTCAGCCTCAGAGGAAGACAATGGCAAACCCTGTCTGAATAAACTTTCCCAAGAAAACCCCATGATAGGTTCATCTTAGGGTCACCATAAGTCTGAAATGTCTTGAAGGTACACACCAGTGTGAAGTTGGTAGTGCTTGCACTCTTCAACAATGAGGGCTGTTTTGCACTCCAGCATGGATATGGTCAGATAGATCTGTGACTCACAATTAATGGCAATACTGTACATTTGAAGGGGAGATGAATCTCTACCCTGGCATACACAGGGAGTTATACTTGGCCACACATTTTCTGCAAGTCTTCCTTTGTTTGCATATGGACACTTTCCCATCAGTTCATATATAGAGTTCATCCTGTGTCTATAGGGTTGCTAGTTGGCCAATGTTTTACTACTCCAGTTAGTGAAATAATGTTCTGTCCACCACAGAGATCTTAAAAACGATAGGCTGTGCCGATGATCACCAATATTCTGTCAAATTCCATCCTGTTTTGGCCTTTGAAACCCCGCCCCCAAAACACACGCACACACAGAGCCACCATCTTTGAACCATCCCAAGTGGAGTGGCTGCTCTTTCCAGACTGTGCCACATTTTGCCCTGGCGGTTCTGCTTTCCAGCTTCACATACAGCATTATCATAGTTTTGGAATCTAAATGTTATTTGCCTTTTGGTAGACCCTCCAGGAAAAGTGCTGAACAAAATAAAAGTGTGGGGTGCTTTTCAATAAGAATGCTTAAATAATATTTTTTGGGTTTTCAGCCATTTTCTGCCCTTGTTCTCCCACCCATGGTTTGCAAGATGGTAAAACCACACCTGTGGGTAGAAAATCAGGGGAGGGGTTGTCAAGGTGTAGTCCTCCAAAAGTTGTTGGATTGCAGCTCCCAGCAGTCCCACCCAGCATAGCAAATGGTGAGGAATTATGGAAGCTTCAGGCAAGCAACATCTAGAGGGCTACATTTGGCCCATCTTTGGTAGAAAGAGTGAAGTTACAATCCTCCGCCTGCTTCCCCTTGGAATTTTAGTGGAGTTTAACTCTGAACAGACAGATAAAGGACTGTGGTGTAATTTTAAGACTACATACCCTCCAACTGTCCCAATTTGGCAGGGACAATCCAAAATAATCTTGTATCATCCCACTTTCCCAGTTGCTTTTAAAATGTCCCAGTTTCTTTCTCCTCCTTCCCCCCCCCCTTTTCCTCAGCTTGCCTCAGTTGTAGCAAACAGAGTTCAAAGTGCAAAAGTAGTTTGCACTCAGGAGATTATCAGATGTATTAAAAGTGGTGTTACACGAACACCAGGAGATCGCAAAAGGGCTCCCTCTTCAGACGACATTGTTCCCCCCTTGTAATGCACCCATTCTGCTGCTGTTCCGCCAGCACTGCTTTTTATTGGCGAGATAAGCCATCAATAGATCCCCCATTCCGTTTCTGTCACGGATGTTCCTGGGAGCTAAAAGGTGCCCCGTTATGCTGGCGAGATCCCAGCATCAATGGGAGTTCCCTGCCAGAACACTTCTGGGTGAAATCAGGACATCCAGGTAAGTGACACACTTTTTATGACCCTGCCTGGGTTACTTCTACTTTTTAAAGTGTGTTTTTGTGCTTGCTGTCATTTTTTCATGTTCTTGTTATTTTTGAATTTCCCACGCTCACATCTTCTCATGAGAATCTGTGGGATTTTGATCCAGGAAATGAATGGAACTCTGTTAGAGCTCTGTTCACTCCTGGGCTGCTGGAATGAGAGGGGAGGAGGTAAGTGTGGTAGGGAGGGTGATTGTGGCGTGACAGGGATGGGACAGGAGTGGGAGTGGAGATTCTGGGACAGGAACACTTTTTTTGTTCCTGTCTGAAAATCTCCACATTTAAAGCAGCAGGGTGAAAGGAGAGAAGGGGAAAATCTTGCCCTTTCCTGTAGACTCAGGCAAAAGCAAACTGCTGCAGGCTCCACATGAATCACGTCAGATATTTAAAGATATTTAAGATATTTAAAAGGGATATCCAGATATTTAACTATATTTAAAGTTTGTCTGTTCTTCCTTATTAGTAACTTTTGCCACACTCTTGTCCACACTCTGATGTCACTTGACCATATGTATTCCAGTTATCACCTGTGAAATGTTGGAGAATATAAAACTATTTTTTCTAAAATTACATACTCTACACAGATCAATGAAAAATCCAACTTGAGCAGTGTGAAAATTTGTGATAAAATCCTCTACAGGAAACCAAGAATGGTGTTCACTTAGTGATGGCCAACATGGGATATATGTAAATAACAAAACTGCTGTTCTTCGTGTACTCAGTATACTGAAGTTCAAATGCTATGCTCTATGAAATATTTTAGGAAGGATTACTAGGGAATTAGCTGATGCTGTGAAAGTGCTCGTTGTCTGGCAGTGTGAGTTTCTCTTGAGATGACAGACCCATCTCTTCTTGTTTCTCAAGGCCTCCAGCCTGCAGGTTCTATTTGAATTAAACTGAAGCATTGCTTTGTAGGCATAGGTGTGCAGTTTCTCCAGCTCAGCATCTGATCAGTCCTCTGGGAAATTCAATCTGTGGCTGTTTGTGAGCCATGCTTATGTATGAGTTAAGTCTATCCAGCACCGCTTGCCCTATGCAGCCTTCTAAAGTAGTTAGGTTACTCTGTTACAGTTTTAAAGGGGGGGGGCAGGGGAAATGTGTTTGGTGACACCTTCTAGAAAGACTAACAAATGTATTGCAGCATGAGCTTTTGTAGGTGAGCCTACTTGCTTGGATGCAAGTTCAATTGCATCTTTAAGCGGGGCTTAATTATCCTGTCAAAATAATACATTCTCTCTCTGATCTGAGCAGTGCCAGGTTCTGTAAGAGTAAAAGAGGAGGAGAGCTTTGAGTCACTTTTCCCTGTGAGTGAGATACATTGTTGGAAGCAAGTAGAAAAGCAGAATTTCCTCTAATTTTCTTATTCCTTACTAAGGCTATTTACTTTTATTGTGCAATAATCTAAAGTATAATAGAAAATGTGGAGTGTAGGATTTCTGGTCCAAATAAGTTATATAAACCCAGGACCATCTTTCTAGACACTTTTAGGTTGATGGCAATAGCTCTGCTCTTTGGACTGGATCCTAACTTATCTTCCATATTTTAAAAAGGGAGAGGGGTATCTCTTCTTCCCTCTGTGACCTCCCCGTGTCCCCAAGAATCTGTTCACAGGGTTGTAAGGCACTTGGAAATGCTGAGAGGTAGGAATGGAGGAAGAATTGACAGAAACAGAAAGGCAATTAAGGATCCAGACCACTAGACTGGTCTTTCCCAAAATGATCAGACCTCACTTAGAATATTGCATCCAGTTCTGGGCACCACAGTTCAAGGATATTGACAGGCTGGAAGATGTCCAGAAAAGGGAAACCAAGATGATCAAAGTTCTGGAAACCAAGCTTTAGGAGGAACAACTTGTGTGTATGTGCCTTCAAGTCACCTTGTCAACAAATGTTGAATATGCCACCCTGCCCACTGGTGGGGGGTGGGCTGCTTGCATCTTCCTTAGATGCTGTGATGTCTCAAGTGGGGTAACTGGAGATTTTGGGACATTTGCCCAAACGTTCTTATGTATTATTTCTAGCTGAATTAATCTGGTAGTATGCATGGGTCTTTGAACAAATCTATGTCAGTGCACCTTGAGGGGCTCATTTTGAAACATTTGAACAGGAATAGTAAAATTCTTTCTCTGTGCGTATCTTTTTTTCAATGGGTTAGCCTTCTGCAACCTGGCATTCTCCATATGCATTGGACTACACATCCCAATCCCATCATGAGAACAATGGAAGTTGTACTTGAACACATTTGGATGGCTACAGTAGAGAAAGTTGTTTTGACGAATATAAATTATGTGATCCAAAGCCACTACTTCTGATGCTGAACTCTGTTTGGGGCTTTAGAGATCACATATGAGTTAAGTATGGGTTTCATCTAATATTTTGTTGTAAGTGGCACAATCCTGCTCATGAATAATTGTGGAATTTGACTGGTAAATCCAGATTTTTGACTTCCATAGTCAGCAAAAGTCTTCTACTTGAGTTTCAAAGATGGGATGGAAATCCACTCTGTACTTTGGAATTGGATTCTGATTTAACCAAAAGAAATATCCACAAATCATAACTATGAGTATGTACTGTATACTATGTAAGTGACACACAAATTAAACTGAAACTAAGCACAACCCCAAGCCTGATTTTTCATCCTTGGGTATAGCTTGAAATCCCTCAAGTAACTTGGCTTAATAACTATTTTAGTTGATTATATCCCAGAGTTTCTCTAGTCCTAGCCATCCTCAGCATGAGTACAAGTACGGGATTAAAATGTATTATTAGGCTGCCTAATCCTCACTAAAATTATCTTTAGTGGGCAGAACTTCCAAGCAATTACTTTTTCATTCACAGTGTTGTATTCATACATGGAGGTTATGTCCATCAAATGTCTCCCTGCCAAGCAGGAGCATAGTGATGCCATTAATGAAAGATGAACAGAACATGACAAACAGAAAATGGTGACATCTTCATGCATGCACTGGGTGGTGTGGGAGGCAGAAGCCTTTAAGCTACTTTCTCACCAAGGGTTAGTTCTTGGTACTCTCAGAAAATAGCTGTGCTGATCCAGCCCCCACAAACAAAGGAGTAGAATTGGTCAAGAGAACATCTAGCCCCTGCCCCTCTTTTTTGAAGCAAGACAAATTTCAGCAATAACCCAGTCTTCTGTCATCCAGAAATCTCAGCTCCATCTATTCTGCTCTGCCATGCTGAATTCAATTAACAGTATATTCTTTGTCTGGAGAGTTAGAACTGAGCCCAAGAGAGTTTGTGGCTTCCACAATTGTGCTATCAGTTTGCTGTCATGGGACTGCCTTTGTACCTAAAATGTTTAATCCAAACAACAACAGAAAAGCACAACGTAACACATCTTATTTTGCTTTGCTTCAATTTGTGGCATTTTGTGCCATTTGTTTGCAAAATGTTTCACAGATTTAAAGAGCCTGTCTCTTGCTCTAATAATTAATTTTGTACTTACAGCTCTAAGCCCCTGTGGATGTTGCACTTCACAAAATGGTAATTACTTTATAATCTAGGCTGGAATTGAGTGTTGCTGGGAAGAAGCTTTTTTTTTTTTTTTTTGCATTACCCCATGATGACAGTACAGGGCCTCTTCAGTGAACAGAGTCCGTCCACTTTTACCTAATGTGTAGTTTTCCTTTTCAGTTCATGATAACTTAAAGAGATTGGATAGGACCCCAACTAAGTTCAGTAGGACCACTGTATCCACTGAGGATTGGTTCTGGGGGACCCTGTGGATACTGAAAACCGTGGATAATAGCAAACACCATTGAAAATAATGGGACTTCTGGTTTAAAAGTATCATAGAGTTGCCTTGGAGGACCTAGAAAATGGCTAGAGAGGACACATTTTCTAGGAAGACTCTATGGTAGGTGTGCTGTTTCGTGTCCCGTGGATAATTGAATCAGTGGATAGTGAATCAGTAGATATGGAGTTCCTACTGTATTTTTAAATATTAGCATTAAATGTTGGATTAGATCCAGATGCCATGGAGTAAACTCATCAAAATAAATGAAACTTAAGATGTTTTTGTTGTTGTATACCTTCAAGTTGTTTCTGACTTATGGTGACCCAAAAGCAAACCTATCACAGGGTTTTCTTGGCAAGATTGTTCAGAGGGAGGGTTGTCTTTGCCTTCCTCTGAGGTTGAGAGAGTGTGACTTGCCCAAGATCATCCAGTGGGTTTCATTGGCTGAGCAGCAATTGTTACCCAAAGAGGTCCAGGGGGCCCACCTGTGATGCCAAAATCTCAGTTATGAATTGGGGGAAATTTTAACTCAAATGGAAGGCTGTGAGAGGTTGGGTAACTTTTGGAACCTTGTGCACCTATGTATACCAGGACTCACTGCAGAGAACTCAAATTAAAGTAAAATAAATGGTTTTATTGGAAAATAACGGATGGTACTCATGCAAGAACAAACTCACAGAAGCCACACAAGGCGAATGAAAAGTTGAAGGCAGAAAGGTTGGATAGAGGAATAGATTCAGGAGATAGGGCAATAATTACAAGTCCTGAGGAGGGGAGAGAAGTACTCAGACTGAAGCCAGCAGGTGGCACTGAAGTCTGATCCAGGAATGCAAGTCATCCAGTGACACAACTTGCTATTGTTTGGGGACTAATATTTATACTGTATTTCATGTCCTGAAGGGGTGTCTTGGCTTAGAACAAAGCATAGATGGGTTTCCCACCGTCTAAACAAAGGAAACCAAAACTCTGCTGATTAGTTTTAATGGCTGAGAGATAAGCATTAATGGGTTTATGACAACCTCTGTATTGTACAACGGGGAGGGGTGATGAGGGA
This sequence comes from Gambelia wislizenii, assembly GCA_030847615.1. Taxonomy (NCBI): domain Eukaryota; kingdom Metazoa; phylum Chordata; class Lepidosauria; order Squamata; family Crotaphytidae; genus Gambelia; species Gambelia wislizenii. Next base: position 338,309,650 of record JAUMIR010000001.1, on the reverse strand, counting down.
TACTTCTTGGGGATAAGGGTTGTTTTGGTCACTTGTTTGTTTGTAATGTGTGACTCATCACTGAGGGTGCCCGAGAGGGGATCAGCACATACCAACTTAATGGTTTTGTTTACTAGGGGCTTCACTTAATCCTATCTTGGGTGTGTCTGCTAGTATTTTCCAGGACACCTTCTTTATGTCCTGGTGACTTCCATTTGACCCCTTCTTTCTGGTCTGTCCTGGTCTACTACACTCCATGAAGCATCTTCATAATGCCAATTATGAGATATGATAGGGAGGGGGTGTAGGGCATGGTAACACAATTTGAACCCTGGTCTCCCAGAGTCCTAGTCCAACACTTAAACCACTACACCATTCTGGCTCTCAAGACTTAAGACACACATTACTAATAAGCTTAATAATGACTCTTGAGCAAATGTACATAAAATTCTTATGACAAAGACATTTTAACCATAATACATCTTCTTTAGCCTCCTAGTCACAAAGATCCTGGTTCTCCTGCCACATGAAAAACAGCACTCTTGTCTCTCTGTCCAGTTTACCAAATACATTGAAGAAATTATAGCATAAAAGCAGTATTGCCTACGCCTACAAGCCAAAATGAACTTAATTGTAAGGATTTGTTGAAAATGAATAGTATAGATAATGAAAAGGTAAATGCAATAAAATAGTGAACAAATACATTCACCCTTTAGAGACACAATCATACCCATTACAATGGCTAGAGTTACAAATAACAAAGAGCTTGTTTATATTCACAGTCCTGGGGAAAGTGTTGAGAGAAATATATTTGATTTCTTTCACTTAGCTTTTTTGTATTTTGTATTTTACTATTTGTAGACTGCTTACTCTATGCATGTGTTCAGAGTCAAATGTGCTTTCCTAATCTTAGGTCACAGATATGGGATTATAACTCCCAGAAGCCCTAACCATCATGGCCAATGGATAGCGGTTCTAGAAGTTGCAGTACATTTTGGGACCAAAGGTTGGGAACCAGATGGCTGCATGGTCTGACCAGTACAAGGCAGTTTTCTAAGGACTTTTTCAGACAGTGCTTACCACGCCACAAGCTTCCGCGAGAGGTACGGTGCTGTCATGCGGCAGGGGGTCCGTTTCGGATGACGCCGTCCCTCTCGCAAAATCGTCTGTGTCACTTCTGTGTATGATTGAAGGCAGCCGCGCCATATTTTACTCATGGGAAACTTCCGTGAGTAGAATATGGTGCGGCTGCCTTCAATCATACACGGAGGTGACACGGACGATTTCGCGAGAGGGACAGCGTCATCCAAAACGGACCCCTGCCGCGCAACAGCACCATATCTCTCGCAGAAGCTTGTGGCGTGGTAAGCACTGTCTGAAAAAGTCCTTAGGCACTTGAAATCTCTGGCTTTTCTTCGCAAACAAAGATTCAGAAAGGACTCATCCCGTGCTTTCTGCAAGCGCGCTGATGACTAAAAAGGCCAATCCGAGAGAAACAAGTCCGGTTGCAGAAAGCACAGCAGAAGGTCTCCTTGGGTGATGTTTCCGGGTTGTGATTCTTTCTGCGTTGTCGTTTCTCTTCAAGACTTGTTCGGCGTGAGGAAGCAGGAAATGATAGGGCCACTACGTGGAGAAGATGGCAAAATGCTAACAGGGGACAGAGAAAAGGCAGAATTACTCAACACCTTCTTTGCCTCAGTGTTTTCAGAAAAGGAAAAGGAGGACCAACCTGAGGAAAACGGAACAGAGGACACAATAGGGGAAATCCAGCTGAAAATAAGTAAAGAGGTGGTACAGGAATACCTTCTTAATCTAAATGAATTTAAATCTCCAGGACCAGATGAACTACATCCAAGAGTATTAAAAGAGCTGGCAAATATAATCTCAGAGCCATTGGCAATAATATTTGAGAACTCCTGGAGAACAGGAGAAGTCCCAGCAGACTGGAGGAGGGCAAACGTTGTTCCCATCTTCAAAAAGGGGAAAAAAGAGGATCCCAACAACTATCGTCCAGTTAGTCTGACATCAATACCAGGGAAGATTCTAGAACAGATCATTAAACAGAGAGTCTGTGAACATTTAGAAGGCAATGCCATAATCACAAAAAGTCAGCATGGGTTTCAGAGAAACAAGTCATGCCAGACTAATCTGATCTCTTTTTTTGATAAAGTTACCAGCTTGGTAGATGAAGGGAATGCTGTGGACATTGCATACCTTGATCTCAGTAAGGCCTTTGACAAGGTTCCCCATGACATTCTTGCAAACAAGCTTGTAGAATGTGGGCTAGACAAGTTAACTGTTCAATGGATTTGTAATTGGTTGACCGGCCGAACCCAAAGGGTGCTCAGCAGTGGCTCCTCTTCGTCTTGGAAAGATGTGACCAGTGGGGTGCCACAGGGTTCTGTCCTGGGCCCAGTGCTATTCAACATCTTTATCAATGACTTAGATGAGGGAATTAGGGGCATACTTATCAAATTTGCAGATGACACCAAATTGGGAGGAGTAGCTAATACCCTAGAGGACAGGATCAAAATTCAGAATGACCTGGATAGACTGGAGAGCTGGGCCAAAGCTAACAAAATGAAATTCAATACGGAGAAATGTAAAGTACTGCATTTAGGGCGGAAAAATGAAATGCATAAATATAGGATGGGAGAGACCTGGCTGAATGAGACTACGTGCGAAAGGGATCTAGGAGTCCTAGTAGACCACAAGTTGAACATGAGCCAACAGTGTGATGCGGCAGCTAAAAAGGCCAATGCAATTTTGGGCTGTATCAATAGAAGTATAGTGTCTAGATCAAGGGAAGTAATAGTGCCACTCTATTCTGCCTTGGTCAGACCTCACTTAGAATACTGTGTCCAGTTCTGGGCACCACAATTCAGGAAGGATATTGACAAATTGGAGCGTGTCCAGAGAAGGGCAACTAAAATGGTGAAAGATCTGGAAACGATGCCTTATGAGGAGAGACTTAGGGAGCTGGGTATGTTTAGCCTGGAAAAAAGACGGTTTAGAGGCGATATGATAGCCCTGTTTAAGTATTTGAAGGGATGTCACGCTGAGGATGGAGCAGGCTTGTTTTCTGCTGCTCCAGAGACTGGAACACGGAGCAATGGGTGCAAGCTCCAGGAACAGAGATTCCACCTCAACATGAGGAGGAACTTTTTGACAGTAAGAGCTGTTCGGCAGTGGAACGCACTCCCTCGGAGCGTGGTGGGGTCTCCTTCCTTGGAGGTCTTTAAACAGAGGCTGGATGGCCATCTGTCGGGGATGCTTTGATTGTGATTTCCTGCGTGGCAGGGGGTTGGACTGGATGGCCCTCGTGGTCTCTTCCAACTCTGCAATTCTATGATTCTATGATTCTATGATTCTATGAGTTCTCAAATAAGGCTGCAGCATTGTGGATAGTGCGTCACTTGAAATACAGCTTGTCAATTGCTCTAAATTTCCTCTTTCAACTAGTGTGCCTACTTAGGTGCAGTGTGTAGACTTTGGGATACTTTCCTTGAAGGTACCAGATCTTGTCTGATCTTGGAAGCTAAGAAGGGTCAATCATGGTTAGCACTTGGATGGGAGATAGCCAACAAATACCAGGTGCTGTAGGCTATATTTCAGAGGAATGACCTGGCAATACCACTTCTTGAGTATTCATTGCCTAAGAAAACCCTATGAAATTCATGGAGTTGCCACGAGTCAACAGGCAGTTTGAAGGTACATACACATACCTGTCCTGGAAAATGGGGGTGAGGGTTGGACTGATTACTTTCTGATCCTTTCAAGTGATTTAGTACATGTATAAATTGCTATAAAGCCAGAGCCTCAAACACACAAATGTGTCTTCTTGCATTCGGATAAAATGATTTACATGTTTGCTGAAACAGTGAACAAGGTTATTTTTAGGTTTCAGTGATGCTGAGACAGTCATTTACTATATTGTGTAGACTGTTGATGAGAAACAGATCTGCAAGGGATGATGCAAGGGGCAGAGAGAGATGTAATAACTCCAAGGACTGGAATGTAGATTCCTTACAGAATCCTCACTGGAAAACTTAATATGGATAATTCCAGTGTTGCTCTTCCCAGTGTGAGATGATGATATTTTCATGCTCCTCTGATCAAAAAGGCAGAGTGGTTTCAAAACAATGATTCCTGCACTCTTGTTGTTGTCATTGTTGTTGCTGCTGCTGTACCTGTTTGGTAGGAATAGAACTAAAGCAGAAAGAGGCGGGGGAAGGATGTCTGTTTTTATCACACAGTCTGATGTGATGGCACCTTTGAAGCTGATCTATTGCTGCAGAAGCTTTTATAAGCCAGCAAAGAGATTTACATTTGCTGAGCGTATGCTCTAGTTTACCAGAACTTCTGCTCTAATCCACACCAGGCTCTCCAAACCTGCTTGCATGTTTTTATTTGTAAGATCCACTTTCTTTCACTGAAATTTATCCCTATGTGCATGTGTCTTATAACGTGTCTTAGGGTTGTCTTTGTTTTCACAGTTAAAAGTGTCAAGTGCAATCCTCTTGCAGTGAGGGTGGGGTTTTTTGTCTTTAAGGAAAAAAGGTCAGAAATCTTCCATAGGGTTTAATGTCTTGTTTCCCAATAGCAGCTTTGCATGACTTCTAAAGAGAACAAACAGTTGATTTAGCATCCTCTTTCCTGAACATACACCTACCGTAATCTCCTCTGCTCCATTACTGGGCTACACCCTGCAATACATGAACAAGCTTCTGCTGGGACAACAGGACTACCTCTCTTGCTCACTGCATTCCCCTTATGCCCCTAAATGTACTCTAGAATCTCTCAGGCCTTTGGAGAAGATTTGGGGAGGGAAGAAGCTGTAATGGGGAGGAGGAATCCATTTCACAGTCTGCTAGCAGATGGACAGCACTGCATAAAACCAAACAAAAAGAGATTATATTCAGAAGTGTTTCATTCCTGCACTTCAAATTTGAAAAAGCTTTACTCTTTCTTTAAGCACAGATCCCCATTCTCCCTTTAATCACAAACAATGAACCATCTGTCTTTGCTCTATGAAGCATTTGCCACTATGCAAGGAGAGACCTCACTACGCATACACACTACATTTGAGCTGAATACTTATTTCCAGTTGACAATATAAGCAGGATATAAAGAAGCTTTCTTCTGAAAGGAGGAAATCTTGACCATTTGAAAAGAACAAATAGCAGCACCTACTCTGGTAAAGAAAATGTTAGTTAATAAGGCGAATAGTAATAATAATAACGACAACTATTACAGTACTGTTAGACGCTAACACGCCGCTATGACATTGAAATTTAAATATGGTAGAAACAGAAAACCAGCCGGGGGGGGGGATTGCTAGCCAGCAGAAGATGCATTAAAAAAAAACCCCACAAAAAATAGGGAGATTACAGAGGAACTAGAGAAATTCTTTGCATTGGTCTTTACTGTCAGAAATGCAGGACAGGCATCCATGGCTGAATTTATTTTCCAAGAAGGGCAGTTGAACATCTTGAGTCTAATATTGACAAGTGATAAAGTCCTAGGGCTTACTGACAAGCCTTAAAAATGAGTCATTGCATCCAGATGGTATTCCTCCAAGAGTTCTGTCAGAAATCAAATGTGAAATTGATGACTGTCTAACAAAAATAGACAGTTTGTCCCTAAAATCAGTATCCCTACCAAAGAAGCAGATAGAAGAAGAAGCTAATATACCCTAATGCTGATCTGAAAAAGGAGATCTAAGAAATTGTAGGACAGTCAGCTAATACTGTTCTAGATGAACTGGAGGAAAGTATTGTCACATTGAACTATTCAGCATAAAGACAAACAAGATTTGCTGCGGGTTAATCAGCACAGCTTCTACGAGGGAAATCCTACCTTAATAACCTTTTAGAATCCTGTGAAGATGTTAGCAAGCACATGGATAGGAATGATTTGCTAAATGTTGTATACAGGTTGAGCCCCGTATCCATGGATTTGGTATCCATGTCTGGGGAAAAAATGTTGTCTTTAGGCATTTCTAGATTCTCCAATGTGATTCTATGATCAACTTCCGGCGTTCGTCTCATTGAAAATAATAGGGTTCCCTATTATCCACGGTTTCAGGTACCCACAGGAGGGTGTAATTCCTGCATATATGGGAGTCAGCCTGTACTTTGGTTTGCCCAAAAATGCAGATAAAGTCCTTCACCAAAGGCTCCTTAGTAAACTTTGTAGTTGTGATAATGGGTGGGTCATGGGATAAAAAGATGAATCTTTTTACCGGTTGGTAAGTGGTTAAATTTTAACCACTTACCAACCGGTAAAAAGATTCATCTTCTTATCCCATGACAAAAAAGTTTACAAAGGAGCCTTTGCATGCAAAGCATACAAAGCAGTAGTAGTAAATGAGTAAATGGTATCCTAAAGAGGGAAAATGAGGACTTCCAGTGGTCTATATTTGTTCTATTTAAAATGTTCATATTTGATCTGGTGTTAGGAATAAACAGTATGCTGTTCAAAATGGCTGTGAATGTGGAAATTAAATGCAGAAACCTCTAGAAGAATCTCTACAAAAAGGATGAGTGGGCAACAGAATGGCAAATAAAATTTGATGTAAAGGAATTGTTCATTCAGGTATGTTGGATCCAAACATTATCTGATCACATCTACACTGATGTGATCTAAAATGAATTAACTGGGATCCAGAAGAACTCTGGACAGAGGCCAGGGACATTGTCCGGGAGGAATGCAAAAAGACAGAGAAGCCTCAATAGACGACAGGTGAAACTCTTCAAGCACTTAACAACAGAACAGAAGCACAAGTAAAAGGTGATGGAAATGAGAAATAGAAGGTGACAACAAAAAAAGGAAAAACAGGCAACCTCTTTCACAAGATCCAAGAAATCAAAGAGAAATTTAAACCAAGAGTGGGGATGCTCTACAACCAGCAGGGAAACACATTATGTGACCAAGTAGAAATAAACAGATGATGCAAACAATACATGGAAGAACTATATAAAAGATGAAAGGGTGACAGATTCATCCGAGGAAGAACCATATGAAGACGAATCTCCAATTTTAGAAAGTGAAGAGGAAGATGTACTCAGAGCACTTGGGATAAATAAATCACCAGGAATAGATGGCATACCAATAGAGCTGCTTCAATCTACAGAGACAGAATCCACTGTAATTCTAACTAAAATCTGTCAACAAATACAGAAAACAAAACAATGGCCTACAGATTGGAAATGCTCATTCCAGTCCCCAAGAAGTGATACGCCATGGATTGCAATAATTCCAGGACCATTACATTAATTTCCCATGCAACAAAGTTATGCTCCAAATTCTACAACAAAGACTTTTACCATATATGGAGCAAGAAATCCCAGATGTCCAAGTTGGGTTCAGGAAAAGAAGAGGCACTGGGGATCATATTGCAAACGTATGTTGGATAATGGAGCACACCAAAGAATTTCAAAAGAAAATCAGCTTGAGATTTATAAATTATAGCAAAGCCTTTGATTATGTAGATCATGAAAAACTATGGATCACTCTTAATGAAATGGGTGTGCTACAACATTTGATTGTCCTGATGCACAACTTGTACACAGGACAAAAGGCTATTGTCAGGACAGAATACCAAGAAACAGAATGGTTTCCAATTGGTAAGGGGGTCAGGCAAGTCTGCATGTTATCACCCAATCTGTTTAACTTGTATGCTGAACATATCATACATACAACAGGATTAGATGCAGAGGAAAAAGGTGTGAAAATTGGAGGAAAGAGCATCAGCAATTTAAGATATGCAGATGACACCATACTACTAGCAGAAAATAGCAAAGGCTGCCCTTGAAAAGTGTCCAGGGGCTGCAGCTAGTGCAAAATGCAGACTGGTGACAGATGCACATTTTAGAGACCATATAGCATCGATCTTGCAAGAACTGCACTGGCTTCCAATTTGCTTCTGAGCTCAATTCAAGGTGCTGGTGTTGACCTACAAAGCCCTAAATGACTTGGGGCCAGGATACCTGAAAGACCACCTCCTCCCTAATGAACCTGCCAGAAATTTGAGATCTTCAGAAGATGCCCTGTTGTGTGCCCCAACACTTTGTGAAGTTGGGTTCATGGGTACACATAACAGGGCTTTCTCTATAGCAGAGCTTTGACTGTGAAACGCCCTACCCAAGGAAGTTAGGCTGGCCTCATCTCTTTTAAGCTTCTAGTGGGCAACCAAAACAATGCTGTTCCTCATGGCATTCAATGTTTGAAATTGCTGTTTTAAAACTGGATTCTAGGACTGTTTTTAGAATGCTTTTAGGAATTTATAAAGATTATTTTAATGTGTTTTTTAAATGGTTTACCTTTGTATTGTTTTAATTGTTTTTTATTTGCTCTTCACCTCCGGAGCCCTTATGGACTGACTGGAAGGTGATACAGAACTACTATAAATAAATAAATAAATAAATAAATAAATAAATAAATGGTGCAGAAAGGGGTAACCAAAAAGTCCAGAAAACTGGACCATCATCCATCTGAAGAAAGGCTAGAACTGATAATATAAGGCAGAGGGTTATAAAACTATGTATGACATAGGCTAGAGAACGCAGACAGAAATAGCCACCTGTGGATTGAGATAGTTCCTGTCATAAAATGCTTGACTCTGGGGCTACTTCATGATACAGATTGATAGTAGATTCTGGACAAAAGCAAGTACTTCACAGAGTGCATAAAACAATATTATTACAAATAATAATAAAAACACATTGCACACCAAGGCCCGTGCTGCCTGGGGCATTCTGAGAGTTGTACTTTCAAAAAGTAAACTTTCAGAGTTCTGGTTCAGAAGCAGGGAAGCTCTTAATTCCATGTGGTATCCACGGGGGGTCCTGGAACCAAACCCCAACAAATATGAAGGGACAACTGTACTATGATGGGGAGTAACAGCAGGGGAAGGCGGCTGTTGAAGCTGCTGCTGCTGTTGTTGTCGTTGTTGTCACCATTGTTAGTACAGCCAGCTAGTGGGTTCCCCCGAAGCAACAAGCTGGCCACTGTGGGAAGCGCAGGAGGACCACAGATGGGATGCCTCTTTAATCAGATTCAACAGGGCTGTTCTTGGGTTCTCAAGCTAGCAACTCCTTTCTGGCAAAAGACTGAGTCAAACTGCTCTGCAGCAACAAGGTATTATTTAACACTCACCATCTACTCCTGTAATATACAGATAAAGTTTCAGAGAGCACGCTCAGTTTCCAGTGGTCCCATCATCTGAAGTGCTAGCCAGCTCTTCTGCAAATTTAATAGCAGCTGAAGATGTTGTGACTCCTAATAACACAGGCTAATTTACATTATGACATCAGGCAGATCAACCAGTGGCATCAAGGATGGAAAGGTATGACTGAAAGAGAATGAATGGAGAGAGAAATGGGAGGAGTCCAAGATCATCCAGAAATAGATTCCAGCAACATTCACTTCGATAAAGAAGTGAAAAGACTGACATGTTAAAACTTGTGAAGGGTGTCCTTAGGTTTGATGCAGAACACCTGGGAAAGGACATACAGTAGGACCCCCATATCCACTGGGGATTGGTTCAGCGGGGCATGGATACTGAAAACCATGAATAATAGCAGATGCCATTGAAAATAATGGGACTTCCAATTTAAGTTACCATAGAGTTGCGTTGGATGACTTAGAAAATGGCTAGAGAGGACACATTTTCTAGGAATACTCTATGGTAGGTGTGCCGTTTTGTGTCCCATGGATAACTGAATCAGTGGATAATGAATCAGTGAATACAGGGGTCCTACTGTACTTACAGACCATAGAGAGGAAAGCATTGCTAGTAGACCCCCTGTTTAAATGTGGGAAGACAGTATGGCTCCTGATGAAGACAGAGGTGGAGTATGACTAACTATAAAATACTGCACTTAATAGGTTTTTCATGTTTTTTTTCCAGACTGTGAGGCTGTGTTCTGGAAGAGTTTATTCCTGACGTTTTGCCTGCATTTGTAGCTGGCATCTTCAGAGAATGGTGGCGTAGGGTGTGTGTGGAGGGGTTATATATTAGTGAGTCCCTGTTGGAGAAGATATGTACCTTTGTGAATTTGGATGGATAGTTCCTGGGGGAAGATATGCAAGGAGGATTAGTGTCTATTTAGCGAATGGTCCATTGTCTGCTGGGAATCCCCCTGTCCATGGGTGGAGTTCATTTGCATGTGTTGAGTTTTGATTTTGATGTTTTTCAGGACTGGTAGCCAATCTTCTCCAACAGGGACTCACAGTATATAAGCCCCACACACCCCTTACGCAACCATTCTCTGAAGATGCCAGCCACAGATGCATGTGAAATGTCAGGAATAAACTCTTCCAGAACATGGCCTCACAGCCTGCAAAAAAAAAACCCCATGAAAAACCTATGGATGCTGGCCATGAAAGCCTTCAATTTCACACCGCACTGAATGTATGAACAAAAGGAAAATTGTCCCCAGTCATGACAAGGTGGAACATGTCCAGAGGAGGGCAACCAAAATGGAGAAAGGTCTGGAAGCCATGCCCTATGATGAGTAGCTTAGGGAGCTGGTTAAGGTTAAGAGGTGACAGGATAGCCATGTTTAAATACCTGAAAGGATATCATGTTGAAAATGGAGCAAGCTTGTTTTTTGCTGCTCCAGAGACAAGGGCATGGAGCAATGGACTCAAAGTAAGGAAAAGAGATACCACCTAAGCCTTAGGAAGAACTTCCTGACGGTAAGAGCTGTTCAACAGTGGAACACACTACCTTGGAGCATGGTGGAGTCTCGTTTTTTGGAGGTTTTTAAACAGAGGCTGGATAGCCATCTGTCGGGTGTGCTTTGATTGTGTCTTCCTGCATGGCAGGGGGCTGTGGTCTCTTCCAACTCTATGATTCTATGAGTAACTCCTATTCATCATTGCTGTGAGGCTATTTGGGCAAAAAGCAGAATCTTAAGTTTTTTCTGCAAAATAATTTATTCTTAAAGGGAACACATACTTACAGACACACTTCTGTGTACACATGCAGTTAAGACACTTCAGACCCATACAGAAGGCAGAGAGTGGTAACTGGACTGTTGTGGTTTCTAATGTTAAGAGGTATCTTCACCTAACTGAGTCAAATGATGCCAGCTGAAAGGTTCAAAGGCATATGAATACTGTAGAACTGTGATGATGGCTTCATGGGTGTATATCATTCTTCAATAAAGTACTGGGTTACATCCAGACTCCTAAGTCATACTTACAGTAGATCCACTGAAATCAAATTTAGTAAAATACAATTTGATTTAAATAGGTTTATTGTAAGTATGATTTAGTCTGGATTAAATCCATTATGTTCTAGGGAAAGGGCGGAGAACCTTTGGACTTCCATATATTGATGAACTACTTCATCAATATATCATCATCACGCTTCATCAATGTCTAGCCTGATAAGGTCTGAATGGACTTGGAGTTCAAAAACATCAGGAGGGACACATGTTTCCCAGTCCTGTTCTGGGAGAGAGCTTTTATTATACAGTAGGACCCCCACGTCCACTGGGGATTGGTTCTGGGGGGCCCATGGATACCGAAAACCGTGGATAACAGCAAACACCATTGAAAATAAGGGGACTTCCAGTTTAAAATACCACAGAGTTGCCTTGGAGGACCTAGAAAATGGCGAGAGAGGACACATTTTTCTAGGAACGCTCCATGGTAGGTGTGCTATTTTGTGTCCCATGGATAACTGAATCAGTGGATAATGAATCAGTGGATATGAGGGTCCTACTGTACTGTCAAAGATATATTCCTGTATAGAAGAACCTACTGGATAAATACTTGGACACTAATGTGGAAACATGTCATATCAATTAAAGTTTCCAGTTCCACTATTGCTATTGTTTTGTCAATTCTAGAACAGGGGTTATTGTCTTTCTCACCCACCCACCATCCCTACAGGCTAACAGTGATGCTCTCTGGTGGAAGAAAATGAGCGGGCAAGCCTGAGATACTATATAGGCACTAACGTTGCACTTCTATTTATATCTGGACATTATGTCCAAGAGCCCATTTCTTGTTCATGACAATCCTCAATAACTGGTACCTTCAGAGTTGGTTTCTGCAACTGTTACCATACTTCCCAAGAGAAAAACTGATCTTAGTGCACTAGCATTCCACTCCAGTCCTGTAGTAATTTATTGTATAAGAGCAAGATAAACTGATAACACTGGCATCTTACACAGGGTTGTTACACCTATATTTTTCAGGGCTTTTTATTCAGATACATACAGTTGCATTATACATGCACATAAAAATAATCCTGCTGGATCAAACTGAAAAATTTACCTTGTACCATTGTACCATTTCCCACATTGACCAACCAGATATGTACATGGAAATAACGTATGTCACCACAAAGGCCTTTATGCAGGCAGGTGATTTCTAACCATACATTTTTGGTTTAATGTGAACAGAAAGTGAATTGCTGTGATATTCTCCCATTGTTCGTGTTGAATGCAGGGCCTTTCCAATCTGCATGTTTACTTTCCTAATAAATATTACCCAGACATTGTGGAACTAAACATTTTGGAGGAGATATGGGTCTTGGCTGCAACTTTGACATCTCCAAGACAAAATGTGTAGGCATTATTAACTAGGAAAATGTTTATTCAAGAAAAATTGGATTTACATTTTTCAAATAAAAACAAAACATCAATTGTATATTTATCACAGCTTAAATACGGAAGGGCAAAAGTGAAAGGGCAATGCAAAATTAAAAAATTACTCCTAATTATTACTTAAATCAAAGTGTTTGTAAGTTTTACAGGGGACATGTCAGCAGAATATAAACGTGTACCTTTTTCTGTAATTGTAGTCACTCAGGTGTGCAAAGCTTAGAGATGCATGTTTAAGAAAATAATTTTGCAACCCACGTGACTTGAGGTAATAAAAAAGCACATCAATTTAGACATAGTATTAGTCATAATGAGGAAAGCAGTTCATATAGGAGAACTGGATTAACCACTTTTCTGGAAAGACTATTTAACAGTTGGATTTACTGGACCCATATAATATGGGAGTGGGGAAAGCAAAGCTGGGCTGGCTCACTTGTGTATCAGAATTATTTTGCTTTCAGTGCATTGCATAACTGGGCCTGATGACTATTTGCTTCACTGAAAATAATTGTATATGAGCTGGGGAGGTAGGAAAGTGCCCTCTCCCATCTTGGCAGTGTTCATTCTGTGGCAGTCCATTTTCAAGGGGAAATCCATAACCTCCAACTGTTTTGTGTCAGGGACAGTCCCAATTAATCCTCTGTCATCCCACTTTTCAGCTGCTTTCAAAATGCCCCCGTTTCTCTCCCCTCCTCCTACTTTCCCCCTTTATCCTCAGATTATTTCAGTTGTTGCAAATTTGAGTTCAAAGTACAAAATATCAGTTGTCCCTCCACATTCATGGATTTAAGTATTCACGGCTTGAAAATATTCTTTAAAAAAATAATAATCCAAAAAGCAAACCTTGATTTTGCCATCTTATCTCTCTCTCTCTCTCTGGCTTTTCTTCGCAAACGAAGATTCAGGAAGGACTCATCCCGCGCTTTCTGCAAGCGCGCTGATGACTAAAAAGGCCAATCCGAGATAAACAGGTCCGGTTGCAAAAAGCACAGCAGAAGGTCTCCTTGGGTGGTGTTTCTGGGTTGTGATTCTTTCTGCATTGTCGTTTCTCTTCAAGACTTGTTCAGTGTGAGTTCTCAAATAAGGTTGCAGCATTGTGGATAGTGTGTCTCCATGCCTCCTGATGTGAGGCCAGGGCAGACCATTGTTGGTGATCAATTTGGCCAAGCCTGAGATGTTGTTTCAGGGAGTCTTTGTATCACTTTTTTGGAGCGCCCCTCTTACGCTGACCCGTGGCGAGTTCACCGTAGAGTAGTATTTTTGGCATTTTGCCATTTTGCTATGCCATTGCATATAATGGGAGGTGAATATTCATGGATTATTGTATTTACCGGGGGGGAGGGTTCCTAGAACCAAACCCCAGCGAATGTGAAGGGACAACAGTAGTTCAAACTCAGCTCAGCAGGCGGGGAGGAGAGGAGGGAATGGAATACAGTATTGCCCTTTCCAATAGACTCAGGGAAAAGCAAACTGCTGCAGCATCTTATCTGTTCTTCCTCATTATTTTTTGCCGTCTTGGCTACATTTTGATGTAGCTTATCCATGTGCCCTGGTTTTCGTCTATGAAATGCTGGAGGGTTTGGAAGTCATCACTTGCTTTTGCATTCATGGTGATTGTGTGGGTGACTTAGACCACAATCAGGTCTGGCAAGCTGCAGGCTTAACCTTTTGTTAAAGTCAACATACACTCCTAGCTTGTAGGTTGGTTAAGAAGAATATGAAAAAGAATAGCATAATTTCCCCCACACTAGATGCTTTTAAGTAATAATTTAAAAGAGAAATATGTTATGTCATAATTTGCTGTGTATACTTTTGAAACAGAACAGCAGTCAAAGCATGAGTACAAAGCCCAGTCCTAGACTAGCTAACCTTGCATAACTATTAAGAACAGTTTCAAGGTAACAGGGTTGAACCAAGCTCCTGAAAGGAGCAAAATAAATTTATTTGGAAAAGTTCAAATAAATAGTTGGCTGTCTGATGACACTTCACATATGAAAATATTCTTGCCAAAGGGCAGAGCAGGATCCCTTGGGGACAAAGCATCTGGCACTTGGACTGATACTTGAAATTTACCACATAAAGCTGAATCATTGTGCTCCTCATATAAGATGTTCTCAGACATGATCCAAGACATTTGCCCAAGGTGAAGGACATTCCACATACAGAAGTTGTGTACTGGCAATGGAATAATATTGCCCACTCCGCTTTAGGACAGCACACGACTTTAGATGGCAGGGCAAGCTGTGTGACACACACAACTCTGTCCTACCTCAGAGGGGTTGAGGAGGAACAGCCAAGGGGTTGAGGAGGAACAGCTAAGAGACTGCTACTGTTGTCTTCATCTGCCACCTGAAGCAATTGCCTTACTCTGCCTAGGGCTGGCTGTGCATAGTCTCTATACCAAATACTATACACCAGTTCCCTAGAACAACGGGAAGAGAAGGAAGTGAAGGAAGTTATCTGATCATTTTTTCAGCTCTCTTGCTGAGCCTGACCACACATCATATCTGAAACAGGTACTCTACATATACTTATTGTTGGCTGCTTCACACATCCATGTGTGTATGTGTGCACAAGAATCTATAAATGTGAACTGAATTTTTACCTAACTTCACAGAGCAGATCTTCCAAATTAAATATCAGCCCAAAAAGACAGAACAGAAAAATAGTTCTGCCTTGAGAGCAGCATCTCAAATGCTGGTTGTGAAATTTTAATACTGTGGTTCTTAACCTGTGATCCAGGGACCCCCCAGGTGGCTGCAATGTCCTCACAGGGGGTTTGCAAAGGCTTGAAGGCTGCTAGGCCCACCTCCTGCCTGCAGTGGAGTGGCCATGTGACAGGAGACAAGGCAAAGCCTGGCTGGTTGGCTTGGCCTGCACATTGCCATTCAATCCACTCCAGCCACAAACTTATAGGAAGAAGCAGGAGAAACGCCTTCCCTCCTGCTCCAGTGCCTCTGAGGGATGGGTTCATGGATGGTGCCATTGAATCATCATCATCATGTATTATTGTTATTATTATTAGGTTTTAAATCTTGAGTTAAGTCTTGAGGGTCTGTGGCAACAAAATATATTTAAAGGGGGTCCCTGGTAAAGAAAAGGTTAAGAACCACTATTTTAATCACTCAATATCTGGACTGTGAAAGGTCAGGTCCCACACATTTATGTTAAACTCTGCTTCTTTGGGTTGCACAGAATTACACTGTCTGCTAATATTTATAACACTCATTAGCAGGTCCTCCTCTTAATCCTACCACTCAGCCCCAAAGGAACTGGCTCATTCATTATGATTCCCCCCACCCATCCACCCACTGGATGAATTTATTTCAAATGTAATTTGAAGCAAGTATACCTTTCCCTTCCCCTCACAGGCAACTTCAGTTTCAAATACAGGTTGCTGCAGAGGACTCTTCTGGGCAGCAAGGAAGCGAAGTGACCCGTTAGGCCTTTGAGCGCTTCTCGATTTGACCACCACTAACCCCGCTCTCTCCCTCCCTCTTTCCTTCCCTCCCTCCCTCCACCAGCCCGCAGGCAGCGAATTGCCTCAGGCTGCGTTTGCATCGAAATGGAATCGGTCTTTTTCAGAGCTCGGCCTGCAGCGCTCCAAGGGCTTTGCAAATCCCGCCGCCGCCTGGCGGGGGCGCCCTCGAGCGACGAACCTTCCCTTCGGATGTGTGTGTGTGTGTGTGTGTGTCGGTCCGAAGCAGCCTTCCCTTCCCCGCCTCTTGCCCGGGCGCTGTGGCTTGAAGCTGCACTCCGGGGGGTGGAAGGAAAGGGAGAAGCTGCGGGCGGCAGTGGCGGGGCCCGGAGTTTCCTCGCCACCCTTTGCAGGGAATACAAGACAACAAGCACCCAGGCACCAATCCACCCGAGGAGGAGGAAGCCTTGTTGTACGCTTCGGCTGAGCCTTGTCTGGAATCCGTGCACCGATATTGTCCTCAATGCCTCCTGCGCTCTCTTCCTAAGCCCTGGTGGTGGGGCTGCTCCTCCGGTTTTGCACGGCTGCTGCCTCCCCCCAGCCGCCTTGGATCGCAGCCCTTGGCCAGGAAGAGGGAAGCGCTGACAGAAGAAGAGAAAGCGGGGCCCGGAGCTGCAAAGCCAGCCGAGCCAGCGCGGCCACCCCGATCGCGTTGACAGCAGCCGCAGCCCTGCCTGCCTGGTCCCTCCTTGCGCCCCTCCAGCCGGGCAGCCCGTGGCGGAGAGGAGCCAGCGGGGGCCGAAGCAACGCCGGCAGCCAGGCAGGAGGAGGAAGGCACAAGGAAGGCATCATGTGGGTCTGTTTGTAAGCGGGGTGGGGGGCCAACTCCCCTCTCTCCTTCCTTCCTTCCTTCCCTCCCTCGCCCACCCACCCACCCCACTCGAAACAGGCCCCACAGGCCCCACACGCCACGCCACCGAGGAAGGCGAAGGAGCCGCAGAGGCCGCGGGGGGGAAAAGCCTCCGAGCCTTGCCTTGGTGCCCAAAGGAAAGCAGAAGACAGACCGTGTTTCCTGGCAAGATGGCCGACTTGGAGGCTGTGCTCGCCGATGTGAGCTACTTGATGGCTATGGAGAAAAGTAAATCGACTCCCGCAGCCAGGGCGAGCAAGAAGATCGTCCTACCTGAGCCGAGGTGAGCTGGGAGGGAGGCAGGTGCGGGGCCCAGACACGGCTTGAGGGCAGGCTGACTCGCGTGTGTGTGAGAATGCGTGCGGCGGGGAAGCTTGAGCCCGCTCTGAAATGAATCAAGCCAGCTTGCCTCGACTGCCCTAGAAGGAAGGGGCCTTGATGTCCCCACACTCCCTAGGATGGGGGTGGGAGACAGAAGAGCGCCTGAAAGCGGCATCTTTCCGTTTACGCGGTTGGGTTATCACGGGGGGTATATATATCAGGATGGATTGTCAGGGTGCCCTGTCTCGTTTTCCTGATTCCTCAGTCAGCCCGGATCTCCGGATTTTATGCCCCCGACTGAGTGGCCTATCATCCCCTGACACCCCACACCTCTGCCCCATAGCAGCAACCCTCTAAGCCAGGTTGGCAAGGAAACAAACCTCCACCCGTTTTCTTCAGTCTAAACGTCAAAATCTCTCCCCCCCCCCCGCAAACCGCCGTCCTTTTTTGGTATGTGTGTATAATGTGCAGTTGTTAACCCCAGCAGGGTGGAGGGGGAAAGGCTAATAAACCAGGCTATATATGTATGTATCTATGTCTGTGTGTTTCAGGTCCATCCTGCATCTATGTTACTGTATGTTCTGATTCATAAGAGGATACAGCATGGCTCTGGCAGTGCCCGGGGTCATTCTTGTGATACCCTAACCACTGTTTTCTGTTTTTCTGGGTTTTTGGGGGGGAGCATTCACTGTACAGGCAGTGGGCTCTTTGTAGCTTGTGCAAAAAAATCTCTTATAATGCTTATGTACAAGAGCGGAAAGGACACCTAGCAGTATATCCCTCCAGCACTTGTATGATTCTCCATAGCACCCAGGCCTTCTTCGACCACCCGTGTCTGGTCTGAATTTAAGGCGGGGGGACTGAGACTAACAAATATTACAAGCCTGTGGAAATGCACTGCAAGGTCATGGGCATACAGCTTTTCTTGAGACAGATAAGAGGAAATGTATTTGGCGTGGGCTCTGATTAATATTAAGGGTCTAGTTCACAAGTGACACAAAAGGCAGCGGCAGCGGGGGGGGGGAGGGGGCTTTAGGGTATTGCCCCAAAGAATTCTGTCTGGTTATCCATGTGAGCTGGAGGTCCACCATTCAGTCTGACCAATGCATAGCTCTGCATCCCAGTGGCAGTTACCAATGGCAACATGGTTGGGCCTCAGAGTTATCTGGCACCCTCAACACATAGGCCCAAAGGGCAGGCCTCCTCTGTCTTTCCCCCACCCTTCCACCTTGTACATCGCCCTTCCCCAATACAGCCTGTCATCTTGGGTTCTCTCAGCTGAGGGGGAAAGTCAAGTCTGTGGAGACAGAGCTTTCCCTGCTATTGAAGGAGGGATGGTCTCTGAGGAAGATCAAAAGGAACTCTTGGAGCAAGAAATGGCAGCTGCTCTTTCAGAGGATAAAGCAAACATGTTGCCATGGCAGTTCCAGCAGTCTTTGTGCGCTTCACATGGCTGCTGCTTTTCAGTGTTGAAGTGCCCACGTGGGAACTTCTTAGGTGACATTGTGTAACCTTAGGAGGAAATTATGTTAAAATGGGGGAAACCAAATAGCTGAGTCTTTTCAGTTGCTCCCCATCTCAGCCAGTAGCTTCCTCCCAGCAGCCCTCCCAGGCATGAGTCACACAGCCTTGAGGGCATCTTAGGAGTACTATCTTGGAGGTGCAGAGCTAAATTTTATTTCTCCTGCTTCATTCAGGTTAGTGTCACCTCTCACTCAGCCGCTTCTGTGCCAATACCACACATAGGGTTACTGGTAACTTTTTCTGTTTGCTCCTCTCCTTTGAACACCAGCAAGAATATAAGAAGAGCTATGCTTTATCGGACACCAAACCCTATGGATCCATTCCCACAATAGTCATTAGAGGCATACTACCTTGGCAGAAGATAGCTGTCATGACTATCTTAGCTGTTGGAGGCTGTATCCTCCATTAATTTGGCTAGTCCCTTTTAAAGTGGTCTAGTTTGGTAGACCTTATTACATGCCAAGAAAGTGAATTCTGTAGGGTGATAATCTGTGCTGAATTTCCCACCATTTAACTTCATTGGGTGACCTTGGGTTCCAGCATGAGAGAATGAGAAAAAGGTTACCCTGCTGACTTTCTCTTCCCTGTGCTTAATGTTATACACCATTATCATGTCAACTCCCCCCGCTAAACTAGAGAGCCCCAGCCATTCCTCACAGAGGAGTTACTCCAGCCCTTGTCACGTTTTGATGATCCTCTTCTGTACCTTTTCCGGACTTGTCTATCTCGGTTTGGCCTTTTTAGTCATCAGTTGCAGAAAGCATGGGATGAGTCCTTCCTGAATCTTGGTTTGCGAAGAAAAGCCAGAGAGATTATCCTAAGTCAGTAGACTTCTTTTTTGGAGTGGGGAAATAAGAGATAGTCTTGATTGTAGATCAAATTGCAGAAGGAGACAATTGCGAGGCTTGCCTATTAGGAAAAAATGACAACAACCTCAAAATAGTCAAGGGATTGGATTGCCAATGTGGGAAGCAAGGCCATGCCCTTTGAAGAAGACTAAGGATTAAAAAGCCTACAGGGAGACCTTGTCATAGTCACAGTAGGGAGCTTACTGAGGTGTAGAAATATTCCCACCAGCTGGACTAATGAGCATAACATGGGGATTTTAAAGGTAAATACAGAGCTGTGCTAGTGTAGGTTCAAGACATCAGCTGGAAATGAAATTGGAAATTAGTTCTTCCTTTTGGGGTAGGGGCGAGGAAATCCATACATGCTGTTTCGGCCCATCTTGGTGCAGGAAACTTTCAGATTTTGATGTGTGACACCCCCACCCTCCCACCTCTCTCCATTGTGGAAGCTATTGAGGATAAAAACAGGGGGAATGCCAGAATTGGCTAGGCTTGGAGAGAACACGATAAGGTTGAGCCTCAAGGAATTCTTAATTCCCCTCATCTGAACAAATCAGATGCATAGGCCTCAGGCATAGGCCAGATGAAATCATAAGATGGAAGAAAGTGGATTTGGATGAGAAATAAAATGTACCTTTTCTGCAGTACAATGTACTAATCTAGTACTTTATTTCTTACATGATTTGTTCTATATCTAGCAGCCATGGGGAGATGTAAAAAGCAACACAGGGTACTGAAGCCCATACCTTGATAACTGTAAATTCAATACCCCTCCCCATCCTGCTGAAAATTTAGCTTGCTTTCTCCATTCTACCACACATTTTTGTGTTTGACCAGATCCCCACACTTAACCTTGTTCTTTGTATATCAGGAGGACTAGGAACTTGCTTTTATTTTTTTTTTAAAGGCAAGATTCTGAAAGTGATTTTGTTCCTTGTTTTGCCTAGTGCTAATTTCTCTGCTTGCAGCCATATTCACAGATTGAGTGTGTGCGCACGCTTTCAAGTCACCTGTCAACTTGTGGCTACCACATGAATTTCATAGTGTAGTGTTAGGCAAGGAATCCTTAGAGGTGGTTTTACCAGTTCCTTCCTCTCAAATATAGCCTACGCCATCTGGTATTTGTTGCTGGTTTCCCATCTAAATACTTACCAGGGCTGCCCCGCTTAGCTTCCAAGATCAGACAGGATCTGATGCCTCAGTATTTAGGCCATTACTATGCTTTGTTTCGCAGCTACAGGGCACTCACAGTGCATCATTATATGACTTCTTGAAACCACAAGCAGTCAGGTTCCATCACACTCTCCTTTTTCTGGACATTTCTTCATGGGCAGTTGCTCTAAGGACTTCTTAAAAAAAATTCAAAGCATGGAGGGAATTCAGTATAGGGCACATCCCTAGAGCCTATAGTGGGGCTTCCATTCACCAAAGGTTATTTTCCAATCTGAAGTAGAAATAGAGGACCATCCTCAGTAGGCTGCCTGGAATAGAAATGATAAAAGAAAAGCAGAGATTCTGCAGAAGAAGCTTCAGCAGAGCTGCTGGAAAGGCAGCATGGGGTAAGCTGTGTTCATTACTGTAATAGCAGGAATATATTGTTGTTAACTGCCATCAAGTCGACTTCAGCATATGGCGACCCTATGAGTCAGAGACCTCCAAGACAGCCTATTCTCAACAGCCATGCTCAGGTCTTGCAAATGCAGGGCAGCCGTGACTTCCTTGATTGAGTCTATACATCTGGAATGGGGACTTCCTCTTTTCCTACTGTCTTCTACCTTATCAAGCATTATTGTCTTTTCTAGTGAGTCATGTCTTCTCATCATATGGCCAAAGTATGACAGTCTCGGTTTAGTCATTTTGGCTTCTAGAGAGAGCTCAGGTTTGGTTTGCTCTAGGACCTATTTATTGGTCTTTTTAGCAGTCCACAGTATTCATAGTTCACAGTATTCTCCAGCACCACAGTGCAAATGAATTGATTTTCTTTTTACCAGCTTTCTTCACTGTCCAGCTTTCACAACCATATGTAGAAATTGGAAATGCAATGGCATGGACAATCCTAACATTGGTATTCAATGATATATCTTTAAATTTCAGGATCTCATCTCATGCCCTCAGAGTTCCTTTCCAAGTGCTAGTCTTCTCCTGATTTCATACACACACACACACACACACACACGTTTTGTTATTTTTGTCCTGCCTGCCCTCTAAGGTGATGGTGGGATAAACTGAAGGTGCAGTCCAGATGTTGTTGGACTGAACCCCCATCAGCCCTGACTAGCATAGCCAGTGGTGCAGGATGGTGCATTTGCAGTCCAGCAATATCAGGAGGTTCATATGTTCCTCAACCCTGCACTGATTAATTCAGAGGCAGCATTTTATCTTCTCAACCACCTTTTGAGGTAGATTAGACCAGCAGTGTTCAAAGTCTTTGGATCTACATATATTTTCAGCTACTTGCCAAAGCCAGCTAGCACAGCTAGTGTTCAGGGATCTGAGGAAACAGAAATCCAAAACATCAGAAAAATCAAAGGTTGAGAACCACTAGATTTGGCCAAGACTCTTCAGTTTAACCACAACTATTCACTGAGATTTGCAGCCAAGTGAGGATTGAATCTAGATTGACAACCACCCAAGCCCTTTGCCCTTTCCCTTATTATGAAAGATTAGGACTAGAGAAATCTATCTAATAGATGTTACAAGGGGGAGTGAATGAAACTGAGAAACTGAGAGGTGGTCTTAGTGCTTTGTTTATCTATTGCATAATATCCCACTTGCTTCCAATGATGTGAGGCTTGCCTACTTAGCTTCCCTCTTTATCTTCATAACAACAATCCTGGGGGTTAGATTAAGCTGAGCTTGTGTGACTAGCAGTGGTCATTCAGTGGGTTTCATGGCTTAGGGTAGAATTGAGTCCATTTCTCTTAGAGCTTAGTCTGGTATGTTGTTGACTTTTGTGCAGAGAAGAATCAGGGGTCAGGGAAGGGAAGGCCGCCCTCTCTCCAACACCTTCTAAGTCCCTCCCATCAGCCTCTTTTAATAAGTTCTGACAGACTGCATTTCCTCCTCTAGCATCATGTTAGTTGATCCTTTGTGTGGCGCAGTGTCTTAAGCCTCTCCCACCAAAGTCACAAGCTAGTGTCAGAAGAAGAGATGGCTTTCTGCTGCCAGGAAAGAGTGTCACCTGTGGGTGTAGACCAGTTAGATCAGCTGTGGTGTAAGCAGCTGCCACAGAGAATGAGAGTTCTGGCAACCTATATATTGAGTTGTGTGCACTGTCCACAGCTTTGCCATTTTTTGTAGGTTCTGTATAGGGATTAGAATTGTATCAGAGCCAGTGTGGTTATGGCATTGATGAAAGGACAGAATCCAGATGCGGAGGGGTGTCAGAGGGTGAAGGAGAAGATATTTTAAAAGGGGTAAGGGAAGTTTTTGCTCTGTTCATTGCTGCAGTATGCAGTGTTGTTTTTCCTGTTAAGGGAACCAAAATATTTTCTGTGCATTCATTTCCTTTCCTTGTGATTGGGTATGAAGCCAGCCAGTGTTCCCTGAAATACTGTAGTCAGGCTCTCTTGTCTTCCAATCCACAAGAGCATAAAGATAAAAAAATAATAATAAACCAGCTCTGATGCCCAGGGATACTTGCAAGCAACTTCCCACTTCCTCCCCAATGGCCTTTCAGCAAATAAGAGCATTGTCAACAGCTGGCTGATTATTTTTAGTAGTAACTGCCTCTCATTAAGAGTCTGTGTAAGAGGAACTCAAGGGAGCTGACTTTCTTCCTAGTCCTCCTCTGCTTTTATCTCCTATCCTATCTTACTAAAGGAGAAACTGTGGAAGGAATCAGAACAACAGGGGCAGCTCTCTAAAGCCTTGGGTCGGTTTCTTATCAGGCAGTGTTTGCCCTTTCAATTTCAGTGACTGTCATTGGAAGGACCAAAATCAATCCTGTAAATAACACAAAAATTACAAGCCCACAACAGTGTGTTTTCTAGACTGTTCAACCAAATATGCATACCAATATATTGGTCACCTGTGGCTTGATCAAGCCACCTTTTGTAAAGCTTTTCTTTCCAGCTTGCCTGGAGTGTATTCTTGTTCACCAGAGGTGAACAGGCTGTTTAACATTTTTTTCAAACCTGGCTTAAATGAAGCTGTGTTTGTTTGGCACAGAGCAATTGTTTTGAAGCTTGGAGACCCAAATTCAACTCCCTGCTCATCACAGAAAAGGAATAGTGATCCTGTTTGCCTACCTTACCAGAACACTGCAAGAATAACCAGATAATGAGTGTTAAGTCTTTTTTCTACACAAGGCACTTTATGTAATAATATTAATAGTATCATTCAACTGGTCCTGCCCCCTGGAGAAGGTTGTCATGGAGATGCTTGAGATGCGTTATCCCAGTCCCATAGCAGCAGCAGGCACCAGAAATACATCCATCCTCCGTCTTCCCCCTACTCAGTCATAAGATCTTCTTTTCCCTGTAGGTCATTGGCATGAGGATCCAGAGCCCCTAAAAAGCCACCTTCCTTGTGTACCAAAGAAATACTTCCTGTTTCATAATTCCCTTGCTAAGACCTAAAAGACTCATATTATTTACTACTGGACAAAATCTAAGAAACTACTGTATTCATTTGGCTCCCAGCCCTTTGGAGATAGAAGCAAAGTTGTCTCATTGAGTCAGGCAGAGTGTTGCCCCTCTGGGTGTATCCCCGGCCTTAAACTCCCATAGGATCTTTATTATTACCCTTCTGTAGAAGCCAGAATCAGAGTCGGGCAGAAAATAATTATATTTACTGCTCAGCAAATCTCTTTGACTAGGGAAGTAAATAAAGAATGTCTTTCTGTCATCCTTTAAGGATGATGCAGTGGTCTCTCCAGACCAAAGCTTTTGTTCTCTCTATTTCTCAATTGATGGTGTGGGATTGTTGGAGGGTTTTTTTTGTTTTGTTTTTGTTTTTGAGATATGTAGAATGTGGAGTAAGCTGTGTATACATTCTGCAGAAGCAAATGATGTGTTCTTCCAACTTTGCACTATACCACTCTAGATGAGGGACCTATACTTTTGAATGTTCTCCAGTATGTAAAACTAGAAAGGAAGGAAGCA
This sequence comes from Gambelia wislizenii, assembly GCA_030847615.1. Lineage (NCBI taxonomy): Eukaryota > Metazoa > Chordata > Lepidosauria > Squamata > Crotaphytidae > Gambelia > Gambelia wislizenii. Next base: position 338,284,922 of record JAUMIR010000001.1, on the reverse strand, counting down.
TGTCAGAGGGAAGAGCTGCCATCTTGTGCTCTTTTTCAATGAAGACATTTCCTATGAGAAAGCATTCAGAATGTAACCGCTGTGAGCCATCCTCCCCACACCCAGGAAGACACCTGCAGCCTGAACAGTCCGAGGGAAACTTTACCAATGGATTCGGATTGCATCAAAATGATATCTCTCCCACTTATGGTAGCAGAGTATCTCAGGCAAGAGATACCTAGAAGCAAAAGAGATTAGCACTACAATTACTGCTTTTTGCACCGTGTGTCACCTGCACGGCTCCTCCGTGTTTGTTTCAGTGAACTCAAGGCTTGTACAGTCAGTGGGGGGATTGTAGGTGCCAGGAACACTGATTCTGCAATGCTTGTCAAGTGATCCGATAAGCTACAGTCTCTAAAAATTGACAAGGCTTACTCACAGAAGCTTCCATCTAGGGGTGGACTAGCAATGTATGTAAACATACTTCATTGTGAGCAAATCTTCCTTATGTCTATGGGACTTCTTTATAAGTCAACAGGGTTAGAAGCAAACAGCTGAAAATAATTCCATGGAGGTTTCAAATAAACACAATTAGAATTGACTTAGGAATACGCTAAGACATCTTTCCTACTGTTTTTATGATAAAGATACAAGTGTGCTCACATTTGGAAGTTCCTCAAGATGTTATCTGCCATGGAGGCAAAGGGGGGAATGAACATTTTCCCACAGAGATGCTGTATGTGCTGCTCAGCCAGTTAATATCTACAAGAAAGATCAGGTCATAGCCCATCTCGGGGAAAAATCCCCAGCAAACGGCTCCAAAACAGAGTTTCAGTTCTTTGTCATATATTAACCCACCATGGCTTTCTGTCTTGCAGCCAGACAGTCTATAGTGTTTTCCCTGCTGCCAGATAGAGGTCTTGCCAACTCATCTTTGAAATTAGTCAGTGTACTTTTGGACCTTGAAATTGCAGGTTCATTCTCTACCCAAGGATATTCCTTCCCGATTTCTTGCTTGACTCTGTGTGTGTGTGCATATGTATATGTATGTGTCAGTCATTTTTCGGTTATTTAAATAAAAACTAAGTAGAGGAGCAAACAAACATGACCTTCACTGAAACTTAGCAGATTCAGAAGATGCTCTCCTACCCTCTGTATCGGATTGTCTACTTCTCTAGTCAGGAGTCTTCCCATTTCTTTTTAAGCAGGTCCGGTTCTTTCAAGCTGTGTTTTTGATTTAAAGGCTTTTTAGTTGAATTTGGTTCCAAACGTCCTTGATGTTGATGTGAATCTAGAAGAGCCAGGTCTTCTAAACAAATTGCTCCAACTAAGAACAGCCATGCATGCAACACAATTCACAGAACTGAGAAAGAGCTATTGATCTGTCAGTCTGTGTCTGGACTGGGTACTGAAACAAACATCCCTTTGCTTACCTGTTTGGATGAGAGATTGCTCTTATAATCTTTCTGGGTCTGCTTCCAATTATTCCCACAGAAGAATAGCACTCTTCATTAAAAAGCCAGAGGAATGAAGTCTAGAATATCCAGTTGTGGAGTTGCTATATCCCAGAGTTTGGGAAAGTTACTTTTTGGACTACATTTCTCAGAAATGGCTGGGGGATTCTGGCAGTAGTACTTCAGGGAAAAAAAGTAATTTTCCCAAGTGCTGGTCTTGTCTTTTTTCTTTTTGCTGGTAATGTTGAGAATGATTCTTTAAGGCAGCCTTCCTCTAGAAGTGCTGGGCTCATTCCTTTGGTCCTCCAGCATGACCATTGGGCATTCTGGCTGGGGGATGATATCTTAGTGTTGTCCAGTGCCTAGAGGGCATACGATTGAAGAAAGCTGCTTTTAAAGGAATAACATTTGGAGGAATTGCACTCAGCAAAAATAATAAAGCCTCATATAGTATCTAAAAGACTAAACTAACTAGACCTCCCCCCACCCCCTGTCTTTAAGCAAAATATGTCTAGAGGTAAATATGTCAAGATAAAAAGGGGCTTCCCAAGTTCATCTCCCTTCTGTGATTTCTCTCCTGACAGTATCCGCAGTGTTATGCAGAAATACCTAGAGGATCGGGGTGAGGTGACCTTTGAAAAGATATTTTCTCAGAAGATTGGTGAGTATGGAATTATCTTTGCCTTGGTCATGACTTCAAACAGACACAGTTTTCTGAAGTTTGCTGAGCCTGGTAAAAGGAGGAAATGTTAGTGGGCTGGTGAGGCTGGGTGTCTGCAGAGCTATTGTGGAGATGGCTTACTCAATATATGACTGAACTTCTGTTTGGGTTCAGATTTCTGATCTCAAAGGGATTTCTGGGCTTTATGGCAGGGAGAAAGTGTCCTAAGTTTAGCTTCTTTTTATCACTGTTGCACTGGGTTAGGGGGATCCTCACCTCATTGAAGTTGCCCTTACAATCTAGCCATTGATAACCCAGTGTGACCGTCTTCATTTGTAGCATAAGTTAGCAAGTCTCTTATTAATGTTGACATTGGCTGAAAGTGGGGGGTGATTTCCGTATTCTTGACCACTGCATTTCAGTAAAGTTAAGATTCTGTTCATTCTTCCACCAGGATTTGTGTCAGTTGTTTTGAAGTCATATTTCTAGGAGGCTTTTGTATAATTTAGAGACAAGACCTTTGTGTTTTATGTATTAATGTACATCTTGTCCGTTGTTTGATGGGTCTATGGACTGTATGAATAAATTGATTTGATTTTATTTGTGTTGTGACCCACTGGTATTACACACAGTTCCTCAAAGAATGTAATAGACTGTGGAGGCCCTCCAAATTAGCAAGTCTCTGTGGGCAACCAGATGTAGGGGAAGAAAGAGAAGAAGAAAGGTCAGGTGAAATAGGAAAGGCACAGAAAACAAACAAGAAAAGAAATTCATTTACCTGTATTTACCTGAAAATGCCCAGTCCATCTCGGAAAATACCGTGCTTTCTTAATCAGGGACAGGTAAATAAGGGGTTTATGCACCCAATCTACACTTGAGAAGTGCACAAACTCATTACCATCCTGTCCCTAATGAATATATTACAGTATTTTCTGAAACTCGTTAGGTATTTTCTCTTCTGGTTGTGCTGGCCAATGCAGAGGGAGCCAGTGATCTTGTACCTTATCTGCTGTGTGTGAGAGGGGATTTTGGACGTCAAGGCCTCTTGATGGCATTATTCTGCAAAGGTGAGAAAGATTGTGTTAGTCAAAATTTTCTTGCCTGAAATAAAATACGGAAGCCCTGACCTCCTCTGGGTATGGTTAACTTTGTGTACCAGGCTCAGTTTGTAAAACTGTAAAACCCTTGGAGGAGATGAAATGAGAGATAGACAAATCGGGGAAGGAGGTGGGGGGGGCTTGCCGAGGTCCTCAGAGAAATTCTGCTTCCTCTTGTGCAGTTTATGAGAGTTCCTGTTCTGTCTTTTATCGGTAATCTGGGGGCTGTTTGTTTCTCTCAAAGGACATTGGAAGAGAAAAGAGTTTACAGCACCTGGGTTAGTTAAGGCATGGCTAGGGATGTGGTTCCCCAAATCTTACTAACTGTAATTCCATTCAAACCTAGCCAGTGCATCCATTAATGGGGGATGGAGAGAATGGTGACCCAGCAGCATCTTGAGAGCCACACATTCCCCAGCCCTAGATTAAGGCCTGACAGTGTTCTTCTGCTAAGGCTAGATCTTTGGACCCTCCAGATGTTAATGGAGCATTACTTCCATCATACCTCACTTGTAGTTAGGCTGGCTGTGGTAACTATATTCAGCAATATCTGGAGGGCCCACGTTCCCCAGCCCTGCTTGAGGGATTTTTTTTGACCCATGGGCTCTTCTGTCATCAGCTGTACCTTTTCTCATCACAGTAAGCAACAGAGGTTCTGCTTCTGGTGGAATTCCCTTTCTGTGCAGTTCTTAACAATCTTTAGGAAGTAGGAATGGCAGTATCTTTTTTCCTGGTAGGGCTCTTGTGCTATTAACAGACGCCCGGGGAGCAATAATTTAGCACGGAAGGAGCTTTTGCTCCCCAATAAATTGAGGGATGGGGAAAACTTCACCTGCTTAGTTTCTGTTTGCCAGTTTGTTAAAGACCTGTGTGGAAGGCAGGGTTAAAAACCGCTCACATCCTGCCACTCTGACTTTATCAGAACACAGAATAATCAAAGAGCCCTGGTTAGGAATAGCTGGAAGGAGGTTGTGGCAAATGGCCCAGCAAGATAAAATATGAGGAAAATGCAGGTTAGGGAGGCTTCAGTGGCAAACTGATGAAGTACTTGTTGGGTGACACTGGTGTGTTGTCCATAGTATGCCAGGCGTCTGCTTGCAAGGCTGTTTCCCTTTTCCGTTACTACACCCCGCCCCAACAGGAAACACTCTTGCTTCCTCCCACACCCACGGCCACTTGTGGTTTCTGCATGACATGGCCCGTTTTATAAACCCCCAGCCCAGCATGCTCCCCCTTGCTCCTTGTTCCCCCTGTTGCTTTCCCAACAGTCCTTTGGCCTTGCTTCTCTTCCCTCTCACCTGGTGATGGGGTGTGCATAGCATGGGGAAAGGGATTAGAAAAAAGAACCGTTTAGCCACAAGCTGAGGTGGATGTTGATGAACATGTCCTTCATCTTTGGAGGGAGGGGTGGAAGTTCATGTGTGTATGCTTGAGAAGTTAGTAGCTGTTCCCCCAGTTTAGGGTTCAGCCTTTTTCAACTGTCCTTTTTCATTTAACAACTTGCTATTGCTAGTATGGATGAAACTTTGTGTCTGTATTGTCTGTGTTTTAAGATTATGGGCGGGCAACTTCATGGATTATATTTTTTTAGAAGATGTATACACAGAGCCAGCATGGCATAGTGGTTTCAGTGTTGGGACTAGGACAGTGGGAGACCAGGGTTTGAAGCCCCACTTGGCCATGGAAACCCACTGGGTGACCTTGGGCAAGTCACACTCTCTCAGCCTCAGAGGAAGGCAAAAGCAAACCTCCTCTGAACAAATCTTGCCAAGAAAATCCCATGATAGGTTCACCTTAGGATCGCCACAAGTTGAAAACGACTTGAAGAAACACAGCAACAAACACATAGACATGCTGTGAGGCTGTGGTCAGTCACTCCTTACCTGACAAGTAGGTTTCTCTCTCGGTTACTGTACATGAAGATGGCTGTGTTTGCAGTAACTTTCTAGCAGGTGTGAGTTGTGAAGAAAAGCTTTGACAGACAGAACAACAAGCATGAGCAATATACTTGCCTTTTTTGACTGCCTTTGCTCCTGTGCATTTAACACTGGTTCATAAATTTAAGCACATTAAACTTTTGCAGACATGAAGAGCAAATGATGAGGGAAAGTTTCTCTTGTTGAAAGACACAAGAGTGGGCCTTTTAAAAAGAGGCAAGCCTAATGGGCATATTGTGAATCCTAAGAATTTCTTCATTAACCTATAAAATTATACTTTGGTGGGGGGGAATAAGACTATTCAAACATATATTCATGACTCTAAAAATAAATTAGGTGTTTGCAGTTGCTAGTTTTGCATGGAGACTCATTGCCTGTAATGGTGGTTTAACAGGTAAAAGTTAGCAGATGAAGCTTTCTTCAATATGGTAATGTGTCATGGTTAAAAAAAACCCTTCAGATATGTTGATTTCCCTCCCCCACACACACATTTACATTGCTGCTAAAGGCACAGTCTCTTTGCCCATTAAAAATGTAGTATTGGCCACCAGCTAAGATAGCTTTTTGAAAAAGCATAAGATGGTTTTGTGGAAGATACATTCATCATCAGCTGTAAGCTGAAACCTCCATATTTGGAGGCAATGTGTCTTTGAATAACAGATCCTGCATAGACAACACATGTGGCTGGGTATTGCCACAATGCTGTATTATGGGGGTTGCCAGGTTACAACCCTGAAATGTTGCATATATCTTTTTAAAGAATGTTGAGGAAATGGGAGACTGTAGCATCTCCTGCCTTTTGCCTCCTGTGGTCTGTTTACCTGCAGGTGCAAAAGAAAATCCTTACTTTGCCATGTCAGCTGCATTGTGTCCTGTTTCCTTGTTTTTTTTTTAAATACATGGAACATCCAGGTTTTGATTTTGAGTGTTTCCAAATGAGGCCTTTATTGGGCAGTTGCCCTTCCTCTTTCAAACAGTTTTACAAGACATCCAGATGATGTGATTTTCCATTTTTAATCTTCTAGTGTTTAACTTCACTTCTTCTGTCTTTTTGCTTTTTGCAAACAAACAACCCCCCACCCCTGAAAAAAAAATTAAGGAGGAAAAGATAGAAAAGTTATGCTTTACCTTTTGATGGTAGTGCTAAGACCCCTGCATTGGGAAGCACCTTTGGGCCATCTTTCCTGCTTATGAGCATCTCATGAATGGAACATCTTAACTGGGCCACAGTTTGAAACAGAGTGCCAGATGAGAAGGGCACTTGCTCTTATTTATGGAAAGGTTCGTGTTCTTAAGACAATGGCAACACTGTAGATGCTTTTATGAGCATTTTTCCAGCATGGTTCTTTTTACTAAGCAAGTTGTTTCATAAATGTTGGAAAGGCATGGTGGTAGGATATAGAGCTATGCATGACCTTCTAGAGCAGGGGTGGAAAAAGTGGAGCCCATGAGCCAGGGCCCCAAATATTTTTTCCAAATATTTTTTGTGCTAATATGCCTCTTTAGGGGGGATGGGAAGCAATGTCCCCATGTTTTAGAGTGCTCCCTGTCTGTTCTAGACCCAGAGGAGGGTGTGCAGCCCTCCAAGGTCTTCAGGGGACTAGTGTGACCCCCCCTGACCCCGACAGTTGCCCACCTGGTTCTCGATGAAGGGCGAACTTTACACTATAGGTCGAGTCTAGTCTTGGAAAGAATTTGTGGTCATCTGGGGACTCCCAGTGACACCATTGTTTGGTGGCTTTCCAGCTTTTGTTTGTCGCCACACCTTCAGAAAGGTTGAAGTGCCTCTCCTTTGGCTAAATTATTGGCAGCAAGAGCTTTAAGCTAAAATATTGTTGTGGTGGTGTTTCTTCAAGTAGTTTCTGACTTATGGCAACCCTAAGGCGTTTTCTTGGCAAGATTTATCACGAGTTTTCTTGGCAAGATTTGTTCAGAAAGGGTTTGCCTTTGCCTTCCTCTGAGGCTGAGAGAGTGTGATTTGCCCAAAGTTACCCAGTGGGTTTCCATGGCCAAGTTGGGATTCAAACCCTGGTCTCCAGAATCATAGTCCAGTGTTCAAACTGGTACACCACTGGTTTTTGTTGTTATTGTTTTGTTGTTGTTTTTTGTTCCCTGAGACTTTCCAGGAATTGAATCCAGCCCTTGGGCTGAAAGACTTCCTACCTCTTATTATAGAGCAAAGGTGGGAAAAATGCAGTCCCACTTGCCACATGCCACCCTAGAGCCATCTGAGACATTTCCTAAGTTCAAAGAAGCCCATCCCACATTTTAAAAAATTAAGTTATTTTTTTTACCCTAAAATGGTCCCTAAATGTGGCAGTTTCACTCCTTCCCCTCCCCACTTCTGAAAGCCCCAAAACTGGGTGATAATGAAACTGGAACAGAAACCATTTCCTGTTTTGTTTTTCTTTGATGAAACCAGAATCAGTTGTCTACCCCACTTCTAGAGACTGGAGCAAGTGGCTAGCTTTGAGGAAGGAAGTAGAGGAACTTAAGTCTCCAACTGTTAACGACTGTAATGTATCTCCTAGGGTTCCTGTTATTCCGAGACTTCTGCTTGAATCAGGTGGAAGAGGCCAAACCACTGGTGGAATTCTATGAAGAGGTGAGGCCCTGACTGTCAGAGAGAATGGTCTTGTTCCTCCAGTGTTTTCAAACCAGAAATGTTTTCTTTGGCCTGGAACACAAAGGATTCAGTTTCCACCATTGGGATAGGGAGAGACCCTTTGCCTGAAACTAGTTTGGTTTCAGGATGAGGAGGAGTCCCTTTCCAAAGTGGAGTAGGTCTGTTCCAGAAGGAGGGAGTTGGGAAATGGACATGTGGTTTATCAAGTGGTGTCCATCTGCCAGTGAAGCATATAGTGCTAATGGAATGGATCCTCCTGCTGTACTTCCATCACATCTAGCTCCTGAGGTCTTCTCCAACAGGAGGAAGGGGAAATCCTGTTCTCACACAAGAGGGGATGAAGTCCATGGTTTTGACTCTTCTCAGTGCAGAATCTTGTTTATAAGATTTGCTTGACTAGATCCTAACCTAGATGTTCCCAATGTACCTTTCAAATATTTAGCATCATTTGGGGGGTGACGCAACAGTAATTTCTCTTACCCGTCATCTTTCCCTCTGGTTGCATAAGTGGAGTCATTTTCACTGCAGTGAAGCTGAATGAAAGACCCAGAGGGGAATCAGTGAGAGAAGCCATGTTTTTTCCTTTTTAGCTGGGAGAGTAAATGTATGGGAGGAATCTCTGGTTTGTGGTCTAGGTAATAGTGTTGTTAAAATCCTGAAAAATCTTACTGGAGGTAGAATATGTGGGTAAGAAAAGCTTGTGATGAGCAAAATATTTTATTTATCACAGGGATGGGAATTATGTTCCTCTTCAGATGTTGGACTGCAGTTCCCAGCGTTGCTCACCACCACGGGCAATGGTGGCTAGGGCTGGCAAGAGTTGTGGTTCAGCAGTATCTGGAGGACCATAAAGTTCTTACATGTGATTTATAGGGTCAAAAAACGGACAAGAATCCTGTGCTTTACATAGTTTTTTTAAATACGAAGTGTTATGTGTATAGGGTTCATCTGTCTTAATTAAAAATGATGTAGAACAAGCAATAAGGAGGAGAAGAAATTAAATCTTTACTGTGAGTTTTCAGTATGCTACAGGTTGAGTCTACCTTATATGAAATGCTTGGGACCAGAGGTATTTTGGATTTTGATATATATCTGATTTTGGAATACTTGCATATACATAATGAGTTATCTTGGAGATAGGACCCAAGTCTAAACATGAAATTTATTTATTTATTTATACCCTGCTCTTCAGCCACGCTATCAGAGCAGCTTACAAATTGTTTTAAGCAATAGCAATTTACACATCTACACTGCATTAAGCAGTTTCCAATGTGTTTTAGCTATGTTTCACATACACCATATACTCATAACCTGAAGGTATTTTATACACAATGTTTTTAATAATTTTGTGCATGAAAGAAAGTTTGTGTACATTGAACCCTCATAAAGCAAAGGTGTCACTATCTCAGCCACTCATGTGGACGATTTTGGAATATTTCGGATTTTGGAATTCAGGATAAAGGAGACTCAGCCTGTATCAAATTCACTCACTCTCTAAACCACTTACTCTCTTTACTTCACTCACTCTCTAAACCAAGTTCCTGTCCCTTTGGATTTCATGTAAGCATTACTTCTGTGCCATTTTTGTTGATACTACCATACTGTCTTATTCTGTACCCTTCCATCCAGAGGGAAAATATATACAAAAACATGTTTTGAAGACCTTTCTGCAAGCACAAATTTCAGGTTCTTTGGATGCTGAAGACACCATGGTCTCATACCACACTTTTTGTGGGTCCTCCTAGGGTCTTTGTTGCCTTTTGCCTCTGAAGTAATTTTGTCCATTCTCTCCAGATCAAAAAGTATGAGAAGTTGGATTCCGATGAGGATCGAGCTATTAAGAGCCGCCAAATCTTTGACACATACATCATGAAGGAGCTGTTGTCCTGCTCTCATGTGAGTGTCCTGCATGCTTTCTGTCATGTAGGAGAGTCTGACGAGTCCCTTGCCAACTGGCGTAAAAGCCATGTTGTAAGCACCTTGATTGAGATCTTAGAAAATGTAAAGCTACACAGACTGATTGGGAGCTCAGGTCACAGAATCATAGAGTTGGAAGTGAACCCAGAGGGCATCTGTAGTCCACCCTCCTGTAGTGCAGAAATGCACAGATAAAGCAATCTCTGTTTAAAGAAATCCAGTGAAGGAGAGGGCCAATGTGGAATAATGGCTTGAGTGTTGGACTACAATTCTGGAGACCAGGGTTCGAAACTCTGCTCAGCCATGGAAACCTACTGGGTGACCTTGGGCAAGTCACACTCTCATCCTCAGAGGGAGGCAATGGCAAACCTCCCTCTGAACTAGTCTTGCCAGGAAAACCCCATAGGGTCACCATAAGTTGGAAACAACTTAAAGGCACACAACAGCAACAAATGAAAGAGAGTCTACCATCCTCCAAGGAAGTTCATTTCATTGTCCAATAGTTCTTACTGTCAGTAAGTTCTTCCTAGTATTTATATGAAATCCCTTTTCTTGCAATTTAAATCAATTTTTCGGTGTTTTCATCTGTGGAGCTTGTTCCATCCCTTCAGGTGTTTAAAGATGGCTATCATGTTATCTTTCAAGCTTCTCTCCTTACCCAGCTCCTTTAGCCATTCCTCTTAGGGCTTGATTTCCAAGTCTTTTACCAACTTGGTTGGACACATTGCCTGCATCTTAAACTGGACACAGTATTTCAGCTGAGGTCTAATCAAAGCATAAAAAGTGGAACTCTGACTTCCCTCAGTCTGGATGCTATACTTCTGTTGATGTAACTTAGGACTGCACTGGCTTTTTTGGCCACCACCATTACATACTGTTTCACAGGCTAAGTATTTTTGAGTGAGCACTAACTAAAACGCACACAAGACTCCCTGAGAACGGGCAATCCCTGCTCTCTTTACCTATATTTCATTCACTGTTGACAGTTAGTGGCTCCTTTTCCTGTTCAGGGCTGGCCTTGCCATTGGTGAACTGTTAGGCAGAGCTTGGAGAAGTTACTTTTTAAACTACAGCTCCCTGAATCTCCCCTCCTGCATGGTCAGTGGCCATGCTGGCTGCAGGGATTCTTGGAATTGTAACTCAAAAAGGTAATTTCCCGAATCCCTGGTCATAGGTAGCCACATAGGACAGCACATCATGAAGTGCAGTGGTTCTGCTGTAGTGCCATCAGCATATGGACTGTTCCCCCCCACCCCATTTCTTTAGAAGAAGGGGTAGCTTATAGTACTCCATATGTCAAACTGCAGCTCCCATCACCCCTTTCCATTTGCTGTGCTAACTAGAGCTAGTGGTTGGTACAGTTCAAAAACATCTGGAGGTGCACATAAGTTGTCCACCCACACTCCTGCATCTGAACAACTTGTTCTGCTTTAAGGGATGCGGGGTGGCCAGAAGTCCTATTCATTCTTTTTTCCTCCTCTCTTCATTGTTGACATGTGTGTCCGCTGCCCAATTTTGTAGCTTAAGCAGGATGAAGAGCTTGACAGCAACTGTACCTCCAGGTTCATCTCTTTTTCTGTGTCCTCTCATAGCCCTTCTCCAAGACAGCCACAGAATATGTGCAGAGCCGCCTCAGCAAAAAGCAAGTACCACCTGATTTGTTCCAGGTAAGTCCTCCTCCACAGACTAGAGTGGTCTCATCCAGTCTAGCATCTCATTTGCCCCATGACTGGGTTCACCAGCATTTTTACAACTAGCTAATAGGTAAAGCAGAGATCTGTGAGGACATTGCAGGTGATCTTTCCCAGTATGTAAGAGTGACCCACAGTATGGCTAAAAAGCCTCATTCCTCATACAACCAAAACTAGAGAAACTGGGCCCCAGTCAGGTGTATCTTTGCTACAGCACTTGCTGTTGATGTTCTCATGTCCATGCTTTCAAAGGATTTTAACATGGGGGCATGTTGATGAGAAACAGAGCAAGTGGGTGGGAAGGTTAATGGATGTTGCTTATCCTTGTCTGCCTGCTCTTCCACCAGCCATACATTGAAGAGATCTGCCAGTGCCTGAATGGGACGGTCTTCCAGAAGTTCATTGAGAGGTGAGTGCTGAGAGTTGTGGCCTTATTTGTAAATGTAAGCTGAAGCAAAATGTTGGACTGACTTTCAGCAGGATTTCAGCAAGGTAGCTATACCAGTTTAGCTATTCCCCTTTAATCCCCCCTGCACTGTTTGTTCCCCTGTTGTTCTGCCCCTCTACACACACAGCAGCATCCTTAAAAAAATACTTTGTTGAATTGTCAGGGTTCCTCAATGCCTACTGATCTCTGGCAAAGTGAGTTTGTTACCAACTTAGAGAGTGTGGTGTATGGGCCAGTGTCTTGCCTTCTGGCAGAATCCATGGCTGAGATATTGGATATCTTATGGGATAGAAATATTTAGATAACACTATAGTGAGTTATTTTTGGGGAATGACATGGGGAACCATGTATGGAGAGGCACGCAAACATCATCTCCCTGTTTGCTGTGGAGTTATAACAATATCACCTGCATTTCTGTACTGCTTTATAGTGCAAAACACTCCCTAAGTGGTTTACAGTGTGTTAGCTAATTGCCCCCAACAAGCTGGGTACTCATTTTACCAACCTTGGAAGGATGGAAGGCTGAGTCAACCTTGGAACCTTGTAGGATTGAACTTCAACGTTGTGGCTGCAGTACTAGCATTTAACCACTGCGCCACCAAGGCTCCCTGGAGTTATGGGGAAGGACACGTTTCTTTGAAGGTGATCAAGTGTTTTAAAATTTGCAGATTTACTCGAGAGTAAGGCCCACTGGTCACAAGTGGCCCACAGACTCTCTCTTCTCTACTTCTGAGTAAATGTCCTTAGGATCTACCTGTACGGCAGCAATGCTCTGCATGCTTACGTAAAAATAAATGATGTGGAACACAGTGGGATTTGCTTCTGTATAAATTTCCAAATGATTGGCCTGTGTATATATGTATATGCATGTTATCTATGCATAGTCATTTTCTCAACTGACCAACCTCACAGGCTGTTTTTAGTGAAGAGACATGTATGCCTTCTTGAGCTTATTGGAGGAAAAATGGTATATGAATAGAACTTTAAAATAACACATTTTACTTTTCCCATACCCCCTACATTTTAGTTCTTCCATGCCCACTTCTAGAAGATTGAGGTGAACTAGTATCTGTAAATGGAAGTTATTGGCCTTGAGAAGTCTTGACAGAATGGTATGATGAAGGAGCTTTTGAAAAGAGTTCTGTATTCATTACAGATTGAATGGGTAGGTGTGGGTGTGGTGTGTGCTGGCACACACATGTGTGAGAGAGTATATCTGTGCTCTTTCTCATTCTTTTTCCTCTGTTCTGTTTTAGTGACAAATTCACACGCTTCTGCCAGTGGAAGAATGTGGAGCTGAATATCCATGTGAGTGTCTGAGGTTGGGAGGGCATTCCTGAGGGTTGTGGTGATAAGGAAAGAGCTGTCAAAAGATACTAAGCATAAACCTGCCATGGCAGAGAGTACAGGGTTTGCAGAACACTTGTATTGGCAGGGAGAGAACTAACCCCAGCCTCAGAAAGTTCATAGTTTTACCAGCTATACAAAACCAGGGTTATTGTGGCCTTCATTTGATAAATGAGATGTAAAATATGACCAAGGAGAGTTTGAACAGTGAAGCCAGACAGGCACCCAGTACCCTATAGGGAAACCTATGGCCTTCCAGATTTTCTTAGACTATAGCTCCCATTGATCATGCTGATGGATAGCTAACAACAACATCTAGAGGACCATAGGTTCTCCATCCCTGCCCTAAGGCAAGTCTGTTTAGTCTTCGCACAGTGCAAGATAATCCTGAGTCATGATTTAAAAGCAGGGTTTGAGAGGAGATCAGAAACAGCTGTGACCAGACGTGAGGAAAGTGCAGGCAGAAGCCCATTCAGATCTAGAAATACTAGGTCCAGCTCCATACAAGCTTAAGAACATTGACAGTCCTCTGTGTTGCTGCTATAATGTTAGGGGGTGAAATGGTGTCCACAGCATGTTAATATATATATTTTTTGTTTTGCTCTTTCTCCCTCTTTTTTAAAAAAATTGCTTTGTTCTGTGGGACCCAGCTGACCATGAATGACTTCAGTGTCCACCGGATCATTGGCCGTGGTGGCTTTGGCGAGGTCTACGGCTGCCGGAAAGCAGACACAGGCAAAATGTAAAGTTCAGGATTGTTTGGTCAAATTGTTATGAAAATCCTGCGGAAACAGGCCTGGCAGGGATATATGTTCACCACCTGAAATGTTTTTCTCACAGCGTACTAGCCAGCATTTTCCAACAGAGTGGACTTTTCTGTACATGTAGTAGTCTCTTCTTTGCTAGCAGTTCCTCTGCCTATAGATATACTCTTATGCAGCATGCCACTATGTATAGAAGTTTCTCTGCTTGGCCACAGTGAAAGTAGAGATTGCTGTTGTTGTTGTGTGCTTTCAAGTCATTTCTGACTTATGACAACCCTAAGGCAACTCTGTCAAAGGGTTTTCTTGGCAATGTTTGTTCAGAGGGGTTTTTCCTTTGCCTTCCTCTGAGGCTGAGAGAGTGTGACTTGCCCAAACTCACCCAGTGGGTTTACATAACCAAGTGGGGATTTGAATCCTGAGGGTTGTCCAGACAGTAATAAAACAGAGGTGATTTGCTGTATTTGGAAGGAGGGGGGGGGCATAAATGGCAGGGGGGAAGCCTTTATGACTTTTTCCTGAGGTTTTTTTAAAAAATATACAGAAATGCGTATTACCACTCATTTGGACAACCAATTTGCAGTGCAGCACATTCACAGATAAGAGCAGAACTGGAAAGCTGATTAGTCAGAGGGGGTGGGTGGGGGGCTTGCCGGCAGTGAAGTGGCTGGGAGCACCATTTTGGATTTTGCCAATTGTGGACGTTTTTGCTGAGTTGAGGTGACCAAACAGCTTTTTAAAGTGGAAGTTTGCACTTGTGTACCTTAGATTTACCCGTTTTTTTTTAAAACTATGCAGTGACAACAACTTGTGGAGAATAGTAATACAAGTAATTCAGTCCCTGCCACCATCTTGATTTGCAGGAATGACTGTGTGTGAACGTCAAACACGGATAGCTTTACATACCAGTGATTTTGCCAAAGCATCATGGAGACAAAAGAATGCTGCTGCAATTTTGTGTTAATGTGCAGCAATCAGCATTATATCTTCTCATCTAGACAAACGCCTGGTCTCCAGAGTCATAGTCCAACACCCAAATCATTATACAGTACCATGCTGGCTCTCAAAAGTAGAGAAGGTTGACTATATGTGAATAGTTCAACTCCCAGTCAGCTGGTCCTCAAAACCAGTGTAAGCAAACACCTCGTCCCTCACTATCATCACTCATGAGTACAGCTGCAGGCAGGCTTCTGAGAGTCATTTTACCAAGCTTGTCTCTGGGGACATGCAGGCAGTGCTAGTGCCTCCAAGTAGTTTATGAAGGGTTGGGGAAAACAATGACTGTCTGTATAGTACCAGTATCTCAGAGTTTATTCATTCACTAAAATTTCAAGGCAGCTGGCAACAGAGGGAAACTAAACAATAAAGTATAGTAAAACAAAATAAAAATGGCAACTGGCAGCACACGATCTATAAAATGAAGCAGGAGCTCTTTAAACAAGAGAAGAAATGGGGGAACGGATGTTATGTAAAAACCATCTTAAATACATTAAAAGCTTGAGAGGGCAGGACAATTGC
This sequence comes from Gambelia wislizenii, assembly GCA_030847615.1. Classification (NCBI taxonomy): domain Eukaryota; kingdom Metazoa; phylum Chordata; class Lepidosauria; order Squamata; family Crotaphytidae; genus Gambelia; species Gambelia wislizenii. Next base: position 338,269,486 of record JAUMIR010000001.1, on the reverse strand, counting down.
TACCTGGTACCTAAAATTAGCAATTAAAGCAAGTAGTGCAGGTATTCAAAAGGCATGTTCCAGAAGTAGGATGCCACCACCAAGGAGGCCTTGTCTCCAATAATCACCAGAAAATCCACCCTCCACTTTAAAGATCTTTCTTTCCAGGCAGATATGCATGAGGAAAGGCACCCTTCACCCACACTGGTCCCATAATTTCATTTTCTTTATGGTAAAGTGGAATGGTGGTGAAGTGTAATTGAGCCTTGGTGATCTCTTGAGTGAAGCTACACGGTGGTTACCTCCTGGATTGCCAGCTATGGAGGGGCCATTGATGGGCCAAGGACCTTCTTGAGATAAAGGTGTTCTTTATCTCATTTGAGAGAATTTTAAATTTCTCTAAAACCTCTATCTTACCCTACAGCTCCTCCAATGTGGGGTGGATTATCAGTTTGGTTCAGACCCCACCAGTGACCTTTTTCCAAATGAATTCATCCAAGCTGCTATTCTTCTAAGCCAAATGCAATGGAGAGTGAAATTCAGACTGTTCTATGTGAAGTCGAAGGCTTTCATGGCCGGCATCCATAGATTTTCCTTGGCTTTTTTCCGGGCTGTGAGGCTGTGTTCTGGAATAGTTTCGTTCTGACTTTGCCAGCCACAGATGTAGGCGAAACGTCAGAAAGAAACTGTTCCATAACACGGCCTCACAGCCCAGAAAAAAACCAAGGAAAATCTCCAAATGTTCTTCTCGCCTTTCACATCCTGAGAACTAGATGGTAGGAGAATTTACCAGTCAGGATAAAAACTGATTTAATTCAGTTATTAGCAGGGTAGACAGTTGCTGTTTAGGGATGCAAGGGACCTCAGAGGACCACAGAAGCCTCCACAGGGATGTCCATGGTAGGTGGTTACCTGTGAAAAGCTGAAGGCTTTGGAGAAATCTGATGTGATCATAACAGGAAGCTCAAGATTCTCTTCAGGCTGGTGGAGGTGTGTGGGATTACTCAGAAACTGCACAGTGGAAAAACATTGCTGGGTTTCACGGAGTGGGTATTCAGACTGTTATATATGAAGGGGTGTCAGCAAGGATGGTTTCTCACATAGTGGCATCACCAGTGAAACATAGCAGGAACATAACAGGAAGTTGTTGCTTCTTCTTTTTCTTAACAGGTATGCCATGAAGTGTCTGGATAAGAAGCGAATTAAGATGAAACAGGGGGAGACACTAGCCCTGAATGAGCGCATCATGCTGTCACTTGTCAGCACTGGGGTGAGCTTGGTTGTCCTGAACAGCTGGGGTTGGGGAAAATAGACAAAACCCAAATCTGGCCAGTAGAGCAATTTACTACTAGAGAGGAAAAGAAAAGTGGCAAAATACACAGAGGTACAGATGCATTTTCCTGGCAGCCAAAGCTAGGGTAACGCCAATAGAGATATGGCAGGTGGTTCAAGGAACATGTCAGCCCATTCAGAGGGAAGACAACGTGTGCAGGAGGTGGCATTGAGCATGTGGCCGGGAGTGTGATGCCTGCAGTAAACTAGCAGCAGGGCTGGGATGTGTGTAGGCAGCACAGTGAATATTATGCGCAAGAAAGGGGAGGAGAGGCAGTGCAGTGAGAATGAAGGCAGGAGCAGGGCATGAGAAGTACATGGAGTACACAGAAGATGGGGGAGCAGGAAGGTGGCTAGATGTGTAATCTGCACAAAAGGAGGTGGAAGCCCACTGTGGGTGTTCATGACGTGTGTGTGTGTGTGAGAGAGAGAGAGAGTGTGTGTGTCTCAGAGAGAGAGAAGCAGAAATATTGTGTGATGGCTGTGTAGGAGTTGGTGCAAAGCAGACTGCAGAAATGACAGAATGGGAGTGAGGGGTTAAGGGAGGAGACAGCAAATGGAAGAGGCAGCATTCATATGTGAGGCAAGAACTTGAGTGATATGTTGCACAACCCAATCTCTTATGATTGGCAAACGTGTGTGTAGGAGAATGTGATATATAGCCAGCGTGTGCTAGGTTGTATTGGAAACTGAAGGAGGGAACTCTAGAATAGGCAGCAGGGATCCAGGCAGGCAAAATGGGATACGGGTGTGAGCAGAGATGGCACACAACATGTAATGGGAAAATCATTCACATGTTTACACATGCATACTTTGTGACTCATTCCCCCCCTTTTTTTCTGTTGTGACGTTGTTCCTCATGTCTCTACCAGGATTGCCCCTTCATCGTGTGCATGTCATATGCCTTCCAAACACCTGACAAGCTCAGCTTCATCCTGGACCTTATGAATGGTGAGAGCCAGAACCCTACCTGTAGGTGCTTCCTCCTTCTCCTCCTCCTCCTCCTTCTCTTCTTCCTTCATGTCCTTCTCTAAGCAATCTCCCAGCTCCCATTGTTACCTCTCTGCTCCTGATCTCTGTTTATGTCCAAGTTGTATGCAACACATGGTTTCTTTTCTGCTTCCTGCAGGGGGTGACCTACATTATCACCTCTCTCAGCATGGGGTCTTCTCTGAGGCTGAGATGCGTTTCTACGCAGCAGAGATCATCTTGGGGCTGGAGCACATGCACAACCGCTTTGTGGTGTATCGTGACCTCAAGGTGAGCATCGGCATCCCCTCCAGCCTGACCAGATCCAGCACAAGCCACTGCTTCATCGCTCAGTCGTGTCAACCCCACACTATCACAGTAATCTCTTCCTGAAAAGGGAGCCAGGTAGTGTCTTCAGCATAGGGAGCCTTCAGCACCACATTCCCACTCACAGAGAAAACACAGTTCACTCAGACATTATGGCGAGAGTGTCTCTTATGCAGAGCTCTGCCATCTCCCTTCTCTTTAGAAGCCAATATTATGTTGCATGCCATGATTTGTTGGTGTGGCAGTATTCTCTTTTGAAGGATATGAGAATCAAAGTTCTGTCATCTACTTTCTTTCAAAAATGGAGGCTTGAAGATACAGGTGCATATGTTTTTGCCAAGGCATGCAGAACATGTTCTTCATATCCTCCAGTGAAGTGCACTGCTGTACAAAATACCTTGGGATTTGCTACTGTGGATTATTAAGCCTTTTGACACCCACTCTTTGAATCATAGTTGTCGCTTGTTATAAAGTGGGATGGAATCAGGCTGTGTTGCTTGATCTGTATAACCTATACGGGTGTTCTCTTTCTTCACTTGCGTAAAATTGTGTGCAAGTTAGAAGGGGGTGCTAGTAAGCCCTACCCCTACCAGCATGTCAGGCCCTCCCTCATTCTTAGCCTTTTATTGTGAGGACAAACCCCTGAGGCAAGGAGTCTCCTCTACTTAGGGAGGCTACCCATGGTTTTAAATTACTTGAGGAGCTGCTCTGAAGAAGAGGTTCCTTGCTTTAGATGTTTGCCATTCAGCTGGTAATGAGGGGGAAATGAAGGGCCAGTGATCATTCCTCCAACATAATTCTTTACTTGATTCTGCCATTTTGAAGAAAGGCAACATTTGAATGAGGGCTATATCACAACCTCATAATATCTTTCTTTAAGGATGTGCTGAATTCTTCTTCAGTTTTTTTACTTAGGGGTTGTTTTCGTTTGTTTGACCAAGGCTGCAAGAAGCCCAGGTAACAATTTAATGGAGGAGGGTTTGAGCAGGTAATGCTCACATGTTCTCCTCCTGCCCCGGTTTCCACTTTCTCTGTAACTTTTGTTCTTTGCCTCTCCTGTCCCTGCAGCCTGCCAATATCTTGCTGGATGAATTTGGCCATGTCCGCATCTCAGATCTGGGGCTTGCCTGTGACTTCTCCAAGAAGAAGCCTCATGCCAGTGTGTGAGTGTTGTTGTTATTATTATTATTATTATTATTATTATTATCTGCCTCCAAGGCAGCTAACAACATATTTCAAAATAATACAGATTTAAAACTATACAAAAGCTTCAATAAAAGTATATATACAAAAGTTATTAAAAACAATTAAACCATTTATAAAGTTAAAAACATTAATTTTATTTTTTATCTATTTATTTATACCCTGCTCTTCAGCCACAAGGCTATCAGAGCGGCTTACAAATTGTTTTAAGCAATAGCTATTTACACATCTAACTGCATTAAACAGTTTCCAATGTGTGTTAGCTAATTGCCCTCCACAAGCTGGGTACTCAATTTACCGACCTACGAAAGGATGGAAGGCTGAGTGAACCTTGGAGCCAGCTGGAATCAAACTTGCGACGTGGTGGCTTGCAGTACTGGCATTTAACCACTGCGCCACCATTAAAAACATTAACATTCATTAAAAGACAACATACAAACCTTAAAAACAGCACTGCACAGCATTAAAAGACTACCCCAGTCAGTTTCTAAAAGCTTGACAGCATAAAAATGTTTTAACTTGCTGACAGAAGGAGAGCAAGGACGGGGCCATTCAGGCTTCCCTAGGGAGGGAGTTCCAAAAGCTGAGAGCAGCCACTGAGAAGGCCATTTCCCTTGCTCCTACCAAACGAGCCTGAAAAGGTGGTGGGACAGAGAGAAGGGCTTCTCCAGAAGATTTTAAAGCTCCAATGGGTTCGTATTTGGAAAAGATCTGATCCCTCAACCACCACCTCTGCTCTTCACCACCCTGTCCTGCCCATGACTACTCCCCTGCCAGAAGTAGTGGAACAATGAATGTGTGAACACTCTTTTTCTCTTCTCCCCCACCCCCCTGGAATCATCAGAAATTCCCCTAGTGTGTTTAGGCATTTGTTCCAATATGTGCTGGGGACTGATACTGCTCAGTCACACTTGTCCAAGCCTGCCCAACACCCGTGTGCTGGAATTTAATGTCTGTACCATGTCCTCTATGCCTAGAGGTCCAGAAACATAATCTATGCCCTACAAAATTGGAATCTGCTGATTGTATTCCTCAGGCCTTTTTCATCCTGTGATAATGTGGCCATTCCGTTTGTAGACCTCTGTGTAAAGGGACCTCCTTGGGATATTGGGTTGGATAAGGTGAGGTGATCCCATACCTCCACCTCTGACAAATATCTTTATTCCCAAGCTAGAGCGATCATCGGTTGAGTGGCCCCTGTTGGGAGATAATAGTATTTCAAGGAACATGGGTTCCTGTAGAATTTCCAGTTGAAGCAGCTTCCATTTAGACTTTCATGGGGAGAAAAGTCCTGCTGTTCATAATTAGAGTTACAAGGTACAGTTTAAAAAAAGAATTAGTATATCCCTTGACTTGCAAGCTATATGTGCTCCCAAACGCAGTAATTTCAGTCTGAAAAGCCTTCCACACCAGTGGGTTAAGACCTGTTTTTCATTGTGTTGGGCGCCTCCAACCCTGGTGCTGTTCTTGCTCTAACACTTAGTTTATTTTACCTCCTTCAGAGGCACACATGGGTACATGGCGCCAGAGGTGCTCCAGAAGGGTGTGGCCTATGATAGCAGTGCTGACTGGTTCTCTCTTGGCTGCATGCTGTTCAAACTACTGAGGGGGTAAGTGGGTAACACGAGGGGAAGTCCACGGTGGAGAAGTGCTCCTGGGAGGGAGGGTTGTGGAGATAAGCCTGGCAGGGGGAGCTGTGGCTGAAGTGGATGCTGGCTTGGAGGGCTTGTCACTCCAAGGGGCAAGGGAATAGGAACTGAAGAGAACCTTTGAGGGGGTGCATGTGAAATGAGTACCTCCTTTGACACTTCCCTTTCTCTTATCTCAGGCATAGCCCTTTTCGGCAGCACAAGACTAAGGACAAGCATGAGATCGACCGCATGACGCTCACTATGGTAACCCACTTTTATCTTTCAAGCTCAGTCAAGGATCAGTCTTGATCCTAAGTATCTCCAGTATTGAACTGTGTGCCTCTAATTAATTTGGGTCTCCAAAGTCTCATGACTTCCCTGCAACTAACACTTGGAAAGACAGGGTCATGGCTTCAGAGGTCAGCGGCTGGGTTGGCCTAATTGTTATACTGTATACTTTCTTCACAACTTTCTGTGGACTAGGAACATCTTTCTGATTACTTGTTTTAGCAACTACTTCCAATCGCTACTTAGAATTTTTCTAAATTAAAACATTTTGCGAAAATGTTCTTGTGTGCTGAATCCACACAATTCACTTTCCAAATCAAATATCCCAAGTATTTGTATTGGACTGTAGATCTGGGAGTTGCAGTGTCCTCATTTAATTAGCTGACTGGCTCAGGCATGTATGTGTGTGTGCGTATATGAGAAAGAGACAGAGAGCGGGAGGGAGAGAGGGGGGGAGTAGGAGGGTGTGTGTGGAGATGATGTTTCCCACAATTGGCCTGATAGCTTTAATACTATACTGTTTCCTTAAGAACCTCAATAGATTGGATACTTTCTATTTTTAGCAACATACTAAACATAAACAGCATAACAAAGAAAATCCCTTGCCCAGAGAATTTGTGGAAACAGTGAACGTATGCTATTTAGTTCAATTTAGTGATAACTGTTTGGCAGGGCAGGCTGTAGAAGCCTTGCCAAGGTGGCCCAGCCATCAAGCATTTTAGGATAAAGGTGCCCCACAGAGAATGCAATAAAAAGCTCTTGTCTGGCTTATTCTTATGGTGTTGTGTCCGTTCCTGCACTTGGAAGTGTGTGTTGATTGCAGAATTTCAGAATACAAACTGCCTCAAATTTTGTTCAAGTTAGGTGCTCAGGCTGGGCCCAGATCACTGTTAAAAGCAGATCTATTTTCAAGGTTCCAAACAAATCTTGGACAAGTTACTTCCTTGAACTACAACTCCAGAAATCTCCCAACCACCTGGTTGGGGATTAAAGGAATCATAGTTCGAAAAGTAACTTCCAAGCTCTGATTCCAAAAAAAAGGGCTATGACAAAGAACCTTATTTTATTGATGCCACATTATTATCTTGGGTTTGTGGCATCCCACCCAAGGTTAGGGAGCAGATTCTCCTTATGGATGAGAAGAGAGCATTGCTGAGGGAGATAGAGCTGAGAACTGAAGAATTGTCTGGTCAGTAACAGGCCCTTAAGTCCTGCCTTTTCTTCTGTTAGCAGTTTCCTTGGAGATTGGGAGATGTTTCCCTTCTTATAGCAACCTGCAGTACCTGGAGCTCTGAAAAGGAGAACAAAACAAAACTACTTTTCCAAACTCTGTTGGCACCATGGCCAAACCCTTTCTAGGTGTGTGAAGTGTTGCTTTTCCTCACCTTTGCCTTGAGAACCAGCATGGTGTAGTGGTTTGAGTGGAGACCAGGGTTCAAATCCCCACTCAATCACGGAAGCCCACTGGATGACCTTCAAAAAGTCTCAGCCTCAGAGGACGGCAAAGGCAAACCCTCTCTGAACAAATCTTGCTAAGAAAACCCCATGATAGGTTTGCCTTAGAGTTGCCATAAATCAGAAATGACTTGAATGCATACAGCAGCAACCACCACCTTTGCCTCCCCCTGCCCATTGCTGCAGTGGCAAACTGAGATGCAGCCAGGTTCCTTGACTTTGGCCTCAATACTGGTACCTTGATGTGAAATGAGAATATGTTGTAAAACTCTTTGCCATGTGTATTTAAATAAATAAAGGCCTGAGGGGCAGAGTGTTTGACTTACATTTATGAAACCCAAGGTTCAAATTCCAGCTTGGCCATGGACTTACCCACTTAGGTGCCATAGGACAGCTAACTGTCTGTTTTGTAAAATAAAAATAAGAACCTCCTGCAGCACAGAACTGTTGTGAGGATCTGGACAGTGGATATTAAAAGCATTTACAATAATTTATATGAATAAACAAGTCAGACATAGTGCCAAGTCCTCCTGTTCATTGTAATAGCCAACCAGCCATCCTGTCCTCCATGATGTTCCATTCTGCTCCTGCCCATTGGCTTCTTGGAGCCTGCCCTCCACCAGTCAGACAGTATTCTGTGTCTACAAAGCAAATCTCAATTCAGTTCCCAATGGAATATTTCAAGTTCCTTCCACTTTCAGCCAATCAAATCAGTCCCTTCCCTTCCCTTCCCTTTCTTTCTCTTTTTTAAATTTTGGTATTTCTGCAGGAGTCCTGTCAAATCTCCTGATGACTCCATCTTGGGCAAGGGTGGTGCCATTTTGTCTAGATAAGCAATGGCACATCTGAACAGAGGGAATGATAGAGAATGTAGTATTTTAGTTTATTTATTTTTTATTGAATTTATATCTTATTTTTCTCCCAAGATGGGATTCAAGGCAGCTAGTAGTGATGAAATAGTACTTTCTCTTTATGACACTGATATCTTGTCTGTCCTGAAGATTTAGAATAAAAGTTACCATTATAAAAGGGCCAGCAGAATATAAGACATGTCTTTCCAGATCATGCCAAAGATCTGTCTAGTCTAGCATTCTGTTTCCAAGAGTGGCCAACCAGACATTTCTCTGAAGCCCACAGACAGGGAATACATGCTCCCTCTTTGTTGCCCCTTCACTCAAGACCTTATATCAAGTGGTATGGATTCATTGTAGAGATCAATTAAAGAGAGACAGTGTGGTGAGCATTGCACTGTGACTCTGGAGACCAGAGTTTGAATTTCAGCTCGGCCATGGAAAGCCACTGAGGGACCTTGAGCAAGTCACATTCTCTCAGCCTAAGAGGAAGACAAGGGCAAACCCCCTGTGATCAAATTCTGCCAAGAAAAACCCATTATAGGTTTGTCTTAGAATGTCATGTCAGAAACTACTTGAAGGCACACACTAACAACAGTGGATCAGTTTATCCATAGTTCCTTAATCGTTACTGAGGTACCTCCCTCTCCCACTCCCCTCCATATATCTTTAACTCTGAGGTAGTGGCCATTACCCTATCATGTGACTGTGAATTCCCTGAGTTAACTTGGTGAAATTGTACTTCCTTTTTCTGTTAATTTAATTGGGTGGTTCTGTATTATGGTATTAGAGATGAGGTGGTGTAGTGGGGACAAGGAGAGACATATTTCAGTCTGTTTTTTCAGTATCAAGTTAGCCCCAAATCAAATCTGTTCCTATATGGAAAAAACTTTTCAATCTGGAAAATATACAGGTTTGGATTTTTGGTGAACCCATAGTAGAACTGAATTATAATTATATGATCTTAAAAGTGGGTTCTGCCATGAAATAAAATGGCTCGGGTAACAGGCCCGAGTAGCAAACATGGTAGTGGTGGTGTGCTTTCAAGTTGTTTCCAATTTACGGCAACCCTAAGGTGACCCAATCTCACAGCGAGTGTCCATATCTGAAGAGGAACTGGAACTCTGGGGGTTGTCCAAATGGTGAAAAAACTTCTCACTGAATGCAAAGAGAATCCTACCTGTCCTAATGGCATTCCATGTGATTTTGCCGTATTATGAAGGAGGGGGGCAAAAAAGGCCAAAAACCTCAGCAGAAAAGCCATCACGGCTTTTCACGTATTTTTTTTAAAACAGTGAGGAGATGCACATTCCTGCTTGTTAGGACAAGCGAGTTGATTTGATTCGCTTGCCCCTAGGAGAGGAAGCGCAAATCTGATTGGCTGGACAAGCGCAGAAGGCAGGGCTTGCCAACAAGGCAAGCACCCACTGCTGCCATGTTGGATGTTTGCCTTAGTGAGCAAACGCTAAGGCGAGAAAATGGGGTGTTTGGGGTTTTTTTGCTTTTGTGCTCAATTGAAAAATTGCTCAATCGCACCTTGGACATCGTTTTGAAAATTAGGTCGCTGGTAGCAAATTGAGGTAAGGGCAAATGCGAGTAAATCACTCATGGCTGCCATGTTTACTAGTGGGCTTATGGGAGCAAAAAAAACATTATGAGAGGTTGCAGCTGCTGGGAAATGTCATTAGTGCAAGGCATTCCTTTTTTCTATGGACTCGTATAGACAAGCCTCTGATCTCCTGGAGTCCTAGTCCAACACTCAACCGCTACACTATGCCAGTTGTGTAATCATGGCCCATAATAGTACTCATTCATTTCCAGAGGGTCTTGTGCAGGAGAGCTTCCCAGTAAATTGTGCCTGCCATGTTAATATAGTGTCAGACAGGAGTGCCATTTGGATTTTCCACCACTGAGATAACCCAGGGTGTAGTAGTCATGAAAAGGTCTCCCTGTGTGACGTTGCTGTTCAAGTGTAGTTCACAGATGGTATGGCTGAGGCTATTTGCTATTAAACTTAATTCATAGAGTCTGGTTGCTACAAGATGGGGAGAGTATGTGGACTGGATGCTTTTTGGATGGTTTTGAGGGCAATGGCAGCAGCTCCTGTTTCTGCTGCTGCTTCTAGAAAACCACAGATTCCATTCTCCTTCCAGGCTGATCATTAGAGCTCATGTTTTTCCCTAGATTAATTGAGGATGTAAGATCCCTCCCACAGCCCTTTTCCACACAATAGGACTACGTAATGCTGACAGCAAGGGGAAAAGTGAAAAGGGTGAGATAATGCAGATCATCACGATCCACTGGGATTGTGATGCATCAGCAGCCTGTTTGACAGGCTTTTAGAGACATCATGATAAACTGGGGAGGGAGGGAGGGATATGAGGCAAGGCATATAGGAGAAACCTCTGGGCATTTGCATGAACCACTGTGGTGGTTCCATCGTATGAGATGAATGGTGGGGAAAAATTAACTGTGCTTGTAGGCAAACTTGAAACCAGGTGTACAGTAAACATTTTATCTGTTGGAGCTTAGGCATGATGCACATGCACTTGTGTATTTTGGGGCTGATCTAAAAATGCTTCCTTTTGACTGAAGACTCCTTTAGCTCATGTACTGGGAACATTTTTCCTATGAAAAACCATTGACCCACATAGAAAGTCAACTGGTGGCTGCTACTCATGGTGGGTAAAGCCAAAACAAATGGCAGTCAGAGCCAAGAGTCTTTGGAGCTTGCAACATACCACAGCTCTCTTTCTTGTTCCTTCATTTTGTTTTCCCTCCCATACCTGAAGCAGAATAGGAAGCGATTCCTGAAAGTGACTCCAGAAAGCAAGAGCGAGCCTGCACCATCCAGACAGCTGGTTGCTGCTGAGGATTGTGTATGGGCCATGGGTTCCCCACCCAGCTTTAGCCCATGGTTTCTCTTCTAGTCCTCCTCCTACTGGAATGGTGACCACATTGCCATTGGATGCAAGTAACCTGCAACCTTTGTTGAGGAATTTTCTTCTGCTTCTAGAATAGGAGGTCTTGTCTCATCTGGCATCCTGAATGAAAAAAAAAATGCCCAGTCACTCTGTACAGCTTTTACCTATGATGTACAACAGTTGGAATGATGCCCAATGACTTCTTCATGTAGAGCCCCTGCAACACTTATTTTTTCATATGACATTTTGTCTCTGTTTCACATCCTGCCTCCCCCAGCCCACCCAATCCCCATTATCTAACCCCGCCCTCTTCTTTCCCATAGGCTGTGGAGCTGCCGGATTCATTCTCACCTGAGCTGCGCTCTCTGCTGGAGGGGCTGCTACAGAGAGATGTCAACCGTCGCTTGGGCTGTATGGGTCGTGGGTGAGTCTCTCACAGAGGAGCTGAAGGACATGGAAGGGCAGTCAAGGCTGTCCAAGTAGGCTGGGTTTTAAGGTTATTCACCTTCTTACAGAAGAGGGAGCTGAACAAAAAGGGGCTAAATTTGACACTTAGTTTGATGCTCACCTCTGACATTCACCTCACGTGAGAACATTTCAGCCATATCCTTCACTAAAATCTGGGAAGAAGGATGAATGTGCTGTTAAATTGTTTTAAATCTGTTTTTAAAGAATGCTTTTATATATCTTGGGCATCATTTTGGAAGGCCCTGGGGGGCAGAGGAGCAAATTATAAATATTTCAGATAAATATTTCGGATAAATAATAAAGAAACAATGCTCAGGTGCTCTAGTTGCCACAACAAGAATGGTTTAAAATATATCTCCCCTCAATGTCTCCCAAATGAATTATACCAAATATGTATGTTAATGCATTAGAGGTATAATATAACTTAGAAATGTGCTGCCATTTTGAAGTATTATTTGCACAAGTTTTCCACAGAAGAGCACCCTCATCACCCAGTGTTCTGCTGCTATCTTTGACTTCCCAGCTTCTCTGCAAGCCCCATTCCTCAGGTTGAGCCACAATCTGATAGGGCATTGCAGAAAGCAAGTTAGCACCTGCAGCATCCAAATAGCTGGTTTAGTTGAGGTTGAAGCAGGGATCTACCGAGGGAGCTAAGGCATGCATATGTGTGCTCCCATTATTCCCCTGTAAGCTCAACGCTGGCTTTTCCATGTATATCCTGCTTAGCATGGAATGTAAGTTAGAATCTGAAATCCAAAGAATCACAGATTTCACATGTTTCAAAATAAGCCGGTTTCTGCCCTTTAATAGTTGCTGAGCTCTTTTAATGCAATTTAATAGGGACTGTCATTGTTTTTACTGTTTGAAACGTTCTATTATATAGGATGTCCTTTGTAGGAAGAATGGTACAAAGATCCCTTGCCTAGCTTCCTTTGTTGTAGTTGGGTGTTGGTGCAGCCTTTCATCACATAATAAAGAGGAAAAGGAGCAAATTACATAATCCCAGCCCCCAAACAGGATATTTCACACACATAAGATGAACCTGTATCACCATGGACTTGGTGTGTCTTGTGCAAAAACAAGCCTCATTTACTCACATCATCCGTCTGAGGAAGGGCCTCTTTCCCATGCATGTTTGTGCTACAGTGAGTCAAGTTAGCTTCTAAGGATACTCCATGCTAACAAAATTCTAGCCAATTCAGATTCTTGACAAGCAAAACCTGAATTCCGTTAACTTGCATATATTATCCAAACTTAACAGGTTTGCATAATTTCTCTTACCATCCACACTTTTTTATTTTATTTATTTCCTCTATTGGGTTTGCATTATTTCCTCTTGTTTTCCTGCTTTAAGGGGAGGGACAATGAGCTACACGGAGTACTGAAATCACCCTCTTTCTACCCACCATGACAGTAGTTTCTGAGATTTCAGTAGGCATTGCCAACATGCTTTCATACATATCCCCTAGCCATAAGAGCTATAAAGTTACCTTTAAAAACAAAATGAAAACAGATACTTGAAATTCTTAGTAGGCTGGATTCTGCATCCAGTACCACATATTTTTCTCTGGATACCTCCAGAATCGCAGGTTTGTTTGCAGTGACGAAACAGAACAGTCACAGCTTTGGAGCAAACCAGTTACACCACATCAAAAGAGCAGTGGAGGATAAAAGCCAACAGGTGCAAAAGCAGTTATAGCAAGCTGAGTTCTGATACCTTTTAAACTAAGGGGGGAGGGGGGGGGTTCTCAAAGGCAGCATGCTCATTGGGTGCTGGTAGTGAAGTTGTTGTCCCCCAAGTTTCCTGTCTCCCCCACTCAGCTGTTGTGTGCTCAAAGAAGGGCTCAATAGGCATGTTTTCTACAGGGCACTTGAAGTAAAGGAGAGTCCCTTCTTCCAGGGTCTTGACTGGCAGATGGTTTTCCTTCAGAAGGTAAGCAGGGCAGCCCAGGGTGAAAACCCTGGGGACGGTGGAATAAAGGTTCCAGACAGGGAAGGGAAGGGGGTCTTCTTTTGACCCTTCACTAACTTTCCCCTGTTGTGTCTTATTAGTATCCACCACCCTTGATCCCACCACGTGGGGAAGTGAATGCAGCAGATGCTTTTGACATTGGTTCTTTTGACGAAGAAGATACCAAAGGAATCAAGGTACCTATGCTGGGGGAGCCCAAACTTGTCTCCCAGAGTTATAGCACACTCTACTGGGCAGCTGCAGCTTTCTCCTCTGCTTACTAGTATGAAGATACCACTTTAAAATAAAATAGGCAGCAATGTGAATGATGGTGAACTATGTTTTGCCCCAGATAATAACAATCCAGCTCAGATCTCACTAGTTGAATCAGACCAAGGTCCATGTACAGTATCATCCCATCTCTTAACACTGGCACCAGTCAGAGACCATCAGGAACCTCAGAAGGACAGCATGTCCATACCTTCTTGTTTGTCTGCAACAGTTGCAGCTGCACTACCTCTAAACATGGAGTTTCATTTATCAAAACAAATAGTTAATTTGTTTACTGTTTTATAGGACTAGCTAAATCCATGGAATGTATCTTTTATAATGATTTCCACAAGCAGAATATGTATTGAACAGGTTGACCGTATCTATGTTCAGGCATAGGCAAACTGTTACTTATTGTTTGAGAGATGTTTGTCATATGATTGCTGCATACATCTTCTCTTTCTTTCTATCACCCTCCACATACCGTATGTTAACTGTGAGAGTCAAACACTTAGTTGTCCATAGCTGATAGAATAAGAGTAGTGGAGTTTCAGGAAGCAAGAATATGTTTCTGGAGTCTGCTGGCTTGCAGTGAAATATGTGCTGGAAAATGTTAAAAACTGTCATACTGGCTTAGACCAAATGCCCATTTGGTCCAGCATACTGACAGTGGTCAGCCTAATGCCTTGGGGGCAGAGAGAACCTGCATCTAAAATTGCTGGGTGTTTTGCAAATAACCATGGAAGGACTGGTGGAATGGGTTCCCAGATGGGGAACAAGCTGTTAGGTAGTTGAGAAAACAGGGTGAAAGGCAACTAGGGAGAAACAAGAGAGATGGTATTTGGAATGCCTAAAAGTGGTTGGGAAGGGAGAGTAATGTAGAAGGTAGAAATTGAAAAATTGAGGCAAATAAATGTACTAGTTACTTTACTACTGATAGACATGGAAAAGAAGAAGTGGAACTGGGATAGAGCAGAATGTTCCTCAAAGCCTAGTGATTCAAACTGAAGGCCTATCTAGTTCAGCCTTCTCTTTCCCACAGAGGCCAATCAGGTGCCTACGTGAGGCCCACTGATTAGGCATGAAGGGGCCATAGCACCCTTCCGCTACTGCTGCAGCTGGTGTTCAAAAGAATAATGCCTCTGATCCTGGAAACTTAGTGACATAACTTGATTCTCATCCCAGCTGTTGGACAGTGACCAGGAGCTCTATCGCAATTTTCCGCTCACCATCTCAGAGCGCTGGCAGCAGGAGGTGACAGAGACTGTATTTGACACAGTCAATGCTGAGACTGACAAGCTGGAGGCCCGCAAAAGAGCCAAGAACAAGCAGCTGGGCCATGAGGAAGGTGAGCTGTACTGCTTGGACAAGAGGTTCCAGCTAGTTCCCATATTCAGGGCAGCTCTGCTTAGTACTGGGAGTGCTTCTGTCAGCCAGCTCTGACTATTAAAACCCAGAGTATCTACAGAGCTATAGCAAGTCCCCCCCCCCCGAATCCATTCTGGGGAGCTGGGTATGACTGAGGCCTGCCCTGCTCTCTGCAATACCTTTCACATTTTTTGTTGTCCCTAACTTCTTTCCTTTGTCTTTCCTAAACAGATTATGCTCTGGGTAAGGACTGCATCATGCATGGCTACATGTCAAAGCTGGGGAACCCTTTCCTTACTCAATGGCAGAGGCGATACTTCTACCTCTTCCCAAATCGTTTGGAGTGGCGTGGAGAAGGAGAATCCCCGGTAAGGGAATAGCTCTACTCCAACAAGCTGGGAAAGGGAAAAGTCAGGTTTTGGGTGGGGTGAGGACTAGCTATAGATGTGCACAGGAACTTAGTGCTAGCTTGTGAGTGTGTTAGTGGGGTGGATTTCAGTGCTGGGAGGAGGGGTTATCTGAATATGGGCCAGGGATGCAGAAGACATGCTTAAGCTGTGGCTTAGAATTGCTTCTTTCTTAGACCAAAAACTTTTTTGGATCCCACAACAGCAATCCCTACTCACCATGGAAGAGATCCAGTCAGTAGAGGAGACACAGATAAAGGACCGGAAGTGTATCCTGCTTAAGATTCGGGGAGGCAAGCAGTTTGTCCTGCAGTGTGACGTGAGTGTCTCCCTCAGCACTCCTTGCTCCATGTTGTGTCACCTAGAAGAGAGTTTGAAGAGCACATACATTTAAAAAAAAAAAAAAAACAGCCTTGGTGTTTGGAACTGGAGTCTCTTTTGACCCATCCAGCACTGTGCTGAGTAGCATAGGGTCACCACACTGAAATTTCCTACTGTGTGATTTGATGGGAAAGCTGTATTTAAACTAATTAGATTTGCTGTAATACTTCTTTATTGTTCAAAGTGCTTCACATACTGTGTGTTACCTCAGTTACTCTTATAAAAATTCTGTAAAGTAAATAATTATTATCCCCATTATGCCAGTGGAGTGGAGCGAGAAAGAATTTGGCTTGTTAAAAGCTATTCTAAAGAGTTCATAGAAGAGGCAAGATTAGGACCCAGAGGCTTCCTAATACTGCAACTCATTCTGTTAGTCACTATGCTAATGCTACATCTGGAGTCCTGAATGTCAGTGTTAGATTTGGATTTGAGAAGAATCCCACTCCAGACATACTTATACTGCTGGGCAGTTGTCTAGTTGTATATATCTGTGTAGCTTACCGCTTGTTTGCATCAGCAAGAGGCAGCTTTCTAGGGCATTAGTCTTGATTCAAGTGGTGGGGTAAGATGAGATCAGGAGTAGGTGGGTGGTCCTTCCTTGAGGCTGGCAATTTGAAATTTCTTGTATGCACAAAAGGAGACACACAAACTCCTGACAGAGGGACAGCTTTGGGAAGCCAAGGGGGGAGATGTGATGTCTCATTTTATACAAGATTCAAAGGAGCAGAAACAGGAAGGTCAGAGCACTTGTGTTTCCTGCTCCCTGATTTCACTTCTAAAATGGCGAGTAGTCCCTTTCTGTAATTCTGTGGACTTTAGACAAAGAGATATTGCCAGTCGGGGGTATGGGGACAGGGAGGAAGTAATTTGTTCTGTTTACGAGGCCAGTTCACATTTGGTGTATTCTAAAAAGGTTGCATGTGCTCTGCAATAATAGACTAATCTATGCATATTGAGCAGCTATGTAGAATTTAGCTACATTTGCTCAGTTATCTTATAGGTTGTAAGTCTAGAGCAGAATTGGGCAAATTGAAGCTCTCCAGGTGTTGCTGGAATGCAATGTCCATCATTCCTCACATTGGTTATGTTGGTTATGGCTTGTGGGAATTATACTGAAAAATATAGAGGGCTGTAATTTGCCCACCCTTAGAGCTGCATGCATTAACCATGTTGAGAGACTACAGATTTGTGTGGGTGGAAGTGTTCTGCCCCCAACCACTAGAAAACCTACTGAAGTGCTCTCTGTCTTTTAAGCTTTTAGTAGACTCTTGCTACTCCTGTTCAAGGTCTACACAAAGCAAGGGAACAGTATGGTCAAAGTTAACCACTTTTTTGCATGCCATTAACTTCAGTGACTGTTGTAAATACATTGTTGAATTCCACTTATTCCTGTGGGAGTTTTTATATTGCTAACTAATGCTCCAGAGGTTTAAAAACAAAAATAGATGAGGTTTCAAGGGTTGCATGGAATGCACTTCTATTGAACTTTTTTTTTTTGGTAGAGACTGCAGGTAAAATCAGGAAAAGGTTGAAGCTCTATCCAAGGCAAGATCGGGCAGTTAATAGGAATATTTATTTGTTGTGACAGCTAAACCGACACCTATGACTTGTCCCTGGCTTGTTAACCTAACTGCCCACTATTAAATGGGAGCTTGACAAAAGGAATAAGAGCCAAAAACATGGAAGACAACATCCGGTTTGTGTTCATCTCCTCTTTGCCTGCTGGATCCATACTGTTCCTTCTTTTTTTCCTCACAGAGTGATCCTGAGCTGGTGCAGTGGAAGAAGGAGCTACGCGATGCCTACCAGGAAGCTCAGCAGTTGCTGCAGAGGGTGCCCAAAATGAAACACAAGCCACGCTCTCCAGTTGTGGAGCTAAGCAAGGTCCCACTGATCCAGCGCAGCAGCAGCAGCACCAATGGCCTCTGACCCTCCTTGCCTTCCTATCCCATCCTTAATTTATTCGGCTGGGTTTGTCCACCATGCCCACCCTCTTCTCCTGTCTCTTTTTGCTGATTGTTGTGACGTCCACCCCAGCCCCCTGGAGTATAGTGAGGGGGTGGGGCATCCAGAAGGTGTGGGACAGGTTCCCCCCTCCTCCTAGCACATGGGAATCAATTCCCATTGAAGGGGAAGAAGCCTGGTTGGTAAGGTGGGTGTGAGTCAACCTGTTTCCCATGGAGCAAGGCTAGGGTTTTAGAGACCTGCCTCTAAATAGGACCAATGCAGGGAGATGTTCTGAGGTGTGTCATGCATCTTGAGCACTTCCTACTTCCTCCTGGTAGTGCCAAACATGTGTTAGTGCACATAAGAGGGGCATCGCAGAATATGATGGCTTTATTGCTTGCTCCCCTTGTGGTATGTGAGAAAGCATGTCTTCTGTGGTAAGTCCCTTAACACTAGTGAGGATGAAGATAAATCTGTATGACAATCTGAATTCCATCCCCTTTACAATCTAGCACCAGGCTATGATGGCAGTTCCACAGTAGATCCTGAAGGAAGTGTGCTCTGGTTCTGGCAGGGAGAACTCCAGAGTGCTCCCCCCACCACCACTGCCAACATCCTTTGCTCAGTTAGCATTGGTGAGGCAGCCATTGTGCCATAGGCATGGCTTTCAGGATTGGCTTGAGCTTTTCCACTGGGGGGTATGTGATAAGGAATTGCCTTGAAACTGTTATGTTCTAACAAAAATTTATAATGCAAGTGAAGGCTTACTCCCATTTTCCTTCCCCTTTTCTGTTCCTAGAAGGACCTTAACCCTCATCTACAATTTCTTTTTGTCCGGCTAGCTGCTGCCACAGTTCTGACATTTCTGGCCCAGGGTGGTGGCTGCTTGTGCAGCTGCCTTAGGAATTGCAATTATTTGCCTGTGCTGTCCTGCTGTCTGACGCCTGAACAGACATTCTCTGTCTACTGTGCCAAACTTCAAGATGATTTTAATGTCCCTCCCAGTTGGCCCAGTAGAGTATGTATAAAGCTGTCCTCCTTGTGACCCCAGGCCAGACCTGGACAGGTTCCCTGCAATTGACTTGCCCAGACTGTATTGTTGCCTCTTACTCTTCTCCTGGGGGGTAGGATGAGAACTGCCTCTACTCTGCTGTCTCCACTGCCAAAGCCCATCGTGCATTTCTGTGGAAAGAGGGAGGGGCAGACTTCATGCCAAAAGAGATTCTGAGCTGCCTGAGTTCTCCGTTCAGGGCCTCTCTGAGTTGGGGCTGGAGTGGGGGGTGCAGTAGCTGGAAATTCAGCCTGGATGGGGCCCTGTGCCAAGTCCCAAGTATCTGAAGGATTCTGTAAATATCTCTGTGCCAAGGGGACAGGCTGGGTTTGAAAAACTGGGCCCACTCTTCCCCTCCATTCCAGTATGCCTTGTATGAATAGCACCTCCCCTAGCACCTCCCCAGCAGTGTTAGGATTTCTCCCACAGGATGGTGAGAAATCTCAGGTTGAATTAATCCAGTGCCCCTCCTTCTCCCTCCATTTTGCAGGGGTTGGGGTGGATGGCTTTCTGTTGGGGATCAGGTCTCATCCCCACTGTCTCATGCCCCAAGCGCATGCGATTGCCTCTGCTGCATGCCTCCCCCCCTATGTGATGAGTTTTGCCTGTTCAGCCACCTGACTCCTCCATTCCTTCTATGGTGATTTGCCCTGGAAGGGGAGAGGTGGAATGAAGCCCCTTTCCTTGCAGTGTTTGTAAATATTGATCTCTGGTTTGTCTCTCTGGGTTATTATTATGGATTTTTTGCCGATTTTTGAATGTGATTTTAATGAGTGGGATAAAGACTGTTTTTTATAATAAAAAATCCAAAACCCGCAACTGGAATACATAGACATTTCTCTCAGATATAGACCTTTCACTAACAGCATGCATAAAACATGTCATTGGTGTTGATTTAATCTTATGTATGAAGCCGCCTTGTATTGAGTCATAACATTAGCCCAGTGCCTTTCTCATCCTGGGGTTTTGGGTTTTTTTAGATGAATCCAGGACCATATGTACGTAAAGTATATGTTCAGCCATGGAGCTATGAGTGTTAATTTTGCTCCTTGGTAGAAATAGACATGTAGTCCATGTAGGGGTTTTGCTAGAAGAAAGAAAATGCCTGCATACATACATATGCTAGGAATCTGTATTACAATAGATAGCGAACACTCTGCCATGCAGCATGAGTGAAGATTGGGCAACAGGCAGTTTCATGGTCTTGCAGCACATCTTGGACAGTTGGTCCAAACAAAATTTGTCTTCTTACAGCACATGCTGCTGTGAAAAGCACCATCATCCACTGGCTTGAACCGTACAGGCAACCTTTCTCCCAACAGACAGGACAGAGACTTTTGAAGGTAGTTTTCATGGAATGTTTAATGTTATTTTGATTTGTATAATGTAGAAGACATTTTTATAAGACAGGAACAATTGGAATATTGACTAGGGTAGTTAACCCTGGATCCCTGTAAGAAAGGGATTTCCTGAAGGTCAATTAAGAGTTCTTAGAAACCTTTAATACTGTTGTTCTCTTGTTTCTTTGGTTGCTGTTAACTACTAGTGAAGGATTCCTAACTGACATGGAGAAGAGAAACAGTGGAGTTGCTAAAAGGAAACTCTTAGCACCCAACTTCAGAACTTATTCTAGCAATAGGCATTTTCTCTTTTCACAGAATCACAGCGCACACAGTAAGAAGTCTGCTTTATTATGTTGGAAGACCAAATGACCTACTTGCCTTCTAAACTGAAAAATGTGTGGTAATGAAGCAAGGGTGGTTCTGGAAAAGGTCCTGTTGGGGAAACGATTGCTGAAAGTATGTTGCTAACACATAAAGAGTTATTGCATGATTTTGATGCCCACAGCATGAAAGAATTGGGCTGGAGCAGAGAGAGATGGTACTGTCTGCTTCATAAACTCTGGGGAGAAAGATAATCACTTGCAAGGAATCATAACTACACATGCAGACACACCCAGAAAAAAAACCCAGGTAAAAAAGAAAAAAATGTGTCACTCATTGAAAATTATGTTACAAACAGCATATAGTAGGTGCCTGTGACAATAAGATGAGAGAAAGTAGACAATCAATTAACAACAAATGCCCACCAGCTGCTGTTTGTGGTCTAAGATGAGTTCCTCAAGATCCTTTGAAGCTGGAAATAGAACCTTGGGTCATGTGCAACAGCCAACAACAAAACAATGTGTGAGCTGATTTGTAATGCTGCAAAAGATGCTAGGATGCAGCAGATCCTGGACTGCACCTCCAAAAGTAAGTACAAGCTGCCACTGGCTGATACACATTCTCTTTGATGTCACAAAGAATGTCAGGACACATGTATTACATGATCGATGTTCTGTCTGTGTGTTTGTAATTGTACTGCAGCCCCCTTCACTTAGCAGGGGATTTGGGACACAGCTTTAGGATCACATGACACAGCTACTATTTCCATTGTATGAGCCACAAATTGCACCCAAGTGTCATCAAACATTTTATGGCTCAAGAGGGACAATGCAGTGTACCTTGCTTCACTAGCAACTGCTACATATGATCCCAGAGGTGTTGTAACCCTGTGTTCTCTGCAGCAACACAAAGGAAAGTTACCTACCTATCAGATCAAACTCTTTAACCACCTTATACTAAAGTGTAAGCATCATTTCAAACAAAATTTTAAGTTAGATGTTGCCTTTTAAGAATTTTTTTCTGAAGAAACATTGACATTGCAATCATACATACGCTTAATCAGAAGTAAGCCCCACTGAATACTGTAAGACATCTCACGTGTAAGATAAGATGCTGCCTTTATTGCAAGAGTAGGCAACTCAAGTGGGTTCTGGAACCCTCCCCAGGAGGACAAAAAGTACAAAATAGAAATGGCTCATTGTCCACTTCTGGTTTTGAAATACATTTATTTTTAAAATTAAATCGTGTGGAGAGACCCTCCAATATATCTGAGAGGTATATTGCTTCCTTCTGAGCTTTCAGGAGGTGCAATTCAACCCATCTGCAGATAATCTAGTGTGGTCAAGAATAGCAAAAACAGCCTGGGGTACAGAGTTTGTGCACCCCTGCTTTACTGCATAAACAAGTTGAGCATCTGAAAATGGCTTTTTAAAAAAGAAAGCAAAAAAGTTATCCAAAACATGAAATGGAAGAGGAGACATTTTGTACTGAAGATGGAACCAGGTACTGTATATGTGCGTATAAACATATGCACTCACTTATATACAGTACACACAGAGTTTGAACAACCCAGTATGCAATTAATAAATATACAATGCAAGGAACAAACAAATGTCCAAATCAAAATAACATTAAACATTCCATGAAAAAAGAATTCCAGAAAATTAAGTAAAAAGGTTTCTATAGTTATGCTATAAAAATCTGCTGCGTGACAGTAGGCCGCTCAATATGTTCATAGCACAAATCATAAACAGGGCTGGAGCAAAATACTTTTGGGAAAGTTACTTTTTTTGAACTAAAAGCCAGTGGCCATGCTGGCTGGCAGATTCTGAGAATCTTGGTCCCAAAAAACTAACTTTTCCAAGTCTGTATTAAAATACCATACTGTTGCTTGGTGTCAGATCTTTACAGAACAGGTTTGAGAGTAAAAACGGGACCAACTCAGCTATAACTCATTTTCAATTTGATGTACTGAAGATTCTTCCCTCCACTGATGAGAAAGTAGATCAGATGCACACTGAAATCTAAAACCAATTGCCAGTTCCAATGAGTACAAACCCACTGAATCAACGGAACTTATATAAATGTTGACTTACCAAGTTCCTGTTTGTCAAGCTTTGGGTTGCAGATTTCTCCTTAGGTACACACAGCCGCCTAACAAAAATACAGCTTTCCAGAATGAATATACCTCCTAACAGACAGACACTCATGGACCAGCCCTTGACCTATAACAAACACAGATGCCAACTCTGTCCCCCTTTCATTAAAGCAAAAATATTACAGATCCTAATAACATCACTTACATTAGGGGCTCATTCACCTTGCTCATACATCAACATCTATGGCAAGAAAATAAAGTCATTTTTCTGTCCCCAGAGAACAAACAACAGTCTCTAGAAACAAATTGGCAATGATCTGATATCAAATAGGGCAATATTCCAACATCAGTGAGAGGTTTCTGCAGAACTCAAAGTTGCTATAGTTCAACAAAAATATTTCAGATGAAACCTCCAGCATTAAGCGTCTATACTGGAATTTATCAGCAAATTCAGTTCTATTCTCTTTATGCTTGACTTGAGTTCTGATTTCTTTCCGTAGCTCCATATATTGCAGGCATTTAATTAGCATAGTATAGTTATTTCTGTATAGTCTACTCTTCTCAACATTTTTTAAAAAGCAAACAATAAAAAGATCCAGAGGGGTAGCTGTTTTACTCTGTTGCAGCAGAAACAACACAGTTCTGTGGAACCTTAACAAATATATTATAAAATAAGCTCTTGTAGACCAGAGCACACTTTATCAGATGCACAGAGTGACTTTTGAGTAGGTAGGATTTTATACACATACTTGAGTGAGGGTGGGACAAATGTAAACAGTGTAATCAGAAGGAAGTGAAATACAAAAGTAGAGATGATACCTCAACAGCTGTAAAGCACAAAACTTTTCTTGATTGATAATAAAGAAATCATTCCACTGATTAATGAACTAATTAACACAGGTATTTAATGTTTTTAGAATTAAAAAATAAGCACAAATTATAATTTAAAAAAAAACCCACAACACTTTTTGTTCAGACTACAGGAACCAAATCTTTTGATCAATTGTTTTCATTTATTCCATGCTGGAAACTGCCTTTCAAGTTACTTTCTTCAAGAGAGGCTGCCAGGACAGAATGTCTGGAAGACTGGATAGGCATTTGAATATTGCCATTACTGATGTCAATTTATGTGGATTTATTCTTTTGCATAGAAACTCCCCTTTTTGGTCCTAAACAGAATGCAGTAGGGACTGGATGGCAGACAATGAGCCACCAGATCACATTGGAAGATGACCTAAAAAAGGAAATATTCATATTACAAACACTAATTTAAGTAAACTGCATAGCATGATAGATAGCATTGTTACCAGTGAATCCTGTTGCAAACACATTATTATCTTACATGCCTTTAGGCTCTGCATGGAAATATCAGAATCCTGCTCCTAGTCATTGCATTTTAGCCCTTTGAACCCATTGTTTACATGTCTCTCCCCCATCAACTATGTGTATGTATATATAATCTGTCAACTGAGGATAACACTTCTTGCATTTGATGTAGTGGGCTCTAGTCCATGAAAGCTTAAGACACTATAAATCAGTTGAGTCTTGAAAATGCCACAAGACTGCTGTTTTCGAAACACACAAGTCTCAGTGAACTTGGCAAAAACAAACCAGCCATAGCTAGGCTACAGCTGAGCTCTGGAGAAGGGAAGTTTTGCTTTCCAGGACTGACCTTGATGTTGCTATGAAGATTAACAAGGCTGTCACTCCCTTCCCCCTTTTCTTAGTAAGGCTATATGTTTAATAACTGCAAACCAGGGCAGAAATGTGACATGTGCAGCTTTTCACACTCTGAAAAGGCCTTGCCACAGAAAAACCACCACTGCTAAATTCTGGTCCATCCTGTGTTTGTTAGAAACCACAGGAACCCTCTCCTGCCAAAAATGGGAAAGATAGGCATTCATTCTTAGGAGTCTAGTCTGGGACATACTGTATGATTGGGGCACATTATTAGCTGTACAGCGCATTGCTCAACCAAGAGATCTGCTGACCTGGTCAGTGAGTTCTGAAGGAAAATGCCTGGCTTAGTCTCATAAATTATTTCCTCCATGCCTCTTCTAAGGTGCCTCCTCTTCACTTCCTGTGTTGCATTTTTTCTAGGCCTGGTCATGGGAAACCTCTTGTTTACTTGAGGCCTCTCCCTATGTGAAGAGGCTGCTTCTGTTCAGGTTTAAGGAGGTGGCAACTTCATCCCTGTGTCTTCAACCAAGAAACAGGTCAAACCAGGCACAGTCTGCATCACAGCTGCCCTTCCCTGTAGGTATGGAGGAAAAGGCCATGGGTGGCAAAAACAAAAACCAAACAAACCCTCTGCCCTGGCAAATGAGCCCTGACAGCAAAGAATGGCACAAGCTGACAGGGAACCATTAAGTGAAAAATGGCGAGCCAGCCATCCCACCCACTCAGTGAACATCATCGAGGTCAATGGGACTTGCTTTTGAGTGGGCTATTTGACACCTCTGGGTGTAAATAGTTTGACTTAGGTTCCCAGTAAGCTTGAATGGCTCCTAAAGGAACCTCCCCAACCCAGGATAATTTTGCCTTGCAAGAGACAAACACTAAATAACAACTCTGGGATGATCCATATTTAGTTGTTAGGAAAGGAGTGCGATTTTTAGGAGGTGCAGGACTCAAGTCTGGCGACATCTTACACACCCTGACTATGGCTCGGTGGGGAGGGTTGGAGAGAAAAGACAAGGCGCTCTACACATGCTCAGGAGCACTCCTTTCCTGATTTATATGTTGAAAGGCAAACGACTTGGTTGCGGGGGGCCCTGAACCAATATTCAACGGAAACGCCCGCCTTCCGTTTGTTGCCAGCTAGAAACCACGACCTTCCCCCGAAATATTAAAAAATCCCTGAGGGAGTTGTGAAAGGGGCCGGTGGGAGAATAATCGGAGCCTGCTGTCTTTCCGCCATGGCTGAAGGGTGTTGGCGGAGGAAGCAAAACTAGCTGGGGCTAAGCCAGCCGCCTCCTCTTCTAGAGACCGAGGCGCCCGAGGGATTTGGCAAGCGGGCTCCCCACCGAGAGCGAAAACAGAGAGGCTGCTAAGGGCGGTCGGTCGGTCGGTCGGCTGGCTCCTCCTGGGCTCCGTCCTGCGGAGGCGGCGGTGGTGACGAGGCCGGACCCTCCGAGCGAGCGAGCAAGGGAGCGAGCGCGGTCCTCTCGCGTGGGCTGGAGCGGAGGCCCGGAAAGTGCCAGCAGGGCCGGGCCAGGTTTCCGCGCCCCTGCCGCCGCCGCCGCCTCCCCCCTGCGCCCCGCAAGCCCGCCCCTTCTCCCCAGCCGCCGCTCTCTGTCTCTCTGACTCGGCCCCGGGAGCCGCAGCGAAGCCCAGCCAGGCCGCGCGCCCGCCCCCTCCTTCCCTCGCCCCTCCCGGGAACGCCGCCGCCGCCGCCGGGCCCAGCTCAGCGCCCAGCCAGACGGGAGCCGCCGCCGCCGCCGGGAGAGGCCTGTGGCAGAGAGGGAGGGAGCGGAGCAGAGACCCCGGCCGGGCGCGAGGACATGGTGGCGGGATGGACCGCATCGCAGACGCCTTCCCCCTCCACCTGCTCGTCTGGCACAACCGGCACCAGGCGCTGGACAGCGAGCTGCGCAAGGGACAGGTAGCTGCGCCCCCCCGCGCCCCGGGACCACCGCCTTTCCCGCCGCGGCATCTTGTCCAAGCCGTGTGATACCCCCTCCCCTTGACGCCGGTCTTGGAGATGTCCAGGGGAAGGGGGAGGTGATGGGGGGCCCTTCTCTGTGGTCCCTGGAGTGGGCAGATGAACAAGGCCCAACCCCTGGCACGCATCCTGAGGTGGCTTCTGCTACTCTAGGTTTCACCTGCATCCTCTTGGACCCACCTCTTCCACCTGAGATTCCCCCCCCCCACACACACCCACAAAACATACACACACAGCCTCGGAAGCTGTCAATGGGCCACATCCCTTGGCTGCCTCTTTGGGATGGCACCATCCTTCTTTCCCCCAGCCTCATAATCATCCTATATTTCCATATTCTTTCTCCTGCACCTCT
Organism: Gambelia wislizenii; assembly: GCA_030847615.1. Classification (NCBI taxonomy): domain Eukaryota; kingdom Metazoa; phylum Chordata; class Lepidosauria; order Squamata; family Crotaphytidae; genus Gambelia; species Gambelia wislizenii. The sequence continues at coordinate 338,242,906 of JAUMIR010000001.1, read as the reverse complement.
TTGACTCCCATTTCTCCTTCCCCATCCCAACTCCATGGGCCCTTGAAGAACAGATGTAGAGGTAAACTACATGCTTCTCCTGAGCTGCATATTCTCAGTTGGGATGAGTTGGTCACCTCATCCTTCCTCACCCTGTTTAGCAGTAGACATGTCAAAGTAAACAGCAGTCCTCCTCCTTTGAGAGGCCTAACCCCATTCCCAAACCAGGTGTGGGTACATGAGGACAAGCCATGCTGTGGGTTCAACAATGGGTTGCAACTACCATGAGAGAGACCCATAACATCCTTTGCCACTGAGGCCTTGCTTTTCCCATCTCTCCATCCATCCGCTGTGCAACCACCCTGATGGAGTCTTATTTAGTGTATGTGTAACTACCATTTACACTGTGGGGTTTACTCACCAAGTTGTGTTGGCTCTTGAACATGTTACACTGAACGCAGGATAAGCTCCTGTGCTAGGAAAAGGTGGTGGAGGAGTGAGTGGTGGAGACAGGTTGTTTACTGGGACCCAAGTGGGTGGCTGCTGGTTAGACAACAATTGCTCATTGTAAATGTTACCTGTTTGTTCGCCTACCTGGAGGTGGAGCCAGGAGCACAGGGGTACTGGGACTTCTGTGTGACAGACATAATGAAGGGGAGATGTCTGCTTGGCAACTGAGAGAGAGAGAGAAAGAAAGAAAGAAAGAAAGAAAGGAAGGGAACTCAGATGGCAAGAACTGAAGAAGGCCTGCAGGAGAGAAAGCTAATGATAACAAAAATGCGGACCCCTTTTCTGAGGGAGAAATTATTTGGGGAACATGTGGGAAGGCAGTGATGTGGGGAGGCGATTATTTGGAGAACATGTGGGGAAGGGGGTAATGATTTTTTAGATATTCTTGAAAAGAATTTGAGTAGGTATCTGGCCAGATGCCTCTGGTAGCTTGCAAGTATGGTATTAAGGTAATGACCTTCTCCTGTTGTTTGTTCCTAGCATCTGATACTCAGAGACTGAGCAGTGTGTTTTGCTTAACTATCCTTTTTCAAAGTTACCTAACTGAATAGCCATCACCAATGTACTGTACAATAGTACCGGTATATGCCACACAGTTCATCATGCTTTGTGTGAAGATGTAGCATTTACAACATTAGCCTAGAAGGCCATTACAGTAAATGTTTTTTTTTCTTTTGTCTTCCAAAACATGGGCTTGGGATGGCAGGGAATTCCAACTATGGTAGGCCATGGTTTTGCAGCAAATGTTGGGTCAGGACAGAGTAGTTAAGTTTTGAAAGGTAAGAATGACTTTAAGGGTTTGGGACCCTCTGCCTTGTACACAGGAAAGCTTAAAAGGTTACTTTTTTGGACTTTGGACCTACTGCTGGGATGTGTAGTCCACAAATAACTTTCCAAACACTGATAACTCAGTTTGTGGTTTGCAGGAAGTCAAACATCTCTCTCAGCCTCATTAGTTTATTTTCTGTAACATGGATGTTGCAGTAACAAAGTGTGAGTTCAGAGGTAGCAGTTTGGTGTTTGGTGCTCAAACCCTACCACTTCTTTTTACTTGGTTTGTAGCCTTGGACAAATCACATTGTCTCCATTAGTCGAGCTGGCCAACTGCTTCCAACAGTTGGCCAGCCCAGTGCTTCTGGAATATTTTCAAGCATGTTATGAGAACAAGAGTGCTTTTCTTATCTTGCTTTGTCTCCCGCAGCTGATATTTGGAGCTCAACTCTCTCTGAATGTGGAGGTTTCATCTCACTGTCAAAGTTCCTCTATGGATGGAGCTAAAATGGAACAGAGGCAGGGGTGGGAATCATGCAGCCCTCCAGATGTTGTTGGACTGCAACTTCCAGCAGCCTTCTCCAATATAGCCAGTGATAAGAAATGCTGGGAGTTCAACAAAATCTGGAGGGATGCTTAATTTCCACCTTTGTGGTAAAAGAACTTTAGGTGGGTGCTGCCAAAAGAAAAGAGAGGTTTTACATTGTGTGACTTGGAATCATAGAGTTGGAAGTCCATCTAGTCCAGCTCTCTGCCAGTACAAGAATCTTCTGTTAAAGCTCTCCTGAGAGATGGCCATCTAACCTGTTCAAAATCTTCAATGAAGACAAGTTGGCCACCTTCCAAGGTATTCTATTCCACTGCTAAAAAGTTCCTACCATCAGGAACTTTCCCTTAATATTTGGCTTCCACACTTTTTGGAGATACTAGCCATTATTATATATTTCCTTCTACTTTTCAAACATTCCAGGATGTGCAACTAACTTGAGAAAACCATTATTAAAAGTGATTTTAAAGTGCACCTGCCAAACAAGGTATATAAAAGCTCATGGTAGTGTATCTTTTTAAAGAAGCAGGAATTAATAAATGCAGCAAGAGTAATTAAATCAAGCAATTTGGGGATTCTTGCTGCCCAAAAACCACAAGAAGAAAAACTGGGGAGCATCTAATGGAACCCACAGAAGAAAGAAGAAACACATCTCAGTGCTCAAAAGATGGTTGGCTGAGATCTTGCAGCATACTCGTAGACATGATGTCATGGCTACACTCCTAATCTGACCTTCAGAACCCACCTTAAAATCTAGCCAGCTGCACTGAAGGAAGGAGTTCTGCAGAGCTTGTGAACGGAATGCTAGAGGATGACATGTCAACCCTTCTCATCAGCAAAGCCACAGAAGCAGGGATCCCTGTGAGAGTCTGTTGAAACTCCTTGGTGCGCTGTGGTTTGCTGGTGGGAGGGGGCTGGATGCACCAGCACTCTGCTCACCAGCACACAGAAATCCATCCCTTGGTGTGGATGGCTGGATTGTAAGGTGGGTTTGAGGGGCATTTACAACAAAAGCAAAGGTACCATGATCATATATGTGAATAGATAATAGTTACAAGGTTGTAAGTAACTTACGACATCACAGTTGAGTAACCAAATGCCAACCAGTTGTTTATTGATAGAAAAATATGACATGTTTTAGCCTATGTGTACCCATAAGGCCTTCTTTGGGGGCTATATAAAATGATAAAAGGATAACAAAAAAATATAACACATACCGTAAATACATATTATAAAATAATGTCACATTATATAAAATCATTATTACATTTGTACAAACTTCAGAAATTTCTGAACTCTTGAACCATTTACTGGACAAATAAAAACATGTGAGAAAGGCTGAAGGGTTTATGATTTACAGCCCTTGAAGAAGGCCTTAAGAATACACACAGGCAAAACATTTCTGTTTTTTCTACTGATAATAACCATCTTTTGAACATCTTTCTGTGTGTTTCTTGCTTCTTTTTTGAGTGCTGAGAAACCATGCCACAAATCCTAAATATGTGGCTGATTTGGTAGTTGCAGGGCTGGTATTGTGTCTGTGATCACAATTATTCTTGCTGTTCCTAGTTAGTTGGCATGTGTAAAGAAAATAATCTAAGCTAATGGAAGGTACAGGAGATTTTTAAGCTCTTTGAGGCAAGGTTAGGCAGACTCTGGAACTGCAACAGAACCTGTCAGACTTGGGCCAAGCCAGGTTAAAAGAACTGGTAATATTAGCCTGGGAAAGAGACAATTAAGGGAAGACATCACAGTAATCTTCAAACATCTAAAAGGATGCATAGAATGGAGCAGACATGCCCTCTGTTGCTTCAGCGAGTGACTCTAGAATGAATGGATGGAATTTACAGGTAAGTAAATTTTGGATAAACATTAAAAGAAATTTCTTAATAGTAGAATTTGTGCAACAGTAAAACATATTGTCTCAAGAAGTGGTGGACTACTCTTTGCTGTAAGTATCTAAGGAGTGGCTGGTTGGCCACATCCTTGGGATGGTACAATTGCCTCTTGCATTGTACATCCTGCATAAGAGACTGGATTAGAGGAATTAAATGGTCCTTACAACTCCCAGTTTCTATAACTTCTTCCCAACAGTCACTTTCATTGTTGGTGAACTGCTGCCAATTAGCATCAATTGGTTTCTGGAAAACCATGATTCTTGGCTGCAGTTTTTGTAGCAGTTCCACTGCCATCAGGATAGGGAACATACCTATGATATCACCACAAGGCCTCACAACCCCCCAGTCATTTTAAATTTCCACCCTGCAGAAAACATTTTTAGTGTCCTATCTCTCATATTTTTCATTTAGATCAGGGGTGGGATCAGCTTGTCCCATCCATTTCCATCATCAGGGACTACTTTAGTAAGTGGTCATCCCAAGTATAATCCAGAAAGGAAGATTAGGAGGGGAGGTTCTTCCATCAGGAAGTCAGCAGTAGAAGTTTTTGAAACAGATTCTGGGGTCCAGTATTGATATGTTCTAAAAATAGTTAATTAAGCAACAAGGAAGCCTCATTCCCTAACAAATTGATGTGGATGTGTTGTGATCCCTTGGGCTGGATCAGCCTGTGGGATATGTACATTCTGTCCTGGTATCTTGGATGTCCTTGCAGAACAAGGAAAAGTATATGATCATAGAGTTGGAAGAGACCACAGTGGCTATCCAGTCCAACCCCCTACCATGCAGGAACACACAATCAAAGCACTTATGACAGATGGCCATCCAGTCTCTGTTTAAAAACCTCCAAAGGAGACTCCACCACATGCTGAGGCAGCATATTCTACTGTCAAACAGCTCTTACCATCAGGAAGTTCTTCCTAAGGTTTAGGTGGAACCTCTTTTCCTGTAGTTTGAATCCCTTGCTCCATGTCTAGAGCAGCAGAAAACAAGCTTACTCCATCTTCAATATGCCATCCTTTCAAGTATTTAAATATAGCTATCATGTCACGTCTTCACCTTCTGTTCTCCAGGCTAAACTTACCCAGCTCCCTAAGCTGCTCCTCATAGAGAATGGCTTCCAGACCTTTTATCATTTTGGTCGCCCTCATCCGGACATGTTTCAGCTTGTCAATATCCTTCTTGAACTGTAGTGCCCAGAACTGGACACAGTATTCTAGGTGAGGTCTGACCAAAGCAGAATAGAATGTACTATTGTTTCCTTCGATCTAGATGCTATATTCCTATTGATGCCGCCTAGAATTGCATTGGCTATTTTAGTTGCCGCATTACACTGTTCACTCATATTCAGCTTGTGGTCTACTAAGACTCCTAGGTCCCTTTCACATGTACTGTTGTCAAGCCACGTGTCACCCATCCTATATCTGAGCATCTCATTTTTTTCTGCGTAAGCGCAGTACCTTACATTTCTCCCTGTTAAAATTTATTTTGTCAGCTTTGGTCCAGCTCTCTAATAGTAGTATAGCATATTGTATATGACCATAGGTTGTCACCGAAAGCTCTCTAATCTGTTAAAGTCATTTTGAATTCTGATCCTATCTTCTGGGATATTAGCAACCATTCCTAATTTGATGTCATCTGGCATATCTGGAGGACAGTGCAGATAACGTGCAAGATAACTGCAAGGGTATTCATATCGCAGTTCACCAAGGCCAAGTACAATTTCCAGGGCTGAGCCATGGCTCAAATTTAAATCCCACCACTGCATCTCCTGCCAAAGATTATCCATGCAGGTCATTAAACCGGAGGTTCTCTTGCAGCTTGATATCGAGATGCTGGACCCACGTGGCCGAACACCCCTGGAACTGGCTGTGTCTCTTGGGAACCTGGAATCCGCTCGAGTGCTCTTGCGACACAATGCTGCTGTGGGCCAGGAGAATGCCAATGGTTGGACAGGTATGGAAGGTTGATGGTCCAGCGCATGTTTTGCTTGTACAGTCCCTGAACTCTTCATGTAAAGAACATCAGGTTGCACTGCTTAGGAAAGAAAGGCCATTCCTTGAAACCTTTGGGAAGCTGTTCCCTGTCATAGTAGACAATATGGGCTCAAGAATGGTCTTCTTATTTGGAATAGAACAGCTCCTTATATCTTCAGCAAGTGAGTAGAGCAAGAGATTTGGAAGCTGGGCAGAAAGGCCATGCTGTTGAGGAATGAAGGATCTGAGACATCAGGACTGTGGTTGTGAGGAAGATGTAGTAAAGGTTGAGGTTTAGTACTTAGTTGTTCCACTACCATAATAGTTTCTCTCCTTTTAAGATAGGAGTTCTGTATGTCTCCTTCCCTGAACTTTTGTTTGGGGTATTTATCTTGCTCTTTCTGGCTTAGGTCCCCATAGATCTGCTGTTGCCAGGAATTGAGAACCAACTACTTGTGCCTGTTGACATTCTGGACCAATGTCACTAGGTCCAGAAGCCATTTTTGTATCCCTTAAGCCTTGGTGGGCCATATGCACATCCCCCAAACCCATGTGCCCTCTCCCTCCACATTGAAAGTAATATTCAGTTCACCCAGAAGCCCCTGCGGGGTCACGATTGGTTATTTGCAGGCTATTGTGTTCCACTTTGCTCTTTTACAAATCCAAATAGCCTTTTTTTAAGAATCAGGAAGTGACCAGTTGGCTAAAAAGATATTGGAAACCTCTCTCAAAATAGCATTTAAATTGGCAATTGCATGCCCTCAGAGGCTTCTGGGGGCATTTTCACTCCATTTTCCTCCCCAACACTGGGAGTAGTCTGCAACACCTGGGTGAACCACCCTAGGACTCTGGAGAGGGTGGCATATAGCCTGAGCTAGCATGATCATTATCCCCTTGGAAATCAGACATGTTCCTTTTGGCAAACCCGCAGGCTGTTTTGGTTCCTAGTGATTGGCAGGGAAAGTAAAAGAGAAACTTCTCTGGAATTAGAGGGGGGTGGGAAATGGATGCAGGAAGCCCTGAGCTGCTCCTTCATCTTTGCCTCTATCCTTGACCTCGATAGTCCTGCAGGAGGCCGTGAGCACAGGAGACCCGGAGATGGTGCAGCTAGTGCTCCAGTATCGTGATTACCAGCGTGCCACACAGCGCCTAGCTGGCATCCCAGAATTGCTCAACAAACTCCGCAAAGTATGTACTGTGATTTCAGCCCCTGAGAGTTTTCCACCCTCTTCCAGTGACTATAGATTTTATCACAGGGGTGCCCACCCAGGGCTCCAGTCAACCAAAGGTTGAGTGAGTGAGAGAGAAACTTTGCCAGTGGTGTTGGAATTTCCTCCTCTTATCCATAAAGCTCTGGTTGTATTTGTATTAAAACCCACACACCCCACTAGATTCTTCTCCTAAAGAGCTCCTTCTGAGCCAAGTGTGGGCACAGAACAATTGCAATGTAACTATTCCTGTGTTTCTCCTGTGTGCTGCTTCTAGCAAAGGAAGATTGTTGTGTCCCCCCTGTATTCCCTATGAAAGGAGTTGGGAGGGTGATGTATTTGAACAGCACCCTTTTAGGGTGAAACAAGGAGTAGCAACTACAAATTCCAGAAACATCAAGCCTGTCTTTTTACCTATTATTCCTCTGAAAGGGATGGATACTCTCTTGGATTTTCTAGCAACATCTAAATCTAACCAAATATTGAACTCTGATTGGCAGAGTATGACTCTGATAATAGTATAGTTGTCTGGCAAAACACATTTCCTCAAAAGAGCAGAGATTGGCTTTTCCTGCCACTTCTCACATATGTCCCCTTACTTCTGATTTTCTACCTGCCTAGGCTCCTGATTTCTATGTGGAGATGAAGTGGGAGTTTACCAGCTGGGGTAAGTAAGTTGGTATCTGGAATTTTACCTTTTGGGAATAAAGAGTACGTGTTTATAAAAGACAGAGAACTGTTCAACAAGAACAGAGTTATGATGAGGAATAAGGTTTCCTTTATGAGTGGAAAAGGACCTGACCACTCAAGGTTCCTTGGGCAAGATTTGGCCCACCAACTACCTGGTGCATATTCTGCTAGGTTTGCTGGTGCTACCTTCTTTGTTAGACGTTTAGTGGCTTTGATAAACAGCAGAGTCTATGTTTGACACATGGCATTGCAGCAGCGCCCCAGAGATTGGAGTTAGTTCTCTGGTGCAGGGATGGGGAACCTGTGGCCCTTCTGGTGTGGCCCTCCTGTTGTTTTTGAATGCCAGCTGCCATCAGTTGTGGCTAGCATGGCCAGCGGCAGGAGCTGTAACTCAACAGCATCTAGAGCAGAGGTAGGCAACTGTGACCCTCTGGATGTTTTTTGGCCTATAACCCCAAGCAGTCCTAATTAGCGGAGCCACTGCTGGAGAACTATGAGAGTTGCAATCCAGAAACATAGGGAGGGCCACAGATACTCACCCCTGATCTCACATAGACACTCCCCTCCTCTGCTCCAGAAAAACAGAAGAATTCCAGATAGATGGGGAAGGTGTCCCCCTTGGCCATAAAAACTCACTGCATATCCTTGGCAATGTCTCACAGAGTCTAACATGGTCCCTTAGAGGAAGGGTGGTGTGGCAAATAAGAAAATGATCCTGGTGACAGCTGTAGATGGGAGAAAATATGGAATATGTGCAACTTGAAAACATTATCAGTAAGAATAAAAGAAAATTATTATAAGATAGTATGGAGGTGGTGTCTAACACCAGTAAGAATGAACCAAATAAATAAAAAAGTATTCAGCACAGTGTTGGAGGGGATGTCAAGAACTGGGGATGTATATTCATATGTGGTGACATTGTAAATATGTTCAGAGATTTTGGCAAATGATTATGAAGGGGATAGATGAGATAATAGAAATAAATGTACCCTGAAATAGTGTTGTTATCAATTTATGAGAAAATACAAGAACCCCAAGCTATTAAGGATTTATTTAAAAATTTGTTAACAGCAGCAAGGTTAACAATAGCAAGGAAGTGGAAGACACAAGGCAATTATCAGATAGAGGAATGGTACAGTGAAGTATGGGATTTAACAATAAATGAGAAATTAACATGTAATGTCAAAGGAAAAAGGGAATGGTTATTAAGAAAGATTTTGGAGAATCTGGAGCAAATTTTTAGAATTTATATTAATAAAGGGGAAAGGGAACAAACCAGCATTGGAGACAATGGAATTTTGGAAAGAGGTATGAATGCAAAGTGGAGGTCCCAGGGTGGAGGGGATCACTTATATAAATATTTGCTATAATACTATTTTAAGAAGGAATATTGTGATGTGTTTATTGTAGTGTATGTATAATTTGTATGGTTTATTTCTGTTTGTTTCAATATTAAAAATAAAAAAAATTAAAAAATAAAGAAAACGATCCTGGCTGGTATGTTCCCCATTTCACTGCTTAGTTTTTCCATTCCCAGTGCCCTTGGTCTCTAAAATCTGCCCAAGTGATGTGTACCGGGTATGGAAGCGTGGGGAAAACCTGCGGGTGGACACAACCTTACTGGGCTTTGAGCACATGATCTGGCAGAGGGGCCGGCGGAGCTACATCTTTAAAGGCGAAGGTAAGCATCTCTGTTGTGTGGTGGCTGGGGAGATCAGTATGTGGTGGTGAGACGTACACCTTGGATACTGACTAGGTTCTTCCATGTCACTCATCTTCTCTTCCCTCTTGGCCAGACGAGAATGCTGTGGTGATGGAGGTCGACCATGACAAACAAGTTGTGTACACGGAGACGTTGTCGCTAGCCTTGCACGAGCCTGAGCTGATGCTGGCTGCCATGCAGCCATCTGAGGAGCACGTGGCCAGCCGGCTCACTTCTCCCATTGTCTCCACCCACCTGGATACCAAGAACATTGCCTTTGAGAGGTGAGCTTTGGCAGGAGGAAGCAGAGGTCCTGGAAATGTGTCGAGCCTGTGCTGGTGCTGGTACTGTCAATGGCTACTAGCTGCAATAAGTCTGTACTCCTTCCAGCTATCCATGGTAGTATGCCTTTGAAGACCAGCTGCTGGGGGACGTGAGCAGAAGGCATTGCCCACATATCCTGCATGTGGGCTTCTCTTAGACACCTGGCTGGCCATTGTAGGAACTAGTGAGGCATTTAGTTGTGTCCTGTATGTTCCTTCTTGTTTGTATTGTACATGATAATAGGATGAAGCCCAGGGGGCCAAAGCGGAGATGGGGATGAAGTCTTCTGGGACCTTTAGTCAGCAACTGGCTTTGCAAGAGGACAAACAGTGCCAGATTCCAGCCCACCACTAAAGTAGCCAGAAACTTTATCATACATGCCACATCTTAGCACTCCCATATTGTCTTCTGCTTGGTATTTGAGAGGCCAGACATTTCTCCCCTCAGAGGATAAGATTTGGACCACAGACTTCTACTTCCTGCTCCTTAATCTGCATTTCCAGGGGCAAGTTTCAAGGAGTGGGTTAGTGTGTGTGTGTGTGTGTGTGTGTGTCTGTGTGTGTGAGAGAGAGAGAGACAGAGAGAGAGAGAGAGAGAGAGAGATGGGAGGGAGGGAGAAAAAGGTGGCATTTGAACAAATTTATATTGTTAGGCTAGAAGAGAGGGAAGCATCTAATGTCTAAACCAGTATCCCAGTCATGCTTGACTTGGGGCAGGGATTGGTCATCTCTTGCCTGTGGGCCAAATATGACCTAAAGATGTTCTCAGCCAGCTCAGCAGCTGTTTTGCGAGGCCCTGACCCCACTATTGGTGGTTGCCCTCAGGTCAGTGCAGCGGAAAGGGCAGCTTTTCTGCAGCATTGCAGGGCAAGAATCCCATCTCTCTTCCCCAGTCTCTAACCAGAGCTGGGATTCCAGATTACCTACTGCAAAAATACCATTTCCTTTACAGCGTTGATCTGGGAACTTATGACTTAGGGAATGGGAGTTTGGAGAAGAAGATGGGAATTGGGGCAGCCTCCATCAGAGTATCCCAGGTGAGAATCCAGCTCTTAAAACCAAAATGCACTGCTGAATTAAAAGATTTTTTCCCCCTGTAGGAACAAATCGGGCATCTGGGGCTGGCGCTCAGAGAAAATGGAAAACATCAGTGGTTATGAAGCAAAGGTACAAATTTTCTTCAGTGTTCCACCTCTGTCCCTTGATGCCAAGTTTCCCAGCATGAGTATTAGAACTCCCAAGTGGCAAAGTGCAGCAGTGCTTCTAGAAAGCAAGGCTTGTTTTTGGATGGGACAAAGGGATCTCAATGGCCTTTGTGTTTTTGCAGGTTTACAGTGCCAGCAATGTGGAGCTTGTTACCAAAACCCGCACTGAGCACCTGTCAGATCAGGACAAAACACGCAACAAAGGTAAAACATACCCAAACCCACTTTACTTGTGATACACAGCTGACTCAGCTAACAATCCCTGATGCTGCTAGTGGTTCTTTCTCCATGAAACCCCCCTCAAGCACTCAACTAACTTGTATGTTATGCCCACTGTGGCCAGACCCAACCGCTGTGGAGAACAGTCTTGCCTCTTGTGTTCTACCTCAGCAGGGAATTTCTGGTATGCGTTTTCTTGCTCTAGGTTATCATTGTAACTGTGTTGTTGTTTATGCATAGATCCATCAGCAAATGAGCAGGACTGACTCCTTGTGTCAAGTTTACTATGTTAGCTCTAGTCGATCTATGCTTTCTGGTTTGGTTCTCAGTATTTTTTCCCCTTCAGTCTGCAGGCCCTTGGGCTTGTCTAAATGGTGAAAGTACTCCTCATAGAATTTGAGGAGAATACCTTTTGTCCCAGTGGGATCCTGCATCATTTTACCGTATTTGGAAGAAGTGGGGGCCAAAAACACCATATACTCTGCAGGAAAAGCCTTTGCAGCTTTTCCCAAAATTCTTTAAAAACTGTGATGGAAATGTGCATTCCTGCTCATTGGGACAGCTGATTTGCTTTGCTGTACTTTTCCAATAAGAGGGGAAGTGGAAAGCTGATTGGTTGGAGCTTGCCAGTAAGGCAGCACCCAAAACCACCATGTTGGATTTTCACCGTAATGATTATGCACTGAGGTGACGAAACAGCCTTTTCTCCCCTGTTTATTTAAGCAGGAGGTTGCATATCCACACCTTGGATTTACTTTTTTTTAAAAAAAATACTGTTTGACAGTGGCAACTGATGAGAATAAAAACTCAAGTAATTCACTTGCTCCCGCCATCTTGATTTGCAGGCATGCACATTTCAACAGCAAACACGGATAGCTTCACATACCTGCAGTCTTGAAAAAAAAACCAGAGACAAATGAAAGCTGCTGCGAATTGGCATTACTGCACACCAATCCACATTTTATCGCCTCATATAGACAAGCTCCTTGTCTTCTCATCTTCTTTTTTATCTCACCCCACCATTCACCCTGCCACCACGTGTCTTGCCATTCTTTTACTTCTCTTTTACTTCCTTCAGAGGGAATAGGATAATTGTAAGGGGTGATGGTGATAGATGATGGAAAAATTCCCAGTCATCAAAAGGTCCTGGGGTTTCAACTCTGTGATCCCTGGCTCCACTACACCACTGCTGGCAAGAAAGAAATGTTTTCAGATAAACAAAATAAATCCACTAGTAGGTGAACATAAAGTTTTCTTTGGAAAGCAGCTTGAGACTTATTCTCTGGGATGTTGTATTTTTCACCATCCAGGTTCCAAGACTCCTTTCCAGTCCTTCCTGGGAATTGCCCAGCAGCATGCTGCCCAGAATGGGGTGAGTGACAAAGTCAGATCCCTTCCATACAGGGGCAAGGCCAGTCTGACCTCGCCACATCACAAGCCATGTTGACAATATATCGGGAAGAGAGATAACAAGGTGGGAATGCTGGAGCAGGGTGCAGAGATTGAGGGTATAGAATGTTGGTATGTGCAATTACTGCAGGAGCCATCATGGTGTAGTGGTTTGAGCATCGGACTATGACTTTGGAGAACAGAGTTTGAATCCTCATTCAGCCATGGAAACCCACTGGGTGACCTTAGGCAAGTCACATGCTCTCAGCCTCAGAGGAAATCAAAGGCAAAAAACCCTCTCAACAAACTTTGCCAAAAAAACAAAAAACAAAAACAAAAACAAACCATGATATGGCCTTAGGGTCACCATAAGTTGGAAATGACTTGAAGGCACACAACAACAACAATTACTGCTGGAACCCTTTACATTAGGTGACCTTTGCACCCAACTTTTGCAGGTTCCAGTGCTGCAGTCAGCCAGCCCCACCAACCCAACATCTATTACCCCTGAGGAATATTTTGACCCCAACTTCAACTTGGAATCCCGCAATATTGGCCGCCCTATTGAGATGTCCAGCAAAGTGCAGAGGTGAGTGGGACCCAGAGGGGAACAGTGCAGTCCAGGTGAGGGGGAAGAAGCAGAACAAGAGGCCCAGATGCTGAGGGGGGCTGAGCAGGACATGTAAGTGAATGGCAAGCCTGCTCTTTCTAGAGCTTGAAGAAGTTGTTTTTTGGACTACAGTGCACAGAATGCACCAGTTGGCATGGTGACTGGCATGTAAAGTAACTTTTCCAAGCTGTGGGTCTCTCTATATGTTAAGGTTTAGAGGGAAGGAGGTGAATCGGTTTCCAGGGACCTTGATGTGTTTTTTATTTTCTAGGTTCAAGGCAACCCTTTGGCTCTGCGAGGACCATCCCCTCTCCCTGGTGGAGCAGGTGACCCCCATCATTGACCTGATGGCTATCAGCAATGCCCACTTTGCCAAGCTGCGTGACTTCATCACCCTTAAGTTGCCTCCTGGCTTCCCTGTCAAAATCGGTGAGAAATACAAAGCATAGCTGGCTGAAGGTAGGATGAGGAAGGGAGAGGGATTGTGTGGAATTGGGAGATGAACTGAAAGTATGCCGGCTGGCAGATAGCTAGAGTAAGGCAAGGGGTGATGATGGGGAGACTGACAGCCTTTGTTGTGGGGAAGGGATTGATGGCTGCTAGTCATGATGGCTTTACATTACTTCCAGAGTCTGAGGTGATCTGCCTCTGAATACCTGTTGCTAGGGAACACAAGAGGGAGGGTGCTGCTGTGTTCATACCATGTGGGTTTCTCAGGACAATCTGGTTGGCCACAGTGGAAACAGGATGCTGAGGATGCAGAGGTCCTGGGCCTGAGCCAGCAGGGCCTGTTCTAGTCTTGTAGCACAGCACTGGGCAACTGTGGCAGTAACTGGGGCCAGTTTTCACCCCTACAGCTGGGTGGGCCACATGGACATGCCACAGCTGAACCGGAAGTGACGTAATGTCACTTATGGTTTCAGCTGCACCTAAAAATCAGCCAATATTTTCACCTCCAAGAACTGTGTTTGTGTGCATTAGGAGGCATTTTGGGGTGAGTCCAGTGGTGGATGGTGATTAGCAGGACTTGTGGGGAATGCAGTGAGGCTTGCTGTCCCTTATATTCCTTCATCTCTACCATCTGCTCCATATATATTTCCCTTTCATTTTCAGAGATCCCCCTCTTCCATGTGCTGAATGCCCGCATCACTTTTAGCAACTTGTGTGGCTGTGATGAGCCGCTGAGCTCCGTGCGGATCTGTACTCCCACCCCACCACCAGGGAGCACCTCTGAGGAGCCAAGTGCTGGGGCAGAAGCAGCCAATAACACCAAAGGTAAGAGCAGGAAGCCTCCAGAAGGGCTATGCCTGGTGTATCTACCAGCTTCACAAACCAAATCCTTTTGGGGAAGGAGAAGGGTGGGAAAGGGGAAGACAAAGAGTCTTATCGCACAAGGGAAAGGAAGCAGCAGTAAAACCCGAGGGTGCATGCTTCAGCTGTTCTTTCGTTCTGGTCCCATGGGAGATGGTGGTAAAGGCAAGTCTTTTTGCTAACGGATTTTCCTACAGGACTAGAATGGGAGAACAGATGAAACATGCCAACATTGTGTGATAAGACAAGGCTATTCTTAGGCTTTACTTCCGCTTCCCTTTCCTTGTGCAATAAGCCCCAAAGAAGAAGGAACTTTTGCAGTTGGGAGAGCTAGGCAGGTAGGCTGGCAGGTTTCTGATGCAATGGCAGCTAATTCATATTGCAATGTTTAGAGATGAAGTGGAAAGTGAGTGATGTGAAAGCTAGAGATGTCTGATAATGGATAAAAAGAATGATTTTGCCTCTCTGTGGCCATGCATGTAGTTTCTGCTTCCCTGATCCCAGCATATTTTGAGAATGGCTGTATTGCTTCACAAGTGGTGATCAACATTGACTCAAAGGATCTTCTTCTGTTATCATGATGATTTCATCAGAGGTTTTCCCCTCCAACCCACGTGCACAGTGGAAATGTGAAGCACTAACTTGCCAGCAAAAAAGCAAAGCTTTCTTAGCTAGCAAGAGATTAATTTTTGCTGATCAGCCAGAACCAAATAGCAAATGGCAGAGACTATTCCATAGAGGCCTGAGAGCCACAAAGCAGATGTATAATTATCTGAGGTAGAACTTCATGCCTCTGATGAAGTAAGTAAGGGCTGGTCTGTTATTTTTCCATAATAAATGTATTAGTCTTCACAGGCAGGGGTAGCCAATTTTCTGCCTCTGAGATCCACTAGGGGGCTGCACAAACTGCCAAAACTGCCTCCCCCATGAAAGAAAACCATAAATGGTTGGAAGTCCACTTCTGATTCTGAAAAAAGGGTCTTTTTGATGTTAAACAGGGCAGTTGGGCCCTGCAACCAATTTAAAAAGTGAAGTGCTACTCCTGGAGGTTTCCAAGAAAGACAATTCACCCTTTTAAAAAAAAACAGAGAAAGGGTGGCTTGGAGGAATTTGGGTGTGGAGCAGGTGCCACAAAAACAGCCTCTGGGGGTTAAATGCAGCCCCAGGGCCCCAGTGTGCCTGCCCATGGTAGATAGCTGTACTACTCAAAATGGTGGTCCATGGACTGGTGCTGGTCCATGAGCCATATGCTATTGTTCCTGAAGAGTTTCTGGATGGTTGTCTAAACAGCAAAAATAACCCTCATGGAATTTGCTGGGAATAAAACCTGTCTGAATGTGATCCCGCATCAATCCACTGTATTCGGAAGGAGCGGGGCCCAAAATGGCAAAAACACTGCAGGAAAAGCCGCAGAGGTTTTTAAAAAACAGCAAGGGGAGTGTGCATTCCTGCTCATTGGGACAAGCGATTCACTTTGAATTACTTTCCCATAGGAGAGGAAGCACAAAGCTGATTGGCCACGTGAATGCAGGGGACAGGGCTTGCTAACAGGGCAAGTGCCCACTGCCACCATTTTGGATTTTCACCTTTGCGAGGAAAATGATAAATGTGTTGCGGTTTTTTGTTTTTTGTTTTGCTTTTCTGTTAAATTGAAAAATTGCTCTAGCGCACCTTAAACTTTTTTTTAAAAAAGTTTGGTGGCAGCAAATTGAGGTAAGTACAAATGTGAGTAAGTCACTTGTGGCTGCCATCTTGCATGTGAAGCTCATGGGGGCAAAAAAAACCGTTAAAGCAAGTTGCTGCTGCTGTGAAATGCCATTACTGTGAGACACTCTGGGGGGTTCGCCTCAGTAAACGGGCCCAAGGAAAGAAAGAAACAGTTGTAGCCAACAGATGCAAGCATGGTCCTAGTCCCTGGACCATTGGGGGGGAGGAAATTTCCAGACTCCCACAGCAGATAGTTCAAGAAGCACCCGTGTATTGGATGCCATTGGAATCAGACTGAGTTTGTCCAGGCACGTTGCAGTCTCTCCACTGTGAATGCCTGTTACTTGTCTACCCACTTGAACTGAGTTCAAGGAGTCCATGGAACACTGTCAATTTGGTTGGTTGGTTTTGAACGTCATGCTTTTTGTTTTGTGTTGTTTTGCCTCAGGATCTTAATGAATTTCATGCTAATTTAGCCAAGCACCCTGCCCTTTCTGTTGATCAGCCTGAGATGAATGAACTCTGCTACGTTGTTGCCATCTTCTTTCATCTCAGGCATCCCTGGGGAGGGTCAACACATTCTTCTTCTCTTAGGAATGCATTTAAATAGCTCTTATTTTAGATTGGGAGACCCATGTGGTATAGTAATTTGAGTATTGGTCTAGGACTCCAGGGGATCAGGCTTCGAATCCCTGCTTAGCCATGGAAACTCACTGGGTGAGCTTGAGCAAATAACACTCTTTAAGTCCAAGAGAAGGTCAATGACACACCTCTTCCGAATAACTCTTGCTAAGAAAACCCCATGATGCCTTTGCTTTAGAGTTGCCAAAAGTTGAAAATAACTTGAATGCAAACAACCGCATTTTAGATGCCGAGAATGAAGCAGGGATGAAGGGATTAGTCTTTGGTGGCAAAGAAAATAGAGGGTGTTTTTTAAAGTGGCTGGCAGCAGGCTTACCATTGTTCTGCCTTTCTTCTTGGCCCCAGTGTACCCTTTCCCCTGTGAGGTGGACCCGTCAGTATTTGAGGTGCCCCAGGGCTACACCATGCTGGGTGCGGGCCGTACAGAGCCCATGAGGGATGAAGATGATGACTTACTCCAGTTTGCCATTCAGCAGAGCCTCTTGGATGCTGGTACAGAAACAGACCAGGTGAGTGGGGAGGCATGTGGGCAGTGGTGATCCAGTCCCTTTTAGCAGGGCTAACTGGTTCTTGCAATCAAGGCATGTGGTCCCAGGAAGGTTGTGTGGGCACCAGGGTGAGGTTGGATTGGGCGATGTAGCAAACCATTTCCCAGGGGTTGGCATCAGTAGAGAAGATGTTTGGCTGTCATTAGCAGAATGCTTTGCAATCATTAGCTTTATCCTTAATTATTTTAAACTTCATTTTTACAAACGTGCTAGGAGAGGCAGTGGAATCTGAGGCTGACAACATGGCCTACTCAATGCCATCTGGAAAGTCCATGAGTCAATGCATTCTTCCATGTGTGAAATTGTTACCTGTGACTACAGGGCCAATCCTCTTTCTGTATTCTCCATTTTAGTGTGTTCACTCTTGTATATTATACCACCAGGTCACTATCTGGGAAGCTCTGACCAACACAAGACCAGGATCCAATCCTCCATCCTACGATGAGGAACTACAGCTGGAACGGTGAGTGTTTATCTGACAGCAAGGAGGCAGTAGTATGGATTCAGTTTTGCACCCTATACAATATCAGTACAGTTTTACACATTATGCAGTTAGGAAGCCACAATTCCTCTGAGGTAATTTCTCAGGGATACGTTCTGGCTGTGAGTGGTACCAGAGCCAGCAGTGGGTAAGAATGGGACCCCCTCCCTCCTGACTATCACCCTTTTTTCCCTCTCCATCTTTATTTCTGTCTCCATCTTTATTTCTTAAGAGAGGAAAGAGAAATAATACATTGGGTAGGTGATGATCTTCAGTTCATTACTAACCTCCCTTCCTTCTTCCCTCCCTCCCACACTCACACTCACATAGACACAGATCTGCAGAGACATGCAACATCCATTTGCACACATATCTGGCCTCCCTGACAGTCTCTCTCTTGTTCTTCTTGGTCAGTAGCTAGGATAGGAAGGAACAGATGGGGCTGCAGTGAAGGGATAGGGGCTGCATCAAATAAAACTGAGGACCACAGAACAGATTTCAGGCCAGAAGTTGCCCCCTTTTGTGTACAATTGTGTAAATTAAGGCAAATTTATATATACATACAGAATTTCTTGTGCAAGTCAAGGGAAGGAGCAAAGACCTATGCATGCTGCTGAAGCTTTCCAGCTGTTGGACAGCAAACTTAGCAGTGGCTTCTGTCATATCAGTGTGGTTGTCTCCCAAGCAGATCCATGTTGTATTTTCTTCCAAGGGAAAGCAAGGACCAGTAGGAAGCACAGCCGCACCCTAATTTTTAAAATCTTACCTGGCTGTTAGTACAATTTTAATTGATTGCTAAATGGCATATAGTGAGAAACAGTATTCTGAAGTGACAAGCATATTTCTGTGTTCTGAGACTATGCACACATTCCCCAAAATGTAGTTTTGGTCACCACTCTATATGTCTGATGTAATGAACTCAAGCCCATGAAAAACTTATGACACAAAATGATTGTAGTGATTTATGATTTGTGGTCTGTTTTGCTAGCATTAGAAGTAAACTACTGATGTTTGAAAGAATAGGTGTTAATACTCTCATGGTGACATAGGAGTGGTGCAAGCCTTGGCTGGGATGTAGTCAATTGCAATGTAAGATGAATCCCTGCAGAGTGCATGCAGGGACATGCTTCAGGCTTACAATAGAGCAGAATTAAATGGAACAATATGGGGAGTGACCAGTGGATAAAAGAAACTCCTGGTTCACGCTCTTACCTTGGAGCCTTTTCTTCTGTACATGAAAAAGCCTCCTCCTCTCTCCTACATCTCTTGCTACCCAGCAGTTTCCAACCATAAAGGAACATGATGACCCAGGGGAAACAAGAGGAAAGGACTGGGTAAAAAGGCATATGTTCCAAATTAGCTCATTCAGATAAGATGAAGGTTGGGTCTACACTGCTGAAGAAAATTCAGCTTCCCATTGCATTTTCCTGGTCCATGGTAACCCCGCTAATGCCACTACACGGCATAACCAGCCTCACATTTCCCCCTGGTGAACTCACTTCAGTGTGAGGGGGAGGTCCACTTCTCTGTTCCCTCACATTATTTTCAGCCACATGGCAGTCTTGACTCTGCTGTTTTTGCCTTCCCAGCATGCAAAAACCTATCAACCTTCCTTGTTGCCTTAGTTGTTTATCTGTCAATCTAATGACCCACCTTGCACTGATTGGATGCCTTCCCCATCCAATCCCCTTTGCTACTAGTGGGTGATCATCAATAAGGGAGGGAACTTTAAATGTCTCCCAACACACACAGGTATACACACACAAAATAAAATGTTTCCTTCTCCTTCTCCTTGGGGCTGCTGCCCCCAGCCCAGCCATAAGATCTATGGCGAGAGGGTAGTTTAGGCTACCCCCTCCTTCTTCTTCCCCCTGCCCAAGCGTGGGAGTGACCCAGTGAATGAGCCTGTGAGCATGTACCATCTGATCCCTCCATCAGTCTGGTGTTGACTTTTTTCTACAATTTATGTATGGGGATCACTGCATGAGTGTGTGAGCAAGCGACTGACTGAGCCCACCGAGGTTGGGGAGATGGATGAGGAAGAGGGAGGGGCTGCATGCTTGCTAGCTCATTCATTGAACCTATCACAGGGTTTTCTTGGCAAGATTTCTTCAGAGGGGTTTTGCCATTGCCTTCCTCTGAGGCTGAGAGAGTGTGACTTGCCCAAGGTCACCCAGTAGGTTTCCACAGCCAAGCGGCGGATTCAAACCCTGGTCTCCAGAGTCATAGTCCAACACCCGAACTACTACACTGCATTGGCTCTATAGCATGCACGCAGCTTCTTATAATGTATAACTCTGAGCCTGAATGCCCAGGTTTCAGCAGTAGCCAGGAGTGCATTTGCACAATTAAAACTAGTGTGCCAGCTGTGCCCGTTCCTTGAGACGTGAGATCTGGCTATGGTGACACGTGCCTTGATTGCATCCTGTTTGGATTACTGTAACACACTCTCCATGGGTCTGCCTTTGGAAACTGTTCAGAAACTTCAGTGTGTCAAGAATGCTTACTGGGCTAGTTATAGGGAGCATATAACTCCCGTGTTAAAACAACTCTACTGGCTCCCAGTTCGTTTCCGGGCACAATTCAAAGTGCTGATCTTGGCCTATAAAGTCCTATATGGCTTAGGTCCAGACTATTTGAAAGATCGTACAGTTGCCCCTCCACATTTGCGGCTTTCACACTCGCAGTTTTGATTATTCACGGTTTAGCCCCGAGCCCCTTCGGGAAGGTCGGCAAGAGGCGGGGCAACCTCCTGCCTGCGCCTTCCCCGGCCTTCCAGAGGCGGCTCCAAGGCTTCAAAGCCCGGGAGTCCGCTCATGAAGGCCGGGGGGGGGCAGCCTCCCTCCCTCCCGCTGCCCTCCCCGGCCTTCCTAAACAGGCTCCGGGGCTTCAAAGCCCCAGAGTCCTCTCAGGAAGGCCATGGGGTGGCAGGGCAGCCTCCCGCCTGCTGCCCTCCCTGGCCTTCCTAAGCGGGCTCCGGGACTTCAAAGCCCCAGAGTCCGCTCAGGAAGACCAGGGAGAGGCAGGGCAGCCTCCCTCCCTCCCTCCCGCTGCCTTCCCCAGCCTTCCTAAGCAGGCTCTGGGGCTTCAAAGCCCCAGAGTCCACCCAGGAAGGCCAGGGAGAGGCAGGGCAGCCTCCCGCTCGCCCGTCCCCCTCCCCCCTCCCCAGCCTTCCTAAGCGGGCTCCGGAACTTCAAAGCCTCGGAGTCCGCTCAGGAAGGCTGCAGGGAGGCAGGGCAGCCTCCCTCCTGCCTGCCCGCTGCCCTCCCCGGCCTTCCTAAGAGGGCTCCGGAGCTTCAAAGCCCCAGAGTCCACTCAGGAAGGCTGCGGGGAGGCAGAGCAGCCTCCTGCCCGCCTGCCCACTGTCTTCCCGGCCTTCCTAAGCGGGCTCCGGGAAGCCCCGGAGCCCCCTTAGAAAGGCCGGGGAAGGCAGTGGGTGGGCGGGCGGGCAGGCAGGCAGGCAGCTGCCTTGCCTCCCCGCAACCTTCCTGAGCAGACTCCGGGGCTTTGAAGCCCCAGAGCCCCCTTAGGAAGGCCGGGGAGGGCAGCAGGTGGGCGGGCGGGAGGCTGCTCCACTAGAGGGCAATGTCCCATAGATATACAGTTGTCCCTTCACATTTGCTGGGGTTTGGTTCCATGATCCCCTCCCCGTGAATACCCAAATCCATGAATACTCAAGTCCCATTATATGCAATAGCATAGCAAAATAGTGTCCCTTATATAAGATGGCAAAATCAAGGTTTGCTTTTTGAATTATTATTTTGTTAAGAATATTTTCAAGCCGTGAATACTTACATCCATGAATGCCAAATCTGTGACTATGGAGGGACAACTGTATATATAAGTGAGCTAGGCCAAATCTCACTCTTTTCTTCTTGTGAATGCTGATGCCTGGTGAAGCGGTTTGTCCTTCAATTTTAAATATTTGTATATAGTGCAACTGTTTGACTTTGAAGATAAAAGTGCCTCCTGCTTATTTGGATGTCAAACACTCTATGTGTGAGTATTCTTGGGAACAAGTTGCTACTAAGTCTGCTGAGATAGTTTTTGGCTTCTGCCAGGGACTGAGTGTCCTATCATCCCCTGACAAGTTTATCTATCTGTAATGCAGTCTTCCTCTTTTCCTACTGCCTTCTACCTTGTCAAGCATCATTGTCTTTTCTAATGAGTCAGGTCGTCTCATGATATGTCCAAAGTATGACAGTTTCAGCTTTCTAGGGTTCTAGGGAGAGTTCAGGCTCGGTTTGCTCTAGAACCCATTTATTGGTCATTTTGGCAGCCTGTAGTATCTGTAAACCTCTCCTCCAGCAAAACATTCCAGATGAATTTATTCTCTTGCTATTAGTTTTCTTCACTGTCCAACTTTCACAACCATACATAGAAACTGAAAATACTACAGTAAAGAGGTTCCTAACTTTATTTAATCATATATCTTTGCACTTGAGGATCTTGTCTAGTTCTTTCACAGCTGCCCTAATTGGAACATTAACAGACAATCTATGGAAGAAATGGGTTGACTATGGGACTTATCCTTTGGATCAATTAATTAGTCCAGACCAAGAATTTGTGTCTTTTTCAATATGGCAGTCACCCACAGTTACCCACAGGTGCACTCTGGCAGTATTTATGTTTTCAACATCTTTTGGTGTCTCTGTATTGGACCATCAGCTCTGTGTGCTTCAGCCACCCGTGTTGTGTTGGAAACAATCAACCATATCCTGAGAGAAACTGATAAGTCTAGTTTATAATGTTTGTTGGATATTTTATATTAATAAAATTATAGTTGAGTGGAACAAAGAGATTGTTCTGTGCAAAATAACCAGTGGAAAACTGCCCTCGCTTCAATATCTAAAATCTCTTTAGAGCTAAAATTATGTTTTGTCCAGCAAAGATGGATGTTTAGGTTGTGCTGAATGTCATTACATCTGTTTCATCTAAGTGTTGGTGATGTAAGGCCAATAAGATTTCCTTGTGATATATGAAGTAGCTGTATTTGGTGGTTACTCTTTTTGGTTGGATGTGTTACAGTGTATTAATTTCGTATTACAAAAATTGTTGGCATTTGTAGATGCACATGTTCTTCTAAATTAGTTTCCTGCAATATGCAGTTGAACTAAGGGTCAATGTTGCTAGATTCCATGTGCTTTTACAGTTGCAAAAGACTTAAGCTCCAAGGTTGGCAAGATAAATATTGTTAAATGTTCAAAAGATCTTAATACTTTAGCTACCCATGATCATGGTGTCTATAGATGTCAACTTCAAGAAAATGCATTTGGAAATATGGTCGACTTATATCAGTGTATATGTTTGGCTCTTGTTCATATCCTATGTACTTCCCTTTCCCTTTTTTCCTCCTTCCTTTTTTTAAAAAAAATTGATTTAAAAGTATGATTTTAAAAAGAAACACTTCTTTAGGAACTTAAGAAGCTGCTATACACTGAATTGGGCCCATGTGCTATCTAGCCCTTTTTGGTTCTCTTTGGCTGGCAGGAGTGGCATTCCAGAGTTTTTTCATACTCCTACCTGGTATTTTCTGGTGGTCTTCCACCCCAGTAATAACCAGGCCACACCTTGCTTAGATTCTGATATCATATCAGGGGTGTTCAAGGCGACAAATATTCTCTTTATTTTCCCTGGCAGCCAGCAGGCTCAGGGCTGTTGTATGGGATGAGGAAAGACCCAATTTGGCCTGGGTGCAGCTTGGATGCGACTGGCTGGAGCAGGCCCTTGGAGTGTGACTAGGCAGCTGCTGGCTGCCCTGTTTGCTGATGGCTATTTCTTACTCTCCCCCTATCCACATCACCCTCTTTCCTCCCAGGGCTATCCAGGAGAGCATGTTCCTTCAGTCGGGGCCAGGTCTGGGCACAGCAGAAACAGGAGGTGGCAATGGCGGCCCTCCTCCTGAAGGCAGCCCAGCTCTCAGCAACAATGGGGGCAGCTCCTCAGCCTTGCCTCCGCCCTACCCTAGCTTCGACGAGCAGCTGCGCCTGGCCATGGAGCTGTCATCAAGGGAGCAGGAGGAACGGGAGCGCCAACGCCGGGAAGAAGACGAGGAGCTGCAGCGCATCCTCCAGCTCTCCCTGACGGAGAAGTAGCATCCCAGCCTGCCAGCAAAGGGGCCCCTAGCCTCCCTCAAGCCTCACACCTCCCAGTCTAACTGTCCTTGCCAGTCATTGTATTATTTTAACCTCTTGGGGGGGGGGGTTCCATGCTTTGCCCCTTTCCCATTAGGAACAGGCTGGACATGAGAAGACAGCACCTTCTACATTTCCTGGGACTCACTTGGTTCCATCCTCTGGTATTATTTCCTGTAATTTTTAAAAAATTGCTTTATATCCTCATTCTTCACTGAGGAAATGTTTTATACAGTGTAGAGAGGTGGGGTGTGGAGAGAAGAGGAGCAGCAGAGAGAAAAGAAGCAGAAAAAGAGGAAGAAGTCAAGGAAATTCTTATCACTCAGTAGCAGTGTGACATTTTGAAAGACTGAAATAAGTGCACAGCTGTCTCTTTCCTCACAAGAGGGTTTGGTTTGCTAGAGATGGAGCCACAGAGAGGGGCGGGTTGAATTCTGAACCATGGTGCATTGATGTTTGCAGTGAGACCTGAAGCCAGGCTCAAGTGTGATGAATAATTTTTCAGCCCCCATTTCCCCCTCCCTCCTCATTGTGAGCTGCTGCTCTTCCTCCCACCCCTACGTTTAATTTATTTTATTTATATCTCTGAAGATATATACAGAAAAAGGGGAGTGGGAGCCAGTGTATTTTTTTTAACTGAACCCAGTGGGTCTAAAGGGAATAGCTGTGCCCACTCTGGAGTGGCTTTCTCCTGTTGTCTGGGGACCAGGAGCAGCAAGGGGGCTTTGAGCAGCAGGAACTACTAAATAAAACTAAGAAACCAGCATTTGCTCTTTTGTGGTCGCCCTCCATTTCTTCTTTCTTGGCCTCAAGTTGTGAGTCTGTCACATAAAACATAAACTTGGTCTGCTGGGATTTCTGTGGCTCCTCTTACAATATTTCATGTTGATTATGAAGCAAGCTGATTTATTCATTACCAGGGAGGACAGCTTGTGGCCCTCAGGTTGTTGGAGTCCAGCTGCCATCAGCCTCACAACTAAGCCAGTTGTGAAGGATACAGGGAACAGGAGAGCTGGAGGATCACACATTGTCTATTCCAGGGATTTGGGGGCACTGTGGATTCTGGTCTTCTCAACAGCAACTTGCAGTTTGAATAACAATGTGGCATTTGCATGATTTGGCCTATGAAGTGACTTGAATGTTGATAGCAAAGTAAGGACACTGTGCTCATCAAACCTTCAGTACTTGTATCATACCAAGTTGAACACAGCCTGGTGCATGGTGTCCTTCCCAAAGTTGGTTCCCTCTGGGAGCTGCTGTGTGGCAGGCACTGGCATCCCCAGAGGATCAAAGGACCATGCCCACTCCATTTATGACAACCCCTGCAGGCCACACACCATCATTTTTCTGATCCAGTCACATTTGGGTTGGGGGGGGTTCAGGTGCAATTCCTCCCCCCCCCCAAAAAAGCCTCCCAGTGATTAGAGAATTGTACTTTCTGAAGACCTCTGGGACCATCATTCTCCATTTTATCACATACACCATGAGGGGGATGAGGTTTTCAGGGGAAACACAAAATGCCCCAGGTTATATGCAGCCTGAACAGTTTCCACTCATGATGTATCGTGTCCTTCAAGTCTAGCAATGGGCAACTTATGGCTCTCTAGATGTTGAACTTCAGTTCCCATTATCCCTCTACATTGGGTCTACTGACTAGGTCTGAAGGGAGTTGACAAACAAACACCCTCATTTTTACGATTACAGTACAAGCAGGCAACATAAGTAGGACCATTCCATTTGTTAGAAACTAGAATCCTCCAGTAAAAAACTAATCTGCTTATCTTAAACCACTGTGTGAAAGTTTCTGACACTCCTCCATAGCCCTCACCATCTCCTTAGTCACAATGCTCCAGGGCCAGTATAACCAACAACTGCACATTTTCTCTGTCAAAGGCTGTCAGTCTTATACTCCTTTGGCTCCATCCCTACCATTATGAATATTATTTTTTTATTAGTCATTTATACCCTGCTCTTCAGCCACAAGGCTATCAGAGCGGCTTACAAATTGTTTTAAGCAATAGCAATTTACACATCTACACTGCATTAAGCACTTTCCAATGTGTGTTAGCTAATTGCCCCCACAAGCCGGATACTCATTTTACTGACCTACGAAAGGATGGAAGGCTGAGTCGACCTTGGAGCCCTCTTTGCCCTAGTACTATTTTTTTTCTTGGACCTTGTTTTCTTCAATTCCATTCGTCTTTGTTTTAGTCAGGCCCCTGCTTTTCAGGATGCAGCCAAATTTATTCCAGTTATGGGGCACCCATGCCCTTCCAGATGTTGCATTAGGATTTCCATCAGCTCTATCCATACATAGCACAGTGAAGGGTTTTCTAAGTGCTGCAGTCCAGTAACATCTGGAGGGCCACATGTTCCCACCCTCCTTGTTCTGCTTTCTGAACAGCTCTCTCCTAGCACTCCTCTCTGTTTATCCCCATAGTGTGTAGTCTCTCTTGGGCTTAACCTAGTGTGAGTAATAAGAATCCTCCAGATTTACCCTTTGCCTTTGTTTTCAGTCTCTTCTGCCCTTTCTCTCAAGCCACTACCTCTTTTGGCTGGTTCCTCTTTCTCCAGCCACTGGCTGTTCTGTTTATTTGTGTTCATTGGCACACCCTTCCTTGCGTTTGTATCCCTGCAAACTTGAAAGGTGGGTAAAGACCTCTTGAGGCTCTTTGTCTTGCTAAAGCCACGCTCAACCCACATTCACTTGGGAAGATGAGCTACAGCTCTGTGATGGAGCACATGCTTTGCATGCATAAAGTCCCAGGTCCCATTGCTAACATCTTCAGGTAGAGCCACAAGGTCTGGAGACCTGGAAGCATCTGCCAGTCACTGTATACTGCACTAGATAGGCCAATAGTCTGACTTCTTATTGGCTAAACTTTTATTTTAAATGTTATAAGCTGCCTTGGGTCCCTTGGCAGAAGAAATGTGGGATATAAATAAAATAAATAATAAATGTATAACACAACTTCCTAATTGTAGTACTGGGCCATGAAGTGAGTTGTAATTCTCTACATTGGACTGGCTTACAGGATTTGAGGTATGGGTAGGTGATGAGAGCAGATTATTAGGGACTCCAGAATTAAACCCAGAAATTCTGCATGTACCTCTTAGGAGCTTTAACTTAGTCTCTTCCAATCACAGTATGAAAGAGGTGCCTTTTAAGAATGTAACTCCCAACATGTTTCATTGGTCATGCACAGCAGCATGCTGCCTGTGACAATTCTGGGAGTTGTGGCACAAAAAAGTAACTTTGCTAGCTCTGATTCTATTCTACCAACATCTCTACCCAGAAGCTGGATCTCAGTACAGAACAAACAGTAAAAGAGGCTGAGGTGTGGTATTTGTACGTCCCCTTTCATTTGTTCAAAAGCATTTGCAGAGCAAATATAATCCAAGCTTTGACCCCAGCTATTCTAGTACAGGCAAAACAACAGCAGCGTATATTGACCCATGAAAGAAATTAGCACCATTATGAATTAGATGTTCTCCATTCACGCTGTACTTAGCATACTAAACTAAATTTTTTGGAAGTTTAATGAAATCACTGTGGAAATGGTAGTGTGAACTATGTAAGGTTTAAATTTCAGTTACAGGATCATTTTTTAAAAATCCCCCAACAAAGGACTATTTGTTTGAAATGCTTTGGGACAGCTGGTTTTAGTTAAAGCTTCCTCCTGCGCCTCTTGCAATTTGAGCTTGGCCTTCCTCATCATGGGTCCCCATATTGACCACACCAGCTGGGGCTGATGGGAGTTGCAGGCCCAAAGTTCTGGACCTGTTTAAAGATGTTTAAAGAGACAAAGCAAGAGCTTAGCTGGATCAACTGCTGGCAGCCTTACCCATCACCCCCAAAACATGAGGATATCAGCCACCCACTCCACTGTATCATACAGTTTTGAGGCTGGCTTTGTGTTCCCTTTTGATCTCCTCTCTTGGGTTATGTCAGCTGGCAGCTTCTGTGCTCTGGATTAGGAAGGTGGCTTCATTTTTTGGGGGGGGGGAAAAGTGGGAAAGTGAGATTTTACAGATTGTGCTTCCTCTGCTTCAGTCTGATGTTTGGCTTTTGGCTGGACCGTCTGCTGAGTCATTCTGCATA
This sequence comes from Gambelia wislizenii, assembly GCA_030847615.1. Taxonomy (NCBI): domain Eukaryota; kingdom Metazoa; phylum Chordata; class Lepidosauria; order Squamata; family Crotaphytidae; genus Gambelia; species Gambelia wislizenii. The sequence goes on along the minus strand of JAUMIR010000001.1, from coordinate 338,214,954 downwards.
GCAACTAGAAAAATATAGCAAGGCGTGGATAGAACTTACACCTGGACAGCATCTTCTGTTTTAACTCCAGACTCTGCCTTAGCAGCGAGGTTTAAAATATAGATGCGTGGAAACAAACAAGTATTTGTTAATTTGTCCCCCCCCCCCCCAATAATCAGGTCATACTCAGTGGCCTATGTAACGGCTACACAGATAGAAACATAAAGTCTGCTTTTTTACTTGGTTTTTCCTCCTCCTTCACGCCACCCTAACAGCCACAGTGCAGAGCTGTTGGACTTCCTTTCAGCCTGCAGGTTCTTGCTCAAGAGGTCTGCTGAATTTCTAAAGAGGGGGGTGGTGGCGACTGGGGAAGGTAGCCTAGCAGCTTTAGGTGGAAGTCTTGACATGAACGGGCCAGTTATGTGAGGAATAGGAATATGTTGCAGTTCTATGGGAAAGTGGTGGTCGTGGGGCACTCTGCATGCCCTCAGAGGTGCTCTCCTTGTTTTTAACCACAGTATGGAAGCCTGGCATTCCAAATAGGTGTTGGGTTTGAGCACTGTCCCGAAAGAAGGGAAGACAAGAGGGGGATTCTGCTTTGCCCAGACCTCACTTGGAATGCTGTGTCCAGTTCTGGGCACCACATTTCAAGAAGGACATTGACAACCTGGAGCATGTCCAGAGGAGGTTGACCAAAATGGTGGGAGGTCTGGAAGCCATGCCCTATGAGTAGCTTAGGGAGCTGGGTATGTTTAGCCTGGAGAAGAGAAGGTTAAGAGGGGACATGATAACCATGTTTAAATATTTGAAGGGATGTCATATTGAGGATGGAGCAAGCTTGTTTTCAATAGGTCTTTATTACTGTGTTAAATTAAGGCATCATGTTTAGTTTAGATGTACTTGCTTTTCCACTCACCTTTAAGCCCAGCCCTTGACTGGCGTCAGCTAGGTCACCCTTTTCTCCCTTCAACCCATTCACACCAGGATGACCCTGCAAAGAAGAAATAAAGCAACAGGATCAGTATACTGGGCCTTTAGGTTATGCAGCATTAATGAAGAAATGGTGCACCTAGGCACCGTAATCATCATCATCATGGAATACTGTGTCCATTTCTGGGCACCATAATTCAAGAAGGATATTGACAAGCTGGAACGTGTCCAGAGGAGGCAACCCAAATGGTGGGAGGTCTGGAAACCCTATGAGGAGCGTCTTAGGGAGCAGGGCATGTTTAGCCTGGGGAAGAGAAGGGTAAGAGGTGACATGATAGCCATGTTTAAATATTTGAAGGGATATCATACTGAGGATGGAGCAGGCTTGTTTTCTGCTGCTCCAGAGACTAGGACACAGAGCTATGAAGGCAAACTACAAGAGAAGAGATTCCACATAAACATTAGGAAGACCTTCTTGAGGGTAAGAGCTGTTCAGAAGTGGAATGCACTACATAGTGTGGTGGAGTTTCCTCTTTTGGAGGTCTTTAAGCAGAGGCTGGATGGCCATCTGTCAGGGAAGCTTTGATTGTGTATTCCTGCAGGGCAGGGGGTTGGACTAGATGGCCCTTGAGGTCTCTTCCAACTCTATGATTCTATGAGGAGGAATAATAGGAACTACAGGGAGAGGCTGGGTTGGTGGCTGGCAAGGGCGCCCTCGCAGCATGAGCCACCAGCCCCTTTCTCGCTCCTCCTCCAGCCTGTCGTTTGTAGTGGGGGCGGCGGCGGGGCTCCTCCGGGCTGCTCCTTTAAGATCCCCTCCCCTCCCCTCCCCTCCCCCAAAGGCCGGTCCCCTTCTCTTCGCTCCGCCGTAGCTCTGCGCTTCCCGACTCCGGAGGCAGCCCGGTCTACCCGCGTAGAAAGTTTTCCGGCCAGCCGGGTGGCCCCCTCCCGCGGGGCGAGTGAATGAGCGGCCCAGCCCGCCGCCCGCCCCCTGGAGGTAGTCTGCGGCAGCGGCGGCTCCCCGTGGCCCGCCTGTCTGTCTCTCCGGCGCGGCGCGGCGCGGCTCGGCAGGGAGCAGACGAGGAAGGGCGCCCGCCTGAGCCCGGGCATGGCGCTGGTGACCGTCTGTCGCTCCCCCTCGGGGAGCGGCCACTCGACACCCACCGGCTGCAAGGTGAGCCCCGTCCCCGCTCTGCTCGCCCCTCCGCAGCAAGCGAGGCGAATGCATTACCTCTGAGCACCTCCCTTGGAGGTGGCCGCTCTCTCTTGCCTTCATAACACCCCCCCCCGGCTTTTCGGTCTCCTGCTCCCGCATTCCCGAATTGGAGGACACGACACGGATCTTGAAGTCGTGTGAACGGGGCTTGGGGCAGCCAGGCAGGAGCGGGCGGGCCCCCCCGGCAAACTACCCCCCGCTTTGTTGGGTCACCTCCCTGAAGGGGGAGCTGTAGGAGGTGGGGAGGAAACGGGAGGGGTTTTTTTTAACCGTGTGTGTGTGGGGAGATGTCGTGTGAGCACGAGAAAGAGCAAAATAAATAAATAAAATAAAAATAAATCTCATTTTTCTTCAGTCCTCCTTCCTTTCCCAGTAGAGGGAGCCGGGTGGAGGGAAGAACCTGGAGGAGGCAGACGGGAGAGGGTGGCTTGGGTTGTTCTCAGATTCCCTGCTCCGTCTCTGTAGTCTGTAGACCTGCGAGGAAAACCACCTCCTCCTTATTTATTTATTTTATTTATTCAGACAGACCTGCAGCCCTTTCGCCTTAGGTGATTCGGGAGCAGCCACAGATCAGCTTAAACAAAGGCCCTTTCACACTAAACAGTTATACCGCTATGATTCCACTTTAACTGCCATGGTTCCATCCTGAGGGATTTGTAGTTTTGGGAGGGATTAGAACAGTTCTGGCTGAGAATTTTAAATGTCCCTTCCTGCACTGCAGATCTCAGGATTCCCTAGGATGGAACCATGGCAGTTAAAGTGGAATCATAGCAGTATAATTGTGTAGTGTGAAAGGGCCCTTGTTTAAGCTGATCTGTGACTACTCCAGATTTTAATTGTAGCTTTGTTCTTTTATTTGTGTTTTATTGTTCGCCTGTGTGAGTGCTGTTTTTAGTGGAAAGGTGGGCTATAACTTTAAGAAAAAATAAGCAACTCACTGCCACTCTGGGAGCAATCTCTCATCTCTTATAGGGCTGGGGCACTGGTTTCCCTGTGGGCTACTGAGGGTCAGAAGCCAGGAGATATTTTCTGCAGAGGGTTCACCCTACCAATCATTTCTTTATGTATACTTTGAATCAGTTGCCTCCTTAACAGGAATGGCCTGTTTCCACTGCTCATATGCTCATACATGTGATCTATTACTGTTATCACTGCTGCCATGTTCACAACCAGTCCAGCCAAAGAATGGCAAAATGGTGATTTGAAAATTTAAAAAATAATAAAATAGTTACCCTTTCCATGGAAGCATGGTTTTATTTCAGGTTTTGGGAACATGCTGTCCTCCTCACATGTTGCAGCACCCCTTAATTTCCTCACTGTGTTGGCTGAAAGACCATAAGTTGCCCTGCCCCATGAAGGCCATTACAATAAAACTGAAGAAGAGCTCCCCATTGGAGTTAGTAATAGTGACTACAAAACTAGGGGTGGCATTTTTCTGGTTAATCAAATGGTGTGTGGGGATGTGCATGGGTACAAATGTGCTTTCCCAGCCTGGCACCATCCAGATGTTTTTGGCAAACCCCATCAACCTACATGGCTGCATGCTCACTTGGGGTGATAGTTCAACACATGTGGGGAAAACTGAGTATCTGGCATAAATCTTTCCCAGCATATGCTGGAGGGGAGATTGTACCAACCTCTGCCTTTGCGTTGGGTGCTCACACCCAATGGGCTTGTCTAGAAAGGAGTGGACTACTGTAATCTGGTTGCTAGAAGGTGGGCCACGTGAGCTCCCCCCCATTTCTCCAGGGAGCAGGGGCTACTTGTGAAAGGAGCATTCAGCTCCTCTTGCCTGGGCCTCTTTTCCACAGAGGGTGTCTTGTAGGGCCCCTTCCTTCCCTGCCTGGACTATATCAGTTCCAACTTCTCCTTGTAAGGAAGCAGTGTAGGAGCCCTGTCCAAAAAAATAAAATAAATAAAAATCATGCCAGTGGCCATTCCTTCCTTGTGTCCCCAACAAATGCGGCTGTTTCTCTAATCAGCTTTGGACAGTTCAAGATCCTGTGGGGAGAACTGGGCACTAATAGTGACTTTGCCAGTGAGTTTCACAATCTGCCATTTCCTGCCAGCTTCTTGTAGATTGCAACGTCAGAGACCCATGGAGTACAGCAGGAAAAAAAAATCACCCTTGCATAATGGGCTTACTCAGAAAAGGAAGAATCCCCAGCTGAATAATACCAGCACTGGGCTATGTGTCTGTGTGTAAACTTGCACTGGGGTGCCTAAGTTAACACCCCAAGCTTGGCAGCCAGTGAGACTGGTTCAGTTTCATGTGCAATTAGGCATTATGCAAGGAGCTGGTAATTAGGAAATGGCAGGAACTCTGGTTTTTTTCCATGCTTAAAAATGTTGCAGGAAATAGCCAACAGACTGGGAAGCACAGAGATAGATGTTATGCAAGGCGATGAATTCAAGGCTGATCCAGGAAGATATTTGCAACCATTCCAAGGAAACAAACTATGGACAGTGCCCTGAAAAAGTTACCCCTAAATAATGTCTTTCCAAACTGGGTTTTGAAGGAGAAGAGAAAAATAATTTTTTGTTGTTGTTGTTGTTGTTCTGATGTGTCTCAGAATTTAAAAAAGAAAAGAAAAGAAAGGTGGGCAGAAAATGAGGGTGGGCAGAAAATGTTGCAGCTGGTGCAGAGAACTGCTGGAAAATAGTCTGGGCTATTCAGTGTTCAAAACAAATAAACAAATCAACAACCGAGAACTACAACAACCAATGTCATAATCTCTAGCAATCTCCCAATACATTTGCCCCAACTGGAGAAGACCATGGACTGATACCTACTTAATACAATGTATGAAGTGATACTTCAGTTAGTAGATTTTTATACATTTGCTTGGTTTTCAAAATGCAGTTGAATTGTCCCATGCATTTGCTGTTTGGTTCTGGCCATTGATCTAACCAGCAAGAAACTGAACTCACTAGATGCTGTTGTGAGGCCAAGCTAGTGCATTTCTACTGTTTGTAAGACAGGTTGATTAAGCAGTAAATGACTGCATATTTCATGGTTTTAAACATTGCATTTATTATGCTTGTTGCACTTAGAACACTTGGTATATGTTTTGGTTTTCTTATATTGTGTACTCTAGACAGGAAAAAAAAAACCCACTTAACAGAAGGTCAGATTTCTGTCTCTCAGAGTTCCATCCTCATAGAGTTAAAGCAACTTTACCTCAACTTGGAGTGCTCTTGGACTACAGCTCCCATCATCAGCACTCAGCATTTTCCAAACTGATTTGGGATGGTGAGAACTGTAATAGTCTAGCATGTCTGGAAGGCTCCAGGTTAAGAGAGGCTGACTTAGAGATTTCACTTGCCAGAAACTGATGTTTTCATTACAGCAAACTACCTGGAAAGTCTTGCTGGAAGTTGCTGGGTGGAAAACATTGGTTTGGGCATGTGGAAGCTAGCACATCTTTTCATTTACAGCAGGAGATTCTTTTCCTTTGGTCTGGAGCAAAAGTGACTAACCTACCTGGAATTCCCTTGCAGGATGAAGAGGTTTCCAGGAGGAGGCAGATGCAGCGACGGTGAGGAAACTGACTTCAAAATCTTGTCCATCTATATTTACAAATAATGCGGTGGGGGTGGGGAGAATCCAGCGTCAAACTGCAGGGTCCTTTAAAACCAACCATTGGATATTTTCACATAAATATCAATTTTAAAAGTCCTGAGTTTTAGATTTAGTGTGTTACCCTCCACTAGCAGCAATCCATCACCAATGGCACAATACTGTATCTCCAGCTAAGGGGTTGTTTGGGCACTGTAAACAGGCTGCTGCACAGCTTTAAAAAAAGATGACTCCAATGTTAGAAGTGAACAGTAAAGAAGAGTAAATGTGTGTGTGTAGTGCACACACGTGCATAATGCCTATATGTGTGGTTTAACTCATTTTTAATGCTTTGCTGCTATCCTAGAGTCATATGAAACTTGCAGAGCAAAATTCCACATTGCAGTGGCAACTGCCTGGGAGGTTTACATTTTCCCAAGCAGAAAGTCATCCTGAGGGAAGGCATCTACAGTGCATACAACAAAAGTGTAACAACAGCACACTTTGTGCTCTAAAAATGACTGCAGAGAAAGAATTCTCTCTTAGTGGGAATAGTGAGGAATAGAATAAAGTAGCTTCTACTGAAAATGTATGTGTGTGTATGTCTTCAAATCACCTGTTGACTTATGGTGACCCCATGAATTTCATAGGGTTTTCTTAGGCAAGGGATACTTAGATGTGATTTTGCCAGTTCCTTCCTCTGAAACACAGCCTATAGCACCTGGTATTCATTGGTGGTCTCCCATCCAAGTACTAACTAGGACTGATCTTGCTTAGCTTCCAAGATCAGATGGGATCTGGTGCATTCAGGGTATTTAGGCCATTGGGAAATGTGTGCTGAATAAAGATATGGAAAAAGCATGCATCAACTGTAAATATTGGAAAGAGCTCCATTTCTGATTAACTGAAGGGTCTGTTTTCCTCTTCTTTGGTGGCAGAACTTTCCAATTTTTTTTACCTCAAACGTATTTGAGTCACAAAGAAACCATAGACAGGGGAAAGGCCATAGACCTTACTGCATCACCCACTATAGATTACCTCACTACATCACCCACCATCCCCTTCTACTACTACATCACCCCTGCTTTACAATGTAACAGTGGAGCACAGTTACATGAGTCTGCACGTAGCTTGTAGGAAGCCCTATTAGGTTTGAAGGTGAGTGAGTTTGAAGTATACATCTCCCTAAATATACATGGGGATACAGCAAAGACATTTTAATTTTGAATAATTAGGGCACTTACGTCCCTCCTAAGCTAAAAAATTGGATAATACATTTTAAAATTAAACAATAACTTTGTGTTTGAATTTTTGTAAATTAAAAATGGGACTGTGATTTTGAATATGTTTGCTTCATATTATGTGTACTGACAGAAGATGCTTACTGCCAGTCAGACATTCCTTAGGGTCAAAGTTATTTAAAAAGAAAGAAAGAAGTATGATTTTCAGTTCAACACTATCCCTTGATACATTTAATGGGCCTTAATGCTTCAAGCCAAATGGAATCTCCTCATTTATTTCCCTCCAAATGCAGGGACTGTTCATTTGCTTTATTACTTTAGAGTCCATGGTTGTTTCCTAGTTACAAAACGTTTCTAAACCTTTCCCCTTGGGGTGGGTCAGGAAAATTTCAATCAACCCAGCAATCTCCACTTGCCCTGCCTAGAGCAAACTCCATGGTGACTTTCCAGAGGGACCAAATTTATCCCCCCCCCATTCTTTTGAGAGAGAGATGGTCCCCAAAGGGATGAGAGGGTTTTTCTTTATATCTTTCTCTCCCCCACCCCTCCTTTTCTTCAGCCACAGTTTTGTCATGGTCAAAGGAGCTGCTTTGCTCCTGCAGGAGGAAGAAAAGTTGGAGTCCGTGCAGGAAGGTCCATTGGCCCCCATAGACCAGGAGGAGGCTAAGAGCGAGAGCACTGGAGCTGGACAGCAAGAAGTGCACTTACAGCAAATGGTGGGGCTCTTGCGGCCAGAAGACACCATCCGACTGGTGAGACACTTAATGGCCAGGGCCAGCGTTGCACAATGTGGGTGACTGAAGCTGGGAAAGGAATTGACCTGACCACAAAAAAATGTGGCTTTTCAGATAAACCCAAGGAGCCTGGAACAGTCAATTATGTTTTGAGTTCCTTGTAGAGGAGTTTGCTTGAATATTTCATCTTCCTCCTCTTCCTATTCTAGAGTTAGCCCCACCTCCCCGTCTCCATTTAGTACCCCCTCAACCAACATTTGGTTCAAATTTCCTTCCCAGGTTCAGCATCTCCTTGCTACTGGTTGACTAGAGTGAGTTTCCTATTGCCAAATAGAACAGTTTTAGATTCATCCTGTCACACAAATGATCTAATCCCCTTTGTATTCTGTGAGGCCAGTGGATTCTTTCCTCACTTCATCTTCTTGGTAGCAGAAATGGTTTCTTTTCCTAGTGAGCTGTTGCTGTTGCAGTTTCTATGTGCTCTCAGCCTCTGGTCCAGATCTCATGAAGTAGCAGGCAGTATGTCTCGGCAGTATCAGAGGTGAAGGCTCATGTACTTGAATGTTCTTCCAGATGTTTTGGGCTTCAGCTCCCGGAAGTCTCAGCCATCATGGCTCAAGGTAATTGATCATGGGAGTTCTAGGCCAAAACTTTGGAGGGCCAAAGGTTTCTCCCCAGATTACTGGGATTCTCTGCTAAAATTTTCCAGTACACGCCCCTGAGCTGTAGTGTTCTTGAGCTCTCTAGCAAGTAATTCTACGTGCCTCTCTAAACTACTCAGGATTCCTTAGAATGGAGCCAGTTAAAGTAGGATCACACTGGAATAACTATCAATGTAGATACACTGTAAATGTCAAGAGGAAACGTTTTAACCTGGCCTTTTCCCTGAAATGTTAGCTCTCTCTGTGTAGTAGGTGTGTTATGGATGTTTCCATCGGGAGTCGTCAACTCTATACTGAAAAAGTGCAATCAAGACACATCTTTATTGTCTCAATGAGAACGTCCATCATGACACAGGAGCCTGTTTTGGATTTTCTTCATAGTTGTTATCTTAATATGACTGTGTTTACGGCCTGGTTTAGCCTTTCTCCTCCTCTCAGTGTGAGTCCAGAATCTGTATTGCTTCTCTGACAGCATTCTTGTGATAAATAAACCCAACTCTTCTCCCCACCACAAGCTCTAGTGTTACAAGCTTAGGTCTATGCTTGTGGAGGTTTGGAGGGAGAGGAAAGGAGGGATCCCTCTCCTTTTGGAATGTGGCTTTCAGGCAGACATTCGGCTGGAAGCTGCAGCCACTTCCCCATTTATGGCCTGCGGGTCTTTTTGTTCTCTTGGGCAGGCAGCCAGAACTGGCCTCTCCTTAGCCTGATCCAAGCAAGCTCTGGCTCTAGGGACTCTGCTGGGAGATTTCCAAGCCAGCTAAAGTAACCCTTCCCCATCACCACTGAGAGTGAGTCACTCGCAGCAGCTACTCTGGCAATTCCTTAAAGCAGTGGATCTCAGACTCCTTTCTGGTGGACCCAGAGCCACTTGGGAAGCTTACCAGGGATTGCTTAAAGTAGGAGGTTAGTAATGGCAGAAAAATTGCTCATCTTCTTGACTTTCCCCTGCAATAAATAAATAAATCTGCCTCTGTTTTGGGTATTCTTAGTCCATGCAGGGCAATAGTGAAGCTCAATGTACTTGTCCAGTGCCCCACATGTACTGAGTGTGCTCCATATGAGAGTTTCCTCCAGAATCCTGGGCAAAGTCTCACATTCCAGGGGATATATCAGTGTAGAAAGTATTCCCCGAAAACAGACACTTTGAAAAATGCTGCCTTAAAACTGTGAGCACAGAAGACTCTTCCCTGAGATCCTACTATGCAATGCCAAAATGTACTCATGTGTCACTAAGGGGATTAATCAGACATGAAGCTCAATGTATATTTAAAGCTCACCTGTGCAAATGCTCATAATGGTAAGAGATAAATTGATCTGAGGTAAAAAGAATATGTTATGCATTTAATTTTCTTCTTTCATGTTCACAGATAATAAATGTTTAAATTGTGTTTGCCTCTCCTAGAAGCCTATGAGAGTGGCAGTTCATCATTTAAATAGGGTTTAGATCCCTCCTGTGCTGTTTAATATTTTTTAGAAAAACCTTTTTTCCCCTGAGAACCAGAAATGGACTTTCAGCCACTTCTAGTTTTTGTGTTTTGGCATGTTTGTGCTTTCCCCATGTGGAGCACCTCAGAGGCAGAAAATTGGCCTCTGTATTTGCCATGAGACCCAGCATGGTGTAGTAGTTTGAGGATTGGAGTATGACTGGAGACCAGGGTTCAAATCCCTGCTCAGATACCAGTTGACCTTGAGCAAGTCAGACTCTCTCTGCCTCAGAGGAAGGAAAAAAAAATCCCTCTGAATAATCTTGCCAAGAAAATTCCATGATAGGGTCGCCATAAGTCAGAAATGACTTGAAGGCACACAACAACATCTGTCATAGTTGACCACCCCTGCTTTCAACAGCGGATAGGGAGCCTTTAGTTATATGTTTCCTTTGCTAACCATTTGCGTGAGGTAAACCAGTAATCCCCATGACACAAAGTGATCCTTTAAGTTAAGGATCACTTTGTTAAGGGGAAAGTTAAGCAGACTGGAGGAGGGCAAATGTTGTCCCCATCTTCAAAAAGGGGAAAAAAGAGGATCCCAACAATAATCATCCAGTTAGTCTGACTTCAATACCAGGGAAGATTCTAGAGCAGATTATTAAACAGAGAGTCTGTGAACATTTAGAAAGCCATAATCACAAAAAGTCAACATGGGTTTCAGAGAAAGAAATCATGCCAGACTAATCTGATCTCTTTTTTTGATAAAGTTACCAGCTTGATAGATGAAGGGAACACTGTGGATATCGCATACCTTGATTTCAGTAAGGCCTTTGACAAGGTTCCCATGACATTCTTGCAAACAAGCTTGTAAAATGTGGGCTAGACAAGTTAACTGTTAAATGGATTTGTAATTGGTTGACCGGCAGAACCCAAAGGGTGCTCAGCAGTGGCTCCTCTTTGTCTTGGAAAGGTGACCAGTGGGGTGCCACAAGGTTCTGTCCTGGGTCCAGTGCTATTCAACATCTTTATCAGTGACTTGGATAATGGAATTAGGGGCATGCTTATCAAATTTGCAGATGACACCAAATTAGGAGGAGTAGTTAATACCCTAGAGGACAGGATCAAAATTCAAAATGACCTGGATAGACTGGAGAGCTGGGCCAAAGCTAATCAAATGAAATTCAGTACGGAGAAATGTAAGGTACTGCACTTAGGGTGAAAAAAACGAAATGCATAGATATAGGATGGGGGAGACTTGGCTGAATGAGACTACGTGTGAAAGGGATCTAGGAGTCCTAGTAGACCACAAGTTGAACACGAGTCAACAGTGTGATGCAGCAGCTAAAAAGGCCAATGCAGTTTTGGTCTGTATCAATAGAAGTATAGTGTCTAGATCAAGGGAAGTCATAGTGCCACTGTATTCTGCCTTGGTCAGGCCTCACCTGGAATACTGTGTCCAGTTTTGGGCACCACAGTTCAAAAAGGATATTGACAAATTGGAGCGTGTCCAGAGAAGGGCGACTAAAATGGTGAAAGGTCTGGAAACCATGCCTTATGACGAAAGATTTGGGGAGCTGGGTATGTTTAGCCTGGAAAAAAGACGGTTAAAGGGCAATAAGATAGCCCTGTTTAAGTATTTGAAGGGGTGTTACATTGAGGATGGAACAAACTTGTTTTCTGCTGCTCCTAGACTAGAACTAGAACACGGAGCAATGGATGCAAGCTCCAGGAACAGAGATTCCACCTCGACATTAGGAGGAACTTTTTGACAGTAAGAGCTGTTCAGCAGTGGAACACACTCCCTCAGAGTGTGGTGGGGTCTTCTTCCTTGGAGGTCTTTAAACAGAGGCTGGATGGCCATCTGTCAGGGATGCTATTCCTGCATGACAGGGGGTTGGACTGGATGGCCCTCGTGGTCTCTTCCAACTCTACAGTTCTATGATGCTATGATTCTATAAGTACAGTGTTATGAATGAGGGTTCTAAAGACTGGTAAAAGTTCGCAGTGAATTAGAAACGCAATTTCTGTATTCTAAGTGATTGGTTTAAATATCCTACATCAGGAGGAGGTAGCTGAGGGGGGGCACTTTTCACCTCCTTAACAGGTCACATCTCCAGCTTTTGGGTTGAAAGTCAGGCCCAGAAGTGAGTTGGAGTTTACTTTCAGTTTTCAACTTCCAGGCTTTCTAATGGATTTTCAGACAGTTTTTGGTTTTTTGAAAGCATTTAGGGGTATCAGGGTCATTGGAGGGGATGTACCGGTACTTTAGGTACTGTTTGGAGGCATTTGGAGGGAGATGTCCTTTTGTCCATTTAAAAAAAAGAGGGGCCATCTGGTAATATAGTGAAATTAGGGCACAGAAAAGACACTGGGGACACATATAGCCTATAAACCACTCTTTCTCCCACCCCTAGCCTACATGATGTGACTTTGAGGGGTGATTTATGGTTTTCAGAATCTGAGTTTAGTAATGCCAGGGTTTATAAACAGACTGTAATAAGCAATAAGCAAATACAATGCAATGTGAACTTCAGTTTATTTCATTCTTTGATACTATTGCAAAGAAATGTGTTCATTTCTGGATAAATGTAAATGGAGTTTCCTCTCAAAACCACTTATTCATTTCTCACGCTGGAAATTGCAGGACATTGCTGCAAAGAAGGAATTAGATGCATCATCTACCTTGGATTTTCCTGGGGTCTCCATGCCTGTGTATTGCTTTCTTGCTAGTTTCATGTGTGCACAAATAGGAGACAGAGCTGGGATGTTGGCCTTTAATATTATGGAAAGCTTTCTGAGTAGGCACCGGCATGGATGGAGATGCTATCCTGGGGAGAATTCCCCAAATTTTGGTGGGGAAACCTCACTGGCCTATACATAGATGGCACATAGAAGGGCAGTCTTGCAAGGTCTGTGCATTTTTCTTTTGCAGGCTGTGAGGCTGGAGTCAACACGAGCTCATAGAATCCGGTACTTGGTGGTTGTGTCAGCTTCAGAGACGGAGAAGAAGACTGAGATGGTGCTGCTGGGCATGGACTTCCCTGAAGAAGGGTGAGAGGGCAAGGGAGTGAGTGAGAGGAGAATGAAGGACTGCATATGTTTGACTTAGACTGCAATTCTCCTGGGACTAAGCCCCATTGAGAACCAGGGTGGTGTAGTGGTTTGAGTGTTGGACTAGGACTCTGGGAGATCAGGATTTGAATCCCCACTTAGCCATGGAAATCCACTGGGGAAAGTGGGCCTTGGGAAAGTCCCACTCTCTTGGCCTCACCCTCTCAGCAGAAGGTAATGGCAGCCCCCCTCCCCCGAACAAACATTGCTAAGAAAAGCCTATGATAGGTTCACCTTATGGTCACCATAAGTTGGGAATGACTTGAAGGCACACAGTAATTGCAACAAGCCCCACTGAACTCACTGGGACTTACTTTTGACTAAATAGAAATAGAATTTCCCCTTTGTTACTCTTAGGCGAGAAAAGGCTGTTTAAATCTCTTGTGCCCAAAGAAGAGTCATTCTAACACTGGTCAACTGGCCCTTTTTAAGGAGGAGGCATGGGAAGAGTTGAGGCAAGATGAGAGGAGTAAGAAGAGTCAGATTTTGATCCATAAGATACCAGCTCATATCCTTGTCCAGCTGTTGAGTGGTTTTGGAGGAATCAGCATCTCTCAAGCCAATTTACTTTGCCTGTAGCAGGGAGGGTGAGACAACAAATGTGCATGTCCATCAGCCTATGGGAGAAACTAGGAAATGAACAGATCTGTAAAACATATAGTAGTTCTGTGTGGAAGAAATATGTTCCCCTTTTATAGCCCAGGTCTGTAATATTATTATTATTATTATTATTATTATTATCCCGCCCCTCTGTTAAAACAATTGGGGCGGCTTACAAAAATTAAAATACCAATACAATTTAAAATCCCCAAACACCACCCACCCCCACCCTCCCCATAAAAAGATATTAAACCAAATACATTAAAACAACTGATATAAATCACATTAAAATAATAACTAATAAATAGCCAGCAGACTAAAAAGAGCCAGGAGCCCCTGAGGCCGGAAACTAATCAGGAAAGGCCTGCCGAAAGAGATCCGTCTTTAGTGCTTTTTTAAAGCTACTCAGGCTCGTCATCTGACGGATTGTGAAGGAAAGTGCACAGTGATGGAAAACATAAGCCTGTAAAAAGAGAATCTTAGGACTGATGTGTGTGTGTGTTTGTGTATGTGCGTGGAGAGAGAGAGAGAGAGAGAGAGCTGCTGGGAATTCAAGCCACATTTCTCCAATCTAAGGGCTCATCTAGACATGATGGTATACTGCAAGTGGGTGTGCATTTTTGCCCATCCGCAGCAACGCCATTTTGTCTACACCTTTTTTTGCCTATTCGCATCCATTCGCATCTATTTGAATGGAGCGGCCACATGCTTTGATAAAGGGCAATAGAGCGAAAATATGCAGTGTTGCAAATTTGGATGTGTGAAAATGTACATCTATGCACATTTTCCAGGAAACTTCAGGGAAAACTATGAATCCTCTTACGGAGTTTTTAGCCCTCCTTCCAAATACCCTGAATCTCATTTGGATCATGTTCGGACACATTGTATTTTCTGCAAATTCTATGAGGAGTATTTTCATTATCTGGGTGATCCCTAAATCCAGCATCCAGTCTCTGCTACACCAGGCATGGACATACTTCAAGCTTGCAGGATCTACTTTGGTTTTATGTGAAGTCAAAGGCTTTCACGGCCAGCATCCATAGATTTTCCTTGTTTTTTTCCGGGCTGTGAGGCCGTGTTCTGGAAGAGTTTACTTCTGATGTTTTGCCTGTATCTGTGGCTGGCATCTTCAGAGAATGTTTGGATAGGAGTGTGTGTGGAGTTTATATCCTGTGAACCCCTGTTGGGGAGTATATGTAAATTTATGTATTTGAATGGTAGTTTCTGGGTATAGAAATGCAAGGAGGATTAGTGTCTGGTTGGCTTATGGTTGGTGGATGGCCCATTATCTGCTGGAAATCCTCCTGTCCCTGGGTGGAGTTCATTTGCATGTGTTGAGTTTTGATTCTATTGTTTTTCAAAACTGGAAGCCAGATTTTGTTTACTTTTAGGGTTTCTTCTTTCCTGTTGAAGTTGTCCAGGTGTTTGTGGATTTCAATAGCTTCTCTGTGCATTCTGACATGATAGTTGTTGGCCTGGTCCAGAATTTCTGTGTTTTTAAATAACATTTTGTGTCCAGGTTGGTTTATCACATGTTCTGCTACTGCTGATTTTTCTGGCTGGCCCAGTCTACAGTGTCTCTCCTGTTCCTTGATTTGTGTTTGCACACTGCGTTTAGTAGCTATACAGTAAACTCTTGCAGCTGTGAGAGGGTCTATTTTGTCCTTCGCTGAGCGTAGCATTTCTTGGATTTTCTTGATTGGTCTGTAGATTGTTTGGAGGTTGTGTTTCCTCATCAGTTTCCTTATTCTTTCTGTGACTCCTTTGATGTATGGTAAAAATACCTTCCTATTGGGTGGTTGTTTTTCTTCATTCCTGTGGGTTTTTTTCTGGGTCTGGCTGCTCTTGTGATGTCTGATCTGGTTAGCCTGTAGGCCCCAGTTTAGGTACCTCAGTTCATCCTCCAGGTAGTGGGGTTCGCAGATCCTTTTTGCACACTCTACCAATGTTTTTATTGTGCTTCTTTTTTGTCCTGTGTGATGACTGGAGTTCTTGTGTAGTTATCTGTCTCTGTGTGGGGGTTTTCTGTATACCTTGTGGCCTAACTGTTGATTTGGTTTACGGATGACTAGGACATCCAAGAATAGCACAAAACGGTGAAACAATGTGGCTTGCCATTTAGACAGGTAGGGTTCTCCTTGCATTCTGTGAAGACTTTTTTTGACATTAAGACAACCCATAAGTCTCATTGAAATCAGTAGATGTTACCTCTGATCGTGCTCCAAGCTTTGCCTCTGTAACCAGCCTTGTGATCCTAGCTACCATTATTTAGAAGGAAGCATCAGCGACACCATTGGAAGTTAGTAAATGCATCCAGGAAGCAAGTACACAACCCCGTTGCTTTCTCCATTAAATTAGTACAAGCAGGAAGCCTTATCAAAAGCATCTTTCCTTCAGAATTGTTTCCTGCTTTCTAGCGGCCTCTTTGGTGTGTTTTACTCCCTAGTCAAACCAGTTTAGCAGCTGTTCACTGAAGATTACCCCCCCCCTTCCAGCCTTTGTTTGTGTATTCAGTTAAGATGCAGGTAGTGAAATGTGTTACAGTATGACTGCAGATCAAGCAGCTGAATGGATTAATGCTGAATTTGAATTATTAACCACAGTTAAAATTCTCTGTCAGAGACATAGCCTGAATTTCCCCATGTATTTCTGGCACAAATATGCAATCTTGTTTGATCTTGTATTTGCAACTAATAAACCATGTTTGTTTCAGCATAAAAATATATTAAAAAATCCTGTAGCATCCGTGAGACTAACTGAGAAAAATAAATTTCTCCTTTATATATTTTTATGGTGGAAATAGGCAAAACCACCTCTGAGTATTCCTTGCCTAAGAAAACGGTATGAACTCCACAGGGTTGCCATAAGTTGACAGGCAGCTTGAAGGCACATACCCACACATTTTATCAAATTGTTTCAGAAGCAGGTTGAGGGGAGACAGGGATAAATGAGAGGACTAGATGAGCGCCTTATCTCTTTTTTCCCCCCACTTCTCTTTCTCCCAGTTTGGCTGGCTGCACCCTGGGGATGGTGCTTCCACTCTGGAGTGATACTCAGGTCTTCCTTGACGGTGATGGGTAAGATATTTACACCCCATGCCCTATTTGTTTTGTTCTATGTAATGCTAATCCTTGTTTTTGTTTTAAGGTGGTTAGCACAGGTTTGTTTTGCAAACAGCCTGCTAACGAAAGGTCATTTTGGGGGGGGGGGTGTTTTGAAAGAATTTGCTGTGTTAAGTCTCTTGTAGCATAAAAAGGAGGAGGGGGAAAAAGAAATGTGGCAGCACCTTTAAGACTAACTAGTTTTTATTTTCATGTGAGCTTTCATGGATATAAACCCACTTCTTAGGATGCAGTACAGAGTGGTAATAAATGCTCAGGAATAAAGCATATTTACACAGTTATGGGAGTGGGGTGGAATGTAATAGGATCCAGAAAGGCATCATGGCCCAGTGCCCTAAATTTTCAAAGGACTGTGTAAGGTGATAGAGGTCTTTTAGATCTTTGCAGTGGTCAGTTAGTGTTGATGCGTGAAAGCAATAAATCTCCATACCAAAAGTTTCCCTGGGTTCAAAACTCTCTCTGAAAAGATTCCTTTTGTTATATGTGCAGTAGCAAGGACTCTTGTATTAATATTTGTAGTATGCCATGAAGCCTTTGTCCTCGTTCATACCTCTGCTAATGAATTGGAATTTGAGAATATAATTCAGTTCAGCAGTTTCTCTTTCTAGTCTTCCTTTGTAATTTCCTTGTTCAAGGACCACAACCTGTAAATCATTTACTATGTGTCCAGGAAGATTGGAATGTTCTGCAACTGGTTTTGGAGTATTGCCATTTCTAATGTCAGATTTTGTTCATTAATTCTCTTTAATAGAGACTGTCCTGTTGGTCCAATATAGAGTGTAGAGGGGCATCGCTGGCAATGTAGAGTGTAGAGGGGTATTGTATATGTGTCTTTGTTTCTCTTCTTACACAGTTGTGTCCCAGCTGTAGTAGAACACAAAGGAGATCCTCCTCTCTGATCTTACATAATTAACTCTACAGATAGAAGTGGCATAGAGTTTACCCAGAGTGAATTGCTAAGAAAGGGATTTAGCTTGCTTTGGGATTAACCCACTCCTCCCTCTGCATTAGTGGAAAGCCACCATTTCTCCATTCTTTTCCATATGGGCTGTTTCTCTCAAGAGCCTGTCCCATGCTTCCTTCCTGCTGTGTTTCATGCTCTTATTTTTAATGATAGGAATAACTATATAGCGCCACCAAAATGCATGGTTCTTTCCTGTGTAAAAGAAGGAGCCAACTGTTTAAAATCTAATACAGGGGAGACAACAGGAAGTGGAGTACGCAAAGGTAAAATGGGAAAAGAAGAATGTTTGTTGATTTCAGCTATATTCAGTAGGGAAGGAGAAAAAGTGGTTTCTGAGGTGTTCTGGGAAGCTCTTCCAGGCCTCAAAAGAAAAAGGGATTAGTCATTTGAGGAAGCAGTCAGAGGTTCAGACTGCTGAGGGTGGTGGAACTGAGGGAACAAAGGTCTTGAGCAGGCAAAATACCTAGGGGCCATATACATAACAAAAAAAAGCCCAAGAACCCCTGGTTGTTTACACACATTGGACTATTCAGAAGAAGGGGTAGCAAAAAGCCCAGTTAACCCGTGACTTCCCACCCCTCTATTTTTCAGGACTTTCTGGGGAAAGTCTGAGACAGCCCGTGCTATTGGTTGTCTAAACAACCAGGAACCATTCCAGGAAATGGGATTATTTCTGATTGGTTGGACATTGGAGGGGGCGGGCTTGCAAGGGAAGCCTTAAAATCGCCATTTTGTTATGACCCCAGGGTCCTCCGCTGACTCCAAAGAAGCCAGGTGAATGCCAGGCAGGGTCTCTCCCCTCCCCTGCCCACGCCCAAGCAGCTATGGAGAAGTTACCCCCCCTTCCCCCAGCCTTTGCAGCCACTCGGGGCGGGTGTCTTCTCCATAACTAGTAGTCACGGAGAAGACCATCCCTTGCCCCACACGCCTTCCCCGCCACCTGAGTATGCCCCCCATCCTTGCAGCAGCACGGGGTGAGGGGCCTTCTCCGTGACTGGCAGTCATGGAGAAGACCAAACCCCCCCACCCTGCGCGGCTTCCCCCACTGCCCCTGGAGCCGCGTGGAGCAGGAGAGGCTTCTCAGTCACAAAGAAGCCCTCCCTCCCGCGCGGCTTTCCCCCTTCCCTTTGCAGCAGGGGAGTCTTCTCCGTGACTGCCAGTCACAGAGAAGATCACCCCCCGCCCCTTGTGGTGTCCCCCACTCCCCCTGGAGCCATGCGGGGCGGGGGGGGGGTCTTCTCCGTGATTGCCAGTCATGGAGAAGACCCCCCCCCACTCTGCGCAGCTGCAAAGGGAAGGGGGAAAGCCACACGGGGAGGGAGGGCTTCTCCGTGACTGGCAGTCACGGTGAAGCCTCTCCCGCCCCGCATGGCTCCAGGGGTGGTGGGGGAAGCCACGCGGGGCAGGGGGTGGTCTTCTCCGTGACTGTCAGTCGCGGAGAAGACCCCCGCCCCACGCAGCTGCAACGGAAGGGGTGGAAGCCGCACAGGGTGGGAAGGGTGTTCTCCATGATTGACAGTCATGGGACCCCCCCCCCCCGCTGGCTGCAAGGGGTGGGTAAGCCGCAGGGGGTGGGAGACGACTGTGCCTGGCAGGGTGGATTTGACCTTTCCCAAAATGGCAGATCCAGCCTTGCCAGGCTTCTGATGTAAATCCATCCCCTCAAAAGTCCAACCAATCAAAATACTTCTCAGCTGTGTGCCCCTGTACCGGGATGGAGGCACCAAGGACAAGAACTATAAAAAAGAGACTTCTGCTACCATGATAAATCATGTAAACAACAAGGGATGAACTCGGGATGAGGGAATCCCGTTTTGCCCCATGACAAAAATAGTAGTGTGGGGATGAGTCCTTCCTGAATCTTCGTTTGCGAAGAAAAGCCAGAGGGGGGGGGGTGTCCTGGATATAAGAGCAAAGAGATAATATGGTGGTAACAGCAGCAGCTTAAGGCTGTGGAGGAACACAAGGCCAGTTCAAGATTTTATGGTGCTCTGGGCAGAACATCTAGGCTGGAATCTTTTTGGTGCTCTCCGCTCTGCCAGTGTGTTTGTTGGCTCTTGGCCAGCAGTTGTCAAGTTAAAAATCATGCTTCTGCTGAAACAAGACAATAGATGCTCATTAAACCAAAAACATTTGTGCTTCCAGGTTTCCTTAGCTTCCATGGAAATAGCTCTCTGAAGCTCTGTAGTACAATCAGAGCTTGGAAGTAGCGTGTTATTGATAACATAGCTACGAGTAATTTGTTATCACATACAACCTGCCATAAGGATGTAACAAAGGTGCATTTTTAAAGTAGTGTAACAAGTGTAACTTGAATGTGTGTGTCTACTCAATAAGTTAATATTTTAAGTGCCTTTTAAAAGTTATTTTTGGAGGGCATTTTAGAAGCATTTACCATAATTTTCCCCCCAAATGTCATGCCACTTTCTTATCAATCCTAATTTTATAAAAGAAAAAAAAGTAATGGAAAAGAACATGTAACATAATGAGCTACTAAAACATTTTAACAACATTTAGCAAATTAAATGAGACCTTAGGGAGAACTGTGTAGCTGTCCGAGCTCTGTAGCAGAGTTCACAGAGAGACACCTGTTAAAAGGTTGCAAGCAGCATTCTACCAGGTGGAAGATAAACTGACGATACAGGCCATATCCCCATTCCACACATGCTAAGCCATGAAAGAAAATAGCATACTTCTCTTCTGAAAGTACATAGACACAACCTATTGCTTTAAAACCTATTTTTCTGATTCTCCTCTCCTCTGAAGCAAAGTCATGGATTAGCTGGCTAAATTTATTTTCTCCTTTGTCTTTTTCTGATAACAGTCAGCTGTCTGGGGAACTGTATAGTCAGCTGTATAGTGATATTTAGTTCCCATTCTGTCCTTGGTTCTTCCTGAAAACATTGGAATTATGTCTAGAAAAGAAGACTTACTTTACACATAAAAGCAGAGAAGGATTGAGCAGTGGAGATAGCTTAGCATAAACAGTAGCTGGTACAATCCATTTTAGAACTTGTAGATTAAGTCTGCTGCCATTGCACAACACACTTGACTTTTGGATCCCAGGGGCAGAAAGAGCCCAGTTTTTATGCTTACAAATGGGATATTTATTTATTTATTTATTTATACCCCGCTCTTCAGCCACAAGGCTATCAGAGCGGCTTACAAATTGTTTTTTAAGCAACAGCTATTTTCACATCTGCACTGCATTAAACAGTTTCCAATGTCTGTTAGCTAATTGCCCCCACAAGCCGGGTACTCATTTTACCGACCTAGGAAAGGATGGAAGGCTGAGTGAACCTTGGAGCCCGCTGGAATCAAACTTGCAACTTGCAATGTGGTGACTTGCAGTACTGGCATTTAACCACTGCGCCACCAGGATATGGCATTATGGAATGTCTCAAGACAGTTACACAACCATGCCAGCCTGTGGTTCTTATTTGCCTCTTTCCATATAAAGACGGAGCAATTTCAAGTGGCTTGTGAAGTCATTGTCCCTTTCTTTTTCTCCCAGGGGCTTCAGTGTGACATCTGGAGGGCAGACTCGTATCTTTAAACCCATCTCTGTTCAGACCATGTGGTGAGCAAGGCGGTGGAGTATGGTGTGAACTGTGAACAAATGGAGAAGGGGAGGGAGAAAAAATAAATCAGTGGTGAGCAAAAGTGCTCACCACTGATTGACTTTTTCTGGCGTTTTGGAAGTATACAGGAGAGGAGAAGGAATTCACCCTTCATATAGGTTGTGGGACACCCTTGCACTGTTTAACATCAACAGTTACTGGTTTTTCACAACTAGAAGTGGACTTCTAGTCACTTTCTGGATTTCTGTAAGATTTTGTTTTTACATTTTTTTGAAGTTCATGTCAAATGGGCCCCCAGACCTGCCACAGTTGTCCATTCCTGCAATGAATGGCCTTTGGAAGGGAACTGTATAGATGCCATTACTGCTTTTGATAGCAGAATGGGTGGCTGGGTAGGGGTATTAAATGCTATTGGGGAATCTACTGCATGTTTCCATTGTCAGTGGTAACTTCAAGGGGATATAAAATTTTACTGCAGTGATAAAGTTGGATAAAGTGGGGCTCCTTCTCTGCCTCTCCTACATCTTTGCTTTACAGCTTGTAAAGTTGTGTTCCCTTTGGGATGGGGAACCTCTGGCCTGCAGGCTAGATGTGGCCCACCAGACTTCCCCATCTCTCCTGCGAAGGCCTCCAGTGTGTCCTGGACCCCTCAAAGAAAGGATTGAGAGTGGAGGAAGTGGCTCCCTGTGAAGTCATTATCTCAACAGGCAGACTTTGAGGGAGCAGCTCAGCTTGCTTTACAGAACAAGGGGGAAGTAGGCTCCCAATGAGCAGCCAACATAAGAAGCTTTCTTCAGACTGGCAACTCAGTGTGTCTTTGTAAGAAGGATGGGAGAACAAAAGTGACTCAGTTCCTTTCTTGTATATACAGTAATGTGTGAAAGATATGTGTTGCAAGTTTGAGGTGTTAAAGGCAGTTCCTGTTCCAAACCCTTGGGGCTATGGCCTGCCATTGTAGGCACTTTTTGTGGCTTCATAACACTTCTGATATCTGGTTGTCATCTCTGTTCCTCAGGTCAGCACTGCAGGTGCTGCACAAGGCATGCAGTGATGCTGTCTGCAACAACTATTTCCCAGGAGCCAGTGCACTGAGCTGGACTGAATGGTACCAGAAGGCTGTCAACTCTGAACAGAGCTGCATTAATGAGTGGCTGGCCATGGCCGACCTGGAATCTGTGCGCCCCAGTTCTCCCGCAGTCTTCTCTGACCAGTCAGTGATGGCCCTTCCCCCTCTCCCCCTGGGGCTAGTTGGAGACTGTGACTGGCATAGTCAGTGGAGCTGTTACTGTGCCATCGGGAGTGGGTGGGAAGGAGGCCCTGTGCTATTCAGATGACCAGAGCATGGTCTTGCCAGTCAATCCAGCATCAACTGTGCCCTGTCCACAACCCCACCTCCCAGCATCCATTTCTGCAGCCCACTCCCATCACCACAAAGGAAGAGAGAGGTGGGAGTCGGGGTGAGATAGTGATTAGAGACACTGCTTAGACCCAAACTCCTATCCCACATAGTCATATATCCTATCCTAGTACATTATTTTTCAGTCCTGAATAAATAAAGCTCTAGGGAAATACAAAGCTCCAGAGCCACATTAACTGTACAAACCTGCTACAATGTGGGGTTGGAAGGGAGGCAAATATAGGGGGGAAAGCTGGTATGATGGTGTCTGGGGGCAGAGCCTGGTGGGCCGAGAGTTTTGCCGACCCTCCATCTCTGTGCCTCAGGCCGACAGCACAGGAGATGACAGAGCGGATGATCCGGGCCAAGCTGCGTGAGGTGATGGCCACCACTGACCTGGAGAGCATCACCTCCAAGGAGGTGGGATGTTGGGACAAGAGGGTGTTGGAATAGGAAGTGATGGGGGCAGGAGGTAGCAGGGTGGGTGGGTGGGCAGGGTGGGAAAAGCGGATGTGAGGGGATGGAAACTTGTGTAAGAGGAGATGGGGAACAGGGAAAGTGCCCTCAGGGAAAGAGAAAGATTTGGAGACTCTGGGAGTCAGGGATTTGGGGCTGGGGTGGGTGATGCGTAACACAGAGGGTTAAAGGTGCACAACTAGAGAGCACGGAGGCTGAGCCCTGAATGACATTGCTTCTTACAAGCTCCCCTCCCTTCTTCCACAGATCCGTACAGAACTGGAGCAGCGAGCTGGCTGCAGCCTGAAGGACTACAAGGAGTTTATCGACAATGAAATGCTGCTCATCATGGCTCAGATGGATCGGCCCTCCAGGATCTTTGACTACCTCTACTTGGTGAGGAAGTATAAGAAGGGATCCCCGATGCCCACAGTGTAGTGATCAAGGCTTGCAAAATGATAGTCCTTTTCCCTCAACCTGTAGACCCCACCGTGACAAAATTCTTCCCTAAAAACAAAAAGATGGAGGCCTAGAAGGCACAAAATAACTTGCTGCCACCTCATAGCCTCGTGGCCTTGTGCCCCCTCCCCCTGCCAAGAGAAAGCAAAGCATCCCGTTGCCTCCTCTTTCCTCTATCTTCAGGAACAGCAGGGAATGTGTTGCCCTGCAGATGTTGCTAGACTGTAATTCCTATCATCCCTCACTATTGTGTATGCTTACTAGGATGATATGTGTTGTAGACTAACAACATCTGGAAGGCCAGATATTTCCCAGGCCTGATTTGCAAGCCTCATTGAGGAACAGCATGGGGCTACACTTGTCTTTTTTACTGTGTATGAAATTGAAGACCAGCACTTAATCCTCTCTGTTTGTTATTTGAAAGGCAACCTTAACAAGAAACTGTATGTGTTCTGTGAATGGTAGATGGGCAAGGGAATAGGGGCTAGAGTAGAGCATTTACCTTTCTGCTTTGCTGTAAAGCAGATTCCACACTTCACAATATTGTTGGATGCAGAAACAAAATAAACAAAAAAGACCAATAAAGAATGAAAGTCAATAAAATAAGGCATTGTCAGGATTTTTCCTAATCCGCTCTCCAGTTTTATTTGGCTAGTCTTCTTTTGACAAGCTTTTTGTGCAGAGCACACACATTTATCTGTCGTTTTGTTGCACATAATACGCATGTTTCCTGAAAATTCTGCATCTGTTGCAGGAGTATTACACTTCCTAGCACTGGGGAAAATGCTCTGCTTCTACCCCCAGCCCCCAGATGCACACCCACCACTGTTTGGATTGTTCCATGGAATGTTGCTCTGTCAATATCACAGATACTGACAGCACAATGTGTGTGACCTGGTCAAATACTGGAAGTGTTACTTTTTTGGACTATAACTCTCACAATTTTGGACTATAACTCGCACAAAAAAGCCAGCTAGTCCCCAAAAGTAACTTGTCCAAGTTCTGTTTACTCATCACTGCACTTACGGGCAACTAGGTAACCAAGCAAGTGGCTATTTAGAAGTTTGCATTAATTACAAGCAATACAACTCCTGTACCCATCTCAGTGCCATGTGCTCTCTGGTGCTCCAGCCCAATTCCTTTTAAAGAGGTGAGCAGCAGGCTGTTTCCATGTCCTCAGGTTCCATTCTATGGGGACAGAACTTGTGGCAATAGCCACCCCATTCAATATGGACACAGCCTTCCAATGGTGGAGGGGCCATTAATGTCCACATGTTTCATGGAGAGATTTTCAGATTGAATTATACAACAGCAGCATCAACAAGTTTCTATTTGATTGGATGTTTTCCAGAGTTAGAGCCTTGGTACTAGCAGATTATGAACACTGACTAATTCTTTATGAGTGATTGTTTTCAGTGTACAATGAAATTAACAGGTTGCACACTTTGAACAAACACAAGTATAATTTTCATCATCATAATTATACAATTGCCACAATTATATTGTTTAAGATGTTGTGAAACACAAATTGAAACACAAAGTGCAGAAAAACACAATTAATTTCCATCCAGGGATGGACCTGTGGTCATTCCTATACCAAGTGCTAGCTCTAACATCAAGTAACAAATTCCACCCTGCCCCCTCTTCATCCCAAGAGTGCAGTCATGATACACTATATTCTTCCACTTCCAGTAAATTTAGAGCTGACTGCTACAGTAAATTGGGAAAAGGCAGATGGAGTTCAGTAAATAGAACTTGGTTACAATATTATGCACTTTCTTGGGATTAAGTGCTTCTGAACTCAGTGAGATGTATTTTTGAGGAGACATAAATAAGATTGCACTGCTGGAGGTAATAACTGACTTACATCTGGTATACTGTACATTTAAATGTGTTTTGATTTTTTTTAAAGGAGTATTTTATCTTTTGAAAAACAAATGCCGCTTGAGTGAACCATGGCCTATAAACCTGTGGCCCTTCCGATTTTGTTCGACTTACACTACAATTGTCCCACACCATTGGCTGTGCTGGCTAGGATGATGGGAGCTGCAGTATAATAGTATCTAGAGGACTGCAAGTTACTAATCCCTCCTCTGAATCCTCTGTTCAGGTCAGATAGCAATAAAAAAAAGCAGGTCCTTTACCTACAAGGTGAAAGGTACAGAGCAGAACTCTACTACCATATGGTTTTGCTAAATGTGTATAGATCACGCTCCATATCCACGGATTCGGTATCCACAGTTTCATTTATCTATGTTCAAAAAATATGTTTTCTCTAAGCATTTCTAGGTCCTCCAGTGTGATTCTGTGGTTGACTTCCAGCATTTGTCTCACTGAAAATAATAGAATTCCCAATTTTCCATGGTTTCAGGGGAGGGGTCTTTGAATGTATCCCCCTGTGGATATGGTGGTTGACCTGCACTTCATTTCTGAATTGCCTGGTGCCAAAGGTGTTTAATCATTATATCAGTGGGGTGTAGTATTTGTATCTGTGTGCATGTATATGTTGATGGTGTCCATGCACTGGGACTGAGCTATGTTTTCTTTCTGTCCTCACCCACGCACCCCCTGCTTCTGTACCAGGGCTCTGAATGGAATGCAGCTAACCTTGAGGAGCTCCAAAGGAACAGGTATGTGATCAATACAAGAGGCTATCCAGAGAACAATACTGGCACCCCCAGGATCTGGAACTTCTGGACTTTGAGGGGATAGTCTACTATGAAACAGTTCAGACTTGTTTTCCAATTGGAATGAAGTATTGCTGAAAGTTTTGATTCGCTCTCTTAGATATGGAATGACCCATAGTAGGAATGATTAGGAGATTGAGCAGAGTTAGGTGACTGGCATGGAAGAAGCCACACTAAAAGGCTAAACATCTCCTTATGAAGGTGGACTAGGAAAGGCCTCCCTCTGATTCCCAGTTGTGTTTTTCAGAGTCAGCCACATCCTCAACGTAACCCGTGAGATAGACAACTTCTTCCCGGAGCAGTTCACGTACATGAATGTGCGGCTCTACGATGAGGAGGCTTCACAGTTGCTGCCACACTGGAAGGACACCTACAGCTTCATTTCAGCTGCCCGGTGAGGAGTGGGCACAGATGGCAAATGTATACACGAATGCAGCTCTGGCATCATGCATTGGAAAGAAAGAGGTTAATTAACATGGCCCCAATAAGCCAAGGGCACTGCATGCACACAAATGGGCTGCTGGACTGAGCTGAAAAGGAAGGGCTTAATTCATGAAAAGTGTCACCCCCTGTGAAGTGCCATGTGCAAGGTGTGTTTAGAGGGGTGTTGCCTTTGCCTTTCTCTGAGGCTGAGAATGTGACTTGCCCAAGACCGTACTGTCAGTTTCCATAGCTAAGCAGGGATTCAAACCCTGGTCTCCAGAGTCATAGTCCAACACTCATTACTGGACTATTACAGGATCACAACTGTCATTGCTGCTGGGAGAATGTCTACAAATTCCCTTTCTTTCCCAAGCTAGTCCTCTGACGCATGAACAACCAGGGTTTTCCCCAAAGTGACACTCTTTTGAGTTGCTTGCTTCCCAGATCACTGTAAAGCACTGTGATGTTAATAAAATGTAAGGAATTGTCAGAGCTGGGGAGAAGTTATGATTTTGGACTGCTACTCCCAGGATCCCCTGGCCAGCATTTCCAGTGACCATGCTGGCTGGGAATTCTGGGAGTTGTGGTCCTGGACCATAATTTTTCTCAATCTCTGCAGATCTATAATGCTGCAAATACTGAGTTAGATCAAAAAGCAAGGGCTGTCAGGATGCTTGATGCTATATTGGTTCTACGTGATAGGGTAGCCTTACTTTCAACTGAGATTCTTCTCTGCAGGGCCCAAGGCTTCCGGGTGCTGGTGCACTGCAAGATGGGCGTGAGCCGCTCTGGCTCCACAGTGATTGCCTATGCCATGAAGGAATATGGCTGGTCACTGGAAAAGGCCCTTTCCTATGTGCGGGAACGGCGCCCAATTGTCCACCCCAACCCAGGCTTCATGAGGCAGCTAGAGCTCTACCAGGGCATTCTGGATGCCAGGTAACTGGAAGGGAAGACTAGAGAATGTCAGATTATCATGTGGTGGGTGGGTCTGTTGAGAGGGTAAGGGTGAATGGACTGGTGGGTGGGTTCTGGTGCTGTTTATGATTGCCTTAAAACCTCTAGGAAAAGATGTGCTTGTTTCTGGTATCCAGGGATCAAACAACATGTTATATGCTAGGGTGTGCTAACAGTAGCCTGATAACTCTTGTAAATGGGGAGTATTGGGAAGAGAAAAGAAGCAGTGGGGAGGGATGCTTAACTCCTTTTACCCTCTTCTCCCACTCCCCCAGGATGATAAATATTTGTTTTCAAGGGTAAATCATTCATTAAACCCTTGGTGGGGAAAAGCTTGTGTTGGCAGTGGGGGAGTGAAGTGAGAAAACAGCTGGTGGGTTATGTATTCCCTCTCCTGCTGTTTCTTTTCTTTCAATTGCCCACACCAAAGAAGTGTTTCCAGTTTTTTTTCTTAAAGGGCTGATTTGGGTTTATTGTTGCATGTAAACTACATTTGATCTTTAGAAGCTACACACAGCAGAATGAACCCATGTTAAGATTGCAATTAAAATTAGGAAGTAGCTGAGTCATGATTTTTGATAAGTTTTTACTTTAATGGCTGTCACTGTGACCTTTTTGTTCTTTCCTGAAATATATGGTATTCCTTAGTGAACTGTAAGAGCAGCATACCAATGTGTATAAAGAAATCTTGTTACCCTTATAGCACGTTCTCCCCTTGCCTTTCTGCAGCCGACACAGCAGCCTATGGGAACAAAAGCTAGGAGATGCCAAGTCGGAAGGCTCTTCAGATATAAGTGATGTCAGCAGTGATCCCTCAGGAAGCCCAGGCTATGAGACTCTGAGCTCAGAAGAAGAACCAGAAGAAACAGTGACAACCCCCCAGTATTGCTTTCGACCTTTGCGGGAGCCCCCTGAAGAACCCAGCCATCCTTTGGAACTCCCTGTTGGTCCCCAACTTGGCCTTCAGACAATGGAGGAACCAGGGGCATCAGATGACTCAGGAGCTGAGGAGGTGCGCAGACACCTGGCTACCATGAGAATACCTGAGAAGCCAGCCATGTTCCGACGGGAACGCATTAACCTCTATGCAGTCATGCGCAGCATCAGTGAGATGGATAGCCCAGAGTTCACCGCTACACCAGGAGAGTGTGCCACTGAGGAAGAGGTATGGTGCCAGGCTGTGCAAGGGCATGTAGTTTAAGAGGGCTGGGTGAAAGGAGTCAGCCAGCTTATGAGGGAGGGGAGGCCATGGAATAATGGAGCCTAGAGTTCCAGAAGAGAAATAAAAATGGTGGTGCATAAGTAAGTTGTGGAGTAAGTAGTAGTGGCTCTGGAACATAAGGTGATGTAGAGTTGAGTGGCAGGCGTTGTGTAAAGCAGTAATCCCATATAGCAGCTGGCACTTAATGAGTTTACCTGTTCTTCTCCCAACAGGTATTTCTTCATTCTGAGAGGAAGACCCCTGTGACCTCTCAGCAATCTCCCCCAAATGAGGAAAATTTAATGCCAGTAAGAGACTCTACAGCAAGACGGTCTATGCCAGGGGGAGAGCGGACACAGGGTCGCAGGCCTGGACGACGTGGGCGCAGGGCACCTCGGGGTCATTCCCAGCTCTGCAAGCAGCTCTCCTACCACCCAGCACCAGGCAGGGTGCGTAAAGTTGTTGGGCGCATGGAAGGCGTTGCTCCTTCTGGCCGCAGGCCTGCCTTGCAGCACCGCCTCTCTGTGGCTCAGTTGGCAGATGCTGCCTTGGTGGTGAGTCGGACCAAAGAGTTTGAGAGACAGACAGATCCTGAAAGCCCTCACAAGGTCCAATCGCCTTCTCTAAAAGAGTCCCAACCAGGAGAAAATACTGCCGCCTGTTCCCTGCCCCGCTCCCGGACATGGAAGGTAGTACGCCAGGCAAGTGTTGATATGGACCCCAACTCAGGATGAGGAAGAGTCCCTTGCCTTTCTTCCTTCTACTGTTATTAAGTGGAGTCATACATGGAGCCCAGAGGTGCATTTGTTGTCATGGAGGCATCCTTCTACCAAAGCATTAGTAACAATTAACCTGGAAGATGCCACCTTCAGAATACTGCCTAGAGGAGGCACGGGGAAGAGGAGTGGGAAGACAGCAGCTCTTCAGGAGACCTCAACTGCTTCACAAGCTCATCTCTTCTTTCCATGAGTAACAGGCAACACTGGCAGGGTGGAGTGCCCAGTGTTCTTGTGCGACTTCCTTCCGTCCACTTGTTTCAGACTTCCTGATAGCCCTGAAGCCTGTACAACTCCTAAGTTCTATACTGCAGGGCACTTTTGCTTGATCCTTTAACATGCTTTGGTTGCCACTAAGCTTTCAGAAGCAGGGCCAGGGCAGCCACCTCTCACTGTGATCCAGCTAGGGAACAAATTGCCATTACTTATTTTTGCACAAACACAGCCACTGTGCCATGGCCAACTTTGCTCAGTCTGACAATAAAAAGTTCACTCACTTTCCACTTGTTGGAGTACTGGTCTTGTCTTTTTCTTTGATATATGTCCAATTCAATAAATCTGCTTGGCAGGGAGAGAGAAAGAATAGCTCTTCTTCCTCAGGACAGGGTGCTATCTATCCTGGGGATCTCTGAAGGAGTGGGGAGTTTATTATTAAGGATAGCTGGGCTGCTTCTTGTTTTTCCACTATGAGTGAACAAGGCAGTTGCCTTAAGCAACGGCCATGTAGGATGTAGAAAGGCAGGGAAAACCCAAAATGTTTTGCTGCCTGAGGCAGAGGACAAAATGGTACCTATTCCCAACTTCACATATAAAAGTGGATTGGACTGGAAGTTGAATCTTACTTCAGTGCTGGTAGTGTGCTAATGCCCACTGTCATTCCTGAGGGCAGCAAGCTCACTTGGGGCAAGATTGGATGAACTACAGTCCATGGACTGTGCTGCTTCATAGGACTGCCTCTCATTTTTAGCCCCAAGATAGCAAACTGTAGTGTGATTCGCCACTTAAATTTAACTCCAACCCCCTGCCCTGGCCTATTTTAGGCCAGAAAAAAAAACTTTAAAAGTGAAAGAAAGTGATTTTCATCCCCCCCCTCCCGCTTGAAACAACTTGGGATGGTTATAATTTAATGCCAAATTGCAAAACACATGTGTGCAAAGACTTGGGGGCATGATTTGCCATTTGGGGGCCAAATTCAGGAGAGGGGGTGTGCAGCAATAATGGCCCCAGGCCCTCAGAGGTTGCCAACCTCAATTTAAGGGCACCAGGATATCTCTTCCAACAGAACAACCAGAGAGTTCACAGAAAAGCTAGGAGGCTGCTACTGCTGCAGCCCACAAGCATCTATTGCCAAAGGTTGTTGCTTCATTGTGCCTAATGGAATGTCATAGAATTATAGAGTTGGAAGAGACCATGAGAGCCATCCAGTCTAACCCTCTGCTATGCAGGAACACACAACCAAAGCACTCCCAACAGATGGCCATTCAGCCTCTGTTTAAAAACCTCCAAAGAAGGAAACTCCACCACATTCCAAGGCAGCAAATTCTACTGTCAAACAGCTCTTACTGTAAGGAAGGTCTTCCTCATGTTTAGGTGGAATCTCTTTTCCTGTAGCAGCCAGCAGCTTAAACATCTCATATTTTCTGGGGGCTACAGCGGTTAAGGGAATTGACTTTTACCTATGGAATGCACAGGGAAAGAGAATGGGTGATAAGATCTGGTTTACCTTGTAGTCAGAATAAACAGACAACTTGAACCTGTTGTAACAAACTCCCCCTGAATGGTACTTGGCTGAGATTCACACAAAGCTATAACAACACAATGATGGACTACATGAATTGAACAGGGTTTATTTACAAAAGGCTGAAGAGATGAAAAATAAACAACTGAAAGATGGTGAGGCTTTCAATATAATATTAACATTCCTTTTTCTTTCTCATGAGCCCTTGGCATAGTTGGTCCCTTTCTGTTGGCAGGAGTAGATAAGGGTTAAAGGTTTTAGAAAGGAACGATTGGATCACTGCACACTATGAGACAATCTATACAATAATTTTAAATGTTTGTTCATTATGCTACAAATCTGCATACCTGGTCACAGAATCACCAAACCTGGTATGTCACATAATGGTGCCAAAACAGACTAGCAAGGTTTTGAAACTTATCTGTTGACTACCTGAGGTACATTCCAAACAGTTTAGATTTCTGTATATTTTTTTCTGCACATATTATGTACTGATTTTGACAAGAAATATTTTTTATAATTTGGCTGACATCCTGGAAATTTTTGTGCAAGTTAAGGATGACAACCTTTGGCTTTGATTTGGTACATTTAAGTGTTTCTATTTAAAACCGCTGGATTTGAATGTGGTGTGAAACCAATTTTCATAGAAATTATATGTAAAGTGGTCAAAACAAGGTCAGGTAAATGTGGTCTTGTTAGGCTGTTGTGATGAAGGTGCTTCAAAGCGACTGAACTACAGTTTCCTGCATGCTTTTTGTTTCAACTTGCACCTGCGATGTGGACTAGCTGTAATGCTTTTTGGAATATTCAGCCTCATAAACAGAGATAATAAAAGAGTGACCTATCTAGTTGTTTGGACATGGAAGTTCCAGCTGTACTTTAAAAACATACCTTTGCATCCCCAAGGGGGAAAGTAAGAGTTGTCTGTAAAAAATCAATGACAATAAAAGCTAGGAGTTCAGCATAATTTTGTCTCAACAAAAGTGGGTATATCCAGAAACAAAATATAGTCTTAAAGACAGCAGCTGATGCTCTCACTCAGGACTTATTTCACACAGCTCCACTATTGCTATTTAAGGTTAGAAGGGGTGCTGCCTTTAATTTCCAAGCCAACCCCCACTTCACCACATCAAGGATCTCTTTGGCTCCTGAAAAAGTACAAGTTACTTTTTAAGTTGCTCCTCCCGCAACCCAAATACAGCATTCTATTATGGACCAAATCCACACTACATAAATAATCCATTTTGAAACTGGATTATTTGCCATGGGTCCTTCCTATGGCATCCTGGGATTTGTAGTCTGGTGAGGCACTGGTACTCTGGCAGAAAATGCTAAAGACCTTATAAATCTACAAATCCCAGGATTCCATAGGAAGGAGCCATGGCAAATAATCCAGTTTCAAACTGCACTATTTCTGTAGTGTGGATTTGGCCTTAAATGCAGAACCTTGGCTTGCATGGCTTGCACCTTTAAAGGCCCCTCTTTCATCTTCACCCTGTGCCAATCCAGGCTGAAATAAAAATACAGTACAGTTGTCCTTTCATATTCGCTGAGGTTTGGTTCCAGCACCCCCGTGGATACCAAAATCCGTGAATACTCAAGTCCCATTATATGCAATGGCATAGCAAAATGGTGTCCCTTATATAGGACGGCAAAATCAAGGTTTGCTTTTTGGATTATTATTTTGTTAAGAATATTTTCAAGCCGTGAATACTTAAATCCCTGAATGCCAAATCTGTGACTATGGAGGGACAACTGTATATATAAGTGAGCTAGGCCAAAGCTCAATCTCTTCTTCTTGAATACTTAAATCCGTGGATACCAAATCCGTGGATACGAAGGGACAACTGTAAAGCAAGCGGAGCCCTAAACCTCCACCTACAACGCGCCCTCTGTACTCCATGGCCTGTTCTTGCAGGGGATGAGATAGGGGGCGGGGCATTAGCAAGAAGTTGGAGCAGAACTACGATAACCACAACGCCTTGCGGCGGGGAATCTTGCCCAGGATGGCGCATGCGTACTGCGCTTTCCCCTTTGTTGCTATGGGAGCCCGTAATAGGGCAGTTGTGGGGACGAGGCTTCGGCAAGTTCTCTAGTCTTTTGCATCTTCGTACGTGTCGGCCCCCGTCCCGCTTTCCGCTCGTGGTTGCCATGGCGACGTCAGCTTTGCTTCGGCCCTGCTAGCCATGCTCCAGGCGGAGCCCGAGCGCAGGGAAGGCGGCGGCGGCGGCAGGAGGGCCGGGGAGGCTCGCCGCCTGGGAAGATGGCGCGCCCCCAAATCATCCACAGTGGCCACTTCATGGTGTCGGAGCCCCACACCGACCCCGAGCCGGAGCCCGAGGTGGAGCTGAGCCAGGGCGGCCCCCCTCGGCTGAGCGGCCCGGGGCCATCCTGCGCGGCGGCGGCGGCGGCGGAGCGAGGGAGAAGGGCCGGCTCGGCGGGGCGGGCGGCGGCGGCGGCGGAGGCCATGGGGAAGGCCGGGGAGGGCGCTTACGACTTCGATACGGTGGACGAGGGGACGTGCCTGCTCTACCGCTACGGGCCGCGGAGCAGCGGAGCCCTCAACATCGACGCCTCGCTCACCAAGCTCTTCGAGTGCATGACGCTGGCCTACAGGTGCCGGGCCCAGGGCGGCGGGGCGGGGGCTGGCCCGTTTCGTTACAGAAAGTGACCGTTCCCACAGGAGGAGAGAGTGCGGAGGGAGAGGGGCTCACAAATCCGGAGGAGCGGGATTTGGTGGGTCTTAACCAAATGTGGCCCGGGGACCCCCTGCAGGGGGCTGTGGTGCCCTCACAGGGGGTCCGCCAAGGCTTGAAAGCTACCTGGCCCACCTCCTCCCTGCAGTTGAGCAGCTACGTGGCAGGAGACAAGGCAAAGGCTGGCTTGGCCTGCGCATAGCCATTCAATCCACGCCAGCCACAAACTTGCAGGAAGAAGGAGAAGAAACGCCTTCCCTCCCACTCCAGTGCCTCTGAGGGAAGGTTTCATGGATGGTGAAATTGCCACGTTGTTTTTGTTTTAAATCTTGAGCAGGGCCCGTTTAAGGCACTGGCGGCGTTAGCATCCGCAGGTCGCCCCATCATTGTGGAGGCCCCTTAGTAACCCTCCTCCTGCAAAAAATTATTAGTAATAATCTGAATATCCTGTACTGTGAATAGCTTAGGTTAAGTTAGGTTACATTGACCTGAGATAAACATATGGGGCCCCCAAAATAAAGCATTGCAGGGGCCCCCAAGATTCCTTAAACTGGCCCTGATCTTGAGTTAAGTCTTGGGGGTCCACAACAACAGAAATATATTTAAAGAGGGTCTCTGGTAAAGAAAAGGTTAAGAGCCACTGCCATAGGGTGCACAGATACGCACCTGCAAAAATGAAAAGTGCATCAGACCAGTGGTTCATGTCATCCCACAAGGTGGCCAGAGCGGGAAGCCAACAGGCAGGGCAGAAACACAGGAGCAGTTTTCTGCTGCATGTGGGTCCCAGACCAAGCAAGTGGTGATCAAAAGCATACTGCCTTTGATCCTGGAGAAAATATGGCCCCATCAGTGACTAATAGCCATTGACTGCTGTGACTTTTCTCTAAAATGCCCTTTTAAAGCTATCTTGCGTTGGTGGCTATCACTAAATCCTGTGATGTTCAGTAGTTTGACTGTGCACTGTGTGAAGGTGATGTATTTTTGTTTGTCTTGAATGCCATGTCATCCAGCTTCATTGGATGACTGTGGATTGAGAAAACTATGCCCTCTCCATTTTCTCTTCAATACATAATGAATAACTTTATACACCTCTGTTATATTCCTATTTTCTTTTCTCTTTTTCTAAGCTATATAATGTGACCACTAGGTTCCTTGAAGTTAACAGATATTTGGCATCATTAAGTAAAATCTGTGCTTGCCAAGTTGCCTGGGATTTCTTAAACTAATCTTGCAAAGCCAGGATTGGGTAACTTTAGCAATCTAGGGCTAGGGTTTTGTTTGTTTGTTTGTTTTTGTGCATAGGGACTGCACAGACTGTCAAAAAGTAAAACTGAGCTGGGCATCCAATTCTTAAAATTGTAAGCCGTCCCGATTGTTTTAACAGAGGGGCGGGGTATAAATAAATTTTATTATTATTATTATTATTATTATTAAAAAACAAAACCAAACCATACAACAACATTATATTTGTAAAATGCTACGCAACATTTTAAAGTGCTGATTTAAATGGTGAATTCCCCCACACCTGGAGATTTCCAAGAGAGACAATTTACCTTTTCTTTTTGCCAGCAAAAGGACAGCCTAGGGAATGGGAGGGGCTGTCAGAGTCTGAAAAAACAGCCTTGGAGAGAAAAATGCTATCTTATGCAAAATACCACACTAAAGCCTAAAATATACATTCCAGTTTTAAAAAGGCTGCTCTGGTCTCTTTTAAGTCCATGTTAAAAGCTTTCACTCCTGAGCACACCTAATGTGAGAGAGGTTGGAAGTTTCTCTTAGTGTAACGTGTGAAAATAAAATAGTAGGGAACAAGGCAGTCAGAAGTAGATCAGCTATAATATAATACACAAGCAGTCTCAGCACTAACTATGAACATCATGGCCTGAGTGCAAAAGTTTGTGAGGTATTATTACAAGGGTATTCAACATTTAACCAGCAGTAGGAGGTCTGTATTATAGGACACAGAGGACAGAGGTAGGCCTGGTTATTCATCATCATGCTATTATGCACCTAAGCATAGTAGTATAAGCGAGTGATTTGCCTGTATATATTACATACAGGGCACAGCCAGCATATAGTGGTTTAAGCTTTGGACTGTGACTGGAGACCAGGGTTCAAATCCCCGCTCAGCCATGGAAACCTGCTGGGTGACTTTGGCAAGTCACACTCTCCCAGCCTCAGAGAAAGGCAAAGGCAAACCACCTCTGAACAAATTCTGCCAAGAAAACCCTGTGATAGGTTTACTTTAGGGTTGCCATAAGTTGGAAATTACTTGAAGGCACACAACAACAACAACAACATTAGTAGTATACCTGTGTAGCTCATGAACATAGAGGAGAGATGCTCTCATTTGGGATTTCTGGCACACGTGGGTGTGAGGGGGAGAAGTTTTTATCATTGTCCCTAAATCTTTCTATTTAGACCATATCTCTGACCCAGGCAGATTCCTTTGGTTTCTTTTCTTTCTTTCTTTCCAGTTTCATTGTCTTTCAGACCTTGTCTGACTTGTTCAATAAGCAGTCAAACACTATTAAAAAAAAAGATTCCTTTGCATAAGTCTTGGCCTGCAGCCTGGTGGTCACAAGCAGTAGCCAGTGCTCTAGATTTCAGGTTTAGGTCCCAGTTTTTCTCTTCTCCACTTTTTAAAATGTAATTTTTAATCTGGATTGCAGAGATAAATTGTACATGTGGTTTTTTTTTAAAATGCATCTGTTCTAGTTCTCAGTGCCAAATGGATTGTTCACTTCTGGTATTGATGACCTTTGGGTTTTTTCCCCAGTTCTATAAATAATTGAAATGACCAATCCCTCACTGGTACAGACCATATTTGCTGTAGCCAATGTCTTGTCTCCAACAGTACCCAGTGCTTGATTTTAATGCAAAAGCCCTACACTAGTATCTCCAAGTTAGATTTTAAGAATGCATGTATATTTTTATATAGATGCATTTTGTGCATCAGTTTCCAATGCATTTTCTGCAAAATAAATGCTTGTGCCAATTTTAAATTTCACAATACAGAATGCATTTTTTTCTTGGGTGGAGGAAAAAAATCTATGAAATAAATTTAAATCAAGGGAAGGAAAATCCTGTTAAGATATCTTCAGCTGTCTGGAATTCAGATACTGTCATAACACTTTCCTTTTGTCTAGCAGTCTTAGTGGAATTAGAAAAATGGCAGTGGCAGAAGGCCTATGCTTGGGATATACAAGGTAGCCTCTACCTGAAGGCTAAACTTTGGGGAAGGAAGTGTCTGCTGAGTGTAAGAGAATGACTCTGCTATCATTGCCTCTCTTCTCACTTTTTCTTTCTCCTTATGGGGTAAACACAGAATGTTCCAGTTATCTTAAGTAGGCCAGAATCCACACCCCTTCCTACAATTGCTTTGGCTTCCTCTTGGAGAAACCTGCCTTTCTTTTGGTACTGCAACATTAGCAAATGTTCTAAAATGCAAAATATCTGAAAGCAAAGTGAGTCAGCAAAGGAACATCTAAACAAATTACAAAGGAAAACGTTTTTGTGTGGGCTTCAATTTGGCATATTCTTGGCAAATTATTCTAGATCTTTCCCTAGTGTACTTAAGAGATACTCAGAACTAGATTTTTTGGTCTGGCCTTTATTTAGTATGTTTAATATATTTATTTACTATTTGCAGCTTTCCAATATAAAATTGTTTCCTACTAAATTTATCGTGTTTTATAAAGTACGGTACCCTTTTGGACTAAACATAAAGGCAAAAAAGTGCAAAGAATTTGCCTGTTTGATTGAAACAAAGCCTCAGATCAGACTCTCCTAATCTGTTGCTCTCTGGATGTGTTGAATTGCAACTCTAATCAGCCCCAGCCAGTACTTCAATTTCCTCTTCTGGCTGAGGACGATGGAAGTTCTAGACCATCATATCTAGACATCTTTATATTAGGGTAGGCTGGCCTAAATAGAGTCTTAACCATTAGCTTTGACAAGAACTTCAGTTTATAGCTCAGCACAGAGGGTAAAACTGGCAGTGTGAGTCCTTGCCCTGGACCAGTAAAGTAAATTCTATTGTCAACCAGAGTTGAAGAGCATCATATATTATGCCTTTGCTAGACTCTGAATTGCACCTGTGACCAATTGGTTAGCCTGGCCCTCGTTGTTAGTCATTCTGTCTCAGACTGGAATAATTTTTGAAGAAGGACCTGTTGTGGAGAGCAGGAAGAAGGGATTTGAATTCTGATCCCTTTGATTTTTAATACAGTTGTTCATCTGTGAAGTAGCTACCAAGTTCAAAGTGTCATAGGACAGAGTGCAAAGAAGTGGTCAGAGAATGTACTCTATTACTTTTGGCATGTCAGATGTTTGTGTGCGTTCACGTGAATATCAGAAGGGCTGGATAGCAGTGTGTATTGCTATTAGACAGAGTTTGATGGTAACTAGTTTCAACCTGTAATCCTGAGGAGATGTTGGCTTGTTATGATAACCTCTGCCAGGGTAAGGTCTTTGGGTGGCAGATAATGCAGTGAGATGAAGTAGCTAGAGAGTTGTACACATCTCAGATATAGAGATGGGCACTGTCTTTTATTAGCGATGATGGGAACAAATCACTGAAATAACTTCCCTCCCTTCATCAAAATTGTATCAAAATTATTGGGGAGAAAATCTTTATAGATTTGGATATCACTGATTGCAAAACATGAGCCATTTAGCCAAATGTGTTTCAAATTGCAAATACTGTATACCATATCTTTGCAGATTAGGTTTCTGTCCAGAAATACTTTTCAAAACTGGGATTTTACAATGGTGGTGCTAGAAATAACCTCTGTGTTTTGATATCCTGCAAATTCAGGACTGTTTTTTTATATATTTTGTGATAATAATATTCATAGGGCACACATTCCATGCATAGAAGTTAGTATCAGCTGCAGACCCTTAAGAGTGAAATCTTGTCCTTTCTTGTGAAGATAAATTAAAAAAAATCAGGAGGTTAATTTATATAGATAGCCATATTGGTCTGAGAAAAGAGCTTCTGAAACCAGCATAGTTGGTTATACCAATTAAGGTCTTAAATCATCTTGTAGATTTACAGTCCTGTTACTTCTCACTTGTATATCCTTTTCCTTCAGTTTGGCCTAAAATCCTACATGGAACAGGAACCAACCATTAAATGTCAGGTTCCAAATAAAGCATGCACATTCAGTAAATATTCATGGAAGATGTACGTTTGTACACATTTTGTTAGTTTTGTGTGTGTGTGGTGGTAATGGTGGTAGCACTGAGGACAGAATCCCCAGACAAGTTTCCCCTTACTGCACAGAACAAATAACTGTGGCTGTATATATGTTATGGAGCAGATAACATATATACAAGCAGATGCCCCTGCCCCCTGTGCTTTCTTGCTCCTCTTTGATTTGTTCATACTTGAAAATTAGATACAATTGGTATTATAAAATTGGCGTGGGGGTTCTTTTATTTCTAGTGGAAAAATTGTCTCTCCCAAGTGGAAAACCTTCAAAGGATTGAAGTTGCTGCAGCGTGACAAGATCCGACTGAACAATGCCATATGGAGGGCCTGGTATCTCCAGTGTGAGTAGCTTGGAACAGTCAAGGGTTTCTTCCAAAGAACTCCTCCTCTCTTCAAGAGAGTACGTGTTCTCCATGAGCTCTACAGCCAAGGAGACTATTTTTCAATGTAATGCAAGCAAAACATTACACTGACAAAAATCACATGTTTTGCTGCTGGGTATAAAGCCATCTAACCCTTTCTTTGGGACTAACTGGAGCTGCCCTTGGAGTTCATAGCTGTCTTTCCTTTTTCATTCTGGACACAGATGTGGAGAAGCGGCAGAATCCTGTGTGTGGTTTTGTGACTCCACTGGAATGCAGTGATGTAGATGAGCACCGCAAGCCTGAGGTGAGCAGAGGCTGCCTGTTGGCCTTTCTGGCTTAAAGAGGTACCATAATTGATGTTCTTCATCCATTCTTAAATGACCCCTTGCTGCACTTTTACTTGGCAGGCTGTCATCATGGAGGGAAAGTACTGGAAACGGCAAATTGGGGTTGTTATTAGGGAGTATCACAAATGGAGGACATTTTTCCATACCCGGGTAAGTTTCTTCTTAAGCAAGATATACTTCATATGAACTTCTTTCCTCACTATATGATATTTTCCACCCCAGCTGTGTTCTCACAAATTCTTATTATGCCAGCCGATCCTGAGAGGTCTTTGGATCTTGAGAGTTCTTGGATTCCAAGATCTTTGCAATAAAGTGGCTCCTTTAGACCTGTAGTCTAAAGCTGGTATTAGCAGACAGCTTTCTGTTCAAATTCAGCAGGTGCCTCAGCCCAAAGGCTATAATCTCTAGCTGCTGTAACAGATCCTCTGGCCATTTCTCTCACTTGCACAAAACGTACTCTGATCATCAAGCCATCTCCTTATCCTGATACCTCAAATGTGTTCAAATGAACTGACTGCAGTAAACTGAGATTTTAGAAAAGTTACTTTTTAAAGTAATGAATTTCAACCATAATTCCAGCCCTCAACCCCTCCCAGTAGTTATTGTTATAACTTCAATTTTTTTTAAAAAAAGTACCAATTTCTTGTTTTTCAATATTAACTACTTTCAGAGAAGTCTAAATGCCATAAGCCGTTGTCTAATGGTACAGAATATGGAATGCTCCCATGTACCTTATCATCTACCCACAACAGAGCTTGAAGAAGGAACAAGAGCTTGCATTTAAGCAATGTTCCTCCATCATTTCATAAGGTCACATGCATGCAACTATCAAGGAGCTAAAAATATGAAGTTCTTCTTTGCTGAGTTTTAACTATATGGTGATTTAGTTACACCTTAGTTACTGGAATTTTTTTACTGACAAATAACTTGTTATTTGCAACTACTTACTTCCAAGCTCTGGTTGTCATCAACTGTATCTCTCTTAGAAGTTTGTGCTAATTGTAACAGTCATATTGGTTTTATTTTAGGTCCAAAAGAAACTGGATAAACTGGTCTGTGGTCCTACTCAGGTGCTATTTTCATACTTCATTTAGCCCTGTACCTATACAGAGGTTTCCCTCCCTCTCTGACAGAGGCTGGAACTGGAGAAGCTTGGAGGTTGTCTGCAACCACTTAGCATTCCAGCCTTTCATTTGAATTTCCCACAATTGTACTGAAGCTCACAGCTCTTTTTCCTCCTATTCTGGGCAGGAAGTAGCCAGTGCTGTTCCAGGGGTAGAGCTGAACAGTGAAATGGCAGATGGAAGCCCCATGGAGCTTGACCCCTTGCATGATCTGGAAGCATTTCTGGACACCATCTATTCCAGCTGGAACCCATATAGCGGTCCCAACCTACGTGGCCTTGGTAATGGGTTTTCTTGTACTTGTTCCATTTCTTTGTAGGATTTGCCCCTTTCTACTAAGGATCATACTCAGCTTTGCTCCTAGGGACATGTAGTGAAGATTCTACTCTTAATGCCTAGGTGGTAGAGTACTTCCCAAATAAACCCAGTTGTCGGGTTGTGTGGTGGTGGATGATATTTTGCTATGGGACAGAATGACCAATGAATGCTAACCTTTCTCATTTTTTGCCCTCAGCTCACCAGGGTAATGCAGACATGATCCAACCCACCCTGACCCAACTGCACCCCATCTTTGGAGAGGAGTTCATGGACACTTTGGACCCTATTCATGGTAATATTATAGAGTCATCAACCTCATGAGGCCAAGCTGAACTCAGTAGTCAGATGTAGCATGTTATGGACAGAATTTGTACACCCCCAGAGCACTTTCCATGGCTTGGGAGAGGGCTTTCTTGTCTGTGGCACCCTGATTAAGGAATGCACTCTCCTGAGAGGCTTGTCTGATGACAACACTAGTGTCATTTCAGCACCAAGTCAAGTTATGGCTAATTATGAGTCTTACTGACCATAATACAATTTTAGTCACCATCACTGATTGTAGAGTTATGCTTTTAATGTTGATATATTTTTGTTATTGCTATCCTTGTATTTGTTGTTTATCTCCTGAGATCTATTGATATAGGACAAGCTAGAAATGTTTTAAATAAATAAAGCCCTATAATAAAATAAATTTAATTGCTGGGTTACTCTCAAAACCCATATGTTCATCACCAAATTCTGAGAGGCTGACCTGTAACCTCTGGTGTAAATGGTATCAGAGTTCTGGGTCACCTAAGGTAGCTGAGAGGTAGAGCTGGTGAGAGGAAGCATTCACCTGCCATTGCCCTTTCCAGTCTGCCGTTCAGTTCAGAATTCTAGTTTGTACAAAGTCACAGCAGAACGTTGCTCAGGAAACATGGTCTTCCTGGTAGAACTCTAAAAGTAAGGAGATTTGTAAACATTTGCTAAGTTTGTTGACTTCCTGTGTACTAATAACAAACTTATTCTCTGAGGGCTGGTCCTTAAGTAACCAAAACAGCACCATCCACACACAAGAGGGAGATAGGAGAAAGCTTGGAGGAAATCCCAAGATTTGCAAAAGTACAAAAAAATAGTGAGAGGAGAAAAAAATGAAAGCTGAGGGAACCTCAAATAATTCAACTAGGACTGAGCATCCTCAGTGGCCACAAAACATGGATTGACTCTTTTTGGGGAGGATCGTAGAAACCTGTGGAGAAAGAAATGGAACAAATAATCCTCAAAAATAGAGAGACTGGCTGTAACTTGGGCAGAAATATTCCCCCTTTTGTTGCATATTCCACTTGACTCCACTGTATGTGTTGAAAGACTGTTATTGCTAGATCTTGGAAAATGTTAATTAAAAGATTAAGCAGTAATCATTTCTGTCAGCACCTCTAATATATTATTTATGTTGGTGATGTGTTTGATTGTGGCTCTTGGTTCAGGATTGATTTCTCTTTTTTTGCTCTAACCATTGGTCCACATGGTATTGTAATCCAGCATAATAGCTATTTTGTCTGCATTAGTTCCTCCCTCTCACCAGTTTTCTTTTTCTTCCAAACCTTTATCTCTTTTCGTTGCCTGTGTTGTTTGCAGTCAGTCTAGCTAATTCTCCTTCTATCTGTCATGGTTTCCAATGGTTCAGCCTTGCTTCCAGTGCCACTTCTGTTTCTCCTGACTTCTTTGAATTCCTCCTATCTGTTCCAACTGCAAAGAAAGGTAACTGGAACATTTGGGTCCCCACCGCACCACACATATTGAAGCTGTGCCTGTAATC
Source organism: Gambelia wislizenii (assembly GCA_030847615.1). Taxonomy (NCBI): domain Eukaryota; kingdom Metazoa; phylum Chordata; class Lepidosauria; order Squamata; family Crotaphytidae; genus Gambelia; species Gambelia wislizenii. The sequence goes on along the minus strand of JAUMIR010000001.1, from coordinate 338,171,872 downwards.
TACAGCCTAATGCATCCACTGTTGTCAGCTACATGCTGAGTTTGCAGTGACTGTCATAAATACATATGATACAAAAAATGTTGGTTTTTTCAGTACATTTTTCTATATTAAAGATCAGAATTGCTAGTGCTATTGGCTAGTGGTCATTATTTCATCATCAAATGATCTTGGAAAAGGGTTGAAAAGATGTGTGTATTTCTAGTACCAGATCTGTCGGCTGCTTTAGCTTCTTGTGAACTTGCATTTCACAATCTCTGTATATCTATACTGAGGGCACCTATGTATATATACAGTTGTATGAAAAAGAAAGTACACCCTCTTTGAATTCTATGGTTTTACATATCAGGACATAATAACAATCATCTGTTCCTTAGCAGGTCTTAAAATTAGGTAAATAGAACCTCAGATGAACAACAACATGACATAGTATACCGTGTCATGATTTATTCAACAAAAAAAGGATTATTATTATGTCCTGATAGGTAAAACCTTCAAAGAGGGTATACTTTCTTTTTCATAGGACTGTATGCATGCTGTGTTTGATATATATTCTATCTCCACTACTTCCATTTTCTCATTCAGCTAGGCAAAGTTCTATGCACCTGCTCCCCCAGCCAATTTCGTAGGAAAAAATAAAGTAGGCAAGTTAAATTTGTAAGGAATTCTGAATTTGCAAAATCTTGTTTACAACATTCATAATATCTGAATATGAGGTTGGAGCATTCCCGAACCTCTTGTGGTTCAGCTTCATTCCTGCCATTCCATTTCATGTCTCTGAAATAAGCAGTCCCTACTTGCAGATTCCCTGTCCAGTATTTGACTGTCTCTGCCATATGGCTCTGCTGGATTCCCCTGAAACTTAAGGTTCATCCAATCCTACTTGCTGTTCTAGCATAGTCTCTCTTTGGAGACTAACAGTTGATGTCAGCATAGTGAAACCTTGAGTATTCTGTGGTTTAGACCTAGTAGCCTGTTGCCTTCTTTCATGCTCTTGCTCCCCCTCCAGTCTTGTACCCTTTACAGTTATTTTGTTCTTTTCACAGAGTTCATCAATTCTTGTCGTTCTCAGCCTGCTATTCAGGTAAGAGGAAACATTTATCCAGTGCCTTGTTTCCTCTTCTGGGACATCGCCCACTCCTGATGCTTGCTGCAAATCTGTGAATAGCCTTTTCCTAGCATTGCAAAAAGTTGGGGTGGTGGTAGTTCTCCCATTTGTGGCTGGCTACAGTATGTATCTGTAGGATTTCCACTGCAGTTTCCCCCACATGGATTCAAGTTTGAATTGAGAACTTGTGCTTAACTCATTCCTTTTCCTACCTTAGGCTCCTGCACTGCTGACAGACACTACTGCCATGGGCCATTCTGACCCAGATATGCCTACTGTTGCTCCCAGTGCTACCAAACTCCCACCTCCTGGAGACTCTCTCCTGCCCTTGCCCATCTCGCTGGATGTGGAGCCACCTGCACCTCTGAGCGGACAACAGACTTTCCTCCCATTCTTCCCCACTTCTCCGCAGCGGACCAGTCCTCCACCACCCCCTTCTGTCATGAACGTACAGCCTCAAACAACTTTGGTCTTCTCTGTTATCACACACACCGGATCAGAAAAGAACTCCTTACCCTCTTCATGCCCATCTGGAGATACTTTTGCTGTACCCACCTCTGCTCCCACAGCCAAGGGTGGCAGGTGCAGACAGCTGCAACGGATTGCTCCAGCTCTCTCCTCTAGTCATCAGCCAGCTTCTCCCTGTACCACCCTCACCCACTTGCTTACAACTGGTATGTGCCTGCCAGGATGGGCTTTCTATAAGGAAAAGTGGGGTGATGTTGAAACAGAACAGAAGCGGATAACTGCCAGGGTTTGGTGGATCACATTGCTCCCTTTGAAACCTTAAGAGAGCCACATGTCCTCTGTAAATTATTTATTTATTTTTAAAAAGTTATTTAAAATGAAAACTTTTGGAGGGTTTTTTTAAAACTAAAGATGCAGTGGGGAGGGGCAGCATGAAAGAGCCTTTCACGCTGAGGAGCACCCTCCCAAGCAAAGAGGTAGAGAACTCGTTGCTTATTGCAGAAGATTAAGAAATGGCATAAGCAACAGGGATCATGTTTCCCTCCTTCCCATTGAAGGAGCTTGGCTTTTTCTCTCAGCACCAAGAATCAACTTCCTACTTCAGGAAAAAGTGAAGCAGACTTGACACATGAATTCCTTTCAACTGCAAGTGACTAGTCAAGAGGCAAGAAGTTAATTCTTGGTACCAAGAGAAAAGACAGAGTCCCCTCAACAGGAGGTAGAGAGGAGCTTTTACCTTCTGTTCATCCTCCTCCTCTCCATAATTAAGCCCCTCACCAGCTCCTTTAACAGCCATCAAATTTGGGAGGGGGCTTGGAGAGCTACAAAAAGCGAGTGGGGACTGCATGCTGCCTGTTGGCCGTGCTTTCCCCACCTCTAACAGACATCATGAAAGCCTTCCCTGAATCCTTGCATTTGTATTTTTGAGTCATCCTTTGAATTCATGTAGCCCCTTGCCCTTTTTATTGTAGTCTTCTTATTCCTAGACTTTTGTTAGCTTTTATTTTGATCTAAATGAGGTCTGAAGGTAATATTTAAGTTATACACATGGCTCAAATGTTACAAAATATATTTTCTGTATAGAAAAGATGGAATGTGTGATCAGGGAGAAAATTTGTTTTCACTATTGTGTTAACGGTAAAGTTTGAAAAGTATTTGAGGCTTAGGCTCATGTGCATTAGATAGCAATGTCTGCATTTCCATGGGTGATTTAGAGTTCAGCTCTGTGATGATTGTGAAAGGATTGGGTTGACAGCTATTCACAGACAAGTTTGCACTAAGTAATAGCAAAACAGTTCAGTTTGTCACACTTGTCAGAACAAAAGATTCCATCCAGATGATATTTTCCAATCTAGATTTAAGGGCACAATGCAGCCAGTCCCAATATGTATGTATGAAGATATATGGTCGGCTGTCCATATTCACAGAGGTTAGGGGTGCAGGACCCCCATGAAAGTGAGAAAACCATAAATATCTTATAGTGCTGGTCCCAAGCTGATTTCTTAGGCTATATTCCTATTTCTGGGTTAAGGAACCTGAGCAAAGTGCCATTTCCATCCTGCTGTTCCAGGGCATGCTGGGCCTTGTAGTCTCTTGAGGTGGGGGTGACTGGCACTTAAAGGACCAGAAGTGGCTGGAGAAGAGGGAAGCAGCTGCAGTGGGGTGAAAAGTGCCAGACAAGACTCCAGGGATGGAAGGGGAAGCAAGGATACTTGGTATTAGTTTATCACTTACTAAACTTTTTTTAGTTTTCTTTACATTTTCTAGCCTGTACACATTGTCCGCTGTTTTCTGCAGGAAGCCACAAAACTCCAAAAATATTCCCATTTAATTATTGATGGCAAACTTGCAAATAATCAAAGCCATAAAAGGTTAAACAACAAATGCGGAGGGCTGACTGTATATGATTACATGCAATAGGAGTGCAACAGTATGCCAGTCCATCTCCCCAGCTGCTTCCCCCAAATTTAAAAATAGTTCATATTACAGTGAGTGGGGGGTTATTGTTTTGAAAAGGAGAGAAAAATCACCACCTTCCTTTGCTGAGGTCCCTGCTTCAGTCCCCTCTGTAGTTCTCCAGATACTGGTTAAAGCTAGTAGCTTTTCTGCATGAGGTAAATGGAACCATCTAAGTAAAGCCTGTGAATGCCAACATTTCCCTAAAAGCTGCATATTTCCACACAGAAATCTTTAGCTTACTAGCTGAAATGAACTGAAATCTCTGAAGAACACAATCCATACTTAACAATAAGATTTAACTGGCTTTTTAAAATTATTTGCTATTGTTTTTATTTTATATAATTAAACAGTACACAGAAAAGAAAAACATTAGATAAAGTTGAACATAATAAAGACAAATGGACAGGAATAAACCAATACGACAAATATCTCCCCCACCCCCCCACCCCTGGCTTTTAAAAATTGTAAAAAACTTTCAATCTATCGTTATTTTTAAGTCTGCAAATCTGACACAGTGCAGAACAGATCTGTTGTACTTTTTTGTAGCTGCTTTGAACAGGGGAGATGTTGATAATTGTAATTTCTAATAAGTAAGCATTACAAGAACACAAGCTGCACCCATATACTCTTCATCCCATTTATGTGCCTCTGTTCAAGATTCAGAAATATTAAGTCCTGTCCTCCATGTCTACCAAGTCTAAGTGGACACCAGGGAGTAGTTGCATGAAATTACCCAATGGTTGTAGGGAATTCAAATCTTTGGGGTATATTTTTGGAGTCATTGGTGGCAATAATGCTCATCCACTGTATTGGGTAAGGTGTCCCTCATTTAATAACAATCCTTGACTTATATTTTCAGTTATGATGGGTTGGATTTGATAGACCTGCATGGCTAAGTCAAAGCAGATGTAACCTATTACATACATTTATTAGCGAGTAATTAAATTGAGCTTGTTTAGCTACAGGGTGTGGGACATACTGTTCCTTGACTGAGCTCTTTGGTCAGCAAATTTTTGCAATAAGCAGGAGAAGTATGTAGAATCTGGAAGAACAAGAAAGAACTCTTTCCCTCTCTCATCTCTAGGTCCTGCCCCATTGCCCCTCACTTCAGTCATGAACTCTACACAGGTAAGGGAGCTCTCCTCTGCCACCTTCTGGAAAGGGTAGGACTGAGCAGCTCTAGTTCTTCCACCTTCCTACTGCCATACACCCTCTCTGCTTGGAGGCCTCTTAACAGATGGCCTTAGATTCACCTTCTTGGGTTGACAGGCATGTTCTTTCTCTCTCCTTCCCTCCCCCTTCCCTATTTTTACTTTTCTCTCTCCCTGCTTCTCCTTCCCCACAGGTTTGTGGCACCCAGAAGCTCTCTGCCAATGTCTTACTCAGCTCAGCCTCTGTAACAGAAAAGTCTCCTTTGCCTGCCCCTTCCTTCCCTGACACAGGTAAGTAGGCTGGAAAAATCTGTGAAATCATTTGGCTTTTGCTCTTTTAACACTGTCTTGTCTGCACTTGCTGGATTAGATTACACGCCACACCAAGCTGGAAACTGGGTATGCAGCTTAAAAGAACCCACCTACTCTGATAATGTTGGGATTTTTTCAGGTGCCAAAATTAAGGAGAGAGCCGAGGAGAAAATTATCTGCAGTCCCCAGGAAATGTACAAGCACCACTCTGCCAAGGTATTAGAAATACCAGTTTGCCCGCTCCCTCACATCTAATAGTCATGAGCTGGGAAGTGGGAGGGTGAAATAAATTTTGTTTTACAGATGTAGCCTGGTCAGGTCCATAGGCAGAAGTTTGCCCGATGTGATTAGATTGTCTCTTGCAGGGAAGCTGCCGCTCCAGTTTTGTTTCTTCTGATTGTGCACGCCGTATGATCATCAGTTCTGGCTTCAACACTCTTGCTGGTCTGGTGCTGCCAGGATCTGATCAGACCAATGCTAAGGTATACATCCCCTCCCTGAACCAGAGGCAGGAAAGGCGCACCTTAGCCATTGGTTCTCTCTGTCTGGTTTCCATGGCCCTGTTGGAGCCATTCCTTATGTTGTTGCCTTTCTGCCTTATTTTACATCTTTACTCTGTCTCCAGCTCAGCAAAGCACTGTTATTGCAAAAGAGCGTGGCTTATGTCGGAAGACTACAGCAGGAGCGCCGACAAGCTCAGGAGACAGTAGAAAGACTACGCAGCGAGATCGAAGAGCTGAGCACTGCTATTGAGTGAGTTGTAGAGTAGGCTAAGCTGTTTGAATTGCCACGGGATCAGGGTTAAGGGAAACAATTTTTATTTTGTTTTGTTATTTAAATGAAGTGATCTCACGTGAGTTGGCTGTGACATTTCTCTTGCTTGTAGTGAGTTCCAGCGCCAGCTTCCACCTAATGGAGCTCCTGTGTTACCACCACAGTCAGATCGGCTGTCTCAGCTCTATGAAGAGTATGTGCACCAGCGCACCTTGCAGGACTGGCGCTTCTGGCTTGTATCCACCAGCAACTGGGGGAATGGATGCCCTCAAGTGCACCAGAGGGAGCAAACTGAGGGAGGAGGAGGGATGAAGTTTGACATGACAGAGGTACCCTACCAAGTGTAAAAGTAGGTGGGGAGACTTGATCTGTGTAAGCTTCTTAACCCATCTTGACCTGCAGTTCAGCGTGGTGATTAAGCCTCTGTTTGAGAGCTATACTAGAACAGTGAACACAAGCAGCATCAAGGAGTTCCGCCAGTCAGTGTTGAGCTGGTTGGAGCAGCACTGCACACTGCCCATCTTGCGCCCTGGTACGTATGGTCAAATGATCGGGTTGCAAAGGTCTGACCCTGTAACACTAGTTCTGTATTGAACCTGACCCTGTAACACTAGCTATATTGACTGTCATTATATTCTAGGCCCAGTTGAAAGTGTTGGTTTTGGCTTATTGGACTTTATGTAGCTTGAGAACCCAGTACTTTATATAAAGCACCTAACAACACAAACTGGCCTGTATGTTGAGATTAGCTTCTGAGGCCTTCCTCCTAATACATGTGAGATTCAGAGAGTGAGGAGAGAGCCTTTTCACTTGTGCCCTCCTACCCGACTATGCTATGCTATGTGAGGTCTGCCTGGTCTCAATTTTATCATCCTAGTGTTTGTCTATTCCCAGACATTTGATGGATATGATTGGCTGATCGTTTAAAAATTGGCTTATACCAGCTGATCATCTCTATGATTTATTGATTTTGTGAGAAGGTCACTGGTTGCTGTTTTAACTTACAGGTATTGTTTTTATTCTCATTAACTTTTATATATTTAATATTGTAAGATAAGAAAAAAATAATCTATGATGATGATGATGTTGGCTCATCATTTTTTGTCTTTTCCCCCATAGCTATCTCTGGTTCCCTACTGAAACTCAGCAAGATCACATCCATATTGACTCAGCCATCTCAATTGCCTGAACAAGCTCTTCAAGCAGTATCTTGCCCTCCACACTACAAGGGCAACAGCTAGGATGAAGATAAGATCCATTTGTCTGTGGATGTCCTAAACTACTCCAGATGCTGTCAGAACAGCCAGCAGCAGGGATGTCTAACTCAGGGATTCCTTTGTCTTGTAAAGAAGAATGCTATTGTGCATGACAATATTGGGCTCCCAAGTGCTAGAGCAGGCAATCTCTTGGGGTTCACTTTGGTGCTGGGCATCACCTTGACTCTTGCCCTATTGCAGAACAAAGTATGGGCTTCAGATGGTAGAGTGGGTGATGCAGAGGCATGGAGCCAGAATATAGATGAAGTCACTTAGAAATTGGGTTACAGACATGGCTTCAGCCTCTCTTGGAACTTGGAATAGCAAGTTCCAGGTTCCAAGTGTCCTTCCCCTTTCCTCTGTTTTCCCACCAGATGGCAGTGAAGTGACTCTTGTAGCACTCTTGTTACAGAGATTTTCTTTTCTCTCTTAATTCGTGGCTCTCTTTCTTACTGAATGTGAAAACTGATGGCCACTCCATCAACAGTGTTCAAAATAGGCTATTCATGGCTTGGGGGGAACTCCCTATGCACCACTGCATGATGGCAGATTTCACCCATGCAACCATATCAACTCTTCTAAGTACAGTTCATCCATTTCCCTAGTTTTCATTCCAGTTCAGAGACCTTACACAAAGAGTATGCACTTTCTAGGCTGGATTTCTGCATGAGAACAGGATATGGTTTATAGTTCATCTGAATAATTTATGCTTGGAGGCGTTTCTGCTTCAAATGCACATATCTTGACTTTTACAGCCAGAATGGAGAGTTTGAATTGCATGGATAGTGGGGGAAGATTTGGACTCTTTCTTGATATGCAAGGGTTGTTTCATAGTGTATCCTATACATTCTGTTTAGAAGTAAGCCCATTTAGTTCAGTTAGGCTTACTCCCTAAGTAAATGAGTATAGGCTTGCTACCTCAGTGTATTACATAGCTCATCCTACTGTTTTCTTGCATCCCCCAATCTAGCTCTCATACCTCGGTCTCTGCTACAGGTTACCTTAGCATAGAATTTTGGAGCAAAAGATACCTTGTGCCCTTCTTGCCATGCTTTGCTCCAGGCTAACTGCTATTGTGTGCAGATACTCTTTGACACCTCGTAAAGGTACAATAATATGATTATGAAGTCAAAGGCTTTGACGGCTGACATCCATAGGTTTTCCTTGGGTTTTTTTCTGGGCAGTGAGGCTGTGTTCTGGAAGAGTTTATTTCTGACATTTCGCCTGCATCTGTGGCTGGCATCTTCAGAGAATGGTTAGGTAGGAGGGTGGGGGCGGTTTATATACTTATATTTGAATGGCTAGTTTCTGGGTGGAGATATACAAGGAGGATTAGTATCTGTTTGGCTAATGGTCCGTTGACTGCTGGAAATTCCCCTTTCCCTGGGTGGAATGCGCAAACACGAATCAAGGAACATGAGAGACACTGCAGACTGGACCAGCCAGAAAAATCAGCAGTAGCAGAACATGTTATAAACCAACTTGGACACAAAATAGAATTTGAAAACACCAAAATTCTGGACCAGGCCAACAACTATCATGTCAGAATGCACAGAGAAGCTATTGAAATCCACAAACACCTGGACAACTTCAACAGGAAAGAAGAAACCCTAAAAGTAAACAAAATCTGGCTGCCAGTCCTGAAAAACACTTACATCAAAATCCAACACATGCAAATGAACTCTACCCAGGGACAGGGAGATTTCCAGCAGACAGTGGACCATTAGCCAACCAGACACTAATCCTCCTTGCATATCTCCTTCCAGAAACTAGCCATTGAAATACACAAATTCACATATCCTCTCCAACGGGGGCTCACAGTATATAACCTCCACACACACATGCACACTCCTACCCAACCATTCTCTGAAGATGCCAGCCACAGATGCAGGCGAAATGTCAGAAATAAACTCTTCCAGAACACAGCGTCATAGCCTGGAAAAAAACCCAAGGAAAACCTAATGTGATTGTTGGGAATATATGTTGGGGATATACATATACACAGCCATGCTTCCTTTCCACAGCAGCAATCTTATGAAAGCAGCAACTACTTTTACAATAGGAAGGCCCCACTTCTAACTCCCAGGCTAGAATTCAGTAATGCCTATTATAATGGGAGGCATCTATCAGCCTGTTTCCTGTTGCTCCTTAACCATCAAATTCTTTTGCACTTGGGTTAGATGATACCTGCAGGAAAGACCTTTCCCCTTTCCTGAGTGTTCAGTGGAATCAGAACCAGATCAAGACATTTTGGTGCCTGAGATGGAAAAAACCCTTCCCTTGCCAATAAATACAGGGTATCATTTAAGAACAAGTTACAGTATTCTGCATCATCCTTGAAATGGATGTAGTTAATTGTGCTGTTGTATAGCTCTTTTTGGTTCCATTTCTGATTAGCTAATATCTGATGGGTATGCTTTGTTTGCTTCTCTTTATTCCTAATGGGACCCCCAAATCCACCACCTGAAGCACCTGCCTCATCATATAACATGGAAGTGTTGCCTTGTGTACCACGACTATTAAGCAGGAGATGGCCTGTTTAAGGAATCTGCCTTACTTGTACCAATTCTTGTTAAGATATCCTAGCCCTGGTATAAAGACACTAGCAGAGGACAAACAACTCGGACACTACACATGGAAGATCTTTCTAGTTTCATAGAATTTAATTTGCAGAAGCTACCTGCTTTCATGTAAGGTATTATATTTCTGTGTGTATAGAGAAAGCCGTCGTTTTAGAACACTGCAAAGATGAGGCTGAGGTGTTGAGATCTTAGGTTGTTGTTCTTTCATACTTTTTTGCTGTCCAGCAGCGGAGAAGGGTATCCTTCCATTCATCAAGAGAAAGGGCCTATGCAAGTCAGTTCTTCTGTCAGTTTGGAAGGAAATCTCATACATTTTCTGGTCTTGCCTTACAGAAAGTACAGGAGCTTTTTTCCTCAGCTCCAGCATCTTCAAGAGTGCTTTGAGGCCTGAAATACTTAAAATTAAAAGTTGGAACTTTGATTTCCATCCTTTTCCCTGTTTAGGATTATATCTGTGGGGAGAATGGAGGCAGTATGCAGTCCAGTCTGTCAATTGGCATGTCCAGATTGCTGTTGGTCAAGTGGGGAAACTACAAAAAGGCAGGGGGATTTTCCTTATTTGGAAGCAGAGACACCCAGATGGACAGTGAGGATTCTGGGGCAGGTCAGCAGGGACTGGCTCAGGTGTGACATCCTGCATAGGACTGAAGCTGCACTTCTCAGGTACAACATCCTGCATAGAGAATCTTACGATACCATTAATGCCTCTCCATCTCAAGCTGCTAGTAGAGCAATACCAGGAGTTAGGAGCAGAGGAACTGATCTAACTTCCCTCTCCCTTACCACTGATAATTGTCAACCTTTCTCAGCCAGAGTTCTGCTTGCTGGTAATGAAGCAAACTTTGTTGGGTAGACATGTTCTTAGCAGTCAGGCTTTAGACAATGAACAGGAAGGTACGGCAGCTCCTTGCTCCCTCTTTTTCAACAGCAAGGTGCCATCTTGGGCTGGGAAAATATTGGGGGGGAAACTAATTTTCTCTAACTCATTGAGGAAGACTAAGGAGCCCTGGCGGTGCAGTGATTAAATGTCAGTGCTACCATCACAACATGAGTTCAATCCCAGAGGGTTCCAAGGTTGACTTCTGTAGGTCAGCTTGTTGGGGCAATTTGCTAAAACATTGTAAACTGCTTAGGGAGTGCTTTGCACTGATAAGCGGTATAGAAATATCAATGCTATTGCTATTGCTAAGAGCAATTGTCTGTTTATACAGGTTGCGTCCGCAACTGCTGAGAGGTAAATATTGGATGACACCTTGGCTTGAGAAAGATATTCAGGGCTCCCTTTATTGCAGGCCACGTTTTGCTCTGAGGTCTGGCTAGCAATTATGAGATCCTTCTTAGGGAAGGAAGCTGAGTAGATGCCTTTTCAAGCAGGTAGTAGACATGGAACCTGGTCTATTTTGATGTTTTAACAAAAAGGCAGAAACCTTTGAGAGGATGGGACTCACTCATGGAGCATTCTCCCCACTAGCCTCTTCTCTCTCAAGAAGGGGGATTGGTTTTCCCAGAGGCCCCGTGCCGACAAAGAAAAATCCACTCACTGTTGGGTGGGGTGAGAGGTTGTCTCATCATTACCAGAGAACCCACTAATTCCCAGCAGAGATGTCCATATGGGATTAATGGCTGGTAAAATAGGTCTCTCCTCTGCTCCTCATTATGGGCAAATGCCAATCTACCTTGTTTGGAGATGAAAGGGTACCAGAGATTAAAGCATCAAAGTATTGAAATTTTGAGAGGCCAGATTCTTCTGCCTCCTTTATCATGAGAAAGCCCTCATTGAGGATTCTGTTTTAAATTATGCTAGATTATGACTAGAGAGTGATGAAAGATCTGGAAGGAATGCTTGACACACCTGATGTGTAGCTCAGGAATAGGACAGGTGGTCCCCTTCCACTTCTCTGTAGTGAGAAATGAAGGAGCCAAGGTTCAACATGAAAAGGTAGAGAATCATTTTGTTCTCCCATCTTTGCCTTAATCTGATCTATCAGCCGACAGTGTTCCTGCGTGTTGGGAATGCTAAAGAAGTCCATTGAAAATTGCCAAACTCTCTAGGAACCAATCCAGGGAGTTCCAGTACTTTTATTCTGAGAATGTGACAGTTAAGATTCTCTCTTCCCTCTGTCAGGGGAAAGAGTTGGTTGGCTGCTGAGAAAAGTATAAATTCCCTAAATTCTGTCCTGATGAGAATTTTCCCCTTTCAGTAACAGTATGGTATGTTTTAATCAAAACCAAGCATGGTTAATTTATCTCTTTGGTAAATATTCCTTTAGAGAGGCATTGATCAGTAGTTTAAGTGGTGGAATTACAGGACATTCTCAGACTTCGAACAGGATGGGAATAACCTTTCAGTATGGAAGAAGGTTCTAAGCTTCTAAGTAGATGACAGGTTTCTTTTTTCCCACAGCTAATTGGTGTATTTTAATACATTCAGTATGGTTATTAATTGAATTTAATGGACAAACAGCACTAAGGTTTACTTGCAAAGGGATCTTGTATTTCTCTGAGGGGAGGAGCGAACAGGAATTCATCAACATGGGTAACGCCTACTACTGCCCAGACGGAAGCAGGAAGTACGACCATGGTCACATGGTCATCCAAAGGTTTCTTTGTCTTCTTTCCTGACCATGAGGCCAGTTCTACTTCCTGCTTTCGCCCAGTACAGACGCAGAGAACTGAGCTGAATTCCTCTTCACTTCTCTTCTTCTAGCTCTCACTCTAAACTCTTAACTTTTCCTCTCCTACCTTCCCCCCCTCCTTCCCTCCTTCTAAAAAAAAAAAAAAAAAAAACTCCTTCCTTCCTCTCCTCTCTTCTTTTTCTCCGGCCACATGGCGAAGGGGACAGGCAGGAACGCGGCTTCAGGCAGCAAGAGCCGGAAGCCAGGAGGACCTACAACGGCCCCAGCATCCCCGGCGCCGCCGGGAGATCAAGGGCAACCGCTGGCCGCCAATGCGGAGGCGGACCACTCAGCGAGTGAGTCCAGCCTGCTGAGGGGGAAGGCGGCCGCGAAGTCGCTCCTCAGCCGCGCCGAGCGCGAGCGGGGAGCGGCGGAGGAAGGCGCGCAGGAGGCCGAGCAGCAGCCCAGGCCGACCGCCACTCAAGATGACGCCCGGGACCTGGAGGAAAGGGAAAACGGGGGCAGTCGGCCCCCGCAGGTACCAAGCGCCGGGGAGGGGGGCCCCTTAGAGCCGACGCGGGCTTCCCTTTTCCCCTTGCCGCCGCCCAACAGGCCATCGCCGAGGGAGTTCCAACTCCCGGCGGAATGGCTGGCGGCCTTCCTCCAAGCTAACCGGGAGGGAACAGGGGCTGAACTGGGGGCTGGGCAGGCCGACCCCGACCCCAGACCGCCGGCCACGTGGTCGCCTTTGCCGGCGGGCGCCATCTTGGATGGCACCCAAACAACGCCGACCCCGGGAGACCCCCCCGCCCAGATCCTCCAGCCTCCGACCACCGTCGCGGTTCCCCCCACAAGCACGGGAGCGCAGCCCGACCTGGCATTCGACTCCCGGCCGAGGCCCCCTCCCATGCCTCTCACGCCGCGGCTTGACCGTTTCGTCTCCCCTGCCTCCCCCCCACCCACGCCTGGGGTAGCAAAGACGGAGATCCTGAAGGTGGCTCTCAGCCTGCTTTCGTCAGCCCTCTTGCCAGCAGAAGCCCCCCCAAGCCAGAGAGTTTTTCCGAGGCCAGTGCCACCGGAACAGTTCATGGGCATGCCCTGCTCTCACGAGAGGCAGGCACCGTGCGCCCCCATGGCACTCGCCCACTGCGGCCACCCCGCGGCCTGCGCGGCAGCCCCGCTTTCCTGCGGGCAGGACCCTCTACAGGGGTCGTCCCGCATGGTTCCTGGAGGGGGACCACCAAACCCTCTGCCCGTCCCATCGGCCACCGCTCCTCCCGCCATTCAGGAAAGCGCGCCCACAAGCGCGAAGCCTGCCAGGCAAACGGAGGCCCCAACCAGGACAAGCCAGCCGGATGCGGCCTCAAGGCCTTCTCCCCCTGATCCACCCCGGGTAGATTCAGGGAGGTCCAAGAAGAGGAAGGCCACTCCCCCTCCTCACTCCTCAGAGGAATCAGAAGGCGAGAGGGATGACGATGCACAGTTGTTAGACATCCTTAAGGGAGTCCCTACCGACACCCAGGATGAGGCCAATCCAGACAAGGAGGATGGGGAATGTTCGGAGGAGGAGTCAGCCGACCCTTCCCCTGATCTGTCGGATAGGCTTTTCAACGGAGAGGCCTACTCCACCCTCCTCAACAGGCTCATAGCGGCCCTTGAGTTGGGGGAAGAGGAAGACCAGGCGTCTTCGAAACCCCCCGCAAAGAAAAGGAGCAAGAGGGTCCAGGCTGTTCTGAAACCCCCAGTGGTTCAGAAAACCTACATCCCTCTCCCAGATACCCTGGAGCACCTCCTCCAGGAAGAATGGGACAAGCCAGCACTGGGGAAGCGAGGCACCCTGATGGCCCAAAAATTCTACACCCTCTCCCCCCAAACGATGGAGAAGCTGAAGACCCCGGTGGTCGACAAGCCCGTGGCCTCCCTGGTCTCTAATTTCCTCGTGCCCAAGGAAGGTGAAGCCCTCCTTAAGGACGCAGATGAGAAAAGAGCGGACGCAGCCTTGAAGAAGGTACATGAGGCTTCCGCCTTAGGGGTGAGAGCCACGGCTACCGCCTCCCTCTTTACCAGAGCAATCATCCTATGGATAGACGAGCTGATCCGCGCCACACAGTTGGACACGCGAACTCTCGACAAGGCCCTGAACAGGATTAAATCCGCTCTTCTCTTGGTGGCGGATGCATCGACGGACGCTTTCTCATTTGCCAACAGATCCATCGGCGCGGCAGCCCTGGCCAGGAGATCAATTTGGCTGAAGCACTGGAATGCGGATTCACACTCAAGAGCTCACCTCTGTACTGCCCCATTTAAGGGCACTAAGCTCTTCGGCGAGGAGGCTTTGAAGGATGTTCTAGTGGAGACGAAGGAAAAGAAGCAAGCTATGCCCTCCTTGCCACGCAAGTCAGACAAAACAACATCTAGACGCTCTTCACAGCAGTCTCAGTCCTTTCGTTCCTCGAGACCTTATAGCAGACAGAGGGACTCCAGGCCTTTCCGCCCAACCTGGGCCAAGACTAATCAGGTCATCCGCCACAACTCCACCTCCCAGCCGTCCGGATCCCGCAAGGGAGGTCACTCCCACTCTAAGGGGTCCTCCAAGCAGCAGTTCTGACTCCCCCCCCTCCGCCGGTGGGAGGCCGTCTGAGCCTGTTTTTCGAAGCCTGGTCGAATTCCACAACGGACAAATGGGTACTCAATACAATCCAGCATGGTTACCGGCTGGAGTTCAGGACCAGACCGAAAGACAGGTTCATTCCCGGCCCTGTCCCTTCAAACCCCAAAAAGGCGGAGGAGATTCGCAGTGCCATTCGCCACCTGCTAGACATTCAGGCAATCGAGGAAGTGCCAGATGGTCAACGCTTCTCGGGGGTCTACTCCTTCTTCTTTACGGTACCCAAGAAGGGAGGAGACACCAGAGCGATACTGGACCTCAAGTACACAAACTCCTTTCTCTGCTACAAGCGTTTCCGGATGGAAACTCTGGCCTCAATCCGAGAGGCACTTCAGGAAGGGGACTTCCTAGCGTCCCTCGACCTCTCCGAAGCGTACCTCCATATTCAGATCCGAGAAGAGAGCAGACGCTTCCTCCGGTTCGCGTTCGGAGACCAACACTTCCAGTTCAGGGCCCTTCCCTTCGGGCTAGCATCAGCCCCCAGGGTCTTCACCAAGATTCTAGTTGTGCTGGTGGCCTATCTCCGAACCAAGGGGATACATCTGTACCCGTATCTGGACGACATCCTTCTGAGGGCACCGTCGGCATCCAGAGCCCGGAAGGACCTCAAGACCACGATAGCGTGTCTACAATTCCACGGGTTTTTGGTGAACTTCAGGAAAAGCTCCCTTCACCCGGCACGGGAACTGATACACCTGGGTACGAGGCTGGACACAGCCAGGTTCCAGGTTTTTCTTTCTCCGGACAGGCAACAAGCGATCAGGTCGGAAGTCCGCCGGATCGCTGCCCTGAGGTCGGTTCCCCTGATGTCACTGGCCAGACTTCTGGGGCTAATGATATCAGTCATCCAGGTAGTCCCATGGGCGAGGTTCCACTCTCGCCCTCTACAAGCCTTCCTTGCGCCGTTCCAACAGCAGATAGCCCTCAAGCAGAACCCCCCCCTGCAGGTATCTCATCAAGTAAGACGCTCCCTGCTATGGTGGTCCAGGACAACGAACCTGGAAAAAGGGTCCGACATCGTTCTACCCCACCAGATAGTGGTAACGTCCGATGCAAGTCGAAGGGGATGGGGCGCCCACTGCCAGGACAACGTGGCCCAAGGTTTGTGGAACGACGAGGAAAAGAACCACAGTATCAACTGGCTGGAACTGAGGGCGGCCAGGCTGGCGCTTCTTCACTTCTCTCACCTCACCAGGAACCGTCATGTTCTCGTCATGACGGACAACACCACGACGAAGTCCTACATTGCGAGACAAGGAGGATCCAGATCCCGGTCTCTCCAGCAGGAGGCGGACCTCCTCTTCCAATGGGCAGAGAGGAACGTCCGCTCAATAACGGCACAGCACCTACAGGGAGTCACCAACCTACAGGCAGATTTCCTAAGCAGACACACAGTGTCACAATCGGAATGGGAACTGGATCAGGAGACCTTCCTCCAGATAGAACGGCGATTCGGTCCAGCGGAGGTGGACCTCTTCGCCAACCAAAACAACGCCAAGCTCCACAGGTTCTTCTCCAGGTTCCCCTGCAGGAACGCAGAAGGGACAGACGCCCTGAGGTCCCCGTGGCCCAGGGGGCAGCTATACGCCTTCCCGCCTCTCCCTCTCCTAGGGAGAGTTTGCAGGAAAATCAGACAGGAGCGATCGACTGTAATCCTAGTGGCTCCGTACTGGCCACGGCGCCCCTGGTTCTCAGACATCATGGACATGCTGACAGAAGAGCCTTGGCGCCTTCCGCCCAAGGAGAATCTTCTAAGCCAGGGACCAATCAGGCATCCAGACGTCTCCTGGCTCCAGCTAACCGCATGGAAATTGAGAGGAACGCCTTAAAGGAGTTCGGCTACGAAGACGCAGTGATCAACACTCTACTCTCGTCAAGGCGCCAGTCGACCAACAGAATCTACCAGGCAACCTGGAAGGCTTTCAGTAATTGGCTTGCGGCGCGTCGCGTTCCAACAGAGCAGACGTCGCTGAACCACGTGTTGGCCTTTCTCCAAAAAGGCCTTGACATGGGCCTGCGCCCCAATACACTCAAGAGGCAAGCAGCGGCCTTAGCCTCGGTACTGTCCCTTGGTCAGGGGGAAAACCTGTCGGCACACCCCCACGTCAAGCGTTTTCTCAGAGGGGCGAAACTCATGTCTCCCCCTGTCAGGCATAGGTTCCCAACATGGAGCCTGCCACTAGTTTTGAGACAACTAATGCACCCACCTTTCGAGCCTTTGAGACAGGTGCCCCTAAGAGTCCTAACCTTGAAGGTGGCTTTCCTGGTCGCCATTACTTCAGCCAGAAGGGTTTCCGAGCTGGAAGCCCTTTCCATCAGGGAGCACCTGTGCACCTTTACCGAGGAAGGTGTCACGCTACGGCTCGACCCATCATTCCAGCCCAAGGTGCTCTCACAATTCCACGTGTCCCAGGAACTGGTCCTACCCTCCTTTTGTCCTAGGGCCTCCCACCCAAGGGAGCGCCTATGGCACAAGCTCGATGTTAGGAGGGCCATCAGGATATACATCAAGAGGTCCAGCTCCTTCAGGCGCTGCGACTCACTTTTCGTCTCCTTCACCCCAGCCTCAATGGGACAGAAGGCATCAAGGCGAACCATAGCAACCTGGATCAAGGCGTGTATCCTGATGGCATACGACGCGGCAAAAACACCCAGGCCAGCAGTGGTGCAGGCGCATTCCACAAGGTCAGCGGCCACGACCGCAGTGTTCTCCACTAACGCACCCATAGCGGAAATATGCAAAGCAGCTACGTGGAGCACTCCGTCCACGTTCATCCGTCACTACAAAATAGACAAGTTTAGGGCTGCAGAAGCTACCTTCGGGAGAAGAGTACTCCAGGAGGTGCTTCACGCCTAACAGGTCTCTGACCACAGACACCCCGCCCGTTCTAGTACAAGCTTGGGCACGTCCCATGTTGATGAATTCCTGTTCGCTCCTCCCCTCAGAGAATGCCACATTGGTTCACTTACCGTGAATGTGCATTCTTGAGTGGAGCGAACAGGAATTCCCCCACCCAGTGTCTGCAGATACATGTTTTCCTTTCAGCAGGGCAATTCCACTCCTGGTTCTCAGGTCTTCTAGGCTCTGCTAGTCAGTGAACTGGCCTCATGGTCAGGAAAGAAGACAAAGAAACCTTTGGATGACCATGTGACCATGGTCGTACTTCCTGCTTCCGTCTGGGCAGTAGTAGGCGTTACCCATGTTGATGAATTCCTGTTCGCTCCACTCAAGAATGCACATTCACGGTAAGTGAACCAATGTGGCATTCTTGCAAAGGGATCTCAAAGTATCTTTGAGACTGAGAGAACGAAGTTGGTAGCATAAGCTTTTGTAGACTGTCTACTTCATCAGATGCATGGAGTGAAGTGCCTAGGGATAGATTATGCCTATGAATGAGCAGGTTGTGAATAGCAACAGAAATGCAAAACTTGTGAGTATGAATGAGCAGGTTTTGTGTGTGTGAATAGTAATAGAAATGCAAAACTCTTTCAGTCCTGGTTCTGCAGGGAAGAACATTTCTTCCATTAGTTTGTCTTGGTGGATTAGAGCTTCCTTTTTCTTCTATTTCCAAACTGTATCAGTTGCTATTCTTGTGGAAGTGTGTGCCCACCCTTTCCCCTAGGATTGGAGTTGCATAAGCTGTATGTAGTTTTCCCACTACATTGATGAACGTTTGGTGAGCACTGGTCTTTGGCTTCCTTCCTTGTTTGCCCTCTGAGTTGGATAAGTATTCTTCTGTGGAAGCCTCCTTTGTGATAAGAAGATTCTGCAGAAGTAATCAGTGTAAACTGTAAATTGTAAGGAGCCTAGTGGCATGCCCGCTTTCCTACAATCCAGAATAGGACACCCTCCAATGCTGAAAAATGGAACATTTGTTTCTTCCTGTGGGATTTCCTTTCTAGCAGTGGATAGAGAGCAGCTTACCCACTTGAATCTCGTTGATGGGAAAGATTAAGTGTGTTGTTTGATGCTTACTCTAATTCATGTCTGAATCTTTCTCCCTGTGCTGGAGCTTTGTAGCACTAGGGGAAGTTTTCTTTTTACACTGGTTAGAGAATCTGACAGATTTGCAGAGGTCCTGCCTCCTGGCGAATGGGAGGACTTAACCTTGAAGATGATATGCTCTATCTTCTGCTGAAAAGGAACTTCATCATAAGTCACCAATGTCCTATTCTGTTGCAGGCAGAGAACCTGTATCAGTACATCCGGAATAACTACGCCCTTATTCTTTGGAGACAGTGTGATGACTTTGCATTGTTCAAATTGCTCCCCTGGGCTGTAATTATTTGGAATTTCCTCAGGCAAAGTTTTTTAGTTTTTTTTTTTAATGAAAGCACACATGAATATGTTTTCTTTTTCTGTTCTCAAATATATTAAAGGACTGCTTTTGTCTTTTGTGTGTTCTTTTTGTAATGTCAAGCTTACATTTCTAATTTCTTCCCAGTATGTCTTATTTGCATAAACTTTTACCATGGTTCTGATAGATGTCCTCACCAAATCTGGCTATCTAGGTGAGTCTCTGTTAATAACTACTCTGCCAATTTTGCAAGAGAACAGCATTATCAAGCCTGTAATATATTAGAAAAAATGAAGCCTGGTAAGAGTCAATCATTTCCTCCTTTCAGCATCATTTGGAACAATCAATCAGCTTTACTGTATAGCCAAGGGTGGTTACAAAAATGAAATAAGTTTTAAAATGTAATAAAACATTAATAGAAAAATAGTGCCAAATCTAATCTGGCTTTACGAACTATACTCCTGGGTCTGAGGTTGGTTTATCTACCACAGCAAACTGGGACTAATCAGTCACAAACACTTTCTTAATTTGGCCTAGATCACATTAGCCCTCTAACAAACATTTATTCTAAGTAGCAAAAGCTATTTTTGGTATAAACCCTGGACTGATTGTAGACAGACAAGCTGAAGCCAGAACCACGACTGGAGACCAGCAGGGAGCCTTGACATTCTTCCATGGCTGGCCTCCCACCACAGAACAGCATCCATTATAGGAATGAAGGAATTATCCATACTGCTATCATGCCAAACCAGCAGGAGCTCCTTTGTGGCTCAGGAAACCATCCCAGTTGCTCTTCTCAGAGGGAGTATTCATACCACAGGCTGCAAGGAAGGAATGTGGAGTACCGTTTTATTATCTGGGGAATCCAGCCTTGGCATTTCAACATGCCTTCTTCCATACCCCATGCCAAACAGCTGGAATGGGCTAGGTTTCCTCCAGCGCCACAATGGCGGCCTCAGATCAGACAAAATTTTATGGTCATCTTAAGCAAGTGATCCATCTGGAGGCAGAAACTGTCCCAGGGTTCTCAGTTTTCAAGGCCAGCAAATTTTGGCCAGAGAGGAGGAGGAGATAAGGCAGAAAGTAAACATACAGAAATGCTGTATGGAAATAATTCTTGAATTTATCAGTGTTTCATTTTGAGCCTTTTTGCTGTTTTGAAATGTCATCACTCCCATAAACCTGGGTGCTAATCATTCTGGGAGCACTTAGTGCAGGCATGTGCAACCTTTCTAGTCCCAAGGGTCACTTCCACTATTTATGAGGGCTCACGTGCACTTACAAACACAATCTCTTCCCCTTCCATACACACATGTCAAAACTAGAAGCTTCCCCTTTGAGAGATTTGTAAAAGAAGCTAAGTTTAATAATAATGCAACAATAAGTCTTTGGTGCTCAATTATACTTCAGATGTTATTGTAAATACATTCACAGGATGGGAGCTGCTCCAAGCAGGTTAAAGAGTGGCAGATGTGAGGGGTTGAGCAGTTGCGTGACGCATATCCTGAGGCCTGAGCAAATGTGCAATATTTACCAAGAATTTTTACCATGATGTGGCCAGCAGAGTTACTACCAAAGATACTGGTAGGAGCTCCAAGGGAAAGGGGGACTGTGTTCCTTCATGAACGACACCTCAAGTGGTTTAATCCTTTTAAGGTTGATCATAGATTTTTATTTTGCTGATTTCATACCTCCATTTGTTCCAATTCTGAGTCTCATTCCTTGGAATGTATTCACTGTGTGTATATGTACCTTCAGGTTGCCTGTCAACCTATGATGACCCTATGAATTTCATAGGGATTTCTTAGGCAAGGAATACTCAGAGGTGGTTTTGCCACTGCCTTCCTCTGAAATGTAGCCTACAGCATCTGGTGTTTGTTGGTGGTCCCCCATCTAAAGTACTGACCCTGCTTAGCCTCAAAGATCAGACAGGATCTGGTGCCTTTAGGATATTTAGACCCTAACGTACTGAATACCCATTTATAAAAGTGATGATGATGATGATTTTATTCATTTATATCTCATTTTTTCCCAGTGATGGGACTCAAGGCAGCTAACAGCATATTTAAAACTTTACAAAAGTAATAATAATTAAATAAAGATTTAAAAAAGAAACAATTTATAAGTTTAAATTAAAAATCTAAAATGCATTTTAAAACTCAAAAAAACTTATATATCTTGAAAATAACACCATGCAGCCTTAGAAGCCCAGTCCTTGTCAGTTTGTAGTACAGTGGGCCTGCCGTATCAGGAGGCTAGCCATCTGCAGATTGGAGCGTCCATGGATGGCCGTGGCCCATGTTACAGTCGGCCATCTGTTTCCATGGATTTGGTATCCACGGATTCCACCATACACGGCTTGAAAGTATTCCCCAAAAAATAAATTCCAAGAAGCAAGCTTTGATTTTGCCATTTTATATAAGGGCACCATTTTACTATGTCACTGTATATAATGGGACTTGAGCATCCACGGATTTTGGTATCCACGGGGGGTGGGGGCCTGGAACCAACCCCCAACTGATACCAAGGGCCCACTGTACTCCGTGGCAGCACACGTTTGCATACACATGTGCAAGCCCCAACATTGATTAATATGGGGCTTGATCTGCTGTGTTTTTTCCCCATCTGTGGAGGGTGGGGGTAAGGCGGACTCAAACCCCCGCAGATGGGAAGGGCCCCTTTCAAGCTACACCATTACAGCACTATCTTTCTACTTTAACTGCCATGGCTGCAACCTATGGAATCCTGGGGTCTGCAGTTGAGGGAGGGGCATTTAGAATCCCCAGCCCAAGAGCTCCTCTGGTGCCTCTGGCTAAACTACAAACCCCAAGATCCCACAGGAGACAGCCATGGCAGTTACAGCTGAGTCGTGATCCTATAATTGTTTAATGTGAAACATCTGTAGAAGGGCTATACTGTTTGCCGACAACTGCCACAGCCTGCATTGTCCATCTATCCTGAACAATGTTATTCTCCCAAACAGAATCCTCTGCTTTAGTGGTAGACAACTTTGGCAAGCCAGAGGCCAAATGTTTGAACCCAACATCTGCTTCAGGCCATACCAGGCTCAGAAATAGCAAAAAAGGGGAGCAAATGGCTGGACATCCATTGCCTAGTTGGGTTAGGAAGGGCAGCTGGCTCCAGCACCCCTCCCCCCCATGCAAAAACTGCTCCGAAAGCAAGTTCTTTCACCTAGGGAATGAAGGGCAGAAGAATGTCTATACTAACCTGTATATAACAAGGGGGTCCTTATTGTATTTCAGCAGCAATTCCTTCACAGTGACAGGGGGACTGAGACCCAACAACTCTGCTCTCTCCCAGCGCTGCAAGCGGGTGATGCCTGTCAACAAAGCAACAGAAGGGATTAAAGGTGCTGCCATGTCAATGCAACGTTTCTTGACTAGTTCCTTGAGAGGCTACTGCAGTTGAGAGAATTTTAGAATGAAGTTTGGGTCTTGCCCCTTTGTCTGGATGATTTGTATGGCACTATTTTTGTACATGGCACTTCAGTGAGTTGAAAAGCTCCTGCCCAAATCCTGTTCACAAATTCTAAAGGAGTTCACTGAATCTAAAATTCAGCTCTGGGCTTGTCTAGACGGGGGCGGGGAGATGTGGATTGATGCATGTTAACACCAATTTGAAGCAGCTTTGATTTGTCTTAATGGTTTTCTGGCAAAATCACAGGCACGCGAAGCTATCTGCTTTTGCTATCCTGACGGGCATGCCTGCGAATCAAGATGGCGGGTACGAGTGAATTACTCATGTTTTTATTGTCACCAGTTGCTGCCACTGAACAATATTTTTTTAAAAGTGTATCTAAGGTGTGAAAGTGTGATGTTCCACCTAAATAAATAACTAAAGAAAAGAATAAGGATGTTTCTTCACTTCAGCACGATTGCTAAGGCAAAAATCCAAGATGGTGGTTCTGGGCGCCTGCCTTGTTAGCAAGCTCCACCCCATGCCCACAGCCAACCAATCAGCTTTCTGCTTCTGCTCTTATGGGGAATACGAATGAATGTGAATTGGTTATCCCAACGAGCAGAAATGAGCATTCCCCATGGAGCTTTTAAGAAACTGGGAAAAGCCGTGGAGGCTTTTCCTTTGGAGTTTTTGGTGGATTTGGCCCCCTCCTTCTGAATATGGTGGATTGATGTGGGATGGCATTTAGACAAATCATATTCTCGAATTTTATGAGGAGTATTTCTACCGTATAGATAACCACACAGAGAAAGGCAACCGGGAGGCATGGTGAACCTCTGCATTCATTTCAGGGATGTGTTCTTAAGCTTAGTGGTAAACAGACTTGCGGTTCTTACCTGTGCAGGGACCATATTCCCAGCTGAGGTCAAATTGCTTCAGTAACTGCACTTGGTCTGGCTGTGCAGAGTCTTGCAAGGGACATTCTGCCTGGACTATGTCTGGTTATAGAAATACATGGATTAGCATCATCCTGTGGCAACACTGGCTGGCTTCTCTTGTATGAAATAAACATAACTTGAGGATAACACTTTTGAACTGTAGCTCCCAGAATCCCCCCTCCAGCATAATTTAACAGAAATCCAGAGATGTAAAATTTCTAGAACCTTTGAAGCAATGACCATTTTTTTGTGTTTTTTTTCAAATGTAGATTTTTTTCAGAAAAATTGGAGGGGGGGAATGAAATATATATAAAAAAAACCCATAGATCGAAAGTCATTGTGTCACTTTAGGGACATCAAATCATATATAACTATGGTATAAAATTATCATGTTGGTTATATGTGGAATATAATTAGAAATTAAACTTTATTTGCTACAATTTTTATTATTTATTTATTTATATCCTGCTTTTCTCCCAGCATGGGATTCAAGGTGGCTTACAACCATTTAAAAACACAATACAACTAAAAAAAAAAAAATAATAATGCAAAAGTTTATTATCAATACAGAAGTTAAATAAACCTGATGTTTATTTAAACACAAGTTAAAACATATTTAAAACATAATAAAATAGAAACACAACATCCCCATTGAAAGCCATCTGCTGCAACATATTAAAAACCAAATGCCTCCCTAAATAAAAAGGTTTTTACCTGCCAGCGGAAAGACAGCAAACGGACCTCCCAGGGAAGGGAATTACACAACTTGGGAAAAGCCACAGAGAAGGCTCTCTCTTGTGTCCTTACCAGGCACGCTTGTGATGGTGGCGGGACTGAAAGGAAGTCCTCTCCTACAGATATTAAATCTTGGGCAGGCTCGTATAGGGAGATATGGTCTTTCAGATAGCTTAGACCCAAGCCAGGTAGGGCTTTAAAGGTCATAACAAGCACTTTGAATTCTGCCTAGAAGTGAACTGGCAGCCAGTGGAACTGTTTGAGCAAGGGGGCTCTATGCTCTCTATAACCTTTCCCAGTCAGCAACCTGGCTCCAGCATTTTGGACCCACTAAAAGTTTTTGAACAGTTTCCAAAGAGACTGCTATGTAGGGTACATTACAGTAATTCAAATGGGATGTAACCAAAACACGTCACTATAGCCAGATCTGACCTCCCAAGGAATGGGTACAGTTGACACACCAGTTTTAGCTGTGCAAATGAACTCCTGGCCACTGCTGAAACCTGGGCATCCAGACTCAGATCTGTGGACAGGAGTACACCCAAACTGTGAACCTGAGATTTTAGGGGGAATGTAATCCCATCCAACACAAGCAGAATCCCTATTCCTCAATCTGCCTTTCAGCTGACCAGGAGCACCTCTGTCTTGATTAAGTTAGAATTTATTTGCCCTCATCCAGTCTATTACCAACAGCAGACATTGGTTTAGCACAGAAACAGCTTCCTTGGAACTGGATGGAAAAGAGATATAGGTGCTTACCGCACTTCGAATTGAAGCAGGAGGGCAGCCAGAGGTTCCGTCTTCCATGCTGCCTTACTGCACAATGTCATCATTCTATCGTTCTAGTCCTGTGGGAGACTGAGGTAAAACAGTGTCTTTTTGCTAACCCACAAAACCTGTTAGCAAAAAGATGCAGTTTTACCTCGGTCTCCCACGGGTCTGGAATGGCAGAACACTGGAAGAACACTGGACATCATGTGGTAAAGCAGCCTGGAAGATAGAACCTTCCTGGTGCACTGCCAATTTACTTTGGAGTGTGGTAAGCTCCTTAGAGTTAGGTGTCATCAGCTTACTGGTGACACTGAACCCCTAAACTCCGGATAATTTCTCCAAGTGGTTTCATGTAGATGCTGAAAAGCATGCCTAGATCATTCACCAAGGTGACCAAACATTTTCCCAGTTCTTATGGGGTAAAGGGGGTTTGGTGGGGACAGAAATAACAAACTGCCCCCCCCCCAGTTTCCTTCTGGGAGCTTCACATCTCAATATAAATCCTTTAGCTTTTGCTAGCTAAACAACACTGTGTCCCTCCAGCCCTGTGTTGGACGGAGAACACCCAAACAAGGATAGAGCAGCATTGATACCGCTTCTGCATTACCAATTACGGATAGCCTTCTGCATGTCAAATACAAAAGGAAGACAGGGTTTCCCTTCCTTCTTGATTTTACTTATCCATTTATATTCTGAAATATGATTTGAAAAGACTCCTCTAGTTTGTTTTTCACAGTAATCCTATTAGACATGACATATATACTCCCAAGTATACAGTGGGGAATAGTGTTATTAATTCACAGCTACCTTACACTTCCCAGTCTAGGGGGATGATTCTCTGCACCACCATTGGCCCATGTTCCAAAGGAGATGTTAATGCTGAAATGCCCTAATACCACACACTACCACCAAGTTTGCTTATCTCCTTGCTGTGCATATCCATGGGCTAGTATATACTTGGGGCAAAAGTCCAAATGGATTCCTGCCCCTGCACTTGCCCTGAAGCCACACCGCAGAATTTATTCTCTGAGGGGAATGTTGCCGCCTTCACTACCTGGACTGTCCCTAAAGAGTTTTGCCTGCACCAGCTGCTGGAACTCTCACCCATCACTTGCTTCAAAGCAATGGACAGGGGAAGAGGCAAAACACTGCCAAGGGCGGAGAAGAGGAAAAACCTCTCCCTTCAGCATGGAACTTGCCTCTGGAGCTTAAACACGCAGCTTAAAATGTCATGCCTGCCAGGATCTGACCTAGCTTGAGGCGGTGGCAGCAGGAGCAGGAAAATCCCTGGAAAAACCTCCAAACAACCTCCCACCCCTGTCCACCCCCACCATCAAGATAAAATGCCCCAAATCTGGGGTGGAAAGGGCCATGAGTCATGTGGCCTTATAGCTGCAGATTGGGGTGGAATGTGGGATTTTAGAGGATTTTTTTATAGTGTAGACAAGGCCCATGTCCAGCAGTGGTACTGGACAACTGAAGGTTTCAATCCCCTGTTGTACTACAATTCTTTTTAAAACAGCAGAAAGCTTGCACGTGTGTGCCTTCAAGTTGCCTGTTGATTTATGACGCTCCCCTGAATGTCATGTGGTTTTCTTAGGCAACAAATACTCAGAGGTGGTTTTGCCAGTTCCTTCCTCTGAAAGATAGCCTGCAGTACCTGGTATTCATTGGTGGTCTCCCATCCAAGTACTAACCAGGGCTGACCCTGCTTAGTGTCTAAGATCAGATGGGATCTGGCACCTTTAGGGTATTTAGGCCCTAAACTTTCTGGGGTCAAAAAGAACTATGAAATAGCAGGAGTGAATGTAATTTTCTTTTCTTCTCTTTTCTTTTAAAAAGGAGCATGTCTTCCTCCACCATATTTGTATTGTACAAAGTTAATGTGGCTCAGCTGCCAAAAAATACATTAATGATTAACTATATTTCCATGTCTTGCACGCCCCGGTATTAGGAGATGAGAGCGAGGCAATGCCACAGGCCTCCTGCAAGTCATGTCCATGTATCAATAAAGGACTGAGGTCTTGCAGTTCTCAAAGGTGGCACTCATGCCTGTCCACATTTCAGCTATAGCTCTTGGACTTTTGACATTTATTCACTGATCACCCAAGAAGTCACTCCTGGCAGCAGGCAAAAGTAGGAAAATACATGTTTAATCATGTCCCTCGCCCTATTGTAGAAATACTCACCATGGGCTGGGCTCTGACTTTCCTTTACTTCCTTACTATCTCTTTTCCTCTTCTTTACCACTTGGAATGAGTCTGTGATGAGTCGCTTCCTGCCCATGGCTCCATGTGATGCTCAGAGAGCATGAAGAAGCTGGTCTAAGGGGGAGGAAAGAGGAGAGACTTTTAGATAAGCTGCTGGCTCTGTGCTTTCCCCTCAGTTTTTAAAAAGAGTGGCACCTTGGGCTCATGCCTACCTGTGTGACATGATCCCACCTGGAAGGTCCTCCCCCAAACATGCCTGTGAGCCTAGATTTTTACTAAACTGGAAGGGAAAGGTACTCTCTACATGCTCAGAAACCCTGTTCCCCTTATACGTTTTTTCGCATTTTCCAGGACTGCGTATTCTGGCTGTAATCCCGAGCCAGTTGTTCAGAGCCCCTTCTTGACAGGGGTTAGGAGGGGGGCAGCAGCATGATATTATTGTAAATTTTTATTATGTAAATCCATTTAGTGTTTTTTTTTAATACATATCAATATTACTTAGGTGTCCTCATTTAAATTGATTTATTTTAATTTTTATCCTGAGCCCTGTAGAGCATCTGGCTGCCCTTAACCTTAGCAGTAGGAAGGGGGGCCCCGCTTCAGGACAGGGGCCCAGGGGCAGAGCTTACCACGGAGATCCGCAATATTGGGCACCCTTCATGCGACCCAACGCCCAGATCACTGCCTGCAACCTGCCCTGACCACGACCAGCAGCCCCTTCCCAAGCATCCCAAGGGAAAGGTGCAACTCCTTTCCTCTGGCCTCCCCGACAGGCGCCCCTTCTTCGGCCCGCCGCCCGATGCTTCCTCCTCCCCCTCCTCCTCCTCCCGGGGGGCTCCTGGGGCGCCTCTTAAAACCAGAGAGCGTCCTCCTTCCGTCCGTCGCCTTCGTGGGTGGCGACAGAGGGCAGCACCCCGGGAACCAAACCCGCCCCCCGCGCCCGGTTGGGGACCCCAAATCCTGGGCGAAGGCGCAGCCGAGGCGGAAAGGCTGCTGGGTGGGGCAGAGGCAGCGGCGTAAGCCTTACCCGGGAACTGCCGCCCCGGTTTTATCTCGGGAGGAGGCTGCGGAGGGGGAGGGAGCGGGGGCGGCGACGAGGCCCGGGATCCGCCCCACAACCGGGGCTGGCTGGGGCGGAGGCGGTTGGCGTCAGAGGCAGGGCCCGGGCGACTTTCGCTTTGCCTTCAAGGCCCCGGCGCTGGGCGAAGGGAGCCCTCCTCCCGGAAGAGGTGGCCAGGCGCCGGCAGACGGGCACAGCGGCGGAGGAGGTCGCCCCTCCACGGAAGCCCCTCTGCGAATTGCCGTAGAAGAGAAAGATCCCGGCCTGGAAAGCAACGCAGGGCTCTTTGGCATACTCTTTGGCCTCCTGTCCCCACCAAAGTTGTGTGGCCCTAAGATGGAGGGGGAGGGCCCCAGATAAGGACAGCTCTTCAGTCGCCCTCTTTCAGGACTTATGGAATCATAGAACTGTAGAGTTGGAAGAGACCACGAGGGCCATCCAGTCCAACCCCTTGCCACGCAGGAATACACAGTCAAAGCATCCCCGACAGATGGCAATCCAGCCTCTGTTTAAAGACCTCCAAGGAAGGAGACCCCACCACGCTCCGAGGGAGTGTGTTCCACTGCCAAACAGCTCTTACTGTCAGAAAGTTCCTCCTAATGTTGAGGTGGAATCTCTCTTCCTGGAGCTTGCATCCATTGCTCCGTGTTCTAGTCTCTGGAGCAGCAGAAAACAAGCTTGCTCCATCCTCAGTGTGACACCCCCTTCAAATACTTAAACAGGGCTATCATATCGCCTCTTAACCGTCTTTTTTCCAGACTAAACATACCCAGCTCCCTAAGTCTCTCCTCATAAGGCATGGTT
This sequence comes from Gambelia wislizenii, assembly GCA_030847615.1. NCBI lineage: Eukaryota > Metazoa > Chordata > Lepidosauria > Squamata > Crotaphytidae > Gambelia > Gambelia wislizenii. The sequence continues at coordinate 338,142,746 of JAUMIR010000001.1, read as the reverse complement.
TCCGACCTTTCACCATTTTAGTTGCCCTTCTCTGGACACGCTCCAATTTGTCAATATCCTTTTTGAATTGTGGTGCCCAGAACTGGACACAGTATTCTAGGTGAGGCCTGACCAAGGCAGAATAGAGTGGCATTATGACTTCCCTTGATCTAACCACTGTCTAAAAACACTGTCATTCCACCATTGAGGAAAGTGGCATAATTAAAGGAGATTATCAGACAGGGGGGAAAAAAGCATTCCTGCCCCACAATCTCCACTCCCACCCCTGTCCTGCCCCTGAGCCGTCACAATCACATTCCCCACCACACTTACCTTCTCTAACTTCATTCCAGCAGCCCAGGAATGAACAGAGCTCTAACGGAGCTCCATTCACTTCCTGGATCAAACTCCTGCGGATTCTCGCAAGAAGACATATGAGCACGGGAAATTCAAAAATTAAAATAAAAAGAACACACACACACAAAAAAATGTCAGCAAGCACAAAAACACACATTGAAAGGTAGAAGTAACCCAGGGAGGGTCATAAAAAGTGTGTCACGTACCTGGATGTCCTGATCTCACCTGGAGGTGTTCTGGCAGGGACCACCCATTCGATGCTGGGATTCTGCCAGCATAATGGGGCACCTTTTCAGTTGAAGGACATTCCATGACAGAAACGGAACGGAGGATCCATTGACTAGCAATAAAAAGCAGCTCCAGCAGAACAGCAGCAGAACAGGTGCATACTGGGGGGAAAGACGTTGCCTGAAAAGGGAGTCCTTTTGCAATCTCCTGGTATTCCTGTAACCCCACTTTTAACACATCTGATAATCTCCACAGTAAATATTGCACGTCACCATAATCACATGATACTGCCACCGCCACAGAATTATTGCACAACCACTACTAGCAGTTTAAGAACAGGATTTCAGCTCACATTATAGTAAAACTTGTCTTTGCATTGCCTTCTAATGACACCTCCTGTTGGGTGGTGTGTGCACCTTTAAAAAAATTATCTTCCGCGATTTTCATGGACAAGATTTCAGCTGTTCTCGTAAGAAGACACAACTTTGTTCTAAAATTTTGTTCTAAAAACAATGAAATAACCAAAGAAATTCACAAATAAACACTTAAACATAAAAAGGTACCAACAAAAGGCAACAGCTGGTTAAAAGAGTGCCCTGTAAGCCCACTTCATGTTCTCTCATGGAAGTTTACTTATGTATTCTCATTGGGAAAGGGGAACGGGAGAAGAGGACTGCCCATTCATTCTTTAATCACACAATTACAGTGGGACATGATTATTGCATGTTCATCAACACCACAAAAAAGAGCGACATTGAGGTTTATTGACAGCTTTGCCCATCAATTAAAAGTTACACCTAGTTAACAGATGGAGCACGCACGGACCATAGGAGGATGACGCTGTTGTGTGATAAAAGGAACCCATTTGTGATACTATCGCGTTGTAATTCTGCTATTTCAGCCCCATCTGATAAAGTCCTTAGGGTCCTTTCACACTACAGAGTGTGTGTATTATGTATTATATATTATACATTATATTATATATTATAGATTATAATATATTATATACAGTAATATTATATAATTATATTATATTATATTATATTATATTATATTATATATGATATTATATAATAATATTATATATTATATAATAATATATATATTATTATGTATTATAGTGCATTATGATTGCACTAGGATTTCTTGGCTGAATCCTGGGTCTTGCAGTTTGGGGAGGTACTAGGGCTCTCTGGCTGAGGAGTCTAAATATTCCTTGTTAAACTACAAATTCTAGGATTCAACAGGATGGAACCATAGCAGTTAAGGAATCATAGTGCTATAATTGTGTGGTGTGACTTGGGTGCTTCCAGATGAAGAGCCCCCGGTGTTACTAGTTAGAAGGGCACTACAGCAGCCCTTGTTTGGTTTGGGCAAACTGGCATGAACTGGCTGAATGACACCACAGCATGGTCAGATGTAACCTGAAGATGTAAAATTACTTACTTTTTTTGTGTTCACATCCTGGTTCTAATTATGTTGTAACATAATTTGGGGCCATTTAGGGAAGAAGGTGCTTCTTGTACAACTTTCAGTGTGCTGGACTTTCCCTAAACAGAATGAAGAGGGCACCCCAGAACCCTCTGCCGCAAGGAGCCTTCAGAGGCAGCAATCACAGGATGTGTTATCACTCTTGCTCTGTCCTACATTAATCTAAAACCTTTCTTATGCTCTTTTGGATAAGGCAGGAAATTGTCTTGATTCACAGGTGAGTCTACAGATCATTTTTAAGTGTTCAACTGAAAACCCCCCCACAACCCTGACAGTTCTAAAAGTTTTCCACAATTCAAGGCCCAACGCTTCTAGATGTAGGCAATGAGAATATGACTTGTCAAATGGTTCATCTTACAAACTATCATACAGTTGCTTCACTCCAAGTTTTCGTTCATCAGGGCCAAAATGGTTGTGGCTGGAGGCATTTCCTGAAGTAGGTGAATAATGTATTTGAATTTCTTCCTGGGGATAGAAGCCATAACATTGTCCAGTGCTCTCTGCAACCACATACAGAGCAAAGGTCTGTGCAGCAAATCTTATTAGCTGTTTATGAACATCAGTGTTGGCCCAGACTGATGTAACAAGCTTGGATTCTTCAGTTCTATATTTGCTAATGCAAGCTAAGGAATTCTTTTGCTAGGTAGGGTTCCCCATCAGACCCTAGATTTGTCCACTAGCTCCATCACGAACATCTGGTAGAAGAAGCTGCAGACAGCAGGAACTTTCTCAGAAAGAAGCACTTCTCCTCCTTTAGAAGCAGAGCCATTTCACCTATAGTCCGAAATTAATTAATGATTCTGTACTAGGTGAATCCGAACTGCCAAGACCCATGTTTGTTAATGTTTCATTCATTCTAGTATAAATTTTACACGCCTTCCCTGCTCCTTCATCCTGATACCTGTCCGAAAGCAAAGCAATTTTGCCTAAAGAGACTGAGTTGGGACAGACACGGCACCAGGGTGTGTGGTGGTGTTTTGACTTTTTATTCCTGAAAGATTCCTTTCACTAAGAAAATCAGGTCCACTCTTGGTGAGTAGCTGCCTGTGTGACAGAACTTCAGGGCTTCATATGGGCATGTCTTTACCTCTCTTGAGCAGTGAGCAGGGAGGGAAGAGGAAGGAGGAGGCCTTATTTCTCTTCCCCTTGAGAGTACAGGGGCTATATTAACATATGCCAAGTGTCTTTGGTTGATGATATATAAGGCTTCTCAGCCTGTGGATTACAGAATTGGTTTCTCCCTTCATTAGGTGTTTGCTGCCCACCCTATTTCTTCTGGGACCAGGCCATTGGCCTCTGCCTTCCGAGCAATGTTGATTCTCTCCTGTTCTTCCAAGTTGCAGCTGCTGGAGGGGATGCTCAGGAAGCGCCTTCCTCAAGCACTTGCGGTAATAGCGAGACTGGTAGTGTGCGTTAGCAGCTAAGCTTATGGGCCAGACACCTACTAGCACTTCCAGCTTTCCCAGAGCTCCACATTAGGCATCTGAGCGCAATTTCATCCATTACATTGTGTTAGTTGTATGCCCCAGGATTTCAGTGCATCATACAAGTGCTTGAAAAAAATGTGTCCCTGATACAAGCTGTTATCCAGGGACACTCAGCAAATGCCTCCATTTTGGCAGTTCAGTGGGTGGCAAATCTAGGATTATTGATGGAAGGGCTATTAAATGGGTGTTTGAATCTCCACGTTTTGTTCATCAGCTGGCAATGATACAGATGTAGTCACTTTGGATCCCAACGGGTATTCTCTGGGTCAGAAAATACAAGGGGAGGGCTGGGGGTGGATGCAGCAGGTCAAAATCTGATTCAGAGGCCACTCCAGTGATTCCCTCTGTACCCATCTGTTTTGGACTGTTTCCTTCAACTACACTACAACACCACTGGTAAACATCGGACTCTTGACAGGTCCATGGTGCAGTAATGAACATAAACCGTGGGAACCCGGTTGGCCATGAGGTGATTGTGGATTCATGGCCAGAATTCAAAGCTGTCCTCACCCGGCCACGCAGAGAGGTAACACCTTTGGTGAATTTTATAGAACAGGTATTATATGCAGCAGCAGCAGCAGCAGCAAGTAATGCTTTTCAGGGCTGTTTGCACTATGCTGAGGCCTTTCCTACACCAAGTTCAGGTGGAAAGTACTACAGAGTTTCTGGTTTTCTTTCCAGGGGGACACCTTTGATGTTAATAGTTGCAAACATGAATGTGCTAAGTAGGCAAAGCTATTCTCATTCATCTCTACCTCAGGAATTAAGGAAAAAATTACCTGCTCTTTTGTAGACTGCAAGACTACCAGGAAATATGAGAGTTGAGATCCATATTAGTCTGGATCAGTATGCAAAGAGATCCTGTAACTCCTTTGTGACTAAGGACATTTTCAGACGATCCTTGCCACGCAAGGATCGCCCGGGAGAGGTTCGTCGCAGCAGTGTGGCAGAGGGTTGATTTTGGACAACACCGTCCTGCTGCAAGATAGTCTGTCCCTCTTGCGCTTAGACTTGGAGCCTGCCACGCTATAGTTGGCAAGATTTTATTCACGGACAACCTCTGTGAATAAAATCTTGCTGAATATAGCGCGGCAGGCTCCAAGCCTAAGCGCAAGAGGGACGGACGTTCTCGCAGCAGGGACGGCATTGTCCAAAATCGCCCCCCTGCTATGCTGCTGCAACGAACCTCTCCCGGGCAATCCTTGCGCGGCAAGGATCATCTGAAAATGTCCTAACAGAGAAAGAAGTTGTTAGCATAAGCTTTCATAGACATGAATGTGCTTGCATCTAATGAAGTAGACTCAAGTCTACAAAAGCTTATGCTACCAATTTATTTCTCTCAGTTAAGACTTTGGAAATTATCAGACACAGCAAAAAGTACAAGAGCAGCACGCAAGGAGGATGTTACTGTCCCGCGAACAGCTCTGGGTTTCAAATGATGTCATCATCGTCGTGTGCTGCTCCTGTGTTGCAGCCGTGAGTAAGGCGTCACTTTTCATTGACGAGACCTCCCTGTCAATGAAAAGCGATGCCTTATTCACAGCTGCAGCACAGAAGCAGCATGCAACGATGACAACGTCTGAAACTAGGACCCATTTGTGGGACAGTAACGTCGTCCTCACGTGCTGCTCTTGGACTTTTTAGCTGTGCCTAATAATCTCCTAAATCACACTACACTGTTATAGTGTTATAAATCTACTTTAACTGCTAGGGCTGCCTCCGGTGGAATTCTGGGGTTTGTAGTTTAGGGAGACCTAACAGCTCTCTGCTGAGAGTTCTAAATACCCCTCCCTAAACTGCAAATCCCAGGATTCCACTGGAGGCAGCCTTAGTAGTTAAAGTGGAATAATAGCGCTGTAAGAGTATAGTGTGATAATCCAGTAGTCTAAAAGGTGTTACAAGATCCCTTTGCATACTAGGAAAATTATTAGAAGTGGCTGAATCAGGGAATGGCAAGAAAGCTGTATTAATAAATCAGTTACCAAGGTGATCCATGTTTCTTCTTTTTAGGTTGTTTCAGATGACTCAAATTATTACATCAATGTGTATGCAGCATTTTACCATGATCTTAATGTGTACCGGAAATTGTTATTGGATACAGATGCTGTCAACTGGGACCAATCCTTCCGCATCAATGGTAACACACAGTTCCTTCTTTTTGAGGGAAGAGTTAAGAAGACCCATTAAAGGTTTTGTATGTGTTTGCTTATAGGTCTGCAGTTTGGCCAGAAGGAATAATATCTTTTACCACATACAGAATGACATAATCATAATGATTATAGCCCCCCACCTGGAATACTACATGTTTTTGAGTAATCAGGTGAAGTACAAAACCATAAAATGGGGGCTGGGGTGAGGGATATAAAAAGATGAGGGAAGGGCAGTAAAAATAAATAAATAATGCAAAGCTTAAGGCTTTGGGCACGGTACATTTTCATGGGATGTTTGCATGGGCAAGGAGGGAAAGACCCCTAAATAATCATTCCCAGTCCATCTATGAGCATGTTCAGATGAAATAAGATCTATGTTTTTAAGCACTCATCCATCATTCTAATGATGTATTCTTTAAAATAGTATTTGATGGATAATTAATCCATGTGATGTGATAATGAATGTTAGTTCTTTTAGCTATCTCCCCAATCTCCCCCCCTCCCGAAGAATCCCCAAGAAGGCATACATATAATGATAAAACACAATTAAATTAAGAACACTTCTACCATTTTCTACATTATTGTGGTCCGGGACTCCCTCTGCCCCCAAGCCATAATTCTTGTAATTGGGGCTTTTCCCATCTCCCTTCATCCCATCTGACACTTCCCAAGTACTGGCTAGTGATGTGCACAGCTGACTGGCTACACACCCACTATTTTTTAAAACATTCAGCAGGTACAAACCCCCCCCCCAAATACAAAGGGTCCTGTCAGGAGGCCAGCAAGGTAGAATGTTAATCTTCTTTTTTCAAAAAGCACCTTATGCCACTGGAGTCTTCACACTGCCTTTGTTGTTGTGTGCCTTCAAATTGACTCCAGCTTATGGTGATCCTTTCATGGGGGTTTCTTTGTAAAATTTAATCAGAGAAAGTTTGCCAGTACCATAGGGTTGAGAGAGTGTGACTGCCCAAGGTCACCTGCTGGGTTTCCTGGCTGAATGGGGATTTGAACCATGGTTTCCCATATTAGTCCAGCATTCAAACCACTACATCACACTGGCTCCTGTTGCTCTTAAAATGTTTATTTTGCTCCTCACATGAACTGCAGAGGAGCATCATTTCAATATGGACGTGCCCTTTGTCTAACAGAATTCTGTCAATACTCTAGTATAGACACATGTAGACCTTGTCTACACTAGTAATAAAATCCAAATCCCCCCCCCCCCCGAATCTAATCTGATAATGCCACATGATGTGCAGCATTATCCCTGAATCTGGTGCAATCATGCCATGTGACCTACGGTCCTATCCACATCAGACTTGGGGCATACCACCTAAGCTGGAAGACTCACAGTTTTCTCTGGAGTTTGCTGGAAACTCTGGAGAAAACTGTAGTATGGACAAAGGATCTACACTAGATTTGGGGGGTGGGGAGGCAGAACAAGCACTACTTGTCAGGCACCACCATTCCCCCCTCCTCTGCACCAGTATTGCTGGCTCTATCTTCCCAGCGCACAGTCTCTTGTTCACTATGCACTGGGAAGGCAGAGCCAGCAGCAGCGGCACTGAGCGGGGGTGGTGGTGGATGACAGTACCTGCTGTCTTGCACCAGGCAGAGTCGCTTGCTCTGACCCTCAGAACGATTGGCTGTACACCTTGTTCTGTACACCTTGTATGGCCACTTGTTCTGAGGTCAGAGAGGGTGACTGTGCCGGGTGGAGTCATTCGCTCTGACCCTCAGAAGGAATGGCTGCACTCCAGGGGTCTGCTTTGTTAAAAAGCGTGCATGAAGTGCTTTGGGAAGAGGTACCTGGCTAGGCAGCACTGGCAGACTTACAGCAGGAGGTAAAATCTGGTGGGGAGATTCTGACTTTGGGGCCATGTAGGTCCAAATATTGGACCAGAGTGATCCAAATATTGTGTGGGGCAGCTTCAGGTCAAAGAAGTCTGATTTTCAATCAGATTTTTTACTCCCTATGTAGCCAAGCCCATAGACCAGTGTTTCTCAACCAGGGTTCCCCAAGAGGTTGCTACAGGTTCCTCAAGAGATTGTGATTGTGGGGGGAAAGCAATAGCGGAATATAGAATAATGCTTATGCAGGGGTTCCCTGAGATCTGAAAATTATTTCAAGGGTATATTTCAAGGGTACCTCCAGGATAAAAAGGTCGAGAAAGGCTGCCATAGACAGACACACTCGTGTGCTTGCTGGCTAAATATTTTATGACTCTCTACAGGACACCAGGATGGCATATATGAAGTCTCCCAAGATGCTGCCACCATCAAGCACGTGCCACTGTCAGCAACTTCCTATATTACCTATATGCACCCCAGCCCAAATAAACTACCTGAGCACCAGTGAGTATCCATCTTGCTATGCAAACACTGAGGATTTCACTTTTGATGTTGTTGAGACCCTGGGTAACCTAAGATGCTTCCAGCTGGAAAATCTTTATTGCCATGGTTAAATCTCATGTAAGCTCTTTAGATCACCATCCTATGGCTTTTGGTCTCAGGTCATAAACTTGGAATATAGCCCTTTTCTCATAGACATGCTACAATCCCACCCCTAAAGTGCAAATCCCAGGATTCCATAGGAGGCAGCCAGAGCAGTTAAAGTGGGATGATAGTGCCATAACATTGTAGTGTGATAAAGTCCTAAATGGGATTTCACATAAATCCACACTATTTGGAAGGAGTGGGGGGCCAAAATGGCAAAAACAATGCAAGAAAAGCCTTTTTGGCTCTCCCCATACTTTTCAAAAAAACAGCAAGGGGGTGCACATTCCTGTTCATTAGGACAATCAAATGACAACTGATTTGAAGGGAAGCACAAAGCTGATTGGCTGGTCAAGAGCAGGGGTAGGGCTTGCTAATAGGGCAAGCACCCACTGCCACCATGTTGGATTTTCATCTTAGTGAGCAATTGCTAAGGCGATAAAATGGGATGGTTCTTTTTTGTTTTGCTTCTCTGTTAAATCAGAAAATCACTATATTGCTCCAACACATGTTGGACAAGTTTTTTTTAAATCAGTAGCAGCAAAGAACTAACATGAGTAAATCACTTGTGGCCACCATTTGGAATGTGAAGCTTATGGGGGCTTTTGAGGCAAAACAACAACAACAAAAAACAAACAAACCACAACACCATTAAGATATGTCAGTGCTGCTGTGAAATGCCATTACTACAAGGTACTCCGTTTCCCACCACCACCACCATGTAGATGGGCCCTAAGAAATCACTATGTTCAGCGACAAACAGCCGACAAAAAATAACAGAAAAGAACCCACTGACATGGGAACTGAGTGGACATGGAAGCAACTTTTTGCTGCTGATAAGTAACAAAAATGAAGGAGTTACATTACAAGAGCTTACACTTCTCTAGACCAGTTTGGGAGGGCCCCATATTTGGCTTTTTATGTCCTCTGTATAGCAATTCCCCAGAGAACATGGTCACTCCCACCCAAGGATCTTGCTACTTCCACTCCATTGAGTAGTTCTTCTGTGTTGGTAAGGATCAGGTTCATGATAGTTCATGATTGCCTCCTCCACCTTCTGGATAATGAAATTGTCAGCAAGGCAAGTGAGGAGTTTGTTGGTGAATTTGACTTCCAGCAAATATCAGTGTGGTTTTAGGTAGGCATCATCCAAGTCTTCAGTTTGGCTTGGAGGTCTGCAGTAGACCTCCACAGTGATGTCACTGTCATTTTCCCTAACTTTTAATTTTTACCCAAATGCTCTCAACCTGTTTTTCATGCCTTAAGTTATGGATATCCCAACAGGTGTGCACAATCTTGACATATGATCCTACTTTCCTCTTCTGTTTGGCTTATTCCTTTTGAATAGGTTGTATCCCTGTATTAGTACATTCCAATGATGAGCTTCATCTCACCAATTTTCAGTGATGTTTATTAAAATGTACTTGCCTGACTTTGATAAGAGTTCAGCTTGCTATGCATAAGTATAGAGATATCTATTATATCTTAGATATCTGACATATCTAAGACATATGTGGTCTAGGACTAGAATTCTATGAAGTCTTTAAAGATAACTTAGTTCCTCACCTGTTCCTTACATAACAATGTCCTTCATGGTGGACATCACCCAGAGAGCTGGATGACTTCAAATATAGTAACTCTACCAAAACTGGGGGAAGGGGAAGGGGATTTTTTCATCATACAGAACAATTAGTTTAATAAATCAGGACCACAAAAACCTAACCTCCAGTATGTCTGGACATTTAAATAAGTCTACAGATGAATACATTACACCCAACCAAACTGGTTTTATACCAAGACATCATCTAATTGATTTGTTCCCCTAATACACCTTTCCAAACAGACTAAACAACCAGCAACATCACTCTCTTTAGATACTCTTAAAACATTTGATTGAATTGAATGATGCTACTTTTAAAAATTGACAGCCAGCGTGGTGTAATGGTTTGAGCACTGGACTACAACTCTGGAGACCAGGGTTTGAATCCCTACTCAGCCATGGAAACCCACTGAGTGACCTGGGTGACCTTGGGCAAGTCACACTCTCTCAGTCTCTGAGGAAAGCAAAGTCAAAAACCCCTCTGAACGCCATGTCGGAAACAACTTGAAGGCACACAACAACAAACTTTAAAAAATTGCTAAAGAGACTAGGTCACGGTGAACAATTACCAGGTTTTATATGAAGCAGAGGGGTGCACCAATAGATTGAACTCTCTCTTCCTTTTTTCCTCTCAAGCGGTATAAAATATGGATGAACTCTATTCCCATTGCTGTTTAATATCATTTATAGAGCCATTAGGAGAAATGATTACCTCTAAATGAAAATATTCAAAGCATAAAATTACATAACTAAATTCATACGATCAACTTATTCACAGATGACGTTCTCTTACTGTTGCAATATTTAAGAAGTTAGGCTTCTTGCTATGCTGTCTACTCTGATGGGAGGGCTATGACTATGTTAATTCTTAATAAACTGCTGTTTTTCCATTTTTCAAAAGTGTGTATCACAGATTAGCAAAGGCATATAGCGCATTTGGAAGACTTTACAAAAGAGTCTGGAGTAATAAACACCTGAAGCAAAGCACAAAAATCAGTGTGTATAGAGCCATTGTACTGTCTATTCTCCCTTACGGGTCTGAAACATGGGTCACCTATCGCCAACACTTACGACTCCTCGAACGCTTTCATCAGCACTGTATACGCACAATCCTAAATATACACTGGACTGACTATGTGACGAATATTGCTGTCCTTGAGCAAGCAGGAATCACCAGCATTGAGGCCATGATAGTGACAACACAGCTGCACTGGGCAGAGCATGTTTCTAGGATGGAGGACCATCGCCTCCCAAAAATAGTACTCTACGGTGAACTCGCCACGGGTTAGCGTAAGAGGGGTGCTCCAAAAAAGCGATACAAGGACTCCCTGAAACAACATTGCAGGCTCGGCCAAATTGATCACCAACAATGGTCTGCCCTGGCCTCACATCGGGAGGCATGGAGATGCAGTATCCACAATGCTACAGCCTTATTTGAGAACTCACGCCAAACAAGTCTTGAAGAGAAACGACAACACCAAAAGAATCACAACCCGAAAACATCACCCAAGGAGACCTTCTGCTGTGCTTTCTGCAACCAGACTTGTTTATCTCAGATTGGTCTTTTCAGTCATCAGCGCGCTTGCAGAAAGCAAGGGATGAGTTCTTCCTGAATCTTTGTTTGCAAAGAAAAGCCAGAGGGGGGGGGGGTATGTGTTTTTATTATCAATTTTATAGTTGAGTTCAAATCTAGTGTGATTCAACCAATCATTCACATATGTTTATATAAACAATAATCATAACCATGTATTATGTAGTTTACAAACACTCAAGGATTATACCCAATATATTGGAAGTTAGTGTTACAAACATTCACAATCAACAGAACAATGAAGTTTCTATGGTAGTGCTTATAATAAATAAATATAAGAGGAACTTAATATATGACAGTGTTTGTGATTGGGAAATTGTGTATAAGGCAATATTTATAAAACATTTAAAATTAGAGCAACATACGGTGATGATAATTTATTTGGAGATGGGACACAATAGTGGTTAATGTGGGTATAGCTTGTGAATGTATGTAACATTAATTATAGTATGTTGGGTATAATCCTTGAATGTTTGTAAACTGCATAACACATGGTTATGATTATTGTTTATGCAAACATATGTGAATGATTGATTGTGAAGGTACGTAACACTAACTTCCAGTATGTTGGGTATAATCCTTGAGTGTTTGTAAACTGCATAATGCATGGTTATGATTATTGTTTATATAAACATATGTGAATGATCGATTGAATCACACTAGATTTCAACTCAGCTATAAAACTGATAATAAAAACATATACACACTTGAAAAATTGAAAAACAGCAGTTTATTAAGAATTAACATAGTCATAGCCCTCCCATCAGAGTAGATACGGTAGTTCTCTTATTGTTATCAAATCCATACACCTCAATTCCACTCTACAAAATACTTTACAAATATTCCAACAACATTCAGGATTTAAATTAAATTTAGAAAAATCAAAATTAATGTGCATTAATATACCCCTGGAAAATTAAACTTCAAAAAAAATTTAACATAGAAATTGGCTTCTCCTTTTCACATCCCTGGGTGTACAAAAAACAACAAAGGAATAACAATGATTCCCAAGATGTTATAAGCCTGTATTGAACGGGATGAAATCCGAACTTGTGCAATGGTCTAAACTAAATTTATCATTTATAGGCAAAATTAATGCAATAAAAATGATGGTCTTATCAAAACTTCTATTTTTGATTTCAACTTCTCAGCCCTCTTATTCTCAAATAATTTGAGAAATTGGCAAAAACCTTTGAAAAGGTCATTGCAAACAGTAGAAACAGAATCCAATTTTAAAAATCAATCTGCTGCCTTCTTGCTTCCAAAGGACAATTGGCAACTCCTAACAGGGTGCGGCTATACGATCATAAAAAAATCCATATGGGGGGCAAAAAATACGAACAGCCTGTCGTTCGTATGCATACGAACCGGCTATACGATTTTTAACTCCCCTAAACTCCATATGACTCCCTCTTCCCGAAGCTGGCTGGAGCGAGCAAGCCAAGCGGCAGTTTTAAATCTCCCACCACTTTTTGTTTTAAAAAAAGGTTCCTGGTTTGTGGACAGTCGGTTTTCTGTATTTACAATATAAAATAAAAATAAATAAACATATAAATTCATGGACTTACTGGATGCTCGCTAGCCGGGAAACCAACATGGCAGCCGCTCCCAATTCCCCTCTGTGCTAGCCCCGCCCCGTCTACTCAGCCAGCCAATCAGATTACCCTGCCTGTTCGTATGTGTGTGAACGGACCGTACAGACCCGTCAGCCATCCGAACGGCGTACGGATTTCTCTTCACGATCCGCTTTCCCTCCCGAATGCTGCGTGTGCGTATTTCAGGGTGGAAAACCGGGGGCCCCCTCTTTTGCATTCGTGTGCATCCGAACGGCCGTTTGTGCCGAAGCGTGAACTTCCGCACGCCATACGTATTATTTAAATCATGTAGACGGGACCTAAAACGATATTTCTTGCATTCCAACTGAGGCAAACAGTTAACATATTCAGGAACAATAAAGTAATAAAAAAAAAGTTCATTGGGTACAATGGGAAGGATACCAAACTACACCTGAAACATTTATATCTTTCCCCCCTCAGATAAAGAATTATCTTTCAATAGTAACTGACCCTTACTTAACATCTACACTTACAGCTGGCAAACATGGTCACAACATCTAGCTCCATATCCTTCTCTCATATGTCCACCCATTGAACATCCCCAGTTTTACAAACTGGACCCTGCCCAATGAGAAGATAGAAAATGTTTGGAAGCTTTGTGATGATACTGTTAATAAAGATTAACTGGGGGGGGGGAATACAAAATAGACCCTGCCCAATTTAATTAATGGAGGGAGGGGATCACTATCAGAGACTTTCTGATATGAAAACCAAACTATCATATTGAAACAATTAGAAGATAAATTAAGTCCCAGCACTGCAAATTGGTTCAAGAAACTCCAAGTTTATACTCTACCTTAGGATTGGGCAAAGTACAGTCAGTAGGCTGTACGAGTTGTGGCCCCTGGGCCCAATTTTGGAGCCCTGAAAACCATGTGATGTCACTTCTGGTGTGCCAGAACACAATAACACAATGGTACAGACTGTCAGGGGTGGACAGAGGCAAAAACTGTCTCCTGCCTCCCTAGCAGTTGCCCATCCCTGATTTTGCCCAATCTGTTTATTAAAAAGAAGGATCACCACAGTCCCTAACAAAATTTGAGGATTTTTGCATATCTCATGTAACTGATCCAAAAGGCACTGTATCAGATACATTCATAGAATCATAGAATCATAGAATTGCAGAGTTGGAAGAGACCACGAGGGCCATCCAGTCCAACCCCCCTGCCACGCAGGAAATCACAATCAAAGCATCCCCGACAGATGGCCATCCAGCCTCTGTTTAAAGACCTCCAAGGAAGGAGACCCCACCACGCTCCGAGGGAGTGTGTTCCACTGCCGAACAGCTCTTACTGTCAAAAAGTTCCTCCTCATGTTGAGGTGGAATCTCTGTTCCTGGAGCTTGCACCCATTGCTCCGTGTTCCAGTCTCTGGAGCAGCAGAAAACAAGCCTGCTCCATCCTCAGTGTGACATCCCTTCAAATACTTAAACAGGGCTATCATATCGCCTCTAAACCGTCTTTTTTCCAGGCTAAACATACCCAGCTCCCTAAGGAAATTTTCAGACAGGCAAAAATCGCTCCTTGCCGCGCAAGCAGCCTCCCGAAACTGCTGCGCGGCAAGGGTCTTCTTCGGACGACGCTGTGCCTCTGGCGAAACCGTCCGTGTCACTTCCGTGAAGCTTGGGACGGCTCCGCGTCATATTTCAAGCACGGAGGCTGCCCGTGCTTGAAATATGACGCGGAGCCGTCCCAAGCTTCACGGAAGTGACACGGACGGTTTCGCCAGAGGCACAGCGTCGTCCGAAGAAGACCCTTGCCGCGCAGCAGTTTCGGGAGGCTGCTCGCGCGGCAAGGAGCGATTTTTGCCTGTCTGAAAATCTCCTAAGTCTCTCCTCATAAGGCATTGTTTCCAGACCTTTCACCATTTTAGTTGCCCTTCTCTGGACACGCTCCAATTTGTCAATATCCTTTCTGAATTGTGGTGCCCAGAACTGGACACAGTATTCTAAGTGAGGTCTGACCAAGGCAGAATAGAGTGGCACTATTACTTCCCTTGATCTAGACACTATACTTCTATTGATACAGCCCAAAATCGCATTGGCCTTTTTAGCTGCCGCATCACACTGTTGGCTCATGTTCAACTTGTGGTCTACTAGGACTCCTAGATCCCTTTCGCACGTAGTCTCATTCAGCCAGGTCTCTCCCATCCTATATTTATGCATTTCATTTTTCCGCCCTAAATGCAGTACAGTACTTTACATTTCTCCGTATTGAATTTCATTTTGTTAGCTTTGGCCCAGCTCTCCAGTCTATCCAGGTCATTCTGAATTTTGATCCTGTCCTCTAGGGTATTAGCTACTCCTCCCAATTTGGTGTCATCTGCAAATTTGATAAGTATGCCCCGAATTCCCTCATCTAAGTCATTGATAAAGATGTTGAATAGCACTGGGCCCAAGGACAGAACCCTGTGGCACCCCACTGGTCACATCTTTCCAAGACGAAGAGGAGCCACTGCTGAGCACCCTTTGGGTTCGGCCGGTCAACCAATTACAAATCCATTGAACAGTTAACTTGTCTAGCCCACATTTTACAAGCTTGTTTGCAAGAATGTCATGGGGAACCTTGTCAAAGGCCTTACTGAAATCAAGGTATGCAATGTCCACGGCATTCCCTTCATCTACCAAGCTGGTAACTTTATCAAAAAAAGAGATCAGATTAGTCTGACATGACTTGTTTCTCTGAAACCCATGTTGACTTTTTGTGATTATGGCATTGCCTTCTAAATGTTCACAGACTCTCTGTTTAATGATCTGCTCTAGAATCTTCCCTGGTATTGATGTCAGACTAACTGGACGATAATTGTTGGGATCCTCTTTTTCCCCCTTTTTGAAGATGGGAACAATGTTTGCCCTCCTCCAGTCTGCTGGGACTTCTCCTGTTCTCCAGGAGTTCTCAAATATTATTGCCAATGGCTCTGAGATAATATTTGCCAGCTCTTTTAATACTCTTGGATGTAGTTCATCTGGTCCTGGAGATTTAAATTCATTTAGATTAAGAAGGTATTCCTGTACTACCTCTTTGCTTATTCTGTGCTGGATTTCCCCTATTGTGTCCTCTGTTCCATTATCCTCAGGTTGGTCCTCCTTTTCCTTTTCTGAAAACACTGAGGCAAAGAAGGTGTTGAGTAATTCTGCCTTTTTTCTGTCCCCTGTTAGCATTTTGCCATCTTCTCCACGTAGCGGCCCTATCATTTCCTTCTTCCTCCTTTTGCTGCGGACATACCCCAAAAAACCCCTTTTTATTGTTCTTAACCTCCCTAGCAAGCCTGAGCTCATTCTGCGCTTTAGCTTTTCTGACTTTACTCCTACACGTGTTCGCTATCTGTTTGAATTCTTCTTTGGTGATTTCCCCCCTTTTCCATTTCCTATACATGTTCCGTTTAAAACTTAGCTCCATTGAAAGTTCTTTAGTCATCCATCCTGGTTTCTTGAGACACCTCCCATTTTTCTTCCTCAATGGTACTGTTTGAAATTGTGCCTTCAGTATCTCCCTTTTGAGAAAGTCCCATCCGTCTTGAGGTCCCTTCTCTTTTAGTATTCTTGACCATGGGATCATCCCCAGTATTTCCCTGAGTTTATTGAAATCAGCTCTCCTAAAGTCAAGAATGCGTGTCTGACTATGCCTGGCTTCTCCTTTCCATTGTATAACAAACTCCAGGAGAACATGATCACTCTCACCTAAGGATCCCACCACTTGCACCCCATTAACCAGGTCGTCTCTGTTGGTTAGGATCAGATCTAAAATAGCTGACCCCCTTGTTGCCTCTTCCACCTTTTGGACCATGAAATTGTCTTCCAGGCATGTAAGGAATTTGCTAGACCTTGTAGTTTTGGCTGAGTTAGATTGCCAGCAAATATCAGGATAGTTGAAGTCACCCATCACTACTACATCTCTCCTTTCTGCATGTATGTTCATCTGTTCTAGAAAGGCAACATCCAATTCCTCCGTCTGATTTGGGGGTCTGTAGTAGAGTCCCACAATAACATCCCTGTTGTTTCCCTCCCCTTTAATTTTTATCCAGATGCTCTCCACCTGGCTTCCAGTATTGATGTCATGGATCACTTCACTGGTGTAAATATCCCTGACATATAATGCTATTCCTCCTCCTTTCCTGTTTGGCCTGTTTCTCCTATAAAGGTTATACCCCTCTATTCCTACATTCCAATCATGAGACTCGTCCCACCAGGTTTCAGTAACGCCTATTATATCATATTTGTTTTGTAGTGCAAGGAGTTCAAGTTCATCTTGCTTATTTCCCATGCTCTGTGCATTAGTGTAGAGACATCTGAGACCATGTGTTCCCTTTACTTGTTCCCTGTGCAAGTTTTTTTGCCTCCCACTGTTGGGTCCTTGCGCTGTTTGCCTTGTTCCCTCTATGACAGTTTGACTATTTTCTCCAGCCCTTTTGCCTTCCAGAATACTGTCTCCCTCCCCCATTTGACTCAGTTTAAAGCCCTCCTGATCAAATTCTTGAGACTGTTGGCAAAAATGTTTCTTCCAACTGTTGTAAGATGCACCCCATCTCTTGCCAGAAGTCCCCCCGCATGGAAGCGCAGCCCATGATCCAAGAATCCAATTTGTTCTCGGCGACACCATCTACGGAGCCAGTTGTTTACGTCGGCTATTTTCCTCTCCCTTCTTGGACCATGCCCTTCAACTGGCAGAAGAGACGAGATGACCACCTGTGCGTTCATTTCTTTCAGCTTCCTCCCCAGGGCCTCATAATCTCTTCTGATCTTGGGAAAGCTGTGCCTTGCAGTATCATTGGTTCCCACATGGACCAAAAGGAAGGGGTAATGATCCGTAGGCTTGACGAGTCTTGTCAGCCTCTCGGTCACATCACAGATCTTTGCCCCAGGGAGACAACACACCTCCCGAGTCATCTTGTCAGGCCCACATACCACTGCTTCTGTACCCCTCAGCAAGGAGTCCCCCACCACCACCACACGCCTCCGCTGAGGCTTCGCAGTTGCTGTTCCTTGTGGTGGTCCTCTCAAGGTCCCCTGCTCTACCCCTGAAGTCTGTCCATGCTGTTCTTCCTCGTTGTCCTTGATAAGGGAAAGGGCTTCGAATCGATTCTGTAGCTGCAAGCTGCTGGAAGAATCCCTGGATTTTCTTGTTCTGTGTGTGACGTTCCTCCAGCTGTCTACTTCCTGTGTCCGTGAAGTGACCCTCTCCTCCACAGCCACTTCCTCTGTGCGGTCCCCATCCAAGACTGTTCGTTCTGTTCTGTCCAGGAAAACCTCTTGCTCACGAATCTGTTGAAGTGTAGCTACCCGTGTCTCCAGCTGCTGTACTTTCTCCTCCAAGAGGGCTACCAGCTTGCATTTGGTGCATGTGAAGTTCTCCACGTCTCTAGACAAGAATACAAACATCGCACAAGTGTTGCAAGTGACTGCTGCAGTCCCCTCAGTGTCCATGATGAGAGCTTTTAGGTAATCTAAGAACTCTTAGTTAACGCTGAGAATGGTAAGCTGTACTTTTAGGTCTGCTGTATTTTTGTTTGGTTACTGAAATTTGCGCGCCGTTAGGCTTGCACCTCAGGCTCTTGAGGGTAAAAGGGCAAGGTCAGAAGTTCAAGCCCCTCAGCAACAAGCAGCCTCTCCCAACAGTTTTTTTTAAAAAATTCAATCTCCCCAGTCAGAATGGCTGTCCAGAAGTTGCTTCCTTCTTCTCCCTGGCAGGAAACTGGCAGGAAACTTGCTGTCCAGAAGCTGCTCTCCTTCTCTCTGGCAGGAAACTGGCCTGGAAAGCCTCTGCAAGGACTTATATAGAGCTAGGCTCCCAGCTCCACCCCCTAATGACTCACAGGTGTGACTCACAGGAAGGCTCTTGAGGGTAAAAGGGCAAGGTCCGAAGTTCAAGCCCCTCAGCAACAAGCAGCCTCTCCCAACAGTTTTTTAAAAAAATTCAATCTCCCCAGTCAGAATGGCTGTCCAGAAGTTGCTTCCTTCTTCTCCCTGGCAGGAAACTGGCAGGAAACTTGCTGTCCAGAAGCTGCTCTCCTTCTCCCTGGCAGGAAACTGGCCTGGAAAGCCTCTGCAAGGACTTATATAGAGCTAGGCTCCCAGCTCCACCCCCCTAATGACTCACAGATGTGACTCACAGGTGTGACTCACAGGAAGGCTCTTGAGGGTAAAAGGGCAAGGTCAGAAGTTCAAGCCCCTCAGCAACAAGCAGCCTCTCCCAACAATCCATTCATATAAACCAAATCATATAAACCAAATCATTATAGGAATTGGATTTCAGTACAGTCATCACTGACAACCAGTGGAACAACATATGGTCTGGACTGCCCTACAAACCTACCTCAGTAGCAGTGAAGGAGAATATACTAAAAGTAATTTACAAATGACAACTCACTTCTCTTAAATTATCTTACATAAACAGCAACCTATCCACAGCATGTGTATAGATAAAGGAAAAAAGAAAAAGGAATACCGATAATAAGACATACATGGCTTACATGTCCTAAGGATAAAATCTTCTGGATGCAAGTACTAGATTTCATTTCTAAAATGGCCAAACAGTGCTATTTTTATAAGCTCTTAATTTCATAGTAAGAACAAAGATTTGGAAGAGACGCGGGAGCCAGATCTCTCTCTTATTGGTGGTAGTAAGGATGGAAATTGTGTACCACTAGAGAAATTTACATGATCTATCATGCTGCAAATGGCAAATAGCTCTATGTTAAATGCTAACTTGTAAACTGAAAACAGTATTTAATAATGAAGACAATGACGCTGTCAAGACTTGGCATTCTTTTATTGTTATTTATTCTTTTATTGTCATGGGCATTGTTTTTATTGTTATTGTATGCTCACCATACAACCCATCATTATATGTGATTATATTGTGCGTGAATAGAAGCCTTTACGATCCAAATCCACCTCAGTTTGTTGTGCAGAAGAACGGCAGTGATTCTGTGATTGGATGATGTAAAAACACAGCAGCTGATACTGGCTAATACTGGAGCATTCTCTGAATAGATGGATTTAAAAGGGGTTCATGGGCATGCAAAGTAGAGAAAATGACATTTTTAAAGATGTAGGGAGGGGGGAGAGGAGATCATGGGGAGGCGTAGTTAACAGATGGTGTGTGGAAACTGTTCTGCTTTTGAAACGTGTCGTCGCATTGCAGAAACGAATGTCAGACTATATGCAGTAGATACGGTTTCTATTCCACAATGCTTCCACTATCTTTTGTCCCGGTTCTGCCACTCTGAATACGCCTGGTATTCTTCATCTTAAAGTCTGTAATGGAGAACAACTATGTGATGGGTTGCAGAGATTTTCATATTCAATTATTTCAGCAAAGAAATATAGAAATGGCCCGAGTTTTTATATCCAAATATTCAATCTATGCATTTTCTGAGTACAGAACATCTGTAAAATACAATAGCTAGTAACATGATTATAAATGAAAATACTGGAGTACTTATTTTATTCCAAATTCCAAGTTGTTGATGTTTAGTCTTTTTGTTCTGTAAATATGACATTAAATCTCACACTTACAATAGAATGGACTCTAAAGTAAATCTATTATTATTATTATTATTATTATTATTATTATTATGACTAAGGACATTATCAGACATGATAAAAATCATGGGATTACGATGTCAGGGTAGTGCGAATTTGCTCTGCCATTGCACAATGACATTGTCTTTGTGTTATTATTTTGTGCTCCAGCCATGAAAAAGGTGTTGGTTCTAATTGACATGATGAACCATCAATAGATCAACAATAGTGCTTTTTTTGTGCTCTTGACTGTGTGCGAAAACACATCCCATTGTAATTGCGAGATTACAGCATGAATGGGCAATCCTCAGTGAGGAAATTTCTTGGTGAGAATGCAAAAACTAAGCACAGGACGCTCTTTTTATGAACTGTCCTGTTTAGTTTGCATGTTTTTATGTTTGTTTTCAGTGCTTGTGTATTCATTCACTTTATTAATTACGGGGTTTTGGGAGTTTTAAGCACGCTCGTGTCTTCTCACGAGAACTGCTGAAATCTCATCCATGCCAAATCAAGGAAGTAAGCTCCCGTTCTTAAAGTACTAGTGGTGGTTGTGCAATAATTCCGTGGCGTTTCTTTCATGTGATTACAGCGAAGTACGATACTAAGTGTTATAATGCCATGACGTTTCTGCTATCTTTGTTCGCGGAATTACAGTGTTTTAGACACTAGTCTGCTAATGTCCTAATGCTTTTCTACTACTCTGGAAATATCCAGAATGTATCTTTCCCCCCCCTCAAATTAACATTTTCACTGTTCGGGTTTCGAATAAAGAATACGAAAAAAAACAAAAGCAAGTCTGTAATGGTACCATAATAACCAAGAAATGCAAGCTACTTGTACAGAGAAAGGATATCTGTGGTGATGGTGGGAGCAAAGAGTTGCCCAAATTATAGCTGGCCATTATTAAGAGTGGAGCTCGATGGACCTTTGGTCTGACACAGAATGTCAGTCTTTGCATTCCACTCTCTTTCAGTATCTTTGGCTGAATTCTTATTAACTGTCTCCTCTTCCAGGTTAGATCCTGGCTTCACAATGTCATCCCTAAATGCTTCTCATGCTGATCTGCTGAATGAAACATGGGCCTTAGGGGGCAATGAACAAAGCCGTAAGTACCTGGCTAGCTTGGTACAGCATTTCTTTACTACCTGCATCCTGGACACTGATGGTCAACCTGTCAGCTGGAGCACAATGGATTTTCTTGGTGCAATGGCAACCACCTACACCCTGCCATCACACCGTGGGAAGCACTATTCAGCTATAACCATGAAGGCACTAGCCATGAAAATCCATGCAGCTGGCTACCCTTTATATGGCAATGTTGCGCTAAGTAATATCCATATGCAGAAGATACATGAACATCGGGGCTACCAGAGATTATCTGAATTGTGTCATATCTGCATCCATGCCAAAATGTAGCAATGACAGAGTAAGAGAGGATTTCTCTGTCAGTCTCCCTGTCCCCACCGCCTGCCAGCTCCTCCAGCAATAACCCTGAATGGGAAGGAGAGACAGAGGAAGAGAGCCCTCCACTGACCTCTTTTAGGGGTTAATCATTCTTTTTTTTCTCCATAGAAATTTACTGGTACATATATTTAACAGTAATTCTGTTACAATAAAATGATTTTAGAGATAATGCATCTAAGGTTTTATCTTTGATCTGTAATAATATACAGTATAATCAATTTATCTAATAATTAATGAATAAAGACTGGTTTTAGTCAAACACTGGATGACTGTTCAATGCCTTATAGACAATTATTTTATACATAAGCATACAGGACTGTATTTTTGCTCTATCTATGGTATTTGTACAGTCTGTCAACATTTAGCCAGTAAAATATGGGATGCTGTTAACATACAGGTATAACTGTTTTGAAATAATTGGGATCTGATTGTTAGCACAGCCAATGGTATAACTATGAGGTTTAGCTCATGGCTTGTAACAGTTTTAATATTGCTATCACACAGCTGTATGCTCATTTCTGCTCTGTATCCATTTTCTCATACATCTGATCTTCATACGTCTCTGGCTACCGGACTGTGGCTGGAATCTTCTTGGTGATATATGTGGGCATAACCCCCAGTAACATCTATGTAAGTATTTTGGGGTACAGTTTGGAAGCAGGTATCCTGTGCTTCCTTGTGCAATGCACTCATTCTGGGTGCATTTCTTTCTTTATTTAATTACATGGATTTATATCCCATCTTTCTTCCAAGATGGGATTCAAGGTGGCTTAAGAGCACAGATCACGGATCAGCTGGTGGGTTGTACTGCACCTTTGCACACACAGGAAGAAGGAGCAGCCTTGCTCTGTAGTTGAGGCTTTTTCTGGGCACATCCCCACAGTTGATGATGAGCCAAGAGCAAAGAACTGCACCTAGAAGCCCTCTGGATGCAGTCACACACCCTTGGAGAAAGTAGAAAAGAGAGAACAGCTCCTGCTCACCACCACCCCACATGCCAGGTATATCTCCTCTGCTCCACCAGCATGCTTATTGGATATCAGTCTATTTTTCTTTTTCAAAAGAAAAGAGATTTCCAATAGTGCCAGTTTCATTCATATTCATGTTTTGAATAAAATTTCCATAACTTAGCAAACAAACCTGTAACGTTTGATCTAAACTTTGTTGTAATGAAGAAGACTAATCCTAGGTAACTTGATTGTTCTAGACATAATGGTTTATAACTGGTCAATGTTATCCAGCATTTCTTCAAGTACTTCTATGGAACTGTAAGGAAAAGAAATAGAAAACAAAGTAATATTTTCACATGGGTCACAAGACTTCTGCCAAATGATCAGATAGGTAATTCAGCCCAACCTTGTAGCTCCTGTTTAGCCCTATGAGTGATGACACAGTTAGCTTCAATATGATAAATGCTGTGGTATACGAGTTTTTTTAATGTCTGATATTTTTACTCTATGGACATTGGACTTTTTCAGACACCCCTTACCGTGCAAGAAGCCTCCGGAACAGTAACGACACTGTCGCGTGGCAGGGGGTCTGTTTCGGACGCCGCCGTCCCTCTCTCGGTGTCATCTGTGACTGTTCCGGGTAAGATTGAAGGCAGCCATGCCATTTTTTACTCATGGAAGTTGTCCGTGAATAAAAAATGGTGCGGCTGCCTTCAATCTTACCTGGAACAACAACAACAACAACAATAATAATAATAATAATATTTATTTATTTATTTATACCCCGCCCCTCTGTTAAAACAATCGGGGCGGCTTACAAAAATTAAAATACAATACATATAAAAATCACTAAACACCTCCCACCCCCACCCTCCCCCATAAAAAAATTAAACAAATATAAATTAAAACAACTGTCTAAAATCACCTTTAAAAACAATAAATACAATAAATAGCCAGTTTCAATATCCCTCAAAAGAGGGATATTGAATGCTATTGATGACTTTACACATCAATGAAAAGTGATGAGCAATTAACGGGTGGAGTGCACATTAACCATGGAAGGACAATGACATTGTGTGATAACGGGAACCCCATTTGTGATACTATCACATTGTAATTCCACTATTTCAGCCCCATCTGATAAAGTCCTTAGTCCAACACTCAAACCATTATACCATGTGGTATAAACGTGCAAATGTACTCCTTGTCATCTGACAAAGTGGCTAAGGTAAAAGATCAAAGGGCTGGGTATTATTTTCTTGCTTCTGGGAACTTTGAACCCATTTTTGAGCAGCCTTTGCCAGACTGAAAATGTTTTTATGCGTTCAGTTCTACAGATCATTAATACAGTAGGGTAGAACTGTCAATAAATAATATACTACTTAAGAGATCATTAACTGTGTGAATTAGAGTAGGAGGCAGGGAGTTCCATGGGGTACAGCTTCTTCCTCCCTCAAGGCAAGAGATGTCCTTGTTGTCGTGGTTTGTTCAGAAGGCATTCTTCCCAACTCACATCTTTCAGTCTTATGTAGATGAAAAGGAAGTGTCCAAACTCAAGAGGAGCACATTAGACATTATACTTTTCCTTTACAATGTCTAATGTGCTCCTCTTGACTTTGGACACTTCCTTTCCATCTACATAAGACTGAAGGATGTGAGTTGGGAAGAATGCCTTCTGAACAAATCATCTGAACAAACAGATGCCAAGATTGACAAAGAGATTGATCACAGATTAGCAAAGGCATATAGTGCATTTGGAAGACTTTACAAAAGAGTCTGGAGTAACAAACACCTGAAGCGAAGCACAAAGATCAGTGTGTATAGAGCCATTGTACTGTCTGTTCTCCTTTACGGGTCTGAAACATGGGTCACCTATCACCAACACTTATGAATCCTCCAACGTTTTCATCAGCGCTGTACACGCACAATCCTAAATATACACTGGACTGACTATGTGATGAATGTTGCTGTCCTTGAGCAAGCAGGGATCACCAGCATTGAGGCCATGATATTGAGAACACAGCTGCGCTGGGCAGGGCACGTTTCTAGGATAGAGGACCATTGCCTCCCAAAAATAGTACATACAGTACTCTACAGTGAACTTGCCACGGGTCAGCGTAAGAGGGGTGCTCCAAAAAAGCGATACAAAGATTCCCTGAAACAGCATCTCAGGCTTGGCCAAATTGATCACCAACAATGGTCCACCCTGGCTTCACATCGGGAGGCATGGAGATGCACTATCCACAATGCTGCAGCTTTATTTGAGAACTCACGCCAAACAAGTCTTGAAGAGAAATGACAACGCCAAAAGAATCACAACCCGGAAACATCACCCAAGGAGACCCCTGTGTTGTGCTTTCTGCAACCGGACTTGTTTATCTCAGATTGGTCTTTTCAGTCATCAGTGTGCTTGCAGAAAGCACGGGATGAGTTCTTCCTGAATCTTCATTTGCGAAAAAAAGCCAGAGAGAGAGAGAGAGAGAGAGAGAGAGAGAGAGAGAGAGAGAGAGAGAGAGTGTTAGTTTCCTTTACAGAAGGCATTTACATGCACAAATTCTATAATTTATGCAGTTCATCAAATGTGAGTGGCCAGGCATATCATGGACATGGACATCTTGGCAGGCTAGCTGTGAGGAGATTTATCAGTTTAGATGCTCTCTCTTATGTTAGCCTGTGCGGTTCATCTAGACTACTTTTGATACATTATGATGTTGCAACTATCTGTTATTACTATGTAACGCTTTCCCCCAGGTTTGTGCTGGGATAGCAGAGGCAGGGAGGTGTGGGGGGAGAGAAAGCCTTCTCATCAGTCTGTAGAAAGGAAGCTGCCAACTCCTGCAGTGCCTGGCTTCCAGGTGGGTCTACAAAGTTAAAGGTACCCTGGTAAGGCCTACCTGCATGGAAATTTGCCTGTGTGGGATGGCTTCCTCTGCACATCACAACAAGGCATCTTTTTTTGTTGCTGTGCCTTTTCATCACTTCTTCTGTACCCATATTATTATCACTACTACTGCTGCCAATGTGCCTGCTGCCCATTGTGGCCAATAAGATACCAGTCCATCTATCTGAGGACTTTATCAGACCAGGCAAATATGGTGTCATAAGGATGCCTAATGATTGTGAAAGGGCGCACATCTATGGGATCTGTACAATCTGTCAACATTTAGCCAGTAAAATATGGCCAACAACATGCTTTTGTGATCATGTAATGTAAATGAGGCATACATTTTTATTGATGGGCCAAGCTGTCAATAGGTCTCCCGTCCCGCTTTTGTGCCGGCATTGCTGGCGTTTGAATCTTCGTACCATTGTGCTCACATGTATGCAGCATTAATGAGCAAATGCTTCTGGTTGAGATCACGACAGCCAGGTAGGGAACGCTCTTTTTATGACCCCCCTGTGTACTTGGGACTTTTAAAGTGTGCTTCTTTGCTTGTGTCTACATTTTGTGTGGGGCTTTTTGCTTTAATTTTTAAATTTCCCACGCTAGCATCTTCTTGTGGGAACTAGTGAGATCTCAACCTTGGAAGTAAACAGCTGAAATGCACTGACATTGTGGATAAGGCAAAGCAGGTGGCACTATTGTCCAACGAAGCTCCATTGTCATAGTTATGTTGACAATATAGGATCTTGACCATTATTTTCTATGAAAAGACACTGTTTTCTGTGCTAAATGTTTATGTGGTAATGTTGTAACAAGTATTCATAAATTTTGCACACATAGTTAATTCTGCATTCCCAAATGCTCAAGGACAATACACAGGAAGAATCCATCCTAAATTTCCCACCAAAGCCACAACTACATCTTCTTAAAAAAAAAAAAAGACTTGGTGGGAAAACGGTTCAGAATAGGTGGCAGGAAATTATGCAGATTAGGCACTATTTCTATGAAAAAATACCTGGAACATTAATAATACTTAGTTATTTATTACCCACCTCTCTCCTCAGAATCGGGGCGGGATACAACATCACACAGTACAGTATACAGTAAGTTCAATACAATACATCACAATGCAACATTGTGATCATTGTGAACATTGACACCCACGTGTGCCTATCCTTGTCAAAATGAACTGTCATGACACCATGACACATACTGGCTTAAAGCATGGTTCAGGAATCAAACTCTGAGGATTGTACTACATGCGGGAAGCAGCACCTGACTGTAACCCTGCAGCCCAGAAGCAGTGTCAATAGTTGAGTCTATGGTCTTGGACAAAAGTGGAAACCCAGCAGCAGGCAGGCAGGCAATGAGATACACTTGTGCCCTTGCAAAGTGTGTCACTGTCCTTGATGGCACCATTTTTGATAGTGTAACATGCAAAATTTCTGCAGTTCTCCTGAAGACACCTATTTGCGGGCCAGAGAGAGACAGTTCCCGCCGGTAGTCCCTCCGTTCCCCACCCACCAGAATAATCACACAACACAGAGATAAGATTCACAAAGTGTATTGGTACAAGTGAGATAAGGTGGCAGAAAAAGGCCACAGCTTGTGGATGGTAGTTGCCCGGTTGGCGTATGAGCATGGGGGGGGGGTAGATCCGGAACCTAGATCAAGGGAGGTTGGCCAGGCACGGCCAGCTGCCGCCAATAGCTGCCTGGCCAACACCTTGACCGGAAGCACGTGACCGGAAGCACGTGACCGGAAGCACGTGACCGGAAGCACGTGACCGGAAACACGTGACCGGAAACACGTGACCGGAAACACGTGACCTGGCCGTAAGGCCGTCCCGTGCGGGGGAGGGGGAAGCCCTCCCTCTTAGCAGAAACGGGGGTGTGGGGGGTGACCAGCCTGGAGCTGGTAAAAGGACGGGGGCGGAACCCCCCTTTTGAGCCCCCCCCACCCAGCAGCCCTCCATGCTCACCGCCGCCCGTACAAGCTGTGACAAAGAACATCAAGCATGCAAAAGATCTAACTAATACAGAGTGATTCTAGCTAGGGTGGGAGGGTCGGGTCTTCGGCTCCTCAGAGCCAACTGCCTGCTGCCGGCTGCGGGCCTGCAATAAATACCCGGCCGGCGGACCAGAGGGAAAACCGCAAGGCGTTGCCTCCTGTCCCTCAGCCAATCAGAGAGCCCGAGCGCTCCGGCTCTCTCATTGGCTGAAGCGCCTGGCGGCCAGCCAATCAAGGAGGGAGAGCCCTTCCCTGATTGGCCGTTGCTCGATCCCTCTCCTATCCAGCGGAGCTGGCTAGGAGAGGGCCTGGGAGAAGAAGATGGCGGCGCCCATGCCGCCACGCGGGAGGTGCTCCGGCGGGGCTCCCCTGGCCGCAACAATGCCGCAGGGTGAGTCCCGCAGCCGCATTTGCGGGCCAGAGAGAGACAGTTCCCGCCGGTAGTCCCTCCGTTCCCCACCCACCAGAATAATCACACAACACAGAGATAAGATTCACAAAGTGTATTGGTACAAGTGAGATAAGGTGGCAGAAAAAGGCCACAGCTTGTGGATGGTAGTTGCCCGGTTGGCGTATGAGCATGGGGGGGGGGTAGATCCGGAACCTAGATCAAGGGAGGTTGGCCAGGCACGGCCAGCTGCCGCCAATAGCTGCCTGGCCAACACCTTGACTGGAAGCACGTGACCGGAAGCACGTGACCGGGAGCACGTGACCGGAAACACGTGACCGGAAACACGTGACCGGAAACACGTGACCTGGCTGTAAGGCCGTCCCGTGCGGGGGAGGGGGAAGCCCTCCCTCTTAGCAGAAACGGGGGTGTGGGGGGTGACCAGCCTGGAGCTGGTAAAAGGACGGGGGCGGAACCCCCCTTTTGAGCCCCCCCCACCCAGCAGCCCTCCATGCTCACCGCCACAGAGCCGAGCCCAGGTCGGCTTCCGCCAACCCGGCAGCCACCATCCTCTCACTAGACCAGCCTTCTGATTAGGGGAATTCAGGATGTAGCAATGGCGTGCACCAGCCCGGGGCGAATGTAAGAGGTGAATGCCTTGGAGCGCCACCTGCCAATTTGCTGGATGGTGGTAGGCTGAAGGCCCTCCCCTGCTGCTGTGGTGGCCGCTCCGATGCGAAAAGAGTGGGTGCCATATTCCTCTGCCGGGCAGCCTAGCCGTCTCAGCGCTGCTCGAAGGATGCTGATGAATTGGAACCTGGTGAGCGCCGATGTGTCTTCGTGGACGAAGAGTATTCCTGGGATGTCGGGGCGACGATGCAGGTAACGCCGCATGAGTGCCACCGGGCAAGGCCCTGCAACAGCCAGTTTAGATAGCTGGATAAGGGTCCCTCTGCCTCGTTGGTCGGTCTTGGAATGCCGGATCCGTATCTTCAAGCCGGACTCACTGATCGTCACGTCATCCCTCAGGAGGGCTCGGTTGGACCTGTCCTTCTTGGAGCTGCACACCAGCTCCCCGATCCGTAAGGCTGCAAAGAAAGCGGTGGAGAAGGCTGCCCGAAAGAGCAGGGCTTCATACCTGGAATTGCACACCCTGGGAAGTGCTGTCAGGAGATGACACAACAGATCATACTGGATGGGCCTCCTGGAATCCAGGTCCCGATTCTCGCCACGCCGCCAGCCTTCCAGCGCTCTCCGGACCAGAAAAGAGTCGCAGGGGTTGTCCTGCCCAGCCAGCTTGCAGAAGAAAGCGATGGCCGCCAGGTGAAGCGAGATGGACCTAGGAGCTAGCCCACGATCCTTCAGATCCGCGATATAGTGCAAGACCTCTCGGTCCGATGATGGCCAGGGGCTTACATAGCTGTACCTTCTTCTGAAGCCGCAGAAAAGGTGCATGGCCCTGGAGTAACTGGCCCGGGTGGAAGGTGCCAGTGAGTTGAGTACCCCCTGAATCACCGTTCCTTCCCAAGGTGCCAGAGCTCCTCCGGAAACGTCATCGGTCCGTGGTCTGCTCCTGGTGCTAGCTCCCGGAAGCGCTCGTCCTGGAATCGAGATAACGCATCTGCTATTCCGTTGTCCACTCCTGGGATATGCTTGGCTGAGAAGGAGATGTTGTTAGCAAGACAGGTAAGGACAAACTTCCTGACGAGTCGCATGACCCTGTCAGATTTTGAGGACTGTTTGTTTATGATCCTGACCACTGCTTGGTTATCGCACCAGAAACAAACCCGTTTGTTTGTGAATTCCTCCCGCCAAAGGCAAACGGCCACCACAATAGGAAAAAATTCCAAGAAGGTGAGATCCTGGAGGATTCCCGACTTCCCCCAATCAGAAGGCCAACGTTGGGCACACCAGTGCCCTCTGAAATACACCCCAAATCCCAATCCCCCAGCTGCATCAGAATGCACCTGAAGTCCCGACCCGAGCTCCTCCTCCCTCTGCCAAAAGGACACCCCGTTGTAACCCTCCAGGAATTGTAGCCATACCCCCAAATCCTCCCTCACTGCCTTGGTAATGCGTAGGTGATGGTGGGGCGCCTTGGCACCAGCCGTGACCCGCGCTAGTCTACTGCAAAAGGCCCTGCCCGGTGAAATAACCCTGCAAGCGAAGTTGAGATGCCCCAGCAGGGACTGGATTTCCTTGAGCGTGGCCTTCTCCCTGCTCAGCAGGTGATGTAGCATGCTTCGGATGCCTTCCAGCTTGTCCCCCGGGAGTCGCGAGACTTCCGCCACTGAGTCTAGCTCGATCCCCAAGTAGATCATGGAGCTGGATGGACCCACCGTCTTGTCCGGAGCCAGAGGAACCCCAAATTCGCTAGCCAGCTCCTGGAAGGCATTAAGCAGAAAACCGCACTCCTCCCCCCCCGCTGGCCCTATCATTAAAAAATCATCCAGGTAGTGCGTCACCGAGGAGAGCCCGGTGCGAAAACGCAAGACCCATTCCAGGAAGGTGCTGAATGCCTCGAAGGCATGGCAACTGATGGAGCAGCCCATGGGGAGGGCCATGTCATAATACCATTGCCCCTGGAAAGAGAAACCTAGCAGGCAGTGGTCGTCAGGGTGCACCGGGAGTAGCCGGAAAGCCGACTGAATGTCACATTTTGCCATAAGGGCGCCTCGGCCACAATCCCTTACTAGCCGTACCGCCTGATCAAAGGTTGCATATCGCACAGAACAGAGCTCGGGTGGGATGGCATCATTGACCGAGGATCCCCTGGGGTAAGACAGGTGGTGAATAAGCCTGTATTCCCCAGGGGCCTTCTTAGGCACAACGCCCAACGGGGATACCCTGAGGTTGGCCATGGGGGGGGAGGGGAAGGGGCCAGCCACCCTACCCGCGGCACATTCCTTTGCAATTTTTGAGGCCACCACTTCCGGCAAGGCCGCCGCAGATTTGAGGTTACCTGAAGTGGTAGCCAGCCTGGGTCCAACCACCGGAATTCTAAAACCGACTGAAAACCCCATAGCGAGGTAGCGGGCGGCCTGTCTGTCTGGATAGGTGTCTAGCCAGGGTTGCATGGCCTGCAGTCTAACGGGGGTGAAAGCCATGCGGGGGGGAACCTGCGGGGTCTTAGCTTTTCCCGCCTTGCCCGGCGCCGTTTCCGGACCCAGCCTCCCTTTTGGCGCCAGCGGAAGCAGGGCGTCCGGAACGAAAGGGGTGGGTGGAAGGCCCCGCCCGGGGGCAACTGGTCTTGGGGTGGCTTCCATAACAGTTCTCGCAGTAGTGCTCGAACTTGCAACGCGAGCGGGAGCATTTCCCGGCGTTGTATTCCCAGCAGACCAAGCGTCTGTGGTCCTTCCTTTTGGGCAGCTTGCTGGCTTCAGACTTTCCTCTGATGTGAGACCCCACAATGACCAGCCACAGCTTGTCATTAATGAGATCCCACCTCGCCCTGGCGTTGCGAGATGCCCGCTTCCGGAAGGCTGCATCATACTCAATGGCAGCCACTTCCCCGGCAAGGGCCCTGGCCTTGAGTACATTACTCAAATGGTTGGCAAGGTGCCATCCCCTCTCAGGGTAGGCAGATCCAACTACTCCCATGAATACAGTATACCCCGCCAACCAATTAAAAAATGTACGCTCGACTGGGTCGGGCTTTGCCTTGTCCCCACCCTTGTCCCTCTTGGGCGTGCAGCCCTCCTCCCCTTCCGGCTTTAGTAGGGTGAAGATGTCAACATAATATCCTTTTAGGATATTATTCCTAACCTTTTTGTCTAGGTGGATCCCGGGCGGATCTTCATTATCCTGGAACAGGCTGGGGGTGCTGGGAGAGGCCGCTCCATCCCGCCAGGCCCTGGTTGACTCAGAGGAAGAAGAATGTGACTTACGGGCCCTGATGGCCCAGGCCGGCAAACCTGGGATTGAGGCGGCCGCCTTCCAGTACCCCTCCCTGTCAAAATCCTCATCAGAAGACTCACCTGATGATCCATCGCTGTCTGAGTCCCGCCGCCTTTTGTGCTTGGGCCGCTTCTTCCTCTCTGCTCGCTTAGCCTTCCTACTCTTCTTCTTCCCCTCTGTTGCGCGCTCAGGTGAGGAAGTGGGAGAAGAGGACGGGCTGGTGTCACTCCTGGGGGGGGAGCGCCGCTTACGTTGCCGCCCGGCCGCTTTTGCTGCCTGGGGTGGTTCGCCTGTCTGTGGCGAGACCTGGGCTGCCTCCCCACTGCTGGGCCCCGCGGCGTCCGGTCCATCTGCCCCCTGCCTCCTGCCGGACCTCAGCTCCCCCACCTGTTCCGTCAGCAATGCTACCGCCTGGGTTAGCTCCTGGAGGTTAGGAGCCTTCTTCCTGGTCAGCAGACTCTGGGTGGATGTTGGTTGGTCAGTTCTGCGCCCCTTTGGGTTGCTGGCCGTTGCCGCCTTGCGCCCCTTAGGGGCCAGCTCTGCCCAAGATCTGGGTGTCCTGCCCGTCTGTGCCCTGGTGATGGGCCCATTGGGCTGGGACCTCTTCCTAGCTGGCATGTTTGTGGTGTGTGGTGTCAAGTGATTTCAGCTCTTTATCAGCTCAACAGTTTCTCTCTCTGGCTTGTCCGCTCAAAAGTATATCTCTCTGGCTTGTCCGCTCAACGTATATCTCTCTGGCTTGTCCGCTCAAAACGTATATCTCTCTGGCTTGTCCGCTCAACGTATATCTCTCTGGCTTGTCCGCTCAAAACGTATATCTCTCTGGCTTGTCTGCTCAATAGTATATCTCTCTGGCTTGTCCGCCCCTTATTCCTGGCTTGTCCGCCTCGTATTTCCTGGCTTGTCCGCCCTTTGGCAGGGGCTGAATGCCTCCGCAATACAGCCTGGAGACCCCCGAATGGGAGCCTCCTTCCTGCCCTCCCAGGTGCCTACCTGGTTGTAGGCCACCTGTCCCCCCAGGAGCCCCCAGAGACTCCTGTCTGCTGGCGAACCAGCCCTCCGCGGTTTGGCGCCCCTTAGGCCTCAGTTGCCGGGAGCCGCCTCTCGGACCACCCTGCTGCCCTCCTTATCAAGGGCCTGCTACTGGCCCAGTTGCGCCGCTGCGCGGCAGCGAGTACCGGGAGCCGCCTCGCCGGTCCTTCCGCTCCGCCCTGGGTTCCTCCCCACAGAGGCTGCTGCCGCCTCCGAGCCCGGCCGGGAGCTAGGGGGCCGCCCCACGCCCTCGTCTGCCCCGGTCCCCACGGAGCCTCGCCTCCCCCAGCTCCCTTGCCCTGGAAGACGGGCCTTCGTTAGTGGCCCGGGTGGTCCCCTGCCGACCCACCCCGGCCGGTGGCCACGAGCCGCCTCGCCCGCCACCCGCAGCCTAATGGCCGCTTCAGCTCTTTTTGCTCCGCCGCGCTCCGCCGCGTTCTGCTGCGCTCCCCGCGCTCCGCCGCTCTCCGCTGGCTGGGCTTCTTCGGGAGCTCTTCCCTCTTCGGCTCCTCAGAGCCAACTGCCTGCTGCCGGCTGCGGGCCTGCAATAAATACCCGGCCGGCGGACCAGAGGGAAAACCGCAAGGCGTTGCCTCCTGTCCCTCAGCCAATCAGAGAGCCCGAGCGCTCCGGCTCTCTCATTGGCTGAAGCGCCTGGCGGCCAGCCAATCAAGGAGGGAGAGCCCTTCCCTGATTGGCCGTTGCTCGATCCCTCTCCTATCCAGCGGAGCTGGCTAGGAGAGGGCCTGGGAGAAGAAGATGGCGGCGCCCATGCCGCCACGCGGGAGGTGCTCCAGCGGGGCTCCCCTGGCCGCAACAATGCCGCAGGGTGAGTCCCGCAGCCGCATTTATGCTAGACAGCCTTTCCCTTGCTAGAGGCATAAATCCTCATTGCAGTCACTGAAGACTTATGGCTTGCAGTAGTTGGTGTAGCCCTCTTCACAAGTGTCTGCTGGCCCAGCAATAAGACATAGTGGAAACTGTGCATGACAGTGTATTGGGTTTCCAGCACCAGTACAAACATCACAGTGAAAAAGGAAGCAACTCTTACCCTTATCCTTTTCTCAGAGTCATTCACTGCTCCAGCCTGTGGTGGGAGACTGCAAGCTGTTGTAGGAGAATCGCAATACCTTTGCAGTTGAAACTGGGATTACAGTTGTCCCTCCATATCCACGGATTTAAGTATTCATGGCTTGAAAATATTCTTTAAAAAATAATAATCCAAAAAGCAAACCTTGATTTTGCCATCCTTATATACGGGACACCATTTTGCTGTGCCATTGCATATACTGGGACTTGAGTATTCACGGATTTTGGTATCCACGGGGGGTCCTGGAACCAAACCCCAGCGAATATGAAGGGACAACTGTATTTGCCACTGCCAATAGCTCAAACTACCTGAAATATGTTTGCCACATGTCCATTCCATGTATTGCCCACTGCATTAATCTTCATATCAAGAATGGCTTAGACAAGACTAATTGAATGATTAACAAAGTGGTAGATTTGGCTCATAAAATTTTGTTGCCACAGCAGCTGCTCCTTGATCTTCTGCCTGCTCCTCTTCCTCTTCCACATGCCCTGGCCATGGGATAGGGGAAATGAGAAGATGGTAGTTGCTACTCTCTTCCTCTTCCTCTTCCTCTTCCTTGGGCGGTGGAGGAGCCAGCACCTAATCTAACAGATTTTTCCAGTTAGAAAAAAGACACGCTTACCACTGTCTCCCATGTGACCGGAACAGAAAACAGCTGAAGTATGCCAACATCGTGTGATAAGGCAAGGTGGGAGGTGTTATTCTTGGGCTTTACTGACGCTTCTTTTCCCTTGAGCGATAAGCCTCTTGAGTATGGGTTGGAAAATGGTGTGTCTCGTTCTGGCATGGGGCTGGCAACCTATGGATTCTCAGGTTCATTCTGGAAAGGCTTGAGCAGCCATCTGGCATGTAAAGGCAATTTGGCTAACATTGCCAACACTGGACAATGTGTGATCTTCTCTTATAGCCAATTACAATCAGAACAATTTTTTAAAATGCCTTGGCTCCCTTCTGTTAAGTAACCCATCTTGTACAGCAGGGTGTCCTTAACCCATCATCTGGTCTAGCAATCCTTCATATACCTTTTAGTCCCATGAATTACTAACTGCCATCATCTCCCATACTGCCCAAAGCAACCATGGTAATACTAGGACTGGAATCTATTTTTTAATGTCTGTGATACTTTGAATAGCCTGCCCAGCCACATCCCTCACCCTCCTCCCACTAGTAACACTGCAAGAGAAAGTCTCCAAATAAGTTTAATTTGACCACCTGGCAGCTTTCCATACCCATAGGACCCTCAGGTAAAAAGACTGCCGGGGGGGCGGTACACTGGTTGGGGCATGCCTCATTTGTTGCCTCAATTTCCTCTACCCTAAAGTACCTCCTCAGAAATGTCCACTAGGACTGGAGTTGCTCAATGGTAGTAAAGCAGTCCACCATATACTTTCTTGGATTTCACCCATCTCTGGTCCTCCTTGCTGGTACAAGAACAGCTTACCATGAGGAGACTTACTGCCTCACTATTTTTAATTAAGATGAGGCAGGCCTTGGTCTCCTTTATAGACCACCTCTTATATTTTATTGGTCTGTCCTGTGGAACAGCAGGAACAGTTCTCCCATAAGCCCATCCTGCAGCAGCCATATTGCCCAAAAGCAAAAATCATGTGTGTATTCCCCTGCCATCACACACACAAACAGGAAATAATGGAAAACAAAGTGCAGTAGGGCCAGGCTGAATCAGAAGAAAAACCCCACTAAACGATGCCTGCAGTGAAGACTGTAAATAAAAAGTTCCCTTAAGTGTGATGAAATGGAAGACTAAAGTTCGGTCATTTTCCATTGTGGAATATTCAGAAAACTGTCGTGAAGGAAACAGAGAGAAAGCCCCTCCCCCGACACATTTCCATTTAAAACACACAAACACATTCTGAAAGTAAGAAACCATGGAACTCAGGACTTTATCAGACCAGGCAAATATGGCATCATAAGGATGCCTAATTAACGCGAAAGGGTGTGCATATCAAATGACATCATCCTTTCGCGTTAATGTCCTGTCAAAAAGCTGTTCCTTTTTATTGATGGGCCAAGCCTTCAATAGATCTCCTGTTCCACTTTTTTGCTGGGATTGCTGTCATTTGAAACTTTGCACCATTGTGCTCAGTGAGTACAGCATCAATTGTCAGAATACTTCTGAGTGAGATCGGGGCAGCCAGGTAGGGGACGCTCTTCTTTTTTTTAACCTCTCCAGTTTTCTTGGGACTTTTAAAGTGTGTTCCTGTGCTTGTGGAGATTATCAGATGCTAAAAATATCCCAAGACAGGGATGACAGGAGATCGCTAAAAGGCTTTCCTTTTAGATGATGTCGTCCCTGTCCTGGGATGCTCCTGTTCCTCCCCTACTTCCTCTTATTCACAGAAAAATCCGTGAATAAGAAGACCATTCTGTTATCATAGCGGAATGATGAGAGAGTGAACAGGAGCCATGTTCTGCTCCCGGGATGACAACTGGATGTGACGTCACCGGGAGGTCTGTGCCAGACACTTCCAGGTGTGATCGGGACGACAAGGTAAGTAAAACACTTTCCCCCCCCCCATCCCTGGGTACCTTTTATTTTTTTTAAATGTGTTTTTGTGGTTGATTTGCAGTTTTGACAGCTGGGGGGGGTATTTTTAAATTTGCCATCCGACCGTTCTTGGCTGCATTTACAACCAGGCAGCGAAGGGAAGGGGAGCTCGTTACTGTCGTGGAATGAAGGTAGGTGTCTGAAACCTTTTTCTTTATTCAGTGGCAGGAATGGGAGTGGGGCAGGTGGGGGGCAGCGGGACAGAAACGGGCTATGCAAGTCCATCTGATAATCTCCTGTGTCTACATTTTATGTCTTTATTTTACTTTAATTTTTGAATTTGCTGCGCTTGTGTCTTCTCGCGAGAATTGGTGAGAGCTCAACCCCACAAGTAAACATAGCCCCTTTCTTGCCCTGTTACTGCCGAGGCTGCCTCTTTAATGCTGCTCAAGGTGAGTGTGGGGTGTGTGTGTATCTTTTGCCGGCATAAAAAGATTTCAAAATATGCTGGCAAAAGAACAATTATGGGGGGTGGTTTGATAAAGTCCTCAGTTTCGAAAGTAAAGTGATATTGGTGTATTCCCCCTCCCTGCCACTTGAGATGTCTACCAAATCCATGCAAAGACCTGAAATCTGCATAAATCTTTTTTTGCATGGAACAGGGTGTGGTGCTAAATGAATGTTCGCCATCAGGAAGTTAGCACCCCTCTATTTTAAGGTTTGTTAGGGAACAGAGAAACTGTTGGACCCACACCACAGTAGTTTCCTCATCTCCCTTTCAGATGTGTTTCTGTGACAATCTTCTTTTGTGTGTGTGAAAATTTCCATGATATTTATTGGGAGAAGGGGACCAAAGCTCCTTTTCTATCCCCCTGTTTAGTCACTTTCTATCAGAGTCTGCAAAACCATCCAACATATCTGAATAAGCTTTCTGCATAAGCAGCATAAATACTGAAATACACAGAAGGCACCAGATCATATCTGATCTTGGAAGCTAAGCAGGGTCAGCCTTGGTTAGTATTTGGATGGGAGACTGTCAATGAATACCAAGTACCATATGTTAGAAGTGCAATAATGCTTAGCATTGAAGAGTCAAAAATGCCTTGGAGTGGGCAGTAGCAGTAGCATCAGGATAATTCAACCAATTATTCTATGCTATGTGGATCCCGCCCCAAGGTCCATGGCTACAACCTGAGAAAAAAGTCTGTTAATATTTCATTCATTCTAGTATACCTTTACACAAATCTTCACCCCCTCTGACCCTTACTCCTGGCACCTGTTCAAAAACGAAGCAGCCTTGCCTAGAGGCCCAGATGGATCAGACACAGGAACAGAGGAAACACTGCTTTAGCTTTTTATTCCTGAAAGATTCCTGTCACTAAGAAGATTTGGTTCATCCTAGGTGAGTAGCTGCCTGTGTGACAGAGTTGCAGTGGTTCATGTGGGCATGTTGTTGCTTCTCTTGTGCAGTGAGCTGGGAAGAAGGGGAAGGAGGCCTTATTTTTTTCCCCTTGGGCTATACCAATCTATACAATATATATGGCTTCTCCGTTCAGAGATTACAGAATTGATCTCTCTCTTCCTTAGGTGCTTGCCACCCATTCTGTTTCCTCTGGGACCTGCCCACCGTCCTCTGCTTTCCGAGCAATGTTGATTCTCTCCTGTTCTTCCAAGTTGCGGCTACTGGAGGGGATGCTGAGGAAGTGCCTCCCTCAAGCCCTTATGGTAATTGTGAGATGTGGAATCTGTGTTAGCAGCTAAGGACTTTTTCGGATGCTGAAAAATAATGCAAGCAGCCTCGTTGCGTTGCGAGGCTGCTGCGCTGCAAAGCGTCAGTTTCGGATGACGCTCTCCCCTTCCTGTACTGTTGCGGTACCGCGGGGAGATTTGAGCATCATATTTTGTTGATTTTTAATCACGATCAACTTTCGTGAGTAGAAATCAACGAAATATGACGCTCAACTCTCCCCGTGGTACTGCAAGAGTACCAGCAGGGGCAAGCGTCATCCGAAACTGACGCTTTGCAGCGCAGCAGCCTCGCAACGCGACGAGGCTGCTTGCGTTATTTTTTAGCGTCCGAAAAAGTCCTAAGTCGAACATTTGCCAGTACATGTCTGGCATCTGAGGAAAACTTCAGAGGTTACATTTTTCTAGTTGTATACCTCAGGCTTTCAGTGCAACACAGAAATCCTTGAAAACATGTGTCAATATAAGCTACCATCCAGGCACACTCAGCAAATTGTTGAGACTAGCTGCAGCTCCCTGTTGGGAGCACAGTGGGGGTCAAATCTAGAGTTGTTGATGGAACAGGTATGAAATGAGCCTGTGAATCCCCACATTTTGTTCATCACCTGGCAGTGAGGTCACTTTGAGGTATGTGTGGATACAGCAGATCAAAATCTGATTCTCTCTCCACCCTTCTGTCTCATAGTTTCTCCTTTGATTACACTGCAGCACCAGTTCTGACGTCTGACTCTTGACAGGTCCATGGTGCAGTAATGAACATAAACCGTGGGAACCCGGTTGGCCATGAGGTGATTGTGGATTCATGGCCAGAATTCAAAGCTGTCCTCACCCGGCCACGCAGAGAGGTAACAACACCCTTGGGGGAATCTTACAGAACATGCATTATATGCAGTGCCAGCAAGGAATGCTCTCCTGCTGGTCTGTTTATACTATGCTGAGGCCCTTCCTATGCCAAGTGCAAGTGGAAAGTACGAAAGGGTTTCTGGTTTTCTTTCCAGGGGGACATCTTTGGTATTAACAGCTGCAAATATGAGTGTGCTGAATAGGCAAACCTATTCTCATTCATCATGGAATTAAGAAAAGAAATTTACCTCCTTTTTGTACACTGCAAGGTAATTCTTAAAATGCAGGCATTCTACTAGGAACCATGGCTGGCATTTTGTTGCAGTTACAGATTTGTAACCCAGGGCTCAGTTACACGGCAGTTTTTATTGTGTTAGCTTGCACTTTAGTGCATTTTCTCACCAGTGCCACATAGTTTACATGATTTAGTGCGAAATCGGTTAATCTGTTTAGTTTTTGGCTTTGTAGTTCACACAGACAAAGGTGGGGGGCATGGCCTCCCAAGCACATCTGGGGGAAGATAAGATGCTGGGAAGCTGAGAGGGAGAGAGGGAAAGAGAGAGAGAGAAAGAAAGAGAGAAAGTGCTGGCACCTTTCCCACCCTCTTCTTCCCAAAGCAAGAAGGGTGGGAGGAAGGAGGGAGCCTTTCAGCCACCGAGGAGCCATACCCTGTTGCTGAGAGCTGGCAGGAAGGAAGACAGGTCTTGAGGGGGGGATAATCACCCAGCTGCCTGAAGCAATGGAGTTGCAAGCTCCCCCTTTGCCCTGCTTCCCTCAAGCCCCCCTTCCCCTCACCCACTCTCTCTCTCTCTCTCTCTCTCTCTCTCACACACACACACACACACACGATCACAGCAGGGCGAGGGAGCGAACGGCTAGAGGAGCAGATCGCTACTCAA
Source organism: Gambelia wislizenii (assembly GCA_030847615.1). Lineage (NCBI taxonomy): Eukaryota > Metazoa > Chordata > Lepidosauria > Squamata > Crotaphytidae > Gambelia > Gambelia wislizenii. The sequence goes on along the minus strand of JAUMIR010000001.1, from coordinate 338,102,517 downwards.
TCTCTCTCTCAAGCACACACAATACACACACAGAAAAACAATAATTAGTAGGGATCCCTCAGCCACAGCAGCCAAGCAAGCCGGGAGGCAGACAGCTGGGCGATTGGGAATAGCACTGGTATAAGAACAGTGGCTGGATCTTTTCATTTGAGGCTCCTCGCATCTCTTGAAAGTCTGCCCCATCCGCAGTCAGTCCAACCAATCACAGCTCAGCTCTGCTGTGGCTGTTTCAGGAAGATTTCTGGTAGTTTCCAGAGACTTTTGCGAAAGGGTAGTTCACACAATCAATAGTGCGCTAAGTTGCGCAACTTTTAAAAAAAAGTCGGGGAAAGTTGCAAAAGCCTGTATTATGCTACTTTTGTGCTTTTTTAGCTTCCCCCCTTCTGAATGAGGTGACTTTATGGTGCGATGTGTGGGAACTATTAGGAGTCCTATTGTGAATTCTTCATGGACTTACCGGTATTTTTCCGTGTAACAACCACCTAGAATTATGGATCCATAACTGCTCTGTATTCACTAACATTACATAGGACTTTTTCAGATGAGGGAAACCCCCACCTCCGAGGAGGTCGGGAGAAGAATGGGGCTATTTCGCTTACAGAAGCCCATTTCAGATAGCCCTGTCCTCCTCCGTCCTCCTCCCGACCTTCCCCATCTTTAAATATACTTTAAAGAGTAAAACCAAGCACCTAAACACACTTAAAAAAATACAAGTAACCTGGGGAGGGCACAAAAAAGTGTGTCACTTACCTCGTCATCCCGATCGCACCCGGAAGTGTTCTGGCACAGACCTCCCACTGACACTGGCATCGCACCAGCATAACAGGGCACCTTTTCACTCACCCGTTGTTCCATGACAGAAACCGAATAGGCGATCTATTGATGGCTTAGCCCATCAATAAAAAGAACTGTCGGTGGAACAGGAGCAACATGGGAGCATCATGGGAGCATGTCATCATTCCTTGTTACAGTCTCATTTGCTGGTGTGTGTGTGATAATATCATCCTGAAGTGTCTGGATTGCATCAGAACAGTCTTCCATTTCTTGGTGCAGGTGCTGTGTGGTAAAGTAGGTTTGTGGTGGGGGGTGTCAGTCAAGCCAGGAGACGTTACTTAGTTACGCATTTAGAATTGAGTAGGTGATGTAGAATATGGGCTCATGTTAGAAGTGACTAACCTGGGAAATGGCAGGACAGTTATATTATTAAATTACTGAGGAGATCCATCCTGTTTCTGTTTCTTTAGGTTATCTCAGATGACTCAGATGTCTATGCCAATGTGTATGCAGCATTTTACCATGATCTTGATGTGTACCGGACACTATTGCTGGACACAGATGCTGTCAACTGGGCCCATTCCTTCCGTATCCAAGGTAACAGTATCCAGTTCCTTCCTTCTGAGGGAAGAACTATGAAGACTTTATATCCTTTCATAGGTCTACAGCTTGATCAAATGGTATAGTAGTCCACCTGCTTCCACATATGCAATGACATAATTATTCCAGTTATTACAGCATTATTACAGTGCCACAAATACTAGGTGCTTCAAAGTATTTACGTTAAGATGTACTCCCCCATGAAGTGGAGGCTTGGCCAAAGAACATAAAAAGGAAAGAGTCAAAAATGCACATATTGCATCTGTGAATTTGCATCCAGCTGAACAATTCAGGGTGGTGAGAGGTTTAACTCAGACACCCCCCCCCCCGAATCCAATTCTAGAGCATTCAGCAGTTTGCTGTGATGCTTTTAATGGTCACTTCACAAATAAAATCTCTTGGATAAGAGATGACTTCATTATAGCCAGCGTTGATAATGGGGTGTCCAGTGACTCTGTGAGTAGGATTACACTGGATCAGTTTCAGTTGATGAGTACCACTGATATGGACAAGCTGCTGGGGCCAGTAAGGAAGACAACTTGTGCTCTCGTTCCCTGTCCATCTTGGCTGGTCATTCAGGAAGGAGATGCAATTAGATCTCAATTATAATATATTATTAACACATCTTCCAGAGAAGGAATTTTTCTATCTTGTTTAAAGGAAGCAGTGGTACAACCACTTCTAAAAAAGCCCACCCTGGAACACCTGGACTTAAACAACTATATACCAGTGTCAAATCTCCCTTTCTGGGCAAGGTGATTGAGAGGGCAGTTGCTTCCCAACTCCAGGCAGTCTTGGATGATACAAGTTATCTAGACCCATTTCAAACCGGCTTCAGAGCAAGATACGGAGTTGAGACCGCTGTGGTCACCTTAGTGGATGATCTTCACCTAAGGTCCCCCTCCCCTTGCCAAGGCACCCTCCCCTTGCCAAGGCACCAACAGGCTTCATGAGAAGCCCATCGGTGCCTTGGCAAGGGAGGAGGGAAGTGTACGGGTGGGAGGTTCTCCACCCTCCCCTTGCCAAGGCAGCGACAGGCTTCATGAGAAGCCTGTCGGTTTCTTGGGAAGGGATGGGTGGAGAGTGTGAGGGTTGGAGGCTTTCCACCCCCCCTTCCCAAGACAGCAACGGGCTTGATAAGAAGCCCATCGGTGCCTTGGGAAAGCAGGGGGGGAAACGTGCGGGTTGGAGGCTTTCCCCGAATAGTCGAAGTCATGAATGTGGAGGAGCAACTGTATACATTTATGTTATTTAAACAGTAAATATCGCGAAATAATGTTTTTTCCTCTAAGTGACACACCACCTGAGTTATGCTCAGTTTTTTGGCGAAGTTTGACACACCAAGCTCAAAAGGGTGCCCATCACTGGCTTAATGTTCTTTTAACTTGTTTTGTCCACATGTATTCCCACTTTTCAAATTCTATTGTATGACCAACGTTTTTTGCAATGCTATCATACTAGGTTTAACTGTCTCTTCTTCTGTTTCCCATTCCAAAAGTAACTTGTAGAATCTTGAGATCATATTTTTGTTTCCCAGCTCTGTAATAGAGTCCCATTGTGATTTTTTAGTCAGGAATCCTGTCAGGCTTGCATCCATTTTATATCTCTCTTTCATTTGCATATATAAATACCAGTGGCATGCTATGTCATCCTTTGTCATTTCATCTTGAGTTTTTAGTCTTAGTTGGTCCCCTTCTGTTCTTAATATATCTCTATATCTAAGCCATTGTTGCAATGGAATACTCTCTTTGTTGTATAATGCTTCATGGGGTGAGGCCCATAGAGGCATGGAATGAAATATCCTATTTTTAACTTTTTTCCAGCATCTGATTAAGGGTCTTCTAATAGCATGGTTATAAAAATCTCTGTTTATTAGGTCCTTGTTGTAAAGAAGATAGGCAGGCCAACCAAAGCAGACACCATCTCCTTCAATTGCCAATAATTTTTTATTTTCCAATGTTACCCATTCATTTATCCATGTGAGGCAACATGCCTTATAATAGATTTTCAAATTTTGAGTGTTCAGTCCTCCTCTTTCTTTTACGTCTTGAAGAATTTTCATCTTCACCCTCGGCTTCTTTCCATTCTTGTGGATTTGGGAATCTGAGGCACTGTGCTTCAGTGGTTCCGGTCCTATCTCTCAGGCAGGTTCCAGATGCTGATGCTAGGGATAGCTACTCCTCAAAAAAGGAGCTGTTATATGGCATACTACAGGTGCCAATCTATCCCTAATGCTATTCAATATTTACATGAAACTGTTGGGGAGATCATCTGGAGGCATGAGGGTGCTATCAGTATGTTGATGACACCCAAATATATTTCTCCATGCATTCAAAAACAGCCTAAGCTAAGGATAGTGTGTCTCCTCTGAATGAATGCCTGGAGGAGGTAATGGGATGGATGAGGAAAAACAAACTGATGCTGAATCCAGACAAGACAGAAGTGCTTACCATCAAGGGTCCTAACTTGGGGTTGGAGGTGTGTCAACCAGTCCTGGATGGGGTTACACTCCCCTTGAAAGTTTGTGTTTGCAGCCTGGGAGTACTTCTGGATCCATCACTCAAATAACAGCTCAGATAGATGTGACGGCCAGGAGTGCTTACTATCAGCTTCAGCTGTTACACCAGCTGCACCCCTTCCTAGATGATAGTGCATACGCTGATAACCTCAAGGCTGGACTTTTGCAATGCACCGTACATTAGGCTACCTCTGTACCAAGTTTGGAAACTTCAGTTGGTTCAAAACATGGCAGCCAGATTGGTGACTGGTACATCTAGGAATGATCATATCACACCAAATATTAAAATCACTCCACTGGTTGCCAAGCAGTTTATGGGTAAGGTACAAAGTGTTGATTATTACCTTTAAAGCCCTACATGGTTCGGGTCCAGGTTACCTATGGGAATGTCTCCTCCCATATAATCCATCCTATACACTCAGGTCCCCTGGGGGACATTTACTCTAGTCAGCCAGGACTAGGTTGGTGGCTGTCACCTAGAAGACTTTTTCTTCAGCCACCCATAGATTCTGGAATGGCCTGCCGGAAGAGGTACGACAGCTGAATGTGCTGTCTGAATTTGGGTTGTCCTTCTCTGGACACATTCACATTTGTGGATATTCTTCTCAAACTGTGTTGCCTGGAAGTACCTCAGATGCTGTCTGACCATAGCAGTATAGAGTGGAACTATTACTTTTGTTGATGTGGATGCTCTGCCTCTGTTGATACAATTTTCAAAGAAGTAGCCATATTATTCTTTTGCAGCATAAAAAGGAGGAAGGAAGAGGGAGGGAGGAAAGAAAAAGAAATGTGACAATACCTTTAAGACTGACTGGTTTTTATTTTCACATGAGCCTTCATGGATCTAAACCCACTTCTTTGGATGCAGTACAGTCTTTCTCTATCCACACTCTAATATAGATACACATAGACACACCCTGTGCTTGCTGATTAAATATTTTATGACTCTACAGGGAACCAGGATGGCATATACCAAGTCTCCCAAGATGCTGTTGCCATCAAGCAAGTGCCATTGTCAGCAACTTCCTACATCACCTATCTGCATCCCAACCCAAATAAACTAGCTGAACACAAGTGAGTATCCATCCTGCAACACAGAAACTGAGTACAGGTTGTCCTCCATATCCATGGAACTAATATCCACGGTTTCAGTTATCCATGACTGAAAAAAAAATAGGGACACATACCATAGAGTCACACCGGAAAATGCCTAGAGAGGTATCCTATCTAGGAAGTGCTAGGTCCTCCAATGCAATTGTATGGTATGTTTGTACCAGAAGTCCTTTATTTTAATAGGATTTGCTCTTATCACCGGTTCACTTCCAAAGTAAGTTCAGGAACATGTCCCCTGCAGATGCGGTGGGGGGACACGTGTATTTTTCTTTTGATGCTTTTGAGACACTGGGTAACCTGGGTTACTCCCATGTGGAAAATCTTCCTTGCTAGTGTGCCTGTTTCAATCTCATATATGTTTTTTAGTCCTCCATCTCATGGCTCCAACCAGGGCTCAGGCATAACTTTTTCGGTCCCAGGTCATGAATTTGAAATTTTAATCTTCATTGTTATCTCTTTCTCATTTAAAAAAAAATCACACCATGTACCCTGAGAAGAAGAAGCTGTTTTGCAAGTTTTTGTTTGGCCCATTTACTGTCTTCAGAATAGACCTTGTCTATTTTGAAATACAGCAGGACTGATTGGTATGTTTTTATTTCTTTTAGTGTCCTTTGTCTGACCTGACATTTCTGGATGTGTACATTAATAGCATACCCCCTGCTGTCAACACCTCTGCATTCTTCCAGTGATCAGTTGTCCCTCCCTTCTGGAAGGAACTGTATGATTGGTGGTTCTTGTGAGGGAGAACTCAGCTAACAGGAAAAAGATAACTGGCATTTTATGTGGGTGGGTATTTCATGGAGGAGTTTGAGTAGGAGGCCCAGCATTTTGTCACACGGCCTACATAGGATGGCTCCACATGGATGCTGAGAGAGCTGCTGCAGTGGCCTGCAACAGCTATGCTCTGTTTGCTTTTTTGCCTGAAGATGTGGGGAGCTACTGTATACCTGCAGCAAGTGCAAGCTGGCTGTCTTGCTGGAAGAGAAAGTGAACAGCTTGAGGCTTGTGTACACTTCAACTTATCAGGGAGGATGAGGCTTTTTTTGAACAGAAAAGAGCAAACTGTCTGGAGGGGGCAACACACACAGGATGTCTCCAGGGAGAAGACAGTTCTCAAACACAGGAGGTAGAGACTTGGAAGAAACTGACACACAGAAACAGAACTCTCAGGAACCATGAGGTTAGTCTAAAGCAGCACAATCAATTTCAATCCCTGCCCTTAATTAGCAATGATGAACCAGAGGAACAGGGACAACAGTCTCAATCCTTGGAGAGCTTGGTAGTGACTTTGGAGGGTCCTGTAGATGGAAAGGTTCCAGCAAAAGAAGAGATGTATGTTGGTGGTTGGTGATTCCCTACTGAGGGGAACAGAGGCAGTGGTGTACAGGCCTGACAGGATGTCTCAAGAGGTGTGCTAAGTCCCAAGGTGAAGATCCATAATGTAACATAGAGGTTGACAAGCCCACCAACCATTGCCCCTTCCTTCTCATCCATGTGGAAACAAATGATATTGCAAGATATAGACTTGAACAAGGGATTAGGAAGGTCTGGGCAGGAAGCTGAAGGACTTTGTGGCACAAGTTGTTCTTTCATCACTCTCCCTGTTGAAGGACATGGCCCAGAAAGAGAAAGAGGAATACTAGAAGTGATGAACATCCAGTTCTTCTAATGGTACTGTTGGGAAATAATTGTTTTCTTGGAACAAGGCCTTTGCTTTCATGAAGAAGGACTTCTGGCAGGAGATGGACTGTACCTCGCAGCCGTTGGCAATAATGCATTTGCTGGGAGTCTTGCGAACCTAGTCAGTGGAGCAGAAGCAGTAGAAACTTTAAGTGGATGTGACCTAATTCTCCTAGGATTTGTTATCCAAAGGAAAGGGGGAGGCAATCCCCTCTGGACCTTTAAAAAAGTGGATTTCAGTAAGCTCAGGGAAATACTGGATGAGAGCCCACGGTCAGAAATGTTCAAAGGGAAAGGACCTCATGAGGAGAGATACTGAAGGAACCATTGCAAACAACTCCCTTAATGGGGGGAGGAAATGGGAGCTGTCTAAAGAAACGTAGAGAAATGAGATGAATGGGATGATGCAGGGTTGTGTCCTAGGCCCAGTGTTGTTCAACAACTTTATAAATTATTTGGATGATGGAATAGAGAGCATGTGTATCAAATTTGCAGATGACATCTAATTAGGAGGCATAGCTAACACCCCAGAGGACAGGATCAGGTTGCAAAATGACATTAATGTATTGGGCCAAAACTAATATGAATTTCAAGAGAGATTAATGCAGTGTTTCTCAATCTTTTTCTGACCGTGGCCCCCTTCCAACCATGTTTCCTTCCTGTGGCCCCTCTGTCCTATCAGTAGAAAGGTAGCGATTTAAATGTTTTGTTTGCAAGTAGAACATGTTTTATTTATAATTTTTATGATTTATACAAAATACAATTACAGTTGTCCCTTCATATTCGTTGGGGTTTGGTTCCAGGACCCCGCAAGGATACCAAAATCTCTGAACACTCAAGTCCCATTATATGCAATGGCACAGCAAAATGGTATCCCTTATATAAGACGGCAAAATCAAGGTTTGCTTTTTAGATTATTATTTTTTAAAGAATATTTTAAAGCCATGAATACTTAAATCTGTGGATACCAAATCCATGGACATGGAGGGGCAACTGTACATAAACATTTATACTTTAAGAATTTCTCGATCAATGTGACCTTTGTGTTTCATGACGAGAAAAAAGCTTTTTTTAATATCTGGTTCTATTGCTATGAGGGATAACTGAAGATCACCTCTGTCCATTATGTTAAGGTGATCCCGCATTATGCTGAGTATATAAGTCTCACGACTGAAACCTGCTTCTACCAAAAACAAAGTAGGAAATGCCGTGAAAAATAATTTTGCTTTATCCCAAAGCAGTGGAAACTTTTTAGATATTGTACTCTTATCCAAAAATTGCGTTTTTCTTGACTGAAAGTTACTTTGGCTGGTATGTCGCTCTGTAGCTCTATGGGCGCTTCTTACAAAGAAACATCAATGTCAGCAGCATTGACAGCAAATGGATCAACTACCCAGGCTGGAATATCCATGTCCAGATCACAGAAGTAAACTTCCATATCATTATAAAGCTGCTTCAAATGATTCACATACACAATTATTTCATCATCTTCCAATTCATCACTTTCTGCTGCTAAAGAGGAAAACTGTGCAAATTCTCAACATCCAATATTGGTGGCATACAGCTTGACTTTTCCAAGAAACCCTGTAATAATCTCCTTGCTTGAAAAAAGGTCACAATTCCTGCCCTGTAGCTGCTTAACAAATTGAGATTTTTGAAGACATCAACACAGGTAAAATATATCACATTTAACAGAGGTAATCTTTTCTTCCATTTCCTTGCCTCTGAAAAATTCACAACTGAGTCCTACAAAGCAACAAAACGACAAAGGCAATTACCTTTGGACAACCAACAGACTTCTATATGCAATAATAAGTGTGTGAAGTCTTTGTTATTGTCCTCACAAAGCTGTCAAAACAGGCTGTCTTGAAGTGCATTTGATTTAATGTAATTCACTGCTTTTATTACAATCTCTAGAGACTCATGCAAGCACCCTGCTAGTCTTTTTGAAACCAAGTGTTGTCAGTGAACTACGCAGCGAATACAGAATACTTCTGGCAAAAAACCTTTCAAATATGCAATAAATCTTCTATATCCACCTGTCATAGAAGCAGCACGATCAGTAGCACAGGCCAGAATGTTCTCAAGTGGGATATCTTTCTCATTGCAATACCTCTTTACTTCTTCAAAAATTGTTTCATCTTTAGTACCTGTTTTGAGCTTTTGAGTAAACAGAATTTCTTCTTTCGATTTGTCATGCAAATATCTAACATAAGCCATCAGTATTGCTGTGTTATCTGGTAAACACGATTCACCAATTTGCAAAGTAAATTTCTGAAATTTTAACTATGAGACTAGTTGGTTTTCAACATCTTCTGCCATTTCATTAATACGCCTTGACACTGATGAATTGCTCAAGGGGATGGATTCGATAATTTCACAAGCATGTTGGTTCATGATGGTTGAAATAACAACAGACACTGCTTGCAAAATCAAGGATTCAGGGAGAAAATGTCTGGGTGGCAACATGAAGTTGATTGACAGGACACTATTTTTAGGAACTTTCCCATTTTGCAGCAAGTTTTTAGGTTTGTTTCAGCACTTGGGTGTTTATTTACTTTGTTATTTAAGGGTTTTTTGGAGTTTTAATCATGCTTGCGTCTTCTTGTGAGAACCGTCAAAATCATGTGCCCCAGCTAATGCAGAAGTAAGCTCCCATTCTTAAAGTCCTAGTGCTCATCGTGTGATAATTCTGTTGTGATTCCTTTGTGTGATTACAGCAACGTTTGAAAGTAAGTGTTATAATGCCACTATGGAGATTTTCACACTGGCTATATATCCCGTGGCAGGAACAGAACAGGGTCGGGAAAGGTTTTCCCTTTCGGATGACGTCGACCCCATTCTGTCCTGCATCCATCCTGCTACCGTGACTGTTCCGGAACAATGTAATCACAATTTTTCATCGTGAATAGACCTCCCATTCTGTCACTATCACGCAATCACGGGTGTGCGAACAGGAGCCCCGTTCCTGTCCGAAATGACAGCTGCGGAAGGGAGGTCTGTTCCAAGCACTTCCTGGTATGATCTGGACATCCAGGTTAGTGGTCCCCTTTATTTTACCTACCCGGTTTTGATTGTGTGATTTAAATTGTGTTTTTGTGCTTGGTGAACTGATTTTATGTTTGGGGGAGTTTTATTTTTTAAATTTACCGCCCGGCCGTTATCACGTGATAATATGATAACGTTTCAGACGGCCGGTCGTGAAAGCAGCCTTACGACGGCTGCATTTATGGCTGGCCAGCGAGGGGAAGGGGAGCCCGTTCCTGCTGCAGAATTAAGGTAAGTGTGTGAAAGATTTACGGTATTCTGTGGCAGGAACGGGAGAGGAGGTGGCGGGGCAGTAATGGGGCATTTTGGCCCCATGTGAAAATCTCCAGTTTCTGCTTTCCTCACTCGCGGGATAACAACATTTTTATACACTAGTCTGATAAATTCCTTAGAGACTCCAGATCTGGCCAAAGCGAAACATAACTTGGTTATACCCTGTTCACATTACTGTAACACACGCTACTTGGGGCTCACTTTAAACTGTTCAGAAACCAGAGTGTTAACTGTGGCTGGTTACAACAACCATACAATGTAACTCCCCTGCTAGAACAGCTCATCTGGCTGCTGGCTTGTTTCTGGACACAAGTCAAAGTGCTGGTTATGACCTTCAAAGCCCTATATACGGCTTAGGTCCAGTCCATCTGAGAGCCAGTATCTCACCTATGAGCCTGCCTGGGTCCTGAGATCCTCAGGAGAGACTTTTCTCTCTCACCACATGTGCAGGCACAGCTGATGGGGATGCAAGATCAGGGCTTCTTGAGGGCTGCCCCTCTTTTCTGGAACTCTGTTCCCAGGGAGGCCAGAATGCCCCCCCCCTTACTGTCCTTCCATCATCAGGAAAAGGCATTTTTGTTCTGATTGGCTTTTAGAAATAAAGTTTTTTTTTTTAAAGGGCTTTTTAGAGGTGCTGTAAACATGAGTCTTTTTGCTAACTGGAAAAATCTGTTAGCAAAAAGACCTGTCTTTACCACCGTCTGCCACAGGACTGGAATGGAAGAACAGGTGAAATATGCCAACATTGTGTGATAAGGCAAGGCGGGACGTGCTACTCTCGGACTGCACTTCCTCTTAGACTGACCAACTCTCCCTTATTTCCCAGGATCTCCCTTATTCAATCTAATTGTTTTGGATCCTCCAGGCTCCCTTACTGACCTTCTATTTCTCTTGTATATTTATGAAAGTCTGACATTCAAAACATTAAGGGCAAGCAAGTCGGTACACAAAGGGAACTTGTAAAAGCTAGATGTGTGTGTGTCTGTGTGTCTGTGTGTGTGTATCATCAAAAAGCAAGCCAGGAAACTCCTGCCAGCTTGATGTGTATGTTTGCATTTATGTCAGAGAGCAGTGTGTGTGTATGTGTGTGTACGTGAGGGAAAAAGGTATGTGTGTGATGTTGCATCTGTGTGCATGTGACAAAGGGAAGTGTATGTTTGCATGTCCCTGTAAGAGGGGGGAATGGGGTATGTGTCTGCTTTTGCATCTCATATAAAATAAGGTTTTTGATTTGTGTGGGGGATAGTGTGTGTCTGTGTGTCTGTTTTGATAAGATATCTGTAACAGTTCTTTCAGTTTTCTTTAAAGTTAGTGGTGCGTGGGATCTTTTTAGAATAATTTTTTGTTGTTCTTGTTGTTGCTGTTTAAGTTCCCTGGATAGTGCATACATACACAAACATACAAAGCCAATCAAAATATTAAACAAATAGCTGTACCCAGCATAACATACACCATTATAGTAGATCTGAAAGGTTCACACAGTTCAGCTACATGCTATTACTGTGGGGGAAAATATTTCAGTGTTTTACATGTGGTTTTTCACACAGTTCAGCTACACACTATTATTTTAGGAAAATATATCGCATTGTTTTACATGTGGGTGATGAGTGGCTGAGGGAGTGAAAGGACAGAGGGGCCCTTGTGAGGCTGGGGGTATAGATGCAGATTGAGTGGCAGAAGTGGATTGTGAGGTGGAGAGGGAATTTGCATGTGGGTGATGACTGGCTGAGGGAGTGAGAGGAGGGAGGGGATTGATTGGATACGTTTCCTAAGCAGCCAATCAGCACACTGGCAAAGGAAACATACCCAAGCATTATATCTATATAGATATGGCCTGACCATTAAAGATGTAATTCTATACCAATGAACATTTGCTGGAGTGATGCCACTCTGCTAAAAATGCGCAAAAAATGTCATGACTAACTCTCCCTTAAATTCATCAGAGAAAGTTGGTCTCCCTACTTCCTCTTCCCTTCCCTTGTGTGATAAGCACCTGAGAAAAGAACCCAGCTGTGATGTCAGTAGTGCTGGACCTCTGGGAGCAATTCCAAACGGACTGACAAAAGATCTGAAAGAAATCATCACAGATAGGATCACAGTAGCACCGTTGCAAAAAGTGGCACTACTTGGAACATGATTCATTATCCAATGATGCTTCACAGATTTCTAGATTCTTGGATAGAACTGAATCACTGATGATATAAAATACCAGATTACTTCTGGTAGACTGTGACATAGACATGGCCTATATGTCGTCTTGAAAACATGAGAAATTTCTAGTCCTTCCTTCGTTTGCGAAAATATGAGAAATTTCTAATTGTCCTAGTTTCTCTAATGATATTCTGCCTAAAATGTCCAGTCAGTAGATACTGATAGAGTGGAACTCAAGAATGAAAATTTTGCTGTAGTTGAGCAAGCAAACCTATACCACCACTAGATTGAAAATCCCTAGGAACTGTCAGGTTTCACTCCATCCCAAAAGTGTGGTCACATAGCTCTCTTGCTGTGCAAAAACATGCCTTATCAATTATAATAATGAAAGTAGATATATCAGCTGCCAAAATATGCTAAGCTTTCTTGTAGATCTTAATAGTAGAATTCCTGGTTAAATTATATGATGCCTCTCTATTTACTTGCTGATTAGAGCAGACCTACTCTCTTAATGCCATGCATTTAAATCTCTTGCCATGTCTTTTGCTGAGTTCTTATTATTTTTCTGTTCTTCCAGGCTAGATCCCGGTTTCACCCTTTCATCCCTCAATGCCTCTCATGTTGACCTGCTGGATGAAACATGGCCCTACGGGGGCAGTGAACAAAGTCGTAGGTTCCTGGCCAGTCTGGTGCAGTGTTTCTTCAGTTCCTGTATCCTGGATCCTGATGGTCAGCCCATCAGCTGGAACATAATGGATCCTTTGGGGGCAATGGGACATGGCTACACCCTGCCCTCACACCGTGGAAAACACTATTCAGCTGTGGGAGCAAGGGCGTTGGCCATGAAAGCTCATGCTGCTGGCTATCCTGTATATGGACATGTTGAACTAAGTAATGCCCACATGCAGAGGATACTGGAGCATCGAGGCTACCAGAAATTATCTGAATTGTGTCATATTTGTAACCATGCTAGAATATAGGAGAGGAAGAGTGAGAGAGGTCTTCTCCTTCAGTCTGACTGGCCCCACTGCCACCTATCCCTTCTAACTATAACTCTGCCATCCCTTTGCAGGGGAGAGACCTGTTCACTTTGAGTTTTCTCCAAAAATAGTATGGATACTTTTATTGATTTCAGAAACAGTTCATCTAGAGTATTATGTTCATCTGATCACATTGTTCTCCAATAATTAATAAAGAGAAGTTTTGTTATAGCATCTGATCACAGGTGAATGCCTTAATAATAATAATAATAATAATAATAATAATAATAATAATTTATTTATACCCCGCCCCTCTGTTAAAACAATCGGGGCAGCTTACAAAATTTAAAATACAATACAAATAAAATCCCTAAACACCCCCACTCCCACCATCCCCCATAAGAAAACATTAAACAAATATAAATTAAAAACAACTAATCTAAAATCACATTTAAAACTATAAATACAATAAAATATTATAAATGGCCGGCAGGCTAGAAGAGGCCAGGATCCCCTGAGGCCGGGATCTAATTAGGAAAGGCCTGCCGAAAGAGATCCGTCTTTAGTGCTTTTTTAAAGCCACTCAGGCTTGTTATCTGACGGATCTCATTCGGCAGGTCATTCCACAATTTGGGGGCGATTACCGAAAAGGCCCTCATAACCATATAGGACCATACCTTTCAGATCCATGGCTGTACAGATGGCATTTGTGGAGTATGCCAAATAAAATATGTGCTGTACAGCATATAATTGTTGTAGAATTGTTGGGTGTCTAATTTTTATTATGCGCAAACATTATATGTTTTAGTATTGTTAATAGTCTGATCCTGTTTTAATGTTAACCTTTTGTATCTTCTTAGCTGTATTGTCCTCATTCCAATTTGTCTTGAGTCCCAGTTTGAGGAAACAATGTGAGGTATAAATAAAGATGATGATGACTTAAAGCCTCTGAGAAAAGGTTCCAGTGGTTCTTGTGGTTCCAGTGGTGATACATCCAGTGGGAACAATTCCAAATACAGTTGTCCCTCCACTTCCACCGATTCTGCATTCATGGATTTAACCAACTACAGTTCGAAAATATTTTTTAAAAAATCAAAAAAGCAAACCTTGGTTTTACCATTTTATATAAGGGACACCATTTTACTACACCATTATATATAATGTGACTTGAACATCCCCAGATTTTGGTATCTGCAGGGGGTCCTGGAACCAAACCCCAGTGGATACTAAGGGCCCACTGTAGAATGACAAAACATCTGAAAAGAATTGTCACAGATAGGATCACTGTAGCACATTCACAAAAATTTATACTACTTGGAATATGACATATTATCCAATGATACCTCAGTGATTTCTAGGTTCATGGATAAAATCTGAATCACTGATGGTCCAAAAAGCCAGTTGATGACACCTGGTAGGAACCTAGGCTTGGCTTATTTGTCTTCTTCAAAACAAGAGTAATTTCTAATAGTGCCAGTTTCTTGAATCATATTTTTCACAAAACCTCCAGTCAGTAGATATTGATACAGTGAAATTCCAGTTTTGCTATAGCTGAGCAAACAAACCTATGGCACCAGAGATTCAAAATTCTTAGGAGCTCTCATGTCTTGTCTCATCCAAATACAGAGCACTCATTCTTGAGCTCTCTCTTTCTCTCTCTGCCAAACCATATCTTATCGATTGGTACATAAGTGCATCTGCATGCTCTCGGATGTAGCCATGCCCCCACAAGGGGGGGGGGGCTGACAGGGCTCTAGCCTGGGGCCCCAGGCGCCTGGGGTTAGGAGGGGGGCCTGGCATGATATTATTTTAAGTTTTTATTATGTAAATCCATTTTTTAAATAAATATAAATATTACTTTGATGTCCTTATTTAAACTGACTTATTTTAATTTTTATCCTAAATATTGTAGAGCATCTCGCTGCCCTTAGCAGTAGGTAGGGGGCTTGCCAAAGATCCTGGCCTGGGGGCCCACTTCAGGATGTGGGTGCCATGGATGTAGCTCTGTCCTAATGGCCCCCAATCAGCTGCTGGAAGGCACCCTCCTGCACTGCGGAAGAAGAAGCCTCTCATTAAGGTAGAGGCTTGTCTTCTCCCCACATGGGCATGGATCACAGCAATTCTGCCAAGTGACAAGACAGATTAACTCAGCCCAGCCTCATAGCTCCCCTTTAGCTCTATAAATGACGTGGACACAATTGTCTTCAACTATCTTATAAATACTATCAGAAGTATTTTGAGATATCTAATTTTTTAAAACACTACATTTAGATCCCATAATAGCATTGATGCTTTCCTTCAGAGAAGCTTCTATAATGTAAGACATAATTTCTAACTTCCCTGGGTTAATGTTGTATCCAGAAACTGTCTAAAAATGTTGTTAAATCACTATATTCTACACAGTATAAAAACTCATTCAGGTTGAATCTCTGGATATAGATGGAATGGGTCTGCTTCTAAGAAATGATGGTTGGAATGCTTGTTTCAGAGGAAGTTGCTGCTGCCTGCAGCTTCTCCAACCAGGAGATGGCAAAGGAGATAGTGGACAAATTTAGGGTATGGTAGGAAGAAAGCCTTGAAATGGTCAATACTGATGGAGAACTGTGCTTCACAGAGTTGTGACATTGACCCAGGCCAAATCCACACTCACATTCTCATACTTTCCAACTGTCACAATTTGGCAAGGACAGTTTCAATTAATGATCTGCTGTTCCACTTTTTCTACTGGCAGACAAAGGCATTTTACTCAGGCAGAATTTCAGATATTAAGCTGGGGTGTGCTGGAAGGATGTTTTAACTGGTGGGTCTGCTTCTCTCAACTTTTTTTTTTAACCTAATGTCTTTATCAGTGCTTTTAATTGGTTTAATGTTTTAAACTGTATTTGTTTGATTATAACATTGTCTGCTCCAGAGTGTCAACTGAATGAGAAGGCATTTACGGTAAATCTCCTAGGCAAGGGAATCTGGCAAGAGAGCCATCTAATGGAAGGGCAGGTGGGCAGTAAGAATGACAGGAAAACAAGAAAGGCTATTTGTTAATTTGGATATACATGCCAGGAATTTAAAAAAAAACAACACAGCCACTGTGACTTTGGTTGGAGGAAATGTGTGGCTTTGGATTTAAACAGGTGAGTGTGGTACTAATGGGGTATTATTATTATTATTATTATTATTATTATTATTGATCCCACCTTTCTCCTGACAATAGGACTCAAGGCAGCTAACAACATATTTAAAACAATACAAGTTAAAAACAACACAAAAGTAAACTTAACAGTATAAATATAACATTTTAACATATTAAACAATTTATAAGTTAATAACATTAAACATTAAAAATATTAAAGTGTATTTAAAAAAAACCCTCTATAAATACTTCAAAACAAGGCAGGATACTGCGCACTAGAGGTGAATTATTTTGCAGGTGTGGATTCAGCCCTACTGTCGATGTCATTACTCCCAGGTTTTTGCTAAATCCATATTTAGCAAAAGGACTTCTTAAACGAACAGAATAAACTTTACCTCCCCACTAAAATGGTGGATGTCAGGAGGCTGAAAGGACATATTTTCACTGAGGTCCACTAAAGTAAGGGCATAATGTTGGCTACTGATGTCTGATTAACTAGTTTGGAAGTAGTGTTATGTGCCTCCTCTCCAACATCTATGCAGGCTGAGAGCCCAGCAGCATTTATTATGGATGCTCTTTCCTCAGAAATGATATTTCCATGTGATCTGAGAGTCTGTTATGGGTCATCACTACGCTGCTACAGAGGATTCTAGGTTACACTCTTAGGGGCTTATTGCACAAGGGAAGGAAAGTGGAAGGGAAGCCCAAGAATAGCATGTCTTGCATTGCCTTGCCGCATCAGTGTGCTCCAGCTGTTCTTTTGTTCTGGTCCCATGGGAGACAATGGAAAAGGCAGGTCTTTTTGCTAATGAATTTTTTTGTTAGCAAAAATACTTGTGTCTTTTTGTGCCACGGCCTGTCCCAGTGAAAGCAGCACAAGAATCATGGATTTTCCAAAGTGGCGTCCCCATTACAACATGGCTATCACCACAATGTGAGTAGAAAAGGCAAGAGAACACTGAGATAGAAGTACTGAAATCCTCTTTGCCACAGTAACCGCACCACTGTAGGCAGCAGGCACACCGGAAGCAACAGGAGTAAAAAGAATGTGGGTACAGCTGAAGTGAGGGAAAGGCAACAAAAGCTGTCTTGTCATGATCTGGAGAGGAAGCCACTCCAACACAGGTAAATCTCCAAAGTAGGACTACCACAGTACCTTCCAGGCTTACCTGAAAGCCAGGCACTGAAGGATTGGCAGATCATCATAGTGCACTGAAAGGAGTCCAGATGAATTGAATAGGCCAAAATAAGACTATTTAAATAAGATGAACACTCAGAAAAAAACTGCACCTATCAATTATTTTGTGCTATGTGGACTCCAAGCCCAAAGACTCATGGCGTTAATCCAAGAAAACAAAGTCTGTTCATGGCTCACTCATTCTAGCATAAATTTTACACATCCTTTCTCCCACCCTCAACTTGGTGCCCATCCCAAAATAAAGCAATTTTTCTTAAAGAGAGCGAGCGGGAACAGACACTGGTACATGGAGGTTGTGTTGCTGCTTTAGTTTTTTTTTACTTCTGAAAGATTCCTTTCACTAAGAAGATTATCACACAAGGCTATTTTGCTGTGACAATAGCATTATAAAGGGAAACAAATACGGTAACATACGGTTTTAAAAATGTTGAGTATCCCACCTCCCTTCTTTCTCAAAACTGCTCTGCTTTGCAATCTCCTCCCCCCCCAGTGCTATAAGTCTCTTTCTTCAATGCCAGCATTACAGCAGTCACATGTCAGGCTAACTCCATGCCTGTTGGGTTTTTTTAATTTTTGCTGTGTTTGCATAAATACAGAAAAAAAGGATTTTAAAATTATTTTTGTTTTATCATTTTGCTGTAGTCTTGCAAACACAGCAGAATATTTTTTTTAAATGGACAGGCACAACGTTAGCCTGCTCTGGAATGGGGAGGGAGGAAAAGCAGCCCCCTGCGACTGTTTTATTGCCGTCATTGAAGTGAAGAGACTTATTGCACCAGCAAACTCCTGGAATAGCACCGATATTGTGAGTTTATTGATGGGTTTTCCCCAACAATCAAAACTAGTGCCAGACTAATGGGGTGATTACACACCAGCAACAGGACAGTGATGACATCATGTGATAAGGTTCAGCCTCAGAGCTAGTATCCTGCCTCAATTCCACTTTTTTTGGCCTCATGTGATAATCTCCTAAGAAAACCTCGTCCATTTGAGGTGAGTTACTACCTCTGTGACCGAGCTTCAGTGGCTCATGTTGGCGTGCCCTTGCCTCTCTTGAGCAATGAGCTGGGAGGGAAAGAGGAGCACAGAAGCTGCACTAAACTGTTTTGAATCTCATTGGTCAATAATTTATAAGGCTTCTCAGTTTGGAGATTACTGTGAGTCACAGAGAATAGATCTCCGTCCCCTTAGGCGATTGCCACCCATTCTGTTTCTTCTGGAACCTGCCCACGAGTCTCTGCCTCCCAAGCCATGTTGGTGCTCTACTGTCCTTCCAAGTTGCAGCTGCTAGAGGGGATGCTGAAAAAGTGCCTCCTTAAGCACTTGTGGTAATTGTGAGATGTGGAATCTGTGTTCGTTGCTAGGGTTATGGGTCAGACACCTGCCAGCATCTGCAGCTTTTCCAAGGCTCCTCATTCTGTTCTGAGGGCAGGTTCAGGCATTACATTTTGTTAATTATATACTGTACCTTAGGTTTTCAGTGCAACGAAAATGTGCTTGAAAAGGTAGACTCAGCAAAGGCAGACTCAGTGGTGTTTATCTCCTCCAAACTTATTGTGTTGGGGGATTTTAATATCCATGCTGAGGCACCCTCATGAGGGTCAGTTTAGGATTTCATAGCTTCCCTAGCAACCATGCATGGGTGTGTCTCAATTAATATCTGGCCCTACACATATAGCAGGGTACATTCTTGATCTGGTTTTGCTGGTCAGGATGATGGTGATCTGACGGCGGGGGGGGGGGGTTGAAAGAACCCCATTGTCATGGACAGATCACTACCTGATAAGTTTAGATTTGCTGAGACTCCTAACCTCTGTAGGAGTGGTGGATCCATTACAATGGTCCACCCCAGAGATTCCTGAATGTTCTGAAGCAACAGTTCTTAACCTGTGGTCTGCTGAGCCCCGGGGGGGGGGGGGACAATGTCTTCACAGGGGGTGGGCGAAGGCATGAAGAACTGTTGTAAGCTTTTACAGTTAAAAAAGAAAGAGAGAGAGAGAAGGAAGGAAGACAGATGGTCATACTTTGATCTCAAAGAGGAGTAGTCTTTTGCTGGTGATAGACATCTTTTGTACAAAATTTCACTACAATATCTCAACCCATTCAAAAGTTCTGAAAATAACTGTTTGATAGCAAAAAAATATATATACTCAGCACCTGCTACTTCCGCATGTGGTGAGACTGCATGCAAGTGAATGATACTGAGTGGCTGAGAGAAAGCATGTGACATTTCCTGTTACTGCACATACAGCAGCCAGAAGCTGCCTTCATAGCTGCACCAGATTCTAGTGTTGTCCACGTTGTGCCACCATATTTTTGGAACATCTGTTGCTTCCAAGAATTCTGTAGCTGTGGTGAGAATATTTTCAAAGAAATTCATGTATAAAAAGTAGACTATGACCATGGAAAGAGGGAGTCAGTCAGTGTGAGTGAGTGTCTAGACAGACTTTGGAATTATAACTGTGGGTTATTGAAAATGATTGTGTTTCTTCTTCAATTTCTGTGAATAAAAGTGTTTGGTAAAGTGAATTTTCGATATTACCACAGTGAATTTCATAACAATACATTTTGGGTGAGCCTCAGGATGGACTGCTGGCTGAATCTGAAAACATAAATGTACTGATGATGTTGATGACAGTGCATCTGTTCAAAGCAAAAGGAAATTTCTTCCAGTCATCTTAAAAAGTGCTGCTATTAAATGATATCTCAGACTTTTTCGGATGCGTCAAAAATAACGCAAGCAGCCTCATTGCGTTGCAAGGCTGCTGCACTGCAGAGCGTCGGTTTCGGATGACGCTCTCCCCTGCAGGTACTGTTGCGGTACCACGGGGAGATTTGAGCGTCATATTTCATTGGTTTTTAATCACGATCAACTTTCATGCTTAAAAATAGACGAAATATGACGCTCAAATCTCCCTGCAGTACCGCAACAGTACCGGCAGGGGAGAGGGTCATCCGAAACTGACGCTCTGCAGCGCAGCAGCCTCGCAACGCTACGAGGCTGCTTGCGTTATTTTTGACGCATCCGAAAAAGTCCCTCATCTAAAAGAACCAACAGGATTAGAGACATTCTGGTGAGGAGCTCCAAATGATGAAGTAAGTTGTGCTGAATGATGAAGATGAACAGAGCATGGAAAACCTGTCATGTAACAAGAGCAACCACTCTATTCATATTTGGTACACATTTATATTTAATATCAAGCTCTCCGTGAGCCTGATGGGAAATTTCAGGTGAGGGCTAGAGCATACACGCCCCACAAGTACACGCCAAAAGACAGGCCACCTAAGAATTCTCCGTGGTTTCACACTTCAGGTGAAGTGGAATTCCTTTGAAGTTTGCAATGATAATGCCATGTTTTCCTGAGAAGTCTCCAGGAGGAAGCATCCTCCGGATCACTTCAAAAGCTAGCTGGAAATTTCAGCACTATGTGAGGACTGGTTTCCTTATCTCTCCATCTACATCCCAAAGAGAGTTGTCTGTCATCCATCAGTTTTGTGGACTACCCATTTTCCACAGCACCAACTCATCTGGAATTCATTTGCTGTAATGCTGGGAATCTTCCAATAAACAATTGTCTTCTTTTCTGAATTACACCTTCAAAGGAGATGTTACATATAAATATACCCCAAAATCTCATCTCAGCATGCTCAGTCCCCACTTTTCTCCTGTCTCCATGTCAGTCAGTACTCCTTTTCCCTTCCCTCCTTTCTCTCTTTTCCCTTCTGAATCTCTCTCCCTGACAAAGTCTCTCCCCACCCCCTGCTTAATCACCCTTCCCTTGCTGGACAAAGGACTTTATCAGACCATTCAAATACAGCATCATAAAGACAGCTAGTGGTCACGAAAGGGTGCGTGTACCAGACGACGTTGCCCTTTTGCAACTATGTCCAGTTTAAAACCTGTCCTATTTTATTGATGGACCAAGCTGTCAATTGATCCCCCATGTACTTTTGTGCTGGCATTGCCAGCACTTGAATCCATGAGCCATTGTACTCACATGAATGCAGCATGAATAGTTGGACTGGCCAGAACACTTACGGGTGAGATCGCCACATCCAGATAGGTGACACACTTTTTATGATCCTCCCCGGTTTACTCATACGTTTTTAAGTGTGTTTGTGTGTTTTCTTTTACTTTTTGAGTGTTACTTTTGTTTGTTTTTTTAATTTCCCACACTATGAATTCTCGTGAGAATCTGTGGGATTTCAATAGAGGAAGTGAACAGAGCTCTGTTCACTCCTCATTCATTGCCAGGGAAGCCTTTAGCACAGATAGGAGGTAAGTGTGGCATAGGGAGTACTTTTGCCAGGGTTTAGGAGGTGGTCTGATAAAGTCCAAAGGCTTCTTTTCTCCTGCTTCTAACTTCCTCCTCCCCTTTCCTGCAACCGTTTGCCACCTGTCTTCACAAGCTACTCAAGAGTAATTTCCCTGGACCGTGCTATTCGCAAGGAGTTCTACGCTTTGGAGCGGTCCAGAATTACCTCAAAAGCCTCACTCTAACCCTTCTCTTAGATTCCTCCTGCTTTACTTGATAGTCTTGTATGTGTGCTAGATGAATAGATATGGTGTGAATGCAGTTTTAAAGCATTTCCAATAAAGCTTTCAAGGTTATTTGGTTTCCTTGGCTCCTTCTTTCTCCAGACAGTGCTAGTATATACTGGGTACAAGGTCCTGCAGTTATCCAACCTCTCACATGCCGACTGAGCTAATTTACATTCCCCAAAGACATGCATGGATTTTCCACGGACACTAGCAATTCGTGTAACAATCATGGGGATGCTAAAAATCTTAAAGGAAGGGGCAGACATGGTCACAGGGTGGCCATATATCTGCTTCACAAAGGACAGTCCTCTGTTTGATAGGATCTTAATTCAAGACTAGTTTAAAGATACACAACCACCAGAAGAATGAGTGCTAATAGCAAGCAGTGTGAGGCAGTTTCTTCAGATGGCAGATACTGGGTGGTATAGATTGAGCAGTATCAGAAGCAGTCCTCTCCCAGCTATTTTTCTCTATTGGAGAAGAACAGTTTGTGTTCCAGGCCACCCCAACGCTAGCAAGTCTCCCACAAGTGTGGTGGAGAAATAAGATTCACCCGCCAATCAGGTTTGCTTCTGTAGATGAACAGGGGGCAGGGGGTATCTTATTCTTCATCTCAGGCAGCAAAGGAATAGCCCTGGCTGTGAAAAAAGAGACCTTGGTCACAAAGTGTGAGCACCAGGACAGTAGACAAGAGCTTTAATTCAGTTGTTACTCCCAACAACAACTGGAGGGGCACTGAATCAATGGGAACTGTGTATGTTAAAATTTATGTAAGTTCCATCAGTTCAGTGGGTGTACTTTAGCTGGGACTAGCAGTTGGATTTAGGCCTGAGCCTCACTGGCTGCAGTCTTTCCCACTATGGAAAAAGGAGTGGAGAAGCACATTTTTCTTTAAATGGGTGGGTGAAGGATTTTGCAAGCTGCAGATGGTGGGTGGGTGGGATAAGTAGCCCACAGGCCACAAAGCGGTCCACCCTCATTGTTATAAATCACCATCTATACAATCAACAAATACATTTTTATGCAATTTGGGGCTAATTTTTCTCCTGCTTTTCAGTGATTCTTTGTTCAGATAGCTACCCTACACAGACAGGTGTCTATGAAACTACACAGTTTTATTTTAACAATTTACTTTCTCATCCATCCGCTTACTGTTTTGAAACAGTCACTACAGGATACTGCAAAAACAATGTATTATCAGGCAGTGTCCTACAAATTTCTTTCTTTCTTTTTTAATTATATTTTTATATCAGAATTCCATAACAAGAATATAGAACAATCAATACATTTTTCAGGTTTAACACTATTAAAATTTGTGCTTCCCACCTCCCCTTTCTGTTAAATTAGCCCCCATGATATTATATCCCTTCACTTTCAAATATACCTCTTATCTCTATTATTGCATTGTTAGGACTTTTTCGGATGGAAGAAAAGTAACGCAAGCAGTGTCGCCAGGTTGTGACGCTGCTGCGCAAGAGGGCGCCAGTTTCGAACGACGCTCTTCCCAGCGGTACTGTTGCAGTACCGCTGGGACATCTGAGCGTGATTTTTTTCCTTCCCAGCGTCACGATTGCGAGTAAAATATGATGCTGGGAAGGAAAAAAATCACGCTCAAATGTCCCAGCGGTACATGGGAAGAGCGTCGTTCGAAACTGGTGCCCTCTTGCGCAGCAGCGTCGCAACCTTATGACGCTGCTTGCGTTACTTTTCTTCCATCTGAAAAAGTCCTTACTCTACCATCTTTATACAATATCTTATTATTATTTTTCTTTCTAACACCAGAAACCTATAATTAAGTTATATTTATCCATTTTATACTCCATTCCGTATCATACCATCAGTCTTCACTTTACATTTTCTTAGTTATGTTACTTCTCACATTTAACCATTTTTATATCCATT
The DNA here is from genome assembly GCA_030847615.1 of Gambelia wislizenii. Lineage (NCBI taxonomy): Eukaryota > Metazoa > Chordata > Lepidosauria > Squamata > Crotaphytidae > Gambelia > Gambelia wislizenii. Next base: position 338,078,610 of record JAUMIR010000001.1, on the reverse strand, counting down.
ACACAATTTTACCTTGTTTTTAACAGTATTTCTTCTATATCATGTTGTTATTGTTATTTCCAATGTTTGTAGAACTCTATTACTTTAAACTATCGTTGTTCAAATTTACCCAGTGTTTGTTCTTTTAACAATATCATTAATTTGTCCATTAGCATTATTTCATTTACTTTTATCAAATTTATTTATTTCAAACATTTGTGAGCTGCCTTTCAGAAACACTCCTCACAAGGTGAGATCTGCTCTATAAATATGAAAATCACAATATATCATAAAATAGAATCATTGTAAAAAAAAGTATCCAGGTGTTTTACTTTGACAGTTGTGGTTCCTGACTGAGGGGATAGTTTGGGGTAGGCCCAGACCATTTTTAAAAGGCAGGAGGAAATCCTCCCACCTCATACTTGCCTTTTTCACAGAGATTAGACTGTTACTTTGAAAAAGCAATTAGTTATAGTTCTAATGACAAAAAGTAATTAGTCTCCATCACAGTCACTGTATTTTAAAATGAAACTCTTTGCTTTCTCAGTTCTGAAAAGTAACTAATGTTGTTTTTGTTGTTGTTGTGTGCCTCCAAGTCATTTCAGACTTACAATGATCCTAAGGTGAACCTATCACAGGGTTTTCTTGGCAGAATTTGTTTTGTTCTTGGCTTCCTCTGAGGCTGAGAGAGCTTGACTTACCCAAGGTCACACAGTGGGTTTCCATTGCCAAGTGCGGATTTGAACCCCAGTCTTCCAGTATCCTAGTCAAGTACTCAAACCACTACACCATGCTGGATCTCAGTAACTAAAACTGAGAACTTTTAATTCCTTAATATTCATCTGGATGCCACGAGCTGCTGGTCTACGATGCAAAATACAGTCTCCTCCTGTCCATCTTGTCATTGCTTCAGCATCCACAACACAGCAATGTATGAGTTGGCACTTGACTCACATGATATTTCTCCTCCACCATTTAGTAAAACTATATCCCAGGAACAACAAAAGTATCTAGAAGTAAGTTACACTGTGAAAGTAGTGAAATAACCCTCTTAAATTTACAACTGTAACATAACGTAATCATATTTCCAAACTCTGCTTTGGGGTCACATGATTATTCCTCAGGAGTATCTGTATCTTTGCTTCAGACTCAGATATAGTTACCTTCTTGGACTATAGCTCCAAAACTAACTGGTAGTATCACACTGATACTGTCCAGAGGATTTTAGAATTTGTTGTCTACAAATAACTTTTCCAAGTTCAATTTTGCTTATTGTGAGACATAAAAAATAACACTTGGCTCTTTAAAATACCCCCTACTTTCAATTTAATCTTGAATTTCACCAGAGCAAGCCTTTGAATCTTGTCATGCGAGACTAACATCTCTTTGTCTCTTTGTCTCTTCTCATAAACAATTTCAAAAACAGTTGCCCAGATTTTCTGGAGAAATGATTCCTCTCTGCTAATTCTTGAGGTTGAGGACTGGTGTCACAATAAGCATGTAGTATGTCCCAGGAAGAATATGGAACCCCTGGTGCTTCAGTGCCTGTTTAGAGGGTTCATTTTCTGCCAGAACCCCAGCATACAGAGGAAAGCCATGAGCATGCATCTTTCCACCTAAATTCTGCAAGATGAGTCCAATCCAGCCCTGTCCCCGATATTGAGGGAGGGTGTAGCCATGTGACAGGCAACCGTAGGGATCACTAAGGCTCCAGGCAGCCAACTGGCCTTTCTTATCTAGGAGGCAAGCACTAGGGAAGCAGCTGATCAGGCTTTCCAGATAGCGCAGGCTCCGATCATTGCCCCCAAAGTCCCAAGCATTGTTGAGCGTGGTTGCATGAGATGGGTTGAGGGTGCCAAAGTGGAGGAGATCACTTCTGAACCTGAAATACAAAGTCAAGTAGGGATGGGTGAGGAAGCAGGTCTTGAAAATTCACCCTAGGCTGATGCAGAGGCAGCCTTTTGGGTGACACTCATCAGATCATATTCAGCAGGTAAGAAGGAACAGCTCTAAGCTTTAATGACTTGCAGGTCACCCACTTTCTGTTACTGAATGGGAAAAGAAATGAATGGAGAAATGAAGTGTTACCAGTACTTCTCTAGTACAGCCTGGAGGTATTTCCTGGAGTATTTCCTACCCTGAATGTAACAACATTTACTCTGGACATTTTCAAAGTAAAACTTCAGATGAAACTTGGTATGCTTGAAGAAAATTTGAAGAGAAAACATAGGAGAATTTTACAATATACAACCATGGCTGCAGGACCGTTATGCACCCAGAAGTGGAGAGAGAAATCGATTCCTTTGAAAGAAGATTGGCTGATCAAGATATGTGACTTAGCTGAAATGGACAAATTGACAATGCTGATTAAGGAGAAATCCTTGGTTAATTTTTAAAAAGATTGGGAGTTGTTCATAATTTTTTTGCAACCAAGTAAGGGGTATATATCAATTTCAGGCTTTTTAAGAGAGTATGGGTTTGGTTTATGGTACAAGCTGGATTATAAGATCACTTAATGGGAGTACTTTAATAGTGGGATATAATTATTAGTTGAGGGGGGAAAGTCATGAGTAGTTTAGTTGGTGTGTTAAGTTTTGTGTATTTTCTTTTTTGGTTGTTTTTTTGTCTATATATTTTTAATATATAGAAAATTTAATATCTGTCATGTTTCTTTTTTTCCTTTTTGTTGTTATACGTATGTGTGTTAATAAAGATATTTTTCTTTAAAAAAAACATTTACCCTATTGGTTTGGTGGGGATCCATTGTCTCATAGTTTCCTTCTGTACAGGAAGGGAAAAAGCCAGGGGGGGAAAGCCAGGAGAAACGCAGCTTTTAACTGTAAGAATTACCCAAGGAGCTATCTATAAGGGAAGAGGTGGACTCACAGATTCAAACAGAGCTTTAGAAAGATTGCTTTTATATGGGTGGTTCCTAGCACTATGCAAGGATTGCCTTCTGTTGCAAAATTGCAGTAGAGGGTGCTTCCAATACAGAATGAAGACTCCTGCTACTTACAATTTGAACTGTTGTACAGATATTCTATCCTTTTTCCTTAACATGAATATTTCTAGAATTAAAAGATGTAGCCATGTTCGTCTGGATCAGTATGCAAAGGGGTATTGTTACACCTTTGAGACTAACGATGAGAAAGGGGTTCTAGTAAGAAAAAAAATACAGAAGAAACAATGGAAAATCATGGGAAGGGTACAAACTGAAGACAACAATGTCTGAATCTCCTGTAAACTACTATGAATGGGGCAGTGCAACTGCACAGTAAAAGCTTTGACTGGAAGCAGCCCTAACTATCTACACTATCAGAATACGGCACTGTTCATCCAGCTATGTTCTGTGCATGCTAGTGGGTATGACACGGCTGCCACAGTTGAGGCACATGGTCCTTACAATTCTTGTGGATGTCATTACATTTTCAATCAATAATTTAATAATTGTTTTAAAAATGAAACAGAGATGTAATGCTAAACACCACAGTCCAAACATCTAGGAGTGCGCTGTGACAGCTGCTGCCATTTTCAGTGGAAGTTTTCTGAAGTATTCAGGAAGGGCAGGCCTGCTTTATACAGAGTGAATGCACCTGATGGTGGTGGGGAGATGTCTCCTATACCAACCTCTTTTGTCCAGATCTCTGTGTGTGTGTGTCCCACCTCTTGCTAGAGTCTGAAAACATTATGTTTTGCACTACAGCTCCTACAATTCCCTAGGAAGCATGGACAGGCTCCCAGGGAATTCTGGGAGTTGTAGTCTAAAAAAGTAACATTTCCAAATCTTGATCCCAGCTTAGTACATCTTTGGAGATTTTCAGACGGGGAGACCCAGCAGAGGTTGGGAGAAAAGCAGGGCTGTTCAGCTTCAAGTGCTCCGTTTCACACGTCCCTGTCCTCCTCCTGACCTCTGTTCGTTCTCCCTCCGTCCTGCTTTCATTTTCATTCTGCTGTTTTTTATTGACAGAAACTTCCATTAATAAAAAAAAACCTAGCAGAATGAAAATGAAAGCAGGATGGAGGGAGAATGAACAGAGGTCAGGAGGAGGATGGGGGCATGTGAAACAGAGTACTGGAAGTGGAACAGCCCTGTTTTTCTCCCAACCTCCGGGGTTTTTTTTTCTGCCATCTGAAAATCTCCTTTGTGTCAGCACACTTCCCCTTAATCCAAATGTCTGGTTATAGAAATATGAATTTGGTATGCGTCCCCTGCCACAACCTCAGGACATTATCAGACACACCAAATATAGCATCATAATGACGCCACATAAATGCAAAAGGGCGTGCATACCAGACGACATCACCCTTTTGCATTTATGTACTGTCCAAATGCCATACTGTATTATTGACAGCTCAAGCTGTCAATTGTTTCCCCCATGGCGCTTTAGTGCTAGCATTGCCAGCGTTTGAAACCTCGCGCCATTGTACTCAAGTGAATGCAGCATTAATAGCTGGTCTGGCCGGAACACTTCCAGGTGAGATCACTTACTCACCTGAAAGAAGCAGCAATGCTGGGGGATGTCTACTTGGACGTGCTTGACAGTGTTATGCCAAGGCTCTATTAAGCCTGCTAAAGGAGGTATGATAGGAAACCCAGCATTTTGTTAATAGGGAGATCCTTATTTTCCCTTTCTGTCACTTCTGCCATGTGTGCAATGAGTCAGAGCCTGGAAAAGTTAGATTATACTAGATTGTCCAGAACTCCCCAGGCCCATATGGTCAGGCTTTCCAATAAGTGCATGGATGCGGGAGAAGCAGGGTTATCCTGTCCCCACTTCTGATGGAGATGTGGATTGGGGTTGAAGTTCTCAAAGAGGATTTCTGCTGCATGTTTAGTCTATCTACAACTTGAACATCTGAAATGGGCTTGTGTGTTTTACATATGTAGAGGGATAATGCCCAAGGTGTGGGACTGGGAGGAAAAGATATGCTACCTACTCCAGTGACTGTGACTGTCAGATGCCTCTTTTACAACCAAAGAACTCCACGGAATTCACAGTCCCACTGAGCAGGTAATGGTGGCAGCCAGAGTGGGGTGGGGGGATAAAGCTCACTGACCGGCTCTGCGTGATTGTAGATGGGTTTGGGTGCATCAGTGGCAGGTAACAGTATGGCTCCAGATGGACACATCTGATCTTTGCTATATCTTTGGTGATTTCATACAGCCCATCTTGGAGACCTGTGTGAACAAGAGGTTACACAGTTGGGGAGGAGTCTGACTTTTGAACCTCTGCATTTACATGGCCATAGAAAGCATAATATGAAACAAAACAAAGCTACATATGGGGATGATCTAAATGAGAGTGGTATTTCTTTAAAATTACTCCAAGTGCAGAGGCTTTCTGGTCATTAGGGTACAAATATACAGATAGTATATACAGAAGACAATGGATCTCTGGGAAAAATGAAGTCCAGGATCTCCTCAGAGGAATCTCCGGGCAGCCCAAGAAAGTTTGCTGAGGGAGGCTTTGTCTGGGACAAAATACGCATGCCTGTGACAAAATGCACATGGAATTTAAGGGATTCCTGCTGAGTCTGATGATGCTCCTGTCATCATCCACCTTCCACACTGAATTTACGGGGCCCCTTTAATGTTCCAATGGGGTGTGTGGATACAACAGCAGATACAGTTCCACACACAAATTATGAAACTAGGTGGTGGATGAGAACGAGACTATCCCTTCTGTGGATCACTGTGGCTCATAATAGAGCTGAACCCATTCCACCCCAAAATTATGTGGGCCTATGCAGAAGACTAAAGAGACCCACCCATTCAGAACCTATTAGAAAGCTCAAAAAGGGAGAATGTACATTGCATAAAATGTTCTTGAGGAAAACCTATTCCCTACAAAGTTTTAAGAACTGTGTGGGTCTATTCATCAAATGTTAAAAAGCAACTCACACCCAGACCTTATCTAGATGGGCTATTTACCCTACCAGGCCCTGTCTTTGAGCCCTGTGATCCTAATGACACAAGGCTTTTGCCCCATTTTTTCTCCAGGCAGTCGTCACAACGCCTAAGGCAAAGATGGGGCTAAGACACGGTAGAGCCCAATAAAACACTATATTAAAATACCTGGAAAAAACATTGCTTTTCAGAAAAAAACGAATCAGGCCATGTGGGACCATAGGAAGCCCTACCGCCATGCTGGCGCTTTGCTGCAGATGCCATCAGTGTTGCACTCTCTGGATCCAGGAAGCAAGCCCCTAGCATGTGACCAGGCTGCAGGGGGCCTTGCTCATGTGCTGTGGGTTTCCTGCCTGGATCCAGAGAGTGGGACTTGGGTAGTGGCAGCAGCAGCTGCAAGAACAGGCCAGTGTGGTGGTCGGGATTACATCCCATTTCATGTTGGTAATGGAAGGAACAGGCCAGATCTGCAGCCAGAACACACTAGCAGGACCCAGCATATTTTTGCTCATGTAAATGAGCCCTCAGCAATTGTTCAATGGAAAAAAATAAATCTGTTAAAGATATAAGAATTTCAGTGGCACTAATGCCACTTGTCACCATCCTGTTACCTTCCTTCCAGGACTGACTGCTCTGGCCTACAAGATTTTTCTAGAAACTCACTGACTAGCTCTGACAGAAAGTAGATGGGTTCAGATGCATCAGTGACAGGTAACAATATGGCTCCAGATGGATGCAGCTGGTCTTTGTGATATTTTTGTTGATTTTGTAAAGCCTGTCTTGGGTTGTTCTATGAACAGCAGGTGACACAGGTGGGAGTTGGTCCAATGAGTGGCCTACATGTTCTTTCCAGCTTCTCATTCCTCCACGCTCTGAAACTGTGTGGGCCAATTGGACAAGTAAGCACCTAATGGGGCTGGAATAATGCTGGCAGTCTCTATATCATGTGCTGCATCTTCGTCACAGGGGCAAACCAGCCAGTGTGTTGATTGCTCATTTCTCTGTGCCTGGTGTGTTGGGGGGAAATCACCTTGCAGCTGAAAGGCCCTGCCCCAGTCAATGGCATCTTCATTTTCCAAGAGACCTCGACAGGCATCCATGTCCCAGTAGAAGGCAGCGTGCAAATTGGCATAATAATCCCATTTGTCTTTCACCACCTGCAGGGCATAGCATAAAGAAGCATCAGGAAATTATAGCTATAGAAAGGATGAAAGAAGTGGGGCTGGGCTCTGGATGAGAAAGATGAATCAGGTTATTAGTAACAACATACAGACAATGAAGCCAACCCAGAACCACTGAAGGCACTTTGGTAGTTGCCTCTGGCAGAGAGGGAGACAGAGTGGTATAATCACTTCCCAGAGTCTCAAAGATAGTGACGAGTGAATGGGTTGTGCATAAAGTAGGGGACTCCACTGGAGGATAATATCTACATATAAACTGAAACAAACATTTAGGAAACCTGAAAATTTTGGTGGAAGAGGAAGGACACCTGGGGATGTTACTGGTTAACACCAAGCTAAGGGTCCAACTCAGGGAGCTGATTTTGTGACCCACTGAGGATTGCAAATAGTCTGAATAGGTCGCCTTTAACAGTTGGGAGAAGGGCACTATTTGGATATTTTACACTGGGTTCTGTTATTGTTTTTGTTATTGTAGCCCTCACAGCTTGAGATTGAGGACTTTATCAGACACTGAAAATATGGCATCGTAAGGATGCCACATAACCGCGAATGGGCACACAGATCAGATGACGTCGCCCTTTCACGATTATAAAGAGCCCAAAACCTGTACCTTTTAATTGATGGCTTAAGCCCTCAATAGATCTCCCTGCTGCTTTTTTGCCAGCATTGCCAGCATGTGAAGCCTCTGTCCCTTTAAATCTCAGACTTACCCCGACAATGGCTGGACTGGCACAAACACTTCCAGGTCAGATCGTGACATCCAGGTAAGTGACAAACTTCTTTTGAAACCCACCCCCTGGGTTACTTGGAGGTTTTTTAGTGTGCATATGTGCTTGGTGTGACTTTTTGACATGTATTTTTATTTTTATTTTTATTTTTGAATTTCCCATGCAGTTGGGATTTCAAATGGAGCTCGGTTCACGTCCTCTTTATTGCCGGAGGAGCCTTTGCAGGGAAAGGAGATAAGTGGGGGGGGGGACGTTCTTTTGCTGGCATAAACATTGCTTTTTTTATGGCAGCAAAAGAACGTTTTAATAGGGATGTCTGATAAAGTCCTGACTGTATGGGAGGAATAAATCATTCCAGTACATAGATTTCATGTCCTACCTCCATACGTGGGCGGGTAAGGACTGTTTTAAATGCAGGCCAAGAGTCTACCACCACTTCATGCTGAGCTGGGTTTCCACGGTTGATGTGCATCACAGCCCCATATATCTACCAAAGAAACATGGGATTTGGTTGACATAGAGCAAAAGCTGACCAAAGCACATCAAGAACGATATTAAAGGCAACAGAAATGATCAAAATGGTAGAGTGACTCCCCTGTGAGGAAAGGTTACGTCTGGGGATTTCAAGATTTTCTTTGTGTCATAATGCTGGAACCTGGCGCCATCCAGTGAAGCTAGATGATGAGAGATTTAGGACAGACATCCTTTTCACATAGTGCATTGTGGAATCTACTGCCAGAACATGCCATGATGCCCACAAATGAGGGAAATTCATGGAGGATAGAGCTATTTCTGGAGGATTATTTATTTATTTGTTTGTTTGTTTGTTTGTTTGTGTGTTTTTTTTCCCCTCAGGATTGGGATGCAATGTGGCTTCTAATGTAATTTAAAAGGTTCCAACAAAAACATAAATTATACAAAGGATGACGTAATAAGGCTACTTATGGAGGATAAGACTATTATCAGAGCTTGGGAAGTAACTTATAAAAATAATTAGGTTCAATTAATTATTAAAAAATAATGATTTTTTAAAAAAAATCCTTTGTATTAACATTCTAAATTCACTAAAAATTACATATATCAAACAAAAACACACATGCTAACTCACTTTAAACAAAATACAAAACAAAAACAAAAGAAGAAAACACATACATCAAAACCAACAATACAAAACTATCCTACAATGACACTACTACAATATATGATTTCTTTTCTGCAGTTATAAAGTAACCCCTCAGTTTTTACCTGGCCCATTACCACCTAAAACGTTACACTTCCTCTATAAATTTAATTCAAACTAATAGTCAAAACTAATAATTGTCTTATCACCTTTGTTTTTTCTCATAAAATCAACTAAGGGTTTCCAATCTTTCACAATAGTTACCGACAACTTTTCTCTAATCAAATAATGATTAATTGATTAATAATTATGTTCAGAGGCCACCAGATATAGCTAGTTACCATGTTAATTTAATTTTTAAATAGTAACTACCATTTGTCAACAGTAACTTTTAGTTAATTTTAAAGACCACCTGAATGCTACAGGTAGCTGGCCCATGGCCACAAAATGCTGCCCTTCTGTCAACCGCATCATCACCCAAACGTCTACACACAGCATGTGAAGCTGTAGCACAACACACAAGATAAGCCAGAACTTGAACCACATGATATTCTTTCATCTTCATTTCGTGAGGTCACATTCTTGCAACTTTTCCTGGTCACTTGTAGTTTTTTAAAAGGATATTTCAGGCTTAAAACAGGCTTGCCTTTAGTCATGCCTCTCATAGGATTTTGAGGTACAACAGACTATTTTTATGTTACAACACTTTTGACTGTCAGAGATGTCAGTGGGCAGGGGCCATGTGGGGCTCTAGCAGGCTGCATAAGTGGGTGCATTTCAGCCACCTCTGTCTTAGGTGTTGCAGAAAGGAATCGATTACAAGTAATTAGTTGTCTATAACTAGTTACTTACAAGCTCTGCTCAGTATGCCTCTTAATACCACTTGTTGGTGGATGCAGACAGGAAGGTATTTCTTATTTCCTGATTGGGGGTTTCTCCTAGGTATCTCTTACAAGGAGAGTTTTGCAAACAGATGGCCTTAGTTTACTCCAGGATTTGGAAATAACATATTATAAGTAATATTATCTGTTGTTTGTTGTGGTTGTTGTGTGCCTTCAAGTAATTTCGAACTTATGGTAACCCTATCACAGGTTTTTTGTTTTGGCAAGATTTGTTCAGAGGAGGTTTGCCTTTGCCTTCCTCTGAGGCTGAAAGAATGTGACTTGTCCAAGATCACTCAGTGGGCTTCATCTTGGCTTCTAGGGAGAGTTCAGGCTTGATTTACTCCAGGATTCATTGATTTGTCTCTCCTCCACAGGTACATTTCAAATGAGATGATTTTCTTCCTATCACCTTTCTTCACTGTCCAGCTTTCACAACTAAAATTGGGAAATATGATGACATGGACAATCCTAACTTTAGTATTCAGTGACGTATCTTGAAACTTCAGAATCGTGTTTAGTACCTTTATAGCTGCCCTTCCAAGTCCTAGTCTTCTTCTGATTATTTGAGTGTAGTCTCTATTCTGATTAATGACTGAGCCAAGGTATGGAAAATCTTGGAGTTTCATCTTCTGGCACTATCTCTTGTTTCAGTTTGGATTATCTCATTATAGGGTTTTCATGGTAAAAGATCTTCAAAAGGACGTTCACTGTATCTCCCTCTGTGCAGTACTAACAAGCCTTAGTATGGTGCCACTGTCTGAGAGATCCTCTGTCAGTGTCACCCACCACCATTGCTGTTGCCCAGTAGCTGTTTGGCACATTTAGTCTGGGGAGATTTTCAGACAGGCAAAAATCGCTCTTTGCCGCGCGAGCAGCCTCCCGAAACTGCTGCGCGGCAAGGGTCTTCTTCGGACGACGCTGTGCCTCTGGCGAAACCGTCCGTGTCACTTCCGTGAAGCTTGGGACGGCTCCGCGTCATATTTCAAGCACGGAGGCTGCCTGTGATTGAAATATGACGCGGAGCCGTCCCAAGCTTCACGGAAGTGACACGGACGGTTTCGCCAGAGGCACAGCGTCGTCCGAAGAAGACCCTTGCCGCGCAGCAGTTTCGGGAGGCTGCTCGCGCGGCAAAGAGCGATTTTTGCCTGTCTGAAAATCTCCTGGGTCCTCAGCAAAAGCCTGTCTGACATGGGAGACACTACCAGGAGTACTGCTGCCATCAGCATAGCCTCTTGCCTCACAGGAGCACACATTCCCACCACCACGGAAAGGTAGTGCCATTGGTGGGGAGATAGTTGAACTTTTGATTGATTTTTACATTTATTTATTCATTTTTGCTGTTGTGTTATTACCAAGCAATGACAGCTAAGGGTTCCCATGTAATTTAATTGTAAATTTAGTAATTTAATTGATTTTTACATTATTATTTTTTTTACTGTTGTGATATTAGCAAACTGAGGGTCCCCACATCCTAGGGGAATGGTGAATCTACCCCAGGCTTTAAAGGTGCTGCCCTTTAGGGACTTTATCACATGAGCCTTTTAAAGCAGAATTAAAGCTGGATAATAACACCTTTGGCAATATTTATCACATGACATCACCTCCAAATCATTGCTGCTGTGCCTCCAAAGTGTGGTTAGTGCATCCCTTGCCATTGATGGGAAACACCTGCCAAGAAGCTCCCAATCACATTGCTGTGCCATGTATCCTCAGGTGCGATACATTTCTCCAGTTGCATCCCGAGATTGGGCAGTCACATGGTCTCAGTCGCCTCCTCTCTCCTCCCTCCCTCCTGCTATCCCCAGACAGGCTGGTTTTCTTTCCCCCCACTTCCTTTCCTTTCCTTTTTTCTTTATTTCACTAAATTGCATTGCCATAATTGCCAAATTGCATTACCACTAAAAATAAACATTAAAAACCACCATAGGCATGCTGGGTAGGGCAATGGGGAGGGAGGAGGGGTTAAGGGAGAGTCCAGAAGAGAGTGGCTGAAACAGCCCCAGGCATGCTATTGAAGGGAAATGCGATACTGGGGGCTGCAAAAGCAGTTTCTATCCATTCACTTTTGCAAACACGATTGCAGTGACAACGGGGCTCGTGTGATTATGTCCCAAGATGCAGGACTATTATACGGATAATGTTCAGGATCTTAGGTAGCTCCCTTAAAGTTTGGATTAAAGCCCAGAGAGGACTCATAGTCCTACTGACATGGAAGCCACAAGTCTTCCTTCTTAATGGCTAGTAGCAAATTCACTGTATACATTTCACTAAACTGCTGTTTACAAACTGATTTTCAAATTCAGGTTGAAATGTTACCATTAGTGTTAACCATTCCAAATTGTTACATTTAAAACGTTTTAAAAATAATGTCTCATGATCCATTTTGTTCTTGTCTTCTTGGGAGTTTTTGAGCCAAAGGCTAAATTGATCCATGAAAAAATGGTGGGAATGTCATGCTTGTATGATTGCTAGTCTCTTAACTTGGCAATTAGAAATGGCCCAATTACTCCTTGCATCAGTTAGAGCCTTATCGCACAAAGGAAGGGAAGCAGAAGGAAAGCCCAAGAGTAAAACACACACCCTTGCCTTATCCCATGATGTCGGCATGTTTCAAATATTCTCGCGTTCTGCTCCCATGGGACATGGTGGTAAAGGTGGGTCTTTTTGCTAACGGATTTTTCCAGTTAGCAAAAAGATTTGCGTTTATCACTTTCTCCCACAAGACCAGAATGGGAGAACAGCTGAAACATGTCAACATCATGCGATAAGGCAAGGTGTGTGGCGCTATTATCGGGTGCACTGCTGCTTCCTTTGCTTGTGCGATAAGCCTCTGAGTCAAACCAAGTACATTGTTCAAAGCATCTTCACCACCTTGCTGAATACAGAAAGAGAGGGGAGGTTGTTGCTGTTTTTGTCTGCTTTCCTGTCAGGGATCCATGCAATTGAATCAACTTTGGACTAATATAGATGTACTCATAACTCTGACTGGCTGCCTAGAGTGATAATTGCTGAGCTGACTGGTTCATTGCCAAATGCTACAATGGCTGAGTCGGAGGAATGTGTATCACCAGACAGGCGCATGTTGAGGGCGATATTGGGATTCTCTGGAGCAAGAGATACGAGAGAGAAGTGTCGAACCCCCTTCTGCCTCATTCTCTGGTCCTATTTTTGCATCACCCCTGAGGGTGATATAGAGGTAGAAACCTTTTTCTGGCAGGATCCCTTTACCTTCAATAACACATGAAGTTTCCCCCTAACAAACAGATAGGAATATGGGGGAAATAGTTTCTTGTTAACTTTACAGGAAAAGTTGGCAATGAGCCCTAGGTGGGGTGGGCGGGTGAATGAGTCTTACTGGAAGTGTCTGAGGCAAGCTTCTTCGCAACACACTCTCTAACAACTGCAGCTTCGAGGGGCAGGTCAGGATCAGCATGGCTGGCTGATGGTTGCTGACCAGGTACCTGTAAAGGTGGTGTGGTTGGGAAGCACCTGGACAGAGAAGTGAGAGACAGACAGACAGAAACACATCAGTACAAGCACACATGCATTTTATCAAACCAAGCAAGGCTGGAATGACTTGTCATGTGAAGTGAAAATTCATATTTTGTATGCAATTCAGAAACTAATAAATCAATAGCTTTTTTTCAGCCCTTATTTCCCATGATTACTTACCATATCTTTCCACCAAACATGTGGAACTGAGTGATCCTGGAAAGACAAAAACTGACTGCTGTTCATCTAGAGTCCAATTTGTGTGAGTAGCTGGAAACAAACCATTTACTTTTTTCTGAAGTATTAGAGAGTTGGTACACACATACAGGGAAAAAACCTACATAAATCCCTAGCATTTTAAAGCAGATAGTCCACCCACAAATTCCCCCATACTTAAGAAAAAAAGGCAGATAAATACAAAGCATGGTTTGCTCCTTACCTACAGTGGTGGTTTCTCCAGAGGAATCAGTAGTTCTTAATCTACTGCACTGTAACAATTCATATACGAATTTGCCTTAGTTCATTAATTAACAGGACAATCTAAGGGCTCACACACCCTGTAAATCCCAACTCAGTGACATTCACACAAGGGCAAGAGCCATTCCTGCTGCCTCATCAAATCTGTATGGCCAAAACTGGTATGTCTCCAAAACTGAGCTTCTCCTGCCTTCACCAAGATGGCCTAATAAACATTATGAGTTATTTAATAAATACTTCATGTGCACTCCCAGTTTCCCAACTGTATATTATCAGTTTTCAAACTGTACATTTTCCCCAATTGCATATTTTTTGTCCAACTGTATATTAAAAACAAAACACCCCAAACCCTACACTCCAGATTTCATGGAAATAACAGGTATCTTCCTCAGTGACAGCTGCTGCACACCTGGAAGAGAAGAAGAGAAGAAAATCTTATCACAGAGCTGCAGGAGAACCTGGTGTCATCCTTAGTGGGAATCTTTAAGGGACCTCTTTGCCATCTGGAAGAGCAGTATTTTGTTCCTGAAAGAATAAACCATTAACAGAGTCATGGTTTGGACTCTATCCAAGTGGGAAAGGAAGATTGGCTGAAACACATTCTTGTTTTGATACAACCTGCTTGGAAGTCAAAAGTACATTAGAAGTAAGTGTATAATATTAACTGCACCAGGCTATCCTTAGGCAGCTGCATTTTTTTTTTTGAGTGAGTGAGGGAAACTAGCATTGTTTCTGTACAGTGAAACTAAAAACTGTACAGTGGCATGTGATTGTAATGTGCATACATGACACACACTGCTATAACACACCTGTGGAGTTTATATGCTGTGAAACCCTGTTGAGGAGTATATGTAAATTTGTGTAATTGAATGGTTAGTTTCTGGGTATAGAAATGCAAGGCTCGTTAGTGTCTGTTTGGCTAATGGTTGGTTGATGGGCCATTATCTGCTGGAACTCCCCCCCCATCCCTAGGAGGAATTCCTTTGTAAGTGGTGAGTTTTTATTCTATTGTTCTTCAAAACTGGGAGCCAGATTTTGTTTACTTTTTAAGGTTTCTTCTTTCCTGTTGAAGTTGTCCAGGTATTTGTGGATTTCAATAACTTCTCTGTGCATTCTGACATGATAGATGTTGGCCTGGTCCAGAATTTCTGTGTTTTTAAATAGCATTTTGTGTCCAGGTTGGTTTATCACATGTTCTGCTGATGATGATTTTTCTGGCTGGCCCAGTCTGCAGTGTCTCTCATGTTCCTTGATTCGTGTTTCCACAATCATTAGCCAAAAAGACACTAACGAGCCTTGCATTTCTATACCCAGAAACTAACCATTCAATTACACAAATTTACATATACTCCCCAACAGGGGTTCACAGCATATAAACTCCATATACACTCCTACCCAACCATTCTCTGAAGATGCCAGCCACAGATGCAGGCAAAACATCAGAAAGAAACTGTTCCAGACATGGCCTCACAGCCTGGAAAAAAACCAAGGAAAATCCTTCATTTCTCTCCCCGACTCCTGCTCTCTGCCTTCATAATACAGCAGAGAATTTCTTTCTCTCCTTGGTGTAAGAAGGGCAGACTTGCACTTGTACCCAGCATCTTGAGTTCCCGCTGTACCAAAGGAAGCAAATGGGGAGGATCTCTGAGTAACTGAAGATGCCAGCAGCAGCTTTACCCACTACATGCTAAACATCTTTTTCTAAACATTGTGGGTTACTGTCTTGCGTGACCCAGACATGGCATAAACTTGGGATCTTGAAGGCATTTGTACATCATATAGCTATATAGTTACATGCCTGAAGCCAAGGCACCATTATGTTAATGGTTAATTCCTGCAGGATTCAAAGAAATTAGAATACAATGGAGAATGTACAATTTAGAGCTATGAGGTTAACATTCCTAAACTCTAATTTTCTGTGGTCTTGTAACCAGTTTGGTTGGAACATCATCATATTCTGACCAAGGTCTCTGTGTATCCCCTCCCACCCCCTCCCTCTGGGTCATAAACCAAGGCACCATTCTGTTAATGGTTCATTCCTTCAGGATTCAAAGTTAACTAGATGCCACAGCTTTCCTTAAGAATGGGATCAGATCCCAGTGGCCCTGTGACAGGATGCATCTCTATTCTTCTCTCAGCTAGACTGGTCCCTCCAGGTAAGCACTGCACCTAGAGGAAACAACCCTGTCCTTCCTCTCAACAATATTATGATTTTGTAGGACTCCAATAGTCTTTACTGCTTCATCTTTGCCTTCATGCTAGGCAAATGGATCATCTGAAGCTGCTCAAAAGAAGAGGATTTGGCAAATGAGAAGGAGGTAGCCTTCATCCTTTCAGGGAAAGGCCTACTTCCTAAATCCCTAGGAGGATGGTCTCAGTCTCGCAGGAACTTGCAGCAATTATTTGAGCATTTACATTTGAAACAGCCAATCATGGTATTACTACATACACTACAAGTATTTTTTCAATAGATACGTTATTGTCTGCCTCCCTCTCGCACATTTCTCTCTCCAGGTGCTTCCCAACCACACTGTCTTTAGGGTCAGTAACCGCCATCTAGCCAGCCATGCTGATCCTGACCTGCCCCTCCAAGTTGCAGCTGCTAGAAGGTGTGCTGCGAAGGAGCCTGCCTCAGGCACTTCCGGTAAGATTAATTCACACAGACCCTGCTAAGGTTCACTACCAGCTTTTCCTGCACACTGATCTAGTCATCTCTCCTTGCCCACCCCCACTTCCACCTAGCCAACAGGACAAAGCTACTTCTCATGTTAAGAGCGCACAAGTAAATCAAAAATAGTGCCAGCCCTGCATCAACTTCAGAGCTGATCCTGGGATCTGCTATCATCAAAATTAATTTAAATCCTACCGTTCCATTAAAAAGCACAAAACTATTAATGGTAATAAGTTAAACCAGTGAAAACCAAAATTACTAACAGCAAAATAACAAAAGCAGGGTTGCCCTATTCCCAAATCATTAGGTACCTGCCTCAGGTGACAGAGCACAAGAGATGACAACTCTTCCCTGTGGAAAGCACGTGATGAGCATCTGATGGAAAGGTGATGAGCGAAAGGGAAGAGAGCATGAAGGAGCCAATCCTGTGGCAGGAAACTGGTATGGGAAGGGTCTCTGTGAATGAAAAGAGGTGCATGACAGTTGAGAAAGAGGAGATGACAGTTGAAAGTGGGAGGTGAAGATGTGTTGTGATGAGGAGAGGGCTGGAATGTGTGTATGGCTGTGAGTGGAGCTGAGGGAATGTATTGTGCAGTGAGAATAAGTGTTAAGAGGAATAGAAGAGGAATATTGGAATATAGAGTGAGAGGAAAGAAAGAACCTCATAAGCTGTTATTGAATCTGGCAGATTCTGAAATTATATGGTCACCACAGAGTGAGACCAGCAACCATTTTAAAGTTAACCAAGTTGAAGACAAAGATCAAAGCATGTCTGTTATTTTGTTCAGCCAATAAATCAATCTTTATGTTTTATGTGAAATCGAAGGCTTTCACAGCTGGCATCCATAGATTTTCCTTGATTTTTTTCCGGGCTGTGAGGCCATGTTCTGGAATTGTTTCTTTCTGATGTTTTGCCTGCATCTGTGGCTGGCATCCTCAGAGAATGGTTGTGTAAGTGTGTGTGTGGAGTTTATATGCTGTGAACCTCTGTTGGGGAGGATATGTACATTTGTGTAATTGAATGGTTAGTTTCTGGGTATAGAAATGCAAGGCTTGTTAGTGTCTGTTTGGCTAATGGTTGGTTGATGGGCCATTATCTGCTGGGAATCCCCCTGTCCCTGGGTGGAATTCTTTTGTAAGTGTTGAGCTTTGATTCTATTGTATTTCAAAGCTGGGAGCCAGATTTTGTTTACTTTTAAGGTTTCTTCTTTCCTGTTGAAGTTGTCTAGGTGTTTGTGGATTTCAATAGCTTCTCTGTGCATTCTGACATGATAGTTGATGGCCTGGTCTAGAATTTCTGTATTTATAAATAGCATTTTATGTCCAGGTTGGTCTATAACATGTTCTGCTATTGTGGTTTTTCTGGCTGGCCCAGTCTGCAGTTTCTCTCATGTTCCTTGATTCATGTTTGCACACTACATGTAGTGGTCCCTATGTAAACTTGTCCACAGCTGCATGGTATGAAGTAAACTCCTGCAGCTGTGAGAGGGTCTCTTTTGTCCTTCACTGAGTGTAGCATTTCTTCGACTTTCGTGGTTGGTCTGTCGATTGTTTGGAGGTTGTGTTTCCTCATCAGTTTCCCTATTCTGTCTGTGGAGATTTTCAGACAACACTGTTATAGTGTTACTATTCCACTTTATTTGCTATGGCTGCCTCCTCTTGAATCCTGGGATTTGCAGTTTAGGGAGGGGCATTTAGAACTCTCAGCCAGAGAGCTCTTAGGCCTCACTAAACTACAAATCCCAGAATTCCACAGGAGGAAGCCAGAGAAGTTAAAGTGGAATAGTAACACTATAACAGTGTAGTCTGAAAATCCCCTGTGACTCCTTTGATATATGGTAAAAATGCCTTCCCTTTGGGTGGCTGTTTTTCTTCTTCATTCCTGTGGTTTTTTCTTGGTCTGGTTGCTCTTCTGATGTCTGATCTGGAGTAACCATTAGCCTATACAACCCAGTTTAGGTGCCTCAGTTCATCCTTCAGGTAGTGGGGTTCGCAGATCCTTTTTGCACACTCTACCAATGTTTTTATTGTGCTCCTTTTTTATCCTGGGTGATGACTGGAGTTCTTGTGTAGGTATCTGTCTGTGTGTGTGGGGTTTCTGTATGCCTTGTGGCCTAACTGTTGGTTTGGTTTGCAGATGACTAAGACATTCAAGAATGGCAGTGTTCCTTCCTTGTCTTTTTCCATTGTGAATTGGATATTTGGGTGGATGCTGTTCAGGTGGTTCAGGAATGAGACCAAATCTTCTTCTCTGTGGTTCCAAATGGTGAAAGTGTCATCCACATATTTATGTTTTGTTTATCAAATCCAGACTCCTCATGAATTGTTTCCCTTACCAGTATTTATATGGCATGCTAACCCTGTAATTAAACACACACTGATACAAGTACTATCCAGATTAAGTCACCTCCTGGCCCAAGGAAGGGATAAGGGGGAAATTTGACATAAAGGTGGCAACTGTGGAACTGTGTCTCCACAGAGATTTATTTGGTGGCATTGTAAGTGACAAGGCAGTCAGGCTGAACAGTGATGTAAATCTGGCTGGTGCGCCTGTGTGTCACACTCCCCCCCCCCCATGCACACCACACACACACCTACCTCTCTGGACTGAGTCTCACTGGCTGGCTGCAGCAGATGTTCCAGTGAGGACACAGTTAGCCTGTCTCTCCAAAGTGAGGCACTCAAAGGCTGGAGTGCCAGCCACTTGCCCCTGTGGAGATTATTACACCAACCTATTTCTTGCAACAATCGTGTTAGCAAAGCACACAGGAATATACTTGTTTGAAAGCATTCATTATCACACTGTCTCTTCAATTGCTCGAGCATACTGTGATTATGGTGCTTTTCCAATCATCTGTCCTTCCACACTGGCTCCATAATCCCATCTTCAGAGCATGCATGCCTTTCTTTTTTTAAAAAAAAAATTGTTGCAACTGAGCATTTATGGGGAAACAATAAAAATTATATTTTATTTTATCATATCCCCATAACTGCAATCACAGAAGAAAAAAAAGGAAAAAGGAAAAAAAGACAGGCAAGGATTAAAAACAATATTTGCCAGCATAGGAATAGTGAGGGGAGGGGAGAAGAGGAAGGGAGGAGGATCATGCCCCCTCATGCCACATGACTTCCATCATACCGCTACTGCCATGGAAGGGGCTTATTGCACAAAGGGGAATACTGGCATGGCAGCAGTATTGACAGCCATTGACGGGTTTTCCCGTGAATGAAGAGGTGCACCACAGAAACACCTGGAATGCAAACCAGCAACAGGATAGAGATGACAATGTGTGAAAAGTACTGGCCAAATTTGCTAATACCTTGCTGTAATTCTAGAATAAAGTCTCATGTGATAATCTCTGGTGTCTCCACACAGCTTGCTTACTTTCAAAGCAAGACAGAGGACTGATTGCAGCAGTCAGAGATGTGAAGCAGTGTGTGTGTGTGGGTGGGTGGGGAGTTATGACAATGACAACGGGAGGAAAGCACTAGGATTGTCACTGTGTAAAATAGGTATCTTTAATACAGGGGCAGGACTAAAAGATGGAACAAGAAAGGGTGGGAAGACACTCCCCTCTGCTAATTCCTTTTACATAAAACATCATAGCCCAGCTGGTATTCCATATTTCTGCTACTTACTCAGTGTAGCATTTGGCAGTCTGTCTGCCAACCAATACCAGATGCTGTAGGCTATGTTTCAGAGGAAGGAACTGGCAAAACCACCTCTGAATATTCCTGTCCTAAGAAAATCCTATCAAATTCATGGGGTCGCCATACACACAGCCAGGGCAGTATAGTGGTTTGAGCATTAGACTATGACTCTGGAGACCAGGGTTTGAATCTCCTCACAGCCATGGAAACCCACTGGGTGACCTTGGGCAAGTCACACTCTCTCAGCCTCAGAGGAAGGCAAAGGCAACCCCCCTCTGAACAAATCTTGCCAAGAAAACCCCATCATGTCCTTAAGGCCATCATAAGTCAGAAATTACTTGAAGGCACACAACACACATGTACCATGAATAAGCTTGGCAAAAGTCAGCCTGGGTGTTTGCTACATGAAAGTTTTCTCACCAGTCATCATATGGGAGGTTTAAAAAAGAGCCATTCCTTCCTTATGAGCCACCTTCTTGAAGGTGCCTGAAGTCTTTTGGTGCTACTTATTCACAGTGCTCAGAGATGGTTTGTACTTAGAGGACTTTTTCAGATGGGGTTTTGCAAGACTAGCAGCCTCGTCCCCATTGCGAGGCTGCTGCGCTGCAGGGTGTCCCTTTCAGATGACGCTCTCCCCCTGCTGATCCTCTTCCGATACTGTTGTGTAACCGCTGAGATGCTGCAGCGTTATATTCGGCAGTTTTCTAATCACAATCAACTTTCATGATTAGAAAACCACCGAATATAACGCTGCAGCATCCCAGCGGTTATGCAACAGTATTGGCAGGGGAGAGCGTCATCCGAAAGGGACGCCCTGCAGCGCAGCAGCCTCGCAATGGGGACGAGGCTGCTAGCATTGCAAAACCCCGTCCGAAAAAGGTTTGTGATTCTTCACCCTAATAAATTAATTCTTTAATTTTTGAATATAGGTTGTTATGTGAAAGCAGGTTTTGAGTGTTCATACTAGTTAATTCACTCCTGCATTCCATTTCAAAAATTACAGAACAAGAGGAGCAAGAAGAAAAGGAGGGCTGGAGCTCAGTAGTAAACTCAGAGATGGCATGAGAGGTCAGAATCCCTAGGTCCATGTCCAATCCAAAACCCAGTAGTGACCAGTGCCAATTCATGACATCTCTACATCCTATTTTTCCTAATCTCCATGTTGCTGCTGCTTGTTCCTATGCCATGTTTACAACAACCAAGCAATTAGTAGAAGGGGAAAGCGCTTCTGAATGTCTTCTCCCTTGACTCCCTCTTAATCCTGTGGGGATTTGGTGTCAGCTGGGTCCAGAGGGACAGGCAAGTAAATGGGAAGCTGAAACGGTGACAAGGAGGAAGTGAGCCCTGTGGAGGAGGGATCAGTTGAGAACAAATCAACCAAGGATCTCCTAAAACCAGAACTTTGACACAGCCCATATTTCACATGCAACATGTCCTGGGTTCAGTCCCTACCATCTCTAGGTAGGGCTGAGAAAGATCCCTGTTCAGACAGTCATTCCAAAACAGGGTAGACAACACAGAGCTAGACAGACTATTACAGCAGGACCCCTGTATCCACTAATTCATTATCCACTGATTCAATTATCCATGGGACACAAAACAACACACCTACCATAGAGTCTTCCTAGAAAATGTTTCCTCTCTAGCCATTTTCTAGGCTCTCCAAGGCAACTCTATGGTAGTTTTAACTGGAAGTCCTATTATTTTCAATTGTGTTTGCTATTATCCATGTTTTTTGGTATCCACGCCCCTCTGAACCAATCCCTAGCAGATACGGGGGTCCTGCTGTAGTTTGACTTGCTCAAAGGCCATTTCCTATGCTTTACATTAAAAGGGTTTCAGATGCTTTGTGGAAATATTGGGCTAGATCCTATTGTTGGTCCCTGATTACAGTGGAGCCACTCAATCAGTTTGATTTATCTACATGTTGACTGACTGTGTACAGTTGATTCAATGGATCTATTCTAGTTTGGACTCATCCATTTTGTATCTTGCTCTGGTTGTAATCTCCACTCCGGGTAATGCAAGTAAGAAATAGTTTACAATGAAGACCAGTGAATTAGATACTTCACTTTGCTTTTTTTCATCCAAATGACCTTGTGATTGTCCTTGTCCTTGTTTTGCATAGAAACACAGTGAATGGCTAGACAATCCATAATTTACCAAGTTAAAAGGTAGCTATCATCCAGGTATATTCTCATCACCCCATTATATTGCCATGAAGCAATCCAAACATTTGTTCTAGGTCTTACCACAATTCCAACTTTTATTGGCAGGTTTGTGGAGCAGTGATGCACATCAACCGTGGAAACCCAGCACAGCATGAAGTGGTGGTAGACTCTTGGCCTAAGTTTAAAGTTGTCCTCACCCGGCCACGTACGGAGGTAGGGCATGAAATACAAGTGCTGACAGATTCAGTCCACAGTCCACTGGTCCCAGGATAGGCCACTGCCATGTTATATCATCATCATCATCATCACCACCACCCCACCATCAATTTATTTTTATAGCATCATCAAAGTCCATGCCACTTTACAAAAATAAAACAAAACAACCCTGCCAAAGGCATATAGTCAAATTTAATTTGGACTGTGTCATACCCTCCAACTGTACCAGTTTGGCAGAGACAGTCCCAAGTAATCCACTTTTTCAGATGCTTTTAAAACATTCCAGTTTTTCCTCTCCTCAGAGATTATCACATGGGTCATGTCTGTCCTGCTACCCCCCCCAACCCACTCCCGCCCCACTCCTATCCCTATAACATTAAAAAAAACAAACATTTCAAACACTTACCATTTTTTGCAGAATAGAAATGGCTCCCCCTCTCTGGACTGGATGGCCCTCGTGATCTCTTCCAACACTACAATTCTATGATTCTATGATTCTCCTCAGCTTCGCTGCAGTAAAGGCAACTGTTGTAAAGCTGCTTTTACTGCAGTGAAGCCAAATCCTGCTCGTTCTTGCGAGAGAACGATCGTGCGGGAAATTTAAAACTAAAACTCCAACCAAATGTCAAAAAATAAAACAAAGCCCCAAACTGAAAAATAAAAGCCCAAGTAACCAGGGGAGGGGGGGAAGGGTGTCACTTACCTGGCTGTCTCGATCGCACCCAGAAGTGTCCGGCACGGACCTCCTGGTGATGTCACATTCTGACGTCATCCCGGGAGCAGAACGGGGATCCTGTTCTCTTGCCCGTCATTCTGTTATGATAATGGAACGGGCTTCTTATTCACGGCATAAGCCATGAATAAGAGGAAGCGGGGGGTGGTTTAACAGGAGCAGGACAGGACACGGATGATGTCACCTCAAAAGGGAGACTGATAGCAATCTCCTGTCATCACTATCCTGAGATAATTTACCCATGTGATAATCTCCTTCCTCCCACTTTCCCCCCTTTGTCCTCAGCTCACTTCCATTGTTGCGAACAGAGTTCAAAGTGCAAAAGTAATTTGCATTCAGTTAACTCAGCAGCAAAGAGAGGACAGGGATGGATGGAATTTTGCCCTTCCCAGTAGGTTCAGGCAAAAGCAAGCTACTGCAGCATCTCCTAGTTTCTGTGTTCTTCCTCAGTAACTTTTGCCATCTTGACCATAATCTTATGTTGTTTGGCCACTCGTGTTGCAGTTTTCATCAGCAAAATGTGGAAGCTGGGCTGTACCAATCCCAACAATTAAAGCACTGAGCAGAGGGTTTAGGTCCCTTCTCCTTATGCGGCACATTGCTTATATGCACATATTAATTTATTTGCCTCCATCCCCTGCCTCTTCCTCTTGAGCTTTAAACTGAACAAAGTGGCTGTCTCCAACCCCATCTCTCTGGTCTGCCTTCCCCCTGCCCTTCACTAGCTACATTTCACAGCCCAGCTCTGTGCCATACTCTGCAGGTCGTGAAAGACAATTTGGATTATTATACCAACTTGCATGCTGCCTTCTATTGGGATGTAGATGCCTGTCAAGCACTGCTGGAAAAGAGAGAAGCTGTTGACTGGGGCAGAGCTTTTCAGCTGCAAGGTGGGTCCCCACAGGCACTGAGATTTATTTTTAAAGGGAAGTTTCCTTCTTTATCTACTTCCTTAATTGCTGTAAAACAAATGCATATATATTTATAAACAAGCATAATCCCAAACATCTATGTAAATAAGTTTTCTAGATAGTAAAAACCCTCTCTAGTTTTGATCTGAAATAATAAATTCAGATCAGCAGGACAGTAAGGACTTTTTTGGACAAAGTAAAAATAACGCTAGCAGCCTCGCCAGGTTGCGAGGCTGCAGCGCTAGAGGGCATCAGTTTCGCATGATGCCTCTTCCCAGCGGTACTGTTGCAGTACCGCTGGGAGATTTGACTGTCAGTTGACCGTCATATTTGGAAGATTTTTACTCACGATAAAAATCTTCCAAATATGACGGTCAACTGACGGTCAAATCTCCCAGCAGTACTGCAACAGTACCGCTGGGAAGAGGCGTCATGCGAAACTGACGCTCTCTAGCGCTGCAGCCTCGCAACCTGGCGAGGCTGCTAGCGTTATTTTTACTTTGTCCGAAAAAGTCCTAAGTCTTGGTTTATACAAAAAAGGTAGAGAGGTAATATAATTCCCAACTTCCCTTCTGATGAAGACTTCAGACCGCGTTTCAGCGTGCCTAGGGCGGGAGGAACTTTCGGGAGAGGGACGGCAATCTTGCGCAGCAGGGGGGGCGTTTTCGGACGCCGTTGTCCCTCTCCCGAAACCAACCGTGTCACTTCCGTGAAGCTTTGGAAGCCGCAGAGCCATATTTTAATCACGGAGGTTGCCCGTGATTAAAATATGGCGCTGAGGCTTCCAAAGCTTCACGGAAGTGACACGGTTGGTTTCGGGAGAGGGACAACGGCATCCGAAAACGCCCCCCTGCTGCACAAGATCGCCGTCCCTCTCCTGAAAGTTCCTCCCGCCCTAGGCACGCTGAGACGCGGTCTGAAAATCTCCTACCATTCTGAGACTAGCTGGTGCCAGATCTCAGCTGGATGAGGGAAAGTGTTCCATGTCTCTTCTTTCTAGCTACAAATGAAAAAAAGTACATGCAGCCAGGCCATAGCTACTACTGAAAAGGTGAAATAAACTTCAAACTGGGGGGGGGGGGGGAAATGCACATCTGGTTTCTCCAGCAAGTCACTAGATATGCACTATAGCTGGTACTGAAAATCCCTAGAAGAGAGAACCTTGTGCCCATTTCTGTTATTTCAGTTCTACCTCCATGCTAGGCAAATGTGTAATTTTGAGTTACATAAGTGAAAGAAAATTTGTAAACGAGCAGGACCCATTCTACACCTGCATATGATGGAATTGGGGGGGGGGTAGGAACTTTTTTATTGAAATAAGACCATTCTACTGAAAAATACACCTGACCACAAAAGGCCATAACAATAACGCAAAAAAAAAAAAGGTTTTCCTCTATTCGTACAAATACAAAATTAAAACTATCTATCCTAACACTAATACATTTTCCCTCTTAATCTAAACACACTATAATCACTCTTTTTTCTTTTCCAAGGACCATTATATTCACACCTTTATACTAAAATTAGAAGTTACACATTACAATTATACATATTTGGAAAAGAAAAAAATAATAAAAAATTAATAAAAATAATAATACAAAATAGGATGGATGCATAGGATGGAGGTTCCATCTCCCTGTTCTAGTTCACCTACTGGAAAGATATATCATGTCATAAGAAAAGTTTCTCATAATAGCATCAGAAGTGAGACCAGCATGATGTATATTAAAAGATAAGTAAAATATGTGCCTTCAATCATCTGCCAACCTATGGCAATCCTAAAAATTTCATAGAGTTTTCTCAAGCAGAGAATACTCAGGAGTAGTTTAGCATTACATTACTTTGAAACAGAGCCTACAGCGCCTGGTATTTTCTGGAGGTGTCCCTTCCAAGTACTATGCAGGCCTGGTCCTGCTTTGCTTCTAAGATCCAATGGGATCTGGTGCCTTTAGGATATATTTAGGTGGCTATATATTACTATCAATTAAACATACTTGTTATATTTTAAAAAAAACCTGTCATGCTAAGTATTGCATAGAGCTGATGCAGACAAAACAGTGGATGGATTAAAACAAAAAATAAAAGTGTGATGCTGGGGTATGGAATTGTTAGATAGCAATAAAGGTACAGGCATAGTGGTTTGGGGAAAAAAATTTTCTTCCCTCTTGCTCTTTCCTTGTTATCACATAACACTTTTGCTCCATGCAGGCCTTCAAGATGGGCTGTATGAAGTTGCCAGAGGTATTGCAGAGGCCAGACATGTCAAACTGGAGCCATATTTCTACCAAGCAGCGATGCATCCAGACCCTTCCAACTACTGTCCAAGCTGGTTAGTGAGCATAATTCTTCCCTGGGGTACCTGCTAGGTGGAAATATGTTGAGTAGGTAAGGTCACCGATTCTTTGTGTATCACTCAGGCACAATGGTTGAATAAGGAGCATCTGCCAACCCTTCCTACCCTATGAGTAGGAAGCATGCCTTCTACTTCCTGCTATAATGACCTGTAAAAGAATGAGCTTTACAAGTGTTTCCCAATTATTGAAAGGCAAGATTCCTTGTCACACCTCATTTGGACAGTTTAGCACCGCCAGTGTTTGACAGAGGAGTGATAGAAATGGAAGAGTGCCTTGCAATTACAGGATGCAGGCAGACACCATAATGGGAGGACACAGGGGGACAATTGCTTGAGGCCACATATATCACAGTGGCCTCATACATAGAGGGAGCCACATCAACAGTGGCCCTGCTGCTTTGTTCCCAGTTCATTTCTTTCAGAATCACATTGACTTTGTGCTCCATAAACTTAATGGAAAAAATCACCAGAAACAGAACCTTTACTGGTGGAAGCATCCTTTTGTCATGACAACATGAACTAATGTACGCCCAGAGGCAAAGCTAGGTGTAGCAACCCAGACAAACCACGTTTAGATGATGATGATAATTGATGATGATGATGATGTTTTTGTTGTAGTTACATCCCTCTTTTTTCTCTCCGAGGAACCCAAGGCAGCTTGCACAAGGGTCCTCCTCCTTTCCATTCTATTTTCAAAACTAACTTGCTTGGAAAGTCACTCTGAGGACTTTATCAGACCACCCCCCTAAACCCCGTTCTTTTGTCATCATAATATGGCCATTTTTACACCGGCAAAAGAACTCCACATGCCACACTTACCTCCTATCCCAGCAAAAGGCTTCCTGGCAATGAATGAGGAGTGAACTGAGCTCCTCTCACTTCCTCATTCAAAATCCCACGTATTCTCATGAGAATACATAGTATGGGAAGTTCAAAAATAAAAACTAAAATAAGATATTAAAAGTTACAAAAAGCAGCTAAACACACTACAAAGTCCCATGTAAACTGGGGAGGGTCATAAAAAGTGTGCCAGCTACCTGGATTTCACAATCTTACCTGGAAGTGTTCTCACTGGACCAACCATTCATGCTGCATTTGTGTGAGTACGATTGTGTGAAGTTTCAAACGCTGGTGATGTTGACACAAAAGCACCACAGGGATCAATTGATGGCTTGAGCCATCAATTAAAAAGTACAGGTTTTTCACAAAATATGGTTGCGAAAGGGCGCTGTCATGTGGTATGTGCACCCTTTCACGATCATTAGGCATCCTTATGATGCCTTATTTACCTTGTCTTATAACATCCTGAGAGTCAATGACTGATCCAAGATCCTACGGCTTGTCTATATGAAGCAATAAAACAGTGTTTCTCAACAAGGGTTCCCGGAAACCTAGGGTTCCCCAAGAGTAACTAGGGGTTCCCTGAGATATTGAGATTATGGGGAGAAAGCAATAGCACTATATGGAATAATGTTTATGCAGGGGTTCCCTGATACCTGAAAATGATTTCAAGGGTAAAAAGGATAAAAAGGTTGAGAAAGGCTGCAGTAAAATGTGGGTTGGAGTGCAGTAATGCCAGTTTGTAGCAGCTTCAATTTATCTCAGTGTGGGGTTTTTTTAAAGATCACAGGCATGTGAAGCTAGCCACTTTTGCTGTTCCAACAGGCATGTCTGTGAATCAAGATGGTGGGCACATATGAATTACTCGCATTTTTATTTACCTCGAGTTGCTGCTTCCAAACATTTTTTTAAAAATTAAATCCAAGGTGCGATCTTCCACTTTAACAAAGAAGCAAACAAAATAAAAAGGCTATTTTCTCACCTTAGTGCATGATTGCTATGGTGAAAATCCAACACGGTGGCTTTGGGCACTTGCCTTGTTAGCAAGCTTAGTCCCCCGTGTACATCTGACCAATCAGCTTTCCACTTCTGTTCTTATCGGGAATGCAGACCAAAGCGAGTCGATTGTGCCAACAAGTGGGAATGCACATTCCCCACAGAGCTTTTTTAAAATTTCAGGAAAAGCTGTGAAGTCTTTTCTTGCAAAGTTTTTGGAGTTTTTTGTCCCCCTCCTTCCGAATATGGCAGATTAATGCAGGATCCCATTAAGACAAATCGTATTCTCTTCAAATTCTATGAGGAATATTTTTGCCATTTAGACAACCCCCAAGTCATCTTCATAGATGAGCTCTTTGTGTCTTCAGAAGGCCCTGTGTGTGTGTGTGTGTGTGTGTGTGTGTGTACACACACACACACACAATCATTTGAAAATAAATCATAAAACTAAATCTCATCACAGACATTTTAGATAAATGTTTCCTTATAGCCTTGGAGAGCTCCTGTACCTTTATGGTTATGTAGAAGAGTGAATTTCAGCAGGTGTTGCTTGTTACCTGGATGTGTGACAAGCAACACCTGCTGAAATCCCCACTTCTACATAACCATTAAAACTACAGCAGGCATTTCCAGTTTTCAGTCTGGTGGCCCTATTGCCACCACCTAAAAATGAACTACTGTAATGGTTCAGTCATACTTGCATTGACTTACCCACAGTCAAGCATGAAAAAAACATGACAATTTCTGTTTCTGTTTCATCTATGAATAAAAATGATAATGGACATGTGGAAGATGAGATCCAGCTGTAGAAGTTCTGAGTGCAGTGTACATTTTTAAAAAACAGTTGGGAATAAAAGAATTTCAAATTGAAAGTTTTAAAGTTCTTTTTTTTTTTTTTAAGGAGAAAAGAGTCAGACAGTGGCCAAATAATTTAAATTTGGGTAAGCACTTCAAGTCCTACATCATCTATGTCCCTATGATTCTCTAGTGCCTTTTGTCTCTGTTGCACTGTTTGCTCCTATGGGGAACTATCCCAGATATAGCAAAAATGTAAAACAACTAGGGATTTTATCAGACCACCCCCCAAAAAGCCTGTTGTTTTCTGGCATAACTTTTCCATGTTTATGCCAGCAAAAGAACTTCCCATGCTGCATTTGCCTCCCCTCCCATCCAAAGGCTTCCCAGAAATGAACAAGGAAGTGAATAGAACTCTGTTCACTTCCTCGTTCAAAATCCCGCACATTCTTGCCAGAAGGCGCTTTAAAAATCCCCAAAACAACACACAAAAAGTTACACAAAACACACACACTTAAAAACTTACAAGTAAACTGGGGAGGGTGATAAAAAGTGTGTCACCTTACCTGGATGTCTCCCAGACATAGTCTAGATATGCTCGCCACCTGCATTTAGCCTGCTCATTGCTGGCCCCTGCAGGCTATAGCATACCACACTAACTCTTTATAGTATAAATTTCCAGTGATTGTATATCCCAGCACCCTGACGCTATTGATGGCTTAAGCCGTCCATAAAAAAGTATGATCTTTTGACTTGACATAAACACAAAAGGGCGAGGTCATGTGGTATGTGCACCCTTTCGTGTTTATGTGGTGTCATTATGACGCCGTATTTAGTGCAGTTGATAAATTCCTAGATGCCTATTAATGGGTCAATTAATGCTATCCAAGTAAGATACATTTTAAAGGCCAGCAATGATGCAATAACAAACAAATCAAAAAGTAATAGAACATTGTAGAATATTGTAAATTTAGCCTAATAAACTATGGCTTGAATCTAATTATTAGTCCCAATTAGATCCATTAAAACAAATTTACATAACCATTAAAGGTACAGGATCTCTCCAAGGCTATAAGGAAACTCTTAGCTAAAATGTCTGTGATGAGATTTAGTTTTAATGTTTTATTTTTAAATGATAGTCACCAGAGATCACCCCTAAATCTCAGGTTTTGGCCTTGAAATATCAAGTCCTAGGAGAACATGGGGCAGGGAAAAAGGATGACAGTGAGAAACAAAGGGATGGGGAAGGTGGAAAAAGACAAATGTTATGAGAAACTGCTCTGTAGACTGGTCAAATGACAAGAAAAAAGGTACTTGGCACTCCAGGCAGTGTGTCACTACATCATCAATTACTTGTTTTATTTTTGTCTTTGAGTGATAGAATTTGATGCAGAGAGCAGGATGAACGATAGGTAACAGCGTCTGCACTCATCACAGGCAATCCACATCTGGTTGAGAAGTGATATGATATCCATGTTTAAACATTTGAAGGGATGTCATACTGAGGATGGAGCAAGCTTGTTTTCTGCTGCACCAGAGACTAGGGCACAGAGCAATGGGCTCAACTAGAGATCAGGTGAAAAGAGATTCCACCTAAACATTAGGAAGAACTTCCTGATGGAAAGAGCTGCTCAACAGTGGAAAGTGCTGCTGCCTGGGAGTGTGGTGGAGTCTCCTTCTTGGGAGGTTTTTAAACAGACTGGATAGCCATCTGTAGGGAATGTATTCCTGCAGGGCAGGGGGCTGGACTAGATGGCCCTTGTAGTCTCTTCCAACTCTATGATTCTATGATTTCCAATTAAGGTTGGAGGTCAATCTGAACATGAATTTCCTGTTTTTTCATCCCTCTTGAGATGAGAAAAGCCATTTTCAGCCCAAAGAGCATTTTCAGGACTTTTGGTTTACTCAACAACTACTGCCTGACCTTGTATTTCAGGTCCAAGAGTGACCTCTTCCACTTTGGCACCCTGAACCCATCTCATGCAGTTCTGCTCAACGAAACCTGGAGCATCGGGGGCAATGATCGGAGCTTACGCTACCTGAGTGGCCTGATCTGCTATTTCCCTAGTGCTTGCCTCCTAAACAAAGAAGGCCAGCTGGTTTCCTGGATGCTTAGTGATCCGCTTGCATGCCTAACACATGCGTACACCCTTCCCCAGTACAGAGGGCAGCACTGTAATGCAATTGTGGGCCTGGCCATGGCCCGCAAGTTCCATGCTAATGGCTTTCCTGCATATGGTGGGGTTCTACCTGAGAACAAAGCTGCCAAAATGGGAATACTGAAATATCAGGGTTTCCATATCTTGCCTTTCACAAAATATGTACTTCTCTTCACACCAAGATGCTAAAGCCCAAGAAACAGGAGGCTATAACCCTTTTGCTCCCACAGCTTCAGACATCTGAGGAAGTGATATTTATAGCCAAATTCAACCATGGATATATTCAATATTACATTGCAAAAAAGGGGTATTATAACAGCATTTATAGGGGTTTCTTTTTTGCACTTCATAAGAACCAGAAATAGATGTGTTTCCTTTGCCTCCTTTTTAAAAAATGTTGTTGGTCTTGATGGTATTTCTGCTCCATTAACTGGCAATTCAATCAGGCCATGATGTTCTGAGAGGAGTGCCTTGCTACTAGTACTTTTTTTTTTTTTTTTGGTCAATATTGAAGGTGGCATGATCTACAGGTGATGTTCTGCTTCATATAACAAGACTTATCAGTTACATTGCTCCTAAAAATGTCTGCCTTCCTGAGATAAACACAAGTGATCTAGAATTGCTAATAGATGATTTAAGGATAGCTCAGCGCTAATAATCTGCATAGATTTGGAGGCTGATGAGAAGCTTTCCTTGACTGTCATTTGATAGGAGATTCTGGATAGACATCTATTCATTCATATTCAATGAATATACCACACATATTCATTGCCTGATACTGTATATTTTTCATGACAAAATATTCTTGCTTGAAAAAATGGTTGCTCATTTGATGTTTTTAATCAATGATATGAAAAAGATATCATTTGCGAAGTACATGTTCACTGGTTCTTTTCTTCACTAGTAATTTTCTTTGGTTTCACAGATGCACCTGATTGTCAGAGCCTAAATGCTTCATAACAGGGAGATAGAAAAAGAATGTTCAGTCACAAGCTACCATGGAATATGTTTTCAATGGTGGATTATTCCTGAATATGGCAGTTCTATTATTCAGCCATCATGGTCTTCCTATCTGTTAAGCTTTTTTCTTGTGGCACTGTTATTACACACATACACTGCCAGAAAGCTACCAGAGGTTTGTGGCAAAGCTGGTGAAATCTAGTGAAAGCTGAAACCTCAGGGAAGGAGAAACACATTGAAAACAAAGTGCAAATAGGTTTGACCATGTCTCTAAGGTAGAGTAGATTGGGCCTGTACCCAACATTCTTTCCCATTTCCCTGGGAACCAGTTCTGCTCAGTACCAGTCTACACACTCTTAGCTAGCCATTTCCACATAAGGCTAATTCCCACACACGTGATATGGAGGCACCACTTCATATTCAGCATAACCAATGGAAGCTCTTGTAAGCACTCATAAGCTAACATGGACCCAAAATTGCATTTTTAATTAGTTGTTATTTGCAGTCAAGTCAACCTTGATGCATGGCAACCCTATGAATGAGAGATCTCCGAGATCCCCGGCCATCAACTGCTCTGCTCAGGTCTTGCAAACACAGGGTTATGGCTTCCTTAATTGAATCAATCCATTTGTAGTGTGGTCTCCCTCTTCTCCTACTTCCTTCCACTTTACCAAGTATTATCATTTTTTCCAATGAGTCACATCGCCTTATGATACGTCCAAACTATGACAGCCTCATTTTAGTAAACTGCTTCTGGGGAGAGTTCAGGCTTGATTTGCTCTAAGAGCCGTTCATTTGTCTTTTTAGCTATCCATGGCATAGTACTATTGGGGATGAATCTACACAGGCTATATAAAGTGTCTTTACCTCAGTCCCAGTCGTGTTGAAACGCATGACATTCCTCTTCTTTTGAATGCCTGAGGGCTTGAAGGTGATTTTTAAAAAACCTCCCGTTTGCTTCACTGTTTTTGGGAAGAACTGGGTTTTTAAAATATGTATTTGAACCCCGAATTGGAACTGTGGTAGAACTGGGGATGGGGGTGGGGAGAGGGTGGAGCCAGGTTGGTGGGTGGTCATCTAGGTAAGATGATCACCTAGATCACCAGACATACCTGCCACAGAAGGGTAACTCCTTTGTTTGTATCAGCATCCAGAAAAGGCGGTGTTGCCTTTCGTTCTTTTTTTGGACTTGGTCTTTGTATGCACACATTCACAGGTCAGCATTTCACCTCCCCCTTCTCTGCCCACTTCATGGCACACATTTGCATGTCCACATTTTACCTCCCCTTTCTCTATTGGCTTCACTCTATAGAAGCGCAGATAGGTAACCAGAATGAAAGGAAAACAAAGGCTATTTGATTAAGGGAATATGTGAACATGTGCACATATTGAGGGAATACCCCTCCCAAAACCCCACAGCTGCTGCAGTCATGTGACCAGAGATAAAATGATATGGCAAACGCATGCCCACAGTAGAAACACCCCCTTGAACCGATGTGACTGCATAATGGGGTCTTGCATGGCTTTCCAATCTCATTTCAGTTTGGATTTTAAAATGACCTTAACAGATTGGAGAGCTGGGCAAAAACTAACAAAATTAATTTCAACAAGGAGAAATGTAAGGTACTACATTTAGGCAGAAAAAATGAAATGCAGAGTTACAGAATGGATGACACCTAGCTTGACTACAGTATATGTGAAAGGTGTCTAGGAGTCTTGGTAGACCACAAGCTGACCATGAGTCAGCAGTGTGATGCGGCAGCTAAAAAAGCCAATGCAATTCAGGGCTGCTTCAATAGGAGTACAATGTCTAGATTGAGGGATGTAATAGTACCACTTTATTCTGCTTTGATCAGACCTCACCTGGAATACTGTGTCCAGTTCTGAGCACCCCAATTCAAGAAGGATATTGACAAGCTGGAACGTGTCCAGAGGAGGGTGACCAAAATGGTGAAGGGTCGGGAAGCCATGCCCTATAAGGAACAGCTTAGGGAGCTGGGTATGTTTAGCTTGGAGAAGAGAAGGCTAAGAGGGGACATGATAAGAATATTTAAATACTTGAAAGGACATCATACTCAAGAGGAAGCAAGCTTGTTTTCTGCTGCTCCAGAGACTAGGACACGGAGCAATGGACTCAAACTATAGGAAAAGAGATTCCACCTAAACATTAGGAAGAAGTTCCTGATGGTAAGAGCTGTTCAAGAGTGGAATACACTGCCTCAGAGTATGGTGGAGTCACCTTCTCTGAAAGTTTTAGAACAAGCTGGATGGTCATCTATCGGGGTTGCTTTGACTACAGTGTATTCCTGCAAGGCAGGGGGTTGGACTGGATGGCCCTTATGGTCTCTTCCAACTCTTTGATTCTATGATTCTAGGGACTTTATCAGACGTGACAA
This sequence comes from Gambelia wislizenii, assembly GCA_030847615.1. Lineage (NCBI taxonomy): Eukaryota > Metazoa > Chordata > Lepidosauria > Squamata > Crotaphytidae > Gambelia > Gambelia wislizenii. The sequence goes on along the minus strand of JAUMIR010000001.1, from coordinate 338,043,989 downwards.
ATATGGCGTCATAAGGATGCCTAATGAGCGTGAAAGGGTGCACATACCATACGACATCATCCTTTTGTGATCATATATTGTTAAAAAGGCATACTTTTTAATTGATAGGCCAAGCTGTCAATAGATCAGCTGTGGCAGTTTTTTGCCAGCATCGCTGGTGTTTGAAACTTCACACCATCTTAATCTCATTAATACAGTGTCATTGGGCAAACACTTCCATGTGAGATTATGACAGCCAGATAGGGGATGCTCTTTTTATGACCCCCCACCCCCCTGTACTTGATACTTTGTGAGTGTCTTTTCATGCTTGTGTGTACTTTTTGTGGTTTATTTTTTGAAGTATTTTTGAATTTCCTGTGCTTGCATCTTCTTGTGAGAATCGCTGAGATTTGGAACCCAAAAGTAAATGGAGCTCCAGTCATGCTCCGTTACTGCTGGGGATGCCTCTTTTATGCTGCTCAAGGTAAGTCTGGTCGGGGGGTGTTCTTTTGGTGGCATAAAAGCGTTTAAAAATATGCCGGCAAAAGAACTTTTACGGAGGGTGATATGATAAAGTCCTAGGTGTGTGTGAAAATTTGTATTATAGCATTCTCCAGATCTAGCAGAACAAATGATCAGTACAAATGGAGAAACTGGCATATATAGTTTAATTCCAGCAACATTTCTAAGAAGAATAAAATAAAATAATTTTCAAGCTGCTGGAGATAATTTTAAACTTCTATAAATAACCAGTTCCTTACCCTTTTTACTACACAATCAGCAAGAGATATCCTCAGATTAATTTGTCCAGCAGTGCGAAATTTCAAAACAATCTATTAAGCTATTTTCTGAACATAAGCTATGAAATCTACTCCTACCTTTCAGTTTCTGGTTATAATAGAAGAACGTAATTCATCCAACTTATCAGTTAGACAGGACTACAATCTATTACACAGCTCTAACATATCCGATTCAACCACTTTTTTGCTAAACTAAATTGTCCCATATGTTGAAACTTTCCTCAGAAGTGAGTTGCTCCAATCCCCTGATCATTTTGGATGCCCCCTTCTGCACTTGTACAATATCCTTATAATGGATGAGATGAACATGCAAAGAGAATCAAGGAGCCTTGAAAAGACCATCACTTTGTCCACAACAGACAAGTTGGAGCTAAATGCATTTTATTACATTTCACTGGATAACATCTACTGTTGATTCAGAGGTCCCATCTACATGAGGGGTAAAAAAATCCATACAGGGGGTTAAAAATCTGAAAAGGCAGCTGTTCGCAAGCGTACGATCTGCCTACATGATTTTTTTAGACCCCCTAAATTCCTCATGACCCCCTGGCCCAGCTGGCTGCAGCGAGAAATCTACCCAGTGGTTTTAAATCTCTCACCGCCTATTTCTTTTATTTAAAAAGCTCCCTGTGATGCAGACAGTCATTATTACATCTTTACAAGATAAAATAAAAATGAATAAAAGTAAAAATCTCCAATTACCGGACTTGTTGGATACTTGCGTAGCCAGGAATCCAACATGGAGGCCGCTGCCAATTCCCCTATTTGCTAGCCCCACCCCCTCTACTCGGCCAGCCAATCAGATTACACTGCCTGTTCATATCTGTGCAAACAGGAGTGTACAAATGATCGCTCGTTCAATAATCATATGGATTTTTCCAAAAGATCCAGATGAAGCCCCAGATCCACTGCTCATGGACCTTAGGGTGAGTTTTGCCACCCCCTCTCTGAATGACTCATCTGTGTTTGAACGGCCACCTGTACAGATCTTCAATCTTTTGAATGCCATTCGGAATTTTTTTGCCATATAGACAGGGCCACAGAAAGAGCTTATCAACTTATAAAAAAGGGATAGGAGAAACCTTAGTAGATCAAGCACCGACGGTCGGTGACAAAGCAGACTGTCATAAGCTTCTATCTACAACATCTCATCCCCTTTACAATTCACTGTTGTTGTTTTTATAAAATTACAGCAAACCTTTTCATTTTGCATTTTATTACCAAACAAAACAAACACCATCCTGAATCAAGTCTCAAAGCATTCAGGAGAAAGAGGGGATGAGAAAAGGCTAGCTTTAGAACAAATATAGATTTTTAAAATTGTGTTGTCTGGTGCTTGCTTGGATAGCATTACAACAGATGGTCTTGTACGACGTTAGACTTTTTCGGACAGTGATTTGTAATGCAAGAAGGCTCATCCCTCTTGCAAGGCTGCTGCACGGCAGGGGGGCCGTTTCGGATGATGCTGTCCCCCTGCCGATACTGTTCCGGAAGAGCTGGGAGGCTGCAGCGCCATATTTGGCCATTTCCTAATCATGGTCAACTTCCATGATTAGAAAATGGCCAAATATGGCACTGCAGCCTCCCAACTCTTCCAGAACAGAATTGGCAGGGGGATGGCATCATCCGAAACGGCCCCCCTGCCGAACAGCAGCTTTGCAAGAGGGACGAGCCTTCTTGCGTTACAAATTGCCGTCCGAAAAAGTCAATTATCAGACACATCAAATACGGTGTCATACTTATACCACATACATGCAAAAGGCCATGCATACCAGACAATGTTGCCCTTTCACGTTTATGTACTGGCCAAAACCCGTCGTATTTTATTGACAGGTCAAGTCATCAATTGATCTCCGTGGCGCTTTTGTGCCAGCATTGTCAGCATTTCACGTCTAAGAGGTGGCGTGAGGCTGGAGTGTTCAGCGAGGGCGTAGCCTTGAAGGATGGGAGTACAATGTCCTGGTTGAGATTAAAAGAAGAGACCACCTTGGGCAGGAATGCAAGATCCGGTCAAAGAACCACCTTGTTCCCATGGAACTGGGTGTATGGGGAATTCGCCCTGAGGGCGCATAGTTCGCTTGCTTGCCTAGCAGATGTGATGGTGACTAGGAAGGCTGTTTTGAGGGACAGGAGACAGATGTCCACTGTCTTGAAGGGAGGGTGTGATATAGCCTTAAGAACTAGCTGCAGGTCCCTTGATGTGACTGGGCCACTGGTGGGTGCAAGTTCTTGTAGTCCTGAAGAAAACGTCAAACCAGCGGGTCTGTGAAGCAAGAGCCCTTATCCAGACGCTGGAGATTAGAGGAAACCACAGCCACATAGGTTCATGCTGATGAAAGTGAGATGCCTTTCACTGACAAAGAAGTCAGGAAGTCAAGGAGGAGCAGGATTGACGCCTCTGCTGGGGAGACTTCTTTAGCAGCTAGGAAGTCACAGAATTTCTGCCATTTGTAATGGTATGACTTTAGCGTGGAAGGGCGCTGAGCTGCTTGGAGTATGGATTGTCCAGAGTCTGATAACCACTCTAATGGTCTATGAACCATGCCGTTGGATTGATTGTTTCCAGATCCAGATGGGAGACTTGTTCATTCTGTATAGACAAAAGGTCCTTCCGTAATGGAAGGTGGTGGAAGCAGTGCCTGGAGAGGAGGAGAAGGGGGGAGAACCAACGTTGCCTGGGCCACCACGGCATTATTAGTATGCAAGTTGATCTGTCCCGCTTGAGCTTGGCTACAACTCTGGAGAGAAGTGGGAATGGGGGAAACGCGTACAGCAGGGCCCCTGTCATTTGTACCTGAATGCATTCCCCAGGTTCCTGTGGGATGTCCGTTGTCTTAAGTAATAAAGGTTGCACTTTGCGTTGAGATGCGACTCAAAGAGGTCAATTGATGGTTAGCCCCACTGTGCAAAGAGGGTAACTAGGATGTCCTGGGCTAAAGCCCACACCTGGTTGCTCCTGGTTCAGCAGTTGCTCCTGGTCCAGCTCAAGGAGTTCGCAATGTCATTCTTTTCCCCAGCTAGGTGTATGGCCTTCAGGAATATGCCTCAGGATATGCACCAATCCCAGATTTGGGTTGATACGTCTATGAGGGTCCTGGATCTGGTTCCTCCCTGCTTGTTGATGTAAAAGACCGTGGTGGTATTGTCTGAAACCACTTGGACCACCCTGCCCTGTAATTCGAAGGCCTTCAGAGTCTTGAACACCGCTAGGAGCTCCAGAGCGTTGATGTGAAGGTCCATTTCCATCGGTGACCAAAGGCCGTGGATGGTCAGGCCATGGGAGTGTGCACCCCATCCTGTTGTGGATGCATCTGTTGTCAGAGACCCAGATGGGTGGGGAATTTCGAAGGGTAGACCACACTTTACATTTTGTGGAAGGGACCACCACTCCAGTTGCCTGAGTATTGGCCAAGGGATGGACAGCCACTTCAAAGGATCATCCCACATTGAATTGAAGGATTGGAGGAACCATGACTACAGGGGGCGCATTCGCAGTCTTGCAAAGGGAGTCACCACTGTGGTAGATGCCATGTGATCCAGAATCATCTGGATGAGATGTGCTGTTATTCTCCTCCACACAATGCAGTGATTTATCATGTCCCACAGCACCATGAAGTGTTCTTCTAGGAGAAACGCTCTGCCCTGGATGGAGTCCAGTTGGGCCCCAATGAACTTCGCAATTCTTGATGGGACCAGGTATGACTTGTCCATGTTGACAAAGAGCCCCAAATTTCAAAGGAAGGAGATTGTGACCGCTATGTCTCCTGCTACCTTCTCTTTTGAAGGTCCCATGATCAACCAGTCGCCCAGATATGGGAAGATTATGATGCTTCTCATGTGAAGATGGGTGATGACTGGAGCTATGCATTTTGTGAACACTCTTGGGGCAGTGCAAAGACTGAATGGGAGTGCTTTGAAGCCATACATCTTGGGACCAACTGCAAACACTAGGAATCTTCTGTGAGGTTCTGCTATTGCGATGTAGAAGTATGCATCTTGAAGATCGATGGTGGCAAACCAGTCTCCTACATGGAGGAAGAGGAGGATAAAGGAAAGGGTGACCATTTTGATCTGTTTGGGTACAATAAAATGGTTCACCTCTCAGAGGTCCAAGATAGGGTGTAAGCCACCATCTTTCTTGTTGACGAGGAAGTAGCAGGAGAAAAAGGAATCTCCACATTGGTACCAGTGGTCCTCCTCTATAACCTCTTTTTGTAGTAGGGACTGAACCTCTTCTTTGAGATTTTTGGAAGGAGGAGTAGATTTGAGTGAGCCTGTGGGGGGTAGGTTGTCAAATTCTATGAAGTATCCATTTTAGATAATACTGAAGACCCATGAGCCTGAAGTGATTGCACTCCACTGATGGTAAGCAGCGAGGAGCCCATCTGATGGTGACTGGGTTGGCGGCATGGAAGGCAGGGCCATGTAGTCAAACCCTTTGCTTAGAGGGCTCAGGCTTTTTCTTTTGGAACTGAGACTTATTTTTTGCAGGAGCCTGGAACTTTCTCTGATATGGAGCATAGGCCTAAGCGGGATGTTGAGAGCGGGATGTTGAGAGTGGGATGTTGGAGGACTGAACTTTCTGTGTAAGGAAAGTGGAAAATGCTGTAGAACCGTGAACCTGAGGTGGGGCCAGGAGGAGTGATGCCAAAGCGTTTTGCTGTTGTACGCATTTTGTGTGTATGCTCCAACTTAGTGTCTGTCTCCGCGTGGAAGAGACCAGCTGCATCGAACGGAAGGTCTTCATGTCAGGGTATGCCAATTTTCATACTAAGTTGTGACTGGATGAAGGTATAGCAAAGTGGCAGGTGGAGTCCATGATAATAAGCCAGCTCCAGTAATTAATGATGCAGTCAGCCAATTGGGCCAGGTGGACTTGATAGCCACTTAGTAGTGTATAACTGCATTGGGAGTCTGCTTGGGGTATAGAGAGTGTATTACTCTCTATGCTGGTTAGAAGCCTGTTGTTGGGAAGTAAGGTTTTCTCCTTGCTATGAAGATATAGTACTGCAGGTATGCAGGAAGTTATGCAGTACTGTTTTTGTGCCTAGCCATGATGCTATATTCTTTGTTTTTGCATGTTTTTTTTTTTTTTGGTCTTACACTCAGCTGAGTAAAGCTCTATTTTTTCACTCCACAACTCTGCTGTACTATTTTGTAACACGCCCAACACTTCAATCATCGTCTTGGACATGGAAAAGAGGCCGGATGAACGGAGCCAAATGTGCTTCCAGACAGCAATGGAGCTGGCCAGGATCTTCCCTGTGTAATCAGTCATATGCTTAACTGACTGCCGTTGGTAGTCTGCTAAGGCGATCCCATCATTCTTTGTAGTGTGCACCAAATCCAGATCTTGTTGGGGGAGTTTGTCCAAATAGGTGGATATCACATCCCAAAGGTGTCTCTGATATGCCCCCATGCAAGCAATGTAATGTGCTATCTTCATAAGGAGGCAAGCCGAGGAGTAAAATTTTTCACCCATAGCGTCCAACTTTTGTCCTTCATGTTCTGTGGGTGAGGAATGGATTTTGTGAGAAGTGTGTATCTGAGCTGTGTCAACTATGATGCAATTAGGTTTTGGATGCATGGCCAACCAGGGAACCGCCTCATCAGAGACTCTGTAGAGATGTTCAAGCCTCTTGGATGTTGGAGGTACAGAAAAAGACGTGCTCCAGGCTGACGTAGCGATGCTGAATGTAAGGCAGAGGAGGGGCTTGCCTTTGGAGGTTGTGAAAGAGGGGGTCATCCACATGCATGTCTGGTACTGCTGCAGGTAGCCCCAGAGACACTGCCATCCAGTTCACGATCCCAGCAAATGAACGGACGTCATCTGTCGGGGAGGCAGGTTCAATTATCGCACCCTTACGCTGAGGTGAAGGCTTGGGTGAAGGGGTGTCCTCATCTGATTCGTCCGACTCATGATCTGGGGTTCTCACAATCAACGCCGTCAGAGGTTTCGCTTGCCCCACTGCAACAGTGGAGGGAGATTCCCCAGGATTGGTGGGTTTCGGTGAAGGTGACCTCTTGGCAGGAGATTGTGGGGAGGGACATCTCGGGACCCTTTTCTGAGGAGACTTAGGCCTCCAAGGAGATTCCACCACCACTGGATGGCTGGACTTGCGCTGTCAATGGCATTCCTCTGGAGAGTGGGGGCAACCCTGTCTATCCCGATCCTCCTTACGGAACTGAGGAGAGTGTTCGTAGTGGTACCGCCTGGCATATGGTACTGGTGATGGTTCCTCAAAGTATACTGGTCGGTATAAGAGGCTCTTGGTGATGGCCCATCAAAACGGTACCAATCGTACCAGTCCCACTATTTGTCTTCGTACCACACAGAATCGTCTGTGTCTTGAGAGCTACAGGACATGAACGCGACAGATGCATGCGTGGTCTTGGCGAACGGGAACGAGAGACGGAACAGGACCTGTGTCTTGGAGATCTTGGTAACAGTGATTTAGAGCGTGGTTTTGGAGAAGGCATCTTTGTCTTATGCGGGACCTCTGGCATTGGTGAGCGACGAGGCAAGCGGGAGCGTAATCTCTGTGTCAGAGAAGAGTGTGAGCGATGGATCAGTGTCAAAGGGGAGCAAGACCTGGATTCTCGGTGTCCTCTTGATCGGGACCAGGAGCGGAGTCGAGACTGGGATCGATGCCGGGAGCCAGAACAGGATCGAGAAGCAGAACGGGACCGAGAGCGGTGCACCAACTGAGGCTGAGACTGTGAGCAGGACCAAGAACAGGACCAGGCCTGATGTTAATCCATGGAACTGATGTCCAATGGTGAGCTCGAACATGAAATCCTGATGATTCTGACACCAAGGGACAACTCATCTGCTGCCTGTGCCACTGTGTAAATAGACTCCCCTTCCCGATGTCATTCTGGAGATGGTATCGATAAAGCCTCTTTGCCTGAGGCGATACTGGAGAGCCTTCTACCATCTCCTCTCTGGACTTCTTTGTTTTAGGGTCATGAGATTGGCGAGCTGGTTGTTTGGTCTTTTTATGCTCCCAAGACTGGCCTCTTCTGGGGGACTCCTTTCTCCCAGCAGCCATGACTTTCTTCAATGAAGGGTCCTTCACTCTGGTCACCTTCTGAGGAGATTCCAGTACTGACTCCATTTGCACCAACTTCACTCCACTCAATGAGGTTCTGGGATCGTCGGGACAGGGTCGAACGGTACCATTGTCTCTCACACGAGTCAACATCAGGACTCTTGGCAGAGGTTTTTGCCTGTACCAAAATGGAGCCCTTTTTGGTTGGGCCACCTGGTGACTTAGAGGTGGATCCCGAACCCAAGGCCTTCCTCGACACCAAAGCCAATAGGGTCTTCTCGTAGAGCTGAGTTTTAAACCTCTTGTCTTGGCTTTTCCTGGCCTGTGGAGTGAAGGCCTTGCAATGCCTGCATGAGACTATATCATGGGCTTCTCCAAGACAGAAGAGGCACTTGGAATGACTGTCAGATTCGGTCATTTTAGCAGAGCATTGGGAGCAAGATTTAAAGAAACTGGCCCCAGACATTCTCAAGGAAGAAGAAGAACACAGTACCATCCAATCCAAGGTCAGAATCCAGTCATATCGGTCAAATCCAGAAGAGATGAGAGGACTAATGTGGTGTTGATGGAATCTGAGTCAATAATACAGTCAGTCCAATCCTAGAAAAAACAAATCCATAGGGAGCAGGGAAGAGAAGCGTCAAAGTCCAGTCCTAGGTTGGTAGATAATGGGGGGGAAAGTGCCCAAATTGGGAAAAATAGAACAATGAGGCTCAGTAGAAGTTCCTTCAGTGCTTTCCCTGTGGGGGAAAAAAAGGAACTGAGCAGTTGGTGAGAGGGATAGGCTTATATACACCAGGGGTGAGGGGGACAGTCCTACCGCCCCAAAGTTTAAAATGACGTGCAAGAAGTTTCTGAAGTGCTCTGTGCAGGTGCAGGATTAACCCATTGTGTGTATTCACAGAGACCCCAAAGAGAACCTATTCTACTTTTCTACATGTACATGTTCTCATATGTCTAACATGTTATCCATTTATCCATACACAGGGATATGTTACTTCTGTACAACTCTAGTAGATGTGCAGATGACTGTGATAGTCAGCAGTGAAGACATGTGTGTCATTCTTTCACCTGTGTTATTTCAAATATGTCTAAGCCTGATGCCTGCTCATGATCAAGGGTAACATAGTCTCAAAGCAAACTCTGCTAGCAGCTATATTGAAGGATAATGGAAGCAAGAGGCTGTTGAAATCCACACATAGGTTTCCACACCTGATTATCATGGTTCGTACCTTATAGACTCATCAGTTCCATGTCTTCAATAGCATGTACCAACCAATTTGACAGCTTTTCATAATCTAGTTAGAATTTAATATCCAGGTCTACACATTTCCCAGTTAACTTGCATAGAAACCATCCTGCAATGTGACTTGAATATTATTTACCTTCATGGAACAAGGGCTTTGTGCACCCTCCAGCCTTATACACTTTAAAGATAAGTCTTTTTTTAAAGGTTGGCAGCTCATAATTGGCTAGGTTTGTGTTATGCATTAACAGAGACATGGACTCACAGAAACAAATTATTGTTTTTAGGAGAGAGAGTATATTTTTGCCCTATAATTTATAAGTGCTCTTTCACATCAGCACAGTGGACAGGAACTGTCCTGTCCTGCTATAGGAAAGTGGCTTCTGTGACATACAGACTTGTAGCATCATGAAAGTGGGTGGATGCTATTATGGAACAGCTGCTGTACTGTTGGGTGGGGGGGAATCCCGATTGCCTAGTCATCACCACATATCAAATCTATGAGGATAAACAGAAAAGAGCTGGAAATTTGCCATCTGTGCAGTATGGAGAAACATAAACTCTTTAGAGAACGGCATATTAGATTTCAAGAGCTCAAATGCTAAAATAGTCTGGAAGCACCAGCAAAAGAAAAAACACTGGCGAAGACCTGAACTAAATAGGTTGATTATAAGTTTGGAAACAGCAGGAGTCAAGATAACAGTGGGGCAGTTAGTTTGATTTTTGGCTGATTGACATTGGCCAATCAGGATATAATCACAAATCTAAAGTAGAATTAGCTAAGACACATTGGAAACGGCTTAATGCAGTGTAAATGTGTAAATTGCTATTGCTTAAAAAACAAACAAATTGTAAGCCGCTCTGATAGCCTTTATGGCTGAAGAGCGGGGTATAAATACCTAATTTTTTTAAAAAAAGAATTTTAAAAAAATACATTCAGGATTTAAGAGGCCAACCTTATGGCTGGATAACCTTTAGGGTCCACATTCCAGAATGGGCATGGCCAGAGCCAAAGTGGGCCAAACCAGAGTCAAAGTGAGTGTGGTTTACACAGTGGGTAGCATTTGAAACAAGATCCACAAGCCTTCAGTGTGCAGGTTCCCCACCCCTGTTTTAGCAGATTAGGTATGACTAGTCACAGACATTCCTGTCAGCTCTAAGAACTGTTTAGAATTATGTGTACCATTTCCACATCTGTCAAGTGGTGATGCGAGGCTGAAAAGACCCATTCAAACTTTATCTGCATATGATTCTTGGTTGAAATTTAGTCTTTGGCAAACAGCTTTAATTAGGACAAGAATTAGAGAAAGAATTGCTTGCGGATGAGTTGGGGTGATTCCAGATAACGTTTTTATTATGCCATCACTCTGATTCTTTCACTGAATTTTACGGGAGCTTCAGACAACCACATGCCTTTCACTTATAAGGCTCTCTTATTTTTCTACTACTTCGTCAGCTTTTTCCTTACCATGGAAAACTGATCAAGAAGAAAAAGATAGGATATAAGCACTATAACATTTGATGACTTGTCTGGAAATGGTCAGAGCCTTTAGTGTACATGTGCACTGCCTCATTTATTGAATTTTACAGGAGGCCCAGAAAACTGCAATCCTGTCTTGTGTTCCCATCACTTCTTATTTTTACTTTTTAAGAATGCTGTTTAAAATTTTGGCTGTAGGAGCCTTACCTCTCCTGTTCCATCTCTGGCCCTGAAGGAACCAGGTATTAGTAGCTTCCTTACGAGGAATTCCTCAAACATTTTTTAAAAACCTTTATAAGACATAGGGAACATTCTCTAGTACCACCATAGCCAATTCAAAGCAGCAAGAAACAGACAGAAACAACAATGACAACAACACTTTCCAGAAGCTGCAGAATGAAAGATTCTTCCCCAATCTGTGGAAGAATACACAAAAAATATGATGTCTAGTTTTGATATTGTTTTATCCAACTACAATGTTTCCCTTGCTTAAATCTATGGGGAAAGAAATGAATGGGCATCACTTCCCCAGACTCCCCCAGGCTGCCTTTTTTTGACAAAAAAAAAATATTGTCTTTCCTGAAGTACTTCACACTACACAACTATAGCAATGATTCCATTTTACTGTTGTAACTGCATCCATCCTATGATAGCCTGGGATTTGTAGTTTGGTGAGGCACTAGAGCTCTCTTGCTGAGAATTCTAAATGTTCCTCCTTCAACTGCAAACTGCAGGATTCTATAGGATGGAATCACAGTAGTTAAATTGGAATCACAGCATTATAATTGTGTGGTGTGAAGGGGCTCCTAGAAGCTTACAAGAGTGGTGATTCATCTTTTAAATAGGTTGCAAGACCTCTCTGCACAAAAAGTCATTGGACTTCTGGTGACATGTTTTCAATTGTTTTCCATCTCTCTATATAAAACTCTTGGGTATGTTACCTTTCCCAGTGTGCTGATTGGCTGTTCAGGAAACACACCTAACCAATCACCACTCACATGCAAATTCCCTCTCCACCTCACAATCTACTCCTGCCACTCAATCTGTGGTCCAGATTGGGACCCAGATAGTCAACTGGTGGTGGCAGCAGTGGGGCTGCCTGCAACGGGACCCAGGCAGTGGCAGGGCAACAAAGCAAGTCAGCACTTTCTGGGGAAAGTGGAATGCTGAAAAGGGGGAGGAGGAATTTAAAAATCCACGAGCCTACCTTACAGGGTTGTTGTGAGGTCTGCTGGGAGTTTTTTGGGGAGTTTTTTAACGGTGTATGTTACACAGGGTACAGCTTGTGTGTGTGTGTGTGTGTGTGTATTTCCTGCCAGAGAGAAGGAGAGCAGCTTCTGGACAGCAAGTTTCCTGCCAGTTTCCTGCCAGGGAGAAGAAGGAAGCAACTTCTGGACAGCCATTCTGACTGGGGAGATTGAATTTTTTTAAAAAAACTGTTGGGAGAGGCTGCTTGTTGCTGAGGGGCTTGAACTTCTGACCTTGCCCTTTTACCCTCAAGAGCCTTCCTGTGAGTCACACCTGTGAGTCATTAGGGGGAGGAGATGGGAGCCTAGCTCTATATAAGTCCTTGCAGAGGCTTTCCAGGCCAGTTTCCTGCCAGAGAGAAGGAGAGCAGCTTCTGGACAGCAAGTTTCCTGCCAGTTTCCTGCCAGGGAGAAGAAGGAAGCAACTTCTGGACAGCCATTCTGACTGGGGAGACTGAATTTTTTTAAAAAACTGTTGGGAGAGGCTGCTTGTTGCTGAGGGGCTTGAACTTCTGACATTGCCCTTTTACCCTCAAGAGCCTTCCTGTGAGTCACACCTGTGAGTCACACCTGTGAGTCATTAGGGGATGGAGCTGGGAGCCTAGCTGTATATAAGTCCTTGCAGAGGCTTTCCAGGCCAGTTTCCTGCCAGAGAGAAGGAGAGCAGCTTCTGGACAGCAAGTTTCCTGCCAGGGAGAAGAAGGAAGCAACTTCTGGACAGCCATTCTGACTGGGGAGACTGAATTTTTAAAAAAAACTGTTGGGAGAGGCTGCTTGTTGCTGAGGGGCTTGAACTTCTGACATTGCCCTTTTACCCTCAAGAGCCTTCCTGTGAGTCACACCTGTGAGTCACACCTGTGAGTCATTAGGGGGTGGAGCTGGGAGCCTAGCTCTATATAAGTCCTTGCAGAGGCTTTCCAGGCCAGTTTCCTGCCAGAGAGAAGGAGAGCAGCTTCTGGACAGCAAGTTTCCTGCCAGTTTCCTGCCAGGGGGAAGAAGGAAGCAACTTCTGGACAGCCATTCTGACTGGGGAGATTGAATTTTTTTTAAAAACTGTTGGGAGAGGCTGCTTGTTGCTGAGGGGCTTGAACTTCTGACCTTGCCCTTTTACCCTCAAGAGCCTGAGGTGCAAGCCTAACGGCGCGCAAATTTCAGTAACCAAACAAAAATACAGCAGACCTAAAAGTACAGGTTACCATTCTCAGCGTTAACTAAGAGTTCTTAGATTACCTAAAAGCTCTCATCATGGACACTGAGGGGACTGCAGCAGTCACTTGCAACACTTGTGCGATGTTTGTATTCTTGTCTACAGATGTGGAGAACTTCACATGCACCAAATGCAAGCTGGTAGCCCTCTTGGAGGAGAAAGTACAGCAGCTGGAGACACGGGTAGCTACACTTCAACAGATTCGTGAGCAAGAGTTTTTCCTGGACAGAACAGAACGAACAGTCTTGGATGGGGACCGCACAGAGGAAGTGGCTGTGGAGGAGAGGGTCACTTCACGGACACAGGAAGTAGACAGCTGGAGGAATGTCACACACAGAACAAGAAAATCCAGGGATTCTTCCAGCAGCTTGCAGCTACAGAATCGATTCGAAGCCCTTTCCCTTATCAAGGACAACGAGGAAGAACAGCATGGACAGACTTCAGGGGTAGAGCAGGGGACCTTGAGAGGACCACCACAAGGAACAGCAGCTGCGAAGCCTCAGCGGAGGCGTGTGGTGGTGGTGGGGGACTCCTTGCTGAGGGGTACAGAAGCAGTGGTATGTGGGCCTGACAAGATGACTCGGGAGGTGTGTTGTCTCCCTGGGGCAAAGATCTGTGATGTGACCGAGAGGCTGACAAGACGCTTCAAGCCTACGGATCATTACCCCTTCCTTTTGGTCCATGTGGGAACCAATGATACTGCAAGGCACAGCTTTCCCAAGATCAGAAGAGATTATGAGGCCCTGGGGAGGAAGCTGAAAGAAATGAACGCACAGGTGGTCATCTCGTCTCTTCTGCCAGTTGAAGGGCATGGTCCAAGAAGGGAGAGGAAAATAGCCGACGTAAACAACTGGCTCCGTAGATGGTGTCGCCGAGAACAAATTGGATTCTTGGATCATGGACTGCGCTTCCATGCGGGGGGACTTCTGGCAAGAGATGGGGTGCATCTTACAACAGTTGGAAGAAACATTTTTGCCAACAGTCTCAAGAATTTGATCAGGAGGGCTTTAAACTGAGTCAAATGGGGGAGGGAGACAGTATTCTGGAAGGCAAAAGGGCTGGAGAAAATAGTCAAACTGTCATAGAGGGAACAAGGCAAACAGTGCAAGGACCCAACAGTGGGAGGCAAAAAAACTTGCACAGGGAGCAAGTAAAGGGAACACATGGTCTCAGATGTCTCTACACTAATGCACAGAGCATGGGAAATAAGCAAGATGAACTTGAACTCCTTGCACTACAAAACAAATATGATATAATAGGCGTTACTGAAACCTGGTGGGATGAGTCTCATGATTGGAATGTAGGAATAGAGGGGTATAACCTTTATAGGAGAAACAGGCCAAACAGGAAAGGAGGAGCAATAGCATTATATGTCAGGGATATTTACACCAGTGAAGTGATCCATGACATCAATACTGGAAGCCAGGTGGAGAGCATCTGGATAAAAATTAAAGGGGAGGGAAACAACAGGGATGTTATTGTGGGACTCTACTACAGACCCCCAAATCAGACGGAGGAATTGGATGTTGCCTTTCTAGAACAGATGAACATACATGCAGAAAGGAGAGATGTAGTAGTGATGGGTGACTTCAACTATCCTGATATTTGCTGGCAATCTAACTCAGCCAAAACTACAAGGTCTAGCAAATTCCTTACATGCCTGGAAGACAATTTCATGGTCCAAAAGGTGGAAGAGGCAACAAGGGGTCAGCTATTTTAGATCTGATCCTAACCAACAGAGACGACCTGGTTAATGGGGTGCAAGTGGTGGGATCCTTAGGTGAGAGTGATCATGTTCTCCTGGAGTTTGTTATACAATGGAAAGGAGAAGCCAGGCATAGTCAGACACGCATTCTTGACTTTAGGAGAGCTGATTTCAATAAACTCAGGGAAATACTGGGGATGATCCCATGGTCAAGAATACTAAAAGAGAAGGGACCTCAAGACGGATGGGACTTTCTCAAAAGGGAGATACTGAAGGCACAATTTCAAACAGTACCATTGAGGAAGAAAAATGGGAGGTGTCTCAAGAAACCAGGATGGATGACTAAAGAACTTTCAATGGAGCTAAGTTTTAAACGGAACATGTATAGGAAATGGAAAAGGGGGGAAATCACCAAAGAAGAATTCAAACAGATAGCGAACATGTGTAGGAGTAAAGTCAGAAAAGCTAAAGCGCAGAATGAGCTCAGGCTTGCTAGGGAGGTTAAGAACAATAAAAAGGGTTTTTTTGGGTATGTCCGCAGCAAAAGGAGGAAGAAGGAAATGATAGGGCCGCTACGTGGAGAAGATGGCAAAATGCTAACAGGGGACAGAGAAAAGGCAGAATTACTCAACACCTTCTTTGCCTCAGTGTTTTCAGAAAAGGAAAAGGAGGACCAACCTGAGGAGAATGGAACAGAGGACACAATAGGGGAAATCCAGCTCAAAATAAGTAAAGAGGTAGTACAGGAATACCTTCTTAATCTAAATGAATTTAAATCTCCAGGACCAGATGAACTACATCCAAGAGTATTAAAAGAGCTGGCAAATATAATCTCAGAGCCATTGGCAATAATCTTTGAGAACTCCTGGAGAACAGGAGAAGTCCCAGCAGACTGGAGGAGGGCAAACGTTGTTCCCATCTTCAAAAAGGGGAAAAAAGAGGATCCCAACAACTATCGTCCAGTTAGTCTGACATCAATACCAGGGAAGATTCTAGAACAGATCATTGAACAGAGAGTCTGTGAACATTTAGAAGGCAATGCCATAATCACAAAAAGTCAGCATGGGTTTCAGAGAAACAAGTCATGCCAGACTAATCTGATCTCTTTTTTTGATAAAGTTACCGGCTGTCCTTGAACAAGCAGGGATCACCAGCATTGAGGCCATGATATTGAGAACACAGCTGCGCTGGGCAGGGCACATTTCTAGGATGGAGGACCATCGCCTCCCAAAAATACTACTCTACGGTGAACTCGCCACGGGTCAGCGTGGGAGGGGCGCTCCAAAAAAGCGATACAAGGACTCCCTGAAACAACATCTCAGGCTTGGCCAGATTGATCACCAACGGTGGTCCGCCCTGGCCTCACATCGGGAGGCATGGAGACGCAATATCCACAATGCTGCAGCCTTATTTGAGAACTCACGACGAACAAGTCTTGAAGAGAAACGACAACGCAGAAAGAATCACAACCCAAAAACATCACCCAAGGAGACCTTCTGCTGCACTTTTTGCAACCGGACTTGTTTGTCTCGGATTGGCCTTTTTAGTCATCAGCGCGCTTGCAGAAGGCGCGGGATGAGTCCTTCCTGAATCTTCGTTTGCGAAGAAAAGCCAGAGAGAGAGAGACCAGCTTGGTAGATGAAGGGAATGCTGTGGACATTGCATACCTTGATTTCAGTAAGGCCTTTGACAAGGTTCCCCATGACATTCTTGCAAACAAGCTTGTAGAATGTGGGCTAGACAAGTTAACTGTTCAATGGATTTGTAATTGGTTGACCGGCCGAACCCAAAGGGTGCTCAGCAGTGGCTCCTCTTCGTCTTGGAAAGATGTGACCAGTGGGGTGCCACAGGGTTCTGTCCTGGGCCCAGTGCTATTCAACATCTTTATCAATGACTTAGATGAGGGAATTCGGGGCATACTTATCAAATTTGCAGATGACACCAAATTGGGAGGAGTAGCTAATACCCTAGAGGACAGGATCAAAATTCAGAATGACCTGGATAGAATGGAGAGCTGGGCCAAAGCTAACAAAATGAAATTCAATATGGAGAAATGTAAAGTACTGCATTTAGGGCGGAAAAATGAAATGCATAAATATAGGATGGGAGAGACCTGGCTGAATGAGACTACGTGCGAAAGGGACCTAGGAGTCCTAGTAGACCACAAGTTGAACATGAGCCAACAGTGTGATGCGGCAGCTAAAAAGGCCAATGCAATTTTGGGCTGTATCAATAGAAGTATAGTGTCTAGATCAAGGGAAGTAATAGTGCCACTCTATTCTGCCTTGGTCAGACCTCACTTAGAATACTGTGTCCAGTTCTGGGCACCACAATTCAGAAAGGATATTGACAAATTGGAGCGTGTCCAGAAGAGGGCAACTAAAATGGTGAAAGGTCTGGAAACGATGCCTTATGAGGAGAGACTTAGGGAGCTGGGTATGTTTAGCCTGGAAAAAAGATGGTTTAGAGGCGATATGATAGCCCTGTTTAAGTATTTGAAGGGATGTCACGCTGAGGATGGAGCAGGCTTGTTTTCTGCTGCTCCAGAGACTGGAACACGGAGCAATGGGTGCAAGCTCCAGGAACAGAGATTCCACCTCAACATGAGGAGGAACTTTTGACAGTAAGAGCTGTTCGGCAGTGGAACACACTCCCTTGGAGTGTGGTGAGGTCTCCTTCCTTGGAGGTCTTTAAACAGAGGCTGGATGGCCATCTGTCGGGGATGCTTTGATTGTGATTTCCTGCGTGGCAGGGGGGTTGGACTGGATGGCCCTTGTGGTCTCTTCTAACTCTGCAATTCTATGATTCTATGATTCTATATATATATATATATATATATAGTTAGTCGATATGGCTTTCAGAGGGTCTGAGAGACAGAGCATTGGCCCCTGGTCACCAAAGTTGTCCACCCTGATCTAGAAAAACGGTAAATAATCACGGGTACCATATGCAGCTTCAAAAAGAAATCAGTGACGTCCAAAGAGGCCTTTGTCAACTTAAGGATAAATTAAAATGCACAAAAAGAAGGAACATACTATGTACACTATGAAAGGGATGGACGAGGGAGAAAGACATGAGAATATGGTAGGGTACGTGGGCTCTTTCTGTGTGGAGAGGGTTTCATCACCCAGAGGAAACTGACTTGGAAACAGAGGGTGTGTCTTGCTCACAATCTCTCACCAGCACTGCCATCATAGACCTTGTGCCATAGCCTAAATCCCTTCAATATACAGCTCTTGAGGAAATTATCCAAAAAGGCATAGTGGAGAAAAAATCTTTTTAGAATATTGGTAGAAAGCACTTCTTTCTCTCTCATATTCACCTGTTCATGGCTACCCCAACCATGTTGGCTATCTACAGGTCAAGCCTTCAATAAGGCTAGAAAAATAACTAGACCAGAGACATCAACCTTTGTACATTAACCAGCAGTCCTCCCACCTGCCCTGGAAATTAAGTTACTAGACATCTTCAGAACTTCTGCAGAAGCTGAGGAACAGCAAAAATACCTTCATTTCAAAAAGTAGTGGTCTTGCTGCCATCTAGTGATGGACTATAAAACATTTCCTTTGTCTCTGGGAAACTGATAACCTCATTCAACCTCAATACAAGAAACACCCATACCAGTCTTGTTTGTATACTCCCCTCCCCATTCACGCATACCTGTATGCTGCACAAACTGATTGCTACAGAGTCTCAAAGCCATTAAATATAATCTCTAGAAATACACTTCAGAAACACTACCAGATCATTTGATATTTAAAATGCTTAAACTCAAACGGACATCTATCTGAGTGGTTCATACAACTGGAATGGCAACTCAAGAAGTGTGATATTTTCACACAAGCACTTATAAGTGCTGTTTTGTAACCCACTTTGGGTCTCATAACAGGAGAACAATGAGATATATGTTAAATAAGTAAACTGACTGCAAGTGTCAGAAACAAACAGATATCTGTCTCAGCAAAGATCTAAATTTTTGATGAAGTTACAATTTTTGCATCTTTCTATGATCCTCCTAGTAACAAAGACCCAATAACTTAGCTAAGTCTGATTGACTAGCTATTCCATCTACAAATGTCAATTTTTTCTAATATTATGTTAATACGATGTAATGCATCCATCCAAGAAGGAATAATCACTGAGCACAGCCACTTCATATGCCATGAAGAAGCATTATCTTTCTTACATCACCAGTGTTTAGATGAAGCAGACAGTTTCTTTCTTAAAAGGCATAATGGTGTCCAGTACATCCAAAACATCAAATTTTGTTGAACCAAACATCATTTTAAGTCTCAAGAGGTTTTAGATATTGACGCTTAGGCAGTTTTCCATTGGTTAATTCACACAAGATAATCTGATATTTTGATGTTGTTAATAAGCCCCTCAGTCAGATGTTTTTGAATAAAATGAATTCTATGTTGGAATGTGTTTTTTTGCAGGGGTGTAGTATACACACACACACACACACACTGTGTGGGGTTTAATAATTTTTAAGTGTCACAGAATTTTAGTCCCTCAACTCCTGGAATAGTTCTTTCTTGGAACCCATCTACACGAGGGGAAAAAATCCCAAATACCTTGTAGTATTGGCATTTCACAGCAGCAGCGACATGTCTAAAAAAATTTTTTTGGCCTTGGAAGCCCCCATAAGCCTTGCATTCCTGTGAGTGATTTGCTCACATTAGTTCTTCACCACTGCCAGGTTTTGTTTTTTTTAAAAGGCATCTTAAGGTGTGCTGGTGCAATAGAGCGATTCTTCAATTTTACAAGAAAGCAAAACAGAAAATATTTATCCTTTTAGCGAGCCATCGCTAAGGCAAAAATCCAACATGGTGGCAGTGGGTGCTTGCCCTCCTAGCAAGCCCCACCCCTGCTCTCGCCCGACCAATCAGATTTGTGCTGCCCTTTGAGTTTTTTATTGTTCAATAGTCCAAACGAGCAAAAATGCGCACCCACCTCACAGTTTGTGCAAAGAATATGGGGAAATCTGCGAAGGCTTTTGCACCATTGTTTTTGCCATTTTGGGCCCCTCTCCTTCCGAATAGTATGGATTGGCGCTGGATCCTGTTTAGACAGGTAGGATTCCCAGCGAATTCCATGAGGGGTATTTTCACCATTTAGATGGGACCTTGGATATTTGTGTTTCCTGGCTGAGTTTGCTTAGAAGGGGTATAAGTCCTCATTGAAATTTCCTATCTAGTATTACTAGTTGCATTTCTATTGCTTGGAAGATCCTGAATACTATTGACTATGGTTTCTTTCTGGACCATTTGTCTGGGACATGATTTTATGGTGGCTCTGGTCTATCCAGATTATTTTTATTATCCAGATTATGTGAATTTTAAAATGTGTACTGATTGTTTAAAAATGTCTTAGGAGATTATCAGATGTGGCAAATATGGTGTGATAATGACTCCAAAAGAATGAGAAAGGGCACCCATATTGCACAACGTCGTGCTATGGCATTATGCAGATATTAATAAGACATTATTATTTTTTTATTGATGGTCCAAAGATGCCAATTGATCTGCTGTAGCATCTTTGGTGCAGAATTGCAAGCATCTGAAACTGCGCGTCATTCTGCTCTCGTGAATACAGCGTCAATGAGTGGTCCCCGCCAGAACACATCTGGGTGAGAACGGGAAAACTAGGTACGGGACACTCTTTTTATGAACCTCCCTGTTTGTGGGCACATTTTAAAGTATGTTTCAGTGCTTATGTGTTCATTTTGTTTTTTATTTTAGCTGTTTTTAGACTTTTAAGTGCGCTTGCATCTTCTTGGGACAACCTAGCAAACGCAAAAGTAAACAGCACTAGCAGTCATGCTCTGATAATGCTGGGGCTGCTCTCTTTTGTTATTACAGCAATGTGTTATAAAAAGGGTTATTGTGCCGGGACACTTAGGAGATTTTCACACGGGCTATATATCCCGTGGCAGGAACAGAACAGGGTCGGGAAAGGTTTTCCCTTTCGGGCGACGTTGACCCCGTTCTGTCCTGCATCCATCCTGCTCCTGTGACTGTTCCAGAACAATGTAATCACGATTTTTCATTGTGAATAGACCTCCCATTCCGTCACTATCACGCAATCACAGGTGTGCGAACAGGAGCCCCGTTCCTGTTCCGAAATAACAGCTGCAGAGGGGAGGTGCGTTCCGAGCACTTCCTGGTACGATCTGGACATCCAGGTAAGTGGCACCCTTTATTTTACCCTCCCTGTTTTGATTATGTGATTTAAAGAGTGTTTTTGTGCTTGGTGAATTGATTTTATGTTTGGAGGAGTTTTATTTTTTAAATTTACCATCCGGCGTTATCACGTGATAATGTAATAACGTTTCAGACGGCCGGTCGTAAAAGCAACCTTACGACGGCTGCATTTATGGCCGGCCAGCAAGGGGAGGGGGAGCCCGTTCCTGCTGCGGAATTAAGGTGAGCGTATGAAAGATTTATGTTATTCCATGGCAGGAACGGGAGAGGAGGTAGCGGGGCAGTAATGGGGCATTTTGGCCCCATGTGAAAATCTCCTTACACTTTAAAATATAGTGGGACAGGAACATTTTTAGAGGCTCATCTGATAATCTCCTTAGTCTTACTTGTTTTTCAAATTGATAAGTTTTTAACTGATATGCGTTTTTAACTCTCTCTGGCTTTTCTTCGCAAATGAAGATTCAGGAAGGACTCATCCCGCGCTTTCTGCAAGCGCACTGATGACTAAAAAGGCCAATCCGAGATAAACAAGTCCGGTTGCAAAAAGCACAGCAGAAGGTCTCCTTGGGTGATGTTTTTGGGTTGTGATTCTTTCTGCGTTGTCGTTTCTCTTCAAGACTTGTTCAGCTGAGTTCTCAAATAAGGCTGCAGCACTGTGGATAGTGCGTCTCCATGCCTCCCGATGTGAGGCCAGGGCGGACCACTGTTGGTGATCAATTTGGCCAAGCCTGAGATGTTGTTTCAGGGAGTCTTTGTATCGCTTTTTTGGAGCGCCCCTCTTACGCTGACCTGTGGCAAGTTCACCGTAGAGTAGTATTTTTGGGAGGCGATGGTCCTCCATCCTAGAAACGTGCCCTGCCCAGCGCAGCTGTGTTCTCAATATCATGGCCTCAATGCTGGTGATAACTAGTGTTATGTTTATATGTTAATGTGTTGCTTCCCACCTCAATCCACAGGGAGAAGCAGATAAGAAATTATTTTGGAGGGGTGAGTACAGAAAGTGGTTCCGGGGGACTCCTGTTTGATGCTCTGACCACTGGGTTCTGTCTTGTCTCCCATGCTAGAATCATATAATCATAACATTGGAAGGGGCCCCATGAGCCATTGAATTCATCTTTCTGCTCAGAGCAGAAGGGCTGCTGGTCAGTAGGAAACCCAGACTGGGGCTGGGATCACAGCCTGTTCTGGATGGGGTTGCTCTCCCTATGAAAGATCAGGTTCATAGCTTCAGGGTGCTCTTGGACCCAGTGCTGCTCCTGGAAACACAGGTTGCTGCAGTGGCCAGGAACATTTTTGCCCAGCTTCGGCTTCAGGAAGGCACATCTGGCCACAGTGGTTCATGCCTTAGTTACTTCTCAGTTATACTACAGGAGACTGCCCTTGAAAAGTGTTTGGAAACTGCAGCTAGTGCAAAATGCACCAGCCTGACTGATGTCAGCTGCACATTTTAGAGAACATATAATACCAGTCCTGCAACAACTACACTGGCTTCCAATTTGCTTCTGAGCTCAATTCAAGGTGCTGGTGTTGACCTACAAAGCCCTAAATGGCTTAGGGCCAAGATATTTGAAAGACTGTCTCTTTCCATATGAGTCTGCCAGAAATTTTAAATCTTTGGAGGAAGCTCTGTTGCATGTCGCATCACCTCATGAAGTTAAGTTGGTGGGTTCATGTAACAATTGTTTCTCTGTGGCAACATCTCAACTGTGGAACTCCCTACCCAAGGAAGTTAGGCTTGTCTCCATCTCTTTTAATCTTCTAGCAGGC
Organism: Gambelia wislizenii; assembly: GCA_030847615.1. Lineage (NCBI taxonomy): Eukaryota > Metazoa > Chordata > Lepidosauria > Squamata > Crotaphytidae > Gambelia > Gambelia wislizenii. The sequence continues at coordinate 338,021,300 of JAUMIR010000001.1, read as the reverse complement.
AGCCAAAACAGTGCTGTTCCACGTGGCATTTAGTGTTTGAAATTGCTAGATTCTAGGATTGTTTTTAGACTGCTTTTAGGAGTTTTTAAAGAGTATCTTGATGCATTTCAAAATGCTTTTTATCATTGTATTGTTTTAACTGGTTTTTATTTATTGGATGGGAAACAATACAGAAATACAATCAATCAGTACCAGCATCCCCAGTAGATAGCTATCCTCTTTTGAAGATGTCCAGAGAAGGAGGCCTTACCACCTCTCTAGGTAATTGGTTCCCTTGTCAAACAACTCTTACTGTCAAAAAGTGCCTTCTAATGTTCAGTTGAAATCTACCTGTAACTTAAAACCATTGAATCTACCCTCTGGGGCAGCAGAGAACAAACATGCACCCTCCTCTCTGTCACAGCCCATGAGGTATTTAAAGAGTCAAATCATGCCACTCCTCAGTCTTTTCTTCACCAAGCTGAACATGCCCAGCTCCTTCAACCTTTCTTCATATGTTTTGTTCTTCATATCTCATATCATTCTTGTTGTACTTGTCTCTTGAATTTCATTTTATTAATTTCCACCCAATATTCTAGTTTATCAAGATCCTTTTGAATTCTGTTCCTGTCTTAAAATGTGTTAGCTACTCTTCCCAGTTTTGTATCATCTGCAAACTTGATAAGGATTCCCTCCATCCCATCATCTAAATCTTCAATAAAAATGATAATGCATAATTGCCCTGGAACATTATGTATGTTATATGTACATTGGGCCCTCCAGATCCTTTCTGTTTTGGAACCTGCAGAAGATGACAAAAAACCATGGATGATTGCATCCCATATTATTACAGGCAGCAACAGATGCCAGAAGATGCTTCAGTGTGCCTGTGTTCACATCACCACCATTTTAAATGTAGGACATGACAATCCATGATTGCTCAAAATTGCAGATCCGGAGCCCACGGATGAAGATGACCCACTGTAGAGATTATCAGACAGGCTTAATAAAACAGAACAGAAATGCAACAGGATCACTAAAGATGTTTTTTTTTCTCCAGACAACGTCCTCCTCTCCCGTTCTGACCCTGTTCTGACCCTGTGTGCTTTCCGTTTTGTTTTATTCACGGGGAGAAGTCATCAATAGAGCTCCCGTTCTGTTTCTGTAACGGAATCACAGGTGTGTGAACTGGTTTGCCGTTATGCTGGCGCAATGTTAGAACACTTCTGGGTACAATTGTGACATCCAGGTGAGTAACAGCCTTTTCTATACCCTCCCCATGTTGCTTTTAAAGCTTTAAAAGTGTTTTGGTGTTTGTTTTAATTTTTAGAAGTCTACTTGTATTTTTATTTTTAAATCCCGCCCCCGCTGCCTGCCTCTGTAAGGTCCTGGAAGGTAAGTAGAGAACACTTCTGGTGGCGATCTGGACATCCAGGTAAGTGACAACTTTTTTGTACCCTCCCCTGTTTACTTATTTCTTTTAAAGGCTGTTTAGGTGATTGATTTAATTTTTTGATGTCTGGTTTGTTTGTTTTTTAATTTTTAAATTCCCTGCATGATGCAGGGCTCCCTGTAAGGTCCTAGGAGGTCCCTGCAAAACACTTCCTGCTTCGATTGGGACAAGGAGGTAAGTGACAGCCTTTCTTGTTCCCTCCCTGGGTTACTTGGTTTTTTAAAAAGGCGTTTAGGTGCTTGGTGCACTTCTTTGAGGTTTGGGGGATTTTTTATTTTTAAATTCCCCACATGATTTAGTCTCCAGGAAGGGAAGGGAGCTCTGTGAGGGCTCCATTCCCTTCCTGGACGGCCAGAGGAGGGGGAGCAGTTTCTGTCCCGGGATTAAGGTAAGTGTGTGAACATTTTTTTTTATTCAGTTACAGGGACGGGAGGAGGGTGGGTGGGTGGGTAATGGAACAGGAACGGGTTTTAAGGGCCCATCTGATAATCTCCTCTGTGTGTGTGTGTGTGTGTGTGTATGCATGCGCATACTTCTGGATGTATCTGAACTGTCAATAATCATGTACACACTGAATATTTTCTATATAGATGCTTGTAATGTGCTGTATGTGAGGTTACCTTTGTTAGGAAATAGCAGAAGGCTATTGCCAAACTGTTGACCCTGGCTGGTTACACCTGCTCTTGCTACACATCAGCCTCACAATTACTACCAGCTACCAATACATTTCCTGAAACAATTCAAAGTGCTAGTTATGATCTATAAAGTCCTATACAATTTTGATCTAGTCTATCTGCAGGACCAAATTCTCCCATATTAACCTGGCTGGACTTAAGTGCTTTAGCAGAAGCCCTGGTTAGGGGACCTACTGCTCAACAATCTCCCTGCTTTAAATGGCAAAGTTGATCTCAGATTAAATTTTCAGGGTTTGTGGTCATGGGTAACATCCTTTCCTAAGCTGCCTTGTTTGTCGTGTGTCTTGGGACTTCCTGGCCTCTGTAACAAGCAGGCAGCAATCCCATCTGTAGCATGAGAGAAGGGTTGTGGTGGTATTTTGACAAAAAGTAAGGACAAATATCCCAACTGAGATGGATTGATTGGATTGCACTGCCCACTAACCTAAGTTCTCTTGACTGTGTATAATCTATTTAAAAAAATAAAATAGAACTATAATACAATGGAACAATGACTAAAGAGACAGAATATGAAAGCAGAGTGAAACCAGCAGCAGAGGATAAAACATTTCAACATATAAAACTAGATTAAAACCAGCAGCAGGATGAGAGTGCAAAGGTGTAAAAGCAGTAAAATAGTTCGTAAAACATTTCGGGGAATAAAAAAGATTTTCCTTGGGGGTTTTTTGGGCTTTGAGGCCATGTTCTAGAAGAGTTTATTTCTGATGTTTTGCCTATGTCTGTGGCTGGCATCTTCAGTGAATGGTTGGATAGGAGTGTGTGTGGGGGCGGATTATACACTGTGAGCTCCTGTTGGAGAGGTTATGTAAATTTGTGTATTTGAATGGATAGTTCCTGGGGGAAGATATGCAAGGAGGATTAGTGTCTGTTTGGCTAATGGTTGGTTAATGGTCCATTATCTGCTGGAAATCCCCCTGTCCCTGGGTGGAGTTCATTTGCAAGTGTTGAGTTCTGATTTTAGTGTTCTTCAGGACTGGAAACCAGTGAAAGACAAAAAAAAGAGACCTTCTCGCAGCTGCAGGAGTTTACTGCATACCATGCAGCTGTGGACAAGTTTACATAGGGACCACTAAATGCAGTGTGCAAACAAGAATCAAGGAACATCAGAGACACTGCAGACTGGGCCAGCCAGAAAGATCAGCAGTAGCAGAACATGTTGTAAACCAACCTGGACACAAAATGCTATTTAAAAACACAGAAATTCTGGACCAGGCCAACAACTATCATGTCAGAATGCACAGAGAAGCTATTGAAATCCACAAACACCTGGACAACTTCAACAGGAAAGAAGAAACCCTAAAAGTAAACAAAATCTGGCTCCCAGTCTTCACCCAGGAACTACCCATTCAAATACACCTCTCCAACAAGTGTCCACAGTATATATAAACCCCACACACACTCCTGCCCAACCATTCTCTGAAGATGCCAGCCACAGATGCAGATGAAATGTCAGAAAGAAACTCTTCCAGAACATGGCCTCACAGCCTGGAAAAAAACCAAGGAAAATCTATGGATGCCGGCTGTGAAAGCCTTCAGCTTCACATGGAATAAAAAAGGTTTGAACCAGACACAAAAAAGGTAATAATGTAGGTGCCAGGTGAGCCTCTTTGGGGAGGGCATTTCTCAGTCAGGATGACACCACTGAAAAGGCCTTCACTCATTAAAGCATCCCTTGGAGGATGCAGTGTCCATCAGTTTTATAGCCAATCACATCTAATATCCATAGCAAGCAAGTTTTAAAAGATAATAAAATATGAGCATAAAAACAAATATGTAGTCAAGCCTCACTTCAAGAGATGTTTCATTTTCTTTTGTTTTGTTTTTTAAAGTAAATTGGCACAAATTACCTCCTTGACTTGTCCTAAACCACATCTAATAAGCCTTTGTTCTTCTGTCCAAGTAGCAGAAATCATTTCTGGTAAGAGTGTTGGGCTGGCTACAGACAGGCTGGCTGAGACCAGAACCATGACCGGGAAAAAACTGGGAGGCCTTGGCAGATTTCCATGGCCCTGACCTCCCACCACAGAACAACGTCCGTTATATGAATAAAGGAATTATCCAAGCAGTTATCATGCCAAACCAGCAGGGGCTCCTTCACAGCCTGGACAGCCACCAGTTGCTCTTCTCAGAAAGGGTATTCATGCCACAGACTGCAAGTGAGAGATTTGGAGCATGGCTATTCTCTGGAGAATCCATCCTTGGCATCTTAACATGCCTTCTTCCCTACCCCATGCCAAACAGCTGGGAAGGGCTAAGCTTCCTCTAGCGCCACAATGACGGCCTCAGAATAGACACAATTTTATGGTCAACTTAAGCAAGTGATCCATCTGGAGGCAGAATGTCCCACGATTCTCAGTTTTCAAGGCCAGCAACTCTTGGCCAGACAGAAGGAGGAGATGAAGTAGAAAATGAACACATATAGATGAGAAGTTGGAATAATTCCCTTTGAACTTATCCACATTTCTATTTAAGCCTTTTCAGCCCCTCAGAATTCTCTTGACAGAGAGTGCCAATTACTCTGGGAGCATTTAGCACTATATCAGCGATGGAGCTGATCAGCACCTGGATGGAAGACCAGTGGGAGACCCCATGTAAACTACTCCTGAGCTTTCTGAGAAAAGCATGGTATTTTCTATGCGATGTAAAACAAACAAAATAATAATAATAGTTTACTATTCAGTTACACTTTCAATAGGATTGTGGTAAATGTATTAGGCAGTCATAATACCTCCACAGAGATGAAGCAAAGCAGTGGTGTACTTGAGGGTGGAGCAGCCTCCCATCATGAAGTCTGGACAAACTTGCAGTCTTTTCCAATTGGACATTATATTATGGTGTGCCCCACAGAGTTTCAACCATAGATGCAGACCTGAGCTCCAAGGAAAACAATAGTGTGCTGCTCCACAAATGACACTTCACCTCCCATAACGTCAGTTTTGAATCTATGGAATCCCTTTTGCTAATCTTGTACCTTCATTTGCTCAAGTTCATCTTGAGTCTCACTTCCTGGATTGCAATAATCGTGCTCTATTAATATGTTTGGACTTGAAACCCTTCCAAACCTTAGCCTAAGGAGATTTTCAGATGCGATTTTTGGCAGCAAATATCCCAAAACAGCTCCGTTGCTGCCGCGTGGCAGGGGAGCGGTTTCGGATGATGCCGTCCCTCTGCTGAACCCCTCTGTGTCACTTCCGTGACAGAATGGAGGAAACCGCATCATATTCCACTCACGGGCAACATTCGTGAATGAAATATGACACGGTTGCCTCCATTCTGTCACGGAAGTGACACGGAGGGGTTCGGCAGAGGGACGGCATCATCTGAAACCGATCCCCTACCATGCAGCAGCAATGGAGCTGTTTTGGAATATTTGCTGCTGAAAATCACATCTGAAAATGTTCTAAGTCTAGAGTCATGTTAAGTGCCTAAGGCTGGCAAGACCCTGTCCTGTATAGCCAGGCCAGCCCCAATGATCTTACTTTCCCTGACCAGAATGTTTTCTTCTATTATACACATAGACAATATTCTCCAACATACATAAATGCTAAGGAATTTATCAGACTAGTGTCTAAAAATGCTGTAATTCCGCTATTGAGGAAAGCGGGAAAATAGCGGCATTATTACAGTAATTATGGCACGTCACTGTAATTGAGTGATACTACCACCACAGAATCATTGCATGACCACCACTAGCAGTTTAAGAATGGGATTTTACTTCCATGGGTTTGTTTACATGGGCAAATATTCCTCTAAATATACCGCAAAGATAGCTCATTGTTCCCACGGATCACACCACAGCATCACCTTATTCAGAAGGGGGGAAGGTAAAACACCCAAATATAGCATGCCAAGGGATGTTGCTACTTTTGCCGGTATATTTGCAAAGTAGCGCATTATTGGTAGTGTAAACAACCATTCCGCTAAGGGCTGCAGCAGAGCTTCACTGTGATTGGTTACTATGATGAAAGGGTGGGCTTAAAAGAGGGGGACTGAGGGAACAGGGAAGAACAACAGCTCTTGCCTTTCTTCACCCAACCCACCTTTCCGCCTGTAACGGTGCCTCACCCGTGTTCCCGCCAAAAGAGGAGCTGCTCTGAGGAGGCCCAAGGGGTGCCTGCCAAAGGGACCTCCCTGGCTGGTCCCTCGCCTTCCCAGCACCCGTCCTGCTGCTGTCACCAGCTGCCCAAACTCCCCGCGCTTTTCTCTCAGCTGTGCCAGGGAGTGTGCCTCCGTGTGTGATTGCGTGTGTGTACACGCGCATGTGTGCTTGCCTGTGAGAGAAGGAGTGAAGCGTTGCGCCTGACTCGCCCAGTGGGGAACAGTAGCGGGGGCTCCGTGCGAGTAAGGAACGCTGACGGCTGATAGGAGGCAGAGGTGGAGAGCAGCCACAGAACAGCTGGAGGCAGTGAGAAGAGTCGCCCAGGCAAGCGGCTGAGGGAAGCGGAGTTGGTGGCGAGCTGCCTGGCTGGGCTTCCACGGAGACCCTTTGTCAGGGGTTTTGTGGGAGGGGGAGCTGGTGGGGGTGGTCCCTGCACCTCCCGTCACCTGATAGAGTGAGAGACAGAAGCCTGCGCCCCCAGCAGGTGGTCTGTCCACCGCTCGGAGGAGGAGCTACCCCGCCAGCCTCAGCCCACTCCCCTTGGCAGTCTGTGAGTTTTTCTTTAGCCACGCCCCCCCCCACTTTTTCAAGTATGAACGAAAAAGCGGCATAATTAAAAAAAACTGACTGGCACAGCTGCGGAAAAGAACTAAACCACAAATTGCCGCAATAAATCTGCCGTGTAAATGAACCCCATGATTTTGTATGGGCAAGATTTGGTTTTATTAGATTACTTAATTTTCAATCATTCTAATTTGTCTGTAACCTGCATTTGAATCCTCAGTCACTGACCATTCAAGAGGAAGGTGTAATCAGGCCCCAGGCATATTATTTTCTCCAGAGGGCCTTTAGGTAGCTTCCTGTGCCCTAGCTTATGATAGGATAAATGGCCTACAGGGTATGATTGCTGCTTCTCTCTGCAGGTCTCCTGCGCTCTTAAAAAAAATGAGAGAGAAAAGGCACTGCTCCCTTGTTAAGTGCAGAGAGAAGACTGAAGAGAGGGTAAAAGAAAGAGCATTGAGGTAGGGGACAGAAAGATCAATTGGTTGGGTTGCTGAGAGCAGAGAAAGAGCACCTGGTTAAGGAGGTGGGTAAAGGGAGAGTTTTATGGCAGAGAAAGAGCAGCAGGGTGAGTGGGTGAGAGGAGATAGAGTGTCTGGTTCTGGGAAGATGTCAAAGCCAGAATGCTATGCAGCTATGCAACCCCCCTAGAGCGGACAGAATGTACAAACAAAATTGCTTCAAATGCAAGGTGTAACAAATCAGCTGCAAACCCATGTGTATTTTTTACTGACTGTATAGTGCTAGAAGCTCCCAATCTAGCACTACATTATGAAAATACACAGTTAGTAGCACCATAGGACTGGAGTTTAAAAGAATGTCCTAAATCTAAGTGTTAGGACTTTTTCAGATGGGTACTTCCAGCGCAAGAAGTCTCGTAACAGTAACGATGCTGCTGCACGGCAGGGGGCCTGTTTTGGACGCCGCCATCCCTCTGCCGAAATCACCTGTGTCACTTCCGTGACAGATTGGAGGCAGCCGCACCATATTTGGCCATTTTTTTACTCACAGGCAACTTCTGTGATTAAATTATGGTATAGCCGCTTCCAATCCTTCACGGAAGTGACACCAATGATTTTGGAAGAGGGGCGTCGTCGTCCGAAAAGGACCCCCTGCCACGCAACAGTGCCGTGCCTCTCCCGAGACCTCCTTGCGTGGTATCATCTGAAAAAGTCCCTACTCCCAGTTAAAGTAAACCCCCTCAGTTAATGCAAACTTGGTAAGTCAACCTTTATATAAGTTTTTATACAAGTCTCCTTTACTTTCTTATTGCTGCCTTTCTTCTTCTTCACCACTTAGGACATTATCAGACTAGCATGTAAAAATGGTGTAATTCTGCGAATGAAGATAGCAGGAACATTGTGGCATTATAACACTTATTATCACACGTAACTATAATCACTTGAAAGAAACTCCATGGAATTATTGCATGAAGACCACTAGCACTTAAAGAATGGGAGTTTATTTCTGTGATTCAATATGGGTGAGATTTTGATGGTTCTCACAAGAAGATGTGAGTGTGGTTAAAACTCAAAAAAACCCTTAATTAAGAAAGCAAATGAACACACAAGCACTGAAACAAACCTAAAAACTTGCAAACTAAAGGAGACGGTTCTTTTAAAAAGCATCCTATGCTTCATTTTCATGTTCTCACCCAGACGTTTTCTCACTAAGGACCACCCATTCATGCTGTAATCTCACAATTACAACAGGAAGTGGTTTCACACATAGTCAATAGTGTGAAAATAGCGCTATTGACGATCTATTGACGGCTTGTCCATGAATGGGAAAGAACGTCTTTTTCACACCTGTAGCATGGGGTAATAATGCAAGGATGATGACATCATGCAATAGCGGAGCCCATTTGTGTTACCCTGACACCATAATCCTGTTATTTTTGCTGCATCTGATAATGCCTAGAAAGGGACTATGACGAATAGCTTCTTGCCCTAGGACTGTCTGCTGATGTACATGCCCAGAGAGTGTTAGCAAGTTATTCAAAGGATTTAATCAGACGCATAAAATACAGTGTCATAACGACACCACATAACCATAAAAAGGTGTGCATATCAGATGGCATTGCCTTTTCACAGTTACGTCCCCGCCAAAACCTGTAGTTTTTTTCTTGACAGCTGAAGCCATCAATAGATCCCCCATGGCACTTGTGTGTGAAACCTTGTGCCATTGTACTCATGTGAATGCAACATCAATGGCGGGTCCAGCATGAACACTTCCAGGTGAGATTGCGACAGCCAGGTAAGTGACACACTTTTTATGACCCTCCCTGCATTACTTGGGCCCTTTAAAGTGTGTGTATGTGCTTTTAAAAAGTTTTCCTGACATATTTTTGTTTTGTTTTTTTAATTTCTTGCATGATGAAGTTTTGTGATAATCTGTGGGATTTCAAAGGATGAAGTGAAAGTAGCTCTATTCACTTCCTCTTTCATTGCCGGGAAGCCTTTGCCAGGATTAGAGGTAAGTGTGGTGGGGGACATTCTTTTGCTGGCATAAAAATTGATTTGTTTATGCAACCAAAAGAACCCTTTTAAGGGGCTCATTTGATGAAGTCCAAAGTAAAGAGCTGAGGAAAAGCAGAGTTCAGCAGCTGGGCCACATTGTCAGCACACCCTGCCCCCCATTATTTTAATCTTTCTCTGACTTGATGTGGGAATCCACCCAATGGCTCTCTTCAACAAGAATCTTATAAGGTAGGTTAAACCGAGAGATCTTGAGCTTAAAGGTTAAGATATGTGAAAACAGGTCTCATATATAAAGGCCTATCTCATAAAAGATGGATGTAAACAGCCGTAGTCTCCCAAGGGACCACATTGGATCCATTGCTTTTTAACTTATTCAGAAATTACCTGAAATGAGGAGTAAGCAGTGATTTCATCAAGTTTTGAGTGGTTAAAACAAAAAGGGACAGTGAAAGACTCCCCAAAAGATCTTTCCATCAAGTGAGAGAATAGGCACCTAAATGGCAAATGCAGTTCAATTTAAGTGTAAAATGATGTACGGTGGGGAAAATGATCCCAACTTTACATATGCTGTGATGTGATCTGAACAAGTGGCACTTGATTTGCGTGTATGTGAGACCATTAGGTTGGTTATTTAATAATGATAATAATAATGATTTAGTCCAATGAGTTCAAAGTAAGTCAATTTAAAGGGTTGTCTATATGGCAAAAATACTCCCAATAGAATTTGAGGAGAATACAATTTGTCTAAATGAGATCCTGCATCAATCCATTGTATTTGGAAGGATGGGAGGCCAAAAACGCCAAATACCATATTTTTTTAAAAAATGAACTCTGAAAGAAATGTGCATTCCCACTCGTTGAAACAACCAATTTGCTTTGATGCACATTCCCAATAAGAGTGGGAGTGGAGTGGAAGTGGAAAGCTGATTGGTCAGCCATGCAGGGGCAAAGCTTGCTGGCAAGGCAATTGCTCCAAACTGCCATGTTGGATTTTCACCACAGCGAGCATGCACTGAGGTGATGAAACAGCCTTTTTATCTGTTTATTTAAGAGGAATATCACACTTCAACACCTTGGATATGCTTTAAAAAAAAACTGCTCGGCAGCAGCAACTGGTGGGAATAAATGTGAGTAATTCACTCATGCCTGCTATCTTGATTCGCAGGCATTCCCGTGTGAACAATGAATGTGGATAGCTTTGCATGTCTGCGATCTTGTAAAAAAATTGTTGAGACAAATGAAAGCTGCTACAAATTGGTGTTAGTGCGCAACAATCCACATTTTATAGCCTCGTACAGAAAAACCCTAAGAGTTAGCTGAGTTATAGGAGGGATAGCAAATAGTACAGTCAGGTTTAGTCTGGGTCGTTTAGTCAGGGCAGTGATTGTAGTCTGTGAGGTTTGGTTGTGAAATCAAAGGCTAACAACTAATCTGAAATTCTTTATTGTAACCATAAACTTTGGCATATTAAATAATCATGAACTGTTTGATAAACATCATTTAATACATTATTTTCTTATACACATGCTTCTTGAGTTGCTACGCTTTTATTAGATATACTGATACTTGACAATAAGATCAGGCATATCAGTGTCTCTGGTGACAGCAAGAAGTACAATTGGAGTTAATATCTTTAGTAACTGGTGGGAGGATCATAGAAGGGAATGCATACGAAAAGGGTCACAAAGATGATTTGTCACAGGAGGTTCCAGCAACCAAATAAGTTGGGCGTTCATAGGAAGTGGCAGCAGCTTACATAATTGTAAGGGTGCCTCAAGGTTGTGGCCAGAGGTATGATTTCAGGCAAAGCATCTCATATAGGAGTCATACAGAAGAAACACTGGGACAAGTAGAGGCTCCTCACACCTTTTGAAAATGAGTCCTTGAGACCTCCTACAAGAACAACCTGCCATTTTCATGGCTGATAAAGACAGAGAAGAGGTAGAGAGAAAGAAAGGAAAGAGGCAGCCCTTCCCATTTTAGGCTCTGTCCCTGAGAATATTGGCTTTTAGTCCTAACCAACAGTGACATATAGACCACAGCACATATAGGAGATTTTCACACTACACTGTTATAGCGTTACTATTCCACTTTAACTGCTATGGCTGGTTCCTGTGGAATTCTGGGGTTTGTAATTTAGTGAGGCCTAAGATCTCTCTGGCTGAGAGTCGTAAATGCCCCTCCCTAAACTGCAAATCCCAGGATTCCATAGGAGGCAGCCAGAGCAAATAAAGTGGAGTAGTAACACTATAACAGTGCTGTCTGAAAATCTCTGATGATGGAATACAGCCCGCACGATAAACAAGCTTTTCCAGCTCTTTTATATGCAATATATCATAGTTTCTTAAAACTTCCTCACAACTGGGTAAGCCTAGATAATAAATATCAGCTCCATTTATCCACACCTCTGACTGTTTAAGAATTTTGAATTTCCCCTAGGGGATTTGAGCACAAGAAGTTGTTCACTCCTCCAATTCAGTTCAAACTGTCAACTCTCTTTAATTTGCTTCAGCAACTTTGGCTTCATTTACTTCCACAACAGCTTTGATTGAAATATAACCTGTGGGATGATTAACAGTATGGCTGGTTCAGCCAACTCAGGGAGCATCCAAGTCTCAGACGTTGCTCCTGTTCTTTCTGATTTTATACTGGGTTAAAATAAACTGACCTGGGGAGTTTGTGTAAAGTCTCTAATCATACTGAGAGCTACAAAAAATATTCTGGGATAAACAGAAGATGTGTGGCTCTCCAAAATAAAATCGGAAAGAACAGGAACAAAATCTGGGACTTTTTAATCAGTCTGGATGCACCCACAAAGGTGATTTGAAAAGTTACCGAACACTAAATTCAGACATAATAAATACTGAATGTAAATTGGGTATCTATAATCAGTTAATGGAAAAAGTTGTGTGTTAGGAAAGGACAAAGAAGTAACAAGAGGTATGTAGTTACATTGTCCAAATGCAATATATTTCTTACATTGGAAGGTTCCTTCGGTCACTACTTTTTTCAGTAAAGGAATGGGAGGATATGGGAGAGTGACTATGCATCATGGGTGAGGATATAGCTCTACAACAGGATGCAAACATTTTTCTCCCTCAAGGGTCATCAAAATGACTTAGAATGGAAATTATGGGCTCAAATTTCATACAATGGGCTTAGAAAACCTAATATACTTCATGGAGGATAAGGAAACAGCAGTAGCCCCATTTCTCTTTAAAAAGTATACCGTAATTGGTGAGGGCAATGAGACTGGAGAAAGGAAAGAGCAAAAGGGAATGCTTAACCCTTCTGCTATTGCCAAAAACTTACTTTCTTCAAATGTGGGGTAAACATAGGACTGGAATACCTGAAATTGTGAAAGCAGCTGGGGTGGGATTTCTGGGAGAAAATGAGAAGTTGTAGAAAGACTGTTTTTTTCTTCCCCATCTAGGGTTACCAGGTCAGGATTATCCCAGACCCTGAGACTTTTGGGCCAAAACCTGAGACCTACATCTGAACCTTTGGAGGAAGGCCTGAGTGATGTCATTAAACACGAGGCATTAAATATTAAACATCAACCAAGTCGCACAGAGCTGTTGTTATTTGCCATCAAACTGACTTTGACTTAGGCAACCCTATGAATGATCCCCAATCATCAACTACCCTGATGACATCTTCCAAAATCAGGGCCATGGCTTCCTTGATAGTAACAGAGTGAACTAGAGTAGCACCCCCACATCCGTAGGGGATTGGCTCCGGGGGCACCCCTGGATGGCAAAGTCCACAGATAATAGCAAGTGCCATCCCAGGAGAAAGGGGGGTGAGTTTGCTCCTCTGCCCCTTCCCACTTCACCCTCACCATGACCCCACCGTGGTGGCGATCACAGGGGCAAAGGGGGAAGGGGATGAAGCCAATTCACTTCTCCCCACTCCTTTCACCCCCGTGATCACCGCCATGGCAGCAGGAGCCATCCCAGGGGAAGGGATGAGGGAGGTAAGATCCCTCCTCCCCCTCCCTCTCCCCCACCATTGATAATTGAATCTGCAGTTGGTAAATCAGCGGATAGGGGGGTGCTACTGTATTCAAATAAAAAACCAAATTAACAAATAAAATACATAAATATGCACACAAACTTTTCAAATGTGCTCTCACCCTGAGATTCTTCCCCCTTGTCCTAAGAACTGGGAAAGGGGATATAGGCCCTGAGACTCAGGGCTGAGCCCTGGGATCTAGCAACTCTATCATTTATTTATTTATTTATTTATTTATACCCTGCTCTTCAGCCTCAAGGCTATCAGAACAGCTTACAAATTGTTTTAAGCAATAGCTATTTACACATCTACACGGCATTAAGCAGTGTCCATCTCTTCCCCAAGAAAAAAGACTCTGGGGCATTTTCATTCATTTCAATTACACTCATGCCATTTTTGTACATATGTGACATACTGGATGGAGTACAGCCTTTTAAAAGTTGTCACTATGACTAATTTAATGTGGTAGAGTCTTCAGTTCAGTTCTAGGCATCTCCTGATAAACACATTTTAGGTCTCTCTGGCTTTTCTTCGCAAACGAAGATTCAGGAAGGACTCATCCCACGCTTTCTGCAAGCGCGCTGATGACTAAAAAGGCCAATCCGAGATAAACAAGTCCGGTTGCAAAAAGCACAGCAGAAGGTCTCCTTGGGTGATGTTTTTGGGTTGTGATTCTTTCTGCGTTGTTGTTTCTCTTCAAGACTTGTTCGGCATGAGTTCTCAAATAAGGCTGCAGCATTGTGGATAGTGCGTCTCCATGCCTCCCGATGTGAGGCCAGGGCGGACCACTGTTGGTGATCAATTTGGCCAAGCCTGAGATGTTATTTCAGGGAGTCTTTGTATCGCTTTTTTGGAGCGCCCCTCTTACGCTGACCCGTGGCGAGTTCACCGTAGAGTAGTATTTTTGGGAGGCGACATTTTAGGTAGTAAACTAGGAAAAACCTTTCTCTGCTTGAGGCATTTGACAGCAACTTTCAGAATTAACAGCATTGGGTTTGATGAACCATATGTCTGATTCAATATAAGACAACTATGTGTAGTCAATGTAGGTTTTGCATTCACATGTCAGAAAATGCAAAAGGCACTTTAAGCATTGTGGATGAATAAACACCTTAATCCTCCAACTGCCAGAGCATGTATAGCTTGTCAGCTGAGAAGGTGGCTAAGCTAGCAGATGATACAGCAGGGTGTTCTCTTTCTGCTTGTGGGAACTTTGCACCATTTTTGAGCAGATAAGAAACATTGCGATTTGGAAGACAAAGCCTCAGGGCAAAATTTTCATTTGGCAAGACCAAATGACAAGTTAAAATTTTCAGCTCCATGTAACACAAACCATCCTCACAGTACACAGCCACTTAGCTATTCCAGTCCTCCTTAGACTGCCCTCATCATGTTCCCATGGTCCTCTCCACTACCATCTCAGGCCTGGACTGCTTCCCACTATCTCAGTCCCCCCACTGAACCGATCTCTTCCTTAACTGTGTGGGCTCCAGGCTGGTAATGTTTATGGGAAAGAGAACAAAGTACTTCAATGGGCAGCCTTCAGATACAGCCACTTTGGAGCTCTGTGCACATCCAGATAAAGCAGCACTTGAGAGAAATGATTTGTGCCACCCCAGGCCTTCATTGCCTTCAAAAACAGCCTCAGCTAAGGATACTGGAGATTTTCACATGGGCTATATATCCCGTGGCAGCAACAGAACAGGGTCGGGAAAGGTTTTCCCTTTCGGACAACGTTGATCCTGTTCTGTCCTGCATCCATCCTACTCCCGTGACTGTTCCAGAACAATGTAATCATGATTTTTCATCATGAATAGACCTCCCATTCCATCGCTATCACGCAATCATGGGTGTGCGAACAGGAGCCCCGTTCCTGTTCCGAAATGACAGCCATGGAGGGGAGGTCCGTTCCGAGCACTTCCTGGTATGATCTGGACATCCAGGTAAGTGGCACCCTTTATTTTACCCTCCCTGTTTTGATTATGTGATTTAATGTGTGTTTTTGTGCTTGGTGAACTGATTTTATGTTTGGGGGAGTTTTATTTTTTAGATTTACTGTCTGGCTGTTATCACGTGATAATGTGATAACGTTTCAGATGGCCAGTCCTAAAAGCAGCCTTACGACGGCTGCATTTATGGCCGGCCAGCGAGGGGAGGGGGAACCCGTTCCTGCTGCGGAATTAAGGTAAGTGTGTGAAAGATTTATGTTATTCCGTGGCAGGAACGGGAGAGGAGGTGGCGGGGCACTACCCTGTGTGGAAATCTCCCGTGTCTCTTCTGAATTAATGCCTGGAGGAGGTAATGGGCTGGATGAGGAAAAGCAAACTGAAGCTGAATCCAGACAAGATAGAGGTGCTTACTGTCAAGGGTCCTAACCTAGTTTTGGAGGTGAATCAACCAGTCCTGGATGGGGTTACATCCCCCCTGAAAGACTGTGTTCACAGCCTGGGAGTGCTTCTGGATCCAGCGCTCCCAATGACAACTCAGATAAGTATGACGGCCAGGAGTGCCTATTACCAGCTTTGGCTGATACACCAGCTGTGCTCCTTCCTAGAGTTGGAGGACCTAAAGATGGTTGTACATGCAGTGGCAACCTCAAGGCTGGACTTCTGCAATGCACTGTACATTGGGCTACCTCTGTACCAAGTTTGGAAGTTTGAATTAGTTCAAACATAGCAGCCAGACTGGTACATCTAAAAGTGATCACATTTACACCAATACTAAAATCACTCTACTGGCTGCCAATTAGTTTCCAGGCAAGATAGAATGTGTTGGTTGTCACCTTTAAAGCACTACATGGTTTGGGTCCAGGTTACCTACAGGATCGTCTTCTCCCATGTAACCGGCCCCATACCCTCAGGTCCTCTGGGGGACATTTATTCTAGTCAGCCGGGACTAGGTTGGCAGCTGTCACCCAGAGGACTTTTTCTTCAGCTGCCCCTAGACTCTGGAACGGCCTGCCAGAAGAGATTCAACAGTTGAATACACTGTCCAAATTCAAAACTGCATTAAAGACCAGTCCCTTCCAGCAGGCCTATCCAGATGATTTTTAAACTGTGAATTTTAAATAAATATTGGTTATTTTATAGGTTTTATCATATTTGCTCTCTAAATTGATGTTATGTGTTTGTGTTTTTAACAGGTGTTATATGTTAATCTGTTTTATTCCCTGCCACAATCCATAGGGAAAGGTAGGTAAGAATTATTATTACATTGTAAGCCACTTTGAGGCTCATTCAGGAGAAAAGCAGAATAAAATACTGTATTAAAAAATGTAAAAATATAATAAAAATTAAAATATAGAATTATTCCTTTTTCCATGCTAGAACCAGTCTTCACACTTTCATCCTTGAAGAGCTCCCATGTTGATCTGCTGAATGAAACTTGGCCCTATGGGGGTAATGAACAAAGCTGTAGGTACCCAGTCACCCTGTTGCAGTGTTTCCCCAGTACTTGCATCCTGGACACCAATGGTCAGCCCATCAGCTGGGTCACAATGCATTCTCTAATTGCAATGGGACATGGCTACACCCTCCCATTACATCATGGAAGGCACTTTTCAACTGTGGCCGAAAGGGCACAGGCCATGCAAGTCCATGCAGCCAGCTATCCTGTATATGTCAGTGTTTTGATAATGTCTACATCCAGAAGCTGTTTGAACAGGGGGGCGGGCTTCCAGAGATTTGAAGCATGTGAAAGCTGCCTCCATTCTGTGATTTGATAGTGGAAGGAAAGCCTTTTCAATCATTCTGCCTGGCTCCATTACCACCCATTCCCTCCAGCTTTGGCTGTGCCATCACTTTGAATGAGAAAGACAGAAAAAAAAACCATCTACTGGCCTGTTGCAATAGCTATTCATTCTGACTTTCCCCAAAGTGATCCTCTTCCTCTTAATTTTTAATCTTTACTCTCCAATTAGTTTTGTCTTTACCTTTAGACCAGGGACTTTATCAGACTGCGCCTCTAAAATCATTTCTTTCCTACCATATATTGAACTGTAAGGGTGCCAACACAATAACCCTTTTTATCAAACATTGCTGTAATAGTGTGAAAAAGCAGCTCTGTACTTCCGTGTTGGCGGGTGCATGTGATCTCGGCAGTTTTCACGAGAAGACGTGAGCACACTTAAGCGTAAAAACAGCTAAATTAAAAAAACAAAACGAACACACAAGCACTGAAATATACTTTAAAACTTGCCTGCAAAACAAAGAAGTTCATAAAAAGAGCATCCTGTACCTCGTTTTCATGTTCTCAGCCAGAAGTGTTCTGGTGGGGACCACCCATTGACACTGGAATCATGCCAGCAGAATGGGGCATGGTTTCAGAAGCTCACAATTACACGGAAAAAAAAACCCCACGGCCAATCAATTGACGCCTTTGCCCATGAATAAAAAAGAACGCATTGTGTACAACACAAAATTGTGAAAGCACAACATTGCATCAAATTGGCGCTCTTTTGCATTCATTAGGCATCATTATAACGCTATATTTGCTGCATTTGATAAAGTCCCAGGTGGGCAACTTCAATCAAAGGATCACCATTTCTTTTCACATTTCCCCCTCAAAAGCAAGAATGATGATGTCATTTTTACATCCAGATTTAAATCTCTTGCCAAAGCGTTTGCGCGTGCATTCATTCACTCACACACACACTCACTAACGCAAGAGTCTATGCCTTGTTCTAGAGGAGAATCACTGCTGCTGGAGTCTCCTGGGAGAAGCAATTCTCGTTTTTTTACCAGAAAGAAAGAAAAGAGTTTTGAGGTGAGGTGGCAAAATGTCAGTGGTAGGATTGCCAGGACCTAGACCTGAGACTTAGGGATGGCCCCTTGTAGTTTTGCCGCGAGTGAGCCCAGCTGGTGATGGTACAAGGTGATGGTAAAGGGAGTGGACCCTGGTGACGTCATTAAGAACAATACCTTACATACCAACCACAGTTGCACATAATATGCCATTTAAATTTTAAAAACCACCAAGTGAAACAAATAAGGAAAATATATCAACACATATTTTCCATGACAGCACTCTTGCCCTAAGATTCCTCCCCTTGCCTTGAGGATTAGAGAAAATGTCCAGGCCCTGAGATCTGGGAATCCTAGTCAGTGGGCCAGGGGCCACAACATAACTTCCAACTGTCTTGCTTTGGCAGGGGCACTCTTGTTTAATCCTCTGTCACCCCACTTTTTCAGGTGGTTTTAAAATGTCCCAGTTTCTCTCTCTTTCCCCCATTCATCTTCAGTTTACTTCAATTGGTACAAAAATAGTTTACACTCAGTTAACTCAGGAGGGGGAGATGAGACGTTGAGGGACAATTCTTGCTCTTCTCATGAGATTAAGGCAAAAGCAAACTGCTGCAGCCTCCCCTAGCTTGTGTGTTGTTCCTCATTAACAACTTTTAACATCTTGACCACACTCTGGTGTTGCTTGGTCACATGTGTCTCAGTTTTCATCAGTGATAAGGAGTTGATGGAGTCATTCCTACTCATGTGGCATCAGGAAAAAAAAAAACAGGTGCAATTCATGCCTTTTCACCTCCCCTGTCCTAGAGAAGGGTGGACAAGAAGTGTAAAGGGACAGGTCAAGGGATGAAGAAGCTAGAGGGAGAGCATGAACAGGGCTGGTTTCTCTCCCAAAGCTATCTTTTCCTCAGGTAGTGGAGGTGAGAGCCGATGAGTCTCTTTGGGCTTGTCTACACGATGAAAATACTCCTCATAGAATTTGCAGAGAATACGGTCTTGTCTAAATGGTGAAAACAATCCTCATAGAAATTGCATAGAAGGCAATCTGTCTAAACAGAGTTTTTAAAAAAATCCGTACGGCATGCGAATGTGCAATTGTTGACAGTCACATTCATGTTGCTGCGACAAGGCAGTGTAAGCTGATTGGCCGGATGAGCATGGGGGCAAGGGTGGGGCTAGCAAACAGGAAAAGCATCTGCTCCGCCATGTTGGATTTTGGGCTAAGGTAGAGATTGGTAAGGAGATAAAATGGCAACTTTCTCTTTTCTTATTTTTTCTTTTGTAAATATGAAGTATCACTTGTGTGCACCATGTTAAACAGTTTTTTTTTTGTTTTTTTTTTTAAATGTCAGCAGCTACAGATTTAAAATGGTGAGTAAATCACTCGCGGCCACCAACTTGACTAGGAGGCATGAAAAGTTTTTTGGGGGGATCTTTTGACCATTAAGACTGGCCATAGCACTGCAAATGGCTGTTTCTTCAGAGGAGATGGTATTCCACCCTCCTTGTAAGACAGGGCCTATGATCTGTCCAAACAAGATCTGAAGGGGATTCACAGTATTCAGAGAGAGGGAGGCTAAAAACTCCATAAACCATGCAGTAAAGTGATTCATGGTTTTCCCGAAAGCTTGCCAGAAAATGCACATAAATGCGCATTTTTGGACACGTGGCTGTCCAAATTTGTATCACTGTGCATTTTTGCTCAATTGCCCTTCATGAGCTCATGCCCGCTCAATTCAAATGAATGCAAATAGACACAGAAATAGTGAGGACAAATCAACGTTGCTGTGAATGGGTGAAAATGTGCACCCACTCACAGTAAACTGTCATGTCAACACAAGCCCTTTGTTGTTGTTTTGTGCCTTCAGGTAGTTTCTGACTTATGGAAACCCTAAGGCAAACCTATCACAGGATTTTCTGAGGACTGGGAGTGTATGACTTGCCCAAGGTCACCCAGTGGGTTTTTGTGACCAAAAAGGGATCTGAAACCTGGTCTCCAGAGTCATAGGAGATTATCAGATATGCTAAATATAGCATTATCATTACACCAGGAGATCGTTAAAGGGCTCCCTTTTCAGACAATGTTGTTCCCCTCTCGTTATGCACCCGTCCTACTGCTATTCCACTGGCCCTGCTTTTTATTGACAGGAAAAGCGGTCAATACATCCCCGTTCCATTCCTGTCATGGATTTGACAGTGTCTGAAAAGGTGCCCCGTTTTGCTGGCAAGATCCCAGCATCAGTAGGAGGTCCCTGCCAGAACACTTCCTGGTGAGATCAGGACATCAAGGTGACACACTTTTTTTGTACCCTCCTCAGGTTACTTGTAATGTTTTAAGTGTGTTTTTGTGTTTGCTATCATTTTTAGTGTTTTATTTTTCTTTGTAAATTTGAATTTCCCGTGCTGGTATTTTCTCGCAAGAACTGGTGGGATTTCACTCTAGGAAGTGAAGAGAACTCCATTAGCGCTCCTTTCACTCTGGGCTGCCCTGTGGATGCAATAGAAGGTAGGTCTGAAAAGTTTTGATGTTTTTGCGGGACAGAGACTGGAGAGGGAAGGGGCGGGAGAGGAGCTTTTGGGACAGGAATGTTGTTGTTTTTTGTTCCTGTCTGATAATCTCCATAGTCCAACACCAAACCACTATGCCATGCTGTTCTCTTTACATTAGATTATAATCAATCCATGAGAAGCAGACGTTTCTCACTAACTTCTAATATAGTTTTAAAAACCTTTACAAATAAAGTGCTAAACAATTGTCAGGAGGAACTGTGTGGAAAAGGCAAGAGGAATGGAAAAGGGAAGGGTGACAAGATTAGGCACACCTGCATACAGTGTCACAACCCACATGATAAGCATGCCCATCAGTGGCCCAGAAATGTGCTGCATAGTGTTATCTTGTTGGCTTTTAACTCACCTTTTGGGTAGAAATTTTTAAAAGGCAGGAAAGGAGAGGGAAGTTTGAAACAAGTGTGGTTAGGAAAACGTTTGGATCATGAAAGAAAAAGAAGTGGTAAGAACAGCAATAAAATCTACTGCTTGCTGATACATGACCATTCTGGAAAAGTTCTCATTATCCAATTGCCCATCCTTATGTAGCTAAAATGGTAGAGCCCACACACAGGAAGAAGAAACTAGCAAGTTTAATGAACCCCAAGTTTTGCAGGACAAGAAATCTCATGGGGAGAAAAAGGAGGGGAAAACCCCACAATACCTTAATGAGGATGAAGTATGTTTAGTGATCATGAAATATCGATTAACTCTGGGGGCAGCCAGGAGATGGATGGAACAGGTTGGCTAGAGCCCTGAAGAGAAGCATTCCACACTATAACATTGTATTGCAGTTTCCCCATATATGTGTATACGCCTGTAACAAACTCAGGGACGGTTTAAGGGCCCTGCAGTATCTGCGGCTGCAGGGTGCCCTGTCATTGTAACCCTCCTCCTGCAAAAACATTATTAGTAATAGTCTAAGGACTTTTTCGGACAACAGTTTACAACGCTAGCAGCCTCGTCCCCGTTGCGAGGCTGCAGCGCTGCAGAGCGTCCCTTTCGGATGACGCTCTGCCCTGCTGTCCCTCTTGCGGTACTGTTGCGTAACCGCGGGGACGCAGCAGCGTTATATTTGGCATTTTTCTACTCACGATCAATTTTCGTGAGTAGAAAAATGCCAAATATAACGCTGCTGCGTCCCCGCGGTTATGCAACAGTACCGCAAGAGGGACAGCAGGGCAGAGCGTCATCCGAAAGGGACGCTCTGCAGCGCTGCAGCCTCGCAATGGGGACGAGGCTGCTAGCATTGTAAACTGTTGTCCGAAAAAGTCCTAAGGCTTTCATGGCCAGCATCCATAGATTTTCCTTGGTTTTTTTCTGGGCTGTGAGGCCGTGTTCTGGACTAGTTTCTTTCTGACACAGATGCAGGCTAAACATCAACTCTGCAATTCTATGATTCTATGATTCTATGGCCTCATAGCCCAGAAAAAATCCAAGGAAAATCTATTATTAGTAATAATCTGAATATCTTATACTGTGAATAGGCTAGGTTAGGGTTGACTAGGGGGCATGCACAGTTTTTGGGGGGGATATTTTGACCATTAAGACAGGTCATAGCACTGCAAATGGCTGTTTCTTCAGAGGAGATGGTATTCCCCCCCTCCTTGTATAGACAGGGCCTATGAGATAAGCATATGGGATAAGTATATGGGACCCCCAAAATAAAGTGTTGCAGGGGCCCCCACAATTCCTTAAACCGGCCCTGAACAAACTCATGCTCTAAATACATAGCCAAAATGGCATCATCCATACACAAGACAAGATAGCATCAGGACTGAGGGAACTCCAAGGTTTGCAGAAGCATAAAGAAACCACAGAGGCAGAAGAAGAAGAAATTGAGAGATTTTATGATGGAGGCCAGAAAGAAATTGACAACACACCAAAACAGGATTTCTTGTTAATCATAGGTGACTGAAATGCAAATGTAGGAAGCAGAGCAGAATCAAAAGCTGTAGGAAAATTTGGACTAGGAGCAAGAAATGAAGCAGGAGAATGACTGATAGAGTTTTGTGAGGCCAAAGATCTTCACCACAAATACTTTCTTCATACAACCAGAGAGGAGATGTACAAATGGAAATCACCTGATGGCCAATACAAAAATCAGATAGACTACATAATAGAAACAGAAGATAGAGAAGCTCTATTCTCATGGCAAAAATGAGCCCAGGCACAGACTGTGGCACAGATCATGAACTACTAATATAAAAAATTAGAGGTTTCATCTATACGATTCTGGGGGGGGGGTCGATTGCTCCGCAGCAATAGCAAATCGCAGCAGACATGACTTTAAAAAAAATATATATATTTATACCCCGCTCTTCAGCCACAAGCCTATCAGAGCGGCTTACACATTGTTTTAAGCAATAGCTATTTACACATCTACACTGCATTAAACAGTTTCCAATGTGTGTTAGCCAATTTGTTTTAACTTGTTTTAACAGTTTTACAACCCCCATAAACTTTGCATGCCCTCTAGCCAAGATGGCAGCTGCGAGTGAATTACTCACATTTTAAAATCTGCCACTGCTGAATTTTTTTAAAAAAAATAACCTTTTTCCATGATGCGCACAAGCGATATTTCACATTTACAAAAAAGAGAGAGAGAGAGAGAGAGAGAGAGAGAGAGAGAGAAATAATACAAATTGCTATTTTATCACCTTAGTGATCATTTGTTAAGGCAAAAATCCAACATGGGAGCAGCAGGCGCTTGTCCAGTTAGCAAGCCCCACCCCCATACTCATCCAGCCAATCAGGTTCACTTGTCCCAATGAGCGGGAATCTGCATTCCCTATGGTGCTTTTTAAAAACTCTGGTTAAAGCTACAAAGGCTCTCCGGGAGTAGTTTTTGGAGTTTTTGCTGCCCCCCTTCCGAATAAGACACATCGATGCAGCATCCCATTAAGACAGATCATATTCCCAGCCAATTCCATTTGGATTATTTTGGCCATTTAGATGACCCCAGAATAAAGCTGAAGAAGAACACAAAATCAATCATTATGCCGACCATGGAGGATCTACATAAATTCAATTTAGATGACAAGAAAACTGAAATAGTTAAAGATTTCCCATACCTTGGCTCAATCACTGATCAGAATAGAGATTGCAGTCAAGAAATCAGAAGAAGGCTAGGACTGGGGATGGCAGCCATGAAAGAACTAGGGAAGATCGTGAAGTGCAAAGATATAAAACTGAACACTAAAGTAAGGACCGTCCAAATCATCACATTTCCCATCACCATGTACTGAAGTGAGAGTTGGACAGTAAAGAAAGCTGAGAGGAAGAAAATCAACTCATTTGAGAGGTGGTCCTGGAGAATTGTTCTACAGACATCGTGGACTGTAAAAGATCAATCAATGGGTCCTAGAACAAATCAAGCTTTAACTCTCCTAGAAGCTAAGATGACTTAATTGAGACTGTCATATATCAGCCACATCATGAGAAGGCTTGACTTGCTAAAAAAACACACCACAATAACGCTAGGAAAGGTGGAGAGCAGTAGAAAGAGAAGGCAGCCCCATAGCAGATGGATAGACTCAATCAAGGAAGCCAAGGCCTGCAGGACCTCAGCAGAGCAGTTAAGGACAGGGGGGAGATTATCAGATGCACTAAATATGGTGTTATCACAATGCCAGGAGATTGCTAAAGGGCTTCCTTTTCAGACGACGTCATTCCCATCTTATCATGCACCCATGCTGCTGCCATTCTGCCGGTACTGCTTTTTATTGACAGGCTAAGCCATCAATGGATCCCCGTTCCGTTTCTGTCACGGAATGTCCTGCATCTGAAAAGGTGCCCCATTATGCTGGCAAGATGCCAGTGTCAATGGGAGGTCCCTGCCAGAATGCTTCTGGGTGAGATTGGGACATCAAGGTAAGTGACACACTTTTTTGTACCTTCCCCACATTACTTGTAACATTTTAAGTGTGTTTTTGTGCTTACTGTCATTTTTTTTTCTTATCTTGCTTTTAATTTTTGAATTTCCCGCACTCTTGTCTTCTTGCGAGAATGGCTGGAATTTCAAACCAGGAAGTGAAAGCATCGTCATTCAAGTTCCATTCACTCCTGGGCAGACATGGATGTG
Source organism: Gambelia wislizenii (assembly GCA_030847615.1). Taxonomy (NCBI): domain Eukaryota; kingdom Metazoa; phylum Chordata; class Lepidosauria; order Squamata; family Crotaphytidae; genus Gambelia; species Gambelia wislizenii. The sequence continues at coordinate 337,996,649 of JAUMIR010000001.1, read as the reverse complement.
CGATTAAGGTAGGTCTGAAACTTTGGGTTGTTCTGCTAGGACAGGGACGAGAGAGGGACAGGAAAGGAGATTACAGGACGGGAATGCTTTTTTTGTTCCCATCTGATAATTTCTGGGGTCTTGGAGATGTCTCATTCTCCATGTGTTGAAGCCGATTTGAGGGCAATTAACAACACATGTACAATTAATAGCCAATATTGTTCATCTTGTATAGCTCTTTTATCACCTGCCAAGTGAATCATACATACATTTCCAACTCCTCCTGACCTGTCCTGCATCTCATATTGTCATTTACACAGTTATGCATACTGATCAGGGAGCTAGAGAGGCAAATCAAGGATGTCTGTTAATGGTAGATTTCATCTACACTACAAAGACAGAATTGTTGGAGAGTCCCACTATCAGCAAATTTCAGAACTTAGTAAATGGGGAGCAAAAGAGTGTTTGGACTGATCAAAAAAGAAGAAGGTGCAGAGCTCCTCATGTTTCTAAAGCCTAAGAAGTCTCTTGGTCCCACTGCTAGCCTCCTCCATGGAAGGAGAAAGTGCAGGGAACTCACCTACTCAGCCAGGGCCTTTGGGGGCAAATAGGTAGATAGGGCATCATCACTCACTCAGTTCTTCTACACTGGAAACAGCAAGTGGAGCAATTTACTAATAATGCTTGGCTGAGGTTCTCTCCAAATCATGCCAAGATTCCCCAAAGGTCACATTTTATAAACACATTCCATCACTGAAATCAGGAATGAAAATGGCAGGGAATAATTAGTTCCAGCTGCAGCCCATATGGCAAGGGTAAAAATCGTGTTGTCTGCAAACTGCATGTAGTCCATGGGAAGGTTCCGATCTTGCCCCCTCAAGACTCCCTAGAGCCCCTCCCCTCCATATTTATTTATTTATTTATTTGCTAAAGAAGCCTCCAGGGGGAGTGTGATTTTTGTGAAACTCTATTTCAAGTCCCCCACCACAAAACAGCAAAAAAAAAAAAAAAAAAAAAGCATCCCAAAGTGACTGGAAGTGACTTACAGCTGCAGTAAATGGAGGCAACATGCTGCAACCCATGGAGGTCAAGAGATACTGAAAATAGCCCTCTGATTCTCAGTGTGTGCCCCCCCCCTGCTGTTGTGGTCCTCTCCCACTTAATACGGGGCATATTAAGGGAGGATATTTTAAAACAATGTAAGAAAAAATTACTTATCTACCTTAAAATAATTTTATTGAAGCCCACATTTCTCCAGTTCATGCTACTCATCTGAGTACAGGGATGTCATATTCCAGCCCCTCAAATCCAGGCATATGATTTGAATATTATGCAAATTATTGTCATTATACATATCAATCTGCATTCTAATTCTATGAATTCAATGTATTAATCAATGTAATTTTTCTACTCTCTCTCTCTATGTATTCTTCACAAGTGAAGATTCAGGAAGGACTCATCCCGCACTTTCTGCAAGCGCGCTGATGACTAAAAAGGCCAATCTGAGATAAAGAAGTCTGGTTGCAGAAAGCACAGCAGAGGGTCTCCTTGGGTGATGTTTCTGGGTTGTGATTCTTTTTGTTTCTCTTCAAGACTTGTACGGTGTGAGTTCTCAAATAAGGCTGCATCATTGTGGATAGTGCGTCTCCATGCTTCCCGATGTGAGGCCAGGGCGGACCATTGTTGGTGATCAATTTGGCCGAGCCTGAGATGTTGTTTCAGGGAGTCCTTGTATCGCTTTTTTTGGAGCGCCCCTCTTACGCTGACCCGTGGCGAGTTCACCGTAGAGTACTATTTTTGGGAGGCAATGGTCCTCCATCCTAGAAACGTTCCCTGCCCAGCGCAGCTGTGTTCTCAATATCATGGCCTCAATGCTGGTGATCCCTGCTTGCTCAAGGACAGCAACATTCGTCACATCGTCAGTTCAGTATATATTTAGGATTGTACGTATACAGCGGTGATGAAAACGTTCGAGGAGTCATAAATGTTGGCGATAGGTGAGCCATGTTTCAGACCTGTAAAGGAGAATAGACAGTACAATGGCTCGATACACACTGATTTTTGTGCTTTGCCTCAGGTGTTTGTTACTCCAAACTCTTTTGTAAAGTTTTCCAAATGCGCTATATGCCTTTGCTAATCTGTGATCAATCTCTTTGTCAATCTTGGCATCTGAGGAGATGATGCTTCCCATGTAGGTGAACTGCTGAACAGACTTAAGCACAGATTTTCCTATGGCAATGTGGGGATGGTGGTATTCGTCCTGTGGTGCAGGCTGGTAGAGAACTTCTGTTTTCTTCAGGTTGACTTCCAGCCCAAACAGCTCTGCAGCTCTTGCAAAGCAGGATGTTAGATGCTGCAGAACTGCTTCTGTGTGGGCAACAAAGGTAGCATCATCAGCAAAGAGCAGCTCATGGACTATATAGTTTAGAGTCTTAGTGCGAGCCCTCAGACGGCTTAAGTTAAACAAGCTACCATCAATACAGTAATGTACAGTTGTCCCTCCACATTCGCGAACTTGACATTCGCGGTTTCGGTTATTCGCGGTTTTGGGAGGCCCCCCCGGGCCCCCCCAAAACCGCGACACGGGGCCTCCAGAGGCCCCGTGAAAGACCTGGGGAGGGGTGGGGAGGCCTTCGCGGGACTCCCGGAGGCCCTCCGGAGGCCCCACGAAGGCCTGGGGAGGGGTGGGGAGGCCTTGGCGGGACCCCCGGAGGCCCTCCGGAGGCGTCGCGAAGGCCTGGGAAGGGGTGGGGAGGCCTTCGCGGGACCCCTGGAGGCCCTCCGGAGGCCCCGCGAAGACCTGGGGAGGGGTGGGGAGGCCTTCGCGGGACCCCCGGAGGCCCTCCGGAGGCGCCGCGAAGACCTGGGGAGCGGTGCGAAGGCCTTCGCGGGACCCCCGGAGGCCCTCCGGAGGCGCCGCGAACGCCTGGGGAGGGGTGGGGAGACCTTCGCGGGACCCCCGGAGGCCCTCCGGAGGCCCCGCGAAGGCCTGGGGAGGGGTGGGGAGACCTTCGCGGGACCCCCGGAGGCCCTCCGGAGGCGCCGCGAAGGCCTGGGGAGGGGTGGGGAGGCCTTCACGGGACCCCCGGAGGCCCTCCGGAGGCCCCGCGAAGGCCTGGGGAGGGAGGGAGGGAGGGAGGGCCGGGGAGACCTCCGCGGGGCCTAGCAAGGCCCCGCGAAGGCCTGGGGAGGGCGAGAGGGAGGGCTGGGGAGACCTCCGCGGGGCCTAGCAAGGCCCCGCGAAGGCCTGGGGAGGGCAGGCGGGAGGGCTCGGGAGACCTCCGCGGGGCCTAGCAAGGCCCTGCAAAGGCCTGGGGAGGGCGGGCGGGAGGGCTCGGGAGACCTCCGTGGGGCCTAGCAAGGCCCCACAAAGGCCTGGGGAGGGAGGGGGAGGGGTGTAGTTATTCGCGGATTTTTCACATTCGCGGGGGTCCGCGGAACGGAACCCCCGCGAATGTGAAGGGACGACTGTATATAGATGCCGTCTTCTTCTTTGAGCTCTGCCGTAGCCCTTTGTAGCATCATACTGATGCTCTACTACTATGTATCAAATTTTTCTACTACTATGTATTAAACTCAATACCATTTTTAAAACAATAACTACTCTTTTGAGAGAATTAAATGTCAGCCAATTATAGTCCCAAAGAAAAAGTTTTACTTTTGCTGGAGGTAGAAACCTCAAAGAATTAAGTCCCATTCCTTAGTTCCCTCTTGTTTAGGATTCCCCTGTTGTGGCAAAATCTTGAAATCCAGGGTGTCAGCTATATGGGAGAATTAATTCCGAAAAATATTGGCTTACCTCCCTTTCGATGCAGTCCCCAGTTGTGACCATGATGCATCTGAAACATCAGTGGCAGAAAATTATCCGAGTTTGTAGTTCACATGCAGCATCCCCCCACCCACCCCAAGAAAAGCTGGTAGCCGCAAGTGAGTTTCCTGCAGGAAATCTCCCTCAATCCCCCCTTTTCTTTTTTGAAAACAATCATGGAGGGGTGGGAAGAGCAGGTGCCACCACCATCTCCAGAGGAGAAGGAAGGCAACTGGGGTGTATGAGAGGGGGGATGTATAGAGGTTGCAGAGGAAGATCCTCCCAATCCTGTCCCAGGCCTTGCTTTACAGAATCACTATACAAGAAATGGCAGGCACCTCAACTTCGCTAGTTTTTTTCTAGCACACACACACACTCTTGGGGCAAGGCAGTTCTCAGCTGCCTTGCAGTCCAGCTGGCCTGCCTTTGCCTCCACTTTGTTCTCAGCACCTCCTTCCCCTCCCATAGAAACAAATGGGGAGGGGAAGATGCTTTGGGATATGCAGTTATAGCATTTGTTTTTATGTTTTAGGTATGTCGCCAGGTGCAGGGGCAGATGCAGGGCGTGCCTGCGCTCCTACTCCAGGCATGGCCACCATTTTAGGAGCAGGGGCTGCAAAGGGAGACACTCCCCTGGTAGACATGGAGAGACCCAGGGGGGCGTTGGAGAGGTAGAGAGCATGCAGGGCAGGGGCAGCCTAGAGGTACTCCCAAGTCTCCATCCTTTCCCGGCCGGTGTTCGGGCTGAGGGCGCATATGCATGTTTATGCGTGCCTAGAAGCAAGTGTGGGAGAAGGGGTAGGGGAAGGGAAAGAGGAGCAGAGCAGGCAGATGGAGGGTGGAGGTGACAAAGTAGGGAGACTGGCCAGAAGAGCCTTTTCACGTAAATTTTGCTTTGCCGGCTGAATGATTCTGTACACAATGGTTCAACCGGCAGCAAGAACAGCAATGGTGTCCCTTGCAAGCCCGCTCCCTAAGGGGTCCAACCAATCACATTTCAGCTCTGCTGTGTGCCACTTTTGAGGTGGTTGAGCAGACGACAAATAATGTGGTTTCATGCACTGAAAGCAGTAATCACAGGCTATGTGGTGTTTTCAGCCCCCCTCCTTCTGAATAGCGTGAATCTGGCTCATCTTCCATGAGGACCAATAGGAATCTTAGCAAATTCTTTGAGGATTTTTTTTCACTGTGTAGTCAACCCCCAGGAAACATTCAGGGGTAAGTGCTTTGGCCATACAGCAAAATGAGTTTTACTTATACTTGAAAGTTTTCCAGATGCACCAGCACAGAAACTTCTTAAGAAACTCAATGTTCTCTGCCTAAGAAAGGGGCCTGAGGTTTCACAAAAAATAAAGACACCCTGGATCCCAAGAGGAGTTGTTTTACTGCTGCTTAGGGGGTTTAAATTTTACTCTCCTCGTCTCACACCCCACATGGGCAAAAAAAATGGGGGGGGGACTCTGCCTGCATTGAGATCCCTCCAGATCAACTGAATGACAACAGAAACAACATCTCAAAAAATGTAAGCCTGTGACTCCAACATTGTTACTTTCCTTCTCCATTACGATTTATTAACGTATTTTGCCTGATGGAGGAGCCAGTGGAGCTCTGAAAGCTTGTATGAAGTGTTTTGTGCATTTTGGTTGGCCAATAAAGGTATCACTCTCTGTGTGGGTTTGGATTTTGTTTTATTATCCTACTTACCATGTTTATACAAGTTACTACTATACAAGTCTCCTGTTATGTCAGCAAAAGTTATTTGTAGAGATCAGCAGGTATTTTACATCATGGGCATAATCTTTCTAACATAATGATTTCTGCATATCAAGCTGTGTTAGGCACAGCTGTAGGGCCAATAGAAAACTTGGCCACTCTAAAAATATTGTTATCTATTGCCTTTGCAGGAACTGGCCCTGTTTCTGATATCTTCACTCAGATCTGTTGAAAACATTGTGTTTTGCTCCCAAAGTTAAACTGGTATCCTCTTGTTTCGCCAATGTTTTTAACCAAGTGGTGTGAGAAGCTCTCTTGAGGCTTGGGAAACGTGTTATAATCTTTATAGATAAACAAAGAGATACAGGTGTTTTTAGAACTAGGTTGTGGAATAATCAATAGTTCACTCAGTTTTTATGGGTCATCACAGTTTCATACTCATAATTTTCCTCCTGTGTTTTTCACATGTTCCTTCCATCTTTTTTCACATTGCAAAAAAAAAAGCTGCAAGTGGAAGGAGGCAGAGACACAGGCAACTTCTCTCTCACAGCTGTTGCTGCATCTCTAAACAGCAACTGCAGTTTTGCTTAACCCTGCAAGCTTGCTGAAAAGCAAGTGTGAAGAAGGGTTTGCAGTTTGGAGACATCTGAAACAGCTGGACAGACTGGAGGTGGTGCTCAGCTTTACTAGCCTGTCTGGATTTATGTAAAGAGGAGCTGAAGAGTTTTCCTTCCACCTCTACCTCACTCCTGACAAGTTGGCCTGTTAGTAATTTGAAATTTAGCTCACATGGCTGAAGCAATGTATGCTCAAACAGAGAGTGTTGTATTGTTGCTCAAAAGTGAGTAGCAGCTCTTTGGCCTGGCATTCCAGGGGTTGGAAACTACTGGCAAACTTTAGTTATTAATATATAGACTAGTTGTACCTGGCATAACATACACCCTGCTGAGGTTTCAAGTGGTGGTTGCAGCCTGGAGCTTGTGGCTGGTGTCCAGCACATGCACCCTGCTGCACTTTCATACACTTCAGCTACATGGTATTATTTTAGGAAAAAACATTGTATTGTTTTACTTGTGGGTGGTGAGTGGCTGAGGGAGTGAGAGAAGGGAGGGGCCCTTGAAAGGCTGGGAGTGTAGGTGCAGATTGAGTGGCAGGAGTGGATTGTGAGGTGGAGAGGAAATTTGCATGTGGGTGGTGATTGGCTGAGGGAGTGAGAGGAAGGAGGGGATTGGATGGGTATGTTTCCTAAGCAGCCAATCAGCACACTGGCAAAGGAAACATACCCAAGCATTTTATACAGATAGATAGATAGGCAACTGTTTAATGTTTTTTCTTCTTTTTTCACTTTTAAAGTTTCATATCACTTTATTTATTTAATTTTTCCTTTCTTGTTCTTTATTTCCTCCTTTCTTTTCTAAGTATTTAAAGTTGAAAATAGACTGGCTAGGAGACTGGGTAAAGTAAAAATAAAAATTAGCTTCTGAATGTTTACTTTATCAGATTAGCTTTTTTTGGTGCAAATTAGCAAAATTAAACTGAAAGAAAGGTTAATGCTTGAGTTTCAAACATGAACTTACAGCTATCATCTTTTAGATTATAGGAGTCTTAAAACTGGCCTTCAAGTGATTAAAAGGGGTTATGGGAAGTAATATGTCATGGTTTGAATATACATGGGAGGGGGAGAGGAAAAGAGAGAGGGGGGCTCATCTACACCAGGCAGGATTATAGAATAAATTTAAAATACACAGCAGCTTTTTATACAAATACAGGAAAAAGTAGAGGATTTAAGTATTAAGAAATGCCAATATAAACTTGACTTAAATAAAATTGAGGACAAACATCAAGAACTTGAGTTTGATGACAGGAAACATAACCTAAAATTCTGAGGAATTCAGGAAAAAATGAAAAAGAAGGCATCCTCCAAGACTTATCAGAAACTCTGGCTAAATATCTGGATTTAGATACCCCAGCAGCAGCTGAGATTGAGACAGCCGTAAAGATAGGGGCAAAAAATTAGGCTCATTAAACCTAGAGGTGTTTCAGTACTCTTTCTAACTCTAAGAGTTAAAAAGGCAATATTACAGGAAAAAACTAATATTGGATAATACTGAAGTGCAAATTTTAATGATATTCACCTGGAAATTCTAATAAAGAGCAGAGAATTTCAGTTTTGACAGAAAAATTAAGGATGGATAGGGCAAGATATAACAGGCATTCCTTTTAAATTGAATATTTTTGTTTAGAATGAATGGGTTTAGGTACATATATTAGTTGAAGCTAGATAGTTATTTACAGCATTGGAAGATCAATTCTCCTACAACCTTCTCCAACTACTTTATTAGAGTTTTGTTTTACTGTGGTTTAGGTGTTGGATTTCAAATAATATAGATGGAACTTCTAAACATAATCTCATTGAATGTTAGAGGTCTCAATTTCACCTTATAAAAAAGGAAATTCTTATCAATTGAAACAAGAAAAACCAGTTATATATTTATTGCAGGAAACATATATTAAACAAGGAGATGGAAAAATGTTTAGAATGATTGAAACTGGAGAAGATATTCTCTTCTTCTAAAAGAAGTGTAACAAAAAAGAGGTTTAAAAATTGACAATATACCCTAACATTCTAGTTAAATCAGCAGCCTGCTCCCTCCATTGGCTCCCAAGGGATGTGAGGGGAGGATTGAGCCAAGGAATGGTCAGTGCATGGAAGACGGAGCTGCCACCTCAGCCCAAGAGCCTCCCCAAAAGCATCATGCAAAGCCCTGTCTTTTCATTCAGGTGCCCCCACTTATTTGACAGGCTAGGGACTAGACCACTGTAAAGTAATATTCATAATGGTACACAATGCTTCTGCATTTCACCAATGTCTGCTTTTTGACAGTGCTTTGGTCTCTAACCAGTTGAATAAGTGGGGTATGCCTGAAGATGAATGTCTCAAAATCAGACTGTTTTGGAATAAATATCTTAGAAGAGTTAGAAAGGTTTATATGGGGTGGGGGGACAGAACTGAGAAAAAATGAAAGCCAGTATGTTAAATATATTAAACTGAAGATATTTAGGAATAAGGGTCCATCCTGATTTAAGAAAAATAAAAGAACATAACTGTAACATATTAACATCACAAATGGAGAAAGATCTTGGTAATTAGGAAAGAAATCCACTATCTTGGCTTGGAAGAATAGCAGCTGTAAATATGGTGATTCTACTGAAAGTAATTTTCTGCTCACGACATTAAATCTTACAATTGAGAGAAGCCAGCTGAAAATTTGGCAGCAAACAATTGTGAAATTTATATAAGATAATAAACCTCATAGAACAATTGATGAAGACCTTTATCAGAAAACAATAAAAGGCAGACTGGGAGGCCCAAGCATATTTTATTATTATCAAGCAATAAAAGTAGCTCAAAATTAAAGAATAGTATAATCCAAATAAATTAGGAATAATGGAATAATCTGTACATGGAAAACATTTATGGGAATTGATTTGCTATACAACAAAAATGCATATCTCCAATCCAAAGATATCTTCTACAAAATCTATTCTCAAATTTTGGAGCAATCTTAGCCCCTGGTCCCTCCACTATTTACATCTATTGCTAGTTTTCAAATGAAGAATTAAGTAGAACTAGTAACATCTCAGGATGGGAAAATATGCTACAGGAGAATATTTGGATTAAAGAAAACCACATACTTTTATATCAAGAAGCATAATTAATAACTGAAAAAGCATATTTGTGCGTATTTCAATTCTTTTTATATTAGACATGTAGCAAAACAACTATCCCCCCCCATGGGGAAATACGAGTTTAAACAAACTTAGATCTTTTAATGATGTCAAATCCAGATAAATTAATAACAAAAGTCTATTTAATACTCTCTAGGCTTAAATACCCTAAAGGCACCAGATCCCATCTGATCTTGGAAGCTTAGCAGGGTCAGTCCTGGATAGTACTGGGATGGGAGACCACCAATGAATACCAGGTGCTGTAGGTTATTTCAGAGTACAGTTGTCACCTCATCACCACACCCACAAGTTCTGCATTCTATGGCTATTCAACAGCCTGCTTATAAGATCTGTTCCTAGGTACTAGTTCATTCCATGCATCTGAGGAAGTAGACCAAGTCTACAAAAGCTTATGCTACAACTTCTTTCTCTAGGTTAGTCTCAAAGGTGCTATAAGATCTCCTTACATACCAATTTCCTTGAGCTGGCCCTTTCAAATTTACTCTATACTCTCTGTCCAGTTCTATTTGTAAGATATTCTGTCTCTCTCCAAGAAATGTAGCTAATATATCAGGCATCTCTTGGGGATGGTGGGTGTGGGTGGTGCTTTTAGTCGTTATTACAATGTTTTAATTGTTGGAAGCCGCCCCGATTGTTTTTAGCAGAGGTCTGGGGTATTAATAATAATAATAATAATAATAATTTGTTCTTGAATTCCTCTACATGTTAAAAAAATCTCTCCAAGTTCCTTCAATGCTAACACATTTATAACCTGTTCATGTTCTCTGCCCATTTTTCTACTGATTTTTCCTGTCCCATTGTCTTGGTTTCTAATTGTTGAATTTTCCCACTTATTTGTTTAAACTTCTATGAAAAGGGAAAGATTAATGAAGAATTTAAAATCATATAGTAAGAAGATCTTTATTGAGAATTTGGAACATATATTTAAAAAGACTTTGTCCCCACATCCCAGGCTGACTTTCCCCACAAGAGGCATTTTACAAACATGAATTGAGGGAAGGAAATTGGATAATTTATAGAGATATATTGAAGAAAGATTTGGGGGGTTGGAAAATTAAAGAAAGCCAGGAATTAGAAACAGAATGTATTAATTGAGAATATTGCAACCATTGTAATTTAAGAGAAAGGGTAAGAGAGGACATCAAAAATGGCAACATAAAGGTGAGAAGTCAGAATCTGAAAAATTGTTGTGTACTGATAATAATCATCTGATAAATTAAATGTATTGGTTTCTGTTTAAATGTGATACTGAAGAAGAACAAATCAAAGAATATATGATCAGCTAGGCTAAAAATTTGGACCATAATATTAGAATTAGTCAATGGGAAGATATTTGGATTAAGGGGATACAATTTTCATGTTCATGTAATCTCAGAGAAAATGTGTATAAAATGATGTTCAAATGGTATATCACTCCGAAAAGATTGGCTACGATATATAAAGGAGCAAGTGAATTGTGTTGGAAATGTAGAAAGAAAGTTGGTTCTTTTTTTCACATGTGGTGGAGGTATAAGAGAGCTAAAAAGTTTTGGTTTAAAGTAGATAAATGGGTTCAAAAGATAATAGGATTTCAACTGACCTTGAAACCAGAGATTTTTTTTTATTAAACATGTTAAATGAAGAAGATGAAAGGATAAGGAAATATGGTAGTTTAATTAGATATATGGCAGCTGCAGCTAAAGTAGTGTTTAAAAGACATTAGAAATCAAGTAAGATGCCAGATTATATGGAATGGATGGAAAAGTTGGGAGAAAGTACAGAACTGGATAAATTAATTAGCCTTATTAAAGGTAATACAACAGATTTTTTAAAATAGACTTTTTGAAACTCAATCAAGGAGAGGCAACTACATACAGGTTTGAAATATAATCATGAAGTAAGTGCTTTATAATGGTTTCTGCAGAAAGTAATATGGAATAATGAGGTTTGAAGCTTAATATTGGTTGGTAGTTTATGTTATACTAATAGTTTATTAATAGATTATAGTTTATAGTTCAAGCCATAAAATGACAAGGGATAGTTAGAATTTTTTAAAATATAATGGTACATTTTGAGAGAAGTGGGAAGTTCTTTTTTTAAGGGAGAGGGTGGAGGAAGAGGTATAAATGAATTGTATATGTACAAATTATACGTGTAATGTACGTGTTATTTGGTTGTCTGTTGGTAGAAATGTGTTAAACTTTCAATAAAGATTACCTTATTAAATAAACTTCTTTCATTTCTTGTTTTAATTCCTGTCTAAATTCTGTTTTTTTAACCTTGTTTTATGTCAATCTCTATCTGTGTCATTTTCATTCTCATTGCCTAGAACTCTTTCAAAAGTTTGAAGCCGATATCTCCTGATTTAGAGGGTATGTTTATCAATCCCCTTCTTGCTTCTTGTCCTCCTGTTCTTGATCTAGTTGGCATATTGGCTTAATCTTATTTTCGTTCTTCTTCTCCTTCCCTCCCTTCTCTTTCTTTTCTCTCCTTCCTCCTCTCAACTTTCTACTTTCCCTTCTTTTATTTACTTCCTCCTTCCTTCCTCTTTCCTTTTTCTGCTTCCTTTTTTCCTTCTTCCTAAAAAACATTTTTTTTAAAAAAATTAGAATTTGAAATACAATTGTTTACAGATGATGAACATGTAATTGCTAAATGTACAAACTTTAGTTGATATTTGAAATGGGAGAAAAGACTTCCAGGTTGAAATGGTGGAGTACTGCTGAGTCCTGTAGAATCTTTGTCAAGGGACCAGCACTGGACCTGGAAATGGCTGGTTTGAAGGACTTCAGACTGACTGAATTTGCCTCCCTGGCAGGGGATGCTCAGGGAATCATTCCAGTGAGCCCAGTTCCCATTCCTAGCATGTAGAGTGACATAACTAATTGTTGTTTAGCTGCAGAAGGAACAGAGGGGAGCAGGAAGGACCATTGTTCCACATCACATCACAGCCACTGAAAGAGGAAAATCAACACTGTACATTCAACTTTCTTAACTAAATATACCATCAACTTCATGAGAATCAAAGAAGCTTGCCAGTGAGTGGGGACAATTAACTTCCAGCACCCAAACTTCTACTTGAGAAATTGTGAATAAAACAACTCTGGATTGATTAAACGAAAGAGTACTCAGTGCCCCTAAACTATCTTTGCAAATAAATACTTGAAAAGCAACTCTAATCTTTGATGTGCTGCAGAACTAAAAGTGCTGCAGCTTTTAAACCCCCTGGCTAGCCTTAAAAAGATTCCAGCTTGTAAAATTAGTTCAAGTAATGCAAAGCAACATAAAAATTGAAAGTATCAAAGGGATTATACTCTGCACAACGTTTGAGAAAAGAATGCTGTTTACCTGTTTTGAAGACTAAACATGGTTATCACAGCTCAGCAACCGAAGAGGAAATGAATGGAGGAAATCTGTTTCCAGGTTAAAGTGTTGTCAGGGTCCAGGGTGTGGGCAGCAAGGTCTTGGAGCAGAGCCACTGGGGCCAGGGCAGGCAGGGAGAAGGAGAACCCGAATCCCAAAGGCCAGAGACAAGGCAGGTCCAGAGAACAGGTGCTGGGTCAGGGACATTGGAAACAGAGTCCAAAGTCCAGGTAGGGTCAAGACAAGTTGAAGTCCCAAAAACAAGCCAAGGTCAAAACCCGTATCAGGAGTCCAGAGGGCCACAGGCAAAGGAAGGGAGTGCTGGGTCAGGAACGTGGGAGACAGAGTCCAAATAAGCCAAAGTGCAAATACAAGCCAATGTCAGAACATGTACTAGAAATCCAAGGGGCCAGAGGCAAAGGCAGGTCCAAGAAGCAAGCAAGAGTCCAAACACAATGAAGCAGTTCAGGTCAAGGCAAAGGGTCAGGGTCCAAGGAGCCTCTACAGACAGCACAGAAGACCATGTTGCTGTGGCAAAAGCTGAAGGGAGAATGCCGCTCTTAAATAGCAGTTCCCCTGGCTGTTCCATGTGTCTGCATGAGCACAACCAGCTATGACTGACAACCTGGCCCTGGTCCTTTCAAGTCCCTGCAAAGAAAGGCTGCATCTGCTTCTGCAGACAGGGACCTAGTCCTGTGAGGAGAGGCAGATCCTGACAAATGTATAGAGTGGAAGATTGGAAGAAGTAAGAATGTCTAGTGGTCAAGAGGACTAACTACAGCAAAAAGAAAATATTTTCTTCTTACAGTTTGACAGCTGTCAAAATGGCATTTTTTACTAGAGCCAAGCTTGGAAAACCCTCTCCTGGCCAGGGACCCAGAAGGACTTCTGTAGATCAGCCAATTAAGACAACCCATGCCTGAATTTGTAACAGTATAAAGATTTATAATAAGGAAAGAAATACATAAAGAGTTATTATGTTTGGATTAGATGTAATATTAAGTTATCTTTATTGAATTTTTTTCAGTTGAAAATCAATATGTAAATTAATAGCAGTAACCTTCAAGTAGGGGAATCAATATGTATGTTTTTAGTTATTTGGTTTTATTATGTTTGTCTTGTTTTCTGTTTTGTTTTCTGTTATTTACATATACAAGATATATGTTTATATATGTGATTATGATTTATGATACAATTTTATACAACTTTAAATAAATTCAGTTAAAAAATACAACTCATGCCAATCATCTGGTTTGAGAAGAAATTAGGTTGATGAGAGAACAATTGAGAGAAGAGATGAAACAGATTAGCACTGAGTTAAGGAGTGTAATCAAGAAAGATTTGAAGGATGGCCTAAGACAGAGAAGGACTAAAGGTTGAACTGAAAGACATAAGGAAATCATTAGCCCAGATATCTATAGAACTCCAACACATCAATAAAAAATTGGAAAACTTAGACGATCAAACACAAAAACTGGAGGAAGTAACTGAAACAATGACTTCAGAGAGAGAACAGGATCTGGATGCAATGGCGCTTCTAGAGCTCAAAGAATGAGAAAGATCATTAAGATTTAGAGAGATAGAAGAACAACAGGATGAAAATATTTATGAAATAATGGTGTATGCCTTGGCTGATCTACTAAGAAGACAAAAGAAGATCTTAAATGGGAATTACATAAAGCCTACAGATTGGATTCCTGGGTAGCAAGGCAGATGAAGATACTCAAGGATGTCATAGTCTATTTTGTGAGAAGACACGGGACAGTTGAGATTCTATAAGAACACTATGTAAATAAAATGAAGGCTAATGGGAAGCAAATACAGATTTACAAGGATATACCTGCCAGGATTTTGAGAAAGAGGAAGGACTACACCTTCTTGGCTGATGAGTTGAAACATTATGGAATCCAATTTAGATGGGAAAAACTATAAGGAGTCACCTTCCAATTCAAGCAGTGGAAATTCACCATCAATACCATTCAGAAAACTAAAACTTTCTAAAGAAATATGGGAAAGAGTTAGAAGACAATTTGAATGGAAGAAAAAGGATGACAAAACTCCAGACCATAGTCCAGATCACAGCTCAGGAGAGAAGACGATTGACAATGACGAGGAAAGAACCCATCACCAAAGAGAGATGATATGGACATGGATTCAAATAATTTGAAGGCCTGATGGCAGAGTTAAAATGTGTCTCATGGAACATATGAGACTGGAACATATGAGACTGGAACATATGAGACTGGAAAAGAAAGAATATTTTTCATCAGTTGGACAAATATAAATATAATTTGATCTGTCTTCAAGAGAAACATATTAGGGGGGAAAGATGAGTAATTTTTAACAAATTCTAAATTGGGGGAATTTGCTTCATGAATATGAAAAGGAGAGGGATAGTAATTTACACCGATCAAAATTTAGTTTTTGGCTGGTCATATGCAGGGGACCTGCAGTCACACATTGCAGGGCCCACTCCTGGCTTCTGCAGCAGCAGGGGAAATGGTGGTTGCGGCTGCAGCAACTGCAGTAACGGACTGCCATTCTGCTTGCCTGCCACCCCATTTTCTCCAGGTAACAGGGTAGAACAGGCCAGATTTGGAACCAGGATATGCTGGTGGGGAGCCAGCATATCCTGGCTAGTGTAGATAAGCCCTTGAACACCATCTAGATCCTATTGCCTTCTTCCCTGGATGCAGTTCTATAAGTGTCCATATTCCATTCTCATGCAGTGCATCTATTTCTTCCTGTGCAGCTTTTCTTCACTAAGTTGTCTCAGCTTCAGGCATCTGTTCAATTTCATCTATGTTACATGGTTCATTGGGTAGTGCCAACCTTGTGAAGTAGGACCAGTGTGGAGCTTGTACATATCTGTTAGGACATGATGAACATCTGGGAATCTGAGCCCTGGTGGCACAGTGGTTAAATGCCAGTACTGCAAGTCACCACATTGCAAGTTCGATTCCAGCGGGCTCCAAATGAGTACCCAGCTTGTGGGGGCAATTAGCTAACACACATTGGAAACTGCTTAATGCAGTGTAGATGTGTAGATGTGTAAATTGCTATTGCTTAAAACAATTTGTAAGCCGCTCTGATAGCCTTGTGGCTGAAGAGCGGGGTATAAATAAATAAATAAATAAATAATCCTAGTTTGGGACCTGGTCTGTCTCCGCAGCTTCTTCCAGCCCAGTCATCAGGTCAATGTCACCTGCTTCCCTTCTCTTTGTGTACTGCTCTCTGTCTCTAGCTCATTCTCTGCAGCATTCACCTAACTCCTCTGTTCATGATCATATTGTGCAGCTGCTTGTTGTGTTCCAACTGAAGGCATCATTTGTACTTCTGTGAGAGGTTCAACATCTTGTTCCAGGAACTCTAATATAGCATCTTCTTTCTTGTGAAAAGTCTAATATAGCCTCTTGTTCCTCTGGAAAATCTATTACAGTTCCTCTCTTATCAACTCTGCTTCATTTATCAAAATGAACTACATGTCTACTAGTGACTGCCAAACTTTAAGTTCATTACTCTATACCCCTTGCTTCCAGTGGCATAGCCAATTAGAATAATGTGTTCAGATCTAGCATCTAGTTTGTGTCGCCTTTGTTTGGGCATGTATGCATATTCAATGAGCCCAAAGGTTCTAATGTGCTGCATATCTGGCATTCTGCCATGCCACATCTGACATGGTGTTTGTGTAGTGCCTTTTGTTGGCAATCTATTGTAGAGATATGTTGCAGTCATGATGGCAACACCCCAGAGTCTCCTGGGAAGATCAGCATCTGCCAGCATGCATTTGGTCATCTCCAGGATATCTCAACTTCCTCTCAGCAATTCCATACTGTTCAGGAGTATGACTTAACACTTCTCCTGTGCAAAATTCCATGCTGTTCCAAGAAATTTTGTCTGCAATTTGAGAGGTACCCACCACCACAACCCGTTTGGATGGCCTTTGGTTCCCTCTCGAATTTGGTTGCTACCATCACAGTGTACTTTTGCAGCATCTCCTGGGTTTTACTCTTTTCTCAGAAGGTAGGTAACACAGTCCCTTGAAAAATAATCCACAAAACCTAAAGCATATCTGTTTCTGTGAAGTGAGGGCACATTAATTGGGCCAACTATTGTCACTGTGTATGAGAGCTCGAACCTTGGTACTTCTCCTTTTAGTCCTTGGCTGAAATGAGGGCCTAACTGCCATTTCTTTAATGCAAGTTATTCTCTTGTTTGTGCTTTCATCGCTTTGGGGATTTGCATTTATACCTGTGGTCAAGTTCTGGTTCTGTAGCTGAAGAATTGCCTTCATATCTGGCTGCACAAAGCATCTATGCCATAAATCAATACTGTTCTCATCCATCTGTGCTTGAGCCACATTAGCTTGTTAAACTGAAAGACTTAACTCATAGACACCATAATTCCCAAAAGCTGGAGCATACAAAATATTATTATTATTATTATTATTATTATTATTATTATATAATATTTTATAATACTTTTATAATATTATTAAATATTAGCTAACACACATTGGAAGCTGTTTAATGCAGTGTAGATGTGTAAATAGCTATTGCTTAAAACAATTTGTAAGCCGCTCTGATAGCCTTGTGGCTGAAGAGCAGGGTATAAATAAATAAATAAATAAATAATTTTTAGAAATTGTGTATATTCCTCCTTCAAAAGCTATCTTAAATCCTTTTTTATCTGAAGCAGACATAGCATGCTCCAATGTAAATCAGGAATATAAAGCACATAATCTGCCACATTTTGCACAATTTCATCAAGTAGTTTGCAATTCAGAATACACTGTCCTGATCCCAAAATTTGTGTATTTTGACCATTAGTAATGTGGATCTGTCCTCTAGTATTTTTATCAATTTCATCAAAATAAGCATCACAAAATGTGCTGTGATTGCTACACCCAGAACCTATGGTCCACATTATCTGATTTTTGTTTGTATTTATTAGTTGCCAGAACTTTTCCTATTAAAAGAAAATTATTTCCTCTTTGTGGCCTATGAGATCCAGAGCAAGAATCAGCCTTGCCATGCTGCTTTTGACTTCCAAATTGGCTAGCAGGGCAGCTACTGTTGGCTGAATTTATTTTGGAGAGGGTGTAGTTCTTTGCAATGTGCCCTTTTTTGTCACAGTTATAGCAGCTAAGCTCTGATTAGTTCTTGGGAAGAGCCTTCACCTGTCCTTCCCCCTAACAAGGTAATTAGAGCCATTTTGATTTTGAGTAGTGAGAGAGCATGAGGCTCTCTGTTGGACACATTCTAATCTAAGCCTGGTGAGAGCTTGATCAAACAAAATGGCTCCTAATCCACCCCAATACAGAAACAGAGGAGCAATTGTTCACTCAAAGTCCAAGTAAGAAAACAGACCTTTTGCTGCTCAGTAAGCTGAAAATTCAAAGTTAGCTTCTCAAAAACTGTGATCAATTTGGCAACATGTGCCTCACAATAATTTAGAATGCAGTTTGAGTTTCATCAACTCTCGAACCCAGATTGCCTGAGATGTAATAGATGTAAACCCAAAATTCTCCTGAAGTTTGTCTAACATCTGTTTTTGCTGTGGTACAGTCTTTTATATAAATTAGCTGATCATCATCCAGAAAATTAAATATATTGTCTTGCTCTTGAGCATCATTCTCAGCCAAGCCGCTTGAGAATCTCCTGAAGGTTTTGTCTTTGCAATACAGTTATAAACATCTTGTGTCCTGAAATAAATTTTTACTCTCTGTCACCACTGACTGTAATTATCAGCAGTGGGACTTATTTGCCATCTGTTCACATTTCTTTCTCTTGAAGAGAACATTTTTGCTTGGTTAGCAATTCAGAAATAAAAACTCAGCACACACACACAAATCGCTAGCTAGTGTGTGTATTTTCAAAGGGGAGGGACAAACACTATCCAAAAAATACACAAAAGAAACAAAAGCCCAAACAATCTGGTTATCTGCTCTTATCCTCTGGTGCCCAAAACTTGTTGGCATCACTCCATCTCTTAAACAATAAGATTTGGTGATCTCAATAGCAGAGTTAAAATTGTTCTAATTCATAAGTTAGAATAGATATAGAGATGTATTTGGTGTGTTATATGTGTTTTCTGATATATCTTGTGCATTATTCTGTCTTTTATGTCTATTGTACTGTATATCTGTCTATTGTACTGTATTGTACTGTATATCGTACAATGTTATTAGTTGTTTGTGGTTATTTTAATCAATAAAGCTCTAAAAAAAAAGTTAGAATAGATAAACCAGCCACCTCCCACAAACACACTATATAACTGAGAAAATAAAATTAGCTTAGTCTTCTTTTTAAAAAAAGTATTTAAAAAGTAGTTTACTTACAAACTAGCATGTGCATAATTCAATGCACAGGTTCAGCATCTTTGGGAAGGGAGGAGGAGGAAGAAGAAGAAGAAGAAGAAATAAATTACAAGTTAGGACAGTAGGAACATCTCAGCCAGAGGGCTCCTTCCGATCACATGCTTCATGGGGCTTACCTATACTGGCCAGAATACTCCTCCTTCCGGGTGGAGTATTCTACCCTGGAGCTAGCATGGATCCCCCACACACCATTACCACAATGAAATGAGCAGCAGTCTACACAGACACACCTGTTGGTATCAACGGGCACTTCCCCCACTGTCACACACTGTACTCTCTGAAGCTAGGAAGGAGTCTCTTAATATGTGATGAAGGCTGGTCACATGCAGAGGACCTTGATCACATGCTGGGGGCCTCGTTCCTGGCTTCAGAGTGACACCAGCAGCTGAGACATTCGCAATACAGCCCAGCATGCAGGTATGGGCTCCTGCATTCCCATGCTGCACCCATCCAGGTTTTCCCACATGATGTGGATTTTCCCAGGGGTTATTTTGAAATGTTTCTAAAGGGTTTATCCTGGCTTCACTTCAGACGTCATCAGGAATGTCCCGAGGTGATTCAGGGCAAGAGCCCTGCATTGTTTGGACTGCAGGGCTCCAACACAAAGGGTAGCTAGGATGAATTGCCTGCCTAGACAAGCCCATGGAGAACAGTCAGAGAGGAAGTGTGAGAGAGGGGTCAGGCCCCAGAAATCAAAAAGTGCCTACATGATCAGGAAGAGAAGAGGTGTGTAAACAAACAGAAAGCAGGAGGTTTACCATAGACATGCCTTTGCCTAAATTCCTAGAGAGACATGCAATCTAACTATCAGCAAATTCAGGGATTCCAAAGGTTGCTATCTCCACTAAAAGGACTTGCCTGGTACAGTTAATATTATACTGTACACTTACCTCTGATGTTCTCTGGACTTCCAAGCAGTTTGTATCAAAGCAAGAATGTATTTCAGCCAATCTTCCTTTACCACTTGAATGGAATCCAAACCATGATTCTGTTAATGGTTTATTCTCTCAGGAGCAAAATATTACTCTTCCAGATGACAAAGAGGTCCCTTAAAGATTCCCATCAAGGATGATACCATGTGCTCCTATAGCTCTGTGATAAGATTTTCTTCTTTTCTTCCAGGTGAGCAGCAGTTGTCACTGAGGAAGATACCTGTTATTTCCATGAAACCTAGAGTGTAGGGGTTGGGACACTTTGTTTTGTTTGGGGCAAAAAATATGCAAGTTGGAAAATCTGGGAAAATGTGCAGTTTGGAAACTGATAAAATGCAGTTAGGAAAATAGAAGTGCACATGAAGTGTTTATTAAATAACTCACAATGTTTATCAGGCCATCTTGGCAAAAATAGGAAAAGCTCAGTTTTTGAGATGTACCAGTTTTGGCAGTACAGATTTGATGAGGCAGCAGGAATCTGTTAGTTAATGAACTAAGTAGTTCATTACTTAATTAGGGGCATACTTATCAAATTTGCAGATGACACCAAATTAGGAGGAGTAGCTAATACCCTAGAGGACAGGATCAAAATTCAGAATGACCTGGATAGACTGGAGAGCTGGGCCAAAGCTAACAAAATGAAATTCAATACGGAGAAATGTAAAGTACTGCATTTAGGGCGGAAAAATGAAATGCATAAATATAGGATGGGAGAGACCTGGCTGAATGAGACTACGTGCGAAAGGGATCTAGGAGTCCTAGTAGACCACAAGTTGAACATGAGACAACAGTGTGATGTGGCAGCTAAAAAGGCCAATGCGATTTTGGGCTGTATCAATAGAAGTATAGTGTCTAGATCAAGGGAAGTAATAGTGCCACTCTATTCTGCCTTGGTCAGGCCTCACCTAGAATACTGTGTCCAGTTCTGGGCACCACAATTCAAAAAGGATATTGACAAATTGGAGCGTGTCCAGAGAAGGGCAACTAAAATGGTGAAAGGTCTGGAAACGATGCCTTATGAGGAGAGACTTAGGGAGCTGGGTATGTTTAGCCTGGAAAAAAGACGGGTAAGAGCGATATGATAGCCCTGTTTAAGTATTTGAAGGGATGTCACGCTGAGGATGGAGCAGGCTTGTTTTCTGCTGCTCCAGAGACTTGAACACGGAGCAATGGGTGCAAGCTCCAGGAACAGAGATTCCACCTCAACATGAGGAGGAACTTTTTGACAGTAAGAGCTGTTCGGCAGTGGAACACACTCCCTCGGAGCATGGTGGGGTCTCCTTCCTTGGAGGTCTTTAAACAGAGGCTGGATTGCCATCTGTCAGGGATGCTTTGATCAAGATTTCCTGCGTGGCAGGGGGGTTGGACTGGATGGCCCTCGTGGTCTCTTCCATCTCTGCAATTCTATGTTTCTAAGACAGATTCATAGATGAATTGTAACAGTGCAGTAGATTAAGAACTACTGATTCCTCTGGAGAAACCACCACTGTAGGGAAGGAACAAACCATGCTTTGTGTTTGTCTGGCTTCTTTTCTTAATTATGGGAGAAATTGTGGGTGGAATATCTGCTTTAAAAATGCTAGGGATTTATATAGGTTTTTTTTTTTTTTGGTATGTGTGTACCAATTTTCTAATACTTCAAAAATAAGTAAATGGTTTATTTGCAGCTACTCAGACAAACTGAACTCTGTAGATGAAGAGCAGTCAGTTTTTGTCTTTCCAGGATCATTCAGAAAGATATTGTAAGTAATGATGGAAAGCAAGGGCTGAAAATAACTATTAACTTATTAGTTGCTGAATTGCATACAAAATATGAATTTTCACTTCACATGACAAGTCATTCCAGCCTTGCTTGGTTTGAGTAAATGCATATGTGTTCCTGTGTAGGGTAATGATGCTGTGAAGCTCTAGAGGTCTCTTTTGTGCATGCACACGCACCCTGAGCACTCCAGAGTTAATCGAAAATTTGTCACCACCAGCACCCATTGACTTTAACCCTTGGATTCAAGATGTGCTTCTCACTCTGACTCTGCAGAGTTTCGCCTCCCCGTCCCCACAACCCCTGGGGAAGGAACAGCCAAGCAAGGCGAATAGAAAGAGGGTGCAAAAGGGAAAGATTTAAAGGAAGTTTCTTCTAAGCAGAAGTTACACAGCAAGAAAAGGTATCTCTTCCATGGAAGGCTTCTTCCTTCCAGGTACACTTGGAGAATTACAGGTTACGGATAAGTCTAGTCGTTCCAGCCAAGTTGCAAAATAAACATAAGCCCTAACATGACTAAACTAGACTGTCCCTAATCTACTTACAATCGTGCAGTCCAGATGTGCTGGATATTCATGGGGACTGGGAGTCGATGCCTTTTTGGCTTAGCCTCTACCAAGCATCCCCCATAGCTGGCAGAAAGTCCCTCAGGCTCTTGCCTCTTTTTGTTATTCTCCTTTGTTCTTTGTTTTTCTCCTTGCTTCACTGCTGAGGCAGTGTTTATCACCTCTTCTCAGAAGTATCTCAAAGTTTGATTCTGCTGAACATCTTCATTGGTCAGCTATTCCTCAGGTCCTGTGACTCCTCATGATGCTGATGTGCTCAATAAAGTGTAACTTTACTCTCAACACCTAGTTAACCCTTTGTTTACCTGGTTGGCTGTGCTGACCAGATAATGAGAAAGAGCCCATTATCACAGATGCATTACTGTCTGTCTGTCTCTCACCCCTCTCTCCAGGTGCTTCCCAACCACATCACCTTTACAGGTACCTGGTCAGCAACGACCAGCCAGCCATGCTGATCCTGACCTGCTCCTCCAAGTTGCAGCTGCTAGAGGGTGTGTTGCAAAGGAGCCTGCCTCAGACACTTCCAGTAAGACTCATTCACCCCCATGCCTAGGATTCATTGCCAACTTTTCCTGTAAAGTTAACAAGAAACTATTCCCCACATATTCCTATCTGTTCATTAGGGGGAAACTTAATGTGTTCTGTATTATTGAAGGTAAAGAGATCCTGCCAGAAAAAGTTTCTAGCTCTACATCAGCCTCAGAGATTATGCCAAAATAGGACCAGAGAATGGGGCAGAAGGGGGCTGGACATCTCTCCTCTCTAGTATCTCTTGCTCCACAGAATCCCAGTATCGTCCTCAACATGCACCTGTCTGGTGATACACATTCCTCCAACTCAGCCACTGTATTATTTGGCAATGGACCAGTCAGCTCAGCAAAGTCAGGGTTCTAAGTATACCTATATTAGTCCAAAGCTGATTGATTATAGTAACATGTCAACATTAACTTGAAAATGAACTTGCTAACTGAAACAGCAGTTTAGTGAAATGTATACAGTGAATTTGTTACATTAGCCATTAACAAGGAAGGCTTGTGGCTCCCATGTCAGTGGGGCTGTGAATTCTGTCTGGGCTTTAATCCAAACTTTAAGGGAGCTATCTGAGGACTTTATTGCACAAGACTCTTCTCCCACTAAAATAGTGTTGTTTTCAAGGGAAGAGAGCAGTTATGCAATCGGGACTGCTCTCTTCCCTATCACACTTTCAGACTCTTTTCTGCATTGCCTTTGTTCACACACACACACCTTATCACACATGGCATTTTGTTATTTTATATAAGGGATGCCATTTTGCTAGGCCATTGTATATGATGGGACTTAAGCATCTACAGATTTTGGTATCCACTGTGAGTCTGGGAACCAAACCCCAGCAAATACCGAGGGCCCAATATAAATGCTGTTTTAACTGTAAGACTCTTTTCCACTTACATTTCCAGGCATGTATGTGTGTGTTTGAGGACTTTATCAGACCATGCAAATACTGCGTCATAAGGACGCCTAATGATCGCGAAAGGACGCACGTACCAGATGACATCGCCCTATCACGATCATGTACTGCTAAAAACCTGCCCTATTTTATTGATGGACTAAGCCATCAATTGATCTCCCGTGGTGCTTTTCTGCCAGCATTGCTGGCATTTGAATCCGTGTGCCATTGTACTCATGTGACTACAGTACCAGTGGCCAGTCTGGCCAGAGCACTTCTGGGTGAGGTTGCAACATCCAGGTAGGTGTCGCTCTTTTTATGACCCTCCCTGGTTTACTTGTATGTTTTTAAGTGTGTTTCTATGCTTTCTGTAACTTTTTGGGTGTTGTTTTTGTTTGTTTTTTGAATTTCCTGCGCTAGATTTCAGATGAGGAAGTGAACAGAGCTCCGTTCACTCCTTGTTCATTAGCTGGGAAGCCTTTTGCAGGGATGCAAGGTAAGTGAAGTATGGGATGTCCTTTTGCTAGTATAAAAACAACATAAATTATGCTGACGAAGAACATTTTCAGAGAGTGGTTTGATAAAGTCCTGAGAGAGAGAGAGAAGAGAGAAGAGAGAGAGAGAAAGTTGTTACATCAGGCGACACAGAGGTATTATGATGGTGAGATAGAAGCTACTTTATTCAGAGGTTGCATCCCTGACACAGAGACATCAGGAGAGTGAATGGAGGCTACCCCTCCTATTCAGAGGTTACAGCTTTTTATAGATGAGGAGTCACATACACATAGTTAACCATTTGCTAACCATTTGTCTGTATTACAAGCAACAAAGCATCAAAATACAGCAAGCAGCTAACACTAGGATGTGAAGAGTAAGTTAATATCACAAGCTTCCCTCAAGCTTCCTTTTGTGCTTATTAATCTGTAGACATTTTATTACTTAAAAGGAAGGAAGGAAGGAAGGAAGGAAGGAAGGAAGGAAGGAAGGAAGGAAGGAAGCCCTTTCTTTGATCTTGGGTTTTCCCAAGAGCTAGGAATGTTAGGCTACCTACAGAGAATGAGAGAGAGTCTTGAGAACTGGGCTAGCCTCTGGAAAAGGAGGCAGGGGGGGAGCAAAGTTTTCCCTTCTTGGTTTCTCTGACAAACCCCAGTTACAGGGAGGGGGCCATTTGCCAATGGATTTTTTTTTCCATAGAGAAAAAAAAACCTTTAAAAGTGTCCCAGTTACTTTGCTGATCAAAAGGAAATCAAATTGAAATTTTCACCCCTTCTCCTTGATCACGGTAAGCAAAGGGCTCTTAAGCCACACCCACACCATGCCTTCTGACCACCCCTGACCACCCTGAATCAGCATCAAAGCAGAATTAAACTTTCACACTTGAAATCCTAGAAGAACTGTAGTGGGAAAGGAGGTGATTAACAGGGTTTTTGTGTTAATAAAAAGAAATGCTTTCCAAACAGTCTCCCATAGAAGGATAACAGAAGAGAGATGACGTTGCACAGTAAGCCCCAACTGAAGGTACTATTATCCTGCTCTAGTTGCAGTTTACCTGCCTTGTTCAAGAAAACTCTAAGATCCTGAATCTTATCCATAAATAGGCTCTGCATCTTGGACAGTTCCCATAAAGCCTGTAGCAGATTCACCATTCCCTTGGGATGTGGGAATCCTCAGCCATCACTGCTTGAGAATATCACAACTGTAAAATAAATAAATAAATAAATAAATAAATGTAAAAATCAATTAAATTCCTACCAAAAAGTGACTCACAAAAGTAATAAAATGGTTTAAAATGAAACATTTATAGTTACATGTGCTGTTAACACTGTTGTCATTTAGTGATTAAAAGACCAGGTATTAAAATCATAATTTAAATGAGTTGAGGCAACAAATTAATTTTAACCAAATTATTTATGAACTCTGGGCTAGTAATTATTTCCAAATTATTTCCAAACTCTCACTAGTTTAAAAAAAAAAAGGATTTTTTTTCCTATTTTTTTTTCAAGTTACACATTACTTTAAAGTAATCTTGTTGTTAACTGCCACCAGGTTGACTTCAACTTATGGTGACCCTATGATTGAGAGACCTAAAAGTATTTATTTATTTATTTATTTATTTATTTATACCCCGCTCTTCAGCCACAAGGGTATCACCCAGTCATCACCCTGTCATCAACAGCCCTGCTCAGGATCTTGCAGACTTAGGGCCCTGGCTTACTTGATTGCGTCTGTCCATCTGGAATGGGGTCTTCTTCTTTTTCTCCTGCCTTCCACCTTGCCAAACATTATTGTTTTTTCTAGTGAATCATGTCTTCTCATGATACGGCCAAAGTACAAATGTCTCTGTTTAGTCATCTTGGCTTCTACAGCGAGTTCAGGCTTTATTTGCTCTAGAACCCATTTATTTGTCTACTTTTCTCCTTATTACAGTATAACACAGAGAACTCATGGCTATAATCAGGTAAGTGGGTTCTCAGCTCCTTAGCTATACAGGGAGTCTATTCCTTTCCGCAACACCTAAGACAGAGGTGGCTGAAATGCAGCCACATGTGCAGCCTGCTAGAGCCCCACATGGTCTCTGCCCACTGACATCTCTGACAGCCCAAAATGTTTTAACAAAAAAGAGTCTGTTGTACCTCAAAATCCTATGAGAGGCATGACTAAAGGCAAGCCTGTTTTAAGCCTGAAATATCCTTTTAAAAAACTAGAAGTGACCAGGAGTAGTTGTAAGAGTGTGACCTTACAAAATGATGAAAAAAGAATATCACATGGTTCGAGTTCTGGCTTGTCCTGTGTGTTGTGCTCCTGCCTCATGCTGTGTGTAGATATTTTGGTGATGATGTGGTTGACAGAAGGGCAGTGAGCCAGCTGCCTATAGCATTCAGGTGATCTTTAAAAGTTACTAAAAGTTACTGTTGACCAACTGAAGTTACTCTTAAACATGTAGTTAACATGGTAACTAGCTACTTTTGGTGGCATTTGAACCTAACTATTTACTAATTAATAATTATTACATCTCTGGCTTTTCTTCGCAAATGAAGATTCAGGAAGGACTCATCCCGCGCTTTCTGCAAGCGTGCTGATGACTAAAAAGGTCAATCCGAGATAAACATGTCCGTTTGCAGAAAGCACAGCAGAAGGTCTCCTTGGGTGATGTTTCTGGGTTGTGATTCTTTCTGCGTTGTCGTTTCTCTTCAAGACTTGTTCGGCGTGAGTTCTCAAATAAGGCTGCAGCATTGTGGATAGTGTGTCTCCATGCCTCCCGATGTGAGGCCAGAGTGGGCCACTGTTGGTGATCAATTTGGCCAAGCTTGAGATGTTGTTTCAGGGAGTCTTTGTATCACTTTTTTGGAGCACCCCTCTTATGCTGACCCGTGGCGAGTTCACCATAGAGTACATAATTAATTAATAATTAATTTACTGGACCTAATTATTTTTATGTTACTTTCCAAGCTCCAATAATAGCCTTATTCTCCATGAATAGCATTATTGCATCATCCTTTGTATAATTTATTATGTTTTGGGGGGAACCTTTTAAATTATATTGGAAGCCTGGGAGACAACCAAATAAATAAATGAACAATCCTCCAGAAAAAGCTTTATCCTCCATGAATTTCCCTCATTTGTGGGTATCATGGCATCTTCTGGCAGTAGATTCCACAATGCACTATGTGAAAAGGATGTCTGTCCTAAATCTCTCATCATCTAGCTTCACCAGATGCCCCCAGATTCCAGCATTATGACACAAAGAAAATCTTAAAATCCCCAGACGTAACCTTTCCTCACAGGGGTGTCACTCTAACCCTGTGATTATTTTTGTTGTCTTTAGTATCATTCTTGAAGTGCTTTGGTCAGCTTTTGCTCTATGTCAGCCTAACCCCATGTTTCTTTGGCAGGTCTACGGGGCAGTGATGCACATCAACCGTGGAAACCCAGCTCAGCATGAAGTGATGGTAGACTCTTGGCCTGAGTTCAAAACAGTCCTTACCTGCTCAAGTATGAAGGTAGAACATGAAATTTGAGTACTGGAGTGGTTGATTCCTCCCATACAGTCAGTCTCAAGCTGTGAGAGCTTGTTGGTGTTCTGTTAACTGCCATCGAGTCAACCTTGATTTATGGTGATTCAGTGGATGAAACACCTCCAAGTCACCCTATCATCAATAGCCCTGTTCAAGTCTTGCAGACTCAGGGCCATGGCCTCCTTGATAGAGTCTACCCATCTGGACAGCAGTCTTCCAATTTTCCTGCTGCCTTCTACCTTACCAACCATTATTGTGTTTTCTAGTGAGTCATATCTTCTCATGATATGGCCAAAGTACGATAGTCTCAGTTTAGTTATCTTGGTTTCTAGGGACGGTTTAGGCTTCATTTGTTCTAGGACCCATTGATTTGTCTTTTTAGCAGCCCACTATATCTGTAGAACTCTTCTCCAGCACATTTCAAATGAGCTGATTTTCTTCCTATCAGCTTTCTTCAGTGTCCAGCTTTCACAAACATACATAGAAATGGGAATTACAAAAGCATGGACAACCCTAACCTTAGTATTCAATGTTATATCTTGACACTTCAGGATCTTGTTTAGGTCCTTCATAGCACCCCTTCCAAGTCCTAAGTCTTCTTCTGATTTCTTGACTGCAGTCTCCATTCTGATTAATGAATGAGTCAAGGTATGGATAATCTTGAATTATTTCAATATCTTCATTATCTGCTTTAAAGTTATGTCAATCATCTAGGTCATTATTTTTGTTTTCTTAATGTAAACATGCCTTTGTACTTTCTTCCTTGATTTTCTTCAGTAATCATTCCAAGTCTTTGCTATTTTCTGCTAGTAGTATGGTGTCGTCTGTAAATATTAAACTGTTGATGTTCTCTTCTCCAAGTTTCCCATCTTCTTCCTCCAAGTCTAATTCTGCTTTATATATAATATGTTTAGCACACTAGTTAAACAGATAAGGTGATAAAATACAGCCTTGCCTGAACCCCTTTACCAATTGGAAACCACTCCATTTCTTCGTATTCTGTCCAAACAGTAGACTCTTGTCCTGAGTACAGGTTATGCATCAGGACAATCAAATGGCACACCCATTCCTTTAAGTGTGATCCATAGTTTTTCATGATCTATGCAACCAAAGGCTTTGCTAGAATTTATAAAGCACAGGCTGACTTTCTTCTGAAATTCTTTGGTAAGCTCCGTTATCCAACATATGTTTGCAATATGATCCCTGGTGCCTCTTCCCTTCCTGAACCCAGCTTGGACATCTGGCATTTCTCATTCCGTATATGGTAAAAGACTTTGTTATACAATTTTGAGCCTCACATTGCTTGCAATGTTCCTGTGTTTACTGCAATCCCTGGTGTCCCCTTTCTTGGGGCTTGGAATGTATATTTAGTGTTTTCAATCTGTGGGTCATTGTTTTGTTCTCCATATTTGTTGACAGATTTTAGTTAGAGCTAGAGTACATTCTGTCTCTGTAGACGGAAACAGCTCTATTCATATACTAACTGTTCCTGGTGATTTATTTCTTCCAAGTGCTCCACTTCACTTTCTAAAATTGAATGTCTTCATATGGTTCTTCTTTGAATGGATCTGTCACCCTTTCTGCTCTTTTATATAATTCTTCAGTGTGTTGTTTCCATCATCTTTTTATTTGCACTTGGCCATGTAATATGTTTCCCTGCTGTTCATAGAGCATCCCTACACTTGGTTTAAACTTCCCTTTGATTTTACAGATGATGTGGAAGACGTTTCTTGTTCTTTCCTTTTTGTTGTCACCTTCTATTTTCCTACATTGATTATTATAGTAGTTCTCCTTGTCCCTGCGCACAAGTCATTGAACAGTTGCATTCAGGGTTCGGACTGTATTTCTGTCACCTTTTACTTTTGCTTCTCGTCTGTCCTTGGCTGCTTGAAGAGTTTCATCTGTCATATATTGTCATCCTCTTTCTTTTTAGCTACAGATAGTGTCTTTTTGCATTCTTCCCTAACAACATCCCTGGCTTCAGTCCAGAGTTCTGGCTTCTGCTCAATTAGGCTTAATAGTGCAAATCTATTTTTATATTATCTTTAAATTCTCTGGGGATGTTCTTCAGGTTGTATTTTAACATGATGGTTGGTTTAGTGTTCTCCTTTAGGTTTTCTCTAATTTTTTTATATGATAGCCTTGTTTAAATATTTGAAGGGGTGTCACATTGAGGATGGAGCAAGCTTGTTTTCTGCTGCTCCAGAGACTAGAACACAGAGCAATGGATGCAAGCTCCAGGAACAGAGATGCATGGTGGGGTCTCCTTCCTTAGAGGTCTTTAAACAGAGGCTGGATGGCCATCTGTCAGGGATGCTTTGATGGTGATTTCCTGCATGGCCAGAAGTTGGACTGGATGGCCCTTGTGGTCTCTTCCAACTCTACAATTCTATGATTCTATGATTCTATATCAGCAGTTCATGGTCTGTGCTAAAATCTGCTCCTGGTCTTGTTTTTGCAGAGAGACTGGAGCTTCTCCATCTTCTGCTTCCAATTATGTAATCTATTTGATTTCTATATTGGCCATCAGGTGATGTTCATGGGTACAATTGCTTCTTGAGTTGCCTGAAGAATGTGTTTGCAATGAACAAACTGCTGGCCTTGCAAAATTCAGTCAGTCAGTCTCCTGCTTCATTTCTTGCTCCTAGACCAAATTTTCCTACAATCTTTGATTCTGCTCTGTTTCCTATTTTTTCATTCCAATCACCTGTGATTAACAAGAAGTCCCGTTTTGGTGTGTGATCAATTTCCCCCTGGACTCCAGTACAGAATCTTTCAATTTCTTCTTCTGCTTCTGTAGTTGGAGCATTAACTTGGATTATGGTCATATTGATGGGTCTCCCTGAAGTCTTACTGACATGATTCAGTCAGACCTTTGCATTATACCCTTTGACTGTTTTTGTTACATTTCTCCTCACTATAAATGCCATCCCATTTCTTCTTAGATTTTCATTTCCTGAGTAAAACATTATGTCTGACTCAAAATGTCCCCTTTGCTGTCCACTTTAGGTTGCTCACCCCAAGTTTCGCAATGTTTATATGTTCCATTTCTCGCTTTACTATGTCTAGCTTGCCCTGATTCATGCTTCTCACATTCCATTTTCCTATAATATGTATTGTACAGCTTCGGACTTTCCTTTTGCATCTGAGCATGTTGACAGCTAAAATGTCCTTTCAGCTTGAGTCCAGCTGTGCCATTAGCCAAAGAGCTACTCGTAATTGCCCTCTGCTATATCCCAGCAGCTCGCTGAGTGTCATCCAACCTGGGAATTTCATCTTCTGGCACTATCTCTTGTTTAATTTTGGTCTGTCTCCTTTAGAAAAGCTTTTCTCACAAAAACCCTATGATAAAGAAGTTTATCATGCCTCTCTCTGCACAGTACTGACAAGTCTTAGCTCTGGTTCCACTGCCATTGGCTCTGAGAGATCCTCCACCAGTGTCACCTTCCATTACTGCTGCTGCCCAGTAGCTGTTTGGCACATTTAGTCTGGCTCCTCAGAAAAGCCTGTCTGGTATGGGAGACGCTACCAGCAGCACTGCTGCCATGAACATAGCCTCTTGCCTCACAGGAGCACACAATGCCACCACTACAGAGGTAGTGCCATTGGTGTGAGGCTATCTGAAACAATAATAGAATCCAAGGTAAAATATCCAAATAATGCCCTTCTGTAAATTGTTAGAAGCAGCCTATTCAGGCTGTATGCAATCTTCAGTGGGTCTGAAAAACAGCTCCCTGGTTAATACCTTTAGATTGGGATTAACCAATAACATCCTCCAAGGCTTGCCTTAAGTGTTTTGGTTCTCTGTACTAGGTACCCTTCCATTTCCACCAAAATTCTCAAATTTCCTAAATGTATCCACCCTTTTCCTCTATAACCATGTTGATTTCAATTTATATGTGAATATTATCCTCCAGTGGAGTCCACTACTTTATGCACAACCCATTCACTCATCACTACCTTTGGGGCTCTGGGAAGTGATTATACCACTCTGTCTCCCTCTCTGCCAGAGGCAACTACCAAAGTGCCTTCAGTGGTTCTGGGTTGGCTTCATTATCTGTATATTGTCACTAATCTGATTCATCTTTCTCATCTGGAGCCCAACACTGCATCCTTTCTATAGCTATAATTTCCTGATGCTTCTTTATGCTATGCCCTGCAGGTGGTGAAAGACAAATGGGATTATTATGCCAGTTTGCACGCTGCCTTCTACTGGGACATGGATGCCTGTCGAGGTCTCTTGGAAAATGAAGATGCCATTGACTGGGGCAGGGCCTTTCAGCTGCAAGGTGAGTCCCCCTCCTCCCTCCCCCCCCCCACAGAGAAGTGAGCAATCAACATGCTGGCGGGTTTGCCCCTGTGACAAAGATGCAGCACATGATATAAAGTAGAGACTGCCAGCATGATTCCAGCCCCATTAGGTGCTTACTTGTCCAATTGGCCCACACAGTTTCAGAGCGTGGAAGAATGAGAAGCTGGAAAGAACATGTAGGCCACTCATTGGACCAACTCCCAACTGTGTCACTTGTTGTTCACAGAACCACCCAAGACAGGCTTTATAAAACCAACAAAAATATCACAAAGACCAGAGGCATCCATCTGGAGCCATATTGTTACCTGACATTTCCTGTCAGAGCCAGTCAGTGAGTCAGCCCATCTAAATGGTGAAAATACCCCTCATGGAATTTGCTGGGAATTCTATCTGTCTAAACAGTGTCCAGTGCCAATCCACACTATTCGGAAGGAGGGGGGGCCCAAAATGGCAAAAACAATGGGGTAAAGCCTTCACAGATTTCCCCATACTTTGTCACAAACAATGAGGCGGGAGCGCAGTTTTGCTCATTTGGACTATCAAACAATAAAAACCTAGAAGGGAAGCACAAAGTTGATTGGCCAGGTGAGAGCGGGAGTGGGGCTTGCTAGGAGGGCAAGCACCCGCTGCCGCCATGTAGGATTTTTGCCTTAGCGATCACTTGCTAAGGTAAGAAAAAGGATAAATTTTTTCTGTTTCACTTTCTTATAAAATTGGAGAACTGCTCTATCGCACCAGCACACCTTGTGACGATTTTAAAAAAACAAACAAACAAACCCGGCAGCAATGAAGAACTAACAAGAGTAAATCACTCGTGGCCACCATCAGGAATGTGAGGCTTATAGGGGCTTCCAAGGTCAGAAAAAACAATTAGACATGTTGCTGCTGCTGCGAGATGCCAATACTATGAGGTATTTTAGATTTCCTCCCCTGCCCCTCCTGTAGATGGACCCTGAGTTTCTAGAAAAATCTTGTAAGCCAGAGCAGTCAGTCCAGGAAGGAAGGTAACAGAAGGGAACGGGCATTTGTGCCACTGAAATTCTTATACCTTTAAAAGTTTTTCTGTTGAACAATTGCTGAATGTGAGTTGCTCTTTTACATTTGGTGAATGGATCCACACAGTTCTTAAAATTTTGTAGGGAATAGCTTTTCCTCAAGGATATTTTGTACAAAAAGGAAAGTTTTTGTGGATAGTGGATGGGTCTCTTTAGTCTTTTGCACAGACCCACATAGTTTTGGGGTTAAGCAGAGTCAGCCCTATTATGAGCCACAGTGATCCACAGAAGGGATATTTTTGTTCTCATCCACCATCTAGTTTCATAATTTGTGTGTGGAACTGCATCTGCCGTCATATCCACACACCCTGTTGGAGCATTATAGGGGCCCTGTAAATTCAGTGTGGAAGGTGGATGATGACAAGAGCATCATCAGACTCAGCAGGAATCCCTTAAATTCCATGTGCATTAGATGTACAGGAAGGCAGACACAGGCTTCTGTATACTCCTTATGTTTGTACACTAATGACCAGACAAGAGATCGATCACAGATTAGCAAAGGCATATAGTGCATTTGGAAGACTTCACAAAAGAGTCTGGAGCAATAAACACCTGAGGCAAAGCACAAAAATCAGTGTGTATAGAGCCATCGTACTGTCTATCCTCCTTTATGGATCTGAAACATGGGTCACCTATCGCCACCACCTACGACTCCTCGAGCGCTTTCATCAGCGCTGTCTACGCACAATCCTAAATATACACTGTACTGACTATGTGACGAATGTTGCTGTCCTTGAGCAAGCAGGGATCACCAGCATTGTGGCCATGATATTGAGAACACAGCTGCGCTGGGCAGGGCACGTTGCTAGGATGGAGGACCATCGCCTCCCAAAAATACTACTCTACGGTGAACTCGCCACGGGTCAGCGTAAGAGGGGCGCTCCAAAAAAGTGATACAAAGACTCCCTGAAACAACATCTCAGGCTTGGCAAAATTGATCACCAACAGTGGTCCGCCCTGGCCTCACATCGGGAGGCATGGAGACGCACTATCCACAATGCTGCAGCCTTATTTGAGAACTCACGACGAACAAGTCTTGAAGAGAAACGACAACGCAGAAAGAATCACAACCCAAAAACATCACCCAAGGAGACCTTCTGCTGTGCTTTTTGCAACCGGACTTGTTTATCTCGGATTGGCCTTTTTAGTCATCAGCGCGCTTGCAGAAAGCGCGGGATGAGTCCTTCCTGAATCTTTGTTTGCGAAGAAAAGCCAGAGAATGACCAGAAAGCCTCTGCACTTGGAGTGATTATTAAGAAATACTACTCTCATTTAGATCATCCCCATATGTAGCTTTGTTTTGTTTCATAATTATGCTTTCAATGGCCATGTAAATGCAGAGGTTCAAAAGTCAGACTCTTTCCCCCCAACAGTGTAACCTTTTGTTCACACAGGTCTCCAAGATGGGCTGTATGAAATCACCAAAGATATAGCAAAGACCAGATGTGTCCATCTGGAGCAACACTGTTTCTTGCCACTGATGCACCCAAACCCATCGACTCTCACACAGAGCCGATCAGTGGGTTTTATCTGTTGGAATTAGCAGCCTTTGCATGCCTATACTCACTGGTAGTTAGACTACATGCCATTCTCTAGGAGTTAAGGCACAGTGTATTTAATGGTAACTTCCTGTATATGTGTGTGTGTGTGTGTGTGTTCATGACAGATAATGCATGTGCGCATCAGTCAATTAGCGATTCCGTCTTAAGGAGCAAAGACACCAATGGCTTCTGAGAAACTAATTAAGGCTTTATTGTATGCATAGGCTTTCCATTCTAAGATAGGAAAGTTACTCGGGGTGCTATCCTAAGATAGCTACATCTAGGGAGAGCTGAGAGAGTTCTGGGTAGGAAAAGAGGTGGAAACATCCCTAAGAGTATAAGTTTACATCACAGAGGGGTCAGGATAGGTAGACAAGCAGGGAGGACTGTGGATCACTCAAATTATCTAATCCTAATACTACTACTGCCCACTCTGAGGCATTCTTGAGTCTTCAGTGCTGAGCATTGTTGCACTTCTAACACCCTTTTTCAATGATGTGTGCACTAGTCCATAAGATTCATCTCTTGTTGTAGAGCTTCATGATGGTCTCTGGGTAATGGCTTGGTAAGGATGTCTGCAATCATGTCTTCTGTTGGGCAATATTCCAGCCTGATAAGCCCTTGTTCATGTACATCCTATATGAAGTGATATCTTGTGTCAACATGTTTAAGTTGCGAACTGATCTTCTCTGTCAGAGAGATCTTTCTACATCCTTTCTTGTCTTCATATATCTCCGTTGACGTTGGTTCTTCTATTCCAAACTCTAATAGTAACATGCACAGTCACTTTAGTTGTTTACATGCCTCTGAAGCTGAGACATATTAAGCTTCTGTGGAGGAGGCTGCAACTGTCCTCTGCTTCTGTGTAGTCCAATCAATCACTCCTTCTCCATAGAAGAACAGGTATCCACTTGTAGATTTCCAGTCAGTGCCACCATTGGCCTAGTCTGCATCTATATACCCTGTTAGTTTAGGGTTGCAGGTTGCTTGCAGCCAACATTTTAGGTATGCAGTTCCTTTTAGGTATCTGGCTACTCTCTTTACCGCATTTTAGTCACATTTAGTTGGTGAGTTGGTTCTTCTGCACAAAATTCGAAAATTCTGCTGATATAGCTGGTCTTGTCACTTTGCTTATGTATAGAAGCTTCCCAGTTGCTTCTCTGCACTGGCTGTTATTTGGTAATGCTTCACTTTATGTAGTGTGCTTCCAGTAGTTGATCTCCATAGAAGGGCTGACTGGGTGTGCCTCAGTTAAGTCAAGATCCTTCAGTAATTCCATTATCTTCTGCTTTTGGTTGAGAAGATAACTTCTATCATATTATCTTTCAATCTGAATTCCAAGATAGTATGAGATGTCTCCTAGTCATTTTACTTCCACTTCCTTAAATGATCTATGACTTCATTACTGTCTTCTCTTTCCTCACAAAAAATGATCAGATCATCAACATATATCAAAATAAATGCCTACTTGTTGTCTTTGTATCTTAAGTACAGGCATCTGTCAACCTTTCCTTGGGTAAACCCCATTTCAAGGAGCATCTTGTTCAATTTTTTATTCCATGCTCTGGCAGTTTGTTTTAATCCATAAATGCTCTTCTGAAGTTTGCATACAAGGTGTTTGTTATTCTTGTCTTCAAAGCCTAGACGCTGCTCCATGTAAATGTCTTCTGATAGATCTCCATGAAGAAAAGCT
Source organism: Gambelia wislizenii (assembly GCA_030847615.1). Taxonomy (NCBI): domain Eukaryota; kingdom Metazoa; phylum Chordata; class Lepidosauria; order Squamata; family Crotaphytidae; genus Gambelia; species Gambelia wislizenii. Next base: position 337,960,378 of record JAUMIR010000001.1, on the reverse strand, counting down.
GTCTCTATGTCCAGATGTTCAACATACATCTTTCTTGATGCTATGATGCGTAAGAGCATTCTTATTGTAGTGTTTTACACAACTGGTGCAAAGATTTGATCATAGTCCTGTCCAAATTCTTGTGAGTATCCTTTGGCAACCAGTCTGGCTTTGTATCTCTGAATTTCTCCATGTTGATCATGTTTGATCTTAAACATCAATTTACATCCTTTTCTTTTGGTAGTTCTACAGTGTCCAAGTCTTGTTCTTGTGTAAAGATTCCATTTCCTCTGCTGCAGCTCTATTCCATTTGTTTCTTTCATTTGGTGGCATCTTACCCACTCCAGCCCTTGTGGGTGGCTCTGGTACTTCTTCTTCCAACCTTGCAAGGTAGGAAAGATGTCTGGGTGGTCTTCTTTTATTAGATCCGTCTGAGTGTCTGAGTTGCACCTCAGCATCCCCTTCTGAATGTCTGGGTTGTAGCTCTACATCCCCTTCTGAAGGGTTAGGTGCTTTCACTTCATTGTTGGAGAGTATCAGTGTCACAGTGGGTTCTTCTTCTTCTTGTTCATCAGGAATCGAAGTAGAGATTTGGCTGTCCAGCACTTCTTCCATGCCTGGCCTCTCACTCTCATCAAAGTACACTGCTTTGGCTATGATGATCTTTTCAGTATTCGGGCATAAAATTCTGTAGCCTTTATATCCTGGTGCATATCCAACAAATATGCCCATTTCTGTTTTGTTGTCAAGTTTGGTTCTTTTCTTCTTTGGGATATATGCATAAGCCTTGGACCTGAACACTCTCAAGTATCCCACAGTTGGCTTCTGACCATTCCATAGCTCATAAGGTGTGGCCTTTTTGGCTTTAGTTGGTAGTCTGTTCAGTAGGTAAAGTTGCTGCTGCAATTGCTTCTCCCCCAAATCTTGCTGGCAGTCCTGAATGTAGAAGCAAGCACCTTGCCATTTCTATTAGAGTACGCTTTTTGCATTCCACCACTCCATTCTGTTCAGGAAAATAAGGAGCCATTGTTTGATTTTTCAGTGTCTTGCTCTCTTAGGGATTGTTCCATTAAGTTTCCTAAGGATTCACCTCCATTATCTGTTCTGAGAATCTGTGGCTTTCAGTTAAATTTATTAGTCACTGCTACCACATAATCCTGTAACTTCTCAAGATCTTGACTCAAATAGATAGTTGTATATCTGCTGTAATCATCAATAAAGGTCAGTAAATATCTGTTCCTGCCAATAGATTGAAATTTCATAGGTCCACAGACATTGCTATGAACCTAGAGGGGGCTCTGTGTGTGTGTGTGTGTCTCTCTCATGCTGCTTGGGAAGTGGAGGCCTGGTTCCCTTCACTCTCACACAGCAAACACACCTCTCTTCAAAACAACAATTTTCCGCAAGCAAATCTGTTGTTAAACTCCCTTTTACAAGCTCAGCCACACCATTAGGATGTATGTAACCATGGAGATTATCAGGCAGGAACGAAAAAAGCCTTGTCCCACAATCTCCACTTGTGTCCGTCCCGGTCATGCCACAATCACCCTCCCCATCACACTTACCTTCTCTCCTGTCATTCTGGCAGCCGAGGAGTGAACAGAGCTCTAAAGGAGCTCCCTTCACTTCCTGGATCAAAGTCCCGTGGATTTTCATGTGAAGATGCGAATGTGGGAAATTCAAAAAGAAAAAGAAAAAGAACCAAAAAATGTGACAGCAAGCACAAAAACACACTTTATAAAGTACAAGTAACCCAGGGAGGGTCATAAAAAGTGTGTCACTTACCTGGATATCCCAATCTCACCTGGAAGTATTTTGGCAGGGACCACCCATTGACGCTGTGATCTCGCCAGCATAACAAGGCACCTTATAGCACGCAGGAACATCCGTGACAGGAACAGAATGGGGGAATCTATTGATGGCTTATCCTGTCAATAAAAAGCAGTGCCAGTGGAACGGCAGCAGAACGGGTGTATAATGAGGGGGGAACGACGTCTTCTGAAAAGGGAGCCCTTTTGCGATCTCTTGGAGTTTGTGTAACGCCACTTTTAACGTGTCTGATAGTCTCCCAAATCTTTGGTTTAACAGTTTAGAAGACCTTTAATGACTGTTCTGTCTTTGCAAACTCAGTTTTACTGTCCACAAGGTATAAATCCCTTATTGCAGTTGCACACATTATTATTTCATTATGAGTCACATGGCCGTCTTGGTCTCTGAAATTAATTTTGCGTTGTTAGTGCCTTAATTGATAGTAAAGTAGATCCCAAACCTGGGACAAATAGAACATTCCTAAGAAGAATTTCCTTAATGCTGCCTGATGGGGTCTTGCATAACAAAGAGACAGTCCCCAGACCTTGAGACTCTATTTCATCCATTCTATTCCATGAACAGGATCCCTGACATTTTAATCTAATTTTATGAAGAATGTTTTTGATCTGCACACATGACTTGTGGCACTGCTATCAAGAATAAAACTTTTAATATTTTCATCTGATTGTATAGCTTGCAAGAATTTTTCCATACCAAAAATCTTCTTTGTAAAATCATAGCCAGTGTTTCTCTCTTGGGTTTCCCTTATAGGGTGCCTAACATGTCTGGGCATTCCTTTGTATCTTCTGCCCCTCTTCTGAGAGTAATTAGAGTAATTAGGCCTCTCAGAACAATCCATTTGAAAATGACTGTTGTTTGTTGCATGAATAACATTTAAACTAGGCTTTCTACAGTGGGGCTTAAGGTGAGTCTTCAGGGCAAAATCTGCAGAGGAAGTGTTTCCCTTTGTTACAGATCTAGCATGCACCTCAGTGGTTAATTTGCATATCAGTTCATCAAGCCCTGGTGGACATTGAACCCTTAAAACACAGCAAAATGCTGAAATTCTGAAGATAATCCCTTAAATATGCATGCAATAATCAAATAATCATCCAGTCCAGATTGCAAATGTCTTATCTTGTCATATAAATCCTTCATATATGCCAGAAAATCTTGGACTGTCTGATCACCCTGCATGTGAGTTGAGATTAATTTTCTCTAGAAGCAAAAGATGTTGACTGGCATCTGATTTCTTAAGCATTTTCTCAAGATAGGTTAGCATTGACTTTGCAGATTTTGAGTTTCTGGCACACCTGTAAATCTCTTCCATTAGACAACTGGAAATTATACATCCTGCTCTTAGGTCTTTGGAATTCCATGCTGCAACCTGATCATCTTCTATTGGAGGCTCTTCCTTACAAACATGCAAAAGATCAGCATTTGCTAATTCAAGCTACAGATGGCAAACCGAAGTTGGGTAATTTTTCCTATTAAGTTTGGGAATAGTATGGTAATAATAAATTAGGTTTATTGCTTAGTCCAAAGACCATTGCAAAGAAGCTTGGTAATAGTGAACTCTGTGCCTGGGGTGCTGCCGTTCTCCTTTTGTTCTCTACACTGGCCTGGTTCTTTGACCTACCTTAGTCCTCTCTTACAGGCTGGGCTTCTATAACCTGATAATGCATGTGTGCACCGGCCAATTAGAGATTCTGCGTTAAGGAGCAAAGTTGCCTTCCCTGTGTATAAAGTAGGCCTGCCCTTCCTGAATATTCAGAAAACTTCAACTGAAGATGGCAGCAGCTATTACAGCCCACTCCTAAATGTTTGGACTGTTTAGCATTACATCTCTGTTTCATTTTAAAACATCTGGCAGAACAATTATTCAATTATTGATTGAAAATGTAACAGCTTCCATGAGAATTATAAGGAACATGTGCTAAGATGGCCTCAACTGTGACAGCCATGTCACAACCACTAGTGAGCACAGCACATAGCTGGATGAACAGTGCCGTATTCTGATAGTGTGGATAGTTAGGGCTGCTTCTAGGCAAAACTTTTACTGTGCAATTGCACTGCCCCATTCATGGTAGTGAATGGAGATCCAGACATTGTTGTCTTCAATTTGTACCCTTCCCATGATTTTCCATTGTTTCTTCTCTTTTTTTTTTCTTACTAGAAATATTGCTGTTAAGGGGGAAAGTTAGACTATCTGTACAACAGTATAAATTGTAAGTGGCAAGAGTCTTCATTCTGTATTAGAAGCCCCCTCTACTGCAACTTTGAAACAGAAGGGCAATAATTAGATAGTGCCAAGAACCATCCATATGGAAGCAGTCTTTCTAAAGTTCTCTTTGAATCTGTGAGTCTACCTCTTCCCTTATAAATAGCTCCTCAGGTAATTCTTACAGTCAAAACCAGTGTCTCTCCTGTTTTTTACCACCTATAAAGAAGGAAACTATGAGAAAATGGATTGCCACCAAACCAATAGAATGAGGGCTCATCAACACCAGGCAGGATACATTGGATCCCCACCGGCGTATCCTGCCTCTGGAGCTGGCACACACACACCCCACCACTTACCTGCAGAAAACAAGTTGGCATCTGACCAGACACTGGCTTGTCACTGAAGCTGCCACCACCAGCATTTTCTTGCTAACGTGGAAGCCAGGCAGGGGTCCTGCAACATTTGACTGCAGGCCCCCTGCATGTGCCCAGCCTCAGTCACATGCTGCAGGACCCCTGCCTGGCTTCCAGGAGAGCCAGAGTGCTGCAGTGGCAGCAAGGAATGGCGTTCTAAGACAGGCTCCTGCAGACAAACGGCCCCTGTCCTGACTTGCTCCCATTCCAGGCCCATATTTGCCCCAGGAGTCATTTCAACTGCCCGGGAACAGATGGAGGTAAATGCCCTGTGTCATTTGGACTACAGGGCTCTGGAATGGGGGCAAGCTGGGGTATTTTGCTGAATGTAGACAAGCCCTACATGTTGTCATTACATTCAGATTATGAAATACTCTAGGGTTCTGCCCCCAAGCTGTGCAAAAGAAGTAACACTTCATTTCTCCATTCAATAACAGAAAGTGGGAGACCTGTAAGTCATTCAAGCCCAGAGCTTTCTCTTGAAAGTTCCTTCTTACTTGCTGAATATGATCTCATGAGTATCACCCAAAAGGCTGCCATTGCATCAGCCTAGGGTGAATTTTCAAGACCTTGTGCTTCCTCACCCATCCCTACTTGCCTTTGTATTTCAGGTTCAGAAGTGATCTCCTCCACTTTGGCACCCTCAACCCATCTCATGCAACCACGCTCAACGAGGCTTGGGACTTTGGGGGCAATGATTGGAGCTTGTGCTATCTGGAAAGCTTGATCAGCTGCTTCCCTAGTGCTTGTCTCCTAGGGGTCGTTTCCATGGCAAAATAAATCCTCAAAGAATGCGACAAGAAGCCTGATAGTTCCCACGCATCTCGAAGCAACAGCGCCCTTTTCAAAAGGAGGGGGTGCAAAAAACCCATAAGTTGCGCAGTATCAGCTTTCGCTAGTTTTCCGCACTTTTTTGATTAAGTTCGCGAAAATGCGCATACTTTACCGTGGGAACTAACGATCGTGTAAACTGGCATCTGCCTTTTCGAATTACTGTGAGCAGAGCTGAATCCTGATTGGTTGGAGTGCTTTATCCGAATAGACTGAAGGGTTGGAGAGAAGAAATTCACCCTCCTTCTGCTTGCAACTCACTTTGGAAAACGGAGCCCTTCCTGTCTATCTTTTGGGGGGTAGGGGGGTGGGAAGATGCTTCGCTGCTTTGCTGGGGTGTGTGTGTGTGTGTGTGTGTGCTGGAAAACAGCCGATCGCATGTTCGTTCTTTTGTTTGTTTGTCCTTCCATTCACTTGCCTTTATTCAAGCCTTCGGAGGGAGGGAAACCAAATGAGGCAAGCCCTAGTTCTGTGGTGTGTGTTTGTGTGTGCATGCATGAAGAAAATCTGCTCCACCATGCTTTTGCTTGTTTGTGCTTTCATTGACTCCTTTCTTTACAAAAGCCTTTCAGGGCTGGGGAAGACAGGGGAGTTTGTCAGATCGCTCTTTCGATTGCTTGTTTGTTTGTCCTTTTTCTTTCCTCTCATTATTTATGGTCTCCATGACCCCCTCCTTGCTCCCTCCCCGCCTCTTGCCTGACTTTAATCATCTGGAGGCGATTCCCCCCCACCTTTGCCTGTGTGAATTAAGCAAAACAGAAAGTGTCTGGATCATTCGAAACTGCCAGGCACCGTGTGATTTATGCGCTCCTGATACGAAAGGACGGTAATCCGGAATCTGGCGAACTTTTTCCTGTCGTGGAATCGGCCCCCTAGATAAGAAAGGCCAGTTGGCTGCCTGGGCCCTTAGTGATCCCTACGGTTGCTTGTCACGTGGCTACACCCTCCCTCAATATCGGGGACAAGGCTGGAATGGACTCATCCTGCAGAATTTAGGTCGAAAGATGCATGCTCGTGGCTTTCCTCTGTATGCTGGGGTTCTGGCAGAAAATGAACCCTCCAAACGTGCATTACAGCACCAGGGGTTCCATATTCTTCCTGGGACATACTATAAGCTTAATGTGACACCAGTCCTCAACCTCAAGAATTAGCAGAGAGAAACATTTCTCCAGAGAATCTGGGCAACTGTTTTGAAATTGTTTCTGACAAGATACAAAGAGAAGTTAGTCTGGCATAAGAAGATTCAAAAGGCTGTTCTGGTTTCAAGATTAAATTGAAACTAGGGGGTATTTCAAAGAGCCATGTGTTGTTATTTGTTATGCCTCACAATAAGCAAAAATGAACTTGGAAAAGTTATTTGTAGACTCCACATTCCCAAATCCTCTGGACAGCATCAGAATGATATATAATCAGTATGCTTATTGTGCTAGCCAAAGGCCATGACAAACAGCTTGAAACACACAAAATATTTAAGATAAAAAATACGAAAGACAGCCCATAATTTTACATGCAAGAAGTTATTGCTAAGCTAGTATGAAAGATAAAAACCTTTCATGTGATAGGTAAATTTCTAAGTTGGCAACATGAAAATAAATGTAATAGTCTCCTTGGCAATTTGTGGCAATTTTACCTAACTGTAGTAGAAGGAACAACAAAATGCATGTTTCCTCAGTGAGACACTACATTTTGGACAACAGAAAAAGTAAAATCTACTAGTAACAGGATTCTGCCAAGAAAGGAAAGAAACTAGAATTTAAAGTTTAAAATGCTGGTCCCTTCAGATGTGAAGAAATTAACTATCTCCCACTCATATATAACTTATCAGATTTTTCAGACAGTCTCTTTTGTTTTTGTCTAGATATGTTCAGATGCCCTTGAATGTTATCTCCTTTTGTACCATTTGCTCATAAAATGTGAAGTCCAGTCTTTACTCAAATGCTTTCATTTGGCCAATAAATGATATTGGAATTCCTTGTTCCAAAATTTCTGCAGTCTTGACTTTTAGTGGCTTCATAAAGCTTATAAGCAATGTGCAAGTACTGGAATGATTTTCCAATATTTGATATAAAGTATGTAATTATGTGTTCTCATCTGCCTATTGCCCCTAAAAGAGGCAGAGAATTCACAGGCTGAAATGTGTTGGCCTTTTTAGCTAATAAAGGCCATTTTCTAGCATCTTGATATGTGTCTTCCTTATCCCTTATGGATTTTATCAGATGATCTCCAACTTCTGTTCTTTTTCCATGTAAAGCCAACCAACCAGAGCTTGGGAGTAACAAGCCACAAGCAATGTAGTTACCTTTCAAAATTAATGCAGTGGGCGGGAACAAAGCCATGTTGGGTAATCTTTTCTAATTACTTTTGAAAGTTAGTTTTAAAGGTATTTTGGAGGCATTTTGACAGAAATCTGACACATTTTATGCCATTGTCTTCTCAGTCCTAAATGTCCCCTCCCCAAAAGGCATGTAAAATAGCCAAAACAAAAACCAAGCAACATATAGAGTAACACAAGTTACTTTTTAAAAACTGCAATGAGTAATGTACTTTTCAAACATTAAAAACAGCAGGAAGACATTATTTCTTTTTTTTTTTTAAGTAACATTTCAATTTCTGCTCCCAGCTCAGTGCAGCTGGAAAGAGAGCAATGGGTAAAAAGGAGAAAGATTTGTGGTGTGTGTGTGTTTTTTTTAAAAAAAAAAAACCCATCCTATTCCTTGCTGTAAATGTTTTCTACTTCAACAGGGTTTGTTTTGTTTAAAGATAATAACAACAACAACAACAACAAGTAGTAGTAGTAGTAGTGGTGGTGGTGACCTTCCCACCATAACTCTGAAATGGCGGAGATCATCCATTGAGATCAATGCCACCTCATTCTGCCATATGTTTAGGGCAGGCCTGTGTTTCCCCAGATCAAGCCACTCAGGATTTGTGTTTGGTGGTGGTTATAAGTGCTGATTATGGGTCAGTATGTTGCTGTGTAGACCAGTGCTTCCCAAGCTGTGTGATGTAGAAGACTGGTAATTTTTATGCCTTACGGCTACAATTGTTCCTTTCTTTTGTTGCTGGAAACTTGCCAGCGACCAGTAGCTGATGGCTTATGGACCAACACTGGTCTCTGGGCTACCACTTTGAGTAGCTCTTGTGGCGACTAGATTTCTGTGCTATAAGAATGTTAAGGAACTTTACTTTCAACTCCCTACCTGTCCGAAGGATGAAACGGTGTATTTTCTCAGTGCTGCAAAATGGTGTCAAGAGGGAAAGAGATCTCTGTGACACCACAGAAATGTTCATCAGACAAAAATTTAAACTAGGGAAGGAGATTCATTCATTTATTCATTCATTCATTCATTTCAAGTTAGTTTCTGTTGGGATTGAGGAAAAATGCAGGCTTGCAAGTTACAACTCTCTTCATCCATCCTCTGTTTAAAGTATGACCAGTCTTTGGTCAATGGAAGTTTAGATCCAATTTAAAAAAATAACTTCCCTCAAGCATAGTAGATTCTTACATCAGGAATTGCCTATGCCCTGTCTGAAATGAATGTGTGTGTGTTTAAATTCTGCTTCATGCTACTACAAATAAGAAGGAAGGAGGTAACAGATTCACTCATAGAAGGCACGGGTATCAAAGCAAAAACAACAACATAAGTAAACTTTGACAAATTTGCCAAAGATTTGAGGGACTGGTTCTTCTATATCCTCAGAAACCCGCAGTCAATGAGGAAAGAAGGTGTTGGGGATTTGTGGTCACTGTTGAAACTTCAGGGCGAAGGGGGGGGGGGGACATTTTCTTTGGACTATGTGAATTACAGTCTCTAGCCACCAGGTGTCACTTTTACCCCCATAAAATGCAGCAATGCAGCTCTTTTTGAGGCTTTAAACTTTAACTGGTCCATGGAAATGCCTGCAAAAGCTTGAGGTTAACCCTTTCATCAATGTTCATCAACAAACGTGGAAGAAACTTGGAGATTCATAATAGGGTTATATCACACTGTTCATAATAACTCTAGGGTAAATCTCCTTAGCAATGGGGTGTAAGGTCTAAAATTTTAGCGGTAAAGAAATAAGTTCTTCATTTTCTTGGCTGTAAGGAGTTGTCTAAATGGTGAAAATACTACTCACAGAATACGAAGAGATATGGGTTGTCTTAATGGCAGCCAGCATCGTTTCTCTGTATTCAGAAGGAGGGGGAGCAAAAAGTCATAAACTGTGAAGGGAAAGCCTTTGCAGTTTTTCCTGGAATTTTTTAAAAACTCCGAAGGAAATCTGCATTCCCACCCATTGGGACAAACAAGTCAATTTGAATCACTTTCCCATTGGAGAGGAAGTGCAAGCTGATTGGCTGAAGCGCAGGGGGTGCAGCTTGCAAACAGGGCAAGTGCCCACTACTGCCATGTTGGATTTTCGCCTTAGCGATCGCTCGCTAAGGTGATAAAATAGGGTATCATTGTGTGTATGTGTGTGTGTAAAGGCAAAATATTGCTTATACGCACCGTAGTGTGGTGTGTGTTTTTTTAAGTTTTGCGGCTGCAGATTTTAAAATGTAATTCTCACATGGCTGCCATCTTGAACAGAGGGCATACAAAGTTTATGGGGGCTGTAAGGCCATTAAGACAAGTCGCAGCTGCTGCGAATTGTCTTTACTACAGATCACTCAGTTTTGGGGGGCCTAGTATAGACAACTCTTAAGTTTCACAGAATCAATCCTGCAGGAGCTGATATTAGGAGATATAGATCGGACTGCACTTTGAGACCCCTCTCCACAGCACCTGGCTCTGAAGAAGACACACACACCCAATCACTGGCAGTAGCAATGGGAAGGGGACTTAGGGACATTGTTTCTCTCCTGGTTTTGGGAGAACGTAGGCAGCTGCTGTGTTTTGCTGCCCCCTTTCTTTCTTCCTCCTCTTATAGGACACCTGAGGAATCATTTTTGGCCCAGTGATTCCTAGGATGTTGGGGCCACGCACCAGCAGCAGACACAGGCAGTGCCCAAAGTGAATGTAGAGATACACACCCCAAGTGATGGAGCCCCATTAAGCATTCGCCCTTCCCACACACATTTTCACACACATTCCGACAGATGTACTCACACACACACCATACATACCACATATGCTTCTCTGCCTCCCTTCTCAAGTGATCCATGGAGGTTAGATGTGAAGGAGGATATCTCACAGGCTCCTCCTCAGATGAACTGGGGAGGGGATTTTCATCCTCATTGTGGCATGCTGAGAGGGGCAGGTGTAAGCCTCCCACCCGGTGTGACATGATGAAGATGAAAATCATTCCTCTCTACCTGTTCTTCATTGACCAATTCTGGTCAGTAAAGGAGCAAAGAGGGCTTCCAGTAGAGAAGCAGCTGGCTCACAGAGCCCACTCCCAGAGATCATAGCTAAGTCAAGAACTGGGTCCACAGCCACCTTTATATTACTACTGGGAAATCTGAGGAGAAAGCAAAACACTGGCCAATTGGGGCCCATCTACACAAGCAGGGGGGGGAGGAGCCAGAGTACCTCATAGTAATGGTATCTCGCAGCAGCAGCAACATGTCTTAACGGTTTTTCTGGCCTCAGAAACCCGCACAAGCTTCGCATTCCAGATGGCAGCCACAAATGATTTGCTCGTGTTAGTTCTTCGCTGCTACCTATTTTTTTTTAAGTTGTCCAAGGTGTGCTGGAGTGATAAAGTGATTTTTTTTGATTTTACAAGAAAGCAAAACAAAAAATAACCATCCTGTTTTATTACCTTAGCGAGCGATTGCTAAGGCGAAAATCCAACATGGTGGCAGTAGGCATTTGCCCTGCTAGCAAGCCCCACCCCTGCCATCACCTGGCCAATCAGCTTTGTGCTTCCCGTCAAATTTATTGTCATTCAATTGTACAAAACAGTAAGAATGCACACCCACCTCACATTTTTTTTAAAAGTACAGGAAAAGTCGCAAAGGCTTTTCCTGCATTGTTTTTGCCCTTTTGGGGGCCTCTCCTTCTGAATAGTGTGGATTAGTGCAGGAACCCATTTAGACAGGTAGGATTCCAGTGAATTCCATGAGGGCTTTTTTTTTTTTTTAACCATTCAGACAACCCTTTAGTAGCAGCACTTTGCCATTGTTGGGTAGTGATTTGACTCTGGGAGATAGGACTCTAATAAGACTCTGGGAGACCAGGGGTCAAATCCCCCCCCCCCAACCATGGAAATTCCCTGGGTGATCTTGGGCAATTCACACTCAGCCTTAGAGGAAGGCAGTGGCAAACTTTCTCGGAATAAACCTTGCCAAGAAACACCTACCTAAGTTGGAGCACCTTGAAGGTACATAACATCACTTTACTTACCATCACTGACTCGTATGAAATCCTGGGATTTGCAGTTTCAGGGCACATGAGAGGTATCTGGGAGAGCATTCTAAATACTTCACAAAACTTCAAATCCAGGATTCCATAGACTGAACTCTTGGCAATTAAAGGATCACCAAAGGACCAAAATTGTGCAGTATAAAAGAAACTAAGGACTTTATCACATGAGGAGAGTAAATTGCAATTACAGCAGTATAATACGGTCTTTTAGCTGATCCTTATCACACGATCTTGTGGTTCTTCTGTTGCTACTTTGCATTCCACTCATCAGTGTTGCACATCTTTTCATTGATGGTAGAACCCCAGAATGACTGCTAATATCACAGCTGTTCTAGTACTCACTGTGGTGTGATGGATCATTTCACTGCAGTTATGATATTATGGCAGTCTCATGAGAAGCGTTGAAACTGCATGACTACGCAGTTACATGAAAGAAATGTTTAAAAAAATTTAAAAGCACATGTACTGGACAGGAAAGACAACAAGGTTAGTGAGGTGGTGTGGGATCTTGAATCACCACAGCGGCATCATAGTGCTATTGTAGGGGCAGTGCGAAAGTGAGTGTTTCAATGCCATTATGTTTCTGGTTGCATAAACAATGCAATTGCAGCTATTTACCACCCTCCTGTGAATTTCCATAGACATAGCCTTGTAGAGCAGCTCTTTGAGGCAGTGATTCACTCCAGAGCCAGCTTTACCCATGCCTTGAGTTCCTCTTTTCCAGTTGTCATTGTGAAGGGGAGGCATCTCAGGGCAAGAGCATTGCCTTGAAAAGTGTGTGTGTGTGTTCCTCATTACTTAGACTGCAGCTTTTACTTTAATTTATCATGCTTATTGACAACATCAGGGCCCATGTCCCATAATATCATAGCAGGTGATCGCTGACCTATTATGCTGACATGGAAATAATGCAGTTTGACACCACTTTAACTATCATGGGTCCGTCCTATGGATTCCTGGGATTTGTAGTTTGTTGTGACACCAGAGCCCTCTGACAGAGAAGGCTAAATATCTCGCAAAACTACAAATCCCAGAATTCCATAGCATTGAGCCATGGCAGTTAAAGCAGCATCAAACTGTATTATTTTTGCAGTGTGTCAGCAGTCGAGGTCTCACAATCTGGCCTTGAAATCTCAGGGCCTGGGATGCTCCACCCATGCTTAACTGATCCACAGCTTTTCTCAGACCAGGACCTGGACATTAGAAGCATCAGTGGTGTTAAGGTGGGCCCCTCCCTTCCTCTATGTGCAATCCAATTTCACAGAAAAAGGAAAGGAAGGCTCCCAGCCGTTTTGTACAATCTGGAAACGCACTCTCCCAGGGCTCCTGTAGCCTAGAAGTCTCTGGAGACCAAATGGTAGCCTGCCACTCCCCACTGTTAGAAAGTTCTTGAACCCCAGTTCAGTTGGAAATTGGGACAATTCTCTGGCTAACCAGTGAACAACTCACTCTGTTGGGGATTCCCAACCCCCCTTCTCTATTCCCCCAGAAAAGAGACAAGATAGCTGACCGATAGGCACATGAGGCAAGTTGGTAGAGAAAAAAGAGAGTAAACTTTATTTTAGTTCCAAATGCTTAAGTCTTCGCATGGAGGGACATCTAGTCTCTCCAGGTTCTCAACTTAGATTTATGGGAAATACGGTACATTCAGTCATAGTATGCAAATGAATCATAAACCTAACGCATGCTAACTAGACGTTCCCTAAGCTAAGAAAATAATAACTCACATTTTATGAAGTCCATAATCATCAGTCCATGTCCCAATTGGGATGGGCTAGGCCAGGCTCATCATAGTCGGCCTAGCTGGCTTTGGAGATGGAAATTCAAAGTCATTTTGGATGGAAGTCTCTTCCTTAGACTTCAGATATCATTTGGGCTCTTTTGATGTTATAGAGCCATGAGGAGGTTGGCTTCCCCTGACCTCAGTTATCATGTCTAGTTATCTTGCTGGTCAAGCCATGTGGCTCCAGCATGTGGCATAGAACAAAGGACTCAGAAAGTCTTTTGGTCAGATTTGATTGGTTCTGCTTTTCCAGGTTTGGATTGGCTCTTCAGTCAGATGATGTGATGTCATGTTTAGGAAATGAGGGTGCCACCCTCTACAATACCTGTTGCTATGGAAACCAGGGAGTGGAATTTTCCAATGCTGTGACCTGTAGAGTTTGCAGATGAACTCACCATGATGGGTTGGTCACTCCATCACGACAAGTGGTTACTAGACAGAGTGGCTTATATGATTTTCTGTACCAGGCACAGCATACCTCTTCCATTGCCATCAGTTGCCAGGGAGCACAAAAAAAAAGGAGGGTGCACCTTTCAACTCAGTTTTCAGCAGGTGAAGTAAGCTGGGGACAAAGGAGGAATGTGAGAGGAGGAGAGAGAAACTGGGACATTTAAAAGCAGCTGAAAAAGTAGGACAATGGAGGATTAATCAGAATTGCCCCTGTCAAATTAGGACAGTTGGAGGGTATACAGTAAACCCTCTGTATCCACAGATTTGGCATCCATGGATTCAAGCATCCATGGTTTGAAAATATTTTTAAAAATAATAATTTCAAAAAGCAAACCTTGATTTTGCCATTTTATATAAAGGACACTATTTTACTACACCATTGTATACAATGGGACTTGAGCATCCACAGATTTTGGTATCCGTGTATGTGTGTGTGTGTGTGTGAAAGAGAGAGAGAGAGAGAGACCTGGAACCACACCCCAGCAGATATCAAGAGCCCACTGTAATTGTCTAATTGCACCCTTACTCTCAAGACCCAACAATTCCCTAAAACAAATCCCTAAGACAAGTCAATGCTTCTTAAGCAATCTGAGCTGAAGAATGGCTTGAGGTTTTAGTTTTGAAAATGAGGCAGGGACTGTGCCCACTGGCTACACCCCTTTCTGGTTTTCCTGGGAACATTCTGTGGACTGGCAGCCATTGCTCGCAGACTGGCACTGATCCATGGACCACCACTTTCAGTAGCGCTATCCTAAATTTCACATTTCATCACACATTTCACACAGTACAGCATTTAGGTCAGAGTGAGGAAAATGCAGCCAGTGGGCCACCTATGTCCCCTAAATGAATGGAGGCAATTTTGAGATCCCTCCTCCCCGGGCATTTTAGGCCTTGGATAGACCTTTTTGGCAACTAAAGGTGAACAAGATCTTTTCTTGGCCTCACCTGGAACTAAAATGATCCTGTGTGTATACAGTATATGCTTTCAAGTTGCTTATTGACTTATGGTGACCCCCACAAATTTCAACAGGTTTTCGTAGGCAAGGAATACTCAGAGGTGTTTTTGCTAGTTCCTTCTTCTGAAATATAACCTACAGTACCTGATATTAGTTGGCAGTCTCCAACAGGATCTGGTGTCTTTATAGAGTATTTAGGCCCTATAATGATTGGGGGTGTACGGCAAAATTGTCCCCCATACCCCTTACGGATGAGTGGGCCATATGGTGCCAATTTTTTTTTAATAAAAACGCCGGAGTGGGAGGGCACAACAGGAGGGATACATTACCCAAGGTTTCATGGAAGGCAAGTGTGTGTCCATCAACCCTGGAAATTGCCCACGCTGATTTAGATCCTTTAACAATCTCTTCTCCAAGCGTCCCTTCCCCCCCCCCCGATGGTCCTGAACTCTATAAAAAAAAGCACATTGAACAATGAAGAACTAGGGTGGGATCCTCTGCTACAATATATTTGTGTAGTTGAGGTAAAAGTAGAGAGTAAATTTATAGGGCTGTTCTGTTGTATTGCTGTCTTTCTGGCAGGTGACTGAAGACAAGAGGAAGCCATGGAGAAATGGTGGTGGTTAGCTCAAGACTGTTTCCTAGCCTCCTTCATGTTTCCCCCAAGCACTGAAAATATCCACCCTGGGCTTTGTCTCCTGCTGAGAAACAGGACTGAGTCAGTTGCTTTCCAGGATAAGAGTCTCCATGAGACAAAGCCAGACAGCAGGAGGTGCCAATACCAACCCCTGCCCCTGGACATAAGGAATCCACTAGGCCATGAATCATCAACCTCCATGCTTTCCGCCATCCCACAAGGAGCAAACAAGGGCCTGAGAGAAAGGGACTGTGAGCAAGTAGGTCAGGGATCAATGCACCCACCCCACTCACCCCTAGTTCACTCTCAACTTTTCTCCAGCCTTCCTTTTATCCTTATGATAGAGTGACTAATGCGGTCCACTAGGCTCAGCTCCAGTCATGGGTGTCATTTTATGGAACTGTGCTGGGGGCCTTGAACTGCCTTGTAAACTAACTATCCACATCCCTAGTCCTTGACTCATAAAAAGAGGCATGCAATCTATTGGTTTCAGGGAAGAATTACAAACCACATTTCCTATACCCATTGATGTCCCCCAGCCTGCTTCTTAACCTAGCTCTTGACTCCACTGGCATTTGGATATCATTTAGCAAGACTTTGTAATCTTCTAATCTGTATACCTTTTTATTAGCTGCAATATCTTGTTTACATGCTTTTGATACCAGTTGCTGTGATAGACCCAGTTTGTACTTCATGCTGGAACGTATCTTCCAACTGTAGCTGGTAGACTGCCAGCATTCTTGCTTTCATAGTATTGGATCTAACAGACTTGCTATTATATACTGAGAACAGTAGCATTGGGAAGCTAGATTTGAACATCACAGATATATTTGTACAGAAACATTCTTTAGTAAACATGCTAGGGACCAGATACCCTGAAACTATGGAGATAATGTCTCCTTGTTTTCTCCTCCTTGTAGAGAATGACCTGTTTAGCTAAAGTAAAACAATTGTAGCTAACTCTAACAAACTTTTAGGATAAACTAAGACTGCAGCATTTGTATTGCCACATACCTACTCCAAACGGAAATGGCCTGTAT
This sequence comes from Gambelia wislizenii, assembly GCA_030847615.1. Classification (NCBI taxonomy): domain Eukaryota; kingdom Metazoa; phylum Chordata; class Lepidosauria; order Squamata; family Crotaphytidae; genus Gambelia; species Gambelia wislizenii. Next base: position 337,943,906 of record JAUMIR010000001.1, on the reverse strand, counting down.
CCTCAGACATTTTTGATGCAGTCTCTGAGTGCTCTTACTGTCTGAACTAGGGGTGGGTGTCCAAATGAAGAGGAGGCCTTATTGGTTGTGGCACCCCATTTGCTTACCTAGAGAACCATGGAATATTGTGTCCAATTATGGGCACCACAATTCAAGAAGGATATTAACAAACTGGAATGTGTCCAGAGGAGGGCGACCAAAATGGTAAAAGGTCTGGAAGCCATGCCCTATGAGGAGTGGCTTAGGGAGCTGGGTATGTCTAGCTGGGGGAAGAGAAGGTTAAGAGATGACATGATAGCCATGTTTAAATATTTGAAGGGATGTCATACTGAGGATGGAGCAAGCTTGTTTTCTGCTGCTCCAGAAACTAGAATACGGAGCAATGGACTCACAATGACAGGAAAAGAGACTGTTAGTATGCCCTACTAGTCCTTCCCCATGATACCTCATAACTAAAAATATTGGACACTTTTCAGGGTCAGGTTGGCTGAGGCAAACCAAAGGTCAGTTGGAAGTCACAGTGACCTGGGATGTGCCTAGAAATATAATGGTAGGAAAGCCAAAGTTAAGATTATGCAGAATGCCCCTTAGAAAAAACAGTCATTAAGGAGGTATGTGCTGAACATTTCTTCCAGCCCTGGGCATCTCAACAATGATTAAATCAAGCAATTAAGTAACCAATCCTTCATATATTCCTATGGAAATCTTTCCTATACGCCCTCCTATCCAACCTTGCCAGGTTGTTACAAACCCATCAATTTCTATCTCCCAGCAATTAAAGCAATCAGTTGGGTTTTGGTTTCCTTTGTCTATCCCATTGTGAAGCCATCCAGGCTTTGTCATAACAAGAATACCCCTTCAGGATATGAAATAGGGTATAAATATTAGTTGCTTAACAATCGCAAAGCATGCCACATACTGACACTGACACTCTGCCAGATTCTCTGTGCCACCCTCTGATGCCAGTCTGAGCATCTTTGCTGCACAGAACTCTCTTCCTCAAGACTGGTAACTATCACCCTATCTTCCCGGATCTCTCTCTATCCAACCTCCTCGTCTTTCTTTCCAACAGCTTTGTATGGTTCTTAAGAGTGTATGCTTTGTATGCTAGCATATCCCCTGTGTTATTTCCAATAAAAATACTTTATTTCACGTTAACCGGAGTGCTCTCTACAGTTAGTACTGGTATACATAGGTGAAAAGATCTCCAAAGTTACTCTCCTCTTGCAGGCTTCCATTTAATCTAATAACACCCCCCCCCCCGATAATAATAGAGATTTTGGCATTGTGGGTGGGGCTCTAAGGCACCCCCACCTCTTAGGGTAACAAGATTTCACCTAAACATTAAGAAGACCTTCCTGACAGTAAGAACTGTTTGGCAGTGGAACGCGCAGCCTCAGAGTGTGGTGGAGTCTCCTTCTTGGGAGGTTTTTAAACAGAGTCTGGATGGCCATCTGCCGGGAGTGTTGTGATAGTATATTTCTGCAGGGAAGGGGGTTGGTCTATATGGCCCTTGTGGTCTCTCCCAACTCTATGATCATATGATATATGAAACAAAACAGTTTGTTGTATTTCTGGCACCAGATAAAAATCTTTTCTCCTCCTGCCCCCAAGTGTTGGATATTTGATTGTGACGGAACTGTTCTAACCATTATTTTTGTCTTGCTGAGTATTTAGTCTTGTAATATTTTTACATCTTTTTTTGTTTTCTATTGGATTTACATAAGCCCTTCTAGAAACATTATTACACTTTAGGGCAAGGTATAAACTTTATTACTTGAACAACTACATGAACAAATGAATGACCTCTTCACATTTTTGGCAAGTCCCTCCTTGCTTCTAACTGAACATAGCAAGTTGGAGTCTAGTGGTGAAACAAATAAAAGCTTAGACGTGAAACTTAACTGATTTCTTTAAAACGGTACTGTTCAACTGAAATCTATAGTTTCAGACCATATCTCCCTGCATGAGCCTGCTGGAGTTTTAAGGTCTTCAAGGGAAGGCTTTCTGGTGGTCCCATGACACAGTCATGTTTGGTGAAGGAGAAAGCTTTCTCAGTGGCTGCTCCTAAGCTATGTAACTCCCTTCCATGGGATGTTCATTTCCCCCTCCCCCCGCCACTTTCCCTTCCATAGTGTAATGGTTTGAGCATTGGACTATGTCTCTGGAGAACAGGTTTCAAATCCCCACTCAGCCATGGAAACTTACTGGGTGACCTTAAGTAAGTCACACTCTTATCTTCAGTGGAAAGCAAAGGCAAACCCCCTTTGAACAAATCTTGCCAAGAAAACCCCTGTGATAGGTTCCCCTTAGGGTCACCATACGACAGAAGCAACTTGAAAGCATACAACAACAATGGAAGACTTTTTTACTTGGGCATGACTTTGGCTTCTATTTTATTATTTTTTAAAAAAAAAACTTTATGGTCTATAGACCCAACAGTACAATCAGCAGAATCTTACAACATTAAAGTACAAAGTACAGTATAATTTATGTGACAAAAAGAGCTTTTAATGGGATGATATTTTGATTCTGTTTAGAAATATAGAATCATATAGTTGGAAGAGACCACAAAGGCCATCCAACCCCCTGCCATGCAGGAATACCCAATCAAAGCACTCTTGACAGATGGCCATCCAGCCTCTGTTTAAAAACCTCTAAAGGAGACTCCACCACAGTCAGAGGCAGCACATTCCACTGCCAAACAGCTCTTACCATCAGGAAGTTCCTCCTAATGTTCCTCCATGCTCTGGAACTGCAGAAAACATGTTTGCTCCATCCTCAGTATGACATCCCTTCAAATATTTAAACATGGCTAACACGTCCCCTCTTAACCGTCTCTTACCCAGGCTAAACATACGAAGCTCCCTCAGCTGCTCCTCATAGGGCATGGCTTCTAAACCTTTTACCATTTTGATTGTCCTCCTCTGGACACATTCCAGCTTGTCCATATCCTTCTTGAATTGAGGTGCCCAGAAATGGACACAATATTCCAGGTGAGGTCTGGCCAAAGCAGAATAGAATGGCACTTTTACTTCCCTTGATCTAGACACTATACTGCTATTGATCTTATTTATCTGTTTTTACCTTTTTTTACTATGTTTTAATTGTGTATTGTTTTAAATTTGTGTTTTTTTTAAAAAAAATAAGCTGACATTTAATTGTTTTTAACATTTAATTTTTTAAACTTTTGTATGAATACTCTTTAAAACGACACTGTATTTTAAAAAATCTTTAGAAGCGACCTTGGATCCTGTATAAAGAGAAAGGCAGGAAATTAATTAATTAATTAATTAACATAGTTTTCAGTCCAGCCTTACATTTCAAGAAGCTATTAGTCCCTACCTTTTTAAGTAGCAAAACTTGACTTTTCAGGTGATAGGTCCTTTACTTCTAACAAAAAAAATTAAAGTTTTGCTTCAAAAAGACAAGTTTCAAGAAGGAACGGCTAGTGTTAACATTTTATTTTTAAAAAACAATTTTGGTTTTTTGGGTGTTCAAATAGGCAAATTCAAGTTTAATTTGCTAATTATTTTTAGCTGTTTTTAGGTTACTGCTATTATTGTTGATGGGTTACTTACTAGCTTTGACTTCCTACAAGAAATGCTAGTCATCATATTTGAGGGACCGGAAGCTAGATTGTTGACATAGTTATTCAGGTTCATAAATGATAAGTAATGAAAGTGTTTATACATAAGGCCAAAAGGGGCACATTACTACTGTTCCGTATCACCAACCCGCATGGCCAAGTCCCAGACCACATACAATTATTCCCCAGAAGAACCTAAATTTCTGGTCACTTCACTGATTCTACACTCACAAAATACTGTCATAAATAAATACAAAAAGCTAGGTAAAGTAAGCATGTGTGCTAAAGGCACTTATCTTTTTATTTTATTTCTGAAGGCTTGTCCTGTGCTATGACACTGGCAGTTATTAAGTGAGATTAAACCCCTCATCAACTTTATTTTAAAATGTGTTTGTTTGTATGTCCCTGCAATGTAATCATCCCTAATAAAGGCCATGTTGAAGTCTTGTCTGCTGTACTTAAATCTTTGGGCATTGTGCACACATGTGCATGTGAGGATGCATGCATTCCATGTGCATGTGAGGACACACATAGAGAAGTTAAATGAACATGTGGAGGAACGCGTAAGGATGTGTGCTGTAGCCATGCCTTCTGTTCCCAATGCATGCCATGACCCACCACTGCCACACACACACAGACACAAATTAAGCTGGCATGTGACTGTGCCAGGATTCCTCTTCATATGGAGGAGTTCTATGCATGTCATGATGTATGCCCTTAGAGCTGCTTCCCACACCCGCTAAAGGAACAGGCAGTGTGCATGTGCATAAATATAGCTACAGTGCATATCCAAGGTAGGGTCAGCCATGGGGTTCTACAACCCAATCACATCTTCTTTCATCTTGTGTTCTTGGAGAGGAAGGTATATCATCCAAGCCCTCCTCTACAAGCTAGTGACCATCACCACAACTTGTGGCAGTGGATTGTCATCAAAGTCAATAAATTGTACTTACTGTGCTATTGTGTTACTATGAGGATTTATACTGGTCACCTGTATATCCTGGTGCAAACATGTCCCTAGAAGAATGGGGAAGCTCCCAATTTAAGAGCGAAGGGCTTTTACAGGGGTAGGGGACATTCTGTTTGACGGAATAATGCACTGGTCTGTAGGGAGTTTCTAAATCTTTTCTCAGATGTAACTCTTCTTCATATGCACATTCTTTAGTATGATTTTATAAAATAGGTACATTACTATTTCCTATATTTAACATCTAGCTGTTTCCTGTATTCATTTCATGGGCAGCTTCACATTTTCCAGGGTGCATACCTTACCACATTCCAAAGAAAAACAGCAAGGGAGCAGGACCGTTCCATTTTCTGCGCTGCCTTACCGAATCCTTCCAGCGTTCTTTCATTCCGGTCCTGTGGGGGACAAAGGTAAAACTGCATGTTTTTGCTAACGGAGTTTTCTGGTTAGCAAAAATATGCAGTTCTACCTGGGCCCCCCACAGGACCAGAACAAAAAAACGATGACGTCATGTGGTAAGGCAATGTGGAAGATGGAACATTCCTGCACCCTTGCCACTTTTCTTCAGAGTGCGGTAAGGCCCATAATCTTTCAACCCGTGTGTGTGTGCGCGCATGCATGCGTGCATACATGCATGTGTGTTAATCTTTCTTTAGTCCCACTACTAGGCAAAGTGGCACTCTTTTTGTCCTCTTCAGGCAGCTGTGGCCCACTCACACTACACAATTATAGTGTTATTATTCCACTTTAACTGCCATACTTCTATCCTATGGAATCCTGTAGTTTGATGAAGCATTAGAGATCTCTGGCTGAGAATTCTAAATGCTCCACTGCCACTCCCAGGATTCCACAGGACAGAACCATGGAAGTTGAAGCATATACTTCTGCAGTGTGAATGGGACCTTGGTTTGAGGAGATTATCAGACGTGGCAAAAACCATGCAAAAGATCGGGATGAGAACAGGAAGGGGAGAGATTATCAGATGACAACATCCTTCAGCATTCCAGGGGCATGGTGCAGGGTGTCAGTAAGGCATCTCTTTTTATTAGTGACTTGTCCCTGTCGATACAAAAGCGCTACGCTGCCAGAATGGCAGAAGAATGTGGGCGTCTGGTAGGTTGCACTTTCTGTTCTTGTAGCAATCTCCTGATGCAGTTGGGAATGCAATTTTTTGGCGCATTCCCCCCCCCCCATCTCCTAATCTCCAGAGTGTCATGAGAGGGAAGCAAATTGTTAGTTAGTTGATTATTGTAATTTCATTGTTAGGCAGATGAAGAGCTACCTGTAGGAGTTTCTGCCTGAAGTGCAAAATAACTTGACCAGCCTCCTGCCTAGGGTAAGGGTGTAGGAGGGACACCATTTGCTCTTCTCACTCAAACAGCAAAAACTCTTGGCCCATCCATGAGGATCAGCCAAATTCATTATAGATGTTGATTGATAGACCTATTTTCCATGGATTTGTCTAATCTTTTAAAGCTACTTAGGTAAGTTAAATTTAAAATTTAAATTTAAGAGTACCCAGCTTATGGGGGCAATTAGCTAACACACATTGGAAACTGCTTAATGCAATATAGATGTGTGAATTGCTATTGCTTAAAACAAATTGTAAGCTGCTCTGATAGCCTTTGTGGCTGAAGAGCAGGGTATAAATACCTAATTAAAAATTAAATTAAAAAATAATTAAATTGACAACTGAACAAAACTTCCATTTTCAGATGTTGTTTGTGCCTCTGTTCTCCTTCATATGTATTGGGCTACAACTCCCATAGCCCTGGCCTGCTTTGTGAGGATGATAGGAGTCATAGACCAGCACCTCTGACAGGCACTGAGATAGGTAAGGCTGTGTTAGAGAGTCACCAATTTGATTCTGGTCTCTTAAAGCAAGGCTTTAAGCCGCAATGGTAGCTCTACTCTTCTGCAATGTAGAGGAATACAGTTTCATGAACAGCAGAGGATGGGTGAAAGGCTGGCATAAGAGAAAAGGGAGGTACTTGTTTCTACATACTTCATATTCTTTGTTTAGTGCTATATGTGTATGGCCAAACCAAGATAAATAGACATGACTCTACTGAGATGTCATGAAAGGGAAAAGTCAACTCTGTATGTAATCTTGGTGTAAGGAAGGGACAGGAAGAAATGGTGTCACCATGGTGTTCTATTTTTCTCTAGCTGGAAGGGCTCCTATATCTCTCTGGAGGAATGACCTTTGGAGGAAGTACAGACATCTAGGACCAGATACATACAGGTAAGAAAATAAACAATGTGAAAGAGGAGAGAGTTGCATGAGAAAGACTGCCTCAGCAGGAGACAGAGCTCTCTAATGGCTTATAAACATTTAAAAAAAAACCACCTCTGCCCCAAGAAGCAGATGACAGGGAAGAATTCTTCCCATGACTCCAGGGAGAAAGAAGGGATTGCAGGAAACCTGGAAGCAGGACTGGCGCAGGGTCTTTGTCTTGCAAGAGCAGCTTTCAAAAGGGAGATGCTGTGGGAAGGGTCCTGGTGAGTTACATATGGGAACTGAGGTTCTATAACTCAGCTTCATTGACTGTCAGAAATGATGAACTCTGTGTGTATGTGTGTGTGTGTGGTAGATAGAAGAGTGGCCAGGAGGTCCGTCTCTGTTCTCTCCTTGTTTAACACTTTAGTGATCTCACTGCAGCTGGAAAGGGTGAAAGCAGCCAACCTGGACGCAAAGACCCGCCAGTTATCCATCTCCTGGGACAGAAGCTGGCTTCTTATTGTCTAGCATAAGGCACATTTTAAGAGGTGAGGTATGGGAGGCCTGCTAGTTACAGTGTGGATGTGGGGAGGGGTGCTGGGAGCAAGGATTCCTAGACTGTATTCCTGGCTCTGGGCTCAAAATAAAGTCTAATAATTAAAGCAAGAGGGATGAAGCTGGAAACCCAAACATGCTCAGTCTCCTCCCTCCTAGGGTTATTAGTGCTTCTATTATTATGATTATGATGATAGTGATGATTTTAAAGACAGCTGCTGAGGAGTTTTTCCTCTTATGGTGTCTGGCTTTTCATTGCTTAGTTTTGCAGCCTGTCTCAGGAATAGCTGCCTTCTGACTGGTTGCTGTTGTCCCCAAGGTCTTGCTACTTGGGGAAGAAGAGCTTACTGAACCAGCTGCAGGGTATTAGGGGTGCTCTACACAGTTACCTTAGACCCCCCACAGGAATTCTGAGAAAGGAAACAGCACACACACACAGAGAGAGAGAAAGGATGGATCAGTGTGTGCCATAATTTAGTTGGAATGGGCTGTGGGCAAAAGGTAAGGTCAGGTTTGTCCCCAGCCTAAAGTAGCTAAGCCTCACCAAGAGATGTTCCTTTTCTTTATAAATCTGAGGTATAGCTGTACTAGAAATAGAACACAACTTGAGAGCAAGTATGGTGTGTTGATTTGTGTGTTGGACTAAAACTCTGGGAGGACAGGGCTTGAATCCCCACTCTGCTGTGGAAACCTACTGGGTGACCTTAGGCAAATCACACACTCTCAACCTCAGAACAAATCTTGCCAAGAAAACATGATGATAGGGCCGTTTTAGAGTTGCCATATGTTGGAAATAGTGTATACAGTAGTGTGCTTCCATTCTAACTGCCATGGTTGCATCCTGTGGAATCCTGGGATTGGTAGTTGAGGGAGGGCCATTTAGAATCCTCAGCCAGAAAGTTCTGGTGCTTCTGACCAAACTACAAATCCCAGGATTCCATAGGAGGCAGCCATGGCAGTTAAAGCAGAATCATAGTGCTATAACTGTGTAATGTGAAAGAGCCCAAGGAATGTATTAGGTCACTGGTTCTTAACCTGTGGTCCGTGGACCCCCAGGGGGCTGCAATGTCCTCATAGAGGGTCTGTGAAGGCTTGAAGGCTGCTTAGCCGACCTTCTCCCTGCAGTGGAGTGGCTACCTCATGGGAGCCAAGGCAAAGGCTGGCTGGCTTGGCCTGTGCATTGCCATTCAATCTGTTCCAGCCACAAACTTGCAGGAAGAAGCAGGAGAAAAGTTTTCCGTCCCCCTCCAGTAAAGGGACGAGTTAATGGATGGTGTAATTGTATTATTATTATTGTTATTATTATTAGGTATTATTATTAATTATTAGGTATTATTATTGGTATTATTAGGGGTTTAAATCTTGAGTTAAGTCTTGGGGGCTCACAGCAACAGAAGATACTCAAAGGGGGTCTCTAGTAAAGAAAAGGTTAAGAGCCACTGTATTAAGTTTTAGGTATAACAAAGGAAGTCACTGGTTGAACTCTCCCCTCAACCATGCATTTGGTGGTAAAGGTGAGGCATTTTTTCTAACCAAAAGAAGGGGGCAGAGAGAATTGCCTCTCCTGGAGTAACAATTCAGTGTTCAAATTGATGTGGGGGGGCTCCCATGCTGTTTTTCAAAAGAAAGTAGGGGTTTTGTTTGGTTTTTGATGCTTTCGGCAGTCTGTGTGGCCCCTGGAAGGTGACAGAAAATTGACCTTTGGACTCACTGCAGTTGGCCATCCCTGAAAGTTCTTGGACTTTATCAGACAAGCCTCTAAAATCGTTCTTTTGCTGGCACATTTTTAAACGTTTTCCTGCCTGCAAAAGGACCCTTCCTAGCAGACCTACCTTTAGTTGCATCAGTAGGCAACCCCTCAGCCTGAACAGATCAGGAACAGAGCTCCATTCACTTCCAGAATCAAGATCTCACCGATTCTCAGGAGAAGGCGCAAGCATAGTAAATTCAAAAAATAAACAAAAATACAGACAGAAAACGTAAACACAAGCACAGACACACACTTTAAAAGTCCCAAGTGAACCAGGGAGGCTCATATAAAGAGTGTCCCCTACCTGCCTGTTGTGATCTCACCCAGAAGTGTTCTGCCCATTGACACTATTCACGTGAGCACAATGGCACAAAATTTCTTAAAAAAAAAAATATTTATCTTAAGTTTCAGTACAACATAAACTTTTCACAAGATTGCACAAATTAAGGCTTAATTACAATTAAAGAAATCAAACACACACATCTTCCCTCTTGCTTTCTTCTTATCTTCCCTTCATCTTGACCGCCTCAGATTTACCAAACCAAAGATTTTCTTTTATAATAATATTCTCCAACTCATCTTTTGCTTCATAAACCCTTATTCCCTTACTCCATATATTTATACTTTATATCAATGCTTCCTACAACCCATGTATTTTGCCATCTCCATTAGTGTTTTCCCTATCTCCCTCACTCCAAAACCAGCCCATTTACTTTTGTTCTCCTTTTCGGAGATCAATCTTGCATGTTCCAACGTCTATTCAAATATTGCATTATTCCTTCCCATTCTTTATTGAGCTCCTCTGTATTCCCTTTATTTATTATTCTGGTCAATTTATTTTCTGGTCAAATTATTTTCATCTCTAACAGCTTGCTCAGCCATTCCTCGATTTCCGGCGCTTCTTTTTCCCTCCACTTAACAGCTATCTTAAGTCTTGCAGCGGAGACTAAGTATAGCAATACCCGCCAATGTTTTTTCTCTATTTGCTTCTCTAACACCAAAGTCATATTTAACAGATACAACTTCGGATCCATAATAAAGTTAATCCCCAGCATCTTTTGTATTAATTTATGTACCTTTCCCCAAAATTTCTTTATAATTATGCATTCCCACCACATGTGATGTAGTGATCCCACTTCTTTTTCACATCTCCAACAGTTCTTATTTTCTAACTTATGAATTTTGCTTAATCTTGCTGGGGTAAGGTGCCACCTATTTGAAATTTTTAAATGGTTCTCTTTTAAATCTTTGTTTGCTGTAAAGCAATTTGTCTTGTTCCAAACATTTTCCCATCCAACTAGGCTTATAGAATCTCCAATGTCTTTTGCCCATCTTATCATCAAATCTTTGACCAGTTCTTTTTCTAACTCCCTTTCCAGCAAAAGTTTATAATATTTTGTAATTTTCTTCTTACCTGTATCCCAAACAATATTATCAATTTCATTTTGTTTTTTCTCAAAACCATACTTCATCTTATCCTCTTTGATAATATGTGAACCATTGTACTTCATGTCCTTGCTTTTGTATCTCCTCTTTTGTGTTCAAACATCATTCCATTTTATCAAATCCTTGTATCTGATCCACTCCTCTTCTTTTACCCATCTAACATGAAATGCTTCCACAGGGGATAGCCACATGGGGATACTTCTGTAAAACTTTGGTTTTATACTCTTCCATATTCTCATCAAAGGCCCCCTAACAGTATGATTCATAAATTCTTTGTCTATTTTCAATTTCTTGTGCCATAGATATGCGTGAAGTCCAAACTTTTAAATTACTACGTTCCAAATTTATCAATCTAGAATTTTTTAATTTAATCCAATCACTAATCCAGTTTAGACCACATGCATTATAATACAATTTAAGATTGGGGAGAGCCATTCCACCTCTGTTCTTAGCGTCTGTTAAAGTTGTCCATTTTATCCTTGGTTTGCGTCCGTTCCAAATAAAATCCCTTAGATCCTTTACCCATTCCAAGAAAGGTTTATCATTATTCAGAATTATTAGGTTTTGAAAGAGAAACATTATTCTTGGCAATATGTTCATTTTTACCGTGGCAATCTTTCCTAACAATGATAAGTTCATTTTTTGCCATCTTTTTAGATCTTCTTTTATTTGCCTCCATACTGTTTTATAATTATTCTCGTATAATTCTCTGTTCCTCTTCCTAATCCATATTCCCAGATATTTTGTTTTGTTTTCAACCCAACAACCAGAGCTAATTTTTAATTGTACCTCTTCGCCCTTTGATAAATTTTTAGGTATTATGACAGTTTTATCTTTATTGATTTTAAAACTGGAGAATTTTCCAGAATTGCCTATTATTTCCAATAATTTTCCCAGGTTACTCATGGGTTCTCGGAATATTAATAATAAATCATCAGCATATGCTAATACTTTATATTCTTGCCCCTTAAATTTCAGCCCTGGTATTGTCATGTCATCTCTAATTTGCTTGTTTAAGATTTCCATAGAGTGTATAAATAACAGTGGTGACAGCAGCCAGCCCTACCTTGTTCCCTTCTATATGTTGATTAAGCTTGACCTCTCCCTGTTTACTAATACATATGCTTTCTGAATTTGATATATTTGTTCAATACCTTGGTAGAAGTCATGGCCTACTCCTATCTCTTCTAACACACCCTTCATGAATGTCCAGCTGAGACTGTCAAAGGCTTTCTCCACATCCGCAAATATTAATGCTACTTTTTTCTCATTGTTTCTTTCATAGTATTCCAATATATTCAGAGTCGTTCTTACGTTATTTGCCAGTGTTCTTCCTGGGAGAAAGCCTTTTTGGTCTGGATGGATAAATTCTGCTAATGTTGTTTTTAATCTATTTGCCAGTATCATTGCATATATCTTATAGTCCACGTTCAATAAAGATATTGGACGATAGTCCTTAACCTCTGTTGTATCTCTTCCTTCCTTCGGGATTAGGACAATTTCTGCTGTTACCCAAGATTCAGGGACACCCTCCTCTTTAATCTTATTTATCATTTCACATATTTGTATTATGATTTCATCTTTGAATGCTTTACAGGTCCCGGTGATTTCCCTGCTTTTAGATTCTTTATAACGGAAGATATTTCTTGCGTGGTTATTGGTGGTGCTAATTTTTCTCTTTGTTCTTCTGAGAGTCTTCCTATGTTAATGTTACTTATATATTCTTTCATTTCCTTGTCCTTACTTATTCCTTTCTCTGTATCCACATATAGGTTTGCATAGAATTGACTGAATTTACATATTATTTCTTTCTGTGTAGTATAAGTTATATTTTCCTCTTTAATTTTCGTTATAAGTTTTTTATCCGTATTCTTCTTAAGTCTGTATGCCAGCCATCTTCCCACTTTGTTGGCATTTGCAAAGTAGTTTTGTTTGATTCTTTAAAGCTTATATCCTATTTCCTCAGTTATCTCCTGATTTAATTCATTTTGAATAATTCTTATTTCTCCAAGAACCTTCATATTCCGTGGTTCCTGTCTTAGTATTATTTCCTTTTCTTTAAGTTGTTCTAATAAACTTTCCGTTTTCTTCCTTCTCTGCTTGTGAAGTTCTGCTCCCCTTTGAGGGAACAGACCTCTTATTGTTGCTTTAAAAGCATCCCATGTTATCTTAGTCGGGATTTCTTGAGAATTATTTATTTCAAAGTAGCTTTTTATTTCTTTCTTAATTCTTTGTACAAATTGCTCATCTTTCAAAAGTGACTCTTTCAGTCTCCAAGCATAATCATTCCTTTTAGTGTTTAATGTCAATTTTAATGGATTATGATTGGATAGTACTTTGGGTAGTATATCCATATCACTTATTTTTGTACTTAGCTCTTTTGCCACCCAAAACATATCTATTCTGGACCACGATCTGTGCACCTCTGAGTAGAACATACACACTTTCTCTTCTATTATCTCATCACATAGCATTGGAAGATTACCATGGCATTTCTTCTTCTCTTGTGTCGATCTATCTCTATAGCTATCTAGAACTCTGTTAAAGTCTCCTGTAATGATAATATTTCCATCCTCAAGTTTTCCCAGTTCCATTCTTAAAGATTTATAAAACTGGCTATTTTTTACTAGGGGTGCAAGACTGCTATCACTTATCTTGTAATTTACCATTCTTATCTCTACTCCTACATAATGCCCATTTTTGTCTCTCAGGACCTCAATTGCTTCATACTTATTTTTAACGTAAATCGCTACCCCTTTTTTCTTCTGACCGGCGGATGCATAGAATATTTGTCCTAGTTTCTTATTGTTTAAATACTTGTTATCCTGTTCCCTTATTCTAGTCTCTGAATAGTTATAATGTCCACCTTTTGCTTCTCTAAATAATGGTTCACTCTTTTCCTTTTATCTGGTGTGTTCAATCCTTTTACGTTCCACGTTATTATGGAAAGTACCATTTTGTTTTCCCGCCAATTCAGTCTACTCTAACTCTTCAATATTATCTTCTTCTTCTTCTTTTCCTTCTTCCTCTTCTTCTTCATCTCCTTCTTCTCCTTCTTGATTATCCTCAGACTTATCCTCTTCTCTACCCTCGTTTCTCCCTTTTCCGTCTTCTGTTTTATCCTTATCCTCTGGTTCTTCTTCCATCTCTTCTTCTTCTTCCTTATCTTTACCAGATTGATTTCTCATTGTCTTATCCTTACCGACATTCTTTTTCTTTCTTCTTCTTAGATCATATTTCTTTTCATCCTGATTCATTTTTTCCAGAAATTCTTTGGCTTTCTCTATCGTATTAATCTTATATCTTTTTTGATAGTAATTAAATGAGGTGCCTTCAGTGCGTTCCCATCTGTAATTTATACCTTTGTTTCTTAATCTTTGTGTCAGGAATTTATATTCCTGTCTTCTCCTGAGTATTTCTGGAGGCGTATCTTTGAAAATCTGGATTTCCTGTCCCTCTGTCTCTAGTTTGCCCTGATAGCTTCTTTGTATTATCCTATCCCTTAAGGATGATTTCGTATACGTAATTACAACGTCTCTTGGCACTTTTTTCTCTTTTGCTGCGGCTGTGCTTAGTCTGAAAATTTTGTCTGTATGCTGTATTAAGTCCTCCTCCGACATCTCAATAAATTGAGCCATTGGTAGAATTATTCTATCATAACGGTTCTCTTTTATATTTTCTGATATTCTTCTTAGCTTGATGCATTTCTCCCAGTATCTTAATTCCTGCGCTAAATTAAAAAAAAAATTCTTTTCTTCTTCCATCATTAAGACTTCAGATTGGTTCTCCAACAATTGTTTTCTGTTTTTTACATCCTCCAAATCACTTTTCATCTCTTTCATTTCTGATGTTAACTTATCCAGCCTTTTTGCCAAGGCTCTCCCTGTCTGCTTTCAGACTTTTAAAATCTTCCTTCATCTCCCGTTTAAACTCTCTCAATTCCTGTAATATCTGGGTGTTTATGTCAACTTGTTTTGATGGCATTTCTATAGACCCTCTTCTTGACAGTGTCATTTGTGAGGCTGTATACACCCTGGATCTAACTCCTGATGCCATCATTCCTTAATTCTTTCCTTCAATTTCCTCCAGTAGATTTGCTGCCGGTCACTTTCTATCCCTCTGTTTACACTTTGTCTTTAATTGCCTCTTATCTCTTCTGAACTCTATAATTCAAATATACTCTGAATTCTAAGAGTTATCTTTCTCTATTATTACCTATGTATTACTTTTCTCCCTTTTCTTTCTCTGTTCTGCTTCACCTTTCACTATTAGTCAACACTTCTTTGATTCCTAAATACACTTCTTCTGATCAATTATCCAATTAACTATTAGAAGTTCATAGATTCCATAAATCCCTTAAATTTCTTATTTCCCCAATATCATAAGCTTCAATTCATTGACCTTTTTACCCATAAATCTCAATAAAAAATCATGAAATAATCATCACCTTAACTTAACAATTCATCTAACTACATATAAATACCAGCAATATAACAATATAAAAATTATAAAAATTGTAACTTTATTAACCCCTTCCTTTACTGTATTCAAACAGTTCATAAAATCATAGAATTGTAGAGTTAGAAGAGACCACGAGGGCCATCCGGTGCAACCCACTGCCATACAGGAAATCACAATCAAAGCATCCCTGACAGATGGCCATCCAGCCTCTGTTTAAAGACCTCCAAGGAAGGAGACCCCACCGCGCTCCGAGGGAGTGTGTTCCACTGCTGAACAGCTCTTACTGTCAGAAAGTTCCTCCTAATGTTGAGGTGGAATCTCTGTTCCTGGAGCTTGCATCCATCGCTCCATGTTCTAGTCTCTGGAGCAGCAGAAAACAAGCTTGCTCCATGCTCAATGTGACACCCCTTCAAATACTTAAACATGGCTATCATATCGCCCCTTAACCGTCTTTTTCCAGGCTAAACATACCCAGCTCCCTATGTCTTTCCTCATAAGGCATGGTTTCCAGACCTTTCACCATTTTAGTTGCCCTCTTCTGGACACGCTCCAATTTGTCAATATCCTTTTTGAATTGTGGTGCCTAGAAATGGACACAGTATTCTAGATGAGGACTGACCAAGGCAGAATAGAGTGGCACTATTACTTCCCTTGATCTAGACAGTATACTGCTATTGATGCAGCCCAAAATCCGCATCAAAATCTGATGCGGCCTTTTTAGCTGCCACATCACACTGTTGACTCATGTTCAACTTGTGGTCTACTAGGACTCCTAGATCCCTTTTGCACGTAGTCTCATTCAGCCAGGTCTCCCCCATCCTATATCTATGCATTTCGTTTTCCCACCCTAAGTGCAGTACCTTACATTTCTCTGTATTGAATTTCATTTTGTTAGCTTTGGCCCAGCTCTCCAGGCTATCCAGGTCATTTTGAATTTTGATCTTGTCTTCTAGGGTATTAGTTACTCCTCCTAATTTGGTATCATCTGCAAATTTGATAAGCATGCCCCTAATTCCCTCATCCAAGTCATTGATAAAGATGTTGAATAGCACTGGGCCCAGGACAGAACCCTGTGGCACCCCACTGGTCACATCTTTCCAAGACGAAGAGGAGCCACTGCTGAGCACCCTTTGGATGAGTTATTTATTCCATAGGTGAATTAATTAAATTAAATTAATTAACCAATTAATCAATTACTCAGTAAGTAAATTAATGAATTCTTAAGTTAATTAGTTAAAGTTAATTAATTCATCCAGAAAATTCCTTACAATGTAGTACTGATCAAAAGTTCTTTTTAACACAACAGATACGTTTATAGGCTTCCTTCAGCATATATTCAAACTATTTCCAATTTCTTATTAGATTGTATCTTATTAAATTACAACAAAAGTGTCTCATATAAAGTTTATGTTCTATATACTACTGTATTGTGTTACTATAGTACTGCAGTACTATGTTAGTACTATATTGTATATGTACTAATATGTGTAGCTCATTTGTAAGATGTTACAAGTTTCCTGCCGTCTTCATTCTTTTCTTTTCTTCTTCCTTCTTTCCACCCCTTTCTTCTTCCTCTTTCCTCCTTTTTCTTCTTTAGCTTCTTTAACTTCTCCCTTTTATCAGTCCTTAATCTCTAGTCCTTTATATTTCCTTCCAACTTTCACCTTCTTTCCTTGCTCTTTCCTCAAATTGACCCAATTATCTCTTACTTTCCTTCCTTTTCTCCTTCACGCAAAGTGTCTTTTGAAGCTCACCTCCTTCTTCGCCGCTCTTTCAATCTTTCTCAGTCTTCCATCTTTCTCTCAGTCTTTCTCGATCTCTCGATCTCTCAGTCTCTCTCCTCCCAGCCTTTGTCTCGGAGGGATACAGCCCGCTCTCTCCGTCTCCCCATCAGCATCTTCCAGCTGATTTTCTTTAGTTCTACTATTAGTCAAATTACGTTTGTAGTCTTTCTGTTGGCAAAAATAGTACTTCGCTATAAGATATCCCAGATGTCTTTGGCTTTGTAAAACACCACTCACTATGCTTCGCTACCCAAAGTTGACTAGTCTGTGGGTAGCATGGAGGCTCGGAGCTATTGCTCCTGCAATAAGGCAATGACTACCAAAATGCCATTTACCACCTGCTTTTTTGTCCCGTGCTTCCCTCTCTCTCCACCTCACAGGGGTTAGAAGCGGCAGTCCTGGCTTCAGGCTGGTCCCCTACACCCCGTCTTCCCCGACTGGGGTGTCTTGGAGGCTATTAGCCCGCCAAACTTGCCTTATTCAAAGGTTGGACTTGCGGAGCTTCTTCGCAAGCCGACCATCGCCTCCTCCCATGGAACCGGAAGTCCGAGCACAATGGCACAAAGTTTCAAAAGCCGGCAATGCTGGCACAAAAGTGCCAGGAGAGATCGATTGACTGCTTGGCCCATCAATTAAAAAGTACACCTTATTGACAAGACACTAATGCAAAAGGATGACATCATCTGGTATGCACACCCTTTCCCATTAATAAGGTGTCATCATGACACCATATTTGCTGCCTCTGATAAAGTCCCTTGAGCAAGCCACTAATAGCTTAACATCCGCTTCCTCTTTTGCAGAATTTGCTCTTGTGTGCCTCCAAGTCATTCCGACTTATGGGGACCCTAAGGCAAACCTATCACGGGGTTTTCTGAGGCTGAGAGTGTGTGACTTGCCCAAGGTCACTCAGTGGGTTTTCATGGCTGAGCAGGAATTCAAACCCTGGCCTCCAGAGTCATAATCCAACACTCAAACCACTATGCCATGCTGGAAAAATAGGGATATAATAATATTAATTTATGGTACAGGATTATTGTAAGGAATAATAATTCTTAAAACAGACAGATAAACAACATTCTAATGATAATCTGAAAAAAAATATTCTGAAAAAAAAATATTCTGGAATGCAGTGGATTTGTGTTAAGTGCCAGTCCCAGTCAGACTTTTGCATGTTTGTCTCTCTTCACACACAAACAACAGCTTGGTTTGGTTGTGATACCAAAACATGATTTGGAGTCTTGGGTCTCTTTTGGACTGCACAAATATAGTACTTTGATACCAGTTTAACTGCCATGGCTCCACCTGATGGATTCCTGGCAATTTGGTGAGGCATTCAAGCTCTCTAGCAGAGAATTCTAATTCTCTGCCAGAGAGCTCAAATACCTCACCAAAGCACAAATCCACAGGATACAGCCATGCCAGTTAAAATGGTATCAAAGTGTTTTAAATGTTACATGTTAGCTCGAATGGAAATACAAAATACAGTCTGGAAGATAGAAGTAATTGACTGAGGACTTTATCAGACCAGGAAAACATGACGTCATAAGGATGCCTAATGACTGCGAAAGAGCATCGCCCTTTCACAATCATGTATTGTGAAAAACCCATTCCTTTTTATTGATGGGCCAAGCCATCAATTGATCTCCTGTGGCAATTTGTTGCCAGCATTGCTGGCGTTTGAATCCTCACGCCATTGTACTCATGTGAATACAGAATCAATGGGCAAATATTTCCAGGTGAGATCGTGCCAGCTCTTTTTATGACCCTTCCCCTTGTACTTGGGACTTTTAAAGTGTGTTTTTGTGCTTTCCTGTACTTTTTATGTGTTTATTTTGCTTTTATTTCTGAATTTCCCATGCTAGCATCTTCTCATGAGAATCAGTGAGATCTTGAACCAGGAAGTGAATGGAGCTCTGTTCACTCTCTGTTAGTGTTTGGGATGCCTGTGAATGCTGCTAAAGGTAGGTCTGATTAAGGGGATTCTTTTCCTGGCATAAAAACACTTCAAAATATGCCAGCAAAAGAACATTAACAGGGGGTGGTCTAATAAAGTCCCTAATCAGTAAGCTTGTGGAGATGGGAGAATGGGAGAATAAAGTTCATTCACATAACTCTAGAACATTGATTGTACATCTTAATGTAGTGTCAGCCTTACCATTAGGCAAAGAGGAGCAGACACCTCAAGATGTAGATTTGTGGAACCATGAAAAGTCAGCCAATTCTTGGTTACTTAATTTGCTTTTATAGTGCCATTTTCTATCTCAGGTGCCAAAATAACTTGGCTAGCTTTGGGTACAGTGGGCCTTGACGTGGGTGGGTGAGGAGTACCACTTTGTATTCTGCCTGAGGCAGCAAAATAACTTGAGCCAGGCCTGCTGAAATGCTTTAAATATTTTAAGGCTGCTAACCCAATATTACCTACTAAGCCTCATTACCCCTAGTGGGACTTACACATAGATCGGTATGGCCTTGTGTTCCTGTTGCTGTTGCTTTTTATCCAAAATCACTATCAAGTTACAGTTGTGTACTGAAAGACAACACCCACCCATATATACCCATTAGCATAAACAAGGGTGCGAGATGTGTGATTTCCAGATGTTGCTGGACACCACTTCCCATTAGTTCTAGGGCTAGCCAGCATCACCAGTATCAAAGGGTCACAGGAATGTTAATTTAACAACATATGCAAGCCACTCCACCTTCACTCCTGTTTTAAATGATCACTGGGGAAGGGGGTCAGAATATATTTCTCCCCATTAAAATAGGCATATTTCCTTTTCTTTTAACCCACTTCAGCCCCTGGTCAACCCCTTATAACATGAACAGAAACCAAAGACTGAAGATGGCATAGGGAGAGGGAGAGGGAGAATTATTATATCTTAGAGATTATTGATGCTAGGTTGGGCTAGGGGATTTCTGGAGCCGTGCTCCAAAAAAGTAACTTTCTGAACCTCAGACTAAATGGGAGACAATATCCACTTGTGCTGCTCTGTTCTGAACTTGATATATAGTCAGCTGCCTCTGGAGCCATTTCCTCTGCTACTGTCTCCTGGGGACAGGGCAACAGCTTAGCAAATCTGCTTGGGAGAGCTGAGCCAGGATAAGATTGTCACCTTTTTATGGGGAGAGGCAATGCCTTTAGTAGCTGCAACTACTGCAATCAGGAGGTAATTCCCCTCCCCGCCCCATCATTATAGTTCATCCTGGGGTTGGAGTGGATGGTGGTGGAAATCACCTGTTGATTTCTGCTGCAGTGCAATTGTTAAAGGGTCAGAGCAGCACTATAAACAGGAGCAAAAGGACCTACTCTGATGAGTGCTTGGAAGGTAACCTACCTTTGTAGGCTATCAAAGGATGCAATGAGTTTCATGGTGGAAGAAAGATGGAACATCAGTATAAATATAATATGTTAGTAATATAATATATTAATTTTTTAAAAAATGAAAAGTACCAATGGATCCATGTGATATGCACTGGTATCCTTTTTTTAAAAAAAATTAATATATTTTCTATCCTGATCCTCCATGGCACACAAGTCTGCAAGTACATCTGCCCATCCACACCTGCCTTCAACAAAATGCACATTCCCTTCAGCTAAATAAACAACCACCCACATATCCAACAAACAGTACTCTTTTTCACTGGCTGTTTTTACAAGGCTGCCTAGTTCAGAGGCCCTTGGAGATGCCACTCCTGGGTTGCATCTAACTATCTCCCTTACCAGCTTTATTTGAGAATATAAAGAGGTGTGGTGCGGTGGGGAGGATGATCCATGGGGAATTTATCCTGCTCATAATAGCACCTTCTGCAGAGCAGGTGCAGCGAGAATAATCTGGAGCAGGCTCACCTGGCTTGTAGGAGATGACACAGGTGGTGGAACCTCCATGATGGGGAACTCAGAGGACATCTGTACTACATTGTCATAACTCCATTCTGATGAAATTCTGGGGTTTGTTTTTTGTGCGGTATCTAGAAATCTGTGCTCAAAGAGCTTTAGTGGTTTAATGCAGGAGGTGGACTGGAGCTGTCTTGTAGACGAAAATCTGCTTGGGGCCATTTACACAGCAAAAAACAAAACACCCCCTCCCCAGAGGAATATGTGTCGATCCCTGGTAGTTCACACACATCACAGGATGGCTATTCAGAAGGAGGGGCTGGCAAAAGCCCAGTTAACTTGTGACTTCCCACCCCTCTATTTTTCAAGGACTTTCTGGGGAAAGTCCGGGACAGCCCATGCTATTGGTTGTCTGAACAACCAGGAACCATCCCAGGACATGGGATTGTTTCTGATTGGTTGGACATTGGAGAGGTCGGGCTTGCAAGGTCCTCCCCAGGGTCCTCCGCTGGCTCCAAAGAAGCCAGCTGAGTGCCAGGCAGGGTCTCTCCCCTCCCCTGCACACCCCAAGCATCTACAGAGATGTCCCCCCCTTCCCCCAGCCTTTGCAGCTGCTCAGGGCAGGAGTTTTCTCCATGGCTAGCAGTCATGGAGAAGACCATCCCCCACCCCATGCGCCTTCCCCCGCCCCACGAGCCTACCCCTGTCCTTGCAGCCATGCAAGGTCACGCAAGGTCACTGACAGTCATGGAGAAGACCACCCCGCCCTGTGCAGTTTACCCCCTTCCCTTGCAGCCGGGCAGGGTGGGGGTCTTCTCCATGACTGCCAGTCATGGAGAAGCCCTCCTGCCCCGTGCAGCTTTCCCCTCCTTCCCTTGCAGCCGCGCAGGGGGCTGGTTTTCTCCATGACTGCCAGTCATGGAGAAGACCACCCCCACCCCGCGTGGCTTCCCCCACCACCCCAGGAGCCACGTGGGGTGGGAGAGGCTTCTCCGTGACTGCCAGTATGGAGAAGCTCTCCCACCCCACATGGCTTCCCCCCTTCCCTTGCAGCCAGGCAGGGTGGTGGGGGGTCTTCTCCGTGACTGCCAATCTTGAAGAAGACCAACCCCCCGCCCTGCGTGGCTACCCCCACCACCCCTGGAGCCGTGCAGGGGGGGTCTTCTCTGTAACTGCCAGTCATGGAGAAGCCCTCCCACCCCATGCAGCTTCCCCACTTTCCCTAGCAGCCATGCGGGGCAGAGGTGTCTTCTCCGTAACTGCCAGTCACGGAGAAAACCACCCCCACCCCGTACGGCTCCAGGGGGGAAGCCGGGCGGGGCGGACGGTAGTCTTCTCCATGACTGCCCTGCATGGCTGCAAGAGCGGTGGGGGGAAGGCGTGTGGGGCAGGGGGTGGTCTTCTCCATGACTGACAGTGACAGATCCCCCACCATGCGCGGATGCAAGTGTGGGGGGAATCCACATGGGGTGGGAGGGGTGACCCCTCTGCCCCACACGGCTGCAAGGGAAGGGGGGAAGCCATGTGGGGCGGGAGGGCTTCTCCATGACTGGCAGTCACGGAGAAGCCTCTCCTGCCCCATGTGGCTCCAGAGGGGGTGGTCTTCTCTGTGAGTGTCAGTCACGGAGAAGATCCCCCCACTCCATGTGGCTGCAAGGGCAGGGGGAAAGCCGTGCGGGGTGGGAGGGGTGCTCTCCGTGACTAACAGTCACAGAAACCCCCCCTCTTGCGTGGCTGCAAGGGCGGTGGGGGGAAAGTGCATGGGGCAGGGGGTGGTCTTCTCCATGACAGTCACGGAGAAGACCCCCATCACCATGTATGGCTGCAAGGGCGGGGGGAAGCCGCACATGGTGGGAAGGGTGACACCCCCATCCCACGTGGCTGCAAGGAAATTGGGGAAGCCATGTGGAGCAGGAGGGCTTCTCCATGACTGGCAGTCACAGGAAGCCTCTCCCGCCCCCTGCAGCTCCAGAGGGGCGTGGTCTTCTCTGTGACTGTAGGGATGGGAAGCCGACCGGGGCGGGAGGTGTCTGTGCCTGGCAGAGTGGATTTGACCTTTTCCAAAATGGCAGATCCAGCCTTGCCAGGCTTCTGATGTAAGTCCATCCCCTCAAAAGTCCAACCAATCAAAATACTTCTCTGCTGTGTGTCCCTATACTGGGATGGAGGCACCAAGGACAAGAACTATAAAAAACGGAGACTTCTGCTGCCGTGACAAATCGTGTAAACAACAAGGGATGATGAGGGAATCCCGTTTCTCCCTATGACAAAAATAGTCGTGTAACTGGCACCCTTATCTCACCAATTGACAAATCTTAGAATCCCATAGGGTGGAGCCACCACAGTTAAAATGTTATCAGTCCTCCTGTACACTCTCAAAGAATATGGGTAACTGCGTGTTTCTGGGCTGCAGTCTCCTTATTGGTAAATCCCTTGGCGGGAGCTCTTATTTATTTATTTATATTTTTTCAAATTTTAGTATCAATAAAAGAAGGCTGTGCACCAAGACACATGCAGATAAGATCTTAATACAAAGAACCGTAAAAATTATCACTTTAATACATTGTTATCCTCTCTTCTCTCCCCCCCCCCGCTTTTATCTCCTCCTGTCTTTGCTTCAGAATCTATATTTTGATGGAACTTCTTGAACACAAAGAAGAGTGAGTCATAGGATCATAGAATTGGAAGAGACCACAAGGGACATCTAGTCCAACCCTCTGCCATTCAGGAATACCCAAAGTATTCTGTAGCACCATAAAAATAAACACTTCTATTACAACATAAACTTTTGTGGATGGAGTCTGCTTCATCAAATAAATGAAAAAGATTCTAGTCCACTGAAGCATATGCCATCATCAGTGTATTAGTCCTTTGGCTGTCAGTAGACTATGGCTGCTATTCCATTCATTAGTTAGGAGATCATAGGCTCAGACCAATGATCTCATAGCTGCTGGGGTTTCCTGTTTATGGTTCTTAAACCCCCAAATCCACCATATCAGTCTGGTACACAGCAGCAGAAGGGGTTCCAAGGCACTGCAGATTGGGGCACTGGGAAATGAAGTCTGCAGCACTCTCCTAGTCATGGGGTGCATTGAGACAAGCAAATTCTGGCAAGACCCCAAGCAGTCTTCCCAGCTACCTGTTCTTGATACATCCCATGAGCAAGAGAGCACTACAAATGTCAGTTCTCTATCTATACCTTGACCTGCAGCGCCTTGGAACCCTTTGGTTGAAGCACAACCAGGATGAAAGGGTAATATTGGGGGATGTCATCATCACATGTACCTAGAACCATAGAATCATAAAAGAGACCACAAGGGCCATCCAGCCAACCCCTGCAATGCAGGAATACACAATCAAAGCACTCCCGGCAGAAAACCATCCAGCCTCTATTTAAAAACCTCCAAAGATGGAGACTCCACCACACTCCAAGGCAGCATGTTCCACTGCTGAACCGCTCTTACCATCAGGAAGTTCATCCTAATGTTAAGTTGGAATCTCTTTTCCTGTAGAGTTCATTGCTCCATGTCCTAGTCTCCGGAGCAGCACAAAGCAAACTCTCTCCATCCTCAGTATCTCATCCCTTCAAATATTTAAACATGGTTAAAAACACCTCTTAATCCTCTCTTCTCCAGGCTAAACATACCTAGCTCCCAAAGCCACTCCTCATAGAGCATGGCTTCCAGAACTTTTACCATTTTGGTCGCCCCCCTCTGGACACATTCCAGCTTGCCAATATCCTTCTTGAATTGTGGTGCCCAGAACTGGACACGGTATTCCATGGTTCTCTAGGTACGCATTCCACAAATGAGGTGCCACAACCAATAAGACCTCCTCTTCATTGGACACCCACCCCCAGTTTAGACAGTGAGAGCACTCAGAGACTGCTTCCAGGTGAGGTCTGGCCAAAGCAGAATAGTGTGGCACTATTACTTCCATTGATCTAGACACTATACTCCTATTGATGCAGCCTAGAATCACATTGGCTTTTCTGGCTGCTGCATCACACCACTGACACATGTTCAGCTTATGGGCCACTAAGACTCCTAGATCCCTTTCACATGTACTGCTATGAAGCCAGGTGTCACCCATCCTATATCTGTGCATTTTATTTTTTCTACCTAAGTGTAGTACTCTACATTTCTCCGTTTGAAATTCATTTTGTTAGTTTTGGCCCAGCTTTCTAATCTGTTAAGGTCATTTTGAATTCTGTACCTGTCCTCTAGGTCAAGGGTGGGGAAATTTTTGGCCTTCTACATGTTTTGGACTTCAACTCCCACAAGTCATAGCTAGCATGGCCAGTGGTATGAAATTATGGGAATTATAGTCCAAAACATCTAGAAGCCAAAAGGTTCCCCACTCCTGCTCTAGGGTATTAGCTACCCCTCCTAATTTGGTGTCATTTGCAAATTTGATAAGCATGTCCTCTATTCCCTCATCCAAGTCATTGATAAAGATGTTGAATAGCACTGGGGCCCAGGACAGAACCCTGTGGCACCTCACTGGTCACTTCTCTCCAGGATGAAGAGGAGCCATTGGTGACTACCCTTTGCGTTCAGTCGGTCACCTAATTGCAAATCCACCTGACAGTTGCATTGTCTAGTCCACATTTTACTAGCTTGTTTGCAAGAATATCATAGGGGGGCTTGTCAAAGGCCTTACTGAAATCAAGATACACTACATTGACAGCATTCCCTTCATCTACCAAGCTCGTGACTCTGTCAAAAAAGAGATAAGATTAGTCTGGCATGACTTGTTTTTGAGAAACCTATGTTGACTATTAGTGATCACAACATCTCTAAGTTTTTACAGGCTGTCTGTTTAATAATCTGCTCTAGAATCTTGTCAGGCTGACTGGGCAGTAATTATTTGGGTCCTCTTTCCCTCCACCTTTTGAAGATGGGGACAACTCCAGTCTGTTGGAATCTCTCTTGTTCTCCAGGAATTGTCAAAAATTATTGACAGTGGGGGGTGCTGTGAGCCATGCAAGATGGCTGACCTTAGAAACTTCAGGGAGACCGACCTCTTTCAACATTTATCTTTAGGAGTGGATTGTGACATTCTTTCTTTAAATTTTTTTATTCCTCAATGCAAGGAATCAAACAATTAGTAACCCCGCCAATCTCAGACTTTTGCTTGCCAGCCAAGGAGTCCAAATTGCTGCTTGAAGACTCACGTCTCTGGAAGACTCACGTCAGAGGCAGACCCAGCCATGGCACCTGGAACTAATAGGGCCAGCATGGGAGGGAGAGGTGACCATCAGCAGGTGGCGCCGAATCCACCCCTTGCTGACCTCCTGAAAAAACAATGACAACATTGTGCTGGACATCCAGAAGAGCCTACAAAAAGACTGGACCTTGGCACTGGCTCCTATCAACGAAAAGCTTGCTGTCCTGACGGATCGTATCCAGGTCATTGAAAGCAAGGCCACTACAGCACTGGACCAGACCACCTCCCAAGAGCCTCACTTACTTCACCTTGAATGCGAGAATGCTTATACAATTGTCCCTCCACATTTGGCATTCACGGATTTAAGTATTCACGGCTTGAAAATATTCTTTAAAAAATAATAATCCAAAAAGCAAACCTTGATTTTGCCATCTTATATAAGGGATACCATTTTGCTATGCCATTGCATATAATGGGACTTGAATATTCATGGATTTGGGTATTCATGGGGGGTGGTGGTCCTGGAACCAAACCCCAGTGAATGTAAAGGGACAACAGTATTCTGGATAAGGTGGAAGACCTCGAGAACAGAAGTAGGTGGTCAAACATTCATCCGTGAGGTTTCCAGAAACAGGCAGAGCGTGGAGACATAATCACTTTCTTACTTACCTGGCTCAAGATGACCTGTCCAGACACTGACTTCACTAAAGAAGACATTGAACAAGCACACTGCTTACCCACCAGGGTTTCCAAGTCGACCACCCTCCCTCAGGACATACTCATTTGCTTTGCCAGCTACCCAAAGAAACTACAGGTCTTATGCAAACTCACCTTCATTTCAGATCTAAGATATGAGGGGAAGCCCCTGCAAGTCTTTCAAGATGTCTCCCAAGAAACCTTGAAGAGACGTCAGGACTTCAAGCCCTACACTGCCTTACTGCAGCAAGCGGGAGTAATGTACAGGTGGGGGTACCCTTTCAAACTCATAGTGGTGAGAGGTGACAGTGTAAAATTAGTGATAGTGGTTCTGAGATTACTTCAGCCACTTCTTTCAATACCCTTGGATGTAGTTCATCTGGTCTTGGAGATCTGAATTCATTAAGAGTAGTCAGGTATTCCTGTACTACTTGTAATGATGGAGCTCATACTTATGTTTGAAGATGCAAGATCTCAGCCTTTGTTGGCTTTTGCTGAAACAGCAAAATTAATTAGGCTACCTCTCTGGAAATTCCTTGCAGGGAAAACACAGGCAAAAGAGAAAGAGGGTTTGGTTACCTAGCATAACAAAGAGCTTCCCAGAATGATGCCGTGGAGTGATTAAAATAAAGCCGATGCAGCTTCTGGAGAAAGCCTTTTATTTGTTAATACAAGAATAGAAATTCTGCAATAAATACAATCTAATAAATAACATCTGAAAATAAATAAATATTAATACAGACAAACTGAAAATAACACAACCTGACAGTAGGGAGGAGGAGGAGGAGGCAGAGCAGGGTGGGATGGAGTGGGGGATAGAGAATGAGGATGGGGTCACATGGGGGAAACTCCTCCCTTTCCTGCTGGTGACAGTGTAAACTGCACAGCCTCATCAGGCCCACCTGCCACAGCATTGTGGGGAGAGGTACAGGCAGGCGGTAACCCCTGTTGGGGCTGGCTTGGATGATGGCCCCAGTACCAAGTAATGCTGTAGCTCTTGGCTTCAATGAACATGGCATGAGTGAACAGCTGGAGGGGGAGGCTTTTTACTTAGCCACTGGGGTTGTGGTCAGAGTTGTGGGAATGGGAGGGGGGATATGAGAGAGGGGGGAAATCTGACAAAAATCACCCCCTCTGCACTTAATCATGCCCCCTTATGTTTTGTGCCTCATGTTACCACCTCCTGTTGAGAGGCCTTCCTGGTTAAGATTGCCCCTAGAGTTTATAGCCTAACTAGAAGGCCAGCCTAGGCATCGTCCACAAAACTGCATGATCAGTAAAGCCCTTTCTAAGCTCCTAATTGGCATAGCCCTTTAAAAAGAAAGAGAGAGAGAGAATGCAGGAACCCAGGCCCAGAAAGAGAAAGAGAAAATGCAATTTATGGAGAGCAGAGTGTCAGAGGTGGAGGCTGCCAGATGTTAGCTGCCCTGCAGCCAGGGCTTTATTGCTCATCACTGTGGTGGGAGGAGGCAATAAGGTTCTTCCTCTACTTCTGAAGGAATTAATGGCCCCCTCTGGGAAGAGTATGAGGAAATGTAGGACACTCAGAAGGAGGAGGGGAGAAAGAACAAAAGGGAAAGGGTTGGTGGAATGGGTTTGCTCACCTAAAGGCACAGCTTCCTAACAGAGAGCAGTGCAGCACCATGAGGGTGTGGGAGTGAGGGGGGAGGGGTGTACAATTTTGAAAATGGTTGTGTGTGTATGGGATGGGTGGGAAGGATGCTGTATGGATTCAGAGGCTTGGAAACCTCTAGGCCTTGAGCAACAGTTATGAGGACAGTGGATGAGGTGAAGAAAGAGTGGTGCTGGGCAAGAGTCAGAGGCCCCTGCTCTCAAGGGGCAGCATAACAGCAGAAGGTGGCACTCTCTTGCGCAGCCTGTTGAAGTCCTTGGCTGAGCGCCACAGCCAAGTCTGCAGCTCTTTCAGCAGCCAGAAGTCATCCATCTTGCGCAGGAAGTTTGGAGGAACAGGCTTAGGCGTAACAGGTGGAGGCTCTGGAGTGGGGAGTGAGTAGCCCAGGGATGCCATGATGCCACCAATAGAGCCCAGCAGCCCTTGCAGGCTGGCACGGAAGTGGGCTAGGCTGTGGTGCAAAGTTGGCATGGCAGTCGGAGCTGCTCCATCCATGGTCCTCAGGTGGCGCAGCAGATGGCTGTATGCCTGGTAATTGGCTGCTAGCCGTGCGTTGTCATTCAGGCTGTGCCACTCCTGAAGGTCCACGGTGGCACTTGGCACAGCTTTGGCCCCAATTATCCGGGGAGGGTCAAAGTCCGGCTCATTGAAAGGCGGCCCTAAGTAGTTGAGCTGGAGAGGAAAGAGAAGAGAATGTCACTCTCACTTGCAGAGGGGCTGCCCATTCTCACTGACTGTATTCTGTCCATCCCTTTCTCTCCACAAGCTCAAGCTCCACCTCCCACTCACTTACACAGTGAGGCATATGATGGTATGGGAGCAAAAATCCATGTTAATACCTTAGAGATACACAGCACACTGCTAGGCATGAGTGCATACTGACATACTTGATTAGCAGAAACAGCAGCACCCGGCGTATAAGCTTCATATATGTGTAGGGGTGCACACATGCACCCATTTGCTGGCATGCCCATGTGTAGGCAGGTGCAAGCCTGTCCATGTGCATTCATAGATGTCCACAGATCCAGTGGCATGCTAGGATCTCCTTGTTACCTGGTGACATCCCTTGCACTGTTAAGAGCTCATGGTCTCATTTAGACAGGTGTCGACTGAGAAAACTCTGCTTCCCCCTAAACATTCTCATACACATACGCACACACTTTATTCACACCCACCTGCCCTGTGGAGCTACGTTCTTGGGATTCCCCACCCCCTGCCAGCACTGATGCCCTGCGGGACAGCAGGATTGCCCAGGCAGCGGGGTGAGCGGGTGGGGTGAAGCACAGAGCGGAAGGGAGGTGTGTCAAAGCCTGCGGGTGTGTGAACAATCTGACAAGCTCAGGAGACAAATTAAT
Organism: Gambelia wislizenii; assembly: GCA_030847615.1. Taxonomy (NCBI): domain Eukaryota; kingdom Metazoa; phylum Chordata; class Lepidosauria; order Squamata; family Crotaphytidae; genus Gambelia; species Gambelia wislizenii. The sequence goes on along the minus strand of JAUMIR010000001.1, from coordinate 337,914,445 downwards.
TTCCTCTGTGTTGCCTGGGGACAAGTAGAGACGGTTCTCCTCTTAACAACAAATGCACACCAGCAGAAACCAACTCACAGGGCAGGCTGGGACGTGGCCAACAGCATGAGACCAGCAAGGGAAGGGGAGGGAGGGAGTAGGGAGATTTCACATCTCTATTACTAAAGGGGTGACTTTAACAGGCAGCAGGAGCAAAGAAGGGAAGGTGGTGCAAGGCAGCCAGATGTTGGGGGATGCACTGGGGAGAGGGGGTTCTCAGGAATTAACCTCCATCAGCCAAAGGCTTCCCTTACCCACTTTAGCCTTTGCAAGGATGGGGGAGGGCTTTTTACAGAGAGGAACACCTCAGGCAATCCAGGGCCCTTACTCAAATACTCCTAAGTTTCTATTTATTTGTAGGATCAGCCCAAGACTTTTAGCTGGCCAAAGTAGAACAACAAATGATGTTTTCCCCTCCAAGTCAAGATCTGTATTACGCTAAGAAAATAAAGTTGTTTGGACACCTGATGCAAAAAATCCCACAAATCTATCTCCCTATTTGTGGCATAAAAATATTAGTAATTTGCTGCCCTTTCATTATGTTTAGCATCTGCTGCATGAGGCAGCTGCCTCACTTTGCCTAACAGACAGGCCATCCCCATCTCTCTCAGAGTTGTAGCCATATTGCTGTTGCCCACAAATTGTCAAATAATAAATGTCCCATTCCACTGTGAAATCACAAGGTTTTCAAAATGATTATTCAGGTTCTTTTCTTTTGTTTTTGGAATTCTAGGGTTTCAAATATAGTTTAGAGCCAGACAAGCTCCCTCTGGGCAAAAGAAGGAGTCTTAAAGAAAATTTCTTCTAACCTAAAATCTCCCTCAGTACCAGCACTGAATGCTAAATGTAGATCATCAGGCAGTTCCTGGCTTAGAAAGCAAGTTTAGTTGGGAACAAGGAAACAGGAGTGTGGGAGAAGAGAGCCAAGAAGAAATTGCATAGATTGCTGTGAATAGCAAGGTAGGGTTTGTCTTAAGGTTACATTCTTGATATGGGGGCAGAGTTTGGTGAAATCACCATTTCTGGATTACAGTTCCCAGAATTCTGGAAGTTGTAGATGATAAGGTAACTTTTCCAAGCTCTACACAGGAGTCTACTCACTAGATCAAAAGTGAGCAGGACTCATGTACTGTATACCACTAAAAGCTAACTAGACAACCAGACAAGGACAGGACAGACAGACAGACCGCAAAATTATGTGTGTGTCTCCTAGATACCCGTACTAAGAAAATCTCGTATATACAGTAGTTTCCTTTGCTTTTGTGCATGGGTCTAGAAATGCATGGGGCTAGAAATGTACCTTTAAAAAAAATACATGATAGCTGAGGATTAAGCTGAGATTTCTTGGGAAGTTGCACAGTGTTCAGACAGCAGCTGTCATTATCTCCCAGCTAGAAGCACAGTGCTGGGGGTATAGGAAATGTTCTAGGAAAAAGCAGTCATCTTTCCCTTGCCCCCCCCCCCCAATCATGATCATGATCATGGTTACAGGCACTATACAGACTGCATCCCTTACCCACTTCCCACAGTCATCCTTGTCAGATCCTCAGAACAACAAGGAATGAGTTTTTCAGGCTGAAAGCACTGCGGTGCATACTGATACACTGCAGGCATTCAATGTGCTTAAACAGCAATCCCTTAAATAAGACCTATGTGGATGTTACACTAGTGTCCTTCAGCCATGTGAAGATGGTATATTTCCTCCCCCTCCCCCTCGTCCTTCCTGGATGTGAATACCCTTTTCATACCCACTGCATACATTGCCACATATGGGAGCAGCTTTGCTTGAGTAGAAATCCCTTGGCAGAAATTTCACAACATCCTCAAGGAGCAAAGAGCAAGGCAGCAGAATCAACTGATTTCCTTCCTTGTGAGATACAGAGCCCCTGTGGCTATGTGGCAGTGTGCATGCATACACATGTGTGTATATTTTCCCTCCTGCTGATCTGATCAGTTGCCAATCATTATGCATCAGCAAATGCTAACCTGCTTAGGGGAAAGCAGTAGGTAAGGAGATAGCCATCCAGAAAGACAGAAGGCCAGGGGATTAGAACAAAATAACAAAATCCTAATGGCTGTGTGTGCTATTGTGGAGGGAGACTATGCTTCCTGAAGTTTAAGGTGATGATGGCCTATGAGAGCAAGCAGGGACAGTTTAAGGGCCCTGCAGCACCTGCAGCCGCAGGGCCCCCCGTCATTGTGCAAAAACATTATTAGTAATAATCTGAATATCCTGTTCTGTGAATAGGTTAGGTTTGATTAGGTTAGGTTAGGTTACACTGACCTGAGATAAACATATCCCCCCCCCAAATAAAGCATTGCAGAAGGGCCCAAAATTCCTTAAACCGGCCCTGAGAGTAAAGAAGGCCCAGTTTCCAGCACTGTCAATAGCAGCCTATACAGTCCTCCCAAAGTTTAAAGCTGCCTCCTTGAACCACCAAAAAACATCTGTCACTCATTGCCCCAGTTTCTCTACTAGGGGGGTAGAAGTCAAGGCCAAAACAATGTTGTGTCTTTTTCTGTGATTACCTAACCATTGGTATGGACCACTGTATAGCCAATTTATAGGTCCCTAAGGGCCTAAATACTCTAAAGGCACCAAATTCTGTTTGGTCTTAGAAGGTAAGCAGAATCAGCCCTGGTTAGTACTTGGATGGGAGACTATCAGCAAATACGAGGTGCTGTAGGCTTTATTTCAGAGGAAGGCACTGGCAAAACCACCTCTGAGTATTCCTCGCCTAAGAAAACTTTATGAAATTCATGGGGTCCCATAGGTCGACTGGTGACTTGAAGATGCATACATGTGCACACACACGCGCACACATCCTCGTTTCCTTCTTGCCTGGTTATTATATTACCTGCTCTGTGAAAATACCACCACCACTCTTCTTCAGGCCATTACTGCTTCCTCCTCTTTCTTTTGTTTGTTACGGCTTTTCTCCTTATGATCATCTCCATTTCCCTGTCCTTTTATTAGTCCTGGGATGGGCAACTTCACAGGGACAGAAACCAATCCCCCCCACATGAGCCACACCTAGCTGTCCAAACCATTAAGGACCTCTGTGTTTGACAATATATCAGTCAAAACAGTCTGACCATTTTAACTGACATATGGCCAAACACTGTAGGGGGAGAGGTCATTTTCCCATGTTTGGGGGAGTTTAGGCACAGTTTTTGGCTGAAAATTGCTTTAAAAAAAACACACACACCAAAAATGGGGATTCCAGGGGGCTCTGGGAAACTGATAGAGGGCTTCAGGGGGCACAAATGTGAGGTTTAGAGGTTACCTATGTGCTCCACAGGCCACACTTCTTTAATCCTTTCAGGCCTTTAGTCCCTCCTAAAAGCCTAGATCAAGGCCTAACCTTTTGACAGTCTAAAGGAATTGACATAGGTTCTTAAAATGCATAACTCCAGTGGGTAGGGCTGCACTATGTAACAGAGCCTCAAATCTTGCAAAGCATTATAACAATGCAATCACATCTTAAGGAAACTGAGCTTACTTCCATAGGACTTTACCCTACCTGGCCTCATCTGAGACTGAAGATGACAGAGAGGGCATGATAAAATGCAATTTCCCCTCGCAACCTTTGGAAAGCAGTGGCTCCACAGGTTTTTAGCACATTTAGAGACCAGCTGTAGTGGGTGCCTACTGGCGAGCACCAATGGCATAAATAATATTCCTCTTCCTCTCCAAATGTTATTGTATGCTTTCCCATTCTGTTTGCTAAAATGATCAGTAAACTAACAACATGAATTACTAAAATATCAGCATTTGACAGGGTACACTCATCACTTGGAAAAGTTACTTCATCTGTAGTTTAGTTCCCAGTTGCCATGCTATCTGGGAGATTCTGGGAACAGCAGCACCAAAAAAACAAAAACAAAAAACCCTTCCCATTCACTTGGGGCAGGCGGGGTGAGGGGAGTCCAGTCACTGAACAATATATAGCTGTGACCCTGATTATTATGTTGCTTCACTATAGCCTTTAATTTCCCAAATATTTTAGCATCAAGGAAGGGGGGAAAGTGACTGTGACTACTACCATCCTGGCTCTAGGATCTCTCTCTCTCTTACACACACACACACCACAAACAAACTTTCTGCTGAAGAACTAGCATATAATGAATATGGGCACAGTATGGCTCCTGAAATATTTTATTAGTCCCCAATCAGTACCTATTTATTATCATGGTCTACAGCAGGAGTTCTTACTCTGTGGTCTATGTACTGTTTGCTGCACTGTTCTTATTTCTGACTTTTTATTAGATTTGTTTTTAATGTTCGTTTTAATTCTTTTGATAGTTTAATTATATATTGACTTTTTGTGTGCTTTTACTGCTGTAAGCTTTTACCTGTATCTCTTCTATTTTTTCTCAGAGCTGGGGGTGGGGGGAAGAATAGGAAATAAATTTAATTTACTGTAATTTTAAAAGAAAGAATGTATCCTTGTCAAGTGCATACAGCCCATTCATAGGGTGACACTACAGGCTGCTGTATGATGGGCTCGTGCTCAGTTTTCCAGGCCATGCAAACCACTGCTTCTCTGTGTGTATTTTTAAGAAGAAGCTTCTAGAATCCTGACACAACTGTGTTACTACGTTTTCCAGTGCCCAGACCAAATGAATCCCTTATTTCCATTCTTGTGATTGCTTTTGGGTGCTAAGTGCCAGAAAACCCTGCCAAGGGGTAGGGCTTGGAATGCCAGGTAGGCCAGGGAGCAGGGATACCATGCAATGGATGAGGGGCTGCCCCCAGTCTCTGCTCTTTGCACAGCCGGGGCGTTCCCCTGGCGAGTTCTGACAGACGAGGCCTCACCTCACCCCAGCAGCAAGATGCACAACAGATTGTAAACAGGGAGACTCCACCGGTGCCTGAAGGCAGGGAGGGGAAAACATGTCAGATACTCTGCCAAACGAGGGCCATGGCTGTGCAGGGAGAGCAGTACTTTAGCTCTTTGCCAGGCATAAGGAAATTTCAGATGTAAGGGTGTGTGTGTGTGTGTTGTTCTCCCAGGGTGTTACAACCAGTTGAAGTCACAGAGTGCCTGCCTCCCTAAATCTTGGTTCTGTCACCTTTTGATACTCTCATCTTCCCACTGAGCTTTTGGGATTCAAGATGTGCATGTGTGACTGTGTCTGAGATTTGACAAGAACAAAGAGAAATGCAACCTGACCTCACCTTACTACATAGGCATCAAAACAGAGAGAGGCAGCTGATGCACAGTTTACATGGGAGGGGGTCATGAGAAGCAAGCTGGGCAGGAAGAGGAGAGGGCACAAGGGGGGAGGTTGAGGAGGAGAAGAGCAGAGCATGAGGGCAAGAGGAGGGAGCTTTTCTACAAAGTTACTCAACTCAGTAATCTCCGACTCTCTCAAGGCGTCTACACTCACATAAGTGGCCGCAAGCGTGTGCAGCTGGTGTTCCAGATAGCGAGTGAGGTCGTACATCTGCTGGATGGAGTGTCTGGTGGTCCCTTGGTCCGTGCTGTTCAGTGCAGGCACCACAGGCAGGTTCCAGAGGGTGGCACACAGGAAGGCAAGGATCCCCCACGAATCTCCTGCAGGGAGCACACTTGTAAGGAGCTGTGGGCAAAGGGAGCACTGTGACAGGGGGAGCAAAGCCTACATCACCCTTCCCCAACCCACCCTGTCCCAGGAGAAAAATGGCAGGAGAAAGGTGCTCAAAGCCATCTGCTTCGAAAACCCTGCCCCATCCATCAATTGAGATATTGATAGATACATAGATATCCCTAAAACCCCATGATAAATAGCCCATGAACCAGGGACTGTGTGGTTCACAGCCATGGGAACAAATGAGTCACTGAGTTGAAAGGAACCTGGGGTATTCTGACACTGCCCTACTTTTGGTAACTTCCACAGCAAAAGAAAATGAGCCAGTTATACAAATACTTTATCAAAGAGTCATTTGCTCTGCCAAGGCAGTGCCCTGTTCTTTTCATGCAATTCTTTCTAACAGCTACTGTCTCATCAAGAAGTTTTCTATTTGCTTATGAATCTATGCTTGCCACGATCTGATTCCACTTAAGTGTATGATTAGAAGCAACCAAAGTCAATAGTAGCTTCTCTCCCAGTGTAAATAGTAAGTTTACAGGGGCAGGTATTTTTGTCTGGACCATGACAGAAACAAGTAATCTTTCTCTCTTGCTTTCCCCCCACCCGTGCAGTCCCATGCTGTTCTCCCCATCTCAGAGTTGCTATTTACCTCTCTCTTTTTTTAAAGTGCATGTTAACTGTCCTGTCAATTTTGGCCCCAAGATACTGTGGAAACTAGAGACAGAGCCCAGGATGGTCGCAGCAATAAAAGCCTCATGTATAACATCTGCTTTTGCTTAGTACTCCTCTAGAAACACACACTGTGTGTGCACGTGCACACACACACAAAGCACAGTGCTCCTAATGCATCATACTGCAGTTGCAGAGCTGGGGGAAAGGCTGTTGTGCAAGGAAGTACTGGATACCTCCTTGTGCAATGTCTCCCCCAAAGTACTTAAGCTGGTGTAATTGGGTTTTACACCATTATAATGTGCCCAAGAGGATTCTAGCCTTCATCTCTAACTGTGCCTTTTTAATAGATACCGTAATTATCATCATGACGTGTAATGGTTTGAGTGCTGGGCTAGGACTCCAGGAAGAGCCATGGAAACCCATTGGTAACCTAGGACAAATCACTCTCTCAGCCTCAGAGGAAGGCAATGGCAAACATCCTCTGAATAAATCTTGCCAAGAAAGAGTTAACTTAAGTTAGAGTTGACTTGAAGGCACATAACAACAAGTACTACAGGTGATTTGTGTGTATACTAAAGCTCTTCTGCCAAATATTCATTTTCCCCACTGAAACAGTGCAACCAGTCTGAGAGAAGAAATTGACTTCACAAGCTTATTAGTTTGACCTGAATTAGGAAACTGTAAAATACTTTAGCATTTTGAGAGTGAGAAGATGGGTTACAAAAGAAGAGGAATATATGGCCATGATAAGCACAAAGAAATGGTTCAATATGTTCGTGAGTTGCACAGAAACCGCATGTACAAAGAAAGAAAGATTTCCAAATGTATTTGGTAGAAATCCCACAAAGGTGGCTTCTTTATCCAACTGGCTCTCAGCATATCTATTTTCCTGTCTTGGACACCTTGAAACATCTGTGTGTACCTTTCTGATTTCAGCAGGCCAAGGCTGGGAACCCGGTCATGCCTGCATAGCCGCCACGGAAGCCTGCCCCGTTACTCATGCCAAAGCCTCCCACTTGCGATGATTCACCCACAAGGCACTCAGCCCGGCCCTGGCCACTCGCGCTTCATTAAAGACTATCCCGCGGCATTTTCCTGTGCGCACCACGCCCAAGCCCAGCCCAGCCTAGCCTGGCTGATTCCATCCTGCTCCAGTGCTTCCACTGTTCTTCTTCCCACCAGAGACAGGGCCCACCCATTCCCTCTCCTACACACTTGACAAAATTCAGCGGAATTTCTTCCCTTTTCTACAGATTCATATCCTCCAACTGTCCTAGTTTGACAGGGACAGTCCCAATAGATCCTCTGTCATCCCACTTTTTCAGCTGTTTTTAAAATGTCCCAGTTTCCCTTTCCTCCTCCCACATCCTCCCTTTGACTTCAAATTACTTAGATGCTGCAAACTAAGTTCAAAGGCCACCCAACTCATCTGGAGGAGATGAGCGAGGGGAGTCTTGCCCTTTCCAGTACCCTCAGCAAAAGCAGATTGCTATAGCTTCTCTTAGTTTGTGTGCTCTTCCTCATTAATAACTTTTGCCATCTTGACCACACTCTGATGTTGCTTGACCACGCGTGAAATGTTGAAGGGTATGCAAATCCCTTTACATATGGGGCTGAGGAGTCAATTGTAGTGGCTTAAGGGGTGTATGCTTCCAACTAGCAGAAGGTTACCATAAATGCTTTTTCACCCTGATGGGTGTCAGCTAAAAGAGAAAAAACCTAGCCCTTCTACTTATTCTGGCCCATTCTTTCCAGAAGAGGCGAAGGAAGAACAAGAGGGCAGTGCAGTGGGAGGGTAGAAAGAACACCCTCAGTAGTCTATGGAAAGGCCCATTACCTTTTCAGTCTTTTTCTTACAACCACAGCTCTCTCAACTAATTTTGGCTTAAATCCTACTGTTAGCCCCAACTAGAGCAGAACCAATGACTCAGTGGGATTTAACTATGTGTTAACCTACCATTCAATAGCTGTTTCAGAGGGTTTACTCTAGTTGGAACTAACTGGTAGGATTCAAATCATAATGCCTGGCTGCATTTTGTTCTAGTAAGGGGTTTGGCCTGAAACATTTTGCTTTCTATGGTGAATTGCATCACCACCCACCCCAACCAAGTTCTATATTTTGCCGTCTCCTGGACTGGAAGTTTAATTTTAGTTCATAGGAAAAGTAAAATAAAGTTCTTACGTGGATAAAGAACATAGTAACATGAAATGATGAAAGTAACTTTTTAAAACTGGAAGATTGGTTTCGTACATGCTTTGCAAGTAAAAATGGATTAAAGAAAGAGACTGATTTGTTCTGAGAAAGTGGAATTGTTCTGGCTGGGAGAGGTATTGCATTGAAGGCAATCTGAATAACAACAGAAGGTAAATGCAGGGTTGTGTCATTGCTAAATTGTAGTGGAGGAATCGCTGTGGAGACAAAAGTGTTACCTCTGTATACCAAGATAAGAATGGCAAAGATGCAACCCTTGGAAGATGAATGTGATTTAGCAATTTGGCAAGAGATACTGGAGGAATATAAATTGATGAAAAACTACATTAAGAACTTTAGTTTGAACTTGGTGAATGAAACGACTCAAATCAAGGATTTGGATGATGCAATGGGAGAATAAGAGGAATCAAACAGATTACAGATGAAGAGGAGGAGGACTGAGGAGTCAGTTTGGAGTATGAAGTAATAACTTGAGATGGAGGTTTGCAGTCAAAACATATGATTCTGGAGATTCAGAAATGATCCTGTCCTTGGAGAATACTGGATGCATCAGTGAAGACACAAAGGAGAGGAACAACATTGAACACAGAGAGGAGTATGATATATGGGGGAGGCTCTGGAAGGAAAATGATAACATTGGTGTTTAATTAGATTTTTGGAAGGGAAAAATGAGGATAAAAAGAATAACAGGAATGTTCTTCATGAAAGGCTATTCCCTCCTCAGGTTTTGTGTAGTTTGCTGATCAATGCCCAATTTGTGCAACTGTAAAGGTTTGGCAAAAACAAAAGGGGAAATTCAAGTAGGAAAGAGTAAAGAAATAAGGACTGGCTTTTCTGGTTTAAGATGTTAATATGGGGGTTTGTTCTGTGGTTTAGCATAAAGGAAGTGGTCATAAAATAAAGCTTGTTGATTTAAGAAATTAATTTTAAAAGGTTATTTAGGATTCCTTATATATTTAGAGCATATATGAATATGAGAGTGGGGCGTACAGAAAATTTGCTAAGGAAAGCTAAAAAAAAGAAAAATAATTATATTAAAGGAGCTAGTGATTTGTAACAAAAATAAAGTGAAGATTGTAACTTTCTTTGTGGATGCTTGGGAGACACAGCTGATGTTATAACAGATTGGTGTTTAATGGGAAATTGAAGGAGGCAATTTGATTAGTTTAACTGAAGCATATATAGATAAGAGGCAAAGTGATATGGTTTTGCTTTACAGGTTAGGAGAAAAGTACGGTAATAGCAATAGTTGAAGATTACGAATATTTTTCAATAAATATACATATAACTGCTCAACTGATTTTCTGTAGGGAATATACATATGAATATATGACTTTTTATTTTGATTTTAACAAATGTATCTTATTGAAAGAAGATTGATGATTTAATCTATGAGAAATGCATTGAAGGTTCTTATAGATTAATATCGGTTAATAAGTGTTGAAGAGAAGATTGAAAGTCACTTTTATCTTTCTTGCTTTCTCTTCTTTTTCTTTTTGTATATTTTTTTTCTTTTTCTTTTTTTCTGTTTTCTCCTGTTCTTTTATACATCGTTATTGTTTTGTTTTTATTTATTTGGAAATCTTAAATAAAAATATATCAAACAGAATCATAGTTAAAGATCAGTAACGGGACTACTGTACGTGCTCCACTGAAAGCAGATGCTTAAGCTTTCTAGCTTAAGGAGTACAGGGCAGGCTGCGTGACACATACAACTCTGTCCATCAAAATACAGGTTGACCCCCATATCCATAGGGTTGATATCTGCATTTTCACTTGTCCATGTCTGAAAAAAATATGTCCTCTCTAGGCATTTTCCAGGTTCTCCAGCACAATTCTATAGTATGCTTCCGACAGAAGTTGGGCCGGAAGTCATTCATTTTAATAGGGTTTGCTATTATTCACAGTTTCCCGTATCCACAGTAAAATCTGGGGATGTATCCCCTGCGGATATGGGGGGTGACCTGTACAACAAAATACAAAATACACAAAACAGTAATATCTTTATTGGGCCAAATGTCTACAAATGCTGCAACAGGGAGGGTTTTAACAAGAGGGAGCTAACAGACTGCCTGACTTTCCTTCTCTCCCTCTGCAGCCAGGGCAATGGTAGTTGGGCTGGAGGGAGGGCCGTTTTTGTAAAATCTTTATTGGGCCAAATATTTACAAATGCTGCAACAGGGGGGATTTTAACAAGAGGGAGCTAACAGACTGGGGAGTAACTCTTTGAGGTTTCTACCTCCAACAAAGGTAAAACTCTTTCACTTGGACTACAATTGGCATGTTTAACCTATACAGCACCTACAAGTTTTTCCAGATGTAACAGTACAGAGACTCCTTGAGAAATGCAGTGGTCTCTGCCTAAGGAAGGGGTAGTTAGCTTTGAACAGGACAGGGACAGCCTGAAATGTTATTGTTTGTCTTTTACTGCCCTTTGTCCCTGGTCCTCACATGGCCAAGAAAGGGAGTGGTCTCTGTCTGCTTTAAGATTGCTCCTGACCATCTTAACTGACAACAGAAATAATATCTGAGACAAAAAAGTAGGCCTGTGACTCAACATCATAACTCTTCTTCTCCTGTGTGATTTTTAACATTTTTGCCTGATGAAGAAGCCAGTGAAGCTTTGAACTCTTGAATTATGTATTTTGTGCACTTTAGTTTGTGCACGTTCCTGAATAATTATCCCGGCCCAAGACTCAGCTGCCCTTTCTAGGCTATGATTGTATGTTTTAAATTTTTTTTCTTCTAATTTATATATATTTTAATTAATGCATGTTTTTAATCCTTTGTAATTTAATATTATTTTAAGGGGTGGGTGGGCTAGGGTATTGTGAGTATGGGGTTTTTATATTGTAAGCCGCCCCGATTGCGTTGCAGAGGGGCGGGATATAAATAAAATATTATTATTATTATTATTATTGTTGTTGTTGTTGTTGGCCCAATAAAGATATCACTGTTTTGTGGATTTGGGATTTTATTGTATTTTGCTTCATGGCCAACATGGCTATCCTTGAATTCCAGATCTGCCCCTCAAGTGATACCTTGTTGCCATTCCCCATGGAGCTTGGAACAGGAAGAACAGGTGAGGCACTAGTGGGCTACTGAGCCCTCTTAAATGATCATGCAAAACAGGACCACCAAGACTCCTGCATAGTTGAGCCTGCCCAGGAATTATCTACCCAAGAATTAATGATTATGCACTGAAAAAGATTAAGACAGCAATTGTCATTGCACCCTCTCAGGAATAATAAAGGCCGCCTGCAATCCATCCTATGCACCATTACTTGGGAGTAAGCTACACTTAGCACATGGAGAGTACTTATAAGGGCTTGTCTGTACAGACTGTTTACTCTGTCTTGCCTCATCTTGGAGCTCTGCAATCCAGACAACAGAGGACATTTGACCTGTTTTACCCCTAGGCAGTCCTCATGACCCCTGGGGCAAAGATGGGGCCAAGATGGGGTAAGGCCCATTACACTGTTTTTTTAAAAAAAATACCTGGTAAAAATCCACTCCAGCCAAAATAAAACAGATTGGGACTCATGTGGTCGCAGGAGCTCAGGCTGCCACACCGGGCTGTCGCTGCAGCTGCCTTCTGCCTCTCTCTTCTGTAGCCAGGAAGGCTGGCCACATGCAGATAGGGTTGCCGTAAGTCCCAGAAAACCAGGAAAATCCTAGATTAAAGGGACAGAAAGTTGTCCCACCTGACTGGACTGCTTCAAGCAGCAGATCCAGATTTCCAGCTCCAGGCTTTCTGTCTGCAGGCTCTCTGCTCTGGGTCACGTGGGGAGTGACTGCAGAAGGCAAGAAAGTGGAGTCTAAGCTGGGTGGGAGAATGCAGTGTGCAAAAGGCGGGAGTTGGAGTGTGCAGAGCAGACAGCAGAGAGAGAGTGTGAAGGAAAATCAAGAGAGAGGAAAGAAGGCCAGCAATTCACGTGTGTGTGTGTGTGTGTGTGTGGTGAGTCTGGCCTCCAAGGACACTGTCTGTGTAGAAGCTCCCAGGGGTGCGTGCGCCTTTTGGTCGTTGCTGGAAGGAGGGATGGCCCGGCAGGGCAGCAGGTCCTCTTCCCTAATCACTCAGTTAGCAACTGCAGCTAGAAACCCAGTTTTGCTTATTTAAATCATGAGAACCTGCTGCACACTCACTTCCCAAACTCCCCCCCCCCCACCAATTGCCTGGCTGCATGGTAGGTTCTCTTCCCTACTGGGCTGGCTCAGCTGGTCGTCAGCGGCAGCTGCGTTTCCCTTTTTCCCCAACCCCACAATACCACCCAGCCCCCTCCTTGACCTGCAGGGCTTCACCTTCCTATCAAACCTCACAGGCTTGCTGGACAAAGGCAGCTCTTCTGGTCCATCCACGTCCCCTAGAAGAAATGAGCAGCGACAGCAGGAAGGCTTCCGTGGGGAACGGGGAGGGAAGAGAGAGCCATCCTCCCCCTCTCCAGTCAGAATGTAGGTACTTTTGTCCTAGTTTTGTGACAGAGAATTATAGCAATCCTACATGCAGGGGGCCTTGTTCATGTGTTCCAGGCCAGCTTCCTACCTATGAAGAGTGGGACGTGGACAGCAGCTGCAGAAACCAGCCAGCATGGCGGTTTGGACTCCATCCTGTTCCATGCAGGTAACAGGGGAGGAATGGGCCAGATCCATGGGCAGAATACGCTGGCAGGGAGCCAGCATATTTTGGCACGTGTAGGTGAGCCCTAAGCATACGATGTGCTTGTAAGAGACTTCGTATTTAAAGATAACCAAATGGTAATTAACACGAAAAAATAACTTGCCCTCTCTTTGCACATAACTGTAAATAGATAAAATTAATAATAACCTGCCTGATAATGTTGACCCCCACTTCCCCCAGTTCCAGGGTCATGGCCACTCCCCACCAGCAGAATTTTGCTTTGCCTAGTAACCTTTTCCATTTTGTTAGCAAGGAAAATTTTAGAACTTAACACAGAATATAAGTGTATTTGTATTTTTACTTCACATACACAGATGCATAGTCAATATTATAAACCCTCCAACATTTCACAGCTGAACACCAGAGAAATGTGACCAACTAACGTCAGAGTGTGATCAAGATGACAAAACATATTAATGAGGAAGAACAGACAAGCTAGAAGAGGCTGCAGTAATTTGTTTTTACCTGAGCCTACTGGGAAGGACAAGATTTTGCCTCCTCCACGCCTGTCCTCCTTGCTGAGTTAACTAGGTGCAAACTACTTTTGCCCTCTGAACTCAGTTTACATCAACTGAAGTAAGCTGAGAACAAAGGGGGGAAGGTAAGAGAAACTACGACATTTTAAAAGCAGCTGGAAAAGTGGGATGACAAATTGGGGCTATCCTTGCCAAATCAGGGAACTGTAGTTGGAAGGTATGATATTAGAATATTGTATATGTACTTTTTGTTGTTGTTGTTGTTTCCTGCCTTTTCCCCAGTCTGGGACTCAAGGCAGCTTAAAACAGTTAAAACAAACATAGCTGAACAAAAAATTACCTCATACAAAAGTTAAAAATGTAATTAACTATCAATAAAATCAAAACCAGTTAAATACATAGCCATTAAAAAGAAAACAAGAAACAAATATATCAGCACATTATGCAAGGCCTGTTCCCTTTGAGGTCTTCTAAGGCCAGCCAAAACCAAAAAGTCTTCCCCAGTCTATGGAAAATAGCATGAAGGGGCACCAGCCTATCCTCTCTACCACCAACTCCCGCGGGACCAGAACAGAAGAACAGCTGAAGCACACAGATGTCATGTGATAAGGCAAGGTGGAACACACTAGTCTCAGTCTTTATTTCCGCTTCCCTTCCCTCATGGGATAAGGCTCACAGTAGCTCACTGGAAGCATACCATGATATAACGCTGTTTGCCTGACATGGTTCTTCAACCCTTTTAGGGTTACAGCTCACTAGATTACTCCTCCCTGTCTTCTAAGGGCACTTCAGGACCTATACACAGGTGAGTGTCGGTGATGCTGACTCAGAACACACAGTACCTGTAGACAATGCTGGAGACAATACTGACCATTATGCTGCCTATGAATACTCTACAGGAGGACAGAGACTAGCAGATTCAGTCATTGTCAATATGAGTGGCACAGCTCATTTGTGGCACAAAGGTTGGCATCCTGTTGATGTCTTACGTATGTGTACGTTGCCTTATGCAAGTGGGCAGGCATTCTTGGCCAATGCATAACAGGCGAAATTTTGCTGAAGGTAATGAAAATGGAATTACATATGTGGTACCATTTCACATCATTGTGCATCGAACTTTATGTGTTGCACATTGTGCATTGATTACATGGTAGGGCATCATTGCACATTTCAGATCAATGCACAATGCATTGTGCAACATTGCAATTCTGTAATGAGGTGGTGTAGCACAACCTCTGTGGACGTAAAGTTATACTGCATCTCTTTGATGTAGGATCTCAGCCAATATCCCCTACTAGTCACTACCTCCTTGTGTGATAGCTTTGCCCCACTTCTGTTTTATTGTAGTTCCAGCACTACATCAATTGTGTTGACAGCTGCCATCTGGACGCAGCCTCAGAATGTGACCTACAGTCTTCACTTCTAGACAAATGATTTCATATCACACCATCTTGTTCAAATGACCCCATTATACCAAGTGATCTGTTGCCACCACACATAATAGAACCTGGTCTTGTTATTTACTATTATACTTTTCCCCCCTGCTAATAATTCCTTGAAGGCCCTTCTGATTTATTTTTATTTTCCAGAATGATTTGGAGTTTAGATTATGGCAATTACCCATTGTAGGCATTAAAAGTTAGAATTCTTCGTGATCCAAGTAGAACTCTAAGGGATCACTATGGCCCAGACTGAAGATTATTGAGCAAATTATTAGAGTCAGTAAGAAGTTGCTATAAATATGATGAATTGGTTGATCCAATGAGTGCACTGTATATAGAACACTATAAAATGGTGTCTCTGCAATGGAAGGTCACATACTAAGGCATTTCAGATGCACCATCAAATTTCAGCTCTGAATTCCTACAAAAACAACAGGGAAGCTATTCCCCGCCCCCAAAAATAATTCACTACCAAATTAATGCCATATCCCATTGTTTAAAAAAAATGTATGTGTAGCTATCTCTATATTTACACACAAAGGTATTTTTCCTTCATTTGAGTACAGAGATGAAAAATTGAGGACTTTGACTTAAATTCTAGACACTTCTGAATACCACCAGCTTTTTCCACTCAAACATAATAGACACAGTAGCTATAGAAATGGAATTTGTTGGTAGTCCACTTTAGGCAGACTTTGGCTGCCAATCCAAATAGATATTATTGAGCTATATAACCCAAAGGCATCACTCAAAATAAGACAACATACTATCTTATGTTCACTACAGTATATTCTTACTAGGGGCTTAGTTACCTTTGCTTAATTGCTCCAGGAAATACTCCTCATGTTTTGATTAGATACTACATTCACCTTGCACATCCCAAGTATCAAGTTGTGCATTTTCTATCTTTGCTGCTTTTGGAGACTCAATTTGTTTCTTAACTTTGTTAATCCAGGTTTATATACTGTACATTCATTGCCATCTGAGTGTACTTAATGCAACTGTTGAGTACACTCTTGTCTCTCAAAACTGTGGACAGAATGAAGGTGTTAGCTTTTCTAAAAAAAAAAAAAATCCACAGAACTATCTGTATTTTTCAAAACATCAGATTTAGGAAGACATTTTTCCAGTTAGAAAAAAGACTCGCATTTACCACTGTCTCCCACGGGCCCCAAATGGGAGAACAGCTGAAGCAGGCCAACGTCATGCAATAAGGCAAGGCGAGATGTGCTGCTCTTGGGCTTTACTGCCGCTTTCTTTCCCTCATGCAATAAGCCTCATAATGTATGGATATTTTATTTACTCCACATTTGATCAAGCAGGACCAAATCAAATCTCCCATAGCAGTCTTTCCTAACCTGGTGAACTCTGGATGGATGGCGTCCATCATCCTTTGCCAGCTGGGCTAGTCCAACAAATCCAGAGGGCACAAGGCTGAGGAAATTGCACTATAACTCTTATAAAAAGTGAGTGAGGAGAAACCAAATGGATTTTGAACTAGGATCTGACTGGAAGGGAACTGCTCAGTACTTTGGATAGATGAGAGTCATGCTAGTCTCATAGAGGGAGAGAAAGTACATTTACTCCATAAAAGTAGATCCAAGATTTTACAGAGTGCCTTAAGATCCACATGGGAGGAACATGTGGAACACAAGGAAGCAAAAGGCCTATGAAAAACGAGATTGTTCTTCTGGTCCAATCTTCAAGCACCAATCTTCACGGCCAGAATATGCAGCAAGGATACTAGGGATAAATATCAACATGTAATTAAAAAAAAAAAGCAGAGATGTGCTCTGGAACTGCCCTCACAGCATCCAGTCTAAATGCACCTTTCTTGTCTTATGGGGGAACTGACAGGTGGGAGTTCTGCAGGTTTGAAGCAGGAGCTGGCTGTGTCTGGAGCGGACTGGCTGCACCCATGGTGTCATCCCAATATTTTCCCACCCATCTTAATGCCTGAAGCAGTTTAGCACTTTTTAAAAGGTTCCTTTTTAAAAAATCATTGTCAGCAAAAGGCTTTAAAAAAAGGATTAAAAGGCAGACGCTACTCTTGAAGCATGTGAGGAGGGACAACAAAGTGACAGTTGGTCAACATTTGTCTTCCTTTTCAATTGTGAAGCTAGGAGGAAGCCAAATTCATCCCGCAGCTGAGGGATGCACTACAAATTCCCTTTTGATATTCTGTCTTTGTATTATATCTGCCAACAGAGTGTTCATCTCTTGGATGTAATCAAAGCACAAGGAGAAAGTTAAGTTAACGGCACACCTCCCAAAGTAGCTTACAACATATCTTAGATTTTGAGACCTGTAGCTTTAGGTGGTCACCCATACAGCATAACCATGCAGCTTGTAATTTTTCTTCAGGAACAGTCTAGAAGCAATGCAAATTGCAGTGGTTCTCTTTTCCTAGAAGTAGATGCACTATACACTCCTACGTACACCTCTCTCTCTCTCTCTCTCTCTCTCTGTATATGCAATGCATGCACAACAATACACATACATAAATATTTTCCCTTGGTTGTCCTTTGGCAAATATACTATTTCTACAGACCTCTTTTTTTTCTTCTAGTCTGTAATTGACAGTTTCCTCATCATTATCTGGTCTGCAATTTCCATCTTGAGACACACTCTAGCAGCAGACTTCATGGCCACAACAGCTGGCCTATTTTTTTTTAAACTTTTCTGTTTCTTCCCCCATTCCATACTTATTTATACTAGCTAGCTAGCCTGATGAAGAGTTCTGAAGAATGTAAAAGCCTTGCACATTTCTGTAGCATTTTATAAGATTCTGCTAAAGGTATTACACTACTCTTGTGTTTTATATTATCTGACAACTAATCTATAATATTGTTTCAGATACATTTTAATAGTATAATTATAAATAATTCACATGTACATTACAAGAGTTCTCACTGATATTTATTAGCTATATTTACATACCCCCCAACATTTCACAGGTAAAAACTCATGTATGGTCAAGCCACATTAGAATGAAGACAACATGGCAAAAGTTAATAATGAGAAAAAGAAGACATTAGCTGAGAGAGGCTGCTGCAGTTTGCTTTTTCCTGAGCCTACTGGGAAGGGCAGGTTTCCACCCCCTCCTCTCCTCTCCCCCCTGCTGAGTTAACTGAGTGTAAACTACTTTTGCACTTCAAACTCGGTTTGCAGGAATTAAAGTAAGCAGAGGACAAAGGGAAACATGGGAGGAGAGAGAAACCAGGATGCTGAAAAAGTGGGACAACAGAGGATTAATCAGGATCTGCCAAATCAGGACAGTTGGAGGGTATGTATTTGCCATAATGTGTAGTCTCAGACTTTCCATACTTTTAAATTTATGACTTTTAAACAGCATATAGACTCCTACTGACAGAAAGATTGCAGATATTTCTAAAGGGCTTGTTATGGAATTACCAAACAATTCACCCCCTCTATCCACATGCCAGTTTTGTTGACATTTTAAAAAGTCTGTCTGTCTATTGTTTTCAGATTTGGGAAAATGGCCTCTTTAAAGTACGAAGTACCTATGCTAATTATATGTACTAACCTCCTTTTGCATGAGTGCAAGTCCATGATTGCTTGCACCTAGGCAACCACCAATATTTAGTTCTGTGATCTACTTCAACTTTAACCATCCCAATCAGAGGTAATATAGATTTCAGAGGAAAAGAACATTTAATATGAGTCTTAAGCAAACTAAACTCCCCCCCCCCGCTTTTCTTTCCCAAGCTCTGACAAGCCAGGAAGTAGAAAGGTCAGGCTCCATGCTGATGTTGTCATACATTTGGCAAACTTATGTGGTATGCTACACTGCTACCTGTATTCATTAGCTAGCTAACCCGACTCTATTCTCGATAAACAAATTCCAAAATCACATTAAAAAGAGGAGAGAGGAGGCAGAAAGGACACAGCCTACATGCAGTGTTGTAGCAAAAAGGCAGGTTAATAAGAAGCAGTTGTAAGTGAGGTGAAATTAGTCCATTAATCGTGCCTGTGTATTAAACCCCTAGACAGAGTTAAATCTGCTTTGTTTTTCTCCTTCCCTTCACCACTGTTTTCCTTTGTGTCTTCTTGGGTTTCGGAATGCATCTTGACGGTGGAGGTGGGAATGATTAGCGATAAAGGGTAGTCAGTCTTACCTCAGAATACCATATAACTGTGTGCCAGATGTAAGACAACATCAGCGTGAACCTCAACCGCAGATTTCCTGTCTTGTTCTACATCGTCAAAGGACAGATGCAGAAGACAGAAATCGTAACTCACATTCTGCAAATTTCGCAAGGATGGATGTGCACTTTGTTTGCCTGGCATTTTTATGAGATTGATAAAGGAGTCGGGCATGTGGCTTTTCACAAGCCCCACATCCTTTTGTGGACAAGTGCTAGAGAGTACATGTTTCCTGAAATATGCGGACACTGTGAGAAAAAAACCACTGCTGCTGGAGGCCACTGGCTCAGTAACAAAGCAGAAAAGGTGGGGTGCTTCACAGCCTAGAGTCACAATCCACATAGCAGTGGTTATTTGCTGGTACTTGTGCGAATGCTGCTCACCACTTATTGGGTGGGGGAAGCTTTGCAGGGCAAAACTCACGCAAAACCTCCATGAATTTGGTGGCTCCAAGAATTGTTTAATTGCATCAGCTACTATTTTATTAAAAGTTGTATCCAGAGAGCCACATAGCTCTTTTGCCATGGGCATAATTAGTATCTATGTTGCATAATTATCCCTTGCAGCTTTTCCCAGGAGCCTAATAACCTAATAGCCCATTTTACAGTTGCACAGTTGTTCTTGTATTGGGATTTTTCTGGATGAAAGCCACTTTTAGCCTATGGGATTCAGCAGGAATAGAAATTGTAACAGTTGTAATAGTTTTAAAGTTATTGTAGGGTTCCCTACAAGGAGTAGGGAGAAGCTTTTGCCTTAAAAAGATTACATGATGTTTTGGTGCCAAACACAGGGTGCTCATTATTTTTTTAGATAATTAGTTTTAGAATCATAGAAACATAGAGCTGGAAGGAACTGCAAGGGCCATCTAGTCCAACCCCCACCATGCAAGAATATACAGTTAAGCACTCCCGAAGCACATCCAATCTCAGTTTAAAGACCTCCAAAGGAGAGTCTACCACCACTCTCCCAGGCAGTCTATTCTACTGTCAAACAGCTCTTATAGTAAAGAAATTCTTCCTAATGTTTGATGGAACTCTTTTCTTGTAATTGGAATCCATTGGTTCATGTTCTATTATGCATTTTATTAATCACATTTCTAGTTTAGGGAATATCCCACGAGATACTGTATTTTGTTCTCCCTTGTATTCAACATTTCTCTTCCCTGAGCTAGGAATTATGACAAATTTAGATGCAGAACTTAGTGAGAGTCAACATGTCTGTTGTAGCCGTAATTTCACCATTGCAAAGGAATTCCTACCTTGTCTCTACTGATAGGGATCTGTGAAATCCAGAGAGAAAAGGCTGCAAATAGTTTTCAAGGGATGTGAATGCTGGTGAGGATTAAGACTGCAGCTGGGTGCACAACTCAAATCACCCAGAGAGCCATTTTTATATTTATAAAAATGTCACACGGTTAATAAGAGGGAATGGATTGAAAAGAGAACATCAAATAAAAATCATGCTAAGTTCTTCCACAGTTAATATGAAATCTTTGAACAACCTTTTCCATCTCCTTGTGTCCAGTGGCTTCCTTTCTCTCTGTTTCCCCTCACCACAGATCTTTCTCTGCATCACCATCTTGCAGGTCCTCTGCTTGTTGTCTCTTTTCCCCCTATTGATTCCTGCACCTTTATGATTCGGCAACCCTTTCACACTCCTTCCTCACATACAGGAACACCCCACCCCCCGTATCCGCAGAGATACATTCCAAGACCATCCCCCACTCCTGGTGGATACCTGAAACTGTGGATAATAGGAAAACCTATTCTTTTCAATGAGACAAATGCCAGAAGTTGACCATAGAATCACATTGGAGGACCTATAAATGCCTAGAGAGAACATATTTTTTCAGACATGGATAAGTGAAACTGTGGAAACTAAATCCATGGATACAGAGGTCGACCTGTACTATACAAATTTCTCTGCACCTCATGCCCCCTTGCCCCTACACTTTTCAGTTCCTCCTAGGGTTTCCAGATCTCAGGGCATGAACTTAGTTTTCTCCAGTCCTTAAATGTGAGTGGAAGAATCTCAGTGTGATAATGCTGTCTTGAATAAGTGGTGTGTATGTGTGTGTGTGCACATGAGCGTGTGAGCACACACACATTCTGCATTTGTTAAACTTGGTGTGTGTGTTTTTCTCATTTGAATGGCATACTCTGTGCAACTATGGGTGATGCTCAATATATTATGTATTTCATGCTGTTGCCAGATCCTGTCCCCAGTGATATCATAATAGCTCATCCCTTGATCCCAGGTTTGGCCCTGAAATCGCAGGGCTTTCATTCATCGCTCTCAAGGCTGGGCCAAGATATTTTGCTCCCTGGGGTAAAAGACAAGATGCCTCCCCCTGCTTCATCCCATGTGCAAAATCTGTCTGGATTGGTAGCTGAATATTTGACAATGGCAATGGGATAGAATCCTTCATCCTACCTGAGGGCAGCAGGCCAGGTTATTGGGTGCAGAACAGGATCCACAGGCACATGTGGTTCTGCCCATTAACAGAAGGGAGTAGCCAGGGAGCTGCCAGTTCTACCCCACCCCAACCCCAGTCCTCCCTATATCTGCTTGGATGTAGCCGTTGCATCACTCAGCCTAATGGTAAGACCATCCCTGGCCCCTCCCCCATCTCTTTACTCATTCTGCTTGAGCTGGTCATACTGGCTATGGATTCTGGGACTTGTAGTACAAAAAAGCACCTTTTCCAAGCTCTGTAGAGAAGAGTAGTTTGGTTGGCCTGTTTTTAACAGCAGAAGGGGTATGTCTGTCAAGGATTGTTGAACCCAGAGCTTCAAAACTTTAGCAATAGCTCTAGCATGTTACATCTAATTGTTGAGATCTAATTTATTGATCTTAAAAATGTAATTTGTTAGTTAAAATGTTAATCAATTGAAGTGCAAAATGGTCAAACTTTACAATATCGCATTGAATTGCTGAAAAAGACTGCAATGAGTTAATGTAACAAGAAATGTAAAAGAAAATGTGCTGTTTGACATTGTAACAATTAAAATAGACGTGAGTTGTAAATTTGCTTCTGGAAAATTTAATGAATTAGGATGACAAAAAATATTTTTAACCAATTGTTTCCAAGCTCTAGCTGAACTCCCCTGTTCCCTGCTGCTTACTTCACTACAGCTCCTTCTCTCCAAGGTGAGCACAGTTCTACTAGCAGAGCTTGAATGATAAGAAGAAAACACTTGGGATGAGGAGAGGCAGTGGGGAGTCAAGAAGCAAGTGAGGAAAAGTTTGTATATTCCTCATCTGTGTTCTCCTTTTGCTGTTAGAACAGGCAGCCACACCCATTTCTTTCTTTCTATGTAAACGGGCACAGAGGGGTTGTCTAAATGGTCAAAATAACCCTCATGGAATTCGCTGGGAATCCTACCTGTCTAAATGGGATCCTGCACCAAGTTCGGAAGGAGGGGGGCCCACAATGGCAAAAACAACACAGGAAAAGCCGTTGCTTTTCCCGTAATTTTTTTTAAAACAGTAAGGGGGTGCGCATTCCTGCGCATTGGGATAAGCGATTCGCTTTGAATCACTTCACCATAAGAGAGGAAGCGGAAAGCTGACTGACCGAACAAGCGCAGAGGGGCATGGCTAACAGGGCAAGCACCCACTGCCGCCATGTTGGATTTTTGCCTTAGTGAGTGATCGCTAAGGTGATAAACAGGGGTGGGATTTTCTTGTTTTGTGTTCCTGTTAATTCAAAAAATCACTCTATCGCTCCAGCACACCTTAGATAATGTATAGTTTTTTTTTAAAAAAAAAAAAAGGTCAGCGGTGGTGAAGAACTAACACAAATATATCAACTGTAGCCACCATCCATTATGCAAAGCTTATGTGAGGTTCTAGGGCCAAAAACACCATTAAGACATGTAGCTCCTGCTGTAAAATGTCATTAGTATGAGGTACTCCATTCCTGCCCCCCCCCATAGATGGGCCCAAAAACTGGGAAAGAGAGATGGAGGGAATGAGCCACAGGCAATAAACATTTGGAATTCTTCAAGGGGGAGTGTAGGTAGGGAGAGGGCACAATGGGTCCACAGGCCTTGTGATGTGCAGCATTGCTTCTTAGCTGTCTGATGTGAGGGACTAGCAATTTTTTCCCCCAGTGTGCCAGGAAGTGGTACTATATTCGTGCCCATTGCCTACATTCCTTTCCAGGGCCAGCTCAGGGATATGCACTAGTCCAGAGACCATAACTTTGAGTAGCACTGTCATGCAGCACACCATGAATCCAGTTGATCCAACCAAAATCAAGGATAACTTCACTTTGCAGTAGCACAGGAGTGAACTGAGGGTAGATTTGGATTTACCATAGATCTCTGACTCATCTGCTGTAAATCAGCAAGGATTCCTTGTTCCCAATTGTTTAAAAATAGCAGTACCAAAATGATATACTCTCACTCACAAACACTTATATTGCTGAAACTGATAAAGTTTGAAGTAAGGAGGGGTGGATTTTTGTGTGGAAGGAGTTCTGCAAGATCAATTCAGTTCTTCCGGCACTCAAAACAAACTCCCGTGCTCAGAAGTCTTAAGTTCTAAGTGAGTGTCTTTTGCATCAGGTTAGGTCGATGGATCTCAGGGTTCTAGTACAATAGCAACAACTATACCCCACCAGCAGGGCCAGTTTAACCTGTCTGCCAAATCAGCATTGGCAGGGGGGCCCGAGGTCAAGAGGGGGCCCCGAGGTCAAGAGAGGGCCCCGTGTTGGCCTCCTTAATCTGACGGAGACAGCCAGGAGACAGCCGGGAGGAGCCCCCTCTTACCCTGCTCCTCCAAAAACCTCCTGTTGGCTTTTTTTAAAAAAACAAACAAAACAGCCTCTCCAAAACTAAAGAGAAAGAGAAAGAAACAGCAGCCCTCCGTGGCAGAAGCTGGAGGGAGAGGCACGTGGGAGAGGGTGAGTGTGTGTGTGAGAGAGAGACAGGGAATTTGAGGGTTGTCTCCCTCAGAAAGGGCTTCTTTCTTCCTTCCTTTCCTTTCCTTTCCTTCCTTGCACATAGATCCCCTCCAGCCCATCTTTCCAGCTGCTTTTAACATGTCTTGGTTCCACTCCCCTCCCTTTCCCCCTTGGTCTTCTTCAGCTTCCTCCCCTTGCTGCCAACTGAGTTCAGCCTGCAAAAGAAATTTGTGTGTGTTTGCCCATGTGTCTTCAAGTCATTTCTGAGTAAGGCCAACCTACCATGGGGTTTTCCAGGGAAGATTTGTTCAAAGGGGCTCTGCCTTTGACTTCCTTTGAGGCTGAGAGAGTGTGACTTGCCCAAGGTCAGCCAGTGGGTATTCATGGCTGAGTAAGGATTCAAACCCTGGTCTCCACAGTCATAGGGCAATGCTGAAACTTCTACAACACTCTAGCTCTTTTAACAGAAGAATATAAAGAGTATAAATTTGGAGTAATATTACTGGGAACAATGGTTTTATTGTTGTCACTAGAACACCAGTATCACATTAGTGTTATGTGAGAGGCATTGGCCTAGAGCAGTGGTTCTTAACCTTTTCTTTACCAGGGCCCCCCTTTAAATATCTTTTGTTGCCCCAAGACTTAACTCAAGATTTAAAACCCTAATAATAATAGCTAATAATAATAGCTAACAACAACAACAATACAATTACACCATCCATTAAACTTTCCCTCAGAGACACTCTTGCTTCTTCCTGCAAGTTTGTGGCTGGAGTGGATTGAATGGCAATGTGCAGGCCAAGCCAGCCAGCTTTTGCCTTCGTTCCTATCATGTGGCTGATCCACTACAGGGAGGAGGTGGGCCAAGCAGTCTTCAAGCCTTTGTGGACTCCCTGTGAGGACATTGCAGACCCCAAGTTAAGAACTACTGGGCTAGAGAATGCTGGAAAAGGAACAATGCAACCAGACCTTGAGAAGGGTGCTGGCAGGAGGATTCTGGGAGGTGTAATCCAAGAGTAACTTTCCCAGGCTCTAAATGCAGCCTAGAATCATAGGGCTGGAAGGGACCCCAACAGTGATCCCATCCGATCGGCTTCTGCCCTGCAGGAACACACAATCCAAGCATTCCTGATAGATGGCCATCCAACCTATGTTTAAAAAAAAAAACAAAGAAGGAGACTCCACCACACTCCAACGCAGTGTGTTCCACTTCCGAACAGCTCTTACTGTCAGGAGGTTCTTCCTGATATTCAGGTGGAATCTCTTTTCCTGTAGTTTGAACCCATGGCTCCGTGTCCTAGTCTCTGGAGCAGCAGAAAACAAGCTTACTCCTTCCTCAGTATGGCATCCCTTCAAATATTTAAACATGGCTATCACGTCACCTCTTAACCTTCTCTTCTCGGCAGTGGAACACACTCTCTCGGAGCGTGGTGGGGTCTCCTTCCTTGGAGGTCTTTAAACAGAGGCTGGATGGCCATCTGTCGGGGATGCTTTGATTGTGATTTCCTGCGTGGCAGGGGGGTTGGACTGGATGGCCCTCGTGGTCTCTTCCAACTCTGCAATTCTATGATTCTATGATTCTCCAGGCTAAGCATACCCAGCTCCCTAAGCCGTTCCTCATAGGGCGTAATGGTTTCCAGACCTGCCACCATCCTTCTCAGTATCTTTCTTGAATTGTTGTGCCCAGAATTGGAAATGGTATTCCAGGTGAGGTCTGACCAAAGCAGAATGGAGTGATACTATTACTTCCCTTGATCTAGACACTACACCTATTAATGCAGCCTAGAATCACATTGGCATTTTTTGCTGCTGCATCACACTGCTAACTCATGTTTAGCTTGTAGTCTACTCTTTATTTTCTTCGAGGAAATCTACACCATTACATTAATTGCTAATAAACAAAAAATATTATGTTAGTGCCTATAATATAGTTTTTAAACTAAATTATTGGTGGCAAATTACCGGTATGTAATATAGTATCCTTATCTTATCCACTGGGGATTGGTTCGGGGGGGGGGTGGATTCTGAAAACCATGAATAATAGTGAATGCCATTGAAAATAATGGGACTTCTGGTTTAAAATACCATAGAGTTGCCTTGGAGGGCCTAGAAAAGAGCTAGGGAAGAAACATTTTCTAGGAAGACTCTATGGTAGGTGTGCTGTTTTGTGTCCCATGGATAATGAATCTATGGATACAGGGGTCCTACTGTAATCTGAACATCCTGTAAGCTGAATAGGTTAGGTTACATTGACCTGAGATAAACATATGGGGGCCCCAAAATAAAGCATTGCAGGGGGCCCCAAAATTCCTTAAACCGTCCCTGCCCACAAGCCTGCAATCTGCCCACACTCGGCTGCAGCAAGAAACAAAATCCTAAAGAGGGGTTTTTTTGTATTGTTTTATTTTGTTTAATATGCTTCTCCTTTGTTACATTCTTTGACAAAGTCTTCACTTTACACAGATTCTGAACTTGCCTGTAACTGTGTATACATTATCCAGAAAACTCAAGGTATTTTCCATACTAAATGAATCTCCTTGTTATTTTCCCTAGGTTGAATGGGAATGGGTCAGTGGACCAAGAGGCTGACACAGCATAAAATGGAACTACTTTTTTCATCTGACACAGTATCTGAAAGGGTGTGAAGGACATAAATTTTGACTACTGAGCTGAGTGAAAAGATATTTTTCCAGACTTGTGGGATCCTGCCAGTAGCACACCAGCCAAAAAATTACTGGGTTATAGATTGAGTTCTTACATAGTATATAGGAAGCCAATCTACATCTCAACTATTTCATCCACTGCTAGAGGCAAAGGGTCCCTGTTTGAGCAGCTAGCTGTCCTGTTCCTAAGATGTGCCTGTACTGCACTGGTATGGAAAGTGACTTCAATGTATATGCTAATAAAACAGCAAACATCTGGAACCCATCATGGTAGCAGCCGTGCTCAAATTCAATCTCTTTTGCTTCTAAAATTTAGATCTCTGCCACTGAGGTACAGATGAAATCCTTGTAATGGGTTGAGAGCCATAGCCCATGTAGAGCAGCAATCATAAACATATAAGCATATGTACAACCCTGTTCAGTGCTACATGAATGTGACTTTACCAATAGCCAAGTAAAACAGTCATTGAGTTGGAAGACTCCTTTGTCCAACTGTTCAATGGATCCAAATATGCAAGCAACTATAAAGTTTTAACCATCAATTTTCTCTCTGCCCAATGTCCTTTTGCTCTGAATGTGGGTGGAAAAGACTAGGCAAGTACAGAGCACCAACCCAAAACTATTTCCACATCCATGTCTTAGACTTCAGTATATCACATGATGGAAGTTCCGGGATGCAACATGATCCACTTGCTCAGTACTGCTGATCATTGCTCTTGCTCAACCTCAGTGTCAGGCAATGGGTGATTATCAAATCTCCTGCTTGAAAATGAATTGATATATGGAACAATAAGCTTGCCTTTCTCCCCTCCATCCCTGCAGAAGAAGCAGCAGCTCTGAAATAAGAGGGTTACAGGAAGCTGAATCTGGGTCTTCTTGCCCCCTCAGTAGTAAAGGTATAGTGATAAAGCTGCATGGCTTGGATGATCCTACTCATCTAACCCAGTCCTATCTAACATAGGGCTCTGATAGTCCAAACAAAAACCCATTTGGACATGTTCAGTGATGACAGGAAAATGGGGCTCAATGACCAGAGCTTGGAAATATTACTTGGGAGGGGGAAGTGAAATGTAACCCAAGGGGTTTATCATCTAGGAAATCTCCAGCAAACCCACTTTCAATATGGCTTCTGGGTGTGTCAGTGGGGGGATTCTGAGAGCCATGCTCCCCTCCAAAGTAATGTTGCCAAGCTCTATTACTGCCCACCCTACAGGTGTTGCAACACTGGGTATATTTCAAGATTGTCTAAGTGGCATCAGCTGAGAAATTATGGCTTTCAAAAGAGAGCAGCCATTGCTTCTTTGACTCAGCAGCCATTGGTGCAAGCTAAAATCTCCTCTGCACATAACCCAACCTTCTTAGGTGTGTGTGACACTTCTGCCATTCTGTTTTAAGGCTCTGAAGGCTGCTGACACATTTCAGAAATAATGCAGTTTGACACTGCTTTAACTATCATGGCTCCACCCTATGAAATCCTGGGATTTGTAGTTTTTTTGTGGCACCAGAGCTCTCTGACAGTGAAGGCTAAATATCTCCCATAACTCTCTCTCTCTCATAGAATCATAGAATTACAGAGTTGGAAGAGACCACAAGGGCCATCCAGTCCAACCCCCTGCCACTCTCTGGCTTTTCTTCGCAAACGAAGATTCAGGAAGGACTCATCCTGCGCTTTCTGCAAGTGCGCTGATGACTAAAAAGGCTAATCCGAGATAAACAAGTCCAGTTGCAGAAAGCACAGCAGAAGGTCTCCTTGGGTGAAGTTTCTGGGTTGTGATTCTTTCTGCGTTGTCGTTTCTCTTCGAAACTTGTTCGGCATAAGTTCTCAAATAAGGCTGCAGCATTGTGGATAGTGCGTCTCCATGCCTCCCGATGTGAGGCCAGGGCGGACCATTGTTGGTGATCAGTTTGGCCGAGCCTGAGATGTTGTTTCAGGGAGTCCTTGTATCACCTTTTTGGAGCACCCCTCTTACACTGACTCGTGGCAAGTTCACCATAGAGTACTATTTTTGGGAAGCGATGGTCCTCCATCCTAGAAATGTGCCCTGCCCAGCGCAGCTGTGTTCTCAATACCATGGCCTCAATGCTGGTGATCCCTGCTTACTCAAGGACAGCAATATTCGTCACATAGTCAGTCCAGTGTATATTTAGGATTGTGCATATACAGCACTGATGAAAGTGTTTGAGTTGTAAGTGGTGGCGATAGGTGACCCATGTTTCAGATCCATAAAGGAGAATAGACAGTACAAAGGCTCTATAGACATTGATTTTTGTGCTTCGCCTCAGGTGTTTGTTACTCCAGACTCTTTTGTAAAGTCTTCCAAATGCGCTATATGCCTTTGCTAATCTGTGATCGATTTCTTTGTTAATCTTGGCAGCTGAGGAGATGATGCTTCCCAGGTAGGTGAACTGCTTAACGGACTTAAGCACAGATTTGCCGACAGCAATGTGGGGATGATAGTGTTTGTCCTGTGGTGCAGGCTGGTAGAGAACTTCCGTTTTCTTCAGCTTCACTTCCAGCCCAAACAGCTCTGCAGCTGTTGTGAAGCAGGATGTTAGGCGCTGCAGAGCTGCTTCTGCGTGGGCAACAAGGGCAGCATCATCAGTGAAGAGCAGCTCACGGATTAGATAGTTTAGAGTCTTAGTGCGAGCCCTCAGAGGCCTTAAGTTAAACAAGCTACTATCAGTACGGTGACGTATATAGATGCCGTCTTCTTCTTCAAGCTCTGCCGTAGCCCTTTGGAGCATCATGCTGAAGAAGATTGTAAATAAAGTTGGAGCAAGAACACAACGTTGCTTCACTCCATTAGTTATTAGAAAGGGCTCTGAAAGAGCATCGCCATATCTGACTTGATTGTGTTGGCTCTTGTATAGTTATTTCCCATAACTACAAATCCCAGAATTCCATAGCAGTTAAAGCAGTGTCAAACTGCATTATTTCTGCAGTGTGTTAGAAGCCTGAGAAAGTGCAGAAGGCGGCATTTTCATCAGGCCCAGCAACATCTCCCTTTCCCTCTTTCTTCCTTTCTTTTGCTTAACCTCAGCCTAAAAAAGAGTACTACTACTTGCTAGGAATTTATTTATTAATTTATTGTAACAATATTGATCTGTATATTTTTGTTAAATGAACTATACATTCAATTGTTTCTCTCAAATGGTTCAACTTGGCTGTCTGATGTTTTAATCTCACTACACTGTGCAGTGTTGTTGGTGGAATGCTTGGCAGTGAAGGATGAGGCATTCGAGTAAATAAACTGAAGGAAGAAGGCAGAAAACATTTGCACTGTTAAATGGAACTCAGAGATAGAAATGATTATATAAATGCATTGCATGGAAGCTATTATTAGTGTGACACAAACAGAGAATGAGAGGATATTTCCCTGTCCCAGGGGTTTCTAGTCCAGAAAATCTTCTGGTTTATTTAAAACAATGACCAAAATACACAATGAAGTATATTTGCTCCAACTTTCAGTACACAAAAGTTGTGTAATATCTATGCATAATGTGAGCAGCATGCCAAGTTGTAATAAGAGAGCCTGCGTGGTGTATTAGTGTGAGTCTTGGACTATGACTTTGGAGACCAGGGTTCGAATCCCTGCTCGGTCATGAAAACCCACTGGGTGAGTCACATACTCTCACCCTCAGAAACCCCCATGATACGTTTGCCTTAGGGTTGCCATAAGTGGAAACGACTTGAAAGCACACAACAACACAAATCAATTATCTTATGAGAGCCAGTGTGTTGTAGTGCTTTGTGTGTTCGACTAGGACTCCTGATGATAAATCAGGTAAATGCAACAGTCAGGAGCGCCTGTTATCAGCTTCGGCTGATACACCAGCTGCGCCCTTTTCTAGAAGCAAGGGACCTCAAGACCGTCGTTCACACGCTGGTAACCTCGCGCCTAGACTTCTGTAATGCGCTTTACATGGGGCTACCCTTGTGCTTGGTTCAGAAACTACAGTTAGTACAAAATATGGCAGCCAGGCTTGTTTCAGGAACATCTAGGAGGGAGCACATCACTCCGGTTTTGAGGTCCCTCCACTGGCTGCCTATTGGTTTCCGGGCCCAGTATAAGGTGTTGGTTATCACCTTTAAAGCCCTAAATAGCTGGGGTCCAAGCTATCTCAGGGACCGTCTCCTCCCTTATAATCCCCCCCGCACACTCCGGTCCTCTGGGAGGAATTTGCTGCAGCCTCAAAAGTCGAGGCTTTCCGCTACCTCCCAGAGGGCTTTTTCTGTTGTCACCCCCAGACTATGAAACGGCCTGCTGGATGAGATCCATCAATTGACATCTTTGGACAGCTTCAAAAAGGCTGTCAAGATGGATCTCTTCCGGCAAGCCTTTCCAGAATAGATTATCCTGGCCTCGGGAACCCCCCCCCCTCCTTCAGGAGAGTCCCCACAGCCTCCTTTGTTAACAGAACTGAATATCGCTGGGGACCTACTGTTATTGCCAAATGTAGGTATGTGTTTTTATCAAATGTTTTAATTGTTGTTTTAATTTGTAATTGATTTAATAATTTTTTAAGGGAGGAAGGGAGTATATTGTTTTACTGTATGGTTTTTTAATGTTGTGAACCACCCTGATTGGATTACCAAAGGGCGGTATATAAATAAATTTTATTATTATTATTATTATTATTATTATTAGGAGTCTGGGAGACTAGAGTTCATATCCCTACTTGGTCAAGAAAACCCTCATTTAATATCATTTTGGCATGCTGGTATTTAACAAGGAGAGCGTTCCCATCACTTTTATCCATTACTCTGATGTAGACTGTATCCACATAAGCGTACGTACATCATAATATATTGGTTAGTCTTTAAGTTACCACAAAACTATCAGGTGTGCTGCAACAACCTAATACAGCCACTCTTCTAGAAACTGCTTGATGTATTTGTCAGGCTACTCCTAAAGGTATAGGATTATTATTATTAAAGTGACAATGGTATAGCAAGCAGTGCTGTGCCAGTCTATGAGAACTGGCTGCTGCTCCATGGCAAGTTTTCAGTAAAGAAACAGTTGTAACCAATGGGCACTGTGAAGACAAAAGCTACGTCAGCCAATCACAGCTCAAGTAATGCTGTGAGAGGGGGCTATGGGGCAGAAAGGATACAAAACTGAGGCTTGTCTCTGACTGAAGGTAGTTAGGGAAAAGCTGTAATAGAGATAGGATGGTCTGCCAGGGGGAAGAGATGAATAGGATTTTAGGGAGCTGTGAATAATTAAGTAGTTCAAGGGGTTAATGTTTGCTCTAATTGTGTATTAATAAACTTCTAGTTGTTTCCCCCCACCCCCAACTGTGTCTGGCTGTTCCTGTTAAGTTTTTGAAAGACAGTCTGCTCATGCATACCACTGTGAACCCATCCATATAGGGATCACCTTGAGGCTCAAGTACCAGATTCAGGAAGGGATCCTGAGGGGGCAAGGTGAATGACCCCTAGGGTTTGGAATTGCAGGGCCAGTCTGGAGAGGGGAGCCTTCACAGGCACAAATGGGGAGAGGCACCTGCTAGTCTGCCACATAAAATAGCTTTAAAAACATCGTCCTAAGCCAATCTAACTGGCACAGATAAGCACCCAGAGTCCTGAGTATGTTAGCAAAGTAATTCCTACAGAAGCAGCCTGTTTGGATATACAGTTGTCCCTTCATATTTGCTGGGGTTTGGTTCCAGGACCCCCTGTGGATACCAAAATCCGTAAATTCTCAAGTCTCATTATATGCAATGGCATAGCAATGGCAATGTCCCTTATAAAGATGGCAAAATCAAGGTTTGTTTTTTGGATTATTATTTTTAAAGAATATTTTCAAGCCATGAATACTTAAATCCGTGGATACCAAATCTGTGGATACGAAGGGACAAATGTATTCTGTTTCAGTAGCCCTGGCACAATGCCATTGATATTGGGGTAGTGGCCTTGGCACTAAGCCTGTAGTTACGAAGCCCCGTGCCCACTGTCCTGTGCCCTGGACTTACTAGCCTTAGTCCTTTTGGTAGTCCCAACTAGAGCAGATCCATCAAGTCAGTTACTGAATGGTGAGTCCACATTTATGTAAATCTCATTAGATTTTCCTTGGTTTTTCCTGGGCTGAATTAAATCTCATTAATTCAGTGGGTCTGCCAATAGGATCCAGACCATTGTCTTATTCAAGTTGTAACCATATGCTTGTTTGCTTAGCAGCAAATACCTTGCTAAAGTCAAGGTGTATCCACATTGCACAATTATAGCACTCAGATACCACTTCAACTGTTATGACTCCATTCTATGGAATCCTGAGAATTGTAGTTTGGTGAAGAACTTAATACAGCCAAAAAGCTGTAGTGCTGTAACGCAGGAGAAGTTTTTTTAGAGAATTTTAAGCCCCTCATCAAGCTACAAACCCCATGTTCATTGAAGAGGTACCAAAGCACTGTAACTGCACTGTGGATACACTTTCAGTGAGATTTGAATGTATATGGCTTCAAATCACCTGTCCACTTATGGCAACCCCATATATTTCATAGGATTTTCTTAAGCAGGTAATACTCAGAGGTGGTTTGAAATTTCCTTCCTGTGAAATATAGGCTACAGCCCCGGTTATTCGTTGGTGGTCTCCCATCCAAGTATTAACCAGGACTGACGCTGCTTAGCAGCCAAGATAAGACAAGTAAAGAGCATCGGGCTGAGTACTCTTATCCTTACTGTTTTCAAAGTTCCTTCTTGAGCAGTGTTGATAATTGAACAGGCTTCGGGGTTAAATAACCGTGGGCGCTATATGTACTGTAGCAATATATGCCCGCTCTTGACCCTACCGAGGCTTTTTAATCTTGAATCAATGGCCGGGGTTCCAAACGGGGCCGCTTTGCCCACCGCTCTTTCCCGCTTCTGCCACGCAGCCAGTAGGATGGCACCATGCAAATCTACGACAGCTCTTGGAGAGTCGATTGGCTGACGAAACCCTGATGTCACACAAGCCCTGCCGTAATCAAGAGGAGAGTTCGCGAAGTTAGCCAGGGGAGGGCGAGTGGAAGTGGCGGAGCGGGGAGCCAGCGGCGGGCAGGAGGAGGGGAGAGGCCGCTCCGCCGCTCCGCCCGCCTTGCCCGCTCCTAATGGCAAGAGCGTGTCCAGCTGGCAGGGTTGCTCGGGGAGAGCGGGCGGCGGGTTTCGCTTCGGGCCCTTCCTCTCCCGCCCTCGCCTCGCCTCCCTGCTCTCCAGCCCTCCCGGGGCGGCCTCGGCTCCTCTCTGCCTTCTGGTGACCCCTCCCTGCCGACTTGGCCGGGGGCCGGAGTGGAGCTGGCCCTGATTCAGCGGAGGAAGCCGGCAGCCCATTAAAGCAGGTGTCACATGTTCCTTCACCTGGGTCACTTGGCTGTGCAGGCGCCACGGCTTCCCTTTAAGAGCCCAGCCTGGAGAGGCGAGGGGGGCCCTGGGGGCAGGATCCAAGGCGCAGAAAGCCAGGGTTCCCACTGCAGTCCTGGACCCACACACAAGCACACACACAGGCGGAGTGTGTGAAATCTAGTATAATCCCACCCACTTACTTCCTTTAACCACAGCACACTACAATAGCCAAATACAATCTTGTTTTCAGTTTTTAAAAAATCAACATTCTATATGTATACAGATCCTATAACTATTGTTTCCCCAGGCACACAGCTCCTGACCTGCAAGTCAAACCAGCAAATTGAAAGGGGCTGAAGATGCCAAACTGACTACAAAAATATGAATCGCTGCATAAATCCAATCCCCAGCCAAAACTGGGTGTTTCTGATGGATCTCTCTACACAGAGAGTCACTCTTTTAAAGTGCTTGTGATTCCCACAATGCAGGTCACAAGAGAACGTACATTTTCTAGGAGGCCATCAAGCTGCTGGAACTTACAGTGTATCACACAAGATGTTGGAAGCAATGTTGGAGTTGTGAACAAACTCCAGATTTGTCATTGTGTTCCCTTCAACATCTGGGAAGCAATGGGGTGCCTGACCCAAGTGTGAAGCAGGCTGGTGAGAAAAAAATCCCACTTTCACAACTACAGTACTGCAAACTGATAATCAGCAGAATAAAAAGCAGTAGCCATAAAAGGCATTTTTCATCTGAATATAGTCTGCAGCCAATATTGATACAGTCTAATTACACAATTGTTCCTGTGATGTATAGTTCACAATTCCCACTTTTATTTTCTATCAGCAATAGTCAAAAGTGACACATTCAAGAGCAGAAAGCTTTTGCAATGGTCACTGATGGAAATACCCTAAAACAACAGAGATCCTAGTGATGTCTAGTGCTGAAAGGTGATGTATCTAAACATCCAGAATGGGATTCTCCAGTTGTGGTTGCAAAGAACAGACTTTTGCTGGACTTGTGCTGCTGCTTTCACAATCCAGCCATGTCTTCCTGTGCCCCAAGAGAAGGACGCATGCATACAAACCATGCAAAGAAAGCGGGAACTAAAATTCCTTACTTCTTGTTCTGCTCCTTCAAGTCATTTCTGACTTATAGGAACCCTAAGGTGATCCTATCACAGGGTTTTCTTGGCAAGATTTGTTCAAAAGGGGGTTGCCATTAACCCTCTCTGAGGGTGAGAGAGTGTGACTTGCCAAGGTCACCTAATGGGTTTCTATGGTGGAGGGGGATTTGCACCTTTGTCTCCTGCCGTCCTAGTGCAACACTCGAATCACGACACCACCCTGGCTCTAAGATTCATCACTAAAAACCCTCTACTCTGAACCTGAGGCAATATTTTACTCCAAGCACATAAGAGAAATAATGCCTGATACTGGGGTAGCAAACTCCTCATATATTTTGCCCCATGGCAAACTATTGTACAAGAAGATTTTGTCTCATCTAACGCCTGGGAATTAGAGATTTGGGGTGGTGTGTGGATCTGCTGCTGCTGCTGTATCTTCCTTTGCCAGTTTGAAGAATGAAGTATAAAGCCACAGGAAATAAAAGGAACAGCTGGCCTGAGGTTCTACAGACAGAAATCAACACTCAGTACTCATCATATCTTAGAGTTCTCTTCCCCAAAGCAAATGGCACCTTGAATGGTTGAATGTTGCTACAAGAGTGAATGCCATAGGATATAAAGAAGAGCAAAACTCAAACAGGAAATGTGGACTTAAGAACTGTGCTCTCAACTACTGCTGCATAAGTACTAAGGCCCTGAATAACACAATAGACTGGCTCCCACTGGTCAGTTCCCAGATTCAATTCAAAGAACTAGTTTTTATTTTTAAAGCCCTTTACAGCTTGGGATGAGGGTAACTGCAGGATCCTATCTCCAAATGTGCTAGTCTGTATACACAAGATCTTCATTAGAAACCTTTCTGTGAATACCCTATCAACTGAAGTCCGTTTCTCACTGGGTTTCAGTGGTCAAATGGGGATTCTAACCCTGGTCTTCCAGAGTCCTAGGTGCCAGTTACACGACAAAAATTGTTGCGGGGCTTACCGTGACTTCCTGATCCCATATCCGTCCCTTGCTGTTTATATGATTTCTGTCACTCTTTAGGAAATCCTGGAAGATCCCGTGATTGATATTTACACGACAAAAGTTTTTATTGGTCTCACAGTCTTATATCCCATGCTTTTGCTGTTTACACATATTTAGCTTACCGGGATTTTTTTTTTTTTTTTTGGCTGTCAATTAAGGATGCAATTACTCGTGTTTTCACAACCTCGGTGACGCACTTCCTTTAGAGTTCCGCGCCACGAGCAATGCTATTGGCTGGCTGGGGGTGGGAGAGGGGGCAGACGCTTGTGTTTGTCCTGTCTCTTAAAAATCTTAACCCTTTAAGCAGAGGCAGAAGGGATTTTGAAAGACCAAGAATGTGATCTTTCACTCAGGCGGAGGAACAATTAAACCATGTCCTTTCCTTTTGAAATCAAGCCGAGGCAGGGGGGAGGAGAGGCTTTGGATTTCTTTTAAAATCTTGACGCTTAAAGCAGAGGGAGCTGCAGAGTGAAGATTTCAAGCCAGTGTCACACAAGGCATTTTGGCTGGCATTTTTTTACTGTGCCTTGGAGGGGGAATGAAAGTGTGTTCATTCGTTCAGACTCTGGAATATTTTACTGTGCCCGTTCAGACCCAGGGAGGTGATAAAGGCAGGGGATGAATGGGCGACCCTCTGCCCACCACGATCTCTTTGTAACATGCAGTTGAGGAAGAGGTTAAAGCTGAAGGGTTTGCAGTGTAGAAATCCATTTAAAAAGGTGATTGAGTACACGTGCGCACACACACACCAACCTACGTGCAGCTGGAAGGGATGCCTTTATTTTCAGCTGGTGAGGCTGGATCTGTTGAACAGGTGACTGACCCCTCCTTTTCTGGTCGCTGATCTCTAAGCCTGCCCCCAGTCACCATTTTCAGTCATCCCCTAGTACCGAGATATTTTGTCCCAGGCTGTTTACATTTCCGATTTTCCAAATCCTCCAGTGACTTTTTTAAAAACCGGCACAACCCGCGGGACTGGAAGTCCCGCAGGTTGAGGGATAAAAGGTGCCCCCCCTTCCGAAAATCACGTACCTGACCCGATGTACGTGTAAATTGCCAGGGATCGACACGAATTCTTCCCAGGACGTTTTCATCGTGTAAACAGCACCCTAGTTCACCATTCAAACTACTACTCCTTGCTGGCTCTCTGTAGCACATGTCTCTTAGCCTCCCAATTTGGAAATGCTCTCCCCAAAGAGGCTTACCTGGCACCCAACCTGATGCCATTTTGGCTCAGGCAAATACCTTATTTTTTTCAGGCTTTTTAATTCCATTTGATTATTTTTATCTTGGCAGAGTTTTGCTCTTAGTGATTTTACTGATTTTAGTAGATTGTGTTGTTTTGATTTGTACGTTTTAAAAAATTGTGTTTTGAATGTTTGTAATTCTCCTGGGAAATATTGTTGAAGACTGGGACATAAATCCCCACAATAAATAAATAGTTTCATAAATTGCATGCATACCTACAGTGCAGTATTGGCAGATAGGTTAATAAGGGTGGATTCTAAGAAGGCTGTGTGTAAAATTGTGTGCAAGGTTGATCAGCATGGGGTAAACTCACTGGTAAAAGGATTATGGAAGAGGTAAGTGGAAACAAGAACCTTTGCAAAGTTAGCTATCAAGGCAGGGTGAAATGAACAGCAGTATACTGTACAAAAAGATAAACTGCAGGCAGGAGATGGGAAACAGGGTCATTCTGTTAACTCTGCTGAAAGTCCTGCTTCCTTCAGGCTCCTCCTGCCCATGAATTGTTTCTGTTCTAGCTGGTGATTATAAGATCTACCATGAAACCTTAAGGATTTGTACCTGAATTTGAATTTTTCCTCCTCCCCCCCATCCCCTTTCCTTTTGTGTCATGTTTGTTTTCAGTTGAAAGCCTGAGGGCAGAAAGTCTTGTTCTGATTGGTTGAATGTACATTTATTTATCTAGGTATTTTATATCTCAACTTTTCTGCTACAAAATGGCACTCAAGTCAACTTAGAAGTAATAAAATTCAAGCAGTTAAAGCCACCATGAGACCTCTTTTCAGTTGAAAAGTGGGATAAAAATAAATAGATACAAAATAAGCTAACTCTTTAAAACATCCCATGAAAGTGTCCAATTCTTTGTGCTTCACCAGGAAAAAGAAAAAGGGAGCAAGATCTCAGTTGGCAATAAATTTAAGTCACAAATGCAAATCTTCTACCATGCAAACAGGGAATAAAATGAATGACATGGAGGTATAGATTGAGTTCTGTGCAATACAAACAAACCATGTTTTCAAAGGCCTTATAACAATAGAGTTTGTTCAGATTACCATTACCTATTTTATATCTCTAATTCTCTTGGAGCAACATGGCTCTGGTCCATCCAGAGCTCAGAAAAGTTAGGCTTTGGACTACAACTCCCAGAGTCCTCAGCCAGAGCAAGAAGGAGAATCAGGTGGAGATGAAGAATTATTAGATGGGTTTTTATTTGCACAAGGAAGATCATAGAGACAGGACTATCCTACTTATTTATTTACAGTGTGAAGTTGAAAATTCCATGTGGTAACTAGGTATGAAAGCAAGTATTAGATGTTGCAAGTCAGTCACAATAACATAGAAGAACCTGTATGGGTGAAATCATGCGTACTGTGGGAGGGATAAGAAGTGGAAGAGACCTGCTGATATTGGAAAGAGGAAGTTGGTAAGAAGTAGCAAATCTTAAGAAAATAAATTTAAAGTCATACCTGTGCATCATAACATCTTGTCCCTTTGGCTTAAAGAGGCTGACATTTTGCAGCATTTAATGTTGTGGAAGATTACAGGTCAGATGAGAGCCAGTGTGGTGTAGTGGTTTGAGTGTTGGACTAGGACACTGGGAGACCAGGGTTTGAATCTCCACTGGGCCATGGGAACCTACTGGGGGACATTGGACAAGTCACACTCTCTCAGCCTAGGAGGAAGGCAAGGGCAAACCCCCTCTGAACAAACCCTGTGACAGGTTCACCTTAGGGTAACCATAAACCAGAAATTACTTGAAAGCACACAACAACAACAAGCTCAGAACTTTCATGTAATTTTGATTTTACAGTTCTGCTCTCTCTGCTAAGGCTCCTTAGCTAATGGCCTGAAACCCAAAATGGAATGCAAGACAAAGATGGGAAGCCAGCTGGCATACAAATTATTGTTAATAATGATCCACAAGGTAGGGAGTCTTATCACGGAGACTTTCATTCACTTTGCCTCCACAAAAGAGTAAGCTGTCTCTGTAGGAGGTACATAGACCAGCTCTGTGTTCTTAGCTTTTGATGATACCAGGAGATATCCGCAGGTCTCTGTATGATAGAGGCTCTGACAGTGCTTTAGGGATATATATTTTTGGGACCACGGCCATGTACGTGATTGGCCATTCGACTCCACGATGTATTCAGAGAGCAGTCGAGGGAGATTAATAAGCCGTCTTATTGGTTCCCTGGAATCCCATACTTGGGGGTGCTGCATCTAACTCTGCTCTGTCTGCCAGACCTGCGTTTGTGTTGGGCTTCGTTCCCCGGCACAGCAGGCACCGTGTGACCTGACCCTGCTGGGGGACTCAAGCTCAGTCCAGAACAGCTCTCCCTTACTATGTAGCAAGTTGGGAAACAATCCTTTATATGGTCTGCTGCAGCTGCCTCACTGGACACCACAAAGATATTTGGCTGCTTGAAGTCATTGACTATTAATGTTCTAGCGAGGGAAACAGGCCATCTCCTTCCTCCAGGACTGAGCACTGCCCCTGCCCACACACACACACACACACACACGTGCGCACGCACCTCTCCCTGTCTCTGAAAATGAGCCTCAACCCCAACTTGCTGGCCAACTTCTATTCCAGTTCAGGGCTCCCCTTAAAAATAGTACTGACTCCATACTGTGATTCCACCCTCATCCTGCTATTCTAATCCTTAGCTCCCTGTAAATAGTTCCATTTATGCCCCATGATTCCTGCAAACCTGTCCCTAGGATTACAGATGCAAATAACTTTGCTGACCCCCCCCCATCTACATTACAGATTCTGTAACAGGACCTACAGCCTCCAGTTTCTTTCTGATTTTAGTTACTGTGAGCAGGCAGGATACAAATACTTCAAATTATAGTAAGACCCTTTGCAGACTAGTCTTAGAGAGGCTGGTGCTTCATTATTTCTAAAACAACAGATGTGGGGGGGGAGTGTCCAGGCCTATCTGAAAATCCTGACTCCTTCTTTGAAATCTTTCCTCCTAAATCCAGGTACTTGGTGTGTTAACCCCCATGTTGCAGTTAAGTCACTGTGAGGGAAGTAAAAGTCACATATTATG
Organism: Gambelia wislizenii; assembly: GCA_030847615.1. Classification (NCBI taxonomy): domain Eukaryota; kingdom Metazoa; phylum Chordata; class Lepidosauria; order Squamata; family Crotaphytidae; genus Gambelia; species Gambelia wislizenii. Next base: position 337,873,836 of record JAUMIR010000001.1, on the reverse strand, counting down.
TGTGCTGCATATAACCAGTAGGTTATATCTCATTGCAAACAGGTTGTAGGTTTACTTACTTCTTTCACTCCTGTGTCACAAAAGGAACATACAACAGCCTGATTAAAAATAATGCCTGCTATTTTAAGAATATCAAATATGAGTATTAATGAATATCAATTTTTAAAATTAGTATTTGGAAGAGAAATTAATGAGATAACAAAGAATGTGCCTGTGATTTGTGATATCAAAATGCAAAAACTGCTCTGTAGGTTGCAGAAAATTGTATATTTTGTTAAAGTAGATAAGACAATACTTTTTTTTTATCCTTGTAGAAGTATGCAAGCTTTTGAGTTACACAGAGCTCGCTGTTAGGCAGAATAGAAAGGTATTGTCTATGCCAAAATATTTTGCAGCCAGCATTAAAAAAAGAAAAAGACAGAAACTTCAGGGAGGAGGGGGTCATGCCTCATTCACTCAATATCTCTGATTGCTCGTTACAACAGTATGAGTCACTGGCTCACATAACAAGAATATATTTATGTTAATTTTTCAGTGGTTGGAGGGCACATCTATGTCTTCTCTGATAACCTGGAAAGGAACAGAGGGGAAGAGGTATCAGCCCCATTTCCTCACAGGAATTCCTGAGTGAATGGGTCCTTGTAACTGCTTGTCCAAGGATGGGGCATGAGACAGGAGGAGGGAGGGAGGGAGGGAGGGAACAGGCAAGAGTGATGGGGGATGGGGCAAAAGAAGCTGTGCCTGGCAAGACCCTAGGATAGATTGACCCTGACAGATGTTTACAGTGGTGCTAAGGAAGGGGGTTATTACACAGCCGCAGACTAAACAGACCTTGGTGCAGGGAGGGGCTGATAGTACTGCCCCAGCCCCACCAAATCTTCATTCTTAAAAACAAAGGGGGGGGGGAGGTGGATTGATTCCAGGAGGGATAGACATCCCATGGGGAAGCAGCCAAGAAGATAGGAAGCTTTTATTGAAAGTAACCTCCACTTGCCACTAAATGTTGCTCTAGATAGTTTTCAAACAGAAGCTGCAACTAAAAAACAGGGTTGAGAAATGTGGCAAGATTAGGGAAAGAAATGTCCAAAGGAGTATGCAGTGGTGATTCAGGGAAGAGGCTGGTAGTTGGAGGGAAATCCTTGTGGGGGAAGAGAGGGAACTAGGCCAGAAGAATACAGTGACCTTTTTGGCCATGCAAAAAAACACGGAGGCTCCTGACGTCAGAGGCCATTACGAAAGTGCCTGTTCCCAACATAGGGAAAGGTCACGTCTGGTTCCAACACATTTCTACCCAACTGACATCTCTCTGGGTGTGTCATGGTATGTGCATGTGAGCATACGTAATGGAAGTGAGAGGGGGTGGTAGAGGAAATCCCATCACTTCCCAGAACTGGGGGTTCCTATCACAGTTCTTCTGCCAACAACTGTCCACCATTCTGATTTGCTGCAACACCACATCTGGGGAGATAATTTCTCCCTTCAGGTTCAAGTCACATCTTTCAAACTCAGCCAGTAGTCTTAGGCATGCACCCATACTGATCGAAAAGTTCCAGATTTTGTTCCTGTTCTTGTTGGGTTGAAATAAACCAACCTGGGGGCTGGTATAAAGTCTCATATCATACTGTGAGCTGACAGAAAATATACTGAGATAAACAAAACATGTATGGATCTCCAAAATAAAATCAGAATGAACAGGAACAAAATCTGGACTATCTGGTCTTTTCTGTATGTGTCTGTTAGTTTCCCTTTGCATTAACACACACCACTCAGTGCATGTAAGTTAAGATCAGGGGGTCAGAAAAGCAATTACTATTTTATAGTGTAAATATACAGAAAATCTTCCCATATCCATTTCCATAGTTAAATGTGTATTTGAAAATCTGCAAAGAAATCTCACACCCCTTGTATTTGTACAGTACTGTATTTAATTTTTTTACATTTATACCCCACCTACATTTTGTCCTTTTGTGGTTCAGCTGAAACTTCCACAAATTCCTTTCTTCTGTTGCAATCTCTGACTGCCATTTGAGGGGGCCATAGTGGGATGGAGGGGGCAGCTGCCTTCATGCCCTTCTTGTGATTTTTCTCAAAGCATTTGGCTGGCTGCTGTTAGGAAAGGGATGCTTAATTACTTGGATCTTTCACAAGATCCAGCAGGGCTCTTCTCATGTTCTCAAACCTTAATATAAACTTTTTTTTTTTTTTGGTCTGTTAGTTTGGAAGTACTTGTGTTCAGTTATGGGGGTGTCTGCTTAAGAAGAAAGTTGGCAAATTGGAGTGGATCATGTGGAGGGCAATGAATATACTGTACCTACAAGTTGGGAAACAGGCCCTATGAGGAAAGGGTCTGTGTATGTTTAGCCTGAAGAAAATAAAGGGAAGATTGAGGCAAAACAGTCTTCCCTTAATAATAATCACACTTTTCAAATATCTGAAAGGCTGTCACATAAAAGATGACAAAACTTTAAGTCCTACTTGGAACCTATAATTATGAAAATAAAAATTAAAGGAATTCCCTTCTGTTATAACTGTGAAGAGTGATGATCGAAAGATGAGAGAGCCTCCTTTAGGCGTGGGGGCTATATGCTGAGACAGTCCTCTTCAGAGTATCACCAGGAGAGCAAATGCAGCCACGGCTGTCACACTCCCCTTTCTTGTACATTTAGTTGAACCCTGTTCTGAATGCCTGAAGATAATTTTGTTTTCTATTGCCCCAAAGGACAGGACCCAATCTAATGAGCTTAAATTGTAGGACAGCAGTTTTTAGTTGAACTGTGGAAGAAACAACAATAAGAGTAATGCAGTGATGGCACTGAGTATAGTACAACCCCTGTACACATGGTGGATATGTTCCTTGACCTACTGTGGATACCGGAAAACACAGGTAAGAGCAAACCTTATTAAAATGAATGACTTCTGGTCCAAGCATACCATAGAGTCATGCTGGAAGATCTAGAGATAAATAGAGAGAACATCTCTCTAGGCATCTTCTTGATCCTACAGTGTGACTCTATGGTTAGCTTCCGGTGAAAGCATACCATAGATCACACTGGAGGATCTACAAGATGCCTAGAGAGGCCATATATTTTCAGATGCAAGATAAGTGAATCCGCAGGTACCAGTCTTGCGGATGCTGGGGTCATACTGTATACCCTCCAACATTTCACTGATGAAAACTGGGACATATGTGGCTAAACAACATCAGAGTGTGGCCAGAATGGCAAAACTTATTAAAATGAAAAAGAACACACAAACTAAAAGAAGCTGCAGCAGGTCGCTTTCGCCTGAGCTTACTGGGAAGGGGAAGATTTTGCCCCTTCTTCCCCTCTCTCCCTGCTGAGTTAATTGAGTGCACTTTGGCACTTTGAACTCAGGTCCCATCTACATGATTTAAATAATACGTACGGCATGCGGACGTTCGCACAAAGGGCCGTTCGGATGCACACAAATGCAAAAGGGGGGGCAGTTTTCCACCCTGAAATACGCACACACGGCGTTTGGGAGGGAAAGTGGATCGTGAAGAGAAATCTGTATGCCGTTCGGATGGCTGACGGGTCTGTATGGTCCGTTCACACACATACGAACAGGCAAGGTAATCTGATTGGCTGGCCAAGTAGAGAGGGCGGGACTAGCACGGAGGGGAATTGGGAGCGGCCGCCATGTTGGTTTCCCGGCTAGTGAGCGTCCGGTAAGGCCGTGAATTTATATGTTTATTTATTTTTATTTTATACTGTAAATACGGAAAACCGACTGTCTGCAAACCAGGAACCTTTAAAAAAAAAAAAAGCGGCGGGAGATTTAAAACTGCCGCTTGGCTTGCTTGCTCCATCCAGCTTCGGGAAGAGGGAGTCATACGGAGTTTAGGGGGGGTTAAAAATCATATAGCCGGTTCGTATGCATACGAACGACAGGCTGTTCGTATTTTTTGTCCCCCATACGGATTGTTTTATGATCGTATAGCCGCACCCTCAGTTTGCAGCAAACAAAGTCAGCTGAGGACAAAGTGGGGAAAGTGGAAGAAACAGGAGGGAGAAATTGGGACATTTAAAAGCATCTGAAAAACTGGAATGGGGAGGATTAATCTGGATTGTGACTGCTAAATCATGTGAGTACCATGAGGTTAATTCTATTCATTGGAAGTCTTCTTGCCAAGGCTGAGTAGTCATACACTCGGGTTGCACTAGCTCTGGCATTTCTCCATCAAGCAAGGGGTGTCAGAGTAGGTGAGCTACAAGGCTCCTTCCATATTTCTGTGCTAGGTGAACTTAGTGCATAGCTCTTATGGCAAGGGTGAAGTCATATAACAAAGACCTTGGGCCCATGTACACGAGGAGCAAAAATCTAAAATACCTTGTAGTATTGCCATCTCACAGCAGCAGCAACATGTCTAAATGTTCTGGTCTCAGAAGCCCCCATAAGCCTCGTATTCCTGATGGCGGCTGTGAGTGATTTACTCGCATTAGTTCTTCCTTGCTGTCATTTTTTTAAAGTCATCCCAAGATGCGTTGGCGCAATAGAGCAATTCTTCAAATTTCATAAGAAAGCAAAACAGAAAATATTGATCGTTTTTATTGCCTTAGCAAGCAATCACTAAGGCGAAAATCCAACATGGCAGCAGGCACTTGCCCTCCTAGCAAGCCACGCCCCTGCTCTTGCCTGGCCAATCAGCTTTGTCCTTCCCGTCAAGATTTTTATTGTTCTATAGCCCAAATAAGCAAAAATGCACAGCCGCCTTGCAGTTTGTGAAAAAGTATGGGAAAATCTGTGAAGGCTTTTATTCCGTTGTTTTTGCCATTTTTGGCCCCCCTCCTTCTGAATAGTGTGGATTGGTGCTGGATCCTGTTTAGCCAGGTAGGATTCCCAGTGAATTCCATGAGGGGTATTTTCACTATTTAAAGGGGCCCCTTGCCTTTGTCAGGAGCACTGTACCTGGCTTGTGGGGGCAATCAGCTAACACACATTGGAAACCAGTTAATGCAGTGTTGATGTGTAAAGTGCTATTGCTTAACAATGTGTAAGCCACTCAGAGAGCCTTTGTGGCTGAAGAATGGGGTATAAATACCTAAATAACATTTTAAAAAATCTTCCTCTGTTGTCTCCTAAAGATGGGAAGATATGAGAAAATAAATTTCACTTATGACAGAGAATACATGGCCTCCCATGGCAAAGTAATGATCTTACAAGAGAAAACACACTAGAGAAGCAGCATAGGACTAGCCAGGAACCTGTCACTACATCAGGAAGGGGCAGTAAGAAAAAGTGCACAAAAGGGCTTCAGGCATCAAGAAAAGGTGAGGGGAAGATATCTGGCACTAATTTTCCAACCCTATCTTTGTGGATATTTTGCCAATGCCTGCCATGTCCTGTCTGTAAAAGCATCTCTGCCTTGACTGGAAATTCACTGCCTTTTCCCTGAATTTGGCACTCCTAAAAAAAAGTAACAATTAAATTCCCTGACAGTGAAGCAAACAGACCCACAATTCTAGAGTAAAGGGGGTATGTCTAAACAGAAAATCCAACCAGTCACTCAGAGGTGACCATCAAGACCATCCTTTGTCAGCCAACGGTCCTGTGCACACATACTGAAAAGTTCCCAAGATCAATGCCACCTACTTCCAAGTAAGTAACCATAGGACCACAGCCCTAAATGTAACTGCCACTTAATGAATGGCTTATAGGTCTTTGCCTCGCATGATGTGATTTTTTTTATCCTCAAAAGTTCTCAGGTTACTTCTGAGTAAACATGCATTGGAATGCTCTGCATAATGTCAGTTCAGGCTAGAAGGAAAAGAGCTACACTGAAATGTAATATATATATATATATATATATATATATATACAATACAGATTTTTTTCTTACATTCACATTAGAGACACAGTAAACAGACACAAAAAAGGACTTGTATAGTACAACTCTATATATGTTTACTTGGAAGTAGCTTCCTCTGTGTTCAGTGGGACTTACTCCATAGGACTGCAAAATAACAGCTCAAATCCTATTCTTATAAGAAGTCCCACTGAATTCAATAAGTCTTACTCTCAGGTAACAGGATACAGAGTTGCTGCCTTAGAATTTTGCACCATGAGGGTCCGAGCAGGAGTAAGGAGGGGGGCACTTTGCCCTGTTTTAGGAAGAGGTGCCTCTCCTACTAGGACCATGAACCTATCGTACAGTACAGTTGTCCCTTCATATTCGCGGGGGTTTAGTTCCAGGACCCCCATGGATACCAAAATCCGTGAATACTCAAGTCCCATTATATGCAATGGCATAGCAAAATGGTGTCCCTTATATAAGATGGCAAAATCAAGGCTTGCTTTTTGGATTATTATTTTTAAAGAATATTTTCAAGCCGTGAATACTTAAATCCGTGGATACCAAATCCGTGGATACGGAACGACGACTGTACTTATAAAAATGAGAGGAAAATGAACGAAGATGTTTGTTTTGTCGTTCACCTAACCCATAAGCAGTCCTTTCCTATCAAAGTGCCACAAGAGATTTCAGATTCTTTTGAAAGTCTTAAGTTCCACAAGATTCAGTCAACGGTCTAGTGAGGAAAAAGGTCAAGAAAGAAAGGAGGCGGGGAACACCACACGGGAGATTTAATTTATCGAGACTGATTTTTTTAAAAATGTTATTTTATTTATTTTTGCGGCGAGCCGCTTAAACCCACAAAGCGAAGCGTTGACTCGCTCCGCACACCGCCGGGCCTCCCACAGCTAGCTAGGAAACGAGCCCGCCGAGGGGCGCAGCAGCGGGAAGGGGGCGCTTATTTGAACCCCTTTTCTTTGGGTTTTCTTTTAGCTTCACGCATTTCCCGCCACTTTTACCCCCCCCCCAACACACACACTTCGGCGTGAAACCCTAAGGTTTCGTGGGAGCGGGAGTGGTGTGGAAAGGCGGCGTTTTAAACCGACCGAGCTTCAAAAGCAAACGACACGGTGTTTTTAGGGGTGCAGACCTGAGGCCACATCCGGGCCTTCGTTGCCTTTCGAGGCGGGAATTAGGACCAGAACGAAAGCAGGGAGTGAAACGGGGCAAGAAGGGGCCCAGCCGCGATTTTGTTTTGTTTTTACTATCAGTAAAACTAAGGGTTGTTGGTTTTTTTGAAATGGGGGGGGGAGGCTTTGCATTTTCTTCTCCTCCCATCATTTAGACAGAAAAATGGGTCGGGGACAAAACCAACATGTTAAAAAGTTCACATTGCTGGGGCTGCAGCGCACTTTTTGATGGGCGGTTTTTAATAAAATGGGAGCGTTTTCACAGCCCCGACTGCTGCCGAATTAAAAGAAAGGGGTGGCGTTTAAAGTAGTAGACTTGTACCGCGCTTTTTCGCCGCAGCACCTTAAGCAACTCGTAGCCTAGAGCAATTAAGGACATTCATAAAACCTTTCCTGCAAATTTCATCTCCACCCTAATTGCGTGGGATTTGCAGGGGGGGGTGGTGGCGGGTAAGAGGCGAAAAACAGTTTTTAAAGATCGTTTTTTGACACCTTAAAGAGTGTCATGTTTTATTTGGCATAAACTTTCGTTGTGAACTGTGGCTGGCTTTAGATGCAATAGATGACGTTTGTTAAAGAATGTATACTGTACTGTATTTTTCTGCTGTCCCAGCAAAAGTTATTGAGGGAAGATTTTCCTTGGGTTCTTTCCGGGCTGTGAGACCTGTGTTCTGGAAGAGTTTCTTTCTGACACCTCACCTGCATCTGTGGCTGGCATCTTCAGAGAATGGATGGGTGGGAGTGTGTGTGTGGGGGTTATGTATCTCCACCCAGAAACTAGCCATTCAAATACACAAATTTACATATCACTCCCAACAGGGCTTCACAGTATATAAATCCCACACACACACTCCCACCCAACCATTCTCTGAAGATGCCAGACAGAGATGCAGGTGAAAACCTTCAGAAAGAAACTCTTCCAGAACATGGCCTCACAGCCTGGAAAAAAACCCCAAGGAAAATCTATGGATGCTGGCCATGAAAGCCTTTGACTTCATATTGAGGGAAGGCCCTAAAGTAGTAGATAATCTACTGGCCATTTATCAGTAGATTATTAGCTCAATACCTGATGCAGATGAATTGTTCTGTTTTGAAATCCAGGGGTATGGAGTGCTTCCCTCTATATTCACCTGAGAAGGAAGGGTCCCCCCCCCTTTGTCAAGCTTTTTTCAACAGTTATATCAAGGTAATGAAGTCCATGTGGTTGGGGTCTCCCAGGCTGGTTAACTCTATGGATGAGAGACCTCAAAGAGTCCCAGTCATCAACTGCCCTGCTCAGGTTTTGCAAACTTTGCGACTTTCGTAGGTCGGTAAAGTGAGTACCCAGCTTGTGGGGGGCAATTAGCTAACACACATTGGAAACTGCTTAATGCAGTGTAGATGTGTAAATTGCTATTGCTTAAAACAATTTGTAAGCCGCTCTGATAGCCTTGTGGTTGAAGAGCGGGGTATAAATAAATAAATAATAATAAATAAAACTCAGACTGTGGCTTCCTTCATTGGATCAATCCATCTGTAATGTGGTCTTCCTCTTTTCCTGCCACCTCCCCCTTTATCAAGCATTACCAAAGTGTTGTCAGGAAGGAGCCCCATGCAGACTGATCCTGTTCACACCAGGAACTGTGGCCATGTTCAGAATATGATTACATTCTCTCTTAAGATCTTCCTGGTCAACATGGCAGTGAAGGAGTGGGGGAGGCCAGTCTACAACGTCCCTTCTATGTTTTCAATTTTGTACTGCCTGCAGAGAGCTGGGCTCAGACTTCAGGTAGTCTACGAAATGGATGTATCGCAGGAGAGAATATTTGTACTTGGCCCTGCACTTAATTTATTTTTTTTGACAACGGAGATTGAGACCGTTTTGACCATACACTAATTAATGAACAAGGGCTTGGCCAAGGGCCCATTATTTTCATGATATATTGCTGGGGCAGTCAACTCATTTCCCCCTAAAATGTACCAGTTAAAGTTAAAGGTGACTTTGCTGAACCTGACCTGAGGCTAAAGCTGTTTCTGTTACACAGAAACAAGCACATTCATTCCATTTGAAAAGCAAGACTATAGTTATTAAAATACAACTCAACATACTTTTTTTTTTAAAAAAAAAGTTAATTTAGTGGTCTGCCAAGATCCCTAGAAATTTTCAAGTGCTGTGTGGGGCGGGGGGGGGGGTTGTTGGAAACTACTGATGTGGAAAAAACAAACAAAAACAATCTCAGGGTGATCACCTTCTGGGCTTAGATATGTTTGAGTTAATGAAGCACAGAGAAGAATAAAAAATGTGGGCAAATAAGCAGAGTGCTAGGTAGGAAGGATTAGTGGGCAAGTGAAAGCTGGAAAAGAAGAGAAACAGGGTAAAGTGTAATGGGGGAATCGATTGGATGCATGAGGCCAAGACACGTCAGAGCTGAATTAGGATTTCAGGTGTAGCAGAAGTAAGATTTAGAAGGAATGTTTAATGCTTGGGGTACATCTTCAAATATCATATAATATGGATTGTTCACATTTTTAACTATACAGTATTTCTGTGCAAAGTTAAAGTAGTTGAATGTCAAAGGTAGTCTTCCTATCCCGTTTCCAATGTGTACTAGTGATTCGAAGGAAAATCCTGGCCTCTTAATAATTGATTTCAGAGCTACTGTGCAGCAGATACATGGATAACTTAATGCATGGTTTACATGGCTTTCCTGGGATCTGAGAGAAAGGAAGCTGTTTTTTTAAACTTTTGTGTTACTCTGCATGACATTAAGCGAGTATCATGGTATTATCATCAGAAAACAATCAATCTGTAGAGTTGTCCTTATTTTTTCTGCTCAACGTAAAAGTAAAGTATGTTGTAATATACTATGGTTGCAGAGGAAACTCAGAAGTGTGCATGTTTATGCAGAGTGTCACCTTCCAGTAGGTACCAACCATTCCACCTCAGCTAGATGGTGAATGGCTCCATCTCAGGATGCCAACATGTTGACTTTCTCTTGTCTCATTTGAAAAGGTTCAAGTGGATGGAACATAGATCAGTATTCCTCTGAGTGTAATTACAGTATGGCTCACTACTTAAAGTTTCATTCACTGAGCCAAGTTCTTAGATCTGTGCTGATTTTATCATGTAAAAGGCCAGCCTGAGTGGAGCATGGTGTCTTTAACAGCCTGCAGTAAATGATGTGGCATCTTTTCAGGATGTGAAACTTGACAGAGAGCCAAGACAATTTTTAGAGAGCCATATCCCTTCATAATAATTGCTTATTTCACTTTCTAAACATCCTGAGAAATGGGCCACTATTTCTCCTATTTTGCAGAACTGAGACTGAGGGGGAGAGAGAGAGAATCTTATTCAGTTATCTGTTAAATCTTTGACTGACCTAAGATTTGAACTCAGGTCCCCTGTGTCTTTAGCAAGTAGGGTCTGGGTGGGCTAGAGTGACATCTTTCTTGGTTGGATACCCTGCTTGTCCTTACATCTGTTTGTTCCCTTAGGCATGATCCAGGCTGAGCAAATGGAGGAGTCTGTTGATGACACTGGGGAGCCCTGAGCAGCCGGCAGACTTGTTTGCATCAGTCAAGGCCTTGCAAAAAAGCGGACAATGAAATTAACCAGACAGTGGCTGTGCTTTGTAAGGATTTTTCCATTCTGAGGTAAGCAGCATCGCTCCAGGAGAGAAGAGTGTAGGGTGAAGTAGGGAGTGACAGGGAACAGAAAAAGTGTGAAACTGAATGAGGCACGGAAGGAGATTCCTAGATGGAAGGAAGATTCTTCGTAGGTTATATGGCCCACGGAGGAACTTCCAGCTGTTTACAAGTGGAGACACAACCAAACATGTGCTAGTGCTGCTTTAAATAAAAAAAAAAAAATCTTTACTGGGTCTTCCAAAAGCACAGTTTTAACCATTCCTTGTCATGTTTGTAACTGACTCTTAGGACTTTTTCGGACGACAGTTTACAACGCTAGCAGCCTCGTCCCCGTTGCGAGGCTGCAGCGCTGCAGAGCGTCCCTTTCGGATGACGCTCTGCCCTGCTGTCCCTCTTGCGGTACTGTTGCGTAACTGCGGGGACGCAGCAGCATTATATTTGGCATTTTTCTACTCACGATCAACTCTCATGAGTAGAAAAATGCCAAATATAACGCTGCTGCGTCCCTACGGTTATGCAACAGTACCGCAAGAGGGACAGCAGGGCAGAGCGTCATCCGAAAGGGACGCTCTGCAGCGCTGCAGCCTCGCAACGGGGACGAGGCTGCTAGCGTTGTAAACTGTTGTCCGAAAAAGTCCTAAATCATGTTTACTTTAAGTCCTGTTGACTTCAATGAGACTTACTTCTGTGCAAGTACACTTTGGCCTTGCAACATCAATTTCCAAGCAACTCCTAAACCTGGACATATCATACCAATATCAAATGGGCATTCAGAAGATGGTCAGTGACCATTCAAGCTTACAGGCAGCAAGAACACTGATAAGTGCAAAGGGGAGGTGGGATCATGACAAAGGGCACAGGGACGCATGACGTCAGAGTGAAGAAAAAACAGCAGAAATGAAAGATAGGATTGGAAGCCTTGATGCTTGGGTGGCCGAGAATCAAATAGAAGTGGTGTAGCACAGAGGTTAGGTGCACAACTTCCATTTGAAATCACTTAGCTGTGTGCTCAACTTGCTATGATTTGCCTACAGAGCAGTATGCAAAAAGACATTGGCAGAAAATTTGATGGGCTGTTTAGTGAACTGGGATGCACTAAGGCTATAAAATCAGTCTTAATATTGTTCCCAGTGTGCCACAGAAAATGTGGACACTACATAAAGCTTCCTTGATTGTGAGAGACAGAAGTGGCACCAGACCAAATGATAAAATGAGACGCTTTTGAGCTAGGAGCCTGGTCTCTCTAATAAAAACCAAACAAGTTAAGTGTTTGCATAGGCCCAAAAGTTGTGAGCATGGCCACCGAGTCTGCATAGTGCCCCTGGAGGACAGTTGAGGAGATCATGTCTAGACTGCGCAATGCAAAAATAATTTCAGATTTGAGTGCAAGCCAAGGGTTTTGGCAGTTCCAACTCAACACTAAAAGTGCCAAACTCTGCACCTTTCATTCCACTTCTTCCAGATTTAGGCTAAAAGGATTTCAGTTCGGGATAGTAAATACCTGAGATTACAACAGCATCACTTCCTGAAATGGTCAGAGCACATGAGGTGGTAGCCTATGTATACTCTCTGGAATCTGGAATGGAACTATTCTTTTCAGGCCAAGTTACCGCATGCTGGCTCAGATATAAGATTTACTGAGTTCAGAGGTACTTTCACTGCAAGTCTACGCACATTTACTCAGAAGCCAGCCCCATAATACTCAATGGAACTTACTGCTGGGTAAGTGTGCATAGGACTGCAGGTCTGCTTCAACTGGGTGAGCTTAGCCTTACATTCTTATTATAACAAGAAGCTTCCTGCAGGGTGACATATGATAGATTTTCACTTAGGGAAAACAACTGTATCAGTGGAAAGACCTCAGGCATGCAGAGAACAAGGGAAGTGTTGAAGTACTATAAGGAAATGCTTTATTTCAATTGCTGCATGTGGTGAGGTGTTAGTAGGCACCAGATTTTACTGTGAGGCATATTTAGGAGGGAAGTATTGATTGGGAAGACTGCCTGATAGCAAATGATAAGCCATTGGAGAGACTGGACTAGGAACTGGAAAGCAGGCATTTTTGAAGCATGTTGAGATTTCAGCCACAGATTCATTAGCAGTCCCTCCTATGAACACTTATTTGTGAGCGAGCTCCATTGAGCTCAGTGGGATTTACTTTGAGTAAACATGCAGTTGGATAGGCTTGTGTCACTTCAAAACTGCAGCCTGGCCCAGCAAGAGACTAGTGGCTGTGTTCAGTTGACAATAGAAGCTTTCTTACTGAGAGGTTCTCTAGGTGTGTTCCCTACAGTTAAACACAGGAGCAAGTGGAGCTGAAATAAACATTGAGCTAAGTTCTGCTGAAACTAAATCTGACCAGCTTAGTTTGAAACCACAGGCTGACGTGAGCATATGAGAGTGTCAAGGCTAGGAGGCAGAGCAATAGGAAAAGCCCAAACTTTTTCAAAGCTCCAAAGGGGGAGGGGTGGAAGTCCTATTGAGAAGAAATCACAGCATACAATGGGATTCTAAAGAGAAGCCAACATATATTAATACTATGTAGAATGGGGATTACTAAGCATAACTATTAGTGCCCATCTGGTTATTGAGACATGTAAGAACAGGGCCCACAAAGTCCTATCCTGGCTAGGCATGAAGAGCACTTAACCAGACTCAAGCATCCAGCTGTGAAATTTGCAGCCAGCACAAGAAGCAGAAGGTAAAACTCCTGGAATGATTTACTTAGAGGGATATACGATGTATTCTTTGGCACTGAAATTACTGTGGTGCCTTTGGTTTTTCCAGATGGGCCCTTTTTTGGGGGTAGAGCCAGCATGGTGTAGTGGTCTGAGTGTTGGATTAGGACAGAGATCAGGGGTCGAATTCCAGCCCAGTCCTGGAAACCCACTGGGTGACCTTGGGCAAGGCACACACTCTCAGCCTCAGAGGAAGGCAAGGGTAAACCCCTCTGAACAAATTCTGCCAAGAAAACTCCATGATAGGTTTAATTTACTATTTATAGTCAGGGTAGGTACCATGATGCCTTTTGCTTTGCCTGCTCTGAAAATGTCAGGCATCCCTCTGTAGCTAAATCCTAAGTGACTAAGGCTTCCACAATGTCTGCTTTAGCATCCAAAACTCTTGTCCCTAGCCTCAATTATTATAGTCTTGCCTTTACTGCCTATGAAGTATGTTTTTCCTCATCAATGATTTCTGATTCAAGGCCCATCATCCAAACTGGCTTGCCTAGGCTCCCACTGGCTGTGGTAGCCATGGCTGATGGGAGCTATATTCCAACAGCAACTGAAGGCACCCAGTTCGCCCATTCAGGGTATAAGGTACATCTGATTGGCTCTAATGTACAGGGTGGTTTCCCTGAATGAAAAACTCAGCATTTTTGTTCATGTTGGTCACCTGCCTGTCTGCACAATTGACAGGATTGGTACAATCAAAATTTTATGGGGGGGGTCCATGCAATCCAAATTTTGACTCTGCAGAGAAAGCACATGGCAGCCGGGGGTGGGGAGAAGGGGAAGGCATTTTCCTCTTCCCAGGGTACTCCCAATTGTATGTCAACCCTTGTCCATGAAACAATTCTCTCAGGCCCCTGGCAGCCCTGCATAAATTCAAACCATGTGGTAAACATTTTGCCCAGAGTTTCATATGCAAGCAGAGGAAATTTGTTTTCAAAAGTTGTGAGATACAATGAGTTCTTCCATACGTTAAGTGTTAAGTTTCTTCTTGTGGATTTTGCAGACAATGCCCCAGCAGATAGTTATGCACACATATTCTAAACGCTAGCCATTGGTGAGGAGGTCAAATTGTGCATCAAACTAAATTTCCAGTTTTCAAACCACTGCTTGGAGAATAGAGGAGTCCCTAAGAATACAGAACGTGATCATCCCTGTGCTACGACACTGAACTAAGACTAAGGGTAACAGTTATTGGTATGTGCCCCTAAAAATTAAGTTTCTCTCAAACTGTCCTGTTTTGAGGCTCATTTGTGCCACTCTCATTCTGTACAAGCACATTACTATCTTGTCACAATAGCACAGAATCTTCAAACTATTCCTATAACTTTTCCTTTCCCCTCTTTAATTTCCTGGCTGCAGGCTTAGGATCAACAAACCTAAACCAGCAGCAGGCTTAATGAGGAGCATCTGTAGAGAAAGGGTATACACATGGAAAAGTGTGTACACATGCACAGATGTGTGGGAGCACAAGAGACTGGACAGCAGGCAATCTACCTGTTGGGACTGAGGGTCTGTCTTGGAACTCCATCCTCATGTTGGAAGGAAGCCAGTAAAGGGGGGGGGGCAAGGAACAGCAGATTTATTGGACTAGTTGTGATATGCCCCAATCAGGGATTCGTTTCTCTCAAGGATGGGCAAATCTACATGGGGCTGAAAATGCATTTCAGTCCCATTTCTACCTTTGTGTTGACATATGACATTCACTGACTACCAAATCAAATTACCACTTCTTCCTCCTTTCACGGGTTAAATTTGGGATTGAAAGGGTCACCTTTTCTTCCAATTTTCTGTCCTGAAACCCAGTTTTTGTTTGTCTGTCCTTCATACATGTGATCTACACCTCAGTTTAGTCTCAGCTTTGGTCCTGCCTTGAGAGGTGAGCAGGGGACATGTTAATGTTTTTGTTATTTTTTGTGGGAAATGCCTTTTTTTCCTTTCTAGTCCAGATGCATGCATACGTATGCACCACTGCAGTGTTTTTCTCAGGCTGGTGTGGGATGGGGCAAAGGGTGTAGGTACAAAGGCTTTGGGGTAATCTAGTAGGTCTGGTAGCTGGCTGGATTGGGAGACATTCTTTGCTGTTGATGCATTTTCCTGCAAGTCAGATCCTAAGCCTTCATCTGCAACATTTTGCATGGGTCCAGAGGTCTTGGCTGTGGTCACTTCCAACATCCAATGTCTGAGGAGTAAGCAAGGGCTAGGAAATCTCAGCAGGCTCCCTCGCATCATTTGGCCACTGGAAGAAAATCCAGATTCCCCCCTCCTTTTCTCACCAAAATGAAAAGAGGGCTGGAAACATCCTTTACCTAGGAGTAAATCTCACTGAAGTCAATACAGCTTACTTCTGAGTAGAATAGGATTGTACCATGTAACACAGAACTAAGGGGCCTTAAATACCCTAAAGATCCCACCTGATCTTGGAAGCTAAGCAGGGTCAGCTTTGGTTAGTACTTGGATGGGAGGCTGCCAATGAATCCCAGGTGCTGTAGGCTATATTTCAGAGGAAGGAACACGCTAAACTACCTTGAGTATTCCTTGACTAAGAAAAGCCTATGAAATTCATTGCATTGCCATACGTCGACAGACAACTTGAGGGCACATGCACATACATACAAAGCAGAGATAATGCAGAGAGATGCACACAAATAAGGCAGAGATAAGATGGTGTTTAAAATACAGTACAGATAAACACATTATAAATGAAGGATTTGACATGACCACATACATATAAATATTTCTTGGAAAAGTGCACGTGATGAATTAAAAAAAAAATAATCCCAATCCAGATAGCCTAGATGGTACTGGATTTCATTCTTATGAGAGACCTACATGCACACTGCTGGCATGACCTCTTATTCTGATTTTATACTTGCATGTGACTTGCAAAAGTAGTTCAGAGTCCAACTAAAAACAGTAATGTATTCTGACCTGGATCAAAAATAAACTGAAGCAGATTGCTGCCATGTAGATTCCACCAATGAGGTTTCCCCAGGATGAATGTTAAATGTAGGGCTTTGCTAGTAATATGGGTGGTGAGCAAATCATGCGTGCATGACTGCAGTCCTTGAACTATGCTGACGAACCAGGGCTCAAATTTGCTTCCTTGTACTACAGCTCCACTGTCCAACTTGTGGAGGGTGTCTCTGAACATATACAAGTGTGCCTTCTCAAAGGGCCAAGGCTGCAATTTCCAGGCTGCCTAGAGTCACAGAATTTTTATTTTAGGTATTCAGTAGTACTGCATGTAAGCTTCTCAATAGAATTGTACAGCAATTTCCATGTAAAGCTGTGTGTGTGCACGCATGATGTGCATGCACTGATGCGTGCATTAATGCACAGGATAGTGTGAATCAGTGCCCATCCTTTCCTGTACCTGCCCATCTTGACACTGATGGTTTCATATTCTGTCTCCTTGTTTCTTATGCCACATACAGACTCTGTGAAAGTGCAATGAGGCATATGCTACTATGTGACACAAGGCCTGACTGTGCAGGTTGTGTCTTACTTATGTACTGCACTAGATGTTTCCCACAGTTCTGTCCTGAGCAGGGTCATACTTGACCTGGATGCTGCCATTCACTGCTAGACCAAGGCATTGTGTGGCCTGAGGCAAAGGGCAAGGTGGTATCCACCACTCTTACTCTGTGTACAGAAGCAAATCATACCGGCAATTGAATCTTACTTCTGAAGTGACAATGGGACAGAATCCTCCAGCAAACTAGAGTGCAGTGATTTAGCCTAGATGGTACAGGGCAGGCCCAAAAGCTTTATGGCACATGTAGCTTTTACCATCCAGCAACTCTCCACCTTTTCCTATTCCCCAGCTTCTTTCACTGAGGTGACAGCTTCACTCTGATAGTTGGGCTAGCTGTATTACAATTCGCTGAAAGTGATATCGAGTCATATGTATGTGTTGTCAAACACACATGTATCAAGGTGCCCCGGCAAGCCACTGAACAGTGGGGGCAGGGGAATCAGAAGAAGAGGATAAGAGTAGGTGGCCTTTCCATTGCTTATGTATCAACACTGGGAATAATATCCATTCAAAATGGATCCAATCAGGAAGTCCATACTTTTTTGCTAAATTAGTGGTGGACCGGACAGTTGAGCGTGGAAAATAAGCCAAGAGTAAAGGCTTCCAACCCTGTCTCCTCAATGAGGAGCATTTATAAGGAAAAGATGTTCACATCTGTCTGCACACACATGTACATAAATGGATTGTCTGAACACAAGAAAGATACAATATTCCTGAATAAGGGTGCATACCACGAGTAGAGAACCTTTGGCCCTCCAATTATTTTGACTTAAACCCCTATTGGATTGACCCACTATGGCCAGCAGTAAGGGATTCTGGGAATTCAGAGCAACAAAGTTCCTCCATCCCTGGTTTATCTCAGTATGTGTGACTAGGCTTCCTGGAGTAGTCTCTCTTTTGTGGGGGGGAAATCCTTTCTAACAGGAATCTGCCAGCCCCAAGCACCTGTTTGCCTTGGCCTGGTGGCTTAACTTTACCTGAGTTAGCTACAAAGGTGGCTGGGAGATTCTGGGCACTCTAGTCCAAAAAGTAACTTTTCCGAGCTTTTCCCCCCCTCCAGTCATTGAATTCAGAGAGACATGGCAGTCCTTGTCTCTCTGAAGGAAGGACTCCCACATCTCCTTTGTGTCTAACAGAGGCACATGTTACCTCTTGCCCGCTGGACAAATTACGGAACTCACAAACCCAAATGAACTAGTTGCCAAAGGAAGAAAGCACTACTGCTGTAGGTTGTTATGGTCCTTGCCACTCATGCAGCACTTGCCTCCATGCATTCACTAGTGACAACCACACGCTAGTGAGCAGGACTGGCAAATGGGATTATTTATCCTGGCCAGAATAAAGGAGGTAGTAGACTCCTGCATATGTATAGGTAAAAAAAAAAAAGGTTGTTCTTTAAATAAGATACACCATTTTCTACCATACCAACCTTAACCACATCATCCCGTGATACTGTTCTGCACAACATTTCTTCTTTACTTTGCTGCCCAAACTTTATCCAAAGTCTGCAAGACATTTTGTTTCAAAGCTAATGCAGCCCATGGACAGCATACCAGAAGCCAGGCCATCCCAGTGTTCTCTCACATTTGGGCTGTACTGGTGAGCAGCCCCTAAAAATACCTGGCCCCACACTACTAACTGCAGCTGTGGGAAGAGGGTGATAGAACTGTTTGCATTTATCGGCCTCCCTCTTCCCCTTCTTTCTTCACTTTATCCTAAATGCCTTGGCCAAGGAGCAGAACTAGCTGGCTCTAAAAAGACCCCACCAGATCGAGCAGTGAGAATTTAGGCTCTTGAGACATGGAAGGGCAAGTTCTGGCTATGTCTGTCTACTCCTAGTGGGATGAATAGGATTGATCTTCCTGGCCTCACGTTTTCCGGCATATCCCCCCTTCACTTTCTTTCGTCTGCCTCCTCCAGCACCCAGAATGAAAAATCCAAAAGATTGTTTTGTTTTGTTTCCCACCCTTCTTGTTAGTTCGTTCGTTCTTTTTAAATAGCTGACTCTGTAGGAGCAAGAGACCCCCCCTTCCCAAACGGCCTGATTGTCAAAAGAGCCAGTCCAGGAAACAAACCACTTTTGACCTTTTAAGGCTTGTTTTTACATTTTTATTTTATTTTAAACACAAGCCCTCTCACATAAAACCTGGGGTGTTGTCTGCAAAACACAAAACCCCCATTGCTTATAAAAATTACACCCCGCAGGAGAAAGCACTCTCACTCCAAATCATCGCACCCCCCCCCTTCCAGCCTTCTCAAAGTAGCAGCAAGAAAAGTTTTGCTAACCAGGATGCAAATGCTAAAACTCTAAGGATTAACCAACCACACACAGAAACACCCTCACATTACTTAGGCAGGCTTGGACACTTCCTAGGTTTTTTGTTCCTTGCTTCCCCCCACCCCACCAACATCCACCCACCCTAGAGAAGGTCTTTCCTTATTTTGGCCAAAAACTTGTTTCAGGATTCTCTCTCTCTCTCTCACACACACACACACCCGCGCCCCGCATCCCACAGCTTTTCCTTCTCCTGTTCTTTGTTTAAAAACAAACAAACAAGCTATCCCTTTTGTTTTAATAACCAAGCATACTTTCTCTCTGTATTGGGACACCACTTAACTCAAGTGGTGGGGAGTGGAGGAAACACCCCTTTTTAAGCCCTTGTCTAAAATCTTGGTGACCATGATTTTCCTCTGTCAGTTTTGGATGTTATTCCCTTGCTAAGCAGAGTCTATTTCACACCCCCCACCAGAACATAATCACAAACATGCATGAAAAAGAGAAAAGGGGGGGGCAGAGGGAAAGTCTTAAATCAGTCCCAAAGCCAGACAGACGTTTTAATCAAATCAAATTAGAATCAGCAGCGGTTTGGAGAGAGAGGGTGGGGGGAGACAAGGCGCACGGCAAGACCCCCGCCCCATCCCCCCTCCAAACTGAATGAGATGCGAGCCCTTACCTGGACCCCCCCCAGCAACGCATAGCATAGTAGACTCAGAGTGTGGGCTGGGGGCGACGCTGTGGGTTAGCAGACAAACGGGATTTTTTTCCGACTGATCGCTGCAGATCCCCGGTGCGGAGTGAAAAATTGCTTTTCTCCCCAGCTGGCTCTGCCCCGGGTTCCGTTCAGTTCCGTTCCTTTCCCCCCCACCCCTTTGCCTATTTGTTTTGGTTTGTGTTTGCTGGGTGTTAGGTGGGAAAAGCTGTCTGTACTACTTTTTTTTTTTTTGTATGTGCGCAAAGTTTTCACCACGCTTTCTCTTGCTCACTCGCTCTCACTCTCTCTCTCTCCCCTCTCTTCCACCTCCCGTGATTTGCTCTTTTGATTGGTGTCCAGGAATGTAAGAATATAAAAAAAGAAAAGAAAAGAAAAAGTGCATACACCCTCTCTCGAAGCGACTGCCTTTAAAAAAAAAATTCAAGTGTTAAGCAAAACCAGGTTGCTTTCAAGAATGTATTTGATGCGACTGTATACAAGAGCATGCTCATTCATTTCTCTGCCCCCCCTCCTGTATTGCCACCCACCCCATCATACCCTACTTCAGTTCTTCAAACTTTGCGGCTGGGAGGGGTAAGAGAACGGTAAATGAGCTAGTAATAGATTTTTCTTTTTAAAAGGAGGGGGAAAGAAAACTTTTTGGGGGGTTGTTTTTGTCCCCCCCCCCAAAAAAATACTCTCCAGAGGAAATACCAGCCCACCATACCCCACCCCCTCCTCCCCACCCACCCCCTTCCAGATCTCTGAATGCTGCCAAGAGTTACTAGTGGCATTTTCTTTTCTTTTTTTAAAAAAGGGGGGCTTCCAGCAAATGTTGGAGAAAATATTTGTATTTGGCTAAGGCTCGCTTGGGGTTCTGAGCAAGGAGGAGAGATTGGCTGGCTTCCCTCTGGAGGAGGGAAGGGTGGAGAAAGGTACCAAGGGCTCCTACCTGCTCTGAACTCCATCTGGTTAAAGCCCCAGTCCGTTGCAGCCCTTGAAGGTAGGTGTGTGACTGAATGCTTCCTTTCGCGGAGGGGTCTGCATGGAGTCTGCTGCCTCCTTTATTCTGGGCCAGGATTAATAATCCCATTTGCCAATCCCACTCACTAGGG
The DNA here is from genome assembly GCA_030847615.1 of Gambelia wislizenii. Classification (NCBI taxonomy): domain Eukaryota; kingdom Metazoa; phylum Chordata; class Lepidosauria; order Squamata; family Crotaphytidae; genus Gambelia; species Gambelia wislizenii. Next base: position 337,852,850 of record JAUMIR010000001.1, on the reverse strand, counting down.
TTTGGTTGTGGGTTTGGTTTTGTGTGTATGTGTGTGTGTTTTAATTTGGTGAAGGATATTTGTGAAGCCTTCTTCTCTTCTAGCCCCCCTTCCTTCTGACGTGTAAAGCTTTAACCACAAAGCAAAGCCCAGTCCCAGAGGGTGGGAGTGTGTGTGGGGGGCATGGGGGAGGAGAGGTACTGCAGATTGGCTCCTCTCCCCTACAAAGAGACAAGGCGAGGTGAGTGTGTGAAACCACCCTGTCTCAGGCTGAAATGCCAGATTTGGAAAGGGGAGGTGGAGGGAGAAAATGAGCGTGGGGGTGGGAAGGAAAGGGGTGGGGATAGAAGGAAGGAGAAACTGACCCATTCTCTATCTCCCCTTCTTTTGCCTTTCCCATGCTTCCCGTCCTGTCTGATACATTTTCCTGTCTAAGCATTCCTCAGCCCAGCCTTCTGGCCTGGACTGTGGAGGAGAGCTTTTACCTCACAAGCCGTCCCATGTGCCAGGTACTCAGGGCACAGCTACTTTCCCCAGTGCCCTTTCACAGGAAGCAGAACACAATGGCTTGCTCGTGGGTTGTTGTCAAATGCTTGTCCCATTCTCACAATTGGAGTGGCCTTTAGTCATCGGCAGGTGACTAACCCTCCCAGTGACAGATGTCATGAAAGGCTGATGTGGGAGTGAGTGCCAATAGTTTGCTTCACCGCCAGTCAAGGGCATTGAGGGGGTATTCTTTGTCTCTTCCTCCACCCCCAGGGAAAGAAAAAGAAACAGAGAAAGAAAATTCATTCACATTTGTCTCATTCATCCCAGTGTTCTTCCATCCTTTGTCTGTGTAATAATATCTATGGGTGCTGATTGTAATTCATTAATCAGCAAAAGACTTCCCAGTCCAATTTTGACACAAGGCTTGTGACTCAGCACTCTGCTCTCCAGTTATTAGGGGCAACATCCCTGACGCTGGATGCGCTCACTGAAAAGGGGCTCTGATAAGGAAAACATGGGAGGTTGCGAAAGAGTTCAGGCAGTTGTACAATTGAATGAAAGAACACATCAGCTTTGATGCAGAGGAAGAATTCTTTTTTTAAAATGCTACCCTGCCCTGCAAATATATTTAATATTGGAGATTTTAAAAACACCGTATCAGGTTATTAGATGCATTCCCTCATAACCATGATAAGTTTAGTGCAGCTTCCAGCACTACCACCACCACATTAAGAGTAATTGTTTGGACATAGATGTATGTCCCTTTAGTGTGTATATGTTTAATGTGAATGTGGCCAAGTAAGTCCTGCTTCAGTCCAGCTGAATTTGCACACATATAGCTGTGTGCAGACAATCACATTTTTGGACAGGTTCCAGTCTGAGCACATCTTCATTCTCCAATTAGCAAGTTAGGTGGTTCTGATCCATCAGATGCCCTTGCAGTAGGAACTGAGTTACCTTTGTGCTTCTTCTGTACTTCAATTCTAGTAAATCACTTTTGAATGGTTGTGCTTTGGGGTCTGTGTAGAATTACCTTTTTACTGGAGTTTTGAGCATTGTTGAAATGCATTTTCTTTCTTTCTTTTACTGTTTTGTAAAAAAAGTTATCTGACAAAAATGCTCTCTCAGAATTTCAATGGTGAAGGAATTGTTTGTTTTCAATTATTCTCCTTTGATTAGGACTGATTTTGCTGATGGGAGTTTTTCTAACTAGATGAGGACTTTGGAAATAAACTTCAAATTTAAAATAAACTATCCAATGTTGTTAAAGCAGGCATGTCAGGTATATGGCAAACATGGAAAAAAACGCCAACCCTTGTTTATTCATATTACTAAATATTTACATATTTTGCAAACGAAAAAAGCAAGGAAGAAGAGGCTTATATACTGTAGAAGGAAATCAAATCATTTCATCCAAAATTAATTGCATTTGTGACTATATATGTTTTTTCATTGTTAAAACCTGACTCGTTATTTACATGGAAAAACTATTATAAGTCTTTGAACTTTAGGGAGGGAGGAGTGGGGGAAACATATTCCTTTTTTCCCCTTGAAGGCTTTTACGTAATGCTTTGTGTAAAAACAAAGGCATTCACAGACACAACTAATTTTAGCGCTTTTTCTCTCTTTCCAAAAACGTGCCTTGTGCCTCCAAAAGGTAAAATTTTGAATCCATCTCAAATGCAGTCTGAGTTTGAAGGACATGGCATTTTAAATCTTATAAAATGTTTTTAAACTATGAATTGGCCATAAAATGAACTTTCCCATTTTTAATTTAACGTAACTATTTTTTTTTCAGTTGTTTCACATTCCTTTTATTTGTACGTGTGAATGAAGATTTATGTACCTTAGGTTTGGCTGCAGTGAGCTGAAGTTTAACATGTGTACAGAATAAATAAAGCTATGGTAAGTACTAGCAGCTCCATTTATATATTTACAAGAAATGGAGTCCTGTATTTCTCTTTGTCTAGACACAACTTTTTTTGTTCATAAAATACGTAGACATTTTTGGGCCCTAGACATCCTAATCCTTCTTTCATGCTGGTTTTTTGGAGTCCGCTGCAAGGAAAAGCATAATTAGCTGAAATGGGCTTTTGAGGGCACAGGATAGGGGTAGTGTTGTATCCAGAAGGCATATCCTGAGCTATGAGTTTTTGCTGCTGGACCTAAAGAGGAGATGCTTCTGTTTGAAAACTTCCATATTTTGCTTTGCTAGTAGAGGCAACAATAAAGCTCAGGATGACAATTTTTTTTAAAGGACACTTGGGGAAGCTCTGAATAGAAAAGACTCATTAAGTTGTATGGGCTTGTGGAAAATGTGTGATGTATATTTTATCCTGTATGACTTCAAATGCAATAAAGCAAGAGACAGCTCTTGTAGTTAGGGGGCATCCTATAAAACAAATATGACCAGCAGTCTTAGCTCGACCTGACCTAATGTGGTATATATGCTAAAACACAGAGGAATCGTCACAAGAGGTGAATTAGGTTTTTCGTATATACAAGTACATTCCCTTAAAGTGCATTGGCAGTGCAGGAAACAGAGTATACATCCCTTAAAGCAAACATGGACATGGAGTTGGGGCCAGCAGTGTGGATAAGGAGCATGTTCTAGGTGTCACTGGGAAGTTCAAACTTAAAGAGCAGTATCTGTGCCCAGTGATCTTATGCAACATACAGACAGACAGAGTGCCTCCTTTGGGTCATGATTGTCTTTGTGAATCATAATCTCAAAATGTCAGAACGTGGGGCAGAGCCATTCTGAATAAAGGAGAAGGCATGCGTTCCTTAGGAGATTTAAATTCCAGAGGAGTTGTGTGTCCCTGTTTCATAACTGCAACAGACAGAAGGGGCCATGTCGTTTTGCCTTAAAAGACTTAATTCACTTGTCTTCAAGTGCCAGGTTCAACTGTTGTGTAGGCCAGCTCCAGAAGCTAAAGAATAAGAAGAGCCCCTTCCTCTCTCTGAGACTATACTGCTTCTTTCATGAGCAGCATCTAACTGTGAGCCCTAAAATAATAGGAGCCTCTACTCTACCACCATCCTAAGTTTGTTTTGCACTTGCATCAGCAATCCATAGTTTTTGCAGTAGTTCAGTCATTGTTTCTATAATGTGCTAAGAAATATTGCTGCAAGGGTTTCTTCCCCACTACTTTCTGGGAGTGGGGAGCAGATCCTTGTGAGATCTTGTGTCATTTGCAGGCATTTCCCCACCTGCAACCCTACTTTTTGTATTCATTCTGTTGTTGAAAAAAGGTCTGCTAGCAAAGGATTCATATTTTTGTTCTTGCTGGGCATGGGCACCATGCCTAGAGAAAACTTTCTAAACTCTTGTGGACTAATTAGTGGCATCAACTTGGGCAAAGAAAAATGGTGAGCTATGGAATATATTTATTTACTTAATATATTTATATCCTGTTTCTCTTCCAGTGAGCTTGAAGCGGTGTACATGGATCTGTTTTTCCCATTTTATCTTCACAATAATCCTCTGAAGTAAGTAAGTAAATCAGGATGTGAGTGAGTGACTGGCCCAAGGTAAACCAACTGGAACATGGGTGTTACAAATCCAGCGCTCTATTACGTTACTCTAGGCTGGGATACTGATAGGCCATGGCAGTGTGGGAGAGAATGTGATTGGTATCTGAGGAGATACCGGGAATAAATTTCTACCTCTTAGTCACCGAGAACCTGGCTTTTCAGCAAGAAGCAAATATTGTCTTCACCTTTTAAAAGTAATACCTACAAATGTAAGATCCTGAAACATGGGTTGTTGGGTTTTTTTTAGGGTTTTGTGGGACACAGATTCTACACAAAAATGAGTAGTTTGTCTTAGGGTGTCCTCAAATATTATAAAAGTATAGGGAACAGACAAATGAGAAGCACAAGAGCTATACATATTGTGTCCCTGCATTTCTTTGTATGACCTGAAATAGATTTTCATATCTTGCCTTCATGGAAATAAACACTCAAGGTGTAGACAGTTTGTTTGATCCACTGCAGCAGTTGTATGTGTGTAAACCTTCTGCTTTGGATGGCATGAAAAAGCTCAAGAAAGAGGACCAATGGACCATTTGTTCCACATATGGTAACACCAAACATCATTCTTGGCTGTGCAAATTGTTGTTTGACTTGATAAAGTTGATCCTCAACATCCAATACTCTTTTACATGGGTTGTGCTCGCAGACTAATTAATTGCAAGTAAATGACATCCCCTGTCACAAAATGGTTTGAGGATGATTTAATTTGAAAACCTATAACAGATTTAAAAGACATGTTTCAATCAGCTTACGTGTGGTGTAATCTGTCTATATTAACTGATTTTGTGAACATCTCCCTAAATCTATTGCACTGTGTTTTCTTGGCTAAGCCAGCCAGATGCAAGTTCTTTCCCCTTTGTAGTAGTCCTTTTCCTCAGGCAGTGTTCGATTGCCCCAATTTTTCTAAGACCCTACTCATACAATTATTTCAGTTTAAAAAACAGGCTTTGTGACTGAAAAACTTGTACTTCCAAATGCCTCTGTTTTTCATACCAACAAAAGAAGTTAAATGGAGGAAAAGCAGGAGTAAAGACTCCTCTTGAATACCATAATTCTTGTTCTGTACATTTGTGTGAGTGCTCTAAAAGCAAAACCTACATTTCCCCCCCTTCACAGGGTGCCTCATAACTGCAGAAATTATGGGTTAATAGCACTCGAGATGAAAGTACAGCTAGGAGGAATTCTGGGATCCCTTCACATGACATCGCTAAACGGGATCTCTCTGGGGCTTTATGTCATCGGTTTCTTAAAATGTGTGTGAGAAGAAGTAAGAAGTAAGGCATAGCTTCTTGAATAGGATGTACCTAGTGGTGTTTTCGTGATGCTCATGCAAATGCTATCAAGTATAAGGCAAAAAAAAAAAAAAAAAAAAGAGAGAGAGAGTAACTTTTGTGTCTCTTCATAATGACGAACTGTAGTCAGTTCAAGTTGGAATGCCCAAATACCTCCTTGTGATACAGAGGACCACACTGGACTTTCTGATCAGAGAGCAGGCAATGCTTTTGTTCTTTTGTCAGGTTCCATAAACCAACCACCAAGCATCCTGCTGTTAACTTTCAGCGGAGTGGGCAAAGTACAGCCCTGGGGCTGCATGTGCCCCCTTCCAAAGGCCATTTTTTTGTGGTTTTCCTCTTCACTATAGCACCCTTATTTTGTGACATAAAAAAGTGAACTTCCAGTCCTGGGCAGGAGCTGAACCTCCCTTTTGAAATAGGTTGAACCCTCCCTCCCTGCATATACACGTTGTTTAACATCAAAAATGTTCTTGTTTCAAAATAAGAACTAGACCTTCAAGGGTCAGGCCAGAAAATTGGCCCCTAGGCTCGCCACAATTACTCAACTGCCTTAAAGCAGTCCTAAATCAGCTTCCAAATGAAAATGCCACACAATCTTGAATGGTTTTCTGTTTCTTCCTGCTGCCTTTTCTTTTTTTAAATTTCTCTCTTCAACCACTTTCCTGAACTGTGTTGGCATGTCATGCAAATGGAATGTATTTTGCCTTTTTACTGTAATTCTTAATAGATCACTTCTCTCAAGACTCCTGTGCTATCTTTCCCTTTCAGAGTTAGACAGGATTGTGCCAAAGTGACTTTGAGAAATATGTGTCAACATTTCCCAAGTGGCAGACAGATGTGCTTGCCTCTGAATGCCCTTGCAGATCACAGCACCAGCAAGCAATCCCCCCCCCCACACACAGCTGACCTTCTGAGCACACCTAGTAGGCAGGAGAGTCTAGATCATGCAATGTGCTGTAGTGGTTGGAATCATGGATTACAGTGTGAGAGATACAAGTTCTAGTAAGGGAGCCCTGGTGATGTAGTGGTTAAATGCCAGTACTGCAAGTTGGATCCCAGAGGGCTCCAAGGTTCACTCAGCCTTCCATCCTTTTTCATAGGTTGGTAAAATTAGTACCTAGCTTGTGGGGGCACTTAGCTAACACACATTGGAAACTGCTTAATGCAGTGCAGATGTGTAAAGTGCTATTGCTTAAACAATTTGTAAGCCGCTCTGGGAGCCTTTGTGGCTGAAGAGTGGGGTATAAATACCTAAAATAAATAATAAATAGTGTCCACTGGGCCATAAAACTCACTGAATAACCTTCAACTGGTCACTTTCACCCTGACTTACCTCACAGGGTTGTTGTGTGGATAAAGTTGGGTGTAGGAGAACCACATATTATAAGAAAGTTGAGATATAAGTGCAATGAGTAATTAACACGTGGAATGTCTGGGTTTTCAGGAGGCTGAAGAGTTCTCCCTAAGGCAGCTGCTTCTGCAGTCTTCTCATAGTGGGGTAGGCCTTTCATAAGTAACTTGGTAAGTCCTAATTTAATTTTATCCCAAGAATATCCTTGGCTTAAGCCTGAGCCAATCCATACATGGATGCATAGGGCACCACCTGGTCTGCAGAGCCTTGGCAGGCTACTTAGCTCTGCCATCCTCAGCCCTGCCTCTTTTTCTTTCTTCTTCCCTCATGCTCACAGGAAGTGCTGTGGGCGGCTGAGCTCACCAGAGAAGGGTGATTCGCTCCCTCACCCTCCAGTGGCGCCAGCCCCAGCCAAGCCTCCCACTGCCGACCTTTCACTGGGCTCCCTCCCAGCCTCTTTTCTCCCCCACCCCCATAGTTGTTCTGTGGAGCTTTCTCCTTTTTCTTCCTTTGGCAGAGGTTTAAATAAGGGCAGTGGGACATGAAAATCATAATGTTCTGGCTCTTCCCTTAGCCTGTAGTGATATCACTAGGAAGATCCCACAGGCATCAAGATGAAATCCTAGCCATTAGTTACTGTAAATCCCAAGGATGCCTGTTTACTCTGTTCTCAGTACTTAAAATCTGGTAAATGCTGTCACAGAAAGATAGTGCTCTCTGCCCTCTCAGATATTCCCTCTCCTCTCTCACTCATCTCTCACTCTCCCTCCCGTGCCTACTCTGTCTTCTGCTGCTGTTCCCACAGTTATTCTTTTCAAGTTCACAGCCCGCATGCTCAAGGCTCCCCTTTTACCTGGTTCCCATCCACCGCTAAAAGGATAGGCAAACTGGTGAACTGAGTGACAAGGAAATCATGTCACCAGGTTTTTTAAACTGACATTCCAGAAAATGATGAATGGGGCTGAATGCTCAGTTCACATACTTGTGGGTGATAAGTTTTGTTTTGCATCCACAGTATGTAAAGCATGCTGGGAGAACTAAAAGGAAGCAAAATACCAACGAGGAAACAGTGGGGGTGGGATCCAAACAAACAAAAAAGGGAATATGATAAAAATGATGAAAAATATACAGAATAACCAAAGCCTCAAGACCGATAACCAACCATACAATACAATATAGAATAATACCAAACTAACAAATTTCATAATAATACAAAGCAGAATAATACCAAACACTATAAACTAAGCAGTACAAATGTGTATATGAGAAGGACAACTTAACCCAAATAACACAGACCAACTAAAGCCTATAGGCAATGAAATATATATAGCTTGATTTCATACAGTATAGCAAGGGCAGCTACATAATAAGTAATAGTGTAAATCTAAATGTGGAAGTGAACTCCATGATCAACAAAGGACTCACAAAGCCATTACAGTCCATCCCATGCTTGTAAACAGAAAGGGCGACTATATGCAGTCCACAAGCCATGCATCATTGACAGAATGTGATGAAGAGTTGTACAGGCTTCAGTGAAGAGCTGGAATAAACAACTACATCCAGAAATGAGAAGCCATTTCAGTCATAGAATTATAAGAGTTGGAAGAGACCACAAAGGCCATCCAGTCCAACCCCCTGCATTGCAGGAATACACAATTAAAGCACTCCCAACCTCCAAAGAAGGAGACTACACCACACTCCAAAGCAGTGTATTCTACTGTCAAACAGCTCTTAACATCAGGAAGTTCTTCCTAATGCTTAGGTAGAATCTCTTTTCCTATAGTTTGAGTCCATTGCTCCATGTCAATGAATCTTCATCAGTAGATGAAAATAGCATTTGCCATAATTATCCAAAGGTCATAGATAGAATATTCCAGACTCCAAAGATGCTGGCTGGTCTAGAAATTAAACATACTAAACAAAATATAACAAAAACTAAATCTAAAACAGAAATGTAGTACACTTACCACCTCATAGTTGAAGCAAGTAAAAAAGAAAATAATATACGATATATTGGATTTTGCTTCAGTGATATCTCTTGTGGTAGATTTTTCTGTCTATCTCGTATCTACATGGCACACTCGCACATCCAGACTTTCTAGCAATATCAGCTTTCCCCCAACATGAGAATTACAATAATCTTTTGATAAAGAAATACAGCAATCACTAATTAGCTTGGGCCCATTTTCAATGAGTATTATTGCCTAATGTTTAATTCAGCATTGTTGGTGGGAAGGTGGGAACACAAGGCTGTTCCTTGGCCCGTTTGAGGCTTTTCTTTAAGGCTGCGAAAGTGAGACAAGCCAGACAGAAAATATATTTTTGCAACTTTTTACTCCCAGCAACTTTGGGATTTGTTTAAATGTCACAACAAGTTGGAACTCTAAAGAATTCTGGGTTATGACTAAGCCTCCCATCCCTGGTTTACTCATCATGATGTCCAGACCCAGGAGGAGCCAACACTTTTGCTTTGTCTCATCCCCAACAAGCCCCAGTAGTAACCCTGCAACAAACCATGGGTATGTCTTTGGCTTGTTGGGAAAGAACCCAGATTGTCAACTCCTGCTCTGTTCATACATCTTTATGAAAGATAGATGAAAGGCTTGTGGTCTGCATAGCCACACCCTATATAATTCATTATAATGATATAATTATAATCAGCATGTTGCTTGCCTCCAATAAGCCATGATTCTTGTGGCTGTGCAAGCCCTGCCTTATGTGCCTAAAACCAAAGGGTTGCCAGAATAAAAGTAAGAGACACTGTGGAGCTATCATGCTTGATGCTGGTGCTATCTTCAAGGTGCAAATTAAGGTCTACCCTCTGCATTCTGTGAAGCAGTGATATCCAATAATAACAGGATGTTCTTTACAATACATATCACTTCATGAAAATGAAGTGCCTACATAGTATCTTCTCAGGTTCCTAATTTAAGTCCTTGTTTCTAATCACACAGCACAACTGTTTGGGCAGAAAAACATTTTGGGCTAGTCCTTGGTGGAGCATACCTAGATTCAAAACACCAGTATTCTGTAGATTGCAACTATGGAATAGGATGAAACATCCCTCCATTATCACTGCTACAACACAGATGCACCCCAATAGCATATTATTCACTAGCGATTCTGATTCATTTAATAATGTTTATTGGGCTGATTTTCTTTTCCTTTAATGGCTGAAAATTCCATTTCTCCTTTCACACAAAGATGAAAAACATTTACGTGCCAGTAACAAAAATACAATTATTTATTCAATTTATACTGTATTTTTCCTTTCTCCCTGGACCAGGACTCATGACTACTCACAACTTAATTTAAAAACTAGATTAAGAACAAAAAGTCTTTTGACATTTTAAAAACAATACATTAATTACAGCAAGCATTTTGTGGATTATAGCCCACTTCATCAGCTGAAAAATATGACTGTGTAAATTTTTCCTCTCTCTCATTGACTAGGGTTAGATTGCTTGAAGAAGTTAAAAAGTTAAGGCAGGAAGACTTGGGCAGCTGATGAAAATGGGGGAAATACTGATAATGTGATGAATCGTTTTTATGGGATATGCAAAAACTGATTACAGTTAAAGCTCATTTGTCTTGTTTATTTATTCCTCCCAATGCAAACAGGTTTAGGAAAGTCTGTTTATCTTAGAATGTTTTGTTTTATTTTTAACTAAAGGCTATTGGAGGGAAAAGGGGTTTTGTCTGAAATATTTCATTTCATTCTGGTAACTTCCTTATTCTGTATTATTCTTATTCATTTTATGGCCCTGGGCTTTGTTTACTGCAAGCATTAAATGCTGAAACTGACTAGAGAATTACTCATCTCCTGCCCCAGGGTGTCCTGCATCACTCCTCCCTTTTAGCCTCTTTATCAACACATGACTTTTATCTTCACAACATCTTGATGAGGTATACTTTATAATGATAAAAGTACACATTTAATTTGCGTTGCCCTGCTTAAGATTCATATCTTGATTTAGTAGCACTTCTTGCCCAGCACTGTCTGTGTTTAAAACTGGGAATTCTTTTACTATGCCCCAAATCAGGACTGAGGAATCCTTTTCTTTTTTTGTCAAGGGCCATATTCTTTGAAGGGAGGAGGATCTTCACTGGATGCATGCTCACAGTGGACAGGGGCTTTTGTCCTGCCACTCACTTCCCCCCTCCCATGTCATCCTTACCTAGCAAGTTGCTAGTTAAGAGACATCCTACTGTTATAAGAAATCTGAACCAATTTCTCACAGAATGCTATTGAAATTAGACTAAGACCTTCAGGGTGCAATGAAGACAGCATAGAGAATTGTCCAACTGAACCTCAACACCCTTCCCAATAAGCAAAGGGATGCAAGCGTCCCATCTATACAGGGGGGGGGGATATGGAGTACCTTGCAGTAATGGCATTTTGCAACAGCAGTGACTTGTTTTAACAGTGTTTTTTGTCCCAGAAGCCCTCAGAAGCTTTGCATGCTAGATGGTGGCTGCAAGTTAGTACTTCACTGCCACCAAACTTTTTTTAAAAAGTTTTCTAAGGTGTGCTGGAGCGATAGAGCGATTTTTTGAGTTAAAAGGACAGCAAAAATAAATAAATAAATAAATAAATAAATAATCAACCAACCCCCCACCCCGTTTTATCGTCTTAGTGATTGCTTGCTAAGGCAAAAATCCAACATGGCAGCAGTGGGCACTTGCCCTGTTAGCAAGCCCTGCCCCCATGCTCACCCAGCCAATCAGCTAAGTGCTTCCTCTCATATGGGAAAGCGATTCAAAGCAAATTGCTTATCCTAACAAGCAGGAATGCAACCCCCCCTCGCTGTTTTTAAATTTTGGGCCACCCTCCGTCCAAATACTGTGGATTGATGCAGGATCTCATTTAGATAGGTCCTATTGCCAGCAAATTCCACAAGGGTTATTTTTACCGTTTAGACAACCCTAAGGTGTCTCTATACCCTTCAAGAAATGAAGGTGAACACCAAACTACATTTAGTTTCCTTCACTTCCATTTACCCTTTGGCTCTGCCTCTGGTGGCCTCACCCTTTGTTTCACCATCCCCAGTAGGCATCAGCCATCACTCTTGGCTTTGACCTCCTCTAGGTATATGTAAGAAATCTGTGGAGAGGAACACACGCGTGACAGGCACTCCAAAGGGGGATGTCAGCCCTTTACTTGGTTGGTATCTCCTCCTACCCAGGCCAGCCTCATTCCCTCACTGCTTCCTCATTTGGTAGATGACTGAGCAGAAAAAATGGAAGGAGGAAATAGTCCTAATGGGGCCAGGGTTAAAGTGTATGCACATACCTGAACTGTTCACTTCCTTACATCCTGTCCTGCAGGTGGGCTCACAGTGCACAGATATGGCTGTGCACAATGATCTCCAAATGTACCTGAAGAGCTTTGGATGCTGGCTGGCTTAAAGTGGCAGCAGCTGAAGTTCAGGAAATGTTGCCTTGTGCAGCTTAACACATGGTACTCCTGCAAACTTTGAGTTACACATTCTGAATTGGGATGGGAAACAAATATACAGTACTCACCTAGCGAGTCTCTCATATGAACTATGTGACAAAAGGAAGGTCAGAATGTGTTTTGGGGGGAGATGTTTGCTATAAGCACTACTATAGCATTGTTGCTTGTCCTGGCTCATATTTGCTCCAGCCTTTCAACTTTGCTTTAATAGCTACACTTCTGTTTAATAACCAGGTTAGTTTGAAGTGCAGTATGAATATGGAAGGCACTAGATGATGTGTCAGGCTTCGTGTGGAAAAGCTAGCATGAATTGCATAATGAAAAACAAGTACATACAGATACTCTTGAAAATGAGTTAGTTGGGGTGTGTGTGTGTGGGGGGTCTCCTGCCAGATTCATTTCCATCACTGCACTACAAATAACAGATATATTTGCTTCCTGTTCCAATAGTGATATAGTCTTTAGGTTCCACACCTACCCACTGCCCCCTATAAAAATTGTTTGAAGGCTACTTCTGCATTTATGCAATGAAAAGCTTTTAAAATGTTCTGAAATTGGAAATCCTCAGGCGCCAGTCAGCGCCAGCCAATCAGCTGGCTTTGGAAGGAAACTGGCAGAAACTGTTTCTTCTGAGCGCAACCTTAATGAAAAGATAAAAGATCCCTCCCCCCTAGGATGGAGCTCAGTAGAAAACTTATCAGTGACTTCAGCAGCTCCATTCATGTTCCTAGGCACATGTCTTTGTCATATTGAGAAAGAGGCAGAGTTAAGATTACACCACCCTTCTAGCATTGCCAAATCATTGAAAGTCTGAGTAAGATTTTTTTTTCCAGCATAAGGATGTTTTAATACTATTTATTGTTAAAATATGATCACATTGATTCTCACAGCTGTCATCTGTTGAACCCCAAATTGTACTGTGGTTCCTTGAAATGCATGGGTTTAATCCCATTCTAGGCAGGTAGGCAGGCCCATTCTTGTAAAGGCTATAATACAGCCCTCTCCATTGGCGCCCCCTTGTCATGGGAGAGAGGCTTGTGTACTCTAATGATGTTTTGAGCTATGCTGGCGGTGGCATAATAGCCACTGGTAGGGTCTCCCATGCCAGACAGGTCAAAACCGAAGGGTCTGACAAAGATCGTCAAAGGGCAGAATGGGCTCTCTAGCCTTGTGGCAACCGTCCTAGGAGAAGGAAAACTCTAATCCCAAACCCGGGCAGATGGTGCTCGTCCAACCCTGTAAGGTCAACCATCTAAGAGAAGGAAACTCTAATCAATCCTACGGCCCGAGGACCTCACTGCCACGTCCATGCTTGCAAGGCCATGGCAGATGTATCTCAGGTTTAAAGGGTGAGGCCAGTTCTGTGCACGCTGCGCTCCACCAGAAAAATCCATTGCACAGGCTCGAAGGACAAATCCAGTTCCAAAAAAGCCCTGTAGCGACAGGCGAGGGACGAAACGGCAGGTGTAAAGATGCACTGGAAGCCGCAGACCCAACCCTGCATGCAGGCAGTTCAGGACATTGGTCGCTCGAGGCTGACCCGGGAGATGACAGTCTTGTTCGGCAGCATCCTGAACGACCAAGCAGCCTTTTTAAAGGAAAGCACTGCTTGCTCCATATGGAGAGGGGCCTAGAACAGGTGGCCTAACGAAAGCTCATCCCCAACTACCTGGTTGGCTAGCCGCGGCCAACGGGAATCTTCTGATGCGGTCAAACCAAGGCAAAGAAACAAAGGCACACACCGGCCTCCAAAGGTGTAAATAAACTGACACTTGCATGCTGGAACATCAGAACCATGCAAGACTCTGAAGATAGTGGATGGCCTGAGCGTCGTTCTGCCCTAATAGCCCATGAACTATCATGGCTTAATATTGACATCGCTGCTCTTAGTGAAGTTCGCTTCCATGAGGAAGGCAGCCTTAAAGAACATGGCACCGGCTACACACTTTACTGGTCTGGCAAACCCAAAACCGAAAAACATCTTTCAGGAGTAGGCTTTATGATTAAAAACTCCATTACCTCCAAACTCGAAACCTTGCCAACAGAACACTCTGATCGCATTATTTCCTTACGCCTCCCACATGTTGTTCTCTTTAGTATATATGCCCCAACTATGCAAGCCGACCCTGTAGAGAAAGACAAATTCTACACAGACCTACACCAACTCATACAAAATTCCCTGTAGAAGATAAAATTATTATCCTTGGTGACTTCAATGCCAGAGTAGGAAAGAACTCCGAAGCCTGGAAAGGTGTCTTAGGCAAGCATGGTGTTGGAAATTGCAATGATAACAGATGCCTCCTGCTAGAGTTCTGTGCAGAACAACAGCTGATTACAAACACAATCTTTCAGCAGAAAGATACCTTGAAGACAACCTGGATGCATCCCCGATCCAAACATTGGCACCTCATTGACTATGTTCTAGTCCGTCAGAGAGACATTCGTGATGTCCGTCATACCCGAGTGATGCCCAGTACAGAATGCCAAACAGATCATCGCCTCGTCAGATGTAAACTAAATCTTCATCTTAAGTTCAAACCTAAGAGGGGTGGCATCTTAAAGAAGAGACTCCAAGTCAACAATCTTCAACAAGCTACCATGAGAGACAACTTCCAGGCAAATCTACAAACGAAACTTGAAGACCATCCTACAGATCCTTCTCCTACAGTGCTTTGGCAACATATCAAAAACAGTATCCTCCAGTCTGCAGAAGAATCCCTCGAGTTCTCCCACAAGAAAAATCAAGACTGGTTTGATGAAAACAACCAAGAGATCTAGGAGCTGTTGGCAAAGAAGAGAGCTGCTCACCAGGCATACCTCGCCCAGCCAACCTGCCATGTAAGAAAAGCAGCTTTCCACTTCACATGTAGTAAACTACAACAAAAACTCTGAGACATGCAGAACAAGTGGTGGATCAATATAGCAGAAAAGACACAACGCTGTGCAGATCTGGGTGATCATAGAGGATTTGATGAAGCTCTTAAAGCAGTGTTTGGACCTACTTATCAGGTCCAAAGCTCCTTATACAGTACAGATGGTCAAACATTAATTACTGATAAAGCCTCCATCCTGAATCGTTGGGCTGAACATTTTCAAAGTCTCTTTAGCGCCAACCGAGTAGTCCAAGGCTCAGCTATCCAACATATGATACAAAAACCCATGAAAAATGAATTGGACATAGCTCCCACTTTGGAAGAGACCCTTAAGGCCATACAGCAGATGAAAAACGGCAAGGCAGCTGGGATTGATGGAATCCCACCTGAAGCTTGGAAACACGGAGGTCATGCACTCCACGAAAAATTCCACAAATTCCTTGTGAATTGCTGGGAAAAAGGGGAACTGCCATCAGACCTCCGAGATGCAGTCATCATCACCCTGTACAAGAAAAAAGGAGCAAAATTCGACTGCTCAAACTATCGAGGCATAACACTGCTCTCTATTGCTGGAAAAATCCTTGCAAGGATACTCCTGAACAGATTAGTTCCGCTATTGCAGAAGAACTTCTCCCTGAAAGCCAATGTGGCTTCAGAGCCAATAGGAGTACTACAGATATGGTATTTGCTCTTAGACAACTGCAAGAAAAATGTAGGGAGCAGAACAAGGGTCTCTATGTAACATTTGTCGACCTCACCAAAGCCTTCGACACTGTGAGTAGAAAAGGTCTGTGGCAGATCCTGGAAAGACTAGGATGTCCCCCCAAATTCCTTAAAATGATTATCTTGCTACACGAGGGCCAGCGTGGTCAAGTCAGATATGGCGATGCTCTTTCAGAGCCCTTTCTAATAACTAATGGAGTGAAGCAAGGTTGTGTTCTTGCACCAACTTTATTTACAATCTTCTTTAGCATGATGCTCCAAAGGGCTATGGCAGAGCTTGAAGAAGAAGACGGCATCTATATACGTTACCGTACTGATGGTAGCTTGTTTAACTTAAGCCGTCTGAGGGCTCACACTAAGACTCTAAACTATCTAGTCTGTGAGCTGCTCTTCACTGATGCTGCTGCCCTTGTTGCCCACACAGAAGCAGCTCTGCAGCTCCTAACATCCTGCTTTGCAACAGCTGCAGAGCTGTTTGGGCTGGAAGTCAACCTGAAGAAAACAGAAGTTCTTTACCAGCCTGCACCACAGGACGAACACCACCATCCCCACATTGCCGTCGGCAAATCTGTGCTCAGGTCCGTTCATCAGTTCACCTACCTGGGAAGCATCATCTCCTCAGATGCCAAGATTGACAAAGAGATCGATCACAGATTAGCAAAGGCATATAGTGCATTTGGAAGACTTTACAAAAGAGTCTGGAGCAATAAACACCTGAGGCAAAGCACAAAAATCAGTGTGTATAGAGCCATTGTACTGTCTATCCTCCTTTATGGATCTGAAACATGGGTCACCTATCGCCACCAGCTACGACTCCTCGAGCGCTTTCATCAGCGCTGTCTACGTACAATCCTAAATATACACTGGACTGACTATGTGACGAATGTTGCTGTCCTTGAGCAAGCAGGGATCACCAGTATTGAGGCCATGATATTGAGAACACAGCTGCGCTGGGCAGGGCACGTTTCTAGGATGGAGGACCATCGCCTCCCAAAAATACTATTGTACGGTGAACTTGCCACGGGTCAGCGTAAGAGGGGTGCTCCAAAAAAGCGATACAAAGACTCCCTGAAACAACATCTCAGGCTTGGCCAAATTGATCACCAACAGTGGTCCGCTCTTGCCTCACATCGGGAGGCATGGAGACACACTATCCACAATGCTGCAGCCTTATTTGAGAACTCACGCCGAACAAGTCTTGAAGAAAAACGACAACGCAGAAAGGATCACAACCCAAAAACATCACCCAAGGAGACCTTCTGCTGTGCTTTCTGCAACCGGACTTGTCTATCTCGGATTGGCCTTTTTAGTCATCAGCACGCTTGCAGAAAGTGCGGGATGAGTCCTTCTTGAATCTTCGTTTGCGAAGAAAAGCCAGAGATTTTCACCATCTAGACAACCTTTAAGTTGTCATGAAGCAAATACAGCCCCCCCCCCCCTGAAAACATATAGATTGTCCTGAAGTTTGAAAACTTACTTTTTTTGAATTGCATTCTGCTTCAGCTAGTATGGCCAGTGGCTGTGCTGGTTGGGGGACTAGCAACTGATTTTTAAAATCTCTTTCCAGAGTTCTGTTTGATGCACCCATATTTACTCTGTTAATGCAAAGTGATGAACTGCAGCACAGTAAATGTGGGGAGAGTTAGGCAACAAACAGCTTGCCCACTTAAGTACATGTTGAACCTTAAATAAAGATCATTCTGTTTACTGAAAGGCCAAATCAGTTGCAGAGATTTGTGCTGAGACACCTATCTATTTAGGCATTTTCTCCATGGGTTTCTCAAGAAATGTGGGAATCAAGAATTCCCTTGTATATTCTGGAAGACCATCATTATTTTCATATGAGAGCCTTTTAGTGGTGTGACAATGTTGTTTTCTTCACAGTTCACTGGAAGCAGAATTAGAATGGACATTAAACAATGACACTTAGCAAACTGTCTAGCAGTGCCATTTCCAAGGGCCAAGATACAATTATGTTGACTTTCAAGAAAATCTCAGTGAGGAAACATAAATTGACCATACACTCCTATGCCTGCCTGCGACTTTAAGGCGAGGTTTTCTTGGCAAGATTTGTTCAGAGGGGGTTTGCCTTTGCTGTCTTCTAAGGCTAAGAAAGTGTGACTTGCCAAAGGTCACCTAGTGAATTTCCATGGCTAAGTGGAATCCCTGTCTCCAAATTTGCAGTCCTGTGCTCAAACTACTACACCACACTGGCCCTATTTCACTATTAAAAATGAATAAAAATGTGTTTTCCATGGTTTTTTTCTGGGCTGTGAGGCTGTGTTCTGGAAGAGTTTATTTCTGACATTTTGCCTGCATCTGTGGCTGGCATCTTCAGAAAATGGTTGGGTAGGAGTGAGGCCCTGTCTACACGATGGAAAAAAAATCAATTTGGGGGGAAATAAATCCGAAAAGGCAGCCATTCATATGTGTACAATCTGCCTACACGATTCCCCCCCAACTCCGTATGAATCCCCCCCCCTTGCCCAGCTGGCTGGAGTCAGCGATCCAAGCGGCAGTTTTAAATCTGCTGCTTTTTAAAATTATTTTAAAAGGTGCCTGTTTTGCGGACAGTTGGTTTTCCCTATTTACAATGTAAAATAAAAATAAATATATGTAACCATCTCCATTTCATGGACTTACTGGACTCTCGCTTAGCCAGGAATCCAACATGGCGGCTGCTCCCAATTCCCCTCTTTGCTAGACCTGCCCCCTGTGCTTGGCGAGCCAATCAGATTACACTGCCTGTTCATATGTGTGCAGACAGGGTGTGCAGACCATGGACAATGTGAACGGCTGTACGGATTTTAGCTTGATATTCGCTAATCCTCCCAAACGCTGAATCCACCTAGTTTACAGGGGATTTGCTAGCCCCCCCTTCCAAAAGACACATATGCATCTGAATGGCCGTGTGTACACATGATCACTCTTCCGAACGCGTACGTATTTTTTTTTACTGTGTAGATGGCCTGAGTGTGGGGTTTATATACTATGAGCCCCTGTTAGAGAGGATATGTGAAGTTGTGTATTTGAATGGCTAGTTTCTGGGTGGAGATATACAAGGAGGATTAATATCTGTTTGGCTAATGGTCTGTTGACTGCTGGAAATTCCCCTGTCCCTGGGTGGAGTTCATTTGCATGTGTTGAGTTTTGATTTTAGTGTTTTTCAGGACTGGGAGCCAGATTTTGTTTACTTTTAAGGTTTCTTCTTTCCTGTTGAAGTTGTCCAGGTGGTTGTGGATTTCAATAGCTTCTCTGTGCATTCTGACATGATAGTTGTTGGCCTGGTCCAGAATTTCAGTGTTTTTAAATAACATTCTGTGTCCAGGTTGGCTTATAACATGTTCTGCTACTGCTGATTTTTTGGCTGGCCCAGTCTGCAGTGTCTCTCATGTTCCTTGATTCGTGTTTGCACACTGCGTTTAGTGGTCACTATGTAAACTTGTCCACAATTATATGGTATGCGGTAAACTCCTGCAGCTGTGAGAGGGTCTCTTTTGTCCTTCGCTGAGCATAGCATTTCTTGGATTTTGCATATGTTGAGTTTTGATTTTAGTGTTTTTCAAGACTGGTAACCAGATTTTGTTTACTTTTAGGGTTTCTTCTTTCCCTGTTGAAGTTGTCCAGGTGCTTGTGGATTTCAATAGCTTCTCTGTGCATTCTGACATTATAGTTTTTAGCCTGGTTCACAATGTTGGTGTTTTTAAATAACATTTTGTGTCCAGGTTGGTTTAAAAAAATAATTTTTAAAATGCATGTTACTTCCAGGCCAGCTTCTGCTCCTGTATTGTATCTCTGGAAAAAAGAAATAAGGGGCAATTTGTGAATAAAATAAAGAAATAAATGAATAAATAAATAATCCCTAGCTATAGAGAATTCATCAAATGGAAAAGAAACTTTCATTAAAACTACAGATGGCCTGGAATTTCTTTTTTTCTATTGCCACAAGTTGTGGCTGAAAAAATATGGGAGGATAACACCCAAGACACTGAAATGCAATGGACTGATGCTCCATGACTACGTGAAGAAGAAAATGGCAATTCTAAAGAAGAAATCTAGTTTGGAAGCAGCAACAATGGCTCTCTGGTCATTTTAGAACCTTTTTCATTTATACTGTCAAAGTTTATTAATTTTGCCTCAGTCTTTTGCTCTCTTTACTTTTATGCTATGAGATTAGTGTATCCAAATTTAAAGATGGGAAGATGGTGGAGGGCACACTTTTTGTTTTAATGGTTCATCAGTGCCTCACATACTTGATAGACAGAAATGTATGTTGCTATCTAGTATACATCTTGCACACTTTATAAGAAATAAGATGATGTTCTTATTAATCTAATTTCTCTTATTTTTGCTCATGTGATTTTCACTCCATTTAGAACTAATTTTCTTCTTATAATTGTTGAAAGACCATTCACCACACTAGAGGTTATTTCCACTTAAGAAATAAGAACACCCAGAGTCTGTCTACACAACAGATTTACAACGTCTGTCTATTAAATAATGAGACTGATACAACAACCCATCTGTATTTATATGTACAGTAGCACCCCTGCATCTGCCGATTCGCCATCCGCGGATTCACTTATCCATGGATGGTGACGGTGGGGTGGGGGGCAGGGACGGAGGAGGCAAGTTCGCAGGGGTGGGTGGGTTCCAACGTGATGGGCGAGGAGGGGGCAGGAGGAGGGTGATGGCGTGACAGAACTGGTGGGTGGGTGAGGGAGGGAGGAGGCAGGCGGAGGGTTCCGGTGTGGTGGGTGAGCAGGCAGTGGAGGGAGGAGTCGAGCTCACTTCCCCCTTCCCTTCTCCGGGGTGGGTGGGTTCCGGCACGACAGAGCTTGTGAGCGGGAGGGGGAGGGAGGAGGCGAGCTCACGGGGGGGGGTTCCGGTGCAGCAGGCAGGTGGTGGTGGGAACAGTTGAGCTCGCATCCCCCCTCTTCTTGAGGTTGGGTGGGTTCTAGTGCAGCAGGGGGGTGGGAGGAGGGTTCTGGCACAGCAGAGCTGGCAGGCGGGAAAGGAGGGAGAGCAAGTTTGCCTCCCCCTTCCCTTCCCTGGGAGGGTTCCAGTGGGGGCGGTGCTTGCTATTATTTGTGTATTTCATCATCCGTGGTGGGGCCTGGAACCAATCCCCCGCGGATACGAAGGTCCTACTGTATTACAATTCTAATATTTGTCCCCTTCAATGTACTCCCCATTCACACTCACACCAATGCAGTCTTGTTTTTCACTGGTCGAAGGTGTGGAGCAGATCAATTTCTGTCAGCTGTTTCAGCACATCTGCCGTTGTCTTCATACTGCATCAATTGACTCAAAACATGTTCCTTTAAGCACCAATTTCATTTTAGGAAAAAGAAAAAAGTTGTATTTTGCCAAATCTGGCAAATATGGAGGATATTCAAGTGTAGTAATGTGTTTATCGGCCACAAACTGCTTCACAGAAAGTGCTATGTGAGCAGGTACATTGTCTTGATGAAGAATCAAACCAGTTTCCCACACCTCTGGCTTTTTTTTCCTGACTCTTTCTCTCAGCTTTGCAAAACTTGCTTATACTAATGCGGGTTCACTGTTGTGTCTTCTGGAACCCATTCTGCCAAAATTATGCCCTTGATGTTAAAAAAAACAAAACCCAATGAGCATGGCTTTGAATGTGGGCTTGCTATGACGTGCTTTTTTCATTCTTGGTGATGATAGTGTTTTCCAGTGCATCGACTGTCGTTTTGTCTCAGGATCATACTGGAAGATCCAGGTTTCATCACAAGTGATGTTTTTTTCAAGAAAGGTTTGGGTCTGCCTCAAGTTGCTGCAGAATGTCAATGCAAATTTCCTTGCGGCACTCTTTTTGGTCTGGTGTGAAAACCCTAGGGACCATCTTGGCACAAATTTTCTCATGTTGAGATCCTCATGCAAATTTTCCCACACAGTGTCTTTATCAATGTTCACAGCTTCAGCTATTATTTGAACGCTATCTCCTTGCACAATCTGGCTGATTTTTTCCACAATTTCTTTGGTTCTTGAAGTGGAAGGTCATCCAGGGCATTCATTGTCTTCCACATTCCCACGTCCTTCTCTGAATCTTTTGTGCCACTCGAAACACATGCACACGAGACATGCAGTCTTCCCCGCAGGCCTTTGTAAGCATTTGAAAAGATCTTGCTGGTGTTTTGTTCAATTTTACTAAAAATTTCAAATTGACACATTGCTCGACTTTTAAACTTAGCATTTTCCCGGCACCCAACAGACAACACAGCTGCTTTGAATGACAACTGATAATTAGCTGAATAGCCGAGACTGTTGATGTTTGTCATGCAGGTGCAGACATGTTCAAGGTCACCACTCAAGCATTCACAACCAGTTCTCCCTGATTTGTCTGAAAGGTAGAAACACAGTCTTGTTATTTAATAGACAGATCTCATATAGCAATTTAGTAGATGTTGTGTGCCTTCAGGTTGTTTCTGAATTGTGACAATCCTATCAAAGGATTTTCATGACAAGATTTGTTCAGATGACCTTTGCCATTACCTTCCTCTGAGGATGAAAGAGTGTTATTTGCCCAAGATGGATTTTAATCAAACACTGGTTCTGAGTTTTAATACTCAAACCACTCTACCACACTGTCTCTCAGCACTTCAGTACCATTTTAATTATCATGGCTCCATCCTAGGGAATCCTGGCATTACCAATTACTTCGAATTGTCTGCTAGAGAGTTCTAATGCAATTCCTTCAAAACAGCAGATAATTCACTAAATGACCAATTAAAGAATGCAGCCATGCCAGTCTCAAAGTATTTTGTAGTTTGAAACCAAAGTACACCGGTGGTCACCAAATGCCCTCAGAGATATTGTCCAAAAGGGCTTGCTGCAGCTGGAACCCTAAGGCAGTGGAACAACATCAGCCCAATAAGTTGATGGAACTAATACAGTCAGTCTTCCCCAACTTAGTACCCTTCAGATGTGTAGGACTACAAACTCCACCATCCCAGCCAGCATTGGCAATTGCCTGTACTGGCTGGAGACAGTGGAAATCATAGCCCCACCATATCTGTAGGGTGGGTGGAGTTGGGGGGACAGCTAGAATTACAACACATAATTTGCAACAAAACTATCCTTGCATTATTATAGAGAAAAATTAAGGCCACACAACAATTCCATAGCATTAAAAATTCCTGCTGGACAAATTGTATGGTGATGGGATCAATCTGAACAAACATCTTTTTAGGTACCTGCTTTTCAGAGTTCAGTTATGACTGATATTGGCTGTTGTAACAGTTTGCTTAAGTATCTTGGTCTACTCTACTAATGTCATCTGGGATTTAGAGCAAAGCTTGGAAGCATTGCTGGTGCTACACCTCCCAGGGAATACAGGGAGTTACGGTCCATAAGTAATTTTCCAACGTCTGATTGAGAGTGTATTTCTAGTATGCACACTACAGTACTTCATACTTCTATCATCTTTACAACAACGGTGTAAACAAGACTAGTGTCTTAATATTATCTAAGGCCAACCAGCAATTCCACAGCATAATGTTGGAACAGCATTGTAACCAGATACCATCAATGAGATTGAATGTAAAGGGATGCAGAGAAGTCACATGCTATTCTGGTGGAAGCTAGCTTTTTAGCTTTTAGCTAGTTTTTAGATCATAATGGCGGTCAGCACAGTTCCCCATTGCTCCCCCCAGCCCAGCTGTGTTATTTCTACTCTTTGCACCTAGGAGGAAGAATCCTGCAAATCAGCAGCTGCTTTCTCATCAGCACTGCAGCGCCTTCTGGTGGCCAGAGAGCACAGCTCTGTTGATTCCCTGCAGACTTCTCCATCAGATTTGCTGGCACACTTTCAGTACAGACAACTTGGCAACGTCTCTTGCCAAGTTCTTAAAAGTCTCTGCTAAGCATGCATAAGCTGCAATGTTTTGGAGGCTTCCAATCCGGCCAAATGTGGGCAGATTTTCCTGAGGCCGACAAAAGCGAGATTCCTGACTAACACCAAAGTGAAACCTATCTGCAGCCAAATTGCAAGTCCTTGCTCCAAAACACAGAGGTACTGGAATTTCTCAATGAAAGCATCAGGAGGACCAGGTTTTGTTTTGTTTCAATCCAGAACATGCATTTCATGCCTCATGCCCGTTGTTCTCACAAGCATGGCTGAAACATCTTTAAAAATCACCCTGAGGAAAACCTTGGTGTTTACAAAAGGCATGCACTAACAGTTGTAACTGGGCAACAACATGAGCAACTCAAAGCAATGCTATAATGGAAAAGTTAAGCAACCTCAACAGACGTCATTGGCAGCATCAATTTTGAACAAAAGCCGAGTTGGAATTTCTGATGTTACGGTTTCCCAGACCTTTAACGGGATCCACAGTAAAGACTGCCAAGTAACCTTCCTTTTTTAAAAAGTGAAAAAATGGTTGCCCCTTATTCTATGGTTACTGTATACAGTATCTGTATTTCTTTGAAATATAAGGTGCATATTGTGCAAATCAATTAAGCTACTCCTGCTGATCAGATTCACTGTGATGTTAACTTGAATCGCTTCCAGCAAGTTTTTCATCTTTTGTGTTTCCACCATGTGACCAGAAGCAGTAAATATGGTACAATGGCTACCAGGTTAGGTTTTGGAAATGGGGCATCCATCTTAATCTTCCTGTTTGGCTACAAAGCCCACTGGGTGGCTCTCAAGCAAAATGCTGTCATCAGAAGAGGCATTGTAAGGAGAAGAAAAGGGTACCAAAAGCATTTCATACTAAGGAAGTACATCTTCACTTACTGTACTTCTCATATGCAGGAACAAATCATTTCAAGTATTTTACCCCCACTGGGTGAAACTGTAGGAGTTTTTGCACATTTGTTTATTTATTTATTTGTACTTCAGGACTTTTGGGTGGAAAAAATGTGCAAACTTCTTGGAATTTGGGGCAAAAAATGTTTTTGTGCAAAACAATTTCTGTGCAAATGAACTTTTCACTAAAAAGTCCAGAAATGTGGGGAATTTTTCAGTGGTTGACCATTTTCTTAACGGGGTATGTTAAAAAAGCATGTCTATAAATTTGGCCCTTTTGCTGATGGGCTCTGCTTCCCCTTACAGCCAGTGATGGAACTGGAACCCTAAACAACTAATTCTACCCAGACTATTCCTGGTAGGCAATCTAATTCCCCATGCTGGCTATGGGGTCCGTGGGCTGAGGTGGACACCCTCCCCCCAGGCAAGGCCAAGGGAAGATAAATTCCCAAGGGTTATAACATGCAGAAGAAAAGAAAGGATACCAGCTTGCACAGTTGTGACCCATCTCCCCTTCCCCCAGCTGTGAACCAGACAAGCAGGTTAGGAACAGGGAAATTCACTCCCTCAGTCCATTCTCAGTGTTCATATCTTTCCTCAGACTCAGATTACCAAGCTGATGCAAAAAACTATTACCTATGTCACTAATACAAATTAGCACTTTACTATACCACTGTACAGCTGATAATGTTTGGCCATATGCTCAATGTGGAGACCAAACTCACTACAAATGGCTAACTGCACAATTGCATGCATGTTTACCCAGAAGTAAATCCTGCTAGGTATTTATTCCCAGGTGAGCCACATCCACCTTGTTTCTGAGGCGAATACTGCTATTGGAACTATGTGCAACCATGTGAGCTTTATTTCTGCTGAAAATAGTGGATCTGGAAGCACTGTTTGAATCACAGGCATGATATATGTGGTGCACATCCCTTGTTTACAAGGATAGTAGTGCTTCTTAATAGGCTTCCAGCCATGTTTTTAGCTTTTAAAAAAGAAGTCCATTTTTGCTGCAGTAGCAACAAATTCAATTGTGAAGTTGGGGGTGACACTTCAAGGTTGCAAAAATGGTCCAAGAAGTACATGTAGTCAGTGAGCCACATGCTGCCTACCCTGATCCAGAGCCTTTTGTTGTTTTTATAAATGCATTGTTGCTATTGTTTGACTTACATGTTGTTGACTTTGTTTGCTGTGCTGAGTTCTCCTTCATGTAAACAAGCAGGATAGAAGCTTTTAAAAATACATGAATGTATTTTTACATTCCACTGTACATTTTTACAGTCCACTGGCAGTGAGTTATATAAGTTAATTATGCATTTTGTGTGGAATAGCAAGCAACTTTCCCCTTAGTCTTCCACTTCTTCCTCCACCTGTACCAGTTACTCATATGGAATCACTCAAAGATGCTGTGGCTAGACTACTAAGGCATCCAGCTAAGAAGGATCAGGCCTGGTTAGTATTTAGGTGGGGGACCTTCAAAGAATGCCAGGTGCTGTAGCCTGTACTTCAGAGGAAGGTAATAGCAAACCACCTCTGATTATTCCTTGCCTCAGAATACCCTATGAAATTCATGGGGTTGCCATAAGTTGACTAGTGACTTGAAGGCACACAAACACACCAGTTTCTTTTAAGTGTTGTGTATTTACTGTACATTTGAAAACCCCATTTAAAGCAACAATGTCCTGTAATAGATGCAAGAATATTACACCTTACCTGGTAGCCTCACTGCAAAACAAAGAACTGTTCTTCAAACCTTGTGAAGTTAAGAGTAGGGTAAATTGATTAGCCTTTAAACATTGATCCAACATTGGTTTAGATTAAACCTTCAATAGAAATGGGGGGTGGGGTAGAAAGTGAAGGAAATGACTATCCTAATTTAAAATTTAAATAGTAGAGAAAAGCTACCACTTGTTGCTGAAAGGAAAGGACTCTAACATTCTCTGTTACATGTTAGGTCAACAGCAATCTTCTAAAAACATGAAAATAACTCTCACAATGGATAAAAAAAATGTGTTTTCTAAGTAATATTTTAAAAGATTTTCCTTGTTTTTTTTTCCGGGCTGTGAGGCCGTGTTCTGGAAGAGTTTGCTTCTGACGTTTCGCCTGCATCTCTGTCTGGCATCTTCAGAGAATGGATGGGTAGGAGAGTGTGTGGGATTTATATATTGTGAACCCCTGTTGGGGAGGATATGTAAACTTGTGTATTTGAATGGTTAGTTTCTGGGTGTAGAAATGCAATGATTAGTGTCTGTTTGGCTAATGGTTGGTTGATGGGCCATTAACTGCTGGAAATCCCCCTGTCCCTGGGAAGAATTCCTTTGTAAGTGTTGAGTTTTTATTCTATTGTTTTTCAAAACTGGAAGCCAGATTTTGTTTACTTTTAGGGTTTCTTCTTTCCTGTTAAAGTTGTCCAGGTGTTTGTGGATTTCAATAGCTTCTTTGTGCATTCTAGCATGATAGTTGTTGGCCTGGTCCAGAATTTCTATGTTTTTAAATAACATTTTGTGTCCAGGTTGGTTTATAACATATTCTGCTACTGCTGATTTTTCTGGCTGGCCCAGTCTGCAGTCTCTCTCATGGTCCTTGATTCTCCACAACCTCCAAACAATCTACAGACCAACCAAGAAAATCCAAGAAATGCTATGCTCAGCAAAAGACAAAAGAGACCCTCTCACAGCAACAGGAGTTTACCGCATACCATACAGCTGTGGACAAGTTTACATACAGACTACTAAACGCAGTGTGCAAACACGAATCAAGGTAATTTTGTAATTTTGGTCATTTGGGGGCCAACTTTTCACCTGTTTTTAATGGAGGTCCAGGTGCTTTGAGGATATCTTGTGGGACTTTGGGAACTGAAAATAGGTGCACATGAACCACACTTTCTCTACTTCTGTTTTAAAAGGTAGGACCAGCCTACCAAGTTACTATCTTGAAGTATCAGTATTTAAACCTTTTGTTGGTTTTGTGTACCTTCAAGTCATTTTTTACTTATGGCAACTCTATCATCGGGTTTTCTTGGCAAGATTTGTTCAGAGGGGTTTGCCTTTGCCTTCCTTTGAAGCTGAGAGAGTGTGATTTGCCTGAGGTCACCCAGTGGGTTTCTGTGCCCAAGCAGGGGATTCAAACACAGATCATCAGTCAAAGTCCAGTGCTCAAACCACTACACCATACTTTTTCTTAACATAAAACAATACACAATCTCATGTGTAATTGTAATTGGTTTTAAGTGGAGATGCCCTTGCGCCTGGTTCAAAGCAGCGATTTACACCTGGTTCAAAGGCTGCAGCTAATGCACAAAGCAGCACCAAGCATATTTAGTAAGGGATCAGCTATGCACATACTATACCTACTGTGTGTAAAAAAGACTGTACTGACTGCCAATTAGCTACTGAGCCACATTCATGCTTCTGTGGCTGATGTGTAAAGCCCAATACCAGACGAGACTAAGATACCAGGCAGACTATATACAGTTCTGTCTATCTTTGAGATCTCGAGGGAAGATCCTATTGATTTTTCTGCAACCCACAACACATTGCCACTGCGGGATCATGAAAGCAGGCATTCCCAGAAGTGGTACATCCAACCCCTGAAACACCCTCCAGTTTGCTGTTCAAGAGACAGACACTAGCAAGTTATAAAATTTGCTTGTTCTTCAGCTCCTGGCTATAGCATAGCTGTAAGCTATAAGTGTATTGTTCTTACTGGAAACTGTTCATTATGTTTATATTATACAGGTTGAGTATCCCTTATCTGAAATGCTTGGGACCAGAACTGTTCTGTATTTCAGATTTTGGAATACTTGCATGTACATAATGAGATATCTTGGAGACGGGCTCCAAGTCTAAACACGAAATTCATTTGTTTTATATACACCTTACACATAGCCTGAAGGTAATTTCATACACAGTATTTTTAAAATAATTTTGTGCATGAAACAAAGTTTGTATACTATCAGAAAGCAAGGGTGTTACTATCTCAGCCACCCACATGCACAATTTTTGATTCTGGAGAATTTTGGAATACTAGATAAGGGATAATCAACCTATATATGCATTTTAGTTGTGACTTTCCAATATATTATATGTAAACCACTTAAGTTTAATTATAGTTATTTGTTTGTAAGTATTATAAATAAAAATTAAAAGGCATATTCATTTTGCCTTTAATATTGTTTATTGTTGTTATTGACTGCTGTACCTATTTCTAAGTATCATGCTGTGCTTGTAAAATGCTGTATTACTGTATATTCCGGCATATAAGACAACTGGGCATATAAGATGACCCCCCCCCAATTTAAAATTTAAAATATAGAGTTTGGGATATACTCGCCGTATAAGACTACTACTCCTTTATACGGTGAGTATATCCCAAACTCCCCCCTCCAACCTCCCCCCCTCCAGCCACCACCCAGCCACCCTTCCTGAAGCCGTGATCAGGACCCCGATCGCGGCTTTGGGAAGGGCGGGTGGTGGCTGGAAAGTGAGGGTAAAGAGGGATGGCTGGCTGGGCAGGGTGTCATCTTATAGGGCTCCCCATCGTGGCTTCGGGAAGGGCGGGTGCTGGTAAGCCTCCCCCCATCCAGCCAGCCACCACCTGTCCTTCCGAAGCCATGATGGGGAGCCCTATTGTGGCATATAAGACGACCCCCTACTTTTGAAAAGATTTTGAGAAGGTTAAAAAGTAATCTTATACTCCAGAATATACGGTAGTCTGAATTGCAGCACCCTGACAACTGTAGCTCCTTATCATTTGGGAAGAACTTCCCATCTTCTTGAATTAGAATTCCACCTCTGAAATAGAGATGTTTGACCAGTAAAAAATTAAGGAGTAATCAGTAAGATCTCTCATTAAAATGCGTATAAATTGGGGGGAAATGGTCACTGCTCCATGTGATTATTCCTTTCTTATTATACAAATTATACAGATCCATAATATATTGAAATAATTATGAAAGTACTCCCCAAAAGGCAAAAAGAACTTGGCACATTGAAAAGAGAATCTACCACTTCTCTACTCTCCACTCACTCTCTTCTTCTCCAGTCATCCCACATTTCTCATAGCCTCTGGTCCTATTCAAACTAATTTGTACCTGTATTTATGGTACACCAACCTTCAAAGCAATGGGTGCAGAGGGCCCCCTACTGGCCAGGGAAAGAAAAAAAAATAAAATCTGTCCATACATGAAACCCTGCAAGAAGTCACCAACAAATCATTCCTGAAGCCATGGAATAACATACTGTATTTATATCTAGTTCTCCTACAACTGTACTCCAAGTGGATTATATAAAATTATTATATAAAATGCAGAAACAGAAATGTAGTTTTTGAACTACAAGCAAAAATTGAAAACCAACATGCCCTTTTAAAAAACTAAGGCAGTGATTTTCAACCTAGTCAAGCTTTGAAAGCCTACTGAAACAGACACATTTTCTATTTCTTTTGAAAGGAGTACAGAGAGGAGGCCTGACAGATCTCAACTGGAGTGGCTTTCTGGAGCCAGGAGACCACCACCAAAAAAGCCCTGTCCCTTCTACTTGCTCTCGATATCTTGTGGACAACACCAGAAGCATGGAATCTGAGCTAATTTTAAAGTCCAGGCTAGAGCGAGCAGTCCTTGATGCAGTCTGCTCTGAAAGGGAAGAAGAAAAAACCCAGCCATGGAGCTATTTGATAGTATCTAAAGTGGCTAAACGGACAATTCTATGGGTGGAAGTCTAGGAGGCGATTTTTACCAGTTCCATCTCCCAACAGCCTCCTGTGTGACCACATCTGCTTGGAAGGTTTGAATACTTTCCAGATAAGCATGTGAAGTGACTGGGAGGGGGCTGTCAGCAGGTAGAGGAGATATGTATCACCACCCGTCCTCGTTCCTCTAGTGGAAGAGTCCTCCTTTCTTTCCACTCATGTACTATCAATGCAATTCCCCCCACTCACACCACAGTAGCACTAAAATAGCAGCTTCAAGGAACAAGGGGGCCATTTACATGGCAAAAAAAAAAAAATCCTCAACAAATTTGCCCAGATTCCTAATGGTTCACACACATTTCAGACCTAAGTTGCCCTATTCAGAAGGAGGAGGGCAAAAATGCCCATGAAAAGCGAGATAAGAGCTTTCACTGTTTTCCCTGATTTTTTTTAGAAAATTGTGCACGGTTGTGCACTGTTTGTGTGAATTACCAGCAACAATCTTGAACCAGGGGCTCACAGCAGAGCTGAGATGCAATTGGTCAGACAATGGTGGGGGAGGGCTTGCAAGAGATGCTTTGCAATTCAGGATCTTCCACTGTTGTTATGCTAGCGCTCTCCCCTGTGATCCCCTGGCTGCTTGCCTCCCAGCTTGCTGGCTTGCTTTCGGGCTGCCTGCCCAAGCAGCCCAACTCTTCCTATCTCTCAGCTGCAGCTGCCCATTCTGTTCCGCTCTGTGCCCCGGTCATCGGCAAGGGCTGCCTCAGCTGAGGGAATTGACCTCCATGACTGGCAGTCACAAAGCCAATTCCCTCCGCTGTTCCATTCCGCCCTGCACCCTGGGCTGATAAGAGGCTGGTTGGGAGGGAGGGAAGGAGAAGAGGCCAGCCACCCACCCACTGGGTCCAAGCAGTTGCGCAGGGCTTGACAGGGGCCTCATGCGCACCCCCACTCCTCCCTCTCAAGCAAGTCTATCGGCAGGCCATGACCACCCCCGTTTGAGAACTGCAAAATCGCTAATTTATCAGAACAACTACTTTCAGCCAAAATCGTATAAACAACTCGGCACTGGAGCAAAAGGGAGGTAAGCTGGCATTTTCCACACTTAATTCTCCCATGTAACTGACCCCACAGTTTCTGTTGGAACGATGGGAGTTGAACACAGCCACCCTCCCCAGTGCCAGTGCTTTGTGTGAGTGCCCATCTACAGCTTATATTACAGTTTTAAAAAAAAATACAGAGAAGGCTTATGATGGCTCTTTCCTCTAATAAGTCTGTTTTGGCTGTCAAAGAATTATTCTGGACATTTCCAGCAGGGCTCTGACATCATTTTTTTAAAAGTAAACATTCATTCTGTACCACAAACAGTATCTGAAGCTGGAAAAAAACATTTGCTTTCTGACATGTAGAAACTGCTTCAATAGAAATGAGACCAAAATCCCAACTACAGGCATGCCTCATTTAATGAAACCTCTGAGAATGAAGCTTTTTCCCCCCTAGGAGACTAACTCTTTCTGGTTGCTAACAAAAGTTTACTGGAAATAAAACATCCCTAGGTACAACACAGAACGGATGAACTCTGCTGAAGGAAAGAGGGTGGCTGAAGGGGATTCCCAAAGCCCCACCGCCAACTCAGCAGGGTGCAGATGAGCTCTTAGGGGTCATTTACATGGCAAAAAAAAAAGTGGTAAGGATTTGCACAGACTGCTAATGGTTCACATGACTTTTGGGGCAAAGTCACCTTATTCAGAAGGAGGGGGCAAAATACCCATAAATAGCGCAGTAACTGCTTTTGCTAGTTTTTCTGACTTTTTTTTCAAAGATGCGATATATTTACAAAAAGTGTACACAAAAGGACATGTGAACACCAAATTCGAAATTTGCCGTGTAAACTATCAATGCACAAAAGGGCAAAATTTACATCGGCAAGAAAGAAGTGTTTGCTGTGTTGCCTGTGGGAGGGAAGGGGCACAGCCGCCTCTGTCCAGAAAAGCAGCTCAAAATGCCAGCAGGATAAAGAAGGGCTGGGAAAGCTGCCAAGCTCCAGTGATAGTTAATTAGGGAGAGCCAGATAAAGTTCAGAACAAGCAAGGTTCCGTTTCTTGGAGAAGCAGCAATACAGCAAGAAGGCACACAGAGAAGAGTCCAGAATACAGTCCAAAGGTCAAGGCTTACAGAAGGCAGTATTGTCCAGAAGTTGGTCCATGGGTCAGCAGGATCAGGCAACAGGGTAGTCAGGAACAGTCTGAGGTCAAGGCGCAAGTCAAGGCAGCAAGGATTCAGGCACCGAAGTCAGCAGGAAGCTTTCTCCAGGGAGACCAGTTGATCTCTGACAAAGCCTCCATTGCCTCTTCCAGCCTATATAAAGCAATTAAGGCTTTGCCAGGTGTTTCTTAACGAGCAAGCTTTTTCTCATAAATTCTCAGAGACCTCCAGTGAGCCTCCTTTTGAGCTCATTGCTGGGTATACGGTGGTGGAGGTAAGTACCTCTCCTCTTCTTTGTCCTTATCTGAGTGGGCAGGACTCTGCTGGAACTGATGCCAACCCACTCAGACCAGGCTCCTCCTCTGCTTGAGCCTCTATGTTAGCAGGGTTCCCTGCTGGCACAGGTGTAGATAAACCTGTGCCAGTGTCCCTAGGTCTGTTCCCTGCCATGTCCTCCTCCTCTGACTCTATAGGCTCATCAGGCTCATGGGGCATGACAACTTCGCCACAGGGTCTCACCCTCCCCCACTGTGCTGTGGACTCCCCCACACCCTTGCCAGAGTCCCCTGTACCCTTTGCATCTTCGGGGAGGGCTGTGTTGCTTCCCTCATGCCATTGCCATCTTCAGGCTGTGCAGCGCCCCTGCCAACCTTGGCTCGCGCAGCTGATCGACGGCCCTTTTGTGCCCCACTGGGAGGCCCAACGACAGCCTCAGGTGCGGCACTATTGTTGTCATTGAGCTTCGGCTCCCCCTCCCCCCCGCACCACAGAGACTGACTCTGGAGGCTCTGGGAGCGGCATGGCTTTGTGAACCGCTGTGCCACTCCCGAGGCCTCTATAGTATCCGCAGTGCAAGGGGGAGCCGAGGCCCAGCAACAACAGTGCCACACCACACCTGAGGCTGTCCCCTTTCTAAAGGACTTGGTGTAAGTCAAACCTTGCCAGCCTGTGTGGCCTCTTCACTGGTACGTAGAAGATGAGGACGATGGCATACTGTACTTCCGCGTGGTGGTCCTCATCTTCTGTGTAAACTCCAACTTCTCATCCGTGGATCTCTTGAAGAGGCCAGAATGATCAAAAGGCATATCCTCGATGGTAGTGGATGCTTGAGGGGAAAGCCCTGAAGATCGAAGCCATGCATGTCTTCCCAAGGTGATAGATCCAGCCACAGTTTTGGCTGCGCAGTAGGCGTGTCTCGCTGAATTCATCTGTTGCCTGGCCAACAGTTGAGCTTCAGCTTGAATTGCCTCAGCCAATCGACGTTTTTCTTCAGGCAGGTCTTGTATGAGTGGCCCCATACATTCCCACAAAACCTGTTGGTATGCCCCCATGCAGGTTGAATAATTTGCGATGAGAAACCTGAGACTGGCAGCTAAATAGATTTTCTTGCCAATAATGTCCAGCTTCCTGCCCTCAGGATCTGACAGTGTGGTTTGAGCACGCCGCTGTCATCTAGTTTGGGACGCCTCGACAACCACAGAGTTGGGACGTGGGTGCGTCTTCAGACACTCAGTGTTGTCTCCAGCCACCCAGTAAAGCCTGTTGATCCTCTTTGAGGTGGACAGGATGGAGGAAGGGTTTTCCCAAGACCCTTGTGTCAACTTCAGAAGAGACGGCAAGAACAGTATGCTTGCAGCTGGAGTTGATCCTTTGGACTTGATCCTTTGGTATATTGGGTCCACCAGCTCAGATTCTTTCTCCATCAGCTTGAGATCCAGTGCGTGTGATATCCATACCACCTGCTCCGAGAACAAATGGACATCGTCAGTTGGAGAAGACGAGTCCTCATCCAACAGGTCAGGCTGAGGAGATGGAACATAAGGCAAGCATGAATCCAAGGAATCCGATGACACCGAAGAAGATGATGGTGATGGGCTTCTATGACCATGGTGTAGGGAAGTTGTCCGCAGCGGTGGAGTGGGCGGCAGTGGAGGCAATGGGCGTGAATTCTGCTGTGGAGAAACTTGGCTCCCAGCATCTCTCATCATTGGTACCGAGGAGCGTTGGTCACCGTAGGTGGGCTTGCCCAAACCATGGAAAGAGGGTCGAGGTGGAGAGCAGCCCACAGCACGGCTCATGCCTGCCTCCGAGAGTTGGAGCACCCGACCAGAAGCCATCACATGGGATTCTGACGGGGAAGAGAAAGGGATCCGAAATATAGACCATGCCATATCGTAGGCCCCATATGCGGGCTCATCATCCTGAATCCGTGGCGAAGAAGTACCAGTGTCCTCCATTGACCTGGTCTTGACATTAACCTCGCAGATGGTGTCTGCGAGCAGCTCAGCCCAAGAGACCACCAGGGCAGGAGAGTGTCCTCGGCACTAGGGAGAAGCCAACAACTCTCCTTCAGATGGATCACCTACTTCAACCTCCACGTTCTCTAATGAAGGCATCGGAGTAGCTGCGTGGGAGCAAGGGCATTCTGTAGGAGCCTGTTCAGGAGGAAAGGTTTGATCCCGAACTGCACTTGTTCTAGCGGATCGGCCTGCTGCTGAGGAAAAGTAGCAGAAACGGCCACAGGTGGTTTGGAAGGCTCAAGTTGTGCCGTCGAAGGTTTAGTTCCAGCATCCTTGGAACTTTCACCAGGTCGAGAGGTGTGCTTGGTCTTCTTTTTCTTCATCAGTTTGTCCTTAGACGAAATTGAGGAATCACGGTCTCGGCCAACATCCTCTGGCTTCAAATGGTCTCGGGCCACATCCTTCAGCTTCGAAGCTGTGTGGAGACTGATGGAGTCGGTGGGACTCGGTCCCGAGTCGAGCTTGATGAGGAGGTGTGCTTGTGAGAGCGACGTACTGCCTCAGGATCAGAAGCCATGGACTGACGCCAAGATGGGCTTCAAGATCGACGGCGTTTTTCCGCTGGGGACTTTAGCGATGGACACCATCCCCTTTTTTGAGGTGAAGTCGCAGGCCCAGCAGTCAAAGTAGAGGCGGCGCTAGGGACAAGGGCCTTTTTATAGAGAAACGATTTCAGCCAGGAGGACCTGTGTGTAAAGGCCTGGCAATGGACACAGGCGTCCACATTATGTGACTCACCCAGACAAATCAAGCAACGAGAGTGGCCATCAAAACTAAGCAATTTTGCCTGGCAGATTGCGCATCGTTTAAAGGCAGCCTTCGAAGCCATCACAAAGGCAACAACAAGGTCATTGAAGTTTAAGGAGTAATCCGAAATTGTCAAGAGAAACAGTCCAATTCAAGCCAGAAAAATTCACAAAATGAGTCAAGTCCAAAGGAGTAAGAGAGAAGCGAAGTCAAAATACAGTCCGAGTCAAATACCAGAGATCCAAAATCGAAAGTGAGGAAAATAGTGAGAGAAGGTTCCTCCGTGCTGCTTATGTGGTGGAAAAAAAGGAACTGAGGGAAATTAGGCAGGGACACCTTTTGAGAGACTGTTAGGGTGGGTGGAGTTACCGCCAAAAATGTATCAAGGCACATTCTGCCTAGCGATTCCAGAAGGTTCCGAATGCTCTGCGCAGGCGCAGGAATAACCCAGCTGTGTGTATTCACAGAGACCATGAAGATGATCTTACATTTTCTGTGTCTGAGCCAACTTTTCTTGAACATGTCTCTACCTCGCTTAGGCCTTACGTCACTTTCTGACTTTCCTCTTTCAACCTTTCCCTGGTTTTCAGGGATTTCCTCCATCTGATGGCCATTCCCAATCTTCTTAGTAGCTGCTGTACAACCTGGGGGGAGCTGTCCTGTGCTGCACACTTAGCTAGGTAGCAAAGCTGATCCTTCCAGCAGACTGGAGGGGTTGATGGGGTAAGGGTGCACAAAAAGATGCTTCTTTCCATCCAGTTGCACACGCCAAAATCTGGTATCATCTTCTGACATAAGATGTATGACTTGAGATCCATGATGTTCTGATTTAGTAGAAAGGGAATATCACTACCTGGAGTTATTTCTGAACCTGAAACAACGTAATTCAAGAGAGTTTTGTTCAGGTAAAATGGCAAAGAATTAGGAATGGGAGAAAAATACTGTATAGATTAGGATTGTAATCTTGTGTACATCTACTTGGGAATAATTCCTATTGAAAGCAATGGGATTTACAGCGGGCCCTTGGCATTTGCTGGGGTTTGGTTCCAGGACCCCCTGTAGATGCCAAAATCTGGGGATGCTCAAGTCTCATTATATACAAGGCATGGTAAAATGGTGTCCCTTATATAAAATGGTGAACAGCAAGGTTTACTTTTTGGAGTATTTTTTTAAAAAATGTTTTCAAGCCATGGTTGGTTGAATCCGTGGATAAGGAGGGCCAACTATATCTGATGAACCTGGAATTGTGCTCCCCTCCCTAGCCTTTGTCAGCTCAAATATTTGTAGTACTGTTCAACTTAAAAAACCCCCGCAAAACTATTGTTTTCTTTACAAGGCAAAGGTATTGGAAGAAACATTTTTTATAAACTGTTCTGGATCCTGAATTATTTTGTCTGACTGCATCCAGGACTGGGCCTGCATGCTAAACATGTAAATTTGATTTGCTTCGGAGATTGTCTGTTTTTTGTTAGCTTTCCTATAATTAACACGAGCCATGAAACATAGGAAGAAATTGGGGTGGGGGGAAGCTCCTAAAACAAACACATTTTACATTTAAACATCCTTAGGAGCTGTACTTTGAGGCTTTACTCAAAATTACCCTCTTTCTGCCTCTTCCTTTTTTCATCCCCTCCCACAAGCACTCCTGAGACCAGTACCTTAAAAACCATTAAAAATCAAATAGATTTCCTCTCTGGAAATAAAATGTCTTGCCAATATAAGCAGGCATATTTTTTGTGGAAACCAGAAGAGGGTATTATTTGCCTGTTTTAAATGAGCACTAGGGATTAAACTTGGCACCTGGGTGCTACAAAACATAATTGCAAGGTAAACTTCTGACCTCATCACATGCATGCACAATTTAATCAACTGCAGGATATACCTTAGCAAAACTAAAGTCGTTAATAAAACCAGTTGCAAAAATTTCTGATCCCCCAATGCATTCAACATGTACATTAGTGCTGTATGGTGAAGCAGTGGTGAGGGCCAGGAAAGCATTTGGAAACTTAGTCGCCTACTAATCCTAACAATTGTGAGTCCCATCCACAACCCAGGCAAATCCAAATTACTTGTATTTCACTGGGAGTTTAAAAATCCAAGGGTTTTTCCTTAAATCCTTATCATGACTCAGGCTTTTAAATGGAACTGGCAACAGTCCAGAGCAAAACTTGGATGTGTTACCTTTTTGGACTACAACTTGCACAGTCTCCCAGCCAGTATGTGAACAATGGTACATCTATATCTCAGTTAGCAAAGCAGATGTGTTTCTGGAAATTATGGCTGGAATTTAGTAAGGGACTTATGCCTTCGTAAGTGGAGCTACATCTGTGTAAAACAGAATTGAGCAGTTTTGCAACGCCTATATTCATCAAGGGGCTGCTGTAACATTACTATGTAGGGGAGCCAGCGAAACAACTGAGACACTCTTGCCAGTGCCTTGATACACATCTTCTGCAATTCACTAAGGAGATTTTCAGACGGGGAAATTATTCCCCGGGGAGATTGGGACAGAATTATTTCTGTCCCAGAAGCAGTGCCGCGTTTCGCACGCCCACCTCTCTCTCCCGATCTTCCGTCGTCCTGACGCTGTCTTTGTTCTAGTTCTTTTTATTAACAACGAACTCTCGTTTATAAAATATCATGGAAGGGACCAGCAGGGAACTAGAATAAGGACAGCATCAGGACGATGGGAGATCAGGAGAGGGAAGTGGGCGTGCGAAACGCGTCACTGCTTCCGGGACAGAAACAATTCTGTCCCAATCTCCCTGGGAAATAATTTCCCTGTCTGAAAATCTCCTAAGAGGAAGGTTCCTTAGCACCTTTGCTACCTAGCTAAGTGTGCATATAGATGCGCAACATAGACTGTGATATAGAAATATGACCTACTTCTTCAGCAGAAAATTTGGTACCAGAGACAGAAGCAACACGGAAACAGTTCCTTAGCACCTTTGCTACCTAGCTAAGCGTGCATATAGATGCACAACATAGACTGATACAGAAATATGACTTACTTCTTCAGCAGAAAACTTGGTACCAGACAGAAGCAACACGGAAACAATAAGCATAGGTTCCTACACCACAAAGAAGAGGCGTTCAACATTTCAGCAAACTTTTTATTCAAAACAATGTGAATGTGTGAAGTAAAACAACTAGGTCAGGTAAGTCTTGCATGGGTAAACAAAAACATTTTGAACCTTTTAGAGACCACTAAAAGGCTTCTTCCAAAATGCAAGCATGTCTGCCTTGTACTTTTTCTTCTGTTACATAGCATCTGCAGCAATCCAAATCAGCCCAATTCCTAGAAGCTTCTGTGGAAGGACTCAAGTGGTGAAAACATGAACACTAAGGGGTTGGTTACACAGGAGAATTAAGTGCGGAAAATATCGCCTTACCTCCTTTTCGCACCAGTGGCCATTTGTTCCCATGATTTTCTTCGAAAGTGGTTGTAGTGAAGAAGTTGTCATTTTGCAGTTCACAAAGCCATGCACCGGATGGAGGGCTCTGTTGCCTCCTCCGCACCCTTTCCAGAGTTTAGAAAGGGGGTACATGCCTCAGTCCTCCAGGTGTTCATGGTACCAGCAGTCACTGTCATCTGCCTCTTTGGTGAGGAGCCAGGGGTCCACCTCTCGGTACCGGCTACCCTCCAAGCAGAAGTCCAAGGATCAGGGCGGAAGGAGATTCTGAGTCCTCCCATCTTCTGTCTCTTTGTCTCTTCTAGACCCTTATGTTCGGAGACTGCCTATCGTTGTTCCAAGATGCCTGGT
Source organism: Gambelia wislizenii (assembly GCA_030847615.1). Lineage (NCBI taxonomy): Eukaryota > Metazoa > Chordata > Lepidosauria > Squamata > Crotaphytidae > Gambelia > Gambelia wislizenii. Next base: position 337,813,659 of record JAUMIR010000001.1, on the reverse strand, counting down.
CCTCGATAACTTCAGATCGCTGGGTGCTTCGCATTGTACAGAACAGCTATTGGATTGAATTCAACACACCGCCTCTGATGGGTCGGGTTCGCCCTACACCGCCTTCCCCTCCCCTCCTCAAGGAGGTGCAGACGTTGCTTCAAAAAGGGCCATCGAACCCGTGGACTTTGAACTTCACCACCTCTGCTACTTCTCAAGGTACTTCCTTGTCACGAAGAAGGACAGAGGCCTCCGTCCCATCCTCGACCTTTGAGGAGTGAACTGGTACATTGCTCCAAAAAAATTCAGAATGATGACCTTGGCTACCATCCTACCTCTCCTCCAACAAGGTGACTGGCTTGCGTCCATAGACGTCAAGGACGCTTACTTCCACATCGGAATCCATCCATCTCACAGAAGATTCCTAGCATTCTATGGGAGAGATGCCTGTCAGTTCCGTCTTCTGCCCTTCGAACTGTACACAGCCCCGAGGGTGTTCACAAAATGCATGGCAGTAGTAGCGGCCTTTCTTCGACAGAGTGGTGTGGTGATATTCCCCTGCATCAATGACTGGCTGATTGTAGCAGATTCCAAGCACCAGCTCAGGATGGACATCGCTCTGACCTTGGATGTACTGCACAGCCTGGGATTGTTGTCAACATGGAAAAGTCGCAACTCAGGCCATCCCAATCCACTCAGTTCATAAGAGCCTTTCTGGATTCATTGACTGCAGCAGCCTACCTACCACGGGACCAATTTGACACCCTCCGTTCCCTGATCTATGAGTGCTGCTGGTCCCGACGGGTCTCTGCTCATGCAATTCAAGTTCTACTAGGCCACATGGCAGCTACCACGTCTGTTACCCGCCTCGCCAAGCTACAGTTTTGACCACTTCAGCATTGGTTCCTAGGAGTGTTTGACCCTCTATGAGATCCCCCCAAGAAAATCCTGACAATGCCTTGTACCATCCAGCGGTCCTTGGACTGGTGGCTGATCCTAGACAACGCACTGTCGGGGATACCATTTGAGCCCCCTCAACTGGACACGTCATTGATGACAGATGCCTCCATGCTAGGTTAGGGAGTCCATCTAGGTGCGTACGAGGTGCAGAGGACATGGGATGCCGAAGAACCCACGCTCCATATCAATGTCCTGTGCAAAATGTGCAATGTCATGGCTGTGCAAAAGGCACTTCAGGCCTTCGAGAAACTGGTGACTGGCAAGACTGTACTTTTGGTGATGGACAACACCACTGTAATGTACTATTTGAACAAGCAAGGGGGAACAAGGTCCCCTCAGCTCCTCCAGCTCACACTGGAAATTTGGGAATGGTGCGTTCAAAGAGGCATACATCTCCACTCCATTCACCTTCCGGGAGAGGAGAATATTCTTGCAGACAGACTCAGCCGTTCCAGTTCATCCATCCACAAATGGATGTTGCACTGGCTGGTAGTAAAGGATCTGTTTGTGCACTGGGGAACCCCACAGGTGGACCTCTTTGCGAGCCCGGTGAACAAGCAGTGCCGTCAGTTCTGTGCCAGAAGCCGAGTCTGGGGCTTGAGAGGAGACGTGTTTCTCTTTCAATGGACGGGTGCATTACTCTACCTCTTTCCTCCATTTCCACTGCTGACAAGGGTGATAGCCAAACTGCATTGGGACTGATCGGATGCCATCCTCATCACTCCGTGGTGGCCTTGTCAGCCGTGGTTTGCACCCTTGCTTCTACTAGCCAAGCAATGTTTCTTCCACCTTCCAAACCACCCCAACTTGCTCACCACTCAAGATGGGATGATCAGGTGCCCAGAGCTCAAGATGCTCTGCTTGACCACCTGGAGAATATGCCCATGAACCCGCCCTTGGTTCCGGAGGCTCCATCTTCTCCAAGTTTACTGCCGGATGTCCAGGCTGTTATCGACGCTGCTAAAAAGCCATCGACTCGTAAGTCATACTTCTACAAATGGAAACGGTTCGAATCCTTCATAGCTGACTGTGGACTGGACCTTACTCCACTATCTGAAGCGGGACTATCGATATCCTCACTGATATGTTATTTGGCAGCTATTTCTGTTGAACTCCAGGCAAGGGGTCGACTGTCTCCCTTTCGAGACCTGATGGTCAAGAAATTTCTGAAGGGCTATGTCAATCTCCATCCTCCGGTGCTCGACCCCACTCCAACCTGGAGCCTCGAACTCGTCCTCTCTCAATTGATGAGACGACCCTTTGAGCCTATGGTGACCACAGATCAGAGACTCTTGTCTTGGAAGATGGCTTTCTTGGTGGCCATTACTTCAGCACACTGAGTTGGAGAACTCTGTGCCCTACAGGCGGATCCACCATACACTTCCTTCCATAAGCATAAGGTGGTTCTGAAACCAGGCATATCCTTCCTTCCAAAGGTGGTTTCCAGATTTCAGCTCAACCAATCCATCATTCTGCCTGCTCTGATGCAGGACCGGAAGGATGAATTTGAACACACCCTCCATTCCATGGATGTGAGGAGAGCTCTCACTTTCTACATTCAACGGACAGCTCCGTTTAGAAAGTCACCTAAGCTTTTTGTCTCCTATGCTGACTCCAAGCTAGGTGCACCGATTTCTTCACAAAACCTCTCAAAGTGGGTGACTTCAACCATCTCCCTCTGCTATGAACTTGCCAAGAAACCGTTGCCTCCATGGATTCGTGGACACTTGACGAGAGCTGTTCCCACCTTGACAGCATTCCTCTCAGGGGTGCCCCTAGAGGACGTTTGCTGTGCAGCAACTTGGTCCTTTGACCTTTATTTCCCATTATAGACTGGACACTCATTCCAGACACTCATTCCAGAAGGGGTGTCATGTTGAAGATGGAGCAGGGTTGTTTTCTGGTGCTCCAGAGACTGGAACACGGAGCAATGGATGCAAGCTCCAGGAACAGAGATTCCACTTCAACATTAGGAGGAACTTTTTGACAGTAAGAGCTGTTCAGCAGTGGAACACACTCCCTTGGAGCGTGATGGGGTCTCCTTCCTTGGAGGTCTTTAAACAGAGGCTGGATGGTCATCTGTCAGGGATGCTTTGATCGTGATTTCCTGCGTGGCAGGGGGTTGGACTGGATGGCCCTCGTGGTCTCTTCCAACTCTACAATTCTATGATTCTATGAAACGAAGCTCCTTTTGGGAGTGCTGTTCTTCTATCCTGCCTTCATTAAGTGAGGTTGGTTTTACTGCTATTTCTGAATGTGCTGTTAATAAATATAACTGTTGTTTGAGCATATAGTACAGTCCTCGTTTAATTATGCACAGGACATACCCGCCTCCTGGGATAAAGCTTGCTAGTCTACCCAGCTGTGTGTATTCACAGAGACCCTGAAGAAGATGGACGGGTTGCTTACCTGTAACCATAGATCTTCGAGTGGTCTTCTGTGAATTTACACAGACCCGCCCATCCTCTCCTCTGTGTCAGTCCTACTATGATATATATGCTTTATGTTCCTGATGCTGCTGATTGCGGCGTCATTTAAGGAACTGAGGGGAATTAGGCGGGAACACCTTTTGAGAGACCGTTAGGGTGGGCGGAGTTACTGCCAAAAATGTATCAAGGCACATTCTGCCTAGTGATTCCAGAAAGTTCTGAATGCTCTGCGCAGGCACAGGAATAAGCCAGCTGTGTGAATTCACAGAAGACCACTCGAAGATCTATGGTTACAGGTAAGCAACCTGTCCTTCCTAGAGATTTCAAGTTAAGTTAAACATATAAAACATTCTGAGCCATATTCCAAAACATCTTGACATGTTCTGCTGATAAGATTGCAGCCAGAACACCAGAATAACATACAAAAGACATAGTTTGGAAATAGAGCTTACTCCATATTGAGGAGTTTGTATGTGTCATGTTTTTGTAAAAATTCTATATAAACTGCTTTAATTGCTTGTTTGGTGTGGAACCCTGGGCTACCAACCTCGAGTTCTGCCCCGCACTGAGTTGTTAAATAAATTGTTCAGTTCGATCGACTATCAGACTCCATTCGTGAACCTTAAAAGGTTAACAAAAATTTCCCTCAAAGTCACCTTTCATCAGCAGAGCTGGCCAAAAGCTGATTTTTGATCCAACCTGTGGGCAATAAATTGGGTTTCAAGTATGTTTTCATTCCATCATTTATTGGTATAGCAAAAACCCTGCATGCTTTTTTTGGCAGAAAGACAAAATATTAAATACATAAATAAATATTTTAAAATATAATAAGGGTAGAACAGAAATTAATAAATTAGAGTAATGCAAGCTGGGGATATTGAGCAAAAAAACACCAACCACAGTGAGCAAAGATAATTCATGCAAATTGATCTGTGGATTGTGCATAGGCAACAGTATGAGTCAGTTTGATACTTGTTCCAGATTTATTTGGCTGCACTTTGGTAAGAGAAACATACCTACCTATTCAGTGATGCAGCTCTGTGGAAAAACAATGGAAAGTCTTGTGACACCTTAATGTCTAATAAGTTTTTCTTTCTTTTTTTTGGCATAAGCTTTTGTGCACTGCAGCCCACTTAATCAGATGCATGGTGTGTTTCTTTGCTTGCTAAGTAATTGGGCACTTGTTTAAATGGTTGGGGGATTGTAACCAGTGTGACCAGAGAGGTAGAATCATAGATCATAGAGCTGGAAGAGACCACAAGGGCTATCTAGTCCAACCCCCTGCCATGCAGGAATACTCAATCAAAGCACTCCCAACAGATGGCCATCCAGCCTCTGTTTAAAAACCTCCAAAGGAGGAGACTCCACCATACTCTCAGACAGTGCATTCAACTGCCAAACAGCTCTTACTGTCAGGAAGTTCTTCCTAATGTTTAGGTGGAATCTCTTTTCCTCTAGTTTGAATCCATTGCTCCATATCCTAGTCTCTGGAGCAGCAGAAAACAAACTTGCTCCATCCTCGTACGACATCACTTCAAATATTCAAACATGGCTATTATGTCGCCTTTTAACCTTCTCTTCTCCAAGCTAAACATGCAAAGCTCCCTAAGCTGCTCCTCATAGGGCATGGCTTCCAGACCTCCCACCATTGTGGTCACTCTCCTCTGGACACGTTCCAGCTTCTCAAGATCCTTCCTGAATTGTGGTGCCCAGAACTGGAAACAGTATTCTAGGTGAGGTCTGACTAAAGCAGAATAGACTGCACAATTACTTCCCTTGATATAGACACTATACTTCTATTGATGCAGCCTAGAATTGCACTGGCTTTTTTTAGCTGCTGCATCACACTACTGACTCGTTCAGCTTGTGGTCCACTAAGACTCCTAGACCCCTTTCGCATGCACTGCCATCAAACTAGGTGTCACTCATCCTATATCTATGCATTTCATTTTTACTGCCCAAGTGTACCATCCTAAATTTCTCTCTGATGAACTTCATTATGTTGATTTTCGCCCAGCTTTCTAATCTGTTAAGGTCATTTTGAATTCTGATCCTGTCCTCTGGGGTATTAGCTACCCCTCCTAATTTGGTGACATCTGCAAACTTGATAAGCATACCCTCTATTCCCTCATCCAAGTCATTGATAAAGATGTTGAATAGCACTGGCCCTAGGACAGAACCTTGTGGCACCCCACTAGTCCCTTCTCTCCAGGATGAAGAGGAGCCATTGGTGACTACCCTTTGGGTTTGGTCAATCAACCAATTACAAATCCACCTAACAGTCACATTGTCTAACCCACATGTTACTAACTTTTTTGCAAGGATATCATGGTGAACCTTGTCTAAGGCCTTACAAATACCCTGAACAAAAGCTAATAAGAGCTAGGTCTCCTTCTTTGGAGGCTTTTAAACAGAGGCTGGATGGCCATCTGTCATGAGTGCTTTGATTGTACAGTATATTCCTGCATGGCAGGAGGTTGGACTGGATGGATCTTGTGGTTTCTTCCAACTCTATGATAATACAGTTCAAAATGCACTGAAAGTTTTAGAAGTCCTTTCCGTTTTCCAGACACCATCTAGCATATTTTTCTCAGCTGTAAATGGTTGGCAATAGTTAAATGAACCCCTGTGCATGGGCCTTTAATAAACACTTTGCTATCCAGACGTCAACAGATGGTAATGTCGGTTATCTTTGTGCTGTGAAGTCCCACCTGCCAAGATCTGCAGATCAAGCCTCTTGTCAAGATGGATCAATAAGGCAGGTACACTTTTCCATATAACCCCACCCCCCACATGCTGAGTTGGCAAGTCTATTTGCCAGTGGGGCACTGGAAACAATTCCTGAAGAGGCTTACTATGATTTCAGTAGGCCTGGCTTTCAAGTAAGATAACTGAGGCACAGACAGGATAGGGAACCTTTGGCCCTCTAGAACAGTGGTTCTCAACCTGTGGGTCCCAAGATGACGTTTGGCTACAGTTCCCAGGAGCCCTCTGAGGTCTCACCTTGACAGCCAGGTGGTCCTCCCAGTCATTAGCGAGGCTGCCTCACTAATGACTGGGAGGACCACCTGGCTGTCAAGGTGAGACCTCAGAGAGCTCCTGGGAACTGGGAGGACCACCTGGCTGTCAAGGTGAGACCTCAGAGAGCTCCTGGGAACTGGGAGGACCACCTGGCTGTCAAGGTGAGACCTCAGAGGAATCCTGGGAACTGGGAGGACCACCTGGCTGTCAAGGTGAGCCCTCAGAGGGCTCCTGGGAACTGGGAGGACCACCTGGCTGTCAACCTGAGCCCTCAGAGGACTCCTGGGAATTGGGAGGACCACCTGGCTGTCGAGGTGAGACCTCAGAGGAATCCTGGGAACTGGGAGGACCACCTGGCTGTCAAGGTGAGACCTCAGAGGGCTCCTGGGAACTGGGAGGACCACCTGGCTGTCAACCTGAGCCCTCAGAGGACTCCTGGGAATTGGGAGGACCACCTGGCTGTCGAGGTGAGACCTCAGAGGAATCCTGGGAACTGGGAGGACCACCCGGCTGTCAAGGTGAGACCTCAGAGGGCTCCTGGGAACTGTAGTCCAACAACATCCGGGGACCCACAGGTTGAGAACTACTGCTCTAGTCGTTAAGGCTACAAGTCTCAAGGGCCCTGCCCAGCCGTGTCTTCCCTCTACCTCCCGTAGCAGCTGTGAGCCGAAGGAATGGGGCGGAGCTTCTCGACCGAAACCACGCCCTTCCAGGAAGAACGAGGAGGAAGCCGTGGTTGTAACGTAAGACCTCGAGAGTCCACTCCTCGCCCTGGTTGGATCACGTGGACGGAAGCCCTCCTGATCGGCCCATTTCCCCATTGGGGGGGGAGATTGCGGCATTGTCCAATGAGAAGGCAGCGTAGGAGTGGGGAGGCGGGACGTGTAGGACCTAAAGGGGTTTGGCGCATCTGTTTGACTCCGGCGGGAGGTAAGAGAGAAAGAGGAATTGGGCGAGCTCATTTCTGTCGAGAAGCGGGGGGCGGCGGTTGCGTGTGTCTTAGGAGCGAGAGATTGCTAAAGCAGAGGGAATGCACCATCGGGCCCCTCACTGACTGCTCAGAGGCGTCTCTCTGTCTCTCACTCTTCACTCAGCGTGTGGGTCGCTAGCGCTTCCCCGTGGAACTGTGTTTCCCAAACTCTGGTCCGCTAGGTGTTTTGGACTTCAGCTCCCAGAAGCCCTGATCCTTGGCCGAGATGGCTGAGGCTTCTGGGAAATGAAGTCCGGAAAAAAAAACCCACCACCATCATATCTAAAGTATGGGAATCACTGCCTTGGAGGATGCTGCGTCCTACGTGCGCTTCTCGACGGAGGCGCTGGGAGGCTGCTGCTGCAGCAGCAGCAGCAGCCGTCGTGTACTGGGATTAAGTCCCGCTCAGCTCGGTGCGAGGAAATTCAGATTTGTTTCCCACCCTCTTTATCACACTACACTGTTATGGCGTTATTATTCCACTTTAACTGCTCTGGTTGCCTCCTGTGTAATGCTGGGATTTGCAGTTTAGGGAGGGGCATTTAGCATTCTCAGCCAGAGAGCTCTTGGGCTTCACTAAACTACAAACCCCAGAATTCCACAGGAAGCAGCCATAACAGTTAAGAGTGGAATAAAAGTGCAATAACGGTGACACAGAACATGCCTTCTTAGGACAATATCACACTATGTTATTATAGCACTATCATTCCACTTTAACTGCTCTGGCTGCCTCCTGTTGAATCCTGGGATTTGCAGTTTAGGGAAAGGCGTTTAGAACTCTCAGCCAGAGAGCCCTTGGCCTCACTCAACTACAAACCCCAGAATTCCACAGGATTATGTTAAAGTGGAATAATTGCACTATAACAGCATAGCGTGATATTGTCCTTTAGCCTGGGTCTCCTTCCCTCGGGGTTCCATTCCTGCATCTGATGAAGTAGACCCAGTCTGCAAAAGGTTATGCTGCAAGCTTCTTTCTCAGAGTTAGTCTCAAAGGTGCAACAAGGTCCCTTTGCCTAGTGATGCAGACTAACTTGGCCATGTTTTAGAATTTTTTAAAATATCTAAGACTTGATCCCACTTCTAAACACAAAACCCCACAAAAGATCTAATAATAGATAGGGATATAATTATGGATATTGTAAGCAACTCTTCAAACTATTATAACAGTGGCATGTGCTGGTTATTTATTCTGTTTTAAACATTGACGTGTTGTTGCCCCATTGTCAGTGTCTTCAGGGATAATTTATGAATATATACAGGGAACCAAACATGCAGTTTGCTTAGAATTAAGGAACAGGGCATGTCTGAGTGCCTTGTGTGTGTATGTGGCTTCAAGTCGCCTGTTGACTTATGGTGACCCCATGAACTACACAGGGCTTTCTTAGACAAGGAATACTCAGAGGTAGTTTTGCCAGTTACTTCCTCTGAAATACAGCCAACAGCAGCTGGTATTCATTGACAGTCTCCCGTCCAAGTGCACTCCAGGAATTTGCAGAGCCAGACCTTTCATGCAAGAGTCTATTCCTTGTCTCTCTACCCAAGCTTTCTTTGTCAGAGCAGAGCAACCAAATGGAGGGGGCAGGGGTTCTTGATAATTTTAAAAAATTGGAAGTCAGGATCTCCATTGTGATCTCTTATGAACCACCCAGATTTTTACCAGTAAATCTGGCCCTTTCTTCTACCATCCCTGGCTAAGAGTATCTCTGTTTCCTTACCATGAGGGGATTTTCATTTTAAACAAAACCCACAAAGCTTAACAGCACAACCTATATCCTCTGTGTACATTGGTTAATTGGTAGTAATCCTTACAAAAGCTTTTTTCATTTGACCCATAGATGATTTTAAAAATTCTCAATGTATTAAGCATTCATACATAGTACAGTAGGCCCTTGGTATCTGCTGGGGTTTGGTTCCAGGTCCCCCTATGGATACCAAAATCCATGGATACTCAAGTCCCATTATATACATAGTAAAATGGTGTTCCTTATATAAAATGGCAAAATCAAGGTTTGGTTTTTGGATTTTTTAAATTAATTTTTTGGGGAGTATTTTCAAGCCATGGATGGTTGAATCTGTGGATACAGAATCTGTGGGTGTGGAGGGCCAACTGTACTTATACAACAAAATGTGGTCACTTTTTCATCTAACGCCTACCATTAGATTAGGTGGTACTGTAGTTTATGTGGAGGGACATGAAACTTCTTGTTCGCTGGATTGTCAGCCTCTTAGTATATACTTAATTTTGAGAATGCAGTAGTAGAGTTTATTGTTAGTCTATTCAAGTAATCTGAGAAATGGCTTAGTTGTAACGATAATGAAACTGTGATGTATGCATATATATGCATATGATACTGTGTATACTGTATATTATTTTTCTCACAGCATCCGCTTTGGAATCCTAGAGAGTCCGATCACAAAATGGAATTGGCCACAGGGTATCCAATGAAGAGTAATCTCTCAGATGTTTAGCTCCCCACACTTTGTGCCTGGTGTGGAGCAACTTGCTGGCTTTTGTTCTGTGGCATGAAGTGCATAGTTACTGGGGGCAATGTGAAAGGTAAGGCAAGAAAGCCATTTCACCTCTGGGGATTTCACAGGGAGGGAGTCTTTCTTGTGGATACATGTGCAGGGAATGTGTACTGAAAGGGTCTTCCTATTCAGCAGAGCAAGTTTAGTAACCTGTGATCCACTGCCTTAATTTTGAAAGCCCTTAAATTCAGATCTCTGGCAAGAGTGCTCTTTCCCTCCCTTTCCAGGCAATACATAGAAAGAGAGAGAAGGCATAGTCAGCAAGAAAAAGTGAGCAGACACTTCTCTCTGACTGTGCTGGTTCTGACATGACTTGACAGATCGCCTTTGCTAAAGGAGTATCCTGATGAGAAGGATTAAGACTGACACATGTATGTGTTTGTGTGTACCCCATGGAATGTGATGTTTTCTACCAGAGAGTGACACGAGAAGAATGGTTTTGCCTAGAAGCTATAGTGGATGCACTGAGCCTGTAGAAAGCACTGATTGAGGCGGGATGAAATGTGAGACAACTCAAGATATTTAACCTTTTCCATACCAATTTAATGTTCTTGGATGTTCTATATACAGCCCTGGGGAAAGCGATACATTCACTCGCCCGTATTGGAGATGAAATCTATGTCGAGCCGCTACAGGAAGGGGTAAGGCAAGGGGCCTAGGAGGTGTAGGAGAGCTTTAGAAAGAAGAATGTGGTGTGTGAATAATTGAGGATCTTCCATGGTAGAATTAAATTATGGTATATCAGTTGGGCTGTAAACATGGCCCCCACAAAGGGGGGGGGGTGCTGACAGGACTCTAGCCTGGGTTTAGGAGCGGGGCCCAGCGTGATATTATTATAAGTTTTTATTATTTAAATCCATTTAGTTTTTTAAAAATAAATATAAATATTACTTTGGTGTCATCATTTAAACTTGACTTATTTTAATTTTTATCCTAAATCCTATAGAGCATCTTGCTGCCCTTAACCTTAGCAGTAGGTAGTGGGCCTGCCAACAATTCTGGCCTTGGGGCCCATTTCAGGATGTGCGGGGCATGACTGTAAATGGTTATGAGGAGACTCTGGCCAAGAAGTTTTGTCCATTTGCAGTAAGAAGCAGAAACATTGTATAAATGCATTGTAACATCTTGTAAGAAAATCTCACAAGATATAACAGGAAGGTTTTGAACAGAAGATGAGATTCTAGACAGTGTATTGATTATGCACTACCTATGTGGTTGTGGTTGAAGACACTTCTTTGGAACAATTCAGTTCTGGCATTTTGATCAGTCTGCATGGGTGGGGGTGGGGGTGCAGCTTACCTGTCTGAAGCCAGTGTGTGTGCCTTAGTTAACATTTTGCATGCAGCAGGACCTGCATGTTGATAAACAGTTGTCCTCTGTTTGGGCCAGCGGTCCTTTGCCTTGGCCAAGCAGGGCTTGAAAGCTGTGCTTGGGGCTAGAAAGCTGTGAGGATGCAGAGTGGTGGGGTGTGCTTTTTTTGTTCTGTAGCATGGCTTAAGTTAGTGACACTTCCTGTCCTCTTTTTTCCAGCTGTCCTTGCGCGCAGTAAATGCGTCTCGCTCAGCTTATGTGTGCTTCCTGTTTGCCCCACTCTTCTTCCAGCACTACCAGCTAAAGGAACCAGGATCTGACTCTGATACAGATGGTTTCCGATGCAAAGTGCTTATAAAGGTGAAGTACCCATGGGGGGGCTGCAGGCTGTTCCCAGAAAGCAAGTGAACCACATGTAGCCAGGTACTTGTTGCATTTCCTGACAGTGTGCTAGTTTGTACAAACAGGAGGTGTATTTCACTTCAGACTACAGATGCTGATGGTAATAGCATGTCTGAACACTCCCTTTTTAGGAGGGGAATTCTACATATAGGAGACTAATATGTCAAAGGAGAGGCTAAGTTAAGCCAAGCTTTTCTCATTATAGGTATTTTTTTTAAAATATGGGATAGCACTCATTCATGTAATTTCTCCCACCTGGGCTCTGTAGTGGGAGCAGAGCCCAGGTGGGAACCACAGCTTTGCTATCTCTTCTGTTGGCTGTCTGCTGGTCTGCAATATCAATCACTAGAGTATTTGTGGTAGGATCACTGTGTTGTGAGCAACCCTTGATAACAATATGTGCCTTGGTTTACAGGCCCAAGTCCTTCCCCCTCCCTAACTTTGGTTTTGATGTGATGGAGGATATACAGTATGTGTTGATAAGCTGTTACCTATAGCAGTTAAATATTATAAAACTTCAGGGAAGGACATTATCTTGATGCTCAGCTTGTGAGTGTCTCTGTGGCATCTGGATAGCCGCAACTAGAAATGGAAGGCTGTGTTGGATGGATACTTGGTTTCAACTAGCAGGGCCACTTTTGTCATGGAGTGGAAAAACAGTTGGGTATCTTAATTATTTTCTGGGTTCAATGGTGGGTTTCAAGAAATAACTTTCTTTTTGTAACGAACTGTGGTTTTTCACAATCGGTGCATCTTTTCATGATTGATAAACACTTTCCAAGCTTTAAATAAGAGAGCACACACTAATTTCTACTTCTTGCTCACATTAAAGTTTGCTTCATTTCGTCATCATTACTCACCAGAATTAACTTATTCAGACTTTTAAAATCTGAATTAACTCTGTCAGACAAGGAATCCCAGCAATGTCAGGGATAAAGTGTTTATTTATTTGCTTATATTACAAAAATATCTTACTTTTCCCCCAGAGAGTTCAGGATGTCCTAGAAGGTTCTGTCCCCATTTCCATTTTTATCCTCAGAACCACCCTGTATGATAGGCTAGGCTGAGAAACAGGGACTGACATGAGATTGCCCAGTGAATTTAATATGTGAATGGGGATATGAAACTGGATCTACCCAGTTTAGAATGCTGGTATGGTGTAGCAGTTAGTGTTGAACTGAGAACAGGAAGGGTCAGGGTTTAGTCATCATTGAGTCATAAAATTCACTGGGTGATCTTGGTCAGTCACTTTCTCTCTGCCTGACGACCTACATCACAGAGTTGTTTTGAGGATAAAGGAGGGAAAGCCATGCATGTTGCTTTGAGCTCATTGGAGGATGGGTAGAATATGAAAGGAAAGGGATAAAAATGTATAAGTAGTTTGATACTCTACCTATGGTATGGGTATGTAGTTCGTAGGGCACATGTAGCCATCAGGGCCCCATTTTTTTATTTTTTGTCAACAGGAATTGAACAAGAGCCCAGTCAGAGAGCCAGAAACATGGCAAAATTGCTCCCCATTGGGAGGCTCATTTTTTTCAGGGAGACCTTTGGAGTCCTGGGGGCTAGTGTGGTCCTCTAGCTTCCAACATTTGCCCACCACTGATCTAACCAATACACTGGCTTTCATAGCAGCTTTTCCTTTATTTTGGATGCAGTGTGCGTGTGTGTGGTGGGGCATGCACATTAACAATTGTGTTTGCTCATGCCCTACAGTCTTTTCTGGCTGTGTTCCGCTCACTCCCCTCCCTGGAGAAGACTGTGGAGAAATGCCTTATCTCGCTGAGTTCCTGTGCCAGCCGGTTCCGGGTGCAGCTCCACTGCAAATATGGTGAGCTCTGCTGAGGCGTGTTGCAGCCTGAATGGGAAGTGGACTACCCTGGAAAGCTGTGTGTGTGTGTGTGTGTGTGTGTGTGCAGTTAGTTGAGAGCAGCTTTGGTGCGCTAGAAATCTGAGTGTAGAAATTGTCACCAGCAGTTCAGGAACCCTCCAGACTGCTAGTACTGAATGAGAAGGGTGGCCCCTATGAGAGGCTCCAAATGCATTTGGAGAAAACTGTGACAGACAGGAAAAGGGAATTTAGGGAGGGCCAGTTGTCAGAGTCACAAGCCCTTTACTTCACAACCCTTTACTTCATGGTGCCTGGAAGTCAAAGTGGGGGATATATGGCCTGCCTACAACTCTGCGCAGCCCTATCCAGCATGGCAAACAGTAAGGAAATGTGGCAGTTTTAGCCCAGCACACACCTGGAAAGACAAAGGTTCCCTAACCCTGCCTTCAAGAGTAAAGCGCCACAGAGTGCTCACAGAAATGTTGGAGTAAGTCTCCTGGTGAGGATTGCCAGGAGGCCCAAATGCCGATTGCATTCCTTCTTACCGCTGGGGGGTGGGGGTGGGGAGAAATTGGGGATGAGCACTGGCTGGCATCTATAAAACAGCCATGGCAAAACTTTACACATCCTGTCAAACCTCTGCCCACCCTTGGGGCCTTGTGGTTTAGGGAATGCAGCCCATAACATTGTTTCTCTAAAGCAACATTCATGAGGGGTTTCTCTCCATATGAGTAAAATCACAGTGGGTCTGTTCTGAGGGTTTTGAAATCCAAGGTGGAGCCGTCCACTGACCCATCATGTTACATTGTATTCACAATGTGTTGGTGCCTGAAGCAGAAAAATCCCAACAAATATTTCTCTCACTGCTCTGGCAGTAAGAATAAAATAACAATAAATTAAACTAAAACTTTGCTGCCTTAGACAGACATGGCTATGTCCTTGAATATCTCAACATAAAAAGATGTATTAAATCCTGTAGCACTTTAGAGACTATAGGGGCGGGGCGAGATTTCTAGCATAAGCCTTTGTGACTCCATTTCATCAGTTTGCTACCTTTTTCATTTTACTGTGCAGCTCTTCTGCCTGAGGCAGCTATCTCACTCAGTCTAATGGTAGAGCCAGCTGTGCATCATATGAAGAGATAGTGGGGCTCTGCATTAACCCTGGTCTGCCATTGTTGTCCTGTTGGCCCAGTCCCTACATTTTGGTGACTTGGAGAAAAAGCTGAAATGGTGGAAGCTTGTTGCATGCTCATAGGCTGTCTCTCTCTCACACACACACTCCATGTGCTGAAACCTTACACAGTTTAGGATTCATGCATTCAGCAAGTTTCTTCCCTCCAGCCTTTCTCCCAGGCCGTGGACAGCCTGATGGTGACAGAATGGAGCAAATGTGCATGGGCCTCCTATCTTTCCATGTGATTGCGAGCCATGTGGAGTAGTAGAGCTTAGGATGTATAGCTGTTGTGGTTACAAGTCTATGTTGAAAGTGATGAATATGTACCACAAAAACCGACTGATATAAAAATGAATATAATGAATGTAAATGAATAAATGTATCAAATAAATATCACATACAATGATATATATGATAGGTATCCTGTAATTGCAATGTACCACTTATCCATAGAATGACAAACCTAAAGGTACCCCATGCAATATGCTGGTAGCAAAAAATCAAAGTCCATGCTAGGAAAAACGAAATAAGAATTAAATATAACTGTGTCAGTACATAATACACAAGAATATCCCACAGAATGAGGAGGAGAATATGGAATGCTCACCCTGAAGAATATGTGAAAACTCCAGTTGGAACAAATCCACAGGTAAGGGGAATATAGCAAATCCAAAATTGCCAGTTAACTGATAATAAATTATAGATGGTGGTACGACCATGCTAGAAATTCTGGAATTGTTTCAATGCCCTCTTCCTCAGACAATTCCTCCATATATTAAGTGTGGTAGATCTTCCTCACTTTCCTGTGCTGTTGTGAATTAGGTGGTTACAAGTCTGCCACCAAGGAATACCCTTTTCAAATGGTATCAGCTCACCATAGATAAGCCCATTCCAGGCTAGAGCCCATATTCATTGTGATAAATGCATTTATTTGTACAGTTGTCCCTCCGTATCCACAGATTTAAGTATTCACAGCTTGAAAATATTCTTTAAAAAATAATAATCCAAAAAGCAAACCTTGATTTTGCCATCTTGTATAAGGGACACCATTTTGCTATGCCATTGCATATAATGGGAGTTGAGTATTCATGGATTTTGGTATCCATAGGGGGTATCCTGGAACCAAATTCCAGTGAATATGAAGGGACAACTGTATTTCATTCTGCCCTGCTGGACAGAATATAAAAAGTTTATGTCTGTAATCATAATCACTGTTTGAAAGACCTATAGCCATTTATTCTGAACTGTCACTTTTCACTTTTAAAACTACAGTAAATAATGGTGTATCATGAATTAGTGAAGGCTTCTTAATTTATTTGTACGTGACTGCATGCAATTGAAGCAGACATCTGTTTATTTTACTTGGTGGAAAGAAGACAGAAGAATCTGAGACATGCGAGAAGCCAGAATAGTCAGAGTCTGTGCTACTTGAAGGTCTTGCTTTGACATGGCAGGGACAATGTACTTAGAGGACTATCATTTGGGGTCATGTAACCTCAAGATATTTATTTCTCAAAATATTTCATATGCGAGTTTTAATTCACTCACACTGTGAATTAAATTAATTCACACACCCTGCCCCACACCCTGGGGCCATTTCAGGCCACCAGAGAGGGAAAACATCACTGTCTTCTTCCTCTCCTGCTCTTCACATCTTTAAGGATGACCCTGTGGGGCTCAGAGTCTCTGGAGAGGCAAGAAAGTCCCGGGGCCATTTCCCACACACACTCTGATTGCCATTCCCTCCCCACACAGGTGTTGTCAAGACCCATGACTTGCCATTCCAGGAGTGTGAATCCCTGCAAGCTGACTTTGACACAGGCCAGTGTGCCCATGCTCTGCGTGCCCCTCCCAGGTGGGACCTTGATGTGGTTGGCAGTGGGTAATTGCAATGGAGGCAGAAGGACTCAAGCCAACTGGATAAAGGACTTTAAGACAGACTCCTAGAGTCTAGATGCATGGTGGTTCCCCTTGCTCACCCACACAGCAGATAATCTTACAGTTTAGCTGCCATGGCACAAGCATGAATATCTGGGGGAGGAGAAAATATGTATCCTTTTTTTTTCCTTTCCCCCAGAGAGGTTTCCTGGATTTCTGGTTTAATGCCAAATGATGAGTGTGGGAAGCTGCTGTGTGGGCATAATGATGGTGAAAGCTGCGATGGGGGCGAGCAATAGATGCTTTGTACAGGCTGTCTTTAGTAATTGAATAGGGACAATGAGTAGTAAGTGCAGGTGCAAGCTGGGGTTTTCAACCATGAAATTTGCTTCCCTGTTCATCCCTGCCCCTCCTTCATCCAATTCAGGCTGTTAGCGGATGCTGTGGTGCATTTCCCACTGACTTTGGCTGAGGTGACTCTAGTTGCCAGCCCTGCTGGGAAGGTGAGCTTGCGCAGTTACCTGGAAGAAGAGACAGGTGAGTTTCCTACCTTCCCAGCTCCCGCTTATCCCCACAGCCTGCCAAGATAGCTGAGATGTCCTTACCCTGATGTGGGTAGCAAGTCCCTGGCATGGAGGTTTCTGCTTAGCAGGCCACAGGCTGTAACGGCCTTGTTGCTTCCCCTTTCCCCTTTTTGGCAGTACTGTGAAACAGACACAGAAGAGGCCACAGGAGGAGAGCATTTTATAACCATGATCTCTTCCTCAGAGGTGAGCCGGACAATGGTGACAGAGCTATGCTTGAACAAAGATGAGTTCCAGGCTTTCCACATTAAGCAAGAGGCACAAGTCACTTTCTGCCTCAAGGAATTCCGAGTATGTATGCTCCCTGTTCCTTGCCCTAACTGGAGAAAGGGTATCTTTGCTATTCCTGATTTGTTTCCCCCCATCTCTCCCCACCCTGTTCTTCTCTCACAGGGTCTTCTGAGTTTTGCAGAGTCATCAAATCTTCCCCTTAATATCCACTTTGACACCCCTGGCAGGTAGGCCTTCACTAGAGAAGTTCGTGGTGTCTAAATGGAGCCTCCACATACAGTGGCAGTGTGCTTGGAAATACTGCCCTCATGCCTTGCCTTTGCACTAAGTAGAGGCATCTGGCTGGCCACAGTGGGAAACAGGATGCTAGACTAGATAGTCTTTTGGCCTGATCCAACATGTTGCTCATAGGTTCTTAGGAAGAGCCATCTTGGTTTTTCTGTCCTGAAAATAGCTTGTGGGCAGCTTTCCTATATCAGTTTCCTGCCAAGGATGTGATTCTTGGGTTAGATTTGCAGGTGATATCTTACCACTGGTAATTTTTCTTTGGATTCCCTCCTAGCCCCCAAACCTGTGTCTTTTGTCATGCCCTTATTGTCTCCTTGCAGACCAGCTATCTTTACTGTGGAGGATGCTGTGCTCGAAGTGCACCTGGTCTTGGCCACACTTGAAGAGCCAGAGAGCTCCAGTTCCCAAATGACTTCCTGGTAAGCAAGATTTCTAGTGTCTGCCCTGCACAGAGGCAGACATGGAGTGGGCTGGAGTTGAGGGGACAGTGACATAGGAGCTGTCTCTGTTTGACTTATCAAAAGGATTAAAGCTGTGTTGCTGGTGTCAATTTGTAATAGGAACTTTTGTTGCCCATTAAGCAGCTCTTCCTCTCATTACCCAGTCCCAAGCTGCCATTTTAGCAAATTATACATGGTTACCTTGGTTACTCTTGAAATTGCTCTGTATCTCAGGGTTATAATGAAGCATTTTCTGGCATTGTTAGCTCCATTTTCCTGTCATTGTAGCTTAAATAATGGGTGAGAGGTAGAGAGTGTCAAATATTTCTGTTTGAGATCAGGGCTTGCTTAACAGAAACATGGTCAGGTCTATCTCAAGACAATCGTTTCCTGGGATTGGCAGAGTGCCTCTTCTAAGCAGGTGGCACTTCACGCTCCCTCACAGGTCTGCTGCTATTTCTTTCCGGCCAGCACTCCCAAGCCCCTTGCCCCTGCGTATGACTTCACCAGCGATGACATTGATGACTACATGATAGCCATGGAAACAACATGTGGTGGCCCAGCAGAGACCGAACAACCTCCCAGCCCCACCTTCCCTATGAGGCACACCAGTTCAGAGGCACAAGAGTCAGACAGTGATCATGAGGGGACTGTCCCTGGCACACCACCACAAAAAAGGGTACGTACTAAAGGGCCTGCTGCAGCAGAGCCATATTGGTCAGAGCACAGGTGCAGAATGTGGCCCTGCCAATCTGCTCTTTCATAGTTCTGGTGGGTACATGTAAAATGATTTAAAAGCTACCTGAATACATGAAGCAAAAATAGGCATTCATTTTAGTGTAGGAAGAGATGACTGTCACAGCACAATTTTACAGTGATATTAACGTGTGCATCTGCAGATTTTCACCAGATGGTACATAACTGAATTTTTCATAGGTACCTATTAGCAATGAAGCTTCCATGGTTGCTCTGGTATAGTTATAGGTTGATTCGCAGTTCCATTGAAAGAAATGGGACTTCAGTCACCTACAGCTAGGTGGTTCTCTGGCTCTGCCGACTAAATGTGATTACTAAATGTGGCTGGAACATAGCCATTAAGTACATAAAAAATTCCAATGGCAGCACTTGTGCTTCATTCATTTTACTGCTGCAAAATCTGGGCTTTCAAACTTGGAAGGGTGCGACAGAAACTGTACATTTGGGAAACAGTGTTAGTTTTGGAGTGGTTGAGAGGAACATGGAGAGTATGTTACTAGCTGCATTTTTTAGGCATTTATGTATTTTTATTTGTTCCACTTTGCCTCAACCTAGACAGTTTTACTTATTCATCTGATTCTAGTGTAGGAACACCTTAAAAGTATTCTTTGTAAACCATATCATTTTTTAGACCTTTTTTCACCTATGGACTCCTTGTTTCTTTTGCAGTTCCGGTCATTGTTCTTTGGGTCAGTCCTGAGCCAATCGCAGTCCTTGGCCAACTCGCATTCCAGCCAAGAGGTGCTGGCAGAAGACAGTGAGGGAGAATCATGAGAGACATTAACCCGCCCCCCCCACCACCACCACCGCCACCATTCCCCAAGAGGCATAACTGAACAGCTCCTGCTAGCAAGGAGCTGTTTCAGGCTCGGTGGGTACTCTTCTGGCTCCCTGCACAATCAAACCAAAGAGCTTTCCCTACTTGTAATTCATTTTATTAAAGTAACCAAGCAGCTTGTGTATCATGGAGAAAAACCCTGACAGTGTATACTGAGAGTCTATTCCAATATGTATGTACACAGTGGTTGCCATCCTGTTAGTGGCATATATGTAGGTGTAAATTAACCCCACACCTCCCTGTGTCTATTGTTGTTGTCAAGTTGATGTTTCTTCACACCGCAGTGACCAAAGCACCCCCTAACCTAATGTAGAGCCACTGAAGCCTCACTCCCATAGTAATTTCTACCTGGAGAGCAGGAGCAATCACAGAAGTGTGGCTATGTACCCATAGCCAGATACAAAATTATTACATCAGCCTCTGAGACCCTGGTGGACCTCAGTGGATAATATAATCAGCTTGCATCTGGCTATGGGATACAGATTCTTCTGCAATCCTGTTCTCCAAGCATGGAATGGCTGCAAGTGTGTGCATGTGTGGTGGTGGGGGTAGCAGCTCTACAATGCATCGGGGAGGGGGGAATAGTAAATGGTCTGGTGTAGTTCCAGGCAGGGAACTACTGTGCAATATTGAGCCATGCAGGATTTTCCCCCCCAAGGAATTTCACTTCCCTTTCAAAAGAATAAACAGAGTAGCAAGCTTTTTTGACTGTGATGCTAATTACAATGAAGATCCACTTTATTGCTTTCCTAGCATGAGCCAGCATTCTTCTCTTCCCATGCAATTAGTTTTAATTGTTGAACCTATCATTAGTTGTAAGCTATCTGTGAATTAGAACTGAAGCATGGAAGGTGAGGAAGAACTAACCAAGAGTACAACTTTTTTTACCCTTAGGGCAGCTGTTTTTACTCCACCTCTTAAACATGGAGATGCTTGAGAAAGTACATTTTGAACTGCTGATGCTTTACAAAGGCTGTTCTAGCCACCTTGGGTCCCACTTTGGGAGAAAGGAGGCATATAAATTAATTAAATAAAAATACCACAGTAGTGTCTGCTTACAGTGCAGATGTCCTGTTAATAGATGGAAGTCAAAAAGCACACACCCCATTATAAAGTAGGGGTGATCGTCAGCTTCCACAAGCCCCAACCAGCAAAGTAAAGGATTTTGGGAACTGTGATCTAAAATGTCTGGAGGGCCAGATGTTCTTTACTCTGAGTTTAAAGCATCACCACCTGGTATCCTGCCTTAAAAATGCTGTTTGTTATCCAAATGCACATGAGGCCAGGATGGGAACCACAGCTTGCCCAGATTGTTTCTGGGCGTCCCTTCCAGCAAAAATTGAGTCATTCTGCTCTAAAACAAGGTGCAGGGGGTTTGTTTTAGTGCTGGGGGCAGGGAGTATATGCATCTTATGAAAACTAGAAGTGAACCTGCAGTCACCTTTGATTTTGCCAAAATATGGGGAAGCTCCATTTCTAAAGGGGTGTGTGGCAATTAGGCTCCTGGGGCCTACCCACTTGTGCTGTGAGGGTGTCAGTTGCCCGTAGTGAAATGTCGGTTCTTGGGAGCTATTTAGCTTTATCCTGCTGGAGCTTTCCCCAACTCAGCACTCTCCTGCTGTGCTGTGCTGTAATTCCCATTGCCCATATCCAGTCAAGGAGAACTAGGCAAGGGTGGGAGATACAGTCCAAGAGTACAGGTTGGGAAAGGCTGTCCTCTTGCACACTGTTTCCTGCCTTCCTTTTTGGTTCAAAAACTCCAAATTGCTGCAGGATTGCCTTGGCTCCATGCTAGACCTAATTCCTACAAACAGCATTAGCAGCTGATACCGTGCTGTGGCTTGGGATTTAACTAGAGCTTAAGCAAGCAACAACAGACTGATTCACATAAAGGAGGCAAGGGCATGAGATCCTTTAAACAGCTTATAGAACATGGGGGAGGTGTTAGGTAACTATGCTAGGAATACTATGCGCCTAGGACTGAAAGGTAGCTTTCAGTCCTTCTGCACCAGAATGACCCCACTATGACATGGAGTGTATGCAGCATATTAGTACCCCCCTCTTCTATGGTCCTTTACATTGAGCCCTTAGTCTCAGTGAGTTGAGACAGGGAAACAGGGACTCTGAAACAGGGATGGGGAACCTGTGGCAACTTGGATGCTCTTGGAGTTCCACCTCTCCTTAGTCCCAGTCAACATGGCTAATGGCCAGGGGAGGTGGCGTTTTACTCCATTCTCTAGAAGACTAGAGGTTTCCCACCCCTGTTCAAGATGGATCTTTAGAGTTCCTAATGCCAGTTAAGGAACTTGTGCAACGTACACTGGTGATTGTCAGAGCTACCAAGTGATACTTCCAGGGGTTGACTTATCACTGTCTGTTACTGCATGCCTCAGCAGCAGTGTGTCTTCTATTTGCAACCAAAGGGAAGGAGTGTAAAAGACAGATGATGGTCAGTGGAAAGGAAGAATTCAAAAGAAACAAACTGAATGGGAGAGGTCAACTATTTCAGCATGCAAGAATACTGTGGAAGATGATCACTGGCACCTGGAAAGCAACCTCATATGGCAAAGAGGGCTAGTCTGTAGGATAAGGATAGAGCAACCTTTGGCCCACCAGTTGTATTTTAAACTATAGCTCCCACAATCTTTTATTACTGGCCAGGCTGGCTGGAAGCTGAAATATGAACATTCACCATCCCTGTTGTACAGCACATTCAGAGCTGCTTCAAAGGAGTCAGCAGTGGTCCTGGTTAAGGGATTTTAGAAGACTGGACAGGGAAGGGCAGAATATTGTTGAAAGATGGCACAGTGAACTTTAAGTTGATTACTACACATAGCTAGCCTCCTGCTTCTGATCAGAACTGCCTGCTTTTTCTGATTTAGACACATGCCCCTCTGCTCCACTGTTATTATTCTCCACCTAAAGGTTGTTACACCAAAAGCCAAGCTAGCCTTGTGCCTTGGCTAGCACTATTCTAACTGCTGGAGAGAAGGAAGTTTTAATATTCAACAAACACAAATTATTCTCTCCCTACCCCGAGCAAGCTTCATGTCCACTGAAACAGCAGGCCAAAGCAGCAAAGTCCCTCTAATGACAACATAAAAAAGAGATACACTACCCTGTCCTGTATCAACAGAAGGCCTTATGAAACTGAACGCAGAGATGAGTCCAGAATGAGCCTGTATCTTCTCCCCAACCCCACCCCTAATTTTCTCAACACTTCAAGAATAAGGTCAGTCTCATCTTCTAAACATTTTTCTCACCCCAACAGTCAAAAGACTCAGGAACAATGCACAGTTTCTCTGCAAGGGCAGGCTGCTATCATATCCTTGCTCCTTTATGACACCTCCCTCCTTCACTCACACCCTTCCCCAAAATCATTGTGTTCCCATGCCACAGGGGATAGCTAGTCCTCAACTTGCTGTCTCACAAGTCAAATCTTAAAAGGAAAGAAATATGCCCTCTGTCAACATGGAAAGTTCCCCCCGTGTCCCTTCCCTCACTCTATCTCCCCAAAACAATAAACAGGAGCAGCTATGTAAGAATCTTACACGTTTATTCAAAAAGATGTAGTACCCCCCATGGGGGAGAGGGGAGCACATATCAGGACAAAGTTGGCAAAAAAGTCAATCAAAAATACCCCCAAAAATAAAGACATCCCCTATTCCCAGGGGAGCAGAATTTTTGGTATTGAATTCTTATTCAGACATTTAAAAAAAATTACATGGCTGGGCCCTGGGGAGATAGGCAGCCGCTGTACAGTGTCACCGCTACGCAAGACAGCCTGGGCCCCACACCTACAGCTAGGAAGGGGGGACAAGCAGGGCTAGTTACTTCTTGGCTTTTGCCGAGTTGCGTGGTGGAGTGACTGGGCGTCCTCCCGGGTTCAGGCCACTGAACTGGCCATATTTGCCCTTGTTCTTGTCAGCTGGTTTCAAGATCTGTAGATGTAGAGGAATGGGGGGGGGGGGAAGAGAAGAAGAGATGAACAATTAGATTATGGGGAAGGGGATTAAGCATCACTTTTTGCAACCCAACCTTGGGGTGGGGTGGAGGTAATTCCATTTAGGCATCATGTTAACAAAACTTTCAAAGTGATGAAATTGAGCCAAACCCTTTGTCAAGATTTCAGCTCATGATGAATGCAAAAATTTCATTTCAACTCCAGACCAGGGCAGCTGGGAAAACAGTGCCATACAGCCTTTGGCTTAATGCTTTAATCCCCATCCCGTTATAGCAAAGCTTATGTACATGCAATTGCATTTGCCCACATCCATTCCTTGGTACTTTTTCCGCTCCCTCCACTGGTTTTAGGTTGTAAGCTCCATAAAGACAGGGATCTGGCTGCTTCAGAAGCACCATAAATATAAATGGCAAAGCACCAACACTCCACCCCCAACAATAAAAAGCTACTGATTTAATTTGGGGGTTTTGGTTATGCTGCCTGGCTGGAGACTGGCTCTAATTTCTACATACAGGTGCTTTGTTTTTTCTGAAGATACTAAGGAAAAATAGGGGAAGCAAAACCCATCAAATGACACTGGAAGTACAGAGGCCTGATTTGGGCATTTCGAAAATCCAAGATAGGGAAGTGTCTTCCAGCCCTGCTTCCTCCACTCCAGACTTCTCCACATTGACAAGGAAGATCTGATGGGAAAGCAGTAACTTACACCAAGTGAACATAGTACTCCATACAAGCTCAAATGCACAGAATACCATAAAATACAGCTCCAGTTTGGCTTCACATCTTGCCTAGCAACATGGGGAGGTCTGAGTTGGGGAAGACATGTCCCTGGCTCCCCTCCATTTCCCAAACCTCCAAACACAGAGTGAAGTGGACAATGCATTTTGGTAAAGACCTTTCTAAAGGGCCATTTAATGGGATGCTGCCTACTAGCATGCATTTGGCATTTTACTATACAGGTTGAATATCGCTCATTCAGACATCCAAAATACTACAAAATCGAAAATTATCCACATGGGTGGATGAAATAGTGACTTTTGCTTTCTGATGGTTCAATGAACACAAACTTTATTTCATACACAAAATTATTAAAACTACTGTGTATAAAATTACTTTCAGCCTATGTCTATAAGTATATATGAAACATAAATGAATTTCATGTTTAGACCTGGGTTCCATCTCCAAGATACAGTGGGTCCTTGGTATCCACTGGGATTTGGTTCCAGGACCCCCTGTGAATACCAAAATCCATGGATACTGAAGTCCCATTACAGTTGTCCCTTCACATTCACATGTTTCACATTCATGGTTTTGCATGTTCATGGTCTGTAGCTGCTGCTCAACTCCAAGACCCCATCCTCCTCCTCCTCCTCCTCTTCCTCTCCCTCCCCTCCTGGCAACAAAACACTCCAGTTTGCTTTCTTATCTAGCACCAAAACAGCACTGCCAATTTAAAACACTCAGCAAGGTTGTGTTGTTGGCAGGGCACAGGGAGGGAGAGCTGGGGGGGGGGAGGTGAGTGTAGGTGAAGGGCGTGATTTGTGCATCTGGGGGGGTCTGCAGTTGCAACTTTTAGCTTCGGTCTGGGAAAGGAGTGACCTTACTGTTTTAAATGGACACACTGTTTTGGTGCAAGGTAAGAAAGCAAGCTTGAGTTGTCTTGTTGGCAGGGCAGAAGGAGGGAGAGCTGGCAGGGAGGTGAGTGTGGGTGAGGGGCATGGTTTGTGTGCCCAGGGGCAGGTGTTGCTACTGCAGTGGCAGGTATTGGCAGCCCTGTTGGTGGCAGAGGAGTCTACAATACTGTAGTGTAGTATGTATGTTGGGGGCAGGGCTTAACATATTCATGTTTTTTTAACTTTCACGGTGGTGCTCCACCCCTAACCCCAGCAAATGTGAAGGAACAACTGTATATACAATGACGTAGTAAAATGGCATCCCTCACATAAAATAGCAAAATCAAGGTTTGCTTTTTGGATTTACTTTTTTAAAATTTAGAATATTTTGGATGGTTGATTCTGTGGATGTATATGAATTATGTGTATGCAAATATTCCAAAATCGGAAAAAAATCTGAAATCCAAAACGCTTCTGATCCCAAGTATTTTGGATAAGGGATACTCAACATGTATTACAGTAAGAGTTTTCCACAAAGGTCAAACATTGTAGTACCATTTTGAGGCACCAATTCTTTTTTGTTTCCTTTTGCCCAACCTTTAGCCTGGTGGAGAGTACTTTGGAGCTCAAAAGCCTGATCATGCTTTTGAAATTCTGATTGTAGTTGGGTTTTTTTTAATGTAATTATCATTCTTTGGCTTTTGGTTTCCATATCCAATCCCTCCTGTAATGGCATGGAATTTAGAAGACAACTACAGTCGTCCCTCCACATTCGTGGAGGTTAGGGGTGCAAGAACCCCACAAATGTGAAAAAAAGCAAATAAAATACACCTCCCCTTGCCTACCCGCAACCCCCCCTTCCAAAATGATGATGGGGCTTTTGAAGCCTTGTAGCCACTTCTCAGCCGCTACCCTGCCCTCCCAAACCTGCTCTCCACTCCAAACAGAGCAAAGCCCAGGGAGGGCGAGGAGATTGGGTCTAAAGCACCCCCTCCTTACTCTCTTGGGGCTTGGCTCTCCATTTCAAATGGAGGCAAGCCCCAGGAAAGTGGGGAGGGGGTGCTTTAGATCCCATCTCCCCACTCTCCCTGGCTTAGCTCTGTTTGAAGTGGGGAGCCACCCCGAGGGAGCAGGGAGATCGGGTCTAAATCGCCCCCCTCCTTGCTTTCTCCATTTCAAATGGAGGCAAGCCCCAGGAGAGTGGGGAGGGGGCACCTTGGCTCCCCACTCCAAATGTGGCGAAGCCCCTGAGGTAGAAGGAGTTCCCTCCCGGGGAGGGGGAGGAGAAGGAGGAGAAACCACAAATACAGTACTCAAAACCTCGAACGTCAAAGCCGCGAATGTGGAGGGATGACTGTAATTGGAAAGTAACCCCCTCCCCCGGCACTTGGCTACACCATGTAACAGGGATACAATCTTGATACAGTAGCCATTGCAGAGATTCAGCAAAAAAAACCCTGCAAAGATCTTTCCAGCAACTCCCACCGAGCATAGCCAGTGAACATGCAGGCTGTGGGATTTAGGGAGTTGGGAGTCTAAAAAGTAACCTTTCTAGCTCTGCTTTGGCATCTAACACAGGATAATGGATCACTGACATCCCAGCTTGCTTGCTTTTTTCTCTTGTGTGCATGCTCTATCAATCTTTTTTAAGGCATCTTTCCTAGTCATTATAACAGAGATGGTACAGAAAGCAATCTAGATCTACTGATATATCACAGATGACTTGCAAGTGAATGGGCTAGAGTTACCTGTTACTCAGGGGTTAAAAATAGCAGCAACAAAATTACACACACACCTCAATAGGGTGAATGGATTTTTGGTGAGCTCTGCTCAGTGCTGGTACTCTCAACAAATTCCCAGGCTAAGGGGTTTTTTAAATGTACATGTACTTTTTTTTAATGGGGTGTGAAGGGCACCAGCCTCTGGATCTCAGGATGCTCGTAAAACACAAAACAGACCTCTACCCACCCTAGGCTTACAACTAGAAGACATTCCCAAAGTGAAGAGTAATTCTAACAAGCGGTGAGGGGATGGCTGAACAGGATCCCATGCTCAACAGTCTTTACCTGGAAGGAGCACATAAGAGTCTCGTCCACGCTCATCATTGCACCAGCGTTGTCAAACTCGCCGCAGTAGTTTGGGGCAGAAAACAGCGTCACCAGCTGCCTCTTGGCAAAAAACTCATACCCATCTTCTACCACCTATGGTTGAAAATGGGTAAGGAGGAGGAATCATTAGTGAAGTCACTACACAAACCCATTCGCACCCTCCACTGATGCTCTGCTTTCCCACTGTTCAATCCCTCTAGTTTTTCCACAAAGCTTACCACTGTGGAACTTCTCCAAGCTCTATACTACTGTGCTCTCAGCCTTTGCAACTACCCTCCCTGCAACCACCAGCAGCCTCAGTTTCAGTAACAGGAAGAAAATGTTGAGATTTTTTTAGAACAAAAATGACAATATGCGTATTGTCATTTTTGTTTTTAAAAATTCTATAATATTTTCTCCCTATTACTGTAACTGAGGCTGCTGGTGGTTGCAGGGAGGGTCCTTGGGAAGTATCTCCACCTCTTGAGCTGGCCACCTATTCCGAGTCCTGGATTTCCCAACTCGCACATTACATGCAGATATCTCCCACCCACCAAGGATGTGGTTTTGCCACCCCTCCTACTCCCCACAGCCCGCTTGGTGCGCTAACCTGGTGTGCTCGACAGATCAGGTCCAGGTCATGTTTGTGGAGAAATTTGGCGACAACTTCTGAACCAAACGTGAAGGAAACTCCACGGTCATTCTCACCCCAGCCCTGCACGTCTTTATCGGGATCAGACCAGAGCAGATCACAGAGCAGACCCTGGTCGGGCACATCTGTGGGTCTCATGATCCGCCGGATCTGTTCCATGGACTGGAGGTCAGGGGAGAGCCCTAGAAGACAAGATGGATGCCATCAGACTGCCAAGCAGGAGCAGGATGGTAGTGATACCCCATCAACCCAATCCATACACTCTCTTCTTAAGTAAGCCCATACGTATGCATCCCTTGCCTTATGCTATAAGCTTCTCCGCAACTCCATAGGTTCATCATGCAGACTTTTATCCCTCTGCTCCATTAGTAGACCTCTGGCCCATTTGTAAAGAGCACTGAAATGGGCTTGGATTTGGGAGATCCAAGTTCACATCTCAACTCAACCGTGAAACACAGTGCACCCACTGGGTGAGTCACTGACAGCCTGATCTACCTCACAATACTGTTGGGAGGAGAAGTGGAAAGAAGGAAAGCAACGTAGGCCACCTTGAACTCACTGGAGGAAAGGAAGGACATAAAAGTGACTATGAAACAATAAAAGCCAGTGTGGTGTTGTAGTTTGCTGGCCAAGGGCTCTGGAAGACTAGGGTTCAAATCCCCGCTTGGCCATGAAAACCCACTGGGTGACCTTGAGCAAGTCACACTCTCTCAGCCTTAGAGGGAGGCAGAGGCAAACCTCCTCTGAACAAATCTTGCCAAGAAAACCATGTGATAGGTTCACGTTGGGGTCACCATAAGTTGGAAATGACTTAAAGGCACACAACAACAACAGCAGCAACAAAAAGCTTACATTTCTATACATAAATGACTGGCTAGAACTAAGAGCAAGTGATCTCCAGTAGTAAAATGGGAAACTGCAGCTAAAGGAAAATTCTCTACAAAGGTTGGTCTTGTGTTATTTGCTTCTCTGCCCAGCCTCTTGGATTCCTGACCTGGAAAATATTAATATTAAATAGCTGCCACTGACCCAAACTTAGTTTAGCCCTGCTGGCTGGTTTTAGCAATGCGTCAGAATTCTCTCTCCAGTGTGAAGCAGATGTCAGTTTTACTTCTAAAAGCAAGTCATGACAGCTCACCAAGATTACAAGAGCTAGTTGGCTCTCCTCCCCCTCGTAGCCACCATTTGCACCAGACTCCTCCTGTTCAATTTTGCAGACTACAATAAGAATGGAAATCCTATAGGCTTGCGACCCATCTGTCTCTCCTTTCAACACATTGTAAGTGGGTCCTCTTTCTTATAATACCAAAACAAACCTAGAAATGTGCAGCCCTCTGGATATTGTTAGACTGAACCTCTCATGATCCCTTGCTTGGCTGGATAAGAATTTTGGGATTTGCAATGGCAGATGAAGGACCACATGACTCTGGCCACACTCCTGATGTAGAACTCTGCAACAGTCTATTGTAAAAAGATTGCCTTAGAATTGGGAAATTGCAAGGGAATGGGTGTATGTGTGCACTGCCCACCTGCAGGATCCCCTTCTGAATTGCTGCATGTCTAAGAAGCATTTGCCATGTTTCTTTGGCCGCCAGATTGTTTTAACCCCAGGATAGGCCTTCCCCCCACCCTTTCAGGAAATAACACAGTTGGTATTTTTAGTTCAAAAAAGTTTTTTTACAAAAAAAATGGGGAGGGGGGAAAGAATCCTTGTTGGCATAAAAATGGTAATAGAAAATGGCATGTGAGCTGTGGGCTGCACTGTGCCCGCCCTGGCCTTCAGGATATTTTCTTTCACTTTAGCTTTTGCCAGGTTTTATTCTGCCCACTCCCAAGGAGGGCTGCCAAGATCCCCAGACCCTCAATATCCAATCCAGGTTGCCTGCAACATTTGTTCTTTTCCTATTTACACAGATTGCAAGCCATCTGGACAGGCTCTATGACACTTCAGTCTCTTTGACAGTGCCTTCAGCATGCTTGGCACCAAGAATGGTAGTAGCGCTGTCTGTCTTTCTCTCCATCCCACCCCCTCACCCCATAACCCTTCTCTTTTCTTGAGCTGGCCCACCTCCATGGCAGCAGAAAATCTTCTCATCAACAATGGCAGCAATAGGCAGGCAGTTGAAACAGTCTGTGAAGGTCTTCCAAAGCTTAATGTTATAGCGCCTTTTACCTGTGAAAAGGGGGGGGGAAGGGTTAAGAAGAAAGAAGGCTGTCTGAGTAACCACTTTCCTGTGAGAAAGCAGCCACAAATCTTGTATTGGTCATTGTAGCATAGTAGTTCTGCATGTGAAAGTATACTATGTTGAGCCTTTTACCACTGGCTGGACTTACTACAGAGCCATATGATCATTCAAGCCTGGAGGAGAGTGGGGAGATCACAAAAGCATCTGGCTATGTCTCCATAGTGAGAGAAAGTGATTACATTACATCACTTGCGGAGGACCACTGGGGTCCTCCAGAGAACTCAGTGGCTGGGGTAATCATTTTGCACCTGGCTACAAGAACACAGCCAAACGCTTTTGTGATTGCCTCCCACTCTCCACAAGGCACAGAATGGCCATGGGTGGGGAGCTTCAGCAACTCTTCTGGAAGGACTTTGGTTGCTGCAGAGGGACGAAGGGAATACCTCCACAATGACCAAAAGCAGACATATGCAAGCAGGGCCGGTTTAAGGAATTTTGGGGCCCCCTGCAATGCTTTATTTTGGGGCCCCCATATGTTTATCTCAGGTCAATGTAACCTAACCTATTCACAATACAGGATGCTCAGATTACAGTAGGACCCCTGTATCCATGGATTCATTATCCATGGGACACAAAACAGCACAACTACCATAGAGTCTTCCTAGAAAACCTTTGTCAGATAAGGAGGTCAGCAGGGCCCCCCCTTGGCCTTGGGGCCCCCTGCCAATGCTGATTTGGCAGACTGGTTAAACCGGCCCTGTATGCAAGTATATACATATGCCTGCATATGCCACTAACAGGATGCCAACAGGGGGGGAAATGAAATAAGCTTAGTCAGTCAAAACTGAAAGATACAAGAAAGACACAGACCGTTTCCAACCCAGAACTGCCATGTTGCCTTGATGAACAACCTATAGGCCACATGTGGCCCCTGGTAGCTGGCTGGCCAAAGGTATCATGAACCTCGTTTTCCCACTCCCATGCCTCACACATCCCCATGCAATCATGTCTGGAGTGTTGGCAGGATCTCAACTCTGCTGGTAAATGAGACACGTGGGAAAGAAGAGAGTCCTCCCCAGGCACATTCTTTCTCAAAAGGAATGCTGGGAAGAGAGCAAGGTTAAACTTCCCCTGCAGGATTTCATGCATAGGAGTTGTTTCACTTTCACCCCCATTCCACTGAAATATTGGTCTGTATCACTGGAATAGGTTTGAGCCTCCGCTCCATCCCACCAAACCTGCTGAGGATCAACGGAGAAGGACTGGATTTAACCCCATCCTCACTGCTGAATTTCAGCAGAGTATATGTGTGTGTGAGGCAGCCATGGGAATCGTGGAGTCCTCCAACTGCTGTTGGACTGCAACTCCCAACATTCTTTGCCACAGAATTAGTTGGCTTGGCTGGGTCTGCTGGAAGTTTACTTCAGCAATATCTGGAGGACTACATGCTTCCCAATCCTAGTATAGGGGGAAAGAATGTACATGTATAAACCACCCAGAGAACTGGCTGTGACCCTCTGGGCTGTAAAGATTTGCTTGCGCCTCTTCTATGTGATGGACTCTGGCTCTTTTACTCCCTCCGCCCCACTTAGTTCTAACGAGGAGCTATCCTTGTGCTTACATTCATCATAGAAGCCATAGATGCGGTTGATGCTGGCACACTCGTGGTTTCCACGGAGCAAGAAGAAGTTCTCAGGGTATTTAATCTTGTAGGCCAGAAGCAGGCAGATGGTCTCCAACGACTGTTTCCCTCGGTCAACATAGTCACCCAGGAAGAGGTAGTTGCTCTCTGGGGGGAAGCCACCATATTCAAAGAGTCGGAGTAGGTCATAGTATTGCCCATGGATGTCACCTGTGGAGGTGATGGTGAAAGCAAAAAATGTGAGAAGCAGAGGGAAGATGATAAAACGGGTACACAGTTTGCAGCATTTAATAACACACCACTCTTCTTTCCAAGGTGAGAAGAGCAGAAATTTGGAGAAGCGACCCTTTTGGGACTAAAATTACAGGGTTCCTCCAGCATTGGTCATGTTGGCTGGGAGAATCTGCAATCTTTCAAAAAAAAATAAAGTCAATTTTCCAACTCCTGGAGGAAAGTCAGGGTGCCAACACCAGTCTCCCTTCCCCTGCATATCTTTCCATGTCCTTCTCCCCCTCCTCTCCCCCCAAGAGATTATCATGTGATTCCAGGAGTCAAGTGGGGAAAGTGCCTGATGGCATCCACTTACCACATATCTTGAGTGGGGCTTCCAACTCCAACAGGATGGGCTGGCTCAAGAAGATCTCCCGTGATTTCAGGCACAGGCCCCGGATCTCATTTTCTGTCAGCTGTACATTCTTGCCTGGGCGTGAGCCTTGCACTGCAAAGCAAAACACACATGCTTGCTGACATCCCAAATACCACACCTTTCCTGATGCCTGGTCCTCCACAATGGTTTCGCCCTTGGCACCCCATGCAAATTCTTTTTCTGCCTCTACACTTCACAGAAATTATCACGTCCCCAAAAGGCAGAATGGCGTACTTGGTCTGGAACATGACAAGAGCCATGGGGGAGAAGTACCCTCTTTCAAGGACATGCCAATCCAGCTCCTCAAAGGTCACCCACCCATGACCACCTCCTACACAAGAGGAAACCACTGAGAATACTCAGCATATGGAAGGCCCTAAAGCTATACCACATCTGTGCACTGCTTACTTTAGAGCAGTTTTGCTTTAGCAGCCATGTTACTCACTGCCAGGAAAAAGGGTCAGTGACATTCCTCATTTTCTGCTGCAAGCTTGTGAACAGATGAACTTCAGTCCACCCAGATACCGGTTCACAATTAGCTAGCCAGGAAAAGTCTTTCTTCTCTAAGCATCCACTAAAGGTGCTGGACCACAGTCTTAATTATTCCCAACTAGTCTAGCATATTGAGACATCATCTAGGGCAGGGATCCAGATGTTGCCAACTGCATCTCTCATCAGCTCTAGCCAGACTAGTCTAGAATGATGGATGATGAGAGATGCACTTTAACAACATCTGAAAGGCCACACTATGCCTGTCCCTGTGGAACTCCTTGTCAAGCGAGGTTAGTCTGGCCCTTTTCCTGCTGTCAGGCTTTCAACCACTGACTGGCTGCTGGAGAGGGGGATTCTCAGGAGGGGCTACTGAATTTTAAAAAAATAGTTTTAAAGTTACTTTTAATTTGTTTTAATATTATACCTTGTCTCATGTTTTGACTTACTAAAATTTTGTGATTTCAACTGCATTGCTTTTTAATCTTGCTGTGAGCCAGGCTGAGTCCTCATTTGGAGAGAAAGGCAGAAGAGAAACCCAAATCAATTGGCCAATAATACAGTTCTCATTATCCCCAGCCATGGCTGGCTACGAGTGATGAGAGAAGTAGTAGTCTTGCATATCTGGAGGATGGATAAATCCCCAGCATCAGCCAGCCCAGCACCCTCCAGGGGTCTGGTTAGAAAGTTCATGGCCTCAACATACACAGTACAGCAGGGTTTTTAAAATAGGCATCAGAATAAAGAGTGGAGAAAAGCAAAAGCAGGTGACCTACAGCATTCCCTGCCTTCAGCCATGTTCATGATCAAGAGCACCTTATTGACACAAGCTGAATCAATATGCAAAACTGGGAGGGAGGGGAAACTAATGCTTTCAGGGATGGCTCAGTGCCCCCAGGAAGTCTTCCTTCAGCATTTCGAACAGCCTGACACTGAAAACTAGAGATGTGGAGTGCCGGGGGAGATAAATTATAAACATTTGGGGAAAACAGACCCCTTCCTCCATTGGGGTGAGCAAATGGTAAAGCAAGCAGGCTGAGGTTTTCTTGGCGTTATAGTCCCCAAAAAGGAACTTTTCCACGTTCTGATTGCTACAAACAAATCAGCTTTACCCCATAATCAGTCTGCTGGATTTGAGTTTCTGAAGGAGAGAACAAGGATTCTGTTGGTGTACCACCCACCCCACTGCTCAACAGTCTTCATGCCTGAGCTGGTCTCGGTGGCAGTGCTGGAGTCCCCTCATCTGGTTGTACTGGAGGACTTCAATATCCATGCAGAGACGACTCTGTCAGGAGCAGCTCAGGACTTCGTATCTGCCATGACAACCATGGGGCTGTCCCAAGTAGTATCTTGTGCCATCCATGCTACAGAACACACTCTGGATCTGGCTTTCTCTTCTAGGTAAAATGACAGTATCTGGGTGTGGATGAACTTTCTGTAGTTCCGTTGTCATGGACTGATCACTGCCTGATGGGGTTTAGACTCACTGGGACTTGGAGCCTCTGCGGGGGTGGGGGACCAATTAAGATGGTCTGCCCCAGGAGGCTGATGGATCCAGATCGATTCCTGATGGCTCTTGGGGAGTTTCCTGTTGCCTTGGCAGGTGATCCTGTCAAAGCCCTGGCTGAGCTCTGGAACAGGGAATGGCCAGGCCGGTGGACATGACTGCCCCTAAGTGTCTCCTCCCATGAAGTGGAGCCAAGCAAGCTCTCTGGTTCACTAGGGAGCTGGTGGTGATGAGACTACAGTGACAAATACTTCTCTGACACCATTGCATCTGCACAGTGTCATCCAGCTGAGCTGTCTTGAGTGGTCAGGGGCCTTTTGCATTCTGGCCCACAAGAAGAAAACAAAGACCACTCAATAGCCTGCTGTGTAGAATTTGAAGGACACTTTTTAGATAAAATTGCTTGGATTTGCTCTGACCTGGATGCTGTAGTTGAAGCAGGTCCAGTGGATGTCACCTTGGTGCCTGCTTGTCCTGTATTATAAAATAAGTTTCAACTTGTTCAGCCTGAGGATGTGGACAGGATCCTTGGAGAAGTGAGAACCGCCACATATATACTGGATCCTTGCTCTTCCTGGCTCTTGAAAGCAACCAGAGGCAGGCTGTCCAAGTGGGTGAGGGGAGTGGTGAATGCCTCACTGCAGCCAGGAAAGTTTCCATCCAGCCTAAAAGAGGCGGTGGTGAGGCTGTTACTAAAAAAAAAAAAGCCTCCCTGGATCCCACCATTCTGAATAACTATTGGCCAGTATCCAAAATTCCATTTTTGGGCAAGGTTCTAGAGCGTGTGGTGGCCTCCCAGCTCCAGGAGTTTCTGGATGAAACAGATTATCTAGATCCATTTCAATCTGGCTTCAAGCCTGGTGGTTATGGGACAGAGACAGCTTTGGTGGATGACCTATGCAAGGAACTGGACAGGGGAAATGTGTCCCTGTTGATTCTGCTGGACCTCTCAGCAGCTTTCAGTACCATCAGCCATGGTATCCTTCTGGGCCGCCTCTCTGCGATGGGACTTGGGGGCACTGTTATGCAGTGGTTCCATTCCTTCTTAGTGGGGCAAACTCAGAGGGGGCGCTGAGGGGCTCCTGTTCGATGCCTTGGCTGTTGGCCTGTGGGGTCCCTCAGGGTTTTGTTTTGTCCCCCATGCTATTTAACATCTACATGATACTGCTGGGAGAGGTCATCTGGAGTTTTCAGGTGTGGTGTCACCAATATGCTGATGACTCCCAACTCTATCTCTCCTTCCCATCTGATTCCAAGGAAGCTGTCTCAGTACTTAACCAATGCTTGTTGTCAGTAATGAGGGCAAGCAAACGGAAACTTAATCCAGACAAGACAGAGGTGCTCCTGGTCAGTCAAAAGGCAGATCAGGGAATAGGGACCCTGCCTGTGCTGGATGGGTTTACACTCACCCTGAAATTTCAGGCTTGCAGCTTGGGTGTTCTCTTGGATTCAACTCTGACCCTAGATGCCCAGGTCTCAGCAGTGGCCAGGAGTGCATTTGCACAGCAAAAAGTAGTGCGCCAGCTGTGCCCATTACTTGAGATGCCAGATCTAGCCACGGTGACACATGCCTTGATTACATCCTGTTTGGATTACTGTAATGCACTCTCTGTGGGGCTGCCTTTGGTTATGGGCACAACTCAAAGTGCTGGCCTTGACCTATAAAACCGTACACAGCTTAGGTCCAGGCTATCTGAAAGATTGTATCTCTCTCTACAAACCTGCAAGGGTTTTAAGATCTTCAGGGCAAGGCCCCACCACCATCACAGGCTCGCTTGGTGAGGACATGAGACAGCCTTCTCAGTGGCTGCTCCCACCTTCTGGAACTCCCTCCCTGGGAGGCTAGGCTGGTCCCCTCCTTGTTTTCGTTTTGCCAGCAGGCAAAAATGTTTTTATCTAAGCAGGCCTTTGATGTATAACTGTGCCTGTGCGGCTTTATCAGGGTGTGTTTTTTATGTTGTTTTTATCTGTTTTTTTACTTGGTATGTTTTTAATTGGTTTTAATTGCTTTTAACTGTGATTTTAATTGTTCAGTGAGCTGCCCTGGGTCCCACTTCAGAAGAAAGGCGGAATATAAATTTCACAAATAAATAAATAATCTGAAAGCAACAGTTCCAACACACTTGACGAAACCATCCTTGGGTTTTATCTTCCATGGCTCGCTACCTTGAAGTAATCAAGACTAACCCAGCTCTGACCGAGACCTGTGTATCTTGCAGAGGCCCCTCTCCAGCTGGTTAAAAGCACCACAACCTCTGCAAAGCTGGGTAAACCTGAGCTGGAGGAAACAATGGGCCTTTGCTAAGTACAACTCTGGCAGCCTGACCCTGTGCCCACACTCTGTGGTAACCTCCAATCCCTCATCTGTGCAACAGGAAAAGCAGAGACCCAGTTCCCAAGGGGGTGGAGTCTCCTTTGGAGGTTTTTAAACAGAGGCTGGATGGCCATCTGTCAGGAATGCTTTGATTGTGTATTCCTGCATGGCAGGGGGCTGGACTGGATGGTCCTCGTGGTCTCTTCTGACTCTTTAGGAGATTTTCAGACAACACTGTTATAGTGTTACAATTCCACTTTATTTGCTATGGCTGCCTCCTGTGGGATCCTGGGGTTTGCAGTTTAGGGAGGGGCATTAACAACTCTCAGCCAGAGAGATCTTAGGCCTCACTAAACTATAAACCCCAGAATTTCATAGGAGGCAGCCAGAGCAGTTAAAATGGAATAGTAACACTATAACAGTGTAGTGTGAAAACCTCTTATGTTTCTTTGAGGTGTTTAGGATATATATAGCAAGACTGAAATTTTGTTTATGTATTTATACCAGGTATTGTAGGCTGTATTTCAGAAAAAGGAACTGGTAAAACCACCTCCCAGTATTCCTTGCCTAAGAAAACCTTATGAAATCCACGGGTCACCTTAAGTTGACAAAGGACTTAAAGGCACAGGTATACACACACACACACACACACACACACACATCTGTGGTGGAGCCCCTTCCCCTCTGTATTTGTTGGTGTTACCCTTTCATGGAGATTGGCCAGGAAAAGTCCAATCCACACTAGATCCAGCCGCACCACCACCGGCTGGTTTAGCCTTCTCCGCGGGGTCGACTTGTGCTGCTGCTGCTGCTGCATTGGTAACAAATCATTTTCTAAAAAACGCCTCCTAAGCAAATGCCAAGATGTCCGTTTGGTGCATGGAGATCCCAAGAAAGGCCAGAAACCCGCCCCAGGGCGAAGAAGAACTGGAAGAGCCTTTGGTCGGGCAACCCGGGCCAAAGCCGCCTGCGGGAGCCAGGGGCGCAGAGAGCCGGTTCGACGGGCTCA
Source organism: Gambelia wislizenii (assembly GCA_030847615.1). Taxonomy (NCBI): domain Eukaryota; kingdom Metazoa; phylum Chordata; class Lepidosauria; order Squamata; family Crotaphytidae; genus Gambelia; species Gambelia wislizenii. Next base: position 337,775,927 of record JAUMIR010000001.1, on the reverse strand, counting down.
GGGAACCGCCCCGCCCGCCCCTCCCACCCCACCCTGACCCCCCACACCCACACCCACACCGCCCTCCCCGGGTCCCGCCGGGCCTTTCTTCCCGGGTCCCCCGCCGACCCACGCCTGCGCTCCTCCACCCCGGCGCGGAAGCCAAAAGCGACCGGAGGAGCGGCCTCGCCTGTGCGCCCGGCGCCTTTCGGGCCCCGTGGAGACCGCCCCCCCCCCCAGTCTCGGAAAGGGGCTCCGGAGGAAAGCGGGAGAGTGGGCACAGCACCCAACCCCCCTCCTTTGCTGGGCTCAGCCGCCGCTTTCTTTCGGGGGCGGGGGGCGTTTGAAGGAAAACACCCCAACTCAACCAGTCCCCGCGGGAGGAAACCCTACGGGCCCGACCCTCCCTTTTCCGAGGAGCCGCCCCTCCGTCCTACGACTGCAGAGGGCCCGTTTGGGTCCCGATCAGCCCTCGTTCAGCCCCCGCGCCGAAGAAACGCCGGGGCTGGAGTCGCGTCAGGAAAACACCCACCCACACACACATACAGCCATGGCGGGGGAAGGGGGCAGCAAAGGGCGCTTAAAGGGAGAGCCACCCCACTCCCGGGTCCTGTAGCCACAATATTCACCCCCCGGGGCTTAGAAGAGCCGCCCTGCCCGCGTCAATAAACGCCCCCTCTACCGTGTGTCTGAGAGAAAGAGAGAGAGAAGCCCCCTTGACTCCAAAGGATGGCAGGCTGGTGGCCAGTGGGCGCCTAAGGGGCGCTTCGTCCGCACCCAACATCTTCAGGACTGGCCAGAAGAGGGGAAACGGGGGGAACAGAAGTGGGCTGAGGAGACTCGGCGGGGGCGTCGAGTTGGCGCCGAGTGCCGTGAGAACTCGCAGGGCGAGTTGGCTCCGGAGGGACCTCGAGAAGCAAAGCGGGAGGGCGGCGGTGCGGCGGAGCAGTCCAGCCAAGGAAGGAAGGAAGGAGCCAAAAAGCGCACAACCTCTCCACCACCACCATCACCACCTCTTTTGAGCGCCGCGTGGGAGAAAAAGCCCCCACCCCCGCACCACTCTAACCCCCCCCCCGCCGGTCACAGCCGGGCACACCAAGGTGGGTGGAGGTGCGGGCTGCTCACCTTCCAAGAGGCGCCCGATGATGGAGTCTAAATTGAGCTTCTCGCCGTCCGACATGGCGGCACTGCGTGGAAGAGGAAGGGCCGAGCGCCGGTGGGGGGTTCCTGCCGGGAGGGAAGGAAAGGCCGGCTCGGGCGCTGCTTTTCCTTCTCGCCGAGGAGCCTCCGCCGAAGGCAGCGAGCAGGGGAGGAAGTCGGGAGCGCACCCAGGGCCTCGCCGCCGCCACCACCACCTACAGGCCGGAGGGATCAACGCGGCCCGGAGCGCAAGCCTCTGCCGCGATTGCGCCGCCCGAGGAAGAGGGCTGGGGCTGTGCTGAGAGGAGACCCCGAATCCACAGACGGGGGAGTGTGGGTGGGAGCTCTCCAGTTCTTCCCAATTCTGGTAAACCTCTAGTGATGTTGGGATTGTATTTCCAAAGACAAAGGGAGGTAAAGAGTCAAAATCTACAGGATGTGAAAGGCACTGCTTAATATGTTAAAAATGTAATTGAACATTTAGCTTGGACTGAAAAAGAAAAATGGCCAAACCATCGTTGGAGAAAGTTTAATGAGACAACCCCAGCAATAACTTAAGGAATATCTTTAAATAAATATTTTTGTATTATTTTTTTATTTTCCAAATATGTATAGTTGTAATGTGTAATTTCTAATTTTTGTATAAAGGTGTGTAAGTGTAATGTTTATTGGAAAAGAAAAGAGAGTGATTATTGTGTATTTAGATTAAGAGGGAAAATGTATTAGTGTTAGGAGAAATAGTTTTATTTTTGTATTCGTAAGTAAAGAGATTGGGGAAAATTGCATTATTGTTATGGCCTTTTGCGGTCGGGTGTATTATTTTGTAGAATGGTTTTATTTCAATAAAAAAATCCTATCCCGCCCCCAAGAATCAGTAAAACCAGGAAAGCCCCCAAATATGCCCTGTGTTATAGTTGTGAGGGGCGCTCCAAAAAAGTGATACAAAGACTCCCTGAAACAACATCTCAGGCTCGGCCAAATTGATCACCAACAGTGGTCCGCCCTGGCCTCACACCGGGAGGTATGGAGACGCACTATCCACAATGCTGCAGCCTTATTTGGGAACTCACGCTGAACAAGTCTTGAACAGAAACGACAACGCAGAAAGAACCACAACCCAGAAACACCACCCAAGGAGACCTTCTGCTGTGCTTTCTGCAACCGAACTTGTTTATTTCGGATTGGCCTTTTTAGTCACCAGCGCACTTGCAGAAAGCACAGGATGAGTCCTTCCTGAATCTTCGTTTGCGAAGAAAAGCCAGAGAGAGAGAGAGAGAGAGATAGTTGTGAGAGTTGTGGTACAACTCAGCCCCAAAGTGGAGATTTGTGGACTGGGAGGCCAAGAGATTCAGGAGGATTTGGAAAAGTTACTCTCTGCAACTACAGCTCCCAGAATTCCTCAGCCAGCAGGGCCACTGGTGGTTATGGCTGGAGGTTTCTGGGAGCTGTAATCCAAAAAGGCACTTTCCCAACCTCTGGAACGGACCGGTTCCTCTTGCAGAGACTAGAACTGGCAGAGAACTTTGAAATTAATCTGAGGGACGCATGAGGCCAGGCTGCACCAGAAGATTGCCAACCCCTGATATAGGAATGTGTGTGAAACCTGGATATAGGCAACCCACTGCACATTTTATCTTGTTTTATATATGCATCATTCTGAAGCCATGAGGGATCCAGAATGAAATGTACCCATGTGTGCAATCACATCCCTACAGATAAGATGCTGTCCATGTGGAAGCAGATACATGAAGGTAAAAGTGTGAAGTTGCCTTAACTGGGCTTTTTCTGAGCATTGTTGAAAGATACCTTCATGCTTACATGCACCACACACACAAAATTTGGTATCAAAGGAAGAATTGTGGGCCCCTTGCAGGAAATTGCGTGCACCCTTCCAGGAAGAAGGCACTTCATCACACCTTGAATAAACGAGGTGGCTGCAGCATTGTCTATATGGACAAATTCGAGTTACATCAGTGCTCATTTCTGCTAAGAAGATGTTGGAGAGAAGAAGGGTTCACAGTGCTTCTGTTCCCAGCAACTTCCAGCCACCCAGCTCTCTGTACTGTCGAGTTACTTACACTGGCAGTGACTTATGCCCAGTCCAAACTGGGATATTACACACACCCTACACTGGCTGGGGGATTCTGGGAGTTACAGGCCAAAAAGCCAGGTTGAAGATCACCTAACACTGGAAGAGTGATGAAGATTTGTCATTTTTAAAATTGGAATGCAGACTCTGGACTTTGGCAGTTGTGGAAAAGAAAACCATGCAAGTATAAGAAAGGAAATACAGTAATCAGACTCAACTCTTTCTATGAAATCTCTCTCTCTGGCTTTTCTTCGCAAACGAAGATTCAGGAAGGCTGCTTTTGATTATTCCACAGGTGGGCAACTGGCAGGTATGGTGGCCATCAATAAAATTAAAAGCACATTAAAACAAACTAGTAAAAGAACAACAAATATAAACAACACAGCACGTCAAAGGCCCTTTCTCCCTGAGCAGTAAGTGTTCAAAGGCTTGTGGGCAGGTGTATCTTATCCTGCAAGGAGGGTACCAGTCTAGTATCTAGGAAGGGAGTGCCAGAGGCTGGGAGCAACCACTGAGAAGGCCCTCTCTACCTGTGAGAGTGGTAAGCCAGGCCTGACTCACAATGATTCTGTTTATGATTCCTAATTAACCCCAATGGTAGAATTCAAAGACATAACCGTGTTAGTCTAGATCAGTATGCAAAAGAGATCTTTTAGCACCTTTGAGACACTGAGAAAAAGACATTGGTAGTATAAGCTTTTGCAGACTAAAGGCCTGTCTATACGAAGCCAAAAAACCTGGAGTGCCTTGCAGTAATGGCATTTCGCAGCAGCAGCAACTTGTCTTAATGGTGTCTTTGTCTTCATAACTTTGTATGAAAGATGGCAGCTGCAAAGTGATTTACTCACATTTGTACTTACCTCAATTTGCCACTGCCACACTTTTTTTAAAAAAAGATGACCAAGGTGTGATAGAGCGATTTTTTGATTTAACGGGTGGGGGGACCCCAACAATACACCATTTTCTTGCCTTAGCGCTCACTCACTAGGATGAAAATCCAACATGGGGGCAGCCAGGCGCTTGCCTAGTTAGCAAGCCCAGCCCCCCACACTTGCCCGGCCAATCAGCTTTGCGCCTCCTCTCCTATGGGAAGTAATTCATATCAAATTGCTTGTCTCAATGAACAGGAATGTGCACCCCCTGTTTTTTTCAAAACCCTGGAGTTTGGGGGGTTTGGGGCCCCCCTCCTTCACAATGCCAGTAAGACAGGTAGGATTCTCCTCACATTCCTTGAGGAGTATTTTCGCTATTTAGACAACCCCTTCTACTAAGGAGACTTAGGATGCTGACACACTGCAGAAATTCTACAGCATTGAGCCATGGCAGTTAAAACAATGTCAGACTGCATTAACTGCCATGACTCAATGCTGTGGAATTCTGGGGTTTGTAGTTTTGTGAGATTTTTAGCTTTCTCTGTCTCAGCTCTGGTGATACAGCAAATTACAAATTCCAAGATTCCATCAGATGGAGCCATAGTTAAGCAGTGCCAAACTGCATTATTTCTGCAGTGTGTCAGCAGCCATAGTCTACGAAAGCTTATGCTACCAATATCTTTCTCCCAGTTAGTCTCAAATGTGCCAAAAGATTCCTTTGCATATTAATTCAGATGGTATTTTGGTTGTATCATGGTTTCTCTTTTTCTGGTTTTGATTGCAATTTTGGTATTGTATTCCTGGTATTTACCAATAAAACACACTAAGACTCTAAACTATCTAGTCCGTGAGCTGCTCTTCGCCGATGATGCTGCCCTTGTTGCCCACACAGAAGCAGCTCTGCAGCGCCTAACATCCTGCTTTGCAACAGCTGCAGAGCTGTTTGGGCTAGAAGTCAACCTGAAGAAAACAGAAGTTCTTTACCAGCCTGCACCACAGGACGAACACCACCATCACCACATTGCCGTCGGCAAATCAGTGCTCAAGTCCGTTCAGCAGTTCACCTACCTGGGAAGCATCATCTCCTCAGATGCCAAGATTGACAAAGAGATCGATCACAGATTAGCAAAGGCATATAGTGCATTTGGAAGACTTCACAAAAGAGTCTGGAGCAATAAACACCTGAGGCAAAGCACAAAAATCAGTGTGTATAGAGCCATCGTACTGTCTATCCTCCTTTATGGATCTGAAACATGGGTCACCTATCACCACCACCTACGACTCCTCGAGCGCTTTCATCAGCGCTGTCTACGCACAATCCTAAATATACACTGGACTGACTATGTGACGAATGTTGCTGTCCTTGAGCAAGCAGGGATCACCAGCATTGAGGCCATGATATTGAGAACACAGCTGCGCTGGGCAGGGCACGTTTCTAGGATGGAGGACCATCGCCTCCCAAAAATACTACTCTACGGTGAACTCGCCACGGGTCAGCGTAAGAGGGGCGCTCCAAAAAAGCGATACAAAGACTCCCTGAAACAACATCTCAGGCTTGGCCAAATTGATCACCAACAGTGGTCCGCCCTGGCCTCACATCGGGAGGCATGGAGACACACTATCCACAATGCTGCAGCCTTATTTGAGAACTCAGGCCGAACAAGTCTTGAAGAGAAACGACAACGCAGAAAGAATCACAACCCAAAAACATCACCCAAGGAGACCTTCTGCTGTGCTTTTTGCAACCGGACTTGCTTATCTCGGATTGGCCTTTTTAGTCATCAGCGCGCTTGCAGAAAGCGCGGGATGAGTCCTTCCTGAATCTTCGTTTGCGAAGAAAAGCCAGAGAGAGAGTGTGTGTAGTACCAAAAGGAATGAAGGAAGGAAGACAGGTAGAGAGTGGGATATAAATCTAATAGATAAATACATAAAATAAAGAGGTAGTCCAGAAGGTGGTGATGCAGGCTGCAGTTTGTGTCTATGGGCAGGGACAAGTCTACTTGTTGGTTCTTCCCTAGCACCTGAGAGCTTAGTAAGAACAACCTTTGTGTGTTGGGGGGAGGGGTCTCCTGCTTTTCACCCCTCTCTTGGAAGCATCGTGGATAGCTGTCCTGTGTTTTCCTTCCAGTGAGGTGTTTTTGGCTCTTTCACCATGCCCTGCTCCCCACCCCCTTTGCCTCATTTACTGTGCAGACCATAGTACTGTCCCTTGCATCAGGATATGGTTGTGGGAGGAAATAGCTTGCAGAGTCTGTGGGGAACTCGAGTCACAAGAGGCGTGACAAGGGGCACATTCACAGATGCAAGGTGTTGCTCTGCTGAGAGGTGCAGACAAGGGCTTGGCAGTTGGCATGAAGTAAAGGGCCTGGCAGCTGTAGGAAATGCAAATAAGATTTTGAAGGGGAAGATGTCAGACCCCTCTCTTTCAGCAGAGCTCCCTGAAGAGGATGTAAGCCAAGCTGTGGCTGAACTACCAGACGCTTTTGATTTTTCCCTGCGTGATGATGCCAGCTCCCTGGGCTCTGACTCTGAGCTAAACGGGATGCCTCCCTATCGCCAGACAGATCGCTATGGCTTTATTGGGGGCAATAGCCTCCAGAATGGGTAAGAGTGGAACGTGGGAAAATTAATATTTTTTTGGACTGCGTCCTCCAGAATCCTCCAGCCAACATATCCAATAGTCATGTTAGCTGGAGGATTTGGGAAATTGTAGTCCCAAGCTCTGAGAGCTTCTATTGCTTTTCTCCAAGCTCTAAGAGCATCTGTTGCAAAGACTATTGAGATGAGTGGAGTTTGTTGCTAGAAATGATGACACTTGAGAGGAAGAGTACAGTGGCTGATCGCATGGTAGCATCCATTTTCTGTTTTTGGAACTGGCAGTGTTTTAGGTAAGAGTTAGTTCTTAAAGTGGAGCTCTTCAACAACTGTCCCCAACTAGATATCATCTAAATATTTTAGATTACAGTGTCCATCATCTCCAGCCAGCAGGCTGATGGCCAGCAACAATGGGATTATGGGCCAAAACAATTGCAAGATACATGGGGGTGAGGGAGTTGGCCTTGGGTTTAAGCAAAGCCCTGGTCCTAACAGAGCTGCCAGGTTCCATAACAGCCTCCTTCCATTGGCTGGAATAAATGGGGGTTGGTGAATGCCACCTTTTAGATGACAACATTAGCAAAGAGGAGTGCTAAAGAGATAGAAAAGATACAGCCCATAGGCTACATATATTAAGCTCCAGGAATTGCTTAAGGTGGGTGTTGCTTTTCCAGCAGGTATAAATGCTGTTCTTGAGCTTTGTTGTTGTTAATTGGGATCAAGTTGGCTTTGACTTTTGTGAGCCTATAAATGAGAGCCCTCCAAGACACCTTGTCATTAACAGCCCTGCTCAGGTCCTGCAAAATCAGGGTCATGGCTTGCTTGACTGAGTCTATCCACCTATAATGCAGTCTTCTTTTTTACTTACTGTTTCCCACTTGACTAAGCATTGTTGTCTTTTCTAATGTGTTATGTTGTTTCATGATATGGCCAAAGCACAAGAGCCTCCATTTGGTGATTTTGGCTTTGAGGCTCAGACTTTATTTGCTCTCAGACCCATTTATTTGAAATATCATGTCACGGACAATTCTGAATTTGGTATTCAATAATGTATATTTACACTTGAAGATCTTATCTAGTCCCTTCATAGCTACCCTTCCAAGTCCTCGTGTTAATAAAATAGATAAGAGAAAACTTATCAGCCAAACATTTTCACATAGGGGCTCAAAAGTCAGAAAGGAGACTAATAAAAATTTCTTGCTTGGCAGAACTCAGATAAGGTTACTGATAACATTGCCACAATTGTATTCAACAATTCAGGTGGCTGCAGAAAGAAATGTTTGGTTTCTGGGGGAAACCTGCCTGCCTTCCTACATATCTCATGTTGGGTTTTTTGCACTCTTTGAGACAATGTAATGTGAGAGCTCTTGCAGCAGCATTACTCATATATATGTATTCAAATACTAGATTGCTTCTATAGTTCTCTTGTAGCTCAGCTCTTAGGAGAGATACAAAGACTGCGTGGGCTGGGATGAGAATGGGACCCTAGATGAACATTCAGCTGTGTAAGACAGAAGGAGAAAGGCTCACAGAAAGTGCCTTGGCCTACCTACTAATGAACACTTCCTGTTTCAGCAATCCTACGCAGCCACATCCTCTCACAGTGTCCATGGTAACCTATGCACCATAGCAACAAGGATGGTGGTTACAGTGGTTAGTGACAAAGTTTCCTTGACTTTTCTGCCTACATAGCACGGAAACACCCAGGAGACTGAAATGATGCCCTGTAGATCTGCCCCAGTTTTACATCTATGGACTGTTAATCCAGTTTTGCACTGTGGCTCCTAAGGCTTCCTCAAAAGCATTGTGGAAACTGGAGTTGACTGTGATGCTAAGACCCGTAGGATTCCTTGGTGCCCCGGCCGCTGCAGTGAGTCCCAGACTTTGGTCTTCCAGGTGTTTTGGGTATGTCCTAGAAACCCTAGCCACCTTGGCCAACAGCCAGGAATTCTGGGAGATGAAGTCCAAAACATCCAAGGGATCAAAGTTTGGGAAACACTGGACTAGGGGATCTAGATCACAACTTAGGAAAGTTACCTTTTTGGACTACAGTTCCCAGAAACATCCAGTCTGGATGGCCACTTTCCATGGTGCATGAGGATTCTGGGAGTTGCAGTCTAAAAAATGTAACGTTTTCAAGCTGTGGTCTGGACTTATTTGTGAACTAGGGAGAAATATCTTTACAGTGAAATCTACAGGCATGATATAGTATTGCTCCTTTGGGAATGCAAAGTTTTGGATTGTAAACTGTCTGTTTATTCAAACTATTCATATACTACCCTTAATCAGAATTGATTTCAGGGCAGATTATAAGTTTTAAAACAACACAGGAAAACATAAATTAAAGCTTGAAATAAAGAAATGAGACTAGTAGATAAAAGACTAAAAGATAATGTGTTAGAAGATTAAGAGTCGCTTTTTATTTACACAAAAAGTACTCTAAAAGAGAGCAACACTAGTGCCAAGTGAGCCTCCTCAAAGATATTCCACAAATGGGGGCATGGCAGCCAACAAAGCCATCTCTTCTGGTGCCACCTATAGGGAAGGCACACAGAGAAAAGGAATTGTTTTTTTATCAGTAAATCAGACAGACCAGTCTGAGAAGCAGTCTAGAGAGTGGTCTGGGTTAGCGCTTGGAAACATCACTTTTTTTGGAGTGCAGTTCTGAGAATTCCCCAGCCCCTGTAGCTGGTGGCCATGCTGCCTGGGGATTCTGGGAAATGTAGTTCAAAAACAGGTACTTTCTTTGGAAACAAATGTCTTTTTTTTTTTAAGTGAAAACAGTATGCAAAATTTTCATGGCAGCTTGCTTAGGATCTTTAGGGCAGTTGAGGTCAAGAATCTCATAGGCTAATTCTGTTATGCCAACTGGACACCTGAAATAGGGTACTATTGTGCCTATCCTAACAGGAGTTTAGTGTCTAGATCAAGGGAAGTAATAGTCCCACTTTATTCTGTAGTGAGACATTGCCTGGAATACTGTGTCCAATTGTAAGCAACACAGTTTACAAAAGATATTGAAAAGCCATAATGTGTCCAGAGGAGGGCAACCAAGATGATCAAAGGTCTGCAAACCAAGCCTTATGAGGAATGGCTCATTGACAGCAATTACAGTAACGACAACAACACAAATCCAAACCTTGGGGACCACCAGCTAGATCAAATGGTCCTAGGGCAATAGTAACAAAGGCATAAAGCGTACCTGTGTCATGAAATCAACAGCCAAAATGGAATCAATTGTGCAAGAGATAGGAAAAATAAGAGATTGGACCTTGGTAGATATCTCACTCTTGAATCAGCATGAGAGAGGAGTGATCTTTATATAGTACCAACATTCATGTGCATAATGTAGTCATGCTTCCATTTTTGTGTCTGCATATATGTATTTTAAAGTATTTCTGTATCACTTCCCAGCCCATAAAGGTTCACAAAGGTGATGAATAAATAAAAATCAATTAAAACAATATAAAAATAAAACATTTAAGAAAACACATTAAAATACTCTTTTAAAAAATTCCTAAAAGCAGTCTAAAACATTCTTAAAATCCAGTTTTAAAACAGTTAAAAAGGCAATTTCTGTATTTGGATGCCATGCAGAACAGCAATGTTTAGTCTGCCTGCCAGAAGCTTAAAAAAGATGGGAGCAATCTAATTTCCTTGGGTAATGAGTTCCACAGTTGAGGCACTGCTATAGAGAAAGCCCTGTTACATGTACCCACCAACCTAACTTCACAAGGTGTTGGGGCACACAATAGGGCCTCCTCTGAAAAGTTCAGCTGTCTCTCAAGCTCATATGGGAGGCAGTGGTTTCTCAGCTATCCTGGCCACAAGTCATTTAGGGATTTGTAGGTCAACACAAGCACCTTGAATTGAGCTCAGAAGCAAATTTGAAGCCAGTGCAATTTTTGCAGGACTGGTGTTATATGGTCCTTAAAATGCACACCTGACACCAATCTAGCTGCTGCATTTTGTACTCGCTGGAGCAACCAGATGCTTTTCAAGGCCAACTCCAGACAGAACATATTACAGTAGTCTAGTCAAGAGGTAACTAAGGCATGAACCACTGTGACTACATCTGCCTTCTCCAAGAAAGGATGCAGCTGGCGCACCAGCCAAAGCTGGGCAAAGGTGCTCCTGGCCACGGTGGCAACCTTGTTTTCCAGGAGCAGTGCTAGGTCCAAGAGCACTGGATGGGAAGAACAGGTCCATCCAGAACAGGTTTTCCTACTGACCAGCAGCGCTTCCATCTTGTCTGGATTAAGCCTCAGGGTTTGTCTATACAAGGCAATAAATGTGGATTGGTGCACAGTAATGCCAATTCATAGCAGCATCCATTTGTCTCCACATTTTTGGGGGCAAGATTGCAGGTATGCAAAGCTATCTATGCTTGATGTTCACATGGGCATGCCTGTGAATCAAGATGGCAGGCACAAGTGAATTACTCATGTTTTTATTCTCAAGTTGCTGTCGCTGAACAGTATTTTTTAAAAAGTAAATCCTAGTTGCAGAAGTGTGACCTTCTGCTTAAACAAACTTTTTAAAAAACCATTTCATTGCCTCACCCCACAATTGCTACCACTGGCATTGAACATAGCAGTTCTGGCCACTTCATAGCCGGCAAGCTTCACCCCCTGTGCAACTCTGACCAATCAGCAAACCACTTCTGTCCTCATCAAGAATGGGTTGCAATCTGAATCAGTTGACCCAATGAGCAGGAATGTGCATTTCCATGAAGGCTTTTCCCGCGCAGTATATGCGATTTTTGCCCCCACTTCCAAATGCAGAGAATCACTATGGGATCCCATTTAGACAAAAGGTATTCTCCTCTAATTCTCTAAGGAGTATTTTCATCATTTAGACAAGCACTCAGTCTATTCATCTGCATCCAGATGATTCAGTACTTCCACAGCCTCCTTGGCATCAGTTGTAAAGGAGAGCTGGGTATCATCAGCACACTGATGACACCCAACCCCAAAGGTCCAGGTGACCTCTCCCAACAGTTTCATGTAGATGTTAAAAACCATAGGGCACAAGTTAATGGTCAAAAAGCTGAACAACAGTCCCCCAGTACCACCCTCTGGGAACATTCAGCCAAGAAAGACTGGAACCACACTGTTAAGCAATGCCCCAAAGTCCCATATTAGCTAGATGACCCAGAAGGATACCATGGTCAATCCCCCTGTCCAACGTACAGTGTAGGTCATCCACCAAGGCAACCAAGGGTGGTTCTGCCCCATAACCAGGCCAGAACTCAGACTGGAATGGATCCATGTAATCTGTTTCATCCAGGAAAGCCTGGAGTTGCAGCCATTCTCTCTGGGACCTTAGTTAGAAAGGGGAGATTAGAGACTGACATAGGAAGGTGGGGTCCAATGAAGGTTTGTTTATTTTCAATGAAGGTTTTACAATTGCTTCTTTTAGAGAGGTTGGAACATAGCACTCTTTTGAAGAAATATTTACCACCTCCGCCACCCAATTGGCCCATCCTCTTCTGGCAGCTTTAAATAGCCATGATGGATATAGGTCTAACAGACAAGTGGTTGAGCTCACCTCTCCAAGCAATTTGTCCACATTATCATGTTGAACAAACTGAAACTCATCCAGCAAAACTGGACAAGTACATGCCTCAGTTCCTTCCCCAGACTCTACCTTCAATGTGAAGTCCAAGCTGGATCAAATCCACAATTTTCTCCAGAAATTATTTAGCAAATTCATCACAGCACTTTACTGAGGGCCCCTCCTCAGCAGTCTGAAGTCCAGGATGTAACAGCTCTTTAACTACCCGGAACAGCTGTGCTGGATAAGATTGAGCTGATGTAATAGACTGTCTCCATCAATGTCACTCAAGTTATGGCTTGCTTACTTGCTTCTGCAAAACTGCTGCTCAGTCAACTTGTATTCCTTTCAGTCCTCATGGAATTGTTGTTATTTGCTACTGAGTGATGATGCTTTGCTTATCTACAGTGCACTCTTATACATGCCTATTCAGAAATAAGTCTGAATTGACACATACACCCCTACATTTATAGAAAGTCAGGACCCTAATGCCAATTCTCCTGTTCCCTCCTTGATAAATTAAACACTTGTGTTTTGGAGAATACCACTCCCAATATTAAAAATCTGTGTCTGCTCAATAGCCATCCAGTCAACTTCCAATTTAAAAGTAACAGTATCAGCAACATTGTTACCTGAAAATAAATAATTATAAGTAACATCTCGTACTTGTAACATTTTACTCCCAAACTCTGGAGTCCGACCTGGTGAAGTCTTAGAAGTAGCCTAGAAAAGAGAGAATGGGCAAGGGTGGTTTCCCAGGCAGCTCAAGAAGAAGTCTTCAACCTTGCTATTATCTTTCCCATGTGCAGCCTAGCTCAGGTCTCTGTTGAGATCATCCGACACCGGGAGAACAAGTGGCTGGAGATGATGGCTCACTGGGAAAAAACCATGGCCCGGCGCTACAGAAAGGTAAGAGGGACTCAGATATTACTTCTATAACTGGTCAATTTGCTGTACTCTAGAGCTTTAAAATAGGAATTCCATTATGATCACAAAATAGCATTCACATGGAGCTGCTTCCTATCTATGTATATGTCCATCTCTCCATCTCTCTTTCTCTCTCTCTCACACACACACACACACAGAGCGAGAGAGAGAGCAAGAGAGAGAGAGAGTGTAGTTCAACTGTGTGTATTACACATCTCCTAGTTTTTGTGATATATTTTGAGTGGCTTAGCTGCATCCTCCCTCTCTCCCCCCTCCTTCCTTCCTTCCTTCCAGTGGCTGCTGATGGCTTCCATCTCAGTGGAGCAGTGAATTTGCTTTGGGGTTTCCTCTGTCTTTTAAAGGAACAATCCAAGGTGCTAAACCAATTTTGGTTGCAGGGTTCAGAACTTTGGACAGCTCCTTTGAAGTTCAGACTGACACTTGAAACAGATTCACCACCCCACTGACATGGTAGCAGCCAGCCCCCATAGCTTCCCTCCCTCCTTCCCAGGAATATGTTCCCAGCTGTATTTTGACATAAACTACCATTTGCAATAAGTCTGCAAAAGAAGCCCCATGAGCATCATCTTATAATAGTCTCAACACGAGGTTTGTTGTGGTTGTGTGCCTCCAAGTTATTTCCAACTTATGGTGACGCTAAGGCGAACCTGTCATGGGATTTTCTTGGCAAGATTTGCTCAGAAGGGGTTTGCCTTTGCCTTTCTACCAGAGCAGAAATATAATTATGGCCAAATTTTCTCCTGTGAAGAAGGCAATTCATCTAGCATAGCAGTCTCAGCCTGGAGAAAATAGACCACTATGACACAAATGACACGTAGGCATTTGGTGGCAACACTGGGAACATAAGCACCCCTGCACGGTAAACCTTATCAGTTAGGCCAGGGATGGGAACTATGAGGCTCTCCAGGTGCAGTTGGACTACAATTTCCAGCTTTCTGCAGCATTGGTTGTGCTGGGTTGGTCTGCTAGGACTTGCAGTCCAGTGACATGGAAAGGCCAAATAATTCCTGCCCTTGCTTTAGGGAGAGGGTAATGTCACCCAAAACAGGTTGAATACCACTTCCCTGGTTTGAGGCCACATTGCACCCTCTATCTGGTCAGGACTGAGCTTCGGTTTACTGGCCTAATTCTGCCTATTATTGTTCCCATGAACCACTTTAGCATATTTACAGCTTCAAATGATGTAATGGGGAAACAGAGCTGTGTGTCATCAGCACACTAGTAACACTTTACTCTAAAATCTCCAAATGATCTCACTCAGTGTAATGTGGACTTTAAAAGGCATAGGAGACAAGATGTAGCCCTCTCAGTTGCCTATAGCCCAAGTTTTGGCTGCCTCTGTGTTCATTGGGGGACTCTTTGTGTTGGTGATTTGTACAGGATCACTGTTTTGTTGATAAGGTTTGTTGGCTCAGGTAAAACTGCAGTGCCGGAAGGGGATCCCATCATCTGTGCGTGCCCGTTGTTGGCCTTTGTTGTGTGGAGGACAGGCCAAAATGGAAAGGAATCCTGGAAAGTACCAGGTGAGGCCACTTTTCACATATTTTTTTTCACATTTCATATATGTTGCCCTACTTCAGCTTCTGGCTCTCTCCTCTTCATCCAAGTACTTTCCCAGAAAAGTTTCATTTCTTTTAACTGTTTATTTTGCAGTCCATTACCATGGTCTTCCTAAGTGGCATTTTCTTATAGCTGATGGTTTTAATATTTCACATTATTGTTGGATGGCTCCCCTCTGAAGACCCAGTCACTCAGACCAGAATATGGCAATAGCTCTTCTATTTACTGAAGAATATTGTGCAGTAACATATAATGGATACTTACTTGGGCATGAATGTAAGATTACCGGTAATTTAACACAGAGAAATTTACTTAACATGCACAGGATGAGGCCCTTAAACATGTGTAACTATATTGGCCAGAAGAAAATCTTAGTCTTCCTTTTGTTTATTCCTTTGTGTATACTCATTTAAGTAACATTGTTTCAGGACAAAGTGGTCTCAAGATCATTTAACAATGTAAATAAAATACAAGACAAATTTCAAAGTACTGTATGCACAAAACAATCAAAGTAGTAAATAAAAAGCAGCAGCAGCAGTTGAAAGGCCAACACAACACTTCTGGTAAAATCTAGCTTGAAACAAAACCATTTTAAAGATCTGTGATACAGGAAGAATTCTTGAGACATGGGGACTCCAATGAAAAGGTCCTATTGTTACCTAGAGGTGGGGGGGGTGTTTTAGAGACCCACCCAGGAGGCCAAATTCTCTATTATTATTTGGAGGAATTATTAGCTCAAATGGATGCCTGCAAGAGGAGGGTAACTTCAAGATCTTGTCACCTATGTGAAGTTGAAGGCTTTCACAGCTGTCATCCATAGATTTTCCTTGGTTTTTTCCCGGGTTGTGAGGCCGTGTTCTGGAATAGTTTCTTTCTGATGTTTCGCCTGCATCTGGGGCTGGCATCTTCAGAGAATGGTTGAGTAGGAGTATATGTGGAGTTTATATGCTGTGAACCCCTGTTGGGGAGTATATGTAAATTTGTGTAATTGAATAGTTAGTTTCTGGGTATAGAAATGCAAGGCTCGTTAGTGTCTGTTTGGCTAATGGTTGGTTGATGGGCCATTATCTGCTGGAAATCCCCTTGTCCCTGGATGGAATTCCTTTGTAAGGGTTGAGTTTTAATTCTATTGTTCTTCAAAACTGGGAGCCAGATTTTGTTTATTTTTAAGGTTTCTTCTTTCCTGTTGAAGTTGTTCAGGTGTTTGTGGATTTCAGTAGCTTCTCTGTGCATTCTGACATGATAGTTGTTGGCCTGGTCCAGAATTTCTGTGTTTTTAAATAGCATTTTGTGTCTAGGTTGGTTTATAACATGTTCTGCTACTGCTGATTTTTCTGGCTGGCCCAGTCTGCAGTGTCTCTCATGTTTCTTGATTCATGTTTGCACACTGCGTTTAGTGGTCCCTATGTAAACTTGTCCACAGCTGCATGGTATGCGGTAAGCTCCTGTAGCTGTGAGAGGGTCTCTTTTGTCCTTTGCTGAGCGTAGCATTTCTTGGATTTTCTTGGTTGGTCTGTAGATTGTTTGGAGGTTGTGTTTCCTCATCAGTTTCCCTATTCTGTCTGTGACTCCTTTGATATATGGTAAAAATACCTTCCCTTTGGGTGGCTGTTTTTCTTCATCCCTGTGGTTTTTTCTGGGTCTGGCTGATCTTGTGATGTCTGATCTGGAGTAACCATTAACCTGTAGGGCCCAGTTTAGGTGCCTCAGTTCGTCCTTCATGTAGTGGGGTTCGCAGATCCTTTTTGCACGCTCTACCAATGTTTTTATTGTCCTTCTTTTTTGTCCTGGGTGATGATTGGAGTTCTTGTGTAGGTATCTGTCTGTGTATGGTGTTTTTTTGTTTTTGTTTTGTATACCTTGTGGCCTAACCATTGGTTTGGTTTGCGGATGACTAGGGGGTCATTTACATGGGCAAATATTCCTCTAAATATACCGCTAAGATAGCTCATAGTTCCCACGGATCGCAGCACAGCATCACCTCATTCAGAAGGGGGGAAGGTAAAACACCCAAATATAGCGTGGCAAGGGATGTCGCTACTTTTGCCGGCATATTTGCAATGTAGCGCTTTATTGGCAGTGTAAACTAAGGGCTGCATTAGATCTGCATTGTGATTGGTTGCTATGATGTAAGGGGCGGACTTAAAAGAGACGGACTGCATTCAGTTGCGATCAGGAAAAAATCCTCTCTGCTATTTTGAAGAAGGTCTGCCAAGAAAAAGGATTCCCAAGACCTTTCAGTCATAATGTTCCCATCTGTCAGCTCTGCTTGGGGGAGGGAGGGGGAGAGAGAGAGAGAGAGAGAGAGAGAGAGAGCATGAGCGAGAGAGAGAGGGGAGGGATGGGGGAGGCTGGAAAAACTTGTGATAGGTTCACCTTAGGATCCACAGCATGGCAGCAAGGTCTTTTAGCAGAGAGATTACTGTTCCTCTGCTTCACGGAGTGAGTCCATTTACCGGCAGATTTACAGAGACAGAGACAGAGCCACTATTTTGATCTTCCCCCCTGCTATTTGGGCATTCTGTGAGTCTGTCTATGCCCTTCCCCATACAGCCTTTGTCTGCTTGGGAGGCCACGCCCTCCACACTTTTCCAAGTCTGAACGTAAAAGCGGCATAATTAGAAAAAAAAACCTGACTGGCACAGCTGTGGAAAAGAATTAAAACGCAAGTTGCCGCAATAAATCTGCTGTGTAAACCAGCCCTAGGACATCCAAGAATGGCAGTGTTCCTTCCTTCTCTTTTTCCATCGTGAATTGGATATTTGGGTGGATGCTGTTCAGGTGGTTCAGGAATGAGACCAAATCTTCTTCTCTGTGGTTCCTAATGGTGAAAGTGTCATCCACATATTGGAACCACGTTGTGGGCTTTTTTGGTGCTGTTTCCAGGGCTTGCTTTTCAAAATGTTCCATGTAAAAGTTTGCTATCACTGGGCTCAGGGGGCTGCCCATGGCTACCCCATCTATCTGTTCATAGAATTAATTATCCCACTGGAAGTAGCTTGTGGTGAGGCAGTGTTTGAACAAGGCTGTGATGTCCTCAGGAAATATCTGTTGGGTGAGTACCATGGTGTCCATTATGGGGACTTGGTGAACAAGGAGACAATATCAAAACTGATCAGTCTGTCTCTAGGTTTCAGTTCGATGTTGATTTTTTCTATGAAGTGAGCTGAATCTTTGATGTAGTGAGGGGTTTGTCCTATGTGGGTTTGTAATTGTGTGGCCAGAAACTTGGCCAAGTCATACGTGGGGGATCCAATGGCGCTCACTATGGGTCGGAGTGGAATGGAATCCTTGTGGATCCTGGGAAGTCCATATAGTCTTGGTGGGAGAGCCTCTGATCTGCATAGATTCTGGTGTATGATTGGCTGAATTGATGAGTTCTTGATCAAGGCATTTGTTTTTCTGGTGGTTTTATTGGTCAGGTCTTGCTTGAGTTTTCTGTATGTTGCAGGGTCTAAGAATTCCCTTATTTTTTGTCTGTATTTTTCTGTTTCCATGATTACTGTGGCATTGCCTTTGTCTGCTGGGAGAATAATGATTTCTGGGTCTGCATTGAGATCCTTGGTGGCTTTTCTTTCTTTTATGGTTATATTGCTGGGTGGTGGTTTTGCCTTCCTCAGGATCCTAGCTGTTTCTCCTCTTATCTCTTCTGCCTCTTCCTCTGGGAGATGGTAGAGGGCAGATTCAACACGGGCGATGATGTCTTCAATTGGTATTCTGGTGGTGGTAACTGCAAAATTTGCCTCCTTTGGACAGGATGGGTGTTTCTTCTTTTGACAGTTGTCATTCTGTTAAGTTGATAATAGTCTGTGATATGTCCAACTGGGGTTTCTGTTGGCGTTTGTGGCATTTGTCAAATTTTTGTTTCTGCCTTTCAGTGTGAATCACTATATCTTTTTCCATTTTTCTGTAGGGTGAGGTTGTCAGTTTTGTCCCAGTCTTGGGTGTTCATTTTTTGACTGATGTTGAGGTGGAATGAAAATAGCTCCTTGTCTGTGTTGGCCAGGTCTTTGTGGGTGGTGTGTATTCTCTCTCGTAACAGTGCTTTTTCCATTCTGTTGTAGATCCGGTTGGCCTGTGGGGATTTTAATGTCCTCTTTGCTGTGAGAAAGTGTAGTATGGTTTCTGTGTCTCTGCATAGTAACAAGAAAGTTAATGAACAGAGTAGACGTGCTCTCCTGGTCCATAGTTTCTCCAGTCTCCAGGTGTCTTAGAACAGTTTCTCCCCGTAGAGACATTAAATGTGAAGTCGAAGGCTTTCACGGCCAGCATCCATAGATTTTCCTTGTTTTTGGGGGGGCTGTGACGCTGTGTTATGGAATAGTTTCTTTCTGAATTTTCTCCTGCATCTGGCATCTTCAGAGAATCAGAGAATCAAGAAACATGAGAAATGCTACAGTCTGGGCCAGTGAGAAAAATCAGCAGTAGCAGAACATGTTATAAACCAACCTGGACACAAAATGCTATTTAAAAACACAGAAATTCTGGACCAGGCCAACAACTATCATGTCAGATTGCACAGAGAAGCTATTGAAATCCACAACCACCTGGACAACTTCAACAGGAAAGAAGAAACCTTAACAGTAAACAAAATCTGGCTCCCAGTTTTGAAGAACAATAGAATTAAAACTCAACACTTACAAAGGAATTCCACCCAGGGACAGGGGGATTTCCAGCAGATAATGGCCCATCAACCAACCATTAGCCAAACAGACACTAACGAGCCTTGCATTTCTATACCCAGAAACTAACTATTCAATTACACAAATTTACATATACTCCCCAACAGGGGTTCACAGCATATAAACTTCACATATACTCCTACTCAACCATTCTCTGAAGATGCCAGCCCCAGATGCAGGCGAAACATCAGAAAGAAACTATTCCAGAACACGGCCTCACAGCCTGGAAAAAAACCAAGGAAAATCTTGTCACCTATGTATACCAGTACTAACTGCAGAGAACTCCAGTTTAAAGTGAAATGAAGTATCTTTATTGGAAATAACACAAAGGGAGCTCACACACGCAACACACATTCCTAAGAACCATTTAAGTCTATTGAGGAGTGCGGCAGAAAGATTGGATTGAGGGAGAGATTTGGAAAAAACAAGGCAATAGTTACCATGCTTGAAGAGTAGGGTTCTGCGTAGTGAAGAGACTCAGGCCACTATATGAGGGTAGCACAGAGAATCTGGCAGTGTGTCGGTGTCTATTTGTGACACACATTACTGCAATCTAGGCTGGGATATTTACACCCTATTTCATATCCTGAGGGGGTTCTCAGGTTATAACAAAGCCTGGGTGGCTTTCCCATCAGAATAGACAAAAGGAATAAAACTCAACTGATTGCTTAGACAATGGAAGCTGAAACTTAACTACTGATTGCATTAATGGCTGGGAAACAGGAGGGGGTCTGAGGTGAGATTTCCTTGGCACTGGATTTGGGAAAGGTCACTTGATTGTTTGGTTGGATGACTCATTGCTGACATGTCCAATGTGACCTCCACCTGACCTCTTCAGTTCACCCCAGCCAAACTTGACACTAAAAAGTGTCAATATTTCCAATTATGAGATATCGTAGGGAGGGGATAGTAGGGCATGCTAACACTATCACTGAGGCAGGTAGGAAGGGGAAATGTGTACTATCTCTCCTGAATCAGTGGCTCTTATGTAGGCCACACTGAACATGCTTCGTTGTTGTTCTTGTTGCAGAAACTGAATGAGGGACCTGGTGATCCTCAGTGGGTAGAGACAATCACAAAGGACATCCACCGACAGTTTCCTTTCCATGAGATGTTCCTGTCCCCTGAGGGGCCTGGGTGAGTAAGGGCTGATGAGCTTGGAGGAAAGAGGCAGGTTGATTTCTGAAGAATTTAAAGTTTCATGGAGTTTAGAAGGCATGAGAGCTGAGGAGAGAGGTCTTTCAAGCAGATCATGTTTTCTGGATGGGAGAGAAAGAAATGATCATTAACACAGAATTGTTTGTTTGTCTATGCTGCCATTGTATGCCCTCTGAAATGAAAGGGGAAGGTTGGTCCAGCCACACAGTGGGAATGGGTAAGCAATGAGGATGTCTGATAATTTTATCTTTGGTGCTATTGTCACATCCTAAATGATGTGGATTTTTGCCGCTATTGGCATTGTCTGATAAAAAAAGTCCCTAGTCTTTGCTATTTTCTGCTAGTAGTGTGGTGTCATATCCATATCTGAAATTGTAGATGTCCATTTCTCCAATTTTTACACTTCCTTCCTCCAAGTCTAGTCTTACCTTGTGTGGGATATTTTCTGTATACAAGCTGAGTACAGAGTACCAAATCTGTGCTGCAGCTCTATCCACCAGATAGTGTAAATATCGCTCCGTCTCTTCACAGGGGCTCTAAGCTTGCTTCCCCTTGGATATATTGGCATTTGAGGAGAGGCAGGGCAAGTGCCAAAGTTTGCATTTCTGCTTCTTCAGATACAAAATCAACTTTCTCTCAAGTGGTCTGTCAAGTACAAGTGACACAACAGACTAATAAATGATGTCTCTTCTCTTTTTCCTCTAGAGGGAGCAAAGACACTTTTAGTCTTATACTTCTTTACAATAGTTTTATTCCTGCTGTCATAAATAATAAGTACAGTAACTGATACAAAATCTATACATCATAGATACATGTAAACATATTTGGTTTTTTCTGTTGTTTTTTTGGTTGTTCTTAGACTGCCTCTTTAGCTGCCCTGTAATATTGCACTCATAACAGTACAATCTGATACAATCTTATCTAAGACTAAAATGATTAGAACTCCACAGATCTTACTACTCAGCAGGTATGCATTGGATTGTACTGGAAGTTAGTGGAATGGGGGAAGAGGCCTAAATCAACAGTGAAAGTCATGTAGCCTTCCAAATGTTATTGGACTGCAAACTCCAGAATTCCTCACCATTGGCTATGCTGGCTAGGGCTGCTGGCAGCTGCAGTCCAACAACGTCTGGAAGGCCAACAACATCTGGTGGGCCACACAATTTCTTCCTGTGGCCTAAATCCAATTGCTAGTGTCATATAGGATAGACCTATTGAATCAGTTGCTGAACAGATATGTAAATCCCATTCTGTCAGTGGGTCTACTCTAGTTGAGCTTAGTAACTGGATTTAGACCATAAGGTGACAGGAAGCTGCCTTATAACAGATCAGTCTGCTTGTCTGTCTAGCCTTCTATTCCCCTGGCTGATGGGCAGCAGCTTTTCAGGGCCTCATGCAAACAGTTTTTGACATCATCTGCTACCTGATCCTTTTAACTGGTGATGCCAGGGTTGAACCCAGGCCCCTCTGATGTAAAACAGGTATTCAAACATTTAAAAGTCAATGTATAATTGTTTTATTGTTCTGATTTTTCTGATATTTTGTCTATTTTCTCTTATGCGGGAGTTCTTTTGATGGATCTGTAGATTGCAATAAATTGATGATGATGGTGATGATGATGATGATGATGATGGTAGTCACCACTGTGCCACCAGGGCCATGTGGGGAAAGCCCACACTTTGCCCTCACCTGGACTGTGTTTTTCCAGAGCACCCATAGAAAATTAGACCAGGGGCTGGGAGGGAGCTGTGAGTTCCTCTGGCATGGCTTGGCCCCATGATAGCATGTAGCTCTGTCAGTAGTTGGATTCCAAAGGGTGGAGGGGAAGGGCAAGCCGAATTAGTTGTTGTTATGTCTAGAAAGTTGTAGCAAGGCATGATTTGGGCTAAGGAGTTCCCATTATTACCCCAGTCTTTAAAGATTTTCACTGGTTGCCTTGGTGCACTTACGGCTTGTCTGCACTGGCAAAAACAAATAAACAAATTTAAAAAAACCCCAAATCCCACTGTACTCATCCTGTATTCATGGCATAGTTGCCACATGACATTTTTGACAATTTGCATCTTCACCAAGGTTTCTGCAGGAAACTCTGGATCTGAAAGATTTGTAGTTTGCTCCACATTTGATGGGAAAACCTGGATTATTAACTGTGTAGCAGTCATGGATTGGCTTTGGTGTGAAGCTGGGGGTGGGACATCTGGTGGGCAGGACTCCATTCTGGCACTTTTAATTTTTTTGATTGTGCACATATCTGGATAAGCATATCTACATGTATCCAGTAATACAGTACTCTGGGACAATGTATATTTGCATATTTGCATGCATGAATTAATGCAGTGGGGGGGGGATCTGGAGCAGCCCTGGCCTTGTATCCAAAAATAATATGACATATAGGACAAGTGATTAGCATAGGACAGCTCTTTTACTCCAACATGGATTACAATGTGACGAGATACTCTGATCTACAATTGGAGAATCCCAGTGAGTGTGGCATTTATGGGGTCTCTGCGGATCAAAAACATCTGTCACAGCTACGAGGTAGGTGCAGGGTTTCTAGCTAGTGTATTCAAGCCCCTAGACCCAAATACCTGAAGGAGTGGTTCTTCTTGTATCACCCTCCTCATGACTGAACATTTTCTGCTCAGGTCCTCTTACAAGGGCCTATCAGGAGAAGGCCTTCTCAGTGGTGGCATCACACATTTGAAATGGAAGTCTGTTGCCTAATCTATAGACTTAAATGCCAGGTACAGAAATCTTTACTAACCCAGACATTTTAATTAATCCCTTAGTTTGCTTTCTAATTTTTATCTGCTGTTTATCTGCTGTGTTATTGTTTTATCATCCTGCACTGGGTTTTTGATCAATTGTTATTTTTATTGTTGTAAACTACCCTGGAATCTGATATGATCAAGAGTGGAATTAAAATATTTTACATTAAAAAAAAAAAGAAAGGACAGTCCTCATGGAATTTAAAGGGTTCTGCTATCTTTCCCTGTCCCCCACAATGAACAGATCCTACCCGATTTTATGAAATTGTAAGATATTGAAGTGAAATCGAGCACTATCTGAAACATTCCTCTCCCAGGAGCTCAGCAAGCAAAGAGCACCCATAACGTCCAACTGTGCAGATTTGTTAGGGGCAGTTTCAATTAATCTTCTGTTGTCTCACTCTTTCTGCTAATTTTAAAATGTCCAGGTTTCTCTTTTCTCCTACTCCTCTCATTTTGCCCCTGTGTCCTCAGCTTATTTCATTTGCTGTGCATTGAGTTCAAAGTACCAAAAGTAATGTGCACTCAATTAATTCAGCGGGAAGAGAGGAGGGGCAGAATCTCCTCCTTCCCCATCACCTTAGATTCTAGCTTATATGTTCTTCCTCATGAATAACTCTTGCCATCTTGATCACACTATGCAGTTGCTTAGCCCAAGTTTCATCTGTGAAATTTTGGAAGGTGTGGAGCACCACAACTCATGGATTCCTATTCAGGATAGTGTGGTGGATTCCAGAGCACAATAAACAAACCAGTGACCCAAATTCTGCCTGCTGAGTGCCTTATGAATGCCAGAAAACCATCTCTGAGTACCTCTTGGCTAAGAAAACCCTATGGAATTCCTGGTGTCATCATACGTTGACAGACAATTTGAAGCCACATACACACATTCTTACTCCCTTTGCACAAAATCATTCTGTTTCAAGCTTTTCAAATATTTTGGAATGATCCAGCAAGGACTGGGTTGCAAGAGATTTTAAAGAAGCAGGGAGTAGAAAAGAAGCAATGAAGTTTGCTAATAGATGTGCAAAAGGACAAAAGAACAGTAGCCATGGCAAACAAATGGGAGCATACATCCCTCATCCTTAGTTTTAAGAGTTGCTTAAAGCTATATTTGTTTTTTAATCTTCAGCACAAACAATTCATATTGAAACACCACCCATCAGCTTAAGAGCAAACACTTGAGAGATTTCTAGTTTTAAAATGACATTTTTAGGATGCCCAATTTTAAAGCAGCTAGTTCCTAGTTTGTATAGTGAGCCCACAACCTTGAGGGTCATTCTGGTAAAAAGGAAAAAAGAAAAAGAAAAGAAAAGGCATGTAAAGAGGGGAAACAGGAAATGAGAAGACCAACTGGAATATTTTGGGACACTGAGGAAGAATCTAAGGACTGCTGGTAAGTCACACTGTGTTTGGGTCAAACGGGACAGAAGAGAACATAGTAGGGCTGCACTTGTTAGTTGACTCTGACATGATGGAGCCTAAGGTGAGTATATGTCTGTGTAGTCTGGGCCAGCCTGTAAAACTCTATTCCCTTTCTTATTTACAGGCAGCAAGGGCTACTGCAGGTGCTGAAGGCATACACTGTCTATCGGCCCCAGGAGGGTTACTGTCAGGCTCAAGGACCATTGGGTGCCCTGCTGCTCATGCACATGCTGCCAGAGGTGAGTCTCATGTAATGCTCCCAATACCCTTCAACTTTACAGGTATTATTCCTTCTGCTTCCAATATAGTATCCCAGCTTTTAATTTTTCTAACCAGTCAAAGTCAGTTCACTCTTAAGGGGCAGGGCAACTTCAGTGGTTCTCCAGACTAATTTTATTTTCAACCACTGGGTGCCATATAGACTGCAAAATAAATAAGCTTAACCACACACACACACGCAACCAGAACCAAAAGTGTCTGTAAGTCCACTTCTGGTCTGGGGGGAAAAGGGGGTATTTCTATATTAAACAGTACAGGGGAGCATCTACGTCCTATTTAAAAGATGAATTGCCATCTTTTTGCTAGAAAAAGTGCAAACCATTGGACACTTTGCCTACCTCTGCTTTCAATTGTTCTGTAGCCTTCACCACCACCACCCCATGTTATAGTTTCATCCCCTCTCTGTTTGCCTACAAATTTAACTGGCAGTGCCTACTTTGTCTTTTCCAGCAAGCTTTCTGGTGCCTGGTGCAGATCTGTGACCACTACCTACCTGGCTACTACAGCCCCAAGATGGTGAGAGATTCAGAGAAGGGAAATTCTCCCTTGGGCACAGGGACTGCAATGGGTAGATGTTACTGATAGATGAGAAATGGAGCAATGAGTCAAGGACATTTGACCCTGAGGAGAGGGATGGACATCATTCCTCTAAACCAGCTTTCCAGATGTGTTGTCTATAATTCCCTTCATCCTTCTGCCAGCAGGTGAATGACTGTTTGCTGGGAATGCTGGAGGTTGTAGTCCAACACATATGGAAGGCACCAGTTTGGAGAAAGCTGCCCTAAACCAGTCTTCCGGAGAGAGTTGTCAGATAATGGTGGGGAAGAGAGCAATCTAGGATGTTGTCGGGATGGGACTGATGGGGGCGGGGTGGGAGAAGAGCCTCATTAGGCTTAAGAAGTTAGTAGAGCTGGTACATTTTGGGGGGACAAGGCTTGCATGCTTTTAATCCGCTGCATCAAAAGGCAGAAATTCAAGTGATGTACCTTTCACCAATATGGAGAAGGGAGGAGGCCTCCCCTGCTCACCTGTTCAGTTTCTGCCTCTCTCTCTCTTTCTATCACTTACACATGTGCACACACACAGAGAGGGAGGGAGGGAGAGATGCATCATGACAGATTTTTAAGTAACAGCACAGAGGTTAGTAAATTAGAATGAGCTGTTCATTCTGAAGGACATGTATGTTAGATGGGCTACATCTGGGGATGTGTGAACTACCGTGTCATTTAGTGCAATACCTTCTTCCCTTCTCCTGCAGGAAGCACTGCTGCTGGACAGTGAGGTGTTTGTGTCCCTCCTTCGCCGTGTATGCCCCAAGGCCCACAAGCACTTGCAGAAGCATGGGGTGGGCCCTTTGCTCTACCTACCGGAGTGGTTTCTCTGCCTCTTCACCCGCACTCTGCCCTTCCCCACAGTACTCAGGGTCTGGGATGCCTTCCTCAGTGAGGGTGAGTATTAGCCTGCAATAAGGCAGAAGGCCAGGAGCTGAAGACAAATCATTGCAAATTAACAACTGCAGCAGCACCCAGGCAGCAGGGATTTTTGATGGAGAACTGAAGGAAGAACAATGATTTTGGAGACTGGGAGGATAGGGATGGAAAAAAAGCAAGTTGAACAAGAAAAGGTGTTTATTTTAAGGGGTGGCTTCTGTGGATGGAGTATTGTGTTCCAATTTATCTGCCTCTATTGGAAAGAAGATGAGGAAGAAATAAGAATTGGAAGGAGAGTGGAGTTATACGGAAGGGGTAATCACACCAAGCAGAAGGTGCTTTTAGAACAAAGGAGAGGAACTACCAGATGATATTGGGCTGCAGCTGCCCTAGCCAATATAGCCAGTGGTGGGGGATGATGAGAGTTTCAGTCCAACAACACCTTATACCTTATACATATAGCCTGAAGGTTATTTTATAAGCAATATTTTTAATAATTTTTTTGCCCCAAACAAAGTTTGTGTAGACTGAACCATCAGAAAGCAAAGGTCTCACTATCTCAGCCACCCATGTGGAGAATTTTGGATTTTGGAGTATTTCAGATTTCCGAATAAGGGATATTCAACCTGTAACAAGTGACAAGTTGTTGGGTGGTCAGAGTGAAGTAACTAGGTCCTTTTTAGAAAAGTAATATTTCTAAGCTCTGATGCATAGGAGGGACCATGGCTCAATGGGAACAGTTCAGAAAGAAACAAGACACAGTTTATGTGCTGTAGAGCCCAGGTTTATTCCTTGTCATCTCTATCTAAAAGACGGTAGCAGATAATGCATAAGATGTTCTTTGCCTGAATCCCAGGAAAGATGGTTCTGTCAGACAGAAGAAACAACACTGGGCTAGATGGAAAGACCATCTGATGCCTGGTGCAAGGCAGCTTCCTATGATCTTTTCATACTTTAATCTCTGCTACTGATATGCCTTCTGCAGGGGTCAAGGTGCTATTTCGTGTGGGCCTACTGTTAATCCGCTTGGCCCTGGGGTCTTCAGAGAAACTGCGTGGATGTGCAGGAGTGGTAGAGACCCTGGAGAAGTTGCGCAGCATTCCAACTCACCTCTTGCAAGAAGATGCATTCATGGCTGAGGTAGGAACGACTGAAGCAGAAGCAGACCTGTTCCACACACGCTGGCAACACAAACTCCTTTTTTTGCTTCTGCCTCTTTGTAATACAGTTGAGTGCAAACTACTTTCATACTTTGAATTCATATTGGAGGAAGCTGAAGACAAAGGGGGAAGGGGGAAGGAAGAGAGAGAAACTGGAACTTTAAAAGCAGCTGAAAAAGCAGAATGACAGAGGATTAATCAGAACTGTCCATGCCAAATCGAGACAGTTGGAGGGTATGTTCTGTGTAAAGAAGCCCTCAAAGATCAACCCTGCACCAACCAAACATTTTGACCCCCCATCTCAGCTGAATGCATTACCTCAAACATTTCTGACAGCAACCATTATTCTGTACACGTACCAGGCAGCTGTCATGTCCCGCAACAATCTACAGTTGTGGACTGGGCAGTCCATGCAAAGCAAGGCTGGGGATGCTTGTGGCTTGTTGGGCCTCCTTTATTTTCCATTAAAATAAAATTCTAGAGAGCTGGGTGCAAAATACAGTAATGGCTTAGGAAGGTCAACACCGAATGGAAGAACAAGGAGTACATGTGTAGTGGCAGGAAGGCCCCTTCACACACAAAATCACTTCTTTCCAAGCTTTCTTGATTTCAGCAGCCTAATTTAAGATGGTGGGGGGAGCTTTATATTTGTGCTAGACCACTGGCAGAGTTTGGAATTAATTAGTTATAAGCAAAGCTGTTACCTGCAAATAGTTACTCTTTCAGATAAGGAAGGTGTAACAGCTTATAATTTTACAAGCAAAAAAAAATGAGTAAAAGCAAGGTTACTCTACTGATGCAATGAGCAGTGCAACAAGTAGCACAAAAAAGTTACTTTTACAGCATTGCAATGAGTAACAGCAATGGTCACTTTTCAAACACTGCAACATGTAACTGGAATTAATTGCTTCTAAAAGAGCTTGCTTCCCAAGCTCTGGCTACTAGGAGTTGGAGAAGTCTTGCTGTTCCATTGCAATTCACCTGGAAGTCTACCAGTAGATTGGGATACATCTCCTGCTCAATTCAGCTCTAAATCCAGCCTTCAGCTGCCCATTCTCCTCTGTTCCTTCCTTGCAATCCCACCTCCATTCTGATAATTGACTTCACTCATTCTCACTGAAGCTTTCCAGAATGTTCTACTGGAAACGCCTCTTATCTTGCACCAAGCCCCCCGCCCCCCGTTCCTAATTTTCCAGAGTTACAGGTTTGACCTCTCTTGCTGCTTTCCTCCTATTTGTCAGGTTCATGATGTGCCCATCTCAGATCGTGATTTGCAACGTGAATGTAAAGTCCAACTGGCAAAGCTACGTAACACCCAGCCTGAAATCCAGTACAACCCAGAGTATCGACTCCCTGGTGCAAAGGCCATCTTTGATGCCCAGCAGCTGGAGGAGGCCAAGAAGGACACAGAGGGTCACAGAAACCACACCCATACTTTCCACATTCCCCAGATCAAAGTAGACCCACCCCCTTTATCTCCCAAGGAACCTAAGCAGCTGGAGAAGGCCTCTGAACTGCAAGGCCGAAACAAGCGGCAGACTAGGAAGAAGCCAGACACACGAGGGAAGACCTTCCATGTCATGGGGCAGCCTGCTGGCAGAAGAGAAGAAAGGCTGGACCCAAAGGGAAAGTCTTCCTTCTACCTGGAGACCTGGTTTTGAACAGGGACATGCAGCAGAGACACTGAGGGGAAAAACTCCAAGTCACTGGACTGCCTTTCAATATGGGAGGGAACCTGATCATAGGTAGCACGAGCTGCTTGACATTAGTACTCATTTCTCAAAAAAGGAGATGATTCAGTTCAACACCTTCCATTTTGGAAGCCTTCCTTCCCCCAAGGTCTAATGTGTGGCAGTGCTTGAATGGTTAGGGAGTGGTGAGCAGAGAAGGAGAATTCCATCCTCTCTATCTTTTGTGACAACATGCTAGAGAAGAGGTGGGCAAAGTGCAGCTCATGGGCCAAATGTAGCCCCCACAGCTCTTAGAGATTAAAAAATGCCATCAAATACCCTGTAGGGGGTGTGAGGAGAATTTTCTAGGGCCAACAAAGCCCCATCCCAGCTCAAGATGCACAGGACTCAAAACCGTGAGGCAGAAAATTCCAGAAGCACCTCTTCCAATTCTTGGTGATAAAAATAAATAATAATAAACTAAATAACCATCCACTGCCCTTTCACGTCATCCAAAATTTGCTGTCTGAGGCTGCTCCCTCACTCTGCTTAATGGTAGATTTCTTTTCCCTAGTGTTTTAGGGTGAGTATGATTTGACTAAAACTGGTCAGGGTCAAGGGATGGAATATGTGGATTTTATTTTCAGGCTGTTCATATTTCACCATGTACAGTACAACATCTGAGAATCCTCTGTACTGGGAGAAATGTACTCTGGGCTTCCTCAGGGGCCATGTTCATCTATCCTTATAAGGATCCAACTTTGGCAGTGAATAAAAGATGCTGTAGCTGAGACTCTGTCCAAATGAAACCCACCTTGAAGTGCTTTATATTTATCTAGCCCAGGTCTGAGGGAGGAAGTACACAGTGAAACAGAAATGCATACAATTTTATTTCACCTATGTATAGGTAGACATGAGGAATAAACAGGCTCCAAAGTCTATAAAGGGTGGTCATAGTGCTGAGGCACGCAATTAAATAAAACAATAAAACAAAATTTCATAAGTGTTTTTTATTTAAGCAACAGACATCGGAACAGAACTACAATATTCTGGACTGAGTAGTGTGAAGGATATTTGTCTGGAAATGTTTGTGTCCAGAGCAGGTGTGTGCTTAAGGTAAGGCAATTTATTTAATGTTTAAACAAGGCGGGGAAAAGTGGGGAAGAAACAGATTAAAGTAGGCAGGAGAGAAGACATTAGAGAATCACTGAACTAGGAAATAAGTCTGCTCCCTGAAGACTCCCTATTTGTTATGTTTGCTTGCTTAATCTAAGCTAATTGAGTGCAAACTACATTTTTGCACTTTGAACTCAGTTGGCACCAACAGAAGTAAGCTGAGGACAAAGAGGGAAAGGGGAGAGAGAAACTGACCTGTTTTAAAAGCAGCTAAAAAGTAGAATGACAGAGGATTATTCAGAACTTTTTTTGCCAAATTGGGACAGTTGGAGGGTGTGGGTAACATTAGTGTCATGGCCATGTAGCAACTTCCTTACCAGACCAGTAG
This sequence comes from Gambelia wislizenii, assembly GCA_030847615.1. Classification (NCBI taxonomy): domain Eukaryota; kingdom Metazoa; phylum Chordata; class Lepidosauria; order Squamata; family Crotaphytidae; genus Gambelia; species Gambelia wislizenii. The sequence continues at coordinate 337,745,112 of JAUMIR010000001.1, read as the reverse complement.
GCAGAGGCAATGATGACTCAAAACAGTTGCATAATTTAGTTTTGACCATGAAATTTGGAATGTATGTGGCATCTTCACATGATAGTACAGTTGGAACATACAAAACAGCTGTCTAGTCTAATGTGTTGCTGTAGCGCAAGACAGCTGGCCTCCCCAGTTAAACACACATGATCAGTGTCCTACCCACAGAGGTACCTGCTGGCTTTGAGGCAGAGCTTGGGAAATCACTTTTTAAAACACGCTCATTAACAGTAATATAGTTTCAGGCCACCAAAATAAAACTTTGAAAGTCAGCCATTATTTCTCATTTCTCAAAAGTAACTAGAATACTTAGAGTTTCTTTAAATAGAACTATAACTTATGCCTTTGTTACTTGGCTGAAAAACTAATTCTAACTAGGTATTTGTAGCAAGTTAATTCAAAGCCCTGCTTACAAAAGCGATAAGGCCATACAACTAGCAAGAGAAGTTGCTAGCAACACTTTTTAGGAGGAAACAGGCCCCATTCCCTCCCTTAATGTACTCTGACCTGGAAGAAATTCCATCCAGTCATCCCCCAATATTGCAATTACTCAGACTCTGAGAAGGAGGGCAGGTTATTTTATTGCCCATCTCACACCCAAGTCTTGCTATTTTTTTCCCCTTTTAGTTAAGTGAAAGTTGTTGCCTTTTTTTATATCCCAGCTTGGTTGATAAGTTTGAGTTTAAGTTGCTTGCTCAGTCAGTTAGCTGATTAATTTGCATACATTTGTATGTGAGTTTTAAAAAACATACACCTACATTGCATGATTTATTTATTTATTTTTAAATTAAGCTTTTAAAATGCCGGAGCTAGCCAAATAGGTAATGTTGACTGAGGATGAAAGTTAAACTGCTGGAAATTTAAGCATATCATTTATATGTCTATTTATTTAATTTATACTTCACCTTCTGAAAGCAGGTAAGAATGGTAAATAGAGGTTAAAATGTTAAACATACAATTAAAAAAAGAGAATTTTCATGCCCCAACTCAAGGAGCCCCCTTCAGAAGAGGACCCAGAACTCCCAGCAAGGTATGACCAACCGAACCCAGAACTTCTGGTTCAGGAGGAGCCCTCAGGAGAGACAGGTGAGTATCCACCTCTCAAAAAGAAGACATTTCTGCACCTGAGCCAGAGGCAGAGCTACCACGAGCCCTGAGAGCATTAATGCCGAAGGGGCAGGGCCCAGAAGTGCCTAGCTGCAGCAGAAGACTTCTATTTCATAAAGGATCCTTCATATGTAGGGTCTCCACATAAGAAGGCTTTTTGCAGCTGAAGTAGATGTGGGGTTCTTCTGGCTCCTGATGAAAAACTTCAGGGGTTGTCCAAATGGTGAAAAAAACTCACAGAATGTGAGGAGAATCCACCTATTCTAATGACATCCTGTGTGATTTCACTGCATTGTGAAGGAGAGGGGCAAAAAAGGCCACCAAAAAGCCCCATCCTTTGTAGCTTTTCCCATTTCTTTTTAAAAACAATGAGGGCGTGCACAGGCAAGCGCCCACTGCCACCATGTTTGATTTTGTTGGAAATAAAAGAAGCATCAACACTTGTTTACAGGTCTCTCTGTGTGTGTTCCTGATTTGTTTACTTCCTGTTTGCATGCAGAGATCACCTCACCTGCTTTTTGCTAGTGTTTTACAACCCTTTGTTTCACAAGCTAGAAGCTAGCACGCATGAGGCAGTTCTGTCTCAAGATGTCTTACATGCACGCATGAGAGCTTTAGGGACTCTTCTATCCAAGTTAGATAACTCTCTTATATCTATCTACTTTTCCTATCCAAGATGTATTGCTCTGCCATAATAAACGTTAAATTCTGCTTTATAACTTTACCTGAACATCCTGCATGTTTTATGTCCTGTTTTGTACCAGAAGCTCATGATACACTGGGGCTCTGCTACAATCTGATCAAAATAAATAACAAAAATATCCTACAGATTTTTGCCTTAGTGAGTAAGTGCTAAGGTGAGAAAACGGGTTGGGTTTTTTTTCTTTCAAGCTCATTTGAAAAATCACTCAATCACACCTTTGAAATCATTTTTTGGGGAAAAATAAGGTCAGAGGCGGCAAATTGAGGTAAGTGCAAACGCAAGTACCGTAAATTATTCATGGCTGCCATGTTTTCTAGTGGGCATACAAAGCTTAAGGGGGCAGTAAAACCATTAGGACAGGTCGCAGCTGCTGCAAACTTTTTTTATGGGCTCATATAGACAAGCCCTAGTCTAAGACTAGGAGAGCTGTAGGAGTAATGTCTTTTACTAACACATTGCCCTTTCCTGCCCTACTGACTCTGACAGACTGCTTCTTACTTGCTCCTTGGGTGCTGTTGCATCTTGAAGCCTATAACTGATTTTGTACTGTTTCTGCCTTCACTTTCTATCGCCATGTCTCCACTGTGCTCTGAGACTTTCATTGGCTTTGATCCTGGACCACCTTAGCTGCCTAATGGGGGGACTTCATAGATCTGACTGACCTTGACCTTAGACTGCTGCCTTCCATACTTCACCCACTCTCATTCCAGGTTATGTGAAAAACAGGATAACAATGAGACCCACCCAACTAGCCAATTCCCTCTCCAAGCAACAAACCAGTTTAAATGGCAAAGTGGTATCTGAATAACGCTTGACCATGGAAGGTCAACAGTGATGGGTGTGGCCCAGTTTCCATTGTGAAAAAAGTTCCTAAAGTCATCAAAAAGCAATAACTAAAAAAGGCAGGAAGGGACCTGGAAACAACTACCAGTGGGAATGCCTACGGTGGGAACAGGTTTGGGACAAACATCGTTTGCACTCCCAGTGAGAACTGAGTAGGCAAATAGTGTTGACAGAGAAATGGATTGTTGTGGCTGGGTAGGCCTTCTTGTCATAGGGAAATGAGAAGGGAATGCTGCAGCTAAAATAATGCACAATATCCATTCCTCCCAGTCCATTCTCTTCCATGCAGGCAGGAAGCACTTTAGTGCACAGAAGAAATCTCCCGTGTAAGCATCAGACATAAGAGCTGTGGAAAGGGAGGGTCTGGAAACTAGTGTAAAGTTTATCTAAGTGCCCTACAGCTGAAACATTACATTCATAGTAACCCCTGTTGGAACCATTTCCTCATAGTTATTTTAAAAAAAAACTGCAATGGGCCAGCCAGCAGGATTATTTATTTCACCTGCAACCAGTAGTAATCTTCCTCTCCTCTTCCAATAATGGCACTACAAGGATGATGATTGTGATGCCATGAGTCTCTCTCTCTCTCTCTCCCCCTTTCTGGAGAAATCTTAATATCCTTGTCAGAGTAACTGGTTTAGCCCCTCATCAGATTATAGTGGGGAGGGGAGGGGAGAGACTACAGCCAGCGTGACTGCAAGGATGTCCCCTCCGCTAATCCATTCCTCAGCCTGGCCGACACTTGCACCTGTTCAATTTCCCAACAGCATTAGTATTCAAACAGGATTAAATCCAGCCTGCAAATTACATGAGGTTTGAACATGAGTGCCTAGGCCCCAGCCAGCCTGAGCAGAACTGCACACAAGATCGTGTGGGCAAAGGAGAGGCACCCATGGCAGGTTAGGCCTCAGGTTGTTCCAGTATGGTGTGAAATCACACAAACCTTACAAAGCCTGGATGCTCCCCAAAACCAGCTAAAGTAAATGGCCATAGCCTTTCAAGACTCTACCCTAGCCACTCCTGCCTTGCAAACAAGCTCCTCTCAGCCTTTTGTTGCTCTCTAGGAAACCACAAAGAGACTGTCTTGATCTCAGAACAATTTGTGGTGATCAGAAGAAAATGAACAAGGAGCATTCCCTCTGCAGAGCTGACTGGGGACAAATTGCATTACTGTGATTTTCCCCAACCCCAAGTTCAGCCAACTTGAATGAGAAATCACTGCTCCCTGTGTGTATAGACACCTCACTTTTGCATAAGTTTAAACACCTATTTTGAATGAAGTGTGGCACCATGTGAACAGAAAAATGTGTATGCATAATTAAAGATGTAGCACCTCTCTCAAGCTAGTTAAATTCAGTTAGGAATGACTGAGTCATAGGACTTTTTCAGAAGGGGACTTTGTAGGAGTAATGAGTCTAAAAAATAAAATTGTATTAAAAATTCCAGGATCTAGTCCTTTTAAAAAACAACAAGAATTATCTTCATTAAAAAGAGTTTAAAAATAATTCATTTACTTTTAACTTCATGCAGAGTGCAACTTAGGAATGCCGACTAAAGCTCAATTAACATTTAAAAGGTGTGTTCAGAGGTCTGAGATTACTCAGTTAAATTAGACTCATTACAAAACAAAGGAGTCAGTTTAAAATGCAAATCAAAGTTTACTGAAGGTATATCAACCTCAATCTACATGCTAAAACAAACTTTAAAAAGAGGTTCCTAACTGACTAAGAGTATTTAGGGTAGGAAAAACTCACCCAGCCTATAGGCTGCATGGTAAACATCATGGCATGGTTGCAGGAAAGATGGTATAGCTTAAGATGGTTTAAGATGGCTAAAGATGGCTACAGCCTCATGGAGACTCTAACTTAAAAGAAAACTTACACAGAGCAATACATTTTAAATTAGGTCATGTGTTGAATGACACAGCACTCCAGTTGGCTGGAAGTGCCCAGTGAAATAAGAGAAAGGGAATTTTGGGAGAACAAAAGCATGCAGGGAAAAACCCTAGACTTATCTAAGGATGTGAATGAGGTACACAAGATTGCTTTTACATTACAATGATTATTTCCCCACATACTACAGACTTTTACTCCGTTTCTGCCTCACTACCTACCCTCCCACCCCACTCCCACCCATGCCACAGAATAATTTCCCCCCCAGACATCTACCTTCTTGCACAAGAGAAACTGCTTCCTCTCCCCTCAGCTGGCCAGAAGTAAATGCAGCCATCATAAAGCTGCATTTACGACCTGGAAAGCAAATCCGGCCCATTCTCACGAGAGAACAATCATGAGGGTAATTTAAAAATAAAAACTGAACAAAATGTCAAAAAGAAAAACCAAGCCCCAAAACAAATTTTTAAAAAACCCAAGTAACCCAGGGAGACGGGGGAAGGGTGTCACTTACCTCCTCATCTTGATCTGGACTGGAAGTCTTTGGCACAGACTTCCCCCCGCAGCTGGCATTGCGCCAACATAACAGGAGAAGAATGGGGCACCTTTCAGATCACCCGTGATTCCATGACAGAAACAGAATGGGTGGTCTATTCACAATGTTTTCCTGTGGTTACAATAAACTGGAAGCAGCACAGGGGCAGCACGGGAGCAGCACGGGACAGGGACGATGTCATCTGAAAGGTAAGACGTTTCTCAACCCTGTTCCTTGCCTGCCATGGATTTTAAAGCCTGTCTGAAAAAGTCCATAGAATTATAGCCTTGGAAGAGGTGCTAAAAATTATCTAGTCCAGTGCTTCTTAAGCTGTCTGATGAGAGGGATCAGCAATTCTTGTGCCAGGGACTAGAATCATAGAATCATAGAACTGTAGAGTTGGAAGAGACCATGAGGGCCATCCAGTCCAACCCCCTGCCATGCAGGAATACACAATCAAAGCATCCCTGACAGATGGCCATCCAGCCTCTGTTTAAAGACCTCCAAGGAAGGAGACCCCACCACACTCCGAGGGAGTGCGTTCCACTGCCAAACAGCTTTTACTGTCAGAAAGTTCCTCCTAATGTTGAGGTGGAATCTCTGTTCCTGGAGCTTGCATCCATTGTTCCATGTTCTAGTATCTGGAGCAGCAGAAAACAAGCTTGCTCCATCCTCAGTGTGACACCCCTTCAAATACTTAAACAGGGCTATCATATTGCCCCTTAACCGTCTTTTTTCCAGGCTAAACATACCCAGCTGCCTAAGTCTTTCCTCATAAGGCATGGTTTCCAGAACCTTCATAATTTTAGTCACCCTCCTCTGGACACGCTCCAGATTGGCAATATCCTTTTTGAATTGTGGTGCCCAGAACTGGACACAGTATTCTAGGTGAGGCCTGACCAAGGCAGAATAGAGTGGCACTATTACTTCCCTTGATCTAGACACTATACTTCTATTGATGCAGCCCAAAATTGCATTGGCCTTTTTAGCTGCTGTATCACGCTGTTGACTCATGTTCAACTTGTGGTCTACTAGGACTCCTAGATCCCTTTTGCACTTAGTCTCGTTCAGCAAGGTCTCCCCCATCTTATATCTATGCATTTCATTTTTCCGCCCCAAGTACAGTACCTTACATTTCTCCATACTGAATTTCATTTTGTTAGCTTTGGCACAGCTCTCCAGTCTATCCAGGTCATTTTGAATTTTGATCCTGTCCTCTAGGGTATTAGCTACTCCTCCTAATTTGGTGTCATCTGCAAATTTGATAAGTATGCCCCTAATTCCCTCATCCAAGTCATTGATAAAGATGTTGAATAGCACTGGGCCCAGAACAGAACCCTGTGGCACCCCAATGGTCACCTCTTTCCAAGACAAAGAGGAGCCACTGCTGAACACCATAGTATTATATTTGTACCCATTGGTTATAATTGTTCTTTCTTTCCTGGAAACTTTCCATGGACTGGCAGCTGATGCTCATAGATTTGCTGTGATCTATGGATCACCACTTTGAGTAGCACTGATCTTGGTCCTTATCATACCACACCATTATACTGTCATAAAAGTGGTTTGGTCCCAGTTTTGTCTCAGTCTCATCACATGACATCATGGTTCTCCCGGTGCTGTTGTGCTGTACAATAATTGGGAATGTGATCTTTTTCCATGCTGAAAATAACCTCTTAATGACTCCCTTTCCTGCTATGATTCAATCGCCAGTTTGAATGGTCTGGTTGTCCCTCCTTTGGGGATTTCCAAGGACATCTTCAGCAGGAAAACCTCAGATTATTTCTGGTGCTTGGGCAGGGAGGTCAAGATTTACCAGGGGAATAGCTATGTTTTCTGTGGTCTACACTCTTGAAACACTTTTCAGATTTTTTCTAATATGTATAAATGGTTTGCTGTTATCGTGCAACAATGCTGATACATTCCATAGATTTTGCCACTGCTTTCCTGTGGTACCACACACCACTGTGTTACTACCACAGTGTTACTTTTTTAAAAATTATTTTTAAGGTAATAGTACTATGACTTCATGCTGTAATAGCATTGTTACAGTTTAACAAATACAAATGAAGTGGGAGTTTTTTGAACATGACAATCTGAAACACCTGATTAGCATGATAAACACTTTTGTTTTTCACAGGAGAAAGATATAAAAAATGGTAGGAGATGGTATGGTTCATTTCTCTTTCTGTGACACCTCTCACAATGTGAGATCTGGGCAGTGGTGGGTGCACTGTAATGATGTTGTGCTGTAATAGTGCCATTACAGCTTAGTAAGTACAAGTGAAGCAGTTTTGAACATGACAACTTGAAACACCTAACTAATGTGCTAAGTACTTCAGTTTTCCACAGGAAAAAGACATCAAAAATGGTGAGGGAAGGTGTGGTCTGTTTCTGTTCCTGTGCCGCCTCCCAAGGGCAGTGATGGTATGCTGTAATAATGTAATGCTGTAATGATGTTATTACAGCATACACAAACACACACACACACACACGCAAATCAATCACAAAGCATAAGATAAGGCAAACAGGCTGGTGACAATGACATTACTGCAGATAAAAAAACCGTGCAAATCACTTTATTACAATTCAGATGTAGCAAGGGTGTGATACACAGCATCAACAATCAGCTGTCGTTGCAAGTACAGTTGAAGGAATTTTCAAACGGTATAACCCAGCGTTACAGTGTGGTGTGATATGGACCCCAGTCCAACCAGCTACGCACTCATTGATCTAGTCCAACCAGCTACAGTTACAGCATCCCATGCAGATGGCTATTCAACTGCTGCTTAAATCCCTGAGATGCAGTGGGGCTCACCACCTCCCGAATGGATGGGTAAGTAGGTGGACGAGCTCTCAGCTAGCTCACTTTTGAATTGCTTGTATTATTAGAAAGTTTCTCCTGAAGTTCAACCAAACTCTATTTCTCTGCAATTGCCACTGACTGGTTCTAGACCTGTCCTCTGGAGTAACAAAGAACGAGTCCACTTATCTTCTACGTGGCAACTCTCCAGATGGTTGAAGACAGCCATGACCCTTCATACCTTGTAGCTGACTAGCCAATACCAGTAACTCTCCCATTAACTTACAGTACCACATTTTGGATGGAAGCCGCTATTCTTATATTGTATATAATTATAGCACTATGATTCTGCATTAACTGCCATGGTTTCATCCTATGGAATGCCAAGACTGGTAGTTTGGGGAAGCACTAGAGCTCTCTGGCTGGGATTTCTAAATCTCAAACTGAAAATCCCAGGATTCCATAGGAAGGAACTGTGGCAATTAAAGAGAATCATAAGGCTACAGTTGTGTAGTATGAAAAGGCCCTAACATTAAATAAGTAGTGTTAAAGAGACCTAAATCTAAGTAATTTCATTTAGGGCTTTACCACACAAGGCTAATATTCCAGAATTAAAGCCTCTCTCTCTCTCTCTCTCTCTCTGGCTTTTCTTCACAAACGAAGATTCAGGAAGGACTCATCCCACACTTTCTGCAAGCGCGCTGATGACTAAAAAGGCCAATCCGAGATAAACAAGTCCAGTTGCAAAAAGCACAGCAGAAGGTCTCCTTGGGTGATGTTTTTGGGTTGTGATTCTTTCTGCATTGTCGTTTCTCTTCAAGACTTGTTCGTTGTGAGTTCTCAAATAAGGCTGCAGCATTGTGGATAGTGCGTCTCCATGCCTCCCGATGTGAGGCCAGGGCAGACCACTGTTGGTGATCAATTTGGCTGAGCCTGAGATGTTGTTTCAGGGAGTCTTTGTATCGCTTTTTTGGAGCGCCCCTCTTACGCTGACCCATGGTGAGTTCACCGTAGAGTAGTATTTTTGGGAGGCGATGGTTCTCCATCCTAGAAATGTGCCCTGCCCAGCGCAGCTGTGTTCTCAATATCATGGCCTCAATACTGGTGATCCCTGCTTGCTCAAGGACAGCAACATTCGTCACATAGCTCCAGACTCTTTTGTGAAGTCTTCCAAATGCACTATATGCCTTTGCTAAACTTCAATGCCAGAGTAGGAAAGAACTCCGAAGCCTGGAAAGGTGTCTTAGGCAAGCATGGTGTTGGAAATTGCAATGATAACGGACGCCTCCTGCTAGAGTTCTGTGCAGAACAACAGCTGACTATTACAAACACAATCTTTCAGCAGAAAGATAGCTTGAAGACAACCTGGATGCATCCCCGATCCAAACACTGGCACCTCATTGACTATGTTCTAGTCCGTCAGAGAGACATTCGTGATGTCCAAGCAGAATGCCAAACAGATCATCGCCTCGTCAGATGTAAACTAAATCTTCATCTTAAGTTCAAACCTAAGAGGGGTAGCATCTTAAAGAAGAGACTCCAAGTCAACAATCTTCAACAAGCTACCACGAGAGACAACTTCCAGGCAAACCTACAAACGAAACTTGAAGACCATCCTACAGATCCTTCTCCCACAGTGCTTTGGCAACATATCAAAAACAGTATCCTCCAGTCTGCAGAAGAATCCCTCGGGTTCTCCCACAAGAAAAATCAAGACTGGTTTGATGAAAACAACCAAGAGATCCAGGAGCTGTTGGCAAGGAAGAGAGCTGCCCACCAGGCATACCTCGCCCAGCTAACCTGTCATGTAAGAAAAGCAGCTTTCCGCCTCACATGTAGCAAACTACAACAAAAACTCCGAGACATGCAGAACAAGTGGTGGATCAATATAGCAGAAAAGACACAACACTGTGCAGATCTGGGTGATCATAGAGGATTTTATGAAGCTCTTAAAGCAGTGTTTGGACCTACTTATCAGGTCCAAAGCTCCTTATACAGTACAGATGGTCAAACATTAATTACTGATAAAGCCTCCATCCTGAATCGTTGGGCTGAACATTTTCAAAGTCTCTTTAGCGCCAACCGAGTAGTCCAAGCCTCAGCTATCCAACATATGATACAAAAACCAATGAAAAATGAATTGGACATAGCTCCCACTTTGGAAGAGACCCTTAAGGCCATACAGCAGATGAAAAATGGCAAGGCAGCTGGGATTGATGGAATCCCACCTGAAGTTTGGAAACACGGAGGTCATGTACTCCACGAATTAAAGCAAGGTATTAGTAAATTCAACCACTAGTCATTGCAGGATGTTGTCTATGTCCTGTTGATGCTTTGCATTCCAGGAGTTTCTAGAGCACACCTCTTCACTGATGGGGAAATCTCATCAATTGCTCTCAATACTGCTGCTGTGCCAATATTCCCCTTTGTGTAATAAGCCTCTTCCGCAGCAGTAGCGGTATGAAGGAAGTCACATTGCATGAGGGGATGTGGTCCTCCTTCTCTCTTCCTCTCTCCCCTCCCCCTCCCTATTCCCAAGCGGTCAAGATTGCTTTTTCTCTGTGCCTTTCTTTTTTTCTTTTTCTTTTTTGCTGTGGTTGTGAAAATACAGGGAAACAAAATAAAAATAATTTTTAATTGTTTCCCTGTAATTACAGAAATTGCAGTGTTTTGTTTTGTTTTTAAAGAAAGGCACGCATGCACTGAAGACTAGGTTACGGACCCAGTGTGGAAGGACAGATAATTGGCAAAGCAGCACAATCACAGCACACTCAGGTGATTGAAGAAACAGTGTGATACTGAAGGTTTTCAAACAGGCATGTCTCCATTTGCTTCACTAGCACAATTGCTGTAAGAAAAGAGGCTGGTGCAATAAAGTCTCTAAAAACAAGAGTTTCGGGATGCCTGTTTTTTTTTTTTTAATGTATTTTCTTGCTCCCTGTTTCTGGCAATTCTTTATGCTCTCCTTGTTTTGGGACTTGCATCCAAGGTGGAGGCTTGACTTGAGTCCTTTTACTATATAACTTCTTCATGTTTTCCCCTTAACATGTTGCCTGACACCTCCTTGCTCGGTGATAAGATTAGACTTCATCACAGCAGCTGATTTGGTTAAAGGTGGAGGCTGTAGTGCTAATAATTATGCTGCCACTTAAGTCATTTGTAGATGACAGAATGAGCATTTTTTCCTTACTGAATAATGTAAGGGAAAGGGGCGCTGGCTGCAAGGGTACACAACAGGGTGGAATTGACATATAAGCTTCCTGTCCCAGCTGGAGAAAAAATCTTCAAAGCTATAAATAAAATAAAATAAAATAAAATAAAATAAAATAAAATAAAAATTATGATATCTACCTGGGAAGCTGTGGATAATTTTAAGGTTTTCCATAATTACTGATTTCCTGCACATATGGATTGGTTTTTCATGGGTTGCACATCATTCTCACCTCATCCATCAAGATCATTATTTGGTTGTCAAGAGACTGCATTTTTCAAGTACTCAAGACATGATATTCTAAACATTTTCCAGCTAGTGCATCAACTGGTATCATGTTTGCTGTGTGGAAGTAGCAGTTGTGCCATTTTAAAAGTTACTGGCTGATAACTGAACCAGCTGTGTTGGGAGGTATGAGTCTAAAATTAAAAAGTGTACTAAAAATTCCAGGGATCTAGCCCTTTTAAAAATAAAAATATCTTCTTTAAAAGTAAAAACCTTTTCTTTCAAATTCAGTAGAGTTAAAGCGTCCGGAAGGCAGACACAGCTCAATTAACATTTAAATGTGTGGTCTGATCATCCAATCAATTAGACTCATTAAAACAACAAAGAAGTCAGTTTGAAAAGCATATCAAAAGTGTACTGAAGGTATATAAATCTTAATCTACATATTAAAACAAACTTAAAAGGTTCCTAACTAACTAAGAGGATTTAGGGTAGGAAAACCAAACTCACCCAGCCTTTTGCGGTGTGGGCTACATTGTGACTTGACTAAAAGGACTCAAAACATGGTGATAGCTGCTTGGAGACTTAACTTAAAAGAACTTAGACAAATTGTCATATAATATTTAAATTAGGTCATGTGATGAATGACCCATTGCTCCAGTTGGTTGAAATTGTCTAGTTAAGAAAAGGGGGAGTGGAAGAACTGAAGCATGCAAGGAAAAATTCCTAATCTGAACTTAACATGGGATACCTGCCAAGATTGTATTGCATTACAATAATGATTTCCCCACATACTACAAGCTGTACCTAAGTTTTTATTTCACAGACATTTAGCTTGCTTGGTCAGCTCAGCAGTATGGATTTTTATCTTGCCATTCCTCAAGGTGGTGTACGTGGTATGTCCCTCTTCCTTCACATTAGCCTGACAATTACCTTGTGATGTACGATAGGCCAAAAGTTACTTACTGTTAATTGGGGTTATGGACCTGTCTCCTCACTGGTTCTATTCCAGGGCTCTAGCTAGTACACTATACTGGCTGAAAAGTCCAGCTGTTGAATGATTTACAGCATCAGCTCAACTTAGGGTAAAATGGCTATAGATTTTTAACATATCAGATGAAACGGAAACAATTTTAAAGAAAGCCACAATAGATTATTGTGGAAGGAAATTGGCATTTCAGAAAACATTTAAAATGGGTTGAGGCTATCATGTAAGAGGAGGAGAAGACAATGATGAAGACACACTCCAACTGTTCTGATTTGGCAAGGACACTCCTGATTAATTCTCCGTCATCCCACTTTTTCAGTTGCTTTTAAAATGTTCCAGTTTTTCTCTCTTCCTCCTACATCCCCTCTTCCTCCTCAGTTTACTTCCATTTCTGCAAACTGAGTCCAAAGGGCAAAAATAGTTTGCAGTCACTTAACTCAGTGGGGTGAGGAGAGGAGAAGAAGGAGCGGTTTCTTGCTCTTCCCAGTAGACTCAGGCAAAAGCAAACTGCTGTAGCCTCTCCTAGTTTGTCTGTTCTTCATTAATAACCGTTGCCCTCTTTGACTACATTCTGGTGGTGCTTGGCTACCTACGTCCTGGTTTGCATCTATGAAATACTGGAGGGTATATGAAGATGATATGAAAAAAGGAGAAATACAGGAAAGGGGAAGTAGAGATTAGAAGGAAATAGTCTGAAGGGAGAGGAATGCTTGGAATGCTGCCTCAACAATTTTAAGGAGGAACACATCTGAAAATGTGTGTGTGTGTGTGTATGAGCCTTCAAGTTGCCTGTCAGATGAGTTCTAGCTAAAAGAGAAAAAAAATAGAGGCATGGGACGGAAAAAGTAACCTAAAGTTTAGCCAGAGCAAAGGACTAGTTCTTTCCCTGAACCATAAATTACACAAGCTGGCCACAGATCTATTTATTTAAAGCAGAGTCTTGCCCAATCATATACAGGTTGGCCCCTGTATCTATGGGTTCGGTATCCATGGTTTCATTTATCCACATCCAAAAATATATGTTCTCTCTAGGCATTTCTAGGTCCTCTAATGTGATTCTATGGTCAACTTCTAGCATTCTTCTCATTGAAAATAATAGGGTTCCCTATTTATTATAAATGCTTTCGGGTATCCACAGGGGTCTTGGAACATATATTTGCTGCTGCAAATTTGCCTTAATGTGCAGCAATCCATTTTACATCTTCTCATCCAGACAAGGCCTTAGAGGCAGTAGCCACTATGGTGAGTAGGCCCAAGGGGGTGGGTGAGGAAGAGATGTCTAGATAACATCCCAAACCAAGAGTAAAAAATCCAGGATGGCAGTTGTGTTAGCCTATGCCAGCAAAGCAGCAAGCACAGTCATGATTTTTGTGTGTGACAACACTGGTTGCTAAAGAGGGATGCATTTGACATTTCAGTGCATAGATCAACCACATGGTGTCTCTGTACTGCACAGAAATGGAACAAGTTGTAGTTTCGATTGGGGGGTGGCTTTGTCTAGCCTGTAGTTCTTTCCCTTATATGGTCTTTCTCCAACTTGCTAGATCTCTGTACCTTCCTTCCTCCACTCTCTGTTGTGTAGATACTGTGCTGCCAAAACAGAAAATTGTGTAATTAAAATCCCAGCTACCTACTCACACTCTGGTATATTGGAAACTCACTTTACCTGAGAGGTGAAGTCTTACATTCCACCTGAGGGATTAGGCCAGTTTACACCTGAAGAGTTTTCCTTGTGTTTACAAAGGACTGGAATAATAGCAAGAGCCATTATCTCACAGCATGCAGGAGTCCGGGGAAAGGATTTTCAGTTCTCCTCCATTAAGTCTAAATCATCTACAAATAAGCAAAGTCCATTACCATCCCCTCCAACGATCCTGATTTGGCAGGGACAGTCCCCATGAATCCTCTCTCATCACACTTTTAAAATGTCCCCCCAGTTTCTCTCTCCTCTTCTCACTTTCCATCTTTGTCCTCAACTTAGTTCAGTTGGTGCAAATGGAATTCAAAGTGCAAAACTAGTTTGCACTCAGTTAACTCAGCAGGGGAGAAAGAAGAGCAGGCGATGGAATCACGCCCTGCCCAATAGGCTCAAGCACTTTGAACTCAGTTTGCAGCAGTTGAAGTACACTGAAGGGAAGGGGGGGGGAGAGATGAACTAGGACATTTTAAAAGCAGCTGAAAATGGAGCAATTGCGACTATCCCTGTCAAACTGAGACAGTTGGATGATATGTAGCTCTCAGGGGTAGTTATGGGAACTTGTGAAACATATTAGATGTTCCCTTTGTATGTTTCCAGCTTGTAATTGTGAACAGGTCTGTGCTTTGAGAGTAGGGTGCACCTACACTGTAGAAATAATGCAGTTTGACACTACTTTAACTGCCATGGCTCCATCCTACGGAATCCTGGGGGCCGTTTACACGATGAAAATGTCCTGGGAAGAATTCGTGTCGATCCCTGGCAGTTTACATGTACATCGGGTCGGGCACGTGATTTTCGGAAGGGGGGGCACCTTTTATCCCTCAACCTGCGTGCCGGTTTTTAAAAAAGTCACTGGAGGATTCGGAAAATCGGAAATGTGAACAGCGTGGGACAAAAAGTCTCGGTACTGGGATGACCGGAAATGGTGACTGGGGGCGGGCTTAGAGCTCAGGGACCAGAAAAGGAGGGGTCAGTCAGCCGTTCAACAGATCCAGCCTCACCAGCCGAAAACAAAGGCATCCCTTCCAGCTGCACGAAGGTTGATGTGTGTGTGTGCGCGTGCGCGTGTACTCAAGTACCTTTTTTAATGGATTTCTACACTGCAAACCCTTCAGCTTTACCTTTTCCTCAACTGTATGTTACAGAGAGATCGTAGTAGCTTGGTCACCTCCCTGGCACATTAAAATATTCAAGCCTCTGAGCGAATTAGAACCCTTTAATTCCCCCTCTCTGTGTTTGTGTCTTTCAAAACGCCTGCCTATAGCCATCTCTGCAGCCAGCTGTAGGGGTTAATATTTTAAAACGGCAACAGGAAAACCAAGCGCTTGATTTCAAAAGGAAAGCACTCTGCTTGTTTTCAAAGCACTCAGCTTGATTTCAAAAGGAAAGCCCTGCGTCTGAGCGAAAGATCTATCAGGATCTTTCAAAATACTTTCTGCCTCTTCTGAAGGGGTTAAAATGTTCAAGAAGCAAAGGGGGAATAACAAACCTCTGCCCCCCTCTCTCCACCCCCCCAGCCAGCCAATAGCATCGCTCGTGGCACGGAACTCTAAGGGAAGTACGTCACCGAGGTTGTGAAAACACGAGTAATCGCATCTTTGATTGACAGCCAAAAAAAAAAAATTTTTAAACCTAAACAAAACCGGAACTATGGACGTGTAAATATCAGTCACGGGACCACACGGGATATCCATATCAGAGACATAAATCGTATAAACAGCGAGGGGCGGATTCGTGATCACTTTGTCCCGGTAGGCAACGCGACAATTTCTGTCGTGTAACTGGCACCCTGGGATTCATAGTTTTGTGAGGCACCAGCACTCTTTGGCAGAGAAGGCTTAAGATTTTGTAAAACTACATATCCCAGGATTCCATAGGGTGGAGCTACAGCACTTAAAGTGGTGTCAAACCACATTCTTTCTATAATGTACTGGATGTATCCTAGGAGTCAGTTGGCCTCGGAGAGGGCTGAAACCCTGGTGACTCAGCTGGGCATTCTGACTATGTCATGACTTCTCTATGCAACATTGGAGAGGTCACATTCACGTCAATGGGCTTCAGGTTAGAACTTCATATGTTCAGTGGGGATCTCTCTCTCTGGCTTTTCTTCGCAAACGAAGATTCAGGAAGGACTCGTCCCGCGCTTTCTGCAAGCACGCTGATGACTAAAAAGGCCAATCCGAGATAAACAAGTCCAATTGCAGAAAGCACAGCAGAAGGTCTCCTTGGGTGATGTTTCCGGGTTGTGATTCTTTCTGCGTTGCCATTTCTCTTCAAGACTTGTTCGGCGGGAGTTCTCAAATAAGGCTGCAGCATTGTGGACAGTGTGTCTCCATGCCTCCCGATGTGAGGCCAGGGTGGACCATTGTTGGTGATTAATTTGGCCAAGCCTGAGATGTTGTTTCAGGGAGTCCTTGTATTGCTTTTTTGGAGCGTCCCTCTTATGCTGACCCATGGTGAGTTCACCGCAGAGTACTATTTTTGGGAGGCAATGGTCCTCCATCCAAGAAACGTGCCCTGCCCAGTGCAACTGTGTTTTCAATATCATGGCCTCAATGCTGGTGATCCCTGCTTGCTCAAGGACAGCAACATTCGTCACATAGTCAGTCCAGTGTATATTTAGGATTGTGCATATACAGTGCTGATGAAAGCGTTCGAGGAGTCGTAAGTGGTGGCGATAGGTGACCCATGTTTCAGACCCATAAAGGAGAACAGACAGTACAATGGCTCTATACACACTGATTTTTGTGTTTCGCCTCAGGTGTTTATTACTCCAGACTCTTTTGTAAAGTCTTCCAAATGCTCTATATACCTTTGCTAATCTGTGATCAATCTCTTTGTCAATCTTGCCATCTGAGGAGATGATGCTTCCCAGGTAGGTGAACTGCTGAATGAACTTAAGCACAGATTTGCCAATGGCAATGTGGGGATGGTGGTGTTCATCCTGTGGTGCAGGCTGGTAAAGAACTTCCATTTTCTTCAGGTTGACTTCCAGCCCAAATAGCTCTGCAGCGTTGTGAAGCAGGATGTTAGGCACTGCAAAGCTGCTTCTGTGTGGGCAACAAGGGCAGCATCATCAGGGAAGAGCAGCTCATGGACTATATAGTTTAGAGTCTTAGTGCGAGCCCTCAGACGGCTTAAGTTAAACAAGCTACCATCAATACGGTAATGTATATAGATGCCGTCTTCTTCAAGCTCTGCTGTAACTCTTTGGAGCATCATGCTGAAGAAGATTGTAAATAAAGTTGGAGCAAGAACACAACCTAGCTTCACTCCGTTAGTTATTAGAAAGGGCTCTGAAAGAGCATCGCCATATCTGACTTGACCACGCTGGCCCTCGTGTAGCAAGATAATCATTTTAAGGAATTTAGGGGGACATCCTAGTCTTTCCAGGATCTGCCACAGACCTTTTCTACTCACAGTGTCGAAGGCTTTGGTGAGGTCAACATATGTTACATAGAGACCCTTGTTCTGCTCTCTACATTTCTCTTGCAGTTGTCTAAGGGTGGATACCATATCTGTAGTACTCCTATTGGTTCTGAAGCCACATTGGTTTTCAGGAAGAAGTTCTTCTGCAATAGCAGGAACTAATCTGTTCAGGAGTATTCTTGCAAGGATTTTTCCAGCAACAGAGAGCAGTGTTATGCCTCGATAGTTTGAGCAATCGGATTTTGCTCCTTTTCCCTTGTACAGGGTGATGATGACTGCATCTCGGAGATCTGATGGCAGTTCCCCTTTTCCCAGCAGTTCACAAGGAGTTTGTGGAATTTATCGTGGAGTGCATGACCTCCATGTTTTCAGACTTCAGATGGGATTCCATCAATCCCAGCAGCCTTGCCATTTTTCATCTGCTGTATGGCCTTAAGGGTCTCTTCCAAAGTGGGAGCTATATCCAATTCATTTTTCATCGGTTTTTGTATCATATGTTGGATAGCTGAGCCTTGGACTACTCAGTTGGCACTAAAGAGACTTTGAAAATCTTCAGCCCATCGATTCAGGATGGAGGCTTTATCAGTTTGACCATCTGTACTGTATAAGGAGCTTTTGACCTGACAAGTAGGTCCAAATACTGTTTTAAGAGGTTGATAAAATCCTCTATGATCACCCAGATCTGCACAGCGTTGTGTCTTTTCAGCTATATTGATCCACCACTTGTTCTGCATGTCTCTGAGTTTTTGCTGACGTTTACTACATGTGAGACAGAAAGCTGCTTTCCTTACATGGCAAGTTGGCTGGGTGAGGTATGCCTGGTGAGCAGTTCTCTTCTTTGCCAACAGCTCCTGGATCTCTTGGTTGTTTTCATCAAACCAGTCTTGATTTTTCTTGTGGGAGAACCCAAGGGATTCTTCTGCAGACTGGAGGATACTGTTTTTGATATGTTGCCAAAGCACTGTGGGAGAAGGATCTGTAGGCTGGTCTTCAAGTTTTGTTTGCAGATTTGCCTGGAAGTTGTCTCTCACGGTAGTTTGTTGAAGATTGTTGACTTGGAGTCTCCTCTTTTAAAATGCTACCCCTCTTAGGTTTGAACTTAAGATGAAGATTTAGTTTACATCTGACGAGGCGATGATCTGTTTGGCATTCTGCACTGAATGTCACTTGGGTATGACGGACATTGCGAATGTTTCTCTGGCGGACTAGAACATAGTCAATGAGGTGCCAATGTTTGGATCAGGGATGCATCCAGGTTGTCTTCAAGCTATCTTTCTGCTGAAAGATAGTGTTTGTAATAGTCAGCTATTGTTCTGCTCAGAACTCTAGCAAGAGGTGTCTGTTATCATTGCAGTTTCCAACACCATGCTTGCCTAAGATATCTTTCCAGGCTTCGGAGTTCTTTCCTACTCTGGCATTGAAGTCACCAAGGATAATAATTTTATCTTCTACAGGGACTTTTTGTATGAGTTGGTGTAGGTCTGTGTAGAATTTGTCTTTCTCTACAGGGTCGGCTTGCATAGTTGGGGCATATATACTAAAGAGAACATGTGGAAGGCGTAAGGAAATAATGCGATCAGAGTGTCTTGTTGGCAAGGTTTCGAGTTTGGAGGCAATGGAGTTTTTAATCACAAAGCCTACTCCTGAAAGATGTTTTTTGGATAATACCTTGTCTAAATAACAACTTGAATTGCAAAGTGTGGATCTAATGAGAGATGATACTCTCTCTCTCTCTCTCTCTCTCTCATTCTCTGGCTTTTCTTCGCAAATGAAGATTCAGGAAGCACTCATCCTGCACTTTCTGCAAGTGCGCTGATGACTAAAAAGGCCAATCCGAGATAAACAAGTCCAATTGCAGAAAGCACAGCAGAAGGTCTCCTTGGGTAATGTTTCTGGGTTGTGATACTGAGGATAAGCTGCTGGGGAATGTGAAGTTATAGAACTGTTGTTGTTGTTGTTGTTGTTGTTGTGTGCCTTCAAGTAATTTCTGATTTATGGTGAACCTAAGGAAAACATATCACATGAGTTTTCTTGGCAGAATTTGTTCAGAGGAAGGTTTCCTTTGCCTTCCTCTGAGGCTGAGAGAGTGTGACCTGCCCAAAGTCACCCAGTGGGCTTCCATGGCTGAACAGGGATTCAAACCCTGGTCCCCTGGTGTCCTATTCCAACACCCAAACCACTACACCACGATGACTGCTAGGTTATAGAATATGCTATTTTAAAAATCCATTATGCTGGTGTATTGCCAAGAACACCTGCAGTTCTCCTTGAATATACCTAGGGAATATCTGCCTGTGTATTGTTGCACCAGTGGAACAGCCAAAATGCAGCAAAGTCAGAGGTGAGATGGGGAAGAAGCATCATTGTGCCATATCAAAACCACTTCTCTTTTGATGTCACAGTTTTATACCTGCCATGGGGTGAGCATAAGAGACTTCTATCCCACTGAATTCAATGTGAAAATAATTTTTAAATTACCATCTTCTACCTATAACGAATACAGATACCACCTTTCCGTAAGATGAAAGGGTGGCAGAGGTCAAGGGTGCTTTCCATGACATCACAAAAGAAAAAAAGAAAGAAACTTACTTGGGATTGTTAAAAAAAAAATTGGGATGACAGCTGTGAGGATCCTTCTACTACCATCCTCCACCCCAAATTGGCATCCTCTTTGGAAATCTTCTCAATTTTCAGAATGAAAGTGGATATTTAGAACTGACATTTACTGGTCCCAAACTTGGGAATGCTTTTGGGGTCAGTGGAGATAGGTAAAAACAAGGGCATGGTGGTGGATGTCAGGGTGGGAGGAGGACTGTTCTAATTCCGGGGAGGCCAACAGAGCCAGATCTTGAAAGAGGAGGAAGTCAAGGGAAGGCCACTGGGTGGGAGGCAGAGACAGTCATTAAAGTGTCACATTATCTGTCCCACTGGTGAGGTTACAACCTGAGAAAAGTGCTAGGAAAGCTGATAAGAGCACAGCATAAAGCAAAACTCCTGCCTGTGTGGATTTATTTTTTTAAAGTACATACTGTGTTGCATGCATGGAATCTGTTCTCTTATCTATGCTGCTCCCCTTTATACTTCCCCAAGATAAATCACTTCTCTAAGAGAAAGAAGAAGTCAGAGGAAACCATTTGGCTCTGTGGAAAGAACATGGCAACTGCAGAGGGACAAGACAGCTCTGTGCTGTTCCAGGGGTCCTTTTACATCACTTGGCTACCATGCACCGGCCTCTCCTTATCTGACCATCAAGCTGGATTCCACTGCTGTATTTAACCGAAATAGATCTAAGTATAAAATTATGGGGCTAGGGTGAGAAATAATATATTTTTTAAATTCCTGGACAACTCATTGAAGTTGTGTTGTATATATGTGTGTGTGGGGGGGGTTAACATACAGAGAAATTTTATGCTTTGATTAAATCTCATGAAAAGGCAGAACTACTTAACATCTTCTTTACTTCAGTCTCCTCCCAAAATGGGAACAGTGCTCCATTTTTGGAAAATGGAGCAGATGATGCAGTAGGGGAAATACAGCACACAATTGGTAAAGAGGTAGTTCAGGAATACCTGGCCAGTATAAATGAGTTCAAGTCTCCAGGGCCAGATGAACGTCATCCAAGGGTATTAAAAGAACTTGCAGAAGTAATCTCAGAACCACTGTCAATAATCTTTGAGAATTCCTGGAGAACTGGAGAGGTCCCAGCAGACTAGAAGTGGGCAAATGTCCCCATCTTTTTTTTAAAAAAAAAAGGGGAGGGGGAAGAAGACCCAGATAATTACAGCCCAATCAGCCATCAATACTAGGAAATATTCTAGAGCATATCATTAAATGGACAGTCTGTAACCACTTAGAAAGGACTGCCATGATCACTAAAAGTCAACATGGATTTCTCAAAAACAAGTCATGCCAGACTAATCTTCTCTCTTTTTTTGATAGTGTTACAAACTTGATAGATGAAGGGAATCCTGTGGGTGTAGTGTATCTTGATTTCAGTAAGGTTTTTGACAAGGTCCCACATGATATGCTTGCAAAAATTTTGTAACCTGTGGCCTAGACAATGGAACTGTTAGGTGGATTTGTAATTGGTTGACTGACTGAACCCAAAGGGTAGTCACCAATGGCTCCTCTTCATTCTGGAGAGAAGTGACTAGTAGGGTGCCACAGGATTCTGTCCTAGGCCCGGTGCTCTTCAACATCTTTATCAATGACTTGGATGAGGGAATAGTGAGTATGCTTATCAAGTTTGCAGATGACACCAAATTAGGAGGGGTAGCTAATACCCCATAGGACAGGACCAGAATCTAAAATGACCTGAACAGATTAGAAAGCTGGGCCAAAACTAACAAAATAAATTTCAACAGGGAGAAATGTAGGGTACTACACTTGGGCAGTAAAAATGAAATGCACAGCTATTGGATGGGTGACACCTGGCTTGATGACAGTACATGTGAAAGGGATCTAGGCGTCTTAGTGGACCACAAACTGAACATGAGCCAGCAGGGTGATGCAGCAGCTAAAAAAGTCAATGTGATTCTAGGCTGCATTAATAGGAGTATAGTGTCTAGATCAAGGGAAGTAATGGTGCCCCTCTATTCTGCTTTGGTCAGACCTCACCTGGAATACTGTGTTACTGTGTCCAGTTCTGGGTACCACAATTCAGGCAGGATATTGAAAAGCTGGTACATGCCCAGAGGAGGGTGACCAGGATGGTAGGAGGACGCCATGCCCTATGAGGAGCGGCTTAGGGAGCTGGGCATGTTTAGTCTGGAGAATAGAAGATTGAGAGGGGACATGATAGCCCTGTTTAAATATTTGAAGGGATGTCATATTGAGGATGGGGCAAGCTTGTTTTCTGCTGCTCCAGAGACTAGGACATGGAGCAATGGGTTCAAACTACAGGAGAAGAGATTTCACCTAAACATTAGGAAGAACTTCCTGACAGAGCTGTTCGGAAGTGGAATACACTGCCTCGGAGTGTGGTAGAGTCTCCTTCATTGGAGGTTTTTAAACAGAGGCTGGATGGCCATCTGTCAGGAATGATTTGATTGTGTATTCCTGCATGGCAGGGGGGTTGGACTGGATGGCCCTTGTGGTCTCTTCCAACTTTATGGTTCTATAATGCTATGTACAGGATAGCATTACTCCTTAATACATATGTACCAGCAAAGCACTGGTGTAATGGAACTTGTACAAGGCAACCCCCCATCATAACTCTTGTGCCAATAGAATTCCACCTCTGTGTTTCTACCAGCACAAGGGAGGAATTTGGGTGAAGGTGAAGACATGGTAGGGAAAAGGACATCCGTCATTGGAATAGTTATTAGTGGGATCATTCTTCCTGCCTCTACCCCAATGACAATAGTGTAAATGCTACATTTGTAAAGAAATGGTATAAGTTAAAAGATGATTAGAATTCTTGAAGAGTGCTAAATGATTGGTCCCCCGCCTCTTCCTCCAAACCGCACAAGCAGATAAGATTTCAATGAACAATACAGCTTTTCACATCACCCAAGGCTTGGAATTTCACTCTAGCTTCAAGCCTAGAGGACTGAGTCAATGTGTGGAGAATCTGGTGATGGGTCACTCTAGCTTATATTAACACCAACACCCAGCAACCACCAGGAGAAACAAAACAGATAGAAAAAGCAGACTAATAACACTCGTCTTCTCCAGGAATCGATATACAAATGCTTATGAGGAATTCCAAAAGAGTAGCCAGTCAGAGGACCTTGCTACTGGTGGTAGTGGTGTTTTATTCATTTATATCCTGCTTTTCTTCCAGCCCTGGAAGTCAAGATGGCTTACTTTATCACACCACACTGTTGTAGTGCTATTATTCCACTCTTAACTGTTTCCTGTGGATTTCTGGGGTTTGTAGTTTAGTGAGGCCTAAAAGCTCTCTGGCTGAGAATTCTAAATGTCCCTCCCTAAACTGCAAATCCCAGCATTTCACAAGAGGCAGCCAGAGCAGTTAAAGTGGAATAATAGTGCTATAACACAAGTTAAAGCAGTTTTAAAAGAAATAGTTGTGATAGACTGAGTCTATACTGCAGAAATAATCCAGTTTGACACCACTTTAACTGCCATGGCTCAGTGCTATGGAATTCGGGATTTGTAGTTTTGTGAGATATCTAGCCTTCTCTATCAGAGAGCTCTGGTGTCACAACAATCTACAAATCCCAGGATTCCATAGGATGGAACCATGGCAGTTAAAGCAGTGTCAAACTGGATTATTTCTGCAATGCAGGTGCAGCCGTAGGACTTTATCAGACCAGGCAAATATGGCGCCATGAGGACGCCTAATGATTGCGAAAGGGTGCGCATACCAGATGATGACATCCTTTCGCGATCATGTAATGTAAATGAGGTGTACTTTTTAACTGACAGCCCAACAGATCTTCTGTTCTGCTTTTCTGCCGGCATTGCCATTGTTTGAATCCTCACGCCTTTGTGCTCACATGAATGCAGCGTCAATGGGTAAAGACTTCTGGTTGAGATTGCAACAGCCAGGTAGGGGATGCTTTTTATGAACCCCCATGTACTTGGGACTTCTAAAGTGTGTTTTTGTGCTTGTGTGAACTTTTTGTGTCTTTATTTTACTTTAATTTTTGAATTTCCCATGCTAACATCTTCTCGTGAGAACTGGGGAGATCTCAGCCTCGGAAGTAAACAGAGCTTCATTCGTGCTCCATTACTGCTGGGGAAGCCTCATTGATGCTGGCAAAGATAGGTCGGGGGTGTCTTTTACTGGCATAAAACCCCCACAATTTATGCCAGCAAAAGAACATTAATGGAGGGGTGGTCTGATAAAGTCCTTAGTCTATTTCAGCATAAAAGGGGGCTAGAGGGAAAGGAAACAAAAACGAGATGGTGGGGAGAAAGAATCTAGCTGCACCTTGGAGGCTAAAGTATTTATTTTAACTTTAAGAAACCTTAAAACTGATAGTTCAGAACATATAAACGTTATAACTAAACTTGCAATAGGGCTAAAAGCATGCCTGTTAAAAAAGAAAAACCACCAACATAGTCAATACAGCACATTAATAAAGGCCCTTTCCCCCTGAGTAATCAGGTGCCAAAAGCCTGCTGAAACAAAGAGTCTTCACCTGCCTATAGAAGGATAACCAGGAGAGGGTCAGCCTAGCCTCTCTGCTGCAGTTGCTACCTATTATTCATGGCTATCTTCATGTTTCTGTCATCTCTCCATTCCTATGCAAAAAGTTACAGAGGTTACATACACACCCCTGTACCATATGGGCTGCAAGTGAGGACTTTATCAGATGCAGCAAATACAGCGTCATAACGACACCTAATGAACACAAAAGGGCACCAATACCAGATGACATTGTGCTTTCATAACTTTGTCTTGAAAATAAGGCATTCTTTTTTATTGTCGGGCTAAGCCGCCAATAGCTTGGCTGTGGCTGTTTTTTTTACCATGACTGTGAGTGTGTGAAACCGTGCCCCATTCTGCTGGCACACCAGCATCAATGGGTGATCCCCGCCAGAACACCTCTGGGTGGGAACATGAAAACTAGCCATGGAATGCTCTTTTTATGAACCTCCACATGTTGCAGACATTTTTTTTAAAATTTTATTGATTAAAATAAATACATACAGTATATTGGAAATATATTTACAGTCCAATTCCTTCAATATCTTCTTTTTTACATATGTTAATTGTTTGATGATAATCTATTTCTTCTTTTTTTCAAAATATATTTTTATTAATTTTATAATCATACATTATATTATCCAATCAATACTTAGTTAGTATAACACATAAAATTACTATAAACATCACAATTTTTCTATTAACTAATTTCAAAGGTTAACATAGATTCGTTACTATAATTCTATTCAAAAATATTAATTCCCCTACCCCCCCCACTCAGTGCTCCCCTTCACCAGAGCCATTATCCCTTACCTAATCTTTCCAGAATCTCATTTCTTCTCGTGGAGGTAACCTCCCATCTTTTGTCTGTAATACTTTTTTAACAAATACTTTCCAAATTTTATCAAAGTCACTTTCTTTCCAACTTCCTCTTCTTACTTTAATTCTACATGTTAACTTATCATTTATTGCCATCTTCCAAACTTCTTTATACCACTCCTCCACTTGTACATTTATTTGCATTTTCCAATGTCTTGCTATAATTAATCTTGCTGCCGTTAATAAATTTGTTATTAAATCCTTTTCTGCTTGGTTCCCATTCTCTCCATTATAAATTGACCTCAATGCTATGCTCGGTTTCCTTTCTATATTTCTATTCAGAATATTCTCTATTTCTATGAAAACCATTTCCCAAAACTACTGTACAAATTTACAATTCCACCACATATGCATATATGTACCTATTTCTTGACAACCTCTCCAACAATATTTAGAGTTATTCTTATCTATATTATGCAATCTTGCTGGTGTCAAATGCCAGCACCATATTATTTTATAATAATTTTCTTTTATCCGTATTGACATATTTTTTAGATTTTTTTTTCCATATCTTATCCCATTCATGATCTCCAATTTTTTGTTTCAAATCTTCCTCCCATATTCTCCTTAGATATTCCCCTTTGTCTTTTTTTCCTTATTGTTTTATCAATATTTTATATAATTCACTTGTAATACCTTTCATACTTTCATTATCCTCCCTCTTTTCACTTTTTTTCACCAAATTTTCAAATTTTGTAAATTCCCTTGTTTCTTTATGATTCTTTTTCCAATTTTTAATCCATTGTTCTAACTGTATGCAATTAAACCATGAAATTTTCATTCCACCTAATTTCTCTCTTATACTCCCTTTTTCATTCATCCATCCTATCCATCCCTCTATTTTATCTAGTCCTGTTTTCTTTAATTCCTTTCCCATTTTTTCCTTCAAATTATTTGGGAATTTTTTCCCATTATAACCAGTGTTAATACTGAATCAATAGGCAAAAATTCTCTCTTATATTTATACCATATTTCCCATATATTTTGCAGAAATGGGTTCTCAATTCCTTTAATTTCCTTTTTTGTAAAATTATCAAAAATATGTTCCATATTCTCTTTTCTATTCTCCCTGTTTCTATTTCTAACCATTCTAAATCCCCCTGTCCTACAATTCCTTCTATAACATATCTGAATTGATTAGCTTCATAATATCCTTTTATTTTGTGAAGACCAAGTCCTCCCTCCTTCTGTGATATATACCAAAATAATTTATTTAATCTTGTCCTTTTCCCTCTATTACAATATTAATTCAACATATTTTGCCATTTTTTCAGTTCTACTACTGATACTTTTATTGGTAACATTCTAAACAAAAAATTTAGTTTAGGTAATATTTTCATTTTAACTAAAGGTACTCTTCCAAACCATGATAGTTGAACATTTTTATATTCTTCCAACTTCTTTTCCATTTCTTTCCTTAGTACCATAATATTTTTCTCTTCTAGTTCTTTTAAATCTTTTGTAATATTTATTCCTAAATACTTAATATTACTTTTTAAACTTACTTCTAATTTTTTCTCTTTTACAAATATATTTTCTTCTTCCTTAGTATAGTTAAACAACATCATATCTGATTTGTTCCAATTAACCTGTAAGCCTGTCATCTCCCCAAATACTTTTAAATGTCCTTTATTTTTTTCTATTCTGTTAATCAGTTCCTTCATTGTTAGCAATGTATCGTCAGCAAACAAGCTTATCTTATAGACTCATAGACTCATAGAATCATAGAGTTGGAAGGCATGTTTTGTTTCTACTCCAATTCCTTCTATACTATTATCATTTCTTATCACATTTGCTAGAATTTCTATTACCATTGCAAACAATATTGGAGAAAGTGGGCAACCTTGTCTTGTTCCTCTCGTTATTTTTATTTCTCTTGTTATTCCATCATTAACCATCACTATAGCTGTGTTATGAGAATACAATTGATCTATTAATCCTCTAAACCTCTTCCCCATTCCAAATTCTTTCAATATTATTTTTAATGTTGGCCATTCCACACAGTCAAATGCTTTAAATATATCTAATGCTAATATCCCTGCTTTTACTTTTGTTTTGCCAATTATATGTATTTTATTTAACACCCTTCCTTTGTCTTCCTTTCACAAATCCACATTGGTCATTTAGTATATATTTATACATACAACTATTCATTCTCTTTGCCATTATTGCTGATAATAACTTTGCATCTTGATTTATCAATGATATAGGCCTGTATGATCCAGGGTCCAACAAATCCTTATCTGGCTTTGGTATCAATATTATCAGTGATTGTTGCCATGATGGAGGGACTTTGTCTCCCATTATTATATTATTATACAATTCTAATAATTTAGGTATCAACTTCTTTTTAAATACTTTATAATAATCTGGTCCTAACCCATCCATTCCTGGAGCTTTCCCACTTTTTAAATTGTTTATTGCTTCCTCTATTTCCATTTTCGTAATTGGTTTTTCTAATAAATCCCTATCTTCCTCTTCTATTTTAATCTTCCAGTTTTCCCCTACATATTTTTCTATTTGTTCCACTGATTTATTCCCTGACTGGTACAGGGCTTTATAAAACTCCTCAAAAATTGTTAGTTTTTTCTTCATTGTTCTACATATTTTACCTGTTTTGTCTCTAATCCCATTTATCATATTTTCCATTTTCTTCTTCTGTGTGGATCTAGCCAACATTTTTGAATTTTTATTACTAAATTCAAAATACTCCCTTCTTAAATAGATTAAATTTTCCTGTACTTCATCTACTTCCATTTTATCCAATTCCTCCCTCTTTGCTCGTAACGCAATATGTTTGTTTTTCTTTGTTTAATATATATTTATTTTCCAATAATTCTATTTCCCTTTCTAATTTCCCTTTTCTTTCTTCTTGCCTTTTTTTTAAGTTAAAGGTTTCTTTTATGCATATCCCCCTTGTCACAGCTTTCATAGTATCCCACGAAATTCCTTTTGATACTTCTTTATCATTTAATTCCCATAATTCTTGCCATTCATGCTCAATTTTTTCTACTATTTCTCTATAATTTAAAATCTTTGTATTCAACCTCCACCTTTTCACCTGTTCATAATCTCTCTTCATTATAATCTCCACATTGACCAAGGCATGGTCTGTTACTTTTATATTTTCTATCTCTGAATTTATGATTTTATCAATCAAATTTTTTGATACAAAAATATAATCAATTCTTGAATAACTCTTATGTACCATTGAAAAGTATGTATATTTCCTTTCATTTCCCTTTACCAATCTCCACAAATCTTTTAACCACTTTCTTTTTATTATGTTATTTAAATTTGTAATATGATCATATTTATCCCTTAATGAATAATTTGATTTGTCTTTTATTCTTTCCATTTCCATATTAAAATCTCCTGCTACAACAATATTTTGTTCTTGCATTTTCTCCATTTCTTTAAATACTTTCTCATAAAATTCCTCTTGTTTTTCATTTGGAGCATATACATTCATTAGAACATATTTATCTTCTCCCATTTCACCTTGCATTATAATATATCTACCATTTTCATCTTTTTTTCACCTTTTTAATGACAAAATTACAATTTTTTTGCTATTAATATTGCTACCCCTCTAGCTTTTGAATTCCCATATGCTTTTTCATAAACTCTTACCCAATTCAATTTCAATTCATTTACTTCTTCCCTTTTTTGATGTGTCTCTTGCAAAAATATTATATCTGCTTGATCCTTCTTCAATAGTGCTTCAATCCTTTTTCGTTTTATTATCATGCTGAGGCCATGAACATTTAAGGTTGATATCTTTAATTTATTAACCATTAGATTCCTTATTACATTTTCTATAAGATCTTCTGGCTCCAAAAAGTGACCTCCCTTCCCCATACCCACCCCTTCCCAATTCTTCCCCATTCCCTTCCCCCTCCCCCCTTTCCCTTCTTTACCTCCCCACCTTGTCTTCCCAAGGCAAATTGCCTTGCTCATGACCCCCCAGGTCTTCCAGGTGAGGAGTGGTGAAGAGATCTTCCAATGGCCCAGAACAACTCCCTCCCCCCGAGTGCTCATAAAAATAAAAAATAAAAACATTTCCCCTCTTTTTTTCCCCTGTAATTTTTTTCTTCTTCCTTCTGCTTTCTTCATCTGTCTAAACTTTTCCTCCTCCACTGTCAGCTCCTCCATCAGCTCCATACTCCTTCTTATGTACTCCCAACTCCTCCAACAATTGCAGTCCTTCTTCTGGTGTTTCCATTCTATTTCTTTTTCCTGCCCATTCAGATTTCAAAAACACTGGGTATCCCCAAGCATATTTTATACCAGCTTTCAAAAGAGCAGCAATACAAGGTTTCATCGATTTTCTCCAAATTAGTTTGTGGACAGTAGTCATTATATAATTCCACCCTTACATCTCCATACTTTAGTCTCTCTGGATGTTTCTTGACTGTTCTCATCAATTCCTCCTTGTTATTGTAATTAATAACTCTAACAATAAAATCTCTTGGCAAAATACTTCTCCTTCCTGTCAGTTCTCTATGGATCCGCTCAATGTCCTCATCCCTCCATTTCACAGTTGGGGTCACTTGCTGTAGCCATTTCAACACTTCAGATTTCAGATTGGATCCTTGATCTTTCCCCACAGATTCTGGCAGGAACCTTATTCTAAAGTTATTCCTGCATTGATAATCTTGCATGTATGTCATTTTTTCCCCATATCTGTGATTTTCTTCATATTGTCCTGGATCTGACTGCTTTGAAGTGTTTGGGTTTTAATTATTTCTTTGTTCTCTTTTACTATATTAAAAATATCTCCTTGTATTCCTTGTATTTTTGTACTCATTTCCACAAATCTTTCTTCAGATCTTTTCCTCTCCTTCTGCATTTCTTCTCTTATACTTGCAAACTCTGAAAACATTCTCTTTTTGTGTTCTCTAAATTCTGTCATCATTTTTGTAAAGAGAGATCCATATGAGTTTTAATATCCTCTGTGCTTTCTCCCCTTCATTCTGTCCCCCTTGTGGGTAGAGGATCTGGGGCAGAGGCACTTGAAAGGCCACTCTTTTTTGGGGCTTGTTTCCTTTTCCATACTTAGCCCTTCTGGTTCACCCTTGTTATTCTGTACTTCCGGAGATATTTTTTCTAATCTTTTATGAGATCTATCCGATGGCTTATCTAAAGTTTGTGGCCTCAACCAACTTTTTCCTGCAATATTTCTTCTTTTTTTTAGACATAAGAAAATCAAAACACTCCAAACTTTCGTTCCTCCCCTTCTGTGTATGGCCCCTCCTTCCTCCACCACTTATTATTTTTTAAAATCTTTCCACTTATTCTCCAGTTAGATCAATTATTCCTTCTCCTGTTAAATCATCCTTTTCATTTGCCTACAATTGTTCGCTGCTTCCTCCAACCTTAGTGATTTATTAGCAAAATGTTCTTTTTAGTTAGGCAGCTCCAATATCGGGCAAAACTGAAAGTAATTATTTGTTTACTTTAGGCTTCTTCAAGCTGCAGTTTTCTTTTCCATTAACATTCCTTAGTGATTCACAGCCATAAATCTTCCCTCAAAGCTCTCCTCATGCCTTTTTGAGGGGAAATTATTCATTTAATTCCATTACCTTGAGCACCCATCCTGGGAATTTCTCCCTATGCCATTGAAGCTTGGCTCCTCCCCCCGATAATCTATTTCTTCCAATATTTATTACTTATGTCTTCCATACTTCCCATTAAGCTTTCACACAAATATATATATTCCCAATTTAACTGACTTCACATAAGTAGTCATATAAATTATAACAGATGGACTGAATGGCCCTTGTGGTCTCTTCCAACTCTGCAATTCTATGATTCTATGATTCTATAACAGCAACAATTGCTTTCCTATCCAGTACAAAAGCAGATATCTCAATTTCTAAAGCATAATAGTTGTTAAAAAAATCCCAAATTAGCCCATTACTCCCATGTCTCTCTAAACTGTGTTTTTAAACATTCCCAATCTTTTGCAAATGTCAATTCTGTTTTCTCTTTTAATAATTGTGTCAGTTTATCTAAATGTATCATTTCCATTAGTTTGACCATCTATTCATCAATAGAGGGTATTATATCTAACTTCCAATACTGAGCGTATATAATTCTCACAGTTACTATCATATAAAACATGACTCTTCCCCCCCCCCCAAATTTCCAACTCATCATCAAGCATTTTTAGTAAATAAAATCAGGTCTCATTTGGAAACATATATATTTTTTCTATGTTGATATGAATCTTTTTCCAAAATGGCCAAGCTTTCATGCATGACCACCAGGAGTGGAAGAAGGTACTTACTTCTAATTTGCATTTCCAACATTTGTTGTTGGATCTTTTATATATACAAACTATTTTATCTGGGGTAAGGTAGGCACCATCTGTAAACATCTTTATACAGTTTCCCCTCACATCCTGGTAGGCTATACGTCTGTTTATTACTTTCCAAATTTTCTCCCATTTAGCTATTTCATTAGGGTGGTTAAGATTCTGAGCCTATTTAATCATTGGAGTTTTGATTATTTCTTGTTCACATTCTCATTTCAGTAAAAGTTTGTACAGTTTAGACAAAGAATTAGACTTCTCTGATGTTAAGATCACTTCTAATTCAGATATTTAATTATCAATCCCATGTATTTTAACATCCATTTTCAATTTCTCCCACATTTGCCTGTAAAACCAGCAGTGACAGACTATTCCTTCTTGTTTTCATTTCTCTTGGGATTTAAATGTTAACTGGGTATCTTTCCATTCTATTACATTTTCATATTTTAGCCAACTTAATCCAAGAATGCTTTCTTCTATAGAAGGCTTCATGGGGTGAAATCCAAATAGGTGTTTTAAACCGTTTTTTATATTTTTTCCAAACTCTCAAGAGGTATGATTTTATTAAGTGATTGTTAAAATCTTTATTTGTTCTTTATTACACCACAGGTAAGCATGCCATCCAATCCTAAGAATGTCTGCTTTAAGATGAGATATTTTGGATTCTTCTAAATTAACCCATTGTTTCATCCAAACAAAGCAGCATGCATGATAATATAATTTCAGATTTGGAAGACCAAGTCCGCCTCTCTCTTTAGTGTCTTGCATATTTTTTATTTGGATCTGTGGTCTCTTCCCAGTCCAAATAAATGTACTAATCTCTTTTTGCCATGTGTTTGTTATTTTATCATTATTAATTATGGGGATAGTTTGAAACAGAAATAGAAGGCTGGGTAAAACATCCATTTTTATTATTGAAATTTTTCCTTAAAAGGAGATATTCCATCTTCACCAGTTTATAAGATTTTACTTGATCTTTAACCAAATTTTCTCATAATTGTTTTTATTAGTTCAATATTATTTTTAGTCAGAATACTACCTAGATATATGATTTTTTTATCCATGTGAAATTGCAATCTTGAAATAGTTTCATATTTTTCCTCCTTGGATAAATTGAAAAGAAACATTGATTTTTTTGTTTATTGATGTTAAGTCCTGAAACTTCACCAAAATCATTTAATATATCAATTACTTTCTCTATTGTTTCCTGTGGGTTCTCAATAATTAACATTACATCGTCAGCATAAGCTCTCAGTCTCAGCTCTTGATTTTTTATTTTTAAACCTCTAATATCTCTATTTAAATGAATTTCATTCAGCAAAATTTCAATCATAATTAGAAAGAGGAGAGGAGAGGGAAGGCACCCTTGTCTGGTACCTCTCTGCATAATGACCGGGTTTGTTTATTCTCCATTTACAATAATTTTTGCTTTTTGTTCTGTATAAATTGCTCTTATCCAGTTAATGTATTTTTCTCCTATATTCATTTTAACCAATATTTTATCCAACATTTTCCAATTCATGCTGTCAAAAGCTTTTTCAATATCAAGAAATATTAAGGCCACTTTTTTATCATGATGTCTCTTACAGTATTCAATGGTGTTTAAGGCTGTTCTTATATTGTCTTTTATTTATCTGTTAGGTAGAAAACCACTTTGTTCCTCCAATATCCAATCTTTACTTTTTAGTCTAGAAGCAAGTATAAATGCAAAGATTTTATAATCATGGTTTAGTAATGAGATAGGTCTATAATTTGAGACCCCAGTAGGGTCTCTATCTTCTTTGTGAATTAAAGTGATATTAGACATTTGCCAAGATTCTGGAAATCTGTTGACATTGATACTATTTAAGAAGTGATGCAATCAGACAATAATCTGATCTTCTAATTTTTTATAGTATAATGATGTGAACCCATCAGGTCCAGGTGCCTTGCCAGACCTACTCTTTCTAATTGCCACCGATTTCTCAATCAAAGTTATTGGGCTATTTAATATTGCATTTTGTGAGTCAGATAAAATGGCAATATTTTGCTTTTCTAAATATTTATTAATCTCTTCTTTGACTGTTTGTTCCATATATAATTTTGTGTAGAATTTATGAAATGCTTTCTTTATTATAGTCTGTTCAGAATGAAGATTATCTTTATATTTCACATTTAGTATTAAATTTCTCTCTCCCCCCACCAAATCTTGTAAGAAAAGTTTGTTTAATACTAACTAGTTTTTCCTAATTTCTACTGCCTGGATTCAGTCAAGCTGATTTTGTAGTAACTTAATTTCATTAAGAGTTTTCTCTTGGGAGGGGTTATTCTGTAATTCAAGTTCTTTTTCTCTTAATAAATCATTGATTTGGTTTACATTTTGATTTTTCTTTTGTTTTCTTATAATACTTTGATGAATAAAAAAACCCATTACTGCTTTCCCAGCTTCCCATATGGTAGCAACGTCAACATGTTGATTTTGATTTTCTTTAAAGTAAAGCTCTAAGGTTTTCTTAGCTTTTCCCAAAATTTCTTTATATTTTAAATAGCTGTCATCCATTTTCCAATTAAAGGTATTATTGTTCTTTTCTTTTTGTATTGACATAGAGATAGCGTTGTGGTATGAAAAGTTCCTTGTGTTAATTTCTACATTATTAATCTCAGGTAGCCAGGATTGATAACAAAATTAGATCTAGTCTTGCCAGAGAGTTATGTCCATTAGAATAAAAAGTGAAGTCTTATGAATTGGGCAGTTTCCCTTGGTCTTTTTTTTTTAAAAAAAATTGCCCGATGACCTATCCATTAGTGGGTTGATCACCCCATTAAAATCACCCATAATCAATGGATGTTCAAACCTCAGGAATTTGATTTCCCCTCTATCTCTCTCTCTGGCTTTTATTCACAAATGAAGATTCAGGAAGGACTCATCCCACGCTTTCTGCAAGCATACTAATGACTAAAAAGGCCAATCCAAGATAAACAAGTCCGGTTGCGGAAAGCAAAGCAGAAGATTTCCTTGGGTGATGTTTCTGGGTTGTGATTCTTTCTGCGTTGTCGTTTCTCTTCAAGACTTGTTCGGGGTGAGTTCTCAAATAAGGCTGCAGCATTGTGGATAGTGCTTCTTTATGCCTCCCGATGTGAGGCCAGGGCAGACCATTGTTGATGATCAATTTGGCCGAGCCTGAGATGTTGTTTCAGGGAGTCATTGTATCGCTTTTTTGGAGCACCCCTCTTACTCTGACCCATAGTCAGTTCACCGTAGAGTAGTATTTTTGGGAGGCAATGGTCCTCCATCCTAGAAATGTGCCCTGCCCAGCGCAGCTTTGTTCTCAATATCATGGCCTCAATGCTGGTGATCCCTGCTTGCTCAAGGACAGCAACATTTGTCACATAGTCAGTCCAGTGTATATTTAGGATTGTGCGTATACAGCACTGATGAAAGCATTTGATGAGTCATAGGTGGTGGCGATAGGTGACCCATATTTCAGATCCATAAAGGAGAATAGACAGTACAATGGCTCTATACACACTGATTTTTGTGCTTCGCCTCAGGTGTTTATTACTCCAGACTCTTTTGTAAAGTCTTCCAAATGCAGTATATGCCTTTACTAATCTGTGATCGATCTCTTTGTCAATCTTGGCATCTGAGGAGATGATGCTTCCAGGTAGGTGAACTGCTAAATGGACTTGAGCACAGATTTGCCAACAGCAATGTGGGGATGGTGGTGTTCGTCCTGTGGTGTAAGCTGGTAAAAAACTTCTGTTTTCTTCAGGTTGACTTCCAGCCCAAACAGCTCTGTAGCTGTTGCGAAGCAGGATGTTAGGTGCTGCAGAGCTGCTTCTGTGTGGACAACAAGGGCAGCAGCATCAGCGAAGAGCAGCTCATGGACGAGATAGTTTAGTCTTAGTGTGAGCCCTCAGACGGCTTAAGTTAAACAAGCTACCATCAGTATGGTAACGTATATAGATGCTGTCGTCTTCTTCCAGCTCTGCCGTAGCCCTTTGGAGCATCATGCTGAAGAAGATTGTAAATAAAGTTGGGGCAAGAACACAACCTTTCTTCACTCCATTAGTTATTAGAAAGGACTCTGAAAGAGCATCGCAATATCTGACTTGACCACGCTGGCCCTCGTGTAGCAAGATAATCATTTTAAGGAATTGGGGGAGCCTCCTAGTCGTTCCAGGAACTGCCACAAACCTTTTCTACTCACAGTCTCGAAGACTCTGGTGAGGTCGACAAATTTTACATAGAAACCCATGTTCTGCTCCCTACATTTTTCTTGCAGTTGTCTAAGGGCAAATACCATATCTGTAGTACTCCTATTGGCTCTGAAGCCCCATTGGCTTTCAGGGAGGAGTTCTTCTGCAATAGCAGGCACTAACCTGTTCAGGAGTATCCTTGCAAGGATTTCTCCAGCAATAGAGAGCAGTGTTATGCCTTGATAGTTTGAGCAATCGGATTTTGCTCCTTTTTTCTTGTACAGGGTGATAATGACTGCATCTTGGAGATCTGATGGCAGTTCCCCTTTTTCCCAGCAATTCACAAGGAGTTCGTGGAATTTTTCATGGAGTGCATGACTTCCGTGTTTCCAAACTTCAGGTGGGATTCCATCAATCCCAGCTACCTTGCCGATTTTCAGCTGCTGTATGACCTTAAGGGTCCCTTCCAAAGTGGGAGCTATGTCCAATTCATTTTTCATCGGTTTTTGTATCATATGTTGGATAGCTGAACCTTGGACTACTCAGTTGGCACTAAAGAGACTTTGAAAATGTTCAGCCCATTGATTCAGAATGGAGGCTTTAACAGTAATTAATCTTTGACTATCTGTACTGTATAAGGAGCTTTGGACCTCATAAGTAGGTCCAAACTCTGCTTTAAGAGCTTCATAAAATCCTGTATGATCACCCAGATAGTCTTTTCTGCTGTATTGATCCACCACTTGTTCTGCATGTCTTGGAGTTTTTGTTGAAGTTTACTATATGTTAGATGGAAAGCTGCTTTTCTTACATGGCATGTTGGCTGGGCGAGGTATGCCTGGTGAGCAGTTCTCTTCTTTGCCAACAGCTCCTGGATCTCTTGGTTGTTTTCATCAAACCAGTCTTGATTTTTCTTGTGGGAGAACCTACGGATTCTTCTGCAGACTGGAGGATACTGTTTTTGATATGTTGCCAAAGCACTGTAGGAGAAGGATCTGTAGGATGGTCATCAAGTTTTGTTTGCAGATTTGTCTGGAAGTTGTCTCTCATGGTAGCTTGTTGAAGATTGTTGACTTGGAGTCTCCTCTTTTAAGATGCCACCCCTCTTAGGTTTGAACTTAAGATGAAGATTTAGTTTACATCTGACGAGGCAATGATCTGTTTGGCATTCTGCACTGGGCATCACTCGGGTATGACAGACATTGTGAATGTTTCTCTGGCGGACTAGAACATAGTCAATGAGGTGCCAATGTTTGGATCAGGGATGCATCCAGGTTGTCTTCAAGCCATCTTTCTGCTGAAAGATTGTGTTTGTAATAATCAGCTGTTGTTCTGCACAGAACTCTAGCAGGATGCATCTGTTATCATTGCAGTTTCCTACACGATGCTTGCCTAAGACACCTTTCCAGGCTTTGGAGTTCTTTCCTACTCTGGCATTGAAGTCACCAAGGATAATAATTTTATCTTCTACAGGGACTTTTTGTATGAGTTGGCATAGGTCTGTGTAGAATCTGTCTTTCTCTACAGGGTCGGTTTGCATAGTTGGGGCATATATGCTAAAGAGAACAACATATGGGAGGCGTAAAGAAATAATGCAATCAGAGTGTCTTTTTTCCCCCCGTACCTCTTGGCAAAATTTATATTTTTTTCTAATGGGCCATAAATACCTACTACCAAGCATTTTTTCTTTCTAAGATGATTTCTTCTCCATCATAGTGACCTTCTAGATCATTACCCTTTTTCTTTTTAATTTGCAGAAGACACAAATTCATTTCCAAACTTTCTATTCATTAATAATATTTGTTTACTAAATTAATTCTTGTTTCCTGAAGGCACAGAATATCATATTTAGTTTTCCCCAAAGGATGAACGATTATTTATAATTTTTGCAGCAAATTTTATCCTTTAATATTCCAGGAAATATTTTTCAGTTCTTTCATAGTTTATTCTTGATTTTGGGTGAATATAGATAACAGTTCTGTTTTTCCAACAATTGACCTTCTTCTATATCTGGTATAAACTCGTTATCACTTCCTTCAGCTTGTTCTAAATTAATCTTTTCAGATTCTGTACCTTCAATAGCTCCTTCTTCTGTTTCCTCATGACCATTGTTATTCCTGTCATCTTCTGATCTTTCATATTCAGAGTGAAGTTCTTTTATATATTTTTTCCCAAAAACATCTTGCCTCTGGTGGGGAATTAATTCTGAACATTTTTGCCTAAATTTAAAAGATAACCCTTCAAGTTTTCCCCAACTGTATTTTATATTTTTCTGTCTTAAATGGGTTGTAAAGAAAAGTGTAGCTTTTCCTCCTTCTGAGAATATCAGCAGATATATCTTTAAATATTATTACATCTTCTCCTTCTATTTGGAGTTTAAAGGCAAGATTTCTTTGTAGAATCAGATCCCTTACAGATTGGATAACTATATCGCTGGGTAAATCTTAATGATTTTTTTTTTAAAAAAATTGAGTCTGAAGATCCTATTGACTTCTAGTTCAAATGAAACAGACTTTTTACCTACACATTCCACTAAAACTGGGATCAGTTTTTCATATAAATTCTCATCAGGAGATTCAGTTAAACCTCTTAATTTTATACTGTGTTCCCTCTGTTTTAATTCATTCAGAAGTTTGTTATCTGATATTTTAGCAATTCATCACATAATTTCTCAGTTGTTTCTTCTAATTTTTTGTTCTCTTATCTAATAAATCTACCTTATGTCAGTTTTTAAAAGATTTTTGACGTTTCTTC
Organism: Gambelia wislizenii; assembly: GCA_030847615.1. Classification (NCBI taxonomy): domain Eukaryota; kingdom Metazoa; phylum Chordata; class Lepidosauria; order Squamata; family Crotaphytidae; genus Gambelia; species Gambelia wislizenii. The sequence continues at coordinate 337,706,414 of JAUMIR010000001.1, read as the reverse complement.
TATAGGAAGACTCATTTCTCTCTGTTCTGCTCTAATTTCTTGTTTTAATTCAGATTTTAAGTCTCTAATTTCTTTCCTAAGTTCTTTTGCTTCATTCTTTAATTCTTACCCAACATTCCTTATTTCTTCTAAGAGAGATAACTGATCTATTGTTTTAGAAATCATCTCTATGGAAGATCTTTGGGATGACTGGGAAGATGCTTGTACTGTATTTCTCCTGGTTGACACTGACATTATAATTTGTTTTGATCTTAATCTACTATACTAAATCAATATAAATAGTGGGAATCCTAATATTGACTCTTTTTCTCTTTTTCTTTTTTTGCAGTTTGCAAATTAAACTCTCAGCTACAATATCTCTGAATTAAATCTTAATGTTGCATCAAAAAGCAATTCCTAAATATCTCTTCTAATGATTTACAATATAAACCAACTTCTACAGTTCCATGTTGCAAACAAGTTTTTACGTGTGTTTCAGTGCTTGTGTACACTTTTTTTTTAATTTAGCTGTTTTTATTCTTTAAAGTACACTTGTGTCCTCTCATGAGAATTGCTGAGATCATGCTCGGCAGTGAATGCAGAAGTACAACCCTGCTTTTTCATGCTATCATAGCAAAGTTTGATATTTTGGGTTCTTTTGCTGGTACAAAAAAAATATGGTGCCAAAACAACATTTTTAGAAGCTTATCTGATAAAATCCTGAGGCTTATGGCATCATCAGACAGAAGCCAAATGTAGCTCTATAGGTTTGATAATTTTTATCCTTCCTGAGCTGCTGTCCTGTATTTGCTTCTTCAGACTCAGTGACCAGCAGTTTCAAAGTTAAAAACAGAAAACTTTATTGTCACAGCAATCCAAAGAGCTAATCCTACAAGTTCATTGCTCATAATGAAACCTAACTAACAAGCAGTAAACTAAAAGCATTCTACAATCTACAAAATCTGGTGGGCTATACAGTTATTGGCTATCCATCATCCCTACACTCAGTTCCCACTGGGCCCGGGCTCAGCCCAGTTTTCCCATAGCTGAGGCCAGGTGCCAGTTTTAGCGAACCACTACAAACATAAAGCACATACTCCCTTTTCCCAGTTAGACTACATACTCATTAGCAAGTACAAAAAATGCGAACACAAATAGCCACAGAGTGATACAATAGAACTGAACTTGGCAGGAAAAGGTCACGTTCAGGACTGATCCTGACAGCTATTGTGCCTCTTTGGAGCATATGGCAGGTAGCAATGTCATAGACACAGCTGTGCCTATTCCTTGCTGATTCTGCCTGCGCATAATCCTTGCTGATGCTGTCAGAACTAACTCTGCAACAGCTCTTCTGATTATTTCTGGTACTTACCTGTTCTCATGATACTGGCATTTAAAGAAGCACTGGCCAAATCCACACTACATAAATAATCCCATTTGAAACTGGATTATTTGCCATGGCTCCTTCCTATGGAATCCTAGGATTTGTAGTTTTACAAGGTCTTCAGCCTTCTCTGCCAAAGACTGCTGGTGCCTCACCAAACTACAAATCCATGTATGCTTCCCATCTCTGCATTTATAATTTTCTTAGACCTTTCAGTTCTATTTTGATCTGCTCTGTCTTGGCTAAGTGGGTTCATTATGTTTTTATACTGCTCCAGCTCCTATTAATTTTGATGGTTTTAGTATATGTTTGCATTTTTTAAATTAGTTCTGTTGTGCCCTGACATTTTGTGAGTCATTTTGGGAATTTGACTGAACAGAAGAATATAACATTCTCCCATATATAGAGACTTTCTTGCCTCAAGAATATTTATATATTCTTGGAGTTGGTGTTGAAGGCAGTTGAAGTTGAGAGATGAGGCTGAGTGGTTGAGAGAGTAAGTGGGTGAGTCTGTTGTCTGAAAGATAATAAGAGTGTCACGTATGAAGGAAATTTGGTTGCATTAGTCAAAAGTTATAGAGTCTTTGGTTCAATAAATGGTATGTCAACAAAAGTAATAGAGTTAAGAACCAGAAACAATGTTATCTGCAGAATATTGAACAGCTGAAGTTTGTAACTTTGAATATAATAAACAACCAGTTTGTTTTGTTAAAAGTTCCTAGACTCATCTTGCTTTATTCCACTCACTAGAAAAGGGAAATAGCCACATTAACCAACAGAAACCACACTTAGGAGATTTTCACATGCCTAAAATACCCTTTGAAGAAATCGGGACAGAAATATTTCTGTCCCGGAAGCAGCGCCGCGGTTCGCACGCCCAGTCCCTTCTCCCAATATGCTGTCGTCACGCTGGGTTATTTCTTCCCTCTTCCAGAATATTTTATTAACGGTGAACTCCCGTTAGTAAAATATTCTGGAAGAGGGAAGAAATAACCCAGCGTGACGACGACGGCATATCGGGAGAGGGGACTGGGCGTGCGAACCGCGGCGCTGCTTCCGGGACAGAAATATTTCTGTCCTGATTTCTTCAAAGGGTATTTTAGGTGTGTGAAAATCTCCTTACACATAATCTATCCACATAAGTCTCAGACCCAGTCCAGATAAGGAATTCTAAAGAGGAATCTGAGTGCAAGGTGGCAGTGATAGGCGGCCAGGTTGAGTGTTGAGGTAAACTTGGCTGGTGATTTCATCACATATATAAAGTCTTACCAATTTGCCTGCCGTTAGTCACCACCCAATCTTATTCATTTGGAAACAGGACGTGTCTGTACAGCTACATTGATAGTTGGGCACCTTACTCAAAATTTGTGCAATAAGTGCCTCTTGAGTTAATTATTTCCTGTTATGGTGGGACTACTTCCCCATTGGACTTTTTCGGACGCTGAAAAATAACACAAGCAGCCTCGTCAGTACAGGATATTCGTGAGTAAAAATCAAGGAAATATGACGCTCAATTCTCCCCGTGGTACCGCAACAGTACCACCAGGGGTGAGCGTCATCCGAAACTGATGCTTTGCAGCGCAGCAGCCTCGCAAGCTGACGAGGCTGCTTGCGTTACTTTTTAAACGTCTGAAAAAGTCCATTGTCTGTGATCCTAGATGCATCTGCAGGGCCGGTTTAAGGCACCAGTGGTGTCAGCATCCACACGGGGCCCCATCATTGTGCCCCCCCCCAGTAACCCTCCTCCTGCAAAAACATTATTAGTAATAATCCGAATATCCTGTACTGTGAATAGCTTAGGTTGAGTTAGGTTACATTGAGCTGAGATAAACATATGGGGCCCCCAAAATAAAGCATTGCAGGGAACCCTAAAATTCCTTAAATGGGTCCTGTGTGTCTGTTTGTTGATGTGTGCCTTCAAGTCATTTCCAACTTAGGAAGACCTTAAAGCAATCCCATCACAGGGTTTTCTTGGCAAGGTTTATTCAGAGGGGGTTTGCCCTTGCTTTCCTCTGAGGCTGAGAGAGTGTGACTTGCCTAAGGTTACCCAATGGGTTTCCATGGGCAAATAAGGATTTGAATCCTGCTCTCTAGAGACATAGTCCAGTATGTAAACCATTACACCACACTGGCTTCTCAGATGTGTCTGTACATGGTACAATATATGAAAGCCACATTGGCTTCCACACTAAAAAACCAGGCAAGACTACATCTTAATGTTATTTTTAAAAAAGTTTTAAAATACTTGCATGACTCCAGGGCAAAAGAGTTCCTTGCTTTACTGACTTCAAAAAAAGTATTTGACTATTTGGTACTCAGTAACTGTCCTTAAATAGTATAAAGTGAAAAAGACGGGAAGCATATGACCTCAAAAGACAAGCACCAGCAGGATTTTTAAAACAAATACCATGCAAAATGAGTCCCATGAAAAACAAGAGAAGCAACATTAGAATTTCACCTCTATCTGACCCTTTCCAACATATATTTTCAATGATCAGCTGCTCTGGCTAGAAGCATATCTAAGCACAGCCTTCCATAAAAACTGGATTTTCATGCATTTCAGAGCAAATCATATTGAATCCAGTGGCATTTATTTCCATGTAAACATAATACCCTGAAGGCACCAGATCCCATCTGATCTTGGAAGATAAGAAGGGTCAGGCCTGGTTAGTATCTGAATGGGAGACTGCCAAGGAATAACAGGGGCTGTAGGCTATATTTCAGAGGAAGACAAACCACCTCTGAGGATTCTTTGCCTAAGAAAAGCCTATGCATTTCCTGGGGTCACCAAAAGTCAACAGGTAATTTGAAGGCACACACACAGAGAGAGAGAGAGAGAGAGAGAGAGAGAGAAACATGAAATGGGATAAGTTACTCAAAAATATCTAGAAGGAGAAAGGCCTGGTAAGAAGACTTGTGGAGTGTGAACGCCTTGTAAGCATTTCTTGTGTAGTAAGAACCAGTGTTCCAGATGTTAATGCATGAAGGGAAGTAATTGTAAGAAGCATCACTAAAAAAAATCAAAAGTTAGGGTTGCTGCAATTTTCATTTCAGTTCTAGTAAGAATCAGATAAAGTTTGTTCCTCTTGTCAGCCTTCTGTTGCATGACTGTAAAAATACCCATGAGCGAATACTAAAAAGAAAAATTATCTGGCTCATAAGAATTCTATGCAATAGATAGGCTTCAGATCTATCTTAAATACAGACTACTGGAATCTTCAAGGAGAGTTCAAGATCATTATTTGCAGATGATCAGGAAAAACACATGGAACATGTTATATGCTGAATTTGTGTCAGTAAATTCATAACTTCGACCATAACAAGAGCTTTTTCCTTGGTTTTTTCCGGGCTGTGAGGCCGGGTTCTGGAATTGTTTCTTTCTGACATTTTGCCTGCATCTGTGGCTGGCATCCTCAGAGAATGGTTGGGTAGGTGTGTGTGTAGAGTTTATATGCTGTGAACCCCTGTTGGGGAGTATATGTAAACTTGTGTAATTGAATGGTTAATTGCTGGGTATAGAAATGCAGGCACGTTAGCGTCTGTTTGGCTAATGGTTGGTTGATGGACCATTATCTGCTGGGAATCCCCCTGTCCCTGGGTGGAATTCTTTTGTAAGTGTTGAGTTTTGATTCTATTGTATTTCAAAACTGGGAGCCAGATTTTGTATTTAAAAACTGGGAGCCAGATCTTTCTCCTTCTATGGGCTTGTCCATTCCTAAAGACTCAGTTAATTGATTCATGGATAGTTTTCAGAGAAGTAGTCGTGTTAGTCTCTTGCAACATAAAAAGAAGGAAGAGAGTGTGGGGTGGGGGAGAAGGAATATAGTTGATACCAACTTTGTTTCCACTTCTACTCTGGGAGCAACATTACTGGGGCCAATAATATAACCCACAACATCAGAGATACAGTCCCTTGTTCTTCCTCCAACATGATATATGCTATACTATGCCAGCAATGCCCCTCTACAATTTATGTTGGACAAACAATAGAGTCTCTATGCAAAAGGATAAATGGACACAAATCAGACATTAGAAGTGGCAGTACCCAAAAACCAGTTGCAGAACATTTCAACCTCCACAGACATACAGTACAGGATTTGAGGGTCACAGTTCTTGAAGAAGGAAATTACAAAGGAAGACTAGAAAGAGAAACAGCTGAACTGACTTATTCACAAATTCCAATCCATTATCAGAGGTATGAACAAAGACAATGGCTTCATGGAACACTACATGTATTAATACAAGTGCCCTCTTGTCACATACTGTATAACACATACTGTATAACAAAAGGAATCTTTTCATAAAAGGTTTTGAACCCAAGGAAACTGACTTTTGGTAAGCTGGTTTATTGCTTCCACACACTACTAACTGATCACTGTAAAGATCTGAAAGACTTGTATCACCTTATGCAGCCCTTTGAAAATTTAGGGCAAGAATAATTATTTGCATCTTTCTGGCTCCTGTTCCATTCCCTTCTATCCCACTCCCACAATTGTGTAAATACGCTTTATATCCTAAGCCCTGGATAACATTCTGTACTGTATCTAAAGAAGTGGGCTTACATCCTCAAAAGCTCATGCTAAAATAAAAACCAGTTAGTCTTAAAGGTACTGCTGCATTCCCCCCCCTTCCTCCTTTTTTGATCCATGGATGATGGTATTTCTGTATCTCTTGGAAAGCCCATTTGGCTTTCAAGTGCAACGAGACTGCTTCTTTTCATTTATTAAGTATAACTGGAAAGTAAAGGAATGCCTGGCCTAACCTTTAACAAGTCTCTTCCTTGGCATTAATTCCCTCTTGGTTGTCCAGAATGTTTCCAGAAAATGAGCTGATCTTGCATGTGAAGAACTTTCTTAGTTGGTTCTCAATTCCAGTTCCAATAGATTCCTTTCTGCATCCACAGGATCACTGAATTAGAGCTGGGTTCAAATTATGAAGGATTTTTTTGAGGGAAGAAACCCGCAAAGATTGAGAACATCAATAATACACCTAGATCTTCTTAAAAAACAGAGGGGGGAGAGGGAGAGGGAGACTGAGAGAGTCTGTTCTCTCCAGAGGCTAGATGTAGATATGAATTGGTAGCTGTGGCTGGTTGTAGAGATGTTGTGCATAATCTCTATATTCATTCACTCTAGAAAATGTGAAATTGTTCCAGGGTTTGAGTGGGTAACATGTGAAGCTGTTTTATACTGGGTCAGACAGTTGTGTCCCATATTGTATACTCCGGTTGGAAACAGGACTCCACAGTCTAGGACTGAGACCTTTCACACCAGTTGGCTTGTTCAACAAGGCTGGTCTTTTGTTTCTGGAAGTGTTCAGGCTAGAGTGATGTAATAAACTATTGGAAGGGTGTTACCTTAAGAGGTGTGTGTGTGTGATGCCAAAATCACCTGTAATACCTGGGGGGATTATTAGCTCAACCAGAGGCCTGCGAGAGGAGGGTAACTTGGTGGATCTTTTCACCTATGTGAAAAGAACATACACTCTTGAGAACCATACAAGGCTATTGGAAAGTAAGGAATGAAGGGTTGGATAAAGAAAGGTCAGGGGTGGAAGGGTGATAGTGGCCTGTATTGGAGAAAGAGATCTGTGCAGCAGAAGGAATCAGACAGCATCTGAGGGTGGCACAGTGGTGTCTGGCAGAATGGAGGGGGCTGTCAGTCTGTGGCACACTTTGCTGGGGTTGGAAATATAATATTTATAACCTATTTCATGCCTTGGAGGGGTGTGCTCGTTATAACAAAGATTAGATGGCTCTCCTACAGGAGAGAAAGGAAACTGAAACACAACTGATTGCTTTAATTAAAACATTGATGGTCTTGCAACAATCTCGTAAGGTTGGACAGGAAGGGGGTGTGAGGAGAAATTTCCATAGAGTATAGATTAAAGAATGGTCACTTAAGGGCTTGCTTGAATTATTGCTGGGAATGCCCAAGGCTGTAAGAAAGGATTAGGACATACCCCTCTAATGACTAGGTTGTTAGCATAAACCCATTACAGGGGCTTCCTACTCAACCCTAATATACACTTCCCCACCATTATATTTCTAGACATGTCTCAGGTCATTGTGACCTCCAACTGACCTCAGGTTTGCTTCAGCCAACCTGACCCTCCAAAGTGTCCAATATTTCCAGTTATGAGATACTGGACAGAGGGGGTAGTAGGGCATGCTAACAAAGGGACTCCCTAAAAGGCCCCAGGGACTTGGAGCTCCTGAAAACTGCCTGGGAATCGGATTAGGCTTCATTTGCATTCCTAGAGGATTGGTTAATGCCATGGGGACCCACCGGCATCAGGCTCCCCATGACCTTCTTCCCATGTTCATGCAGCAGTCAGGCTGGTAGGCTGAGACCTTTTCCCTCACAGACCAAATCCACTGGAAACGTGATTCATCAACACATGGCCTGCTATGCATGTTGCTGGCTCTTTCCTTTCTCCCCCTCCTGCCACAGTAGACACAACAACTTTGTAGTTTAAGGCTTCTGTGTGCCCTTAATCAAGTCCTGTGTTGTTAAACCTTTTATACTGTATTTGCTGAGGCAGAAATGGGGGCGGATTGCAAGTTACACAACCAGTTTGGTTTTCTTTAACCCCACTGAAATCGGATCAGAAGAATCAGATTGGAGCTTATAGACAATACTACTTTCTTTAGGCTTTCATTTGCTTTCTGACTTGATTATTCACAATTTTAAAGCCATAAAAGGCTGGGGTGTTCCGTCCAAATCAATGAGGGATAAACAAACAAAAGGCCAAACTAGCTGTTCTATATAGAGGACTTGAGATCATTTTAGATGCCTGACAGGTGAATGAATGGAGGAATGTTAATGTACATGTGCTATGCCCAGTTGTCTAAGGTAATGACTAGCCAATGACCTTGGCATGTACAGCTTTGTCTTGCCCTGCTGCTACATGTGATTCAGGCTGAGACGTGCCTAACAACATAATGAGTAATGTTCCTTCCGACACCATTCTCTGTGACCCACTGCTTCCTCCATCACCACACAGCCCTTGTCCCATGCAGGAATAATTATTATGATCTTCCTTTATATAGCTGTTGCAAGGATTGCTGCTCCAGAGATCATGTTTTAAAATGTGTTAACCATGCTAAATCTCTGTGTCAATACTACCTAGTCATACTGATATTTGAGGACTTGGGATTGTGCCTGGGGTTGCCAGGTGTCCCATATTGTAAAGAGTGTCCCTTGTTTGAGGGCTGCAAAGCTTGCCATGTAAGATCATTCAACAGAATGCCAAAAATCTCATATTTTGGCTATTGGTGAAATACAATGTTCCCAAATAACTCAAGAAATACAGTGCCTGCTCTTTCCTCCCACAGCTCAGCAGTATGAACGGCCTGATGATGGTAAAATCTCTCACCTTGTGATGGCTGTTGGCCAGCCATTGTGATATTTCCAGGGGCTTGAGTGAATCTCAGTAGATTTGAGATATCATAGGAGCCCTGAACTCTCACGAGAGGTTGTCCTGTCACAAAACTTGAAGCCAGCCTTAGATAGACCTCCCCCTTCATGTCCTGGCCAGTTTCAACTATCTCTTATAGCTATTTTTTAAAACTTGGCAACTCCATTTGTGGCTGTTGTCATGTGTGGTGTGGGGTGGTGGTGTGGTTCTGTTTTCATTGGATACGTGTGCAGGCATGATGATGGGGCCATCCCTGGTAAGGGTTTCCTTTAATCCACTTGCTTGTTTACAAAGCAAGCTGGGGAGAGAGCGTACAAAAAGCAAGAAAGGATCACAGGCTGTCAGAGCAGAGTCCGGGGAGAATAAAGAAACAAATGCCAAGTGTTCCTCCAAACAAAGGATAAAGGCAGTTCCCAGCCAAGGGGGCCCACAGAGCTGCCTTTGTACACAGGGCCTCATGTGCCCCCTCACCACACACAGCCAGCTGCAACAAGTAGCAGCAGCACATGCTTCCGAAGGTTTAGAAGCAGGAGGTGGGGGGCAGAAGAAGCCTGGCCTAGACCCTGGTCTGGAGAATCTTTAGGTAAGCCATTCAATGCAGGAAAGAAGCAGCAGGGACAACAACTGTGATTACATCAGCTTGAATTCTGTGAAGTTTAATGCAAATGGTTGCCTATTTTTTTAAAAAATGGACGAGCCACAAACATAACAGAGAACAGTTTCTACAAGAGGCCAGTATATAATAACCTGTAATATTGTATTATAAACACAACAATAGTATTTATCAATTATAAAGCATTTAACTTTTTCTAAACTCTGTACAAATATAGACATGACAGTCCCTGGTGCCAGGTTCACAATCCAAGAGACCAAAATATGAAAAGAAAAAGAAAAGAGCAGAAGCAAAAGCTTCAGCAGAGTTCTTTCTGATGGTGGGGCACCATGGAGAACAAGCTTCCTGATGCTTTTCTGGCCAATTGATGTCACTACACTAGCCTCCTCCTTGTTCTTGGGGGCAGTCTCTCTTTGGCCCATAGTTCCCCTGGTCTTCCAACTGCCCGGCTTCCAGCTGCCCAGCTTTGGCAGGGACAGTCCTGATTAAGAGGTATTTTTTTAATTATTGTAAGCCACTTTGAATCTCAACTTGGGAGAAAGGCGGGATATAAATCCAATAAATAATAATTAAATAATTAAAAAGTAACATGCCTGCAATTAACTCAGCAGGGGGAAAGGAGAGGACGGGAAAGAGTCTTGCCCTTCCCAGTATCCTCAGACAAAATAAAACTGCTGCAACATCTCCTAGCTTGTGTGTTCTTCCTGTTTACTAACTTTTGCCATCTTGACTACATTTCTGATGTTGCTTGGCTGCATATGTCTTGGGTTCCATCTGTGAAATGTTGGAAGGTACGCTGGCCAGTAACTGGTACGGATGCGCACTCTCTTTCTGCTCTTCAGCTCTTCAGTGAAGCTGGCATGAAGTAAATAGAATGAACAGATAATATATAGAATATTGCCCTGGCTTAAAGATCCTGTACTGTACTTTGCCTCTCCACAGTTGCTCTGCCATGTAGCAATGTTCCATTACGGTCACGTTTAACTGTGGAAGTTATTGAAGCCTCTTGCAAAGGCAGGAATACAGTAACTGTGAAAGTCCTTGATGCCTTGGTCCAGAGCTGTTCAAGGTGAAATGGCTCTTTACACCATAGTGATGAACACATAGTACTTCAGACATGGTTGGACTACAATTCCCATCTTCCCTGGCCATTGGCCCTTCTGACTGAAACTGATGAGAACTGGAGTCTAACAACATCTGAAAGGAGACAGAATCCCCACCATGTATGATTTACATACATGGAAATCCTAGGCAAGAGCCAATAAGGCCAGAATGATAATTTCACCATCTCAGCAATCACCTGGGAGCTAGGCCTTTCCCCTCTGGCCAGTAGTATTATGAGGCAGTTTCCTACAGGCAGATAGGATTGAGTTCATCTTTGTTCTTCTAGAATGGTCACATGAGGTCTCCACTCTGCAATGAAGTAAACCCATCCATCCCCAGACGGGGCATTATTATTCATTCAGAACACAATCACTTGACCCAATCTTGTCACCAGGGCCACTTGTATTCAGTTGTTAAATCGCACTACTTAAGCCCAGTCCTGTTAACAATGGGCAAGGGAGCAACTTTTGATGGATGGGCTTACCTCCATGCAGGGCCGGTTTAAGGAATTTTGGGACCCCTTGCAATGCTTTACTTGGGGGCCCCATATGTTTTTCTCAGATCAATGTAACCTAACCTATTCACCGTACAGGATGTTCAGATTATAGTAGGACCCCTGTATCCATGGATTCATTATCCATGGGACACAAAACAGCACACCTACCATAGAGTCTTCCTAGAAAATGTATCTTCCCTAGCCCTTTTCTAGGCCCTCCAAGGCCACTCTATGGTATTTTAAACCAGAAGTCCCATTATTTTCAATGGCGTTCACTATTATTCATGGTTTTCAGAATCCACGCCCCCCCCCCAAACCAATCCCCACTGGATAAGAGGGGCCTACTATATTACATAATTTGCCACCAATAATTTAGTTTAAAAACTATATTATAGGCATTAACATAATATTTTTTGTTTATTAGCAATTAATGTAATGGTGTAGATTTCCTCAAAGAAAATAAAAAGTAGACTACAAGCTAAACATGAGTTAGCAGTGTGATGCAGCAGCAAAAAATGCCAATGCGATTCTAGGTTGCATTAATAGGAGTAGTGTCTAGATCAAGGGAAGTAATAGTATCACTCCATTCTGCTTTGGTCAGACCTCACCTGGAATACTGTTTTCAATTCTGGGCACAACAATTCAAGAAAGATACTGAGAAGGATGGTGCGAGGTCTGGAAGCCATTACCCCCTATGAGGAACGGCTTAGGGAGCTGGGTATGCTTAGCCTGGAGAAGAGAAGGTTGAGAGGTGACATGATAGCCATGTTTAAATATTTGAAGGGATGTCACATTGAGGAAGGAGCAAGCTTGTTTTCTGCTGCTCCAGAGACTAAGACACGGAGCCATGGGTTCAAACTATAGGAAAAGAGATTCCACCTGAATATTGGGAAGAACCTCCTGACAGTAAGAGCTGTTTGAAAGTGGAATACATTACCTTGGAGTGTGGTGGAGTATCCTTCTTTGGGTTTTTTAAAACATAGGTTGGATGGCCATCTGTCAGGAATGCTTGGGTTGTGTGTTCCTGCAGGACAGAAGCCGATCGGATGTGATCGCTGTTGGGGTCCCTTCCAGCCCTATGATTCTAGGCTGCATTTAGAGCCTGGGAAAGTTACTCTTGGATTACACCTCCCAGAATCCTCCTGCCAGCACCCTTCTCAAGGTCTGGTTGCATTGTTCCTTTTCCAGCATTCTCTAGCCCAGTGGTTCTTAACTTGGGGTCCGCAATGTCCTCACAGGGGGTCCACAAAGGCTTGAAGACTGCTTGGCCCACCTCCTCCCTGTAGTGGACTAGCCACATGACAGGAACCAAGGCAAAGGCTGGCTGGCTTGGCCTGCACATTGCCATTCAATCCACTCCAGCCACAAACTTGCAGGAAGAAGCAAGAGTGCCTCTGAGGGAAAGTTTAATGGATGGTGTAATTGTATTGTTGTTGTTGTTAGCTATTATTATTAACTATTATTATTAGAGTTTTAAATCTTGAGTTAAGTCTTGGGGCAACAAAAGATATTTAAAGGGGGTCCCTGGTAAAGAAAAGGTTAAGAACCACTGCTCTAGGCCAATGCCTCTCACATAACACTAATGGGATACTGGTGTTTTAGTGACAACAATAAAACCATTGTTCCCAGTAATATTACTCCAAATTTTAATTTATAATCTTTATATTCTTCTGTTAAAAGAGCTAGAGTGTTGTAGAAGTTTCAGTATTGCCCTATGACTGTGGAGACCAGGGTTTGAATCCTTACTCAGCCATGAATACCCACTGGCTGACCTTGGGCAAGTCACACTCTCTCAGCCTCAAAGGAAGTCAAAGGCAGACCCCCTTTGAACAAACCTTCCCTAGAAAACCCCATGGTAGGTTGTCCTTACTCAGAAATGACTTGAAGGCACATAGGCAAACACACACACATTTCTTTTGCAGGCTGAACTCAGTTGGCAGCAAGGGGAGGAAGCTGAAGAAGACCAAGGGGGAAAGGGAGGGGAGAGGAACCAAGACAGGTTAAAAGCAGCTGGAAAGATGGGCTGGAGGGGATCTATGTGCAAGGAAGGAAAGGGAAGAAAGACAGAAAGACAGACAGACAGACAAAAAGACAGAAAGACAGAAAGACAGAAAGACAGAAAGACAGAAAGACAGAAAGACAGAAAGACAGAAAGACAGAAAGAAAGAAAGAAAGAAAGAAAGAAAGAAAGAAAGAAAGAAAGAAAGAAGCCCTTTCTGAGGGAAAGGGACAACCCTCAAATTCCCTGTCTCTCTCACGCACACACTCTCACCCTCTCTGCCGTGCCTCTCCCTCCAGCTTCTGCCACGGAGGGCTGCTGTTTCTTTCTCTTTCTCTTTCTCTTTAGTTTTGGAGAGGCTGTTTTGTTTGTTTGTTTTAAAAAGCAGCAAGAGGTTTTTGGAGGAGGAGGGTAATAGGGGGCTCCTCCCGGCTGTCTCCTTCGTCAGATTAAGGAGGCCAACACGGGGCCCTCTCTTGAGCTCGGGGCCCCCTGCCAATGCTGATTTGGCAGACAGGTTAAACCGGTCCTGCCTCCATGCCAGTGGAGACTTAATGTGACTGTTATAAAAGATTAAGGATGCAGGTTTCCAGATGAGACCTAATTAATGCATCCTTAGATTGGCCACCTAAGACCTATAGATTCCGGAACTATAGATTCAGCTGTGAGACTCATATGGGCAAAAGATACTTCCTTTTAGAATCATAGAATCATAGAGTTGTAAGAGACCTCCAGGGCCATCCAGTCCAACCCCCTGCCATGCAGGAATACACAATCAGATAATTCCCGAGAGAGGGCCATCTAGCCTCTGCTTAAAAACCTCCAAAGAAGGAGACTCCACCACACTCTGAGGCAGTGTATTCCACTTCCGAACAGCTCTTACTGTCAGGAAGTTCTTCCTAATGTTTAGGTGGAATCTCTTCTCCTGTAGTTTGAACCCATTGCTCCGTGTCCTAGTCTCTGGAGCAACAGAAAACAAGCTTGCCCCATCCTCAGTATGACATCCCTTCAAATATTTAAACAGGGCTATTATGCCACCTCTCAACCTTCTCTTTTCCAGACTAAACATGCCCAGCTCCCTAAGCCGCTCCTCATAGGGCATGGTTTCCAGACCTCCCACCATTTTGGTCACCCTCCTCTGGACACATTCCAGCTTCTCAATTTCAGTAAGGCTTTTTTCCTGAATTGTGGTGCCCAGAACTGGACACAGTATTCCAGGTGAGGTCTGACCAAACAGAATACAGTGGCACTATTACTTCCCTTGATCTAGACACTGTACTCCTATTAATGCAGCCTAGAATCACATTGACTTTTTTAGCTGCTGCATCACACTGCTGGCTCATGTTCAGTTTGTGATCCACTAAGACTCCTAGATCCCTTTCACATGTACTGCCATCAAGCCAGGTGTCACCCATCCTATAGCTGTGCATTTCATTTTTACTGCCCAAGTGTAGTATCCTACATTTCTCCCTGTTGAAATTCATTTTGTTAGTTTTGGCTCAGCTTTCTAATCTATTCAGGTCATTTTGGATTCTGATCCTTTCCTCTGGGTATTAGCTACCTCTCCTAATTTGGTGTCATCTGCAAACTTGATAAGCATACTCACTATTCCCTCATCCAAGTCATTGATAAAGATGTTGAATAGCACTGGGCCCAGGACAGAACCCTATGGCACCCCACTGGTCACTTCTTTCCAGGATGAAAAGGAGCTATTGGTAACTACCCTTTGGGTTTGGTCAGTCAACCAATTACAAATCTACCTAACAGTTGCATCATCTAGCCCGCAGGTTACTAAGTTTTCTGCAAGAATATCATGGGGAATCTTGTCAAAAGCCTTACTGAAATTAAGATACACTACATCCATAGCATTCCCTTCATCTATCAAGTTTGTAACTCTATCAAAAAAAGAGAGATTAGTCTGGCATGACTTGTTTTTGAGAAATCCATGTTGACTTTTAGTGATCACGGCATTCCTTTCTAAGTGGTTACAGACTGTCCATTTAATGATCTACTCTAGAATCTTTCTAGTATTGATGTCAGGCTGACTGGGTGGTAATTATTTTAGTACTAGACTACAGTATCAACAGTCTGGAAAAGAGTCTGGAATAATAAACACCTGAGGTGAAGCACAAAAATCAGTGTGTATAGAGCCATTGTACTGTCTATTCTCCTTTATGGATCTGAAACATGGGTCACCTATCGCCACCACCTACGACTCCTCGAGCACTTTCATCAGCGCTGTCTACGCACAATCCTAAATATACACTGGACTGACTATGTGACGAATGTTGCTGTCCTTGAGCAAGCAGGGATCACCAGCATTGAGGCCATGATATTGAGAACACAGCTGCACTGGGCAGGGCACGTTTCTAGGATGGAGGACCATTGCCTCCAAAAAATAGTACTCTACGGTGAACTCGCCATGGGTCAGCGTAAGAGGGGTGCTCCAAAAAAGCGATATAAGGACTCCCTGAAACAACACCTCAGGCTCGGCCAAATTGATCACCAACAATGGTCCACCCTGGCCTCACATCGGGAGGCATGGAGACGCACTATCCACAATGCTGCAGCCTTATTTGAGAACTCATGCCGAACAAGTCTTGAAGAGAAACGACAACGCAGAAAGAATCACAACCCGGAAACATCACCCAAGGAGACCTTCTGCTGTGCTTTCTGCAACCGGACTTGTTTATCTCAGATTGGCCTTTTTAGTCATCAGTGCGCTTGCAGTAAGTGTGGGAAGAGTCCTTCCTGAATCTTCGTTTGCGAAGAAAAGCCAGAGAGAGACAGTATCGATAAGAACCAGGGATGGCTGCACATGCCTTGCCTCAGCACTGAGTTCAAGTTCATGATCATACATGATTTATGATTGCTCCTTTAATGTCAGAGCAACATGAGTAAGATTTCCCCTATTTAAGTCTCACAACCATTGATTCTTTGAGCTGAATGGGGATTTGAATCAAGGTATCTGTTATAATCTGTTAATGAGAAAGTGTGTTGTAATGGTCTGAGTGCTGGGGTAGAACTGCAGGAGACCAGGGTTAGAATCCTTGCTCAGCCATGGAAACCCACTGGTTGATCTTGAGCAAGTCACACTTTCTTCATCTTAGAGAAAAACAATAACAAATCTCCTGTGAGTAAACCTTGCCATGAAAATCTTAGGATAGGGTCTCCATACACAGTCTGCCTATTAAATAATGGACTGTGTTTCCACCTTTCAGAAAAATCAGGGAGAACTGATTGTGAATGCTTGGGTGGTGACCTTGAACATGTCTGAATCGTCCTCTTGCGATGACAAACAGCAACACTCTCAGCTGTTCAGTTAATTGTCAATCATCATTTAAAGCAGCTGTATTGTCTGTTGTGTGCCGGAAAAAAACTAAGTTTCAAAGTTGAGCAGCGTGTCAATTTGAAATTTTTAGTAACATTGAACAAAACACCAATGGAAACTTTTCAAATGCTTACTGAGGCCTATGGGAAAGACTTCATGTCTCGTGTGCGTGTGTTTGAGTGGCACAAAAGATTAATCGAAGGACGTGACAACATGGGAGACAATGAACTCCCTGGACAACCTTCCACTTCAAGAACCAAAGAAATTGTGGGGAAAATCAGCTAGATTGTTCGAGGAGACCACTGACTCAGTGTCCGAATGATAGCTGAAGCTGTGAACATGGACACTGCATGGAAAATTTTGCATGAGGATCTCACCATGAGAAAGTTTGTGCCAAGATGGTCCCTAGGGTTCTTACACCAGAGAAAAAAGAGTGCCACAAGGAAATGTGCACTGACATTCTGCAACAACTTGAGGTGGGCCCAAACCTTTTCCAAAAAAATCATCACTTGCAATGAAACCTGGATCTTCCAGTATGATTCTGAGGACATTATCAGACAGGGACAAATATAGCATCCCTGTTTCGCTATCTCCTCTCCCGCCCCACTCCTGTCCCTGTAGCATTTTTTAAAAAAATTCAGACCTACCTTTTTCACACTACAGAAACTGTGTCCCTTCCCCTACAGCAGCTCAAGAGTTAATTCAGCTCTTACAGAGCTGCATTCAGTTCCTGGAAAGGAAATCCTGGCCATTCTCGCAAGAGGACGATTGCGTGGGAAATTCAAAAATAGAAAAATAAAAGGTAAAAAATGTCACCAAGCACAAAAACACATTTTAAAAAACCCAAGTAACCCAGGGAGGGTAAAAAAAGTGTTTCACTTACCTTGATGTCCCAATCTCAACCAGATATATTCGGCAGGGACCTCCCAGCGATGATGGCATTGCACCATCATAGTGGGGCACCTTTTCACTCACCCATTGTTCCATTACAGAAACAGAATGACAGGTCAATTCACGGCTTAGCCTGTGAATAAGAAGAACCGCTGACGGAACAGGAGCAGCACGGCAGCATAACAACACAGAGATGATGATGTCTGAAAAGGGAGCCCTTTCGCAATCTCCTGTAATGGTTTATTTTGGTAGTCTGATAATCTCCTGAGACAAAACAACAGTCAATGCACTGGAAAACACCATTGTCACCAAGAATGAAAAAAAGCACATCAAAGCAAGTCCACATTCAAAGCCATGCTCATTGTTGTTTTTTGACCTCAAGGGTGTAATTTTGGCAGAATGGGTTCCAGAAGGCAGAAAAGTGAACCAGCATTATTATAAGGAAGTTTTGACAAAGCTGAGAGAAAGAGTCAGGGGGAAAAAAGGGCCAGCACTGTGGGAGAATGGTTTCATTCTTCATCAAGAGAACATCCCTGCTCACATGGCACTTTCTGTAAGGCAGTTTTTGGCCGATAAACACATTACTACACTTTTTAAAATATATATATTTTTATTACATTCTGTCTTCTTTTACAAATGTACAGACATCTTCAGTCATCCTTAGTTTTCTATATCTAATACATAAAACAAACTTACAAAATTAAATAAATACATAAATACTTAAATAAGTAAATAAATAAAAACAAAACAGACATATAACCAAACTCACCTCTAACACTCATTTTGAAGCTTAGACGAATTATTTCTGTCCTTCTACTTATTTCTCTCTTTCATTCAGTCTTCTTTCATTTCTTCCATTCAGTTTGGCTTCCCACCCAGCTTATCCTCTCTTATTCGTCATTGCTCAGTGCATCTTATTCTAAAATAGATTTAATTTGTATGCTTCATTTATTTTGTGTCCTTCTAAAACCTTATATTTGTGTTTCCATATATATGTGTGTGTGTGTGTGTGTGTGTGTATTTCCCTTTGTCTCTGAAACTCTATATACATATGTACTACTTTTTTTATTCCCCTCTCTCTGACCCTTCCTTATCTAACTCTTTTCTCTTTAATTTATATGAAATTGCTACCTCTTTGCCTCTAGTTTTTGATTGCCGCTAATTTGCCCCATCTGGTTTCCAAATAACTTGACACTTTGTTCCAATCTTCAATGTGTTTTTCAATACTTTTCCCTTTTAGAAGCATTGTTAACCTATCTAATCCAATTACATCATAAAGTTTTTCTAGCCAGTGATCAATCGTTGGATATTCGTTGTTTTTCAAAAGTTTAGCATATGCCATCCTTGCTGTTGATAACATGTAGAATAGTACTTTACCGTGCACTTTTTCTACCTTTTCTTCTACCATTCCCAATAAAAATATTTCTGGTTCAAAAGGAATATAAATATTTAGTATTTCTTCAATTGTTTTTTTTAATTCCTTTCCAGTATTTTGTAGCGATCTTGCAAGTCCACCACAAATGATAGAATGTTCCATTGTTTTCATTGCACTTCCAACAGTTGCTTGATACATTCTTATACATTTTTGACAATTGGTGTGGTGGCAAATGCCACCTAAAATACATTTTGTATAAGTTTTCTCTAATGTCTTGACAAAGGGTTAGTTTTGTTTGCACTGTCCATATCCTTTCCCACTATCTGAGTTCTATAGTATGTCCTACATTCTGGGCCCCACGTATCATATTTTCTTTTACTACTTCATCTTTAGTATCCCATTTTAATAATAATTTATAAAATCTTGAAATCATTTTTTGTTTCCATATTGAATTATATTTTCCCACTCTGACTTCCTTGTGTCTGTTCCTTGCAATTTGAGGTCCATCTTGTATCTTTCTTTCAATTATTTGTATAAATACCAATGGCATATAATGTTATCCTTGCATAATTCTTCCTGAGTTTTCATTATATGATTCTCTCCTACTAAAATTAACATATCTTTGTATGTAATCCATTTTTTAGATGGTATGCCTTCTTTGCTGAATAATGCTTCATGCGACGAAGCCCATAATGGAATTTTTGGGCAAAGTCTGTTCCTGTATTTTTTCCCCATACTTTTAATAACGCTCTCCTAATGAAATGATTATTGAATTCTTTGTGCACTATTTCTTTATTATAAAAAATATAGGCATGCCATCAAATCGATTTGAGTCCCCTTCCACTTTTAATAGTTTTTCATCTTCTTCTAGTGTAGTCCAGCTTTTAATCCATGTTAGACAAATAGCGCCATAGTAAAGTTTTAGATTTGGTACACTTAGTGCTCCTCTGTCTTTCGCATCCTGCAGAACCTTCATCTTTACTCTTGGTTTTTTACCTGACCAGATAAATTTAGAGATGTCTGTCTGCCATTGTTTGAAGACTATTTCATTGTGGATAATGGGGACCGTTTGAAATAAGAATATAAATCTTGGGAGAGCATTCATTTTTATTGCTGCAATTCTACCCAGGAAGGAGAGTTTCAAATGTTTCCAATTATCTAAGTCCTTCTTTATTTCAGCCCATGTAAACGCATTACTACACTTGAACATCCTCCATATTCACCAGATTTGGTGCCATGCAACTTTTTTCTTTTCCCTAAAGTGAAATTGGTGCTTAAAGGAACACGTTTTGAGTCAGTTGATGCAGTAAAGAAGAAAATGGCAGATGTGTTGAAACAGCTGACAGAAACTGATCTGCTCCACGCCTTCAACCAGCAGAAAACAAAACTGCATTGGTGTGTGAGTGTGAACGGGGAGTATATTGAAGGGGACAAGCATTAGAATTGTAATACATATAAACAAAGACGGGTTATTGTATCAGCCTCTTTATTTAATAGCCAGAGCTCGTAAGCTGGAGTTGACTTGAAGGCACAAAACAACAAAAAATCTGTTATTTACGCCAGATATTCTGCCATCTCACTGGCTTTTTAGGAATGTACCTGCACTGGGCCAGAGCAATGAGTGGGAATCATGTTGCCCTCCACATGATGCTGGACTGCAACTCCTAGACACTCTAGCCAGCATAGGCAATGGTGAGAATGCTAGGAGCTGCAGTCCAATATCTATAGGGAAATGTGATTCCTGCTCCAACTAAAGTAGACCCATTGAATTATGTCAATTTATATGTAAATCCTATTGAGTCTACAGTTGTCCTTCTGTATCCATGGATTTAAGTATTCATGGCTTGAAAATATTCTTTAAAAAATAATAATCCAAAAAGCAAACCTTGATTTTGCCATCTTATACAAGGGACACCATTTTGCTATGCCATTGCATATAGTGGGACTTCAGTATTCATGGATTTTGGTACCCACGGGGGGGGGGGGGTCTGGAACCAAACCCCAGTGAATATGAAGGGACAACTGTACTCTAGTTGGGACTAGCAATTAGGTTTGCACCCAAATGGGCAAACTGTGACCCTCCAGATGTCATTGGATTGCATTCTGCATTATTGGCTATGTTGACTATGGCCAAATCCACACTACACAAATAATCCATTTTCAGACTGGATTATTTATGTAGTGTGGAGCTGATCAGAGCTGCAGTCTAACAACGTTTGGAAGGTCATACTTTGCTTACCCCTGATTTTGTAAAAAATGGAAGACCATAATAATTTGCAATTTTGTCTTCATGCATCATGAAATCTGTCTTGTACCCAGTAAAGTTAATTCATTTATATTTACTGTATACTTATACACTTGTATAAGTCTAGACATTTTAGTCAAAAAAATTGACCCCCACAAACCTGGGTCCACTGTGGTGCCACTTCTGGTCTTTTTGAATGCCTGGGCAGGAAAAATGGTGGTGGCTGTATGTCTTTGGCACTTCCCCTCAAAAGAGTGCTGAGTGTGTAGAGAGTGTGTGTGTCAGTGCTTGTTTTCGGTTCTTCCGGGAAGGACTAAGCTCTCGCCTTTCACCGCTCTACTCAGAGAAAGCAAAGGGCCTCTTTGAATGCCTGGGTGGGGAAATGGTGGTGGCCCTCTGAGGTGGCACTGGCACTTCCCCCTCCCCATGGAATGACTCTTGTCTTATCCATGGGTCATATCAAAATCCATAATTCTGGCCCCCAAATCTGCCCTTGACTTATACATGAGGTTAGCTTATACACAAGTATATACAGTACATTATCCTTCTTGCATTCCATCTTGAGGGTGAAAACACTATCCCCTATAATTTCTGCCCTCACCTTCTTTTCCCTCCCTTAAGTACATCATCTTACCAGCCAAAAGGTTCTGAAGAAGTCAAACATTTGCTCATGATGGCTTGTCCTAATGAAGATTATACAATACTGTTATGTTTGGATCTTTCCTTATGAGACAACAGTGCTATCTTCTCTTCTTGACTGCTGATTGATAAGGCTACCTAACACTACTAGGTCAACCCCATAGTTCTTCCTAGGAACTAGGCCTTCCTGGACTGATCAGTCTAAAATTTCCTGGGAACGAGAGAAGCCTGAGTGGGCATGGAGAATACACCTCTCACTTTCCTTATAACTAATATTTCTCCACAGTGCCCATGGGATCTCATTACGCTTGTTGGCAGGCAGTGGTGATGAGGTTGCTAGTGGCTGCTGTTGCTTGCCATGACACTTTCTAAGACTGCAGCATTGCTGGAATTGCCATGTTTTTCTGGAAGAGCTCTTGTAGTTTTTAACAACTGTAAGACAGACAGAGGTTTAAGGGTACAGTATTGCAGACATGGAGGAGATTCATGGAGTGCTTAGCATGGAGGAGATGCATGGAGCTCCTAACATGGAAGAGATCTATTTATGCATTTATTTGTAGCCTTGCAGGCAGCTGTTAAAAACAAAGGAGCCTTGAGAGAAAAACAAAGCAACCTTTAAAATGAAGCCCTTGCAAACGCAATACAATGCATGTAACATGTATTCAGTCAGATTTACCTCCATGTAAGTATACACAAAAGAGAGCCAGCATGGTACAGTGGTTTGAGCACTGGTATATGACTTTGGAGACCAGGATTCAAATCCCTGCTTGGCCATGGAAATCCACTGGGTGACCATGGGCAAATCACATGCTCTTAGCCTCAGAGGAAGGCAATAGCAAACCATCTCTGAACAAATCTCACCAAGAAACCCCCATGATAGGTTTGTTTTAGGGTTGCCATAAGCCACAAATGATTTGAAGGCAAACAACAACAAAAACAACAAGTGTGCACAAGACGGTAGCCTTCACTTTCAGCTGATGCTTATGACTAGAGCAGACCTAAGACTCATCTACATGGGCTAGGATACACCAGCTCCCCATCCGCACATCCTGATCATGGACTCGGCCTGTTTCTCCCCTGTTATTGGGACAGAATAGTAACAGGAGAGTTGGCCTGTCCTTGCAGCTGCTGCCACCGGTCTCTCCCTCCCTTTTTCTGAAGGCAGAAAGTCAGGCCACAACATGCGACCAAGGCCCCCTGCAGCAGACTGGCAGCTGTAGCAACAGGCCAGCTTGCTGGGATAGGTTCCTGTAATCCATCCCCCACCCCCGCATGAACGGATTAATCTAGGTATTATTTTAGAACACTTTAATGGGCTGTACCCTGTCTTTGCCCCATCTTTGCCCCAGGAGTTGTGAGGACTGCCCAGGGGCAGAACTCTGTCATCAGGATTGCAAGGCTCCAAGATGGGGTGGGGGGCAAGATGGGTAAATAGCTATGTAGACAAGCCCTCTTTTGGATTGCAGGGGCCTAAGTGATTGTTGATCTCCTTCAGTGAGTTACTGCAAGCTATTTCACCATGCTTGCAATCTCTTTCAGGAAACAAGAATAAAAACTTTAGTACCCTATGGACTGGTGTGATGCTTCATTAGCATGATGTTTGTGCACAATTCAGAAAGTTGTGCTGTGCTAATTGTGCTTAATAATCCCTTCTCCCCAATTAGGGAGAGATGATATGATGGCACTGTAGTTTTGATACACCTGTGTTAAAACTTCCCCCCCCCCACCCCCTGTAAGCAGCAACAAAAACAAGAAGGTGTACTGCAATAATAGTTCTTGAATGCTTCTATCCTGTCCTACAAATAATTGATCAAATGAGGCTTTAGTAAAGGAAAAGTGAGTCCATAGCTTAAAGGAATCTCATGTTTCAATTCCATCCTGTTAAAGTTAGAACAAACATGTTAAACATACTGTTTTAATCTTGATTTGTATGTTTTTAAATATATGTATATTCCAGCGTATAAGACAACTGGGCATATAAGACGACCCCCAATTTTAAAGTAAAAATCTAGAGTTTGGCATATATTTGCTGTATAAGACCACCCCCCAATTTGGCTGGCTGGCTGGTTGGTTGGGGGGAGCCTTGCCAGCTGATCTCTTTGTTTCCCAACTCATGAGGATCTCTGGCATTGAAGTCACCTAAGGATAATAATTTTATCTTTTACAGGGACTTTTTGTATGAGGTGGCATAGGTCTATGTAGAATTTGTTTTTCTCTACAGGGTCGGCTTGCATAGTTGGGGCATAAATACTAAAGAGAACAACATGTGGGAGGCGTAAGGAAATAATGCTATCAGAGTGTCCTGTTGGCAAGGTTTCGAGTTTGGAGGCAGTGGAGTTTTTAATCATAAAGCCTACTCCTGAAAGATGTTTTTTGGTTTTGGGTTTGCCAGACCAGTAAAGTGCATAGCCGGCACCGTGTTCTTTAAGGCTGCCTTCCTCATGGAGACAAACCTCACTAAGAGCAGCGATGTCAATATTAAGTCATGATAGTTCATGGGCTATTAGAGCAGAACGATGCCCAGGCCGTCCACTATCTGCAGAGTCTCCCATGGTTCTGATGTTCCAGCATGCAAGCGTCAGTTTATTTACACCTTTGGAGGCCAGTGTGTGCCTTTGTTTCTTTGCCTTGGTTTGACTGCATCAGAAGATCCCCATTGGCCGCAGCTAGCCAACTAGGTAGGTGGGGGATGAGCTTTCATTAGGCCACCTTTTCTAGGCCCCTCTCCATATGGAGCAAGCAGTGCTCTCCTTTAAAAAGGCTGCTTGGTTGTTCAGGATGCTGCCGAACAAGACTGTCATCTCCCGGGTCAGCCTCAAGCGACCAAGTCCTGAACCACCTGCATGCAGGGTTGGGTCTGTGGCTCCAGTGCATCTTTACACCTGCCGTTTCATCCCTCGCCTATCGCTACAGGGCTTTTTCGGAATTGGATTTGTCCTTCGAGCCTGTGCAATGGATTTTTCTGGTGGAGCGCAGCGTGCACAAAACTGGCCTCACCCTTTAAACCAAAGGTTCATCTGCTGTGGCCCTGCAAGCATGGACAGTAGCAGCGAGGTCCTTGTGTCGTAGGTTTGATTAGAGTTTCCTTCTCTTAGATAGTTGACCTTATAGGGTTGGATGAGCACCATCTGCCCGGGTTTGGGATTAGCGTTTTCCTTCTCCTAGGATGGTTGCCATAAGGCTAGAAAGCCCATCCTGTCCTTTGACGCTCTTTGTCAGGCCCTTCGGTTTTGACCTGTCTGGCATGGGAGACCCTACTGGTGGCTATTATGCCACTGCCAGCATAGCTCAAAACATCATTAGGGTACGCAAGCCTCTCTCCCATGACAAGGGGGCATCAATTTTGCTATGCCATTGCATATAATGGGACTTGAGTATTCATGGATTTTGGTATTCACGGGGGGGTAATGGAACCAAACCCCAAGGAATATGAAGGGACAACGGTATTCTGTTTTTTGTAAGCCACCTTGAGTCCCAGCCTGCGAGAAGGGTAGGTTATAAATAAAGTGATGATGGATGGATGGCTTGTGCATACTATGTGGCACCATCTCCTTAAGATGACTCCCTGAACCCAGAGGTATGTGACAACTACTGTCCCATTGCTCATAACCCCTTTTTGGACAAGGTGCTTGATTATGTAACGGCTGGACAGCTTCAGACGTTCTTAGAGGAAACAGATCCCCTGTGCCCATTTTAGTTTCAGGTAAGGGTGTGGTATTGAAACAACCTTAGTTGCCCTGACTGCCAACCTATCCCAGGTGAAAGACAGGGGAGTGCCATCCTGTTGATTCTTCTGGATCTCTCGGTGGCTCTTGATGCCATTGATCATAGTATCTCACTAAACTGGCTCTGCAAGATGGAAGAAGAGGGCACTATGTTACAGTGGTTCTGCTTTTACCTGCAGGGTAGTTACAGAAGAGCATTGGGGAATTCCTGTCCAGCCCCATGGCTATTGCTCTTTGGAGTGCCGCAGGGTTCCATCCTATCCCTCCCATGTTCTTCAATATGTTCATGAATCCATTGGGTGAGATCATTAGGAGATGTGGGGTTGGGTGCTGATGACACTCAGTTCTACTTCTTGTTTTCAGCATCACCTGAGGCTTTGCAAGTGCTGGACCAGTGCCTGGATGCTGTAATGGGCTGGATGAAAGCCAATTAACTGAAGTTGAATGGAAACTCTGTGGATTGGTGATTCCCAGGTGTAGGAACTGGGTAGACAAACTGCCTGAAAGGAGGAGGTGCATAGCTTGAGAGTACTCCTAAATCCATCCCTGACACTCAAGGCCCAAGTACACTCTATAGCTCAGAGTCTTTGGGGCTTGTTTTGACTGGTTCACTGGCTTTGGCCTCTGATGGATAGGAATAATCTGTCCAGTTCATGTACTGGTAATCTCCCAGTTAGACTACTGGAATGCACTTTACATGGAGCTGCTCTTGAAGACTTGGATGTTGTGGCTAGCACAGAATGCTAGAAATATTGTAAATAAATAAATAGATCTCCAAGTGGATGATAATCTACACCTGTTCAGTTTCTGCCTACAGTTGTTATTGTGTACCTTCAAGTTGCTTTAGACTTAGGGTGACCCTAAGGCAACCCTATCTATGCATCTACTAAAATCACAGGAACTTTGCAGGGAAGGAAAGATGGCATCTGGGGTTATCACAGTCACATCCTTGTTAAGCCTGATCTTTTACACATATAGGGAATAGTAAAAGAAATCTGTTTTTTCCCCCCTGCATGTTAGGTTCTGCTGAAATGGGGCAGTTGATAGATGCCCATTAAGTCTTTGATGACTCTGCTTTGACAAATGACTCATTTGATTAGACCCAGGGTGCAGCTATACCAGTGATGGGCAACCTTTTGCGCTTGGTGTGTCAAACATCGCCAAAAAACTGAGCATAACTCTGGTGGTGTGTCACTTTGAGGAAAAAACATTATTTTGCGATATTTATTGTTTAATCAACAATATTATTAATTGTTTATTAATAATTAATGAGTTGTCACAACTAATGTGACAACTGAATAATAAAAATGTACAGTCGTCCCTTCACATTCGTGGGGGTAAGGTTCCAAAGACCCCCACGAATGTGAAAAATCCGTGAATAATAACAGCCCTCCCCCAGCCTCCCAAAAGTGGCGACGGGGCCTTCGGAGGCCCCCTCACTACTTTCCCCCCACCTCCCCCGGCCTCCCTCTGACCCATGGGTTTATTTGGGGGGGGGATACCTCACCCACGAGTGAAGTAGAGAAAGATATAAAAGAGGGGGACTTACCTGCTGGAGGTAGAGGAAGGCTGGGGGGCACAGTAGTGAGTGTGGGAGCACGGCAGAGTTGGAGACGAGGAGGCAGCCTGAGTTAGCTATGGAGCAGAGCATGTGTTGCCGGCTAGCCTAGGAGCGATTATGCGGGCAGCTCCTCGGCTCCCAGACCCTTGGCTTCTTCCCTTCACAGCACTTACTCCCCCTCTCCACAACGCCACGCACATACACACACACACACACACACACACACACACATGCATTCTCCCCCCTCCCTCTTTTGGAAGCTCCCCTGTGCGGAGCTATTGAGGAGGGCTCCATTGGAGAAGTTGTGCACGGTGCCCTGGGCTCAAACAAGAGGCCCACCTGCCCACCGCGTTCCCCAGCCTTCCCAAGGGGGCTCCGAGGCTTCCTCCTGCCCGCTCGCCACCTTCCCGGCTTTTCCAAGGTGGCTCTGAGGCTTTGACGCCTCGGAGCCCCCTTTGGAAGGCCGGGCGGCCACCCTCCCACTCCCCCGTCATCTTCCATGGCCTCCCCGAGGCAGCTCCATGGCTTCAAAGCCATGGAGCTCCCTCTGGAAGGCCAGGCGGCAACCCTCCCACTCACCTGCCATCTTCCCCAGCCTCCCTGAGGCGGTTCCACAGCTTCAAAGCCACAGAGCCCCCCCTGGAAGGCCGGGCAGCCACCCTCCCGCTTGCCCGCCATTTTTCCTGGCCTTTCCGAGGGGGCTCCAAGGCTTTGGAGCCCCCTCGGGAAGGCCGGGGAGAGGCCAGGCAGCCACCCTTCCGCTCACCCTCCACCTTCCCCAGCAGAGTCCCGCCCACCGGCCACCTTACCGGGCCTTTCCAAGGCAGCTCCAGGGAAGCATGGCAGGCCTCAGGGGTGGTGCTGGCCAGGTGGGGGGGGGAGGCTCCACCCCCTGCCCCCTCCCTAAAGTGAGGCTTTGAAGCCTGGATTGCCACTTTAGGGAGGTTGGTGAGGTTGCGGGCGGGGGCGGGGGGAGGAGGCCTACGGCCACGTGTCACCACAAATGGCTACGTGTGTCAATGCTGACACGCGTGTCATAGGTTCGCCATCACCGAGCTATACTGTAGAAATAATGCAATTTGACACCACTTTAAGTGCTGTAGCTCCATCCTATGGAATCTTGGTGTTTGTAATTTTACAAGGTCTTTAGCCTTCTCTGCCAAAAAGTGCTGGTGCCTCACAAAAGTACAAATCTCAGGATTCTGTAGGATGGAGCCATGGCAGTTAAAGCAGTGTCAAACTGCATTACTTCTATAGAGTAGATGCACCTCCAGTGAGCAGCAACAGAATATGCCTGGCCCTTCTGATTTGAAGGGTCATACACCATTCACTTGTCAAGTAATCCTTCTCTTATTTTTGCAGCAACAATCCCATGAGGTAGTTCACTGTTGTACTGTTTTACTGCATAGAATATTGTGGTGTGACCTAGGTCTTCAGTCCAGTCATTTATCCACTGGATCACAATGATTCAGCAGGCATATAGTGTTGTAAAATGCAGCATGCAAGTATATTTTCTGTTCAGAAACTGAGAAAGGATTTGTTCACCTTGCTGCAAATGGACACCAAGAGGGAGTCTAGTCTCCCGAGCCAGATAACGAAACTGATCTGAATTCCTTTTAGACCATTGCTGACTAATAGGGCCAACCTCCACTACACCCCCTACACCAAGAATAGAGCTAAGGAGGCTTGGTTTGTAATTCCTCTGATACCATAAACCTGCAAGTAGAACCCTGTGTCCTTCCTCTCTGCCCTCCCAGTCTCCTCCCTCCCCATAGTCCTTGGGGTCATGCTTGGGACACAGCAGTATTATTTGCAAGCTGATGATGCTAGGATGCCCAGATTTATGATGGGAAAGAGATGTATCAGGCTGCTGCCTGATATATTCAGCCCAGCCATATTCCAAGCTTCCTTCCATAACCAGGGAGTCAGATCGGGCATGGCTTGCCAATATTTTGACCTATATGGATGCCGGTAATTTTCTCAAGAAATAAATGTACAATTTGTAACAATCAAATAATTCATTCTTTATGTGCTGCTGCACATGCAGCAGAGACAGGAAGGCCAATT
Source organism: Gambelia wislizenii (assembly GCA_030847615.1). Classification (NCBI taxonomy): domain Eukaryota; kingdom Metazoa; phylum Chordata; class Lepidosauria; order Squamata; family Crotaphytidae; genus Gambelia; species Gambelia wislizenii. Next base: position 337,677,586 of record JAUMIR010000001.1, on the reverse strand, counting down.
TTACAATATATTTGGGTATGTTTACTCTTTGCATAGCTTTAGCTACTGCATTCTTCTAGAGTTCCTATTCCCTGCTCCTCCATGACATGACAAGAATGACTAGTACCAGCTGGAATAGGAACTGAAACAGGGGCATCTGTTGGACAAAATGCTAGACAGCTGTGTGCTTGTGGGAGGCAGATCAGCATGCACTCTTAAGATATGGAAGCATTCACAACAACTCTGGGCGGTCAGCCTCTTTTGCTTACCATTTATCTCAGGGGTGGGGAGGTAAATTTCCACCTCTTTATCAACTGTTTTTGCTCATGTTGCCATCTCAGAGAGTGGTATTACCAATTCCTAGTATTCCAGCCATTGCAAAGAGCTGTGATTATATAACAACGACAACTTTATTTATATCCAACCAATTCCTCAGAACTGGGATTCAAGGTGGCATACAATGTAGTTAAAACATACAAAAGATCAATGTTAAAATGCAATTAAAATACCATCAAATTTTTAAAAAATTAAAACACACAGCTAAAAAAGTTTAAAAGAACAGTGCAATTAAAAAGAACAAAAACAGTACAGCACCTTCCTAAGATCCCTTAAAAAAAATCAGTTCTCAGAAGCTTGTCCGAATAAAGAAGTCTTTGCCTGCTAACAGAAGGCTGCTAGGAGGGGGCATTCTAGCCTCCTTAAGAAGGTAGCTCCAGAAGGTAGCTCCTTAAGAAGGTAGGGGCACCCACTGAGAAGGTCCTGTTTCACATCCCCACCAGTCATGCCTGTGAAGTTGGTAGAACTAAGAGAGGGGCATCTCCTGAGGAGGATCTCAGGGCCCTGGCAGGCTTGTTCAGTCAGCCTTCCATATCCATAGATTCTGCATCCACAGATTCAAGCATCCACAGCTTGAAAATATATTTTTTTTAAATCCAAAAAGCAAACCTTGGTTTTTCCATTTTATATAAGGAACACCATTTTACTATGCCATTGTATATAATGGGACTTGAGCATCCATGGATTTTGGTATCCACAGGGGGTCTTGTAACCAAACTCCAGCGGATACCAAGAGCCCACTATATGTGGAGATAGGGAGCCCATCCACACTAGACAAATATACTGGTATATCCCACTTTAACCACTATGACAACATCCTATGGCATCTTGGGGGGCTTGTAGTTTGGAGAGACACTAGATGAGCTCTTTGGCTAGGAATACTAAATGCCCTTCCTTAAACGGCCAATCTCAGGATTCCTTGGGATGTTGCCATGGCATTTAAACTGGAATGGACCCAGGGTCTGGACCAAGTGGGACTCTGAGGGCAATTTAGGTTTATCAACTGACCAGAAAGGAAAAACCATGTGGATCTTCTATGTTTTAAATAGAGCTTTTATTCAAAAAATCAGCTGAAGCTTTTCATATTTAGAGCTAAATATGATTGCCTGCCAATTCAAGTTGGGAACTCCCCCCACCCTTTTGACCTTAACTCTCAGAAGCTCCAGCCAGCATGGCCAATAGTAAGGAACTGTGAGAACTGTAGTCCAAAACATTTGGAGGGGCAAATGTTCCTCACCTCAAATTATCCATTAAATTTTTAAACTCAGCCTTTCTCTAAGAAATTCACTGTGGCCTACATAGAGGTTATCCCATTTTATTCTCATAAGTAATTCTGTGAATAGCTTATGGTCAAGAGATGGCCACTGGCTCAAGGATTCCCAATGAAAGCTTCATGGCTGAGGATGGATTTGAACTTAGCTTGCCCTGTCTGAATGAAGGTAAAGTCACCTTGCTTCTTCAGCAGTGGGTAAAGAGTGTTATTGCAGCAAAATCTTTAGAAACATTTCCAGCTCTGCCTACTTTTCTCCTCTCTTATGATATGACCTTTATATCCAATAAGAACAACCAGAGGATTTCCCAACTCAAGTTAGCATTACTCTGGCACATGTTTGCCTCTCTCTGCATGGTAGGAGTCACTTTCATCCCAGAGGCCAGGAACTTCCTGGTCAGTACAATGTAAAACCATCTGTCCATTCTGTGTAGCCAAAGAGACTTTCCTATCCACAGATAGTACAATCACTCTTAAATTTGAGCAGGCTGCCTTTATGATGTAGATTTGCAATTTGTTTTGCCACTGACAGACTCCAGCTCCAGTTATAGCAGCAGAAAAATCCTAGCATGGCTTTGCTGTTCTTACTTGCTTCTCAAAGCTAGCTGTGGCTGACCTCCTCTGTGGTTTTTTACACAACTGGGTTGTGGTCATTATTAAGGTTCATAGAATCATAGAATTGCAGAGTTGGAAGAGACCACGAGGGCCATCCAGTCCAACCCCCTGCCATGCAGGAAATCACCATCAAAGCATCCCCGACAGATGGCCATCCAGCCTCTGTTTAAAGACCTCCAAGGAAGGAGACCCCACCACACTCCGAGGGAGTTCGTTCCACTGCCGAACAGCTCTTACTGTCAAAAAGTTCCTCCTAATGTTGAGGTGGAATCTCTGTTCCTGGAGCTTGCACCCATTGCTCCGTGTTCCAGTCTCTGGAGCAGCAGAAAACAAGCCTGCTCCATCCTCAGCGTGACATCCCTTCAAATACTTAAACAGGGCTATCATATCGCCTCTTAACCGTCTTTTTTCCAGGCTAAACATACCCAGCTCCCTAAGTCTCTCCTCATAAGGCATCGTTTCCAGACCTTTCACCATTTTAGTTGCCCTTCTCTGGACACGCTCCAATTTGTCAATATCCTTTTTTAATTGTGGTGCCCAGAACTGGACACAGTATTCTAAGTGAGGTCTGACCAAGGCAGAATAGAGTGGCACTATTACTTCCCTTGATCTAGACACTATACTTCTATTGATACAGCCCAAAATCGCATTGGCCTTTTTAGCTGCCGCATCGCACTGTTGGCTCATGTTCAACTTGTGGTCTACTAGGACTCCTAGATCCCTTTCGCACGTGGTCTCATTCAGCCAGGTCTCTCCCATCCTATATTTATGCATTTCATTTTTCCACCCTAAATGCAGTACCTTACATTTCTCCGTATTGAATTTCATTTTGTTAGCTTTGGCCCAGCTCTCCAGTCTATCCAGGTCATTCTGAATTTTGATCCTGTCCTCTAGGGTATTAGCTACTCCTCCTAATTTGGTGTCATCTGCAAATTTGATAAGTATGCCCCTAATTCCCTCATCCAAGTCATTGATAAAGATGTTGAATAGCACTGGGCCCAGGACAGAACCCTGTGGCACCCCACTGGTCACATCTTTCCAAGAGGAAGAGGAGCCACTGCTGAGCACCCTTTGGGTTCGGCCGGTCAACCAATTACAAATCCATTGAACAGTTAACTCGTCTAGCCCACATTTTACAAGCTTGTTTGCAAGAATGTCATGGGGAACCTTGTCAAAGGCCTTACTTAAATCAAGGTATGCGATGTCCACAGCATTCCCTTCATCTACCAAGCTGGTAACTTTATCAAAAAAAGGTTGAAGACATCTGTCCAGAGATTTTGGTATGTGTTCCTTGATTGGGATTATATCCTGCTCTGGGAAAACTTTGGTCTCAACATTTTCCATTTCCACATAAGGAGTTTTTTTGTCATCATTGTGTATTAGTGTGCATTTAGCCTATTTGGTTGTAAATGAGCCACAAAGCAAGCACGGGTAAATGTACTGATTAGACTGGGAGAGGGTCCAACTATGCACAGGAGCATTTGCAAATCCCTAAATCTTATTCCCATGGTCAAAGTGCCCAGGAGGTTACATAATGGCCATTTCTGGCAATCTTCAGTCAACATTTTAAAACTGAGCACTGCCTTACTGGTCTATCTAAACCAGTATCCTGTCTCTGACATGACCAGTATCACTGATATTTCAGTAAAAGTAACATGTGCAAAATCACAAGAAAACCTTTTGATACCTTTTAAAAATCAGTGTTTCTGTTATAGTTTCTATATAGATAGCTAGAGTGAAGGTCTCCAATGTGGTGTCTATACCTAACTCCTCCCATGGAGGAGATTACCTGTTAAGTGCCCCTCTGACTGCTATTTTTAATGTTTGTGTATGTGGGAAGAATGGGTCTGGGTGTGTATTGAAGCAAAGCACCGGCCTTCAGCCACTGACTGCCTTTATTTCTCTACACTGCACATAAACCCATAGCCACTCTTAGGGTCTTACCTCACTCCAAAGAAAAGCAGCATCACAGCAGGAATGTTCCATCTTCCATGCTGCTTTACCACATGATGTCCTCCTTCTTCCACTGTTCTTTCATTCTGGTCCCTTGGGGAGCTGAGGTAAAACCGCATCTTTTTGCTAACAGGTTTTTCTGGTTAGGAAAAAAAGACACGGTTTTACCTTGGTTCCTCATGGGACCGGAAGGAAAGAACGTAGATGTCATGTGGTAAGGCAGCTCGGAAGTTCCTGCTCCCCTGCCACTTTTCTTTGGAGTGTGGTAAGGCCCTTAGGACTTCTCTACATAGCCTAAATATTCCAACTTGCCCCTGTCTCAGAGCCCTCCAGTCCATATGATGCAGGGGATTTGCCTCGTTCTGTCCCCAGGCAGTCCTTACAACCCATGGGGCAGATACAGGGCTGAGATGGGAGCAAGCAGGAGTAGAGCCCGATAAACTGTTTCAAATACATTTGTCCCTCCGTATCCACAGATTTGGTATCCATGGATTTATATATTCACGGCTTGAAAATATTCTTTAAAATAATAATCCAAAAAGCAAACCTTGATTTTGCCATCTGATATAAGGGGCACCATTTTGCTATGCCATTGCATATAATGGGACTTGAGTATTCACGGATTTTGGTATCCATAGGGGGTTGTGGAATCAAACCTACTGTGGAACCAATCCTACCAAACAACTGTAACAGCCAGTTTAATAAATTACTGCCAGCAAAAACTGGATAAGGACATTCCAATGTTAAAATTCCATGTGTCTATAGGAGCCCATCTGGCACACTCCCACTACCATCTCCCTGACTCTCCCAGAAGCCAGTCAAAGTTCCCTCAGCATGTGACCATGGCTGGTCACATGTGGGGGGGGCTTCGGTCACATGTTGCGAGCCCCTTTCCTGGCTTCTGAGTCAGCAGAGAAAATGGTGGCAGCGGCTGCAGTGACAGGCTGACGTTCCTGTTTGGACTCTGGCTTGTTTGGTGATGGTAACAGAAGAAGCATGGGCCATCTTTGCAGCCAGGATATGCCAGCAGGGAACCAGCATTTCTTGGCTTGTGTAGATAAGCCCTTAGGAAGTGAAAGTGATGGGAAGTTGGAAGCTGACACTTTGCTTTAAAAGTGTTCCCAGCCACACATGGTTTTGTGTGTGTGTGTGTATGTGTGTGTGTAGGAATGTAGCTACTACTGCCTTGTCAGGCTGTAGGAAATAAAGGGAGTTTGGTGCTCTACAGAAGTTAAGGAGACTCAGTGGGAGGTTTAGGGTAACGTAACAGGGTTGCTGAGGAGGGCTGGGCTGTTTGTGGCAGCAGAGGACCCTTGAGATAAAGTATCCCCCAAACTGTCTGTACAATTCTGTCCTCAGTCTGGTATGTGAGTTGCCATTTTGGCTTAGTGTATAACCAAGTATTTCAAAGACTAGTAGTTCACACTTGGGTTTTTTCACTAGTTCATTCTTTAAAAGATACATGTTTTGAGTTGCAGAAAGGGTGGCATGGCCAGCTTTGGAAGAAAATACAGACTACTTCCCCATAGGGATATTCCAACCTTAAAATTCTCACACACATGGGTGCCAGTTAGACGCTAGTTATTGTCACTGGGCGTCTTGGGACTTCATGATTCATCTCTTGCTGTTTACATTATTTTTCTCTCTCTTTGGGATATCCCAGGAGATCCCGGGATCATTGTTTACACGGCGTCACATCCCGTGATATGTCTCTTCTCCCACTATATACTATCCTGTGGTTATTTTGTTTGTTTGTTTACACACATTTATGATCCCGGGATTTTGGGGTTTTTTTAGCTGTCAGTCAAGGATGCGATTACTCACTTTTTCACAACTTTGGTGACGTACTTCCTGTAGAGTTTCCCACCATGAGCGATGCTATTGGCTGGCACAAATGTTTGTTCAACCTTCTGCACTGGTAAGAGAAGGAGGGCGAAGGCAACCCCCCTCTGCCTTTAAAATGTAAACCTACCATGCAAGGGAGGGACATGTCAAAGCTGAAGGCTTTGAAGTGTAAAAATCCATTGAACAGGCTGACTTAGTGCACAGACACACACACACACCTTCATGCAGCTGGAAGGGAAGCCTTTGTTTTCACCTGGTGAGGCTGAATCTATTGAATGGGTGACTGAGCCCTCCTTCTCTGAGCCCATCCCCAGTCACCATTTCCAGTCATCACCTAGTACCGAGATATCTTATCCCTGACTGTTTACATGTCCAATTTTCCAAATCCTCCCATGACTTTTTAAAAAATAGTTACAAACTGTGGGACATAAAGTCCCGCTGGTTGAGGGATAAAAGGTGGTCCCCCTTCCCAAAAGCTCAGGACTGTGACAATGTACATATAAACAACCAGGGTTTGACACAAATTCTTCCCACTACATTTTCGTGTAAAGGGCACCATACAGTACTGATGGTAGTAACAACAGTCACTTTTGGTGCTCTGATTTACTTAGAACTGAATGTTACTTTATATGCATGCCAATGAAAATAGTAATCTAAAACACAGAAACCTTATTGCCTTTATTCTGGCTGCAGGATGAACTAAAATAGCTGTTTGCTGAAAGGTGGGTGACCTTACCTTGGAAAAATGGTGGGCAAGAGTTTAGAATACATAGTTGCTAGAGAAACTCTTACAAGATTGACACCTGTAATGGACACAAGAAGCCACACACTTTTTATGAGGACTGGTCAGTTTTTATTTGATTTACTACCAATTTATCATTGCATGCCGACTTATGGAGAAACGTTTTCTGTCCAGTCTTGACCACTTCATGAAAGGCTTCCTTAGAGGACTTCGTGTTCATCCTAATTAGAAGCGCTCAACACCGTCCTGACAACTATTCCAATAGAGGAACTCATCTAGCATCCTTTCTGACTACCCTTTTTGTCCACTCATGTCCTAAGCCTGTTTGAGTACTTTCTGTTGCTTGTATGGCACTGTCCATGAATTTTGTATAAAAAGAAAAAAGAAAAAAAAAAGAACTGAGCAACACAAGGCTGACCCATTACATATGTATTTCTTGCTTCTTCTTTTTTGTAAAAGTGGAGAAATATAACAATTTTAGAAGTTCTGCATAGTTTGAAGGGAAGAGGCTGAACCCAGCAAAAGGGTTTAAATGTTCATAGCTGTAGTTAAGTCTTCCACCTAAAAGGGTATAAAGGCAATAAAGACCAATGACTTAAGAATCTGTTCTGGTATAACTACAGTACTTCCACTGTGAACCTCACCTAAATATCCTGAAGGCATCAGAGCCTGTCTGATCTTGGAGGAAGGCAATAGCAAACCACCTCTTGAGTATTCCTTGCCCAAGGAAACCCTATGAAATTCATGGGGGTCACAATACATTAACAGGCACCTTGAAGGCACCTATGCACTCCACTTCCACTGTGTACGTGTGCATTGATAATACCTAAAAGGGGAGAGTTTATCTTTGGAGATTTTCAGATGGGAACAAAAAAAGTGTTCCCGTCCCACAATCTCCTCTCCTGCCCCTCTCCTATCCCTGTCCAGGCATGAAAACAAAAAGTTTCAGACCTACCTTATTCTCACTTCCACGGCAGCCCAGGAGTGAATGGGGCTCTAACAGAGCTCCATTCACTTTCTGGAATGAAATCCCATCGGTTCTCATGAGAAGACGAGAGTGCGGGAAATTCAAAAATAAAAACCCGAGTAAAAAAGAAAAAGTGACCGCAAGCACAAAAACACGCTTAGCAGTTTACAAGTAACCCGGGGAGGGTACAAAAAAGTGTGTCACTTACCTGGATGTCCTGATCTCACCCAGAAGTGTTCTGGCATGGACCTCCCACTGACACTGGCATTGCGCCAGCATAACGGAGCAATCACAGGACATTCCAGTCACAGGACATTCCACGACAGAAGCAGAACGGGAGGGTCCATTGACAGCTTAGACCATCAATAAAAAGCAGAGCCAAACAGGAACAAGAGCCAAACAGGAACATTATGAGAGAGGAACAATGTCATGTGAAAGGGAAGCCCTTTAGCGATCTCCTGGCCTCGTGATAATGCCATATTTAGCGTGTCTGATCATCTCTTTTCCCTAGTGACTGGAAATGAATGTATCACAGGTAAGACCAATGTTACTTTTTAAAATGGAGCTAATAGTTAAGAAAGTTAAAAATATTTTGCAAAAATATATGGAAGTGGTAGATATTCACTTTCTTAAACAAGAGGCTGGATCATGTAAGGTGATATAATCATTGTATTAAACAAAAACAGAACAAAGGTCTCTGCTCATTACTAGTCCTTGTTGTTGACAGGTACATATACTAAACAAAAGAAGACACAGATTCCCTCTATAGCAGTAGTTAAAGCAACTGTTTTACACTGTCTGCCACTTCCATTGAGCACAATTATATAAGAAGAGCCATTTTGGATCAGGCCAAAGGTCCATCTCTTCCAGCATTATGTTTGCACAGCAGCCAGTGAGAAAAAGCCACAAGCAGGACAAAAGTGTGAAAGCAGCCCCCTGCTCATGTTTTCCAGAAGTGGGCATATAGTGGGTCCTCAGTATCAACTGGAGTTTCGTTCCAGGAACTCCTGTGGATACCAAAACCCATGACTGGTCAAATTCCATTATAGACAATGGGATGGTAAAATGGTGTCCCTTATTTAAAACAGCAAAATCAAGGTTTGCTTTTTGGATTTTTTTTTTTGGGGGGGAGGATATTTTTAAACTGTGTTTGGTTGACTGTGGATGCAGAATCTATGGATATAGAGGGCCAAATGTGCAGGTATACCTCAGTTAATTGAGTAGATGTGTCCCTCAGCTTTAATTCTTTAGCAGAAAATTTGGTACCAGAGGCAAAATTCACATGGAAAGAATAGAGACCACCTACACCACAAGAAAGAAGAGCAGTCCAACATGTTTCAGCAAACTTTTTATTCAAAATTAACAATATGCACACAAGAAATGAAACAACCAAGTGAACATAAAAATTATGAACCTAGAGACCACTTGAAAGCTTCTTCCAAAAATGCATCCAGGGATTATTTGCCCCCTCTCCCATTTCACTAGCCTCCAAATAATATATACGTGATGTGAAAGATTGGCGATCCATTCAAATGGCCATTCGCACAAATACCTGTCATTTGGAAGGGGGGCAGCCAAATCCACCGCAAAGTCCATGTGCACCACATCCTGGGCTTCGTACAGGTTTTTTGAAAAGCTCTGTACAACTTCTGAATGTGTGACCATTTGAACACTCACATTCACACAGATACGAACAGGCAGTGCAATCTGATTGGCTGAACAAGCACAGGGGCAGGGCTAGCAAAGAGGGAAAGTGGCTGTGGCCACCATGTTGGATTTTCAGCTAAGTGAGGGTCTGGTAAGTTGATCAAACAGCAATTTTTACTCTTTTATTTATTTGTTTGTTTGTAAATACGAAGTGTTGCTTGTGCGCACCCTGGAAAACTGTTTTTATTTTTTTTTAATTGCTGCGGAAGATTTAAAATCGCAAGTAAATCACTCGTGGTGGCCAGCTGGCTAGGGGCTCATGCAGAGATCAGGGGCGGCTCTTTTGGCCATGTAGGCTGTTTGCATCATTGTGAACGCCTGCCTTTTAGACGTGTTCATATTCCCCCCTCCCTCCTACAGGCAAGACTGTAATCTAATTTCCCCTTTTCTCTCTGTTTTTCTCTTCACACATACCCAGCAAGGGATTCTGGAGGCAGTTGCTGTTTATCATCCCTGCTGTAGGTAGGCACACACAACAGCTACAGTAGGATTGGCTAAAGCAGACTCCTATTCTTTCCCAATCTCAAGCTTTGTTTCATTCTTTATTACAGAAATGCTGATGCAACCTGGCACTGAAAGTCTGGTTTTTTTCCAGCCCTCCTTCGCCATCCTCCCAGTGCCATGCTACTAAAAACCATTGAGCTAGATAGAGGACAAGGAAGAAAAGGGGGTGGGTTGGAGTAAAAAGACTTTTTAAAAAGGAACTTCTTTGTCAGAGGCATTGTCAACTGAGGTACACCTGTACAGTGGGCCCTTGTTATTTGCTGGGGTTTGGTTCCAGGACCTCCCCTGGATACCAAAATCTGTGGATGCTCAAGTCCCATGATATACAATGGCATAGTAAAGTGGCGTTCCTTATATACAATGGCAAAATCAAGGCTTGCTTTTTGTAACTGAAGATTCTGGAATTTTCAAGCCATGGATGGTGGAATCTGTGGATACACAATCCATGAATACAGAGAGGGTCAACTGTATTGCCTCTGATACTGGAGATAATATGTTGCTTGGGGATGGACAGTGTGAAAAGCAGCTCTTACCTTCCCTCATCGTTGGCTATGCTGGATAGGGCTGCTGAGAGATGCAATCCGACAGCATGTGGCGGATCGTGTGTTCTCTACTCCAATCTGTCCTTCAAGACTAGTGCATGAATTTATCTATTTCCATGATACAGTTACCCAAGCTGGTGGTAATCACTTCAACATGTGGTACTGAATTCCGTAATTTAACTATTTAAGGAAGTATATATACCTTACTTTATCCCCCTCCCTTCATAATCTATGAGCTCATTGGAAGCAAGGCAGGATATAAATATGACTAATGAATAATTGCTGATAAAGCTGAAGTAAGTACTTTTATCTACCATACTTTTTCTTTCCTTCTCTTTCCCTCCTTCCTATTTGCCAAAGATTCTTGACACAGTCTCATGGCCAATATATATCTGCATCAGTAATTCTGTGACACCTTTAGCCTCACAACTACTGTGATAAGGTAGATCAGACTGAGTGAGTGAGAAACTGGCCCAGGGTTACCTAAGTTTCATAGCTCAGTGAGGACATGTACCTGGATCTCCCAAATTCCGTTCAAACATTCAGAATTGCTACAATATCATGCTATGGATGTTCATACACTTTGGATTATCAGAATGAGGGAATTAGTGATGAAGGCAAAAGCTCTGTCACAGTCCTCCCCTCTACTAGCCAACACTGGCTACTATTCCTAATGGACAATTAATTTGAACACATATAATATGACTGTACTGTACTTTTATCACCCTTTCCATTAATTTCCTACTGTTCTATTTTAAACAAAAATGGCGAGCAAGTAACACGGTGTGTGTGTGTCAAAATGGGAGTTAATATGCTGGATCAAATCTCCTATTGGAATACTGTATACTGAGCCACCTAACTAAGGGCTCCTCTCAACAGGCAATTTAACCTGATTTGTTGCATACCTTTTCAAGTTGCTTCTTGACACTTCCACATTCCCTCATTTTTCTTTTTTGCAAGAATTAAATGGGCAATGGCATGGGGTGGTGGTGGAGGGAGAGAAATAAAGAGATTCTTTCTTGTCCTATCATCCCCATTCCATCCTGTGTGTGGAGAGAGGTTGACCTTTCTGAACAAGGACCCCAATTCTTTAGTGCAAAGTTTGTAGACAGTTTTATAAAATGAAAACTTTAGAAGATGCAAGGCTGGAAAAGGACAAAGAAAGAGAGGGTGAACATTGTTAGAAGCTTTCCTTCATTTAAGCTCTCAAGTGTTTTGTATATATAAAATATAGAGTAGGAGAACCAGTATGGTGTAGTGGTTTGAGCATTGGACTACAATATTGGAGATCAGGGTTCAAATCCTCACTCAGCCATGAAAGCCCACTGGGTGACCTTGGGCAAGTCACACTCTGTCAGCCTTGGGGGAAGGCACTGCTAAATCCCCTCTGAAGAAAACTTGCCAAGAAAACCCTGTGATAGGGTCATACGTCAGAAACTACTTTAAGGCACACCACAACACATTAGGGTCTCATCTATGCGGGGAGGGGGGGAATGGTGTACCTCATAGTATTAGCAACATGTCTTCACAGTTTTTGTGGCTTCAGGAGCCCCCATAAGCCTCGCATTCCAGATGGTGGACGCAAGTGATTTACTCATGTTAGTTCTTTGTTGCTGCTGTTTGGTGTTTTTTTTAAAAGGTCATCCAAGGTGCACTGGAGCGATAGAGTGATTTTTCAATTTTATAAGAGAGTACAACAAAAAATAACCATCATATTTTATCGCCTTAGCAAGTGATCACTAAGGTGAAAATCCAACATGGCGGCACCAGGCACTTGCCCTGCTAGCAAGCCCAATCCTGACTCTCGCCCAGCCAATCAGCTTTGCGCTTCCCTTCAAATTTCCTGTTGTGCAATAGTCCAAATGAGTAGAAATCCACACCCCCTTTGTGGCTTTTGAAAAAGCTAAGGTTTTTACCATGTTGTTTTTGCTGTTTTGGGCCCCCCTCCTTCCGAATAGTGTGGATTGGTGCAGGAACTCATTCAGACAAGTAGGACTCCCAGCGAATTCCATGAGGGGTATTTTCACCATCTAGACAACCCCAAGGAGAGTGGTAATAAAATAAAATGAATTGAATGGGAAAATAAAAGTAAATGACCAGAATCCTCTATGGCTGTGGTTCTTAACCTGTGATCCATGGACCCCCCCAGGGGGCTGCGATATTCTCACAAGGGATCCACAAGGGCTTGAAGAATGCTCAGCCCATGTGACAGGTGCCAAGGCAAAGTCTGGCTGGCTTGGCCTGCACATTGTTGTTCAATCTGCTCCAGTCAGAAAGTTGCAGGAAGAAGCAGCAGAAAAGTCTTCCCTCCCCCTCCAGTGCCTCTGAGGGAAGGTTTAATGGATGGTGTAATTGTATTGTTGTTGTTGTTGTTGTTGTTAAGTCTTGGGAGTCTGCGGCAACAAAAGATCTTTAAAGGGGAGTCCTTGGAAAACCAAAGGTTAAGAGCCATTGCTCTATGGGACTAGCACATTTGTAAGTGGAATCAGTACATATGCAAGAATTAGAATTGGCCAATCTCATAATGCCCATACCCAGTACAGGGCCGCTGTTACATTACTACATAGCAGAACTGGCAAAGTGCCTGATGTGCATTGCACACAGATGCGCATTGCACATTGGGCACTCTTGCCAACATCCCCAAATGCATCTTTGTAATTCACGAACAGGGTTTCTTAGCCCCTCTGCTACTTAGCTAAGCATACGTAATATAGATGATACAGAATTCTGGCGACCATCTGTGGAAATCTACTGAAAGTCAATAAAATGTTTTATATGAGAGTGTAATCACGATGACAGGATAGCCCTACACTGAGACAGAGTAGCAAGGATAAATTGAAGATAAAGTGCAGACATATTAAATAAAAAAATATTCAAAGAGGCAATGAGAATGAACTATGAGAAGGGGGATATAAAATGAAAAATGTAAAGTAATGATAAACATAGGTGGAGAAGATGTGGATGAATTTGGGGGGAGGAAAGAAAAACCATGTAAGTGAGGGTAGGCACCATTTTCATGAGTGTAAAAGGTGGTGATTATTGCCACAGGTAAATACATAAGACAAAACAAAAAATATGTCCAAGAACTTTAAATTTCCACTTAGAAAAGCAATTGAAAAAGTTGTTATTTGTGAATAAGTTTGGTATTGATACACTGCTGCCATAAAGTTGTTGAACACCTTCAGAAAAGAAAACTGAAACAAAATGGAAATGAATGATAGAATATTTTCCTTCTAAGGAATGTTGTTTGTTGTTGTTGTGTGCCTTCAGGTGTTTCCAACTTATGGCAACCCTAAAGCAAACCTATCATGTGTATTCTTCCCAAGATTTGTTCAGAGGGGTTTTTCCTTTGCCTTCCTCTGAGGCTGAGAGAGTGTGTCTTGCCCAAGGTCACTCAGTGTGTTTCCATGGCTAAGTGGGGATTCTGACCCTTGTCTCCAGAGTTGTAGTCCAATGCTGAAACCACTACACCATGCTGGCTCTTAAATTCCAATGCTAGAAGACTATAATAAACAAAGAAAAATTATTCATGCTGCACAAAACTTAATTTTAGAAACAGGGAATCTTTTGCAGCCAAAGGACTGCATTCCTTTCTGTGGGTGACATGATAGAAGTAGGTGTCCCCACAAAAACTGATTGGGGTTAAAGCTAAAGTGGACAAGGGCACCTTATATAGATCTTGCTGTAACCACACACATATGCATTCATCCAAGCATTTTGTCATAACCTTACACACACACACATTCCAGATAACTCACATTCACTTTCTCTTTCTCTTTCACACATGCACAAACACACATTCCATACTACAGTTTTCCATTGTCTTCAATGAAAGGCTTCTCCCAACTCTACTGCAGTGTAGGAGATGTGATGGGTGTGTGGCAGTGTGTGGAGAGGGGAGACTCCCCCCCCCCTTCCCTAGCTGTGATGCCTCTAATTCACCCTTTGCTGCTATTAAGCTTGGAAAAATCTCTTGAGGACAAGAGAGGACTTCTCCCAAGTTGACTCGCAGCATGGGAAAACGGGAGCTTATTGTAGCACACCAGTGATTAAATCTCTTCTTCCCAGTTGCAACCACCCATAAACCCCCCACCATGTGCCAATTTTTGCTTGGAGGAAGGGAAGCCACCTGGCCAGATAGGAAGGCATCTGCAGGCAAGTCAATCAAGACTTTAGCATGCAGAAGAGTTCCTATAAGGAAGAAGTCCCATCAATGCTCAGTGTGTGGAAGGAGATTGAGGTGGATTTGCAGGAAAGGGCGCAGCTGGCGGATCAGCCAAAGCTGACAACAGGCACTCCTGACCGTCGCATTTACCTGATTTGTCATCCGGAGCGACGAGTCCAGGAGTACCCCCAAACTGCAAATAACAGCCCCTGGAGGAGAGTGTGACTCCATCCAGGACTGGAGGTTGTACCTGGGTTCAGGGCTGCTACCATAAGAACCTCCATTTTGTCTGGATTCAGCTTCAATTTGTTTTTCCTCATCCAGTCCATTGCTGCCCTAAGACAATCATTGAGAGAAAAGACACCATCTGAAGTCAGAGCCAAAGACTGAGTCATGGAGAAATATATCTGGGTGTCATCAACATACTGATAACACCCTGCCCCATGCCTCCAGATAAACTCTCCAAGCGGCTTCATATATATGTTGAATAGCATCGGGGACAGGATGGCGCCTTGTGGGATGCCACAATTAAGTTCTTTCCTTGCAGAGTAACTGTCCCTGAGCATTACCCTCTGGAATCTACCTGAGAGGAAGGAGTGGAACCACTGCAACGCAGTGCTTCTGATTCCTAACTTTCTGAGGCGATCCAAGAGGATGTTGTGATCTATTGTACCAAAAGCCACTGAGAGATCCAGTAACACCAACAGGGTCACATTACCTCTGTCAATGTTCAGGCAGAGGTTGTCAGCTAAGGCAACCATGGCCGTCTCAACTCCAAATCCCATCCTAAACCAGTTTGAAATGGATCTAGATAATCGGTTTCTTCCAAGACAGCTTGGAGTTGATGAGCAGCTGCCCTCTTGATCACCTTGCTCAAAAAAGGTAATAAGGCGACTGGCCTATAGTTCTTCATATCCAGAGGGTCAAGGGAAGGTCTTTTTAGGAGAGGTCTAACTACTGCTTCCTTCAAGCAAGATGGAATGTGACCTTCCCTAAGGGATGCATTGAGGGATCCCTGAGGAACATCCTCAAGGCATCACCCCCCTGGATGGCAAGCCACGAAGGGCAAGGGTCAAGAGGGCAGGTAGTCTTCCTCACTCTACCAAGGAGCTTGTCCACGTCATCAGTACTTACAGATTGGAACTGATCCAGTATAACCTCATCAACGGAGTTACTGGACACCTCAATTGAATCTGCTCCAACCCTGGCATCCAAATTGGCTCTTACCTGAGAGATTTTATCTGCAAAGAAGTTGTTAAATGGATCACAGCAGGCCGTTGTTGGGTTTAGTAATGAGTTCTGCACAGGTGGAATCTGTGTCAGTTCCCTCACTACCCTAAACAACCCTGCTGGGTGAGACTCTGCAGACACAATACGTGCAGAAGAGAAATATTTCCTCGCTGCATGTATTGCCTCTATAGGAACGAAGAAATTTCCTATGATGAATCTTGTCAGACAAGAGCCAAGTTTTTCGCCAGACACACTCTAGTCGTTGTCCAACCCGCTTCAACTTCCTAAGTTCTTCAGTATACCATGGATGGCGATTTGAAGCGGGTTGGAGAGGACTCTTGGGAGCAATCCTGTCGATAGCCTTGGTAAGGTCGATGTTCCAGGTATTAACCAAGGCTTCAACAGAATCACCGGTGTTACCAACCAATAAACCCTCTAAGGCTTTCTGGAATCCAATTGGTTCCATTAGCCTTCGAAGGCGGACCATTCTAATAGGTCCTCCACCCCCAACAGGATGGACAGTGGCTCTGAGTTCAGCCTCGATCAGGAAGTGATCTGTCCGTGACAATGCGGTGGTTTTAGTCACCTCCACCCACGGATATTCATATTCTGTACTAAAGACTGCATCGTGGGTATGACCCGCACAATGAGTGGGCCCATTGACCAATTGGGAAAGGCCCATGTTTGTCATGGACTCCATGATCTCTCGAGGCGTACCCAATAGATTTGACTAGCTGGTCTCAAGTGGGATGTTGAAGTCACCCAGAACTAACAGTCTGGGCGACTGCAACAGCAGCTCTGAGACCAATTGTGTCAGCTCGGTTAGGGAGTCTGTTAGACAACGGGGTGGACGGTATACTAACAGAATCCCTAAACACAAGAGGGTGTTAGCTTACACCAGTGCTTCTCAGGCTATCTGAAATGGGGGAATGGCAACACCCCCCAACGTACTAGAGACCAGTAACATATTTGTGCCCATTGGCAACAACTGTTTCTTTCTTTCTTGGAAACTCACCATGGACAGGCAGTTGGCCACCGCTCTAAGTAGCACAGCCAATTGTTTGTGCAGAGCAGAAAAGATATCACTGCAAACCTAGAGTGTGGAAACAGCCTCAGTGACAAAAGAAGTCTTACAGACATACACTGGAATCCTGCAGAGGCAGCCGGAGGAAAATGGCCACAGGCCCAGTGGCTGGTAAGAAAGCAAGGCACTGGAGAAATAAGCTTTTTGGACCCTGCAAATTTTGTCCACCTTACCTTGCTAACATATTTTGTTTCTGTTTTTCCTCATCCACCAATTTTTAAAAAAATAAAATAAAATAAAACAAATGATGAGGAAATAATGCCGTAGCTGCACAAAGCCTTTCTTATTGGCAAAGTTAGGAGCCTTCCATCTGGAAACCTCCCATCTAAATGATCCATATGTGGAAAGAGCTCTGGTAGGAGCAATAACACAGTAAACACCTTCACTTCAACAATTTGTCAATACTGATGGCCTTGTTGTTGTCTTGTTTCTGACTTATGGCAACCCAAAGGGGAAACCTAACACAGGGTTTTCTTGGCAAGGTTTGTTCAGAAAGGGTTTGCCTTTGCCTTCCTCTGACACTGAGAGAATGACTTGCCCAAGGTCACCCAATGGGTTTCCATGGCCAAGTCAGGATTCAAATCCTCGTCTCCAGAGTTGTAGTCCAGCACGCAAACCACTACACCACACTGGTTCTGCTGGTGACTTACATGGCATAAAATAATTAATATACAAGAGGAAACCAGATAAATGCTCAGACAGCAGAAAGAGCTTCAGCTGCAGTAACAACCTTACTTTCCATCAAAGAATCCACACAGGCTACCAGAGCTCTTTACACATATGGATCATTTAGATGGGAGGTTTCCAGATGGAAGGCTCCTAACTTTTCCAGTGTCAAAATCTCACAAACATCAAGGGTGTAGAAAGACATGCAGATGGAACTCTAATCTTCAAAAATCAAAGGATTCCATTTCAGGAAACCTCATACACATAATAAGGCTAGACCTTTTCTCATTACATATTATCTCTGGCTTTTCTTCACAAACAAAGATTCAGGACAAAAAGCTTTTCAAGTTATACTACAGAGTTTAGTTTCCTTTTGCATCTGAGAGCACTGGAGAAATTGGGAGGTTTAGGCCAGGTGGACTGTTAATTGACCAATATTTTACCCTGCCTTCAAAGGTTTTTTGATGCTAACATATTAGGTATTGAATATGCTGGTTCAGTGGTTCTTAACCTGTGGTCTGGGGGCTTCCAGGGGTCCATGATGTCCTCACAGGGGATCCATGAAGGTTTGAAGGCTGCTTGGCCCACTTCCACCCTGCAGAGGGGCCATGTGACAGAAGCCAAGGCAAAGACTGGCTGGCTTGGCCTGCACATTGCCATTCAATCCACTCCAGCCACAAACTTGCAGAAAGAAGCAGCAGAAAAGACCTCCCTCCCCCTCCAGTGCCTCTGAGGGAAGGTTTAATGGATGGTGTAATATTATTGTTGTTGTTGTTTTAAACCTTGAGTTAAGTCTTGGGGGTCCATGACAACTAAAGATATTTAAAGGGGATCCCTGGTAAAGAAAAGGTTAAGAGCCACAGGGTATAAATTTTAATGATGAACAGATGGTTCCACTAGCTGGAAAATGCTGCCTTCTGAGTTGGGATGAGCAGTGAACCTGGGTATGTGGCATTTATCTAAGGGTCTTTCAGCATATTTGTTACTGATTTACTGTGGTAGAAGCTTTTATAGTACTTTTAAATGAAGTGCTACCTTTAGTTGGCACCCAGGGGACTAGAACCTTAAAGACCATGAAACAAGAGCTTCTGCCTGTGACATTTCTCTGCAAAGCTCAAACTGCCTTCCAACAATTTGGTAATTAGCAGAAGGCTAAATGCTGGCCAGAGAACCTGAACTCAAAGTTGTCTGATACTCAATGAAAGTCATAAGCCCTGGTGGTGTGGCCACAGTGCTGAGTTTGGTTTCAGCCTTAAACTTTAAGGAATCTCACTTTCTAATCCCCTACCTAAACCATGAGGTTCACTCAGTGAGCTTGGGTAAATCTCTACCTCCCAGCTATATCTATCTGACAGGATAGCTGAGAGACAGATTAAAGCAATAAAAAGCTTCATTCTGGGATAAAGTGACATATTTAAGACTGATTTATGTTAGCATGACATTTATGTTAGTGGATTTCAATTTACTCCTCCAGATGCACTGCTAGAAGCCACAGGTGTTCACAAACACTTACATAGCTAGGTCCTATATACGGTAAGTCCCTTACAGAGAGAATTGGGCTTGGACCCGAGTCCTAAAATTTAGCCTTTGGTGAAGTCATTCTCTGCTTCAGCTCCACATCTGTGAAGCGGACTAAGAACATCACTCCTTTGTTGTTAACTGCAGTCAAGTCGACTTTGATTTAGGGCAACCCTATGAATGAGAGACTTCCAAGACACCCTTTTATTAACACCTCTGCTCTGGTCTTGCAAACTCAGGGCAGCCAAGGCTTCCTTGCTTGAGTCTTTATTGTTGCTGTGTGCCTTCAAGTTGCCTCTGACTTAGGGCGACCTTATCACGGAGTTTTCTGAGGCTGAGAGTATGTGACTCACCCAAGGTCACCCAGTGGGTTTTCACAGCCGAGCGGGGATTCGAACCCTGCTCTCCAGAGTCCTATAGCCCGACACTCCAGCAACCAGTCCCCCACCC
This sequence comes from Gambelia wislizenii, assembly GCA_030847615.1. NCBI lineage: Eukaryota > Metazoa > Chordata > Lepidosauria > Squamata > Crotaphytidae > Gambelia > Gambelia wislizenii. Next base: position 337,658,013 of record JAUMIR010000001.1, on the reverse strand, counting down.
TGGCTACTCTATCCATTGGTCCTTACTGCCTGACAAAGCCTGCTCGACTCTTCTCGCCCGTCGCGTCATTTCGTGAGGCGTCCAAGGTGGGGACGGTCTCCCTGGGGCCATTTTCGCTTCTCGGGGGCCTTCAGGGCTTGGTCCGCTCTCCGCCCCAACGACCCCTCGGGCACCAGAAAGCGCTCGGCAGACGGGGAAAGCCTCGAGGGCCCCTCTCCGCAGAGCCCCGTCTTTTCAATGGAGGTGGGAGGGGCGGCGAGCGAGGGGGCGCTTTCCATAGGAAATTCCGCAGCCCCCTCCCCACCCCACCCGCGGCTTCCTCAGCCGCTCGGGTGGAATCCCGCCCCCTCCTCGCCCCCTCCCCCCGGGCACAATTCCAGCCAGCCAGCCAGTCAGCCACGCGCTCGGGCTCCCACCCGCCCGGAGGAGCGCGGTCCCCCCCTCGGCCCATGGCCAGTGTGGGCGTCGCTGGGGCTGGCGAGTGCCTGCCTGCCTGCCTGGCCCCGATGGTTGATAAGCCGCCTCGTCGCCGCTTCACTGGGCATGCCCGCGCCGGTTCTATATAAAACCCGTCGGAGTTAATCCCTTGGACAGTCTCCGGGCTCCTTCCCCTCCCGCTCCGCCCTTGCCGTCGGATTGCACCGGATCGCGCGGCCCCGGCCCTCGGCATCCTCCTTCCCCAGCGCCGCCGCGAGGTAAAGTGGGGGCGGGAGAGGGGGAGATCGCCGGGGGGGGGCGGGGAGGGGAGGTCGTGTTTCTCCCCTTCCCCGTATTTTGTTGTTTTTGAGCTCCACGCCCCGCCGCCGGGCGAGGGCCCCCGGATGGGTGGCTGGGGAGCGGCGGCGGCGGCGCCGGGTGGGCTGCGCGGGCGCCTGTTGCACGACGGGCGGCAGAAAAAGGAGGGCGGGAGGGCCCGGGACCGCGCCTCTGTGTGTGTGTGTGTGTGTGTGTACGTGCGTGTGTTTCCACGGCGTGTGCAAGAATGGCCTTGGAGGCGGGCGAGCACGGAGCGGGAAAGGCGCAAAGCCCCCCCTCCATTCAAAGCAGCCCCCTCCCCAAATCCCAGGATTGCAAGGGCTCCGGCGTTGGCAACCTGCTTTCCGCGCCCGCTTGGGGTTCCGGTGGCGCCGCCTAGCAGGACCCGGGGGGCGGGGGCGGGGGGAGGACGTGCGGGGAGGCAGCCGCGCTGGGGGCGGGGGGGCAGCGAAGAGGGGCTCCGGCTGGCGGGGTCTCGCTAGACCCGAAGCCCCGCCCCCTGGGCTGCCTCGGCCAATCCCCGGGCCCCGCCGCCTTCGCTGCCCTCCACCTTACAGAAGCGGCTGGAGAATAAAAGCATCAAGTTCCTCCGGACAAAAAAGGGAGCGGTGGGGAGGGAGGGAGGAAGGAAGGAGGCTCCCCACCCAGAGGAGGCCCCGGGGTCGGAGGGGGGCGAGGGCGGCAGGTGCTTCTCCTCACGGCGGGCCCTCCCCGTCGGCCGTATTGTTCTCGGGCGATGGGTGGGCGGTGTGGCCTTAGGCGCGCCCTCCTCACACACGCGGCCATACCTGCCATTCCGGCCTCCTTATCTTTTACCCCGAGTGGGTTTGCTATTATCATACTGTATATGCTCTAATAATAATAATAGTAATAATAATAATAATACATTGTTGTAAAAATATTCATGTCTTTCAGTTTTCTCTGAGCTTAATCTAAAGAATATTGTAAATACCAGTTACATTGTTGTAAAAATATTAATGCCTTTCAGTTTTCTCTGAGCTTAATCTAAAGAATTTTTTTATTTATTTTTTATTTTTTTTAGTTATTTATACCCCACTCTTTAGCCACAAGGCTATCAGAGTGGCTTACAAATTGTTTTAAGCAATAGCTATTTACACATCTACACTGCATTAAACAGTTTCCAATGTGTCATACTTGTGGTCATTACGCATGAAAAGCTCTCACTCCTAAACTAATCAGAGTCCCTTGTTATCTATATTGTTTAACTGAAACTTTGGTTTGTTCAACGGGCCAATATTAAACCATGGTTTTTGAACCTGGCTTCCTCCCAAGCCATAGTTTAAAGTTTAAACTAACCAGAGTTTCCTTGAGTTTGGACATAATAAGGAACTCTTGTCGGTTTAAATGTGGAAGCAACACTCTTTCCCTTCTAGCAGATGCTTCCTGTCTCTTCCTTGAGGGTACATAAGAGGAAATGAAGGGAAAGATGAATGTATGAGACTGAAGATTGCTGATGTTTATATGCACTTAGTTTAGCATTGTGCCTGAACAAGACCAATGAAAATTAGTAAGATTTTGAGAGATGAGAAATACTTAACAATAAACTCTTGAACCAATTGGGCATTGGTCTTTTTACCATGGTATACATACTTCATTTGTTGTTCATGCAAGGGGGTTGGACTGGATGGCCCTTGTGGTCTCTTCCAACTCTATGATTCTGTGATTCTTTCACACATAAACACATCCAGAAAGGAGTGAGGAGGAGATACAGTACCTACATTCTCCCCCTCTCCTTTATCCTTTGACAGAAAAGGGTGGTACTATGGTTGTGAAATGTCAAGGGGTTAATTCAAAGAGTCGTAGTTCCCAACCTGGGGTCCTCACCAGAGATGTTGGACTAGAAACTCCCAGCAGCCTTTTCATGCACCATGCCACTAGGGATGAAGAGAGCCATAGTTCAACAACACCTCTGAGGACCCTTGATTGGGAGCCAGCGGTTTAGGGTAAATCTGGCAGACCACTCCCAGCATTTCTTAGCTTTGCAGTTTCTGCAAAGGAAGAAGCAACAACCATGGAAAGGAAGAAGCAACCTTGCACCCCTAACAGGAGGCTGGCTGTGCAGGCTTCACTACATTTCCAGGTTCCTGAAGCCCTTCAAGAGCCACATGGTCGGCAGAAGCAACGCTATTCAAAATCCTGTGAAAACGTATGAGCCTCAGATTGGTTCCTTATTCCCAATTCTTTATTTGCATGAACATTCAAAACACAGCTAAATTATTCAAATGAATGAAGACATGAGGTTTGAATGCCCCTGCAGGCCAAAAATCTCTTCTAAATATCTCATGGTGCCTCATTCATCTAAATGATTTTGCTATGTTTCAAAAGTTCATGCAAATAAGGAACTGGGAATAAGGAACCAACTTCAGCCTTGTTGAAATTGTGCCTTTCCCCTAATCTAAGGCTGGAGACGGTGTCATCCTTCAGATGTTGTTGGACTGCAAATCCTATGAGCCCTAGTGAGCATAGCCAGAGGGGAGAGATGCTGGTAATAATTGAAGGCCAAGATTCCCCCAGCCCTCCACCTTCAGTAAATTTGAGAAGGGATGTGGATAGCTGTTTATAGTTCTTCCTGTACCTGTTGTCTAACATTCCCCAACTAGAGCAAAGTAGTTATTTGACACCTCTTCACTTTTGAATTATAGGTTTGGCACTTATAATGAGAACTCTTTATCTGTGGGTCATTGGGCTGCTGGTGAGGGATGTAAAAGGCAGTGTGGCACAAGAACCTAAGGGGTTGAGTCTGGAGAGAAGAAATGTGGTGCCTGCCTGTAGGTCCTCATGAGCCACACTCCATGGGTGTCTTTAGTAAAATGACTTGCTTTGCTAAGGATTCATTATACTATCACCTCACAGCTGCCAACTGTGAGGAAACCATTCTACTGTTTTAATTATTGGTATTAAAAGTTCCCTGTATATAATGAACTGTAATAGGGAGTGGATGATGCTAAAGCTTGACTTCTCAGGCAGGAAGATTTATTTATTTTTATTACAGGGGGAACAAAATACTGTACTGTATGTTCTTTATCCAACAAAAGATAAAGTAATACACAAGTCTACCACCTCAGTCTCATCTGATGCTACCTCAAAAGTACAGGAGATCCTGCAGTCTGGGCTGCACACCTTGAAGAAAGTACAGTCAGCCTTCTGTATCCACGGATTTGGCATCCATGGATTCCACCATTCACGGCTTGAAAATATTGCCAAATAAATAAATAAATACATTCCAAAAAGCAAACCTTGATTTTTCCATGTTATATAAGGGACACCGTTTTACTACGCCATTGTACTGAGCATTCACGGATTTTGGTATCCACGGGGGGTGGGGGGTGGTGGTCCTGAAACCAAGACCCAGCAGATACCAAAGGCCTACTGTATGAAGTAGTGACACATTCCCATATTACAAGGGTAGGGAACCTGCCACCTTCCAGGTGTTGTTAAATTATTAACCCCATCATCCCTGATCATTGAAAAATGTGTGGGGGTGATGGGAATTGATGTTTAACCATGTCTCAGGGGCCACCAGTTTCCTTGCCCTTCTGTTCTGGCAGAGTAATGTCAGAAGACAGGCTTCCACCACATTTTGTATAAAATGTAAATTGGGTCTTTGTCTGAATGTGTAGGCATAATCCAGAGAGATAAATGGGTAGAGATAAAAATGGGTTCTTGACCAGTCAAGAAAGATTTGGTCAGCTGAGCGCTGAACTATTGTAAATTATTTTTAAAGCATTGTATTTACTGGGTCAGCTAAAAAAAACCCCAAAAAGCTTCAGGCATCAACAGGTCTGATGTTTACGCTAGCAGTAAATATTAATATCATCACCTTCATCGTTGTCATCATCCAACCTTTCTCCCAATTTTGGACTTAAGGAGGCTTATAAGAGTTAAACATACCAGTTATTCTAAAATAATTAAATTGACATTAAAAAAAAAACTTTTAATGAATTATTATCACTTGTAACAGTGTTGAGTGAGAGTTCTATAACAGCAGCTCTCCAGATCTTACACAGGCTGAGAGCCTTTTAACTACATGTGCCAAGGACTGGCTCTGATTTTGTGTGTCCAAACCCTTTCAGCTGAGTAACGAAGCCTTCCCATTTATGCCTGTGTGGTCAGAGGCCAGAGTAAAAAAAAGTCTGATGGTCTCTTTGACTAAGGTTGAATAATACAGTGAATAAACCCAGTTCAGTCCTAGGTGCAGGCTTAAATTGCGGCTGTCCTTGGAAATGGAGAAGGACTAAAGAATAGTCTTTTGATTTGTTGTATTAAATGTTAGTATTTCCTTTGAGAAATACTGGCATTGAGGGAGAATCTACTAGATTACTTACTGAGCAACTTACCTGAACATGCTGAATGATTACAAATTGCTTCCTGTTAGCACTTTAGATAACAGTCAAATAATTGAGCATGGGCAGAAAGTGATACACCTCCTTCTTCAGAAAGTGGTTGTAAATAGTAGCTTGCCTGTGGCAAGTAAAGATCACCTCCAGGTGGCAGTTGCTTTTATGAGTGGTAGAAGAGTTGACTTCCTTCCTTTAGTGTGTAAGAAATGAACACCTGAAGCTGTGTTGTTTATTTATTAGTCACATTAACAGCCCACATTTCCTCTAGTGAACTTAGGGTGGAATGCATGATTCTGTTCCACATTTTCTTCTCCCAGTAGCTCTCTGAGGTAGGTCAAGCTGAGAGTAGCTGGCCCAAGGTCATCTAGGATGTTCTGTGGCCCTGGGGAAATTAGAACCTGCATTTTCCAAAGTCTCAGTCTGACAGGTTAACAACTGCCACATTGGCTTTCCTAGCTAGCTGGATCATTAGTCCATCTTACTCAGGACTGTCTATTCTGGGGGAGGGAGCACTTACCCCACCAGATGCCTAGGATTTTAAATCCCAGAAGCACTACCCAGCAGAACCAGTTGTAAGGGTTATGGAAGCTATAGTCTAACTACACCCTCTGACTACCAATGGCTCAGGCACTTCTAACTGGAGATGGTCTATGCAACCCAACCCAAGTTATGGGCCTTTCTCATTGAGCTCTGTATTATTTATTTGTTTCATTTGTATGCCACTTTTCTCCCAGAGTGGGAAATCAAGGCAGCTCCCAAAGAGAAACAATTTAAAAATGTTAATAAACATTTAAAAACAATTAAAAACCACCACTTTAAACAGTATAAAATCATTAAAAGCCATATAAAAGTTAAAGGCAAATTCCGTGTTACGTATATCAGGCCTCTACTCAGGGATACTGGGAGCTGAGTCCAAACAAGTAACTTTTCTGAGCTCTGTTTCTTAGCCACCTTTGAAAACTGTGGTCTACCCAAGGTGGCTTACAACAGCAAAAAACAGTACAGTCCAATATAAAGCAGATTATTAGCACCTTAGTTTAAACAAATATAAAATAAGCTAGTTATAATAAAATGCAATTTTAGATATCTTAACAGTTTCAAATACCATAAAGTTTTTTCAGTTAGAAGCCAGAGAATATGTTTTAGAACTTCTGATGTGAACATTCTCAAGTATAATGCAATCTGTACATGCCGATTATCTGTACATGCTGATTAACATTCTCAAGTATAGTGCAATCTGTACATGCTGATTATCTGGGAAATAATCAGGGTCTCCTGACTTAAGAGTCTTGTTTAAATTTACTTGGCATGGTTACAGTAAAGAAGACTAAAACAGTTTGAGAGTAGAAGGACACATTATATCAGTAAAGTAAGCAATAATCAATACATATGGATTGAGCCTAACCTTTCCAATGTACAGATGGCAGCGGCTGCCTGAGCAGCAAAAAAATGACAGCTTGAGTTTTTGAAAGCACAGAAATGATTATCTACTAGTGTCTAAAATAAAGGAGCAGGGGCAAAGCTAGCAAACCTGTATTTGTGAAAAGCTTTTGCAATTCATCGCGTTCAATGTGCCTTGTGAAAGAGCTAAGGTATATTCTTTTGTCTCAGTCTCTGCATTTTTACAGTGCCAATGTGTATTTGGGATAACACTGAAACAACATATTGTTCAACCATTTCTCTCCTGAAGGAAGCCAGTAAATACTCTCAGACCCCAAACAGCTTGCCTTGGGATATTTGAAACTACTAGATTTACTTCCTGTGGGCAATAAACTGGATTTTAATCGTGAAGTCTTCTTATAAGAATATGAGAAGAACCCACTTTTGGATCAGACTAAAGGCTTATACAGCCCAGGTCGTGTTTCCCACAGCAGCTAAATAAGATGGATCTGATGTAAGATGCTTGTGCCTAGGCCCAGCAACTAAGAACAGCATGGTCATGGTTATCCTTGTCTTGCATGAGTTTGCCTAATCTCCTTTTAAAGCTATTCAAGATGACAGTTATAACAATATCTTATGGCAGTGAATTCCTCAGTTTAATGATGCACTGTGTGAAAACATATTTCTTTGGTCTGCCCTGAGTCTCCTACCACATGGCTTCTGGAATCATGAGAGAGCAGATCTTCTCTTTCTTTCATTTTTTTAAAAAAATACTATGTATAATTTTATAAACTTCTAGACAGTGCCTCCCACTTGCCTTTTTTCAGCAGACCAAATTGCTGAGTACAGTAAACTCTGCAGCAGAAAAAAATGTATAGTGCTGGCAGAAATGCTAGGCAGAATTTCTCTTAAAGTTGTAAAGGGGAGCTTTTGTTTTAAACAAACTGGAACCCACTTCAATTCTGCCTTATGCCATTTCTGCTATGTACTGGTAGTAGCATATAGTGGACTGGTAATTAACATTCTGGCTTTCAATGATTATTTAGTAGCCAATTCCAACAGATACTAACTACACTGACTTAATGGAAACTTGAGATTACTGTATTGTAATGGATAACAGCTTCCCCTGACAGCCAGAATGGTACAGACAAAATTAGATGTTTGTGAGAAGGTTAACTTCGTGATAAAGTATATGCATTGGCTGCAGCAATTCTATTATCAGTCAGTTCCCTATTCATAAAGAATAGTTTAGTTTTAAATATTAACAACAGACCCAATTTCTTTTTTTTTAATGTACTAATAAACTATTTTGAGTAATGATGCTGAAGAATTCAATCCTGCTTCTACCCAGCTAAATTTGAGCACTAAGTAGTAGAGCTTCAAGCTTTAATTGATTAACTGGTGAGATTAATCAACTAAAACCTTAACCAGAGATTAAATTTTGATCCCTGGTTAATTGGTGGAACTCACAATAAGTGAAAACTCAGGGATTTAGGATCCAAAAGATCTGGTGCTATTTAAAAAACCCTTTCTTGTTGCAACAGATTTGGTAGAAAAAGAGATGAAGTTAGATGGTTTTCATTCTAATTTGTATTCCAAAGCTAGTGGACAAATAGCTTCCTGAACGGCAGGCAGCTGAATCAATAATGATGAATCAATATTGGTGTAAATGCATATTTTAGATCTAGATCTTTTCTTAAACAAATCTTGAACTCATTTATTTTAACACTGTTGATATATTCTGATATAACAGGGAGGATTCCACATTCATGGATTTGATGAAGAAATCATAAAAGGTGTTTTTCTTCTAACAAGGTGCAGGAACTTCATTAAGCCTGGTTGTAAAATGGTGCAACCAAAAATTGTGCCCCCCTTCCAAGTTCCAAAAGAACAAGGCTTCAACTCTCAGCCCAGTTACACTGACATTAGTGGATAACAAATAGCCTAATTGTAACCAGTCTTGCACCAGTTTTTAACCTGACGATTAAAAAAGAAATATAGTAATATGAGCCTCATCCTCGGTGCTCAGGTACAATTGCCTCTGCTTATTGTAAGGGCTTTATCAGATTACTCCCCCTTAACGTTCTTTTACCAGCATATTTTATGGTGGTTTTATGCCGGAAAAAAGACACACACCCCGACCTACTTTTAGCAGCCTCAGTGAGGCAGCCCCAGCAGTAAAGGAGCACGAATGGAGCTCCGTTTACTTCCAGGGTTGAGGTCTTGCCGATTCTCATGAGAAGATGTGAGCGCAGCAAATTTTAAAAATTAAGCAAGACAAAGATATAGAACGTACACACAAGCACAGAAACACCCTTTAAAAATTACAGGTAAACCGAGGAGGTAAAAAAAAGAAAAGAAAAAAAGAGCATCCCCTACCTGGCTGTCCTGATCTCACCCAAAAGTGTTCTGACAATTGACACTGTATTCACTGAGCACAATGGTGCGAGGATTCAATACTGGCAACAAAGCGTCATAGCGAATCTATTGACAGCTTGGACTGTCGATAAAATAGAACAGCTTTTTGACAGTACATGATATGGTATGTGCACCCTTTCATGATCATTAGGTATCATTTTGATGCCGTATTAGCCGCATCTGATAAAGTCCTACGAGCTGCAGTTTCCCTGGACTTAAAAGAGACCTTGGAGCCAGCATTAATGCTTTATTGATGGAAATAAACCTCCACGTTTGTAACCAGATTCTGACTGTTTCCCAGGGATTTATCCAGCTGTATGGATAATAGATGGAGTAAAGACGGAAAGCAATGCAGGGAAAAGTTTGCTAGGCTGAGAGCCAGCAGGCATTTTTCCTGCATGCTGTTTCAGCCTACACCTTCCATAGCTCTCCTGTTGCAGAAGGAGGCCCAGAAAGTGAACAGGAATCACCATACAGCTACTAAGAATATACTGGTATCAGGCTATTTTTGGGACAGATATGGGAAAGATTGTTCATGCAGCTCGTATCACAGATAAACAGAGCTGGGTTTTATTTGCATGATCATGCTGCCTCAGATGGGTGTGTCAGAACTGCATGCTGCCATTACCTTATCTATAACCTGCTAGCACCAGGAAGCAAAGAGAGGAATCCTGCTGGCAGATACTGTTCTAACTGCTCAACATGTGCAAGAGTGTAACTCATTTTCCACTCATGCGTACCCTTCCTCATGCCTTCCTATGGAGAAGGTCAGAAAGTTCATCTGTGTAGTAGTGGTGAAGTGATTATTTCAGAGGAATCAGAGCACTGTTGTCTAATTTGGGAGCTTTATGTATATGTAAAGTGTATCTAAAGAAGTTAGCTGAAATTCACAAAAGCACATGCTGAAATAAAGCAGTGTTAGAATGCAACTAGTTTCCTTTTCTCCCATTTCCTCCCTCCCTACCCCCTCCCTTTCTATTTTATATGCATTGCTGTGTTGTCCTTTTTGACTACTTTGTGTCTGTATAAGGCACAATGTTGGCAAAGGCAGTCCCATCCATCACGGCAGTACTGCAGCGCAAGAAGCTGTACCTGCTAAAACATTCCTTTCTAAAAATACAGGTAGTTTGTAACATATATGAATATATCACCTCAGGGTTGGGTGGCAGCAATGCAAGATACAGCAGTTAATCTAAAGGATGAAAATGCTGTTTGAGTCCCAAAGAACTGAAGGACATGGTATTATAGTGTGAACTTAAAGTTACAGTTGTCATGGCAGGGTGGAAGTTGAGGCAGAGAGGAAATCTGAAGTTCTATAGAAATTCCAAAGTTTGGAAAAGTGAGTTAGGTATTAAATTTTCTAAGGTCTTAGTAATTCATTCCAAATTTGTGTGGCTAAGTACTGCAAGTAAGTGGAGTAATTTGAACAAAGTGACAGTCACTTGCAAACATATTGTGGGTGCATAGTTTGCATTTAGATTCGGTGGGACTTGGCAGAATTTTAATTTTGTTCCTATTTCTGTCACAACTGTGAAAGAACTAGAACTTGCAAACATTTATGTTTGGCAGGTGTATAAAATGTATAGGGGACCGTTGGCTTTGACAACTGCTGGCATTTATCCTGTGTGACATTAGGAGCTGGTCATTTTTAATTAAAAATGTACACAGATTCAAGTAAAGGCTTTAACAGATTTTTCACTGTAAGCCTTATTCCATACTGTGTGATGTCATCATAGCTATAGCATTTCCAAGCATCTATGGAGCACTGATATTTAAGCAGACAACGGAATCTTTATGCAGAAGACAGAACATTTTTTAAAAGTTGGTGATGTTGGTATAATAATGCTATGATCATTCTTTTATTTTCTATGATCTCTTGACCAACCAGCTTTTTGCAAACTGATGGACTTTCTTCATCCTCCATGAAATGCTTCAAAAACCTGTGGCTAGAAACAGGAAAGAGAGGAGTATGCCCACATCATGGGCAATGTTGTGGTGGGGCAGGGGAGGGGGGGCTCTGTCATACTGCTTTCAGCAGTCTGAAAGAGTCCAGGGTGCTTGAGTTTTGCTCTGGGTATTTACATCTCTGCCTGTTTGTCTCTGTTTGGCTCTGCTCCAGCAATTCCTCAGGGCCCAGAGCAACTGTTATCTAGTAGGACAGGAAAGCCATTGACTGAGCAGATAAAGGGGGGGGGGCTTGCGTGAACCTTGCATGAGCCAGTGTAGTAGACTGAGGAAAAAGGGAGGGAGGGAAAGATGGTGGGTAAGCATGTTAGTTTAATCCCAACCTCATTTTTTAAATGTTAATCTTCTTGAATAACTGGGAATTTCACAGTTCACTGATCCCCAGCAAATTGCTCAACAAACAGCCCAGCTTGAATACACAGAGTAGGGTACTTGCCTGGAACCCAAACCCTTTCAAAATCCACCTCCCCACTCCACGGACTTGTACTGGCTGCAAGTTATTTTCTAACTTGTGCCATCCTTCCTAGTGGCATGGGTATAGATTGCTAAGTGCACAAGAACAGGATTGTTTAAATGCTGTCAGTGCTCCAAGGCTGCAGTCCTAGACATGCTTCCTAAGAGGATAAGCTGCGTTGGATGTAAGGGGACTTACTTATAAGTAAGTGCGTATAAGATTACGCTGCAAGCAATTCAAATGCTGCTCTTAGACCTGTGGAAAAAGAAGAGGAAGTTATATACCTAACACATTTGATTAAATATTTAATTGAAACTTTTGTGGTCTAAACTGCTTTCAAATCATTTTTAACTTGGTTGTTTTAATATGATGATTGATTTAATTGTGTTTTACTATACATTCGTCCCTCCAGATTCACGGATTTGGCATTCACGGATTTAAGTATTCACAGCTTGAAAATATTCTTTAAAAAATAATAATCCAAAAAGCAACCCTTGGTTTTGCTATCTTATATAAGGGACACCATTTTGCTATACCACTGCATATAGTAGGACTTGAGTATTCACTGATTTGGGTATTCACAGGGGGTCCTGGAACTAAACCCCAGTGAATGTGAAGGGACAACCATACTGTGCTTTTTACATGTATCTGGTTTTAAATCATGTTCCCATTCTCCTTGTGACCCAGTTCTGGGAGAAAGGTCAGAATATAAATACATGAAAAAATATGGAAAATAAATAAATCTTTGAACTGGATCCAGAGTTCTTGTTCTTTGATACACATGCAGTATACCTAAGATGTGTAGCCAGTTGCCCTGGGGACAGATCTTGAGCAGGGATGCAAAACAAGTATCACAGATCATTTTGTATATCAGCACTGATTTAAAGACTGGTGCCAAACCCATTTAGTGTTTTCCTTTCAGTGTGGGGTAAAGCTTGATTTCAATAATTTTGTTGCTTGCTACTTTGATGGGGGCCATAGATCAAGCAGAAGGGTTGTGCCAGAGTGTCTCCTTGGCCTTTGCTCTTCAACAAGTTTTGCTGGGAAGGCTCAGCATCTTAACATTTAAATGGCCCATCTGTACAGGAACCAACTGGGGTTGGGATTTCAACCTGGGTCGCAACTGACATAAAGTAATTGACTTATTTCTCCCCGCATTTCTCTTGCAGCATCTTCACCTGGAATGATGGTAAGTGCAGACACCTCTTTCAATCTCTTCTTTTCCTGTTTGTCTGGCTGTGTCTGTCTATCCACCCATCTATCCATCTTTCCTTGCAACAGGAGGAATACTAGAGGCATATCTGCTGCCTTTAAGAACCTAAATATCCAAACTGATATTCTTGGGATCTTTAGTGTAGTATATAGCATAGCAGCTTCCCCCAATGCAGTGTCCTTCAAGATATATCAGACTGCCAATTCTATATCCCTCTGACACCACAGTCCACTGCCTTGGGAGCCATACGTCAACACATCCAGATAGCATTGGGTTGGGAAGGGTGATACAAAGGACCATGGAAAAGTTATCATGAAAAGCGCTGCCTCTTTTGCCTTCTGAATTAGCCAAGACTGGGGCAGAATTTATTAAGAGAAATGTACTTGGTCTTTGAAGGTTTTTAAAGCAATTTGTCTGACCCGTTTGTTGTTTCCTCTGTGTTTTTTCCCTAATGGTTAAAGAATACAAAATGAAACTGGTAACATAATGTCCACTGTCCCAGAACTTGTCTACGATCAGCTTCCGTTCTGCCTGGAAATTGAGGTGGGGATTCCCCCCACCCCACACTGAGGACCAGATTTCTTCGCACAAGATGGTTATAGTGCTATGATTCCACTTTAATGGCTGAGGCTGTGTCCTATAGAATCCTGGGGTTTGTATTTTGGCAGGGCATTAGAGTTCTCTGTCTGAAAATTCTAAAGACCTCCCTCCTTGAACTGCAAATCCCAGGATCCCATATGGTGGAACCATAGCAGTTAACTTGGAACTGTTGCACTGTAACTATGTGTAGTTGGAAAGGGCCCCTAGTTCTGTACACTCCAGCTTCTGTGCAGAGCCTCCAGGAACCACCACTCAAAGATTAGTACATTTCCAGCCTCCTTAATCCTCTATATCCAGCCAAGGTGATGAAACTCTTTTCCCTGTCATTGGTTACCCCAGAAATTGTCTTCTTTCCATTCTTTTGGGAGAATCTTTGGTGCAGCTGAGCAGCCTCATCTTTTCTGGGACTACTTCTTCCTTTTTACCTTTCTCTTTCTATAGCTGTCTCTGGACCAGATCCACACTGAGCCACCCCCAACACCCAAGGAGCTGGACTGGGCAGAACAGGGGTTCCTACCACCTCTGAGCCCCCTGCGCTGTGCCTGGCGCCGGGATGTGCCCCTGGACTGCAAGATCAGCCCAGAGGACGCCCAGGCACGGGCCTGGACTGCTTACTACTATGACCTCTTGCAGTGTACCTTGCAGCAGGAAGGTCTCCCAGAGACGATTGATCTCACCAAGGAGCCCCGAACAGGTGAGTCTTTCTCCATCTGGAAGGCCCCACTGCTCATGGAAGCTCTTTTCTTAAGTGCCTGCTTAGATTTTCTCACTTGAATGCCAGAGGTTCTTCACTCAAGATGCAAGTTATTTGTTCTATGCTAAACGTTGAAATGGACACAGGAAGATGTTCCCCTGGGGATGGGTTTTTATCCCCCTAGACATACAAATATTATTAACAAAATATTCCTGCACATTTCTTGCAAGTGCAACACCAGAAAAACTAGTTTGTTAGAGTGAAGGGATAGCGAGAGCCTGTGTGGTGGCACAGAAAGATTTTTCAATACTATTAAATATACAGCAGCAGCTATGTTAGAGGAAGGGAACCTGTTACTATTTGGCTTAATTCCTGTCTCATAACCTTCTTCTATGTGTAATTTCAATGGTGTCATATTTTCTTATGATTTTTGCAGACTATTGGATATAATATATAATATATATACAGGTTCAGTCTCTTTTATCCAAAATGGTTGAGACCAGAAGTATTTTGGATTTCAGATTCTTCCTCCTCCTCCTCTTTTGAATTTTGGAATATTTGCCTATACAGAATGAGATATCTTGGAAATGGGACCCAAGTCTAAACATGAAATTCATTTAAGTTTCATATACACTGTATACACATAGCCTGAGGATAATTGTATACACGATAAAGGTGAATCTTCAAGTGGGGAGTCTCCTATATTCATCCAGATTCCCTGCATGATTTAGAATCCAGTTGAGGCAGGGCCATGATTGAAACCAAAGGTGGATCTAATGCACGCTGCCTGTGGCCCCTGGACCCCACTTTTGTGGTCCCTGGAGTCACCCATTTCCCAAAGCCCCTCTCTCCAACCTCCTCATTTTTTAAAAAAACCCTGCAATTTAAAGCCATTCTGAAGGTTCTCCCAAAATTGTGAAAATACCCCACCTCTGCAAGTACCCCAAGGCTCCATACTACCTCGAAATACCTGTTTTCCTCTGCAGTTCCTCTCAAAATGGCAACAAGTAGTGACATGATGTTTAAATTAAATTAAATCCTCATTCAGTGCTTAAGATGGTAGGTGATCCAAGGTTATCCAGAGTAAATTACTCTTTTGTGGTTTATTCATTTTATTTGTGCTGCTTTAAATATAGGCATATTAAAACACTGTTTCAAAACTGTTAAATGTATTTGTGATTGGTTGACCGGCCGAACCCAAAGGGTGCCCAGTGCTATTCAACATCTTTATCAATGACTTGGATGAGGGAATAGAGGGCATACTTATCAAATTTGCAGATGACACCAAATTAGGAGGAGTAGCTAATACCCTAGAGGACAGGATCAAAATTCAAAATGACCTGGATAGACTGGAGAGCTGTGCCAAAGCTAACAAAATGAAATTCAATATGGAGAAATGTAAGGTACTGCACTTAGGGCGGAAAAATGAAATGCATAGATATAGGATGGGGGAGACCTGGCTGAACGAGACTACGTGTGAAAGGGATCTAGGAGTCCTAGTAGACCACAAGTTGAACATGAGTCAATAGTGTGATGCGGCAGCTAAAAAGGCCAATGCGATTTTGGGCTGCATCAATAGAAGTATAGTGTCTAGATCAAGGGAAGTAATAGTGCCACTCTATTCTGCCTTGGTCAGGCCTCACCTAGAATACTGTGTCCAGTTCTGGGCACCACAATTCAAAGAGGATATCGACAAATTGGCACGTATCCAGAGGAGGGCGACTAAAATGGTGAAAGGTCTGGAAACCATGCCTTATGAGGAAAGACTTAGGGAGCTGGGTATGTTTAGCCTGGAAAAAAGACAGTTAAGGGGCAATATGATAGCCCTGTTTAAGTATTTGAAGGGGCGTCACATTAAGGATGGAGCAAGCTTGTTTTCTGCTACTCCAGAGTCTAGAACACAGAACAATGGATGCAAGCTCCAGGAACAGAGATTCCACCTCAACATTAGGAGGAACTTTCTGACAGTAAGAGCTGTTCGGCAGTGGAACATACTCCCTCAGAGCATGGTGGGGTCTCCTTCCTTGGAGGTCTTTAAACAGAGGCTGGATGGCCAGGGATGCTTTGATCATGATTCCTGCATGGCAGGGGGTTGGACTGGATGGCCCTTGTGGTCTGTTCCAACTCTACAATTCTATGATTCTATGATATCGCAGGTAACAAAGCCTCTGAAAAAGAAATTCCTTTTTGCAAAGTCTTTTCACGCCTAGCCCGCCCCCTTTTTTTCTCCTGGACCTCTGTCTAGCTCAAACTTTTTAGCAGCATCAACACTGAGAGTATGGAGAAGAAGACCTAGAAAAACACAGGCTTTTAGGGTTTGGCTGCAGCAGTATATCTGTAGTAAACAATGCAATAAAGCTTGAGCTGGGAAAGAGTGGGATTCTACTCCACCCAATCCTATCTTTGCAGAGTGTGCCTGCCTATAACAGGCAAGCTACAGAGCAACTGCCTCCATAATCCCTTCTGAGTATACATGGGCAGCAAAACAGAAAGGAAAGAGAACAGCTAAGCTTGCCTCATTAACCCCGCACCCCCGCCAGCATGTTAAACAAGCATAGTTTGTCCACAAAATGAAAATCATAAGTAAAGTGGAGACTGATGAAAGAAAAAGACATCCCTAGATGCATTTTGGAAGGAGCTTTCAGATGGTCTCTAGAAGGTTCAATGTGTTTTTGTTTATTTATGCCAGGCATACCTGATGTGTTTGTTTCATTTCACATCTGCATATTGTTAGTTTTGGATAAAAAGTTTGCTGAAACATGTTGAACAACAACTCTTCCTCCTCCTCCTCCTCCTCCTCCACCACCACCTCCTCCTTCTTTTGATGGTATGAGAACCAATCCCTATTCTTTCCGTGTAATTTCGGCCCCTGGTACCAAATTTTCTATTAAAGAAGTATAGTAATGCCCAGGAACACATTGACTTTTAAGCTGAGATATACCTGTATAACATCCAGAGTGGATTCTGAGAAACCATTGAGGTGGTGCCTGAAGTAATGAAGCCATTGTGGAATAATGATTTGGAGAGGGGCGGGGGGTTTGAAGTCTATTCACATACATTTTCTGACAAAAGTTCACTTCTTGATTTTTACGCACATCTCAAGGGAAACCTAGGAGAAGGTGGATATCCCATTAATCTGGGGTATGTTAGAGCATGGTCACCGCCTCACAGTGGCATTACTCAGAACATCATTATAATCAGACTGTAGTATCATGTTGAGGTAAAACTTGGGGACCTGGGGACCTTTCACACTACATAATTACAGCACTTTAATACCATTCATCTGCCTGGTTCCATCTTATGGAACCTTGGAATTTGTAGTTTAATGAAGTATTGAAATTCTCTGCCAAAGGCCTCTAAAGACTCCCCAGAATTCCATAGGAGGGAACTAGGACAGTTAAAGTGGCATCAAAGTGCTTTAACTATGCAGTGTGAAAGGGCCCTAGAAGGGCAGACTGAATAGCAGCAGTTCTGCCTTGAAATCCCCAGACAGTGAAATTTACAGAGAAAGAACATTAGGATTTCAAGATCCAATTATATGGAGCAGGCTACTGATTCTATTCTTGTCTTTTTCAGGGTTTGGGCCATCAGACATCACCATCTGTGTCTTGGGCTCCCCCACTTCATATCTGTCAGTTCTTTTAGAAGGTGGCAACCAGTGTCCTGGTGAGTTCTATTGTAAAGTCATATCCAAAAGACTTGGCTCAGGTCCCTTCATCTTTGTCCCACTGGGCAGCACATTAACAATGTTTCTTCAAAGCTGGTGAAGAGCTAAGGAGCCTTGTTGTGCCCCATTCCAGCTAATAGGGCCACTAAATCTCCACAGGCAGTGCCGTCCTCAAAGCTTTGTTTCCTGCTGAGTACCTTGTCAGGCAGAGACTATTTTGCTTATAGCATCCCTCTTTTAACAGAGAAACTTAGCCCTCTGTTACTCAGGAGAGTGGGCAGTGGGCATTAAAGGGGTCCATCTTGCTAGAGGGCCAACCCTCAACTACACATCCCACCAAATTTTTTGTCCCCAACTTCATCTAGGGAGCATGGGAGACAATTTCACCACATTTTTGGCCTTCAAGTTTTCAAAATGAAAAAAAAATGGGGGCCTGGAGGCCACATGCCACAAATGGGTCCCCATTTCCTTACCCCTGGAGTACAGCCTCATCAAAAGGAGATGGCTAAATAGAATTGTTTGGGAAGAGCAGTTAAATTGCATGGTTGGAGAAACTGTCAGGATATGTAAAAAGCTTATCTGAAAACTTCCCAACCTGCAGTGTTCCTATGTTAACCTGTACTTGGCTGGGTCACTTACTACTACAGTCAGCCCTCTGTATCCACAGATTCTGCATCCACAGATTCAACCAACAATGGCTTGAAAATATTCCCAAAAACAAAGTTCCAAAAAGCAAACCTTGCTTTTGCCATTTTATGTAAGTGACAGCATTTTACTACACCATTGTATATAATGAGACTTCAGCATCCATGGATTCCAGTATCTATGGGGGGTGCTGGAACCAAACACCAGCAGATACTGAGGGTCCACTGTACTATTTTTTACTGGACTAAAAGACATATACAGTAACTTGAACTATATGAAACCTGAGTCAGTTACCATTTTGAGGGACTTAAGGAGTTCCATCCTATTAGAGTTTCCATTCAGCTGGATTTGTTTTGTTTTACTTCAGATTCAGCTTTGCTTACCTGCACATCAGCTGAAGCCAGGCTGGATTAACTGTACAGTGGACCATCCTGATCCGTGGGCTCTGGATCTGCGAATTTAAACAACTGTGGATTGTCACGTCCTATACTTAAAATAGTGGCGACATGAACAGGGATGCACTGAATCATCCACACGCACGTCACTGCCATTTAATAACATGCACATTTTTTGTCATTTGTAGGGGGTTCCAGAACTAAAGCCCCATGGATCTGGTGGGCCTGCTGTATCTTCTTTTCTTCCCTCCGGGAGTATTTTTTAAAAATCACTAAAAAGTGAATTCTTTTTCAACTGTATGAAAAAGTTACATTTATTTAAAACAATCATTCCATCATAAATATATACAGTTTCTGCCCAAGGTGACCAGCTACCTTTTTATAGTGGTCTGAGGGCAAACTAGGTGCTCATGACAACTGTGCAGACAAAATGTAGAAACAAGACAGATGTATCATTCTTCAGGAGGCATCAAGACATTCTTATGCAAATATAGTCTTCCAGGGCAAAACAAAAACAAAATACCTAAGCCTCTCCCACCTCTGCTCAAAGGAAAAAAAAAGAGTTTAGTGAGGACAGGACATATTCAGTCACCACAGAATGCTGAGTGTCTGTTGGAACTGGAACTGGAATAGGAGTTTCCAGCATCTGGGTAACATTCCCATACAAAATGCTGCACTGGAATGAGGAAGATTAAGTTGTGTGGCATTGTCATTTCCATGGGTTATTCTGCTTAGGAAGGCTATCATAACACAGCACAGTGAGCTGAGCCTCTGTGTACAGTGTTGGAATGGTATGTGTTTGCTTTGCAAAGTAAAATGAAGATAGGAACCCCCAAACACTCAGTGTGTGTGTTTGTGTGTATGTGCCTTCAAGTCACCTGTCAGCTTAGGGCAACCCCATGAATTTCATAGGGTTTTCTTAGGCAAGGAATACTCAGAGGTGGTTTTGCCAGTTCCTTCCTCTGAAATATAGCCTGCAGAGACTCGTGTTCATTGGTGGTCTCCCATCCAACTAACCAGGGCTGACCCTGCTTAGCTTCCAAGATCAGACAGGGTCAGGTGCCTTTAGGGTAAATATCCAGGCTAAAATCCTAAGTATCTTGTGTTAAAAGTAACCCTCCTTCCTTGTGCAAAAGGTCTTACAATGTCGGCACAGCACCACCAGAAGTCAATAAATATCCCCCCTCCCCACCGCCATTGATGGAGGGTGCATTGATAATTCTGTGCAAGTAAGGGGAGCATTTTTCCAGCAATTAAAAAAAATGAAAAACCAGATGAATAGCTGGACTGGAATAGTGGGAACCTCAGTCTAATACCTCTGAAGGTTCCCCAGGTAGCCTACCCTTGTTCTAGTGCAGTGATGGCGAACCTATGACATGCGTGTCAGCACTGACACGTGTAGCCATTCTGATGACGCGCGGCCACTGAGGCAGCCGCATGCCAAGTAGGATGTTTCGCACACCCCCACCCTCCCTACAGTGGTGATCGGGGCTGCCCCGGTCGCCACTTTCCTCCCCCTTCTCCCCCTCCCCCTCCCCCTCCCTAAAGTGGCGATTGGGGCGAAGCCCCGGTCACCACTTTCCTCCACCCCCCACCCTCCCTAAAGTGGTGATGGGGCTTCAAAGCCCTGGTCGCCACTTTCCTCCCCCCTCCCACCCTCCCTAAAGTGGCAATCAGGGCTTCCACCCCCCACCCTCTCTAAATTTTTTCCCTCAAAGTGACACACCACCTGAGTTATGCTCAGTTTTTTGGCTAAGTTTGACACACCAAGCTCAAAAGGTTGCCCATCACTGTTCTAGTGGATGGGGTTATTCAGACATACCTGGGAATAAGACCAGATCAACTCAATTGACCTTTTGAGTTGACAGAAGTATTTCTGAACAATATTTAAAAATCCAACAAACAGGTGTCTCAGTAGATCCCAAAAAGGGCTCTTGTTCTCTCTCAGCCTTATTAAAATGACATATAAAATGGACTGGATCTTTGTCTCCAGTCCAACTGATTTAGACATATTCATGGCAATCTTTGATTTGTACAACTTAATTAACAATATGATTGCTGTGGGTTTTTCCCCCTGTATTTCCAAGTACACCATAAGATCCCACTATGTTCTCAGCCTGGTACTTCATATTCATCTGTATGTTCTGTTTCAGAAATCTGCTTGGACCAAATTGTCTATCTACCCACGCTTCTTGCAGCCCCTCTTGGGCAGCTGCTGTGCCATATTTCTGGCGTTCTTCCTCTCTCTTTTCAAAGGCCGAGACAAGGCTGGCAGTAACCAGAGCTCTTGTGGCAGCTGAGCTGCTCAGATTTCTTTCTGGCCAACCTGCCTGCAGCAACATGAGGCTGGAATGAAGCAGAAGGTCAGCTCTCCAGCCTCCCACACCAAGGCACAATCCTCCCCACCTATCAGCATTCTCCCAGGACTCTGAATTCTTTATTCAAATCTATGAATGAGTAGCGAGCTCTTCTAGAATTCTGTGAGCTAATTCCTACTCTGAGTATAAGCTCAGGTGTGCAAAGTGTTTGAGTATTTAGTGGCAAAATACTAGACTTTGGAAAGGCTCTTGTTTGGAGTACAGTTCTCAGAACCCTCCAACCAGTATAGCCAGCATCCAAGTCCATTAATCCCCCCCCCTCTTTTTGCATTAAGGACTGGATTAGGGCATAATTATTGATTAATTCAAGATTTATAGGACTGTTCCCTGGAATTAAAATGGAATAGATGGCAACAATTGTCATTTATTTTTATTTATTTTTACAAACCCAAGGTCTTCCCATGCAAATTATGAGCAGCTCAGTTTTCCTAATGTTGTGTAAACAGTGTAAGGACTACTCTTGACTACTGCAATGGATAAGTTAATGTTGAAACTTTGCTAATGATTGAATAACTGATGCCTCTATTTCCTCTTCCCTGCTCAGCCCCTCTCCTTTCAGAGGCGTCTTTTCGGAGAGCATGGCAGAGTGACACTTTTTGGAAAACAAGAACAGGATGTGCTCCTCTTTGCTGGCTCCAAGGCAGTTATCAGGGCTGACAATCAGGGTGCTGATGGCACCAGGAGCATGTGGAGTGCCCCATCTCCCAGCTGCTACCAATTATTTTGGTGCATGTATAGCACAGGCTGCTAAATTTTGGTAGCCCCTCACAAAGCATTCTAGGCAGAATTCAAAGTGCTGGTTATGACCTTTTTAGGAGACAGCTTTCTTTTGGTCCCAGCACCATTACAAATACAGTACATTTGGGAAGGACATGTAAGAGAGCCTTCTCTGTGGCTGCTCCAAGGCTGTGGAACACCCTCTCATGGGAAACTCATATGGCCTCTTCTCTGCTCTCTAAATAATAATTATAACAAAAAGACTTTTTAAATTAGGGAGACATTTAGCTCTTAACTAATGTGGCAGAAGCTTTTCGTGGGGTGTACTGAGAACTGTTTTAACTTTGTGCTTTTAATAGAATTGCTTATTTTTTTTAACTTTTATATAATAAGATTTAGCTGTACCGTGAGCCCTTTCCATCTGTGGGGGTTTGGTTCTGGGGGCCCTGTGTATAGGAAGAAACATGAGAGCTCAAGCCCCATATTAATGAATGGCAACACGTGTTCACTGATGATACAGCAGGCATACTGTACAGTACTTTCGTTTAATCTGTTGTCCATCACCTTGGGTCCTGTCCCAGAAGAAGGACCCCTCAAAATATAAGTTACGTTCAATTAAATTAATAAATGATTTCCCACAGGGGACAGTTTTTGCCAGTTTGTGGCAGCTATTCTGTAGCGTAAGGCTTCTCTCATAACACAGTTGTCACCCGGGTCTCTTCTCTTCCTTCTCTCTAGGTAACATGCTGCTGTGCCTGTCGCCAGCCTGGCTGTCCAAGGTACCCTCAGAAACCCACCCAGGAGAGTCATCCTTGCTGGTCTTCAAGGCAGTGACCTTTGATCTTGGTGGCCGCACAATGCTTGAAGAATTTGCACCCCCACGCCGTGTCACCTACTTCACCGGCTACTTTGGGCCATGCAAGGTGCAGGGCCAGTCAGCAGCAGAACTAGCCCGAGACCTCGACTGCCCCACGGGGGGCTCAGGAGAGCTGGCTCGCCTGCTGGAGGACAAGCTGCTGACACGACAGCTGATGGACCAGCAGGCCCAGGTGGCAGTGCCACCCACCCTGGCCTTCACCTTCAAGCGCCCGCTGCCTCTGCGAAGTGTGACAGAAGAGCAGCGCGTCCGCATGGTAGAGCTAAGTGGGCGTGAGGGGCAAGACAACCTGCTGCAGGAGGAAATCACAGCCTTCTTGCAAGGCATTGCCATGGAACCCTACAGCCAGGTGAGGAGCCTTGGAGAGAGACCTAGACAGGCTGGAAGTTAGGAAGAGTCTTGTCACAGGTCTGAAGTAGCATACATCCCAGATCCAGCTCAGATCCTCAGGTGGCTTGGCAGCCTGGCTATACAGGCTATGGATCAGGGGTGGGCAAAGTGTAGCCTGCAATGCATGCAGCCCTCTTGGGATCATTTTTGGGGGTCAGGGCCCTCAAGGCTGCCTGTGCTCTGCAATTTTTCTGGCCAAAATAAAAGGGTGAATTGTCTCTCTTGGAAGCTGCCACTGATTTGCCTTTTAAATAGGTTGTCAAGGGGCTCTGCACTGCTGAACTTAAAAAAAAAAGTATTTCCCCACCCACTTCTGGTTTTTGGCATTTTTGGTGGCCTGTGCAGCTCCTGAAGTGTCTCAGGGGAAAAAGACAGCTCCTGGAACCAATGCAGTTGCCCACCCCTGCTATAGATCAATGTGGGGAGTCTCTTTCAGTCAGGATTGAATTCAGTTCCATAATTTTTTTTTTTATTTAGTTATTTATACCCCGCTCTTCAGCCACAAGGCTATCAGAGCGGCTTACAAATTGTTTTAAGCAACAGCTATTTACACATCTAACTGCATTAAACAGCTTCCAATGTGTGTTAGCTAATTGCCCCCAAAAGCTGGGTACTCATTTTACCGACCTACGAAAGGATGGAAGGCTGAGTGAACCTTGGAGCCCGCTGGAATTGAACTTGCAACTTGCAGTGTGGTGACTTGCAGTACTGGCATTTAACCACTGCGCCACCAGGGCTCTAAACACTTTCAGGGACTGCTTTCCAGTGGTGGGTGGGACCAAGTCAACCAGGGGGATGCAACTTGAAATAACAGCATATTTTACCTTCAAATTCTAACTGCCAGTAACTAAGCCTTGGAAGGGGCATCCCAAGCTTTTAGAGCAAGGGAAAATTGTACAAAAAACACAAATTAATGGAATCATAGGGAAGGGGCATGGCCATCAGGGAAATTCTAGGAGGGCCAGATTTGCCCCAGGGCCTGAAGTTCCTAACCAAACCCCAGCTGTAGATCTTTTACAGAGTTAGCAATCTCTGTTTAAGGCCTGTCTCTGTTGTGCACAGGTGGTGGTGAAGCCATCAGGTTGGCGCTGGATTGGAGCCCAAGCTGTGTCATTCCACGCTAAGTCAGAACATGGCTGTGTCCTGCAAGCTGTCCTTACACTGCTGGAGACCCTGGAGGAGGAAGAGAGCATCTTGCTGGAGGCCTTCATTCCCACTGCTCATATGGTCCAGCCTGGCCCTCCTGACACAAAGAGCTCTTCATGTAAGGAGATCTTTTAGTCATTCCTTACTAAGGGCAGTTCACACCCTGGACTGTCCTCCAGCCCAGTACTTATGAGAGTTTTATCCTTAAACAAATGTTTCTTCTGCTTTACCCCATTGTATTTCTTTGTATTCTCTTGGCCTAGACAGCTTGAAAGATGCCACACTGGTAGTTAGCTAAATGGGAGAAGATGGACAACTGATGGCACTGGCAATGTGGGAGGATACCATGTTGGAAGCCCAGAATCCTCCAGGGTCATTACTTCAGACCAGAATATCCCCTCTGTTCTTGCTCTCATATCTTGTCCTTTTCGCTTTCCTCCACATTCCTCCACTTTGCTTTCAATGTGCTTTTCTGATCTATTCTCTCTCTTTCCTTGTTCTGCCTCTGCAGTTCCAGGGAGCACTTCTCCACGGACCAAACTGGCAGTCCGAATATGTGCTGTTGTCTGCAGATCCCGAAAGGACCAGCCTCTACTGAGCAAGGTAGCAAAGAAGAAGCCCTGAGTTCTGTTGGAAATCAGTATTGGGAAGAGGGAAAGACAAGAGAACCACCATGGGCAGAAAACCCGTAGTAATTTCAGGCAGGGCGTAGGAGATTCTTCCTCTGTCTGCAATCAGGAGAGGACATTTTGTTGAGAAGATGGAAATCATAGAATCATAAATTGTAGAGTTGGAAGAGACCACAAGGGCCATCCAGTCCAACCCCCCGCCACGCAAGAATCATGATCAAAGCATCCCTGGCCATCCAGCAATGCAAGGCTTTCTTTCTAATTTTGAACTCCTTGTGGGACAGACACCAAAAAACAAGCTCTGGTTGGTGCTTGCAGATTAGGGGAGCCATGGGTCCCAAATAATTTCTTTCATTGTTGTTGTTGGAACTGAATAGGTTTTATCTTCAGCTGCCAAATTCACAATCTCTAAATTCGTCCTGGATAGGAAATATTTTACACAGCCTTTTTGTAGTCTTGGGTTGGATCCACATACAGAGTAGACCCACTTTAGTCAATGGCACTTAAATTAGTTATGACTAGATTGTCCTATTGGTTTTATTCTGTCTACTCCATGAGCATTGGATTATGGATTGGTTTGCCATAAAAATATCATGTTTCTCTGAATAAACTGTACTTTTAATATATCAAACATGATTACAAATTGAATTTAATTTTAAAAATGTTATTTTTGTTACAAACGGAGCTACAAGACACTGGCCTGTAAAGGATACCTAAATGATAAGGAGCCACTTTGCTTTTGTCAGGAACAGGCCAAAAACAAGCAAACGAATGCAAGAGAAACCATCAACCATCATACAACAAAGAAAACGGTTTTGTCTCCTTTAGTTCTCCATAGTGCCAAGTAGGCATAAGGCACTCATTCCCATAAAAACAAATGAGAAAAGGAAACTAAGAGCAGCAATTGCTATGGTGTGAGATACTGTACCTAGTTTTATGTAAAAGTCTACCTGTTACATAGTTTTTAGAAATAATGTGGGGCAAATAAATATACAAACACTTTGTCTAAAGTATTTTATTCATCATTCTAAAAGAAGATATTCTGTAATCCTTTCCCCCCTGTTTTTTTGAGTGGGGGGAGAAAAGGTTTCAGAAAAAATCTGGAAAGGTTTTTTTCCTGAATCGTTCCAGGTTTTTTTGTTTGTTTGTTCATTTTTTTAGGCCTTCACATCTCTAGGCAGGGCCAAGATAGAGTAGGTAGGGTCAAAACAAAGTGAGTAGGGCCAAAGGTAATTCTTACCTTTAAATACCATTTTATTTCTAATCATTGATGAGAGACAAAAGCAGAAGTTTCCTGACCGATGGAAAACACAGTTTTCCCATCCCTGGGCCACCCTAAACATGACTAAATCTGGCTGTGTACACATAGCCACAATCCACTTTATAAACCTAAGGAAATGGGCCCACCAGTTGGGATTGTCTTAAGACTGCTAGAGTTGGATGGAACAATTGGATGCTACTGTCTGAGAAAGATCTGCTTTTTGGTTCTTTTCAGGTTGTGTGTGGTGTAGGCCGGGCAGATAAACCCCTGAAGCACCAGGCCACAGTACCCCAGACTCTGGAGAGCAGCCTGCAGCAGTGGGGTTTGAAGGATGAGGCCCAGATTGCAGCCATCTATGCGCAGATCAAGCAGAAGGCTGAGGCAGCCATGAAAGCCTTCATGGATATGGAAGCCAGTCTGTCAGCTGAGCAAAGAGGTGGTCGCAGAGCGCAAACTGACATTATTGGTGAGCTTTCTCAGTCAGGCATTACAGAGGCTATAAGAACATATTGTTCAGTACTGCAGTATAGTTTCACAAATGAACACAGGCCTTTTCAGGGTGGCTCAAACAGCATTTCAACAGGCTGTAGGGCAGTCAATGTGGAGCTAAATGTAAGGGAACAGCATTGTAGAAGGTTGGTTTTGTTCTGTGTTCTAGGGACAGGCTCCCATCAGTGTCCTGTATTTCTTGTACCTTGGATTAGAAACTGGTCATGAGACCTGACTGTGTGGCTGCCTCTTACAGAAACCCACATGACATTCTGCTTATATTGGGCATTTACTCACTTATTTATTAGTCACATTTATATCCCATGTTATGGCTTCCCAACAATCCTGTGAAGTAAATCAAGCTGGGAAAGTGACCGGCCCAAGGTCACCCAGTGAGATTCACAGCTCAATGGGTACTAGAACTTGGATCTCTTGAGTCCCAGTCCACACACTGGAGCACTCTCAAAACCCCTCACTCCTGTAGGCTTGGACCCTAAACTCTACACTCCTGGAGTTGTGCCTTTTTGGAATCTGCCTTTTTGATTCCAGTCTTGGAGACAGTTACGAATCTGTCTTAAATTCTGGTTCCTCATTGCCTTACATACATTCCTCTAGGATTACATTGGCCATCCATAAAGCTTCTAAAGTCCACTGACCATAATTAACCTCTTCACTTGCTATTCTTGAAATGGCTGCTATAGCTGCTGCAAATGCCTGACTTTTACTCTTTGAGTAATATCCTTGAGCTATAAGTTCTCCAAAAAAAACCCAAAAACAAAAGATAGATAAAAACCTATTAACTTCATTTCAGTCTCACAGAATGTCTCACTTTTATCAAAAACTGCCAATTTGTTTCCCCCCTCTGATCCATTGTTATCATTTAAACTTATTTCCCATTGCATCACAGGCTATTGTGCATGTGGGTCCCACCCACCCCCTTGCTTATTGCCCATTGGCGATAGCCTATAGATGCACAAAACCTGCCCTACATCCCGCTTCAGCCAGGGAAGAACACAGTACTGGTACTGTTTAGGCTACCACTGAACAAATCAGGAGTGGGGAAAATATGGTATGTGGGCCACATATGCACCTGGACCCCACTTTTGCAGCCCCTGAAACCCCCGAGCAGTTCCCCAATGCCCCTTGAATGTCTTCAAAATTAAAAAAAAAAAATGGCATCATACCCAAAGCCCTTCCAAATATGTGCAAACATACAAAAAACCTTCCCACCCCTCTGAAATACCTTCTTCCCCCTCTGTTTGTCCCTGGAAATGGTGACCAGAAGCATCACTTCTGGTCACCATTTTGAAGAAGAAACAGAAAAGAAGGTATTTTTACATGCAAGGGGGTTGGGGGTGGTGGGAAAATGCCCCCTGCACAGTTGCCCACCCCTGGAATAAATCCACAAAATGCCCTCCCCACCTTTCTTTCAACAATACAATCTTGCATGAGCACTCTCAGCTCATCTTAAGGAGGAGAGGGTGTCAGCTTCCCCCAGCACTGGTCACAGGTCTAGAGCAGATTTCTTTCTCTGTCTCTTCCCTCTTCTTTTGAGTAGACCCTTAAACAGGATAAACTCAGTAGCTTCCAAGTCAAGCCCAGCATTCTGGACAAGAGTAACAAAATCCTCCCCCCACTCTTACATTCCTCTTTAACAGCATTAGTTCTTCCTTGAAGAGACAGAGTGAGTTGCCCCCTGGGCCTGAGGATTCAGAAGCAGTCATTGCTGACCCCGTGTCCCCTCCTCACCCACTCCATTTCCTGTTTCTTCACTGGCTCTTTTGCCTGTTCTCCCGCTCCACCTCCCACAGCAGTACTAAATCATGCAAGTGGAGGGTATAAGCAAGAGGACTGATGGGGCAGCAGGCACAGCAGTCACATCCTTTCTTAGTATTTTGGAGTGTTGCCTATGTACATGTGGTAGGGGATTAAAAAAAATGAAGGTAGTTGCAAATTGCCCATCACGTATTTTTTAGGAAAAGGACTATCAAAATAAAAACATGGAAGATGTTTTATTTGTGGCTATTAAAAACAGAGTTTGGGAAAATTACCTTTTGGGATAATTCCTCAATTCCCCAGATTAAAAATTCTATAGTACAATATACTTTTCTAAGCCTTATGATTAATCATGAGGGATAGGTGGAATCTCCCATGTCCAGACACAGTAACTCTACTGATTAAAGTTACTTTCAGGAGATAGCTATTGCCTTCTCACCTTACAGGCTTTGGAAGCACCTAGTAAGCCACTATGGAGAAACAGGATGCTGAATTAGATGGACCTTTGGGATCCACATGTTTCCTTCTTACAACAAATGCCAATTCCAGCTAGCAACTCTACTTTGGAGAGTTGTATTTGTTCACACACTTTCTCTTAAGACTCCTGGGAGAAGACAAAGGCTCTGTGACATAGCCCTGGGTTCACCAGAACATACATTGGTAAAGCTAAGCCTTGTTGACTGACAGGAAATTTTGCTGCTCTAATTTTCCCAGGTGTGGATTTTCTTCTGAGCTCAGAGGAGCAGGTGCTGCAGCTGGTGGCCATAGAGATGAACTCGCAGCTGTGCCTGGAGACCTGCTCCGTCTTCGAGTCCATGGGCCGAGCAGTGGGCTCCCCATTGGGCGAGGTGGCATGCCCCTTCGTGGAGACGATGCTGCGCCGTGCACAGTGTCACCTGATGGAGGGCAAACACGTGCTGGTGATTGGGGCCGGCGGAGTCAGCAAAAAATTCGTCTGGGAGGCAGCCAGGGACTACGGGCTAAAAGTAAGATGCGGAAACCAGAGCCATGCAGCCCCCTGCAGGCTGCAGGATGGACTAGCTAGAGAAGCACCAACCCCCACAGCCCCTGTCCAAATCACAAAAATGCACCTGATGCCATCTAAGCCCAGAGAGGGGAGGAAACCAGAGAGACCCCTTTTACATGCCACCACCAATGATAAAGGGCTTGTCCATTTTACTTATGTCGGGGTGCCTGCCTGTGCCAATTCTGGCATTAGCTCTTCCCCGCCCATGTTTTCCAGCTGTTCTGTAGGCTGGCCATCTTTAGCAGGATGACTTCAAGCAGGGCACTGGCGGGCCCGGTCCAGAAGCAACTGTCTGTTGGAAAAGTCACTGGGGATGGAAACAAGTTCTGGTCAGCTCTTGTGGATTTCGGTCACAGCCAGAACTGCCTTCTCTCTAACATCCTCTCTCCACAAATAGCACTAGGAAGCAGATATGGGGCATGGTGGATGAGTTCACCCTGTAGATCTGGATCCTCTGGATCCTGCTCTACTCAAGTACCAGCCATTTGTGGAATGAGACACCGGCAGTTTGATAGTGCTCTTTCCTTATTCCTTGAAAAGCAGTCTGAGAAGCAGAAATGGATGCTTCCCTCCCCCAATTACTGCATCTCCAGCATGGCACATAGCTATGTAAAGGCACAGGAGCCCTGTCACTGAAACCGGGTGGGACCCATAGTGCCAAGGCAGCAAAGAAATATCCAGGCAGCTTGCTCAGTAACATCCTCTTGTGTCCCTTCCTTTCCCCAAGTCTTCCCAAATATCCAGCTTTTCTGGGCTTTGCCAAACTCAGGATACAAACATAGTTCCCTTCTCAGTGTTGGGGCATTGCTATGTGCTATTTCCTTCTTTAGTGGAGATGAGAAGACAGTTTCAAGAATGAACCACTTTGGGGGGCTGCAAGCCTCAACTTCTTAATTCTGTGGATCATAAATAATTTGGGTCTCCACCAGTTTAAAAAATGAAAGGAGGTCCCTCTGGGTAGATGGAAGGCTACCAGGGAGAACAGATGAGGAAAAGCATGCAGGGGTTGTGGTGGGAGTATGGGAATGTAACAAGAACTAAGTGGGTAGAAAGGGACAAAAAAAATCAGCTGATGGTTTAGGCGGTGGCGGCGGCGGCAGCAGCAGCAGCAGTCCTCTCCATTGTCCTCAGAGCCCAACTGTGATAATGCCAGCTTCCTCCTCTGAGACTTAAGGGTTGTGTTTGTCCTTCTCACCTCTATTCTCCTAGACCCTGAATGGGTCACATTGGCTACACCTGCCAGAGTCCATATCAACAGCCACAGCCTCTGCAATGGGACAGTCTGTATTCTTTATCCAAGCTCCACTTGGAAAATGGCTTGATACTTTTTAAAGGGAGGGTGAAAATATCTGCTTGAACAGTCTCCATTCCCTGAAGTTGCTGGATGTCCTTGCTAAAAAGCAGCAGCAGTGAAACAGTTAAGCCCGTCCCACCCATCCACTCCCTGCTTGGGGCTCACAAAAGCCCAGTGAGCTGAATGAAGATATCTCCCTGGTCTAATGTGAATCCAGATAAGGGGACTGAGAGGAGATGGGGAACAGAAGTGTGGCTTTCCTGCCCATTCCCCCATACAACTGGCTGGCTCAACTTCTGTCTCTCAAGACTCTGGCCCCCTATCTCCCTCATATTGCCAGCTTTGGTCTTGTCCCAGCATCTCATTCCCCTCCTGCCAAATCTAGAGGACAATGGATCTTCAGTTGCTGCAGAAACAGGGAAAGCTCAGATACCACCTCCCTCCACCCTACCTTCCCCAAGTCCGTGGGTGGCGGTGGAATGGGCACCTTTCCCAGCAGGAGCACAGACGAAGTGCTCTGTTCAGTTCCTGTAAGTGGGGAGCAGCTGCCTGCGGACTGTGTCCTCTTCCCAGAGGGCTGTTCTGATGTGCCTGGTTCGAAGGAGCTGGCCTTCTCTGAAACTATCAGTAGTGATGCATCTCTGATTTTTCTCCCACCTTCTCTGCATCTCTGCCCTTTCCCCACCCCTGTTTCCACTCCACACCCCTCTCTCCCTCCCCTCCTCCCTCTTTCTCTTTCATATTTCCCATCCCCAGATCCACCTGGTGGAGTCCGACCCCAACCACTTTGCCTCCCAGCTGGTGCAGACCTTCATCCACTATGACACCACAGATCACAAAAGGGACGAAGAGCATGCCCAGCATCTGCTGGGGCTTGTGCAGGAACGGGGCTTGCACCTGGACGGCTGCCTCTCCTACTGGGATGACTGCATGGTCCTGACAGCACTGGTGTGTGAAGGGCTGGGCTTGCGCTGCAGCTCTCCCACCGCCATGCGTGTGGCCAAGCAGAAGAGCCGCACTCACCTGCACTTGCTGCGGCGACGCAAGGAGGGGACCCACTGGCCCTCAGTGGCTCTCTATGCTGTGCCCTGCTGCCACCTGGAGAGCCACACTGATGTGGAGCGAGCTGCCAGCCACATCAACTTTCCTGGGGTCATGAAGTTAGAGTACGGGGCAGGAGCAGTGGGGGTAAAGCTGGTGGAAGATGCGCAGCAGTGCCATCTACACTTTGACAAGATTTCCAGGGACCTGCAGGATGATTCTGACCATCCAGGCATCGGGCTGGGCTGGGGCAATGCCATGCTGTTGATGGAATACGTGTCTGGAACTGAGCACGACGTGGATCTGGTGATATACGAAGGGAGGATGCTGGGGGCCTTTGTTTCTGACAACGGACCCACCCGGGTGCCCAACTTCACTGAGACGGCAGCCTGCATGCCCACCTGTCTGCCCCCTGACCGTGAGGCACAACTCATCCGTGCTGCCTACCAGTGCTGCTTAGGCTGTGGCCTCACCGATGGGGTCTTCAACGTGGAGCTCAAGTTGACAGCAGCTGGCCCCAAGCTCATTGAGATCAACCCCCGCATGGGTGGCTTCTACCTCCGTGATTGGATTCAAGAGATCTATGGAGTAGACATGATGCTAGCCTCTGTCATGGTTGCCTGTGGGGTGGTCCCGCTGTTGCCTGCCCGCTCTCGTCCCCGCACGCACCTGGTGGGAGTGATGTGCTTGGTGTCGCAGCACCTGCAGGCCCTCAAGTCCACAGCCAGCCTGGAGATGCTTCAGGCCCTGCATGAGCGTGGTGTTATCCGCCTCAACTTGCTTGATGATGAGCTGGTGTCCAGCGAGTATGAAGAGCCCTACTGCAATGTGGCCTGTGCCAGTTCTAGTTGCCAGGAGGCCTCCCTCAAGCTCCTAGGGATCTGCCAGGTGCTAGGCATCGACTCACTGCACTACCCTGTCGCCCACTTCCTCTCTCATTTCAAATAGCCTTGGAGAAATGGCTCCCTCAGTCTGAAGCTGCGCTTGTGCCTGCTCCAGCGAGGGAGTCTTGCCTGTCCCTCCTATATTATCCTTCCCTTTCTCCCAACTCAACACTGGGGGTTGCACTACACAGATACCCTATTTTCCTACACTCTTTCTCAAGTGGCTGCTGTCTCCCTCAGGAAGGAGCGTGGCACCATCTGGTGCCATCTCTGGTAAGTGCCACACCCACACCACTCCCACCCGTGAATGGGCTCACATCCTCCTTTTGTGGGGAGGGGGAAGACCCTAATAGCTACAGAGTCCCACTGCTCTTCAGCCCTCTCTGTGAAGCCATCTCCTTTCCCTTTTCTTTTCAGTTCTGATTAATTTCTCCCCACATTGGTTCCTCGGTTGTTCTTTCCTACTGTCATTAACAGAGGCAAGTTCCAATCTTTTCATGTTCTCTTTCTTCCACTGAGGAAAGAGTGTTGGTTTCTAGTGAGAGAACATGCCTCGCACTTCCAGGACAATGGAAGAGGACTTGAGTCAGATCTTTTTCAGCCTCTATCAATCAGTATGTTTCTCCAGTGATCCTACAAGAACAAAGCAGCATGTGCTGAAACTGAGCACTAGCTTTTCCCCATATTGGTATTACAAGCAAGCCCCCAAATTCCTTGGCCAATCTACTGTAACAGAAGGATCATATTCAAGTCCTATAATAAAGTGGTACTTACAGAGTAGTACAGTATAATCAAAGCAGATAAAAAGCTAGTTTTGTTGGCTCAGCATTTCAAATCCCACAACTAAAACCCTTGGGTTGTGTGATCCATTCAAGAGCTCATGAGCATGCACAAGTCTGTGCTCATCACACAACCATAGGATAATACAGGGCAATAGAAAAACTGAGTAACCACTAACATACTTGCTTAGGGAGGAGAGATGCCATGATACAAATTCTCCCTGCTTATTAAGAGAAGCTGCTATAAATATCTCTGCCCCTGCAATGCCCCAGAGACCCTGTAGTAGGATATTACTGTGACAACTTCCAAGTACCTTGACAATAACCTATTAACATAGGAGACACTCCAGAGAAAGACAACAGCACCAGCAGTCCTGACTTACCTTAAAATAAAAAGCCTTCCAGTGAAACCCCAATGCCTCTGAAGATCCTACACTACAAAGAAACCATAGTGCCGGCATTCCTGACCATTTCTGCAATAACAAGCAACAACTTTGCTGCTACTGAATAACAACGAAGTAGCTAGGCTTTGTGTTTAGCCCTCCTAGCATCCCCCCATGAGTAATGTTACTTAGTACCAGCATCCTTTAAAAAATGCCTGTAACTGGCATAAAGCAAGAAGAGCTAAAAACAGTGCTCTGATTGGTACAGTGGAAGAATCTCTGTCTTTTTAATAGCTCACAGGCTTCCTGCTACTTCCATAACAAGGGGAAGAGCAATGGCAGGGTAGGGCAACTGAAGGGCCTTGGAGGACATTCCTGAGCCCTGTGAGGCTTGAAATGACAGATAATGATCCCTTTGGGGGAGAGGGGAGGCAGGAACGGGGAGCTCCAGGGTGACCATGATTGAGTGACTAACAACAGGACCATTAGTTAAGTATGCCCTCCTAACATGGGTTTGTGACCCTGCCTGCCTTCCTGCCTATCCTTCCTCCACTTCTGTAACCAGGCAGGCATAATAGTTCCTCCCCCAATAAAATGCCTTGTAAAAATATCCAGACTACAGAGGTGTTATTTGCACCTGCTCCCAGCTCACCATCCAGCACCCAGCCATTTCCCAGAGAGAAAAGGAAAGCTGGTGGAGAAGACTCACTGAGCAACCAATGGAATGTGGAGAAAAAGTCTCTTCTCAAACTTGGTGGGCCTGTTTTCTTCAGGGAAACTTCCAGGTGCTTCCATAAGTAACTTTTCCTGAAGGGGTGTGTGAGGGGAGGTGGGCAAAGGATGTTCCAGAATGTGGCTGCCCACCATTTTGTGTGAAGAACGACAGCATCCATTTTCCCCTCCTACTGGGACACCTTTATAGTTCTGTATTGCCTTGGGCCCTGGCCCTCATAGGGTATACATTCCTCAAGAAGCTGGACTGGAAGACATCCCTTCCTTACAATTTTCAAAGGGAAAAGAAGAGGACAATTTCCCCCCTTTTGTCTTTGGCACTTTGCAGACGTATCCCCTCATTTCAGCTATACTATTATTAACCAAACAATTGGGGAGTGACATTCTTCAGTGCGGAAGTTAGGAATAGCTTTCATTTCCCAACACTGTCTTTAGCTCTGCTTTAATCTATCCCATGCAGGCTTAGTAAGTAACGACCTCATGGGAAGAACTAGTCTTCTCAGCTTCTTTGAATGAAGCCTGACAATTTCAGGCCACTATCAGAACCAAAGCTTCATTCACTGGAATTGCCCCCAAATGTTTGCTGCCTTCTCTCTACAAAACAATATTTTTCAGTCTCAAGTGCCTGTGAATTCTAAAGACACAAAGTGCCCAGTGAAGAAAACCAGGTTATGTGACTGGAATCATAGAATCATAGAATTGTATCAAAACAAGTTGGAAGTAATTTAGGCAAACTTACTTAATTTGTATTAATGTCTGTCTGTGAAATAGTTCCCTAATGTTGTCATGGAATTTGCAACATTGGCAGTGCTGAGGGTTGCTAAGGATTGTGAGGGAAATGCCTGAGCAGAGAACTGGTGGGGAGGGTAAAAGCCCAAAAGTAGAGAGGGGACTGCTGACAAAGCAAATGGAGAGTAGAGAAAAGAAGATGAAGGAATTGCCAAGCATCTTCTGTTGATTCCGTGAGAATGCATGAACTTCCACACTTAACATCTTGTGGCCGTAATAGTTTCCTCTACAAATCTTGAACTTTCTTGGAATTTTCAGCATCCTGGCCATGCTTTTCCTGTCCTCAACATGAGTGCCAGCCTGATAGTTTCCTCAGACTGTGAACAAAAACATTTTTTTACAATCTGGATGTCATTCTAACCTGTCTGACCCCATACTGTACAACAGGTATAGGAACCTCTGGTCTGCAGTTCTAATCTCATTCAGAGGTGCCCCATCCAGTCGACAGAATGTATCCCCAAGCATTTCTTCCTGACATGGTTAGAAGACACCACCCTTTTATCTGTAATTGCTGACTGGAGATAACAGTGGGGACTTTTCTTCACCTACTGTCCCATTTGGGATGGCAAAAAGCCTGCAAAACAGCCATGTATTCAGCTATCACTTCCAGGAACTGGTTGTGTTTTAGTCAGCTGCTGAGAGGTTGGGACTTGTCCAGCTCCTGGAAGTGTCAGTTTGACTAGGTTTCATTCCTACACCATTCTTTTGTTTGGAAAGTGGAAGGAGAGTGGGAGATCCTTGTCAGAAACATCAGCTTCATATGTTAACAGAGTTAAGGAAAATGTGAATGCCTAGCCAGGAGATGAGTGTTCTAAATAGAGAAATCTGGGTTTCTCTTGGTCCTTGATCTGTGACACTGTGCAGTGACATTCAGATTACAGAGCAGAATCTACTACACAGCACTGGTAGATAAATCATTTTCTTGGAGAACTATTTGAAAGAAGAAAGTGATGGAGGATTGGAGAATGTCTCAACTTCTAAAGTGAGCTGCAAGCAAGTTCTGTAACCACAGGCAGCCAAATGATACCTCTCAAAGAGCATGATTAGCCTCAAAAGACCTCTACTTGCTGACCCCTACTTAAGACCTAACGTATTTGAATACAGACTCATTTAGAACCACCAAAATGCTTAGAAGTGGACAAAATATCTAAAGTACCAACCCAACAAACTGAAAACAAGAAAATAGGCATAGAATTACTGTCTTAGTAACCCTATTACTCAGCTTGATGGTCACAAATAGGGTTCAAAATGGCAGGAGGGAATCTCTATCAACAACATAGACCATCTACCTTCAGAAGAAAATACACTATACCCAACCCCTCTCTTAAATCTGTTGGGTGTATGCCTGTGGACTACCTTCATATGTTCTGTGCCTTCAAGTCATTTCTGACTTATGGCAACCCTAAGGCAAAACTATCACCAGGTTTTCTTGGCAGAATTTGCCTTTGCCTTCTTCTGAGGCTGAGATAATGTGACTTGCCCAAGGCCACCCATGGGGTTTTTGTGGATGAGTGGGGATTTGAACCCTGGTTTCCAGAGGCCCAACACTCAGACCACTACATTTTTTGCTCTCCTGGGCTACCCTCATGCTGCTAAATAATTACTTAGATCATTTAAAACAGTAGCCATTGGGTTTTTAAAAAAAAAAATCTCTGTGGCCTGCTAATGACTATGCAGGTAGTTATTCACCAAATGCTAGTGTACACAGCCCAAAACAAGTCTTTCAGCCTTTGCAAAAAGCAGGGAAGCAAGTTAAAAGGAAACCACTGCAGTGGCCTGAACACTACGTGGGAATGCTCCATTTCCGTTTCCCTTAGGGTTCCGTACTGGGAGAAATGCAGGGTATAAATCAAATGTTAAGTGTAGTCAATCCTGGCGGTTGTAAAAGTATTGCTAAGTGAGAGAGGTCCCTCCTCTTCAAAAATTTATTTATTTATTGGATTTATATCCGGCCTTTCTCCCAAGATGGGATTCAAGTCAAGGTACAATAGTTTTAAAAAATACAACTAAAATGTCACAAATTACAAAAGTTAAATAATTAAATTTCTGTTATTAAAATATAATTAACACATAATAAAAACATAAAATCAATTAAAAATACATTAAAAACAGCACACCAAGTAAAATTCACATGTTGAACGCCTGCCTAAACAAAATATTTATAAAAATGAATACGTAAAAAAAGTGACAACCTGTGCATCAGATGTGGCTGGGAAATTTTCCCCTCACTGTGACAATTGCTACCAGGAATTAGACCAGAGTTACCCATAAGGGTATACATCCATCACATCGCAAGCATACCAACCATTTCCAAGAACTGTGAACTCTTGACTTGCTTCACCTTCATTTTATGTGTGCTCACTATCCACTCTAACAGCCTCCAGTCAGGACCGGTTTAAGGAATTTTGGGGCCCCCTGCAATGCTTTACTTTGGGGCCCCCATATGTTTATCTCAGATCAATGTAACCTAACCTATTCACCGTACAGGATGTTCAGATTATAGTAGGACCCCCGTATCCCTGGATTCATTATCCATGGGACACAAAACAGCACACCTACCATAGAGTCTTCCTAGAAAATGTGTCTTCCCTAGCCCTTTTCTAGGCCTTCCAAGGCAACTCTATGGTATTTTAAACCAGAAATCCCATTATTTTCATATTAAGGAGGCCAACACGGGGCCCTCTCTTGACCTCGGGGCCCCCTCTTGACCTTGGGGCCCCCTGCCAATGCTGATTTGGCAGACAGGTTAAACCGGCCCTGCCTCCAGTTGCTGATTTACGGCAGAGGCAGCCACTCCCATCTTCTTAGCTAGTGAATATATGTGTGTTCATGTATGTATATACACTCCAAAGCTCTCCCAGTATTTTCATACAGTTTTAACAGCACTGGTGTCATGTGGAAAAACCACACGCCGGTTTTCATGGAGCTAACCAGTATCTCCAATTTCCACCCTCCGAGCACAAGCAGACTAAACGGACAAAGCCATTTGAGAGCCAGCCCTAAAAAGCCAATTAGTAGATCAGTGCTTTTGTGCCTTTGGTCCTCCACATGGGTATTTCAATTCCAAGAAGTCCCAGCCAGCATTACAATGGCTGTGATTCTGGCAGCTATAGGTCCAAAATGTTGAAAAGCAAAGTTTGAGATCACCATTTTATAGCATTGTTTCAAAAGAATGATGTGATCTGCAGTACTGTAGAGAAATCCAGCAAGATCCATAGAGAGCTATGGATCTTTAGATAAAGAATCCACCAGGCCTGCTAAAAGCTATTCCCATCCCATGACAAAGCCAAAAATCCAGCTAGAAACAGTCAAGAATGCAGATCAGGGATGTAGGAAATGGCTTCGTATTTTTTTTATGGACCTAAAGAACTCCTAGAACTTTGGAGGATTTTAAACAGAGGATGGATAACCAACCCTCTGTCAGGAGTGTTTTGATTGTGTATTCCTGCATGGCAGGGGGTTGGACTGGATGGCCTTTGTGGTCTCTTCCAGCTCTGATTCCTAAAGAACCTTAACCAGCAGGAAATTTATGAGGGACTTTGCAGGGAAAGAAGCAAATGGCTTTCATCATAAGAAGACAGGTTTAGGTGGCTATTTAAGAGGTACCCATAATTATCTGTATGTGTGTGTGCTTTCATTATGTTTTTCAAAGGCGATCAAATCAAAATCCTATGTTTTATATGGCAGTTCTAAACACGCTCCTTTAGATATTCTACAGAGTGTGTCATGCTGCAGCCAGAAATCTTTCTGAATTGGGTTGGTAATGGGATATATCCTGCAAGTGATTCACCCCAAACTCTGCATTTAGAGTATATCTTGTTCTCACAAGCATTTGCTATACCTGTACCTGCCCTTGCTGCTTCTAACTTCCTGGGTTGTTGGTAAATTTTTACCACATCATTTCACCACTAATGACGTTATAAAACTGAGGGTGTGTAGTGGCTAGAACTCAGTTTCATGCAAAAGCACCCCAGGCTGCAAACCACAGCTCAGTTCCATGCAACAGCTTCCTGATCTTTAAAAAAACTTCTCTCTTATCAATGTTTGGTGATATCAGTGCAAGACATGTGTGGGCTGGATGAAGACTCTCCCCAGATTGTGTATGTGTGTGTATATACACAGAGAGGTCACTCCGCTCTCCTGTATCTGCAGAACCAATATCTGTTGTTTCAGTTATCCATGGCTGAGTTGCGCTGAAAAATGCCTAGAGAGATGTCCTCTTTAGGAATCACTAGGGTCCTGCAGTGCAACTATGGTATGTTCGTACTGGAAGTCCTTTATTTTAATAGGGTTTACTATTATCCACAGGTTAAATATCCTAAAGGCACCAGATCCCATCTGATCTTGGAAGCTAAGCAGGACTGGCCCAGGTTAATGCTTGGGTGGGAGACCACCAATGAGCACCAGGTGCTGTAAGCCACATTTCAGAGGAAGGCAATGGCAAACCATCTCTGAGTATTTTTTGCCCAAGAAAACCCTATGAAATTCATGGGGCTGCCGTAAGTCGACAGGTGACTTGAAGGCACATACACTATCCATGGTTTCACTTATAAATGGCAAATCCAGGATTGTATCCCTGCAGATATGTGATGTTACCTGTATAAGGGTGTGTGTATAACTAAAAATAAAAATATTTTCCCCAGCACTATAAGATACTGTTGTAGAGTGTCTTCAAGTTGTTTCTGACTTATGGCAACCCTAAGGCAAACCTATCACAGGGTTTTCTGAGGCTGAGTGTGACTTGCCCAAGGTCATTCAGTGGTTTTTGATGGCCAAGCAAGGATTTGAACCCTGGTCTCCGGAGTTGTAGTCCAGCACTCAAACCACTGCACCACTTACAAATATTAAAATAAATATAGATAAAAAGCATATATCAGTAAAAAGATTTTAAATATTAAAATATAATTGAAATATCAATAGAAACATTAAAATGCAAGAAATAAAACCAACACAGTGCATACTATTATTTACATCATCATCATTAATATTTTACATTGCCAAGGATTAGAAGAGCTGTAAGCAGGGTAGTCCTGATAATAGCTAAGGTGCAGAGACAGCATTTCTGTGATTTTTATAGCACTAGACATAGCTATGAAAATTAGCTTTCCCCCTTGTTGATCATTAAAAAGCTTAGTTATCACTGTCACATTCCACAAATGGCAACAGGTTAATTGGAACTGATTCAGCTAAATTCCTGTTTGTTATGCCTTTCAAATGTAATCATGTGGAATCCATTTTTCAGTGACACAATCCAGAATGTCTAGGACCTGTGTTTGTTGAAATCCTGTGAGCAGCCATTCCTGGGTCTTTCCTATGCAGATGGCATACCATACCCAAATAATCTGTCCCAACTGCAATAGCTGCTTCATTCATGTATACTTCCTAATCACATATTACATTACAGAAAAGTAGGTCCCTTGTGGAATTCTATCAGTGTTATAAACTCCTCTTATTATTATTATTTGTGAAACTAGGTGAAATGCAGAATCTCATGTTACATTACAGCTGGGGTGGAATGATGTACAA
The DNA here is from genome assembly GCA_030847615.1 of Gambelia wislizenii. Taxonomy (NCBI): domain Eukaryota; kingdom Metazoa; phylum Chordata; class Lepidosauria; order Squamata; family Crotaphytidae; genus Gambelia; species Gambelia wislizenii. The sequence continues at coordinate 337,617,347 of JAUMIR010000001.1, read as the reverse complement.
GTATATCTCAGTTAAGGAAGTAGATTTATTCTTGGGCGTTACTTCTGTTAAGGTCTATCTGGGTAACAAATAATGAAGCTCAAAAGTCTAGGTTTTCAACTCAGATGACTCTTTATTGCTAGCAAAAATGACACAGGGGGATCATTCCTGCCAAACTGTGCCAAAGAATTAAGGGCACACAGGCTTTTTATTACACAGAAACAGAACCCAAAAAAATGTACAGCACTGTGCATGTGTATTATAGTGGTTACCAAACAGACAACAGAAATCATTTGTCAGCTCTATGTGTTTTCTTATTTTGATATCTCAGGCAGCTGAACTGGGCAGTCTGCCCAGGAGGAGATAACTTCAGGGGCTTGCCCAGGTTAAATGAATGAACGATTGTGTACTAAATTTAGCTAGCAGGGAAGACCTTGTCTTTGATTTCAGAAACCAAACCATATTATTTGTTTCAAGCATAGCATCTTTTCTATGTGTCTGGGCTTCTGGCTAAGCTGGAAGGAGTACAGTTATATCTCTCAGCTTTCTCTGACACAGACATATTTTGGCAGACTAGGTCTTTTGTTCTACAGACTCAATATGACAAACATATGGGAAATCAGTACAGACAGACCCTCTCACTTCTTTAACAGAAAATTTGAAACCATAAGCAGAAATAACATGAAAGAATAGAGAAAGGTTCCTGCACCATAAAAAAGGAAGCACAGTTCAACACGTTCCAGCAAACTTTTAATTCAAAACTAACAATATAAACAGGAAATGAAACAATGAGATCAGGTAAGCACTGCATAAGTAAACAAAAACATTTTTAACCTTCTAGAAAGCACTTGAAAAGCTTCTGCCAAAATGCATCTAATCTAGGGATTAGGTTTTTTTCTTTCAACAGCCTCTACCTTTTTATGATTTCTTTCTAGAGTGGTTGATCTATGCTTCTTTAACATTCTGGGAGTAGCTGGTGAGGCAGGCTTAGATGCTCTGTCCTTTTCTCTCTGTTATGTCATACATACTCAGGGATGTTGTAGGCAGGCACACATGGCTACTGGCCTAAGCAAAACCCTCTCTTTCCCAACGTAAGCTTTTATTGCATTGTTTACTGCAGTCGCACCACTGGAACCTGGCACTGAAAGTCTATGTTTCTGCAGCCCTCCTTCACCATCATTGCAGTGCTGATGCTGCTAAAAAAAAATACTTCCAGCTAAACAGAGGGGCTGGGGGAGGGGCTAAAAGACTATAAAAAGGAGCTTCTTTGTCAGAAGCCTTGTTAACTAAGGTATGCTTGTAGACCTCTAGATTTTGTGGCCTTGAACTTCCAGCAGGCCTACCCACCACAGCCAAGGGTGATGAATGCTGGGAAACACAGTCAAAGGGCTCAGTTATATGGCAGTTTTTATCCCGGGGAGAAGCGAGATATCTTCATCCTGAGTTCATCTCTTATTGTTTACACAATTTGTCACTATAGCATAAGTCTCATTTTTCTGGATTTCTTGTTCTGAGTACCTCCATCCCGGGATAGGGGCACACAGCAGAGCAGTATTTTGATTGGTCAGACTTTAGAGGGGATGGGCTTGCAAGAGAAGCCTGACAATTCTGGATCCGCCATTTTTGGAAAGGTCAATCTGGGTGAACCACTACCACATGCACGCAACAGCTACTGAACCCCCCCTTCCCTGCCCCATGGGGCTATTGCCTCCCACACTTGCCACTGCACGGGGCGGGAGAGTCTTCTCTGTGACTCAGTCATGGAGAAGTGCCCTGCGCGGCTATCCCCCCGCCCTCGTAGTTGCGTGGGGCGGGGGTGGCTTCTCCGTGATTGTCAGTCACGGAAAAGCCATCCCCCCCCCCCGAGCAGCTATGGTGAAGGAGGGAATAGCTGCTCAGGGCAGGGGATGGCTTCTCTATGACTGCCAGTTCCAAAATTCCACTTCTCTAGCACAAAAAGTATGCATTACACATTGTCAGAATCCAAATATTTGTAAACTCTGAACACCAACAAAATATAATCTATAATTAACTGTCCAGGCAACTTTAGAAGAGAACACATTTTTCTCATTCTTTTCACAAGACCAAACTACTTTGTATACTTGGCATTTTCAAAAGCAAATCAAATGATTTAGTTTTGGGTGCCACTGGTGTGATGACCCTATGCACACAATTGTCTTTGGAGTAACCAAAGTACCATGAATGCCCACAAAACCAGTACATGGTACAGAAAGAAATCAAGCAGTAACTTGGAGGTTCTGTGAAAGGCAACCATTGAGATGGAGAAGCTTCAGAAGGCATGTATGCCCCCAAGGCATGGTCTGAGGACCACAGGGTATAAATGTTTGCTCAGGCCAAGGTTGGAGACACCATTGAGCTCTATGATGGTGGAAAGTGGAGGGGGGCAGGGGATATAAATGTACAGTAATATAATTCAAAAATTAAATAAGATTTGGTCATACTGCCAACTCAAACTTCAGCATGCCCTGAACAAACCACAGCTCCTGCTTCAGGGCAGCCTGATTTTCCAGATCATACCAATACAAGTACTTTTTTTTAAACTGATGCCTGAAGAAATAATTTCCTTGTTAAGTCTACAAGATTGATTTGACTGACTCTTTTTAAATACCAGGCATCCAAAAATTATCTTCACAATTGCAATTCTATTTACAACTGAAATAGTAAAGTTAATTTTCAGACACCTTGTATCTCCCCTCAACATTAAGGCTCCAATACTGAGCACTAGGGCAGGGCGAAGGGAATGATCCCCCAGATGCTGTTGGATGCCATCTCCCACCACTCAGCACCAGCACAGCCAATGGTGAGGGATGTTGGGAGTTGTAGTTCACATATTCCCTACCCCCCCATACTAAGGAGTAAGTGCCACTGAATTCACTTTGAGTACTTACAGATTGACAGCTCCGAGTTTTAGCCAATCAATTACTATTTCTGCACTATGAGAGATGTAGGATTTTGTTATGTGTACATTTCACTATATATGCTAGGGGATGTCACATCATCATCTGATGGGAAGTAACAGTTCACCTGAGTATGTAACTTTTCAAACCACAAACCTGATTATTTTTAAAATAAATTTCCCACTATTGTATAATTACTTCAATTTATTTTTTTTTTATTATTTAATTAGGTATTTATACCCCGCTCTTCAGCCACAAGGCTATCAGAGCGGCTTACAAACTGTTCTAAGCAATAGCAGTTTACACATCTACACTGCATTAAGCAGTTTCCAATGTGTGTTAGCTAATTGCCCCCACAAGCCGGGTACTCATTTTACTGACCTACGGAAGGATGGAAGGCTGAGTGAACCTTGGAGCCCTCTAGAATTTAACTTGCAACATGGTGACAATAACTTATAAATATATTTTGGGACTTCTGGGTTGAAATAGTGGTGTTTTGCCTCACCCTTTAAGCCCTGTGCTTCGGGGAGACACTGGATGAGACAATCGCCAGCCAGGACCAGGCTGATGAAGCACCCCCTTGGTAAAAGGGGACCAGAGGATCACTCATGTGTGTCCTGGGCCTCTGTTTCTGGCATGTTGGCACCACAGAGTTGTGGCAACCAAACATGGTTGAAACAGAACCATCGTGCCCTGTTGTGTTCCAGCTGCCAAAGACAGCTTTAAATATTGTGCATTCAACTTCCTTTAACTCCTGAAGTGCAACTATTGATCTCTATCTAAGGAAACTTTCCAACTTGATGGAGGCAATTAACTTTCTGCATCTTTAATTCTACATGCAAGTAAGAGTCTGTGAGTAAACTCGTGAAGTTTGTTTTTTTTCAAATAAACAAAAATAGAGCTATTGTGAAATGTTGCTAACTTAATAGAGGAAGAGCAAGTGCTGAGTGAATGAATGCTAAGACACTATGAATGTAAAGTTTTAAGAAGTAAGAATATCTCTCTCCTCTCTCTCTCTCTCTCTCTCTCTCTCTCTCTCTCTCTCTGGCTTTTCTTCACAAACGAAGATTCAGGAAGGACTCATCCCGCGCTTTCTGACTAAAAAGGCCAATCTGAGATAAACCAGTCTGGTTGCAGAAAGCACAGGAGGTCTCCTTGGGTGAGGTTTCTGGGTTGTGATTTGTTCTGCATTGTCGTTTCTTTTTAAGACTTGTTCGGTGTGAGTTCTCAAATAAGGCTGCAGCATTGTGGATAGCGCATCTCCATGCCTCCTGATGTGAGGCCAGGGCGGACCATTGTTGGTGATCAATTTGGCCAAGCCTGAGATGTTGTTTCAGGGAGTCCTTGTATCACTTTTTTGGAGTGCCCCTCTTAAGCTGACCCATGGTGAGTTCACTGTAGAGTACTATTTTTGGGAGGCAATGGTCCTCCATCCTAGAAATGTGCCCTGCCCAGCGCAGCTGTGTTCTCAATATCATGGCCTCAATGCTGGTGATCCCTGCTTGCTCAAGGACAGCAATATTCGTCACATAGTCCAGTGTGTATTTAGGATTGTGCGTATACAGCACTGATGAAAGAGTTCGAGGAGTCATAAGTGGTGGCGATAGGTGACCCATGTTTCAGACCCATAAAGGAGAATAGACAGTACAATGGCTCCATACACACTGATTTTTGTGTTTCGTCTCAGGTGTTATTATTCCAGACTCTTTTGTAAAGTCTTCCAAATGTGCTATATGCCTTAGCTTTTGTGATCGATCTCTTTGTCAGTCTTGGCATCTGAGGAGATGATGCTTCCCATAGGTGAACTGCTGAACGAACTTAAGCACAGATTTGCCGACGGCAATGTGGGGATGATGGTGTTCGTCCTGTGGTGCAGGCTGGTAAAGAACTTCCGTTTTCATCAGGTTGACTTCCAGCCCAAACAGCTCTGCAGCTGTTGCAAAGCAGGATGTTAGGCGCTGCAGAGCTGCTTCTGTGTGGGCAACAAGGGCAACATCATCAGCGAAGAGCAGCTCACAGACTAGATAGTTTAGAGTCTTAGTGAGAGCCCTCAGACGGCTTAAGTTAAACAAGCTACCATCAATACGTAACGTGTATAGATGCTATCGTCTTCTTCCAGCTCTGCCGTAGCCCTTTGAAGTATCATGCTGAAGAAGATTGTAAATAAAGTTGGAGCAAGAACACAACCTTGCTTCACTCCATTAGTTATTAGAAAGGGCTCTGAAAGAGCATCGCCATATTTGACTTGACCACACTGGCCCTCGTGTAGCAAGATAATCATTTTAAGGAATTTAGGGGGACATCCTAGTCTTTCCAGGATCTGCCACAGACCTGTTCTACTCACAGTGCCGAAGGCTTTGGTGAGGTTGACAAATGTTACATAGAGACCCTTGTTCTGCTCCCTACATTTTTCTTGCAGTTGTCTAAGGGCAAATACCATATCTGTAGTACTCCTATTGGCTCTGAAGCCCCATTGGCTTTCAGGGAGGAGTTCTTCTTCAATAGCAGGAACTAATCTGTTCAGGAGTATCCTTGCAAGGATTTTTCCAGCAATAGAGAGCAGTGTTATGCCTTGATAGTTTGAGCAATCGGATTTTGCTCCTTTTTTCTTGTACAGGGTGATGATGACTGCATCTCGGAGATCTGATGGCAGTTCCCCTTTTTCCCAGCAATTCACAAGGAGTTAGTGGAATTTATCGTGGAGTGCATGACCTCCGTGTTTCCAAACTTCAGGTGGGATTCCATCAATCCCAGCTGCCTTGCCGTTTTTCATCTGCTGTATGGCCTTAAGGGTCTCTTCCAAAGTGGGAGCTATGTCCAATTCATTTTTCATCGGTTTTTGTATCATATGTTGGATAGCTGAACCTTGGACTACTCGGTTGGCACTAAAGAGACTTTGAAAATGTTCAGCCCATCGATTCAGGATGGAGGCTTTATCAGTAATTAATGTTTGACCATCTGTACTGTATAAGGAGTTTTGGACCTGATAAGTAGGTCCAAACTCTGCTTTAAGAGCTTCATAAAATCCTCTATGATCACCGAGATCTGCACAGCGTTGTGTCTTTTCTGCTATATTGAACCACCACTTGTTCTGCATGTCTTGGAGTTTTTGCTGAAGTTTACTACATGTGAGACGGAAAGCTGCTTTTCTTACATGGCAAGTTGGCTGGGCGAGGTATGCCTGGTGAGCAGCTCTCTTCTTTGCCAACAGCTCCTGGATCTCTTGGTTGTTTTCATCAAACCAGTCTTGATTTTTCTTGTGGGAGAACCCGAGGGATTCTTCCACAGACTGGAGGATACTGTTTTTGATATGTTGCCAAAGCACTGTGGGAGAAGGATCTGTAGGATGGTCTTCAAGTTTTGTTTGCAGATTTGCCTGGAAGTTGTGTCTCATGGTAGCTTGTTGAAGATTGTTGACTTGGAGTCTCTTCTTTAAGATGCCACCCCTCTTAGGCTTGAACTTAAGATGAAGATTTAGTTTACATCTTACGAGGTGATGATCTGTTTGGCATTCTGCACTGGGCATCACTCGAGTATGACGGACAACGTGAATGTTTCTCTGGCGGACTAGAACATAGTCAATGAGGTGCCAATGTTTGGATCGGGGATGCATCCAGGTTGTCTTCAAGCTATCTTTCTGCTGAAAGATTGTGTTTGTAATAGTCAGCTGTTGTTCTGCACAGAACTCTAGCAAGAGGTGTCCGTTATCATTGCAATTTCCAACACCATGCTTGCCTAAGACACCTTTCCAGGCTTCGGAGTTCTTTCCTACTCTGGCATTGAAGTCACCAAGGATAATAATTTTATCTTCTACAGGAACGTTTTGTATGAGGTGGCGTAGGTCTGTGTAGAATTTGTCTTTCTCTACAGGGTCGGCTTGCATAGTTGGGGCATATATACTAAAGAGAACAACGTGTGGGAGGCGTAAGGAAATAATGCTATCAGAGTGTCCTGTTGGCAAGGTTTCACATTTGGAGGCAATGGAGTTTTTAATCATAAAGCCTACTCCTGAAAGATGTTTTTCGGTTTTGGGTTTGCCAGACCAGTGAAGTGTGTAGTCGGTACCGTGTTCTTTAAGGCTGCCTTCCTCATGGAGACAAACCTCACTAAGAGCAGCGATGTCAATATTAAGTCGTGATAGTTCATGGGCTGTTAGAGCAGAACGATGCTCAGGCCATCCACTATCTGCAGAGTCTTGCATGGTTCTGACATTCCAGCATGCAAGCGTCAGTTTATTTACATCTTTGGAGGCTGGTGTGTGCCTTTGTTTCTTTGCCTTGGTTTGACTGCATCAGAAGATGCCCGTTGGCTGCGGCTAGCCAACCAGGTAGATGGGGATGAGCTTTCGTTAGGCCACCTTTTCTAGGCCCCCTTTCCATATGGAGCAAGCAGTGCTCTCCTTTAAAAAAGCTGCTTGGTCATTCAGGATGCTGCCGAACAAGACCATCATCTCCCAGGTCAGCCTCAAGCAACCAAAGTCCTGAACTGCCTGCATGCAGTATTGGGTCTGTGGCTTCCAGTGCATCTTTACACCTGCCGTTTCATCCCTCGCCTATCGCTACAGGGCTTTTTCGGAATAGGATTTGTCCTTCGAGCCTGTGCAATGGATTTTTCTGGTGGAGCACAGCGTGCACAGAACTGGCCTCACCCTTTAAACCAAAGGTTCATCTGCTGTGGCCTTGCAAGCATGGACAGTAGCAGCGAGGTCCTCGGGTCATAGGTTTTATAAGAGTTTCCTTCTCTTAGATGGTTGACCTTACAGGGTTGGACGATCATCATCTGCCCAGGTTTGGGATTAGAGTTTTCCTTCTCCTAGGATGGTTGCCATAAGGCTAGAGAGCCCATCCTGCCCTTTGACGCTCTTTATCAGACCCTTTGGTTTTGACCTGTCTGGCATGGGAGGCCCTACCAGTGGATATTATGCCACCGCCAGCATAGCTCAAAACATCATTAGGGTACGCAAGCCTCTCTCCCATGACAAGGGGGCATCAATTTTGCTATGCCATTGCATATAATGGGACTTGAGTATTCATGGATTTTGGTATTCACGGGGGGTAATGGAACCAAACCCCAAGGAATATGAAGGGACAACTGAGAGAGGTAAGACGTAAGAATCAGTAACATAATTAAGATGACAATTGTGGGGAAAACAAGATTGTTTACCTTAGGCCAATAAAGGACAACGCCATTTTGCTATGGTTGATGTAATGAGAGGAAGTGAGATTTAACTTCTGGCGTACAGAGCAGAAAGCTGTAAGCAATTATTTTGATGCACTATCACCTTTCATCACTCTAGTAGCTGTTGCATGTATTTTTAGAAAGTGCTAGTTATGTAGTTGTTCTCTTTTTAGGCTTTATTTTTCTCTGCAAAGGTAGTTTATTTTCCTTTCCTACAGACAATGCCCACATTCTGCTTAGCTACCCCAACTCAGTGCCATTTCAAAGATTAAGGTTTCTCTCAAGTCTGTGTTAGCCTTGTGTATAGCTATGCCTACATTCCTGCAGAAACAAGTTAATGTAGCTCCACCTCAATTTGGACTAGCTGGTGAAGGGAATAGGCAACATCATTCCTCAACCCCAGTTCCCTAGACCTGCCTTTTGCAAACAGTTGAGTGCCAGCTATTATGTTGTTCAGAAATGAAATCCTTTCTGCAAACAGATTCCTTTGGGGGGAGGGGTGGTGTTGTTTCCTACCCCAATACCCCCCATCTTGGAATATCGCATAATTGGCAAAATATTTAATAATCTGACTTGATGTGGCCTTCCACTGTGGTTGCGAAGTAAATGAGAGACTCCCCCAGTACTAAGGTTGGAGTCATGTGCAACTTAAGGAGGGACCTTCTAAATTCCTCAAACAAGTCATACCCATGTCAGAGTTCTTTGTGAAGAATACCTGGAGATAAGTCACCCACCAATCCACTAAAAAATAGCAAAGTCCTCAATGGTAGCAAAAGGGGTTTTTCCTCCCTATCCCTCTTCACAATAGAAGTTGCCCATTAACAATCATTAACACATCCGGAAAACCTTTTGTCTAGTCCTAGGAATCTCTGAGAGACATTGTATTCCACTCTAAATCTCATCCCTTCAGGGGAATTATAAATATAAATATCAGCCTAAAACTCCACCAAAGCACAGACCCTCTTCTTCCTGACTCCATGCCAGTCTGTGTTACTAGGCACACAGATCCCCTTCTTGTCGTCTCCATGACAGTCTGTGTAGCCACATCCACAGATCCTCTTCATCCCTTCATGCTGCCGGTTTCCTGTATGAACCTCAAAATGTACCTCTGAGTCTCTGCTGCATGAATCAGCTTCCAGGATTGGTATAGAACAACCCACAATCCCCTTGCTCTATTCCTCTATCCAAATACTTTCTACTTTCTTCGATAGCCTTGTGTGATTGCTTGAAGCCTGAGGATAAGAGTGAATGCCGTTAAGATTAATTTCCAGTAAAAACCATTTAATTGTACATTCTGGCTTGAAGTCTCCTCAGAGATTACCAGTATACATAGGTCAAAATATCTTGCCATTACCCAGCCTCTCGCTGCCATTTTGAGCTAATTAAATATTTCCCATGTTAAGATTCAGACAATAATAGGATCCTCATGGACCCCATGCAATTCAGGTAACATAGCTATAGCTCATCTCCAGTCCTGGAGTATTGTAACGCAAGCAGGCCTGCACAACATGCAGCCCTTCAGGTGTTCTGTTCTCCAACTCCCAGAAGCCTGCGCCAGCTGGTCCAATGATCAGGAATTCTGGGAGTTGGAGGCCAAAACATCTGGAGGGCTGCAGGTTGTGCAGGTCTGAACTAAAGGATTACGCCCCCATTGAGTCACCATATGCATTTTTAATTATCAGGATTTTTTTTTTAAAAAAGAAAAGACAGTTGATTCAGCGTTTGACTGGCATACATAAGCATTTTAATTGTAAAACACGATAATATCCTTAGCAAGACACCTACCATGACAGCTGTTACAAATATTATGACTCTTTAGGTATATGACTTCTTTTGTGTCTAGAAAACCAGTTACTGGTAATCTCAAGATTATCCAAGAATGGTCCTCTTTGTGGGAGCCAAATCAGGTCCAGTATATGTTACTTAGGTAACTGATGAGTATGATGGGGTCTCACATAGAGGGATGGACCATACAATGGCGCTGATGGGCACAGCTTCAGCCACCTGAGAGTGGCTGTCCCACTCTCATATTGCACTGGAATGCAGAGTGACAAAAGTTCAGAAGCTGGAGGAACAAGAGGTTTCTGATAACAAACTGTCCAGGGACAGAAGGCATAAATTAGAACAGATTCCAAGTAGGAGTAGTAAGGTAGCAGTGTGAAGAAACAGTCCAGGGTCATAAATCAAGTACTCACAGTAGTAGATTCAGGTTGAGCTTGCTTCCAGTAATTAAAATGAATGAAGGCCCCAACTTATAAAGCCAGCCAAACTGGCTACACCCATCTTGTGGACCATAGAATCATAGAATTGTAGAGTTGGAAGAGACCACAAGGGCCATCCAGTCCAACCCCCTGCCACGCAGGAATCATGATCCGTATTTCAAGAGTGCGTTTCACAACCCTTGTCTTGTGGGAGAGAGTTTGGGTTTGTGCCAAACACTGATGCCTTTGTCTTTCCTGGGGACTTGAAGCTCTTTTTCCTGACTCCTGTTCTGGAGAGCTCAGGCTGAACTGTCAGGGTGAACTGCAGGAAGACACACCTGGCTCTCAGGCTTCTGTTCTGGCTGTGGTATATCTGCTTTGTTGTCTAAAGATAAACTCTCAAGGGGGGGGCATGACAGTGGAAATGCTCCCACTTCCCTCCCTCCCCTGATTATTAACGCTCAAGACTTCCCCCATGAGTTGTGCGACTGGATTTCCCTCATAGCCAGGTCGGCTGTGGGGGAGTGTTAGCGGAGGGGGAAGAGGCAGCAGCGTGTTTGTTAACTATCCAGAGTAATGAACATCTTGAGAGCCAAAAGAAAAGGTGCGAAAGGGTGTGCAAGCTCAGTAAATCAGAGCCTTCTGACACTTACAGGACCTCTAGTGGCCAGGAGGGGGAAAACATTCTAGAAAGCATAATGTCTCAGGTTCTCAGAGGGGAGGGGGAATGTGTGAAGGGAGGACCTTTGATGGTTTCTTCCCCTCACAAAGTAAAAAGAAAGGCAAACATGTTTCTTCTGTTACATCTGTGGTCAATGTGGAGTCTTCTGTCTTTCTAGAGACTTCTGATAAAGAGGAGGGAGAGTTATCCCAAGTGGAGGGGGATTCCTTTCCTGAGCATGTGTCCTCGTGATTGTTTGATTCTGATCATTTCCTGATCTTCACAAGCTACAGAAGTCTCTGGGGTTGAATTCTAGTAATCAGATTTCTGGCAGTGCTGTGGAAGGGGTTCTAGAAATCAGGGCTAAGACTATACAAGAGCATTAAGTGGTACCCTTCCATGAAGCATTCTTGGAGGTTATGGAATGGGAATGGGCATCACTGGTGCAAAGCAGCTGTATTCATCACCTACTGACATTATGGATAAATTAAAACAGCCTCTTATTGATGCTCCTATGGCTGGATTGGTGTCAGGTTCTTTTTTCCTTGGAGATGGAGATGACACCCTTAAGAGTCCAGAAGCTAAGAGGATACACGTCTTTTTGTGTAGGTCTCATGAGGTATTGCTCTTAGCATCAGAGCTGCTTTGGTAACCTCCTTGGTTGGAAGAGCACCTATTCATTTGACTAAGGATTTGCTTTCTCTGGTTTCCAAGAAAGAGACTAAGCTTCATCAGGGGCTCAATAACTTGACTAAGGTGTCTGTCTTTATGTCTGATGCTAGTCTTGATTCAGTTCAATTTGCTTTGCGAGCTATGACAATTGATGTCACTACCAGGTATCAGCTTTGGCTACAAAATTAGAATGCAGATAATAAGTCCAAAGCTAACTTGACTATTTATCCATTTAAGGGGTCTAAATTATTTGGTGAAGCCTTGGATGAGGTGTTCATTGAAACCAAGGACAAAAAGAAAGCTATCATATTTGGCTAAGAACAAAGAAAAGAAGTCCTTTTTGTCTGGAGCTCCGTCCTTTCATAGGTACAGGCCTCAGTTTCATCAAAGGGAATTTAGATCTTTCCAACAAGATTGGGGTGCTTTGAAACAGCACCCCAGACAGCAGCAATCCTTTGGGTTCCACTTCTTCCAGTAAAAAGAGTGGAGAGTCCAGTCAGTTGTTCTGTCTTGAGGCAGCTCCTAGTGGGGTGTTGCCTCCTGCATTTTGCCCATCACTGGAAGAAAACATCCTCGGATGCTTGGGTGGGCAGGACTGTGAGACAAGGGTTATACGATCAATTTCATTCACAAGCCCCGCAATTTTTTTCATTCAGTCTCACAGTCCCAGGTCAGTGGAGAAGCATTTTCAGATGCTCCAAGCAATAAAACATTTGGTTCAGATAAGACCCATAGAACCTGTGCACCTTCAGGAGACATTTTTGGGCTCTTACTATCTGCTCTTCTTGGTCCCGAAGAAAAGCAAGGACTGGAGGACCATTCTGAACCTTTGCAGGTTCAATCTTTTTGTAGCCAAGCAGAAGTTCTGCATGGAAACCTTATAATTGATTCTGGAAGGAGTGCAAGAGGGGGACTTTCTGGCATCTTTCGACCTCCAAGAGGTATACTTGCACATTCCAATACACCAGGCACACAGGAAGTATCACAAGTTTGCTTATCTGGAGGATCACTATCAGTACAGGGCCTAACTATTTGGTCTGTCAGCTTCTCTGGGTGTTCACAAATGTGCTGGTGGCTTTAGTAGCTCATCTGAGGTTAAGAGGGTTTCATGTCCACTCATACGTGGATGATATGTTGGTTTGCACAACATCTCTGCAGAAGGGAAAGGAAGATGCGTGGATCACTATGTTTGGAGTCTCATGGCTTTGTGATCAACAAGGAAAAAGGCCATTTGGAGTCAGTTCAAGAGCTCCACCATCTGGGAACCATTATAGATATGTGTCTTTATAGGGTCCTTCTGTCAGAGGACAGGAGGGAGAAACTCCAGTCTTGGGCCAGAAGTGTATTGAGTCAGACTAGAGCTCAGCTAATGGTTTTAGCCAAATTGTTGCAGCTGATGGTTGTTTTGTTTAGACTTGGTTCCATGGGCCAGGTTCCATCTGAGGGAACTTAAATGGTTTCTTCTGCCCTACCAGGATGAGATTGCTCAGAAGTGTCAGTTAGTTTGACGGTCCCCCCATCAGTGAGGTTTTCTTTACATTGGTGGCTGACAGATGCTCTCATGGTAAATTGGCCCAGTGTGCTATGCCTTTCCTCCAGTGGTGTTGTCCAAAGTGTTAATGAAAATCAAGATGGAGGGAGTGGAGGTAAACTGATAGCACCCAGGTGGCCTTCTTGACCTTGGTTTTCCAAGACAGTCAGCATACAGGTTCAGGAGAGCTGGCCTCTACCATCTTGGCTGGATCTGTCCTTCAAAGAGGTCTGCTACATTCTGACCCAGGCTGATTACAATTACATGCCTGGAGGTTGTATAGGAAAGGTAAGTAGCTGAAGGATATGATGTCATTCAGACCATCCTGGCAGCCAGAAGATCTTCTACAAAATAAATAAGTCAACTTGGAGGGTATTTTGTAGCTGGTAAAGGACTGCATCCTCAAACGGTTTCAGAGGGGTCAGTTCTGCCTTTTCTGAGGGCCAGATTAAATAAGAGCCTCAATACCAGAACTCTAAGAGACATTTATCAGTCTTAGGTTCTCTCTTGAAGGGTCAGTGAGGTAAACCACTCGCCTCTCATCCACATATTCAAAGTTTTTTGAAGTGGGTAGCTCAACTTGAATCAGGAACTGTCCATTGATTTCTTTCATGGGACCTGCAGGCCTTGTTGAAGGCTCTCTTTGAACCTTTGAGACTGGTGGGTTTGAAATTTCCTATCTTTAAAGTTTTGCTTTTGCCATTATTTCGGCTCACAGAGTCTCTGAACTAAGGGCTCTGTCAAGCTGGGATGTGTTATGTATTTTTCATAAGGATTTGGTTGTTCATTTGGATCCTTTCTTTGTTCCCAAAGTAAATTCTGTATTCCATCATTCTCAGGAGATTGTTCGGCCTTCATTTTGTCTGGATCCCAAGGCACCACGGGAGAAAAAGTGGCACAGATTGTACGCAAGGCCTTGAACTTCTATCTAGACAGGATTACTCTCTCTCTCTCTCTCTCTCTCTGGCTTTTCTTCGCAAACGAAGATTCAGGAAGGACTCATCCCGCACTTTCTGCAAGCATGCTGATGACTAAAAAGAGATAAACAAATCTGGTTGCAGAAAGCACAGCAGAAGGTCTCCTTGGGTGATGTTACCGGGTTGTGATTCTTTCTGAGTTGTCGTTTCTCTTCAAGACTTGTTCGGCGTGAGTTCTCAAATAAGGCTGCAGCATTGTGGATAGTGCGTCTCCATGCCTCCCGATGTGAGGCCAAGGCAGACCATTGTTGGTGATCAATTTGGCTGAGCCTGAGATGTTGTTTCAGGGAGTCCTTGTATCGCTTTTTTGGAGCGCCCCCTTATGCTGACCTGTGGCGAGTTCACCACAGAGTACTATTTTTGGGAGGCGATGATCCTCCATCCTAGAAACATGCTCTGCCCAGCGCAGCTGTGTTCTCAATACCATGGCCTCAATGCTGGTGATCCCTGCTTGCTCAAGGACAGCAACATTCATCACATAGTCAGTCCAGTGTATATTTAGGATTGTGCGTATACAGCGCTGATGAAAGCGTTTGAGGAGTTCTAAGTGTTGGCAATAGGTGACCCATGTTTCAAACCCATAAAGGAGAATAGACAGTACAATGGCTCTATACACACTGATTTTTGTGCTTGACATCAGGTGTTTATTACTCCAGACTTTTGTAAAGTCTTCCAAATGTGCTATATGCCTTTGCTAATCTGTGATCGACCTTTTTTGTCAATCTTGGCATCTGAGGAGATGGTGCTTCCCAGGTAGGTGAACTGCTGAATGGACTTAAGCACAGATTTGCCGACGGCAATGTGGGGATTAAGGTCTTTCATAAATCTGACTGTATGTTTGTCTCCTTTCAAGAGTCGACTAAGGCCCAACAGGATCTTCTACTTTGTCTCATTGGTTGCAACAGTGTATTGAGTTTGTGTATGTGCGTAGTTCCAAACCAGTTCCAGAGGGGAATTCAGGCACACTCCACTTGTTGTACAGTCAGACTCCTGTATCCATGGGGGTTCCGTTCCTGGACTTAATGTGGATACCAGAAACTGCAGATAACAAAGAGCACTATTGAAAATAATGAGACTTCTAGTTTAAAATACCATAGAGTTGACTTGGAGGACCTAGAAAATGTCAAAAGAGGGTACCATTTTCTAGGAAGACTATGGTATATGTTCCTCCATTTGTGTCCTGTGGATAACTGAAACTGCGGATATTGGTTCTGTGGATACGGGGATCTGACTGTATTGCCACTTCTGCAGTCTTGTACATGACAGCTTCTTTGGGCCTGTCTATACGAGCCCAAAAAACCCAGAGTGACCCGAAGTAAAGACAAGTGACAGCAGCTGCAATTTGTCTTAATGGTCTTACAACCCCCATAAACTTTGCATGCCCTCTTGCTTAGGGGCGGGGGTGGTGAAGGGGATTGCATCCTTTCCATCCTCCAAGGCTGGAAAGGAATGTCAGTAGCCACTTGGCCAGCCGCTTGGAGGAGGGGGGGAAGAAATGCCCACCACCTCCCTCTCTAAGTGGCTAGCCAGGCTAAGGCAAAAAATCAACATGGGGACACCAGGTTTTCTTGCCCTGTTAGCAAGCCCTGCCCCAGCACTCATCTGGCCAATCAGCTTTGCACTTCTTATCCTCTGGGAAAGCTATTCAAAGCAAATCACTTGTCCCAATGAGCAGGAATGTGCACTCCCTCACTGTTTTTAAAAAACTCCAGGAAAAGCTGCAACAGCTTTTCTTGCAGAGTTTTTGACGTTTTTGGCCCTCCTCCTTCCGAATAAGGCGACATGTTGCGGGATCCCATTAAGACAGGTAGGATTCTCCTCCCATTCCATGAGGAGTATGTTCACTGTTTAAACAACCTCTTTGTTGATTTGTAAAGCAATCACTTGGGCTTCTCCAGCTTTGTCAGACACTATAGGATTGACTAATTTGCTTCAGCAGATGCATCTTTTGGTAGGTGTGTTCTGCAACAGATTGTGTCTTTATAGTAGGTTGTTCCTCACCCTGGGGATGTGATGACCACTTGGGTAGGGCCCAGCATAAAGGATTACCTCCCCACACTGCAGGAAAATGGAACATTGGTACCGTACTTACTGTGAAGTTTCCTTTTCTGCATTTGAAGGTTCCATCCCACTCTAGTTGGTAGATTTTCTTTGTTTTGAGCCACTGGCAGTATGTTTTTGTTTGTCCTGAACTTTGTCATTCCATCACTGGGAAAATGGGAATGGCTCTCCTCTTTAGAGTGTTAAGGATGATTAACAGTTAACAAGCTCTGCCTGTGAAGTGCAAGCAAGGAGGCAGACCAGCATGAAGAATTTCCTCCCTCCAACTGAATAAAAGTAACTTTCACAGTAAGTACCAATGTTCTGATTTAACATTATGCTGGTGTTAGTGCCCCTAGTGACCCCCACCTCCAGAAGCCCCCCAAATTGGCTTATTAATAATTTGGCTTATTAATCTTGTCTTCCACGGGGAAGAGCAGGAAAATTTCAGGGACTCGCTGTATGGATCGCAATAGGCATGTGCTGAAAGCTATGCATTGCCCAAAGGAAGGACTACTGACAAATTCCAAACTATGAGGAAACATAAGAGGTCAAAAGGACATTGTCTCCACCACACATGCAAGTGACAATGATTCCAGTAAGCAGGTGGAGTATTCCTTTGTTTGAAGGTATGGCGCTTCCCTTCCTTAATCACCTAGCCATCAAAGAGGCAGCTCAAGCTTTGTAAATGTAATCACTAAGAAATTTAAGGCAGTTGAAAACACATTAGCATCTTTGGACACCTATTGTCAAGACCAGGAGTTTTCCTGGAACTCATTGTGCAATCTTTGGAGACTATTTTTCAACCCATGAAACTTCCTCACCTGAGGGTATAAATATCGGTATAAATATTTTTGGTATGAATATTGGCCGAAAATCATGCCTCATTGCGCACAGAGCCTCTGCTTGGGGACATTCCATCACTCTGTGTCAGCCACTTCAGATTCATCTATCCACATTGCTGGTATGCTTGACGACTTCAGACTACAAGACAGGTATCATATCACCCCAAAAATCTCCTTATCTATCCCTCTGGCAACCTCTCTTCTTCCATTCCTAGTGGTCTTATGTGAATGCTTCTTGTATGAATGTGTGTGTGCTTGGTGTTATTATTTTTAAGTCTTTAATAAATATTATTAATTTTTCATTTTGCATTTGTGTTCAGAGTTAGTAGGGGTAAAGTTGGCATAAAGCTCCCTCTCTCTGTTGTCCCCTTTCACATTGCTAAGGTTGAGTTGCTGATATTTTCCCCAACATATTAGAAACTCAATATTTTCTTGGAATTTCCAAGAGCTTTAGGGTAACATTGGTGGTTGCAATGGGGCTTTCTGTCTTACGCAGCTTTGCATCAGTCCAAAACAGGTTTTGAGGAGCCAGTTCTAGGAAAGAGAATGGTGATTTGCTGCTGGACCCTGTCTATTCTTTTGCATAATGACATCTCTAGCTCCATATCAAGGGGTGAGGAGACATCCAGCCGGTTCAATGAGACCCAACTGAGCTGTGCTTTAATTATCGTCAGCTTGTACAGTGTGGGCGGGGAGAAAGATCTCAATTTGTGTATTCTTCTAGAGGTTGCAGCCCATCTTGAGTTTTGCCAGGAGTTTATGCAGACAACTGCATGGAGATACATAACCTGTATTTTAATTTTTCAACTTAACCTATAGCTTTGCCTCAAGATCTGCATAAGAAACTCATACAGCAGGTTACAATTGTGACCTAGCATATAGCACCCTGGATTGGGACTCAGGTAAAAAACTTAGGAAGTGGGTTTCCAATGCACATTAGAGCTAAATGCCCACACACAAGCAGCTCTGCAGCGCCTAACATCCTGCTTTGCAACAGCTGCAGAGCTGTTTGGGCTGGAAGTCAACCTGAAGAAAACAGAAGTTCTTTACCAGCCTGCACCACAAGACGAACACCACCATCCCCACATTGCCGTCGGCAAATCTGTGCTCAAGTCCGTTCAGCAGTTCATCTACCTGGGAAGCATCTTCTCCTCAGATGCCAAGATTGACAAAGAGATCGATCACAGATTAGCAAAGGCATATAGCACATTTGGAAGACTTCACAAAAGAGTCTGGAGCAATAAACACCTGAGGCAAAGCACAAAAATCAGTGTGTATAGAGCCATTGTACTGTCTATCCTCTTTTATGGATCTGAAACATGGGTCACCTATCGCCACCACTTACGACTCCTCGAACGCTTTCATCAGCGCTGTCTACGCACAATCCTAAATATACACTGGACTGACTATGTGAGGAATGTTGCTGTCCTTGAGCAAGCAGGGATCACCAGCATTGAGGTCATGATATTGAGAACACAGCTGCGCTGGCAGGGCACGTTTCTAGGATGGAGGACCATCGCCTCCCAAAAATAGTACTCTACGGTGAACTCGCCACGGGTCAGCGTAAGAGGGGCGCTCCAAAAAAGCGATACAGACTCCCTGAAACAACATCTCAGGCTCAGCCAAATTGATCACCAACAATGGTCCGCCTTGGCCTCACATCAGGAGGCATGGAGACGCACTATCCACAATGCTGTAGCCTTATTTGAGAACTCATGCTGAACAAGTCTTGAAGAGAAACGTCAACTCAGAAAGAATCAGAACCCAAAAACATCACCCAAGGAGACCTTCTGCTGTGCTCTCTGCAACTGGACTTGTTTATCTCAGATTGGCATTTTTAGTCATCAGCTCGCTTGCAGAAAGCGCGGGATGAGTCCTTCCTGAATCTTCGTTTGCGAAGAAAAGCCAGAGAGAGAGAGAGAGCTAAATGTTGATTAAAAAAATGAAGACAAGCGTCAAATTAATTTCTGAACCACTAGGAGAGTACAGTACAGTTTGTATAACTCTCACAAGGAGTCACTTCTGAACCACCATGTTCCATAGAAAAGGTGGTGTGCTTCAACAGAAAATGCAGAGAAAAATATGTACAGTGACACTCAGCATAGATTCTTTAAGGTACTATAGATTTATAGTACAGTTGCCCCTCCACATCCGCGAACTCGGCATTCGTGGTTTTGATTATTCGTGGTTTTGGGAGCCCCCACCCCCATGAAGGCCTTGGGAGGGAGTGGGGAGTCCGGGGAAAGCGACCACGGGGCCTCCGGAGGCCCCGTGGTCGCTTTGGCGGGGGAGGGGGGGGTAAACAATATTTGCGGTTTTTTCACATTCGCGGGGGTCTGTGGAACCTAACCTCCGCGAATGTGAAGGGACGACTGGTACAGTCCTATGCTTGTCTATTCAGAAAGAAGCTTCAGTGAAGGCACAGTGGTTAAATGCCAGTACTGCAAGTCACCACGTTGCAAGTTTGATTCCAGAGGGCTCCAAGGTTCACTCAGCCTTCCATCCTTTCGTAGGTCGGTAAAATGAGTACCTGGTTTGTGGGGGCAATTAGCTAACACACATTGGAAACTGCTTAATGCAGTGTAGATGTGTAAATTGCTATTGCTTAAAACATTTTGTAAGCCACTCTGATAGCCTTGTGGCTGAAGAGCGGGGTATAAATAACTAATTAAAAAAACAGGGCTTACATCAAGATGTGTATAGACATATATAGAGCTTTAATTAACTTATGCTGGGTCCAGTCCAACTACACTAAATCCATTCAAATCAACTGAATGGTGAATCAATAATAATCTAAATCCCATTGATTCAGTGGGATTACTTTAGTTGCACCTTTATTTTATTTTTTTTACATGTTTCTGGCAATAATAGATCTGTTCTGCAGAAGTGCAGTAAAGTGCTCTCTCACATTCTCGTTGGGACTGCCAACAGGGTTCAAGCCTTCATTTTATACTATAATACAGCTACCACCCTGCTCAGCAAAGTATAAGGCAGTAGGGAAAAAAGGACTGCATTATGGGTAGATAGATTCAATTAACGAAGCCACAGTCCTAAGTCGAAAATTCTGCAGATTCTAAGTCTGCAGGGTGTTTTGGAGGTCTCTCATTTATAGGCACACCTTAAGAGGAAGCTGACCCAATAGCAACTAACAACAAACCACTTTGGTCATCTGCTGTCTCCAGCTGTTTCAGATTTCCAAGGCTGGTGAAGGGACATAGTCATTCTTTATTAGGTATATTTACACCCCGCTTTTCAAGGTGGAGTACATGGCTCTCCTCCTGGCTACTTTAGCCTCTCAGCAACCGAGAGGTGGGTCAGGCTAAGCCAGTGACTGGTCCAAGGTTACCTAATGAACTTCAGGGCTCAGTGGGGATTTGAACCAGGACCTTTGAAATTCCCATCCAACACTGGGTACCAGTAGCAATGGTTTTTCTACAGGCAACTCAAAGAAAAATTTAAAATGGATGAAAAACTATTAGAAATAGAGAAGGAAGAGTCTGAACTTGGACAGATCATAAATAATGAAGATACACATATAACATCCAAATGATACAAGTTTTTGTTGAAACTGGAAATGGAACAAGAAATAATAAAGAACTAGATGGTTAACTAGCCCAGGACATTGGACAGACTATGCAACTAGATGAATGGGGGGAAATGGCGGGGGAGATTAAAATGTACTTTAAATTATGATCTAAAAGATAATCATGGAGACGCACTATCCACAATGCTGCAGCCTTATTTGAGAACTCACGACGAACAAGTCTTGAAGAGAAACGACAACGCAGAAAGAATCACAACCCAAAAACATTACCCAAGGAGACCTTCTGCTGTGCTTTTTGCAACCGGACTTGTTTATCTCGGATTGGCCTTTTTAGTCATCAGCGCGCTTGCAGAAAGCGCGGGATGAGTCCTTCCTGAATCTTCGTTTGCGAAGAAAAGCCAGAGAGAAAAGATAATTACTATAACATGCAATTCAGATGGTGTCTGACGCCCCCAAGACTACCTACGTAGATTTTCCTTGGGTTTTTTCCAGGTTGTGAGGCTGTGTTCTGGAACAGTTTACTTCTGACATTTCACCTGCATCTGTGGCTGGCATCCTCAGAGAATGGTTGTGTAGGTGTGTGTGTGTGTGGAGTTTATATGCTGTGAACCCCTGTTGGGGAGGATATGTAAATTTGTGTAACTGAACGGTTAGTTTCTGGATATAGAAATGCAGGGAGGATTAGTGTGCTTGGCTAATGGTTGGTTGATGGGCCATTACCTGTTGGGAATCCTCCTGTCCCTGAGTGGAATTCTTTTATAAGTGTTGAGTTTTGATTCTGTTGTTTTTCAAAACTGGAAGCCAGATTTTGTTTACTTTTAGGGTTTCTGGCTTCCAGTTTTGAAAAACAATAGAATCAAAACTCAACACAGGAGCCAAAGCAAAGGCTGGCTGGCAGGCTTGGCCCGCGGATTGCCATTCAACCCGTTCCTGCCACAAACTTGCAGGAAGAAACAGGATAAAAGACCACCCTCCCCTCCAGTGTCTTGGAGGGAAGGTTTAATGGATGGTTTATTATTATTATTATTATTATTTGTTAGGGTCCCTGGTAAAGAAAAGGTTAAGAGCCGCTGACAAATGCCCCACGAGCTTCCACTTTTCAGCCGGCAGGGTCTAGTGGAAACAAAAGGAAGGCGCCCCTGTGCGAGAGCCGGCCGACCGCCCACCGCCCTCCCTCCGCCTCCCAAAAGTAGCTACGCGATGCCAAAATGGCGGAAGCGGCTGTCCCTCGGCGATGACGCGCCAGGCGTGGGCGGGGCCGGGGGTGACGTCGCTCCGGAGGCGGGGCCGGGGAGTCCGCGGGGGTCTCGGGGGTGCCCTTGCGATGGCCGGCGTCTTCGACATCGACCTGGAAACGGAGGAGGGGAGCGACGGGGAGGAGCCTGAGCTGGGGGCCTTGGTGAGGCGGTGGGGGGGGGGGGAGGGTGGACCGGGCTGGGAGGGAGGAACAGGGTGGGCTGAGGAGCGAGTCCGGCCGGGCTCCGCGGGGCGGACTCCCAAGGAAGGAAGCGGGGCGCAGGGGCGGCTGATGCTGATGCTGCCTCCACCGCCTCCTCTCTCCCGCTCAGGCTCCTTACTGTGACCTTCCGCCCGGGCAGTGAGCCGGGGAGCCCCACTTTCCTTGGTGCTGATCCCTGTTTCTTCCTCCCCCCCAACCCCCTTTTCTAGGAAGTGGACCCAGATCTTCGCTGCGGTGGCCCCGAGTGAGTACCCCCATGCCGCCTCCCCATGGGCGCCTCTAACAGCCTTCCCCACCCAGGAGGGGCTTGGCTGCCTCCCTTGGCTATGCACAGCCAGCCTCTTCGGGGGGACGCCAGGGCTCTTGCTCCTTGAGATCGGGCCATGCTGAGTCTCTTTCCCGCCCCCAGTGCCGGAAGAAGTGGGCTTGTAGACACAGGCAGGAATTACCTTGGTGCCATATGGCAGCCCACATCCTAAAATGGGCCCCAGGCCAGGATCTCTGGCGCCCCCCCCATCTGCTGCTAAGGTTAAGGGCAGTGTGATGTTAGTCTACAGGATTTAGGATAAAAATTAAAATAAGTCTGTTTAAATAAGGACACCAAAATATGTCCCTCCGTATCCACGGAGTTGGTATCCACAGATTTAAGTATTCATGGCTTGAAAATGTTCTTTAGAAAATAATAATCCAAAAAGCAAACCTTGATTTTGCCATCTTATATAAGGGACACCATTATGCCATTGCATGTAATGGGACTTGAGTATTCTCGGATTTGGGTATCCGTGGGTGTCCTGGAAGCAAACCCCAACGAATATGAAGGGACCACTGTATTTATATTCATTTATATATAAAAAAACCCCTAAATTGATTTACATAATAAAAACTTACAATAATATCACATGCCCCCCCCCAATCCCAGGTCCCAAGGCTAGAGCCCTGTCACACACACCCCACCTTGCAGGGGCCCTGCTTGGTGCATCAGAACATCAGGGATAAATCTAATCCGGGCCAAATTCAGAGGTAGGGAGTGGTCTTCTCTCCCTGTGGCATGATCTCTCAGAGTGTATCTACACTACACAGCTAAATCAGTTTGATACCCTTTTAACTGCCATAACTCCACTCTGGGATTTGTAATTGGGTGAAGGTACTTAGAATTTTCTCTCCAAAAGCTCTGAAATACTGCATTAGGAGCATTCTAGCAGAGAATACTGAGAAGCTGTTGATGCTACAAAGCTCAGGCTTATGTAGGACAGAGTCAAGAGTAGTTAAAGTGGTATTAAACGGCTTTAACGATGTAGTGGAGATATACTTTCAGCTCCTGCACTCAGAGGTACACATATACCCCCCACCCCCACATTCCTCTAGCAGCAAATGCATATTGTTGATTTTATACAGTGCTGTCACTGTGAGGTGATGGAATTGTAAATTGTTGCATAAGCAAAATGATGGGTCAGCACTGTGAAAGAAGGATGACAAAAGAGGGATGTAATGGGGAGAGGCAAAGAGTGATTAAAAAAATCATCATTGCCTCACTGTGTTGTTCACACAGGCCCATATATTTTATTTGTTTGTATTTAATACCTCACCTTTCTTCAGTGCAGGACCAATGGCATCTTACAACCTAGATTAAAACAAAATACAGAATTTGGCAATTAACAAGGCATTGTTGTTGTGTGACTTCAAGTCATTTCTGACTTATGGCGACCCTGAGGCAAACCTGTCACAGGGTTCTCCTGGCAAGATTTGTTGGGGGGGGGGGTTGCCTTTTTCTTCCTCTGAGGCTGAGAGTGTATTTTGCCCAAGATCACCCACCCAGTGGGTTTCCATGGCTGAGCAGGGATTTGAACCCTGGTCTCCAGGATTGTAGTCAAATGCTCAAACTACTACACCACACTGGTTCTCTAACAAGAAACAGGAGGTTTTATTTGTTTCTGTAACCACTGTACCAAGACTTTGTGAAAAATCTGAACCAGTATATCTTAACTTTTCTGTATTCTTTTCTGCCAGTTAAACCTTACCTATCTTGTTCTCATTCCATGTCATTTTTAGTACTACTACAGTATTCACATTAACAAACAGCCCTAGGATACTGCTATTAGATTGATTCAGGGCATGCCTGTTGTTCACACTCAGGATGCCAGTGTTGCTTCTCCCTGTGCTCTCTTTGGGTAGTTGAATTCACTGTATGTATGCGGACACTTCTAGTCCATTAGATTGCCATATAAATCATGGGTCTCTTTTAAAATTCTGAATAACACAGCTTGCATTTAAGATAACTGAAGAAAGTTCACTGAAGTAAAGCTTCCTATAAACATATCCTCCTAGTAGCTACACACACCTCATCACACAGTGTTTTCAGAAGGTGCCCCCATGCTCCAAAGAAACTTTTCAGGGACTGGTAGGGTCTTTAGGAAGAGGGAGAGGACAGGGAACTTTGTTGCCACAAATTTCCTTAGCTTAACATGGTTTCGATGCTTGCAAACTACAACTGTGTGCTATCTATCTGCTGCCGTTTTAAAAACTTGAAAGGCCTCCTTTTGGGGGGCCCTCTCTGGCTTGCCCAGTGCCCTCCTCAACTGCCCTGTCTTCTTTCTTGCCTTCAGACTCGTGCCAGGACATTATGAAGAAATTGAAATCTCAGAGAACATTGTCAACAATGGTCCAGAGCGCATCGGGCCTCACTGCTTTGAGCTGCTACGTGTTTTGGGCAAGGGTGGCTATGGCAAGGTGAGGAATGGACTATGAGGGTGACAGGTGGGGCAGGGGAACAGGAACATGAAACATTACCACGTTAAATGTGCTCAAGAGACCATTACCCTATGGGATGTGCAGCTCTGTGCCTCTTTAAAGCTTTCTTAGGGCAGTGGGCTAGTTAGATATAGATAAAGGAACCAAGGTGCCAGACTTTCTGGAGACTTTTAAGCGTATCTCACACCTGTGGTTTTTGTCTATATAATTTTAGGCTGCAAATGGAGGTTCACATATTGGTGGGCTCTTCCATGAATAAAGATTTCTCTACATGCCAGGTAGAAGTCTAGGCTAGAACCCTCTCTTTCTTCCGTGTGAAAGCAATGTTTTGTTCAGGGGCATGTGCTACCTGAAGCTGTTTTTGTAGCCCTTGGAACTTTCCAGAACTCTCCAGTGGTCTCCCCCACCCACTAAAAAAAAAAAAGTGAAAAAAATATTTTTTTCATTCCTTGAACTTTCCAGGAGCCTTAGCTTTCGGGGAGGGGGGTTAGGATCAAGCCCTTCCAAGCCCAGCTTAAAATACAGTCCTCCCTCCACATTCGCGGCCTCCACACTCGCAGTTTCCGCATATTTGCACTTGCGGGAAGGTGGGGGAAAGTGGCAGCCAGGCCTCTGAAGGCCCGATTGCCACTTGCAGGGGGGGGTCAGGTGGGGCGAAGTGGCGACTGGGCCTCTGAAGGCCCAGTCACCACTTTCGGGGAGGCAGAGAGGCGGGGGAAAGTGGCGACCAGGCCTCTGAAGACTGACGGGGGAAGTGGCGACCAGGCCTCTGAAGACCTGATCACCACTTTCAGGAGGGGGGGCTGTTATTATTCGTGGATTTTCCACATTCATGGGGGTCTTCTGACCCTAACCCCCGCGAATGTGAAGGGACTACTGTAATCATAAAACGCACACCTTTCTTCTTTAATTATTTATTTTCAGTCCAGTGCTTAGTGCAGCCTATGAAAGTTCCCAGAAACTGAAAATTGGTCCCCAAAGCATCTGAAATCCCCCACCCCTGGTTTTGTGGGTGATGGTTGCATACGAAGGTAGTCAGTCATGTTTATCACCCCAGCAGAAAGTTGGCCGGACCACTGCTCTATCGAATAATACACTAACCATTACCATCAGCACAGAAGCTTCCAGTTATCACCTTCTGCTTTGGTGCCTCAAATTCTTCTGGTTTAAGAAGGAGGTGGGGCTGATAAAAGAGGAAAAGAGAAAAAAAGTAGAGAATTGACTGTGTTTGACCTACCAGCTATTGATTACTTAAAGTACAGATTGGCTGCACCATAGTGATGAAGATATTTATTCTATTTCCATTCATTTGAGAAAGGCTGATGGCCTGGTGAACCATCTTATGCTGATAGTGACAATTTTGGGCTTGTTTTTGTTATAAATAAGACCTTTATGTGTTTGTGGCTCTCAATTTAAGCTTGACATTTAAGGACCCAGTGGTGTCTAGTTTTACTCCAGTCAGTGTGGAAAGCACACTGATGGGAATAACAACCGCCACTTGCAGCTTAGATCACTGTGAAAACCAGTTGGGAGAAGCTGGACTTTTAACTAGATGGATTATGTGTGCATATGAGAAAGGGTGTTGTACCAGATGGCTTAAAGTAGCAGCCATTTGATCTTTACTTCAGCCACCGAACCTGGGTGTGGGTGATAAGTGGATGATCCTGTTACAATAGTGTTTTCAAGCTTTCCTTTT
Organism: Gambelia wislizenii; assembly: GCA_030847615.1. Classification (NCBI taxonomy): domain Eukaryota; kingdom Metazoa; phylum Chordata; class Lepidosauria; order Squamata; family Crotaphytidae; genus Gambelia; species Gambelia wislizenii. The sequence continues at coordinate 337,590,898 of JAUMIR010000001.1, read as the reverse complement.
AGAGAAAGTAATTATCCTGCAGTTGCTGGCGTGCCTGGGATATTGCTGGGCTTCTGGATCTTTGCTGATGCAGATTTCAGCCAGGACATACCATTCAGCCTGACTTTGCAACTTTGGCTAATAATTAGTAGGAATGTTTGAACACAGATTATCTTGTTTTAGTCTTTTAGACTCCTTCTATATCAGTGCTCATGTGGCAGTGCAAAAATTGTTGGTAGAAGTGCTCTTAAGTGGTACTGCTCTTATTAAAGACATTCCAGAATATGACCAAAGGCCCAGTACAGGTCACCCCATGCTGGAGTGTCCTGTGGTGTTCCATTTCCTCCTCCCGCCCTCCCAATACTTCTGCATTAGATTCTCAGAGAGACAATGTGGTACCATCAATCTGTTGATGACATCCAGTTCTAGCTCTTTTTTCATGTTCTGCAGCCTCTCTGCTTACTTGGTATCTGACTGTTTGGGGCCTGGCTGTGAGCAGTCAGAGAGAAGCTGAATCCAGACATGACAAAGGCCCCCTTCAGATGCTAACCTACAACTCTTTTGCGAAATACCCAGATGAATGGCTCCAAATGCTTACAGTATTCTCACAGATGGATAGACTCCTGCAATATGGGAATCCATTATGGTGAAGTGACTCTTGCATTGAAAGATGTGCAAGGAAAAGGGACCAGTGATTGGGGAGCTGGCAAGACTGGGGCTTATAGTTTAGTATCTATGGATTATATGAATGTTTGACAAGTTTACCCTTCCTCTACCACTTCTCCAAGAATTATCTAGTACCTCTTGAGTATCATTTGATGTCTACATTGGGCAACTGAGCAGAATGCACACGATCAAGTTTCTTTAATCAAGACTCTTGACATACTAATGCATTCTAGAGTGGTTCCAGCACACTGTATGATGGATCTTCTGTGCTCTCCATGCCAGTCTGTAGAAGAGGTTGAAGAGGTGAAGGTTGAAGAGCATAAATACATGACAGGGGCCTTCAGATGTACTGATACCTGGCTTCCATGGCTGAGAAAAGAGCCCTTCTTTTCTGTTTTAGTGGCTGTGTTGAAAAGGGGTGCTGCTGCTCTGTGCCATTGATTCTGTACTAACCAGAAAATGGGTTCCATGTGGTCATTCCACAAAATCTGTCATGTGGTCCTGATCTTCCTGTCTGCTTTGTTTTCCATTGTAGGTATTCCAGGTACGGAAGGTGCAGGGCACAAATGCTGGGAAAATCTTTGCCATGAAAGTGTTAAAGAAGGTAAGCTGCATGTCCCTTTGCTGGTCTATGTGCCTTGTTACATATCTTATCTTGAATATTTGTATTTTCTTTGGTGCAGGGTAGTCCCCACTGATGCACTTCAGTGGAACACCACATAGCCATTGTGTTCATAGTGGCTGTGGCTAACTGGTGATCTTGTGTTCAATCTTCTGATGAAAAGCCTCTCCATACTTAGCTCAGCTAGTCCTCAGATGGCAAATTCATCACTAGGGATATCCTTAAAGCCTTACCAGCATGGTAGAACCTGCCAGAGCTTCCAGTCCACTGCCATAGTCTCTGAAACCCCTGGCTATGAAGAAGAGTTGGTAGAATAAGACTTTGTTGAGCTTAATTCCTTCCGGTGCCTCCTGTAGGCCAAGATTGCCTGTAATGCCAAGGACACAGCCCACACAAAGGCTGAGAGAAACATCCTGGAAGCCGTCAAGCACCCATTCATTGTGGACCTCATCTATGCCTTCCAGACTGGTGGCAAGCTCTACCTCATCCTGGAATGCCTCAGTGGTAAGGAAACCAAACTAAATTATTTTCAGTGCAGGTGGGGGGGGGCTGTTCTGTTAGTTTCATCATACAGCCTGGAATATCAGCCTTTTTATTCCTCATGGATTGTTGAGGATGGGAGGCCAGGCTGCCCTCAAGCAGGTTGATGGTTTCTCTTTCTCTTGTGCTTCCTAGGCGGGGAATTGTTCATGCAGCTGGAGCGAGAAGGCATCTTCTTGGAGGACACAGCCTGGTCAGTGAAACTGTTGCCCTTGCCTGAATTGGGATAGTCAGGAGAACTGGAGCTGGCTGCGGGCTTTCGCTCTAGTTTTCTTGCACTGTTCAGAGCTGAGAAAGATAGTAATGGAGGCAGCTGGGAAATGATAAGAGTGTTCCCATCTGTTAAATGAGAATACCTTGCAATCTCCTTGCAAGCAGATCCTTATATGCCTATTGCATCACCTCCATATAGTTTGAATTAACTAGCTTTTGCTAATATAAACAATTCCCAAAACTGTTTGAAAATCATAACCCCAATCCACAGTATGCATGCAGTAACAGCCAGTATTCTTGATGAAGGAGATTCAGTGGCTCAAACTCAATGAACAAAGGAGCAAGGGCCTCTTAGATATGAGAACTCTGTTCACATTATCTTTTTTTTGCCCATCCCATATGAGATAAGAAGGTAAACCTGGGGTGGTTCATCTTTTCATCTTTTCTTCTAGTTTGGCTCACCTGTTTGAACTATGTAGATGACTTTGCTAGACAACTCTGCTTTAAAGACAGTCAAAGTGAAGTCATATCTGTGGTCCTTCCATTCTTATTTCAACTGTGAGGGGAGAAGATAATTCTGCAGTTTTATCTGCCCAAGGGAGATTTCAAAGGATGCCGTTAATCTTGCCTTTGTTCCATTGCTAATGTACACATAGTCTTATGTGTGTTTATTTAGAAGCCAATCCCACTGGATTTATTAGGGTTTGCTTGCTGCTGAGTGTTCGGGATTATTGCCTAGAGCACTGGAACTTCACTACGTGAGCTGCTTCTTTATGGGTTCTTCCCAGAGCTTGGAAAAGTGGCCATACTAGCTGAGGAATTCTGGGAGTTGTTAAAAAAAAAGTAACTGCCACATTTTGGTTCATGCTAAGGAAGACATTATGGTTAGTGTTCTAGTAGCTCTATGGGAAGACCAGATCTGAACAGGGCAATGGTTGTGTGCTATCACTCCCTGCAATTGGCCTTTCTTAGATGGTTGCAGGCCTTTGAATATCAACTGTGCTATGAAATAGAAAAGCTGCTATGGGGAGATTGCAATGCAGTCATGGGCAAAGTGCAGCCATGGGCTGCAAACTGTGGCCATTGAAGCCCCGCAAACTCCCAGCCACCTTAAAAAAAGTTTTTAGGTTTTTTTTTTGGGTAGTTTTTGCCCCCAAACTGTGTTTTATGCTGTGAACTTAATAAGCTGATGCAAGAGAAATTCAAAAGTAGTTAGCAAGCAGGGGAGGGAAGAAGAGCAAGCATTCCCAAATAAGGCAGCTCTGCCCACTGTTGCTGCCCAATGAAAGAGGGTCATTGTATTTGTCTACAGGGCGTATTGCCACTCCTCCCCTGAGCCTGATAGGGAGGAGTGCCAAGCCTCACAAATGCATGTAGTTGTTCTCATCCTGTTGACTCTCTGTAGAACACCCAGAAATTTGAATGGTGCTGAAAGTGGGAGGGCATTAGGTGATACTGGACATTCTGGTGTGAAGATCAGAATGTCCATCTCCTCACAGCACAACTCCATTAAATTCAAAGGGATTCATAGGAACTATCTCTGGTTGAAGCATGAGAAATGGGAAAGGTTAACCTTTTTTGGCCTACAGTTCCCAGAATCTCCCAGCCAGCGTGGGCAGTGCCTGGAGGTGTCTGGGAGCATTCCAAAAAGGAACACTGTCAGGCCCTGAAAAGCACACATGGCTGGCCTTGCCATTACTGGTTCAAATTTCAGTAATCATCATAGGCTTTCCTCTTTCTGAAGCAGGAAATTAACTCTGAATTACTTGCACCAAACAGGTATTGTCACCTATACCTAATTAAGCTATGAGATCCCATCATTCCGGTTCCTCTCTTGAGAGCTGAGTCCTTCATTCCCATAGATGGATTACTCCTTCAGATTGCTCTCCATTCCCAGGCCCTTTTTGATGGATCTCAGGTTTTCCACCATTACCCTGCATTACTTGTTACTGAGGTCCTGAAGTTTCAGCTCTTCAAATACAGGACATTTTGCACTACATAGGTTGCTTGTGTGCATGCTCGTGACCAAACACTTTCCCCTCTCATCCCCATTCTTCCAGTTTCTATCTGAGTGAGATCATTCTGGCCCTTGGCCACCTCCACTCTAATGGCATCATCTACCGAGATCTCAAGCCGGAGAATATAATGTTAAGCAGCCAAGGTATGAAAGCCCAATTTCCAAGGGCAATGGGGCAAATTGGATTGAGTGTGGCCCTTCCTACTCTGTGTCCCTAGCCAAAGCATCAACAGGTTCTCACCTTTCTTGTTTCCTCTCTCATAGGGCATATTAAGCTGACAGACTTTGGTCTCTGCAAGGAGTCTATTCATGATGGAGCTGTCACCCACACCTTTTGTGGCACCATAGAGTACATGTATGTGTCATGGGCTCCTGAATGTCTTTGGGAAAGCCACACTGGCTCTGTCTTGGTTGGAGTCTGATGGAGGATATCTCTGAATTGATAGTTATATCCCCTTCTTCTCTCTGTTTGTCTCCCCTCAAATCTAGGGCCCCAGAGATACTGATGCGCAGTGGCCACAACCGGGCTGTGGACTGGTGGAGCCTCGGTACTCTGATGTACGACATGCTCACTGGCTCGGCAAGTCTCAGTTGTGTTGTGTTGTGATGTGTTTGAAGGCAGGGAGGGAAGCCACAGAGTGCAGGAATGGAGCCGTACAGTGGTGTGTGTGGGTGAGGGAGGGAGGGACCAGCAATTCTCATTGGGTCAGTGAGTCAGCTGTTGCACTGAGTTTTCTATGGGGGTCAGCTGGATGCTTTTGAAAGGAAGTAGACAGAGCCTGTACAGATTCTGAACAAAGGAAACATCTCACTGCTTTTTCTGTCAAAAAAAGTTTGGTACACTACTCTAAAAGCAGGTCTTTGGCTGTTACTTCCTTGATCATATGGATTAATCCTATCTTGGGCAAGTCACCTTTTCGGGGTACAATTTCCAGAATCTCCCAATCAGCCTGGCCTGATTATAGGAATTGTAGTGCATAGTCCAAAATACTGCAGTCACTTTTTCAAGCTTGAGCCTGACTTAGTCTGTCCCTGGGCCGAGCAAAACCCACTGGCTACACACAGTACACTCTGGGGGCTTCACTTACATTCCCCTATCAGTTTTGCCACCGAGTTACTTCCATATCCTTGCCCTGATACTGCCTCCCTGTCACCCCACCTGACCTGCAGACCACCTCCAGTTGTGGAAGCTTCCAAACAAAGTCTTCCTTGCTCTGAGTCTATGCTGAGCCCTTTGTGTCCTTGCCTTGTAGCCTCCCTTTACAGCTGAAAACCGCAAGAAAACGATTGACAAAATTTTGAAAGGGAAGCTGGTGTTTCCACCCTACTTGACTCCAGATGCTCGTGACCTGCTTAAGAAGGTACGACTCTTGTCTGTTGCTTGGTTGTACCACGCATATTTGGATTTTGTCTTGTTAATTTTATTCTTACCCTCACCCCAGGGCATTTTGCTTTTTCTATAAAGCCCTGGGTGGGCAGTCTTTGTATAGAGGCTTATTGCATGCCGAAGTAAAGTGGTGGGACAGCCGGAAGGTTCTGCTTTCCATCCTGCCTTACTACATGATGTTGTTGTTCTTCTGGTGTTCTGCTGTTCTGGTCTGTGGGAGACTGAGGTAAAACCATGTGCTTTTTCTAACCAAAAAACCCATTAGTAAAAAGACATGGTTTTACCTCTGTCTCCCATGGGACCAGAATGGCAGAACACTGAAAAACGACAATGTCATGCAGTATGGCAGCATGGAAGGCGGAACCTTCCATGCCTCTTTACTTGGCATGCGATAAACCTCATAGTCTCAGGTAAAGTCTTGGTTAATCCTCAGTTAACAGACATTCAGTGTAACTTGTCTTGCTCAAATGTTCCCAGATGGGCTCTTTTTATGACCAGATTTGTGGCATTTGGGACCCCAAGTCAGAAGTATAGATTGTAAATGAAGCAGAGCTTGGATAAGTTGTTTTTAGGAGGCTACATCTCCCATCATCCCCTAGTTAGCATGGGAGTTGTAGTTCAAACAAGTGACTTTTCCAGGCTCTGATTTGAAGTCACACCGAACTTAGAGGCAAAAGTTTCTAAGCTCAGTACATGGTCAGTAACTTCTCCTCGTGCCCTATTTTAGACACTTAGAAAGGCTTCCTAGAGCACACATGAGCTTAAGCTGCAACATCGTTCTTCCCCTTCCCCAGTACCTTTCAGTACATGGGTTGCCTTTTCCTTCCCATTTTAGCCCAAGCTTGTGGGTTGCAAGACATTGAGGAGCTGATATTCACCTTCTTCTTGAGCTTGGAAGTGGTGATAGGATCCTGATGTTTTTCTTTCTCCTTCCTCTGTCCACTAGTTTCTATGACCTCTGTTGCAGCCACCTCTTCCCTTCCCATCTTAACCCACTTCCTCCCTCTCCAGCCCCTCTCAGCTTTAGGAAACACCATCTAGTCTACTGTAGCTGTCTTATACTGGAGTGCTTTGTGGGGTGTTGCCGAAAGAGATAGCCAGTATCTCGTATATCTCCCACCCCCACTGCACAACCTCAGTCAGATGGCACCAAGGTGCACCTCCACAGCCATTCAGTGACCAGTGGGTACCCAGGCATCATCCAGCTGTGGTTGCACAGCTAGGAAAAAGAAACAGCTCTCATCCTCTGGAACCTCCATCCGGTATGCTGGAGGTCTGAGAAGGACCTTTTGGATGCTGCTCCTTTCTCTCAATCAGATGGTGCCCAAATGCTGCAGGGCCCCTTCAGTGCTGTTGAGCTGCAATGATGTAGTTCTGGAAGTGAGAAACCCACACCACCAGCATAAGTATACTAATGGAGTTTTATGCTCCACTAGAGTACCTGTAGGATATTGGCTGTTTAGTATACACGCTGGCACTACACAGCATGTGGGTGCACACTCACACACCTGCTTCATTCAGCTTGGCCTATGGTGGTGGTTTGTCTCCATCATTAGAGAGGACAGTATTCCTTGCATGTTGCTCATGGATTTGTGACACCCGTATAAGTAAAAAGGCTTACAAAGAGGCTCAAGCTATTCCTACACTGAATACCCCTGAACAGATTGTAATGGTGATGTGGTCAGATTGTAATGGTGATTTGAAAGTTTGGCTTTGAGTCCAGGCTACCTGAACAGTCTGATTCTGGGTTTTAGGTTTACCCAAGGCAAAAATTTCCTTACAGTGTTCTTTCCTTTTCCCAGTTCCTCAAACGGAATCCCAGTCAGAGAATCGGGGGTGGACCAGGTGATGCTGCAGATGTTCAGGTAAAGTGGAACCAGGAGCTAGGGAGGGATAACAAGATTTGCTCCTGGGGAATATTGTGCAAATGAAGTAGAGTAAAAGTTCAACCATGCCCAGGTATGTGTGTATCCTGCTGCTGCAGGAATTGAACACAATTTAGAATCCTAAACGCCTGGCTTTTTTGAAAAGCATGTTTCTATTTCTTGTGGCTGTGGATTGGGCTTTAAAGTATGTGAGCAACACCAGGCAAAATCTCAGAAACGGGGGTTTGTGATTTATATGGTATGCGCCTAGACTTTTTAACAGTAGTTCCTGATCATTTCATAGCAGTTTATTTCTGTACCATTATATGGTGTTCTGCTGCTTGAGTCTTCCATCTAATCTGAGGTCACTCAGGAGAAAACTACACACTGAAAACAAGCACACAGTCAAATTCTCCATGGACCATAGAGCTAAAAATCTTCTGCCCAACATGGTACTTTTCTATTAGCAAAAGAGTTTTGTCCATTAGGGAAACACTTATACATCTGATCCAGTACCACTGTGCTGAAGTGATTCAGTCAATGATAGATGGGATCAGATCACGTCTAAAATGTGCAGGTAGGTCTTGATTCTGCACTAGGAGAGGGCTGGTTTGTACTTGGTCAAAGAACTGGTAATAGAGTTGTCTTGGAATAAGCCAGCTTTCTGCTTTGTGTACCAGTACCTGTGTCATAATGGTAGAATCCATTAGTACTGCAGTCCTTCATGTTCTTCTGGCTGCTTCACTTGCCAAGCATCAAGGAGGCTATGCAGGGACAAAGCTGAGTATTACTTTTCCAAATCTCTGCAGTGTAGTTTATCTGCCTGGAAATAGATAGGTGTGTCCACCATCTTACAGACCTTCAGGTACAGATGCAGTTGTTGAGTAAAGATACCTGTACATTTCAGGAAACACAGTTAGTTCTGGTTAGCTCTGACTCCTCTCTTTTGTCTTTCAGAGACACCCATTCTTCCGACACATTAACTGGGATGACTTGCTGGCCAGGAGAATTGACCCACCCTTCCGGCCATCCCTGGTACTGCCATCACCCTCATTCTCCTCCCCTTTCAACCTGTCTTCAGTATCCTGCATTCCAGCTCAGCTGTTGACCATATAGGGCTTTCTGACTCTTTTAATCATACTCTCAACTTGAATAATTATGGTTTATGAAGGAAAGCTGAGCTGAAGCAGTAATTGCATTCTGCCCCACCTCCATGTTACCAAAGGACATTAAGTTGTTATGCCTGCTCCCTTTTCAGCCTTTGCTGTCTGCATCTTTCCCTTTCCTGCTGCTTCAAGTTGGGCTTATTTTGGTGCTGTGCTGATTTCCTATGTGAGTATGCACAAAAAAGTGGAGGAGATGAAGAATCCCATACTGAAAAAAAATAGATATTTGTAAATAGCTATGGCTATTAAAGCTTTTTCAACACCTGATTTTTCACTCCCTTATTTTGCTTACCATATTTGATGCTGTCCACCTATTTCTCATCACCTTCCTGTATGATCATCTTATCATAATTTAATTTGAGCTTTGTTAATTTTGTCCTCCAATTCCTACCGAGTTGTTTAACTTGGACTGATCATGGAGCAACTTGTTTCACCATCTCTAGCCAAGAGAACGCCCCACTGGGTTACAGGTAGTTATTAAATTGGGCTACAATTTCCAGTTCACCCATAATGAGACGGTGAAAAGGTAGTGAGGGTGATGAGTCTGCATGGAATGATCTTGAAAGTGTTACTCAAGGGAGTCTTCTAAACTGGAATTGTGGAGGAGAAAAAATCTGGTACGTCTACATCCCTGACATGTTTGCTTACCAACTCCACTTGCCTGCTCAGCCTATAGGACAGTACAGTGCCTCCCTCCTCTGCCTTGGAATGACCGCAGGTCCACTTTCTCACTGTATATTGGTTTCCCCTTTCTCCTGCCCATCCACAGCAATCAGATGATGATGTCAGTCAGTTTGACACCCGCTTCACCCATCAGACCCCGGTGGATAGTCCTGATGATGGCTCCCTCAGCGAGAGTGCCAATCAGGCCTTCTTGGTAAGAGATGCCCACAGGAGCTACTCTGACAAGGAAAAGTGGTGGGTGGGGTGGTGGCAGCAGAGATGTGGAATATTTTTTAAGCTGAAGATCTGAATGTTTTGGTAGCTGACCTTCCAGTTTGCCGGCAGTAGACTGTGGCAAAAAAAAAAAGGGGGGGTATGCCATACAAGCACATTCTGACTGGAAGGCTGGTGACGTCATATTACGATTGGAAAACCTAAAGTTACTTGAGTGTATGTCCTTTTCTGGAGACTGATAAGAAGTTAACAAATACCTCCCTGGGTTTCAAGCACTGGAGTCCATTTCTGCAATCACTTACTGTTGGGGGGGGCAGGTTAAGAAGGTGCATGGGCAGTGTCACCCCGCCTTTCACCCTCCTCTGGCTGGAGGGGAGAGAGGCAAAAATATATGGTCCTTTCCATACAATGTAAGATCCTGCCTGTGCGTGCACGTGTGTAGATGCAATTAAGCTTGAAAAGACTTACATTTAGAGCCAGTTGGAGGCTCTTTTCAAAGCTCAGGGGCATCTTTCTCACAGTTACAACACACAGGGAGGGAAGATCAAGCCCTTCTCTCCACTGGTACAGTCTCAAAGACCTGCCCCTTCCAATTAGGCTTAGGAGGGGTGGGAAGCCTTTTTTAAAAGCATGATTGCCCTGCAGGTGTTGTGGCATTAGGGATTAGACCTGGCTAGTGGTTCCCTGCCCTAATGTAAAAGGCTGTAGTGTGATGCTGCCTCTGACCAAGGCAGGACAAGATTCAAAGTGACTCTGGAGCTGCAGTCGTGCAGGGTTGTAGCAATGTTGCAATGCTGACCAGGTGTTTCTCCTGCAGGGATTTACCTACGTAGCCCCATCAGTGTTGGAGAGCATCAAGGAAGGTTTCTCCTTTCAGCCCAAGCTGCGATCACCACGGCGACTCAACAGCAGCCCCCGCACACCTGTCAGGTAACGCTCAAGTGAAGAAGAGTCAGGCCTAGACCCTTGAGCCATCTTTATGGTGGGATTGGCACTTGGCAAGGTGAAAGCAGAGGCAACTGCTTCCTTGCTTATCAAAAAAAGCACTCCCTCTGGTAACTCACCTCCAAGCAATTTCCTGTGCTATTGACTGCTCTTTCTAGGCTATTGTGAAGGGGCAGGGTGGGAACTGAGGTGTCTAAGTGGCTAAGTGAATCGTTGTCTTGGGTTTTGTTTTGTGTTTCTGCAGCCCATTAAAGTTCTCACCCTTCGAAGCCTTCAAGCCAAGCACAGCAGTGGAACTAATGGAGCTGTCAGCACCCCCTCTTGTGCCTGTGCCAGAAGTCACTGCCCCACTACCCATCAAAACGCCTTCTGGTAGCAAGAAAAAGAAAGGACGAGGGCGGGCACGGTAGTTGGCACTGCAAAGAGGTCATTGGATGGACTGCCTGGTGGAGTGGAGCTCTGTTTGCATGGGGTGGGGGATAGTGCTGTGCCACCGTGTATGCGAGTCCTGATGAGGAGCACATTCCTCTCCCCCACCCACATATACACGCACTGCTAGGGGCCACCCTCCACCCCAGCTGCAAGGGCCTGTATGGTGATGGTACTTTACCCATGTAGGGAACACTCCTCATACCGTGGGCTTCCAGTTCAGTATATGGCAAATCATGCTGGGACTAAAGGGAGCTTGGGTCACATAAAGGAGGCTAGCAGTAGACTCCTCCCTAGAGTGCTGTCCTTCCAAGAATGTGAGTTGGGCTAGGGAGGCCTTAGCTGTGGGAGTCACAGCAAGGGTATAGAGTCTGGTTTCCCTCACTGCTACTGTATCTGTGCCAGTTCAAGGCTTGACTGCTTGTCAAGCAAAAAAGAGCAACCTTCACAGGGTCAAAAGGATCCAAGTGGTTCCATCTGTGTAGAATTAGGTCCCTTCCTGGGAAGCACCTTTGCTTGTCTTACTTTTTTCCAGCATCCACCCAAGTGCCAAAAAGGACAACTTCCTCCCTTTACTTCTCCCTGCTGCAAGATACTACAACCCAGGCCCCTGCCTATTTGGCCTTCTTTTGTCACCTCAGCATGAATGAATCCTAACTTATTACCAAGGGAATCATGGTTGGGCTTGTGCCCAGAAAATGGGCAACTTGTTGCACATCTTAACTGACTGATTGCAAGAATGGCTCCTGTGATGTGCATGGGACACGCAAAAGACAAAATAATTACAGTGAGAGAGCCACTACGCACGGCCATGTGCTGCATTCATCCACCATCCGTTCAGTGAAGGAAGCTGTTGAAATACAGTCTTTGTCCCTCTGCTTTATTGTCATGGAGCAAAAACAACAACGAAACCAGCTGCTGGTTATTTTGAGACAGGGTAAACAAGCAAGTGCAGTGCTACAGACAAGAAATGGAAAGTAGGCCAAGCGGGGAAAGCAGCCCTGCCCTGTCCATGGGACTCCAGTTGAGCACAAGTTGAGTCCACCGTAGTCTGTGGGGGAGTCCAGCTTTGCTCTCCTCCCTGCTGTTTATCTAGAGAGCTGTGACATGTGCATGCTTGCCACTGTCCTCCCAAGTTGCTGTCCCTGAGAAGGAATGCAGATCGCTAAGCAGGGTTTCTGCTCTGCCTCCTGTTGCCCTGGAGGCCTCCACCGCTGCCGCCTCCGCGGGCTCCATCTCCACTCTATTTTCAAGTGGCTCAGGCATGGCGCTCTGGTCAAGCCTTTCCTGCCTTTCTTCCTCACATTCACTGCCCGCCTGCTGGAGGAGCGATTCCTTCCACTGCTCCTTCTCCACGTCATCTTGCTGCTGCTCCTCCATGTCATCATCATGCTGCTGCTCCCCAAGCTCTTCATCACTCTGTTTCTCATCCTGGTAGCTGTGGGGCAGTTCATCACTGTGTGGCTGCCCCCAAAACTCCTGCCAGTGGAGGATCAGCCCCCTCATCAGGCGCTGGGGGTGATACCGTCCTTCTGACTTACGGTTCAGGTGCCGCCATGCTAGAAACAGCAGGATGAGGAGGAGCAGGAGCATGCAGACCAGAAGACTCACAGTGATATCATCCCACCTGTTGCTGCTGCCACCTCTCCGTGAAGCCACGCCCTGGGCCGCCTCACGAGTCAACAGGAGCATGGCCAAGAGAGCATGGGTGAAACGGAGCCTCTGCAGAAAGACAGCAGCCAGGATGAATCACTGTCCTGTAAATCAGGGCTACTTACCCTTTGTACTTCTAGAGCAGTTACCTTACCTGTGTGGATCATGAAATTCGGTTCTGTGGACTACTACTACACAGTGTTAATTGATCGCTGCTAACAAATGGCATAGCAGGGCCTTGTGATTGCCTGGAAGCAATCTTCCAAGTATGAGCCATGTTGGTCTCTTGCAGCATAAAAAGGAAGAAGGGAAGGGGAGAAAATAAAAAGGAATGTTTCAGCACTTTTAAGACTAACTTGTTTTTATTTTAGCATGAGCTTTTGTGGACATAAACCCACTTCTTCAGATGCAATATGTTGAAAAGCATATTTATACAGTTTTGAGAATGGGATAGAAACATGTAAATTATGTCCCTTGCCCTAAATTTTCAAAGGGTTGGGCAAAGTGATACAGGTCTTTCAGATCTTTACAGTGGTTAGTTAGTGTGGATGTTTGAAAGCAATAAATCTGCTTACCAAAAGTCAGTTTCCCTGAGCTCCAGACTCTGAGTGAAAGACCTGTATCATCTCACCCATCCCTTCGAAAATTTAGGGCAAGGGGTATGATTTGCATCTTTCTGGATCGTATTACATTCTACCCCACTCTCACAACTGTATGAATATGCTTTTCTACCTGAGGCTTTAATGTCATTCTGTACTGCATCTGAAGAAGTGGACTTATATCTGCAAAAGCTCGTACTAAGATAAAAACCAGCTACTCTTAAAAGGTGCTGCCATGTTCCTTTTTTCTCACCTTCCATCCTCCTTTTTATGTTGGAAGTAATCTGGTTTTTACCTGTTCACCACCTAGTTGCCGAGGCTGGGCAGAGCTGCAATTATACAGAATAACAACGAAAGAAATTCCCAATATTTTCCTGTTTTCAAGGTGTTACTGAGTGCTGCAACCTATCTGAGCTTAGAGGCTTTGCAGCATCACTACAGCCCACCACCATGTTTACAAGTTGTGATAACTGAAGAAGAGAGTGAGTGTGTCCTGATATCCCACAATACTGGTGATATCCCACAATAGACAATATCCATATGACACTCAGGTCTGCTTGTACTCTGTTCTTAAAAAAACAATACTAATTGTGTGCCAAGAAAAACTTAATTCTATGATGATAAATTATGGAGACAAGGAACAAATATGTGGTTAATTCTTTTTTTTTTTCTGTGATTTTTGGATTATTTGTTTTATTTTGTTAGTCTGGGGGAGGAACATAGTGCTCTGTAGAGCCTTAAAGTCTCACCTCTGGCCATTAAAAGTCTACTTTACTACTGCACTGGTTCCTGAGAACGCAGCAAGCATGGTCTGCCTGCTTCCTCACCATTCTGATTGTAAAGGGATGCAGAAACTATGGTGTTTTAAAGAATAAAAGCCAAAATTCTCAGGAAACTGAATTTTGTGTTGCAAGTCACATTTCTGGGTTTTCTGTATTCTCCATGAAATAAAGTACTAATTTTTGCTTCAAGAACCCGGGGGGGGGGCTTTTTGGGATGCTTTGTCTTTGCTGGTATAGACAAAGAGTGAGAAAGGACTGTACCATTCATGTCACTTACTTATCCTTCCAAAGCATTGGGAGGGGGGTGAGGTGCTCCTTTTTCCATGCTGGTTCAGCTAGATGTACAGGAAAACCTTTCTTGTGCAATCTCACTACCAGACAGAGGGGTCTTTTCACACTACACTGTTATAGTGCTATGATGTCTTTATAACTGTCATGGCACCATCCTATTGAATCCTGGGATTTGCAGTTGCAGAAAGGGCCTTTAGAATTATCTGCCAGAGAGCTGCTCACCACACTACTAATCCCAGGATGCCATGGGATGTTGCTGTTGCTGTTAAAGTGGTGTGAAAGTCCTACAATGGTGTAGTGTGAAAGGGTCCCAGATGTAGAATGTATGACAGATACTGGTACAAGGAGAACAGTACTATACTATAAATCAGGGAACAGAAATGATCATAGTATCATCCAGTGTTGCCTAATCATTCCTGTTTTGTGGAGACATTGGCAGCTTCCACTGGCAGTAAGGGAGGACGGAGTGGATATGGGTCCCCTTTTGGGTTTATCTTTTGATACTTTCTTTTCCATATATCTCATCTATGCAGTGGCCACTAAATTGAGTGTCTGCAGTGAAGTGAAAACTACATGGAAAGGCAGATAGGGATACTAGTAAAATACATGCATAAGATGCTTAAAGTCTATCTAGAATTTATACACATTGTTCTATAACTAACCTTTAGTTGCCCTTACACTTTGACATACAATTACCTCCCCCCTCCTTAGTGTAGTAAGGAATGTTTGTACTCATTCTGAAGAAAGCATTGACTTTTGAGCTGTTCTTGTTGAAGAAGCTAAAAGCTTACTCATGTACAGTACTTTTCCACAGCAGAAAACCCTGAAGGAAAGATCACTGGTGTTGTAGTTGCTCTGCATTAACAAATGACTTCTCTTTTGTAAGACACCAGCACCCCAAAGGCCCAATGAATAGCTGGACTTTTTCCTTGCCTAATTCCATGCCCTGTTGGCAGACTAGAAGCTCCCTCACAGCTGTGAGAAAGTGCTTAAGATGTCCACATTCAGTCTCTGCTACAGATTTTAAGGTTAGCTTGCACTTCCTTGCTTTGCACCAACTTTCTCTGCCAAATACTACCTTTTCCCTTCACCTTTACTACCTTTTAGTTACGAGTCCACTATACTTAGCAGCTTGGGGCTCAGCTACTTTGTGTGCTTTATGAAACAATCACAGGAACAAGCTGGTCTGACTGGTTCAAAGAGCCTGACATAAATCCCACATGACCTGTTTTAGTTTACCTTTAGGATCAGATGAGATGAGTCTAATCCAAGTACAGGTCTTCTGCATGGACATTGTCAGTTCCCACAAGTAGTTTAGGGTGAGATCTTTGTCACCTCAAGCAAGGTACACTTTCTTACCTCTGTTAAGGAAGCTGGCACCTAGTTGCAAAACCTACCTCCTTGCAAAAGGAAGCAGTGGGACACTGATGAAAGGAGGATGTGTGAAGAAAGGTGTACGGTATACAAAATGGACTTTGCTACATACATAACTAATGTGACAACTTACTATATTAAAATTCAGGCCAAATTGTAACATACTTTTAATGTATGGTGGGCCCTAAGTATCCACTGGGGGTTGGTTCCAAGATCCCTTGTGGATACCAAAATCCATGGATGCTCAAGTCCCATTAGATATAATGACATAATAAAATGGCATCACTTATATAAAACACAAAATCAAGGTTTGCTTTTTGGAACTTTTAAAAAATATTTTCAAACAGTGGTTGGCTGAATCAGTGGCTACGGAGGGCCAACTGTACTTATACATAATTCTATCCTTCCATACCCCAGCTTTGAGGTGTTTGGCAGTGGAATACACTGCCTGGGAGTGTGGTGGACTCTCCTTCTTTGAAGGTTTCTAAAGAGAGGCTGGATGGCCATCTGTCAAGAATGCTTTGGTTGTGTGTTCCTACATGCCAGGGGGTTGGACTGGATGGCCCTTGTGGTGTCTTCCAACTCTTATGATTCTGTGAACACGAATAGAGCACCCATTCAGACTACATAATCATAGCTCTGTAATTCCACTTTAGCTGCCATGGCAACATCCTATGGAATTTTGGGACTGGCAGTTTGAGAAGGGACATTTAGAATTCTCCGTCAAGAGAGCTCCTCTGGTGCCTCCTCAAATTACAGAATTCCATAGGATGCAGCCATGGCAGTTAAAGTGGAATCATAGTGCTATAACTGTAGTGCAAAATGTCTCAGGGGCAAGTGTTCTCTACATGACCCATGATCAGCCTAGTTGGTTCTCTGGCCTCTAAATAACTATATCATGCTCCGTGAAAGCCTTGTACTACAGTATTTCTATGTTTTTGAATAAGGCCAAAAAGCATAAAGTTTGAGGCCTACTAGAGGGCGGTGGGGGGAGAGAAGAAATGAGCAATTTGGTATGACCACATATTAAGGGAGCAGCTTTCCAAACTAAGGATTGAAGGGAAACAAATAGTTCTAGAAAAAAGTTTTTAATCCCATTTAAAGTAAACCCATTTACTCAATGGGAGGTATAGATGTTGACTCATTCAGTAACTGATTCAATGTGCCTACTCTATTGAAGAGCGGCAACTGGATTTAGGCCATATTCCTTAACAAGTTGTAGCTAGCTACCTCACCAGGTCTTCCAGCTATTCCACATAGCTCATAGGACTGCCAGGTTGAAAACTGGAGAGGACTCCTGGACCTTTAATAGTTAGGCAGAATAGGGAATTTTAGTAGGTGCTACTTGTCACACAGCCAGGTAACAAGCAACACTTGCCAAAATCCCCTCTTCTACATGACCATTAAAGATACAGGAGTCCTCTTCAGTTTTCAATCTGGCTACCATACACCATGGGGAAAAACAAGCAGCAAGTCCCTTAAGGATAGACATGCTGTCTTGAGGAGCACGTTTGGTCTAAGGCAGGGCTGAACAGCAAGGGCCGCATTTAGCATAAGTTGTCAAGGGCTTCAGATGGGTGCACCTGATGCCCATGATGGACAGGAACAGAGGAAGGAGCCACTCAAGTCACCCTTTTGCTGTTTCTGCCATCCTCTTTTCTCACTCGCATCCCTCCTTCCTGACTGACACCTTATCCAATCACCTGTGTTTGCCTTTTAAAAATTACTCTCAGAAATCAGTTGAAAGGCTAAAGTTTGTAAGACAAACAGAAATCAGTTGGCAAAAAGAAGAGTGGAAAGTTGCCAGAGGAAAATGGAGGGAATAATGACTGAAGAGAGCTCCCCCTGCCATTTAAGGTGCAGTTCCAAAGTTGCAGTGTCTAGTTTTATCACACAGGGAAAAAAGGTTGCAGTATGTGTTTAAGAGCTCACTGCTTCCATTATTTCACATACAGGAATTAAGAGGATGCAGCAGTACAATGCTTTTCTATAATTGTTTTATATATTTTCCATGCTGCCTTAAATCTTAATGGGCCGGAGACAACATAACTTCCCTCCACTGTAGCAAAAGAATAAATCTCTGGTACATCAGGACTGTGGTATAAAACCCACCTGCATGTTTTCTTCTAGTGGTATAGTAGGATAAGGAGCAGAGTTAACTAAAAGTATCAGTAACCAACCAGAGATAGCGATACCAGCCTCTTAAGACCTTAGGAGCATTAACCAGCTGTGCAAATGGTTCTTATCCATTCTTCTGCACCATAGTCCTTCTTAACCTTTCCCTACTTAACCAAGGAGAAGAGAGACTTGGCACCTTCTACTTGAAGCCAGAGAAAGTGGAGTAAAAGAGCCACAGAAAGAAGACAGAAGACTCAAAAAGCTTAGCCAGTTGTGGGCTCATTGTGGCAACTACTTGTAGGATGATACCTTCTTTCCTCTGGACGTCTGAGTCACCATGACCTGCTCTTGCTGCACCAAATAAATCTCTCCCTGCACCTCCACTCTTATTTTCAAATTCTCCCAACCTTTTTGGACCCATACACTTACCATCATCAGGAGTGGTGAACTTCTCTTGCTGCTGTGCTGCCTGAAGCCTTGAGTAAAATGAAACTTTGCAAGTGTGTGTGTGTGTGTGTCTGTGGAGGGGGGGGGTGCTTCCTGCCTGTGTTCATCACACCATGCAGGGGATTTGTTGCAAAGGTTTGCTTAGCACCCTATGCAAAGAGCCACCTAGCTATCATCTTGGGGGCAATTCAGAAACTACTTGGGAAGCAGAACTTACCTATTTTAATCTACAAGTTTCACCGAGACAAGCTATCCAGATAAGCCTTAATGGAAGGAAGGAGTAAAAGAACAGACAGGTTGACTGGCTAGAATCATATCAAAACCCAAGGAAACAAGCTTTCTATAGTGCCTATTTTGCTTAAATACAAAAGATATCAGAGAATTCAAAATATTCCACATTAGGAATTTTAGGCAGCAATGTTTATTCAACTTATTACTTTGCTATGGGCCTATGTTACAAAGGATAAGGAGAAGCCTACATTTATTCCTACCATCCCTCCCTAAATTGTGCTAGTAGAATTAGAATAAAGTGCAGCCTTTCTCAACCTTTTTACCTTGGAGGAACCCCTGAAATAATTTTCAGATCTCAGGGAACCCCTGAATAAAAATGATTATATCTACAGCTTAACCCCCCCCCCCACACACACACACAGTCATGATCTCTAGAAAACCCTAGTGACCTCTCATGGAACCCGAGAGTTCTAGGGAACCCTGGCTGAGAAACCCTAGGGTAGTGGGTAGCAACTTCAGTTAATAGCAGTACCAAAAATGGAATTGGTACGTGTCTATTCTACTCCTTCCAAACCATATGGGGAAGGACAAATGGAAGGGGCATACTGATAATGGAAAACTGTAGATAAAATTATAGATAAAATTAAGCATAGCATTTGTTGTAGCTACTGCTTTACCCAGGATGACAGAGTCTGGAAGTACCCTCCCCATCTAACATACACCACAAGAGGTGATCAGATGCCATAAGGAAAAAATAGTGATTGCTGATTTCTCTCTCTCACCAGTATTTCACACACAAATAGTGAGCAGAAAGTGGTACACTACTGAGGTGTGGAGGCTCTGCGCACATTTGCATTTGCTTTGCAGTGCTGTTGTTTCCTGCAGGGGCGGCAGCATAGCTGAGTAATACCAACCACAAACTTCCTGCCACCGCCAGGAGAGCTAGCTCTTGCTGCTGTGCTCAGGCCTGAAAGAGCATTGCACCTGCCACTCACCACCCTTGTTCTCCTGTAGAAATTACAGCTTAAATGTTTTCTGCTTTTGAAACTTAGCCACTTTCCAGCAAAAGCTCCTGAAGCAGCACACAAATCATGTTTTTGTTGTCTTTATAAAGAGGCAGAAACAAACAAACAGCAGCACAAACACACAGTAAGGAATACAATAGACAATACAGATAAAAGACAATCAGTGCAGCAGTAACTAATTCATTCAAACTGAATGCTGGCTGGAACAAGGTGCTCTTCAGCAGCTTACAAAGCCCTAATTATGGGTGGGCAAAGTATGGCTCAAGGTTGTGTTTGCAGTCACTTTTTAAATAGGTTGCAGTCCCATACAATTTAACAACCCAAAATACCCAATTTCTAAAACCATAAGTGCACTTTGGACCACTTCCAGGTTGTTTTTGTTTTTTTGCTTTACTGGCACTCTCAGCAGTCCCTGGATGGACCTCAGGGCAGAATATTTGGCTCCACAACTGCCATAATTGCAAACTTCTGCAGGAAAAGGAAAAGAACTAAATCAATCTCCCTCCTTTGGAGGGAGTGTTAAAGTCTTTGGGCCAAAACCATGTAGCCCATGTCCTGCATCCCCAAACAGCCCTAGAAATTGGAAAGCAGTAGAAGGATCATGTGAGAGACTAGGTAGTTCTTTAAGTACTCTAGGCTCAAACCATGAAGGGCTATAAAAATAACCAGCACTTTCATTTGGGATCAGAAACAGAGTTGGATTCAGTACAAACCAAACAGCACACAAGCCCCATCTTCCATCTAAGGAATACATGCATGTACTTGTGCATAACTGGATGTGCAAACACGCACACACACACACACACACAGAGTCAATATCCCAGTAGCAGCATCGTGGACCTGGTAAAGTTTCCAAACATTCTCCAAAAAGGCAGCCACACAGAGAGAGCATTTTTCAATAGCTTAAGTAAAATATGACCAAGACATGTGCAACAGTGGTCACATCTTCCTTCTCTAGGGAAAGGCTCAGGTGGCACTCCTGTCACAACCACCGTCTGATCATCTAAGCTCAGTGTTGGCCTCCAAGTTGCAAGTCTAATTCTTCAAAGAGGAGTTCCATCCAAAACAAGTCACATCCTGCCCTAAAGAACACGGACTCTGCTTGTTAGCCTACATCTAGTCAGTCACAGAATTCAGACACTGATTCAGGACTCTCACTGGCTTCCTGGAATCTAACAGATGAGAAAGGATGATACACAGATGCTAGGAAGAACCATCATGTCAAACATCAAAAACCAAGGAGGATGGCAGTTCCCTACCACTGCCTTCTGGTGGGGAAAAAGTAGCTGTGCAGATACTGTTGGACTGCAATTCCCATTTTCCCTAGATAATATCGCAAGTTGTGAGGGATTATAGTGGTCCAACATATAGAGGGCCATGTGCGTCCCCCTCCCTCTTTAGAACCACTGGAATCTTCCCTTAAAAGAAGGAAAGGCTCTGCCCAAGTCTCCAGAGAGCCATTATAGAACAAAGAATATTACACCAGCTGGAAAAAATAATTCCAAGCTAAAGACAGCTTATTATGAAGCACTTATAAACTTCCTCCACCCTGTTTGGCAGTTCAAACTTTGGCTATTTTAATCAAGTCAGAATAGGCAAGGGTTCAAAAATTTTGTCTGTATCCTTAGGGTGTACAGACAGAAAGATATCCATTAAAAAGCAAAAAACCCAACAGGTCAAGCTGGAATCCGGAGCACATTCACAGCTCACCAGTCAACCTGGAATCCAAGTCAAAACAGATCCAAGCAAATTTCATTTTACTGACCAAAACAGGCATCTGACATCTCATCGTCCCCCCACCTGCCTCCAACCACTGCAAGGGCCAAGGCATAATCAACTTCTTACCCAATCTGAAACACTCTGCTGACAGGCACAACATAATGAAGTAGTAAGACTTCTTTGACTCCATTATCCCATGTGGCAAACTCTAGCCATTTTGTTGCAACCCTCCCTCCCTCTTGTCATTGTCCACCCTGCTATGATTCCCCATTTCACAGCAAACCCAAGGCTGAGCTCCAACAAGGGGACTGCAATCAAAAGCACATACACCTTAACCATGTATGCACGTTTGTGTATGCACACTTCTTCACCTGCACATGCCCAAACCTGGTCAGGCTACATTCAGGAAACTCAAGGGGGAGCTACATTATCAGAAAAGAAATAAGTTCTTTCAGCCCCTGGGAAAATCTGAATCCAGGCTCTGGACAACCAGTCAGGAAGATGCCTAATCAAAAATTGGGGAATGGGCAGGGCAAGGCAGTGGGAGTTATGAGACAGAATGTATGACACCTTACTGGTTTAAAAGGCTGAGGTCCCCTAGACTAGGGACAGCCATGTAGATTTCAAGACTAAAGTAGATCCTGCTTTACTGGGCCCCTGAGATGCACCAATTTAGCATGCCATTGGGGTGGGAAATTTCTAGTCTTGCCATGAAGATTCAGTAAGATTTGCTGGTCTACTATAAATCACCCAAGCTCCCAACCTACCTTCTACCCACCTCTTTTGTAGACTGAAAATCCCCAATGGACAAGGGGTTCTTTTACATTTTTAATCCCAAGCAGCTGTGCCAAAAGACTCTGCTACCCTTGAGTCTCAATCAAAAAGACATTGTAAATATTGCTAAAATAAAACCCAGATTGTACTGGGCTCACAAGTATCATATTGTGAAGGTAGGGAAACTAGGATGAGCCAGATCAATGAAAAGTCAAATTTATTAAACCTGTTTCCCAAAGAATTAGCCTCTTCCTTCTTTAACAGGGGCTTCAATGGGTTAATATTTGAGCTAGCATTAAGACACTGTTATACACCATGCTAGGTCCACTGTAAGACGCAGTTTTACCTCCATTTCTCTACCTTCCTGAAGGAGTCCTTGTCACCTAAGTCTCTAGTACAGTGGCAGGCCACCTAGTACCCTCCAGATATTTTCAACTTCAATGTCCATCAGACCCAGCCAGCATGGCCAACATCCAGGGGTGATGAGTGCTGTAACATTTGGAGGACACCAGATTGCCTACCCCACCAAATGCACACACCTCTCCCACTTCCTCCTGTGTTTAAAAGCTGTTTGCTTTTGAAAATAAAACAGGGAAGGAGCTTATTGAATAAAGGAGCTTTTCAGTAACATTGTCCTTTTTCCAGCAACACAGTGCAGAACTGCTCATTTCATTCAAACGTAGCAACATGCCTTTTAAACTTTTAAAACTCAGATTAAAAGTAGCAGAGAATAGGCTTATAGTAACATTCAGAAACAAAAAAGAGCAGCCACTGGGAAAGACTTGAATATTTACACATTTTGAGGAAATGCAGCATAAAAGCAGAGCTAGCCAAGCAATTTTAGAAGTAAAGAAAGTGAATGATAGAAATTCAGGTCAGAAAACCATGCTGTTTATTACATACATGCAACTTGTCACATAAAGTCTGATTTCCTGCCAACATACAAAAATGTCTATGTATCTCCTGAAGTGACAATGGGAAAGAGAGCTGGTTTCTTCAGGCAGTTATCTGCTGCATAACTCACTGTCTTTTCCCATGTTGTGATAATGTTGGTGGGACTGTGATCCGTGGCTTGGCAGAGGCAAACATTCCAGCAAAGGGCCTCCACTTACCTTGAATTCACCTCCAAGTCAGGGGGAAGAAGGGAGGGAACAGCAACAGACTTCTGCACAGAGCTGTGGCTTTATAAAGACTTTTATTTGGAATGAAAATATAGATATCAGTCCTGAACAGTTCTTCCTCCCTCCCTGCCCCAACCACTTTAATTTAGTTAGAAACTGCTTCACTTTGAGGGCTGGAGAGGGACAGAGGAAGTGGGGGAGAGAAAGAGAAGGAGAGTGTGGTCCCAGAGGCAACAGGCTTTGGACCGTGACTGGGTGGCAGGTTTTCTTTGAGTCAGGGCCCACTGGTCATCTCTGTGGTCTTGTCGCAAAAATGAGATTCAGAAGAGGAAGCAGAAGAACCCTCAACAAACTCTTAGTGGTCCTAGCAAGGGAAAGGAGGTGAGAAGAGGCATGACCACACCCCAGCACTGAATCACAGGAGGCACTAGCTTCTATTAATCAAACCCACCTGTCCCAAGAGATTGGGAAGGACGATGCCAGCCTTCTCCCAAGTGGAGGGCACCAGCATAGCAGACTGAGCCATCAGCCAGTCCCGATCCCCACTGGGAGGACATGGAGGCCAACCACAACCACGGAAATGGGACAGCATACAAGGATCCTGATGAATAAGGCAAAGGGGCAGATGTGGGGAGACCAGCACATTGCCCCTTGGGTAGTAGGGAGTGCAAGGGTAACCACAGGAAAAGAAGATTTGGTCCCAGACAAAACCCAAGGAAACATTCCCAGTAGCAGCAAGAAAGGACAATGTCCCTGTCTCACACCACAGGGCATAGAAGATGAGGCAGTGTGAAGGGATTACTGGCAGCTCAAAAAAGAAAAAAGGGTGAAGCAGGAATGAAGATCCATGATGAGGTCTCCTCCTCCATGGCAGGCAAGGCCCCTAGACATCACCATTCTCGATGCGGCTCAACTGCTCCTCTAGCCGTGCGATGCGCTCACCCTGTGCAGCCACAAGCGCTCGCAGGGATGCCACCTCGTGCAGTACCTCTTCTGTAATCTGTCCTCCATCCTACAAATGGGAAAGTGGGGTCATGCTTCTCTTTCAACAGCCCCATAACTCCAGCTGCTCAGCTGAAATCAACCTATGCTTTTATACTTCTGGAATAAGTATACAGGCAGAGGAAAAGCTTGAGAATGTTATATCTTTGGGCTACAACTGGCAAAATTCCCCCAACCCATTGCAGCCAGATTCAAGCTCAAAGGTAAACACTCCCACAACACTGATAGAGGGAGAAGAAATGAAGAAAGCCATGCTGGCAAAGGCTTCTAAACTTGATCAACACAATTGTGTACACTGATTCCTACCTGAATCGTATACAAACCACAGGAAGGAAAGAAGCTAGTGTTATATCTTCAAACAAAAGGCACCTCATCAAACTTGCTTATTTTACATAAGATGCCCCGTCTCCCAAGAGCCTGGTTTAGAAGGCTTTGGTGTCAAAACCTCCAAGCTTAGTTTGGTGTATGAAGTAAGGGCACCTACGCAGGGTGTTAGAGGTCCACACTCTGAACCACAGAAGCCTAAACCCACCCTCTTTCAAGCAACTGAAATTGCATCACTTTTCCATTCATAGCCACCATATGCTAGAAACTTGCTTTTCTAGAAACAAAGGGCCAGGGGAACATAAAGAGGAAGCAGTACACAGGCAAGAAGCATATGCAAGAACCCTGCCCAAAATGCAACACTCTACATTGCTTCCAACTCCTTGTACTTGGTGCTGCTTCTCTACTTTTTCTTCCACCTTCACTTTCAACCTCTCTGCAACCTCCTGTTTTCCACCCATACTTGGAAACTCTTCCCCTCCAATTCTGTGCCATGGATTGGCATTGCACATACCCCACTGGCAGCACTGATGCTAACGACAGGTGTGGCAGCAGACTGAGACATGGCACTGGGGTGTGTGGCACTCAGTCCGGCACTGGGGGTGGCAGCAGGGCGGCTTTCGTGCAATAAGCTCCTCCGGTTGACTTTGAAGTCCCGTTGCTTTGTGGGCACATAGGCTTCCCGCAGTGAGATCAGGATGGGAGCTGCAGTCTTGCCTGCCACCCACTCCTCTGCTTCCATGGCCGCTTCAGGCCCAGCTGTGTCAGGATACAAGTCGTCTTGGAACAGATCGGACTGCAAAGAGATGGGAGAGTTAGCACATGGGCTGCCATGGATTCCTGGCAGAGCGTGGGAAAAGTTAGGGTTTTGGACTACGACTCCCAGAATCCCCTACGCAGGATCGCTAAGAGTTGTAGTCCAAAAAAGTAACTTTCCCAAGCTCTGCTCCCTTTCAGTGGACTCCACTCTTCTTCCTGCAAAACATACAAGGTGAGCTACCAACAAATTTGCAAGGAACTTAGTATTCACTCTTTTGGCCAGCTTGAGCTAAAACTGCCGGGAGACCATGGGTGTTCAAGAAGAGACTTGTTCTGCACATATAGATACCAAGGTTTGAGTCCTGCATTTCAAGTGTTAAGGCTAGGAAGGACCCTCCTCCCTAGGAGACCATGAAACACCAATTGAGCAGGAGGAGGACAGCGCTGATGGGACTATAGGCTCAAGATCAATGTAGGATTAAAAAGCAAACACGTACACACAGCATATACCTTATCCAGAAATCTGCAATACCCTAAAAACCAAAATTGTCCACATGGGTGGCTGAGATAGTGACACCTTTGCTTTCTGGTGGTTCAATGTACACAAACTTTGTTTCATGCACAAAATAATTAAAAATATTGTGTATCAAATTACCTTCAGGCTACATATATATGAAGCGTATATGAAACAAATGAATTTCATGTTTAGCCTTGGGTCCCATCTCCAAGATATCTCATTATGTATATGCAAATACGCCAACCCCCCCCCTCCAAAAAAAAGTCTGAAATCCAAAACACTTCTGGTCCCAACAATTTCAAATAAGGGATACTCAACCTGCGTTTTCACTCTCCAGTGTTTAAAACCTTGGGCAAATTAGAAACTGTCTCTCCTACTCAAAAGCATTTCATTTTTCTTCCTAGTGGTGACACAAGATCTCCTGCCAGAAATGGGAGGACATGCCTCAGCTGGTCTGAGGGGGTAATTCCCTAGAGAGAGGCTTTGTGGCCATGGCACTCTTCTACTGTGATGAAACTGGGAAACACATTCAGGGCACAATTCTGTGTTTCAAGTTCAAAAAATCCCAACATCGGTCTTCAAAAGGGGTGAGGAAGTGGATGGAAAATAAAGCACACCCATTGCCAAGATGGCTAGGAAAACTGTGATACCAAGCCAATATCCCTAGAAGAATAAAATAGCTAAATGAGCGCTGGTGTGCATATTCAAGAACCTTCATATTCAGGAAACTTAAACTCAACCCTTGTATCCACTTTGAAGGGGGCCAAGGAAAGCATAATATACTTTATAATCAGCATTTGAAGTAAGCCTATCAAATGTTATACTTTAAGCAGCATATCCTGTGTTTGCTATATCTTGTATATACTCGTCTATAAATCGACCTCATGTATAAGAAGCTGTCTAAACGGCGAAAATACTCTTCACAGAATGTGAGGAGAACACGAGATGTCTTAATGGCATCCCACATCGTTTCACCATATTTGGAAAGAGGGGGGCCAAAAACTCTGAAGAAGAAGCCTTTGTGGCTTTTCCCGGAGTTTTTATAAAACTTTATAACATTTATAAAAAATTTAGAAGGGGTGTGTGTGTGCATTCCTACTTGTTGGGATAAGCAACACAAATTGATTCACTTTCCCATACAAGCGGAAGCCCAAAGATGACTGGCTCAACAAGTGTGGGGGATGGGGTTGCTAACAAGGCAAATGCCCAGAGCTGCCATGTTGGACTTTCGCCTTGGTGAGCAAGCACTAAGGCAATAAAATGGAGTGTTGTGGGTTTTAAAAAAATTTTTTTTAAGGCAAAATATCGATCTATCACACACTGGGAATAGTTTTTGTTTGTTTTTTAAGTACGACAGCAGCAAATTGCTGTAAGTAAAAATGTGAGTAACTCACTCATGGCTGCCATTTTGATTTGCAGGCATTCAAAGCTTATGTCTGCAAAAATACCATTAAGATAAATCATAGCTTCTGCAAATTGCCATTACTGTGGAGCAATCTGCTTATTTTTCCCTTGTACAGAGAAGCCCTCAGTCGAGGGCAGGTTTTAGGGCCAAAGTTGTGAATTTTGCTATGACCTGTGGATAGGTTGAGGGTAAAACTTAGGGGTATGTAACCAACAAATTATTTCCTCTCCTTTTAAAAATGCATAGAAGGAACATACTTAGGAAAACTGAAGAGGAGAGGATCTATCCCAAAATAGAACAGGGGTGGGTGGGTATAAATTGCATTGCTAATATTAAATGTCTACATCTATACAAAAGACAGATAGGGAAAGGAATATAAATGAGGAAAAGAATGTGAACCTGCACACCCGCCATTTTGGGCACTTGAGGTGGAGCAGTGGCAGCCATTTTAAAAAACGGCTTACTGCATAAGCCTCACTTTGCAAAGCTTGCAAAGAAACTGCCAAGCCTTGCGAGGTTTCTATAGTAAGCACCTGATAAAAATGGCCACCACCATTCCACTCTACCTCAAGCACCCAAAATGGCAGGGGCAAGAAAGCTCATTCAGTCGGCATCATGTGTTTCCAGCATTGACCCATGGATAAGTTGGCCCAGGTTTTGGGGGTTGATTTTTTTATCAACTTTTTTTCCATTTATACACAAGTATATATGGTACAATAATAATGCTGGACATTCTCAGTTCAAATCTTACCACAACAATGCTTTCTTTTAAGATGGACTGAAGGAAGGTAGATGATAGATTCATGGATGCAGGAAGATTTGAAATGAGGTCTTATATGTTTTAGTTTTCTATATATGATATAGAGACTGAATGTATGAATATATATTTCTCTCTCTCTCAAATTCAAAGACATAATTGTGTTAATATGAATCCCTATGCAAACAGATCTTGTAGCACCTTCAAGACTGAGAAAAAGAAATTGGTAGCATAAGCATTCATAGACTTAAGTCTACTTCATTAGATGCAAAGAGTGAAGTGCCTATTCTTGTTGTGTGTCTTCAAGTCATTTCTGACTTGTGGTGACCCTGTCACAGGGTCTGAGGGCTGAGGGTGTGTGACTCCCCTAAGGTCTCCTAGTGGGTTTTCAGGCCGAGTGGGGATTCAAACCCTGGTCTCCAGAGTCGCAGTCCAACACTCAAACCAATACGCTACGCTGGCTCCTTCCTCTCCCTCTCCCTATATTTTAACACTATTTTATACCACTTTCAGAATAAAAACTCCAGGCAATAAAAAACCTTTCAAGTCTAACTACTGACCAAGATTACAAAATGGTGGGGATAGTATACATAGGCAGTCTGATCATACTATGTAACTGCCAAATATTATTTCTAAATTCACATACAATGTGGAGCAGGGCTGGGTAACTACCCCAGGCCCAGAGGCTTCACACACACATTCACTGGACCTGGGATAACCACCCTCACCACACTGCCTGCAAAATGTTTTATTAAAAATGTTTTTTCTACAAATTGCTGAAACACACACACACACACCACTTAAGGGTGCCTGGAGCAATTTTACATGTTTTAAGGAGTATCTGGCTTGTTTTTAGGCCTTTACCTAGCCAGGAAGTGACCAGAATTTTCCAGTTTGGGGGGAAAGGCCACACTTTGGCCTAAACATGTCCAAGTCCCGTAAAAGTGAGACTGCTCCCCACAGATGCCACTGGGGCAGAGCTTCTTCTGCAATATTTTTGTTACTAAAAATTGAGAGTATAAGACCACTCTTGATCTTCTGCAGGTCACATGTAGCTAACACTTTTTCCACCCTTGAGGTAGAGTCCCAGTCCTGATTCAGCATGTAACAAAACAGACATACATATGAAGCCTGAGATCTTAACACTTTGATCCAGCAAGAAACTGGGAAATGAGGTCCTGCACAGGAAAGCCAAATTACCCTTTCAAATAGGCACAGCAACCTCTTCCTTGGTTTGTGGGGAATATAAGATCTGAGTGAGGCTGTATCAGGCATCCCAGTACGTTGCTGACTGAACAGAGCAGTAGCAATGGGTTTTGCTTCATGATTCTCACACAGAGCTATCATGCCAGGCCAAGGGCTTCTCTGCAGTCACATGTAAGTACACATATTCCTGCTCCCAAAAAGCAGCAAGTGAAAAAAATGTAACTAAACAGGAAAGGTAAGCTCATCCTTCCTGACAAGGACCCACCTTTCTTGGCACTGTCATGATAATGGGTTCACACTTGCGCTCATGGAGTTTGTAAAACCTAGAGAAACAGAAAGATTGGTAAAGAGAGAAGTGAGTTGGTAAAGCAAGAACAACAGAAAGCACGCAATCAGTTACTTGACCTCTGACTGCCAGCCATTTTGGCACCTGCAGCCTCCATCTCCTCCTACAGCTTACTGCAAATACCTGGCAATCTCACACTTGTTGACATCCAGACCCCGCTTAGGCATCCATCCCATGCCACGCTGTGGCTCTTTGCTTGTGAAAGTGTTCAGGAAGTGGATGTAGGGTGCTTCTGATGTGATCTCAAAGTATCTGATGCTTGAGTCTCCCTGGAACAAAACAGCTTTTATTGCAGCTGACAAAGGGCCCGGTTGTAGAGAACAGAGCATCAGGGCCCTTACACCAGAGGTGAGCAACTTTGGCAGGCCAGTGAAGACACACAGATTGGCAAAAATGCCAAACAATTCCAGAAGTGACTTGTAATGTACTCCTGGTTTTGAAAAATGGGTTGGTTTGTTTGTTTTGTTTTTAAATGTTATTGAATGCAGGGGTCCCTGCAATGCCTGGAGGTAATTCATCCTTTGGAGGGGGGTCAGAAAAAGCCAGTCTAAGGGACTTAGGAGGGCACGAGCCCAAAGGCCACACTGTGCCCACCCCTGTCTTAGATCTTGGCCTTGGCCTTGATTGTACTGGAAGTTCAGCCTATACAGAAAATACAGTTTCAAAGAAGTAGCTTAGGAGCTGAATCCACACTACACAAATAATCCAGTTTGAAACTGGATTATTCAGCATGATTCTTTCCTATTGAATCCTGGTATTTGTAGTTTTACAAGGTCTTTAGCCTTCTTTGCCCAAGAGTGCTGGTACCTCACCAAACTACAAATCCCAGGCTTCCATAGGAAAAAGCAATGGCAAATAATCCGTGGCAAATGTAGTGTGGATTCAGCCAGGGTCACCAAATAACTACTCAGAAAAGAACCCAACAGAAGTGGGAAAGAGTAAGAATGACCAACGCCATTTTCAGATGGGACATATGGCACCAAGAAACAGAACACCCCCTCCAGATGTCCCCACTAGCCACCCTATGAGAAAGCATACCTTGCCACAGACATAGACAACGTTGGTGTCAGGGTCATAGAAGGGCAGAAGGGCCCCATTGCTTGAGTCCAGCTCCTGCAATGCCATGGGCTCCTCTAGGTTCTCCTGCAACATACAGATAATGACACACAAAGAAGAACAAAGATGCACATTACCGCAAGGGTGGGGAAAAAACGTTTCAGCCCAAGGGCTCTGTTCTAAACTTGGGAAGTTTCAGGTGCCCTATTGGGGATGGTCATGGATAAGAGCATGGGCGAGGGGGCAAAGCAAAGTGCATTGGATCAAATGTCATTCTTATCAGTGTGAACATTTACATGCCAGTCACACAAAAGCAGTACTCAGTTCTATGCCTCGATAATCAAGGAAAGCCCCAATGTAACAGCATCATTTCAGGCTGCAAACCAGAGTCAAACAGCTCCAGGCAATAGCTTCCTAGGCTTTAAAGAGACTCTTTTCTTTTATAGAATCATAGAGTTGGAAGTGGCCACATGGGCCATCAAGTCCAACCCCCTGCTCAGTGTAAGATCTCTAGCTAAAGCATCCCCAGCAGGCAGCTAACCACCTCTTTTTGAAGATGTCCAGAAAAGGAGACCCCACCATCTTTACCTCTCTATGCATGTGGTTCTACTGCCAGACCACTCTTACTGTCAAGAAGATCCTTCTAATATTCAAAATCTACCCTTCTGTAACTTCAAACCATTACACCTGATCCTACCCTCAAGGGCAAGAGAGAACAGGCCTGCCCCCTCCTCTCCGTGACAGCTCTTGAATAAGTTAAGAGTGCAATCATGTCACCCCTCAGTCTTCTCTTCACCAATCTGAACATGCCCAGCTCTTTACAACCTTTCCTCATATGTTTCTCATACCTCTTATTATCCTTGCTGTCCTTCTCTGAACCTGCTCCAACTTGTCTATATCCTTCTTAAAATGAGGTGCCCAGAACTGAACACAGTACTCCAGATGAGGCCTGACCAGCAAATAATATAATGCAACTATTACTTTCCTCAAATGGAAACTATGCTTCTATTAATGCAGGCTAAAATAGCATTCACCTTCTTTGCTGCAGCATTACACTGCTGGCTCATGTTCAACTTATGATCCTAAGGTCTTTTTTTGCATTTTGTACTGCTGAACCATGTATTCTCCATCCTATACCTGTGCATTTGGTTTTTGTGGCCTAAATGTAGAATTTTATCTCTACTGAATTTCATTTTATTAATTTCTGTCCAATTTTCTAATTTATCTAGGTCCTTTTGAATTCTGTTCCTCTCTTCCAATGTGTTAGCCACCCATTCCAGTTTTGTGTCATCTGCAAACTTGATAAGGATTCCCTCCACCTCATCATCTAAGTCAATAAAAATATTGAAGAGTAATGGCCCTAGAATAGAATGCTGAAGCACTCTATTCCCCCTTCCAGTCTGAAGCACAGCCATTGATGATGACTCTTTGAGCATGGTTTTCCAACCAATTATGGATCCACCTGACAGTGTCCCCATCTATTCCACATTTAATCAGTTTGCTACACCTCTAATATTTTTCCTGGTATTGCGGTCAGGCTCACTACCCTGTAGTTTCCTGGATCTTCTTTTTTATCTTTTTTGAAGAGAGGGACAATTGCTATTCAGAAATAGGAGCAGAAGAATCTCATGGCTAGTTTGGGAACCAACATGGGCCACATCCAAGCCAGAGGTTTCTCATCCTTGCTTTCTAGCCACTTTCAGGCAGTATACGCTGTACCCTCTTTGTCACATATAGACAGATAACCATAATGCCAGTTGGCCCAGCCAACCCACTATCCATTATTCTAGATCATGGGAGAAATCACACATGTACACACAGAGCAGAGGTTTTCTATCTTCAGCCATTCCCTCTGGCCTCCATGCATGGATGATGCATGGCAATATCACATGAAGGGCAGCCCTGCCCTTGTTCTCCAGATGATTACACTTGCATCAATACAATCTGAAGAGGACACTAGCACTGAAGTCATTCTTTAAGCCACGCCCATTCTCTTCAAACACAGTTGCCAAGAGAACCATTCCACTGCAAGTAGGGAAAGAGAATGTAATTATACCACTTCCTCCCCACAGTGGAATGGCAGGAAGAGTCTATTCCTCAGGAACAGCGTGAGAGATTTGCTTACATACTTAATTGTGGGCCCCTTCCTGCAGAATAAAGTGCCTCTTAGGATTCCAGCCAAACTTCCCACTCACCGGGTCCCAGAGCGCCAGTTGCCGTTCACTCATCCGGCTGAAGCCTGTGGTAAAGATCTTTCCATCAGCCAAGAAAATGGCCCGCATGGGCCGTGCTCCCTCATGGGCTCTCTCCTTTTCCTGTAGAGTAAAATGGATACACATGAGGTGAAGCAGGCTCCCTGAGCAGCACAGATTTCCCACAGGGCTTTGCTTCAGTATCTATCACACTACAAGATAGTGTAGGATGGGGACCGCACAGAGGAAGTGGCTGTGGAGGAGAGGGTCACTTCACGGACACAGGAAGTAGACAGCTGGAGGAATGTCACACACAGAACAAGAAAATCCAGGGATTCTTCCAGCAGCTTGCAGCTACAGAATCGATTCGAAGCCCTTTCCCTTATCAAGGACAACGAGGAAGAACAGCATGGACAGACTTCAGGGGTAGAGCAGGGGATCTTGAGAGGACCACCGCAAGGAACAGCAGCTGCGAAGCCTCAGCGGAGGCGCGTGGTGGTGGTGGGGGACTCCTTGCTGAGGGGTACAGAAGCAGTGGTATGTGGGCCTGACAAGATGACTCGGGAGGTGTGTTGTCTCCCTGGGGCAAAGATCTGTGATGTGACCGAGAGGCTGACAAGACTCGTCAAGCCTACGGATCATTACCCCTTCCTTTTGGTCCATGTGGGAACCAATGATACTGCAAGGCACAGCTTTCCCAAGATCAGAAGAGATTATGAGGCCCTGGGGAGGAAGCTGAAAGAAATGAACGCACAGGTGGTCATCTCGTCTCTTCTGCCAGTTGAAGGGCATGGTCCAAGAAGGGAGAGGAAAATAGCCGACGTAAACAACTGGCTCCGTAGATGGTGTCGCCGAGAACAAATTGGATTCTTGGATCATGGACTGCGCTTCCATGCGGGGGGACTTCTGGCAAGAGATGGGGTGCATCTTACAACAGTTGGAAGAAACATTTTTGCCAACAGTCTCAAGAATTTGATCAGGAGGGCTTTAAACTGAGTCAAATGGGGGAGGGAGACAGTATTCTGGAAGGCAAAAGGGCTGGAGAAAATAGTCAAACTGTCATAGAGGGAACAAGGCAAACAGCGCAAGGACCCAACAGTGGGAGGCAAAAAAACTTGCACAGGGAGCAAGTAAAGGGAACACATGGTCTCAGATGTCTCTACACTAATGCACAGAGCATGGGAAATAAGCAAGATGAACTTGAACTCCTTGCACTACAAAACAAATATGACATAATAGGCGTTACTGAAACCTGGTGGGACGAGTCTCATGATTGGAATGTAGGAATAGAGGGGTATAACCTTTATAGGAGAAACAGGCCAAACAGGAAAGGAGGAGGAATAGCATTATATGTCAGGGATATTTACACCAGTGAAGTGATCCATGACATCAATACTGGAAGCCAGGTGGAGAGCATCTGGATAAAAATTAAAGGGGAGGGAAACAACAGGGATGTTATTGTGGGACTCTACTACAGACCCCCAAATCAGACGGAGGAATTGGATGTTGCCTTTCTAGAACAGATGAACATACATGCAGAAAGGAGAGATGTAGTAGTGATGGGTGACTTCAACTATCCTGATATTTGCTGGCAATCTAACTCAGCCAAAACTACAAGGTCTAGCAAATTCCTTACATGCCTGGAAGACAATTTCATGGTCCAAAAGGTGGAAGAGGCAACAAGGGGGTCAGCTATTTTAGATCTGATCCTAACCAACAGAGACGACCTTGTTAATGGGGTGCAAGTGGTGGGATCCTTAGGTGAGAGTGATCATGTTCTCCTGGAGTTTGTTATACAATGGAAAGGAGAAGCCAGGCATAGTCAGACACGCATTCTTGACTTTAGGAGAGCTGATTTCAATAAACTCAGGGAAATACTGGGGATGATCCCATGGTCAAGAATACTAAAAGAGAAGGGACCTCAAGACGGATGGGACTTTCTCAAAAGGGAGATACTGAAGGCACAATTTCAAACAGTACCATTGAGGAAGAAAAATGGGAGGTGTCTCAAGAAACCAGGATGGATGACTAAAGAACTTTCAATGGAGCTAAGTTTTAAACGGAACATGTATAGGAAATGGAAAAGGGGGGAAATCACCAAAGAAGAATTCAAACAGATAGCGAACACGTGTAGGACTAAAGTCAGAAAAGCTAAAGCACAGAATGAGCTCAGGCTTGCTAGGGAGGTTAAGAACAATAAAAAGGGTTTTTTTGGGTATGTCCGCAGCAAAAGGAGGAAGAAGGAAATGATAGGGCCGCTACGTGGAGAAGATGGCAAAATGCTAACAGGGGACAGAGAAAAGGCAGAATTACTCAACACCTTCTTTGCCTCAGTGTTTTCAGAAAAGGAAAAGGAGGACCAACCTGAGGAGAATGGAACAGAGGACACAATAGGGGAAATCCAGCTCAAAATAAGTAAAGAGGTAGTACAGGAAGACCTTCTTAATCTAAATGAATTTAAATCTCCAGGACCAGATGAACTACATCCAAGAGTATTAAAAGAGCTGGCAAATATAATCTCAGAGCCAATGGCAATAATATTTGAAAACTCCTGGAGAACAGGAGAAGTCCCAGCAGACTGGAGGAGGGCAAACGTTGTTCCCATCTTCAAAAAGGGGAAAAAAGAGGATCCCAACAACTATCGTCCAGTTAGTCTGACATCAATACCAGGGAAGATTCTAGAACAGATCATTAAACAGAGAGTCTGTGAACATTTAGAAGGCAATGCCATAATCACAAAAAGTCAGCATGGGTTTCAGAGAAACAAGTCATGCCAGACTAATCTGATCTCTTTTTTTGATAAAGTTACCAGCTTGGTAGATGAAGGGAATGCTGTGGACATTGCATACCTTGATTTCAGTAAGGCCTTTGACAAGGTTCCCCATGACATTCTTGCAAACAAGCTTGTAAAATGTGGGCTAGACAAAGTTAACTGTTCAATGGATTTGTAATTGGTTGACCGGCCGAACCCAAAGGGTGCTCAGCAGTGGCTCCTCTTCGTCTTGGAAAGATGTGACCAGTGGGGTGCCACAGGGTTCTGTCCTGGGCCCAGTGCTATTCAACATCTTTATCAATGACTTAGATGAGGGAATTAGGGGCATACTTATCAAATTTGCAGATGACACCAAATTGGGAGGAGTAGCTAATACCCTAGAGGACAGGATCAAAATTCAGAATGACCTGGATAGACTGGAGAGCTGGGCCAAAGCTAACAAAATGAAATTCAATACGGAGAAATGTAAAGTACTGCATTTAGGGCGGAAAAATGAAATGCATAAATATAGGATGGGAGAGACCTGGCTGAATGAGACTACGTGCGAAAGGGATCTAGGAGTCCTAGTAGACCACAAGTTGAACATGAGCCAACAGTGTGATGCGGCAGCTAAAAAGGCCAATGCAATTTTGGGCTGTATCAATAGAAGTATAGTGTCTAGATCAAGGGAAGTAATAGTGCCACTCTATTCTGCCTTGGTCAGACCTCACTTAGAATATTGTGTCCAGTTCTGGGCACCACAATTCAGAAAGGATATTGACAAATTGGAGCGTGTCCAGAGAAGGGCAACTAAAATGGTGAAAGGTCTGGAAACCATGCCTTATGAGGAGAGACTTAGGGAGCTGGGTATGTTTAGCCTGGAAAAAAGACGGTTTAGAGGCGATATGATAGCCCTGTTTAAGTATTTGAAGGGATGTCACGCTGAGGATGGAGCAGGCTTGTTTTCTGCTGCTCCAGAGACTGGAACACGGAGCAATGGGTGCAAGCTCCAGGAACAGAGATTCCACCTCAACATGAGGAGGAACTTTTTGACAGTAAGAGCTGTTCGGCAGTGGAACACACTCCCTCGGAGCGTGGTGGGGTCTCCTTCCTTGGAGGTCTTTAAACAGAGGCTGGATGGCCATCTGTCGGGGATGCTTTGATTGTGATTTCCTGCGTGGCAGGGGGGGTTGGACTGGATGGCCCTTGTGGTCTCTTCCAACTCTGCAATTCTATGATTCTATGAAGATCCAAACTGGGTTACCTATTAAAAGAGGTGTCACTCACCACATTTTTCATACCCTCAAGAGTCAAGGATATTCTTGCCCAAAAAGGTTGCAACCATACATGCTAGACTTTCAGCACTCTTACAAGAAAAACAATAGTCCAAACAAGGTAGCTTGTGTGTAAAAGGTCCAGGACTCCATCCCTGGCACCCCCAGTTAAAATAAAGAAGACCTTCCAGTTGCATGGCTTGGAGAGTCTTTGAGAGTCACTGCTAGCCACAGTAGATAATATGGGACTAGATCAGATCAGAGCTGAGAAAAGTTACTTTTTGGTGACCCTGCTGGCTGGAGGATTCTGGAATTGTACAGTAGCATCCTCACATCTGCTGATTCGCCATCCGCTGATTCAATTATCCACAGATGGTGACAACAGGGGGAGTGGATGGGGGAGGGAGGGGCAGAGAAGAGATCTTGCCTCCCTCATCCCTTTGCCCCCAGGATCACTGGCCAGGATCGCTCCCAGGGCGGAAATGGTGACACGGGGGCAAAAGGAGGGGAGATCTCACCTCCCTCCTCCCTTTGCCCCTGGGATCGCTCCCGGGGCAAGAAATGGCGATGGGAGCATTCGTTATTATCTGCGGATTTCATTATCCGTGCGGGTCTCTGGAACCAATCTCCTGCAGATATGGGGGTCCTACTGTAGTTAAAACAAAACAAAACACTTTCCCCAGGTTTGGAACAATATGGAGAAAATGGTACAGTATGAATCAAGGACTGGCCAGAAGAAAGGTAACATTTGTTGAAGGAACACACAAAATATCTTATTTCCTTTCAGAAACATCAGCTGTAGGACAGGGAAGCAGGCTTGGGACCATGAGTATTATCGTCACATGCATACACTACAATCTACTGGAAAGTCTTAGTCCCAACCTCCAGAGCTGCTAACAGCCCCAGGAGGAAAGCTAACTTATAGAACTTTCCCTCTCAAGACCAAGAGAATGCATTTGCTAGACTAGGCCAACCATACAGATTCCCTTTTCAGCACCCGGGAAAGGACTATCAAATGCAATCTCCTCCTCCTCACCCACACTCCAGAATTACAGGCATATGCCCAAACACATGTAGGCACATATGTATTTATATTATACAAATCGGGGGTGGGGGGTGGGATACAAAAAATTAATAATTAATAATAATGTGTATATGATATTCTTCTCGCACTTACAGAGCACTCAAACAGCAATTAAGAACTACTGATACATAATTACAAAATTAAATACTAAAGTATACAACATAACTAGCTCTCAGCCAGTAGTGCCAGGCCACCCTAAAAACCACATCATGACTCTTCCTTTTTTGCCCTCCCTGTCTCCAATTTCAGTCACACTGACTAGCACTAGAAATAGGCCCTTTGAAGTGGTGGCCACATAACTGTGAAATTGCTGCTCAAGGGATATATATCTAGTTGACTCCATCACTACTAACATTTAAATAAGCCTGCCTTGAAAGGCTATTTATTTTGAGCTGCTTTTAGTTCTACATTTCTGTTTTGATGGCTGATTATTGCAACCTCTTCCATTATACCACCTATGGGGTGCAGTGCCATCAATACACAGACGCCACCCAGCTCTACCACTCCCTCCCCTCCCCCAATCCAAGGAGGCTGTCTTGATCCTAAACCAGTGTCTGTTATCAGTAGTGGACTAGATTAGGGCAAACACATTGAAACTTAGGAGATTTTCAGACAACACTGTTATAGTGTTACTATTCCACTTTATTTGCTATGGCTGCCCCCTGTTGAATCCTGGGATTTTCAGTTTAGGAAGGGGCATTTACAACTCTCAGCCAGAGATTTTAGGCCTCACTAAACTACAAACCCCAGAATTCCACAGGAGGAAGCCAGAGCAGTTAAAATGGAATAGTAACACTATAACAGCGTAGTCTGAAAATCTCCTTAATTCATACAAAACAGAAGTGCTCCTGGTCAGGTGAAAGGCAGATCAAGGAATAGAGATTCAGCCCATGTTAGACAGGGTTACACTCCTCTTGAAGATACAGGTCTGCAGCTTGGGTGTACTCTTTGATTCACCCTTAAGCCTGGAGGCTCAGGTCTCAGCAGTTACCAGGAGTGCCTTTACACAGTTAAAGCTCATGCAACAACTGTGCCTGTTCCTTGAGACATTGGATCTGGCCGCAGTGACACACATCTTAGTTATATCCTGTTCGCATTAGTGTAAAACACTATATGGGGGACTTCCTTTGAAGAGTGTTCGGAAGCTTCAGCTGGTTCAAAGAGCTACAGCCAGATTTTTTAACTGGAGCTGACTACCGGAAACACACAACTCTGCTGTTGCAACAGCTCCACTGGCTGCCAGTTTGTTTCTAACCACAATCTGAAATTTAAAGGTTTTGACCTTTAAAGTCCTATACGACTCAGATCCAGGTTATCTGAAGGGCCATAGTCTCCCTTATCTGTGTTTTCAGGTCTACTGAGGAGGCCATTCTTTTTGTCAACCACCTTTACAGGTATGTCTAGTGGTAACACAGAAGAGGGTCTTCTCAACGACTGCTCTTAGGCTCTGGAACTCCCTTCCGAGAGGGGTTAGACTAGCACCCTCCCTGCTATTTTTCTGCAAACAGGTTAAGACTTTTTAAAAACTCAGCCAGCCTTTGAAGGCTGACTGTTCATAGAGCCTGGGAGCCTGCAGAATTGTGCTGTACTGTCTATGTTTTGTTTATTTGTCATTTTTAAGAGTTATATTTTTAAACAGTTTTAATTTTATGGTAGTTTAATTATATTTTTAACTTTTGTATTTGGTATAATTTTTAGCTATGTCTCTTTTAACTGTTGCAAGCCACTTTGAGTCCCAAACCAGGAAAAAGGTGGAATATAAATAAATATGATAATAAAACCTCTGCTAAACTACTTGCTGCCATGTTGAGCTCCCTGGGGTGTGAAAAACTGAAAAGGCAACACATACCTCAGCTTTTCTCAAACTGACACCCTCCCAATGTCTATTGTCAAAATTTTTTGATTTTTCCAGAGTATATAACAATATATAAAACATTAAACTAGACAGGGCTACTACAGTAAGGAGTAAATGATGCATAAGAAATTGACAAACACATTCGTTCATTTAATGGGCTACAGGTATAATTAACTGTGTTAGCATAGTTGATAAAAGGGGAATCATTTTTCATAAAAAATTGCTAGCGTTATGGTCCAGATCTCAAAAAGCATATGTAAAATGTCAACTTAGCCTTAAGGACTGAGTGCCACACTCTGAACACCCAGTGAGAGAGAGAAAAAATTATTCTCACTCTTCTATTTTAAAGCAATCACTCATTCATTAGGCCACTAAGCACAAGGGAACAATCGAGTTTTTATGCACAAAAGCAGCATTTGTTCCTATAAAGAGTGAAAGCAAACCCAAAGCTGAAACCCCATCTGCTTTTTGATTTCTAATAACATGTTAGTCATGAAAGGCCCCCACCACAAGCTGAAAGCTTGTGTGTAAAGCCACCACATGAAAACTGTATGATGTGCAGCCTTACTTTTTCTCCAGCATCTGAAATTTGCATCACTGTCATAATAACAGACTAGGGGTGGAAATCACACAGCCAAGGGGCCGCATGTGGCCCTTGGAAAGATCCAGTGCAGCCCTTGTGACCCAAACCAATTCCTCCCACCCCACCCCAGATTTCCACCTGAAGAAGATGTTCAGATTTGCATCAAGTCACTAAATAATGCTATTTGGAGGGGGGCTCATAAGAGCTGTCAACTGAAATACTATTAAGTTCAGGTGAGCCCATGAAACTCACCAACAGAGTACAAGAGCAAGGATTCAAATGAGGTGAGCTGGCAGCTGGCTTGAGACTGGACCAGAGGTCCCTCCCGATGTGCTTGGCTACAATTCACATCTTCTGCAACCAGCACAGCCGCTATGCTGAGTGTAAAAGAAAGAACACAAAGTAGCTACATTGGGTTAGACCAAGAGTCTATCTAGTCCAGTATTCTGGGCATACAGTGGTCATTCCCATTGCCTATGAGAAGACAAGACAGCAGGACATGACTGCAACTGTATTCTGCCACCCATGCACCCCAGAAACCAACAGAAAGGTGTGATATAAATAATTTTTTAAAAAAAAAATATGGCTCAATAAACCAAGATGTGTTCCTGGACATTACTGTCATCCCTCTACACATGCAGGTTAAGCATTCATGGATTTGATTATTCACAATTACTAAATATGTTCTCTCTAGGCATTTTTTAGGTCCTCCAGCATGATTCTATGGTATGCTTCCACCAGCAGTTGACCACTGGAGGACCTAGAGAGAACACTTCTGTAGGCATTTGTACATTCTCCAGCGTGATTCTATGGCCAGCTTCTGCTGGAAATTGACCATAGAATTGTGCCAGAGAACCTACAAAAGTGTTCTCTCAGGTTAAAAAATATAGCAGACCTATATTCATGGTTTCCCACTAGTGTGTGAGTCTTCTGCCCCAACCCTCATGACTATTGAGGGCCAACTGTACTTCTTTAACAACAACAACAACAACAAAAAATGGTACCAGAGGCAGAAATAACATAGAAGGAGTAGGGATAGGTTCCTACACTACAGAAAAGAAGGACAGTTCAACCTGTTTCAGCAAAGTTTTACTCAAAACTAACAATATGCACATGTGAAATGAACCAACCAGGTCAGGCAAGCCCTGCATAAGTAAACAAAAACATTTTGAAACTCCTAGAGACCACTTGAAAGTTGCTTCTGAAATGCATCTGACAAAATATTTTTCTTTCACCAGTCTCCATTTTTCTTATGGTTTCCATTTTGGTGGCCATATTTATAGATTTCTCCTTTTTTAACATTCTGGGGGGAGCTGGTGAGGTAGGCTTATCCACTTTCCCCTTTTCTTTCAGTTTTGCTGTTCACACACACAAGCTCAATAAGGGATTCTGAAGACAGCTGCCATTTACCATGCTCAAGGACATTTACCATGTCCTTGAGCAAGCAGGGATTACCAGCATTGAGGCCACGATATTGAGAACACAGCTGCCCTGGGCAGGGCATATTCCTAGGATGGAGGACCATCGCCTCCCAAAAATACTATTCTACGGTGAACTCGCCATGGGTCAGTGCAAGAGGGGTGCTCCAAAAAAACGATACAAAGACTCCCTGAAACAACATCTCAGGCTCGGCCAAACTGATCACCAACAATGGTCCGCCCTGGCCTCACATCATGAGGCATGGAGATGCACTATCCACAATGCTGCAGCCTTATTTGAGAACTCCCGCCGAACAAGTCTTGAAGAGAAACGACAACACAGAAAGAATCACAACCCGGAAACATCACCCAAGGAGACCTTCTGCTGTGCTTTCTGCAACCGGACTTGTCTATCTCAGATTGGCCTTTTTAGTCATCAGCGCTCTTGCAGAAAGCACGGGATGAGTCCTTCCTGAATCTTCATTTGTGAAGAAAAGCCAGAGAGAGAGTGTAAGCGGGCCCACACAACTACAATAGGACTGGTTACAGGAGAATCCCATTCTTTCCCAGCTTAAATGTTATTGCGTGGTTTACTGCAGACACACTACTATAACCTAATACCAAATATTCGTGCTAGTCCAGCCCTCCTTCACTATCTTCCCAGTGCCAATATTGCTATAAAAAAATCTTCTACCCGAACAGGATAAGGGGGAAAAAGTGTGAGCTGGGCAGATGTAAAAACACTTCGTAAAAAGGAGCTTATTTGTCAGAGGCTTTGTTAAGTGAGGAATGCCTGTAATGAAATCTGATGCTGGAAGTGATATATAGTCTTCCTAACTGGTAGCCACTCATAGCCCTGACCTTCACAAATTTATCTAATCTTCTTTTAAAGCCATCTAAGTTGGCAGTCATCACAAGATTTCATCGCAGGGAATTCCACAGTTTAAATTATGTGCACTGTGACTTATTTTTATCTGTTCTCAAACTCCCATCACTCAGCTTCAGTGGATGGCCCTAGCTTGTTGTATTAAGAGATGGAGAAAAGCTTCTGCCTGTCCCCTTGTCTTCATACCATGCATAATTGTATACACTACTACCCCAACGCTTCCCCCTACACACCATTCCCTAAGCTTAACGGTCTCAGGTGTTGTTTCCTCACAGGGGAGTTGCCCCAACCCCTTGATCATCTTGACTCCCCCTATTCTACATCTTTTTCAGATCATTGAGTTGTAGTCCACCACATTTGGACAGGACAGATTGATTTAAATCAATTGGGTTATATAAATGATTCCAATCACCATAAAAAAGCCCAGATTTAAACCACTGATTTCATTAAAATTTCTCTTGACACTTCTTCACATGCAAATCTAATCATTAAAACACATTAATTTGCAACCCAACAGAGCACTTTGTAATTACAAAGATAGTAATTTTTTTGGATAATTAATGCAGGAAACAGTAGTTCTTCGTGTAATAATTGCCCATGTCTAGCTCCAGCTGCTGTCTCAGTACATTAGACAGAATAAAGTGTAAAGTACTTACATAAACATAACACTTAGGCTGAAATTAAATTGTTAGTCCTTACTAGAGTGAGACCCACTGAATCAGTGGGAAATTGATGAATCAGCACA
The DNA here is from genome assembly GCA_030847615.1 of Gambelia wislizenii. Lineage (NCBI taxonomy): Eukaryota > Metazoa > Chordata > Lepidosauria > Squamata > Crotaphytidae > Gambelia > Gambelia wislizenii. The sequence continues at coordinate 337,547,877 of JAUMIR010000001.1, read as the reverse complement.
AGTTCAATAGGTCTACTCAAGTTGGAATGAACAAGTGGATCCAGGGCGTAGTTTATTAAAGTACTGTAAACCAAATGTTTCACAGTTGCTATTGCAGCACTGCTGGCTGATGGTTGTCCTGAAAATATTCATGAATACTTCTATAGCCCATACTCACCTGTCTGTGGGCTTCTAGGTGTTTTATATGCATATTAGACCTAGGAAAGTCCCCTAGAGGATCAGAGGACAGCAGACACCAAAGATACTAGGAAGCCAAATGGATGGAGCTGGTGGTAGCTATTGGACTGGGCACCCAAAGGCCAGAGCTTAAACCACCTGGCCACCACATTATTCTATTAAAATGATTTTTAATGACACAGTACCTCCAGAAATCATATATTGGTGCAAGTGGGTCTTATGCTGGCATATGCCATTTACAGCATTCATGCCAATGCATGTAAATGTGGTGTTGTTGTATGCCTTCAAGTCATTTCTGACTTATAACAACCCTAAAGTGAACCCATCACAAGGTTTTTTTGGCAAGACCTGCTCGGAGAGGGGTTTTCTTGGCAAGATTTGCTCAGAGAGGTTTTTGCTTTTGTCTTCCTCTGAGCCTGAGAGAGTGTGACTTGTCCAGGGTCAGCCAGTGGGTTTCCATGGCTGTGCAGGGATTTGAACCCTAGTCTCCAGAGTCATAGTCCAATGCTAAAAGCACTACACCATGCTGGCCAGATACATTATTTCATTTTTATGAGACTACAGTTAAAACTTTAGCTAACATACATGTGATGAGATTTAGTTTTATCTGTTATTTTTAAATGTAAGTCAAAAGAGAAATTTAGTATCTTATTTATGTTATTTTGTTTATTTAAAAAAAACTAATTCAACCTTTTAAGAACTGGTTTAAATTTTTATAGAAAACTTTTTTAAAAAAAAAAATTCTGATATATTATTTATCCACCCTGCATCTGGAGTCCCTGAGGATTAAGAAAACTTTACATCCCATCACCATTAATAATTTCTGTCATCTGCCTCCCCCAAAGCCCCCAGAACAAGCCTATCTTCATTTTTTTTTCCCAGTTGCCAAACCAACCAACCAGGTCAGCAGACAGGGGGAAAGGGATAGGTTTGGCCTCAGAAACTGAAATACTTTGCATTATACAGGCCTGGGACTGAAGCCAGCCACAAACAAGAGATTAGATATAGGAAAGCCAACCAAACTCACTGATGCAGAAAACATCAATTCAATAGAAATCACTCTCCCAATTCTACATACAAAGATGCTCCCTTATAAATAGTCACAAATGAAAACTGGGGGTTAAGCTGGAAATAAGTGGGATGCAATTTCACAAAAGGACTACAGAAATCCACCCAATATATTTTTTGGCTACTAACAGCATGGCCAGGTTCCTGCAAACTCTGGATATACAGCCAGAACTTGGAATTTTTTTTGGACTAGAGCTCCCAATAACCTTCCACCAGCCTGGCCGTATCTTAGGGAAAGCTTTAGGAAAGGAAGGAGCAGGGAGATAAGGCAAGGACAACATTGCTAAAGACCAAGAGGAATTCTGGAAAGGTTTCTAGCACCTTGTTCCTCTGTATCAGTGACAGAGAAGGCACTGCCCTGCAGCTGTCCTCTCATTAGTTATGCCAGCTGGGATTGATGGGAACTGCAGTCCAACAACCTCTGGAGAGCCACACATTCATGCAGTTTACTCTGCAGATCACCAGATCTCCCTACTTGCTATCCTAATGGAAAATGCATGCCTTCTTTCCTATATATATTTGCTAGTAGTCCAGTACTTCCAGCATAGAAAGGATGTCATTGTCTTTGGTTCCTAATGGGGAAGGGAGAGGTACACACACACACACACACACACACACACACACACAAATATATTTAATTTATTTGAACACAGGCATGCCTCAATACTACTCAAAATGTAATTATCAAACCTCACTAATCTGACTTGGAAGATACATTTGCCATAACCCAGCACCTCTTTTTAACACACATTCCACGTACATTCTTCCATTTTCCAGGATGTGGTTAAAAGTGAGCTTCTTCAAATACTATCTTTTAAGCACAACCCAAACCAAGGTAAATACCGCTGTGCATCAATGCCAGTGTTATAATGTAGGTCTCTGAACAATTGATCAACATGTTTGCTGCATAAAGATAAGCCCTGTGCAGAGCTATTTACACCAGAAGGCAAGTATGAGCTTGCAATCACCAAATTGCTGCAAGCTTAACACAGCTTGGGTCACAGACAGGCATGATCAATACTCAAGTGGCTAAGCCAGAAAAGCAAACAGAGAGGCACAAAGCACAGAGAGATAGTGCTGCTGAGATAACAGGATAAGGAGGACTCTCTGGGGCTCACAGATGTACACAGACAAGGTGGGCAACCTTTTGGACACATTGGCCTCCACTGGAACTGAATTTGGTACCACATTTTTGTAACTCCAAATTCTTCTTTTCTCTATGTAAACAAGGTGTGTGAGGGCATGCACCTTTTTTAAAAAAATTACACCCCCAGAATGCTACAGGAAGCACAATTCAAACACACACACAAAGGTGAGCAACTTCCATGCACGTGTAAGCAGATTATATGTAAACAGATAGCAATTTTGCCATCATCACAACAAATTCATTCACAGAGGGAGACCTTGGCTGGGGATACATCCAGTCGACAGAGCACGTTACCCACTTGTCCTGCAGAAACATCCCCAAAATATTAAGAACAGGGTCTTCAAAGGAGGCTTACAAAAGCGCAGCCTGCAGGCTGCATGTGGCCCCCAAACTCCAAGTCATCACACCGTCATCCCCATCCTGGAAATCTCCAGTAGTGCCAATTTCCTTAAAGTACCCTGAGCTGCCCTCAAGCCTGCCCTGACAAACCTGGAGGTCACAACTGGAACTGAGTTTTGATCAACATTTACAGCCCAAAATAGAGAGATGTGGCCTTCTGTAGGTGCCCCCAGTACACTTGTCCCTGCCCTGCTTTAAAACTATAGAAGTTACAACTGCCTTGTCAAACAGAGGTAATAACAAAAAAAAAGCAAGTATAACAGAGAAGAGACTCTTGCATAAATACCCAGCAGGTCAAAGACTATGCATATGATACCCAGGAAAACAGACTCTGTGCCAAAGAAATAGAGGTGGACACCTACCGCTACAACCTGCCCACGGCGGGGGTCAATGATGCGCACACTCTTGTCCTTGCAGGCTGAGCAAAACAGGCTGCCATCACGGTTCCAGCAGACATTATAGATGAGGTCAGGATGGAGATCGTCAAGACGGTAAAGTTCCTCAGTTGTGCCCACGTTCCACACAATGACCACATTGTCACAGCCTGAAAAAGGAAAGGGTTCACATTAAATCAGGTATACTCATGAAGTCCTGTCCCACTGAAATTCATAAACCTTGGCACCACCATTACTCCCATCCACAAAGCTTTGCGACTTCAAAGACTTTGCATCCTCTGCTATCACAGAGGGTACCTGCACTCAGAAGGACGTTGCGGGCTGTCGGATGCCAAGTGATGATGCCCACACGCTTGGAATGCCCTTCTAGAACCACCACTGGCTCAGTCAGAGGCAGCGTCAGCCCATTCTCTGGGATCTGCCATACCTGAGGAGAAAAATGGAAGTAAAATGAGACTCTCTTCCACTTTAATCCTCCCCTCCCCTCCACAAACCCCTCACTCATGCTCCACTCTTCCTGCTCTAAACATCTAACAGCACCCAGCCATCAACAGGGATACACACTTCCTTGAGCTTACTCCGTATTCAAGCATCTGTGTATCTTATGACCCTGACAGCCCATCATCCCACATTCTTCAGGTAGGCTCCTTCCTTCTAAGGATCTCAATAGAAAACACAAAAGCAAGGTGTGGCCCAGAGCAAAGGGGAAAAGAGACTGGTATAAAAACTTCCTAATGAAAACCTGGTCCTCTGAGAGTACAATTTGCAACTTAAAAGGCCTGAACTCTCACTGTGGGTGTACCTTAGGTGTTTTAAAAGGTATTTTGGGCACTCGTGCAATAAACCAAAGATCAGAGAGAAGTGGGATTCTCTCAAGTGCCACTTCTCTTCCTAAAAGCAATCAGTGTACAAGGTGAGGGCAGGGGCAGGGGGAAGGATTTCCTCCATTTCAAGGAATGGGGCTTGGGAGAGGCATCCTTTGGTATCTCCACGGGCCAGATTGGAGCCATCTGTAAGACAGACTAGGCTGTGAGCCAAAGGTCCCCCACCTCTGCAATAAAGCACCTCCTCCAGTACCTTCCTCCCCTTTCCAATACAATGGGAACATCACTCCTATTATGTAATGCCTCCAATTCATCACATACAAGGTTCTGCACACACTAGGATGGGGGTGGGATGGGGTGGGGTGGGGTGGGGAGGAGTGGAGGGGTAATCAAAATCATATGCCACATCATATAAAAGATGACCGCATCTCATGCCTTCACACACAGCCCCTTTTTCCACCTTCCCCTCACCATAATAGTACAATCCTCAGAGCCACTGGCAATGATGTTATCATTGTGTGGGCACCAATCGATGTCCAAAACAGGGCCTGTGTGTCCACATACTGTAGGGTAGGACTTATCGATGCGCCCAGTCTGGAGGGAATAACAAAGGAGAGAAGAACCAGTAAGGTTTTAAATGTCTGCTCACACAAAATTTTTATTTACCCCACCAGTATAACTCCTCTGTCCCTACTCACAGAAGCTATGTTTGCTAACACAGAGCAGAAGATGCAAGACAAATCTTTACAAATGTAGAGCCAATGTAGTGTAGTGGTTACAATGTAGGGCTGGGATTTGGGGAAATCCAGCCCTGCTGGATTTCAGTACCTACTAACACATAGAACTAATTGGATGAATTTGGGACAATCCCCCTTCTCAGGCTAACCTATCTCATGGGGTTGTTGTGAGGATAAAATGGGGAAGAGGAAATACATATTATGGTGCCTTTAACTCGCTGGTGGAAAGGCTGAATATAAATCTAATAGAATATAAAACTAATAAAAGAACTATCAGCCCTTGCAAATCTTCTCTATTCATATATTGAGAGTGGGCAACTGTGGTAGGTCTAGGGGGTCAGTCTTCTGCCCTTGGGACCCTCCAAGGTGATCAGAAGTCTATTTCTGATCTTAAAAAGCGGTTTTGTTTTGTTTTTTAATATAAAACAGGAGTGGGGCTAACCAGGGTGCTTAGGAAGCCTTAAAAGCTTACACAAGAGGCAATTCACCCTTTTTTGTGCAGAAGACAGGGTGGTACAGGAGCCTGTAGAAGCCAAGGGCCATAGAAACAGCCTTTGAGGGCTGCTTTAATCTCTTGGGCTGCTCCTTGCTCAACCCTGTCCTCCTCTGACCCTATACCTGCAATACACCCCTCACCTTTTGTAGCGGGAGCACCATGAAGGCCCCTCCTCCACTGGCCTCTATAATCACAGCAACAAACTTGGGGTTGACGGCACAAAAGGTGCTGTCCCAAGTGACCCGTGATACCCGGATGTCATCGTAGCACTGGTCGTTCTTGACGGGCTGCCCAAAGACGTGGCGGAATTTGCTCTGGCGGACAACTTTCCGGAAGGACATGACTGGGGAGACTTGGAAGAAAAACAAATCAAGGTCACACAAGTTGATTTGCAGGCATGCATTCAATGCAGTACACTCACTTAGGCAATGTTGTGAGGGGTGAGTCTCTTACCAAGGTGATTTCAATAGGGTGATAATTAATGCCAGAGCAATTTCACCCCACCAATGTAATTTTAATTCAGAAATGTGGAGAACAAATTCCAAGCTGAGGAGCCTGGCTAAATAGCTTCCTTAGATTAGGGATGGGGATAAAAATTCACATTGAGATTTTTTAATTGATTTACCCAATTCATGGTCTGCCTGCCTATCACAGAAAGTGTGTTCACCTCTTTCCATCTCCCATGATTAGAAGGAAACCATGAACATCAGATTCTTCCCTTTTCCTGTTCTGATTTATATGTAAGTCAATGCAAAATGACTACAGATCCATGCAAGTGAAAAATGCACATGAACATGCTTTTGTCAATGGGGAAAATGCATAAAAATGCTTACACTGAGAAAAAAGGTGTTAGAAAGGCATGCGTTTGGAAAAGTGTCTGCCTAAATATACACAAGTGTCCATGCAGGAAAGAGGTGGGAAGAAAGTGTGCACAATCCAATACAGAAGTTGGATAGGAGAAGAATGCTGATGGGTTTCTGAGAAACGGGAACAAAAAGAAACTGACCAATTTTCACATCCCAGATTGTAATTGGTTGAGGATGTTAATAAGTCTCACTTGCCTCTCAGCAGTCCCGGACACTCTTGATCCAACTTGGATCCCTCGGCATGCATCTCTCTTCCCTATATAACCCAAAATCTCTCTGAAGCACAGCTCTCAGCACCATTGTGCATTACATTTTGGGCCTCTGCTTGCATTTATACCCATACCTAGACTTTGTTTTTGCTTCACAGTCAGAAGCTAATCTTTTCTCCATTTGTTTCCATGGAGATGAAACAGTTGTGTACATGCTGATAACTAGTCCTAGCCTGGATTTCTGGCCACGTCAGAATTTGTGTTGCTTATGCCCTCTACCCACTATACACCTATCAAGCCCCACCTGATCTCTACTGCAGGGGCCAACCTCAATTCTTGTTGGAGTGGGGGGGGGGATTACATAGCAAAAGGGTGAATTCATGCCCTGTTCTCTAGCAAAAAATTCAGAATCTGGTACACAGGAACTAGTGCTCTCTAGCTGAGAATTCTAAATACCTCACCAAACTACAGATCCCAGGATTCCATAGAACAGAGTCACTGGCAGTTAAAGAGGAATCACAGTGCTATACTGTAACTGTGTCGTGTGTGCAAGAGCTACTAGGGTATTGAAGTACCACACACACACAACCCTATAACAAAATAAACAACTCACTCCAATACAAATTCCAGACTAGCTCATATTTAAAGAGGTTTAGGGAGAGGAGTTATGAATAATCATTAGTGCCCAACTCGTCCTCTGGTCAGTCTCCTGTTCCCTTCTGCTATCAGCCGCACCCAACTTTCACCCATCACAGCCAGGTGTGTGACTTGAGACTCGGAGTCCTCCTCTGGATGGTTCCTGTTACAATGCTTCACAACACTGAAGGAGTCAAGCGTGGGCCACCATATTCACTCTACTCCCAACCAGGAAACTCTGAGAGGGAAACGGGGACGGCTGGCGGGGGGGAGAGACGACCTGACTGGCCCCCTCCGCCTCAAGGAAACCCAGGACCCCCAAACCCGGGACGCTTGCGTCTTATTTGGGAGTTGGGGACACGAGGGAGAGGGGAAACGGAGCCGAGCAGAGGGGAGGAAACACTACTTTCGGAATTGGCTCCCCCAGCCAGCCAGCCAGCCAGCCACCCGAAAGGGGGAGAGCGAGCGAGCCGACCACGCCGAGGTGACTCCACCGGGAAGGGCTGCCGGATGCAAAGGGGACATTTCGCAACCGGACTTCTCGACCGACCGTCGGAAAAATCCGGACGCCCCACAAAAAACGGAGGTCTGGGGAGCTCGGTGGGATTTTCCTCCTCCATTTCCAACCCCCCCCCCAACGACGCCGCTTGGGGGGAAGCAAGGAGTTATATAACCTCCCCAAGCGGGAAGAAAGGGGCGGCCGAAGCTCAGCTCCAGGAGTTCCTGGCCTTGAGGAGTCGGTCCCCATTCACACAGGAAGGGGAAGCAGCCTCTGGGCAGGTGCAAAGCGCGGCTCCCCCCCCCGGGCCACCGGGGAAAGAGCCACAGCTCACGACGGCGAGGGAGGAGGGCGGCAGGCTGCTAGCTCAGCACCCACCGGTTAGGGAGGCACCGGCGCCGGGCAAGACCGGGATGTTGTTTCCCCCACCCAGCAGCGGGAGCAGGGCGGGACCCTCGCCCAGAAGGTGGGGGCGAAAGCGAGCCCTCCCGCCTGCCTCGCCCCCGGGTTGGCTTGGGGGTTTTCTTTCCCGCCCGGGAAGCAGCTCGGGGCCCCCTTCCCTCCCTCCCTCCCTCCCTCCTCGCGAGTAGGACTCGGTCGCCCATCTCCACTCACCCACCGGCTGGGGAGGAAAGGGGGACGCAGCAGCGGTAGCAGCAGCAGCAGCCTCTCCCTTGCGCGCTGCCCGGGGCGGTGCAAGCCGCTGGAGGAGGAGGCGGAGGCGGAGGCCCGGGCTGGGCTGGGCTCCGGGCGCCCACAGGAAATGACAGAGGCAGCGAGGCAGGCCGGGGAAGGAGTCTCGCTCCCGGCCGCCGCCCCGGGTTTGACCCGCCGGGAGGGAGGGAGGGAGGGAGAGAAAGGCCGGAGGGGTCGGGAGCGGGGCGCGGCGGCCGGACCGAGCCAGCCCACGGGGAGCAGCGGCGGCGGCGGCGAAAGGAGTACAGTTGTCCCTTCGGATTCGCCGGGGTTTGGTTCCAGGACCACCACCACCCCGTGGATACCAAAACCCGTGAATACTCAAGTCCCATGATATGCAATGGCATAGCAAAATGGTGTCAAATCAAGGTTTGCTTTTTGGATTATTATTTTTTTACGAATATTTTCAAGCCGTGAATACTTAAATCCGTGGACACCAAATCCGTGGATACGGAGGGACAACTGTACTGTGTGTAATTCGACGGCAAGGCAAGAAGACCCTGACCGGAGGAGCTCAGGACGGGACCTGGTTTGGGGCTGGCAGCAAGAATCACACGGCCCCAGGCTTGGGGTCATAGCCCCCACGTCCTGAAGTGGGCCCCCAGGCCAGGGGCTTTGGCGCCCCCCCCCCCTCACTGACTGCTAAAGTGAAGGGCAGCCAGATGCTCTGCTGTAGTGGCTCTTAACCTTAATCCCAGGGGTCCACAGTGTGCCCTCAGGGGGATCCTTGGAGGCCCTTTGGCCCACTTCCTCCCTGCAGTGGAGCAGCCACATGACAAGGGCAAAGGCTGGCTGGTTGGCTTGGCCTGCACATTGCCATTCAATCTGCTCCAGCCACAAACTTGCAGGAAGAAGCAGGAGAAATGCCTTCCCTCCCCCTCCAGTGCCTCTGAGGGAAGGTTGAATGGCTGGTGTAATTGTCTTGTTTTACTATCAGATTATTATCATTTTTGTTGTTATTATTATTGGGGTTTTAAATCTTGAATTAAATCTTGGGGGTCCATGGCAACAAAAAGGGTTTTTAAAGGGGTTTTTAAAGGGGTTCTGGTGTACAGGATTTCAGACAAAAATTAAAATAAGTGAGTTTAAATGACGACACCAAAGTATTATTTATATTTTTAAAAAACTAAATGGATTTGTGTAATAAAAACTTACTATAATAACAGGCCAGGGGGGGCTCCTAATCCCAGGCCCCCAGGCTAGAGCACTATCAGCAATGATGGACTGGCCAGGGTGTCAGCTTGCCCGATAGCAAGTGGGCCCCAGATGAAATCTGCCCCCTTAAACATTAGACACTATGTTAAAAATGTTAATGACTTTTTAGCAGCTTGAAAATATAATAAAAATTCTAATATTATTACTTTATGCGACTAAAATTGCCAGGCGGGAGGCGTCCGCCACATGTAGGGCATCCGTCCTCTCCAGACGAGGCCGATGGACCAGGACCCCGGTTGGATTTTGTCTCACGCAGAAGCTGGTGGTTAGACTGGGACCCCTGTGGGACGGAGGCCTGCGCTGGCAGGCAAGGCCCTCCACCATACATCCCCCAGGAAGAAAGGGGTTGCACCAATGCCAGCAGGTCCCCCTCCCCAGGAGGGCAGCAGTCCCTCCCTTCCCGGAGGAGTTGAGGCTCAGTAGACTGGGCTCCCCTCTGGTGGGCCCCCTTTGTCTGCTGTCAACCAATCTTTTTAGACGCAGTCTGCCACTGACTGTCAGCCCCCCTTGTGAGGGCCATGCTTGGATTGTAGGATTCTGCTCAAAAAGAGAGTGCCTTTAAGCATGTGCTGAGTGTATTTCATGCCCTGTTGTAAACTGCCTGTTAAAGGGAGTGTGAAGAGAGTTGGTATTGCTTGCTGAGGTCTCTCTTTTTCCCAGGGAGAGAGCTAGGCTTTGAACAAGAAGCCAGCAGTTGTCAACCTAAATCATTCCAGAGTGAGTTTAAGGATTGTGGGGGGGGGGGGATTAGGAATTTTTTAATTGAAATAAGACCATTCTACTGAAAAATACACCCAACTACAAAAGGCCGTAACAATGCAAAAACATTGTTTTCCTCTTTTCTTACTAATACAAAAATAAAACCATCCTAGCACTAATACATGGAAGTCTGGAAGGCAGCAAATTGGCAAAGGCGATTGCAACCCCTGACTTCTCCTTTGTAAAGCAGCGCGGACATGGCTGGTGGTTGCTCTTGTTATTGGGAATATTGAGGAGTCAGCAACAGTTTCCTTTGCACACCCCTGCACCACTCCTTTAAGCCCCAGAGCGTGAACTGGTAAGCTGGCCATCCTTCTGCCTTGGTCTGCGAGCCAGGATCTTTGACCAGCGCCTGCATCGTCCTTTGACCCGCCTGGAAGCTTGGATCTATTCTGAGCACAGACCCCCTGTGGGCTGACCTGGACAGGAATGGTGTCAGGCAGGCAGCTGCTTCAGCCAGAATAGGTACAGTCTATACAGACCCATCACTTACCCTGTTAAGAAATGAAGCAAAAAGTGGAAGGAGAAGGAATGCCTGTGCCACAAAGTTTAGATTCTAAATGTGGAACGGATGGAAAACTCTTTCAATCTCCCTTTAATCACTCCAGCTTTAATCACTGTGTACAGAGAAAGCTCCCCCCTCAAAACATTGCTCCTTTAAGAAGGTTGTCCAGTGCTAAAGGCACCAAATGCCATCTGATCGTGGAAGCTAAGCAGGGCCAGCCCTGGTTACTACTTGAATGGGAAATCGCCAACAAATACCAGGTGCTGTAGGCTATATTTCAGAGGAAGGAACTGGCAAAACCACCTGTGAGGATTCATCACCTTAGAAAACCCTATGAAATTAATTATCATTATTATTATTACTCTCCATTTACACTTCCTTTCTCTCCCACAAAAAATAACAATACATACTACACTAGTTGACTTCCTCCTCTCTTTGGCTGAGATCATACATTTTATATAATCTTTTACTCCCTTAACAAACAGAATTCATAACATAGATTTTCCTTGGGTTTTTTCATAACCTCCTAGCTGTAATGCCTTAGCAGTCATTTTAAATCACAGAACCCCCAAGCCTTGAAAATTTTAGGGGGGTACCTGTGTTAGTCTGTTACAGTAAAAAAAAAAATGCCTTGAAGAACCTCAAAAATGAATACATTTATTATGGCATATGTTTTTGTTGACCATAGTCCACCAGATGCATTAAATATTCAATTTTCTGTTTGTTTAACCACATTTTAAACTTTGTTTGGTTGTTACTTTTTAGCTATCTTTGTTTTAACTGTTGTTAAACAGTTGAGGCCTGAATTGGAGGAAATTATCATCATCATCTTTAATATGCAGAGTTGCTCCTGTGTGGAGAAGGGGAGCATTGTAAACAGTCATTCCATGGGAATTAAATGTGAAAAGTACAAGCAGTGACATGCCCATTATTAACAGTGGCCACTCAGAAAACCATAATTGGTAGCATTAGTCTAAGGCTGCTGCCACACTGCAGAAATAATGCAGTTTGACACTGCTTCAATTATGATGACTCCATTCTAAGGAATCTTGGGATTCGTTTGTTGTGGCACTAGGCTGCTTTGGCAGAGAAGGCTAAAAAACTTGTAAAACTATAAATCCCAGGATTCAATAGGAAGGAGCCATGGTAAATAGTTCAGTTTCAAACTGGATTATTTGCATAGTGTGGATTTGGCCTAATTGGTATTTCCTTCTGAGTAGACATGTATGAGACACAAGCCAGCATGGTGTAGTGCTTTGAGTACTGGATTAGGATTCTGAGAGACCAGGGTTCAATTTCCTCCTGGCCATGCAAACCCACTGGGTGACCTGGGCTAATCACACTCAGCCTCAGAGGAAGGCAATGGCAAACTACCTCTGAATAAATCTTGCCAAGAAAACCCTGTGATAAGGTGGTCTTAGGGTCACCATAAGTCAGAAATGGCTTGAAGGCACACAACAACAAGACACATATGGGATTGCGCTGTATGCTACACATTTATTATGATAAACTATTATATTAAATGAGCTAGAATGGAAGAAAATAGGCTTACCAAAACTGCAATAACTGGTTGCTGCAGCATGAAACTAAAATGCAGGAACTGAAGCCTAGAGTCAAATGCAGAATATAGAATTAACTGAGGAATTATGCACGTAATAAGGACAAGCCCCCCTCTGAACAAATCTTGCTAAGAAAATCCTGTGATAGGTTACCCCTTAGGGTCACCATAACTCAGAAACAACTTGAAGGCCCACAACAACAACAATATTTGAATGAAAATCTATTTGACCTCTTGTTTAAAACAGTCAGGAGCAATCTGAGACAAATGTAGTACACTGTGAAGACATTTGTATGTACTTATTAAATTACCATTTTAACCTTTTCTTCCTAGTTCCACTTCTTCAGAATTTAGCTGTTTTTACCTTTTTTACTTTGGGAGTTTTGTAGTGAGCTTGTTGGCTGAACAAGAGAGCAATAAATGTAATAGAGACAGAGTTGTACATCAGTTGAAAATCTGCATGCTGTTGCATCAAATGAAACCAATCCAAATTAAAATGAATGTCTTCCCTGTTTCATTTTCACACACCTTGATTCTCCTGGGGAGTCTCCATGTGTTCAAAAGGGTGTGTGTGCTTGTTTCCTTCACTGGTGGCTCCAGGGCAATGTTAGGAGGCATCACTTGCTATATGGCAATTTCCATCTAAAATTTCATTCCTTTCTCTGTCTCCTCTGAATTATGGGAACCTCCTGGTCTCCATCCTTCCAAAGAAGAAGGGTTTGTCCCATGGAGAGTCTAGCTGCAATTCTGTGCACAATTACCAAGGCAGGAGTGGGAATACTTTGGGCCCCAGCCTGATTTCAAAATACCTCCAAAGCAAACATTTCCGACACCTGGCATGAGTGATCTGATCATTCTTGGTGGGCCATGGGGGAGGGGTGCGGGAGCAGAAAGAAAAAGATGAGAGTTGGCCCCACCCACCACACAACATCTGGCTCCAACAAGATTACCTTCAGGGGAATGCACACAACATCTGGGTCCAACAACAGATTACCTTCAGGGGAATGCATTTTTTGACTAAAAAAAGGGGGGGTGAGGGAAGAGGTTCCCTTCCCTGTGCTCAGAAAGGAGTTTTATTTAATTCAGTGCTGTTTACTTCTGAGTAACTAAGACTCAGAACTAAGTCTTAGTTCTAAGAGTCTCACTAAGACTCTAAACTATCTAGTCCGTGAGAGGCTCTTTGCTGATGATGCTGCCCTTGTTGCCCACACAGAAGCAGCTCTGCAGCACCTAACATCCTGCTTTGCAACAGCTGCAGAGCTGTTTGGGCTGGAAGTCAACCTGAAGAAAACAGAAGCTCTTTACCAGCCTGCACCACAGGATGAACACCACCATCCCCACATTGCCGTTGGCAAATCTGTGCGTAAGTCTGTTCAGCAGTTCACCTACCTGGGAAGCATCTCCTCAGATGCCAAAATTGACGAAGAGATCGATCACAGATTATTGCATTTGGAAGGCTTTACAAGAGTCTGGAGTAATAAACACCTGAGGCGAAGCACAAAAATCAGTGTGTATAGAGCCATTGTACTGTCTATTCTCCTTTATGGGTCTGAAACATGGGTCACCTATCACCAACACTTACGACTCCTCGGACGCTTTCATCAGAGCTGTCTATGCACAATCCTAAATATACACTGGACTGTCTATGTGACAAATGTTGCTGTCCTTGAGCAAGCAGGGATCACCAGCATTGAGGCCATGATATTGAGAACACAGCTGCCCTGGGCAGGGCATGTTTCTAGGATGGAGGACCATTGCCTCCCAAAAATAGTACTTTACGGTGAATTCGCCACGGGTCAGCGTAAGAGGGGTGCTCCAAAAAAAGCGATACAAGGACTCCCTGAAACAACATCTCAAGCTCAGCCAAATTGATCACCAACAATGGTCCGCCCTGGCCTCACATCGGGAGGCATGGAGACACACTATCCACAATGCTGCAGCTTATTTGAGAACTCACGCCGAACAAGTCTTGAAGAAAAACGACAACACAAAAAGAATCACAACCTGGAAATATCACCCAAGGAGACATTCTGCTGTGCTTTCTGCAACCAGACTTGTTTATCTCGGATTGGTCTTTTCAGTCATCAGTGTGCTTGCAGAAAGTGTGGGATGAGTCCTTCCTGAATCTTCGTTTGTGAAGAAAAGCCAGAGAGAGAGACTTCTGAGTAAATCATAGGTCCTGTCTGCACAAGGGGGGGGGGATACGCTGTCCTCTGAAGAAGCAGCCATTCGCAGTGCTGTGACCTGTCTTAACAGTCAAAGGAGCCCCTCTAAACTTCGCATGACCCATAGCTAAGATGGCAGCCATGAGTGATTTACTCACGCTTTAAAATCTGCCAGCCCAATTTTTTTAAAAAGTTTACCATGGTGCGCACATGTGATATTTCATATTTACAAAAAGGAAAAAAGAGAGAGTAAAAGATCATTGTTTTATGTCCTTATTGATCTCTCGCTTAGCCAAAAATCCAACATGGCGTCAGCAGGCACTTTCCCTGTTTGCTAGTCCCCCCCCCCCCATGCTCATCCAGCCAGTCAGATTATGTTGCCTGGTCGCAGCAATGTGAATGCAGCTGTCTTAACTATCGCACATTCGCATGCCCTATGCAGCTTTTTTTAAACTCCAAGAAAAGCTCTGAAGGTTTCCCTGAAGGAGTTTAAAGTGGATTTGGCTGCCCCCGTTCTAAATGAGACATATATATGCCAATGTCTGTTTGGACAGATCACCTTCTACGTGATTGCCATTTGGATTATTTTCACCATTTGGGCAGGTCCCAAGGTGGATTTGGCTGCCCCTGTTCTGAATGAGATGTATTGATGCAAATGTCTGTTTGGACAGATTGCCTTCCATGCAATTGCCATTTGGATTATTTTCACCATTTGGACAGGCCCATACAGGGCCAGTTTAAGGCACCGGCAGCATCAGCCTCTGCAAGGGGCCCCATCATTGTGGGGGCCCCTGTAGTAACCCTCCTGCTGCAAAAACATTATTAGTAATAATCTGAATATCCTGTACTGTGAATATCTTAGGTTGAGTTAGGTTACAATGACCTGAGATAAACATATGGGGCCCCCAAAATAAAGCATTGCAGGGGCCCACAAAATTTCTTAAACCTGTTCTGGGCCCATAGGCTCCCATTGCACTGCACCTTTTCTCCAGGATTGAAAAATTAGCCACTATGTGGCGCTAGAGGGTTGAAATTCAGCACAGGCTCCATTCATAGAGTTGCCGTAAACCAAAGCCACCTTGACAGCAATTAACAACAGCAATCTCATAGGCGATCTCTTTCAGACTTTTTTGTGTGGTGCGCAGATTGTAGAAATCTAAAGATGATATGTGAACCCTTCTGGCTGAAATGGTGTTTCATATGTATTGAGAATGCCCTGAAAAACTGTATTAGTTGTTGATTATTATTATTATTATTATTATTATTGTTCCCATTATCCATTTAATATATAGTTCTCAGTTAGAGAACATATCAGATATTAAACTGATAAGAACAGATTAATCGATTTATTAGAGAATATTTAACATACAATTTGACAGAACAGAACATAGTAGTACATAATAAATCCAAAGAATGCAATTGCAGAGAAAAATTACAGTAGAGTACTAAACAGTATAATCAATACATACAAAGCAAATCTCATTCCTGGGATAAGTCAAAAATATTAAAATAACTTTAAAAAGGAAACAGCACATACTAAAAGGAGACCAATAATATTTTACATTCAAATCACAGTGTGACCACTAACATATATATCTATATATCTAGCAGATAATGCATACCATACAGTATAGGTACTTTCTAGTACAGGTAGGTACTGATCTTAGCCAAAAAGTCGAGCAGCAATTCTGTATTAGTACTTTTAAGATGGCAAAGAACTTAATTTGGTGAGCCTCTTTACTGGTTGGTCCATACATGGCCCCAGATTCACAAACTGTTAAGGTCAGATTTTCATGTTGAAAAACCTCCTATGACTCAGTCTTGTACTAAAATCTCTGATAGCTGCAAAGTAATGGGATGATTAGAAGAAAGACCACAGTAAGAGCCAAGCCAAAAAGCAAAAAGCACAGGTTTATGAATGGTGAAGCTTTGTAAAGGGGGGAAATGATTGAGTTGATGTCAAACCATGTATTAAGGTATGCATTTGAAAGAAGTGATACATGAAAGGAAGTGAGTCCTCCGGGCACAATAAGAAGCTCGCTCTGTTGTGTATCTGTCCCAGTCTTGCAGTTCTTACCAGGGCTGACTCCACCACTAGGCAGAGTGAGGCTGCTGTTTCAATCAGAAGAAGCTGTGGGGTGGGGCAGCAGCAGTGGTGATTTCCTGACCATTCTTCCAGAGACCCCTGGCCTTTCTCCTCTGTTGAAGGACAGAGCTGTGCATGTTGGATGGCCTTTCCTGCACCCCTGGAAGTGGCCTGCTGCCCTAACTGGCAGTGGGGAATACTACTGTCCTATCACCAGCACTGAAGTAAGCTTCCACAGCCAGTCCACTGGAAAAGGATGGAGGGGGGAGAGGGGAAGAGAGCTTCTTTGACATTTGCATCTCCTGTTTCAGAAGAAAGGGTATTCTGCTGCCCATCTTCTTGGACAAAAGTGCCCTGCTTTGAGAATGCATATCTGGAGCTGAGTGCATGAGCCAGTGCACCCGTAGTCTATGCTCTGCCCCTTGGCTATGGCCTCTCCCACATGAGAACTGGAGAGAGAGGGAAGATTTAAGAAGGTCCTGTGATCGAAGCCATGGGTGAGAGCAGCTCTAACAGGCTGAAGCCAGCACTAGTGTCTTTATGATAATCCCCACTAATTGGCTTCCCTCTCAGCAAGATTCTGGGGGTGGGGGGAGTATAAGAGGATTGCTTGGGTACTTCATCTTAAGCCCTTACATTACAAGTCTTCCAACGGGTGCCCATCTCAGAGAGACATACCTATCCCATGCCACGCAAACAGTCCGGGGAAGCGGAGGGCCTGGCCAAGGGCAAAGCAGAGGAAGGAGAACAGCCCTCCCAAGAAAACGGCGAGTCCAAAGGCAGCAGAAGCCCTGGCTCTGAGTCACGGCGAAGCACCCAGTCTGGCCACGGGCGCAAACACAGCAAGAAGCATCAAGCTGACCCCTATGCAGCTGCTATTAAGACCTACTCACCTTTCCTCAATACCGTCTTTGGCAAGGTGAGCCCATGTTTGTAGAGTTTGGGTGAACAAAGTGTGACCCATCAGAGGTTATTGCTGGACTACAATTCCCAGTGATGAGGAATGCTGGGAGTTCCAGTCCAACAGCATCTGGAGGGCCACATGATTCTTGTCTCTGGTGTAGAGGGAGGGAGGGGTGGTAGAACTAAGCCCCCAATGTCCTATATACCAATAGCAAATTCATTCTCTAGAAGTGAACCTGTATGTGGCTGAAACAGTCCCAGAGCATGGAGCTAACAAATTACAAGCAGCACAACCTGCAACTAGTTAACTTTTTTTTCCCAGTGACAGTGTGATGAAATTACATTTCAAAAGTAACACAATAAGGAAAATGAAATTATCTTACAGGTGTAATGAGTAACTGTTTTTAGTAACTTCCAAATATTATTTGTAAAGGAAGCATTACAGGTTGAGTGTCCCTTATCCGGAATTCCGAAATCCAAAATATTCCAAAATCCAAAATGTCCACATAGGTGGTTGACATAGGGACACCTTTGCTTTCTGATGGTTCATTGTACACAAACTTTGTTTCATGCACAAAATTATTTTTAAAAATATTGTATATAAAATTACCTTCAGCCTATCGGTATAAGGTGTATATGAAACGTAAATGAATTTAATGTTTAGACTTGGGTACTATCTCCAAGATATCCCATTATGTATATACAAGTATTCCTTATATAAGTATTCAGATTATATAAAATCTGAAATATTCCAGAATACTTCTGGTACCAAGCATTTTGGATAATGGATATTCAACCTGTATAGGAAAGCATTTTGAGTTGAATTTTCCTAGTTTTATGCCATTCTCTTATCAGCCTTACGCTCCCTCCCTTCCTCCCGCTCTCAAAAAAATAACAAACTAATAGGAAAGTAGCAAACAATGTAACAAACACATTTCCAACCTGATAATAAGTAGCACCAATGAGTTACTTCTCACACAGTGTAATGAGTCACGGAAGCAAACTGCTTTTTAAAAGTACTGTAACTTTCCAAGCTCTGAATGATAAAATACACACACACACACACACGCACACAACCCTCCCCCAATGGAGATATCAACCAGAGAAAAGCCCAAGATTTGCAGGAGCTGGGAGGGGGGAAATAGAGCTCCTCAAAATGAACAAATAAGGAGTGAACAAACCAGAAAAGTCCAATGAGGACAGACTGTGGTCAGCAGGCACAGAATACTTATTGTTTGGCAGTCCAGGGGCTTGACTACACCAGTCACAAACTCCAAATCCCCCCTGAATCCAGCCTGATAATGCCACATGAAAGGTATTCCCCCCAAATCTGGTGTGATAGTGACACACACTGTAGGGCCCTATTCGTACCAGACTCGGGGAATACCTCCTTAATTTGGGTTTTAGAAAACTCACAGTTTTCTTCCAGAGTTGCTGGAAACTTCAGAGAACACTGCCATGTGAACATGCTATCCATACCAGATTGGGTGGGAGGGAGGAGAGGAAGGACAAGTGCTGTCTGAGGTACCACCAATTTCCCCCCTCCTCGGTGCCACTTCTCTTTCCAAAGGCAGAGCCCTAGCAGTAGTCACTCTTTCTGAGATCAGAACCCCAGCAAGTCCCACCATTGCGAGCCTAGCTGCCTATTCTGGCTTCAGAGGGGGTGACTACCACTGGTGCTTTGCTTTTCCAGCACATAGTTGCCCTCTTTGTTCCAGGAAAAGAAAAGCTCCAGAATTAACTGCCTGGTCTGGTTTCAGAGAAGCTACTACTGCTGGCTCTGTGCTTTTCCCAGAGCTCAGAGGGGCAACTGTAAGCAAAGCACCAGCAGTGGTTGGCCTCTCTGAAACCAGATCAGGCGCCTGCTCTGCCGTTGCAAGCAAGCCATCCATTTTGGGTTCAGAGAATACAACTGCTGCTGGGACTTTTGCACACACAATTGCCTGGGAAAAGCAAAAAGCCAGCGGGAGTCACCCGGTTTGAAAGCAGAATGAGCACCTGCCATGCCATCATGAGTAAACTGTCTTTTCTGACTTCAGAGAAGAAAACTACCGCTGGGGCTTTTGTTTCCCCAGAGCTCAGAGTCAAGAGTGAGTAACGGGAAGCCAAGTAAAAACCCAATGTAGATTCAGGCTTTGGCAGACAGGGTCCTGAAATCCAGGCCAAAATAGTCCAAATTTTATGCACCACAGCTCCAAGCCAAAGTAGTCCAAATCCCATCTGGATTTTTATTGCCCCATGTAGTCAAGCCCTAGGCTATGTCTCCCAAATCAGGGGATGGCAAATTTCCTCTGAGTGTTAATCTGAACATTAAAAGAGGTAAAGGTGCTAAACTCTGTTTCTCCAAATAGGTTCAGTACCTTGGCTAGGCCCTTTACAGTTTGGACTAAAACCAAGACTGTACTTACTGCCCCATTAACATGGAAGTTACTGGGTGGGAGAACAATGGATGGAGAGGGATGTCCTGCAAGAGAGCGTGCCTGCCTGGAACACTGAACGAGATCCCTCCACATGGCAACATGTTGTTGCAGGCCCACTTGTGGAGTCCAGTTGGGGAAAGGGAACCAGGAGAGGGAACGTAAGAAAGCCTGCAAGGCTAAGTGAAGACAGTGGTGTAACTGAGCAGGATGTGGGGTATGGTTATGGAGTATGAACAAAATGTTGTATAGACTTCTGGATGAGGGGAACAAGATGAGGCTGTGTACTCCCCTAACATAAAAGAGTTAAAACAAGGTTGGCTCCTGGAGAATTAATATGGCATTCCCCATCACCCTAGGAAAGTGAAGTCAGTTTTGCGTATCCACCCTAGTGATGCTGATTCAACAATCTCTTCTATCACCCCCATGCTTCAAACAGATTATTCTAATTTGGGGGAGGGGGTCTAAAGCCTAAGCTGTTTGACTGTTTAAACTATTGGTGTGGGGGTTTGTTTGTTTACTATCTTATTAAAATAAGTAAAGAACCATTCATTTAAAAATAGTTTCAAAATCTCTCCAGGAAAGGGAAGTAACTTGGTTTATGACCTCACAAACACCAGTACCAACCTTTTGCTGTACACAGCTGGCTTTCACCAAAAAACATGTGGAACCAGTTTTCCATCAACTTTGACCCTGGAAAGAAAATTCTTTTCTAAGCAGAGTGTGTTTCCAGGACAGCCCTAATACTCATATGACATAAAATCTCTTCTATGCAACCTTAGCAGTGTTGCCAGGTTTTCAGAATAGTAATAAAGGGCAGTCAAAATTTACGACAGACAGGGTTGACAGACAGGAAGAAGTTATTAGCAAGTTTGTGTTCTTCCTAAATACCAAGTGAAAATATTGATTTCAGTTGACGTAGCCATGTGTTTCTCTGTGAAATTAGAATTTTCTCCACATTCATAAATTACACAATGCACATTCAAAAATACAGGATGTTGTTGTTGTCATTGTCATCATCTTGTTCAGTCTATATAAAAGGAAAAGCTTTCCAACCATCAGATAGGTGACATCCCTTATAATAAGGGACACCTGATAGCCCTATAAGAGACAAACTTTCCAACCCCCAAATAAGAGACATACATCCCTGACAACCCTGAACCTTGGAGAAACAGCAAGAGTAGAGAACATATAGACCAGATGTAGTCAATAGTTCCCATCATCCCTGACCACTGGCCATGCTATTGGGGTTGATGCGAGTAGAAATCCAACAATACCCCCCCCCGCCAACCTCCTCTTCCTCTTACTTGCTTTCCTCTGCTTTGCCCTGACTAGAGACCATTTATCTGTATAGCTCTAGCATATCTATTTTATGACACTATAGGCCAGGGTTTCCCAACCAGGGTTCATTGGAACCCTAGGGTTTCCCAAGAGGTTGCTAGGGGTTCCGTGAGATATCGAGATTGAAAAAAAAAAACTTTTTTTTTGAGCTGTAGATATAATAATGTTTAGGCAGGGGTTCCCTGAGACCTGAAAATTGTTTAAAGGGTTCCACCAGGGTAAAAAGGTCGAGAAAGGCTGCCTACCTCTTCCAGAATTCTCTATTAAGATGTGATAAGTTTACACAATCTTTTAGGGCAGAGGCTGACTGGGTTTCCAAAGCTACAGTATGCAGGGAAGGGTGTAGTTAAGGGGGTGAGAGTTGGATCCACTTGGATTCTAAGCAGCAGTGAGGTGGCACATTGCCCATCAAGATTATCATTAGCCCTGTACAGCATCTTCCTGGCCCTTGCTTGACTAACTCATATAAATAGCCCAGGTCTCCAGCCCTGCTGGGAGGCCAGGAAATCCCATTAGCCAGAGCAATACCTGGGGAGAAATGCTGGAGAAGTGATAGCGTAACTCTTTTCCAAGGCTTCCTCCTGTTTGAGAATGGATTCCAGAGGTTTCTATTGAGGAAAGGATGGGCAAGCAGTTCTTCAGCAGCACTTTAGCCCTTCAGTATTACTCAAAAGCCCTGCAAAGAGCTGCTTCTCATCACACAGAGGTGGCAGAGAAAAAGCTTGCAGAGCTGTACTTGACCTCCAATCCATTTAATCCAACCTTCAGCAGGTTAATTTGGGAAGCGATTTCTTACTGGGGGTGGAAGTGGGAAGGATTGTCATGAGCACTCTGTTGTTCATTATGCAAGCTTCCCTTTGTATTAATCAGCTTCCTTCAAAGAGATGAGACTTCTTAGAGGACATTGTCAGGGTGTTATTTCTTTCTAGACATGCAAAATGTGCAGTGTTTCCATCACCTTCTAGAAGGACTGATCCTTCCATGGTTCCAGCCAGCTAGCCATGCCCTTCTCGAGAAGGCCCCATTCCTTTTTGTTCTACCTCCCCCAGCCCAAACACACACATTTCAATTTTCATTATTTTTTTTTAAACTGGTGCTTAATACCTTGTGACTCAGAAACATTCTCAATTCTCAGTAGGTTTGTTTGAGGGGAGATCTTTGCTGCCTTAGGTTTTAAAAGAGTTTCTGTAATTCTGTTTCCCACAAATGCTCAATTTCCATCTTGTTTCACACTGGCTTTATTTTGGCTCCATTTCTCACTCATCACCTTTCTCTCTCTCTCTCTCTCTCTTTCTTTCTCTCTGGCTTTTCTTCACAAACGAAGATTCAGGAAGGACTCATCCTGCGCTTTCTGCAAGCGCGCTGATGACTAAAAAGGCCAATCCGAGATAAACAAGTCCAGTTGCAGAAAGCACAACAAAAGGTCTCCTTGGGTGATGTTTCCGGGTTGTGATTCTTTCTGCATTGCCGTTACTCTTTAAGACTTGTTCAGCGTGAGTTCTCAAATAAGGCTGCAGCATTGTGGATAGTTCGTCTCCATGCCTCCCGATGTGAGGCCAGGGCGGACCATTGTTGGTGATCAATTTGGCCGAGCCTGAGATGTTGTTTTAGGGAATCCTTGTATCACTTTTTTGTAGCACCTCTCTTACGCTGACCCGTGGTGATTTCACCATAGAGTACTATTTTTGAGAGGCAATGGTCCTCCATCCTAAAAACGTGCCCTGCCCAGCGCAACTGTGTTCTCAATATCATGGCCTCAATGTTGGTGATCCCTGCTTGCTCAAGGACAGCAACATTCGTCACCTAGTCAGTCCAGTGTATATTTAGGATTGTGCGTATACAGCTCTGATGAAAGCATTTGAGGAGTCGTAAGTGGTGGCGCTAGAAGACCCATGTTTCAAACCCATAAAGGAGAATAGACAGTACAATGGCTCTATACACACTGATTTTTGTGCTTTGCCTCAGGTGTTTATTACTCCAGACTCTTTTATAAAGTCTTCCAAATGCGCTATATGTCTTTGCTAATCTGTGATCGATCTCTTTGTCAATCTTGGCATCTGAGGAGATGATGCTTCCCAGGTAGGTGAACTGCTGAATGGACTTAAGCACAGATTTGCCAATGGCAATGTGGGGATGATGGTGTTCGTCCTGTGATGCAGGCTGGTAAAGAACTTCCATTTTCTTAAGATTGACTTCCAGTCCAAACAGCTCTGCAGCTGTTGCGAAGCAGGATGTTAGGCGCTGCAGAGCTGCTTCTGTGTGGGCAACAAGGGCAGCATCATCAGCGAAGAGCAGCTCACGGACTAGATAGTTTAGAGTCTTAGCGTGAGCTCTCAGACGGCTTAAGTTAAACAATCTACCATCAGTATGGTAACGTATATAGATACCGTCTTCTTCAAGCTCTGCTGTGGTCCTTTGGAACATCATGCTGAAGAAGATTGTAAATAAAGTTGGAGCAAGAACCCAACCTTGCTTCATTCCATTAGTTATTAGAAAGGGGTCTGAA
This sequence comes from Gambelia wislizenii, assembly GCA_030847615.1. NCBI lineage: Eukaryota > Metazoa > Chordata > Lepidosauria > Squamata > Crotaphytidae > Gambelia > Gambelia wislizenii. The sequence goes on along the minus strand of JAUMIR010000001.1, from coordinate 337,524,273 downwards.
AGAGCATCGCCATATCTGACTTGACCACACTGGCCCTCGTGTAGCAAGATAATCATTTTAAGGAATTTGGGGGGACATCCTAGTCTTTCCAGGATCTGCCACAGACCTTTTCTAGAAGGTTAAAGATGCTAACAACAGGTACTCTGACCAGCAGGGACTGGATGGCCCAATAGGAACCACAGCAATTCAATTTTATATCTTCTGGGTTTCCATTTTGTTTTGGTAGAGATCAGAGCCTATCTATTTTGGACAACATTTTTTGTTTTTCTTAGTCTTGGTCTTTTTTCCCCCCACTTTAAGATGCTGTTAAGGAGTTCTAAAACCTATTGATGAACAGCACATGCAGTTCAATACATACAGGTTCCCCCGTCCCACCCCTGGGCCTGGTAAGGTTGACTTTGATCTAACCTCCAACTGAGGGATTGGAGGGGATAGGTGGTTACCCTCTAGGTTTTGGTCACTGAAGTTCATAATAATTTTTTAATCTTATGCTAATGAAGTCCAAAATTATACACAGTGCAAATATGAAGTGCTTTCCCCCCCCTGTTTAACTGCTTAAAAAAATACAATACAAACATTTATAATGTGGAAGATCCCTTAACATTGTAATAGTCCATCCTTGAGGCACTATAATTTTCACAGAACATACAACTTTAATTTCATATAGCTGTATAATCATTTCCCTGACATCCTGTTGAGAAGAGAGCATATAGTTGTTGTTGATGAATGTCATCATTAACAACAAATTCAATCCTTGTCTATGTGATACAATATTTATAATAATAGCAAACTAATTATATCTGAACAAAGGGGCTGGTCAGATGTAGAGAGTTATTGATGAAAATGGTGGTACATTTATAAAATGGAACAAAGCACTTAAAGACCCTTTACAGTCGGCCCTCTATATCCAGGGATTTGGCATCCACGGATTCCACCATCAATGGCTTGTAAATATTTTTTATAAATCCAAGAAGCAAACTTTGATTTTGCCATCTTATATAAGGGACACCATTTTACTTTGCCACTGTATATAATGGGACTTGAGCATCCATGAATTTTGGTATCTACGGGATGGGGGGGTGGGAAGGTCCTGGAACCAAACCTCAGCGGATACCAAGGGCCGACTGTACATGAAATTCATGAACTCAGTGTTAAAAAAACATAAAAAAATAAGAATACAGAGAGTCTCTCAATTGAAGATTGGACATTAAAAAGATTGAGATGGCCAATTATCTACTTTAATAAGACCAATAGACCAATTATCTACTTTAATAAGGAAAAAGTCAATAGACAGGTTTTTAAAAAAATATTAGGAATCTTTTCTACAGTTTTTAGGAGTGAATGGAGAGAAGATAACATCTGAGGGCTTTGAAAACTATTTTATTTCATTAATGATAAGTAGGAGGGTTTACAAATTATTTAGATTTTGAGGTGGTTTATTTTGAAATAGCATTTATACCTTTGCTAAGAAAACAGAGAAGTCGGCTTTTAATTATTTCTATTTAGTTTTGTAGTTTCTTTTGTAATTAGTAGATGTTATAGTTGGTAGCTTATTTTTCCTTTTTTATTGTTTGGTTTTATATTTTATTCAATAAAATTAATTTTTAACTTTTTTAAAACAGCATAAAAACTGAGACTGAACCTTAATACTGGAATATAAAAGTCAAAGAGATTCATGGACAAAAAAGTTGGCTTATTATTATTTTTTTAAAAATGAGATATTATGCATATGAATAGGAAGACATATTATACACAAGAATGCAACCCTATAATGAATATATTTAGAGGACACTTGAATAACTTTGCATATTTCTGGAATACTGAATAACAAAACTATAGAGTGCAAAACCAGGTAGTTTTTATTTAAGTAACAAACACACAGAGAGAGAATTCAGTCTTTTTGTACTGACTCTGAGTAGACATATCATGGATTGCACTGTCAATGGCTTTTAAAATAAGGAACATTTGGAAATTTGGGCTGCACTTGCCATTAAGGGTACAATTCAGAAGTGGGAGGGTGAGTGTGGGCTTTTAGTTGTAGGCAACTAGTTACAGCCATATGTGCTTCTCACAGAAGCAAATAGCTGGTAGTGTGTCTGAGCTGAAAAACTGTTCCCAATAAATCTGGGTAGTAAAACATTCCCAATAGGATACTGGAGGTTGGGGGGGGGATGCAGCCCTTCAGATATATTGTTGAATTGTAGGTTCTCATCTGCTCTAGCCAGCATAGTCAATTACAGTATGAAGAATGCTGAGAATCAAAGTCTAACAATGTCGGGGGGGGGCATCATTTGACCACCCCTGCAACAGTATAGATGGTAACTCACTTTATTTTATCTCGTGTGCTATAGGGATATAAGGTCACTTAGACCACAACCATAAATGCAGTGCTTGCAGTGGAAGCCCTAATCGTGTCAGGGAGAAGCAAAGAAGCAGATCTTCCCATCCCAAGCTTTGCTGTCTTGCAATGCCCAGGGCAGGAGATGGGGCAGGGGAGCTGTGCCAGCTTCTGAAAGGAAGACCTGAGAGGTCCCCACCCCATCCCTGGAACACCCTGTCTGAGGGTCCTGCTCTTGCTACAGACCTCTCTGTGGGTGCAGAGGGACCTTCTGTGGTGGCAGAGCCTTCCCCCATCCACAGATGGAGTCATATCCAGTGGATGCCACCATAAGCAGAGTGGCACACGTGGGACCACTGTGCATGCAGTAGCACATGAAAGTATGCAGAGTAGTGTGTGGATGTACATTGCCTCTAGGCATTGCTTTGGGGCATTGTGCATTGTAATTGCACAAGGGGGTGCCAGCTATGCACATTGACCATTAATCCACATACATCACACTACATTGGTATTTAGTATAGGGATTACGTACCAAAACCCCGTAAGCAGATACAGTATTTACAGTATGCTGAAGAATGTAGGATCTCAGCCTAAGAAATACATGCAGGTCATAGAATCAGAGAATTGTAGAATTGGAAGAGACCACAAGAGGCCATCCAGTCCAACCCCCTGCCATGCAGGAAATCACGATTGAAGCATCCCCGACAGATGGCCATCCAGCCTCTGTTTAAAGACCTCCAAGGAAGGAGAGCCCACCACGCTCCGAGGGAGTGCGTTCCACTGCCGAACAGCTCTTACTGTCAAAAAGTTCCTCCTAATGTTGAGGTGGAATCTCTGTTCCTGGAGCTTGCATCCATTGCTCCATGTTCCAGTCTCTGGAGCAGCAGAAAATAAGCCTGCTCCATCCTCAACGTGACACCCCTTCAAATACTTAAACAGGGCTATCATATCGCCTCTTAACCGTCTTTTTTCCAGGCTAAACATACCCAGCTCCCTAAGTCTCTCCTCATAAGAGGTCTGTTAGGGAGTTTCCTCCCTTGTTGCTTCATCCAACCCTTAACTCTGCCCTCTGGGTAATTATGTATAATACAGTGCAAAGAAACTGGGCACTAACTCTCTTTTCTCTCCCTCACACTCTTTTTCTTTTTCCAGGAGAGGGAGCTTTCCCCAGTAGAGCTGGACGGTGAGTTGCCATTGCTGTGGGAAGATTGTAATAGGGAATTTGAATCCTTCTAGAGGTGGACCTTCTCTTTGGACAACTAGAGCACTGCCCACCTATTCCCCGCCCCAAATCTTTCCAACCAGCACAGGGACACAAGAGGCACTGATTCCTCGCAAGGGAAGAGGTTGAGTACCAAACTACATGTAGTTGGCTTCACCTCTGCTGACTCCTTGGCTGTCTCTAATGATCTTATACTTTGCCGCATCAGCCTCAGTGGGCATCAGCTGTCGTTGGGTCCTGGATTGATGGAGACGGGGAGAAGGAATCATATAAGCAATTTCTCACTGAAGTACTGCAGCAGTAAAAGGACTATTTGCACAGCTCCATCTCCTTTTTCCAGTATCCCTAATACAGCTTTCTAGTATACATTTTGGAGAGGACTTGAGATGCTGAGGGTGACAATGACTAAAGCAATGGAAATAGTGATTTGCTATGCGTCATAAAAAAAGAATCTTTTTTAAATCACATGCACAACATGAATCTGTCATTTGTTCTTTTTAAAAAATCACATTATTGGTATTTTCTTTGATTTCATAAAATCATAGAATCATAGAGTTGGAAGAGACCTCAAAGGCCATCCAGTCCAACCCCCTGCCATGCAGGAATACAAAATCAAAGCACTCCCGACAGATGGCCATCCAACCTCTGTTTAAAATCCTCCAAATAAGGAGACTCCACCACACTCCAAGGCAGTGTATTTATTACTGAGATCTTTGTCGTAACCATTAGAGTGACAAGAATGACGGTAATGGCTGTCTGTCCCAATTATTTCCTCTGCTTCTCCACCCTGTGGAGGTTTATCCAAGTAAGAAGTTTAGTGTGTCTGATTTAAAAAAACCCTCACAAAACAGTTATATTTCTCTAAAAGAAGTGTAACAAAATGCTTGTGTACTATGTAATGATTATTTTGGCCATTTTTGTGCCTTCAATTGAGAGGTTCTAAGTGTTTTTGTGTACCTTTGGACACAAAGCCATTTTAGAAGAAACTTTTGACTCATAACAGCCATTGCCATTGCCACACAATCCCCAATAAGCTTTCCTCAAGTTATATCAGATTCAAACTGAGGCTCAACTTATCTACACCAGTGAATAACTCTGAATGCCCCCCCCCGCTTGAATCTGGCCTGATAATGTCACACGATGTGTAGCCTTTTCCTCAAATCTGGTGCGATAGTGACACACGATGTATGGCCCTATTCGCACCAGATTCAGGGAATATCTCCTTAATCTGGGTTTTAGAAAACTCGCAGTTTTCTCTGGAATTTGCTGGAAACTCCTGAGAAAACTGCCATGTGAACAATCCATCTGCATGGGATTTGTGGTCAAGGGGGAGGAGAGGAAGGACAGGTGCTGCCTGAGGTGCTCCCATCCCCCCCCCACCTCGGTGCAACTTCTCATTCCAAAGGCAGAGCCCCAACAGTAATTGCTCTCTCTAAGGTCAGACCCCCTGGCGAGACCTACCATTGTGAGGCTAGCCACCTATTCTGGCTTCAGAGAGAATGACTACCACTAGGGCTTTGATTTTCCAGCACAGAATTGTCCCTCTGAGGTCTAGGGAAAAGAAAGACTCATCAGTAGGAGCTCTCTCTGATGGCAGACCGCCCTGCCATCATGAAGCTAGCTGCCCATTCTGGCTTCAGAGAGAGCAACTACTACTGGGGCTTTGCTTTTCCTGTGCACAACTGCCCGTCTGGGCTCCAGGAAAAGCAAAGAACCTGTGGTAGTACCCTCTCTGAAGTGAGAATGGGCAGCCTGTCCTGCCATTGCGAGACTAGTAGCCTGTTCTAACTTCAAAGAGGGCAGCTACCACAGAGGCTTTGCTTTTCCTGGAGCTCAGAATCAAGTGTAACAGCTTTGAATGGAAACCAAGTAAAAATCCAAATGCAGATTCAGGCTTTGGCAGGTGTTGTGGCAGTTAAATCCAGGCCAGAATTGTCCGAATTTCATGCGGCACAGCTTCAGGCCAAAGTAATCTGACTCTCATCCAGATTTTTACCCCCTGTTTAATCAAGTCCCCAGTCTCTGCCTTCCTTCACCTCTCCTACCACCATTCCCCTTGCCCTGTATGCTTTTCTGTTACCATTCAGAGCTGCTAGCATCCCAGTCCTAGCTGCTCCAGAGTGTTAGTGGCCAGTAATGGCTATCACTGGACCGGTAGGTAAAAATGGGGGCAGACCCACTTTTGATAGTTTAATTAGCCAGGGTTCCGTATAGCCTGGCTAATTATGAACAGTCTGTATGTTAGTCAAAATAAATGACATCATCAAATAATTAATTGAGACCATGATATAATCATTAGCATCTAGTCATGCATATTTAATAACTGAGATCACTATGTATTGGAAAACACATTAGTTATACCTAAATGGTCATTATTAAGCCACCTCGAGTCCCTATATTGGGAGAAAGGTGGGATATAAATAAATATAATACATAAATTAAAAAAGAAATTAGAGTCCCTTATTATTCTACAGTGCAGTTAGGTTGGACAAACACAATAGCTATGAATTAAATCTCAATGAAAACTATTTGTCTTTATTAATATAAAGGTTAGCTTTTTGGTTGTCTGGCAACAAGTCACGATTATATCAGACCCAGAGAGAATGCTTGCCTTTGGTCCCTTCTTCTATTATAGCGTACCTTATCCTGACTCCCCAGTGTGAGCACCAGAGCCTGGAAAAGTCATTGGCCATTCTTGCTGGAGGTTCTAGGAGTTGTACACACCTACACACAAACAGAATATTTTGAAGCTGTGGTTAAAACCAGAATATTCATGTCATGTCTGTAAAATGCTCTTGGATCTTTCCTGGCAGAACTGCTAGATGCTTTCAAGGAGTTTGACACTGACCAGGATGGCTACATCAGTTACAAGGACCTGGGAGAGTGCATGCGGACCATGGGCTACATGCCCACTGAGATGGAGCTTATCGAGATCTCCCAACATATCAAAATGCGCAGTGAGTTGGGTGTTTTATCTTCTCCTTTCCCATACCCACACCCAAAGCAGTGAGAAGTGCCAGGCTATCCCCTTTTCCTCCCTCTCAGAATTGCATAGACCTCTGTGCCATCATCTCTATATATCAAGAGGAATGCCCTCATTTTCTGATATTTATTTTGTCCTTGAGAACATGTTTGAAAAAATATTGTAGCAACCTGTTTGGTTTCCACTCCTTCCTCTAAGTTATGTCTGGCATTTGGCGGAGGAATGCAACTTGACTTTGCCTTAAACACATGGAGATAAATCAGAGCTCTGAAAAAATACTTTTTTTGGACTACATCTCCCCAAATCCCCTAGCTACATTTGCCAAAGGCCATGCTGGCTAGAGAATTCTGAGAGATGTAATCCAAAAAAGTTTTTAAAAAGTAAATGCATAGAGGAACACTAGACTTAAGATCATTAATGAAGGGACTGCATACCTCAAGTATTAACAAAACAGAGAAGTCCTTATCAGTTGTAGCACTACAATTACAGAATACTGGAGGTGCTAGTGACATCAAGACCATGATTATTTCAGCACCACCTCAAACCCTCTTTGTTTGCCAAAACAATCTAATGGGTGGATCCAGTCTGTTTTATTTTAATTTTGCTGATGTTTTATTTTAATTTTGCTAGGAGCTTTTATTAACTATATTATATTGTTTTCAATTTTATTTATAAAACTCACTCATGTCCATAAGGATGAAAAGCAGTTTAAAAGTGTACTAATAAAAGAAATAAATGGGAATATGGTGTACTATGTACATTTTGTAGACCACATCTGGTAAGATTTACAGTATTTTGAACAGCTAAGAATGTTGGCCTTGTACAGAAGAAGGTTATAGTTTTTTAATATATATGTAATCAAAAGAACAAACATCCACATGGTTGTTGACTCACATGACCACACCTGGACTGTTGCTGATTGTTTCTTTGTTGTCTTAATAAGAAATGCAAGTGCACTCATTTCCTCCCATCACCACTATGGACTTTTTCAGATGCTCCAAAAAAAAAAAAAAAAAACACCACCCCTGTGGACGTTGGGAGGAGGACAGCGCTTTCCCGCTTCCGGCAGTCGATTTCTCATGCCCCATCCTTCCTCCGTGCTTCCTCCATGCTGGAGTGATGGAAAAGGCACCGCTTTTTATTGATGGAAACTTCTGTCAATAAAAAGCGGTGCTTTTTTTGTCCCTCCAGCATGGAGGAAGAATGAATGAAGAACAGGAGGAGGACGGGGCATGACAAATCGACTGCCAGAAGCAGGACAGCACTGTCCTCCTCCTGGTCTCCATGGGATTTTTGTAGAGCATCTGAAAAAGTGATATGTATCTCAGAAGTAAAGGTTACCAATGTGTCTCGGTTATTCCATAAAAAGTGCAACCAGGCTTGCCATAAAATTTCTGTCCAGAAAACTATTAAAGCAAGGATAATGGGGCAACTGTCCCAAGCAGTCGCCATGTACCAGAAGGGCATCACACTGGGAGGGGACAACATCAACATTGGCACTGCTGTATTGTTACCAACTAATTTCTTTCCAGCATCCCACTAACATGAGTTCTATAAATGTAACAGAAAAAGAGGCAATGGGTAGAGCCTCAAATGAACATTTTGACTCAGGCCTGTTTTTAAAAGGCCACAGTGTTTATTAAATTCCCATACACTTCTTTATTAATAGTACGTTATTATGGTAGTATCACTACTACTACCTGCTTCCAAAGCCAGTGCAGAACAGGCTACAAGAGCCATGTGGCATAGTGGAGAAGGACGATCCTCAGGCAGCAAAATTTAATATAAGAATGGGAATATTAAAAGTGAATAAGAGTATCCAAAGCGTTGCTAGATTTCAAGACCTGGCCTTGAGTCTCAGGGCCTGGACCTTCATCTCCAATTCTCAGGGCAATGGGGAGGAATCTCAGGATGAGAACACTGCTTTGAAAGGTATATGCGCATATAGATATCTATTCCCCTAATTTCTTAGACTTGATGATTTTTACTTACTGCAACTGTACATAGTGCAACTGTACAAGATATATCATGCTTAATGGCATCAGCAGGAGCTGCCCTTTGCAACATCCTTCTAACACCATCAGGGACCACCAGGGGTGTGAGGCTTTGGCCCTAAAATCCCAGGGCCTAGCATAATCCTGTTTTGGCAGCCCTAATCCATATGTACATCTGTGAAATTTTTGAGACCATGAAACTGGACTTTCTGTAGCATTCTTTTCTACTGTGTGGTTCATGAAGACATTTGAGTCCTTTACAGAAAGGTGAGGTATATTTAACAAGAATTTTAACATAATTTTCTATCTCACTCAGCTTCTAAGCAGGGCCAGTTTAAGGGCCCTGCAGCACCTGCAGCCACAGGGGGGCCCGTTGTTGTGGGGAGGGCATCGTAACCCTCCTCCTACAAAAACATTATTAGTAGGAAGGCTTCTGACCCTTACCACATTGGGCACCAACCGGCCGCAGAAGGGGGCAGCTGCCGTGGGAAGGGGCAGCAGCAGGGCTGGGAGGCACCTTTGCCCCCCCCCCCATCCCTCTGACGCCTTCTTGTCCAGGAAGAACAAAGGTTGTGCTTTGAAAAAGGAGAGGAAAGGAAAGGCTCCAGGCAAGGTTGAGTTTCCCAAAGGGGTGGAGACTAGACAGATGCACAAAGCCTGGGGGACCTGTTTCTCCTGTAGCGATGGGGCCACCTGAGGGGAGAGGTAGGGAAACTCTGAGAGGGGTGGCAAGGGGCAAGAGGGCCTAGCAGGTGGAGAAGCTGAGGCAGAGGAGGCCAGAGGGAGCGGAGAGAGAAGCCCAATGCTAGTGGGAAGGGAAACCCTCTTGGCAGCAGTCCCTGAGAGGATGGAGGAGGTGCTAACAGAGCTGTGTGCTCCATGCATTACAAGGGTTTACTATTTGTTATTTTAAAACGTTTAGCCTAGAAATGTGAGTATCTAGGCCTTTTCTCTTATGAAGAAGAAGAGGACTCCCCACCCTAAGTTTCCTTTGAACATATTTAATGCCTGGTCAGTGGGTTTGTCAAGTGGTCTAGGTGGGGTGAATAAGGCCAGCCTTCAAGCTAGACAAGAGAACTACATCATCTCCAGTTTCCAACTGTGTATACAGTATTTGTTCAAGAACCAAGCAGAGAAATATTAAAAAATGGTCAATTGCTTTTCAAATAAAATAAAGTATCACATTAGGTAACTAAAACCTAATTAACTCACCAAAGCAGCTGGCAGGTACCTGAAGGACTTCATAATCTTAACTCTTTGCCAGAGAGTAAAAGACAAAAGAACTCATACACAAGTATATTTCAATGAGAGCTGGGAAAGAGAGAGGGACATGAAAACTGGCCAGTCAACAGCCAGGGAACACCGGGACTAAGAGGCCTTTCTGTAATACCTGTGGAAAGGCAGACAGCACGTTCCTTAAATATTGAGAAGTTAGTGAAGGCGTTTGCTGCTCAAAAAGCAAGAAAAGTTAGGATGTAAGTGAGCATTTTTTTAACTGAAAGAAGATAAAAAGGAAAAGTCAATTTTATAAATGTTGTATTGATACAAATTTTTATGTTAACTGGTTAAAATAATTTTAAAAGAATAATTCAGCTATACTTTATATTTCAAAATTTTCAACATTCTGTAAAATGCAAAAGGACAAAATTCATTAAATGTACTAAATTAGACTCAGCTCTTTCTTTTTCTGACTTCAAATACTGCATGCTGAAACTAGTGTTCTATAATTTTGATTTAGTGTGAATGGGCTAGTCTTTTGGGATGTGTTTAATAGAAATTATTTACTTTAAATATTAGAAGAGTGTTGCATTAAAGTGTTCTTTAATATGTTTGTATTTTGTTTGGTTGAGGAAATCTACACCAATATTACATTAGTGCCTATAATACAGTTTTTTAAACTAAATTATTGGTGACAAGTTATCTAATAATCTGAATATCCTGTACTGTGAATAGTTAGGTTACATTGACCTGAGATAAACATATGGGCCCCCCAAAATAAAGCGTTGCAAGGCCCCCCAGAATTCCTTAAACCGGCCCTGCTTCTAAGGACTTTTTCGGACAAGTAAAATGCAACGGAAGCGCTGCAGGGCGTCCCTTTCAGATGACGCCCGTCCCTGCTGGTACGATCAACTTTTGTGAGTAAAAATCACCAAAATATTACACTCAAATGTCCCTGCGGTACCGCAACAGTACCGGCAGGGACGGGCGTCATCCGAAAGGGACGCCCTGCAGCGCAGCAGTCTCGCAACGTGGCGAGGCTGCTTCCGTTGCATTTTACTTGTCCGAAAAAGTCCATAGTGTGACTAGCTTTGCCTTCCATTCTTGGGGAAACTGACCCTTTCTCCTTCTCTTTCCTCACAGTGGGAGGGCGTGTGGACTTTGATGACTTTGTAGAGATGATGGGCCCAAAGCTGCGTGAGGAGACGGCTCACATGGTGGGCGTAAGGGAACTGAAAATCGCCTTCCGTGAGGTATGGTGGGACAAAAACAAACAGAAAGGAGTCAGCAATTTACAATATTCCTTGCATTATGTGTTATGTAATGCCTTATTTACACCTCCACATTATATTGTTGTAGTCTCTGCCACTAAGCTTAATTGTAAAACATAGAGAAGAATACAAACTTGGTCTAAATGTGTGAATGGCAACTAGACCTGGAATACAGCAGGCCCTGATGAGGGTCAAAACTTTCAAGCCCCTTTTCTTCATTACTAGAATAGAGTTATGTCACGTAACTGTTATTGTGGCACCAAATATATAGTTCAAAAAAAGTACGGTAATTGATTCTCATTCAACAGTACATAAAATGGGGTTGTTAACAGAATAATCCCGTATAGGAGGAACAAACTGAGGCAAAGGAACAATGCCTTCTTAGGTTTGAACTGCCAGAGGCCCTTTCACACTACACAATTATAGCACAATGATTCCACTTTAACTGCCATGGCTGAGTTCTATGGAATCCTGAGATTTGTAGTTTGGTGATGCACTAGAGCTCTCTAGCTGAGAATTCTAAATACCATTCTCCAAACTGCCAATCCCAGGACTCTATAGGATGGAGCCATGGCAGTTAAAGTAGAATTATAGTGCTATAATTAGGTAGTGGGAAAGGTCAGAAGGTGGAGAGAGCTGTGCTTTTCCCCTCCATGGTTCTGTCTGGCCATTTCAAAATAAATAAATAAATAAATCATCCCCTTGATAAGGAAACTGTGCCAGCCCCAACACTAGTGTAATGCCCCTTCCACATTCTTCCTGCCCTATCATGTAGGTCCACTACCTCTCTCAGCACCCCTGCTTTTAACCTGCTCATGGCCCCCCAACTTCACATTTCCAACATCAGTTTCCACAGAAAACTAAATGATCAGTTCTTCCTCAGTGTCACTTTATCACACTATACTGTTATAGTGCTATAATTCCACTTTAACTACTATGACTGCCTCCTGTGGAATTCTGGGATTTGTAGTTTAGTGAGGCCTAAGAGCTCTCTGGCTGAGAATGCTAAATGCCCCTCCCTAAACTGCAAGTCCCAGGATTCCACAGGAGGCAGCCAGAACAGTTAAAGTGGAGTAATAGCACTATAACATTGTATGTAGTGTGATATTCTTTGAGGCTGAGCCTTTCTCTACAGAAAGGGTGATGTGAAAAATTCTGAAACTCCAGGACACTCTCCCAGGAACATACACAAAATATTCTGGGTAGCACCCTGTTGCAAAGTTATGTCATCGTAAACCAACTTACAACTGTGTAAAATAGAATTGTGCCATTGTTCAATGTTGGTATGCTCAGGAAGGGAGACATAATAATGCCATTGGGGCCACTGCACAGGTAGAGGGGCCATAGCAGAAGCGTCCTGATATGCAACATGTCCCAATGCAGAATGTGTCCTGTTGTGCAATGGGAGCCCCCATTGTGCAACAGGACATCTTGTGCGGTGCCCCATTAATTCACTATCATGGCTGCATATTGCATCAGTAACATAGCTCTGTCATCGTAGTTATTCATTGTAGCCTCTGATGCGGGATATCAGCTCTTGTTTCTAAATTGTGTGCTGGTGTGAGACACCGGAGGACTAGCTATGTAACATAACACAATTAGTTTAGGAGGGAAAATGCTACATATTCTTTCAGGAATTTCAGGGTCTTGAATCAACTTTACTCTGTGTATAAAACATCTATATGTTTGTCAGATTCTAGTCTGAAAAATGTATTAATCCCAAATCTTGCCTCATTTTGGTTAGAGTAGCCACATGGGTGCCACAGAATTAGTGATTACAGCTGGCAGAGTGGTTGATTGTGATGGATCCCATGCTGTGCCGAAATACAGTTGTCCATTCATATTCACTGAGGTTTGGTTCCAGGACCCCCCCCCCCCATGGATACCAAAATCCATGAATACTCAAGTCCCATTATATGCAATGGCATAGCAAAATGGTGTCCCTTATATAAGACAGCAAAATCAAGGTTTTCTTTTTGGATTATTATTTTTTAAGAATATTTTCAATACTTAAATCTGTGAATACCAAATCCTTGGATAAGGAGGGACAACTGTAATATGAACTCATTTGAAGTATTAATACAGTGCCGTCTGGTTTTCAGACGTGTGAATGGCAATTCCTTTTGGCAGCTGTGTTGATTAACTTTTGGACTGTGTGGAAAACAGGAAAAAACTGTCTCTGTGTTACATAAGTTCCAGGGTGACCATTTAGGATCAGTAAAATGGCACAGAGACAGCTAGCCGTATGTTCAAAAGTACATAATTGTCTTCATTCTGTGTCTGTGGTGCCCCTTCTTTGATATTCTGTATGCTGCTATGAGGTTCTAAATCTAGAGGCACCTGTTAACATTTCATAGAGCTGTGATTTTATGGAAATAGGACCATTTAAGATAAGGGGAAACAGTTAGCCTTCTTTTGGTAGAAGAACAAGAAGAGCCAGTATACCTGGCATATAAAGTGAGATACAGACTCCCTTTATACCAGCCCCCTCTCAAAAAACCCCTCTGCCCGAGGCAAAGGACAAGATGGCAGTCCCTTCCTGATTGGACTGCAGTTCAATTTTACTTCTGCATTAGGAACAGGATAGTATCCACCATCAGACCTGAGGACAGCAGGGTTGCTTAGTGGGTGAGGCAGTGTGACCCACACAGCAATGTCTTCCAAGACGGGGGGGATGGCTCAGGGTTCAAGTAGAACAGTGGGGAAGTTGCTACCACTTTCCCCGATATGTACCACCTGAGACATTGCTTCACTCTGCTTAAAGGTAGAGCTAGTTCTGCTTCACATCCACATCTACAGCATTATGGGAGCTGATTTCCCTTTGCTGTACCCCTGCAATGTGGAGGGGGAGAATAAAGAAACACATGAGTGGAACTGATTGCATGGGTCTCTCCTGCATGACTCTACCCTCACCAGGAGAGAGAATTCCAATGGAGCAGGAAAGATGCACATGATTGACCCAGGCCACACAGATACTTCAATTTATGTGCACAAAAGGGCTTGAAATCATATCCTGGAAAAAAAGTAGGCTCCCATGCTGCTGTAGGCATCCAAAGCCAATGCCAAATGATATGTCCGGAGAGGGAAAAACAACAGAGATAGAGTAGGTTGAGCAGGGTGGGTAGGCATGAAGAGATGGAGGGACCTGGGAAAAGGAAGGAAAACATGAGGACTGGAGAAGATACTAAAACGTTAAAATTGGATGTAAAGCCACATAACGAGGCCTTCATATGTTTCCTTCTTTCTCAAGTTTGACACAGATGGGGATGGATCCATTAGTGGGGCAGAGCTGCGCCAGGCTGTGACTGCCCTACTGGGAGAACAACTCAATGCCCAGGAGATGGATGAGATGCTACGGGATGTTGATCTCAATGGGGATGGAAGTGTGGACTTTGATGGTGAGAGAACTGAGTGTCTTTCTCCCTTCCATAAATCTTGAACCTCTCCCTGATAGCAGTGTCCTGTCTCAGCAATACAGGGGCTAGAGACTGGCTCCTCATGCAGTGTGACTCCATTACCAAAAGCAGGTGGATGCAAGTGTGTGTCTATCTTTCCATCACCTTCCACTGCAGTCCATGGCTGCTGTTGATTCCATTGGACCTGTTGTGTAAAGCCCATGTGTGGCTTGGATCTCCTACCTCCCAGCTATCCCTACCAGAAACCATGTCTTGTGTCTCCCTTCTGCTACCCACATACTTCTGCCTGTAGGGATGCACAAACCTGTCAGTTTAATTTTCTGTAATGCTTACATTTCTTTCAAGAACATATTTGTTCAATACTGCTCCCAGATCCATTCTTTTTAAAAGTCTGCTTTTACAGTTATGTTCTTAAAAGTCTACATGCACATTTTGTGGGCATTTTGTACACATAAAACTCACAGTGCATTTTTATATCCAATTCCCCAAACATGTGCAATTTTTTCCCCTTGGCAAGTGATCTTGCCACATGTGTATAGTTTTGTATGCCTGTTTTGGATGAAAAACTGCATTGCAAAATAAAGTGAAGAGAGGTAATGTAAAGATAATTGAATTCACATGTGAATTTGAGAAGTACAAATTAAATCAGTTTATAGGCAAAACAAACAAGTGTCTCCTCTGTCCCTACCTGCCAGCACCACGAGCAGGTCCAGGTAAAGTGAGAAATGAGGAGATGAGAAGGAGGTCTATTGACTGGAGAGCAATATTACTGCCTGACATTCAGGGCCCCTGGTGGTGCTTAACCACCCTATCTGCACTGTCTGCTTCACTGGCACATGAAGAAAAGGTCTGGTGAGAACTTGGGATGAGAGACTCAAGGTTGGGGACTAATTCACCTCTTCCCACTTCTTTCAGAATTTGTGATGATGCTCTCAAGCAGGTAGCCAGATCTGGAAAGGAAGAGGCTATGTCATCATTTCCAGTACTACTGATGGGTTTTTTTTGGTGACCAGAAGAGAAATGGCTGCCCTTGGATGGCTCTTCACCTCCTGGGAATTGTGAAGCATCACCCTGAATTCTCTTCTCTGAAGCTTGGATCCTTCACAGGCTTCCCTGGAAACCATGTAAAAAGCACATTTACAAATTTAAGACCACCTCCAAGGGTTGCAAAGTATCTTACAAGTGGCCAGCTATGTACAAGAGAAGCTGTCCTGCCTTGAGACAAATTGGCTAGGCCACATCTTAAGAATTCCCCTGGGAGTCTCTTCACCCTTGAACTGGGAAGCATGCAACAGCCCCCACCTATATAGCTGAGTTGGGGGGGGGGAATTCCCAGGCATGGAAATCAGTCCTCAATTCAAATCATGATCAAAGGTAAAGGCCAGGGGATTTTTCTATATCCAGCTTTTTGTATGAGCTTAGGTTCTTCCATGAGCCCAGTATTCTTTGAGAATTCCACTAAAATAATTAGCATTCACTGCATCCTTCCCAAGAATGCCAATATTCTCCTGAACTGAGTGGTGAAATATGTTTCTCTCTGAGGTAAATCCAATAAATGAATGAAAGGCCTCTTTGCAGAGGCTTTAAGAAGGAAAGGAGCCCTGCAAATCATTCCACCCACTAAGCTACAGTTATTGTGGACTGTAAGGATGTGTATACAAAATCAGTTGACCCAAAGTCAGACTAGCTTTTGCTGAACAGATAGAACAATCCCATTCCAAAGAGAGATTTCTGTGCACAGCCCATTTGCTATGCATTCCCACAAAATAGAAAATGCTCCCCCAAGAATTTCATTCCTGAAGCCCCAACTTCATAACTGTTGGGTAGTTTACATCACTGTTCAAATCTTGCCCTCTCCAGGCTCTGAGTTGTAAAGCAGAAGGGAAGCGAGACCATAGACCATGGCAGCAGAGTACATAGCCTTCATTTAGATATTCCCAGACTCATTCACCAACATCTCCAACCAGAAGGGTCCCAGTTAGCAGTAGCAGGGTTGGGAAATGTCCCTGTTGAGATCTCCAGAATACCACAGGCAGCAAGCAGAACAGACAGCAATTGGGCCTTGCTTAGATGGCCCGAGCACAGAACAAATGTATATGTAGGCTATTGGAGGAAAGATAAGGAACAACCTCTTCTTTTCATCCCTGGGGAAATATTAAGAGTGTGTGCATTCACATTCATATGCAGTCAGGCCTCATCTAAATTCCTTCTAAACCTGGCCTAGAAATAGCTGTTAGATAATTTGTGGCATATTTTCTGAGATGTATGTATGTTCGTGTTTAATCAATCCCACCTTTTATATTCATATAATGCATGTTGCATTGTGCAACATGGCTTATCACAGTTGATACGGCACCATAGCAGAATACAGCAACAATAGAAATGCAAGGGAGAGGCATGGAAGATAAAATACAGTCTTCAAGTAAAATCATTTCAACATGGCAAATTAAAACCCTGCCAAAATCAAAATGCCATCACAAGAAGATGGAAGGCAATCAGATAATAGTTCATCAGAATATCATGGGGCACAATGTTCCACTATAAGTGATACAGCCAGAGAAAACATCCTGTCCTTTGTCTCTATGAAGTATGCTCCCACCACTGATGAGATGCTCAGAAGGGCTTCCCTGCTCAATTGGAATAAGTAGGCAGGCTGATACAGTGGGAAGTTAGGCATCCTGGATCCAAGCCGCAGAGGGCTTCAAAGGCCATGGCTAAATGTCCTCCAACATCCCTGCTATTGTACTGTATATTCTGCGTCAACTGAAGTTTCCAACGGCTCTTCAAAGGTTGCCCTGTGTACAGCACATTGCAATAATCTATTCAAAATGTAACTAAGGCATGCATTTACCATAATCAGAGCAGGTCTCCTGAGAAATGAACATAGCTGGCATACTGTATCAGCCTAAGCAGGACCCTAGTCATAGGCAAAACCTGGTCATCAAGATGTAAACCAATTCTGAGGAGTACACTCAGTCTTCAGAGCCAACATGGTGCAGTGGGTTAAGAACTGGACTATGACTCTGGAGACCAGGGTTCAAATCCCCATGGAATCCCCCTGGGTGTCTTTGGGCAAGCCACATTTTCTCAGCCTCAGAGGAAGGCAAAGACAAGCCCCCGCTGAACAAATCTTGCCAAGAAGACCCCAAGATAGGTCCCCCTTAGGGTTGCCATAAGTCGGAAGTGACTTGAAGGCACACAACAACTCTCAGTCTGCAATTCTGTTTCTTCAAGAGAGCTATCCACCCACAGATTGCATCCAGAGTCCATTCCATTTGTTATGAATAGCACCTTTATCTCTTCTGATCTATAGCTCTCATGCCCTGTGCTGTTCTGCACAAGCAACAATTCTCCAAAATACGCTACATTCTGTAACTGTCTAACCACTTTTGTCAGGAACAGAAGATGAAATATATTATCAGAGTGTGGAATCCCGATCCAAAGGCACTAAAATAATAATTGTCCCATATTGGAGGAACACCTCTGTGTACATTCTTCTTGTTTGCTCAACAGCCAGACAGAACAGACTGAGAATAGCAGACCCAGTTCCAAAAAGGCAAAGTCTGCATAGTCTCAGAAGGCTTCCCCCAACCCCGAAGCTTTGAAATGCTTGAGAGGCTCTTTTGAATCCTGCTGGGTTCAATTCCCAAGTCTTGTCTGCAGAAGCAGAAGGGGAAATTCCTGTGCAGTTAACTATGAGTCACCTAAATTCTGATGGGATTAAAGTGTTGTTTTAGAACTAAGAGAGAATCCTCTGTCTCTCTCACACACATGTGGCACAAAAAATTATAATCTTATCCTTCCCAACAGCCCTGTCACTGGTAGGGAGCTATTTTGAGAGGTGGGGGGCTGAGGCTGCTCTAAAACCAGGGCTGGGTTACAGAATGTGGATCTAGGTCCATGCAGTCAGCATTCATGCTACTGGCATATAGTCACTTACCCAAATACAACCTCTTCATCCAACTGACATCAAAAGCAAACCTAGAAAATATGCTGGAAACTGGCTCAGTGCAAGTTCTTCAGACAAAACTTTACAGACTAATGCTGCTTTAGAAATTAGATATCACATCGCATAATCATTAGATAAAAGTTATCTCCAGCAATAAACTGTGGGCTGATTAATTCAAGTGAGTGAGTGATTGATTGATTGCTTAGGGTTCAGTGGCTTATGGATTTCAATTTGCTCCATATGATACACTGTTTCGCTGTCCACTACGTATTTAAAACTTCTTCTGCAGTGCAGGTTGGGACAATATCTGTTTCTCTGTCTTGAAAAAAGCTGCTTTCTTCTCATAGTAGGCTGCCTCATTGATGAAAGCTGGGTAGGTGGTGTCCTCACCCTCATAAAGAATATCTTCCCCATCAAGAGTCTGGAAAATGGGGTCCCCAGGCTTCAGAGGCTGGAAATCTTTATCCTAAGATGAATGGTTTAGATATGGGTAAAAAAAACAAAGGAACCACCAGCCCCACCCACTGCAAGGATTTCAGTGTGTTCTCTGTGGCATCTTGTGAAGAAGCAACAATGACTCTTTGTAAGAAGAGTTCACAATTAACCATGTCACAGCTACCATAGTTTGAGGGTGATCAGAGGCAACCCTTTTCAACTTCAGCCAGATATTGTTGAACTATGACTTCTATCATTCTCAGCCAGCTTAGCAATCAGTTGGCATTGGTGATTATGGGAGTTGTGGCCCAACAACATCTGGAGACACAGGAGATAATCAGATGCAGCAAATGTGGCACCAGAATAACGACAGCGGAACACAAAAGGATGCCAATATCACACAACAACATCCTTTTGCATTCCACTGTTCTTATTTTGGCATTTCTTTTTATTGATGGGCCAGAGCTGTAAATGGATCGCCCATTCCATTTTGGTGCCAGCATTGCTGGCATCTGAAACCTCGCACCGTTTTTGACTCATGATTCCAGTGACAATGGGCAGTCCTGCCAGAACACTTCCAGGTGGGATCGCAAGAACTAAGTAGGCTACCCTCTTTTTTGTATCCTCTCCGGGTTAGTTGTTTTTGTGTGTGTGTGTGCTTTTCTGAACTTTTTTTGTGTATTTTTTTTCTTTTTTCTTTTTGAATTTCCCACACTCACGTCTTCTCCCAAGAACAGGCAGGATTTCAGTCCAGGAAGTGAACAGAGCTCTGTTCATTCCTGGGCTGCCTTTGGACAGAAGGTAAGGTAAGTCTGATGGGGAGGGTTATTGTGCCGGGACAGGATTGGAGATTGTGGGACAGGAACGTTTTTTTGCATTCTTGTCTGATAATCTCCTCAAAGTTGGGAAAGGCTGTGCAAAGAGAAGATTTGATGTACCTTTGATAATGGTGCTGAAGGCAAGTTTGGCACACACAATTTTCCTCTCTCAAAATTATTCTACATGGTGTACCTACCCACATTTTCATTTTTGCAGTGTTATAGAAGTCCTGACCTTTGTTGCATTGTGCAGCAGCTACAAAGATGCACATCAAATTACAAAGTTTTCCTCTCACACACACACATAGGTTTCACCTCCTTTTCTTTCAGTCCTTCATTTGATACTCACTTGCAGTTTTGGATGCACCACAGCAGAAATCTCACCACTGGAATCACGAGGGAAATCCACACATCCAGCTGTCTTGAATGCTTCAATCTCAAAGGCTGGGAACAAGGTACCTGACAAAAGGAGGTAATAAGAGCTGGCTTCCTGCTTTAGTCTCAGTCTTCATAGTGAGAAATACATTAGGACAGGGGTGGGAATCACATGGCCCTCCTAGCATTCCTTACCATTGGCTATGCTTGCTAGCACTGCTGGAAGTTGTGGTCCAGCTACATCTAGAGGGACACATGCTTCCCCCTCCTGCATTAAAGCAAAAGACACCTCCTGCCCTCTGCAGTTTACAGTCACCATGTATCTGCCTATATACCCTAAAGGAACCATAACCCACCTGATCTTGGAAGCTAGGTAGGGCCAGCCCTGGTTAGTATTTGGATGGGAGCCCTCTAAGAAATACCAGATGCGGTAGGTTATATATCAGAGGAAGGAACTGGGAAAACCACTTCTGGTTGTTCCTTGCCCAAGAAAACCCTATGAAAGTCATGTGGATGCCATATGTTGACAGGTGACTTGAAGGCACATACATACATAGGACTATATCACATGACTGAAACACACTGGCTTCTTTATCAGACAAAGAATCATAGAAGGGAACCAAAGTGTAAAAGTGAGTGTCACAAATCTGCACCTTGCTTCAGACGTTTACTTATGTGTTACGATGGTCCCAAGGGAGGGTTGATGCAGATGGAGGCCATACCTTTTATGGGCCTTAAAGGGATTTGAAACAAAAGTAGTAAAAGATATGTAATAAACATTGCTTCTCCACTAGCAGTAGTAAAGTATGATATTACCAGGATGCATTTTTTTGTATTTTGCTGTATAGCCAACCTGGCTATACCCTTATAATTTTATGGAACTATTTGTCACTTATGCAACTAACTATTAATCAAGGCTTAAAATTAATACCAAACTTTAGACTGTCTGTAGATTAGAATAGCACTAGGAGGCATATCTGATGCAACAGGACTATATCCCCAAATTAATTGTGAAGTACTATACAATGTAATATACATTGTAATATACTATACAAGTAATATACAATGGCTGACTGGCCAATCAATCTCTCTAGCTATCAGTCTCTCTTTTACTCAATGTGTCAAAAATCTGGGTATTGCCAGCATTCACAAGGAAGCTTCAAAGGAAACATGAATCATCTTCAGTGTTTGAATAGCCAACTAGCAATCCAGATCGAATTCATTTAGCCCAACATCCAGTCACAAGAATCAGTACAGAATGAGGCATGATGGGAGAAGTCACCTTTGTTAAACAGTTCTATGAAGTCCAGAACATGGGCCACAGTAGATCTCATCTCAGCAAGCAGATCAGCTCGTGCCACTCCCTGGGGCTGTGGGCCCACCTCTATCACTGTAGGGGATCACATGGATAGGGCCATGTTGACTGAAGAATGTGCCAGAATTATCATGCAGAGCCTTCCCCTACATATAAATACATTAATAATGTACAGTACTACATTAACTTCTGGGGAGCCTTTTACATAGGCCAGCCTTTTCTAATCTGATGCCTTCTGGATGTGTATAACTCCCAGTGATTACCATGCTAGTTGAGGATGATGGGAGTTGTAACCCAAAACATCTAGAGAGCAACAGTTTGGGAAAGACTGGTGTAGCTCATAATGCAAACAGTAAAGGCTTGATAATGTGCATTTCACATTCTTACCTGGCATTCCCCCTGATCTCTGACCTGAACCACATCCACCTGACTCACTTTTGTATTCCACCCCATAAAGAGAGACAGTGTGATACATGCACTTACAGTGCTGAACTTTGAGTTAGGAACTGTTGTAAAATCTCACCCCCACCTGCCACCAAAGCTTGCCAGATAGCTTGCCAGAAAGTTATTATCGCTTGGCTCACTGTCTCTCTACTTCACAGGGTAGAGAGCACCTTTGAGGAAGTGTAACATAAACGGAATTTGTGAAACAAAGAAGTCACAAACACTTGGATAAGACTAAAGCCAAATCCACACTACACAAATAATCCAATTTGAAACTGAATTATTTGCCATGGCGCCTTCCTATGGAATCATGGGATTTGTAGTTTTACAAGATCTTTTGCCCTCTCTGCCAAAAAGTGTTGGTGCCTCGCCAAACTACAGATCCCATGATTTCATAGGAAGGAGCCATGGCAAATAATCCAGTTTCAACCTGGATTATTTGTGTAGTGTGGATTTGACCTAAATTGGAAAAAAGCTAAACCAGACTATGAACAGCATCCTGTAGGTAGCATACACTAAGGTTATACCTGGTGTATGGACTTTTTTCAGTGTTCCAGAAGGAGGTATTCAGTATTTCCTTCCACAACACCCCTATGAGGAACAACAGTTGAGGGCCTGTGGGTCCCGTTCTGACTGTTTGACCATTAATTGTGAGCAGAGGTGTGCCAGAACCTTTTTTGGCTACTCTCAAGCCTTTGGGGACAAAGGAGCCATCTTCCACCAGGGGCAGAGGCTGACCTTCCAGCTCAGGTGATCAAGAACAGCTGGGACTTGCTTGGATACATTCCACATTCCTAGTTGATGGCTGAAGAAATGGAGGTGTCTAGCAAAAGCTCCTGGCTGTTGTTCTGCACCCAGGGAAAGCAGTGAGGCCAAGGAACAGCCTTCACCCCACCACAAAAGCATGAGTACACTTGGGGAGAGTTATGGTCCTGTATCTTATTACAGAAGAGCCAGCATGGTGTGTTATAGTTGGACTAGGGTTTTGGTTCAAATCCCCATTCAGCTATGGAAACGCACTGGATGACCTCTCTCATCCTCAGAGGAAGGCAATGGCAAACCTCCTCTGAATAAATCTTGCCAAGAAAACCCAAGGATAGGGTTGCCATAAGTCAGAGTAGGCCTGAAGGCACATAACAAATAAGCTATGTTACAGGCTCAGGATCTCTCAATCCTAAGCAAGAGAGGAGTTTGGGAACATGATGAAGGAGAGGCATAGGAATTACAGCTTTTAAACTGTATTTAAAACAGATAGCATATTTATAAACCTGTAGCACATTTATAAACCTGTTTATAAACCTATAGCATATATATAAACCTGTTTGAAATTTTCTCATTCTGACCTTAGATAAGTCCTACCCCATCTCGGTCCTTACCAACAAAACAGGGATTCACTAGAATGCAATATTCTAAAATCCAAAGAAGCTCTTTAAAGTTGTAGTTACTTTAGATACAGATTGAAAGGTTAAATACGAGAAATGGAATCGAGACAAATAGAAGGGGAAAGGGTGAATATAGGCAAAGCAAATCTATCTCAAAAATATGTGCTGCCCTAAGAAGCTGCTCTATACCCTCTGAACAGTGCAGGATATTTATTTATTTAGATTATGTGCGTTATTCTTGAGCCACGTGCATTATCTGAATTGGAGTTTGACCCTGGTATCTTCTGCAGGCTTGCAAGGAATACTGAGCTGCACCTCTTTCAGACAGATTGTATATGTTTCTTTGACATTCTGAATAAAAGCACCATTTACTTCAAATAATAGCTTGGGTGCCTTGGTCAGCTGAGTTGGCCAACTTGCAAAAATGCTCATGGAATAACAGCCAATGTAATGTGAGGAGAGTTTTTGGCCACCAGAAATGCCCATGCTGAGGACTACACCTTACCCAGCCCAGATTTGGCTACAGAAGAAATGGAATTGGTTTCCTCTCCTGGTTGATGATAGAGTAAGATGGGGTAGTGTTTCATTTTGGACTGCTTCTGTTGAGTCAAGAAGAAAGGAGATTATCTGGGGAACCCCAGCCTGAGAAAGGTAGAGAAATTCGCTTTTCAGGACATCCCTGGAACATGTTCTCACCTGGATGTAATTGCACACATGAAGGGGCAACAGTCTATGCTCACTAGCCACTAAGAGGCAAGAGCCCATGTTGGCAGTGGTGTTGTGTAGGTCAATCATGAAGTCGTAGGCTTCTGATGAACACTTGGGTCCAAAGGTCCGGTTGATCTCCTGAGCACGCTGACATTCATAGGAGTCTGGATCTGAGTCCTTATAGCTAAGAAAGAAACACTCAAAGCAAAGGCAATGATCAGGATCAAACAAGCTCCTTACAGAGCATAGATCTCCACCAGTGCATTTATCACAGGAATGTTTTTGGAAGGGACTGAAGGCTCCCTCTTCTTCCCCAGCTGCGCAAGGACAGTCAGAAGGCTCCTGGGTGCAACTCTACTCCCATTGTCATGGATTGGCTGCAGTGAGTTTGGTCTCTGCCACCAGCATCATGGCCAGATGTTAACAGCTGTCCCATGGCACATGAAGAGTTAGTTTGCATTCAGTGGCTTTGTTAGATACTTTTTGCTAAGGCTGGGAAAAGCTATGAAGGCTAGGAGCAGAGTCAGGGAGTGAAATTTCTTTTTTAACAATCTGCTTGAACAGTTCTCATAGCTGTGGGCAGGGGAGATGGGTCGTGTGTGTGCATTACAGTATATAATGTCAGGATAATGTCCCTTTAAGTGCAGAGAGAAAATGTTGAAGCAACAGACCACACTAACACAGCTGAAGTGGGTGTGTGCACAGTTGTAGGTAGGCAGAAGCTAACTAGCCAAACACTCCTACAAAGATACACTCTGTGTGAGTTACTGTTGTGGGTTGGTGTTGAGGAGTGTTTTGAGAATTGCTGTTGGATTTGTTATTGAGGTTTGCTGAATATATTCTGTGTTTGCTTTGTACTGGAACTGAAGATAAAGCCTCCAGAAGGACCTTGCTGCTTATAAGTTTTCTTATTGTGGGTGAAAGTAGGTCAAAGCAGTGATAAAGCCTGCTAGCTGAAGCCTTTGTTTTTCAAGCCCTATTCTGCTGAGTAGTTTATCTGCTGTTTGGCTACTGCTGGGTTTAGTTCATCCCCAGGAAGTGCCAGGTACCTCTCACTGAGCCTATACTGAGTGGACATATAACCCTCGGGAATCCTTCTTCCATCAGGCTCATCGGGAGTGGTGTACCCAAGTCTGATCAGTCATGGAGTGCTATCCATGAGACAGATGGGGCTGAATTAGTCATTTAAGGGCCCCGTTCTACAACTGGCTGTGAGAGAATGCTGGACCCCATCAGCAAAAGAGCTGGAATGCTTCTTTGCTATGCATCCTCAGCTGCATCATTCGTCACCAATAAAGCTTATCTTATAGCAGTAACATGCATCAATTTTCAGTACCAAACAAAGTCCTGGAGGAAGCCAGGAATTATAGCCAGTTCCAAAAGAGAACATTGGCCACAGGGATACAACCCAAGTCTGGTCAGGCTGCCCCTGAGCAGCCAAAAAAGAATGAGATTTTTTAATTAAATTAAGACTTTTTAAAACAAAGCTGTCCAGGCAAAGTTTGCTCTTCCTTACCCAGGTGCATTAAGGCAGCCAGAAATGGTCCAATGCACCTCCATGGCCTTGCGGGGGGGGGGGGGCAGGGGGACAGAGCTACATCCTGGAGCTGTCTGGCTGCCCTTTCATACCCACGGTAAAAGTTTTGTGGAAGGAAATAGAGTAACTCCTTTTTGCAATGCCCCACCAGGTATTTATGTTGGTGTAACCAGGAGTTAGCATGGCGTAGTGGTTTAAGTGTTGGACTATGACTCTGGAGACCAGGGTTCGAATCCCCATCAGCCCACTGGGTGAAAACCCACTGGGTGACCTTGGGCAAGTCACACACTCTCAGCCTCAGAAAACCCTACAATAGGTTCACCTTAGCATCTCCATAAGTCAGAAACAACCTGAAGGCAAACAACAACAACAAACCAGAAGTTATGCAAGCATAAGCAAACAACAGGATTCTGGCCAATGTGAAGAGATTCCCTATGCCTTTAAAAAGATGTAATCCACCACTGTAGCAACCATGAAGACAATTCAGAGGAGACACATCTGATGGCTTAACAGCATAGTCAAGTATCCACAAGCCCAGGAAAGCCTGATGCAGGCTAAAACAGAGGCATAAGTTCTGCAAAGCACTACAATACAGTGTGGTACTCACTTGAGAACATCAGCCGTGAAGGCACGATTAAGGTCCCTTCCTAGGTAACGGACACACTGCTCAACTGCCCGTGGGTTGCCCAGGAAGGGTGTAGCATGGAAGGTTCCACGCTGCAGCTCAGAGGGGTTGCGCAACCAGTGCTTGGCCAGGTAAATTCCGGACATCTCATTCCCATGTGTGCCCCCACATACTGCCACACGCCTCAGGGTGGGAAGGTACTGTAGGCCTGTCATGACTGTGTAGATTTTAGACCCTGTTAGGAAAAAGAGGTCTAGGTGGGACTGTCAGCCATCTTCTTGCAAACAGGGGAAAGATAAATGTCCCCATCTACGGACCATCCAGCCAACCCGCTTTGCTTACTTTCAAATTCCTACTCAATACCCACTCCTGAAAAGTAGGAGGAAGGGAGCATCTGGAGATAAAGGGCTGCCAGAGTGAAAACTGGACACAGTTCCTATACCTTGGTACAAATCCCTTTGCTTTAAAAAAGAAAATGAGGGGGGTGGAACCCAAATGGCAGCCATGATGACAGGCAGACAGACAGTGTGGCATGCATTAATAGTATTGCTCTAATCTATGTCACACAAATTATAAACAAGAAAATAAGGAACGTATATAGTCTTAAAAGCTATTGCTTTCTTCAATTTAATTGTTGATTTCATAAATTTGGCCATCTTAATTATAATTATGGCCAACTAATTATGGCCAACTAATTAATTTATAGGGATATTACTAAAAAGACCTTTTATGAGCCTTAATGATAACTGGGAATCTCCAACCTTTGGAATGCAATGCCTATTAGCATTTCAGAAATCAATACTAGTCATATAACTAAGGGCTGGAGCAGAAACAGTTTGGTATCACTTTCTGAAAAAGTCTAGATTCATTTTCCAGATTCAGTGACAAAAGATTAAGAGAGACAAAGAGGGAGGATTTAAAGCTCAGAGCCTGTTGCTATGAACTGCATCTTGGGGGTCCCGAGGTTCACTTTGGGAATCTAATGTAGAATTAGCAGATTTGCTGTCTATTTAATAAGTTGTCCCCAACACCATTATCACCCCACATGGAAGACTTGCTGTCCCTACTGTTTTAAACACAACACTGATGCTTGTGATCATTGCTATATATACAGCGATTTTTCAGCTTCAGGCACCAACTGTCACTTGTTGTCTATGCTGCTGAAGCAGATACTGTACAAAAAGCACTGATGAGTTTTGTTGCAATAAGTCAAGCTGTCTGTCTGTAATTAAGTCCTTGTGTGCCTGCCCAATTCTAGTTGTGAGGATAGTCTTTGTGGGAACCAGGGGCTTGTCTACACAGGCAAAAAAAAAAAATCATACTCACTTTGTTCCTAATGCTATTGGAACACATAACATTAACTTTTTTACACGTGTCAGGATTGGGGTGGGGTGGCTGGGACAGGTTTGTGGGTGGTTACCTAGGTCTGGCAAGAGTGGTGTGTATCACCATTTTTAAAAACTTCAGTGGATGTATAGTATGCATGATGCAGATCTCTGCACAAGTGAGTGAGTGAGTGAATCAGCCAGCAAGCAAGTGCCCCCCTTCCCCCATCTGATCCCTCATGAACCCTGTATCAATGTTTGTTTTACCTCAGTTAATGTATGTATGCAGATCATTATATGAGTAAGAAACAGCTGAACTGAATTATATTTACAAATTCCAGTCCATTCGCAGATATATGAGCAAAATCAATGGCTTTATGGCACACTACATATTGTACAGTATATTAATACAGGAATCCTCACTACTTTAACAAAAGGAATCTTCTCAGAGAAGGTTTTGAGCCCAAGGAAACTGACTTTTGATACGTGGATTTATTGCTTTCAAACATCAACGTGAACTGACCACTGTAAAGATCTGAAAAACCCATATCACCTCACCCAGCCCTTTGAAAATTCAGGGCAAGGGTCATGATTTGCACCCTTCTGGATCTTATTACATTCCATCCCACTCCCACAACTGTGTAAACATGCTGCTTTATACCTGAGCATTTATCACTTTGTACTGCATCTGAAGCAGGAGCTTCAAGGCAATCAGAGAAAAGTGCTTAAGAGAGGGAGAACATCCATGCCTCCAAACAGATGACTGATTGGTCAAAGCTTACGATGAAGGAAAACAAAATGAGTCCTGCTCTTCAGAATAAGTATTCATGCGCTATGGTATAATGGGAAAACTTACCACTCAGAACCTCCTGTAGCCTTTCAAGGGGTCCAAAATGTTCTTCAATCTGGATGTTATCTGCTAGCTACATGCACTAGAGACACAGGGCTTGGTGAATGATTTTCTTGTTGTGTTTCCCGGGTGACCTATGGACCACTCTGTATCCAAATGTTGCCATGTTTTCTTGGCTAGGATCCAGCACAGCTTACAACGTTATAGTTAAGGAGAAGTTGAGGATAGCACTCCCTTGGCTTCTTTTGGAGAAGGGGGCAGTGCTTACATTTGGAAACAGTTACCAGACTCTTGTACAGTCGTCCCTTCACATTCGCGGGGGTTCCGTTCCGCGGACCCCCGCGAATGTGAAAAATCCGCGAATAACAAACACCCCTCCCCCTCCCTCCCCAGGCCTTCGCAGGGCCTTCTTAGGCCCCGCGGAGGCCTCACCGGCCCTCCCTCCCACCCTCCCCGGGCCTTCGCGGGGCCTTCCTAGGCCCCGCGGAGGCCTCACCGGCCCTCCCTCCCACCCTCCCCGGGCCTTCGCGGGGCCTTCCTAGGCCCCACGGAGGCCTCACCGGCCCTCCCTCCCACCCTCCCCGGGCCTTCGCGGGGCCTTCTTAGGCCCCGCGGAGGCCTCACCGGGCCTCCCTCCCACCCTCCCCGGGCCTCCCTCCCACCCTCCCCGGGCCTTCGCGGGGCCTTCCTAGGCCCCGCGGAGGCCTAACCGGCCCTCCCTCCCTCCCTCCCCGGGCCTCCCTCCCACCCTCCCCGGGCCTCCCTCCCACCCTCCCCGGGCCTCCCTCCCACCCTCCCCAGGCCTTCGCGGGGCCTTCCTAGGCCCCGCGGAGGCCTCACCGGCCCTCCCTCCCTCCCTCCCCAGGCCTTCGCGGGGCCTTCCTAGGCCCCGCGGAGGCCTCACCGGCCCTCCCTCCCACCCTCCCCGGGCCTTCGCGGGGCCTTCTTAGGCCCCGCGGAGGCCTCACCGGCCCTCCCTCCCACCCTCCCCGGGCCTTCGCGGGGCCTTCCTAGGCCCCGCGGAGGCCTCACCGGCCCTCCCTCCCACCCTCCCCGGGCCTTCGCGGGGACTTCCTAGGCCCCGCGGAGGCCTCACCGGCCCTCCCTCCCACCCTCCCCGGGCCTTCGCGGGGACTTCTTAGGCCCCACGGAGGCCTCACCGGCCCTCCCTCCCACCCTCCCCGGGCCTTCGCGGGGCCTTCCTAGGCCCCGCGGAGGCCTCACCGGCCCTCCCTCCCACCCTCCCCGGGCCTTCGCGGGGCCTTCTTAGGCCCCGCGGAGGCCTCACCGGCCCTCCCTCCCACACTCCCCGGGCCTTCGCGGGGCCTTCCTAGGCCCCGCGGAGGCCTCACCGGGCCTCCCTCCCACCCTCCCCGGGCCTCCCTCCCACCCTCCCCGGGCCTTCGCGGGGCCTTCCTAGGCCCCGCGGAGGCCTCCCCGGGCCTCCCTCCCACCCTCCCCGGGCCTTCGCGGGGCCTTCCTAGGCCCCGCGGAGGCCTCCCCGGCCCTCCCTCCCACCCTCCCCAGGCCTTCGCGGGGCCTTCCTAGGCCCCGCGGAGGCCTCACCGGCCCTCCCTCCCACCCTCCCCAGGCCTTCGCGGGGCCTCCGGAGGGCCTCCGGGCGTCCCGCGAAGGCCTCTCCACCCCTCCCCAGGTATTTCACGGGGCCTCTGGAGGCCCCGTGTCGCGGTTTTGGGGGGGCCCCGGGGGGGCCCTCCCAAAACCGCGAATAACCGAAACCGCGAATGTCAAGTTCGCGAATGTGGAGGGACAACTGTACTTTTAACCACTGTGTAAAGGAGAGAATTTCAGCTGGGTGCCGTTTACACGATGAAAATGTTCCAGGAAGAATTCATGTCGATCCCTGGCTGTTTACACGTACATGGTGTCAGACACGTGTTTTTCGGAAGGGGGGGCACCATTTGTCTCTCAATCCGCAGGACTTTCAATCTCGCAGGTTGTGCCGGTTTTTAAAAAAGTCACTGGAGGATTCGGAAAATCGAAAATGTAAACAGCCTGTGACAAGATATCACGGACACAGGAGATGACTGGAAATTGCCCTGACCATGGGCGGGCTCTGACCAGTAAATGGGAGGTCTACCTGCCCCTTTTCTTACCAGCCCAAAATTTGAAGATATATCTCCATTGTTCAACCAGGGAAGAAGCCACACTTGCTGGAATTCTCTCTTCTATACCAGCATTCAAGGTACAGGAGCCCTCTGCAGTTTTCACTCTGGCAGTCCTAGTAGATGGAATTTACTTACATGTTGTAAGTAAATAGGATTTACTTACATGTTGACTCTCCATTCAACAATTTTTAAAATTTAGTTATTGCAGTGGCTCTTAACCTTTTCTTTACCAGGGACCCCCTTTAAATATCTTTTGTTGCCGTGGACCCCCAAGACTTAACTCAAGATTTAAAACCATAATAATAATAATAATAATAATAATAATAATAATACAATTTCACCATCCATTAACCCTTCCCTCAGAGGCACTGGAGGAGAGGGAAGACTTTTTCCTGTTTCTTCCTGCAAATTTGTGGCTGGAGAGGATTGAACAGCAATATACAGGCCAAGCCAGCCAGCCTTTGCCTTGGCTCCTGTCACATGGGCTAAGTAGCCTTCAAGCTTTCATGGACCCCCTGTGAAGACATCACAGCCCCCTGGGGGTCTGCGGACCACAGGTTAAGAACCATTGATTTATTGGATTTATATCCTGCCTTTCTCCCAAGATAGGATTCATAAATAAATAAAAATAGGTCTTAGTCCAGTTGGAACTAAACAACAAGATGCCAGCACAGGTTTCAGATCAGACATTATTATTCTTGAGGAATAATCTGCTTTGGAGGTATAGAAGGAAACACACTGGAGGATTGCTCACATGGGAATGTGTTTTTGCCATTTCATTTTGTACGACTATCGAGACGAAAAATATCTCTGCAGTTCACAGGCTTCTTTTCACATTAGTGATTTCCAGAGATCTTGCCTGCTGGCCTCCTGCTCCCCGCTGGTCATGCTTCTACCCCTCCTGGTGAAAGCAACAGCTCCTATTCCCAAATCTGGCTTCCCCCAGTCTCATTGCCATGGGGGCATCTTTCTTGGTTGCCCATTTATCTCCCTCTGTCACCAGCTGTGGCAGCTCTAATAACTCCTAAGCAGGTATTGAGCGGCAAGATGAGGAGGTGTGAGAAAACACAAGGCGTGCATGTCAATGGCTTGGCAGGAGGAAGAAGATGGATGGAGGTGAGAAAGAAAAGGCCAGAGCCTGAGGGCTGAACATAGAGAAGAGGGAAGGAAGGCTGTTTTGAATATGAGGGACACAACTACACATAGATCTCTTCAACTTAAAGTTATTTATTAAACTATCCTGAAACACAGAGCACCATCAAACTTTATGGAAACACAACTACTTAAGTGAAATAAGCCTAGGATTGCCTTCCATGTTTCTCTTTCATTTTGAATGCCACTGTAGGTAGCCAGCACTGAAGCATCTGGGCCTGGTAGATGATGCCTATGTGAGCTTATTGGACTCCTTTTAGCCTTTGTGAGGTCCTTCATCTGGGTTGGATTGCCAGAATGAAAACTGGAAAGGGCTCCTGTATGTGCAGATTCTAGATTTAGGACCAGGAAAGGGAGGAGTTTGGGCAAGATGGCCTTAGCAAGCATTTCTTCCTAAGTGAGACCCTTTCCCCTCAGAATCACACATTTAGTTGCCTTCTTCCACCAGGCCTCATCATTTCTTGGGCAAGATAAGTGAAGGCTACTGATTCTGCTTCTCTTTGCTATCATCATTATGGCACGCAGAGTCTGAGAAAGTAAAATTTTGACTGCAACACCCAGAGTCCCCAGTCACTATGCTGGTTGGGAATGCTGGGATACATAGTCCCACAAGTTACTGTTTGAGGCTGTGGAGAGAAAAGGTATCAATGGTGAAAAAGAGGAGAGCCAGGCAGCTCAGAGGCTCCTTGTGTATTTGAATGTCACTCTGGGGTGTGATAGTAGTCAGCTATACTTTCTAAGTTGCCATTTTGCTTCTGGATCTGCCCTCCCCACAATTAGCATTTCACACCAAAATCCAGTTGGAGCATCTAGTTTAGAAGAGAGAGAGAGAGAGAGAGAGAGAGAGAGAGAGAGAGAAGTTGGAAGGATGATTCCTACATTTGAACCAAGAAAATGGGCCTCTTAATGTCCCTTGTTTGAACTTAATTTCACCACAAGATGGGGAGATGAAATGGCACAAGAATAAAGCACACATATTTGTGGAATCTAAAAAAGCATTTTCATTTCACAGAACTGTCAATAGTTTGGGGGATACATCTCATCACTTTGGGTTGCCACAGTGAAAAACTGGAGAGGACTCCTGTAACCTTTAATGGTTATGTAGAAAAAGGAATTTCTGCAGGTGTTGCTCGTTACATGGTTGTGCGACAAGCAATACCAGCTGAAATTCCCTCTTCTGCACAACCATTAAAGGCGCAGGCGCTCTTTCCAGTTTTCAATCTGGATTAGATGCTTTGAACACAGCACCCTTCTCTATTTTATTGGTATCATAGCATAAAATCCCAATGATCTACTGTAAATCCATACTAATTTAGTCATAATAGTAAAAAGCATTCCGGTGATGGCAAGGAAGGGGGCTTTGAAGAACTCAAGGCCATGGCTAAGTGTAGCTGTGACTCCTTTTGTTTCCAGAAAAATATACAACTCTGTGAATCTGCAGTTGGGGCTGCTTGCAACCACTCTCATGTCATGCTTCAAGCATGTACTTCTTGTTGTCCTCTGGAAGAATTATATACTTCTATGGTGTCACCAGAGCCAGTGTGGTATAGTGGTTTGAGCACTGGACTATGACTCTAGGGACCAGGCTTCCAATTCCCGCTTGGCCATGGAAACCCACTGAATGACCTTGGGCAAGTCATACTCTCTCAGCCTCAGAGGGAGGCAAAAGCAAAAACCCCTCTGAACAAATCTTGCCAAGAAAACCCCATGATAGGTTTGCCTTAGATCCACCATAAGTCAGAAAATACTTGAAGGCTCACAACAGCAACAATGGTGTCACCACAGTTTTTAGCAAACTCACAGGGATCTTGGGAGTTATTCATTACCATATTTAACAAAAAATAACACTGTGCCAAGTGTTAGGAAATAATTTTTTGTTGTTACTTGTTATAGTGCTTTAAACAGTAACTAAATGGATTACTTGCTGTTTTTGATTACTTTTCTGGTACAGTACTTAAAAATCATTTTAATGTTGGTAAGAACCTAAAGTATAATGTAGAAAAGGTATAAAACTCAACAAATTCTATTCAAAATAATTTAAAATGTTCTTTAGCAGTAAAAGGGGGAAAAAACTAGAAAGTGTTGCTGCCCCCCTTAAAAGCATTGTCTCCACTTGTTAGTGTTTTAAATGTAACCTTCCTACACCCTCATTATCAAGAAAGGGGTAACTGGCTGCACATTGCTATGTTAGTTATAACTAATTACTTCCAGGTTGTCTTCCTAATAATAAACTTGGAAAAGAGCTTGGCCTTGGAACATACAGTGGCTGGAATGACCAGATAGAAAAAAGATAGGAAGGGCTGTGGGGCTCTTGTACCTTTAATAGTTATTCATGGAAAAGAAGGGATTTTTAGGGGCATCTCACCAAGTCTTAAAACTACCATGAATAAGAAAAACTACACCTGCCCAAATCCCTTCTTCTATATAACATATAAACATCTTCCAAAATCCAGTGTTGACATCTGGTTATCGCTAGGTTACAGATTTGGCCTCTTCCATGGAATTTTCCATCACTGATCTCTGTAGGGATCACTTTGAAAGACTAACCACAAATTAAAGCTGTTGCGCCCACCGTCCCTTTTCACCCTCTGGCTTTAGCAATATTGTCTCATCCCAGGATGCAGTCCCAGGGCTGCTGCCCTTAGTCACCTGCTGCCCCTGCCCTGGATTTGCAGCATGGATGTGTATGTACCCAAATGCCTCCAGCAAGTGCTGATGATCTTGCTGTATCACCCAAGCGAGAGTCTTCCTGATTCACCCATTCCCTCACCTTATTTCTCATTGGAGGGAGGAGGTGCCTCTCTTTCTACATGTCCACCTCTTGCCCCTCAGCCCTGCAATGAAGGAAGATAAAATTGCTCATCCCATCGCAGAGATCCAGTTCTGAACACTATAGAGAGGGGCATAGCAAGACTGAGAGAAGGGAAAACTGAACGACCCAGAACCTGCTAACCTTGCAGCTGTGCACAATGTCAGGTATGCAGGGGGCAGGTACACTCTAGATTTGGGCAATTTTCTCTTTAGGCATTTTATTTCTTCTATGTAGGTAATGCCATTTCTTGCTGTGGGTCAGAAGCAGAACTTGGAAATATTATTTTATTGAACTTACAATTTCCAGAATTCCCAGCCTTCATGGAGAGTGCTCATACTGTGTGGGCATTCTGGGAACTATAGTTCAAAACAGTAACTCTGATTTGCAGGTGTAGCTAGGAGCTATTCCACTCAGGACTGCATGTTGTTGTTGCTTTGCCATTCAGTGTGGTAGCATAGTTGACTGCATGATGAGCTGAAGCTTTTGTTGGTTAACATTCCATCCACTGCAGAGTAGTTCAATCCTGGAGATGGTGGTGTTGGGCAAGCAGAGTGCGAAGGAGACTAATTCTGCAGAGCTTGGTGTGCATGTCTGACTTGTGTTATACCTGGCTGTAGTTTTCATAAGAGTTTGACGTGACAGTTTATGTAACAGGAGTATCTTCTAGTCGGGAACGGGGGAAGATAAGACCTCACCCCAACATTTCAGGGTGAGTTTCCCTCCGCTCAGATAGCGGGTCATTCCTGTTATACAGATAGTTCCTGGTGACCGGCTCCAAACCATTCAGAAATCTATCAGCAGACCCCAAGGTACCTTCTGCTCATTCCAGATTCAGAACTATAAAAGTACTATGATATTAGTGTTGGGGAGAATGGATTGAATGACTAGGAGGTACTAAGAAATCTTCAGAAGTCTCTATAAAGTGCCACATGGAATTTATTTGTGATGTGCTAGAGTCTTACCTATAGCTTTTTCAAATGCTGGTGGTGCTGTTTATGCTATGGAACTGAGGCACTCAGCTAGATGAACTATGGCATGGGTAAGGAGGAACCTTATGAACCACAGGGATAAAAAAATCAGGGCAACACCCAATTAGTAAGTAATCAGTTTCCATTAGTAGCTAATTAATATTTATTAGTAGCTAATTAATATTTATTAGTAGCTAATAAATTTGATTGATGCTCTTATTTATAATAAGTACCATACATACTTACTATATGTATGTATAAATATGATGATGCATAAGTTTATATTTAATGTTTTAAAGATTTTTATCCACATGTATTGATCTGTGTCTGTTTTAATTGGTGCAAGTCACCCTGAGAGTTGGTTCTAGGGGACTGATGGTGACGGTGATGATGTAGTAAGCAGCAGCACTGGGGTTCTGCCATCTCCTGAAGCTGTAGCTACTCAGGTTGGGAGCCAAAAACGAACAGAACCAATGCTGTAATTATTCCTTGGGAAAGAGGCAAGGAAAGAAGAAATGCCTATGCTCTTCCTATCAGGGAGTATTTCCAGCAGAATAGGAAAGGTGGTGGGGATGCTTGGGTGCCATTCCAGGAGGGGGCCTCGGGAGGCGCCTTGGCACCGCAGCCTCCCTCCCTCCTTGCCTCCCTCCCGTGGACGCCCCCGCCGCTATTTCTGTGTCTCCGGCTTTGTGAGGGCTGGCTGGGCCCTTCATGGGGTGACGAGGTGTGTGTGTATGTGGGGTGTTTGCGCACTTGGAGACTCTGGAAGACGGCTGCCAAGTCAGGACGCGAGGGGCCGCTTGGGGAGGCATGGCGGTGGTGTTATTTTGGAGGAGGGGGGGATCTGGGAAGGCGGTTGGCGTCTCTGTCAGGGAGGGAGGGGTGTGAACTACACTTGTCCCTCCGTATCCACGGCTTTGGTATCCACGGATTTAAGTATTCACGGCTTGAAAATATTCTTAAAAAAAATAATCCGAAAAGCAAACCTTGATTTTTGCCATCTTATATAAGGGACACCATTTTGCTATGCCATGGCATATCATGGGACGTGAGTATTCACGGATTTTGGTATCCACGGGAGGTCCTGGAACCAAACCCCAACAAATATGAAGGGACAACTGTACTGTATTCGGGGAAAGGAGCCCCTCAGAAAGCTCGAGGGCATGTCGCTGGGCCTGTGTGAAGACGAGGAGACAGGGGCAGATAGAGTTGCCAGATGGAAAACTGGAGAGGGCTCCTGTACCTTTAATGTGTGTGCAGAACAGTGGCTCTTAACCTTTTCTTTACTAGGGACTCCCTTTAAATATCTTTAGTTGCAGTGGACCCCCAAGACTAATAATAATAGTAGTAGTAGTAGTAGCTGTAGTAGTAGTAATAATAATAATAATAATACAACTATATAGTCAATTAAACCTTTCCTCAGAGGCACTGGTGGGGGACGGAAGACTTTTTCCTGCTTCTTCCTCCACATTTTTGGCTGGAGTAAATTGAATGGCAATGCGCAGGCCAAGCCAGCTAGTCATTGCCTTGGCTCCTGTTGTGATTTCCTGTGTGGCAGGGGGTTGGACTGGATGGCCCTTGTGG
Source organism: Gambelia wislizenii (assembly GCA_030847615.1). Taxonomy (NCBI): domain Eukaryota; kingdom Metazoa; phylum Chordata; class Lepidosauria; order Squamata; family Crotaphytidae; genus Gambelia; species Gambelia wislizenii. Next base: position 337,487,423 of record JAUMIR010000001.1, on the reverse strand, counting down.
TCTCTTCCAACTCTACAATTCTATGATTCTAGCAGGAGGTCCCAAACCGCCAATCTCCACTGTAGCATTTACCTCAGGAAGGACTGCAGGGTTGGGAATGTTGGTGCCTCTCCTAGAAGCTGCTTGGAGTGACAACCAAATTGCATTCTCCATATATACTGTACATTCTCCATCACTGTTAATAGTGTTCCCATTTATCCTATGAAGGAAGCAGGGCTTGTCTACACTATTAAAAACCTCACATCCCCATGTGAATACCTGCAAATCTGGGCTTTTCCCTGAATCTGCGACAATCTACCCACACATTGCATGGCCCAGATTCACAGCATTTGGGGATATCTTACCTAGATGGAGAATATGTGGGATTCTGGGTTTTCTCCATATTTTCATACACTGCTGCTGCTGCTGTCGCTGCCACTACCACCGCCACCACCTCAACCATAATGTAAAGCTCCAGGGCAATTCCCAGCCAAAGGGAGAGGTTTTCTCCCTTCCCCTGGCTCAGCAGCACTGCCTCTGCCCACTCTCTGCTGTCACCATCACTTCCTTCAAGTGTTTTCGTCGCTTTCTTCAAGCAGGTAAGTGGGAGAGCAGGCACAGGCAATGTTGCTGAGCCAAAGGAAAGGAGAAAGCCTCTCCTTTTGGCTGGGAACTGCCTCCAGAGCTTTAAATTATGGTCAAGGAGGTGGTGGAGGCAGAGACGCTGGTGGTGGGTGAAACTCTACAGGGACAATGAAGACAAGGTACCTCACATCCCTGCGGAGAATAAAATTGCACAGGGGGAAGGGGGGGCATGTGGGTAGAGCTCCATTTGAAGTTTTTACCCCACATGTAGACAAGCCTGCACATAGTCTTGGTGTTATTTTTTTACTCTTCTTTATCTGTTGTTCCTTGCATTGAGGCTATAGCAAAGTCATGTTGTTGTTTTTTCCTTTATAATACTGTATTGGCTAAATCAGACCTTTTCCTATTGCTTCTTCTGCCAAGTGACCAATGCCTTGGTCATTTCCCACCTTGGTTGCTATACTCTTCTTTTGACCAGTCTTCCATTATCCCATCTTAGGCCACTTATTTCCATTCAGCATTCTGCTGCTAAGATTATTTTTGGCCAGTCATTTTAATTATGCTTCTGATATCACTTCATTGGTTACCCATTTCTTTTACAATTCTGTACAAGCTTCTTGTTTAAAGTTTTAAAGCCATACATGACCTAGCTCCCCATCTTTCATCTCTTATTTGTTTTTACCAACTTGCTTGAGATTTGTGTTCTAGGAACTCTAAGCTTCTCATTCAACCAAGGGTTTCTTCTTGCTTTGGTTTCATCCTTTCTCATTCAATACTCCTGCTCCATACTCCCGGAACTGCCTCCCTGAACATATGCAGACTGCTCCTTCCCTCATTGTTTTTAAATCTCAATTGAACACTTTTTTTATTTTCCAAAGCTTTTAGAGTTTTAGTTTAATGTTCTTTTATTATCTTGTATATTTTGATTACATGCTTTTATTTATATTGTATTTTTGTATTATACCTGGATAATTTGTTTTACAATTGTATCATATAATTTCAGACTTGCACTACTCCATCCTTCCCATGTGTGTGCGTGTGCATTAGATTGTACAGCTTTGGCAGGGCTGAGTGTTCTTTGTTGTTGTTTTACACGATGATGATGATGATGTACAGCTCTCCTTGCCAGCCCTACCCTGGGGAAGGAGCAAAGGAGCTCCCTGCAAGTGCCTGGAGAGTAGGTTAAAATAAGCAGGGGGTACACTTGTTCCTCAGACCAGGGCTTCCGTGTCTAATTATTTTATCTGGACACAACAACCATGAACGTCTTTGGTATGTTATCCTGGAGCCAAGTTCTCCCCCCCCAAAAAAAAAAACACAACACCAAACAGTCAGTTCAAGGACCCAAACACTCATTTTGTCCCCAGATCAGAGCTGGCCTAAGACTTTGTTCTGTTTGCGTCATAGCAACAAATGGCACCTCTAAAGTCAATAAGCTTGATAGTACCCAAGACTGGTCAAGTTATTTGGGTGCCAGAGTTAGACAATTCAACAAATGCTTCCTCCCTTCCTTTCAAATGCTTCCTCCCTTCCTTGGCAATAAAAATAAAATAATAAAGAAAATTCATAGCGAATATTTTTGCATTTTTTCAGGACACCCAAACCCAACTCTTTGAGGTAACTGCTTTGTTCTACCAAATGGCAAGAGGTAGGGAGCAGCTTTAGAATAAGTAATCTCCATTAATGTGTTGCCTCTTATCCCAATTCTTTCTCCACAATGGTCACTTAGGTCACTTAGGGCTTGTCTACACTATCCAAAACCCTGAATCTCCATGCGAATGCCCCCAAATCTGAGGCGATCACTGTCCCCCAAATCTGGGGTGACCCAGCCACATGTTGCATGGCCTAGATTCACAGCATTTTGTGGTATTTTACCTAGATGCAGAGTATGTGGGATTCGGGGTTTTCACTGTATTTTTTCCCACTGCTGCAGCTGCCACCATTGCCGCCACCACCACTGACACCCCAACCATAATTTAAAGCTCCAGAGGCAGTTCTCAGCCAAAGGGAGATGTTTTCTCTCTTCCTCTGGTTTGGCAGCACTGCCTCCACCCACTCTCCACTCACCCGTCACTTCTCTCAAGTGCTTCTGTTGGTTTCTTAAAGTGCCTCTTCCTGCAAAGGGCAAGCAAGAGAGAAAGTGGAGGCAGCACTGCTGAGCCAGGGGGAGACAGAAAACCTCTCCCTTCAGCCGGGAACTGCCTCCAGAGCTTTAAATTATGGTTGAGATGGCAATGGCAGTGGCAGATGAAACTCCACAGGAACAATGAAGACTAGTACTCCACATCCCTGCAGAGAATAATAATGTTCAGGGCTTCAGGAGGAATGCAGAGCCATGCAGGCAGAACGCCATTTGGAGTTCTTCCCCAGATGTAGACAAGCCCTTCAGGTCTGGAGAGAGGAGTTAGCCTTTCCATTATGCCCTGTGGAGTCAGAAGCTGTAAGTTCTATTTGTGTCCAATGCTATGTGCTTTATGTTATATTCCTCAAAACACTGAGGGGGAATCCACACGGCACAAATAATTTGCCACGGCTCCTTCCTATGGAATCCTGGGATTTGTAGTTTTACAAGGTCTTTAGCCTTCTCTGCCAAAAAGTGCTGGTGCCTCACCAAGCTACAAATCCCATGATTCCATAGGAAGGAGTCATGGCAAATAATCCAGTTTCAACCTGGATTATTTCTCTAATAATAATAATAATAATAATAATAATTTATTTCTATCCCGCCCCTCTCCAACGCAATCGGGGTGGCATACAATATAAAAACTCCATAGTCACAGTACCCTAGCCCACCCATCTAGTGTGGATGTCCCCTGAGTATGGTGACAGCAGATTTCTAACTACATTGACAGGGCTTAGAAAAGTTTCTTCTTTCGTCTACACATGGTTGCTTTCTCTCAGTTAGTCTGAAATGTGTTACAGGGTCCCCTTGCTTACTGTGAGATGAGAGTTAAAACAGATTCTGCCTGCCTTGAAAATGCAAAATCCATCTCAAAAAGGATATTAACTATTTCACATTCAGCTGAGCCAGAAGGAAGTATCCCCACCACTGCAGTTTCTCCTATCAGGCCTTCAGGGCACTTCCAGACTGAGGGCCAGTTCTAGCATTACCCACTCATTGCTCTTCCATTGTAATTGCAGCTGATCATAGAATCATAGAATTGTAGAGTTGGAAGAGACCACAAGGGCCATCCAGTCCAACCCCCTGCCACGCAGGAAATCTTGATCAAAGCATCCCTGACAGATGACAATCCAGCCTCTGTTTAAAGACCTCCAAGGAAGGAGACCCCACCACGCTCCGAGGGAGTGTGTTCCACTGCCAAACAGCTGTTACTGTCAGAAAGTTCCTCTTAATGTTGAGGTGGAATCTCTGTTCCTGGAGCTTGCATCCATTGTTCCGTGTTCTAGTCTCTGGAGCAGCAGAAAACAAGCTTACTCCATTCTCAATGTGACACCCCTAGAGCTATCATATTGCCCCTTAACCGTCTTTTTTCCAGGCTAAACATACCCAACTCCCTAAGCCTTTCCTCATAAGGCATGGTTTCCAGACCTTTCACCGTTTTAGTCGCCCTCCTCTGGACACACTCCAATTTGTCAATATCCTTTTTGAATTGTTGTGTCCAGAACTGGAAACCGTATTCTAGGAGAGGCCTGACCAAGGCAGAATAGAGTGGCACTATTACTTCCCTTGATCTAGACACTATACATCTATTGATGCAGCCTAAAATCGCATTGGCCTTTTTAGCTGCCGCATCACACTGTTGACTCATGTTCAACTTGTGGTCTACTAGGACTCCTAGATCCCTTTCGCACATAGTCTCGTTCAGCCAGGTTTCCCCCATCCTAAATCTATGCATTTTGTTTTTCCGCCCTAAGTGCAGTACCTTACATTTCTCCGTATTGAATTTCATTTTGTTGGCTTTGGCCCAGCTCTCCAGTCTATCCAGGTCATTTTGAATTTTGATCATGTCCTCTAGGATATTAGCTACTCCTCCTAATTTGGTGTCATCTGCAAATTTGATAAGTATGCCCCTAATTCCCTCATCCAAGTCATTGATAAAGATGTTGAATAGCACTGGGCCCAGAACAGAACCCTGTGGCACCCCACTGGTCACATCTTTCCAAGACAAAGAGGAGCCACTGCTGAGCACCCTTTGGGTTCGGCCAGTCAACCAATTACAAATAATAATAATAAAATTTATTTATATCCCGCCCCTCTGCGAACAATCGGGGTGGCTTACAACAGTAAAATACATAATATAAAACAACTCAAAATCCCTTCCCCCCCTTAAAACATTATTAAATCAGTACAAATCCATTTAACAGTTAACTTGTCTAGCCCACATTTTTCAGGCTTGTTTGCAAGAATGTCATGGGGAACCTTGTCAAAGGCCTTACTGAAATCAAGGTATGAGATATCCACAGCGTTCCTTTCCTCTAACAAGCTGGTAATTTTATCGAAACAAGAGATCAGATTAGTCTGGCATGACTTGTTTCTCTGAAACCCATGTTGACTTTTTGTGATCATGGCATTGCCTTCTAAATGTTCACCAACTCTCTGTTTAATGATCTGCTCTAGAATCTTCCCTGGTATTGATGTCAGACTAACTGGCCCATCAACCAACCATTAGCCAAACAGACACTAACGAGCTTTGCATTTCTATTCCCAGAAACTAACCATTCAATTACACAAATTTACATATCCTCCCCAACCGGGGTTCACAGCATATAAACTCCACACACACACCTACACAACCATTCTCTGAGGATGCCAGCCACAGATGCAGGCAAAACATCAGAAAGAAGCTATTCCAGAACATGGCCTCACAGCCTGGGAAAAAACCAAAGAAAAATCTATGGACGATAATTGTTGGGATCCTCTTTTTTTTCCTTTTTGAAAATGGGGACAAAATTTGCCCTCCTCCAGTCTGCTGGGGCTTCTCCTGTTCTCCAAGAGTTCTCAAAGATTATTGCCAATGGCTCTGAGATCACATTTGCCAGCTCTTTTAATACCCTTGGATGTAGTTCATCTGGTCCTGGAGATTTAAATTCATTTAAATTAAGAAGGTATTCCTGTACTACCTCTTTACTTATTCTGTGCTGGATCTCCCCTATTGTGTCCTCTGTTCCATCATCCTCAGGTTGATCACCCTTTTGCTTTTCTGAAAACACTGAGGCAAAGAAGGTGTTGAGTAATTCTGCCTTTTCTCTGTCCCCTGTTAGCATTTTGCCATCTTCTCCACATAGTGGCCCTACCATTTTCTTCTTCTTCCTTTTGCTGTGGATATACCCGATACCCCAAAAAACCCTTTTTATTGTTCTTAACCTCCCTAGCAAGCCCGAGCTCATTCTGTGCTTTAGCTTTTCTGACTTTACTCCTTCACGTTTGCTATCTGTTTGAATTCTTCTTTGGTGATTTCCCCCTTTTCCCATTTCCTATACATGTTCCGTTTAAAACTTAGCTCCATTGAAAGCTCTTTAGTCATCCATCCTGGTTTCTTGAGACACCCCCCATTTTTCTTCCTCATTGGTATTGTTTGAAATTGTGCCTTCAGTATCAATTTGGTGAGGAAGGCAACCCCAAAGAGTCTGGGTGCTAACTTTCCCTTTCTTAGATCCTATGGAGGCTTTATGGACTTCCAAACATGCCAAAAACAAACTAATACCAGAAGTGGTCAGAAGTCAACTTCTCATGTTTATTTATTTATTTATTTATTGTTAAGCAATGCATGGGGCCCTTGCAATTAATTTAAATCATGAATTGCTGCATACAGAGGCCTCTAGTATCAGCAACCCACCCATAGAAGGGCAGAAAAGGGATCTTTTTGAGAATCTGGATGCAGCGAAGGCCACAAACTCAGTCATGGGAGCCACAAGTGGTGCTTTTGGGGTTTGAGTGCACCCTGTCAGGTTCCATCCATGCCTGTCAGTGTGACAGAATTGTGCAGGTGGGAGTAACGCCTGTATTTTAGTAACGTGTTTATTTCTGCATCAACTTTCAGATTAGCCCCTGGATGCTTTTTTCCTCCTTCAGTGGATTGCACAAATACGTTAAGGCTTCAACAGTAAAGAAGAGCACACATGCCAGAATGAAGGCGGGTGGTGGTTTGAGGCTTGTCTACCTCAAACAAAATGATAGAGGGGTGGTAGTAAGAGGATCTCCACTTGCAGGTGTTGTGCTACCCCTGGAATTCTGGTCCCTGGGTTGTCTGGGGTCAACAATCCCATTTCTTTTCTTTCCTTTCTTAGCCTTCATTACAGCCAGCCTCAGTGTATTGACATCTGATGGCTGCCCCTTCTCATCCAGCCCTGTGAGGGCACCATGTCTCCTGGGGACAACACCGGAGTTTGAGCAGTATGAAGTGGAGGGAGCAATGAAGCAAGGAGGAAGCACCCTTTTAGCCAGGAAAAACCAGTGTGTGTCTGGTGTTACTGTGCAGCTGGAGATGAGAAGCCTATGGGAGGAGTTCAACAGTCTTGGAACTGAAATGATTGTCACCAAGGCAGGGCGGTAAGTATAATATTCCAAGACCCATAAATACAGAGAAATAGACCACAAAGACTGGGAGACATAGCTTTAATCCAGAGAATTCTATACCCAGAAACTAACCATTCAATTACACAAATTTACATATCCTATACTATAAGGAACTATAACAAATATGTAGCTTCTAACAATCCACTGTGACTATAAGGGGATTAACACTACTTTTGTTGTTGTTGTGAGCCTTCAAGGTGATTCCAACTTATGGTGAACCTATGAGAGAGTTTTCTTGGCAAGATGTATTCAGAGAAGGTGTGCCAGTGAGGTTGAGAAGTGGTAACTTGCTCAAGGTCACACAGTAGGTTTCCATGGCAGAGTGGGGATTTGAACCCTACTCTCTTGGCTACATCTGCCCTGCTAAAATAATCCAGTTTGACACTGCTTTAGCTGCTATGGGTCAACACTATGGAATTCTGAGATTTGTAGTTTTGTGATATATTTAGTTTCTCTGTCAGAGAGCTCTGATGCCACAACAAACTGCAGATCCCAGGATTCCATAGCATTGAGCCATGGCAGTTAAAGCAGTGTCAAACTAGATTATTTCAGCAGTGCATGTGCAGCCCTACAGTCATAATCCAACACTCAGACCCAGTATACCACACAATCTCTTAACACCACTTTACAATGCTGTTAATATTATCAATAGCCTTTCCATAGAAAGACCTTAGCTCAGTATCTGAGCAACTACCATGAGGGGACACCACAGCTTGATACAGTACCTGCTGCTAAACTTCAGCTGTATATGTGTGTTGGCCTAGGAAAACTCCGGCTTTGATAATTGTAGGGCAGCCTTCCAGATGTCATTGGACTGCAAATTCCATCATGCCTCACCTTTAGCTGTGCAGGCTAGGGCTGATACGTGTTGCAGTCTGACAACAATTTGGAGGGCCTGAGTTTACTGATCTCCTATCTCCCTGTTCCAGGAGGATGTTCCCCACTTTCCAAGTGAAGATATCAGGCATGGATCCCTTGGCTGACTATGTGCTGCTCATGGACTTTGTGCCTTTGGATGACAAAAGATACCGGTATGGGCCCAGTTCTGGAATAGTGAGCTTGATGCTGTTTCTAATGCCTTCATTTTAGTGAGAGTGCAACAGGCCCCAGAAATTCAGAAGGCAAAACATATGCAGAGCCTAGCAGTAACAAGTTACACACCATTTCTTATAAGTAATTTATTTTCCAGTTTTAGGCATATAACTCAGTAACCTTATGATTACAACTTAATGAGAATTTCACTTATTTTGAGATGGTACAGTAACTGTAATTTTCTAGTTACTTTTTTAATTCTGGAGGGTAACCTCACTCCATGGTAGTGGAAGACTATCACATGACTCAGGTGTTGACTTATCTTCTAGTGCAGTGATTGAGATGACCAAAACACATACTGGGGACTGAAGATAAATTAATTAGTGGTCTTCAAGTTAATCTTTAGATTGGATGAACAGGCAACTTTTAATATACAGTTGTCTATTACAGAGAACAGTGCATTGTCCTCCTCTGATTGTACCTACTCTTTTGCCCTCCTTGAAATTACAGTAGTACCTTCATATTCACTGGGGTTTGTTTCCAAGACCCCCCCCCCCGATACCAAAATCCATGAATACTCAAGTTCCGTTATATGCCATGGCATAGCAAAATGGTGTCCCTTATGTAAGATGGCAAAATGAAGGTTTGTTTTTTGGATTATTATTTTTTAAAGAATATTTTCAAGCTGTGAATACTTAAATCTGTGGATACCAAATCCGTGGATACGGAGGGACAACTGTAGCTCTTGTAGCTCTCTGTGGAGAAACATGAGTGACTACTATTTTCTTTACTAATGGTCATGGTTTTGAAAAACCTTGATTTGGATTGTTTTCTGTGCATAAATCCTGTCTCTAACTTTATCTTCTTGGAGACAGCTGTGTAAAATATACTTAAAATCTATATGCATGAGGAACCCAAATAGATTTCAAAACTAAAATGATTTATTAACTATTTGTATATTTTTACATAAAACTTATTTATTATTTTATTTATGTTTTTTATTTTAAAAAAAACCCTAAATTTATTTATTTATTTTCTGAAAGTGACTAGCTCTGCAGTCCTAGGGCAATGGTCGCTATGGAGCTGCGTGTTCTTTCTGTGGCAGGGTGAGGAACCAAGTCCTGCATCTGCTCCTTCTCTAGCCAAGGAATGGGGACAGAATGGGTGGCTGGAGTTGCTTTGGAGCCCATACATTTACCTGAAACAGTGCAACTGCATGTCTGAGCAGGCATACTGAAATCCCTGGAAATCCATTCACTCATAAGCATTCTGTCAAGAAGGATGGGAAGAGGATTGGTTCAACAAAACATTTCTCTGCACCACAGGTATGCATTTCACAGCTCTGCTTGGTTGGTAGCTGGCAAGGCGGATCCTGCTACTCCTGGCCGAGTTCATTTCCACCCTGACTCTCCAGCCAAGGGAGGCCAATGGATGAGGCAAATTGTCTCCTTTGACAAGCTCAAGCTCACCAACAACTTGATGGATGACAATGGCCATGTAAGTCACTGTGGAGCTGCTTTGTGGATAGTGTCAGTTTACAGTTTAGTCACTAGGTGACACTAGATCTACTTTTATTGGGCGGAAGTCTTGAGGGTTCCCTTACTGTCTAGTTCTTGTCTACTGCTTCTGGAGTGATACCTCCTTTAACCATTCCAAGACAATAGATAAAAGGATCTTGTAGCACCTTTGAGACTAACTGAGAGAAAATTGTAGCATAAGCTTTGGAAGTCGACTAAGTCTACAAAAGCTTAGGCGACAATTTTCACTCAGTCTCAAAGGTGCTACAAGATCCCTTTCCTTACTGATATTCCAGACTAACACAGCTATATCTTTGAATTCTAAGAGAATAGATGTCAGTAATGGATATTATTATAATGAAATAAGGAGCCTACAGAGCTTAAATTATAAAATGCAGCCGTTGAAAGATGACAAAAACATTTGACATCCAAGAAATAGAAAATAATAATATAAAGAGCAATAAAACAAATTTTAGCCAGGCAATCTTGCCCCTAACCCAAAACTCTCACACAAGCCTATACTGGCAGAATCGAAGGAGAGGAGAAGTTTCGGACTTTATCAGATGCATCATAAGGATGCCTAATGATCACGAAAGGGCACACATACCAGACGATGACGTCCTTTTGTAACCACGTGGAGTCGAAAACCTGTTCTTTTTTATTGACAGCCCAAGCCGTCAATTGATCTTCTGCGGTGCTTTGTTGCTGGCATTGCCAGTGTTTGAATCCTTGCATCATTGTACTCATGTGAATACAGAGTCAATGGGCAAACACTTCTGGGTGAGATTGCGACAGCCACGTAGAGGATGCTCTTTTTATGACCTCCCCCATGTACTTGGGACTTTTAAAGTGTGTTTCTGTGCTTGTGTCTACATTTAGTGTGTTTATTTGGTTTTAATTTTTAAATTTCCTGCACTAGCATCTTCTCACAAGAATCAGCAAGATCTCAGCCTGGAAATAAACAGAGCTCTGTTCATGCTCCGTTACTGCCAGGGAAGCCTCATTGATGCTGCTGGTGGTAGGTCTGGAGAGGTTCTTTTGCTGGTATAAAAATACTTTAAACTATGCTGGCAAAAGGACATTTAGGTGTGGGGGTAGGGGTCTGAAAAAGTCCTTCCTCTCTGAAATGCAACTTCAGTTAACAGCCCATAATTTGACTGGCTGAAATGGTTTCTGTAAATTATTAATAGAATGAGAGAGACAACAGGTCCCTGGCTGAAGAACTCATAATCTTGATCCCCGTAGATTGCTGCCCTGGTACACAATGAGAGTCTGGGATAAAGAATCCTTATGCAGAGTATTAAAATGAGTAGGTAATACATGGCCCTCTAGAAGTTACATAGGGTTGCTACGTTTTCAAAATACTAATAAGGAACAGTCAAAATTCATGATATGCAGGGTTGACAATTTTCTGGCTTTATGAAAAAAATTACCTGTTTTTTTTTTTTTAGCATGTCTCTGCAATCCAGAATCCATTTTAATCATATCATAAATATCTATATTGGCAGTGATCTTGCTTTTGCAACTTGACCTCATATTTTCTCAAAATGCCCACACCCCCAGATAATGGATTTTGGGTCTCCCATTCAGTCTGCATAAAAGGACATATTTTCCAGCCCTCAAATAAGGGATATCCCTTATAACAAGGGACACCTGGCAACCCTAGGTGTTTGCACAAACGGCAACTCCTATGAGAAGCTCAGTTGTGCAACAACATCTTGACGGACACATGTTCCCCAGCCTTATACTAAAAGGTGTACTACACAGAAAATGTAAAATGTAAAGTGGTGGAATTTTATACAATTTGCTTCTTCTTCTTTTTTTTTTCTTTTTTTTTGTATAGTCATATAGCGCTTGAGGGGGAAAAACTTGTACGTTAATATATTTATGGGGTTTCCACTGGTTTGTGGGCCCAGGGCCTCAAGATTTGTTAATCTCTACCAGTCTGTACAATGACATATGGGACAGTGAAGGGGTGGAGGTGATTTCATGCTGTTGAGTGAGCAAATGGAGATGGTTAAGGAGGTGACTACTGTATATTCCGGCGTATAAGACGACCTTTGAGCCTTGTAAAATAGACTCCAAAATCAGGGGCCGTCTTATACGCCGGATACACTTTGCTTCACCCCGCCATCTGAACTCCTGCCTCTTCACTCCCTTCCCAAATGGAGCTACGAGGCAGGAGATTGGGCGGGGGTGGTGGTGAGGCAAAGTGCTTACGGTTCATTCGCCCCCCCTCCTCTGCCTTCTCCCCCTTTGGGGAGTAACTGAAGACAGAGGAGGGGGGCGAATGTTTCTGGGAAAGCCCACCCTCCCACCAGCCACCCTTCAACCTTCCCCGAAGCCGCAATCAGCCAATTGTGGCTTCAGGGAGGGGGTGGATGGCTGGGAAGCCCCCTCCCTCCAGCCAGCTTTCCACCCTCCGCCAAGCCCCCTCCCTCCAGTCCCCCCTTCCAGCCACCCACTCCTCCCCAAAGCCACAATTGGGCTCCCAATTGTGGCTTTAGGGAGGGGGTGGATGGCTGGGAAGCCTCATCCCTCCAGCCAGCCTTCCACCCTCCACCAAGCCCCCTCCCTCCAGTCCCTCTTTCCAGCCACCCACCCCCTCCCCAAAGGGCTCCGGATCATGGCTTTGGGGAGGGGGTGGGTGGCTGGGAAGCCCCCTCCCTCCAGCCACCCTTCCACCCTGCTGCTGGTGGTGGTGGTGGTGATGATCATCATGATGAAGATGATGGGAGCAACAATGGTACTTCTCCTTCCATCCTGCCCATAGTGGCTGTTGGTTTCAATATCAGTGGGGTGGTGAATCCACTCTAGGTCCATCTGCATTGTACTACTGTATAAGTGGCTCGGTATAATGTGGGAACTGCCTTGGTGCCCACTGGATAGGATGGATTACAATAGGCAACTCATCTGAAGTATTATGGAAGGCATGCTTATACATTCTGGCAGCAATCCTCCAGGGTTTCAGTCAGGCATCTTTCCCAACCCTATCTAAACATGGAAAAGACACCTTCTGCATGAATAATGCTGCATGATCATGCATCAGCCTTGACATGTGGGGTAGCTACTCCATTCTCAGATCTTCGTTCATGCATTGAGTCAGGACCCAATACTGGAAGAGAGCTGGGTTTAATTGAAAATGTGATTGTTGTGAATCTCATGAAAAGCTACAGGTGTTTTCTTTGACCAAAGTCTTAGTTAAACACTCAAACTACCACACCACATTGGCTATCCCTTGATTTATGACTATACCACAGTTTGTGTCATTGTTTTTATTAGTGGTTTGTTTATTGGTCACATTTATACGCACCCAACCCTTTTCCTCCAATGAGCTCAAGGTGACATATTTGGCTTTCATACTCCCCACATTAGCATCCCAACTGCCTTGTGAGGTAGGTCAAGCTAAGAGTGATGGGCCCAAGCTCACTGTTGCATTATTATGTGACTCCCAAGTTGACTTCAGTTTATGGCAAACTTTTATTAGGGTTTTTCTTGGCAAGATTTGTTCCGACATTTCCCACTGCTTCTCAGGCAGAGAGAATGTCATTTGTCCAAGATCTTCCAGTTGGTTTCTGTGGCTGAGCAGAGATTTGAACTTCATCCTCCTAGAGTCCAATGGCTCAAACCACTGTACCACATGGGTTCCCACATCCCAATGTCACTCAAGGCATTCCTCTCAGGTTCTAGTCCAGTACTATAATCAGTGCTGTGCAATCACTTTTTAAGTGTCTCCTTAAACAAAAGCCCGAACAATGTAGCAGGTGGACCTTTTCCTAGCATGTAGGTGGGAATCTTGTTGGTATCTTACATATTTGTAAGTTTCTCTACAGAAGTGGTTAGAGATTTTTTGTCTGATGAGGAATGTCAGCATTCAGTTTCAGGTTTTGAATGTGCTGCGGGTATGGATATGCATTGTGCATGGATGTACAATGAGCGTTCCATATACATGCACATGCACATTTGGTTGTACATTTCATTACACATCATTGCACAATGTTGCCATTTAACATAAGAGCTACAAATCACAATCACAGCAGAACTCCACATGGGGAGATTTACACTAACGCAACTCGTCCAGAACCTTTTATGTCACATACTTTGGTAACTAGGCAGGACATGGAGAACAGTGCCTTCTTGACATGAGCATGGAGTCTGCAGAGTGCTCAAAGAAGAAACCCAGCAGTTTTGGCTCCCAGTGGTTTTTGACAGAACCTGCTCAGCAGCAGTGACCACACTCTGGCTTTGACTAGTTCGATAGTATTCTTTTATTTTGGCTGTTAGTCTTTATTTGGGTCATTTTAGAAATGTACTTCATAAGTTTCAAGACACATACCCATAAAAAGGAGGCAGGGAATAGCTTTCCTTTGACATTGTGCTTCCTTTTCTAGCAACCACCTCAAAGCTACCCTTCCACCCTCCGCAAAGCCCCCTCCCTCCAGCCACCCCTTCTAGCAATACTGGCTGGCTGGCTGGGAGAGCCCTGTCAGCTGATCCTGTTCGCTTTCCCAACTCACAAGGAGGTTCTCATGAGTTGGGAAACAAAGAGGATCAGCTGGCAAGGCTCAGCCAGCCAGCCAAATTGGGGGGTGGTCTTATATGGCGAATATATGCCAAACCCTAGATTTTTAGTTGAAAATTGAGGGGTCGTCTTACATGCCCAGTCGTCTTATATGCCGGAATATACGGTATATCCTTAGGCCCATCTGAAAAGTTTTCTCCTCTTGATCAAACAGATCATCCTGAATTCCATGCACAGATACCAGCCCCGATTCCACGTGGTGGTGGTAGATCCACGTCCAGACAGTGAGCGTTATGCCCAGGAGAATTTCAAATCCTTCATTTTCACTGAAACTCAGTTCATGGCAGTGACAGCCTATCAGAACCACCGGGTAAGAGCATAACATTATTATAAGAATAGTCAATATAGTACAAGAGGGCTGACCCATAGGAGAGTGGGCAGGGTTGCTGCAATACAGAATCTGACTGGAAGGTGGCAAATTAATCCATACAATGATCATGCCCTCTCCTGTGCAATCTTCTTCTCCTAAAGCATTTTTAATGGCACTGAGCTAAGTATTATTTTAGTTACCATAACATGTCATGGCCAGAATTCATTTGGGCAGTGATGAATGCATAACCTAGAGTGACTGTTTTGTAGTCATAAACCCTACGTATTCCCTAGTATTCCCATGAAAGTCCCCTGACCCCCACTTACTGGGCAGCAGCTGCTGAGGTCAATGGGAGATGTTACCCTGTCAATCGGGAAGCATAAGACTGATGTTTCCAACCACCACCACCCTTGCACAAACAATCTCTAGTGTAAGGAAGAATTGTGACAGGGACTCTGCTTCTGATTGTTGCAATGGAGATCATTCATGGGATGGGATGGGATGGGATGGGATGGGATGGGATGGGATGGGATGGGATGGGATGGGAGCATCAATTAGTTGGTTCCCAAATGAGAGGGGAACAGATCCCCACTGATCACAGCAGTGGCTGCTTGGTAAGTGGAAACTGAGGAGTTCAGGCTGGGTGTCACTACATAACTATGGTGGTTACGCAGTCATTAACTGCCTTAGTCAATTCCAGCCAGTATATTTATGGGGTGTAGTGGGAAGGGACCAATATAAAATGTGAGTGCCTATTTCAAAATTCCTGTCCAGCCATTAAGTTCTTTGTGTGGCCATATCTTCTATCCTATCTTATCCTACCTCAGACTTGTTGCAAGCATCAAATGGGATAACACCTATGTACACCACCCTTGATAAAAGGTTGGAATAAAATATACTAAATAAATGTTCTTTAATGTGTGTTGCACCTTTTTTCCCCACAGTGTGCTTCAGGCTCCACAAAATGGTGATATAGATCAAGTGATATAGATCATTTTCATCTTGTGCAGTAGCAATAGCAGTAACATTGATATTTATATACCGCTTATCAGTGCCAAAGCACTCCCTAAGCAGTTTCTAATGTGTGTTAGCTAATTGCTGTCAACAAGCTGGGTACTCATTTTACCGACCTAGGAAATGATGGAAGGCTGAGTCAACCTTGGAGCCCTCTGGGATCGAATTCATAACGTTGTGGCTTGCAGCACTGGCATTTAACCACTGCGCCACCAGGGCTCCCACAATAGCAGCACCGTAATGCTTACACTGGATCTGGTGTGGTCCTCTCAGGGATTAATATAAAAGCACCATAAACAGCAAAGAGGGTGGCTGGAAAGATGCTGTATACTTGACAAACTCCTCACTCTCTTGACAGATCACACAGCTGAAAATTGCTAGTAACCCATTTGCAAAAGGGTTCCGGGAGTGCGAACCAGATGAGTGGTAAGTCTCCTCTGCACCACCACTGTCAAATGTGAGTGGAAGGATCAGTCTCTCAAGTGGTATGTCTACAAACTGGGGCAAATACTGCTCTCACAGCACAACCCTACAAACACTGCTAATACACGCATAAACCTACCCAGCACTTACTGGAAAACAGTTTTCTGGCAACTTTACAAATAAAAGGTGTACAATTATTGGGGTGGGCAAAGAGGACTTTGCACCATTGAGTTCAACCATTGAGTTCAACAAGTTGCTTCCAAGTAACTGTGTGTACAGATCACACTTTTAGATATACTGAGGCAAAGGCTAGGTATTAATAGCTTTTGTACAGTGCACTGCTAAAGCCATGTCTGAATATGACTGACTTCTTGGGTTTTATTTCAAAATAGGCGACACTCACATTCTGCTGTGCTCAAAGGTGTCTCTCGCATCCTGCTGTGCTCTTATATTTTTAGAATTAGCTACACCAGTGGTTCTTAATCCATCCTACAGATGCTTTTTTGGACTTCAGCTCTCAGAAGCCTTGACATTTTGCCTCACTGGCTGGAGCTTTAAAAGGTGAACTCCAAAACACTTGGAGAACCAAAGTTAGAGAATTGCTGCTCTACACTTTCCTCATCTCTCAATTCCAAATGGAAAAAAGAGAATATTCAGAGTATCACCAGTCCTCTTTGCCCACCCCAATAATTGTACACCTTTTATTTGTAAAGTTGCCAGAAAACGTTGTTTTCCAGTAAGTGCTGGGTAGGTTTATGCGTGTGTTAGCAGTGTTTGTACTTTTCCAATAACCAAACAAAAAAGTGTGTGGGGGTTGTGTGGAAACAACAATGGCAGTAAATGGGAACAGGAGCAATGTTTGGGGTTACGGCAGGTATGAAGAACCTTTCACTCCCAAGATATTTTGGAATACGACTTCCACAGTCCCTTACCATTGGGGATGTAGAGAGGGGCTGATAGGAATCCTATGTGAGAACATCTGGAGGATCAAAGTTTCCATGCTGTTGCTTAAGGGACAAATCCATAGTTTTTCTTCATGAAGTCCACCACCAATTAGTTTTTGCATCTTATTTCCATCTCTTTCTTTGTAAATGTAGGCCAGGGTCACCAGGGCAACTACTAGGCTGCTTGTCTCGAAATGGTGGTGCAACTACCTTAGCCCAGATGCAAGAGATCCCAGAGAAAGGTAAGATGGAAGAGGAAATGATAGTCATCATGCACAGAGAACTTTTCCAGAAGGCACAATCCCTTATGCAGTGTATGGGGAGTGGGGACGGACAACAGTCCTGTGCTACTGAGAGGTTGTAAATCTTACTACCTGAACAAGGGCTTAAAGTATCACATTGGGCCACGAGACAGGGCTGCATGTTCCCACATCACAATTTTGCAGCATTTGATGAATAATGCCCCCACTACCACCATGTTGCAATGCTGATAGGTTGAAGTCACCAAACCTGTCTATCTACTTCTGGTCTCTTGCTTACCTCTAGTGCAGCCTGGTTTCTCAAGATGGTTATCAGGATTGTTTGCATTCCAGTCTCCCCTTGGACCAACTACAGAATTTAATTTTGGGTGCAGAATTCAGCTATGCCTCTTACTTGCTTTTTCCAAGTTTCTAGCCTTTATGGATGCAACAATTAGTTTGGAAGCATACAGGTAATGATATATGAATAACAATTCAGTGTAAGAGAAGATGCTACCAAGTAAGGGCTTCCTTCATTAGGAGGATTCCTTCATTAGGAACCAGTATCTCATGAGTGCACACCTCATTTGCCCACATGTGATTACCCCTAGCAGTGTAGTTTATGTGTTGCATCTATTGGCTTTTCTTGATAGACATTATCTTTCTTTTTCAAACCTCAGCACATAACCAACACTGGTCATAATCATGTGATGCCGAGCACTTTAGGCCCAATTCCCTTGTTAACATAGTGCCTGGCAAAACACTGTGATCTACCCAGGGCTTTCTGGCACAATAGTAAGTCATGCAAATAAGCAGCATCAAGTCCAGGCAGAGGCATAATCATGTTCCACACTAGTACTGCATGCAGCCATTGGTGTAGGAACTGATTGGAGAATCAGGTAAGCAGAAGTGTCACAATGCATAGAGATGGCAAGGAGCTGTAGGAAAGAGCTTCAGTGCTCTACATCTAACTTTTTTTCTTTCTAGGATTTACCAGCAGCCATCATCTCCATCCTTCCCTCCTCAGAGAAACCTCTCAGCTTCAGCACCCACCCCTGGTGACACCTGCCAGTCTCCCGGATATGTGCATTGCTCGACGGCCCTTGAATGAAGCATCTGGGGCCCTGCCCTACAAGCACCTCTCCTATCACAGCATCTATGTGGGAGCCCGCTCACGGGCAACACCATATACACTCCCCAACAGCCGGTCCACCAGCTTCCATACACTCAACATCTACACAGCTGGTGGCTATGAACAATGAAGGAAAAGAGAGGCAGTAGGCAGATCAGGCAGGCACCTCCCCAGATTGAACCTCATCAACAGGAGTCAAAATGTGTGCCCCTCCTGTTGTCCAGCTCATTGTACTGCCTGCCTAAAGAGGCCCTCCCATTCCACAGCTTATACTCCACTGAATATGTGAGGATGTTACCTTCAAGGCATCCTGAAACATGTACCCACCATTCTACCCAAGACAAACAGTGTTGTTCTCACTAGTTGTTTCTCAGTCTATGGATACTGTTATGTGCCTTCATGTTGACTCTGACTTATGGCATCCTTACTGTAGGGTTTTCTTGGCAAATTTATTAAGAGTGGGGTTGCTATTCCCTTCCTCTAAGCAGAGAGTATCACTCACAGGGTTTACATGGCTGAGGTGGAATTTGAACTCTGGTCTCCTGCAGTCCCAGTCCAACACTCAAACTACTACACCATGTTGGATGAGGATGCCAAGAGATCAGGGTTCAGATCCCTGCTCAGTCATGGAAACTTTCTGAGTGACTTGCACAAGTCACACCCTCTCAGCCACAGAGGAAGTAATTACAAACTTCCTCTGAATAAATTTTTCCAAGCAAACTCTAAGATAAGGATGCTATAAGTTAACTTGAAGGCATATAATTAATGAGAGCACAGGACTTGGTGTATAATTAGTCTCTTTTCAGAGCTGACAGAGAGCCGCATGAAGCAGGAAACATTTCACTGACATCCTGGTCTTCAGTTCCCAAACAATGCCATGCCTTGTCTCTGCAATATTCTACACTGTAGAGTCTACAATTATGAAGGAATTCAACCCCATTTCCCAAACCTGGCATGCTAGCAAATGATGTTCCGATGCATACAACACAAGTCCCATCCTAAAGTCAACTCTCCTACACAAGCTTTGCAACAAAAATAAACTTGAGAGGCAAATATTTTAAAAATAATGCAGAGAGAAGCATGTTTTTATTATAGAATTTGGTGGCTACAGGGATTGACAGGCTACAGGGATTGACAAAAATTCTGGACAGCTTGCTTATAGAAGCTCTCCTTCTCTTAAAATGAAGGACTCAGCAGGGTGAACCCAGGCTGCTGCTATGAACCCCTTATCCTCAGTACAAAGGAATCTTTATTTTACAGTTCAAGGCAGGAGAAGTACCTCTCTTGTCTTTGGGAAAACAGACTGCAGGTTTGGCCCATACAAGACTCCTGGTGCTCACCGTTTGCTCTTCCTGCTAGCAGTTGGCATAAGGCAAGAATCCACTTTCTTCGGATTACCCACCAGTATGTCAACTGTCAACAGGCTGATAGATCCTTCATATTAGGCACATGACAAGGGCTACAAACTTGCAGTGCCACTTCATGCACTGGCTGATGCAGTGTGAAGCCCAAAGAAACAAGCTCTTTGGGACAGACTCAGATGTGAATATCAACACTAATTGAATCAACTAGTGTACATTTCCAAAATGCTTTCTCTCCAGACATGTTAGGAGCCTGGCTACATCTCTTGTCTCCTAATGTGATAGGCAAAAATGTACTCTGATGAACAAAGATGAACACCAACAGAGCCACTTGGTAGACCTGCCAAAACTACACAGATAGTGCTGCCCCTATACTGGTGTTCCTTAAGGTCAGGTACATCTTTCCCAGAAGCATCTCTAAGGCTACACAGATGTGCACAAGCCAGTCTGGTTCAGGTGCAAATCCTACGGATCAAGAATGGAAATAACACGGCCCAGAGCAGGAGGCGGTTTCCTGTAAAACCTTGCCTTAATTTCAGCATTTCTCCCCCAATAAAAAGATATCCTTGAAGTGAAGCCACATAGGACCTTATCTTCATTGTAATAGACAGTTGGGAACCAGGAAGGCAGGTCCTTGTCCAAAGAGGAGAAAGAGGTAAAGAACTCTGTCGCACCATCTGGTAGGACAGGAGGCACAACCGGCAGAAAGGGAGAAGCAAGAGACAGTTGCTCAAGTAAGAAAATGCAGCATAAGCCAATTAACTTTCCCCACTGGCTCATCAGGGCACACACAGTATTTCGGCTCTCTGAGGAGAAGCCTTCCTCTTCCTCTTAGTCCCAGCTGTTGGCCGTGAAGCTGAATGGGATGAACCGGTACCCAGCACCTGCATAGAATTTGTTCTGGAATTCCACCCTGGAAAAAAAATACAAGGGCACTCATGGGCATTTCTCTAACATGCAGCCCTCCTGCCCCAACATAAAAATCCAAGATCCACAACCCCTGAAACAGATTCCAACCCAGGCCTTGTCTAGAAGAGCAACTTACTTTGTCTTGTCTCCAACTTAGAGCCCTGCAGACTAAACAAAGCAGGGTTTTTGCCCCATTTAGCTCCCAGACAGTCCTAATGACCCCCAGGGCAAAGATAGGGTAAGGCCAGTCACATCATTTTTTAAAAAATATCTGGTAAAATCCACTCCAGCTGGCAAAAAAAAGGATTGGGCCCCACGTGACCACAGGAGCCCAGACTGCCATGCTGGCCCGTTGCTGCAACTGCCATCTGCCTTGCTCTTCCATAGCCATGGAAGAGTCACACACCATGTGACCAGCCTGGTCACATGCATAGGACCTTGTTCACATATTGTGGGC
Organism: Gambelia wislizenii; assembly: GCA_030847615.1. Classification (NCBI taxonomy): domain Eukaryota; kingdom Metazoa; phylum Chordata; class Lepidosauria; order Squamata; family Crotaphytidae; genus Gambelia; species Gambelia wislizenii. Next base: position 337,466,401 of record JAUMIR010000001.1, on the reverse strand, counting down.
TAGCTTCCTGGATCCAGAGTGCGGCATAGGTGGCAGCAGCTACAGAGACTGGCTGGTTTGGTGGTCTGAACTCCACCCCATTCCATGCAGGTAACAGGGGGGCAGATCCATGGTCAGAATATGCTGGTAGGGAGCTGGCATATTCTGCCTATGTAGGTGAGCCCCCAATTGCCAGCAAGCAGGGGGGAAGGGGTTATACGGTTGTTGTTATGTGCTTTCTAGACAACTCTGACTAATGGCAACCCTATCCTAGGATTTTCTTGGCAAGATTTATTCAGAGGTTTGCCATTGCTGTTCTCTATGGCTGAGAGAGTGTGACTTGCCCAAGATCACCCAGTGGGTTTCCATCCAGAGGATTCAAATCCTGGTCTCCTGAAGTGCTAGTTCAACACTCAAACCCCTACACCACACTGGCTCTACATGTGGGGTGAAGTCCTCTCCCATTCCTGTTCCCTCCCTCTCACTCCAGGAAGAGGATCTTTTTAGTGTCTCCATCTGAATCTCACAGAACAGGCACCAGGCAGTCCAAATCAAATGAGGTCATAGTAGCTCTCACATAGGTTATATAATATGACAATGGTCAATATTCTAGGAAGAGAGTTGGCACATGCTTGTGGTTCTCACCAGTGCAGACGCAGGGCGTGCAGGAAAGCTGACAACCCCTCCATCACGAGCAGGATTGCCACGGTCAGTACCGCAAAGAAAGCAAAGACTGGTACAAGGATGACACCACCCTTGTAGCCCGTCATCCAAAAGCCGTTCCTCATCACCATGTTCCACAGAACCTCTGAAAGTTCTATGGATAGAAATGGGTAGGGGAATTGTCAGGGAATTAGTGGTCCAATCAAAGAGCCATCCTGCCCACCAACATTCCACACCCAAAACCTTTAGGGCAGGAGCAGCAGTTAAAGGCCAAGCAGAGATTGTAAAGCAGGCATGTGTACTCTTACACACACCCCTCACTACCACTCAGCCTTCTCCCATAAGCTCAAACATCTGCCTCCCATTCAGGCACACATGCCAACGTTCGTGCCATGCTTCATGTTCTCTGCCCCTCACCACCACCATCCCCATCACCTCCAGGAACTCACGTGCATGGGCCAAGCTGAGAGCCCAGAGGCGCAAGTAAGAAGCTGTGTTTGAGACACACCCAAGGCAAAATTCAATGGTGTGGATTGTTTGATGCATGAACACTTCAGAGAACTCAAACTGAAAGAGAGAAAAGCAGAAGTCAGGGTGCCAGCCAGCACTTGTCTGATGCTCTAAATGGCTGTCGTAGCAGGAGATCCAGTCAGGGACCAGGATTTCAAATGAAAGTCTTCTGAAATTGCTTCCAGAGATTAAAGTTAAGGGCTTACCACAGTTAGCAATGACACCAGATCCAGGGGGCTGCACACTTGCGCACACACCAATTTAGGATGATGGCAGCTTCCTACAAATATCTCCATTAAAAAAAAAATTACTTAAAAGCCCCCCTGCCAATTTATTTTGATAGGTTTACAGGTCTTCTCTTCTTGGTTTGTTTTAGGCTGAGGAGAGGCCTTTTTCTAATCAGGAAATGACTGTAAGCACTTCTAGTTTTGGGATAAGCTTAAGGGCTTGTAAAATTCCACCATGTCCCAGAGGGTACAGAGGGAGGGAACCTTTCGGGGGGGGGGGATATAGATAAATAAAAAAACTAGAGGGGTTGCAGAGGTGGTGGGGTTCCAGGGATGGTGGCGAGCCACACTGGGGCTCCTGAATTTAGCCTCTGGGCTACACTTTACCCACCCTAGCTTAGAATATAGAAAGCCTAAGGAAGCTCCAGGAACTTTTTGCAAAGGACCAGAGTCTTTCAACCCAAACACATCTATCTATATATAAAATGCTTGAGTATGTTTCCATTCCCGGTGTGCTGATTGGTTGCTTAGGAAACATACCCAGCCAATTACCACCCACATGCAAATTCCTTCTCCATCTCACAATCCACTCCTACCACTCAATCTGCATCTATACTCCTAGCCTCACAAGGACCCCTCCCTCTTCTCACTCCCTCAGCCACTCACCATCCACATAAAACAATGCAATATTTTTTCCTAAAATAATAGCATGTAGCTGAACCCTGTGAACCTTTCAAATCTACTATAACGGTGTATGTTACGCTGGCTACAGCTAGTTCCTATAAAAAACAGAATACAGCAAAACACAGAACCAGATTCGGTGTGTTTTTTGTGTGTACATGTGTTTATAGCAGCCTCTGCCTTACTGTACCTTCTCTACATACACTCACAGCACCTGCCAATGGCTTACAATGGCTTCTCCCTGCAGTTCTTGCAGGGTCACAAATTCTTACTACATTTCCAGCCCCCATTTTTACAAAGAACAAATGTATCTGCTTGGCAGGGGGTTGGACTGGAAGGCCCTCATGGTCTCTTCCAGCTCTGCAGTTCTATGAATCTATGATCTGCCTCTGAATGCAGCACAGCTGTACTGGTTTTCTAGAAGAAACTACAGTAGCACCCCCGTATCTGCTGATTCGCCAACTGTGGATTCAATTATCTGTGGTTGGAGGGGGAGGAGCAATCTAGCCTCATCCCCTTCCCCCTTGCAATTGCCGCCACAGCAGGGCCATGGGCGAAGGCAGAACGGGGTGGAGAAGCGATCCAGCCTTGTCCCCTTCCCCCTTTGCCCTCGCAATTGCCGCCGCAGCAGCGCCATGGGCAAAGGGGGTGGAGAAGTGATCTGGCCTCATCCCCTTCCCCCCCACAATCACCGCCATGGCAGGACCATGGCGAGGGCGAAGGAGTGAACTCATCCCCCTTTCCCCCAGGATGGTGTTCGCTATTATCTGCCAAATTTGCCAACTGTGGGGGGTGGCCGGAACCAACCCCCTACGGTTGCGGGGGTGCTACTGGACTTAATTTTCTTAATCCTTCCCCTACCAATTTACTTTATAGATTTTTGTAAGGAATTACTTATCCCTTAGACATTTTCACATTCCCTAGAAGGTACAATACAATTTAAAATGGGGGAGGGCCTCTTGATCATGTGAAGCGTTCATTCTCTTCACCTTTGCACAAGTGTGTGTGTGTGTGAAATAAATCTTTCAGATCAGAAAAATGTAGTTTCCAGGTACCCTTAAAACTCTGCAGCTCTCTTTTTAGAAATTAATTGTACTAATCCCCATACCAACAATTTTATTGTCTTAGTTATTCCATCCATTTCAACCATCCCTCTATCTTCATACCTATTTTTTAAAAATCATTCTAAAATAAGCAAGAATTAACCATTCATGCTATGTGGGAAATTTGCGGGTTTTCAATGGTCAAAAAGAGAGGAAGGGTGGGTTTGCATGGGTCTTACAATTCTGGTGTTACCTCCAGCTCTTGCCTGGGTTGGGCACGCTCCACATCATCCTCAGCAACGTTCACTGATTGGCTTGGCCCTGAGTTGACCAGAGATTGGCGCTCTTCTGCATTGGAGGGCTCGTGCTGCAACATCCCATAATGCATCACCCATCAGAAAGACAGGGACCACAGACAGAGAAAAGGTCTCTCTCGTAGACACATCACATCCCATTTGCTTTGCCCTGTTTCAATCCTGATTCCACATCTTAGAAACCTAAAGCTCATATAACTCACCAATAACCATAGCCCTCTTCCCCTTTCTGTCTCCCTTCTTCCCAGGTGTGGGTCATGTAGTCCTCCAATTATTGTTGGGACCACAGTTCAATCAGCCCTAGCCAGCACAGCTAGTGGTGAAGATTGATAGGAGATGCAGTCCAGCAACATTTGGAGGCCACAAGTTCCCCAGCTCTGTCCTCCCCACTCACACCCCTGTCCACACATTCCCCAGCCCTGAGATGCTGGGATGCCACTTCAGGACAAATCCAGGTACGGTCCAGTGGGGCCCCAGGACTTGATGCCAGTGAATCCGCATGGCAGCATGGACCCTGCCCTGGCAAGGAGGTTTAGGCAAGGAGCTAGATTTGGATAGCAGCCCAAGCTCAGGCAATAGGTCAGGGTCTTACCAGGGACTGGGAGGCCTTTGTCCGTGAATGCTGGCACCAGAGGTATAAGGGTGTCCCCAGCAGTAGGACAGGCACGGAGGCAAAGGCCACCACGATCAACACCGTCTGCACTGTCACCTGCCAAGAAAAGTTGTAGCAAGCCTTTCAGTCCTAACTGAGAACAGCCGCACAGTCCAGGTGGGGTACAAAAATGGGTGCAAACCTATCTCACAAGGCGGAAAAGAAACCACTGTTTTGGATGGGGTTCTAGGCCCAATCTTAACACAAGACAATTGGAGACTATTAAAAACACCATGTTCTCTCTTGTATTAACCTCCTTCTCACTTTTTGCCTCAGCCCTTATTCTGTGGAGCTATGTTGGTGAGGACACTTCTTGCAATCCAATCACTGTTGTTATTATATTTAAAAAAACAAACAAACCCACACACTACCGTATATTCCGGTGTATAAGACGAGGTTTGAGCCCTGAAAAATAGGCTTCAAAATCAGGGCTCGTCTTATACGCCGGATACACTTTGCTTCACCCCACCGTCCAAACTCCTGCCTCTTTGCTCCCTTCGCAAATGGAGCGAAGAGGCAGGAGATCAGGAGGGGGGGTGAGGCAAAGTGCTTACGGTTCATTCACCCCCCTCCTCTGCCTTCTCCCCCTTTGGGGAGCAACCGAGGACAGAGGAGGGGGGTGAATGTTGCTGGAAAGCCCCCCCACTCCAGCCACAATTCCACCCTCCCCGAAGCTGTGATCCGGCTCCCGATCGTGGCTTCGGGGAGGGGGTGGGTGGCTAGGAAGCCCCCCCTTCCAGCCACCCTTCCACCCTCCCCAAAGCCCCTCCCTCCAGCCCCCCCAGCCAGCTGGCCATCCCACATTCCCCAACCCACCAGGAGGCTGGGCAGCCTCCTCGTGGGTTGGGGAATTGCGGAAGGAGGGAGACCCCCCCCAGCCAGCTGGCCATCCCGCATTCCCCAACCCGCGCTGTGCAGCCAAACGGACATCGTTGCCCCTTCTCCCCACCTTCCTTGAAGGTGGGGAGAGCGAGCAAAGATGCCCCGTTTAACTGCAGCCCTGATGCTTTCTTCTGGGCTCCCTTGCAAAGGGAGCCCAGAAGGAGGCATCGGGGCTGCGGAGTTAAAGCCCTAGATTCGCTCCCTCTTCCTTGAAGGTGGGGAGAGGGGGCGAATCCCGGGGTTTGGCTCCATGGCCCCGCGCCCTCCTTCTGAGCTCTCTTCGCAAGGGAGCCCAGAAGGAGGGATCAGGGCTGTGGAGCCAAATGGGGCATGTTCGCCTCTTCTCCCCACCTTCCTTGAAGGTGGGGAGAGGGGGCAAATCTAGGGGTTTGCCGCGGCCGCCCCCACTTCCCCCACCTTGGTCCCCTTCGGAAGAGCCAAGACGGAGGGAAGGGGGCTGCTGAGGCAAACTGGACATTTTCACCCCTTTCCTCCACCTTCGAGTCAAGTTTGACTGGAAGGTTGAAGAGAGGGGCAAATGTTGCGGCTGGCTGGGGGAGCCCTGCCAGCGGATCCTGTTCACTTTCCCAACTCACGAGGAAATCCTCGTGAGTTGGGAAACAAAGAGGATCAGCTGGCAAGGCTCCCCCAGCCAGTTAGCTAGCCAGCCAAATTGGGGTGGTGTTGGTCTTATATGGTGAATATATGCCTAAGCCTAGATTTTTGGCTGGAAATGGGGGGGGGTCTTATACGCCCAGTCATCTTATACGCCGGAATATACGGTACCACTGTTGTTGTATCCAAAGTCTCTACCACACTCCCAAAATAGGATGGTATGATCAGCAATATGATGATTTTAATTTGTATTAATCTAAGGAATTACTGAATAAAGGAAGTGAAGACCCAGAAAAAAAATGGGAAAATTCAGGAAAAACCCTCCAGCTTATTTCTAGTTTTTCACCAAGCCTTTTTTTCAGGAAGAGAGGTGGAACAAGGGCATAGGTTGTTGGGACATGGCCCCTTTGCAACACTGCGCTCTCTCATCTTTTTAGACCAGTGGCAGCCCCAGCTCTCTCAGGTGAAGCAGTTGGTGACTTGCCAGCTGAGAGAGATTCGCTCTTGGGTTAAATAATAGGTGAGGGTGCTTGGGGGTAGCGTAGGAGGGCTCAGGCTTCTCCCAGTGGTTCTCACAGCAGTAGCAGCAAAAGACTCGCATGTAGCACTTCTACTCTCTCTGCCATGGCAGGGAAGCACCAAAGAGCTGCTGCCACCACTCTGAGGGCTGCATCCAATCTTCCTGCCGCCACTACTGCAGGGACCACCAGGAGAAGCTTGAGCCCTCCTCTAAAGGCAGACAAGGTGTTTTTCTTGAGCTCCCCCCAAATTAACCCCACACAGTTTCCTTCCTCAGTTTTGTCACTTCTGGACTAAAAGCCTCAGAGCTTGTTTTTGGGGTTGGAAAGGAAGTGAGGGAGCTAACAGTATCAATTCATGCATATTTTTGGTCAGGTTTCTGGCTGAGGGAGGAGATTTCAGAGTCCAGGAGCTGCTTAGAAGGGACAAAACACACCTGCATACCAGGTGTGAGAAGAAACTACCTAGGAACCATCCCCTTTTCCACTCAGGCATTCCAAAAGGCCAGAAGTGGGCTGCGGCACAGAGAGGTACTTACATTGACCCATGTATAAGTCAACCCAGGATTTTTGGGTCGATTTTTTAGTCATTTTTTTCCCAAATTATACACAAGTATATACAGTAAGTAACAAGATGACTTTCAATCTGTAATAGGTACTAATGCCACATTTTTTTCAATTTTTCTAAAAATACAGTTGTCCCTCCACATTCGCGAACTCGACATTCGCGGTTTCGAGTATTCGCGGTTTTGGGAGGGGCCCCCCAGCCCCCCCCCAAAACCGCGACACGGGGCCTCCGGAGGCCCCGTGAAAGCCCTGGGACGGATGGGAAGGCCTCCGCAGGGCCTCCAGAGACCCTCCGGAGGCCCCGCGAAGGCCCTGGGGGTGGATTGGGGAGGGCAGGGAAGGCCTCCGAAGGCCCCGCGAAGGCCCTGTGGGGGAGTGGGGAGGGCTGGGAAGGCCTCCACGGGGCCTCCAGAGACCCTCCGGAGGCCCCGCGAAGGCCCTGTGGGGGGAGTGGGGAGGGCAGGGAAGGCCTCCGCGGGGCCTCCGGAGGGTTTCCGGAGGCCCCGCGAAGGCCCTGTGGGGGGAGTGGGGAGGGCAGGGAAGGCCTCCGCGGGGCCTCCGGAGGGTTTCCGGAGGCCCTGCAAAGGCCCTGGGGGGGAGTGGGGAGGGCAGGGAAGGCCTCCGCGGGGCCTCCGGAGACCCTCCGGAGGCCCCGCGAAGGCCCTGTGGGGAGGGCCAGGAAGGCCTCCGCGGGGCCTCCGGAGGCCCCGCGAAGGCCCTGTGGGGGAGTGGGGAGGGCTGGGAAGGCCTCCACGGGGGCTCCGGAGGCCCTGCGAAGGCCCTGTGGGGGGAGTGGGGAGGGCAGGGAAGGCCTCCGTGGGGCCTCCGGAGGGTCTCCGGAGGCCCCGCTAAGGCCCCGGGGTGGATTGGGGAGGGCCGGGAAGGCCTCCGGAGACCCTCCGGAGGCCCCGCGAAGGCCCTGGGGAGGCGGGGGAAAGCAACTATGGGGCCTCCGGAGGCCCCATGGTCGCTATGGCAGGGAAGGGGGGGGCAAACAGTATTTGCGGTTTTTTCACATTCGCGGGGGTCCGTGGAACGTAACCCCCGCGAATGTGAAGGGACGACTGTATTTCCTTTTTTTGGGAAAATAGTTTTTTCTCCCCAGAGTTTCAAAATTTCTGGAAAAGTTATATCTCTAATAAAAGATAGGAATGTATTCATAACACCGTAAAAGGTATTGGTGATAGTATTTGTGTTATTTAATTACTTGCACTGACAAAGAGTAAAGACAAATTAGAGCAAAAGCAACAATAAATTATCTGAAATTACAGAAAGCTACCTTATTCAAGCAAGTATAAATGAACTTAAGCATTTTTGACAAAGGAAATTTGGTGGTGGTGGTGGTGGGGAGTTCTCTGCAGCTGGAGTTTGGTTTTGGAGTTCAGAATTTCAACTGACAACTCTGAAGCAAGAGAGGAATTTCCCCCCAGAAACAGCCATCTTGTTGGCCTTATGGTTTTGTGCCAAGGATCAATTCCCATATTGCTTGATGGAAACTACATTGTGCAACGATGGATCCAAGCATCACAGGCAGAACCTGTCTCTTCAACATGGAATTCTTGGAAATTCTGGTTTCACTCTTAAAACTCATTTCACAAATACAAAGCCATTTGCAAATCTAGCAACATGCTGCTGAATTTGCAAATAGCTTTTTGTCTTTGTGAAATGGTAGGTTATCACAGAATCATAAAATTGCAGAATTGGAAAGGATCTGAAGAGTTAGCTAGTTCAGTGCTACTCAAAGGAGTGGTCCCTGGACCTGTGCCAGCCTGTGAGCCATCAGCTGCCAGTCTGGAAACAATGTAACTCAATAATATGACACTGGTCTATAGCACACTGGGGAGAACAGGTGAGTCTGCCACAGCACATAGCTTGAGAAACACTGATATAGTTAACACTGCTGCCAGTGCAGGAATCCAGGGTTGAAGCATTCATGACAAATGGCCACCCAACCTCTGTTTAAAAGCCTCCAACAAAGGTTGATCTTCAAGCGATGAACATATCTGAGTGAACCAGACCAAACGTGTTTCAATTGACCATTTCTTTTCCTATAAGTATCTCTCACAAGCTCAGTGAACTCCTGTATTCCTCTGCTGTTTGGGACAAAGGGTAAACTAGATAACATGGGTAACCTGACTTTGGATATATGGGTATGCCATTTCATTGATCCATATTATATTTGATCCGTTTTACTAATCTGCCCACTCTGCCTTACAAATTGTGAATGCAATTGTTTTCATTTTGAACAAACTGGGATAAAGGTGTGTGGAGGGGGGAGAGGACACAACTGGTGGAGCTGGAGGAGGGATACTTCCTAAATAAGAAGTTGAACAGACATAGTATGGTACCCCAAGCTTTTACCTGGTGTTCATAGAGCGGAAGATTATCAGCATTCTCTGCAAAGAGAAACATGTTGATGAAGTGGATGAGAATGCTAGGTGCCCGTCGGGAAGTAGAGGCATCATACATCAGCCACTTATAAAAAATCAGAACTACAAGATAGCCAAAGAGTGCCAGCAGGAAGGTGATCTCCGGAATGATAACTAGTAGAATCTTGTACCTCTGCTTGAAGTGGCTGCAGGAGAGACAGAGGAGAGTAACCATCAGCAATGGGGGAGTTCTAGAAAGCCACCAGGAAAAGCCCAGCTGAATCAGACTAATGGCCTATCTGGTTCAACATCCTGTTCCCCACATGAGTGCAAAAGCACCCTCCTTCTTGTATTCTTCCAGAAATGGGTATCTGGATAAAGCCTGCTGGCTTTATCCTCCATGGAGTTATCAAATCCGCTGTCAGTTCCCACAGTAGACTATAACAAAGCTGGTGCAGAGTCTGAGGATTTCCTAATCCCCTTGACTGGAACAAAAGGTGAGGGGGTGGGGAGCACTGTGGACTTACATGTGGTTAAAGATGCCAAGCAACACACCAAAGCTCATGTGCACAACGCCCAAGATCACAGACATCTTCATCTTGAAGGAGTTCAAGAAGGTGAGATGGTTGACAGCTAGGCTCCAAATCTGACTCACCAGAGTAGAGAGGAGAAGAATCACATACAAGAAACAGACAAATAGTAGGGAAGTCCATAAGGGGGAAGTCCAGCTACCTTAATTCTAGTGGCACAAGAAGTCTTGCCCTAAATATACATCTGGACTTCAAAGCAGTACAGTGGGCTGGAAAAATTTCCATTTAGAAAAATTCCACAGTTTCATTACATCCATTACGAACAATGGATGGAAGTTAAGACAACATTAAGCAAGCTTGGCTGTTTTAACATTGCAGTTTAATACTTTTCAGACAGCTATCCCTAGAAAATGTGTGAGAGCATATATTTGTTTTACTGATTTATAAACAGGACAGTAAAATAAAACCACAAACAGACACAATAATTCAGATTTAAAAAACTGAGTTATGAATTCACTTGGCCAGCAGGGAAGATCAAATCAAAACCAAAGCTAAAATTCTTATTTCACCCTTGACTCCCAGTGAAACCAAAGCTGTGATTTAATTCACTGTTTCGCTTTCAGCAGCACACAGACCAGTGCCTCATTCCGCCCCTGCACCACTGAGTTAAACTGCAAGTGGTTGCATAAAGTCTATTTGCTTTTCAGTACTTAGAACAAAGACACTGTCTGACAGGCGGAAGAACTCATCTCACCTTCTCACAAGGTGAGACACACTTTCTCACAGGGTGTTACCCTGATGATTGTTCAGGGCTTACTGCCATAAGGATCCTAAGCATTCCACCAACAGCAGCTTCTTGTGAGCAAAAGTGGATGCATTTCAGCTTAAACAAAATGAAAGGAGAGAAGGGAAGGAACCATCTTTTAGTCCAAGCCAGCATGGCCATTGTTGAAGGATGATGGGACCTGCAGTGCTACAACATCTGAAGAGCCACATGTCCCCCACTGCTGTTTTAGTGAAAGTAGTTGAGAATCTGGACAGGCCCCAGAATGGAATGGAATGAGTAAGCAGTGCAAGTGCTTCCGCAGACAGGGAAAGTGAAACTGGAGTTGCCTCAGTAATCTCAGTGGAAGACTGTTGAAGTCTGTTGTAGCAATGGATGGAGACCCAACTGCATATCATATGCTAAAAGTAATGAATTAAACAATGCACAATAACTTCATTTTTAAAATTTGGGAGGAAATTGCATTGTACTACCATACAAGGGAAGTACATGCTATTGCTTTTCAATTTTTACAGTAAAAATAGTGTCCATGTAAAGATTTGAATTTGCTTGAATGATGCATGTTATCCACATTAAATTGTCATTGGTTTATTTCCCCCCCCCCAAACAAGTCTTTCAATTAATTTACTGGTGCATAAAGTTAACACAGGGACTTTTTAAAGAGTTTGTGTAAGTCGGCTAAAAACTGTAAACCAGATCACCCTTGAGGAATCAGAAAATATTCCAATTCCAGATTTTCCAGAAAACCCCTACTGCTGCTTTTAAGCTTACTGGGCAGTAGTGACTTCCCCCAAGATATCCTAACAGCTATAATCTTGCTCAACAACTAAAGATGATGATGATGATGATGATGATATTTATTTATTTCTTACCCACCTCTCCCCATGGATCGAGGCAGGGAACAACAGATTTACACAAAACAACTAATGTCAATTAAAACACATATAGGTTAAAATACATAAACCCATTAAAACACATAATATCAATTTAAAAGAACAAATAAAGCCAATACATATTAAACACTTTAAAATCCACAGTTTAAAAATCATCTGGATAGGCCTGTCGGAAGAGACTGGTCTTTGATGCTATTTTAAATTCAGACAGTGTATTCAATTGTCAAATTTCCTCCGGCAGGTCATTCCAGAGTCTAGAGGTGGCTGAAGAAAAAGTCCTCTGTGTGACAGTTGCCAACCTAGTCCTGGCTGACTGAAGTAAATGTCTCCCAGAGGACCTCAGTGTATGGGGCAGGTTATATGGGAGAAGGCGATCCTGTAGGTAACCTGGACCAAACCATGTAGGGCTTTAAAGGTAACAACCAACATTTTGTACCTTGCCCAGAAACTAATTGGCAGCCAGTGGAGTGATTTTAATATTGGTGTAATGTGATCACTCCTAGGTGTACCAGTAACCAATCTGGTTGCCATGAAGTAATTTTGAAGTAGTTTCCGAACTTGGAGCAAGATAGCCCAACGTATAGCATATTGCAGAAGTCCAGCCTTGAGATTACCAGTGTGATGCCTAGACATCCTTCATCTTGTCCTTGTCTGACATTGGTGACCAAGGTTTCTTGACCATTACATTACACTTTTTCACACTGATTTGCTCTTTCAACACTTACCGGGTCTATGCCAAAAGGGTAGGGACCATTGAAGACTCCAGTGATGTTAGGATTCAGGGAAAGAATGGGGTTTTCAGTGATATACTCCCAGCTGTAAGGAAAAGGACATGAGTGTTATTTAGCATGGTAAAAAGGACAGAAGGAAGAAGAGGCTGGCATTGCTTTGAGGCATGAGCTGGCTAGTACCTCCATTCTGACTGGTTAGCCATGGCAGCAACACTCCAGGCAGATGGGAAAATGGTGGTAGCCTTGCTGAAGCATTCATTGTAGATGAAGCCAGTATATATAGAGAAGGCACCCATCAGGAGGATGAGGTAGCGGCCCTCAAAGAATGTCTGCCAGATCTGGGGAGAAAGCAATGTAATTTTAATAATGAGGTTGACAGATAATGTAGTATAGTGATTAAAGCAAGGATGGGGGACCCTTGGTGGAGGGAGGATTGTCAAGATCTGGGCTCTTCTTTCTCCACCTGAAGTGTTTCATCCCAGAATTGCCTCTTCTTCAATCTGGGGCTCACCTCATTTTCCACCTTCTTCAGGCCAGGACTGTTCTCAGCTAGCACCATCCACAGGGCAAAGAGAAACATCAGCAGACCATGGCCAACATCCCCAAACATGACAGCAAAAAGGAATGGGAAAGTGATGATAGTGTAAGGAGCTGCAAAACAGACTGAGTGTCAGATGTGGAGCTCAGAGAAACCTCCTAGGCACATGGCTACTCCCGCCCCTTCACCTAATCCAGCTCAAGCCCATATTTATTCTTTCTTCTTCTTTTTTTTTAACTGTTAACTATCTAGCATGCTGCTGATCAGGCAGGATATAAATACAAGACAAGATAATCACTGGTCCCTCTCAGGGAACACAATTCCACCCATAATAATCAGTGTAGATTTTCTTCTTTTCTTTTCTCACCTCAACCAGACTGGCCACAAAGCCTGCTCCTTCCTGCAGGGAGACAGAAATGCCCCCTGCATCAATGGTTAATAAGCCACTGCCCTTGTATTGTTGTTAAGGGGGCACATTGAGCTTCAGGCAGGAATGTGGCTAGTGAAAGCAAGGTGGATTTTGCAAATATCCTTACCCGGGTTCACCTCTTGATAGCTGGCCAACCCATAGGCATCAACAATGTTCTGGAAGCCGGCTGTGAACTTGTTGGTACGGATGAGAGTAGGGGGGTTCTCGGTGCAGGAGATCCGATGGGCAAAGGATTCTACTGTAGAACCACTGAGGCGCTGTGAGGGGAACAGGCAGAGACAATTAAATACTCTGAGCAAGCTGAGAAGCCCAGGAGCTCTTAAAAAGGAGGTGTGAAGGCAGCCCAATAATCACCAATCTCTCTCTCTCTCTGAAAAGAGTACAATTGACCCTCTGTATCCACGGATTTGGTATCCATGGATTTAAGTATCCACGGCTTGAAAATATTCTTAAAAAAATAATAATCCAAAAAGCAAACCTTGATTTTACCATCTTATATAAGGGACACCATTTTGCTATGCTATTGCATATAATGGGACTTGAGTATTCACAGATTTTGGTATCCATGGGGGGTCCTGGAACCAAACCCCAGTGAATATGAAGGGACAACTCTATATCACACTACATGTGTATAGCTCAGCTTTCAGAATATAGTTGTAGTTTGCCATTCAACTGCCTGCTCAGAGGTGAAAAGCAAGTTACAAGCTTGGGGTAAGGGAAAAGTACACTGTGATTCCAGATCCATGTGATACACAAGTGTGATTACTGCTTTTAAGAGGCCTCTAGATCAGTGTCTCTCTCCACCACCACCCCCAGCTGCAATAGTTTCTAGTCTTCGTGATTACAGAACAACCAGTGAGATGCAGCTGTGGACCAGTTGTCAGAAATGAGTTATATCACCATGCACCACTCGGGCCCACTTCCATGACAAACTTTTTGCTGCCTCAAATATACATCTATATATCTGATTTTACATGATTAATTCTGGTTGCTGCTAGTCACCTGGAAAGTTGAGGAGAAGGAGTTGTGCAGGACACTTAAGACTCATTTCACAGCAGTTGGAAATCTTACTTATTCCCCTCTTCTGCAATTACAGCACGCAGTGCGCGCTCTCTCTCTCTCTCTCTCTCTCTCTCTCTCTCTCTCTCTCTCTCTCTCACACACACACACACACACAGAGCAATCATGAGGGTTAGGTGCTTTGGCATCTGGGCTGAACTAATAAAGGATGAGGGGAGAAGCAACAGCCTATATTGTCATATCCTTCAATATGTTACCTTCAATTTAGCCCCGCCCACAGGAGTAGACAAAACAAATACAAACCCATACACACACACGGAAGGAATTCCATTTTCTCAACAATGTCATTACCTAGTGAAAATAGAACCATCATGCACAAGAGGGGAGTAGAAGAAGGCTTGGGGAAAGGCCCAAGATGCAAGGACCCCAAACAGCTTAGTGAGGACTGCGTGCTTGGTAGCCACAGAATGCTGATTGGGGGTAGTAGTGGAGGGGGCAATGGAATCATAGAGTTGGAAGAGACCACAAGGGCCATCTAGTCTAATCCCCTGCCCTGCAGGAATACACAATCAAAGCATGCCTGACAGATGGCCATCTGGCCTCTGTTTAAAAACCTCCATGCTCCAAGGTAGCACGTCGCACTGTTGAACAGCTCATACTGTCAGGAAGTTCTTCCTAATATTTAGGTAGAATCTCTTTTCCTGTAGTTTGAGTCCTTTAGTCCATACTGTAGTCTCTGGAGCCACAGAAAACAAGCTTGCTCCATCCTCAGTATGACATCCCTTCAAATATTCAAACATGGCTGTCATGTCCCTCTTAACCTTCTCTTCTCCAGGCTAAACATACCCAGCTCCCTAAGCCACTCCTGGAAGAAGGCAGGATTTAAGCCAGCCATGAACAGAAACACCCACACTGCAAAATTTAGCTACAGCCCCACTTGTCAGACATTGATTCACAATCTGCCTGAGAGAAATAGGCAAGACCTGCTACACAGCACCATAAACATAGCCAAAAAAAACAGGACTTGAGAGTACATCAAAAGGATTAGCAGAAAGCTCTAACTCAAAGCCCATGGCTTCCCAAGCAGTACAGAATCAGGAATGCTAGAATGGAGACAGGTATGGGTAAGGGGCAGGTACGTGGTGGCACCTACCGATCCCTCCCTCAGGGCTTGCTGTACAGCTGGAAGATCACGTACAGGGCACCACACTTCACCAATTAGGCACTTGTCAGTGATGTTGAAGCTGCACTGGTTGAGGATGAAGTAGATGGCCTTCATCTTCTGGATCCGCACTTGCCAAGCAGGAAGCAGCAGTAGCACCTTCTGCAGCACCTGGTCCAAATATTGCTCCGCCTGGCCCAAAACCTATTTACAGAAGGAATATGGGGCAGGATTAAGATCACAGACTTCTAAGCACAAGGGAATATTGTGGGTTATGATGTATGTCTTGGTATGAAAGAGAAGTTTAGCTGTGAAATGAACTGCTCAGAACGTTGGCTCCTTAAGCAGCCTGTAGATTGCAGCACCTAAGGCTACAGAATATGCACTGAGCTTGTAAATTTTGAAATTTGAATTTCTCCATAATCACACTGAACAAACTACACCAGTATCTGCATCAAGATCCTATAGGTTCTTTTTCTCTCACTGACACCTGCTCCTCTTCTCCCATCAATACATCAAAAGCACAGGATCTGGGGTGGGGTGGTAATTGTTATGCCTCAAAATGCTCTGACAGCATGATGGCACTTTCTACAGGTCAGTGGAACACACACACTCGACTGCGTAGTACAGGAAAGGGGGACAGGACTGCTAAAAGTAAACTCTGGGTGAGACAGATAAGGAGAAAAGACTGGCACATCTAGACCCAAAACCTGGAAGGGGAGTAAGGATAGGTGTCAACCAAAATGCAAATACTAATTTCTCTTTGACATTTTATCTTGAAAGAAAAATTAAACACATTACAAAAGATAAAAGTTAAAAATGTGACTTTTTCACCCACACCACAGCACCCCAAGCAATCTCCTTTTTCTCCTCAGAAGCAGTAACACTGGATCCCTCAACAACTCTCTTCCGCCCTCCCTGAAATCTGCATTTCTACCACAAATCACCCCAGACAGCCCCCCAGCTCCTTACTGTGGTCAGATCTTCTATTTGGGTGTGCAACTGACGCAGCGTCTCCCCACGCTCAGCCTCATTGTCAGCATATGGATACAGGTGGCAATGAAAGCTAGAGAGAGACATGACATAGAGTGAGCATGAGGATGCTTCTTACACCCATACACATAGGGAAGTGACGTAGGGGAAGGCAGAGCCTCAGAAAGTTAGTTTTCTTGAAGAAGGGTTGGTAGCTCCATCAGTTGTATGAAGATGAGCAGGCCTATGGAAGATGCTCTAGGGCTAATGGAAGACACTCAAGAGCCAACTGTCTGCTGAAGCTTGTGGCCTGTTGTATTTCAGGGGAGAGAGGAACGTATCAGAGGAACAACTGTGGAGGGGGACAATCTAAGTAAGTAAGAAGACACAACATGTGTCAAAGCAGAATGTTGTGTGATGGTGGGGGTAATATCTTTGGAAGTGGACAGCACCGAAAAAAAAGAGGAGCATTTTGCACAAGAAAGACGAGCAGCAGACAAAAGGAGATCACAGTAGAAAGCAACATGCATCAACAGACAGAAGAACACACATGCATTACCACCAGCACTCACCAGTTGGCGATCTTGCGGATTTTCTGTCCAATTTGTTCACCCCAGTAGGAGATGATGAAGATGACCCCGGTGACACTCTCACCCTACACATGAGAGGAGAGGTTGCCCAGAAGCCTCTGCACTGAGGGAGCAGGAGATGCACCTTGGGGGCCTTCATCCTGGGCTAGACCACAGAAGATACTTGTGGCCTCCTCAGCTGTACCCTCTCCCTACTTCATCTGTACTCAGCCTTCAGTCTCACCTGCACCCAGGCCCTCTGTGTAACCTGTCCACCTTCATCTCATAAACTCACAGGGTCAGTCACATTAACTCTCCAGACCCTTCACCATACCTACCATCTCTACTCCAACTCACCGTGGCTGGATTTATGACAGGCTCTGGCATCTCTGTGAAATGAGCAACTAGGTAGCCACGGCATGCACGCCACAAAAGTTGTTCAAAGGAACTAACTCGCCACGGATGGATCACACCTGCCACAAAGCTTAGGGAATGAAAGGAAGAAAATACAAAGTGTGTGTTCAGATCACATGCACAAGGCTGGGTGCACAGTATCCCAGGGCAGCTTAACAGACTGTACAGTGCATTTCAAGTGTACAAAGTGCTTCATATATAAATTCACAGTAACCCTTAGAACAAGGGTATCGACAGGGGTAGTGCTTGGGTATCGACAGGGGTAGTGTGACCCTGTTGGTGCTCTTGGACCTCTCAGCGGCCTTCGATACAATAGATCATTCCATCCTCTTGGATTGCCTGAGGGGGTTAGGAATTGGAGGCACTGCCTTGCAGTGGTTCTGTTCCTTCCTCTCAGGCAGATCCCAGAGGGTGAGGCTGGGGACAGTTGCTCTACCAGAATAGAGCTTAACTGTGGCATTCCCCGGGGTGCCATTCTGTCCCCGATGCTATTTAACATCTATATGAAGCCGCTGGGAGAGATCATTCGGAGGCATGGAGTGCGGTGTCATCAGTATGCTGATGACACCCAGATATACTTCTCCATGTCTCGGTCATCAGCTTCGACTTCAGATGGCATCTCTCTTCTCAATGATTGTCTTAAAGCAGTAATGGACTGGATGAGGAAAAACAAATTGAGACTGAATCCAGACAAAATGGAGGTACTAACAGTTACAGGCCCGAAACCAGGTCTGGGAATACAACTTCCAATCCTGGATGGAACTACACTCTCCTCCAAGGACTGTGTTCGCAGTCTGGGGGTGCTCCTGGACCCGTCGCTCCAGATGTCTAATCAGGTAAATGCGACGGTCAGGAGTGCCTGTTATCAACTTCGGCTGATACGCCAGCTGCGCCCTTTCCTGGAAACCAGGGACCTTGAAACTGGTACATGCACTGGTAACCTCCCGTCTGGATTTCTGTAATGCACTCTACATGGGGCTACCCGTGTGCTTGACTCGGAAACTTCAACTAATTCAGAACATGGCAGCCAGGTTTATTTCTGGTGTTTCCAGAAGAGAGCATATAACACCTGTGCTAAAAGCTCTCCACTGGCTGCATATTAGTTTCCAGGCACAGTACAAGGTGTTGGTTATGACCTTTAAAGCCCTACATGGCTTGGGTCCAACTTATCTCCGGGACCGCCTCCTTCCGTAAGACCCTCCCCGCGCACTTCGGTCCTCTGGGAGGAATCTGTTACAGCCTATGAAAACAAGGCTGTCGGTGACCTCCCAGAGGGCCTTCTCTGCTGTTGCTCCCAGATTATGGAATGGCCTACCGGATGAGATCCATCTTATTACCACCTTAAACAGCTTTTAAAAAGCTGTCAAGAAGGATCTTTTCTGGCAGGACTTTCCTGAATAACTATTCCGGCCCAAGACTCGGCTGTCCTTTCTGAGCTGCAATCGGATTTTTTTTAAATTATTGTATGTTTTAATTTTTAATTTTTTTCTAATTTATATATTTTTAATTATTGTATGTTTTTAATCCTTTAAAATTTAATATTATTTTAAGGGGTAGGTGGGCTAGGGTATTGTGATTACGGAATTTTTATATTGTAAGCCGCCCCAATTGCGTTGCAGAGGGGCGGGATAGAAATAAAATTTATTATTATTATTATTATTATTATTATTACTATTATTATTATTATTATTATTATTATTATATAAGATGGAGAAAATACAGCCACGCACTGCTTGTCACCCCTGGGTCCCTGTTTTGCGGCTTCCAAATATCTCCTTTTTCAGCTGTAAAACAACCCTAAACCATCCAAATTGGCACAAAAACATGGAGGTTTGGGTGCCCTTGCTCCACACTATCACCCACAACTTCCTGAGACCCCCCCCCTCATACCTGGAAAACCAGCCATTTAACCAGAACTGATGTTAAGTCACTTCCAGTTGCGTAGGGAGCAACATCCAGGCCCTCAAGGGTGGTGGGAAATGCATGGGGGGCAATGGCTGACACCTCCTTCACAGTTGTCCATCCCTGCTTACAACACCCCTAAAAGGCAGGTGAGCATTATCCCCCAAAATGGGGGGAACACAGCTAAAGGAATAGAACTTCGCCTATGTCTACCGAGAGTGTTCAGGACTAAATAGATTTAAATTGAGGACTTCTCACCTCACAGTTCCAATCATTTGGCCACATTATCTCTCATCCAGGGATGACGGCCTTTGTCTGCCCTGCCAGCCCTGCCCTGCCCTCACACACAGAAGTGTTTCCCTGCCTAGTCCAATAATCACACCCTCATGGCTCACTTTATTCTGAGGTCAATTCGCTGTGCCATGGATGGGTCAAGCAGAGGCTCTCTGTCAGAGAAGGTGCGTCGGCGGAAAGGGGATCCCATTGGTACCTGCTGGCAGGAAAAGAGAGTGTTAGAGAAGCACTGAGTGACAGAGGAGGGCGACAAAGATGGTGAAGGTCCTGGAAACCACATCCTATGAGGAATGGTTGAGGAAGTTGGGCATGTTTAGCTTGGAGAAGGGAAGACTTGGAGGCAATAGACTGGGATATCCCAAGTATATGAATACGATGTCCTGTAGAAGACAGAGCAAACTTGTTTTCATTTGCTCCAGAAGGTAAGACATGAGCCAACAGGTTCAAGTTACAAGAGCAAAATATTAGAAAGAGCTTTCTGACAGTAACCACTGTTCAACAATGGAACAGACTGTCTCGGAAAAACCTCCATAGGAGGTTTTTAAGCAGAGGCTGGTCATTTGCTGGGGATACTTTAGCAGTAGATTTCCAACACTGGCAAAGGACTGGACCAGATGACCTCCCAAGCCCCATCCAGCTCTATAACTCTATAAGTAGAGCTCATGAATTCTTGCATGTAACTCTCCTAGCCACCCACCTCCATTTAGCAGTATATGTTTAAAGTTGACAGCTTGTAATACTTAAAATTCAGGGTAAAAGAATTTCCCAGGGCCAAACAAGATACAACTGAGGCAGCTACAGTTGTTCTTAATGTATTTGTCCCATTCATGTATAATGTCAGGGGTGAAACATGAAAATGTGAGAAAATGAATGCATCATGTAGGAGGAGTTTAACGTTATCCCCTAGTCCCCTGCCTTATATGGCTGTCCCCTGCCACTTGAAGCCTTTTCTGTTCTATTGAGCTCAGTTCTGGTACCAGATGCAGGCTGGTACAAGTAACAGACCACAAGGAGATAAGTTGCAGGAAGAGCACTGGTTTGAGCATTTGATGGGTCAAGGAAAATTGGTCAACTAAGGACCAAGCATTTAACATCTGGAGAAGCACAAATAAGGTCCACCATCAATGGGTTTGATACTTGGGTTAATTATTTAAAAAAAAAAAAAGGAGCTGCCAATGTGAAACAGTGATACTAACATTGGTAATAAATTGTTTTGTTACATTTTTATTCCAAACTGTCCCCAGGGAGCTGAAAGTGATACACGTTGTTCACACACACACACACACACACACACACACTTGTTTTATCCTCAGGACAATCCTGTGAGGTAGATCAGGCAGAATATGTGCAACACTAGTCCAGCTTCAAGGACAAGTAGGGTTTGGAACCTAGATCTCTTTCATCCTAACTTGGCCCACCATACACTTTGCTATAGAGGACTGCTTGCACTCCT
Organism: Gambelia wislizenii; assembly: GCA_030847615.1. NCBI lineage: Eukaryota > Metazoa > Chordata > Lepidosauria > Squamata > Crotaphytidae > Gambelia > Gambelia wislizenii. The sequence continues at coordinate 337,445,689 of JAUMIR010000001.1, read as the reverse complement.
ACTTGAAGATGATTACAATTATATCAGGGAACAAAGCTGCCTGTATTTCTTTCCTTCTTAAGCAAAACAACACCTTTATGGGGGAAAAGGGGAATCCACCATCTACATAGTGCTATTCTTGGAACAGTTAACAATATCATATAGCAGGTGATCAGATGAAAAATCTGACCTATGAATTGATAAGTGTGTCAGCCATAAATGGCATTCTGCTCCCCTCAACCATACATACCTTTGGCTGACAAAGCTAGGCTCCCACAGACTTTTTATTGGCTGAGTAGATACACAAAGAACCAAGGGGAAATGTGTAAAGAAACAATGAAACTGCCCTTGTCAAATCTAATTTGGTGTTTAAACTTATCTCAGCACATTGGCCATGTTCAAAAGTCATATTACAACATTGTTTAACTACAATGGTTTGTTTTGTTGTATAATTTAGGTTGATGTTTGAATTTGTTAGATGTTTGTAATTTGTTTATGTTAGATGTTTGTAAGAATGTATTATGATTTATTAATTGCTTTGTTTATTCGTGTGATTTTGAGTTGATTTTTTGTATGCATGTATGTGTTACTTTAACAATGAAAAGTTAATAAAGAGTTCTTTAAAAAAAAAATAGAAACTAGGGTATTCAAAACAGTGGGCCATTAGAAGCCACCTCCTTCACAAACATCTGTCCAGCCACACTTATTTTCAGAGAGACTGGGATGGATATAAGTAATGCTGCTATGTGTTCCAGCTTGGCAGATGTCTAAGCAAGCAACAAGTCATCTGTTAAATTCTAGAAACCTGAGGGACTTATTTTAGACAGCATTATACACCCTAAGACTGTCCAAAGCATTGCATGTGGTAAACGAAATCTCATTCTCCTGCCCCACTCCCTGCAGTGCCCCCTTTTACCACATCATCTCTTCCTCCCTAGATACTCAAGCACTAGCATGTACACCACTCTCAAAACTTGTGGTATTACATATTTGAAGGGACCAGCCTTCAGCCACAGTGGCATCCCTTTCTCTTGCAAGCATCGTGATGACCTCTGGCTAGCCAAAGAAGCAGGCATGGAAAAGGAAGTCTGTGTGTATGAGGGGAGAGGGGGAATCACTTACCAGCTGACCAGTGAAGTGCTGTCCTTCCTGCAACACCTGAATATGCTCTCGCATCTCCTGTAGCCGACTGAGCAGTGCCTCACGGCGGTGGCTCAGCTCCCTCAGCTCCTGTGCCAGTGTCTCTGACTCCTCTTGGATTTGCAGGGCATCACGAGATTGTGGGGCTGGCAAGTTCTCCTCAGGGAGTGTCAGTGACAGCCCAGCCTTCTGCACTTCCTGGGTCAAGAAAGCTGGGGAAGGAGAAGCGGGTCATGAGGAACACCAGCACCTGGGACACCCATTTCCTTCCAGGATCAGGGGGGCCATCTAAATGGTCAAAATAATCCTCATGGAATTTGCTGGGAATCCTACCTTCCTAATGGCATTCCGCATCAGATCGCAGTATTCGGAAGGAGGGGGGGCAAATCCCCCATAAACTCTGCCGGGAAAGCCTTCACGGCTTTCTCCAAAGTTTTTTAAAAGCTCTGAAGAGAATGGGCATTGTCGCTCATTTGGACAATCGAATTTGTATTCGTTCGCATTCCCGATAAGAATGGAAGTGGAAGCTGATTAGCTGGACATGGACAGGGGGTGGAGCTTGCTAACAAGGCAAGTGCCCAGAACCGCCATCTTGGATTTTTGCTTTAGCACCGTGCACTCAGGCGATGAAACAGCCTTTTTCTTTTCTTTTCTTTCCTTATTTAGGCAGAATATCACAGTTTAACACCACAGATATGCTTTTTTTTAAAAAAAATCCTGGGTGGCAGCAGCAACTGGTGACAATAAAAATGCAAGTAATTAACTCACACCTGTCATCTTGATTCACAGGCATGCCCACTGGGACAGCAAAAGCAGATAGCTTCACATGCCTGTGATTTTGCCAAAAAACTGTTAAGACAAATAGAAGCTGCTTCGAATTGGCATTCCTTTCTCTGGCTTTTCTTCGCAAATGAAGATTCAGGAAGGACTCACCCCACGCTTTCTGCAAGGGCGCTGATGACTGGAAAGGCCAATCCGAGATAAACATGTCTGGTGGCATATCAATCCACATTTCCCCCCCCTTATATAGACAAGCCCAGGGAAAACCAGACTCAGATGCATTGAGATCCACAACGTTAAACACAGCTCACTAAACAACCCACTAGGCCTGGGGGGGGGGGATCTGTGTCCCTCCAGGTATTGAACTACAGCTCCCCTCACCCCTGACCACTTGCCATGCTGGCTATGGCTGATGGGAACTGAAGTCCAACGTGATGTGGAAGGCCACAAGTTCTCATGACTGCACTAAGAGCTCTGCAAAGTTCCTGTTCCTGTTGGGTGCCTGGACCTACACAAGCAGGAGAAGCTGTTAAGCACTACATAGCTGGAAGAGTACATTTGGCCTGGCTGGTCACAAGCTGGGAAAGTCTGTCAAAGACACAACTAGAATAATTCTCACCTATTGTTAAGGAGCCTTGTGAAAGTAAGAAATTTCCTAAAACTACAGGCTGCTAAAATGTTTGAAGTTACATAACTATGAAATTATGAAAGCCACCATTACCAAAAGATGGCTGAGTTTCAAGCCCTTCCTACTACAAATTAAGCAGAAGAATTCATGAAGAATCACAGATTTTTCTGTTGCTTGCAACTCAATCTAGAAGCCTCAGCAGGGCCCAGAAATTCTGCACTTAACAGGAGAGAGAAGTAGTATATTTTACCCAAACCCAATAGTGTGGTATAGAACATTTTCACAAAATGAAAACCTCCCACTACTATGTTTTCCAATGAAAATTGTTCATTTTTTAAAATGGATTGCTTCCCCAAATTAACACAGTAATGGGGGGACAAGACATTTTGAGCTATGTATACATCATGTTAAATTAATGTAGCATGCTTTTTAAAAAGTCTTGATAGTGAAGTATACACTATACATGCTAAAATAAGATTTTATCAACGTAGGGATTCTTTCCCCGACTAAATTCCCCATCAGATCACTGACAGTAACCTCCAAAGCTGTAGTCTTGTGAAAAGGAAAGAGGAAACAAGATCTTTCAACAACAGGCAGAGGGATGCCAGGAAGCATACATTACAGCAGACGGTAACCTGGACCGCTGACATACCAGTTGCCTAACCACATTCATACTCATGAAGGTACTTAAGTTTGAGCAAGTAGCAAAAAGCAGGCTGTGTGAGGATGCCCAACTACCACTAGTCAGAAACCAGAAATTACATTAAGACTCATAACGCATGGCTTTGTTCATAAAAAAAGAGTCTCATGATTTGCTAATTCAATTTTGTTATGATGGAGGGCCTGACACAAAGTTTCAAATTTCCAATTCTGGAAGCCTTGCCCAGCCCTCTGATGGCTCTTGGATGATCCAGGCAGCTTAGATCAACAGGGCGGGCATGCTGTCTTGGCAAGGCTTAATCGTCACACCTATATCAGGAGGCCCATTGTTCAATACACCACAGATGGTGGACAGACCCTCACCCACATCCCTCAGGCACAAGGGTCACTTACTGAAGGTTTTTTCCATATCTTCACAGCGTCGCACCTCTCCCACATAACGTCTCTGGAAGGCATTGACATGCGGGTTCAACTGAAAATAAGAAAAGCATATTGCCATTGAAAAACCTACTAAGGACAGAGCATAGTAATTGCCCTACATGGGAAATGGACAACCTAAGTCTCCATTGCTTGCTCGTCCATGCTCTTTCCCCTGAAGGACTGCAAAACTTCAAGACCCATTCTCCAGGAAAAAGACATCTTCTTAACCCCACCCAAAATGCTATCCTTTCCTTAAAATTTCCGTGTCCATTTTGCTGGGGCCATAGCAGATATAAGACATCACTGTATCATAGCCAACCTTCTTCAGAAATGGAATGGGGTGGGATTCATCTCTCTGTATGCTGCCAGAAATGTTATTTGCTCTTGAACAAAGAGAATATTAGCCACGTTTCCCTCCCCCAACATGCATCATTATGTGACACAAAGCAGAAATTTTGCTAGCTTTAATGGTTGTGGTGGGAAAACATACTGAATATTTACAAGGGTGCCACAGGTACAACCGCATACCAACTGCCACCACACACAAAATAATGTATCCAATGTTTTGGGTAAACTGTTTCTCTACAAAGCCCCCCACAAAAGCTAAACTATTGCTTTTGTAGTCTTCCCACAAAGGATTCCCTCAAGCCCTCTTGCACCTACATCACGGAACTCCACGAGTCCCTGTTCGCCTAGTTCGCTGACACAAGCATACGCTGAACCTGACTGCAAGAAGAGCTGGGCCAGGCAGATCTCTTCGCTGCGGAACATGGAGCCCATGTTACTAGAGGAGACCAAAAGAGAAAAGCAGTTGATGAGACAGGCAAGGCCTAAAGGGAAATAACATGCACCAATCCTCATTAGGCCAGCAATAATTTACGTACGGGGGTGGTGGGGTGCAGTTAAGGGTTGTTGTTGGTTTTCTGATGACTGTCTAACTAGGATGAACTAATGACAAGACAGTAGCAGTGGGAACTGGAATGGACAGAGGAACAGTAGTGGCAACAAAGGAATAGAGGGAACAGACCATTAGGGGGAAATCACAAGGATGGCTTCTGTATTCGGTCCTGCCCAGAATTTGGAAATGTTACTTTTCTGGACTAAAACTCCTAGAATCTGCCAGCCAGTATGTCCACTGCTAGCTGAGGATTCCAGAGGTTGTAGTCCAAAAAGCAACATTTGCAAGGTCTGGTCTTCCCAATTTGGAGAAGTTCATTACTAAGAAAGATGGCTGGGCAATAATGACTTAGCCGTCTCAACAAAAGGAAAGCTCCACAGTGCCTGATATGAAGGTTATATAAATTGACATTCAACAGCTGTCCTAGTCTATTAGGTTTTGTCAACAACTCACCTCCAAGCGCTCCACAAAGTATAAGCTGAAAGTGGGGGTTATCCTGAAGCCGCTGCCTCCTTGAAGCTCCAGACCCTTGCTGCAACTGACACCCAAGCTCTGGCTACCGACTCAAGTGGGTATTTTTCCCCTTCTTAGCTCTGGGATTGCAACAGAGTTTCCAAACCAAGCCACGACCATCTGTTTCACAACGTGTGCCTGAGTCAGGGCTCCGTGTTGCTCACCATGGGACTAAAAAATGTCCTGAGAAGTCAAATCTAGGACTCAAGACTGGAGAAAACAGCAAAGCAATCCTTGCAAGTTATCAGCTTGATATGTCAGACGAGGCAGAGTATGTTGTCCTTGTCAGGGGAGAGAGAGAGAGAGAGACCGGAGGCAAGACTCAACTATTAGTCAAGAAGAAGAATCTTCTCAAGTTGTAATTCTCAACAACTTCTCTCCACATTGTGAGAGGTGAAATCAGTTGCAACCACAGTGGGGAACTTTTTTTTAACTACAGCTCTCAGAATCCCCCAGCCAGCATGGCTAGTAGCCACACTGCTTGGGGATTCTTGGAGCTGCAGCCCAAAAAGTAATTTATTTCAAGCTTTGGTTGCAACTCAGTGGTAGGTCACTTGCTGTGGGCATAAAGTGATAATGACAGCCAACACTGACCCAAGATATTTTGTTGTCCGAGGCAGCCATCAAATGACACCTCTCACTCACCCAGGTCAAGGTTGCTTTGTCAGCCGTGTTGTTTTGGCACATAGACAGAATGTCATCCGATCACCTCTCACTGTCCCTGATAGTAAAAATCCAATGTTCAAAAAGGAAGTAACAGCAGTACTGTATTTGCTTTCCTTGTATGAAACCCCAAATCTACTGCCTGATGCAATAATAACGCCCTGGCTATAGCTGAATGAGGGCCCTCTCACTACTCCATGGCAGAATTGGGAAACCACTGTATTTTTAATAGCCACAGGAACCACAAACAGGGCAAATGTCTAGATCAAATAGTCATTGCTAAAATATTAGTCTTAACACAACTGATATTCCAGATCATAACAGCTACTCAGGCCACTTCCTGTGGTAGAAAATGCACACAAAATGTTGGCACTCTGCCACCCTATCAAAGCATCTCTTTCAGCATGTATGAAGTAGGCACATCTTACACTCTGAGGATTGTCCTGAGTCCAGAATGATTGTGAGTTGGATTTCTCCCATTCCATTCAGAAGAGGGCCTCTGTCCCTCTGTCTGATAAAAGCTGAAGTACCAAAGGTGCAACTTCTCCCAACCCAATTTACAGTGTCAGGAAGAAACACATCTGGGTAATTGCAAACACTGTCCTGCTCCCAAGCTCCCCAAGTGACAGAAACCCTGTCCCCAAAGGTGATCTATCTAGTGTCAGAGGAGCTGAGGATTCCTCATTGCGGATCAGGCGTTGTAAGAGATCTTGTACTTGTTTCTCCTTCTAAGCTCTAGGGCCTCACATTGCTTTGAAAAAGAGAAATGAAACCTTATGGCACAGTATCAGGAATTAAAATAATGGAATGTTAAGCTATGAAGGCCAAATGACTTAGTAGCCATCCTATGCTTAGCTCTAACTGTTGACCATTTGCCCACCTGCAATAAGACTTCTCCCTACTGACCACCAGAAACTAGAGAAGCATGCTGGTTAAATATGGCAGAAAAACCCATGATTTTTAAATGAGGGGTAAGAAAAAAGAAACTATTCATACTTGTCTGCTACAGAAAGCTCTTCAACATGCAGCAACATGAGTACTGACATCAACACTGTAACACCATCACACGTTAAAAGTCTGATTGGAGGGCCTTTCCTGGATCTAGACCAGACTGAGCTAAGCTGTGCTCTGCTTCAGCTACAAACACATTTCCCTTGGCATGTGAATGAAAGATTCTGTAAGTCTGGTTGTAGCACTCTTTGGAGTGTCAGGGTTGGAGTCAGCAATGGCTCTGGGCTATGTTTTGATACAACATTTAAAAAAAAAAACACCAACAAAGCCAAACCTTCCCAGATCTTAGGAAGTTTTTCTTAGAACAAAAATGAAAAGCAAACAAGTCTCAGGTGTGGGCAACTTGCAGCCCTCTGGGTCTTTGTTAGACTGTGGCTCCCATGAGTCTTAGGTAGCATAGCCAATGCTGGGTCTTAGGTAGCATAGCCAATGCTGGGAGTTTCAAGTTCAACAAACATCTGCAGCACTAAACTTTACTTATTCCTGATGTACTAGGTAAAGATAAAAGTAACTCTTTTTTTATGCAAAAGCACTAATCTGGAATCATCCTCAGTGGAAACATAGGCTCTGGGAAGAAACAGTTCTTCAAACTTGGTGACAAAGATCAATTGTTGGTGGGTCCTAACCTCAACCAAGAACAACCTTCTCCTTAGTCCCGCAGTCATTTTGCATTCTTTCACTTGTTAAAAAAAATTAGCAAAGAAACAAATGAAGAGACAAATAAAACACACATGCACGAAGCATTTAATAAAGAAAGACACATCCTTGCCTGTCTGCCTGCATGCCAAAGGAAGGAACAAGTTTCTGAGCAGAACCAAAGGCCCTTTCACACTACATACTTATAGGTCTATGATTCCACTTTAAGAGCCATGGCTGCATCATATGGCATTCTGGGGTTTGTAGTTCAGTGAGGCACTAGTGCCCTCTGGTTGAAAATTTGCAGTTTAGTACCTCTCACTAAACTGCAAATTTCAGGTTTACACAGGGTCTTGCCATGGCAGCTAAAGTGGAATTGTAATGCTATAACTGTGTAGTGTGAAAAGGCCCCCAAACCTGATTTACATTTCATACATCTGTTTATCTGTTTCTCATGCAAACAATGGAGTCAAGATGATGCCCAGTTGAGCCTATGGCTGAGGATTTCTTCCCAGTCAGAAAATGGTGTAAGCCAAGAGGGGAGCTAGCCACACACAAAAGATACTGCTCAGAGATCTACAAAGATGGGAGCAATATCTCCACATCCCTCAAAGTAGTGGTATACATTTTAAATATGCTAAGACTTTTTCTAGTTGTCTTTAAGACTGAAAAAACCCACCATTTTTGGTCTGGCCTTGCCACAGTGTAACAACATGTGTCAGACATGAGGGGGACAAAGTGGACTGATATTTACAGCAGAAGATGGGATGTGACCACAAAATGAAAAACGTCTAGCCATATCTTTGAAGAGTATTATGCTTGTCCCAGAAAATAAATTATACAGCATACATAATATCTTTCATTAGACCTGCACAGAAGTGTTCAAGGGCCCTCACACTCCCAACTTGCACTGCATATACACACACACACACACACATTGCAGAAAAGTGAGGGAAGCTCTACAAAGTCGTCACCACTTGGTATGGTAACACACCCTTAGCACTGGCAGAAATCAGTCTTTTAGGGGGCATCTACGCCAGAGAACTGGATTATTTGCATGGCTCCTTCCTGTAGAATCCTGGGATTTGTAGTGTGGCGAGGCACCAGCACTCTTTGTCAGAGGCTAAAGACCTTGTAAAACTACAGATCCCATGATTCCATAGGAAGGAGCCCTGGCAAATAATCCAGTTTCAAACTGGATTGTGTTGTGTGGATTCCCCCTTAAGGAAATGCCCCAGTTTTGCCTACTACTTCATCTGGGGCGGTGCTGCAGTTCTAGCAGCCTTTGGAAAAACCAGCCTTGCTCTCTGACCTCCCTGAGGGGCGCTTCTAGACCAAACCGATCCTGAAGCCTTAAATCACACTGCACATGACCCTCCAGGTTCAAAATCCACAAGGGAGGGATGGAGCTTCTGTGTCAACTCCTCAAAGGAGGGACCCCTGACCTCTTTGTCGACATGGAGGCGGGAGAGGGGGCATCGCCCACCCCTCACGCCAGCACCAGCCGCCCTCCCGGCACCTCAAGTCCACAGCTCAAGCGCGGCCGTGGCGAAGGCAAGATGGAGACGAGCCCTTGGGAAAGGCACGTGAGGTGGGGGGTCGGGAAAGCCCCGTCCAGGAAACAGAGCAGGGAGCTGGGAGGGAGGGTCAATCGCAGACCGCGGAAAGGTCGCCTCTAGCAGCATCTCTAAGCCCAGCCAGAAGCCTTGGCTCAGCAGGCAGGCAGCCCGCCCGCCCGCCCGCCCGCCCCGCGCCGTCCCTCCGGCCCCGCCAAGCCAGGCGCGCTCTGGCCGCTTCCCAGCCCCGCAATCTCTGCGAGCAAAAGCCCGCCGCAGCCGCCCCCGGGGCTCGGCAGCAGGGGCTGGGAGGCGCGCTCGGGGCTGATCATGACCAGGAAATCCGGAAACCGACCCCCCCATCCCCACATTCCCGCCACTACCGAATGAGGAGGGATTGAGCCGGGGGCGGAAGGGGGGAAAGAGGCGCATAACTGGAAAACGCGAGGAGACGCGCCAAGTGGGGTCCTTCGCCCCGCTGCAGCCATGCGGCAAAGGAAGGAGGGACGGGAGGAGGTTTGCCTGGAAGAAAGCGAAAGGAAGACAGGAACCGAGCCCAAGAGCGGCTCTCCGCAAACTGGAGGAAGCGAGAGCGAGACGAGGAGTTGGCTCCGGAGGGGGCACCGAGGCGAGGAGGGATGGAGAGGCTGGGAGGCCGGGCGCGCTCGACACATACCGTCCGGAGCAGCAACGGCAGCAACCGGTCGTGGCCGGGTGGGCGGCTGCGAGCGCCCGACAGCGGCTTCCTGCTCTTTGCCAGGAAGGGCCGAGCCCAAAGGAGGGCTGAGCCGAGCCGAGCCCTCCCGCCTCGAGGTGTTTCCCCGCACGCCGCCCGCAGGCACTTCCTGCTGCCCCGGCCAGGCCACCGGCTGGGAAGGGAGGCAAGGGGGGGGGGCACAGGGGTCGCTTTCGCCTCCTCAAAAAGGGAGGTAAAAGAGGTTTCCTTGCTTTCCGAAGAGGGGCGGCGGAGGTCTCCTAGGCTCACGAGCGACCCTATGTAGGTTTAGTCAGGAGTCAGTCCCGTGGACTAAATAAAGCAGGGTTTCTCAACCAGGGTTCCCTCGAACCTCAGGGTTCCACAAGAGGTTGCTCGTCGGGGTTCCCCAAGATACTGAGATTGGGGGAAAATAATTTTTAAAATTTTGGGGAGCTGTGGATATAATTATTTTTAGGTAGGGGCTCCCTGAGACCTGAAAAGCATTATTGTCATTTATATTTTCTATACTGCTTATCAGTGCAAATCACTACCTAAGCAGTTTACAATGTGTTTTTTAGCCAATTCTCCCCAACAAGATGGGTACTCATTTGGTTTCAAGGGTTCCACAAGGGTAAAAAGGTTAAGAAAGGCTGGACTAAAGTGTTTACTCTCCCAAGGAAATGTGCACAAGAGGATTCCATTGCGGCAGACGAGCAGTGCTTAGGCCAGACCAACAGCCTCACCAGAGAGAAGTCTTACACACCATAAAAAATATGGAGGTCCTGGAGTGAGAAAGGCCTCTGACTCTGCCCCCCCCCCACAGCACAGAGGGCACATGCCACCAGCTGGATTATGCTGCACCATGGATGGTTCCCTCAGAAGCAAGGGGGCGACCAATGGCACAAGAATGGATAGGCCCAGCTCAGCAGAAATGGCTGCGGACCTTTCCTCCATGACCTAGACTGTGGCCTACACTTCTTCGTGCGTTCCTCGACACAATCCAGCAGCTGCTTCTGCGTTGGTGGCATCACTGCCCGCCTAAGCAGAGGCTTTATGAACTAGAAGCAAGACAAGCACCAAGTGGAGGAGATGGTGTGTTGGATGTCTACGGTTACTGCACACTGGAGGGCCACTAGGCTATATACCAAATCTTACTATTTATTGCTCCTAGTGAATGCCCTAAAAGTTGCCTGCTGTTGCCATAGGGATGAGAATTACGCAGCTTTCCAAATGTTGTTGGACTGCAGCTCCAGGAGTCACAGCCAGCATAGGCCAATGGCGATGAAAGTTCAGAGGTCATCTAATAACATCTTTACAGGCTGCACGTTCCCAATCCCAGTGGGAATCCTGAGCTAGTTCCAGCCCATCCAATATCCAATTTTCCACATTTTCATCTTTAGACTTGCAGCATCTGGTAACTACTGTTTCTTTCATCTGGATTTAAGGTACATTTCTCCACCTCCACTCCTTCATTTTACTGCACAGCTATCTATTTTTTGAGCCCTCAAAAAAGCAAAGGGAGGAAGAATTCTTAAATGCTATATTTCATCCACAAGTGGTGGTATTTTAGGAAGTCTTATCAGAACTCTTTGAGAAAGGGAAGTGTGGTGACTTGTGACCTTCCAGATGCTGGTCTGAATTTCCTATGATTCCTCATGTCTAGTTATGCTGATAGGAGTTGCAATCCAATAATATCTGGAGGGCCACACACTTGCAATCTCAGAGAGGTTCAAATTGCCCAAATTCTCATTTCCACCCACTGTTCATTCCTTGATTGAAGCTTTGCAGGAGGCTTCTTTGACCAAAGACCCTCTAATGTCCATTCCCAGTGAGGTGGGGGGGGGGAATGGGATCTCTTCAACAAATTGACAGACAGACAAGGGTGAAAGCGTAGTGATAAAGCAACATTAAGTATCCCCACACAGACTAGGAGAAGCATGTTTTGTTGACCACAATAAAATTTCTAGATCTATTAAAATGATTGTTCCTCCAGAAGAAAAGGTCACAGGATTGACCAAATGAGACACCAAAATATCCAAAGCACCACCAATACTTAATAGGAGATGTGTTACTAAAGGGAGTGGAAGCAGTGACTACAGTGCTATCAAATTGAACATGCACATAGGGGACAACTGCTAACAAAAGTCCAGCACTTCCCTAAAGTGAAGAGAGTAGTAAAAAGCAAAGTAGAAAAGGCAAGCTGTCCAGATTGTGGGGTGGTGGTGGTGGTATCACTCTAATCCATAATAATAGAAGTCTGGAAATGGTATGTACGGCAATTCCTTTCTCCTCCTCTATCAAAACCAACATAGCTCATCTGGACTTCACTCTGAATACAACTCAGAGATACTATATATGGTAATTCTGATTTGTGTGGAAAGATCTGTTGGTTTGGGAGACTGACTCAGCATCAACTGCTTGCTCTGTAAGTTTCATTTTCCATCCAAAAACATCTCTTTTTTACTTCCTATTTTCCTATATAGTATTTTTAGTCAACCTGATTGTACTGACTCATTCTGACTAAAAATGTGTATACGAAAGGGAACGTGTGGCTAATGACAGCATCTACTTAGAAGACTTCCCATATTTCTGGAGGGCTATAATCACCATCTTAAATGCTTGTCTGCCTCTTTCTATCTGGACCACGCCCGCAGCTACTCTCCTGCACTCACTGCCTTTCTGTTGTCTCCCTCACCCTTGAACAGCTCCCTTTAACTGTTTAGTTTACTTCAAGTGAAGCTTCCTATTGCATGCCAGGCAGGATTACATCCTAAGCAGAGGCAGTGATCATTCAGAGGAAGAATAATGAGGTTTTGCAAATTAACAAAGTTTGTAAGCTAAAAGACAATACAGACTTGATTGGACATTGCATAAAACTTTCATACAGCTAACAGCCACAGTCCCTCCTGCACCTAACTTGTCAATCAGCAGGACCCAGTGCTGTGGGAAGAAATTCCTATTGCAAATGTACCTTAATCATACTTGTAAGAACTTGTTAGGAGACAATAATCAGCCTGCAACATGCCAATATTTGTTTTGTTTTTCTTTGAATCATAACTGCTTTATTCTGACCTTCTCCTTATCCACTCTAAAACATAGCTTTTTTCCCCGTAAGTGCAGGTGGCTTTAAAGGTCTTGCCAGAAAGAAGAGACTTAAGTGCTACAGCTGTGCAGAGCCAATGAACCCTAAAATCCACAGTCCAGAAGTGCTCTGCTACAACTGTTACTTGACGTGATAATCAGGTGCACTGTAAGAGAGGCTGATCCTCACTGGTTTCTAGATGCAGCACAGCTACTCTAATCCTCTTCAACAGTAGAAGAAATCAACTCCACCTCATTTTTAACAATGGAGCTCTTTATCTGTTAAGGGTGCTTAAGCTATCAAAAATCAGAGACAATGCAATCTATCTCCCAGGAGACCTATTAGTACCACCAGTACAATACACCTCTGTTGTGTCACACACCAGCATAAATACAGAGAAACCTCACCCTCTGACTCAACACTGGATTTTGTACAATCAACTTGAGTGGCTAAAACAGCTGAAGATGAGGGGCTGTGTCTGGTTCTCAAAAGACCAAATGCAACCGATCCCTTCTTTATCCACTCAGGTCTAATACAAACACACTCCTGGCAAAACTTTCATTGCAGAATACACAATACTCTTTATCTTAGTTTTAAGGGATGCTTATCTTAAAGTACGCCTTTCTAGTCTATTCAAAGCTGATTTAAACATTTAGAAAAAAGCATGTGGCATAGGCTTCTCACAATTGTACAAGTAGGTGGAGGAGAAGTGAGTTACATCTCTGAACTCTTATATCAACAACAAGCTGTATAAAAGAATTTATAATATGTGAACAAAGGTCAGGTTTTTCCACAATGGGATAGTTCCTAATTCTCTCAGTCCTTGAATTGACTGTAACACAGGGCAGCCATGAAGGCAGTTCCACAAGATTGCCTTCAAACAAAAAAGCCTGTTCAGCAGGGAGAATATAGAAGAAAATACATTCTTGTAGTTCTCTCTCTTCTAACCACCTCTTCCCAAAACAACATCCTTATACTACACTTTAATTTTGCCCTTCATACAACAATCAGAGGTCTTGCATTAAAAGAAAAGACAGATGGTGGGATCCACTGTCCTCACCCCAACAAGTATGACTGCATTCTACAACACCCCCAGAAAGTTTTATCTACTACTTCTCTCCCAAAACACAGGCAAATAAACAATGGGTGCATGTCCTTTATTGCAGGCTTGGCTTCAGCTGAGCTGGCTGGTTAAGATGTGTGAAAGTTGAGGTAAGTGCTCCATCACCGGTACAAATAGTCAGCTTGGATGTTAGCAGCAATCTCAGCTTCCCACTTGTCACCATTATTGAGCAGCTTCTCTTTGTTGTACAGAAGCTCTTCATGCGTCTCAGTGGAGAACTCAAAGTTAGGGCCCTGCAGAACACAGGAAAAAAGGAAATTGTCAGATCAGCACGGGGGAGTTTTTACTCTGAGTAGCTCCACCTTCCAGATACATTCAGCGTGGGCAACCTCAAAATATTACCGTAACCTAAACACATTCACCCCAACCTATTCACCTCCACAATGGCATCAACAGGACAGGCCTCCTGGCAGAATCCACAATAAATGCACTTGGTCATGTCAATGTCATAGCGTGTAGTCCTGCGGCTGCCGTCCGCACGGGGCTCTGCCTCAATTGTTATTGCCTGTGAGGAAGGAAGAAGCACAATTTACTAGTGGGTAGCATTCCACAACCAGAAGCTTGGTCTGAAGGTAGGGGAAGGGTAGGAACAGAATGTCAGAAAATAGAATTTAGCCGTAATCATGCTATGGATGAGAAGGGACTAAGGTTTGTGGGGAAATGTTAGGCCCTGTGTGCATGGCCTAGCCCAAAAGATTGGTTCAGGCTTCATGAGAACGTTAGGCCCTGTTTTCTTTGTAAGGATGGGTCAAGGAGGGGTTTCTCCTCCAAGTTGGAGGCAGTTAGCGTGCCATTCCCTCGGCCTACGAGATAAAGATGTTTATACCTCCAAAATGCAGCTAGTAGCTGGAAATAAATTTAAACTTTTGCGCTGAAGTCCTATATTATGTGTAGAAATTTCTACCAGATCAGAAAGGAAAGGCAGAGAGGAAGAAAAAAAGGAAGGAAGGAGGAAGGAAGGGGAGAACAGGGGTCTCACCTGAGCAGGGCATACAGCCTCACAGAGCTTGCAAGCAATGCACCTCTCTTCTCCAGATGGGTACCTGCGCAGGGCATGCTCCCCTCGGAAACGGGGGCTCAAGGGACCCTTCTCAAAGGGATAGTTGATAGTGGCAGGTTCCCTAAATAAATAGCTCAAGGTCATAGCCAAGCCTGAGAGGGACAGCAAAATAAAATATACTATTAATTTAAATGCTATATTCATTTCACCACAAAGTTCTGGGCAGATCAGCTACAGAGTTAAATTGTTAACAAGACTACCTAGCTAATCTCCAAACAAAAGAAGATTCAGTGTTACAGCTGTTTCCTGGAATGCTACTATTGGCTGCTTGCCTGTTCACCTTGGGTAAACTGCAGTTACCACCAGGGGACATGACCCATCATAAACTGCACCCGAGCAGCTAATGAATCCCCTTCCCACTCACTGTTATTATTTGCAATGGCATCAGGCCACAAACACCAAATTACCACAGATGCCCTCACTACATTTCCTATTGTTGTTGGTGTTGTGTATCTTCAAGTCATTTCTGGCTCATATTAACCCTAAAGTGAACCTATCACAGGGTTTTGTGAGGGCTGAGAGATGCCCAAGATCACCCAGTGGGTTTTCATGGCCAAGCGGAGATTTCATGGCAAGCGGAGACCATGGTCTCCAGAGCTGTAGTCCAGCACTCAAACCATACACCACATTGGCTTCTTTCCTATTTATTTCCTTTAAAAAAAATGGGTAACAGTGCAATAATGCTATCTGCAGATAACAATAAGCTACCTGCGGCATTATTTCCAAGGCTACTCAAACACTGAAATGAAATTGGAACTGAAAAATTATTAGCTGCAGTCAGCTGTGACAAGGACACAGTCTGTCTCTTCATGACAGAACTTTTGGAGGGTAAGGTGACAGGAGGAGGCAGTCAGTAATCTCTGCATATTAGATTCGTCCCCTTCATGCTCACTTAAGTCAGTTTACTTAATGCCACAAGACAGAATTTTCTCTCCTTGCCCTCAAGCATTCCCATCAGTCTTGATCCTACCGCTGTCCTCACCTCGGATAAGCTCTGTCCACAGGAGAGTCTGTGCAGCCTTGTCAGTGATTGATCTCATGTCTGTTGCCTCCTCCCTTGCATTCACATATTCTGTTGGGGGAAAAGAGAGAAGCCTTGAGCTATTGCTTCATAGAGGTCTCAAACACTTAAATGTACAACAAGGGACCATTCCATTAACAACAAAAAAGATCTACTACAGAAACTGCATAGACAAGGACATTGCACATTAACGTTCCTGGAAACAAAAATCCATTTTAAAGTAAAAATGTTCATGCCCTTGATTATTGGTAGGCAATTCCCTTGCCTGCATAATTTTATTTATACAGACACACATACACACACAGAGTATATGCCGCCTTTCTCCTGGAGTGTGACCCATGGCAGCTCACAAAAAGACTCAATTAAAATTTAATGATGAAATTTTTTAAAAAAATAAGAATCATCATGTTAAAACAGTATAAAAACTATTTTAAAACCATACGGAAGTTAAAAATAAAGCACTCCCCCATAAGAATCCTTCCTACAAGCAATTACACATTAGAAGCCTGATACCCATTCCTAGGAGTATCTGTGAGTTTTCATACAAAGAGTGTTCCAATGTGTTATATTTACATGGTGTCTCTTTCCAGGAGACACAGGAGGAAGACATTGAAAGTAGGACCACAGGGTGAATTCTGTGCCTTCAAGAAGAACCTCTAAGGAGCTCTTGTATGAATGGAGTAAAAAATGAATCAAACAGTCCAAGCTTTCCTCTGTGCCAAGAGCTGCTACACTCCTAAAAAAAGGATCCCATTGCATATAGTTCAGCAAGATAGATGGGCTTGGTTATGTACTTACTGTAGGAAGCTCTGGGAGCTGTGCTGCTGAGATGTCGAGCAAGGCTCAGGCACACTGGAGTCCCTAAGAAGTAAGAGAAGAACTGGGTAACGTACCAAAGAGAAATAGGGACGCTAGTTCCAAACACCCAGAGCAGTACAATGAGTACAGGAGCGGTTCAACCCATGGTTTCTGCCAAATCCTGACCTACATCCTTTCTATAATTGTCTCATATTTAAGTGCTGGTCTGCTACCCAGAGGCAACAAGAAATTGCATGCAGGTGATTGCACAGAACAGGAGTGGGGAGCTTTTAAGCCCTCCAGATTTTTTTGGCCTACATCTCCCATCTGCCACACCCAGTGTAGCCAATGGCAAGGAATTGGGGGAGTTGTAATCCAAAACATCTGGAGAGTTAACTGTTCACTACCTCTGGCATAGAATTTGATGCAGATGAGTAAGCAGGCTAGCAACACAGACCCAAAAGGGCTGTCCATGAAGAAAACCCCTCTCTTCATGGACAGCCTTTTTGGAAAAATGTAAAGCTCCCCATCCCTATTCTACCATCCCTAAGAGGTTTAATAAAAACATGATCTGGTTTTCAAAATGTTGCAACACTGGTTTAGAGGAACATTGCCAAACAATCAGTGTAAGAAATTAATATACACAGCCAAACTGCTCACTGTGGAAGATGATCAATAATGTCAGGAGACAGAAACTGTAGCATGAGCTTGATTATGACACTAGTAACATGGAGGCGATAACAAATAGAGGAGATAAAATGTTCTAGATAAAATCAGAACCCTATCTAGTCCACCATTTTGTTTCCATCGTGGTCAGCCTAATGCTGCGGGAAAACCTACACACAAGACATGAGCACAACAGCTGTCTCTTATTCTTATTCTCCGCTAATTATGATTATTAGATGCAATGTATGGTCATCATGACTAGTAACCATTGATAGCTCAATCTTCATAAATCTGTCTATTCTCATTTTAAAGCTGTCTAGCATGGTGGTTATCATGACATTCTTGAAGCAAATTTCAGTTTGACTATGCAACTATCTGAAGCAGCACTCCCTCATGGATCTTCTTATCTTGTGTAATTTTATACATTTCTAATTAGGAGGAGTAGCTAATACCCTGGAGGACAGGATCAAAATTCAAGATGATCTGGATAAACTGGAGAGCTGGGCCAAATTCAATACGGAGAAATGTAAGGTACTGCACTTAGGGCGGAAAAATGAAATGCATAGATATAGGATGGGGGAGACCTGGCTGAATGAGACTACGTGCGAAAGGGATCTAGGAGTCCTAGTAGACCACAAGTTGAACATGAGCCAACAGTGTGATGTGGCAGCTAAAAAGGCCAATGCAATTTTGGGCTGTATCAATAGAAGTATAGTGTCTAGATCAAGGGAAGTAATAGTGCCACTCTATTCTGCCTTGGTCAGACCTCACTTAGAATACTGTGTCCAGTTCTGGGCACCACAATTCAGAAAGGATATTGACAAATTGGAGCATGTCCAGAGAAGGGCAACTAAAATGGTGAAAGGTCTGGAAACCATGCCTTATGAGGAGAGACTTAGGGAGCTGGGTATGTTTAGCCTGGAAAAAAGACGGTTTAGAGGCGATATGATAGCCCTGTTTAAGTATTTGAAGGGATGTCACGCTGAGGATGGAGCAGGCTTGTTTTCTGCTGCTCCAGAGACTGGAACACGGAGCAATGGGTGCAAGCTCCATGAACTGAGATTCCACCTCAACATGAGGAGGAACTTTTTGACAGTAAGAGCTGTTCGGCAGTGGAACACACTCCCTCGGAGCGTGGTGGGGTCTCCTTCCTTGGAGGTCTTTAAACAGAGGCTGGATGGCCATCTGTCGGGGATGCTTTGATCAAGATTTCCTGCGTGGCAGGGGGTTGGACTGGATGGCCCTCGTGGTCTCTTCCAACTCTGCAATTCTATGATTCTATGATTCTATGATTCTATCAAGTCAGCAGATTCACACAGGCACTTTGGGATAAAACTATGATATAAATCCTCCAGAGGAGTCTTCTACATGTACTTTCAAAACTACGCTCTACCTCTGGTTATTTTTATTGTTTATTGAGATATGTTTAAGACACCCTTCATCCTTATAGAGATCAAAGAACTGTACTAATATAATTAAAACAATGAGAACATGTCATTATAAGAAGCACAAACAGGGGCATTTATATACAACAAAGTCAATAAACTGGCCAAAGCATTTGGGTGGGGACTATAAGGATAGTCTTGGGAAAACTCTGCAAACAACTCAATTACCACTTCATTTTCTTCCAGGTTTGCATATAGATTGCAGCCTTCACCTTGCATGCTATTCAAAATTTTACCAAGATATCCACCTTTTATCACTCATTGACATAGGTAGTTGTTTTCCCCCCTCTAGGATGACTAACTATAGGTCAACCCCCACATCCATGCATTCAGTATCCACGGTTTCATTTATCCACGTCCAAAAAAAATATGTTCTCTCTAGGCATTTCTAGGTCCTCCAATGTGATTCTACGGTCAACTTTCAGCCTTCGTCTCATTGACAATAATAGGGTTCCCTATTATGCACCGTTTCAGATATCCTGGGGTGGTGGTCTTAGAACGTATCCCCCACGGATATGGGGGCTGATCTGTATATGCATTTGATGAAGTAGATTTAAGTCTATGGAAGCTTATGCTAAGAACTTTTTTCTCTCAGTCTCAAAGGTGCTATAACATCCTCTTGTATACTGATCCAGACTAACATGGCTATGTCTTTGAATTGAATTCTATATGCAGACTGTGCTCTAATAAATAAATATTCATTTCTTCTTAGATACAAGTACTAGTTTTTCATCACAGAGGGGGAAACAGAAATAAAACAAAGCTTGCAAAGGAAAGAGATGCACCATTAACACTCCACACACTAAATCATCAAAACATATAGAATGGCTGTACCAGTTCTTTCTATGGCTCTGATGCAGATTCTGACACGGAGTTAAAACTAGACTTTCCACTCTAATGGAAGGCAACATACTGGCTAGCCATGATGCCTCTGTGTATAGATACTATGAGGAATCTCTGCATTTGCTTCACCAGTAAGGCCTAATAGCTGCCTTAATGACAGAGATTCCCCTAACTGACATCACCATCTGCTCAGAATGTGAAACATTGGTTTCACATATGGAGCCTGATCTTATGCATAAATACTCTGAAATAAATCCCACTTGGTTAAACAGGTTTTCTTCCCAAATTAGTAGGTATAAGGCTGAAGCCGTGTTTCTCATCCAACACTTCTGTGGCTCCTGGAAACAGTATTATATAATGTACTTTAAAATTCTTTATTCACTCATCACAGATACTTGCACATAATGCACTGTACATTTTGTGTTTAGGCAGCAACTTGAATATCAATTTTCTACATGAAAATTTAATACTCTGTTCATGCTATCACAATTAGACAAAACTTTCAGTATAAACTGCATTTTAAAACCTTTCATCCTAAGCCTCAGCAATACAGTTTTACAAATGGGAAACAACAACAAACAAGTAATGTCTAGGCCTAGGTTTTGAACCTAGGTCAAGGCCAACATCAGACCCAGGTGTCTTTCTGCTGCAGGCTACCTGTTCGAGAAGCTTGGCGCATCATCCACAGCACAGGCATTTTCAGCTAGAATCTGGGATTTCTCTGAAAAAGAAACGAAACAAAAGATGCTGATAGCTTTGCTGGTTAGATCTATTTTTTTAAAAAAATCCAGGAGTAGCATACAGCATAAATCCCATTTGTTGTCCAAACTAAAGTAGGCCTGCAGAATCAACTACTGAATAGTGAGTGAATGCTTATGTAAATCCCACTAATTCAACAGGTCTATTCTAGTGGGGACTGAAAACAGGATTCTAGCTAGTGTGTTTAAATATGGCCAACTATATAAAGCATCACAAGCTTTTTTGAGTTCACCAAAATTCAGACAAGCCAGATATTAAGCAAAGAAAAGAACAAAAAGGAGGAGACAGGTAGGGGCAGATGGTCCTCAGCATAATGAAAAAGCCCTCATCTGTAACTTGTACAATAATCATCTTACACTAGAGTAAACACAGGATATAATCTAACTGATCTGGGAATAATCTCCCCTGGACACTGTGGGTCCAGCTTCCAAGCATACATGCATTGGATTGCACTGTATGGCTACACTCCTATTGTTTAGAGTCAGGAATAAGTCTTAGGAAACAATGCACCCTGATGCCCACCATAAGTAAGCATCCACGAACAATGCACTTTTGTTAAGGTCAGTTAAGAGTGAGAAATCTCCTTTGCAACTTAATATGATCTAATCCAGGGTGTCTCAACCAGGTTTCCCTGTAACCTTAGGGCTGCATAAGAGGTTGCTAGTAGGGGTTCCGCGAGATATTGAGATTGAAAAAAATTAACTTTTTTTTTTTTTTTTTTTTTTTAGTTTTAGATATAATAATTTTTAGGCAGGGCTTCCCTGAGACCTGATTACTGTTTCAAGGGTTCCACCAGGGTAAAAAAGTTGAGAAACGCTGGTCTAACCATTAGACAGGGTTATGGCGCAAAGACTGCCCCCAAGGCTTCTGAGCCAAAGCAGCTATGGTTACTCTTCCTTTTAAAATACAGAAACCCAACGATTAAGTGGGTAGCAAGCCTCTACTCCTTCCAGCCTCCCACCCAGCCTTTCTCAACCTTTTTATACTGGAGGAACCCTTGGAATAATTTTCAGGTCTCAGGGAACTGCTCAGAATTAGAAAAAAACATTGGTTTCACACATGGAACCTGATCATATGCATGGATACTCTGAAATAAATCCCACTTGGTTAAATAGGTTTTCTTCCCAAATAAGTAGGTATAGGCCTGAAGTCTTGTTTCTCATCCAGCACTTCTGTGGCTCTTAGAAACAGTATTATATAATGTACTTTAAAAATTCTTAGTTTATTCATACATCACAGATATAGTTACTTGCACATAATGCCACTGTACATTTTGTGGTTATTTGTATACAGCATTCTGCTATATGCTGCTATTGCTTCCCCCCCACAATCACCATCTCTTGGGGAATAAGTGGGTATCAAGCCTCCCACCTATCCCAGGCCTAAGACAGCCTATCCACTCTACAGGAGTCTGTTAAAAGGTGTGCTTTTAAAAAGGCTGCTTTAGACGGCTCCACTTACATTCAGCCGGACAAGCAAGGGCACAACATGACACGAGGAGATTTGGGAGAAGTGAGGGGACTTTGGAGGGCAGCAGCCCTGACTTGGGCGGAGCTAACTTGACTCCCTGGCCTTGGGTAACTCCAAAGCGCATGCGCGAGGCCTTCTACCTCTTCCCATTCACCCTCAGAACCCCAGCAGGCGCAGGCGCCGTCACGAGCCGAGCCGGCCTGGCGCATGCGCAGTTTACTGTCCTCTGCAGCCCTCATGAAGGTCCCAGCGAGTAAATGCGACGACAATCTAATGACTTGCCCCTCCGCTCGGGAAGGGTCTCCAGGAGTCTGGAGGCACGAGCGCGTGAGCGGCGTGGCGTCACGGAGAGCAAAAAGGGACTCACCCGCGAAAAGGGCGACCGGAGAACCGCTCGCTGATCGAAGCCGCCGGCGAGCAGAAGGCACAAGTGAGAGCCAATCACTACTCGGCTGAGCATTCATTGGTTGAAGATGCCCAGCGAGAGGCGGGACTTTCTTGTGGTTGGATAGAACTGTGGGAAAGGGCGGGATGTTTTGAAGGGAAAGGGTGGGGCGGGGGGCGGGTCTTGAGGGCTACCATAACAGTCGATGATTGGTTGTGTGGAAGCGTAACATCCACATGGATTGGCCCTGGCTGATTCCTTGGAGAGTGGCTATTCCACTTTAACTGCTCTGACTGCCTCCCGTAGAATTCTGGGGTTTGTGGTTTAGTGAGGCCTGAGAGTTCTCTGGCTGTGAATGCTAAATGCCCCTCCCTAAACTCCATATCCCAGGATTCCACAGGAGGCAGCCATAGCAGTTAAAGTGGCATAATAGCGCTATAGCACTGTAGTGTGATAACCTAAAGGCGCGAAGCCTTGTTTGTTTGTTTGTTTCAAAAGAATGGGGGGGGGGGAGGGAATTATGGAATGTTTTACCAAAATGAGGCCAACCTTTACTCAACCCTCCATGGGAAGGGCCGTGACAGGGTGGACCCCCTATTCTTGTTTACCTCAGTGTATACAGTATTGCCCCTGTTGTTGGGACACTGAGGACTTTATCACACTACAGTGTTATAGTGCTATTATTCCACTTTAACTGCTATGGCTGCTTCCTGTGGAATTCTGGGATTTGTAGTTAGTGAGGCCTAAGAGCTCTCTGGTTGAGAGTTCTAAATGCCCGTCCCTAAACTGCAAATCCCAGGATTCCACAGGAGGCATCCAGAGCAGTTAAAGTGGAATAATAGCGCTATAACACTGTAGTGTGATGATCTCCTGAGTGAGGAGGGCCCTCCAGCAGAGCCTAGTACTAAGGCCACCATGCACAGGCAGGGAGAGAAGCTTTTTCAAGTAGTGTATTAAGGGCTTTAAATGTCATCAGTAGATGCTTGAATTCAGCCTGGAAATGCTTTGGCAGAGCGTAATCATATTTGTGAAGTCAAAGGCTTTCATTGGTTTTCTGTGGGGGTTTTTCCGGGCTGTGAGGCCGTGTTCTGGAAGAATTTATTCCTGACGTTTCGCCACAGGCCTACATAACCTACATAATCATATTGTTTCTGTCAGCATCTAATGACAGAGACTGAAGAGTTGTTGTATGTCATTTCCAACTTATGATGACCCTAAGGTAAACCTGTCACCAGGTTTGATAGGCAAGGTTTGGTCAGAGGGGGTTTACCGTTGCCTTCCTCTGGGTTTGAGAGAGTGTGACTTGCCCAAGGTCAGCCAGTGGGTTTCCCTCACTAAGCAGGGATTTGAACTCTGATTTCCAGAGTCATAGGAGATGTTCACAACAGGGCCAAATGCCCCGTTTCTGTTCCACAAGCCCTTCTCCTGTCCCTACTACGGGATTAAGATAAATTTGCACATTTACCTTAATCTCACAGCAGGCACGTCCTCCCTCTCCCCTCAGCTTCACTGTTGAAAATACAGCTGCCGTAAAGCTGCTTTTTCGACAGTGAAGCCAAATCCCGGCTGTTCTCGCGAGAGAATGGCTGTGCGGTAAATTAAAAAATAACACCCCCCCTAAACGTCAAAACAAAAAAACAAAGTATAGAAAGAAATTTTAAAAAATAAAAGTAACTTGGGGAGGGGGGGGAAAGGGTGCCACTTACCTGGGTGTCCCATTCCTGTCTGGAAGTGTCCAGAACGGACCTCCTCCCCACAGCTGTTTTCGCGGGAGAAGAACGGGACACCTTTTGGACCACCCGTTTAAGCTGGAGGCGGAGTCAATACCCAATGGAGAAGGACTCCCTCCCCTCTACTGCTGAAAAGGAACCTTCACGGTAAGTACCAATGTTCCATTCTGGTCTGGTTGGAGACTAAGGTAAAACCATGTCTTTTTGCTAACAGGCTTTTCCAGTTAGCAAAAAGATGTGGTTTTATCTCAGTCTCCCACTGGACCAGAACAAAAGAACAATGACATTCTGCAGTAAGGCAACATGGAAGATAGAACCTTCCTACAAAGTAAGTCTTTGTGGGGCTTACTTCAAAGTGCAGTAAGCCCCACAAAGACACACAAAAAATGCTGCCATGTAAATCCCAAATGTTATGTTGCTATGAAATGTGGGTGTCTTGAGTAGATATATCTTAGTAGCAATTTGGAAGTAACATCAGGCAGCCAATTCTGGATTGCTTTGCTCAAGTAAATATGACAAATTTTCTAAGGTATAGTAGCCTTTGCTTTTACTATCACCAGCCTCTTATCCACTTTAAATCTGACAATGTTTCTGTGCACTCTTTCTACTAAAACTGTTTGACAATAAACCCAACTGGTTTAAGACATTTTGTAACCCTTTGAAGATTGCATATCTTGAAAGAAATGAACTTCAGGATTTCTTTCAGTGTTGCTAAAGTAGTCAGGCACAGCTCTTGGATTATGTGAGGCTGTTGCTTGGACCAACAAAAAGCCAGACCCAACAATGTTTTGTATATCAGCAAACAGAGATTATTCCTTTGTTTGAATATTTGAAAGTGAGGTTTAGGATTGGTCACCAAAGTAGCATATGATTGGTGCTGCATGGATACTATGTGATAAATTCTTTGACTCTGTAGCAATGCAGATATTGTCATTGTCTCCCAGACTGGGGTAGCTTTTAAAACTTTTAAACTACCTGGCCCCTGCAAGTCCCTAACTAGTTAGAAAGCCTGCATACACAGTATATTTTCTATTGCACTTATAGAGGTAAGAAGAATATATTTTTTCTCATTCTGTCTTTCAGCCACTGTGGTCCTCAGTTCTTAGAAATAATGGGCACCATATTTCTGTACAGTGCTTGTGAGGGCTCAGTTTTCCAGCAAAGTAAAAGGCTAGTCTTCCAAGAAGCTGCCTAGAATTCAGCTTGCCATCAGAATTGTCAACAGCAGTTACAATTGTGGATTATCAAGTAAGATCTTGAACGTGAAATCTGAAAGCCTGTAAAAAGACCCAAGAATGCTGAGTCATTAAAAAACAAGGCTTTAGTCTCTATGTACATATGATTTGTAATAGTTTCTGTTTTGAATTTTTCTTTTCCAGATACATTCTGTATGGAAATAACTGTGGAAACAGCAAGTTGTAATATCAGACATTGCTGCAACTGGTCCCTTTTCTTGAGCCAGCTCTGTTTCCCTTTGAATAGGCACTGTCTTTAGCCCTAACAGCACACTTTCTATATATCTCTTATTACAGTATAATATTCAATATTGTTATTTTAAAATGTTGTGAGCCACCTTGGGTCCCACCATAGGGAGAAAGGTGGGATATAAATAAATAAATAATAATTCTCCAAGGGCCGGTTTACACAGCAGATTTATTGCGGCAACTTGCGGTTTAATTATTTTCCGCAGCTGTGCCAGTCAGGTTTTTTTTTCTAATTATGTCGCTTTGAAGTTCAGACTTGAATAAGTGTGGGGGGTGTGGCTCTGTGTGTCTCTGTAAATCTGCCTGTAAATGAACTCACTTCATAAAGCAGAGGGAGAGTAATCTCTCTGCTAAAAGACTTTGCTGCCATGCGTGGATCGCAAGTTTTTCCAGCTGCTCTCTCTCTCTCTCTCTCTCTGTCTCTCTATCTCCCCCTCCCTCCCTCCCCCAAGCACAGAGAGAGAGAGAGAGAGAGAGAGGGAAAACAGCAGTTCAGCTTGCTACAGCCCTTTGTGAAATGGCTTCTCTCCCTCCCCCGTCCACAGGATAAAAGTGACGAACGAGCTTTTACATACTTTCAAAACAGCAGAGGATGAGAAGGAATGCTCTCTGAATGAAAGTTGTTGGGAATCCTTTTTTTTTTTTTTTTGCAAACTGGCTCGCAAAATAGCAGACAGGATTTTTGCAAGTTTCTTCTCTAATGGCTACTGTCTTTGCCTCCTCCCTGCCCCTCTTTTAAGCCCACCCCTGCATCATCAACCAATCACAATGCAGCTGTGCTTTAACCCTTAGCGGAATGCTAGTTTACACTGCCAATAAAGCACTACATTGCAAATATTCCTGCAAAAATAGCGACATGCCCTGCCATGCTATATTTGGGTGTTTTACTTCCCCCCTTCTGAATGAGGCGATGCTATGCTGTGATCCGTGGGAACTATGAGCTATCTTAGCGGTATATTTAGGGGAATATTTGCCCATGTAAACGACCCCCAGGTGAAAATTCAACATTCTTTAAAAGCAAGGAAATGCAGTATTTATATTCGAAGTACTTCTTAGGTGAAAAATTCCATAATTCCCTACAGTCAGTGTGCAATCCAACACACAGAATACAGCCCCCAAAACGGGATACTTTCCCTATTCTTCTTAATCATACTGAAATGGAATACTAGAAGAGTTCTTGGTAAACCTACGTGTCTGAAAATGAAGCTGGCAAAGTCCCATGACAACTTCAACTACAGTTGGCCCTCCACATTTGCTGGGGTTAGGGGCACAGGAACCCCATGAAAGTGAGAAAGTGTGGATATTTCTAGGCCCTCCCAAACCATATTTAACACACACAAGAAGTATGACCTGCAGGTGCCTTCAAGGTGGGAGGGTTACTTTGCAAAGCAGAAGTGGGTGGCTGGAAAGGCTTGCCACTGCTGCCCTGTGCCATTTTTTAATAGGGATTTACAAGCCTCGCCACATGTTTACAGTCTCTCTCAGTCTCACAAGGCTTGAAGTCCCCATTAAAAATGGCCTAGGGCAACAGCAACAAACAAGCTGTGAACAAACAAATCCACAAAAGTTAAACCTGCAAATGAAGAAGGCCGACTGCATAATGTTCTCTGTATAGTAGATATTCCAAAGGAGTTGGTTCTACTTCCAAGCAGTCAGAACACCAGCATTCTCAAATGCTTTTAGCTGTGGGGAATTGTTCTTACTGTGAACATTTATTCCTCCTCTTCTGTTGTCTCTATTGCTCAAGATCTGCATTTTGATTGGATACTTCAGCGTAGGGATTGGTATTGGTTTCTTTTACTACATAATACGTTCTGTCAACTAATGGCAACATGTAAACAATACAAGTCAAGAGCTAGTCAAATTTGATGCAAAAGATTTATTACAGAAACAAAATGTTTACTTGCAAAACACAGTACTGTGCAAGATATGTAAGTCTGTAATCGTAAGTAATAATTGCAGGGAAATAAGTCTCTTGAAGCTCATCACACTTACTTCTGAGTAAACATGCAGAGGATTGCCTAGGGTGGATATTATTGTTTGGGTGAAGATTCTGAGTTAGATGACTACTATCCAGGAAAAAATGTCAGAAGAATTGCTGTGTACTAAATGCGGGGTGGGCATGGCAGCAATTGCATGACAGTGTTGGAGATCTTGTGTGTATAGAATTCATAGGAATTTAGCATTGCATCTCTTTGGAAATTAAATTGGCTTAAGGACCCAGCCTCAAGACAGTGATTTGTTGTTGTTGCTCCTTAGATAGCATCCAGTAGCTTTCTTTACAGAAGTCTCCATGCTTTTGTTTCTATTGTATGGATTTATATCTATTTTGAGGGTGATTCTGTCTACAGTTGGAGTGACTTTAATCAGTCTTTCTCAAAAATCTGGAACTCACAGACACTGCATCAGAATTAACATCATAAAACTGTATTAAAGAGGAAATTAATATTTGGCTTGCAGCTAGAGCAAAAGCTTTGCAATGCTCATCCCCAGTTAATGGATGATCCTAATGAGAAAAAATTCAGTGTAGGAATGATGAGTGCATCAAGGGCTGGGGAAAGATGTGGCCTTCTAGATTTTTTGGACTGCAACTCTCATCAGCCTTAGGTAGTAGCACCAATGATTAAGAGTTGAGTTGTAATTCAATAACATTTTGGGAGGGCCATGCGTTCCTCACGGTAGGCTTATAGTGGGTTACCACTATGAGAGCATGGGATAAGAAACCAAGATGAGAAAGCAAGACAATTACAGAAGTTAATATTCTTGTATGGTCCATCCAGGGAATGAAGTGAAAGCCCAGGGTCTGAAAGAACAATAGTTCCTCTCTACATTGCAGCTCCTGGCACACAAGCTCAGTACTGTTCAAGAGAGCTCACAGCAGAGTGCAAAAGCCCTTGCGTTTGACCTCTGTGGTGGAAAGAAGCAGCCCCAAGTTGCGGTCAGCATATGGCGGGTAGCGCACTGTGTTGAATGTCTCCAGGCCCATGCTGCGCAAGAGGGAGGCACGATATTGAGTGAATGTGTCGAAGCTGAACTTGCCATGGTATTTGCCAAAGCCACTGCATCCTAAAATGCAAGAAGAAGAAAGTATGCAAGTTAACATTTGTTCGCTGGCAGAAGTTTCCAATTTGCTACACAGCCTGGGCAGTTCTTTGCTCTGTTCTTTCTCATCCAGACAAGATTACAGATGTGTTTATGCACAGCTTCTTCTCCACATGCTTTGATGTTTGCTGGACAGGCTATTTTTAGGATTCTACACCACATTGGCACTACAACATTGCCCCTAAGCTAGTGATGAGCAACTTCAGTGGACCAAGGGTCCAGTATTTTGGTTGTGGGGCCTGTGGGGGACACACAGACTGCCACAAAATTAGAACAGAAGAAACATGGAAGTGGCTAGATGTCCACTTCTGGTTTTGAAAAATGGAAATGAATACTGCAGTCCTATGCACAGGTAACACTGCAGGGAGTCCCTGAGATCCATGCAAAAATAAATCACTCCTGAAGTTTTCTGGGTCATTAATGCCAGAAGGGGCACAGTGTGTGTGTTGATAGCAACACTTTACCCACCCCTCTTGCAAGCACTGACTAAAGACAATCTAGTAGAAGCAAAGCAGACTCTGTTGGGTAGGAAGACCAAGCTTCCTGGAGTAAAACGTGGAAACAGCAGCCTTATGCAGCCTATGTGCTTGGGCATTTTGTTCTAGTATTGAGACAGTGAAACTGATTCATATTCAAGACATGAAACACAATAATAAAAGATGGAAGTTAAAAATAAATACTGCAGTCGTGTGCACACTTATTAGGGAGTAGGCCCACTGCATAAACTAGGCATTATTGTTGTTAACTGCCTTCAAGTTGACTTCAACCTATGGCTACCTCATGAATGAGAGACCTCTAAGTCACCCTATCATCAATAGCCCTGCTCAGGTCTTGCAGACTCAGGGCCATGGCTTCCCTGAATGAGTCTATCCATCTGGTCTGCAGACTTCAGCATTGTCTCTATGGTGAAAATACCCCTCACAGAATTTACCAGAAATACAAGCTGTCTTAATGGGATCCCGCATTGTCTCATCATATTGTGAAAGGGGGGGGGGCAAAAAGAGGAAAAACTGCGAGAAAAGCATTTACAGCTTTTCCTGGCTTTTTTACAAAGCTCCTGTGATACGTGCATATTCCCTTGTTATGCGATTCAACATGAATCACTTCCCCATACAAGACAAGTTGCAAACATGATTGGCTGGATGAGCTCAGGAGGCAGGGCTTGGTTACATGGAAAGCGCCTGCTGCCACTATGTTGGTGTTTCGCCTTAGCGAGTAAAAAAAAGTTTGGTGGTGGCAGATTTGAAAACGCAAGTAATTCACCCCCAGTGTATAGACAAGCCCTTCCTCTTTTCCTACTGCCCCCACTTTACCAAGCGTTATCATCTTTTCT
The DNA here is from genome assembly GCA_030847615.1 of Gambelia wislizenii. Taxonomy (NCBI): domain Eukaryota; kingdom Metazoa; phylum Chordata; class Lepidosauria; order Squamata; family Crotaphytidae; genus Gambelia; species Gambelia wislizenii. The sequence continues at coordinate 337,415,807 of JAUMIR010000001.1, read as the reverse complement.
CGCAAGTCATGTCTTCTCATGATATAGACAAAGTACAACAGCCTCAGTTTAGGCATTACTTCTGATTAAATGCACTAGACTGTGAATGGAGGTCTGCCATTGACATCCATTGATTCAGTGTATCATATGAATAACCGGGGGGTGGGGCAGAAGAGATTACATTACACATCTGAATAGACAACAGATAGCTAGTGGCCATGCTTGCTGGGGAGTTCTGGGAGCTGTTGTACAAGAAAGTGGATTTTCTAGTCTCTGGTCAGCAACCAGCATGCAATTTCAAGTGGCAAAGTGACTGAAACCTTCTACAACCATGGGTGTATTGTTGTGAGAAGAGAGGATTCCTCTACTACCAAGAAAGGACCTGTTCTCAGCAGCTTCTGGTCTCCTTGGTGCCACTTTTAAGCTCAAGAATACTGAACCTCTCCCCCACCCTCTTCTTAACAATGAATTTACTTGGACCAGAAGATTGGAAGAAATGCTCTGAGCCTGCCATGGCAAAGGGCAGTGTTCCCTGTCTGTAAATCTACTCATAAGTAGGTAAGTAAATCTACTTATAATCTACTCATTAACAGCCTGCAGCTCAACATGGTCCAATTGATTGGTTGCAATTAATCCCTTTATTGCGGGTTTTTTTTTTTAATTTTTTGCCTACGATCTGCGTATGTGTACAAGGGTAGTATGGAAACCTACAAGGACTTTGCTCCTCCTTGTTCCGGAAGCAAATGTGACAAATAGAAAGCTCATCCACTCTTATGTGTTAACAGATTGGAGAGAAGGATTAATGCAAAAGCAGGGAATAGAAATAGCTGTGGGGTAGAGAAGTAGTCATACCAATGCCGCCAAATGGTAAGGAGATCAATGTTGTGTGCATCAAGACATCATTGCCACAAAAGCCACCACTGCTAGTGCAAGCCAATACCCGATTCACAACCTATAGGGAATTAAAAAGAGCACAGGTATACAAGGAACCCTGTCCTTGATCTTCCAAGCCTCCCCCCCCCCGCAAAAAAATTTTAAAAAAATTAAAAGTTTCTAGTTTGGTTAAAAAGGGACAACTTACCACCAATGAGCAAACATACATGAAACACAGACAAAGGTAATATTACATCTATATCAGAAAAATACCAGAATCTTACCTGAGCAAATGGCGTAACAAAGAACATGAATTCAAAATAAATGAATTTTTAAACAACTAGCTGGACTCAGCGTACCATACGCCAAACTCCCCAAAAATGCCCATTAGACTTCACAACAACCCTGTCAGGTAGCCTGGTGGATTTAAACTCCTCCTCCCCCTCCTCAGTGTTCCACACTTTTCCCGGAATTGCTGAGGGTGGCTTGCTCTGTTGCCCTGCTGCTGCTGCCACTGCCAACAACAGTTGACTGCCTGGGTCCTGTTGCAGTGGCAGAAGCATCATCCCGCAGCTGCCAGTTGACTGCCCGGGTCCCAATCTGGGCCACAGATTGAGTGACAGGAGTGCATTGTGAGGTGGAGAGGGGATCTGCATATTGGTGGTGGTTGGTTGGGTGTGGGTTGGGTGTGTTTCCTGAGCAGTCAATCAGCACACTGGGAAAGGCAACATACCCAAGAATTATAGATAGATAGATAGATAGATAGATAGATATACAAAATTAAATTTGACTTTATTTGGTTGTCAGTTGTGACATTCTATTCAGTTGTGCATATATTCCTATTTATTTGTCATTCATACAGACTATAAATATCTTTGTTATTATATCCTTTAATAGTTTTATCTATGTTTCGTGATGGTCTTTTCTGGCTATGCATTTATGGTTGAGACCCTGCCCCTCTGTATTTGTTTGTTTTAACAAAAAACACTCCATTCAATGGGTGAGGGAACGGTGGGGTCTATTCACTTTGTCTTGCTCCTCCAACCTTAGTCATTTATTCAGAAACTAAGTGGGTAAGTTATCCAAAGCCAAATGGTACCAGTCTGAAGCAGGAATTAGCTTCCTGTTTTACATAAGTGTGGTAAGAACTAATATTTTTGCCTGTGTTATCCAAGAATTGGATCTAGGAGATGGTCCAATAATAGATATTTGATCACTTTTTGAATTTCAAAACCCATTCAAAAATCAGTAAATATATATTGTACTATATGGGAAGTCTAGCCCAAGCCACAAATAGTCCACCATAAATGAGGCAATATTCTACTGTATGTTTTTTGAATCAATAGATTTTTTTCCTGTGTAATTTTCCTGTATAGTTTGTGTATTTTTTATTACTGTTAAATTATTTCTAAAAGCTACAGTATGCATTTCCGTTGTCACGTGGATATTCTTATAGATGTTGTCTCTCTAGTGAAACATCCCTGCCCAAACAGCAGGATAAGGTAGGACCCACTATTTGAAACTGAGCCATGTGCTGATTCTCCCCACCCAGTATCTGCAGTCTAAGCAACCAAGGGGATGGATATGAAGAGGAAGCACACGAAAAGATGCCCTCAAGCTACAAGATGAGTAACCCTTAATATTATGACCAGAGCCAGGCTTTACAGGAGTTCATGTACAATAGCATCCCTGTGGGAATCATAACAGACTGGCTCTCAAATCTCAAGAATACAAGATTAAATATGGAAGATACTGTATGGATATGTTGGCTAAATCTAAAAGAGCCACTGAATATGTGTGTAGAGCTGAACAAAACTGCAGTCCTCCTCCAGCATACAAAACTTCTCATATTCATGAAATTTGGATTCCTAGAAAGTTACATCAACACAAGCCTCTGACTTATAATTGGAAAAACCTGTAAGACAACTTGTTTATTGGAGTTACTTTCACAAATAGATGGGTGCTACACTGGCACCATCTGCTGTCCACTGACAGCAGATGAAGCAGGGACTTTTAAATTTGGGAGGTAACCTCTCAAGTGGGCCCAAAATATAGGCCATAATACTGAGATGGGAAAACGGGAGAGAATGTGGACAAAAGCAATGACAAAAGGATTAAAAGAATCAGTATGATACAACCTCCAAGAAAACTTCTACAAAATGATGGACAGGTGTTATCTGACCCCAGAATAATCAGCTAAGATGTATAAAGGTTTTTAAAATATGTATTGGAAATGCAGAATGCATGAGGAAACATTTACCATATGTGGTGGAGGTGTGAGAAGACAAAGAAGTTCTAAGAGAGGTGCTCCAACAAAGCGATACAAGGACTCCCTGAAACAACATCTCAGGCTCGGCCAAATTGATCACCAACAATGGTCTGCCCTGGCCTCACATGTGAGGCATGGAGACGCACTATCCACAATGCTGCAGCCTTATTTGAGAACTCACACTGAACAAGTCTTGAAGAGAAATGACAATGCAGAAAGAATCACAACCCGGAAACATCACCCAAGGAGACCTTCTGCTGTGTTTTCTGCAATCGGACTTGTTTATCTCAGATTGGCCTTTTTAGTCATCAGCACGCTTGCAGAAAGCGTGGGATGAGTCCTTCCTGAATCTTCGTTTGCGAAGAAAAGCCAGAGAGAGAGAGACAAATGAGATCAGAATTGTTTTTTGCTGGGCATATCAGATGAAGATATTATGACTTTAAACTATAATATACTCTACTATATTATTTTAACAGCCAGAAAACTGTATGTAAAAATTTGGGAAAAGGCAGCAATACCCTTAATAGAAGATTGAATAAGAAAAGTATTTAAATTGGCTGAAATGGCTAAATTGACCATAATGATTAAAGAGAAGTCTGTAGGATTTTTTTTAAAGATTCGGAACCATTTTTAATTGTATGAAAAAGAAAAGGAATATTAATGCTCCTGGGTTTTGAATATTGAAGATTAGGAGAAAAGAAAGGTAACTAGGTTAACTGACATTTTGTATAAATTAGGAAGAAAAGGTCAATATATTTATATTTAGGCCTTCAGTTTGGTGAGCAGGAAGTCAAAGGTGTTGTATGTTCATGGTAAAAAGAATGTGGTGGGTTATAATTTATAAGTTTTATAATTTGTTTATTTTATTTATTTATTTAGGTATTTATACCCCGCTCTTCACCCACAAAGGCTAACAGAACAGCTTACAAATTGTTTAAGCAAGAGCAATTTACCGCATTCATCAGTTTCCGATGTGTGTTAGCTAATTGCCCCCACAAGCCAGGTACTCATTTTACCAACCTATGAAAGGATGAACCTTGGAGCCATCTGAAATCGAACTTGCAACGTGGTGGCTTACAGTACTGGCATTTAATCACTGTGCCACCAGGGTTTAGTGGATATGGGTCTACAATGTATGTTGGTGTTTATAATGGGTGCAGTTGGTGTGTAATGATAATAAAGATAATAAAAATTTAAGTTAAAAAAACTAAATATGGACGGCAACCCCATAACTCTAAATGTGGGAATCGCGGCCCTCCAGATGTTGGACTGCAAGTGCCATCAGCCTTACCCAGCATAGCCAATGGTTAAGAATGCTGGAAGCTGCAGTCCAGCAATATCTAGAGCAGTGATGGCGAACCTGTGACACGCGTGTCAGCACTGACACGTGTAGCCATCTGGGCTGACATGCGGCTAGGCCTCTCCCCGCCCACAACCTCACCACCCTCCCTAGGAAAGTGGCGGGTGGGGCTACAAAGCTGTGATCGGCACTTTAGGGAGGCTGGGGGGAGGAGCTGGAGGGGGGAGGGGGAGGAAAGTGGCAGGCGGGGTATGAAGCCCTGATCTAGGCAGGCGGGAGGGTGGAGGAAAGTGGTGACTGGGGCTTCGAAGCCCCGGTCCCACTTTCCTCCACCACCACCACCCTCCCTAAAGTGCCGATCGGGGCTTCGAAGCCCCGGTCGCCACTTTCCTCCACTTCCGGTTAAGCCGGGATCTTTACCCTCACTTCCGCCGGCAGAGCAGGGAGCAGCAGAACGCAGCGGGGGAGGCATCTCTGGGGGCCCTACCATTACCAGTAACCAAATAACAGTTAACCACACCAACAATTTTCTACTGTTCTGGGGTGTCATGGATTTCTAATCCATCTAATCCACTGAGATAAGTGAGGGGGAGGCTGGGAGAGGCAAGGGCCTGTGGCATGCTATGGTTGCTGTTTCCCACCATTAGAAATAGTGGCAGCCATTTTAATTCACATACAGAACACCATCTTGCTCCATAGTGCAGACTCCATTTCACCACTATTATTGATGTGCATCCTTATTAACCCCTATTTCTGCTTATTAACCTGCCCTTTCCTAAAAGACAGTTAAATGCCCCATTTTGTGGTTAGTTAGGCTAGTTAACCCCTAATTGCCTGCAGGCCTAACAAGCTATCTATAATTCTATCTTCTGTCACTGCCCCCCTGATAGAGAACCCAAAAAATAAAAAAAACCTAAGGTTAAGTAAAGGAAGTGGTAGTAGCAGTGGCCGACCCTTTCAAGAGACATGGACCGAGATGTATGGCTTTATAGAAAAAAATGGCAGATCTGCAAGTTTGAGCATTGCTCACTCTGTAGCTCAGCATGGAAAAGCGCTCAGTGAAGGAGAATTTATTAAAGAAACTCTCCTAAGATGTGCAGCAGTTCTATTTCACGATATGCAGAATAAAGATGCAATTATTAAGAGAATATCTGAGTTACCACTCAGTAGAAATATCATAAAAGACCGAATAATGAGACTGAACACAAACGTACAACATCAATTAGAGAGAGACCCAAGGAAGTGTAAATATTTTTCGATCTCTTGATGAAACTACTGATGTCACATCACATGCTCAGTTGGCCATTATTGGTCGATATTCTGATGGTCTCACAATGAGAGAAGAGTTGATAAAGTTAGTATCAGTGCCAACAAGTACATCAAGAAGCAAAATATGTAAGGTTGTTCTACAAACATTTTGTGACCTAAGCACTGATATCTCTAAAGTTGTGTCAGTGACAACAGATGGGGCACAAAATATGGTGGGGGGAAAAGTCGGATTTGTCAAATTGTTTACAGAAGCTATTGGACATCCGATTGTGCCTTTTCATTGTATTATCCATCAGAAGGCTTTATGTGTCAAGGCAGGATTCACCGAGTTAAACGACGTAATGTCAGTTGTTACAAAAATAGTTAATTTAATAGCTGCTTGCCCCCTTCACAAGCGAGAATTTTTGGCACTTTTACTGGAGGTTGATTCCACCTACAGTGGACTGCTGATGTACAATAATGTAAGATGGCTGAGCCGAGGCAAAGTTCTTGAGCGCTTTGTGGAGTACTTTGAAGAAATTAAGGTTTTTCTTGACAATAAGGATCTGGGAAACTCTCCTCAGCTTAATGATGATAAGTGGGTCAACACCCTGATGTTTTTTACAGATCTCTCTGTTCATATTAATGAACTGAACTTAAAGTTACAAGGTTTTGGCAAAAGTATTGACGTTATGTTTGGATACATAAAAGCTTTTCAAAGTAAAGTTAAAATTTTCAAGCGAGATGTAGAAACTAAAACTTATAAGTATTTTCCTCGAGTAGCAAAATATTTTGAGAAGGCCAGTGCAGCTGTACAAAATGAAATGGAACTCTTGCATATGAAGTACCAGCATGTTTTAGACTCATTACTTGACCAGTTTAGTGATAGATTTAGTCAATTTAGAAGTCTAGAACACACCATGAAAATAATTAAGTATCCTGATGTAGTAGTCTACAGTAGTTTGGAATTAAATGGTTTCCAATAGATGCAAATTGATGATTTGGAGATGCAACTTGCAGAATTTCAAGACAGTATCTGGGCTCAAGGTGTTTGTTGACTTGAGGTCAAAGCTTGAGATTCTGGGAAGGTGCCGCTTGGAGAATCAAGAGAAGTACCACTATGAACAGGAAATTTGGAGTGCCTGGAACCGACTACCAGACACTTTTAGCACCCTGAAAAATATAGCAATGGCTTTACTCACAATTTTTCCCTCTACATACTTTTGTGAGGCCTTATTCTCAGCGTTAAATAATATCAAAACCAACAAAAGAAACAGATTGACAGATGAAGTTAGTAGCGCTTGCTTGGGCCTAAAGTGTACAAAATACCAACCTTCAATTGAAGATTTAGCCAATGAAATTCAGCAACAACAAAGTCACTAATAGGCAGGTTAGTTAAAGAATTCCCCCTCCCCATCACTTATCTCAATTCATGGCACCCCACATAAGTTAAATAACATCAAGACCAACAAAAGAAACCGACTGACGGATGAACAAAGAAGTCACTAAGCAGGTAAGATAAATAATTAGTTTTTGGTTTATTAAATACAATTATATATAACAATTATACATTTATGTTATTTAAACAATAAATATCACAAAATAATGTTTTTTCCTCAAAGTGACACACCACCCAAATTATGCTCAGTTTTTTGGCGAAGTTTGACACACCAAGCTCAAAAGGTTGCCCATCACTGATCTAGAGGGTCATATGATTTCCATTCCTGCTCTAAATAGAGGGTACACAGGCCAAAAGTTGCAAGTAATACATTGAGGCAATGATGACAATGCCCATGTTACTTTTGAGGCAAGGTTCTTTTTTAAAAGCAATGCAATGATTGAGAATGCAGGTGTTTTAAGATGTTTAATGGATACTAAAATATTACTTGAGAGTCATTTTGGATGATCTTTGACATTTTTGTATTACTTTTTTTAAAAAAAAATAATCAAAATATAAGATAATGTCAGTGTGTCACAGTAATACAGACAGTAAATCTTGATTTCTTCAAGTCCCGACAAATGGTGAAAACAATGAAGCAGATTTTTGTCCCATAGCTTGGAGACACTCGGGATTTCTGGGAAGCTGCACAGCTTTCAGTCATTTCAAGAAAAAAAACTATCCTGAGTGCTTTGAAGTTATGGGATAAAAATCCATGTTTTGTGCAAGATTGCTTTTTTTTATGTATTAAACAGCAGTGCTGCACAACAAAAATGTTATGCAAAATCAGCAATGTTGCACAACAAAACCATATGTCTATTTGTTGTGCAATACTGCTGTTTTCTACATAAAAAACAGCAATGTTGGACAACAAAACCACATGTGGCTGCACCTTCAGTCAGCCTGAGTTTCTTTTCCTGCTGCATTAACATTTAGGTTGTGCAACTTTCAAACTGGCAAAGGCTGCAGCCACAATATGGAATACATCACCACATTGTTTGTATCTGGGTACAGTGTGCAATTTAGTTTTCCGTTTTCTGAAATTTCACTTGTAAGCAGATGAGAGGGTTGTTTTTTTCCTATTGGGAAGCTGTGCAGTTTTTTGTGCAAAGTAAAAAAAAAAAAAAAGAGAGAGAGAGAGATGCCATTTTTCTTCCTGCTTAAGTTTCTCAAGGGATAAGGAACTTCAGATTCAACCCCAATTGGGAAATAGATGAATTTCCATTCTATCCCTAGTCAGTAATAAAAGGAGTTATTCTTACTAATGATCAGTGATAATGGACTACTTTTAAAAAGTTATAAGCAAGATGTAACAAATTACTTTTAAAAGAATTCCAAAAGTCTAAGCTCTGAGACAGATACTAAAGGCAATCCCCAAACCTCACTTTGTAAAGTGGGTTGCAGTCTACAGAAGGTTATGCGAAATAAAATGTGCTAGTGCTAGTCTTTAAGGTGCCACAAGACTTCGACATTTTTTTTTTTTTGCAACAGACTGCCATGACTACCCTCTTGGACACTGCTTTTTATGCAGGAGCTCAGAGAATCTCTAGTCGACTGCTGATATGAACTGGTAGTTGGTTGTGATCTGTGGCCTTATATAATAATCAAGGTTTCTTTACGCCAACATGAATATTTAATACTTTTAGTAACCTCCACCACTACATATGGGGAATTTTACAATGTTTCAACTAAACATTCTGGTTCACTTCAAAGGTCGCCATGTGACCATAAGGAGGACTGTATTCCACCTACCTTTGGACATGAAAGAAGCTGCTGCTACTGTTTATATGATTCCACAGCTGCCAGAATTTACTGGGACAGCCCTGACAGAGACCTCTGATACAAATGGATTTGATGTCTTGAAAGCAGTGCAAAGTTTTTCTTTGTGGCTATGCCCACTTGGGCAGGGTTCATGCTAAGTTTCCTGGACACAGTGAGCTAAAAACCTAAACAGGTACCTTGGAGTCACTGGAGAAAGCATAGGCAGCCAGTGGGCGTTCTCTGCAATGGATGAATCGGATGGCCTCATCCAAGTCAGCCACAGTGAAGATGGGCAAGATGGGCCCAAAGACCTCCTCCTGCATGACTGAGTCCGACTCCTTCACATCAACCAGCACTGTAGGGGCTGCAGGCAGACAGATCACATCAAGACACAGTACACTACATATGACATACTGCTCCCATATAACCAGGGCCTTAACACTCCCTCCTAGCTGCACCTCCACATGATCCACAAGTCCACAAATGGAGGAATCAGTTCTTGCTCTGTCTAAACCAAAGTCAGGAATAGATGTGGGCTTCCAGATGTTGTTGGACTGCAACTCTCATGATTCCGCTCATTGTCTATCCTTGCTAAATCAGACAGTAGCTGCAGTCTCACAAGACCTGGAAGGACCCATGCTCATCACTAAATCCTTCATAGAAAGTTTCCTTAATAATAATGGCAGAGCATCTTCCCCATCCCAGCCCCTTCCTTTCCACTTACTCACCAATGTAACGGTCACATTCATCTGTCTCGCCACCTATTATCACTCGGCCACACTCCAGCAATGCTCGGACACGCTGGAAATGCTTGTCGTTGACTAAGCGACCAAAGTCGGGTGACTCATGGGGGTTACAGCCATAGAATTCGCGGATGGCCTGGCGCAGGCAAGGGATCAGCATCTCCCGTGTTTCAATAGTGCAGATCACGTAGTCAGGTGCGATACAGGTCTGGCCAGCGTTAAAGAACTTTCCCCACACTATCCGGTTGGCCGCATTCTGGAAATTGCAGCACTTATCCACGTAGCAGGGATTTTTGCCCCCCAGCTCCAGAGTCAATGGTGTCAAGTTTTGGGCTGCTGCAGTCATAACAATCTTTCCCACACGATGACTCCCTGAAAAAGGGTGACAAGATTTGGGGAAGTCACAAAGGGACATATGTAGCTGGATTCACCCAAGACATCCATTCTAGGTTTTGCATCTAAGATACCTAAATGCTATGCTCATAAAATAATTATGGCACAGTCTACCAATGCCAGTTTAAATCTCTCAGGTTACTAAAAGTTTATTCAAATACCCTACCAACTACTGTTGCACCATATCTGTATATGTATTTTGCTATATTGGTGCAACATATTTATATATACATATTAAAACGTACATACAGTCTGGCCAAGCAGAATTGTATTGCCAATGATTAGTATCAGTTAATTAGTAGTTCTAACTAGTATTTAGGCTTAAATACCAGCTAAGCAGGATCAGGCCTGGATAGTACTTGGATGGAGGACCACCAAGGAATACCAGGTGCTGTAGGCTGCATTTCAGAGGAAGGCAATGGCAAACCACCCCTGAGAACTCCTTGCCTAAGAAAGCCCTATGAAATTCATGGCATAGGCAACTTGAATACACACATGAACTAGTATTTAGCACTACTAATTATTTTGTACTAAGTATTGACAGGACAATTCTGGACTCCCAGGTGATGGTAATGGTGGACTGATGCCCTTCGCAGAACTCTGTGAAAGTTAAAACTGCAGCGGCAACAATCACCAGTACGGAGGCAGGTTCCAGCTGGTGATTCTCTCCCCAGAGAAGGGGAGAGCATAGAGATTCTGAGAACCTCGCAAAGCTTGCAGGGACCGTAATACTTGATCATGAGTGAGGTTTTTTGTGAGGAACCACAGGAAAATTCCATCAAGCTCATGCTGCTGTATGCAAGCCTCTGAAGGACATTAAGCCTGCAACCTCACTTTCTTCTTAATTACTTCTTTAAAACATTTGAATATGAATGATCAAAAATTTTGACTCACTGGTGACAATACCTCCGTGAATTTCCTGCTTTCCATACTAATATGAGAGACCTTAAGCACTATTTTTAAGAATCTTTGTATTTTGAAATCAGAAAGTTTAACAAAATTGTGATTTTAAAAGATAAAAGTTGGAAGACTGGTTGTCTTTGGAAGCATGTTGCAAATAAAACTAGACTAGGAATGAGACTTTAAGTAAAGAGATTCATTTGTTATAGGAAAGTGCATTTGTTTTGTCTGGGAGAAATATCCCATTGAAAGCAATTTGAATAACAAGAGAAGCTAAATAGCCAAGCTATGTCATGGAAGCACTGTATCTGAGAAGTTGCTGTGGAGACAAATGGTTAACTCAATATATGCCAAGCTTTTGTTCAATAGAAGAATGACAATGATTCAATCCTCAGAAAATGTATGCAATCCAACAATTTGGAAAGAGCTTGAGAGGAACTGAAATTGATAAAAATTTACTTTTAGAGTTACAGATTAGCGATGGATAACATGCTGAGAATTAGATGAAGCAATAGACTATTGGAAGAGGACCAAGGGGAGATATTGGACTATGAAGAAAAAAAATATGGGTGGTGATTTACAGCCAGATCAAGATGATTTTGGAGATTCTGGAGTGATCCTGGAGGAAACAAGGGAGAATATGGGAAATATGGGAAACAACAACACTGAAGAGAGGAAGAGCATTAAAGGTCAGAAACATTGGACAGGAGAAGAGTATTTGGATGATTTCCTGGAAGACTGTTGAAAGGTAGAAAGATGGAATTTACAGCAAAATCACTGGCAGAGACAGTGACGTTTGGACGGGGGAATTTCTGAAAGACAATTATGATATTTGGTTTTCAGTTAGACTTCTGGAAGAAGAGAAAGACAAGGGCAAAGTTAACAAGATCAATAAGAATGTCTTTTGATAGAAGGATGCTTCCTCTCTAGGTTATATTGAATTTGATGTTCAAATTGTACAATTGAAAAAAAAAAGGATAAATTTAAAGTATGACTGGATGAATAACCAAGGATTGGGCTTATTGAATCCAAGATGTTATTTAGTTGCTTGATATTTGGTGTTCATTTAGCATAAAATAATTTATTATAAAACAAGGCTTTTGGGGTATATGAAACTTGAGAAAACGTTTAAAACAATATTAAGCTTGATTTATATGTGTGCTGGAGGGTGAAATAATTAGAAGGGGTATCAGCATGAGAGTGGAGTGCTTTGGAAATAGTTAAGGAAAATTAAGGAAAAAAATCTTAAATTACATTAAGGTTGAGACTTGTCTTAAAGATGAATGATTAAGTTGAATAAAACTTTCCTTTAGTGGGAAGTTGGGAAACACAGCAGGAAAAGAGTTAAAGGGGAGAGAGAAATAGTTGGGAAGTTCATAGAATCATAGAATTGTAGAGTTGTGAAGAGACCACGAGGGCCATCCAGGCCAACCCCCTGCCACACAGGATGATCAAAGCATCCCCGACAGATGGCAATCCAGCCTCTGTTTAAAGACCTCCAAGGAAGGAGACCCCACCACGCTCCGAGGGAGTGTGTTCCACTGCTGAACAGCTCTTACTGTCAAAAAGTTCTCCTAATGTTGAGGTGGGATCTCTGTTCCTGGAGCTTGCATCCATTGCTCCGTGTTCCAGTCTCTGGAGCAGCAGAAAACAAGCCTGCTCCATCCTCAGCGTGACACCCCATCAAATACTTAAACAGGGCTATCATATCGCCTCTTAACCGTCTTTTTTTCCAGGCTAAACATACCCAGCTCCCTAAGTCTCTTCTCATAAGGCATGGTTTCCAGACCTTTCACCATTTTAGTTGCCCTTCTCTGGACATGTTCCAATTTGTCAATATCCTTTTTGAATTGTGGTGCCCAGAACTGGACACAGTATTCTAGGTGAGGCCTGACCAAGGCAGAATAGAGTGGCACTATTACATCCCTTGATCTAGACACTATACTTCTATTGATACAGCCCAAAATCGCATTGGCCTTTTTAACTGCCGCATCACACTGTTGACTCATGTTCAACTTGTAGTCTACTAGGACCCCTAGATCCCTTTCGCACGTAGTCTCGTTCAGCCAGGTCTCTCCCATCCTATATCTATGCATTTCATTTTTCCGCCCTAAGTGTAGTACTTTACATTTCTCCGTATTGAATTTCATTTTGTTAGCTTTGACCCAGCTCTCCAGTCTATCCAGGTCATTCTGAATTTTGATCCTGTCCTCTAGGGTATTAGCTACTCCTCCTAATTTGGTGTCATCTGCAAATTTGATAAGTATGCCCCTAATTCCCTAATCCAAGTTATTGATAAAGATGTTGAATAGCATGGGCCCAGGACAGAACCCTGTGGCACCCCAATGGTCACATCTTTCCAAGACGTGATCTTTCTAAGACAGGAGCTTTCCAAGTTGGGCAAACTGTTTTAGTATAAAGATGAAAGGATTTAACATTTGATGGATTGTTGTTAAAATAGAATGAGTTAGTGAGAGGGAGTAATGTATTCAGGTTAATTTAATGTTTATAGAAAGGAGGAGGAGGATTTATTATATAGATGAGTGAGGTTTAGACTGATTATACTGTATATTTTAACAACTGAAAGAAGATTAGAAGTCTGTTTTGTTTTGTCTACATTTTTCTCCTTTTTTCATTTCTCTTTTTTTCATTACCGTCTATCTTTTCTTCTCTTTTTTCTTCTTTTTTCTATTATTTATTGTTACTGTCCTATTTTATGCAACTTGGACATTTTCAAATAAAAATGTATTAAGACAATACACTTCTGCTCAAGCAAATTTAATGCATATTTTTGTGATTTTTCACAGTATCCTATCTGTGAACATTGAATTTGCTGAATTACTCCAAAGGGTTTAGGACATAAATGCAGTGTTCAGAATGCCTTATTTTATAAGGAGAAAACAATAGCAATAGAGACTTAAAAATTGAGGTCACCTGTAAAGAAGATGTAATCAAACTTGTTCTCCAGTAATTGTGTTGTCTCTTCTGGCCCACCTCTCACCACAGCAAAGGCTTCCTGCAGAATAGGGCAAAAGGGGAGAAGGTTCCTTCTCATACAGAGATCTATGTAGTAAGTACTCAAACCCTTATGGCACCCTTGAATTTTGAAGAGGAAAGAGAACACAATGTCCGGTTTTCATCTAAAGCAGGGGTGGGAATTGAGCAGCCCTTCAGATGTTGTTGAACTGCAGCTCCCACCAGCTCCAACCAAACAGCCAATGGTGAGGAATGCTGGGAGTTGGAGTGCAACAGTATTTGGAGGGCTGCACAGTGCCCACCCCTGACCTAAAGGAAAATATTCTCCTCTGTGTTCAATTCATTAACCATGTGCATGTCAGTAATTCTTCTACAGCATTACAGCAAGGAAGTCAGGCAGACCTTTTCATTTCAGGTTAGTAGGCTGGTAAAAACCATAAGCCTAGAGTTGAGATCATTGTGGCTTAGAAGCCCTATTTCATCCCTAAGATTGTTCAAGGGTGGTTAAAGCAGGCCAGGAGATAACAATTCTGCAACAATTCCATGCATGTGGCTTTTTGTTAGGGGTCCATACAATTTTTCCAAGCTCTGGCAGGATGGGACTATAGGCAACTTAAATGTCTTGATAAAAATGATACAGTTGGGCCTGATGAACTCACTGGGTCAAGATAGCAAGGTAACGTTTCAGCGAGGAGCCTTTCAGTACTGCTGCTTATCTCAGAAGGTTTCAGAACCACACAGTTCCCTGGAAGAAAAGAAGGCCACCTTACCATCAACAAGCCCACAATGGTTAAGAGTTTGACAATCCAAGGTGAATGATTGTGTGGGATTTTAGTAAGGAGCACTGGATGGAAACTCTCAAAATGGCTTCTCACTCACCAGCTGCAATGGCTCCCACCAGAGGCACTAAGGCAAGGTTGACAGGGTAATTATAAGCTGCAATGATGAGCACCACACCAAAGGGGTCCTTGCGGATGAAGGCACTGTCAAGCTTGGTGGCCTGCAAGGAACAAAAAGCAGGAAAATCCATGAAGCAAGTGGATCAAAATAAAAATAGAGCAGATTATCGAGGCACCCATACATTGCTTTTACAGGGCAATGATATCAAAAGGCTCCCCATTTTGATGAGATAACAGAGCTCCAGTAAATTTCGTTCCATCAAACATGGAGCCACTCTTTTCCTCATGCAAGGCCACATTTCTTCCGCTCCCATGTTTATCTCCTTACTAGATTCTTGGTCACGTATTCATCCTTTATCCAATAGTCCAGGTTGTTAAGGGCAGCATTCACCTCATTCTTTGTAAAGGAAACTTCAGAGATCTCAGTTTCAAAAGCAGGCTGTGTGGAAAAGAGAAAATGCATCGGTGAGGTCCACCTCAGGCCCAAGAGCCAAAGCATGCAGCAATTGCTCTGGTGCCTCTGACTTGGATGGAAGTTACAGTCTCATTAGGACTTTGGATGCACCGTCACACTCACTTTGTGCAAATCCTCATGTAGGGCATGGAATAGATCACTCTTCTTCTCATCCAAGAAGCGACCCAATGCCTCCAGCTGCTCTTTCCGGTAGTCTATACAGCGTGTCCTTCCCGACAGCCATGTGGCACGTAGGCCTTCCACCAGGCCCAAGTAGGGGTTCATGCTGTGGAGAAAGAAGGGGCTCACAGAATCAAAAAGCTGCAGAAGTTTCCTGCATATACACATACACACATGTGGGGCAATTACGGCAACATCATGCCCAAAGGTAGGATGCCCCACAACCATACTGTTGCTGTTGCTCTTTTATTTATTTATTGTAGGTAGCCTGTTTGCCCTGGAAGCGTGGGAATGCCCCCATCACAGGGGTGACACACATCCTGAAAACTCCCTTATCCCCTGTTGATAAACTATCCTCAAGGAAGGTTGCCTTGTGTACATCTAGGCTCAAGAGATACACATTTAGGAATACACATCTCCAATCTTCATCCCTGCTAGACATATTGTAAACAGCTAAGGTGGCTCACACTCTCAGATATGTGTTGACTCACGTAATATGTCTGTATGTATCTTGCAACCCTTCTTGTATATTCAGGTAATTAGTATGTCTGTATGTACTCTTGTGTGCCAATATAATCCTTACCCTAATGATTAACAGTGTATATGTGATCACTAGACTATATAAACCAGGCTACTGTAACAATAAAATATGCTCTACCATGATAATCCCAGAGAGCGTTTGAGCATCATTACTACATTTGGTGGTCTGTACAGGGACCTATCCCCCTCCCAGACCTCTTCCCAGGCTTGCCTCGCTCAGCGTGAGCTTAGGTGCACCTTCCCATCAAACTGATCCCCAGGTAAGCATGGGAGTTTCTCTCTCCGGAGAACAGGAGAAGCATGCTAAGGAACTTTTATTTCTTTTACATAGGATAGGTTATCATCCTTCCTGGGATGCAGTTCAAAGGCTGGTCCTTGAACTTGGGGAAAAATGCCCCTGGTATCCCCAGAAAGGATCCCTACAGCTTAAGGATTGGGAGAAACTAGGAAAGGCATTACATGCAGAACCTAGGGCTTCAATTGAAATCTTGCAGTTGTGGCATCTTTGTTGCTACGCAGTGGAAAAATCTGGCTGTAAATTAAAAACTATAGAGCAATCCACTTCTCCTCCAACTTATCAATCCACCTTGTTTGTACCTCCACTGCCTGCCACCTCTGCCATTCCAACCAATGAATTACAAAACTTACAAGTCAAAGTGTAGTGCAGGAGATGGCAGAAGAATGTAAAAATTACACTGCCACTCCAGCTAAGGAAGCAGCAGAAATGCTTGCCATATGCCACATGGAAACTTCAGATCATCTAGTCAAACCCGTAACTCGGGAAGGAAGGAAGGAATCTTGCCAGGATGATGGGAATTGTAGTAAGGAAAGTGATCCAGATTGGGAAAATCTAGAGCCCTCCAACTCAATGGATCCAAATTTTGAAACCCCTGTGACTTGCAAACAGGCAATTATCTCCAAACCACACCCTAAACTTCAAGTAGTGGAGAAAATTTCAGTTAGAAATTCAAAACCCTGTTCCAAAGAAACAGAGGCTAGAGAGCTAAGTGAAGTCTTACAAACTCTTGCCCCAGAAGTGGACCACACAGCACCAATAGTGATCCACTTGGATGCTACCCCAATGGGGATGGCAAGGCAGACCCCCCCCCCAGAAAACATACACATGCAGACACAAGCTTTAGAGAAACTCTTCCCAGAGCACAGAGGTTTTTTTCTAAGGACAGACCTACAGGACAGAATACAGGATGAGACATCCAAGAAAAGAGTATCAGTTTTTGATTGTTGGAAAAATTGATTTAGTCTTTATGGAGTCAAAAAAAAAAAAAAAGGGAAATCTCAGTATACCAACTTTGTTCCCAGAGCCTCCAGATTTGGAAGGCCCCCGTCTACCAACTTTGAAATTCATGCTGAAAGGTCCTGATTTGCCAGATCTGCCCATCTATCTAAAAGATCATCCAAATGGACCCCAAATGGGAAATGTAAAGAATGGACCCAATGGGAATCTTTTGCAAGTCGCTCTCATGGGAACCCCTTGGCACAATAGCCTGGATACCCCCCAGAATAGGGAATGCACCCCAGAGAGTGAGAACACCCAGAAAAAGGAAGTACTGTAGAGTGTTCAACCCCAACAACAGCAATTTTTCTCAGGACTTCAGACAAAGGAACTCAAACCCTTGCTCAGAAATCAGCAGAAGCCCCAAATGAATGCTGAGGACTGCATCACCCATAAGACTGCATCTTCTCAAGTTTCTTTTACAGTGGACACATGCAGCACAATTTTAACCACATTTCTAAGGGTAATGGCTTCAAACACCACTTAGGTGAAGCGCTGCAAAGCCCAGCCAGAGTTGTCTCCAGACTTCTTTCCCTTTTGAGCACCCCCCTTCTTGAAAGTGTGGTAGAAATCCTTAAGATTCCTGGGAAACCCAGAAAGACAGTGGCAGCGAAATGTAATTTCTCTCTTCCATGACCACTCTTTTTTTCTTTGGAGAAAAGCAGATCTCAATATGAGACTGCCCTAGCCTTTCATAGGCAACCTGAGGCTGAGACAGTGTCAACTGCAATGATTAGGCAAATCTCCCTTGATTGGAGAAATGTGAAAACTTTTGACAAATGGTATCCCCATGAAAAGCGGTCTAAGTTTTTCATGAATGTAGTTTTCTCTTTTTGCAAAAGTTGAGTGAGAAAACTCAAAGACATTTTGCAATGGAATTTCCCCATAGTGAAAGGAGTCCTGACAATCCACTCCTCTGTAAAATAGTTTTGTGTTTGATTTTGTGTCTTTTCCTTCTTATCAATGTAAATTGAGGCATTTGGAACTAGTTTGGGATGTTAGAAATGGCATCATACTTTAAAATGTTTACTTTGCTGGTGATGATAAGTTAGAAGCTAAAGTTGGTTTAGAATTTTATTGCCCAGAGGCATGTCATTCTAATTTTGAATTAAGGAAAACTTTTTTCCTTGGGCAAAATTGCTTGGGGTGAAGATAAATTACCTCAAGGCACCACAATTTCAAACACCCATGTTTGGCAGTTTTGAATTTGTTCAATCTGTGTAGAATCAGAGCATGCATTCCGACACATTAACTCCCTGATCCTTTTCAGTAATAGCAGACCCATGAAATTTTGCTGCCTGAAGTTTCCTAGTGTGAACAGCTGGGACTTGATTTTAATTGGAATGTTTGTAAAATCTAGTGAATTGGATTTTAGAGATTTTTGCATCCCACATAATTCAATCATGAATTCCTTCTACCTTGTAAAACAACTTATGTTGGGAAAGAGAATCTCAGGGGCCGTTTACACAATGAAAATGTAGTGGGAAGAATTCGTGTCAAACCCTGGTTGTTTACATGTACATCGGGTCAGGCACGTGATTTTCGGAAGGGGGGCCACCTTTTATCCCTCAACCTGCGGGACTTCCAGTCCTGCGGTTTGTGCCAGTTTTTAAAAAAGTCACTGGAGGATTCAGAAAATCAGAAATGTAAACAGCCCGGGACAAGCTATCTCGGTACTAGGGGATGACCGGAGATGGTGACCGGGGGCGGGCTTAGAGATCAGTGACCAGAAAAGGAGGGGTCAATCACCCATTCAACAGATTCAGCCTCACCAGCTGAAAACCAAGGCATCCCTTCCAGCTGCATGAAGGTTTGTGTGTGTGTGTGTGTGTGTACTAAATCACCCCGTTCAATGGATTTCTACACTGCAAACCCTTCAGCTTTAACCTGTTCCTCAACTGCATGTTACAAAGAGATCATGGGCAGAGGATCACCCATTCATCCCCTGCCTTGATCACCTCCCTGGGTCTGAACGGATAATCAAACATTCATCACCCCCCCCAAGGCACAGTAAAAAATGCCTTGTGTGTTGATCACCTGCACTGGATTGAAATCTTCACTCCACAGCTGCCTCTGCTTTAAGGGTTAATATTTTAAAGAGACAAGGGCAATCACAAGCCTCTCCCCCCCCCCCGCACTCGGCTTGATTTCAAAAGGAAAGCACAGGGTTTAACCCTGATCGTTCCTGCCTCCTTCCAGCTTTGTGCCAGCGTCTGAGCGAAAGATCACACATTCATTCATCCCCCTCCCTCAAGGCACAGTAAAAAATTAAAAATTGCCAGCGTCTGGGTCTTTCAAAATGCCTTGTGTGTCACTGGCTTGAAACCTCACTCCACAGCTGCCCCTGCTTAAAGGGTTAACATTTTAAAGAGACAGGACAAACACAAGCCTCTGCCCCCTGATCTCTCCCCCCCCCAGCCAGCCAATAGCATCGCTTGTGGCGCGGAACTCTAAAGGAAGTACGTTACCGAGGTTGTGAAAACACAAGTAATCGCATCCTTGATTGACAGCCAAAAAAAAAAAAAAATCCCGGTACGCTAAACATGTGTAAATAGCAAAAGCATGGGATATAAGAGTGCGAGACCAATAAAAAGAAACAGAACTTTTGTCGTGTAAATATCAATCACGGGATCTTCTGGGATTTCCTAAAGAGTGACAAAAATCGTCTAAACAGCGTGGGACGAATACAGGATCAGGAAGTCACGGTATGCCCCACGACAAAAATTGCCGTGTAACTGACACCCCATTGTTTTAAGGGTATTGCTCTATCTTACATTTGATGTCAATTTTTTTGACAGGATTGTCAAAAAACAAGTTTTTTGACTTGTCAATGACCCCTTCTGAATTTTGGGAACCCCAATGACACTTTGTTCTTTGCAGATCATAATAAACCAGTAGAATTTGTGCTCCTTTTAGCCATTATTTTTGCTTGTTGTTGTTATTATTGCTGTTGTTGTTTAGTTTAGTTAAATGAGTTACACTAAAAAGTCCATGATACAGTGCCTGATTGTCCTTCAGCTAATCTAGGATGGAGTTTTTGCATAATTTCTCTAAACTATTCTTAAAAAAAATAGGGATCTCAGAAGATTGATCTTGAGACTTCTGAGAATCACCACAGCAAAACAAATACAATGTTTCTAATTGCTCTCTTGATTCTCCCCACAGCTACAGGGGAGAAACCAAACCTCACTGTTGCTTCATCTCATTAACCTACATGTGTTTTCTTTGCCTTTATTTCAGAATCATTGTTCTTCTATGTTTGTTCTTTAACTCTGTTTAATGGCTTCATTTATCTCCAACACAGCAAAGTTCAACCTCTGATAAGCTTAGCAAATTTTATAATTTCTAAAGTGTTACAATTAATTGACATAGATCTAACATGCATTGCTTTTCCAATTACAAAACAGGAATTTGAATCCACAGTGGTGATACAAGTCACCTTGGAATTCACAGTCTTCTCTAAGAGATCCAAACCAATTTTCTATTACAGGAATTGAAGTTTCTATCTTTTCTACTTAACCTCCTTTCCAGCCAGGGTGAACTCTGAGGTACTTGAGCCTCAGATCTTTGGCAAATTAATGATTCATTTTTCTCCTTTTTCAGAGATCCATGTTAACCTTTTTGAAAAATTACACCATCTCATGACATTCCTTATAATTCCACAGGTCAAGCCATTGTTGCTTTTAAAGCTCTTTTTAAAAAACAAACAAAAAGGGATGAGTGTGTCTCCTGTGTGCTCCCTAATGGCCATGCAGTCAAACAAGCAATTGCATATTGTGCTATTTACCATGAATTACTAACAATTTCAGATTTTATTTCCTATACAGAAGCATTTTTGGCACCTTTTCCAGATTTTTATATCAACAGCTTCCAGAATCCTAAGTGGAACAGCCCTGTGCATCTCCCATTACCTAGGGCAAGGCCGCACTACAGTGGTAATGCCAGAAGGAGCAGGTGATGCCAGCTCAAGTGATAGGACTTTGCCATGCTTCAACTTCAAACTTCAACTTCAAACTTCAACATCAGTTTGATATAAGTTCCCCCTTGACAATCACATGGACTAAAGACTCAAAAAGATAACTCAAAAAGGGGACATCAAAAGGACTGACCACTCAAAGCACAAATGATATTGACTCAACAAAATCAAAGACACCGGAAAACCTGGTTGCAGCAGTGTTCTAATCACTGCCAATTCAGTGATGACTGTTTTATTTACAAGTACTTCCGGTACTGCTGAAGAGACATTGCATATCGCTCATCCTATAACATATGGACATGCTTTGCCCAAATAGCTAATGTATCTCACTTTTGTTTATCTTCTCAATTGTCTTCTAATTCCCTGTTGGACAATTTATATTCCCTGTTTGTAAGCATCCTGACCTATCTCCAAAGGACACTGCCTTTTTCCATTTTCAAGACTCAGGAAGAACAGACACCTGAAAATTTAGCTGCTGTTCTACTAGCATTTAATTATTGCCAAACTCCTTGATTATTGGTATGTTTGCTGTATACCCTGTTTTGATATCAAGGTTCCATTGAGTTGCCAGAACATAATTGGCACCCCCATTAATTGTTCAATATATGAATATGTATCCTTTAATGATGTTCATATTATGCTGCCCCCTTTTTACATGTAATGAATGCACCTTTTCATACACACCTGCAAATATTTCTGCTAATACTGATTGTTGCCTAAGTTGCATGGCATTGTTATTACCTCATGTCCCAACTCAGCCCTGTTTGCCCAATTCAGTAGAGTTAACAGAAGATTGTAACTCTGATGTCCACTCTTTGTCTAAGACAGAAAATGTTTCCCTTGTATGTGAACTGTTTAAAAATACAGTATGTGTTGTTTTAATCTTACTGACAACAGCAAGAGCATTGAGTCACAATTAGATGAACTAAAGAACTGACACAACATGTTACTACTGATATTGAATTCTCTAATTTGTATTGTTTACGTATCCTTATGTTCTATGTGATTATAATAATAGATGTTCTCATGACCACACACGCAGAAAGAAGAGATGTCATAGTGATGGGTGACTTCACCTATCCTGATATTTGCTGGCAATCTAACTCAACCAAAACTTCAAGGTCTAGCAAATTCCTTACTTGCCTGGAAGACAATTTCATGGTCCAAAAGGTGGAAGAGGCAACAAGGGGGTCAGCTATCTTAGATCTGATCCTAACCAACAGGGATGACCTGGTTAATGGGGTGCAAGTGGTGGGATCCTTAGGTGAGAGTGATCATGTTCTCCTGGAGTTTATTATACAATGGAAAGGAGAAGCCAGACATAGTCAGGCACGCATTCTTGACTTTAGGAGAGCTGATTTCAATAAACTCAGGGAAATACTGGGGGTGATCCCATGGTCAGAAATATTAAAAGAGAAGAGACCTCAAGATGGATGAGACTTTCTCAAAAGGGAGATACTGAAGGCACAATTTGAAACAGTACCATTGAGGAAGAAAAATGGGAGGTGTCTCAAAAAACCAGGATGGATGACTAAAGAACTTTCAACAGAGTTAAGTTTTAAATGGAACATGTATAGCAAATGGAAAAAAGGGGAAATCACCAAAGAAGAATTCAAACAGATAGCGAACACGTGTAGGAGTTAAGTCAGAAAAGCTAAAGTGCAGAATGAGATCAGGCTTGCTAGAGAGGTTAAGAACAATAAAAAGGGTTTTTTGGGGTATGTCCGCAGCAAAAGGAGGAAGAAGGAAATGGTAGGGCCACTATGCGGAGAAGATGGCAAAATGCTAACAGGGGACAGAGAAAAGGCAGAATTACTCAACACCTTCTTTGCCTCAGTGTTTTCAGAAAAGGAAAAGGGGGACCAACCTGAGGATAAAGGAACAGAGGACACAATAGGGGAAATCCACCACAGAATAAGCAAAGAGGTATACAGGAATACCTTCTTAATCTAAATGAATTTAAATCTCCAGGACCAGATGAACTACATCCAAGAGTATTAAAAGAGCTGGCAAATGTAATCACAGAGCCATTGGCAATAATCTTTGAGAACTCTTGGAGAACAGGAGAAGTCCCAGCAGACTGGAGGAAGGCAAACGTTGTCCCCATTTTCAAAAAGGAGGATCCCAACAATTATCGCCCAGTTAGTCTGACATCAATACCAGGGAAGATTCTAGAGCAGATCATTAAACAGAGAGTCGGTGAACATTTAGAAGGCAATGCCATAATCACAAAAAATCAACATGGGTTTCAGAGAAACAAGTCATGCCAGACTAATCTGATCTCTTTTTTTGATAAAATGACCAGCTTGGTAGACGAAGGGAATGCTGTGGATATCGCATACCTTGATTTCAGTAAGGCCTTTGACAAGGTTCCCCATGACATTCTTGCAAACAAGCTTGTAAAATGTGGGCTAGATAAGTTAACTGTTCAATGGATTTGTAATTGGTTGACCGGTCAAACCCAAAGGGTGCTCAGCAGTGGCTCCTCTTTGTCTTGGAAAAATGTGACCAGTGGGGTACCACAGGGTTCTGTCCTGGGCCCAGTGCTATTCAACATCTTTATCAATGACTTGGATGAGGGAATTAGGGGCATACTTATCAAATTTGCAGATGACACCAAATTAGGAGGAGTAGCTAATACCCTAGAGGACAGGATCAAAATTCAAAATGACCTGGATAGACTGGAGAGTTGGGCCAAAGCTAACAAAATGAAATTCAATACGGAGAAATTTAAGGTACTGCACTTAGGGCAAACAAATGAAATGCATAGATATAGGATGGGGGAGACCTGGCTGAATGAGACTACATGCAAAAAGGATCTAGGAGTCCTAGTAGACCACAAGTTGAACATGAGTCAACAGTGTGATGCGGCAGCTAAAAAGGCCAATGCAATTTTGGGCTGCATCAATAGAAGTATAGTGTCTAGATCAAGGGAAGTAATAGTGCCACTCTATTCTGCCTTGGTCAGACCTCACCTAGAATACTGTGTCCAGTTCTGGGCACCACAATTCAAAAAGGATATTGACAAATTGGAGTGTGTCCGGAGGAGGGCGACTAAAATGGTGAAAGGTCTGGAAACCATGCCTTATGAGGAGAGACTTAGGGAGCTGGGTATGGCGATATGATAGCCCTGTTTAAGTATTTGAAGGGGTGTCACGTTGAGGATGGAGCAGACTTGTTTTCTGCTGCTCCAGAGACTGGAACATGGAGCAATGGATGCAAGCTCCAGGAACAGAGATTCCACCTCAACATTAGGAGGAACTTTTGACAATAAGAGCTGTTCGGCAGTGGAACACACTCCCTCAGAGCGTGGTGGGGTCTCCTTCCTTGGAGGTCTTTAAGCAGAGGCTGGATAGCCATCTGTCGGGGATGCTTTGATCGAGATTTCCTGCGTGGCAGGGGGTTGGACTGGATAGCCCTCATGGTCTCTTCCAACTCTGCAATTCTATGATTCTATCTGCCTTGGATGTTGCATGCAGAGCATACCTTCCTTACTTTCCCTAATTCAGCCTTGCCCAAAAATTTTGCTCACAGAACAACATCAATTCATGTATCTTAATAAACAATTATCCAATCTGGCCTATAAAGAATAAAGAGGGAGGAGATATAGGTAGCCTATTTGCCCTGGAAGAGTGGGAATGCCCCCACCATAGGGGCAACACGCATCCTGAAAACTCCCTTACCCCCTGCTGATAAACTATCCTCAAGGAAGGTTGCCTTGTGTACATCTAGGCTCAAGAGATACACATTTAGGAATACACATCTCCAATCTTCATCCTGCTAGACATATTGTAAACAGCTAAGGTGGCTCACACTCTCAGATATGTGTTGACTCAGGTAATGAATATGTCTGTATGTATCTTCCAACCCTTCTTGTGTATTCAGGTAATTAGTATGTCTGTATGTACTCCTGTGTACCAACATAATCCTTACCTAATGATTAACAGTGTATATGTGATCACTAGACTATATAAACCAGGCTACTGCACCAATAAAATATGCTCTACCATGACAATCCCTGAGAGTGTTTGAGCATCATTACTACAATTTATATCCTACCTTTTCTCCAGCCCAAGGATTCATGGCAGCTTACAAAAGCTAGAGACAGACAAAAGTTTACATCCTGCAAAAGTTAAAATATAGTTAAATTCTCAATAAGATTAAAAACAGTTTAAAGAATGTAAAAAGAGTATAGAAAAACAAAGCCCATTACAATAGGGCCTTCAATAGATTATTAAAGGATATCTTTGACAGATATCCTCTTTGTCTTTCTATTTCTTGAGCCCATTGTAAAGGAGCATCTACTGCTCAACAGCTTCTCAGTCTACCAACATAGCAGGGAAAATGTACAGTACACAAAAGACTTGTACTGTACTTCAAGAAAGAGTAAATGGCAGCACAGTTCCTTCACACCAACTCTTTTGCTACTACTGTATCTTTCTTCTGCAAACAGTGTGACATCATGTTGGGCCTGAGATGGGAACAGGATCAGTATGGCTGCTCCATCAGCCTTGCTCAGACGACCCCTTCCCTGATGGCAACTCTCTCACCAGCAGCCATTCAGGCTTCACCAGCCCTGCCTGAAAAGCTCGCTGCCCTGGAGGTTTCTTCACAACTGTTGTCACTAGCAGCCATTTCAGGAGGCGACCACAGAGAAGATCGGGGCGAAGCAGGACCATTTCCAAAGCACTGCTGAAAGACTGCTTGTTGTCTCCCAATCTCTTTTTACTTTTGTATCATGTCTTTTTAGACTGTACAGGGCAGGGACCAATTGTATGTTAACTGCTTTGGAGCCTGAAAACTAAAAATGCTTTAAATTAAAAAAAAATCACCACCATGTTTTACTCTCAGCTAATAATACCCAGTATGTAAAGGGATCTTGTAGCACTTTTGAAAATAACTAAGAGAAAGAAGTTGATAGTACAAGCTTTTTTGTGCTAAGTCTACTTCATCAGATGCATGAAGGGTAGTATCTAAGGACAGATATTTATACCTATGAATGAGCAGGTTGTATGTGTGAATAGCAACAGAAATGTAATACATGCGGGTATATATAAGTGATACTGATCCAGACTAACGTGGCTACCATATACACTCGTGTATACATCACATTTTTAGTCACAAAACCAACCACAAAAACCTGGATGGACTTATCCAAGGGTCAGTGAAAAAGTGAGAGAAAGACATGAAAAGGAAGTGCTATTCAGACATCCCCTGACACAGGGATGCAGCCACCACTTGGGGTGTCAGAGGGGCTTCCTCACAAGTAAGCCCAGGTACAGGAGTAGGGGGGACACACTGTGTACCACACCTCCTGACAAGGCAGAGGGAAAGGAAGCAAAGCTGAGAGCAAGCCTCCTTCGGTGGGCCTGGTGAGGCAGCAAATGTGCTGCTACAGATTGAGGAGCTGTCATGGGGAGCCTTCACCCTAGAGGCACTCTCTGCTGACATGCAGCAGCGCAACTAGCTGAGTGCCCAGGTGCCAACATCCCCCTGCTCCCTCTCCCTTCTCTCTAAGTTCCAGCTCTCTAATTCAAAGAGCAAGTGTTAGGTTTGTGCCACTTGAAAAAGAGACCGGATAAACAGACCCTTCACCCCCTCCCCTCCCCCCCCCACATCCTCTCCTTCATGCCCAGTCAAGCAGCAGCTCAGGAGGGGGATGCAGGGTCTGTTTATCTACTCTGGTTGTGGTTGTTGGATTTTTTGCAAAGGAAAGAGTTAACCTTGCAGAAACCTAACACTTGCTTCTCAAGCTGGAAAGCCCAAACTGAGAGGAAAGAGGAAGGGAGAGAGGGCGGTGGCTCTTTGGCATTTCCCCTCAAGAAGCACGGAGAGGCAAGGGGAACAACAGGGATGCAGCAGCATTGGCACCCACAAATTACCCATGGGTCATATGAAAATCCATAATTTTGGCCCCCATACCTGCCCTTGACTTATACACAAGGTCGACTTATACACAGGTATGTCTTTGAATTCTAAAAATACCCAGACACTACATCACAAACTTGAACAGCAACAAAGGAATGCAAATGGAATCTGCAACAAAATGTAATTCCCTAACATGATTCCAAGAGCTACAAACTCCTGCTAAGACAACTGCCCACACCCCAGCAACAGTGAAATATTAAGGCAGGCTGTCAACAAGAAAGGAAGCCAGTGCCTACAAACTGGGTGTTAAAATCCAGCAACCGAAATTCCAAACTGCTGTGACTAAGGAACAGAGTAAAGGAAATAAGCATTCTCTGTCTCACTATTTCACATGTGAACATATGCACAAACCAGAACTAGAAACCCCCAAATAAACAAGCCTAATCACTAATACTTCCATTCGAGCCTTTTGAAGTGCAGTCGCACTGCCTTGTTCATAGACGTTGATGGAAAGTTTGAATAAGGAAGTCATCAATTTTTCCTTCCTTTATTTTTAACTGGAGACAATCCATTAAAGAAAAAAAATCAGAATAGCTGTATAACACTTTTTAATTGTGAACACCAGTAGATCTGTGCCAACAAGCACACTATGGGTAACCACGTTTTCTCCCAACCTCCTCTTGCTATCACTGTATGCTCCACTGCCCCATCCCTATTAGCTTCCCTGCTTTTACAGCATTTATGACCTTCTGCTTGCTTTCAATTCAGTTCTAAACAGCCTAAACATGTTCCTACCTGTGCCATATTTACATAATCACACCCTTGTTGTTCATTAATTCAAAGAACCATAAACCCTTCTTAGTCACAAGGATAAATTATGATGCTAAGCACTGAATTTCATAAATATGTGCAGGGGAAAGGAGACCTAGTAGAATAATCAATGCAGAGAAATAGAGTGACAACAAAAAAGGAAGAACAAGAGACCTCTTCCACAAGATCTGAGAAATCAAAGGGAATTTTAAACTAAGAGTGGGGATGCTCTACAACCAGCAGGGGAACACATTACATGACCAAGTACAATAAAAAGATGATAGAAATAATACATGGAAGAGCAATATCATAGAGATGTAAGGGTTCACTCGCAGAAAAACCATATAAAGATGAATCTCCAATTTTAGAAAGTGACATGGAAGCTGCACTCAGAGAACTTGGGAGAAATAGGAACAGATGGATACCAATAGAGGTGCTTCAAATTACAGAGACAGAATCTACTCTAGTTCTAACTAAAATCAGTCAACAAATATGAAAACCAAAAGAATGGCTCACAGATTGGAAACACTCAATATACATTCCGACCCACAAGAAAGTAGACACTAGGAATTGCAGTAACCACAGGAACATTGCATTAATTTTCCATGCAAGCAAAATGATGCTCAAAATACTACAACAAAGACTTTTACCATGTATGGAACGAAAAATGCCAGATGTCCTATGGGGGTTCAGGAATGGAAGAAGCACTAGGGATCATGTTACAAACATATTATTAATTAATAATTTATGCATGGAACAAAGTTAGTGTAGCCACCCATGTGGACAATTTTGGATTTTGGAATATTTTGGATTTTAGAATTCTGGATAAGGAAGATTGTCAGTATGCCATACTACCCTCTCACCTCAGTATCTCATAACTAGAAATTCTGGACACTTTTTTGGGGGGTTAGGTTGGCTGGGGCAAGCCAAAGGTCAGTTGGAGGTCACAATAACCTAGGATGTGTTTTAGAGATATTTTGGCAAGCAACCCCATATTAGGATTATGTGGAAAGCCCCTTAGTAAACACAGTCATTAAGGAGGTATGAGTTAATCCTTTGTTCTAGCCCTGGGCATTTCAGCGATGATTCAATCAAGCACTTAGGTGACCATTCTTTAATCTATTCCTATGGAAATCTTTCCTATCCCCCCTCCTGTCCAACCTTGAGAGGTTGTCACAAACCCATCAATTTCTATCTTCCAGCAATCAAAGCAATCAGTTGAGTTTCGGTTCCATTTGTCTATCCTGTGGGAAAGCCATCCAGGCTTTATTATAACCAGAGTACCCCTTCAGGATATGAAATATGGTATAAATATTAGTTGGACACTAACACTCTGCCAGATTCTCTGTGCCACCCTCAGATGCCAGTCTGAACATCTTCGCTGCATAGAACTCTTCTCTTCAAGACTGGTAACTATAACCCTATCTTCCCAAACCTCTCTCTATTCTATCTCCCTGACTTTCTTTCTAATAGCCTTGTACGGGTCTTAAGAGTGTATGTTTTGTGTGCCAGCATATCACCCGTGTTCTTTCCAATAAAAATACTTTATTTCACTGCAACTGGAGTGCTCTCTACAGCTAGTACTGGTATACATAGATGAAAAGCTCCCCAAATTTACCCTCCTCTTGCAGACTTCTGTTTGAGCTAATAATTCCCTCAAACAATAATAGAGATTTTGGCATCATGGGTGGGGCTCTCAGGGTAACAACTCAACCTGTGGCACTATTAAAGCTGGCTTGATATTTATGAAGTTATCCTGAATCACAAAATATCTCATGATTTGCAAGCTGTCAGTGAATTAGTTTTGTTGGACATTATTATTTATTTATCTAGGTATTTATACCCCACTTTTCAGCCACAAAGCTCCCAGAGCAGTTTACAAATTGTTTAAGCAATAACAATGTACACATCTACACCACATTAAGCAGTTCCCAATGTGTGTTAGCTAATTGCCTCCACAAGCCGGGTACATTACTGCGTATGAAGCTATGCATTTCTATTACTTAAACACATTGGCCTGAGGAGCCTTTATCAAATTCTATCTGATCCAGTGTCTGTAAACCAGCTGTGTGATTAACACAGCATGGGGAATGAGCACAATTAGGAAATAAGGCAGGGTTAGAATGGCAAAGTAGGATAGCCTTGGATACAAAATCCAATGAATGAACAAAGATCCTGCTGTGACTAGTGCAGACAGCTGAAAGAAGCCTTGGCAGAAGAGAAGCTGATCAGAAACCAGAAAGAAAAAAATAAAACATGCCAGAATGCAGCAGCTAAAAAGGCCAATGCGATTTTGGGCTGCATCAATAGAAGTATAGTGTCCAGATCAAGGGAAGTAATAGTGCCGCTCTATTCTGCCTTGGTCAGACCTCACCCTAGAATACTGTGTCCAGTTCTGGGCACCACAATTCAAAAAGGATATTGACAAATTGGAGCGTGTCCAGAGAAGGGTGACTAAAATGGCGAAAGGTCTGGAAACCATGCCTTATGAGGAAAGACTTAGGGACCTGGGTATGGTTAGCCTGGAAAAAAGACGGTTAAGAGGCGATATGATAGCCCTGTTTAAGTATTTGAAGGGGTGTCATGTTGAGGATGGAGCAAGCTTGTTTTCTGCTGCTCCAGACATTGGAACACGGAGCAATGGGTGCAAGCTCCAGGAACAGAGATTCCACCTCAACATGAGGAGGAACTTTCTGACAGTAAGAGCTGTTCGGCAGTGGAACACACTCCCTCGGAGCGTGGTGGGGTCTCCTTCCTTGGAGGTCTTTAAACAGAGGCTGGATGGCCATCTGTCGGGGATGCTTTGATCGTGATTTCCTGCATGACAGAATGGGGTTGGACTGGATGGCCCTCGTGGTCTCTTCCAGCTCTACAATTCTATGATTCTATGATTCTATATATTGGATAATGGAGCATACCAAAGAATTTCAAAAGAAAACCAGCCTGTGTTTTATAGAATATAGCAAAGCCTTTGATTGTATAGATTATGAAAAACTATGGGTCACTCTTAAAGAAATGGGTGTGCCCCAACATTTGATTGTCCTAATGCAAAACCTGTACTCAGGACACAAGGCTACTGTTTGGACAGAATACAGAAAAACAGAATGGTTTCCAGTTGGCACGGTAGTCCCCTCACTCCTCTCACGCCTCTTACCTACCACTTCAATACACAACTGGAAAGGACAGGTTGTGGCTGGGGTTGAAGGAAACCGGTGATGCAGCCCAGCTGATGAAGACATGTTCTAAAGTAAGTGCTACTTGCTCCAGTAAAACTCCCAAGGACCAATATTATGTAGCACAAACTTGGCTACTAGAGAAATAGAGGGCAGGTCTTTGGAATGATTTAGCATGGCTCTCCTTGGGATTACCCTCATGGAATTCACTGGGAATATGCTCTATCTGGGATCCCATATCAATCCACTGTATTCAGAAGGAGGGGGGCCCAAAATGGTAAAAACACAGCAGGAAAAGCCTTCGTGACTTTTCTCATAGTTTTTTAAAAACAGCGAGAGGGGTGCTCATTCCTACTTGTTGGGGCAAGCAATTAAATATGAATTGCTTTTCCATAGGAGAGGAAGCACAAAGCTGATTGGCTGGGTGAGCATGGGGGCGGGGCTTGCTAACAGGGCAAGCACCTGCTGCTGCCATGCTCAATTTTCACCTTAGCGAGCAATGGCTAAGGCGATAAAACGGGCTGTGGGGTTTTTTTTTGCTTTCCTGTTAAATTGAAAAATCACTCTTACTGCTCTAGTGCACCTTGGACGTTGTTGCATTTTTTTAAGTTCTGCGGTGACAAAGTAAAAATGTGAGTAAATCACTCGTGGCTGCCATCTTTATGGGGGCAAAAACACTGTTAAGACAAGTCGCAGCTGCTGTGAAATGCCATTACCATGAGGCACTCCAGGTTGTGTGTGTGTGTGTTTGTTTGTTTGCCTCATATAGGCCCCTTATGTTCTACCCAGTTGTTAAACTGGATTTACAGGTAAAAGAGCCAGCATGGTGTAATGGTTTGAGCATTGGACTATGACTAGAGAACAGGATTTGAATCTCCACACAGCCATGGAAACCCACTGGGTGACCTTGGACAAGTCACACTCTCTCAGCCTCAAAGGAAGGCAAAGGCAAACTGCCTCTGAACATGTCTTGCCAAGAAAACTCCATGATAGATTTTCCTTAGGGTTGCCGTGAAGTCAGAAATGACCTGAAGGTGCACAACAGCAAATATATACGACAACAGTCTAAAAACTTAACTACATTGGGAATGGGCTATGTCCTTGATGCCTTGAGCTGGACTACAATTCCCTGCCCAAGAGTGGGGTGAGGTGAGTTGCAGTCCAACAATAGTTACAGACCCATCATGTAAAATCATTACGTGATGTAACATCAATTTTTTTTATTGTTTTGTTCTTCCTTTAAAACTAATACAAGATTTAATCTGGGCATGATCCAGATTGGGACCATATAGTCATGGGAAAAGGAGGTTTAGCCCTTCCCTAACTGACACAACCCTGGAAGCCAAAATACTCCGCTGGGACTAGGTTTTGTTTTGTTTTTTTAAGAAAGTAAAGGGGGAAAAAACAATCCTATTGGCCAAGTGCACGGTGGGTTTTTCCCAAGATCAAGGGAGGAAAAATTACCCCCTTTGGTGTGCGTACACCATACTTTCAAATTCCCCGTTTTCACGTAGTCCTCTTGCTTCTCAGTTACACCCTTACGATCTGGCTTGGTTAAGTGCAAAGGTGAGCGGCATCTTAGCCATAGCCTCAGGCAGCAAAAGATATTGTGCGGCTCCTCCCTTGGCAGCCAGGGCCGGTGGTGCTGCAACAACAACAACAAGAAGTACCTGGAGAACGACAACTGCGCTTAATTACACCATTAATGTTTAACAAGGGTGGGGAGGGACAAGCCCCGACCTACCTGCTTGTTTTCCAAATCTACCACATTGCAAAGCAACGCTCCGCCTCTGGAGGACCCCCCACCCACCCCTCTCCCCCGCTGGGACGGACTCCACCCCGAGACCAGCCACGGACTCTCCGGCACGCCTGATCCGAGAGGGAGGTCTCCTGCGCCGATTGGCCGGTTCTTGCTCACTCTGGAGGGGTGTAACTCTGGCTGGGGCGGGGCGGGGGCCAAAGTGGAAACCTCGGGGGAACCCATCCCCAGTTCCCCCCTCCCAGACTGATAGCCTCACAGAATGGGGAGGGCGGGAGGTGGTCGGCCTTTGGGTGGGGTTGTCTGGCGAGAAGACCCAGTGCGAGGGTCCCTACGATTGATTCAGTTGTTTATTTCTTATATCCCGCTTTTCTCCCAAGATGAGATTCCAGGCAGGTTACAATACAGTAATTTTAAAAATATACAACGAAAACCTCACAAGTTAAAAAAAACTAATTAAATTAAATTTCCATTATTAAAATATAGTGAAAACACATAATTAAATTCCTTAAAACAGGACCGGTTTAAGGAATTTGCGGGGGGGGGGGCTGCAATGCTTTATTTTGGTGAGGGGGCATATGTTTATCTCAGGTCTATGTAACTTAACCTAAACTATTCACAATACAGGATATTCAGATTATTACTAATAATGTTTTTGCAGGAGGAGGGTTACTACAGAGCCCCCACAATGATGGGGCCCCCTGCAGATGCTGATGCTGCTGGTGCCTTAAACCGGCCCTGGAAGGGCATTTGTGTGTGTGCTGTATGTGCCCACAAGTCACTTATCGATTTATGGCAACCCCAGGATTTCATAGGGTTTTCTCAGGCAAGGAATACTCAGAGGTGGTTTTGCCAGTTCCTTCCTTTGAAACACAGTTGTCTCTTCATATTCACTAGGAAATGGAAATACAGTTGTCCCTTCATATTCACTGGGGTTTGGTTCCAGGACCCCCATGGATATCAAAATTCATGAATACTCAAGTCCCATTATATGCAATGGCATAGCAAAATGGTGTCCCTTATAGAAGATGGCAAAATCAAGGTTTGCTTTTGGGATTATTATTTTTTTAAGAATATTTCAAGCTGTGAATACTTAAATCTGTGGATACCAAATCCATGGATACGGAGAGACAACTGTATTAGCTGCTGTGAATGTACATAAGATACCCCTATTCGATGTCCCCATTAACTGTCATTGACCTTTCCCTTCATCGTACCCTTATCCTCCCCTTTGCTGCTCCTCTGTTTGACATGTTTGCCTTGTTGACTTAAAATAAAATTTATTGGGAGCAAGGGGGGAGAAATAGAGCCTATAACCAGCACCTGGGATTTGTTGGTGGCCACCCATCCAAGTACTAACCAGAGTTGACACTGCTTCACTTCCAAGATCAGGTGGGATCTGGTACCTTTAGGATTTTTAGGCAAGAAAGACAGTTTGGGGCAAGAATTTTGTGCACATCTGTGTGTGTGTGTGTGTGTGTGTGTTATTTTCAGGGCAACAACAGAGCCAGAACTTGAAACAAAAATCTCTGTGAATGACACACACACAATGTGCACAACATTCTTGCCGTAACCCCAGGAACAGAAGAAACTGTCTTCCATTGAGCCTAGTTACTGTTGGATCTGGAGAACCAGCATGGTGTTGTGGTTTGAATGTTGGACTACGATTCCTGATACCTAGGTTCAGATCACCACTCAGTCATGGAAACCCACTGGGTGACCTTGGGCAAGTCATACTTTCTCAACCTCAGAGGAAGATATTCTCCCATCCAATTATTAACAAGGCATTGAATACTAAAGTTAATCCATGTGATCCTATTTCCAGTTTCCAATATGGTTGTGAAAGCTGGACAGTGAAGAAAGTTGATGGGAAGAAAATCAACTCGTTTGTAATGTGGTGCTGGGGAAAAGTTCTACAGATACCATGGACTGCTAAAAAGATCAATAAATGGGTCCTGGAACAAATGAAGCCTGAACTCTCCCTAAAGCCAAGTTGACTAAACAGAAACTTGTACTGTGGCCACATTGTGAGAAGACATGATTTATTAGAAAGGACAATAATGCTTGGCAAGGTAGAAGACAGTAGGAAAGAGGAAAACCCCATTCTAGATGGATAGACTATATCTTGCAGCCCTGAGTCTGCAAGACCTGAGCAAGGCTGTTGATGATAGGGGGACTTGGAGGTCTCTCATTCATAGGGTCACCATAAGTTGTAGTCAGCTTGACAGCCATTAACAACCACAACCTGTTTAGCTTCCAAAACCAGGTAAGATTAGATGTTGAACTCACCCTTCTTGCTGATTGGCACTTTTCAACTCATCTAGAAATTCATTGAGGTCAGCTGTGGGTAGCTTCATTTTATCAGGGAGTGAGCCACTCCATCCTTAATTGGTGGGTAAGAGCAGCTGAGCTAGGCACACTTGATCCACCCTACTTCTGGCCAAGACACAAGCTATAATCCCTCTACAAAGATGGAAATAACATCTGGAATTTGGGCCAAGTGTTTAAGCCTAAAGTAGGCTTTGAAATAATTGTTTATTTCCCCCATAATCCCAGGTTGTGATTACTCAACAGGAACCTTTGTACCTGTTCAAAGGTGCACAAGGATCTAGTACGTATGCCAGGCTGAGTCTTTGTCTTGAACAACAAGCAGCAAGTACACAGATGTATGGAAGCAATGCAGTATTTTGCAAATTGATCAGGTAAACAGTGAGACGGGCTGTCGCAAGCCAGCAGAAACAACACAGTTCATAATAATTTGAATAAAGGTCAAGCCCAGTATCTCCAGGGAGTAAGTGCCAAGAACCCCCTGTGGATACCTGAAACCGTGGATAATAGGGAATCCCATTATTTTCAACAAGATGAATGCCTGAAGTTGACCATAGAATCACACTAGAGTACTGTACCTAGAAATGCCTAGAGAGAACTATCTTTTTGGACATGGTGCAGCGGTGGCGATGATGGTGTCTCAAGCTGTGCAGCTGCTCCGGCAAGGAGTGTGGGCGGTGCTGACCGGAGGCTGGTATCACAACCCGGAGCAAAGCACATTCACCAACAGCTGCCACCTCTATCTGTGGCTCTTCTTGCTGCTGCTGTCCATGGCGCTGCACCTGGTGAGCGGCTGGCAGGGCAGGCGGGCTGAGACCAAGAGCGAGCGGTGCCCCTGCAGGCCGGCCTCTGTTTTGGGGCAGGGGGGCATCTGTGCGCGGACACACTGGGCCTCTCCCTCCCTTGGGCCTGGGCTGGGAGGAGCGACTCCGGGCCTTGCAAGAGCAGCAGGGCAGGGCAGCACGCTCAGGCCCTTGGTGGCCAGGAGGAGAAGGAGGCGCAGCTGCTTTATTTTATACCTTTTATTCAGGTACTACTACTATTACTACTAATAATAAAAAAATTATTTCTATCCCGCCCCAAAGGGTGTCACATTGAGGATGGAGCAAGCTTGTTTTCTGCTGCTCCAGAGATTAGAACACGGAGCAATGAATGCAAGCTCCAGGAAGGGAGATTCCATCTCAACATTAGGAGGAACTTTTTGACAGTAAGAGCTGTTCGACAGTGGAACGCACTCCCTCGGAGTGTGGTGGGGTCTCCTTCCTTGGAGGTCTTTAAACAGAGGCTGGATGGCCATCTGTCGGGGATGCTTTGATTGTGTATTCCTGCATGGCAGGGGGTTGGACTGGATGGCCCTCGTGGTCTCTTCCAACTCAACAATTCTATGATTCTATGAATAACTGAAACCGTGGGTACCGATTCTGTGGATACAGGGGTCAACCTGTAGTGATTACTACAGTGATTACTAAGTAAGCTGCAGGACTTGCTTCCATTAAAGGATCTTCCTATTGTGAGCTTTGGGTGATTTAAACCCATTGGTTTTACACAATATCTATAGGGAAGCACAATATAAATCTATCTATCTATCTATAACTCAGGTATGTTGCCATTCCCAGTGTGCTGATTGGCCATTTAGGAAACTTCCCAACCAATCAAAGCTCTCAGTTGGCTTGCCAATCAGCACACTGGGAGTGGAAACATAGAATCATAGAATCATAGAATTGCAGAGTTGGAAGAGACCACGAGGGCCATCCAGTCCAACCCCCTGCCATGCAGGAAATCTTGATCAAAGCATCCCCAACAGATGGCCATCCAGCCTCTGTTTAAAGACCTCCAAAGAAGGAGACCCCACCACACTCCGAGGGAGTGTGTTCCACTGCCAAACAGCTCTTACTGTCAAAAAGTTCCTCCTAATGTTGAGGTGGGATCTCTGTTCCTGGAGCTTGCATCCATTGCTCCGTGTTCCAGTCTCTGGAGCAGCAGAAAACAAGCCTGCTCCATCCTCAACGTGACACCCCTTCAAATACTTAAACAGGACTATCATATCGCCCCTTAACCGTCTTTTTTCCAGGCTAAACATACCCAGCTCCCTAAGTCTCTCCTCATAAGGCATGGTTTCCAGACCTTTCACCATTTTAGTTGCCCTTCTCTGGACACGCTCCAATTTGTCAATATCCTTTTTGAATTGTGGTGCCCAGAACTGGACACAGTATTCTAGGTGAGGTCTGAGCAAGGCAGAATAGAGTGGCACTATGACTTCCCTTGATCTAGACACTATACTTCTATTGATGCAGCCCAAAATTGCATTGGCCTTTTTAGCTGCCGCATCACACTGTTGACTCATGTTCAACTTGTAGTCTACTAGGACTCCTAGATCCCTTTCGCACGTAGTCTCGTTCAGCCAGGTCTCTCCCATCCTATATCGATGCATTTCATTTTTCTGCCCTAAGTGTGGAACGTTTCCACTAGCTGCAGGCCCCAGAGTGTGCTGCTGGGCAGGCCTGGGGGGGGGGGGTTACTTGTGAGTAAAGAGTTTATTCCCCCACCTCCTCCGGGCTGTTCAGCCAAACCCCGCACACTCCACCAGAGCTGGGTTTCTCAGGGACCTGCACCACAATCCTTGGTGGCTTTACTTGGGAGTAAAGCCTGACTGGGCTTCCTCTCCTGAGGAAGTGGCAGAACTTGGTCTCTCCCTTCACCACAAAGCATGTTGGAGGAGCGGGATAAGATAACAGCGTATGTTACACCAGGTACAGCTATATATTTTTGCTAACAGCTGTGTTGTAATCATTGCTAAAGGCAAAGGTGGTAGACACCACCTGGAGTGAACAAACATTAGCCCTTTCATATTAGACAGTTTCACCACTATGATTCCACTTTGGTCCTTATCACACTACGCTGTTATACCAGGTTGTACTGTTCAAAAACCACTTTGGCTGTACTTGCATTGATAGCTGATTGTTGATATTGTGTATCATACGCCTGCCACTTTTGATCTGTAATAGCATGATTTGCACAGTTTTTTCATCTGCACTAATGTTATCACCACACCATTTGCCCCACCTTGTGCTTTGTGACTGGTTTGCTTCAGTTTTTAAAAAATATAGCTGTAATAACATTATTATGGCATGATGTCATTATGGCACACCCATGTCCAAATCTCTCATTATGAGAGAAACACACACACACATACTTTCATATCTTTCTTCTGTGGAAAAGAAAAGCGTTTATCACACTAGTCTGTTGTTTCAGGTTGTCCTGTCCAAAGCTTTTTCACTTGTACTCTTTGAGACATAATAAGACTATTACAGCAAGACATCATTTTGGTACACCTATCACTGCCCAAATTACACGTTGTGAGAGGTGACACAGGAAGAGAAACAGAGAACACCACCTCTCAACATTTTTTATATCTTTCTCCTGTGAAAAACAAAAGTGTTTATTGTGTGGTTGGTTGTTTCAGGTTGTACTGTTCAAAAACCTTCACTTTTACTCTTTAAGCCATGATAGCATTATTACAGCTTAATGTACACATGAAGGTTTTGCCTGCCATAATGTTGTGGTGCTGTGCTGTAATAGTGTTATTATGTCATAATGCCATAGCATTATTACACCATTACCCTAAAAAATGGTACGTGCTACCTCAGGAAAGCGGTGAAGAAATTTTTGGAAAACACTCCCATGCATTAAAGGCACCTCAATAGTAATTTAAATGGTTAACAGCTCAGGATAGCAGCATTATCACACTTTAACAGCAAACCATTCCACAGTGAAGTGGAATGAGATAGCCACACTCAAACACTACCGAATCATAGCAGGAAAGGGGGTCAGTAACAAATTATTTTCAGCATGAAAAAAAAAATCACATTCCTAATGACTATACAGCACAACAGCATCTTGTGTTGAGGGAAGGTCTGGGACTTAGTCCCATACCTTCCAACCTTTCACAGATGAAAACTGGGACACGTGACTAAGCAACATCAGCATGTGCTCAAGATGGCAAAAAGTTGTTAATGAGGAAGGACGCACCATAAAAAACCCACAGTGCTATACTTGGACAGGGCAAAAGGGCTCCTGGTGAGGTTGAAGTAAATATAATAGAGCCAATATATATATTAATAAGTCTCTGCTTATAAACTGCCAAAGAAGGAGTCTCCACCACACTCTGAGGCAGCGCATTCCACTGCCAAACAGCTCTTACTGTCAGGAAGTTCTTCCTAATGTTTAGGTGGAAACTCTTTTCCTGTAGTTTCAACCCATTGCTCCATGTCCTTGTCTCTGGAGCCGCAAGAAACAAGCCTACTCCATCCTCAGTATGACATTCCTTCAAATGTTTGAACATAGCTATCATGTCCCCTCTCAACCTTCTCTTCCCCAGGCTAAACATATCCAGCTTCCTAACCCGCTCCTCACAGGGCATGGCTTCCAGACCTCCCACCATTTTGGTTGCCCTCCTCTGGACACGTTCCAGCTTTTCAACATCCTTCTTAAATTGTGGTACCCAAAACTGGACACAGTATTCCAGGTGAGGTCTGACCAAAGCAGAATAGAGTGGCACTATTATTTCCCTTGATCTAGACACTATACTCCTATTAATGCAGCCTAGAATCGCATTGGCTTTTTTAGCTGCCATGTCACACTGTTGACTCATGTTCAGTTTGTGGTCCACTAAGACTTCTAGATCCCTTTCACATGTACTCCCATCAAGCCAGGTGTCACCCATGCTACATCTGTGCTTTTCATTTTTACTGCCCAAGTGTAGTATCCTACATTTCTCCCTATTGAAATTCATTTTGTTAATTTTGGCCAAGTGTTCTAATCTATTCAGGTCATTTTGAATTCTGATCCTGTCCTCTGAGGTATTAACTACCCCTCCTAATATGGTGTCATCAGCAAACTTGATAAGCATGCCCTCTATTCCCTCATCCAAGTCATTGATATAGATGTTGAATAGCACTGGGCCTAGGACAGAACTATGTGGCACCCCACTGGTCACTTCTCTCCAGGATGAAGAGGAGCCATTGGTGACTACCCTTTGGATTCGGCTCATCAACCAATTACAAATCCACTTAACAGTTGCATTGTCTAGCTTGCATGTTACTAACTTTTTTTTCAAGGATATCATGGGGGGATTTCTCAAAGGCCTTACTGAAATCAAGGTACATTACATCCACAGCATTCCCTTCATCTATCAAGTATGCAACTTTATCAAAAAAAGAGAGAAGATTAGTCTGGCATGACTTGTTTTTGAGAATACTATGTTGACTTTTTGTGATCACGGCATTCCTTTGTAAGTGGTTACAGACTGTCTGTTTAATTATCTGCTCTAGAATCTTTCCTAGTATTGATGTTAGGCTGACTGGGCAATAATTATTTGGGTCTTCTTTCCCCCCCTTTTAAAAGATGGGGGCAACATTTGCCCTCCTCCAGGCTGCCCTGGAGACTTGAATTCATTAATACTGGCCAGGTATTCCTGAACAACCTCTTTATCTATGTTGTTATGCATTTCCCCTACTGCATCATCTGCTACATTTTCTCCAGGTTGAGCACTGTTCTCCTTTGGGAGAAGAATGAGGCAAAGAAGCAAATTTGAAATAATTCAGTCAAAATACTACAACTCCCAACAGTCAGTGTGTAATTACAACACACAGAATACATCCCAAAAGATGGGATACTTTTCCTGTCCCCGTCAACCATAGTGAAATGGAATGAGAATGTACTTCATGAAGGACTCTTCTAATTGAAGAAACAGATTTGTCTGAAAATGAAACTGACAAAACCCCATAATGACTTGACCTCTAAAGCTCTATGCATTATAGATACTTTACCACCCACCAACTCCCAAATCAGAACACCATCATTTCCAAATGTTATTAGCTGAAGTGAATTGCTTGTTCTGTGAGCATTTATTCTTCTGCCTCTTGGCATTTGGCTTCTTTTACAACATAATACATTCTATCATCTGATGGCAGCATATAAATAATACAACTCAGGAACCAGTCAAATTTGGTGAAAGATCTTTATTACAGAAACAAAAATGTTTACTTGCAAAACACAAGTACCATGCAAGAAACATCAGTCTGTAATCACAAGCAATAATTAGA
This sequence comes from Gambelia wislizenii, assembly GCA_030847615.1. Classification (NCBI taxonomy): domain Eukaryota; kingdom Metazoa; phylum Chordata; class Lepidosauria; order Squamata; family Crotaphytidae; genus Gambelia; species Gambelia wislizenii. Next base: position 337,374,542 of record JAUMIR010000001.1, on the reverse strand, counting down.
GGGAAATAAGTCCCTTGAAACTCATCAGACTTACTTCTGAGTAAACATGCAGAGGATTGCCTAAGGTAGATAGTGTTGCTTGGATGAAGATTCTGAGTTAAAGATGACGACTATCCAGGAAGAAATGTCAGAAGAATTGCTGCTTACTAAAATGGGGAGTGGGCATGGCAGCACTTGCATGACAATGTTGGAGAATTTGTGTATACAGAATTTGTATGAATTTAGCATTGCATCTCTTTCGAAATTAAATTGGCTTAAGGACTCAGCCTCAAGATGTTGACTTATTGTTGTTTCTCCTTAGATAGCATCCAATAGCTTTCAATAGAGAAGCATGCATACTTTTATTGTATGGATTTATATGAGTATATATTATGAGGGTGATTCTGTCTATAGGTGGAGTGACTTTAATCAGTCTTTACAAAAATCTGGAACTCACAGACACTGAATCAGAATTAACATCATAAAACTGTATTAAGGGGGAAATTAATCTCTGGCTTGCTGCTGGAGCAAAGCTTTGCAATGCTCATCCTCAGATAACTGGTGAGCCTAATGAGATAAAATTCAGTGTAAGAATGGTGAGTGCATTAGGGCTGGGGAAAGATGTGGCCCTCTAGATTTTTTGGACTGCAACTCTCATCAATGGTAGGCAGCATCACCAATGATGAGAGGTATAGTTCTACAACATCTTGGGAGGGCCATGTTTTCCTCACCTCTGACCAATATGTTGAATGTAGGCTCATAGTGGGCTACCAGTGCTAAAAGAAGGCATGGGATCAAGATGAGGGAGCAAGGCTTTTTCAGAAGGTAAAGTTCTTGCATGGTCCATCCAGGAAATGAAGGGAGAGCCCAGAGTGTGAAGGAACGATCCTTTCTCTCCACCTCTCCGCTACTGGGATACAAGGTCTGTACTATTCAAGAGAGCTCACAGCAGAGTGCAAAAGCCCTTGCGCTTGACCTCTGTGGTGGAGAGCAGCAGCCCCAAGTTGCGGTCAGCATATGGTGGGTAGCGCACTGTGTTGATTGCCTCCAGGCCCATGCAGCGCAAGAGGGAGGCACGATAGTGAGTGAATGTGTCGAAACTGAACTTGCCATGGTATTTGCCAAGGCCACTGCATCCTAGAAAGCAAGAAGAAGAAAGCATGAACGTTAAAACCTGCTTCCTGACAGAACTTTCCAATTTGCCACACAACCTGACAGTTCTTTGCTCTGTTCTTTCTCATCCATTCAAGGTTGCAGGTGAGTTCATACAGAGCTTCTTCTCCACAGCCCTTCATGTTTACTGAGCAGACTGTTTTCAGGTTTCTACATCACCTGGGTATACAAAAGTCACCCTAACCTAGCGGTGGATAACTTCAACGGATCCAGGAGCCAACTTTTGGTGCTAGGGCCTGTGAGGGCCACACAAACTGCCAAAAAATTAAAACAGCACAAAAGTGAAAATAGTTAGATGTCCACTTCTGGTTTTGAAAAATGGAAATGAATACTGCAGCCCTACACACAGATTAAAGTGTACAAGGAGGACATGGAAGCTACACAAAAGGTGAATCACTGCTGGTGAAGGTTACTGTTGGAATCCGTTCTCTCTCTTTTCTTTTTTTTTAAGTGTGTAAGAAAAAGGGCATTTTGAGGGAGAGCAGAAGGTCGTACCTGCCAGGGTGGTGCTGAGGGCAACACTTTACCCACCCTTCCTCTAAGCACTGAATAAATATGATCTAGCAGAAGCAAGACAGACTTTGTTGAGTAGTAAGAGCAACCTTCCTCAAGTAAAAGGGGGGGATAGCCTTATGTGGCCTGTGCGCTTGGGCATTTTTCTCTCCTATTGGAACATTGAAACTGATTCCTATTCCAGACATCACATACAATCATGAGATCTAGAAGTTTAAAGTAAATATTGCAGTCCAATGCACACCTGTGAACCACCATGGTATAGTGGTCTGAGTGCTTGACTAGGACTCAAAGAATCCAGGGTTCAAATACCTGCTTGGCCATGGAAATCCATGGGGTGACCTTGGGCAAGTCATACTCTCTCAGCCTCAGAGGAAGGCAATGGAAAAACCCCTGAGAAAATCTTGCCAAAAAAACCTGTGGTAGATTCGCCTTGGGGTCACTATAAGTAAGACATGACTTGAAGCCACACAATAGCAAATACACACCTACTGAGAGTGGGCCCATTGCATAAACTAGGCACTACTTCTGATGACATGCATTGGACTATGTTGGACATCTGACATCCATTGATTAAATGTGTCAAATAAATATGGGGGGCAGAAGAAATTACTGTACTTTCTGGCACACCACTCTTTTTTCCCCTTTTTCCTTTTGCATCATGCCTGTGGGACTGGATTGGTTTTCTAAGGTAAATGCAGAGTTTGGAGAAGATACATTTTTGGACTGCAACTCTTAAGACTACCTCTCCACTAGCATGGTGGCTAAGGCCCATGCTTGCTGGGGGATTCTAGGAGTTGTTTTCCAAAAAAAATATCAATTTTTCCAGTTTCTGGTCAGCAACCAGCACGCAATTTCAAGTGGCAACTTGATTGAAACCTTCCACAACCATGGGTGTATTGTTGTGAGAAGAGAGGATTCCTCTACTACCAGGACATGACCTTTTCCTTCTCAGCAGCTTCTGGTCTCCTTGGTGCCACTTTTAAGATCAAGAATACTGAACCTCTCCCCCACCCTCTTCTTAACAATGAATTTACTTGGACCAGAAGCTTGGAAGAAATGCTCTGAGCCTGCCATGGCAAAGGGCAGAATGTTTCCTGCCCGTAAATCTACTCATAAGTAAGCTTAACAGCCTGCAGCTCAACATGATCCAATCGATTGGTTGCAATTAATCCCTTTATTGGTTTTTTTTTGCCTATGATCTGCAAATGTGGGCAAGGGTAGTATGGAAACCTGCAAGGACTTTGCTTCTCCTTGTCCCAGAAGCAAATGTGACAAATGGAAAGCTCATCCATTGTCATATGTTACCAGAATTAATGCAAAAGGAGAAAATAGAAATAGCTGTGGGGTAGAGAATTAGTCTTACCAATGCCACCAAATGGTAAGGAGGTCAATGTTGTGTGCATCAAGGTATCATTGCCACAGAATCCACCACTGCTGGTGCAAGCCAATACGCGGTTCACAACCTATAGGGAATTAAAAAGAGCACAGATGTGAGGAGACCGGTCCTTGATCTTCCAAGCAAAAGAAATACGAGTTTCCAGTTTAGTTAAAAAGGGACAACTTACCACCAATGAAGAAACATACATGAAACATAGCCAAAGGTAATATTACATATATATCAGGATAATACCAGAATCTACCTGAGCAAATGGTGTAACAGAGAACATGAATTCAAAATAAATGAATTTTATTAAATTTGTGGTTGAGACCCTGCCCCTCCATTCAATGGGCATAGGAATGGTGGGTTGTATTCACTTTGTTTCATTCCTCCAACCTTAGTCATTTATTCAAAATTAAGTGGATAACTTATCCAAAGCCAAATGGCACCATTTGAAGCAAGAATGTGCTTCCTGTTTTACATAAGCATGGTAAGAACTAAGGTTTTTGGCTAACCTAAAGTAATCTTCCAATAAGATATTTTATATTCAGAACTCTCAAGTGGCAATGTAGAGTTCTGTGTAGTCTAAAAACTGGATCTAGGAGGTGGTCCAATGATACATATCTGATAACATTTTGAATTTCAAAACCCATTCAAAACATTAGTAAATATATGTTACACTATTTGGGAAGTCCAGTGCAAATCACAAATAATCCACCACTAAATGAGGCAATATTCTACTGTATGTTTTTTTAAATCAACATATTATTTTTTTCCTGTGTAGTTTCTGATTTTTTTTTATTTTTTATTTTTGTTAATGATAATTATATATTTCTAAAAGCTATAGTACAATTGTTTCAGTGTCTCTCTGGTGAAACCTCCCTGCCCAAACTGCAAGACAAAATAGTACTCACTCCATGCACTGAGCCATGTGTTGATTCTCCCCACCCAATCTCTGCATTCAAAGCACCCAAGGGGATGGACAGGAAGAGGAGGTGCCTGAAAAGATGCCCTCAAGCCATCAGAAAAAGTACCCCTACATATTATGAGCTGGGCTTTACAGGAGGTCATGTGCAGCAGCATCCCTGTGGCAATCATAACATAAACTCTGACTCTCAAACTTCAAGAATATGAGATTAAATACTGAAGATACTATACGGATGTGTTGGGTAAAGCTAAAAGAGCCATTGAAGATGTGTGTAGAGCTGATGTACTATACAAGGCTGCAGTCCTCTTCCAACATGCAAACTTCTCATATTTGTGGAATCGGGATTCTTAAAAAGAAAGTTACACTGAACACTGGCCTCTCATAATTAGAAAAGCCTATGGGACAACCAGTTTACAGTATTGAAGTTACAGTATTTTCAAAAATAGATGGTTGTTACAATGGCACCATCTGCTGGTCATTGACAGCAGATGAAGCACAAAGGCTTAAATTTGGGAGTCAATATTGGAATTGTGGCCCTTCAGATAGATGTTGTTAGACTGCAAGTCGCATCAGCCTTACCAGGCATAGCCAATGGCAAGAAATACTGGAAACTGCAGTCGAGTAGTATCTAGAAGGTCATACAATTTCAGTTCCTGCTCTAAATGGAGAACATGCAAGCCAGGGGTTGCAAATAATATATTGCATTCAATGCTGATAATGTCCGTATTATTTTTGAGGCAAAATTCTTATTTAAAAGCAATGTAATGATTGATAATGCCAGAGTTTTAAGGAGGGTAATAGATATTATGTATTCATTACTCCTAAAATATTACTTGGAGTCATTTTGGAGGATCTTTGGCATTTTTGTATTCAAATGTGTTTTTAAAAAATAATCAAAATATATGTACAGTTGTCCCTTCACATTCGCTGGGGTTTGGTTCCAGGACCCCCTGTGAAAACCCAAATCTGTGAATACTCAAGTCCCATTATATGCAATGACATAGCAAAATGGTGCTCCTTATATAAGATGGCAAAATCAAGGTTTGCTTTTTAGATTATTATTTTTAAAGAATATTTTCAAGCCATGCATACTTAAATCCGTGAATGCCAAATCCATGAATGTGGAGGGACAACTGTAATGTGTCAGACATAAACAACTAGAGTTACTCTTACTAATGATCATGGGTTAATTTTCAGAGGTTATGAGTAAGAGGTATCAAATTACTTTTAAAAAAAAAAAACCACCAACATTTTAAGCTCTGAGACAGGTATCAAGAGCAAGCTCTGTACCTCACCCTGTAAAGTGAGGTGCAGTCCATAGAAGGTTATGTGAAATAAAAATGTTTTATTCTTTAAGGCACCACAAGACTTGTCATTTTCTGAAACAGACTGACAACCACTCACTTGGACACTGCTTTTTATGCAGGAGCTCAAAGAATCTGTACTATAGATACTGCAGATATAAATAATAATTGGTAGCTGGTTGTTGTCTGTGGCCTTATATAATCAAAGTTTGTTTATGACAACACCAGTGTTTAAAGCTCTTAATAACCTCCTCCACTACAGATGGGGAATTCTACAATGGTTCAGCCAAACATCTTGGTTCACTTCAAAGGTCACAAAACTGAGGACAGTACTCCACCAACCTTTGGACACTAGAGAGAAGATGCTGCTACTGTTTATATCATTCCACAGCTACCAGAATTTATTGGGACATGCCTGACAGAGACCTCTTTTACATACAGACTTAATATTTTGAAAACAGTGGAAAGCTTTTCTGTTTTGTGATTAGGCCCACTTCAGTGGAGGTTATACTATCTTCCAGGGCACAGTGAGCTGTAAACCTAAACAGGTACCTTGGAGTCACAGGAGAAAGCGTAGGCAGCTAGCGGGCGTTCTCTGCAATTGATGAACTGGATGGCCTCATCCAAGTCAGCCACAGTGAAGATGGGCAAGATGGGCCCAAAGACCTCCTCCTGCATGACTGGCTCCCACTCCTTCACATCTGCCAACACTGTGGGAGCTACAGGAAGACAGATCATATCAAGACATGTTATGCTACATGTGACATACTGCTCCTATACAACCAGGGACTCAGCACTCTCTCCCCGCTACACTTCCACACAATCTTCAAGTCCACAAATGGAAGACTTGGTTCTTGCTGTGTCTAAACCAAGGTCAGGGACAGAGGAGGGCTTGCAGAAGTTGTTGGATTACAACTCCCATGATCTTCTCCATTGATTATCCTTGCTAAATCAGATGGTAGCTGCAGTCTCACAAGACCTGGAAGTCCCATGTTCATCACCAAACCTTTCATAGAAAGTCTTCTTAATAATAGCAGAAGATCTTTCTCATCCCAGCCCCTTCCTTTCCCCCCAAAGATCAGGCCACTTGCTCACCAATGTAACGGTCACATTCATCTGTCTCGCCACCTATAACCACTCGGCCACACTCCAGCAATGCTCGGACACGCTGGAAATGCTTGTCGTTGACTAAGCGGCCAAAGTCAGGTGACTCGCGGGGGTTGCAGCCATAGAATTCGCGGATGGCCTGGCGCAGGCAAGGCATCAGCCTTTCCTGTGTTTCAATGGTACAGATCACGTAATCAGGTGCAATACAGGTCTGGCCAGCATTGAAGAACTTTCCCCACACTATCCGGTTGGCTGCATTCTGGAAATTGCAGCACTTATCCACGTAGCAGGGATTTTTGCCCCCCAGCTCCAGAGTCAATGGTGTCAAGTTTTGGGCTGCTGCAGTCATAACAATCTTTCCCACGTGATGACTCCCTGAAAAAGGGTGACAAGATTTGGGGAAGTCACAAAGGGACATATGTAGCTGGATTCACCCAAGACACCATTCTAGATTTTGCATCTATCATATATAAATACTGTCATAAATTGATAGGTGACTTGAAGGCACACATGCGCGCATGTGCGCACACACACACACACACACACCACTATTTAGCACTATTTTGTATTAATAATACAACTCTGCTCAGGCAAATTTAATGCATATTTTTGCCAGCTTTTCACAATCTCCTATCTGTGAACTTTGAATTTGCTGAATTACCCCCAAAGGATTTTGGGACAGAAATGGAGTGTGCAGAATGTCTTATTTTATAAGGTGAAAACAATAACAACAGAGATTTAAAAATTGAGGTTACCTGTAAAGAAGATGTAATCAAACTTGTTCTCCAGTAATTTTGTTGTCTCTTCCGGCCCACCTCTCACCACAGCAAAGGCTTCCTGTGGAATTGGGGGAAAGGTGGGAGAGTGTTTCTTTCCATACAGAGATCTATGCAGTAAGTACTCAAACCCTTATGGCACCCTTGAATTTTGAAGAGGAAAGAGAACACAATGTCCGGTTTTCATCTAAAGCAGGGGTGGGAATTGAGCAGCCCTCCAGATGTTGTTGAACTGCAGCTCCCACCGGCTCCAACCAAACAGCCAATGGTGAGGAATGCTGGGAGTTGGAGTTCACAGTATTTGGAGGGCTGCACAGTGCCCACCCCTGACCTAAAGGAAAATCTTCTCCTCTGTGTTCAATTCATTAACCATGTGCATGTCAGTAATTCTTCTACAGCATTACAGCAAGGAAGTCAGGCAGACCTTTTCATTTCAGTTTAGTAGGCTGATAGAAATCATAAGCCTAGAGTTGAGATCATTGTGGCTTAGAAGCCTTATTTCATCCCTAAGATTGTTCAAGGGTGGTTAAAGCAAGCCAGGAGATAACAATTCTGCAACAATTCCATGCACGTGGCTTCTTGCTAGGGGTCCATACAGTTTTTCCAAGCTCTGGCAGGGTGGGGCTGTAGGCAACTTAAATGTTTGGATAAAATGATAAGGTAGAGTTGGGCCTGATGGACTCACTGGGTCAAGATAGCAAGGTAACGCTTCAGCAAGGAGCCTTTCAGTACAGCTGCTTAACTCAGAAGGTTTCAGAACCACACAATTTCCTAGAGTAAAAAAAAGAATGTATTACCATGATAGGAAGAGATATAAACCCATCCCGTGCCTGGTACCAGCCAATCAACCAGCCCATAACTGTAAAGAGATCAGCAGTCCAAAGGAAATGATTGCAGGGATTCTGATGAGGACCACTGGATGGAAGCCCCCAAAATGGCTTCTCACTCACCAGCTGCAATGGCTCCCACCAGAGGCACTAAGGCAAGGTTGACAGGGTAATTATAAGCTGCAATGATGAGCACCACACCAAAGGGGTCCTTGCGGATGAAGGCACTGTCAAGCTTGGTGGCCTGCAAGGAACAGAGAGCAGGAAAAATCCATGAAGCAAGTGGAGTAAAGTAAAAAATAAGATGGCACAACAAAAGCTCTCCTTTGGCCTGTGAAAATAGTGTAGTGTAGTACCCAAATTAGACTTTGATCATGATAACATAAAGACTAATCTGTTTTGCCTCTATGATGATGCAGGCATAAATTTTAATCATCCCATTAGCAAATACACAGCTTTCTCTCAATCACTTTTGACTTGGTGGTTGGGGAACTAATTAACTTTTGCACAGCCTGTTGCGCTATTGGTTGAACAATATGGGATCCAGTCTAATTACACAGGCGTATATTTACACTGTGCTAACACAGTATAGGATCTTGGCTCCTGGGCTCAGAATTAGAACAGGTTTTACATTCATTTTGCAAATACAGAAAACCAAAGGACAGTTTTATTGTAACATGATAATTGGCCAGGAACCATTATGAAAATGAAATCTTGTGGACTTGTGCACACGTCATTGAGAAGAAGTGTTAGAAATGCAACAATGCTTAGCACTGAAGACTTAAGAATGCCTCAGAGCGGACAGTAGTAATAGTGTTAGAGAATCTGAGTGACCCAAAGTGTCCTCCCTTCTTGTCTATCTTTCCTGAACCCTCTGTGTTGTAAACTGATGTTCTTAGGGATGTTTTCCCATGTCTTCTCTTCCTCTAGTCCTCTCTCGGCTGTTCCTGAGAATGAAGCTAGATTAGATTAGCACCCTGAGTAACCGTCCTATCTTAGAATGGAGTTCACTTAATAAAGTCTTTAGTTTGTTTCTCCAAACCAATAGTGTCTTTGCTCCTTAATCAGGATTTCTAACTGCTGCATGCACTCTCTATCAAAGAAAAACTCAGGCAATTCTCTATTTTGCACCCTGTAGGTTTTACATTCACCTTGCAAATACAGAAAACCAAAGGATAACTTTAGCGTAACATAAGGGCAGAGGGTTTAATGGTTGGGAATGCCGGTGACCCTGTCAATGCTCTGGTCAATATTTGGAACACCGACCTTGCCAGGGCTATTGACATGATTGCTCCCAAGCATCCTTGTCAATCCTCTTCAAACCGTAAGCCATGGTACACACCAGAGCTTAGGAGAATGAAGCGGTTTGGACAACGACTAGAGCGCATGTGGCGGAAAACTCTACTCTTATCTGACAGAACTCGCCATAGGAACTTTCTTTGGTCCTATCGGGAAGCAATACGTGCAGCGCAGAGATCTTTCTCCTCTGCACGTATTGCGTCTGCAGAGTCCCGTCCAGCAGAGCTGTTTCAGGTGGTGAGGGAGCTAACACAGGTACCCCCTGTGCCGAATCCCTTACTTAACCCGACAACGGCCTGCTGTGACGCATTTAACAACTTTTTCACAGATAAAATCTCTTAGATAAGAGCTGACTTAGACGCCAATGTTTTAACAGAAACCATAGGAGAGATGTCCAGTGACTCTGTTGATGAAGTTATTCTGGATCAGCTCCAATCTGTTAGTACTGAAGACGTGGACAAGCTGCTTGGTAGGGTGAGGAAAACAACTTGTCCTCTCAACCCTTGCCCATCATGGCTGGCCATCGGGGTGGGGGGGAAGCACTGAGGAGATTCCTCATGGATATCATCAATGCTTCCTCCAGGGAAGGACATGTTCCATCTTGTCTGAAGGAAGCGGCTTTTAGGCCGTTTCTGAAAAAAACTTCCCTGGACCCCCTGGTTATGAGTAACTACAGGCCTGTTTCTTTATTGCCATTTCTGAGCAAGGTGATTGAGAGGGCGGTTGGTCTTCAACTCCAAGCTGTCTTGGATGAAACCAATTATCTAGACCCATTTCAAACTGGCTTTAGGACAGGCTTTGGGGTTGAGACTGCCATGGTTGCCTTGACCGACGATCTGCATCTGAACATCGACAGGGGTAATGTGACCCTGTTGGTGCTCCTAGACCTCTCAGCGGCTTTTGATACGATAGATCATGGCATCCTCTTGGACCGCCTGAAGGGGTTGGATATCGGAGGCACTGCATTGCAGTGGTTCCGGTCCTACCTCTCGGGCAGGTCCCAGAGAGTGCTGCTTGGGGACAGTTGTTCGAGCAAAAGAGAGCTCACCTGGGGAGTTCCACAGGGAGCTATCCTGTCCCCGATGTTATTTAACATCTATATGAAGCCACTGCATGAGATTATTCAGAGTTATGGAGCTGGGTGTTATCAGTATGCTAATGACACTCAGATCTATTTCTCCCTATCTCGTTTGTCAGTCTTGAATTCAAATGACATCTCTTCTCTCAATGAATGTCTTCGGGCGGTAATGGGCTGGATGAGAAAAACAAATTGAAACTGAATCCAGACAAGACAGAAGTGCTCACGGTAGCGGCCCCAAAACCAAGAATTGGGTTGCAACCTCCAGTTCTGGATGGGATCACACTCTCCTCCAGTGACTGTGTTCGCAGTCTGGGTGTGCTCCATGACTCGTCACTCCTGATGATAAATCAGGTAAATGCAACAGTCAGGAGCGCCTGTTATCAGCTTCGGCTGATATGCCAGCTGCGCCCTTTTCTGGAAGCAAGGGACCTCGAGACCGTCGTTCACACGCTGGTAACCTCACGCCTAGACTTCTGTAATGCGCTTTACATGGGGCTACCCTTGTGCTTGGTTCAGAAACTACAGTTAGTACAAAATATGGCGGACAGGCTTGTTTCAGGAACATCTAGGAGGGACCACATCACTCCGGTTTTGAGGTCCCTCCACTGGCTGCCTATTGGTTTCCAGACCCAATATAAGGTGTTGGTTATCACCTTTAAAGCCCAAAATGGCTTGGGTCCAAGCTATCTCAGGGACCGTCTCCTCCCTTATATTCCCCCCCGCCGTGCACTCCAGTCCTCTGGGAGGAATTTGCTGCAGCCTCAACAGTTGAGGCTTTCGGCTACCTCCCAGAGGGCTTTTTCTGTTGTCGCCCCCAGACTATGGAACGGCCTGCCAGATGAGATCCATCAATTGACATCTTTGGACAGCTTCAAAAAGGCTGTCAAGATGGATCTCTTCTGGCAGGTCTTTCCAGAAAAGATTATCCTAGCCTCGGGAATCCCCCCTCCTTCAGGAGAGTCCCCACAACATCCTTTGTTAACAGAACTGAATATCGCTGGGGACCTACTGTTATTGCCAAATGTAGGTATGTTTTTATCAAATGTTTTAATTGTTGTTTTAATTTGTAATTGATTTAATAACTTTTTAAGAGGGGGAAGGGAGTATATTGTTTTACTGTATGGTTTTTTAATGTTGTGAACCGCCCTGATTGGATTACCAAAGGGCGGTATATAAATAATTTATTATTATTATTATTATTATTATTTTTATTATATCTATCACCTTCCGGCTCTGGTTGGACTGCAGTTCCTAGCATTCTTCAACATGGATGCTATGTTGACTAGGACTGAAGGAAGTTGCGGTGCCACCACAGCAGGAGGACCACAAACTGCCCAGCCTATTCTAAGACAGCACAGCTAGAGTGGATTTAAATTGATGCAGATGTGTTCTTACTAACCCAGTTGAAACTGAAGTTGGTGCACAGAAGGTTAAGTCACTGCTAGGGACCAGCTGCTGGAGACCACGGTTTGAGACCCACCCTGGCATCTTTACAAATATATGGATCAGCCCCTCCTGATGTTGGAATAGAACTCCCACCAGCCCCATTCAGCAGAGGGCAATGGTGAGGAATGTTGGGAGTTGCAGTTCTACAACAGCTGTAGGAGCAGACAATTCCCAGATACGAATAAAACCAACCCAGTTGCTCAAGACTGATGCTCATACATTACTTTGAAAAGGCAAATATATGACATCCCCCGCCCCCGCTTTAACGAGATAGCAGAGCTCCTGTTAATTTTCCTTCCTCAAACACGGAGCCACTCTTTTCCTCATGCAAGGTCACATTTCCTCCTCTCCCAAGTTATCTCCTTACTAGACTCTTGGTCACATATTCATCCTTCATCCAACGGTCCAGGTTGTTAAGGGCAGCATTCACCTCATTCTTTGTAAAGGAAACTTCAGAGAGTTCAGCTTCAAAAGAAGGCTGTAAAGACGAAGGGAAGAAAAAGAGAAAATGTATCAATGAGGTCTACCTCAGGCCCAAGAGCCAAAACATGCAGCAATTGCTCTGGTGCCTCTGACATGGATGGAAGTTACGGTCTCATTAGGACTTTGGCTGCACAGTCACACTCACTTTACGCAAATCCTCATGTAGGGCATGGAACAGATCACTCTTCCTCTCATCCAAGAAGCGACCCAATGCCTCCAGCTGCTCTTTCCGGTAGTCTATACAGCGTGTCCTTCCGGACAGCCATGTAGCACGTAGGCTGTCCACGAGGCCCAAGTAGGGGTTCATGCTGAGGGGAAAGAAAGGGCTCACAGAATTAAAAGGCTGCAGAAGAAGATTCCCACACACACAGATGTGGGTCAATTATGTCAATACCATCCCCCAAAGTAGGATGCCCCATAACTATATTGTTGTTGCTGTTGTTGCTGCTTCTGTTGCTTCATTTATTTATATTCCACCTTATCCCCAGCCCTGGGATAAGGCAGCTTACACAAGTTAGAAACAAATAAAAGTTCACATCATATAGAAGTTGAAATATAAGGAAATGCACAATAAGATTAAAGGCTATCAAACTGTTTCCCTTCATATCTAACATTACAAACTAAAACAGCAACACAGGAGTACAAATAGCATCTGCAACGAAATGTTGCTGTATATCCTAATCCCATAACAGGAATGCAAGGGCTACAAATCCAGACATAGTGAAATATTAAGAACAAAGGCAGTTCGTAAGCAAGAACAGAAGCTGGTGTCCACAAACTTGTCAATAAAGACCCACAAAGAAAATGAATTTATGTTTAAAAAAAAAAAAGAAGAAGAAGAACTGGAAATCCAACTACAGTTGTCCCTCCACATTTGTAGGATATGAGTATTTACAGATCTAATTAATATGTTCTCTCTAGGCGTTTGTAAGTCCTCCAGTATGGTTCTATGGTCAACTTCAGGTGACCATAGACTTGCCCTGGAGGACCTATAAATGCCTGGAGAAGTTTTTTTCCACTTTCACGGGGCTGTTGAACCCCTAATCCCAGTGAAAGTTGATGGCCGATTGTATAAACAAGCCTAACTATTAGTACTTCTATTCAAAGCTTTTGAAGTACAGTTGCACTGCCTTGTTCATGGAAATTGATGGAAGGTTTGAACGAGGATGTCATCAATTTTTCCTTCTGTCTTTTATTTTCAACCAGAGAAACTCCATTAAGGAAAAAAAATCAGAATAGCTGTATAACACTTTTTAATTGTGAGCTCCAGTAGATCTGTGTCAACAAGCACACTATGGGTAACCACATTTGATCCCAACCTTCTCTTGCTATCATTATCTGCTCCATTGCCCCATCCCCTATTGGCTTCCCTGCTTTTACAGCATTTATGACTTTGTATTTGCTTTCAAGTCAGTCCTAAACAGCCCAGAGACTTCAAAACATGTTCTTACCTGTTCCATATTTACATAATCACACTCTTGTTGTCATTCATTATTCAAAGAACCATCAACCCTTCACAGTCACAAAGGAGTCTATGATGCTAAGTATTTCATTTCATAACTATGCATCTGAAGGATGTAAACCCTTAATCCACATCTATGACTACAGCAGATGGGCATTAAGGAAAAGCAAGATAAACCCTAGTACGTGTCATTGAAGATACATATATTTATTATATTATTCATCCATACTTGAACAAGGAGCCAATGAATTTCCTTCAGGCCCTTTTGAATGGAGAAATGAAGGTATGAGGAAATGGAGAGATCAAGAGATGTAGGAAGTGACACAAGATCCTTTATAGCAATAATGTAAGACCGGTGAAGAAGCAAGCAAGTGCCAAAGGATTGATGTGGAAGAAGCTCTTCAACAAAAAGATTAGCCAGGGTGGGAAGCCTGTAGCCCTGCAGATATGTTTAAACGTCTTCTTGCTGTGTGCCTGCAAATCATTTCTGACTTATGGCCACCCTATCACAGGGGTTTCTTGGCAGAATTTGTTTAGAAGGGGTTTGCCTTTGCCTTTCTCGGGATTCAAAGCTTGGTACACTCAAACCACTAAACTATGCTGGCTCTTGTGTTTAGACTGTAACTCTCATAACTCCCATTGCTGGTAGCACATTACAAGAAACTACAATTACTGCCTTCTCTCTCTCTCTCTCTCTCTCTCTCTCTCTCTCTCTCTCTTTCTTTCTTTCTCTTTCTCTCTCTCTTTGTATGTGTATGTACCTTCAAGTCACCTGTTGACTTATGGCAACCCCATGAATTTCATAGTTTTCTTAGGCAAGAAATACTCAGAGGTGGTTTTGCCAGTCCCTTTCTCTGAAATATAGCGTAGAGCACTTGGTAAGCTCACTCTGCTTAGCTTCCAAGATTAGACAGGATCTGGTGCCTTTAGGGTATTTAGGCCCAGAGCGGACTTACTCATGGGTAAATGTATACAGTTGTCCCTTCATATTCACTGAGGTTTGGTTCCAGGACCTCCCATAGATACCAAAATCCATGAATACTCAAGTCCCATTATATGCAATGGCATAGCAAAATGGTGTCTCTTATATAAGATGGCAAAATCAAGGTTTGCTTTTGGGATTATTATTTTTTAAAGAATATTTTCAAGCCATGAATACTTAAATCCGTGGATACCAAATCCATGGATATGGAGGGACAACTGTACAAATATAGTCTAAGAGCCTAACTGCAATTAGGGTACTCTAAATCATTAATGGGCTGTGTCCTTATTGCCAAGAATAGCGGAGCCTGTAACACTTGACCTGCCCTGCTTCTTCTGACGAAGACATATGCTGTAATCCCTCTAGAAGGATGGAAACAATATCTGGAATTTGGGCCTAATTCAGACCTTGAGATCAACATATTTCCCCTATAATCCCAGGTTGTGGTTACTCAACAGGAAGCCTTTGTACCTGTCCAAAGGTGCACAGGGATCTATTATTATATTATTCCAGGGCTGAGTCCTTGCCTTGACCAACAAGCAGCAAGTACACAGATGTATGGAAGCAATGTAATATTTTGCCAATGGATCAGGTATATAGTGAGACTGGCTATCCCAAGCTAGCAGAGACACTCTCTGGCTTTTCTTCACAAATGAAGATTCAGGAAGGACTCATCCCACACAGTTAACAATTATTTGAACAGTGATTACTAAATACGAACAATAAGCTGACACTACAAGGATCTTCCTATCATGAGTTTTGGGTGGTTTTAACCAGTTGGTTTTTCATAATGTCTGTGGAATTGGAATATATTTTTGGACACATTGGAATATATATCTTATTAACATTATAGCATAGTGGTTTGAGTGTTGGACTATGACTCTGGAGACCAGGGTTCAAATCCCCCTCAGCCATGAAAACCCACTGCATGGCCTTGGGCAAATCACATACTCTCAGACTCAGAAAACCCCATGATAGGGTCTCAGGGTCACCATAAATTGGAAACAACTTAAAGGCACACACCACCACCAACAGCAGTGCTGTAATCATGGCCAAAGACAAAGGTGGTAGAGGCCATCTCAAGCAAACAGACAGTAGCCCTTTCACACTATACAGTTCTAGCACTATGATTCTAATTTATCTGCCATAGCAACATCCTGTGGATTTGCAGTTTAAGAAAGGACATTTAGAATCCTCAGCCAGGGAGCTCCTCTCATGGCTCTGACCAAACTACAAACCCCAGGTTTCCACATGATATAAATCCCAATGCACATGTCTCCATGGCAGTTAGTAGAATCATAGTGCTATAATTGCGTAGTATGGAACAAGGACCCAGTGTGCCTGAACAGATAAGCAACATCAGTCTTCTTTACTACGGAGATTATCAGATGGGAACAAAAAAGTGTTCCCATCCCGCAATCTCCTTTCCTGCCCCTCTCTTGTCCCTGTCCCAGCAGAAAAAGAAAACTTTTCACACTTACCATTAGTGGCATTGACAGGCAGCCCAGGAGTGAATGGGGCTCTAATGGAGCTCCTTTCACTTCCCAGTTTGAAATCCCGGCCCTTCTCACGAGAAGATGAGAATGCGGGAAATTCAAAAATTAAAAGCAAAATAAAAGACAAAAAGTGGCACCAAGCAAAAAAACACACTTAAAACATTACAAGTAACCTGGGTAGGGTACAAAAAGGTGTCACTTACTCTGATGTCCTGATCTCACCCAGAAGTGTTCTGGCAGAGACCTCCCATTGACACTGGCATCTCACCAGCATAATGGGGCACCTTTTCACTCGCAGGAGATTTCATGACAGAAATGGAATGGGGGATCCATTGATGGCTTAGCCCGTCAATAAAAAGCAAAACTGGCATAACAACAATCAAATGGGAGCATTATGAGAGGGGAATTACGTCATGCGAAAGGGAAGCCCTTTAACTATCTCCTGGCATCATGATGACGCCATATTTAGAGCGTCTGATAATCTCCTAGGTCTCTGGAGGCCAATCCTTGTTGCAATGTTGTGGTTAGTTCAGAGCTGGTTTAAGGAATGGGGGGGCTGCACTTTATTGTGGGGGCTCCAAATGTTTATCCCTGGTCAATGTAACCTAACCTAACCTATTCACAGTACAGGATATTCAGATTACTACTAATAATGTTTCTGCAGGAGGAGAATTACGACAGGACCCCTCACAATGATGGGGACCCCTGTGGATGCAGGTGCTGCAAGGCCATTAAACCGGCCCTGGGTTAGTTTATTTGCAGTAGGAAGACAACTGCCAATTTGAAGTATATTGGAACACATTGTTTAGTACAAGTAGAAGGAAGATAACTGACTTAGGAGAGCAGATGAGAAGGCTGAAGACAAGGAGATGGTAACTCTGCAAGACATAGAATGAGGTTCCTGTAAGTTGCCCCTTTTCACTTTCAAAATGTGTATGCATACACTATAGACTTCTGGCAGACCCTGCTAGCAAATGTTCACTCCCCCCCCCCCAAACCACAAAGACCTTGTTGCTTTAAGTAATGGTGTAAATTTAGTTTTAGAACTAGATCTTTTTTATGTGTTGCCTATGCACATTCCTTGGTGCTTTATTAATAAATTTATAATATATATATATAAATGTGTTTATGCACAATCCTAAATATACACTGGACTGACTATGTGACAAATGTTGCTGTCCTTGAGCAAGCAAGGATCACCAGCACTGAGGCCATGATATTAAGAACACAGCTGCACTGGGTAGGGCATGTTTCTAGGATGGAGGACCATCGCCTCCCCAAAATAGTACTCTACGGTGAACTCGCCACGGGTCAGCGTAAGAGGGGCGCTCCAAAAAAGCGATACAAGGACTCCCTGAAACAACATCTCAGGCTCAGCCAAATTGACCACCAACAATGGTCCGCCCTGGCCTCACATCGGGAGGCATGGAGACACACTATCCACAATGCTGCAGCCTTATTTGAGAACTCACGCCGAACAAGTCTTGAAGAGAAACGACAACGCAGAAAGAATCACAACCCGGAAACATCACCCAAGGAAACCTTCTGCTGTGCTTTCTGCAACCGGACTTGTCTATCTCGGATTGGCCTTTTTAGTCATCAGCGCGCTTGCAGAAAGCGCAGGATGAGTCCTTCCTGAATCTTCATTTGCAAAGAAAAGCCAGAGAGAGAGAGAGAGAGAGAGAGAGAGAGAGAGAGAGAGAGAGTATATATGGACAGGTTTTCTCAGAAGAAATTCATACTGAGTTCAGTGGAATTTAGTTCACAATATATTCAGAACTATATTGTGTTTAAAGTATAAAGTTCTTCTACAATTGTTATATTGGTCATCCTATGAAATAAATCATTATTATTTCCATTTGAAAGATGGGAAACTAAGCCTGAGAGAAAATTACCTCCTTTGGCCCATTTCAGTTACTTTCTAGATGAGCGGTAGGGCTGTTTCCCCTCTACCTGGGCAAGGCTCTGTGCTTTTCTTTTCTTTTTAACAACAAACCTAAATTAGGCATGAACTGCTTTCCTAAGGACAGAGATGCAGTGATGAGAGGTATCTCATATGTGCTAAATTTTTACTTGTTACATTACTATTACAGTTCAGAATTTTCAGGGTAGAAAATAGGTGGCTAGACCATCCCAAAGCAGATACAAATCAATACACTTTCCACTTGGCTTTTCCCTCTTCTACACTCCCATGAGGGCTGTGATTCTATGCAACATTTTCTAGAGCCCCACTTAATCCATCTGAACACATGGGCTAAATAGAAAAGAAGAGGCCTTTAATCATGAGAGATCCTTCCTTCCTTACCTGGATAAGGTACCATTCTGCTTGTCATCCCTTTGGCTAGGAACATCCTGGAGTCTGTGTTGTCTTGTATCCCTCTGCCTTCCAGGGATAATTTGTACACCACCACTATGGCTGCAAACCTCTGGAACCTTCAGGCGTTGTCTTACACTTTGCTGTCTTTCACATGAAGTATTCTGTGTGCCTTCGTTTTGGAGGGGAACTTCTTGGAGTCTGTGTTGTTGTATTTCCTGACCTATAGAAATTGCATTCTGTGTGCCTTCACTTTGGTTTTGAACTTCATGAACTTTGTGATGTTCTCTTACATCCCACTGTCCTGAGAATACAGTTTGCACTATTTCTCCAGCTAGAAAGAGATAAGAAAATAATTCGTGAAGTTTTAGTTATATTTTTTAACTATTGTAACCTGCCTTGAATCCCATCTTGGGAGAAAGGAAAGATATAAATCCGATAGATAGATAGATAGATAGATAGATAGATAGATAGATGTTAAGTGTGCCCTCTCTGGCTATAAGAACACTTCCAAGTTTTTCCAGATATACTCTCTACTATGGTTTTGGCTATGAATGCCAAATGATTACCTGCTCCTAGGGCAGGAGGGAGAACTGTTAACCTTTCACAAGTTTAAGGCTTCAACTTCCAGAAGCTCCAGCATGGCCAAATGTCTTTCCCACACCTGTCCCAGGGGAAGGAAGGAAGTTCTGTTCTTGAAAAGTACTCATTAGTAGATCTTAGCTTGTGTTAATGGTATGCAAAATAGTTGTAAATCCTGTGTTGAAGAGGGCAATAGCCCTTACACTGACACATTAGTACATCCTCCACCATTCACTCTTAAGAGTATGAAGAAATTAAATTACATTGTCATTGCAAAGGGTTTTCAGTACATGCTATGCTAAGATTTTTCTAAAAAGTACAAGGTACATGAGACTCATTTAAACCTCAGTGGTAAGGCTGGGAGAAACAGGGGAGGCAATATTATTAACAAGCCTTTCTCATCAGGTAATATTTGTAGCCTGTACAGGTTGGGGTAATCCCTTATCTGAAATGCTGGGGATCAGAAGTGTTTTGGATTTATTTATTTATTTTTGGATTTTGGAATACTTGTATATCTTGGAGATGGGACCCAAGTCTAAACACAAAATTTGTTTATGTTTCATCTACACTTTATACACATAGTCTGAAGGTCATTTTATGCACACTATTTTTAATAATTTTATGCATGAAACAAAGTTTGTATACATTGAACCAACAGAAAGCAAAGGAGTCACTGTCTCAGACACCCATGTAGACAATCTTGGATTTTGGAGCATTGCGTATTTCTGGATAAGGGAGACGCAACCTATACTGCTCAGTGTCTTCTCTTTATCATCAACCCAAAGCTGGACGGTATGTGTTTGGATGGCAAAATAACAGGGGTGAGAAGCAGACTACCAAGCAAATGTTAGTGTGCCTGTCAAAAGCCATGCTTCTTGTTCTCTTCCAGAAATACCATTTTTGCACCCAGAGCCAGCCCAACCATTATGAAGGAAGAGGTGGCCACCACAGCTGGCAGATGTTGGGAGGAGGGTAACAGTGAGGAGTCCTCCCCCCATGTTCCTTCTGAATTGCCAGGTCAATGAGAGCTGACACATAACTTGGTGCTTTGTCCCTCTTTTTCCTCCTCCTTATGGAGTATGGAAATACATGACTTGGCATCTGAGACTATAAATCATAAATGGGGCATGGCCATTGGCTAATTTCAGAGACTTCTGTCTTCTGTAAGACATGTTTTCTTTATACACATCAGAACTAATGTGTGCAGGACTCTTAGCAGAAGCCAAGAAACACCAGCCTGCCTGAAGAGAACAGAAAGTTGTTGGGGCCTTCATGCACCTCAAGAATCTTCTCATGAATGGGGGCTGATGTGTTTAGTAACCAAGGACATTGCCTGTACTGTGTGTCACAAGGAGATGCTGCCAGGGTCACATTTTGAGATTATTGTAATTCAACCTGCTTAAGAACTGGCCTAACTAGTCTGAGGTAACAAAGCACACAGATATGAAGGAACAGCCTGGCTAAATGAAGTGGATCCATCCCTCAGTTCTGAAACTTGTAAAGCTCAGAAATTGGTGTATTTGGTCCAGACCTTGGAAAAGTTGCTGTTTTGGAGCACAACTCCAATTCCCTAGCCCAGTGGTTCTCAAACTTTTTACATCTCTGACCCCCTTTATATCTACATGCAGGCATTGTGCCCCCCCCCCCCCGAGGCAGTGGTGGGAAGCCCTGGGTGCCAGGCATGCATTCTTCCTGCTCTGCCGCATTCAGAGAGCATGCCAGCTGCCGCCATTCCCGGCTTTGGAATGGAAAGAGCAGAAGTGCCGCAGACAAAGCAGAAAGAATGCGTTCCTGGCTCCTGGACCTTGATGCCACTGCTGCTGTAAGCCATAGGACTTGTAACTCTCCTATCTCCTCCAGAGAGCCCACCACCCAGCCACTTTGCAAGCCCAAGAATGCATACCTGGCATCCAGGGCTTGCTGCCATTTCCACTGCTGCCCTGGGACTGAAGAACATTAATAATTTAATGTCCAAAAAATTTCTTCCTCCCCCCACTTGAGCAACTATCGCCCCACCCCAAGGTTACACCCCACAGTTTGAGAACCACTGCCCTAGACAACATGGTTCCCTAACTTTGATGCTTTTTCCAAAAAAGCACTAGTCAAATTCAATGGGTTCTGGTTCGTCAGGGGCTGCTAGGCAAGCTAGCTATATGGAATCTTTATGCCCAAAGATCTTATGCCTCTAAAGATCAGGGTCTAGAGACCATTTGAGGCTGAACAAGAAGTGGCTGTCACCCCCATGTAAAGAAATTTGATTCTGGCGTTGAAACCGATCTGTCTGCATTAATCCCAAAGGGGAGCTTGGAATGTTATTTTAGAAACCTACCACATTGGCCATTATGGTCTGTATGTGTGTGAGTTTAATTAGCATGTTACCAGTGCTCATTATTTTACAAGTACAGTATTAGTACCACAATACTGTTAAAAATTTAAAAACCTAATTCTATTTTTAGAATAGGATAAATGTCAAGAATAGCAATAATAATAATAATAATAATAATCCCCAAATAAACCTTTTAATAAACATCCTCAGAATAAGTTAATAATAATAATAATAATAATATAATAAAATTTATTTTTACCCCGCCCCTCTGTTAAAACAATCGGGGCGGCTTACAAAAATTAAAATACAATACAGATAAAAATCCCTAAACACCACCCACCCCCACCTTCCCCCATAAGTTATTAGTATTAATGTTAAAACAGCTCTTAAAAACAAAAAAGACTTTCTCAGCTTTTTAGTGGCTGCTTCCAGACCACTGAACTCTTTCACAGGAGGTCTGGTTAGCTCTGCCTTTGCTCTCTTTCTCCCAACATGCTTTTGATTTTTAATCATATGGAAGAACTGTCTTTGAAAGTGGCGTGCTGTGGTTTTATGTTGTATGTTTTCAATTATGTTTCAAAGGTATTTTAAACTCTTTTTAACTATGTGCTTTTAATACAACTGTTGTTTAATTGTTCTTAACTTTTGTGACATAACATTTTAGATAAACTTTTATTTTAAATTGTTGTACCTTGGGTCCCATGGTGGGAGAAAAGTGGGGTTTAAATTGAATAAATAAATAGATAAATGACAACAAATTGTTAACCACTCGTTACACCCCCCCCCCGAAGTATTGCATTACAGGTAACATAATTCCTTATAATGCATTACTTCTGTGCTCTCTCCCAAACTATAATATTTATTTATTTATTACATTTATATCCCAGGGATTCAACACAGCTTACAATAATTAGAAAACAGCTAAAACAATTGATTAGAGAAGTTAAAAGAGAATTAAATATCAATATTATTTTTTCAAATGGTAAAAACAATTAAAATTCTTAAAACATATTTAAAATATAATTTCACTAAAAGGATAAAAAATAAAAATAGAGCACATCACAATGCATACATACTACAGCTCCATAATTCAAATTCAAAAATCTTGTGTAAACAAGAACATCTTCACCTGCTGGTGGAAAGAGAGGACAGAGGGGCCAACCAGAACTCCTGTGGAAGGGAGTTCACAGTCTCTCTACTGCACCTGCAAAGGTGGTGGAACTGATGACAGCCCTTCCCGGCAGATCTTAAAGCATTCACTGGCTTATATAATCTGCAGATCTGAATGAAGATACTAGAGATGGGTGGTTCCACCCATTCCCACCTCCATACACTTTCTGTGAGCTGCCACAGTTTTTTCGTCAGTTGCTATTGGAAGCAGAATACCAGACCAGGTAGACTTTGATCCGACTCAGTAAAACAGTTGTCATAATTAAATGTGGGACTGTTTGGATGACATAGCCATATTCCTCCTCTTACTTGACACTCTTTCCTGTTGCCATAATTGTTGCAGTTTCCCATCTCATCTGATACCAACTAGCTGCTCCCTTTTGTTTTCCTCTTATCTTCTTACCTCTGGGATGTCTCTTATGTTGTTCCCTAGACCTAGAAAACATGCCCCTCCCTCTTTGTTTACCAGTCCTCATGCACTCCAACCAACAGCAGTCTTCTAACATTTGGGACTGTGGCCTTCCTTAGGTCTGCTACCCAAGAGAAACTTTTAATTAGAGGTACTGGATGACTGAACCTGGAATTGTCTGTGTGGAAAGCAGAAAAGGGTGGCTGTTTTTGAGAGGAAAGGGGAGTGAGCACAATAAGAGAGAAAGAGCTGATTCAGAGCAACATTACAGCTGAAAGATGCATGGCTTTTCCTGCCAGCGTGGCTTTATGACTATCTGTATGATTGGGGTAGTGAATCTGCTCTGAGCTTTAATCCCCACTTTTAAGAAGTTATCAGAGATGCCAAGCCATTCTACTAGCATGGAAGCCACCAGCTGTTGCTGCTATCCAGGTACTTCAAGGAAGAGTGAGAAACTGTTTAGCCAGCAGGAATTCAAATGAGCAAGAAAGGACTTGGAATGGATCCATGCCTGATAATGTTTCTCTGTGGGGGCAGGTTCCAGGAGATTGTGTGATGCTACTTGTTTTACAGTCAATTTTCCAAGTGTAAACAACGTGAGTAATTATAGGGCTGTCATAATTTCTACATAATTTTTACAGATCACACTCCAACATTTCCCCTTAGGCTCACAGCATTTATGATGTACTGCTTGTTTTTCAGATAACTCTAATCAACTGACTTGAGAGCAAATCCAAGTGGAAGCGTTTTATGGTTGCACATGTGAACTGCCTTGGGAGGACTTTGCCCTGAAGTACGGCATAGAAATATTTGTGGGGTGGGGGGCATTAAAATGAAAGTAAATGCTGTACATAGAACACTGAAAGAGACAGCACATATATGGCATGCCAGACATCACTCAAGAGGTGTTTTTCATGACCATGTCAGCTTCTTGTGTGGGTGTTTTCCTCCTTAGGGTAGGATTCCTTAATTCAGGGTACCTTAATATCGATGGGTGTTGCTCCCATACTTCATGGCACCATCTCAAGGCAAATGTTGTGCCTTGTTTAGCAGGACCATGGCAGGTTTCATAGTGAGGGTGTTATTTCTTTATTTGTGTCTATGTGTGTTCAAGTTGCCTGTCAGCCTATGGTGACTTCATCAATTTCATAGGATTTTCTTACTCGGGTGGTTTGCCATTGCCTTCTTCTGAAATTTAGCCTCTAGCACCTGGAATTCCTTGGCAGTCTCCCATACAATTAGTAACTAGGGCTGACCCCATTCAGCTTCCAAGATCAGATGGGTTCTGGTGCCTTCAGGGTATTTAGGCCGATCATTTCTTCATTTGGGAGCACCCTACAGGCTAACTCATCTGTTAGTCTTTAAGGTCCCACCAGACTTTCTGTTGTTTTCATTGTGACAAAATAAAATTCCTGTATTTTATTTATCAGGGCAGTTTTGCCACTTTGTTTTACACCACACAAGGGTGTTTTCCGTTATTAAAGCGCTTGTGTTTTGGTTGAAATACACACATTAAGTTCTCCAATTGTATTAAGCATGTAATGCACTACACTACCATTTCAAAATTCATTACATAAGAAATTCATCCTTTAAATTTCAAGTATTAGTACATAGTACTAGTAGTATGTAGTATTAGTCTTTAAAGTGCCTCAAGAAAAGATACTTTGTTGAATCTTAAAAGTGTGGGAGTATTAGCATCCTGGTAACAAACAACCACCTTATACTGAGACAGATTAATTTTTAACCAAGTGATAAATATACCACACCTAAGACCTCAAAGACTGACAAAATTATTATGCCATAAGCTTTCTTGGACTACTGATATGTATTGGTTAATTTGGGTTTTTGTTACATATTCAAACTGTGAATAAACTGCAGATGGAAAATATTAAATTAGTGCAGATGTTAATTCATTATATTTTATATTAAACACTTAATGTCTGTCCACTTGTATATTTTTATTTTATATTTGCAAACATGTGTGTAGGTAAGTGAATGAGAGAGAAAAAGAGAGCAAGATCTAACAGAATTGAAATTACTAGGTGATACAGTATTATACAGCATGACTGCAGTCAGTTTCAGAGCTCGATTTGTAAATGCTTAGCAGAATTTACCAGTGTTTTGTATGGATTTGTATTTAACATTAGTCATAATCTAACATTCTACTGATGTTTTGTTGACATTGCAGGTTGAGTCACCCTTATCTGAAATGCTTTGGGATGGCCCTCGTGGTCTCTTCCAACTCTGCAATTCTATGATTCTATGTATTGTATAATAAGAGGTATTTTGGAATATTTTGGATTTTGGAATACTTGCATATACACAATAAAGTATCTTGGAGATGGGGCCAAAGTCTAAACATGAAATTCGTTAGCTGTTTGGGCTAGAAGTCAACCTTAAGAAAACGGAAGTTCTCTACCAGCCTATACCACAGGATGAACATCACCATCCCCACATTGCCGTCGGCAAATCTGTGCTTAAGTCCATTCAGCAGTTCATCTACCTGGGAAGCATCATCTCCTCAGATGCCAAGATTGACAAAGAGATCGATCACAGATTAGCAAAGGCATATAGCGCATTTGGAAGACTTTACAAAAGAGTCTGGAGTAATAAACACCTGAGGCGAAGCATAAAAATCAGTGTGTATAGAGCCATTGTACTGTCTATTCTCCTTTATGGGTCTGAAACATGGGTCACTTTTCGCCACCACTTACGACTCCTTGAATGCTTTCATCAGCACTGTATACGCACAATCCTAAATATACACTGGACTGACTATGTGATGAATGTTGCTGTCCTTGAGCAAGCAGGGATCACCAGCATTGAAGCCATGATACTGATAGGGCACATTTCTAGGATGGAGGACCATCGCCTCCCAAAAATAGTACTCTATGGTGAACTCGCCACAGGTCAGCATAAGAGGGGCGCTCCAAAAAAATGATACAAGGGCTCCCTGAAACAACATCTCAGGCTCGGCCAAACTGATCACCAACAATGGTCCGCCCTGGCCTCACATCAGGAGGCATTGAGATGCACTATCCACAATGCTGCAGCCTTATTTGAGAACTCACGCCAAACAAGTCTTGAAGAGAAACAACAATGCAGAAAGAATCACAACCCGGAAACATCACCCAAGGAGGCCTTCTGCTGTGCTTTCTGCAACCGGACTTGTTTATCTCGGGTTGGCCTTTTTAGTTATCAGCGCGCTTGCAGAAAGCACGGTATGAGTCCTTCCTGAATCTTCGTTTGCGAAGAAAAGCCAGAGAGGGAGAGATACCCTATACACTAGCCTGAAGGTAATTTTATACACAATATTTTAAATAATTTTGTGCATGAAACAAAGTTTGTTTTTGAACAATCAGAAAACATAAAACATAAATGCCCTGTCATGTTGGCCCTTTTAAAAAAGTTATGAATTTTGGAATGTTTTGAATTTTGGAATTCCAGATAAGGGAGACTCAACCTGTACCTCATATTACTGAATTACTGTTGACCAGGACAATAAAATATCTGCTTAGTCCAAGTTCAGAATTTTAAAATATGTAATTGAAATTGGTAGATATGAAATTGTTGCAAGTTTGTTTGAAAGTAAACAACACTGCCAATACCTACAAGCAAAAATGTGTTTTTATTCTGGCAGATGCAAAGGAACAAATGTATAACAATTATAATTTCTCCCCTAAAATACAAGCAAGTAGCAATTTGGTTCTTTCCCAAACATTGCTCCTATTTTAAAGAGAAACATGTGCACTTATTGGAAATAAATAATTCCTTATCTGGAAGAATCAATATATGCATGTGTACTTATCTGCATGTATGGTGTGCCTGGGTATTGGTTCTGAGAAGAACATGACAACCATTAGCCATGGAGTGTCCCATCTATATCCGTTTTCTGAATGCCCATATCAAAGATGGGCTGCTTTCTGGTTTTGCCTATGTCAAAAATTGAATCTTTCATTTTGGATCATTATATTTCTTAAGCCCAGTTTATATCCTTCCTGTTAACTGTGAGGAATTCTTCAAAGTGGCTGACAAATGTGAAGTCAAAAATTGTGGGTTTTTTATACTGTATCTGACAAGTCAGCTAGCCAGCATAAGAAGAAGGGAAATGTCTGGGAATTAGAGTTAGGAGATTATCAGATGCTCTAAAAATGGCGTTATCACGATGCCAGGAGATCTCTAAAGGGCTTCCCTTTCACATGACGTCGTTCCCCTCTTGTTATGTTCCCATGCTGCTGCCATTCCATGTATGAGTGAAAAGGTGCCTGTTTCGCTGGCGCAATCCCCGCATCAACGGGAGGTCTGTGCCAGAATAGTTCCTGGTGAGATCAGGACATCCAGGTAAGTGATACACTTTTTTGTACCCTTCCTGGGTTGCTTGTAAAGTTTTAAGTGTGTTTAGGTGCTTAGTTTAACTTTTTGACATGTGTTTTGCTTTTTATTTTTGAATTTCCAGCACTCTTGTCTTCTTGTGAGAACAGCTGGGATTTCAATCCAGGAAGTGAAAGGAGCTTCTTTAGAACTCTGTTCACTCCTGGGCAGCCATGAAAATGTGAAAAAGGTAGGTCTGAAACTTTAAGTTATTATTCTGTGACAGGGACAGGAGAGGGGCAGGAGAGGAGATTGCGGGATAGGAATGCTTTTTTTGTTCCCGTCTGATACTGAGACCTGGCTGGGAGATGCCAGCACTGCAACATGGGCACAGGCTCTCCGGTCGGGTATATGGTCAGCAAGCAGATAAGGGAAACTAGACGGGGGTCGGTGTGGCCTTGGATCATAGAAACAACTTAAGCTTGACCAGGAAGCCTATCCGGAAAACAGCTTGCACTGAGTGCATGTACCTTAGCCTGAAAACCAGGGATAGTGTCGGGATTCTGTTGGTATACCGGCCACCCTGTTGCTTAACGGACTCCTAACCGAGCTGACCCAGCTGATCTCTGAGTTGTTGTTGGAGTCACCCAGACTTTTGGTTTTGGGTGACTTCAACATTCCACTTGAGACCAGCGTGTTGAATCTAACCAGTGTGGCTCAGGAGTTCGTGGAAACCATGACAAACATGGGCCTATCCCAATTGGTTGACGGACCCACACATTGTGCAGGTCATACCCTCGATGCAATCTTCAGTACGGAACAGGAATATCCGTGGGCGGAGGTTACAAAAACCTCTGCATTGTCATGGACGGATCACTTCCTGGTCAAGATGGAACTAAGAGCCACTGTCTGCCCCTCCAGGGGTGGTGGACCCATCAGAATGGTCCGGCCTTGAAGGCTAATGGAACCAATTGGTTTCCAGAAAGCCCTAGAGGGTTTAATGGTTGGTAACGCCAGTGATTCTGTCGAGGCTTTGGTCAGCATCTGAAACACTGATCTTACCAAGGCTATTGACACAATCGCTCCCAAGCGTCCTTTCCAGCCCGCCTCTAATCATAAGCCCTGGTACACAGAGGGGCTTAGGAGGATGAAGTGAACTGGACAACGGCTAGAGTGCAAGTGGCGGAAGACTCGACTCTTATCCGACAGAACTAGCCATAGGAAGCATGTTGATTCCTATCGGGAGGTAATACGTGCAGCACAGAGATCCTTCTGCTCTGCACGTATTGCATCTGCAGAGTCCCGTCCAGCAGAGTTGTTTAAGGTGATGGGTGAGCTGACGCAGGCTCCTCCTGCACCAAATCCCCTAACCCGACAACAGCTTGCTGTGATGCATTTAACATCCACTTTGCAGATAAAATCTCTCGGATAAGAGCTGACGTGGACACCAATGTTCTGACAGAATCCATAGATGAGGCATCCAGCAACTCTGTTGATAGCATTTTACTGGATCAGTTTCAATTGGTGAGTACTGATGACATGGACAAGCTCCTTGAAAGAGTGAGGAAGACGACTTGCCCTCTTGATCCTTGTCCATCTTGGCTGGTCGTCCGGGGGGGGGGGACGTGTTGAGAGTATTCCTACAGGACACAATCAATGCGTCCTTCAGGGAAGGTATCGTACCATCTTGTTTAAAGGAGGTGGCAGTTAAGCCACTCCTGAAAAAAACCTTACCTGGACCCCCTGGACAGGAACAATTACAGACCAGTGTCCTTGCTACCTTTTTTAAGCAAGGTGATCGAGAGGGCAGTTGCTTCCCAACTCCAAGCTGTCTTGGATGAAACCGATTATCTTGATCCATTTCAAACCGGCTTCAGGACAGGATATGGAGTTGAGACTGCCATGGTTGCTCTAACCGATGACCTCCGCCTGAGCATCGACAGGGATGGTGTGACCCTGCTGGTGCTCTTGGACCTCTCAGCAGCCTTTGACACTATAGATCATTCCATCCTCTTGGGTCGCCTGAGAGAGTTAGGAATTGGAGGCACTGCTCTGCTGTGGTTCCGTTCCTTTCTCTTGGGCAGATCCCAGGGGGTGAGGCTCCGGGACAGTTGCTCTTCCAGAACTGAGCTTAATTGTGGTGCCCCTCAGGGTGCCATCCTGTCCCATTGCTATTTAACATTTATATGAAGCCGCTGGGAGAGGTCATCCGGAGGCATGGAGCTCGGTGTCATCAGTACACTGATGACACTCAGATATATTTCTCCATGACCAGATCATCGGCTCAGACTTCAGATGGTGTCTCTCCTCTCAATGACTGTCTTAGAGCAGTAATGGATTGGATGAGGAAAAACAGAATGAGACTAAATCCAGACAAAATGGAGGTACTGACAGTCACAGGCCCGAAACCAGGTCTGGGAATACAACTTCCAGTCCTGGGTGGACTCACACTCTCCTCTAAGGACTGTGTTCGCAGTCTGGGGGTACTCCTAGATTTGTCGCTTCACATGACTAGTCAGGTGAGTGCGATGGTCAGGAGTGTGTGTTATCAGCTTCGGCTGATACGCCAGCTGCGCCCTTACCGGGATACAAGGGATCTGGAAACTGTGATACATGCTTTGGTAACCTCACGTTTGGATTACTGTAATGCACTCTACATGGGGCTACCCTTGCACCTAACCCGGAAACTTCAACTGGTACAAAATACAGCAGCCAGGTTAATTACGGGTACATCTAGGAGAGAGCATATAACACCTGTGCTTAAATCTCTGCACTGGCTGCCGATCAGTTTCCGGGCACAGTACAAGGTGTTGGTTTTAACCTTTAAAGCCCTACATGGCTTGGGTCCATCTTATCTCCGGGGCAACCTCATCCCATATGATTCCTCCTCGTGCACTTCGGTCCTCTGGGAGGAACCTGCTGCAGCCTATGAAAACTAGGCTGTCGCAGACCTCCCAGAGGGCCTTCTCTTCTATGACTCCCAGACTTTGGGCAGTGGTTAAATGCCAGTACTGCAAGCCACCACGTCACAAGTTCAATTCCAGCCGGCTCCAAGGTTCACTCAGCCTTCCATCTTTTCGTAGGTCGGTAAATTGAGTACCCAGCTTGTGGGGGGCAATTAGCTAACACACATTGGAAACTGTTTAATGCAGTGTAGATGTGTAAATAGCTATTGCTTAAAACAATTTGTAAGCCGCCCTGATAGCCTTGTGGCTGAAGAGCGGGGTATAAATAAATAAATAAATAAATAAAAGCGCTAAAGACTGATCTCTTCCAGCAGGCCTTCCCGGAATAACTTCCTGGCTCAAGTGGAGCTGATTGCTTACCCGCCCCCTTGCCGCCGTTGCCTTTATTTATTTATTTATTTATTTATTGTATTTTATCTTTGTTTTAATTCTCTATTAGTTTAATTAAGTTTTAAGGGGTGGGAGGGTTAGGATTGGGAAGGGTTGTTTTAACTTGCTGTTGTTTTAATCTTGCTGTACGCCACCCTGGTTGCCGAGCAGAGGGGCAGGTTAAAAATAAAAAATTATTATTATTATTATGATAATCTCTAAGTGTATCTTAAACAGAAACAGGGTTAGATTTAAAATTGTATTTATAAATTAATTTTGATTGCTAAATGAAGTGAACATTGGCTGTTTTGGGTACTCAGGTGAACATTGGCTATTTCATGTACTCAAGTAATCATCACCCAGGTTGGCCCTTAATTTTGCTGACGGACTACTCTGAGGAGAGAATGGACTTGGGAAAGGGCCAAAGCCATGTTCTCCACTTCAAATTATTTCTACAACTCCTGAAACAGGTGGGAACTTGGTACATCAGCACTTATATTAAGTTTCATTGCTTCAGTGTTAAAAGACAACCCTATATCTGTAACATAAAAACAATGTCTGAGAACAACAAAACATAAAGCTAATCAGTTGGCATACTGTCAGTCTTTAAAAACACATCCATCAGCCCATTAGGAACATCTTGACCAGGCATGAAAGGGGTGATAGCACTGGGACCAAGCAGTTTATACCCTTACTTGCAAGAGTGTACTTAAGGCCAGGGGGCCACAACTGAGAAGGTCCTCTCCCTTCTCATTGGTTTCTGAACATCTCTCAGTGGAAACACTGGAAGGGAAGCTACCTCAAAATCAATAAGCAGATGCCTTTGCATCTTGATATATTCTTGTGTTTGTGCCTTATGTAAAGACACCCCTACTACCCTCTATCATCATTGTCAATTAGACTATGACACTGACAGTTTCTTTAAACCACCCTGGATAATTTTTAATTTGAAGGGAGGAATACAATTTGTTTACACTGCCATTGACACCACACTTTTTGGATGGCTTGTTGTCTCTGTATTTCCTGGCAACGATGACCAAAGCATGGCCAAAAGCCTTTAGAATGTACTTAGCTATTCAGTTGAGTCCACCCATAAGGATCAGGCCTCGCAAAAAGATCCCCATGTTTGTTGGATCCTACGGGAATGTTCCTTATTCCCATTTTATAGATGAAAATCTCAAGATGAAATACTGTAATGTACAACAGCTTGCAGTGAACTCCAACGGATGAAGCAGGGACTGGAACCCTGTGTCTCTCTGATCAGATCACATACACAACCAGTTGCTTTTCTTTGATTCGTTCAGTACACAACACCCAGACAGCTGCTGCCTATATTCATTCTTATGCCCATATGAATCTCTTAGCATATAAACAGTCAGAATTGTTTAGAAGAAGACCCTCTTGGCAGCTCCCCTTGCCAGCTAGTCTCCTCAAGCTGTGGTTGGGTTGGGATTAGCATCCACCAATAAAGAAAAAGCACTGTGGAAATCTTACTTTTTGAACTATAATTTCCAGAATCCTCCAGCCAGCTGAGGATTCTGGGAATTGTAGTCCAAAAAGTAGCCAGTACACCAGGCTGTCTAAGCAAGCCACATATCCTCTATCCTGCTCTTTTGGTTTGGTACCTCTTTCCATTGCTGCAGTTGTATTCCGCCTCAGCCTGTCCTTCTGCTGCCTCTTTACGTCTGGCTGTCTCTTTGTGTAACTGGTGGGAGGAAGTCTCAGGCACTTTATTTCTTTGGTAACTGCCTTGGATGCTTTGACTCAGCACATTGTTCTTGCTTTGTCTTCCCTGCATTACCTGCCTGGCAATGGTGATTGGGTGCTGGCCAAAGCCACCTAGCAACTGATTGGGTCTAGAAGGTGAGGTGGAGCCGCTGCCAAAACCACAAGGATAAGAAGTCAGTATTGAGTGCAAAGGATATGACTGGGAGGGTATGGTAATGCATGCAAGGCACGTGCAGAAGCTGAGCTGTCCTTATGGAAGTGGGTGGAAAGAAGCCAAGGAAGATCATGGAAATCAGGGAGAACAAGAAGACCCTAGTATAATGGGAACCCCTTTTGGAGGGGGGGGCACGCTAGCTGTGGGATTCTGAGAGTTGTGGTCCAAAAAAAGTATATTCCTCCTACTCAAGCTTAGAATATTATTTTTCTTTGCAGGACAAACTTGAAGAATGTGAACAGATAAGGACAAATCTTCTCCTGCTCTTCCCAGGCAGTTTCCTTCATACAGTTCTGCAAATGACAGTGTTCCCCCTTCAGTGGGCCACTGGATTGGAAGTTTCTCATAGTGCTCTTCAAAATGTCACTCCCCTCATGAGCCCCAGGGGAGGGGGAACATTCTCAAGCAGATACTCCCTCTGGCATGTAGAGAGTCTTGGATTATCATTATTAGTTTTGAAACATTGGAATGAGCTATGGCTTTGAACTATCACACTTCAAACCATCATAATACTGCACATGATACAGGAATCCTGCTTGCACAATCTCCCTCTATCACCAGACTTCTGAATGTAATTAACTTGTTGGGAAAGGTGTGTAATGAGAGCAGGAGAGGGGAGGTTGGCATGGAGGGGGAGAAGTCTTCATCATCTTGAAGAACACTTGTAATTGAGTCTTCTGTGCTGGGGGGGTATAGGCAGGCAGAAAAGTATTGAGACATTTACTGTGTACAGTGACAGTCCACACATGAAACCACAGGAATCTGTGTTATGGTTTTTTCCAGCAATATGTGAGTGCTTGAATATCATAGGATGGGTCTGGTGCCACCATCCAAGAGTATCTCCAAATTGCAGGGTGATGGTTGTTATTCGAAGAGGTGGGGTGCTTTAGAGCCCCACATGTGATGCCAAAAACTGTTAATATTTAGGGGAATTATTAGTAGCTCAAATAGAAAGTTATGAGAGGTGGTTAGCTTTGGAACCTTTTCACCTATGTATATCAGTACTAACTGCAGAGAACTCCAGGTTGAAGTGAATAAAAAAAATTTATTGGAAATAACATAAAAAACAATCACACATGCAACACACACTCACAAGAACTACACAAGGCTATCAAAGAGTTAAGGCAGAAAGGTTGGATAGAGGAATAGATTCAGGAAATAAGGTAATAGGGAAATAAAATAGCAAGTAGTCAGACCAAAGTTTGAAGGTGGCACTGGAAGTTCTGATCTGGGGGGCACCGACAGAGAGAGTGGCCAGTCTTGTCCACAGTGGCACACCTTGCCATTGTTTGGGGCTAATATTTATACCCTATTTCATATCCAAAGGGGGTATTTCAGCTTAGGACAAAGCTGAGATGGGTTTCCTACTGAATAAACAAAGGAAATGGAAACTTAGCTGATTCCTATTAATGGTTGGGAGATAAGAATTGATGAGTTTATGACAACCTCGCATTAAAAGACAGGAGGGAGTTCCAAGGGATATTTCCTGGGAATTTGGGTTGTGTAGGTCATTTGATTGTTGATTGTTGTAGGTCACTTGATTGTAATGCCAAAATCTCTATTGTTATCTGGGGGAATTAGTAGCTCAAACGGACGCCTGCAAGAAGGTAAATTCAGGGATCTTTTCACCTATGTCAGTACTAACTGTAGAAAGCACACCAGTAAAAGTGAAAAAGTATTTTTTTAAAAATTGGAATAACATGAACGAACTCACATATACAACATACGTGCCTAAGAACCGTACAAGGCTATAGCAGAGTAAGAACATTTTCAGATATGTCTTACCATGCTACAAGCTTCTGGGAGAGCTTCGGCGCTGCTGCGTGGCAGGGACTCCATTTCGGACAACGCCGTCCCTCTGGCGAAATCGTCCGTGTCACTTCCGTGTAGGATTGGAGCCGGCCACGCCATATTTTATTCACAGACAACTTTCATGAATAAAATCTGGCAAAATATGGTGCGGCCGGCTCCGATCCTACATGGAAGCGACACTGACAATTTCGCCAGAGGGACAGCGTCATCTGAAATGGAGTCCTTGCTGTGCAGCAGCGCCAAAGCTCTCCTGGAAGCTTGTAGCGCAGTAAGATGTGTCTGAAAATGTCGTAAGACAGAAAGATAAGACAGAGGGGGCGATTCAGGAATATAGGGTGATAGTTAGCAGTTTTGGAGAGAAGAGCTTCATGCAGCAAAGATACTCAGACATCTGAGGGTGGCACAGGAGGTTTTGATCTGGGGAGCAAAGAGCAAATGAATGGCTGGGTTCGTCCACCTTGGCACACCTTACTATTGTCAGGCACACCTTGCTATTGTCAGAGGACTAATATTTATGCCCTATTTCATATCCTGAAGAGTATTCTAGTTATGACAAAGCCTGTATGGCTTTCTCATGGGGTAGACAAAGGAAACCAAAACTCAACTGATTGCTTTAATTGCTGGAAGATAGAAATTGATGGGTTTGCGACAACCTTGCAAGGTTGGACAGGAGGGGGTATAGGAAGGACTTCCATAGGAATAGATTTGGGAATGGTCACTTAATGGTTTGACTGAATCATTGTCAAGATGCCCAGGCTGGAAGAAAGGATCTGAACAGACCTCCTGAATGACCGTGTTTACTAAGGGGCTTCCACACAATCCTAATTTGGGCTTTCCTGTCATCATATTTCTAAGACACACCCCAAGTCATTGTGACCCCCAACTGACCTTTGGTTTGCCCCAGCCAACCTGACCCCGAAAAGTGTCCAATATTTCCAATTATGAGATACCATGGGGAGGGGGTAGTAGGGCATGCTAACAGTCTGTCCAAATCATCACTCTACATTTCAATAGCATTTGGGGGGAAAGCAGTCAACTTCTTTTTTATCCTGAAGGCTAAAGTTTAAGGTGCAAGATGCAACACATCTCAGTTTGTTCCGACAGACATCCATACAAGCAATACTTTTTTGTTTGGCTTAATCATTGCCCTCTTCTGCAATTGTTTTCTAGTCTTTGCCCAATTAAAATAGCTGTCTGTAATAAGCATACAACACACACACATACACACACACACACAGTTCACCATATGTAGATACTGTTGCATAATTTTACAAAGAGCTTAAATCATAAAATGATGCCAAGATAAACAATATCTTCTAATAGCACAGAGTTGACTCACAGTGTTGTAAATATGGATCTGAACAATTCCTATGCTTTTTATAAGCATCAAGCTCTAGCTCAGTTGGCACTGGGGAACCATTCCCAAAAGACACCTTATCACCTGAGGAGCTCCTCCATAAAGTATGGAGAAAATGCTTTCAGATCTCCCAACTACCCAGCCCAGCTCAGTGTCTTTTATGTACGGTACCAGCATACCTCAATTAACAAAGCCTCCCTATTCTTTCTAGTTTATATCTGTCTCTTGTACCAAATTTTCTGTTAAAGAAATAATACCCAGGAACAGATCAACTTTGTTAACTGAGGTGTACCTGTAATAATTTCTTGGTACAATTCCCCCCCCCCCACTACAATTGCAATAAAGGTACCTTAAATCAACAGATAATCCAGTAGCTACTTTACAGCAGTAGGAAATGTGGAAATGTATTGTATGGCCTGAATAATTCACCATGTCCCAGTCTAATGGCTGAAATAAAGAAGTGAAATGTTGTCTTTGGTATTCCCAAATGTTAATTCTTGATGAAATAAACTTGGAAGACAAGGTTTTAATAATTGTTGATTAAGAGGAGGCAATAAGTACTCCTGTCATTACTGTCTTTTGTGTGTACATTTGCTTTTTAATACAGGTATCCATTTTATGGATTTATTTATTTTTTGTAAATCCAGTTTTTTTACATTTCACAGTCAATAACATCAGTCTTATCTTATGTGCTCTAATAAACAAGAAGCCTTCACAAATGTTAACAGAATCCTTATAGAAAGGACAACCAATAAATCAATCTTTCAGTGAAAATGAACGTGCAATTTAAGCATTTTACATCCAATAAATATCAGACACTGATAAACATTGTAGGAATTTAGTGCTTTGATCTGAACAAAATGACGACTGTTGTGCTAGTGCTCATTAGGGTGGCCACAGACACTCCCCTCCCACAACACCATGTTTGAAAAGTATCAGTCATGACCAGCAAAAAAAAAACCCTGTCACCACAGCAAGAACAGCTTCTGCTTGCCCTCTTCTCCATTATAGGGCATGAGCCACTGTTCCTACCTGCAGAGAGTAAAAGGATCCCACCATTCTCCATGGTGGTGTCCTATGCTCATGGATGTTCCAGTACTCCTTGTACCCAACACTTTTTTAAGTAAGTTGAGTAGACTGGCATTCCTTCTCTTCATTCACATAGTGTGCCACTTCTTTGCTTGCCTGTGCAGGGTATTCTGTAGGTTCAAATGTTTAGTTGTGGCTGCAGAATTATATTTTCTGGTAAGTTTTTGGTTATGCAGGTAAGTAGGTCTGTGTGTAAATGATTGGCTGTAGATGAGTGCCTATCATTCATACTCTCCTCAGCTTTTAGAAGAGGTATAGGCAGAAACGTGACCTAGAAATGTTCACATGGTATATAATATTAATCTTTAATATTTAACTTATAAAATGAACACCATTAATTAACCAATACTTTTCATATCAGTATCGGTATAATATAATATAATAATTAATATAAAATATTCCCCTACTTTCCCTTGTGAAGACTATGAAAAATGCTATCCAGTTACTTCTTGTCAGATCCTGTTAGCCAGGTTGGAAGAAAGGGAGCAGAATAGCAATTGTATGTCAGTAACGTTTTTTGGGGTCAGTCTTTTGTGTTCATTCACGTCCAGGCATGCATGTGGGATATGGTAGATGTTTTTGCATGGTGGTGAGTCAGTTCCATGTTTGAGGAGGTCCAATGCGAAATGTCCTCAGGTGGGCTCTCATACTCTCCAACTGGAAGCACCTTCTTCTGGAAGAAAAGAGGGAAGAGCTTCACAATGTCTTTTGAACTGTAGCACTCAGAGCAGCAATGAGGAATTGATATATTAACATAACTAGCTTCTATCAAGTTATATAAATTCTTGACAGCTTTGTTTGGCAGCATTCTGATAACATCAGACCAAGAAGATCATATCCTGCTCCTGTAATGTAAGGCACAATCCCTAAACCGTTTGTCATATGTTAACCTCAGCTGGTTAGCTGTAACCTCTTGCCCATCTTAGTTGAGAGCCCGTAGAAGCTGCTCAGAGTTCTAAGGGAATTTTACAAGACCCTCTTAGGGTCCTTTCACACTATGTAGTTATACTGCTATGATTCCACTTTAACTGCCATAGCAGCATCCTATGGAATCCTAGGATCTGCAGTCTAGGGAAGCACTAAAGTTTTCTGGTGCCGAATATCTCTTCCCTAAAATGCAAATCCCAGATTTACATAGGATGCACCCATGGCAGTTAAAGTGGAATCATAGCACTGTCTGTAACTGTGAAATGTGAAATGACTCCAATTGCTTGCTTGCTTGTTTGTTCGTTCGTTCCTGCCTGCCTGCCATCATCCAGGCAGATAAAAAAATCAAAATACAGTTGTCCCTCCGTATCCACGGATTTGGTATCCATGGATTTAAGTATTTATGGCATGAAAATATTCTTAAAAAATAATAATCCAAAAAGCAAACCTTGATTTTGCATATTATATAAGGGACACCATTTTGCTATGCCATTGCATATAATGGGGCTTGAGTATTCATTCACAGATTATGGTATCTACGGGGGATCCTGGAACCAACCCCCAGCAAATATGAAGGGACAACTGTAGAGTGCTTTAATCTGAGGTATTTTCCAATTCCAGTTACCAGACTTCCAGCATATTGCTGGGATACAAAAATGCCCTATGTCCACAGGAGTGTTTCTGAGTACAACATTAAGGGTATTTCACATTACCGAACACCCAGAGGCAGGAAACAAATGCACACATGGTAGGACATTTGTTTTGAGTGGCTGACAGACCACATTTTCTACATCCCCCAAAATAACCACACAAATACAATCAATTTCTTGGGACAATTTTTGTCCCAGACTTTTTGTGTGTATGTACCTTCAAGTCACCAGTTATATTAACCCCATGAATTTCATAGGGTTTTCTTGGGTAAGAAATACTCAGAGCTGGTTTTGCCAGTTTCTTCTACTGAAATATACCCTATAGTACCTGGTATTCATTGGCGATCTCCCATCTAAATACTAACAAGAGCTTACTCTGCTTAACTTCCAAGATCAGACAGGATCTGGTGCCCTTGGGGTTACCTTTTTGGTCTGCTTAAATACATTTTGCTGGTAGTTGTTTGAAATTTGTGGAAATTATTTATAATTCTTCAAATGATTTATTTAATGCCTACCTTGTAGGTCTAGATCTGGGTGAGTTCTGTAGCAAAATCTGGGTGAATAAATGTGCTCTCCTGCCTGTAGGAAGTTAAAAATATTTATATCTTGCCTGTTTCCCAGTCAGTTCTAGCTAGGGGACAACAAATACATATTTAACAATAACAACAACAAAAAAAATCCCTCTATTCTTGTGTGCCTTCAAGTCATTTCCGACTTATAGAGACCCTAAAGTAAACCTATCATGGGGTTTTCTTGGCAAGATTTGTTCAGAGGGAATTTGCCTTTCCCTTCGTCTAAGGCTGAGAGAGTGTGACTTGCCCAAGAACACCCAGTGGGGTTCCATGGCCAAGTGGGGATTTGAACCTTGGTCTCCCAGAGTCCTAGTGCAATGCTCAAACCACTACCCCGGACTGGCTCTCTATACGATCTGAAGAGAAACCAGAGTTTCTCTTCTCATAACAGAAACAATCCCTCTGAGTCTATAGCCTATAAATAAAAGCAGTAGCAAAATCATAATCCTCATGCTAGAGTGGTTATGGTTGTTGATGAAGATATGAGATGGGTTTCCACTGAAAGAAGTAGATACACATTTCATTTTTTAATAGATTTTATATGGCTAGAGCACGTATAGCTATTTTTAGCTATTAATTTTTAGAGTTATTTCCTTGGGAAAGATCCTATATCACTGCCACTAAAATTAAGTTATGTAATTGTGCAGCACAAGAGTTCTGCACATTACTGAGTGAGCACGCATATGCATAATGAGTCAAGGGATTAAATATTAGAGAGATAAACATCCTGTCTTCAGTCACATCCCTTCACAAAAATCTATCTTTTTATTCTTTTTTTTTTCTGCAACAAGGTAATAACATTACATGGCTCTACTGTATATCTCTCCCAGATAATTAATGGAATCATTTCCCTTGGAAATGATAAAGAAATGATAAAGAAAAGGTAGCGTTGCAAGATGCCACATGCGTGTTCCAGTTCTGATCATATAATTAATGTTGACAGGTCAAGAATCCATGGCCACCTGGTCCTCCGTCACTACTACTGCTGAAAGATTGTTAATGAGACAAGAAGTAACTATTTAATTGTTGCTGAGCATGACTCAGTGTGCAACCTGGAAAAGATAAATTATCTGAAACAGAGAAGGTACTGCAGTTTGGCCTGGAACATGTATGGCAGCTCACTGGGGCTTGAGGTTAACCTCATCCTGAGGAATAAAATGGTTAATTGTATTCCAGCTCTGAGGGCTCACCTATCTGGGCCAGAATACACTGGCTTCCCACTGGTGTGTTCCGCCAGCGGATCTGGCCCATTCCTTCCCCATTACTGGCATGAAATGGACTGGAGCCAGGCAAGCATGCCAGCCCAGCCACCACCATCCTCCCTCCATGTTGCACTCTCTGGAAGCAGGCCCACAGCACATGATCAAGGCCCTCTGCATGTGAGCAGCCTTAGTCACATGTTGCAGGCCCCCTTCCTGGCTATGGAAGAGCAAGGCAAGAAGCAGCTGGAGTGATGGGCCAGCCTGCTGGAATGGGCTCCTGTGGTCATGTGGGGCCTGATCCGTTTTTTGTCAGCTGGAATGGATTTTACTAGGTATATATATTTTAAATGCTGTAACAAGTCCTGTCCCATCTTCCCTCCCTCTTAGCCCTGTCTTTGCCCCAGGGGTAGTGAGTACTGCCCAGGGGCAGAATGGGGCAAAAGCCCTGCGGCATCAGAACTGCAGGGCTCAAAGACAGGGCCAAGATGAGGTAAATAGCCTGTATAGACAAGTCCAAAATTGTTCAAAGCATGTTTCAACTCCTTTCTTCAGTCCTCATAATCAAGTCATTGTTATTCCTATTTTGCACCTAACAAATGAAGCTGTCTCATACCTGGCACTCTCTGACATCAATATTTCCCCTTGCCTCTCCTTCCTCACATGCATTGTAACCCAAAGCACCTGTGAGAAATTGATGTTTGAGGTAAATTTTTACAAGAAGAAGGAGCCAAGTTTTTCATATAAAAATTATGCTTTTTACCCCATGATATGTATGGGCCAGTGACTGTTTACCTCACAATTTCAGAAGGTAAATGGAAGAAGGGGTAATATATCAGGGGTGCATAAACTATA
Organism: Gambelia wislizenii; assembly: GCA_030847615.1. NCBI lineage: Eukaryota > Metazoa > Chordata > Lepidosauria > Squamata > Crotaphytidae > Gambelia > Gambelia wislizenii. Next base: position 337,333,455 of record JAUMIR010000001.1, on the reverse strand, counting down.
CCTCAGTGACAAGTGCTGATCCAGGGCTTTAAAAAAAATAACCCTGGAAGCTGTATTGCATGGCTTGGGCCCTTTCACACAACACATTGTTAGCATGATGATTCCAATTTGCCTGCCATTTCAACATTCTATGGAATCCCAGGGGTTGTATTTGGAGAAGAACCAGAGCTCTCTGGCTGAGAATTCTAAGTACCATGCCTGAAACTACAAGTCCCGGGATTCCATAGGATATTGCCATGGCAATTAAAATGGAATCACAGCACAATACTTGCGCATTGTGAAATTAGATGACATTCTCCCTTAATACAAGACTTCAGAAGGCTACTTGTGGTTACTTGCCACCAGGAAGGGAAATATATCCTGGATGCTTCCAGGTGCATTTTTAATTGTGCAGTCACACTGTTGCATAAAATGTTATGAGGTCTGTCTATTAAATAATGACAAATCAGGGAGAACTGATTGTGAACACTTGAGTGGTGACCTTGAACATGTCTGAACCTGCATGACAAACATCGATACTTTCAGCCATTCTGTTAATTGTCAGTCATCATTTAAATCAGCTGTGTTCCCTGTTGTGTGCCGGAAAAATGCCAAGTTTAAAAGTCGAACAACATATCAATTTGAATTTTTTAGTAAAATTGAACAAAACACCCACAGAATCTTTTCAAATGTTTACTGAGGTCTACGGGGAAGACTGCATGTCTCATGCACATGTGTTTGAGTGGCACAAAAGATTCAGAGGAGGACGTGAGAATGTGGAAGATGATGAACAACCTGGACAACCTTCCACTTCAAGAACTGAAGAAATTGTGGGGGAAATCAGCCAGATAGTTTGAGGAGACTGGCAACTCAGTGTCCGCATGATAGCTGAAGCCATGAACATTGACAAAGATTCTGCGTGGAAAATTTTGCATGAGGATCTCAACATGAGAAAGGTTTGTGCCAAGATGGCCCCTAGGGTTCTCACACCAGAGCAAAAAGAGTGCCGTAAGGTAATTTGCACTGACATTCTGTAGCAACTTGAGGTGGACCCAAACCTTTTTCAAAAAATCATTACTTTTGATGAAACCTGGATCTTCCAGTATGGTCCTGAGACAAAATGACAGTCAATGCACTGGAAAACACCATCATCACCAAGAATGAAAAAAGCAAGTCCACATTCAAAGCCATGCTCATTGTTTTTTGACATCAAGGACTTAATTTTGGCAGAATGAATTCCAGAAGGCAGAACAGTGAACCATCATTATTATAAGGAAATTTTGATAAAGCTGAGAGAAAGAGTCAGAAAAAAATGGTCAGAATTATGGAAAGATGGTTTCATTCTTCATCAAGACAATGTGCCTGCTCACAGAACACTTTTTCTTTGAAGCAGTTACTACACTTGAACATCCTCCACATTCACCAGATTTGGCACCATGAGACTTTTTTCTTTTCCCTAAAGTAAAATCGCTGCTTAAAGGAACACTTTTTGAGACAACTGATGCAGTAAAGAAGAAAATGGCAGATGTGTTGACACAGGCTGACAGAAACTCATCAGCTACACACCTTCGACCAGTGAAAAACAAGACTGCATAGGTGTGTGTGTGTGAACTGCGAGTATATTGAAGGGGACAAGCATTAGAATTGTCATACATATGAATAAAGATGGGTTATTGTATCAGTCTCGTTATTTAATAGACAGACCTAAAGGGAAATGGTTTGGAAATGATGGGATAGTTTCTGATAGAGCAGAAACATCTATGCTGCTACTAAAAAGATAGTAGAACATTTGTTTTCCTGACTGATAGCTGGACTTCTTGCCAAGGCCACCTGGCCAGGGAAGATATTTTTTCCAGGTGGAGATAGCACTTGTCAACACACTTTCACACCAGTCCCCATCACAGCAGTGATTCCTATATGCAGGGCTAAATCTGGTTGCTGTGGTTGCAAAAAATCTATTTAAGGTTACATGTGGGTATTTAGGTATCTGTGAACAGTGAATCTATGATTAAAGTGTCAATGGGAGTGTTGTCTCTTGCAGAAAGGTGGGGGGATGCAAAATTGAAAAAGGCAAAAAATCATCATCAACACCAAGCATCTGATTTAAGGTAACAATCATATTATTGGCCCACAACTTCAGTAAAAATGGTTCCTTACCAGTTTTCAAATCTGGATTCCCCCATTAAGTCAATTTGGCATGAGTGTAAGGCTCAAATTGCAGTTGATGAGACACTATTTGCCACACAGTTCTAACTGCTGAGATTATTGGCAAAATATTGCCCTTGTTGATAAAATGAGAACCAAGTACTGTCCATTTGAACAGAGGTGCCAGAAATGAAGACTCTAAAGGCTAATTGCTTACTTTAAGTGGATATGTCCAAATGCCTCATTGTATGTAAGAAGATCTGGAAGGCCCTACTCTTCCGCTTTGATTGGAATCCCTATTCTTCCTCTTTGATTGGAATTTGAATCCTTTTAATTGAAATTCTAGATGAACCCACCAAAAAAAATCTCCTGAACAATGTGTTTACTTTTTGAAAATACTTGCAAGGTATAAGTAGAGGAATTCAATGAACAGCATAAATAATTTTAGGTAAAACTCATCTTAGGTAAGACTCATCTTTAAGCCCACCCATCCCTCTAAATCTTGTGTGATATCTTTATCAGCTTAGTTATATTAAGATTAATCATCTGAGATAAGTTCCTAGGGATAATTATACCGAAGTAAGCAATAGAATTTGTGCAATATTGAAACCGCCATGCTTTAAATACACTAGAGTCTGTCTTGTCTCCCACTGGCAGTATTTCTGACTTTGACCAGTTAACTGAACACCTAGGGCCCGTCTAAATGGTGAAAATACCCCTCATGGAATTCGCTGGGAATCCTACCTGTCTAAACAGGATCCAGCAACAATCCACACTATTTGGAAGGAGGGGGGCCCAAAACAGCAAAAACAATGTGGTAAAAGAATTCACAGATTTCTCCGTACTCTTTCAAAAACCATGAGGGAGGTGCGCATTCCTGCTCATTTGGACTATCGAACAGCAGGATATCCGAAGGGAAGCACAAAGCTGATTGGCCGGGTGAGAGGAAGGGCGGGGCTTGCTAGCAGGGCAAGCGCCCACTGCCGCCATGTTGGATTTTCACCTTAGCGGTCACTAGCTAAGGCAATAAAAAGGATCAATATTTTCTGTTTTGCTTTCTTATAAAATTGGAGAATCGCTCTATTGCACTAGTGCACCTTGGAATGACTTTTTTTTAAAAGAACCGGCAGCAGTGAAGAACTAACACAAGTAAATCACTCATGGCCACCATGAGGAATGCGAGGCTTATGGGGGCTTCTGAGGCCAGAAAAACTGTTTAGACATGTCACTGCTGTTGCAAGGTGCCAATACTACAAGGTATTTTAGATTTTTTTTCCCCTTGTGTAGATGGGTCGCTAGATATTTACCAAATATCTAGCCACTGCATCAAAGCAGGGATAGAATGCTGGGACTTTGAAATAAACCCTGACTGTGTAAAAATGGCAGACAGATCCTCCACACCCCTCTTCTAGTTCCTATGCTCCTGGCATCTGTGGCTGGGGAAAAGACAAAAGCCCCTATGCAGTAAGCCACTGGAAGCTGTTTTCTTCAGTGTGTGTGTGTGTGCATGCATTTTGTTAACAGATCCTGGTCCTTCCCTTTGGCTATTTCAAGAAAGAGTATTTCCTTCCATTTGGCCAAATTGATCACTAACAATGGTCCGCCCTGGCCTCACATCAGGAGGCATGGAGACGCACTATCCACAATGCTGCAGCCTTATTTGAGAACTCACGCCGAACAAGTCTTGAAGAGAAACGACAACGCAGAAAGAACCACAACCCGGAAACATCACCCAAGGAGACCTTCTGCTGTGCTTTTTGCAACCGGACTTGTCTATCTCAGATTGGCCTTTTTAGTCATCAGCACGCTTGCAGAAAGCGTGGGATGAGTCCTTCCTGAATCTTCGTTTGCGAAGAAAAGCCAGAGAGAGAGAAAGAGAGAGATTTCCTTCCATGGTGGGATGATGGTGGTCTCAAACATTTACCCCAATGAGGAAGTCTGCACATGGCCAGACATTCTACTGAGAGCACTCAGGGTGTGGGGTAGGTGTGACACCTCCTTCCCTCTCCCCTCCGCACCTTCCTTCCTTCCTTCCTTCCTTCCTTCCTTCCTTCCTTCCTTTGTGTGTTGAACATTGGTCCCAGATCATTCCTGTGACTGGCAGTATAGAATCCTTAGTCAGGAAGCTCCTCTGGTGCCTCTTGACCAAACTACAGGCCCCAGGATTCCATAGGACACAGCAATTGCAGTCAAAGTGAAACCATAGTGCTACATCATTGCCTTGTGAAAGGTCCTTCAAACTCTAGCCTGTTGGGATGACAGGAAGCTGGCTGTGTTTGTTTGCCTAGACTACCAGGGCTGAGGGAGTGACAATAGCATGAGAATCTTTTACTCTGTGTGTGTGCACACATGCACCTGTGCATTGTGATGGATGGGTGTGTCCCCAGGGTGTAACTCCATCATCATGAGTTAATTTGGCTCCCTCCCTGTGCATTCGCCCAACTGTCCCAACTTTGCAGAGATGGTCCTGATTAATCCTCCGCTGTCCCACTTTTCCTCTTTTTAAAATGCCCTGTTTCTCTCTCCTCCCCCTTTCCCCCTTTGCATTCTTACTTCAGTTGTTGCAAACTGAGTTCAAAATGCAAAAGTAGGTTGTTCTGAATTAACTCAGAGGTTTACTACATGGGGTTTTGTTGCGCTATCCATTAGTCATGATAACGCATGATTGCATGAATGAGTTCTTCCTGATCGCACGACGCAACCTCCCTTTTGTTGCTGGTTCAGCTGTGGGGTGTCTTTGTAGCACTCTTTCATTCACGGCAAATTCCCATGAATGAAATCAGTAGCGCTGTGAAACCACCATATTTTCTTGTGCAGTAATATCACTGCGCCATCGGAGAATAACACGTGACAGAGTGGGCGTGTATTGGGCTGTCCTCCAGTTTTCGCCTGTGTTTACCTATCCGTCTTCATCCCATTCTGACTTCCAGCTTATCAGAAGAGCTCACCAGTGCCCCTTGGCTACTCCCCCTGCTTTCCCAGAGTTTATTTGGATTCAAAACTCAGCCTCGGCTGTTGCAGGGCAGACTTAAAATGTATATTTTTATTTAAAACAAACACAGGGGAGAGGGTTGTATATGGTTTTTTTTTCAGGGGCGGAGGGGTTGTGATTTGGCATGTGGGGAGGGGGTAGCGGTGAGTCTGCCTGGCACCGTTGCAGGGATGAGTATTTTTATGTAATGCTTGGACCCTGTAGAGTTGATGAGCAAAAAAAATCTATATCTGGAGCTTTTTGCAGCCAGAAGTGGGAGAGAAAACCTTTCGTTTTTGCAGGGAGAATTTCTCAAAACCTTTCTTCCTTCTGCTATGTTTTAAACTGAGGTTTGTTTGTTTGTTTGTTTTTTACAAAATAAATAAATCAGGAACTTGACTTCTGACCCCTCTCTTTCTCAGCTTTCCCACGTGGCTTTACTCAAAAGTAAGCCCCCTTGAGCCCGGCAGAGTTTACTCTCTGGTAAGTTATGGCTAGGCACACTCCAGTGCTTTTCCTACCGGTTGGGGTTAACTGGTTTATGTCCTCTTGAAATTACAAAGAAAAAAATTGCAAGTATTTGTCAATCAATCAATGAATCACCCCCCCCCACCTTGACATTTTGTCTGTGGGTTTGCACCTCGGAAGTAAGTACCTACTGGGTTCAGTAGAGGCTTACTCCTGAGGAAGGGAGAGAAACTCCTTGCTTTTCTGCTGTGGAGGGAGGCCCCGATCCACTTTGGAAACAGAGAATCTGCAGCCTGCTGGGTGCAAAGTGGAGAATGGTTTTACAGAAATGTTCAAAGTTGCATTTTTGCGATACCGCACAGTTGCTTAGCATAATGTTTCTTAATTAAAAGGGGAGCATGTGCTGTTGAAAAACAGTATTTTCATACAGTTGTAGGAACGGAATTTTGAGCAGCATGTGATAGGCTATGCTTCCCTCAAGCAATACTGTACAGTATATCCATTGCCTTCTAAAGCGAAACAATCACTTCTAACAACCCTAGTGTGGTAAACCTCTCAGTGGAGATGGGAGAGAAAAGGAGGGGGAGCCTTTCCTAATAGGCTCCGGCAAAAGGAAAAAGTAACAGCCTCTGCTAGCATATGTATTCCTCATTAACAATTTTGCCATCTTAATCATACTTCTCAAAGTTAACCAAATTGTTACTTTTCAGTTACCACCATGTGATATTCCTCCTCTGCTATTTAGTGATGCTATACCCCTACAATGGAGAGCTAGCGTAATGTATTGGTTTGAGTGTAGGACTGAGGCCAAATCCACACTATACAAATAATCCAGATTGAAATTGGATTATTTGCCATGGCTCCTTCCTATTGAATTCTGGGATCTGTAGTTTTACAAGGACTTTAGCCTTCTCTGCCCAAGAGTGCTGGTGCCTCACCAAAATAAAATAAAACTCCCAGGATTCCATAGGAAAGAGCCATGGCAAATAATCCAATTTCAATCTAGATTATTTGGAGGATTTCAAGAGATCAGGGTTCAAATCTTCCCTCAGACATGGAAACCCACTGGGTGAACTTCAGCAAGTCAAACTCTCTTTTAGCCTCAGAAAAAGGCAATGGCAAACTCCCTCTGAACAAATCTTGCCAAGATAACCCCATGATAGGTTCACCTTAGGGTCACCATAAGTCAGAAACAACAAATGGCAACACACACACACACACAAATAAATAAATAAAAGTTATCCTTCATTAACTTACAACACTAATGTAATGTAGATATACTTCAGAAAGGGAATTGCTTACTAGGAAATATATATATTTACTAGGAAATATATATATATGTGATGACTGCATCTCGGAGGTCTGATGGCAGTTCCCCTTTTTCCCAGCAATTCACAAGGAGTTAGTGGAATTTATTGTGGAGTACATGACCTCCGTGTTTCCAAACTTCAGGTGGGATTCCATCAATCCCAGCTGCCTTGCCGTTTTTCATCTGCTGTATGGCCTTAAGGGTCTCTTCCAAAGTGGGAGCTATGTCCAATTCATTTTTCATTGGTTTTTGTATCATATGTTGGATAGCTGAGCCTTGGACTACTCGGCTGGTGCTAAAGAGACTTTGAAAATGTTCAGCCCAACGATTCAGGATGGAGGCTTTATCAGTAATTAATGTTTGACCATCTGTACTGTATAAGGAGCTTTGGACCTGATAAGTAGGTCCAAACACTGCTTTAAGAGCTTCATAAAATCCTCTATGATCACCCAGATCTGCACAGCATTGTGTCTTTTCTGCTATATTGATCCACCACTTGTTCTGCATGTCTCGGAGTTTTTGTTGTAGTTTACTACATGTGAGGTGGAAAGCTGCTTTTCTTACATGGCAGGTTGGCTGGGCGAGGTATGCCTGGTGAGCAGCTCTCTTCTTTGCCAACAGCTCCTGGATCTCTTGGTTGTTTTCATCAAACCAGTCTTGATTTTTCTTGTGGGAGAACCCGAGGGATTCTTCTGCAGACTGGAGGATACTGTTTTTGATATGTTGCCAAAGCACTGTAGGAGAAGGATCTGTAGGATGGTCTTCAAGTTTCATTTGTAGATTTGCCTGGAAGTTGTCTCTCATGGTAGCTTGTTGAAGATTGTTGACTTGGAGTCTCTTCTTTAAGATGCCACCCCTCTTAGGTTTGAACTTAAGATGAAGATTTAGTTTACATCTGACGAGGCGATGATCTGTTTGGCATTCTGCTTGGACATCACGAATGTCTCTCTGACAGACTAGAACATAGTCAATGAGCTGCCAATGTTTGGATCGAGGATGCATCCAGGTTGTCTTCAAGCTATCTTTCTGCTGAAAGATTGTGTTTGTAATAGTCAGCTGTTGTTCTGCACAGAACTCTAGCAGGAGGCGTCCGTTATCATTGCAATTTCCAACACCATGCTTGCCTAAGACACCTTTCCAGGCTTCGGAGTTCTTTCCTACTCTGGCATTGAAGTCACCAAGGATAATAATTTTATCTTCTACAGGGACTTTTTGTATGAGTTGGCGTAGGTCTGTGTAGAATTTGTCTTTCTCTACAGGGTCGGCTTGCATAGTTGGGGCATATATACTAAAGAGAACAACATGTGGGAGGCGTAAGGAAATAATGCGATCAGAGTGTCCTGTTGGCAAGGTTTCAAGTTTGGAGGCAATGGAGTTTTTAATCATAAAGCCTACTCCTGAAAGATGTTTTTCGGGTTTGGGTTTGCCAGACCTTCTCCCTGAAAGCCAATGTGGCTTCAGAGCCAATAGGAGTACTACAGACATGGTATTTGCCCTTAGACAACTGCAAGAAAAATGTAGGGAGCAGAACAAGGGTCTCTATGTAACATTTGTCGACCTCACCAAAGCCTTCGACACTGTAAGCAGAAAAGGTCTGTGGCAGATCCTGGAAAGACTAGGATGTCCCCCCAAATTCCTTAAAATGATTATCTTGCTACACGAGGGCCAGCGTGGTCAAGTCAGATATGGCGATGCTCTTCCAGAGCCCTTTCTAATAACTAATGGAGTGAAGCAAGGTTGTGTTCTTGCACCAATTTTATTTACAATCTTCTTTAGCACGATGCTCCAAAGGGCTATGGCAGAGCTTGAAGAAGATGACGGCATCTATATACGTTACCGTACTGATGGTAGCTTGTTTAACTTAAGCCGTCTGAGGGCTCCCACTAAGACTCTAAACTATCTAGTCTGTGAGCTGCTCTTTGCCGATGATGCTGCCCTTGTTGCCCACGCAGAAGCAGCTCTGCAGTGCCTAACGTCCTGCTTTGCAACAGCTGCAGAGCTGTTTGGGCTAGAAGTCAACCTGAAGAAAACAGAAGTTCTTTACCAGCCTGCACCACAGGACGAACACCACCATCCCCACATTGCCGTCGGCAAATCTGTGCTCAAGTCCGTTCAGCAGTTCACCTACCTGGGAAGCATCATCTCCTCAGATGCCAAGACTGACAAAGAGATCGATCACAGATTAGCAAAGGCATATAGTGCATTTGGAAGACTTCACAAAAGAGTCTGGAACAATAAACACCTGAGGCAAAGCACAAAAATCACTGTGTATAGAGCTATCGTACTGTCTATCCTCCTTTATGGATCTGAAACATGGGTCACCTATCGCCACCACCTACGACTCCTCGAGCGCTTTCATCAGCGCTGTCTACGCACAATCCTAAATATACACTGGACTGACTATGTGACGAATGTTGCTGTCCTTGAGCAAGCAGGGATCACCAGCATTGAGGCCATGATATTGAGAACGCAGCTGCGCTGGGCAGGGCACATTTCTAGGATGGAGGACCATCGCCTCCCAAAAATAGTACTCTACAGTGAACTCACCATGGGTCAGCGTAAGAGGGGTGCTCCAAAAAAGCGATACAAAGACTCCCTGAAACAACATCTCAGGCTCGGCCAAATTGATCACCAACAGTGGTCCGCCCTGGCCTCACATCGGGAGGCATGGAGACGCACTATCCACAATGCTGCAGCCTTATTTGAGAACTCACGACGAACAAGTCTTGAAGAGAAACGACAACGCAGAAAGAATCACAACCCAAAAACATCACCCGAGGAAACCTTCTGCTGTGCTTTTTGCAACCGGACTTGTTTATCTCGGATTGGCCTTTTTAGTCATCAGCGCGCTTGCAGAAAGCGTGGGATGAGTCCTTCCTGAATCTTCGTTTGTGAAGAAAAGCCATATATATATATATATATATATATATATATAAAAATAACTAGTTACTCCCAAGTTCAGACAGAGGGGCACACTGTGCATGTACACTTTTGTTCATGCTACCAGGAAATACCTCCTGGGAACTCATTGTTGCCCTCTGGGACAGGGAGGGGATGGCAAAGGGAGGCAAATCTGGGCCTCTAGGAGTCATGCTCTGTGGTGACTTCTTTGCCCCAATAATCCTTTTTCACCAAGAAAAGGGCCTGGCCATTTGTACCTGACAGAATTACAAGGAAGAGTGGTCTCTTCTAACTCTATGATTCTATGGTCTCCCTCATGAAATTTGACTGACTCCCACACTGTATTACACTAAACAAATACATCCACATGTATTTTCCTTGAAAACATTTTTTTTTAAATTTAGAGTTCAAATTCTTTTGGGGGGTTGTTTTAGTGTTGGCTTGATAAGTAATTTGATCCTGAAATAAAATACATCTCATGTGGCTTTCACATGATCTCTTTGTCTCTCTTTCAATTCATGATGACACAGACATAAATCATGAACAGACAGAATGTTCATGAACATTCCATAAGATGACAGCCATTTGGCCAATGACAGAGGAGAGGCTCACAGAGACAAAACAATCAATTACTGAAATCATTGCCACTGTCATCATTGTTGTCACCTATCAGAAACACTGACATCATACTTATTTCCATAGTCCTATAGCTAATGAACAATGTAACTATGTGACTTCCGCTTTTTATCAAACATCTCCAGTGATACCATCATATACTTTCACATTAATTGTTTTAACCACACAGCACAAACACACACATTGGTAGCTAAAACACACAGCAACCTCCCTTCACGGGCAGGTGCTGGTGGCCTATTAATAAATATGAGTATGCTGCCATCACATAAAAATGCATATTAATTCACACCCACTTGAACATTATCATAATTTCCCAGTTACACAGCACTATTATTAGACTGCCAATACATGCAATTCTATAATGAGTCATGAGTCAGGACATCCTGCGAAGATTGTTTAAGACTGCTAATATAATACCTACCATTCCATCGCCAAAAGACCACTTCAGGTGCAGGATCTAGGGTTCCCAGGTTTTAAAAGAGACCCTAAATTTGGGGGGGGGGGCACAAAACAGAAAACCAGTCAAGATTCACCATATACAAAATACTGTACAGCCTCAAAAATTGACTATTGCTGCACCAATCTAAACTGCTGTGGTCAGAACTATATGCAAAATCCTATTTGATCTCAGGGACCCTCCCTTCAAATTGCTGGTCCGATCGGATGCCAGATAGCAGTGTCCACCAAGAAAAAAGCCTGCTGCTGGTTCCTTTCCCTTCTGCATAATGGATGGAAAGAATAAACTCACTGTGGCTGCATTCCAGTCTCCCATCTAGGGACTCTCTGGACCTGGTACCGATTCATGTTACACAATTACAAGGCCACATTCCCCTTTAACAGTCATGGCATCATCCCATGGAATCCTGGGATTTGTAGTTTATGGAGGGGCATTTAGAAATCTCACCCAGAGAGCTGCTCTGGTGCCTCTGACCAGAACTACAAACTCCAGGACAGAACCATGGCACTTAAAGAAGAATAACAGCACTATAATTATGTATTGTGAATGGCCCCTGTTTATGTGGAACCAGACATGTTCAGGCTGATATAACTTTAGGAGCTCATGCCCTATTTGAAGGATGAGGGCAAAGCATAAGTTCCTGTCAGCTGGTTCACTGGTGGCTACCAGAAACCAAGTCCTGCTCAGGTACCAGAGCCATTTTCTGGAAAAACTACCCTTATTTGTGTCCTTATGAGACAGCATGGTATACTGGGTTGAGCGTTGTACTATAATTCTGGAGACAAGGATGTATTTATTTATTTATAAGTTATTTATACCCCACTCTTCAGCCACAGGGCTATCAGAGCGGCTTACAAATTGTTTTTTTTTTTTTAAGCTATAGCAATTTACACATCTACGCTGCATTAAGCAGTTTCCAATGTGTGTTAGGGTTTGAATCCCTGCTCAACCATGGAAACCTACTGAGTGACCTTGGGCAAGTCACACTCTCTCAGCCTCAGAGGAAGGCAATGGCAAACCCCCTTTGAACAAATATTTCCAAGAAAATCCTGTGATAGGTTTGCTTTAGGGTCACCATAAGTCAGAAACAACTTGAAGGCACACAACAACATTTTTAAAAATATATACATATATTTATTAAATTTTAAAACATACAAAGAGTTTCACTACAACCAATCAACATACATAAACAAAACAAAAAAGAAGAAAAAAGGCCAAAAAGGAAAAGGGGGGGGGGAAGCATACACAATGCCTAAATAACTTTTAAACTAAACTAACTACAAAAAACTAAGTGACTAATTACAAACTAACTTAAACTAAAACACTAAACTAACTAAAACATAAAAGAATTCTGACTCCCCCTCCAAACTGTAATGTAAAATATAAGATAAAACCTTATTTATAAAAATTATCTTATTCTTTCATTGTAGTCTTATTCAGCTCGCGAGAGTTACTAATAATCAAACCCACAAATTGTTACACAATTGACTGTCTTATTGCTCAAGAACTCCATGAACAGTTTTCAATCTTTCAGAAAATCTTCAATCAATTTGTTCTTTAGGGTCCACATTAACCTAGCAACTTGGGTAAGATATGCTGCAACCTTGACCACCCAGTCTTCCACGCTTGGTGCTTTGGTCTGTTTCCATGTTTGGGCAAAAAGTATTCTTGCCACTGTTATCATATATTGAAGAACTACAGTCGGCCCTCCACATTTGTGGACTTAACTTTTGCAGATTTGATTATTCACGGATTATTTGCTGCCAGCTCCTCTGCTTCCCTATACCATTTTTAATAGGGATTGCACGCCTCCCAAGACTGAGGGCCAGTCTAGACGAGGGAATAAAATGTGAATAGGGGTGCAGAAACGCCAGTTTGCAGCAGCTGTCATCTGTCTCAACGATTTTTTGGCAAAATCACTGGTGTGCAAAGCTCTGCATGTTTCCTATTCACACAGAGGCATGCCAATCAAGATGGCGGCCACAAGTGAATTACTTGCAATTTTGTACTCCCCAACTTGCCAACTTTGCCAAACAATTAAAAAAAACTAACTCCAAGGTGTGGAAGAGTGATCTTCTGCTTAAATAATAAAAAAACAAGGAAAGAAAGCCTGTATCATCATCTCAGTGCACAATTGCTATGGTGAAAATCCAACATGGCGGTTCCGTGATCTGCCGTTTTACCAAGCTCCACCCCTGTGCACATCTGACCAATCAGCTGTCCTCTTCAGCAATATGATACAATGTGATTCAGTTGTCCTAACAGGCAAAGGTGTGCATTTCTGTCGAGGTTTTTTAAAAACTCGGGAAAAGTCCCGGAGGCTTCTGCCATGAGCTTTCCCTGACTTTTGCTTCCCCTCCCTCTGAAAAGGATGGAATGCTGTGGGATCCCATTTGGACACATGGGATTCTCCACAGATTCTAAGAGGGTTTTTTTTTTCACCATCTGGACTACCCCGAGAGAGACAGGAAACATGTGGCAAGGCTTGTAAGTCTCTATTTAAAATGATGTAGGGTGGTGGTCGCAAGCCCTGCCAGCCACCCACTTCTGTCTTGCTTAGAAGGGCAATCCTAATTTAATAAATATAATTTTAAAAAATATATATTTAGTAAATTTTAAAACATACACCAATTGAACTTTTTATGTGTGCTAAATATTGTTTGGGGATCCTAGAGATATTTGCATTTTCTCCACTTTTGTGCCGGTCCTGAGCCCCTAACCCCAGCAAATGCGGAGGGCAATATTTGTTATCCAATTCCTTACTGATAATACCCAACAAAAACATTTCTGGTGATATTGTAAATTGTACCCTTAGAATGTTCTGAATTTGCTTATGAAGCTTAGACCAATAATTTTTCACCTTTTTCCCCCCGTATAATTTTTATTTAACAGATTTAAATTTACATCGATAAATACATTGTTCATCCAGCTTTCACATACAGTTCCTTCTATTTCTTCTTCCAATACTTCCTTCTTTATACATTAGTTTAAATAAATAGTTCCTCATCATTCTTTTCAATTCTTACATACATTTGTAAGACTTCCCCTCTGGCACTCTCCAGTTTGGAAATTACGTCAAACTTCTCCCTTGATTCACTTCCATACTATCTTACAATATCTCATGTATTTTAGGTATTATTCCTAATTTTAGATATCTTCATTCTTAAGAAAAGGAACAGAAAAAGCAAAAATATCACTCTATTCCTCTTTCTTTCTCTTCTCCTTCCTTTTATTTCACCCTTATCTATTTTTCCTTATTTATTCCAATACATTCCATTATCATCTATATAGTAACCTTTCAGTTCCACGAAGCAAATCAAATGTTTGTGCATTTCTCTATTTAATTATATTTATATCTAATTTATATCTACACAAACATCTATGAACGTTTACCTGTTACTCTACATTATTTATCAGTCTCTTTTCACTACCTCCTACCTCTTTTAACTCCCTCCTGATTCTACAATATGCCCAGCTATATACTCTTCTTTTCCTTTCAAATAATCCATCAACTGTTTCCACCCTTATGAAAATGATTTATCCCATTTATTTTCAAGAATATAGGTAAGTTTATCCATTTCCACCACTTCAATAAATTTCCCTAACCATTCATTCCTCTTCTGTTGGGAGTATCCTCTTTTCTCCAGTATCTGGCGTAAACAATTCTAGCAACAGCACACATGTGCCACAATAATCTCTTTGTACCCTTGCTTTTGTTTATCATATTCGAATTTTCGTAGATACCCAACAAAAAAATTTCTGGCAAAAAATCGACTTCTCTTTTAAGAATTTTTTGTATTCTGGATCTAATCATGTTCCAATATTTTTTTTGCTTTTTTGCATCTCCACCACATGTGAAATATGCTACCCTTCTCCTCTCCACATTTCCAGCATTTATTGGAAATTCCTTTTGCCATTTTCGCTATTCTCCCAGGGGAAAGATACCACCTTGTCATCACCTTCAAAGCGTTTTCCTGCAGGCTATTAGATCTCCAAAATTTCTCTATTCTATACCAGGCTGATTCCCAACCTTCAAAATCTATATTATGACCTGTATCAATATCCCACTTTATCATATAATCTTTTGTTGGCTCCTTTTCCATTTAAGTATCAATTGGTATATTATAGACAACAGGTGTGCATCCCCCTTCTCCAGAATTTGTTCAAAATTTGATTTTGATATATCAATACCTCCTCCTATTAGATCTTTTTAAAATCTTTCCTTTATTTGAAGGTATGTTATTACCTTCTGCATTTAGTTGTTGGCAAACTTTTAAATTATAGTTTCCATTTGTACCCCTGACGAGATCTTTATAAGTAAGCCAATTTGTTTCATTTCTCAAACTTCTTATAGATAAAACTTCCCCTGGTGATACACAACTTGGTAATTTCCTGAACAAGTGTATTTTGTATTTGGACCAAATTCTGTAAAGTGAATTCCGTATAGGATGATAAGTACATTGTCTCTGTGCTTTAACTTTTTGGTACCAAAGGAATGCGTGCCATCCAAAATTTAGCTCGTCGCCTTCCAGCAATAAAAGTCTTGATTTTTCCAGAGTGATCCATGGTTTCAACCACATCAAGCAACTTGCTTCGTAATAGAGTTTCAAGTCCGGGACTCCAAAGCCCCCTCTGTTTCTTGTCTCAGTCAGCAATTTAAATCCTGTTTTCAGTTTCTTCCCCAACCACAGTAGATTAGATAAATCTTTGTTGCATTCTTTAAGCCATTTTGTGGGGATTGAAACCGGTATCATTTGAAACAAAAAAAGGATCTTCGGAAGGATACCCATTTTAATTAAAGACATCCTCCCCATCAAAGACAAGTCTAGTTTCTTCCACGTTTCAATCTTATTTTTAATGTGGGACCATAGTAAGCTACAATTATTCTGAAAGAGTTGCAATTTTTCACCTTCTTACATGTCCACAGGTGAAAAAAAGAACCTTCTTGAAATACCAACAGACATCTTTGACAACTTATTTGAGGTTAAATACTATCTATACATCATCTTATACATATTTTCCCTCAAATTATTACACAAAGTACATTTTATATCGTTGGGCCCCATTTTCTTCCATACATCCATTTGCACGTTATGATCAACTTCAAGAGAGATTTTGTATACTTTTAAAATTACATGACCATCATTCTGTATAAATGTGTTGTTCCCCACCTTGATTCATGAGGAGAGGCAGGTAAGAAATAAATATTATTATTATTGTCGTTATCATTATCATCATTCGTATACAGTGCTAAATATATTCCATTTTCTCCAGACTCTTTTAACAGTTCTTTCTTATCTTGCTTAAATCTCTATTCCTTAATTCCTTTGCTAGAACTTTTATCCAAATGAGGGTCTACAACTGAATTCTAATCTCCCATAGAGATCACATTTTGTACATCTAATTCCAATATCTTTTAAAATACATTTTTGTAAAATGTTGACTTTAATTATTTGGGGAATAGTTACCTAACAAATGCATAGTCTTTCATTAAAAATGATAACAATTGTGTTCTTACACAAATTACAACAGGATAAGATTAGTGTGCTGCTTAGGATGCTTTGAAACACTTTATTAGGGCTTATTTCCTGATTAGGGCAGCAGGAATTTTTAGGAAGCCAAGTCCAGAATTTACATATTGATTATTTATTTAACAGTATGTATAGATCATTTTTCTGCCCAACAAGGCCTTGGAAATGATATACAATGATGCTGCTGTTTAAAAACAGAAGAAAGCAAAATATTTTAAAAACAGACCCCATAACAATTTAAAAGCCCAAAGCCTGCCAAAACAATACAGTTTTAACTGCCTGTTGGAAGCTCACAATGCCATTTTGCAATTTTATACTGAGTCATCAGTCATTACACGACAGAAGGTTTATCAAAAGGTTTATGAAAGATGAGTCTGGAGTGAGCCACAGACTTGGGATCCACATTTCACACAGAATCAAGTCTACCAACCTTAGAGGGACACCGAAGAAAATATGGATGTTAGTGATGTTCTGTCCTTTGGAAACTAGGAGCCACAGGAGGGAGTTCTGAAATCTTAACTGGAGGCCAGGGCTACAACATGTAAATGTGTCTCATTTGTCAGAAGCCTTGGGGAGGTGTAGTTTGCTGGCAAAGATTTTCGACAAACTGAGCTAATCCAATGTTGTCCAAAGGCTCCCTGTCTTCCACGTGTCCTTGAGCAAGCAGGGATCGCCAGCATTGAGACCATGATGTTGAGAACACAGCTGCGCTGGGCAGGGCACATTTCTAGGATGGAGGACCATTGCCTACCCAAAATAGTACTCTATGGAGAACTTGCCATGGGTCAGCGTAAGAGGGGCGCTACAAAAAAGCAATACAAGGACTCCCTGAAACAACATCTCAGGCTCAGCCAAATTGATCACCAACAATGGTCCGCCCTGGCCTCACATTGGGAAGCATGGAGACGTACTATCCACAATGCTGCAGCCTTATTTGAGAACTCACACCGACCAAGTCTTGAAGAGAAGTGACAACACAGAAAGAATCACAGCCCGGAAACATCACCCAAGGAGACCTTCTGCTGTGCTTTCTGCAGCCGGACTTGTTTATCTCGGATTGGCCTTTTTAGTTATCAGCGCGCTTGCAGAAAGCGTGGGATGAGTCCTTCCTGAATCTTCATTTGCGAAGAAAAGCCAGAGAGAGAGATAATGTCACTCACCAGCTCTTCCCCTTTACCTCCAAACATTTAGGAAGGGTAGAAGATGATGGACAATTCATCTACCACTGCCTCGCCCACGTTTGAAAAGCAGAAACAAGGGGATTTCAAAGTTCTTTATTCCTATTTTAATTAAAGTATTAATTGAAAGAAGCTGCATCTAACAAAGTGGTCTGCTGTCCACAAAAGCTTATATCAGATAAAATGTGTTATCTTTTATATGTCACAAGTCTTTTTGTTGTCTTTTTCATACAACAGATTGGCACAGCTACTATCTTGGAACCAGTTTATCCAGTTTATATATTGGGCTGCTAGTCTCCTTCCCCCAAGCCCAGCCCACCCCAGCCAAAAAGATTCAGCCTGTTTCCAAATTAACCACCCACTAACCCAGATCCCATAGCAGAGATCAAGATTTTCTTATTGGGGTTCACAATAGTTTAAAGCCCATTTCTGAAAGTTTGTTCGAAACAAAAACATGGAAGCTCTTTGCACTGGCATTAAACAGCTGAAAAGTACCCATTCCTTCCAGCTGTCCCAGTTTGAACAGGACAGTCCTGATTAATCCTCTGCTGTCCCACTTTCTCAGCTGCTTTTAAAATGCCCCAGTTTCTTTTGCCTTTCCCCCTTTGTCCTCAGTCTATTTCAATGTCTGCTAGCTGAGTTCAAATGCAAAAGTAGTTTACATTCAAATAACTTAGCAAGGGAGAGAGGAGAGGCAGGGGAAATCTTTCCCTTTGCAGTAGACTCAGGCAAAAGCAAACTACCGCAGCCTCTCCTAGCTTGTATATTCTTCCTCTTTAACAACTTTTGCCATCTTGCCCACGCTCTGAAGTTGCTCGGTCACATATGTCCTGGTTTTCATCTGTAAAATGTTAAAGCGTATCAGTAGTTGCAAGCTGCATTTGTTACTTTCTTTTGTTATGTTTTTAAAATGAGTCTAGTGAGGCTTAATGAAGAGCTCCATGATAAATCTTGGCACAGAACTCTGCTAAATGCCACTAGTGATGAGTTGCTCTATTAAGTAATTGCAGATTACCAGTTCAAGTCATACTTCAAACAGAACCGGCTAGAAGAAAAACAAACCAACCGCTGCACAGAAGTAGATAAGAATCAAATGCAGGCCAAGCAATCTACCATCTATACAGTTATCATCTATACAATTGTTGCCTAATCTGCACCAGTCACAAGAATTGTAGCAAAACTGTGAGCACATGGGTTTTGTAAAGGTGCCAAGGGAAAAGAGGCATCAATCGTGTTGTCTTGCTCAGCTGCTACAGGAGAGTCTGCATTTGTCTCTGTTAACGACTCTGTGAAAGTCTAAAACCCTTTTGCACTACACAATCATAGCAGTATCATCCCACTTTAACTGCCATGGTTCCATCCTATGGAATTCTGGGATTAGAAATTTAGGGAGCAGCATTTAGAATTCTAAGCAAGAGCACTTCAGTGCCTCCCCAAACTACAAACCCCAGGATTTCATAGGATGCAACCATGGCACTTAGGCCCTGCCTATACAAGGCAAACAAAAAAACAAAAACCAGATAGCTCCGCAGTAACAGAAAATCACAGCAACTGTGATTTGTCTTAATGGTGTTAATGAACAAAATGTTTGCATGTTAGAACCTTACTTGTCCTTTAGTACTATAATTATGTGTATATACTTAGCACATGACATTTATAGTATGTCCCCATCACTCTTAATACCATAATGGCTAAAGTATGATCATAATCCCAATCTGTAAATCTAGAGCGTGGCTCTGTTTAAATGATGATGAACAACAAAGGATGCTAAGTGCCACCACGTCAGGTCACACAAAGGAAATTGCACAAACAGCATTGCAGAAGAAGGAAAGGAAGAAGACAAATGCAAGGTGCCCTCCAAATGTGACCTGGCCCCGTCAGCATTCCTGTTGGTGTCATTTAAATATTCTTCATCATACATAAGCCAATATGCCCATTTCTGACTATATATTTCCAATGCAGAGTAAATGGCCCATCCCTGTGGTTAATTTATTATCTAGGAAAATTTCAGGTGTGCTGTGTGTAGCCAAACACGAAGTAAGTTGTCCCAAGAACAGGTTGAACAGGTGGAGTAGACTGGCCCCTCCATCTGGAAGTAAAAACGGCAACAGGTTTGATGGGTAGTTTTAGTCCTAACCAGATTATCTGTTAGATTTTCTTGGCCTCAACGTAAGACTTGTTGAAATGTGTCATGAAGATAAAACCAAGAAGGCTCTGGCAAATGGCTTTGAGTGATGATGGTGGTAATGGTCATATCATCATCATCATCCCACTTTTCCCCCAGTTTGGGATGCTAGGCTGCTTACAATAGATTTTAAAAAGTATCATTAAAATTTATAAAATACAAAAGTTAGAAGATAATTAAACGATCAAATTAAAATCAGTTAAAAACATTAAACCTTTAAAAAAAAACAGTACAACAAAGTTAATGGATAGAAAGTCCAGCACATTGTTTAGTTGGAGTGGGCTTTGAACACTCAGTCCTCAAAGGCCTGTCGAAGCAGATGGGGCTTTACCTGTTTGCAGAAGAAAAGCAGGGAGTGTCCCCGTCTAGCCTTTTCGGGAAAAGAGTTCCCAGGCAATTTCAGAAGCAAGCAGAAATGGAGTTCAGCACAAAGCACAGAAAAATAAAGATATTTTTATTGCTCCACATCTTCTTTTAAGCCTTAATGTTTGTCTGTAAAGGCCTTAACTTTTATACTAGCCTATTGCTAGGAAGTAGCGCCCTTAGTGCAAGTTTTAAATTGGGGAGGGGGGAACACTTGAGTGTGACCATATATCCTCCTCACCACCACTGCTGCCATGGCCCATTTGTTTACATCTTCCTCTGGCCCTAGTCTGCATCACCTCCCAGAATGATGATGATGATGATGACTACTGCTGCTGCTGCTACTACTACTACTGTTGCTGAAGTTGTTGTTGTTGTTATATTTATTATTTCTATCCTTTTCCCCAAAAATTGGGACTCACAGTGGCTTAAAATTAAAAAAAAAAACAATACAGCTAAATATATACAAAAAAGTGAATATTAAAATGGGATTAGACTATTAAAATATTAAATTATTTAAAATGACATTTTAAAAGATAAAATTAAAAAAAATTAATTTAATTTAAAAAGTTTAGTCTAAAAAGAATACTGCACCCACAGCCCATTCTTTAAAAACTTTGTTCCTAGAACAAAAAAAAGTCTTTGCCTGGCAACAGAAGAGCAGGGAGGGAATCATTCTGGCCTTCTTGGGGAGTTCCAGAGTCTAGGGGGCAGCCAGAGAAGGTCCTCTCTCACATTGTAAGATGTGCAGATTTATTTATTTATTTATTTAGTATGCTGCCCTTCTCCCAAAATGGGACCCATCCGGCATATAAGATGACTGGGTGTATAAGATGAACCCCCCCCCAATTTTAAGTTAAAATATAGAGTTTGGGATATACTTGCCATGTAAGACTACCCCTCCCTTTCTTATATGGCAAAATATATATACAGTTGTCCCTCCACATTCACTGGGGTTTGGTTCCAGGACCACCCATTAATACCCAAATCCATGAATACTCAAGTCCCATTATATGCAATGGCATAGCAAAATGGTGTCCCTGATATAAGATGGCAAAATCAAGCTTTGCTTTTTTGATTATTATTTTTTAAAGAACATTTTCAAGCCATGAATACTTAAATCCATGAATGCCAAATCCATGAATATGGAGGGACAACTGTATATGCCAAACTCCCCCCTCCAGCCACCACCAATCCACCCTTCCGAAAGCCACAATGGGAACCCCAATCATGGCTTTGGGAAGGGTGGGTGCTGGCTGTAAAGCCTCCCCACCTCCAGCCACCACCCAACCACGCTTCCTGAAGGAATCGAGGCGGAGGAGAGGGGTGAATGTAGCGGTTTGCCTCACACGCCGCCCATCTCCTGCGTCTTTGCTCCCTTCGCAAAGAGAGCGAAGATGCAGGAGACCGGGCAGGGGGGTGAGGCAAAGTGGGTACATTTGCTCCTCTCCGCCACCTTTGCTCCCTTTGGGAAGGAATCGAAGGCGGAGGAGAGGGGTGAATATAAGCGTGGCTAGCTGGGGGGGGCTTTCTAGCCACCACCACCCCTCCCTGAAGCTGCGATCGGGAACCCAATCACAGCTTTGGGGAGGGTGGAAGGGTGGCTCGGGAGGGGCTTTCCAGCCACCACCACCCCTCCCTGAAGCTACGATCGGGGCTCCGATCGGGGCTTCATGGGGGTACGGAGGGGTAGCTGGCTTGGTGGGGTGTCTTCTTATAGGGCTCCCCATCGCGGCTTCAGGAAGGGGGGATGCTGGCAAGCCTCCCCCCAGCCAGCCAGCCAGCCAGCCAGCCAGCCAGCTGTCCTTCCAAAGCCGCAATGGGGAGCCCTATTCTGGTGTATAAGACGACCCCCTAATTTTTAAAAGATTTTGAGAAGGTTAACAAGTCATTTTATATGCTGGATTATATGGGTAATTTGTCTCATTCTCCTCACAGTTTACTCAGAGGGAAGGTCAGAAGCATAGAAGACGAAGAAGAGGAGAAGCCAACCATAACGTATCTGGCATAAGGCAGCAGGCTCCTTACTGGAATATGAACCTCAGCAAGTGATCTCGTGATGCCTCTGCTAGGCAGTTGTTGGGAGGAGGGGGTGATGCTAAGCTAGCAGGTGCGACCCGGGGCTGAACTACCTGTAGTTACATTTCTCATGTACTTTGGTGCAGCATTGTCCATTTTTGTTACATAAGTTGCCAGCATGAGAAATCCTAAACCAGAGTGGGACCAATCATAATCAACAGTATGCACGTGCATGTATGTACACACACACACACACACACGGCTATTCAAAATGGGAGGAAAACATCTGTTCTTCATAGGCATTTTCTTTCTAGTTTGAATAGCAGGCAACAGAAGACATCAGTTCTAGTCAGGACCAAGTCAGGGGCAAAAGGTTAAAGCCTCTCTCCTTACACCATGAAGTACTGATGTAACAAATTGAACAAAAATGAACTGTGGACCAAACTACAAGGTGAAGGTTTGAACAGCACACAACTAGCCAAGCTCTTTCATATCCATAACATATCTTTCTAACATAAAGAATGATGAATTATGTGGTTTACGTGCTCCCTCTAGTGGTTCTATTTCATATAGTTATACTATATATGGATTTGATTGGCTACTGTGATATTGGACTTACTTTCTACTATCACTGTTACTGCTGCTAGGGCTGTCAAATGTTTTCCATCAAGGCTCCTGTGTCTTAACAGCTGCACAACTGCCAGTAGTTCAGCAAATGAAGCTATCCTTAGCACTGCAACTCTCTGCAGGTTTCTCTTGTGAAATCTGTATGCCTCTATCTCTCAACAGTCACACTGTTGCCCCAAGGTTAGATGGAACAAATGTGATGACCCTATATTTACTAGTGGGCAACATCTGTGAAGCATAGCAGATGCAGTGAAAAAAGTAACAGCAACAAACCAATTATTTCACATTACAGTGACTAACAGGAACAAACTGCTTTTTAAAAAGTCATTTCCCAAGATCTGAAAAGGCTGCATCTGTTACCGCTCTTTCTTGCAGCTTTCACAGACACAGGGGCTCTGTACAAATAAAAAAGGCTGGAAACAGCACCTAGACATGATGCTGCCAGAATGCATTTCACGAGTGATCTCCTTAAATAAAAGCCAGCTATGACTCCACATCCAAATTAGGTTTCTATTCTTTCAGTGGGCATCATCTCTCCCTCATCCTCTAAAGGCCCTTCTGTTGTCTTTGTCACTGAGATATAGTCAGAGAGGGTAGAAGCAGGTTTTCTACCCCAACAGTCAACCAGGGATCAGAATCTGAATCTTGCTGCCCCCAGAGCCTTGCCACTGCTGCATCAGCAAGAGTGTTTTTTGAGCCGGGCAGGCTTTAGTGGTATCCCTGATTCATTTCCTGTTCCAAAACAGTTTCTCCTGGTTATGATAAACCAAGCAGTGGTGCTGCATGAAGATGAAGGAAGTTAGCAATGTGCTTTGGTGGGAAAAATTATCACCAACTGGCAAAAGGTCAAATAAATAACAAGAAACATGCCCAGAACTTGGAAGAGTTACTTTGTTGAAGTAAGACACACTCCTCCAGCCAACAGGACTGGTTTAAGGAATTGGGGGGGGGGGCTGCAATGCTTTCTTTTAGGGGGCCCATATGCTTATCTCAGATCAATGTAATCTACCCTAACCTATTCACAGTACCTGTACAGGATATTCAGATTATTACTAATAATGTTTTTGCAGGAGGAGGGTTACTGCGGGGCACAATGACGGGGGGGGGGCTGCAACTGCAGGTGCTGCATGACCCTTAAACTGGCCTTGCCAGCCAACATGTCTAGTGGTCTTGATAGCTGGAAGATTTTGGCAGTTGTAGTATAAAAAAGTAACTTTCACAAGATCAAGGCATGACTGGATGGCAAGAAGTGGTTTGGACGCAATAAAAGCTTTCCAGGGCTTGTCTAAAGAAGCTGGGGAGGATTTCAATTGACACATGTTGTTTGAAGTATCCAAACAAGGATATGGGAATGAGACACCTTGAGATTTTGAAGCACATTTCAGTATTGTTCAATTCTTCATCAGCCCCCAAGATACTACAATGAATAAATATAAACATAGATTCTAAAAATATACATATATAAAAATAGAAAAAATAACACTCAATATAGGATTGTTATTACCTTCATATACCAGCTTGTAATCACCCAGAATAAGGAATCTTTTTTGCCTCGTATTCACACACAGAGTGAGGAGTCATTTCTGCTGTCAAGGTATGACTGCCCTATTTGTTAATGGAATTTATACAATACATACTGAGTGTGAATAACACCTGACTTTTCGAAGGGTTAACACTTCATCACCTCAAAGCGTGTATGAATACGATTGACATACATCAATTGAAATCCCCCCCCAGCTTCTGCACGTCAAAGATTTACTGTTTGAAAGGAATTTTTGGATTGTGACTTACTTTCAGAAAACTCTGTATTCTGCAACTTTACAGTACTGGGACTTTGGAAACTCTATATTTTAGAACTTAAATATAACACTTCACTGTATAATTATATTGTTAAAATTGGTGCTTAAGAATTGAATGGGATTTGCAATTGAATATATTAATTCACAAAAACACTGTTAAAATTGTTAAGAAGTTTATTGTAACAGATATTGCATCACCATTTGTTTCTTTGTATTTAGTGAAACCTAGTTGCTTTCTTTTGTTGTTCTTGTGACCCTGTTAATGCCACAAACTTCAATGTGAAAATGAAGCGAGATCAGCATTACCAGCCATACACTTCCCCCTGGCAAACTTGCTTAGGTGTTAAAGGGTGGTCCTACCTTGATCACATGTCCTATACAGTGCATTATTTTCAGCCACACAGCTGTGGTTGTGCCATGTTTTTGGGTTTTGTTCTTCCCTTCATGCATGCAAATATGTATTGTCCCAGAGTAGTGCATTACTGGATAGGTGGAGCTACACTAATACTGACCTCCACACAAACACATATTTGAAAAATGATAGTGGCTACACACTACCCCGCCCCCTCAGCTCCACACCGAAGCCAACTCGGAGGCCCCTCCTCTCCTTAAAATCTAAATAAATAAAATGTTTAGGTGGTAATAATGATTCATGCTTTCCATTCAAGAAGAATGTGAAAATCACATAACCACAAACATAACTGTGATTAGTGAGAGGTGACACTAAGTATATATGGATACATATACATAATAATAATACTTTGATACCACTTTAGCTGTTATGTCCCCATCCTGTGGATTCTGGGATTTGTATTTTGGTCAGAGGCACTTAGAATTCTCTCCTAGAGCTAAGTGTAGTGCAATACAGCTCTACTTTATTGCTCTGTAAGGACGTTATAAGGAGACAATTCTGAGTAGCTCACCAAACTACAGACCCCAGGATTCCATAGGACAGACAGTGAAAGTGCTATCTAAGTACACCTTGATTGCTGAGTTCCATGTGAGGTTACTTTCCTTGTTGCCATCTTGACTCTGTTTTCTTGGTACAATCCTCTGTGTGTTTGTGTTTAATTTTTAAACGTATACTTTCAAAGAAAGGGGGGGAGAAGGAAAAGGAGAGAGAGAGAGAGAGTACATAGGACATGGACATGAGCTAGACATATATACAGTATAGTAATAACATAAATGTACCGTATTGTAAAAAATCATTTTTTTATCTTGATGTCTGCAAAATACTCACTTTTTTGTAGCTGAAGCCATAAGATCTCCTGATCATTGAATGATAGATGGTGAATATTTATCTTTACGACCCCAAAATATAAGTCTTAGCTATAATAAAAGCACGCAGAATCCAATCATGTTAACCATTACAGTTGGCCCTCTATATCCATGGGTTCTGCATCCACAGATTCAACCAACCACAGCTCAAAAATATTCGGGGGAGAGGGGATTACAAAAAGCAAACCTTGCTGTTCCCCATGTTACTATGCCATTGTATGTAATGGGATTTGAGCATCCACAGATTTTGATATTCACGGGGGGTGGGGGTTTGGAACCAAACCACAGCAGATCTGAGGGCCCAATGTAGTTAAATTCCATGTTTCAGGGATAGCTTTAAAAGAACATGTACATCTACAAATGACAGAAGGTTAAAAGGTTTCTTAGGCTTAAACCTTTTACCATCATCAGTAAATCCCTATATAAAAGAGTTGAACTGTTTCATCACCACTCATCTAGAGTTCCCATGTTGTAGGTTGTGGATTCTTCAAGATATAAAACATCCCTGAGAGTTGCAACTACCAGACACTGGCCAAATCCACACTACACAAATAATGCAGTTCAAAGATGGATTATTTGCCATGGCTCCTTTCTCTGGAATCCTGGGATCTGTAGTTTTACAAGGTCTTTAGTCTTCTTTGCCAAAGCATGCTGGTGCCTCACCAAACTACAATCCCAGGGTTCCATAGGAATTAGGTGCCAAGGTTAGTAATCCAGTTTCAAACTGGATTATTTGTGTAGTATGGATTTGGCCATAGTTTCTTGTGAAGGTTCCCTCTTTTATTAGGACTGCAGAAGAAAACGCTATAGCCAGAGGTGCTGAAAGTAACAAACACTGCAATGGTCAAGACTGTACTGGAAAAAGAGGAGACCACTATTGCCTGCTGTATGGCCACCTGGCAGGAAAAGCAAGACTTCCTTTGCTGCCGTTGTGCCAATGCTTGAGTGCCCTGGTACAAGGGGCCCTTTCACTCTTCACCCAGGGATTGTCTATAGGAAGCAAAAAGAAGCTGATTGCTCCACAGTAAAGCAACTTGCAGCAGCTGCGATTTGTCTTAATTTTTTTTTGGGGGGGTAGGCAGATTATAGGCATGCAAAGCCATCCGCGTTTGCTGTGGAAACAAGGCATGCCTGCGAATCAAGATGGCAGCCATGAGCAAATTACTCACAGTTTTCATTCTTACCAGTTGCCACTGGCAAACAGTATATATATATATATATATATATATATATATATATATATGAGGTGTGAAAGTGTGATATTTCACCTTAACAGAAAAGCCAAAAAACCCACAACATTTTATCGCATTAGCACTTGCTTGCTAAGGCAAAAAAAAAAGTGGTTCCAGGCCCTTGCCTTGTTAGCAAGCCCCACCCCTGTGCTCATCCAGCCAATCAGCTTTCAGTTTCTGCTCCTTTGGGAAAGTGAATCAATTTGCATTGTTTGTCCTAATGAGCAGGAATGTGCATCTCCCCGCTGTTTTTAAAAAACTCCAGGAAAAACCATGAAGGCTTTTCCTGCAGAGTATATGACATATTTAACCTCCCTCCTTCTGAATATGGCAATATGATGTGAGATGCCATTAAGACAGGTTGCATGCTGTGAGGAGTATTTTCTCTGTTTAGACAATCCCCCAGTTACAGCGCTATGATTCCACTTTAACTGTCATGGCTCTACCTTATGGAATCCTGGGACTGGCATCGAGGGAGGGACGTTTAGAATCGTCAGCCAGAGAGCTCCTCTGGTGCCTCTGATTGAACTATAAAACCCAGGATTCCATAGGAGGCAGCCGTGGCAGTTAAAGTGGAATCACATTGCTATACTTGTATAGTGTGAAAGGGCCCTTAATGTCAAACCTAGTTGTCAAAAAAATGTAAAATCCCTGGGGTGCAAAAACTCAATAAAGGCCTCTACTGGAACTGGTTTTTAAAATACCATATTTTAAGATTGCTCTTAGCACCACTCTGCTAATGAAAGTATTTAGCACATACTTTCTCTAAATCTCTACAAAGTATAGGGAAATGAAAATGAAAGTCAGACCACAGTGAAAAGCAGAATTCACCGAGGAACTTGGACCATACAGAGGAAATGAAACTTGGAAAATGTAAAACATCTAGAAATGAATCACCATAGTCACACTCATGCAGGTGGCTGCTTTGGCTTTTGAAAAGCTGAGATCCAAACAGACAAGAGATGACATCTAACGGTGGTGGGACACCGCTGCTGCCGCTGCAACAGCACCCAGGCAACTGGGCATGAGGTCTACTGGGCATGTTTTGGGGAGTTTTTAAACAGCGTATGGTACGCCAGGTCCAGCTAGTCTCTCTCTATAAAACTCTTGGGTATGCACAATGACCTTAGGTATGTAGGTATGTTGCCTCTTGGGTATGTACAATGGGTTTGGGTATTTTGCCTCTTTCAGGGTGCTAACTGGCCACTCCTGTCACTCCCTCAGCCAATCACAACCCACATGCAAATTCCCTCTCCACCTCACAATCCACTCCTGTCACTCATGGACAATCTACATACTGGGAGCGACCAAACAATGTGCTACAGTGTTAGCTACAGTTACTAAGGCTGCAGGCCTTTCCAGTTCACCAGTGTCTCAGGGCTGCACAATTTCCTCTTATGATTTAAGTCTACACAGTAATATCATTTCTATTCCCGCTGCGACGGGACCCAGGCAGTCAACTGGTGGCAGCAGCAGCAGGGAGCCTCTGCTACCACTGAAACAGGATCCAGGCAGTCAACTGGTGGTAGCAGTAGGGGTGGGACACTGCTGCCACTGTTGTGACAGGACCCAGGCAGTGAACTGGTGGCAGTAGGATGCCGCTGCTGCTGCTGCAATGGAACCCAGGCAGTGAACTGGTGTTGTCGTCAGCATACCACTGCTTCTATTGCAACAGGACCCAGGCAGTCAACTGGCAGCATCAGGAAGCCACTGCTGCCGCTGTGATGGGATGCAGGCAGTCAACTGGCAGTGGCGGCAGGATGCTGCTGCTGTATGCCACTTCTGCTGCTGCGCTGCTGCCGCACGCCACTTCTGCTGCTGCAACGGGACCCAGGCAACTGGGTGTGAGGTCTACCAGGTGTTTTGGGGGGAGTTTTTTTAATGGTGTGTGGTACACCAAGTCCAGCTAGTTCCATTTATTTACTTAGCTGTACACCCTGTCTCTCTCCCAGAACTGGGATTCATTATTTACTATGGTCATCATACTTACAAACTGACCTCAGGAGAACATCAGATTTCCCTTCCCAACAGGAGTGGGAAATTGTTGGTGTAAGATACACACAGTCCTCTCTGAATTCATTTGCAGGGCTGTACCCAACCCTCACTTGCTCCTTGCAGCCAAACTTGATGAGAATAAACATTTTAATTTAAAAACAAGCCATTCATTATTGGATTTATATCTCAACCTTTCTTGCCAAAGTGGGATTCAAGGCAGATCATGATCATTTTAAATGTAAAAAGCCAATTAAAACACAAAACAAGATTAGCTATGAAAAATACTTAAATTAAAAGCACAATTTAAAACAAGTACAGTGGGCCCTTGGTATCCACTGAGGTTTGTCCCAGGACCCCGCCATGGTTATCAAAATCCTTGTACTGTATACTCAAATCCCATTATATACAATGCTGTAGTAAAATGATCTCCCTTATATAAAATGGCAAAATCAAGGTTTGCTTTTTGGAGAAAAATATTGGGGGAGTGTTTTCAATCAATGGATGATGGAAACCATGGATACAGAAGGACAACTGTACTGTAAAAGCGTTCTTTAAAAAATATATAGTGGTAAACTATATTGGCCAACTTGGTAACAAGCCTCTTCTTCAGCAGTCAATCAACTGCCAAACCTCTGAAACCCTGGCCTGGTGGTAGAACAGCAAAAAGCCTCCTTTGGGATGACATTCTACAGCCATGGTCCAACCACAAAGAAGGCCCTCCCTCCTGTCCCCACTAAATATTCCTCTGAGAAAGTTGAGACTCAGAAAAAAAAGTCACCCTTAAAAAGTCAAAGGAAGTATGTTGGGGAGAACAAGGTCCTTCAGATAGCCTGAACCCAAGCTTTCTAGGGCTTTATGGACCATAACTGACACTGTACATTGTGCTCCAAAACAGACCATGACAGTGAAGCTGCTGTAATAAGGGAGTCATGTGTTCCCTGTTGCTTATGGTGCACTTTGTTTTAAACAGAAAATGTTGGTACAACCTGTTTCTGTGCTACTGAAATTCAGTGGTCACAGCAGCAGTAAACTCACCTCACCATCACCAAGCTAATACAGATGGTGCGGTCATATTTTGCAAACTCTGATAAGTGAAACATAGGGCCAGACAGAGTACAAAGAGCATTTTAGTCAAATCCTTTGCCATGACAAATAATCCTCTGTTACAAGGGTCTCATACACACATCTGCAGGTCTGGAAGCTGAAGGCAAAGGGGATATGATAGGCTCTACTTGGGGAGTATGTGCAACCTGGGGGGGAAGACTCAGCTTTCCCTGCTCCTCACAGGAACTCCCCCTTTACGCTGATCCTAAGCACTGGATTTCTACCTTATAGTCTAGGAAATGCATCAAGCAGCTATTATATGTGGTCTCCACTCACCACTCTGTCTTCAGGTCTATTTGTATGCCCTGCAAAGAGCATAATTTGGGGAAGTTACTTTTAAAAAAATCAAGGCCACGTCATCTAAAAGACCAAACTCTACCATATCAGCCATCCCACACAGACTAGTTTTTGGCTCAAATTCAAATCTAAATGTGAATCTAAAATCCCAATGGAACTAGTTACATCCCATTTAGATGACTGTAATGTGCTCTGCATGGGGCAATCCTTGAAGAATGTTCAGAAACTCCAGCTGATCTAAAAGGCTGCAGCCAGAATATTAAAGGAGGTGTGTTACAGGGAACACACAATTAGCTTGTTAAAACAGCTCAACTGACTACCAGTCTGTTTCTGAGCACAGTTAAGGAGCCCTGGTGGCTCAGTGGTTAAATGCAGGAACTGCAAGCCACAACGTTGTGAGTTCGATCCTACAGGGCTCCAAGGTTCATTCAGTCTTCCATCCTTCTGTAGGTCGGTAAAATGAGTACCCAGCTTGTTGAGGGCAATTAGCTAACACATTGTAAACCAGATAGGGAGTGCTTTGCACTGAAATGCAGTATAGAAATATACAGTACATGCTATTGCTACTCAGCATCCTGATTATGACCTTTAAAGCCCTATATGAACCACGTCCAGGCTATCTGATGGGCCATATCCTCCCATGAGAGACTGGCCAAGTTCTGAGACGTTTAGGGAATGCCCTTGTCTCAGTCCTGCCACCCTTACAAGTGCATGTGCTGGGAATATAATAAACATCTCATCTCTCAACTTCCTTGTGAGTTGCCTGACCTGCATGTGAATGCCATGGATCCATGGTCTGAATGGGCACTATGCTGTTTTAACTAATGAAGCTGGAAGTATGCTGTAAAGGTTTGGGGTTTTGTCCTTATAAATGGTACATTTAAAATTGGGATACTACCACTAGCCATTTTATGCACTGGGCAAAACACAAAGATAGTTTGGGAAGAATTTTGGGGAGAGGGAGGAAGCAGGCTGTACATCTGCAATCAAGATGTGACCTTCCTGAAGCTAAGAGATTATCTGACACACTCAAGACTCTCTTTCTACAGGTGGGCCTCTATTCTCCCTCTCACTGTTTTCATTTATCATAATGGGTATAAACATTAGCTTCATAAATTACTAGACCATGGGCAGTGGTAACTGGTGACTCTCAGAGTCAAAAGAGAAGTAAATCCACTCTGGCTTTTAGTACAAATTTTAAAGGAACTATCCATGGTTGGGGGTATGGTTTGGTACCTTTGACTGCTCCATTGACAAGGAAGCCACCAGCCACAACTTGTCCCATCTTGCTTACCACTGCAGCCAGTGACATTCCTCTAAAAAGCTCACAAGCAGGATATCTTCCTAGGCAGCATAACCACTAACTGTGCAGAATGGTTGATTGGGGCAGTCGTAAATTTGCCAAAAAGTAAAATTTTCCAAGCTCATGGAAGTCTAGAGGTTCCAAATCAGCCATTTACTAACAGTTATTGATAAGAGATATGTCTATCCAGAACTGTACTGATAAATCTGATTGTGTATCTCTTTCTCTCAAATGCTTTCACCTGACCAGATAAATCTGAGTTGTGGAATAACATGGCATTGGGCCAAGGAACTGAACAAACCTTCACCTAGGTGCCGTTTACACGATGAAAACGTCCCGGGAAGAATTCGTGTCGATCCCTGGCAGTTTACACGTACGTCGGGTCGGGTACGTGATTTTCGGAAGGGGGCCCACCTTTTATCCCTCAACCTGCAGGACTTCCAGTCCCGCGGTTTGTGCTGGTTTTTTAAAAAGTCACTGGAGGATTTGGAAAATCGGAAATGTAAACAGCCTGGGACAAAATATCTCGGTACTAGGGAACGACCGGAAATGGTGACTGGGGGCGGGCTTAGAGATCAGCGACCAGAAAAGGAGGGGTCAGTCACCCGTTCAACAGATCCAGCCTCACCAGCCGAAAACAAAGGCATCCCTTCCAGCTGGACGAAGGTTGATGTGTGTGTGTGCACGCGTGTACTCAATCACCTTTTTAAATGGATTTCTACACTGCAAACCCTTCAGCTTTACCTTTTCCTCTACTGCATGTTACAGAGAGATCCTGGTGGGCAGAGGGTCGCCCATTCATCCCCTGCCTTGATCACCTCCCTGGGTCTGAACAGGCACAGTAAAATATTCCAGCCTCTGAACGAATGAACACACTTTTATTCCCCCTCTCTGTGTCTGTGTCTTTCAAAACGCCTGTCTGTAGCTGGCTTGAAACCTAAACTCTGCTGCTAAATCTCTGCTGTAAGGGTTAGCATTTTAAAGAGGCAAGGGGAAACCCAAGCTTCCCCCCCACCTCACTCGGCTTGATTTCAAAAGGAAAGCACTTGTTCCTGCGTCTGAGCGAAAGATCTCAGTCTGGGTCTTTCAAAATGCTTTCTGCCTCTGCTTAAAGGGTTAACATTTTAAAGAAGCAAGGGGAATACCAAACCTCTGCCCCCCTCTCTTCCCCCCCCAGCCAGCCAATAGCATCGCTTGTGGCGCGGAACTCTAAAGGAAGTGCATCCTTGATTGACAGCCAAAAAAAACCCCTAAAACCTAAAAAAAAAAACCACAGAACTTTGGACGTGTAAATATCAATCATGGGACCACCCGGGATATCCAGATCAGTGACATAAATCGTATAAAACAGCGAGGGAACGGATTCATGATCATAAAGTCACGGTAAGCACTGTGACAATTTTTGTCATGTAACTGGCACCCTACATTTTCATATTCAAGTTAAAACAATTGCTCCAAAGCATACAGCAACACACACACACCATTTTTAAGATATTGCAGATGGGCACACCAACTTAAAAGAGGCATTCCTTCCCCTGTGAGAGAAAAGGGAGGGGAAATGCCTCCCTCTTCTAAGATGGTGGGAAGGACCTGCAGTTACATGCAGAGTTGGAAGGGGCCTCATGGGCCATCCAGCCCAACTCACTGCTCACTCCAGCTAAAAACATCTCCAGCCTCTTTTTAAAGAAGCCCAGAGATGGAGACCCCACCACTTGTCTAGGCAATTGGCATTGCTGAACCACTCTTACAGGTTAAAAATGATATTTAAAAACCAATAAAAATAAACTGAGGAACTCTTTTAGTCAACCCAAGAGCCTATACATACTCTACATAATAGGGTGCATCTGCACTCTAGAAATAATGCAGTTTGATACCACTTTAAGTGCTGTAGTTCCATCCTATGGAATCCTGGGATTTGTAGTTTTACAAGGTCTTTAGCCTTCTCTGCCAAAGAGTGCTGGTGCCTCACCAATCTATAAATCCCAGGATCCTGTAGGA
Source organism: Gambelia wislizenii (assembly GCA_030847615.1). Classification (NCBI taxonomy): domain Eukaryota; kingdom Metazoa; phylum Chordata; class Lepidosauria; order Squamata; family Crotaphytidae; genus Gambelia; species Gambelia wislizenii. The sequence goes on along the minus strand of JAUMIR010000001.1, from coordinate 337,299,680 downwards.
TGGAGCTATGGCAGTTAAAGTGGTGTCAAACTGCATTATTTCTACAGTGTAGATGCACCCATACTGATGGCAGACAAAACTATTTCGTACCTGTATGTTTCTGTACGTGTGTGTGTGTGTGTGTGTGTATTTGGCACGATACGGAGATACAGACGTCCCTGGGCCTCCAGCAACCTTTCTCGTCGTCGTCCTCCCTCCCTCCCTCCCTCCCTCTTTAAGAGCCGGCCCTTTGCCTTCCTGCTCCCCGCCCATCCTGAGGGGAGCCGGAAAAGCGAAGTGAATCCTCGGCTCTTGAAGAGAGACATCAGCCGAAACAACAGCGGCAGAACAACGCGGGACGGTCGAGTAAGACGAAGGGGCCATGGAAGCAGCAGGTATTGGCACCCACGCGCGACTTCTCCACGAGGGGAAACCTGAGTTTAGGGACGAGTTTCTGCAGAGACTCCACTTTTATTCCCCGCCATGTCTCCCCGCACGCGTACAGTGGTGGTGGTGATGGTGGTGATGATGAGGGGGGTTTCATCCCACTTCAGCCACGATGAAGCCGTGATTCTCACGCATGTGGTTTAGTGGCGCGTTACTCTTTCGTGCTCGTTACTAATGCTTGGGTGGAGCCGCAGAGAGTCCGCGGAGGCTTCGAAAGTGGAGGGGAAGAAGTCTGGAGGACTCCACGCCCACGCCTGGTGGAAACGAGACCTCCTCCCGCCTGGAAGGTGTGGAGAATAACGGGACGGAGGGGGGCGGAGAGCGGTGCCTCTCGCCGCTACTCTCGGAAAGGCAGCCCGCCAGGACTGTCCAGTACGTTTCGTTTCCCCGTTGTTTGTTTCCTGCAGGCGGCAACGTGTATGAAGAGGCGTTAGGCAACGGGGCAGGCGCAGACGGGCAAGAGGTTGAGGGCATGAACGGCCCGGCCCTGAATGGCCCAGAAGTTCAAGTAAGAAAAGACTCCCTCCCAACTCAGAACACGAAAACTGTACTTTTTCTGGACTACAATTCGTAGATTCCACCCCCCATCCCGTCAGCATGGCCTGGAGGGATTCTGGAAGCTGTAGTCCAAACTGGAACTTTTCCAGACTCTTGAAATTATCCTTAAATTGTGTCAGTGCACGTGTGCGTTAGAAAGAGAGAGAGAGAGAACGTTAATTTTGTTGTAAATTCAAGGATTGCCTATATGGTGAAAATACCCCTCACAGAATTCCCTCAGAAAACAAGCTTAATGGGATCCCACATTGTCACCTTGTGTTGTGAAGGGGGGGGGCAAAAAGAGGAAAAACTATGCAAGAAAAGCCTTTGCAGCTTTTCCCTACTTTTTAAAAAAGCTCCAGCGATATGCACATTTTTGCTCCTTAAGACAAGCGATTGCTTCCCCATACAAGACAAAGTGCAAACCTGATAGGCTGGACGAGCACAGGGCGCGGAGCTGGGTTACAGGCCAAGTGCCGGATACTGCCATATTGGCTTTTCACCTTAGTGAGTGTTCCCTAAGGTGATAAAACGGGGATTTGTGCTATCTTTTTTCTCTTTTTTTGAAAGCTGGAATATTGCTTGTGCGCATCATGGAGGTCTGTAGTAGACCCCCACAACAGCATCACTGCTGTTTCTCTCCCCCTTGATTTTTTTCCCAGATGCTCTAAACCTGTCTCCAGGATTTAAGTAATTGAATCTGTTCACAGGTGTACACATCCTTAAAATACAATACTAATCCACCACCCTTCTTGTTTGGTCTATTTCTCTGAAATAGGCTATACCCCTCTATTCCTGCATTCCAATCATGAGACTCATCCCACCAGGTTTCAGTGATGCCTATTAAATCATATTTGCTTTGCTGTGCTAAAAGTTCAAGTTTGTCCTGTTTATTTCCCATGCTCTGTGCATTAGTATAGAGACATCTAAGACCAAGGACCATTCCCTCTATCTGTCTTTTAAGATTTTATTCCTCCCACTGTTGGGTTCTTGTACTATTTGCCTTGTTCTCTGTATAACATTCAGGCTATTGTCTCCAGCACTTGATGAACTTCTGCTCTCATGAATACTGTCTCCCTCCCCCAAACAAAGTCCAGTTTCACACTGCTTTAACTGCCATGGCTCAATGCTATGGAATTCTTTGATTTGTAGTTTTGTAGGCTATTTAACCTTCTCTGTCAGAGTTCTGGTGCTACAGCAAACGACAAATCCCAGGATCTCATAGCATTAAGCCATGGCAGTTAAAATGATGTCAAACTGGATTATTTCTGCAGAACAGATGCAACCACAGTCAGGCTGGTATGGCAATAGGAGCTTGAGCCCTGTTTGGGGTATAGGGGCAAAGCATAGAACCTCCTCCCCAGATGGCCACCCAGCTGGTTTACTGAGGCTATCAGATGTCATGCAGTCGTGGGGCCTGTGCAAGGAGAAAGGTGGGATATAAATTAAATAAATAAATAAAGTCCAGTTCAGCTACCATATTTCACCCCCTGGATAGGATTAGACCTACCTAACTAGGGGCTTGGTTACACAATGAAAAAAAAACCATGAAGAATTCGCCAAAATTCCTAATTGTTTACATGCATTGCGCCACAAAGTTGCCTCTTTCAGAAGGAGGGGGGCACAAAAACCCATTAGTAACACAAGAAAGAATTTCGGGACTTTCCCTGACTTTTTTGAAAAGTAGCGCATTTTCGATAGTGTGATCAGCCATTACACTAAGTGCTGTGTGAATTACCAGCAATCTTTCTGATACATTCACAGCAGAGCTTTGCCATGATTGGTTGAACTCACCAGGGAGGGGTTTGGACAAGGAGGGAATGGAGGAAAGATCCATCCACTGTTGTTTCCAGCTACGGAAAAGACTGAGTGCTAGCCTCATCTGTATGTGTGTCTTTCCTTCCCTCCCTCACTCCTTGGTCTCTTCGTGCTTGGCTGCAGCCAGCTGAAGAATTCCAAGCTAGCCTTTCAGTCTCTGTGTGTGAATGTTCTTCGTTTCCCCTCATGAGATCCCGTTCCTTTCCTTCCCTCCCTCACTCCTTGGTCTCTTCGTGCTTGGCTGCAGCCAGCTGAAGAATTCCAAGCTAGCCTTTCAGTCTCTGTGTGTGAATGTTCTTCGTTTCCCCTCATGAGATCCCATTCCTTTCCTTCCCTCCCTCACTCCTTGGTCTCTTCGTGCTTGGCTGCAGCCTGCTGAAGAATTCCAAGCTAGCCTTTTAGTCCCTCTGTGTGAATGTTCTTCATCTCCCCTCATGAGATCCCATTCCTTTCCTTCCCTCCCTCACTCCTTGGTCTCTTTGTGCTTGGCTGCAGCCAGCTGAAGATTTCCAAGATAGCCTTTCAGTCTCTCTGTGTGAATGTTCTTCGTCTCCCCTCATGAGATCCCATTCCTTTCCTTCCCTCCCTCACTCATTGGTCTCTTCGTGCTTGGCTGCAGCCAGCTGAAGATTTCCAAGGTAGCTTTTTAGTCTCTGTGTGTGAATGTTCTTCGTCTTCCCTCATGAGATCCCGTTCCTTTCCTTCGCTCCCTTACTCCTTGGTATCTTCGTGCTTGGCTGCAGCCAGCTGAAGATTTCCAAGGTAGCTTTTTAGTCTCTGTGTGTGAATGTTCTTCGTCTTCCCTCATGAGATCCCGTTCCTTTCCTTCGCTCCCTTACTCCTTGGTATCTTCGTGCTTGGCTGCAGCCAGCTGAAGATTTCCAAGGTAGCTTTTTAGTCTCTGTGTGTGAATGTTCTTCGTCTTCCCTCATGAGATCCCGTTCCTTTCCTTCGCTCCCTTACTCCTTGGTATCTTCGTGCTTGGCTGCAGCCAGCTGAAGAATCCCAAACTAGCCTGTGTGTTTGTGTGTGTGTGTGTTTGGCTGACACTCCATGCTATAGGAATAGAAACTAGGCATTCCTGTGGTAATCAGAGGATGTGCTTGGGAGGCCACGCCCCCCGCCTCAGTCTGTGTGTGAATATCAAAGCGGAAAAAAGCTGAAAACTAAACCTATAGACTAATTAAGCAATAATTCATGTGAACGATGCAGTACTGGTGCAGAACAGCGATACAGTGCAAATTACCGCAATAAAAACTGTCGTGTAACTGAAGCCTAGGATTCATATGTAGTTACAAGAAGGTAATATGTGTGAAGTAAAGACACTTTGCAATGTTTTGTTGGGGTGACTTGGTTGGCTAAGGTTGGATACATCCCTACTCCTTCTCAGTATCCCAGTAAATGTTGTGGACATTTTGAAAAGTTTATTTTAGTTATTAAAATGTTTTACAGGGTGACCATTCCCATGCAAGTAGCACTTACAGGTCAGAAGCCTTTGTGTAGCCCAGGGGTGGGCAAAATGTGGTCCTTTGGCCATAAAGGCCAGTCTTGTGACCCGCAACCCTCATAGACTCACCAGACCATCCTCCTTTTCCCAGAAAAAGGGTGAACTGGCTTTCCAGGAAGCCTCTAGAAAAAGCCATTAATCTTATAAGGTTGTGGCCATCCCCCTGCTTCCCTGCCCTGTTTAATTTTTTTTAAAATGCCAATTCTTCAAGGCCAGAAGTTCTGGCCATTTCTGGTTTCCTTTCCCCTCCCCACCTCCATTTTTTGACAATATGTGCAGCCCTGGAGATGGGTATAACTATAGGACAGGCATAATGAGGTTGTTGCCTCCCCCAAATGACATTTTCCTTCAGTCTTCAAATGACTAGCATTGCAACAATTTAAACTTTGGTTGAGCATTTAGAAATACAGTTTAAGCACACACACACACCCAAAAAAAGAGGCACACAGAGTTAGCAAGGGAATACAAGCACAGGAAATATAAGATTTTTAAATGTGGATGGTTTTCAGTGTCTCACTCTCTGCAATACTAGACATTTCAGGGATGAAGAAAATGGTGAAAGTATTCTTATTTAGGTGCAGTGCCCTCATTTTGCATCCCTCCCTGTAGCTGTGCCCCTACCTGGGGATCCCAAGACAGAAAATGATTCCCCAGACCTTCCACCCTTACTCACCCCTGTTGTAACCCTTAAATTTCCATCCCCTGTAGAAATGCCCTACCCTTAAGATTTTTTTTAAAAAATCACTGCCTATTTTCTTTTTTGTTCTTTCAAAGCTGAGTTGGACATTGCCCTTGACTCTTTAAAAAAAATCATGTTTTCCCAGCAGCAAGTGTTTTCTTCTTCCCAGCCAACATGTTGAAACACTAAATATAGAGCAACTGTTTGTTTAAGAGACAAAAGCAACATTGGAAGAGTATTGTGATACATCAAGGTAAATGGCAGGACTTGTTTTCTTTAGTGATGTGGAAGAAGAGCACCTTCTGCTTGTGCAACTGCCATGCTAAAAATCAGATGGGGGGTATGTTTGGTCCTCCCCAGCATCCATGCAAGTTGATGTGCACAACAGTGAATTCCAACAGCCAAAAAATACAAGAAAAGCAGCAGTCTTACACAGGAGAACAGCCCTCTTACAGTGCAGTCTAGTTACCTTCCTTCCAGTGGCCAGAGATGTGGGGTGGAAATTTTTTCACAGAATTTCCAAAATGTGGGAAACGTAGGTATATTTCCATGAAAAATTTCTCTCTCTCTCTCTCTCTCTCTCTCTCTCTCACACACACACACACACACACACACACACACTATGTTTATCCACAGTTGTCTAGGCTGTTGTACTGCAGTCAATCATGTTAAAAGAGCTAAATATAGGTTATGAAGTTCCAGATGTTCATCTAAGGAAATGAGCACTGACACACGCTAGTGCTCAGAGGAATAAACTAACAAATGAACACACATCTAAGCTTGTTTCTGTTTCACAAAATCTCCCACATCACTGCTTTGCTCCTAAGCCTCTTTCTCCCCCTCTCTCTTGTTTTCTGAAGTGTGTTTGGCATGCTAGCTTGTCTTGATAATTTGCCAGGGTGCTCCTTTGAACCCCCCTTTATGATGCTTCCATCTCCAGTTGGAGGACTTTGTGGGAGCTCATGGCGAGTACAATGAAGAAGAGGAGGAGCGAAAATACTTCCGCCGGAAGCGTCTGGGCGTTATCAAGAACCTCTTAGCAGCCAGCGTTGGGGGAATGCTGACCTATGGGGTCTTTCTAGGTATGCTCTACCTGTTACATTGAACATTTCTTTCTATTGACCCATACTTTAATCTGCATGAAACTCTCACCCATTTGCAGGGGCCAGCATCCCTCTTGGTCAGGGATACGAAACTTGTGACCCTCCAGATGTTAAGGTCCTGTAGCTCCAACATCCCTCCCCATTTACTATGCTGATGGGGGCTGAGGAGTTGCAGTTCAACAACATCTGCAGGTTCACATGTTGACGATCTCCTAATCTAGATAGAGTACAACAACATTAGCCTACAGATTTCTTTATTAGCCTGCTAAGGCATAAGTAGCACTAGGACATAGATTGCTACTCCCTTAGCAAATTAGTTTTTTAAAAATGTTGTCCTTTACCAAAGTAGAAAGAGCTGTCTTTATGTAAACCGTGGAAGAAGTGAGCCTGTTTACCTCCCTGCATGCTTGCCATGATGACTTGAAGATTCTTGGAACTGTAGCCCAATAAGTAGTACTGTATTTCCAAGCTCAGTGGCGACCAGGAAGCTGCTGAATAGATGGCTGGAGTAAAGCAGCAGTTGTGTGTTTTGTCAGCACACCAGTTTTGGATTTAAAACAGATACAAGAGTTGTTTTTATATTTGGCAAGGAGATGGCCCCATTCTTGCTCTTTGCTGTTTTCTCCTCTCCAGGTGAAGACTTTTCTATTCCAGCAGGCATTTGGGAACTGATAGTTTTATATGTAAAAGTCTTTCTGTTTACTGTGGCTACGGTACTATTTTTGTTCTATGCTTTTAAATTATTATCTTCATTGTTTTGAACCTATAGGTAAATTCTATTTTAATCATGACTTTTTGAATGTTTTTTCCTATATGTGGTTTTGTGTTCATTTTATCCTGCTTTGTGTTAGCTGCCTTGTGTTCCAGTTTTGGGGAGAAATCAGGATATAAATAAAGTGATAGATTGCTTGATGTTCTGTGCCTGACAAATTAAAGAATTGTATAGATTTTCCTTGGGTTTTTTTCCAGGCTCTGAGGCCGTGTTCTGGAAGAGTTTACTTCCAGAACATGGCCTCACAGCCCGGAAAAAAACCAAGGAAAATCTATGGATGCTGGCTGTGAAAGCCTTCGACTTCAAAAAGAATTGTACATAGCAAGGGTGAGAAAGGCCATTGCCTGAGGCCTCAGAGACACAGCCAGTCATGCTAGCACAGGAATAAATGCCCAGTGGTTTGGTTCACAATTAGGTAGCTCCTTAAGCCTTGCCTTCTTAAAGGGGATTGGAAATTTAGTAACGTAGGGCTTTGTCTACACCAGTGAAAAACTCCCTCACCCCACCCCCAAATCTGGCCCAATAATGCCACATGACATGCAGTCTTTTCCCCAAATCTGGTGAAATAGTGACACACGATGTATGGCCCTATTCGCACCAGACTCAGGGAATACCAACTTAATCTGGGTTTTAGGAAACTTGTGGTTTTCTCCAAAGTTTGCTGAAAACTGGAGGGAACTGCTGTGTGAACAATCCATCTGCACTGGATTGGGGGGTGGGAGGCAAGAAGAAGGCGAAGCACTGCCTGAGGCGCCACCATTTACCCCCTCCTCAGCACCACTTCCCATCCCAAAGGCAGAGCCCCAGCAGCAATCGCCCTCTCAGAAGCCAGAACGGGCAGCCCACCCCACCATCACAAAGCTAGCTGCCTGTTCTGGCTTCAGAGAGAGCAGCTACCACTGGCTTTTGATTTTCCAGCACACAATCACTCCTCTGAGCTCCATGAAAGTCAAAGCTCCAGTGGTGGTTGCTCCCTCTGAAACCAGAATGGGTGGCCCGCCCTGCCATTGCAAGGCTAACTGCCTGTTCTGACTTCAGAGAGGGTAACTACCACTGGGGCTTTGATTTTCCAGCATGCAATCACCCCTACGAGCTCCGGGAAGATTAAAGCCCCAGTGGTAGTCATCCTCTCTGAAGCCAGAATGGGCAGCCCGCCCTGCCATTACAAGGCTAGCCATCCATTCTGACTTCAGAGATGGCAACTACTAGAGGAACTCAGAGTCAAGCATGAGTAACAGCTTTGAATGAAAGCCAAGTAAAAATCTGAATGCAGATTCTGGCTTTGGTAGGTGTAGCACTTAAATCTGGGCCAGAGTAGTCCAAATTTCATGCACTGCAGCTCCAGGCCAAAGTAGTTTGAATCTCATCCAGATTTTTACCACCACACCCCCATGTGGTCAAGCCCATAGCGATGCATGGAAACATCAGGCAGGAGGAAGGGGTGTTCACTGGAGCTGGGCAGCAATGGGTAATTAGCAGTGTCCTTCCACAACATGGCATGTTTAGCCCGCTAAGATGTCAAGAGGAAAAAGGGCATAAGAAGGACTCTAGCAAGGGACACATTTCAGGCACAGTTGTGAGGCTCTGTTATCCAGGGGGAAATAGAATGAGGTGAGGAGGAAGCAGAAGCTTGAAATGTTACCTTTTCTTACAGTTCCCAGAATCTCCCAGCCAGTATGGCCAGTGAGGAACTTGGGGAATTACAGTCCTTAAAAGTTACTTTTCTAAGCTCTGAGAAAGAGATTGCTTGGGTCTAATATGCCAGGATCTAGCTGGTGGAGCTGGACTGTAGGTGATACTTTATGAATTTGCATTAGGCACCAGAATGCTTTGGCCAAGCTTGCCTCCTTTCTTGTGTTTCTGTTCCCCTCTCTTTGTCAGCTGTTGCTCCATGCTCTGACATTGAGATGCCTTCCTGCTGTGCTAACCGCAGTTGTTTCATCCTTCCAAATCTAGGACAAGAAGCAAAGCATGGCTTTTCTTCTGCCTTTATGTGCAACATTTGTCTTACTTCCTCCCTCATAACGTTGGGAAAGGAACACAAAGGTTGCTTTGGTGGAAGCTTATTTCTTCTTTCAGTTCAAGCCAACAAATATGGAAGCTCAAAAACCGCAAGAAAAATCTTGCCTGGCTGTGATAAAATGAAATCTGTTGTGATGATCTGTTGCATATAGGGCACCTCTTCAGAAATCCGGAAAGTGCTGCTTTATTGATGGAAAGAAACACCAGGTCCTTTATTGGGAGTGATACATAGTTAATTTTGCTTGCTTTTTAGGGACTCAGACCACCAAACAATATTGTTTATAGGCTTCCTTGGGATTTTTCCATGTAGGACAATAGTTTTGGTAAATGTTGGGTTATTCTGTTTCTGGATTTCATGCATTCTCGGTTTTTCCTACTCCCATGTCCAGTCATGGCCTAAATATACTGGTTATTTGTCTTTTTTTTTCTGGTTGGAGGTGTGGTTAACTGTGGTGTGGCTGGGGCTCACTTCCTTCCCCATTATCCACATCCCTTGTCTCATACATTTAATTTTTTAAAAAAATTATAATGAGTGCTAAAGTGCAATACCATGTTAGCACTGTAACTGCAAAAGAAAAGAAAAAAGAAGAAGAAATGTTCAGTCTGGTAAAATCTGAAATGTAAAAAGAAAGGATGGTCAAAGGAAACCTCTCTGGCAAAGGTCACATCCCTGTTCAACATGTCATCAGTGGGACTGCCTAGAAGTACAAGAGGAACCCAGACTATGGATACATACAGTATGTGGGAATTTACCCCTGCCTGTATCAGAAACTCTTCAAGCAAGGGGGAAAAGCCACCCCTGCCCTGGATTTTAAAAGTCACAGCTAGTCCTGGAAATTCACAAGGAAGATAGGAGGTTTGTCATATGGACATTTTTTTTAAAATCCCAATAAGTATGGGTACATCTCCTGCCAAATCGGAGGCTTTTGGCCAGTCTGGATGATCCCTTAATTTTGCTGGGCCTTGCCAATGAACTCCATCCCAAAGTCCATGGAAAGGCATGGGGACTGGGCAACTGTTAGAAAATTGTTACTTGTGTCATTTACACATGTAGCTTTTTATATGGGAGCTTTGAAGCATGCAGCCTTTTCAGCCAGTGCATTCTGGGACCATAGTCCCAAAGAAAGTATGGGCTTCATTTATTTGGGGGGGGGAGGACACATTTGATTAATATCAAAGCATAGGGGTAAACATCTCTGCAGGGAAGAATTCAAAAACATAGCTGTGTTAGTTTGGAACATCAGTAAGCAAGGAGAACTTGTACCTTTGATTTGTTGCAGCCACAAAGATCTAGGCTGGCGACCACCTTCCACAGGGCTTTCTTGGCTGTCGCCCCCAAATTGTGGAACGGCCTGCCGGATGAGATCCGCCTATTGACATCGTTAGACAGCTTTAAAAAGGCTGTCAAGACGGATCTCTTCAGGCAGGCTTTTCTGGAATAGCTAATCCCGGCCTCAGGAACCCCCTTTGGAAGTTGATTCTGGAGCTCCTAACTGTTGCTGCTCGCTAGGAAGGGTTTCTAATAACAATTGTATTGTATGTTGATTTTAATTTGTATTGATTTAATAATGTTTTAAGGGGGGAAAGGATTTGGAGTTGATTTATATTATGTATTATTTTACTGTTGTAAGCCACCCCGATTGTTCGCAGAGGGGCGGGATATAAATAAATTTTATTATTATTATTATTATTATTATTATTAACTGAGAGAGAAAAAATTGTAGCATAAGCATTTGTAGACTTAGGACTTTATCAGATATGCATAATTGCGAAAGGACGTGCGGATCAGATGACGTTGCCCTTTCACGGTTATAAAGAGCCCAAAAGCTGTGGTTTTAAATTGACAGTTTAAGTTGTCAATAGATCTCCCTGCTGCTTTTTTGCCAGCATTGCTGGCATGCAATACCTCTGTCCTTTTAAATCTCAGACTTACCCTGACACTGGCTGGTCAGGCATGAACACTTCCAGGTCAGATCAGGACATCCAGGTAAGTTTTGCTCTTTTTATGACCCTCCCTGGGTTATTTGTGTGTGTGTGTGTGTGTGTGTGTGTGTACTTGGTGTGACTTTTTATGCTTTATTTTTGTTTTAAAATTTGAATTTCCCACACAATGAAGTTGCGCATGATTTCAAGCAAGGAAGTGAACGGGGCTCCGTTCACTCCCTCTTCATTAATGGAGGAGCCTTTGCTGGCAGAAGAGATGAGCAAAAGAACATTTAAAACAATGTGTCTGATAAAGTCCTTAGTCTACTGTGCACCTGAGGAAGTAGACTAAATCTACAAAAGCTTATGCCACAATTTTCTCTCTTTCAGTCTCAAAGGTGCTACAAGATCCCCTTGTTTGTAGGAAAAGAACAGGATGTGGAATTTAATCTGGTACACAGACAAATAGTTCTGTAAACTTGGAAGGCCTGGCCCTTCTTTTTCAGATTTTTCTGTACAGAGTGTTTAGATTTAATCTAGATTGCTTGTTATGGAGTGTTGTAAATTTCTATAGTTTACTTTTGCCATTCTTTAATCAATTCACTTGATATTTTTTTTATCAGCAGACTTTCAATAAGAGTAGCACTTTTGGTAGGTTTTTCATTTTTAAGTGCTGCAGTTTTAATGACCCAAGTTAAAATTTGTTTCTTTGCATTTTTAAACATCCTAGTGTGTTTTATTACTGTAACTTTTTTTTTATTACACATTACAACTTCATCTCTAGACACCAAGATTTCCTGTATTGCCTGACTTCATAGATATTCCTGATAGTTGTTCTGTCCCTTTCTTTTTTAAGCAGTCAGCTGAGCAGTGCCCTTCTTTAGAACAAGCAGGTTAAGCCTGACCCTTGACCCCTTTTGTTTCTGTGCTGTTTCCCCATAGGCCTGCTGCAGATGCAGCTCATCCTCCACTATGATGAGACCTACCGAGAGGTGAAATACAGCAACCTGGGGTTACAGAACATTGACAGCAAGATGCTGATGGGCATCAACGTCACCCCAATTGTTGCAGTTCTGTACACTCCACTTCTCATCAGGTATGGGCCTGTCCTTCCTGCTGTTAATCCTCTTTCCATGGTGAATTTTTGGTAGGGTTTGGAACAGTTAGGTATTTGAATTACACCTCCCAGAATCCTCAGCCACCATAGCTAAGGTGGCTGGTGGATTCTGGGAGCAATAGTTTGAAAAACTAACTTTCCCTAGATTTGGTTCTGATACCTCTCTGAGGACTCAGGTGGAAATATTTTCTTTTGAAAGGGGAAGACCCCAGAAGCTTGTTCACCTTCAGTGGTCCATAATCTCACACAACCCAGAATCCAGGATTCTCTTTCCATCTTTCCAGATTCTTTGGGACCAAATGGATGATGTTCTTGGCTGTGGGCATTTATGCACTCTTTGTCTCCACCAATTACTGGGAGCGCTACTATACCTTGGTGCCATCTGCTGTGGCAATTGGGGCTGCCATTGTCCCTCTCTGGGCCTCCATGGGCAACTACATCACCCGGTGAGTTGGCTACAGAGGTCAGGCTGGGAGAGGAGAAGTTACTTGCCTGTCTCTTGTTGTATTGGCCATCCTGAATGCTTTCAAGTTGCCTGTCAGTTTATGGTGACCCCGTGAATTTCAAAGGGCTTTCTTAGGCAAAGACTACTCAGAGTTGGTTCGCCATTGCCTTCCTCTGAATAGAGCCTATAGCACCTGGTATTCCTTGGTGGTGTCCCATCCAAGTACTAAGCAGGGATTACCCTATTTAGTTGGTTGAACCCCATTGTCACCAGTAATGTGCATTAGAGCTCGAATACTCTGAAGGCACAAGACCCCATCAGGCCTTGAAACTAAGTAAAGTCAGGCCTGGTTAGTACTAGGACAGGAGACTGCCAAGGAATACCAGGTGCTGTCAACGATATTTCAGAGGAGGGCAATAGTAAACCACTTCTATTCTTTGCCTAAGAAAACCCTTTGAAATTCATGAGGTCACCACAGCTTGGCAGGTGACTTGAAGGCACGCTTGTCTGCACACACACCCATAATGTGCCATCCTGACTGACACTGGCATTGAGACTGTCTGCCATGAGCTTGTGGCTCTCCAAGTTGTAAATGGGTTTCAAATGTTTTGGACTTCCCCCAGCCCAGTGGAAACATTTCTTGGCAGTTTCCACAGGGGAATAATGTTTTGACCAACCTTTTAAAACAGGGCTGTGCAGCAGCCCCCCTACTTCTTTTTAGCTTCCCCTCCCCAATACCCATCCCTAATTTTTTGGCCAAAGGAGAAGAGCTGCTTCTGGAAGTGTCCAGGGGTGGCCATTCTACTTTAAACAAGTCAGTTGCTCCCAAGATTCCTTATTTTGTCCACCCACAGGGAATTTTATGAAACCAGAAATGGATTTCTGTCCATTTCCAAAATCAGCATCTGAGCCTGAGGAGGTTTTCCTCCCTTGCTTTAAAGCAGAAATGAGCAAAGTGTGTCACATGGCTGCATGTGCTCTGCCCCCTCCCCCCCCCCGCCACCCAGAGAGAAATAAACCAAGGTTGTTCTGGCAGCCCTCAACCCCTCCAGACTTTCCATTCTTTGGACACAAAAATGGGGAGGTGTTTCTCAAGGAAGCATGCAGGAGCTACAGGTCAGGTTTTAAATAGGTAGACATTTTCCTTGCAGAGCTTAACATTTTCAAAATCAATGTTTTTAAAAATGAGAACTTGTCTCTTTTCTTTTCTGATTTTTGGCAGCCTATGTGGCTTCCAGAAAGTGTCAGAGGTAGAAAAATTGACCCACTCCAGTTGCCCATCCCTGAAGGGGTTGCTGGAAACTGCCCTGTCAGGCCTCCTGACTGGCCTTTATGTGCTATTCTCCTCAACAGGATGGCTCAGAAGTACTATGAATATGCCAACTATAAGCTGGAGCATGTCCAGGAACAGAAACGGGCCCCACGCGGAGCTTACAATGCCTACATCATTGGCTTCCAGACTGTCTTCTATGGTCTCTTTTATGTGAGAGTTCTGCCAATACACCTGTAGTGTTCTGGGGATGATGAAGAAGAGCAGGAGGGGTGTGGTGGGAGGGCTTGAAAGTTCGGAGGCATCCTCTCTCCCATTGTGAACGTTTGTCTCCCATGGTTAGTTTGTCTGACATCTTCACCCATCTGTTTTTCCCAGCTGTGCTTTGTCTGCGCCCAGTTTCCTATGTTCTTCTTCCTAAGGTGGTACCTTTTTGACCTGAATCATACACTCTTCAATGTGAAGCACTGTGGTGAGTATCCTGGAAAATGTTATAGCTTTGCCAGGGTGGTATGTACCAGAATTTCCCTCTTGGAGACCTTAATCAATTTAACTTCTCATATACCTCCATCATCCCATGATCTGCAGGGATCTTTTCCCCACCTCTGAATGATGTTTTCCCACCAGGACTTGTCCTTAGCCCACAATCTCTGAGGCACTATTTCCTCCCCAGGAACCAGCAGCCATGGGATCCTCACAGGGTTCAACACCACAGTTCTACAGAAACTGCCACGTAGCAGCGAGCTCATCACCGTGGAGAGTGTACTCATGGGAGTGGCCTTCCTTGCCATGCTACTGGTATGAACAAATAGGAAAAGCACAGCGCTTAACCCAACAGTGGGGGTCATTCTTCCCACAGTTGACTTTCCTGTCCTATGACAATAAGCCATTTGTACAGCTGACAGAGAGGCTGGGACTATGCAACTGCTGTGATCCACACTGCCCTGCCATCATCATGGTTGTCATTGTCGTTGTCATTATTTCTTACTTATTTATTTTATTTGTATGACTCCTTCCTCCCAGACTGGGTCCCAAGGTGGCTCCCAGAGAGAATCAAATAAAAAAAACCAACACCTTCACAATAAAATTTAGAAACAATTAAAATCACTACATAAAATGCTTTGGCGCAGTGGTTAAATGCCGGTACTGCAGCCACAACATTGTGAGTTCTATCCTGCAGGGCTCCAGGTTTCACTCAGCCTTCCATCCTTCCATAGGTGGGTAAAATGAGTACCCAGCTTGTTGGGGGCTATTAGCTAACACATTGTAAACCACTTAGAGAATGCTTAGTGCTATAAAGTGGTGTAGAAATGTAAGTGCTATTGCTATTGCTAAACGGTATTAAATCATTTAAAACATACAAAAGTTTAGAAAGGTAAATAAATAAGAAGCTCCCTGCTTACACGTGAAAAGCCTGCTTATACATGATCATTGCTATTATTATCCTCATAGGTGGCTAACAATTTATTTAGCATGCAATCAAATCACACATTACAAACTTCCAAAATAGCAAATCTAAAAATCGCAAGTTACACATATCCAAATTACAAATATTTAAAATAATAAAATACAAATAATGAATGAAATACAATAAAAGCAATACAGTCATTCCTTCCCATTCACGGGGATTAGGGACAGAGTACCACCACAAAAGTGGGGGGAAAATTGAATAAATTAAGCCCCACTCCAGACATGCTGTATTCTCCTCTCCCGCCAACAGCACTGCCAGAACCTCCCTTTTGTGTCTTTGCATGAAGCCTTAGCCAATTTGCAAAGTCCCTCTCTCTCTCTCTACTCCAAATTAAATGTTAGTGGCAGCAGCAGCTGCCGTGGCAACCAACAACAAAACTGCACCTCTCTCTGTCCTCCTGTACTTGCAACAAAACCACTCCACGTCTGGTGCTGTCCTGGCTCCCAATCAACCTGTGCCACCTTAACGAATTTATTCTACCCCATCTCCCTCCAAACCAAAGCAAAAAGCACAGTCTCCACTACCACAGCAGCAGCACTTTCCCAGCCTTGCTTCCCCACCCCCTGCCTGGGCAGTGACAACACCCCATGACTCTTGCTGTCCTGGCTCCCAAACCAACCTGGGAGTCGTGCCACCCTAACAAATTTATTCTATCCCATCTCCCCCAAAACCAAAGCGAAAAGCACAGTCCCTGCCCCTGCAGCAGCAACAGTTCTCAGGCACACAAAACTTTACCACCTCACTTCCCCACCCCCTCTGCCTGGCCAACAACAACAGCACCCCACATCTCATGCTCACCTGGAATCTAAACTGGTATGAATTGTGCAGCATGATGTGGAGCTAAATATTGCTACGCCACCTTAAACTCCATTGCCATTCAAACGTGGGAAAGGGAGAAACAGGCAATGTTGTTGGCTGGAGTGGAGGAAGAGAAGGGAGACGAGGATGGGATGCGTGTTGGGTGGAGCCAGTTTTCCTGGTAGGCGAAGGGACTTTGCACATCTTGCAGAATCATGGTGGTGCGAAGAATGAGGTTTTCCCACACGGGAGAGGGGGAGAAGAAGGAGGTCAAGGTCTTGGAATAACAGTACTGTTAACGTATTCCAGCAGTAGTTACAAACCGCAAATACCCAAAACAGCGAATGGGAAACACGTAAATGGGAAGGAACGACTGTACACACAAGGTATTGTCAAAAACCAATTTTGCCCTGAATATATGTCCAAGTAGATACACTTTTTTCCCATTTTTTCATTATTTAGATTATATGATAAACAAAGACTATTACAGACAACACATATTAACAAACAATACACTTAACACAGCATTGATTCTAAACAATTATACATAAATGTGTACACGATATTTACTTCCTCCCTGATGAGCTACCAGTTATTTTATAGTAAACTTTATCAAATCCCTCTTCCACAAATGGGTTGGTAAGATACAGAAGTAAAAGAAAAAGATAATTTGTAAAAGTAAACATAGTGAAACTAAAAAAAAAGAAGCCATAACCCATTACAACCAAATTATACATATTCACGTGTTGTAAATTTTAGAGCCAGGAGCCAGGACAGCAAGAGTCATGGGGTGTTGTAAATTTAGAAGGAATAACAAACTTCCCTGTATTCACAGGAACAAGGAGTTATCAAACTTCAATCAACTTCCATTCCCATATCACTACTCTCTTATTTGTGTGAATTCTAGTAAAGGTTGCCATATTTGATAGAATTTACTATTAGGTTTATTTTCCAGCATTCCAGTAAGTTTGTCCATCTCAACAATCTCCATTATTTTTACTAACCATTCTTCTTCTGAAGGAACAGATTTTTTTCCTCCCATGTCTAGCTAGAAGGATTCTAGCTGAGGTAACCAAATGCCATATCAATCTTTCAGTATCTACCATACTTTAAATTTCATTTTTGGTTTAAACATCCCTAATAAGAAAAATTCTGGAATTAGTTCAGTTTTAATCTTCAGAATTTTTTTTTTTATTTTTGATCTAATCATAAACCAGTATCTTTTTACTCTGTCACAACCCCACCATTGTTTCTTTGTCGCATTTCCAGCATTTTGTCTTAGCTTTTTTTGAACATTTTGGCAATTCAAACTGGAGAGAGATGCCATCTATACATGACTTTCAACGTGTTCTCTTGTAAGTTGTATGATCTAGTATATTTGGATATTCTTTCCCATGACAATTCCCATTCTTCTAGGTTTATATTATGCCCATCACTCTCCCAATTGATCATATATTCTTTCACAGCTTCTCGTTCTATATCTTGTTTCAACAACTGGGATGGTCTAGATAACTCTTTCTCTCCCTTCCTTAACACTGCTTCAAATTCCGTAATTTTATATGCTGTTCCTATTCCTTTCATATTTTCTTTAAGTCTTTCTTTAATTTGTAAATAAGGGAACCAATGAATTGAAATTCCTTCTTGTAGCAGTTGTTGTCTGTCTTTCAATTGTAAAGTCCCTCCGATTTGTTGAATTAAGTCTTTATAGGTGATCCAGTCTGTTTCTATTCTTAAACTCTTAATAGAAAGTGCTTTGGCTGGAGAACACCAAATTGGATTTTTGGGATTTAGGTAATCCTTATATTTTAACCAAATTTTATATAAAGATTTTTGTATTCCATGGTTATTGAACGATTTCTGTGCCTTTATCTTGTTGTACCACAGATATGTATGCCACTTTCTAAACATGAAGTCCAAATCCAGGGAAGGGCATTTCAGTAGCGTTACACACATACAGCTGTATTTAAACTGACTAGTTTTCTTTCAGGTTGTAATAGGTAATTTTTTAAAAAAAATGACTGTGATGCCTGTATGTGTGTGAGGAAAAGATGCTCCATTTCTCTATTTGGCCTTACAAGATGCAGAATGAAGTCTGAGATGCAGATGCCACTGAAAATGGCAGTCCCATGTTGAATTCTCGCCCCTCCCTCCCTCCCTCCCTTGCTTAGGCCTCTCTCATCATGGGGGAATGTATACCCCAGTAGATTACATTGGACTGCAATTCCCATCAATCACCATTAGTTATACTGGTTAGGGATAATGGGAGCTATAGTACAAGAACATCTGTAGGAGCCCATGTTCCCCACTTCTGACTTAAATGGATTTAACTGATGTGACATTATTGGGTTACACATTTCCATGTCCCATGTTATAAGCTGCCACCTTTGGGGGTGAGGGAACAAGGCAGGAAATTTAAGGTTATAGGCAGAGAGGAGAAGTCAGTGGCTCTAGTTTTGCCTCTGTTCCTGAAATCTCAGGCTTTCTGTTTCCCCAGGTGTTGGTTATGTGTGGCTCAGCTTATCGCCCCACTGAGGAAATCGATTTACGCAGCATTGGCTGGGGTAACATCTTCCAGCTGCCTTTCAAGCACATGAGAGACTACCGTCTGCGCCACCTCTTCCTCTTCTTCATTTACAGTGGCTTTGAAGTGCTTTTCCTCTGTACTGGCTTTACACTGGTATATGTATTCCTCCAAACTTGGGGAACAGGATGGGCTTGGGCGTGTGATTGGGTCCTGTTAACCATTACTTCTTTCTCTGTACATCCCAGAGCTATGGTGTCTGCTCCATTGGCCTGGAACACATGGCATACATTCTGACTTCGTATGGACTGTCGTCAGCTGTCTGCTCTATCCTGGCACTCTCCATGCTGTGGCTGCCGCGCCAAGTTCCCCTGCTTGCTGGTGCTTTTGTCCATGCTGCCCTCTTGATCGCCCTCTTCTTCTGGGAGCCTAAGGCCTGCAACTTAGCCGAAGCCTCCGTCCTGTACCTAGTGGCTGGGCTCTGGGGCCTTGGCAGTGCCCTCAACAAGACAGGCCTCAGTGGTGAGCCAAAGAATGCCTGGTTATGTCAGAAGTCTTGAGCCATGTCCCTTCCCTTGCTGTAGTTGGGCCTTTGCTCCCGTTCTCCTCTGCACTGACTGACTGATGTAGCTGCTGTCTTTTCCATAAACAAGGATAGGGATGGGCAGATGATAGAGCAGAATCTACTGGAAGATCTCTGAGTGGTTTACAATAGATCTCCCAAAGGTTTCCTGGATGGTCTATTGTAAACACACACACTCACACACACTATTATCAATAGCAATAAATGAAGAAAAGCCCACACTCTGTGATAAGTTTAACAAAGGTAAATAAGCTTGTATATTGAAATAAGGAGTAAGTTTGCAAGTGAAAAACTGTTGAACTCATTTCTGGAACTGAAAACAAGGTCCTGGGTTGACCATATGCTCTGAGATGCCTTTAATTCTAAATGTTGGGTCTGTTTTGTGGATCTTGAGGTCCTAGCATAATAGAATACATGCATGCATGTCACATAGATCCTGTAAACTAGGGGCCCATTTACAAGAGGGGGTAAAATCCAAATTACCTCATAGTTTTGGCATCCCGCAGCAGGAGCAACATGTCCAAATGGTTTTTCTGGCCTCGGAAGCCCCCATAAGCCTCACATTACTGATGGTGGCTGCGAATGATTTACTTGTATTAGTTCTTCACCGCCACCTTTTTTAAAAAAATCATCCCAAGGTATGCTAGTGCGATAGAACAATTTTCCAATTTTATGGGAAAGTAAAACAGAAAATATTGATCCTGTTTTATTGCCTTAGCGAGCAACCGCTAAGGTAAAACTCTAACATGGAGGCAGCAGGCACTTGCCCTGCTAACAAGCTCCACCCCCACTCTTGCCCAGCCAATCAGCTTTGTGCTTCCCTTTTAATTTTCTGCCATTCAATAGTCCAAATGAGCAGGAATGTGCACCTCCCTCACGGTTTTTGAAAAAGTATGGGGAAATCTGCAAAGGCTTTTACTGTGTTGTTTTTGCTGTTTTGGGCCCCCCTCCTTCTGAATAGTGTGGATTGGTACTGGATCCTGTTTAGACAGGTAGGATTCCCAGCAAATTCCATGAGGATATTTTCACCGTTTAGGCAGGCCCTAGAAGTTTGCCCTGAAGTTCTGTCAGAAGACGTGAGCATGGATGGCTCATTTCTTGAAGAGGTTCACTTCACAGTGCTCAAAAAGGCATGGAGTGATTTTTTTTTTAAAAAAGGACTCAGTTATCTCATTTTGCTATGCTATTGATCCCTAGTAAACTTAGGCAGTTATTGCCAAAAAGACATTCCAAAAGGTGTTTTTGCACATTTTGGAGCTGTTTTACAAGCTCTATTCTTCCACCAAACCTTTCTAATAATCTTTCCAATCATTTTGTACTAAGTCACTATTGGAGCTTGGCAAAGTGATTTTTTTGGACTGCTGCTCCCAGCATACCACTGGCCATGCTAGCTAGGGAGTTCTGAGAGTTGTGGTTCCAAGAATTTACTCTGCTAAGCTCAGGTCAGTAATGACAGCAAGAGAGAGAATTCCATCCCTGAATTTGATCGCTGCTCCCACTCATTTCCTGCAGTACTCCTGGGAATACTCTATGAAGACAAAGAGCGGCAGGACTTCATCTTCACCATCTACCACTGGTGGCAAGCCTTGGCTATCTTTGTTGTTTATCTGTGGTCTGGGCTGCCCATGAAGGTGAGGACCAGGGGTGGGGTGGGGAGATGGGAGTCTGGAATAGAGTGGAATTTTCACATGCTTTAGGGCAAGCTGTTTTCCCTCATTTTTAGAAGAATGTAGGTAGAATATGAGGATAACTTTGAGACAAAGAGAATTCCACTACTCCAGGAAGGGTGAAGAATTCTAAGTTATTAATGTTGTGTACTTGAAAGTAAGAGAAGAAAGGAATGAAGAAGTGAAACATGGTCTTCAAGATGTTGGACTGCAGAGCCCATCATTCCTCACCATTGGCATTGCTGGCTAGGGCTGATGGGAACCACAGTCAAACAACATCTGGAGAACCACACTTTGTCCATCCTGTCAGATAGGAGACAACCTCAGCAGCCATTTTGTCTAGTGTCAATTTAGCCTAGATGGTGGACTTTTTCTTCTAGACCAAGCTCCCAGAAGAGAGTGAGGGAACAACAGACATCTTTGTTATTTTTTTTTCTTTTGTAACCAATGGAATCCCTTCCTTCCAGGCTAAATTGTCCATCTTGTTCATCACACTGGTAGCTGCTGTATTATCCTATCTGTGGATGGAACATAAAGTAGCCCAGCTTATCCCACATCGCCTTCCCAAGATTCCCAAGCCACGCCACAAGATGCGAGGCTACCGCTACCTAGAAGATGAGAACTCTGATGAGACAGACTCAGAGAGGGAGGACGAGGAGAAGGAGAGTGACTCCTCAGAGGAAGAGGTGCCTAATGACCAGCAGGACCAACCTCGACGCAGGAACAGATGTGCCTATGAGCAGGCCCTAGGGGAGGAAGGTGGAGATAATGCTGGTTAGTTCCTATCCTATTAACTCATTGCAATACAGACTGCCCCCTCTCCTATCCATGAAACCAATATCCACGGTTTCAGTTATCTGTGGCTGAAAAATAGGGACACATACAATAGTGTCACACTGGAAAATGCCTAGAGAAGTGTCCACTCTAGGAATCTGTTAGGTACTCCAACACAACTCTATAGTATGTTTGTATCAGAAGTCCTTTATTTAATGGGGTTCACTATTGTCCATGTTTTCATTTATAAATGGTAAGTCCGAGGATGTATCCCTTGTGGATATGGTGGAGAAGGGTGACCTATATTTAAAAGGTTACTTGTTTTATGCCTATTACTTTTTCATTACTTTTTGTTACGGTTTTATAAAATTTTGGATTCATAAGAGAATGACATCAAACTTGCAAATCAGATCTCAAGATCCCTCTGAAAATGCCCTTTTAAAACATTATAGACCCACTGTTAAGCATTTCTTGTAACTCCAACAAAGTGGTTTTGCTCCCATTATGTTATTTTTGAAACATGATTTCCATATGCTCTTATTGCCAAGAACAGTAACTCAGTATTACTGGTAAGCACTTGCTTGTAACTTCGTTACTTCCAAGCTCTGGTTCCTTCCCTTGACTGGCCCATGAATCTGAAGCTCCTTAGACTTCAAGCTCTCTCCATTACTAGAACTGTCTTTTTGTTACCAGTCCTTTCATGCTTGAACTATTTTGTAGCAAGACAGATTGTGAGATGTCCCCCTACTTACCATCACCACCACCACCACTCGACGTGCTTAGGCACTAGTCTAGGTTCTAGCCTGGAATGAAGGAAGATTCAAATGCAAACATGCTTCTGGAGGTTCCAGGTCCATCCTCTCTCTAATTACCACCTGGATACCTCAACTCCATCTCCTAATTGTTGGAGACAGGCACGTTTCAAGATGTAACCTCTTGCAAGTAGAAAAAGGAGTTTTCTCTTGTAGAATTCTCTTATCCTTTAGTAAGAACTGGTAATAAAATTTCAGTATACTTTCATGTAAAGGTTGCTGTGACTCAGCTGGTGATAATTATGTGGGCAACAATAGGCAGCACTGGTGTTGGTTTCTTTTTCTCTGGAGTCCTATCTCAGTACTTCCCATAAAGCCCTTGCAGCAAACTTTGGTCCACCACAGCATTTACATGATATCCAAGAAAGAAACCATATTTTTCACCTTATGTTGATGAATTTTACTTGAACTAGAAGAAGAGCAACTGCACCTGTTTATAAAACAGATTGGCTGGCATCCTTTTCAGTAGTTACGAGATTGAAAGTCCAATTTATAGTCTCCTAACTGCTGGAGATTCACATTTATGATTGTGACCTGATAAGACAAATGCATTCATGCAGTGGTCAATTAGAGATTCTGTCCTAAGGAGCAAAGACACCAATGGCTTTAGATTAATACTTTTATTGTAGGAACTCCATTCTAAGATAGGAAAGTTACTCAGGGTGCTATCCTAAGCTAGCTATATCTCTAAGGAGTGCTGAGACAGTTCTGGGTAGGAGAAGAGGTGAGAACATCTCTAAGAGTATCAGTTTACATCATACAGGGAGCAGGATAGGTAGACAAGCCGGGAGGACACTGTGGGTCACCCAAACCATCTAACTCTAATGCTACTGCCCACTCCTAGGCATTCTCGACTCTTCAGTGCTAAGCGCTGTTGCACTTCTAACATTAACAACTGAATATGACCCCAAAACCCACCTTATCAACCTGGCAGCACCCTAGTTGAAGGGATTCTGAAGCACTGCAGATTGGGACGGGGGAAAAGGTGAGTTTTTAGAGAGTGGCACCATTGGATGTAACCACAACAATGGAGCTCTGTCAACATTATATCATAATTATATTGTTATATACAGGGAAGGGCCAACTGGACCTCCCATGGAAGGAAGTTCCACAATCCGGGAGCAACCATGGAGAAGGCTGTCTTCCAAGTTCTCACCAACTGCGTGTGTGAAGCTGGTGGGACTGAGAGAAAGCCCTCCCCTGCTGGTTTTAACACTTGGACCAGCTTGTATTGGGAGGTATGGTCTTTTAGATAGTCTGAACCCAAACTGATCTGCAATACAACAAGGAATTGCAATGGGTCCTGCTTCTGATTGTTGCAGTCTCATTAGCTGGCAGGAGGGGGTGAGAAGGTTATCCCGCTGTGCCCTACTCACCAGCAAAACAGACTTCTATCACTCAGAGCTGCTCCCTGGGTTTTGGGTGGCATTTACAATTGCGCCAATAGTGTCACAATCAAGAATATTTAATACAACTGAATATGGAGCAATTATAGAGCTGTAACTTTAGGTTACAAATTTGTAACTGCAGTATAGGATATCAGCCACTGTAAATATCTATTTTAAGATAACTTGTTTCAGTATGGTAAGCAGTATACAAATTGATTAAGTAAAATACATCAGTATGGGAATTTGTGGAGGAAAGAGAGGGCAGCTAATCATTATTACTAGATTTTAAAATCCCAGAAAAATTATTTATTCAGAACTTGGAACAGTTGCTTTTTTAACAACAACTCTCATAACCATACAGCAGTGGCCGTGCTAACTGGGGGTAGTCTGGTAGATGTAGTCCAAAAAGGGTAACAATTCCAAATTCTGTGCTTGCTTGTAAGGATGATTTTACCTTTTTATTTTAAAAAGGCCCTTCAGCAGGCTTAAAAAAACTAGGACATCAGAATACAAACTGCGGTATCAAAAGAAAGCTTCAGTAAAATTGTGGTTGCTGTTGTGTGCCTTCAGTCATTTCAGGCAAACTTTTCACAGGATTATCTTGGCAAGATTTGTTCAGGGGGGTTGCCTTTGCCTTCCTCTGAGGCTGAGAGAGTGTGACTTGCCCAACGTCAATCAGTGGGTTTCCATGGCCAAGCAGGATTCAAACCCTAATCTTCAGAGTTATAGTCCAATGCTGAAACTACTACACCTTGCTGTTAAGGGGGGGAAATAGCAAGATGGGGATAAATGCGTAAAACCCAAATAAAAGGATCAGCAATACCATTAAAGGCTTGGAGAAGAAAATGGAGTTGATGTAACACCTAGAACAGAGCAATGTTTGCACTAAGACCGATCTGCTAGAGAAGAGAGTTCCAAATTTGGGTGATCATCAGTTCGAAAAAAAAGTTCTGTATACTACAACAGATTTGTGATGAGAATAGAAGCCAACCCCCTTCTTGAGTTCTGCTGAAAGAAGGCATGTGATGGGGAATGTGTAGTTTTCCAGGTGGGGACTAACTCCCATCATTCCTCACCATTGGCTGTGCTGGATGGGACTGGTGGAGATTGGAGGCCAATAACATCCAGATGGCCTGAACTGTTTCCCATCTCAGCCTGTATGAACTGGCAAAAACTATGCTGTGCTAATGGAAATTATACGTGCTGCTGAACTGATAGATATACCAATGGACCTCTAGTGAAGACAGGCAGATATACCAGCAGAGTTGCTGAGATGGAGGAGCACCACATTTGCCAAATCCTACACCCCCTTAACTGATAGCATGCCTGGTTTTGGTCATACCTTATTCCAACCCTAGACTTAATGTGAGGAATATTCTTCCTGTTGACTTCAATGGAAAGGAATTAAAATAGGTTACAGTGCTCCGGTCCTACTGATGTTGCCATAACAGTATAATGACATAGTGCAATGGAGCACCCAGCCACAGTCCATCACCATTTATATTTAAACCCCAAAGAGGGAAACCATAACTCAGGAGACATGGTGCTTGACATGAGGCTATATTTCTTTGGCCTGATGCCATGCACACTTGGAGCTCACAAGGAAGGAAGACTTCAGTGATGGCAATCTATAAAGAACAGGCACTTAGCACCTTCTCATGAGCATACCGCTCATTTCGTAGCTAACTCCTGGTAACTTCATCTGTGTCATTTATGCTTACATTGATATTTTCATTCCGTGTTCATCCAATAGTGGTTTGTAAATTCACAATAGTTTCTCTTACAACTGTTGTGTGATATGTGTGTTATGTTGTATAGAATATGGCTGATACCCTGTTAGGCAGTTATGATGATGTTAGCTAGGCTCTGAACTGTTTGGTTATTCACATTTATGATTATGGCGCCATTGCCACAACTGGCCAGAGAATTTTAAAATGCAGGCAGGCTCATATTGGGAGATATGATTTTTCAGATGGTCTGGACACAAGCCTTTGGCATATGCCACAAGGGCTTTGTTGGTAATAACCAGCGCTGCGAATGGTGCCCAGAAATGGACTGGTAGCCAGTAATACTGTTTCAGTAGGGCAGTTATATGTTCCCTGTTAGCAGCCCAGTCAGCAGTCTGGCCACAGGATTTTGGATCCTCTACATTTTCTGAACAGTTTCCAAAGCCATCTCCAAGTTGAGTGCATTACTGTAGTCTAAACAGGCTACAGTCCTCCCTCCACAGCTGTGGGTTAAGCATTTGTGGATTTGATTAATATGTTATCTCTAGGCATTTCTAGGTCCTTCACCATGAAAGTTGAGGGCTGACTGTATAATCAAAGTATGTGACACCGGCCAGATCTGACATCTCAAGGAACAGATGCAGCTGGAGCACTAGCTTCCACTGTGCAAATGCACACCTGGCCACTGCTGAGTCTTGAGGCTCAAGGCTGATTCCAAGAGTACACTCAAGTTACAAACTTGAGATTTCAGGGGAAGTTAACCCCATCCAGCAGAAGCTGAATCCCTGTACCCTAATCTGCTTTTTGGCTGACCAAGAAGCTTCAGTTTGCCCTCATTCAGTCCATTAACAGCAGCAGGTACTGGTTTAGCACTGGCATGGCTTCCTTGGAATTAGATGACAAGGAGAGATAGATTCATTACAATTCTTATATGAGTGTACATTCTACATTGTTTATGTACATGGTTTGTAGTTATGTGCTCTTTAAAGCATTTTTTTCCAGTTTGGTTTGGTTTTTGAGTGCTGTCCTTTTGTGTTAATTGATTCACAGTGGGAGATAAGCATATTGCTAATGCTTCTCTGGCTATGACCCTAAAGGGAACCTTGTTTTGGGCCTCTATAGACACAAACCTCTAATTCCAAAGTCCACTGCAACACCTTAGTGTGTCCAGAGAGAGCACACCATGCACGCAATCAAGGGAAGGGGGAATACTTCAGTGCATGATGCTACTGTGTCATCCCTCCTTTGTCATATGTGGATACTGCATTGTATCCAGTCTCTGTTGCTCTAAAGATCTTCCCCCTCTACTGCAACAAGGAGCAGAGTCCTCCACACACAGGGGTGGCACTCATCCCCACATGTAGGTAAGAACCGTTTTGGCAGTGCTCAAGTGTCATCTCCAGCCACTGATATTCTGGGCCAGAAGACTTTGCCTTTCAGGCTTACAGCTCAAATGCATGGAGTGTAACAATTATACAGCTAGTTTTCTTTTCATACAACCTGTAAGGGAGTGCGTGTCACTCACAGTTATTACAGCTCTCTGTAATAACTTGTGTATATGTGGGTAGGAAGCTGGGGCTAAAACACGAGTGCTGACAGTACATTCAGGTAGCATCATTCTTTCTTTTTGCATAAATGTGTTGTGAATACAAGTAAAGAGACTGTGTTCCAGTTACTGCCTGCACAGGCCACGCACTTTACTTTTTTAAATTTTAGAATATACCTGAGGTGAATTTGTCAATTTGGTGAGGACAATGTGCTAGATTTTAAGTGTGTGTGTAGGTATACTCAAAATAACACTTTTGCATTGTGCATGCAACTGATCCAAACTTTTAATAAGGCCACAACCCCCAGAGAGCCTCATAGTCCACAGGTAAACTCCAACCTAGGCCCTCTGGGCCTTGCTTGCAGGTTATTTTATCTGCCTGTGTGCCTGCATTGCATGGTAATCCAAGTCACCCCACTTCATTTGTACGTGTGAATGGGCTGACTCCTTGAAAACCCATACTGACAGTCATGTGTTACTGTAGAAAAGCCAGGAACCACCATGGTGATTCATCCATCCCTCCCTTGACAGGTGGAAAGGATGGAGGACCAAAGCCACCAAAGATATACTTTGCCATGATGTGAGAGGATTAGTTGTCACCTCACTTGGGTGAAACCCAATGCACAATCCTGAGGCATGCTGACTAGTCAACCACCCCCCAAATGCCCCTGTCCTGGGCTTGGGAGTGAGCAGACTCATTGACTGTAGGCACACATTATTTCCTCTAGCTTATGGCTTCTGGATAATAGAATCACAGAGTTGGAAAAGACCACAAGGGCCATCCAGCCCAACCCCCTGCTATGCAGGAATACCCAATCAAATCATTTCTGACAGATCGCCATCCAGCCTCTGCTTAAAAACCTCCAAAGAAGGAGATTCCACCACATTTCTAGGCAGTGTATTCCACTTCTGAACAGCTCTTACTGTCAGGAAGTTCTTCCTAATGTTTAGGTGGAATCTCTTTTCCTGTGGTTTGAACCCATTGCTCCGTGTCCTAGTCTCTGGAGTAGCAGAAAACAAGCTTGCTCCATCCTCAGTATGACATCCCTTCAAATATTTAAATGTGGCTATCATGTCCCCTTTAATTTTCTCTTCCCCAGGCTAAACATACCCAGCTCCCTAAGCCGCTCCTCATAGGGCTTCCAGACCTACTATCTTGGTTGCCCTCCTCTGGACACGTTCCAGCTTCTCAATATCCTTTGTGGTGCCCAGAACTGAACACAGTATTCCAGATGAGGTCTGACCAAAGCAGAATAGAGTGCCACTATTTCTTCCCTTGATCTAGACACTATACTCCTATTAATGTAGCCTAGAATCGCATTGGCTTTTTTAGCTGCTGCATCACACTGCTGACTCATGTTCAGCTTGTGGTCCATTAAGACTCCTAGATCCCTTTCACATGTACTGCCCTCAAGCCATGTGTCACCCATCCTATATCTGCACATTTCATTTTTACTGCCCAATTGTCGTATCCTACATTTCTCCCTGTTGAAATTCATTTTGTTTGGTTGTACCACAGGTCATAGGAGCAATGCTGCAAGAGGCATAAGAACAACATTGTAAGAGGTCACTAATTCTTGGCTTGTGTATAGCTGCCTACATATGAGTTTAGTAAAGAATCTCCTTCACAGTGCAAGCAAGTACATCAGAGCACCAAACCTCAGGGTCAAACAGAATACATGTAAAAATCATCTAGGGAAAATGGTGTGGGGCAGCTATGGCTTAGCCAAAGAATGCTGAAGGTGTAAAAAAGGAAAGGTCCTTTCTCCATACAGCCCTGCCAAGCACAGCAGGCCATTCCAATGGCTAATAAACGATGTAAAGCAACTCTTCAACCAGAGGGTAAGTAAAGCAGGGCAAGTGGCCAATGGAATACTAGAGACATGAGGGAAGGGTATGGATACAGAAGCCATGTCAATTTCACTAGGATCAAAATTGATGTGCACAAGTGTAGGGAGGATGACCACATCTCAAGGGCTCATCCAATGCTGCAGGCCTTCTCCTAGGGAGCAGACTGAACCTAAGCTCTCTTGTGAATCATATAACAGTCCAGCCAATTGGGGAATGAACCTACAAGCCACAAAGGAGACACATCGAAACACTTCTCCCTGATGGATGCACACTGTGACAGAACTGCACTGGAGTGTAAGTGGAAGAGCTGATTCAGGTATATCCAAAGGTTCAAAACATTAGAACCCTGTGTTGATTTTTCCTTTGCCCCACCTTCCATGTTATCCACTGAACCAAAGTCCTTCCATATTGGTTTTACTGAAGCCAAAGATTAATACCTCTTCCACAAAGGCTGACCCATGATCCAAGTAGAAAGAGAGGAAGACTGCATACCAGATGGATAGACTCAATCAAAAAGGCCATGGCTCTGAACCTGCAGGACCTGAGCAGAGCGGTTGAGGTCAGGGTGCCTCATTCACAGGATCACCATGGGTTGAAGTTGACTTGAATGAAATTCAACTTGAAGGCAATTTAACAACAACAAATACCTACATATTATAATAAATAAATGTTGGCACATCATCCTTCTCACATGAATAAATGGGATTGGAGTCATCCATGTGCCAGATGTATTCCATACAGCCACTGTAGGGGGAGCCTGGAGGCTCACTGTGCCAGCCAACCATTGATCATGGTTACAAGCTGACCAAAAAGTAGAATTGTGCCTAAGACCCAGCAAAAAGGGGGCACTGGATATGATGGCTCAGTTCTGCACATGCCACCAACACTGGAGGCCCACCAGTCGTCTGATACGTACATGTGTTTATTTCGGTCCTTGACCAGTAAGTAAAATACAAAATAGATAAAACACAATAAAACAAATTAAAATGCACTATTAAATATAAAATTGAACTACAATATTAAGGATAAGTATAGTACTAAAAGTAATAATGTTATAATAATGAAATGAAACTACATTAGATATTAAACATTTAAGATTGAGATAACATCCTTTGCCTACAAGCTATTGCCACCATGCAAAAACTAGCTACCTTGTCTGTAATCTCTGGAAATTGGTCAGCCAGGAGGTAATCAATATAAAACAATTCAGATCTTTCCGGAATATTTTGTAAGATTGGATTATACAAAATGACATTGTATATCTCAATAGAACAGTGCAAAAGGACATGTCCCACACTTTCTACTTCCTCTGCTTCACAAGGGCACAAGCATTCACAGGGTGGTATATTATTATACCAACCATTCAGAACCACTGATGGGAGCACATTACATTTGGCCTGGATAAATGTCTTCCTGTATTTTGGAATAGTCAGGTTTATCAGATAATCGGCAGGAAGAAAAGCCTGGCCACCCTCTCTAAAAGTAAAAAAATGTAGACACCTATAACACTTTGCAGCTCAGTATCCCAGATACATTGATATATGTTTTCTTTAGCTTTTGCATAGCCCATAGAAAAAATAACATGTTATGAAAATCCTAAATTTAACACTTTCTGAGTATCTTTTTCCACCTTGACTGAAATGTATCAGTGAGAGTGAGGGGGGCTAAGCCCTTAGTCATGAATAGCAATTTTAGCCTATATATATATATATATATATATATATATATATATCCAAATCCGGGACTCGATGGTAATTTGTCCAGTCTCCAAGTGTAAAAATGCATTGGACATGCAACTTGGAAGGCTGAACACACGTCTCAAAAATTTTGTTTGGACAGATTCTAAAGCCTTAAAACTATTAAATATATATATTTGTGCTCTATTTTTAGATTTGTGGTAAAATCGTAGCATTAAACACTTGGATTGCTGAAGGTACATGCTGGCCACCCTTGTATAGAAAAAGTAATGAATGAGTTATAACTCTGTTGGGCATCTGCTATTGCATATGACACTTGGGCTTTCCAGGAACCAGTAGATTGAAAAATAACTCCCAAGCATTTATAAAGTTTAATTTGTTCAATTGGGTGTCCACTGATTTGCCAGGAATATTTACACCATTTCCGTGTAAAGATTAATACTTTAGATTTGTCATAATTAATTGCCAGCTGTTTTGTGTTACAATATACAGCCAAAGCTCTTAGTAATCATCTCAAATCTATATGTATCAGTGACAGGAGTACTGCATCATCTGCATAAAGAAGAAATAGAAATTGGTCTCCCTTATAATTCAGGTGGATGAGAGTTAATTTCAAAAAGAGACTTAACCAACGAGTTGATATATATGTTGAACAAAGATGGAGCAAGGACACAGCCTATGTCAGGGGATGATAGGACACACAATCCCCAGCAGAAGCCAAAAACTATCTCAGTAGACTCAGTAGCAACCCGTTCCCAAGAATACTCACACACAGTGTTTGACGTCCAAATAAGCAGGAGGCACTTCTATCTTCACACTGAACAGTTGCAATATATACAAATATTTACAATCCAAGGAGAAACTGCTTCACCAGGCCTCAGCATTCACAGGAAGAAGGGTGAGCTCTGTTCTGAGCTCTCTTATATACAGTTACAGGGCACTGGCTTACTCAATCACATGCTCTTACACACCAATAAGAACCCTCCTTCTGTAGCTAAGGAAGACTAGGCAGTTCATGGAATCAGCCATTTTGACTCAGCATGACTCTGCAGTTTCTTTGGCCATTTTATAATGGAGTTCAGTTTCTAACTCCTGACAATCCCTTCCAAAATGGTCAAACTACTGTGCAGGACAAATGTTATCATTACAACATAATATTATCAACATACATTGTTAGACATCAATCATCTGTCGGTTGACCTTCCCTTTTGACACCTTTCACTTTACACACTAGTGACAAGGCCCAGCCTCTTTGCCAACTCCTCATGGCTTCCTGCTGGAAGGGCTTTTGTCAGCAGGTCTGCAACGTTGTCCTCAGATGGACAGTACCTCAGACACAAGACACCTTCTTGTATTAATTGCTTCACATTTTGGTGGCGTACCGCAATGTATTTTGTCCTGCATTTCAGGTTTTCTGCTTCTGCCATAGCTATGCAGGCTTGTGAGTCCTTGTGCACCTCAACAGGCATTTGGCATGGCTCCCCAAGGTCTGCAAGCATCTGCCTAACCCATTGTACTTCACTTGCCATCTCAGACAAGGCAATGAATTCAGCTTCAGTGGTACTAATGGCTACACAGGTCTGCTTTCTTGATCTCTACACTATGGGGCTCTCTGAATACCTGACCACCATCCCGGTCACTGACTTCCTGTCTGAAGTCTCAGCAGCAAAAGAGCTGTCCACATAGCGCTCCAGGGTCACCTGACTTCCTGTCAGCTTCAAGCTCATGTCCCTGGTCCCCTTGAGAAATCTAACTACCCTCTTCAGGGCTTCCCAATCCGCCCTCCTTGGCTTGGAGACTCTTCTGCTAAGCACCCCAACTGCAAAACTGATGTCAGGGCTTGTGTTGTTTGCAATAAACAACAGACTGCCTACCACTGAGTGGTACAGATCAGGCCTTTCAAATTTCTGTTCTGCCTCCAAGTTCACAAAATCAGTAGTCATTGGTGTCCTGACCACCTTAGCCTCACTAAGCCCACACATGGCCACAAGGCTGTCAATTTTCTTCTTCTGGCTTAGGAAAAATTCCCCAAGACCATTTCTTTCTACCTCTACGCCTAAATAACAGAATCACAGAATCACAGAATCATAGAGTTGGAAGAGACCACAAGGGCCATCCAGTCCAACCCCCCTGGCATGAACAACAAATGAAGTATGTATACCATGGTAAAAAGACCAATGCCCAATTGGTTCAAGAGTTTATTGTTAAGTATTTCTCATCTCTCAAAATCTTACTAAATTTCATTGGTCTTGTTCAGACACAATGCTAAACTAAGTGCATATAAACATCAGCAATCTTCAGTCTCATACATTCATCTTTCCCTTCATTTCCTCTTATGTACCCTCAAGGAAGAGACAGGAAGCATCTGCTAGAAGGGAAAGAGTGTTGCTTCCACATTTAAACCGACAAGAGTTCCTTATTATGTCCAAACTCAAGGAAACTCTGGTTAGTTTAAACTTTAAACTATGGCTTGGGAGGAAGCCAGGTTCATCTCAGGCTACCTAAGTCCTTCAACTTGAACCGGTTTTCTAACTCCACATACACTTTCTTGACATCATTGGCACTCTTTGCCACCACACAAAGGTCATCCACATAGATAACTAGCATGACAGCACTATCACCTGCCCCCTTGGTGTACACACAGGCATCTGCAGCGCTCCTTGTGTAACCTAGTGATGCCAACACTTGGTGTATGCACTTGTTCCAGCAACGTGCACTTTGTTTCAAGTGGAAGAGCACTTTACGCAACAAGTACACCTTGCTCTCACCTGCACTGTCATACCCTGGGCCTGTTCCACGAACACTGTCTCTTCAAGATCAGTATTCAGTTATGCTGTTTCAAAGTCAAAGTGTTGCACAACCATCTGCCTCTGGGCTGCTACAGCTAACACTAACCTAAGACTTTCTGGATTTGCTGTGGGCAAAAACATTTTGTCAAAATTGGTGTAGTGCTCCTGGGGAAAGCCTTTTGCAACTAAGTGTGCTTTACACTTTTGTGTCTCATCAGGCATGTCCTTAAGCTTGTATACCCACCTGCAACCAACAACCTTTTGGTATTTGGGCCTCTCAACTACCTGAAACACTTTCCTGTCAACTAGTGCCTCGAACTCAGAGTCCATGGCTGATTTCCACTTCTCCTGCTCTTCCTGGGGAAGTTTTAGAAGATCCTGAAACTTGTAGGCTCCTCTGCCATGACACTGCATAGCCTGGCTTCCTGAACAATAAATCTGTCAGGAGCCTTTCTGACCCTTGTTGACCTTCTGGGGATTAGCACCCTAGTTCTGCCTGATTCTCCCTGTGTCGGGCTCAATGCTTGTTTGTGGTGGTGTGTGTGTTGGAGTGGCATGTGAAGTGTCAGGCTTTTCTTCCTGTGCCTCCCCTTCATCATCAGGCATTACCACTCCTCCATTTGTGGGACTTTGGGGAGTTGTTGACACATCCCTCCTCAACAGAACAAACACCTCCTGATTGCAATGTAATCTGTCCCACCCTGAGTGCATTTCAAAGTTTGCACTTGGAAAAACATAATTTTTCCAAGATGGAGAGAAAACATGTACTTATTACCCTCATAGCCTAGGAAACATAGCCTCCTGGTTTTAGGCTGCCCAGGCTTCTTTAGGCTTGGGTGAATCAGTACATTTGCATATTGTCCAAAACCCCGCAGGTGCTTGAGGTTTGGTGCTCTACCATACAATAGACAGTATGGGGTCTGGTTGAGGCTAGACATCCACAGTCTATTTAAATGGTAAGCAGCAGTTTTCACTGCCTCCCCCCCCCCCCACAGCCCAGCTGGGGCTTGTGCATCTTCCACCATGTACTCCATCATGCACTTCAACATCCCAATTTTCCTTTCTGCAAGCCCAACCTCCCCTGGAAATGCTGAGTTTGTGGCCTTGTGTCTAATGTCCCTCCTATGCATCCAGGTATGCAGACTGTTGGATAAGAATTCCCCTCCCCTATCCGTCACTAGACTGCAAACCTTATGAGAAGGAAATCTGCGTTCCACCATGTTCACCCACACACAGAACCTGTCTGCAGCCTGATTTTTCTCCTTCAGTAAGTATATACATAGGTGTACCTAGTGTGTCTGTCTACTATCACAAATAAATAGCAGTTACTCCCTTCAGTGGCCCTACAGGGGCCTGCTAAATCAGCGTGGACATCTTCAAAGGGTCTGTTGGTGACACATTGGGTCTTTTTGGCAACAGGGAAAGCCTTCACCTTAACTTTCCTGCACACTGTGCACATCCTAAGAACCTTGGGCAGTGTTTCATGCTTAAGCCAGGGCACACTTTTGCTAGCTCCTTTAACCCTTTATAACTAGCATGGCCAATTAGCCTCTGATAGTAATGAACACACTTATCATGTAGGGGCACATTGTCTGCAGGGTTCACATTTGCCATCTTCCCTTTAGGCAACATGTAATACAACCCATGTTTCTTTATCCCTTTTGCACAGACATTATTCACGTTATGCCTTTCTGTTACTGTACAGTGTTCCCCCTCAAATATCACTTTATAACCATCAGTAGTCATTTGGGACACAGTTAATATGCAATTGTCTAGTTTGTTAACACATAACATATTTTCAAAATCTTTACCAAAAGATGACACATATGCAATGCCCATTTTCTGCACCTTGCTGGGAGCACGATCTGCAAAGGTAATATTGGTTATTGAAGCATTTTTAACATTGCTGAACAACTGTAAATTATTAACCATATTGTGCTTGGCCCCACTATCAAGTAACCAAATTCTTTCTTCAGTACCGTCAGGATGGCACTGTGCTACAAAGGCATGGCTTGCAGCCTGAGAGGATGCGCCCCTCCTATCCGGTGCAGGCATCTTACAGTCCTTCTGAAAATGTCCAGGCTTTTTGCATCTGAAACAGCGTTTCACATAGCTGCAGGCTCCCTCCTCCACAGGTGCCTCTGTTTCAGTGCCCTTCTGATTGCATCTGGTAATTTGTGAGTGTTTATTCCGCTCCATCTGGGAATCAAATTGCTTGCATTGGACCTCTTCCAGAATACACCCAGCTACCAGGTCTACAGACAAATCACTCTCCCTGGTGGTCTGCAGACTGTACATTAGAAAATCCCATTCCTTTGGCAAACTGCCCAATAAAATAAAACACTTATGGGCTTCTTGAATGTCCACCCCTCTATTGGCCACCTCTTGAAAAAGCTGCTTCATTTCCTCCAAATGGGCTTTCACACAGCCTCCAGTAGATAGCTTTGTGTTATTAAGTCTCTTAGTCCATATCACCTTTGAGAGGCAGGAAGAATTCTGATGAACTGTTTTCAAAGCTGTCCAAAGCTGAAAGGCTGTCTTTGCTGGGGCTGCATGTATTAACTGGGAGGGGCTGAGCGATAAGAGAATTGCAGCTCTAGCCTTCTGGTCTGCTAGTCTGAACACTGCTATTTCATTTTCTGAACCCCCTGGGATCACACCTTTATTCTCCAAAACATGCCACAAATTGTCCTTAATTAATAAAGCCTCCATGTATAAACTCCATCCTGAATAATTTCCATCAGCCACCTTTTCAAAGTGGACGAAACCATTATCTGCCATTCTGCTGATTGAGTCAACAATTCTCCAGCTATGAAACACTGACAGCTGACAGCTGGCAGCACTTCAAGGTTGCTTGAAGATATTACAGGGCCTGGCTGAAATTTAACTATTTCTCAGCCAACTAGCCAAAAACACTCAAAACAAAAGAGTTTATGGGATTTTTTTTGGGTGCATCTTATCTAATCTGAGATCAATCGACTGGGCCCATAACCACTGTCAGGGAATGATAGGACACGCAATCCCCAGCAGAAGCCAAAAACTGTCTCAGTAGACTCAGTAGCAACCCGTTCCCAAGAATACTCACACACAGAGTGCTTGACATCCAAATAAGCAGGAGGCACTTTTATCTTCAAACTCAAACAGTTGCAATATATACAGATATTTACAAGGGAGAAACTGCTTCACCAGGCCTCAGCATTCACAGGAAGAAGAGAAGTGAGCTCTGTTCTGAGCTTTCTTATATACACAGTTACAGGGCACTGGCTTACTCAACCACATGATCTTACACACTAATAAGAACCCTCCTTCTGTAGCTAAGGGAGACTAGGCAGTTCATGGGGTCAGCCATTATGACTCAGCATGACTCTGCAGTTTGTTTGGCCATTTTATAATGGAGTTCAGTTTCTAACTCCTGACAGCCTACTCCAATATGTGTTGGTATTGATCTAGTCAAGTGCCTTTTGTGATTACAACTTACTCATAAATATGTTTTATTATAAAGACTGCGATTGAGAGTCAGCAAATGCCTATCAATGTTAGTGGCCTCCAACTTGTACCATAGTCTGTCTCTTGGGATCTTATCGAATGCAGACTTGAAGTCTATAAAAGCTGTGTAAAGTACCCCTCCAGCAGGGGTGGAATATTTTTCTAATAAATGCTGTAGAACTAATCCCTGGTCAATATTCGAGCAACCAGACCTAAAGCCTGCTTGCTCTTCCTCCAGGAAGTTTTCTTCTTCCATCCAGCTTATAAGTTTCTCTAAAAGATGGCTAGTGTACATGGTGCTCCTGTTACAGCTGCTTTGTACGGAGTGCTCTGTTCCCATTGGTTGAGTTCTCTTATTGTGAGCCAGGCAGAAGTGGTGGCCATAGTTGTCTTTGCAGAAGGTAATATGTAGACATGGTCTTCAGAAGGACTTTTCATTTCAGACTTGTAAAAAAGTGGATTCATTTCTGCGGTGACCTGATGGTAGTGAATGGATGGTTTCTCAGCCTATAATTTCAGCTCATGTAGGTAGGTCTGGTGAGCTGGGTCAGGGGCATAAGGAATCAAGTTTTGCTTACAAGAAGCTTCTGGCCCCTTCCTCATGCTTATCAGACAAGAACGTAAGAAGTCAAGTCTGGAAAGTATTTCATTCTAGGCTTCATAAGGCAAAACACAGAAGGAGTGTAATAAATTATTTTCAGTACTATCAAAGAGGTCTATCTCTGAATTCAACAGGTGCAAAAGCCTAGGGGTCTTAGGGGTATAATGTCCCTTAGGTTCCAGGTTGACTAAGTGATCAGAATTACCTCCTGCAGAATCAATGTCAACTAAAACATGATCGGCGGCATTACCCTGAAAGCTTTTCAGAGGAGCTGTTGTGAGTGGAAACAATGATGCTGGTGATGCCACATTTTTAAAGAATCTTGAGACAAATACACCACTCCTTCTTAGAGCTTTCTCTATGTTTACATACCTTCTTGGCCAGTCTTCATTCTTGAAAAGTGGCCACCAACCTCGCATGAAAGCTATCGAAATATAAATACTCCACATGTACCAGGTCTGCATGGTTATTAAGTGCACCAGGTGTATGTGTCCTTAAAAAATTCCAGATGTGAATTTTTCCTCCTCTTGGGACAGCATTCCCAGGGGTTTAGGGTAATTTGATAAAACTAATTTATTTTGAATTAACACCAATTTCCAAATTCCATTTATGGGGATCCTTTCTTTAGCAAATCAAATCTTTGGTTTGATTTTATCTTCTAGTAGTACATAAGACCAAGGCTCCTGGATTACAGCACCTTGCATACAATTTGATTTTAATAAAAGTGTTTGGTTTACATCATTGAGACCAGGTTTAAGAGTAGGCTCTTGCTCTATTTCCTTCCTAGTTGGTAGCTTCCCAGAATTCTGTTTGTACCTTGGTTTGGGCTGGTGTCAAGCAGATTAAAAAGCTTTTTAAAGTCCATTTTTTTGTAGCGCATTGTCCTAAGATTTTTAACATTTTTGCTTGTCTTCATTCCTGAACCCCTCCTTTTAGAATGGTTTATCTTATAAGCTCTATATGACTTCTTTATTGGTCTACTTTTACTTTTACTTTTACTGATTGGTGAAGCAATATTGATACTATTTTCAGGACCCATAAACTCATTAACAGTTTTTTTTCCAAAGGACTTTGTAGGCTTCGACCAGAATGGTTAGAACTTTATTGCAGTCAGTAGAACTTTATTGCAGTAGGATTTTATATGTTTAATATCTTCTGTTAATAAAACAAGCCACTCAATGACTGGTGGTTCCTCCTCATTAATCTCAGAGAACTGGTTCGAGGAGTCTTTTGTGCTTATTTTACCATTACTTGAAGATAATTCTGAGATTTGCTTTCAAGTCTTGAAGAGAAACGACAACGCAGAAAGAATCACAAGCCGGAAACATCACCCAAGGAGACCTTCTGCTGTGCTTTCTGCAACTGGACTTATTTATCTCAGATTGGCCTTTTTAGTCATCAGCACGCTTGCAGAAAGTGTGGGATGAGTCCTTCCCGAATCTTCATTTGCGAAGAAAAGCCAGAGAGAGAGAGAATCTCTCTACTTGCTCGGCCTGGCCTAGTCCTTGAATTTACTGGACTCTTCACAAAAGAAAGCTCGACATCCAGGCTGTCTGGTTTAAATCTTCTCTCTGCTCTTCATTGTAATTGTAAATAGGTCCTTTAATATTAATATCTAAGACCTGTCAATTTTCAGTCACCTCTTCACATTTCTTGTTCACATAGCACTGAGTAATTTTTGTTTGGGCTTGCTTTAAAGAAGTTTTCTTTGGCTGGCGGCTCATAGCAGACAAGGCAAGGGTGTGAGTTTTATAGCCACTCCAAGTCATCCCTATTATCTTGTTTCCTTGTTAGATCTACTTTGTTCTTAAATTATCTTAAATTTTTAATGTGTAAACAACAGTGTATAAACAGCAGTTAACACCTGATAGATACAACTTCAACTGATCTTGGTCTGCAAAAACCTCCAGTTTAGTCTTCCTAGTTAATTCGTTTGCTGTTCTAGCATTTAGTAGAGAAAGTTTGTTTGCTCCATAAATTGCTTTTATTTATTTCTTCTTCTGTTTGTTTTGTTTTCACTTGCAGTTACAAATCTTAACTTGCTTAATCAGCTTGCACAGCAGCAAAGGAGGAAGGAAAAAATAAATAAAAACAAAGATAAAGAATAAAAGGAGAGAATTTGGGAAGCAAATTCAATCACATCTGTCTACTCCACTGCCATTTTTTTCTGCCCTGTGAACTCAGTCAGGGGATGTCACTAGATCAGTGTTAACACAAAATGGTGGTCCATGGACTGGTGCCTGCTTCTCAGCCATTGGCAGTACCTTTCCTAGTGAGTTACCAGGAAAGAAATAATTATAGTCAATGGACACAAATACGTCAA
The DNA here is from genome assembly GCA_030847615.1 of Gambelia wislizenii. Taxonomy (NCBI): domain Eukaryota; kingdom Metazoa; phylum Chordata; class Lepidosauria; order Squamata; family Crotaphytidae; genus Gambelia; species Gambelia wislizenii. Next base: position 337,260,027 of record JAUMIR010000001.1, on the reverse strand, counting down.
TGGACACAAATGGACACAGTCCTTGGGGAATTAGGGATAAATGAAATGACATGGGGGATTTCCACTGGCTAAGACAAATTACTCTTTTCTGTATGCCAGATTCAGGTTTATGGAATCTTTCCTACAGCACTGCAGCTGTTATTATGGAAAATAGTTCCCAACGGGACATATCAGACATGAATTCCTCTGTCTTTGCTTCCCATGCTCTGACCCTATCTCCAAACGTGCTTGCTACGCGATTCCAAAGGAAAGGTAGCCAGGTGCACAAATGAGTATGAAAAGGCTTTGGAAATACGTCACCTCATTGAGGTTGGAGGATACTTACTCAGAGCTGTCACCAAGGTCTGATGAATCACCTTTCAGGAATGGAATCTGAGCGCTTGGTAAATCCACACCTGTAGCAAGTGACCTGCTGTAAGGCTGCATCCTACCATCGCTAGGGCCAGACTTTTTGGGGTGGGGCTACGGCCACAATGCCATTTCAAGGGAATAGTTCCATGAGCCAAGGGCGTCCATCATTGCTGGTGATGAATTTGCTATACAAAGGTTTTCCGTGGGTTTTTTTCCGGGCTCTGAGGCCATGTTCTTGAAGAGTTGACATTTCGCCTGCATCTGTGGCTGGCATCTTCAGAGATACAAAGTTTGCCTTTTAAGGAGGGCTGCAGAGGAGCTTGGCCACTTATTGCTGTTCATGCACTGGGTAAACATTCTCCCTTCCTTGCTAATGGGAGGTTGAACCCTGACCCACTTGCTAGTTGGGCAAGGGAAAGGAGATGGCAATTTTGGTGTTTGCTACTGAAAAACAACAAGTTTCAATTCGTTGTTGTGTGCCTTCAAGTCATTTCTGACTTATGGCAACCCTATCACAGGGTTTCCTCAGGCTGAGAGTGTGTGACTTGTCCAAGGTCACCCAGTGGGTTTTAATGGCTGAGTGGGGGATTCGAACCCTGGTCTCCAGAGTTATAGTCCAACACTCAAACAACTATGGCACAGTGGCTCTATTTGTCAAAGGAGATTAAAATGTTCCTCAGCTGGTTCTTAAATGTTATCATTTGCACTGTGTGGTTTGTGTGCATTTTATTCTCTTGAATTACAAATAGCCTGGTTTGGGTTATATAAAGAGCAGAAAGATGTTCCTTAGCACCATTGCAGCTTTCTTGCTGCTTAAAATACCCTTCCTAGCTCTTTAAAGAAGAAGAAAAACACCGCCCAAAGGTGGTGGGGGTTAAGCGTGTCCTCTCTCGCCTTCCCTCCACGTGTCCTCTTCTCAGCCTGCTGGGAAGCAGAGCCCTTCCTCTTTCCCCCCTCCACCCTCAGTACTACACCTCCCATAACCGACCGCGGCAGGAAACAGCGCAAGCGCAAGCCACGACCTCGGCCAGCCCGCCGCTCCCGAGAGGCTCTCGGGAAAAGTGGTTCAGAGGTGGCGTTTTGTCCTAGGGCTCTTGTGCCGAAGCGGACTTCATCCCCCAGCATGCTTTGTTGAGAGCGGCGCGTGGACGTGGTGTGTGTGTCTGTGGAGAAAGGAGGGAGGGGGCTCAGTCGTCACGTGCGGTGCGAGGTGCGTGTTCCGTTGATGCTGCTGCTGCTGAAGGAGGAGGAGACGACGACGACGACGACGGAGGAGGAGGAAGGAGGAGGAGGAGGAGAGGAAGCGGCGGCGGCTCAGGCGAGGCTGCGCGGGGGCTGTTGTCGTCGTCGTCGCTCCCCTCCGCAGCTCGGCCCGCCAGCAAGGCCCCGGAGGAGCGGCGGCAAGGCCGGGCGGCGGCGGCACCACCACCTCCTCCTCCGCCACGGGCAGCATGAGCGACAACGATGACATCGAGGTGGAGAGCGACGTGAGTCTCACGGTGCTCTGCCTCGCCTCCTCCCCGGCCCCGGCCTCTCCGTCCCGTCTCTCCCTCGCCCTCCTCCTCCTCCTTCCCTTCCTTCCTTCCTTCCTCCCCCGGTCGGTGCGTGTCGGGCGGGGCTGAGCGGCGCTGACAGTAGTAACGCGTGTGTCTCTCTCTCTGTCTCTCTCTCTCTCTCTCACTGCAGGAAGAGCAGCCGAGGTTTCAGTCTGCGGTACGTCTCTCTGCCTTTCGTTCACTTAAATACCCCCCTCAAACTCCTCGCCCCCTCCCCTCATCCTCTCCCCCCCTCCCCGGCCCCCTCAGGCAGAGAGAGCGGCCCGGCAGCCCCCCCCCCCAAACAACAACAACCACGACCCTGCCAGGCTCCCCGGGTGGGGTTGGGGAGGGTCCTGGCCGGGCGGGGGCGGGGGCGAGGCGGGCGGGGGCGGGCGTGTGTGTCTGGGGACAGAGAGAGAGACACAGAAGACGCCCGTAAGGGGGGGAGGGGAGTGGTGGGGGTGGGAGGCCGGGTTCGTGTTTGGCTCGTGGGTGGGGAGGGGGGTTTGGGAGGAGGGGGCTGGGATCGGTGGGTTAGGGTGAGCAGGAGGGGGTGGGGGACTTGTGGTGTGTTCATAGAATCATAGATTTGGAGGAGACCCCAAGGGCCATCTAGTCCAGCCCCCTGCCATGCAGGAACACACACAGTCAAAGCGCTCCCGACAGATGGCCATCCAGCCTCTCTTTAAAACCCCACCGCAATCCGAGGGAACGCATTCTCCTCTTGAACAGCTCTTACCCTCAGGAAGTTCTTCCCAATGTTTAGCTGTTGCTTCTTTGTAAGGACAGGCCTAGACCAGGACTTTGGACTGGTTGAGGAGGAGTGAGGATGGAAACCCTGCTGCTGTTGTTTTTCCTCCCCTTGAGCTTCCTCAAGATTATTCCTGAGGCTAGGAAGGTGTTGGAATCATGGTGGGTTGAGGGGTTCAGCCTGTTCGGTAGGAAAACAGTATTAACTTTTTCCTTGTGAAAAGACTTTAGAATCACCCCAAGCCTGAGACTGACCTGGGTTGGGGTCTTGTTAGGGAGGCAGAAATCTTCAAGTGGGATAATAATCAAGGTTCCTTTTCTTTATTTTATGATTTTAATATCTTGCCTTTCAGCAATAGATTTCAGGATCGCAAACTACACTCTTGGGCAAAATAACTCAGCCATTGGGTTCTGGCTTTGAGGATTTTCTGTTTGTAGCATGCTGAATGCTGCAGGCTGCCCAAGAGCACTGTGGAGGACCCCCCCCCTTTTTCTTTTCTTTTTTTTTTTTTGGTAGCTGCTGCCAGAGTATTCAATGAGCAAGGAGCTGGGAATTCTCTTATTTTGGTGTTTAATCTCCTTAGTGGATTATTGTGGAAACACTGGCTGCTACAGAAAACTTCTCCAAAGCAGCTTGATTTGACTCTTGTTTAGTTGCTGAATATTTTATATGGATATGGATATGCTTCTTAGCATCTCCAATCATTTATAATAACAGGGATTTCAAGCTTTATTCTAATGCACAACCCTCTTTGTGATTGCACAGAGTAGCCCCTAATACCACCAAGAGGCATATTGTTTTTCTTTTGTTGTTTTTGCCTGTTTGAGATATTCTTGACAGTGTATCATGGCACTTGACACAATGCAATAGTTCTTGTTACACTTGTAGTTGGGCTGATTAAGCTAGAGATTTGTGAATGGTGAGGTACTCAATCCCATGGGATGAGTATGAATTTGAACCAGTAATTTTGTTTGTTCAGTGCAGAGATATGTGAAGATGGGTGTAGGAGGGGTTGAGGTTTTTAGGGAAGAAAAGGTGGACTTGTTTAAAATTAAGGTGATTTAAGTTACCAATGAGAGAGAGAGAGAGAGAGAGAGAGACCAGGTTGAATCAGTGTTTCCATGTTTTAGCCAATATATTTACAAAGAAAAGCATATGTGCTAGTACTGATTTGTAACGAAATATAGCATTTATACAAACTAGGACTATAATTCAGGATCCATTATCATACAGACCCGATGCACTCTGAAGTTTTATCTGCTTAGAAACAAGGCACAGCTTTCTGTGCGGTGCTGTGCATGCAATGATAATAGTAATATCATTCATTTTGAGTCTAAAATTGTAAATCTAACTTTCAGAAACAACGAAGAAGACCATGATATATTTTATATAACTCTGAACACCTGGTTAAATATTTGTTTGTTAAAGTATTTTTCCAAACATATTTTAGCATATTAAAATACCGTTTTTAAAAATTACTTTTGTGTTTGATAGGTGGCCATGATCTAGTTTTAAGTGATTTAAATGTAGACGAACGTTTCTGTTAGAATTTCATTTTTAGTGAGGTTATTTTTTCCAGAAATGGCTTTTAAAACTATTTTTAATAATGGATTTCTATCTTCCTTAAAAAGCAATTTGCTGTTTGCTTTTCTGATATGCCCATTCTGTTAAAATTCTGCTCATTTTTACTACCTTAAGAATTTTAAGAGGTCTGGCTGAATATTTATTCAGTTTGACAAACATGGTGTAAGAAACTACCGTATTCCTCCTTACTGTATTAAACAAGAAAGCATACTTTGGAGGAGGAATTCTGTCTCCTTGGTGAGATATGCAGTCATTGAAATCTACTCCACTAAATAATGAAGCAAAATGCTTTCTGTTTCTTCCTGGTAAATGTTTCTAGTAACAGTGAAAAGTCTACAGATTGAAGGGATTTAAACTGCTGACATTTCCTTTCAAATAAGGCTAGACTGAAAGTTTTAGCCAGTGAGCAATGTCTTGAGAGTTGAATATTGGCTAGAGTTGAGTTGGTCAGAAAATCAAAATTATATTTTCAACATGTTGTATGAGTAGTCACATTCACTTTATCTATTAGTAAAAAATAAAGATATATTAATTTGTTGAAAAAGCACTTGTCTGCTGACTTGGGGCTCATCCACACAACAAAAAAAATCCAGCAAGAATGTTGGCAGAATACCTTTAGTTTAGATGAGCTTCTGCCGGGATTCATCATATTCAGAAGGAGGGGGGCTGAAAACTCCAAATAGTCCATGATAACGGCTTTCGCTGTTTCTCGCAATCCTTTTTAAAAAATTCGTGAAAATGTGCATAAGTCATCTGTACAACCAATTCGAAAAGGGGGCACAGCAGAGCTGAAAGCTGATTGGTCGGACCTTGGAGGGGGCAGACTTGCAGGGGAGGGCTTGCAATGCCGTAGCTGCCATTGTTTTTGTTTTTGCCAGCATGATTGTTCAGCCGGCAAAGTGGCAGAGCAAAAGTATGAAGTTTTTTTTAAGCAGAAAACAGCTCTTCCGCATCTGTCACTTTAAGGGGAGAAAAGGGGGGTGAATGGAGGAAGATTTTTCCGGACTCAACTTACTTGCAGCTACTTTTTTTGTGTGTGGCTGTAATCTGCAAAATATTCCCTTCCAAGCTTGCGAATGAACTGTGGGCACAAATGGGCACTGCAGTGAAAGGGAGGTAAGTCACTATTTTTCACTACAAATTCTCGCACATAGTTGCGCCCTTGTTTTATTTGTGTCAGCTTCTGCCATTAAAGGGAGGGGGGAAGCAGTTAACTATTTTTTTAATTTAATGGATGTGGTTTAAAATGTTTTAACTTGTAGTGTTTTAACCTTAATCTAGATGGATTGGGGGTGGGAACCTTGTATTAAGTGACTTCTGGAATATTTGCTGACCCTGTGGGAATTTTAGTGCATTTCAGAGAATTAGTAAAAGCTGCCTCATGTTCATAGAGGTGTTTGTGGTTGTAGAATGAATGGTATTACGGTACCTAAACACCTAGAAGCAGAAAACACATGTTCACATGGGATGGGGCATTTGTTGTGAATAGCTAACAGACCTCTGCAAAAAATGGAACTATAGTTGTCCCTTCATATTCGCTGGGGTTTGGTTCCAGAACCCTGTGGATACCAAAATCCATGAATGCTCAAGTCCCATTATATGCAATGTCATAGCAAATTGGTGTCCCTTATATAAGATGGCAAAATCTTTGGATTATTATTTTTTAAAGAATATTTTCAAGCCGTGAATACTTAAAGCCGTGGTTACCAAATCCATGGATACAGAGGGACAACTGTAATATAATTTATGTGTTCTAGTAATACTACTGTTCTGAGCTGAAAGAAACAAAACAGAAACCTTGTGAATCCTCAGAATTAGGAAGTGGACCTAATGCCTGAAGAACAGCTATTTTTATTCCTCTGCAGGAATTACCTAGCATTAATATCATCATGGAGAAATATCTATCCCAGTAGCAAAACAGGTTCTACTGAGCGAAATGTCCCCCAGTGAAGACAAATTCTACAGGCAAAAAACGGAGCATGGCACATAGATACTTCAGTGGTCCCTACAAGGAATGTCTCATATGTGGTCCATCAGCTCTTGGCTTTCTTATCTGCTGTCTTTCATAAGAAGTGTAGGCAGGAGAAGGCTTACTCTTTTGAATGGTTCCAATGTGCATTCTTAGCAGACCCTTCTGCAAGTTCTAAGATGCTGAACAATTGTCTTCAGCCACATTTCATTCAGTGTGGAAACAGTTCAACTAGTGTTGTCATTGTGCTTGATAACATAACACCGAGCTGGGATTCCTGTACTGTATCAGGAAGGCCTGTCTAGGTAAATGCTTCTCTTCAGAAGATATGATGTCTTAGCATCACAGCACCATTTATTTGCATGCTGTATTTTTCTGGTTTGCCAGTACTATACTTCCAAAGTAGGTATTTAACCCTGGAAGCCAGCTGTTTATCAGTGGCTAGATCCATCCCTGATGTGTATTGCTTTTCAAGCTACTTAACAAACATAGTCCACATGTCCCCAAAGGCAGCCAGTTTATTGGTGGACTCTACTCATTGCTATCATTTATGTGTTGTAGAGCCTCAGCTATCTTGTGAGTGCCCAGAGCTCTTCAGGCTCATGGTTGCTCTGAAGTAGCAGTGCCCTTAATGCCACAGTTCCTCCAGGACTTCATATTGTCCATGATTCATCTTTACCAGGAGCACTAGGCCAGCGTGTTTCTTCAGCTCAATGACTTCAGAGGGCTTTGAGTTTGGTAGGCTTCTCCTTGTTCCATGCCTTCAATATGTGAGGTGTCCCTTTATTTGTTTTATGCATTATATGGTAAAGCGTTTGCATTCTATTTTGGCACTGGATGTTCCAGATTATGTCTCTGCTTCTTGTAAGGTTTACTTGTTGTGGATGTCTGTGCCAGATCTTTTCATCTCTTCCTCTCACCAAGGATGTAGCTACCAGGTGGTGCAGGAGCAAAATGAGCATTGAGATGCAAATATTAATTCTTCCCCCCCCGCCCCCCCCCAAAATTCAGTCCCCGGATCTCCAGCATTGCAGCAACTCTTCAGTTAAGTATTTAGAAATATAATTTAGGCATCCAAATAAAAGGGTACCGGGCAAAGTTAGCAAGTGAATTTGGACACAGCAAAGAGTTCTAGGTGTAAACGATTTGCATTCTCTGCAATGCTAGAAATTTGGGAACTCAAGGAAAATTTCAGACTGGATTCTTGGTTGTGAGGGCAATGCCCTAATCCCCCCCCCACCCCATAGCTACACCCTTACCTCTCATGATACCATTATTTTTTGCTTTATCCTTTCTAGAGAGGATTCCTTAGGCATGTGCTTGCTGGCTTCTCACCTTTGAATAGGGGGAAGGGTTAGTTCCCATCCAATCACTGACATCTGCTTATCTGCATCTCAACCACAAAATGGCATGAGGTATTTTATGTCCCAGTAGGTTATATTGTGGGGAACTGTAAAAAAATTCCAGTAGAAAATGCATTAGATTTGTTAGGACAGTTTCTATCCTACATGTTTTTGTTTGTTTGCTTTTTAAAACTGCACATGGTAGGTGCTGCAAATCAGGGACATTATTTAATATTTTTGAAGTGACAGTTTCATAAAGTGCCTATCTTGTAGATCTAGTTCTATGTGAATGTAGATGTAATACACAAAAAATGTGGTAGTGAAAGAGCCCGTCTACTAGGATTGAGGCCTAATGTTTCTATTTTATTGTATTTTAATAAATGATAGTTTTAATAATAGGTGTTTTAAAAAGATATTTTATAATGATAATATGTTTTATTTGTATTATATGAGCTGTCAATTTTAATTTTTTCCATTGTTGTAAATGGAATACTTTTTGACTGTCACTCAAACTAATTATAGAGATACCAGATTCCTTTTGAGGGTGAATGAGCACCATATCAGAATGTATTCAGTATATTTGTAATATCCACAATGTATTAATGGAATAAATTCTCTTTGTTTTTGAGTTTAGTAGTAGTATCATTTTCTTTCCATGTAGCAAAATATTCTGAAATGTAAATTGTATTTAGAAAACCCACAATATATTAATAGAATAAATTTTATTTGATTTTAGAATGTTGTAGTAGAATGATTTCTTTTCAATTAACAAAATAGTCTAATATAACAATCCTGTGGCTCATGGGAGGTTATTTGAGGGGCCATGTGTATGTTTTAGATTTTCCTTTCCAGAAATGGAGAGAGGTCAGTCCCTGGAGAAAAAGGATATGAGTTCTGTGGGGCTGCAAGGAGGCAAGCACCCAGTGTTTCTCAGATGATGGAGATCATAAAAAGAAGGTTCTCCATGGGTATACTTGGAAAAGTTGTGTTCAGGATCCAAATCCCTCTCTTTCTTTTGATGCAGCTCTGAAACTATTGAACGTACCACACCAGTGTTGGAGCTTTATTTCCCTCCCACTGCTGGAAAGGTTTTTTAAAAAAGAAAAAGAAAAGAAAGTGGCCCAGTAAACAGAAGAAAGCCATACACTTCTGCCTTGACACTGTAATCCATCAGGGTATTTGAAGAAGTGTTTCCTCTTGTATAGGATTGCTGTATCACTGTTTTTGTAATATATGATTGGACAAGTGGATTTAGAGGTACTCAGAGGCTGTATTGGTTAATGTCAGGGTGTGCTAAGAGAAGTACCAGATCTTTTGGGATGTACAGATCTTTCCGGGCCCAGTATAAGGTGTTGGTTATTACCTTTAAAGCCCTAAATGGCTTGGGTCCAACTTATCTCCGGAACCGCCTCCTCCCATACAATCCTCCCCGCGCACTCCAGTCCTCTGGGAGGAATTTGCTTCAGCCACAAAAATCTAGGCTGTCTGCAACCTCCCAGAGGGCCTTTTCGGTAATTGCCCCCAAATTGTGGAATGACCTGCCGAACGAGATCCGTCAGATAACAACCCTGAGTAGCTTTAAAAAAGCACTAAAGACGGATCTCTTTCGGCAGGCCTTTCCTAATTAGATCCCGTCCTCAGGGGATCCTGGCTTCTTTTAGTCCGCTGGCCATTTATAGTATTTTATTGTATTTATTGCTTTTAATTGTGATTTTAGATTAGTTGGTTTTAATTTATAATTGTTTAATATTTTTTTATGGGGGAGGGTGCGGTGGGTTTTTTGGGGGGATTTTATCTGTATTGTATTTTAATTTTTGTAAGCCGCCCTGATTGTTTTAACAGAGGGGCGGGGTATAAATATTATTATTATTATTATTATTATTACAGTAGTGTAATGACCAAAGCCTTTGTGGCTGCCATTCCATATAAAAACTTCAGGAAAGACTTTCAGAAGAATTCATGTTTCAATTAAAAGTCATGTTCTCTGTGTTTCCTGTAGTAACATTTATTCAGAAGAAAGCTTGGGTAGCAATGCATTTCTTCAGGATATTGCAGTGACAGGAGATCCTGGTTCAGGAAGTGGTGTCCCAGCTCATTTTATATGTTGTAGTTTGTGCATGTGAGTTTTTGAATGGGTGACTTTGATATCTTTATTTACTGGGAGGAATAAAGGCAAAATTACTTAGTCATTCTATATAGCATTCAAAGACTATAAGTTAACTGTGATCTGTGGATATCTGTAAGAGTTGCTTCTTTAAAACTGCAGATTGAAAGACTGTGAGGTCATCAGCTGTTTGTCAGTAGGAGGTGAGCCTTTTCAGAGCCCACAGAATCAGCATGAAAGCTGTACAAGTGCAGCATTATGGGCAGAGCTTGGGAAAATTCCCTTTTCAAGACTAAAGCTCCAGAATAATCTACCTAGTTTGATTCTGAGAGTTGTGCTTTTTAAAAAAAGTTCCAAGCTCTAGTTACAGTCAGGTTTCAAGAGAAGGGACTGTTGTAGTTTTGGGTATGATATGGCCTAGCTGCTGCTGAAGAACCTAAAACCTCTGATCTGCCTGCTTACATATCTGTTTGAATAAAAGTGAGTTTTTTTGTTTGTTTCTGATTTTTGCAACTTTACATAACTAGTTTTGTGCTCATGGAGCTAAATGTCATAATTTATTTCCTGATCTGACTCTTCTCGTATCCATAAGCCCATATTCTATATACAGCATTCCAGCTGCCAGCTGGGAGGCAGCTTCTGTTAAAATTTAGCAATTTCACTTTCCTCCTCAGCCCTTTTTCCTTCCCTGGAACTGAGATTTTCCTGGACAGTGAAATGGTTTTGAAAGTAGCTGATGAGGTAGTAATGGAGACTAACATGGCAGTGGGCCACCTCACGCTGATGAATGGAGGCCAGTGTTTTCATGCTATCCTTATTCGGCATTTAGCATGGTTAGTGCCAGCCAGAACTCATTGGATTAGATCTGGGACTCTTTTCCAAATGCAATTTGCTTGCTTTGAATCCTTGCCAGTACAACATTATAGTAGAGCCAGGTGCTGCATCCACTGTTAGCTGGGTCCATTCTTACAAAGCAGTTGCAAGAACAGGACATTTTAACACACCACAACCAGTGGTATCTATGTCAGCTCTGCTGTAAAATGTAGTGTGTTATTGTCCTATCCTGAATAGTGCATGCACACGCATATATATAAGATAACTCACCTGTACTAAGTTAGTTTTTCTGTGTTGCTCAACATTCCCAAGATCTCCCCTGAGGTAGCTTTTAAATTGTTAGATATTCTTATGGTTGGCCTTTGAACGAAGGCAACAGAGTTCTTAAGCAGAACTGTTTGGCTGTAAGAGGAGGATGAAAATTGTTCCTAACAACACGTTACTGGTTACTTGGGGCTTAGTAAAGCTGGCTACTTGATCTGGCTTTTGGCAGCAGAAGGGAAAAATCGCTTTAATGAACCTGGCATCAGGACTTTGTATCAGCACTAACAGAAATAACATTAACAACTGTGGGCAGCTAGGAAGTTCACTATGTGTTGCTGTCTTTTCTTGCTCTGTTTTAGACTCCATGTTAAACATTTTCTTCTATTATACTAATTCTGTCAGAAGGATATACCGTACATAACCAACTAAGAAAAGTTATGGTTATCATGGTTGCACTCTTCTATTTAGGTTATCAACAATTGGCATTATATTTGCAACAAGTAATAATTATTGCACAAATTCATGTTCAGTGCCTTCATGGGAAAGTGTCTGCAACTAATATTTCTTTCACAAGTGCTATACTTTATATTAATTTTACTATAGTGCTGTGTGTGACATAGAGTTGTATCTTTCTTATTTTATTTAACTGAATGGATTTATTGCCAGTGCATGTTTCCTTAACTATTGGTCATGTTTAATAATGTACCTGGCTCACTAGCTAATTTTAGTCACAAGTGCAGCTACTTAATAGTTATGGTGAGCAGGTTTCAGAGTCCAATAGTGTTTCCCTCTAAAACAACTGGTGTAGTTCTGTACATAGCCATTGCTCTGTATGATGGTAGACCATAACCTAAATCTGGTTGTTAGTCCCAACTAGAGTAGAACCACTGAATCAGTGGGGCTTGCATAAGTATTGACTTAACTTTCAGTAATTGATTTAGTGAGTCTATCCTAGGGACTAGCAATTGGATTTAAGACTATTTAACCGCAAATGTTGTCACGTCATCAATATAGCTTGGTGGTTTGCAGTTAGAGCAGTCTGCTTATCTTTTGCTGAGGAAAATGAATTTCTTTCACTTTCATATTATTTAGCAGCTTTAGTAACTAACTTGTACATGTTTCCTGGTATGGCCTTCTCTGGCAACTGTAGGATATTGGTGAGCTTGGGTCCTCTTGCTTGTTCAGAAGGAGGATTTCTTCTAGATGTGGGTAGGATGGGTCATTCTGTTCTCTTTCTAAACAGTTAGGATTTTGTTACAGGCTTGAGATTGTAGAAGTTGGTGTATATCACTTTGCAGTTTAATTTCCCCCCCCCCTGTTTCCTGCAACTTGCCATTTCTTAACTAGATACACAGGGTTTAATGAGTATAGAGAACTTGATAAATAGTGTTCATCAGTTGCATCTGCATCTGTTGGTCTTGATTTCCCCCCTGTTTATTGAGCTGGAGCTGTCAGGCTGCTTCAGTTGCCTCATGGCACTTTTCTTGTAGTGGCAGAGGATCCTGGGCCCTTTAGTGGCCTGTGTTGGGAAAGAAGTTTGGTTCTCTTATTTCCTAGTCCTCTTCTGCCTCTTTAAAGGAATTATTTAGAGGAAAACTGCTTTGAATTTGGGGTCTGAGTGTCTGTGTACATCTAGCAGCCAATCCCTGCTTTCTGTGTCAAGAGCTTTGTGCAAGATCATTGCCAGACCTGTGTGACTAGAGGCTGATGATGTTTGGAAGGTGGGATTCCATTAATCATAATTTTATTTCAGTGGTGCTGCCTGAATTTTCTTCAAACCACATTGAGAACAAAAGCGTTATAGACACTTTTTTTTAGACCCAGGAAAGGCCCTTAAAAAAAAAACAACAACTGGAAGTGAACAGAAGTTACTTCTTGTTTTAAAAAAAAAGGCCTTGCTTGGGCCTAAATTGGCCCAGGGTGGGCCCAGAACTTGATGAAAATGTGCCCTCATACCCTGAGGATATTTTGATGCAAAAAAGAGTTTTTGATAAAGTTTTGTTTGACCTCTGTGTGGCCCGGAGGTCCTCTAAACATATTGGAAACATCCTTCACACCAGTTAAGAGAGATTGGGGGGCTTTTTTTTTTTAAGTGACCCCTTGGGGGTGGCACAAAGTGGTTCTGGTGGCTGCATGTGTCCCATAGGCTGCACTTTGCCCACTTCTGAATTAGATGATAGTCCCAATCTGGGAGTAATTTATCTCTTAAAAATCTTTGCAATCTTTAGTACACTCAGACCCGGTATCTGCAGAACCAATATCCATGGTTTCAGTTATCCATGGGACACAAAATAGGGGACACATATCATAGAGTCATGCTGCAAAATGCCTACAGAGGCATCCTCTCTAGGCATCTTCTAGGTCCTCTAGTGCAACTCTATAGTATATTTTTACCAGAAGTCCTTTATTTTCATAGGATTTGCTCTTAATCCACAGTTTCTAGTATCCACAATAAATCTAGGAACAAAACCCCTGTGGATATGGGGGTCCAGCTGTACTTTTGCATTTGTCACTCATCAGTCTAGAGTAGAAGCAACCATTCTGTCTGTATGGAGTTCCTACATAAAAATAGTTTAGATAGATTAAGAAGATAATTTTGGATTGGAAAGGCAACCTTTCTTAAATGTTCAGCTGTGATGCTACAACTGAACTAAGTAGTTCTAGCTGTTCTTTCTATGATTCTGTGGGTATCATCAAACCCTATTCAAAAATGGTGTGTGAGGAAGGAGTAAGGCTGTGTCAGTTGGCCCTTACTCTGGTGTTCACATTTACACTATGAGTGTATGCAGGGACAGAGCCTTTGTGAGTATAGCTGTGTCTAAGGAGGATTTTACTGAATCTGGAATCCCAATCATGGGGGCTTCTGGATTGTGTGGAAGGTCTCACATGTGCCACTGTGTACATGAAGGCTCCAGTTCTACAGATATTAATGCTGTAAGGGCAGGTACCCTAAGGTCAGGATAGACAGCTGGACCCTGCTCCACCATCCCTGCTCATATGTAGCAGTGTATGAGCAATAATATCTGAATAGAGGTGCAGTTGTAGTGCATTACATTCTTTCCAAATGTTTCCTGCAGTGTTTGGGGGATTCTGCATAAAGCCTCAGTCTATTTTGGATTGTGGGCTGTCTCTGTTACAATAATCAGAAACTATTAGTGCAGGGAAGAGTTTCATTTTAGTGTGTGGGGTATTCAGAGTATTTGGGGCTTCTTTGGGGACAAAGAATCAGAAGTGTAGAGAATGAGTGAGAGATCTGAGCTGAGAAGACCAATTGAAATGCTGTAGGGCAAACGCGTGCCCACTGTTTCAGTAATTGTTCTAGTTTTGTTTGTGCTGGACTTGAACTTCCTTTGGTGCTCCCTTTAATTGTTCCCTTTCTTGGCAGAGTTTTGATTCTGGAGATCCTGCCTTCTTCCTGTATATATCCCAGCCCAAGGGTCAAGGATGCATTGGAAGCCACATGTATTGTTGAGCATGGAGATAGTGATAGCCCTAATACTTGTTCCTCACTTTATCTGTCCTAGGCTGACAAACGTGCTCACCATAATGCACTGGAGCGGAAACGTAGGGACCACATCAAAGACAGTTTCCACAGCCTGCGGGACTCTGTGCCATCGCTTCAGGGAGAGAAGGTGAGTTTATTGAGAGAAGTGATCTGTTTCCCCTGAATGCAGCCGATCAGTACCAAGGGAATTGCTTCCCAGTCCCATTTTGGGGTCAGCCGAAAACAATACAACTAAGTAGGCCTTTCTGTAACAGTCCAGTATAGTTTATTTGAAGTAATGTTCAGGCTGCTTCACAGATGCATAGTTGGCCTTGTTATGCATTAAAATAAAGGTGATTTCTCACTGTATATCTTATCTTTTTAAAAAGCAGTTTGAAGTGGCTGAAAGTATTTGCCTTTGCCCCTAGCTTCTCTTAGGACAATTTTTGGCATGTCACTTCACAAGCATGATTGGATGGTCCACTTCTTTGCATATGGAGAACAGGGCCCTATGTTGCTTTATGAAGAAGCCTGAGCCATATGCTTACTGCAGTTCCACAGTATGATGGAGGATGATGGACCTTTCATCCTCCTACCTCCTTATCTTCAGTGGGGAAGCCTGTTTAGATTTAGCTGATGACAATATTGTACAGATATAAAAACACAGAGTTCCCTGTTCAGAGACTCAAGTCAAAGTCAACGAATTATCAGTTCCATGTGTATGTTTTTTCTCTTGCTCACATTAAAGTTTGCTCTTGTTGAACAGGTATTTGAATGATTTTCTCTGAGAACATGCCACTGTTCATTCTGTGTTTAGAAATTTTACAGTGACATATAGGATTATGGCATAAGTTTATTCCAGGAAATTCAGGTAGGCATTCTTCAGTCTGAGCAGAGGGAGAAGCAACCAAGTAGTGTGAATAGTCTCAGGTCTGTAGAGAATGTGTGAAAGGTGGCTTCCTAGTCCTTCCTGTTTAGACTTTATATGTCATAACGCTAGTAGTTAATATCTAGTTTTCCATAGGGCTAAAGTGGCTGTCCTGAAAAGGAATGAGGAAATGGTGTCCTCCTACTCATCAGTGGCTGGAATGCCTACAGAGTTGACTGTAATAGCTCAGTACAAGGTACTTAGCTTGATAAGCAGCATTTTTCATGTGCAGTCACCTCTTATGACACTGTGTCCCAGACATTGTCAAGACACACCCATTTGTTACTCCTGGCATGCAGACAGATTTTTCAGGACTGAGACCTGATATTTAGACATTGTTATTGTGAGCTAAAATATTAGCTAAAATACACAGCTTTGATGAATATATAGGCTATTGCTAGTTAAAATATGTAGCCTAGGTTTCTGCTTTTTTTAAAAAAAAATTCCTCTTTGATGTTAATGCAAACATCTGGGTATTTAATGCTTCACACTTCCTATTTATAGACTGCTAGAAAGTCTTAAGCATAGGGATGGCAACTCCAGTAAAGGCCAAAAAGTTTGCCCACAACAAGGCACACAGCATGGTTTTCAATCGTAGAGGTGCAAGATGGTGTCTGTATGCAGTCTCTTTGTATATAAGGATCTAATATTGCTGGTACTGTTGACTGTTTGCACATCTTAGTGCCCATCCACATTTTAAGGCCAGGGCTAGGCAAAGTATGGGCCATATACAGTCCCCAAAGCCTTTTTCACAGCCTACAGCCAACCCATCCCCCAAACCAGGAAAAACATGTGGGCAAAAATGTAGACTGGTTGCTTCTGGAGGTCTCTGGGAGCAGTTTTTGTTGCTGTTTTGCATTGGGACAACTGTGGATCCCCACCCCCTCCAAAAAAAAAAAAACTTACAAAAATCAACTGGAAGTAGACATCCAGTCACTTTTGGATCTGATTTTCTCCATGGAAGTGTTGGGTATTTTTTGCCTGCTTGACTTCATGATGAGTGCTGCAAGCAAAAATTTTGCCCCCAGTGTTGTGAATGTTGCCCACTCTTTTTCTAGTGCAACAAGTTGCAATTAAATACTATTTTTAATTATGACTAGAGTTAGATTGAGGTGTTAATAGTTTGCCAAATCAACATTGATTAGCAGGATAACATGAAAAAATGATTGTCACATTAGTATTCTGAATTATAGCTTAGTCTGCCCCAGTGCCTAGAGAAAGGAAGATTTAAAAATTAAATAAAGCATAACACAAGAATGACTATGTAATAATGCCACAACCTTTCCTTCAGCTATCTTATTCCTAACCTCTGAGATCCAGCTCAGACTGAATTCTTAAGTGTGTCTAAAAGTTGTTGTTGTGTGGCTTCAAGTCATTTTGGACTTATGGGTTTTCTTGACAACATTTGTTCAGAGAGGTTTTGCCTTTGCCTTCCTCTGAAGCTGAGAGAGTGTGACTTGCCCAAGGTCTGTTGCAGAGTAGAAATTTGAACCCGGGTCTCCAGAGTCCTAGTCCAACACCCAGTCATTAT
Organism: Gambelia wislizenii; assembly: GCA_030847615.1. Taxonomy (NCBI): domain Eukaryota; kingdom Metazoa; phylum Chordata; class Lepidosauria; order Squamata; family Crotaphytidae; genus Gambelia; species Gambelia wislizenii. The sequence goes on along the minus strand of JAUMIR010000001.1, from coordinate 337,243,346 downwards.
ACCATGCTGGTCCTCTTTCTCAAAGTTACTTTTGTGTAAACTTTAATTTCCAAGTGTGGGGTTTCAGGATTTATGTCTGCACCTTCTTTTCTGAGTTTGTACTTGGGTTAGAATTAAAACAGCACTCTTGATTGATCATAGAAAAGAATATGGGAAGGTATCTTTAAGGAATAACAACCTGCTGAGTTTAACCTGAACCCCCATTTTTGTAGGGTCTGGAGTTCTTTTGAGAGTAGAAAACCCCTTGATGGTTATTGGCAAGGATCGGAAGGTTGACCTTAAAAATGAATAGCATCATCTGTTATTCTGTAACTTGCATAAAGACCCAGGTACAGATATTCTCATAATATGTCTGTGATGAAAAATTTCCTTCTCCCAGCTCAGTACCTGTGAGCATAATACTTACAAGCTGTAGATAATACTTGAGTGTTAGCGAACAACCTCAAAGTAAATTTGAGACCCTGCATCATGGTTAATTGAAAGCCAGTAGCTGGTGATTGTTGGAATGATGAATTGTTGCAATCATGTACTCATAGGTTTTCCTGTTTTGCTCATCCTGTATTATGAATCATGTTGGGCAGCATTGTGAAGGAATGACATACAAATTCAAATGTTGATGCTGAAAGTGAATTGGTTGAAAATATGCCATTGTGATGCAGTTGGGAAGTACATGTATTCACAGTGCCAAAGGAATCATATCAATGAAAGAGAGAGCTTATTGTACTTTGGCTTTGGACTCAGTAGCAGTCATCAAATCTGCTTTTCATATTGGCTTACAGAGCCATCTGTGTTCCAAAAGGAGTTGATAGAAGGAAAGTGAGGAATGGGCACAAACATCTCACTTTTCAAAAGTGAAGAGGTAATAGCAAATGGTATTAAAATTTAAATTGAGTAACAATAATAATATTTATTCTTTGATCAGTGTTTTCAGATGTTGAGAATATTATCCCCCATATTTCAAATTGGTGAGCTGAGGGTGGGAGAACATCTGTCGCCTAGTGAACTCATGACAGAAGTGAGAATCAAGCTGGAGACTTCCTCATTCGTGGCTTTGTTTCTTAAGTCGTTGTGCTACACAGATAGTTGGCATAATTGTTAATGGCTTAAAGATCACTAGGCTGTGGCATTCTCACATACAAAATTAACATATTAAGGCAGGTTATGAATTGCAGAGGTATTTCATGGGACTCAGTCCATGAGCCCTAAACAAGTGGAGAGTCATGAAACCAGTGAATGTGAATACTAGGGGGATCCTTTGATGCAATTACCAAATGTTACATACTTGGCTGCTCTTTTTCTTATGCTAATTATATATGTTGGGTTGGATCCAGAGTGGTGCAGAACAGAAGTCTGGGAACTAGATGTTCCTGGGAGCTGAAAGTTGGGTTAGTTATTTTTACTGATCCCCTCCCCCCCCGAATTTCAGGAAATATTAAAGAAGACAGTGATGAGTTGTATGTAAAATTAATAGCGTATTCATGTACAGAGAAGTGTTTGTAGTTTTTGTGATCCCAGTTCAAGAAACAGAATGAATAAAGAAGGGTAACAAATTCAGTGGTGTGATCTGGATGTGGTAACACTGGTTAGATTTACAACTTATCATGTGGCATAGTGTACAACCCTGTTATGAGTCGGGTGCTTTGGATGAACCTTGTGGAAAATAGCTTACCACTGTCAAACAATAGTTCCCATTCTGGAATAATCTGAAAATAAATTATATGTAGATTTTTTACAGCTAGTGGTTTGTTTGGCATATATAATTATCCAGTTGAGCTAGTAATCTGGAACAAATAGTTTTAACTTTTTATTATTATTATTTCACATGCCACATAATTCATAACATTAATAGCATTAACAATTCAGGATTTCAATTTGTTTTTATACATTCATTATGCCATATATCCCTCCACCTTCCACCCACCTCCCCTCATCTTGTCTTTCTCTCTTCCTTCTCCCACCCCTCAACTTCACCCCATCCACTTCCTTCTACACTTTGTCATACTCTTCCCCTTCACCACATCTATCTTCACTTTCTTCCGACCTTTTCACATACTTTATCCTTCTCTCTCATAAACACACATCCTTCTGACTCCCCTTGTTGCCCTCCTGTTTGAGTTGTATTTGTATATTTATACTTTCCCCTCAACATCATCTCCCTCATCCTTTCTCTCAAAAGAGAATAAAAGAAGCTAAGTATTTTCGTCTTTCCTTGTCCCCCCCTTTTTTTATTTCTTTCCTTTTTTCTATCTTTGATTCTGTTGCAAATGTTTTCCTTATCTCAGTGTCCTTTAATTTCCTACAACTTTCTAAAGTTTTCTATCACTTTTCCCCCCTCTCTTCTTTTTCTTTCCTCTTTCCTTTTCTTCCATGTTTGCGTCATTTGGCCTGTCCTTATTCTATAGGATTCCGTTTATATTCCATCTCTCTTTTCAACAACCAATCCTCAATTGGAGGGGTTTTCTTTTTTCTTCCAATTAGCAGCTATGATTAGTCTCGCTGCAGTTATTAAATACAATAGTATTCTTCCATTTTGTCGGCTAAACTTCCCCACTAGATTCATCATTATGTTCAACAAATAAAACTTTGGGTCCATTGCAAATTGAATCCTGAAGATTTTCTGAATTGTTTTATGGATTTTCTTCCAAAAATTTTGTATCTTGGGGCAACCACACCACATATGATACATTGTGCCTATATCTTTTCCGCAACGCCAGCATTTGTTATCTTCCTTTTTATATCTGGCCTCACATCGGGAGGCATGGAGACACACTATCCACAATGCTGCAGTCTTATTTGAGAACTCACGACGAACAAGTCTTGAAGAGAAACAACAACGCAGAAAGAATCGCAACCCGGAAACATCACCCAAGGAAACCTTCTGCTGTGCTTTCTGCAACCGGACTTGTCTATCTCGGACTGGCCTTTTCAGTCATCAGCGCGCTTGCAGAAAGCGCGGGATGTGTCCATCTGAATCTTCGTTTGCGAAGAGAAGCCAGAGAGAGAGATCTTTTCCGCAACGCCAGCATTTGTTATCTTCCGTTTTATATATTTTACTGATTCTGGCTGGTGTTAGGTACCACCTATTAACAATTTTAAGATGATTTTCTTTCAGGGCCAAGCACGCCGTGAAATCGTTGGTTTCCTTCCATGCCTTTTGCCATTTTTCCATCATTATTGTTTCTCTGAGATCTTGGGCACATTTGATCATTGCGTCTGTTACTATCTCTTTCTCCAATTCTCTATCTAATAATAGTGTATAATATTGGGATATTTTCTTTTCTTTCTTTCCCCAAATCACCTTATCCAGCTCTGTTTCTGTTATCTCAAATCCAAATTCTGTTTTATCTTCTAGAAATCTATTTTTAATTTGTAAGCATTTGAACCAATTCATATTTATTCTTTTTGCTTCCAGTTCTTCCTATGAATATATGTTTATCCCCTCTCCTTTTTTCCACAACTCCTGATCAATCAGATCTCCATATCTCAACCATCGATTTGTATCTTCCCACCTTCCTAGAAAAGCTTCCTGTGGTGAGATCCAGAGAGGTAACTTTGTATAAAATTGTTTTTTAATTTTTTGCCAGATTCTTAGCAGTGGTTTCCTAATTACATGGTTCTCAAAATCTTTATTTGCATGCTGCTTCCCATAACCTAAGTATGTGTGCCATCCAAATCTTAACGAGTGGCCCTCTATTGTTAATATCCTAATATTTTCCAGTTTAATCCAATCTACCAACCAGTTAAGTCCAGAAGCAATATAATATAATTTCAGATTTGGCAGGGAGGCCCGTGCATCTTTCTTACTAGCTGTTAAAGTTGAATTCTTGATTCTTGCCTTTCTCCCTCCCCAAATGAACTTACTTAAATCAAAAGTCCATTGTTGTAGCATTTTTTCATTTTGTAATACTGGCAAGTTTTGAAAAAGGAATACGCATTTTGGTAAGATATTCATCTTAATAGTGTTTATTCTGCCTAACAGAGATAACTCCAATTTATTCCAACATGCAAGGTCCGCTTTAATTCCTACCCATAATTTTTTATAGTTAGACTCATAAAGATCAGTGTTCCTCTTATTTATCCACATGCCTAGGTATTTTACCTTCTTTTCGATCTTGCATCCTGATCTTTTCTTCAATTGTTCTTCTTCCTTTGTTGTCAAATTTTTCGTTATTATTGCAGTTTTTCCTTTATTAAGTTTAAATCCAGCCAGATCTCCATATTTCTTGATGACATTAAGTAGCCTCTCAATGTTTTCCAAGGGATCTTCCAAAATTATTGCTATGTCATCCGTGAAGGCTTTTATCTTATATTCCTGGTTTTTTATTTTTAGTCCTGGAATCCGGTCATCATTTCTTATTTGATTATTTAAGCTTTCTAACACCAAAATAAACAACAAAGGAGACAGTGGGCATCCCTGCCTTGTCCCCTTGAAGATATTAAAGATCTGTATTTTCCCTGTTGGTCATTAGGAATGCCTTTTGAATATCATATATTGATTGTATATTTTCGATAAAGGTCTCCCCAAAGTTTAATTCATTTAATGTTTTCATTATAAATGTCCAGTCTACATTATCGAAAGCTTTTTCCGTGTCGATAAAAATAAAAGCAGCTTTCTTATTGTTTGATCTTTCATAATATTTTATTGTGTTAATCATTGTTCTAATATTATTTGAGAAGTTTCTTCCTTTTATTAATCCAGACTGATCCTCGTGGATTACTTCCTTTACAACACTGTTTATTCTGTTTGTTAATATCATTGTAAAAATTTTATAATCTGCGTTAAGAAGGGAAATAGGCCGATAATTTGCCATATTTACTTTTTCTTTTCCTTCTTTTGGTATGAGAGTGATATTTGCCGTTTGCCATGATTCTGGTATTCCTTCTTTTGGAATCTTATTCATCACCTGCTGTAGAACCGGGGCAAGTTCTTCCTGATATTTTTTGTAAAATCTGGATATAAATCCATCTTGACCTGGAGCCTTCCCCGTTTTTAATTGCTTAATAGCCTGTAAGATTTCTTCAGTGGGCTGTTCCAATTGTTCCTTCACGTCTTCGGTTAGTTTCATGTTAGCATTTATGTTTTCTTTTAAAAATTTATCCATTTCTTCTTCCCTCATTTCTGTTTCTTTATTTCTTGCGTATAAAGACTTATAAAACTCTACAAAAGCTTTTTTAATTTCATCTTGTCATATATCTTACTTCTCCACTCTTAATTTCCATTATTAATTTTTTTTTCCGAATACTTTTTTAGTCGATGAGCCAACCAATGGCCTATTTTGTTGGCTTTCTCAAAGTATCCTTGTTTTATTCTTCTTAGTTTATTTCCAATGACTTTGGTCAGATCAGATTTGAGAGTTTCTTGAATTAGTTTAATTTCCATCTGTACTTTTGTGTTTTTTGGGCTCTTCCTTAATTTTTCCTCTTTCTCCTTTAATTCTTTCATCAATTTTAAATTTTTTCCTGTTTACGTTTTTTTTATTTCAGCTCCTCTTTGTAAGAATATTCCTCTGATTGTTGCCTTGAAGGCGTCCCAGGTTGTTTTACATGACACTTCTTCTCCACTGTTAATTGTAAAAAAATCTTGTATTTCCTTTTTCACTTTGTTTGCAAATTGTTCATCTTTTAACATTTCTTCTTTTAGTCTCCATCTATATTCTCTTTTAAGACTTAACATCTTTATTTCTATGGGGTTATGATCCTACAATATCCTTTCATTTGTCTCCATCTCTTTAACCTTAGTTAACAAATCCGCTGATATCCAAAACATGTTGATTCTTGATATTGATTTGTGAGCCTCTGAGAAAAAAGTGAAACCTTTCTTTCCCCCATTTTTCGCTGTCCACACATCTATCAGATTGAAATCATCTAACATGCTTTTGCAAATATTTGGTAATTCCCCATGAGGTTTTTTCTTTGAATTTGTTGTTCTGTCTTTTTTTGCTTCCAGGATGCCATTGAAGTCTCCTGTGATTATGATGTTTTGTCTATTTATTTTCATCACTTCTTGATATAATTTCATATAGAATTGATCCTTTTTTTCTATTGGAGCCTAGATAGCAATTAAGACTATTTTTATATTAATCAAATTTATTTCTACTCCAATATAATGTCCTTCTTATCGTTGAGGATTTCAGTAGCTTGATAGATTTTTTTTACATATACTGCCACACCTTTCTTTCTCTTGTTTGAGTTAGAGAAAAATCCTTGCCCCAATCTTGGTCTTTTCATTAGCTTATTGTTCTTGTCACGGATTTTTGTTTCCTGGAGACATATAATTTCGGCTTTACTCATTTCTAGTAGGTGGAAGACTTGATTTCTCTTTTTTTGGTTCGTTCAGGCCTATCACATTCCATGACCTTATTACTGTGGTCATCGTATTATGTATTTATGCTATTTCTTCTTCTTCCTTCTCCTCGTCCTCCTCTTCTTCTTTCTCGTCTCTCCCTTTCTCTGCTTCGTCCCGTTCAAATCCCTCGTCTTACGGCTCTCCTTTCTCGTCTTCATCCTCATCCTTTTGTTCTTCCCATCGACTTTGTTTATTTTCCAACTCATTATCTGTCGCTTCTTTTCCGTATCCCGAAGGATATAGTTTTAACTTTTGTAGATAGATCCATTCGAAACAGAGGAGTTTTGATACTACATTAGAAGTGATAACGCATTAAGAAAATACCATGTGATCCCTTGGGTCCAGAATATTTGCCTCTTTCTGCACTTGTTTAAAGCTGTGACTAGGACTGCATGCTCCTGTCAAAAGGTGGTGCAGATATTAATAACTAATATCTTAGAAAAATCAGAAAGTGACAAATACAAAAGATGATAGTTCTAAAATTATATCTAAATACAATATTATCTATGATTTACATTTTTAATCTTTTGCCTTGATCTTTGCTGTATCAGAATTAAGCTAAAATTTAACTGTGGATAGAGTCTGATGGCATTCTGCCACTAATACTACATCTTTTAGTAGCAGAGCCAGGAGAGGGAGCAGTTCCCTCTCACACCTTCAGAATTTACTTTGGTGTTTGGGCAGCCCTCAGGTAGATTTTTTTTAGAGATGAAGGGGCCAGCAGAAGGGAAGAAAGTGGGAGAAAGTCCTGTTGCATGAGCAGATTTTTGCCCATGTGGAATTGGGTTTAATTGGTTTTTCATTTTTTTGTAACACAGAGGTAGGCAACTGCAGTGGAGGTCAATTTTCAACCTATCTGCTGATAATGTACCTTGGAAGCTATTGAAAATCTATTTTCCAGTTCCCATTTTTGAGTTGACTGTCCAGTTTCTGAGTTGACATCCAGTATTCTTTGGATGTTTGGGGGTCAGGGAGATTGTGGGTTCTTGAAGACTAATGCTGCTCCAGGAAGTATTTAGAGGCCTTTAATGGGATACTTCTTTGCCCAAAATATTTCTTAAAAGTTGGAATGTGTGGGTGACTTGGGAGGAGTTGGGAGCCATAGAAAAGGTTTAGGGTCTGTAGTGTCCCTGTGCCTGGCATAAAGAAACATTTCTGCCAGTAGACAATAACCTAATAATGTTTGTATTGTTAGGACTAATTTTCCCCCCCAGAGGCTTTTTAAAATTTTCTTTTTTAATAATTTTTACTGGGGAGGTTGGTGGGGTGTGCTTTGTCCCTTTTATGTTCAGAACCTATTAAATACTCAGGTGAGCTCAGATAAAGCCAGCCAAACCTTTACACACACTTGTTTGAGCAAGGAGCCTTGTCCTTTAAAGCTTCTTATATTCTACTTGCTCAGGTTTAAGCTTCACATGAGAACATTAGTGCCTTTCATAAAACATTTTTCACAATAAGGAACACAGAACAAAGTTCTGCTTCCACTGAAACCAAGAAAATCCAAGCCTAGCAAAACAGAGTAGCTCAATCCTGCCCTTTGGACAATACAGCCTCACTTCTCCATCAGCTGGGCAGGTTTGTCTATGCTTCACTAGACAATCCTGCCCTGCTGAATGGGAAGCGAGGCTGTATTGTCCAAAGAGCAGGTTCACTAAATAAAACCTACCTCCAATTCCAGTGTCTCCTCTTTTCTTTCCAACTGTAGATATGATAGGTTCTAAGCAGTTAAACCCACCTACATCCTTTATCTTGTTCCTCATTGAACACAAAAGTTTGCAAAACAAATGTGAATGCTGTAATACCTGATGCAAGGTTGCAAACTGCTTTGAAAAAGCATTTTAAATGAAAGATGTTTAAGAACAGGTAGGCAAGGTCCTTATCACACAGCTCAGTAGCCAATCTTATGTAATCCTGGTTCTTCAGAGGGCATGTTCAGTTTTTTCTGGGAAAGGTAAAAGTTAATAGTATTTAGGACCCTTTCTATTGTGCTTAAGGGGTTCTTATAAACATGGAAGGATTTGCTTGCAAAGTTTGAAGGAAATGACCCAAGTGTACAACTCCCCTAGGAGTTTCATAAGTTAACTTCATCAAACACTGCTTAGTGCTTTGACTAAATGTCACTCAAACAGTTGCTGCTATATGACTGGAAACCAAATACAGAACTAGAAAAGAGTCCCTAATTCCCAAACGTCACTTAAGTTTTAAGATTGCACCACAATAAAATATGGACTACGTTGAGAAATCATCTCCCTGCACCACAAAGTATCAATGTAGCTGTCTGTGTGAACTAGGACTTTATCTGGTATGTTTTTTTCCTACTATTGCAACAGGCATCCCGGGCCCAAATCCTAGATAAAGCCACAGAGTACATCCAGTACATGCGCCGGAAAAACCACACACACCAACAGGACATTGATGATCTAAAGCGCCAGAATGCACTTCTGGAGCAGCAGGGTGAGTAGCTCAGATGCTCTCCAAGGCATGTTATGTATTTGGATGCTGTGCCTTCTCACAGAAACCCCCATTCTCTACTTTTCTCTTTTAATAGCTTGTGCAGTGATCAGGGCCTAGTGAAAGACATGAACATTTTTGCTAGTTTTGAGTATACTGTGGTTGGGGTGAAAAAGGCCAAAAATTTTGGGTGATAGCAGTGCATCCATTTGTATCCACTCAGTGGAAAGAGCCCCAAACCCTGAAATAGTGGTAGTGGTGGGGAGTTCCTCCTTATCTGAAATTCAGTACTTGTTGCTAGGATGATGATTATGGTTAAGCCTCTCAAGTGGCCACTGTTAGTGACTGGCATGTCATGATTTTTTAAGGCACACAGAGAATCAATTCAGACATTTCCATGTAATCTCAATTGCCCCATACCCAGTGAGTCAAGTACTGGCATCCTAAAACTGCCCATGTTTTAGGGAAAGGTCTGAATTGGAGAAGCTTGCAAACATGGATAGGTTCTCCTTATGGGTTGATACCCCTAAGGGCAACTGTTTCTAGCCCATGAAAAAGCTATGCACACCCTGTAGGCTTCTACCCTTTAGAATTTCAAACATACACATTGGGTTGGGGGCATAGCAAGGATGTGCTATCCTTCTCTGTGTAAGGAGAGAAGTACTTGAATAGAACAAGAGTACAGTAGCACTCTTGAATAGTACAGAGTACAGTTCTGGGTCCTCCCGCAGACGGTGATTTCCATGGATAATAACAAACAGCATCCCAGGGGCATCCCAGGGAAAGGGCGGGTGAGATCGCTCTCTTCTGCCCTGCATCACAATTTCCACCCCTGGAGCGAACCCAGGGAACAATCCTGGGGCAAAGGGAGGAGGGAGGGAGCTCTTTCTTCCCCTCCCTTCGCTCCCATGTCACCATTTTGGCCTGGGGAGCAATCCTGGGAGCAAAGGGAGGAGGGAGGGAGTTCTTTCCTCCCCTCGCTTCACCCCCGCATTGCCATTTCGGCCCTGGGAGCAATCCTGTGGGCAAAGGAAGGAGGGAGGAAGATGTCTCCTCCTCTTCCTTTGTCCCTACATCACCATTTTGGTCCACGTCGCCATTTCCCTCCTCTCCCTCCACCCCTCTTGTTGTTGCCAACCAAGGATAACTGAATCCGCAGGTGGCAAATCAGCAGATGTGGGGGTGCTACTGTATTACTTAGGAGCGTAAATTATCAAGTTATATATTTATACCATGTTAAAGCATGGTGCTAAGTAACTGCTCATCCAAATTAGTGATTAGCGGTTGCCACCAGGCAAGCATCTGACTAGCATACATTGCAGTCCTGTGTATGTGCACTGGTTCACATCAGGAAGGAGGAGGAGTCCTTGTATAAGGAAACACCAGTACACATTGGGAGGATAGTCCCTGATACCTGCAGCAAACAAGATGGAGTTCTAGACAGGGCTATAGAATTACCTTTACCACAAAGAACTGCCCATTTGGAAGTGCCTGCAGTTACAACAGGTGGCCAATGGAAAAACCATTGCTATTTTGTTTGTATAGTCCCTGATTGCTACAGGACGGGGGCAAGTCTCACTCAATTCTCTTCTTGCTAACAATTAACATAATGAAAAGTTAATATGCCCTTTAATATGATGGCATTCCTGACTTCATGGAATGCTTAACAGTAATTGACCATGGTTATCTGGCTGATGTACCAATCTTAAATGACACTGATCAGATAACCTTAACTAATGAGTAGGTAAATGCAAGAGGGGGAGATCATTCTAAGTCTCATGGTTCTGAAGTGGTCTTCCATCCAGGCATCCTACGTGACACAGCACACTACATTCTACAAACATACTTATGTGGGCCTTCTTTTCTGCCCCCTGTGCAAGGCAGTTTTTCTGTGCCTGCATCTGTCCCCCTAGGCCATTTCAGTGGCTAGTGCCAAAGCTGTCTAGGTGCAATTCTGGAGCCAGGAGAAAAGGACACATTTCTCCCTTGGGCCTCTAATTTCCAGAAGGGCAATCTTGTTAAGTCTGTTAAAAAAAACCCAAAAAAGTTTTGTGGCACTTTGTAGATGGGGTTGGTCAACTGAAGTGATTTTCATCCTGCATTACCACTTTTTTTTTTACTATGTGACCAGTAGTGATCAGAAGTCACGTCAAGTTTGTATTTTAAGTTTTTTGTTTACCTATATATATATATATATATATAAATTTGGGGATGTTTTCAGTATGTACTGCTACTCCATGGAGTATTTTTGCAAGACTTTAAAGGTAATCTTTTTCCATGAAAAAAAATATATTCGGGTATGTCTGGGGGCTTTGGGGGACCCTGAGGGCATTTAGAGATCGTAGGCAGCCTGTGGCTTACTCTTTTCCCCACCCCTGTTAGATACTAAATAACCAATTAGTTAGCACATAAATTTCTGAGGAATTGATTGTTTTTATTAACTGATGTTGGCCGGAGTTCTGTTAGGGACATCTGCACATGTAAGTTTCCATTATGCATGTGATGTCCTTTTTTTGGCACTGTGGGGATGGTATTCCTTCCTCCCTGTTGCAATGCCCAAAGCTCCCCAGTAGAAAACCCCCGGATCCCCACTGCATGACCATGCCATGCTTCACAGCAAGCAGACATGTAGCCAGACACTTCTCTGAGCTTACCTGCTCCTTGTGAAGGGTGGCACCAGAGTCTTATCAGTAAGTCAGGGGAGAATGTATGGCTCAGTGTGTCATAGGTCTGCCCACAGGTATTTATACTATACTGAAGGGGTGTTGGATTGAGCCCATTATCAATTATTTTAAAACTGTATTCTACTTTAGCTATATTATAAGTCACTTTGTGAAAGCTTTTTACTTCAAAAGTGGGATATGCATATAATATGAATAAATAATATCCTGTTAGCTAAGTGTAAACATGTCTATGTCAGTGATGTTATGGATCACATCTGCCTTTCTATGTGTGTTTCCATATTCTTGGTTTTGCATTTTAGTTCGTGCACTGGAGAAGGCAAGGTCAAGTGCTCAGCTGCAAGTCAACTATTCCTCTTCAGACAACAGCCTCTACACCAACCCCAAGGGCAGCACCATCTCCGCCTTTGATGGCGGCTCTGACTCCAGTTCAGAATCTGAGCTGGAAGAGCCCCAGAGCCGGAAGAAGCTTCGTATGGAGGCCAGCTAGAAGAGGCCTCACTTCCCGCTGCCATTAGACACTTGCTGGCTGCTTAAGGACTTTCCCTTTTTTTTTCTTTAGTAGAGGCTCTTGGACTGCAGTTTCTTCTTGTTCCTTGTCCCTTTCTGCCCCCTCTTGAGTTAAACCCGTACCTATGGCTCGGCAGATTACCTTCTGGAAGTCACCAGCAGCCATAGTGTGGAGCAGGATGCACATTTCTTTCATCCTGCCTGGGGCTGCAAGTTTCTAGTGCCAGGAATGCTCAGGCTGTTTGATGAACTCCATGAGTCTGTGATTGCCTGGTTGGTTTGGGGACAATGACCTCTCCATTCTTCCACTAGAGCCACACCAGCCTCTGTCGCATTTATCAAAATATTTCTATTTATAGCAAAGCCAAACATCCCCTGACGAATCTTGGTGGGGTGGGAGGGATACAGATACCTGTGTGCCTGTCTCTCTTCTTGTTTGAAGTGACAGTGCAGGATTCAGGGTGAGCTGGGGACATGGATTTCCTTTTTGTATCTTGGCAAATGATTAATTGGTATTTATTTCCTCCTGTGGAAACTCAATCTGGTCAGATTTGTCCTCCTCCTGCTGCGGACATTAGTGATGTGAAGCTACAGATTCATCCCATGATCAATTCTTCCCTCTTTGAATTTCTCAGAAATAGAGCCAGCTTTTTAAATGTAAATACACCACAAGCTTTGTTACTTGGTACTAATAACTGCATCAATGCGTGACCTCTGCCCTCTAGCATCTGGGCCAGTTTCCCATGTGAGTCCTAGGGGCACAGGCTGAGAGTGAGCAAAGGCCTCTGTGTGTATGTGCGCATGTGCACGGGCGTGCGCATGCATGTGTGGGTGTATATGTGTGATCTTATATTTTTGTCTTCTCACTCTCGTTTGTGACGTTTTCTGAATTTAGTGTATACAAATGTAGCTTGGTCTCTGTCCAGGTGTGAGTCTATTCCATGGAACTGAAGTATGTTGTACATACTGCCCAAGAATTGTCTTGCAAGTTAAGGCTTCCCTTTACTATAAGACTATAAATAAAAAAAATATTTTATCCTTCTGAGTGGTACTGGTGACTTTGTGGGAGAATAGGGGTAGAGTTTGGTTAGTAGTTAACACTTGTGCTTTCCATCAGTTGGGTGGGTAAAATCTTAAAAACTCAAACCTCAAAGCAAGAGATACAATAGATGTTTCAGAAAAGAGGCTTTGGGTTCTTATCAAATGGTTATATACTATTCAGTAATTTGCATCCCACTTTTTGAGTGAAGTTCCCAAAACAGCTCTCAACCCTCAAGTGCACTAGGTATATAAGCAAACATAAATGCTTCAATCATTTTCTAAAAATTCATATCCCGCCTTTATCCTGGTATGGGAGCCAGTACAGCTAAACCAGGAACAGCTGTGTGATGGTGTGAAAGAGCATTTTCTCCATTGGACTCCTTTCTATCCCTATCCAGCAGACTTGCCTCTGGTCCTGGATTGGTCTTTTTTTGGTGTGAGGGGGCTGGCTTTCAGACAGTATGGAAGGGTGCCAGGGTTCCATGTATTGGCAAGGAAGATCTTACAGCACTCATGAGTTTCTGGGACTTGTTTGTGTTTTGCTCTTTTGTGGTTTAGTTTGACTAAGGCAGACATTAGTACATTGAGAGGAGCTGCTTTTCCTTAAGTATACAGATGCTCTAATATTAATGTGGGTTTGTGGGGATTTAATGGTTTATGTATTGGGGCTAGAGCTTCCTGTCACATGCATCCAAACAGAAATTATTTTGCTGTCCTCTTAGATGACACACATGGAAGAACCTGGTGTGGACCTGAATGTGTAGACCATGCTGAAACTTTTCCCTTCGCCCAAGAAAGCTGTAGGAGAAAACTAGCCTAACCTATGTCTCTCACATTCTGAATGAAATTCAAAGGTAGACTCTGGTGAGTAATATTAGGAAGCAGTAGGTAACATGGGATGGCTGGAAACATAAAACCCATTAGATTTAGAAACAGTAACTGAGGAGACACTTTTAGCACCGCAGATGTAACTGCAGTTCTGACTTTGGTCTGTTAAAAAAGCTAATAGCCAGTCCTTTAGCTAGATCACAGCTCTCTTCCTCTTTAGTGCTTTTGGAAGAGGCTACAGACATATTCAGTCTTTGAAGCAGTGTTTCTGTAGGGTGAGATGACAGGAACAATCCCTAAGCATTGGGAACCTAGGACCGCCCAGCAGGCAGGAAGTTGAATCATGGTCTTGTGGATTTCAAATCCCTTTATTCTCCTCTCCTCCATTTCCACAAGGCTCAGAACAGAGCTCGCCCTCTTTCTTCCTATGAATGCTGAGGCCTGGTGAAGCAGTTTCTCCCTGAATTGTAAATATTTGTATATATTGCAACTGTTTGAGTTTGAAGATAAAAGTGCCTCCTGCTTATTTGGATGTCAAACACTCTGTGTGAGTATTCTTGGGAATGGGTTGCTACTGAGTCTACTGAGACAGTTTTTTGGCTTCTGCTGGGGATTGCGTGTCCTATCATTCCCTGACAGTGGTTATGGGCCCAGCTGATTGATCTCAGATTAGATAAGGTACACCCAAAAAATTCCCAGAAACTTTTGTTTTGAGTGTTTTTGGCTAGTTTGCTGAGAAACAGTTAAGTTTCAGCCAGGCCTGTAATATCTTCAAGCAACCTTGAAGTGCTGCCAGCTGTTTGTGTTTCATAGTTGGAGAATTGTTGATTCATTCATCAGAATGGCAGATAATAGCTTTATCCGCTTTGAAAAGCTGGCTGATGGAAATTATTCAGCATGGAGTTTATATGTAGTGGCTTTATTAATTAAGGACAATTTGTGGCACGTTTTGGAGAATAAAGGTCTGATCCCAGAGGGTTCAGAAGATGAAATAGCAGCGTTCAGACTAGCAGACCAGAAGGCTAGAGCTACAATTCTCTTATTGCTCAGCCCCTCCCGGTTAATACATGTGGCCCCAGCAAAGACAGCCTTTCAGCTTTGGACAGCTTTGAAAACGGTTCATCAGAATTTGTCCTGCCTCTCAAAGGTGATATGGACTAATAGACTTTATAACACAAAGCTGTCTACTGGAGTTTGTGTGAAAGCCCATTTGGAGGAAATGAGGCAGATTTTTCAAGAGGTGGCCAATAGAGGGGTGGACATTCAAGAAGCCCATAAGCGTTTTATTTTATTGGGCAGTTTGCCAAAGGAATGGGATTTCCTAAAGTATGGTGTGCAGACCACCAGGGAGAGTGATTTTCTGTAGACCTGGTAGCTGGGTGTATTCTGGAAGAGGTAAAACACAAGCAATTTGATTCCTGGATGGAGGGAAATAACCAGCCACAAATTACCAGACGCAATCAGAAGAGCACTGAAACAGAGGCACCTGTGGAGGAGGGAGCCTGCAGCTACGTGAAACACTGTTTCAGATGCAGAAAGCCTGGACATTTTCAGAAGGACTGTAAGATGCCTGCACCGGATAGGAGGGGCGCATCCTCTCAGGCTGCAAGCCATGCCTTCGTAGCACAGCGCCATCCTGATGGTACTGAGGAAAGAATTTGGTTACTTGATAGTGGGGCCAAGCACAATATGGTTAATGATTTACAGTTGTTCAGCAATGTTAAAAATGCTTCAATAACCAATATTACCCTTGCAGATGGTGTTCCTAGCAAGATGCAGAAAATGGGCACTGCATATGTGTCATCTTTTGTTAAAGATTTTGAAAATATGTTATGTGTTAACAAACTAGAGAATTGTATATTAAGTGTGTCCCAAATGACTATTGATGGTTATAAAAACACTGTACAGTAACAGAAAGGCATAACGTGAATAATGTCTGTGCAAAAAGGATAAAGAAACATGGGTTGTATTACATGTTGCCTAAAAGGAAGGTGGCAAATGTGAACCCTGCAAACAATGTGCCCCTACATGTTAAGTGTGTTCATTACTATCACAGGCTAATGGGCCATGCTAATTATAAAGGGTTAAAGGAGCTAACAAAAGTGTGCCTGGTTTAAGCATGAAACACTGCCCAAGTTTCTTAGAATGTGCAGTGTGCAGGAAAGTTAAAGTAAAGGCTTTCCCTATTGCCAAAAAGACTCAATGTGATACCAACATACCCTTTGAAGTTGTCCACGCTGAATTAGCAGGCCCCTATAAGCCAACTGAGGGGGGTTACAGCTATTTATTTGTGATAGTGGACAGACACACTAGGTACACCTACGTATATTTAGTGAAGGAGAAAAATCAGGCTGCAGACAGGTTCCATGAGTGGGTGAATGCGGTGGAATGCGAATTTCCTTACATAAGGTTTGCAGTCTAGTGACGGATAGGGGAGGGGAATTCTTATCCAACTGTCTGCAGACCTGGATGTGTAGGAGGGTCAGGGAGGCACAGGAAGAAAAGCCTGACACTTCACATGACACACACACCACCACAAACAAGCATTGAGCCTGACACAGGGAGAGATAGCAGCATCAGTGCAAGTGAGGATGAGTCAGGCAGAACTAAAATGGTGAAAGGTCTGGAAACGATGCCTTATGAGGAGAGACTTAGGGAGCTGGGTATGTTTAGCCTGGAAAAAAGACGGTTAAGAGGCGATATGATAGCCCTGTTTAAGTATTTGAAGGGATGTCACGCTGAGGATGGAGCAGGCTTGTTTTCTGCTGCTCCAGAGACTGGAACACGGAGCAATGGGTGCAAGCTCCAGGAACAGCGATTCCACCTCAACATGAGGAGGAACTTTTTGACAGTAAGAGCTGTTCGGCAGTGGAACACACTCCCTCGGAGCGTGGTGGGGTCTCCTTCCTTGGAGGTCTTTAAACAGAGGCTGGATTGCCATCTGTCGGGGATGCTTTGATCAAGATTTCCTGCATGGCAGGGGGGTTGGACTGGATGGCCCTCGTGGTCTCTTCCAACTCTGCAATTCTATGATTCTAGGGTGCTCATCCCCAGAAGGTCAACGAGAGTCAGAAAGGCTCCTGACAGATTTATTGTTCAGGAAGCCAGGCTATGCAGTGTCATGGCAGAGGAGCCTGCAAGTTTTCTGGATCTCTTAAAACTTCCCCAGGAAGAGCAGGAGAAGTGGAAATCAGCCATGGACTCTGAGTTCGAGTCACTAGTTGAGAGGAAAGTGTTCCAGGTAGTTGAGAGGCCCAAAGACCAAAAGGTTGTTGGTTGCAGGTGGGTGTACAAGCTTAAGGACATGCCTGATGGGACACAAAAGTGTAAGGCATGCTTACTTGCGAAACGCTTTTTGCAGGAGCGCTACACCAATTTTGACAAAACGTTTTTGCCCACAGCAAATCCAGAAAGTCTTAGGTTAGTGTTAGCTGTAGCAGCCCAGAGGCAGATAGTTGTGCAACACTTAGACTTTGAAACAGCATACCTGAATGCTGATCTTGAAGAGACAGTGTTCATGGAACAGGCCCAGGGTATGACAGTGCAGGTGAGAGCAAGGTGTACTTGTTGCGCAAAGCGCTCTACGCTTGAAACAAAGCACACGTTGCTGGAACAAGTGCATACACCAAGTTTTGGTGTCACTAGGTTACACAAGGAGCTTCGCAGACATCTGTGTGTACACCAAGGGGGAAGTGATAGTGCTGTCATGCTAGTTATGTGGACAACCTTTGTGTAGTGGCAAAGAGTGCCAGTGATGTCAAGAAAGTGCAGGTGGAGTTAGAAAACCGGTTCAAGTTGAAGGACTTAGGCAACCTGAGATGTTATTTAGGCGTAGAGGTAGAAAGAACTGGTCTTGGAGAATTTTTCCTAAGCCAGAAGAAGAAGAAGATTGACAGTCTTGTGGTCAAGTGTGGGTTTAGTGAGGCTAAGGTGGTCAGGACACCAATGACCACAGATTTTGTGAACTTGGAGGCAGAACATGAATTTGAAAGGCCTGATCCATACCACTCAGTGGTAGGCAGTCTGTTGTTTATTGCAAACAACACAAGCCCTGACATCAGTTTTGCAGTTGGGGCACTCAGCAGAAGTCTCCAAGCCAAGGAGGGTGGATTGGGAAGCCCTGAAGAGGGTAGTTAGATTTCTCAAGGGGACCAGGGATATGCGTTTGAAGTGACAGGAAGTCAGGTGACACTGGAGTGCTATGTGGACAGCTCTTTTGCTGCTGAGACTTCAGACAGGAAGTCAGTGACCGGGATGGTGGTGAGGTATGCAGAGAGCCCCATAGTGTGGAGATCAAGAAAGCAGAACTATGTAGCCATTAGTACCACTGAAGCTGAATTCGCTGCCTTGTCTGAGATGCCAAGTGTGGTACAGTCTGTTAGACAGATGCTTGCAGACCTTGGGGAGCTGTGCCAATGCCTGTTGAGGGGCACAAAGACTCACAAGCCTGCATAGCTATGGCAGAAGCAGAAAACCTGAAATGTAGGACAAAATACATTGCAGTACACTACCAAAATGTGAGGCAGTTAATACGAGAAGGTGTCTTGTGTCTGAAGTACTGTCCATCTGAGGACAATGTTGCAGACCTGCTCACAAAAGCCCTTCCAGCAGGAAGCTGTGATGAGTTGGCAAAGAGGCTGGGCCTTGTCACTAGTGTGCAAAGTGAAAGGTATCAAAAGGGAAAGTTCAACCAACAGACAAATGATGTATAACAATGTATGTTGATAATGTTACGTTGTAATGATAACTTGTGTCCTGCGCAGTAGTTTGACCGTTTTGGAGGAGATTGTCAGGAATTAGAAACTGAACTCCATTATAAAATGGCCAAACAAACTGCAGAGTCATGCTGAGTCAAAATGGCTGACTCCATGAACTGCCTAGTCTTCCTTAGCTACAGAAGGAGGGTTCTTATTGGTGTGTAAGAGCATGTGATTGAGTAAGCCAATGCCCTGTAACTGTATATAAGAGAGCTCAGAACAGAGCTCATCCTTCTTCCTGTGAATGCTGAGGCCTGGTGAAGCAGTTTCTTCCTGAATTGTAAATATTTGTATATATTGCAATTGTTTGAGTTTGAAGATAAAAGTGCCTCTTGCTTATTTGGACGCCAAACACTGTGTGTGAGTATTCTTGGGAACGGGTTGCTACTGAGTCTACTGAGACAGTTTTTTGGCTTCTGCTGGGGATTACGTGTCCTATCATTCCCTGACACCCTGGACTTCTCAGAAGCATACCTACACTTCAAGACGCACCCAGACAGCAGACAGTTCCTCAGGTTCACTTTCAGAGAGGAACACTTCCAATTCAGAGCGCTTCCCTTCAGCCTCTCAACAGCTCCCTGCATGTTCACGAATGTCATGGTGGTACTGATAGCACACCTCTGAACCATGGGGATACACCTCTACCCATACTTGGACAACATCCTTCTAAGGGCACCCTCCAAGGCTAAGGCAGAAAGGAATGTGCAGGAGACAATCAACTGCTTACAAGACCACACCTTCATTGTAAACTTCAAGAAAAGCACTCTCATCCCATCACAAACCATAGTTCATCTAGGGGTACAGCTGAACACAGTGAATTATTGTGTGTCCCTGTCGAGGAAATGTCAACTGGCCCTCCAATGAGAGGCCAGGGAGGCAAGCAGAATGGCAAAAGCGTCCATTGCTACCCTAGCATGCCTATTTGGACTGATGATCTCGGCAATACAGGTAATACCATGGGCCAGATTTCACTCCAGACCCCTACAGGCCTTACTCCTCCCACACCAGGAACAGATAGCACGGAAGGAGAACTTCACCCTAGACATTTCCCACTCACTGAAGGAGGCTCTTCAGTGGTGGACTCAACCGAGGAACCTTGGCAGAGGGTCCCCGCTGACCATCGGCCAACAGATTGTAGTCACATCAGACGCGAGCCTCCGAGGATAGGGGGCTCACTGCCTAGACCAAGTAGTCCAAGGGATATGGTGAAAGGAAGAACAACTTCACAGCATAAACTGGTTGGAGCTGAGGGTGGCACGCCTCGCGCTGGCACATTCTCTCACATCCTGAAGGATCAACACGTCCTGCTGTTGACGGACAACACCACAACTCACTCATACATAGTGGTACAAGGGGCTCCAACTCAAGGTGCCTACACCTAGAGGCAGCTGCGCTCCTCCAGTGGGCGGAGTTGACAGTACAATCACTCTCGGCACAACACCTCCAAGGAGAATCGAACCTCCAAGCTGACTTCCTAAGCAGACACACAGTACTCCCAAGTGAATGGGAGGTGAACCAGGAAATCTTTCTCATCCAGAGCAGATCCGGGGAAATGCTAGTGGACCTCTTTGCAAGGCCTCAAAATGCCAAACTAGTATGCTTCTTCTCTCGGTTTCCATCAGGGGGCACAGGGGGTCGACGCCCTGCACTCCCCTTGGCCAAGAAGCCTCCTTTACCTTTTTCCTTCTCTTCCCCTGATAGGGAAAGTATGCAGGAAAATCTGGCAGGAAGGGGCACAAGTAGTCCTACTCGCTCCCCATTGGCTGCGACGTCCCTGGTTCTTGGATCTGACGGAGATGTCAGTCAGGCTCCCCATGAGACTCCTGCCACGGCCGGATCTTTTACACCAGGGACCCATAATGCACCCCAATGTGACATGGCTACAGCTGACAGCATGGAGATTGAACGGTGAGCTCTGAAGGAGTGCGAGTACAACGACAAGATGATCACACTCCTGGTCTCTCGCCAACCATCAACTAGGAGTATATACCAAGCCACGTGGAAGGTATTTTCTCAATGGTGCACCACGGAGGAGGTAAATCCCTTAAGGCCACAACATGCCACGTCTTGGCGTTTCTCCAAAGAGGGCTAGAAAGAGGCCTTCACCTTAACACCTTGAAACGGCAGGCAGTCACCTTGCCAGCTTTCATCCAGTGCCCCCAAGGGGGTCGGATCTCGACCCACCCACATGTGAGACAGTTCTTGAGAGGGGCAACATTGATTTCACCTCCGGTACACCATAGGCTTCCTTCATGGAACCTACCACCGGTCCTTCGACAACTAATGCAGCACCCCTTCAAGCCACTAAGGAAGGTCCTGTTACAGGTCCTAACGTTCAAAGTGGCCTTTCTGATGGCCATCACATCCGCCAGGAGGGTCTCCAAGCTAACAGTGCTCGTGTTCAGGGAACACCTCTGCTCATTCAACGAGGACTCAGTATGCCTTTGCGTGGACCCCTCATTTCAACCCAAGGTGCTCTCCCAGTTCCACATCGCACAACAACTCATACTGCCTTCCTTCTGCCCCAGCCTATCTCATCCCACGGGGAAATTGTGGCACAAACTGGATGTTAGGAGGGCACTTAGGATCTACATCAAACACACAGCCTCCTTCAGGCGCTGTGACTCGTTTGTCTCATTCAACCCAGCATCAATGGCAACATGGGTGTCAAGACAGACCTTAGCAACATGGATTAAGGCATGCATTTTCATGGCATACAACTCAGTGGGTACTCTGCGATCGGCGGGGGTAGTAGCGCACTCCACCCGCTCAGCGGCCACCTTGGCCGTGTTTTTGACGAATGCCCCCATATCAGAAATATGCAGAGCAGCAACCTGGAGTACCCCATCCACCTTCATCATGCACTACAAGGTGGATAAGTTCAAGTCAGCAAAAGCCATCTTCGGTAGAAGGGTACTTCATGAGGTGGTACACTCCTAAACCCTCTACTCCAGCAGTCACTCCCACCCAGGGTTTCAGCGAGCTTGGGTACGTCTCAGTGCTAAGGGATTGTTCCTGTCATCTCACCCTACAGTATGTTACATTGGGTACTTACTGTGAAGGTACTTTCTGTAGGGTGGATGGCAGGAACAATCCACCCCACCCTGTGACAGCAGAGGATGGATTCATTCCGGTTCACTGCTTTACCTATTAACTACTATTAACGTGTACCCTTATTTGTAGGGGGAAGTTTGATCGCTGATTACAGGGCTTTGCTAGTCAGAGAACTGGCCTCATGGAAATGGAGGAGAGGAGAACAAAGGGATTTGAAATCCACAAGACCATGATTTAACTTCCTGCTTCCTCCTGGGCGAATGCTAAGGGATTGTTCCTGCCATCCACCCTACAGAAGGTACCTTCATGGTTGGTACCCAATGTAACATTTTGTTCTCCGTGTTGTTGATCTTTATCTTTGTTGCCACATTACCCCTTGGTAACTGTTTTGTGCCACTTCTTGCCAGTAAATCCTGTTTGGTTACTGCTGGGGCACATTGGGATGTTCTTATCTTAACACTATTGGAAACAAGATTATGTTTTTCTAATGAGACCTTTGCCAGAATCTGAGATAGTAGCAAGCAAGCAGAACTTGTGGATCAGAGTTTGAACATTAAAGTGACATGCTGTTGCATTAAAGTGACATGCTGTTGCAGTGGTGTCATTGTATCAAATGCATCTAAGGGAAGGACTCTAGTAGGTATACCTTTTTTGGTAAGCAAAAATACAAGTGACCTCCAGTGGTTAGTGGCTTCCAGTGGCTAGAGGCCTGTGTCTTTTGTTCTCCCAGAGGGCAGGGTCTATTCCCATATAAGAACAGTTAAGTGAAGCTGGCCCAATTGCTTTGCAAAACGGGAGTTGCCCTAAGTCAGTGGTTCTCAGCCTCTGGTCCTCCAAATGTTTTAGACTTCAGCTCCCAGAAGTCTCAGCCAGCATAGTCAGTGGTTGGGAATTCTGGAGTTAAAGCCCCAAACCAAAGTTTGAGAACCCTTGCCTTCCTTGGCCTTCCACTACCTTCCTTGGAAGAGCATCTGTCTTCTCAGAGGGGCAGGGTGTATCCATATTTGTTCATCTGTAGTGCACTCGAAGACGCAAAATTTGCCTTCTCCTGTCTGTTGACATAATAAAGCTTTGTTTTCCGGAGATCTTGTGATAATAGGAATAGGGATTGCTTATGAATCGAGGAGGAAACCAGAGCCTTCACATTCTGTTCTACACGTATAAGTTTGGTTCTCTCTCTAATATATTGCTATCTCCTGAAGTCTAGCTAATCAGTTTTTATCTTTCCAGTCACTCATTGGCAACATAAAATAAATAAAAATAATAACAAGAGAAAATATAATAAATCCTTAATTCTGCAAATACACACCTAGCTGAGAACTAAGGTCTGCTGGAGAGGCCCTTCTCTGTCCTGCCAGTGTCCCAGTGTGAGGACATGGGAGAAGGCCTTCTGGGCTGTGGCACCCTGGTTGTGCAATGCTTCACCCTTGCAGGTCCTGTTGCCTTTTCTTAAAGGCTTTGGGGACTAAGATTTTTCCCAAATTAAGACTTTTAATTTGTGCAAATCATCTAATCATGTTTAGTTAACTTAATTCCCATTGTTTCAAATTCAGTCTTTTTAAAACAGATTTTATCTTTATGGTGCTGTGAGACCCTTTGTTTTCAGATGAATGTGTTTTAATATATTCACAGATAAAGGTTAATCTCCACTTAGCAATAGCATTAGCAATAGCATTTATATTTCTTTACCGCTCATCAGTGCAAAGCACTCACTAAGCGGGTTACAATGTGTTAGCTATGCCCCCAACAAGCTGGGTACTCATTTTACCAACCTCAGAAGGATGGAAGACTGAGTCAACCTGGAGCCCTACAGGACTGAATTCCTGACATTGTGGCTGCAGTGCCAGCATTTAACCACTGCACCACCAGAGCTCTTTTGTAGGAATGCAAAGAAGAACTCATATTGTAGGAATGCAAAGAACAATACCCCCCCTTACCATGGTTCAACTGGTCTGACTCAGTGTAACATAGGTAGTGAAAAGGCAACAGAAGGACAGGTTGCATACCTGTAACTGTAGTTCTTTGAGTAGTCATCTGTGAACTCACACAAATGGGTTATCCTGTGCAGAGTATCTTTCGGAACCTTTTGGCAGTAGCCCTATCCACTTCCAGTGCCACTATATAGGGGTCTTCCCATTTAAACCACCAGTTCCACAGATGTTGATGCATCAGTCCAAGGAAAGACAGGACACAACGACGGGAGGATGGGCGGGGTTTTGTGGATTCACAGATGACCACTCAAAGAACTACTGGTATGCAACCTGTCCTCCTTTGTGATCTCTGTGACCCACACAAATGGGAGGCTAGCAAGCTACACAATAGGAGGTGGAAGTGTCCTTGCAAACAAAGTAGACATTTACTAAGCATTAATCAATGCAAACACATCAAACAGGAGCATGACACCCCCACTGCAGTTAATACAAAAGCAAAATGAATTTCAGCAGACAGAATAATATGAAATCTCAAAATATAATCGTTTTATAGAAGAATAGAGTACACATTTCCCAAAGGTAGTATCAGCCCGGAATCTGGAGCCCACTCAATGAGAGTTAGAAAAGTCAAGGCTGTGACCAATTAGCCGCCTGACAAATATCCTCAAGGGACACATCAGCTAGGAAGGCAGAAGATGCCGCTACTGCCCATATGCTATGGGCCCAAATTCAAGCAAGAGGGTCCTTCTGGGCCAGTTCGTAGGCGAAATGGATAGCCAAAGGCACTCATTTCACAGAAATTGTTGTGATGAAACAGGGAGCCTTTTCTTTGCTGAAGAATAGCAAATAGTCTCTGAGAAGTCCTGAATGCAGAGTCCTATCAATATAGAATGCCAAAGTCCTTGAGGCAGTGCAGCTTCCTCTTAAATGCATACATTGGATTCTGCATCAAAGCTGGAAGAACAATGTCCTGGTTGATCTGAAAAGCTGACACTGCAGCCCTATGGATGTCCACCCTGAGACCACAAAGTTCTCCAGCTTTTTGAGCTGACAATAACTATCGGCAGGGCAGTCTTTCAGGAGAGGACACAAGAAGCTGTTGGTTTGAAAGGCTTTCCATAGAATTGAGACAACACCAGTTCTAGGCTGCATTGCAGTGTTGACCCCAACATGGGCAAGTTGAGGTTCTTTCAAGGACCTCTTCACCAGTGGATTATAAAAACAGGAAACCTTGCCAAGTAGCTGAAAGTTCGCAGAGATAGCCACCAGGTAACAATGGATAGACAATAGGGGCAAGTCCTTGTCAGACAATGCCACCAGGAACTGTAGGACATGCTTAGTCTCTGCTTGGGAGGAAGGAATGCAAAGAGGGGTCAAGAACTCTTGGTACTTCTTCCACTTGTAAATATAGAAAGGTCTTGTTGACAGTTGATGTACTGCAGAGATTATGCCTTTCACAGCATGAGGCAAGGCAGCTGATGAATAACCCTCCATGTGGTGAGATGGAGGGTACTGAGATCGGGATGCTTGGTTAGACCTTGATACAGAATGAGAAGATCCAATCTGTGTGACAGTTGAACATAAACACCTTGAGACAGATGGAGAAGAGGAGTGAACCACAGTTGCTTGGGTCACCACAGTGCAATTAGGATGGAGTTCACTCTGTTCTGATAAAGCCTGGCTATAACCTTTGTGAGGAGCGCAAAGGGAGGGAAAGCATACACAGCAGTGTCTCCCCTGTGAAAAAGGCATTTCCGCATGACCTCCCCTTATGAAATAGAAGGCTGGGCAGGAAGAGGTGTAACTGCCACCCGCACAATCAGTGAAGACTCCCAAGATTTCACGTTCAGACACATTCTCTGAAGCAACCTGTCTGTCTAGCCGAAGCAACCTCTATATCCTCAGGGGAACGCTAAGGTGCTTTACAACCCCCAAAGTAGATGGTCACTTTGAGGTAGGGGACATTGCCAACTCAGTCATGGCCAAGACCAGTTGGGAAACCAGTGTAGAACAAGAAGTGGCATTGGAGATCATTTGAACTGTAGAAGTTACAGGAAGATGCCGATCCTTCTCCCTATTGTGCTTTTGTGTGTGTGTGTTTGTGCTGCTGGGCCAATGACCAATCTTGACCTCTAGAGACCAACCAAGAGTGGGAGGATGCTTACAAGAGACCCAAGCATCAGATTCAGGGAATGAAGTAGTCTTCTTCACATTCAATGGTATAGAGCCTGAACCAGTCAGATAATGCTTATCTGGAAGGCAGGTGGAGGAGGTCCAGGCTGGTACAGACTTCAAAGAAGATGAAATCGGCACAAACTTTGTGGACAAAGCTCTGTCTGACAGATCCATCTGACAGAGGCAGAACACCAAGGAGACAGCATCTGGGGCCTTAGAGACTGTTCATACAAGAGTGCTTTCAGACGCAACTCTGTTCCATCTCACTTGAGGCATGAAAGTTCTGCAGTGAGCACATGAGGCAACTGCATGAGCTTCTCTGAGGCAGAGAAGGCACTTCAAGTGTTCATCCTTCTCAGGTATCTTAGCACCACAGGGGATGCAAATAATGCCAACAGGACAATCAGCCCGAAGAGTGAGCACAGCCTTGAACATCAGTGCAAGTCCACAAAACACCGAACCAGGAGTCGAGCCTGGTATCAAGAAGGTGAAATGGCCAACCCAAAGAGCATTGATGGAGTCAAGGAAGGCCAAACAGAAGAAAATTGATGAAGCCAAAGAAGGCCAACAGAAGAAATGTGGTTCTGTTGCTGCTGTTACAACAGTGGACAAAAAGGAAGTGGCAATTGTTGTGGGAAGGCACCTATATAATGGCACTGGAGGTGGGTGGGGTTACAGCCAAAAAGCTTATGTAGCACTCTAGAATGTTCTGAAAGATGCACAGTGCTGGATAGCCCATTTGTGTGAGTCAGAGACCATGAAGAACCACCGCATTATGTAATCATGAAAATGTGTCCCTATGCATTACAGCAGGGGTAAGTGAGCTTCAGGCCTACAGTGGTGTTATCTCCCCATCCCTAGAAATTTCTGTTGTACATGATTGTGTTTTAAATTACCAAAACAATATCATACCTTTAAAAAAGTTATTAACAATTAAGACCTGAATCTAATGATGCTGAGCCGGTATTGTTTATCATCTTCTGTACCAGAGTAAAAGACATGCAGCCTTCTAGGTGTTGCTGGTTTACAACTCCCAGCAGCCATTGCTAGTATAGCCAGTTGCCAAGAGTTCCAGTCCAACAGCATCTGGTGGGCTGCATGATTACTACCTGACTGGAGCATTATTTACATGAATCAAAGCAGTCATTAGCAGCCCACTAGAAACTTGTCAATTGCTAACAAGCAGACTAGTATCTACTTTATGTCCACTCCCCTATTAGATATGTTTCTGCTAGTGATGGTTGATTCTATGAGCTAGTCTTGTTCAATGTGCGAAAGCTTGAAGCTTCTTTGGGACTTATGCTGGTGTAAGGGCCATGGACATTGGCCTTCCTTAGTAGTTACACAAGCTCCATGACACTCTTTCACAAACCCAGAAATGCTGCCTCAGAAGTAGTGGTAGCGGTCAGGGAGCTGGAGTGACTCACACAATGGGAAAGTGCACAGCCATATTGCCCATTGCACGATTGGTGGTGCA
This sequence comes from Gambelia wislizenii, assembly GCA_030847615.1. NCBI lineage: Eukaryota > Metazoa > Chordata > Lepidosauria > Squamata > Crotaphytidae > Gambelia > Gambelia wislizenii. Next base: position 337,216,095 of record JAUMIR010000001.1, on the reverse strand, counting down.
AAGGCCCCTGTACAATTTAGTCGTTGTATAGAAGAGGGGATTTTGGCAGTTATGTAATATCTTTACATGACTATTACGTGTAAAGCAACTCTGTCCTCAATTATACTTGTCATAGCCTTGGTTTGGCTCAGTTATGATCCTTAGGAAGGATGCTTTCTTGGACTGGCTGTTTGGAGTGAGCAGACAGACATTTCCTGGGTACCACTGCAGCAAGTTGCTGACAAAAGATTAAAGGAGCTGGTGGCTAAACAAATGAATGCTGCATCAGGAAATGGCTCAGGTTACGAATTTTAATGTCAAGGATTGCAGCAGTTGCTGGCCCTGTATTTCTCTACCACATTTCCTTCTTTCGAGTTGCTGCACCCAGCCACAGCTTTACACACACAGGAAGGAGATGAAACGCTCCAGGATGCTCAATTTTGGAATATGTGCAGATTCTGTGAAAAGCTATAGTGCCTGGTTTGTTAGTGCACTTTTAAAACCACAAAATTAAGCCCAGCTGTTTCTCAATTGTTGGAAAGTAGAGGGTCAGGGATCTCCCTTCAGTAGAGCAACATACACACACACCAGAGTGCCTAATTTTAAAGTGCTCTACAACCAGTCAGGTCAGATTCTACTTTGATCTGCTCTCCCCCTGCTGGGTGTGTGTGGGGATTAAGCAGATTGTCCTGACAGATTACCCTAAGGGTATATGCCCCCCCTCACAAAATTTATGGCAACCATTTAGAGATGTGAGGCACCTATGGTGAACTTCTCCAGAAGCAAAACTTTAAAACTTTACTTTTAGATACTGCAATTCCCAGTCTTCCAGTCAGAAAAATACCTAGAAAAGGTATTTTTCCCAGCTGTAAGAGAGCATGCTACAATAAGGAAGTCCAAGATAAATCTGAAGTCTTCATCACACCTTATATTACTGACCTTGTAAACAAAATTGCCTGTATTATATTCAGCTTCATACTCTTTCTCAAATTCTCCAAGCATCTTGACAATTAAAACTTATGCCGTTCTACAATGAAGGTTGTCACTCCTTAGTAGTTACCTTTAGTGGTGCTTTAATCCAGAGCACACTGTTTGCCAAATATGCATAAACATTTCCCTGCAAATGTTTCTCCTACAAGTAGCCAGAAAATAATTGGTCTGCTCTATTTGCAGTCCCACCTGCTGAGCAGCCTTTTCACTGCTGTGTAGGAGGTTCTATGGCTATGCAAAATCCTGCCTACACAGTAGCTGAGCCTGTCCTGGCTGTATGAAAACAGTTTCCAGATTTCCTCCCTCTCAGTCTGCAGAGTTTAAAGATCTGTAAAATTGACTGAGGAGGCTATGATCTCTTCCTGGAGAAAATGGAGATTTCATTGTTAATTTGGGCTGGCTTTCAGACAGGAGTTCTGCACTTCATGACAACTTCATCCAAGTGTATTAAAAGGACTGGCAGAAGTACAGTAATCTCAGAACCATTGTTGATAATCTTTTGAGAATTCCTGGAGAACAGGAGAGGTCCCAGCAGACTGGAACATCTGCAAATGTTATCACCATCTTTAAAAGGGCGGGGGGGGGGACCCAACTAATTACCGCCCAGTCAGCCTGACATCAATACTAGGAAAGATTCTAGAGCAGATCATTAAACAGACAGTCTGTTAAGCACTTAGAAAGGAATGCCATGATCACTAAAAGTCAACATGGATTTCTTAAAAACAAGTCATGCCAGACTAATCTTATCTCTCTTTTTGATAGAGTTACAAACTTGATAGATGAAGGGAATGCTGTGGATGTAGTGTATCTTGATTTCAGTGAGGCTTTTGACAAGGTCCCCCATGATATTCTTGCAAAAAAGTTGGCAACCTGTGGCCTAGACAATGCAACTCTTAGGTGGATTTCTAATTGGTTGACTGACCAAACCCAAAGGGTAGTTACCAATGGCTCCTCTTCATGCTGGAGAGAAGTGACCAGTGGGGTGCCATAGGGTTCTGTCCTGGATCCAATGCTATTCAACATCTTTATCAATGACTTGGATGAAGGAATAGAGGGTATGCTTATCAAGTTTGCAGATGACACCAAATTAGGAGGGGTAGCTAATACCCCAGAGGACAGGATCAGAATCCAAAATGACCTGAACAGATTACAAAGCTGGGCCAAAACTAACAAAATGAATTTCAACAGGGAGAAATGTAGGCTAATACACTTGGGCAGTAAAAATGAAATGCACAGATATAGGATGGGTGACCTGGCTTGATGGCAGTACATGTAAAAGGGATCTAGGAGTCTTAGTGGACCACAAGCTGAACATGAGCCAGCAGTGTGATGCAGCAACTAAAAAAGACAATGCGGTTCTAGGCTGCATAAATAGGAGCATACTGTCTAGATCAAGGTAAGTAATAGTGCCACTGTTTTCTGCTTTGGTCAGACCTCACTTGGAATACTGTGCCCAGTTTTGGGCACCACAATTCAGGAATGATATTGAGAAGCTGGAACATGTCCAGAAGAGGGTGACCAGGATGGTGGGAGGTCTGGAAGCCATGCCCTATGAGGAGCGGCTTAGGGAGCTGGGCATGTTTAGTCTGGAGAAGAGAAGGTGACATGGTAGCCATGTTTAAATATTTGAAGAGATGTCATACTGAGGATGGGGCAAGCTTGTTTTCTGCAGCTCCAGAGACTAGGACACAGCGCAATGGGTTCAAACTACAGGAAAAGAGATTCCACCTAAACATTAGGAATAACTTCCTGACAGTTATTTTCAAGCCCCTCCTTGTTCCCTTAAGACCTAGAGGTCATCTAAATGGTGAAAATACTGCTCACAGAATCCACAGAGAATACCTTTTGTCCCAACAAGATCTGCAGGAGAGTCATGGTTGTTCGGAAGGAGGGGATCAAAAAACTCCATATACACTTGTCCCTTCATATTCTCGGTTTTCACATTTGCAGTTTTGTATATTTGTGGTTTGTAGCTGCTGCTCAACTAGCTCAGACTCCAAGACCCGACCCTCTTCTCCTGTCCTGGCAACAAAACAACTCCAGCTTGCTTTCTTACCTTGCACCAAAACATCACTGCCCATTACTTTAAACCTTACTGTTTTAAATGGGCAGCGCTGTTTTGTTGCAAGGTAAGAAAGCAAACTGGAGCTGTGCAGTGGCAGGTATTGGCAGTCCTGTTGGCAGGAGAGGAGTCTACAATACTGTACTGTAGTGTAATATGCATGTTGGGGGTGGGGATTAACTTATTTGTGTTTTTCACTTTTGCAGTGGTGTTTCGCCCCTAACCCCAGCAAATATGAAGGGACAACTGTACTTTGCAAGAAGAGCCTTCATAGTTTTTCTCAACTTTTTAAAAATACTGAGCTGGCATGCACAATACAAGTGTGGACATCTGATTCACAGAGCTGCAAATTCTTAGCAAAAGTAGAAGTTAACACCTGATTGGGCAGTCGTGTTAGCAGGGGTGGACTTTTCACCTGCAGAGTCCAGAAGTGCCATTACAAAGGATCTGGCTGTGTGCTGATCCCAACCCACCCCCCAAAGGGTTTTCCCAAGCAGGTCACTCTTCCACCACTTCAAAAAGTAAACAGTAGTTAAAAAAAAAATACTGTGCAGCGGTGAGTTTATGGAATAATAACACCTCATACTCACAGATGCCATCTTTATTCACTGGTGCCAGCCGTGTGAACATCAACATCACATAGCTTCACTGGCAGTAGATTTTGCCAAAAAATCATGAGACAAAGCAGAGCTGCTGTGAATACACGAGTATGCACATTCAGGTGCAGTATTTCCTATCGTCTAGTCAGCCCCCTAGAAACTTAAATTTAGATTTATTTATTTTTAAAGCTAGGGTTTTCAAGTCAACTTATGTGTCTAATACCAGGTTCTGCAGATTGTTTTATGTTTGTTTGGAATCTGGAGTACACACATAGCTTGGCTTTTAAAAGCCCCTGGAAATTTGAGCTAGGATCTAAACTTTCCAATTAGCCCTTCCAGTTTATTAAATACATTAGACAGTACACAATGATATACTTAACCAGTGGAGAACAGGAATCCAGCAAAAGGGGCAGTCTCCTCTTCCCAGTGCAGTCCCCATGCAACTCAAAAATACTTGCTTCAGGGGGTTAAGAAACCCACCCACCCCAAGTTGGTTTTCAGGTGGCTCCAAGAGCTGCAGGAAGGAGGAGAAGGAAATTATCTTGTGCTAGTAGCTGCATATTAGCACAGTTTTGGATTTAGGCCTTTTCCTCCTAAGTCACCCTCATCAAGGTTTTGTTGTGCTCAAGGGCTGACAATGATTTCAGGAGACTAATTACCACTGTGAAAAGTACATGCTTTAAACTTGTTCCTGCTCTCTTTCTCATTCAACCTTACAAAACCTGTAGATTTGTAAATGAACAGGCAGTTATAAAGTCACTGTTCATTATGAAATCTATCCATGATTTAAGGAAGGAGTGCTTGATTTCTGCATGTCCACTCAAGCAGAGCCATCTGATAAATAATGCACAGAAAGTTGCTATGAACACCTTACCTAGACTGAAGTTAGACGGGAAGGACCAACCTGATCCTATAAACTTTCTGCCACATAAAAACTAGTCCCATCATATGGTCTAAGATCAGGTGTGTTTAGGATTGCTGCAGGTAGCACAAGCCCAGACTCCAGTACAGGCTGCTCTGCCTTGATGTGCAGGGAAAGAAAGAAAGGCACCAGTGGTGAACTGAGTACTACCAGTGTGAGGAACTCCCCACAGAAAGTCTGGAGCAATGACTGGGGCCAGGGCCGGTTTAAGGAATTTTGGGGGCCCCTGCAATGCTTTACTTTTGGGGCCCCATATGTTTATCTCAGATCAATGTAACCTAACCTATTCACCATACAGGATGTTCAGATTATAGTAGGACCCCCGTATCCATGGATTCATTATCCATGGGACACAAAACAGCACACCTACCATAGAGTTTTCCTAGAAAATGTGTCTTCCCTAGCCCTTTTCTAGGGCCTCTAAGGCAACTCTATGGTATTTTAAACCAGAAGTCGTATTATTTTCAATGGTGTTCACTATTATTCATGGTTTTCAGAATCCACGCCCCCCCCCAAACCAATCCACAGTGGATAAGAGGGGCCTACTATATTACATAATTTGCCACCAATAATTTAGTTTAAAAACTATATTATAGGCACTAACATAATATTTTTTGTTTATTAGCAATTAATGTAATGGTGCAGATTTCCTCAAAGAAAATAAAGAGTAGACTACAAACTAAACATGAGTTAGCAATGTGATGCAGCAGCAAAAAATACCAATGTGATTCTAGGCTGCATTAATAGGAGTAGTGTCTAGATCAAGGGAAGTAATAGTATCACTCCATTCTGCTTTGGTCAGACCTCACCTGGAATACCGTTTCCAATTCTGGGCACAAGAAAGATACTGAGAAGGATGGTGGGAGGTCTGGAAGCCATTACGCCCTATGAGGAACGGCTTAGGGAGCTGGGTATGCTTAGCCTGGAGAAGAGAAGGTTGAGAGGTGATGTGATAGCCATGTTTAAATATTTGAAGGGATGTCATATTGAGGAAGGAGCAAGCTTGTTTTCTGCTGCTCCAGAGACTAAGACACGGAGCCATGGGGGAAAGCGAGGGGAGAGGAACCAAGACATGTTAAAAGCAGCTGGAAAGATGGGCTGGAGGGGATCTATGTGCAAGGAAGGAAAGGGAAGAAAGAAAGAAAGAAAGAAAGAAAGAAAGAAAGAAAGAAAGAAAGAAAGAAAGAAAGAAAGGAGCCCTTTCTGAGGGAGACAACCCTCAAATTCCCTGTCTCTCTCTCTCGCACACAGACTCACCCTCTCCGACGTGCCTCTCCCTCCAGCTTCTGCCATGGAGGGCTGCTGTTTCTTTCTCTTTCTCTTTAGTTTTGGAGAGGCTGTTTTGTTTGTTTTTTTTAAAAAGCCAGCAGGAGGTTTTTGGAGGAGGAGGGTAAGAGGGGGCTCCTCCCGGCTGTCTCCTGGCTGTCTCCTTCGTCAGATTAAGGAGGCCAACACGAGGCCCTCTCTTGACCTCGGAGCCCCCTCTTGACCTCGGGGCCCCCTGCCAATGCTGATTTGGCAGACAAGTTAAACCGGCCCTGACTGGGGCATACCTGCAACACAGATGCCATTCATGACCACAGTAATCGCAAAAATAGACACCAGCACTAGAGGTGTACCTTTCAAAGTCAGTTTTCTGCTTTAGAAGAACAATACCACTTCAGCACGTGTAGTTGATGTTCCAAGATCAGAAGAGAACCAAGAAATGGCAAATCCTGGAAGAATATTAAATTCTTTGTTTTTTAATGGGCACTGCAAACCATTTCTCCTTATCCCCTGTGGCCTTGTGCTCCACATGATCCATCCCTATTGAACATTTATGACTTACTGAAGAAACTCTTATTTCCCCTCCATTTGCTTTCAGTGGGAATCAAGGTCTGGGAAATGGAAAGATTTTCAATCCTGTGTATTCAGCCTCTCCTGGCAACATCTCCTTAAGGTCTGTGATCCTGGGAGTACCAGCTCTGGAGAAACACTAGTTATAGATCTGTCCACAAATGTAGGCTGCCATTTGCCCACTTCGGCCCCAAGCAAGACTATTTACTCTTTTACTGTATTCCATTTTTCTGAAGAGTACAGTTTACATGCATTCCCAGGAGGTGCTCATAACCAGGCCTACTCAGCTTGAGCAGAACCGCTGTGTGCCTTCAAACTGCTTTTGAAAAGCAACTGCTCTTGAGCAGTCCTCAAGAAAGCAACATAAACGCTAGGACGTCCATCAAGATCCAAAGGCTGCTTTTGCAGTCCTGCAGCATTTCCACTTGTGCAAGACTAAAAGAGTGCAAAGGTGTGTTCCTGAGTGAATTCTCCACTGTGAAGTCTTTCAGAAATCTTTTCCTTTAAAAATGGAACATGTGCATTTTCAGTTCAGAACTTGTCTGAAGCCTCTCTCCAGTTTGCCCTTCTGGGTTAATCAACTGATTTCTGAGCATTTAGGCTGGTTTGGGAAAGTCAAGGGGGTTAGCTGCCCAGTACTGCTCCAGGTGGCACTTACTGGATGATCATCTACCCAGAATTTTAATTTAGGGAATGTAGGGGCTGCAAAATAGTCTGGAGGCTGCATGTTGTGTTTCCCCTTTCAAACAGGGATGGAGTGTTCAATTATGCACACTCCCACCAGTGTCACAAAGTGGTATGAGGTCCTAGAAAGACAAAAATGTGGTTCTTCTCTCATGTGTAGATGAGCATTTACAACGTAATTAGATCAAAGAGAATTTTATGAACAGTCACCACTGGACAGGTAATAAGAAAGGAATTAGTATTTTTGTTTAATAAAATGCACAAACATTATTACATAATTGTCAATTCCACCCCTGGGCAAACTAATACCATTTGCAAGGAAAAGAGTTTTGTACAGTTTTGTTTTGTCACCTACCTCATTTTGTTGAAGGCAGAAAGAGACCTTTCAGCACTGCTTTAAGTAAAGAGCTTTACACAAGGGACTGTTCAAGGCCACGCTCTGTGATGCATTCCAGCAACTGAGACACAACTCTATAGTGTAGCTATGCACACTATTTTTCACTTGGTGTGTCTTTTCAGACATGTTGATTTTGCACACACTTCATTTTATAAGCTGGAGTCCCATCTCTTGGCTAGCAGTACTTGGAATATCTCAGGGATTGTGAATGGACAAAACAGATGTTTGCCTGTAAGGGGATGGGATGAGGGCACCAGCTCTGGCCAGGCTAGTGGTACGCAGCTGGTTAGAAAGCTGCCCTTCTAAGATGCTTAGCATAGTGCAAATGAAAACAGAGCTGGTCTGCCAGATGCTAAGAGATATTAACATGCAGCACTGTTTTCAAAACCCCAAACTGCACCTGTTTGCAAGATGCAAAGCTTTCCCACATGAGTGAGCCGTCCCCGTGTCCAAGTACTGCTGTCACCACTGCTACACAACCACAAGCAGTCTGCTAGGAGGTACGGAAAACGGAGAGGTTTTTGATATGGCTAGCAGAACTCTCTTGAAAGACACACACACAAAAGTTGAGCTCAGTTCAGAAAAAAAGAAACCCAAGTTAGCTCCATGGCTGGGCCTCACAATGACCAAGAAACCTTCCGGCACTCATGGGCTGAACGACAAGGCAAGAGCCTGCACAAGGTCTACCAAGGCAGCAGCTCCCCCTCAGTTAGCAGCAGTTCCCTCCTTTGGACTCGGAACAGGCTTCTTCAAGAAATGCATCACAGCTTGTACCACTTTGTCAGGGGAGATGTTGTAGACAGGGTGTGTAGGCTGCTGCTTAGGAGAGACCAAAACAAAGAAGAAATTAAGGGTGTAATTGTATTTGCCCCCCCCCCCCACAATACTGTAGCAACAGAAGCCAAGGAAGTTGTGTTGCTCAATACACTTTATTCCTGTATTTCACTTTTGTTAGATGGGGGAATGTGCATTGATCAACTCAACCCCTCATATCCCACATTTCTTCCAGTGAACTCAAAATGATATATGCAGCTTTCTTTCTTCCCTCATATCTTCTCAACATGTGGGATAGATCAGGCTGAGAAAGGGACTGGCCCATGGTCACCTCGTGAGTTTTATGGCTTGGTGGGGATTACAGCCTTGATCTCCCAAGTCCCAGCTCAACTGTTTCACAGTTACAGTCTTCCCCATCTGTGCTCTTGCCACTAGTCATTATCCATCTGTTTTCAAGTTCAGCTTCTCAGAGGTCAGCATCCTTAACAGCTGTCAAGGGCCCAGTGCCCAGTCTTGGGCTACCTTCCCACTGTATTAATACTAGTTGCTTGTTCGCCTGAGCAGTTAAGTCAGCAAATCAGCAACAGCACCAAGGACCAGCAAACCTGACTGCTTGTGCCTTGGTCCTTTCCCTCAGGAAATCAAGGTGACGCTTCTGCCCCTTCCTTACCACTGCTTCCTCATCAAGTGAACACACAGTAGTAGACAGGTGGGAAATACAGCCCCCAGAAGTCAAAATCTTCTATCTCTTTCTGTTAAGTTGATGCTTGGGTATTTTATAATTGGTTTTAGTTGCTGTTAGCAATCATGAGTGGTATAAATGCACCAGAAGAGTGGAATGCAAATCGTGATATTAAATAGCATGACTCACCAAAAAAGGGTGTTAGGCACACTGCTTTGATTAAAAAAACAAAACAAGGTATGCCTGGGGTCCTATGTGGCACCATCACATGCATTTTCCTGTGGCACAAATGCTGTCACAGCAAAGGAGGTTTATGCCAAATTTCTGGCACATTTTACTAAGGCCTTGAATCCAAATAAAGAAATCCTAAACTACCAGACTTGAGATGTTTCTACCCACATCTTTTAAGAGCCAGGACTATGAAAATATGGAGTGAGGTCAACAAGACCTTCAGGCCTTTTGCTGAGGAATGCCACTGTCCACTTCTCTCCATAGCAGGGACAGCTCTGTCTGAGAGCTTCTGTCATGGTTGTGGAAAAGAAGCAAGGAGATTCTTGCCCCAGGCAAGGCTTTAATGTCCCTCTCCTACTTCATTCCCTGAAGCAACAGCAGGGCTTCCTGAAAGTTGCCTGTTGCCAAGACACAGAGCGCATGACCGATGCCACTCCCAATGAGAAATGAAGTGGCAAAGAAGTGAATGGAATAAATTCACTCTTACAGGATCATAGCTCTCAGGGGTTGGGGAGGGAATACCTGTATTACCCATAGACTCGCCCTCATTGGGGTTACCAGTCTGGAAGAGAGAATTTCCATGCAGTTGAACAACGCCTTAAAGAACAACTGTTTGCTTTTTGCCTGTTCAAATTGTATGGCCACAGTTCACTTCTCTTTGTGGGAGAAGGGAAGGGAGAAGAAATTTAAAGCAAGGTGACTGAGGTGAGATAAGGTTGGCCAGAAGGCTTAGTCCACAGTTGAAGGAATACCATCACACACACACACCCCTATCTAGTTCAATGTAGGCACAGCTTACCAGGCGATTTTCTGGCACTCCTAGCACAACTTCATGGAGGAGATCTCCACTGCCGAAATGCTGCGCTATTGATAGTCCGCTCAGGCAATAGCAGGTATGGTAAAAATCCCGTGACCTGGAGAAAGAAGCATACATGAAACTGGAAGCATGGTACTTCTAATGTGGGCCCATGTATGTGCACACATGTACCAAGTTTAGTGTTCCCTTGGAAGCAAAGGCATTTTAAAAAAATGTGTATGGAAGCAACTAAAAATTATGAAGCTGGAGAGAAGCTAACTGGAATTCTGCTCTCTGTAGTTTTGAAGGATTCCTATGGCCTGTCAGAGCTTGGAGAAGTTAGTTTTTGGACTGCAACTCCCAGAATCTCCCAGCCAGCATAGCCAATGGTAGGATGTGGGTAACATATTCCAAACAAGTGCAGAAAGGGTTTGGTACTAGAATTCAGCATCCTTAAGCTTCTCAGCTTTTATTTTAACAAACTCATATATATCTTTCAACATTTACATTTTGCCTTTCTTTCATGAGATGGGCTGGAAGCAGGGATAAGAAAACTGTATCTTTTTTGTGGTCTCTGTGAATCACACAGTTGGGTTTATTCCTGCGCCTGCGCAGTGCATTCGGAACCTTCTAGTATCGCTAGGCAGAATGTGCATAGATACATTTTTGGCGGTAACTCCGCCCACACTAACGGTCCCTTAAAAGGCTCTCCCGCCTAAATCCCCTCAGTTCCTTTTTTTCCGCCGTGCTAGCAGCTTGAAAGGAACCTTTGCGTTTGTGATTGCTTTTGCTTTCGGATTTGACTCGGACTGTTTTTCTGACTCCCTTTGGCTATATTTGATCTCAACGATTCGACTTGACTTTTCTGACGACGACTCTTGCGCCCCTTTGGCTTTCTTAACGACTTCTGATTTCTCGGCTTGACTCACACTGCTTTGACCTCGCTCCACTTCACTCTGATTATGGCCTCAAAAACCGGCTTTAAGAGATGCATTGTGTGCCAAGCGAAACTACCCAGTTCCGATGGCCATTCCCGGTGCCTCATCTGTCTGGGTGAGTCCCACAATGTTGATGCGTGTGTACACTGCAGGGCCTTCACGCCTCAGGCAAGAAAACATCGCTCTTCTCGTCTGAAGTCTTTCTTGTATGAAAAGGCCCTCATACCATCCGCCTCATCGACTCCCGCTGTGGCACAGGGGACGTCCCCACAACAACGTGGAAGATCCCCCTCATCGAGATCTCCACAATCTCCACCAGCTAAATGCCACCGATCTCCTAGTCCATCCCTGAGATGGTCAGTTGCATCTGATCCCGAGGCTGTGATGCACTCACATAAGCATGCCTCCAAACCAGCCGCTGCTGCAAGCCGAGCTCCCTCGGATTCGACTGTCGGTTCCAAGGACCGCCCTCGGGACCAAACGGACCCCAAGGATGTGGGGAAGGATCGGGAGTCGTTGGCCTCTTCGAAGGGCAAGGCCCCTAAGAAGAAGAAAAAGGCGAAGCGCCCTCGTATCGAGGAGAGGCCGCATGCCATACCACAGCCTCAGCAACCTCTACTGGCCGCCACAACATCGACTGTCTCTGTACCACAGTCTCAAACCTCACCTTGGGATCGAGGAGCCGAGACCGAGCAACCCCGCTCCAGGACTCCCAGTCCGACTCCATCACTGGAGATTGTCGAGGTCGAGGTAGGCTCTGCTGAAGAGCCAAAGCGGTCCCCATGGGCTCGTGAACCCTCGCCTGCCCTGCTTGTCTCCAGATCGGAGTTGCTCCGACACTCTTCGACTGCTGCCACGGAGATACAAGACGAACCCCAGCCTTCCACCTCCAAGATTCAGGAGGACGAGCTAGCATATGGCGCCTACGACCTGGCCAGGTCTGTGTTTACTGCTCTGTTGGCAGTATGACCGGTAGCCGAGGCCGCTTCGGAACGCGTCTTACATCTGACCTCTGAGGCTGCAACTCTTCACTCCGTGGCTCTGTCTCCACCCCATATATCCTTCCACGGGCTGGATAAGGACCCCACTCTCCCAAGAGAACTATTGAGACCGATCTTGAAGGACGCATGCTGCCAAGCGTCACCGTCTCGACGCCTACCTCCACTGCTTCCCGCGTCGTGGCCCCCTACACCACCGCCACGATCTTCATCTCTCCTGGGCAAACGTCGGTCTCCATCGCCGTCATCTGATTCTTCTTCTTCTGAGTCTTCCGTGGAATACCTCCCATTCCTGCCATCTCCGCAGCCAGATCTCCTGGAAGATGACTCCTTATCACCAATGGATGATGTCCGTTCTTTTGCAGAACAGGTGGCCCGTATGTCACACGCCTTGGACCTGAAGACCACAGAGAAGGAGTCGGAGCCCCTCGACCCTATATCACAGCAACTCAAGTCAAGGGCTACCCCGGCTGCGTGCCTACCAGTTCTGCCATCTCTTCTAAAGCTGACCCAGAGTTCATGGGAGAACCCATCATCCATCCCCTCAACTTCGAAGAAAATTGACAGGCTGTATAGAGTGGCTGGAGATGGTATCGATTGGCTCCAGGAGCACCCGAAACCGAACTCCGTAGTCATCGAGGCCGCTCAGCCCAGGAGGCAACAGCGGGCACAATCCACCCCTTCCGACCCCAAAGGAAGGAAGCTGGACATTATGGTGGGAAAGTTGTATTCGGCTGCTGGGCTCAGCTTCCGAATCGCCAACTATTCGGCGTGTATGGGCGCGTATCAGCAGGTCCTTTGGGAAAGAATGCTGCCACTCATCCAGGACCTGCCTGATGAGCGTCGAAGGCTCACCGAGGCCATTCAAGCAGAGGCGCAACTGTTGGCGGGGCAGTAGATGAACTCAGCACGCCATGCTGCTGATTGCGCAGCCAAGGCAGTGGCAGGCTCTATCGCCCTACGGAGGCATGCTTGGCTTCCATCCTCTGGGCTGTCCACACAAGCGTCTGCCACCAGAGGACATGCCCTTCGACAGCTCCAGCCTCTTTAATGCCTCGATGGACGAGAAGCTGGAGTTTACGCAGAAGATGAGGACCACCGCACGGAAGTACGGTATGCCAACGGCCTCATCTTCTGCTTACCGCCCCAAGCATCGTTCGGGATGGCATGCCTCCTCATACAGCCAGCCCTTTAGACAGAGTGGCACGCCTCAATCCTCTAGACGATCCCGATTCCAGCAATCGATGTCCTCCACCTCCTCGGTGAGGAGCCAGGGGTCCGCTTCCCGGTACTGGCTGCCTTCAAAACAACGGGCGAAAGATCAAGGCAGAAGGAGATTTTAAGTGCCTCCCTTTATGATGATGTTTCCCTTTTCTTTTAGATCCCCCTGTTTGGAGATCGCCTGTCGTTGTTCCAGGATGCCTAGTCCTCGATAACATCGGGCCGCTAGGTATTGAAGATCATACAACAGGGCTACTGGATCAAATTAGACGAACTGCCTCCAACAGGTCGGATCCGTATGACGCCACCCTCCCGTCCCCTCCCCTCCTCGAAGAGGTTCAAACTCTGCTCCAAAAAGGAGCTGTCGAACCTGTGGATCCCGAACATCGCCACCTCTGTTTCTTTTCGAAATACTTCCTGGTACCAAAGAAAGATGGTGGCCTTCGCCCTATCAACCTGAGAGGAGTGAACTGGTACATCATCCTGAAGAAATTCAGAATGACCACTCTTGTTCTCATCCTCCCCCTCCTTCAACGAGGAGATTGGTTTGCGTTCATAGACCTCAAGGACGCCTACTTCCACATCAGGATTCATCCTGCCCACAGGAGGTTTCTAGCATTCCAGATCGGAGACGAGACTTACCAGTTCCGTGTCCTACCCTTTGGACTCTCCACGGCACCAAGGGTTTTCACGAAGTGCATGGCACCAGTGGCAGCCTTCCTCCGACAACACGGGATCATCGTCTTCCCATATATCAATGACTGGCTGCTTGTAGCGAATTCAAGGTCCCAGCTCGAGAGGGACATCGGCTTTACCTTAGATGTGCTACACACCCTGGGACTTGTTGTCAACATGGACAAATCCCAGTTGAACCCTACACAGGTGATCCAGTTCATCGGTGCCCGGCTGAATGCTGTCTCGGCAGCAGCCTATCTTCCCGAGGATCGGTTCAATACCTTACGGTCCCTGATTCACGGCTCACGACGGGTTCTAGCACACAACATCCAGATCCTGCTCGGGCACATGGCAGCAACCACATCGATTACCCATCTGTCCAGACTTCAATTTCGGCCGCTCCAGCATTGGTTCCTGAGTGTCTTCGACCACCTACAGGACTCTCCCAGGAAGCTCCTATCGATGCCCCATTCTGTCCAACGCTCTCTCGACTGGTGGCTCGTACCGCAGAATGTCCTCTCCGGCCTTCCCTTTGACCCCCCCCCCCAGCCGAACACCTCCCTTATGACGGATGCATCTTTACTCAGATGGGGGGCTCATCTGGGCTGCGACAAAATCCAGTTTGTGGAGCAGTGAAGAACGGAAGTTACACATCAACGTTCTGGAGCTCCTGGCGGTCCAGAAGGCTCTTTGAGCCTTCGAGGTGCTGGTCCGGAACAGAACTGTCCTCCTCATCACGGACAACACCTCAGTGATGTACTACCTGAACAAGCAAGGTGGTACCAGGTCTCCTCAGCTACTTCAACTCACTTTGAAGATCTGGGGCCGGTGCATGGAATGGAATGTCTTCCTGCACTCCATCCATCTCCCCGGGGAGGAGAATATTCTTGCAGATGAACTGAGCCATTCCAATTCCAACGTCCACAAGTGGATGCTCCACCGGCACGTAGTGGCAGATATTTTCCACTGCTGGGGGACTCCTCTGATAGACGTATTCGCGACTGCCCAGAACACACAGTGCAACCAATTCTGCTCCAGAGTATGGCACAAGGATTTAAGGGGAGACACGTTCCTGTTTCAATGGAACAGACCACTCCTGTACTTCTTCCCTCCAATCCCGTTACTAACAAAGGTCGTCGCCAAGCTTCGCCAGGACCGAGCAAATGCGATCCTCATCATACCGTGGTGGCCTCGACAACCGTGGTTCGCCCCACTGCTGCTCCTGTCCAAGAGGTGCTTTCTTCACCTCCCAAGCCAACCAGACTTGCTCACCATTCAGCAAGACAAGGTCAGACACCACGACCTCGACTCATTACGCCTGACGGCTTGGAGGATCCAGCCGTGAATCAACGTCCACCTCAGGTAGCCCCTCATCCTTCTTTACCTCGAGAGGTTCAGGCAATTATTGATGCTGCTAGGAAACCCTCAAAGCCTACCTCTACAAGTGGAATAGGTTTGAGAAATTTCTAGCAGCCAAGGGATTGAGTGTCGGATCCTGTTTGGTACCGATGGTCCTTCAATTCCTCCTCGACCTATCGAGAGCGGGGCTCTCGGTTTCATCTCTCCAGTGCTATCTAGCTGCTATCTCCGTCGAATTCCAGGCTCAGAATCGACCATCTCCTTTCCAGGATCCGGTAGTGAAGAGATTCCTGAAGGGATATGCTAACCTTCATCCTCCAGTACTCGATCCCATGCCGACCTGGAGCCTCGAACTCATCCTCTCTCAGTTGGTGAGACAACTCTTCAAACCCCTGGCTTCGACAGACCTCCGGCTATTGACGTGAAAGACTGCCTTCCTGGTTGCCATCACCTCAGCTCGTCGGGCTGGAGAACTCTGTGCCCTTCGGTCAGATCCTCCGTATACCTGCTTCCACAAGCATAAGGTAGTCTTGAGACCAGACATTTCCTTTCTTCCTAAAGCGGTCTCTAGTTTCCACCTTAACCAACCCATCATCCTGCCGACCTTGATGCAGGACCCGAAGGACGAATTCGAGCGTACCCTACACTCTATGGATGTGCGGAGGGCGCTCGCTTTTTACATACAACGGACTACTTCGTTCCAACAATCACCCCAGCTTTTCGTCTCCTATGCTGACTCCAAGAAAGGTGCACCGATTTTGTCGCAGCGCCTCTCCAAGTAGGTGACGTCGACCATCGCTCTCTGGTATGAACTGGCTAAGAAGCCGCCACCCCCACGAATTCGTGGACATTCTATGAGAGCTGTCTCCACTTCGACTGCGTTCCTCTCTGGGGTGCCCCTAGAGGATGTCTGCTGTGCTGCGACTTGGTCTTCACCATTGACTTTCATATCACATTACAGACTGGACTCTCGTTCTAGGAACAAGGCTGCCTTTGGGGGGGCAGTACTCCTGTCCTCCGTTCAATAAGTGAGTGTACCTCATGTTGGACATTTTAATGTTGATCTCCTTCCATGTTGAGATACATGTTCTATGGTAATCTGGGTGATTTGATATTTGCAGAATGTGCAAAAAAAAAAAGAAAAGAAAAGAAAAGAAAGAAAGAAAGAAAGAAAGAAAGAAAAAGAGAGGTAGAGAAATCCCTCTCAAGGCCAATGTGAGGGGTCCTCGTCTAACAATGTACAGGACATACCCTCCTCCAGTGGAGAAGCTTGCTAGTCTACCCAACTGTGTGATTCACAGAGACCACGAAGATGATGGACAGGTTGCTTACCTGTAACCATAGATCTTCAAGTGGTCTTCTGTGAATTCACACAGACCCGCCCATCCTCCCCTCTATGTCCTGCTATTGCATATGTGCTTAATGTTCCAGATGCTGCTCATTGCGGTGTCATTTAAGGAACCGAGGGGATTTAGGCGGGAGAGCCTTTTAAGGGACCGTTAGTGTGGGCGGAGTTACCGTCAAAAATGTATCTATGCACATTCTGCCTAGCGATACTAGAAGGTTCCGAATGCAATGCGCAGGCACAGGAATAAACCCAACTGTGTGAATTCACAGAAGGCCACTCGAAGATCTATGGTTACAGGTAAGCAACCTGTCCTTTTAAGGTGGGGCACCCTCAAAACTAGCAGGCAGGCCATTATTAATTTTTTCTAATTGCAGATATTTATTTCACAGAACAATGAAACACTGAAGGCACAGCATTAAAAAACAACCATCACCAACTGAAGCAGGAAACCATGAAAGCAAGGACAAAATAATAAATGAAATATGATAAAGCTGAGTAAATAAAAATAACTGCCATCAATTTCTTAAAGCAAAGGGGGAAACATTTAAGACCTATTAAATGATTGGACAGGTGTACATAAGACCTCCTAATAAATCCGCCACACATACACCCTCCACTATGCTACTTTAAGAGCAAAGACTGTGTAGATAGGTTATTAGATAGAGGACTGCAGACATAGTGCTCTCAAAAAAAAAAAACTGCAGAAGAAGCATATCTACTGAGTTAGGGGTTTAGTGAGGCAATCACATTTGTCAATGTCAATAAATTATTTAGGGTGTGACACCAAAAAAATGTTTGGAAAAAGTTCCAAAAGGATATCTCTAAACTGTGGAAATAGACTTTAAAATGATAGATGAAGACTAAAAACAAGTGTAACATGATGCATACTGGGACAAAAAAACCCAAACCCAACTTCACATATACATTGATGGATGTGAGCTGGCACCAAATGACCAAGGGTTGATATCTCTTTGGAAACGTCAACCCAGTATTCATATTCATTCAATCCAGTCTGTGGCTGCTATAGAAAAACAACAGGCAAAGTCTAAGTTGGACACTAATTAAAAAAGGAATCAGAAATAACACTGCCAATATTGGCCTTACACAAACCTATGGTTTGATCACATTTGGAATACTGTTTACATATAATTCTGGTCACAGCATATAAAAAAAAAAGTTGTAGAGATGGAAAAGGTGCAGAAATAGGAAACCAAAATGATCAAAGGAGCACAGCAATTTGCCTGTGAGGGCAGATTGCAATCTTTGGGGGCTATTTACTCAGAAAAAAAGGTAATAGGAAACATGATCCTTAGACACCATTGACTAAAACTGCACAATAAAGTTACTCAGTGGACTGCCTTAGAAGGTGGTGGACTCTCCTCCATTCAAGATTTCTAAGCAGAGGTTGGATGGCTAGATGCTTTACTATAGATTCCTGCACTGACAGGGGGTTAGAATCAACCTAGATATCTCTTCTAATTCTACAACTCGTGTCTGAACCATCAGTGTCCCAAAGTCCTGAGAGAAATTAGTTCCATAGCATATGCAGACAGTAATACAAAAAAACAAAAAACAAAAAAACATTATTTGTGGATGCTCATGCAAGGATGACACAGTGCTGTAGTAGACCTTTTTAATTCAGATTTTTCTTTAGCATAAAGCTCCCCTATCCCATCTAGTCCATGAGGTATGCCCACCCTTGGCTCAGTGAAACAACTAAACACAGATGATCAAGAGCTGGACATTCTACAACCTTCTGTGATCTGAAATCTTCAACCAGGCCACCACAACTGCTTATCATAGTGCCAGAGGATGCAGTCAGCCGGAGGGCAAATTACTTCTCCCATCCATTATCATTCACTGAAAAAGCACAATGCATACTTATAGGTTCTCTCCATGTGTTCAGTGTAAATCATAGAATCATAGAGTTGGAAGAGACCACAAGGGCCATCCAGTCCAACCCCCTCCCATGCAGGAATAGACAATCAAATCATTCCTGACAGATGGCCATCCATCCTGTTTAAAAATCTCCAAAGAAGAAGACTCCACCACACTACGAGGGTACCCTTTATTATTCCTAAGAGGGCTCAAATATATTTGTTGCTGTTACGTGCCTTTAAGTCCATTTTGCCTTGAGGCAACCCTATCATAGGATTTTGCTTGGCAAGATTTATTTAGAGGAGGTTTTCCACTGTACCCCTCTGAGGCTGACCGAGTGTGACTTACACAAGGCCACCTGGTGGATACTCATAGCTGAGTGGGGATTTGAACTCTGGTGTCCGAGTCTTAGTGCCACATCCAAATCACTGCACCCTGTTGACTCTCAACTGTAATAGCTGTCTACATAATTGTTTGTGTACTCAATCATCTGGTACACTTCTGATTGATAATTCCTGAGGGGCTCAACTACACAGGACTCTTGGTGGTCTAATCCCCCGCTCCACCTGTTCTGGGATCCATGGCTGGAAGGCTCACACAAGAAAGGCACAGTGAAATTTTGAAAGCAAGAGTTCTCAGTCAGGTTGCCAGAAGTAGTTAGGAATAGACTCTCATCTCTAGGAAAGTCACTTTTCTCTCCCCATTACTAGAAGAGGCAGAGAAAAATGTGTCAAATTAAGTCAAAAGGGGCACAGCATAGGCAGGTTGAGTAATTTTGTCTTCTTTTGACATAAAATCTGGGTGGTTTCTGGTGCAGAATGTATTAGTTCCAGTACAAAACACATACAACTCCAAGGTTGGAATTTGATGCCATTTATTCATAGAATCATAGAGTTGGAAGAGACCATAAGGGCCATACAGACCAACCCCCTGCCATGCAGGAATACACAATCAAATCATTCCCAACAGATACCCATCCAGCCTCTGTTTAAAAACCTCCAAAAAGAAGGAGACTCCACCACACTCCATATCCCACTGCCAAACAGCTCTTACTGTCAGGACGTTCTTCCTAATGTTTAGGTGGAATCTCTTCTCCTGTAGTTTGAACCCATTGCTCCGTGTCCTAGTCTCTGGAGCAGCAGAAAACAAACTTGCTCCATCCTCAGTATGACGTCCCTTCAAATATTTAAACATTCAGCTCCTACAGTCCTCCGTAAACCTATTTGGTGACATTCTATCAGCTCTTACTGCCTCTAATGTCAGGAAGTATAAATGTAAATGTAAATGTAATTCTTCTCTACAATATTCTGGCTGCAGAGACCAAACCACTGGATGAAGCTTCCCAGATTATGGAAAATTTGTGTTTTCCAGTCGGACCCCCGTATCTACAGAACTAATATCCTTGGTTTCAGTTTATCCATGGGACACAAAATAGGGACATATACCATAGGGTCATGCTGGAAAATGCCTAGAGAGCCTTCCTCTCTAGGCATCTTCTAGATCCTCCAACACAACTGTATGGTATTTTTTTACTGGAAGTCCTGTATTTTAATAGTGTTCATTGTTATTCATGTTAAGTCCAGGAACTAAACCCCTGTGGATAGACTGCAAATGCCTCTTATCAAGAATTGTTCAGCACTGGAAACTACTTACTTGCCCGGCTTGTCCAAAAGGCCTCCTGCAGGACACTGGCAGCATAGCAGGATATACTCTTGCAGTGCCTGCTGGTCAAACATCCAATGTGTCATACTGAGGGCAGGGTCACCTGAGGTTAAAAATAACAACACAACCCCAATGAGTGTTCAACAGTTCCAACATGTGGTTCAAGCACAGGATGCCAATGGGAACCTACAGAAGTTACAACTGAGCTTTATTGCCACAATGCCTCTTTTCAATCTTTCCTCACTTCTTCATCTTGGCAAGGAGAGGGCTGCTACTGCCTGTGTCCTCACAGCAGCCCTACCTCCCTTAACTACCAGACAGAAACTTCCTTGGTATAGTGAGAACAGGCAAGACTGTTGTGGTGGAAGTGAGTGGGTAGAAAGGAGCAGCAGTTCATGTAAAGTATAGATTGAAAGGAAGAATCCCTGGAGAGCTCACCTGAGCCAGCTAACCTCTAGATGCAGACAGAGGCTTCTATGTCTTGGGTTTTTAAAAAAGTTTTATTATAGAAAATCAACATCAATACAACAACAACATTCAAAGGCAAGATGTAATCATCCAAGAATTGTGAGTGCAACGGGACTGCCAGTCCATATCATGAGGTAGTTCCTCCACCCAAGGCACAGCGCTTACTCTGCTACTGAATTTTCCAATGCCTCATCTGAGAACATGTCCCCCCACATGATCCGTTGAGCTACAGGCAGGGGAAAGCTGGCTGACACTTTGTTTTTCTATGGCAGGGGATTCCCTTGGGCATCTACCCCACAGTGCCTTGCTCTGAGGATCCCTAACTGTTCTACGTTTGGGGCAGGATGGCTCTGTGGAGAACAGCACCAGTGGGTCTGTGTGGCCAGTACTGTTCTTTATGAAACTAGCCTTCCCCGTGTCTTGCTCTCAGAGGGCAACAGAGTACGGGTGGCAATTTTAGGTCTTCTCCTGCCTTAGGCAATAGGAGTGCTTGGATCACCACTGTCTCCCAGCAGATTTGTTCTTTATTCTGAATACTATGACATGTTAATTTAATTGGGTGCCCTCTGGTCCTCCTATGGAGTTGAAAGGATATTATTTATTTCTACAAAGAAGAGAATAAGAACACTGCAGTTAGCACACACATCTGAAGTCTTGTGCGAAAGCTAGGCATCTGCATCTGTATCAGAGCGGAGGGGAGGGAGGCAGGGAAGAGAAGTGATAAAACAGGCACAGACAGCTCACCTGAGAGTATGGACAAGTCTGTCATGTTCAGACTTACCTTTGGCATGCAGTGCTCGATGTAAGAGAGGCAGTAAACCAGCCTGCCAGAATGAATAGCAGCCATCTACCAGCTTGTTACAACGTCCCTGAAACCCACCTTCAAAACGCATCTGGCGGCTTGTAACCCAGTGCTGGCAGGGAGAGAAAATAACCTTCATTATTGTTGAGCGTAGGGGTTGCTACACACTCTGGGAAAATCAGGGGGGATGTGTTTCAAGTTTGGTGGAATATGTATCCTCCCTTTCATGCTTAATGTGTCAACTGCAGTAAAACCCAATGTAACCAGGTTGCCAGATAAACTGCAAAGGGGTTCTCAGTAATTAAAGTGAATTAATTAAAGTGAAAGGAGGAAACAAGTCAGATGAACATCAGTGAAGAAAAATTAGAGTAGCAAACACGAAAGATCAATATATAATTAGATTTCAATGTATTCATGGACTAGCAGAACAGCCTAATGAAAAAGATGATTTTTCTCAAAAGCAGGAAAAAAGATTGGACTGGCAAAGGAGTAAATAAAGGTGTCATTTTCTTTCAAAGATACACATAGACTTTCCCATTAATATCTGAGGTTCAGCTGGGTCATAACCTAGTACCCATACTGTCTCAGCGCCAGGAGAAAAGCAGGGTATTTTAAATAAACAAAACAAAACATTCTTACATAGTTATGGGTTAGAAGATGGAGTTTCATGACTCTATGAAAAACAGTAAAATAACTGCATATATTTTCCCTGAATCAATTAATGCAGAATACATGGAAGTGACTTGCAGATGTCATATACGTACATGTATGACAGAGTTTTGGATAGTACTAGTAGTAGTTTAGATGGCAGTAGCTTTGGGTAGTAATAAAGGAACATCAAAAATAGTAAGAGATATTGCTTAAAAATGTGGATGGGAAGGAGATGGATATAAAGGAGGAAAGAGCAGGTCTTAGGGGAAACCTCATTTGTGGCTTGAAGAAATTTAGTTGACTCCAAAGAAATATAGACATTTTGACACTGTGACAGTCATAGTACAATGTGGTACAGGGATACAGAAACAATGAAGCAGAAGCACATAGAAAAGTGCCAGGAGACTGGCAAATGTTTGCTTACCAACAAACTTTTCAAATTCAAAACATGTTCACTTTTCAGGATGACCAGAGCTGCCAGTCCACAGAAGGTATATCCTCCATGGGCCTCCATACCAGGGACACCACCAATCCCACCCTCCCAGTTCTGGCATCTAATTCAAAAAAGTAAAAACACAAAAGCAACATGTGTATTCTTAACCCCAAGATAGCAATCCCAGAAAAATCTTGCTTCTCCACTAAATTCCTACCGCTGGCATCTTAACACAGTCTACACTAGCAATATAATGGCCCAGATCTTACATGGGCATGCGTAGCTTCCATCATGAGCCCCAGGATTCACTGTTGCTGCGATAGCCCAGAGGATGGCCTGCTGTCACTACAATAGCCTGCAGGATCCACTACAGCTTGTGTCACCACAACAGCCTCCCCCAATGATCATTCGGTGATGTTTGTGGGATTGGAGCAGGGATCCAGGCCAAGGACATCTTCCACCAAGATCTGCTAAGATTCTCTGAAGAGTTGAGTAGATGTTATCATCAGTCTGTATCTCGCTATGGAAACCGCCTGCACTCTGCTCTCCATCAGCAACGGAATGGCCCTGGGGGTGGTTGCCACAGTCACTGCTTCATGGTGAGTGCAAGTGGTTGTTATGGAGGGAAGTACAAGTGGTCGTTGTGGAGGGAAGAAGGGAACATTAACCTCCACAATGATTTTTAAAAATACATAATGCAAGCATAACGTAGAATTACGCTTGTATATGTCGCTAAAAGGATGGTAGCCAGAGCATGCTAGTTTTCCAAAGCAAACCAAGAGGAAAGATTTTTCTTACCTTGCTATCCATTCTGCTGTCCTTTCAAAAAGAGTTGGTGTAATAATGTTGGTAAGTGAAGCCACTGATGCAGCACAGTAGGCACTCCTGAGAGTTAAATACAAGACAATTTAAATTCTATAGATGGTTGAACAATGCAGATTTGCTGCTATTGCACAGATGGTGGATCAATAATTAAATTGCACCATACCCTAAAGGCACCAGATCCGGTCTGATCTTGGAAGCTAAGCAGTGTCAGACCTGATAAGTACTTGGATGGGAGAGTGCAAATGAATACGAGGAGCTGTAGGTTCTATTTCAAAGTAAGGAACTGGCAAAACCACCTCTGAGTATTCCTTGCGTATGAACACCCTATGAATTTGATGGGGTTGCCATAAGTCAACAGGCGACTTGAAGACACATACACACACACACACACATCCACAACACAGCTATAGCTGTAATTATGTCACATGGGTAATACTAGGAAGTTAAGTTCTTATACACCCAAACTGAGTTTTAAGTCTCCCCTTGAAGAGCCATGGGCACAAAGTACTCAACCAGCAAGCTGTAAATCCTTTATCAATGAAGTGGAGACAGTTAACTGTGGATTGTATTCAATCAGTATCCCTCTGTATTGTATTCAATTGTATTCAATCAGTATCAATAATATAGTGGAGGCTTCCATCAGCAGAATGAAAGTTACCCAGAAAGCTGAATTCAGAATATTTTATCACAACACATCGATTCCTTCCCTTCATCAGGCTGATATACCAAAGGACCTGGGCACTTAGATTTACTGCAAAAGGCAGGGATTTAGTATAGCTCATTAAGGCCAAAAGGCCTCTCTCCCATTCTTCCAGAACATTCCTCCAAGGAAGATCCCTTGAAAACTGGGGCAAGGGAGGAAGCTTCATTTATTTGTTTTGTTCCTTCAGTTTGCACAGCTGAACTGACAAGACATTGTTACATTTTAAAAAATGGTTTGCTTCCTCAGCTTTAGAAACTGTTGCACAAAAGAAACTCTGACCATCTGTGCCATTTTCCCCACCTACAACCCTATTGCTCTGATGAGTCAGAGTCAGTGCCCTTTTCAGCCAAGCCAGGAATATTTAACATCACTGACAGCGATTAGAAGCAAGTTACAAGCTCCCCAACATTTGAAGCCAGGATCTTTTCCATTCACCTCAAGTCTAGCTATAAAACACACTTTTACTGTCATTTCTCTGGAAAACTTTTAACGAGGGAGAGCTGCTGTTTTGCATTATAGCAGACAAATACTTCAGTTTTTCCAGCATACCTGACATCTACTTCTCCCCCTATGTGCATGATGAAGGAGCCGTCAGGCTGCTTCAAAGAATACAGATACTCCAGCAGCTTCTCCCTGAAAACAGAGATCAGGCACATTAGGGAACATTTCTCTAACAGAGAGCAAAGTCAGATCAGGGATCCACCCTCTCCCCCAAAAAAGATTAGAAGGGTCTTCAAGATCACCTATTTCAGGACCAGGCAGAATTCAGGTTGCTGGTTGTTTAGGTTGCTGAGTGTACAATAAACAGCAAGGTGATTATGTGCACATTTTGAGCTTAAGAATTTGTTTCCAGTGCTAGAATTGAACTGGGCTCACAGACCTTACGTGAAAGTCTACTCAAGGTTACCCTCAAGCTTGGGTTCATTTCAGATGCTTAATTTGGCTGGGCAAAGCCATTCTGTTTTTACCATGAAAGAACCAGGCATGAAAAACTTTACATTCCACTACAGATCACCTAGGAATCTTCCTTTTTTAATTTTATTTTTATTATACACACAAATTTTACATATATTTATACACACACACACACATATATAAAACACATACAAAAATAAAATAACAACCAAAACTAAACAACTAACAAAACCTACCCACTAAATTACTTCCCCTCTTGACTGAAGGTTAAAATTAGAAAAAAACTACTTGTACTTCTTATAAATTCCCATCAATCCTTCGACTAAATATACCTACTATTTCAAAAATGCCAATATCATTACATTTTTCCATTGTCATTTCAAAAAATTTATAAACATGCTCCAATCTCTCTTAGAAATCTTCCAAAACATTCCAATCTGTCTTCTGTCCACCCCGACCCAAACCAGTGGTTGTCAACACTTTTTTGGCTAAAAATCCTCAAACGTGGCATAAAAATCCTGCAGAATCGCAACTTCCTTCTCCTTCCCTCCCCCCCCCCATCTCAGCCAATAAGATGGCTAAGGAAGATGCTTCTCACTGAATCTGACCATCAGTCCACCTAGACCAGTACTATTTGACATGGGTTCTCCAGGATCTTTGGCAGGAGTCTTTTCCCAGACCTACCAGGAGATGGAATCTGAGTCCTTCTGCATGAAAAGTATGTGCTCTGACCTACAACCCTTTGACCTTTCCAGTATTAGGCTCCTCCTTCTTTCTCTCCCAAAGCTGTTTCTACAGTGTTTCCTCTCAGTGGCTACCTGTTCCCACACTGCTGGGACTTTTGACATTAAGACTCACACGGACATTCTGGAATCTAGTGGCTATATCATTACCCTGCCTACAAACCTAAATACAGGACTTCATGGTTGAAATGGTGACCGTAGCTAACTCCTGTAGCTAGCTCGCTGCAGGAGGGGGCACCTTACATGGTGTTTGCTGGCCAAACTGAGTTTGTATTAGCAAAAAGCTCTCCCTGGACTAAAGGGAGACCAGGGGATAGCATACAAGGGTCTGCTAGCCTCTGCTCTTGGTGATGGAAGAGAGGAGACCAAAGCCATGAATGTTACCATGTTGCAAGTCCAATTCCAGCAGGCTCCAAGATTCACTCAGCCTTCCACCCTTTCGTAGGTTGGTAAAATGAGTACCCGGCTTGTGGGGGCAATTAGCTAACACACATTGGAAGCTGCTTCTTGCAGTGTAGATGTGTAAATTGCTATTGCTTAAAACAATTTGTAAGCCGCTCTGATAGCCTTGTGGCTGAAGAGTGGGGTATAAATATTTTTTTTTAAAGCCCTGCTATGTAAGAAGCCTGCCAGATGATGGACACAAAGTCTGTGCATTCACCTTTCTTAGTCAACTGGAATAAAAGCACGGGACTATGCTTAATAGAGGCTCTCTGGACCTGATAGTGAGATCAATACTTTTTTTTTTGTATAATAATTTTTATTTATTTTTAACAACATACAATTATAAACCCAACTCATACAACAATTATACTTATTAACATATAAGTGATCCCTCCCCCTGGGACCTCAACCTTGCATTCATCCCTCTTTCCAAAATTCCATTGTTTCCAACGCTGGTTTGTTTCCTCTCTCCTTTATTAATACAAATTCTAAAAACTTCCTCCATTTCTGTCCAAAATCTTTCTTATTTAACATTCCCCTTTTTTCTTTAATACTGTTTGTTAATTTCTCATTTATAGCTATATCCCATACTTCACTGTGTCCTGGTGGTGCAGTGGTTAAATGCCAGTACTGCAAGTCACCACATTGCAAGTTCGATTCCAGCGGCCTCCAAGGTTCACTCAGCCTTCCATCATTTCATAGGTCAGTAAAAAGAGGACACGGCTTGTAGGGGCAATTAGCTAACACACATTGGAAACTGCTTAATGCAGTGTAGATGTGTAAATTGCTATTGCTTAAAACAATTTGTAAGCTGCTCTGATAGCCTTGTGGCTGAAGAGTGGGGTATAAATAAATAAATAAATAAATAAAAATTCTTCTATTTGATAGTTGCCTTGTACTTTCTACTTCCTTGCTATTGTTAACCTTGCTGCTGTCAACAAATTTGTTAATAAATCCTTACTAACTTGGGACTCTTGTATTTTGTCATAATATGATAATAACGCTATTTCAGGACATAAGGGTATATTTATCTCCATTATCTGATTTATCTCCTTCATTACCATTTGCCAAAAACTCGGCATGTATTTACTCTCCCCCCACCCCCTGGCTTTTCTTCACAAATGAAGATTCAGGAAGGACTCATCCCGCGCTTTCTGCAAGCGTGCTGATGACTAAAAAGGCCAATCCGAGATAAACAAGTCAGGTTGCAGAAAGCACAGCAGAAGGTCTCCTTGGGTGATGTTTCCGGGTTGTGATTCTTCCTGCATTATCGTTTCTCTTCAAGGCTTGTTCGGCGTGAGTTCTCAAATAAGGCTGCAATATTGTGGATAGTGCGTCTCCATGCCTCCCGATGTGTTTTATTTACAATGCCACCACATATGAATATACATCCCCAATTCTTGACATCCCTGCCAACACTGTGTTGAATATTTTTGATCTATTTGGTTCAATCTTACCAGTGTTAGATACCATCTCCATACTATCTTATAATAATTTTCCTTTATTTTTACTGATAATGTTTTCAAATTATGCATATTCCATATTTTCTCCCACCTACATCTATCTATTACAGCTGCTACATCTGTTTCCCATATTTCTTTAAGATAATCTTGCGAATCTTCATTTTCCAATAATATTGTATAGATTTTACTTGTAATACCTTTTATAGTTTTCTCTTGGGCGGCTTGTAAAATTAATTCTTCAGATTTTGTATATTTCCTACAATCTCCCCCCTTTTAACCATTTTTTTGTCCACTGCTTTAAACTGTGTTAATTTTAACCATGTAATTTCTTGTTCTCTTAATGCTTTTTTCAAATAAATCTTGTTTTTCATTTTTCCCAACCATTCCTTCAATCTTATTATTTCTTGTCCTCCCAGCTTTATTTCCACTTCACTTCTTAAATTTGCTGGAAAACCCTCCAGCAGTGTCACTGGGGTTAATGGAGATATTCCCGGAGCCAATACCTTTTTATATTTGATCCAAATATCTAATACATTTTTTAAAAAGACAGACGGTACTCTTTCCCTAATTTTCTTTCCAGGTTTACAAAAAAATATGTTTCTTAATTTTAGATCTATTTCTTGTTTATTTGTTTCCAACTACTCAATTTCTTTTAATTCTACAATGCTATCAATAATATATCTCAATTGATTCGCTACATAGTACAGCTTCAAATTAGGTAAACCTAAACCCCCAGATCAATACTTCTAATGAATTTACTTCTTCATGCTACCAAGAGACAGTGAGCAGAGACTGATTCTGGATTTTTTAAAAACGAAAATTATTAAGAGCCAAAAGCTAAGAACTGGGGATTTTAATTGAGATAACAGAAATAAAGGATTCTAAGTATAAATAAAAGGGAAGAATAACAAGAAAATATAATGTTATGGAGTGTGAGAAGTGAATGTTATGGAGTGTGAGAAGTGATTTGTTTACCTTTGCACAGTGTGAGAGTTCCCAGGTAGCTGGCAATAAAACAACAGACAAGTGAGTGACTAATGATAGCAAGGTTTAATGAAGATAAGAGTTGTTTGGGAGACAATATATTAAGCTCTGAGGATCCAATTTGAGAAGAATTTTTTAAAAGAGGTGACATCACTGAAAGAGATGATAAAAAATAAAAGTTGGAGGGGAGATTCTGGAGAAACAGAAGCTTATATAGCTGGAGAGGTTTGTGAAGATGATGAGGGAAATGAGGCTCAAGTGGAATGCAAATTACTGAGACAGAAAGAGATGGTCCTTCAGAGGAGGAATTGGCTGAGATCTAGAATAACACTGGAGAAAAGAAGATGGTTCTGGAGAATTTTATTAAGATTGAAGACTTTCAGCATGGAGATAAGAGGGGGGAGCTGGGAAACCAGATGATCTAAGAGAGAGGAGATCGAAGAAGGGGGCAGCGTCTGCCCAGAGAGTTGAATCAGAAGGGGAACTAACGAACATCCAGAACCAAGATGAACTATCTGTATGAAATAATGTATTTATTACAGGCTTTCTCTGTTGGGATGGGAGATGCTCAGTTTTCACAGTGGTTTAGACTGGGTAGGAAACCCCAGGTGAGATACAAAGTATTATAAGGGGAGTGTATACAATCAGTTTTATCTGGCTTAGAGACAATACGTAGCCTAATTTGTTAACTGATGTCTGATTTATAAAATGGAAACATTTGCACAAGGATGCTTTTGGGTTATATTAATATTAAAGATAAGGTTTGATATAGATTATGAGTTAGATATATGTATCAGCTAGTTTAAAGATGAATACAATGTTATTTTACTAATAATAAGAAAGGGTTTTTAAAAAAATTGAGTTGTTAATATTTCAATGCTAATGAAAGAGTACTGGTTGTTGAAAAAGATTGGTTTAGTTGATAAAGGTAAGTCATCTATGTGGATTTGAGAAAAATGATTGAGAATTTCAAAGGGAATTTTATTGTCTTTTGATAGAAAAATGAGAATAATATGTTAACTGCAGGTTTTGATAATTATGGAAATCTTTAACTGTATTTTTACAAAAATATGAGGTTTTAATTACTAGTAGGGTTAGTTAAGCTAATGAGGTATATGGTATTGTTATACTTAAGAGAAGTTAGATATCATAATTATATATAGCCATTGTTAGGAAAGTTGGAAGTCAATGTAAACTTTTCTCCTCTTGTTTATTCACTGTCTCTCTCCTCTTTTTTGTTTTCTTCTTTTGTTTATATATTTTTCTTCTCTTAATGGATATGAAAGCTTTTAATAAACATATTGGGGGGGAACCTAAATATGAATAAATACATCAGTTTGTATGTATAGACACTCACAGATGAAGAATTATTCTGAACATGAAGGATTGAGGGATCAGAAGTCATTAAATGGCATCATGAGACTAGACAAAGCCATGTGTCACTCATGGGCAAGCCCAATTTTAAAGGGGTGGTGGTGGTGGTGGCTGACCAGTGCAAGAGGAGAAAGCACAGAGTCTGAGCTGAGGAAGAAGTACACAGGTGGTTTTCTTCAACCTGGCACCCTCCAGATATGTTGGACTACAGTTCTCACCTGCCACTGACAATGTGCCCAACAAGCCAGTGAGGACCACTGAGATCTGTGGCAGAACATTGGCTGAAAAAGTGCTGACCAAAAATAGGCCCTTGCACTCTTTTCTTTGTCTTCTTTAAGTAATTCATTTCATTGTCTAACCATTTCAAATAGGAAACTTTACTTCTTCTACATCCACAATAATGCACCTCCTTTTTATGCATCCACATATATATATATATATATATATATATATATATATATATCATTCTTTTTTAGGCAATTTTTGATCACTAACAATGGTCCGCCATGGCCTCACATCGGGAGGCTTGGAGATGCACTATCCACAATGCTGCAGCCTTATTTGAGAGTTCACGCCGAACAAGTCTTGAAGAGAAACAGCAATGCAGAAAGAATCACAACCCAGAATCATCACCCAAGGAGACCTTCTGCTGTGCTTTCTGCAACCAGACATGTTTATTTCGGACTGGCCTTTTCAGTCATCAGCGCGCTTGCAGAAAGTGTGGGATGAGTCCTTCCTGAATCTTCGTTTGTGAAGACAAGCCAGATATAGATAGATAGATTAAAATGGTGTGTGCATTTTTTAAAAATTGCATCTTAACTACAATCTGTTCATAGTAGATTAAATTTGTTCCCATTTGTCTGTATTACAGAAGTACGTGAAGAGATCTTCTGCAACTTGAATCTACTGAGTGTTTATCCCACATGTTTGGTAGATGAAATATCAGAATGGAGGAGACAAACAGCACATCATTGGCTGCATGCTGGCACAAAAGGTACTGCCATCTGTCTTCTAGGACATATCTGGCCCTCTTCTGTAGGCTTGGAGTGCAAGAAAAACAGTACACCAAACTTTAAAAGGAAGAAGAGCTAGCAAGACCTTAGCTTCCCTTTGGTTAGGCATGCTGGTAAGATACACATAAGCTGGCCACCACATGGCAAAAAAAAAAAAAAAGACAGAATAAAAGATACTTCAGACACACAGTTCAGGAAAGAGAGGGCTGGCATAAATTATTTGTGAGATCTATGGTTTTACCTAAAGCTTGAAAGTTAACACATTAAAAGAAACACTGCTGCCTGTAACATGTCACTTTTCTGGGTAATGAGTAGTAGCTCCCCTTTTTCTAAAAAGAAACATGTAACAAGTAACATTTTTCCATTAACTCCAAAATGTTACTGAGAGGAACATTTTTGAGGATTTGGGTCTTTTTTATTTTTAAAGGGCTTTTTATGTTTTTTTTTTAAAAGGCAATGCAAAAGTAACATTTTAATAACATGCCTCTAATGAGTAATGCAGTGAGTTACTATTGAATAAAAAGCAATGGAACTAATTTCATTGAAATCATCATAATTATTGAAAACTGCTTTTAAAAAGTAACACCCAGACTCTGGTTTTACCTGTTGATAACACTGTATGCCTCTTCAGTGCCGATAATACAGAGAGCATTGACAGCTGCATAAGTGGGAGCAAGATGTGGGTGCTGACCTGGTCCCCCTCCAAAACCACCACCGGGGCTCTGACAGCGACTCAGGAACTGGCACACACTGGGCATAAAGAAAAGACCAAAGCAAGGTTAGTTTTAAACAAACAGAAAACAGTGAGTCTTCAGTTGTTTTGGGTTTATTGCTCTTCTTCCAACCCTACACACCCACACAGGCATATTCATTCGCAGAGCTAAGACATTGTTTAGGACCTTTCCAGATGTCTCTGGAATGGTTAAAGAAAGTGCAAATTCAGTTAAAAGACTTTAGGTGGCAAGCATTTTGCAAATCATCACCTACAGGATTTAAATGTTTAGCATGCTAAGAACTGGTGCTTTAATTTGCTTGTGTTCCTCTTCTTTCCATATAATGTTTTCCTTTTATTTTGTGTCTTTTAGACCGTAAACGATGCTCTGAAAAACTTTTTGGCAGCGTAAAAATGTGTATTTTAAAAATACCTCTTTTCTATAATGATTACATTCTGAAACAGCAGCAGCTCTTAGAACTCACCTAAACTCAAGTTGAGTTCAGGCAATGCCCTTTTAAACAAGATCTGACCTGGGCAGCCACTGGGTAGGTGAAGTGGTCCAGGTGTGTTACTGGCCTTCCACAACTAGGCAGGGCTTTTTAAAAAGGCACATCCTTCCTACTAGGCAACAACACTGGATTGAAATCACATCTTCTCAGCATGCATGAATACCAAGTGAACACATGGGAAAATCTGTATGTGCACAGTTATCACACGGTGGTTCTGTCTGGACATAGCATAAAACTGTAGCAATTGAAAGATCCTTTTTGCAAGTCATTTTATGCCCACTCTGTCCACAACTTTTCCTCCTTGTTCTCTGCCTAGCCTGACACGTTTAGCAGCATTGACATTGCTGGATTGCTGGCAACATGGGTGCAGTAAACAATGTAATAAACAAAGCTTGAGCTGGGAAAGAATGGGATCCTCTCTAGCTGATCCTCCTATACCTGTCCATGTCTGTCTATAAAAGGCAAAGGTAAACAGCATCTGCCTTCAGAATCCCTTATTGAGCATGTGTGAATAGCAAATCAGAGAGAAAAGGGGAAAGCAGATAAGCCTGCCTCACCAGCCAACCCAGCAGGTTAAAAAAAGCATAGAGCTAGAAGTTTGGCCACCAACATGGAAATCATGAGACAAGTGGAGGCAAGAAAAAAAAATCCCTGGAGGCATTTTGGAAGACAATTTCAGATGTTCTGCTAAAGCCTCAAAATGATTTGTTTACTTATGCTTGGCTTGCCTGACCTAGTTGTTTCATTTCATATGTGCATGTTGTTAGTTTTAAATGAAAACTTGGCTGAAACATGTTGACCTGTGTGGGAGTTTTCCAACCCTTATCCCACCAACTGTGGGGTTTTCCTAGGGCAATCCCACCAGTGCCACCAGCTGTGAGGGTTCCTCTCAGACCATCCTACCACTGTAGCCAAAAGGGGGGTGGGGTGTTCTACCCTTTAATCCACCAAATGTGAAGACTTCCACAGTGTTCACTGCAATTACCAAGAGTGAGGGCTTTCCCTGATTCCCCACTTCTGCCACAACCTAAGGACTTCTTCCTGTCCCACCTGTGTGACACCAACTGTAGGGACCATCTAACAGCCCTCAAGGATTTATGCAACTTCTATCCACAATAGATATCACCCCTCTATATCCATTGTTCCCACCATAGACACCTTGTCTGAATCTAAGCTCTCAGCATTTCTGGAGGCCAAACGTGTATTCTTTATTTACAGAAGTTAAACATATCAAGGCAGATTAAATATTTATTACATTTAAAACACTCAAGCTAACTCAGGCCAACCATACCAAACCCCAACCCCAAATTCTCTTCTCTCACTCTAACTCTAGTCTAACTAAAAACACTTGTCTAACTGAACTCCCAACTGCCATTCACCCACCTTATGCAAACCTCAAACAGTCCACCAATCAGCATTCAATATTCCATTCTCTCTTCCCTCCCATTTCCTTACTTTATACTCTGTAATAAAACCAATAAATCAAATAACAATTTCTAATAAAGTCCATAACATCCTATTCCCCCCACTTCTTCCCAAGCATAGTATAGTTCTTGTTCCCAAGAAGTATGTGTAGCATCCAAAGAGTACAGTCCTGGATTTTCTCCTTGGGGAGAAGTATCCATAGAATCTGATCCAGGTGGCTCAAACACAGTCTCTGCATGAGACATGGAACAGCCATCTGCAACAACATTTTCCCCTCTTTTTCTTCTTCTTCTTAATCTATTGGGAGTCTCTCTGATGCTCTTGCAGATTCCACTTGCATCTCTTCATCTTGGTGTTGCTTCCCCACCCTCTCTTCTCCAAGCAAATCAATGCTCTGTGATTTGTCAGCATGGGAAACTGGCACATCTTCAGTGGCCACATAATGGCCAAGCACTCTCTCAGTACAGGCGAACAGTTCTTCTCTCTTGCACTTAATTTACAACTTAAGACAGCTCTTGGTTGCTTCACTCCAAGTTCCAATATCTCACATATCTTCTGCCTGACAAAGCTAAGCATGCCACCATTCACTCTGCCCGGTGTTGATGTTTCAACACACTGGTTCTTCTAGACTTATTGCAGAACAGTTTAGCATGTTGTGTCAGGTCTTTGCATATTTCCTCTTTAATAGTCTCATGCACATTTTCAGACTGTTCTATGAATTCCAAGCCTCCCTCCTGCTTGTTTTCCTCCAACATGTCAGGTAAATCAGAGCCCCCACTCTCTGGGAATATAGTGACCTGGGATCCCTATTTTTGTTCTGCTTTAACATGTACAATTTTGTTCTGATCTTTGTTTCCCACAGATATGGCATAAGTCAAAGTGTCCAACTTGTCCCTCATGACAAAGCATCCTTCCCAACTAGCCTGCCATTTGTTATGTTTCCTGGATATGCAGGCTATTACTAAGTCTCCTATCTCATAGGACCTTGCCCGTGTATTCCTATTATACCACATACTTTGTTGCTGCTGAGCTAAGCTAAGGTTTTGCTGCACCCTTTGCATCATCTCTGAACCCTATT
Source organism: Gambelia wislizenii (assembly GCA_030847615.1). Taxonomy (NCBI): domain Eukaryota; kingdom Metazoa; phylum Chordata; class Lepidosauria; order Squamata; family Crotaphytidae; genus Gambelia; species Gambelia wislizenii. The sequence continues at coordinate 337,181,519 of JAUMIR010000001.1, read as the reverse complement.
ACATATTGTACTACAGAGGACTGTGCACACAGTTTATCGTCCCATGAATTCTTCATAAGTTCCAATGGTCCCCTTACTTTCTTCCCAAACATTAATTCAAAGGGGGGAAATCCTGCGGACTCCTGTGGAACTTCTCTATAACCAAACAGAAAACATTCCAGACACACATCCCAACCACTTGTATATAGGATTTAATCATGCCTTTCAAAACTGCATGACTTGTTCTGCCAGGCCATTTGCAGCTGGAAAGTATGCTGTTGTTTTTAAGTGTTTTAGCCCACAGCATTTCCAGTCAGTGCATAACAACTGCTCTCATATCGTTTCAATAATTTTGTGTGTTTTGTTTAAAAGTCCTGGTGTATGGGTTTCTGGGGCAGGTCTCTTGCTCCTACTTCTGCCTGAGTAGAATGGGACCTCCAGAGACCATTTATACTAGCTGCCACCACCCACTGACTTTAATTCCCTTCATTGTAACCCAATGGGAAGTCACAGGATTCAACTTGTACTTTCCACTCTGTCACTGCAGAGATGTTCTTCCCCCTACTCCTATGGGGAATTGGGCAGAGCAAGGCAGATGAAAGAGCACATGGAGAAAGAAGAACTTTAAAAAGGAAGTTTTATTCTAAGCAGAAACTCAACAGCTTAATAAAGGTATCTCTTTCCATGAAAGGCACCTTCCTTTTAGGCACACTTGGAGTTACAAAATTACAGATAGTCTAAGCCATCCAGCCAAGTTTATAAAATAAACATAAGCCCTGATGCAACTAAACTAAATATTCCCCAGCTACTCATCTAGATGCTCTAGATGTTCATGGGGGCTGGGAGTCTGGCCCTTTCCACTCAGCCTCTACTAAGCACACACTGGCTCATGTCTCTTTGTTCTGCTCTCTTGCCCTTAGCAAATATCTATCACCTGTTCACAGAAGCATCTCGAAGCTCCCTTTAGGTGGTCATCTTCATTGGTCAGCTATCTCCCAACACTGACCCCCATTAAATGTGAAACTTTACTCTCAAAACCTAGTTAACTCTTCGTTTACCTGCTTGGCTGTATTGTCCAGATAATGGGAGAGCCCATTGTCACACCTGGTAACAGTAAATAAAATAAAATAAAATAAAATAAAATAAACTGTTTCTTCTGAATAAATTGGTGCTTATGTTTGGACTCATCCTAGGTAGATGGGTCTGGATCAGTTGCCTTCAGGAACTTTTCCACAAACATTTCCACTTGCCTCCCCAAAACTATCCATACTTCTTAGTTTTCCTTTTTTTCCCTTCTTACAAACAGCCAAATTTATCCTCTTCAAAGGTGCTTTGCCCCTGATATTTTTTTTTCACAGATATAAAAACCTTTCCTCCGGAGTCCTACCCTAGGCTCTTAAAGAATGTGCCTGTGTAGCATAAGCACTAGCAGGTTCTACTTGGGAGTACAACTTCAAGCATAGCTCAGGGGCAGACTGTTTGTCTGCCATGCAAAGACCAAATAAGTACAGGATTTCCCACCAGGATAATCATCAGGTCATGAATGGGCCATAGCTCTTACAAATATTATGATGGTGTGAAAGAGTTGAGGTCTGCACTGGTAAAAGGACTACTGTCATTAATTAAATTATAGTTCTTCAAAGTACAAAAAAACTTTGCCTACAAGCAATTTCCATGGTCTCCCTACTGTGGTTTTTCTACCTCATTTATTAATGTAAGTTACCCTGAGAACAATTTGTTATAGGATCACTAATAAATTCTAATGATAATCACAGTACTAATAATAAATAAAAGGAAACATTTCCCTCCTGCTAGGCATTGAAGTTGTGCTCTCACCACCACCATTTATGCTGATCACAAGATGCACAGAAAGCATCTACCCAAGACACAACTATTAAGAGGTTATTGTTGGAGTGAGATGAATGAAACAATGAGCTGTTGTGTTTCAAAAAACAACAACGTTCAAATGCATCAGGCAGGGGCACTGGGAGGTTAGGTCAGAGAGTCACACACTGTGCATAGATAATGAAGACTTCTGGGAGTCCATTTCTACTGTAATTTATAAGTAAAAATGTAGAGCAGGAAGCAATTTCAAGCTATGTTGGTGTTATGTGCCTTCAAGTCATTTCTGATTTACGACAACCTATGGCAAACCTATCACAAGGTTTTTATTGGCAAGATGTATTCAGAGGGAGTTTTTGCCATTGCCTTCCTCTGAGGCTAAGGAGATATGAACTGTCCAAGGTCACCCAGTGGGTTTCCACAGCTAAGCAAGGATTCGCACCCTGGTCACCCAGAGTCCTAGTCCAACACTCAAACCACTACATCACGTGGTTCTCACTAGCACTTATTTCTCTTACCTGAACTTTGAGTTCTGATTTTAGCTCAAACTGTCAAAACAGACAACCTTCCTAAGCATTTTTTTTAAGCAAAACAAAGAGTTGTGAAAACAGAGAATTCAAAACCCTGTATCAAAATTCTGTTTGGTTTCTGGGCCTTCAATAGGCTTCATAATTTTTCAGTTTCTCCAAATAAGAGCTAGGAACTTAAAGAAAGAAACCAAGACTCACAGGGGACACATTCTGCTTCTGCTATTACAGATTATGGCATTTTGTAACACTTGGAGTATGCCATTATATGTTCTGCTGGAGCAGAGTTCAAGGGGAAAACAGAGCTTACTCTGAAGCTACAGACTCTGGGATGGGTTCCTCAAGCAGTTCCAGACTGTGTAGGATCCAGTAGCATAGCCATGGCCGGCTGGCATCCAGACACTAGAAAAAAAGAAAATAGCAGCTGTTTAAACCCATTACTGAAACAGCTGGTAAGGCTGCATTTGTCACACCACAGCAAGAGAGCAGAAAAAGGACTAAGTTAGGATGGTGGTTAACCGGAATAAAATTACTGAAAGCTTAACAGAAAGTCTAAAATGAGAAAGAGCACACATTTATGAGAGGAATTTCCATGCCACTTTAAAGGTAACTTCATCATATTTATTTATTTATTTGTTGGTTTTATATCCTGCCTTTCTCCTAAGATGGGATTCAAGGTGGGATACAATAGTTAAAAAATACAACTAAAACCTCACAAGTCACAAAAGTTAAAAAAAGAATTAAATTAAATTTCCATTATTAAATCATTTGCACAGCATGCATTTAACAATGCACACGATACAATCTTTGTTTCCATGGCTTATAAAAGTATGTCTTAGCCATAAGAAGATCAGGCCCTTTGATACTTTTCCAATTCTGACTAAAAAAATTAAAGTCTTGGCAGTGGGAAAGCAAGATAAATGAAAGCCCTGGTGTCACATTAGCACACAACCAACTCTATGATTAGAAACACACAAAAAAAACACTGACAGAAAATAACTGGTAAGAAAACAATACCAGCTCCTTCAGCCTGCTGGAGTTACTACCTCATAGGCATCTGTCAATTGCCTCAGTCCTCTCTTCAGATAATGGAAGTGTTTGTCACGATGCAAAAGAAACCTGAAGAAAAGAGCAAAATTTATACAACAAATTAAAGCTTTATAAAATAATCTGAATGATGTATAGATTTGTCATTCAATTAATTCAGAAACAAAAATGTTCTGTTTGCATAATGTATCTATATTTATCTTGTACATCCACTCTAAACTTTGACTGCAAGTTCTTTTCTAAGAACTCCTGTGCTAGATCAAACCAAAGGTCCACCTAAGCCAGTGCTCTGGCCAGCATCCAAAGAATGACTTAGGCTCACAGAAATGTCTTGTGCTTGTCCAGATAAATTTTTAATCCCCCACAGTATCCTCTTTGATCGCTGAAACCAAGACTTATCACAAACAGTGTTGGAAAACCCTCACTGTTTCCCAAGAGCAATTTGCCATGTAGCACAGGAACTGATGGTTTTTTGTTTTTTGTTTTTTTTGTGGGGGGGGATGTGGGACTACAGCACCCAGGATCCCCACTAACCAAGTTCTGTTGGAGCTGTAGCCCACAAATCACTTTCCAATGCTCTTGAAAAAGTAGGTCCTTTAATTCCCACACCTTTAACAGTAGCCAACTTGATGTCCTCAGGCAGCTTAAGAGCAGGACACGGTGGAGCTGTCCCATGACCCAGCAATCTGAGGTGCACTGAGGTAGCAATCTTATTACAGCTAGAGCCACTGATAGACCATGAATGTGTTTATCCTCCTTTAAAAACCATCTGGGACAGCAGCCATCGTGTCCCGAGGTACTCAAGATTATACATTAGTAGATGAGTGAATCAGCAAATGCTTCCTGTTCTAGGCTTGACATATGTTGCATTTGGTTCTGTCTATCCAGTCAACTCACATCCAGCCACTTTGGGGTAAATGAAATCTGAACATTATTGTGGAATGTAATAGTAACTAAAAAGGGAAATAAAATAATGGTCAAATGAGTGGCAGAATGAATAGCAAGATGAGGTTTAAAAGATATAAATAGACAAGGCGGTTCAGAGAGCAGAAAAAGGAGCTAAAAGGTGAACAAGCCAGCTAGAGAAGATCTGTAAGGGACAACCAAACATACACACATGGGGTCAGGCCTGATCAGTTGATAACTGATCTATATGCAACAGACATATTATTACAACAAACAGCAATAAACCATAAAAGAAATGCCCTGTATGGGAAGAACACTTCTGTAACTACGGCCAACCCACTTTCAATGCATGATCATGAATTCTAGAACTAGAAAAGAAAGTAATTCCTAGTTATCCTAACAATATTAATGTTATTAGCTACTTTTAATATAAAGCACCTAAAAGAATTGTACAATGCAACCAAGAAAAAAGCCTGGTTGTTGTCTCCTCTGCATAAGTTTACACTACAAAACTGAAGTCAAGACATCTAAGAAAGAAAAAGCAAGATGGAAACAAGGTCAGTCTAGAAAACTCAGGTTGAATAGGTGTATTGAATAAGTGAGGAAAGACATTCAAGTGGCAGAGTGTGTAATTTCTAGAAGTCTGTTACCTACAGTGAAGGCTTAAATACAAAGATGAATACAATTCCATAAGCCTCTAGTTATTTAAAAAAACTAAGCTAAGGGCCAAAAAAGTTATGAAGCAATTCCCTAATTAGCAATCGTATAAATGTGGAGGACTGAGATCCTGATTTGAGGGGGGACAGGAAGGCTTTAACCCTTTGGCCCCATTGTGGTCCTGATCAGGCTCCGACATCTACTACTTGCATTGGAAGAAAAGCTGCCATTTGGAGACCAATGGGACTTTTTCTTCTGATGCCAACAGATGGCCCATTTCTGAAGATGTCAGATCTAGCCAGGGTGACATATGCCTTTATTACATCCTGTTCCAATTACTGTAACACACACTTTGTTGGGCTGCTTACCAGGACTCATTACAGGGAACATATAACTCTCCTGCTGAAACAGCTATACTGGCTACCATTTTGTTTCCAGACACAATTCAAAGTGTGGATTTGCACCTAAAAAGACCTACACAGCTTGGGTCTAGACTATACCTCCTGATATGACCCTGACTGAGTTTTTTATTTCTATTTTTTTTCTTGTCATGTAATTGTTTATGTACAGTAGGACCCCGCATCCATGGGGGATTGGTTCTGGACCCCACCGCGGATGGTGAAATCTGCGGATAATAACGAACACCGCTGCCACCATGCCGGAACCCTCCTCCCACCTGCCCACTGTGCCTGAACACCCCCCACATGAGGTTGCTGCCTCCCTCCCTCCCCCACCCGCCCACCATGCTGGAACCCACCCTCTGGAACCCACCCAGCTGCCAGAAACCTCTCTGGCCACCAACCCGCCCCAGGTCGCCTCCTTCCCGCACCTGCCTGCTCCGCCGCGCCAGAATCCCACCCCCCCTCGAGAGGTCGCCTCCTCCCGCCTTCACCCACCAGCTGCACCAGAACCCTCCTCCGGCTCATCCGAACCCTCCGCCTGCCTGCCCACCAGAACATTCCACACACAGAGAAGGGAGGGGCAGGCAAGCTCAACTCCTCCCTCCCTCCCGCATGCCAGCTCAACCACGCCTCCGCACCAGAATCCCCCTCGGCAAGGTCGGCTCCTACCTCCTTCCCCCACCCACCTGCCTGGCTGCTGCAACCCCTGCGAGGTCGCCTCCTTCCCCCACCCATGCTGCAACCCCCCATGAGCTCACTTCCTATCCCGCCCTCCCTCTCTCCCTCCCCCACCCACCCCACCATCACCATCTGTGGATCTGCAGATAATTGCATCTGCAGATGGCGAATCAGCAGATGCAGGGGTGCTACTCTAATTGTTTTTTAATATTAGTATTTTCCATTGTCTTAACAGTTTTTTGTTTTCACTTATATTGTAGGTCTGCTACCGGGAGAAAGGCAGGATATAAATGTATAAATAAAAGGCATGGATCCCAGCCCTAACATATCCATTATGCACTGGAATGCCCCAAACTGCAAACCCTATTCTAAAGGTGGGTGCATCACATTAGCAGTATACAGTTGTCCCTCCACTTCGCAGGGGTTAGGGCTTAAAGACCCCCCGCAAATGTGAAAAAAACACGAATAAAAAATAGATCACACCACCGCCCTCCTGCAACCCCCGGCCATCCCAGAAGCAGCGACGGGGGCTTCTGAAGCCCTGTCTCTGTGTCTCTCCTCCTCCACCCAGCCACCCTCCCAGAAGCAGCAACGGGGGCTTCTGAAGCCCTGTCGCTGCTTCTCTCCTCCCCCCACACCCTCCCAGAAGCAGCAACGGGGGCTTCTGAAGCCCTGTTGCCACTTTTGGGAGGACGGGGGGGAGCTCCCAAAAACCGTGAATAATCAAAACTGCGAATGTTAAAGCCGCCAATGTGGAGGGGCAACTGTATAATGAATAGTAACACAAGTGAATAAAAGGGAGTCCACAGAAGGACCATTCCTCACCCCCTCCTTCACCTGTCCTTGTTCCTCCCTGAGTCTCTAGAGGGTACTGGGGCACTTCTGAATAATGTAAGATATGGTGAAGGGAGAGGTTCCCAAAGCCTGTATCGAAATCAGTATTAGCATGTGAACTAAAATCCAAAACTCTTAGTAATCTGTTCTTGTTAAATTGTGTGAGGAGGAAATGCTACACAGATACAGTAACTTACTGTGAGTCATGATGATTTGCCTTGTAAACATCAAAGACTTCCTGGACTATGTCCTCTACTTTTGTCTGCAGAAATCAAAGGAATAAACAAAAGGTATAGAAAACATGGGGGAAGGGAGAGAATACATGTTAGTATGAGCATATAAGAATCTTAATGTAGCAATAGACAATGAGGCTCCCCTTAAACTTGGTACAACAGCTTCCATAACCCCTCTCCATTGGCTTTGCTGGCTGGAGTTTATGGGAATTGTAGTCCAAAACGTCTGAGTCGCACCAGGTTACCAAGCCTTGCCCCAATGCACCCAGAGCACAGCACTGCCTGTGCAATTCCCATTACAACACAATGAAGAAATATGTCAGCGTATGCCAAGAAACGAAGTGTCTAGAAACAGCCATGAGCAGCTACAAAAAAGGATGTCAGAGTGCAAGAGGGCTACTGCAGCTCCAGTTTTAGAACTCAACACAGAGGCTGGTACAAACCAACAGTTCATAACAACCTGCAGTTAATTTAAGATCTATACTGCAGCTACCTGTCTGAAGAAACCACGGATACAAAGTGCATGATGTGCATTCAAAAGGTTTCAAGTTCAATCTGGGATCTCCAGGTAGGGCTAGGAAAGACTAATGTGTGAAACCCTGGGAAGCTGCTGTCAGCATAAAGAAAACTGAGCTAGACAGACCAATGGTCTGACTTGAGTGAAAGCAGATTCCAATGCACCAGCATAAACCCAGGAACACAGATTCCCCCTGCCTCTCAATATACTCTCCACCACTGTTGTATGTGTTGGGACGTAGAAAGACGCGCTGTGTCCACCATGACCACCAGCAGAGTTGTTTCACGTCAACAGGACGCCAAGGAGAAGGTTTCTGGAGAGACTTCTGCAAAAGACTTCAGGCTGAGAAGGAAAAATTCCTTCACCCCAGCACACTGCCTTGAGCTCTGGCTTGCCAAATAAAGAAAGCAACAAGGTCAGCCTTCACTCAACTTGAGGGCTTTAATCTTTGTTTGCAGTATATTTACAATAAATATACAGAGTATAGGACAATCTCTCTTAAACCAACAAACTGCTTTGCCAACCACCATCCACAACAAACCCACGCTGGGGATAATTCCCATCTCCTTTTTATAGGCAATTAAACAATGCCTGCTACATCAGGCATCTCAAGTGTGCATACTCTCAAGTGCTAACTCACACACACACCTGCCACTGGAGCTTAACTACTTTCATTGCTAAGCTTACAGCTCCATCTTGTGGTCACATCCATGTCATTTCCTGACAGTATGCACCATGCTGATGCCAAAATAATTCCCAACAGCTATGTTCAATGCCATGGTACTGGTGGTATCCAGGATCCTTGAATATGGACTATTAGGGTCAAGACGAGAGCTTGAAAAAGTTGCTATACTAGCTGTGGGAGATTCCTGGTAATTGTAGTACCCAAAAAGAAGCTTTTCCAAGTTCTGAGAGCAAGATATATACTTACTTTGTTCCATTCCTCCAATACTAGACAGAAGTAAAATCCAGAGCTTACTAGACAACCTATATATCAACAGGTAGCAATGGACATTCCACTAGCACTTGTACATAATCTTGTTGCAAATGTTTTACTTGAAAATACTCTCTCTCTCTCTCTCTCTCTGGCTTTTCTTCGCAAACGAAGATTCAGGAAGGACTCATGCCACGCTTTCTGCAAGCGTGCTGATGACTGAAAAGGCCAATCCAAGATAAACAAGTCCGGTTGCAGAAAGCACAGCAGAAAGTCTCCTTAGGTGATGTTTCCGGGTTGTGATTCCTTCTACGTTGTCTTTTCTCTTCAAGACTTATTTGGCATGAGTTCTCAAATAAGGCTGCAGCATTGTGGATAGTGCGTCTCCATGCCTCCCAATGTGAGGCCAGGGCAGACCATTGTTGGTGATCAATTTGGCCAAGCCTGAGATGTTGTTTCAGGGAATCCTTGTATCACTTTTTTGGAGCGCCCCTCTTATGCTGACCCATGGCGAGTTCACCATAGAGTACTATTTTTGGGAGGCGATGGTCCTCCATCCTAGAAACGTGCCCTGCCCAGCACAGCTGTGTTCTCAATATCATGGCCTTAATGCTGGTGATCCCTGCTTGCTCAAGGACAGCGACATTAAATAATAGCACTCTATTAAACAACAGCAGCAAAAAAATGTAGCTAGTATCAATAACAGTAGTGCGGAAGAAGAAACTCTCAGAATGCTAGAGTTTTCCCTCTGTAATGAGAAGCTCTCAGAACACGATACAAAACTTGACATGGCTACATTCAGAAGACACCCAGCAATTCAGTTAGCTGACATTTCCTACTACAGTACATTGTTTCCAGCAATAATATAAATATCCAATGGTTACTACAGCAAATTTGGAAATAGACCTTCCAAAAGCAAGTAACAGCATCCTGTCCCCAGACTTGATCTGCCACTCTTGCCTCTATAAAGATAGTCTCTGGATTAATTTTCTTGCTGCTTGTGCTTCATCAGAATGGTGGCCAACATAGATGTTGTTCATCATACAACAACATTGCTACAAATTAGTCATCACTTTGATGGGAAATGGCTTAGAGGCAGATATCCAGTAGATGGCCTTGGTTTAGGACCAGAGGAAGCAGGAGAAGAGATGTGAAAGAGATTGGGAGAGGAAGAACTAAGGCAGGAAGTCATTTTTATTCAAATGCGCAAAGCCCCCAAACTATTTTGTCTTCTCAACAACTACTGTTCCAGCTTCAAGAGTGGGAACAGCTAAAAAGCATACAGGGAAGGGAGGCTTTTAGAATTGAAGTTTTTTAAGGAAAAGGCTTCTAAGAGGGTGCTGTATTGTTCTCAACTGTATTGTTTTAGCTGATTTTGTCATTTTAAGTGAATGTTTTTACGCTGCTTTAAGATAATTTATAGTTTAATTCTATTTCAATGTTGACTTTTTCCACATTTTTAACTATATAGTAACCATTTCAATTTGTAAGTTGCCTTAAACTCCCTATCTGGTAGAAAAGTGGGATATAAATAAAGATCATCATCATCAGGCCAGATTCACTGCATGAGGCAGAGGGATGGGGAGAGAAAGAGAACCATATCGTCATCTGTAATCTGCCTTTTCCCCAAAGCTGGAATTCAAGGTACCGGTAGCTTACAAACCAAAACAAGTACAATATAGTTAAAACATACAGAAGACCAACATTAAAATGGAATTAAGCTGTTAACACCACCATAAACAATTTAAAACATACAGTGAAAATTGTTAAAAAGCAATTTGAAAAATGTGCATGTCAGCTAGCCAGACTATGAGATTGGTGGGTAAGATAGAAAGGACCAGTCAGAAGGCTGGATGGAATCATGAGGAAAGTTCTCTCAAAAACTTGTGCCTATAACAGGAATGCTTGTCCCAACTTCAATAACTTGCCTAATACATTGTAATGGCCAAACTTGTGTCCCCAGCACAGGCTAGAAAGAAAGCCAGTAATGACCAAAAAAAAAAAAAAAAGTGGGGGGGGGATTAGTAAGGGCTCCTGGCCAGCTCATGCATCAGGTATCTTTTGGAGCTAGTAAAACAGAGTCAGATTTACATTCCCAACCTCATTCTGTAGTTGAGGGAACAAAGCCACAATTGACACTTCCCCTGCTAATCTGATAACCTCTCTTGTATTTTCTCACTGTCTCTCAGATTTGAAAATTGCTCTCTTCTCCATTAAAGGTCAGATTCTGGAGGGAGATAATGAGCATAGACTCCCCTTCAAAAATGTCTCAGGCCTCCAGCAATGAAACTCAAATCCAACTAGTAATCATGTTGACTGGATGACAACTGTAATTTCAGCCACTTTGGCCTTAACAGCAAGAGGCAGCGAGAGCAACTAAAGACAGCAGTAGGCCATGGAATCCAAGACATTCATGAATGTGCTGGGTTTCCATTACAAAGAACTGTTTTGCTAGTCATGTGTGTTTTGATTTGGAAAAAAATTATCTCCAGAATGTTAGGAAAGGCACTTCACTTTCTCTCAGATTCAGAATTAGTGGGCTCAAGAGCTGAGTGCTGGATTGGGGGAAGGAAGGGTCACATACATTCAGCAAGTGAAGATTCGGAACAAGTTATCTTTCAGTTTCATCTGCACCGTTAAGACAAAAGACTGTCATAGACTAAATAATTCCATAAATAATTTTAAAACGTTCACATTGTCCATCTAGACAACTCATGTTTTACAGAATTCAGTATTTCCCATAACTGACTTTAAATTAATCCTCCCACTGGCTGTAATTAAGTGCCATTATTTGAATGGACAAAGTGGGAAAATATTCATGCTTCAACATTTTACACAACCAAAACAACAACCCATTGGTATTATTTCCTACTTGTACTATACTCAGTTAAGTCTGTCTGTCTGTCTGTCTGTCTCTCTCTCTCTCTCTCTGGCTTTTGTTCGCGAATGAAGATTCAGGAAGGACTCATCCTGCACTTTCTGCAAGTACGCTGATTACTAAAAAGGCCAATCCAAGATAAACAAGTCTGGTTGCAGATAGCACAGCAGAAGGTCACCTTGGGTGATGTTTCTGGGTTGTGATTCTTTCTGCTTTGTCATTTCTCTTCAAGACTTGTTCGGCGTGAGTTCTCAAATAAGGCTGCAGCGTTGTGGATAGTGAGTCTCCATGCCTCCTGATGTGAGGCCAGGGCGGACCATTGTTAGTGATCAATTTGGCCAAGCCTGAGATGTTGCTTCAGGGAGTCCTTGTATCACTTTTTTGGAGCGCCCCTCTTACGCTGACCCGTGGCGAGTTCACCAGAGTATTATTTTTGGGAGGCGATGGTCCTCCATCCTAGAAACGTGCCCTGCCCAGCGCAGCTGTGTTCTCAATATCATGGCATCTCCTCAGATGCCAAGATTGACAAAGAGATCGATCACAGGTTAGCAAATGCATATAGTGCATTTGGAAGACTTCACAAAAGAGTCTGGAGCAATAAACACCTGAGGCAAAGCACAAAAATCAGTGTGTATAGAGCCATTGTACTGTCTATCCTCCTTTATGGATCTGAAACATGGGTCACCTATCGCCACCACCTACGACTCCTCGAATGCTTTCATCAGAGCTGTATACGCACAATCCTAAATATACACTGGACTATGTGGCGAATGTTGCTGTCCTTGAGCAAGCATGCCCCCTTGTCGTGGGACAGAGGCTTGCGTACCCTAATGTTTTGAACTATGCTGGCGGTGGCATAATAGCCACCGGTAGGGTCTCCCATGCCAGACAGGTCAAAACCGAAGGGTCTGACAAAGAGTGTCAAAGGGCAGGATGGGCTCTCTAGCCTTATGTCAACCATCCTAGGAGAAGGAAAACTCTAATCCCAAATCCGGGCAGATGGTGCTCGTCCAAGCCTGTAAATCTGTAAATTAACATTAAATAATACACACTCCATTTCTGAATACACAATGTTGTTAATCTCATCTCACAGAGCAGGGGTGGCCCTGCAGCTGTTTCTAAACTACAGCTTCTATTATCCTTGACCAGTGGCTATGCTAACTAAAGCAGATGAGAACTGGAGACCAACAACATCTAAAGGCCCACAGGTTCCAACTTCTGCCTTGTAGACATCTATCTGTGCCAGGAAAGGGCAAAATACAGCCCCTGGTTATATGAGGCTCCTAATGCCATTGTGAGGCTCCTGGGCACTTCACAATGCTTTCCTGCTGAAACAAAAATGATTTCCCAGTCCTTCAAGTTATTTCCGACTGCTGGCCACCTAAGGCAGAAGAAGTTTGCCTTTACCTTTCTCTGGGGCTGAGAGAGTGTGACTTGCCCAAGGTTACCCAGTGGGTTTCCATGGCTGAGCAAGATTCAAACCCTTGATTTAGGAGGATACAAAAATCTTTGCTGCCACAAGCTAGAGAAGAGTTTAATAGCCTATCTCCAAGATTTCCTAGGTCAAAAACTCTTAAAGTGGTGCCACCAGCCACACCAAGAGAAGAATTGCAACGCTATAAAACACAACTGTACTCTGGAAGAAATAGTGTTGTGGATGTTTATTATTATAGAAGAGAGAGGATTTAACCCAATGAAGTGACAGAACCAGTAGTGGAGAGTAAATTATTTTAAGTTTGCATCTATGGGATAATTTTGGCTCTCCTGTTTAAAACTGGATTTGGTATGCATAATCAGTAAATAGAATCTCAGGCTTACTACCTTTCTGCCATCTATGTACCTACATATGAAAGTTCTTAACATGCAAGGATTGCAAGCAAGAAGTCCACCAACACAGATTCTTTTTACCACATAATCACAATCATGCAATACTAAGAGATTAACTGCCCACCTAGCTAATCAGCAATAAAGAATTATTAATCCAGGAATCAAAGAGAGGCCTTTCCTGCCCAAGCTTAATTCCAGGAATTGCTAAGCATATGCTTTCGTACTAAGCTACAGGGCCCTCCATTTCCAAGTTTATAATGTCTTCCACTGAGAACAAACAATATAATCTCTCTGTCAGATTATAGAAACCTTTAAACAGGTACTTTGACTCTGTGAGGCATATCACTAGCACCCTGTGGGATAACTACTACACAAAACAAATGTGACAACCTAACTGAAAGGTAGCTACCGTATATTCTGTTTTACTCCAGAAGGGTTGCTATATCAGTCAGAGCAAACACACAAAGAAAAGTTCTTATAGCATTTGTAAAATCAAGAGATTCATTTTGGAATGCAATCTTTCATATGCTAGAAATGTAGAATCTACTCCATGAAAATGTATGCCACACTAAATCTGCTGGTTTTAAAAGAAGTTACATCAAACTTTTCTCGTGTTCATTTATTAATGTGACCCAGTAATGTGTTATGTTTGTGTACAAGTACACAGCACACATTAAGTATATGCTTGTTCCTGATCTTAAAACAGCCCCTTCCAAACTAGTATCTTCAAGATACGGTGGTCACATGAAAAAAAGGACAAATCTCCTCTGCCTTTAATAACTGCAAGGAAAGAGCATTTCAGTAGGTGTAGCTTGCCACATCATTCCAACCAGCATAAGCATTAGCTATGCTGATTGGGGACAGTGGGAGCTGTAGTCCAACACATCTAGAGGACACTAGATTAGGAAAGGGCATCACTGAAAAGTTACACTATTTAAAATACTCCCTGTTGGTTGAAAAGTCGCAATGAGTTAGAAAGTTCTTGCCAACATAGAAACAATTCCATTTCATCTACTTGATGAAGATACCATGGAAGTCACAAGACAATAAAAACAAATCACTTTGTTTTGTGTCAATATGATTACGGTTAATCAAAAGCTGTTTCTTTAGCCTACAAATACCCAGTTGGCAGTCAGGAGGCTAAACTTGCCTCCTTAGTAATTTTATTTAGCTCCAGTACCCATCATACACACACAAACACACACACACACACACGTGCGTGCATGTGCGTGTGTGTGCGTGTGTGTGTGTCAGCATTTTATTGATTGATTGCTCAGTTTCACTGGTAAGGAAAAGAAGAAGTAATTTCAAGCTGTAACCTTGTATGTTAACCTTGTATTAAATACTAACTTAGTAGCCATAGGCACCTAGAAATTCCACGTAAGCAAGTCAGTTGGTTTGCAGAAGAGGGCAAAGTGCTCTGCCGTTCTTCCTCAGCTCAGCATGGAAATGCATCCCTCCTCCTCCAGCCCATATTTTGTGAGGCAATTTTTATTTGCAAAGCTCCACTACGTAATAGTGAATATTTATATTTATATGCCATCTTTTATTTATGTGCTTCATACTGTGACACATCTGCACTAAACTTTTCTTTTTAACATACAGTAGGACCCCCTTATCTGCTGGGAATTGGTTTTGGGGGGCACAGTGGATACCGAAAACCACGGATAATAGCAAACACCATTGAAAATAATGGGACTTCTGGTTTAAAATACCATAGAGTTGCCTTGGAGGACCTAGAAAATGGCTAGAGAAGACACATTTTCTAGGAAGACTCTATGGTAGGTGTGCTGTTTTGTGTCCTGTGTATAATTGAATCAGTGGATAACGAATCGGTGTACATGGGGGCCCTACTGTAAATCTTTTTGTCATAAAAATGGTCTCATTTCAATACTCTTGCCTTGAAACAGCATTGTGGTTTCTCTACAGACAAGTCTCCAAAATCCTCTTCTCTGGCTGAGATGACACATTTAGTAGTATCTGGTCTCATGGAAAAAGGAGCCTGGTAAGGTTACACCAGGTCTTTAATAACTTTCAGCTCTCTGTTAGCTTTAGCTACACAACAGGTGATCTTCTAGACACAACTGTGCAAACACACAATAGTCTCATAACCACCACTTTAAACTGGAAACTTGCTGATAGCTAATCATACCTATATATCCCTTCGGTTTCCATTCAGAACATACCTGAAATCCATTGTCTACATCTAAACTTTCATATCTAGGCATATCTATTCAGACTTCTTGGACAGAGACTTACAACTTTAGGATTTTAAATCAGGTATTTCCCCGACTACTGTACAATACCCACCCAAGGAAGGGGGTGGGGGAAACCAGCAGATCTGCACAACTTGAATGACACCTAGGAATAATCTACAGGACAGAGCCAAAAGAGAATACTTATACAAAAAAAAAAAACCCAGCTGTTTGAAGTCGAAGGCTTTCACAGCCGGCATCCATAGATTTTCCTTGGGTTTTTTTCTGGGCTGTGAGGCCGTGTTCCAGAACACGGCCTCACAGCCTGGAAAAAACCCAAGGAAAATCTAACACCAGCTGTTGTTCCCCACATTCCCAGCTAAGAGCACTAAGTGCTACAACCCATCCTTGACACCTGGCTGGTAGACCTGCTCTTGCTTACAGACAGCAATCCAACTTCAAGTGGCTACTCAGCAATAGACCATGCAACAGATACAGACACAAGAACTAGATTGTGTAGCAGACCCTGATGCCAGTTATTGCAACACTATTGCAAGACCTAATAATAACAAGGGCAACACTATTGCAAGACCAAATAATATCATCCAGAACATCAGATTCATGCATCTGCTCACTCTCCAGCACAATACATGTCATCTATTACCTTACTCCACTCTACATGAAACAAGCGTAACAGTCTCTATGCAAAAGAATAAATGAACAGAAGTCTGACATCAGAAATGACAATACTGAAAGAAAAAAGCTGTGGGGAACACTTCAACCATCCAGAATACTCTATGCCTGACTTTATGGTGGCTATCCATGAACAAAAGAATGTCAAAAACAGATTCCAATGGAAAACAGGTTCAACTCTGTTTCTGGTGGCTTGTATAGGGACAAAAGTATTTCCCATCACACTATGGCTAGAAACCTTTTGATTAGTCCCAACTTGAGTAAACCCACTGAATCGATTCTTGAATAAAGAATCAATGCATAGGTAAATCCCAGAGTTAATAGAGCAATAGCATTTAGGCCTATATGTAAAATAGTTCAATGAAAGGATTTCTGTGTAGCCACTTGTTTTTTCCTGTTTTATTAATGGATACTTTAATTCCCGTTGACCTCACTATCTAGAATACTCACCCCCCTCCTAACCCATCTGTATATATTCCTGTCACCTGAGAATAATACTGAATGCTTTGGATAAAGTGGACTTAGTCCACATAAGGCAAACTTATGTTTTTGTTGGTTTTGTAAATAAGATAGCAGATACATCATAAATTTGAAACTCATTACACTTGCAGAAAAAAGCGCTGTCTACATTGAAAAATAACATGTGTAGATATTAAAAAGTCTAGTATGCTCATGTTCCATTTCACCAGTTACTGGAACAACATTTTCTACTATTTAACAAATCTGATGGCACCAAATTTACAATGGTGGCTGTAAAAACAAGTGGGGGTCTGTGCACAGAAATGCACCTCATAGTCACTTTCTGGCAAGCAGAGTGGCCTCTGTGACAAAACTGGTGAGCAGACAGGAAATAATAATTGGCAGTAAGGGCAATGGAGGGACTGATGTAAGGCACGGTATCCTCATCCCCTTGTGTTTTCAACCCTTTATCAAACTATTCACACTTCAGTACAAATAAATGTTGTACTGCTGTTGGTTCAAGGCTGGAAAAAACACACAACATAAGTCTGGCTGCTATATTTTACTAAGACAAACCTGTTAATGTAACTCTAGTCAAGCTTTCAAGTTATGGAGTAATGTAGTAACCTTCCTCAAGCAAGATGTAGCATGTCCTAGATAGAAACAGGTTAAGCATAATTATGACTGCAAAATAAATGAACTGGAAATGAGTACAAGTGTTACTAATGAGGATGGGGGAAGCACTCCTAGTAAAAGTATTCTGAAATTCCACTTTCCCAAACAGTATGTCAGGAAGAACTTCCTGACTGTAAGAGCTGTTTGGCGGTGGAATGCGCTGCCTGGGAGTGTGGTGGAGTCTCCTTCTTTGGAGGGTTTTTTTTTTGTATCATTTCTTTTTATTCATTTATAATAATAAAATACATAACAATTCCATTTTGTGGTTGACAGTCTCCACAAAATGACAAGTAACAATAATATTTTCAACATATATGGTGATAAAAAAATAAATAACTACAACAACACAAACAAGGATAAATATTAAAAGGAAAAAATATGCTGTTATATATGTCTGGTATGCAGTTTCTTAATATATGATTCAATTTGGTTGTGCTGAACTTTGTACAGCGCGTTTATATGATACAGTACAGGAGTTAACATCTTACTTCTCCAGAATATCATTCCACAGTTTTCCATGGGTGGCGGGTGGGGTTTGATAACCAGGTTGTGATTTATATATTCAATCATTAGGAACCATTTTTCTGTGAAGGTTGTTTTTGCAAGACTGCCTTGGGATGCTCTAATTTGTTCCTTAAGTTTTCCCATTAGCCAAATGTTCCAAAATCGATTCCACCATTTTTCCATTGTAAATTTGCCTGTTTTCCAATTTTGCGCAATTTCCAGTCTTGTTATTGCTAATAAAAACCGTATCAAGTCTCTGTGTTTGACTGTGGTGTTTTGATCAGTGAAACAAGAGAGGAGTACCAGGCTGGGAGTCAAGGTAATGGTTTGTTTCGTAATTTGTGAGATCAGTCTGAGTACCTCAGACCAAAATTTTTGAACTACAGGGCAATGAAACCACATGTGGAGATATGTACCCTTTCCTCTCCTTCTTTGGAGGTTTTTAAACAGAGGCTGGATGGCCATCTGTTAGGAATGCTTTGATTTTGTATTCCTGCAGGGTAGAATGGGGTTGGACAGGATGGCCCTTGAGGTCCTTTCCAATGCTAGGATTCTATGTTCTCATGTGCAGCAGCGGTATACGTGCAAGATCCTCTCCAAATGCACCCACCAGGCAATTGCTGTAGAGGTCACAGAGCAGCAGAGCCCATTTGAATAAAGAGGTTTTTATGAAAGACATCTGCTGGGGTGGGCAATGTGCGACCATGCCCAAGAGGTACAGGGAGGGATTCTGTTCAGGGAGGGATTCTGAAGTGAGGCTTGAATTTACAAACTATGTGAAATACCATCACACATGGATTTTTCTTAACTTGTCTCCACAAAAGAGTTCTTCTCTAAAAGATACCCTAAAGCAGATTATCTCCAGCAGAATAAGCAAGATCAATCTTTAAGCAGGGTGAGCAGACAAAGGAAGGATATGGAGAATGGACAACTCTGGCAGGAAGGCTATGAGGTGGGGGGACGACATTAAGACATGATCCTTGTGTTTTCACAGTTGTGAAGGAAGGCACATCGCCCTGAACTGCCTCTTTCACATAACTGTTAAGAGGTGCAGAAGCCCTGCTCTTGTTTTTTCATGCGACCACCTTCAACTCTGAAAGCAGAACCAGGGAGAAAAAAAAATCAGACAAGCCTCTGAAGTGGGTTTTCCTTGGGTTTTTTTCTAGGCTGTGAGGCCATGTTCTGGCCGGCATCTTCAGAGAATGGTTGGGTAGGGGTGTGTATGTGGAGTTTATATGCTGTGAACCCCTGTTGGGGAGGATATGTAAATTTGTGTAATTGAATGGTTAGTTTCTGGGTATAGAAATGCAAGGAGGATTAGTGTTTGTTTGGTTAATGGTTGGTTGACGGGCCATTATCTCCTGGAAATCCCCTTGTCCCTGGGTGGAGTTCAATTGCAAGTGTTGAGTTTTGCTGCTATGGTATGCCGGCTGTGAAAGCCTTCGACTTTGAAGTGGGCTTTGCAACCTGCATTTCCACAGGCGCTAGGCTGGCTCAAGCAGACTGAAACAACACACACCGACTAAAATAAACCAAACTTCATGACAGCAAGCAAAGGGCAACCCCTCCCTCCTGCAGGGCCTGGAGGTTCCCGAGGCACTCAGCCCACGGACTATGCATTGCGGCAGCCCGAGCAGCGCCCGGCTCCAGAGAAACAGACAGAAGACCCGCCGCCAAGCCGCCCGCCCGCGCACTGCACCCTGGGACTTGTAGTTCCCCCTCCAAAGGGGGGTGAAGGAGGCGGCTACAGCAGCCCCACCTGCTCAATCGAAGTGAGGGTTCGGACTCCATCATCCTGCAGCCTCTCCCGGCCCGCTTCCATGCTGCCTCCGCGTCGGGGGCGTCTCCTGTCAGCACCGAGGTGGGTGGAAGCGGCAGCCGCCATGATCTGAGGAGAGAAGGTGTGGAGAGGGAGGCTCAATCTGCGCGACGGGGGCGGGCAGTCAAGAGAGGCCGCGGGACCCAAGCCCGGCTACGGCAACGCGCGGGGGACAAGACAGCTCTGTGAGCGACAAGCTCAGAGTCCCCTCGCGCTGAAACAGACCTCGAAGACAAGGATTGGCCCGCCACCGCCACCGCGTGGCGCCTAGCTCGACGTGCCCGTTGGAGCGCGCGGCCGCTGACGTCTTGGCCGGAATCCTCCGTCTCTGACTTAAGCCCTCCTGGGAGGGAGGGAGGGAACGTGGGAAACTCCTTACACGCAGGCAGTCGTCCCTGTTGAGTCGTTTCCGACTTACGTGACCCTCAGGCCAGCCTGTCACGGGGTTTTCTTGGCAAGATTTGTTCAGAGGGGTTTTGCCTTTGCCTTCCTCTGAGGCTGAGAGAGTGTGACTTGCCCAAGGTCACCCAGTGGGTTTCTTCCATGCCTGAGCGGTGATTTGAACCCTGGTCTCCAGAGTCCCAGTCCAGTGGTTCTTAACCTTTTCTTTACCAGGGACACCCTTTTAAATATCTTTTGTTGCCATCGACCCCCAAGACTTAACTCAAGATGTAAAACAACAGCAATACCTAATAATAATAATAGTAATAGTAATAGTAATAGTAACAATACAATTACACCATCATGAAACCTTCCCTCAGAGACAGTGGAGCGGGAGGGAAGACTTTTCTACTGCATCTTCCTGCAAGTTTGGCTGGAGTGGATTGAATAGCATTGCACAGGCCAAGCCAGCCAGCCTTTGCTCCTGTCGCATGGCCACTCCACTGCAGGCAGTAGGTGGGCCAATCAGCCTTCACAGATTCCCTGTGAGGACAACCCGGACCCCTGGGGGTCCCTGAACGACAGGTGAACAACCGCTGTCCTAATCCAATGCTCAAATTACTACTCCATGCTGACTCTCAGGTAATTGTGCTACATAAGGAGATTTTCCCCACTACCAAGAAACTGGTTTATTTTATTAGGAAGAAAACCTGTTCCTTGTTAATTGTCATTTACTCTACAATTCTATGATTCTATGAATTGCTCTTCAGCATGTTGATTTAGCAATATTCCCCCCTGTGCTTTACTGGAAGCACCTTACAAGACAGGCAGCCATAAAACGGATGGCATTTAACCTCCTTACAGTAAATCAGCAGAGTTTGTCTGTTTAAATACATATGCAGCAGACGCGTATTGATTCCAGCATGCAAGCTTAAGATAACCACCACACAGTTTCCCCAAGTTATATTTCTAGCATAAAAAGGACTCAGAAACACTTAAAAGTAGTTTAAAAGTATAAAAACATCTTTACTCACAGTCTCAGAGTATTTCTCACAGAACATCAGCAGCATAATGATAAGTGAAGTCTAAACTATTAAAAATGAGTAAAAACTACATGTTTACAAACAAAATATACAGGAACCCTGTAGTGCAGATCCTGTCTCTAAAAATGTATCATGGCAACTGGGCAAAACTTTATTGTAGTTTCCAGACAAAGAGAAGGACTTGGACACACCTCTTTCTCTGGAAAACCAATTACATTTCAGTAGGAAGTTACATCAAGCATTCTGTTTGGTTCTATCAATTAAGCCTTTAGCAGTCAAACATCTCAACTTATTGGATTGCAAACTACGTATCTCAACACCCCCTCTCAATCCAATAAGCGTCCCATCATCCCCAACTTGATATGCAGTCTCTGGAACACAACTATTGCCAGGGGGTTTGTCAGGATATCAGCTGTCATCTCATCTGTTGGACAGTACTTCATCACCATCGGTCACCAGCTTTCTAACAATGTGAAACTCAGTCTTTATACGCTTGTTTCATGGCGTCACTTTCTTCCCACTCTCAGACAACTTAATGTAACTCTGATTGTCCCCAAACACTGTGGTAAGCTTCTGTCCTGCAATGCAAAAGTCAACAAACAAATCATCAAGCAATTTTAACATATTAGACGCCTGTGCCGCAGAAACATATTCTGCCTCTGTAGAAGAACACACCACTACACTCTGTTTAGCACTAGCCCAACAGATTGATCTATTTCCATGCAGAAACAGGTAACCGCTTGCTGACATTGAATCATCCCTGGATCCAGCCCAATCTGCATCTGTAAAACAAAGAAGATTTGGATTTCTGTTAGCTGGCAACTTTAGCCCCTCAAATATCTCAGAATTCTCTTCACTGCAGTCCAATCCTTCTTGGTTGGTACATTAACTCTTTCTTTAAGAACTCCAACAGCATAGGCTATATCAGGTCTCGTGTCTCTGGCTAAACACTGCAGCTCTCCAATAGCTATCTTGTACATGTTATTGTTTGGCAAAGGTTCACTGTACTATCGAATGTTTTCACGGCTGGCATCCATAGATTTTCCTTGGTTTTTTTCCAGGCTGTGAGGCCATGTTCTGGAATAGTTTCTTTCTGATGTTTTGCCTGCATCTGTGGCTGGCATCTTCAGAGAATGGTTGGGTAGGAGTGTATGTGGAGTTTATATGCTGTGAACCCCTGTTGGGGAGTATATGTAAATTTGTGTAATGGAATGGTTAGTTTCTGGGTATAGAAATACAAGGCATGTTCTGCTACTGCTGATTTTTCTGGATGGCCCAGTCTGCAGTGTCTCTCATGTTCCTTGATTCGTGTTTGCACACTGCATTTAGTGGTCCCTATGTAAACTTGCCCACAGCTGCATGGTATGCAGTAAACTCCTGCAGATGTGGGAGGGTCTCTTTTGTCCTTCACTGAGTGTAGCATTTCTTGGATTTTCTTGGTTGGTCAGCAGTAGCAGAACATGTGATAAACCTCTCTCTGGCTTTTCTTCGTAAACGAAGATTCAGGAAGGGCTCATCCCGCGATCACAGACTAGCAAAGGCATATAGCGCATTTGGAAGACTTTACAAAAGAGTCTGGAGTAAAAAACACCTGAGGCGAAGTACAAAAATGGGTGTGTATAGAGCCATTGTACTGTCTATTCTCCTTTATGGGTCTGAAACATGGGTCAGCTATTGCCAACACTTACGACTCCTCGGACGCTTTCATCAGCACTGTACATGCACAATCCTAAATATACACTGGACTGACTATGTGATGAATGTTGCTGTCCTTGAGCAAGCAGGGATCACCAGCATCGAGGCCATGCTATTGAGAACACAGCTGCGCTGGGCAGGGCACGTTTCTAGGATGGAGGACCATCGCCTCCCAAAAATAGAACTCTACGGTGAACTTGCCATGGGTCAGCGTAAGAGGGACGCACCAAAAAAAGATACAAGGACTCCCTGAAACAACATCTCAGGCTCGGCCAAATTGATTATCAACAATGGTCCGCCCTGGCCTCACATTGGGAGGCATGGAGACACACTATCCGCAATGCTGCAGCTTTATTTGAGAATTCACGCCGAAAAAGTCTTGAAGAGAAATGACAATGCAGAAAGAATCACAACCTGGAAACATCACCCAAGGAGACCTTAAAACAACCTGGACACAAAATGCTATTTAAAAACACCGAAATTCTGGACCAGGCCAACAACTATCATGTCAGAATGCACAGAGAAGCTATTGAAATCCACAAACACCTGGACAACTTCAACAGGAAAGAAGAAACCTTAAAAGTAAACAAAATCTGGCTCCCAGTTTTGAAGAACAATAGAATCAAAACTCAACACTTACAAAGGAATTCCACCTAGGGACAGGGGGAGTTCCAGCAGATAATGGACCATCAACCAACCATTAGCCAAACAGACACTAATCTTCCTTGCATTTCTATACCCCGAAACTAACCATTCAATTACACAAATTTACATATACTCCCCAACAGGGGTTCACAGCATATAAACTCCACATACACTCCTACCCAACCATTCTCTGAAGATGCCAGGCACAGATGCAGGCAAAACGTCAGAAAGAAACTATTCCAGAACACAGCCTCACAGCCAGGAAAAAACCCAAGGGAAACCTTGACTTACTGTCCATGAGAAGAAAATTTGGCTGACATGTCTGTCAAAGCACTAGGGCCTATTGAATTTGAACATTTGTGTTTCAAATCTGGTATGGTGCAATGCATCAATACAGCTCTTTCAGTATAAATGTAGAGGGGTGTTGGGGATAATAGAATGTCCAGTTAGTAAATTTATGCTGTAAAAGCCTTAAAGTGTTAGTGTTAAAGGTTCATCCTGACCTTGAACAAATATTTGTTTCTTGACATTTTAATGACTGCAAACAAGCAGTCTGTTGATGTTTAACAAGTTGGGAGGGAGTTTGTTTCTGTTTCTCTAATTAAGCTTAGGAGAACTGAATATACAGTTGTCCCTCATATTCGCTGGCGTTTGGTTCCAGGACCCCCCGTGGATACCAAAATTTGTGAATAGTCAAGTCCCATTATATGCAATGGCATAGCAAAATGGTGTCCCTTATATAAGATGGCAAAATCAAGGTTTGCTTTTTGGATTTATTTTTAAAGAATATTTTCAAGCTGTGAATATTTAAATCTGTGGATACGGAGGGACAACTGTATATACTGTACAGTATAACTCTTTCTTGGCTTGTTATTTGTATTCAGTCTTTTTTTGTATTTCTATGTAGGAAGTTGCATTTTAATTTACACTGAAGTAAACAGTTCTTAATGCAGAAGACTGTGTTGTTTCTTTATTTTGATGAAGAAATGAAAAGACTCTGCTAAATGTCTTTTGCTGCCTAAATACTCTGTATATGCTCTGAGGTTTAGTGCACCTACCGTGACAGAACATACTGCATAAATATGCATAGATTTTCTTGTTAAGGAAGTGGACCCCTAAAGAACCAGGTCCCTTTCACAGTACAGAATTATAGCACTATGATTCCACTTGAACTGCCAGGGCTACATCCTATGGAATCCAGGGGTTTGTCGCTTGGGGAGGCACCAGTCAGGCTTTCTGGCTGAGAATTCCAAATGTTCCTCCTTCAACTGGAGCTCCTAGAATTCCATAGGATGGAACCATGGCAGTTAAAGCAGAATCATAGTGCTATAATTCTGTAGTGTGAAGAGGTCTGCAGCGTGGTGTAATTGTGTCTGAGTGGGATTTGAGAGAACCGGGGCCAGGTCTGTACTGAGCCATGACATTTGGGCCATGATCTTGGGCCAGCAACTCACCCTCTCAGCCTAATCTGCCTCATGGGTTGTAGCTTTGAGGATAAAGGTGGAAAAAGGAGATATATTTGTGCCACCATGCCTTCAAAGGATTAAAGAGGGGATAGAAGTGTAAC
Source organism: Gambelia wislizenii (assembly GCA_030847615.1). Lineage (NCBI taxonomy): Eukaryota > Metazoa > Chordata > Lepidosauria > Squamata > Crotaphytidae > Gambelia > Gambelia wislizenii. The sequence continues at coordinate 337,156,583 of JAUMIR010000001.1, read as the reverse complement.
CAATAATTGGAAGCTCATTGGAAGTGTGATTATGGAAGAAAAAGAGGATGGTAAACATGCTAGGAAGTTTTATACTCATCTAAGATGGGGCCAAAGTAATCTGTGTGATGCTTCTGTGTTTAAACAACTCTGTTAGTGGCTCATCCTTCCACTAAAGCCCTTTGAACACCCCAAAATCTGCTCCTGAAGGTCAAGTGAAGCTTTTGGAATGGTGTGTGATGGGACATATGAATCTACAGTGGGATGGAGAAAATAATAATACGCTTTTCTCCTTGTACAAAATATCTCTGGATATAAGTTTTTGCTTTTAATGTGCCACAGAATTACTGATATTATAGTGGAAGATGCTGCAGCTTGCAGAGATCCTGCTGTAACAATATAGAGAGAACTGTGTAGCAACCTCTTTCCAAATACCAAAGAAAGCTGCTCACTTATGCTTTCAATAATCCAACAGGCAGTGCAAATAGTGGTGAACATGTGCAAGTGCTCCAAGCCAGAACAAGTGTGGCAATGGAAAGAAAGATGGGGCTGCATTTAAATAATAATCCTATGATGACATAGTGATGTTTCATGATGTTACCCACACACACACACACAAAAATCTACCTTTGAAATCATACAGCAACCCTCCAGCAGGGTCCTGTTACAGCTGCCTGTTGCATCACAACCCGCTACTGGGAGAGGGATGGATGCATCACTGTTCACTGCCCAGTGCCTCAGAAATTCAGGGTGGGTGGGTGCATGACTTCAAAGGTAGGCTTTTTGAGGCATCTTCAATTGCAACAACCATACAAGTAAATTTATATAATGACAATGTCATAAGTCAGGCTGACACCATCATCATTCCTGAACAAGATGCCAGCTAATGTTACCTTGAAATTCATCCTATTGAAAGCTTTCTTTAGGCAGTTAGAACAAAATGATCTATTACTTAGGATGCAGGTGTCCTTTAATCATTGCTGTTTGCATAAAAGTGGGTAGATGTTTTTGGTCTCCTATACTTGCTCAAGCTTTATAAGCTGCAATCAAGACAGTTTCATTTGCTCATTGACAAGTTAATCTTTGCCATGTTGTAACAAACACAGCAGTACAAGAAAGAAGTTAGTTACTTAATAGCTGCCCTAGCTTCAGTAGTTCACCAAGGAAGTGGTCCCAACATCCAGGGGTATAGCAAGGAGCATCACAGAACTGGATACAGTCAGCACAAGCTAGTCATTTAGAGAAATACCACACAAGCCTTTAAAGCAGAATGCATCAGTTACAGCATTACTTTTGAAACTGCTCTCACCAGACAACGTTGGTCCTCTTTGGTCTTTGTTCCATGTGCAGCGTGTTCCAGAAGCGTTTATTTCTCTTCACGGGCACTGTGCATGAATAACAGCCCTTCCGATTCACAACCACTTCAATTTACTGTGCAGTAGCACCGCATCGCAATACGACTGGATGATGTAAAAACATGTCAGTGGAGGGGGCGTGCCTGCTCTCCCCAAAGCTCCCAGATGTTTTGTTCCTCCTCTACTTCCAGTGGTTGCTCCCTGCAAACTCACAGGCTAATAACTTTATTCCTGAGTTATCCATTAACTTTTAAACCCCAAATTTGTAAAATTCAGCAGTAGCTAAATTTACCAATGCAGTCATTTAGCAATACTTGCATTTAATATAATGTTTCCTTCCCATTTAAAATACATGTATTCCTTCCCTTGTGCTTTGAAAAACTCTTCCATTCCCATCAGGGGTCTGCTATCAAGCAAATTGGAAGACTCTGGGCATTTAAAGAAACAGAGACCTCTTTTGCTAAAATGTAAATAGGAGCGTCATGCTGCGAATCCTTCCTTTAGCTCAGATAGATTTCAGCCCTCAGAAAGATTTCAGCTTCCCTAGCTTATAGGCTAAAGTAGCTCACTGAGCAAGATAGTGGCTTTGCATTCAGTACACCTCAAGTTTTCACCTGGCCTTAGGAAAATTTTAGTTCCTCCATTTATCCTTTTTTAGAATGTTAGCATTTCATGCCCCCTTCTTTCTTCCTTGGCAATGCAATTAAAATCCCTTTTTGCTCCCAAAGGGGTGAATGCTGGTGGATAAGGGGGAAAAAGCAATGTATGATCACTTAGAAAAATGCCACCTTGAAACAGGAAGTAGACTTTCAAAACATCTGGGCCAGAATCCTGTATCAGCTACTTAGTTTAGTACCTTAAATAACAAACATAAATCTTTTGGGGTGGGCAGGGGGGAGAGAGGAGGGGGGAGGAAGTTTTAAAATGCTAAAAGAAAAATTTGCCTCAGGTGAGGCTTGAACAAATTTTTGAACCAATTTATAACAAAATATTCCTGGCTTGCCACAGTGGCTGATACAAACTGGCAGAGGAGAATTCCATGTGTACCAAACACAGGATTTGCAGAATGATGTAATAGGTGGATTTAAAAGGGGCACATGCACATACAAAGTAGAGGAAATGACATTCTAAAGATGGAGCAGGGGAGAGGAGGGGGAGATCATGGGGAGGCGTGGTTATCATATTGTGTGTGCATTATGTCGTTCCATTGCAGAAACGGAATGATGGCCCCAATGCAGTAAGAAAAGTTTCTATTCCACAATGCTTTCGCTTCATTATGTCACAGTACTATCACTCAAATATGCCTTCATGTGGTATTCCTTTTAGAAAGTGTGGCCGTAAGGATAATAATAGAAACAAAAACTCTTCTGAAAAGGTCCTTAGATTTGCCATACAAAAGGAGTTTATAAGTCGTAATTAAGCAACTTCATCAGGCCTGTATTGGAGGTGTGTGGGTGGTGTCCAAATTTAGACTGCACTCTTGATGTTCAAGGAAAGATAAAAGGGGCTTGCTCAGCTTCTGTAGCCTGCGCCGGTGCCCCATAATATACAAGAGGAGACAGAAATCCTATAGGCAACTGTGGTTGAAGTTGTAGAAATTTTTATATTTATTTATTTATTTATTTATACCCCGCTCTTCAGCCACAAGGCTATCAGAGCAGCTTACAATTTGTTTTAAGCAATAGCAATTTACACATCTACACTGCATTAAGCAGTTTCCAATGTGTGTTAGCTAATTGCCCCCACAAGCCGGGTACTCATTTTACCGACCTACAAAAGGATGGAAGGCTGAGTCAACCTTGGAGCCCTCTGGAATCAAACTTGCAACGTGGTGACTTGCAGTATGGACATTTAACCACTGCACCACCAGGGTTTCTTTATTATATCAACAACTGTAAGAAGTAGGGTTATATATAATTGATCGAAACTATAATAATAATAATAATAATAACAACAACAACTTTATTTTTGTACCCCTCCTTATTAATAACTTTATTTTTGTACCCTGTCTTTTGCCTATTAGGCAATCAAGGCGGCTCACAACAATTGGATATAAAAACAAATCCATAACAATAGTAATAACTTAAAACAATTTACCCCCCCTTAAAATTACATATAATAGTACATATATTTAAAATAACTGGCAAATTCACCAGTGACATAAAATAACTACCCTAAAACTTTAAAACTATAGAATAAAAATATAAAAACATAAACATAAAAACATAAACTTAAAAACATAAAAAACATTTTAAAAACCTGTGGAATATAACAAATCAAAATAATGCAATTAACTCAACAGGTAGTAAATTGAAACAAGTGTTTTACTGGTGGTGAAAGCCTTGAATCATGCCTTGATTTCAGTGGCTGATGAAATGCCCTCCCTGCTTCCCGACTGCCATTGTTCTGGCCTCTGAGGGGGAGAACAGTAGGGATGCAATTCTTCAATAAGTTTCTTCTTGAAGGTAGCAACAAGTAATTCCAACTATTTTCTTCCCACCGTAAGAAAGTCTTTGAAAACTGCACAGTTTTCAAAGGCTATTCATAATTCGGGACTTATTCTGTGAAAAATTTGCACATGGTTTTTTTTTTGCAGAAAACAGCATTTTATGCATGGAGAATAATATTTCAATGCAGAAATATCAATTCCTTAACAGAAAATGTTGTTTTTTGCACAGAAAAAAAGCTGTAATTGGGGATTTGTTCTGTGTAAAATTCACGCATAATTTGATTTGCATATAAAACAGCATTTCACTTTTTATCTGAATGGTGGGGTATAAATACTCTAAATAAAAAACAAATATATAGGTAATACATGGAAGTCCACTGTGTTTTGCTAACCATGCATGAAGTTAGTCACAGTAAATGCCAGCTATTATCAAGGGAATTTAGGAAAAACCACATGATAATTGTCTTTTTTTTTTTTTTGTCCTTTGCCAAGTGCACCCCACCCTAAGCTGATCATACTGTTGCTCCCAAAGTGGCCAGTTCAATGTTACAAGCTGAATGTTACAAGCTGAAGCATGGAAGAAGGGCAGTCTTTTATCAAGGTCATGCACAAGTTATACCAAGATAAACACATTGACCTGTTTATTGTGTAGCAACCTGAAAATGACACCCACCCTTTTTAATGCATATTTGCAAGCATAATAGCTCTGGGGAGGGAGGGAAAAAAACCTATTTGTAATAAACAATGCAACCAAGCATTTAAGACAATTAGGGCTAGATTATCAAAATGGGACACACATGAGCATATGCTTGTTGGAATGGGAGCAATTCTATGCACATGAACCATCCATTCAAAGCACTGGAGCTTATTTTTGATTATGCAAGCTCAGGATGGCATTGTAAGTCAACATGATACGTGCAAACACAGCCCTCTTCTGGGTATGAAGCTCCATAATGAAATACATGTGTGTTCTTCCTTTGAATCTGTCAGTATTCACATTGGTTGCTATGGCAGATCTCTATGACAGTGACCTCACTTCCACTGAAAATGAGAGCATTCTTGGAGCTGCTTCATATACATAGGCAGACATTTACCTTTCTAGTTCTAGGAATGTGGTATGTGCAAAAACCCAGAGAAAATACATAGAGAATCTGGGGTTTTGTGACTGAGAAGGTGTGGGAGAACAAGTACAGTCGGCCCTCTGTATTCACAGATTCTGTATTCACAGAGTCAATCATCTATGGCTTGAAAATATTTTTTAAAAATCCAAAAAGCAAACTTTGGTTTTGCCATTTTATATAAGGGACACCATTTTACTACACCATTGTATATAATGGGATTTGAGTATCCACGGATTTTGCTATCCATGGCGGGGTCCTGGAACCAAATCCCAGCAGATACTAAGGGCCCACTGTAATACCATCCTCTAACATTGCTCTTCCAGTTTCTGAATGAATGATCTCAGATTGTTAACTGATGAAATCAAATGGGGATGGAAAGATTACATGATAATGGTAATGGCGATAGCATCTAATGCTTCAGGATGCTAGCCAGTATTTCTTATCCCAAACATTAACAACTCTGCAGTAGGAAAATTCAGCCTCTTTGTCTAAGAAATGTATTAATGAACCTATTTCAGACTCAATATAACTTGCATTTAGCCAATTCATTTTACGTACCTCCTCTGAAAAATGTTAGTCACCTCCTCTAGAAAATGGAGATAACAAGAGGAATATATGAAATTCAAAATTCGCATCTGAAATTACTGTATTAAATACACTCACGCAGAAGCACCAAACCAGAGTGCAATAGTAGTAAGAGAGAGCAGTAGTGAGGTAATGTTTTCTGTTTTACTTTCTATTCTGTCCTTCAGTTTGAAGATATGTAATAACAACCTTGCCTGTGATGTGATAACTTGCATTCTCTATCTAACAATTTCCATCAATTTAAAAGAATTCCAAACAGAACCACCACCAGATAGGATAGTGTTGAGTGAAGTCTGAAAATATTATCTGCTTTGGTTAAATTAGTTATTAGGAGATGCGATCAGGCACCTGCATGCATTGTTCACATCTGACCCATTCACACATGTGTGCATGTTACAGCAAATCAGGGACATGAGTGAAGGAAGCTGAATCTTCCTTCCTTTCTCATCTAACCACTCCAGCTATGCTTCATCATAGAATCATAGAGCTGGAAGAGACCACAAGGACCATCCAGTCCAACCCCCTGCCATGCAAGAATTACTCCAGGATATTTTCCCTGCCAGCATGAGTTGATCATGGAAATGATCTAGGCTGAGGAGAAATGTGTACAAAGTGATGAAGTGGAAGGAGGTATGAGGGAAAGAGTTCAGCTTCCCATATTTGTCACCCCTTTTCATGTTAAAGATTCCCTTCACATACCCCTAATGTATGAAGGGGACAGATAAAATGTGCCTACCTTTGCTATGGCTCCCTTTTTATTCATATTTAAACTATTGAACATTTTCTAAGTTTTTTTTTAAAGTTCACCTTCACTACCAGAAACATACATTTGGCTGATACAGACTGTATTCACAATAAGCAAAACAACAAATCATGGTGTGGTTTGTTAAAATTTGGCTTGTTATGGCATGTAAACTCACCTCCATATATAAATTCATCTCTAGTGAAGCATGGTTTGTTGTTGGCACATTAGATGATGTTTGTTTAAACCATGGCTTGTCATGACACCAAAATTTGGCACTATAGCTTGTCCCTGGTTTGTTCCTGTACCACATGTAAAATAAAGGTGATTGGCAAGAGCAGCCTGGAAAAAAAACTGCTTAGTAGGGTACTCACTGGAACTTTGGCTGAAGTGGCTGTGCTGTAGAAGGCTGCCTGGCAACTACAACCAGTCTCCTTCACGTTCATTCTTGGCAACATTGCTAGGCACTACAGGAGGACAGAGGGTAGTATCCCAAGTCTGACTCTTTGTAATGGACATTGTGCCATGGAGAGAATTGATCTGAGTTTGACGCAGAGAATACAGAGGCTAGAAAGGAAGTACAGTACTGTGCTCAAAGCGATATTCAGAACATCACAGTGCTTTCTGTGATGGTGAAACACAGTGAGGTTCATTTGTGGCCTCAGAGGAGGGGAAAGGAATGCAAGGTTGATTATAATTCTTACCTGGAAAAGAAACATCTGTCCCATCCCACCCCAGCAGAAGTATCCTAGTTGTGTAGCATAGATGCATCCGCTATTTTGACATCATCAACGTGTTTAAGACTTACAAGGTTGCTGTCCTGACAGCTTTGTACATGCTACACCCTATAAACAGGGTGTGGACCAGTAAATACTCCTACACCACTAGCTAAAAAGTAGCATAAATAACCCAGAACCTTTACCATATTGCTAAAGCTGTCTCAGCTAAGACATAATGGAAAGATATGTCTGCACACCCAAATGTGACAATATAAACAGGAAAGGTGTGTGCATTTGGATGTGCTCAAACCTTTCTCACAATGTAATGGTTGTGATACCCATGGTTTGGTGGTGAAGAATTCAAAGGTTTGTACCCAGACAACAAAAACAGGGCTGTATTATAGCACTCTTGACCATGGTCTTCAGGAAACAAAATGTGGACATGGGATAAATTCAGGAGAACCCTGATTCCCAGAAACTTTGCAGGATTCTTTGCTTATCTCCTACTTCGATCAGAATTCAAAAAGTAGGAGCACTCACAGACAGGAAAACCCTTAGCTCTCTCCATATCTGATTACTCATCAAACCCACCCATTCTGGTCAGAGAACTAACTTTTCTTTCCTGCCAAGAGGACAGAAGGGCAGCTATAGGGGACCATCTGAGACAGTTGTTCTTCTGTACGCTATGCTTCAGTGCACTGCAGAGCAAGCCAAGCCACAAACGAAGAAACTGAGTGCCATCTGTGTTCCTTGACCACTGCAACGCATGCAACACAGCAACAATACTACAGAAAGAGAATGCTGGATGGGCACAGAAATAGCTCCTTGTCCTGTGTAGGTGCATCACTGTGGCACTGGAAAATGCCCTGTTTACCACAATCATTATCATGCTACATCATTAGGATAATGCTGAACTATCCACAGAGTTTGCACTGAGGCTGTCAGTGCTAGAGGTAAAAGATTGGGATGATGCTCATTTTAGGGGCACCTTCAGGATATCTAGGACCATCTTCAATCAGATGCAGACACATCTAGCACTTCAGACAAAGGATACCTCAGACAAAGGATACCAGTGAAGAAAGGACAAGCATGACACTTCACAAGCGTGCCTGAAATCTGGGATACCTCTTCAGTTCAACATTTGGTACAGACAACATTAATAATTTCTTAAGTTTTATGTGAGATGATGCATCTTGGAGAAACTGTCCCTTTCTGATATAATCAGGTGGGGGATAAGCAAATAATCCTACAAGGTTTCTGGTTCTTAGCTCCTGAGCTCCTGGATCATGGGATTCATCCTACGTTTGCATACTGGCTGCTGAAACCTGTGGTCCAGAGTTATCCAATGCTTCTACAGCTTGGTTCTGCAGCTTGCACTGGTCACAAAGAACAAGTTCATGGGCTTCTATGCAGGTGGTTCTGGAAGAAACCACAATACCATGTTCTGAATATCACCCCCGGTAGAGAAGGTTTCAGTTGGCATCTTCTTCAGTTGCTCACCAATGCTACAAGGTTCCAGTATGCCCTCTCATTATGGGGATGATGATGTTTTGGCTTTGCAACTCTGGTTCATGGCGCCCTTCCACTAAGCACAGTAGGGTGAGACTACTGGTGGAGAGATCTACTGGGTGCTTGACAGTAAGATGGCAGTCAGTATACATACTTCTTGATGTGGAGAAAGACCTAGCTACTTACATGATCTTCCACAACATATGCAAAATGGGAACTGATGTATCATTGGAGAGGAACCTGGAACTACCACAGGAGGTGCAGAGGAGGACACTATGCCACTTCATGAGCAGCAGCAGTATGCTCCTCTGTATGACCTCTGACCCCAAGATCAGAACATGAAAGCCATCAGAAGGTGAGGATGATTTGCTAGTCAATTTCTCAGTACATATTGGAGCATTCGCTGGACTTGCCTCATGGTCTCTACTGATTAAATAAATACCTGTTCCAGCACTGCTCTGCCCTAAATTAGCCCTGGGCCATCCTCCACTTCACCCATCTGCACCTTCAAGTGCCTCATTGCTCTGCATTTCTCATGCCTTCCTCCTCATTTCCTTTTATACCTTTGCCCAGGTTCTGTAACTCCTTTTGTCAGCTGTGCTCTGCTCTCACCACCAGTAAAATAGTTGTTTCAATTTAGTACTTATTGTGTGAATTGCATTATTTTGATGTGCCACATTCTCTAGTTTAGATGAAGAATATAGTCCCACATCTTAACAGTTAAAGTATCTTCTACTTTATGTTGTTGTTAATTCTCATCAAGTCAGCTTTATGGTGACCCTGTGAATGAGACATCCCCAAGAGCTTCCCATCAGGCCTTGCAAACTCAGGGCCGTCACTGAGTCAATCCATCTGTGTTGTGGTCTTTCTCTTTTCTTAATGTCTTCCTTTTCCTCCTAAAGTCTTTCCTACCTACCATGGTACTACCTTTCTGTGGTGGGGGGATTGTATGCTCATATGAGTTGAGAGCCTATGCTGATGGTAGTATTGCTGCTGACAGGGTTTTCTAAGTGAGACAGGCTTTTAATGAGGAGCCAGACTAAATGTGCCAAACAGGTCCTGGCTGGCAGCTTAGTGGGGGCGACACTGCTAGAGGAGCTCTTAGACAACAGCAGTGGCACTTTAGCTAACTGCCAGTACTGTACAAAAGGAGTCACCAGTAAAGTGTTTCTGAATGTCTTTTACCATGAAAACCCAGCAATGAAACAAAAAGTAGAACAGAAATTCAGAAGATGCTCTTAGTCAGTGCTATATTCAAATTCTATTATTTTCAGTAGCTACAGTGGGACGTGTGGCCAGATAAACAGTAGGATAGCCTTTAATGGAACTCCAACCGATATTTTACATCATATTTAAATTGCATGTGGCTAGATCTCATTGGAGAACTAGCATTACAAATACTGTGCTTCAATATATGTTGCTATCCAACTCTATGGATAGCAATATGCATACCAACTCAGTACCAACTCTGTGATTCTTTCCAAAGACAGAGGCCCATACTGAGATGATTAAATCAAGATTCTAAAATGACCTAGCTTTATTAAAGAATATAATACTTCAGTCCATGCTTATATTTACCATTTTTTCAGAGGATGCCTCTGACAAAAGAGGGATTTGCCTATGTAGAAAGTTCATACTACAAAATTATAGCACTATTTTGATTCCACTTTTTCATGGTAATATCCGATGGAACCCTGGGATTTGAAGTTTAGGGAGGGATATTTAGTATTCTGGGCTAGAGGGATCTTTGAGTGCCTCACCAAAGTACAAACCACAGGAGTTCACAGGGTTCAGCCATGATAGTTAAAGATGATGATAAAGATGATAAAGTGGAATTATAGGTTAAGCAAAAAGGGACCTCAGTCTTTAAGGTGCCACAGCCTTTTCTGTCTGAGACCTTTCAGTAACTCCTCCTTGAATATGTTTTCTGTCACAGAAACAATCTTGATTAGCCCACAGTCTTTTGGTTCTTTAAAAAAAATTGTATGTACTTCACTATACAGTTCACTAGTATGTGTGACATTACAGCTGAGAATAGATATCAGGCTCTTGGAACAGCATATTGTAGTGCACACTGCATAGTAATATGTTCTGTTTTTCTTGTTGTCATATGACTTCAAATCAATTCTGACTTATGACAACCCTATATTAGGGTATTCGTGGCAAGAGTTATTCAAAGGTGGTTTTCCCTTTGCTTCCTCTAAGGCTGAGAGTTTGTGACTTGCCCAAGGTTTCCCATCATGCTGGCTTTATAGTAATTGTACCAATATCTAATTTTGGGTTTTCCCAAATTCAGCATCATTCTAGCAGGCATCCAACAGAGCCATAGGACTTTCTTCCCTTTCCTTACTCTGCACAGCCCTTCGTGTCACTTGGAAACCTGCTCTAGAGCAGGTTCAGAGAGTGTGCAGTAGGAGAGGGAATCACCCTCCACTTCCAAGACAGATGACAGAAATACTTTTGTCAGCAGAATGACAGTGTTTGATTCTACCCAGGATGTAGGATCATCCTGTTAACCGTATTTACTGAACAAGAGTTCTTTGACCTTCCCAACATTGAATTTCATACATATGAACATAAAAAGGATCCTACTGAACCAGAAAGAACAGCATCCATCTAGTAACTTGTTTGCTACAGTGATTACATCAGTCACCAAGTAAAGCTCCACTGCCATTTTAAAGGGTCCCCCTAGCGCCTTGATTTGATTCAGTTTTGCCTGGAAAACTAGGCTAAACTAAGGCTTCACTAAGTCCTAAGTTTCAGACCAAAGTCCTTTGCTATTCTCCTATATCCTCCATAGTGTTAACCAATTGGTGGTCCCAAGTGAATGCTGTTTATGTAATTATTATTTCTATTCTTGCAATAAACCTTATATTCAGTAGTCAATGGGAAAGTCCCTCTCAACACTAAGGACCTATTTAGCTATATTATGATTAGTAACAATTGGTAGGCCTATGTCCCATTAATTTGTCTAACACATTTTTTTCCATTCATATTTATTGGGTTTTCATTGCAAAGTATGCAAACAAGTAAAAAAAGAAAAAAGCAACAAGAACACAAATAGTAGGCATAATCTAGAGTCCTAGTTTAGAACATTTTTTCAGGCATATTATTGGAAAAACTTGTACAGATACTTATTGGTTCATTTGTCGTTTTCCATATGCAGCATACTACTTGGGAACATGGTAAACATCTATTTCCATATCATTCTGGCTTATCTAGCACATCTACCAATAAGTTCAAGTGCAAAGGAGGAGGTGTTATAGAGCATCTGTGTGTGTTAATATAATCAATGAGGTCAGACCATTTCTCAATAAAAGAATTTTTTGGTTTATGGCCTTGTTGCATATTCATTTTGTCAGTAATTTTTTCGTAGAGCCATTGGTCCCACACCCTGCACCACTAGTCTTCCATCCTGACTTGTCCTGTCTTCCATGCGGCATGTCTAACACATTTTAAGAATATAGTCATTGCTACATCCAGTGGCAATGAATTTCATAAAGTAATTATGCCTTTCAAGAAGAATTTAGAAAAAATTACCATTCAGAGATGATAGCAGTTGTAGTTCAAGTTGTTCAACATATCTGGAGGACACTGGATTGAGGGAAGGGTAAATTTATTACCTGCATTTCTTCCAATTATCTAAGTGTGGCACACATGGCTCTCCTCTCCACTAAAATGATAGGAATTTATTTATTTATTTGATTTATATCCTGCATTTATTCCAATACAGGATTCAAAGCAGATAATACAGCCAGCTAAGGCCCCCAGGGCTCTGCTAGAACCCTCCCACTGAAACAAATATATATTTTCAATATCCAATGGAGAGCCACTGCCTCAGAATCCTCAAAGTGGTGCAATTCTCAATTTTAAGGCTATTTTAGATACATTTTCTGGACCTGAAATAGTCTTTGTTTCCCTTCTGGGCTTGTCACTTCTGGTTGTTGTTGTTTTTAATGGGTAGGTATGGCTCACAGATCCTGGGGTAGGCTGCAAAATGAGGCAGTTGTACCCCAGTTCAGACCCTCTGTGGTCACCCACCCCTGATTTTGAAACTCTAAAGCGATATCTTGTTCAATCAAACAGGAATATAGGCACAAATGTAAGGAAGGGACAAAATTAGTCAAATATAAAATAACTAAATAAAATTTGATTGAGAATTGATTGCATTTACTTGGGATCCTTCAGTATGAGAGTTTACATTCCCACATTCACACTGGAGATCATAAAATTTACTATTTTGCACGGCAGCACTCAGAATTTCCCTGCCAGCATGGCAATGATGTAATTTTAAAAAATAACTTTTACAAGGCCTGAGTCAAGCAGGGTAGAGAACATCAGCCATACACAGAAGAGTTCCCTTCAGCCTTGGTCCTAAGAAGGCAGCATGGATAGAATGAGGCTGTGTGACAAGCAGAACAAAGATAAAAGGCAAACTTAAAAAAGAAAAAAGAAAGAGATCAACAAAAGCCAAGGTGCAGTCCTGGGAGTGACATCAGTGCTATCCTGTCCCAGAACTCCATTCTCTGTGTGCCCAGTGTACATAAAATATTTACCATTCCAAAACTCTGAAATGTCAACTAACTTCCTACAGAGACACACGTCACAGAATTGAAACGCAGACACCTTTTTAATGCCAGAGGCCTGTTGGACACATTGCTGTTGAAAACAATGGGAATAAGGCTGAGTAAGTTATGGTTAGATCTGAGTTTCATATCTTTCCTGATGGGAGGTTTGGGTAATAACTGCTTTAATAGATATGCCATCAATTTGGGCACAGAAATCAATTGTTCAGGAAAGACAAATTTAGCATAGGTTGTTGTCTCTCAGATACGGACTGGCATAACAAGATGCTTTGACTCTTTCTTCTCTCCTCTACTATCACCTTGCATTGAAATATGTATGGGATTGGCTTTTAATACTCATATTTCTATGACAAAAGTGTACCTCTAACAAATCATTGTAGTCTGGGATACTTCCATTCAGGGTTCCAACCAGCCATGTCTACTCCCAGGACAAACAAATGGAGTGTTATTCAAAATGCCAGTCCACAAGCCAACAGAAACTAATGGTCCCTGGTAAATCTCCAGAAAAGAAAGAAAAAATTATAAGCAATGGGCACAAATATGGTACCAGTCCTTAGCCCATTGGGGAAAAAAATAATTGCTTATCCCCTATATCAGATAACTTCAGATGTACTGCTCAGATCCATTCCCCCTCCTACCCAGTTATCTGTTTGTTTCCCTTTAATAGTCACCACTCTGTGGCCAATGAGCTGATGACCTGTTTGAGGGAGTCACTCTATGTTTTTATTCCCTTGAAGATCATTTTGCTTCTGAAAATCCTTGGGTTCCCCAAATCTGATGAAACTTTCCCATTGTGCAAGGATTATGTAGTCACTTTAACTGGCACTTGGTAAATTAGTTAAATGCTAAGATATGATGGCACTGGCACAGTGCTTAGATTCCTTCACAGATTTTTCTGACTTATGTGTCAAGATGAAATGCACAGATATAGGATGGGTGACACCTGGCTTGATAGCAGTGCATGTGAAAGGGATCTAGGAGTCTTAGTGGACCACAAGCTGAACATGAGTCTGGAGCCCTTTCTCACTAGCCACATGTAGCAACTGCTGCATGGTTGTATTTCCAACTTTCTATTATGCCGTAAAGGCACAAGATCTTGGAAGCTAAGCAGGGTCACCCCGGGTTAGTATTTGGATGAGTGATCGCCAACAAATACCAGGTGTTGTAGGTTGGCAAAAGGACGAGGAAGGAACTGGCAAAACCACCTTGCCGAAGAAAACCCTATGAAATTCATGGGGTCACCATAAGTTGACAGATGACTTGAAGGTGTGTGTGCACACACGCACACACACATTATGTTGAAAACAGCATGCATGCATCAACAGCTGTTTTCCTTCAGGATTTAGTTCATTTCCTATTTGAAAGGGAAAAGCAAAACAAGACTTTTATTCTGACTGAGGAAACAACAGCTGTATTTTTAAGACACAGAAACAGTGTTGGTTACATGGGTGGAGCAAGGAGAGCTGACAACTACTCAAAACAGATGTTCTATTTAGTATGAACATCTGTTTTCTAGCTCTCGGTGTTTGGGTGTTGTGGAATACCCATGAATCTGCATCCACAAACATTCTCATGCACATGGGTATTTTTATGCCTTGCAATACACTGGGATTCCCACTGGGACTTAGCTGATATTAAGTTGTCTCATAAGTAAGAGCAGGCGATGGGATCTTTTATGTTGGCTGATCATGCTGATGCTGAAATTAAAGAAAATTAAGTACAGTAATGGTCAAAATGGGGAAAGACTCAATCTGCAAACACAAATGCATTAATAGCCAAGAGAATGAATCTTTGGAGTGTATACAGAGTATATTTCCTTCATCATGAGGAATTAATTCCCTTTATCTCTGGGGACTGAAGTTTTCAAAGAGGCAGCAATATTAGCCTATTGCAGCTTAAGAGGGAAAGAGGAGGGTAAAGTAAAAAGGAATCTAGAAACACCCTTAAGACTAACCAGTTTATTTTAGCATGAGCCGCTTGTGGATATCAATCAATGGATCTGAAGTAGTAGACTGAAATCCATGATTTCATCCATGAAAGCTCATGCTTAAAGGTGCTGCTAAATTCCTTTTTCTCCCCTTTCCTTTTTATTTTGGATGCTTTATAGTGTTGTGAAGTCGAAGGCTTTTTTCCTCATCAGTTATTTCCCTATTCCTCATCAGTTTCCCTATTCTGTCTGTGACTCCTTTAATGTATGGTAAAAATACCTTCCCTTTGGGTGGCTGAAACACAACCTCCAAACAATCTACAGACCAACCAAGAAAATCCAAGAAATGCTACGCTCAGCGATGGACATAAGAGACCCTCCCACAGCTGCAGGAGTTTACCGCATACCATGCAGCTGTGGACAAGTTTACATACAGACTACTAAACGCAGTGTGCAAACACAAATCAAGGAACATGAGAGACACTGCAGACTGGGCCAGCCAGAAAAATCAGCAGTAGCGGAACATGTAATAAACCAACCTGGACACAAAATGTTATTTAAAAACACCGACATTCTGGATCAGGCTAACAACTATCATGTCAGAATGCACAGAGAAGCTACTGAAATCTACAAATACCTGGACAACTTCAACAGGAAAGAAGAAACCCTAAAAGTAAACAAAATCTGGCTCCCAGTTTTGAAAAACAATAGAATCAAAACTCAGCACTTACAAAGGAATTCCTCCCAGGGACAAGGGGATTTCCAGCAGACAATGGCCCATCAACCAACCATTAGCCAAACAGACACTAAACATCCTTGCATTTCTATACCCAGAAACTAACCATTCAATTACACAAATTTATATATACTCCAAAACAGGGGTTCACAATAGACATATAAACTCCACACACACTCCTACCTAACCATCCTCTGAAGATGCCAGCCACAGATGCAGGTGAAACATCAGAAAGAAACTCTTCCGGAACATGGCCTCACAAGGAAAATCTTTATAGTGTTGCCATGTGTCCCTTGTTATAAGGAATGTCTCCTATTTGAGGGTTCAAAAGCTTTTCCTTTTATACAGGAACAACAAGATGTCCAAATAAAAAAATCCCATATTGAATTCTTCATAAAGACAGATATGTGTGCATCACATAATTTACTCATATGGACAATATGTTAATTTTACAGAGAAATGCATACCTAAGTTAACTGAAATCAATGCCTTCATTTGGTATTAACACAAATGTATTAATAATTGTCTCCTGGTTGTCAACCCTGCAGGTCATGAATTTCGAATGTCCTCTGTTTTGAAGATCTGGTCCTGGGGTGAAAACTCTGAAGGCTATATGTCCAGAGCAGGGTGACCAATACTCCCTTATTTCCTGGGATCTCCCTTATTCAAGCTAAATTATTTGGATCCTCCTGGCTCCCTTCTATTTCCCCCCTATATTTACTTATGAAGGTCTGATATTCGGATGTCAAGGGCAAGCAAGTCTGCACAGAGGAAACCCATGAAGGCTGGCTGCATATGTGTCTGTGTGTATGTGTGGCCAGGAAACTCCTGCCAGCTTGAGGTGTGTGTTTGCATTTATGTCAGAGAGAGCGGAGTGTGTGTGTGTGTGAGAGAGGGAGGGAAGGAGGGAGGGTGGGTGAGGGAGATATGTTTGTGTTGTTGCATCTATGTGCATGTGAGAAAGAGAAGTGTATGTTTGCATATCCCTGTAAGAGGGGGGAATTGTGTATGTGTGTGCTTTTGCATCTCTGTATATAAAAGGGTTTTTTTAAATTTGTCTGGGGGTGAGTGCGTGTCTCTTTGTGTCTGTTTTCATCAGATATCTGTAATGTTTTTTTCAGTTTTCTTTAAAGTTAGTGGTGCTTGTGATCTTTTTAGAATAGTTTTTATTCTTATTCTTATTATTGCTGTTTAAGTTCCCTGGATAGTACGTACAGACAAACATACAAAGCCAATCAAAATATGAAACAATATGGCCTGGCCATTAAAAATGTATTCCTGTACCAATGAACATTTGCTGGAGTAACACACTGCTAAAAATGTGCAAAATTTGTCATGACTAAGGGCTTGGCTAGATGGGAGAATTAATCCTGGAAAATAGTGCATTACCTCACTATCGCAGCAGTGTTCATTTGTCCCCACAGATCATTCACAAGATTGCTGGCATGGAAAGCCATCTGAGTTTGCAGTTCACACAGAGCATGCCTGCGAGAAAAGATGGCTATTAAATGACAGATGCAAAAGAGTGACTTTCTGCTTACAAACTTTTTTTTTTTTTTTTGGCTGTGCTGCTTGAAAATAGTGCTTGATCGTGTCCTCGATCATGTGCCCAAAAACAACAATGGTGGCTCCGGGTGCTTTGTTGCCGGCAAGCCTGCCCCTGCGGACATCCGGCCAATCATGTTTTGACTTCCTGGATGTGCCCCAATTCGGATTGGTTGTTCAGACGACCTGATATGCTCATTTTTGCGTACTTTTTAACAAGATCGTGAAAAAGTGAAAACTGTTATTACAAACTACTAAGAGTTTTCAGCCCCTCTCCTTCCGAATATGGCGAATCCCGGCTGGAGCTCATCTGGACAAAAAGCATTCTGCCTGCATTCTTTGAGGACTGTTTTCGTTGTCTAAACAGCCCCCAAATCTCCCTTACATTCATGGCTGAAAGCTGGTTTCCCTCCTCCCCAGTGTAAGGCCATGGCGTTACTGATGAAGAACTAGGTGGCAGGACCGGTTGGGTAGGAATTTTGGGGGCCCCTGCAACGCTTTATTTTGGGAGCCTCATCTGTTTATCTCAGAACCTAAGCTATTCACAGTACAGGATATTCAGATGATTACTAATGTTTTTGCAGGAGGAGGGTTACTTTGCCCCCCCCCCCCATGACAGGCCCCCCTGCGGCTGCAGGTGTTGCAGGGCCCTTCTGCCTGCTAGGCGGGGCGGTGCCTCTGCCGGGGAGACGGAGCCTGCCACCGCAGGGCCGCGGCAGAAGGGCAAGCGGAGGCCGGGGCTGGTGGCAAAAGGCCGAAGCACCTCCTTCGGCGCGGCGCCGGGCCGCTTCCCTCCATTTAAGCGGGCCGCCGGCCCTCACTCTCCGCCTCCTTCGCCGGCCGCCGGGCACGTGGTGCGCACGGAGCGCTCTCGCTGGCTGGGAAGCGCAATAGAGCCGGCGGCCCCCAGACCACCCACCCAGCCCGCCAGGCGCCTCCTCGGCTGCTTCCTCCGCTGGCCAAGCGCCCTCCTCTCCGGAGCAGGAGCCGCACCTTCCTCCCCTCCCCTCCCCTCCCCTCCGAAGCCGTGCCTAGACGGGCGGGCGGGGACCCCTCCCCACTCCCCCAGCACCCTCCGCCAGTTTCTCCGCGGAGAAGGCGCTTCCCTTCCCCGGCCCCCGGCCCGGCTTCCCGTGGCCGCGCCAGCCCTCCCTGCTTCGCTCCCTCCCTCCGGCCCGGGGGTCTTGCCTCTGGCGCTCAGCTGGGATGGCCGGGGCCGCAGCGCGGGGCTGAAGCCGGAGCGGCCCCGCCATGGCCAAGCAGTACGACGTGCTCTTCCGCCTGCTGCTCATCGGGGACTCGGGCGTGGGCAAGACCTGCCTGCTCTGCCGCTTCACCGACAACGAGTTCCACCCTTCGCACATCTCCACCATCGGTACTGGGGGGGGGGTGGCGGCGGGGAGGGGAGGAGGGAGGGAGAGAGGAACGGGGCAGGCATCGACCAGACCCCGGACTGTCCATCCCATCCATCATCACCCGGGTCGGGGACAAAGGCTTAGGACGGAGGGGCGAGAGAGAGAAGAACCCGCCTCCTTCAGCGCGGGAGCCAGGCCGAGGGGCTGCTGCTGCTCCGGCTTACTCTTTGGGTGCCTCGGCCGGGGGGCCGGCCCGAGCTTGGAGGGCGGCGGGGGGGGGGCTTAGCGGCTGTTCTCTTTCCCCTCCCTTTGTTGAGGAGGGGGGTGTACAGCGCTGCCTCTTGGGCGCCGGTGTCCCTGCTCCGAGAGTGGGTGGGTGGGAGCAAGCCCGGGAAGCGACCCCGGCGGGGGGAGGAGGGCGGAGGGCAGAGGCACCCCCACCCTGCAGCGCCCCCGGGGCTTCCCGTTACCTGTGAGGTGCTGCGCCCGTGCTGGGCCTTGCGGGTGGTTGTGTGGCTGCTTCGGTTGTAACGAGTCCGTTCTTATTCCCGTACCGTTCGGGCTCCTGAGGTACTTACTACTACATGTTGCTGCTCGGCTCTTGGGTGCAGTAATGCCAGCTCACCCCAAAGGTGAAAATAAAAAGTGACGTCAGTGTTATAAAAAAAAAAGAGGGGGGAGAGAGGTAGGCATAGACCCCATGAGTCATATGAAGCTGGGAAGGGGGAGGGTTGAGATCCCAGGAAAGAGAAAGCAAGAGAATAGGTCCATTTGCTTTCCTAAATTCCCAGTGGTGGTCATCTTTGCCCCAGAGAACAAGAAAAGTCTCCCACTTCCCACATGTTTTTCACCTGTCTGACCAATCCTGCCTGGGTCTGAGCGCATGACATGGAAGAGGCCTGCTTCTGGGCATCTGCTTTTTGTAGGAGTAAGCAGACACGTTCATATATATGTATGCCTGCTGAGAATCTGTTAGCCGCAACTGTATGAGCCTGCTCTATTTTTAGATACAGGAGTGACTTGTGGGAGCATGCTCCATCCGTGAAGAACATAACATGTGAAGCATCCCTAAGAGAGGCAGAACACTGGTTCAGTCAAAAGAGCACCTTGTTTTCCTGGCTCTCTTTCAAATCATGCAGGGGCTTTACTTGTCAGAATCATAGCACACCAGCCTCTTAGGTTTGGGAAATTATTGGCGGTAGCATGTTTTAGTTGTGCTAAAATACCTCTTCAGCGTATGAATGGAAGTTCATAGTGAGTAACTTCAGCCATGCCTTGCACTTCAGGATAGGAAACAGAGCTATCAGGACAGAAGGCACAATTACCATGGCTTTCATCTCTTTTTAATGATTGAGACTGCAGAAATTCTGCTGCAGAAATGTTTGTAGATTGGGGAGTTTGGGTGTGTATATTGTGTGGAATGCAGCATTCCTAGAGGTGTGGTAATAAATGTAGATGTAACTGTGTTTCTGTGCCTGCCATTGACTCTGATACTCATAACACTAATCAGTTGTTTCAGGTTGTCTTGTTTGAAAACCATTTCACTTGTACTTATGAAGACAGCTGAATGCTGACACTGCATATTACACTCTCACAACATTTGCACCTTAATAGCATAACTTCCTCTGTTTTCTTTTCTATACAGTGGGCCCTGAGTAACCACTGGGGTTTGGTTCAGGACCTCCTGTGGATACGAAAATCCATGATGCTCAAGTCCCATTATATACAGTGACGTAGGAAAATGGTATAAAATGGTATTAAATCCCTTGTATAAAATGGCAAAACCAAGGTTTGCTTTTTGGAATTTTTTTTAATGTTTTCAAGCTGTGGATGGTCAAATCTGTGGATAAAGAATCTGTGGATACAGAGGGCCAACTGTACTCTTACGTTTTTCAGTGCTGACAATGCCATTTGCACTGCCTTGTTTGCCCTGCCCCCTGTGTCATGGTTCAGAGGGGGTTTGCCATTACCTCCCTCTGAGGCTGAGAGAGACTTGCCTAAGGTCACCCAGTGGGTTTCCATGGCTGAGCAGGGATTCAAACCCCCTTTTCCAGAGTCATAGTTCAATGCTCAAACCACCACACCACACTGGCTCTTCGTTTCCCATTAATTTTTTTAAAAAGTTAAGCAGTAGCAATGCTATTATAGCATGTCACAGCACTGTTACATTACTGCCTTAATTTTTTTAAAAAATATTAATCATGAAATAATAGTTTTTTAAAAGGTTACACTGTGGCATGTGGTACTGCAGGAAAGCAGACGAGAGATGTTTGGAAAACACCCCTGTACAGTTAAAGTGCACAGGTGACTTCCAAAGGTTAACAGGTCAGGACTGCACTGTTATTGTACTTGAACAGCATTTATCTAAGAAAAATCTGGGAAGGAACTAAAAGAGGTTTCAAGAGTGTAAAGCATAGAAAACAGATCAGGAAACACAGCTATTCTCTTGAGAAGTCTTGGCCTTTCTTCCCAAGCATTGGAAGTAGTCTGAGGGTGCTCTGCTGGAGACTTCCTTGGGAATACTCAAAGAAATGACACACAGACAACAACAACAACAACATTGTGCCTACTATACAGTCATTCTTGTAATGAAGCAGAATGAGACATTTGCACTCAGAGTGATTACTGAACCGTAGCAGAAAAGCGGGTCATTAACAACTTATTTCCAGCAAGAAAAAAAAAATCTGAATGACTGCATCACAACACCATCAGCAGAGCCATGACATCATGCAATAAGGCTGACTCAAAGGCATGATTAATCCACCAGTATAACAGTGTTATGTGATAAGGGTCTCTCTGCGGAAGGCAAAGTGTTGATATTGGTATTGGTGGCTTTTTCTTTGAAAATCATCCATGTACCGATGTCTTAATCACATCACTGACATTGGGCATTGATTCCTTTGGCTGACCATGACAAAAAGCAACTGACCATTTGAGAATGAAGGTGCACATGGGCATGCCCATCCTGTTGCCAAGTCATTTGAAATAAGAGTCATGATTCAGTTGGAATGAGATTTATTGGAAGCTCTTCCAATAGAAGCTGGTGCTTATGGGGGTGTTCTTTTTTGCACTTGTACAGCCCCCATCGTGTCACTCATTGTAATAGCCCTTGGCAGTAGAGGCAAAATAAGTCAAGTGTAGGACATGGTTCGACCTGGAAAGAATCTAGTGGTGACCTGATCCAATGACCACCAGTGTCTCTCATGCCTGGAGGAATTACTCTAGCTTTTGTTGCTTTTTTTTCAAGGCGTCTCTCCACTAAATGGTTTTGACCTATAAGTCTTTCTGTGGAGCTTGGGGTTTAACATTACTGAAGGAGTTGCCTTTGGAGGCAATGTTTGCCTTGTTATTGTAAACCAGCTTCTCCAAACTAAATACCAGCCAGATATGTTGTACTACAGCCTCCATAATTCCCAGATGACATGCTGCCTGTGGATGAGCTAGAGGCCAACACAATTGGGAAAGGTTGAAATTCACACTCCTTCAAGATATTCAAAGGCCTCACAGGCCAAAGTATGACAACGACAGCATAGCAAAGTTATGGTTTTCTGTTGTTGAGGCACCTTAGCATTCCACCATGTCACTTCGGTTTCTTGGGGAGATGGGTGAGTTAGGAGCTGGCTTGGGTGGCGTGAGCGGAGTTACATTCTTCTCAACTTTTACAGCATTTCTCCTTCAGTCTGTTCCTGTGTCCCTTAAAGGCAAGATGTATCAAAATGTGTGGTGGACCTCCCTGTACAAGTGATGAACAGGAAGTTTGATAGGAAATCATTTTTGAAATGCAGCCTCCTGATAGCTTGATTTTTCTCAATTACAGTACATCAGAAGCCAGAAATTTGGAGGCCCAAAGGCCATCAATCGAATATGTTGAAGCTGTGAATGGTGTATATATCACTTATTTCCATTTATTTATTTATTTATACACCGCTCTTCAGCCACAAGGCTATCAGAGCAGCTTACAAATTGTTTTAAGCAATAGCAATTTACACATCTACGCTGCATTAAGCAGTTTCCAGTGTATGTTAGCTAATTGCCCCCACAAGCTAGGTACTCATTTTACCGACCTAGTTTGAGTGAACCCTGGAGCCCTCTTGCAAGTGATGACCTGCAGTACTGTACTAGCATTTAACCACTGCACCACCAGGGTTTTGACCAGTCCTTAACCGATACAATTAAACCCTTCACATTATTTCGTTTTCTTGGACAGTAAGTTACTTTCCCATCATGTGGGCCATTTTAGAAAATGGGAATTCAGTGTAGGTTGAGATAAAATTCCTCTTGCTTTCTACTTTTCAAATGTGTTGGTAGAAATAAATATGTATGTATCCATCTTGAGTATAGTGGGAAAACTAACAGGGATGGCATGGGTCCTGAATAAGCTCAGTTCAGTACACTGAGTGCTGGTCACGGTCATGGCAGCAAAACAGAAGGGAATGGCTGCAGTTCGGACTGCAGTCCTGTTACCCTGTTTCTTGGGAGTAAGTCCCACTGGACTCAGTGGGAATAGATACATATGAGATTGCATTGTGAGGTTAGAATTTTGATGGTAATTCCAGTTAGAGTAAACCCATTGAATCATTGGAAACTTATATAAGTGTTGACTCACCATTTAACAGTGGAATTAGTAGGTTTACTGCAAATAAGTATGCAAAGAGCACAGAAATGAAGTGGTTCACTTTTGCAGGTATCAGCTTCAGCCATTCAGTGCAGAAAGGGAAACACTTTGGATCTCTTCATAGCATCTGTAGTGCTGTTATTGGTTCTGAAAGGGTTCTTGAAATATCATATTTTCAGTGCTATATCTCGCACTGTAACAACTGAGGATGCTCTTTATTCATTATATTTATGTCTGCCCTTTACCTTCATAGCAACCCTGTGAGGTAGGCTAGGCAGAGAGAAATAGTGACTAGCCTAAGGTGACTCAGTGAACTTAAATGGCTGAGTGGGGATATGAACCTGGGTCTCCCCAGTCATAGCCAACCACACCACCACACTGGTTATGTAACATTGTGGATGTGTACCAGTTATTCATAGAGCTGAAATAGGTAACCTCTTTCTTGTTACATTCCAGATTACTTTGGTCAAAAACATTCAGGCACTGCATTGTAACTATGGCAAGTGCCAGACTAGATATTTGCAAAGTAGGTTGAGGCCCACATGAAACTAGGCTAAGGTCTTCACCCATCCCTCTATATATCTTTCCTCTACAGAGGTTTCCCCACCTCTGCTAAGGAATAATATAAATACATAGGTTTTCTGTGCTTTTTTCTAGGCTGTGAGGCTGTGTTCTGAAAGAGTTTATTTCTGATGTTTTGCCTGCATCTGTGGCTGGCATCTTCAGGCTTACAGCCCAGAAAAAAACCACAGAAAACCTACGGATGCCAGCTGTGAAAGCTTTCGAATACACAATAGAAACACAGTTGGGGAAGAGGAAAAGTCTGTTCTAAGAAAACTCAGTTCAGTAATACTTGTAAATAAATTGTTGGTTCATCTTGGTGAATGAAGCAAACAAATGAGCTAAGAATTCAAAAGATCAGGGGCCAGACACAGTGCTTCTGCTTCCTAGCTCCTTGGAACCAGGTCCTGTTGAAATCAACATTGTTAGGACAGGGTGTTAATTTTGTGTTTCCACTGATGTATACTTTGAATGTCAGAAGGGAGTGGAATAGGAATTGGGAATTGCATGTGCTCCCTCTTTCTTCAACTTTATGAGTTGCAAGCTTTAAGGTGAGATACCCATGTTCTAAGTGGGAAGATACATATTCAGCCTCTGTTCCAAGAGAACATAGATCTACCCACCTTGGACATAAACTCAGAAGTGCAGAAAGAGGAAGCATGGTCTTCTGAAGAACATGAAGAAGTAGTCCTGAGATATTTATATATGTATCATTGGATCTTCCAGTGGTACCTGCATCTGTTGAGCATCAAACTAATAGGAGCAGAGTGCATAAATCCTACAGTGGAAAGAGCACTTCTATTACAATGGTGCCAATCTTTGGCTAGAGATGGAAAATTAGTGCAAGTGCCTTTACAGTGTTGATGATGAGGTAGTGGGAGGGGCAAATAATGTTCAACCACTCCATTTTGTGCAGACAGTTTTTCATCTTCGTGTCTTTAATTTTGGGAAGTGGGATCCTGGGGCTTTAGGGGTGTCCTTGGAGGGTTGGGTGCCACTCTGTCACAACCCCTGCCCTAGTAGGTCCCAAACATATCAGCTGTTTCCTAGACACTTCCATTGTTAATAAGCAAATGTGGCTGCTTGGCTCCATACACACAACATGACTGTCTCATGTTGGAAAGCTTGCTTACTCCCCATGGGTTGCTCTGATTCTGGCAATGTCTTGTTTGGCTGAAGCTTGTTTCTGTCTGTTTTCCCTAGGAACTTTGAATTTGATGGCTAGGGACGATGGGTGGTTTAGCTAACACAGCTGGAGAGTGCCAGGTTGGGGATGTTGGAGCTAGTAACCTTTGCATGCTTACACTCACCAGTAGTTAGAGTTCATGTCACTCAGAAGTTTAGGCATGTTTATTGTAACTTCCTGTTTGTTCGTTTGTTTTTTCACATCCACTCTCTTCCTGCATCATATAGCCTTCATTTGTTCTCTGGGATCATATCTGCTCTCACCTCTCTCCCTGCCTGCCCTCCATGAACCATGTGTAATAAAGAGCTATCTCTCTGAGTGAGATGCTCCAACTTTCCTGATACCATGTAGTACAGTACTCTTTTGTCAAGAAGATGAACCTGTGTTGGTTATGCACAAGTATTCATGAGTAGAACTACTTTTATATACCTTATGATGAAGACTAAGTTTGATTTTTTCCTCTACTAGATATTGTGTGTGGTAGAGTGACCTGGTGAACTGTTCAAACTTCTGCCTAATGCATCAGATGTTCTGCTTTAGAGATCCACTCTCTCATGTTTCCCAGTAGGGGAAAACTGCTGTGGATGGCTATCCCAGTACTACAGACCAGAGCACTCACTGCTAGCGATAATTCCTATATCAAAAGCAATGAAAGTGGAAGGGTATCCACCAACTGCTTCATTTGTGAGCTTGCAGCAATGTGGACCTTTGTGCTACAGTTTATTGATGATGATATGTACTCCTTTTCTTACCTGGAAGTTACTTCTTTATAGATTAAAAATACCATCTCTAAAATAGCCTCTTTCATTCAGCTGAGTAGGCAGAGAATAATACCCTTGGGTTGAGTTTCCAGCCCCTACTTCCCCGTTGGTCTGAAATGAGAGATTATCAAGGTGATGGAGGAATGAAGTTACAGGTGTGCTGCCTTTTCAGAAAAGCTTGTTGTTCAAGTATGACCTGCTGCTTGGCTCTGTTAGATCTTAAAACACACTCAGCTGAGATGCAGCCAGTTTTCACCAGGTAGCAGGATGTATGAAGAGCTGCGTAATGGGATCTCTTCCTGCTTGCACTTAGAATTCCTTGAGGCATGGCTCATTTCCAAAATGGCCCTGTGCTCCCACACAGTCAGTGACGCAGGCCCACAGTCCTCATTTGCATCAAGGTAATGAAGTTCTTGCTATTGTGACCTCAGAGTGTGGGGAAAAGGCCTTGTGGGGTACAAAAGATAATGAAAGAAACTTGTCCCTTGGCATGAATTGTGCATATTATGTGAGTCACTGGAAAAAAAACTATACAATTTCCTAGGTACTAGGGAGAAAATCTGTTTCTTCTTAGATCAAGAGGCTTATCTTGAAGAATGCAGAAACTGAAAACATTACCTTTTTGTACCATCCTCAGAATCCCTCTGGAAGAAAGTAAGAATTCTTTGGCTTGGTTAGACCAGAGGCCCAATGAGACCAGCAACCTGTCTTAAATAGGAGCCCGAGGAAGTCCTTTGGGAAGCTTATAAGCAAGGGATGGTGATGATGACATTGGCAGACAGAGAAATTGATATCTTGTTTTTGGTTTATGGTTATTTGGGAGCTTGTATTGTCTCTTTAACTTTTCCATTTGCAACCATTATGGTTACTGGACACAGGAAACTACCTGATATTAAGTCAAACTGTTGCTCCATTTAGTTCAGTGTTCTCTGTATCAGGAGTGGAAACATATGCAGCCCTCCTGATGTTATTGGACTGCAAGTCCCAGCAGTCCTAGCTAACACAAACCATGGTGAGGAATGCTGAGGATTTCAGGCTAACACTATCTGGAAGTCCTCATGATTCTCACCACTGTTCTATACTGATCTGCAGGATTTCCAGAGATTCAAGCAAAGGCCTTTTCAAGCTCTTTCTGAAGATACTAGAAATTGAACCTTGGGCCTTTTGCATGTGAAACATGCTCCAGTCCTCAGTTTCTAACACTGTGGTGTATTATGGGTTCCTTTTAGCTTTAGACCATCATAGTTCCTCAGGTGGCCTTCTGTATCATTAGCCATAGTATAAGGAACCTTCAGATTAAAATATGGTTCCTGCAGCACTCCTGTACAACTAGACTGTGTGCTGTGTACTGCAGGGATGGGGAAAAACTTTGGCTCTTTGAATTTTTGGACTGCAACTTCAAGAAACCCCAGCCAGCACGGCTAATGGAAAAGGTTTTGTGGGAGCTGCAGCCTAAAGCAGCTAGAGGTCCAAAAGCATCCCAACCCTTGAGCATAAGAAAAGATGAAGGAAAGGACAAGAGTTGGCTAGATAGCAAGTAGATGTTTCACTTCTGTGTGTTCCATTGCTGAGATGTTTCTCTGCCAAGACACTTCGTATATGGGGCATATTCTTACATCATCATCATTATCATTATTGTTATTATAATTTTTATTTATATCCCGCCTTTCTCCCAATATAGGCAGCTAACAATGAGTCTAAAACAGTACACAATCATTACAAATATAAAGATAAATATGAAATTTAAAAACAGATTAAACAATTTACAGGGTTAAAACATTAAAATATTAAAATGAAATAAAACTATATACAGCTTAAGAACTAAACTACACAGCATGTACAAGCCCAGCCCCCATCAGATTGTGAATGCCTGATGGCACAAGAATGTTTTTACTTGTTGCCAAAAGGAGAGCAGAGACGATGCCATCCTGGCCTCTAGGGAGGGAGCTCCAAAGTCTGGGAGCAGCCAGCGAGAAGGCCCTCTCCCTCCTTCCCACCAAAGGAGCCTGAGAGGGTGGTGGGACAGAGAGAAGGGCCTCTCCAGATGATCTAAGAGCTCTAATGGGCTCATAAAGGGAGATTGTGAGAGATCCTTTCAAACATGTAACTCACAAGAAGGTGTGTGCACCACTTCTGTGAAATTTCTACTACAGTCCCTTGTGTTTCTGAGAGGTACCTGTCTCTTCAGCAGAGCAGGCAAGTGGCTGCAGTAAGAATTTGAAAGAAACACATACTCCTCATTGTTTTTGTTTTGTTTTTGTCTAGTCTCTTTCAGAAAGAGTTAGGAAGCCGGGTTTTAGTAGTATACGTGGCAGAGGCTACAGATGAATCGAGACACACTTCCAGAGAAGTTGAAGTTGCACAGTTTACCAAAGTCAAATATTCCATTTCTGAAGACAGGAAAGTGAACTCTCATTTGCCTGAAGAGTGTGTTTGCATCAGTACTTTCTGAAAGTTTTATCCTGGTTGTGCACACTGCAGCAAAATGTACTTGTTAATTTTTTAATGTAAACCACAACTATTGACTATGAGAGCTTTTCATTTTAGTTGCTTGATATCAGGATTTTCTAGCCATACGCTCAGCTGTACACGTGTTATGGAATTTTCATAGGTACAGTTATACCTCAGTTAACAAAGCAGATGTGTTCTTGGACATTACTTCTTTAACAGAAACTTTGGTACCAGAGGTAGGAATGACATGGAAAGAACAGGGATAGATTCCTACTCCACAAAAAAGAAAAGCAATTCAATATGTTTCAGCAAACTTTTTGTTCAAAACAAAGCAATATTCAAATCGAAATGAAATAATCCAGTTAAGTAAGTCTTACATAAGTAAACAAAACATTTTGAACCCTCTAGAGACCACCTGAAGGTTTCTTCCAAAATGTATCCAGGGATGATCTTTTCTTTCACCAGCCTGATATATCAGTTATGCTGACGTATAACTCTATAGTGTGTTCATTTTTACTCAGTTCCATTTCAAGTTGAGAAAAATCTGATTCAGTATAATTAGTTGAACATTCACTAAAGGATTGACTGCAGTACAACGCATAGGCAATTGTGGATAAAAGGTACATCTCTCTGTGTGTCTGTGTCCATGCATCTGTGGTGTGGAAAAATTTCCATGGGAAAATATAACATCGGACTGCCCCCCCCCCATTTCTCTGGGTCTGTGTGGTGTTGGTAAGAAGGATTTCAGTAGAGAAGGGGCAGATTGTACTATCTTGATTGACTTGTAGGTTGTGTGTGTGTGTGTGTATGAAAGTGAGTCAGTATGAACATTTGCTTATAAACATAGTATATGAATGGTATCTGCAAATAGTGCAAATGGGCATCTGTTCAATAGAGTGGAGAGAAACCAAGAAAATATCACATTCACACCTATGTGTGTACATAGCTCCCTGTAGGTCTCAACTTGTGTATAGTTGTCCCTTCACATTCGCTGGGGTTTGCTTCCAGGACCCCCCGTGGATACCAAAATCCGTGAATACTCAAGTCCCATTATAAGCAATGGCATAGCAAAATGGTATGCCTTATATAAGATGGCAAAATCAAGGCTTGCTTTTGGATTATTATTTTTTAAAGAATATATTCAAGCCATGAATATGTGAATCTATGAATACCAAATCCGTCGATACGGAGGGACAACTGTATAATAAACAACAGAAAATTTAATTACAAAGAACATCTCTCTCTCTCTCTCTCTGGCTTTTCTTCGTAAACGAAGATTCAGGAAGGACTCATCCCACGCTTTCTGCAAGCGCGCTGATGACTAAAAAGGCCAATCCGAGATAAACAAGTCCGGTTGCAAACAGCACAGCAGAAGGTCTCCTTGGGTGATGTTTTTGGGTTGTGATTCTTTCTGCGTTGTCGTTTCTCTTCAAGACTTGTTCGTCGTGAGTTCTCAAATAAGGCTGCAGCATTGTGGATAGTGCGTCTCCATGACTTCACAAAAGAGTCTGGAGCAATAAACACCTGAGGCAAAGCACAAAAATCAGTGTGTATAGAGCCATTGTACTGTCTATCCTCCTTTATGGATCTGAAACATGGGTCACCTATCGCCACCACCTACAACTCCTCGAGCGCTTTCATCAGCGCTGTCTACGCACAAAGAACATAATGTGTTAAGTATTGCTAGGTCACCCTTGTACCAGTAATGTACTAGTAACTTCTTTTCTCTGTTCTTAGGGGTTGATTTTAAAATGAAGACTATTGATGTAGATGGAATTAAAGTCCGAATACAGATCTGGTAAGTGATTTAGGTAGTGTGACACAGATCCTCAGGAGGAAGGCTGAACTTAGCTGGGAGACCAGATGAGGGTTCTTTGCTATATTTTGCTGAGTTCCTCTCAAAATGCCAAGAATCTATACAATGGGAGGACTGTGACTTAATTTACGTGCTACTTGTAAAGTTAAATGACATACAAATTCTAAAGAATTCTGCAGATCCAGTGTTTTGCAAGACAGAAAGGAAATCAAAAGAAAGTGGGAATGTCACTTTTTTTCTTGGGATTTTTTTGGAGGGAACTACAGCACCCCAAATCTCCCAGCCAAAATACCCACTGGGAGTTATTGTCAATAATAATAATAATAATAATAATTATTATTATTATTATTATTTTTCAAGTCCTGGAGTAGTCTAACCTTTCTATAGGTACCTGTACAGGAATTGTAGTTATTTTTCTAAATGTGAGTGAGAGCATCTGTGTTTAACATTATTCTAGGAACCATTCTAGACCATTTGTTTTATAAAGACATTTTCCTCCCTTAGGTAACAGAAATGGAAGTGACATTGATTTTGAATTAGGGATTGCCATCTGGGTTTAAACAAGAGTTGTATACACTCCAGCATTTGTGGAGGAGGGTGTGCAGGTCTGAAAATCTGTCACTCTCAGTTTGGTACTCAGAATCCCACTGGCATTCTCAACCCATCTCTATTTCCTGGGTTGCATGGTTTCCCCCCCTTTCAGCATGGACATTCGTGTCTATTTCCCACTAAAAGTATTATTTTTCAATGCATTTTAACCAGTTATCCCATTGACTAGTGTATGTCTGTGTGCATTTTTTTCCAAAGCTATGTGTTCTTGACATGCACATTTTTCAAATATATGCTTGATTTTGTGAGCATTTTTCTGCACTGAAGTGCTTTACAAGCCTCAGAAATGTACAGAATTCCAAGACAAGATTGCACTTTATCCCACTGCCAGTCTCAGGAAGTGTGAAATACTTCTTTTCACACCATACATGAACAGCAAGGCATCAGTTTTTCTTTAAATTATGTCTCTGAAGGTAGCCTACTACCCTTCCTAGGGATGGAAAATAATTTTTTGGATTTGCATTTCTCTACAAAACATCCATTTTTTTTTTCTGATTAGGACCTAGAAATAGGAAGTTTCTCAGCAGTAGATTTAAATCTGTCCAGCAGGGGGCATGCAAATCACATCCAGCTCCAAAGCTGAGGTGTTCTGTGTTCTTGGGTGCATCTGCAGGGAAATCACCTTGCGACAGTATTAGCGATGACCATTTGTGGGCGAAGAGCAAGTCAGTAAAATGGACTGTAAAAGCAAGAAGATACGTGTGCTATATGATTACTTCATTGTGGTTTATTACAAATCAGGTTAAGTACTTCTGGATTCTGTTGCCTCCTGACACTGCACCAATCCTAGGGTTAATGTTGAGAAATGTGGGGTACAAAATTGGTGCACTTGTGGTGCAGACTATGATTGGTCTGCTTCAGACTATGATTGGTCACTCTAGCCAAGATCCTATGCTGGAGCGTAGTTCTTCCTGCGTGGTTCCATGTTTTCCCCCATACCAGCAGCTGCCAAGGCCCTGTAGGGGTTTCTGATAGTGTTTACCGGTGAGTAGAGGAGAAAGCGGTGAGGCAATTTAGACCATCAGTAGCAGCTGAATTCAGCTTGCGGTGTGGGGTGGGGGGAATTAGGGTACACTCATGGATGGAGTGTATTTTCCTTTTCTTTCCCCCAGAAGGATACGGTAGTCATATTTTCATGGTCTGAATTGCCTCCCTCTTCTTTCCCATTCCCACTGGTAAGTAGTAGCAGCCCCTCTTTGGGGGTTTGACAGCTTCCTGGAGAGGTTTTCAGACAGAGTGCAAGGGCAAGAGAACAGCCTCTTGTGCTTCATCCGAAAAGGGACATGTGTGAATGTAAGCTGCACTTACACAAATGCATGTCACTGATGGGATGTCAGGGTCCATGTAATCCAGGGGGAGACAGAGCAGTGAGATCCATTCCATCCACACACATTGCTATTAGACTCTTCTGTCTGAGAGTATTTCCACTTGTGCTAATTATTCAAAGAACTACTACTCAGAACTACTCGGGATCAAACCTCTGGTTTGGTACTAACTTGGGAACTAACTAGTACTTCACTAATTTTCTTCTTCCCTTCCCTTCCTTCTTATGTGTCATATTTTTTAGATAGTAAGCCTGAAGCTCCTCTTGAAGGATAAATATTTTGACACTTCTCCATGTGAGTGCTCCCCACATCTGCTACAATTAGGATGGCTCTATAGATAGCAGTTCCATTGTATGGTCTTCAGTATGGTCCCAGTGCCAAAGCTGCTAAAAAAACTCTCCAGCTAGACAGAAGATGAGGAAGAAAAGGGGGCTGGGCGGGTGTAAAAAGTTTTTGTACAAAGGAGCTTCTTTGTCAGAGGCTTTGTTAACTGAGGTATACCTGTAATTGTGTGGTGTGCATAGTCTGGAACAGCTGGGGATTTCCCCCCATGGATGGAGGTTGGAGGCGGAGCCAATACCCAGGAAAGGAGTCCCTCCCCACGCTGCTGGAAAAAGGAGAATACACTTATAATACAACCCTAGGCATACTTATTCAGAAGTGAGTTGCATTTACTTCTTAGTTACTATGCAGAAAATTGCAACCCTATTCTGTAGTCAGGGTTGTGTGTATTTGGCTCTTTGGTGCAGACTTTTGGTATATCCTCTGCTGTTTTTATTTGTTGTTGTTTCATTTTATTCCCACCTCCTTAATTTAAAAGTAGGATTTTGGCCATCGTGATTTGTAAATTAAAAGTGGGAAGTAGGTGACCAGAGTCTTCTGAAGACTTAAAAACTGTAGCTATATAAAGCATAGAGATTTGCTCAGTTCTGAGCACAGAAATTTATATTTTCTTCTTGCAGAGTAGACAGAGTGATGGTGCTGATGCAGAATTCACACAAGACAGCATGCCTTCCAGTCTGCTACTTTCTGTTTCCTACCCAGGTTCGTAGCTATTGTGGGGAGGGCAAAATGAGGACATTCTGCCTCCCCAAATGAAATTTTCCTTCAGTCCCCAAATTTCTAGCATTCCACAGAGTGAGACATTGAAAATTGTTCACACCTAGAACTCTTTTTTATTTGCTGTATTCGCATCCCCTTGGTAACTTTGCATGGCCCTTTCTTTAGGAGCCTCAGCTGTATTTCTAAATATCCAACTGAGTTTTTAGGTAATTGGAATGCTAGAAATTTGGGAGAAATTTGAAGGAAAATTTCAGAAGGGACAGAATTCTTCTGGGGCAGGCAGTGCCCTCATTTTGCCCCCACTCCATAGCTGATCCTCCCACTCTGAACTGGGCTTTCAAAATTCCAAATAATACTCCAGATTATTTCTAAGCTTGTTGAGCGAACAGCTTCCTGTTCCTGAAAGCTGCCATAGAACCATGTCATATATTAGAGGCAGAGAATCTTCTGCTCTCCCAGTGTTTTGAATTATAGTTCTCACCTTACCTTGCCAGTGACCATGTAGACTGCTGCTTTTAGGAGTAAAATTCCAAAATATGTGGAAGGCCAAAGTTTCCCCCACCTGCTATATAATACCCAAGTAGGGTTTTGAGACTCCTGTTCCTTTCAGTAGTTTTTAGACTGCTATTCCTGCAGTTGAAGATCCTGAATCTGGAACTGGAATCTGCTGTGCACAGATGGAAGTCTCTACTCACTGTAATGGTTTGTTCTCCTATTCCAGGGACACCGCAGGTCAGGAGCGATACCAGACCATCACCAAACAATACTACAGACGAGCGCAGGTAAAACTGTTCTTTCCTTGATGCCAAAAGAATTGGGGTGTGCGTGTCCTGTGAAGAATTCATTGCTAAACTACCAGAGGTGCTCCTATGTCAGTCAGTGTAATTTCTTGTTCTAGTGAAATCCAGGGAGATGACCTGGTGGATTGGGTCTGGGACTTTTTTCCTGAAGACCTTAAAGTCTTCTTTGAGGCCCAGAACATTAGGACTGGTGTGATAAGTGTCAGCCTTGGAGCGAAACAGGGGTCCTTAGGAATTGTCAGTAAGCTGACAAACAAACATCCAGAAGGATGGTGGCCATCTTTTTGTTGACTCCCATGGTAAAATAGCTTGGAGCCAACTGAGGGGCAACCAGGAAGTTCCTGAAGGAGAAGGGCTGTCCTAACTGTGAGGATCTATAGGTATTGATAACAGTTTTAGAATTGGAGTTTGAAAACCCAGAATCCTCCAGTCAACATGGCCAGCAGCTTTATTCTGTTTCAGTACAGAGATTGCTCTGCTTCCAGGGCCAAACCAACTAGTCCCATGTGGTTTAACAACAATTCACATTTTGATTTGCTCACAAGATCACGTGTTTCCAAAGTGGTCAGCATGCTGATCTAGAGGGCCAGCCATCCTCGGACTTGTTTGGTGAAATTCTTTCCTTTACAGATGAGAGTTTTGCCACATGGCAGCTGCCTATAAGCCAGGTTTGTGGCTTATCTGCTGCCTGCCTTTAGATACTCCAGGCCATGATGATAATGGGACTTAATGTCTTTGTGATATAATGTGATGAGGTACTTTTCTGACTTCTGGGTCCTACAACTCCCATCAGCACCAGCCAGCATGGTCTGATGGGTGCCCTAGGCAAAACATCTGGAGTGATTCAGGTTTGGGGACAGCTACTCTAAGTGAAGACTGGCACATTTGTTATTTAGCTGACCATTAAATAACACAGTGGCAGCTTGCTTTTTGGTAAACTCATAGACATGACTGTAACAAAATAAAGAGCCATTTCAATGTGGTAAAGGAAGGTTGGGTATCGTGCAGCCCTATGGATGTTGTCAGATAAGAACTTCCAGAATTTCTCACTGCTAGCTATGGCTTCTGGGTGTTTCAGTCCAGCAACATCTGGAGCACTATATGATCCCAACCCCTGTGAGAAGGTGAGATTTAAGACAGGCTTGTCATCTGTAGCTCATTCTATGTCCTGGACAGAACACATAGAGCTCCTCTCCGGTCTGCATATATCTACAACATGCTGCTTGGCTTTCTCTTGCTTCATTCAATTCAATTCAATCTTTATTACGGTCATCAGCAAAGATTGACTTGCTTCATTCTGTTTTCTTGACTTGGTTCTCTCCTTAGGGGATATTCTTAGTGTACGACATTAGCAGTGAGCGCTCCTACCAGCACATAATGAAATGGGCCAGTGATGTGGATGAGGTAAGTGGAGGAGGTTTCCTTGCTTCCTACTCCTGCCTGATTTGCTGGTGAATGTTTGATCAGGCTTAAGAAATGATGTTGCAAATTGGATGCATTGCTTCAGCTCAAAGGCATGCTGTTGTTTCTCAAGAAGCCTTGCTTGCATTGATGCATGTGCTTGTGTGTGGGCACAGATACACACACATGAAAATCATGCATGTGATTTCAGTGCTTGGTACCTTTGGACTATAAGATTAAAACAAACTCAGGAATCCCAAGGGCAGTCTGCTTATCTTTGGGATACACATGCATCCTTTTGAAGTGTCTCTCTGCTTCTAATAAAAGGACTTTTTTGCTATTATATTTTCTCACACATTTTTGAAGTACTAACTAAAAAATTATTCAGTGAGGAAGCAGAATGTCTAATAAATATCTGTCTGCTCATATCATGATAATACATGCCCTGGTTATATGGCTTTACCCTTGCATATACCCACAAGCTCTCTTTAGGCTGTTAGGGAGAGGGGGTGTAGATATTTCCTTTTACTCTTGCTCACAGTAGTTATTTATTTTTTTATTTCCCACCTTTTCTCCAGTGAGCTCAAGGCAGTATACATGTCTCTCCTCCCCATTTTTATATTCAACAACATTTTGAAGTAGGTCAGGCAGAGAGACAAGGAGAGTCTGTAAGTGACTGGCCCCATGCACCTAGTGAGTTTTATGTCTGTGGAGTGTAGAACCTGGATTGCTCAAATCCCAGTCCCACATTCTAACCACTGCATCACAGTGTTGTAATCTGTGGCTGTACACTAAAAGCGAAAGGAAGGTGAATGAGTCTGGGCTGAAAGAGATGATATGAACCAGGTCCAGAGGATCACCTCTGGTGACTCATGTGATTCCAAGCTGCATTTGGCTCATTTTCCCAAGGTCTGGTAGCTTTCAGTGGCTTTGGCTTCTTTCAATCTGTAGTAGCTTCATTTCCTAAAGATAGGCCTGAGTTGCTTCTAATAGCTCTGTAGGATCAAGAATTGTATTTGAAAGTGACCTTTTTTTTGCCAGTGGTAGGCTTGCAACAGTGAAAGAAACTGTTTCATGAAAATTCTCCACAGCAATGAGGTGTGTGGTCATCTTAGGTCTGAGTAATACCTTATGGCTGGCTCCCCTTTCAAGCACTGTCAAACTGTGTGGGTTGGGATGTGCTAGTGTTTCTTCTTTCTCTCTAGTATGCTCCAGAGGGTGTCCAGAAGATCCTCATTGGGAATAAAGCAGATGAGGAAGAGAAGAGGCAAGTAGGCAGAGAGCAAGGCCTCCAGGTAAATATCTCAGATTGGCACTAGTTGTCCTTTACCGAAGCTGAATTTGCACTACTAGGAAATGAGTTAGTAAATCTACTCAGCTGTATTATTTCAGATCGCAAGTGGGGCTCACATGGTTGCGTAGCTGTTCCATACCCAAAGCAGAGCAAACACGCACCTTCCCTGCACAGAGAAAACTGGTATGTTAGGAACCAGGCTTCCTATGTGGGGGGGAAGGTATTTATGTGTTGTTGTTTTTTAATGGAGGCATATTCAGTCATTGAGGTCACCATCACCACTTGAAAGTTGAAGCAGTATAGGTAGGAAATGTGTATAGATAGAATCCAGAACCAGCACAGAAAAGTTTTAGTTTATGACTTTATTGCCGTTTGATAAATCTGGATCTTAGATCTTGGCCATGCTAGTTGGGACATTCTGGCGGCTCTTAAGTACAAAGAAGTAACTTGCCCAAGCTCTAACCTCAGCCCACCAGCTTGCCAAACCAGCACTGATGAAAAGCAAGTTGTGGGATAAAGCCTGACCTCAAGGTTGCCCTTTACCACATTTGGACGCCCCAGTCATTATCTAGCCTGCCCTATATAAATTGCCTTCCTAAATGGACAGGGAGGAAAGGAAAAGCACTGGTAGACTGGAAGGAAGTGGAGCAATATCAGCATGGCATTTGCGTGTAAACTTGTTAGGACTTCTATCTTGCAGCTGGCTAAGGAATACGGCATGGATTTCTATGAAACAAGTGCCTGCACCAACCTGAACATCAAGGAGGTAAGAACCTTGGTTGGGTGAGTTTCCAGGTCACTAGACCGTTTTTGCAGAACAAATCTAAGAGGAGGAACAGAGGAGTGATTTTTCACTTGTACCATCCAGAAGGCATCCCAACCTTGGGAAGGAGAACCAGTTGATGTACAACATATGTTAATGAATAGAGAACATTCACAAAAGTTAAGCTGATAGGTTTTATTTATTATAGGCTGTATCTAGTTGTGGTTTGGGGCTATTGGAAAGTGCTTCTGATTTCACAGGATGGGGCACCCAGGCTTTGCCTACCCACAGCATTCCCCTGATCGAGAGGGTCTGCCCACCCTAAGGAGCAACTTTTCAAGGGTTACATTTGGTAGAGGACTAGTGAAAATTGCTTTGCACAAATGGAGAACGGCTTTCTGACAGTGCAAAACCACTACTGGAACTGTGATAGTGGTGTTTGCTACCAGTGTGTCATTGGTGCATAAGTAAAACCTGATTCAGCTATTAACTTCAATGGGAAATATTTAAGTACATGTGTAATTCCAGCATTGAAAGCATTTGGACTCAAAAAGTGTGTTAACATCTGATTAAAACTGTCTGCTGTCTTTCTGCCAGCAGGCTAAGACCTTTAATTTGGGCATGCCTTTGGCTGTTAAGTTACTGTGGCAGACAGATCTTTTAATGGGTGTGTTATGCTTTTATCTTGTTACAATGTTTAACGTGTTAAACTGTTGTAATGTAGTGCTTTTAATAGAAATGTTTAATTCTTTAAAAAACTTTTGCTCCAAATAGTATTTAGTTGTAGTTTGTTTTCATTTGATGTCAGTCACCTTGGGTCTCATGCCAGAGGAAAAGCAGGATATTAATTCTTTTATTTTATTATTTATTATTTTAGTTAGTTAATTAAAATAATAAAATAAATCTTGCAAAAAATGAAAAACTTAGTAACTAGCTGTAATTTAACCGGCTGATTATGTAGGCCATGGTCATGTCTTTGTTTTGTACCATCAGATGAAGATAATGACTGGAGTCCTATTGGGAAGATAAGAATGCGTAAGCACCTTAGTTATGGTGCTGTGCAGTGAATCCCATCCCAATCCACCCCAGTCCTCACTTACTGGGCAGCAGCTGCTGTAGTTGATGGAGATCTGTTCCCCTCTTGTGAGTGCTCTTCATTGCAATAGGCAGAATCAGGGTCCCTATTGCAATTCCCTTGTGCGGAGATCGCTCACATGAGGGGAGCTGGGAACATCAGTCAGCTGCTTCCCAATCATCAGGGGAACACACCCCTGTCAACTGCAGCAGCTGCTACCCAGTAAATACAAATTGGGGAACTTTCACGGTCCCTATTGATCCCCTAAACTAGGGGCTACATAGGGATCGTGAATACAAAACAGCCATAACTGTATAACTCTAGGTTACACATTTTTAACTGCCCAAGTGAA
Source organism: Gambelia wislizenii (assembly GCA_030847615.1). Taxonomy (NCBI): domain Eukaryota; kingdom Metazoa; phylum Chordata; class Lepidosauria; order Squamata; family Crotaphytidae; genus Gambelia; species Gambelia wislizenii. The sequence continues at coordinate 337,117,904 of JAUMIR010000001.1, read as the reverse complement.
TTCTGGCCACTATTTAAAAAAACAACATTGCTTAAATGCTCACAAAATGTGTGTTCTGGATGGTCCTGAGCAAATGGCTACAGGTCCTTTTGAAAGGAAACAGGTCCTACCAAAGATATGCTTCCCTGTAGCAAATTAAAATTGCCAGAAGGAAGCTAAACTAAACATTGGGAGAAGAAATCCCCAACACTTTCCACTAGAGCTCTGGGGTCTAAAACAGGGAGGCTCCCAGGCAAGTGAATATTCATGTTGTGGGCTAGTAACTTGTGTGTGGACTTATTTGCCATCTGATCTAAACCTAAGCATTAATGGTCAGTCAGACTGTAGGAATGATCACCGTCTCTTTTGCTCCCTTTTTCTTTCAGTCTTTCACTCGTCTGACAGAGCTGGTCTTGCAGGCCCACAAGAAGGAGCTGGATGGCCTCCGTGCATACACAGCTGATGAACTGAACTTGGTGGAGTTGGAGGAAGAAACAAGCAAGCCAGAGAGCACAGAGCATCCTCCCAAAACTTCCTGCTGGTGCTGAAGGCCTCCCAGTGTTCTTTCTTTTCCCCCCAACCCCAGTGCAGGTAGAAAGGCTGCCACCTAGAGAGGGCTGGTTTGCTGTGCTCCATCCCTCTGGTCATTGGTTGCCCACCTGCCCGCCATCTGCCCTGCTGGATCCTCTTTGGGTTTCCTGGTGTTTCTCCTTGATTGGTGATTTCTGTTGTCCCCAAACTCCCTGGATCCAAAACCTTTCAGATGGCTCACAATGTGCAGAATTTCACCCTGCCATCTTCATGGAAGGACTGTGGTTGGCAATCACAGATTAGGTCAGTCTTGCAGCCCTCTCAGACTCCAGGTGCTCTGCAGCCTGGCTTCTTCCACCAACAGGTGAGCCATTTGGTTCTATACCTGAATGGGGCTGGGCCCTTCCTCCAAAAACAGGGCACCTGTGGAGTGAGAAGGATCTGTGTTTCACTAACGGTTCTCTGGGCAGACCATTGGCTAACACACCTTCTAGAGCAGGCCTGTGTATGGCTTGTTACTCTCCCCGCCCGCCCCGCCCCAGCCCTATGTGCTTTGCCTTTGCCGTTCCTTTATCTTCTCCAGTGCCTGTGCAACGTGGTGCAGGATTCAACCAGGCCCTGACTGATCAGGGCTGAGGCTTTTACTGCCTTGGCAGTAGTGTCTTGTTCATAGCACCAGGTTGCCTGGAGATGATTGTCAAAACTCTCATCTAGACCTCTTACCAAAAATGGACTCTGATTCCAAAGGGTGAAGTGACCCTCTTTCTCTGCTCAAGTATAAGTTCTGAGAGCAACAGGAGTCTAGCCTGACTGGGAAAGGGGGTTGTATGGTGGTATTTGGGTTTTAAACTCAGATGTCCCTTACCAGTAACAGAGAAACTGTGTTTCCTTCCTCCTAGTCAGACTAGACTTGCCCTTTGAGAGGTCCATAAAGCCCTGTCTTGTACGGCAAGCAGGACAGGTCCTTGCTCATGATTGATTCAGAATTTTGTAGGGAGTCTTCCCTTGCCCCCATTAGGAATCTTTGGTGGTAGTGGTGTTGGGGCACTCCGAATACACCACTTAAGCCATCTATATCTATAGCAATGAAGACAGAAAACCACCCAATCTATGTGGCACATACTCAGATCTGACTTTGAGAGTCTCCTTGAAAAGATTTCCCAGCTATGCTCCCCCCGTCCCAGCTCTGACACAGAAGGAGACCTTGTAATCTGTGAGAAAGTGCTGAAGACCCCTTTTAGACTTTTTTTCCTGCAGGCTCAACCTGAAATCTGGTCCACCCTTCTGGGGATTTTCCCGCCATGTGCTACTAACATGACTCAGAACAAATGAAACCCGCATGCATGTTGCACAGGCATCCTCCTCTTGCCTGGCAACTGACTTACTTGATGGGGGAGGCCTAACATGCTCAGCGGCATGCCCTGGTATTCTAATCTCTCTTACGCATGCCTGCTCCAGAGTAGCTGCTTCCTGCGTGCCAACACCTTGGGGATGCCAAGACTACTCCTCCCCTGTCCCCCTGCCAAAACATGTCACAGTTTCCCGAACTAGACAGAACTGCCATAAGCCAGATACACTTTGGATGGGATGTGGTGGCTGTACAGAGAGCCTCCTGCCAAGCAGAGAGGTACCTTTAGGTAGGGGTCTCAGACCAGAGTCATTCAGTCCATGGTGCAACTGGTTGTTGTGGCATCAGCTTGTCTTGGTGGTGAGCTAGTCTTTCCTAGCCACAAGCTAATACCAGATGGATCTGTGTTCCTTTGTTCCTTCCTCCTCTTCCTCCTGTAAGTTGACTTTCCCTCCATGGAACAGATTAAACTGTAATACTCAAAAAAGGTGGGGAGGGGAATAGCATATCATGGAAGTAATGCCTTTGTCAATCAGTTGTTTTAATTAAAGTGTTTTGTCCCTGGGAACAAAAGGGTGCCTTGCAGTAAAGAAGAGGCACTGCTTCAAATGTGTGTCTTCTTTCTTTCTAATGCCAGTTTTACCTAGTTCCTTGAGCTGGGAGGGTGTGAACTAATATCAAGCCATGGAAATGTAGGGAAGCAGGGATGTTGTACCACAGAGCCCGCTGTTGACAGAAGGGTTTCTTGTGGGCATAGTCACCTGGAACTCCACAACTGGAGTCTCCCATTTCAGGGTCTGTAGAGAAGGTATGGCATGGTCATCCACAGGAAGCCACTTCCTGCCAGAGCTAATGTGATGCTAGTGACCTTGCAGGCACTAACTGCATAGCACATAGCCATTAACCTACTGTAGGGTTTGTGTAGAAGACCCAAAGTCTGCTAGGAGTGTGTTAATTGCAATGAAATTAGTGCTAGGAGGAGGTACTATGCCTGAAAAGAGGAGGCAGGCAGAAACTGAGGAAAACAGGGTGGACCAAAGCAAAAGCAAAAGGAATTATCTCTAGGATCTTTACATAGCCTGAATGCTGTTGGCTGATTTTGGGGGGACTTTGCTGGCTCTCGTCAATTTTGGTTGCTCTAGTGTATATGGGAGGGTGAAATGAAGGCCACTTCAGGGGGACTCTTTTGTCGAAGGCCAGATAGCTGCCTTTCCAACTCCCTACTGATTGAATTGTAGTGCACACAAGGCAAATAGTTTTTTGGGGGAGTGCAGATAACCAGTTCTGAACTCCCACTTCTTAACCAACACCAGAAAAGCTTGTGTAGTTTTAGTGCAGGTTGGGGAAGGGGAATTAAACACAAAACAACCCACACAGCTGGCCAGCTAGCTATCTGCAGAACAGTTGTGTGAATCTGTACCTTTGTGTCTCTTGCACACACTGTTGTTGTTTTTTAACTTAGTGGCTTGAACCACCCTCAAGAATATTAGTCTGAAAGGGATGCCACTCTGTCATGGGAGAGAGAAGAGGGCTCTGGAAATTGCCAAATCTTCCAGGACCCCAGGCTCTGCAAACCTGTACACCAAACATATAATAGTGTTGGTCCTTAGCAGACCTGTGGCTCAGTCCTTCCCCTGTAGCTCTTCCCTGCCTGTCACAGTCTAGCATCATGTTGGTGCTGCTTGCTCCACCTAGGGTCTAAGAAAATAGCTGTCTTTCCACCCATATACAGTAATAGAAGCTGAGCTGTTGCTGCTGCTGCCAACATACAAGGTTAACTCTAATGTATCTTCACAACACACATTGACAAGTGAGGGAGCAGGTGAGCCTCTTTGCCCGTCTGTGGCATGAACTGGAGTTCTTATTTGCCCTTGGATCCAGCCATGGCTCTTGATGGAGTATTGGCACTCAGCAAGCTATTGATGAAAGCTCAAGGATGTTTGGCAACTCTTGCACGGAGAGAGGATGCCCCCCCAATTCATGCCAGTTTTCTCTGTGGCATGTCAGGACAGAGTCCCCTTTGGAGGCCAGGAAGTGCACCTTAGATTTTAGGCCACTGCTTGGGAGGTGAAGTAAGGAGGATTCTGGGAACCACTTCAGTATTCTGAGGCTCTCTCTGTCCTGCAAGTCACAGGTCAAGGCAACTTTTCTGTCTTTAAGCAGAAACTGTTGCACATAACTTGTCATGGGATCCACCCAAACTTGCAACATCATGAATCCTCTACTGTGTCTGTAACTATTGTGAACTTTGCACTCTGACTGGGTTTCCTTGTATGACCTGTCATTGTAATTCATTATTTTAAACAAAGAAACAAACAAAAACTTTACAAAATAAAGATTCTCTCAAAGTGACTGGTGGGTGTTGTATTTCCTCATTGGGTGGCTAATTCATGTTGCTGAGAAAATCATTTGGATAGAGAGCAGGCAGGAACAGAAAGCTTATTGGACAAGCCCTTTCCAGTACTGTGGATTTTCTGGGAAAAAAGCAGAATTGGAAAATTTTCCAGTGCTCTAAATAATGTTATCTGATTTAGCACTTTGGTTTAAATGTTGTATTCAAACACATTCAAAGCTTTATGTAGTAATTATTGGAATATTTGCAATATTATGAAGAGAATAGCACATTTCCCTAATATTTAATTTTAAAAGACAGTGCTTGACTATGCTATTTTTAAAGGTCAAATATCTAAAGAGCACTATATCTGATGCAATTTAACTTTCTTTTGCTGAGGTATGACTGTAGTACCTTCTGCTTCACTAACTCACTGCACTAATCAGTTCCATTTCAAGTGAGAGAAGACTGATTCAGTACCCTGACTCATAGGCAAACCTCTGAACAAATCTTGCCAAGAAAACCTTGTGATAGGGTCTCCCTAGAGTCACCATAAGTTGAAAACAACTTTTTTAAAAATAAGTTTTATTATAAGGTCAGTAACCAGAGTTGAAAACAATGTGAAGGCACACAACAACAACAACAACAACAACAAACTATTAGTTGAACATTTTATTTCACTGGGCACAGGCAGATTACCACATTTTGTGCTGACTGTACTGTGACTGATTGAAAAGCAAGAGATTTTGTGAAATAGAAACAAGCTTAGCAGTGTATTCATTTGTTAGTCTGTTCTTTGAGCATTAAGGTCTGTAAATCCCTGTTTTCTTAGAAGAACTAGTAGTTCATCTCCTATATTGAGCCCATCTAACATGATTGATTGCAGTACAACAACTCAAACAACTATGGCGAGAAAGAGAGATACGGTGTGGAAATTTTTCCATGAGAAAATATAGGGTTAGAAAATTTTCCATCCCCACATTTCTGGCCCTTCCCAATGCACTAAAAAAACTGAAACTGAGGCTGTTTGTCGTTCAGAACAAATACAGAGTTGTGTTTCAATCGTACTACAAGTGGGTTTCCTTGTACAAGAAATAAGCCAACCAGACAAACCTGCTGGGAAACAAGCAGCTATCTGCGTGTTTCAAAGTAACAGTGTCCATGGGCTGGCAATTATTTCTTTACTTCCATAGGATTGGCAGAAAGTGACAGAGTGCCCAGATGTGGTAGGGAAGGTTGGTATAGTGAGGGGCACCGAATTCCCCTGCCCAAAATACCATTTGAACACTGTAAACAGCACGAGACACCTCCTGTACTTTCCACCCATTTACTTAGAAGCGAAAGTGGCCATCAAATGTTACTGGACTGCCACTCCCATCAGCACCAGCCAACATGGTTAGGGAGGGGTGATGGGAATTAGTCAAGAAACATCTGGAGGTGGACCTGAAGTTCCCTACCTCTGGTTTGGGTCTGCTGCAGAGTAAACAATGTGTTGAACTTTATGCACTTCAGATAATCCCTAGGGTGCCAGTAACATGGCAATTTTTGTCACGGGGCGTACCGGGACTTCCTGATCCCGTATTCGTCCCGTGCTGTTTAAATGATTTTTGTCCCTCTTAAGGAAATTCCGGAAGATCCCGTGATTCATATTTACACGGCATCAGGTCCCGTATTTTTTCATTTATCCCGCACTCATATCCCGTGCTTTTGCTGTTTACCCATGTACCGGGATTTATTTATTTATTGGCTGTCAATCAAGGATGCGATTACTCATGTTTTTACAACCTCAGTGACGTACTTCCTTTAGAGTTCCGTGCCACAAGCAATGCTATTGGCTGGCTCAAATGTTTGTTCAGGCTTCTGGTTGGGAATGAGGGGGTTAATGAGTGTTGCTTTTGGGATGAGGCACTGAGGGGATCGGGGAAGGAATCAGGGGAGGCAGGAACAATCAGTGGCTAAACCCTGTGCTTTCCTTTAGAAATGGAAGAACACCATGTAAAGCCAGCTAAACTGGTGTGTGGGGGGAGTGAGTGAGCGATCAGTTGTTGCTGGGGAGTGTGTGAGAGATGAAAAGCCGAGCAGACTGGAGCCCATGCAGCCCAAGCCAGTACAAGCCGAGTGCTTGCGATTGCCCTGTCTCTTTAAAATGTTAACCCTTTAAGCAGAGGCAGCTGGGGAGTGAAGGTTTCAAGCCAGTGACACACAAGGCATTTTGAAAGACCCAGACGCTGGCATTTTTTACTGTGCCTTGTGGGCAGGGGATGAATGGGCGACCCTCCGCCCACAATCTCTGTAACATGCAGTTGAGGAACAGGTTAAAGCTGAAGGGTTTGCAGTGTAGAAATCCATTGAACAGGGTGATTTAGTACATGCACACACACACAAACCTTGGTGCAGCTGGAAGGGATGCCTTTGTTGTCAGCTGGTGAGGCTGAATCTGTTGAACGGGTGACTCACCCCTCCTTTTCTGGTCGCTGATCTCTGAGCCCACCCCCAGTTACCATTTCCGGTCATCACCTAGTATCGAGATAGCTTGTCCCGGGCTGTTTACATTTCCGATTTTCCGAATCCTCCCGTGACTTTTTTAAAAACTGGCACAAACCGCGGGACTGGAAGTCCCGCAGATTGTGGGATAAAAGGTGGCCCCCTTCCGAAAATCACGTGCCCAACCCGATGTATGTGTAAACAACCAGGGTTTGACACGAATTTTTCCCACTACATTTTCATCGTGTAAACAGCACCCAGGATTCTACAAACGAGTCTAGGGCTGATGCCACACTGCAGAAATAATCCAGTTTGATACTACTTTAACTGCCATGGCTTGATGCTATGAAATTCTGGGATTTGTAGTTTTGTGATTTATTTGCCTTCTGTCAGAGCTCTGGTGCCACAACAAACTACAAATCCCAAGATTCCATAGGATGAAGTTAAAGTGGTGTCAAACTCTATTTCTACAGCCTAGGGAAGCAGGAGATGTTAGTAAAGTGGATTCTGCTTCATGTCTCTTGTGTCATGAGGCATGGATGACTAACTAGAACCCAGTACCCATCACTGCCTAGACTTTGAAGGAGAATGAGATCCATATGCAATACTCATCTACTCTATATCTCATGTTCTGAACACATTAGATCAGTTTTTACTCTTAAGTGTCCACGAGGTGGCAATTATTTCTTTGCCTCGTGAATGACAAATTGCCATGCAGAAATGCCTTTGTGTCTTTTAAGTGCTCTAGATTTCTAGTCACTGAAGAAAATTATGAGTTGACTCTAGGAAATAGGATAGCTGGAGCCTGTTCTGCTGGGTGACCTCTTCAGTACACTAGATGTAAGTTGCTCTGTCTGCAACACAAAGACCTCTGCTCACACTGAGACCTATCAGCAATTAATTGCTGACTTAGCTCCTTGGAGTCATCCAAAATTTGAGGGGCTCTTGTGTTCCTGGAAGGCACTGGAGAGGTTTGCATTAAGGCAAGCCCCTCACTCAATTTTCTTTCTTCCTTTTAGAAAATGATCTACAATTACTGTGCTCTGGTTACATGCTCTACCTTCCTCTGCTTGAGCTCACTGGGAATCTGATCCAGCTGTTAATAATTCAGTGAGATCCTTGAGCCAGGAGAAGCAGAACTCTCATTAGAGGTTTTCATTATCTGATCAGTTTGGACAAAAAGCACACTGCAGCACTGGGAGATTTTTTTTTCTCTTTCCGTTACCAAATATTATGCTACGAGCAGAAATTTCCAGTCAATTAAAAATAGATTGTTAAGGATCTCTGCATCTATTCTGTGTTGACACAAAGACATATCAATATGAATTGCTGCTGGAGTGTAACATAAGAAGATGGCAATACACTGGAATTGTTGGCCTTGCACAAAAGGAAAGGCTGCTATGCAAAGAGATGTATGTATGTCCAGTATGCTACAGAACAGGTAGCTCATACAAAAACACAGGATTATTACTTTTAATAGCTGTATTTATCATAGGGTGATGTGCGAGACCTCCCCGCCCCATACTCACATGTAGTTCAGTAATGCCCCCAACAGCATCTGGTAAGTTAGCAGGGAACCTGGATTGGTTTACCTTGCTTCATTCTTCTAATATTTCTTTCTGGCAAGATAGCAGGCACCAATGATGAAGGATATCACATTCTTAGGCAAACCAACAGTCACTCTGGTAAGCCCATTCTCTCCCTACTGAGACACTAAGGATGATGAAGAACCTGAGTTTCACACACAACACAAATACAACAGCAGCAGGTTCTTTGTGAACTTTTACAGCAAAAGGAGCCATTGCTGTTGACAGCTGATTGGTATCCTTTAAAACAGGAGATTGGGACACAGACAGGGGCTTAAGTCCATTGACCTGTCAATCCACCTAAAGATTAATTACCTTTCTGTGTTGATATTAAAATTAAAAGCTGTGATGGATCTGGGCATGGTTCTCCCTACTGGTGTTCCCTTTCTTTTAAAGAGTCCTCCCCCACATAAAAAATAAAATACTGATAAACAATCACCAGTCAGAAGGAATATCCTGACATGCTCTTGTCCAAGAGTGGCCAATTGTCTGGTGGGCAAAGGCCACTTTCCCTCCCAGGGGTGTCCATGCTGGTTTTGACTTCATGTAACTTCCTCCTGTTTTGGTGTTCAGCTGCAAAAAGGTAGGTTTTTGTTTTAAGTTTTGGGCATTTGGGGAGGCTGAGGGGGCCAGGGGGGGACTCAAACTACCATATTTCTTGTGGCAGTTTGGGCATCTTTGTGCCAGTTTCTGTAGGGTTAGAGAGATTTAATTGGTCTCCACCCCCTGCTCTAGTCTTTCCAGCTGGAGAGCCAAGGTGGAAAACTTTTTGTGGGGGAGGGCCAAGTCCCAATTTCAATGTGGATACGGTTGGGCAAAACCAAAGCAAAGCATGCAGGGCCTGATATGATTCCTATCAAATAGACTATTTTCCTGCTAAGCAGACAAGGAGCTCCTGAATTCTAGCTATGTCCATGGATGACAAAGCCTCAGTGCAAGCAGATAGAGCTAGGCAGATTTGGGAGTGGGGGCGAGGAAGAGAATTTAGATTTTCTTGTCTGAAATTCCAGAAGACAGAACTTTTTTAAAAAAACGAACCTTGTGAAAATCCTGAGGTTGTAAGTGATAGCTTTTCAATAGTATGGTGCTTCACATGGGGATGAATTTAGTGAGATTTAAAAAAAAAAACATAGAAAAGTATCTGAATGTTTAAAAAAATACTGGGGACAGGGAGAAAAAACAACTAAGGCAGGCAACAGTACCCCTCTTTTTCACACCCTTTCAAATAAAACCAGCAAATGCAATTTAATTACTTCCATGCTGAACAAGTCTTGAAGAGAAACGACAACGCAGAAAGAATCACAACCCAGAAAAATCACCCAAGGAGACCTTCTGCTGTGCTTTCTGCAACCGGACTTGTTTATCTTGGATTGGCCTTTTTTAGCCATCAGCGCACTTGCAGAAAGCGCAGGATGAGCCTTTCCTGAATCTTCGTTCGCGAAGAAAAGTCAGAGAAAGAGACATACCGAAGCAGTCATGACCTTCAGAGTACATGCAGAGTTCACTGCAGAAAGGCTAGTCTGACATAGTCTCTGGTTAGATTATTAGGCAGACTGAAAGGAAGACAATAAGGAGTGAGCAACTCACTTTTATGGAATAATAGTTCAGTCAGAACTGCCCCCATCTATGGTATCAATCAGCTGCAGGAAGGCCAACAAATGTCACCTATCAGACCCTTTTCATAGACATCTTCAATAGACTTGTCTCACAAGTACACCTCAAAAGAAGTAACTCAGGAACATACTTGTTTCTGCCAGGCTCTGTAAGCTGATGAAGTACCATTAGATATCCATCACTGCAGCCTTCTGTCATTCCAATTCCAGTCTACACTGCCACAGCAACTGCCTTCCTCCGAGTTCCCCAGAGCTGGGATGCTACCATTCATTCCATTTTCTTAAGCAGCTTCTTCTACAGCTGTAACTGCCCAGTAGTCCTCATTCACTCACCAAGCAGCTGACAGTGGGTGAACTGCACTTAGCCTTTCAACCATCAGCCTAAATGCTTGTGTCGTCTCAAATATGTTAGTCTTTGGCGTATAACAAGTCTTTTGTTTTAACAGATTTTAAAAAGCTTATTTTGAAATGCACCTTGCTTTCCCCCCCTAACTTGGGGCTCATCTATATGAGCAATAAAATACGGATTGATGCACACTAATGCCAATTTGTAGCTGCTTTTGTCTCCATGGTTTTATTTTCAAGATTGCAGGCATGCAAAGCCATATACATTTGCTGTTCAAATGGGCATGCCTGCGAATCAAGATGGTGGATGTGAGTGAATTATTCTCATTTTTATTATCACCAGTTGCAGCCACCAGTTTTTTTTAAAGCAAATCCAAGGTGTGGAAGTGTGATCTTCCACTTAAATAAGCAGGGGGGATAAAGAAAGAAAGGGCTGTTTTGTCACCTCAGCAAACAATCCCTACAGTAAGAATCCAACATGGCAGTTCCAGGCGCTTGCCTTGCCAGCAAGCTCCACCCCCTGCACACATCTGACCAATCAGCTTTCTACTTTCACTCTTACTGGAAATGCGCAGCAAAGCAAATCAGTTGCCCCAACGAGCGGGAATGTGCATTTCTTTCTGACTTAAAAAAAAATACAGGGATAGCTGCAAAGGCTTTCCCCGCAGAGTATTTGGAGTTTTTGCCCCCCTCCTTCCAAATATGGCGAAATGATGCAGGATCCCATTGGGACAAAAGGTATTTTCCTTGAATTCTATGAGTATTTTTGCCATATAGACAAGGCCTTGGTTACAGAGCCCCTGCAGCTTCCCTCATTATTCCCCTCCTACTGGAGGTTGGACCTCATCATGGCTAAATTGTCCCCGAACATGGCTAATCTAAACAAAGATACTGTGTTGCATCCAAATAATTCTCAGAGGCTTTTCAGCCAAAAAAGTCTTCCTACACTTCCTTTCCCATTTATTTTTACCTTGAATAATTTGTTCAACCATTTGTATTTTTGATTCCTCATTAAATGACCAAAATATTCTAGTTTTCTGCATTTTATTTTTTCTCGTTCTTTATACATTCTCTTTTTGTTGGCAACCATCTCAGTCCAAGAAATTCTCAACATCCTGTGATAAATCCACATTATCTTTTTCTTTTTTTTAATGGTAGCTGGTAATGCTGTACAGTAGAACCAAGAATACACAAAACTGTACAATAGGCATTCTCAAGACAAATGTTAAAGGTTATGTTGAACATTACATTTTTATTATTTATGTAAGGTATTATATATGGTTTCCCAGCTCATGGGGCTCCCAATGCAATGCACAACAAACAAAAGCAATTAAAATAGTATGAAGATTAAAAAAAAAAATCCAATCCCAGTCCTAAGGAAATCTCACCTCAGAACCACCTGGCTGTCTACCATTGCAAGGGTGACTTAAACCCACCAATCCCTATCTTCCAGCCATTAATGTAATCAGTTAAGATTCAATTTCCTTTGTTTACCTGGTGGGGAAACCATTCAGGCTTTGTCCTAGCCAGAGTACCTCTTCAGGATACAAAGCAGGGTATAAATATTAGTCCCCCAACAATAGAAAGGTGTGCCACTGTGGATGAACCTGGCCACTCTTTTTCTCAGTGCTCCTCCAGATCAGAACCTTCAGTGACTTCTGCCTCAGTACTTCACTACTCAAAACTCTGATCTTCAAGACTGGTAACTATCACCTTATTTTCCCAAATCTCTCCCTCTATCCAACCTTTCTGCCTTACTCCCCAATAGCCTTATGAACATGCATTGCACATGTGAGTGCTTTTTGTGTCATTTCTAATAAAAATAATTTATTTTTTAAACTGGAGTTCTCTGTAGTTAGTATAGGTGAAAAGATCCCCGCAGTTACCCTCCTCTCGCAGGAATACTGTTTGAGCTAATAATTCCTCCATCTAGCAATAGCAATAGCACTTACATTTCTATATTGCTTTCTAGAGCTAAGCACTCTCTAAGCAGTTTACAGTGTGTTAGCTAATTGCCCCCAACAAGCTGGGTACTCAATTTACTGACCTATGGAAGACTGAGTCAACCTTGGAGCCTTCTGGGATAGAACTCACAACATTGTGGCTGCAGTACTGGCATTTAAACCACTGTGCCACCCGGGCTCCTTAGATATCGAGATTTTGATATCATGGGTGGGTCTCTAAAGCAGCTCCCACCTCTTAGCTTAACACCACTATACTTCCAATTCTTGCCCTGCTCTCCCAATTTAAACTGTGATCCTCAATGTGATTACTAGGAAGGAAAGGTCTATTGAACCCAAGAGGAGTTACTTCTGAGTAAACATGCATCAGATCATGCTGACACACTGAGTAAGTAGCTTCATTTTAAGCAGCATGAATTATTGAGAGTTGGCTGCATGATCACAATGGCATGGATATCAGTCCTGAGTTGCAGGATTGCAATGGAACACACCCTGGCCTGACCTACGGCTTTGTTCTGAATGAGTAAAGAGCTGGATCAGTAACAGGGGGCACGGCTCCTCTTTCGGCTCATCACACTAGGAAAAGGCCTTTGTGTGCAACCAATCACAGGTGCACCTAGAGAAGCATTTTAAGCAAGCAGCTGTGCCTGCCTGGTGCTCACTACGGCTGTGCTGTTGTCGTTCTTGGTCCTTGCAGCCATGATGACACCCATAGCCAAATCCTTTTATGATCTCAATGCCACTGACCTCCAAGGGGAGAAAGTGGACTTCAACAATTTCAGGGGGAGAGTGGTCCTGATTGAGAATGTGGCCTCCCTCTGAGGCACAACGGTGAGGGACTACACCCAGATGAACCAGCTGCAGGGCAAATATCCTCGGCGGCTGGTTGTCCTGGGTTTCCCTTGCAACCAGTTTGGCTATCAGGTAAGTAAGTGCCTTTGCTCCCTTCTCCCTGCATTGCTTGTCTGGGGAAGAAATGGCTCCTTCCTCAGCAGGATCAGTCCTTCTTTCAACTCTGCTGTGAGCCTTTTGAGCCCACTAGTTTGGGAGTTACGGATTGGAGCCCTGTTGGTGGGACTCGTTTCTGAGTTGATATGTATAGGAGGATCTGGTTGCATGTGTATTCTACAGGTGACATATCAAGATTTATCGTCTTTTGGGGGGTTTGCTCATCTGAAAGTCTGGTGGTGACTAAATCCTAGAGTGTGGTATCCAAAGAGATTCTCACTCCCCCTCCCCAAAAAACCAAAGTACCACTGAAAGAAATTACAAATATAGTGTTCAGCAATCATACAGTTTGTTAAAACAATCCTTGTTCTGGCTCTAAATGTGAAAGGTGTACTTGTAATTTATCACATATTTATTGAAGGCATTTGTCCTTCACTTCTCAGTCCCCCAGGGCCTCCAAAGGTTCACTGTTACACATATGCACCTTTCTTGTTTTTGAAGAGAGTGACATTGTATAAAAGGAACTAAAATGTTATTTAAAATGTGGGTTATAGCAGGACCCCCGTATCCACTGGGGATTGGTTCTGGGGGTGTGTGGATACTGAAAACTGTGGATAATAGCGAACACAATTGAAAATAATGGGATTTCCAGTTTAAAATGCCATAGAGTTGCCTTGGAGGACCTAGGTAATGGCTAGAGGACACATTTTCTAGGAAGACTCTATGGTAAGTGTGCTGCCTTGTGTCTCGTGGATAATTGAATCAGTGGATACGGGGTTCCTACTGTATTCATTTAGATAAACAGATTAACTAGAGTCCTATAGAAAGAACACCCTTCAGCACTGGAGTCTTTGGAGATGAATAATAATAATAATAATCCTCATCTTTATAATCTATTCTGCTTTTGGTTAACTAGAGTCCTCTAGAAAGCACACCCTTCAGCACTGGAGTCTTTGGAGATGAATAATAATAATAATCCTCATCTTTATAATCTATTCCGCTTTTGGTTAACTAGAGTCCTCTAGAAAGCACACCCTTCAGCACTGGAGTCTTTGGAGATGATGATGATGATCCTCATCTTTAGAATCTATTCTGCTTTTTCCCCAATTTGGGACTCATGCATAAGGAACTGACAAGGCATTAACTGAAATGGTCATACATCTGTCTAGCCCGGAATGGGGTTCCTGCCATTCCTGCAAGCAATAAGAAATCTGCTAGCTTGGGGTTCTTCCATCCCTGCAACATTTGGTAGAGGGGAAACTGCCTCTACCAAACTTTTCTCTGCCATGCAACTTTTAAAGGTACACAGGACCTCCTTAGAGCACCAGTTTGCAACCCCACTGCAGTTTTTGTTGTTGTGTGCTTTCAAGTAATTTCCGACTTATGGCAACCCTAAGGTAAACCTATTATGGGGCTTTCTTGGCAAGATTTATTCAGAGGGGGTCTGCCTTGGTCCGAGGCTGAGAGAATGTGACTTACCCATTGGTTGACTGTAGTAGTTTGAGCATTGGACTAAGACTCTAGAGAACAGGGTTCAAATCCCTGCTCAGCCATGGGAACCCACTGAGTGATCTTGGGCATGCCACTCCCTAAACTGCCCAAGATTGCATAGGAATGGAAGCATGGAAATTAAAGCAGGATCATGGGACTCTAATTGTGCAATGTGAAAAAGCCCCTGGTGCTTTATAGAGGCATTACATTACAGCTTCCATTAATACTCAAGTACAATCAAATATTTCAGTACCTAAAGAGGAAGATCTCATAAGCACCTTTTGTGGCTGTTATATAGTATATATTATATAGTAATATTATATTAAATCAGTGGCTTTTAACCTTTTCTTTACCAGGGACCCCCTTTAAATATCTTTTGTCGCCATGGACCCCCAAGATTTAATTCAAGATTTAAAATCCTAATAATAACGATACCTAATAATAATAATAATAATGATAATACCACTGATAATAATAATACTATAGATTTTCCTTGGGGTTTTTTCCAGACTGTGAGGTCGTGTTCTGGAAGAGTTTACTTCTGACGTTTCGTCTGTATCTGTGGCTGGCATCTTCAGAGAATGGTTGGGTAGGAGTGTGTGTGGAGTTTATATACTGTGAACCCCTGTTGGGGAGTATATGTAAATTTGTGTATTTGAATGGTTAGTTTCTGGGTTTAGATACGCAAGGAAATCCACAAACTAACCATTCAAATACACAAATTTATATATACTCCCCAACAGGGGTTCACAGTATATAAACTCCACACACACTCCTACCCAACCATTCTCTGAAGATGCCAGCAACAGATGCAGGTGAAACAGCAGAAGTAAACTCTTCCAGAACACAGCCTCACAGCCTGGAAAAAACCCACGGATAATCTATGGAGGTTGGCCGTAAAAGCCTTCGACTTCACAATAATAATACTGTTACAACATCCATTACACCTTCCCTGAGAGGCAATGGAGAGGGAAGACTTCTCCTGCTTCTTCCTGTAAATTTGTGGTGGGAATGGATTGAATGGCAATGTGCAGGCCAAGCCAGCCAGCCTTTGCCTTGTTTCTCCTCTTGTGGCCACTCCACTGCAGGGAGGTGAGCCATGCAGCCTTTGCAGACCCCCTGTGAGGACACTGTAGACTCCTAGGGGTCCCTGGACCACAGATTAAGAACCACTGCATTAAATAATAATAATAATAATAATAATAATAATAATAATAAAATTTTATTTCTATCCTGCCCCTCTGCAACGCAATCGTGGCGGCTTACAATATAAAAACTCCATAGTCCCAGTACCCTAGCCCACCCCCCCTTAAAATAATATTAAACTATAAAAGATTAAAAACATACAGTAAATTAGAAAAATATTAAAACATACAATAGTTTTTTTAAAAAAAAAATGATTAAAAAAAGTGATTACAGCTCAGGGAGGACAACCGAGTCTTGGGCCGGGATAGTTATTCAGGAAAGGCCTGCCGGAAAAGATCCGTCTTGACAGCTTTTTTAAAGCCGTCTAAGGTGTTAATAAGACGGATCTCATCTGGCAGGCCATTCCATAATCTGGGAGCAACAGCGGAGAAGGCCCTCTGGGAGGTCACCGACAGCCTTGTTTTCATAGGCTGTAACAGATTCCTCCCAGAGGACCGAAGTGCGCGGGGAGGGTCGTACGGATTTAATTACGAAATAATTAAACTTGCTGACCTTTCAAGACACCCAGTCAGTGGCCTGCAGCAGCCACATCACTTTTCCTTATGGTAAAACCCACTGTGTGTGTGTGTGTGTGTGAGTTAAGTCATGTAATTGAGGACAGCATGAATCAAAAGCGAGTGTGAGGTTGCACCTCAGTTGCTACACATGGTAGCATTAAAGGAAATGGGAAACAGACCAAGCTTTGATATTCTGTGTGGCAGTTCCATTTCTCCTCATGTTTTTCCACTTGATCCTGACAGGAGAACTGCACCAATGAAGAGATCCTCAACAGCCTGAAACATGTGCGACCTGGTTCTGGCTTTGAACCCAACTTCACTCTTTGCCAGAAATGTGAGGTGAATGGCAAGAACACCCACTCTGTCTTTGCTTATCTGAAGGACAAGCTCCCTTACCCAGATGACAACCCCTCCTGCCTCATGATGGAACCCAAGTTTATCATATGGAGCCCAGTGAACCGCAATGATATTTCCTGGAACTTTGAAAAGTTCCTGGTGGGACCTGAAGGAGAGCCATTCAAGCGCTACAGCCCCCGATTTCTCACCAGCAACATTGAGCCTGACATACAGCGCCTCCTGAAGCTTGCCAAATAAGGCGGGGGAAACTGACACTACTTCTGAGATTATTATAATAGCTTTAACATAGCAACACATCAGAAGAATGGCTAGAAATTCACTGCACTGTGATCATGAGGATTCCCTTACAGGCTACCAACAGAATCTAGAAAATACTCACGACCCCATTCCTTCCTCTTCCTCCCCGTTTTCTGCTCACCAGGTGCTTTGTCCTAGCTCCTACAACAGCCAACATCAGACTTTTACTAAATGACGGTGCCCTCCTAAAGCTCAAAAGAGGGACCCTGAAGCATGTAAAGGTGTTGATCCCATGGCTACTATTGGTTTCACAAGTGAAATAAAAAAGAAGTTTAAGAAACTTCTCCTCCTTCTCTTTCATAGCCAGCTAATAAAGCCCACTCTGAACACGTGGAACGGGGGAACACATTTTTGCACAATGGTGAGATGCCAGGAGATTAACATTCAGTTAAGCAACAGGTTAAAAAATGCAACTGATTACCTTGAATGTCTTTGATTTAGATTGCCTCTATACACAACTTGTTTAACGGAGATGTCTAAAAGGTTTCAATTCAGTTTTCAGCTACGGGCACAAAACATGCCTTTTAGCAATGTTAAAAAACACGCTCTGCTGAAACTGGTGCTCTGCCAATCTAGAGTACAGCAGATTTGGAGGCAGGCATGCAGACTAAAATATAAAGCAAGAGTTCTAACCTAAAATGTATTTTTTATTAATGATCTCTTTCCAAAATAATTAACTTAACGGAGTGTTTCCACACTATGTCCCAGAATTAGTTCTGAATGAACGTTTACTTTTTAAAAATAGCAACAGTCAAAACTGAGCAGGGGACCAGTACAGTAGGAACCAATATCCATGGCTGAAAAAATAGGGACACATACTATAGAGTCATCCTCCAATACAACTCTACAGTATGCTTGTACCAGGAGTCCTTTATTTTAATAGGGTTCACTATTAATCTGTAGTTTCCTGTATACACGTTAAGTCTGGGAACCAAACCCCCATGGATACAGGGGTCCAACTATATCATCTACTCAGCTTTTCATTGGGTTAGGCCAAGACCAAAGTCAATAGACAAAACAGACAGTGATTTAAGGACAGTCTTCTACTGTAAATTACATGCTATACCCTGAAACCTAAACCCAACATTTTGGAAAGCAGAGCCTCAAAGTAATTACCTACAAATAACAAGTTATTCATGATTTATTCCCCGCCCCATAACTAAATTACATTATGATTGCAACATAATAAGAGATAACTCTACTTCTCTTGAAATATAACTGCTGTTTATTAGGGTCTGTGTATTACACCTATTTAGGTATGTTTCATACTACAAAGTTGTAGAATTCTGATATTAAAAAGTAACTAAAGTAACTACTTCAATTATGTTTGAACAGTGAGAAAGAGGTTCATTTTTTTTAAAAACTGCAACTACAGTTGTCCCTTCATATTTGCCAGGGTTTGGTTCCCTCAGCAAATATACCAAAATCCGTGAATACTGAAGTCCCATTATATGCAATGGCATAGCAAAATGGTGTCCCTTATATAAGATGGCAAAATCAAGCTTTGCTTTTTGGATTATTATTTTTTTAAGAATACGGTATTTTCAAGGCATGAATACTTAAATTTGTGAATACCAAATCCATGGATAAGGAGGGACAACTGTATAAACCACCAGTTTAGATCCTTGGAACAGTAAGTAATTACTTTTTAGAAGTAACTTTCCAAGCTTTGTTAGAACTAGTCTAGATCAAGTTTGAATCTGTCCAGAAGGATCTTACTTACCTTTAAAGAACAGGCAAATCCTCTGTAGAAGATTTAGCATTTATAGGTGCTTGTAACTAGCACATTAGGGCCACACTTCAGGATTATGCATAATTGTCTTTTTTTCTATTGACTCTGCTCAATACATTAACCCATAGAACTGTTGCAAATCTGTGAAGGAATAAAGTTTATTGTTATAGCTTACCTGTGGACAAATGTTAAAACTCTGCCGTAAGTCCACTTTTCCAGGCCAGATCTTGAAAAAATCTTTTTGGACTAGAATCCCCAGAATCCCCTAGATCATATTGGCTGGGGGAATTTGAGAGTTGTCATCCAGGCTGTCTGAGGAATTCTGAGTTACAATCCAAGAAAGTAACTATTCCAAGCACTTTGTCAATCAGATTTGTTTTGGCATGATACAGGCCATGATTTTTCTGTGTCAGGATAGACTGAAATGAAGTTTCAGCATGCAACTAGGCCTTTTTGTCTACTCAGGTCGAGGTGGAGAAAGTGAAGCTTGCAGGACACATGTACATCCCACCAGGCTGTTTTGTAGGGTACCTCTCCCATTTGGAGGAGAGGGAATTGCTCAAAATGCATGGGAGGCAATTTTACCCCATGGCCATCCTTGGGAGAGAATAGGCTTCTCTCTAACCAGTTTACTTCCTGACTAAATGGGGTGGGGGGAGAGATACATTCCCATTAATCACTGGGTATATTGATATATGCCTTATCATCTGGAGGAACACAATTGCCCACCCAATCATACAAACTGAAGCACATGTTCAGATGCCCATGCCATTTCATAAAAGCACAAACTCACTCCTTTAAATCTTAAGAGAATACATGCTTAATCTAAGGGGAGGAGGAAGAAAAACAAACTGCCCCAGTCTTAGATGTGAATTTTGAGGAACATACGCAGCAGGAAAATTTCATGAATTCTGCAGGCAAATAAAATGCCTGCAGTTCTGTTTATCATCCCCTCTTCATCTGACAGTGGCAGACTGCAGCATTCCCCGCTACTAGTACTCTATCTAGCCAGCAAAGGAGGGCTGGCCGCACAGGTAAAACATTTGATACAGTGCTGCTGAATCACTCCCCAAGCTACCCAAACAAACAGGAGGGCACCAGGAGACCAGTACAGTAGGAAACACTGCTGCATATGGGAAAGGGCAAAATGGAGCATGGCCAGATGAGTTGCCTTTTCCTTCGGGACACATATAAAGCCTAACACATAGAATACCTCCTGGGGTTTATGAGCATTTTTACAGATGCTCTGTGCAGCTGTCCAATGCTTGGTGCCTAGCAACTCCTCTCCCAATCAATATACATACTTCAGACTTATTCATTGATCCCATATCCAGGATCCAGGGAAGGCTAAATGCAGCTCTAGCAGTTCTTTCAATCTCACCACTTTAAGGCAACACCTATTACAGAAAGATTAAGTTTCAATTGCAAAGGAACAACTGCACCAAGATGTTCGCAAACAGGGTATCTCTTCTCAATATTAATGTTTTCCCCTCTCTCCTGCAGGTAGATATCTATATTAGTATGCAGAAGACACAGAAAGAACAAGGCCAATGTTTGCAAACTGGGTCAGCGGTTTCATGCAACGTGACTCCCATTAAAAGCATGGCCCAGTCTTAACAGGACTCAGATTGCTAGATGGATGAAGGGGGAGATTTGACATTCCCTCCTGTCCTGCCACCATTCAAGCATATAACCCCGGGAGGCTCATAGTAATGTATCCCTCAGAGCTCTAAATCCAAAGCATGTTGTGAGTCACAAACAAGGTGTGGAAGGGTGATGTTGACTTTAACACGCCTCAGTTCTTTGTAGGACCATTACTTTCACAATTTCTTTGCACAGCTGAAGGAATGAGGCAACACTGGTAGTTCTCTTTATATACTTAAGAGCTCCAAGGTCTGCTTCTCATCACTACCCTATCATATTTAGTGCCAAGCACTGCAGTGAGGAATGGCATAAAAAGCTGACAGAGACCCTCCTTCACAATGTTTGATTTATTGCCATATAGAGCCATTTCCCTGAAGTGCTAAAGTGCAAAAGGAAAGAAGCACATGTGTCTGTCTAATGGACTGAGGCAGAAGGCCAGGTCTTAGTGGGTGCCTTTTAGCTTAAAAGACACATAAAATCTATGATTCTCATTAAAGGCTCCACTTTGTCAGGCCTTCCAGGAATTAAAATCAATATGCAACTTTTAAGATAATAGGGCCAAGAAACTAACACCAACCAACAAGAATGGAAACTTAAATGCAATTGTTAGTCTCAAATAGAGTAAACTACCGAGTCAACAAGAACTTAGTAAGTCAACACTTATGTAAATTCCACTGATTCAGTGGGTCTACTTTTCTCTACTAAAATGCAAATTTATTCCAAAGAGTTTTCTCTACAGTAGGAAATGGAAAAGGGAGAGAGGAAATAAGGAAAACAAGCAGCACCATTGAGAGCAACTGATATAATTTAGCATGAGCTTTTGCGGACATCAATTCACTTCCATCAGTGCATCTGAAGAAGTGGAATGATATCCATGAAAGCTCATGATAAAATAAATTGGTTCGTCTCAAAGGTCCTGCTTGATTACTTCATTCCTGTCCCTGCCGCCCACACTTCCGTTTTAAACTGAAACAAATTAATATAGCTAGCTCCTTGAAAATTCTACAGTAAGGAAAGCAATATGAAAATCTGCCAAAGGAGCTGCTAGCTGTTTAAAAATTTAGAAACAGTGGATGCACTTCAGGCTCATTTAAGTGCCACTGATTTCAATGGGAGAGAAGCATATGCACAAACTCTCTAAGGGAAAGATGCAGCGTAAATCTTATTTAACTGTGACTGTATTTTATCCATCAACCTATCCAGTAAAGCATTCCTTTTCACTCTGAACTACTAGATTTCCAAAGTTTTAGCAGGTTGGATCAGCCATTTATGGAACAAACATTTCAATACCGTCAATTCAGGTCAATTTTTAATTAACACTATAATTGGAACTACCTTGCTGAATCACAAGAAAGATCCATCATGCTAGGTATCCCCACTTCCAGAAGTGGCATCTAGACACTCAAATCAGAGAATGAAGGCAATGACCTTGACTCTGTCCACACCATCTGGTAATCAGATATATTGCTTCTATTTACTTAACATAGCTAATAACCAAAGACAGGCTGTACTCCATTCTCACGGCCAACCATCTTGGTAACACACAGGGTGATCTGTGCTAAATCTGGACTTATGTTCAAATATCTGTGCAAGTATTTCACCGTGTACCCAAATGTTACAATATCACAGCAAATGGTAGTTCTCCTGCAAGCAGTCTGATGGTGTTATTTTGGTGTGCCTGATCTGGCTCTGGCTCTTAAGCAAGGACTAGCATGGAGGGCAAAAAATAATTGACAATCCTCCCTGCGCACTCTGGTCCTCTGGGAGGAATTTGCTTCAGCCACAAAAATCTAGGCTGTCTGCAACCTCCCAGAGGGCCTTTTCGGTAATCGCCCCCAATTTATGGAATGGCCTGCCGAACGAGATCCGTCAGATGACGAGCTTAAGTAGCTTTAAAAAAAGCACTAAAGATGGATCTCTTTTGGCAGGCCTTTTCTGATTAGATCCCGGCTTCAGGAGCTGCATCTCCTGGCCTTTTTTTAAAAAGTCTTGTTTATATGTTTTTTTAATGTGATTTTAGTTAGGTGGTTTTAATTTTATACTGTTTAATGTCTTTTTATAGGGGAGGGGGAGGGTGGGTGGTGCTTTTAGTCGGCATTGTAGCGTTTTAATTGTGGGGTATAAATAATAATAATTATTATTATTATTATTATTATTATTATTATTATTATTGACTTGATGTACATTTCAGCATAGCAGGTGGGTCACGAAACTGCCAACTGCAGAAAGAGGAGAAACCAATGTGGAATCAGTCAATACAATTCTTCCAAAAGAACTGACGGAAATACAGCCTTTTCACAGAAAGAGAGGATTCTTCCACTCTTGGTTGGAAGAACTTAAGTGTGTCCTATACAGGATGCACACATTCCAGAACTGTGCACTGAAGCGTTATTGTGTTTCACTCAGTTTCTGAAGGACAAAATTTCACATTTCCCCATCCATGCATTAAATGCTCTCACACACCTAACATCAGCTGGTTACCTTCATTCTAAATAAAGCTAGACAACATTGGCCACGTTTCACAAGATGGTAGTACCACAGATGCCTGCTAGGCCAAATAGCTCAGGAAAGGATTGTAACTATGAAATCAAACCCCAACACTTGCTCTAATTCAAGACACAATTTGATCAGATCCTTACCTGAGGCTAAAAACAAAATCATCTGGACAGTTCTTGCTCGCGGAATTAATTTTCTTTTGAGGATTCATTTCATTATCTTTAATTTACTATTATCTTTTGTGCATGAAGCAACATATATGCTCTTCTTTGTTTCTCCCCGACAACAAGTCTAGTCAGGAGCAGTACCTATAATTATGCCCTATAGCTACCATATATATAATTGGTTTTTACAATTGGTCTTTATGCTACCTGCAGGTTTAGGGAGCAGTATATGGCTGTTATGGGTAGGTGGGCAGTTTTAACTTGAACATCTTGTTGTTGGACTGCACTAGTTTCAGGCATGAGCAAACCACTTGCAAGGGTCAAGTGTTCATTCTGGTAAGAGATCCACAGCAGTGCAGAGAGTCCGCTAAGATTCTCTTGCTCTTTCTGTTCTCAGCCAAGTTCCTGAAGAAGCAAGCCACGGCTAAATCCTACTGCTGGATGTAACTAGAGCAGATCCCCATTCAGCAATTGAGTCCGTGTAAGTCAACAAATATGCAAATCTCTTTGATTCAATGTGTCTATTCTAGCTAAGACTAGCAATTGAATTAAGGTCTCAATATCACAACTCTCCATATGTACTTGGGAGCTTGAGGCTGGGACTTCTTTCAGTAAGGAGGATAGCAACTGCTGGAAAAATATCTTTCCAAAGCTTTCTGCAAGACCCTGCCTCTTTCTACAGCCCATAATGCTTGGAAGAAGATGCCAAAACTGTTGTCACATGCAGAAAACACTGGAAGAAAGAAGCCTGATATTTCTCCAATAAAAGACGTATCTTCTTCCTTCTGTTATCTAGGAAGGCTTATAAGTGAGGTGTTTTCCCCCAAATGCAGGGGTAAAAACAGAGTGCCAAGAACAGACAGAGGCTGAGTGGTAAGTGAAGCTGATATTTGTTGACCCCTCCCCCCCCGTCAATCACTTTTCCTTCCTGTGTCATGGTGGGCACCCTGTGACCCTTCAGATGTAACTGGACTGCACCTCTTATCAGCTGTAGTCAGAATAGTTAATGGCAAGTGAGGAACTGCAGCTCAACAATATCTGGAGAGCAACTGCCAAGCCCTGTTGTACATGGAGAACTGGACTGTTAAAAATCTCTTATTTCATGTTTTGCTGCCGATGGTTACAAATCAGCACAATACAGTAGGACCCCCGTATCTACTGATTCATTAGCCACTGATTCATTTATCCACGGGACACAAAACAGCACACCTACCACAGAGTCTTGCTAGAAAATATGTCCTCTCTAGCCATTTTCTAGGTCCTCTAAGGCAACTCTGTGGTATTTTAAACCAGAAGTCCCATTATTTTCAATGGCATTCGCTATTATCCACAGTTTTTGGTATCCACAGGGCCCCTCAGAACCAATTCCCAGCAGATACGGGGGTCCTACTGTATAGCTACTGTACTGTACAGAATTCAAAAACAAAAAAGCTTTAGAACAGTGGAGTCATCAGATGAGGATCATCGGGTAAGACACTGATGGAATCTTCTGCCCTGCCACAGAGCATGCACAGCATGGTGTATTCCTGTAACAAGAGACAACACACACTTACAACAGGGAAGCAAGAGAAGATATTTGGTTTCTCTGCTGCACAGACAAATTAAATGCATAAATACACACCCATAACGCTGGTCATATGTCAGGCAAATCTAACTTCTACTTAGCTAAAAGCTACAAATTACATTCTTCAGGTAATCAAAGGCTACTGGTCATTTACACACATAACTATCATCAATTTTAACGTGATGAAATCGATGTCCATTCACCTTGGTCCAAGCCATGATGGAACTTGCTTCCTGATGAGACAGTTCTTCAGCTCTTCTTATTAAAATATAAGGGTGAGATTCTAGCTGATTACCTCCTCACAACGATGTGCCTTTTCTTGGCACATCATGAAAGTGAAATGAGGCAATGGGTGCAGGATTTAGCACTCTAAGAACTTTTCTAATAATCATGTTTCCAGCCCATATGGTCATAAATAAAAATTTTAAGGTGTGTGGGCAATGCAGCTTCATAGAGCTGCATAACGCCTTATTCCTCCATAAGTCTATCAGAGAAGTAATTATACAAATACATTAATATTTGCTTAATCAGAATAAGACAGAGTGTAGATTCTAGTTTCTCTTGACACACAATCCTAGTATTTCCCTCACCCAAATCAGTGGGTATTAGTCTTGGCAATGCAATGTATCACTTGGCCAATAACAAATGAACTGAAGGAACTAAATGCAAGAATTATTATAGCATGGCACAAACAGCCATTCAATACACCCTACGAGCCAGGGCTAGAATCATAACTCTCTAACCTGCATTGTGATCTTCTATTTTGCCTCCTCCATTTCAGATTACTTCTTTTATCATCCACTTTTGGGAATGCTATAAAGTTTTAAATGTGGCCACTTAAAACAAATATAGGCTGCAATCCAACATCCCCTCAGCATAGTGCAAATATCCACTTGTGGAGACATGTTGTACCAGCGCTGTGCAATCCTCATGCAGAACAGCAACACTGCACAACACAAGCCAAAGACTGGGTATTGCTGTGCAATGTGCAACATACCAAATTGCTGTATGAGCAACTCTGTCTCTCAGCTGTCAGCAGAATATGTCTATTGTAGTATGGCAAACAGTTCATCCTGAAGGACAGCACAACTTACACATTTGTATCTAACTAACAGATTATCAGCCATCATGTGTCTTTCTACATTTTATTATAAAGGAAACCAAAGCAGCTGTTTCTGGCTGTCAGAGGAAACACCTTGAACATGGAAATAGGTAGCCTGAGGCTAGCAGCTTGAGATGTGAAAATGTAACCAGCATTGCAACTGAACACATGTCATAAAGACTAATGAAATAAGTGAGAAGATGGTACAGTCTCAAGAGGCCAGTATTTACCCAGCAGAGATGTAACACAGGGTTTAAATTGGGAAATTCAGCTTTGAATGTAATTCAGCTCAGAAACCTGGTTTTCAGGATAAATTGGTCCTTCAGGGTGAGCAGCTATAAAGGTAAATGCTACCAATCAGTAGCTTGTACCTTTGTTCAACTTATAATGCTGAAGGGCAATTCAATCAAACCTCCAGGACTGGGCAGACTTCAGGATAACAGGATCTATTTTATTTTTATTTTAAAAATTAGACCTCAATGCCCAGTCAGCTACAAAACTGATAATTCTATGTACAAAAGGAGAGGGGTGGTATAAGGACCTGGGCACATTTGAATACATATGTAGACCGAAAATATGTGTTCAGATCCAGAACTGAGTTCACATTCCTTTCCTACATAAAAAATTCAGGCTTGGTTTTCTCCCAAGAACACAAGCAGCCTTTTAATTGTTGCTACTATTAATCATAAGGAGGAATAAATACTTGCCAACTGAATGCATATCTCTCCCAGGTCTACCACAAAAGATTCCAGTCTACCTTCTAATTCATATGGCTTTAACTTCCCTGGAATCAACTCTGCCCATTTTAAAACACTGCAGGTTATCAGGGTCCTAACCCTGCTATAGTCAGGTGATGGTCTACTGATGACTTCAACATAAAATGGTGTGTTTTCATGCCATAGTGCATTCCCCCCATGCATACAAGGCAGACAGAGCTTTCTGCTCCATTTCCATTGCTTCCCAATGGAAGAAGTTCTCATTCTTAGCTTCAGTTTTGAACCAGCTTTCAAATTTCCTTACAGAAGGTTAAAACATCCACCTTGTCCTTGGCTGAGGCAGTGTTCCTAAGCATACATACCCGAGAGGTATTTTTTGCTGAAATTCATAGAACCAATTAACAGCAAATGGGCTTAGAATCAAAGTGCCTCAGTTGGAGAACTGATGCTTTTAAGGGATGATTATTTGCAGATAAATGGATTTAAATAGAGAAATCTAAGGAACCACTCTACCTAGACAAGGTATTTCCCATTCTAAGGAAATCCATATTCTGTGATCAGAATGTGAAATTTTGTACAGAAACCTTTAAGCATTATTTAATCATTAATTTAATTTTCAGAGCCTATTTTAAAAGTACATGTTTTAGAAAAATCTGGGTGGGTGGGCAAGAAGCTTATAGACAGAAAAAGGAACGTTGGTCTTACCTGTGATACGTCCTTTTCCAGGGGAGAGACAAGGAGGATCCTCTAGATCACTGGTTAGCTCCACCCACTCACTCCTGGTAGGCAGGTAACAAAGGTCTTTGTGTCGGCCCCCTCCTCTGACATCATCCAGGGGAGCGACCCATCTCAGGCCAGTTCCTTTTCCAGCCTCCATGAATGTGCTCCTAAGAAACAAAGTTAATTCTGCCAACAAAACACAAGGTAAATCTAACAAAGTCTAACTATAGATAAACAAAATGCTATTATGTCTACAGAGGTGCCAGTAAAGAAAAAACAGAGGGTGGGGAGGATCCTCCTTGTCTCTCCCCTGGAAAAGGACGTATCACAGGTAAGACCAACGTTCCTTTTCCCAGTGGAGAGACGCCGGAGGATCCTCTAGATCACTGGGATCTACAAAAGCCCACCAAAAATGTAGTCACTCGGGTGGGAGCTGGCACCAGAAAAAAAATTAGATATCACTTGAAGAACACAGTTTGGGCTCAGGCCCTGACAATCTGCTGCAAAACCCTTCTCCCAAAGGCAGCCTCCGCTGATTGCAGCTTGTCCAGTCTATAATGACGCAGGAAGGTAGATGATGACTTCCATGTCGCCGCCCTGCAGATCTCTTCAAGAGAAGCATCTCTGTCCCAGGCAGTTGACGTGGCTGCGCTTCTGGTTGAATGTGCCAGGATCCCCTCCGGAACTGGGATCCTCAAGGACTCGTAGCAAGCAGCAATACAGGCTCGCAACCACCTGCTTAATGTGGAAGAGGAGACTCTGCGACCCAAGTATCTCTGATGAACTGAGATAAACAGTGACTCCGAGACCCTAAATGAGCTAGTCCTTTTCAAATAGATGCGGACTGCCCTGCAAACATCTAGGGTATGCCATATGCGTTCCAACTCCTTAGACGGATTTGGGCAAAAGGAAGGTAGAACAATATCCTGGGAGGTGTGGAAGGCAGAGTTCACTTTAGGTCTGAAGTCAGGACGGGTGCGCAGAATGATCGAATCCGGACGAATGATGCAAAGGTCCTTTCGCACAGACAGTGCGCCCAGCTCTGAAACCCTACGGGCCGAAGTGATGGCTACGAGGAAGAGAACCTTCCAGGACAAATGCTTAAGGGAGACCTGTCTGAGCGGTTCAAATGGAGGAACCGTCAGAGCCTTAAGAACAGTGTGCAGATCCCAAGTCGGAAATCTATGGACCGTAGGAGGGGCCAGGTTTGCGAGACCCCTGAGGAACCGACGTAAATCCGGATGTGTAGAGATTACTGGTGCCTTGTCCGGTGGTAAGATCGAGACTATGGCCGCTACCTGTCTTTTAATGGTGTTAGGTCGCAAGCCCCGTGCGACACCCTCCTGAAGGAAGGCTAGCAACATGGGTACCGTAATGTCTAGTTCATTAAATCTCTTCCTTCTGCACCACCTGCGGAACACTCTGAAGCTGTATTCGTAGATCCTTTGGGTCGAGTCCCTTCTTGCTGCGAGGATCGTCTCCACTACCTCTTGAGAGTATCCCTTGGATGTCAGCATCTCCCTCTCAATCTCCACGCGCGGAGCTGTAGCCAGTCTGGATCTGGGTGATGTACCCTGCCCTGGGAAAGAAGGTCTGGGCAAGTCGGAAGAGTAAGCTCTGACACTGCCATGGATAGGATCTCTGAGTACCATGCCCTCCTGGGCCACGCTGGAGCTACTAGGATGATCTCTGCTTCCACTGTTCGTATCCGCCTGAGCACCCTGGCCAACAGTGGTATGGGTGGAAATGCGTAAAGCAGCCCGGGGGGCCATGGGAACGTGAGGGCGTCCATCCCCTCGGCCCCCTCTGTTCTGAATCTGGACAAAAAGCGAGGGAGCTTGGTGTTCACTGGGGATGCGAACAGGTCCATGCAAGGACTGCCCAGTTCCTGGCCGATGAGGTCGAAGACCTCCGGATGCAGGCTCCACTCTCCCTGGTCTACATCTGTCCTGCTGAGCCAATCTGCTTTGGAGTTGAGTGCTCCCTGTAGATGCTCTGCCTCTATGGAGAGTAGATTTCTCTCGACCCAATTGAACAACAGTGTGGCCTCCCTCATTAGTAGCCGGGATCGCGTTCCTCCTTGGCGATTTATGTGGGCCTTCGTCGTGGTGTTGTCTGTTCTGATGAGGACTGCCTGGTTGAAAACCTGCTTCTTGAAACTCCGTAGGGCCAGGCGTACTGCTCGAAGCTCCAGCCAACTGATGCTGTGTTGGGACTCCTCCTGCGACCATCTTCCCTGCGCAATGGCCTCCGCACAATGCGCCCCCCAGCCTCGGAGGCTGGCGTCCGTGGTGATCTGAATCCTCTGAGGTAGCCATATGTGGCGACCCCGCAGGACTGCGCTGGACATCCACCATTGCAGAGCCTGTTTCACATCCTGTGGTACTACAATCCTCGTGTGTCTTTGTAGGGATATCTCGTGTTGCCAAGGAAGAAGTAGCCACTGCAGAGGCCTCGCATGAAACCGTGCCCAGGGAACACTCTCTATGGCTGCCACCATCAGGCCCTGTAGCTTTGCTAACAACATTATATCTGATTTCGGGGCCCTCAGAACCCGGAGGAGCACTTGTCGTAGTGCTAGTACTCTTTCCCGTGGAAGGGAGATTTTCCCTGAGCCGGTGTCCAGGATCGCTCCCAGATGCTGAATTCTTGTATTTGGTACCAGGGAACTCTTCTCCAGTTTGACCAGAAAGCCATGTTCCTGTAGAGAGGTGAGAACCCGTTGGACATCCATCCTCGCCTTTGCCTCCGTTGTGGATCGAATCAGAAGGTCGTCCAGGTACGGGTAGACGTGAAGGCCACTCCGTCTCCAGCAGGCGACCAAGGCCACCATGATCTTTGTGAAGACTCTTGGTGCTGAGGACAGACCAAAGGGAAGGGCCCTGTACTGGAAGTGCTGCTTGTCGTAGGCAAAGCGCAGGAAACGACGATGTGGAGGAAAAATAGGCACGTGGAGATAGGCATCCTGTAGGTCCAAGGAAGCCAAAAAGTCCCCGGGGCGTAGGGCTTCCAGAATGTGACGTAAGGTTTCCATCCGAAACCTGCGCTGACGCACAAACTTGTTGAGGTTCCTTAGATTTAAGATTGCTCTCCAGGAACCATTCTTCTTGGGCACCAGGAAAATGTTGGAGTAGCAGCCGTGGGTCCGATGGACACTCGGGATCTCCTCTATGGCACCTAAGGAGAGCAGATGAGAGATGGCTTGTAACATCAGACGATGTTTGGCTTTGTCCCTGGAACGTGGGGTAGGGATAAAACGTCGGGGGGGCAGGTTGGAAAACTCTATGCGGTATCCTTGTCGCACCGTTCGTAACACCCACTTGTCCGTTGTTGAGTTCTCCCAAGAGGCGATGAACGCCTGAAGCCTGCCCCCGACTCGGAACTCCGAGTCATGCCTGTTGGTGTTTGGAGTGTGGTTTAGAGTTGGCTGGCTGATAAGTCCGGGACGACGATCCCGGTTGGTGTCTGCGGTGGCCCTTATTGTCACCCCACCTTTGTCTGAAATTTCTGCTGTCCCGCTGCTGGAAATTAGAAGAGGTGGTGGGGGTGACAGGGCTGGGTTGGGACCGGTAGGGACGAAAGGAACGATAGCCCTTAGTTGGTCTCCTCTCTTCTCTCCTTTTGGATGAGATGAGGGCCTTCTTCTTGTCCTTCCCCTCCACCAGCACTGGTTCCAAGGATTCGCCAAACAACTTCTCACCTAAAAAGGGAGAAAAAACCAGGTTCTGCTTGGATTTGAAGTCAGCTTGCCAGCTCTTGAGCCACAGAAGACGCCTTGCAGCAATTGTTGCCGCCTGGGCCCTGGCCGAAAATTGGACTGCGTCCAGGGAGCTATCTGCAAGAAAGGCCGAAGCACGAGAAATCTTATTGAGGCCCTGTCGAAGCTTGGTGGAAGATCTGGGAGTGTCCTTCAGTAAGTCTCGTGTCCATTGCAGGGAGGCCCTGGCAACCATTGTAGCTGTGATAGAAGCCCTTATAGCCAGTGATAGTGCCTCGTGAGCTCTCTTGAGAGCAGAATCCTTACGTCTATCCTCAGGAACCTTGAGTGTATCTTCCCCATCTTTACAAAAGATTGCAGAAGAAACCAACGCGGAAACCGGCGCGTCGATCAGAGGCACTTGAAGCTTGGTCCTGACCTTCTTCGGTAAGGCATATAGCTTTTTTGCTAGAGCAGGTTGAGACTTATTAGCTGCAGGAGCGGCCCACTCATCCCTTAATACTTGCATAATGTTAGCTGGCACCGGCATTTCCAAGGTTGCTGGCGTAGATGCCGGGAAAAATTCTGCAGACATCTTTGGCAAATCAGGATCAAGCTGTTGGTCCTGCTCCTGCACCAGGGATAAGCCCATAGTCTTCACGGTTTTCGTGAATAGGGTGGGAAGGTCCTCAATTTTAAACAGCCGGGCGGAAGAGCGGGGGGGTTCTGCGCCCGCTCCCTCTTCTGCTGAAAACTCGTCCTCCTCCTGACCTGAGGCAGCATCCTCGAGCAGATCCTCCTCTGCAGATATCTCCCCTTCTTCTGCTGAGAGGACCTGGGACTGTCCGTCCTCTACGTCCTCTGCGACCCCAGTCCGCCTGGGCACAGCCTCAGCTTCTGAGCCAGAGGCCCAGACCGTCTCCTCTTCATCCTCCCCCCAACTCTCCTCCTCTTCCTCCCTCGCGTGTCTCCCTCTCTTCCTCGGCGGCGGGGCACCCGCGGATGCCCTCCCTGACGCGCTTGTGCCCTCCTCCGGATCCGAGTCTTCTCCGCGCCGGGATTTCGCAGCCGCCTTCCCTCCCCTGCGGAGCCCAGCCCCCTTCCCAGCTAGCCGCGCGATAAGCGTGCGCGCGCACTTAGGCGCTCCAGACCGCGTTGCCGCTTTGCGCGGCTTTTTAAAACTGGCTGGGCGTTTGGGGGGCTTCGGCTTCTGCTGAGGCTCCACAGGATCGGCCTGGAGCTTGTGAATCTCGGCGGGAAAAAACGGCTGCCGCGGCTGGCCAAAGTGAGCGGGTTGGAAGGGAAGGGAGGGAAGGGCCGTCGCAGTCTGGAGCGGTGGGGAGGACAGATTGGGACGCGCCGAGCCTTCTCCCGATGGGGGGGTCGCGGCGAGGGACGAAGGGAGACACCCCTGAGCAGCCGCCTCCGCGGTGGGAGGGAGTATGGGGTGGGCCAGGGTGGGGGGCCAGGCCGGCCAGCCCTGGGGAAGGGCGACCGGAAAGGTTGCTGCCGCGTGGGACGAACCCCCCCCTTGCCAGAGACCAGAGTAGCCGAGCAGAGCGGGCTGCGTGAGACCCGCGGCCAACACCCCCAGGGTCTCCCTTGTTACTAAGTCCTTGACCCAGGCTGCCAACGCAGGCGTGTTGGACTTATCCTGGGGGGACGGGATCGGGGCCCCAGAATTACTCACGGCCTCCTCCCGATCTGACTCAGCCTCTGCAGCGCGGCCAGTCTCCTCCGTGTCGGAGACGGTCCCCGCCTCCTCCTCCAGGAGGGTTCCCGTTGCGGCTGCTTCCTGCCCGCGTCCCAGATCCAACGACTGGGGTGCGGGCAGGGGAAGATCAAAAACTGGTTCGGAGGGCTTGTCCTCCTGGCCCAGTAAGGGATCCATCACGCCAGCGGGGGGCTTGTCCCCCTTTTTGGATCCCTTATTCTTGGTCTTGTTCTTCTTAGCTTCCCTTGCCAAGTCCATCATGGCCGCGCGCTATTGTTCTCCACACGTGGCCACCAGGAGCAAGAGAACAAACGACCTCCAGGAGTGGTAGGCAGGAAACAACTGGCCTGAGATGGGTCGCTCCCCTGGATGATGTCAGAGGAGGGGGCCGACACAAAGACCTTTGTTACCTGCCTACCAGGAGTGAGTGGGTGGAGCTAACCAGTGATCTAGAGGATCCTCCGGCGTCTCTCCACTGGGAAAACTCTAATCTTAGAAGTCTATTACATGAAGCTTCCTTCCTTTTTCTCACTTACCACTATCATGCATTTTCCTATCTTTCCCTTTAAAATATTGAAGCTAAATGTGTTTGGGTGTGTGTGTATGTGTTTGCATATCCTGAAAAAAAAATCTAAGAAGCCACAGCCGGTACTAGAGCCTAGATTTTGCCATGTACCTTGTGCAGAATGTAAACAGTTCTGCCTGGTATCTTTCCATTATCTAGACACATTTTGGAAATAAAAAGGCAAAAGCACAATAGCAAATTTATTAGGTCGGTACTGTCAGATTAGGCCTGCCAATCTGCTTCCAGGCCTAATTCAAAGTAATGGCTTTAAGCTTTAAAGTCCTAAAAGAATTTCAGCTGGGTTATTTGAAGGATTATCTCCAGTCATATGTACCAACTATGTCTAAAGGCAATTGCGAGTCTCAGTCGGAGCAGATGCAGTGGACTGCATGCTGAATGGCAAACCAACATGTAAATCCCATTGACCCAACAGGTACATTTTACATGGAATTAGCAAATGGATTTAGGCCAGGGCTTGAAACTGTGCAGCCGTCTAGACATTTTCCAGCATTCTTTATGACTGGCTATGGTGCCAAAGGCTAATACGACTTGCAATCCAACAATATCTGAAGGGCCACTTTGTTCCTTCATCTGATTTGGGCCCCATAGCCTCATCTGAGACACTTCTTCAGGCATTAACTGCCAAATGATACAAAGCAGGTGGCTACAGGATAGCAGGCTTCTTTCGTGATGGCACCCTGACTCTGAAACACTCTGTGCAGACCAGCAACTACATGGTCCTTTTAATTTTCCCTGGCATTTAAAGACCTGGGTTTGTTTTTTTTTTAGATCTGTAGGTGCCAACACTTTTTATCCCTAGTGCTGGTTTTATTATGTATTGCTGCTAATTTTATCTTGTTTGTAATATGGCTTATTTTGACATCACCTTATATTTCATATTTTTAAAAAATTTATACACTAACCAGAGAACTGTTGACAGTTTAGAAATGTAATAAATAATATCACTAACATATTATTTATAATATGTTAATAATATCACTAACATATTTGCAAATAAGGCAAAACATTTATAGCGAGCTTTAGCACTTTGAATTACATCACATGTCCTATTGCCAAGTCAAAGCCCACATGTGGAACATAAATGGCATAGAGGCTTGCTAGCTTTTGTTCTGCTTCTCAATGTTATCCCTACAGAAATACATTTCTACAGGACCAAGGGACCCAGCAGGTAAGCTGATCTTCCCCAATACATCAAACATCAGAACTTCAGTAGCAGACTGATGCACACTGTAAGTTCTAACAGTGAAAGAAGATGTTCTGAGTGATCTTTACTGTTCTAGTACCAGCTCATCACCACTTTTATTATGTGAACTACAATAATGTTCTGTTCCTACAGAAAACAGACATCAGACTTACTGAGACTGATTTCTGTGTCCTGAACAAGCCAGATCCGGGCAGCGCAATGACTTCAGACAAGTGAAGGCCTTGGGCACTTAGCAGTCATGATCTTTTTGCTGAAATTACCATTGTTTTGGCAGCTCTTTCTAAGCTAGAAACAGCTTTACAAAACTGATCTGATTTGAAGAGTGAGAATCTGTTCTAGACAAGCCAATATGTTCTACTGCAGCATGGAGAAAATCCACAAGTTAGCACCTTGATATATTGGTTAAGCTCTAAAGTTAAACTGAAGTCCCTTGTTAAAATAAGCTTCACTGGCTACCGGTTTGTTTCCAGGCACAATTTAAAGTGCTGCTCATGATCTGTAAAGCCCTATTAAAGCCCTATATGGTTTTAGTCCAGACTATCTGAAAGACCATACCTCCCTATATGAACCTGTCAGACTCTTCTCTCAGTCCTGCCACCATTGCAGGCTCATTTGGTGAGGACACATGAGAGAACCCCTGAATTCAAAGGAGAATTTAAACAATGGGTAGGGATGCTCTACAATCAGCAGAGGATGAAATAAAAGATGAAATAAAAAGATGATGGAAAAAATACACAGAAGAGCTATATAAAAGAGATGAAAAGATGAATGATACATGGAAAGAATCATCATACCAAGATAAACCACAGATTTTGGAAAGTGACGTGAAAGCTGTACTCAAAGTAATTGAGAAGAAAAAAATCACCAGGAACAGAGGAAATACCAATAGAACTACTACAATCTACAGACACAGAATCAACTTTAGTTCTAACTAAAATCTGCTAAAAAGTATTGATAACAAAGCAATGGCCCACAGATTGGAAACGATCTATATAGATTCCCATCCCCAAAAAAGGAGACACAAAGACACAAAAGACTGCAGTAATTACAGGACCATTGCATTACTTTCCCAAGCAAGCAAAGTTATGTTCAAAATTCTGCAGCGAAGACTCCTACCATATATGGAGTGAGAAATTCCAGAGGTACAAGCTGGGTTCAGGAAAGGAAGAGGTAGTAGGGATCACATTGCAAACATACGCTGGATAATGGAGCGTAGCAGGGAATTCCAGAAGAAAATTAGCATCTGCTTTATAGACTACAGTAAAGCCTTTGACATATCATGAAAAACTATGGATTGATCTTAAAGAAATGGGTGTGCCATTACATTTGATTGTCCTGATGCATAACCTCTACTTAGGACAGGAGGCTACTGTTAGAACAGAATACGGAGAAACAGAATGGTCCCCAATCGGAAAGGGGGTCAGACAAGGCTGCACTTTATCACCCTATTTGTTCAACTTACATGCAGAAAATATCATATGCAGAGCAGATTTAGACTCTGAGGAAAGAGGAATGAAGATCAAAGAAAGTCATATCAACAATCTAAGATATGCAGACAACACCATACTACTAGGAGAAAACAACAAAGACTTGGAAAATAAATAAATAAATAAATAAATAAAGTCAAAGAAGAAAGTGCGAAAGCAACTTGCTGTTGAACATTAAGAAAACAAAAATAATGACCATGGAGGATTTACATAAATTCAATCTAGATGACAAGGAAATTGAAATAGTTAAAGATTTCCCATACCTTGAATCAATCACTGATCAGAACAGAGAATGCAGTCAAGAAATCAGAAGACTAGGTCTAAGAAGGTCAGCTATGAAAGAACTAGACAAGATCTGGCTTAGGAAGCTGGGCATGTTTAGCCTGGAGAAGAGAAGGTTAAGAGGGGATTTGATAGCCATGTTTAAATATTTGAAGGGATGCCATATTGAGGATGAAGCAAGTTGTTTTCTGCAGCTCCAGAGACTAGGACACAGAATAGTGGGTTCAAACTACAGGAAAAGAGATTCCATCTAAACATTAGGAAGAATTTCCTGATGGTAAGAGCTGTTTGGCAGTGGAACACGCTGCCTCGTAGTGTGGTGGAGTCTTCTTCTTTGGAGGTTTTTAAACAGAGGCTGGATGGCCATCTGTTGGGCATGCTTTGATTGTGTATTCCTGCATGGCAGGGGGTTGAACTAGATGGCCCTTGTGGTCTTTTCCAACTCTATGATTCTAAGATCCTAAGGTGTGAAGATATAAAACTGAATACTAAAGTTAGGATCATCCAAACAATTGTATTTCCCATCACCATGTATGGATATGAGAGCTAGACAGTAAAACAAGTTGATAGAAGGAAAATCAACTTATTTGAGATGTGGCACTGGAAAAGATTGCTGTGGATACCGTAGACAATCAAAAAGACAAACAAATGGGTCCTAGAATAAATCGAGCCTAAACTCTCCCTGGAAGCCAAGATGACTACAGTACATTGAGGCATCATACTGTGATCACACTGTGAGAAGGTATGAGTCACTAGAAAAGACAATAATGCTAGGAAAGTTGGTGGGTAGTAGAAAGAGAGGAAGGCCGCATACCAGATACACAAACTCAATCAAGGATGCCACAGCCCTGAGCCCTGAGCAGAGTGGTTGAGGACAGGATGTCTTAGAGGTCCCTCATTAATGGGGTCACCATGAGTCAAAGTTGACTTGAAGACAGTTAACTACAACAGTAGCTCATGAGAAAAGAAGTGAAAATACCCTTTGCCTGTGATTGTACCAGAACTTGGATATCAAGGCTGTGATTTTTCTAAACCGTGCTCAACAGATTACTTAATATGGAAGTCAGTGGATCTTAACTCCAAAAAACCACATTTAGGATTAGGATACAGGAACCAACTTCTTCAACCTCTTGAATACTCTATTACTAAGTTTAGAGCAAATACAGCCACAGTTCACATCAGCTGTTGATGGACATAAAGTTCTGTATTTGCATTCTGTTAAGACAGGATGTTGTAAACAGACTGGTTCTACATGCTACATTTCAGTATGCAACCTTCATCATTGTTACCAATTAATATGCTCTGCAATAGTTCAGGATGTAATGCGTTTGCGAGTCTTTTATTCTTTAAGATGAAGAATGACTGGAAATCTGTGACTTGCCCAAGGTCATCCAGAGAACCCAGAGTTGAGGGATCTGAGGTTTCTTATGTAACACATACTGCTAGTGACATATGTTGCTACTGTGTCGTATCAGTGGGTAAGGATAGAGCAGGGTGGTGATTCAACCAATGGATAGCTGAAGGGAAGGGAGAGGATGGTGCAGTCCATCTGTGAGTGCACTTCCATTTCTGTTCCCCTCTGAACTGAGATGAGCTGTTTTGTCAGCATCTGAATGGCCTCACCCTTCCCTCTGCTCCTCATTGGTAAGTATTACTCACTTCTCCTTGGGTTTGACAGCTGTGAGAGGAGGTCTAGGATGGGGCACAAAGGGCTAGAGGATAGCCCCTCATGTCCCACCCAAACAAACAATATATGTGGGAGCAGACACAGAACTGCATGGGTGCAGCATCATACTCTGCCTGCGTGATAGAAGATCGCAGCCACTGCTTCTTGAGGAACTGTCTGTTGAAAATTAAACATCCATGCGCTTGATACAGACCTCACAGTACAACATTCTTTGAACTGTAAATGGTAAGCTACAAGTAGTGCAACCACCGGAAAACACTCTGAAGATATTACAAGCCACAAACACATAAGACCAAACAGAGATGGCTTTTAAGTGTGATGCAGCAGCTAAAAAGGCCAATGCAATCTTGGGCTGCATCAATAGATGTATAGTGTCTAGATCAAGGGAAGTAATAGTGCCACTCTATTCTGCCTTGGTCAGGCCTCACCTGGAATACTGTGTCCAGTTCTGGGCACCACAATTCAAAAAGGATATTGACAAATTGGAGCATGTCCAGAGAAGGGCGACTAAAATGGTGAAAGGTCTGGAAACCATGCCTTATGAGGAAAGACTTAGGGAGCTGGGTATGTTTAGCCTGGAAAAAAGACGGTTAAGGGGCGATATGATAGCCCTGTTAAAAAATTTGAAGGGGTGTCACATTGAGGATGGAGCAAGCTTCTTTTCTGCTGCTCCAGAGACTAGAAAACGGAGCAATGGATGCAAGCTCCAGGAACAGAGATGCCACCTCAACATTAGGAAGAACTTTTTGACAGTAAGAGCTGTTCGGCAGTGGAACACACTCCCTCAGAGCATGGTGGGGTCTCCTTCCTTGGAGGTCTTTAAACAGAGGCTGGATGGCCAACTGTCAGGGATGTTTTGATTGTGTATTCCTGCATGGCAGGGGGTTGGACTGGATGGCCCTCGTGGTCTCTTCCAACTCTACAATTCTATGATTCTATGAAGGAGATATGGAATTTCAGTTGCAGTACAACACAGTAACGACACAATGCTATGCCTATATATGCATTTATTGTGGGCTTAGTACAGGACGGCAGTCTTGGGTTTCTAAGAATTCTTGAGTTCTAACGATGTGATAACTTTAACAAAACAAATCATAGAACAAAACAGGGGGGAAAAGACACAAATGAACAATTTAGAAGAGCCTACTGAATATTACAAGGGTTTTACCTGGTAATTGTCCACTACACTGAACGTGTATTCATGCCTGGCTATTACATGGTGACAATTCTTACATACATCTGAAAAGGGGAAAAAAAGTTTTAGAAAAACAAACCATCTCGTAAGGCAACATCTTTGACAACATTTAAAAGTCCAACCATGCTAATGCTTTGAGATAAAGGTGACAAAGCCCAGAGTAATAATGGCATATCCAGTTCTAAATTGCTGTTCCAACTGAACATTATTAATCCATTTTAAAACATTACTATACTGCACTTCATCAATTACAATAAAAGATCAATATCATTACAAGGTAACAGGCAACAAATAAAACCAAAGACAAGGCATAAGTGTTAAAATGCATGCACAAGTAAGAATGATTTCATCTGGCATCTAAAGCAGGCCACACAGGGCTATAACTGCTATCATCCTATAATGGTGGTCACACTGGTTAGGGCTGATGCAAAGAAGTCCAACAACATCCAGGGCAGTGGTTCTTAACCTTCAGTCATCTTAAGTGTTTTGGGCTTCAGCTCCCAGAATTCCTTACCACTGGCCATGCTGGTTGAGAACTCTGGAAGTTGAAGTTAAAAAAAAAAAACAAAAAACAAACAGAGAACCACAGGTTCAGATTCATTAATGGGGGATGTCAAAGGTTCCCAATACTACAGTCATAAAGGTGGTTGTTACTTTACAGAACACCTTGGTACAAACGGATGGTTCAAATATCTCTGTCCCTACTATAGCTGCTAGACTATTTTATACAGAATGTTCAAGGTAAGGTAATTAATTGTACAAGCCTATCCATGTTTATTTTGAGATAAGTCACAGCCTTCCCAATGGAGCTTACCCTTAGATAACTTCACAGTTAACTTCCACTACCATGATTTCATGAAGCCCCAGCCAACATGACTGATGGGGTCAGGGACTCTGAGAGCTGGAAACATCTAGCAGGTGTAAAAGTTGAGAATCACTGTTCTAGAGAACTAGGTTTTTGCTTTTTTTAAAAAACATCTGTCTCAGTACTTTGGTCTGAGAAGTAAACTTAATGCCTAAAAGGGCCAAACAGTAGCTTCAACTGGGCAATTATAAGAAAACTACTGCTTCATTCATTTCCAAAAGTGCTTCAAATAGCATGTATTACAATTCTACACAATTTCACTGGATTTTCATCAGATAGAAAGTTTTACTGCACCTCAGCAGAGATGAGGACAGAACCTATTCTTAGAAGTTATAGGAAATGAGGTCTGCCAGCCTGAAGGGAACTGTGGAGACAGATTTCCCTATGAGCTAGACAGGGGTAAAAAAAGGAACATAGGCTTTCTCTCTTCAAACAGTTATAAGAAGATCTGGCCAAGAAGATACATTTTACAACAAAGCAGTAGTATTTTCATCAGCTGCAAAAAAGTACCCTGAAGTGAATCACATAGAAAACTGTGACACTGGATTACTGTAATCAAGATTGCATAGCCTATGGTCTCCATGCAGCATGCACGTTTAGCCACCCACTGTTCCACCAGTGATATGACAGTTATCTCAGTCAGAAACACTGATGGGTGTGAGATAATAATCCTCTCTCATTCAGTACAAATCCCACTTCCAATACAGCTGTTCTTCTGCCATTAGTAGCTGTTGAGATCACTGGTACTGATGATCAGGTTCCCCCCTCCCATGCAAATAGAGGAGGGATATTTAAAACTGTACACCTGCATCCTGAGATTTAGGGGGGGGAGGATGATTATATGTGCTACATGCCTGTTGAACATAAATGTGGGAAATCGTTTATTTGTATGCATATGTGTATATGTATGTGTTTGAGCCCACATGTATGTGCAGCCCTCTAGGCCAAAAAGATTGTGAAACCCAGCTTTAAAACTCAGTAAGAAGTATGTGTTCTAAAAATGTACTGATTATCAAAAGTGCATGTGGACATATTTTTTAATGATAAACCACACAGGCTTCTGGAATAAAATTTCCAAGCCCTGAACATGCCAAACCCTTCAAATGTTTAGCTTCCTTACGATCATAAGTGATAATTTCTTCTCCATCCTCTTCTTCTCTTGCTCTGTTTGTAATCATCACAAAATCTCTCTTTTTGCATTCAATGCAACCTACATAGTTCATCAAGTAGGATCCATTCTCCAAACAGGTATTACCCTACAACAGTCAAACAGACAAAAAAAAATTATGTAACTAGTGCTCTCTGCACAAAAAAGCTTCATTTTAAGGTCAAGCTACATGTAAGCTCTGCAATTGAAACACTCCACAATTTTTGATCTCTCTCTCAAAATAAAACAAAACAACAACAACAAAAACAGCCATGGAGAAGATCTGGATCATTGACAAAGCATGGAGGGTGCTCAGGTTGCCAGTTTAAACACTGAAGTAAAGGAAGGCACACAGGCAGATAGAGTGAATGGGAGGCTGTGTGGGATATGCACAGCTCTAGTCCACACCCCCACCTGGCGTCCACCCCAGCCACCCTTTTCTTATCTTGGGTCTACCTAGAGGTTTTGTTTTGGGGCTTGTTTATTTGTTTTGGGTTGTGTTTTTTTCCCCAGCACTGGCACTGGGAAGATGGTGAAGGAAGGCTGGAGAAAGACAAGGCTTGAGCTGTAAAAAATAGGATTCTGTTAGAATCATAGAATTGTAGAGTTGGAAGAGACCACAAGGGCCATCCAGTCCAACCCCCTGCCATGCAGGAAATCACGATCAAACACCCCTGACAGATGGCCATCCAGCCTCTGTTTAAAGACCTCAAAGGAAGGAGACCCCACCACACTCCGAGGGAGTGTGTTCCACTGCCGAACAGCTCTTACTGTCAAAAAGTTCCTCCTAATGTTGAGATGGAATCTCTGTTCCTGGAGCTTGCATCCATTGCTCTGTGTTCTAGACTCTGGAGTAGCAGAAAACAAGCTTGCTCCATCCTCAACGTGACACTCCTTCAAATACTTAAACAGGGCTATCATATCGCCTCTTAGCCGTCTTTTTTCCAGGCTAAACATACCCAGCTCCCTAAGTCTCTCCTCATAAGGCATGGTTTCCAGACCTTTCACCATTTTAGTCGCACTCCTCTGGACACGCTCCAATTTGTCAATATCCTTTTTGAATTGTGGTGCCCAGAACTGAACACAGTATTCTAGGTGAGGCCTGACCAAGGCAGAATAGAGCGGCACTATTACTTCCCTTGATCTAGACACTATACTTCTATTGATGCAGCCCCAAATCACCTTGGTCTTTTTAGCTGCCACATCACACTGTTGACTCATGTTCAACTTGTGGTCTACTAGGACTCCTAGATCCCTTTCGCACATAGTCTTGTTCAGCCAGGTTTCCCCCATCTTATATCTATGCATTTTGGTTTTCCGCCCTAAGTGCAGTACCTTACATTTCTCCGTATTGAATTTCATTTTGTTAGCTTTGGCCCAGCTCTCCAGTCTATCCAGGGTTAGGATTGGATGAGGAAGGGAGGGCCCAGAAGGAGTGGGGTGGAAGGAAGCGGTTAGGCTTTGCCTGCAAGTCACAAATTTCAATCCGTAAGCCTTGCCTTCTCCTTCTGCAGCAATGAGAATTGTCTGGAGCTGTCCCAAAGGCAAGGCAAAATGTGTGTTGTATACGTGTATGTGCTTTCAAGTCGCCTGTTGATTTATAGTGGCCCCATGAATTTCATAGGGTTTTCTTAGGCAAGGAATACTCAAGAGGTGGTTTTGCCAGTTCCTTCCTCTGAAATGTTGCCTACAGCATCTGGCATTAATTGGCGGTCTCCCGTTCAAGTACTAACCAGGGCTGGCCCTCCTTAGCTTCCAAGATCAGGCAGCATCTGGTGCCTTTATAGTGGCAGTCTCCCAACCAAATACTAACCAGGGATGGCCCTGCTAAGCTTCCAAGATCAGGCAGCATCTGGTGCCTTTATACTGGCGGTCTCCCACCCAAGTACTAACCAGGGCTGGCCCTGCGGAGCTTCCAAGATCAGGCAGGATCTGGTGCCTTTATAGTGCCTTTAGGCCCTCCCGCCCTGCGTCAGCCAGAGGCAAACTCTGTTTCGTACTAAGCCGATAATGGAGAGCACCGGGGTTGGTTATGGTTTTAGGCCGCTCTGCCGAGCAAAGGACAGCCTGCTCAGCCGGGCCAAGGGGAGACTGGGGTACCCAGCGCTCACTCGCCCTCTCTTCCTTCTGAAAACGGGCTGGCCCCCTTACCCGAGACGGGTACTCCGCTTTGACGCATCCTCCGCACATGGCGCCTCTCGACAGCTACTTCCGGGCTCCGTGACGTCACACACACCCCACGCCTGCGCGAGAAAATGCTGTAGGCGAGCCTTCTTCGGTTCAACTGCTAGCCTGCCTCTGGAAGAGGCTGCGGCTGCCTGAGAGGGAGGAGCCAGGACTGTAGGCGCAGCCTATTGGTTGTGAGCGTCAATAAAGCTTAGGGGCGGGACTTGCCAGGTGTGGTGCGGCGGGAGTCGAGCGGAGCTGGTAAAGATGAGGTAATCCTTTGGAAGCTCTGTGTGCCATCCAGATGGGCGGCCGGAAGAGGGCGCTGCTCAGCGGCTTCTTGCCTCAGCTGTGAACTCGTAGCGCGCTTTCTTCCATTTCGTGCTTTTATAGCTTTCGATCTTAAATGTTCTCTGTCACAACAGTAGAGTCTACTGTATTTCGGTTAGGCAATAAAGCACCGGGGTGTTCCTCAGTTCCCTGCCCTAGTTTTGTTTTAAAATTGTTTTCAATTTGTTTATTTTTAATATGAGCTGTTTAATTGTGTTTTGAGATTGGTAACTTGTTGTGTTTTTAAATTGTATTTTTCAAAACGTGTTTAGTCCCAGTATTGGGAGAAATAAGTACATAAATAAAAATTCTGTAAAATTAGAATTGTAGAGTTTTTTAAATCAAAAACTGCATCAGAACACAGCAGGAAAACATTTCAGATTCTCTTCCATCAAGGAAAGCAACTCATATAGAAGTTGGTTTCTTCATGAAACCATGTAGTTACTGGTTGCTCCAAAGGGCTACGGCAGAGCTCGAAGAAGACGACGGCATCTGTATACGTTACCGTACTGATGGTAGCTTGTTTAACTTAAGCCGTCTGAGGGCTTGCACTAAGACTAAACTATCCAGTCCGTGAGCTGCTCTTTGCTGATGGTGCTGCCCTTGTTGCCCACACAGAAGCAGCTCTGCAGCGCCTAACATCCTGCTTCGCAACAGCTGCAGAGCTGTTTGGGCTGGAAGTCAACCTGAAGAAAACGGAAGTTCTTTACCAGCCTGCACCACAGGACGAACACCACCATCCCAACATTGCCATGGGCAAATCTGTGCTTAAGTCTGTTAAG
The DNA here is from genome assembly GCA_030847615.1 of Gambelia wislizenii. NCBI lineage: Eukaryota > Metazoa > Chordata > Lepidosauria > Squamata > Crotaphytidae > Gambelia > Gambelia wislizenii. The sequence goes on along the minus strand of JAUMIR010000001.1, from coordinate 337,073,649 downwards.
CAATTCACCTACCTGGGAAGCATCATCTCCTCAGATGCCAAGACTGACAAAGAGATTGATCACAAATTAGCTAAGACATATAGCGCATTTGGAAGACTTTACAAAAGAGTCTGGAGTAATAAACACCTGAGGCGAAGCACAAAAATCAGTGTGTATAAAGCCATTGTACTGTCTATTCTCCTTTATGGGTCTGAAACATGGGTCACCTGTTGCCACCACTTATGACTCCTCAAACGCTTTCATCAGCGCTGTATATGCACAATCCTAAATATACACTGGACTAACTATGTGACGAATGTTGCTGTCCTTGAGCAAGCAGGGATCACCAGCATTGAGGCCATGATATTGAGAACACAGCTGCGCTGGGCAGGGCACATTTCTAGGATGGAGGACCATCGCCTCCCAAAAATAGTACTCTACAGTGAACTCGCCATGGGTCAGCATAAGAGGGGCACTCCAAAAAAGTGATACAAGGACTCCCTGAAGCAACATCTCAGGCTCGGCCAAGTTGATCACCAACAATGGTCCGCCCTGGCCTCACATCAGGAGGCATGGAGACACACTGTCCACAATGCTGCAGCCTTATTTGAGAACTCACACCGAACAAGACTTGAAGAGAAACGACAACGCAGAAAGACTCACAACCCGGAAACATCACCCAAGGAGACCTTCTGCTGTGCTTTCTGCAACCGGACTTGTTTATCTCAGATTGGCCTTTTTAGTCATCAGCACGCTTGCAGAAAGCGCGGGATGAGTCCTTCCTGAATCTTCGTTTGCGAAGAAAAGCCAGAGAGAGAGAGAGAGACTGGAGTTTATATTTTAAAAAAGCAATAATGAAATGTCTTGTGGCACGTTAAAGACGAATTCACAGACTACGGCTGCAGTGGTCTGTAGTCCACAAAATATTATGTCATAATAAATTTTCTAGTTTTCACAGCCTCAAAGACACTCATTTTTGATGAAACAGGATATGGTTATCCTCTTTGAGTTTATCAGTCAATTCAGTTCTATTTTATACACTTACCTGCGAATAGTTCCACAGAATTTAGGGGTCTTTACTTCTGAATAACTGTGTTCTAACTTGCTTTGCAGCTACAGATGTTAATCTTGTATATTTAGAAAAGTATTATCACCAGTGATAGCTGGAGAGAGATTGAGAGAGAGACTTTTGATGTCCATCAGCATGCCAAGCAACAACGCTGGAACATACCACAATTTCCTGATGAGTTATGGCTGCCCCCTTGTGTCTATTGAACCACCCCGCCCCCATTGACATTTTGACTTAAAACTTGGCACTGCTCCTTTGACCACAACCAAAAGTGCTTGGTAAATTTTTGAGGTATGCAGCATGATGTCCTGATTAATTATGGATGCCACAAAAACACACACAAAATTGTCTTTTATTATAGTTCCCCTGCATCACAACCATGCTCATATTAACATCTCCAACATTTAATACTGTGTTGGTTTTTTAAGTGAGCATGATCCTGCCAAAGCTGAGTGTTCTTTTGGTTCCATGGCTGGCTTTTCTTCGCAAACAAAGATTCAGGAAGGACTCATCCCGCGCTTTCTGCAAGCGCGCTGATGACTAAAAAGGCCAATCCGAGATAGACAAGTCCGGTTGCAAAAAGCACAGCAGAAGGTCTCCTTGGGTGATGTTTTTGGGTTGTGATTCTTTCTGCGTTGTTGTTTCTCTTCAAGACTTGTTCATCGTGAGTTCTCAAATAAGGCTGCAGCATTGTGGATAGTGCGTCTCCATGCCTCCCGATGTGAGGCCAGGGCGGACCACTGTTGGTGATCAATTTGGCCGAGCCTGAGATGTTGTTTCGCTTTTTTGGAGCGCCCCTCTTACGCTGACCCGTGGCGAGTTCACCGTAGAGTAGTATTTTTGGGAGGCGATGGTCCTCCATCTTAGAAATGTGCCTCAGGTGTTTATTGCTCCAGACTCTTTTGTGAAGTCTTCCAAATGCACTATATGGACAGCAACATTCGTCACATTGTCAGTCCAGTGTATATTTAGGATTGTGCGTAGACAGCGCTGATGAAAGCGCTCGAGGAGTCGTAGGTGGTGGCGATAGGTGACCTATGTTTCAGATCCATAAAGGAGGATAGACGGTACAATGGCTCTATACACACTGATTTTTGTGCTTTGCCTCAGGTGTTTATTGTTCCAGACTCTTTTGTGAAGTCTTCCAAATGCACTATATGGATAGATATAAATGAAAATGATGTAAGCATAAGTCAAACTTTGTTGTTGTCATGTGCCTTCAAGTCAAACTGCTTCATTTATTTCAAATGTGCTTGTTTTTGCCTGGATTGGCTTCGGCTATTTAAACAACCTATCTGTCCAAATAATGGGTTCTGTGGGTGTGGTAGGGTAGGGTGTTGAAGCCTACTTATTAGGAGTCAGGACCTCAAGAACCAATCCTTGAGACTATGCATCATCAGACAGGATCTCTCACCTACTTCCTGTTTTTTTGGGGGGGAGGGGCAAGCTTTAGGCAGGGTCCTCATAGGAGGCCTGGTGGGTTGAATTTGATCCACAGACTGGAAGTTCCCCACCTGGGATATAAAGGCAAAGAGTGCATCTACACTGTTTGACACCACTTTAAGTACTGTAGCTCCATCCTATGGATTCCTGGGGTTTGTAGTTTTACCAGATCTTTGGTCTCCTCTGCTAGAGAGTGCAGGTGCCTCACAAAACTACAAATTCCAAGATTCTGTAGGATGGAGCCATGGCAGTTAAAGTAGTGTCAAGCTGAATTATTTCTACAGTGTAGATGCACCCAAAGAGAGAGAACATTGCATGTTTCTAGATCACAATTCATTGTCCTAGCCATATTGATGATACAATAAAATGATGACTAAAACAGTTTGCTTCTCTATGTTCTTCTTTAAAACCCTGTACAGGCTTAAAGGTATACATTGCTATATCCTTCGTTACAGAACATAGAATGCACACACTTCGTTCATTTTTTAAAAAAACATTAATTTTTTAACTTTACATTGATACATCATATGTCATTCATAAACATTTGTCGTACAATATACAATGTTTTGCAAACAAATAGAAATGCAGTAGTCGGTTAACGAGCCAGTGTGATGTAATGGTTTGAGCACTGGTCTATGACTCTGGAGGTCAGGGTTTGAATTCCTGCAGTCATGGAAACCCACTGGGTGACCATCGGCAAGTCACATTCTCTCAGCCTCAGAGGGAGGCAAAGGCAAACTCGGAACAAATCTTGTCAAGAAAACCCTGTGACAGGTTGGCCTTATGGTTGCCATAACTTGAAAACGACCTGAAGGCACACAACAACAACAACAACAAAGTCAGTTAATAAAACAAGATGAAAATCCTTAAAGTTAGGCTGCAATTACACGGCAGGTTTTATTGTGATAAATTGCACCTTTAGCACTTTTTTGCACCAGTGGTGGGTAGTTTACACCATTTATGGAGGAAACAGTTGTATTTTGTAGCTCTTTTTCACTGTTTTCTGGTTCGGACAGGCAAATGTGGGGGGCGTGGCCAAGCATTGGAGAGAAGGACAAACGAATGCAATAGGAATGTCTGCCCTGGCCCTAAAGCAAACTGCAGACACAAAGGATTCTTTTCTCCATGGTTAACAGCTGATTGATACTGAATCTCATCCATTGCCTCCTCCCTGTAGCTCCCTGTCTTACACACACAGACTTCCCTTGGCACCAAAGCAAGCAGCAGACACGAAGTATTTTTCAAACTTTCCTGATCGCTACTGAATCTCCCTCTTGACTCCACATCTTGTCAGCCCACCCCTTCATCATAACAACCAATCACAGTGCAGATCTGCTGTAACTGTATTGGGAAGATTGCTGGTAATCCACACAGTCCTTAGCGAAATGGTTGTTTACACGATCAATAATGCGCTAAGTCGTGCTACTTTTCAAATAAGTCGGCAAAAGTAGTGACATCCCCTGAGATGCTATATTTGGGTTTTTTACCTTCCCTCCTTCTGAATGAGGCGATACTGTGGCGCGATCCGTGGGAACAATGAGCAATCTTAGCGGTATATTTAGGGGAATATTTGCCTGTGTAAATGCAACCTCAGTTTTCCCAAAGCAACAAACTGGAGGGAGGAAATTGGAATGGAGAGTTCAAGTTATATATGTAGCTGATAAATAGATGGAAGGCCACTACAAAATGATAACTGTTTTAAAATGCCTGACAAATCTCAACTGATGCAGATATGTTGGGTTTTTTTGATAACGCAAGCTTTCCGATCTTCTCAATCTATTGTCAAAGTAATACTTTTGAAGCAGTTTTCCAGTGGGCTGCAATTACCAGTCTTGCTGAAATAGGCCTTGATTTATATTTTAAAAAATAAACAGCATAACAAGTGTTGTACAAAACTGGGTGGTTTGAAACAGTTACCTTTTTATCCTCTGGGATTTGGTTCCAGGACTCACACCTCTCCCCATGGATACCAAAATCCGTGGATGCTCAACTCCCATTATAAACAATGGCGTAAAATGGTGTTTCTTATATCAAATGGCAAAATCAAGGGGGTTATTTAGATGACCAAAAAAATCCAGAAAGAATGCAGGCAGAATACCTTTTGTTCAGATGAGCTCCTGCCGGAATTCACCATATTGGGAAGGAGGAGGGCTGAAAACTCCAAATAGTTCACAATAACAGCATTTGCTGTTTCTCGCTATCTTTAAAAAAAAATTACACAAAAATGTGCATAACTGCATGTCTGAACAACCAATTCAAATAGGGGCACATCGAAGAACCCAAACATGATTGGTTGGACCTCGGTGGGGATGGGCTTGGAAGGGATGAAGCAGCCGGAGCCTCCATCCCCCCCCCCAGGTGAACAATCATGTCAACAATCGTTCAAGTGGCAGAGCAAACAAAAAAAAAATTTTTTAAAGCAGAAAATCACTCTTTTGCATCTATCATTTAAGGACAGGGAAAAAGAGGGGGGGGAATGGAGGGAAGTTTTCAGCAGGCAACTCACTTGTGGCCACCATCTTTTCTCAGGGGTGTGCTCTGTGTGAACTGCAAATTCCGCTAATTTGCCATGCCAGCAATCTTGTGATTGTTTCATGGGCACAAATAAACACTGCAGCAATAGGGAAGTAAGGTACTATTTTTTGCTATTAATGCTCCCATCTAGCTGAGCCCAAGGTCTACTTTTGTGGGGGGTGGGTGGGATCTGGAATATTTTCAAGCTGTGGATGGTTGAATCCATGGATACAGAATCTGTGGGTATGGAGGGCCAACTGTATTTCACTTATGATTCTGAGAACCTGGATCCAGAACATTTCTATTTTGGGGCAATACAGCCACATGTGGATCAACGTATCTTTTGACTACACCGCTCACTCAAGGTGAGTGGTGAATTCTCTTTATTATAATGTATAGGCATACCTCACTTAACAAAGCATCTGAAAAAAAAAGCTCCTTTCTACACCTGCCCAGTTCTTACCTTTTCTTTATCCTCTTTTTATTTGGAAGTGTTTTTTAGCAGTATTGACACTTGGGAGGATGGTGAAGGAGGGCTGGAGTAACACAGGCTTTTGGTATCAGGTTGTAAACAGCGTGTCTGCCATCAACCGTGTAATAAAGTTGAAGCTGGGAAAGAATGGGATTCTACTGTAACCAGTCCTACTGTAGTTGTGTGGGCCTACCTACAACAGGCACGGTAAATGGCAGCTGTCTTCACAATCCCTTACTGAGCATTTGTGTGTGAACAGCAAAACAGAGAAAAGGGGAAAGTGGATAAGCCTACCTCACCAGCTCCCCCAGAATGTTAAAAAAAGGAGAGATCTATAAAGATGGCTACCAAAATGGAAACCATAAGAAAAACTGAGACTGGTGAAAGAAAAAATAGCCTTGGATACATTTTGGAAGAAACTTTCAAATGGTCTCTAGGAGGTTCAGAATTTTTCTGTTTACTTATGCAAGGCTTCCCTGACCTGGTTGTTTCATTTCACACGTGCATATTGTTAATTTAGAATAAAAACTTTGCTGAAACATATTGAACTCTGATTGAACTTGTGTTGTAGGAACCTATCCATAATCTTTCCATGTTATTTCTCCCTCTGTTACCCAATGATCTGTTAAAGAAGTTATGTCCAGGAACTTTTCATGGGGAGTCAAGAAGATCTTTTACATTTTAAAATATATGTACAGTATAATAAATAAAGGGGGAAAAACAGAGGTGACTAGTCCTGTGTTCTTTAATCTGATGACCTAGAAGCTTCTTCCCAGGAGTTTTTAAAATGTTAATTACTTTCCCCACATATTGTTTGAGTTTTGTGTTAAGTAGAATTTCCTGAAGCAATAGCAGTGCACTGGCCAGAGCTATTGTCTGTTGAGGAGCCTCACAGAAGATGGTCACAAAGTTCTGCTAATAGATGTTGACTGCCAGATGTTAATTAAGCAAAACTAAGTCAAGCAAATCAAAATGCTGAGATTTTAAGCTTCCAAATGCTTGGTTTGAGGTTGGATAGTCAGAGTGGTTATTTCTCAGGGGTAGTTCTATTTGGTAGTGCAAAGTAAATTATTTTGATAATTATATAACAGCACATTAGTTTTTCTAAAGGATTTGCCATCTATGAGAGAATTGTGCAGAAAATGCCATAACTACAGATATACAGATAATAGATATGCAAACTCACAAATATACACAGACATATATTTATGTAATAAAATCTGCTACTTAGAACAAGGCAGTTCGACATTCTCACTAACATTGAGAGGTAAGTGTGACACAGTTGTGCATTAATTTGTGGACTGAAGTTCTATGCTGTGTTTAAATTTCAAGACTTGTATTCTTCAATAGGAAATGTGAGAATCTTTAACTGCTGATAATGTATTCCCAACCGAAGGCTGGTCCCCAAACTCTTGAGATTAGGCTACTGATGGAAAATGGTGAAAAGTTCTAGATTAGCCCCTGAATACATGCATTACCACTTGCAAAGTATCTGGACATAATGCAATCCTGTTCAGTATACAGTAGGACCCCCGTATGCGCTGGGGATTGATTCGGGGTGGGTGGGCTGTGGATACTGAAAACTGTGGATAATAGCAAACACTATTTAAACATCTGGTTTTAAATACTATACCATAGAGTTGCCTTGGAGGACCTAGAAAATGGCTAGAGAGGACACATTTTCTAGGAAGACTCTATGGTAGGTGTGCTGTTTTGTGTCCCATGGATAATTGAATCAGTGGATATGGGGGCCCTACTGTAAATGAATACTGTATACCTAAAGCTTTACTCCTTTAACAGGAGTAAACAGTGCCCCTGAGCTTTACTCCTTTAACAGTAAATTTGATACCAGAGGCAGAAATAACATGGAAAGAATAGGGATAGATTCTTACATCATAAAAAAGGAGAGTGGTTTGAGCATGTTTCAGCAAACTTTTTATTCAAAACTAACATTATGCACATGTGAAATGAAACAACCAGGTCAGGTAAGTCTTACATGAGTAAAGAAAAACATTTTGCACCTTTTAGAGAGCACTTGAAAGCTTCTTTCAAAATTGAACCCAGGATGCCAAAAAATTAAATGCACAGATGTGGGATGGGTGACATCTGGCCTGATGGCAGTACATAAGAAAGGGATCTAGGGGGCTGTTTACATGACAAAAAAAAAGCCCGAGAGGAATTTGTGTCGGTCCCTGGTCATTCACATGCATCACAGGCTATTCAGAAAGACGGGGTAGCAAAATGCCCAGTTAGCCCATGACTTCCTACCCCTCTATTTTCTGGGGAAAGTCTGAGGCAGCCCGTGCTATTGGTTGTCTGAACAATCAGGAACTATCTCAGGACATAGGATGGTTTCTGATTGGTTGGACATTGGAGGGGGCGGGCTTGCAAGGGAAGCCTTGAAATTGCCATTTTGTTAGCCTCCCCCCCCCAAGGGTCCTCTGCTGGCTCCAAAGCAGCCAGCTAAGTGCCAGGCAAGATCTCTCCCCTCCCCTGCCCACGCCCAAGCATCTACAGAGAAGACCCCCCCGCCTGGCTTCCCCCTGCCCTTGCAGCCACGTGGGGTGGGAGGGTCTTCTCCGTGACTAGCGGTCATGAAGAAGACCACCCCCACCCTGTGCGGCTTCCCCCCCCGCCCTTGCAGCCACATGGTGTGGGGGACGTCTTCTCCATGACTGGCAGCCATGGAGAAGAGCACCCCCACCCCACGCAGCTTCCCCCCCGCCCTTGCAGCCACGTGGGGCGGGTCTTCTCTGTGACTGCCAGCCACGGAGAAGACCACCCCCACCCCCCACGGCTCACCCCCGCCCTTGCAGCCATGCGGGGCAGGGGGGGTCTTCTCCATGACTGGCAGTTTTTTGGGGAATATATTAAAGCTGTGGATTGGTGGAATCTATGGACAGAGAATCTATGGTTACGGAGGGCTGATTGTAGTCCCAACTAAAGTGAACATACTGAAACAACTGTTCAATAGTCAGTCAACATTTATTAAAATCTTTTTGATTAAATTGATCTATTTTAGTTTAGAGCACCAATAAGATTCAGGCTTTAATGCATTATTGAACTGAAAATGGCTCTGCTTCCTTAAGGGTACACAAATTGTTCTGAGTCATTTAATGGAGCTGTTCTGGAATACATCACTTTAAAAAATGAACTAAATTCCAGTTATGAAGTATTTCAGACATTCTGTGATTTGGGCTTGAGGCACTATGGAAGAGGGTAGAGACATCAATATTGGTAAATAGTCCACTTCCAGCCCTTGCTATTGTGCAGTAGCAAATCATTACTCATAAAAGTTATTTTATGAAGTTGATTAAAAATGTCTGGAATAGCGTCTGACAGCAAACATATCTCCTTCAGCATCCTCAGAGGTAAGAGCAGGCAGAAGTATAAGTTATCTTCACAGGCTGCTTTGAAGTAAATCCAGGATACAGTAATAAATTTACAGTAATTTAAAACTATTACCTGTCAAATTTAGAGTCATCTTCAAACACCACTCTGCACAATTAACAAAAATTAGCTCCAATCCAGAGTATGTAGATGTTGATTTTTTTTTGCTTCTAGTACAAAAATATCTAACACTATCTATCCATTCATCACTTTATTTGTACTGTACCTTCTCCCCAAAACTGGTGCTCAGTTCACACTACAGTATAACTTATCAGGTAGATAATTAAAATTGCTCTGGCATCTGGTCTGAATGAAGCAGATTTATTATTATTTTTACAATACAATATATGGAACAACCATTATCTGTCTACTAATGAACAGGAATCTTAAATATCAGGTTTAAGTGGTATCCCATTATGACGTTCCTCATTATAGTAAAATATCTACAAATAGAAAATAAAATGGAATAGAAAATATCCACTAATAGATTGAATCTCGTTTAGAAAATGTTGCACGCAGTTTGGCATGACTGCCTTAAAAAAAATGATAGCTCTTTGGTAGTGTTTGCTAATCTATCATATTACCTGCCCAGTCTCACATGCTTGCTTTTTTCCTATATTATTAATGAGGGTAGCTTTGGATTTAGAATCAGTTCATATAGGTCTCTACGACAGAAGTCAATATAGCTCCCAACTAAGATGCATTGCCCATGAAATTAACAAACATGTGCACATCATACAGGGCCAGTTTAAGTAATTTTGGGGGGCCCTGCAACACTTTATTTTGCAGGCCCCATATGTTTATCTCAGGTCAATGTAACCTAACCTATTCCCAGTACAGGATATTGAGATTATTACATAATTTGTCACCAATAATTTAGTTTCTCTGGCTTTTCTTCGCAAACAAAGATTCAGGAAGGACTCATCCCGCGCTTTCTGCAAGCGCGCTGATGACTAAAAAGGCCAATCCGAGATAAACAAGTCCGGTTGCAAAAAGCACAGCAGAAGGTCTCCTTGGGTGATGTTTTTGGGTTTTGATTCTTTCTGCGTTGTCGTTTCTCTTCAAGACTTGTTCGTCGTGAGTTCTCAAATAAGGCTGCAGCATTGTGGATAGTACGTCTCCATGCCTCCCGATGTGAGGCCAGGGCGGACCACTGTTGGTGATCAATCTGGCCAAGCCTGAGATGTTGTTTCAGGGAGTCTTTGTATCGCTTTTTTGGAGCGCCCCTCTTACGCTGACCCGTGGCGAGTTCACCGTAGAGTAGTATTTTTGGGAGGCGATGGTCCTCCATCCTAGAAATGTGCCCTGCCCAGCGCAGCTGCGTTCTCAATATCATGGCCTCAATGCTGGTGATCCCTGCTTGCTCAAGGACAGCAACATTCGTCACATAGTCCAGTGTATATTTAGGACTGTGCGTAGACAGCACTGATGAAAGCGCTCGAGGAGTCGTAGGTGGTGGCGATAGGTGACCCATGTTTCAGATCCATAAAGGAGGATAGACAGTACGATGGCTCTATACACACTGATTTTTGTGCTTTGCCTCAGGTGTTTATTGCTCCAGACTCTTTTGTGAAGTCTTCCAAATGCACTATATGCCTTTGCCAATCTGTGATCGATCTCTTTATCAATCTTGGCATCTGAAGAGATGATGCTTCCTAGGTAGGTGAACTGCTGAACGGACTTGAGCACAGATTTGCCGACGGCAATGTGGGGATGGTGGTGTTCGTCCTGTGGTGCAGGCTGGAAAAGAACTTCTGTTTTCTTCAGGTTGACTTCTAGCCCAAACAGCTCTGCAGCTGTTGCAAAGCAGGACATTAGGCGCTGCAGAGCTGCTTCTGTGTGGGCAACAAGGGCAGCATCATCGGCGAAGAGCAGCTCACGGACTAGATAGTTTAGAGTCTTAGTGTGGGCCCTCAGACGGCTTAAGTTAAACAAGCTACCATCAGTACGGTAACGTATATAGATGCCGTCGTCTTCTTCAAGCTCTGCCATAGCCCTTTGGAGCATCGTGCTAAAGAAGATTGTAAATAAAGTTGGTGCAAGAACACAACCTTGCTTCACTCCATTAGTTATTAGAAAGGGCTCTGAAAGAGCATCACCATATCTGACTTGTCCACGCTGGCCCTCGTTTAGCAAGATAATCATTTTAAGGAATTTGGGGGGACATCCTAGTCTTTCCAGGATCTGCCACAGACCTTTTCTACTTACAGTGTCGAAGGCTTTGGTGAGGTCGACAAATGTTACATAGAGACCCTTGTTCTGCTCCCTACATTTTTCTTGCAGTTGCCTAAGGGCAAATACCATGTCTGTAGTACTCCTATTGGCTCTGAAGCCACATTGGCTTTCAGGGAGAAGTTCTTCTGCAATAGCAGGAACTAATCTGTTCAGGAGTATCCTTGCAAGGATTTTTCCAGCAATAGAGAGCAGTGTTATGCCTCGATAGTTTGAGCAGTCGGATTTTGCTCCTTTTTTCTTGTACAGGCTGATGATGACTGCATCTCGGAGGTCTGATGGCAGTTCCCCTTTTTCCCAGCAATTCACAAGGAATTTGTGGAATTTTTCGTGGAGTGCATGACCTCCATGTTTCCAAACTTCAGGTGGGATTCCATCAATCCCAGCTGCCTTGCCGTTTTTCATCTGCTGTATGGCCTTAAGGATCTCTTCCAAAGTGGGAGCTATGTCCAATTCGTTTTTCATTGGTTTTTGTATCATATGTTGGATAGCTGAGCCTTGGACTACTCGGTTGGCGCTGAAGAGACTTTGAAAATGTTCAACCCAACGATTCAGGATGGAGGCTTTATCAGTAATTAATGTTTGACCATCTGTACTGTATAAGGAGCTTTGGACCTGATAAGTAGGTCCAAACACTGCTTTAAGAGCTTCATAAAATCCTCTATGATCACCCAGATCTGCACAACGTTGTGTCTTTTCTGCTATATTGATCCACCACTTGTTCTGCATGTCTCGGAGTTTTTGTTGTAGTTTACTACATGTGAGGCGGAAAGCTGCTTTTCTTACATGGCAGGTTGGCTGGGCGAGGTATGCCTGGTGAGCAGCTCTCTTCTTTGCCAACAGCTCCTGGATCTCTTGGTTGTTTTCATCAAACCAGTCTTGATTTTTCTTGTGGGAAAACCCGAGGGGTTCTTCTGCAGACTGGAGGATACTGTTTTTGATATGTTGCCAAAGCACTGTAGGAGAAGGATCTGTAGGATGGTCTTCAAGTTTTGTTTGTAGATTTGCCTGGAAGTTGTCTCTCATGGTAGCTTGTTGAAGATTGTTGACTTGGAGTCTCTTCTTTAGTATGCCACCCCTCTTAGGTTTGAACTTGAGATGAAGATTTAGTTTATATCTGACGAGGCGATGATCTGTTTGGCATTCTGCACTGGGCATCACTCGGGTATGACGGACATCACGAATGTCTCTCTGACGGACTAGAACATAGTCAATGAGGTGCCAATGTTTGGATCGGGGATGCATCCAGGTTGTCTTCAAGCTATCTTTCTGCTGAAAGATTGTGTTTGTAATAGTCAGCTGTTGTTCTGCACAGAACTCTAGCAGGAGGCGTCCGTTATCATTGCAATTTCCAACACCATGCTTGCCTAAGACACCTTTCCAGGCTTCGGAGTTCTTTCCTACCCTGGCATTGAAGTCACCAAGGATAATAATTTTATCTTCTACAGGGACTTTTTGTATGAGTTGGTGTAGGTCTGTGTAGAATTTGTCTTTCTCTACAGGGTCGGCTTGCATAGTGGGGCATATATACTAAAGAGAACAACATGTGGGAGGCGTAAGGAAATAATGCGATCAGAGTGTCCTGTTGGCAAGGCTTTGAGTTTGGAGGCAATGGAGTTTTTAATCATAAAGCCTACTCCTGAAAGATGTTTTTCGGTTTTGGGTTTGCCAGACCAGTAAAGTGTGTAGCCGGCACCATGTTCTTTAAGGCTGCCTTCCTCATGGAAGCGAACTTCACTAACAGCAGCAATGTCATTATTAAGCCGTGATAGTTCATGGGCTATTAGGGCAGAACGACGCTCAGGCCGTCCACTATCTTCAGAGTCTTGCATGGTTCTGATGTTCCAGCATGCAAGTGTCAGTTTATTTGCACCTTTGGAGGCCGGTGTGTGCCTTTGTTTCTTTGCCTTGGTTTGACCGCATCAGAAGATTCCCGTTGGCCGCGGCTAGCCAACCAGGTAGTTGGGGATGAGCTTTCGTTAGGCCACCTTTTCTAGGCCCCTCTCCATATGGAGCAAGCAGTGCTCTCCTTAAAAAAGGCTGCTTGGTCATTCAGGATGCTGCCGAACAAGACTGTCATCTCCCGGGTCAGCCTCGAGCGACCAATGTCCTGAACTGCCTGCATGCAGGGTTGGGGCTGCGGCTTCCAGTGCATCTTTACACCTGCCAGTTTCGTCCCTCGCCTGTCGCTACAGGGCTTTTTTGGAACTGGATTTGTCCTTCGAGCCTGTGCAATGGATTTTTCTGGTGGAGCGCAGCATGCACAGAACTGGCCTCACCCTTTAAACCAGAGATTCATCTGCCGTGGTCTTGCAAGCATGGACGTGGCAGCGAGGTCCTCGGGCCGTAGGTTTGATTTGAGTTTCCTTCTCTTAGATGGTTGACCTTACAGGGTTGGACGAGCACCATCTGCCTGGGTTTGGGATTAGAGTTTTCCTTCTCCTAGGACTGTTGCCACAAGGCTAGAGAGCCCATCCTGCCCTTTGACGCTCTTTGTCAGACCCTTCGGTTTTGACCTGTCTGGCATGGGAGACCCTACCGGTGGCTATTATGCCACCGCCAGCATAGCTCAAAACATCATTAGGGTACGCAAGCCTCTCTCCCACGACAAGCGGGCGTCAATGGAGAGGAATTTAGTTTAAAAAATTGTATTATAGACACTAATGTAATATCGGTGTAGATTTCCTCAGCCAAACAGAATACAAACATATTACAAAACACTCTAATACAACACTCTCCTAATATTTAAAGGAGCTCATTTCTATTATACAAATGTCAAAAGACTAGCCCATTCACACTAAATCAAAATTACAAAACACTAGTTTCAGCATGCAGAATTTGAAGTCAGGAAAAGAAAGAGCTGAGTCCAATTTACTATATTTAATGCATTTTGTCCTTTCTTACTTTTACAGTCTTATGTTGTAAATTTTGAAATACAAAGTATAGCCTGATTTAAAAAATATTTTAACTCGTTTACATAAAATTTGTATCAAATAATTTAAAATTACAACATTTATAAAATGGACTTTTATTTTCCAGCTTCTTTGAATTAAAAAAAATGCTCATTTAAATCTTAACTTTTCTTGCTTTTTGAGCAGCAAACACCTTCACTAACTTCTCAATATCTAAGCAACATGCTATCTGCCTTTCCACAGCTATTACAGAGAGGCCTCTTAGTCCATATGCTCTTGGGCTGTTGACTGACCAGTTTTCATGTCCCTCTCTCTTTCCCAGCTCTCATTGAATCTTTTGCCTTTTAGTCTCTGGCAAAGAGTCAAAATTATTAAATCCTTCAGGTACCTGCCAGCTGCTTTGGTGAATTAATTAGGTTTTAATTAGCTAATTTGATACTTCATTTTATTTGAAAAGCAATTGACCATTTTTGCTTGGTTCTTGAACAAATACTGTATACACAGTTGGAAACTGGAGATGATGTAGTTCTCTTATCTAGCTTGAAGGCTGGCCTTATTCACCCCACCTAGACCACTTGACAAACCCACTGACCTGGCATTAAATATGGTTGAAAGGAAACTTAGGGTAGGGAGTCCTCTTCTTCTTCATAAGAGAAAAGGCCTAGATACTCACATTTCTAGGCTAAACGTTTTAAAATAACAAATAGTAAACACTTGTAATGCATGGAGCACACAGCTCCCTTAGTGCCTCCTCTGTCCTCTCAGGGGCTGCCACCAAGAGGGTTTCCTTTCCCACTGGCATTGGGCTTCTCTCTCTGCTCCCTCAGGTGGCCCTCCAGCCTCCTCCACCTCAGCTTCTCTGCCCGCCAGGCACTCTTGTCCCTTGCTGATCCTCTTGGAGTTTTCCTGCCTCTTCCCTCAGGTGGTCCTGTAGCTCTGGGAGAAACAGGTCCCCCAGACCTTGTGTATTTGTCTCGTCTCCACCCTCTTAGGAAACTTGACCTCGCCCAGTGATTTTCCTTTCTTCTCCCTTTTCAAAGCACAACCATTGCTCTGCCTGGAGAAGTAGGTGTCAGAGGGAGAGAGTGGGGGTGAAGGTGCCTCCCAGCCCTGCTGCTGCCCCTCCCATGGCAGCTGCCCCCTTCTGCAGCTAGTCGGTGCCCAATGCAGCAAGGGCCAGAAGCCTTCCTACTAATAATGTTTTTGCAGGAGGAGGGTTACGAGACATACACACACACACACAATAACAGCCACCACCACCCCGTGGCTGCAGGTGATGCAGAGCCCTTAAATTGGCCCTGACATCATAATTTGTGTTGAATCATATTTTTATTAGTTGCAGATTGCAAACACTCTGTGGTCTTTATTATTATAGCCAGGGATACCAGAGATGCCCCCTTATTGCTGGAGGGCTCTAAAATGTTTCCCATGTCTCACTGACCAGGAGGGCCTGACTTCAGTCTTGTGTGAGCCAAATGTATGGCTCTTTCTGAATGGATGATTGATTCTGCATGCTATCAGATAATCCTGATCCTTGTGTCAGGATCAGGCATTTTAATCCTCCAGGATAACGGTTTCATAAAAGATTCTACACATAATTGGTTCTACAGTGTAGGCATTATGTGGCCTTGTTGTAGAACTGTAAACAAATTTCCCAAATTTCAGCCACTTATCACATACAGTAGTAGTAGTAGTTTAAAAAACAACAACAAATAACCAGTTGGGACAAAAATGTCCCAACAAAGCCATAGGTTTTTGTTTGTTTGTTTTTGCCATTGGAGTAATTTGTTGTCCTAGCTAATGTCATGTTTTGGGACTAAAAATGGCCAGTGTCATTTTTGGGTGAACCACAGTACAGTAAAGCAGAAGTAATGTTGTCTGGCTTTCAATAGGTTGGTCCCTTTCAGGTGACATCAAAATTTACCCCATTAGATGCACACTTCAATTCTCAGTGGAAACATTAAATCCTACCCCTCAGTATACTAGAATTCTAATTAGAATCATAGAATACCCCACAACTTGACTTGGTCATAATATTAGAGGATCCATTAAATGGAGTTGAGCCCTTATTACAAAAATAATAATAAAAGAACTTGGAAAATATGCAGGATTTAAAATAAATGCTGATAAAACAAAGATGTTAACTACAAATATGGAAGCTGTAGAAAAATAACATTTAATTAAAAAAAACAAGCTTTGAGGTTGTTAAATAGGTAAGATATGTAGGGATCAATATATTGGCTAAGAATCAACAATTGTTTGAGAATAATTATGTACTAGTATGGGGTGATATAAAAATGTTGAATAATTGGAAAGATTTAATGTTATCATTGATGGGGAAAATATCAGCTATCAAAATGAATGTGATAACCAGGTTGATGTTTTTATTTCAGACTATCCCAATTATCTCTTCAAATATTGTGTTTACTAAATGGCAAAAAGAATTATCAACATTTATATGAGTAGGTAGAAAACCAAAAATTAAATGGAAATTATTAACAGATGCAAGGGAAAGACGGGGACTAGGATTACCAGATTTGAAACTATATTTTGAAGCTGCATGATTAAGTTAGTTAAAACATTGGATCATATTTGAAAATAAAAGAAACTTAGAATTAGAAGGTCATGCATTAAGGATGAGTTGGCATAGTTACTTATGGTGTGGTAAAGTTAAAATAAATTTAGAATTTAAAAATCATATTATAAGAAAATCTCTATTAAGGATTTGGCAAAAATACAAAGGAAGATTAAATTCTAAAATACCAGGTTGGTTATCTCTGCAGGACGCTTTTTGTAAATTTGAATTAAGAGACTATGATTGTTTAGTATATAGGGATTTACTAGAGAGAAAAACAGGGGAATGGAAGCTTAAAAATCAGCAAGATTTAAAAAATTAGGGATTTCAGTGGCTAAACTATTATCAATTAAGAGAAAGAGTTAGAGGAGACTTAAGGGACTCCCAGTTTGAGAGTGAAATATCAGAATTCGAAAAATTATTATGTACAGATAATGATCATCTAATTAGTAAAATGTGCACATTATTATTGAGATAAATACAGAAGATGAGCAAATAAAACATTGCATGATTAGTTGGGCATTGGATTTTGGTCATAAAATATGCTTGGATCAGTGGGAAGATATTTGGAAGGACGGCTTGGAATTCACTTGTTGCCACAATCTTAAAGAAAACTTTTATAAAATGATGTTTAAGTGGTATATAACACCACGTAAATTGGCCAAAATGCACAAAGACACAATCAATTTATGTTGGAAATGTGGAGAACAAACAGGAACATTTTTTCATCTATGGAAATGCAAAAGAATTAGAAAATACTGGTTTAAAATTAATAAACAAATAGAAAAAATTATAGGATTTGAAATCGGCTTGAGACCAGAATTATTTTTATTAAATATGAAAAACTAAGATGATTAAAGGCAAAAAGAACATAGAAGTTTAATAAGCTATTTAATAATGGCGGCACGGCTGATTTTGGCAAGATAATGGAAAACCAAGGAAATTCCAACTTATAAAGACTGGATAGAAAAAACAATAGAGTTGGCTAAACTGCATAAATTAACTAATTTAGTGAAAAGAAAACCATCAAATGACTTTTTGAAAATCTGGAAACCATTTATAAATTATATTAAACAGACAGAATGGGACACCTGTAAAATACGGTTTGATAGTTAAATATAAAAATCCTCTTATTTGTTAACTTGTCTATATATTTATTTATTTATCTACTCACTTATACTTATTCATGTATAAATTTATATATATATATATATATATGTTATTACTTTTTTCATTTAATAGACAAGAGAATATTTGGCTATGAAAGAAGTGTGGTTTACCAATATGATATGATATGAAGTTACACTAAAGTAGGATACTAATGTACAAAATAGGTGAAGATAATATTTTTAATTAAAAAACAGATTTTTTTTAATTCTTCTTTTCTGTTAAGGTGGAGGGTAGGGGGCTCCTTGTTATATATTTCATTATTTTTATGCTATTTTTGGTTCTTTTTATTTTGATTTGTTGTTGCTCTTTCTCTTGTTTTTATGTTATTTTATGTTAAAAGCATCAGTATAGAAAATGTAAACCAATAATACATTCAAGATTCTTATGTAAACTAATAATATTCTAGCATCTTAATTTAGCTCTGTGTACATTAAGAACCTTTTGAAATAGTATCCTCAATACCCTCTCCCATTTAAAAAAGACCCCCCCCCCAAATAATGACTATTTTGAGAAATGTTCCACATTCCACAAATGTCTCTATTTATAAGCCTCTGGGTACATTGGCACAGGTGTTTTTTCTTATACCACAGCTTATCCACCATGAATGAGAAAATCTTTCTACTGTAATTCTGATTTATTTTGCTCCTGAGTCTCTTGTATGAATGGAACTTCTGATTTAATTGAAACATTTGTTTCTTCCTCAGTCTTTGCAAATAAATAATTAGATTTCTTCTACTTCCTCTCCCTTTCCTCCTCCTCCAAAGTTGGTTTAATTCACCAGAAAAAGTATGCAATATGTCTTAGTTTTAGGTTTGCAAAGGGATTTTGGAAATATTTTGACAACTAAAACAGACTTATCATCATGCCACCAATTGACCTTAGGCTTTGAAAAAGTTAGAATATTGAGTCTAAATTACTCAGCTTTTTAATCCGTTTAGTATGCTTAACATGAATAAAACATTGGGTTGGGATGGAGTTACAAAGGTAGTCCATTGATTCCTATGAATTCTTATCCACAGAAGACATAAAGGGGAGACACCCTTTCTACGCAGAAAAAGAGATCTCTTTTGTAAGATCTGAGAAATCAAAGGGAAATTTAAACTAAGAATAGGGATACTGAAAAAACAACAGGGGAACAAGACAAATAAAAAGATGATGAAAGCAATACATAAAAAAATATAACGGAAGCTGATTTCCAGGCACCTGGGAGAAAGTAAATCACTAGGAACAGATGGCAAACCAATAGAGCTTTTTCAAGCTATAGAGACGTAATCCACCAAACTTTTAACAAAAATCTGCAAACAAATATAGAAAACCAAACAATGAACCGTAGACTGGCACACTCAATATCCATTCCAGTCCACAAGAAAGGGGACACCAGGGGTTGTAGTAACTGTCAGACAATCACACTAATATCCCACACAAGCAAAGGGATACTCAAGATTTACAGCAAAGACTTTTACCATATAAGGTGTGAGAAATATCAGGTTTCAAGGTGGATCCAGAAAAGAAAGGGGCCCTATTGATCATGTTGCAAACACATGTTAGCCATTGGAATACACCATTTTTGTAAAAATCAGCCTGTGCTTTATACATGATGGCAAAACCTCTAACTGTGTGGATCATGAAAACCTATGGATCACTCTAAAAGAAATGGGAGTGTCACAACATTTGACCTCCTGATGCATAACCTATACTCTGGACAAGAGGACATGGTCAGGACAGAATGTAAAGAACCAGGTTTTCATTTAGCAAGAGGATGCATTTTATCATTTTGTCTGCTCAATTTATAGACAGAGTAAATCATATGGAAAATGGGATTAGACTTGGCGTTAGGAAATCTGAAAACAGGAGGAGAAACATAAATAATTTAAGGTACGGAGATGACACCATATTACTAGCAAAAAATATAAATTACTTGGACAGCTACTGATTAAAATTAATGAAGAAAGGGAAAAGCCAGAGCTATAGCTGGATAGTAAGAACACACACACAAAATGACCACAGAAGATTTACATAACTTTAAAGTGGGTGAAGAAGAAATCAAAATTGTTAAATATTTTCTATACTTAGCCTCAGCCATTAATCAAAGTGGAGCTGTAGTCAAGAAATCAGAACCTAAGAGCTGGAAGGGCAGGTATAAAGGCATTGGATAAGATATTCAAGTGTAAAGATATATAATTGAATACCAAAGTGAGTATCAGCTATGCTATAGTATTTTCAGTTTCTGTCTATGGATGTGAAAGCTGCTCAGAGAAGAAAGCTGATGGGGTGGGATGGGGGAATAAACTAATTTGAAATACGTGCTGGAGTTCTACAGATACCACAGACTGCCAAAATGACAAAGAAATGGATCCAAGAGCAAATCAAATCTGAATTTTCACTAGAAGCCAAAATGAGTAAATTATAGCTGTAGGTTGAGTCTCCCTTATCCGAAATGCTTGGGACCAGAGATATTTTAGAATATTTTTGAATACTTGTATATACATAATGAGGTATCTTGGAGATGGGACCCAAGTCTAAACACAAAATTTACGTTTTGTATACAGTACACCTTTTACGCATAGCCTGAAGGTGATTGTATACACAATACATTTTAACAATTTTGTGCATGAAACAAAGTTTGTGTACACTGAGCCATTAGAAAGCAAGGGTATCACTATTTCAGCCACTCATGTGAACAATTTTGGGATATTTTGGATTTTGAAATTCCATACGGGAGACTCAACCTGTATTGTACTTTGGGCATATATGATGATAACATGACTCATTAGAAAAGGCAATAATGCTCAGTAGGACATGCATTGAATTGGCTCAACCAAGAAGTGAAGGCCCTGAAATTGCTTGATTGTTGGACTACAACTCTGGAGACCAGGGTTTGAATTCCTGCTTGGCCATGAAAACCCCCACACATTCTCAGCCTCAGAAAACCCTAGTAAGTTCACCTTAGGATCACCATAAGTTCGATATGGCTTGAAGGCACTGTTAGTGTGCCTTAGTATCCCCTCTCCATGGTATCTCATAATTGGAAATATCGGACACTTTTCGGGCTCAGGCTGGCTGAGGCAAACCAAAGGTCAGGTGGAGGTTACAATGACCTGGGATGTGTCTGGAAATATAATGGTAACAAAGCCCCAATTAGGGTTGTGCAGAAAGCCCCTTAGTAAACACAGTCGTTAAGGTGGTATGTGCTAGTCCTTTCTTCCAGCCCTGGACATTTTAATGATTCAATCAAGCAATTAAGTGACCATTCTTAATCCAGACCCTACAGAAATCTCTCCTATACCCCCTCCTGTCCAACCTTGTGAGGCTGTCACAAACCCATCAATTTCTGCCTCCCAGCAATTAAAGCAATCAGTTGAGTTTCCGTTTCCTTTGTCTGTTCCATGGGGGAATAATCCAAGTTTTATTACCAAATTCTCCCCTCCAAGGCATGGAATAGGGTATAAATATTAGACCCCTAACAAAAGTAAAGTGTGCCACAGTGGACAAACCCGGCCACTCTCTTTCTTGGTGCACCCTGGATTGGAACCTCAGCTGCCTGTCTGAGTATCTTTGCTGCAAGAACTCTTCTCTTCAAGTCTGGTAATTATCATCCTATATTCCCAAACCTCTCTCCCTCTATCCAATCTTTTAGTCTTTGCTATAGCCTTGTATGGCTCTTGGATACATATGTTGTGTATATAAGTTCACTTTGTGTTCCAATAAAATACTTTATTTCACTTTACGGTTGTCCCTCCACATTTGCGGGGGTTAGGGTCGAAAGACCCCCGCGAATGTGAAAAAACCGCGAGTAACCACCGTCCTCCCGCAACCCCCTCGCTGCTTCTCTCCCACCCCCTGCCTGGCCTGCCAAAGTGGGGAGGGGGCTTTGGAAGGCCCCCTGGCAACTTCTGCCACCCCCCGCCCGGCCTGTCAAAGTGGCAAGGAGGCCTTGAAAGTCCCCCTGGCTGCTTCTCCCACCTTCTGCCCGGCCTGCCAAAGTGGCGAAGGGGCCTTGGAAGGCCCCCTGACCGCTTCTCCCACCCCCGCCTGGCCTGCCAAAGTGACGAGGGGGCCTTGGAAGCCACCCTGGCCACTTCTCCCACTCTCCGCCCGGCCTGCCAAAGTGGTGAGGGGGCCTTAGAAGGCCCCTTCACTGCTTCTCCCACCCCCCTGCCCAGCCTGCTTCTCTCCCCCCCCCCACCAGAAGTGGCCACCAGAAGTAGCCCAGTCACTGCTTTTGGGAGGGTAGGGGGAGGCCCTCCCAAACCATGAATACTCAAAACTGCAAATGCTAAATTCACATATGTGGAGGGGCAACTGTACTTAGTACTCCTATACGTAAGTGAAAATATCTCCAAAGTTACCCTCCTCTTGCAGGCCTCCTTTTGAGCTAATAATTCCCCCAAATATTAAAGGAGATTTTTGCATCAAGTGGGGCTCTAAAGGACCCCCTACCTCTTAGGATAACAGCACACAATAACAAATACCCTAAAGGCACAAGGTCTGGTCTTATATTGGAAGCTAAGCAGGGTCATCCTTGGGTAGTACTTGGATGGGAGACAGCCAAGGAATTCTGGTACTGTAGGCTTTATTTTAGAGGAAGGAACTGGTAAAGCCACCTCTGAGTATTCCTTGCCTAAGAAAACCCTATTAAATTCATGGGGTAGCCATAAGTTGAGAGGCGACCTGATGGCACGTTAATAGCACATACCTTTTTTTGGTAGTAGGTTCTAGATTTATCCTGTTTATTGTCCTGAACAGATTTTAATACATCCAGGGGTACGCTTATTAAACATATATATTTCCAACATTGCTGGTGTGCAAATATTAGTTACAGGTAAATATACCCTAATTTATTTTCCAAGACAAGAAATGAAATTCAATACGGAGAAATGTAAAGCACTGCACTTAGGGCGGAAAAATGAAATGCATAGATATAGGATGGGAGAGACCTGGCTGAACGAGACTACGTGCGAAAGGGATCTAGGAGTCCTAGTAGACCACAAATTGAACATCAGTCAACAGTGTGATGCGGCAGCTAAAAAGGCCAATGCGATTTTGGGCTGTATCAATAGAAGTATAGTATCTAGATCAAGGGAAGTAATAGTGCCGCTCTATTCTGTCTTGGTCAGACCTCACCTAGAATACTGTGTCCAGTTCTGGGCACCACAATTCAAAAAGGATATTGACAAATTGGAGCATGTCCAGAGAACGGCAACTAAAATGGTGAAAGGTCTGGAAACGATGCCTTATGAGGAAAGACTTAGGGAGCTGGGTATGTTTAGCCTGGAAAAAAGACGGTTAAGAGGCGATATGATAGCGATATGATAGCCGTGTTTAAGTATTTGAAGGGGTGTCACGCTGAGGATGGAGCGGGCTTGTTTTCTGCTGCTCCAGAGACTAGAACACGGAGCAATGGATGCAAGCTCCAGGAACAGAGATTCCACCTCAACATTAGGAGGAACTTTTTGACAGTAAGAGCTGTTCGGCAGTGGAACGCAATCCCTCGGAGCGTGGTGGGGTCTCCTTCCTTGGAGGTCTTTAAACAGAGGCTGGATTGCCATCTGTCGGGAATGCTTTGATCAAGATTTCCTGCGTGGCAGGGGGTTGGACTGGATGGCCCTCGTGGTCTCTTCCAACTCTACAATTCTATGATTCTATTTTCTTATAAAACACTTTTAAAGTTGTGATCAACACTGATTGCTGGGAATAGTATATAAAAAAAGGACAGCACACCCTCCTTGAACGTCCTAGCTACAGCCTACAAGATAGAGGCAACCATGAATGTTTTTGTTGAGGACTGGGGTGGGAGGGGGGAGAAACTGTAACAAATAAATGGAGTTGCTGCCAGTGGCCTGCTAACACTGCTTGTCAAATAACAGAGGATAGCCATCCCAATGTGAATCAATCCACATTTGTGCATCTCATTTGGCCAATAAAGGTACCTCTCGCTTTTGTGGGTTGTTTTATTTTGCTGTATGGCCAACTCTGTTACCCCTGATTCCCCCCCCCCCAAAAAAAACTTTGAGTGAAGGAGATTTACTGGCTTGGAAAAGGAACGAGACTTCTCGTAAACACTACTGCTGCAATAGGGATCTGTGTGTGTGTGGGGGGGTAGGATTTACAGTCCTCCGATGGACCCTGTGCTATGGATGGAGCATTCCCCCCCCCCCCGTCAACGGCGGCGCCCCTTGTACTTTTTGTCTGCAGAAACGCCTCAGCGCCTGAGATACGACGGCAGTTTCGTTTGCAGGCTGAGGCGGCTCATTACTTCCGTTGCTGCCGCCGCCGCCGCCGTTGTTATTAATGGGCGTTGTGTGGGGGGCTCTGATGCGGAACAAATTACTTATAGGGTCCTTCCTGTTTCAGGTTGAGGATGGAGGGTTTTTGGCCAAGGGGCCGCCGCACCTTCATCGATCATTATGATTGGGAAAGGAAGGAGGGAGCGGCTGGCCGCAGCGCGTTGCTTGCAATCCCAAATTTTCCACTCGCTGAGGGGGGGAAAAAGCGGGAAGGAACGAGAGAAATGCCTGGTGGGTGTCTAGAGCGGCTGGGAAAGCATGTACTATAATGTGTCGGAAAGCTTTCGTGGTCATAAGGCTGGCTGTTTTTTTTATCAGCAGGGAGGGTCACATCGTTTGCCAGTCCCCCTTTCCCGGTTTTCCTGCTCAGTCTGGGCTCAGTAGCAATCTTCTCGATAGTTGGCGAAAGTGTGTGTATTTCCCAGTAGCTACTGTAGATAGATCCTCGTGAGGTCTCCCTCTTATTTCATTTGTTTATTAGGTTTATACCCCGCCTTTCGCAAAGATGGGACACAAGGCGGCTTACAATACTTAAAAAAAATACAGCTAAAATAGCAGAATTTACAAAAAAAAAATTTAAAAGCATTATAGTGCAGAGTACTTGGTCTTCAAGAAGCAAGTAAAGCCCCATGAACGTTACAAAAGACTTGCTCCTGATTAAAGTGAAAACTGCTGGGACTGTTTTGCTGGTATGACTGACAACATCTGCCTTTTAAAAGATTTTCTTTGGGGAATTGACCTATGGGGGACGTCATGATGCGCATCTCCATTTCAAAACTTAATCAGGATGCCACTGTGGGTGGTGGTCAGTATTTATAGGGGTGCCAGGAACGTAAGGGAGTGCTGAATGGACGACAGCAACCCCTCCAAGCATTTCTAGAAGCATCCAGTCGCCAGAGGGAGCGTGCCTTCGAACGACCGTTAAACCTTCACCACCAGCACCACTCATGGCCCCCCACAAGAGGAGGGGGGCTGACAGGGTTCTAGCCTGGGGGGCCGGGATTAGGAGCCCCCCCGCGTGATATTATTGTGTTTATTATATAAATCTATCTAGTGTTTTTTTTTTAAATAAATATAAAATATTATTTTGGTGTCCCATTTAAACGGACTTATCTTCATTGTTAGCCTAAATCCTGTAGACTAACATCTGGCTGCCTTTAACCTTAGCAGTAGATAGGGGAAGGTCCGCCAAAGATCCTGGCCTGGGGGCCCATTTTAGGATGTGTGGGGGGCATGCCCAGGAGCACGGTTGCCCCTTCGGCCACGCGGGGCTTCAGGCGGCCAACGAGCGTTTCCTGTCAATCATCACCCTCACGGAGTTGGCGCGTGCTCTTGCTCGCCAGACAGTCTGAGAGCGCGAGGCAGAAAGCGAGAGAGAGAGAGAGAGAGAAGCGGGAGCCAAACCCCGCCTGACTCGCTCGCCGTTGTTCACTTGAGGGCAGCAGCCCTAGACGGCTCTCTCTTCTCCGCGCCAGAGCAGCTGCTTAACCCACTGATATAAACCCCTTCTCCCCTCTCACACACCCTCCCTAGTTGAGACTCTCCTCACGGGCCCTGCTGCTACTGCTGGGACTCTTCCACTTGTGCTCCCCTCCCCTCCCGCCCAATCCTCGGTGGTTGTGGCGGCTCCTCTCCTGCGGTCGGGACTGAGAGCGGGGCTTTTTACCTCACGCCTGGAGCGCTTGGTGCAGCAGTGCTCCAGGAGAGGAGGCTCCCTTTCGCCTTGCGCGGGGTGTGGCCCAGCTTGAGTTGGGGGGCGCCGCTGCCGCCACCACCACCACCCACCCCCAGTAGCAGCATAAGCAGCATAAGCAGCAGGAGGAGGACGGCGCCGGCGGTGGCTGCGCTGGGCATCGCCAGGTGCCGCTGCTGGCGCTGGCCTGGGGGGGCCGCTGTGCTGCATTGCAGGGCAGGCGCCGCCTCCTCCTCCCCCGCCTCCTCCCCTCCCCCGGAGGGAGCAGGACTATCTGGGCCGGGCAGCAGAGCTGTCCCTGGGCAGGAATGTCCCTGCTTGCCCAGATAATGTTATTTATATCAGCGGCTGGCAGGGCGGCTCCGCTCAGCGCTGCTCGCAAGACCACACCGGGCCTCCCGGGGCTCCCTCCCGCCGTGGCCCCGCGCTCTCTGCTGCCGCCGCCGCTGCCCTAGACAGGTGAGTCCGGGAAGAGGAGCGCAGGGAGCCGGGCACCTGAGGGGCAGAGTTGGGGCGGGTGGCAGGGCTGACTGGGCGGGAGGGTGGAGGGCGGTCTTCCCCCTGGCGGGAGAGGAGACCCTGGTGCCTAGGAAGGGATACTAGGGAGCCTATTTATTTATAGCAAGCCGCGCGCTGCGAGCGTTTGTGGGGAGAAACGCCGAGGAGGGGGTAAAATGAGAGGCAACGTGGTGGCGCTTGCCAGTTGCCCCTCACCAGAAGCTGCCAACCACCAAGGGGCGGCCGGCGGGGAGAAGAGTGAGATTCTCCAGTGCCCCCTAGATCCCAACCAAGGTTGAAGGAAGGGAAGGGCTCAGAGGTGGAGGAGGAGGAGGAGGTGGAGGGGTGCTGAGAAGAAGAAGGCAAAGTTGTGAGTTCGGTCTGGGAGAACCGGCCTCTTGGAAGATTTTGGAACTGCCCCACTCCGGAACAGCAGCACTCTTGGAAGTGGTTTCTTGAAGGCATCATTGGATTCTTGACGATCGTTGTTGTGGGTAACCTTTCCCAGGCTCTTGGCAGCGTATTTTCTGCTGGGCAGCTTAGGCAGAAATGTAACCAATTGCAGCTGGCAAAATAGCTCTCCCGCTTACGTTCAGCCTGTGCTCCTGATCTTTAAAACAAAAACAAGGTGCCTTGTGCTGCCTTCAGTGCTAACAAGTGCATTGTGCCACAAGACTCTTTTGCTGCAACGTGCTAGAAGAAGCTATCCTATCATGGGTTTGCCTCAGACATTTGTCCCTTGCAGTTTCATTAGGCTTGTGATTTATGACTTGCTAATAGTGCCCTGTGTGTAGGTGTGCATCACAAACCTGTCAAGGTACTTTAGGTGATGCCGTCTTGCCTTCTAGTACACTTTTGTAATGGTCAGTTCATGGTCATCATCAATGGAGCATATCATATCTTTTGAGGAAATCACAGAAGAGAGGTGTGGATACTATCACAAGTTTTAGAAGGCTTTGTGTTTTCATGCAAACGAGGTAGTTTTGCTTTGTAAAGATAGCTTTCTTCATTTATTGACTTTCAGAAGAAGGTGTATTTGGGTTTACAGATGAGGACAGAGCTTGCTGTGTTGATGTGTTACATAAAACCAATTGAGATGAACCTGTTTTCAATATCCAGAACTTTCTTTTTTGCACATGATGTGATGTTTCATTTCTGTATTGAAATTATTACCTGAATCAATGAGGTAACTTCATATTTTGTTTATTGCATGCCTGAGCCCTTGTCTGTTTTCACTGTAAGAATGTGCAAACAAGCTGAAGATACAAGTTATTCCTTCCCTCCTGCTCCCACACAATAGCAGAAAGAGGTTTTTCTCTAACTTGCATTCCATGAAGGAAACATAGGACAGCTATTTTCTTGAGCCAACCCTGATTTGAAAGTTTTTGTCCTCTTTACAGAAATTTTACATCCCCTTTTTTCCCTTTAAGAATACACAACTTAACTGGGTCCCAGGCTTAAGTATACGTTATCAGATTAGATCTTTACTTGTGATCTGCAGAGGTTATGAGGGCTGATGTACGATTTAGTATGTGTCTATAAGTCTGTCATAAACATACAGTTACTTTGAAAGGTTTTGGTT
Organism: Gambelia wislizenii; assembly: GCA_030847615.1. Classification (NCBI taxonomy): domain Eukaryota; kingdom Metazoa; phylum Chordata; class Lepidosauria; order Squamata; family Crotaphytidae; genus Gambelia; species Gambelia wislizenii. The sequence continues at coordinate 337,045,833 of JAUMIR010000001.1, read as the reverse complement.
TCTCTACAGCATTGTCAATGTATAGAGCAGCAGGTCCTTGAAATTTATAAATAACAGACAGAGAGAGTTTAACTTGTTTGCCCTGCAGCGTATCTGAAGTTACAGCATCTGTCTGTTCATATATAGTGCTCTGACAAATACAGCTAGCGTACGCCATAAAGCTGTGTCATTGTGAATGCTGAGCAATTCCCAGCCTGTAGTTTTGTATGATAATATAGTAATATCCTACCTTAGAATATCTTTTTTGAAAGGGGAGGGGCTCAGAAATATATCAAGAATACATATGTGTGTGTGTGTGTGTTAAATAATTTTGATTATGAGATAATCTGTGCACAGTATAATATACTTTATGCATGTTTTAAGAGGTTCACTGTTACAGTTTAATCCTACATGTGTTTACTTGCAAGTAATCCCCACTGAGCTACTAAGTAGGTTTGGGTTTGCAGCCTTAGGCACTGATTGTAAAGGGAAAATCATCAGTGACATTGGTGGACTTGTTCACACATAAATATGGTCAGACTGAAGAACTGAGGCACACTCAACATTTAATAGATTCTGTTAATTCAGCTTTAGTAGATTTTTGTGGTGTGTGGATCAGCAATTTTAAACCGTATATATATAAATGTATCCGTAAATGCAGATATGGAAGAAGTTATCCTGTCTGTCAATATTAGTTCTCCTTTTTATGGCACTGCTTGTAGAGATTTCCTGTCAAGTACAAAAATGCATTTTTATACCACTTCATTACATGTGAACAGAGTCATAAAGCATTCTTATTGCAAAAGTTATAAAATCTCTGAGTTTTAGTCAAATTACCCTGAAGAAAGTGGTCTGAAGGTTTCACAAAAAATTTTCTAAAACGTGTTTCTGAACATATTTCTGAATATATTCTGTTAGAACAAGGTCTAGCAAGTAAAGCTGTTGCTAAATCCCATGTCTGACAATTGAGAAAAAGAAAGGCATTATGTGAAATTTGTTGCCTAATTTATGTATAATCTATGGTATGCTACCAAACTTGTGGTGAAGACAGCAATTAGTGTTTAGTAATATAAAAAATGATTAGATACTTCGCTGTTCTTAAATTGTGCTAATTTTTCTTCAATATGTCATAGAGAGAATAGTAATACAGAGAAAAATGTACAAGTTTTTGTTTTGTTTTGTTTTGGACATCTTGCCTTTGTTAGTTTAAATATCCTTTGCTAACTAACTGTAGTTAGTCATGGATACTTGTATCTCTGGGCTCTGCTATTATTACTGTAGTTTCTTCTTTTTCTCTTCAGTTGTGAACAGTGCCTAAAAGCATCCTATTCTTAGTTCTTATCCTTTGTTCTTTGTTGCGGTATATTCACAGCCTTTTGACAACCTACCCACAGTGCCCACACCATCCTCTCTTGCCAGACTATCTCGAGCTTCCTCCACAGTAAGCACCATTATCTGTCTGTGAGCCTCTCTTTCTGGATGCTGGCTAAACAAGCTATTTGGAAATTAGCTTTAATTCCCCCCCTCTCTTGTGTCTTTTGTTGATTCATTTGTCCTTTATAAAACAGTGCTGCCTATGATCAGGAAAAGTTGTAAAATAATATAATAATAAAAACATGTCCTTGAACAAGAAAGTACTGAGATGTACACCCACACACATGTGGAAGGTCTCCTTCCTTGGAGGTCTTTAAACAGAGGCTGGATGGCCATTTGTCGGGGATGCTTTGATCGTGATTTCCTGCGTGGCAGGGGGTTGGACTGGATGGCCCTTGTGGTCTCTTCCAACTCTACAATTCTATGATTCTATGATTCTATGTAGGTTAGGGTCACTTAGCACCACATTTGCTGAACTTACATTTCTATCCCATCCTCAGGAAATAAAGGAAAGTGCCCTATATTAGGTCAGGCTACATATCCATCTAGCTTTGTATTGTGTACCCTTATTGCAGCAGTTATCTAGGATTTGGGGCAGTGCCTCTTACCTGTTGTTTCTTCATTGAAGCAGGAATTGAACTCAGGTACAACTTTTGCATGGAAATGTGTGCTCTGTCCATTGAATGATAGTTCTTCCAACACTTCCTTCAAGAAGCTCAATGCAATGCATATAGTCTATTAGATCAGATCAAAACCATATTGGTGATACACAGATGTTTATCAGCTGATGAATGGGGTTTTTGATAGCAGGGCTGTATTCTTTGCTCTGTTTTGTATTTTAGTAGCTATTTCTCATCTTTGATAAGGGTTATCTCTGACCTCATACTTGAGCTCTCATGCAAGCATCCATTTAGGATGGAATTCTTAAAATGGGGGTGCGTGCAGAGTATGCAAAGTACCGGTAAGTCAGTAATATGTGATTGTGTCTGTTCTATTTTATATAACCTTGGAGAACATTTTCTGAACCAGGAGGACATAGAAGGGTATGCATTTGACTTCCCCTTGAGTTTTTATTATGAGTAAGCTTGTACTTCATTAAGAGGAGGGGAAATTCACAATTCTTAGCATAATATAATGGCTTCATTATATAGTGAATATGTTATTTTATTGAAGTAGTCTGAATACAGTTTTCATATATGCCATGGAAGGTTCATTAACTGAAAGTAGCTTTCTTGCAACATGTCTTGTTCATAGATACTGCAAGTTCCCAGGCCCATCCCTGAAGAAAGATGAATGAAATGAACCTGACTTTGCCTCTGTTTCCTCAGTTGTGCTTTTACACAAACATTACTACTTTTTCATCTGGAATGAATCACTAGTGGATATTGTTTTAAAACAAGGAAATAAATGGAAATGGAGCCATTTAATATCAAATATACATTCTATCCTGTGTAGATTTTACACAGAAATTACCGTTATAGAAAAGTCAAACTCTAGTTGAAGAGTCACATATGGAAATAGATTTGTCTTCTCAGGCTGTTGTTTTCATTTGTCTTTCTTCCTAAGTCTTCGTGACTGGGCCTGCATTCTTATTTTCTTATGCTGATTCTTTGCTGGAGTCTCCTGTGTAACGCTGTGGAGTTCTCACAGACTTCACAGTGAGTGTGAGCTGCATTTTACTGAAACTGTGAAGTCTGTGCTGACTTTAAAATATTCCCTTTTCTTTTGATTTCAAAGAAGAATTGTACAAAATAATTGCGTGTCTCTATTGTTTCCTTGCTTTAAAATTCAGATTCTTAGTGGGTTTGAAGTAAGCATAATAAAAATTAAAGCTGAGGCTCCGCTACGACTAATTAAGAAATGGTCCACACCAAAGCTAAAAGACATATTGTGACAAAACAAGAAACCCTTGATTATGACCCCATTGTTGTCTTAAGCTAGGTCAGGTTGTTCAATTTGATGATAGCCAGCACATGTGCACCTTTAGGTCATTATTGGCATCTTTAGTAGATCTAGGAACAAACATTACACCTGGATAGCATACTAGGTTTCATTCTTCCTATTGTTGTCTGCTGTCAAAATTCAATGGTGAGGCAGCATTGGTAACAAAACAAAACACCCCAGGTATTTCCAAGTTGCCAGAAAACAATGTTTTCTCACCAAAAAAAGTGCACAGAGAGTATGTGCTGTGTAGAGAATTACACTTCCAAAGGTTTTCAGGAGTACAAGTATTGTCTAAAGCTAGGTACTGGTATGTGCTCCCCACAAGCCTTGTTTTACCTTAGACTGTGTGTGTAGTGTGGGGTGGGTAGGGTGCTGTTGGATCTCCTATACCACTGAAATGTGTGACTATGCCGATGAATTTGGCATTAGGGAAGGCCCTGTGAAAAGCTTGAAAATGTCTGGGGCCTGCAGAAAAGGCCCAATGGTGATGCTTTACCCAACACTGTGTTAAGTATGGCATCCTTTTTCTTTCTGAGAATCCATAATCTGCTGCACTTCTTCCTTTGCACGTCTGTCTTAGAGGCCAGGATGCTTTGTACAACATGAAATCTGGAAAGGAGCCAAACAGGTTATTGTATGCGAATTTTGTGATTCGTAGAATTTCCTTCCGTTTTAAGAAGCAACCATGTGTGATGAACTCAGTCAAACTTCAATCATTCAAACAACAGACATTATTTCAAATGCTTTATTGCGAGGAATCAAAGTGAACTGCATTAGGTCATTGACCAATCTGAGGAAAGCACGCCAAAAGCACAGCATTAGTATCTAACTTAGGTTTCGTTTCCCCCCAGCCACCTGGCTAATTGGAGTCTGTATGTACCAAGCTGTAACTTCCTAATTCCTTTCCCAGGCTCTAACTGTCCTTGAGTTGTCTTCAGATATTACCCATCACATTCCAGCCCCAACCGACCTTTTCCAAAATGCACAACACTCATGTCCAGACTCTGGCTAACAAGCAAGCCTAACAATATCTAGCTAATACAACAGCAGACAATATCTAAACTATACTACTAATAGCCAGAGTCCTGACACCTTGAGGGTAGGGCATGGATTTAATTTAGGGCTCTGATGGGTGGGGAGAAGGATCTAACCTTTTATCCCATTACCTACCCATCCAAATGACCCCTGAAGTTGAAGTTCAACACGTAAAGGAAAACTTAGAAAGCACATCATTCCTGTGCATTTTCTCTTCCATGCCTTGGGAGTTTCCTTGGGAAAGAGTTTGTTTGGGGAATCAGCACAGATTCAAAAGGATGTCCTTTCCCACACGTCTCAGCCCAGTGTAGATCATTTTGATGTGTGATTGCTCTGTAGAAATAAAAGCCATGGAGAATCCCACCTGCAGAATTTCAATATCACATTGACTATAGTTACAGTTTATATAATGCTGTAATTTGAACAATAATGCTCTAATTTAAGTAGTATGCTAGTATGTACAGTAGAATATATACAACAGAGAAGAATTCTTAAGCTTGTTGTAGTCCTTCAACTTATTTCCAATTTATGGTAACCCTAAAGTGAACCTATCATGAGTGTTTTTGTTGGGGGGGGGCAAGATTGTTCAGAGAGGGTTTGCTATTGCCTTTCTCTGAGGCTCAGAGTATGTAACTTGCCCAGTGGCTCTCCATGAACGAGAAGGGATTTGAACCCAGGTGACTCAGAGCCCAACTCCAATACTCAAACCACTATGCCACACTGGCTCTTATACTTCACATTTTAAAATTGTATTATTTTATTTTAAAAATAAGAACAGCTAATATTATCTACTTAAACTTTGTTTTGTTTGTTATTTGTTTTCTTTATGCAGCAGATCTATTAAGGAAGGAAATATGGAATACTTGCACACTGTAGGCGCACTAGATCAGTAGTGCTAGGAACTGTCCATTAGGAAGAACATTAAGTTCTCAATGTTCAACTGCTAACTTTGTGGCTCAGGAATAGGATTCTTTGTAGTATGAGAAGAAGGCGTACTGCTAATCTCATGAATGAACTGAGCAACTTAATGCAAGCCAACATAATTTGTGAGTCCTCCCATTCCATCAGTATTAAATTGTGGCCCACCAAACGCTTGACAACACCCCCTCACACTGTTTGTACACTCCAGACAGGCAGCAAAAGTAGGTGGTTACTATCTCTGGTAGGTTGCCTTCATACATTTTGAGCTGTATTTGGCCTGTGGAAGTTGTGCAGGCTTTTAGTTTATATATGAAAGAGAAAGATAATTTATCAAATAAGTGGTTTTTGAGAAATTGGTAGTTTGCAAGAAATCTAAGGTCTTGCATATTCAGTCAGTCTAGCTCTGCCTTTTCCAGCATGATACCCTCCACATGTTTTGGACAGAAATTTCAATCAGATAGTATGCAAAGTGATGAAAAAAAATTCTAGTTCAACACATATAAAGGGCAGCACATTGGGGACAGCTTGTTTAGCTGAACAGCTAGAATGCTTATCTTGAAGGAACATGCATTGCATTCAGATATACTCCTATATTACTAGTCATATAGCTGCAGTCTTTCAAGATTCAAATATTTTATATCTCACCACAATTTCTTCTCATCTGTCACTCTGATCCAAAATCTAGCTTCTCCATGAGTTATCTTTATTCACTTCAGCATAGGCATCATTGCCTCCATCTAAGAGCTGGTCTAGATGAGGAAATAAAATGTGGATTGGTGCGAACCTATGCCAATTCACAGCAGTTTTCATCTGTCTCAATGGTCTTTTTGCAAGGTTGCTGGTGTGTGAAACGATCCGTGTTTGCTATTCACACAGAGACATGCCAGCAAATCAAGATCGCAGGCGCAATGAATTACTTGCAGTTCTATACTCCTCAGCTTGCCCCCGCCAAACAGTATTTTTTCCAACAGCGTGGGGAGGTAGTCCTTTAGACTGGATTTGGCTCCTCCTCCACCTCTAGACAGGCAGGGCTATTTAATAACCAGTAGAAGAGTAGTACTGGAATCCAGTGAGGAGAGCCAAGCCAGCCTTTCCCAGATCTTTCCTGCCTCGAACGGCAAAGGACAGGCTTGGCCTTGCTCCAGCGCTCTGGAAAAAATTTCAATAGGATGGCTAATTGTAGCCTGTGTTGCTCCAACCTGTCCTCTGAGGAGGATTCAAGGGTCACAGAGACTCTGCCGCTTTCAGGGCAGATGGCTGGAAGGGAGTTGCCGGCCCTCTGTGGAGATCCCTGGCAGACTCACTAGAGACCACATACGCAGCGGTGGAGCATGATGGGGCCTCATTTTTTGAAGCTGGTGTGATCTATGAAACTTCAGGCATGGTAGCCATTATGGCTGGTGGGCAGGTGAGTCCTGCTTCCCCTGCTTTTCCCTGGAGACTGCACTGGTGGCAGCAGAGTGTGATGGGGCCTCAGTTTCTGAGGCGGACCACATTGGTGTGACCGATAAGGCTTCAGGCGTGGCAGCCATTACAGCTGATGCATGGATGAGCCCTGCTTCCCCTGGAAACCACACAAGCAGCACTGGAGTGTGATTGGGCCTCATTTTCTGAGGCGGGCCACACTGGCACGATTGACAAAGCTTCAGGCATGGCAGCCATTATGGCTGGCGCACAAGTGAGTCCTGCTTCCCCCGCCTCCCTTCCCCTGCTTATTTTGGATGGGAACAAACTCCCACCCCAGCTGGCCAGATGGATAGCCTTAGTAACCTGGCACGCTGTAGTGATGATGGGCCAACAGGTTGAGGAGGAAGGGACGGGCTTGTTAGGCTGCAGGATCTTCCTGCCAAAAGTAATGTCCAGGGGGTGGAGTCATGCCATTTCCCTCATTGCCTGTGTCTGTTGCATCTACTGTGCATCACTTTCCTTTGTGGACTTTAAATGCAGTTTGCGAGCCCTTGTCAAGGCTCCTTTTGAGCTGTTACGATCTGTAGATCTGAAATTTCTGACTTATAAGCTAGTTTTTTTAGTGGTCATTACCACTGTACATCGTGTCTCCCAGTTAATTTGGTTTTTCATAGGGCTCATGAGCTGGTCCTACCTTCTTTTTGTCCTAATCCCTCAGTTGTTTTTTTTTTTAAAAAATGGCATTGGTTGTATGTGTGGAGGGCACTGAAGTTTTAGTTGGATAGGAGTAATGAGTTCAGGAAATCTGATTCTTTTTGTTTCTTTACTGAGTCATCTAAGGGGAAAAAAGGTTTCTCTCTCTTCCATTGCACATGGTTGTTCCTCTGTATTGAAGCGGCATATGTGCATAGTTCTTTGACTGTCCCTGGAGGGATTCAGGCTCATTCTACTTGGAGTGCGGCTACATGCACTGCACTTTCTGTGTCAGTATCTTTGGGTGAGATCTGTAAGGCCATTACATTGTCTCCTCCCTCATCTTTCATTAGATATTACCATATTGATAAGTTTGCTTCGGCATATGCGATCTTGGTCGCCGGGTCTTGCAGCTAGTGATATAGTAGACTTCTTTCAGGTGTTCCCCATCCTTGGAGGGACTGCTTTTGTAGGTCCCAGTCTAAAGGACTACCTCCCACGCTGCTGGAGAACGGATCATTGGTACTTACTGTGAAGGTTCCTTTTCGGCAGCTGTGGGGAGGGAGTCCTTCCCTCCCTTGTTGTTTTTTGGTGGTCTTGTTGATAATTTCTCTTGTTGGGGCTGGAGCTGGGTATGTCATCTCTGAGAAAGTCTGGCTTGGCTCTCCTCTCTAGATGCTAGTACTACTATTCTATTGGTTATTGCCCTGCCTGTCTGGAGCTGGAGGAGGGGCCAAACCCAGTCTAAGGATTCCTTCCCCATGGCTGCTGAAAAGGAACCTTCACAGTAAGTACCAATGTTCTGTTTTTTTAAAAAAAAGTATAGGTGCAGAAGAGTGATCTTCTGCTTAAATAATGGGGGGGGGGAGAGAAAAACAAGAGGCTATTTCATCACTTCAACACACAATTGCTCCGGCGACAATCCAACATGGCAGTTCTAGGTGCTGCCTTGTTAACAAGCTCTGTCCCCCATGCACGTCCAACCAATCAACTATCCTCTTCAGGAATGCACTTCGCTGTGATTTGGTTACCCTAACAAGCGGGATGCTAATTTCTCCCATAGTTTTTTTTTTAAATTTGGGAAAAGCCCCGAAGGCTTTCCCCCTGTAGTTTCCTTGAATTTTGGTCCCCCTCCCTCTGAAAACAATGGAATGCTGCAGGATCCCATTTGGACACATGGGACCCCCCCCCCGCCCAGATTCTATGAGGACTTATTTCACCATCTGGACCAGCCCTAAGTTAATGTAAAATCTTTGGTTACAGAACAGCTTTGTGCCTTACTTAAATATTTGAGTTTCTTCATGCATATATACAAGTGGCATGCTTTCTAATTAGAGAGAGCCAGTGTGGTGTAGTGGTTTGAGTGTTGAACTAGGACTCTGGGAGACCAGGGTTCAAATTTTCACTTAGCCATGGAAATCCACTAAGTGGTTTTGTGCACGTTACACTCTTAGGATTAGAAGAAGGCAGTGTCAAACCACTAAATAAAATTTGCCAAGAAAATTCTATGATAAGGTTGTTACAAGTCAGAGTCGATTTGAAGGCAGCAGTGGCAGCAAATGCTCACTTTGTCTTAAGAAGAACCATTTGCCAGCTCTGTGAGATAAAAAAATCATGAATCAGATAACAAAATATTGAGCTGCACCTCTTAAACAGCTTATGGTGTCCCTGCTATTTTCTTAAAGGTATACAATTCTCCTCTAATTCTGTAGTGTATACAGTCAGTTTGGTATTAGATGAATCACAAATACAGTATAGACATTGGTATAGCTTGTGGAGACCACACTGGAGCAGATTTACTTTTCTATTGTGTACAAAATGTTTTTTTAAATAGCTTTTTTTTTTGGGTAAAGTTTTATTGATATAGCAAAGAAAAAGTTGTACAGTTGTTATTTTGTAATAGGAACAATACCAGGTGAACTGGCATCATAGATGGCAAAACAACTATACAAAACAAAATTAAAACATAACAAACACAGAGAGAAGGGGCATAGGATTCATGAGGAAAGCAGTTCGTGGCATAAAAAAGCTTGAAAGTAAGGACATCAGGGGGAGGACATCCTTCCACATCTTACCGTGATGTGGTGGAGGTGCTATTGCAAGATCTGTGTTAGAAAGATGTGTGATTATTGGGAACCATTTTTCAATAAAGGATTCAGAATCAGCATGGACAGCTGTGTGTTGGCTGATGTCTGAAAGCTTCTCCATAAACCACATGTCCCAAAATTTGTCCCACCAAGCAGTCACAGCAGACATTTCGTTCTTCCAATTTTTAGCAATAACAATCCGAGAGAAAGCAAGCAGGAAAACAATAATCTTTTTATGTTTAAGATTTCTATTAGACTTAGTAAAAAGTGACAGCAAGAGCAGCTCTGGAGAGGGGTCTATAGATTATATGGTGATGGTGCTGATAATATCTACGATTAAGGACCAAAACCTCTCAACGCCCAGGCACTCTAACCACATATGGGTGAAGGTGCCCAGAGCAGAGCATCCCCTCCAGCAGGTAGAGGGGGCGGCTTTTGTCATCCGGGCAAGCTGGATAGGCGTGAGATGCCATTTATAAAGGAGTTTAAGTGATGTCTCCTTCAGAGCAACCGAGCGAAATTTAAAAATCAGGGATGTCCATAACTCCAGCCATTCTGCGTCATGTATTTGGATATGGAGATTATTTTCCCAGCTTGTTTTGAAATTTAGATTACTCCCAAAAGTGTCCTCAAGCAACCATCTGTAGATATGAGCAGCTCTGCCTTTCACTGGAGAAGTGGTTGAACTACAGATATGCTTGTATACTGTGAGGAAGCGCAAAGTAAAATTGGAAGTCCCCAGATGCTCCAAAAAAGACCGGATCTGGTAGAGTTGGAACCAATTGGGGATGTGTGGAGAGAGAGCCCTAACCAGTTCATCTGCAGTCTTTGGTTTGGAATTATGAAACAGATCTTGCAACCTGTATACATCCCTCTCTTCCCATTGGTGAAACTGGTTCACTTTATCAGGGTCAAAGAAAAGTGGGTGGAGGGTAAATGGCTGTATGGGGGAAGGTGATGGGGCAAGAATACACTGTTTGTTACAGACCAGTAGGGAGATGTGAAAGAAAGGGTTGTCCAAAGCTCTCAGCTGATAAGTGGAGGTTTTTGAGAAAAAATATTTTAGGGCTATTGGACATCTCAAATTGAGCTCCAGAGCAACCCATGGTATAGTCAGATTTTTCTGGAAAAGAGGGATAATTTGGGTGAGCTGGAATGCGGCAAAGTACAATTCCAAATTGGGGACACCTAAGCCTCCAGAGTCAGGAGTAGTAAACCATATTCACCTTGGGAACTGGGGTCTCTTTCCATTAAAGACATAATCATGCAACATTCGTTTCCATACACTGAAGTAACAAGGCGGGGGTGACAAAGGAATACTCTGGAACAGAAATAGTAATTTGGGTAAGGCAAACATCTTAATCAACGCTATTCTGCCTAAGAGGGTAAGTCGAAAAGTTTTCCAAATTTTCAACCGGGATCTTAACCACCTCGTGAAGGGCTTATAATTCCGAGGAGTCAATTGTTTAAGATCCTTTGTGATCAGAATCCCCAAATATTTAAAACCAGATGGGTGTAAAGAAAGTTGGATAATTTGTTGCCATTTCAATTGGGAGGGAAGTGAGGCATTAAGGCAGAATAATGCAAATTTGGAGAGGTTAACCTGAAACCCAGCATACCTGTCAAAGTCCTCCAAGACCTGTTGCAACGCGGGGAATGGCTTGCAGGAAAATAGGCAGTGAGTCCATCCTGTTGACATGAATGACTGTATGAGACCCAGAATATGTACCCTTCAGGTAGTTAATGAATTTAGAACCAAAACCCATTTCATTCAGGATGTCAAAAAGATAGGGCCAATTTACATGGTCAAATGCCTTAAGGGCGTCCAGGGAAATAAAAAAAGTTGGATGAGAGGAAAGTTTAGAATGGTGTATAATATTTAATGTCCTTCTAATCCCTGGAGTTCTGCTCTTTTCTTGTTGAGTAAGAACAAATCATAATCGTTTTTGTGTTTCTATGAATCCTGGACAATTCTGCAATCTCCAGAATAGTGAGGTCTGTTTAGAAGTTGTAAGTTTTTTCTGCTTCGCACCCTCCTGAATTCCAAATTGGGGACCACAGAGCACTGTCTTCATAGTGTCCCATAACAGGATTTCTGAGGTGTCCTGCTGTCTGTTCTCTTCATAAAATAGTTTTAAACTGTTTTGAATATTGGTTTTAAATTGGGAGTCTAAAAGCAGTCTGGTGTTAAACCTCCAGATTCTAGTGGGGAAGGCATCTGGGTCCAGCATCCATGTCAACAGGAGGGGGACATGATCAGAGTGGAGGATATTTTCTATATTTTCTATAGATACAGCTGCAACCTGAGCTAGGATCGATTTGTTGCTGAAAAAAATGGTCAGTTCTAGAATAAGATCTATGCACAGAGGGGGAAAAAAGGTATAAGATCTTTCCGTTGGGTGAAGTGTCTGCCAGGGATCAATCAGTCTCATGTGTAGTAGGTGCTTCGGGAACTAGAGGTGGCAGAGAAAATCTTTTCTGAACTCGAGGGGATCTATCTAGAGTAGGGTCCAGAACTGCATTAGAATCTCCTCCTGTGATTACAATGCCTTTGGCAAAGCTGGCCAGCTTCTGGAAATACGATTCCAAAAATTCTGTCTAGTTGACATTTGGGGTGTAATAAGTGGACAAGGTAACCAAGCAGTTATGTAGCAGACCTTGCACCATTAGATATCTGCCTTTCTTATCTCTTATCAGATCATGAAGTTGGAAAGGGGTGCCCTTGTCCAAAATAATCGCAACCCCTCGGGATTTACCTGAACCGCCAGCAACAAATTGGTTGCCAAATCTAGAGGAGGGGAATACTGATTTGTTTGTCCGATTGTGCTTCTCTTGAAGAAAGAGAACATTGGGCTTATGGGGTGTGTGTGAATTTCTTTAAGGATTTGTTGGCGCTTTAGTTGAGATCCTAGTACTTTGACTTTAAACGACAATATCTGAGTATCTCCCATAGCTAATTATAAAGAAGGGCTGGAGATTATGTTCTTGCTGAAACCCAAATCTAGTGACCTGTCGCATCAAGTAAGAGCAGAGACATTCAAAAGATCCCACAACCCATACAAACACAATTAGTTTAAGGCTGATATACCCCTTCTCCCAACAAGACTTAAATCTAAATATACATAAACAACACAGAAAAACAACAACAATGTAACCAGAACAGGTGGCAGGATAGCGAGTGATCTGAAGAGCTCAGCGTTTTCTTATCTTCTAATGAGGTTTTATCTTATATTTTTGGTTCCAAAGTTTTTAATTTGCTAATTGTTTATCTGGCTTAGTTTCATTTGTTTAGTTTGTTTTATTTTGCAGTCCTTGTTGGAAGAGTCTTTTGTTTTTGCTTCTCTGCTCTACACACCAGACACTATCTCCCTTTTGCTAATTGCTTGATTACTTTCACAATCCCAGCATAAACTACATCTGTTACATTTTTTTGAATCTGCCATTCTAGGAGCTCTTAATTTGGGTGATCTGATTTTGGTGGAATATTTATATTTCGAGCTCGGGCAGTGGTAAAATTTGCCAATGAGAGTATAGCTAAAATGATACATAGGTACAAAGGTGCACTATCTGAAGTCGGAGTACCTCTGGTGAGAGTATTTGAGAACTGTGCTTCACCTTTACCATTGGTGCCTCGTACAGCAGAACATGCTGTGAACCCACTAGCAATAGAAAATCATAGTGTCAGTTTAATTGATCTGAATTCTTTAGACCACACTGATATTATAGAGGAATAATCCCTTGTAGAGAAAAATCAATGTAATACAGGCCAAACAAATGATGGCTTTCAGCAGCAAAGAGAGAGGCAAATGGAACCTTTAGAATCAGAAGAAATTAATCTTTTAAATTATTTTTATACTTTACCCTGTGAAGTACAAAATGATATAATTAATAGAATTGATCTTCTAAAGGACCATTTGATTAAATTAACAGCAAAGAATGAAGAAACAAATTTGCATAAAAACATCTATATAGAAATATTCCGGCCTATGACTAAGGGAGGGGATGACTTAGAATTTCAGATCAAGAAGACACATACTTTACAATACTTGTCATCAAAGGAATTAAATCCCATATGGAATAAATCTATCTATGATATCTCCTCTGATGACAAGACTCCCATTTTAAAGCCAACAATCTACACCCCCTTAACCTCGCGATATATAAGATTTCCAGATACAGGGAAAATGGACTGCCTACAGACTGACACACAGTTACAGAATGAGAAGGTGCCCACTACTCAACAACAAGTGACAGTGGAATTAAATCCTCTGTCAAACAAGCTTGTCCCAAAAGCTGATCCCAATAGAAAGACCTTTTGTCTAAAGCCAGAGAACACTAATATACTTACTTGGACCCAGATGAGGGAACTAGATCCAGCAGAAATTGGCTCTCCTGTGAAAGTTACCGAGAAGGCCAATAGTATATTCACCCCTTTGTTCCCAGTAGAATCCAATATAAGTACGTGGAGTCCATCGTTGGAGTTGATTAAACCAACAGAGGATGAAGTGGTCCTCACTGGGTTATATGGGGCAAGTGACTGTGTGACAGCGGGAAGTAAGGCCCTTAACAAGCATCGAAGAAATGCCCCTGAAAGGATCAACTGACCCTCAGTTCAACAACAGGTCTCTAGGAACTTACCTCTCTTGGAACATTGTAGGCTGGCGAGGAAGGGCTACGGATCCCACTTTTCAAAGCTATATCAAGCAATATGATATAGTGTTACTTCAAGAGACTTGGGAGAAGGGGGATTTGGAGTTAGATGGGTTTACAAGCTACACACTTAAAGCTGAAGCGAGTGCCAGAGGAGGTCGCTCAAAAGGAAGTTTAGGGATTTTAGTTTCCACCAAGATTTGAGCCACCTATCTTAATTTTACTTCATTTGCTAATATTGCGGTCTCATTGGTTATTAAATTACAAATTAGTACTCTATTATTGATTTATGTTTATTTACCCCACTCCAGAGTAAACATCAAAACAAACGCAGGTGGGTTGAATTACAAAAATTTATTAGTAGAATATCATTTTCATACACCAATGCATCCATTGTATTAGCAGGAGATTTTAATGCCAGAATTGGTCAGAACGACAAAGCTCTATATAATTATTTTGATGAAGTCTCTCCTGATGTAGAAACTGCTCACTTAATTCCTGATAGGCAATCTAAAGACTTGACTTGTAATTCTTCAGGGCTTTATCTTTCTAAGATGATAAATAGTTTAGATTTAGTTTTACTAAATGGTGGAATGGAGGGAGATAAGCCTGGAGAATACACTTTTTGACTGCACGCGGAGCCTCTACCATTGATTATTTTATTGTGTCCTACGAGCTGTTAAACTTGGTGCTCAGCTTTGAGATTGAGATACATACAGAGAGTGACCATTTTCCTTTAATAGCATCCCTATCTGTCCAGAATCAGGTTGTGTATACAGAATATGAACCATTGTTGATGATGGAATTGGACATAGGAGTACCTAGGGTGAGATGGTCAGCTAAGGTTGAAGGTACTCTAACTGCACTGCTTAACTCAGAAAATAGTCTTATATTACGGGAGTCTCTCCTGTCTGCAAGAACGCCTGAAGAGATTTTAAATTTATACCAGAAGATAGTTATAAATTTACAAGGATGTTTGACACGAAACAACCCCATAAAACAGAACCCAGCTTCTTATAGATCTAAACCCTGGTTTGACCAAGAGTGCTTGGACATGAAGAATTTACTAATAAGTCATTATTAAAGCTATAGGGATTTGCATTTGCCATCTTTACCATCTGAGTGGTTCTTGTAAAAAAAAAGATATAAAAGATATACAAGTAAAAAAAATATAAAAAACTAATTAAAGTAAAAAAGGACTTAGGGATGAGAGCAAACTGGGAGAAATTAATCAATGTGTCAAGGACACATTACTCAATCACTTTTTGGAAGATTGTGTCCAGTGGGTTAGATAGCAAGATAGGGTTAAAAGACTCCTATATTCCTGTTAAAACCTGGGAATCTTATTTTATTAGTTTGTATGCAGCAAGGCACAATGGGCAATGGAACCCACAAACATCTTTGCAGAGTCTCTCCGATTGGCCTCCTGTCACTATCTCGGAAATCAATATGCTCATTTCCAAGTTCAAAGAGGGTAAAGCACCAGGATTTGAAAACATCCCTTCAGAGATGATTAAAAGAAATAGAAACTGGTGGGCCCCAATCCTTGCAATGCTGTTTACATGTATTGATTGCTTTGCATTAATACCAAAGGACTGGGGACTAGCCATCCTTAACCCAATATATAAAAAAGGAGCAAGATTAGATCCAGCAAATTATAGGCCTATTAGTTTATTAAGTGTTATTAGCAAACTATATGCCCATCATTTGCTGGAAAAACTTCTAACTTGGATGGATGATGAAACTCTCTTGGAGGATGAACAGGCAGGTTTTAGACCAGGTCGCTCCACAGGAAACCATGGAATAATTCTACAACATCTTGTAGACAAATATTCAACCAAGCCTAGTGGGGCTTTTTACACAGCCTTTATCAACTTTAAGTCAGCTTTTGATATGATTGCCCGTGATAGATTATGGCAGAAACTAGAAATAACCAATATTGATAAACACCTGCTGTTTTTGATCAATAGCCTATATACGAAAACATGTTTGAAAGTTAGATGTAGTAGGCTAGGCCATCTTACTAAGGCCATTCCATCATCTAAGGGTGTTAGACAAGGCTGTGTGTTAGCTCCCTCTTTGTTTAACATCTGTATTAATTCTTTGGTCAAGAGTTGGTCTGGCTCAAATTTCCATCCTCCTAAATTAGCGGGCAGACCCTTGCCAACTCTTCTGTATGCGGATGATGTAGTACTTCTCTCTCTAATCCCTATCGGGTTGTGCCGATTACTAAAAGCTTTGGGTAATTACTGCCAAACTGAAGAGTTGGTGATTAATTATAACAAATCTAAAGTTTTAGTGTTTACCAGAAAACGGAGTACCCATAAATGGCAAATAAATGACCAACCAATTGAGCAAGTAAAATCTTATAAGTACTTAGGAGTGATTTTTCAGTCCTCAGGCTCTTGGAAGGCCCAGTCTACAAATGCCATAGCAAATGCTCAGAGAAGCATTAAGTCACTTATATCTTTTTTCTTTACCAAAGGAGGCCAGCACATCCCTTCAGCCATCCAGGTTTTTAATATGAAGGTACTGGCATAGATGCTATATGGGGCACAGTGGTGTGCGTACACTAACTTTGATTGTATGGAATCTACGCAGATAAAATTTCTGAGATCCATTCTGGCTCTTCCAAGGTGTGTGCCTAATGCAATTTTACATTTCGAGACAGGTCAAATGTCAGTTGAATTGCGGGCGTGGATACTTAAGTTTAATTTTTGGCTCAGAATGCTGTTCAATCCAGTAGGGTTAGCTCCTTTGATATTGTTTGATGGGTTTCCATCTAGATGGAGCAAGACTCTAAATGAGAAGCTAGGTAAATTGGGTTTTTCACAAACCATCATTTTGGCAATGGGTCATGAGAAAGCAAAACAGGGAATACATCAACGGATTATAGATAATGAGATGCAACAACATCTAAAAGCAGCCTCTGTATCTCCTGATTTTAGAGATAATGGTAATGCCTTTAAGCTAGCTAACCATTTGAGTCTTTTAACCCTTCCAAAACACAGGATAGCATTCACGTTAGCAAAATTTAATGTTTTATCCTCAGCCCTATTGGAAGGGAGGTACAATAGTATCCCCTATGCTGCATGCACTTGTCCTTGTGGAACCGGCACAGTGGAAACTATAGGTCACGTGTTGTTATACTGTCCTTTCCCCAATGGTTATTGTCAAAATTTTATCTATCCAATTCTTAATTGTTTTCTTGGAAGAACAGATGAGTTTTATGTATCGTATTTGCTAGCGGACCATTGTCCATCAATAACAACAAGGGTAGCCAGCTTTTGTGCAGCGGCAGTGGTCTGCTGGCGTAAGATGATATCTTAAATTTTAATTTTAATACATCTTTTAGTTTGTTTAAATGATTTTTTAAATATAATTTATACTTTACAGTGAATTTATATTCATTTATTTATATTTATATTGTTAAATTGTACCTTTTGTAATATAATTTTCTAACCGAATTTCTAATTAATATCACATACTTTTATAATTTGATGAGCTACTATGATGTATATGTTTATGTTTATGATGTGTATTTGTGTGTTACTATGATAGTTGATTGTTGTTTATTTGATCTCTAATCAGTCGATCGTAATAAATATATATATATATATATATATATATATAAAACCAGAAGGAGGGAGGCCACTGAGAAGATCGCCTCCCGATCGGACACTCATATCAGACCCATCACCTTCAGAGTGCCAAAAAAGGCAGTGGGGAGTGGCATAAAGTTGAGCGGCAACTTCAGTTTTTGCAAAAAACGGTAAAAAAGTAGTATAAGTCGGAGTAAGCTTAAGCGTGATTGGAACAATATAAGTTTGGGCACTTGACAATCCTGCAGGTGTTCTTTAAAGTCTAGCAGATAATGGCAGTGAGGCTGCTCCAAGGGTGAGAGAGAGCTGTCAAGCTGTCAAGATTCTCTCGAGCGACAATTGGTAACAAGTAGAAATAGCAACAACGTGTCCAAAAGAGGCTAGAGAAAAAGCCCTTAGTGAGCCAGCAATGGTGGCAATCTTGTTGTTTATTAGAAGATGGTGACAGTGGAACAGTATGGCGGCCGATCCCTGTAGGGGAGCCCAGAAGGATTGCAGGGGGGGTAGAATCAGTCTGCAGAGTCACATTAAAGGTGGAGGAGAGTTGTCAGAACTCCCAGGATCTTCTTCGTGGTCTCTGTGAATACACACTGTGGGTAATTCCTGCACCTGCGCAGAGCACTTGGAACCTTCTGGAATCACCAGGCAGAATATTTTTTGCAACATTTTGGCGGTAACTCCGCCCATCCTAACGGTCCCTTTAAAGGCACTCCCACCTAAATCCCCTCAGTTCCTTTTCATCCGCTGTGCGAGCAGCACATAGAAACTTCTATCGCTAGAGCTCTTTCACTTTTGGTATTCTTGGATTGACTTGGACGGTTCTTAGACTTCGTTTTGGATTTCTGGCTTGATCGTGATTTTCTGGCTTTTGACCTTTGGACTCGTTTTTGACTCTATCTCTTCGCCCCTCTAACTTGGTTTCAAACTTGGAATTGGCATGACTGGAACTGGCTTGACTCTTCTTCTGTCTCATCCATCTTGTTGTTGATTATGGCGTCAAAATCTGCCGCCTTCAAATGGTGTTCTGTTTGTTAGGTGAAGCTCCAAAGCTCCAACAGGCACTCGAAGTGCCTCATCTGCATGGGTGAGGCTCACAATGTGGATGCTTGCGTTCACTGCCGGGCCTTCACCCCTCAAGCTCGCAAGCAGCATTCTTCTTGCCTCAAGTCCTTTCTATACAAGAAGACGTTGTTTCCAAGAGCTACATCTGCCTCTACTTCGGCTGCCTCTACTTCGGCTGCCAAAGTACATCTGCCAAAGTTCTGCTGTCCAGCCTCAGAAGAGGGGTCACTCCCCGTCGGTAAGTCTGACCACCAAGTGCCAACATTGGTCCTTGAGCCTGTCCTGGCATCAATCTGTAGCTTCAGACCCAGAGGCTGTACCTTGGTCTCATAAGCATTCGACCGCATTGGGACCGTCATGGAACCATGATTCGAGGCCCTCCAAATCTGCTCGGGACTGAGATTCCTCCAAACCGTCCGGCTCCAGCTGGGAGCAGGACTCCTCGGCATCATCCCAACAGGACAAGCCAAAGAAGAAGAAGGACAAGCATACTTCTCCTCGTCCAGCTGAGTGCCCAAGGTCCACTTTGGTGGCCACTGTGGTATCTGAGCCTGTTGCACAACTGCAATCTGCTGAGGTTGTTGCAGTACAGGCAGAGTCAGTTCCTACACCTGTACTGGCCCGAATGACGGAGGCAGAGGCTTGTGCTCGAAGCCATTCCCACTCTCTGGAGGTGACTCCTACTCCCTCCATGGAGATTGTTCAGGTAGAAGTGGGCAGCATCTCTGATGAAGAACTCCAGACTTGCCCAATTACTCAGGCTCAGTCCCCTGTGCTCATAGTTTCACGGGACAAACTGATCGGTAAGGACACGATAGAGGTTGACGTCTATACCAAATCTCAGGACACGGCTAGAAGGGCTCTTACTCCATCACCTGGCTTCTTGTACGTTGAACATTCATATGGGGCTTATGATGTGGCCTGTTCAGCGTTTGAACTTCCACTGATGTTTCCACTGAGATCTCACGGCCTTATGTTCTCCTATCAATCTCTATTTGCTTCAGGCTCGGAGACTGGACACGTGCACTACTATTCACCGCCACGTATTTCCTTCCATGAATTGGAGAGAACTCCATCGGAAGGGTTTTGGCCTATCAAGCCTCTCATGAAGGACACAGGTAGTCAAGTGTCCCCAGTAAGGCCGGAGCCTTGTCCTCTGCCTCCAGTACCGCCAACGCCTCCTATAGGGACTACCTCACTGCATCATCGGCCTCGCAGCACTTCACTGTCATCGTCCTCCTCGGTTTCGTTGGCCTCTTCCATCAAGTATGTACCGCAGGCCCCCTCTCCTCCGCCTGACCTATTAGATGAAGACTCCTCATCTCCCACTGATGATGTTTGTACATTTGCTGAACAAGTTGTGAGAATCTCCCATGCCCTGGACTTGAAAGTCCCTGAGAAGGAGTCCGATCCAGTGGATCCCATCTACCATTGGATCAAGTCCAAGGCCCCTCCAGTGGCCAACCTTCCTGGGCTTTCTTCGCTGTTGAAGCTGATTCAGGACTCGTGGGAGAACCTGTCCTCGATCCCGTTGACGTTGAAACGGATCAATCGCTTGTACTGTATCTCAGGAGACAACATTGACTGGCTACGGGAGCACCCTTGCCCAAATTTGGTCATGGTAGAGGCATCTCAACATAGACGGCAATGCCGGACTCAGACTATTCCTGCGGATCCTGAGGGCAGAAAGTTGGATATCATCGGAAAGAAGTTCTACTCGGCCGAAGGACTGAGCTTCCAGATCGCAAATTACTCTGCATGCATGGGAGCCTATCAACAAGTCCTGTGGGAACGGATGGGTCCTCTCATTCAGGATTTGCCCGACGAGAGATGACAAATGGTGGAGGCGATACAGATGGAGGCACAGTTGCTGGAGGGTCAGCAAGTGAATTCTGCAAGGCATGTGGCTGATTGTGCTGTGAAAACTGTCACTGGTTCCATGACTCTTAGACATCACGCCTGGCTTTGTTCATCGGGTCTTGCCCCTTAAGCCTCTGTGGTCATCAAAGACATGCCCTTCGATCACTCCAGCCTCTTCAACACCTCCACCGACAAGAAGCTGGAGTTCACACAGAAGATGAACTCAAATCAAGACCAGAGAACATTTGGAAGAACAAGGATATACGCTGAACTGGTTTCTATACAAGCAGATTTATGAGAGATACAAGATGGATTACAGAATAGAAAATTTCGAACTAGAAAAGAATATATTAGATGAAATAATATTTGATAATAAGAAACATCATATAGCAAAGTATTATAGTATCCTCATAGATAGAGAACTTGAGACAGAATATATTAAGGAACAGATGATAAAGTGGGCCCAAGATATAAGTCAAACTATTGAATTAGAAAGATGGGAAAAATCTTGGAGAAATACTCAAAAATTCACATTATCTCAAAATCTAAAAGAAAACTACTTAAAGATGTTTTATAGGTGGTATCGTACCCCAATAAAGCTTGATAAGATGTATAAAACAGGAAATAAAAATTGTGAAGTCAAAGGCTTTCACGGCCAGCATCCATAGGTTTTCTGTGAGTTTTTTCTGGGCTGTGAGGCCGTGTTCCAGGAGTTCATTCCTGACGTTTAGCCTGCATCTGTGGCTGGCATCTTCAAAAAAAGCCTACAACATGGTTCCAATATGTGGACAACACTTTCACCATTTGGAGCCATGAAGAAGAAGATTTGGTCACATTTCTTAACCACCTGAACAGCATCCACCCAAATATCCAATTCATGATGGAAAAAGAAAAGGAAGGAACATTGCCATTCTTGGATGTCCTAGTCATCTGCAAACCAAACCAATGGTTGGGCCATAAAGTATACAGAAAGCCCCCCCACTGACAGATACCTACACAAGAACTCAAATCATCACCCAGGACAAAAAAGAAGTACAATAAAAACATTGGTAGACCACGCAAAAAGGATCTGCGAACTCCACTATCTGGAGGATGAACTGAAGCACCTAAACTGGGCTGTATAGGCTAATGATTACTCCAGATCAGACATCACAAGAGCGGCCAGACCCAGAAAAAAAAAAAAAAACAGGAATGAAGAAAAACAGCCACCCAAAGGGAACGTATTTTTACCATACATCAAAGGAGTCACAGACAGAATAGGGAAAGTGATGAGGAAACACAACCTCCAAACTATCTACAGACCAACCAGGAAAATCCAAGAAATGCTACACTCAGCAAAGGACAAAATAGACCTTCTCACAGCCGCAGGAGTTTATCGCATACCATGCAGCTGTGGACAAGTTTACATAGGGACCACTAAATGCAGTGTGCAAACACAAATCAAGGAACATGAGAGATACTGCAGACTGGGCCAGCCAGAAAAATCTGTGGTAGCAGAATATGTTATAAACCAACCTGGACACAAAATGCTATTTAAAAACACAGAAATTCTGGACCAGGCCAACAACTATTATGTCAGAATGCACAGAGAATCTATTGAAATCCACAAACACTTGGACAACTTCAACAGGAAAGAAGAAACCCTAAAAGTAAACTAAGTTTGGCTGCCAGTCCTGAAAAACACCAAAATAAAAACTCAACACATACAAATGAACTCCACCCAGGGACAGGGGGATTCCCAGCAGACAATGAGCCATTAGCCAAACAGACACTAATCCTCCTTGCATATCTACCTCCAGGAACTAGCCATTCAAATACACAAATTTACATATCCTCTCCAACAGGCACTCACAGTATATAAACCCACACACCCCTACCCAACCAGTCTCTGAAGATGCCAGCCACAGATGCAGGTGAAACATCAGGAATAAACTCTTCCAGAACATGGCCTCACTGCCCGGAAAACCCCCACAGAAAACCTATAAAATAAACATTGTTGGAAATGCGAGCAAGCGCTCTATTTCATATTTGGTGGAGTTGTTCCACGGGGGGAAAAATCTGGAAGAAAGTAATAATAATAATAATAATAATAATTATTATTATTATTATTTATATACCGCCCTTTGGTAATCCAATCAGGGCAGTTCACAACATTAAAAAACCATACAAGTAAAACAATATACTCCCCTCCCCCCTTAAAAAGTTATTAAATCAATTTACAAATTAAAACAACAATTAAAACATTTGATAAAAACACATACCTACATTGGCAATAACAGTAGGTCCCCAGCGATATTCTTTTCTGTTAACAAAGGAGGCTGTGGGGACTCTCCTGAAGGAGGGGGAGTTCCTGAGGCCAGGATAATCTATTCTGGAAAGGCCTACCGGAACAGATCCATCTTGACAGCCTTTTTGAAGCTGTCCAAAGATGTCAATTGACGGATCTCATCTGGCAGGCTGTTCCATAGTCTGGGGGCGACAACAGAAAAAGCCCTCTGGGAGGTAGCCGAAAGCCTCGACTTTTGAGGCTGCAGCAAATTCCTCCCAGAGGACCGAAGTGCGTGGGGGGGGGTTATAAGGGAGGAGACGGTCCCTGAGATAGCTTGGACCCAAGCCATTTAGGGCTTTAAAGGTGATAACCAACACCTTATACTGGGCCCAGAAACCAATAGGCAGCCAGTGGAGGGACCTCAAACCCGGAGTGATGTGGTCCCTCCTAGATGTTCCTGAAACAAGCCTGGCTGCCATATTTTGTACTAAGTGTAGTTTCTGAACCAAGCACAAGGGTAGCCCCATGTAAAGCGCATTACAGAAGTCTAGGCGCAAGATTACCAGCGTGTGAACGACGGTCTCAAGGTCCCTTGCTTCCAGAAAAGGGTGCAGCTGGTGTATCAGCCGAAGCTGATAACAGGCGCTCCTGACTGTCGCATTTACCTGATTTATCATCAAGAGTGATGAATCAAGGAGCACCCCCAGACTGCGAACACAGTCACTGGAGGAGAGTGTGACCCCATCCAGGACTGGAGGTTGCAACCCAATTCTTGGTTTTGGGGCCGTTACCATGAGCACCTCTGTCTTGTCCGGATTCAGTTTCAATCTGTTTTTCCTCATCCAGCCCATTACCGTCCAAAGACATTCATTGAGAGAAGAGATGTCATTGGAATTTGAGACCGACAAACAAGATATGGAGAAATAGATCTGAGTGTCATCAGCATACTGATAACACCCAGCTCCATAACTCCGAATAATCTCACGCAGCGGCTTCATATAGATGTTAAATAACATTGGGGACAGGATAGCTCCCTGTGAAACTCCCCAGGTGAGCTCTCTTTTGCTCGAACAACTGTCCCTGAGCAGCACTCTCTGGGACCTGCCCGAGAGGTAGGACCGGAACCACTGCAATGCAGTGCCTCCGATACCCAGCCCCTTCAGGCGGTCCAAGACGATGCCATGATCTATCGTATCAAAAGCCGCTGAGAGGTCTAAGAGCACCAACAGGGTCACATTACCCCTGTCGATGTTCAGACGCAGATCGTCGGTCAAGGCAACCATGGCAGTCTCAACCCCAAAGCCTGTCCTGAAGCCGGTTTGAAATGGGTCTAGATAATTGGTTTCATCCAAGACAGCTTGGAGTTGAAGAGCAACCGCCCTCTCGATCACCTTGCTCAGAAATGGCAATAAAGAAACAGGCCTGTAGTTACTCATAACCAGGGGGTCCAGGGAAGGTTTTTTTCAGAAACGGCCTAACAGTCACTTCCTTCAGACAAGATGGAACATGTCCTTTCCTGAAGGAAGCACTGATGATATCCATGAGGATTCTCCTCAGTGCTTCCCCCACCCCCCGATGGCCAGCCATGATGGGCAAGGGTCGAGAGGGCAAGTTGTTTTCCTCACCCTACCAAGCAGCTTGTCCACATCCTTGGTACTCACAGATTGGAGCTGATCTAGAATAACTTCATCGACAGAGTCGCTGGACATCTCTCCTATGGTTTCTGTTAAAGCATTGGTGTCTAAGTCGGCTCTTATCTGAGAGATTTTATCTGTGAAAAAGTTGTTAAACGCGTCACAGCAGGCCGTTGTCGGGTTAAGTAAGGGATTCAGCACAGGGGGTACCTGTGTTAGCTCCCTCACCACCCGAAACAGCTCTGCTGGATGGGACTCTGCAGGCGCAATACGTGCAGAGGAGAAAGATCTCTGCGCTGCACGTATTGCCTCCCAATAGGACCAAAGAAAGTTCCTATGGCGAGTTCTGTCGGATAAGAGTCGAGTTTTCCACCACATGCGCTCTAGTCGTTGTCCAAACCGCTTCAAAGTACATATAACTATAAATGAAATTCTAGGTATTAGATTTCCAATGTGTCCAGAAACTTATTTATTGAATATGATAGATAGATTAGATGGAAAAGCTTTCAAAGCAACTTGGAGAGTTTTACTCTATATGATATATGATATCTGCAGCCAGATTATTATATGCTTCAAAGTGGAAAGAAAAAGAATGTCCCACATTGGAGGAATGGTTGATAAAAAATATGATGGATATGGATAAGCTAACTGCCTTGTTGAAGGACAAGGCAGCTAATCTGGTTGAAAAAAAATGGACTCCGATTAAAAAATTTTGGAAGGAAAGATGGAAACATCTAAATGAATTTGACTTCTAAGGATGAGATGGAATGGTAGAAGACACAAGCCTCTAAAATGCATTAAGTTAAATCTTGCTATTTTTCTTCTTCTACATTATAACTTTAATGTGATTGTCAAACTTTAAAGACTAAATAAGATTGGGGGAAATTAAGATAAATTTTGGGAAAAGGAAATCAGTTAAAGATAGAAGTAGCAAAACAGGAAAGAGGTTGGAAGCAGGTGAATAAAAGTGAAATACTAAACAAACATCTATCAGTTGGGATAGATATATTTATTCATTTATTCAATTATGTTTGGTTGTACGTGTATTATTTTTTAGGTTTTTTTCTTTTAAGGAAATGGAGGTAAAAAAGTTACATGTGAATAAGAGGATTTTTTTGTAAATATGAGTTTGTATGGAAATGTAGCTAAAAAAATTAAAAAAAAAGAAATTTGAGTAGTGTTAGAAATCATGGTGGAATATTGGGGTGGAGTTCTGCTATGATACTACTGATTTAAGAGTTTAGTATCACATCACACCAGGTATTTGTATCAAGCTGGAAAACAATTTATGTTATGAAACTTGATGACCTTAATATGTGTAAATCCTAGGGAGAAAAACGCATACAACTCTGGAAATGGAGTTCTACTCGCTACTCTAAATAAATTTGGATGTGTAATACAAAACAAGAGAGATGAGAACACTGACATTGTGAGTACCTTCAGTATAGAAGGGGAAATTTCCAAGGCATTTTGTGTGTGTGATGTTGTTTATTTTATGTAACTGTCATCTATTTTTAGTGTAAGGTGTATGTGGAGCATTTGCGTGTGTTCCATGCTGTTGCAGATTAATTGACACAGGACACTTCAGTCCGTATGCCTTTTTGGAATGTACTGAATGTAGGTTAGAATTACAATATCCACTTTGCACTTAGCTTGTGCCTAAGAAATTTTTTTTTTTTGTATTAATAGTTAGCCCATTTCTGCCACAACTCAAGAGGTGCTGTCTCCTAAAGCAGTGCCCTTCTTTGCTTTATGCTGTTGTAGAGTAGTACCACTGCCATGATAGAGTTAATATAATCAGGAAAAATTAATCCCTTTTTAATAGGGTGAGAAAGGCCTTTAGTATTCCAGAACACTTTAGAGACTACTCTTGCTTCCTCTACCTATTGTTTTCTGGATTAATTGTGCAAACTATATTCCCACTTATCATAGAATCATAGAATGTCTGTCAAAGTTCTCTGTTTCATAATTAATTTGGTTGCTTCATTTTTATTCTTCCTTTTCTTGAAGGAGCTCTGAGTGGCATTTTAAAACATTTGAACTACTCTCTGGTTAAACTGAGAGATAAAGCCCACGGCCACCCCTACACTTTATGTTGAGCAGAGATTAGAAGACTACTCTTAGGTGCACTGCCTCTCTTGTGAAAGAAGAGGAAGAATACAGTTTGTGTTCCAGAGGGGAGAATGGTCGATTAGTGTCATCCTATTGATGTAGTAAATGTGATATTAGAATATACAGGAATGCATAATAGAGAAATTCTTGTCCAAAACAGTAAGTCAACACTTCTAGCTCAGTACCTGTCAAAAATAAAGGTTTAAACTCTGTTAATTAATTCTTAACCAAGTCAAGAAAAATTTAATACCAAGTGGGAGCAAGATGTTCCTCCCAGGATGCTAGTACAGTGGGCCCTTGGTATCTGCTGGGGTTTGGTTCCAGGACGCCCTGTGTATACCAAAGTCCTTGGATGCTTAAGTCCCATTATATACACTCTCTCTGGCTTTTCTTCGCAAACGAAGCTTTAGGAAGGACTCATCCCGCGCATTCTGCAAGCGCGCTGATGACTAAAAAGGCCAATCTGAGATAAACAAGTTTGGTTGCAGAAAGCACAGCAGAAGGTCTCCTTGGGTGATGTTTCTGGGTTGTGATTCTTTCTGTGTTGTTGTTTCTCTTCAAGACTTGTTTGGCGTGAGTTCTCAAATAAGGCTGCAGCATTGTGGATAGTGCGTCTCCATGCCTCCCGATGTGAGGCCAGGGTGGACCATTGTTGGTGATCAATTTGGCCGAGCCTGAGATGTTGTTTCAGGGAGTCTTTGTATCACTTTTTTAGGAGCGCCCCTCTTATGCTGACCCATGACGAGTTTACTGTAGAGTACTATTTTTGGGAGGCGATGGTCCTCCATCCTAGAAACGTGCCCAGCCCAGCGCAGCTGTGTTCTCAATATCATGGCCTGGTGATCCCTGCTTGCTCAAGGACAGCAACATTCGTCACATAGTCAGTCCAGTGTATATTTAGGATTGTGCATATACAGCGCTGATGAAAGTGTTTGAGGAGTCGTAGGTAGTGGCGATAGGTGACCCATGTTTCAGACCAATAAAGGAGAATAGACAGTACAATGGCTCTATACACACTGATTTTTGTGCTTCACCTCAGTACACTTAATGCATAAATACATATACCTGTGTGTATATATTTTACACTATAACACACACACACATATATGTGGGTACAGTATGTTAGCTATAACACACACACACTGCTTATGTGTGTGCATGTTTTGGGAAAGAGGTGTGCATGTCTGCATGTACATATATAAAATGCAGACCCTTGTTTTAATTTTTCTTCTCCTACAAGGATGGGATAATGTTTAATGTACACAGCCTGTGGTTACAGTGTCATAATATAATTCAGAATTTTTATTTTCATGTTTATAACAAACATGTTTGAATAATTAGATGCATGTAAGCTTACTTGGAAGCATGTTAGGATTTTAGCAAGTCCCTGTTACAGACCTATGTTACATCCCCCACAAACCATTAACACCATTATCATCATCATACCATCTTTTTCCCTGTCAGGAACTCAAGGAGGCTTTCAACAAGTAAAAGAAGTATAGCTTAAAAATACCAAAAGCTAAACATGTCATTAAGTTATCTATAAAGTTAAAAGTACCCGGCTTGTGGGGGCAATTAGCTAACACACATTGGAAGCTGCTTCTTGCAGCGTAGATGTGTAAATTGCTATTGCTTAAAACAATTTGTAAGCCACTTGTGAGCGGGATATAACTAACTAAATAAATAAATTAATAAATAAAATCAGTTTAAAACATACAGTAGCTGTTAAAAACAACAAATAAAACACAGATGCTACACCACAATTCTGGAGGGTCCAGTTCCCTTGAGCAGTCAGTCTTCAAAGGCCTGTCAAAATAAGAAATTATTAATCTGCCTGTGGAAAGATAGCAAGGAGGGTACCAGTGTAACTTCTAACGGAGTTCCAGAGCCTCGGAACAGCCACTGAGAATGCCATCTCCCATGTTCCCACCAGGTGTACTTGTGAGAATGATGAGACAATGAGAAGGCCCTCCACAGAGGATCTGAAAACAGGCAGACTCATATGGGAGAATATGGTCCTTCAGATAACCTGGACAGAATTGTATAGAGTTTTAAAGATTATACCCAGAATTTTGACTACTGCCTGAAAATGAATCTGCAGCCAATGGAGCTATTGCAAAAAGGACGTTGTATGCTCCCTCTATTTAGCCCCAGTTAACAATCCGGCTGCAGCTCTTTGGGCCAGCTGAAGTTTCCAAACACTCTTCAAAGATAGCCCCACATAGGACCTGTTAAAGTAATCCAAAGGGGATGTAACTACAGAGTGTGTCACTGTGGCCAGATTAGACATCTCAAGAAAAGGGCACAGCAAAGGTGTGCAAAAGCACCCCTGGACACCACTGAAATCTGGGTCTCCAGGCTCAGTTCTGAGTCCAGGAGTACACCCAAGCTGCAAACTTGCATTTTCAGGGAGAGTGTAACCCTATCCAGCACAAACTGAATCCTTTTTTTGCCCTAATCCAGTTCATTACTGATGACAGGCACTCATTTAGAACCAAAACAGCCTCCTTGGATTGAGATGGAAAGGAATTGTAGAGCTGGGTATAATTTGTGTTCTGATGACATTGGACCACAACATTCAGGTCCACTTCTTCCAGCAGTTTCACATATATGTTAAATACCATGTGGGACAAAACAGTACCCCGAAAGACTCCATAGGCCAGTGGACAAGAGGGTTAAACTAGAGTTGCCCAGCACTGCCTTCTGGGTTCACCCCTCCAGGAAGGAATGGAGTCACTGTAAAACAGTGCCTCCAAGTCCCATCCCCCTGAGATGGCACAGAAGGTACCATAATTGTGATGGTATTGAAAGCTGCTGAGAGGGTTAAGAAGAACTAACAGCGACACACTCCATCAAAGCATATGAACTTCACATGCATCTTTTTTTAATGCTACAGAAGAAACATGCCTTAACAAGGAAGAAGAGGGAGACTCACACTCCTTTGATCCTTTCTTTCAACTCAGCCACTAAAAAGTGGCCTCTCTAATGCTTCATCTGTCTCTTTGCTTACTGAATACTTGGTTTGGTCACCTTGAAAAACTGAATGATTGACTTCACATTTAGCAGGCAACAATTAATAAATCTAGGACTTTTTTGGATGAGTCTTTTACAGCGCAAGCAGCCTCATTGCGTTGCGAGGCTGCTGCACTGCAGGGCATCCCTTTTGGATGACGCTCTCCCCTGCTGGTACTGTTGCGGTACCACGGGGACACTGTTGCGTTATATTCGGCGGTTTTCTAATCACGAAAGTTGATCGTGATTAGAAAACCGCCAAATATAACGCAGCAGTGTCCCCGCGGTAACGCAACAGTACCAGCAGGGGAGAGCGTCATCCAAAAGGGACGCCCTGTAGTGCAGCAGCCTCGCAACGCAATGAGGCTGCTTGCGCTGTAAAAGACTCATCCGAAAAAGTCACTACAGTCCTAGCATTTGCAGTGGCCTGATTGAGACTTCAACATTTTATAATTACTGTTCTCTCAGACATTTTTTCAAGGTTAATCAACTAAATTTTGAATTATCTGATAAATCCTGTGGTCAGCCATCTGGCTTAGATGAGGAACAAGGAGGAAAGTTTGTTTTCATACTCATTACAGTCTTCTCCTTCTGTGCCTCCTGAGGGACTTTTGGGTTCTGGAGAAAGATAAATCTTGAGTTATTTTAGTAAGAGCTATGTGTCTGGCTTAAAAAGTCAGTATTAGAAAATTGCAGACAGAGATCAGGTTTGTTTGAGAAGAGGGGGAAACCTGTTTTTATATAACTTATTCTCTTTCCCTCTTCTTGAATGTAGGAACCATGTTTTTAAATTTTGTTGAGGAATCTTTCAATTAGAAATCTTCTAAAAATCTAATCTCCTTATTTTTTACTAGTGCTACATTAAATAGAAACATTTCCTTGAGTATGTCATGATCATAGATTGCTTTACCTAGTTACCACTGAGAGGACCATGGGGCAATTTGTGATGCGTAGTGGAAGACTAGTAAAGCTTATGTGTTACAGAACTGTATCTTCACATTTTGGTGCATCCTACCCAGATTGTGATTTCTAAAGAACCTTAGGTTAATCCAATTGCTGGTCCCAACTAGAGTAGACCCATTGAGTGAAAGGGATTTATTAAGTCAACTGTAAGTTCCATTAATTTAATGGGTTTACTTTAATTGGGGATAACAATTAGATTTAGCCTTTTGAACTTAACATAAATCATCAGGATCTAGAATTGTATAGATATCATATGATTTCTTTTTACATAGCTGCTATAGACCTATTGTTATGGCTTTAAAATATGAGAGAAAATGCCATACATACAGTGCAGTAGATACTCTTTAATTAATTCCACCATTAAGGGATTGGTTACTCAAATATGCAGAGGTCTTCTATAGAAAGAAATGTTTGGAAAGAAATGGCATTTCACAGTGACAAAAATGCCTGGGCTAACAATTCAGTTGTGTCAAATGGTAAAAAGCAGCTCTTTGTGTCTATTTTTTGCATGGATTCTAAACTGAAGTCTGGTAATGGAAAGATTTATGAATTTAACATGTAATAAATCAGCATGCCTGACACCTATCATTAACACGGAGGTTGTGCCAGTCATAGAATCATAGAGTTGGAAGAGACCACAAGGGCCATCCAGTCCAACCCCCTACTATGCAGGAATACACAATCAAATCATTCCCGACAGATGGCCATCCAGCCTTTGCTTAAAAACCTCCAAACAAGGAGACACCCCAACCCTACGAGGCAGCGCATTCCACTTCCAAACAGCTCTTATTTTCAGGAAGTTCTTCCTAATGTCACTATGTTCACAAATGCTAGTTCAAATGCGATAGCAAAATCCTCAACAATGACTAGCAAAAATGTTACACTAGTGATAGTAGTGTCTCTTCTTGATGCATTTTCTGATAATACATTTTCTGTCTTAAAGTAGTAATCAAGCAAGAAGACATTAATATAAATAATATAATTGGTAAAATTAGTGATTATAAAAATGTATTAATTATAAAGCAACTGATGTATAATTAATTATATATTTTAAACATACAGTTGTCCTCCATATTCATGAATTTAAGTATTCACAGCTTGAAAATATTCTTAAAAAATAATAATCCAAAAACCAAACCTTGATTTTGCCATCTTATATAAGGGACACCATTTTGCTATGCCATTGCATATAATGGGACTTGAGTATTCACGGATTTGGGTATTCACGGGGTGGTGGTGGTCCTGGAACCAAACCCCAGCAAATGTGAAGGGTCAACTGTAGTTGCATCATACAGAGAACTGGTCTTAGGAGATTATCAGACGGGCTGTTATAGCCTGTTTCTGTCCCACTTCCCCCCCACTCCCATTCCTGCCGCGGAATAAAGAAAAAGGTTTCAGACACCTACCTTCATTCCATGACAGGAATGGGCTCCCCCTCCCTTCACTGCCTGGTCATAAATGCAGCCGTTGTAAGGCAAGAACGGCTGGGTGGCAAATTTAAAAATACCCCCCTGCTGTCAAAACAGTGAACCAACCACAAAAATACATTAAAAAAAATTAAAGCTACTTGGGGAGGTGGACAAAAAGGGTTTTACTTACCTTGTTGTACCGATCGCACCCAGAAGTGTCTGGCATAGACCTCCTGGTGACGTCACATCCAGTCGTCATCCCGGGAGCAGAACAAGGCTCCTGTTCACTCACCCATCATTCTGTTATAATAATAGAACGGGCTTCTTATTCACCGATTTTTCCGTGAATAAGAGGAAGCGGGGAGGAACAGGAGCAGAACGGGAGCATCCCAGGACAGGGACGTCATCTA
This sequence comes from Gambelia wislizenii, assembly GCA_030847615.1. NCBI lineage: Eukaryota > Metazoa > Chordata > Lepidosauria > Squamata > Crotaphytidae > Gambelia > Gambelia wislizenii. The sequence goes on along the minus strand of JAUMIR010000001.1, from coordinate 337,013,410 downwards.
AATGGTAAGCCTTTTAGCGATCTCCTGTCGTCCCTGTCCTGGCATATTTTTAGCATTTGATAATCTCCTTAGAAAACTTCTATATGCATCTTAACATGCATATACATATCTATTTCAGGCTTATTCTGGCCTTACATGGTATTTACCTCTTCCTTTGGACTCTAATGATAAGTAACTTGACAAGCCACCTAGAATGATAGAGTTGGAAGGGATCACAAGGGCCATATAGTCCAACTCCCTGCCATGCAAGAATACACAACTAAAGCACCCTGAAAGTTGCCCATCTGCCCTCTGTTAAAAATAAATAAATAAAAAGGAAGAATCTGAGGCAATCTATTCCATTGCTGGACAGCTCTCACAATAAAAATGTTATTTCTAATGTTTAGGTGGAATCTCTTTTCTCGTAATTTGAATCCATTGGTTCATGTTCTAGTCTCTACAGCAGCAGAAAACAAGCTGCCTCCATCTTCTGCATAACATCTGTTCAGAGATGTCACCTCTTAGTCTTTTCTTCTCCAAGGTAAACATACTAAGCTCCCTAAATCATTCCTCATATGGCTCGGTTTCCAGATCTTTGATCTTCTTGGTCATTCTTCTTTGGACACATTCCAGCTTGTTATCCTTTCCTGTATTGTGGTGCCCAGAACTGAACACCGTATTCTAGGTTATCTGCAAATGTTCAAATTTGACAAGCATGCCTTCCATTCTATCATCTAAGTCATTTATAAAGGTGTTAAACAACACCAGACCCGGTTCAGAACCCTGAGACACCCCACTCATCACTTCTCTCAAGATGAAGAGTAACCATTGGTGAGTACTGTACTCTCTGAGTTTTTTCTCTCAACTAATTACAGATCTAACTGTAACACTGTCTAGCCCACAGTTCACTAGCTTGCCTGCAAGAATATTGTGAGAGACCTTGTCAAAAGCCTTACTGAAATCAAAATATACAGTGCTATATACACAGCACTACTCTGATCTAACAAACTTGTAACTCTTATTATTAAAAAAAAGAGAGAGATGAGATTAGTTTGGAATGACTTATTTTTGAGAAACCCGTGCTGGCTTTTAGTAATCACAGCATTTGTTTCTGAGTGTCTACAGATTGACTGTTTAATGATTTGTTCTAGAAGCTTTCCTGGTTCTGACATCAAACTGACTGTCTGATAGTTGCTGAGGTTCTCCTTTTTTGCCCCTTTTTGGGATTTCACCTGTCCTCCAAGAATTCACAAAGACTATTGACAGTGACTGAGAATACATCTGCAAGTTCCATTAGTATTCTTGGATGCAACTCACCTGGCTCTGGAGACTTGCATTCATTTACATTAGATAGGTATTCCTTCACTACTTTTTTACCTGTTCTAGGCTGTAGTCCCCTTACTGCATGATTTGTTCTGTTTTCACCAGTTAGAACACTGCTTTCCTTTGGGTAGAAGACTGAGGCAAAGAAGGTATTAAATTCAGTATTATCTCTGTCCCTTGTTAGCATTTTATCATTTTCTCTATGCAGTGACCTTACAATCTCCTTGTTCTCCCTCTTGCTGTGAACAAGACCCCCTGCCCTGAAAAAATCCCCCTTTTTAATTATTTTTAACCTCTCTACCAAGCCTGAGTTCATTATGAGCTTTAAAAACAAGTATTAGTGATTTGCTTGTATTCATCTTTGGTGGTTTCCTCATTCTTCCATTTCTTATATATGTCTCTTTTAAATCTCAGCTCTTCTGAAAGTTCTTTGTGCACCCACCCTGGGTGCCAGTTACACGACAGAAATTGTTGCGGTGCTTACCGTGACTTTGTGATCACGAATCCGTCCCTCGCTATTTATACGATTTATGTCACTGATCTGGATATCCCGGGTGGTCCCGTGACTGGTATTTACATGTCCAAAGTTCCAGGGTTTTTTTTAGGTTTTATTTATTTATTTTTTGGCTGTCAATAAAGGATGCGATTACTCGTGTTTTCACAACCTCGGTGACGCACTTCCTTTACAGTTCCGCACCACGAACAATGCAGTTGGCTGGCTGGGGGGGGGAGAGGTGGGCAGAGGTTTGTTATTTCTCTTGCTTCTTTAAAATGTTAACCCTTTAAGAAGAGGCAGAAAGCATTTTGAAAGATCCAGACTGAGATCTTTCGCTCAGACGCAGGAACGAACGAGTGCTTTCCATTTGAAATCAAGCCGAGTGCTTTCCTTTGGAAATCAAGCTGCTTGGGTTTCCCTTTGCCTCTTTAAAATATTAACCCTTAGAGCAGAGATTTAGCTGCAGAGTTCAGGTTTCAAGCCCGCTACAGACAGGCGTTTTGAAAGACACAGACACAGAGAGGGGGAATTAAAGGGTGTTCATTCGCTCAGAGGCTGGAATATTTTACTGTGCCCGTTCAGACCCAGGGAGGTGACCAAGGCAGGGGATGAATGGGTGACCCTCTGCCTACCACAATCTCTCTGTAACATGCAGTAGAGGAAAAGGTAAAGCTGAAGGGTTTGCAGTGTAGAAATCCATTTGAAAAGGTGATTGAGTACACGCGCGTGCACACACACACCAACCTTCGTGCAGCTGGAAGGAATGCCTTTGTTTTCGGCTGGTGAGGCTGAATCTGTTGAATGGGTGACTGACCCCTCCTTTTCTGGTCGCTGATCTCTAAGCCTGCCCCCAGTCACCATTTCCGGTCATCCCCTACTACCGAGATATTTTGTCCCAGGTTGTTTACATTTCCGATTTTCTGAATCCTCCAGTGACTTTTTAAAAAACCGGCACAAACCGCGGGACTGGAAGTCCCGCAGGTTGAGGGATAAAAGGTGCCCCCCTTCCGAAAATCACGTACCTGACCTGATGTACGTGTAAACTGCCAGGGATCGACACGAATTCTTCCCACTACATTTTCATCGTGTAAACGGCACCCTGGTTTCTTTAGACACCTCCCAGTTTTCTTCCCCATTTGAATTGTTTACAACTGTGCTTTCAGCTGACTTGAAGAAATCTGGTCCTGCCACATCATCAGGGATCCCTACCAGCTTCCACCATCCATGCACCCTGAACTAGCTCTATTTTTTTCCCACACCACCTTTGCAGTACTTGCTTACTACGTGTATACTTAACATGTTGTGATTGATTATATATAGATGTTATAGAATCATAGAGTTAGAAGAGACTACAAGGACCATCCAGTCCAACCCCCTACCATGCAGGAACACACAATCAAAGCACTCCTGACAGATGGCCACCCAGCCTCTGTTTAAAAACCTCCAAAGAAGGAGACTCCACCATACTCTGAGACAGCATATTCCATTGTTGAACAGCTCTTTACTGTCAGGAAGTTCTTTCTACAGTTGCCTCTCCACATTCGCAGCTTTCACACTTGTGGTTTTGATTATTCATGGTTTAGCCCCGAACCCCTTCGGGAAGGCTGGCGAGAGGCGGGGCAACCTCCTGCCTGCGCCTTCCCTGGCCTTCCAGAGGCGGCTCTGGGGCTTCAAAGCCCCAGAGTCCACTCAGGAAGGCCGGGGGGGGGACGGGCAGCCTCCCTCCCTCCCTCCCGCTGCCTTCCCTGGCCTTCCTGAGGAGGCCTTCCGCCCACCCACCTGCTGCCCTCCCTCGCCATCCTAAGCGGGCTCCAGGGCTTCAAAGCCCTGGAGTCCGCTCAGGAAGGCCGCGGAGAGGCAGGGCAGCCTCCCGCCCGCCTGCCCGCTGCCTTCCCCGGCCTTCCTAAGTGGGCTCCAGGGCTTCTAAGGCCAGGGAGAGGCAGGGCAGCTTCCCTCCCGCCCTCCCGCTGCCTTCCCCGGCCTTTGGAAGTGGGCTCCGAGGCTTCTGAGCCCCGGAGTCTGCTCATGAAGGCCGGGGAGAGGCAGGGCAACTTTCCGCCCGCTCTCCCGCTGCCTTCCCCAGCCTTCCTAACTGGGCTCCGGGGCTTCTAAGCCCCGGAGTCTGCTCAGGAAGGCCGGGGAGAGCCAGGGCAGCTTCCCTCCCGCCCTCCCACTGCTTTCCCCAGCCTTCCTAAGCGGGCTCTGGGGCTTCTAAGCCCCAGAGTCCAGCCAGGGAGAGGCAGGGCAGCTTTCCGCCCGCCCGCTGCCTTCCCCGGCCTTCCTAAGTGGGCTCTGGGGCTCCAAAGCCCCGGAGTCTGCTCAGGAAGGCCGCGGAGAGGCAGGGCAGCCTCCCGCCCACCCACCCGCTGCCTTCCCCGGCCTTCCTAAGCGGGCTCTGGGGCTCCAAAGCCCTGGAGTCCACTCAGGAAAGCCGGGGAGAGGCAAGGCAGATTCCCACCCGCCCGCTGCCTTCCCCGTCCTTCCTAAGGGAGTCTGGGGCGTCTAAGGCACGGAGTCCCCTCAGGAAGGCTGCAGAGAGGCCAGCCAGGCTGGCCAGACACCCTCCCGCCTCCTCCCTCCCGCTGGGGGGGGGTCGCAGAAGCAGCATTTTTTATTCGCGGTTTTTCTGCATTCGCAGGAGGGTCTCAAGACCCTAACCCCCGCGAATGTGGAGGAATGACTGTAATTTCTTTTCCTGTAGTTTGAATCCATTGTTCTGTGTCCTGGTCTCTTGGCATAGCAGAAAATAAGCTTGTTCCTTCTTCAATATGACATCCTTTCAAATATTTAAACATGGGTATCATGTCACCTCTCAATCTTCTCTTCTCCAGGCTAAACATACCCAACTCCTAAACCTTTCCTGTTAGGGCATGGTTTCCAGACCTTTTACCTATTTGATCACCCTCTTCTGAACATGTTCCAGCTTGTCAATATCCTTCTTGAATTGTGGTGCCCAAAACTGGACACAGTATTTCAGGTGAGGTCTGACCAAAGTAAAATAAAGTGGTACTATTACTTGCTTCAGTCTAGACACTAAACTCTTATTGATGCAGCCTAGAATCACATTGGCTTTTTTAGCTTCCATATCACACTGTTGAATCATGTTCAGCTTGTGGTCTACCAAGACTCCTCTATCCTTTCACATGTACTGTTGTTAAGCCAGGCGTCAGTCTCCCTATATCTGTGCATTTCATTCTTTTCTGCCTAAGTGTAGTATCTTATATTTCTCCCTGTTGAAATTCATTTTGTTAGTTTTGGCTCAGCTCTCCAATATGTTAAGGTCATTTTGAATTCTGGTCCTATCCTTGAGGATATCAGTTAGCCCTCCCAATTTGGTGTAATCTGCAAATTTGATAAACTTGCCCTTTAGTCCATCATTCAGGTCATTTATAAATATATTGAACAGCACCGAGTCCAGGACAGCACCGAGTCCAGTCCTGTGGAACCCCACTAGCCACTTCTCCCCAGGATGAAGAGGAGGCACTGATAAGCACCTTTTGGGCTTTGTCAGTCCACCAGTTACAAATCCAACTAACAGTAGCATTGTCTAACCCACATTTTACTAGCTTGTTTTCAAGAATATAATGGGGGACCTTGTCAGAGGCATTACTGAAATCAGGATATGCTTACATCCACAGCATTTCTTTTATCTACCAAGCTTGTAACTACAGTAGCACCCCGGCATCTGCAGGGGATTGGTTCTGGGAGCGCCCGTGAATGGCAAATTCTGCGGATAATAGCGAACGCCATCCCGGGGGACCATCCCGGGGGAAAGGGGGGGCGAGTTCGCTCCTCCGCCCTCTTCCCCCTTCACCCCTGCCATGGCCTCGCTGCAGTGGCAATCGTGGTGGCAAAGGGGGAAGGGGATGAGGCCAGTTCGCTTCTCCACCCCCTTCGCCCTTCATCCATGGCTCCGCTGCAGCAGCGATCGCTGGGGCAAAAGGGAAAGGGGATGAGGCCAGTTCTCTCCTCTGCTCCCTTTGCACATGGCCATCCTGCAGCAGCAATTGTTGTGGTAAAGGGGGAAGGGGATGAGGCCAGTTTGCTTCTCTTCCCCCTTCATAATTTGCCCTCACCATGGTCCCACTGTGGTGGTGATCATGGGGACAAAGGGAGAAGGGGATGAGGCCAGTTCACTTGTTTACCCCCTTCACCCCCAGCATGACCCCATCACAGCGGGGGCACAAAGCTTCAGGGACTGGGGCTGCAGCTATATAGAGAGCTAGTGGCGGCTAGCTCCTCCCCCAACCAAGCCTCTGACTCACTTCCTCTCAGCAGATGCCCCACCCCCCTCCAGCCACCCTTCCACCCTCCCTGAAGCCGCAATTGGGCTACCGATCATAGCTTCGGGGAAGGGTGGTGGCTGGAAAGCCCCCCTCAGCCAGCCACCCTTCCACCCTCTCCAAAGCCGTAATCGGGCTCCCGATCGTGGATTTGGAGAGGGGGTGATGTCTGGAAAGCCTCCCCAGCCAGCCACCACCCGCCCTCCCCGAAGCCACGATCGGGCTCCTGATCATGGCTTCAGGGAGGGTATGTGGTGGCTGGAAAGCCCCTCCCCAGCTAGCCACTCTTACATTCACCCCTCTCTTCTGCCTTCGATTCCTCCCCAAAGGGTGTGAAGGTGGAGGAGAGGGGTGAACGTACCCGCTTTGCCTCACCCCTGCCCGGTCTCCTGCATGTTTGCTCCCTTTGCAAAGGGAGCGAAGACGCAGGAGATGGGCGGCGTGTGAGGCAAACTGCTACATTCGCCCCTCTCCTCCACCTTTGATTCCTTCAGGAAGGGTGGATGGGTGGTGGCTGGAGGGGGAGGAGGCTTTACAGCCACCACCTGCCCTTCCCAAAGCCATGATCGGGGTTCCCATCGCAGCTTTGGGAAGGGTGGATGGATGATGGCTGGAGTGGGGAGGCTGGAGGGGGAGTTTGGGATATACTTGCCGTATAAGAGAAGGAGGGGTAGTCTTATACGGTGAGTATATCCCAAACTGTATATTTTAACTTAAAATTGGGGGGGGGGTCATCTTATACGCCAAGTCATCTTACACGCCGGAATATACTACATTGTTATGTGAATTTAGATCAGTTTCCATGCATAATCACAAAGCTTGGAAAGTTCTTTTTAAAAAATAATTAGTTACAGTCCAGGGCCCCAAAATATAAGTGGTTACCATAACAGTTAACAGATAACAGATTTTAAAAGCTCTAATGGTTTGATTTGCTGTTTTTCAGAAGTAACTAAAAGTGTTACATTCATTAACATGTAAGAATACAGTAGGACCCCGGTATCCACAGGGGATTGGTTCCAGGGGCCCCCGTGAATACCGAAAACTGTGGATAACAGCGAACGTCATTGAAAATAATGGGACTTTTGGTTTAAAATACCATAGAGTTACCTTGAAGGACCTGGAAAATAGCTGGAGAGGATGCATTTTCTAGGAAGGCTCTATGGTAGCTGTGCTGAAACTGAAACCGTGGATAACTGAATCAGTGGATACGTGGGTTCCTACTATATTTCAGTTCTATCAGCCACTGGCTTGCAATACCAAAGACACTCTCCTCACCTCCACCTTGTGGTTGCCTCAACAAGCACAGGAAAAAAAGGCAGGAGCAGGATGTAACTGCAAAAGTAATGAAAACATTGGTTTTACAACAAAAAGATAGGAAATATCTCTTACTAAGTTACAATTGTGATGTAACTTATTTATGCCTTAGTTATTGGAGGAAAGTAATTACTAATACAGTTGTCCCTTCATATTCACTGGGGTTTGGTTCCAGGACCTCCCATGGATACCAAAATCTGTGAATACTCAAGTCCCATTATATGCAATGGCATAGCAAAATGGTGTCCCTTATATAAGATGGCAAAATCAAGGTTTGCTTTTTGGATTAGTATGTTTTTTAATAATATTTTCAAGCCGTGAATAGTTAAATCCGTGGATACCAAATCCGTGGATATGGAGGGACAACCGTAATTTCGTGCAACTACTTACTTCCTATATGATTGTCAAACCAATTCAAATATTTGCGAAAAATCTTATATGTTGTCTCACAAATTGTTCTTATTTATGGTCTCTGTGACTCTCACAACTGGGTTATTTCTGCGCAGTGCACTTTGGAACCTTCTAGAATAGTTATATAGTGCTTTTTGGCAGTAGCTTCACCCATCACAATGTTTCCCCTCAGGCGTTCTCGCTCATTTACCGCAGTTCCTTTTTGTCCACTGCGCTAGAAGCACCTAGGAACGTTCTGTGTTTGATAGCTCTTTTCATGGTTTTTCACTACAGTTTTGCTGTGATTTTCGCTTTTGGACTGATTTGTGGTTATGATTGACTTGGCCTGGTTTTTTTTGGACTTCAGTTTTCAGCTGAATTTATCCTGCGTTTGACTTGGACTGCTCTTGGACTTCATCTGTCTGCTCCCTTGGCTTTGTCCTACTCTGATTACCAGCTACGACTTTGGTCTGTTGATGATTTTGCTCTCTGCTTGACGATTTTGATCTGGTGGGGTAATTCGCCATGGTTCCTCTGCCTTTCTTCAAATGGTGTACAGAGTGTGATGCCAAGTTGCCGGGTTCCGATGGGCATTCCTGGTGTCTTCTATGTATGGGCGAGTCACACAGTGTCTCCTCTTGCCTTCACTGCAAGGCGTTCACCCACCAGACCCATAAGAATGGGCTATTGCACCTGAAGGCTCTTCTTTATGAGCAGGTCTTGAAGCTGTCCGTGCCACCTTCTGTGACAGTCTTGGTGCCACCAAAGGATTCGAGCAAGTCGACACATAGTTATTCTCTGACCCACAAAAAGGCCCATACCAGTTCCTCAAGCCCCAACAAATGCTGTCGTCTGGATTTGGCTACTGAACCCAACCCCTCGAACCTTGGGATCTACTCTGCTCTGCCTCCGCCGCAGATTGCTCCCTTGAATCCAGGGGGGAGAAGAAGAAAAAGAAGAAGAGGCATACCAAGCACTCATCTGGACACAGGTCCTCACGCCACTCTACTGTACCATCTGTCACTTCTCTGGTCCGTGTCCTGCCCCCTTCTTGGGATTCTTCTCCTATCAGTTTGGTTCAGTCAGTGTGGACATGGCTTTCATCTCCGAGGGCAAAATAGTCAAATCTCTACATGCTCAAAAAAACCCTCCGGTTTGGCATTCACCTGCCCTGGCAGTTTCTCGTGAAGAGCTTCTCAGGTTCCATGATGTTGGGGTCACCGGCTCTCCCTGCCAGGATATAGTGGGTTACCCACTTTCTTGGCTGAGGTCATCTTCTGTGCATTGATCCAGGTCAAGGTCTCCATCCCCGAGGGATCCAGTGCGTCCTCCTTTCCGAATGGAACATGAGGGTTTCCTTGGGGCACATGGTGCAGCTTGGGATGAATCCAGGGATGATTGATACCCTCTCTTGTACTGTCCATTCTGCAGTGAACTCTGCTTTGACAAGACTAGGGGATACTATTTTGTGGAGGAGGATGCCATCTACGATGTCCCATCACATCCAGATCCTCTGGATTTCCGCCCTGGGACTGCTCATTCACTGGCCAGGTCCTTTGTCCTGCCACCCAATCTGATTTGGATTCATCCTCTTGAACCTGCTTGGCCTATGTTGAAGGATGCAATTATTCACATTATGCCTTGGCACCCTGCGCCTGAGACTTTAGGTCCTTTTCCGGACAGCCCTCCTCCGGTCCCTCCTTGTACACACTCTCTCCACTTGGACCGACAGGAACTGAGTAGATCCCCTTCACCATCTCCATCTTCAGGATCTTCTTCATCAGACTTGCCTCGTTATCCATTCCCCCCTTCTCGTCCAGTGGACAGTGACTCTTCATCCCTGACCAATGATGTGAGGGCATTTTCCAAGCAGATGATTCTGTCAGAGTATGATGGGATATGCAGTCTGACAAATTCATGCTGTAAAGAGATGCAGAGCAAGCAAGACAATGTGTTGCCTACAGGGTGCATACTGTGTAAATAAGGCTACATCTGGTCTATGTTATGAGTATGTAGCCTGATAACGTAACCTTGAAGCTAAAGGAAGTGTCTATTTTTGTACATGTTATCTCTGTGGGAAACAGTGTATGTCTCTTTGAGGCAGAATGTTATTGTATGTGTTTTGAGACTCTATTGTAGTTGTAAGGTGACTTTTGGGTTGTGCAGTAGCCAAAGCTGCTAAGTCTTAATGTTTTCCACAGAAAGATTCTCTCTTGATCTTTATATATTTGTGTGGTGGTGGTGGGGGACTCCTTGCTGAGGGGTACAGAAGCAGTGGTATGTGGGCCTGACAAGATGACTCGGGAGGTGTGTTGTCTCCCTGGGGCAAAGATCTGTGATGTGACCGAGAGGCTGACAAGACTCGTCAAGCCTACGGATCATTACCCCTTCCTTTTGGTCCATGTGGGAACCAATGATACTGCAAGGCACAGCTTTCCCAAGATCAGAAGAGATTATGAGGCCCTGGGGAGGAAGCTGAAAGAAATGAACGCACAGGTGGTCATCTCGTCTCTTCTGCCAGTTGAAGGGCATGGTCCAAGAAGGGAGAGGAAAATAGCCGACGTAAACAACTGGCTCCGTAGATGGTGTCGCCGAGAACAAATTGGATTCTTGGATCATGGACTGCGCTTCCATGCGGGGGGACTTCTGGCAAGAGATGGGGTGCATCTTACAACAGTTGGAAGAAACATTTTTGCCAACAGTCTCAAAAATTTGATCAGGAGGGCTTTAAACTGAGTCAAATGGGGGAGGGAGACAGTATTCTGGAAGGCAAAAGGGCTGGAGAAAATAGTCAAACTGTCATAGAGGGAACAAGGCAAACAGCGCAAGGACCCAACAGTGGGAGGCAAAAAAACTTGCACAGGGAGCAAGTAAAGGGAACACATGGTCTCAGATGTCTCTACACTAATGCACAGAGCATGGGAAATAAGCAAGATGAACTTGAACTCCTTGCACTACAAAACAAATACGATATAATAGGCATTACTGAAACCTGGTGGGACGAGTCTCATGATTGGAATGTAGGAATAGAGGGGTATAACCTTTATAGGAGAAACAGGCCAAACAGGAAAGGAGGAGGAATAGCATTATATGTCAGGGATATTTACACCAGTGAAGTGATCCATGACATCAATACTGGAAGCCAGGTGGAGAGCATCTGGATAAAAATTAAAGGGGAGGGAAACAACAGGGATGTTATTGTGGGACTCTACTACAGACCCCCAAATCAGACGGAGGAATTGGATGTTGCCTTTCTAGAACAGATGAACACACATGCAGAAAGGAGAGATGTAGTAGTGATGGGGGACTTCAACTATCCTGATATTTGCTGGCAATCTAACTCAGCCAAAACTACAAGGTCTAGCAAATTCCTTACATGCCTGGAAGACAATTTCATGGTCCAAAAGGTGGAAGAGGCAACAAGGGGGTCAGCTATTTTAGATCTGATCCTAACCAACAGAGACGACCTGGTTAATGGGGTGCAAGTGGTGGGATCCTTAGGTGAGAGTGATCATGTTCTCCTGGAGTTTGTTATACAATGGAAAGGAGAAGCCAGGCATAGTCAGACACGCATTCTTGACTTTAGGAGAGCTGATTTCAATAAACTCAGGGAAATACTGGGGATGATCCCATGGTCAAGAATACTAAAAGAGAAGGGACCTCAAGACGGATGGGACTTTCTCAAAAGGGAGATACTGAAGGCACAATTTCAAACAGTACCATTGAGGAAGAAAAATGGGAGGTGTCTCAAGAAATCAGGATGGATGACTAAAGAACTTTCAATGGAGCTAAGTTTTAAACGGAACATGTATAGGAAATGGAAAAGGGGGGAAATCACCAAAGAAGAATTCAAACAGATAGCGAACACGTGTAGGAGTAAACTCAGAAAAGCTAAAGCGCAGAATGAGTTCAGGCTTGCTACGGAGGTTAAGAACAATAAAAAGGGTTTTTTTGGGTATGTCCGCAGCAAAAGGAGGAAGAAGGAAATGATAGGGCCGCTACGTGGAGAAGATGGCAAAATGCTAACAGGGGACAGAGAAAAGGCAGAATTACTCAACACCTTCTTTGCCTCAGTGTTTTCAGAAAAGGAAAAGGGGGACCAACCTGAGGAGAATGGAACAGAGGACACAATAGGGGAAATCCAGCTCAAAATAAGTAAAGAGGTAGTACAGGAATACCTTCTTAATCTAAATGAATTTAAATCTCCAGGACCAGATGAACTACATCCAAGAGTATTAAAAGAGCTGGCAAATATAATCTCAGAGCCATTGGCAATAATATTTGAGAACTCCTGGAGAACAGGAGAAGTCCCAGCAGACTGGAGGAGGGCAAACGTTGTTCCCATCTTCAAAAAGGGGAAAAAAGAGGATCCCAACAACTATCGTCCAGTTAGTCTGACATCAATACCAGGGAAGATTCTAGAACAGATCATTAAACAGAGAGTCTGTGAACATTTAGAAGGCAATGCCATAATCACAAAAAGTCAGCATGGGTTTCAGAGAAACAAGTCATGCCAGACTAATCTGATCTCTTTTTTTGATAAAGTTACCAGCTTGGTAGATGAAGGGAATGCTGTGGACATTGCATACCTTGATTTCAGTAAGGCCTTTGACAAGGTTCCCCATGACATTCTTGCAAACAAGCTTGTAGAATGTGGGCTAGACAAGTTAACTGTTCAATGGGTTTGTAATTGGTTGACCGGCCGAACCCAAAGGGTGCTCAGCAGTGGCTCCTCTTCGTCTTGGAAAGATGTGACCAGTGGGGTGCCACAGGGTTCTGTCCTGGGCCCAGTGCTATTCAACATCTTTATCAATGACTTAGATGAGGGAATTAGGGGCATACTTATCAAATTTGCAGATGACACCAAATTGGGAGGAGTAGCTAATACCCTAGAGGACAGGATCAAAATTCAGAATGACCTGGATAGACTGGAGAGCTGGGCCAAAGCTAACAAAATGAAATTCAATACGGAGAAATGTAAAGTACTGCATTTAGGGCGGAAAAATGAAATGCATAAATATAGGATGGGAGAGACCTGGCTGAATGAGACTACGTGCGAAAGGGATCTAGGAGTCCTAGTAGACCACAAGTTGAACATGAGCCAACAGTGTGATGCGGCAGCTAAAAAGGCCAATGCAATTTTGGGCTGTATCAATAGAAGTATAGTGTCTAGATCAAGGGAAGTAATAGTGCCACTCTATTCTGCCTTGGTCAGACCTCACTTAGAATACTGTGTCCAGTTCTGGGCACCACAATTCAGAAAGGATATTGACAAATTGGAGTGTGTCCAGAGAAGGGCAACTAAAATGGTGAAAGGTCTGGAAACAATGCCTTATGAGGAGAGACTTAGGGAGCTGGGTATGTTTAGCCTGGAAAAAAGATGGTTTAGAGGCGATATGATAGCCCTGTTTAAGTATTTGAAGGGATGTCACGCTGAGGATGGAGCAGGCTTGTTTTCTGCTGCTCCAGAGACTAGAACACGGAGCAATGGGTGCAAGCTCCAGGAACAGAGATTCCACCTCAACATGAGGAGGAACTTTTTGACAGTAAGAGGTGTTCGGCAGTGGAACACACTCCCTCGGAGCGTGGTGGGGTCTCCTTCCTTGGAGGTCTTTAAACAGAGGCTGGATGGCCATCTGTCGGGGATGCTTTGATTGTGATTTCCTGCGTGGCAGGGGGGTTGGACTGGATGGCCCTCGTGGTCTCTTCCAACTCTGCAATTCTATGATTCTATGATTCTATGATTCTATTTTACAATGTACCAGTAAATGTTAGTAGTTTTAGGTGCCACATGAGTGTCTGTGCACTTTATTGAGATTTTATGGGCTATCACTGGGCAAATGGGTATTCTGCTATTCTGCTACATTTTTTGGCTGCCTGGATCCCCCTGAGCATGAACAGAGTGCCCAATGCATACTAACGCGTCAGGTTATAGGCCCCTCAGTCACCCAGAGATGCCCAGCAGATGCCCAGTCCATCCCAGTGCATCCCAGTCTGCACCTGTCAAGACCAGATGTTGAGATCTGAGACCTGTATGCTGTAGATGCCTGAAAGTTGCTGAGAGCTGTCTGAGAGTTCCTAGCCAGGTGAGCTGCTCTGTTGGTGAGAGATCATGGCTATGAGAGGGGCTTGATAGTTAAGATTTTCAGCAATGGCTAATGCACAAGGTATGGTGGTCTACCTCTGGAGAAGCTGAATGAGAGGAACTATCTTGATTGGTCTTTGAAGATGGAGATGTATTTGAAACAATAGGCATGTTAGGCACCAGTGTTGCAAACAGTGCAAGTGCCTTAAGCTGCCCAGGTGAGAGCTGAGGAGAGAGCTCGAGTTTCCATAATCCTGGGGCTGGAAGACTCCCAGTTGATGTATGTGTGTGGTCTTCCTAACGCAAAAAGTTGCTGGGACATATTTCCATGAGACTGAAGGTTCCAAGATTCTACTCACAAGGAAGCTGTACAAGGTGAGGTTGAAGCCCAGTGAGGATGTGAGTAATTATCTTGCCTATCTCTGTGGTGTGTTCGGGAGGCTGCATGAGGCTGGCATGGATTTTGAGGAGGCTGACAAGGTCTACATAATTCTGAGCATATTAGACTCATTGTGGGATGCTCTGATAAACAGCATTGAGGCGATTCCTGAGGCGTATGTGAGTGTCAGTTTCATTGGTGGAAGATTGATGGAGGAACAGGAAAAGTGGCAGTAGCGCAGAGATGACGAACGGCTGGGTAAGCTGACGAACGGCTGGGTAAGCTGAAGAACAAAGGCAATTGTTTTTTCAACAATGCTAAAGTGCAGAATGAAGCTACAGAGGCTGCATTTACGGCCCAAAAGAGCTGCTGGTACTGTGGTTCTCAGAAATGTTTTAGCTCGAGACTGTCAGAGCAATAAATCACGGAAAAAGAAAGGAGGACAGCCGAGCCGAGCCAATGAGACAGTGTCAGCTGTGGTAAGACAAGAAAGACATGAACCAGATGTTTGTGAATTCACTGACTAGATTCTAGATAGAGGGTGCAGCTCGCATCTAATTCAGACACCGACTTTGTGACTTTTTCTAAGGCTCAGCCAGGCTGAGTGAAGCTGGCTGATGGGTCAAAGTCTGAATGTAAAGAGGTGGGAGAGTGTTTTATATCCTGTCTTGGCAAAAATGTAAAAGATGTAATGTTGGTCCCAAAGTTGAATATGTCTTTGTTGTCAGTGAGCACCCTTGCACTAGAGGGGCATGAGATCAAATTTACTGGCAGGAAATGTTTTGTTACTAAGGGAGGTTGTGTAGTGGCTGAAGGGGAACTTAAAGATCAGCTCTACTACATGAGGCTGTGGTAAGCTGGCCCTCTCTTCAAGCGGGAAGAGGAGGCTTCCAGCTTATTTGTACAATCTGAAAACACACTCTCAAGGGTTCCCCTAGTATAGAAATCCCCTTCTAAGGTAACGCCGCCACAACTTGCAGAGTTAACCCTTTCTTTTTTGTCTAGCGCAGCGAGAAGCCAGACAGGTTGTGTTAAAATATCAACAAGGGCCTTTTCTCTATCCCAGAGAAGTTCTGATAGCTGACCAAGAAAAAGGCACGTGACCATGGAGGTTAGGAAATCACAGAAAAAGCTTTATTTTCCTTCCACAGGCTTAAGTCTGCTTGGAGGACAACATGCCCCCAGGATTTAGCTTGAGTTTATAATAAGAGATACATTCAGTCCAGAGTACTAAAATGAAATCATAAAAGCTAACACAACTAGCTAGACAGTCCCTAACCTAAGAATAATAGTAACTTACAATTTATGATGTCCATCATCATCAGTCCCAATGGGATGGTTGGGCCAGGCTTACCCTAGCCAGCCCCATTTAGTCTCTGGAGATGAAATTCAGAGTCCTTTTGGATAGAAGCCTCCTCCTGGGCTTCAGATATCATTTTGGGCCTTTTTTATGTTATCGAGCCCATGAGAGCGAGATTGGCTTCCCCCAACCTCTGTTCAGCATCTTGACATCTGCTCTCCCCATGTGCTCTCAACATGTGGCATAGAACAAAGGGATTCAGAAAACTTTAAAGGTCTTTGTGGTCATCTCTGATTGGTTCTGCTTTGCCAACTCTGATTGGCTCTCCAGTCAGGTGATGTGATGTCATGTTTAGGAAATGAGGTTCCCACCCCCCCTTCAGTTCCTCAGTTCACAAATGAAAGCTTCACCGTTCAGTTGTCCTCTCTCTCTTCTGACGCTGGAGGACTCCAATGGTTGCCCTCTTCGCCTCAGCAGCCAACAAGAAATGCCGACAGTACTCCGCAAGGTCCAATGCGCAGGGTTCCAGAAGGGACACATTTTTCTTTCAGTGGATTGGTCCCCTGCTTTACCTGTTTCCCCTGTTTCCGCTGCTCACATGGGTGATCTCCAAGTTGCGCTGCAACAGGTTGAACGCCATCCTGATCACTCCGTGGTGACCCCAACAACCGTGATTCAGGCCACTACTCCAACTTGTGTCTCACCAATTCCTCCATCTTCTTCTCTGTCCCGACCTCCTGATGGTTCAGGGAGGCAGGGTTCAACACCCAGATCTGGCCACCCTATGGCTGATGGCTTGGAGAATCCTACCTTGAACCCTCCTTTGCTTTCAGGGCTGGCTTTGAATGCTTCTCCGGATCATTTGCCTCCAGACGTTTGGGTGGTAGTGACGTTCATCTCCCATTACATACTTGATAACAGGTCTAGGATTGCTGCTGCTTTTGGGAGAGCTGTTCTCTTAGCCAAATAAATTTTCTTGTGGTTCATTGTTACACTGTGTCCTTGTCCTTTGTCTTCTGGTTGGACATGACAATCCCTCCTCCTGTGGGAAAGCTTACTAGTCTCCCAGTTGTGTGAGTGACAGAGACCACAAAGAAGGAGGACAAGTTGTTTACCTGTAACTGTAGTTCTTCAAGTGGTCATCTGTGAACTCACACAAACCCGCCCATCCTCCTCTCTCTGTCCTGCTCTTTTGTAAAGTTGTGATGCTGCTATTGCAGCGTCCTTGGAACTGAGGTAAATGAGTGGGAATGCCTGAGGGAAACTGTTGGGACGGGCAGAGCTACTGCCAAAAATCATTACATAACTATTCTAGAAGGTTCTGAAGTGCACTGCGCAGGCGCAGGAATAACCCAGTTGTGTGAGTTCACAGATGACTACTGAAAGAACTAGTTACAGGTAAGCTGCTTGTCCTTTTCACCTGCATCCATAGAAAATCTTAAATTGTCATATAGTCCTTAATCATTAATGGATGGTGTGATGGTTTGCTGGATGAGAGTAGTGTGTTCCAGGAGCCAGTCCTATGGCAGGAAACTGAAAGGGAATGGACTTCTGGATGTTTTAAGTATGCATGACAGTTGGAGAGAGTTAGTTAAGCTGAAGTTAAGCTCTGAGTTTTGAGTGGAAGGGAGTTGATGACAGTTGGCAGGAACAGAAGGCTCTGTATGTGTGTTCTGTATGAGAGGCCTGAATGAGGTAAGATGGTGTGCAGAGGTTACTAATTTGGGATAGAGGAGTGAGTGGACAAAAAGCGAATAAGGCTTGGAAATAAGGAATGACATTATGGTTAAACAAAAGAGTCCACCCTGAAGTATGTTTATACCCTTTAATAAAGTTGTTCTTTGTTGCTAATACAAATACAGACTCTGGCTCATTCCTACTGAATGAAGATAATTAAAGGCAAGCTACCATAACACACTATCCACACATTTAGGTTAAAGGTATGCCCTTGATTAGAAAGAGGAACTAAGGGAAATTTATAGGAATTCAGGTGGAAGGAGGGTAAAGAGGCGGTCAGGCTGAACCCTGATATAAAGTGGGGCTGGTGCTTTGAAGACTGCCCTCGACCACCTGGTTGTTGTTAGTTGTCATAGGTTTGGTGCACTTGCACATCACATATTTGGTGGCAGAAGTAGGATTTGAAAGGCCCCTCCTTCACAGATGGAAAGGGCATATATATTGCTGGTTGGTTGCCCAAACAGCAAGGCATCATGGAACTAATGTACTGTGGTGTCATCATATATACTAGTCTATTGCGAAACACAGAAAATATTTCATGAAATAGATTTCTTTAAGATTACAAGAGTATATGTCATTAGATTCAAGGTAAGATTAAATATTAAATATTAAATTGGTGAGCTTGGGATAGTTAAAAGATGGAGGCACTGAATCTGTGCTAGTGCACTCTTTAAACTTTCTTTGTGATATCAGCAGCAAATAATGGTTTGCATTTTGTTTTTCACTTTTTCACTGAGACATGATAATAAGATAGAAGAAGCATAACTACTGTTTCATGCTACTTAATGTTCTGTTACAGGAGGCTTTTTCAATCTTTCTTTTTCCTGACACTTCCCCGGTTCATGGACTTCTGTGCTGTTGCCATTCTGTTCGGCTTTCTGCCTTTAAAATATTGGACTGTAGAGATTTTGAGAAGGGGCAAGGGAGATGGTGGGGCAGAGAAACCTTGCTGAAGTAGCAATATTAACTTCATTGTCAGGGCTTATTTGCTGGCTAAGGGTTTCTCAGAAGATGCAAGCTAAAGCTGCCAGCCCAACTTTCTCCCTTTCTCCAAAAATAAAGAAAAGCACCTGTCAAGGAGCCAAAAGACATTTATTGTTTCCAAGGCCAAATCTGCTGTTAATCTTCAGAGAATTGCTGACAAAAGTTAACTTAAATAACAGTCTGATATATTTTCAGAGAGAAGACAGGGACATGTGTCTCTAGATGTTCTAAGATGATAGAGCTACAGCAGCTCTTGGAGAGGGGGATCCTCGGTGGTGTGCACAAACACACTTTAAAACAATAGTTATAGTTTGGTCCTGAATCAAATGTTGATGCTGTAAGATGTTAACCATATAGCAGAAGAGAAATCTTGGAAACAAGGATACAAATTAGCTAGTGCAAAAATTTAGTGTAAAGGACTTACAGCAACATAAAAAGGCAGGAAGGAAGCTGTGATATCAAGAGACCAAAGAAAAGATTCCTTGTATGAATGGTTGCCTCTTCCAGAAGGGGGCAACACCAGTGCTTACTCGTTTCTGTATGTTTGCTTAAAAACATCTAAATATGGACATTCCATAATAGTTTGTAATAAGTCTGACCATTAAAAAAAAAATACTGAGTGGAATGCCAATAAAAGAGCTTTGAAAAAATGGTTTTTAACAGGAAATTAAGTACAGTTATATTTCTAGGAATCAGTTATTTACTATATACAATTTTTTAAACTTAAAAATGACACTTAAAGTGCTGCTTTTATATTTAGAGCAGTGGCTGTTAACCTTTTCTTTACCAGGGACTCCCTTTTTGAATAGCAATACTCAGGTCAAGCCAGCCAGCTCCTGTCATGTGGGCTGAGCAACCTTCAAGCCATTGCCGGAGGACATTGCAGCCCCCTGTGGGTCCACAGGCCACAGGTTAAGAAGCACTGTTTTAGAGAATAAAGACAATAGCAGAAGTGAGTAGATTTTTCTCTCCCCTTAATGCTAGCAATTAAGGTTGCAATCCTACATATGAAATAAAAAAGAAGGGGAGAGCATCCAATGGAACTCATGTATGAAGACATACCTGACACAAAGCTATAGAGCAATGTTCTGTTATTAAAGTGCCTGATGCATTTTAGCCTATAAATATTTTGAGACCATAACATATCAGGCATTTTAATAATAAAACATTATTTCATAGCATGTTAAGATGTATTTTTTTGTTTGTGCAATCCTATCCATACTTACCAGGGACTAAATTTAACTGAAGTCAGTGTTGTTTTCTTGATAAAAGTAAACATAAAATTAACCAACAAATTACAGTTAGACTGCAAAAACAATGACGTTATCTCTTATATTACTGTCACAGTGTGACTTAGTTGTCTTTTCACGATGAAGGGAAAATTAATTGCAAGTAACTTGTTATTTGTAATGACTAACCTCCAACTATTATGTGTAGGTAAGAACTTATTGAATAATGCAGGACAAAATCTAAGAGTACTCCTTTTATGACAAATGGAAAATAACACAGAATCAGAATATCTTTGTGATATTACCAATTTTATTGTATATGCTAATGATAAGAACTGCAGAGTTATTAGTCTATCTGTAGGGAAGCCTTTCTGCTTGAAGTATAAGAGTAAAGTGTGTTGGACAATATGGACACACATTGGATCTTCCAGCAGTTTTTCGTGACTGCAGAAAGGCCAATGAAGGCCAGTGAACATCTCTTTATAAAATGGCTTCCCTAGGAATTTGTATAAATGGTATCACCAACTGATTTGATTTTGATCTAAGCAAAAGGAATGTCATTAGTCACTTTCTGTACTGAAAATGCAGGCATACATTGACCATACAACGAATATTGTCATTGTGGTGATACCTCTATTTGTCCAACCAAAAGGCATAGGATACATCACACTAGAATTTAAAGTTCACAGGCTTCTCCTTCAGGCAAATATAATAAAAATAAATTTTAAAATGAGAAGAAAAATGGTCTGCATCTTGCTTGAGATGCTTGCTTAAAGTGGTATTTAAGGCAGTCTTGTGGGAGAGTCAATACAGCTAGGCCATACCCCTTCTTGATCCTAAGGGAAATGGGGAAAAAACAATAAAGGAAATGCATTAAAATTTCCATCTCCATTGGAAATTTGTTATTTTCTGGGTCTTTGCCCTATGGGAGGATAGAAGCCACTGACAAAACAAGGGAATTTAATAATTGGGGAACAAATTAGCAGTATTTCTGTATTTTTGCCAAACCATTTGAATGAATGATATTACCTACTGAAAGAATGAAAAACTGAGGACAACAGAAACTAGAGAAAAAAGAAGTCTTTAGTGGAAGAGTAGTTATCCTTTGAAAAATTTCATACTATTGATGCCAGGAGTCAATATTTTCTTGAACTTCACACTTCTGCTTAAGCTCTGAAAATGTCTAGAGAAATCACCTCTTTGGGGGTTTCATTGTTTTGGTGCTTTGCCAAGCCTGGTTTTTTCTGCTTGCACTGGTACCATCATACCATTTTGTCTCTCTCTTGCATGTGGTGGAGGCCTGGGTCAAAGCTGGTTGCTATTTATGGAATTGCATGCTGTCTGGAAATTCTGTATGAGAAACCTGAAGGAACTCTTTGCAACAGAGAAAAGGAGGCAGAGGCGGTATCTCCATTTGTGGTCAAAAGGTGGCTGTGGATAGAACAATACTGTATGGCTGAGCTGTACCAGCCAATTTAAAGAAATGTCTGGTGGCATATTGCAAAGTCTGCTCTGTCTTGAAGAGCTTGTTTCAGATAATCCCAGTTGGGTTGATCTGGAGCATGCAGGGTCATAGCTGAGCAATTATTTACTAGAAACCTCTTTTCTGGGAGCTGGGATGTCAGAAACAAGAACATTGTAATTTTTTTAAAAAAGGAAAATAAACATCAATTGAAATAGGTAAACCTATCATTTTATAAATATGAGCCTTCATTCATCAGTTACATAATTTGTTGCAAATGTAACACCCATCTGTGTTTTTGATCTCTACTATGTCAAATAATATTGTTGACCACTTTAGAACAGAAGGTTGTGCAGCAAATTTTCAGCTTTTTCCTAACATGATTTTTTTGCAACTATGGTTTTGCTGCTAACATACTTTGTAAAAATATATATAAAAATAATAGTTATAATAGATATTTATATAGTGTCATCAGAGCACTTTACAAGTAAAAGAACAACAAAACTATTCCTTGCCCCCTCAGGCTTACAATCTAATGATAGATAAAATACATCTAGATCTTCCTTAAAAAATACAAAATGAATTGGAACCATAAAGTGCAATCTTGTCCTGAAGGTTCTTTAGCCTAAAGGCTTTAGGAAGTGGCCCAGTCCTAACCAGCATAGTTTACTCATAGAAAAACCATCAACAGAACTGTTGTGTTACAGAAGATCAGCACGAATCAGCAGGGGGCACCACAGAAGAAGTGCGATGTGCCAGACCCACTGCTCCTTTAATCAATAACCTTGTCCCTATAATTAACACAATTGTATACCAGTCCCAGACCTGGTGCAGGAAATTTCCCTTTTATTTGTTTCAGTGGGATGAGAAACAGTCCACAATAGCTGTTCTCATGTTAGTGACTATTCCACCCGCATTTCCATGAACATAGGATATGGCTAAAAAGCAATACCCAGTCATAGGACCCAATTATAAGTATATAAACTTTACACAGGAAGCCCATAATTCATATGATAGGGCAACATGTGGCTTAAATTCCATTTTGTATACTCTTAGAATTCACAAGGCTGTGGGATGTGGGTTAAATGGTACATGACACCCAAAGGGAGACTTAATTCACAAAACCATTGCACAATTCCATTTGGTGGCTGGTTGAGGAACATGTTTTGTTCATGAAGGGATTCGAAGGAGCAGTTTCTTAAATATGTGTGTCACTGTGGTGCTCTTAGAATCATAGAGTTAGAAGAGACCACAAGGGCCATCCAGTCCAACCTGCTGCCATGCAGCAATACACAGTCAAAGCGCTCCTGGCAGTTGGCCATCCAGCCTCTGTTTTAAAAAACCCAAAGAAGGAGACTACACCACACTCCAAGGCAGTGTATTCTACTGTCAAACAGCTCTTACGGTCAGGATGTTCTTCCTAATGTTTAGGAGGAATCTCTTTCCCTGTAGTTTGAATCCATTGCTCTGTGCCCTATTCTCTGGAGTAGCAGAAAGCAAGCTTGTTCCTTTTTCAATATGACATCCTTTCAAATATTTAAACATGGCTATCATGTGACCTCTTAACCTTCTCTTCTTCAGGCTAAACATACCCAGCTCCCTAAGCCACTCCTCATAGGGCATGGCTTCCAGACCTTTCACCTTCCTTTGGACATGTTCCATCTTGTCAGTATCCTCCTTGTGGTACTCAGAACTGGACGCAGTATTCCAGGTGAGGTCTGACCAAAGTAGAATAGAGCAATACTATTACTTCTCTCAGTCTAGAAACTATACTACTATTGATGCATCCTAGAATCACATTGGCTTTTTTAGCTGCCATATCACATTGTTGATTCATGTTCAGTTTATAGTCTACCAAGACTCCTAGATCCCTTTCACATGTACTGTTATATCTGTGCATTTCATTCTTTTCTGCCTAAGTGAAGTACCTTACATTTCTCCCCACTGAAGTTAATTTTGTTAGTTTTGCCCAATTTTCCAATTTGTTAAGGTCATTTTGAATTCTGAACCTGTCCTCTGGGATATTAGCTACCCCTCCTAATTTGGCGTTATCTTCAAATTTTATAAGAATGCCCTCTATTCTGTCATCCAAGTAATTTTTAAAGATATTGAATAGCACTGAGCCAGGACAGAACCCTGTGGTACCCCACTAGCCACTTCTCTCCAGGATGAAAAGCAGGCATTGGTGAGCACCCTTGGGGTTTGGTTGGTCCACCAATTACAAACCCACCTAACAATAGCATTGTCTAGCCCACATTTTACTAGCTTGTTTACAAGAATATAAGGAGGACCTTGTCAAAGGCCTTACTGAAATCAAGATATGCTACATCCACAGCATTCTCTTCATTTACCAAGGTCCTGCCTAGTGCACTGTATTTCTTGCATATTGAGGATGTGGTGACACAACCTCTGGTTATTTCGTGTCACATGTAGATATTTAGACCATAGCTGTTCTATTTAGTTGGTCATTGGCAGTGTTTCCAGGGATGTTGAGGTCTTGTTTGACACTTTTGTATTTTCTATGTTGTATGAGTTTTTTGCCCCCGCCCCCAGATTGAACATGTATTGGATACTGTAGGCATTTCACCAGTGTAGTAGTGGTGTATCTCCCGTATGAGTTTGTAGTCTGTATTTTTATGAATTATGCATGCAGTTTTGTCCTATAGTATTTTTGTAGTTTACCAATCATAAATAAAACTGGTATTTAGAAGATTAGATTTTGAACAAAGCCACTTTTCTTAGTTATGGTTCATTCCAAGGTTAGTTTAAGGGGATAGTGAATTGAATTTCTTGAGTGGCCATTAACAAATTCATGTGACTTCTCTTAAGACAAAAATGATTAGCCCCTCTGGCAGAGTTCTGCATTATTGTATGCCACATAGTTGCACTGCATGCATGTATCCTCTCTGGATCGTTGATAGAATATTTTTCTGCTATTAGAAGGCTGTCTTCTAAAAATGAATACATGCCTATGGTTAGATAAAGTGATCCCTTTGTGCAGCTTGCATTAGCAACTAAAGTGCTCTCGGATGAAAGGATGTTGTAGAGATTAAAGCCTATTATCAGGGTGCTGTGTGATGCTGGAGTTCTAAATCTACATTCTCTGTAAACAATTGCAAACAATTGGCTTTGGCTATGTGAGATTCTGGGATTATATATGTACCTAAAGTCAGGTTATCATCACATTTCTCTTTGGCTGTGATTGTGTGTGCTATTATGTTATTTCACAGGTGGGGAGAATTGGGTTTTGTCCTAGCTATTTGCACATGCTCAGTGCATTAGAACAGTCTGTGGGAAAGAATCATGTTATATTTTAGAAAAATGAGCAGGAATCTTCTGGAGACTGTTCATTTTTATATATACTGAAGTAAATGAATTAGAATTTGCTGTATTAGCTCTTGAACTTGTCAACTTTTCAGTTAGCAGTTTATATAACTTCCCATTAACTATCCTATCTTTCAGTTTTTGCTGAGTAGTAGTGGTTTGAGTATTGGACTACGACTCTGGAGACCAGGGTTTAAATCGCTGCTTAGCCATGAAAATCCACTGAAAGACTTTGGGACAGTCACACATTCTCAGCCCTCAAAAAACCCTGTGATAGGTTTGCCTTAGGGTTGCCATAAGTCAAAAATGACTTGAAGGCACGTAACAACAACAATTAACAACAACATATTTCATTATGGCCTAAATACCTCAAAGGCATCTGATCCTTTCTGATCTTGGAAACTAAGAGCAGGGTCTGCCCTGGTTAGTACTTGGATGGGAGACTGCCAATGAATGCCAGGTACTGTAGGCTATATTTCAGAAGAAGGAACTGGCAAAACCACCTCTGGGTATTCCTTTCCTAAGAAAACCCTATGAAATTCATGGGGTCATCATACATCCATAGGCAACTTGAAGGCACACACATTTCATTATGAAGGCAGAGTATAACAAGGAGAGAAACCAGCATTCATATTAGTAAAGGAAATGATAACACATTCTGTAATGTAGTGTTGATATTAATGTATTAAAAGCTGGCTGCTGGGCTCTCAATACAAAATAAAAATAGAATGACTAATTTCAAAAACAGTGTCTTCTTATTTGTTTTATATTCTCTCTCCTTTATTTTTATTTGGAAGATGAAATCGAAGGAGTTGCATTAACAGAGCTGTACTCTTCTCCCTTGAGTCTCTTTGAGTGTTTTGTGGTTTGCAAATTTCATTTCCTCTGTGCTAAATAATGCTTTTCTTTTTTGCGCTGTGGGAAACTTAGGTGTATACAGTAGTAGCTGAAACTGGTGCACTGAACATTCACAGAACCCTGTCAGAAATGCAAAGAAGCTCACTCCTTACGGTCCCTGTCAAGTCCTAGGCTTGGTATGCTAATAACAGCAAAAATATTTTCAAAGAGAATCCTTAATTGAATGAGATTGGTTTGAAAAATAAAATGGAAAAAGGGACAGGTCTATTTGACTTTCATAGCTTTCTAGCAGAGATTTACTTAAGGACAAAGTACAGTACATGAGACACCATTCATGCAATCAATAATTACTTGAACCACTAAAAAAAGTAAATCATAGATGCAGGTCCCCCAGTCCATTGTTGTGATTGAAGCCTTTTCACCACTAGATCCTGGATAACTTTCAGGTGATCAAGATCTGCAGGACAAGTTCCTTCTGCTTGGTCTATTCCTCACTTCACTCATGGTCTTCTCCAGTCAATTAGCTTTGAGAAATCACATTCTTCTCATCAGTGCCCTTGGTCACAGTCACTATGGAGGTATACAGAACTGCTGGGAGTGCATTGTGAAGAAGGCCTGTGCAGTAATTCTGTGTGGAGTTGTAGCTGCATATCAACACAATCTTTTGACAGTTTTAAAGTCGTTTCAGGTTTCTGAGCACTTTCTTTTCAGAAGGGGTAATCCAAGTGGATGCCTGTAAGTACCCTAAAGGCACCAGATCCTGCCTGATTTTGGAAGCTAAGCAGGATCAGCCCTGGTTAGCATTTGAATGGGAGACTGCCCATGAATACCAGAGGAAGGAACTGGCAAAACCATCTCTTAGGGCTGGTTTACACAGCAGATTTATTGCGGCAGCTTGTGCTTTAATTCTATTCCGCAGCTGTGCCAGTTAGGTTTTTTTTCTAATTATGTCGCTTTTAAGTTCAGACTTGAATAAGTGTGGGGGGCGTGGCCTCCCCAGCAGACAAAGGCTTTATGAGGAAAGGCATAGACCAGAAATAACAGGGGGGGAGATCAAAGTAGTGGCTCTGTCTCTGTCAATCTGCCTGTAAATGAACTCACTCCGTAAAGCAGAGGAAGAGTAATCTCTCTGCTAAAAGACCTTGCTGCCATGCTGTGGATCGCAAGTTTTTCCAGCCTCCCCCCTCCCTCCCCCGTCTCTCTCTCTCGTGCTCTCTCTCTCTCTCTCTCTCTCTCTCCCTCCCCCAAGCAGAGAGAGAGAGAGAGAGAGAGAGAGAATAGCAGTTCAGCTTGCTACAGGCCTTCGTGAAATGGTTTCTCTCCCTCCCCCATGCACAGGAAAAAAGTTGACGAACTGAGGTTTTACATACTTTCAAAACAGCAGAGAGAATGAGAAGGAATGCTCCCTGAATGAAAATTGTTGGGAATCCTTTTTGTTTGCAAACTGGCTTGCAAAATAGCAGACAGGATTTTTGCAAGTTTCCTCTCTAATGGCTACTGTCTTTGCCTCCTCCCCTGCCCCTCTTTTAAGCCCACCCCTGCATCATCAACCAATCCCAATGCAGCTGTGCTTTAACCCTTAGCGGAATGCTAGTTTACACTGCCAATAATGCACTACATTGCAAATATACCGGCAAAAATAGCGACATCCCCTGGCATGCTATATTTGGGTGTTTTACCTTCCCCCCTTCTGAATGAGGCGATGCTGTGCTGCGATCCGTGGGAACTATGAGCTATCTTAGCGGTATATTTAGAGGAATATTTGCCCATGTAAACGACCCTTTAGACTTCCTTGCCTAAGAAAACTCTATGAAATTAATGAGGTTGCCATAAGCCAACGGGCAAGTTGAAGGTGTGCACGCACACACACAATCTAGGTGGCCACTGACAATGTAACCACTACATTACATGTCAACAAGTAGGGTGGGTTGATATCTCAGAATCCTTTTATTCTTTGCTTTCCAGCTAGAGCTAGTGAATGCTCTAGTTTTATCATGAGTGGAAATGATGCAGCTACAAAGATTAGCTGGTGAATTGGAGGGGGGGGGCAAATTTTGAGTGGATCTTGGGATGTGGAAGACATTTTTTCTGCACTATTAACTACCTTTCCAGTCTAGTCACATAGAATCAAGGAGAACTGGTTGCAAAGACTTGTGCTAGAGCAGATATTTTGTATGCAGTTGCCAGAGGCTCTAAGTTCTATCCTTATCACCTCACATTTCCAAAAACCTCTGTGCTGTCAAACTGTCCTCCTTGTCTTGAGACCATAACCTCTTATTGATTGCATTACAGGAACAGGAAGTGCTGTGAATCAGAAAAAAAAAATTGCTAACCCATATTGGGAAAAGGGGAAATGAGCAAACTGGCACATAACTAGTTAAATTTGATGAGTAATTTTCCAGCTCTGACAGTGAGTGCTGTTAACCAACAAATTAACTTCTTAATCCTCATTAGGAAAGGGGAGCATGTAACTATTTGAATTTAACTAATTATTTAAAGGTGCATGGTATTCCTTCATCATAAACCATTGAGAAATATAAGCTGCTGCCCATCAATATTTATAAATAACATTTGTATTCCATCAACATTCTTAAAACTGTTTGTCCCTTCCTCTTACAGCTGTTTCATGCTTTCTCATTTTTCCACATGAAGAATTTTCCCACAGATTTGCTCATGATCAAAGAAGCATCCACTCACATTCTGTCATATTATCTATTATTATTTTATTCATTTATTGCCTGCCTTTCTCTCAGTAATGAGATTCAAGTCAGCTAACAATATATTTTAAAACAATACAGATTAAAACTGTACAAAAGCTTCAATAAAAGTATAAATATTACGAAGCTTGTATGGAGGTGTACGAACAGCACCTCTGGGAATGCATGACTCCATTAAACTACCGGAAGAGGACAAGCAATTGACAGGAGCTCTCCATATCAAGGCCCACACTTTAGTGGCACAGCAGTTAAACTCCACACATCATGTCACTGACTGTAGTGCCAGAACATTGGCAGGTGCATTCACCTTGTGGAGACATGTATGGCCGAGATCATTGGGACTTTCAAATCAGACATGGTCAACCATAGAAGATCTATCCTTCAACAAAGGAGATTTATTCAAGTTGAAACTCACACAGATGATGCAGCCTACAGCCCACAAGTTCAGGTTTCCATCTTAAGGCCAGCAGTCGTCTTGCTCCCATTATAATTGGTCCAGGCAGTCTCTGGGTCTGTGGAAATCCTTTAGCCTATCTATATTCCAATGGTCCAGAAGCCAAGCTTTTCCATCTACTTCTTTCTGCAAGGCTTCTGTATCTTCTCGGTACTGCTTCCAGTCCTACAAGAAAGAGTTGAATGAACAAGGCAAGTGGCACCTTTGGCTCTCCTGTTGCCCTTGTCCCCTGCACATCTCTGGTCTTTGGCAACAAACTGTGCCCATTCTACCATGCCTGGGCTGCTGTTAAAACAGACACCTGGGCCCTGGATGTATTTGGAGGGGATATGCTATAGAGTTTTTGGACTATCCTCTTGTGGGGGTAATTGCATTATTCTCCCTTCCAATGCTCTCATAGAGGAAGTCCACACTTTCCTCCAAAAAGGCGCTGTTGAACCCATCCCTGTTCCATTGATCTCACAGGGGTTCTTCTCCCACTATTCCATCATGTCCAAGAAAAATGGAGGCCTCTGCCTGATGTTCAGGATGTCAATTCCTTCATAGTACCAAAGAGATCCAGGAGGGTTACCCTTGCATCTGTCCTCCCTCTGTTGCAGGACAGAGATTTGTTTGCAACATTGGATTTGAAAGACACATATTTTCATGTTGCAATATGACTATCACACAGGCGATTCCTTTATTTCACCATGGGCAAAAGAGTGTATCGATTTCAAGTCTTATTGCTCCTCGGGTCTTTATGAAATGCCTGGCAGTGGTAGCAGCTTGGCTCAGGCAACAAGAAGCAGTAGTGTTCCACTGCATTGGCTCTTAGTTGTTCGTTCACGGGACAAATTGTTAGATGACATAGACATCACATTCCACCTTCTTGACTTGCTGGGGCTCATTGTCAACCTGGACAAGTTCATCTGCTTCAACTCAAACTATAAAGTTTATTGGCATAATCTTAGACTCTTGTATTTTGGCTGCCTACTTGCCAGATGAATAGTTCCATGCTGTACTCTGGGCCACTTTAAGATGTTGAAGCAATCGCAGGATATGTGCCAAGAGCATTCAGGTGCTGCTTGGATTCATAGCCTAATGACTTCGATAATGCCTCTGATGCAGTTCAAGATGCGTCCTCTGGAGGCTTGGTGACTGTCCTGCTCTGACCAACCTTGATCAATTCTCGTCATCTTTGCCTCATCATACCAAGGAGTGTTCATCAGTCGTTAACATGGTGGTTCAAACCCATGAATGTAATCCAGGCTGGCATGCCCTTCTTTCCTCCTCAACCAGAGGTGTCAGTCCACATATACACCTCCCTGGTGGGATGGGGAGCTCACATGGAAGGCTTCTCAGTGAAGGGACATTAAACACCCGGAGGGTGTTCGTCACTCTTGAGATGTTGGCTGTAGAGAAGGCATTTTGAGATTTTGAGATGCTCCTACATGGCAAGGTGGTTCAGGTAATTACCGACAACACCATGGTAATGTATTTATTACCTGAGGAAGCAGAGTGGACCAAAATCAAGCACCCTGCTTCACCTCATGATCCGTCTTTGGGACTGGTCACCAGAGGCATCTTCATCTTGGCTATCTACTTTCCTGGGGAAGAGAACATCTTGGCGGATGCATTCAGCAGAGCCTCAGATTTATACCATGAATAGAAGCTACACCCTGAAGTGTTGAGGATGGTGTTCTGAAGCTGGGGCACACTGGAAGTGTATCTCTTTGCTTTGCCAAAGACCAACCAACATAGTATGTTCTATTCCAGGTCTTGATGGGGGAAGGGCTATGACGAGGTTTCTGAAGGTCTGTAAGAATCTATATCCTCCATGGACTTTTCTGGACCAACACCTCAGTGAGCTTGGAGCTAGTTTTGACACAACTCTCCAGGAAACCCTTCAAACCAATGACATCTTGTGATCTTTGTCTGCTCACCTGGAAAACAACTTTATTACATCAGCCAGACAAGCCAGAGAGCTATGTGCTTTCAGAATGGACCAGCCTTATCTACGATCCCACTGTGACATGGTTGTTATCAGACTGGACGTTACTTTTCTACCTAAAGTTATGACAGTATTCCACATCAATCAGGACATAGTGTTGCCCACATTGGGCAGATGTTAGAAGGGCCTTCATGACAAGGTTGTTCTTAGATCAGATGTTACCTTTCTACCTAAAGTAGGTATCTAAATCAGGACATTGTGTTGCCCACATTGATGCAGAACCCTACCTCGGACTAGGAACAAAGCCTACACTGCCTTGATGTTAGGAGGGCCCTCGTTTTCTGTGTTGATAGGACTGTAGGCCTTAGGAACTTTCAAAGGCTCTTCATTTGCTATTCTTTGAAGAAGAAAGGACTGCCTGTTTTTTTTGTAGCACTTCTTGATGTGGATGGTACCCACAATTCATCTGGCCTCTGAACTGGGTAAGAAAGACCCTCTAACTGGTGTCTGTGACCATTCTACATAGGTTGTGGCTATGCTACCTGCCTTTTTGAGAGATGTGCCTTTGGAGGACATGTGCAGGGTGGCTACATGGTCAAAACCTTTGACTTTCATTTTCCACTATGGGACTGATGCAAGATCTGGGGCTGATGCTGCCTTCAGGAAAGCCATCCTGTATTATGTCTTAAATGAGACTTTTTGGGAGGCCTGTGGTGTACTTTTACCAGGCGTGAGTCCCTCCTCCTATGGCTAGCAGCTTACTCTCTCATTTCTGTGAGTCACAGAGACCATGAAGGAGGAGTACAGATTGCTTACCTATAACTATAGTTCTTCAAGTGGTCATTTGTGATCTCACATAGCTCTGCTCATCCTCCCCTCATTCTGTCCTGCCTCTCCTTAGATTCTGGGATGCTACTGCTTTGGCATCCATGGAACTGAGGGTTTAGGTGGGAACTGTGCTTTTAGACACCTAGGCGTGGTCGGGGTTCCCGCTAAAAAGCTTATGTAGCAGCTCTAGAAGGTTCTGAATGATGCATTGTGCAGGTGCAAATAACCCATTTGTGTGAATTCACAGATGACCACTCAAAGAACTATAGTTACAGGTATGCAACCTGTCCTTACCCAAGGTCCATGGCCAAGCAGAGATTCAAACCCTGGTCTCCAGAATCATAGTCCAACACTCAAACCACTATACCACACTGGCTCTCCTGAGCTATAAAATACTTTGTGTTAAAAGACAAGTTTATATTTTATTGTTTTGTAGTTCTTTTTATGTATCAAATGTTATAGCTCTACCATAAAGCAGAAATATTTTTTATTTTAAATCAAATTTATGACGACTTGCAGAAATATTCATCACCATTTGACTTTTCCACATTTTGTTGTCTTACAGCAGGGAAGTGAAATGGATTTTATTGGCATTGTTACTTCTTGATGTACATAAGATACTCAGTACTGTGAAGATATAAAATATTTTAATTGTGGCACAAAAGTTAAGTAAATGAAAACAAACTGGCCTTTGTTGGTTACAAAAGTGTTTCACTCCCTTTGCTGTGGCACACTTAAATACAGTACTGTATTTTTTATTTTAAATTCATGTCATGTCAGTCAAAGTTGGTCTTATTGGTTGTCTATATGCATCTTTGAAAAACTGATGTGATGGTAACTATATTGAGGCCTAAATACCCTGAAGGCACCTGATCCCATCTGATCTTGGAAACTAAGCAGGGTCATATGTGGTTAGTACTTGGATGTGGAACCATCAAGGAATACCAGGTGCTATAGGCTGTATTCAGAGGAAGGCAATGACAAACCACCATGGCAAACCCTATGAAATTCTTGGGTCACCATAATTTGACAGGCAACTTGAAGGCACAATACACACACAACTGTTTTGATCATAAAGCAACACTGAAAATCACATTGTGGTGATATCTTTATTAGGCCATTCAAAAGCTGTAGAATTAATCACACTACCCTTTGAAGCCCATTAGCTTCTTTATGAGGCAAAAATGGTAAAATATGCGGGGGAAGAAAGACAATAGGGTGAGAGTCAAATGTCTGCATCTTACTTGCTCAAGATGTTATAGAGGGAGACTCCAGGGAGACAAACAAATCCGGTCACATCCTCTGCTATATAATGATTATTAAAGACTGAGGTTTCCTGGAAGGGCCCTCCTCTGTGTCCCACCACTGGAATCAATACACTGTGTGGAGATGTGAGAAAAGGCCTCCTTAGTTGTGGCACCCCAGTTGTGGAGTGCCTTCCCCTTGGAGACTTGGTAGTGCCAACATTGGCTTTCATTTAGTACCAAGTAAAAACATGACTGTTTATTAAACTCTTTGGGGACTAGCTGCTTTACTTGAAAACATTTATGTACATGATTTTAAACTGTTTTAACTTGCTAAACTTGTTTTTTTTATCTTGTTAAATTGTTTAGTATGTCTTTAGTCTGTTCAGATTATTTTTATTATTTTAAATTGTTTTACTGCTTAAATTGATTCTGCTTGTACATTACCCTGAGAAGTTGTGAAATTTACTTAAATATTAAAGTAAATAAATATGCTTTATGAGAGCCACATGGTCATTGTTTCAGTTGTTACATTTACTGATGTTATTGTCATCATTATTATTACAATGTATTCCACATTTTCACTATTATACAATCATCTATTGCTTTTCACCATCTTGTCTGCCATTTCTATAAATGTTTAATTGGTTTTATTTTTGGTGTGGTTCAAGTTCAGCAGTCACTTTCCACTAAGCTACTGGAGCAAAATACAATAGTGTTTTTAAAAAAATTGCCCTGTCCTCCTTCTTCCGAATGGCAGAGTTGTAACTCCTCTGTTCCTTTCTATATGCTATCGGGGGAGCATCACTAGGGATTCCATACATTTTGTCATTGCTGAGTAGTTTTTGTATTTTTTCCCTCATAGATTCCTTCCCTTACATGTTCCTTTCTCTGTTTTATGCACTGTAGTCTTTAAAAAATATCTTGTTTATTTTCAGGGCTTCAGTTCCTTTCCCTTCCTTTTTTGTATGGGCTCTAAGCCCTTATTTTTAAAGTGTGCTTCTAGTGGGGGTAAAATTTCTCCTTGAGATGAAGGAGACTTGTGGCTTGTTTACACAGGCAAAAGCCTCATATTCACCCCATAGTCATGGTGTATTTGTTACATGATGTTTGCAATGATTTGCATCTTCATTGGGATTTCTGCAGGAAAATCTGGGTCTAAAATATTTATAGTTTGCTCTGCATTTCAGAGGAAAACCTGGAGTATTGGCATGTGGTGGCTGTAGATTGGCTTCAATGTGAAGTAGGAAGCGGGGCTTCCAGTGGACGTGACTCCATTCTGGCACTTTACTTTTTTTTTCTTTTTGTGTGCATATCTGTATAAGGGTATCTACACTTATCCAGTAATATTTGCATGCATGAGTGAACAGGAAAAAAAATGAAGCAGCTCTGACCATGTGGCTGGAAATAATGTGATGTATAGTTCATGTGATTAGTGTTGGGCTGTCCTTTTACATTTACCACAAGTTTGCCTAAGATTACAGTGTGGTGGGATATGCCAGAGAAGCCCTGGTGAGTGTGGCATTTTACAGGGCCACTGTGGATCAAAAACATCCACAGTGGCTGTGAGGTGGGTTTGAGGTTTCTCACAAGTGTAGACAAGCCCTTGGAGTGTCTATTCTGTTTAAGTAGAGAGCACATAGTCAATCAGCTGAGGTTTTATCTCACAGAGACTCAAGAACAGACTATCTTGCCTCTACCTTCATCTCTGGGACTAATCTGTGATGAATTAGATTATGCTTCCAGTTCCATCTGTATTGTCAGGAAATGACATGGATGTGACCACAAGATGGAGCTGTAAGCTTAGAAATGAAAGTAGTCAAGCTCCAGTGGCAGGTGTGTGTGTGTTAGCATTTGAGAGTATGCACACTTGAGATGCCTGATGTAACAGGCATTGTTTAACTGCCTATAAAAAGGAGATGGGAATTATCTCCAGTGTGGGTTTGTTGTGAATGGTGGTTGGCGAAGCAGTTTGTTGGTTAGGAGAAAGATTTATGAGTATTAGAGACGGCTGTTCTATACTCTGTGTATATATTGTAAATATACTGCAAACAAAGATTAAAGCCCTCAAGTTGAGTGAAGCCTGGCCTTGTTGCTGTCTTTATTTGGCAAGCCAGAGCTCAAGGCAGTGTGCTGGGGTGAAGGAATTTTTCCTTCACAGCCTGAAGTCTTTTTGCAAAAGTCTCTCCAGAAACCTTCTCCTTGGCGTCCTGTCAATGTGGAACAACTCTGCAGGTGGTCATGGTGGACACAGCACGTCTTTCTACGCCCCAGTGATGTAAAAAAACTTACCTCACAAGATGCTTTCCTCTGTGTCAGGCACTGCAGTGTCAGCTTTGAAAAAGACAATTGGTATCAAAGTTGTCTAGACTGGTATTGGCTTTGTTTGCAAAATCTTTGGTAGTGGAGTGTGCAAGATCAGTGTCTATGCCAGCTGTGAAAGGCCCACAATATAATATTGCCACTATCTCCAGCTCTGGGCAGATTCCTTTTCATGGAGCTTCAAATCAGATTGAACTGCAGTTGGTCATCCACATTTGTGGGTTTCTCTTTTGCAGATGTGATTATTTGTGAGTTTAGAGCTGCTGTTTAACTAGCTCAACTTCCCCACCGCACTTCTCTTTCTCTCAGTCCTCCTCTCAATCTTCTCTCCTTCCAATGGCACCAACACATCACTCCCTTTTCAAGCTTGCCACCATGATTTAATAACCCCTCCATGCCCCACTTGCCTTCCTCCCACTTCCTGGGAAAACCTTAACACTGTTTATCCCATGGCGTTGCTCATCTCC
Source organism: Gambelia wislizenii (assembly GCA_030847615.1). Classification (NCBI taxonomy): domain Eukaryota; kingdom Metazoa; phylum Chordata; class Lepidosauria; order Squamata; family Crotaphytidae; genus Gambelia; species Gambelia wislizenii. Next base: position 336,978,305 of record JAUMIR010000001.1, on the reverse strand, counting down.
TTTACAGTGCTGTATGGCACTATAATCTCCACCAGTACAACATCTAGTAGTTTCTAGACCTCTGCCAGCAACGATGTTTACAACATTACAAGCAGTGCAGGTTTCAGTCTCTATTCCAGCTTTACCACCATTGTCAAAACTCTGACCTCATTTTTGACAATTTATACACCCTGGTTTTGAGTATACTTCCATTGGTATTCTCAACCTCAGGTTTGACTATCCCTGCTGATTTACCCGTTGCAGCAGACTCTGGCATCTGTCTCATCGGCTTCTGTCATCTCAGCTGCTTTTTCAGTCCCAGATCCTGTTTTGGCTATTGACCTGGATCACTCAGCTTCTTCAAAGTCAGATTCTCCTTTGCCAGGTTTTCTTTCACCACTCACCTTATCTCCTTCTGGTGATGTGGAGACCACACCAGCACTCTCTCTGGAGGATGTCAAGCAGTTCTCTGACATTGTCTTTAGGTTTACCAAATCCATCAGCCTAGAAGTCACTCCTCTACCTACTCCAGTACTTGATCCTGTCTTTCAGATATTGAACCCTTGCTTCATTACACTTGCAACCATTCTGCTGATACCTGCTCTGAAGGAGGTCCTTAAGCAATCCTGGATAAAACCATCTTCAAGGCACCAGGAAGTAGGGAGCAGAGAAGATGGTTTTATCTCGACAGGATTAACCAAGAGGAGGCATCTTACCGGTTCTGCCACACTCCCCCCATTGGGGGGAGTGGAGGCCTCTCAATCGAAGGGTGCTGCTTGGTCTCACTCCACTCCTTCACATAAGGAGGGAAAGTGGTTAGATATATTCAGCAAGTGTTTCTATTCACCCTTTGCCCTGGCTGTTCATGTGGGTAATCTGCAAGCCTGTATGGCCACATGTCAACTGTTCTTTTGGGACAAGATGTTTGCTCTCATCCCACACCTACCTGATGAGCAGTGGACAGCGGCAATGACATTTCACTAAAAAGCTTTGGCCCTTTCATCACAACATACCCAATCTGCAAGACATTCAGTAGATTGTGCAGCCAAGATGATGTTGGGCAGTGGCCCTCTGCCACTATGCATAGTTGCACACCACTGACTTGTTGGAGGACTGAAGATCTCCCATTTGATGGCACAGGGATCTTCCACATCACCATGGATGATGCTATGCCATGGCTCATTTGACGACTGAGTGCACGAGTTTCAGTCCTCAGCAACATGAGCAGAGGCAATATTGGCCCACTTCTTGGCATAGGTCCTCCCTTGCAGAGGTGATTGGTTTGCATCCATCAAGCTTCAAGATGCTTACTTCCATATTGAAATCAGACCATCAACATGACTAGAATTTTCCTGCCAGTTATACAAGCACTGGCATTTTATGGTAAGAGAACTAAGACTTTTCAGGAATCATCCCATCTTTGCTTGTGCTGTGGTGGATAAAAGAAAGGCTCCCAGGTTTCATCAGAGGTTTGTTTTGTTTTTTTTAAATAGGTAGTAGAGACTATAGGGCTAGCTTATTACTTAGCTAAGTGTCTGGAGCCACCTCTTCTAAATAGCCATTCCACTAGAGGGATGGCAGCACCTACAATGTTGTTATGAGGGGTTCCTCTTCCTGAACTGTGTAGAGTGGCTATGTGGTCACAGCCATCCACCTTTGTCAAACACAACTGCTCTGACTCTTGAACATCTGCAGATGCTACTTTAAGGAGGGCAGTTTTTTTCTTCAGTTTTCACTTGACTTGCCCCATTATTACAATTGTGTGAGCTTACACAAGCACACCCATTTGTGTGAAGCACAGAGACCACAAAGAAGAAGAAAAATTGCTTCTCTTTTGTGGTAATCTGTGCACTCACACAACCCTTCCTTCTCTGTTTTGCAGGTCCAGCATCTTCTGCTACGAAACTGCGGAGGAACAGATTGGTACACAGGAACATGTGTAATCATGTTCCTGGCAGCTGAAGACAACAGTACAAAACTTTGTAAAATCTATGTACAAGGTGAAAAACTAATCTCAGCTTTCAAATTGCTTTCAGGTATATGATAAAACTATTTTGTTATATTACCCATATGAATGGTCATATTTGATATTGATACTTAGATCCTATGGGATTGGTATAAAATACAGTGATGTAGTAGCCTTAATATGTTGCTAGTGGTGATCCTAATTCCCTACTAATATGAGAAATACCTCCCACTGATTAATGAAGTTCATAGGCTATCATGGAAGGGACATTATTATTTCTTCTCCTGGAGCAACACTAAATCTTTCAAAAACATGCTGTTCAGCAGAGGATTTCAGAAGGAAATGCTGGTGTTAGGCCGATCCCAATAGAATCTTTGGACTTATGTCTCCATCCATATGAAGTCTTAACACTGATTAAACGCATGTATCTTTCAAAATAGGCAGAAAAACAAGCTACCTTATTTGTCTTTTTGTAGGTCTATTTCAGGTAGGTCTTTACCTGCAGCACCTAAGCAAGGAAGTCTATTATTTATTTATTTATTTATTTATACCCCGCTCTTCAGACACAAGGCTATCAGAGCAGCTTACAAATTGTTTTAAGCAATAGCAATACACATTTACACTGCATTAAGCAGTTTCCAGTGTGTGATAGCTAATTGCCCCCACAAGCTGGGTACTCATTTTAGCAACCTATGAAAGGATGGAAGGCTGAGTGAACCTTGGAGCTCGCTGGAATCGAACTTGCAATGTGGTGACTTGCAGGACTGGCATTTAACCACTGTGCCACCAGGGCTCTACAACATCCCTTTAAAAAAGAGAGAGAAAGGAAAAACTCAGACCTACAGACTTTATAGATTCCTGGAACAAAAGCCCACTGCATTTGTTTGTGTGGAAAATAACAGACTTCATACCACCAGAGGGGCCTATTAATCTGCAAATTCCACCCAGCTTTGGGTGGGTGTGGATTATTGCTTGTTGATTTCCACATCATAGTAAATGGAGAAGACATTTAAAGCATCAGAAAATGAACCAAAATGAGGGTCCACTTTGGATCTGAACCAAAGTGAAATGCCAGTATCAACTACTGAACTAACTTAATTGTTTTCTGAAGTGGGTTCCAGGTTTTGTTTTTGTTTCTGTGTATACACCTAGTTCAGAATATAGATCTAATTACATTTTAGAACTAAGTACAAATCTTCCTGTGGATGTAAGCATTTTTGCTGTTTGGTAGTTTTGGTCAATCTTTATTAAAAGACGACAAGCTGGTTGTGAACTCTGCAGTGTTCAACTTAGCAGAGTAATGTTTTTTATTGTGATTGAAAGGAGAATAAATTTGAAAACTGATTTTATATGAGCCTGCATAAATTGTGAATTGGTACTTAATGCTATCTGTCTGCATTCAAAATGCATTGAGATAAAAGAGAGCCTTCAGGTGCTAGTGTAGAAGAACCTTTATATTAATGTGATTGTGTTGATGGTTGTCAGCAGGTGTGAGGGGAATTTAACTTCTAGGAAGGGTTGACAACTGTTTAAAATAACAACAGTAAAATCCTATGCTCCAGGGACATTGAGTCTGAAGTTTTATTGAGCATCTGTCAAAAGAGAAATAACACAGAGAAAATGTTGTATATGCCTAGTGTTTTCCTGTTGTTATTGTGATTGTATTATGTGAAATAACAATCCTGCACACTTATATGCATGTTTAATTGAAATTGGTAGGATTAACTTGCTGGTATTTTTGTAAAAAATTGTGACCAAGAAAAGAAAGCAGCCTTCAACATTCTGTGCCAGATCTTTTGTATGGGATGAACCAGACTGAAATGAAAATACCTGTTCAGCCCTAGTACGTTAAAAAAATGCCTGAGAATCTTGGCTCTTATTCGAATTAACTGAAGTCTGATATGAAATGGCTAACAGATTTGCAGTTTAAAAACTGTGCAAACATTTGCTCAATTTATATAATAATGGCTGCAGTACCTGGCATAGAATTAACCCATGAAAATATTGCTGAAAAAGTAATGATCTTGAGGCTGCTGTAACTGGTGTATCCCTTAGGTTCTTCTTCATGGTCTCTGTGAATCCACACAATTGGGTTATCTGTGCCTGCACAGAGCACTGTTCAGAACCTTCTGGAAAATTCTGTAAGTGTTTTGGTGGTAGCCCTGCCCACTCTTCCCCTATCCTATATAAGGGCCCTTCCTGCCCAAATGCCACAGTTCCTTTTTTTCCACTGATGTAGCAGCACTGTGAGGAACTTTCTGTACTCTTTCTGCTTGAGGCTTATTTTACTCCTGCGTTTTGGCTCTCTACAGATTTTCTTACCTTGGACTGTCTGAACTCTTCTCTTTCCTGACGATTTGTAATGTTTTCTTGACTGTTCATCTGATTTTGACTCAGACCGGCATAGGACGATGGCTTCCACTGCTTTCTTCAAGTGTTGTTTGCAGTGTAATGGTAAAATTCCTGACACTGATGGTCATGATTTGCTCCTGCTTGAGTGAGGGACACAACACCCAGTCCTGCCATTTTTGTAAGACTTTTATGCTGCAGGCTAGACACCATTGTGAGGTCTGCCTTAAGGCACTGCTGTACAGCATGCCCTGAAAGCATTGTTGAAGGAGGGAGCGGGTTGTACGCATCCCACCAAATCAATATGTTCCCTTTTGTTCCTGTCTCTACTGGTCCCATCAAGATTGATGGCCACAAGACCATCCTTGACCCACGGTGTCAAGTCACAGCCAGACCCAACATCGACACATGGGGCTTCATCGGGCTCGGAGTCTAAGACCTCTTCACACTCAACTCTGTGCCCTTTGAAGTAGGCTGCTTCCGTCCCGATCCCAAAGCCTTCTACCTCGATGTCTTCAGGTGCAGCTCCCAAGCCCTCAGCGTCAACTGCCTCGGGCTCGAAGTCAACTGCCTCTGGTTCGAAGTTGGGGTCTTGACCTCCATCACTCCTGTGAGGCTGCCTTTTATTCAGGTGCCTTGGGGGGACCCAGCACGTAAGAAGCAAAAGAAGAAGAAATGTGTTCGGGAGCAGTCCCCCAGACCTGCTTCGATCCCGTTGACATCAGCCCCAGCTTCTGGCTCGAGGGAGGATGTGGCGGATGGTAATCGAGCCCTAGACATAGGGCCTGTCGAGCTGCCACTTGAGTTGCCCTATGAACTGGGTGATTACCTGTCATCCCCCATTGGGCTGAAGGAACTGATACTGGTCTCTGAAGGTGAGATCATCAACACTGCAGAGGAACTCAACATGACCATTGTTTCTGCAGACTGCTTTCCTCTATTGGAGCCTGATACGGCTGACGCCCCTTTGGGTCATCCAGTCCACCCCCCTCCACCAATCCCGGATGGATCAAGATTTCCGTCTCAATGGTCTTACACCTCCGGATCAGGTACTTCTTACTGGTCCTTTTGCACCCGCTCCCATAGTAGAAGTTGACACCAATCACGGCCATTGGCGCCACTCTGCCCACTTTCGCTTCTCGAGTCAGGGTCGTCTTGGGGATTATCATTACCACAGGTTCCCATATCGGAGTTGATCTTCTTGGCCCCATTGTCACCGTGACGAGCTCGAGCAGTATTGTCACTTCCAGCGTGAGGTGGCTGCATATTGGGATCCACACCCGTTATACTACTGTCATTTCCTGATTGTGACTGCTACTCTTGCTACGAATCAGCTAGGCATCTGTCATACGGCCACTCCCCTCCGCACCGTCGTGACCTTGTCCGACCTTGAGTGCCTTCTCCCTTGGTGACTGCCAGGAATCTGCCCTTGCGACCTATCAGATCGCCATCACCTCTCCCCACAGTTGCTGGACCGAGTGGGCTCAACCTTCCTGAGTCTGTGCCGAGGGAGGGCCCTGTCTCTGAGAATCCCCCACGGGACCAGGCTGCTTGTGATTGCCCAAGAGACCATGTATCAGAGGCCCAACTTGAGGAATGCTTTCCAATTATTCCCCCATCGCGACTGAGGCATCTTACCCCCCTCGGGCTCGGACACTGTCTTAGCTGTGTCCTCTTCTGCCAGCAGGCATTCATCACTACCTACAAACACCATGGTTATTGGCACCCCCTCACCAATGGACAATGTACATTCCTTTTCAGACCAAATGGGCCGCATGGGCGCTTCCCTGGGTGTTCAGTTCTCCTGCACTGAAGTTGACATCGATGACCCCATTTTTCGGGATGCCCAACATCATACGCCCTCCTTACCATCGCTGCCATTCCTCCCTTATTTGCAGCAGATGATTTAAAAGTCTTGGGTCACCCCATCTTCAGTGCCACCAACATTGCGGAGATTGGATAATCTCTATCAGATTGACTCGACCGGCATGGATTAGTTGTTGCAGCATCCTAAACCAAATTCCATCATCATGGATGCTGCCCAGTTGAAGTCATCTCACAAAGTCCACACAACACCTGTTGACAAGGAGGGCAAGAAGCTTGACGCATTTGGGAGGGAGCTCTACTCCAGCGCTTGTCTCCTAGGCTGCATCACTAATTACTCAGCACGTATGGGAGCCTATCAGAAATTCCTGTGGGAGAAGGTGACTCCCTACTTTGATAAGCTTCCCAATATCGAGTGCTGTGTGGTCACTGTGCTGAAGAATGAAGCCTTCTCCTTGGCGTCACAGCAGGTCCAATCAGTGAAGTACACAGCTGAGTGCCCTGGCAAGATCCTCGCTAGTGCAGTTGCCCTTCAGAGACATGCCTGATTACAATCTTTGGGCCTCTCCCACTCTGCATAGGCTGTTATTGAAGACCTCTCGTTTGATGACAATGAGCTGTTCCATGGCAACATGGATTCAAAATTGGAACACACGCACAAGATGAGGTCTACCGCTAAGAAGTTTGGGTTCCATACCCAGCCTTCCTACCGCTCTAAGGCTCCTTGTGCAGGTTCCATGCCTATTGCCACCTGTTTAGCCCACTGGTCCCATAGACCCACAACCCATAGACCCATGGTCCCATAGACCCACAACCCTTCTAGCAGCTTCTTCCACTCAGAATTCCAGGCCAGGGGCCACCTCAAGCCTCAATATAAGAGGAAGCCCACAGACCAGGGCAAGCAATGAGTTTGACTGCCGGAGAGATTCCCCTTCGAGCTTGTCTCTCTGTCATTCTCCCACCATTCTGCAATCACCTCCACTACTTTTACTACGCCTGGGCTGCTATCACCATGGACACTTGGATGTTGGATATATATGCCATTGAATTCCAACGCCTACCCCCCACCCCCGTTGGTACCTTTCACACCACCCCACCTTTTCAGCATTACTGGAAGGGGTACATGCCCTCTTGTCCAGATGTGCCGTCGAGGGTATCCCACCCACCCATTACCACAGGGTTTTTTCCTCACGATACTTCTTAGTCTCCAAGAAGGGCAGAGGACTGCAGCTCATCTTGGACCCCCAGGAGGTGAATTCTTATAACTGTCCCACCCATTTCTGGATGGTCACATTCCCTGTGATTCTGCCACTGCTGCAGATCAGTGATTGGTTCACCACGCTTGACCTGAAGGGTGCATATTTTCACATCTCCATTCGTCTTGCCCAAGATTCCTGTGCTTTGCCATCGGCAGGGAGACGTATTAGTTTTTTGTTCTTTCATTTGTCCTGTGTACTGTCCCTTGTGTGTTCATGAAGTGTGTTGCTATGGTGATGGCGTGGCTGCGTCACAGAGGCATGATCATATTCCCCTATCTCGATGATTGGCTGTTCTTGGCAAAGTGCTCCTTGCAAGTCCTACATGACATGGGCTATATCCTGCTTCTTCTCCATCGACTGGGGCTGGTCGTGAACTACGACATATCCAAGCTTCAACTGACTCAAAGGGTGAGCTTCATAGGCTCCCTATTGGACTCTGTGCGAGGTCTCGCCTTTTTGCCGGACAACAGATTTGCCACCTTGGCAAAGGCAGCGTCCAAGTGTATCCGTTACTGAAGGGTCACGGCTCGCCACATCCAAACAACTCTAGGGTTCGTGGCCTCTACGACAACAGTGACCCCCTTTGCGAGGCTCCATATGTGTCTCCTTCAAGGTTGGTTCCACACAAACTTCGACCATCTGGTGGATCACCTCCTCAAGTGGCTCTCCCTCCCAAGACAGGTCCTCTGCTCCCTGCTCTGATGGTTAGATCTGGTGAGAGTGCAGAAGGGGATGTTCTTCACCCCTCCCCTGCTCTCAATCGTTGTCACCACAAACGTGTCACTGACCAGTTGGGATGCACACTGCATGCACTTGATGGTCAGAGGGAAGTGGTTGCAGGGTGAGCGGTCACTCTACATCAATGCTCTGGAGCTGCTGGTGGTTGCAAATGACCTGAAGGCATCCGAACCCTCCCTGCTGGGTTACCACATACAGGTGGTCACTGACAACACCACAGTGGTGTTCTGTGTGAACAAGCAGGGGGGCACATGATCATCAGCCCTGCTTCGCCTGTCGCTCGACCTCTGGGAGTGGTGCCTTTGGAGGGAAACCTTGCTGTCAGCTGTCTACCTGCCGGGCCAGCAGAACAAACTAGCGACATGCTCAGTTGTACTTCTTTGGCTTGCAATGAGTGGTCTCTGCTTCTCCATGTCATCCATCTGATCTTTCAAGAATGGGGACGACCACTCGTTGACCTGTTTGCAACTCGGGAGAACACCTGGTGGCCCCTGTTTTTCTCAAGGTTTTGAGGGGCAGGGAACTGCCTGGGCGATACCTTCCTGTATAATTGGTTGGGACCAATAGTCTACACATTTCCTCTGATTCCTTTGATCACCTGGCTAATTGTCAGGATCAAACAGGACAGGGCTAAGTGCCTTCTTTGATCCTGTGGTGGCCAAGGCAACCGTGGTTCACCCCATTGCTCCACCTGTCCTGCCATCAATATAATTGTCTCCCACTTCATCCCAATCTGCTCACTCTGCACAATGGCTTGGTCTGGCACCCAAACCTGTGCTCTGTCAGCCCAATGATCTGGAGGAGCATTCGTCTAGATTCACTCTTGCCATCAATCCAAGCGGCTATAGCTGCAGCTCAGCAGCCACCTACTCACCACTCATATTCCTATAAATGGTCCAAATTTGTAGCATTCCTAGCTGCCAAGCTTGTCCAGCTCAAGATGTCCACCGTTGTTCATGTTCTGGACTTTTTGGCCTCCCTGTCTACTGCGGGTTTGTCCATGTTATTAGTCTGCTGCTATCTGGCAGCCATCTCTTCATGCTTTCAACATCTTGGCAAGCTCCCTTGTTTCTCACATCCTGTTGTCAAAAGATTCCTCCAGGGCTACAAGAATCTGCACCCGCCTACGTCTGGTCCAGTTTCGGCTTGGAGTCTCAACACTGTCCTTGCATTGCTCCAAAAGGCCCCTTATGAGCACATGGCCACTTGAGACCTCAACTGGCTTACACTTAAAGTGGCCTTCCTGATAGCAGTTACTACTGCACGTAGAGCTGGGGAGCTTTGTGCATTACGGTCAGACCCTCCCTATGTCCAATTCCACGGGGACAGAGTTGTATTGAGGCCGGGCATTTCTTTCTTGCCCAAGGTGGTGTCAGCCTTCCACCTTAATCAAGATGTTATCCTGCCAGCCTTCTTCCAGAATCCCTCTTCTCCATTGGAGCGCTCCTTACACCTGCTAGATGTTCGCAAGACACTCATGTTTTATCTGTGTTGGGATATATAGTTGCATTCCAATATGCTGACTTGTTTACTGCTGAAAGGATTGAATGCTGAATCTAAACAGAAAGGATGAGATAACTTCCTGTTGTAATCTGAGTGCCTTCTGGAAGAAGGAGGTGCTTTAAGTTCCTCTTTGTTCTGGAAGACACCACGAGGAAAAAGACACCATGAAGATGTCCTAGAGACAGCATGTCTCATGGACATGCTCCTGCATGTTTTTGTTTTTAGAAATGTAGCTTTCAAGATATATTTTATTATTCCTGTCTACCTTCAAGTTATTATTCCTGTGACCTTTGAGATGCATATGAAACTCGTGAGTAAAGTATTTTTCTATGTTTTTTAAAGCTACGTTGGAGTATTTTGATTGTTTAAGCTAGAGTGTGGAAAGTGTGTGTGGGGGGCACAAGCAAGGGTGAATGGCTATTTAAAGTCTGTGTGTCTGAAGTTGCTACATTTTTCCTGCACATATATCTTTAAACATTAACTCTGCTAAGTGTGCTTACAAAGAGGATTAAAGCCAACTGGTTTTTGGCGCCAGTTTTTGAATAAAGATTTCCCTAGTACAGCAATAATAACAATATCCCCATTAATCTGGACAGGACTTCCTCGTTTAAGCAGTCTGTTAGATTGTTTGTCTGTTACCAGGGTGCTCGGGACTTCCTGTTTCATCACAGAGGTTTTCAAAGTGGGTGGCACTAGCCATTTCCTCTGCCTACGATCTTCTCGGACTCTGTCTGCCGGGCTCAGTGCGTAGCCACTCTACCAGTGTTATGGCTGCTTCCAGGGCCTTCTTGAAAGGTGTGTCGTTGCAGGACATCTGTCAAGTGGTGACTTGGTCTATGCTGTCTACTTTCATATCCCATTATAGGGTTGACTCTAGGGATAAAACTGGTGTTTCGGTGGGGAGGGCAGTTCTGTCTTCTGCCTTGTGATTATTTCAGCCTTGCTATTTCAGCCTTGCAGAAAGTGTGGGATGAGTCCTTCCTGAATATTCGTTTGCAAAGAAAAGCCAGAGAGGGCTTACCTGCATCCTGAGATTTGACCTTTTTACAATACAGTGTGTTGTTTTTGGAGATGTTGCCTGTGTCACCCTTCTCTGAACTCATTTCACTGGTACCAGGGGATCTCGTCTGTTTCATGTATGCAGGACCCCGCCTCCTTTTTCAGGTAGCTTGCTAGTCTCCCAATTGTGTGGATTCACAGAGACCATGAAGAAGAAGAAGAGGTTGTTTACCTGTAACTGTAGTTCTTCAAGTGGTCATCTGTGAATTCACACAAACCCACCCGTCCTCACCTCTTGTCCTGCCTACCTTAGCTCTGTTGGATGCTACTACAGAAGCGCTCGTGGAACTGAGGCATTTGGCCAGGAAGAGCCCTTATATAGGGTAGAGGAAGAGTGGGCGGGGCTTACATAACTCTCCAGAAGGTTCTGAACAGTGCTCTGTGCAGGCACAGATAACTCTATTGGGTGAATTCACAGATGACTACTCAAAGAATGACAGTTGCAGGTAAGCAACCTGTTCTTTTATTTATACTGCCCGATGGGCAATCCAGAATTGATTTGCTAGAGATCTCCTGTTTCTTCATAGGCACTGGAGATAGAAGTATGTCTTCCGCACTTTCTGAAATAGGCATTTCCCCCACCCCACTGCATCCCACTTAGCTAGCGACTTGTATTCTTTAAAGTAGGCTGTGGAGGCTTATACATTTAACTGCAGAGGTTTACGTTCAAACTGTGTTTGTTGGGATGACACACTAGGAGATCATAGTGAGGGGGTGAGAGGAAGCACCCTTCAGCCCATGTTTTTGTGTCTCATATGCACCTGCTTTGCACTTCCAGTTACTATGACATATTGTGAATGTTGACAGTGTACAATAGCATATTGTGAAGTCTTGGATACTATAATAATTGTGTCATGGGATACAAGAAAGGTGTTGTACTGCTATCTTCATTTTTCCTGAAACTGGGATTGCTGGTAAAGAGCCACTTTTCTTTATCAACATCTGTGGCAAAGATGGCCAGGAGTAGTTAAATGATCATTAGGGTAACAGTAACTGCTGGCTGCAGAGGCCCTTGTAAAGATCTGTAGGTAAAACATAGAAGAAACACTGCAGACTTCTCCATAAAATAGATAGTCTGAAAGAACAACTCATCCAAACCATGTAACCATTTAAAAATTTTGTGTACTAATCTTCATGTGATGCTAGCGTACTTCTTTGAGGTACAAACCTCAGACTTAATCTCCAGAAAGGCAGGCCATCTGATTATGTTGTTTCTAGCAGTACCTCTTTTGCTACTATCAACAACAATCTCAGCTTTCTAACTCAAAGTTTGTGCAGTGGGTGGTGAGTTTGGGAGATCAAATGCAAGTTTACCACCGAGTAAATCAGTTATTGGTTTGGTCAAGTGAAGATGTGGCAGCCTAACCAAAATTACTGGATTGTAGTCAGGATAAATAGCATAATGGTTATACAAGACAATGCATTCTGAAAGATTCTATGAACATTGATAGTGGTTCCCAGTTGCCATCCATCTTTACATGACAGATATATGTTGGGGCTACAGTAGAAAACTTGATCCTTGTAGAGCTGTTTTGAACTGACAGCTGCTTGCAGACAGTTTTAGATATATGTGGATGCACTTGCTATCTATATCTTTCAAATGACCTGCACTGGCATGTATGTGCTTCCCCCGCCCTCTCTATCTTGCCAGACTGCAGAGAGGGAATTAGAGAGAGAGAGAGAGACTTGGCAGTTGTCATTCATTATTTCTGCTCTAACACAAGCATATGGAGCTGAGAATTCCTTGCTAAAGGCACCTCACAAATATCTTTACCTGATATTTGTGAGGCTGAGAGAATTTGTGGTAAGCACCCTTTCTGGGTAGTTCTTTTTTGTGTGCATGTTTGGAATACTAATTGGCCAACAACAGCTGTTTTGTGTGATACAATACCAGTCCTCTTGAGTGTATGTGTTCATAACTTTATCAGTCTTGCATGTTTCTTAGAGATACTTTGCTTCAGGCAGCATTTTTGATACAGTATTTTCAAAATGGAGTTCATATTTAAAATCCTGCCTCATTTGAAAGGAACAGAGCAGGTTAGATTAGAAGATTTTAGAGGTTTCTTGCCTGAAATATGTTCATTTCTATGAAAATAATAATTGGGAGTGTGTGTGTTTTGTTTTTCATTTTTAGAGCTGTCTTTTTAAGACAAGTTGTTGGCAAGATTTCTGCTGCTTAATTGGCCTCTAGTTTCATAATGAAGGTATGGCTCTGAAGAGACAAATTTGTGTGTAAAAGAGATGGGTAAAATGTTGAATAATATGTGTAAGTAGAATCTGTAGTAGGAATGCTTGTGCCTGGCTCATAATGGGAGTGAAACAGCTGCATAGCACAAACACTTCATGTCAGTGATACTGGAGTACACACATTCCTCTGGAAGCACAGCTTTTGGCCAGGCAAGCACACACAACTTCTACACTATCCAGAAGAACTGAAGAAGAATGTCCCCCACCCACAAAAAATATGTTTATTGTAATGTGTAAAGGCTGCCACCCATGTCCAAGATCAAGTATTTTGTATTTTGTTAAGGGAAACAATGAAATACAAGAATCCAGTGGCAAGTTACATACTGGCCATTCACAAAGTTAGACTGGAAAATCAGAAAGTTTATGTTTTCATTATAAGAGCTATTCAGCTAGTGTGGTCTGATTGGATCAGAGCATGTTGTGGGACAAAGAGCATATTTGGATTCAAGGACAGGATTAAATATATTTATGAGGGTTGTTGTGTGTTTTTAGATTCTAATGCCCTTACTATAGCAAATTGAAGTCCTTTTCTGCACATGTGATCTTTGGTTCTCTCTCCACCTGCGTGTGTGTTTCTTCTCAACATTCTTATTTCTTTTCAGGTAGCAGCAAAGAAAATATACAGTAATTTACAAAAACTATAAAAGTATGCTTGTATGGCTGCTGGAGAATAGAGATATAAGAAAGGGGGGTGTAAAAATACAACAACAAGTGAAGATGTATGTACTTACTTAGTGACTTTTTTTGGAAACACTTTAGTTTGTTAACATAAACGACGTAGTTCAGAAAGTATCAGAATGCCCATTGTCCTCAGCATGACGCCTGTGAAACAGCCAAGACATCTCCCTATCAATGCTTGCACATTGAAAGAGGTGGGTGGGGTTAGAAGAAGGGTTGGGACAGGCAGACAGAAAAATAGATAGCTCAACTGTTGAATTGCAAGTTGCTACGTTGGCATGCTTCAGTTCAGTAAGGGCTTCTTCACTAGGCTTTGGGAAATTCAGGAATCCTTCCCTTCTTCTGCATAGCTTTTTCAGAGTCAAAGGTGTTTTGAAAAGGAGTCCATGCTCTCATCTAATTTGCAGAGCTGGTAAACAAACAGGTTTGCGGGCTTTTATATAGTTTAAAAAAGCAACAGACTGTAGGTAGCAATGTTAAAATGAGATGTTCTAGCCACATAATTTTCCTTAAAAAGACTATCTGCAAGCCTCAGAGTTTTAGTATTTCTGTTTTCATCTGCTTTATACTGCTCACGTTATAAGTCGTAAGGATGTTAATATAGTGTACAACTGTTTTGCCCTTGCAAGTGAAGACAAATAATTCTTACAATTTCCTCCCATTCTGCAGAGAAAACAAATAGTTTTGTGCAGCTCTCATCAGATATTCATATATCCTGAAGTGTTTCAGGAAATATTCTGTGCAGAAATACACTTTTTAATGTGAGAATTGGAGGGGAGATGTTTTAACACCGCCACCCATTTCCAGATAGCCACATGGGTTATTTGTGCAAGATTTGTATTTTCTATGTAAAAAACATCAATCTTGCACAACAAAAAATCTTGCACAACAAAAATATTGCACAAAAAATATTGCATAACCAAAATCTTGCGCACAAAATGGCAATCCTGCACAATAAAACCATCTGACTATTTTTGTGCAAGATTGCTGTATTTTGTGCAAAAAAATTGTGCAAGATTTTTGTTGTGCAAGATTGCTGCTTTTGTGTAGAAAGCAGCAATCTTGTACAAAAACACACATGGGGAAAAACGCAGGAGTTGTTCAGATGACAAAAAAAAAAAAAATCCACAAAGAATGCAGGGAGAATACCTTTTATTCAGATGAGCTCTTGCCAGGATTTGCCATATTGGGAAGGAGGGGGGCTGAAAACTCCAAATAGTTTGCGATAACAGCATTTGCTGTTTCTCCTGATCTTTTTTAAAAATTACACAAAAATGTGCATAACCACGTCTGTACTACCAATTCGAATAGGGGCACATTGAAGAAGTCAAACGTGATTGGTCGGGCCTCAGCGGAGATGAGCTTGGAAGGAAAGAAGTGGTGGAGCCGCCATTGTTCTTTCCCCCCCCCCAGATGAACAAACAAACAAACAAAAAGTTTTTTAAGTGGAAAATCACTCTTCATTTAAGGGGGAAAGGGGAGGGGGATGGAGGGAGTTTTTGGCAGGCAATTCACTTGAGGCCACTATCTTTTCTCTGGGGCATGCTCTGTCTGGACTGCAAACTTGGCTAATTTTCCATGCCAGCAATCTTGCGAATGCGTTATGGGCACAAATGAACACTGCAGCGATGGGGAGGTAAGGCACTATTTTTTGCTATTAATTTCCCCATCCAGCTGAGCCCCCAGTGTTTTTGTGTAATACCTCACAATTCTCATGCAAAATCCACATATATTTTTGTAAAGAACAATTTCCCAAAATATTTGATGCATGAATACAGCATGAAAATTGTGCAAAACTTTTGCCATTGTATTATTCCTCCTGGCTGGGTTTCTTGAGTGTTGAGAACCCCATTTTTCAGCCAGGAAACAAATAATAATGAATATTCTTTCTGTTCCTAATCTATCTACAAAGTTACTTTCATACAAAATATTAAACTGTTTTTGAAACCAATCCCAAGTTCTCTCTGGGTGGAATATTGATGTTTTACTCATCATGGGCACTCTCCAGTACATGTTCATGTTAGTGACATCAAAACAGGCACATCTCTGTTAACAGCAGCAGCACAACATTTGGGCAAGTTACATCTGCTAAAATTCCATTTTCCTCACAACTCTTAAAGGTACAGGAGTCTTGTTGTTTTTTCCTGTGACCAATCTAGGTTCCAGTGAATGGTAACCATTTGTTTATTAGGAAGAAGGGAATGCACAAGGCCAACACTGAGGTAGGAGCTAACCTTTCTTTAGGGCCCATAAGGATATACACAATTCAAGCAGTGAATTAGCTCTAGGGGCACACTTACCTACCGCATTTTGGACACATGTACAGCTTATCCCCCTTCCCCTTAACTGAGCTCAGGGGAAAGCTCTCCCTCCACCCAGTTTTCAGCAGTAACTGGATTTACAGAGAACTGATTCAGCTAACTCTTTTGTTTATCACATCTTCAGCTTTGTCGGAGTATTTTTTAAAATGTAAGAATGAAGTATTTGAAATATATCAAAGGGATGTTTGTACAAGCATCATGTCTGAAAATGGAAAACCCAGAACAAAGCAAACCTGCTTTATAGGGTTGTAAGGATATATTTGATTCACATCCCCACATTGTACTAACTGCCAAGCAGCTTGAGCATTCTCTGGCCTAACAAGCTTTCTTCCTTTAGTTCCAATGACGCAAAGTCCCTGAAAACCCAGCTTCATAGGACTCTGAGATATTGCTGCAAAGACAGACACCCTTCCCGCTCTTCTGCTATGCAGGTGTCTGTTTTGCCCTACATTCTATCCTGGCTCACTTCCTGTTCAAAGCTCTGTGGTAGAGTCCTATTTCAGTAGTCAGGGAAGCAGTTCTAGTACATGGAACTATTTGAATACTCAAATATCTTCTGATGACAGGAATGTTAGAGCCGGGAGGGTATTATTAGAAATGTGTTTGGTATGGAAGAGCAGGGAGTGTGCTTTCTAGATAGATTTGTGCCCTAGCCAAAGGCATTAAAGTGCTAGTTGAAGAAAAGGAGCTGGAGAAAAAGTAAATGAAATAGACAGAAAAGGTGTGAACATTTAAATGATGGAGATGGCTGTTGTCCTGCACATTGAACCTTATGCTGAAATAAATGTGTTAATCTTAAAAAAGAGATGACTATTGTTCATAGAAAACAATGTATGCCACAATATATAGTATATGTGTCTTCAAGTCACCTGTCGACTTATGGTGACCTCATGAATTTTATAGGGCTTTCTTATTCAAGGAATTCCCAGAGGTGATTTTGCCAGTTCCTTCCTCTGAAATAACCTACAGCATCTGGTATTCACTGGAAATCTCCATCCAAGTATTAACCAGGGCTGACCTTGCTTAGATTCAAAAATCAGACTGGATCTGGTGCATTTAGGGTATTTAGACCCCACATATATATACAGTCAGTCCCCCTTATCCAAAGTACCAATATCTGTGGTTTCAGTTATCCATGGGACACAAAATAGGGTGCACACACCATAGAGTCATGCTGGAAAATGCTTAGAGAGGTGTCCAATGCAACTCTATGGTATGTTTTTACTGGAAGTTCTTTATTTTAATAGGATTCACTGTTATCTATGGTTTCTGATATCCACAGTAAGTTTAGGAATCCTGCAGATACGGGAATCCAAGTGTACATGTGTGTGTGTGTGTATACACACGCGTGCGTGCACACACACACACACACACAATCTCTAGGATGGGAATTTGTACATGATCCATTCAATGAGACAGTTCCACTCCCAATAAGAACCTTCCTTACTTGAGGCTAAGGTGGAGAAATCCATAGGAAAGCTGTATTGTTTGAGATAATACTATGTATCTTACTTGAATGCCTTTGTGACATCTGTAGCCACTTCACTCTTCCTTTGTACACCTGTTTTCATTCTTCCAATTCTCATTACAACCAAATGACATTGAGCTATTGAGATAGTATTTCAAGCTGCTATCTAGCAACCAGTTGGCTCTCACCTCAGAATGAACGTTTGGAGGGGTTCTAATGAAAGAGAAGTGATAGCATGTTATCAAAACTGAAGGAGAAATAAAGACTATGTGAACCAGTAGACCTAGGATTCATCTATTCTGCACTGTAGAAATAATGCAGCTTGACACCACTTTAACTGCCATGACTCCACCCCACAGAATCCTGGTATTTGTAGTTTTGTGAGACACTAACACTCTCTGGCAGAGAAGGCTAAAAACCTTGTAAAATTACAAATCCCAGGATTCCATAGGATGGAGCTATAGCACTTAAAATGATGTCAAACTGCATTATTTCTACAGTGTAGATGCACACTAGACTCCCATAGTGTGGGAGTAATCTATCTAAATTTGCAGGACTTCTTCTCACTTCCCTACCTTGTTTCAACGCATAAATAAATAAATAAACAGGACAAGTTGAATTATGTCACTGTATTAAAATGTATACACAATGCTGTAGGCCTTGGACAATGTATATCTATAGTATTTTCTCTGACATCTTATTGTGAGAAATACTAGAGTGCCTGTCAGACAAATCATACATCTGCCGTTTAAAGTGCTTTTGAGCTTTCTTTTTGGCTGTTGGTATGAATGTGTGAAAGAGAGCAATGTAGCTTTAATGTGATTGTATCAGGTTTTAAAGTTGATTGATTGATGGCTAATGTAGGATGGTTGGATTTACTATCTTATTCCAATCTCTGTTTTTCTATTCTACCTGCAAATATATGCATTTTATGATTTTAAAAGGAGGAAGGGAGAGGGAGGGGGAAAGGAATGTAACAGCACCCTTAAGACTAACTGGTTTTTATTTTAGCATGAGCTTTTGTGGATATAAATCCACTTCTTTATTATTTATTTATTTATTTATTTATACCCCACTCTTCAGCCACAAGGCTATCAGAGCGGCTTACAAATTATTTTAAGCATTAGCAATTTACATTAAGCCGTTTCCAATGTGTGTTAGCTAATTGCCCCCACAAGCTGGGTACTCATTTTACCGACCTACAAAAGGATGGAAGGCTGAGTGAACCTTGGAGCCCGCTGGAATTGAACTTGCAACGTGGTGACTTGCAGGACTGGCATTTAACCACTGTGCCACCAGGGCTCTTTAGAGGTTCAGACTTGCAGCTTTTCATGAACATCCAAAGACCCAAAACACCATCTGTATTGTGAGTAAAGTAGGAATGTTCAGCTAGTCATGTTAGGGCTTACCTTTCTTTCTGGCTGTGGCTGAATACGGCTTAGGCTGTTTTGTGACTTTGTAACTACAGTACTCCTAAGTAAAACCTGAAAGAATGTGCTATCATGTACAAAATACCTATTTACTAATGTAAGATTGCTTGCTTAGAATAAAAGTTTTCCTTTAAAATCTCCTCTTTTCCACATTCTCTTCATGTGCCTTTACTTTGTATGTGTATGTGTATAGGATTCTCATTTTCTGTGGGAGGGGGAGGCAAAGTCTTTGAAGAATCAGAGGAGGGGAAAAGAGCAAGTTTTGGGGTTATTGGATTAGTAGGTGATGGCAGCTGATAAAATTCAGGGGTCCCTTCTGTTACTCAAGAGCAGGAGATGTGGTTGGAGCTTGTTACATCACATAAATATGCATTTTATGTGAGCCTTGTTTTAAATCCATCTCCACCAGCCATTTTTTCTATTTAACTGTATGCATTCAGGAAAAGCTTTGTTCATTTTTAAATCTCTGCCTCCTTCAGTCACACTGAGAGCTTGATGATATTCCATTTTTTTTTTTTTGGTAATTATTTTGAAAAAGTTGTTTATTATTCAACGTTAATTCTATTCCTAGATATTTTACTCTCTTGGCAATATCCACTTCAGATTTCTCTTTTAATTACACTTTTTTGTGTGAATTCATATTTTTCATCAAGTCTTCCTTTTGTTAATTCTAAAGCCTGCCAATTGGCCAAAGTTTTTAGGTATGTCACTGAGTTTATCAATTTGAGGGATAGGAGCTTCCAGAAAAATAACAAAATCATCAGCAAAGGCATTAACTCAATATTTAATTTTCCCAATTTTAACTCCTTTTACAACTTCATCTTTCCTTATATTTCTTAGAAGAACCTCCAGAGCCAGAATAAAAAGGAAAATCATAAAGGAGAAAAATGAAATACTGAGGTAAATTAAACCTTTCATTAATGGGTAGAATTGTCACAATAAAAATGTGTGTATTGCCAAAAATAATTATCAGGACCAAATGATCGTGATAATCATTAACAACAAATGGTTTGATCAATATCGAAGAGAGATCTCAGAATTCGTATGGGGTGGAAAGAAATCAAGAATAAAATACAAACATATGTCAGATCATAAAAATAGGAGTGGAATAGGTCTTCCAGATTTTAAACTATACTACGACGTTGTTTGTTTAACTTGGCTACATGCTTGGATTTTGTTAAATGATCACCAATTGTTAGTGCTGGAAGGTCAAGATTTGCTTTTCAGGTGGCAAGCCTATATGTGGTACAATAAATTAACAGCTCAAAAAGCCTTTTTCCAGCAGTGTGGGGAGATTCCTTCAGTCTGGGTTTGGCTCTGCCTACAGTTTAACAGGCAGGGTAACTTAACCATTAAAAATTGAACACACACTCTAGGTAGGAGGAGCCAACCCCAACCTTCCCTAGTTCTGTCCTGCCTTGCACAGGCTCAGGTCAGGTTTTTTCTTGTTCTAGCAATTTTGAGAAGAAAAGTGGATCACACTTTGGGGAGGATGGCTGGCCTTGCCCATAGGTCTCCCCTTATCTCCAAACTCTCTTCTGAGGGGGAGGAAGCGTCTCAGGAGTTCTTTGTGCCAGCCAGCCAGCAAGAATAGACCAAGCTCTGGGTTCTCTCAGGAGGTTCCCCGTTGAGCGTAACAAACGCTGTCGAGGTGGTGACGGAGCGCTATGGGGTTCCTGTACTGGGAACGGACCACGCTGTTTCCCCAAGGGGCTCTCTTGGTGGTGCACTCACTTTGGCCACTGTAGCTGCAGCTGGCTTAGTGGTGAGTGATCCATCTCCCATGAACCTCCCCCCCCCCGATCCTGGAAGGAAGGGAGAGTCTGGAAAAGCTTGATACCAGCCAGCAAAATATATATAAACAGCAAATATCTCAGAAGGTGGCCAGCTTTTTATGAGCACACCGGAATGCAAACACAGTCCAGAAAGTCAAAGGCTTACAACAGGCAGCATGGGTCTAAAGCAGCCTGTGAGTCAGTAGGAAACAGGCAGCAGAGTAATCAGGAACAGCCTGACGTCGAGGCACAAGTTCAAAGCAGCAGAGTAATCAGGAACAGTCGGGGGTCAAGGCATGAGTCAAAGCAGCAAGAATCAAGGCAATGAAGTCAGCAGGAAGCTTTCTCCAGGAAGATCAGTTGATCTCTGACAAAGCCTCCATCGCTTCTCACAGCATATATAAAGCAATTAAGGATTTGTCAGGTGTTTCTTAACGATCAGGTTTTTCCCCATAAAGTCTCAGAGATCTCTTTCGAGCTTCCTTTTGAGCTCGCTGCTGGGTATACGAAGGTGGAGGTAAGTCCATCTCTCCTTCTTTGTCTTTATCTAAATCGGCAGGACTCTCTGCCAGAACTGGTGCCAACCCACTAGGGCCAGGCTGTTGCTCTGCTTGAGTCTCCAGGTTGGCAGGGTTCCCTGCTGGCACAGGTGTAGATAAACCTGTGCCAGGGTCCATAGGGCCATTCCCTGCCATGTCCTCCTCCTCCTCTGATTCTATACCCTCATCCAACTCAAGGGGCATGACAGGGAGTTTCCACCGCAGCTGGGCGAGTGGATTGCCCTGATTGCTTGGCACGCTGTGGTGGCTGGTGGTCGAGGTGGGATGTCATGGCCAGCCAGGCTGAGGACTCAGAGGACTCAGGAGACGAGGGGGCTGAGCCAGCTCCAGCAGAGCTGGCTGAGCCAGAACCTAGCCCTGCTATGCCAACTACAACAGAGCCCATGTCTCAGCAGCCTAGACTCTCCCCAGCACAGGGTCCAGGCCTGGGAGACATAGAAGAGCAGGATGAGGAGGTACCTACCTTCAGTCAGAGGAGATCAGAAAGGGCGTGTCTCCGGCGTTCCTGGAGATTAAATGAGAAATGCTCAGCAATCACCAAACAGCTGTGATTAGGAGCTGGGCCAACGTAAACAGCTGTGAGATGCTGAGCTTCTTCGTCAAAGGCTATCTGCGTTCCCTGGTGAAAGCATCTGTCTCTGACTCAGTTGGCTACCGGAACCCTTGCCTCTTGGACTTTGGATTGATTTGGACCTCTTGACCTTGGACTGGATTCACTGATCTACCTGCTGGAACTTTTGACCCTGGACTGGACTCACCAATCTTCTCTCTCTGGACTCCTGAACCTTTGGCTTGCTATTGAACATTGTATTGTGCTTTAGAATAGCTTTGGTGTTACTGTCAAGCCTTGCGTTCTTATCAGCTGCTTGTTTTGGCTGCTTTCCCAGACAGAGGAGGCCTCAGGGGAGGCCAGCTCGGCAATGGTGGGCTTTTCCTGTGCTTCAGACTCTACTGGGGCGGGGCCTATGGCATTTGTGCACTTTCTAGCACTGCCAGCCAATCTCATGTAAGGCCCAGATCTAAACATACTAGCTCAGGCCCTTCTTCCACAGAGCCCTCTATCCAGATTAAGGCATGGCAGTTGCCTCAGGTTTCCAGGGAGCTTTTTCCTTGCAAGAGCAGTAAGAATCTTAAGCACTCAGTAGTTACTTCTTGGGATGAGGAGGACTCAGAGCACTCTGTGGATGCATCAAATATGAGGAAGGTGAGTGGTCCTCAGAGGAGGATTCTATGACCACAGATCATGTGTCTCCCAGGCTGTTTGAGTCCAGCGCATTTCAGGTGCTCTCATGCAAGGTGGAAAAGACCTTGGGCCTTTCCACAAGCCACCAGGGCACTGAGGACCAGGTTCAGTGAGTGGGGCACTGAGGACCAGGTTCTCAAAAAGAAAATTATTATCTGATGTGGTTCCATTTCCGTATGTTTTTAGGGACGTCCTAGAAGGTGAGTGGTTACATCCAGATGCCTCTAGGGCTCTTTCCAACAGTGCCAAATCCTTCTATAATTATCTGACTGACATTATGGAAAAACTCAGACTTCTAGCCATCGATACTCCTGTTGCAAGATTGGTCTCTGGATCACTCTTTCGTCGGGTTGGCAATGACAATCTTAAAAAGTCCCAGATATAAGAGAATTGAGGCCTTTTTATGTAGGTTTCATGAGACTTCTGCCCTTGCCATTTGGGCAGCTGCTACTTCTTCTTTATTTGCCAGATGGGCTAAGGACCTTCTTCCTACCTTGGCTGCTGGGGAGGTCAGGTTATGCCAGAGCATAAATTTGATGGCCAAGGCATCGCTTTCATGGCTGATGCCACCCTGGCTGCCTTACAGTTCTCTTCCCGTTCCTTGGTGGCTAATGTGGCAGCCAGAAGGCAGTTGTGGGTAAAAAATTGGAACACAGATAATAAACCTAAGGCAAACCTTTTTATTTGCTCCTTTATGGGTGGTAAATTGTTCAGGGAGGCCTTGGATGAGCTCCTTGTGGAGACCAAGGATAAGAAAAAAACATTACCCTCTCTACCTAGGAGGGAGGACCTCAAAGCTTTTCACTCTTCCTTTCACTCTTTCCGTGGGTTTAAACCTTCTTACCATAGGAACTTCAGGCCTCCAGAACCAAACAATTTTCTAAGAATCAATCCAACTCCCTTTCAGAATCATCTTCTTCCCCCTCCACCAAGCAGGGGAACAAGTCTAGATTTCCTCTTTGACTGTCTACCCAGTCAGATAGGCAGTCACATGTCTCTTTTTGCTCACATCTTGGAAACCTCATCTTTAGATGCTTGCGTGACAAGGACTATCGGTCAGGGGTATCCCCTTGATTTTCTGGCAAGGCCTCCACCTCTTTTCATCCAATCCCTCCAATCCAAGTCAGATCTCAAGCACAGTCTCATGTTACAGGCAATAGATCATCTGTTAGAGATTCAGGCCATAGAACCAGTACCGCACTCAGGATTTTCAGGGTCCTATTCTCTTCTGCTTCTAGTGCCAAAGAAAAACAAAGACTGAAGGGCCATTTTAAATCGCTGGGGAGTCAATCATTGGGTACCCAGGCAGAAATTTTGCATGAAGACCCTTTGATTGATGTTGGAAAGTCTTCAGGAGAGGGATTTTCTGGCATTGCTGGATTTACAGGAGGCCTACCTCCATACTATGATTCATCCAGCCCACAGGCGATTTCTCAGATTTGCCTATGGGGAAGTCGATTACCAGTATCGGGCTCTTCCATTTGGTCTTTCTGCCTCTCCTAGGGTGTTCACCAAAATCTTCATGGCACTAGTGGCTCGTCTCATACTGCAGGGGATTCATCTTCATCCTTATTTAGATGACATTCTGATTCATGCATCGTCCCTATCCAAAGCCGCTCAGGATGTGGAATTCACCATTCAGACCTTGGAAGCCCACGGTTTTGTTGTAAACAGGAACAAGAGCCACCTGCAGCCTGTTCAACGTCTCTTGCATTTGGGAAATATTTTGGTCACGGTCCTGTACAAGGTCTTTCTCCCAATGTACAGAAGGGCCAAGTTACACGTTCTGGTTCAATCAATCTTGGGTCAAGAGCGGTCTCTTCTTATGACTGTAGCCAGATTACTTGTATTGATGGTGGCCTGCACAGACTATGTGCCGTGGGCTCATTTTCATCTCAGGGAGTTATAATGGTGTCTTCTGCCATTTCAGGCTCAGATTGCACAGAAGACTCGGATGCTGGTAGAACTGTCAGTGAAAGAGAAACATTATCTAGGTTGGTGGTTGACGGAGGTGCTTCAGGAAGGCATCCCAATAAGGGAACCCAGGCGGTTGCTTGTGACCACTGTTGCCTCTTTCACAGGTTGGGGGGTGCATTGTGAAGGCAAGATATCCCAGGGTGTGTGGACTCTGCTAGGGAGAAGACGCACCATCAGTTTTCTGGAATTTTGGGTGGTGCGGTTTGCATTCTTCAGGTTCCAGCCCATCATAAGGAACAGGCATGTGTTAGTCCAGATGGACAACATCTCCACCAGAGCCCACATCAACAGACAGGGAGGACTTGTTCTTGGGTCCTGATGAATGAGACCACTCTGTTGTTTCTGTGGTCCGAGCATCATCATCTTTCTCTCAGAAGAAAATCTGGCTACCAGTCTTGAAAAACACTAAAATCAAAACTCAACACATGCAAATGAACTCCACCTACGGACAGGGTGATTTCTAGCAGACAATGGGCCATTAGCCAAACAGATACTAATCCTCCTTGCGTATCTCCACCCAGAAACTAGCCATTCAAATACACAAATTTACATATCCCCTCAAACAGGGGTTCACCATATATAAACCCACACAGACTCCTACCCAACCATTCTCTGAAGACGCCAGCCACAGATGCAAGTGAAACGTCAGAAATAAACTCTTCCAGAACATGGCCTCACAGCCTGGAAAAAACCCACAGAAAACCTATGGATGCCAGCCATGAAAGCCTTCAACTTCACATTGTTTCCTCATTGTTGGAGAAGTGTTGTAACTGTCAAGATTTGTTATGTCTGTCTTAATGTTAGCGGTGGGAGTGGGTGGGGGAGGAAATGTATATGTGTATATGTCATTGTTTAAATGTATTTGTTATTTTATAATACATATTTCAATCACACTGAGAACAAGGTATGCAGAAAAGCTTGGTACTCCAGTTTTGTAAATATAAAATCCAGATATAAAGTCAGAATTTTCTCTATCCTGACATTAATAACCCAAAGAGTCTCTCAGCCTGAGACATTCCTGCTGTTTGCTGGGTAGGTAAGCAGATAAAATGGGGAAAGCTTAATCTCATAGTTTAGCTAAAAAAGAAGTTTCCTCTTAGTCTGACACAGTACATTTGGAATGTGCATTTTGTGACAATTATTTGAGAAAAGCCATTCACACCATCCGCACTTCATAGTCTCTTGGCTGTGTTGTCTATGATCACTGATCAAATGAGCACTTACTAAATTGTGTGAGTCATTAAATCCTTATTAGCAGCTTAAACATAGACTCTTAGTCATAATACCATGTTTAGCTCTGCTGGGCCAATTTTTCTGCTTAAGAAGCTCTGACCAATTAAATGTTTGTTACTGATTTCTGTAAAGACCCCCACTACAAGCACTATGAAGGAGATGTATGCAATCCAGAGAATATAATGCACTGTTAAGTCTTATTCTTATTGAAATACTGTAAATAAGAAATGAGCTTTTAACATTGTGCTTAGATCATACTGATTTCAGTGGAAATTACTGTTATTTGTTTATTTAATACTCTACCTTTCTGGGACCTATAGTAGCTCACAATGTGTAATTGGTCTTGGTTAGAAGTCAGCCTGATGACATAATTTTGATTCTGTGTCCTCCTTTCCCTTAGTATACTGCAGGTGTAATAACGCTAAAGAGATAGTAATGCCAAGACTGAGAGAAAACAAAATCATCAGCAATTAGTTGTGCTATATTAACATTGCTGTTTTAAGATAGTAGAGATGGGTTAGCACAGGACTGCAGGCCAAATGTTTGGGCTTTATGGATGTATCAGGAAGGAGGAAAATAGGTAAGTCTTGAGCGTGTATGTTAGACAGCCTTCTGTAGAAAAAGAATGTATAAATTGCAAAATGAATGTGTAGACTGCAAGAGGGCAGGGATAGCTCAACTACAACTCTGTAGGCTGTGGGGATGCTAGAATCCCCAGACCTGTCCTGTCCTGAGGGTTGCCTTTCTCTGTTTGGAATGTCAGTAGCCATGAATAAATAATTTGGTTCTCATAGATTTTTATTACTTCTCCAGAACTTTTCAGTTTAATTGGCAATGTGTAATCAAATATGTGTAATCAAAAACATTTTGCTTGTCTTGGGTGATTATCACCGCCAGAGTTGTTCTTTCAATCTGTGTATTTGAAGTTGTTTCCTCTGTTTTAAAGTAGTGCCAGAATCCTAGAAGGAGGTGGTGATACAATCTAGTACCTGGGGGAAATGTCTAAAACTGAGTGAGCTTAATAACTATTGTTAATAAAAAGAATTATATATAACTATTGCCAATGATTTAACCTGCATTTTTTTGCAGTAAAGTGTTTGACTGTATCATTGCATAGGTTTTTCATGGTTTTTTCCCGGCTGATTTCCCCCAGAACATGGCCTAACAGCCTGGAAAAAAACCACGAAAAACCTATGGATGCCAGCCACGAAAGCCTTCAACTTCACATTGTATTGGTGCAGTTCATTTTAAGGTGGTTGTGAATGAAAATTTTAGATCCTTCAGATTTTTTAGACCATGGTGAGAGGTCCAGGAGAATCCAGATAATTGCACTCTTTTCATCTAACAAGACAGTTTTCTTTTCAAAGTCAAGCCTAACATCCGACTGGAAAGTATACTAGTTGCACTTATGAATGATACTCACAAAGGTACAGATGAAATAAGTACAATCCTCAACAGCTTTCACTACTGTTGACCATGGTGTCCTTCTGGGATAGCTGGAACAGAATTAGGAACATTGTTTCACAAGGGTTTTGGTCATTCTGAAAGATTAATCTCAGAAAACTGTGCTGGTAGACAGCTATTCTGTTTGGTGGCCTTTTGTCTTCAGCATGTCAGAGATTTGCATGTTGCCTCCCATGCTTTTCAACATTTACACAAAACCAGTGGGCGAGATAATAGGAAGATTTGTTTGGGCTGAAGTGTCATTGGCATACTAATAAAATATACCTCTACTTCTAATTTTAATTTTGCGATCCCAGAAAAGGTAGTGAGGTGACCACCAAGTGAAACTTGATCTAGATAATTTAAAGGTATTGCTTGTAAAAGGCTTTGTCCAACTGAGTGAGAACCAGAGCCAGCACAAACATTTCATTTGCTTGGAGTAGGAAGTGATCTGTTACCCCATATCAAATGGGGGTGGTTTCACTAAACAGCTGGCCTGCATAATAGCACAGCCAGCCAGTTCCCCCTGACTCTGCCAGGAGAGGGGGAGGAGGCAATAGCAATGGCAGTGACAGCACCAACTGTGCACTATCCTCACCATGGGAGAAAGAGGAAAGGAACATGACATCAACAGTGGCAGTGGCTCTAGAGTGCCTGCATGTTGCCAAAGAGATGGAATGGGGCATGGCAGCTATTTTTTGAAAGCCACAGCACAGATCATTTCCTCAGTCTGCTTTCTTACAGTGTCTTTGGCCCCTGAGAACAAAACATTTGAAAATGCTGTCTTGTACCTCTCCCTCCACTTTCAATGGCATGCAGGGGATGCTAGACCCACTGCTACCACCACCCTCTTCCCTTCATCCTCCTTGCATGGTGGGGAAGGATCTGAGTTGCCACTACTAGCCTCCTCTTCCTCTGATGAAGAAAGGAGTTTCTGGACAGCTTTGGAGAAGATGTTCCAAAGAGCAGAACAGGTGCTCTTTGGGTGACAGTGGCAGCAGGGTCAGGGGAGTGGCATATTCTCTATTCCCTGTGCTCTGTCACCTAAGGCAAATGCCTCATTAGGCATCATGACAGAGCTGACTGTTTCCCATCATTTTTGGATTAATGTACTTTCCACTGTGTCCCTCCTGGGAGCCTAGAAATTTTGGGAGTAGTAGTCAAAATAAATAATTTATATAAAGCAACGTCTGGCAGAGTGTAATATGGATACATCAAAATTATTTTTTTCTCTAGCAAAAGAGCTTGAGCCACCCTTGACTGGCTGCATGCATCTGTTCTGCTCTTTTGAAAGGTTAAAGGTAGTCATGATTAATGTTGTGATTTGCCAAAAATAAATGCAGAGAAAAGGTGATTACAAGTTATAAACACAATACAAACAACATTCAAACAACAAAAAACACATCATTGCAAGACAGATGTATACTGTAACAACTGTTGAAGGGTAAGGGAAAGGGACAATAAAAGATCAATGTGCAACTAAATCCGTTTCTCCAGCTGTGGCCATGAGCATCAGGGGAACAATGAATGTCTGCACTGTCACAATTTGCCCAACAAATAAAAGTGAACCATATTTCCAGTGGGTCTGAGATGGAGTCATTTTCAGAATGGGGCAAGGCTGAAGTATTACAGTACACATTTCCCCTTACTGCTCCAGTGTGAATTCCTTACTGCCTTTCTCCCTTTTGGCAAAAGTAAAGCCTGCCATTCAGTTTTGATGATTTTAGCATCTTTGTTGCAACTGAAAGTTTTCACAAATGTACCTTTACTTTAAACTGAAACCTGTACTGAGGTGGCTTAAATTGTGTGCCGTACGTTTAATATTAAACATTTTCTCATAATTCATTGCAAATTGGGTCAGAACAGGAGCTTGCATCTTGATTTCTTTATCTCTAGTTGTTTTAATAGCATGTTGGAAAAAGCAGTGCATCCTCCTGCTCTTTGGCTTGTTTTACTGATGAGTTTTAGTTCATTTGTGGATAGAATTTTTTACACATTACCTTTGAGACTAGCATTATGTTGTTTGTAAGCCTCCTGAATGCTCCACACAATGGCAGACTCTGCCAGGGAAATAATCTTCCTGTAAGTTATATCCCCACCTACTGGGCACAGTTGACTGATGCATTTAAAGATCCTGGTGATGGCTGCTGCAATATTTCATAACATGCAAGAGCCAAGAGTTAGGAATTGTGTGTGTGTGTGTGTTGTGATTGGCAGTTTCCTAGAATTATTTTGGGTTGTTTTGGGGTGTCTGCATGTGTGTTTTAGTGGCAGTAAGAAACTAAGTACCTGCTTTTTTCTGGAAAAGGTAACACTTTGGTTTGCTTCCCTTCAGGGCCTTTTTCATGTTAACTAAAGCAAGAACAGCAGCAAAACGTCCAGAACATGACATCAGCCACTGATTTTGATCATTTGGAGATTCAGCAGCAGTACAGCCGGATCAACGCTCGCTGGGATGCCTCTGACGATGAGCTGGACAATGACAACAGTTCCGCCAGGCTGTTTGAGAGATCCCGGATCAAAGCTCTGGCAGGTACACACTACCTACATTGGAGAGATGTTTCTTTTTGTGTTCATTCCTAACTTTTCTTTCTTCATTGGAATGCCAGCCCATTCAGATGGGACCCATTCTTTGCTGCTATTAATTTGGTGATTTTTTTAAAACTTAAATTTAAGAGTTCCATTGCCTTAAAGCAAGTCTTGAACAACATGTGGCTCACCAAGCCAAACACAGCCCACTAGCCTCATATTGTAGCTGTTTAGTTACTTGACAACCCCCTGTATTAAAAGTCCCAGGCAGGAAAGAAAAACAAGATCTTTATCAAGATTCTGATGTAGGTTTTAGGAGCCTGGTAGGGTGCATTTGGATTGACGAGTCATATTATACAGGCCTGCCTTAAGGGCTAAGTTTATTATTTTAGGTGTTGGTTATCTGACCCTTAATCATTCATCACAGTAGTGTAGTGTCTCAGTGTCTTAAAAAATTCAGGGTAGCACTATAAATCATTACTGAGGTAACACATTGCTTGTTATGGTCATTTGTCCCTCTTTTCTCCTGAGAGGAGGGGTGTGTGTCTGGAGAATTGCACATAAATTAGCAGTCATACCAATCTACTATTGGTATGCCAATCTACTATTTTTCCTTTGCTGGGAAACATAGGAGAGCACTATAATAGGTTCTAGATTTTGTGCAGATACACACATGTGCATGTGAAAGGAGAAGAGAATACCTCTTTCTGGTTTCTGTGGGGCCAACTATAATTGAATATTACATATAATTGCATATACAGTTGTCCCTTCACATTCACTGGGGTTTGGTTCCAGGACCCCCCGTGAATACCCAAATCAGTGAATACTCAAGTCCCATTATATGCAATGGCAGAGCAAAATGGTGTCCCTTATATAAGATGGCAAAATCAAGGTTTGCTATTAGGATTGTTATTTTTTTAAGAATATTTTTCAAGCCGTGAATACTCAAATCCGTGAATGTCAAATCCGTGAATGTGGAGGGACAACTGTAATTGAATGTTGCAAACACAATTGCTCTTTAACTCTCTCTCTCTCCATATATATACATACACATAGAATCATAGAATTGAAGAGACACATCTGTACATACATACAGTAAAACAAATTATATATTAAATTTGACACATATGTGCTGTCCCAAAAGTTTCATGCATCCAGTGAAGTGCCAATGCAGGACCTATTCCTTAGCTCTGACAACGGCAGCTCCTCTCCAACTCCAGCTCCAGCTCCTCTCCAGCAACTGCAGCTCCTCTCCAGCTCTCTCTCTCTCTCTTTCTGAACTCAGCCAGCAAGTACAACTCCTTCCTTAGGGTTTTTCCACCCACTAGGCCAAACCAATACTCATAGGAGTTACATAAGAATGCAGAAGCCATTATTGTACTGTATATGTTGTCTTGGCCAGAGGTCAGCTGAAACTGCTCCAAATCCAAACTCCCAGCAGCCTAGAGCTGCTGGAAATTACTTAGGACTACCCTTACTGTGGTCTAACTTTGTGCTGCCTTTGTGTCTGTGTCCTGGAATGGAGGAGACTTGAACGTTTAGTAATTTGTCTCCCCCTCCCTTCTCCACTCCTTTTGGGCTCCTGTTGACAGATCCTAGCCAGTAGAGCAGTTCTGCCAGCAGATTGCTCTGTTGGCACAACTCTGAGATCAGTTGATAAAAAGGTCATTTCTGTCATCATAAAACACTTGGGAGTAATTCTAACCACTCAGAGCTTTGTTAACATTACACTGTTACTTGTTTACTACACAGCATTCTATTGGCCACTTAAAGTATCTGTGAAGTATTAAAATACAGTCATAAAACCATGAAATAGGAGCTTTAAGCAGAATTTTAAAGAATAAAATATTTAAGAAATCTGAGAAGGACCTTTAAAGCCAATGAAACTAGAAAGGTACTTGCCTAATATGAGAGCTGCCATAAAGTCACTGCCAGGCAAGACTCTGGGGAGAACATTCCACTATAGGGGTACTATCACTATATACCCCTATATAGTGAAAAGGCCTCCTTTTAGTAGCTGCTCCATGAGGCCACACAGAAAAAGGGTCTCCAAAGATTATCATAATTGGGGGGGGGGCAGGAGCTGGAGAAAGTAATCCTTCAGGTATTGTTGTACCAGGAGGTTTGAAGCTTAAAAGCAGTGCTTTGAATTCCCAAACAAACCAGAAGCCAACGTAAATGACCAAAAAGGTGGTGTAATATGTTCAAAAATCAGTTAACAGTTTAGCAGTCCTATTATGGGCTGATTTAAGTTTTTTTCTTCATTTTTCTATGTAACTTGTACATAAGAGTTGTTCTGTGCTTGTACCGAGCTGGTTGGAACCTTTCAGATCTGAGCATAGCATTTTTGGTAAAAACCCACCCACCCAGTACCCATGTCTAGGTGGGAGTCCTGCTGATTCCTTTTTGTTCAGTGGAGCTACAATTGATTTGGATTCTCTGAATTCTCATGCCTCTGAGCAAGTCTTGAGCTTAAGTCATATTCCTTATCTTCTCAAATCCCTTCTTCCCTCTTTCCCTCTTTTTCTTTCATCTTATCAGTCCACTTTGTTCTTTTTGTCATCCATCTCTCCTTGCTATCATTATTTGTCTAATCTGTCATGTTTCCATCATCCTCCACTAGCCGTGGTTTATGGCCTCCAAAGAATACTTAAAGAAGTGCATCATCTGTGCATGTAAAATGACAGGTAATTCCTGACATATTTTCTTGGGTAAGATACAATAATTTGCAAACACTGCACAAGCTTTATGAGTTTGAAACTCCATAATCAGGCAGCCAGAATGAGATTCTTCACCTTTGAAGATGCCACGAGAACCTCTGCTCTTGAGGAAAAGCAGTCAAGAGCAAAACAGATATCTGGTTTAGTGCCCCCCATCTATGGCCCTTCTTTGTCCAAATTTTGAAGCTACCATGGATCCTGAGCTCCTGTCTTCCACTCGTTGTACTACTTGAACTCCACTTTTTCTGTCAGGTCACAATCCATCTTACTACTGTCTGCATTGATACTGTCAGACAGAACATGAGATGCCTCTCTGACTCAGGGCTAACCCATCTCTTCCTTAAAAAAGAAAGCTTGCCTGAACTGTGACTTGAATAAAAAGAAAGAGAAGAGGCAGATGAAAAGAAGCAGGATAAGGAAAAACTAACTAAAGTCCACATAAAGAGAGAATAACTGAAGTTTGCCTCACACCATGCTAATGACTCTTCAACCCATGAATGCTATGATATTAACACAAACACAATTCGTTGCATTAGTGTTTTAGACACCAACAGTAATTCTGATCTGGTTCTACTAGATGCTGTCATATTCTTTTCCCCCTCTTTCTGGTCTCCATCTCCAGTATTACAGAGGACTCACCTATAGGTAAAGCTGAAGTTCTATAGTTATTTGGCCTATAGGAGAGTTACCTCTCCAGGATAATGACTTCCAAATCGTGGCTTCATATTCTGAGAGTATGATCATGATTAAGCCTCTCCTAGATGGGATTGGTCAGTATTCCTGCGCCTATGCAGTACACCTCAGAACCTTCTAGAATAGTTATGTAAGGCTTTTTGGCGGTAGCTCTGCCCACCCTGACGGTCCCTCTCAGGCGTTCCTGCTCATTTACCTCAGTTCCAAAGTACGCCGCAATTAGCAGCATCAGCAAGATTACATTTAGAGCAGGACAGTGAGGGGAGGATGGGTGGGTCTGTGTGATTTCACAGATGACCACTCGAAGAACTACAGTTACAGGTAAGCAACTTGTCCTTCTTCTTTGTGGTCTCTGTGAATCACACAGTTGGGAGACTAGCAAGCTTTCTCATAGGTGGAGGGAATGTCATGCTCCACAGAGAAAGGATGAGGATACATGGTGACAGTGAAACATAGAAAACATGTATTAATACAGTCACTTATTACTGTAAAGTAGACAAGAGAACAGCTCTCCCAAAAGCAGCAGCATCTCTAAACCTGTTATCAAGTCTGTAATGGGAGATAAAAGTCAGTGGAGTAGACCATGTAGCTGCCTTGCAAATGCCCTCCAAAGGAACACCAGTGAAAAAGGCAACAGATGCAGCTACTACTCTTGTGGTATGGGCTCGAATTCTAGAGGGAAGAGGCTTTCCAGCCAATTTGTAGGCTAAAGTAATGGCAGAGACAATCCATTTGGACAGGCACTGAGGGGACACAGAAGCACCACGGTTAGAAGCCAAGTAGCAGTCGAAGAGGCGATTCATCTTTCAGAATGGG
Organism: Gambelia wislizenii; assembly: GCA_030847615.1. NCBI lineage: Eukaryota > Metazoa > Chordata > Lepidosauria > Squamata > Crotaphytidae > Gambelia > Gambelia wislizenii. The sequence continues at coordinate 336,944,495 of JAUMIR010000001.1, read as the reverse complement.
GCAGTTCATTGAACATAGAAGGCAAGAGCCTGATGAACATCCAGGGAATGGAGCACCTGCTCAAATTCGTCCGTCGGATTCTGCATTGGGACAGACAACACAACGGATTGATTGAGATGGAAGCTGGAGACAACCTTAGGCAGCAACGACATGTCCGGTTTGAGCACAACCTTGTGCTTGTGAAACACCAGGTAAGGTGGATCAGAGTGTAAGGCACAGAATTCACCAGCACGTCAAGCAGATGTCACTGCCACAAGGAAGGCTGTCTTCCAGGACAGGAGATGGAGATCCGATGTGGCCATGGGTTTGAACTGACATTTTGAAAGCTGCAAGAGAACGAATTCCAAGCTCAAAGCTGGGGTAGGTTCAACAACAGGAGGATAGAGATTAATGTAACCCTTCAGGAACTTTTTGTCAACAGGGTCCTGAAAGAGGGAGGGTCTAACCATCTCCTGGAACTCAACAGAGATCGCGGCAAGGTAACACTTTAGAGGTGAAAAGAACAGTCCCGAATCAGATAGGTGTGACAAAAACTGCAAAATGTTTAGAATAGAGGAGGAGGCAGTGAGACCCCACTCCGACAAGTATGCCACAAAACTTTTCCACTTGTACAGGTAGGAACAATGAGTGGAGGGTAGAAGAGAAGCAACGATCACCATCTGAACCTCCAGAGGCAGCGGAGCTAAAAAGGCAATCAAATTCAAAGTTGGATTCAAGGACAGATTCATGGAAGGATTCTCCAAGCCGGGAGCTGCAGGGTGGCTAGATCTGGATGTCGAACCTGGCCTTCCTGGACCAGCAAGAGGTTGGGATGGAGTGGTAGATGGAGGCATCATCATCTCGTCAAGCGGAGCAGAGGCCTGAACCACGGCTGCCAGGGCCACCACGGGGTGATCAGGATTACATCTGATTTATCCCGACACAATTTGGCGACCACCCATGTCAACAGGGGGAACAGGTACAGCAGGGTTCCACTCCAGTGGAACAAGAAAGTGGCCCCTCTGGAACCCTGTGCACTGGACCTCATGCAGTACTGGGGGCACTGTCTGTTGGCTGCAGAGGCAAAGAGGTTGACTTTCAGAGTCCCCCAGCAACAGAAGAGGGACAGGACCATGGAACGGTGCAGTCTCCACTTGTGAACGGTTGAACTGGAATGGCTCAGTCCATCTGCAAAAGTATTCTCCTCCCCAGGAAGGTGTATGGAGCGGAGAAGGATACTCCTCCATATGCACCAGTTCCAAGTCTCAGTCATGGTTGAAAGTAAAGTGGAGGACTGAGCCCTGCCTTGCTTGTTGATACAGTACATGACAGATGTGTTGTCTCTCACAAGGAGGATGGTCTTGCTAGTCACCAGGGATTAGAAGGAACTCAGTGCCTTCTGAATGGCCAAGAGTTCCAGCAGGTTGATGTGCAAACATTGTTCCTCCACTGACCAGGTGTCCTGGATGACAAACTGGCCAAGATGCACCCCCCCCATCCCAGCAGAGAAGCATCTGTCGTGAGAGTGACTTGAGGCTGAGGGGATTCAAAAGGTCTCCCTTTGCATGTACTCGCTTCCAGTTTAGAACATCTCAAAGCATATGTCACCCTGCTAAGGACTACATGTTTCCTCTGTGAGATTACTTCCCTGAATCTGTCACTCTAGGGCCTTGACACATAGATCTTCTAGTCATAATGCTATCCCTGGATGGACCTGTTAATTCACCCACAGCCTTAGTACCCTCACTACATATGGAATCAATCTCCACACCATTGGGATCAACTACTGGTCTGTTATCCGTTGCTGTTGCTGCTGCTGCTGTTGTTGTTGTTGTTGTTGTTGTTGTTGTGTGCCTTAAAAGAAAATTCTTGAAACTCACATGGCTTCTTTGTGCATCCTGATTTTTCCACAAAAAAAACCCCATGAGGCTTTCTGGAAACAGTGGTCATGTCTACACTGGGGGCAAAAATCCAGATGGAATTTGGACTTCCCTGGCATGGAGCTGCCTTGGATTCACCTGTTAGCACCACACCTACTTGGTTTATGGTGAAGTGACATTGTATCAATGTCCACATATGTTCCCTGGCCAAAGCCTGAATCTGCACTGCTTCATTGCTGCTTGTTCCCATCTCCTCGAGTCCACTGCCTTCCCAGCCAAGCACCTGCCCGGAAGAGCCCTGCTGGTGCATAGTTGCTTGCTCTGAGGTCAGAACAAGGCACCCACCCATGCAATCAACAGTGAGAGAATAGCCCAATTGACAAGCTGGAGCGTGTCCAGAGGAAGGTGACCAAAATGGTGGGAGGTCTGGAAGCCATGCACTATGAGGAGCAGCTTAGGGAGCTGGGCATGTTTAGTCTGGAGAATAGAAGGTTGAGAAGGGGACATGATAGCCATGTTTAAATATTTGAAGGAATGTCATAGTGAGGATGGAGCAGGCTTGTTTTCTGCTGCTCCAGAGACTAGGACATGGAGCAATGGGTTGAAACTACAGGAAAAGAGATTCCACCTAAACATTAGGAAGAACTTCCTGACAGTAAGAGCTGTTTGGAAGTGGAATGCATTGCCTCGTAGTGTGGTGGAGTCTCCTTCTTTGGAGGTTTTAAAACAGAGGCTGAATGGCCATCTGTTGGGAATGCTTTGATTGTGTATTCCTGCATGGCAGGGGGTTGGACAGAATGGCCCTTGAGGTCTCTTCCAACTCTATGATTCTATGAAAAGAAATTCCATCTAAATATTAAGAACTTCATGATGGTAAAAGCTGTGCGACAGTGGAACACACTGCTTGCAAGTGTGGCTCCTTCTTTGGAAGTTTTTAAACAGGCTGGATGGTCATCTGTTGGGTCTGCTTTGATTGTGTGTTCCTTCATGGAAGAGGGTTGGATTAGGTGGCCCTTGTGATCTCTTCCAACTCTACGGCTTCTATGATTCTTTGACCCCCCTCACCATTGATTTCATGGCTGGGCCCCTTGTTTTGATCTTAGAGCAAGCAACTGCATGCCAGCTGGGCTCTGCCAGTGAGGTGCTTGGCTGGGAAGATAGTGGCAGCCCTGGAGAGAAGGGGGTACCCCTTCTCTAAACGACCCCAGTAACTTTCACTGAACATCTAACCAAAAATGGTGACGCTTGCCATCCAAAAATCTGATGCCACGGCAATCCAGATGGCCACATGTACAAAAGCCCAGTAAAGCCTGTTTGTTTTTTCTTGGAAATGTGGAGCAAGAGATGAGTTTTTAAAAAATGCATTAAAGGCTAGAAGAAGTGCTTTCTCTGTGAAAAGAGCCTTATGTCATGTGTTCCTATAGCACCAGATTCAAGGTGGGTACAGATTTTTTTTTTCCTTGTGTAGATGAGCTCAGTGTTCTGTACCAAAAGTTCTTCTTTTTTAGCAGTCTCCAGTTCTCCTTTGTATTAGAACCTATCAGTTTGACTAAATAGCTCTGTAAGCCTTGAGGAATCTGGAGCCTATCCAGTAAGTGATCAGGTTGGGAGTTCATCTACTGCAGCTGGAAGGAGAGGGCACTAATGAAATGTACTTTCTCCCTGCAGGGAAAATACAGTTGTCCCTTCATGTTTTCTGGGGCTTGGTTCCAGGCCCTCCCCCCACCCCCGTGGATACCAAAATCCGTGAATACTCAAGTCCCATTATATGCAGTGGCATAGCAAAATGGTGTCCCTTGTATAAGATGGCAAATTCAAGATTTGCTTTTTGGATTATTATGTTTTTTAATAATATTTTCAAGCCATGAATACTTAAATCCGTGGATATGGAGGGACAACTGTATATAATAACCAGGCAGAGTAATTTCCTAGCATAACTTTGGAAATATATCAGGGGAAATGGGAGGGGGAGTGCTCTCTTGGATGATTCTGGGGGGAAATGAAAGGATGAGAGAATAAGCAATAGCAGTTAATTCATGATTATATTTACAGGTGTTTCTTAACTGCTGTCCTTCAGTGCTGTGCAGCATTGTTTGTTGCTTTCCCCCCTTGTGATTTGGTTAAGATATTTAAATGGGCAATAAAAAACGCCATAGAACAAGCCCAGGGACAAGCAAGCACAACAAGGCCTCCAAACAGCTCAAGATTGACGATTTATTTGCTAGTGAGGAAACTGTGAGTATTCCAAACTTAAACTCAGAGTTTACAATTCCAACTGCTAACAGTTTCTCTGCTTTGGATAAAGAAAATGAGTCTCTATCTGAGCCTTTAGAAATTTCTGGCAGTGATTTGGCTGCTTATCGGGAAAGAGTGTCCTTGGAGCTAAATGAGTCTGTATGGGAGAAATTGCCTGATAACTGAGAAGAAACAACTTACTGAACAACATTCATACCCCCCTGACTTTGTGACAAAACAGTGCCTTCTCACATTGTTATTTCAATTTATGAACGTTTACAAAAAATTGTTAATCAACTTGAGCTCCTTAAACTTTCCTTTGAAACTTCTATGCAGAAGCAAACAGCTTTAAAAGAGAGCATGGATTATTCTAATAGTGAAACATTTAGAAACGAGGGGAAATTGGTGAACAAAATATTCACCATAAATGATCCCAGGGGCAGTTCACTAGCAATCCAAAGGAGCCAGGAAAAAGAAACTGCAACAGAATTTTACAAGCAAACCAAGTCATGCTGCAAATTGCTTATAATAGAATAAACAATGGTAGATGGAGGTCATATAGAGCCATCAGATCTTCTTTGGGCCAACTTTTACAGATACACCCTCAAAATATTGATATACTTGCTGTAGAATGGCTTCCCAGTATATTGGCACATAAGCGAATTTTGTTAACATTTGAACAACCTACAGTCCCTCTTATGTTGATGAAAATGTAGCTTTTTCTGTCTAGCTTTCAAATAACACCAGTACTTTCGAGACTTAACTACAACTCCTTTAATTATTTATAAGCACAGCAGTGGAGTGTCTATAGAGGAAACGAATACCTGCTTGTTAATTTCCAAAGGAGCTTCTAGCAAGACCAAACAGAAGCCTAGTCCAGCCAAAATTTCTAGGACTATAGCAGAGAAGCAGTTTACAGGTTTGAGTGACTTAATAATCAATGAAGAACAAAAAGACATTGCCTCTAGATTGGACAATCTTAAGAACCTGCTGTTTACTACCAAGGACTTGGCCAAACCATTGCTGAATTTAGTATCCACTGATGAGGTTCCTCAGGCTGAGAGGGTTCTGGATTGGGGCTCTATTGATGCTTTATTAATAATGAATGAAGAGGACTTCATAACTACAATTCCAGCACAACCCTTGGAGCCTAAGAGGGTTAACAACATACCTCCTCTGCATGAGTTGTCTCCCAGTCAAAAAACCCCAGCTCAAATAGAACCCTTGGATACCTGCGATGATATGGACTTGACTACACCAGCTTGACAATTAAGTTTACTATGTTGGAATATCATGGGGTGGGGAAATAAGTTCCATGATGCAGATTTTGCAATCTATCTTCAAAACCTTAAAATTCTTTGTTTGCAAGAGACATGGGCCCTTGAAACTAACTTGCCATCTCTTCATGGATTTCAATCATTTTCTGTTCCAGCTGTTAAAACTTGCACTAGAGGCCGTGGCAGTGGTGGCCTTACTACATTTATCTCAGTTGACTTGCAAGCTGAGATTCAACCAATAACTAGTGCTTTTTCGCAATGTATACAGGTCCTTTCCATTAAGAGCAGGCATTTTGGTTCTGTAATTTGTATAAATGTCTATTTTCCACCCAACTTAGCAAAGAATGTAGGCCCTAATAGCATCTGGAATAGTTTATCTGAAACGCTGACCCTCCTGGAGAGTCAATATCCCTCCACAAGGCTCCTATTATGTGGAGACTTTAATGCTAGAATTGGAGATGGTTTCAAACATGTGGAGAGTACTAACTTCGGGCAAGTCTCTCATGCTACACCTGTTGCTAGGGTCTCCCAAGATATAATCATAAACAAGCCAGGTCTGAAGTTTATAGAAGTCCTCTCCTTACACCATTTGCAATGCCTTAATGGAACCCATCATGACATAACATTGGGTACTTACACCTATGTCACCAAGAGGGCAGCAAGCACAATAGGTTATATTGCAGTTTCTGCTACTCTGGTACCTGATATTTTTAGATTTGAAGTGAACAATCGAGTTGAAAGTGATCATTTCCCTCTCTCATTTAATTTTGAGATGCTTCACCCCCCATGTCCTTCCCAAAATTTAAATGGAATTCATATCGGAGAACAGACAATACGGTGGTCAATCGCCAAACCAGTAGCACAACTGCTTTATGGATCCCAGTTGGGACCCTTCCCCAACCCTGCTCCATTAGAACTTGTCCAATCCAAATTTTTAAGATCAGCTTTCCAAACTCCAAAATGTGTCTCTACCGCAGCTCTGAGACTAGAGTCAGGATTTATGAAAGTGGAGGCCAGAATGTGGGTGACCATACTCAGCTACTGGCTCAGACTATCCCTCTTTCCCACTGGCCTTGCTCCACTAACCTTAAGTGATGATTTCCAATCCAGCTGGAAACAGACAGTGATGACTAAAATTTCAATGCTGGGCCTTTCTCCAGATCTTCTGCTTAGCCTGGGATATGATAGGGTGAAAGCTACTATCAAACAACGGGTAGCAGATATAGAGCGACAACTGAATCTAGCCAGTACTCCAACCTTCATTGTTAGTGACTCCAATAGATATCTGGCCTCTCCTTTGGCATACTTAGCAACACTTGAAATACCTAAACATCGAAGGGCCTTTACTCTTGCACGGTGTCGTGCCCTCCCTTCAGCTGTCCTTGAAGGCCGATACAAGAAGATCCCCTTCTCAGACAGACTGTGCCCCTGCAACTCGGGCCAAATAGAAACAACAGAGGATATATTACTCCAGTGCTCATGCTACAGGGACATACGTCTCAGCCTAATTTCACCCCTGTTGCATAAATATCAAGGACACACTGGACAATTCTACATAAACTTGTTGCTTTCAGACACCAACCCAGGAACAACTTATAATGTTGCCAGATTCTGCGCACCTGCGGTTAAAATTTGACAGACAATGTCCTCAGCAGTAGAATAGTATCAACCTAGTCTTGTTATACTGGAGCTAACATTTTAAATACTGCTTTTAGCCTGTTTTTATCCTGTATTTTTACCTTTATTCTGTATCCCCTTTTTACCTGTGCTGGTCTATGACCGTAATAAAGATTCTATTCTATTCTATTCTATTCGATATTCGGTGGTCAATCAACCTGGACACCTCCATTCTTCACATATTTGAGAGTACTACTTTTAAAGCCCTCCATCAAGCCATTTTAAACTTTAATTTAGATATCTTACATGCTTATCAAACCATTATTCAAAAGCTTAGACCCAAGCTGGTGTGTAACAAACAATTTAATCCCTACAAGGTATGGTTTGATTTTGAATGTAGAAGTGCTAGAAAAGCATTGATGGATTGCTCTCGACAGGCACTTAGAAATAATGATGTTTCTCCTGATATTTTAGCTTCTATGAGGTCATCTTATAAGGCACTTTTAAAACAAAAAAAAAAGGACACATACGTTAGAACACAATGGAAACAATTAACTTTAGCTGTGACAGATAAGAATGAGAAGCAGTTTTGGGACATCATTGCTTCTGGTATGAATATGGTCAGACCGGTAATCGTTGGGCATATTACATCGCAGCAATGGTACAGCCATTTTAGTAAACTCTATGGAGCTATACATGCAGAGAATCATTCCTCTATTGTCTCCAAAACTACTTGTTTGCCATATTGGTCTCCCGTGTCAGTGTCTGAGATAAAAAAGTTGATTGTAGCTCTTGCATTGAGTAAGGCCCCAGGAGAAAATATGATGCCTCCAGAAATATTTAAATACTTTGCTGAGTGGTGGGCCCCAATATTAGCTAAAGTGTTTACCCAAATCAACAATACAGGTATAACTCCAGTGGGCTGGAAACAGAGTGTAGTTTTTCCTATTTATAAGAAGGGTGATAAGCAAGATCCCAATAATTATCAGCCTATAAGCCTTTTGGATATTGATTCCAAGTTATATAGTAAATATTTGTTAAACAAATTGGAAGATTGGGAATCTACTAATAAGATAATTCACGCTGAACAGGCTGGATTTAGGGAAGGCCAGAGCACTATTGACCATTGTTTGACTCTTTATTTTTTAGCTGAACAAGGAATTGCTGGCCCCACAAAACATTTGTTTGTTGCCTTTGTTGATTTAGCAGCAGCTTTTGATTCAATCGATAGAAACTTGTTGTGGCATAAACTGGCCAACACTAATATAGATAAGCGCCTATTGTTTTTAATTAAGGGGTTCTACACCAATACAACTGCTAGAATAAGAGTTGGCATTTCTGGCTCATTAACTGATCCTATCCCCACAAATAAAGGAGTAAAACAAGGATGCCTGTTAGCACCATCACTCTTTAATTTATATCTGAATGACATCATCCCAGCACTGTTTGGCCCAGAATTTTTTCCACCCTCACTTGGGTCAAAAAAGATTTCTATTCTTTTATATGCTGATGATATGGTTTTAATTTCACTTACATGTATAGGTCTGAGAAGGCTGATTTCTAAGCTCAGTGTATTTTGTTCTAAAGAAAAGCTGAACATTAACTATACCAAAACAAAGGTGATGGTGTTTGGTGTTTGGAAAAAGACATTCCCATTTTTGTTGGTCCATCAGTGGTCACCAGATTGAACAATGTCAGGAATTTAAGTACCTTGGTATTCATTTCACAGAAAATCTCTCCTGGAAGTCCCATATAGAAGCTACCAGGGCAGTGGCTCTGAGATCTATTGGAGCAATCCTTAGCTTTTACAATAATGCAGGGGGTCACCTGGTTGTTCCATCCCTGAAAATATTCCAGAGCAAAGTCATTGCCCAGATTCTGTATGGTGCTGCTGTGTGGGGATGGGACGACTCCCAGATGGCTAAATTGGAGGCCCTTCAGAATACATTTCTTCAGAAATTGCTAACACTCCCACCTGGCACCCCTGCAGCCCTGGTTCAGGCAGAGGTTGATTTCCCTTCCATTAGAGCTTGCATTCACTTTATTTTATTTAACTACTGGAGAACTGTAAAAGATTCTTCAGTTAGGGTTTTCCCCAAGTTTTGTTTCCAACATCTATCAAACTGCAAAGTTTGGAGTTCAAGATATGGTAAGTTGTTTGAATCTTACCCTGTTTTAATTGATAATCCTCCTATCTTGAATTCAAGAGAGAAGCTTCGTGAATACATTTTTAACCATGGTGTGCATTTGGACAGACAGGCTATTAACAACTCTAAATTTTCAAAATGGTATAGACTATAAATTGGACCATCAAAGGGCAGTTTACCTAGTAAAGCTTACATTTCCAAAACTTAGGCAAGCTTTTACAGCCCTTCGTTTTCAAATAATGCCCACAGCTATGATTGATGGCAGATATTCTCATACACCTTTGGCCTTTTGTTTATGCATTTGTGGTGCCCCAGAAATTGAGGATTTGCCTCATTACCTATTTTTCTGTTCATTATATTCAGAACCAAGAACTAAATTTCTGGGGTCTATTCTGTCTCATTTACATTCTAACACTGTTTCTGAAAAGATTTTCTATCTTCTGTCTGATATTGACTCTATGGTAACTCACAAGGTTTCTCTTTTTGCCCTGGCAGCAATGAAAATTCGTGCAAGACTTATAGCTGACATTGTAGTTGATTGCTATGGGAATGACCTTATTTAATTTCAGTATTGTCGTTTTTATTCAATGTGTTTTAACTGTATTGAATTTTGTCATTCTAATGCACAAGTTTTGATGCCAGTTATTTTATATAGCACTTTTATAATATTGTATTTTCATATTGTTCTTATTCACTGTGTATGCAAATGGCCTTTGGTCTAAGCATTAATAAACTACTACTACTACTACTACTACTATTTACAGGTGTATTACTTAAGGAGCTGGAATTGGTGGGAGCTTTTTGCTGACAACATGTTGTGGCAAAACCAGTTTTCCAAACTGTAATGTGTCAAATGGTCCTACAAAACAAGTTTTCATTAATTGCATGATTAATAACAGTGTAATACCTTTATTAATCCGGGGGGGGGAGGTGAAAAATGCATGCAGACTTTAAAGACCTCCAGATCTCTGTATCAGGTGAGAGATCATAAAAAACAGGGGGTGAGGTGGGGGGACTGTCTTGGTATCCTTCTAATGGTCTCTGTGTAGACTGAATGGAGAAAGAAGGATCTGCAGACATTCAGATGAGGCACAAGCAGGTGTTATGATTTCCCCTGGAGTAGCCTGTAGGACTGCTGGAAGCAAGATTGGCAGAAAATCTCCCATTGATCCCCCATTTTTGAAACTCCAGAATCCAACTGTAAACTCAAAACCGTCTGCATTTTCTATCCTGGGTGAAGCACACTGGTTCCTTTACTGGTGGATACCAATATCAGTTGACTTGGAATGGTTATCCCCCTGAAGTTACACTATGCATCATGACTATGAGCATAAACAAATAGTTAGAGTGTGATTGCAGCATGGATATTTTATTGAGCAAGGGACTGGTATATATATCCTGCATTTGCCAGAAAGTTTGCAGGCCAAGAGGATGTCTTGGTTTTACTGTGCCTCAGGCGGTGTTTGTCACTTTTTTCAGATGGGTTCTAACAGTACCCTGCTGTTATTATCTGCGATTCTTGTAACTGCTATTTTGGTTACTCTGGCAAATGACTTGAGAATTACATTTCAGAAATTCTTGTCTTGGAGATTTGGCAGATCACAAGCCTCTTTCCAGAAGCTGACTTTACTCCCTTCTGACAGCTGCCTTATTTTGAATGAGAGAGCTAACAACACCACTTTCCTTTATGGCTGTTTCCTGCTTTCCATGCCTTCCTTACTTTACAAAGGAGGGAAAGAGGAGGTGTGAGAAAATGCTAGTATAATTTAAATTAAATTACAGTGATGCAGATGAACTACATACTGTTCAGTTAGTTCTGCTGCAGGGAAATGTAATTAGTACTGGACTGACTGCCAAATTGTGAACATGCTACTCCTAATCAAAGTCCTCGGAACAAACCTAGATGCTCTTTTGAATTATCTGTGTAGCTGAACTACAAGAAATCTATAAATGTGCAGTAATGAAAGTATATTTAGTCAGCTCTTGTTCTTAATCCAATGTGATGTATAGTTTTAAAGATGAATGTTATGAGGTAGAAAGTACTTGTCAATTTACTCAGGCAAGAGCAAAAGATGTAGTCTTATGTAGTCCCTGTCTGAAGTTCCTGATTGATACAGCATCTAACTGTGGAAATGGTGATAGATGCTTTCTTTTGCTTATAGTTCTGGTGTGTTATGTGCAGAGCTTGTAGTTTTTAACATTAATGCTATATGGTAATGATAAATTAGAAATGCATGTCTTAACATTAATAGTTTTTTCTAGAAGAGTTAGTTAAATTTCCATTTTAATCTTTCTGGATGTGTTAGTAACATCCAGGGCAAATGATGAGGGCAGTAGACACAATTGCTCGTAAGTGTCCCCTCTTACGGAGTGGAGCTAAACCAGTCCCTTGGTTTTCTAAGGAGCTGGCAGCAATGAAACAAAGGAGATGGAGACTAGAGTGACAGTGTCAGAAAACGCAGAGTGAATCTGACCAAAAACAGGCTAAAATATATCTGAAGGCCTATGGTGGGGCAATAAAAGTAGTTGTGGGGGGAGGCTTTTAAAACAAATACCATTGCATCCACACAGAATTGTTAAGCAGAGCTGTTCCGAGTGGTCAGAGATCTGTTACAATCTGGTTCAGAAGAGAATGTAAGCCATTCAATAGCTCACTGTGAAGAATTTGCCCACCTTTTCACAGATAAAATTGCTCAAATTCACTCTGACTTAGATACCAGAGTTGATACAGTCCCAGTAGATGTAACCTTGGCCCTTGCTTCTCCATTGTTGATGGACACTTTTCAATTTGTGCAGCTTGAGATGTGGACAGGATCCTTGGAGATGTGAGAGCACCACATGTGTACTAGACCCTTGCCCTTCCTGGCTTATTAAACAAGCCAGAGGAGAACTAGCTGAGTGGGTAAGGGAAGTGATTAATGCCTCCTTAAAGCAAAGCAAAGTCCCAGCATGCCTGAAAGAGGCTGTGGTAAGATTTCTTTTTTTAAAAAAACCCACCCTTCCCCGGATCCTACTATACTAGATAATTATAGGCCAGTCTCCAAGCTTCCATTTTGGGGCAAGGTACTGGAGTGTGTGGTGGCTTCTCAACTCCAGGGGTATCAGTATGCTGATGTTACCCAACTCTATTACTCCTTTCCACCTAATTACAAGGAAGCTGTTCCTGTGCTAAATCAGTGCTTGGCAGCTGTAGTGGACTGGATGAGGGCAAACTCTTTCTCTTAATCTCTGGCTTTTCTTTGCAAATGAAGATTCAGGAAGGACTCATCCCACACTTTCTGCAAGTGCACTGATGACTAAAAAGGCCAATCCGAGATAAACAAGTCCGGTTGCAGAAAGCACAGCAGAAGGTCTCCTTGGGTGATGTTTCTGGGTTGTGATTCTTTCTGCGTTGTCGTTTCTCTTCAAGACTTGTTCGGCGTGAGTTCTCAAATAGTGTGTCTCCATGCCTCCCAATGTGAGGCTAGGGTGGACCATTGTTGGTGATCAATTTGGGCGAGCCTGAGATGTTGTATCACTTTTTTGGAGCACCCCTCTTACGCTGACCTGTGGCGAGTTCACCGTAGAGTACTATTTTTGGGAGGAAATGGTCCTCCATCCTAGAAACATGCCCTGCCCAGTGCAGCTGTGTTCTCAATATCATGGCCTCAATGCTGGTGATCCCGGCTTGCTCAAGGACAGCAACATTCGTCACATAGTCAGTCCAGTGTATATTTAGGATTGTGCGTAGACAGCACTGATGAAAGCGTGTTAGGAGTCGTAAGTGGTGGCGATAGGTGACCCATGTTTCAGACCCATAAAGAAGAATAGACAGTACAATGGCTCCATACACACTGATTTTTCTGCTTCACCTCAGGTGTTTATTATTCCAGACTCTTTTGTAAAGTCTTCCAAATGTGCCTTTGCTAATCTGTGATCAATCTCTTTGTCAATCTTGGCATCTGCAGAGATGGTGCTTCCCAGGTAGGTGAACTGCTGAACGGACTTAAGCACAGATTTGCCGACTGCAATATGCGGATGATGGTATTCGTCCTGTGGTGCAGGCTGGTAAAGAACTTCCATTTTCTTCAGGTTGACTTCCAGCTCAAACAGTTCTGCAGCTGTTGCGAAGCAGGATGTTAGGTGCTGCAGAGCTGCTTTTGTGTGGGCAACAAGGGCATCAGCATCAGCGAAGAGCAACTCACGGACTAGATAGTTTAGAGTCTTAGTGCGAGCCCTCAGACGGTTTAAGTTAAACAAGCTACCAACCGTACAATAACGTATATAGATGCCGTCTTCTTCTTCGAGCTCTGCCGTAGCCCTTTGGAGAATCATGCTGAAGAAGATTGTAAATAAAGTTGGAGCAAGAACACTTGCTTCACTCCATTAGTTATTAGAAAGGGCTCTGAAAGAGCATCGCCATATCTGACTTGACCGTGCTGGCCCTCGTGTAGCAAGATAATCATTTTAAGGAATTGGGGGGGATATCCTAGTCTTTCCAGGATCTGCCACAGACCTTTTCTACTCACAGTGTCGAAGGCTTTGGTGAGGTCGACAAATGTTACATAGAGACCCTTGTTCTGCTCTCTACATTTCTCTTGCAGTTGTCTAAGGGCAAATACCATATCTGTAGTACTCCTATTGGCTCTGAAGCCATATTGACTTTCAGGAAGAAGTTCTTCTGCAATGGCAGGAACTAATCTGTTCAGGAGTATTCTTGCAAGGATTTTTCCAGCAATAGTGAGCAGTGTTATACCTCGATAGTTTGAGCAATCAGATTTTGCTCCTTTTTTCTTGTACAGGGGGATGATGATTGCATCTCAGAGATCTGATGGCAGTTCCCCTTTTTCCCAGCAATTCACAAGGAGTTCGTGGAATTTTTCGTGGAGTGCATGCCCTCCGTGTTTCCAAACTTCAGGTGGGATTCCATCAATCCCAGCTGCCTTGCCGATTTTCACCTGCTGTATGGCCTTAAGGGTCTCTTCCAAAGTGGGAGCTATGTCCAATTCATTTTTCATTGGTTTTTGTATCATATGTTGGATAGCTGAGCCTTGGACTACTCGGTTGGCACTAACGAGACTTTGAAAATATTCAGCCCATCAATTCAGGATGGAGGCTTTATCAGTAATTAATGTTTGAGCATCTGTACTGTATAAGGAGCTTTGGACCTGATAAGTAGGTCCAAACACTGCTTTAAGAGTTTCATAAAATCCTCTAAGATTACCCAGATCCGCCTTTCCAGGCTTCAGAGTTCTTTCCTACTCTGGCATTGAAGTCACCAAGGATAATAATTTTATCTTCTACAGGGACTTTTTGTATGAGGTGGCGTAGGTCTGTGTAGAATTTGTCTTTCTCTACAGGGTCGGCTTGCATAGTTGGGGCATATATACTAAAGAGAACAACATGTGGGAGGCGTAAGGAAATAATGCGATCAGAGTGTCCTGTTGGCAAGGTTTCGAGTTTGGAGGCAGTGGAGTTTTTAATCATAAAGCCTACTCCTGAAAGATGTTTTTCGGTTTGGGGTTTGCCAGACCAATAGAGTGTGTAGCTGGTGCTGTGTTCTTTAAGGCTGCCTTCCTCATGGAGATGAACTTCACTAAGAGCAGCGATGTCAATATCAAGTCATGATAGTTCATGGGCTATTAGAGCAGAACGATGCTCAGGCCGCCCACTATCTTCAGAGTCTTGCATGGTTCTGATGTTCCAGCATGCAAGTGTCAGTTTATTTACACGTTTGGAGGCTGGTGTGTGCTTTTGTTTCTTTGCCTGGTTTGACCGCATCAGAAGATTCCCGTTGGCCGTGGCTAGCCAACCAGGTAGATGCGGATGAGCTTTCGTTAGGCCACCTTTTGTAGGCCCCTCTCCATATGGAGCAAGCAGTGCTCTCCTTTAAAAAGGCTGCTTGGTCGTTCAGGATGCTGCTGAACAAGACTGTCATCACCCGGGTCAGCCTTGAGCGACCAAAGTCCTGAACCGCTTGCATTCAGGGTTGGGTCTCCGGCTTCCAGTGCATCTTTACACCTGCCGTTTCATCCCTCGCTTTTCTCTACAGAGCTTTTTCAGAAGCGGATTTGTCCTTTGAGCCTGTGCAATGGATTTTTCTGGTGGAGCGCAGCGTGCACAGAACTGGCCTCACCCTTTAAACCAAAGGTTCATCTGCTGTGGCCTTGCAAGCATGGACGGTAGCAGCGAGATCCTCAGCTCGTAGGTTTGATTAGAGTTTCCTTCTCTTAGGTGGTTGACCTTACAGGGTTGGACGAGCACCATCTGCCCGAGTTTGGGATTAGAGTTTTCCTTCTCCTAGGATGGTTGCCATAAGTCTAGAGAGCCCATCCTGCCCTTTGACGCTCTTTGTCAGACTCTTTGGTTTTAACCTGTCTGGCATGGGAGACCCTACCAGTGGCTATTATGCCACCACCAGCATAGCTCAAAACATCATTAGGGTACGCAAGCCTCTCTCCCATGACAAGGGGATGTCAAGGATGGAGAGGATGACGGCAAACAAATTGAAACTTAATCCAGACAAGACAGAGGTGTTCCTGGTCAGTTGAAAGACAGATCTGGCAATAGGGATTCAGCCTGTGTTAGATGGGGTTACACTCCCCCTGAAAACACAGGTCCACAGTTTGAGGGTACTCCTGGATTCAGCTCTGAGCCTAGAGGCCCAGGTTTCAGCAGTGACCAGGAGTGCTTTTGCACAGCTAAAGCTAGTGTGCCAACTGCACCCGTTCCTGGAGGCATGTGGTACATGCCTCGGTTACATCCTGTTTGTATTACTGTAATGTGCTCTACATGGGGCTGCCTTTGAAAAGTGACCAGAAACGTCAGTTGACCCAAAGAGCAGCAGCCAGGTTATTAAATGAAGCTGGCTACAGGGAGCACACAACTCCTTTGTTGCAACAACTCCAATTCAAAGTGCTGGTTTTGACCTATAAAGCCCTATATGGCTTGAGTCCAGGTTATTTGAAGGACCATATCTCCCTTTATGAGCCCATTAGAACTCTTAGATCATCTGGTTCATTTGGTGTGAACGAGGGAGAGGGCCTTCTTGGTGGCTGCTCCTAGACTTTGGAACTCCCTCCCTAGAGAGACTAGGATGGCGCCGTCTCTGCCCCCCTTTGGTAAACAAGTAAAAACATTCTTGTGCCATCAGGCATTCACAATTTGATGGAGATTGGGCTTGTACATGATGTGTAGTTTAGTTTTAAGGTGTATATAGTTTTATTGTACTTTTAATGTTTTTAAATCTTTTAACACTCTAAATTGTTTAATTTGTTTTTTAAATTTGATATTTATATTTATGTTTTAATGTTTATGTATTATTTTAACTTCATTATTAGCCCCCTTGATTCCCTGTATTGGGAGAAAGGCAGGATATAAATAAATATAATATAATATAATAAATATAATAAATAATAAATAAATAATAACATATTGATTTTGAATTTTTAAAATGGCCACTACTACCAAAATTAGTTATACTACCAAAAGTAATGAATTAAAACAATGGGAAACAGTAATTATTGCAAATATTGTTAATGTTGCTGTATTTTAATTATTTGAAGATTTCTAAAATTGTCATTTTAAAAACTGGGAATTAGGCATAACAAATTAATTTTTAATGAACATTTCCTAAGCCCTGGTTATTAAGTGTTTGTGGTGTGTGTATGTCTATTGTATGAGAATACCCCAGTATTATATATTTGATAGCACAGATTCCGTGATCAGAAAATACAACATGCAAAGGGCCAAATTTTACCTATCATGATAAAACATGTTTTTTTTAAAAGTATGTTTTAGCTGGCCACTTTTATGTTAAAACAAAAAACAGCTGTATGCGGAACCTAATTTTGATTATATTCTTGGTCTGGATTGGGGCCCCATACTAGTTTCTTGCTGAATCCCTCTCTCTACACAGTGCTGTTTTACAGATAGTATTTCCTGGAACACATAATAGCCAAGAGGCATTCTTGGTAGAAAATGGACACAGGAAGTTTGGAACTCCCTTTCCCACCAACTTCCTAAACATGTTTGGGCGGGAACGTGGAAGAGGGTCTTCTCTGTGGCAGCTCATAGGCTTTGGAGCTCCCTCAGTAGGAAGGCTAGTATGGCTGCCATGTTGCTGTTCTTCAGTAACGGAAGTGCTTTGGATAATGTGCTGTTTTGATGCCTTTTATCTTTGATGTTTTGATGGATCTGTTTTCAATGGTTTTAATTATATGGATAGTTTAATTGTATTTTAACGATAACCTTTTATATGTTTTTAAATTATGTCTTTCTAAATGTTTTTAACTATATTTGTTTTTGCATTTTCCAGTTTTGTGGAAAAGGTGGGATATAAATGAATAAAACCACCACCACCACCTGATTGCGATCAGGATCCTCCATGCTTTCCTGTTTTTTACTTGTTTTATTATACCTTCCCACTAGAGAATAGTACTGTACTCAAAAGTGAGCTAACAAGCATCCTTATAAACAAATTAAAGGCAAATGGTTTTCATCTTGAAAAAAGTTTAATAAAATTAATATACCATAAACTGTTAAAATAAAAACAAATTTAAAACAAAATAAAAGCAATAAAATGTCAAAATAATCAAAATCATTAAAATCTTCAGAATAAACATGAATAACTTAAGCATGCTGCTTTTAAAGTGTCCTTAATTTCAGGTTTAGACTTGCCCAATTTTGTTTACTTTGCATTATTAGCCTCCAAGGTTTTACATATTTAAAAAACTGGGACATTTTGACAAAGACTGGGACCATGGAAACAAAGAAGGACATAAATTAATTGTAGCTTTCTGGTTTTGTAGGCGACTGTGTTGTTGCTGTTGCTGTTGTGTATAAGCTGAATGTTCCATGAAAGCAACAACTTGCTGAAATCCACAACCAATGCCTTGACATTTCCAGCCTCCAAATGTACTCTGTAGTCACTATACCAGAATGATTCTGTGAAGAATAGCAATAAGTAGACATTAGCATTTGAGTGCTGGACAACGCTTCTCAGAGGAGAGGGGCACAGGGAGCAGTTTGCCCCACCCCCTGCAAAGAAGAGCTCCTGTGTGTACCATTGGTTCCTGCCCCAACCTTGCCACATTGCTCATTACAGTCCCACACAGTGATGGATTCTTGTAGGATCCAATGGCAGGGGCCTCAGGGTCACACCTACCTCAAACCCCATGAGCCCTCAGGGTGGTCCTTGTGCCAGTGACTGATAGCAATATGGGAAGGACAAAGAAATACATAGGGCACCACATGCTGTTCTTTTACAAAACTTTTCTCTAGCTTTTCTGTTCATACCTAGTACTGTCTAGATGTTTATGTTCTTCTCTGAAACAGGAGTGGGAATCATATGGCTCTCCACATGTTGTTGGACTGCAACTTCCAGCAGCCTTAGCCAGCATAGTCAATGATGAGATGATTGCTTGGAGCTGGAATTCAGAAACATCTGGAAGGCCACACACTTCTTCTCCGATTTCTATCACCTAGAAACTCAATAGCTTAAGACAGAAAGAAATCTTTGAGATTTTCAAAATGTCGTATTTGTGACACAATTGCATAGTATTTTTATGAGCAAATACGTTCAGTGATTAATCAAGTATTATATTATATTATATTATATTATATTATATTATATTATATTTAGTAGTAATGTTTTGTCTATGTTCAGATGAGCGGGAAGCCGTGCAGAAGAAAACTTTCACCAAATGGGTGAACTCTCACCTGGCACGTGTGACCTGTCGCATTTCTGATCTTTACATGGACCTCCGAGATGGACGAATGCTAATCAAACTGCTGGAGGTGCTTTCAGGGGAGCTGCTGGTAAAGTTCCTTATTCTTCCCCTTCTGCAGAACTAAGGGTGTGTAAGACAACTGGATTGTTGCCCTAATATTGAAGGGAAGCATTTCACAGTGATCTCATCCAGGGATCCTTCACTCATGGTCTTCCTAAAAATACTCCACAGATATCAACATTCCCATGTCTGTGTAAAGAATAATGTGCAAGTTCTGTGGAGATCACTAGTTGGAAGAATACTTTATTACAGAGGCTAGATTGCTGTCCTCCTTGCTGTCTTTCTGTAGGCAGGTGAAGACTTTTATTCTTTTGGTAGGCCTTTGAGAGCTGACTGCTTATGGGGAAAGAACTTTTAATAATGTGCTGTTGTATTTATTTTTATTTTATTGATAGTTTAATTATATTTTGACTTATGCATGATGTGTATCAGTATTTGTAAGTCACCTTGAGTCCCAAGTTTGGGAAAAAGATGGAATGGTGATGGTGATGATGGTGAGTGACACTGTTTGGAATGTGCCACATTATCTGATGATAGCTTACTATTTCCTGGATTCTTGGATAGCAGCTGAAGCACTGATGGTCCAAAATTCCAGTCACACCTAGTAGACTGTGATCATTGTAGTTATCATCACCATCACCATCACCGAGCACGTGGGTTTTTTATGGTATGCAGAAGTACTGGGAAGCCACAGCCCAATTTTGGTAATTCAGAAATTACCTATGCAGCCATGCTAAACATAGATTGTTTTTTTTTTTTAAACTGTTTTTATTACCATCCTTTGTTCTCTCATCCTTTTAGTACAAACTTCACAGTTTAGATAAAGTAAGGCAGGGATATATGAGGGCCACATTGGGGCACAGCTAGATTGGTCCTCTGCAGGGAGGAATTTGGTTGCTAATCCAGCAAATTAGGGCTGCGGACACTGCTTACTCTGCAGCCCTCCTCCCCTTGCATCATGTGAAAGAAAGGAAGGAGAATAAAGAACACATCAGGATGGCTAATGGCTCTCAAGACAAGAGATAAGGACTTCTTTGTGGTCTCTGTGACTCAAACAAATGACAGTGTGAGTTCACAGATGACTACTTGAAGAATGAGTTACAGGTAAACAACCTGTTCTTCTTGCCCCTTTTCTCACCGGGGCATGCTTATAGAATGCTGTCAGAACTCCTGGCACTTCCCCTTTTTCTCTTTCCATGACAAGGTAGATGTAGCATTAGATAGGTGTTCATGTGCATCTGTGCTCATGTGGGCATGCACGTTTTCATGGGGGGCACCAGTTCTGAAGCGTGGCCATAAGGCTGCTATCTTTAAAAGAGTAGGCTGCATTTCTGCTTCTTGCCCCTGAGCCACCAGATCCTAAATTACATACCTGTTGGAGATATCCTTGGAGCCCTGACCCCACCCCCACCCAGGGCTGTGCTTGCTGCTGCTGTGCTGCCAGTTTTGCAACACAAATCCAATTACACTCATCAGGAAGATTCACATTTCTTCTGCATAGTCTCTATGAATCACACAGCTGGGTAATCCTGCGCTTGTGCAGTGCACTATGGAACCTTCTAAAATAATTATATAACAGATTTTTGGTGGTAGCTTCTTCCACCCTAACGACCCCTCTGAGGCAATCCTGCTCATTTACCTCAGTTCCTTTTCGTCCGCCGCACTAGTAGCACGCAGGGAAACTTCGCTCTTTGCTGTTACTTTTGCTTTCACTTCTTCATTGGTGTTTGACTCAGACTGGTTTTTATGGACTTCATTTATTTCTTCTCTTGACCAGATTGTTGACTTGGACTGCCTTGACCACCCTTTGTTTTCAGCCTGCCTTGACCCGGACTGCCCTTGACTCTTCATTCGTCTGCTCCCTTTGGCCTTGGCTCTAATTGACTGGTATGACCTCGGACTGTTTCTTGACCCTTCTCTTGCCTGCTGATTTGATTCTGTTGTGATGGTCACTTTTAAATGGTGTTACAATTGTGGTGCCAAACTGCCAGCCACTGATGGTCACTCCTGTTGCTTCTTATGCCTGTGAGACACATAACATGTCCATTTGCAACCACTGCAAGGCATTTATGCCTCAGGCGTGGAAAAACCATGATGCCCACTTGAAAGCTCTATTATATCAACAGGCTCTGAAGCCTCATGTGCCACCAACAGCCACAGTGTCCATTCCGCCAAAGGATTCAGCCAAGTCGATGTCACATCATTCTCAGACCCGTAAGAAGCCCCATTCAAGCATTGAGGGCTCAGGGAAGTGCCACCCCACCTCCGACGGTTCAGGAAAGTACCACTGTACCGAATCCTTGTCGGATCTTGGCACCTCGAACCCATACTGCTCAGGGAAGCACCACCCCACCTCCGACAGCTCAAGGAAGCATCACAGTACTGAATCCTTGTTGGATCCTGGCACCTCGAACCCAGAATGCATGGGTTCGGTTCGAGCTAAATCCACTCCACCCAAGGTGTCAACCGAGAAATGCAAGAAGCACTCTAAACACGGTTCGGACCATGGCCAGGAACAAGCCTCAGATTGCAGCCAGAAGCGTTACGTATCACCTTTGACAGTGCGGGTTCCAACTCCTGTCTGGCAACCATCTCCTGTTCGACAGCCTTTGCCGGTAGTGGTCTCTGAAGAACATGTTTCGTCCACTAGGGTGTCACCAGTTCCATCGCTCCAAGTGATCAATGTGGAACCCGGAACTCTTTCTGAAGGGGAGATTGTAGAGACTTCATCATCTTAATGTGCCCACAGACATTCCCCCTCACTTATGGTCTTATGGGCTGTGCTCTTGGGAATTAAAGGAACTGAGTTGGGTTCAAGGCCCCACAAACTGGTGGAGTACACTGCTTCACATTCAGGGTCTCCATCTCCAAAACCTGGTCCTCGCACTCCCTCTCTGAGTACAGAGGAAGTGTTTGATATAGCCAAGCAGCCCTTTCAAGTATTCCCCTCACCACCTGCACACTGTCTGCATGGCCTACTCTTTGATCCGTATCATGGGTACTGCTGTGGAGGAGATGAATCCATTACTGTCATTCACCAGCAAGTTCACTCATTCTTCCTCCAAATCCTACCTGGTATCCGCCTGTCAAATCGGCTCATCCCGTGATGAGAGATGTGGGCAGCCAAATTACACCCAGATGTCCAACACTGCTGCTACTGCCACTTCCCCCTCCGCGGACATTAACACCTGTTAGTCCCGTCAGGCATCCGCCAGCGCCTCCTGTCTGGTTCCATTCGCTTTTTCCGGGGAAGCCAGGGAGGTCTCCAACCCCACTGAAGTCTCCAACTCCATCTTCTACGAATGATTTGGATTCATCGCTGAGCCTGACTTGGAGCCGCAGTATCCGTCACTGCCCCATCGGTTAGTTGAGGATGATTCGTCTTCACTGAGGGACAATATACAAACATTCTCAGAACAAACGATTCGTCTTGCCAATGCCTTGGACCTGAAGGTGGCTCAGAAGGAGTCTGAACCTGCAGATCCTATTATTAACCACATAAAATCCAAGGCACCTCCGGCTGCAACCTTTCAGTTCTTCCATCCTTACTGAAGCAGACCCAGGGATCTTGGGAGAACCCATCCTCCATTCCCTCTACATCATGGAGGATTGACCATCTCTACCAGGTAGCTGGTGATGACATTAACTGGCTTTTTGAACACCCCAAGCCAAATTCAATCGTGGTTGAGGCATTGCAGCAACAGGTCAGTCAGTAGTCACAGGTCACTCTGACCGACAAAGAAGCTCATAAGTTGGACATCATGGCCAAGAAGCTCTATTCCTCCGCTGCCCTGAGTTTCTGTATTGCTAATTACACAGCATGCATGGGGCATATCAACAGGTCCTATGGGATTGTATGTCCACCTTCCTAGAGCGACTGCCAGAGGACCAGAAGTGCTTAGCCCTGGCTATACAGAATGAGGCGCAGACCCTTGCTAGACAGCAAATGAACTCATCCTGCCACATCACCAACTGCTCCGCAAAGTCTATTGCAGGTTCCATTGCTCTACGTAGACATGTGTGGCTCCAATCTTCAGGGCTTACCCCTCAGACCAGGGCTATGATTGAAGACATGCCCTTCATTCACGCAGGCCTCTTCCAGGCTTCCACTGATGACAAGCTGGAGTTTACGCAGAAAATGCACTCCACTGCGAGAAAATATGGTATGCCATCCTCCTACACCTCCAGAAGTTGTTCCAGGTGGCAGGGGACCTTGTTCTCTTATTCCTGGTGCAGGGGCTTCAGTCCTCCACCCTCACGCCGTTCCCGGTACCCATCACAGTCTTCAACTCCAGCCACCTCGGTGAGGTGTCAGGCGTCAGGGTCCTGCTTCAAGCCACAGTCAAAGCAGCATTCTAATGACCAGGGCAAGTGCCACTTCTAATCCCATACCTTCTCTGCCTTCTGTAGGTTCTGACTTTCTGGGATTGTCTTGCTTACTTCCAGAAAGCCTGGTCGGCAATAACATCAGACCAGTGGATGCTCCAGGTAGTTCGGGATGGCTACTTGATAGAATTGGATGAGCATCCCCCAACAGGTCGAATCCAAATAACCTCTCCCTCCCCCATCCTCCTTGAGGAGGTGCAGATGTTACTCCAGAAGGGTGCCATCGAACCGGTGTCCCCAGACCAGTGCTATCTCTGATTCTTCTTGAGATACTTCCTCTTGAACAAGAAGGATGGTGGGCTCCGGCCGATACTCAACCTCTGGGGTGTGAATTTCTATATCTTCCCAAAACGGTTCCAGATTGTCACCCTGTCATTTATTCTCCCTCTTCTTCAATGTGGGGACTAGTTTGCGACCATCGACCTGAAAGATGCTTACTTCCATGTGGGGATCCACTCGGCCCACAGGCGGTTCCTGGTCTTCCAGATCAGCAATGATGCCTTCCAATTCCATGTTCTTCCCTTTGGTCTGGTGATGGCCTGAGGTTTTTATCAAATGTATGGTTTTGGCGGCAGCGTACCTTAGACAACAGGGGATAATTGTCTTCCCCTACATAGACGATTGGCTCCTTGTCACCAATTCCTGGTCGCAGCTTTGCCAGGATGTAGAGACAACACTCCAACTCTTGGACTCACTTAGTCTGGTGGTGAAACTGGACAAATCCCATCTGAATCTGTCCCATGTTGTCCAATTTATTGGGGCACAACTGGATTCGACATCTGCTGATGCTTGCTTGCCAGACACCAGGTTCAACACATTGTGGGCCCTTATTAATCTCTACTGACATTCATGCCACCTCCCTGGCACGTCAGTTCAAGTACTCTTGGGACACATGGCTTTCACCATGTCAGTGACTCCCTTCACACGGCTTCGCTTCTGACCCCTCCAGTCCTGGTTCCTGTTGGTTTTGGATCCCCTGATAGACCCTCCGGGCAAGCTGCTGACTATGCCGAGAACAGTTCAGCGTTTTTGGGATTGGTAGCTGAATCCGTCAAATGTACTGGCAGGTCTGCCTTAGCCTCAGGTGACTCTCAACATGGACGCTTTGCTGCTGGGTTGGGGGGGCACATCTTGGCCATTTTGCAATTCAGGACACCTGGTTGGCAGAGGAGCGACAGATGCGCATCAATCTACTGGAACTGTTGGCTGTCCAGAAGGCGCTGTGGTCCTTCAAAACCCTGGTGACTGGCAAGACCATCCTGCTTGTGACAGACAACACTCCTATCATGTACTACATCAACAAGCAGGAGGGGACAAGGTCCTCCACGCTACTATTGACCACAATCGAGATCTGGAATTGGTGCATACAGAGGAATAGCCTTCTCCACTCCATACACCTCCCTGGGGAAGAGAATATTCCTGCAGACAGACTGAGCCGCTCCAGTTAATCCGTCCATAGGTGGCCGTTACACTGTTCCATGGCTCTCTCCTTGTTCCGTCACTGGGGCACTCCAAAAGATCTCTTCGCCTTGTCAACCAACAGATAGGGCCAGCAGTTCTGTGCAAGGTCAAGCACACAAGGTTCGAGAGGGGACGTGTTTCTATTCCAGTGGAACGGCCCCCTGGTGTACCTGTTTCCATCATTCCTGCTACTGACAAACTGCAAAGTGACAGATCGGATGCAATTCTCATTACTCCATGGTGGCTTTGACAACCATGGTTTGGGCTGCTGCTTTGGCTTGCTCGTCGCCACTTCCTCCACCTGCCTCACCATCCCGACCTCCTGACCATTCAGGATAGCAAGGTTAGACATCCACACTGTGTCTGATGGCCTGGAGTATTCGTGCGTAGACCTGCTCTTGGATTCAGGGTTAAACCCACCTGCTTCTCCAGTGCCACTGCCTCTGGAGATCCAAGCGGTCATCGATGCATCTCTACGTCCCTCCACGTGGCGTTCCTACCAGTACAAGTGGCGGAGGTTTGTGACTTTCCTGTCGGAACGTGGCCTGGTGGCTGCCTCCACTTCTGTGACCAATGTCATGCAATTTTTGTTACAGTTGTCTGATTTGGGACTTTTTTTCTCATCACTCAAATGTTACTTGGCCGCGATTTCTGTAGAGTTCCAGGCATTGGTTGACTCTCTCCATTTCAGGACCTGGTTGTGAAAAAGTTCCTGAAGGGCTTTATCAACCTCCATCCATCCGTGATCGAACCTATCCCAGAGTGGAGTCTGGAGCTCGTCCTCTCGCAGCTCCAGAAATGCCCTTTCGAACCGATGGCCACAGTGGATCTTCATCTCTTGTCCTGGAAGACGGCCTTCCTTGTGGTGGTGACATCTGCTCGACGATCCGGTGAGCTCTGTGCCTCGCGTTCTGACCCACATTACCTGGTGTTCCATAAGCACAAGGTTGTACTGAAACCAGACATGTCATTCTTGCCCAAGGTTTCACCTGAACCAGCCCATTGTTCTATCCGTTCTGATGAAGAACCCAATGGACAAATTCAAGCATGCACTCCACTCCTTGGACGTCCACCAGGTGCTAGCATTCTATGTCCAATGGACTGCTCCATTTTGAGACTCGAATTGCCTCTTTGTATACTACTCTGCATCAAACCGGGGGCTCCATTGTCTCCTCAGTGGTTATCCAAATGGGTTGTCTCCACCATCACGCTTGCTTATGAACTGTCTCAGAAACCACTCCCTGCATGGATTCAAGCCCATTCTACAAGAGCAATAGCTGCATCTGCTGCCTTTCTTTCAGGTGTTCCTCTGGAGGAAGTTTGTAATGCAACTACCTGGTCAACTCCATTGACTTTTATCTCTCACTACAGACATGATAATAGGTCTAGAAATGATGCTGCTTTAGGGAGAGCTGTTCTTCTCTCTACCTTGCACTGATTGCTTGGTTTATGCACTGAATATTTGGTTGAATAAATGTTTTTCTATGTTTCACTGTGACACTGTGTCCTCGTCTTCTCTGTATGGCATGACATTCCTGCCACCTGTGGGTAAAGCTTGCTAGTCTCCCAGCTGTGTGATTCACAGAGACCACGAAGAAGAAGGACAAGTTGCTTACCTTTAACTTTAGTTCTTCAACTGGTCTTCTGTGAATTCACACAGACCCGCCCATCCTCCCCTCTCTGTCCTGCTCTAATATTAATCTTGCTGATGCTGGTACCATAATTGCAGCATCCTTATTGGAACTGAGGTAAATGAGCGCGATTGCCTCAGAGGGACTGTTAGGGTGGGTGGAGCTACCACCAAAAATCTGTTATATAACTATTCTAGACAGTTCCGTAGTATACTGCGCGGGGGCAGGATTACCCAGCTGTGTGAATTCACAGAAGACCGCTCGAAGAACTACAGTTACAGGTAAGCAACTTGTCCTTCACTATATGCTGCAAAGATGTCTACCAATCCCCTTGGTTGCTAAAAGGGTAGCCTACTCAAAATCTTTGTCTTCAAATGCATAATATATTTTCAGTGCATCTCAAATGCGTTTAATGTGTTTAAATATGACATATCATAGAACTGTAAGGCCAGAGCAAAGCTCACTTACACAAACCCCAATCCCCAGCCCTATGGCATGATCTTTTCTATACATGCTTTCCAGTGGTTGCCTTAGAAGTGGGCAACAGATGGCCTGTAAGGCATATGTGTCCCCCCCTATTATTTTTGTGTCCATCTCTACCCCTACATTGCAGCAGAGAGTTTTGCTGCTTCACTGCTAAATCTCAGTGGCAAATTGGTGGCACAGTAGCAATTTTTCTCATTGCCCCCTGCAATGCTTGTACACATTAAAATAATGTGTGCAAGCAGTGCACATCTTGTTTTAAAGTCAGTTCAGGCTTTTGAGAAGTTTTGGAAATGCTGTGCTCAGAATATTGTGCCTTGGGGCTGTGGTTTGGGTTGCATGAAAGTGAGCTTTACCATGGAGCTATGGTTGTATGATGTCTCATATGAAAACTTGTAACATATTTTATTTTGTATTTTTGCAAACATTAAGATTTGAGTAGGCTACCCATTAGCAGCTTAAGGCGGGGGGTGGGTGGGTCATAGGCAATTTGGAGCATATAGCTGAAACCCCTGTATCTTCTTGCTGAATGTCATTGGATTTCTATGCAATTGGAAGACCTGTATTTTTTTTTTATTCCCACAAAGATCTATAATCTCAGTACTGAGAAGTACCAAAGCTCTATTACCACTTCAGGAACTGGGTTCCCTTCCCCAAATTAATAGATCTAAGTTGGAAATTCATGATTCAGAAACTAGTGGGATGGGATGATTGGATTCTCTTAAGGGCTTATTGCACAAGGGAAGGGAAGCTGAAGTAAAGCCTAAGAGTAGTGTGTCCTGCTTTGCCTTATCGCATGACGTCGGTGTTCTTCAACTGTTCTCCTGTTTCGATCCTGTGGGAGACAGTGGTAAAGGTTAAGTCTTTTTGCTAACAGATTTTTCCAGTTATCAAAAAGGCTTGTGTTTACCACCATCTTCCACAAGACCAGAATGGAAGAACAGCTGAATCACACAGACATAATGCGATAAGGCAAGGTGGGATGTGCTATTCTCGGACTTTAAAGCTGCTTCCTTTCCCTTGTGCAATAAGGCTCTTAAAGTGAATTTGTAAAAAACACTTTGATCTCACTTTGCAGCCCAAGCCTACCAAGGGGCGCATGCGAATCCACTGCCTGGAGAATGTGGACAAGGCCCTTCAATTCCTCAAGGAGCAGCGCGTACATCTGGAGAACATGGGATCTCATGATATTGTTGACGGCAATCACCGTTTGGTTCTGGGTCTCATCTGGACTATCATCCTGCGTTTCCAGGTGAGAGCTAGGCCTGAGACCTGGGAGGCCATCACTAGTATACACTGTTCTGGCATCATGAGGAAACTGGAGGGAGATTGGCTGTATGGGATGTTCTTCCTTGTTTTAAATGAAGAACTAATGCTTCTTCTTAGCCTGGAGGAAGCTGCCACTGTGGAGTTTGTGTAGATTGAATCATAGAATCATAGAACTGTAGAGTTGGAAGAGACCGCAAGGGCCATCCAGTCCAACCCCCTGCCACGGATAAAGCTTACATTAATGTAAAGTGCATTATCTCTGTTTAGTGTATCCATTAGCCCTCTTTGACTTTTCACAGCTCTAAAATAAGAGTGAAGAAAGAAAGGGAAAGAATAAGCAGCTTTTGGCACCCATAGATTAAGACGGTCTTCTGTGGGGCTGTGAGAACACTCCCCTGAAATCTAGGGGATCAGTTACACAACAGTTTTTAATTCGAAAAATGCCGGCTTACTTCTCTTTCGAACCAGTGCCTACTAGTTTACACGATTTTCTCTGGAAAGTCATTTCTCTGATAACATCTGAAAGCTTTCCGAATTTGCAGTTCTCATGGGGAGGCGTGGTCTCTGTGACTGACAGTCATGGAGGCCTATCTCTTGCCAGGGCGGAAAGGACGACTGCGGTGTGGGGGGAGCGGCAGGAGGCCCAACAACAGCCCCAGGCGCGGCGCAGCGACATTGCTGTCATTGGGTCTTGGCCGCGCCCCCCCCCCGCCACTTACATTGACCAGAGGCCCTGGTTCAAACAGTCACACTGCTACAGAGTCCTCCAAGGCCAGCACCTTCGGTGTGGGTGTGTGGGCAAATGAAGGCCCAACAACAGCAATGGCGCTGCACTGTTGCTGTGGTTGGGTCTCAGCCGTGCTCCCACCCTACACCGCCCCAGAGGCATCAGGAAGTGGCGCAGTGGTTTAAACTGCCACGCAGCTCTGAGGCCTCCAAGGCTAGCGCCTTAGGTGGGGGGACGCCAGAGGCCCAATGACAGCAACGGTGCCATGCCGTTGCTATCGTTGAGTCTTGTCCAAGCCCCAACCCACACCTCCTCAGAGGCCTCCAAGGCCATCGCCTTCTGTGGGGGGGGGCAGATGCCCAATGACAGCAACGGGAAGACGCTACAGGAGGACAGGTGGGCAGTGGGACTGTCAGTCCCTTCGTCGCCTGCCCTTTCCTCTGCTACTGCCCCTCCCTCCTTACTTGCAAACCTTACAAACAGTGAACGGGAAAGAGAGAGGAGGGAATGGAGGAAGAGGCTGCAGCAGGGGACAGGCAGTCAATGGGACTCATAGTCCCATCGACCACCTTTCCCCAGCTGTTGCCTCTCCCTCCTGCCTCTCCCTTCTCTTCCCTGTTCGCAAGCAGCAAACAGGGAAGAGAGAGGGGGAGGGAAGTAGAGGAAGAGGCTGCAGCAGAGGAGAGGTGGTTGATGGGACTCAGAGTCCCCCTGCCCGCCTTTCCCAGCTGCTGCGTCTTCATCCATTTCCCCCCTCTCTCTTCCCTGTTCACTGCTTGCGAACGAGGAAGAGAAGGGAGAGGCAGGAGGGAGAGGCAACAGCTGGGGAAAGGCAGGTGATGGGACGCTGAGTCCCATCAACTGCCTGTCCTCCACTGCAGTCTCTTCCTTCATTCCCCCCCCATTCTCTTCCCCGTTCTCTGTTTGCGAATGGTAAGAGAAGGACAAGTAAGGAGGGAGGGGCACCAGTGGGGGAAAGGGCGGGTGATGATGGGACTGATAGTCCCACTGCCCACCTGTCCTCCTGCAGCATCGTCCCGGGGCCTCTAGGGCATGGGGTGGGGGCATGGCTGAGCACCAACAATAGCAACAGCACACTGCTGTTGTTGTCATTGGGCCTCCAACTGCCCCCCAATGAAAGCGCTGGCCTTGGAGGCCTCTGGGGAGGCGTGAGGTGGGGGCTCGGACAAGACCCAACGATAGCAAAGACATGGCGCCGTTGCTGTTGTTGGGCCTCTGGTCACCCTTCTCTCCTACATCGAAGGCACTGGCCTTAGGAAGGCCCCGGGAGCGGCGTTGTGGATTAAACCGCTGCACCGGCTGAGACCCAATGACAGCAACGGTACGGCACCACTGCTTTCCTTGGGCCTCTGGCCACCCCCTCCCACACCAAGGCTGAGACCCAATAACAGCAACAGCAGCAGATCAGGGAAGGGGAAAGCACTTGGGTGAAAAAATGATGGTAAAGTTTTGCAAGCCATCCCTTTCAAGCCCGCCCCCTCTGACCAACAACCAATGAGATCTCAGCTCTGCTCTGAGCCCCTGCTTTGCAATTGTTGCTGATAATTCACACAGCCAATACTGTGCAACCTTCCAAAACTTTTTTAAAAGTCGGGGAAAACTGCAAAAGCTTTTACTGCGTGACTTTTGGGTTTTTTAGCCCCCCTCCTTCTGAATAAGGCGACTTTGAACCAAAGCATGTGGGAACTATTAGGAGTCTTGGCGAATTCTTAGCGGATTTATTTTGCTGTGTAACTGACCCAGTGTACTAAGGTATGAAATTCTTCTGATAAAACGGAAGTTCTGCCACTGTCAAAAGCCCTATTTATGCTGTCAATAGCAATTCCTTCAAAGATGTCACAGACAAAAAAAAGATACATTTGATTGTTATTGCTATTATACAATCGTCCCTCCACATTCGCGGCTTTGTCTTTCGCGGTTTTGAGTATTTGCGGTTTCTCCTCCTTCTCCTCCCCCTCTCTGGGAGGGAACTCCATCCACCTCAGGGGCTTGCCTCCATTTGAACTGGAGTGCCAAAGCCCTGAGAGGGCAGGGAGGTGGGTGCTTTAGACCTGATCTCCTTAGTCTCCGGGGGCTTTGGCTCTCCACTTCAGACAGAGCCAATCCTAGGGAGAGGGGGCAGATCGGGTCTAAAGTGCCCCACCCGCTCTCCTACGGCTTGCCTTTGTTTGAACTGGAGAGCCAAAGCCCTGAGAGAGCAGGGAGGTGGGTGCTTTAGACCTGATCTCCTTACTCTCGGGGTGGGGGCTTTGGCTCTCCAGACAGAGCCAAGCCCAGGGAGAGGGGGCAGATTGGGTCTAAAGCGCCCCCCCTCTCCTGGGACTTTTCTCCGTTTAGAGCCAAAGCCCTGAGAGGGCAGGGAGGTGGGTGCTTTAGACCCAATCTCCGTAGTCTCCAGGGCAGGGCCGGTTTAAGAAATTTTGGGGTGCCCTGCAATGCTTTGTTTTGGGCCCCCCATATGTTTATCTCAGGTCAATGTAACCTAACCTGTTCACCTTACAGGATGTTCAGATTACAGTAGGACCCCCGTATCCATGGATTCTTTATCCATGGGACACAAAACAGCACACCTACCATAGAGTCTTCCTAGAAACTGCGTCCTCCCTAGCCATTTTCTAGGCCCTCCAAGGCAACTCTATGGTATTTTAAACCAGCAGTCCCATTTTTTTCAATGGCGTTCACTATTATTCATGGTTTTCAGAATCCACCCCCCCCCGAACCAATCCCCAGTGGATAAGAGGGGCCTACTGTATTACATAATTTGCCACCAATAATTTGTAGGAGGTATGAGTCTAAAAATAAAAATGTATTAAAAATTCCAGGAATCTAGCCCTTTTAAAAAGAAATAAAAAATATCTTCTTTAAAAAAGTAAGTCTTTTCACTTTAAAGTTCATGCAGAGTGACACTTAAGAATGCTGAGACAAGCTCAATTAACATTTAAAAGTGTATTCTGAGGTCTGATCACCCAGTGAATTAGACTCATCACAAAACAAAGGAGTCAGTTTAAAAATGCATATCAAAAGTTTACTGAAGTTTTAAGTATATCAATCTTAATCTACATACTAAAACAAACTTAAAAAAGGGTTCCTAACTAACTAGGAGGATTTAGGGTAGAATGACTCACCCAGCCTTTAGCGGTAGAGGCTACATGGTAAACATCACGGCATAGCATCATAGCAAGGCTTCATAGCAGCATGGCTACAGCCGCATGGAGACTCTAACTTAAAAGAGAACTTACACAAAGAGCAATAATATTTAAATTAGGTCATGTGTTGAATGACCCATCACTCCAGTTGGCTGGAAGTGCCTAGTGAAATAAGAGAAAGGGAATTTGGGAGAACAGAAGCATGCAGGGAAAATTCCTAGACTTATCTTAGTATGTGAATGGGTACACAAGATTGTTTTACATTACAATAATTATTTCCCCACATACTACATAATTTAGTTTAAAAACTATATTATACGCACGAACATAATATTTTTTGTTTATTAGCAATTAACATAATGGTGTAGATTTCCTCAACAAAAAGAAAGAGTGGACTACAAGCTGAACATGAGTTAGCAGTGTGATGCAGCAGCAAAAAATGCAATGCGATTCTAGGCTGCATTAATAAGAGTAGTGTCTAGGTCAAGGGAAGTAATAGTATCACTCCATTCTGCTTTGGTCAGACCTCACCTGGAATACCGTTTCCAGTTCTGGGCACAACAATTCAAGAAGGATGGTGGGAGGTCTGGAAGCCATTACGCCCTATGAGGAATGGCTTAGGGAGCTGGGTATGCTTAGCTTGGAGAAGAGAAGGTTGAGAGGTTTAAATATTTGAAGGGATGTCATATTGAGGAAGGAGCAAGCTTGTTTTCTGCTGCTCCAGAGACTAGGACACGGAGCCATGGGTTCAAACTACAGGAAAAGAGATTCCACCTAAACGTTAGGAGGGACCTCCTGACAGTAAGAGCTGTTTGGAAGTGGAACACACTGCCTTGGAGTGTGGTGGAGTCTCCTTCTTTGGGTTTTTTTAAACATAGGTTGGATGGCCATCTGTCAGGAATGCTTAGATTGTGTGTTCCTGCAGGGCAGAAGCCGATCGGATGGGATGGCTGTTGGGGTCCGTTCCAGTCCTATGATTCTAGGCTGCATTTAGAGCCTGGGAAAGTTATTCTTGGATTACACCTCCCAGAATCCCCCTGCCAGCACCCTTCTCAAGGTCTGGTTGCATTGTTCTTTTTCCCACATTCTCTAGCCCAGTAATTCTTAACTTGGGGTCCGTAATGTCCCACAGGGGGTCCACAAAGGCTTGAAGGCTGCTTGGCCCACCTCCTCCCTGTAGTGGAGTAGCCACATGACAGGAAGCAAGGCAAAGGCTGGCTGGCTTGGCCTGCACATTGCCATTCAATCCACTCCAGCCACAAACTTGCAGGAAGAAGCAAGAGTGCCTCTGAGGGAAAGTTTAATGGATGGTGTAATTGTATTGTTGTTGTTGTTAGCTATCTTTATTAGGGTTTTAAATCTTGAGTTAAGCCTTGGGGCAACAAAAGATATTTAAAGGGGGTCACCCAGCCTTTAGGTAAAGAAAAGGTTAAGAACCACTGCTCTAGGCCAATGCCTCTTACATAACACTAATGGGATACTGGTGTTTTAGTGACAACAATAAAACCATTGTTCCCAGTAATATTACTACAATTTTTATTTATATTCTTCTGTTAAAGGAGCTAGAGTGTTGTAGAAGTTTCAGCATTGCACTATGACTGTGGAGACCAGGGTTTGAATCCTTACTCAGCCATGAATGCCCACTGGGAAAGTTACACTCTCTCAGCCTCAAAGGAAGGCGAAGGTAGACCCCCTTTGAACAAACCTTGCCTAGAAAACTCCATGGTAGGTTTGCCTTAGTCAGAAATGACTTGAAGGCACATGGGCAAACACACAAATTCCTTTTGCAGGCTGAACTCAGTTGGCAGCAAGGGGAAGAAGCTGAAGACCAAGGGGTGAAGGGAGGGAGGGGAGAGACCCCAGGAAACCATTTTAAGAGCAGCTGGAAAGATGGGCTGGATCTATGTGGAAGGAAGGGAAGGGAAGGGAAGGGAAGGGAAGGGAAGGGAAAGAAAGAAAGAAAGAAAGAAAGAAAGAAAGAAAGAAATTATTTCTGAGGGAGACAACCCTCAAATTCCCTGTCTCTCTCTCTCACACACACACTCACCCTCTCTGTGCCTCTCCCTCCAGCTTCTGCCACGGAGGGCTGCTGTTTCTTTCACTTTCTCTTTGGGTTTCAGAGACGCTGCTTTTTTTAAAAAAAAAGCCAGCAGGAGGAGGAGGGTAGGAGGGGGCTCCTACTGGCTGTCTCCTGGCTGTCTCCTTGGTCAGATTAAGGAGGCTAGTATGGGGCCCTCTCTTGACCTCGGGGCCCTCCGCCAATGCTGATTTGGCAGACAGGTTAAACCGGCCCTGCTCCAGGGGCTTTGGCTCTCTACTTCAGACAGAGCCAAGCCCAGGGAGAGGGGGCAGATCGGGTGTAAAGCGCCCCTCCACTCTCCTGGGGCTTGCCTCCATTTGAACTGGAGAGCCAAAGCTCTGAGAGAGCAGGGAGGTGGGTGCTTTAGACCTGATCTCCTTACTCTCTGGGGGTTTGGCTCTGTTTGGAGAGCAGCTTTGGGAGGGTGGGTGTGGTGGCTGAGAAGTCTCTAGAGTCTAGGAGGCTTCAAAAGCCCAATCACCACTTTGGAGGGTGGTGGTGGGTGTGCGGGGGGAGGTGTATTTTATTCGTGGTTTTTTCACATTCACGGGGTTCTTGCGCCCCTAACCCCTGCAAATGTGGAGGGAGGAGTGTATTGTAACTCTTGCTGAACTGGCCATTGTGCCAGAGACATGTTTGTTCCATAAACCATGGGTGTGTGTTAGAATAGAGACAGCATATTAGTCTTGATTTTATCTGTTTGTTCTGGCACTTGTGCAGGCAAATTGAACATAAACAGGCAGAAACACATACAAACACACTAATGCTGTGAGACGGCTAATCCCTTCTTGATTGTACTAATCTGGCTCATTGTGGCATGAAAGGATGCTGGTGTTCAAAGCAACTGAAGTGTAAGACTTTTGGAACAAGAAAGTCACTTCCTGCACTGCTCAACAAAAAATACTACATGTGGCTGTTTTATTTAGCTTTCTTGAGATGGCAGTGTTAATAACATCCTATTGGAAGATTCATTTTGTTTTACACTGCAATTTAGAAGCTAGGAGAACAATCCAAGTTGTGAAGGACAATCCTATGCACATTTACTCAGAAGGAAGTCCCATTGTGGTCAGTGGGGCTGTGTAGGATTACAGATGTGATCACTGGAAAATTGAAACCATTGAGGATTGGTTTGTTATTTGCCAACATGTCTATAGGTGCAATACAAGAAAAAGGCATACCATGCTGAAGGGAGTTCAAAATGGCTGTCCATTGAGTTTATATTGTATTTTATAACATTTCTGCAGGATATAAGTTAAAAATCATTTTGAGAATTTACTATACTGGAGAAAAAAAATCAAAAGTAAGAACAGCAAAATATCTTTCTTAGGATTAACTGAAAACTCATAAAGAAGTGAGCAAGGCTTTAAGCTCACCACAACTCACTAAAGTTATATTGAGCACACACAAAAATGGTGTTGCTAAGAAAGATATCCACAATAGAGTGGAATAGGTGCTTTGTAAACTTTAGTAGGTACAAGAAGGATTCATTTACATCAGAGGATATAATGGCTCTTTTCTCTTTAAATTGTGTAAAAGCCAACAATAATTCAAATCTGTGTCTAGCAGGAGGCAGAACACCCAAATCACTTGTAAGTCAGAGAGCAGGAATTTAAAAAGAAAGAAAAGACATTATTAACACACACAACATTTTTGGGGCAACACACTAATGTCACTGCCCCTTTGGAGCTTAATAGCAAAGTTTAAGATTAGCTTTAGGGGGTGCAGCTGGTATAAAGTCAACTCTACCTAAATTGGTTTCTGTCATCTGTTGGTTCAAGGGAATATTGATTACCCCATAGCCAAAA
The DNA here is from genome assembly GCA_030847615.1 of Gambelia wislizenii. NCBI lineage: Eukaryota > Metazoa > Chordata > Lepidosauria > Squamata > Crotaphytidae > Gambelia > Gambelia wislizenii. Next base: position 336,908,581 of record JAUMIR010000001.1, on the reverse strand, counting down.
TTATTAGTTGCTTAATGGAAAGGTGAATAATGAATAAATGATAATAGGGATTATCATGTAGATGAGGGATAGGGAACAGGCTAGGTTGTGAGCCAGATTTTTTCCTAGGGTACCCACCTGGTGCTAGATAAGGTTGGAAGTGTGGCCTTCTTGCAAAGCTCCTCCTGATGACTCCACCTAACCTACTTTTTTTTTTTTTGTCCATACAGAGAGAATATTCAGAGGGGGTCTGATAACATCAAGAGGGTCACTGTGCACAGAGAAAGGGACTCTAGCTGGCTTCACTCTGCTCATGCCTTCTCTGGCCAAGGCAAGCCTAGACAGAATGAAGAGGACTGAGGCACAACTGGAGTAGTACTTCTTTATTCAGTGCCTTGGACCGGGAGCCAATTTCACTCTGCCCTTGCCTTGTCCAACCAGGAAGATAAAGACAGAGTGAAGTTGCAGGACCAAGCCTCTTCTCCCTTCTCTAAGGAGGCAAGACTTGGGGGGTGGTACAGGGGACCTCAGGGAGGGACATAGAGCAACCTTAGATCTGCCCATAGGCCAAAGGTTTGCTATCCCTGATGAAGATATGAGTAGGTAGCCTCCTTTTGCCTATGTCCATCCACTTTGAGACTGTGACCTTTAAACAGTACTATTTGGAATAGCTCTATTGAGTTTTATAGTGATTGTTCCAGACTGATTGCTTTAAATATTTCTGCCTTGGGTATTAGTTTTATCACTCAAACAGATGATGCACTATGCTTAATCCTTTTATAAACAATATGATAATATTATTCATTAGAAGGATAATGATATGCTTATGATACAAAACAGCTCACACATATACATATCCCAATTTGTTAGTTTACAATGTAATTAATTATTGTCTTGCCCAACCTGACTTTATACAAGTCATTTTGGGTAGTGGGATCTTAAGAAAATTAGAAGTTTGTGCTGCACAGGCAAATATTCATGTGTATAAAATCAAGCATCTATAGTGGAAGACCTTTAATGTGAAATAATACTTTTCTTTCAATTTAGATCCAGGACATCATTGTCCAGACTCAAGAGGGCCGGGAGACTCGTTCTGCAAAGGATGCATTGTTACTCTGGTGTCAAATGAAAACCGCAGGGTATGGTGGCAGCAAATGTTTACTTCCAATAAACACCTTAAGCCTGTACTATTAACTAAGGAAATAATAAGATGGAGAACTGCATGAAGTTTGACCAAATTTCCCATTCAGATCATATCAATGGGAGTATGAAAACTCTCCAAGTGCTGTCAAAATGTACCACTGGGACAGAGCTGTCTACAGCAATGAAATGTGCCCTCTGGGTACTTCTGTCATTGGCCTTGTAAGTGCTTCTCTGTGGCACGGCATTCTGTGAGCCCTGTACTGAATTCAATCACAGTTTTTTGCTTCATGGTTTTCTTCATGTGGCTTTATGTCTGCTTCCTGGTGTTTTCTAAAAAGTCCTTTTTGGATTGTTCTCTGTTTGGTGCAGACTGAAGCTATTTGAATACTTTGCCAAGCTTGCAGTTTTCATAGAAATCCAGATGCTCAAGTGAGGGAGCAAGAATATCAAGGCTGCATATGTTTGGATATCTATTCTCCCAATCATTTCTGACATGTAAAAACTGTATGCATGGCCATCCTGTTTCAGGTGCTGTTACCTGATTCAGTCAGATAAAGATCAGCAATGCAGGTACAATATCCATGGATTCTGCATCCATGGATTCAGCCATCCAAGGCTTGAAAATATCCTCCCCCCCCAAAAAAAAAATCCAAAAAGCAAACCTTGATTTTACCATTTAATAGAAGGGATACCATTTTACTACACCATTGTATATAATAGACTTGAGCATCCATGGAGAGTCCTGGAACCAAACCGCAGTGGATACCAAGGGCGCACTGTAGATCTCTCTCTCTCTAGTGCTTTTTGATACAGCATTGTTAGTGCTGGAAAAGCTACTGTAGGATGGTTCAAGAAACCAATCCATCCTATATTGACCTTGATTTGATTAGTTCAGTACAAATACAGCTAGGCATCAAAGTATCACCATTTTGACAGGTAGAACAATCAATTGCTAGAGTACCTTTCTGATCCTCCTCGTTGATTCCACAATGGGATCCCCCCCCTCAAATAATATTCATTAGAGAGGAAGGAGGGCCTCCTGTTGTTTTTGGACTAAAACTCCCACCCACAGAATCCACCGTTGGCTGTGGTGATGAATAATAGGCACTAGAGTGCCACATATTCCCCATCGCTGACCTTGATCATTTGGCAGTTCTGGGATATCTGATGAAATCATAGAATCATAGAATTGCAGAGTTGGAAGAGACCACGAGGGCCATCCAGTCCAACCCCCTGCCATGCAGGAAATCACGATCAAAGCATCCCCGACAGATGGCCATCCAGCCTCTGTTTAAAGACCTCCAAGGAAGGAGACCCCACCACACTCCGAGGGAGTGTGTTCCACTGCCAAACAGTTCTTACTGTCAAAAAATTCCTCCTAATGTTGAGGTGGAATCTCTGTTCCTGGAGCTTGCATCCATTGCTCCATGTTCCAGTCTCTGGAGCAGCAGAAAACAAGCCTGCTCCATCCTCAACGTGACACTTCTTCAAATACTTAAACAGGGCCATCATATCGCCTCTTAACCGTCTTTTTTCCAGGCTAAACATACCCAGCTCCCTAAGTCTCTCCTCATAAGGCATGGTTTCCAGACCTTTCACCATTTTAGTCGCCCTCCTCTGGACACGCTCCAATTTGTCAATATCCTTTCTGAATTGTGGTGCCCAGAACTGGACACAGTATTCTAAGTGAGTTCTGACCAAGGCAGAATAGAGCGGCACTATTACTTCCCTTGAGCTGGACACTATACTTCTATTGATGCAGCCCAAAATCGCATTGGCCTTTTTAGCTGCCACATCACACTGTTGACTCATGTTCAACTTGTGGTCTACTAGGACTCCTAGATCCCTTTCGCACGTAGTCTCATTCAGCCAGGTCTCCCCCATCATATATCTATGCATTTCATTTTTTTGCCCTAAGTGAAGTACCTTACATTTCTCCGTATTGAATTTCATTTTGTTAGCTTTGGCCCAGCTCTCCAGTTTATCCAGGTCATCTTGAATTTTGATCCTGTAAATAACACAGTGGAGTTTAAATCCTTGTGTTATGAAATGAAATGTGAAAGATACTCACACCTAGGTCCCACTGGAGGGTCTGAATTAACATAATTTCCATCACAATAGTGACTAAATCATGCCTGCTTTTGTGTATTCATTTTTTCAACTTAAATTCTACCTTTCTCCCAGGATTGGGATGCAAAGTGGCTCATAGCAAGTTTAAAAACAAGTACAGCTCCCAGTGGATAAAAACAGCTACAAGAAATGACAAAAGGTTGTAATAGGCTGTATGTTGTATGTTAAAATGTAATAAAGGTTGTATGGTAAAAAGGTTGTATGTTAAAATGTAATAAATTATAACTAGCTGGACCCTGCGTACCATAAGCCAATAGAAACTTCCCCAAAATGCCCAGGAGACCTCATGACAATCCTTTGGGGTAGGCTAGTGGGTTTAACTCATCCCCCCACCTCTCGTTCTGCCCCTACTACCCCCCACCGCTCCTTCTGCCCCCTGCCATCCCCCACCACTTGTTCTTCCCTCTGCCGCCCCCTCACCACTCGTTCTTCCCCCTGCTTCCCCCCACCGCTCGTTCTGGCCCCTGCTGCTCCCCACCGCTCGTTCTGGCCCCTGCCACCCCCCCCACTCGTTCTGGCCCCTGCCTCCCCCCACCGCTTGTTCTGCCCCCTGTGGCCCCCCACTGCTCATTCTTCTCCCTGCCACGGCCCCCGACCGCTCGTTCTGGCCCCTGCTGCCCCCACTCCTTCTGGCCCCTGCCACCACCCCCACCACTCGTTCTGGCCCCTGCTGCCCCCTACCACTCGTTCTGCCCCTGCCTCCCCCCACTGCTCGTTCTGCTGCCTGCCCCCCCACTCATTCTGGCCCCTGCCTCCCCCCCTGCTTGTTCTGGCCCCTGCTGCCCCCCCCCACTCCTTCTGGCATCTGCTGCCCTCACCACTCATTCTGCCCCCCTGCCGTCACCTTGGGCCCCCCCACCCGCTGCACTCCGGCACACACACACACACACACACACACACCACATCCACCCCATACTACTCCCTCTCCATGTCCAGCCGCCATGTTGGAAATCTACATGGTCCCGCCCCCAGTTTGCTGATTGGCTGCCCAGCAGACCTGTGATTGGTTGGTCAGTTCCCTAAGCAGCCAATCAGCACACTGGAAACGGCAATATACTCAAGAGAATTATATATATAGATATTAAAACACTATTGAACTAGAAGGGGGAGGATTAAAAACCCATTAGTAGTACTCCATTAAGAGTTTAACAGCATCTAATCAGTTCTGAAAGCCTGCTGATTAAACGTGGGCTTGACTACACAGGGGGTAAAAATCCAGATGGGATTTGTACTACTTTGGCCCGAAGCTGTGGCGCATGAAATTCAGACTATTCTGGCCTGGATTTCAGCGCCACACCTGCCAAGGCCTGAATCTGCTGTGGGATTTTACGTGGCTTCCTATTACTCATGCTTGACTCTGAACTTTAGGAAGATCAAAGTCCAAGCAGTAGTTGCCTTCTCTGAAGCCAGAACAGACGGCTTACTCATGATGGCAGGGCAGGGGCTCATTCTGCCTTCAGACCGGACAAGTCTTGCTGGCACTTTGCATTTTGCAAGCAGTTGTGTGGCAGAAAAGCAAAGCCCCAGCAGGTGTCACCCAGTTTGAAGGCAGAACGAGTGGCTTACATGTGATGCTAGGGTGGGGGCTTGTTCTGCCTTCTGACAGGTTGAGTCTTGCTGGTGCTTTGCTTTTCCAAGATGAATGTGCTCTGGAAAAGCAAAGTGCCAGTGTGACTTGCCTGGTCTTGAAGGCAGAACAAGCCCCTGCCCCACCATTGCGAGTAAGCCACCCATTCTGGCTTCAGAGTAGGCAACTACCACTGGGGCTTTGATTTTCTAGCACACATTTGCCTGGGAAAAGCAAAGTGCCAGCAGGAGCCACCTCTCTAAAGCCAGATCAGGCAACTACCACAGGGGCTTTGTTTTCCCCAGAGCTCAAAGGCGTGATTGTGCACCAGAAAAGCAAAGACCCAGTGGTAGTCACCCCCTGTGAAGCCAGAATGGGCAGCTAGCCTCACGATGGCGGGGCTCACTGGGGGTTCTGACCTCAGAGAGAGCGACTACTGCTGGGGCTTTGCCTTTGGAATGAGAAGTGTCACCAAGGAGGGGAAACAATGGTGGTGCCTTAGGCAGTGTAAACTCCAGAGAAAATTGTGAGTTTTCTAAAACCTGGATTAAGGGGTATTCCCCGAGTCTGGTGCAAATAGGGCTCTACATTGTGTGTGACTATTGCACAAAATTCAGTGAAAAAGGTCACACATCATGTGGCATTATCAGTCTGAATTCAGGAGGGATTTGGAGTTTGTGACTGCTATAGTGAAGCCCTATGTCTTTTTCGCTGGTGGAAGGTCAAAAGGGAATGTTCCAGCTAGGCTTCCTTAGATGCAGCCACAGAGAAGGTGCTAAATGTATTTAAATAACATGTATTCTTTCAAATTGGTTGAAATTTGGGGATACTACTGTATTTCCCCCCCCCCCATTTTACTGATGGGAATTGAGACAGAAAAGAACTATGGATACCACACCCTAAAATAAAAATGTCATAGTTGTATAAGATTTCTCCTAAAAGCTAGACTCCCAAGAGCCTATTTTTACCTTGAACTTCTGAAACTCACTGGAATTTAACCATGTGTTTTCAAGTTCCACCCTATTGCCATGTTCTCTTTTTATACCAGCAGAGCCTATTTTATTTGTTTTCAAGCTTGTAGGAAGGATGTTACATTTGAAGCACACTGTTTTTCTCTTCCTAGTGGAGCATGCTTAGCATCTTTACTGTGGCCCATGTCTGGAGCTGTTCTGATTGTTGAGCCTGGGCTAGCCGTCCCATATGCCATTTGGCCCAGTTCTATTTCATCTTATTTAACAGTTTAGAACAATAAAAGAACATATGTGTTATTAGTTGTTTGAAACAAAAACATTAGATTTAAAAAGAAGCAAAAGAAATGTGAGACTGCCATCCATGTGTGATCTTCTAATTTGGTGGCAAAGTAATTCTCCAACTATGGAGCTTTATGCAGTCAAAACCTCAATGTTCATGCAAAAGAGGGAGCCAGCAGCAGGCTTGTGTTAACTATCGGTTTTATGGAAGTAAAAAAAGAAGAGGGGGGGGTATCTGAGGGTATGAAAGATCTGAAACAGTCCAATAAGAGCTGAATATTCTCATTTGGCATGGAATTATGACCAGCTCTTCTTGAAGGTGGGTGTGGGGATAGGAATAGGAACAGAAAATTAAGACGAGAAAGGATATACGAAAGTGGAATGGAATATACTAGAAAGGGGCATGGTTAATTAGCTGGAGTCCTGAACAGAAACACTTCACCTTCACTTTCATTGCAGGTCCCACTTTTCTCATCTGTTCATGTACTTTCTTTTAAAAAAGGAAGGAAAAAAGCCAGTTCCCATTTTATTGTATTGTGACCAAGAAAGATAACCACAGATCTATGCATATTCAAATAGGTGAATTTTTAATAATTTTGGTCATCAGGGAATTTAGTAACAAGTCCTGTGCTGTCTTTAACTGCACCCCTTTACATTATCCCATAAAAATAAATAGTCTTAGGACTTTTTCAAATGGGGTAAAAAAAACCCGAGGAGGTCAGGAGAAGAACGAGGCTCTCGTGCTTACACAGCCCCATTTCAGACAGCCCTGTCCTCCTGCAACCTCCTCCTGACCTTCTCCCCGTGCAGCGGGTGCTGCTTTTTATTCACGGAGGTTTTCTAACAATAAAAAGCAGCATCAGCAGCACGAGCGGGAGGAGGATGGAGGAGGACAGGGCTGTCTGAAATGGGGCTCTGTAAGCACAACAGCCCTGTACTTCTCCCGACCTCCTCGGGAGTTTTTTACCCCGTTTGAAAAAGTCCTCAATGTACTGTACTTCTTAGGGAAAGCTTAGTGCCCCTTTGACAGGGACTATTGAAATGAAAACAGTTTATTTAACCTGGACCATATTTTTCCTAGGATGTTTCCTCCTTCACTGTGAGGTGTACAGTACTTACATGCATGCATTTGTGTGTGCATGTGTGTGTGCCTGGTCCTATGTACACAGGCCTAGATCAAACTTGAGCAGACCTATTAAATTAATGGTAGTTTGATAAGTCAACACATATGTAGGTTCTATTGATTCAATTGACCTGTGATATATGTTGACTCACCAAACTACCATTGATTTAATGGGCCTGCTCTAGTTTGAATAAACTAGCTGTAGGATCTAGAACCAGGATCTAGGCGTGTGCGCCCAGGCACACACACATGTGCACACAAATACATGCATACTACGTGTATCTCATAATGAAGAAGGAAACATCCTAGGATTCAGTAGCCAGTGTGGTGTAGTGGTTGGAGTGTTGGACTATGAATCCCTGCTTTGGTGACCTTGGGCAAGTCACACACTCTCAACCTCAGAGGAGAGCAAAGGCAAACTCCCTCTGGACAAATCTTGTCAAGAAAACCCTGTGAGAGGGTCACCATAAGTCAGAAATGCAACAGCAACAAAGTTGGATTCGGGTCACATATGCGCGCTCACACAAACAGAGTCTACTGCCTCTCCTTTTTCTCTCGTATTACCAAGAAAGCCAAGCATGCATGCATTTGTGGAATGGGTAGGAGTAGGTAGCTGGAATAGATGGAAACATACTGTATTTTGGCCCTCATTCAAACTGAACAGCAGTTGGACTTGGCTGATTATGGATAATCAGAGTTGTGCATCCAAGTTAAGCACCCTTTGTTTGTGGTGGAGCATCTGAATTTTCAAATGTTGTCAGTTTGTATTACACTTCTCATCGTTAAAATGCAGATATAACAAATGCATTTGGAAACGCTGGTGTTTTCCACGTTACAAGAAGCTACTGAGATGCAGTTTGCACCAAACATATCAGATCATATTCTGGCCTTTCTGTTGGGACAAATGGATTTTGTCATATCAAATAGCATCTGGAGTTAAATTACTGTTCTGTAACTCTCACCCATCTGAATTGAGTTATAATGTCTTTTGTGTCCTCCCTCCCTCTTGTCTTTGCAATGCAGCTACCCCCATGTTAATGTCACCAATTTCACCTCCAGCTGGAAGGATGGCTTGGCTTTCAATGCTCTTATTCATAAGCACAGGTAAGGACTGGAAGGACACCCTCCAGAGACCTGAGGTGCAATGTTGATTTATATTAGGATGTTTCCGATGATGTTTTTAGACTAGCCTTGTAATTATGACTGCATGTGCAGAAGCTTGGCTACAGAGGTTTACCTTCCTGTATATTTTATCACCATTCTCCCATTAACTCTGCCTGCTTTCTCCACCAGTCTGCAATAGCAATCAGTCATCATGCTGTATTTCCAGTGTTCAGAAATGAGTCCCATTTGTCATGTAGCCAAAATAGCACGATCTACATACACAACAAAGGTATCAGCAGGAGTGAGGGAACCTTAAGGTTTGAAGAAGGACAAATATTCATGGGGGAAAGGAGCTAATGGGAGGGGTGGGAAATACTTTAAAATAAAACAGTGCAGGTGGGCTGGTTGTGTGGCCAAAAGCATGACTCACTGTTGTGACTTTGTAACAGAATCACTTGCAAGCGGGATGGAATTCAGCATCCTGAAAGAGGATATGGATGGCTGATTGACTGAAATCCTTAATTGGTAAGATAAAAGTAAACCTATGTGGCCAAGCCTCTGCACATGCACTGCACACTGCAATATTTTAAAAAATATAAGTTTTACTTCCTTTTGTCTAACATACTGCTTATTTTTCTATGCATACTCTGCTTCATTTTTAGGCCTGACCTAATTGACTTTGAGAAACTGAAGCACTCAAATGCCAGGCACAACTTGGAGCATGCTTTCAGTGTGGCAGAGCGGCAACTTGGCATCACCCAGCTTCTTGACCCAGAAGGTGAGTCCATTTGGCTTAGTGACTGCCCTTTCAAAGCAGAGAATTCAGCTGACAAAGCAGATGAGAATTTTACTGGAGATGTGGCTGTAAGAGCTAAGGAAATGGTTATTAATCTGTGGAACCTTGCACTGGGTACAAAATGTCTGACTGAAGATCATGAAGAAGTTACATGTATGAATAGATGCAAGCCTTAAAATGTTTTTTTGTTCTGTTTTTTGTTTGTTTGTTTTGTAGTAGTGTACTTTCTTATAGCACAATCCACTAGTAAGCTTTCCAGGCAAATACCTCTGAAATGAATGGAAGCTACACATACCTTTGTCAACTTTTACAGTGGTTGTCAAGACCATCATATTCTGGGGTGATTTAAAAGTCAACACCTCTGACTTTTAGTTTGCTATTGCTCATCAGCAGAATGTTTTCGAGTTTCTGGAATACATTTTTTTTTATTTGAAAGCTGCCATGAATTTTGTTTTATCATAGAAAAGTTGAACATGAATATAACTCTTGCACATAGATACAAATCAGCAATGTAGTTGTTTTTGTTATGTGCTGTCAAGTAGACTTTGACTTATGGCAACCCTATGAATGATAGGCCTCCAAGAGACCCTGTTATTAACAACCTGGCTCAGTTCTTGCAAACTCAGGCTTCCTTCATTAAGTTTATCCACCGGTAATACACTCTTAGAGGCTTAACACACAAGCAAAAAAATGGCAGTGCAGCTGGAATGTTTCACCTTCCATTCTGCCTTATCGCATAATGTCAGCATTCTTCAGCTATTCTTCCATTCTGGTGATAAATGCAAGTCTTTTTTCTAAAAGATTTTTCCAATTAGAAAAAAGACTTGTGATTCCTTACCACATGATATTGGGATTCTTCAGCTGTTGTTCCTTTCCAGTCCCATGGGAGATAGTGGTAAATGCGAGTCTTTTTTCTAACGGATTCCTTTCTGGAGCTTCTCTATCACCCTCACCATTGGAGCTATCAGTTCTCTTCTGCTGATGTGGCCATTACTCGCTGGAATGGATGGGTACATCTTAGTACAGTGTCTCCAGTTTGAACATTCCTCCTTGAGTCACCTTCTGGGAGTCATGACTCTTGATAGAGTCTAGTCTTCTAATTACAGTATTCCCAGCTTCTCTAACACATTCAGATTCCTGTCACATGCATTTTCCCCTTTATCCTTTTGGGGTTGCTTAACAAATGTTTTATTTTTTTAAATCCACTGTTGCATCTTACATTGTTTGTGGCTAGTAAAGCTGTTCTATATTATTTTGTTTTGTTTTTGAATGAATTATTATTATTTTAAAATGAAAACCTGCATTTACTATAGCCCAGGTTTTTTTTCAGACTTTCCTGTTGTTTACATCAAAAATGTTAAAAATAATTGTGTTCGAAAAAGTTACAGTATATCTTTGTTATAGACAAATTATGTGTGCCCAGATGTCATATACAGTATCCATGCAAATGAACACAGAATTCTGTGTGATCTTTGATTTCTATATTGCATTGAGAATCTCCCCAATCAATTTTGATGGTTGAAATCAATTTTCACACATATTGGTTATGGGTGTAGTGTAATGAAAGTGAAAACTCTTAGAAGCGGGGGATGATGTATGCATATCAGAACTGCCTGCACATGCAAAGAATAATTGGACTAGGAAGATGTGCCTTGCAGTTAATTAACTACTTCATTACTAGGCAGAGCTTCCTTTAAACCTGAGCTCACTGGCATTTAGTCTTATGGTCAAGTTTTGATGACAGACCTGATCCTAGAACAATCAAAAGAGTTTCTTTGAACATGCGCAGATTGTTTTTCTGTACTACTAATGAAAGCCAGCATGGTGTAGTGGGTTGAGTGTTGGATTAGGACTCCAGGAGACCAGGTCTCAAATCCCTGCTCAGCTGTGGAAATTATCTTGATGACCTTGGTTGTCAGAGAAAGGTAATGGCAACCCCCCTCTTAACAAATCTTGCCAAGAAACCCCCATGTTAGGTTCACCTTAGGATTGCTGTAAGTCGGAAATGACTTGAAAACACAATAACATATGAACCACACCAATAGTTGAGATTAGGCAGAAGGTGATGTAATATTCCTATTTGCATCAGTCCCAGCATTGTTTGTTTTAAAAGTTAAACGTAACTACAAGATATCCTGTTTTCTTGTAAATCTGTGTTGTACTACTGTTACTTTAAAGAGATATTTCATTTCCTCTCCATGGGTTCAACACAGTTCACATTATAGTTATTTGAATTTTTTGTTATCATAGAGTCAGTCCTGCTACAAACATCTTATTCTCCAAAACAGAGATATTTGTTATAGGAAAACAAGGTCTTACACAAATAGTTTTGCCACCATGTATTCTGTTTTTTTCTTATCTGAAGTTGTCAGGGAGGTGAGATGCTGTACACTGCTACATTGTGTTGTCCTGTTACAAAAGGGAGAAGATTTCAGGCACAGCTTAAAAATCTGCTGGCCACTGTTTTCAAATTAATAGTTTTCTCTTAAAATCTGCTCGCTGTTCAGATGTCTTCACAGAGAATCCAGATGAGAAATCCATCATCACCTATGTAGTTGCTTTCTACCACTACTTCTCCAAGATGAAGGTGCTTGCTGTGGAAGGAAAAAGAGTTGGGAAGGTAAGATTACATAACCTCTTGGAGCAGCAAGCATGTTGTTCAGCCTCTTTTCCACAAAAAAGGTTTTATTTACGACCATTCTTAAAAATGACCTCTTCTCTTAGTAGGCAGCTACACTGTAAGCCATAGTGACTTATAGTAATAATTGAGAAAAGCCAGAAATTTGCTATAACAGTAGTCCTGTCATCTCTCAACCATCTTTTCGATAGGCTGACTTGTTCTACATATGTTGTTGGCTAGTGCACTCAGTAGACCTTCTTTCTGGTTTTTCTGATACATGGATTTCCAACTTCCAGGGGTAGGAGTGCATATTAAACCTCCTGAAATGCATCAGGAACCACACTGCCACCACTGTTGGTGCCCAGATTCAGGAGAGTAGTGCCATCTGAGATTTTGTTTACTTTTAAGGTTTCTTCTTTCCTGTTGAAATTGTCCAGGTGTTTGTGGATTTCAGTAGCTTCTCTGTGGGTTGTTGGCCTGGTCCAGAATTTCTGTGTTTTTAAATAGCATTTTGTGTCCAGGTTGGTTTATAACATGTTCTGCTACCGCAGATTTTTCTGGCTGACCCAGTCTGCAGTGTCTCTCATGTTCTTTGATTCGTGTTTGCACACTGCATTTAGTGGTCCCTATGTAAACTTCTCCACAGCTGCATGGTATGCGGTAAACTCCTGCAGCTGTGAGAGGGTCATCTATAGATTGTTTGGAGGTTGTGTTTCCTCATCAGTTTCCCTATTCTGTCTGTGACTTCTTCGATGTATGGTAAAAATACCTTCCGTTCGGGTGGCTGTTTTTCTTCTTCATTCCTGTGGTTTTTTTCTGAGTCTAGCTGCTCTTGTGATGTCTGATCTGAAGTAACCATTAGCCTGTAGGGCCCAGTTTAGGTGCCTCAGTTCATCCTCCAGGTAGTGGGGTTCGCAGATCCTTTTTGCACCATCTACCAATGTTTTTATTGTGCTTTCTTTTTGTCCTGGGTGATGATTGGAGTTCTTGTGTAGGTATCTGTCCGTGTGTGTGGGTTTTTTGTATACCTTGTGGCCTAACCATTGGTTTGGTTTGTGGATGACTAGGACATCCAAGAATGGCAGTGTTCCTTCCTTCTCTTTTTCCATCGTGAATTGGATATTTCGGTGGATACTGTTCAGGTGGTTCAGGAATGAGACCAAATCTTCTCCGTGGTTCCAAATGGTGAAAGTGTCTTCAACATATCAGAACCGCTTTTTTGTGCTGTTTCCAGGGCTTTCTTTTCAAAATGTTCCATGTAAAAGTTTGCTATCACTGGGCTCAGGAGGCTGCCCATGGCTACCCCATCTATCTGTTCATAGAATTCGTTGTCCCACTGGATAAAAAATCCAAGAAATGCTACGCTCAGTGAAGGACAAAAGGGACCCTCTCACAGCTGCAGGAGTTTACTGCATACCATGCAGCTGTGGACAAGTTTACAGAGGGACCACTAAACGCAGTGTGCAAACATGAATTAAAGAACATGAGAGACACTGCAGACTGGACCAGCCAGAAAAATCTGCGGTAGCAGAACATGTTATAAACCAACCTGGACACAAAATACTATTTAACAACACAGAAATTCTGGACCATGCCAACAACTATCATGTCAGAATGCAGAGAAGCTATTGAAATCCACAAACACCTGGACAACTTCAACAGGAAAGAAGAAACCTTAAAAGTAAACAAAATCTGGCTCCCAGTTTAGAAATACAATAAAATCAAAACTCAGCACTTACAAAGGAATTCCACCCAGGGACAGGGGGACTCCCAGCAGACCAACCATCAACCAACCATTAGCCAAACAGACACTAATGAGCCTTGCATTTCTATACCCAGAAACTAACCATTCAGTTACACAAATTTACATATACTCCACAGAGGTTCATAGCATATAAACTCCACACACACACCTACCCAACCATTCTCTGAAGATGCCAGCCACAGATGCAGGCAAAACGTCAGAAAGAAACTATTTCAGAACACGGCCTCACAGCCCGGAAAAAAAACAAGGAAAATCTATAAATATGCCATACTCGCATAAGAACAGCTCTTATTTGGGGAATTAGGTGCATTATTACAGCACTTTCAGTCTCTATAAACCAGTTGTTTTGGTGGTCTACACTCATTCCTTATCAGTCTACAGAGCCTGCGTACTTCAGCATGGGACTGAGATGGATTATGGTATGCTCAGGACAGTTGGCTTCATATGATTTGGTGGTGGTGGCTGAAGATAAATATTGAGGAATGTGTGGCTATAATAATAGTTTAGTTTCTATAGCAGCTTAACAGTTGATGAAATGGTGGCAGTCTGAAGGCATTCACATTTATTTTAAAGCCAAAAAGATTCTTCTTGTTAATCTAGTCTGACAGTCCTGAGACTTCTAGGCAGTCATCCTTGTGTGCAATTTGGAATTTCTAATGTGGTGAAGTCAGACTTGTTGACATTGTTGAAGATTCCTGTACGCAGGATCTGCAAGTTGATAAAGGACTTGACATATTTCCAGAAGCAGCAGGTGCCAAGTAAGCAGTGCTTTGTTTGTTTATTCCTTTTCTCAGGTAATGGACCATGCAATGGAGACTGAGAAGATGATCGATAAGTACAGTGGGTTGGCTTCAGACCTGCTGACGTGGATAGAACAGACCATCACCATTCTCAATAGCCGCAAGTTTGCTAATTCTCTGGCAGGCGTGCAGCAGCAGCTACAGTCCTTCAGTACATACCGCACAGTGGAAAAACCTCCCAAGTAAGCACCTGTCATCTGGAAAGGGGAGTGGGGTATTTTTATTAAAACAATTAAAAACTGCTGATGATTACCATTTTTTCAGAGGCTTAAACTGTGCCCATCTGCATCATGACTCATTTAGTTTTGATCTGAGGCTTTCTGAGGAGGAGAAGAATGGCATATGATGGTGATACTGTAATGAATAACAGTGACGAGCCAAGCTGAAGGGGAAAGGGGTAGTTGATGTACCCTCAAATGACAATTTATTATGATGCCAAAATAAAATGCAGTTCCCAAGATCTTGGTTCAGATCTGCAGCCTTCCCTATTCCCCCCCCCCCAACTGGAGGAAGTTGGCAAATGGTGGTTTTGATATCTAAATTGTTAGGAGTAATTTGACCTAGTATTTCAAAGAGAAGAAATGAGAAGGTGCCCCCCCCACCGCTCCATTCTTCTTCTTCTAGAATTAAACAAAGATTTCTGAACATTTAAGGATTAAGGTTTTGTTTAGGGTTTTCACGTAGGGAGTAAGAATGACTGAATACAGTGGAACTTTATTCTGAATAGAAGTGCACTGACTATTTCTTTTTAAATTTGTACAACTCATTTAGTCTAGCTGCAGTCTATCAGTGTAGATTGTCACCATTCATGCACAAGTTGTAGGCCTCAAATACACTGATGCAAGAAGCTTATCATTTGTTAAACCTTCTGTTTGGAAGTGGACTGAACTCAGCCAATGCTGGTAAAACTTGTGAAGTGCTCTTTCATAAAATGTTGTTTGTGCTAAGAACTTTTGACAAACCTCTACTCATATCTTTATGTTTTCCTACACTGAACAAATAGCAGCTAGCAAAGGGTATGGAATCAGGAAAATTGTGACCACTGGAAGGGTTATGCATTTTCTTTCCTAATAGCAGCCCTTATCTGATCTCCCCACTCCTGTAACTGCTTTGCACTTAAAAGAAAAGTATGATGTACTGAGTCTTATCTAATTGTACTTCAGGGAAAGAATTTAGAAGAGTACTGTTCATGGTAGCACTGACTAAGAAGGGGCTTATCAACAGTCATCTTTCTGAGTGGTCAAAGGCAAAGGGGGACAGCAATTCCAGCAACTTGTATTGTGTTGAAATAAATAATTTTGGTAGAAGCAAGGTTTTTTAGACACGGAAACATGCTTCTTCTGACAATGGAATGTACTAATGTACATACCCTGAAGACACCAAATCCCACGATATCTTGAAAGCTAAACAATGCCAGGCCTGGTTAGTACTTAGAAGGGAGACTTCCAGGGAATACCAGGTGCTGCAGGGAAAGGGAAAGCAATAGAAAACCCCTTCTGAATAAAGCTTGCCAAGAAAAAACTATGATAGGGTTGTCATAAGTTGGAATAATCTTGAAGCCACATAACAAGATGAAGGAGAAGAAGACGAGGAGGAGGAAGGGGGAGGAGGAAGAGGAGCAGCAGCAGCAGCAGCAGCTGTGGTAGGTCTGTGGTCCAGCTTTCTGCCATGGGACCCTCTGAGAGCTACAGCAATTGCCAAAAAAAAGGGGGGGAAATTATCAGTAGTCCAGTTTGGGCGTTTTGATTTTGAAAAATAGACATTTTTGATGTTACACAGTAGAGGGGAGGGGATCTTCAGCCTATTTGAAGAGTGAGTTGCTGCTCTGGGGGGAGGGGCAATTCATCTTCCCTGACAGGAGAGTCACCTTTTGGAGCCCAGGGAGGGTGCTTGAAAGAGAGTGATCTGGGATGACTTGAGGGGGACTGCGTAGGGCCCAGGGCTGCACTTTGCCCACCTCTGGTATAGAACATACTATATTTCAGTGACTTTATGACACATGGTGCTTGTGTTGCATTTCTGTTTGGGGTGTGTCCTTTCACTCAAAGGATATTTGCAATTTTCCTCCTGTTCTAGGTTTCAGGAGAAAGGGAACCTGGAAGTTCTGTTATTCACCATTCAGTCAAGAATGCGAGCCAACAATCAAAAAGTGTATACGCCTAATGAAGGAAAACTAGTATCTGACATCAACAGGGTATCTAATACAGTTCCTTATAATTAACACAGGGGGTGACAGATAAAGATGTTCAGTTATGGGGTTTTCCTTCTAGAAAATGTTTTTATTCTTTCGTTGCTGATGTGAGACCACTCAGTACAGCTGCTGTAATATAGCTGGTTTGGGCAGGGTCATAGTTCAGTAGCAGAACACATGCTTTGTGCACAGAAAGTCCCCCAAAACAACCCATACTATCTCTAGTTCTTTCAAAAAAGAAACTTAAAGCAGGCCTAGGAAGGATTTTGGCTTGGGAGTGGGGGCTGCTGCCCTTTAGGGTAGTGGTTCCTCATTGAACTAAGTGGATTCGTGGTCATTATAAGCAACTCCACATGTTCATATGACTTGGTTCAGTAATAATGAGGGATTAAAGGTAACACATATCATATGCTATATAATTGATATTTGCACACTGTCATTGTGACTAGGGAAGGTAAGGAACAAGATAAAAGTGACTGGAAAATTGCATAGATAACATGGAAAAATCGAGTTAAAATGCTGACAAACCTTTTGAAGAAATTTGTATACTTAAACATTTCATCAAGTATCTTTAACTGTTCAAACTTTAGCAGTGAGAAAGGAAGATAATTACATCTCTCTGTAGGAATCTTGAATTTTTCCCTAAAACACTGTGGTTTAAAACACTACTTACACAAGGAAAGTGATATTTAATCAAAATACATCTCCAGTCACATCTTTCAACTACTGATAAATCCAAGTTTAGATATCCATGGCCTTGTATTCCCAGAGTACCTTTCATTCAGATGTTTCAGCATAATGCAGAAAGTATGCTGAGAGTTCTGTCCCTCTGTGGTGACTAGATGCCAGAAGACTTTTTTTAAAAAGAAAAAAAATGGCTCTTCAGCAAGGGGACACAAATTTCAAGATGACATTGGAAATCAAGTACATGCTTAAAATTCTGTATTTTAAGGTGAGGGTAGTCAACTTATGAACAACAACAAGATTGATGTGGTCTTCCCTTCAGCAGGCCTTCTGAGCCAGTCTGTGCACAGACTGGTTAACAAGGCCAAAGGAGCACTATTTCAGGGTATCAGTCTGTAGTCTACTGATGTAAAAACACCAAGGGCAATTGACAACAGTAGGTGTAAGAGAGAAAGCCAGAGAGCCATAGGTAAAAGCAACCTTGGACAAGTTCCAGGACCCTGTCCCTCACCCCTAAGACTGAATATGCTTCCACTCTAGTGTATCAGAGTTGGTTTACATAATACTTTCCCTACCCATTCATCCTTTACTACATTCTCAAATGAGCAGACATAACTTGTGAATTAAGTAACTGTAAGTATACTTGGCTGCAATTTTATGATTGTGTGGGAAAGGTTTTGCTGTGACTGTAGAATTGCTAAATTTCACCATCTATTACAGTTCAGTTTGCACATTATGTTTGTTCAGTTGAGCAAGTATGTGAAGACAATGGGGTACTTGCATATATGAGAAAAGTATTGTGTGACCTATACCTTAACTATACCTCTCTGTCAAGGAAAAGAAATAAAAGGATAAATACATCTTTGTTTGATCCAAAAGCTTTTGCTGATGTGCAACCAGTCAGTACAACCATTGTATTCTGTAGAGCAAGCTGTTGGACCTTACCTAGCTATTTACACGGCCTCTGGATATTCTGTAATATCTATGGATTGTCATTCTTTTATTCTTTTATTTGCACAGGCCTGGGAAAAACTGGAGAAGGCAGAGCATGAACGGGAGCTGGCACTGAGAAATGAACTTATTAGGCAAGAAAAACTAGAGCAGCTTGCCCGGCGTTTTGATCGAAAGGCAGCAATGCGGGAGACGTGGCTGAGTGAAAACCAGCGCCTTGTTGCACAGGTAATGTGAAACTGTCTGGGAGTGTATTGGTTTCAATCTCTGATCTGTCTGGTGACATCAGGAATAATAGAAAATGCTGGCTGTGTGGGTGGTTTTGAAGTTACAGTTCTTCAAAACCTTCTGCACATATAGCACCTTACCCACAGTCAGAAAGTAGGTGTATTTTGACAGTCGGTGATAAATATGGCTGGAAGACAAGAAAGCAGAGCTGGATTTTTTTATATATACAGTATTTACCTAGAAAAATCTAAAATGACTATGAGAGGAGCTCTGCTATGGGAAGGTTCACTGTGGATAAGTTTCTTTCTTATGTTCAGAGTCATGGAGTTTTAACACTAGCACTACATCTGTGTGGTCTGAGCTCTTATTTTTAAACACAATTTGGC
Organism: Gambelia wislizenii; assembly: GCA_030847615.1. Taxonomy (NCBI): domain Eukaryota; kingdom Metazoa; phylum Chordata; class Lepidosauria; order Squamata; family Crotaphytidae; genus Gambelia; species Gambelia wislizenii. Next base: position 336,889,864 of record JAUMIR010000001.1, on the reverse strand, counting down.
AAGAATTCTGTTGGTTGCTCCCACTTTGTCCAATGGTGAGTCAGTGCATAGGTAAATCCAGTTGATTCCATGGTCAGCTCTAGTTAGAATTAATAATAGGATTGAGGCCATAGTCTGTTGACTGTAAATATTTTTTTTTAACTCTGAAGGCAAATTCACGCTTAACACCAAAGCCAAGTTTGCCACTCATCCACCATTTCTTGCCCAGCACACCTCATTGACTGAAGGAGGGTCAGTTATTTATGCATACACCAGGACAAGCAATGGACATAGGCTAAGCAACTGTAGTTGGTAACTTCTCTCAGCCTGTGTGTACAAGCAATTACAGTTGTCCCTTCATATTCACTGGGGTTTGGTTCCAAGACCTCCTGTGGATACCAAAATCCATGAATACTCAAGTCCCATTATATGCAATGGCATAGCAAAATGGTGTCCCTTATATAAGATGGCAAAATCAAGGTTTGCTTTTGGGATTACTACTTTTTAAAGAATATTTTCAAGCTGTGAATACTTAAATCCATGGATACCAAATCTGTGGATACAGAGGGACAACTTTATATCCCCTTTGAACAACTGTGGACATTCACTTGGAGGCCCGCATTGGCCAAGCAACAAGCAGTCATCTGCTGTATAATATGAATTAGCTTTTAATCAGAGCTTGGAAAAGTTAGTTTTTTGTTTAGGGTGAGAATAGAAACAAGATCTACACAGTTTATATTAAAGGGATGGGTTGAGTAGAATAGAACTTGCAGATAAGATGGAGCTTTGGACTGGAATTGTTCCAAATTATGCCATTCGTATTTTGGGGGATAGTATATTATTTTACTGGAAGTCATGGTGGCTGCATTGGGCTGTCACAAAGCGTATGGTCTGCTTTCCTCGTCTGAGCTGTTTTTGGTTGAAAATAGATTGAATGATAAAAAGCGTCATAGTTACTATGGGGTTGTCTAGACTCTAAACAGTGAAAATAACTCTCATGGAATTCACTGGGAATATGACCTGTCTAAATGGGATCCAACATCAATCCACTGTATTCGGAAGGAGGGGGCCCCCAAATGGCAAAAACATTTCAGGAAAAGCCTTATGGCTTTTCCTGTAGTTTTAAAAAAACAGCGAAGGGGGTGCTCATTTCTGCTCATTGGGACAAGCGATTCAATATGAATCACTTTTCTATAGGAGAGGAAGTGCAAAGCTGATTGGCCAGTTAAGCGTGAGGGGCAGGGCTTGCTAACAGGGCAAACTCCCACTGCCACCATGTTAGATTTTTGTCTTAGTGAGTGATTGCTAAGGCAATAAAATGGAGTGTGTGGGGTTTTTTGCTTTCCTGTTAAATTGAAAAATTGCTTGTATAGACAGGCCCTATGTGTGTCTAGCAGAGGTCTATTGCATCAGATTATTCGCCTGAAGTGGGTACAGAGTTTAGACAGGAGCTGGGGAACCTGTGACCCTCCAGATAAGGATAAACTACAGATCTTCTTCATGGTCTCTGTGAATCACACAGTTGGGTTTATTCCTGCGCCTACGCAGAGCATCCAGAACCTTCTGGTATCGCTAGGCGGAATGTGCATTGCAACATTTTTGGCGGTAACTCTGCGCACACCAACGGTCCCTTAAAAGGCATTCCCGCCTAATTCCCCTCAGTTCCTTTTTTCTGCCGCGTTAGCAGCTCGAAGGAACCTTCATTCGCTAGTTATACTTGCTTTCGCTTTTGGTTTGACTCGGACAGGTTTTTTTACAACGATCTCGCTTCTCCCTCTGTGATATTTTTGGCTTGACTGTGACTTCTGACAATGATTTTCGCGCCCCTTTGGCTTTGGTTCTGATCTCTGATCTTTGGCTTGACCCGGACTGTTTTGGACTATGACTTCGTCTAGTGTCAGCTATGGCAACTAAAACGGCTTCAAACGGTGCGTCATCTGCCAGGCGAAACTGCCCAGCTCTGATGGTCACTCTCGCTGCCTGATCTGCCTGGGTGAGTCCCACAATGTGGGTGCCTGCATCCACTGCAAGGCCTTCACGCCTCAGGTGTGAAAGCACCATTCGTCTCGACTGAAGTCCTTCCTTTACGAGAGGGCTTTACTCCCCTCTGCGGCTTCAACACCCACTGTTGGATCTCCACAAAAAAGGGGACGATCTCCTTCTCCAAAGCCTTCCCAAGCCAAGCACCACCGGTCCCGAAGTCCATCTCGGCACCACTCTGTTGCTTCTGACCCTGAGGCTGTGCCCCATTCGTACAAACATGCCTCCAGGCTGACCCCGGCTGGGGATCCAGCCTCCTCGGATTCATCGGCTGTCAGATCCAAAGATGAGCCTCGGGAGTGATCGAGGTCGAAGGATGCTAGCAGGGACCGGGAATCTTCTGCATCTTCGAAGGGTAAAGCCCCTAAGAAGAAGAAGGCTAAACGCACTCACACTGAGGAGAGACTGAGGGAGGCTAAATTGGGCACTGAGTCCTCTGCGTCCGTGGTGCCATCTCCTGCTCCGCCTGTACAGCCTGTTCCTGCCGTACCTTTACAGCCTGCTTCTATCACACTGCAGCCTGAACCCTCCCCTTGGGACCGAGGCGCCGGTACTGACCAACCACAATCCAGAGCTGTCACTCCGACTCCCTCCTTAGAGATCGTGGAGGTCAAGGTGGGTGAGCCGTTGGGTGAAGAAACAGAGATCTCTCCACGGACTCGTGGCCGCTCACCTGCGTTGCTGGTTTCCCGTTCAGAACTCCTGCGGGATTCCTCTACTGTACAAGAGCAGGATGTTGAGCCTCAAACATCCACATCCCGAATTCAGGAGGATGTTCAAGCATATGGAGCCTACGACCTTACCCGGTCTGTCTTCAGCGCACCTCTGCCTAAACCGCGGGACACTGATCGTGGCAGGGACAGGATGTTTTTTACCTCACGGAAGAGGCAGCTACCCGTCATGTCTTATCGATGCCTCCACCCCGTCTCTCGTTCCATGGACCGGAGAAGGCCCCATCTCCTCTGAGGCATTCACCGAGACCGATGTTTAAGTATATAGGATGCCAAGTCTCTCCATTTCGTCCGCTTCCTCCATTGCCTCTCACTCCTCCGCCTTGTACATCCTCGCTACCAGGCCGCCACTGTAGCCCATCTCCATCGTCAGATTTGTCCACCTCATCTGACTTCTCTGATGGGTATCTCCACTATCTGCCATCCCCACAGCCGGAATTGCTGGACGAGGACTCATCCTCTCCTACTGATGACATCCACTCCTTCTCAGAGCAAGTGGTACGCATGTCGCATGCCCTGGAGCTCAAAGTCACATAGAAGGAGTCTGACCCGGTTGACCTCATTTTTTACCGGATCAAATCGAAAGCCCCGCCAGTGGCCCACATTCTGGTTCTTCCGTCCCTTCTGAAGTTGACGCAGAGTTCGTGGGAGAATCCGTCCTCGATTCCGTCGACTTCAAAGCAGATCGACCGTCTATACCGAGTAGATGGTGATGGCATAGAATGGTTGCAGGAACATCCAAAGCCCAACTCTGTGGTTGTTGAGGCAGCGCAGCCTAGGAGACAACGCCGGGTGCAGTCCACCCCTTCTGACCCCAAGGGAAGGAAGCTGGACATTATGGACAAGAAGCTGTATTTGGCTGCTGGGCTCAGCTTCCGGATAGCCAACTACTCAGTGTGTATGGGGGCTTACCAGCAGGTCCTATGGGAGAGCATGGCGCCCCTTATACAGGATCTGCCAGAGGAGAGGAGAAGGATGGCGGAAGCTATCCAGCCGGAGGCCCAACTGCTTGCGGGCCAGCAGATGAACTCTCCACGACACATCGCTGACTGCGCTGCTAAGATTGTGGCAGGTTCTGTTGCCCTGTGCCGCCACGCTTGGCTTCGATCGTCAGGCCTGTCCACTCAAACAGCTGCAACCACCGAAGACATGCCCTTTGACAGTTCGGGCCTCTTCAGTGGTTCGACGGATGAAAAGCTGGAATTCATGCAGAAGATGAGGACCACCGCTAGAATGTAGGGTATGCCATTGTCCTCATCTTCTGCTTACCGTCCTAGGCATCGGTCGGGCTGGCATACGTCCACCTATGGCCAGTCCTTTAGATGGGGGAGCATGGCACAACCCTCTAGGCGCTCCCGGTTCCAGCAACCTATGTCGTCATCCTCATCGGTGAGGAGCCAGGGATCCACCTCCCAATACCGCCTTCCCTCCAAGCAGAAGTCGAGAGACCAAGGCAGGAGGGAGTTTTGATTTGCCTCGCCTCATATTGATGTTTTCGTTCTCTTTTAGACCCCCCCGTTTGGAGACCGTCTGTCTTTGTTCCAGCACGCCTGGTCCTCGATAACATCAGACTGCTGGGTACTCCAGGTTGTACAGCACAGCTTCTGGATTGAGTTCGACGAACTGCCTCCAACAAGTCGGGTTCCATCACACCACCTTCCCCTCCCCTCATCGAGGAAGTTCAGACCCTGCTTCAAAAAGGGGCCATCGAACTTGTGGACACGGAGCATCATCACCAGCGCTTCTTCTCCAGATACTTCCTGGTTGTGAAGAAGGACGGTGGCTTCCGTCCCATCCTCAACCTCAGGGCAGTGAACTGGTACATCATCCCCAAGAAATTCAGGATGACCACACTTGCTGTTATCCTCCCTCTTCTTCAACGGCGGGATTGGTTTGTGTCCATAGATCTCAAGGATGCCTACTTCCACATCGGGATCCATCCTTCCCACAGGAGGTTCTTAGCGTTCCAGATCGGGGACGAAGCCTACCAGTTCCGTGTCCTCCCGTTCAGACTCTCCACGGCACCAAGGGTCTTCATGAAATGCATGGCGGCAGCAGCAGCCTTCCTACAACAGCATGGGTAATAGTCTTCCCATACATAGACGATTGGCTGATGGTGGCAGATTCCAAGCTCCAGCTCGAGAAAGACGTCGCCTTTACCCTAGATGTCTTAGACACCCTGGGACTTGTTGTGAACATGGAGAAGTCGCAGCTGAACCCCACTCAGTCGATCTAGTTTATAGGAGCTTGACTGGATTCGATCTCAGTGACAGAGGATTGGTTCGACACCCTCCCGAGGATTGGTTCGACACCCTCCGATCCCTGATCCACGAGTGCTGCCAGTCCCGACAAGTTCGAGCGCACACCGTCCAAGTTCTCCTCGGACACATGGCAGCCACCACATCAGTCACTCGCCTGGCCAGGCTTCGGTTTTGACTGATTCAGCACTAGTTCCTAGGAGTCCTCGACCATCTGCGGGACTCCCCCAAGACTCCTAACGATGCCCCGTTCCCTCCCTCACTCCCTGGATTGGTGGTTACTACCGACCAATGTTCTTTCCGGCCTTCTTTTTGACCCTCCTCAGCCAGATTTCTCCCTCACGATGGACGCATCTCTCCAAGGTTGGGGAGCCCATCTTGGGCGCCACGAGATCCTGAGTTCCTGGAGTGCTGAGGAACGGGAGCTACACATCAATGGCTTGGAACTCCTTGCGGTTCAAAAAGCACTTCGTGCCTTCCAGGTGCTGGTTCGAAACAGGACGGTACTTCTTCTCATGGACACTTCAGTGATGTATTATCTGAACAAGCAAGGAGGGACCAGGTCCCTTCAACTCCTCCAGCTCACACTTCAGATCTGGGACTGGTGCATCGAAAGGAACATCTTCCTTCAGTCCATCCATCCTCATCCTTGTGAGGAGAATACTCTTGCAGACAGACTGAGCCGTTCCAATTCCAGTGTCCACAAGTGGATGCTCCACCAACATGTGGTGGCAGACCTCTTCTATCGATGGGGAACCCCATTGATAGACCTATTCGCGATTGCTCAGAACAGACAGTGTGACCAGTTCTGTTCCAGAACATGGGACAGGAGATCCAGAAGAGACGCGTTCCTGTTTCAGTGGAATGGACCGTTCCTGTACCTCTTTCCTCCAATCCCGCTATTGATGAGGGTCGTAGCCAAGCTCCATCGGGACCAGTCGGATGCTATCCTCATCGCTCCGTGGTGGCCCCGACAACTATGGTTTGCACTACTCCTGCTCCTGTCCAGACGATCCTTCTTCCTCCTTCCGGACCGACAGGATCTGCTCACCATCCAACAAGGGAAGGTCAGGCATCCTGACCTCAACACACTCCGCCTGACGGCCTGGAGGATCCGGCTAAGCCCGCGACCATCGCACGCTGCCCCTTCTCCTCCTCTGCCTCGAGAGGTCCAGTCGGTTATCGATGCTGCTATAAAACCTTCCACTCGGAAAGCCTATCTCTACAAGTGGAACCGTTTTGAGAAATTCCTAGCAGACCAGGGATCGGACTCTTGATAGTGCTCGGTACCGACGATCCTCCAATTCCTCCTCCATTTGTCGGGATCGGGGCTCTCGGTTTCATCCCTCAGAGGTTATCTGGCAGCTATTTCTGTCAAATTCCAAGCTTGAGGTCAACCGTCTCCCTTCCAGGACCCGATGGTGAAGAAATTCCTGAAGGGATATGTCAACCTCCATCCTCCAGTGCTCGCCCCCACTCTGACGTGGAGCCTCGAACTCATCCTATCCCAATTGGTGAGACGGCCCTTTGAGCCCATGGCTTCTACTGACCTCAGACTACTGACTTGGAAGACCGTCTTCCTGGTGGCCATCACCTCCGCTCGTCAAGCTGGAGAACTGTGTGCCTTACGGTCGGAACCTCCATATACCTGTTTCCACAAGCACAAGGTGGTGTTGAGACCGGACATTTCCTTTCTTCCCAAAGTGGTCTCCAGTTTCCACCTTAATCAACCCATCGTCATCCCCACCCTCATGCAGGACCCGAAGGACGAATTCGAGCGTACCTTCCATTCCATGGATGTGCGAAGGGCGCTTGCATTCTACATACAACGGACTGCTCCATTCCGTCAATCACCTCAGCTTTTCGTCTCCTATGCTGATTTGAGGCGAGGTGCACCAATCTCATCGCAGCGTCTCTCAAAGTGGGTGACGTTGACCATTGCTCTCTGCTACGAACTGGCCAAGAAGCCTCTGCCTCCACAGGTTCATGGACATTCTACGAGAGCTGTCTCCACTTCAACCGCGTTCCTCTCCAGGGTACCCTTAGAGGATGTCTGCCGTGCTGCAAGCTGGTCTTCACCATTGACATTCATTTCACACTACAGACTGGACACTCGTTCTAGGAACGAGGCTGCATTTTGGAGGGCAGTGCTTCTGTCCTCCATCCAATAAGTGAGTGTACTGCATGGTTAAATTGTTGACTATTGATGCATTACTCAATTGCCTAATGTTTAAAGAATTTGCTGTCAAAACTCCCTTTCTTAGTTGTTTGAGGTGGTCCTCATCTACTTATGTACAGGACATACCCTCCTCCAGTGGGGAAGTTTGCTAGTCTACCCAACTGTGTGATTCACAGAGACCACGAAGAAGATGGACAGGTTGCTTACCTGTAACCATGGATCTTTGAGTGGTCTTCTGTGAATTCACACAGACTCGGCCATCATCCCCTCTGTGTCCTGCTACTGCATATGTGCTTAATGTTCCTGATGCTGCTGATTGTGGCATCATTCAAAGAACTGAGGGGAATTAGGCAGGAGCACCTTTTAAGGGGTCATTGGTGTGGGCGGAGTTACCGCCAAAAATGTTGCAATGCACATTCTGCCTAGTGATACCAGAAGGTTCCATATGTTCTGCGCAGGCGCAGGAATAAACCCAACTGTGTGAATTCACAGAAGACCACTCGAGATCCATGGTTACAGGTAAGCAACCTGTCCATCTTCTTCGCGGTCTCTGTGAATACACACAGTGGGTAATTCCTGAGCCTGCGCAGAGCACTCAAAACCTTCTGGAATTGCTAGGCAGAATTTTTTTGCAACACTTTAGTGGTAACTCCACCCATCCTAACGGTCCCTTTAAAGGTGCTCCCACCTAAATCCCCTCAGTCCCTTTTCGTCTGCCGCATGAGCAGCACGTAGGAAGTTCTATCGCTAGAGCTCTTTCAGTATTCTCAGATTGACTCGGACTGTTCTTAGACTTCGTTTTGGATTTCTGGCTTGATTATGATTTTCTGGCTTTTGACCTTTGGACTGGTTTTTGGTTCTCTATCTCTTCGACCCTCTGACTTGGTTTCAAACTTGGATTTGGCATGACTTGGACTGGCTTGACTCTTCTTCTGTCTCATCCATCTTGTTGTTGATTATGGCGTCGAAATCTATTGCCTTCAAATGGTGTTCTGTTTACCAGGCGAAGCTCCCAAACTCCCAACGGGCACTCGAAGTGCCTCATCTGCCTGGGTGAGGCTCACAATGTGGATGCTTGCGTTCACTGCCGGGCTTTCACTCCTCAAGCTCGCAAGCAGCGTTCTTCTCACCTCAAATCCTTTCTGTACGAGAAGACGTTGTTTCCAAGAGCTACATCTGCCTCTACATCGGCTGCCCAAAGATCTGCTGTCCAGCCTCAGAAGAGGGGTTACTCCCCGTCGGTAAGTCCAACCGCCAAGCACCAACGTAAGTCCTTGAGCCCGTCCTGCTGTCAATCTGTAGCTTCAGACCCGGAGGCCATACCTCGGTCTCATAAGCATTCAACCACGTCATGACCATCATGGGACCATGATTTGAGGCCCTCCACATCTGCTCGGGACCGAGATTCCTCCAAACCATCCGGCTCCAACTAGGAGCGAGACTCCTCGGTATTGTTCAAACAGGACAAGCCAAAGAAGAAGGACAAGCGTACTTCTCCTTATCCAGCGTGAGTGCCCAAGGTCCACTTCGGTGGCCACCGTGGCATCTGAACCTGTTACACAGCCGCAATCTGCCGAGGCCATTGCAATACTGGCAGAATCGGTTCCTACACCTGTACCGGCCCAGGTGACAGAGGCGGAGGCTCGTGCTCGAAGCCATTCCCACTCTCTGGAGATTGACACAGATACCAAATTTCAGGACATGGCTGAAAGGGCTCCTACTCCATCACCTGGCTTCTCATATGTCGAACATTCATATGGGGTTTATGATGTGGCCTGTTCAGCGTTCGAACTTCCACTGATGTCTCCACTGAGATCCCATGGCCTTACGTTCTCCCATCGATCTCAGTTTGCTTCGGGCTCAGAGACTGGACACGTGCACTACTATTCACCGCCACGTATTTCCTTCCATGAATTGGAGAGAACTCCATCGGAAGGGTTTCGGCCTATCAAGCCTCTCATGAAGGATACAGGTAGTCAAGTGTCCCCAGTATGGCCGGAGCATCATCCTCTGCCTCCGGTACCGCCAACGCCTCCTATACGGACTACCTCACTGCATCATCGACCTCGCAGCCCTTCACCATCGTCATCCTCCTCGGTTTCGTCAGCCTCTTCCATCTCGTATGTACCACAGGCCCCCCTCTCTTCCTCCTGACCTATTGGACAAAACTCCTTGCCTCCCACCGATGTTTGTACATTTACTGAACAATTTGTGAGAATCTCCCATGCCCTGGACTTGAAAGTCCCTGAGAAGGAGTCCGATCTGGTGGATCCCATCTACCATCGGATCAAATCCAAGGCCTCTCCGGTGGCCAACCTTCCTGTGCTTCCTTTGCTGTTGAAGCTGACTCAGGGCTCATGGGAGAACCCGTCCTCGATCCCATCGATGTTGAAACGGATCAATTGCTTGTACCGTATCTCAGGAGATGACATTGATTGGCTACTGAAGCACCCTTGCCCGAATTCGGTTGTGGTAGAGGCATCTCAACATAGACGGCAATGCCGGATTCAGACTACTCCTGTGGATCCTGAGGGCAGAAAGTTGGATATCATCAGAAAGAAGATCTACTCGGCTGCAGGATTGAGCTTCCAGATCATAAATTACTCTGCGTGTATGGGAGCCTATCAACAAGTCCTGTGGGAACTTATGGGTCCTCTCATTCAGGATTTGCCTGACAAGAGATGACGAATGGCGGAGGCAATACAGACGGAGGCACAGTTGCTGACGGGTCAGCAAATGAATTCTGTGAGGCATGTGGCCGATTGTGCTGTGAAAGCTGTCGTTGGTTCCATGACTCGTAGACATCACGCCTGGATTCGTTCGTTGGGTCTTGCCCCTCAAGCCTCTGCGGTCATTGAAGACATGCTCTTTGATCACTCCGGCCTCTTCAATGACTCCACCGACGAGAAGCTGGAGTTCACACAGAAGATGAGGACTACTACATGGAAGTATAGTATGCCATTGTCCTAATCTTCTGCATATTGGTTGCAGGGCCGCTCCGGTTGGCAGTCTTCCTCCTACACCCAGTCTTTCCATAGGAGGTATACACCTCAACCATCCAGGCATGCTCAATACCAGCAACCAGCTTCGTCAGCATCCTCGGTGAGGAGTCAAGCTTCTACCTCCCGATACCGCCAGCCAACTAAGCAGAGAGCGAAAGACCAAGGAAGGAGGCGATTTTGATTACCTATTCATCCTGTTTTCTTCCTTCTTTAGAATCCAATGTTTGGAAACCGCCTGTTGATGTACCTCGACACCTGGTCGACGATAACATCAGACCGCTGGGTGCTTTGCATCGTCCAGGAAGGTTACTCGAGTGAGTTCGAGATGCTTCCACCAATAGGCTGGATCTGAACAACACCACCCTCTCCTCCCCTTCTCGAGGAGGGGCAGATGCTGCTACAAAAAGGAGTCATTGAATCTGTAGACCTGGAACATCATCACCTCTACTTCTTCTCAAGGTACTTCCTGGTCAGTAAGAGGATGGCAGCCTCCGTCTGATCCTCGACCTCCACAGGGTGAACAAGTACATTGTTCCAAAGAGGTTCCGTATGGTCACTCTGGCTTCGATTCTGCCCCTCCTCCAGAAGGGCGATTGGTTCACCTCCATCGATCTCAAGGACACATACTTCCATGTGGGGATCCACCCGGCCCACAGGAGATTCCTCGCCTTCCAGATTGAGAATGAGGCCTTTCAATTCCGTGTCTTACTGTTCAGACTGGCCACGGCCCCGAGAGTCTTCACAAAATGCATGGCGACAGTAGCTGCCTTCTTGCATCAACAAGGGGTGGTCATCTTCCCCTACATTGACAACTGGCTCCTGGTGGCTGGATCTCACCCTCAGCTTCTCACAGACATTGACGTCGGTTATGTCTGCTAGATGCATTCGGACTTGTCAACCTGGAAAATCACATCTCGAACCAGAGCAATCCCTCCAGTTCATAGGAGCCCATCTGGATTCGAGGCACACAATGGCCTACCTACCAGAGGCTTGTTTTGACACCCTAAGAGGCTTAATTCATCACTCCCGTCAATCCCGGAGGCTCTCTGCACCATTCTGTTCAGGTTCTCCTGGGCCATATGGCAGCCACGACATCAGTCACCCGCTTTGCAAGGCTTCGATTCAGACCACTTCAGTCTTGGTATCTGGGCATCTTCAACCCGTTGCGGGACCCTCTCCACAAACTCCTTACCATGCCTCATGTGATCCAATGCTCCCTGGACTGGTGGTTGGTACCGGACAACGTCTTGTCAGGCATGTTGTTCGAGCCCCCGCAACCGCAGGTCTCGATCACTACAGCTGCATCCTTGCTCGGGTGGGGAGCCCACCTTGAAACATATGCGGTTCGAGGCATCTGGACTACCGAGGAAAGGGAGCTCCATATCAACATCTTCAAGCTCCTGGCAGTACAGAAGGCACTTAGGGCCTTCGAGAGACTGGTAACCAGCAAGACAGTCCTATTGGTGACGGAGAATACCTCGGGCATGTACTACATCAACAAACAGGAACAAGGGAGCAACAGGGAGGAACAAGATCCCAATCCCTGCTGTCACTGACTCAAAATCTGGAACTGGTGCATTCAGATGTGTATTCTCCTCCAATCGATTCATCTTCCTGGAGAGGAGAATACTCTTGCCGATGGACTGAGCTGTTCAAATTCGTCCATCCGCGAGTGAATGCTACATCGATTGGTGGCCTGGGGCCTGTTCCAATGCTGGGGAACTCCAGAAATCGACCTCTTTGCAGCTCCCACCAACACACAGTGTCATCAGTTCTGCACCAGGTCCCATGTTTGGGGATCAGGAGAGATTGCATTCCTCTTCCAATGGAATGGACAACTGTTGTACCTGTTCCCTCTGTTCCCTCTTCTGACCAGGGTAGTCGCCAAGCTTCGACGGGACCAATTGAATGTGATTCTGCTCGCCCTGTGGTGGCCTCGACAACCATGGTTTGCTCCCCTCCTTCATCTGGCCCGCTGCCAATTCATACACCTTCTGTACCATCCAGAATTTCTGACCATTTGGGACGGGAACATCAGGTACCCGGACATACAAACCCTCAGACTGATGGCCTGGAGTGTTCAGCCTTGAATCGGTCATCGGGTTCATACCGTGCTGTCTCACCAGACATTCCTCCAGATGTCCAGACGGTACTTGATGCATCTCTTCGCCCTTCTACATGTCATTCCTACTCCTACAAATGGAACAGTTTTGAGTCCTTTTTGTCGGACCGTGGTCTCACCGTTGAATCCTCCTTGGTGACTACCATTCTCCAGTTCCTCCTTCACCTGTTGGGACTTGGGGCTATCCCTTTAGTCTTTGAGATGCTATCTGGCTGCCATCTCCACTGAACTACAGGCACAGGGTAGACCTTCTCCGTTTTGTGATGCAACAATCAAGAAGTTCCTGAAGGGCTATGCCAACCTGCATCCTCCTGTGATTGAGCCCACACCTGCTTGGAGCCTAGAACTTGTCCTCTCTCAGTTGTCGAAGCACCCTTTTGAGCCCTTGGCTACTATGGACCTGAGACTTCTATCTTGGAAAGCAGCCTTTCTCATTGCCATCACTTCTGCCTATTTGGTCAGTGAACTTTGTGCACTCCACGCCGATCCTCCATATTTGGCATTCCACAAGCACATGGTAGTTCTGGAACTGGACATTTCTTGTCTCCCTAAGGTGGTTTCCAGTTTTACTTGAAAGAATCCATTGTCCTCCTGGCCCTTATGCAGGACCCAAAGGATGATTTTGAATGGTCTCTCCATTCCCTGGATGCTCGGAGAGCTCTTGCCTTCTATGTGCAACGGACAGCTCCATTTCAAAAGTCTAAGAAACTGTTTGTGTCCTATGCAGACTCTAAGTTGGGTGTCCCTATTACTCCACAGTGACTGTCCAAATGGGTGGTTTCGACCACCTCTCTTTGTTACAAACTGACCTGAGAGCCCTTGCCTTCTTAGGTTCGAGGACACACCACCAGGGCTGTTTCCACTTCAGCTGCCTTCCTCACCGGGATCTCATTGGAGGATGTTTGCCAGGCAGCTACATGGTCTACACCATTGCCTTTCCTATCACATTACAGGTTGGACACTCAGTCTCGTAATGAGGCCGCGTTTAGGAGGGCAGTGTTGTTATCCTCTATTCAATGAGTGAATTTTTATTGTGGTTGACCTTGGTATTGTATGGTTATTGGCTACTCTGACATTACTACATGAAAGTGCTTGTGTTCATGGTACTTGGTGTCCATTACTATGCTCAGAGATATCACTTGTCTAACACTGTCCTCATCTTACCTATTAGCATGACATACCCTCCTCCTAGAGTGGAAGCTTGCTAATCTACCCACTGTGTGTATTCACAGAGACCACAAAGAAGATGGACAGGTTGCTCACCTATAACCATAGATCTTTGAGTGGTCTTCTGTGAATTCACACAGACCCGTCCATCCTCCCCTCTATGTCCTGCTATGGCATATGTGCTTTAATGCTCCTGATGCTGCTACTTGCAGCATCCTTCAAATAACTGAGGGGATTTAGGTGGGAGCACCTTTAAAGGGACCGTTAGGATGGGCGGAATTACTGCCAAAATGTTGCAAAAAATATTCTGCCTAGCAATTCCAGAAGGTTCCGAGTGCTCTGCACAGGCGCAGGAATTACCCACTGTGTGAATTCACAGAAGACCACTCGAAGATCTATGGTGACAGGTGAGCAACCTTTCCTTGTCCCTCCATATCCACAGATTTGATATCCATGGGTTTAAGTATTCACAGCTTAAAATATTCTTTAAATAATAATAATCCAGAAAGCAAACCTTGATTTTGCCATCTTATATAAGAGACACCATTTTGCTATGCCATTGCATATAATGGGACTTGAGTATTCATGGATTTTGGTATCCACAGAGGGTCCTGGAACCAAACCCCAGTGAATATGAAGAGACAACTGTACTGTTTCCATCATCCATCACTACTTGCCAGACAGGCTGCTGCTGATGAGAAGTGAAGTCCAACAACACGTGGATGAGTACAGGTTCCCCAGTCCTGCATCAGACTGTATTGCACTATGGCCTGGGATACAGGGGCTGTTGTTCAAGCATCCTATGTTATCCAAGAGCATAAAGGTTAAGCTGCAGAATGCACTTGAAAAAAACCCCTCTCCTAAATATGTTATAGTACAGGTGACAAGATATAGTGTTCTAGCCCACAAAGAACACTGTTCTGCCAGTATGTGTTGTCTTCAACTAGATTAGTGATCTAGAGTGATGGTGATGGATGTCTGAACCACCGAGTTGCAAGCTCCAGTTGCAGGAATCAATCCATCTGTAATGTGGTCTTCCTCTTTTCCTACTGCTTTCCACTTTACCAAGTGTTGTTATGTTTTCCACTAAGACAAACTCTCTCTCTCTCTCTCTCTCTCTCTCTCTCTCTCTCTCTCTGGCTTCTCTTCGCAAATGAAGATTCAGGAAGGACTCATCCCGTGCTTTCTGCAAGCGCGCTGATGACTAAAAAGGCCAATCCGAGATAGACAAGTCCGGTTGCAGAAAGCACAGCAGAAAGTTTCCTTGGGTGATGTTTCCGGGTTGTGATTTTTTCTGCATTGTCGTTTCTCTTCAAGACTTGTTCAGCGTGAGTTCTCAAATAAGGCTGCAGCATTGTGGATAGTGCGTCTCCATGCCTCCCAATGTGAGGCCAGGGCAGACCATTGTTGGTGATCAATTTGGCCGAGCCTGAGGTGTTGTTTCAGGGAGTCCTTGTATCGCTTTTTTGGAGCGCCCCTCTTACGCTGACCCGTGGCAAGTTCACCGTAGAATACTATTTTGGGGAGGCGATCGTCCTCCATCCTAGAAACATGCCCTGCCCAGCGCAGCTGTGTTCTCAATATCATGGTCTCAATGCTGGTGATCCCTGCTTGCTCAAGGACAGCAACATTCGTCACATAGTCAGTCCAGTGTATATTTAGGATTGTGCGTAAACAGCGCTGATGGAAGCGTTCGAGGTGTCGTAAGTGGTGGCGATAGGTGACCCATGTTTCAGACCCATAAAGGAGAATAGACAGTACAATGGCTCTATACACACTGATTTTTATGTTTCACCTCAGGTGTTTATTACTCCAGACTCTTTTGTAAAGTCTTCCAAATGTGCTATGTGCCTTTGCTAATTTGTGATCAATCTCTTTGTCAATCTTGGCATCTGAGGAGATTATGCTTCTCAGGTAGGTGAACTGCTGAACGGACTTAAGCACAGAGTTGCCGACGGCAATGTGGGGATGGTGGTGTTCATCCTGTGGTGCAGGCTGGTAAAGAACTTCCGTTTTCTTCAGGTTGACTTCCAGCCCAAACAGCTCTGCAGCTGTTGTGAAGCAGGATGTTAGGTGCTGCAGAGCTGCTTCTGTGTGGGCAACAAGGGCAGCATCATCAGCGAAGAGCAGCTCACGGACTAGATAGTTTAGAGTCTTAGTGCGAGCCCTCAGACGGCTTAAGTTAAACAAGCTACCATCAGTACGGTAATGTATATAGATGCCAAACACTCTACCAGTAACTTAAAATGGTACCCAGATACTTACTGTTTGTTTGTTTTTTATACCTACCTTTTCACTCTGTGGTTTGCCTCATGAGAAAGATGTTGTTGCTGATCAAAGACATGTTTATTTTGGGCAGGATAACTTTGGAAATGACTTGCCAGCTGTGGAGGCAGCAAAGAAGAAACATGAAGCCATCGAAACTGACACAGCTGCCTACAAGGAACGTGTCCAGGCCATAGAAGAGGTGGCCCAGGAGCTGGAGCTGGAGAATTACCATGACATTAAGCGCATCAATGCTCGCAAAGACAACATTCTGAGGCTCTGGGAGTTTCTGCAAGAACTGCTGCAGGCCCGGCGTCGGAGATTGGAGATGAATCTTACACTGCAGCAGCTGTTCCAAGACATGCTGCACAGTATTGATTGGATAGATGAGATGAAAGTAAGGAAGGGCTTGGGTGCTAGAAGTTGTCCAATTGAGGCAGAGGCTGATCTCTTGTGAAGGCAAAGTGCTGCACTATCCCAATTTATTTATTTTATTTAGTCATATATTTATATTCTACCCCTCTGCCTAGGAATTCCCAAGGTAGCTTATGCATCATACTCCTTACAAACTTATAAAATACAAATGAATAAAACCAACAATCCAGACATTCCAAGCCCTAAATAATTAGTTCCAGTAGCTGTAAAGCTGCTAGTCTGGTCATCAAAATGCCATTAAAAATACCTTGATCAGCATCTTAAAGGCTGTTAAACAACTAATCTAAAAAGCGACTCTGGGCTTGACTACACTAGTGATAAAATTCAAATCCCTCTAGAATCTAGCCTGATAATGCCACATAAAGCACAATCCCTGAATCTGGTGTGATGGTGCCTCACATCTTACAGCCCTATCTGAAGCAGATTCAGGGTATACTGTACCACCTAAAACCCAGTTTTGGAAAACTCACAGTTTTCTCCAGAGTTTGCTGGAAACTCCAGAGAAAACTGTAGTGTGGACAAAGGATCCACACTGGATTTAGAGGTGGGGGTGGGGAGACAGGACAAATGCTGCCTGAAAGTCACTGCCATTTTTTCCCTTCCTCCACACTGCCACTGCTGGCTGTCCCTTCCCAGCGCACTGCTACTCATTTACTATGCACCAGGAAAGAAGAGCCAGCAGCAGTGCCCTGGAGGAGGGGGAAAATAGTGGTGAGTATTGTCCTGTGCCAGGTGGAGTTGCTCCCTCTGACTTTCGGAATGATTGGCTATATGCTGGGGGGCTGCCTTCCCAGCATACAGCCACTCGTTATGAGGTCAGAGGGAGTGGCTGCGCGAGGTGGAATCATTTCCTCTGACCCCCAGAATGACTGGCCGTATGCTGGGAAGGCAGCCCCCCTGGTGTACAGCCAGTCATTCCAAGGTTCAGAGGGAATGACTCTGCCTCGCGCAGCTGCTCCCTCTGACCTCCTAATGAACAGCTGTATGCCAGGAAGGCAGCCCCGCAGTGTATGGCTGGTCATTCTACCAATGGGCTTTTGCTTTTCCCAGGTGATTGTGTACTGGAAAACCAAAGCCCCTGTGGTAGTCGCCTTCTCTGAAGCCAGAATGGGCAGCTTACTCCATGGTGGGACGGATGTTCGTTCTGCCTTCAGACCAGGCGAGTCTCACTGGCCTGATCTGTGAGCAAAAGCACTTTGCTTTTCTGGCACACAATCATCTGGTCTGGCTTTGATTTTCCTGGAGCTCAGAGTCTAGTGTGACTAACAGGAAGCAGTAAAAACCCAATGCAGATTTGGGCTTTGGCAGGCATGGTGCTGAAAGCCGTGCCAGAATAGTCTGAATTTCATGTGCCATAGCTCCAGGCCAAAGTAATCTGAATCCCATCTGGATTTTTACACCCCATGTAGTCATGCCCTATGACTTAAGTGTTGCATAGCAAGTGTGTTCAAGATCATAAGCATAGAGATAAACATAGCAGTACTGGCTTTTTGAACCAGCGTGCTTGCTATGTCTTCCACAGACTGCTTGGAATGTTTCTAAATTAAACTTATTTCCTTCTTCAATCTGATGTGGCTATAATGATTACGTGAATGAGAAGAGTAGCTTTGATTACGTGAATGAGAAGTGGTTTTCCGGACTCTATTTCACTGTGTTATTTATCAATCAACATATCGACAGTCAGATCATGTGTTGGAGATGTGTACGTCCGTAATGAAAACACACACACAATCATTTAGATGTTAAAGATGTACAATCTCTTTGTTCCAGCATGGAATGTATGAAAAGTGTCTTAGCTTTGTGAGTTTGGGCTAGCTGCATGTTACCGATGTAACATATGTAAACAGTCCTGACAGTGGTTTACTGTTGTTTTGTAAAGAAAAGCAGCTTTGAGGTGAACAATTTTAGATGAGAAAGTATATACTTCAGCCTTTCCTTGCCTGCCATTTCTCTACTCCAGATCACCCATCCAAATGACTCAGCAGCCTATGGTTCAAAATGCAGCATTATAAGCCCCATGGGAAGTGTTTCATGATATTTTGAAGAAATGGCAAGTGAGGGAGGATTAAGTCCATCTCCTGTTTCTCTGCCCATACTGAATACATTCCAAAGCTGCTTTTCTCCAGACATGCAGATGTACATAATGTGTACTTGGCCTTTAGAAGAGAGAATGAGAAACTTTTCCCTTTGTATTTCTTTTTTTTTTTAGGTAAAACTCTTATCTCCTGAATCTGGAAAGCACCTGCTAGAAGTGGAAGATCTACTTCAGAAGCATAAATTGATGGAGGCTGACATGGCCATCCAGGCTGAGAAGGTCCGTGCCGTCAGTGCAGCTGCACTTAAATTTGCCAATGGAGATGGTAGGTGTTTGCCCAGCCAAACTCTTGTTCCTTTGTCTGACAACCTTGTTTATGTTAAGATGTTATATGTACAAAGGGGAAGGGATAAGGATAGAGACTGTCTGTATCCTGCCCTCTGGTACCCAGCTCCTAGTATTTGCCTGAAGCAAATGCCTCTATCCTCTTGAATCATTTTGGTAGTTTTCTCTTAATTTTTTGTAATCAGTTTTCATAATGAATTTTCATAATGAACTGATTGAATTTGTAGTAATGTGATCCAGGGTATACATTTGAATTTCATCATTATAGCAATTGAGTTCAACTAAAATATGTAGCATTTCTCATCTCTAAAGCTATAGAATTCCAGGGATATATGCTTTAGGGTTCTGGTTTTCTAACTGTTGGATTCTAATTGCTATGGCAGTGGAGGTTGTGGGAGGGCAATTATATGGGGAGTTGTTGCCCTCCAGAGGGTTGTTTATACATGAGACATCACACTTTCTTATTGGCAATCAAAATGACAAGTCCTTGTCCCAATTTATTCAGGACCCTTTCATGCTACTGTTATAGAACTCTGATTCCACTTCAAGTGCCATGGTTGCATTCCATGGAATCCTAAGGTTTATAGTTTACTGAGGCATTAGAACTCTTTAGCTGAGAATTCTGAGTACACCTCCCAAATTGTCAGTCCCATAGGATATTGCCATGACAGTTACAATTAAGGTGGAGTCATAGCACTATTATTGCATAGTGTGAAAGGGCCTTCAGCATCAGTTTCCAGCATCAGCAGTTTTCATTTAACTGTGATGGCATGCTGGCAAGGCACATAATTACAACCTTTGGTATGGTAAAAGATACCCTAAAAGGTGCATGTCCCTACTGCGTCCTACAGTGAGATGGAGAGAGTGAATTTAAATGCAACTACTTTGATGAAAGACTGCCAACAAATACTAGACGCTGTAGACTATACTTCAGAGGAAGGAACTGGCAAAACCACCTCTGAGTATTCATTGCCTTAGAAAACCCTGTGAAATTGATAGGGTCTCCATAAGTTGATAGGTGACTTGAAGGCACGTACACACACAATTGAAAAAAAATCTGTTCAATCAGAATTCTAATCTGCAACAGCTTGATCTGACACTTCTCAGTAAAGCAGCTGATTGCACATGGGGTGAAGGAGAATTATAAGATTTTAAAGTCATAAAAGACCCCAGTTTAGTTTTATGCAACTGAAGTGTTCAGTGGTTGGTAGCAGACAGGCAGGAAACCCTTTCATTGTTTATACAGAGCTGCTCTATTCTGTGTTTATAATTTGCATGTCTTTATGCATACATGCACAGGAGCAGCTCATCTATAGAATAAAGTTCTCTCTGCAAAGCCTTCTGACCCCTGATCCCATTATTTTAATAGTTTTAGCTGCCTTGTTGTTGTGTGTCTTCAAGTTGTTTCCGACTTATCCAGTGTGGTGTAGTGGTTTGAGTGTTGGACTATGACTCTGGAGATCAGGGACTGATTCCCCACTCAGCCATGAAAACCCACTGGGTGACCTTGGACAGGTTATACATTCTCAGCCCTCAGAAAAAAAAAATCTGTGATAGGTTTGCTTTAGGGCTGTCATAAGTTGGAAATGATGTTGTATTTACCGTGAAGGTTCATTCTGGTATAGCAGGAGGATCAATCCACTACCTATAGGTTTATCCCACGTGCTAACCTGAGTATGCAGGAGTTCTAAGTTATTTTTACAGTTTAAACCAGTAGAACCCCTCCTCTCCTCCTTCAGTTTCATTTCCTAACCCTAACTAATCTACAAAAACACACTTACTAGCACAACCATTATGTCTAATGCCAACAGTCACTGAATCAAAAAAATGTAAAAACCCAAAAAAGCTCCCTATACAGTCATCCTTCCACATTCGCAGGGGTTAGGGGTGCAAGGCCCCCGCGAATGTGAAAAAACGGTGAATAAAAATAGGCCTGCCACTGCCTGCCTACAACCCCCCTTCCAAAGTGCCGACAGAGCTTTTCAAGCCCCATTGCCACTTTGGGAAGCACGGGGGGGGGGGGTGAAAAGCCTTCCGCCCGGCTGCCACCCCCCCTGCACTTCCCAAAGTGGCTATGGGGCTCTCGATCCCCATAGCCGCCTTGGGAAGGTCGAGGGGGTGGCGGCCGGGTGGGAGGGGGGTTTGCCAGCCACCCCTTGCGCTTCCCAAAGCAGCTATGGGACTCTTGATCCCCATAGCCACTTCAGGAAGGTCAGGGGGTGGCGGCCGGGCAGGAGAAGGACTTGCCAGCCACCTCCCACACTGCCCAAAGCGGCTATGGGGCTCTCTAGCCCCATAGTTGCTTTGGGAAGGGCAGGGGGGTTGGCAGCCGAGCAGGTGGGGGGATTTGCCAGCCACCGCCTGCGGTTCCCAAAGCAGCTATGGGGCTCTCGATCCCCGTAGACGCTTCAGGAACTTTTGAATGACACCCCTTCTTTCTGTTCCTCTGTTTTGCCCCTTCTCTCTTCTGAGCTTTTATTCCCTCTTTCCTTTCTTTTTTCCAATGTCTATGGATGTGGAATGTGTGGGTTTTTACTTGGTATTGATTGACTGTCTGGCTGGCTACATGTCCATGTGTGTGTGTGTGTGTGTGTGTGTGAGTGAGTGAGAGAGAGAGAGAGTAGATACTGACTTTTACTCCTGGTTTTGTTTTTCACCCCAGTTCTGTCTACCATGTGCTATGCTCTTCTCAGCTCTACCAGCCATGCTGGACATAAGCTGCCACTGCATACACACAAAGAGGCACAGGATGCTGAAGTCTCTCTATATCCTCTGTGTGTGCATGCACATGCGTCCATCCATATGGCTACCCAGAAATAAAACCCATTGAACTGAATGGGAGTTACTCTTTGGAGAGTATGTACAGAAGTACAAAAAAGCTAAAATTTGTTTATTATTTATTTATTTGTGCAATTTCTATGTCGCTTTTCTCCCAAAGTGGGACCTAAGGCAGCTTACAGAACAATTAAAATCACAATTAAAACCAATTAAAACATACGAAGTAAAAAACAGATAAAAACAACTTTAAAATATACCCTGATAAAAGCCACAATCATAGATTAAAGGCCTGCTTAAACAAGAATGTTTTTGCCTGCTGGCAAAATGACAACAGGGAGGGGGCCAGCCTAGCCTCCCGCAGAAGGGAGTTCCAAAGGGGGAAAGCAGCCACAGAGAAGGCTCTCTCTCATGTCCTCACCAAGCAAGCCTCTGATGGTGGTGGGGCCCTGCAGATCTTAAAACCCTTGCAGGTTTGTAGAGGGAGATACGATCCTTCAGATAAAAGGAAAATAAATATTAATTGCCAGAGGGCACTAGGATTTGACCTTTATTGCATTACATGTTGTGGAGAGAGATGCTTTTGTACTGTACCAGGGTGCTGTTGTCCAGTGCCAGGGTACTGCCAGTCAGCTGGCTTAGCAATTAGATTTCACTGAAAAAGAGGGAAGAAAGAAGCAGGAGAGGACAGAGGAGGATATAAGCAGCTAAGTCAATGGCAAGGCAGTGATGGATGAGAGACTCCTCACCAAGATAAAGAAAATTCCAAAAGCACCATAAGCTTTTGGAGCAGCATTTATGTACATTCATACATAGAGCTTCTTTGTGGTCGCTGTGAATACACGTAGTGGGTAAATCCCGCGCTCAGAGCACTCGGAACCTTCTGGAATCGCTAGGCAGAATAGTTTTTGATACATTTTGGCACTAACTCCGCCCACCCCAACAGTCTCCTTTAGGCACTCTCACCTAATTCCCCTCAGTTCCTTTTTATCCGCCAGGCGAGCAACACATAGGAACGCTTCGTTCGCTAGAGTTTCTTTCGCTTTCTATTTTACCTCACGTATTGGCTCGGACTGCTTATTGACTTCATTTTTTTGGCTTTTCCTTTTGATGCTTGTTGTGATTTCTGGTCCTTTTGTCTTTTGGACTGTTTTTCGGCTTCTCTCTCTCATTTGCCCTTGGATTCAGATTCGGACTCCGACTCGGTACAACTTCGGACTGGTTTGACTCTTCTTTCATCATTTCCCTGTTTCTGTGACTATGACCTCGACTCTGCTGCCTTCAAATGGTGCCCCGTTTGTCAGGCGAAGCTTCCTGCCTCTGATAAGCGCTCAGAGTGCCTCATCTGCCTGGGTGAAGCCCACTATGTGGATGCTTGTATACATTGTCAGAACTTCACCCCTCAGGCATGTAAACATTGCTCTTCGAGACTGAAGTCCCTTTTCTATGAGAAGGTGCTGTTCCCACCCTCTGCTTCTACCCCAGGCGCTCAGGTTGGGGTTCCGCCGCCACAGAAGAGAGGTTGCTCTCTGTCGGCCAGTCCATCGGTGAAGAGAAGGCATGGGCCCTTGAGTCCATCCCGTCGTCAATCAGTGGCGTCAGATCCAGAGGCCATGCATCAGTCCCATAAGCATACTACCGCTTTGGGATCGAATAAAGGCCATGGCTCTTAGAAACCTTCGACCTCGACTCGGGACCATCTGGGTCCAGTTGAGACCGTGATTCCTCTGCCTCCTCCGGGGCAGGACTAAGAACTCTTCTCTGAGACCAACAGTGCACCCCTTGTCTACTGCGGTGGCTACTTTGGCGCAGGAACCTGAGGAGCAACAACAACCAGCTACTGCCACTATGGCATAGAGCATCCCTTGTCCACTGTGGTGGCTACTTTGGCGCAGGAGCCCGAGGAACAACAACAGCTGGCTACTGACACTATGGCACAGAGCACCCTTTGTCCATTGCGGTAGCTACTTTGGCGCAGGAGCCTGAGGAGCAACAATAGCCGGCTACTGCCGCTACGGCTGTTTTGGATCCAAACCAGATGTCAGTACCGGTTCCTCCTACAGAAACTGGAGATGTCACCACTGTCCATGATCCATCGCATGAGGTGACTTCTACTCCTTCCTTGGCGATTGTTCAAACTGGAAAATGAGAGATCTCTGAAGGGGTAAGAACTTCCTCCCCTGTGGTTCAGGCTCTATCCACTGGTCTCCTGGTCTCCTGAGATGAGCTGCTCGGTACAGACGCTGTTATGGTTGACATCGAAACTACATCACAGGAGGCAACAGGGAAGGGTCCTTCTTCGACTCCGTCACATCAAGTCTTGGATATTGAGCATTCATATGGAGCTTATGATGTGGCCTTATTGGCCTTCAACCTTCCCTTCCTCTTTCCTCCTGGAGCCACAGCCTGACTTTTGCACAATGGCCTCAGTTCCGTTTTGCTGACAGCGCTGGCCATGGGGGTTATTACTCTCCCCCTCACCTTTCCCTCCACGGGATGGAACAGGCTCATCTAGAGGAGATCCATCCAGCCGAACCCATACTGAGGGACACCGACAGTCAGTCTCACCTGGGCATCAAGATCCTCGCTGCCTCCTCCACCTCCTGTGCATGTGACTTCTCTGCACCAAGGTTGGCACAGCCCTTCACCTCAGGGCTGTAGCCCCTCGCCTTCGTCATTCTCTTCGGTATTGTCGGACTCTTCTGTATCGTACATACCGAGAGCTCCCTCTCCACCACCAGATTTTATCGACGATGAGTCCTCGTCGGCGACAGACGATGTTCAAGCATTTTCGGAGCAGATGGTCCAGATGGCCCACGCCTTGGACTTGAAGATCACCAAGAGGGAGTCTGAGCCTGTGGATCCAATCTATTGTAGGATCAACTCAAACGCTCCTCCCACTGCTATCATACGGGGGCTACCTTCACTATTGATGCTCATTCAAGGCTCGTGGGAAAATCCATCATCCATTCCATCAACCACAAAGAAGATAGATTGACACTATCGTGTGTCGGAGGATGGTATCGACTGACTCCGAGAACGCCCTCACCCGAATTCAGTGGTAGAGGCTTCTCAGCAATGGCTTGCAGCAAAAACAGTGGCCGGTTCTGTGGAAATTTGTGGCATGCATGATTCTGTTCATCTGGCCTTGCTCCACGGGCTTCCTTGACCATTGAGGATATGCCATTTGACCATTCCAGCCTCTTCAACATCTCAACTGATGAAATGCTTGAATTCACGCAGAAGGTGAGGACCGCCACACGTTGTCTTTGTCTTCTGTGTACTGATCAAGGGGTCGATCTGGGTGGCACTCCTTCTCTTACACCCAGTCCTTTCGGAAGGGATACACTCTGCAATCCTCCAGGCACTCAGGGTACCAGCAACCCACATCGTCCGCTTTTTAGGTGGGGAGCCCGGCCTCCACCTCCTGGTACCAGCTACCAACAAATCAAAGTGCTAAAAGAACAGGGCAGAAGGAGATTTTAAACTGCCCTCACTCTCAATCCACTCATTCCTTTCCTTGAGAACCATTTGTTTGGAAACTGCCTGTCTGCATTTCGAGGCACCTGGTCCAAGATAACATGGGACCGATGGGTGCTTTGCATTGTCCAGGATGATTACTGGATTCGGTTTGAACAAATTCATCATCTGAAAGAGGTTTGGGATGGTTACCCTGAGTTCGATCCTGCCTCTTCTTAAGTGAGGCGACTGATTTGCTTCCATCGATCTCAAGGACGCGTACTTTCATGTCAGAATCCACCTGACCCACAGATGGTTCCTCGCCTTCATGGTCAGGACAAGGCCTTCCAGTTTCGCACCCTGACCTTTGGACTATCCATAGCACCGAGGGTATTTACGAAATGCATGATGGTTGGGGCAGCTTTCCTGCATCAATGGGTGGTGGTGGTCATCTTCCCCTACATCGACGACTGGCTCCTGGTGGCAGAGTCCTGTCAGCAACTCCTAGATGACATCGAGCTGACATTGGACTTACTGGATGCCCTGGGCCTGATTGTCAATCTGGAGAAATTGCATCTCGAACGCAGCCAGTCTCTCCAGTTCATCGGAGCCTCCTTGAATTCGAACATCGCTGCGGCTTACCTGCCTGTAGATTGTTTCGATACTCTCTGCAACCTCATCCACCAATGCTGCAGATCCCGGTGGATCTCCGCTCATTTGATTCAAACCCTACTGGGAAACATGGCAGCCACGACTTCAGTCGCTCAGTTTGCAAGGCTATGGTTCCTACCACTTCAGTCGTGGTTCCTGAGCATCTTCGAACCAGTGCAGGACTGCCCTCACAAACTCCTCAACTTGCCGTGAGCAATTCAACATTCCCTGGATTGGTGGTTGGACCTGAACAACGTCCTATCAGGCATGCTGTTCGAACCCCAACTGCAAGTCTCAGTCACCACGGATGCATCCTCACTTGGATGGGGAGCCCAAATTGAGACATACACGGTCCAGGGCTCGTGGACTGCTGACAAACGGGAGCTCCTTATCGATATCCTTGATCTGTTCAGGCCTTCGAGAAGCTGGTATCGGGCAAGATGGTCCTGCTTGTCACAGATAATAATCCGTGATGTACTGTCTCAACAAGCAATGAGGGACAATATCTCCGTCTCTTCTGTTGCTTACCCTCGAAATTTGGAACTACTGCATTCAGAAGGGTATACTTCTTCACTCCATTCATCTTCCGGAAGAGGAGAATAGTCTTGCTGCTGGACTGAGCCATCCAAATTCGTCCATGCGTGAATGGATGTCACATCAATAGGTGGCACAAGAACTGTTTCAGCGCTGGGGTACTCCGCATGCCCATTACAAACATGAATGGTGCCCAAGCTGTGTCAGGACCGATCGGACACGATCCTCCTCACTCCATGGTGGCCTCGGCAACCGTGGTTCACATCTCTCCTTCTCCTGGACCATCGGCACTTTCTGCACCTTCCGAGCCATCTGCATCTATTGACCATCCAGAACGGCAACGTCAGACAGCCGGATGTCGAGATGCTTCATCTGATGACTTGGAAGGTACTGCCCTGAATCTGTCTTCGGATCCAAGTTGTTCCATGTGTCTACCACTACTGGCCGACATACAGGTAGTGCTTGACACTTCTCTCTGCCCTTCTACACGTTGATCCTATTCCTACAAGTGGAAACGCTTCAAATCTCTTTTCTTAGACTGTGGCCTCACCGCTGCTTCCTCCTCGGTGACCACCATCCTCCAATTCTTACTGCATCATTCAGATTCAGGACTATCCTTCTTGTCCCCGAAGTGATACCTGGCGGCTCCCACCATTGAGTCCCAAGCATGGGGTCAACCTTCTCCGTTCCAAGACCCATTGGTTCAGAAATTCCTGAAGCACTATGTCAACCTTCATCCACCGGTGGTTGAGCCTACCCCAGCTAGGAGTCTCGAACTAGTCCTCTCTCAACTCATGAGACACACTTTCGAACCCTTGGCAACAATGGATCTGAGACTCCTGTCGTGGAAAACAGCCTTCTTCGTAGCCATCATGTCTGCCCGTTGAGCTGGTGGGCTTTGTGCCTTGGGTGCCGATGCTCCATGCTTGACATTCCACGAGCACACAGTGTTTCTGAAACCGGACATGTCCTTTCTCCCAAAGGTGGTCTCCAGTTTCCACATCTACCATCCTTCGTTCTCCCTGCTCTAATGCAGGATCCAAAGGATGACTTGAACAGACTCTCCACTCCCTGGATGCTCGGAGAGCCCTTGCCTTCTATGTATAGCAGACATCTCCATTTCAAAAGTCGCCAAATCTGTTTGTGTCCTATGCAAACTTGAAGTTGGATGCCCCTGTTTCTCCACAGTGCCTGTCAAAGTGGGTGGTATCGACCATCTCCCTCTGTTATGAACTGACTTGAAAGCCCCTGCCTCCTTGGGTTCGAGGGCACTCCGTCAGAGCTGTATCCACTTCTGCTAGCTTCCTCTCCGGAGTTCCTCTGGAGCATGTATGCCGGGCAGCCATTTTGTCTATGCCACTAATTTTTATCTCACACTACAAACTAGACACTCGGTCTCGTAATGAGGCTGCTTTTGGGAGGGCAGTTCTGCTGTCCTCCATTCAATAAATGAGTGGTTATTGTGGTTGCCTATGGTACTTAACATTTATTGCTATGTTCATGTCAGTTTATGCTCATTGTTATGCTTTCATGGGACATCACTTGTCAACAATTGTCCTCGTCTAACCCGCTAGTGTGACATACCCTCCTCCTACGGGTGAATCTTGCTAATCTACCCACTGTGTGTATTCACAGAGACCATGAAGAAGATGGACAGGTTGCTTACCTGTAACCATAGATCTTCGAGTGGTCTTCTGTGAATTCACACAGACCTGCCCATCCTCCCCTGTATATCCTGCTATGGCATATGCTTAATGTTCCTGATGCTGCTGCTTGTGGGGTCCTTCAAGGAACTGAGGGGAATTAGGTGAGAGTGCCTCAGAGAGACTGTTGGGGTGGGCGGAGTTACCACCAAAATGTATCAAAAACTATTCTGCCTAGCGATTCCAGAAGGTTCCAAGTGCTCTGAGCAGGCGCGGGAATTACCCACTCTGTGAATTCACAGAACACCACCTGAAGATCTATGGTTACAGGTAAGCAACCTGTCCTTTTTATTGACTGTCAGTCATTTATCTCTGCCCATAGATTATATCTGTGTAATATCCATTGGGTTAGAAGAACATTGGAATTTCAATTTTAAAAAAGATTCAGTTCAAATTTCTTCAGCATCCCCATTTTGAATACGATATTGATCATTAACAATCCAATCAAGCTTCTAGCTTAACTGGCTTTTCTGCAGTGTATCATAGTACCCCAAAATCCTATAAAAATCAAACAGTGCTGCAACTTTGTAGAAAAGTTTGTACAGTATTAATTTACACACACACCCTCAAAATGAAACATTCAGCAGTATTTTTTGTGCATTTTTCCGTGTTCACCCCACGATCTCTAGAGTGTAAATACAGTTGTCCCTTCACATTCACTGGGGTTTGGTTTCAGGACCCCCCGTGAATACCCAAATCCGTGAATACTCAAGTCCCATTATATGCAATGGCATAGCAAAATGGTGTTCCTTATATAAGATGGCAAAATCAAGGTTTGCTTTTTGGATTATTGTTTTTTTAAGAATATTTTCAAGCTGTGAATACTTAAAACCGTGAATGTCAAATCCGTGAATGTGGAGGGACAACTGTACTCCCAAGCTTACTTGTCCTTAGTATAGGATAGGAAGGAGAGGTCAGGGAAAGTGAAAGATTGTGCTATACAATGAGGGTGAGGACAGGAGAAGTTGGAGAGCAGAATTGTGTTGTGACCAGGGGCTATCAATCAGAGGTGAAGGAAGGACGGGAGGAAGGGGAAAGGCAGAGCTGATTAAAAAGAAAAAAGAAAACCGTGACCAATGTAGATATTGAGGAAAGAAGGGAATGGCCTGAAAATAGCATTCCTCAATCTGGAAAGAAAATGCAGAATGAAGCAGCAAAGGCCTTTTCAGAATAAGGGGATAGCATCACCAAAAATTGCCCACCTACACACATAATGGAAGGTAAAGTGTGGAAGATTCTGGTGGAGTTTGTATTATAGGTTTCCAAATGAAGCATTTCAGTGATATAATGGTTCAGTTGTTGCTCACTTTTCTGCTGCAGATATCTCTTAAGGAAGTACTTCATTTCAGATAATAGCTACATTTTCTCAGCACTCAAACAGAAATATATTGTAATGGGGGCAAATTTTCACCTCTGCTAGTGGCTTTGTGATTTGGAGTCCTAGCTAGAATGTGCTTGTGTTCCATTATTCCAGTCACTTCTTGGATGGCTCTTGTGGCATCACTGATGAAAAATGGCACACTTCCCACTCTCCTGTATCTGTGGACATACTAAAAATAATAATTTCAATGAATAACAACAACAGACTCTAAAGCAAGTTCGGGGAACCTTTGTCGCCCCAAGAGCCAAATTCAATATCAGATAGGTACTCGGAGATGTGTGCATTCCAGTAGTGAGTGTGGCCAAAAGCAAATGGTTGCGACCAAGTATACTAGCTGATTTTAGCTTAAAGTTCTTACTGCCAGTAATTAAGCTTTATAAATGGCATTTCAGCCTTATGTAATGGGGGAAACTCCATACCAAATTTGTGAAACTACAAAATGATTATGTCATGGGGAAGGGGACATGATCTTATGAAGAAACCCAGAGAGTCAGAATGGTGTTGCTTGGGTGATGGATTGAGACCCAGGGCCAGAGGGTCTCCAGACCTTCTCTAAAGCTTGAGAGTGCTCATGTAGCCTTTAAAAAAATAGTGGCAAATACCAGCAAAGCTATCTCACACCTGAGCTCCACCACTTTAGAAAATGTTTCCTCTCTTGTTTCTTTTTGCTATTTGATTGGTATGGATTGCATTGCAAAGCACAACTCTGATTTTTTAAAACCAATAAAAAGCTTCCAGATGCAAGTACAATTATTCCCCTAGAGCTGTCTGCAGTTATTGCAAAGCTCCTTCCTGACCTTTTATGTAGTTTGTGCCTCACATTCTTAGATTATCTGGAAATGCCCTGGAAAATGTTGTGATTTTCCCTTCTGATGTAAAGAAAAAGGTGTTGTGTATCTCAGCTGACTATAGCTTTCTGTCCACACATACTTTTACAGGTTACCGGCCTTGTGACCCAAAGATGATACGAGACAGGGTAAACCACCTGGAGTTGTGCCATCAGGAACTGGTGGCTTTAGCTGCTGAGAGGAAAGCTCGCCTGGAGCAATCCAAGCGCCTTTGGAAGTTCTTTTGGGAACTAGATGAAGCTGAAAGCTGGATCAAAGAGAAAGAGCATATCTATTCTTCCCTAGATTATGGGAAAGATCTGACCAGCATTCTTATCCTGCAGAGAAAGCACAAGGCTTTTGAGGATGAACTACGTGGCCTGGGAACCCACCTGCAGCAGACCATCAAAGAGGGAGAAACCATGATTGCTCAGAAACATTTTGGAGCAACCCAAATCCGTATGAGAATTGATGAAGTGAAAACGCTCTGGGCTCAGCTTCAGGAGCTGGCAGCTTTCCGCAAGAAAAACTTGCAAGATGCTGAAAGCTTCTTCCAGTTCCAAGTAGATGCAGATGACTTAATGGCCTGGTTACAGGATGCCCATCGCCTGGTGTCCAGTGATGATGTGGGGCATGATGAATATTCCACTCTAGCCCTGGTTAAAAAGCACAGGGACCTTTTAGATGAGGTAGCAGACAACAAGAGAATCATGGACAATCTGAACAGGCAGGCCCAGAGCTTCCCCACTGAATTCCGGGATGCCCCAGGATTTGAGAATCGATTGAAGGCCATTCAGGCAGCCTATAATGAGGTTGTATCTCTAGCAGATCTACGCAGACAGAAGCTACATGATGCCCTAGATCTCTATACAGTTTTCAGTGAGACTGATGCATGTGAACTTTGGATGAGTGAAAAAGAGAAGTGGTTGGAACAAATGGAAATTCCTGATACCCTGGAGGATCTGGATGTTGTTCAACACAGGTAAATGACAACAAACTTGATTCCTGGGCAGTATCTGATGAACTTCTGGACAATGCAGTTCTAATTAAATAGACTGAACAAATCAGGGAGTGTGACATGGATAACAGAGATTATAGAGTCCTGTAGTATCTGAAACACTTGTCACTTTTATTATGGCATATGGTTGAATGAGACAGAGTTCACTTCTGATAGAACTAGATATTTCTATCTGTTTTTTTCAATAAAATATATCTTGAAATCAAACAACAAGGTACTACAGGATGAACAAAAGAATCAGAATTCTGCACCTTCTTGTTAGAGGCAGACTTGCAATTCTGTATTTGAACTTTTGAGAATGTACCACTGTCAGCATTTATAGCAGAATACAATTTGCAAGATAGAGGGCAAGAGAGGGTATTTTGTTAGTAAAGAAAAAAAGATAATCTAGTTTTATTCAGGATAGTCTCCATTTATTCCAGATATAACTGTTAAGGGGCTTGTCTAGACCTGCCAGAATACACCACCTTCTGGCTGGCGTATTCTGGCCCTGGAGCTGTCCTGGATCCCCTCTCCCCATTACCATGACGAAATAGGCAGGAATCCACACACACATGCTGGCCGGTATTGGTGGGCACCTCTCCCGCTGTCATGTGCTACCCTCTCTGAAGCCAGGAAGGAGGCCCCCAACACATTATCAAGGCTGGTCACATGCAGGAGGCCTTGATCACATGCTGGGGGCCTCCTTCCCAGCTGCAGAGTGACTCCAGTGGTGATGGCTGGCTATACAGGCCAGCATGCAGGTATGGACTCTGTGTTCCCACACTGGACACATCTGGCTTTTCCCATGTAATGCAGGTTTTCCCAAGGGTGTTTTTAAACCATCATGAATGACTTTACCCCAGCTTCCTCCCAGCTTTGCCTTGAGTGTTGTCAGGGCTGCAGGCCTGGGGGTGAAATGGGCAAGAGCCCTGCATCGTTTGAACTGCAAGGTTCCAAGATGGGGGAAAGCCAGGGTAAATTGCCCATCTAGACAAGCCCGAGATCTGCTTCATATATTACAAAATTTATACAGAGTAGGAATTAATGTGAAAAATTATATTGACCACGCATTCGTTGAATGTGGTTGTAAAGTTGTTTTTAACTGTAATTGGCAACAGTTAATATGTGATAATTCCCATCTACATAGGGTTTCTCACTATTTGCTATGCTGAAGTGCCTTTGATGGTTGGATTATTATCTGTGAAATGACCATCAAAACGAAACAATGACATACATGAAGGGTAGCATTCAGAGGCATAACCATGTTAGTATTGAATATCAGTATGCAGAAGGATCCTGTAGCACCTTTGAGACTGAGGAGTTGTCTACATGTTTAAAATACTCCTCATTGAATTAGAATAGGCTGCAGTCTGGCCACACGTGATTCGCAACCTATTCAGGGTATTTGGAAGGAGAGGGGCTAAAAACTCCATAAATCGCATAGTAAAGGATTTGCAGTTTTCTCCAAAGTTTCCTAGAAAATGCACATAGATGCGCATTTTTGCATATGTGGCCATCCAAATTCGCATATCTGTGCATTTTTGCTCTAGTGCCCTTTATTGGAGTGTGTGGCTGCTCCATTTGAATAGTTGTCAACAGATGTAAATAGGTGAAAAAAGGTGTAGATAAAATGTCGTCGCTATAAATGGGTGAAAATGTGTGCCCACTCACAGTATACCATCGCATCTAGACAAGCCCTGAGGGAAAGTTGTAATATAAGCTTTCATAGACTTCAGTCTACTTCCTCAGATGCATGGAGTTAAGTGCCTAAGGACAGACCTTTATGAGCAAACTGTATGAATAGACATAGAAATGCAAAACGTGTGGGTAAGGTGAAGAAGTGACAAATTCAGTTTTGATTATGGCCGTTGAAGGACAAAGGCCTAAAACTAGGATGAGTAGATAACCATATGAATGGTGGAGGGAGTTATTGGAATGTAGTGTGATGCTGGCTGAGAACCAGAAAGGACATAATTGTATCTGCTCAGATCCACAAGACAGGGATGTCAGACTCATGGAATTATAACAACCATTCCTCAAGCTACAGTACCCACCATATGAAGTTAAAAAGCAAATAAACAAGGCAAGACTTGTACCCAGGACTAATCTATTACAGAATAGAGTGAAGACAGGAAGTGGCAGAATCTCACTAGTGGTCACATATAGGTCCCAACTGAGACCACTCAGATGTATCTGTCAGGGTAGCACACTAAACCTCTAAAAATATTAAGAAGCTTAGGCAGCAAAAGGTTTGTGGCAGAGTCCTGCTTCTTCAGGCAGAAAAATAAAGGACAGACACAGGTTATGCCTAAAAATCCCTGTTTCTCTTTATTAGAGCATAAAAATATCTATAATAGTACAGAGTACTACATAGTACATCTTCACAACAGAGTTGCAAACAGAACTGAAAACACAGTCACAGCCACAGCAACATAGACAGTCAATCTCTTAGCTTTATAGAAAAACATAAACATTCCCTCCAACAGAGAGATGATGATGATGATTTATTTATTTATATACCACCCTTTGGTAACCCAATCAGGGTGGTTAACAACATTAAAACACCAAAGTAAAACAATATACTCCCCTCCCCCCTTAAAAAATACATTGTGCAGACATCAAGACTCCAACTTGTCAGGTCATTAATCTTAATTTGCAAGCTAGCTCCAAATTCTAGTCAACTTTTGTGCTCACTTTTGTACCGTGCAGGCCATTTCAGCTCTTTACAGCCTAAATCTGCTAACTGCGTGTCCCAACGTCCATGACAGTATCATCAATGAATGACAGCCGAATTTGGACAATAACACTACCTTCTCAAAGGCTCTTGGTGGTAGGCCTATACTTGCCTAAAGGCAGCCTCCCAAACAGTTACTTATATAGGAGGTCACACAATACAGATAGGGAGGTGGGTACAAGACCTTGCCTCAAACCCAGAGGCCAGTTCTGCCCATACATCTACTCAGAAAATGTTGTCACAGGACCTAATCACATCACCCATAATATTAGAGACACTTTCACTTGCTCATCCTCTAGTGTGATTTATGTCATCCTCTGTCAACCACACCCTTCAGCACTCTACATTGGGCAAACAGGGCACTCTCTATACCAGAGGATAATTGGACATAAATCAGACATTAGGAATGGCAGTACACAAAAATCAGTTGCAGAACACTTCAGTCTTCCTGGGCATTTCATCTCTGACCTCAGAACAACTGTTCTTGAACAAAAACAACAAAAAAAAACCCTACAAAGGAATATTGGAAAGAGAAACAGCAGAATTGGAATATATCCACAAACTGGAGTCCATCAACAGTGGGTTGAACAGAGACACTGGTTTCCTGGCACACTACACATATTATAACACTTGTTAACACCCCAGCCTTGTGAGGGCAGACTTGGCCAGTTTATCACATCTCCTTTCTGGTTCCCCGCCACCATCATACTACATTCCAATAACTCCTTCCACCATTCGTATGGTTATCTACTCACCCTGACCTTAGGCAACATCTTTCCTCCTGCCTTTGTCTATTAACAACCATCAACCATAGTCAAAACTGAAGTTGTCGTCTCATCTCTATACACACAAATTTTGCGTTTCTATGGCTATTCATACAGTCTGCTCATAAAGATCTGTTCCTAGGCACTTCACTCTATGCCTCGGAGGTAGTAGACTGGAGTCTACAAAAGCTTATGCTGCAATGTCTTTCTCTTAGCTAGTCTCAAAGGTGCTACAAGATCCCTTTGCATACATGAAGGGCTCAGAATTCAAGGGGACTGGCCTGGCCCAAAGTAACCTGGATCTCCTACAGCTGGGAATACTCTCTTAGCTTACCACATATGCACCAGATCAGGAGTACATGGACACAGAGAGAACCCTTTGCAGTGGCCTCTCCTTACTCTGGAATTGCCTCTCCCCAGAGATGTGCCAAAGTCAAATCTGTCTTCTGAAAGTGGCATGAGGCTTTTAAAAAATCTAGATTGGAATTCGATGTCCAACAAGATAGGGCAAGCTGAGGTTTGTTCATTGTCAGTGGGAGTTTAGAAGTTACATGCTGTGAATCCTTGAAATTTGGTGACCTTTTAATTAAGGGGTTAAATATTAAAGAATTGCTGTATATATTTGATTGCAGGTTTGATATTTTGGAGCAGGAAATGAACAATCTGGCTTCTCAGATTGAAGAGGTCAATCGAGCAGCTATTGGTCTAATAGAGAGCGGCCATCCTCGCAGTGGGAAAGTGAGGCAGTGCCAGGAACATCTGAATGCCAGGTAAGATCCTTCCCTAGTTAGTTGTTATGACTTCTCTGCCGTTCTTACATCTGCCTATATGGTTTATGGCAGTCAGTACTCGGGTTAAGGTCATTTTAGCCTTAGCATATGAATGTTTTCATATGCTTTTGGATCATTCTCTGAGTTTTATTGTTCCACGTTTGTGCTAATCTGGTGATATTTAAAAGCACTATAACCATGTACATGATATGGTAGCACACTAGTGCCTCTGAGCATATCAAGAGGACCAGGCATCAAAAGTTGTAGCAGAGTTGCAATCATCAGCCAAAGAAATGAACACACAGACACAGATGTGTGTGTAAACTACTTCTGTTTACTAACGCTATTGTAATAATATTTACAATAAGTCTAAGACTCCTAGCATGCAGACTACATATTACAGCACAATACACAGCACAGTCCTGCACTGTACATCCCGGACTGCATGCACACAGTCTTAGAGCTAAATCCAAATCAAGACAAGTGCAGTGACAGTAAGTGGGGTGATCCGATTATACAGTACAGATACAGTAGTCATGGTTATGCAGTTGGTAGTTCTCACACATATTTTCCTATATAGATAAGACTTCATCCTTCACATGTCCTTCCCATGCCTGTCTCCCAAACATAATCTAGATATGCTCACCAGCTGCATTTAGCCTTCTAATTGCTGGCCCCTGTAGGCTGTAGCATATTATACCATGCCAGCTCTTTACAGTATAAATTTCCAGTGATTGTATATCACATCACCTTGATAGTACATGTCTGGCTAGCCTCTTCCTGTTTATAATATATATATATTTAAAGAAAGGATGATGTAGTGACCAATACTCCAGTGGACTCCAAAATGCCTATGATGGCTCAGATGCTGATGCAAGTCTGCTTACTCCTACAACTCCTATTGCCAGTTCCTCTTGGCATTTCCTTTGTTGGGTCCTTGGCTGCAGAGCCTTGAGTTTGTCCCAACATCCAGCCCTAGCTGCATCACTGTATGCTCATGACTCTAAATTGTAAGTGGGTACATTGTGGTTCTCCCTATGTTGTTAAAGTGCAACTGCCATCAACATAGCCAGCATAATCAATAGTGAAGGATCATGGGTGTTGCAGTGCAGCAATATCTGGGGAGCCACAGTTTGCTACCCCTTCATTAAATCATAAATTTATTGTGGCCTGTGCAGGCAGCCATAGCAAATGCATTCACTTCTGTATTTATATTAAATTAGTGTTCAGTTTTAAATCAGGTTGATATTTTTTTAAAAGGAAACAATTGATTTTTAAAAACAAACATTATAATTGCATTTTTAAAAAGAAACTGATTTTATCAAGCCTGTTTCTGAAAGATGATACTTTGTGAAATGGTAAAGATATTACAAGTGGAACTCAAAGGGCATCTGGGTAGTAAGGTATCCCACTCCATACCTCCTACATGCTTGAATAATTCAGAGGTATCTAGATGCCTCAGATTTTAATGCTTTGAGTTCAGTGTTTTGTACATCTGTTTGGTAAGAAAAAATGGTTGTTCTTGTTTGATTACTTGATTACTTGTTGAAAAAGTAATCAAGGCACAAAATGCATCTATTGGGGTAGGTGTTTTATAGTTGTAGCATAACTGAACTCCTTAGGCTGGAACGGCACACAAATACTCAGCTTTGATTAGATTCATTAGTTACAGTCCTTTTAAGCAAAACGCTTTACTATAGAAAATCTTGGCAAAATGTATTTTTGGCTTGGAAAGAAAAAACAATACAAGCATCACGAACAAGGTTCCTGAAAACTGAGAATTATGGAAATATACTGCTACATGGAGAGCCCAGTTTCCATCTCATGTGTATAGGTCTCAACCAAAGGAAGAATTCTGATGCTGAATATAGGTCTAGGGAGTCTTGCCAGCAGGTAATTGAGTGAAATAATTTCTTTCAACTCTGATTCTGTGACAGAAGAACTTGCTTGAAGACCATATCAATATCAATTAACAGCACTAGGAATTGAACATTTGCTGCTCAGAATGAACTCATTAGTAGCCAGACTTCTGGGTTCTTTGAGTTCATTTTCACTGATTTAATTCATTGATACTGTGAATTAAAATACACTTTAAAATGGCAGCTTGTAGTCTGCCATTTTTTTTTTTTTGCATGTGCTTGCTCTTACAGGAAAAGTGTTTCACAGACTGTACCGTTTGAATGTGGATGCTAATTTTACAGGTGAAATACCTTCCATGATGCCTTTATGTGTTAGCAGTATTGCCTAGAGGGCTGTTAAAAGTTCCTTCTTCTCTACCTTATAGCTCAGCTGTTGTCTCTCTCTGGCTTCTCTTCGCAAACAAAGATTCAGGAAGGACACATCCTGTGCTTTCTGCAAGCGTGCTGATGACTAAAAAGGCCAATCCAAGATAGACAAGTCCGGCTGCAGAAAGCACAGCAGGTTTCCTTGGGTGATGTTTCCGGGTTGCGATTCTTTCTGCGTTGTCATTTCTCTTCAAGACTTGTTCGGCGTGAGTTCTCAAATAAGGCTGCAGCATTGTGGATAGTGTGTCTCCATGCCTCCCAATGTGAGGCCAGGGCGGACCATTGTTGGTGGTCAATTTGGCCGAGCCTGAGGTGTTGTTTCAGGGAGTCCTTGTATTGCTTTTTTGGAGCACCCCTCTTACGCTGACCCGTGGCGAGTTCACCGTAGAATACGATTTTGGGGAGGCGATCGTCCTCCATCCTATAAACATGCCCTGCCCAGCGCAGCTATGTTCTCAATATCATGGCCTCAATGCTGGTGATCCCTGCTTGCTCAAGGACAGCAACATTCGTCACATAGTCCAGTGTATATTTAGGATTGTGCATAAACAGCGCTGATGGAAGCGTTCGAGGTGTCGTAAGTGGTGGCGATAGGTGACCCATGTTTCAGACCCATAAAGAAGAATAGACAGTACAATGGCTCTATACACACTGATTTTTATGTTTCACCTCAGGTGTTTATTACTCCAGACTCTTTTGTAAAGTCTTCCAAATGTGCTATGTGCCTTTGCTAATCTGTGATCAATCTCTTTGTCAATCTTGGCATCTGAGGAGATGATGCTTCCCAGGTAGGTGAACTGCTGAACGGACTTAAGCACAGAGTTGCCGACGGCAATGTGGGGATGGTGGTGTTCGTCCTGTGGTGCAGGCTGGTAAAGAACTTCCGTTTTCTTCAGGTTGACTTCTAGCCCAAACAGCTCTGCAGCTGTTGCGAAGCAGGATGTTAGGCACTGCAGAGCTGCTTCTGTGTGGGCAACAAGGGCATCAGCATCAGCAAAGAGCAGCTCACGGACTAGATAGTTTAGAGTCTTAGTGCGAGCCCTCAGACGGCTTAAGTTAAACAAGCTACCATCAGTACGGTAACGTATATAGATGCCGTCATCTTCTTCGAGCTCTGCCGTAGCCCTTTGGAGCATCATGCTGAAGAAGATTGTAAATAAAGTTGGAGCAAGAACACTTGCTTCACTCCATTAGTTATTAGAAAGGGCTCTGAAAGAGCATCGCCATATCTGACTTGACCATGCTGGCCCTCGTGTAGCAAGATAATCATTTTAAGGAATTTGGGGGGACATCCTAATCTTTCCAGGATCTGCCACAGACCTTTTCTACTCACGGTGTCGAAGGTTTGGTGAGGTCAACAAATGTTACATAGAGACCCTTGTTCTGCTCTCTACATTTCTCTTACAGTTGTCTAAGGGCAAATACCATATCTGTAGTACTCCTATTGGCTCTGAAGCCACATTGACTTTCAGGAAGAAGTTCTTCTGCAATGGCAGGAACTAATCTGTTCAGGAGTATCCTTGCAAGGATTTTTCCAGCAATAGAGAGCAGTGTTATGCCTCAATAGTTTGAGCAATTGGATTTTGCTCCTTTTTTCTTGTACAGGGTGATGATGACTCCATCTCGTAGATCTGATGGCAGTTCCCCTTTTTCCCAGCAATTCGCAAGGAGTTCGTGGAATTTTTCGTGGAGTATATGACCTCTGTGTTTCCAAACTTCAGGTGGGATTCCATCAATCCTAGCTGTCTTGCCGTTTTTCATCTGCTGTATGGCCTTAAGGGTCTCTTCCAAAGTGGGAGCTATGTCTAATTCATTTTTCATTGGTTTTTGTATCATATGTTGGATAGCTGAGCCTTGGACTACTCGGTTGGCACTAAAGAGACTTTGAAAGTGTTCAGCCCATCGATTCAGGATGGAGGCTTTATCAGTAATTAATGTTTGACCATCTGTACTGTATAAGGAGCTTTGGACCTGATAAGTAGGTCCAAACACTGCTTTAAGACCTTTGTAAAATCCTCTAAAATCCCCCAGATCTGCACAGTGTTGTGTCTTTTCTGCTATGTTGATCCACCACTTGTTCTGCATGTTCCAGAGTTTTTGTTGAAGTTTACTACATGTGAGACGGAAAGCTGCTTTTCTTACATGGCAAGTTGGCTGGGCGAGGTTTG
The DNA here is from genome assembly GCA_030847615.1 of Gambelia wislizenii. Classification (NCBI taxonomy): domain Eukaryota; kingdom Metazoa; phylum Chordata; class Lepidosauria; order Squamata; family Crotaphytidae; genus Gambelia; species Gambelia wislizenii. The sequence goes on along the minus strand of JAUMIR010000001.1, from coordinate 336,850,255 downwards.
CCTGGTGAGCAGTTCTCCTCTTTGCCAACAGCTCCTGGATCTCTTGGTTGTTTTAATCAAACCAGTCTTGATTTTTCTTGTGGGAGAACCCGAGGGATTCTTCCGCAGAGTGCAGGATACTGTTTTTTATATGCTGCCAAAGCACTGTAGGAGAAGAATCTATAAGATGGTCTTCAAGTTTTGTTTGCAGGTTTGCCTGGAAGTTGTCTCTCATGGTAGCTTGTTGAAGATTGTTGACTTGGAGTCTCTTCTTTAAGATGCCACCCCTTTTAGGTTTGAACTTAAGATAAAGATTTAGTTTACATCTGACGAGGTGATGATCTGTCTGGCATTCTGCACTGGACATCACTCGAGTATGGTGGACATCGCGAATGTTTCTCTGGTGGACTAGAACATAGTCAATGAGGTGCCAATGTTTGGATCAGGGATGCATCCAGGTTGTCTTCAAGCTGTCTTTCTGCTGAAAGATAGTGTTTGTAATAGTTAGCTGTTGTTCTGCACTGAACTCTAGCAGGAGGCGTCCATTATCATTGCAGTTTCCAACACCATGCTTGCCTAAGACACCTTTCCAGGCTTCAGAGTTCTTTCCTACTCTGGCATTGAAGTCACCAAGGATAATAATTTTATCTTCTACAGGGACTTTTTGTATGAGTTGGCCTAGGTCTGTGTAGAATTTGTCTTTCTCTACAGGGTTGGCTTGCATAGTTGGGGCATATATACTAAAGAGAACAACATGTGGGAGGCGTAAGGAAATAATGCGATCAGAGTGTCCTGTTGGCAAGGTTTCGAGTTTGGAGGCAATGGAGTTTTTGATCATGAAGCATACTCCTGAAAGATGTTTTTCGGTTTTGGGTTTGCCAGACCAGTAAGGTGTGTAGCCGGCTCCGTTTAAGGCTGCCTTCCTCATGGAGACGAACTTCACTAAGAGCAATGATGTCAATATTAAGTCGTGATAGTTCATGGGCTATTAGAGCAGAACGACGCTCAGGCCGCCCACTATCTTCAGAGTCTCGCATGGTTCTGATGTTCCAGCATGCAAGTGTCAGTTTATTTACTCCTTTGGAGGCTGGTGTGCGCCTTTGTTTCTTTGCCTTGGTTTGACTGCATCAGAAGATTCCCGTTGGCCGTGGCTAGCCAACCAGGTAGTTGGGGATGAGCTTTTGTTAGGCCACCTTTTCTAGGCCCCTCTCCATATGGAGCAAGCAGTGCTCTCCTTAAAAAAGGCTGCTTGGTCGTTCAGGATGCTGCTGAACAAGACTGTCATCTCCCGGGTCAGCCTCGAGCGACCAAAGTCCTGAACCGCCTGCATGCAGGGTTGGGTTTGCGGCTTCCAGTGCATCTTTACACCTGCTGTTTCGTCCGTTGCCTATCGCTACAGGGCTTTTTTCTTCTTCTTTTTTAAATTGGATTTGTCCTTCGAGCCTGTGCAATGGATTTTTCTGGTGGAGCGCAGCGTGCACAGAACTGGCCTCACTCTTTAAACCAAAGGTTCATCGGCTGGCCTTGCAAGCATGGATGGTAGCAGTGAGGTCCTCGGGCCGTAGATTTGATTAGAGTTTCCTTCTCTTAGATGGTTTACCTTACAGGGTTGGACGAGCACCATCTGCCCGAGTTTGGGATTAGAGTTTTCCTTCTCCTAGGACGGTTGCCATAAGGCTTAGAGAGCCCATCCTGCCCTTTGACGCTCTTTGTCAGACCCTTCGGTTTTGACCTGTCTGGCATGGGAGACCCTACTGGTGGCTATTGTGCCACTGCCAGCATAGCTCAAAACATCATTAGGATACGCAAGCCTCTCTCCCACGACAAGGGGCATCAATGGAGAGGAGCTCAGCTGTTGTAGTAGGAACAGTAATACCCTAATATCTCCTGGGGAGAGACAACAGGGTGAAAAGTCAAGCTGCCTCCTTTCCTATTGAACAAATAATATATAACCAGAACTTTTAAGCTAGGGCCTTTTCTATTTATCAGCTCAATAAGAGCTTCTGCAAGCTGTGTCTCTTACATCAGTTCAGTCCAATTTGTAGCTTGTAGAATTCAAAGACATAGCCGTGTTAGTTTGGAATATCAGTAAGCAAAGGGATCTTACAACACCTTTGAGACTAACTGAGAGAAAGACGTATCATAAGCTTTTGTAGACTTGCCCTACTCCCTCAGATGCCATCTGAGGCATCTGAGGAAGTAGACCAAGTCTACAAAAGCTTATGCTACAATGTTTTTCTCTCAGTTAGTCTCAAAGGTGCTACAAGATCCCCTTCCTTACTTGTAGCTTGTAGGAGAGCCAGTAAAAAAACTTGTAGTTTGTAGGAGAGCCAGCTTGGGTGTGCTCCTGGACTCAGATCTGAGCTTGGATGCTCAGGTTTCAGCTGGGGCTAGGAGTGCATTTGCACAGTTAAAACTAGTGCGTCAGCTGCACCCGTTCCTTGACAAGTTGGATCTGGATGTGGTGACATATGCCATGATTACATCCTGTTTGGACGACTGTAACGCGCTCTACGTGGGGCCGCCTTTGGAAACTGTTCAGAAACTTCAGCGGGTCCAAAATGCTGTGGCAAGGCTGTTGACTGGGATTGACTAGAGGGATCATGTGACACACACACACACACACGGTTGAAACAGCTGCATTGGCTATCAGTGCATTTCCAGGCAGAATTCAAAGTGCTGGTTTTGACATTTAAAGCCCTAAATGGCTTGTGCCCAGACTATCTGAAAACCCGCATCTCCCTATACAAGCTGGCCTGAGTGTTAAGATTGGCAGGGGAGGGCTTTCTTTCAGTCTCACCACCTTCACAGGCATGGTTGGTGATTGGGAGAGAGCCTTCTCCATGGCTGCTCCCACATAGTGGAACTTCCTTCCCCAGGAGGTCTAGTTGGCCCCCTCCCTGCTCTCTTTTCATCGGCAGTTGAAGACATTTTTATTTAGGCAGACATTTGACATGAATTTTACTTGATGGGCTTTTTTTAATGTTGTATTTTTATCGGTTTTATGTTTTTAATTACCATATATTCTGGCATATAAGACGACTGGGTGTATAAGATGACATCCCAATTTTCAAGTAAAAATCTAGAGTTTGGCATATATTCGCCGTATAAGACCACCACCACCCCAATTTGGCTGGCTGGCTGGGGGAGCATTGCCAGCTGATCCTCTTTGTTTCGCAACTCACAAGGATCTTCTCCTGAGTTGGGAAAGCCAACAGGATCAGCTGGCAGGGCTCTCCCTGCCAGCCAGCCAGCCGCTACATTCGCCCCTCTCTTCCACTTTCGGTTGCTCCCCAAAGGGGGTGAAGGCAGAGGAGGGGGCTGAATGAATCCGGTTTGCCTTGGCCATTTGCCCCTCTCTTCCACATTCCAGTCACCCTTGACTCGAAGGTGGAAGAAAAGAGCGAATATGCCCGGTTGTCTCGGTGGCTGCCCATTCCCTCCATCTTCCTTCCCTTTGTGAAGGGAAGGAAGACGGAGGGAATGGTCAGCCACCAAGGCAAACCGTGGCATTCACCCCTCTCTTCCACCTTCCAGTCAAACTTGACTCGAAGGTGGACAAAAGGGGCGAAAATGCCTGGTTTGCCTTGTCCACCCCCCTCCCTCCATCTTCATTCTCTGGAAGGGAATGAAGACGTGGGGAATGGGCAGTGGCCGTGGCAAACCGCAAGATTCGCCCCTTTCTTCCACCTTCCAGGAAGGTGGAAGAAAGGAGCAAACGTACCCAGTTTGCCTCGGCTGCTGTAAGGGTGGCTGGAGGGGGTGGGCTTTCCAGCCACCCACCCCCTCCCTGAGGCTGTGACCGGGAGCCCCAATGCACCTTAGGGGAGGGTGGAAGGGTGGCTGGAGGGGGGTCTTTGTCATGGTGGTGGTGGTGGTGGTGGGGAGCACCTGCTGGTGCTCACGGAGCCTGGAATCACCACTGTCGCCACAAGTTGGGGCTCTATGCAAGGGGGCCCCACACACGATGGGCCCCCGCAAATCCTTATGCTGGCCCTGCCCACCACCCACCCATTGCAGCTTCATGAAGGGTGGGTGGGTGGAGGGTAGAGGGGGTCCCAAAGAGGACTTCCTGAAGGGCGGAAGGGGGAAGGGTAGAGGGGGGCTTTCCACCCCACATCTGCCCTCCATGGAGCCAGGATCAGGGTCCAGATCAGGGCTTCGTGAAGGGCAGGAGGGGGGAGGCTTTCCACCCCACACCTGCCCTCCACGGAACCAGGATCGGGGTCCTGATTGGGACTTTGTGAAGGGTGGGAGGGGGGAGGCTTTCCACCCCACACCCGCCCTCCACGGAGCCAGGATCGGGGTCCTGATCTGGGCTTTGTGAAGAGGGGGAGGGGGGAGGCTTTCCACCCCACATCCGCTGTTCACGGAGCCGGGATTGGGGTCCCGATTGCAGATTGGGTGGGTACGGAGGGGTGGCTGACTGGGCGGGGTTTGGTCTTATAGGGCTCCCCATTGTGGCTTTGGGAAGGGCGGGTGCTGGCGAGCCTCTCCCCATCCATCTAGCCACCACCCATCCTTCCGAAGCCGTGATGGAGAGCCGTATTCCGGCGTATAAGACGACCGCCTAATTTTGAAAAGATTTTGATAGCTTTTAAAGTCGTCTTATACACCGGAATATACGGTATTATTTTTTTTAAAACCATATTTTAATAAAATTTAATTTAATTCTTCTTTAACTTTTGTAATTTGTGACATTTTGGTTGTATTTTGTAATGATTGTAACCCGCCTTGAATCCCATCTTGGGAGAAAGGGGATATATAAATCCAGTAAATAAATAAACATCAGTAAGAGGCTGTTTGATTCCATAGTTGCCTTGCTGGTGCAACCTTTCTCAGTTTTGTGCTTTCACTTGCTGTTGGTCGGTTAGGAACAGTATATTGAGAATGCTCCCCCCAAAAGATGTATGAGAAAAAAGTTAAAGAAAAGATGTTACAGTGCAATGATTCTTTTGTTCTGCCTTTCCTAGGTGGAGGGTCTTCCAGGAAATGGTAGCTCAGAGACGGAAAGCTGTGGACTTTGCCCTTAGCCTCCACAATTACTGTGTGGATTGTGAAGAAACAAGGAAATGGATCCTAGAAAAAACCAAAGTCATTGAATCCACACAGGACCTTGGTAAAAACCTGGCAGGCATGATTGCCATGCAGAGGAAGTTGTATGGCATTGAACGTGACCTAGCAGCCATTCAGGCCCGCCTTGCAGCTCTACAGCAGGAAGCACACCGGCTTGCTGAAGAACAGCCTGACTTAGCTGATGATGTCTACAGTCGATTGACAGCTGTCACTGGAGTCTGGCTGGACCTGCAGAACACACTGCAGAGTCAAGAGGCCTCCCTTGGAGAGGCCAGCAAGTTGCACAAGTTTTTACAGGACTTAGATGACTTCCAGGCATGGCTGTTCAAGGCACAAAAAGCTGTTGCTTCAGAAGAGGTGCCTAATTCCCTAGTAGAAGCGGAGCACCTTCTGCAGCAGCATGCTGCTATTAAGGAAGAGATTGATCGACACAGGGATGATTACCACAGCGTCAAGGAGATAGGAACCAGAGTGACTCAAGGGCAAACAGATGTGGAATATCAGCAGCTGGAGCAGCGGCTCCAGGGGATGGATACAGGCTGGAATGCCTTATGTAAAGTGTGGGATAGCAGGGAGAAATTCCTCAACCAGTGTCTTGGTTTCCAGGAATTTCTTAAAGATGCAAAGCAAGCAGAAATTATCCTTACCAATCAGGTATAGTGGCAGCATGAATTATCTTGTAATATTTTTTTTGCATGTTAAATTAATGTCTTAAAGCTATAGGTGTTTCCTCTACAGAAAATGAGTGTTTTGAAAGCTGACAGTATGTCTTGGATGTTCTACAGGACATCCTGTACCTAGCACATTACTTAGCACATGGCACCCACAGAAAAAAGTTTACCCATAATATGCTTCAGCCTGTGTTGGTTGTATACACTGAGCACAACATACTGAATTTGACTTTCAGCGCATGCTAAGAAATACTGGGGGGAAAGAACATTGAAGGCCAAATTTAGTGTGTCACAGCAAATGTGCACAACCAGTTTACCAATGCTTGAGTCCATCGTATCTTGGCATTTCAAGTGTTTTTCCTGTAAGTTCCATGTGGTGACTGTAGCTTATGAAACTTAAAATACAAACTGTCATGATCTGGGGTTAGCATTAGGCCTTGCAGAAGTATTTATGGTGAAGCCATTGTTATTGTTTTTTTTTAAAAAAAAAAAACTACAGTAGGTTATATTCCCAAGCAACTTATATGTTTTCTTTCCCAACATCTGCTTTAGGAATATACTCTGGCTCACATCGAGCCTCCAGACACATTGGAAGCATCAGAAGCTGCTATAAGAAAATATGAAGATTTTCTTGCTACAATGGAAGCTAATGAAGAAAAAATTACTGGGTTGGTCAGCAGTGGGAACAAGCTTGTGTCTGAAGGAAATATTTATTCTGATAAAATTAAGGAAAAAGTCCATCTGATAGAGAAGAGGTAATTTCACTGGAGCAATTTCAATGGGGCAGCTGAGCCTGCAAGAAGAAAAATAAGAAATTGTGTGTATAGGAGGGAGAGAGAAATAGTTAAACATATCCTCAAACATATTGTCAACACTGCAATTGCCTGAGTGTTTATTCTATACCATTAATTGCCCCAATCAAGGTATTATGAGGAAAACTAGAATGAAATATTCCTGCGCTCTTCTCCCCATAAACTATTAAAAAGGTTTTTAATGCTACCTCGGAGTCATAGAGATAGAAAAAGTATGTCACATAGTTCTGATCTTTCTGTTCCAACATGAAAGATGGCATTTCTAGAGGAGGAATACAGTGTAGCCTGGAAAGGGATGATGGAGCCATTCTGCTCCCTGTATCTTTATAGCACTGTGCCCTTTTTGCCTAGTATTGTTTACTCTGTACATGGCAACATTCAAATTTTGATCACCTACAACCTTTGAACCACATTAATATCTGTCTGTGCTTGAGATACAAAATGGTTTGGAAAAGCCGTGGAAGACCTACTGCATGCAACTGTACACACACATGCACACACACACAGTAAACACACACACATAACAGTGAATTTGGGGTTGGGAACAATGTGTTCTGATACTTTTTAATCTGCTGAAACAACTGTGTCCTTTTATTACTTGTCATTTTTAGATACAAAACAAATGTCACAAAATCTCAGGAGGCATTTGTTTTGCTGAAGAACAATCATGACCTGCGAAATTTCTTGAGGAATTGCCAAGAGGTAAGGATTCTGGACCAATAACTATTATTAATATACAGTATGTCTTAGGGTGCAGCTACACGGGAGAATTTGTAGCAAAAAATAGCAGCTTACCTCCCTTTCGCTGCAGTGCCCATTTGTGCCCATGGCTCATTCGCAAGCTTGGAAGGGAATTTTTTGCAGTTTCATCCACGGGGGGAAATAAGGTGGCCACAAGTGAGTTGAGTCCAGAAAATCTCCCTCCGTTTCCCCCATTTTTTCCCTCTTAAAGTGACAGATGCAGAAATTTTATTCCACTTAAATGAAATTTCATACTTTTGCTCTGCTGCTTTGCCAGCTGAACAATAGTACCAGCAAAAACAACAATGGCGGCTCCAACATTGCAAACCCTCCCTTGTGAGCCTGCCCCCTCTGAAGTCCAACCAATCAGCTTTCAGCTCTGCAGTGTCCCCTTTTTGAATTAGTTGTACAGGTGACCAATTATGCGCATTTTCGCACAATTTTTAAAAAGGATCGTGAGAAACAAACTTTGTCATGTAGATGAGCTCTTAGATCTTCTTCGTGGTCTCTGTGAATCACACAGCTGGGTTACTCCTGCGCCTGCGCAGATCATCGGAACCTTCTAGAAACGCTAGGCAGAATATGCTTTGATACATTTTTGGCGGTAACTCCGCCCACCCTAACGGTCCCTTATAAGGGCTTCCCGACTAAATCCCCTCAGTTCCTTTCTTTCCACCGCGTTAGCAGCTTGAAGGAACCTCTGTGCGCTAGGTGTTTTTCTCTCTCACAATCTGGGTTGACTTGGCTTTGCTTTTTTGATGACGGTTTTTGCTCTGTCCTTCTGGTTTTGGTATTTGGCCTCTGATCTCACTGTTTTTTTGACCTGTTTCTGGCTTTTGACAACGATTTTGGCTTACTCCCTCGGCTTTGGCATTCACCTCAGATACTGTTATCGACCTCGGACTGTCTTTGACTATGATTTTTCTGCACTGCAATTATTACTGCACTGCAATTATTACTGCACTTATTGTGAGTAAAATGTCTGGGAAAGGAGCTTTTAAATGCTGCGTGATTTGTCAGGCGAAACTCCTGAGTGCGGATGGGCATTCCCGCTGTTTAATATGCCTGGGAGAAACTAATAACGTCGACGCTTGCATCCATTGCAAGGCCTTTATGCCGCAGGCTCGAAAACAATGCCTGTCATGCTTAAAATCCTTCCTTTATGAGAAGGCTTTACTCCCTGGTACAACTTTGGCCTCTACTTCTGTTTCGGCCCCAGCTTCAGCTCCTTCCTCTGAGTCACGACGTTGTGGACGGTCCCGGTCTCCTCCTCCTAAGGGCTAAAAGCGTCGTCGGTCCTGAAGGCCATCGAGGAGCCACTCCACTGCTTCCGACCTGGGAGCTCTCCATTCCTCTTTAGTGTGCGTCCTCGGATTCGGCTCGGGATCGCTCAACACCGACTCGAGAGCCGATCCCATCGACATCGAGGGCTGCCTCTCGGGATGGGGCCTCCGCCACTACCGAGGACCGTCCCAGTACTGAGTCTGCCTCTTCTCAGTCTATGAAGAAGAAGAGAAAAGAGAAACATCTCTCTAAGCATGACTCCATAAAGTCCAAGTCTAAAACAAAGGATGGTTCCAAGAAGCCCAAGGTCATGGAACTTGGGGCTGCAGACATCCCCCCTTGCCGATCAACGGATGCCAAGGGTACTTTTGCTAGATCCTTGCCTGTTCCCATTCTGACGGAACCCGAGGCTCGTCGGTCACGTACCCCATCAGAATCGGTGGAGATTGTAGCAGTCGAGGTCCCATTGGGCACCGGGGCTTAGAGGTCCCCTAGGCGAATTGAAACATCTCCTGCTCTGGTCGTGTCGAGAGCTCAATTACTGGAATGCCACTCTTCGGATGAAGAGGTGGAGGTTGTTGAGTCAGAAGTAGTGCCTCAAAGCCGCACACCTTCTGCAATCCGGGACGATATTCCAGCCTATTCCGCCTATGATCTTGCCCAATCCATCTGTAAGGCGGGCTCCGGGTCACCCACAGGCTTGCAGATCTTCACACCAAGAGGTGAGGTCCTCGACACTACCATTACGGGACACTTGATTGCTCGATCCCCACGTCTGACCACCTTGGATGTTGCAAAGCCTATTTCGAAGAGGGATGCTGTGATCCAGGTGTCCCCTCCTGAACATTGCCCTCTACCTTGGACCCCTCCAACTCTGCAGCCTCGATTGCCTACACCACCACGGGACCGTAGTCCTTCTTCGGACGGATCGTCCTCGTCTTCCGCCACGTCTTGGGACCTGTACCGACCATATATGACATCACCTAAGACTGAGTTGATGGAGGATGATTCTGCCTCTCCAAGTGATGATGTGCGCGCCTTTGGAGAGCAAATGGTCCGGATGTCCCATGCGCTAGATCTCAAATTGGAGGAACGAGTGACTGACCCCGTGGACCCAATTTTCCAACGGATCCAGTCGAAGGCACCCCCGACGGCTTCCATTCCGGTACTGCCCTCTCTATTGAAAATCGCACAAGGGTTTTGGGAGAACCCCTCATCTATCCAGTCGACATCTAAAAAGATTGATCGACTGTACCGTGTAAGTGGCGATCATGTGGATTGGCTCCAGAACCATGTGAGACTGAACTCTGTGGTCGTTGAGGTTGCACAGAACAAGAAGGAATGTTGGCCTTTGTCATCCCCCCAGACCCAGAGGGCCGGAAGCTTGACATTGTCGGGAAGAAAATTTACTCGGCAGCTGGCCTGAGCTTCCATGTGCCAAACTATTCTGCTTGCACGGGAGCTTACCAGCAGGTCCTGTGGGAAAGAATGAGCCATCTCATCCAGGAGCCTCCTGAAGAGCGGTGTCGGATGCCGGAGGCCATACAGTCTGAGGCCCAGTCCCTTGTGGGACTACCGATGAATTCAGCCCATCATGTGGCAGACTGCGCAGCAAAAACCATCGCTGGTTCCATTGCACTGCGTCGGCATGCATGGTTGCGTTCCTCGGGCCTTACACCTGAAGCCTCGGCCCTAATAGAGGATCTCCCGTTCGATGAATCAGGCTTGTTTAATGGGTCAACTGATGAGAAACTCGAGTTCACCCAAAAGATGAGGACCACTGCCAGGAAATATGGTATGGGCTCCACCTCCACCTCTCAATACCGTCCTAGAGGCAGATATTCCTGGCAAGCCCCGTCGTATGGCCAACAGTTCCGTCGAGGGTACTCTGGCCAATCCTACCGTCGGTCCTGTTACGTTCCCTCTCCCTCTCCGGCCTCATTGGTGAGAAGCCAGGGCTTGGGTTCAAGATACCGCCAACCATCGTGGCAGAGATCCAGGGATCAGGCCTGAAAGAAGTTTTGATTGACTTGCTGATGCTTTTTCTGTTCTTTCTTAGATGCCTCTCTTCGGGGATCGACTGTCCAACTTCCAGGAAGCCTGATCTTCTATAACATCAGACCGGTGGGTGCTTCAAATCATCTGGACAGGCTATTGGATAGAGTTTGACACTCTGCCTCCGACGGGACTGGTTCGATCAACACCGCCCTCCCCTCCCCTCCTCGAGGAGGTGCAGACCCTGTTACAGAAAGGGGCCATCGAACCTGTCGACCCTGACCTTCAGCACCTCTGCTTCTTCTCAAGGTACTTTCTGGTGACCAAGAAGGACGGCGGTCTGCGCCCGATTCTCGACCTCCATGGGGTGAACAAATACATAGCCCCAAAGAAATTCAGAATGGTCACCTTGGCCTCCATCCTTCTGCAGGGCGTGGTGGTCTTCCCCTACATCGACGACTGGCTGATTGTGGCGGAGTCTCGACATCAGCTCGAACTCGATGTTGGCCTCACCTTAGATGCCTTAGACTACCTGAGACTTGTCAACATCGAAAAGTCTCAGATCCAGCCAGCTCAAGTGATCAAATTCATTGGGGCTCGTCTAGACTCGGTAACTGCAGTGGCATACTTACCTCAAGACCGCTTCAACACCCTTCGGTCCCTGATCCATAACTGCCGTCAGTCCCGAAGGCTTCCCTCTCACTCCGTTCAGGTTCTTCTCGGTCACATGGCAGCCACAACTTAAGTGACCTGCCTCGCCAGACTTCGGCTCTGTCCGCTCCAGCACTGGTACCTGCAAGTATTCAACCTGCTCCTCGACTCTCCAAACAAGTTGCTTACAATGCCACGGGCGGTCCACCGCTCCCTAGACTGGTGGATGGTACCAGACAATGTCCTGTTGGGCATGCCATTCGATCTTCCTCAGCTGAACATATCCCTGACAACGGATGCCTCAATGCAAGGATGGGGAGCACACATCAAGTCCTATGAGATTCGGGGCTCTTGGAGCAATGAGGAGCGCCATATCAACGTCCTGGAACTGCTCGCCATCCAGAAAGCGTTATGAGCCTTCGAATCCTTGGTGATGAGCAGGACCGTGTTCATACTGACAGACAACACCTCTGTCATGTACTACCTGAACAAGCAGGGAGGTACGAGGTCCTCCCAACTTCTGCAGCTCACACTGGACATTTGGGATTGGTGCGTCCACAGGAATGTGTTTCTCCAATCCATCCATCTCCCCAGGGAGGAGAACATTCTTGCAGACGGACTCAGCCATTCGAGTCTCTCCATCCACGAGTGGCATCTACACAGGTCGGTCACCTTAGACCTCTTTCGGAGCTGGGGTTTTCCTCAAGTAGACCTCTTCGCATCTCCCAAGAATGCTCAGTGTCCCCAGTTCTGTTCCAGGCGACGCGCTCTGGGATCGAGGGGAGACGCATTCTTGTTTCAATGGTCGGGTCCGCTACTATACCTGTTCCCTCCATTCCCACTACTGACAAGAGTGATTGCCAAGCTTCGTCGGAATTGAGCGAACGCCATCTTCATCACCCTGTGGTGGCCTCGTCAACCGTGGTTTGCAACTCTGCTACACATGTCCAGGCATCGCTTCATCCGTCTGCCATCCCGTCCGGATCTGCTCACCACTCACGAGGGCATGGTTAGACATCCCAACCTAGACACTCTCCGTCTGACGGCGTTGAGGCTGATTCTGTGATTCAACCTTCGGATTCGAGACTCTCGGATTCGTCCTCGGTACAGAGGCAACCTGCGTCCTTCCATCCGGACATGCAGGCTATCATTGATGCTGCACGAAGGCCATCTACTCGAAATTCATACCACTATAAATGGAAGAAGTATGAAACCTTTCTTGCCTCACGGGGACCAAATCCTGAACCGTTCTCCATTCCAACTGTACTGGAGTTTCTTCTCCAATTGTCTTCGGTGGGCCCTATCGCTTTCGTTGATCCGCTGCTACCTGGCAGCTATATCCGTCAAGTTCCAGGCGAGAGGATGTCAGTCCCCCTTTATTGATGTGATAGTAAAGAAATTTTTGAAAGGCTTTGCCAACCTGCATCCTCCAGTGACCAAACCGACCCCGGCTTGGAGCCTTGAACTGGTCCTTTCACAGCTGGTTCGTCAACCGTTCGAACCTTTGGATTCTACTGATCTGCGACTCCTATCCTGGAAGACTGCTTTCCTTGTGGCCATCACTTCAGCGCGTAGGGCTGGTGAGCTCTGTGCCTTGAGGTCTGATCCTCCATACACTGCTTTCCACAAATACAAAGTTGTGCTCCGTCCCGACATCTCCTTCCTTCTGAAGGTAGTGTCCAGCTTCCATCTCAACCAATCCATTACTCTCCCTGCTCTGATGCAGGACCCGAAGGACGAATTCGAACGCGCCCTCCATCTCATGGACGTCAGGAGGGCTCTAGCCTTCTACATTCAAAGGACTGCGTCCCACAGAAAGTCACCCAGACTGTTTGTGTCTTATGCTGACTCGAAGCTCAGAGAACCCATTTCCTCGCAACGGCTATCGAAGTGGGTGACGTCGACCATTGCTCTCTGCTATGAACTGGCAAAGAAACCTCTGCCATCATGGATTCGAGGACACTCTACGAGAGCTGTCTCCACTTTGACAGCTTTTCTCTCTGGAGTGCCTCTAGAGGACATTTGCAGAGCTGCAACCTGGTCATCACCTTTGACTTTCATTTCCCATTACAGACTTTACTCTCGTTCTAGGAATGAGGCCGCTGCTTTGGGAAGGCTGTACTGTTCTCCTCTATTCAATGAGTGAGTGTTCATGTTGCCAAGTCACTGTTGTTATATGTGCTTTGTTCTCTTAATGTTTCAATCTCAGGTGTCTGTCTACACCCAGCTGTGTGATTCACAGAGACCACGAAGAAGATGAACAGGTTGCTTACCTGTAACCATAGATCTTCGAGTGGTCGTCTGTGAATTCACACAGACCCGCCCATCCTCCTCTCTATGTCCTACTACATCATATAAACATGCTTAATGTTCCTGATGCTGCAGATTGCGGTGTCACTCAAGGAACTGTGGGGATTTAGGTGGGAAGCCCTTATAAGGGACCGTTAGGGTGGGCGGAGTTACCGCCAAAAATGTATCAAAGCATATTCTGCCTAGCGTTTCTAGAAGGTTCCGATGCTCTGCACAGGCGCAGGAGTAACCCAGCTGTGTGAATTCACAGAAGACCACTCGAAGATCTATGGTTACAGGTAAGCAACCTGTCCTTTCCAAGAGTGCTTACAACTTTGGCATACAGTATATTCAAAGCAAATATTAAATACCATTTTTCTTGCTGCACCACAGAGTTCCTATGTAACACATACTTCTGAATAACTGTTTTATTCACAGGCTCAACAGCACAATTTTAAAATTAGCTTTTAAAAAGAAATGAGAAAAAAATGGGAAACTCTAGTTTTAATCCTTTTATGACCTGTGTTTAGAATTGTTAGAATTAGTCAGCCTTCCATGTCAGGCCACATGATCATTGCGACAACCAGTTTACATACTTAAACACTCGAGGAGACAAACAGTTGCCTTAAGAGTGTTTCCAGAAAACGGATTTCCGGTCTGAGTTGGAGTGGCGACAGACGACCAAAAAGGAGCTCTGGCTCCTATATACCTCCTTGCGGCAGGGAGAAACTACATCAGAATGGGTAGGCTCTTTAAAATCCCCCCTAAGGCTCCCCAGGCGAGGGGGGACCTAGAAAAAGCCACTAAAATCATTTTCCGTGCACTGAAACCCACATAATTTGAGAGAGAGTGGAGGAGGATTGCGGACGTGGCGGACCAAAAGGTGGCTTCCCAACCGTGAAGCGAGGACAGTGGGGCGAAAGGCAAACCCACTAAACGCCAAGAGCCATCAGACGCCACGAAAACAAGTGAGGAAAAAGGCATTAAAAAGGTTCGTGGAGCTTGCTCTTAGGAGGTAGTATATGCTCCTCCAGGAAACTAGGGCATTTCTTTCTATTGGCAGTAGAACAATTTAAGTGTTTATTTGTCTGATTTTTCTTCCTCATATAGAAGGGTGAGAGAGAGAGGTTTGAAATATGAAATAACTTTTTTCATTATTTTCCCTTACCTTTTGATTGATTTAAAGATTTATAAAGTTGCTTTTATACCCCTGCTGACAAATTGGTTTTTTTCCTTCTTTTTTCCTTTTTAAAATATTTTTCTTTTTGATGTTTTATATACTTTTTCTTTTCGATGTTTTTTTTTCTTAATATTTTTCATTATTTCCCCCCCTTTTTTGTTGCTGGTTATTGTTGACTTTCATTTTACTTAGACTTTTTTTGGTAAAGATTTGTGGGGGTATTTTTGTTTTTGGTCCTCTCTCTCTCTCTCTCTCTCCTTGAGTCACTGCTGCCAGAGAAAGCTTGAACTATAAACTGGCCTTGAAAAAGCTGGCACTATAGAATGTCCTTGAAAAAACCGAATTGATATGCTGCATGTTTGGAAAATTGCCAAGGCACATGGCTCTACAAATGTGTGTATGATGACATTTTGAATATCCACTCAGTGGGTCCAGCAGTCTATATAAGTTTTGTATTTTGAAGATCTGTCTGTGTTTTGAGACTTAATCCTCCTGGGAATAAATCTTTTTTTTTCTTTTTTTCTCCCCCCCCCCTTATATAAAATAAAGAAATATCCCCTCTTATATTTTGAAGTTTAATTTGGTATTTTAAGAGGAATTTGCCACTCAAAAATATTGGGATATAAACTATCCAGGTAGATATTTGAGAGGGCAAACCTCTGTCCTTTCCTGGTCAGCTTTGGGGTTCTCTCTACCAAATTTTTTAAATTCTTTCTTTCTTTTTTAATTATATATATATATATATATATATTTCTTTTTTTCTTTTGGATTTACGTTTTTATTTTCTTTTTGGGATTTTGGATTTTTTGTTTCTGACTTTTTGATATTCTTGCTTTTTCTTTTTTCCCCCCTCTTTTTGTAATACATTTTGTGGGGATTGTTCTTTTTTGTTTCATTTTGTTTTCTTTTTTAATTGTTTATTCTATTTTATTATCATTTTTTCTCCTCTTTTTTCTCTTTAGTGACATAATGGTAGGTGGTCACTAAAGAAGAAGTGATTTTAGAAGTGAAAGAGGTTGAGGGATGAAAAAAAGAGTGATACAAAGGAAAGATAAGGAATGTTGAAGAGGTTTGATTAGGTAGGAAGGGGAATAGATTAGGTAAAGAGTAAAGAAGGAGAAGGAAGAAGGTAGTAGGTAACCAACAGGTAAAGGTTAAGTTAAGGAAAGAAAAAAAAGGACTAAGGAAGAGAATACAGGGTTGTGTAAGAAGGAAAGATGTAAATAGGGATAAAAAGAACAAAGGCTAAAAGATAGGAATGTTGGAGAGCAACTAGAATTAAGTGGAAGTGTAGGTAGAATAAGCAAAAATAAAGAGAGAGGAAAGGAGGAAAAGAGGAGGAAAATAGAAGTTGGAAAGATAGGAAGAAGAGAAGAAGAGAATAGTATTGAAGATAAAATGGAAGGAAGTTAAAAAAAATTAAGGGTATACAGGAGGAGGAGTAGATAGTGGCAAAAGTTACTAGTAACCCTCTGGAGTGGGAAAAGAAAAGTAAAGAAAAGAAAATATGGCCTCAGGTGTTAGAAGCAGAACAAAGACTTTTGATCCTTAGAACTCTCATGGGTGAAGAGGCTCCACAGAAGAAAGCACTCCACAATACATGTTAAAATTCATGGAGGAGATACGTGAATTCAGGAAGGATGTGACAGTCCAATTAGATGACATCAATACAAAATTCAGTGCTCTGCATACAATAATAACTTAAACAAAAATGATGTGAGAGAAAATAAGGAGGATATTCAACTACTGAAGAAAGAAAATAAAGAATTATGTAAGGAGTTGGAATCAACACGTGACCAGCTGGCCCTAGCAGAAGTGAGAGAAAAAGATTCCTGGATCAGACTAAGAGGGTTAAAGGAGCAGCCAAATGAAGACACGAAAAGACTGATAATAGAGTTATTAACCCAGAACTTAAAGTGGAGTGAAGAACAAGTGAGCAGAGAATTGGACCGAGTATATAGACTGAAATCTGTATTTGCAATAAAAAAAAACTTCCGAGAGACATTATAATACAATGTGTAAGGAAGGTAGTGAAAGACTATATTATGGAGGTGCATTTTAGCAAAGGTGTATACTGTCAGGCTCACCCCTGAATTCTAGGGTTTAGAAGGGAATTCATGGAGGACCCTGACATGAGGCTAACTTTGGCCTGTTTCCTTTGCCTAGGCTCCTCTGTCTTTGGATGGGTGCCAGCCCGTCTTTTTGGCCTGAGAATGCTGCTCTCCACAGCAGCTCAAGGTCGCAGCTCCAGGTGCTGGCTGGACCGCTTCTCCTCCCTACAAGCCATTCTCACGCTGTAAGGGTTTATCTGGGGGTTGGTGCTAGCCTTTATTCAGTTTTGGCTTTGTTCCATGTTCCTGACACACGTTTCCTTACCAATAAAGAATTCTTATTGAGTGAATGAGAGCATGGGTTCTTGGTACATCACTTATACCATGACAGGAAATTGTTGATATTGATGAAGGAGATCCCATCGAGAATTCCAAGGGAACGTAAAGAATATCAATTTTTGGTGGACATATTGAAGAGAGAGAAGATCCCCTTTAGCTGGGATAAGCTTGAAGGGAGTGCTGTTTACATATAAGAAGGAAAGACTTAAAAAATTGACTCTGTTAAAAAAGCACAAGACTTTCTCAGAAGGAATAAAAAAGACTTTGGTCCACAACGGAGAAAATGAGAAGACTCAAGTCATAGCAATGATGAAGTAGACCGAGAACCTAATCAAGAGGTACAAACTGCTATTCCAGAGGATAAGAAAAGAGAGGAGAAAAACACAGGAGACAAGGAAGAGAAACTGGAAGATAGCTTGCTGGATCTATGCGTGTTGAAATAAAATTTGTGTAAGAGAAGTGACATACAAAAATTGTTAATAAAGCTTATGACAGGAAGTCTTAAACCTGTGAAAGAATTTGGGGAATACTTTAATATATCTTAATATGTAAAATTAAAACTATAGATAAAAATTGATGGTAAAATGAGGTTTATGACATGGAATGTGAAAGGTTTAAATGCAGAAAAGAAAAGAAGATTGGTGTTCCATTATCTCAAAAAGACTAAGGTAGAGGTTATCTGTTTACAGGAAACCAAAATTAAGAAATCTCACCAAAATGTGTTAACATAAAAAAAAATTAGGTGAAACTTTTGTGTCATCTGATGTGAAAAAGGGGGGTAGTACTATATGTGAATTCACAGCTAAAACCAACCTTGATCCTGGTGGATGAGAAAGGAAGATATGTAATGGTGGAGTTACTGTTGGATATTCTTAAATTATTGGTAATAGGTATCTATGCTCCAATAGAAGAGAAATGTAGTTTTTTTTAAAGAATTGAATAAGATAATAGGGCAAATGAATTATAAGAACTGGTGTTTACTTGGAGATGTTAATGGGGTGGTGGAGCCAAAGATTGACAGATATACAGATAAAAAGTTTTGTAAAAAAAAACTCCTAAGAAAAATCAAGGAAAATTGGTTAAAGAGTTCTTTGATATAGTGGAAAAGTTACAGTTGGTAGACGTATGGAGATTCAAGGAAGGGGAGGCCAAAGATACACTTTCTATTCAGACGTACATCAATCCTTCTCAAGAATTGATATGATTTGGTTTAGCAATAATTTGGTAAATTGTATTAAAAAAACAGATATTTTACCTAAACCCCTCTCAGACCACAATCCAGTTTTGGTGATAATAAAAAGTAGAAAGAATATAAATAACTGGAGATTTGACAAAACAATACTATTAAAAGAAGAAGTTATTGAAGATTGTAAGAAAAAAAAATAAAAGAATTCTTTGAGTCAAACCTAAACAAAGATGTCGCTAATAATGTGGTATGGGATGCGGGGAAAGCCGTGATAAGGGGTGTGTTCAAAAATTGGAGTGTAATACTAAATAGGAAAAAACAAGAGAAAAAGAGAAAAATAATGGATGAAATTAAACAAAAGGAACAAGAATTGGTGAAACACCCACAAGACAAGAAAATTAAGACTCAGATCAAAATCTTGCAAGAGCAATTGGCAATGATTATGTCAGATGAAATAAAAAGAAAGCTGGATTTTATAAAACAAAAAGACTTTGAATTTCGTAATAAACCAGGTAGATGGTTGGCATATAAGCTAAGGAAAGAAAAAGCCAAAAGATTGATAACAAAGATTAAAAATAGGGGATAAGGAAATTACTGATGCTATTCAGATCCAGAAAATATTTCAAAATTATTTTAAATTATTATATCAAAATAAAGATATCCCGCCAACCCAAATAAATGAATATATGAAAAAATGTGATATTCCTATATTGACGGATGCACAAAGAGGGAAGTTAAATAGGGAGATAATAATTGAAGAAATTACGGAGGCGATAGGAAAAATGAAACTGAAAAAAGCCCCCAGACCAAATGGGCTTCCTGCAGAATACTATAAAAAATTTCAAACAGAACTAATACAACCATTCTCATTGGTCATAAAAGACATTGCAGAAAAAAAACAAATCCCAGGTAGCTGGAAAAAGGCAAACATAGTGCTAATCCCAAAAGAAGGTAGAGATCAATTACAAATAAAAAATTATAGGCCCATTTCTTTATTGAATGAGTATTACAAAATTTTTGCAGCTATTTTGGCCAACAGACTAAAAATGTTTCTACAAGAATATATTCAAAACTATCAAAACAGGTTTTTACCTAACAAGACAAATAAGAGACAACATTAGGTCAGTAATTAATGTTTTGGAATACCTTCATTATCACAACGAAGTTAAGGGCGCTCTTTTCTTCTGAGATGCAGAAAAGGCGTTCGATTAAAAATTTAAATTGGCAATTTATGTTAAAAATATTAGAACAAATGAAATTTGGTGATAAATTCTATAAATGGATCCAAATGATATATGAGGAACAAAAAGCAAAATTAGTTATAAATGGGAACGTAATGGAAGAATTTCAAATTGGGAAAGGTACGAGACAAGGCTGTCCTCTTTTGTTTATCTTAATTCTAGAAATTTTAATTAGTGAAATAAGAAAAGACAAAAAAATTAAAGGACTTAAAGTCAAGAAGGAAGAATATAAAGTTAAAGCATTTGCGGCCGATCTAGTGATTATTCTAGAAGATCCGCTAAAAGCGGTATACCAACTTTTGATAATGATAGAAAGTTTCGGTAAGTTAGCAGGATTCAAAATAAATAGGGAAAAAACAAAAATATTAACAAAGAACTTGAATAAAAGTGAAAAGGAAGAATTAGAGAAAAGGTCAATGTGTGAGATTGTGAAAAAAGTGAAATATTTGGGGATAAATTTATCAATTAATAACCAGCAGTTATTTCAAAATAATTATGATAAAGTGTGGAAGGAAATAAAAGCAGATTTGATTTGATGGCAAGGGCTAAATCTATCATTGTTAGGAAGAATTTCTGCTATTAAAATGAGTGTGTTACCAAAGATTATGTTCCTCTTTCAGGCCATACCAATTATTATCTCAAATAAAATCTTCAAAATCTGGCAAACGGATCTAGCAAAATTTATATGGTCCAGAAGGAAACCTAGAATCAAATGGAAATTACTAGTGGATGATAGAGATAGAGGAGAGCTGGGTCTACCGGACTTGAGATTATACTTTGAAGCCACTTGTCTATCCTGGTTAAAACAATGGGTGCTATTGGAAAATAGAAGGGATCTAGAATTAGAGGGTTTTGATCTAAAAACAGGATGGCATGGCTACTTGGGTTACAGTAAGACAAAAAGTTATAAAGATTTTAAAAATCATGTAGTGAGAAGATCATTAATAAGGATTTGGGAAAAATATAAAATTAGACTAAGTCCCAGAATTCCAGGGTGGTTATCCCCGCAGGAAGCTTTCTGTAAAAATGAATTGAGGGATTACAACTGGCTAACCTATAGGGACCTAATGATAAAAATGAGAAGATATGGAAGATTAAAGAGTGGAAAGAACTAGTATCAGAAGGTAGACAAATACAATGGCTAACTTACTACCAGATCAGATCTAGAGTCAAAGAAGACTTAAAAGAAAGACAATTTGAAGGAGAAATTTCAGAATTTGAAAAAATACTAAGAACAAATAATAAATATCTAATTAGTAAGCTGTATAAATTGTTATTAAAATGGAGTACAGAAGAAGAGCAAGTAAAGCAATGTATGATTGATTGGGCCGGAGACATTGGGCACAGCATCCAACTTGATCATTGGGAATAAATCTGGAAAAGGGGACTGAAATTTACATGCTGTTATAACTTGAAAGAAAACTTTTATAAATTAATGTATAGGTGGTACATAACCCCAGCCAAATTAGCAAAAATGAAGAAAGAAAATTCTCCACAATGTTAAAGGTGTAAAGAATGAACTGGCTCCTTCTACCATATGTGGTGGGAATGTAGAAAGGTGAGAAGGTTTTGGACTATAATAAACAAAAAAATAGAGAAAATTGTGGGGTTTAAACTAGGGTTAAAACCAGAACATGGTGGACTTGGAAAATAATAAGGAGAAAGAACATAGATCCCTATTATACTTGATAACAGCGGCAAGGTTGGTATTAGCTAGAAGATGGAGAACTGAAGAAACCCCAACAAAATTAGAATGGTTAGGGAAAGCTTTAGAATGGCTCAATCGGACAAAATGACAAACTGGGTAAGAGGAAAAGATCTGAAAGAATATATCAAAACATGGGAAGTATTTATAAACTATATTAAATACAAAAAGGGGGAAATAAGTGTAGTTGGTTTCTATAATGAGAAAAATAAATAGAAGAATAGAAAATTTATATGATAATGGAGTTCATGGTCTTTCTTAGGAAGTAAAGTATATGATGTTAATATGTAATGAATTAATGTGTGGTATAATTAAAGTAATGTTGATT
Organism: Gambelia wislizenii; assembly: GCA_030847615.1. Taxonomy (NCBI): domain Eukaryota; kingdom Metazoa; phylum Chordata; class Lepidosauria; order Squamata; family Crotaphytidae; genus Gambelia; species Gambelia wislizenii. The sequence continues at coordinate 336,828,727 of JAUMIR010000001.1, read as the reverse complement.
ATATGGTAACAAAATGAATGTATGTGTTGCTATGATGATAATATATTATATAGGAGGAATTTATTGGGTTAGGTTATAGAGCCAAAAGAGAACAAGTGGGAAGTCTTTTAAAGTTCTATGTATCGATTGTATTTATTAGTTTATTAGTTGATTTTTGTGGATATTGTTAGTATGTGTGTATATATATATATATATTTTCTCTTTTTGTGTATTGTTATTCATTTGTATGTAAAAATGTCTTTGTACATGCTCTTTTTTTTCTTTTTTCCTTTCTTCTTTTATTTCTCTTCTCTTTCTTTTTTTGTCACAATCGTTAAATGTACTATTGTTACTTCGTTTGTTGTTTAATAAATTTAATAATTAATAAAAATATTTTTAAAAAAAAGAGTGTTTCCAGAAAACAGCAGGCATTCTCAGTGTGACACTCTTCAGATTAGTACAGATAAAAAGAAACATTCATGGGAAGGTACCTTATACTGAGCAATCCTCCTTATTGGCACTTTGGTCTGAATTGTCCCCCATCATTTCTTGTCACTACCTGCTACTTCTTGCTTCTTCCCCCGCAACCACCCATGTTTCCTTTTGCTTATTTTTTTAATGCACTGCAAAGTCTTAGGATTAAAATGAATGACTCAGAACTTGGCATAAGCAGGGTGGACTTACTCAGCTTCTCCAAGGTGTGTCCCTTTTGGCTCTGCTGGACCTGTCAGTGGATTTCGGTACCATCAATCATGATATCCTTCTGGGCTGCCTTGTGGGGATGGGACTTTGGTGGCACTATTTTACAGTGGCTTCATTACTTCCTGGAGGGACGAACCCAAAAGGTTATGTCAGGGTACTATTGCTTTAAGGACAAAGGAAAATATTGAAGCGACAGATCACATACTAGCAGAGCTGAAGTGGGTTTGATCACAGCTGTGGCTAAGCAGAGCGCTGACAGGCAAACACTCCTATATAGTTGAACCACAAGATGCACAGTGTGTGGGTTGGTGTCATAGTGAAGAGGAGTGTCAGTGTATGTTGGAGATATTGCTGTTATGACAACAAGGTTTGTTGTGTATATACTTTGTTTGTTTACACTGCAACTGAAGATAAAGACTTCCAGATATCTTTGGATGAACCTCGCAGCCTGTAAGTCTTTTCTTGTGTGTGAAAGTGGGTCAGAGCAGTGAAACGCTTGCTAGCTGAAGCCTTTGCTCCTGCGTTACTCTTTTTGCGCATTCTGTTTGGCTACACCTGGGTTAGTGCGTGCATCCCAGGCTGTGCCAGGTGCCTCTCAGTGGGCCAACAGTGAGTGGACAGGTTATGGCTGGAGGTTCTTGTTTGACCTCTTGACTGTTGACTTGTGGGGTCCCCCATGGTTATGTTTTGTCCTCCATATACATATACATGAAACGTCTGGGAGAGGTTGTCCAGAGTTTTGGGGTCATAGAATCATAGATGTTATCAATATGCAGATGGCACCCAACTCTACTGATCTTTTCCACCTCAATCCAAGGAACTTGTCTTCTAAACTGGTGCCTGTTGTCACGAATGGACTGTATGAGGGCAAACAAATTGAAACTTAATCCAGACATGACCAAGGTGCTCCTGGTCAGTCAAAAGGCAGATCAGGAAATAGGGATTCAGCTTGTGCTAGATAAAGTTCAGAGCTCGGGTGTACTCCTGGACTTAACTCTAAGCCTGGATGTGCTAAGCCTGGATGCACAGATTTCAATAGTGGCCAGGGGTGCATTGTCACAGTTAGGGCTTGTTTGCCAGCTGTGTCTGTTCCTTGAGGCTTTGAATTTGACCACGATGACACTTGCTTTACTTTCAGTTTGGATTACTGTAATGCAGTCTATATGGGGCTGTCTCTATAGAGTGTTTGGAAGGTTCAGTTGCTCAAAGAATTGTAACCAAATTGTTCACTGGGGCTTGCTACAGGGAGCACATATCTCTCTTGCTGGAAACCGATACTAGATGCCAGTCTATTTCTGGGCACAATTCAAAGTACTGGTTATGTCCTACAAAGCCCTATATGACTCAGGTCCAGGTTTTCTGACAGACCTTATCTCCCTAACATGATCTTGTCCATTTTTGAGATCTTCTGAGGAGGTCCATCTCTCTGTCCCACTACCCTCACGGGTACCTCTGGTGGGAACATGGGAGAGGGACTTCTCAGTGGCTACTCCCAGGCTCTGGAACTCACTTCCAAAAGAGATTAGGTTGGAGCCCTCCTTGCTATCTTTTCATAGGCAGGTGAAGACCTCTTTATTTCAGCAGGCCTTTGAGGGCTGACTGCTTAGGGAGAAAGGGACTTTCATGTGCTGTGTTGTTGTTATATTTGCTATTCTTCTTTAGAATGGTTTGTTTTTAACTGCTTTTAATTTTATTGATAATTGAATTACATTTTAAACTTGTATGATAATTTTTAAAAACTTTTATCTGTTTTAACTTTTGTACACCATCTTGAATCCCAGACTAAGAAAAAGGCAGGATGTTGTTGTTGTTGTTGGTGGTGCCATTTAAAATGAAACAATGCAGTTAAAAAAAAAACACTAACCAGTAATAGTTGCATGAGTACTTGCACCTTCCATTTAGAAATAGTTGCAGTTTCCATTATGGTTCTCAATGCTTGGGGGCAGTAGTGTAGTGGGGTAGGAAGGGGGAGAATTACAATGGGAAGGTGCAGAGTACTAGCAAGAACAGTATAGAATCCACTTTCACCACTGTGTCATTTGCTGTCATTTTCTTCGTAGCTTACTGTTTGGATTGAAGAAAAGATGCTAACTGCTCAAGACATATCATATGATGAAGCTCGGAATTTGCACAGCAAATGGCTGAAGCACCAGGCTTTTATGGCAGAGCTTGCCTCTAACCAAGCGTGGCTAGATAAAGTAGATGAGGTAAGTGGCTTTTTGCAAGATTTGAATTAGCTTGGCATCTTTCTTAGCTTTCCTCTGCATACTCTTTTGTTCTTATATCTGTGTTTCTTCTGATGTTTTGGGACTGAGATTTTTGTGGAAGAGTTAACAGAAGTTATGATTATCATCATTCTTGGAAAATTATTAATTAAAATAATTGGATTCTAAAAGTATGATTGCAAAAAAGAAAAAAAAGGAAGAAACAGAAGAGCTAAAGAGAAAAAGAAAAAAGCAGGGTAGAGAAATAGCTAGAATATGAACAAGGGCTAGACATATACATTAATATAAGCTGATCAAATTTCCAAAAACACATTTTGTTGAAACTGACATTTATAAAACATACATTCATCCATAGTTTAATGAGTAATATCTGTTCATTGAACATTGGATGGCGAATATTTATCTTTCTAGTTTGAATATCATAATAATAATATAAATAATAAAATTTATTTATACCCCACCCCTCTGCTAAAAACATTTGGGGCAACTTCCAACAATTAAAACATAATAATGACTAAAAACACCACCCACCACCACCCACCCCCATAAAAAGATATTAAACACTATAAAATTAAAACCTTCTAACTAAAAACACATTCAAAACAAATATATACATAATTTTAAAAAGCCAGGAGACGCAGCTCCTGAGGCCAGGATTTAATCAGGAAAGGCCTGCCGAAAGAGATCCGTCTTTAGTGCTTTTTTAAAGCTACTCAAGCTCGTCAGCTGACAGATCTCGTTTGGCAGGCCATTCCATAAATTGGGGGCGATTACCGAAAAGGCCCTCTGGGAGGTTGCAGACAGCCTAGATTTTTGTGACTGAAGCAAATTCCTCCCAGAGGACCGGAGTGCACGGGGAGGATTGTATGGGAGGAGGCGGTTCCGGAGATAAGTTGGACCAAGCCATTTAGGGCTTTAAAGGTAATAACCAACACCTTATACTGGGCCCAGAAACTGATAGGCAGCCAGTGGAGAGATTTCAATACTGGGGTTATATGGTCTCTCCGAGATGTTCCTGAGACCACTCTGGCTGCCATATTTTGTACCAACTGAAGTTTCTGGACCAAGCACGAGGGTAGCCCCATGTAGAGCACATTGCAGAAATCTAGACGAGAGGTTACCAGCGTGTGCACTACAGTCTCGAGGTCCCTTACTTCCAGGAAAGGACGCAGCTGGCGTATCAGCCAAAGCTGATAACAAGCGCTCCTGACCGTCGCATTCACTTGACTTGTCATCTAAAGCGATGAATCAAGGAGCACCCCCAGACTGCGAACACAGTCCTTAACAGAGAGCGTGACCCTGTTCAGGACTGGAGGTTGCAACCCAGCTCCTGGTTTCGGGGCCGCTACCATGAGCACCTCCGTTTTGTCCAGATTTAAACTCAATCTGTTTTTCCTCATCCAGCCCATTACTGCTTTAAGACAGTCATTAAGAGGAGAGATGCCATTGGAATTTGAGGCTGATGATCAGGACAAGGAGAAATAGATCTGGGTGTCATCAGCGTACTGATAACACCCAGCCCCATAACTCCGAATAATCTCACCCAGCGGCTTCATACAGATGTTAAACAGCATCGGAGACAGGATGGCGCCCTGCGGAACACCACAAGTAAGCTCCTTTCTGCTGGAGCAGCTGTCCCCGAGCCACACCCTCTGGGACCTGCCCGAGAGGAAGGACCGGAACCACTGGAGCGAAGTGCCTCCGATTCCTAACCCACTCAGGCGATCCAGGAGAATGCCATGATCTATCGTATCGAAAGCCGCTGAGAGGTCCAGAAGCACCAATAGGGACACATTACCCCTGTTGATGCTTAGACGCAGATCATCGGTCAAGGCAACCATGGCAGTCTCAATTCCAAATCCCGTCCTGAAGCCAGTTTGAAATGGGTCTAGATAATCAGTTTCATCCAAGACCACTTGGAGTTGAAGAGCAACTGCCCTCTCGATCACTTTGCTCAAGAATGGTAACATAGAAACCGGCCTATAGTTGTTCTTGTCCAGGGGGTCTAGGGAAGGTTTTTTGCAGGAGCGGCCTAACCGCCGCTTCCTTTAAACAGGATGGAACACACCCTTCCCTGAGGGATACATTGATGATGTCTTTAAGGAACACCATCAAGGCACCCCACCCCCCTGATGGCCAGCCATGAAGGGCAAGGATCGAGAGGGCAGGTCATCTTCCTCACTCTGCCAAGTAGCTTGCCAAGTCCTCGGTACTCACAGATTGAAATTGATCCAGTAAACTTACATCAGTGAAGTTGCTGGACACCTCGTCAATTGTTTCTGTCAAAATACTGGCATCTAAGTTGGCTCTTATCCGAGATTTTATCTGCAAAGTAGTTGTTAAATGCGACACAGCAGGCCGTTGTTGGGTTAAGCAATGGGTTCTGCGCAGGTATAACCTGCATCATCTCCCTTACCACCCTAAACAGCTCTGCTGGATGGGACTCTGCAGATACAATACGTGCAGAGGAGAAGGATCTCTGCGCTGCACGTATTGCCTCTCGATAGGACCGAAGAAAATTCCTATGTCGAGTCCTGTCGGATAAGAGTTGAGTTTTCCACCAGTTGTGCTCTAGTCGTTGTCCTACCCGCTTCATTTTCCTAAGCTCTGAAGTACACCATGGTGTACGGTTAGAAGCGGGTTGGAAAGGACACTTGGGAGAGATCGTGTCGATAGCCTTGGTAAGATCGGTGTTCCAAGTATTAACCAAAGCTTCGACAGGGTCACCGGCGTTACCAACCATGAAACCCTCCAAGGCTTTCTGGAATCTTATTGGTTCCATTAGCCTTCGGGGGCGGACCATTCTAATGGGTCACCACCCCTGGTAGGGCGGGAAGAGACTCTTAGTTCAGTCTTGACCAGGAAATGATCCATCCATGACAATGCAGTGGTTTTAATAACCGCCACCCACGGATATTCCTGTTCCGTATTGAAGACCGCATCGAGAGTATGACCCGCACAATGTGTGGGCCCAACGACCAATGGGATAGGCCCATGTTTGTCATGGTTTCCATGAACTCCCGAGCCGCACCAGTCAGATTTGTCAAACTGGTCTCAAGTGGAATGTTGAAGTCGCCCAGAACTAAAAGTCTGGGCGACTCCAACAACAACTCTGAGACCAGCTGTGTCAGCTCGGTTAGGGAGTCTTCTAGACAACGGGGTGGTTGGTATACTAGCAGAATCCTCAAACTATCCCTGGTCCTCAGGCTAAGGTACATACACTCAAAGTGGACTGTGTTTCGGACAGGTATCCTGGTCAAGGTCAGATTGTTCTTATAAACCAGAGCCACTCCGCCCCCGCCCCCCCCGCCCACTTCCCCTCTCAGGATGGCACAGAAAGCAATCCACCATGATTGAGTTAATCCTTGCATGACAGCCCGACTAGGCAGGAGTCTACATTCTTTTTTAGTTAACACTGTTAGGACACCTTCTCCTCCGTCAGTTTTTTATCTCTTGCCCTGCCAACCTGGTGTATTTCTCCTCTGGCCAAGAAATAGATTAGAGCAAGTTAGATTTTGGATAAATTCAGAGGGATTAAGTAGGTAAATAAAGATAGATGAAGGAAATTAGAAACATGGAGTCCTCTGGTTCACAAAGGAAAGAAAGGGAGACTGGAAAAAATCCAGATGCCGTGGCGAAATTCAGAAGAAATTAGGAGAGCGGAGATGAAGAAAATATTTCAAATTCAAAGTGAGGCAGAAGAGGTGAAATGGGTAGCAGATATTAAAACCACTGAAGATGGGAGATCAGAAACTTGAGTGAGACCTAAGGAGCTGGTCAGAAAGATGGCTCAGGTTTCTAAAAACGTAAAAAAAAAAAAAAAAGTTCAAACCTCAGAGAAGCAAGCTGCAGCAGTAGCTATGCCTCTGAAGGACTGCAAGCCCGCTAAACCAATTTCCAGTAGCCACATAATTGTGGAGAAGAATGCTGCAGTAGTGGTGAAATCTCCAAGGGTGAGTTTGGTCTGCCATCTTGAGAAAGCAGATTCAGAGGCAAGAGGTGGAGCTGCATCATCACGTGGCTTGCAGGAGAAAGCAGCAGGTTTAGTTGAGTTGGCTTCATCAGAATCAGTAGACACAAACAAAGGAGGTGCGAGCCCCCAGGAGATGCCAGGAGGGAGCAGTTCACAATACACACTGGCTCTCCATAGATCTGATGATTTCATAAAGTATTTGAAGGAAATGTTTAAAGATATGCTTTCTGTAAGTAATATGACAAGTCAGAATCAAGGAAGAAGTGGCTCTGCGAATACAAGCAATGTAACAGCTACCTCAAAGAGCAATGTATGACCTAAGCAATTACCTGGGGAAACAAAGCACAATGAAAATACACCATTGGTATCTGAAATTGCCAATATTATAAGGGAGGGCGTATCTAATGAATTAAATATGTTAATAGATGGTTGTTCTAAGACATCATCCAATGAATTTAATTCTGCAAACTTAACTGATGAATTTTATAGGATGGCAGGTAGTAGTAATAATAATATAATGAATTATTCACCTCTTGATTTACAGTCGCAGTGGAACAGAGTTAATTGCATAAATGCTATACAAAGAATGAATTTAGGAAATGAATTTCAGCACCATAATAACACAACACAAGCAGGAATACAGCAGGTGGAAGTGTCTAAAAACATAAAGAGCTAACGGGATGACAGTGAAGAAAGTGAACGTAGGAAAGAAAAAGGAAAGGGCATAAGGCAAACTTCAAAGATGAGATTGAACAGGAAAGACCAGGAAATGTGCTAGGAAAGACAGACATATAGAGGAGGAACAAGATAGGGATATGGAGATAAAAAATAGCAATTAGAGACAGGAGTTAGAGAAAGATGAGGAATCAGGAGAATTAAATTCTTCTGATGAAGAGGATGAAAAGGAAGGAAGTTCAAACACGTTATGGAGTAATTTAAGAATCTTTTAAAGAGAGTTTTGCAGACCTTGGGACTAAGGAGATTTTCAGATGGGGTCAATATTCCGTGGCAGGCACGGAACAGGCTCGAGAAAGGGGCTCCCTTTCAGACGATGTCAACCCATTCCGTCCTGCTGCTGTCTTGCCCCCGTGCTACTCTCGGAGTATTCTATTCATGATGAAACGTCATGAAAAGAACACCCATTCCATGTCTGTCATGGAATTAGGGGTGTGCGAACAGGAGCCCTGTTCCTGTTCTGAGATTACAGCTGCAGGGAGGAGGTCCATTCCCAGCACTTCCGGGCACGATCGGGACATCCAGATTTTCAGAGACCTAGTGGAACTGTAATGGGGAACTTCTTTAAATTCAAGGAGATTTTTGTGTTACTGTCAAAAACTATCCAGTCTCTGGATAGATTAGGAGGAGCAATCCACAAACTGATGGGTTATTCTCCCTCGCGCTACCTGAAGAGGTAGGAATTCTAAATACTCTTCCGTTCACCCACTGACACCCTTCCCCTAGCTCATCATTTTTTTAAATTCCTGCCTTGCTAGCTGGACACAAATTACCTTAGCTCATCTAAGGCAGGTTTTAAAGAGGATATAAATAGGGAATACTATGGAGGCTAATAAAAACAAGAGAAAGGCAGTACAGGAGGCAAGAGGAGATGCGGCGGCAGCTCCAGATAAAAAGAGAAAGCATAAAGGAAATAGTGACGTGGAGGCATCCTCACAGAGCACAAAACAGCAGATAGTGGGTGTGGAAGCTCCTAAAAGTAAAGACTCTTCATTGCCAGTAGCTAACCTTGGCTTGGAGAAACAGGCACAGATGCCTGCTATCCAGTGAGGCTCTGAAATTCGATCCCAGATGCCCACTGCCTAGTGTGGCTCGTAGGGTAAAATTCAGATCTTCTTCGTGGTCTCTGTGAATCACACAGTTGGGTTTATTCCTGCGCCTCCGCAGTGCATACGGAACCTTCTAGTATCGCTAGGCAGAATGTGCATAGATACATTTTTGGCGGTAACTCCGCCCACCATAACGGTCCCTTAAAAGGCTCTCCCGCCTAAATCCCCTCAGTTCCTTTTTTCCCGCCGCGCTAGCAGCTTGAAAGGAACCTTCGTTCGCTGTTGATTACTTTCTCTTTTGGATTCTGACTCGGACTGTTTTTCTTGACCACGATTTCTCTGTTTCCCCGGCTACTTTGACTATACGACTGGCTTGGCTTTCGGACTACGGCTTTTTTTGCGCCCCTTCTGCTCTGGTTACGATCTCTGACCTCTCGGCTTGACTTGCATTGTTTGACTTCGGCGACCCTCCTGCCCCTATTTGGCTTGGATATCTCGCTTTTTATTGACCATGGCCTCAAAAACCAGCTTTAAAAGATGTGTGGTGTGCCAAGCCAAGCTTCCTAGCTCGGATGGCCATTCTCGTTGTCTGATATGTTTGGGCGAGACCCATAATGTGGACGCGTGCGTACATTGCCGGGCTTTCACCCCGCAGGCGAGAAAACACCGCTCCTCTCGCCTGAAGTCCTTTCTGTATGAAAAGGCCCTCATACCATCGGCAGCGTCTACTCCGGCTGTGGAACAAGGGGTTTCCCCCCAACACCGGGGACGATCCCCTTCATCGAAATCTTCACCTGCAAAACGATGCCGTTCTCCAAGTCCATCCAGGAGACGATCTGTGGCATCTGATCCCGAGGCGGTGAGGCATTCACACAAACATGCCTCTAAACCAGCCTCGACCGCACGCCAGACTCCCTCGAGCTCGACTACTGATCCTAGGGCCCGCTCTCGGGACCGAACAGACCTCAAGGATTCGAGCAGGGACCGGGAGTCGTCGACTTCGTCGAAGGACAAGGCCCACAGAAAGAAGAAGGCCAAGCGTCCACGGTTGGAAGAGAGGCCGCCAGCTCCTCATCAGCCTCAGCAGCCCCTGCCAGCTGCTTCAACGTCGGAGACCCCTGCGGTCCGACCTGATCCGTCTCCTCGGGATCGTGGAGTCGAGGCCGAGCGTCCACGCTCTAGATCTCCAACCCCTACTCCTTCGCTGGAGATTGTGGAGGTCGAGGTGGGCTCTCCGGATGAACCGGAGCATCCTTTACGGGTTCGTGGCCCTTCACCCGCTTTACTTGTCTCCAGGTCGGAGCTTCTCCAACAATCTGCGACTGCACCACGGGAGACACTTGATGAGCCTATACCATTGATGTCCAGGCTTCGGGAGGATGAAATGGCCTACGGCGCATACGACCTGGCTAGATCGGTCCTTGCAGCCCCACTGACGGAACGGTCAAAGACCGGAGCCGTCTCTGAACGGGTCTTCCACCTTACCTCAGAGGCTGCAACACTTCATGCTGTTACCTTGTCGCCACCCCGGATCTCCTTCCATGGAGGGGACAAAGTATCCTCCCTGCTAAGAGAGCCGTCGAGACCGACTCTTAGGGATGCATCCTGTCAGGCATCACCAATCCGACCCTTGCCTCCACTGCCTTCTGCTCCGCGTCCGCCTACACCGCCGCCACGCTCTACATCCCTACCGGATCAGCGTCGTTTGCCGTATTCCTCCTCTGATTCTTCGTCTTCCTCTGAGTCCTCAGAGGGGTACCTGCCATTCTTACCATCTCCGCAACCTGATCTCCTGGAAGATGACACGTCCTCGCCAACGGACGATGTCCGCTCTTTTGCTGAGCAGGTGGTTCGAATGGCTCATGCTCTAGAACTCAAGGTCACAGAGAAGGATTCTGAGCCCTTAGATCCTATCTCTCAGAGGCTCAAGTCCAGAACTCCCCCTGCGACTTGTCTACCGGTGTTGCCATCCCTTCTCAAGTTGACTCAGGGTTCTTGGGAGAATCCCTCCTCCATACCCTCGACTTCAAAGAGGATAGACAGATTATACAGAGTGTCCGGTGATGGTATAGATTGGCTTCAAGTACACCCTAAGCCAAATTCGGTGGTCGTTGAAGCTGCATAGCCCAGAAGGCAACGGCGAGCCCAGTCTACTCCGTCTGATCCCGAAGGAAGAAAATTGGACATCATGGGAAAGAAGTTGTATTCTGCGGCCGGCCTCAGTTTTAGGATCGTAAACTATTCGGCGTGTATGGGCGCTTATCAGCAGGTTCTTTGGGAGAGGATGCTGCCACTTATACAGGACCTGCCTGATGAGCGTCGCCGGCTTGCAGAGGCCATTCAAGGAGAGGCACAGCTGTTAGCAGGACAGTAGATGAACTCTGCACGCCACGTTGCTGACTGCGCAGCAAAAACTGTAGCTGGGTCCATTGCCCTACGGAGGCATGCTTGGTTACGGTCCTCCGGGTTGTCCACTCAAGCATCGGCAACGATAGAGGACATGCCCTTTGAAAGTTCCGGCCTCTTTAACGCCTCTACGGATGAAAAGCTGGAATTTACGCAGAAGATGAGGTCCACCGCGCAGAAGTACGGTATGCCCTCGACCTCATCTTCTGCGTACCGACCCAGGCATCGTTCGGCTTGGCATACCTCTTCCTATGCTCAGCCGTTCAGATGAAGTGGCACGCCTCAGTCATCAAGGCGCCCCCGGTTCCAACAACCGATGTCCTCCACCTCTTCGGTGAGGAGCCAGGGGTCCACTTCTCGGTACCGGCTGCCCTCTAAACAATGGCCAAAGGACCAGGGCAAACGAAGATTTTGATTGCCTCCCCGTTCCTGATGATGTTTCCCTTTTCTTTTAGACCCCCCTGTTTGGAGATCGCCTTTCGTCGTTCCAGGACGCCTGGTCCCGGATAACATCGGACCGCTGGGTACTGAAAATTGTGCAACAGGCCTACTGGATCGAGTTCGACGAGCAACCTCCAACAGGCCGGATCCGAATAACGCCACCCTGCCCTCCCCTCCTCGAAGAAGTTCAGACCCTGATTCAGAAAGGCGCTGTCGAGCCTGTGGATCCCGAGCATCGCCACCTCTGTTTTTTCTCCAAATACTTCCTGGTACCGAAGAAAGACGGGGGCCTCCGTCCCATCCTCGATCTCAGAGGGGTGAACTCGTACATCGTCCCCAAGAAATTCAGGATGACTACGCTTGCGCTCATCCTCCCCTTCCTCCAACGCGGGGATTGGTTTGCATCCATAGACCTCAAGGACGCTTACTTCCATGTGGGGATCCATCCTGCCCACAGGAGATTTCTGGCATTTCAAATCGGGACAGAGCCCTACCAGTTCCGTGTCCTACCCTTCGGACTCTCTACAGCACCGAGAGTTTTTACGAAGTGCATGGCACCGGTGGCCGCCTACCTTCGACAACACGGAGTCATAGTCTTCCCGTATATCGACGACTGGCTCCTTGTAGCAGATTCGAAGGACCAACTCGAGAAAGACGTCAGCTTTACCCTAGATGTGCTACATACCCTGGGACTTGTTGTCAATACGGAGAAGTCCCACTTGAATCCTACGCAAGTGATTCAGTTCATCGGTGCCCGACTGGACTCCGTCTCAGCTGCAGCCTATCTTCCAGAGGACCGGTTCATCACCCTATGGTCCCTGATTCACAGTTGTCGCCGCTCACGAAGGGTCCGGGCATGCGGCATCCAAGTGCTGTTGGGCCACATGGCAGCGACTACGGCCGTCACCCCCCTCTCCAGGCTTCGATTCCGTCCGCTCCAACATTGGTTCCTGACGGTCTTCAACCATTTGCACGACTCCCCCGAGAAGCTCTTGACGATGCCCCGCGCGGTCCAACGTTCACTCGATTGGTGGCTCCTTCCTCGGAATGTCCTCTCCGGCCTTCCTTTCGACCCTCCGCAGCCGACCGTCTCCCTCACGACGGATGCATCCCTACTCGGCTGGGGAGCTCATCTAGGCTACCACAAGATTCAGAGCCTATGGAACAACGAAGAGAAGACGCTCCACATCAACGTCTTAGAGCTCCTGGCGGTCCACAAAGCTCTTCGAGCGTTCGAGGTGCTGGTTCGGAACAGGACCGTCCTTCTGATCACGGACAACACCTCTGTAATGTATTACATAAACAAGCAAGACGGTACCAAGTCTCCCCATCTCCTTCAACTCACTCTGCAGATCTGGGATTGGTGCGTGGAAAGGAATGTCTCCCTACAATCCATCCATCTCCCAGGGGAGGACAATATTCTTGCTGACAGACTGAGCCGTTCCAATTCCAATGTCCACGAGTGGAGGTTGCATCGGCAGGTAGTCTCCGATCTTTTCCATCGTTGGGGGACCCCTCTACTGGACCTCTTTGCGACTGCCCAGAACGCTCAGTGCACCCAATTTTGCTCCAGAGTAAGACACAAGGACTCGAGAGGGGATGCGTTCCTGTACCAGTGGAACGGACCGTTCCTGTACCTTTTCCCCCCAATTCTGCTACTGACAAGAGTCGTCACCAAGCTTTGACGGGATCGGGCGAATGCGATCCTCATTACACCATGGTGGCCTCGACAGCCGTGGTTTGCTCCACTGCTACATCTGGCCAGGCGTTGGTTTCTTCGCCTTCCAAGCAGACCGGACCTACTCACCATCCAGCAAGGCAAGGTGAGACATCCAGACGTCGACTCCGACTGACGGCCTGGAGGATCCTTCCGTGACTGTGTTTCCTCCTCAACCTCCCCCCCAGCCTCCTGTGCCTCAAGAGGTTCAAGCGGTCATTGATACTGCCAGGAAACCCTCGACACGTAAAGCCTACCTCTATAAGTGGAGCCGATTCGAGAAGTTCCTGACAGCTAAGAGACTGACCATCGACTCCTGCTCAGTATCGACGGTCCTCGAATTCCTCCTAGACTTATCGAAGGTGGGACTCTCGGTATCGTCTCTTCGAGGCTATCTGGCTGCTATATCCGTCGAATTCCAGTCTCGGAATCGGCCATCCCCTTTCCAGGACCCGATGGTGAAGAGATTCCTGAAAGGATATGTCAACCTCCATCCTCCAGTTCTCGAACCCGTACCGGCCTGGAGCCTTGAGCTCGTTCTATCTCAGTTGGTAAGGCGTCCGTTTGAACCTCTGGCTTCGACAGACCTCCGTCTGCTGACTTGGAAGACTGCCTTTCTGGTGGCTATCACCTCTGCCCACCGGGCCGGAGAGCTTTGTGCTCTACGATCAGACCCTCCTTACCTCTGCTTCCATAAGCATAAGATGGTCCTGAGGCTGGACATTTCCTTTCTCCCTAAAGTCGTGTCTAGCTTCCACCTCAACCAACCTATTGTCCTACCGGCGTTGATGCAGGACCCAAAGGACGAATTCGAACGGACCCTCCACTCCATGGACGTTAGAAGGGTGCTTGCCTTCTATTTACAACGGACTGCTCCATTCCGACAATCACCCCAGCTCTTCGTCTCCTATGCTGACTCCAAACGGGGTGCTCCGATTTTGTCACAGCGGCTGTCCAAGTGGGTTACGTCTACCATCGCCCTCTGTTATGAACTGGCCAAGAAGCCGCTGCCTTCACGAATTCGAGGACACTCTACGAGAGCTGTCTCCGCTTCGACTGCATTCCTCTCAGGAGTGCCCCTGGAGGACGTTTGCCGTGCTGCGACGTGGTCCTCACCATTGACATTCATCTCTCATTATAGACTGGACTCTCGTTCTAGGAGTGAGGCTGCCTTTGGGAGGGCAGTACTTCTGTCCTCCATACATTGATTGACTATATCCATGTTGACTTTTTTCACTGTTGGTTGTTTCATGGTTAGTCTACTTTTGCACTGACATGCGTATATGGCTATATTTACAATAGTTAAAAATTGCGGAATGTGCAAAAAAACACAAATTTTGGAATGGAAATAAATGAGTAGTGACATACATTCCCTTTTAAGGCTAGGGTAAACAGTCCTCGTTTATGCTGCAGGACACACCCTCCTGCAGTGGGGAAGCTTGCTAGTCTACCCAACTGTGTGATTCACAGAGACCACGAAGAAGATGGACAGGTTGCTCACCTGTAACCATGGATCTTCGAGTGGTCTTCTGTGAATTCACACAGACCCGCCCATCCTCCCCTCTATGTCCTACTATTGCATATGTGCTTAATGTTCCTGATGCTGCTTATTGCGGCTTCATTCAAGGAACTGAAGGGATTTAGGCGGGAGAGCCTTTTAAGGGACCGTTATGGTGGGCGGAGTTACCGCCAAAAATGTATCTATGCACATTCTGCCTAGCGATACTAGAAGGTTCCGTATGCACTGCGCAGCCGCAGGAATAAACCCAACTGTGTGAATTCACAGAAGACCACTCGAAGATCCATGGTTACAGGTGAGCAACCTGTCCATGCCTGCTCCCCAGCGTGGATCTGAACAATGTGCTCACCCTCCAGCAACCCCGCAGGGGACAGACAATTTCGTTTTGTTCAAAAGAATAGTTATTTCTACAAGTGAAAGTGAGGGGGAGAGCGGATGCGTCTCCCCACCTCCACTAAAACAGGCAAAGATGATGACCACAGCAGCTGCGAGGGTAAGCCCAGAAAGTACAAGGCCAGATCCTAGCACAGAAGCCCAAAAAATGGTATTACTGGTAGGGAGGCAACAGGTCCCGCAGTCTTAGAAATAACTGAATTCATAACAGTTGCTTCATGCTGCCATCTTGGAAACGGAGGATCTAAGCAAGGGGGCAGGGCTACTATAGTCAAGCAGCCTGCCATGATTGGTATTTCCTCCTCACCTTCTGAGCATGTGCAGCAATTGAGTGACGGCATGGAGGAGAATAGCTTGCAGGGAATGGAATGCTGTGATCTCCAGCCTTCCCTCCTGACCTATTTAAAAGCGCTACTAAATAATGACCCGCAATCAGCTGTAAAGATGGTTCCAGGGCAAACAAAACTGTTTGACAGAGCAGTGGAGCAGGAATGCAGTGGCTGCTTAGTACAGCAAGCAACTGCTTCTCAAACTACATTTACATTTAATGCTGGGGCAAATGAGGCTGATGGTCACCCAGCAGATATACAAGCTTTAATTCAGGAAGCAGTTCACAGGGAGTTGAATGTGAGACTGCAGGCTAGAAATGAGTTAACACAAAGCACTTCTTCACTGCCCTCTCCTACTACATCATTAGATTGTCAGCTAATGAATTTCCTCTTGCAAATGCATTTTAAAAACATGCTGCAGCACGTTAATTCTCTGGCTTTTCTTCACAAACGAAGATTCAGGAAGGACTCATCCTGTGCTTTCTGCAAGCGCGCTGATGACTAAAAAGGCCAATCCAAGATAAACAAGTCCGGTTGCAGAAAGCACAGCAGAAGGTCTCCTTGGGTGATGTTTCTGGGTTGTGATTCTTTCTGCGTTGTCGTTTCTCTTCAAGACTTGTTCGGCGTGAGTTCTCAAATAAGGCTGCAGCATTGTGGATAGTGCGTCTCCATTTCTTCCGATGTGAGGCCAGGGCGGACCATTGTTGGTGATTAATTCGGCCAAGCCTGAGATGTTGTTTCAGGGAGTCCTTGTATCGTGTTTTTTTTTTAGCACCCCTCTTACGCTGACCCGTGGCGAGTTCACCATGGAGTACTATTTTGGGGAGGCTATGGTCCTCCATCCTAGAAACATGCCCTGCCCAGCACAGCTGTGTTCTCAATATCATGGCCTCAATGCTGGTGATCCCTGCTTGCTCAAGGACAGCGACATTTGTTAATTATGGTACAATTAATTCATTACATACCACGCGAGCTAACTTACATAGTAACAAGGACATTAAAGATGTTTAAAACCAAAGTCTGGTTGGGAAGCTAGGACACAAAGAGAATAAGGTTTAGGAGGTCCACTTTATTGACATACCTGAAGAAGATACATAACTTCAACACAGGAAGGGGGGAAAGTGTTTTAAGAAAACAGAACACTTAAACGATGAGGAGGAAGAGCAAGAGAAAGTGTTGATCAATGAGAAGGAAGACAATGAGGCACAGTGTACACGTAATAAGGATGATGAGGAAGGATCATTGGAGGAGGATGCAGATACGGGAGTGTACACATACAGGCTGTCCATGACAGATCAGTTCAGGCATTTAATCAAAACAGTATTGCAAACTTCAGAATTACAATGTAGTTAAAACACAACTTTGCATGAGAAGGAACATGAGCTCTCAGACAGGAGAGTGGCAACAATGTTGAGCAAACCCTTACCTAGAACATTAGAAATTCCACTACCAGAGATGTTTAAGGAAGCCATACTGGTAGAATGGGAGTCATCATTACAAATAAAGAGTTATTTGGTTACACCCAAAAGCTGTATTTACTTGGCAAAAGGGATTTGGATTTCCTTAAAGTGTCCCTTGTGGAGGGGCTAGTAGCTGTGCTGATTTTGGGAGCTGTAGTTCCTAGAGAAGGAGATACAATACTTAAGGAAGTTGACGAGAGAAGGGCGGAATCAGCATTGAAAAGAGCACAAGGCTTCAGCCTTAGTTATTAGAAGTTCAGTGGCAGCATCTATGGTGACTAGGGTTGCTGTACTTTGGGTTCAGGATACTATAGATTCCTTCGAAGGACAGAGCAACAAGGAGACTAATAAGGCTTTAAATATAGTGCAGGGAGCCTTACACTTTATGGCAGACACCTGTCATGACGCAGTAGTGTTTGCAGCAAGAAGTATTACACCCACCACTGTGGCATGCAGATCTCTCTGGTTGCACCATTGGCAGGTGGATCAAAAATCCAGAAATAATTTAGCGTTCATGACTTTTAAAGGCATGCTGTTCATAGAAAAGACATTGGAAAGGTTTTAGTGGAAAACAAAGATAAAAAACAGGTGATGCTTATAATTCATAAGAAGAGAACGGACAGGAAGCCTTTTCGTATGACCTATTCCTCATTCTCATCGTTTTGGGGAGGCAGAAGTTATGGTAGATCGAATGATTACAGTTCTAACAAAGGCCAATGCAATAGAAGTAGAGACCAATTCAGAAAACAAGCTTTCACCCAACAAAAAAGATGTGGGGCGAGCAATACCCCTAGAGGATGAAGATCCCAATACTGACATGATGGAACTTCTGGTGGGAGGAAGATTATTGCACTTCGGTTAGATTGGAAGGTGGTGACTACAGATCACTGGGTGCTACACGTAGCCAATCAGGGGTACAGTATTCTTTTCCTTCACAGTCCAATGAATCGATATCTTCCCTCACCGGTACCATGATCACTGGAGAAACAGGAGGTCACTTGGGGAGGGTGAGGGGAAGTGACGACGGGGCCTCCAGAGGCCCCATGGTTGCTTCAGGAGGGCGGGGGAGGGCTGTCATTATTCGTGGAATTTTCACATTTGCGGGGGTCTGCTGAACCTAACCCCCACAAATATATTGCAAAGTCATGGATTTGTAATAAATTATGAAAAAAGCCAGTTACAGCCAACAACATTACTGACTCACTTGGGACCATTAATAGACACCAAGAAGGGTTGCTTGTTTCTTTTCCAAGAGAGGAGAACAAAGATGTCGGGAGTTAATGGACCTGATGGGAATGAATTCCACAGACATAATGCTATTGGTGAAGATCCAAGGACTCTTAATTTCCACAATTTCAAATAATACTGTGGGCAAGATTCCACATGCAGCAGCTACAATTGCTCCTTCTACCACATCAAATGGCAATTGTGAGAAAGAAACATTACAAAATTCTGGTGACACAGAAGGTGAAGAAGGACTTACAATAGTGACTACGCAACCACAATCTGGACCAAGGATCCCCACTACAATGCATCTGGAGGTGGTGTTAACTATGGATGCAAGTCTGTCAGGATGGGGAGCACATTGTGAGGGCCAGTTTATTCAGGGACAATGGACTCATCTAGACAAAAAAATTCAACATCAGTTACTTGGAGCTAAAGGCGGTGAAGTTAGCCTTGATGAGGTTAGCATACAAAGTCAGAGGAAGACAGGTTCAGGTTCGCACAGACAGCAAGACAGTAGAGGCCTACATTTGCAATCAGGGGGGAGTGAGGTCCGTACCCCTGATTCAGGAATCAAACAGATTATTTCATTGGGCAGAAAGATAGCTAAATGCATTGACAGTGGTATATCTACGAGTTTCATTGAACGTACAAGCAGACTACTTGAGCAGGCATACCATTCATCAAGGGGAATGGGCCTTGGAATGTGGAAGTGTTCCAGGAGTTGCAGTTATATTATGGTCCCTTACAGGTAGATTTGTTCACCTCTGGAGAGAACAACAAATTAAACAGATACTATTCAATAGATGGAGGAGAAGGAGCAGAGCAGCACAATGCATTAACAGCAAGTTGGCCTCTGGGAATACATTATGCATTTCCAGCACTTCCAGTTCTTCAGAGAGTGCTGACACAATAAGAACGGAAGGAGCCACAGTCCTGCTGATAGCCCCATACTGGCCAAGGAGACCTTGGTTTCCAACTTTGCTGTAGATGTCAGTAAGGAAACCATGGGGGTTAACTGCATGGAGGCTCAAAGGGTCCTCTCAAGTCAGCAAGGTTATACACGCGAAGTGATGGTTGTACTATTGTCATCTAGAAGGTACTCCACTAATACAATATATGATATCTCATGGAAAGCCTTCAGACAGTGGTGCGGTGCTAATGGCATTGACTGGAAAGATGTGAACATATCGGAGATATTAAGGTTCCTTCACGATGGAATAATGAAAGGTTTGAGGCCTAATACCTTGAAAAGACAAGTAGCTGCTTTGTCCACTATATTAAACATAAAGGGTGTACAATTGTCATCTCATCCGCACATCAAGAGATTTTTGAAAGGATCAGCTTTATCATCAGCTCCAACAGTTCACAGATTTCCCTCCTGGGATCTAAACCTAGTTCTGAACAAGTTAACAAAACCTCCATTTGAGCCCTTGAGGGAGGCATATTTATATTTCCTCTCTCTAAAGGTGGTCTTTTTAGTGGCAATCATATCAGCCAGGCACGTGTCAGAGTTGGCAGCATTATCTGTAAATCGTAAGCAATATAGATTTGATCAAGACAAGCTTACACTGACTTTGGATCCCACATTCCTACCAAAGTGTTTAGTAAATAGGGGATTGTATCAGACTACACATTTGCCCAATTTTTGTCCAGATCCTAAGCATCCACTAGAAAAAAATGGCATAGCTTAGATGTGAAAAGAGCTGTTCAGCATTATATTAAATGGACAGCAGAGTTTAGATGGACGGAGGCCCTATTTGTTTCTTACCACCCCAAAACAATAGACACTAAGGCTTTGAAACATATGTCCAGTTGGATAAAAGCATGCATGTTCTTATGTTGCAATTATGCTCAGCTACCTAGGCCAGAACATGTGTGGGCTCATTCAAAACACTCCATGGCACTCCTCAATAAGTGATGCATGCAAGGCAGCAGGGTGGAAGGAGTCCTCCACCTTCATTAAACATTATAAGATAGATAAATATAACGGCACAGGCGGCATTTCGCCGGGTAATGCTACAATCAGTGAGATAAAGGTAGGCAGCCAATTCCTGCCCTATCAGTGGAAGCTCAGGTATTTCCCATCCGTTTGTGGATTGCTCCTCCTAATCCATCAAGAGAAGGAAGAGTTGGTACTTACTGTGAATGATCATTCTTGGATGGTAGGAGGAGCAATCCACGCCATCCCACTGATTGGCGGCGGAAAAAAGTGAAGTAAATATACATTTGTAAATATGTTGAAAGTAGGTTGAGTTTAGGTAGATTTTAGATAACTTTAAGGTTGTAAACATAGGGATATAGCGCAGCAAGGCTATAGAAACAAACTGTATGACAAAACTATAGAAACAAACTGACAAGCTAGAGGAAGGGAGTCAATGGTTGAATGGAAAAGAATTTAGAACTCCTGCCTCTTCAGCTAGCGTGAGGGGGAATAACCCATCAGTTTGTGGATTGCTCCTCCTACCATCCAAGAATGATCATTCACAGTAAGTACCAACACTTCATTTGCAAAAAAAAAAAAAAAAAAAAGGAGGTGGAATTTCTTAAAGTCTCCCTGGTGGATGGTGTGGTTGCTGCACTCATTTCTGGGGTGATTCTGCCACAGGAAGAAAACATAGTTCTAAAGGAAGTTGATGAAAAAAGAGGAGATTTGGTCCTAAGAAAGACACATGAGGCATCAGCCTTAGCTATATAATCATCAGTTGCTACCTCTTAATTTTCCACAGGGCAGCAGTGTTATGGATACAGGGAATTTTAGAAGTTCAAGATTTGAGTTGGCAAGCATTAAGTAAAGCTTTAGAAAAAATTAAGAAAGTAATAGAATATGTGGCAGATGCTAGTCATTATTCTGCAGCATTTACAGCAAGAAACATAAAAACAGTTACAGTGGGGAGGAGATCACTGTGGTTACGCCACTGGGAGGCTAATAATAAATCAATAAATGATTGGGCTTATGTTCTTTTTAAGGGAGAACTTTTGTTTAGAGAGCAGACGTTAGATAAAGTCTTGTTAAAGAACAAGGAAAAAACAGGTAATGCCAACTTTACAGAAGAAAAGATTGGATGGAAGATTTTTCAGAGGAAACAGTTACTTCTTTTGAGGTGGAAGAGATTTTGGAAGGCAAGAAGATTTTAGAATACAGAGACAGCAGTGGTCTAGAAATCAATCTCAACCTAGTAGGACAGGAATGTATGGCAGACAAGGACAAGGTCAACGAAGAGAAGGCAAATCAGCCCCCAGAAGATAAAAGCCTCAGTATTGACAGAAGACCAGGCACTGGTGGGAGGAAGGTTATTGCTTTTCAGCAATTTGTGGTCAGAAGTAACAACAGACTCTTTGGTCAGGCAGGTGGTAACAGAAGGATCTTCTTTGTAGTCTCTGTGAATCCACACAGCTGGGTTATTCCTGCGCAGAGCACTCGGAACCTTCTAGTATTGCTAGGCAGAACATTTTTGGTGGTAGTCCCACCCATCCTAACGGTCTCTGTGGCACTCTCACCTAATTCCCCTCAGTTCCTGAAGGACACCACAAGTAGCAGTCTCAGGAACATTAAAGCATATGTCATAGTATGTAGAGGGGAGGATGGGCGGGTCTGTGTGAATTCACAGAAGACCACTTGAAGATCTATGGTTACAGGTAAGCAACCTGTCCATTTTCTTTGTGGTCTCTGAATCCACACAGCTGGGTAGACTAGCAAGCTTTACCCCTAGGTGGAGGGTATGTCATGCTCACAGTAAGACGAGGACAACTGTAGTCCCATTAACACCATAACACAATTTATTCAGAACAAAGGTCAACAGCAACCACACTCACTTATTGAATGGAGAACAGAAGAACAGCCCTCCCAAAAGCAGCCTAGCTGCGAGAACTAGTGTCCAATCTATAGTGTGAAATAAAAGTCAGTGGTGTTGACCAAGTAGCTGCACAACAGACATTCTCCAGGGGCACCCTGGAGAGAAAAGCAGCTGAGTCGGAAACAGCTCTAGTGGAGTGTCCCCAAACCCATGAAGGCAATAGCTTTCGAGCCAGTTTGTAGGACAGGGAAATGGTAAAAGTCACCCACTTGGACAGGTGCTATGGGAAAATCGGAGCGCCCAACTTGGAATCTGCATAAGATACAAAGTCTTGGGGACTTCCTGAAGGGAGCTGTCAGCTGTATGTAGAACACAAGTGCCCTCCGTGCATCCAACGAGTGAAGGGTTTCTTCGAAGTCATCTTTTGGGCCCTGCATTAGAGCAGGGCGGACGATGGATTGGTTGAGGTGGAAGCTGGAGGCCACCTTCAGAAGGAAGGACATGTCCAGGGGTTTCAGAACCACTTTGTGTCTGTGGAAGGCGAGGTACAGGGCGCAGAGCTCTCCGGCTTGGCCAGCAGCGGTGATAGCTACCAGGAAGGCTGTTTTCCAGGATAAAGTCTCAGGTCCGTGGTAGCCAATGGTTCAAAAGGCCATCTCGTGAGTTATGAAAGTATGAGCTCGAGGCTTCAAGCTGGAATGGGCTCGACCACCGGTGGATGAAGATTAATGTAGCCTTTCAAAAACTTCTTGACCACCAGATCCCGAAAACGAGAGGACCGACCCCGTGCTTGGAATTTGACAGAGATAGCCACCAAATAGCACTTCAGTGAAGAGATGGTCAAACCCAAACCCAAGTGGTGCACCAGGAACTAGAGGGCGATGGTCACCATGGAGGATTCAACAGTGGGGTCACGGTCTGATAAGACGGACTCAAAGCGTCTCCGCTTGTAAAAGTAAGACTGATGCATGGAGGGTCGGAGAGAAGCGTCAACCACAGCCTGGATGTCGGCAGGCAGCAGTGAAAGCACGGGTCTCTTCGGATTCAGGGTTGGATACTCCAAGCTGTCAAGCAGAGCATTTTGAGGTCTGGATGCCTGACCTTGCCGCTCTGGATGGTGAGCAGATCAGGCTGGGTCAGAAGGCGAAGAACGCAACGGCAGGCCAGACGAAGAATAGGAGCGAACCACGGTTGTCGAGGCCACTACGGGGTGAGGAGAATCGCATCCCATCGATCCCAACGCAGCTTGGCCACTACTTTCATCAACAGTGGAAACGGAAGGAACAGGTATAGCAGAGGTCCGTTCCATTGGAAGAGGAAGGCATCCCCTCTCGAACTGTGGACTCGGGACCTGGCACAGAACTGACAACACTGTTTGTTGGCGGGGTTGTGAAAAGGTCCACCTCCGGGGTGCCCCAGTGATGGAACAGGTCTCGCACCACAGTCCAGTGCAACATCCAGTCGTGTACAGACAAATTCATTCGGCTGAGTCCGTTGACAAGAGTATTCTCCTCCCCTGGGAGGTGGCTGGAGTGAAGAGGTATTCCTCTCGGAATGCACCAGTCCCAAATTTCTAGGGTAAGTGATAGGAGAGATGGGGATCTTGTTCCTCCTTGTTTGTTTAGGTAGTACATGACGGAGGTGTTGTCCATCACCAACAGCACCATCTTGCTGGTCACCAACTCTTCGAAGGCCTGAAGTGCCTTCTGTACAGCCATGAGTTCGAAAATGTTGATATGGAACTCCCATTCTTTGGCATCTCAAGTGCCTTGAACCACGTATGCCTCGAGATGGGCTCCCCAGATGAATAAGGACCATCCATGGTGATTAATACCTCTGGTTGTGGGGGGTCGAATGGCATGCCCAACAGGACATTCTCCGGTTCCAACCACCAGTCCAGGGAGCATTGGATCACCCGAGGCATGGTCAAGAGCTTGTGAACAGGGTCCAGCAGCGGGTCAAAGATGCTCAGGAACCAGGATTGAAGCAGTCAAAACCATAGTTTGGCAAAGCGGGTAACTGAAGTTGTTGCCACCATATGGCCAAGCAGGACCTGCACTGAATGAGCCAGGATCCATCAGGACCGTTGGCAGTGGTGAATCAGAACCCGTAGGGTATCGAAGCGAACCTTTGGAAGATAGGCGTCTGCAGTCAATGAGTCCAGATGGGCTCCAATGAACTGGATGGACTGTGCAGGTTCGAGATGAGACTTCTCCAGGTTGACAATCAGACCCAGTGCATGCAACAAGTCCAGTGTCTGGGTGATGTCCTTCAGAAGCCAATGTTGGGACTCTGCCACCAGTAGCCAGTCATTGAGGTAGGGGAAGACGATCACCTCTTGTTGACGTAGGAAGGCTGCCACCACTGTGATGCACTTTGTGAAGACCCTGGGAGCCGTGGACAAGCCAAAAGGCAGGACATGGAACTGGAACGCATCATCCTCGATCTGGAATGCAAGGAACCGTCTGTGGGCTGGGTGGATCCCCACATGGAAGTACACATCCTTGAGGTTTATACCAGTCACCTCACTGGAGAAGACAGGATCGAAGCCAGGGTGACCACTCAAAACCTCTTCAGGACGATGTATTCATTCACTCCTTGGAGGTCAAGGATCGGACGGAGGCCTCTGTCCTTCTTGGTGACCAGGAAGTATCTTGAGAAGAAGCAGAGGTGGTGCTGGTCCGGGTCCATGGGTTCGATGGCCCCTTTCTGAGCAACATCTGCACTTCCTTGAGGAGGGGGGAGGGTGACATTGTTTGGATCCGACCTGTCGGAGGTGGTGTTTCGAACTCAATCCAGTAACTGTCCTGGATGATGCAAAGCACCCAATGGTCCGATGTTATCGAGGACCAGATATCCCAGAATGCTGACAGGCGGTCTCCAAAAAGAGGGGTCTAGGAGAGAGAAGAGAGTAAAAGAAGAGGAGGCATTTCAAATCTTCTCCTGCCTTGATCCTTAGACCTTTGCCTGGAGGGTGGTCAGTACTGAAGAGGTGGAGGCCTGGCTCCTCACCAAAGAGGCAGATGATGCTGGCTGCTGGTACCATGAACGCCTAATTGATTGTGATGTATACTCCCTCCAGAAGGACTGGGTATATGATGTAGATTGCCACCCAGTTCGGCCCCTCAACCAATACACAGAAGATGAAGACAATGGCATATCGTACTTCCGTGTGGTGGTTCTCATCTTCTGCATAAACTCCAGCTTATCATCAGTCGAGCTGTTGAAGAGGCCGGAGTGGTCAAAAGGCATATTCTCAATGGTGGCAGATGCTTGTGGAGCGAGCCCCAATGAATGAAGCCATACATGCCTCCGGAGTGCCACAGATCAGCCACCGTCTTCACTGCACAATCAGCCACATGCCTTGCAGAGTTCATCTGCTGCCCGGCAAGCAGTAGGGCCTCAGCCTGAATCGCTTACGCCAGCCCGCAACATTCCTCTGGTAGATCTTGTAAAAGCGGGCCCATACGCTCCCACAGGACCTGTTGGTAGGCCCCCATGCAAGCCGAGTAGTTTACGATGCGGAAGCTCAATCTGGCAGCTGAGTAAATCTTCTTGCCAATAATGTCAAGCTTCCGCCCCTTGGGGTCTGCAGGAGTGGTCTGAGATCAGCATTACCTCCTATGCTGGGAGGCCTCCACCACCACCAAATTAGGGCGAGAATGTTCCTAAAGCCAGTCGATGTCGTCTCCTGAAACATGGTATAGATGATCAATTCGTTTCGATATTGACAGTATCGACGATGAATTTTCCCACGAACCCTGGCTGAGTTTCAATAGTGAAGGCAGCACCGGGATGTTGGCAATCGGAGGAGCCTTGGATTTGATCCTGTGGTAGATGGTATCCACAGGATTGGACTCCTTTTCTGGAACCTTCAGATCCAAGGCGTGGGACAAGCTGACCATCTGCTCCGTAAATGCTCTAACGTCATCAGTTGGTTTAGAAGAATCCTCGTCAAGCAGGTCTGTTGGTGGGGACGGAACTCGTGGTATACATGAGACCGAGGAGGTTGATGATATCGAGGAAGAGGACAAAGGAGACGGGCTGTGATGTCGACAATGGTGTGAGGCCCCACACTGAGGTGCTGGAGGAACCGGAGGCGTAAGCGATTCAGGCTGAGGCCCTACTGCTTGCCTGGTCGCCTCTTTTGTAGGAGGTCTGCTTGGGTGAAGTCTCTCCAGGGAAGTGTGCTCCAGCATGTGGAATGAGAGACGAGGAGGTGAGCAATAACCACCAAGTCCAGCAATAGTGCCCGCAACAAACTGGGGCTGTTGGGCAAATATCAACCCTTGCATTCTCAGTGGAAATGGTATCGGAAGCTTGAAGGCCGAACGGGCTACATCATAAGCTCCTTATGAGCGTTCGGCATCTGAGGTTCGAGAGGATGGAGCAGCAGGTTTACCAGTCATCTTCTGGGATGTCTCTTCCACATCAACCACCTGTGTGTCTTTAGCTAGTAGCTCCTCTCTTGAAACAGTAAGCACAGGGACCGAGCCTCAGGTATCGGGGAAGCCTCCAATTCCCCTTCCAACTCTTCACCAACTTCCACATGGACAATCTCCAAGGAAGGAGTGGGGTTTGCCTCACGAGATGGAGTGCGCCTTTGAGCCCGAGCTTCGGTTACCAGTGATGGATCCGGTGCTGGTGTCAGGGTCAGCTCTCTGATTATCACAGCCACCTCAATGGATTGTGTCTTCTCAGTAGGCTCCTGCACCAAAGTAGCCACCACAGTGGACAGAGGGCGCTCAACAGGACACGGCGAAGAGTGCTTGTCCTTTTTCTTATATTTGTCCTATTTGGACAAAGCAGACAAGTCATGGTCTCTGCTAGAACCTGAAGGTTTGGAGGAGCCATGGTCCCATGTTGAAGTGGAGAGCTTGGTGGAGCCACGGTCCTGATCTGATCCTGATGCCGTCGAGTGCTTATAGACCCAAACTGTGGCCTACTGGTCTGATGCTACTGACTGGTGCCGAGACAGGACGGGGTCCAATGCCGGTATTTGGCAGTTGGGCTAACCGATGGTGACTGACCCCGTTTCTGAGGAGTTGGAGGATGATCCAAACTTTGGATTCCCGAAGTGGAAGTTAATTCCAGGAACAGAGTCTTCTCATAGAGGAATGACTTTAGGTGAGAAGAACGATGCTTGCGGGCCTGAGGAGTGAGGGCCTAGCAATGGATACAAGCATCCACATTGTGTGCTTCACCAAGGCAGATGAGGCACTTGGAGTGGCCATCAGAACTTGGGAGCTTCACCTGATAAACAGAGCACCATTTGAAGGCCACAGACTTAGAGGCCATTTTTAACAATCAGAAAGGAGTAAGCAAAAGAAGAGTCAAACCAGTCCAAAGTCAAACCAAGCCAAGTCCGAAGCCAAATCCGAAGGGTGAGACAAAAATGGAAAGCCAAAAACAAGTCCAAAGGGTCAAAAAATCCAGAGATAAACAACAGAAGCCAAAGAGTAAGCCAAAGAGCTAAGTCGAAAAACAGTCCGAGTCAAACTATGATACAATATTGAAAGTGAAAGAAGCTCTAGCGAACGAAGGATTCCTTCGTGCTGTTTGCACAGCAGACGAAAAGGAACTGAAGGGAATTAGGCAAGAAGCAACCTGTCCAAACAAGATATGGTTTCACAAGAGGCCAAAAAGCATATATTCCTTTTACTGTGGTGAAGAATGCACAAAAACAGGAAATTGTTTTAAGAGAAATAAATTATTTACTAGAAATAGTAAATGTTAGAGTCAGTACTGAAGGAAACTTAGCATCCCGCCCTAAGTGGAAAGCTTGGGTATATCCCAATCATGATGGATTGACCCTCTGTGCCATCCCGAGAATGAGAAGTTGTACTTACCATGAAGGTTCATTCTGGGATGGCAGGAGGAATAATCTACACCCACCCAAAAGAGAGGGGAAATAAAATTTAAATTAAAAAAAAAAGTTAAGGATAGTAAGAATGATTCAGAGTTGTTCATGAGGACTGGGAAGGTTAGGTCAGGGCTATATAATTAAAACTGACAGAGGAGAGAAGGGGTCCTAATGGTGTTAACTGAAAAAGAATGTGAACTCCTGCCTAGTCGGGTTGGCATGTGGGGATTAACCCAATCATGGTGGATTGCTCCTCCTGCCATCCCAGAATGAACCTTCATGATAAGTACAATTTCTCATTTTTCTTTACAAATATATGACAAACATAGGCCAAGATTCTACATTACTTCAGTAAACATTCACCAGTGGAGTTTTGTTCCACAAACTTTACATTGAATACCAACATAGCAGAATTTATGTGAATCAGTGGTCAGCATGCATGTTTGGCAATTCATTGTGCAATTACAATGCACATTCACATGCTACTCTGTGTACTTTAATATACGAATGCATATGCGACAGTTCCAAAAGCACAATTCCATTTTATACCACTGTCAAATGGATATGACCCATTACATATTGTTCAAAAAATTACTGCATCTGTAGTGCAATTTACTCTTTTATGTGACACTATGGATTGCCAACCATAATGTGTCAAAAAGCCTCTGAGAGCATAATTAAAATGGAAGATGGGAAGTGAACTTCAGGCACACTTCTCTCTTAATCTCTTGGGAGAAACTAAAGGTGCTTCCAGTTGGAGAGTTCCTAGCACCACCAGTAAAAAGATACTATGCAGCTGTTCCAACTTTTCCTTCTTAATAGAAAAAGAAAAGATATAGAAGAGGATAGGTAAATGCTGGAGGATTACAAGTGAAAGACAATGTTGTCTGTTCTTCCTTCCAGTATTCCATGAATGAGACAGATTACACAATAGAAGCCCCATCTGGAAGTACTGTAGATGTTACACTGCAGATGCATATAACAGTCTTCTTATTTTTGTTTCGTTCTGGTTTTCTCTCTGGCCCTCTTTGGCCAGAGCAGATTTTCATGGATAATTTTCACATACAAGGGGGGAAGGGTAGTTGTTACATGCATCTTCCATATAAAATATAGGCTGGCATTTAGCTGCTTTGTTGCTGACAATAGAATTCTCTCTCATTCATTTTCGTTTGCTCTCCCCAGAGATGCCTATGGTTTTTCCAGAGGTCCAGGGAATTCTGATAGAGCCATATAAAATAATTTACCGATATGAGGCTTGATAATACTGTATAAGAGAATCTGAGATTTATTTAGTTTTCCTGATATAACCTCCAGATTGACATGAACAGGAAGGATTTAAACAATTCTTTGGGTGCAGTCCCCATTTTGTTCTGGTGATTCCAGAGTGGACCTTGAAGTATAGTTTGGGCAAATTGTAACATAAAAAATAAAAGTATAAATATATATTTTAAATTTATATTTTAATTTTTGTGTGATAGGAATTTTCTTTTAACCTTTGTAAGTCACCTTGAATCCCAGACAGGGGAAAAGGCAAGATAGTAATAATAGCAACAATAACAATTGTGACAACAACAGGGAGAGGCCTTTTTCTTTCCTTGGCCCTCCACTAGCATTGTTATGTTGCCCAACCACTTTGAGTTCAGCACTTTGGTTCACTAGAACTCCATTGTGACCTGTAATTAAATAGTCTTGCTTCTTAGCTGTTCATGGATCTGACATGTGTTTCTGTGTCTCCTCAGTCTCTTCTCTTTTTTCCCCCCAGGAAGGGCAGCAGCTGGCAGAGCAGAAGCCCCAGTATGGAGACATTATTTGCCAGAAGCTAGCAGAACTGCACCAACTTTGGGATAAGCTTCAGGCAACCACAGAGGAGAAGGCCCAGCACCTTTTTGATGCCAACCGCTCTGACCTTTATGCACAGAGCTATGCTGACCTTGGTGCATGGATCAGTGAGATGGAGCAGCAGCTGAAATCTGATGTCCAGGGTAAAGATCTTACCAGTGTCAACATCCTGCTAAAGAACCTGAAAGTAAGTAACAGTCCTGAAACTCTCATCATCACCCCAGTCAATAACACATGGACAAGAACTCTCAAGACACTATCAACTGCTGTTCTTTGTGAGGGATTGATCTGAAGTGGTCAAATCAGTAGTGGAAGTTTGCTATAGCATGCATAAAATTAGAGGAAACAGTGCTCCCCAGTTCCTTCTAACACTTCTTATCTGTCTTCATTGGTGAAAGGCATGAAGTCCTCTGGCATCTTAGGTATTTTCTAGATTCTGCCCCCCTTTTGTGTATGAATGATGCTCCTTTATTTCATGGGATTCAGATGCCTTTTCACCAAGCGCTTACATGTATGTTCTGTAAATGTAAATGTAGACACATATAGAAAGAGAATTATACATTTTATTTATTTATTTATTTAGGTATTTATACCCCACTCTTAAGCCACAAAGGCTCTCAGGGCAGCTTACAAATTGTTAAGCAATAGCACTTACACATTTACACTGCTTTTGTAGCGTGCTAGGCACTCTCTAAGTGGTTTCCAATGTGTGTTAGCTAATTGCCCCCAAAAGCCGGGTACTAATTTTACCAACCTACGAAAGGATGGAAGGCTGAGTGAGCTTTGGAGCCCTTGGGATCGAACTCGCAA
This sequence comes from Gambelia wislizenii, assembly GCA_030847615.1. Lineage (NCBI taxonomy): Eukaryota > Metazoa > Chordata > Lepidosauria > Squamata > Crotaphytidae > Gambelia > Gambelia wislizenii. The sequence continues at coordinate 336,798,266 of JAUMIR010000001.1, read as the reverse complement.
CGTTGTGGCTGCAGTACCACTGCGCCACCAGGGCTCCCTACATGAGTTGCAATATGGAATACATTTTGTTCACTTTGTAGAATACAGTTGCTCACATGTCTATTTCAGTGCAGTATTTTCCTCTTGGCACTAACCTGATGGACAATGCCTGTGAGATTAATAGTAGTAAGTAACAGAAGCCCCACCCTACAATGCTTGAGGCAATCTGTGAATATTTTGGAAAAGTTATACAACTACTAATTTATACTTTTCTCTAAGTAATCACATAATTATAGTGGGCCCTTGGCATCCGCTGGGGTTTGGTTTCAGGACCCCCTGTGGGTACCAAAATCTGTGGATGCTCAAGTCCCATTGTATACAGTGGCATAATAAAATGGTGTCCTTTGTATAAAATGGCAAAATCAAGGTTTGCTTCTTGGAATTTTTTTTTTGGGGGGGGGGGATATTTTCAAGCCATGGATGGTGGAATCCATGGATACCAAATCCATGGACACAGAGGACCGGCTGTACTGAAATCACTGTAAAGTCTTAGCATTGGTTATCCATATAACTTGCTTTCAAAGGACCATTGTGAACAGAATCTTATATTTATTTTGGGTCTTTCTTATGGATACCTGTCTCTACTTCAGTGTAGTGTACATACATAGATGTCCAATTTCCATACTCTTGCTTTCTGTATTGCTCTTAAGAGATCACTTTTTAATAAAGCATCTTATGAGAACCAGGCATTGTACCAGCAGAGATCCTCACAGTGAGACATCTCTTCCCTTGCAAAGGGAATAAGAGACCTGTTAAATGAAGAGGCTCATATAGGAAAAGCTGGATGAAATTGTGGTTGTCAGGATCATCCACAACAATATGAAAATATATGAGTACAGCAGACAGTTGCAACATAGACAGAAGTTAACAGATCTGAGTAGATCTTGCATTGGTAGGTAGTCAGATAACACTTATGATAGGTTAGGTAGAAATAGCGGATTTGTGTGATCTGTGAACCTTGAAAAGTACGTTTGGCAAAGAAAAGCTGAGAAAAATCTTTTGGGGTGGGTTTAAGAAAAACATGTTTTAATAGCATTGGAGATACAGTTATGAAACAGATGTGGGCTCTTTGCAAGAGATAAAAGGAGGTTTTTGCAGATACAATCCTCTGTCGGTAACACTTCCACTTCTTGAATCTAAATATTTGACTTAACTTGACTTTGACTTAACAGACTCCAACAATCCTTCTCCATCTTGTTTCTGACTCTCGTGTACATAACTTTGAGATTAGAACAGGGGACCCATAGATTTGTTGTATACTCATTTCACCCTGAACAAAAAGAACATTCATGAGTACTGTCCTCATCCATGTGACTAATAAGTTCCATTAGGTCTGTCCTGTCTCGAGGTGAAATGAAAGGCCAGTTCATTGATTCCTGGGAGTGGGGAAGAAGAGAGAGACTGGAGTCCTCATAAATATGTGACCAAACCCATTTTCTATGGGTCAAGAAAGGTTACAATTTTTTAAAAATGACATATGGTTGATGAGATTCTCTAATTTCAGCGACTAGATGAACAAGTAAGTGTGAGGAAGAAAGAAATGGAAGATTTGTTAAGTCAGGCACCTCCCACCAGAGGAGACCTGCATGAAATGGATGGCAAGCATGAAATAATTGAGAGGAGGTTCCAGGATCTTCTGGACCCACTGAGTAAGAAGAGGAAGGAACTGGAGACAGCTAAGGCTGGATACCAATTAGACCGGGATCTGGCAGATGAACTGGTGAGCTGTAAAATAATCTGAATATAGTATTAACAAGTGTTAGAATTCTTTCCTAGTAATGATATCTTATTACTCTAATTCAGAGGGTGGGGTGAGCTCTATTCCAACAAAACTTGTCCTCACTGCTAAACTGCTTCAGCCAATGTTTAAAAAATAACAACCCAGAACTATAAGAATTTCTGTTTTCATCTGCTTCTGTATACAGCCTGCTTGGCCCTTTCCTTGCATGCATATTAACCATTCTTCTGTATTCCAGCTTTGGGTGCAAGAACGTCTCCCACTTGCTCAGTCTACTGATCATGGCACAAATCTCCTGTCTGTACAGCTGCTCACAAAGAAAACCCAGGTAAGTCTGCCCATTATTTCTGTATTTTCCCCCATTTAACCCTTCTTCCCCTTCTTTTTTGTGGTAGTTGTGCAGAACTCAAAAGGTGACTGGACCTTCGTTATGCTCATAGAAATCCAAAGGCTCAGTGGGATCTGTAGGATGGTTGTTAGCAAACAGGGTGGCAGTTGTAGGAATATGTTGAGTTCTCAGCTGCAGGGGCCATTAAAGAAACAGCTTTACCTTGTTTACTTGGGGCTTGGTTACACGGTGGAAAAAAACCGTGAAGAATTCACCAAGATTCCTAATTGTTTACATGCATTGCGGCACAAAGTCGCCTCTTTCAGAAGGAGGGGGGCACAAAAACCCATTAGTAACTCAATAAAGGATTTTGGGACTTTTCCCGACTTTTTTGAAAAGTAGCGCATTTTCGATAGTCTGAACAAGCATTACACTATGTGCTGTGTGAATTACCAGCAATCTTTCGGATACATTCACAGCAGAGCTTTGCCATGATTGGTTGAACTCACCAGGAAGGGGGTTGGACAAGGAGGGGATGGAGGAAAGATCCATGTTGTTTCCAGCCTTGTGTGTGTGTGTGTGTTTCCTTCTCTCCCTCCCGCCTTGCTACTTTCAGTCTGTGTGTGTGTGAATGATCTAGTCTCCCCTCCTGCGATCGCGTCCCTTCTCTTCTCCTTGTGCTTAGCCATGAAAAAGACTGCAGTTGTAGCCTTGTGTGTGTGTGTGTCTTTCTTTCTCTCCCTCCCACTTTGCTACTTTCCGTCTGTGTGTGTGTGAATGATTCATCTCCTCTTCTGCGATTGCGTCTCTTCCCTTCTCCCTGTCTTGTGCTTAGCCACGAAAAATACTGGATTTTTAGCCTTGTGTGTGTGTGTCTTTCCTTCTCTCCCTCCCTCCATGCTATCTTGTGCCCAGCTGCTACGATCTGAAGAATTAAGCAAGCCTTTTCCAGTCTCCCTTGTGTGTGTGTGTGAGAATGTTCATCTCAGGCATTCCTGTGGTAATCAGAGGATGTGCTTGGGAGGCCACGCCCTGTCTCAATCTGTGTGTGAATATCAAAGTGAAACACAGCTGAAAACAAAACCGATAGATCAATTAAGCCATATATCATCTGAACGATGCACTACAGCTGCAAAACAGCGATAAAGCGCAAATTACCGCAATAAAAACTGTCGTGTAACTGAAGCCTTGGTTTATTCCAGACAGAGAGCTTCTCTCAACCTGTGTGTTACAAACATCTGTAATCAAAGTCCACTCCATGCCATCTGTCAAAGAAAGGCTTTTGTGCCTCCTGAGCTCATTAGGTCATTGTAAAGCAGCTGATTGCTAAAGCTATAATGAAAACAACCTGAAAGAGGGAGAATCTCGCTGTGTTGTTTGAAGTCTTTATCAATAGGATCCTGAATACATCTCAATAGTGACAACTCCATTCAAATGTTAACGTAGGAGATTTTCAGACTACGCTGTTATAGTGTTACTATTCCACTTTAACTGCTCTGGCTTCCTCCTGTGGAATTCTGGGGTTTGTAGTTTAGTGAGGCCTAATATCTCTCTGGCTGAGAGTTGTAAATGCCCCTCCCCAAACTGCAAATCCCAGGATTCAACAGGAGGCAGCCATAGCAAATAAAGTGGAATAGTAACACTACAACAGTGTTGTCTGAAAATCTTGGTAATCTCTTTAAAACTGCCCCTCTGTTTTTTGCTAGACATTACAGAAAGAAATTTCTGGTCATGCCCCACGCATTGAGGAAGTTCTTCTCAGGGGGGAAGGCATGCTGGCTGGAGCAGATGGGGATGAGGACTTCAGGGACACTGAAGAACGCCTCAAGCAGCTGCGGGATTCCTGGAACACTTTACAAGAGGAAACAATGAAGAGGTTGCACCGCCTGGAAGAAGCAAGTGAGGCTCAGCGATATTATTTGGATGCTGGGGAAGCAGAAGCCTGGATAAGTGAGCAGGAGCTATATATGGTGACAGATGAAAAGCCGAAGGTAAGGGCACTTGACTTGTTAATAAAGTAGCATCACATTTGATATAGCAGAAGGGATGTTCTCAAAGGAAACTTGCCTGATGGGAGAATGGGTGTCAGACCAGTGGTGGCTAAGAAGCAGACCCTGGTTGTGCTCCAGAATGGCTAATGTCAATAGGCCTTAGGTCATTGTCTGGATGACTGTCTGAGCAATCCACACTCATGAATTTATCCCCTTGTGTTAGTATCTCAAGGCAGGAGTCCAAAGTTCTAATTCAGTTGAAAACATTAATTCCAGTCTCCCCCACACTTAATTTTTACATTTCCTACCCTGCCAGCTAGTCAAGGTTTCATATCTCTCATTATCTAAATTTCTTTTAAATTGGAAATATTAAATTAAGATATTTAAGAATGGCATCATTAACAGATGTCTTAAAGAAAAGGAAAGCTCTTGATTTAGAAATAGAAAAAGGAGGCGCGCATTCGCCCTGTGCATAAAGAGGAGGCAAACCAATGAGAAGCCAGCCTCTAAAGCTACTCTGTTAACTGTATTGTATAAAGTTTCAGAGGGAGAAAAAGGGAAAAATGTAATGGATCAGTTGGCCACTGCCCACTGAATCTCTGATCAAGATTCAGAGTCAATGTTTTAAAGATTTTTATCTCATCGAGCAACAGTGACTCAGAGGGAATAAGAAAGGAAGTCAACATTAACTCTATAGAGCTTACTTCTGAGCTTTATAGAGTTAATGCATTTAGCAAGAGTTCAGGGTTTATTAATATCCACATTACAGCTAGTTCCCTGAGCAAGGTTCCATGCAAGAAGATTGCAGTACTGCTAAGATTTCATCAACTTGCAATTTTCAAGTAGTGTCATTATTTCGTAATGCTGCCAAATTCAATGAAAAAAGATTTATGTTGGTGGGTAGAAAACCAAAACTTAGACAAGGAAACTCCCTTTTATCCTCAAAGGAAAGTGGTTATAACAATGGATGCAAGCCTGTCAGGATGGGGAACTTGGTGGAATAGGGGAATTCAGCGATGCAAAAGCAAAGTGTAGGTCTCCTAGAGTTCATTGCAGTGAGACTACCTTTATTAGGATTTTCAAACATCATAAGGAATCAAAATGTACAAGTGAACACAGACAACATGACAATTAATTATAGCTTTACAATCAGGGAAGATCACACTCCCCTTTACTAATCAGGGAAGTGACCAAGCTGTTGAGATGGGCAGGAAAAAAAAAACAGTTATATTGATTTCAGCAGTTTATCTGAAAGTCAGGTTACTTAAGCGGGTACCAGATATGGCAAGGGAAATGGTCTTTGAACTAAGAAGTTTCAAAACATTAAACATTTCTTTAGGACCATTCCAGGTGGACTTATTTGCATCTGGCACAAATTCAAAACCAAAAAGGTTTTTTTAGTAGATGGCAGTATAGATGCATAACTGCAAGATGCTTTAGGATCGTGATGGCGAACCTATGACACGTGTGTCAGCACTGACATGCATAGCCATTTGTGCTGACATGCGGCTGTAGGCCTCCTCCCCCCCGCCACCGTCCGCAACCTCACCACCCTCCCTAAAGTGGCGATCTGGGCTTCAAAGCCTCACTTTAGGGAGGGGGGAGGAAAGTGGCAGGCAGGGCTACAAAGCCCCGATCACCACTTTAGGGAGGGTGGGAGGGGGGAGGAAAGTGGCGGGTGGGGCTACGACACCCCGATCGCCACTTTAGGGAGGCAGGGGATGGAGCCTCTCCCCCACCTGGCCACCACCACCACTGAGGCCTGCTGTGCTTCCCCGGAGCCACCTCGGAAAGGCCAGGTAAGGTGGCTGGTGGGCATGAATGCCAGGGAAGGCGGTGGGCGAGCGGAAGGGTGGCTGCCCGGCCTCTCCCCGGCCTTCCCGAGGTGGCTCCGAGGCTTCAACGCCTCAGAGCCGCCTCAGAGAGGCCAGGGAGGATGGCGGGAGAGTGGGAGGGTGGCTGTCCGGCCTCTTCCCGGCCTTCCCAAGGGGGCTCTGAGGCTTTGAAGCCACGGAGCTGCCTCGAGGAGGCCAGGGAAGGCGGCAGGCAAACGGGAGGGTGGCCGCCCGGCCTCTCCCTGGCCTTCCCGAGGTGGCTCCAAAGCCTCGGAGTTCCCTTGGAAAGGCCGGGGAAGATGGCGGGAGAGTGGCCGCCCGGCCTTCCCGAGGGGGCTCCATGACTTTGAAGCCGCAGGGCCGCCTCGGGGAGGCCGGGGAAGGCGGTGGATGGGAGGGAGGGACTCTGCCCAGCCTCTCCCTGGCCTTCCCGAGAGGGCTCCGTGGCTTTGAAGACTCGGAGCCAACCCGGAAAGGCTGGGGAAGGTGGCGGGTGGGACGGAGGGACTCTGCCCAGCCTCTCCCCAGCCTTACCGAGGGGGCTCCGAGGCTTCAAAGCCTCGGAGGCACCTCAGAAAGGCCGGGGGAGGTGGCAGGCAGGTGGGCCTTTTGTTTGAGCCCAGGGCACCGTGCACAGCTTCTCCAATGGAGCCCTCCTAAATAGCTTTGCACAGGGGAGCTGCCAAAAGAGGAAGGGAGGAAGAATGCGTGTATGCGTGTGTGTGTGTGCGCATGGCATTGTGGGGAGGTGGAGTAAGTGCTGTGAAAGGAAGAAGCCAAGGGTCTGGGAGCTGAGGAGCTGCCCGCGTAATCGCTCCTAGGCTAGCTGGCAACACATGCTCTGCTCCATGGCTAACTCAGGCTGCCTCCTCGTCTCCAACTCCACTTTGTTCTCACACTCACTACCATGCCCCCCAGCCTTCCTCTACCTCCAGCATGTAAGTTCACTTCTTTCATATCTTTCCCTGCTTCACTTGTGGGTGAGGTATCCCCCCCAAAATAAACCCATGGGTCAGAGGGAGGCTGGGGAAGGTGGGGGGAAAGTAGCGACAGGGCCTCTGAAGGCCCCATCGCCACTTTCGGTAGGCCAGGGGAGGTGGGGGGAAGAGTAGCGACAGGGCCTCCAAAGGCCCATCGCCACTTTCGGGAGGCCGGGGAGCCTGTTATTATTTGCAGATTTTTCACGTTCGCGGGGATCTTCAGAACCTAACCCCCACGAATGTGAAGGGACGACTGTACATTTTGATTACTCAGTTGTCACATGAGTTGTGAGAACTCATTAATTATTAATAAACAATTAATAATATTGTTGATCAAACAATAAATATCACGAAATAATGTTTATTCCTCAAAGTGACACACCACCCGAGTTATGCTCAGTTTTTTGGTGATGTTTGACACACCAAGCGCAAAAGGTTGCCCATCACTGCTTTAGGAGTTCCTTGGCCAAATTCTTTATGCATTTTTACCCCTACCAGTACTACAGAGGGTTCTAACGAAAATACGCATGAAACAGCTGAGGTAGTGTTGATTGCACCTCACTGGCCTCTTCAGTTATGGTTTCCACTTCTGATTCATGTCAATCAGACCTTCTCTGCATTTACCAGAGAGGGGAGTTATGTTATTTCAGGGTCCCGTACTTCATCCAGATCGAAAATAGCTGAAATTGACCACATGGGTATTGAGCAGCAACATTTGAAAGAACAGAGATGTTGAAACTCAATAATGGAAACATTTTTAGCAACAAGAAGGCAATCCACTCAAATATATGAGATAACTTGGAAGTCATTCAAGAAATGGTGTAATAAAAATATGCTATCCATAGAACAGGTACAAATAGGATAATTATTGGCATACCTTCAAGGTGGAATAGATAAAGGTTTAAGACCTAGTGTTCTAAAATGGCAAGTAGCAGCATTATCAACAATTTCAACACCTGGGGGGATGGCCTGTTTTGAGCCATCCTCATATAAAGACATTTTTAAAGGGCACAACTCTGAAAACTTCTCCTATGGTACACAAATTCCCATTATGGGATTTAAATCTGGTGCTGAATGTACTAACAAATTATCCCTTTGAGCTACTTAGAGAGACTTCTCTTAGAATTTTGTCTTTGAAGGTGGCATGTCTGGTGGTGATTACATTTGCCAGATGAGTGTCGGAGTTAGCCAGTTGATCAGCGAATTCTAATCTGTGTAGATTTGAGGAGTACATTACATTGTTACATTAACATTGGATCCAGTATTTATTACAAAAAGTTTGTCCACAAATGGATGTGATAAGACAATTCATTTATCAACATTTTGTCCAAATCCATCGCATCAAAAGGAGAAAAAGTGGCACATTTTGAACATAAAAAGAACTCTAAAAGTACATGTTTAAAGGACAAGACCGCCGCTAGCACCGACCTCAGGCCAGCCCAGCAGACCCAGAAGGTGTAAGATTGACATCATCGGCAAGAAAATCTACTCAGCGGCCGGCCTGAGCTTTGCATTGTGAACTACGCAGCCTGCATGGGGGCCTATCAGCAGGTCCTCTGGGAATGATTAGGACCCTTGATCCAAGACCTCCCTGAGGAGTGCCGTCGCCGCATGGCCGAGGCCATCCAGCATGAAGCCCAGTCTCTAGCAGGCCAGCAGATGAACTCGGCCCGGTATGTAGCCAACTGTGCTGCAAAAACTATCGCTGGATCTGTAGCACTTTGTTGGTATGCATGATTGCACTCGTCGAGACTCACCCCCCCAAGCCACCTCCACCATTGAGGAAATGGCCTTCGACCACTCGGGCCTCTTCAACTCCGCTATGGATGAGAAGCTCAAGTTCACCCAGAAAATGCGGTCGATGGCCAGAAAGTACAGTATGCCTCCCTCCACTGCCCACCGCTCCAAGGGGCGCCCCTCCTGGCAACAGTACTATCCTTCTTCTGCCCGAAGAGGCTATGGCCAACAGGTCTCGAGACAGTCTCTGTACCAGCAGCAACCCCTGCCCACCCCCTCGGTGAGGAGCCAGTCTTCCACCTCTCGCTTCCGCCCATCCACGAAGCAGAGGTCTAAGGACCAGTGAAAAAGAAGGTTCTGAGTCATGGCTTTTCTGAATTCCTGTTTCCCTTTCTAGACTCCACTCTTCGGTTATCGCCTGTCTCTGTTCCTGGCCAACTGGTTGGTAATAACATCAGACCTTTGGGTGCTTCGCATCGTCCAGGACGGGTACTGGATAGAGTTCAACAAATTTCCACCGACAGGCCACATCCAGACAACACCGCCATCCCCTCCCCTCCTCGAGGAAGTGCGAACACTGCTCCAGAAGGGTGCCATCGAGCGCGTACCTCCATCCCATTGACACCTCTGCTTCTCCAGGTACTTCCTAGTAACCAAACGGGGAGGCGGACTTCGACCAATCCTGGACCTCCAAGGAGTGAACCTCTTTATAACTCCGAAGAAGTTCAGGATGGTGACTCTGGGGACTCTTATGCCTCTTCTTCAACGGGGCGACTGGTTTGCGTCCATCGATCTCAAGGATGCAAACTTCCACATCGGCATCTACCCCGACCACAGGCGGTTTCTAGCCTTCCAGGTCGGGAACGAGCCCTTCCAGTTCCGCGTGCTTCCTTTCGGCCTTTCTACGGCTCCGAGAGTATTCACCAAGTACATAGCACCAGCCAGTACATAGCCATCCTACGGCAGCAGGGTATCGTCGTCTTCCCCTACATTGACGACTGGTTGATAGCGGCCCAGACTCGACACCAACTGATCCTCGATGTCGAGTTCACGATGTACTTGTTAGCCTCACTTGGACTGATCATCAACACCAAGAAGTCCCATCTCCAGCCCACTCGCTCTCTGAAGTTTATGGGGGTGTGCCTAGACTCGACATCAGCAACCGCTTGTTTGCCTACAGACCGCTTTGCCTCTCTCTGCACTGCCGTCCATCATTGCCGATGATCCCGGAGGGTGTCTGCACTGTTGGTACAGACTCTCCTCGGCCATATGTCCACCACAACCTCTGTCACCCAGTTCGCTCAACTTCGGATACGACCCCTCCAGTTGTAGTTTCTAGGTGCCTTCGACCCACTCCAGGACCCTCCCGGGACCCTCCTCATGATGCCTCGAGCGATCTATCACTCCCTCGAATGGTGGCTGGACTCGGTGATGGTACTGTTGGGCATGCCATTCAAGCCCCCCCAACCACATGTCTCCCTCACAACGGACACCTCAATGTTTGGTTGGGGGGGCCACCTCGACGACTATTTTGTATAGGGGACGTGGTCCACCGAGGAGAGGACACTCCACATCAACATACTGGAGCTCATGGCAGTCAAGAAAGCCCTCAGAGACTTCGAGGTTCCAGTGACGGGTCGCATGGTCCTGGTAGTGACAGACAACACCACGGGAATGTACTACCTCAACAAACAAGGGGGTACCTGATCTCCGTCTCTTCTCTCCCTCACCATGGAGATCTGGATCTCCTCCATTCAGGGCTACCTGTCAGTGATCTCCGTGGAGCTCCAGGCCCGGGGCAAGCCCTTGCCCTTCAAGGACCCAATAGTCAAGAAATTCCTCAAGGGATACACCAACCTGCACCCTCCAGTGGCCGAGCCCACTCCAGCTTGAAGCCTTGAACTGATATTGTCACAGCTCACGAAGAAACCTTTTGAACCCATGGCCACCACCGACTTGAGACTCTTGTCTTGGAAAACTGCGTTCCTGGTAGCCATCACATCAGCACACTGGCTGGCGAGCTCTGCGCCTTCCGGTCCGATGTACCTTATCTTGTATTCCACAAACATAAAGTAGTGCTGAAACCTGACCTTTCCTTTCTTTCATTTGAATCAGTCCATTGTACTACCTGCATTGATGCAGGACCCCAAGGATGATTTTGAAAGAGCCTTGCACACCTTGGATGCCAGGAGAGCGCTAGCCTTCTATGTGCAATGAACAGCTCAGCACCAGAAATCTCCAAGACTTTTCGTCTCTTATGCTGAGGCCAGACTGGGATCCCCCATCTCTCCACGGAGACTATCCAAGTGGGTCGTTTCCTCTATTTCCCTATGCTACGAACTTGCCCGGAAGCCCCTGCCTTCTCAGGTTCGAGGACACTCCACGATGTCTGTGTCCACCTCAGCTGCCTTCCTCTCAGAGATACTCTTGGAGGATGTGTGTAAAGCAGCCACCTGGTCCACACCGTTGACTTTCATTTCTCACTATAGACTGGACACTCGGTCCTGTGACAAGGCAGCCTTTGGGAGGACAATGCTGCTCTCCACCATTCACTGATTGACTCTTGGTTCATGTTTTATGGTATGAATACTTGATGTTTACGTGCAACTTTTCAAGAAATGTGCCTGTGCAGTAACTCCTTAAGAAATGTGCCTATGCAGCCTCATGTTCCTAGGGCTTATGTTAACTAATTATATTCATTGGGATAGAGGACTTGTCTTATTGGCTTGACTGTCCTTGTCAAATCTCTTAGCATGACACCCTTCTCCTGTAGGTAAAGCTTGCTAATCTACCCACTGTGTGGATTCACAGAGACCATGAAGAAGATGGACAGGTTGCCTACCTGTAACCATAGATCTTCAAGTGGTCTTCTGTGAATTCACACAGACCCGCCCATCCTCCCCTCTGTGTCCTGCTATGGCATATATGCTCAATGCTCCTGATGCTGCTTATTGCAGCGTCCTTTATGGAACTGAGGGGATTTAGGCAGAAGCGCCTATATAGAGACCATTAGGAATGGGCGGAGTTACCTCCAAAATGTTGCAAAGTCAGTTCTGCCTAGCGATTCTAGATGGTTCCGAATGCTCTGCACAGGCACAGGAGTAACCCACTGTGTGAATTCACAGAAGACCACTCGAAGATCTATGGTTACAGGTAGGCAACCTGTCCTTACATGCACCCATAAGAAATGAGCTTGGGTATGTCCCATGAGTGTGGATTGCTCAGACAGTCATTCGAGAATGAGAGGTTGCTACTACTGATGAATGATCATTCTTGGATGACTTCTCTCAACCCAGATGTTAATAGTAAGAATTATATATATATATATATATATATATATACAGTTGCCCCTCCACATTCGCGGTTTTGATTATTCGCAGAAGGCTGCTCCCCCCCCCCGCTGCTCAACACACCCTCCCTTCCCAAGGCAGCAAAGGGCTTAAACCATCGCTGCTTTCAGAAGGAGGGGTGGGGAGCAGCTGGCGCGCTGCCTCTGTGCCCCACTCCCTTCCCAAGGCAGTGAAGGGCTTCTGAAGAAGCCCTTTGGTGCTTTGGGAAGGAGGGGTGGGAAGCAGCTGGGGCGCTGGTTCTGCACCCCACTCCCTTCCCGAGGCCACGAAGGGCTTCTGAAGAAGCCCTTCGGGGCCTTGGGAAGGAGGGGTGGGAAGCAGCTGGCGCGCTGCCTCTGCCCCCCACTCCCTTCCCAAGGCAGCGAAGGGCTTCTGAAGAAGCCCTTCGGTGCCTTGGGAAGGAGGGGTGGGAAGCAGCTGGCGCGCTGCCTCTGCGCCCCACTCCCTTCCCAAGGCAGCTTCTGAGGAAGCCCTTCGGGGCCTTGGGAAGGAGGGGAGGGGAGCAGCTGGGGCACTGGTTCTGCGCCCCACTCCCTTCCCAAGGCAGCGAAGGGCTTCTTGGGAAGGGGGGGTGGGAAGCAGCTGGGACGCTGCCTATGCGCCCCACTCCCTTCCCAAGGCAGCGAAGGGCTTCTGAAGAAGCCCTTCGCTGCCTTGGGAAGGAGGGGTGGGGAGCAGCTAGTGCGCTGCCTCTTGGGAAAGGGGGGTGGGAAGAAGCTGGCCCGCAGGCTCGTATCTTATTCGCGTTTTTTTCACATTCGCGGGTGTTGTCTGCCCCTAAACCCCGCAAATGTGAAGGGATGACTGTATATATATGCTGTATTAGGTATCTTTCTGAGTCAACCATAGTTGCAAGGCTTTGTAACTAAACTAGTGTGAAGGAGACAAATGTTTTTAACTGAATTAGAACTTTGAACTCCTGCCTCAAGATGCTGGCACAAGAGGATAAATCCATGAGTGAGGATTACTCATGCAGTCATCCAGGAATTATCATTCACGATGAGTACCAACCTCTCATTCCCTTTCAACTGCTCTGGCCTACAAGTTGTAGGGATTGTTGTTTACTGCATTTTGCAAGAACAAAAACTGTGAAACAGAGAACTTCATTCCTTACCCTTTTCATTTATCCTCATCTTATGCATGCCAAAAGGTGCTTGAGTGGAATTCAGTATGATTTTGGGTGTGCATACATACACATGTGCATATGTAGCATGATAGTTTATAAGAAGTTGCTCTGAAGTAATAGGCAGTGGCAAGAAAAGCTAAAACAGGGATTGTGTGTGTGATCCTTTCACACACTGTGTAATACTGTATGCCAGTATTAAATGTTTAGGTACCTAGGTAGAGGGAAGCAATCATTGTTCATCAAAAGAGGATAGCAAAAAGGAGGACAAAGTGCAGTAAAATGAAAGTGACTATTTCCACTTTGGCTGCTCTATCCAGCACGTTCCTTGACTGTGAGAGAAACAGTTATGAGAACAACCTGAGGAGTTCCATTCCAAGACACCCTTAATTGGGGAGAAAGACTGGAATTTATCAATGTAGAATTTAGAACATGAACCCATTCAAATCCCCTGTGTATTTATTCGGAAACTAGTTTACTGAATTAAATAGAACTTTTTCCAGATAGGTGTGCCTTCATTCTCCTTTGACCTCTATATTATCCTGTCCTGGTGCTGGCTCCACTCTGAAGTGTCCCATCAATGACTAAATGGGTTTTGTTGTCCCAGGATGAAGAGAATGGTATTGTGATGTTGAAGCGACATCTTCGCCAGCAGCGATCCATAGAAGACTATGGGAAATGCATCAAACAGCTGGCTGGTAGGGCTCAGAAACTGCTGTCTGCTGGCCACTCAGAAGGGTATGTTTGATCAGTATACCTCAAGCTGTAAATGATGTGGAAGATAATAGCCAGGAGATTTCAGAAGTTCATGGTGTTGACTGACCCAAGACCAGAAGGTCCTTTCACACCACACAATTATAGCACTGTGATTGTACTATAACAGTCATGGTTACATCCTGTGAAATCATGCAGTTTGTAGATTGAGGAGGTACTGGAGCTCTCTGGCTGATAATTCTAAATGCCCCTCCGTAAACTGCAAATTCCAGGATATTGTCGGATGTTGCCATGGCAGTTAAAGTGGAATCATAGTTCAAAAGGGCTCCAAGCCAAGCTAAGCTGACTAGAAAACCAATTCATTCCGTATCTATTGGATTGGGAGGTGATATATCAAAAACATTCTCTTACTTTTTTCAGGGAGGACATCATCCGGTTGCAGGGGCAGGTAGACAAACAGTACGCAGGCTTGAAGGACCTGGCTGAGGAACGCAGACTTAAGCTGGAGCACATGTGCCATTTGTTCAAACTGAAACGAGAAGTTGATGATCTGGAGCAGTGGATTGCAGAGAGAGATGTAGTGGCATCATCCCCAGAGATGGGGCAAGATCTCGACCATGTCACTGTGAGCAGGCACTGTGGGAATGAATATGTATTGGCCAATATATCAAGGCCATACTTCTTAGTTTCCATCTGATTTTGAGATGAGACTTCAATTTAGGGGCATATAGTACAATGGGTATGAGGACCTGAGGTGGGTGAGTTGAGTTACTTGCCTACACGGAATCCAATAGTGACTTGGGAGGAAATTGTTATAAGGTGACAGGATGCATTAAAATAACAACTTGGTAGAAGGAAACCTTCATGTTACTGCATGGAAGAGAAGGTTAAGGAGTTTCCAGAAGTGTAGCCATGTTTGTCGACTGTAGAAAAACAAAGAGTCTTCTGTTACCTTAAATTCTAACATATTTATTATAGCCTAAGATTTTGTGGACCAGATTCATCTGATATAGTAAACTGTAGTCCACAAAAGTTTATGCAAAATAAGTTATTTAGTCCTTATGATATCATAAGACTGTACTTTCTGTTATAAACAGGAATTCCCACTGTAAATGCTGAGAGCACAAAATTGTATGTAATATGTATTACATAGCATTGATCTTCAGCTGGTGGACTCACAAGTGGATCACACCTATATGCCACCATTATTTGTGTTCAATTCATTTTAAAGAGAAGATATTAAACATAGAGCAAGTAAGAGTGATTTAAGTAGTATAGACTTCCATTATCTTGAATAGTTTTGTAGAAGAAACATTGGTAAGTCTGGATTTTTCACACATGGCACACTACATCAACAAAAACATTATTTTCTGTACAGTTAAAAAGCATAGGAGCCTTGCCTTCCTTTACATTTCAGAGAGAGAAGGATAATAGGTATAGGCAGTGTTTTAAAAAGTGGGTCTTATTTTGCAGTTTGGAAATAAGGGTGGGTCCTGGGTTAGGTACAGTTGAAGATGGTTGTTCTTTTGTGAATATAGTATATGACATAACACCTGGCAGGAATTAAACATCCATTGTTGAATGGTATGCTCATATTCACTATGGTTTTATTTCTTGACCAGCTGCTGCGGGAGAAATTCCGTGACTTTGCTCGGGAAACAGGAAGCATCGGGCAGGAGCGGGTGGACAGTGTCAATCTCATAATTGAGCAGCTGATTGACGTTGGCCACCCGGAGGCTGCCACGATTGCGGAGTGGAAAGACAGTCTGAATGAGAGCTGGGCTGACCTGTTAGAGCTGATTGATACCAGAATGCAGTTGCTGGCTGCCTCCTATGACTTGCACAAGTTCTTCTACGATGGTGGTGAAATCCTGGTTCTTATTGAGGAGAAGCACATGGAGTTGCCTGAGGAGTTAGGCCGAGATGTCAGCACAGCTGAGTCTTTCCACAGGATGCACACAGCTTTTGAGCGCGATATCCACTTGTTGGGAGTGCAGGTAATTACTTCCTATTGAAAGGCACAGAGGAACATACGATAGAGCAAGTTCAGACATGTGACTTGCATAGGCAATAAGAAATGTGCATGAGAGAGCACTCAAAGCATCTTTCACCTTTATGGGAAGAGGGGGTTGGTTTATGTTGTCATTGTATGAGATTTCAGATGAAGGAGAATTGAGCAAAGGGGAATTAGTCAGGGCAGTGCTTTGCAGGGCTGACAGGTTTGCTTGCAAGATTTTTGAACAGGTGAAGTGGGCTTTTGCCAAATATCTGCAGGATTCAGGCTTTTCACCTTAATATGTATGCCTAATTATTGTGGTACAGAACCCAAGCCAGAGTCTCAACCTTTTCTGACATTGGATACTGATGTTCCCATTTTAAAATTAAACTGCCAACATTATCCAGATACCTCAATATAAGTTCATTTGAGGCCCATGTTTCCCAGGCCTTGATATAAAGTTCTCTCTTCTCTGGATTGCTGTGGCAGGTCCAGCATTTCCAGGAAGTAGCAGCACGCCTGCAAGCAGCCTATGCAGGGGAGCAGGCTGTCACTATCCAACAGCAAGAGCGGAAGGTGGTGACGGCCTGGAAGGCCCTGCTTCATGCTTGTGAGGGACGGCGGGCTCAGCTTGTTGATACAGCAGAGAAGTTCCGTTTTTTCAGCATGGTCCGCGACCTCATATCTTGGATGGAGAGTGTGATCCGGCAGATTGAAACCCAGGAAAAACCAAGGTAACAAGATGGAATTGAACTGGCCTTTATTATCTTGTTTGTTTGTCCTGCAAAGACCCCAGAAAAACCCTCTGTAGTTCTTGGCATGCCAGGAGGACCCCCAAGAATTTGTTGTTGTTAAATGCTGTCAAGTCAACTTCGACTTATTCCAACCCCAAAAATGAGAGGCCTCCAAGTCACTCTGACATCAACAGCCCTGCTTAGGTCTTGTAGACTCAAGGCTGTGGCTTCCTCAATTGAGTCTATCCATCTAGAATACAGTCTTAACTCTTTTCCTACTGCCTTCTGCCTTATCAGGCATTATTATCTTTTCTAGTGAGTCATGTCTTCTCACAATATAGCCAAAGTATGACTATCTCAGTTTAGTCACCTTGGCTTTTAGGGAAAGTTCAGGCTTGATTTGCTCTAGGACCCATTTATTCACCAAGAATTACTTTGATTCTTATATTTTCAAGACCTCTATGAAGTGTGACTTCCTAGAAAGCAGTTTGGCTAGAAGCCAGTTGCATGTAATTTTCACTGGTTCAGTCAGGCAAGCTGTTACCTGTATTTGAGAACAATGTTGGAAAGTTTTGTTTTTTTTACATAAAACATAATATGAGAAGTAATCCTGAATTTTCCAGCACTGAATTCTGCTTCCGTGAGAACTGCTTTATGTTAGAAATGTTCTTCTGTATATTTATCAATTATGTTCCCATTTAAGGGATGTTTCATCTGTGGAGCTACTGATGAAATACCACCAGAGTATAAAGTCTGAGATAGACACCAGGGATAAAAGCTTCACCACCTGCATTGATCTTGGCAAAGCACTGTTGCAGCGCAAACACCATGCCGTGGCTGAGGTAAGGGTTTCCCAATGCAGTGTTTGCAGTAAAATAATGCATGCAAGAGATTGTACTATACATGCTAATATGCAGTCCTAATCAAGGTTCCCAGAAATGCAAACAAGTAGACATGGCTGGCTGAAACCAAGGTGCTTCCTCCCTCAACCCTGAACCTAGTTGTAGTTTTGTGCCTGTGCAGCTCCTCTCTCACAGTGATGATTGAGCAGCTTGTCAGTTCAGAATTTAATTGACCAGACAGGATGTATTCTCAGCCATACGTGGGATTTTGCCTGCCTGTGCTGCAATTTTCACAGATGTAAGCATTAGCACATGGCATAGGTGGATAAATGCCAGGGCCCAACATAGAGCCCCTAAATGCTGATGCCAGCCAACATCATTATCTTCATCATCATCACCATTATCATCATCAGCTAATTCCAAGATGTTTGAAGGAGCCCTGGATGCTAGTGTTTCAATTCCACCAGTGACTCTGATGTAGCAGTGCTGGGCCAGAAAACCTGGAGTAGCATATGTGGCAGTGCCTCTCCATTGCTGGCTACCACAATTTCTGCCAATTTCTGTCCATGGTAGTGCAGTTAGCAGATGATGAAAACTAATGCTTGTGCTACTTTGGGTGAGCCACAGCCACAGAAGCAGCTTCTTTAGATGCAGGTCTATCCCACTCATGAAGTGCAAAGCCTGATTTAAAGGACCTATGAAACGACACAGGGCAGGGTACTGAATCTTGTCCCTACCTGTTGCTTGGCCCCTGCACTCTGTACCTTCAGGTGCTTTCCTTCCAGAGTGGGATTGAACATGGCTAGGAGAAAAGTGCTTGGCAATAGGGCCTGCTGGAAGGAGGAAAGTCATTGGCAGGTCGGAGGGTTCCGTGCTCCCATTTCTTTGCCTCTTTGGCCCTTTAAATTGCGTTCATCACCTTACACATGAAGGGAGAAAACTCATGTTTTAAGATAGAGATGCTGCTCACTGTCTTTTTTGCTGGGCTTTTTTGCTCATGCATGATAAGTGTAATTGTTCAGGAAAGAATCTCACATTACACCTCCTCTCTGTGAGGATTTAATAAGTACTTGATGATATTTCATTGTTATTAGACACATTTCAATATAGAATAAAATCCTGTAGGCTTAAATGTGTTAGTTTATGGACATTGTAGTGTTTTAGTTACCTTGGATTTTCTTTCTCCACAGTGAAAGTGGAATTCCATATATGTATTATAAATAACATACTGTTGGAAAATTAGCATGTTGACCAAACAGCTATGAAAGTAGTGGCAAAAAAATATATCCTTGCTCTCTGTTCTCCTTTTAGATAAAAGAGAAGCTGGTGCACCTGATAGAAAAGAGGAGAGAGATGTTGGAGAAGTGGGACAGGCGTTGGGACTGGCTTCGCTTGTGTGAGTATTAAACAAAGTGTTTGCCAGTTGTGGTAATCTGATTGGGGCTTTTCTATGTGTGGCTGGCGATCCAGGAACTTAGCAATTCCAGCAGACAAAATGGAATTTCTAGGAATATCCATCCTGAGCCTTTCTTCTGCGTGATGTTTAGATAGTGTATCTACCCTCAGTTTGAAACAGTGGTGGTTTCCTTCTGAATTAATTTTGGCAGTAATTTTTTACAATTTGGTATTGTTGGTGTAGAGTTCTCTTGGATGTTGGAAATTGTTCTTCGGATTTACCACAAGATTAATGCTGGTTATATCCAGGCAGTTGTAATTAGGCAGTCCTAAATACGACACTAAAATAAGTCATTTGGAGTTGCATTTGGTACTTGGGAGAAAAAGGTTTTAATGGGTGGGGAAAATATTTTTTTATTGATTCTATGGCCTATAAGGTGAGAGAGGGTTATTCCTTTCTTTCCTGGCATTGCTCTAACAAAAATTCACCCACCCAAACTGCTATTAGCCCTGGGGGCCATTTACACAGTAAAATAAATCCTCTAAGAATTTGCAAAGAGTCCTAATAGTTCCCACATCTTTCAGATCAAAGTCGCCATATTCAGAAGGAGGGAGGCAAAAAAAAACAAAAACCCATAAGTCGTGCAGTATCAGCTTTCACTATTATCCCCTGACTTTTTTGAAAAGTAACGCGACTTAATGCACTATTGATCGTGTGAACTACCATTTCGCATATGGCTGTGGAAACTACCAGCATTCTTCCCGAAACAGCCACAGCAGAGCTGAACTGTGATTAGTTGGACTGACCACAGAGGGGGTGGACTTGTAAGAGATGCAAGGAGCCTCAAACAAAAAGATCCAGCCAGCCGGCTTGCTTTCCACTTAGCCATAATTACTGTTCCTCTCTCTCTCTGTGTGTGTGAGAGAGAGAGAGTGTGAGTGAGAGAGAGAGAGAGTAGCAATCTGCACCACCGGCTGTCCGCTCCCTCGCCCTGCTGTGATCGCGTTCTTGTGTGTGTGTGTGAGAAAGAGAGAGAGAGAGAGAAGCTCAGGTGGCAGAAGCGAATCTAGCCTGCTTTCCTTGCCTCCTTTGTCATTATTCCTCTCCCCTTCCCCTGTGGTCTCCCTTCTTTTTTGGTTGCTTTATCTGCTGTTCTCTGGCTCAGACAAAGCTAATGGAGCCTCTTTCAGAGCCCTCTTTCCCTGTCACCCCTCCTCACTCACTCCCCGCCTCCTGCCTGGCTTTAATGACAGTGATCTGGAAGCCATGCCCCCCCCACCTTTGTGTGTGTGAACTACAAAGGTGAAAACTTACCGGATCAGCCAGTTTAGCAATAAATCATGTAAACTATGCAGCGCTAGTACGAAAGGATGGTAAGCCGGAATTTCACGCACTTTATTCTGCTGTGTAACTGACCCCCTGGAGAAGCTACTATTGAATCAATGGAAGCTTCTATTCCAAGACAAATAGCATCTTTGGGATGGGTATGTGGGGACTGCAATAGGGAGATAGGGATTAACCACTTCTCTTGCATCACAGTCCTGTTGAAAATTGCCCCCATGATTGCTGTTAACCATGTGGAGGGAAACTAAACACTTTTTTACAAGTTGGTAATAACAAATAACAAATTGGTAACAAATTGGTCTTTGCTGGGCAGCACAAGCATCAAATAAAATGTAGTGAATTATTATATTCCCAAATTAGACTATTTGTCTTCCACTGTACTCTGGATGCATAAGGCTGTGTAGAACATAGGTACAAGATCATATGGTCTTTAAAACTTGAATGGTAAAAGAGAATATGATCATATTTTGATAGTGCATTTACAGTATGGACTGCTGCTAGGGCCTCATGTTTATTTACATTTGGTCACCTTTGTCAGGGGATGATGGAACAATCAATCCCCAGGTGAAGCCAAAAACTGTCTCAGCAGACTTGGTAGCAACCCTTTCCCAAGAATACTCACAGAGTGTTTGGAGTCTAGAAAACAGGAGGTGATTTTAATCTTCAGTAGTTTCAGTATATACAATC
The DNA here is from genome assembly GCA_030847615.1 of Gambelia wislizenii. Lineage (NCBI taxonomy): Eukaryota > Metazoa > Chordata > Lepidosauria > Squamata > Crotaphytidae > Gambelia > Gambelia wislizenii. Next base: position 336,777,432 of record JAUMIR010000001.1, on the reverse strand, counting down.
AAAGTGCTACGCCAGGCATCTCAGGATCATAGGAAGAGAATGAACACTGATCTGGCTTTCTCATATACACACCGGTAAGCATTGGCTTACCCACGCACATGGTGGCATTGCATCAGATTTCTACCTTCATGGCTTTGTGCTGTAGTAACCCTCTTCTGATGCAACCTTTCTCATGCAGCTGTAGCATGATTAGCATGACTGGCAGTTCATGGAGTCAGTCATCATGACAGCATGATTTCTGCAGTTGTTTGGCCATTTTAAATCTTAGGGTTCAGAATTCAATTCCTGACAATCCCCTCCAAAATGGTCAAACTACTGCGTAGGACACATGTTATCATTACAACATAACGTCATACACATACATTGTTAGACATCAATCGTCTGTCGATTGACCTTTCCCCTTTTTGACCTTTCACCTTACACACTAGTGACAAGGCCTGGCCCCTTTACCATCTCCTCATGGCTTCCTGCTAGAAGAGCTTTTGTGAGCAGGTCTGCTACATTGTCCTCTGGTGGACAGTACTTCGGACACAGGACACCTTCCTGTATTACCTGCCTCACATTTTGGTAACGTACCGCAATGTATTTTGTCCTACATTTCAGGTTGCTTAAATCCTTTAGCTTGAACAGGTTTTCTAACACCACCTGCAAATTCTTGACACCTTTGACACTCTTTGCTGCCACACAGAAGTCGTCCACATAGACGACAAGCATGACAGCACTATCTCCTGCCCCCTTGGTGTACACACAGGTGTCTACAACACTCCTTGTGTACCCTAATGACACCAGCACTTGGTGTATGCACTTGTTCCAGCACCTGGTGCTTTGTTTCAAGACGTAGAGTGCTTTGCACAACAAGTACACTTTACTCTCACCTGCACTGTCATGCCCAGGGGCCTCTTCCATGAACACTGTCTCCTCAAAATCAGCATTCAGGTATGCTGTTTCAAAGTCAAAGTGTTGCACAACCATCTTCCTCTTGGTTGCTACAGCTAACACTAATCTGAGACTTTCTAGCTTTACTGTGGGCAAAAAAGTTTTGTCAAAATTTGTGTAGTGCTCCTGTGAAAAGCCTTTCACAACCAAGCGTGCCTTATACTTTTGTGTCCCATCAGGCATGTCCTTCAGCTCGTAGACCCACCTGCAACCAACAACCTTCTGGTCTTTGGGCCTCTGTACTACCTGCAACACTTTCCTCTCCACCAGTGACTCGAACTCAGAGTCCATGGATGAGTTCCACTTCTCCTGCTCTTCTTGGGGAAATTTTAGGAGTTCCTGAAAACTTGCAGGCTCCTCTGCTATGACACTGCACAGCCTGGCCTCCTGAACTACAAATCTGTCAGGAGCCTTTCTGACCCTCTTTGACCTTCTGGGGATGATTACCCTAGTTCTCCCTGACTCATCTTCACTTGCACTACTGCTAGTTTCTCTCCTTTGTCAGGTTCCCTCTTCAAGAACATGTTGGGCTCAATGTGTGTTTGGGTGTGTGTTGAAGTACAGTTGCCCCTCCACATCCGCGACTTTCACATTCGCGGTTTTGATCATTCGTGGGAAGCTGCCTGCACCACCACCACCCCGCTCAACACCCCACTCCCTTCCCAAGGCAGCCAGGGGATTCTTAGGAAGCTCCTCGCTGCCTTGAGAAGGGGGGGTAAGACCCAACTGGCACGCTCGCGCTACACCCCACTCCCTTCCCAAGGCAGCCAGGGGCTTCTCAGGAAGCTCCTCGCTGCCTTGGGAAGGGACTGGGGTGGAAAACCGCTCGCCAGCAGGCTCATTTCTTATTCACGGTTTTTTCACATTCGCGGGGGTTGTCTGCCCCTAACCCCTGCGAATGTGAAGGGATGACTGTACTAGGCTTTTCTTCCTCAGCCTCCCCTTCATCATCATCAGTTGCAACCACCCCCCCATTTGTGGGACTTTTGGAAGTTGTTGGCACATCCCTCCCTAAGGGAACAAAAACCTCCTGATTGCTGTGCAGTCTATCCCACCCTGAGTGCATTTCAAATTTTACACTCCTGGAGTATGTCACCATACCAGGAGAGAGAGAAAATATGTACTTATTACCCTCATAGCCAAGAAAACGCAGTCTCCTGGTCTTAGGTTGCCCAGGCTTCCTTAGGCTAGGGTGAATAAGTACATTTGCAAACTGCCCACAAATCCTCAGGTGCTTGAGGTTTGGTGCTCTACCAAACAATAGATAATATGGGGTCTGATTGACACTGGACGTCCACAGTATATTCATATGGTAAGCAGCAGTTCTCACTGCCTCCCCCCACAGCCCAGCTGGGGTTTGTGCATCTTCCATCATGCACTCCATCATACTCTCTAGCATCCAAATTTTTCTTTCAGCAAGCCCATCCTCCCCTGGAGATTCTGGGGTTGTGGTCTTGTGCCTGATGCCCTTCCTACGCAACCAATTCCGCAGATTGTTAGATAAGAATTTCCCTCCTTTATCAGTCACTAGACTGGAAACCTTAAAAGATGGGAATTCACATTCCACCATGTTTACCCAGTCACAGAATTTCTCTGCAGCTTGACTTTTTTCCTTTAGTAAATACACGTAGATGTACCTAGTGTGTCTGTCCACAATTACAAACAAATAACGATTACCCCCTACAGTGGGTTTATAGGGGCCAGCTAAGTCGGCATGCACAACCTCAAAGGGTCTTTGGGTGACATACTTGGTCTTTTTGGCAACTGGGAAAGCCTTCACCTTAACTTTCCTACACATGGCACATTCTAAAAACCTTGGGCAGTGTTTCATATTTAGACTAGGGCAAACCTTTGCTAGCTCCTTTAACCCTTTGAAACTAGCATGGCCCATTAGACTATGGTAATAATGAACACATTTGTCATGTAGAGGTACATTGTCTGTAGGATTCACATTTGCCACTTTCCCTTTAGGTAACATGTAATACAACCCATGTTTCTTTATCCCTCTTGCACAGACATTATTCATGTTATGTCTTTCTGTTATTGTACATTGATCCCCTTCAAATATCACCTTATAACCATCTGTGGTAATTTGGGATACGCTCAATATGCAATTGTCCAGTTTGATCACACATAAGACATTATCAAAATCTTTGTCAAAAGATGGGACATATGCAGTGCCCATTTTCTGCACCTTGCTGAGAGCACCATCTGTAAGTGTAATGTTGGTTATTGCAGCATTTTTAACATTGCTTAACATTCTCACATCATTTATCATATTGTGGGTTGCTCCACTATCTAATAGCCAAGTTTTCCCCTCATTACCATCAGGATAGTGCTTTGCTATTAAGGCATGGCTTCCAACCTGAGAGGATGCACCCCTCCTTTGCCCTTTATTTCTGCTGCTGCCCCTCATTTCTCCATGTGCAGGCATTTTACAGTCCTTTTGCAAATGTCCAGGTCATTTACATCTGAAGCAGCATCTGGCATAGATGCAGGCTCCTTCCTCCAGAATCTCCTGGTTGTGCCTGGTAATCTTTGGCTGATTCCCCTCTGTGCCAGAATCAAACTGCTTGCGCTGGATCTCTTCCAGGATACGTCCAGCCACAAGGTCTATAGATAAATCACGCTTTCTGACGCTTTGCAGACTGTAGATCAGGAAATCCCATTCCTTTGGCAAACTGCCCAACAATATAAAACACTTGTGAGCTTCTGGAATCTTAACCCCCCTGTTGGCTACCTCTTGGAGAAGCTGTCTCATCTCTTCCAAATGTGTTATTCACACAACCTCCAGGGCACAGCTTTGTGTTATACAGTCTCTTTGCCCAGATCATCTTTGATAAGCAAGAAGAATTCTGATGGATCTCCTCTAGTGTCTTCCAGAGTTGGAAGGCTGTGATTTTTTTGTGCAACATGAACCATTTGGGAGGGGCTTAGACATAAAAGAATCTCAGCCCTGACTTTTTGATCTGCCAGTCTGAATGCTGCAACTTCATTTTCAGAGCCTTCTGGGATTACTCTCTCATTCTCCAAAACATGCCACAAATTGTCTTTAATTAACAAAGCTTCCGTGTACATTCTACATACTGGGTAATTGTTATCATTCAGCTTTTCAAAGCGTACAGAGCTTGCAGCCTCTGCCATGGTGCTGTCTCAAAAAAAAAAAACCTTCACCAACTGTGAAACTCAAACAGCAGCAGCTGGCAATGCTCCAAGGTCAACTACTGATAAGGCAAGCCTGGCTGAGAACAGAGCCGGTTAAGAAATAACTTAACTGTTTCTCAGCCACCTAACCAAAAACACTCAAAACAAAAAGAGTTTCTGGGAACTTTTCAGGGTGCACCTTATCCAATCTGAGATCAATCTACTGGGCCCATAACCATTGTCAGGGGATGATGGAACAGCCAATCCCCAGGTGAAGCCAAAAACTGTCTCAGCAGACTTGGTAGCAACCCTTTTCCAAGAATACTCACACACAGAGTGTTTGGAGTCCAGAAAACAGGAGGTGCTTTTAATCTTCAGTAGTTTCAGTACATACAAGCAAAGTGCTACGCCAGGCATCTCAGGATCATAGGAAGAGAATGAACACTGATCTGGCTTTCTCATATACACACCAGTAACCATTGGCTTACCCACGCACATGGTGGCATTGCATCAGATTTCTACCTTCATGGCTTTGTGCTGTAGTAACCCTCTTCTGATGCAACCTTTCTCATGCAGCTGTAGCATGATTAGCATGACTGGCAGTTCATGGAGTCTGTCATCATGACTCAGCATGATTTCTGCAGTTGTTTGGCCATTTTAAAACTTAGGGTTCAGTAACCAATTCCTGACAACCTTCACTCTTGAAATGTTATCTATGATCACCTTTTGGATTAGATAACTTAAAAGTAGCATGAAGAATTTTAGGCAGCTCCTACATTGTCTGCCCCTTTGGCTACAGATGCTAAATGTGTGTAATTGTTTTGTTTTGTTTTATTGTTTTCCTTCACAAAGTGCTAGAAGTATGTCAGTTTTCCAGGGATGCCTCCGTGGCTGAAGCCTGGCTAATTGCCCAGGAGCCCTATCTGTCTAGTGGTGATTATGGGCAAACTGTGGATGGTGTGGAGAAACTGCTAAAAAGACATGAAGCTTTTGAGAAATCTACAGCAACATGGGAGGAACGTTTTGCTGCACTGGAGCGTCTAACCACAGTAAGGAATCCATGGATGGAACAACATACCTGCATTTTATAGGCATCATATTTTATCATAAATGGAAGTTGTTGGCAGAGCTATTGGGAATAAGGGCTGTAATAATCGTTTTAAAACTTAGGGTTTTTATTAAGTTTTTCATAAAACTGTTACCAAACCTTTTTTGCAGGTTGTCCTGATTTTTCTTCTTCAATTTAATACATGCCAAGAAGCATATATGGTTCAGTGATATTGCAGCATCCTGAGCCTGAGTGCCTTTCTTACTAACAACAGTATCAGACACCAGCCAAGTAGTATGTCAATGTAAAAGGCAATGTAAAAGGCAGAGAGAATAGAGTAGAATTAGGAGGAATTGTGTAGGGGAAACAGAATAATCCATGAAGGCTTGTGGGAAAGGAATACAGCATTTTGGAGATGAAAAAGAAACAGGAATTGCATACATTGAATGAGTAATGCCTTCTGTATTTTACAGCCTGTCAAACAATAGGTGTTCTTAATGCCCCAAAGAGAACGTAATCATTTTTTTTCTCCCCAGCTTGAATTACTAGGGAAGAGAAAGATCCCAGAAGAGTCGTCACAGCACAAAATATCTAGGACCACAGACCTGGAGTTTGACTTTGAACTAGTGCCAGAACATGAGGCAGGGTAGGTTGCATGTATGTAAGCTGCACACTGATCATATTCTCTTTCCATGGCTGTAGCCATGACTAGCAGCAATATTGTTAGATGTTTTAAATGCTAATACTGAATGTGAGATTTCTTTTACAACTCAATCAATAAGTAGAAACAAATACAATACCGTATATATAACCATTGTGTGTATGTAGGATCATTATTGAGTGTAAAGAGGTGTAAATTCATACAATATTGTTCCTTCTAACCTGTACCATATAGAATCATAGGATCAACTCCCTGCCATGCAGGAATACACAATCAAAATATTCCTGACAGATGGCCATCCAGCCTCTGCTTTAAAACCTCCAAAGAAGGAGATTCCACTATACTCGGAGGAAGTATGTTCCAGTGCTGAACAGCTCTTAACTGTGAGGATGTTCTTCCTAATGTTTAGATGGAATCTCTTTTCCTGTAGTTTGATTCCATTGCTGTGTTTCCTAGTCTCTGGAGCAGCAGAAAACAAACTTGCTCCATCCTCAGTATGACATCCCTTCAAATATTTAAACATGGCTATCATGTCCCCTCTTAACCTTCTCTTCCCCAGGCTAAACATACCTAGCTCCCTAAGCTGTTCCTCATAGGGCATGGATTCCAGACCTCCCACCATTTTGGTCACCCTCCTCTGGACATGTCCCAGCTTGCCCATATGCTTCTGGAATTGTGGTGCCCTGAACTGGACATAGTATTCCAGGTGAGGTCTGACCAAAGAACAGAGTGGCACTGTTTCTTCCCTTGATCTAGATACTATACTCCTATTGATGCAGCCTAGAATCACATTGGCTTTTTTAGCTGCCACGTCACACTGCTGACTCATGTTCAGCTTGTGGCCCACTAAGACTCCTAGATCCCTTTTGCATGTACTGCCATCAAGCCAGGTGTCACCCATCCTATATCTATGCTTTTCATTTTTTCTGCCCAAGTGTAGTATCCTACATTTCTCCCTGTTGAAATTCATTTTGTTAGTTTTGGCCCAGCTTTCTAATTTGTTAGAATATGTAGTTTTGTTGCTCTTTCCCTTGATTTTTTAAAAATTCAGTGGCTTATGGTGGAGGTGTAGGAGCTGTTTAATCCTTCCTTTGCCATTTATACACTCAAAATTATTCCTCTCCACAACAGCATTCAAATCTTGCATTGGATCCTGCCACTTTTCATCTGGTAGAAGCATTTGGCTTCTGCCAGCAGAAATGGAGGTAGTCAAATTTTGCTCATTCTTTCCTCCCTCAGCAGCCCCTAGAACCACCTCATAAATTGTTCCAGGGGTCCCAGCCCTCTAGAGCAGATATGGGAGGAAGCACAGAAGACTAGAAGGTATGACAGGAGGAATCAATAAAGATCTACTCCTTCTTCTGCCAGAAGGAATAATTGAAGGATGAGAAGGAGCCTTTCTGTCCACAAGAGGCAGATTCCGTATCCATCTCATGGGCTCCAGTGAAGCCTATTGGTTGAGGTGGATGAGTACTGAAGGCCTAGTAAGATTAGAAGATAGGGTATACTGTATACTAATTTCATAAACCCTGAGAAACATTTGCATGCTGAGGTGTGACAGAGTCCCCTCCCCTTGCCCTAGCCTCCCCCTTTAAATAAACACAGACACAAGTGTACTTACAGAAAATATGTTGGCTACAAAGAAGATAGATGATGAATGTTGGCAATAACTGGCCACAACTTTCTTTGATGACAGTTGCTCTGGTTGGCACATGGGCATGGGTTCATATCCGAACATCAACCAACCTGCCTGCCTGGCCGATGAGTCCTCTGTCAGCCCGCTGGCCGACAGTCATCTGCCCTGGGGCAGGGGAGAGTCTATGCAGGCCTCCGGCTCACCTGCCCAGCTCCACCCCCCCTTGGGTAACCAGAACACATGATCCAAAACCCTTTCAAAGGGGGAGGGGTTCCCAAACAACACGCCCCAAGGTGGCATGTGTTCACCAGACCTCCCTCCCCCCCTGAGTCTCTGAGACCTTGAACTTGGCCTAGAACTTGACCTTACAGAGACCCCATGGCCCCTGAGTTAGCATGCAGCACAAGGTTTTTTTCTTCTCCAGACTATAGAGATGCTGTGCATATTTGCTCCATGTTGATAAAATCTGTATAGGAAGAAGTGGCTCTGCATAGTACACTGGACACAAAAGCCTTGCTCCTTCCTTTGTTCAGTAAATAACTAGGCAACCAAAGTGAAATAGTGCATGCTAGTCTCTCTAGTCCCTCAAAACTGGGTGCCAACCTATAATGATTTCCCACCCTACCCCCAAACACCACTAGGTTGTTCCAAACCCCATTTTGTATTGTATACCTCCTATTAATTCACCCATGTCTTTACTATTCCAATATTTTACTTTTGTGTATTGGGCTGCCAACAATACAGTTTCTGCCTGTGCTAGGAGGCAACTTAATACTATTTTTAAAGTCTTGTATATTGGCAGAGACAGCATGTATCTTGAGAGATGATTTGTGTCCAGCCTGATCTATTCTATAGCCTTGACTGGCAATTGCTTTTTGAGCAAAAGGAAGGAAAGAAAAGGAAGGACTGAAATGCTGCCCTCTTGTGGTCTTGGAAATTTTCCTATTTTACATTAGGCAGTTAGATTCCCAGTGGCTTGTTCAAATCTGATCTGGGCAAATTGCTTTCTGATGAACAGTCATTTCTAAATTGCATTGAGAAGTTCTGTATTGTTCCAATGGAGTTTAGTTGTCTGGTAGTTTGAAGCTGACTGTTACAAATTATATATACATGCACATATAAACATTTTTAAATTATTTACTTTATTGCACTGTAATTATTTAGCTCTTTTATTTGTTTTTTATTTTATTTATATCCCGCCTTTCTCCCTATGGCGGAACCCAAGGTAGCTCACAATATTTAAAAACAACACTAGCTAAAAACCACAGTACAATAAATAAGAATTAAAAAGATTTTCCTTGGGTTTTTTTCGGGCTGTGAGGCCGTGTTCTGGAAGAGTTTCTTTCTGACGTTTCACCTGCATCTGTGGCTGGCATCCTCAGAGAATGGTTGGGTAGATGTGTGTGTGGAGTTTATATGCTGTGAACCCCTGTTGGGGAGTATATGTAAATTTGTGTAACTGAATGGTTAGTTTCTGGGTATAGAAATGCAAGACTCGTTAGTGTCTGTTTGGCTAATGGTTGATTGATGGGCCATTATCTGCTGGGAATCCCCTGTCCCTGGGCGGAATTCTTTTCTATTATCACTCCACCTCAACATCAGTCAAAAAATGAACACCCAAGACTGGGACAAAATTGACAACCTAACCTACAGAAAAATAGAAAAAGATATGGTGATTTACACTGAAAGGCAGAAACAAAAATTTGACAAATGCCACAAACACCAAGAGAAACCCCAGCTGGACACAGCATGGACTATTGTCAACCTAATAGAATGACAACTGTCAAAAGAAGAAACATCCATCCTGTCCAAAGGAGACAAATTTTGCAGTTACCACCACCAGAATCCCAGTTGAAGACATCATTGCCCATGTTGAATCTGCCCCCTACCATCTCCCGGAGGAAAAGGCAGAAGAGATAAGAGGAGAAACAGCTAGGATCCTGAGGAAGGCAAAACTACCATCCAGAAACATAACCATAAAAGAAAGAAAAGCCATCAAGGATCTCAATGCAGACCCAGAAATCATTATTCTCCCAGCAGACAAAGGCAATGCTACAGTAATCATGGAAACAGAAAAATACAGACAAAAAATAAGGGAACTCTTGGACCCTGCAACATACAGAAAACTCAAGCAAGACCCGACCAACAAAATGACCAGAAAAACAAATGCCTTAATCAAGAACTCATCAATTCAGCCAATCATACACCAGAATCTATGCAGATCAGAGGCTCTCTCACCAAGACTATATGGACTTCCCAGGATCCACAAGGATTTCATTCCACTCCAACCCATAGTGAGCGCCATTGGATCATCAACGTATGACTTGGTCAAGTTTCTGGCCACACAATTACAAACCCACATAGGACAAACCCCTCACTACATCAAAGGCTCAACTCACTTCATAGAAAAAATCAACAACATCGAACTGAAATCTGGAGACAGACTGATCAGTTTTGATGTTGTCTCCTTGTTCACCAAAGTCCCCATAATGGACACCATGGCACTCATACAACAAATATTTCCTGAGGACATCACAGCCTTGTTCAAACACTGCCTCACTACAAACTACTTCCAGTGGGATAACAAATTCTCCGAACAGATAGATGGGGTAGCTGTGGGCAGCCCCTTGAGCCCAGTGATAGCAAACTTTTACATGGAACATTTTGAAAAGAAAGTCCTGGAAACAGCACCAAAAAAGCCCACAACATGGTTCCGATATGTGGATGACACTTTCACCATTTGGAACCACGGAGAAGAAGAGTTGGTATCATTCCTGAACCACCTGAACAGCATCCACCCAAATATCCAATTCACAATGGAAAAAAAGAAGGAAGGGACACTGCCATTCTTGGATGTCCTAGTCATCCGCAAACCAAACCAACAGTTAGGCCACAAGGTATACAGAAAACCCACACACATGAACAGATACCTAAACAAGAACTCCAGTCATCACCCAGAACAAAAAACAAGCACAATAAAAACATTGGTAGACGGTGCAAAAAAGATCTGCGAACCCCACTACCTGGAGGAGGAACTGAGGCACCTAAACTGGGCCCTACAGGCTAATGGTTACTCCAGATCAGACATCACAAGAGCAGCCAGACCCAGAAAAAACCACAGGAATGAAGAAGAAAAACAGCCACCCAAAGGGAAGGTATTTTTACTATACATCAAAGGAGCCACAGACAGAATAGGGAAAGTGATGAGGAAACACAACCTCCAAACAATCTATAGACCAACCAAAAAAATCCAAGAAATGCTACGCTCAGCAAAGGACAAGAGACCCTCTCACAGCTGCAGGAGTTTACCGTATACCATGCAGCTGTGGACAAGTTTACAGAGGGACCACTAAACGCAGTGTGCAAACATGAATCAAGGAACATGAGAGACACTGCAGACTGGGCCAGCCAGAAAAATCAGCAGTAGCAGAACATGTTATAAACCAACCTGGACACAAAATGCTATTTGAAAACACAGAAATTCTAGACCAGACCAACAACTATCATGTCAGAATGCATAGAGGATCTATTGAAATCCACAAACACTTGGACAACTTCAACAGGAAAGAAGAAACCTTTAAAGTAAACAAAATCTGGCTCCCAGTTTTTAAATACAATAGAATCAAAATTCAACACTTACAAAAGAATTCCACCCAGGGACAGGGGGATTCCCAGCAGATAATGGCCTGTCAACCAACAATTAGCCAAACAGACACTAACGAGCCTTGCATTTCTATACCCAGAAACTAACCATTCAATTACACAAATTTACATATACTCCCAACAGGGGTTCACAGCATATAAACTCCACACACACACCTACCCAACCATTCTCTGAGGATGCCAGCCACAGATGCAGGTGAAAAGTCAGAAGAAACTATTCCAGAACACGGCCTCACAGCCCAGAAAAAACCCCAAGGAAAATCTATGGATGCCGGCCACGAAAGCCTTCGACTTCACACAGAATGAAAAAGAGATTAAACCATTGTACAGTATAATTAAAATTTCACATAAATAATAGAACATTTATAAAACTCCATAAAAATTAAAATGCATCTTAAAAACAGGAGCACCAGCAGTCCATCCTTCATTTGTCAGCAAAGGCCTGGTGGCATAAAAACATTTTCTTGTTTGCTTTGATAAAACATGATTAAAAAAAAAAAAAGTAAAAACATAGTTTTAAAAAGAAAAGAAGCATTTATTAAGCTCTTCCCCCCCCCTTTTAAAAATCTACTGAACTATATTTTTCTGTTTACTGTAGGCCTAAAGAAGAGGGTGAGAAGAAGTCAGAACTCAGTTTGAAAGATGCCCTTTCCCATGCTACTGAAGATTCTTCACTGGTCAGTTACTAGTTTTTGCTTTTATTTCCAAATAATATTCAGGGATGGGCAACCTTTTTCATCCTGAGGGACACATGCAGCACTGGGAGGTAACTTGAAAGCTGCATATGTATTTGCCTCCTGTACACATGCATGCTCTTCTTCCCTCCTCTCTCCTTAACCACAACCCCAACTCTGATCCATATTGCTAGGAAAAGGGAGAATATTTAATCTCACCTTCCTCCCAGTGATCATGAGCAGGATCTCTGGGATCAGTGCAGGATTAAAGCCTTCTCACACTGCAGTGATCTTGACCCAGTTTGCTGGGAAGGAGAGGCTTTAACATCACCAACCTCTCAACAGCCCTTCTGTTAGGAATTCATGACTTCCAGGTAAGAAGAGGGTATGGGACTGACCTTTGTAAGATGTTCTTTTCCCAATCACAGTGGGACTGCTGGGATACTGGAAGCCTGGCTGTGCTGGGAAGTAGGGTGTGAGAGGAGTGTTATCCCCATGCACCCTGTTTCCAGTACAGTCAGGCTTCCAGCAGCATAGACCCTTCCCCCTCCATGGACAGAGAAGGACATTGTTATATCACTGTACCCTTTGGCAGAACTTTTCTGGGACCATAAGACTTCTGCTTTAGTTAGGTAAAGATTAATATTACTGGTTTAAAATGTAACTTACAAACCCCATAGCCTGATTCTCATTCTTAAGTCTCTGAATTCACTGTCACCCCTCCTTTATGACCCAGCCTCAGTGTGACCTTTATGTAAAATACAGTTGCCCCTCCACATTCGCGAACTCAGCATTCGCGGTTTTGGATATTCGCAGTTTTGGGAGGGAGGGGGTAGGGCTGGGGAGGCCTCCACGGGGCCTTGCGAGGCCCTGTGAAGGCCTTGGGGGAAGGGGGGAGGGCCTTGTGAAGGCCTTGGGAGGGAGGGGGAGGGCCGGGGAGGCCTCCACGGGGCCTTGGGGGGGAGGGGGAGGGCCGGGGAGGCATCCATGGGGCCTCGGGAGGGTCTCCTGAGGCCCCGTGAAGGCCTAGGAAGGGACTGGGGAGTCCAAAGAAAGCGACTATGGGACCTCCGGAGGCCCCATGGTCGCTTTGGCGGGGGAGGGGTAGGGCAATCATTATTCACGGATTTTTCACATTCGCGGGGGTCTGGGGAACCTAATCCCCGTGAATGTGAAGGGACGACTGTACTACCTTCCATATATTTTACAAATTTATACATATTGTATGTCTCTTAGGCCAGTTGAATAAATTAAATTGTACTGTCTATAGTAATACCAGATAATTTGCTTTTGTGAGAAAGTCCTTTCATTCACAGAATAATCTTTGATTTAATGGAGGATTCTGCTAATGGAAAATGAAGGGATATCATTTTTACCAGTTCCTATTGCATCCCTTCATTCCACCTTCCACACTGTAAAGGGTGCAGCTGGATTCAACCTATACTCTTTCGCAGAGGAGAAAAAAAAGTGATAGATTATTTTTTACTGTGCAAATCAAAACAGTCAAGATGTGTGTAAAAGCAAGAACTCTGCCTTAAGGCATTTGTAGAATTGGGACATTTTCAGTGTGACAGATCTTTACAGCATCTGTCTGATTTGAAAGCTGTTGGGTGTTTGTTTGTTTTTTTTTTGTTTTGTTTTTGCAGGGATGGGGGTAGCTGCTCATTCTCAACTATGAAAACCAGAATCGTTAAGTATCAGTTGAAAAGGGTATCCCTTTAGAGGAAGGGACCAAATGTGATGTAAAACGAGGTTATTGGTAGAACAAGCTCATGAATGTGAGGCCAAATGAAGAGAAGAACACTCACATTTTTATCTGAATCACTAATTACTTTCTCTGGATTTATTCCTGAGACACTTTCCTCTTTGCAGGCCTGATCCTGAGTTCTGTTTACAGCCAAAGAAACTCTGGCTTCCAAGTGATTTTATTTAGTCAAGCTGCATCAAATCAATGAATAATGCAGAGATATTCGGCAACTGGTCTTTCTGCTGTTCCTGTGGGATATTTTCTGTTCCCTACCTACAACTCTGATTTATTTTGTGGATCAAGAATGTAAATGTTTAATGGAAAGTCATCTGCATCAAGAAGGGAAGGGTGTTATGTTTCACGCATTCAGGAGACCATTTAGAAAGATGGTCTGTGTAGGGATTTTGTATCAAACAATACCTCAAAAGCAAGTTCCACACATGTCAGGGGAGCATTTTCTTTTTCTCCCATTCAGCTGTGCCTTCTTAAGTAATCAAGTAAGGCCTTGTGTGCACTTACTGTAGAAAGCATAAATGAAAAATTCAGGAAGCTTCTCATGAGCATACTTCTGAAACAGACTACTTTAATTTAGACCACTATCCAAGTTGCCTTAGCATCTTAAGATCAAATTTGCATCCTACTACAAGGCTGGTATATAAATCAAAATGTATATTCATTCTAATGGATAAGTATGAAGGACTTTGTTGGGGCGAACCAGGAAACAGAATTGGCTGTGACCTGGATCTTTCATGTTGCTTCATACCCAATCAAGCAAGTGGTTTGTGGAGTCTAGGTGCCTGTACCACTGGCTGTATTATTGTGACAGAGGTGAGAGAGAACACTGCACAATCTGAAGGTTGTAATCTGACACTTGGAAGAAAAACAGTGGACTGTTTTGATATTCCAGCATTGTTGTTTCCAAGAACAGTGTGGCATAGAAAAATAAATGCTTGTTCCTACAGGATAGAAGATCAACATGTTCTGTTGTTTCCCCTCCTACTGACAGATACAAGCTTTTGATTTATAGGCTGGGGCAGTGCAAGGTTTCTGCTTCCTGGTTTATTCTTTTAAAGAGAAGAAGTAGTAAAATTATGAAATATCACGGCCCACTGGCCTAACCCCACCCCCACCCTATTTTGTAGTTAGAATCCTTATCCATCCCAAATGGAATTATGTGTATTATATTTATTTTGAATAGAATTTATAGCGGGTATGGCAATAATAATTAATGAATGAGATGATTATTACTTGAAGAGAAAAAGTAGTTTTGAACCAGATCTATTATTTGGAAAATTAATTGGGGGGAAATTGGTTGAAGAGGAGCTCAGTTAACTTATTTAGGGTCAGCTAGGATCAGCATGCAAATTAACTAAACTATTTATTTTATTTTTGGTGATTTGGATGTGAAATTCATTGGCTTGCCTTTCCTTCTGTGAAAGTTAATTATATTTCAGTAATTATTTCTAAATTTGCAATAATGCATATAAATTAGCAAATGAAAAATTTATGCAGTTTGTAGCCTGTAACCCTGTCTCCAGATTTTAAGACATATAGCATTGCCATTATTAGGTACAATGGAATGGACTGGCAGGAAGAAAAAAGAGATTATGCCTAAAGAAACAAATGGAATATATTTGAGAGAAAAAACACCACAAGATGGCTACATTACAAGTTTTCCTAGTGTAGTTTGATGTACTGCTGGCTTTCCTGTAGGGAAAATACATTTTGGGGCTTTTAAAAATAGAGAGCCAGCATGGTGTCATGGTATTAGTGTTGGACTATGACTCGTGAGACCAGGGTTCAAATCCCTGTTCAGCCTTGGAAACCCACCTTGGGCAAGTCACACTCTCCCAGCCTCAGAGCAAACCAAAGGCAAACCCCCTTTGAACAAATCTTGTGGTAGGCTCACCTTAAGTCACCATAAGTCAGAAATTATTTGAAGGCACACAACGCAACAACAACAAAATAGGAAGAGGAGGATATTAGGAAGAAAGGTGCTGTGACCATAGCAATTTTGGAAAATAACTAGAGATGTAAGATTATATACAGAGAAAAGCTCGATTCAGGAATTCAGAAAGCTACATGTTATTCTTCGTGTTTTGGATCTGGTGGAGACCTTCCAGCTGTAGCAGAGGCTCTTCTCCCCCCACCCCCACAGAAGTACTGTTCTCAGCATAAAGAAAGCTATTTTGGAGGGGTGGGCTACCCATCCATCTGCTCATGCAATCAGGTTAATCCAGCCCTGAACACCTGAACTGGACAAATATCTCTGTGTAGTGTTTAATGCTATTAGTCTTTCAGACCTGCTTCTGCACACATCAAAAAGAATAACTGTTGCGGTAATTCCATTTGTACATGAGGTATTTCAAACCCATGGAAACGCTTTAATTTTTTTTTAAGTGTCTGAGAAGCTCTGCACGTGTGCTTTGGGCATACTTTATGAACCAGGGTGCTACCTGACACAAATGTGCAGGAAGGCTGGTAATAACAGATATCATTAATATACACCAGCAAAAAGCAGTTCCATGATTTATTTTTTCCAGGTGCTATGAACAGAGGCATACTACTTCAAATATATGTGGTAGTCCTCCTATCCATGTTTTCCCCTTGGCTGGATTGGGGAGCACCTTGGCTACACAAAGGATGCCTCGAACATGAAAATGAAGCTTCGTTGAGCAACAGCAGTAAAATTTATGCAATAAAAATTATACTTTTGTTACCAAAAGGCTCTCTGTTGGAGTTTCAGGATGTATTATTTAGTCACGGTAATCTTCATCTTGCACACTCAGATTCATGGTCCATCCGTATACATTCTTTATTAAAGGAAATGCTGTATCAGAGCATTGTAAAAGGTCAGTCTTCACTGTATATAATAGTTAGTCCTTGGTTACCACCACAGCACAATGACTGATATGTTTCCCTTCATTACTACTACACAACATGGATCTCATTGGCTGATCTACAGATGGGTATTCTTACTGCCATTTTTTTTCCATTTTACCCACCCTTGCAATATCAAGCAAAATTTGTATAAACTCTGACAGAGCATTTGTTGCTTTCTGTAAATCTCTGAGCTTCTTTGTGTTTTGTTCTCAATCTTCTTTCTTCTTTCATTGTTTTCTGCCTCCTTTTTTGTTTTCCTAAATCTTTTTCATATCTTAGACAACTTGCTTATAAAATTCTTGAAACTTCCTTTATGTCTTCATGTCTTCAGCTTAATATCTGAGGATAAAATTCCTTGTTCAAGTATTCAAAGCAGCAGTAAGCTCACTTAGTGACCATTTTCCTTGTCCACTTGAGTGTTGTCAATGGACACTCACCTTGTCCACTTGAGTGTTGTCAATGGACATGTCATCCAAAACATTCCCTCAGTCTGTTTCTGTCATCCTCTCTTACTGTATGCTTCTCCTCATGCACTCTTGTCTCTTTCTTCTGAGTGTGCCTGAGCTTCAGAGACTCCTTATGGTCCTGCCTCACAAGATTGGTCATACTTGTGGTTTTGGTCTGCTACCAAAAGCCTATCACTAATCTCTTCCCTGTGCTTCCATGTCAACTGATTGATGAAAGATTATTACTCTACAGTAATAATTCTGGCTTGTCTCTTGGAGATAACATAAACTATTTGTTGTAGGCTAGATGCATTTCTAGTCTCATCAAGCCTGACTACAGAACAGGAGCTTGGGACAATCACTCATATCTTCACTATTAAACATGAGACTCAGAATAAAATTTTGAAGGGTACCAGCATGTGGTGCACACACCCACACCTGCACATGCTGCTTCTGCTCCTGTTTCTTTCTCTTATCTGCTTTTTGCCTGTCTTTTCTGTTAACTGGCTGCTGTCAGGCTTGATGATATGTGTGACAACTGGATTTGTATGCTACACACTACAAGGTATGTTTGATTTGTAAAAAATCATGAAAGAAGACAGCAACTAAAGACACTGTCTTTTCTCAGGACATGCTTCCCCTCATCTCTAAGCATTCCTCTTACATGGACAACTCACAAGTCATTTCTCTTAAGTCCCCTGAGGCTTGGATGTTCTGTAACATTTGTTTTCTTATGGGACCTTCACATTGCAGGTATTTAAGTTGTTGACAGATTGCTGACTCTTCTCTGTGGAAAAGCTGACTTGTGTGTATGAACAAGATGCCTTGCAAGAGAATGGCTGCTTCTGAGGAAACAAGTTCTGGTGAAACTGTTTACAAAGTTGGATTTCTATGGATACTAGCAAGCACTGGGACGTGTTCTGTGCCTTAGCTTGTTTGCTGCCATGCTCTATGAAAACCTGTCCCAATAAGATGAAGGTGGCCAGGGTGTCACAGGGGTGGGGGAACACAGCTATAGTTTTCATAGTCCCACTGTTCAGCTTTCTCATGTATAGTTCTGCCAGTGCACTGAAAAATACTGCTCTGGGAAGTCACAGGAGGTCTGCAAACAACAGCACAAAAAGAGAAGAAATTAGGCCAAAGAGAAGTGAAAATATACGTGAAAGAGTTTGATATAACCATTTGGTAGGAAATACCCTTTCTTTTTCCCCCTTCTTTTTTGGCATACCTTAATAATGAGTGATGAGAGTCAGCATGGTGTAATGGTTTGAGCGTTGGAGTACAACTCTGGGGACCAGGATTTGAATCTCCGCTTGGCCATGGAAACCCACTGGGACCCTGGGCAAGGCACATTTACTCAGACTCAGAGGGAGCCAAAGGCAAACCACTCTGAACAAATTTTTCCAAGAAAACCCTGTTACACATTTGCCTTAGGGTTAGCATAATTTGGACGTGACTTGAAGGCTCACAACAACATTGATGGGTGGCCAAAACATGGCCCTTCAAATGTTGTTGCACAAATCACATCAGTGCTAGCTAGTCCATACTGAAGAATGCTGGGGGGTCTGCACTTTGCCCTTGTTTTATGAGAAACAACAGAGAATTAACAAGCATGCATTCTTTTCAACAATGATGCCTGCATGTATTTTGCTACTCTTGTGCGTCAACCATGGTGGTAACAGAAGCAAGCAGTTGTCTGCTAAAAAGGTTTGTGTTCATATAGTTCTAAAAAGCTGCTAACCTGGGACAGCGTATGGGCTAGTTGAAATGTGGGCTTTTTACTTACCGGTATTTGCTGTGGTTGTGAAAGGTTTATTGTGAAATCAATGAAGACAAGCTGTATTAGCCTGCTACTGCAAAAGCGATCAAGTATCTTGTCACAATCAGAACACATTTTATTATGGCATAAAATATCATGGACCGTAGCCTACTTCATCAGATGAAGCTTATGTCTTAATAAAATTTGTTAGTCTTCAGGGTACCACAACACTGCATGTTCTGTTTAGTGTGAAGATAGCATCCTTGAATCAATGGGTGGCGTGAAGTAACTTTCTAATGGTGTCAGATTCAAGATATCTCCCCCAAGCATGTTCTGTCAGCAAAGAGTTGATAATTTCCATAACTCTCAAAAAAAATAAAAAGAGGGATTAAAGGAGTGATATCTTGCAGCTATTCACTCCTCAAGGCAGTGGAATGACTCTCACCAACCTATCCAGTTTCCATGCTGTCGAGATCCTAATGATCTTTCTTGTTTTCTTTCTTCAAAATCGTGTTTTATCTAACTTGTGGCCGGTCTTAGGGTGGTGTTACAGTTGGTTTGGAAGTGCAGATTCAGAGGTTTTGATGAAGGCAATTTAATTCCCCTTAATTTTTATTTTTACCAGCAGAGAGCAGTAGTGATTTGCATGAAGAATCCTTATAGAAATCAAAAAGGGAAATGTAAAGCACATCATTTTTAAGCCATCCCCTGAGGTCCTATCCATTTGCAGGTTATGAAATTGCCATCTGCATGACCCTGCCAGCTAGCTCTGTGGAGGCCAGATGAGTACTGAGCTCTGATTGGCACATGGATGCGCATTGGTGATGGTAGCATATGCAGAATCCTGTTTCTACCCATAAATTTATCTTGTTAGAGCATGCTGATGTCCTCCATTGGGCATACTTCTTGAGTCCCAACATTTGTAGTACAGGGTTTTTTTGTGGGTTTTTTTTTTCTTTCTTGCTTACTTGCTTTTGAAATGTATTGGACCTAGTTCTTAGCAGTCTAAAAAAATCCATCCATCTTCATCCTGTCAGAAGCAGCAAATAGTCAAAAGCTGCAGCTTCTGAAATGACAGGCATCTCAACAGCTAAAATTGTTATGAATATAAAACTACTTAGAAACACAACATGGTAGTAGAAATATACAGAGGCCTAAAATGGTTGTGGTGGCTTTGCCTTGAGTGAACAAGTTCCATTCAAGGCAAAGCCAAAAGACCTGCTCCTGCTGGGGATTAAAACACCTAGAGATTGATTTAGATCAGTGTATCAGCCTACACTTTTGGATTCTCCATAGGGATGTTGCTATAGAGAATGTCCTGGTGCAGGCCTGCCCTTCAAAACGTATCACTACGTTCACTGTGTGCAATGCCGAAGCAGAATCACCATGTTGTATGTAGGCTTGCCACCTCATGATATCCCAATCTAAGGGCAAGAACCTGAGGCCTAGGAACAAATTCATCAGATGTAACAGTAGGTAGGCCCTGGTGATGTCATCAAACATGATACATGAAGCATCAGCTGCTATTGCAGAGACCATGCAATTCAAATAAGTGATGAAGAGTAACAAATGAAATACACACTTTTCAAGGTAGTGTTCTTGGCCTGAGATACTTTCCCCTTTATCTGAGGGCTGGAGAGGAGGAACCAGGCCTTAGAGCTGAGAACCCTAGTTGTATGGCTTGTTGGATGTTGGATGCATGCTGAAGTGAAGTAACAGGCAAGTTCAGTTTTCTTTAAATCGTGTTGAAAATATACCTTTCCCTTGGTTTAAGTTACATTAAACTCAGTGGGACTTACTTCTGAGTAGAAATGTGTGGGATTGCACTATCAATATTTACATGCCAACCATCAGGGTTATTGGCTCTGAGTTTCAAAGAGGCGTTTCTGATTTGCAAAGTAAAGTGTATATCTTGACCCATAATTGTATAACGGAGCTGCATTTTCCAGTGTAGTATATGCATGCACAAAGAAAATACAGGCCAAGATCAGGGGTGTATCTCACATGGTATAACCATGATATACCTCTGTCCAAACTCCTAAAATACCCAATTTTTCTTTTTTTTACATTCCCTCTCAGCCAGTTCCTAGCTGGTGAAGAGCAGGGGGAGCAGCAGAATAGTATCCAGTTACTTTCCTGTAGCTGGACACACAGCAATAGGCATCCTCTAGCACCTCCCAGTGGTCTTTCAAAGTTCCCTGTCATTGCTGTTTGTTCAGCTATAGGAAGAGTGCCCCACCACTCTTCAATGTCCAGCAGTCTCCATCAGCCAGTAAATGGCCATGTTGGAGGGCTGCATCAAAAAAAGAGTGGGTTTTGGGGGGTGGTTTTGTTTGTTGCATGGTTGTCACGGAATTCCAACCTCTGCAACAAACAAACAAAAGTGAGTTATGATGGCATAAGTTGGACTCGAGAGCGAGCATGATGCAGTGGTTTGAGCTTTATAGACTACAACTCTGGAGATGGGTTCAAATCCTTGCTGAGCCATGGAAACCTTGGCCATATTGCACTCTATCAGCCTCAGAGGAAGACAAGGGCAAACCCTCTCTGAACAAATCTTGCCAAGAAAACCCCATGATAGGGTTGCCATAAGTCGGAAACAACTTGAAGGCACACAACATATGTTGGACTTATACCATTGTAACTCACTAGCAGGATGCCAGCCATAGTTGATAAGGCAAAGATGAGTTTTATGGGCTTTAGTGAAATTTTCTTTTGCTTACTTGCCTGTGTGTTGGTGTGCATGTGTGATTGTGCACACACAAATGCACAAGCTCTGCAATCCAATATCTCCTTCAGCATAGTGTAAATATTCACATGCCGAGATTCACTACACCAGCACTACACAACCCCCATAGTACAATACATGTCAATAACTGGTTGCCATTGTGCAGTGCACAAGATGCAACTGTGATATAAAAATGTGCACTGTGCAACTGCAATGTGAAACCACAATGCACAACCACCATATGCATGTGCAACAACAATATAAAGTTGCTGTATGTGCAACTCTGCTTACACATGCATATGTCACTAACAGGATGCCAACCGTAGACAAACCAATGAATATCCCAAAAAGCAGCTCCTGTGCACAATAAAATAGTAAGTTTATGCACATACAACCCAATTTAAAACTAATAGCAACAGCTTCATTTCATGCTGTGTACCTGTACTACAAACCTATAACCATGTTATGTAACTTTCACGGCTTTCCTCAAAGTATTGTAGGATGATGAGGCTTGAGAATTTTTTGTTAGGGATCCATGATAATTCCATAGGAATGTGAGAGTAATGACTAGTAAACCCACTAGCTGCCATCAACCCCTCCAATATATCTTCGGGGCATGCGATGTTATAGCAGTATTTTCCTGCCCTCACATCAGTTTACTGCTTGCATGTTGGAGGTAGGCAGGGAAGGCTGAGCACAATAATGTTATAAATTCCTTCATCAAACATTGGCCTGAATCCATCATAATGCTAGTACTCAGCTCCTAACACAACAGAACATCTCTCTCCTCCTCTCCCGGCAGCCCTCTCTGCCACTTGAAAACTGGCTCCATAGGGTTTACCAGGACCTCAGAGTAGCCAAATTGATCACCAACAAAGGTTCGCCATGGCCTCACATCGGGAGGCATGGAGATATACTATCCACAATGCTGCAGCCTTATTTGAGAGCTCATGCCAAACAAGTCTTGAAGAGAAACGACAACGCAGAAAGAATCACAACCTGGAAACATCACCCAAGGAGACCTTCTGCTGTACTTTCTGCAACCGGACATGTTTATCTCGGATTGGCCTTTTCAGTCATCAGCGCGCTTGCAGAAAGCGCGGGATGAGTACTTCCTGAATTTTCGTTTGCGAAGAAAAGCCAGAGAGAGGAGAGTAGCTGAGAGAAGGCATTGCCCCTCTGTTCCATCAGTGGAAGCACCCCATTCGATCCTTCCCATTACCATGAAGATAAGAGAGGAATGTGGGTTGGCAGTATCTGAATCACCACAGTAATATGTTGTTAGTAGATCATAACATTGTAGCATTCATGTGTTCTACAATGCCCTCCATGGAACAATCAATTCTAGGCTAACCAAGCTGATCAGATCCCCCATCAACTTGTTCTAAACCTTAGGCCTTACCTTAGCTTTTTCTAAACACTGATCTTTCTCCCACAGTATGGCGACATGCAATATGTTCTCTTCCCAGTTGTGTGTCTCATGCCATCATCATTTACTGTAGAAAATTTGCTTTACTTCCCTTTGTTTCCATTGACCTCATATTAGAGGCAAATATTAATCTCAGGAAGCAAGTGCCTAATGTTGCAATGCTATTTTTCTGTGGCTCCATCTATACAGTGCACACCATTTTTCTGTCCCTCTTCTGATGAAGCAGCTGACCCAGTTAGGCAGCCTACTATCTCTCACACCTGGCACTGATCATAATCGCTTCCCAGGACTAAATAATCCACCTCCCCCCTCCTAAATACCAAGTAGTCCGGTGTCCTGGGCTGTGCCACTTGAGGTACAATGGGGAGATCAATCACACTTGAATGCTTCCATATTTAAGACTGATTTAGGAAATAGCCTGGTCTAAGAGAAGTGTATTTTTCCCCCTCATGATACCCCATCAGCTCACCACCAGCAATGTAGGAAAGTCACTTGTGTGTCCTAAATAGTCAGTGTTGGTTCTGTGTCAGTTCTGTCAGTTGAACCATTGGAACCTGAAATATCCTTGTACATCTGGAATGTGAGAGTCAGAAGAATATGAATAATCTCATCTTACAGGTGTGGGCCAATCTACATATTCAAAAAAAACGTAATATAGCATGGCACTGTACTACTTCAGGTGGGGGAAATCATAATTGTGTGCTGCTTTGTAGCAAACAACTTGTACATGGAACCCAAGTGTTTGAGGGAGAAGGACTATTAAGCTATTACCTAGGCTGCTGACACAGCATTCTGACATACAGGTTTTCCATGTGCTGGCCATTTTATATTTTATCATTTTTAACCTGCCTTTCAGTTATCTGTCCTCATAAGGTAGTTTATACTTTCAAACATCAAATCATATACATTTTAAGACAGTTACCCCAAATTCTAAATTATTAAAGACAATGCAAATTTTAAAACAATGACCAGTATTCTACAGCACCTACTTAGTTAAGTATACCTCTCCTGGCCCAAGCCCCTAAACATCACTCACTTGTGCTTTGATTGCAGGCAGAATGGACCTCCTTCTCCCTATGTAGCTGATGCCCAGTAAAATTGAGGGGAGGGGAGGGGAGAGGTTATGATCATGGCAGAAGTATGAATTGGAATAAAAAATTAGTCTTCAATGTTTTCCTAAAGACCATTTTCCTAAAAATGAGCCAAAGGCATTTTCCCTGGGATAGCATTCCAAAGGCATTAGACATTCATGGAGTAAAGGAAGCAGAAAAGCCTGAGCACATTGAAAATATGGCTCTTGTGTAAATATAGAGTAGAGATATAAAGGGTAATTGCAAACATTTTGAAATATTTCATTCTTACGTGTGAGAACTAAACAAGCAGATGTTTACATTCCTAAAACAGAGAGTTTGTAGGTAGGATGGAGTAGGGATGGGGATACATGTGAATCCTGTTTAGAAAGAAATACAGCACATGTGGTTCATCAGTTCATATGATGTATGTAAGGTAGAGACAGATAGACCATAAGACCATGATCACCTCACAAAAGGAGAAAACAGGGTCTGATTCTCCTTCTTTTTAATGATCCTCCTCACATCTTCAGTTTGTTATCTGGGTCAACACTTCACATTCCCTGGCGTCATAAAGCTAGACATACAGCTACAGCAAGGTCTAGAGTTGCTCGCCAACCCACTTTTTTACATATATACCCTAGTTAACAAAGTAGATTGGATCCTGGGTATTACTTGTTTAACAGAACATTTGGTACCAGAGGTAAAAACAACATGGAACAGGGTTAGGTTCCTGTTCATATGTAAAAGTCTTTAAGTTTCCTGTGAACTTAGGGTGACCCCATAAATTTCATAGGGTTTTCTTAAGCAAGGAATACTCAGAGGTAGTTTGTCTCTGAATATAGCTTACAGCACATGGTTTTCCTTGACAATCCTCTGTTCAGGTACTAACCAGGCCTAATCCTGCTAAGCTTCCAAGATCAGATGGGATCTGGTGCCTTCAGGGTATTTAGGTTCCTATGCCAGAAAAAAGAATAGCAATTCAACAAAGCTTTTATTCAAAACTAACAATATACACATGTGAAATAAAGCAACCAGGTAAGGTAAGCCTTGCATAATTTAAAAAACCAAGCATTTTGAACCTTCTAGAAACAACATGAAAGCTTCTTCCAAAATGCATCCAGAAATGACTATTATTTTCACCAGCCTCCATTCTTGTTATTTCAATTTGGGTGGCCAAACTTACAGATCACTGGCTGGCATCCTGAATTGCAGTTCTGGATCCATAACCTATACTTACAGTCCATAACCACTTTTCTTCTATGGTACATATTTACAGTCATAGCACTATTGCCATAATTTTAAATACCTCCCAGAATCCACCTTAAACTTGAGATTGCTGTCTGGTGCGACAGAGGTCTATGGCACAATCAAGTGGAGGGCTTCAGAATGATGAGGCCTGCCCTCTTCCCATCCTCAAGCTGCAGTGTAAGGGGCAGAAGGTTCTCCTCATTGCACCATAGTTTGGGGGCGGGAGGGGGCTCATTGCACTGTGGGTTGGTGTGGGAGGGAGCCAGCTGCATCATTCTGAAGAGCCACACTCATCTGCTCTGCACACAGAGTAGCTCCTTAAGGTGGGTTCTGGAATAGATTCCTTAGGGTATCCATAACTATGTTTATGTGGTTATGAATGTGATGTAGGATCTTGGCTTATACTTTCTAATATGTTGGGAGCAGCTGGTGAGGCAGGCTTATCTGTTCTCCCCTTTCCTCTGTGTTTTGCTGTTTGCACATGCTCAGGAAGGGATTCAGGAAGCAGCTGCTATTTACCTTGCCTGTTGTAGACAGGCACACACAAATGCATTACAGTTCACTAGAGTAGAATCCCTTTCTTTCCCAGCTCAAGTATTGCATTATTTACTGCAAGCACCCTGCTGCAACCTGACCCAGAAAGTCTGTGCTTATGCAGCCCCCCTTTGGCATCCTCCCAGTGCTGATGCTGCTAAAAACCTACAGCTAGACAGAGGATGGGAATGAAAAGGGGAGCTGGGCAAGCGTAAGAACTTTGTAAAAAGGAGCTTCACTTTCAGAGTTTTGTAAACTGCTATGTGTATGTACAACACCAAGCTCTCCTGCCACTCATTACCAAAATGACATCATCAAAATTATGCCAATCCTTTTTTGTTCCTTCCCCTGATCTAAAAAAAAAGAAGAAGAAGAAAAGAAAAGAAAACAGCAGCAGTACAACCCTAGCCCTCCCCCCATGCCCATTTGGCCAAACCTAATTCCTCAAGCACCTCTTTCTCCCATTTGTGACTTCTTGCTTCTCTTCCCCTATGAAATGCCCCTTCCAGCCTGCCTTTCCTATAATCTCTGGTGAAGAAGGCTCTCCTGTGCTGTGGAACCACCACTGAATTTGGGTGTCACCTTTAGCAGTGGGAGGAGGGAGCAGCCTCCAAAGGGTTGTGGGAGGCTCAGGGCTGCCCTTTCAACCCAAAGAGGTTGGCCACTCCTGGACAAGAGCCTTTTTGGTGGTTGCACCTACCTTGTACGATGGTCTACTAACAGGGATTCCTTTTATTTTATAAAAACAGTATAAAACTTGTTTTTAAAGGACGCACTAGTTCAAAGTTTTAATAGCCCTGGAGTATGTTTTTAGTCCTTATTATTTAATGGCTGTTTTTGCAAGCTACTTGTTTCTCAAGACTCTTTTTAATATTGCTGATTCTGCTTGTTTGATATCTTTTATTTTCCTTTGTACATCTGGCAGGAAATAAGCTTTTAAAATAGTAGACAGGTTTTTTTTTAATGGGGGGAAGAATGGGGTGACCTGCCATTGCCCACATGCAGCTTGTGACACAGATGCCCTTAAGAGGACAGGGTCCTCATGGGAGAAGAGAATCCTCATTCCTGGTTTGGAAAATCGATCCCAGAATATGAAAGGCAACAGTATAGTCTGGCTGCTCCCATGTCAGTGGAATGGTGAATCCACTCCAGGTTTTCTTGTAAGCTTTGGAGGAGCTCTCCAAGGTACTGAATCCTATTTTTAAATAAATTCAGTCCCATGGATAGCTCCTTTAAAGCCTGCCAAAACTAACTGCCCCACCAATAGGAGAGCCACCAGCTGCCACTGAAAAGCAAGCCATGTCATTAGGAAAGAAGAGTTGTGATGTGATCTCCACAGCCAACTCCCTCAAGTGTTCTTCCTGCTGCATTCTGCACAAATAGTGCAGTTCCTGTTTCTGGACTTTATCCCCACATCAACAGTTCCCCAGTTTCTCAGAGAGTTAATGTCTATATGGGGCAGGGAACTGTGTTGTTTCACACACACACACTCCTCACTGCTTCTTATGTTACCCAAATGCCAAACAAATGACAGGAATTCAGTGGCTTCTATTATGTTGCCAATGGAATTTGAATCCGAGTCATAAGCTGATAGAATTCTGGACTGGACTGCCTACATTTGAATGCTTCCCTTCTTAGAAATGTCCCTGTAGGTAGTAAATTAGCACCCAGGGAGTGGGTTTCAATAAAGAATTCCCATAGATGAACTTATGTACCTTATACATTACAGAGAGGGTGATTCAAAAATGTGCCTCTCTCCTGCTATCTGAAACAGTGCACTTGGTCACCTCTGTCTACCACTTCATTCTACAGTGTGGTGTAGCTTGCCAGGGATTGTGGGGGCAAAAAAATGGCCACTGCCCCAAAGCAATTGCGTACATCCATTATGCATAATAAGGATACTCAGACCCTTTAGCGGTGTGGAACAGACACTGCTAATCTCATGTTAATTGCTTCAGCTTTTAATTAAAACTCTCGCATGTTCACAGCAGGTGCAAGAAAATGAGAAGCCAGATCATGAAATGGTTCCAGAAGATCTTCCTGAAGAAAAACTACCTGAGACAGAGATCAAAGTGGAAGGTGAAGAGATCTCAACAAAGGAATCCTTGTTCAAAATGGTCCAGACCCCTGTGAGCGAGATAGATGAGACAGCAACCCTTCCTGCACAGCTGGATAGATCTCACAGCGTACAACTTGAGGGTTACCTGGGGCGGAAGCATGATCTAGAAGCACCCAACAAGAGGGCTTCCAACAGGTGCCGTTATTTCTTTGTGTGGCTTCTCATTTGTCTTGTAGCAAAGCTCACTGAAAACAACACAGTGAAAAGGGCAAAGCCTTTCTCTCAGACTGTGGCCAAGACCCTAGGTTGTCCAATCTAGCATTATAGTTTTGCAGGTGGAACTCCTCACTCACTTAGTCATGATTGTGACTCCCAGGACTCACAGTTTTCCTTTGATAGTCCCCCTGAACACCCATTCTGTGACCAGTGAAGAGTTCAGGGGGATTGGAGCCCAAAGTCAGATGTAGACTGATGGCATCTTCCACTGGGGTCCAGTAGGGTCCTCCAGAGGTCTTCGTTCTGCATCTTGTTATGGGGATGTGATATAGCCAAGTGCTTGTGTGATTCTCTGGTGCTTTCTACCATTCACAGAACAGCTGTGGAGGGGGGCTATCACAG
Organism: Gambelia wislizenii; assembly: GCA_030847615.1. Lineage (NCBI taxonomy): Eukaryota > Metazoa > Chordata > Lepidosauria > Squamata > Crotaphytidae > Gambelia > Gambelia wislizenii. Next base: position 336,749,146 of record JAUMIR010000001.1, on the reverse strand, counting down.
GGAGTGTGGCAGCCTTTGGACATTGCAGAGGGTAGACGAGAATACCAACCTTGGCAACAACCAAATCAAGACACACACAAGCATAAGGGGAACATAATGTCACTCATTATATGTGTTGACCAGTGCACCAGTACAAGGATGTGAGCATTACTCAGCTACTATTTTGTGAACAGCCACTGTTCGTAAGGTAATTTCCATTGTCTATGCTTCCTGCATTTCAGTTCTGTCTCCAAGCCTGTCCACAGGCAAAATCCTACATTGGGAAGCATAAAATTCTACACAGGTGGAATTATGCCACATCTCCCCCACCCTCACAAAACCCTATCTTTTCGCTACTGTACACCCCCCCCCCCCGTGGTCATTTACTGGCCGGTGGAAAGAGTGGGGGTGGGGTACTAGAGAAGGATTCAGCTGTGTTCCTTTAGCTAGATGCACAGCAACAGGCATCCTCCAAGACCTCCCAGGGGTCTTGGATGATGATGCCATTGCTGTGTGTCCACCTATAGGAACACAACTGAACACTTCTCCACTCTCCTGCTTACCACTGGACAGTAAAAGGCCATGTTGGGGGATCTGCAAGAACTAAAGCATGGCTGGAAAGCAGGGGTTTGGTCATTGCCTGCTACCTAGAGGATTCTTACTTCTGTAACAACCAAAAAAGTGCATTAGGCAGTTGGACTTACAGTGAGTCCTTGGTACCCGCTGGGGTTTGGTTCCAGGACTCCCCTGTGGATACCAAAATCCATGGATGCTCAAGTTCCATTATATACTCTCTCTCTGGCTTTTCTTCGCAAACGACAATTCAGGAAGGACTCATCCCGTGCTTTCTGCAAGCGCACTGATGACTGAAAAGGCCAATCCGAGATAAACAAGTCCGGTTGCAGAAAGCACAACAGAAGGTCTCCTTGGGAGATGTTTCCGGGTTGTGATTCTTTCTGCATTGTCGTTTCTCTTCAAGACTTGTTCGGCGTGAGTTCTCAAATAAGGCTGCAGCATTGTGGATAGTGTGTCTCCATGCCTCCCGATGTGAGGCCAGGGTGGACCATTGTTGGTGATCAATTTGGCCGAGCCTGAAATGTTGTTTCAGGGAGTCCTTGTATCGCTTTTTTGGAGCGCCCCTCTTACGCTGACCTGTGGCAAGTTCACTGTAGAGTACTATTTTGGGGAGACGATGGTCCTCCATCCTAGAAACGTGCCCTGCCCAGCACAGCTGTGTTCTCAATATCATGGCCTCGGTGTTGATCCCTGCTTGCTCAAGGACAACAACATTCATCACATAGTCAGTCCAGTGTATATTTAGGATTGTGCGTATACAGCGCTGATGAAAGCGTTCGAGGAGTCATAAGTGGTGGCGATAGGTGACCCATGTTTCAGACCCATAAAGGAGAATAGATAGTACAATGGCTCTATACACACTGATTTTTGTGTTTCACCTCAGGTGTTTATTACTCCAGACTCTTGTAAAGTCTTCCAAATGCGCTATATGCCTTAGCTAATCTGTGATTGATCTCTTTGTCAGTCTTGGCATCTGAGGAAATGATGCTTCCCAGGTAGGTGAACTGCTGAACGAACTTAAGCACAGATTTGCTGATGGCAATGTGGGGATGGTGGTGTTCGTCCTGTGGTGCAGGCTGGAAAAGAACTTCTGTTTTCTTCAGGTTGACTTCCAGCCCAAACAGCTCTGCAGCTATTGTGAAGCAGGATGTTAGGCACTGCAGAGCTGCTTCTGTGTGGGCAACAAGGGCAGTAACATCAGCAAAGAGCAGCTCACGAACTAGATAGTTTAGAGTTTTAGTGGGAGCCCTCAGACAGTTTAAGTTAAACAAGCTACCATCAATACGGTAACATATTAAGATGCCGTCTTCTTCTTCAAGCTCTGCCATAGCCCTTTGGAGCATCATGCTGAAGAAGATTGTAAATAAAGTTGGAGTAAGAACACAACCTTGCTTCACTCCATTAGTTATTAGAAAGGGCTCTGAAAGAGCATCGCCATATCTGACTTGACCACGCTGTCCCTCGTGTAGCAAGATAATCATTTTAAGGAATTTTGGGGGACATCCTGCTTGTAGGAGGTAATGAGTCTAAAAATAAAATTGTACTAAAAAAATCCAGGATCTAGTCCTTTTAAAAAGCAACAAGAATTATCTTCTTTAAAAAAGAGTTAAAAATCATTTACTTTTAAATTCATGCAGAGTGCAACTTAGGAATGCTAAGACAAGCTCAATTAACAGTTAAAAAGGTGTGTTCAGAAGTCTGAGATCACCCAGTTAAATTAGACTCATTACAAAAACAAAGGAGTCAGTTTAAAATGCAAATCAAAAGTTTACTGAAGGTATATCAATCTCAATCTACATACTAAAACTTTAAAAATAGGTTCCTAACTGACTAAGAGTATTTAGGGTAGGAAAAACTCACCCAGCCTACAGCGGTAAGAGGCTGCATGGTGAACATCATGGCAATGTTTCGGGAAAGATGGCTAAACAAAGATAAGATGGCTTAAGATGGCTACAGCCTCATGGAGACTCTAACTTAAAAAATAACTTACACAGAGCAATACAATTTAAATTAGGTCATGTGTGGAATGACCCAGCACTCCAGTTGGCTGGAAGTGCCCAGTGAAATAAGAGAAAGGAAATTTGGGAGAACAGAAGCATGCAGGGAAAAAACCTAGACTTATCTTAGGATGCGAATGAGGTACACAAGATTGCTTTTACATTACAATGATTATTTCCCCACATACTACATTGCTCTTTCCAGGATCTGCCACAGACCTTTTCTACTCACAGTGTCGAAGGTTTTGGTGAGGTTGACAAATGTTACATAGAGACCCTTGTTCTGCTCTCTACATTTCTCTTGCAGTTGTCTAAGGGCAAATATATCTGTAGTACTCCTATTGGCTCTGAAGCCACACTGACTTTCAGGAAGGAGTTCTTCTGCAATAGCAGGAACTAATCTGTTCAAGAGTATCCTTGAGAGGATTTTTCCAGCAATAGAGAGCAGTGTTGTGCCTTGATAGTTTGAGCAATCGGATTTTGCTCCTTTTTTCTTGTACAGGGTAATGATGACTGCATCTCGGAGATCTGATGGCAGTTCTCCTTTTTCCCAGCAATTCACAAGGAGTTCGTGGAATTCATCGTGGAGTACATGATCTCTGTGTTTCCAAACTTCAGGTGGGATTCCATCAATCCCAGCTGCCTTGCCGTTTTTCATCTGCTGTATGGCCTTAAGGGTCTCTTCCAAAGTGGGAGCTATGTCCAATTCATTTTTCATCGGTTGTTGTATCATATGTTGGATAGTTGGATATATAAAATGACATAGTAAAATGGTGTCCCTTATATAAAATGGCAGAATCAAGGTTTGCTTCTTGAAATTTATTTATTTTATTTTTAAAAACATTTTCAAACCATGGATGGTGGAATCTGTGGATGCCAAATCCGTGGATACAGAGGGCCAACTATGTATCTGTGTAATTCATTAACTGGATGCTAGCCATCCAGAAGTGTAGGCTAACACTTCATAGCAGATGTATTGAGATACTTTTTGAATGTTTGACTTTGCCAAAAGAAAGGATGAAAAATTGTGTTACAAGTATAGTTCGCCACTTTTCCTGGATCATGAAGGCTTTTATCAGTAAAGTTTGCATGCATTAGAAATATTTTAAGAATGGGACTTCTGAGAGAAGATGGAGGGAAAGAAGCGACAACTGTGTTTTCACCAATTGGAGGTAAGCTCCAATCAGCAATTATCTTTCTGTATCAAGGAAAGATCCAAGGGATTGCCCAAGACGGCTCCTTAACCTAACAGTTGTTGTGGAAACCTCAAGGAGTGGTCAGCGAAACTGTCTGAGAGAGCTGGGATTTCATCATGACCTCCCTTCGTCTGCTCACCTGAAGAGATGGAAAACAGCTTTTTATGGACACTGGACCCAAAAATCTTCTCCTTCCTTGTGGAACTTCTAGTTTTTAGATTTCACTTATTAACCCTTAGAATTAAAGGAACCTTGAACCCAGCTGCAATACTTTGCCTCAGTAAGCTGCTTTCTTTTTGAAATAAGGACAGAAAGTTTAACTAGAATTGGTAATAATAAAGCCTATGATGAACAAAAAGTTTTGCAATAATTATACAAGTGTTGGTCCAGTACTCTCTGTCCCAGTCCAAGTCTCCTGCCACGAGACCTCTGCCTACTCCTTCCATGTGTGGGCTTGACACGTTGTGAACCTATGGAGCCTTTGATGAGGCTCACACTTCTTTTATGGACTTCCCATCCTCTTCAGTATGGGCTCACACACACACCTTTGAGCAGAGGCGGGAATTCTTGCTTGGAGATCCAGAGGAATGTATGCATTATCGTTCCCCTCCTCGCCTCTCTTACCATGCTTTGGATCTGGCTTCTTTCTTAGAACCCCCTCGTCACAAGCCTTCCACAAGGGATGCAGGGAGTCAAGTTATGCCTGGATGTGCTTTCTCCATGCAACAGGAGGATAGGGATGACTGGTTGAGACCTCTGACTCATCCTTTGCCTCCTGTATTAGGGGAAATTCCACCACCTCAGCCGTATCGGATGGCTTCATTGTATCGTCAGTCCGGGAGTCATTCCATTCAACATCTCCCTCCTGTTCTTCCAGCTGGTCTTCTTCACCTTATGTGCCGCGTATTCCATCTGCCCCGCCTGATCTTCTCGATGACAATTCCTCGTTTCCCACTGATGACATTCAGGCCTTTTCTGAGCAAATGGTCCATATGTCCCATGCGCTGGATCTTAAGGCTCCTGAGAAGGAGTCTGACCCTGTGGACCCCATCTATCGCAGGATAAGATCCAAGGCTCCTCCTGTGGTGAACATTCCAGTACTCTCGTCTGTCCTCAAGCTGACTTAGGGCTCCTGGGAAAATCTGTCTTTGCTGCCTTCCACTTCAAAATGGATTGACCGGCTCTATAGAATTGCCAGGGAGGATATTGCATGGCTTCAGGAACATCCTAAGCCAAGTTCATTGGTGCTCACGGCTTCTCAACAACAACGTCAATACCGGCCACATGCTACTCCTGCAGATCCTGAGGGATGGAAACTTTACATCATAGGGAAGAAGCTCTATTCTTCGGCTGCATTGAGCTTCCGTATCTCGAATTACTCTGCCTGTATGGGAACTTACCAACAGGTCTTATGGGACAGAATGACTCCCTTTCTCCAAGACCCTCCTGAGGAGCAGAGGAGAGTGGCATGTGTGATTCAGGCAGAGGCACAGCTTCTAGTGGGCCAACAGATGAATTCAGCGTGGCATGTGGCGGACTGTGCAGCTAGGTCGGTGGCTAGTTCCATTTCCCTTCAGCGCCATGCCTGGTTAAGATCCTCCAGACTAATGCCTCAGGCATGTGCAACCATAGAAGACATGCCCTTCAGCCACTCTGGGCTTTTCAACCAATCCACCGATGAGAAGCTCGAGTTCACAAAGATGAGGAGTACAGCCCATAAATATGGTATGCCCTCATCTTCCTTTCACTCCAGAGGCCGGTCTGGGTGGCTGGGTTCCCAGTACCCTTATTCACATCCTAAGGGTTACATCCCTCAGTCTTCTCGATGCTTAAAGACCCCATCGCAGTCATCATCCACCTCATTAGTGAGGAGCCAAGCCACTACCTCCCGCTATAGGCCTCCTACCAAGCAGTGCTCCAAAGACCAATCGAAGCACAGATTCTGATTGCCTTTCTGCTTCCCTCCTCTTTCCTCCAAATGGTGCTCTTTGGGGATTGTCTGGCCTAGTTCCAGGAAGCCTGGTCCTCCATAACATCGAACCTCTGGGTGCTCCGGATCATCAGAGATGGCTACTGCATCAAATTCGAGGAGTACCCCCTGACAGTTCAAATTCGAATGACTTCGCCATCCCCTCCCCTTCTCAAGGAGGTGCAGACGTTGCTCTAGAAGGGTACCATCGAGCCAGTGACTCCCGACCAGCAACATCTGTTTCTTCTCAAGGTACTTTCTCATGAACAAGGACGGTGGGCTCAGGCCAATCCTTGACCTCTGCAGGATAAACAAGTACATACTCCCAAAGAGCTTTCGGGTGGTCACATTGTCTTCTATCCCCCCCTTCTTCAATGAGGGGACTGGTTTGTTACTGTTGATCTGAAGGACTCTTACTTCCATGTCAGGATCATCCTGCCCACCAGTGGTTTCTGGCCTTTCAGATCAGCGACAACGCCTTCCAGTTTTGAGTGCTGCCGTTTGGTCTGGCAATGGTGCCCAGAGTCTTCATGAAGTGCATGGTGCTGGTGGCAGCATACCTCAGATAACAAGGAGTCATTGTGTTCCCGTACATCGACGACTGGCTTCTGGTGGCAGATTCACGGTATCAGCTACTTCTGGACATTGAGTATCTTCTTCGTGGTCTCTGTGAATCACACAGCTGGGTTACTCCTGCGCCTGTGCAGAGCTTCGGAACCTTCTAGAATCGCTAGGCAGAATGTGCTTTGATACATTTTTGGCGGTAACTCCGCCCATCCTAACGGTCCCTTATAAGGGCTTCCGACTAAATCCCCTCAGTTCCTTTCTTTCCGCCACATTAGCAGCTTGAAGGAACCTCTGTTCGCTAGGTATTTTTCTCTCATCAATCTGGTTTGACTTGGCTTTGACACTTTGACGACGATTTTCGCTCTCTCCTACTGGTTTTGGTATTTGGCTTCTGATAACTCTGGTTTTTAACCTATTTCTGGCTTTTGACTACGATTTTGGCTTGCTCCTTTGGCTCTGGCATCACTTCAGATATCGTTACTGACCGCGGACTGGCTTGACTACGATCCCTTCCTTGTGATTATTATTATTATTATTGTGAGAACCATGTCTGGCAAAGGAGCTTTCAAGCGCTGCGTTATTTGTCAAGCAAAACCTCCAGCTGTGGATGGTCATTCCTGCTGTTTAATCTGTTTGGGAGAGGCTCACAATGTCGACGCATGTGTCCATTGTAAGGCGTTCACGCCGCAGGCCCGAAAACATAGGCTCTCGTGCCTGAAGTCCTTTCTTTATGAGAAGGCCTTGCTCCCTGCCTCTGCCTCGGTTTCGGCTCCTCCGTCTGAGCCTCGCGGCCGTGAACATTCTCGGTCTCCTCCGTCCACTGGGCAAAAACGCTGTCGGTCCCGAAGTCCCTCTAGGTGCCATTCCACCGCATCTGATCCCAAGGCTCTCCATTCCTCCCTTCGACGTGCATTGTCGGATTCGACTCGGGACCATCCGACACCGGTTCGAGAGCCAGTCCCTTCGACATCCAGGGACGTCGCTCGTGAGAAGACCCCGTCCACTGCTGAGGCCCATTCATCTGCTGCTGCTGCTTTGTCCTCCCAGCCATTGAAGAAAAAGAAGGAAAAGCATTTGTCCAAGCATGATGCTGGAAAATCTAAGGACAAAGCCAAAAAATCCAAGCCTGTGGAACATGCGGTCCCTGAGGTTCCTCCTCGTCAATCATTGGACGTTGAGGACACATTCATACGTCCATTGCCGGTATCTACCACTGGGGAGTCGGAGTCTCGGTGTTCATGCACCCCGTCTGGATCAGACGGGATTGTAACAGTGGAGCTCCCGCCTGCGACTGATATTATGAGACCCGCTGTGCATCTTGACAAATCTCCGGCTCTGGTCGTGTCACGAGCTCAGTTACTAGAAAGTCAGTCTTTGGATGTGGAGGCAGAGGTCATTGAATCCGAAGAGGTACCTCGAGGCCATCTGCCTGCCATCCGGGATGATGTCCCGGCGTACTCTGCTTATGACCTGGCCCGATCCATTTGAAGGGCAGGTTTCGGGTCGCCGACTGGATCACAGATTTTCACCCCGAGGGGCGAGGTACTTGATACCACGATTACTGGTTGCTCGATTGCTCGGTCTCCACGTCCTGTTAATTTGGATGTTGCGACTACAAAGGATGCTGTGATCCAGGTTTCTCCGCCTGAGCACCGTCCTCTACTTCGAACCCCTCCAACTCCACAGCCTCGTTCCCCCATGCTGTCATGGGCCCGTAGTCCTTCACCGGATGGGCCAACATCGTCCTCTGTCACCTCTTGGGACCTTTATAGGCCCTATTTGCCTTCTCCAAAGACCGAACTGACGGATGATGATTCCACCTCTCCAACCGATGACGTTCGTGCCTTCGGGGAACAGATGATCCGAATGTCGCATGCCCTTGATTTGAAATTGGAAGACCGAGCAGCTGATCCTGTGGATCCGATTTTTCAAAGGATCCAATCTAAGGCGCCTCCATCGGCTACCATCCCGGTACTGCCTTCTCTGCTGAAACTCACACAGGGGTCCTGGGAAAACCCATTGTCTATCCAGTCGACGTCTAAGAAAATAGACCGACTGTATCGGGTTGGTGGAGACCATGTTGACAGCTCCAAAACCACCCAAGGCGGAACTCTGTGGTCGTTGAGGTTGCCCAAAATAAAAAGCAACGCCGACCTCTGTCATCCCCACCAGATCCAGAGGGCAGAAAACTGGACATTGTCAGAAAGATCTATTCGGCAGCCGGCCTGAGCTTCCGTGTGGCTAATTACTCCGCTTGCATGGGAGCGTATCAGCAGGTCCTATGGGAGAGGATGAGCCACCTAATACAGGACCTCCCTAAGGAGCGGCATTGGATGGCCGAAGCCATTCAATCTGAGGCCCAGTCCCTGGCGGGACTGCAGATGAATTTGGCCTGGCATGTGGCGGACTGCGCAGCGAAAACCGTCGCTGGTTCCATTGCGCTGCGTCAGCATGCATGGTTACGCTCCTCGGGCCTTATACCTCAAGCGTCGGCCACCATAGAGGACCTTCCTTTCGACGAATCCGGCTTGTTTAATGGGGCAACCGATGAAAAACTTGAGTTCACCCAAAAGATGAGGACTACTGCCAGGAAATACGATATGGGCTCCACTTCCGCCTCCCAGTACCGTCCCAGAGGCAGATATTCCTGGAAAGTCCCATCGTATGGCCAACAGTTCTGACGAGGGTACTCTGGCCAGACCTACCGTCAGTCCCATTTTGTTCCCTCTACCTCTCTGGCCTCATCAGTGAGGAGCCAGGGCTCGGGTTCAAGATACCGGCAACCATCCTGACAGAGATCCAGGGATCAGGGCCGAAAGGAATTCTAATTCCCCTATTGATGATTTTTCTGTTTTTCCTTAGACACCTTTCTTCGGGGATCGACTGTCCAACATTCAAGAAGCCTGGTCTTCTATAACATCAGACCGTTGGGTGCTCCAAATCATCCGAACAGGCTATTGGATAGAGTTCGACATTCTGCCTCCGACGGGACTGGTTCGATCAACACCACCCTCCCCTCCTCCTCGAGGAGGTGCACACCCTGTTGCAGAAAGGGGCCATCGAACCTGTCGACCCCGATGTTCACCACCTCTGCTTCTTCTCGAGGTACTTTCTGGTGACCAAGAAGGACGGCGGTCTGCGCCCGATTCTCGACCTCCGTGGGGTGAACAAATACATAGCCCCAAAGAAATTCAGAATGGTCACCTTGGCCTCCATCCTTCCGCTTCTGAAACGGAACGACTGGTTTGTCTCCGTAGACCTGAAGGACGCCTATTTTCACATCGGGATCCATCTGGCGCACAGACGCTTCCTTGCGTTTCAGGTCGGGACCGAGGCCTTCCAATTCAGAGTACTTCTTTTCAGTCTCTCGACTGCTCCTCGAGTCTTTACGAAGTGCATGGCAGTAGTGGCGGCTTTCCTTCGGCAGCAGGGCGTGGTGGTCTTCCCCTATATCGACGACTGGCTGATTGTGGCAGAGTCTTGACAGCAGCTTGAACTCGATGTTGGCCTCACCTTAGATGTCTTAGACTATCTGGGACTTGTCAACATCGAAAAGTCTCAGCTCCGGCTGGATCAAGTGATCCAATTCATTGGAGCTCGTCTAGACTCTGTGACTGCAGCGGCATACCTACCTCAAGACCGGTTCAATACCCTTCACTCCCTGATCCACACTTGCCGTCGGTCCTGAAGGGTTCCTGCTTACTCAGTCCAAGTGCTTCTTGGTCACATGGCAGCCACGACATACGTGACCCGACTTACCAGACTCCGCTTCCGTCCTCTCCAACATTGGTTCTTGCAGGTCTTCGACCCTCTCCGGGATCCTCCAAGCAGGATGCTCACAATGCCGTGAGCGGTCCAAAGGTCCCTGGATTGGTGGCTGATACCAGACAATGTCCTGTCGGGCATGCCGTTCAACCTGCCTCAGCCGGACGTCTCTGACAACAGACGCTTCACTGCAAGGATGGGGAGCCCACCTTGAGTCTTACGAGATTCAGGGCTCTTGGAACACGGAGGAGCAGGCTCTTCATATCAACATCCTAGAATTCCTTGCAGTCCAGAAAGCGCTGCGAGCCTTCGAATCCTTGGTGAGAGGCAGGACTGTACTGGTACTGACAGACAACACCTCCGTCATGTACTACCTAAATAAACAAGGAGGTACAAGGTCCCCTCAACTTCTGCAGCTTACGCTGGACATCTGGAATTGGTGTGTCCCCAGAAAGGTGTTTCTCCAATCCATCCATCTTCCGGGGAGGAGAACACTCTTGCCAACGGGCTCAGCCGTTCGAGTCTCTCCATCCATGAGTGGCGTCTACACAGATCGGTCGCCTTAGACCTGTTTCGGACCTGGGGTCCCCTCAAGTGGACCTCTTTTCGTCCCCCAAGAACGCTCAGTGTCCCCAGTTCTGTTCCAGGAGCCGCGCCCCGGGATCGAGGGGAGACGCCTTCCTATTCCAATGGTCGGGCCCACTACTCTATCTGTTCCCTCCATTCCCACTACTGACAAGAGTAATTGCCAAGCTTCATCGGGATCGAGCGAACGCCATCCTCATCGCCCCGTGGTGGCCTTGGCAGCCGTGGTTTGCGACTCTGCTTCACATGTCCAAGCGTCGCTTCATCCGGCTACCTTCTCGTCCGGATCTGCTCATCATTCACGAGGGCAGAGTCAGACATCCCAATCTGGACACTCTGCGTCTTACAGCATGGAGATTGACTCTGTAATTCGACCTTCAGGTTCGAGACTCTTGGGTTCGACCCCGGTGTCGAGGCAACCTGCATCTCTCCATCCAGACATCCAGGCTGTCATCGATGCTGCCCGAAGGCTGTCCACTCGAAAGTCTTACCAGTACAAGTGGAAGAAGTACGAAGCTTTCCTGGCCTCCCGGGAACTGAGGCCTGAACCGTTCTCCATCCCGACGGTACTGGAGTTTCTTCTCCAACTGTCTTCTGCGGGCCTGTCGCTTTCCTTGATCCAGTGCTACTTGGCAGCTATCTCCATCGAGTTCCAGGCGAGAGGTCGTCTGTCCCCCTTTGTGGATGCGACAGTAAAGAAATTTTTGAGAGGCTTCACCAACCTGCACCCTCTGGTGACTGAACCGACCCTGGCTTGGAGCCTCGAATTGGTCCTTTCACAGCTGGTCCGCCGACCGTTCGAACGTTTGGCTTCCACTGATCTCCGGCTGCTCTCCTGGAAAACTGCTTTCCTTGTGGCCATCACTTCGGTGCGTCAGGCCGGTGAGCTCTGTGCCTTGAGGTCCAATCCTCCATATACTGCTTTCCATAAGCACAAAGTGGTGCTCCGTCCCGACATCTCCTTCCTTCCGAAGGTGGTGTCCCGCTTTCATCTCAACCAATCCATCACTCTCCCTGCTTTGATGCAGGACCCGAAGGACAATTTCGAACACACCCTTCATCTCATGGACGTTAGAAGGGCTCTAGCCTTCTACATTCAATGGACTGCGTCCCACAGGAAGTCACCCAGACTGTTTGTGTCTTATGCTGACTCGAAGCTTGGAGAGCCCATCTCTTCACAACAACTATCGAAGTGGGTGACATCGACCATTGCTCTCTGCTACGAGCTGGCAAAGAAACCTCTGCCTTCATGGATTCGAGGACACTCTACGAGAGCTGTCTCCACTTCGACAGCCTTGCTCTCTGGAGTGCCTCTAGAGGACATTTGCAGAGCTGCAACCTGGTCATCACCTTTGACTTTTATTTCCCATTACAGACTTGACTCTTGTTCTAGGAACGAGGCGGCCTTTGGAAAGGCTGTACTGTTATCTTCTATACAATGAGTGAGTGTTTATGTTGCTAAGTCACTGCTGTTATATTTGTCTTGATTAGATTATTCAAAAATGTGCTCTTAATGTTTCAATCTCAGATGTTATGTATATGTATTATATGTGGTGTAGGGCATACCCGCCTCCAAGAGTGAAGCTTGCCAGTCTACACCTAGCTGTGTGATTCACAGAGACCACGAAGAAGATGGACAGGTTGCTTACCTGTAACCATAGATCTTCGAGTGGTCTTCTGTGAATTCACACAGACCCACCCATCCTCCCCTCTATGTCCTGTTACATCATATAAACATGCTTAATGTTCCTGATGCTGCAGATTGCGGCATCATTCAAGGAACTGAGGGGATTTAGGAGGGAAGCCCTTATAAGGGACCATTAGGATGGGCGGAGTTACTGCCAAAAATGTATCAAAGCACATTCTGCCTAGCGATTCTAGAAGGTTCCGAAGCTCTGCGCAGGCACAGGAGTAACCTAGCTGTGTGAATTCACAGAAGACCACTCGAAGATCTATGGTTACAGGTAAGCAACCTGTCCTTACCATGCAGCTAGTAGACTCGCTTGGACTGGTAGTCAACATGGAAAAATTGCACCTGGATTCATCCCGGACCATCCAGTACATCAGGGCCAAGCTGGATTCGACCACTGCAGCTGCGTATCTACCAGAGCCTCTGTTCAGGACTTTGTGCACCTTGATTTACCGGTGTCACAGGTCTCGTCAGGTGACAGCCCACTCCGTGCAGGTCCTCTTGGGATATATGGCCTCCACAACTGCGGTCACTCTGTTCATCTGGCTCCATTTCCAACCTCTTCAGTCATGGTTCCTTTTGGTCTTCGATCTCCTCTTGGACCTGGCTTGCAAGCTTCTTACCATGCCACAAGCTGTGCAGCGTTCTCTGGACTGATGGCTGGATCTGTTGAATATCTTGGCCAGCCTGCCCTTTGAACCCCCACAGCCCCAACTCTCAATGACTACAGATGCATCTCTCCTCAGCTGGGGGAGCCCATCTCGACCGTCATGCCGTCCAGGGAGTGTGGTCTGTGGGGGAACGTCTGTTCCACATCAACCTTTTAGAGCTACTAGCTGTCCAGAAGGTGCTGTGGTCCTTCGAGTCAATGGTGGCCAAGAAGACCATCCTGCTGGTGACAGACAACACCTCTGTCATGTACTACCTGGACATGCAGGGTGGGACAAGGTCCTTCATGTTACTTTTGACAATGATCGACATCTGGAACTACTGTATACAGAGGAACATCCTCCTCTAGTCCATCCACCTTTCAGAGGAGGAGAATTCTTTTGCCGACAGACTGAGCTGCTCAAATTCATCCATCCACAAATGGATGTTGCACTGTTCCATGGCCCTTTCCTTGTTCCGTCGATGGGGCACCCCGAAAGTAGACCTCATCCAGAACTGTTGGCCAACAGACAGTGCCAACAGTTCTGCATGAGGTCCAGTGCTCAGGGATAGAGGGGGAATGTGTTCCTTTACCAATGAACGGTCCCCTGTTGTACCTGTTTCCTCCATTCCCATTGCTGACAAGGGTAGTTTCCAAGCTCCATCAGAACAGGTCGGGCGTGATTCTCATTGCCCCGTAGTGGCCCCAGCAGCCATGGTTCAGTCCTCTCCTCCGGCTAGCCTGTTGTCACTTCTACCAGCTGCTGTCCCATCCTGATCTGCTGACCATCCAGGGCGGCAAGGTTCGTCATCCAGGATCTCAACACATTGCGACTAACGGCATGAAGGATTCTGCCCTGAACCCATCTCCACTTCCAGGGTTGGGTTCAACTGCCATGGCCTTGCCTCCCGAAATTCAGGCCACAGTCAACACGTCCGTCCGTCCATCTACTTGACGCTCCTACTGATACAAATGGAAACAGTTCAAGACTTTTCTGACTGAGCGAGGCCTTACCTTCACTACATCCTCCGTTACTACTGTGCTCCATTTCTTGTTGCACTTGTCAGATTCTGGACTTTCCATATCCTCCTTGAAATGTTATCTCGCAGCCATCTCAGTTGAGTTCCAGACCAGGGACCGTCCTTCCCCATTTCAAGACCCATTGGTCAAAAAGTTTTGCATCCTGCATCCTCCTGTGACAGAGCCCACCCCGGCATGGAGCCTGGAACATGTCCTTTCACAGCTTTCCAGACATCACTTCAAGCTGATGGCTACAGCTGATCTCCATCTTCTTTCCTGGAAGACAGCTTTTCTTGTCGCTATCACCTCTGCTAGGCGTGCCAGGGAGCTTTGTGCCTTGCGTTCTGACCTACCTTACTTGGTGTTCCACAAGCACAAGGTGGTGCTCAAGCAATTTCTCTCCTTCCTGCTGAAGGTCGTCTCCAGCTTCCATCTGAACCAGTCCATCGTCCTGCCTGTTCTGATGTAGAACCCAACAGACAAATTTGAACACACTCCCCGTTCCTTGGATGTCTGGTGAGCGCTCGCATTCTACACGCAACGGATTGCTTCGTTACTGCTTCGTTTTGAAAGTCTCCTAGACTGTTTGTTGCCTATACGGACTCTAAGTTGGGTACTCCGATTTCACCACAGTGCATGTCAAAGAGGGTGGTTTTGACCATCACCTTGGCCTACGAACTGACTTGGAAGCCGTTACCATCTTGAATCTGAGCTCATTCTACCAGGGTAGTAGCCGCATCCACTGCCTTTCTCTCTGGGGTTTCCCTGGAGGACATTTGCAGAGCAGCAACCTGGTCCACTCCATTGACTTTTATCTCACATTGCAGATTGGGTAACAAGTCCAGGAGTAATGCTGCTTTTGGGAGGGCTGTTCTCCTCTCTACCATTCAGTGAGTGCGTGACTCTCTTTTTTGCACTACTCCCCTGGTTGTTAAATAAATAGTTGATGGTTTACTGTGATACTGTGTACCTCATCTTTCCATGTAGCGTGACATTCCCTCCACCTGGGCGTAAAGCTTGCTAGTCTCCCAGTTGTGTGGATTCACAGAGACCACGAAGAAGATGGACAGGTTGCTTACCTGTAACCATAGATCTTTGAGTGGCCTTCTGTGAATTCACACAGACCTGCCCATCCTCCCCTCTATGTCCTGCTTTATGTTTAACTTTGATGATGCTGATAATTGTGGCATCCTAAGAGGAACTGAGGGAAATAAGCAGGATTGCCTCAGAGGGACCGTTAGAGGTGGGCGGAGCTACTGCCAAAAATCTATTACATAACTATTCCAGAAGGTTCCAAGTGTTCTGTGCAGGCACAGCAATAACCCAGCTGTGTGAATTCACAGAAGACCACTCAAAGATCTATGGTTACAGGTAAGCAACCTGTCCTTGCCAGGCACTTTAATGGTTGGTATAAAGAAATGTCTGTGTTTCAAGAATGGAAGAGGAGCTCCCCTTCATGCACAGTGGAAGCAGCTTTTCATAAAGCTGTGTTTGATAAATTAAGAGAAATAAGAGGAATCTTAAAGTTCTATGTCAGAGTTCGTTAGAGAGGAGAGTGGGATGCTGAAGGGCAATGAATATTCACAACAAGTTGAAGAATATAAAGATGATGATGATGATGATGATGATGATGATATGAACCAATGATCGCAAGGTTGGATGTGATGGAAAAACAAGATATATTGCCAGAGGAGGGGAAGGAAAATGAAGAAGAGGATGCAGTGTAGGATTGCATAAACTCAATATTAGATTAAAAATTCAATAAGCAGGTGAACAAAGATCAGGCTACTACAACTGAGAATGCTGGAAGTATGAAAATTATGACTGAGAGTGCTGTGAGGAAAGTAATTACAGATGAGACAGGGGGAATATTGGCAATTTATCAGGGAAGAGGTGGATATTAACATGGGGAAGGGGATGGAAAAGCATATGTAAAAGTATGTACTCTTCAGTGTGAGGTGCTTGCCTCAAGATGTATTTTGCCAATTTTGGGGGGAAAGACACATGTCTTAGACTATTTAGGTTATTAGGGTTAATTAAATGGCTTTGATGTTGGATTGGTTTCTTATCTGCATTTCAAAGAAGATTAGCAAATGTATTTTACAGTTTAAAGAAGAAAAGGATTTTTGATTTACCAAAGTATATGAATTTTTATGTTGGGGTTACATTATAGGAAAAACTGGAATTATAGAATGGGGTGATGGACTTCAGTCACAGAAAAGTTGTTAGATTAATTGTATCAGAATAATAGATAATAGATTGTTAATTTTAATGCCTAAATATAATGTTTTAGGGTTGTAAGAATAATGAAGAATGGAAGATGGTTTTTGTTCAAATAGAAGTAACTAGTAGCATCAGTTAGCATTAATGGATAGATATTGGAGAGCTAACCTTTTATTAACTATTTAGTATGGAGAGTTATATTTTATAGGCATACTAATGAAATTGATAGATTATGTATCTTGGTTTATTTTTAAATTGGAGGCAGCTTATTTGGGATCACATTATAGGAGTTGTAGAAAAGATTGGAAGTCACTTTTATTCTTTCTTTCATTCCTTCTTTTCTCTTTTTTCTTTCTGTTCTTTTCTATTTTTTATTCTTTTTTCTTTACTTCTTTCCCCTCCCCCTTCTCTATTTTTATGTAGGATGTTTTGGATAATCTTTACTGCTGGGTTTGTAATTCATTAGTGTGTAGATTGCTTTCTTTAGTATGTTTTTATTCCGTATTATATAATTCTAATAAAAATATTTTTTTAAGAAAGGAACATTTAAGAACGCAGCATGATGAATGTAATTAATTTCTCATGATGAGCTTGTGAATTGTGGTATCGCAGCAGGTTAGCACTGAGGAAGATTACTGGTGCAGCTGAGGTCACATACACTTGGTCTTAGCCAGAAGGCCTAGGAGCAATGAGGTCATGGCTGCCAACCAGAAAGGCAAGAAATTGTTAGCCCTGCATCAAGAGCATGTCCTTACATTCAAGAAGTAAAGTATGCCCCCCCCCCCGTGCTTGCAAACCACTTACAAAGCATCTGGAGCTCTAGAGCTAAGCAGAAAGCATTGGGAATTGATTGACAGATTGTTCTGCTGTATCAGATACAGGTAGCTGTAACATGGTGGGCATTTTTTCAGAGGAAAAGTTGCAGACTATTAGATGTAAGGCATGGTGTGCTGAATTCCTCAACCCTGCCTGCAGCCCAGATAATATCATCAGCTCTCTGTGCAGAGCATTGGGTGGAGTTTCTCCACACAGTGTTTTTGCCCAGGATCCTGGATTCACTCCTCTTTGTCTCCCCTGCATGGAGAAGAAGGAGGAACAGTAAAGTGCTCTGAGTTGGGGCTGGCACCACCTGAGTTCTAAAATGGGGGCTCTGTTGGTGCCTGCGAATACCAGCTGAGAGCAGCCAACTTCAGAAGAGAAGGGAGCCCTTGCTATTTCTGTTTTAATCTTTGATAACAATAGGCTGATCCTCTCCCCACTAGGCAGGAGGATGTGTGACTTGCAGCAGGGGTGGGGTTTTCCTAGGAGCCTCAGGTTAGATCAACAACTTTTGTGTGCTGGGTTAGACCTGAGCCAAGTTTACCTCCTCTGTTGTACACAATCTACTCCCTTCAGTATAAAGGGAGTTTTTTCTTAAGCCCTCACTCTTAACTTCTCCAGGCTGCGAGGAAACTCAGATGGGCATTGCCTTTGAATCAGAGTGCACAGGAAGACTTACAGAATATTTACCACTTCGAATTTATTTATAAATATACAAGAAGAGCATGTTGAAAAGAGACTGAGAATTTTCCAGCAGCAGGCCAAAAAATCTTTGCCTTGCCTCAGATTCCCAAAAGGCAATTTCTGCAGCTCCATCACTACAGCTAGTGACTCCAGTTTCAGTACAACTGGCATGCAGTTAATTGTAAACTGCCCCCAACCTGTTTATTTTGTTTATCATGTGCCCCTTACCTGGAGAGTGTCACTTTCCCCAAGCTCTGAAACTGTTGTCTACTGAAGGCAGTATTCCAGCTTTCAGGAGACACATACCCAGTCACTCATTATAAGGATCATAACGGTTCTTTTGTTCCTGATCACTCATTCATATTGATCAAAAAAGACAGTTAAAATCAAAATCAACTGTTCTGTAGAATACTGTACATACCAAACATTTTTGATAGATCCAAGCTGAAGCGTTCTGCAAATCTGTTTACCTGGTATGCTGCTTTGTTCTCCTAGCCAGTACTCCAAAATAAAAATCCTTGAAGAAATTAGTCTATTAACTTTTCTTTTACTGCAGAATAGTTTCCCCATTCTATCTGAGGACAAAGAATCTGTTAAAATAATTTCAGATATATTTTTAATTTTAGTTCATACTGGGGAATAGTGGTTTTTAATTGTTGTTGCTTCTGTGATTATAATTGTCTCCATTGTGGTTCCTTACTTTCTTTTAATACACTTATTAATAGCATTAAGTTTTCCTAATGCTAAAAGATTAATCTGAGATAGTCTGTTTAGCTTTTGCAAAGGAATTGCCTTTAAGAAATTTCCTGTCTCTTTTTCTAGTTACCATACAAACCAAGATCAAACCCACTTATTTATTCTAGGAAGATGAGCTTGAAAAGAAATAAAATAAGTATATCTGTATATCATCTTAATCTTTTTGGCTGCTCTTTTCTATACCTTTTCAAGCTCCACAATATTCTTTTTGATCTGTAACCTTCAGAAGGAAAACATGCAGCACAATCCCATGCATATATGCTCATAGTTCCTATTGTATATGATAGAGCTGGATCCCTCAGAAGAACCTGACAGTTTGATTGGGTCCTATGTTAAGACATGTTTCTTCCTTCTTGCTAGGTCCTGGAATACATTATACTGTGTGCTCAGGAACAGTGAGCTGACCTTCTATAAGGATGCCAAGAGCCTGGCCCTGGGTGTGCCTTACCATGGCGAGGAGCCTTTTCGGCTGAAGAATGCCTTCTGTGAAGTAGCTGCTGATTACAAGAAGAAAAAACATGTCTTCAAGCTGAGGTAAGGGCAAGCACACTGCCTCTAGTAGCATTATTATATCCTATTTGTTTCTGCATGAGTCTCTGAACATAAAGGTCACTATATGCAGATTCTTAGCAAAAGGTGTGCTTGCTGGGTATAGGTGGACTATCTTGTGAGCAACAAAGAGGCTGTCTGGGGAAATGGCTTTTATAGTTTGTGAGCTTCAAGGTGGAGGGTATTATCTCTAAGGTGATTATAAACAGCTCATAAAGGTAACAGCTCATTTACTCCTGTGACCGCAGCCCAACCCCTAAACTTCCCTGCAATGTCCATACAGCCAGGTTCTATCTATACATTTCTTTCCAGATTTGCCTTTGCTTAGTGCCCTGGCTGTACACTTTCCAGCCCATTTTGTGGAAGAGCCAAGCAAGTTTCTGTCCTTCACCATACTCCTAATTTGTCACACCTGCTTTGATTTCCTTGAACTATAGGGATATGATTAATAGAATATGTATACTTGGAAGTGATGAATGTAAGCTCTTTTAGATCAGACCAAAGATCAGTCCAATCTAGTCCAGAAACCTGTTTCCACCAGTGACTAACCAGAAACCTAAGGAAAACCCACAAACAGAATATGATTGCAATAGCCCTTTTTGCTCTTTTTAACATCTTTCCCAGCTCTACAAGTATTCAGAGTGTGGTCATTATAAAGGCATGATGAAGCCCACAATGCTATATGTAACTTAGCTTCAGTTCTAGTCTTTTAGAGGCTTATAGAAAGAGGTGTCTTTTAACTCCTTGCACAAAACCCCTCACCCTGCATAAGCAACAGCAGCTGTGAGCTCTCTGAACTTTTCCTCTCAACCACTACTCAGCTCTGGCTAGATGTGTTCCAGCTGCCCTTGTAGATGAAGGAGTGGCTTACGCTGGGGATGAAGGCAGTCAGTCCTTTTTCTCCAGGTTTGCAAGGGAGCTGGAATTCACCCAGGCACACCCACACAACCCGTTGGTGACTGAGTGGACAGGGCTGTGCCCGGGACACCCCCTCCCCAGTACTATTGCACACCTAGAAAAGGAGCAGAGAAGGAAGGAATGGCATAAGTATGCTGGCAGCAACTCACACCCCACAGCACTTTACTGGATGTCAACCGACATTAGCAAGTTTTCATTTCAGTCCCTCTCCTAACAAGTTGTTGTTGTGTGCCTTCAAGTCATTTTTGACTTATGGGGACCTTAAGCTGAAACTATCGCGGGGTTTTCTTGGAAGCATTTGTTCAAAGGGGGTTTTCAATTGCCTTCCTCTGAGGCTGAGAGAGTGTGACTTGCCCAAGGTCACCCAGTAAATTTCCATGGCCAAGCAGGGATTTAAATCCTGGTCTCCCAGTGTCCTAGTCCAAAGTTAAAACTACTACACCAATGCCTAACAAGAAAGTCACCTTTCTCATAACTGTCATGCACTGGTGTTTTCACTGAGCTATTCTCCATGACCCACATATCTCTTTCCTGGTCAGCCACTAACTGCTGAGATCCATTACCATATATGTGAAAATTTGGATACTCTTGGGCGCATTGTTCATCACTTTACATTTGCATATCTTTTGGAACTATTTGTCCATTCAGCATTTTTGTTTGCTAGGTATCTGCTCTGTACATGCTGCATGTTCAGCTACTGGATTGCAGAACACAGAAGAGAATATCCATGGAAAGGATAGGATGCTGCTACCTTTGCATTAGGGGAGGTTGAACTAAGAGAAGTTTTGCTAACCTGTCAGCTATGTAATTCCTCAGATCTTCTTTGTGGTCTCTGTGAATCCACACAGCTGGGTTATTCCTGCACGTGCGCAGAGCATTTGGAACCCTCTAGAATCGCTAGGCAGAACATTTTTGGCAGTAGCTCTGCCCATCCTAACAGTCTCTCTGAGGTGCTCCTGCCTAATTCCCCTCAGTTCCTTTTCGTCCACCGCGCAAACAGCACGTAGGAACCTTGATCGCTTATTTTTGCTTCGGATTCTTCTGGCTTGATTCGGACTGTGTTTTGGGCTTTGTCTTTTGCTTCGTCTTTGGCTTGGTTATTGGATTTTGGCTTATTCTTGGATTTTGACCCTTTGGATTTTGACACTCTTTTGTCTCACCATGTGGACTTGGTTTTGGATTCAGTTGGTGTGATTTGGACTGGCTTGACCATTCTTCATGATGGTTTCTAAAGCAGCTTTCAAGAGGTGTGCAGTTTGCCAGGCAAAACTTCCTAGCTGAGACGGCCACTCTGGGTGCTTAATCTGCCTAGGTGAGTTGCACAATGTGGATGCCTGTGTTCATTGCTGGGTCTTTACACCTCAGGCCTGAAAAGAGTGATCTTCTCGGCTGAAGTCCTTCCTTTATGAGAAGGCCCTCCTTCCGGCAACTGTCTCCACCTCAGGTGCCCAAACTGCGACTTCGCCACAGAAAAGGGGTCGATCTCCTTCACCCAGCCCTTCGGCTAAGAGACGGCACCGATTACATAGTCCGTCCCGTCGTCGGTCTGTAGCTTCTGATCCTGAGGCCATGCATCGGTCGCACAAGCACATGACCGCATCGGATTCGAGTTGGGACCGGGGTTCCTCGACTCCTTCGACTTCGACATGGGATCAAGACCGTCCTAAGCCTACCAGTTCAGGTTGGGACCGTGATTCTTCGGCTTCATCTAAGGACAAGTTGAAGAAAAGGAAGAAGACTGAGCACTCTTCCCCACGGCCCTCTGAGTATCTGTCCGCCACTATGGTGGCTAAACTGACGCATGAATCCAAGCCTCCTCAACCACCTGTCACTGTGCCTACTGTGGCCGTTGACCCAAAACTGACACTGGTGCTGGAGCAGGTGCCTGCAGCCGAGACTGCTCCTTGGGATCATGCTCCATCCCATGAAGTGACCCCTACCCCTTCTCTGGAAATAATCCAAGTCGAAGTAGGGGAACCTTCAGAGGGAGAACTGTCTGCTTCTCCGGTTGCTCGAGCTCGCTCTCCTGCACTTTTGGTCTCCCGGGATGATCTTCTTGGCCATGGGTCTAGCGAAGTTGAGGTTGAGACCACCTCGCAGAAGGCAACATGCAAGGTTCATACCCCTTCACCTCGACTTACGGAGGATGAGCACACATATGGAGCGTACGACATGGCCTGGGCAGCTTTTCCCCTACCTCTGCCCTCTCTACCCAGGGCACATGGGTTGACATTCGCCCAATGACCACAATTTCGTTCAGATGCTGGTACTAGTTACGGCGACTATTACTCTCCGCCTCATCTCTCCTTTCATGGGCTGGATAGAGCCTCTCTGGGGACTTTCTGTCCTTCTGTACCAGCTGGGAGCCAGGTCTCTCCTCCACATCAAGACCCACACCTGCTGCCTCCATTGCCTCATCCACCAACGGTTCATACTAATTCGTTGTACCGCAGATGTCGGAGCCCATCACCATCTTCATCTTCCTCAGTGTCATCGGCCTCCTTGGTGTCATACGTACTGTACGTCCCATCTCTGAAGCTAGATTTGTTGGATGAGGACTCTTCATCCCCAACAGATGATGTCCGGTTATTCTTGGAACAGGTGGTGCGGATGTCCCATGCCTTGGACCTGAAGGTTACTGAGAAGGAATCCAATCCGGTAGATCTGATCTATCAAAGGATTACGTCGAAGGCCCCTCCTGTTGCCAGCTTACCGGTGCTACTTTCTCTGCTGAAGCTTACCCAAGGTTCATGGGAGAATCCATCATCCATCCCATCCACTTTTAAGAGAATTGACCGGCTGTATTGTGTGGCAGAGGACAATATTGATTGGCTCCGGATACATCCTCACCCAAACTTGATGGTGGTGGAGGCCTCCCAGAATAGATACCGGCATCGGGCCCAAACTACCCGTGCAGATCTCAAGGGGAGGAAGCTAGACATCATTGGGAAGAAAATTTACTCAGCTTCCCGTTTAATCTTCCGAATTGCCAACTACTTAGCCTGCATGGGGGCCTATCAACAGGTCTTGTGGGAGTGTATGGGTCCACTCTTGCAAGACCTTCCTGACGAGCATCGACGAAAGGTGGAGGCAATCCAGGATGAGGCCCAGATGTTAGCCGGGCAACAAATGAACTCTGCAAGACAGGTGGCTGATTGTGCAGCCAAAATGGTGGCTGAGTCCATGGCCCTCCAAAGGCATGCATAGCTCCGTTCGTCAGGGCTTGCCCCACAAGCGTCCGCCACCATTGAAGATATGCCATTAGATCACTCTGGCCTCTTCAACAGCTCCACCAATGAGAAGCTGGAGTTTACACAGAAGATGAGGAAGTACAGTATGCCATCGTCTTCATCTTCTGCGTACCGGTCAAGGGGCTGCCCGGGGTGGCAGTCTTCATCCTACACCCAGTCCTTCCAGAGGGGCTACATGCCACAATCTTATAGGCATTCACAATACCAGCAGCCGGTATCATCTGCCTCTTCGGTGAGGAGCCAGGCATCCACCTCCCGATACTGACCAACCTCCAAACAGAAGCCCAAGGATCAGGGCAGGAGGAGATTTTAAATGCCTCCTCTCTTCTTACTTTCTTCTCTCTCCTAGACCCCTCTCTTCGGAAACCACCTGTTGGCGTTTTGGGATGTCTGGTCCTCGATAACATCAGACTGTTGGGTGCTTCGCATCATACAGGGCAGTTACTGGATCGAGTTCGGCACGCTGCCTCCAACAGGTCAGATCAGAACAGTGTCACCCTCCACTCCCCTCCTCAAGGAAGTGCAGACATTGCTCCAGAAAGGGGCCATCGAACCCGTGGATCCAGACCAACATCATTTCTGCTTCTTCTTGAGGTACAGTTACCAAGAAGGATGGAGTCCTCCATCCCACCCTTGACCTCCGAGGGGTGAACGACTACATCGTCCTGAAGAGGTTCCAGATGGTCACCCTGGCTTCGATTCTACCTCTTCTCCAACAAGATGACTGGTTTGCGTCAATAGACCTCAAGGAAGCATACTTCCATGTGGGGATCCATCTGTCCCACAATTTATTGCGTTCCAGATCAGGGACAATGCCTTCCAGTTCTGTGTTCTGCCCTTCGGGTTGTCCATGGCTCCAAGGGTCTTCACAAAATGCATGGTGGTTGTGGCAGCCTTCCTTCGTCAGCAAGGGGTGATCATGTTCCCTTACATCAACGACTGGCTATTGGTGGCGGAGACTATAGATCAGCTCCTGGAAGATATCCAACTGACACTGGATCTTTTGCATGCTCTAGGTCTGGTTGTCAACCTGGAGAAGTTGCAACTTGACCCCACGCAGTCCATCCAGTTCATCGGAGCCCAGCTGGATTCGTCTACTGCAGCAGCTTACCTTCCATGGGCCCGTTTTGAGACCCTTCAAATCTTGATCCACTGCTGCCGTTGATCCCGACGGGTCTCTGCTCATTCAGTGCAGGTTCTACTAGGTCATATGGCAGCTACTACGTTGGTCACCCGCTTGGCCAAGTTACAGTTTCGACCACTTCAATCCTGGTTCCTGGGAGCATTCAATCCATTACAGGACTCCTCTCAAAAGCTCCTGACTATGCCCCGAGTCATCCAGTGCTCCCTAGACCGGTGGTTGGATCCGGACAATGTCCTGTCAGGCATGCCCTTCAGTCCTCCTCAACCGGATGTCTTGATCACAACGGATGCTTCCCTACTCGGATGGGGAGCCCATCTAGAGGCGTACGAGGTTCAAGGGCTTGGGTTGCCAAAGAATGGGAGCTCCATTTCAACGTCCTCGAGCTCATGGCCGTACAGAAAGCATTTCGGGCCTTTGAAGGGCTAGTGATGGGCAAGACAGTACTACTAGTAACAGACAACACCCCCTTGAACAAGCAAGGAGGTATGAGGTCGCCATCCCTCCTACGACTCACCTTAGAGATTTGGGACTGATGCATTCAGAGACGGATACTTCTCCATTCCATCCACCTCCCAGGGGAGAATATTCTTGCCAATGGATTCAGCCGATCGAATTCGTCCATCCACAAATGGACACTGCATCGAACCGTGGCGTGGGACCTTCCTCTTTCGATGGAATGGACCTCTTTTCTATCTGTTCCCTCCATTTCCACTATTAACGAGAGTGGTGGCCAAGCTGCATCGGGACTGATCGGATGTGATCCTCATCACCCCGTAGTGGCCCCAGCAACCTTGGTTCGCTCCTCTGTTTCGGCTAGCCCGTCATTGTTTTCTTCATCTCCCAACCCATCCCAATCTACTCACCATCCAGGATGGCAGGGTCAGGCACCCAGACCTCGAAATGCAGCGAATGATGGCTTGGAGAATACGTCCTTGAACCCATCATCGATCCCGAGGCGGCCGTTGCCTTCTCCACTGCCCCCAGATATCCAGGCTGTCGTCGACGCCTCTCTCCGACCTTCCACTCGCAAGTCCTACTTTTACAAGTGGAGACACTTCGAATCCTTTTTGGTGGACTATGGCCTCGACATGGAATGCTGCACAGTGGCTTCTGTCCTCCAATTCCTACTGTACCTTTCGAATTCGGATTTGTCCATCTCATCATTGAAGTGTTACTTGGTGGCTATCTCTGTCGAGTTCTAGGCAAGGGGTCGACCCTCTCCCTTCCGTGATCCGACTGTCCGAAAGTTTTTAAAGGGCTACATTAATCTTCATCCACCGGTAGTCAATCCCACTCCGGTTTGGAGCCTCGAACTCATCCTTTCCCAGCTTACAAGACGTTCCTTCGAACCCATGATGACTACGGACCTGACACTGCTGTCTTGGAAGACGGTCTTCCTAGTGGCCATCACCTCTGCATGTTGAGCTGGGGAGCTGTGTGCCCTACGTTCAGCTCCACCTTACATGACTTTTCACAAGCACAAGGTGGGCCTGAAACCAGACATTTCTTTCCTTCCAAAGGTGGTTTCCAGCTTCCACCTCAACCAATCCATCGTTCTCCCTGCTCTGATGCAAGAACCAAAGGATGAATTCGAATGGACTCTCCATACCATGGATGTGAGGAGGACACTTGCCTTCTACATACAGCAAACAGCTCCATTCAGAAAGTCACTTAGACTTTTTGTTTCTTATGCTGATTGTAATTTGGGTGCTCCAATATCCCCACAGCGCCTATCCAAGTGGGTGACATCTACCATCTCCCTTTGCTACAAACTGGCTCGAAAGCCACTGCCTTCATGAGTTCGTGGACACTCTACCAGAGCTGTTCCCACTTCAGCTGCATTTCTTTCAGGGGTGCCCCTGGAAGACGTTTGCCATGCAGCCACTTGGTCAACACCTTTGACCTTTATTTCACAGTATAGGCTGGACAGTCATTCTCGTAACGAAGCTGCCTTTGGGAGGGCTGTCCTTCTGTCCTCCATTCAATAAGTGAGTGTGGTTACTGTTGACCTTTAGCATTAATAAACTATATTGTTATGTTAATGAGACACAGTTGTCCTCGTCTACCTGTCAGCATGACATACCCTCCTCCTAGGAGTGAAGCTTGCTAGTCTACCCAGCTGTGTGGATTCACAGAGACCACAAAGAAGATGGACAGGTTGCTCACCTGTAACCATAGATCTTCAAGTGGTCTTCTGTGAATTCACACAGACCCACGCATCCTCTCTTCTATGTCCTACTATTCCATCTACTTTAATATTCCTGATGCTGCTACTTGCGACGTCCTTCAAGGAACTGAGGGGAATTAGGCGGGAGCACCTCAGAAAAACCGTTAGATGGGCGGAGCTACCACCAAAAATGTTCTGCCTAGCAATTCTAGAAGGTTCCAAGTGCTCTGCACAGGTGCAGGAATAACCCAGCTGTGTGAATTCACAGAAGACCACTCAAAGATCTATTGTTACAGGTGAGCAACCTGTCCTTCTTCAAATATGCAGTATGTTTAGCCTGGAAAAAAGATGATTAAGGGGCGATATGATAGCCCTGTTTAAGTATTTGAAGGGGTGTCACATTGAGGATGAAGCAAGCTTGTTTTCTGCTGCTCCAGAGACTAGAACACGGAACAATGGATGCAAGCTCCAGGAACAGAGATTCCACCTCAACATTAGGAGGAACTTTTTGACAGTAAGAGCTGTTCGGCAGTGGAACACACTCCCTCAGAGCGTGGTAGGGTCTCCTTCCTTGGAGGTCTTTAAACAGAGGGTGGATGGCCATCTGTCAGGGATGCTTTGATTGTGTATTCCTGCATGGCAGGGGGTTGGACTAGATGGCCCTTGTGGTCTCTTCCAACTCTACAATTCTATTATTCTATTCTATGTTAGTATTTCCCAGTGATGCATTTGGATCTCACCCTGGCTAGAAAAGCAATCCCTGAAAGCTCAAATATTAAGTGGTCAAAAAAGATGTTTCATAGAATCGTAAGTTGGAAGAGACCACAAGGGCCATCCAGTCCAACCCCCTGCCATGCAGGAATACACAATCAAATCAT
Organism: Gambelia wislizenii; assembly: GCA_030847615.1. Taxonomy (NCBI): domain Eukaryota; kingdom Metazoa; phylum Chordata; class Lepidosauria; order Squamata; family Crotaphytidae; genus Gambelia; species Gambelia wislizenii. Next base: position 336,721,764 of record JAUMIR010000001.1, on the reverse strand, counting down.
TCTGAACAGATAGCCATACAGCCTCTACTTAATAATCTCCAAGGCAGTGTATTCCACTTCCAAACAGCTCTTACTGTCAGGAAGTTCTTCCTAATAATGTTTAGGTCGAATCTATTTTCCTGTAGTTTGAACCCATTGCTCCGTGTCCTAATCTCTGCAGCAGCAGAAAACAAGCTTGTCCCATCCTCAGTATGACATCCCTTCAAACGTTTAAACATGGCTATCATGTCACCTCTCAACCTTCTCTTCTCCGGACTAAACATGCCCAGCTCCCTAAGCCGCTCCTCATAGGACATGGCTTCCAGACCTCCCACCATTTTGGTGGCCATCCTCTGGACATGTTCCAGCTTCTCAATATCCTTCATGAATTGTGGTACCTAGAACTGCACACAGTATTCCAGGTGAGGTCTGCCCAAAGCAGAATACAGTGGCCTATTAATTCCCTTGATCTAGACACTATACTCCTATTAATGCAGCCTAGAATCATGTAATATCTTCAAATTCTGAATTTGCAGACTCAGCAATGGGAGTGAATGGCTCTTCCATGGAAAAGATGAGGTAAGCATTGTCATGCATTCTGAGCTAACTCCTTCTGTTAATGAATAAGCCATGAGGTGACTTACAAAGCTATTGAAATGAACAGTACTGTTACAGGCTGTGTTATTCTGTTATGCAAAGTGTCCATTAGACTTGGCCTGGCCAGGCTACTAAGTGTTAATGGGCTGTCAGCACCACCTAGGGTCACCTCAACTTGTCTGAATGGGAAAGAGCTAAACTAAGTTTGGGTTTTCTTCTGAGGAAAAAAAGAAAGTACTGTATGTATTTTAAAGAACCATTTTAAATGACCGGTTGGTCAGTAAAGACTGGCTCTCTCTGTGATAGGCCTGCGTAGATTGTTGAAAAAGTTTAGCACTTATTGCCAGCTCAATGATCTAGTAATTAACAACAGCAAATCTAAAATTGTCATTTTTGGTTAAAAAAAAATAATTCATAAATGGCGTATAGATTCTAAAGAAGTAGAGCAAGTGGAAGTTTATAATTATTTGGGCATTACATTTGCGTCTAGAGGATCATGGGCTCCACAGATAAAGAAGAATGAATTGAAAGCATCTACCTGTATTTATACTTTAAAGAGGTTATTGAATTTTAAGTATCCCTGCTCATTTTATCTTGTTTTAAAAGTATATAAGGCAAAGGTTTTGCCAATTCTGATGTATGGCATAGAAATCTGGGGAATCAATACAAGTATGAAAATTGAAAGAACTCAGAATAAATTCTTACGATTGATATTGGTGGTGGCAAAAAGTACCCCAACACAAGCAATTAGAGCAGAATTTGGTATGGCAGTTATTTATGACTTGTGTTATTTTGAGTATTTAATTATTGGATCAAGTTAGCACAAATGTGTGATGATAGGCTACCCAAGTTATGTTTAATTGAACAGAAGAATAATCTTACATCAAACTCCTGGTTTTTCAACTTTTCAAAAATGCTTTCCAGTGTGGATTTCAGTGTAATGGCTATTAGAAAGACCAAGTCAAATGCTGGCAGCAAACGCTCTTCCAAGAAGAGAAATATCTGATCTTCTTCGTGATCTCTGTGAATCACACAGCTGGGTTACTCCTGCGCCTGCGCAGAGCATTGGAACCTTCTAGAATCGCTAGGCAGAATGTGCTTTGATACATTTTTGGTGGTAACTCTGCCCACGCCAACGGTCCCTTATACGGGATTCCTGCCCAATTCTCCTCAGTTCCTTTCTTTCCACCGCGTTAGCAGCTTGAAGGAACCTTCGTTCGCTAGTTTTTCTCTCTTTCACTTTCGGTTTGACTTGGATTGACTCAGCTTGGCTTTTTGACGACAATTTTCTCTCACTCCTTGGCTTTGGCATTCGTACTCTGATTTCTGGTACTGACCTGGACTGTTTTTTGACTACGTTTCGTGTTTCTCCCCTTGGATTTGGCCTTCTACCTCTTGATTTTGGTGACAACTTGGACTGTTCTTGACTACTCTCCGTCTTCTCCCTTTGGCTTGGCGATGCTGTGAGTAGAAAAATGTCTGGGAAAGGGGCCTTCAAGAGGTGTGTAATCTGTCAGGCTAAACTTCCAAGTGCGGATGGTCATTTCCACTGCCTGATTTGCCTGGGAGAAACCCACAATGTTGATTCGTGTGTGCATTGCAAGGCCTTCACACCTCAGGCTCGCAAGCACAGGCTATCTCGGCTGAAATCTTTCTTGTACGAGAAAGCCTTGATTCCAACTTCGGCCTCGACTCCGGCTGCTACACCGACTCCGGCCGTTGCCTCGGTGTCCGTGCCCTCAAAACGTGGTCGTTCACTGTCTCCCAAGCCTAAAGGCCAGAAGCGTCATTGGTCCCGTAGCCCGTCCCGACGCCGTTCGGTCGCCTCGGACCCAGAAGCTGTGTGTACTTCGCACAAGCATGCTCCATTAGATTCGGCTCGGGATCGAGCCCGCTTGACACCATCGACGTCAACTTGGGACCAGGAGCCTCCCACCTCAACAGCTGTCCCTCGGGACCGGGTGCCTTCTGATTCCACGGCCCGGCCGGGCACCTCTGCAGAGGCTGTGCAGTCTCTGAAGAAGAAAAGGAAAGAAAAACATACCTCTCGGCATGATGATGGCTCTAAATCTAAGAGCAAGCCGAAAGAGGCACCTAAAAGTCGAAGATGGCGGCCGCGCCATCTGCAGCATCTCCTGATAAAGCTGTGTGGCCTGCCGACACCGTAGAGTCGCAACCCACTGCTGGAACCGAGGCCACATTCACCAGACCTTCTCCAATTCTACTTGCAGGGACTGGTGTGCCGAGGCGTGCTCCTACCCCCTCTGATTCGGTAGAGATCATGGCCGTCGAAGTTCTTTCTGGTACCAACATGGAGATGACACCTCAGCAGCTGGGCCAATCACCAACCCTTGCCATCTCGAGAGCCCAACTTCTACAGCACTCCCCATCAGACGTCGAGGTCAAGGTTGTTGAATCCGAGCTCTCAACTTGAACCCGACCTTTTTCATCCGATATCCATGGGGACGTTCCGGCCTATACAGCCTACGACCTGGCACGGCCTATTTGTCGAGCTGGGATCATGTCGCCTACGGACTCTCAGATCCTGACGTCCCGAGGAGATGAATTCTGGGATGTATATGCTGGCCGGTCTGTGTGCTGTTCACCTCGGCGTTTCCACTTGGAAGAGCCTTGGGTCATTCCGAGGAGGGATGCAGAGAGTCAGGTCTCTCCACGACCTGAACAATGTCCTCTACCTCCAACTCCTCCGACGCCACCTCCACGCACCACCTCTGCTCTGTGAGAACCGCAGTCCATCTCCAGCTGATTCAACATCTTCCTCGGGATCGTGGAATTACTACGTGCAGTACTTACCATCACCGAAATCTGAGCTGATTGAAGACTCTGTGTCGCCCACTGACGACATCCGTGCTTTTTCGGAACAGATGGTACGCATGTCACATGCTCTCGACCTTAAGGTGGTGGAAAAGGAGGTTGAACCGGTGGACCCAATCTTCCACCGGATTCAGTCGAAGGCTCCCCCCACAGCTACTCTCCCTGTCTTACCATCCCTGCTCAAGCTCACGCAAGGGTCCTGGGAGAACCCTTCCTCAATCCAGTCAACTTCCAAGAAAATTGACCAACTGTATCGAGTTGGAGGTGAGCACATTGACTGGCTTCAAACTCACCTGAAGCCTAACTCCGTGGTGGTCAAAGCGTCCCAAAACAGGAAGCAATGTTGGCCTCAATCCACCCCACCGGACCCTGAGGATCATAAGCTCGACATTATGGGTAAGAAACTCTATTCAGTGGCTGGACTGAGTTTTCGTGTGGCCAACTACTCAGCCTGCATGGGGGCCTACCAGCAGGCGCTGTGGAACAGGGTGACGCCCCTGATCCAAGATCTCCCGGAAGAATGGCGTTGGATGGCCGAGGCGATCCAGGCAGAGGTGCAATCACTTGCTGGGCACCAGATGAACTCAGCTTGACATGTTGCTGATTGCACTGCCAAAACAATTGCAGGATCCATCGCCCTGTGCCGACATGCCTGGCTCCGCTCATCCGGCCTCACCCCACAGGCCTCAGCCACCATAGAGGATCTGCCCTTTGATGAATCTGGGCTGTTTAATGGATCCACAGATGAGAAGTTGGAATTCACTCAGAATATGAGGACCACCGCTAAGAATTAAAGTATGGCCACCTCATCTTCTCAGTACCGTTCCAGAGGCTGCACTGCCTGACAGACCTATTCATCAGGCCAGCAGTTCTGTCGGGGGTTCTCTGGCCAATCGTATCGTCGATCCCGATACGTACCTTCTCCCTCTTCAGCCTCTTCGGTGAGGAGCCAAGGTTCAGCCTCCAGATATTGGCCACCTCTGAGGTAACGATCAAAAGATCAAGGCAGGAGAAAGTTCTAACTGTTCACCTCATGTTGTCTCTTTTTTCTCTAGACTCCACTTTTCGGAGATCAACTGTCAAATTTCCACGAAGCTTTGTCTTCAATAACTTCAAACTGCTGGGTTCTTCGAATCATCCAGACCGGCTATTGGATTGAATTTGACTCTCTACCTCCGACAGGTCGGGTTCGATCAACACCGCCCTCCCCTCTCCTCCTCGAGGAGGTGCAGACATTGTTGCAGAAGGGAGCTATCGAACCCGTGGACTCCGATCTCCACCACCTCTGCTTCTTCTCGAGGTACTTTCTGGTTACAAAGAAGGACGGGGGGCTCCGTCCCATTCTCGACTTCCGTGGGGTGAACAGATACATAGAACCAAAGAAGTTCAGGATGGTCACCTTGGCCTCCATCCTTCCACTCCTGCAACAGTATGACTGGTTTGCGTCCATAGACCTCAAGGACACCTATTTCCACATCGGGATCCATCCTTCCCACAGACGCTTTCTGGCATTCCAGATCGGGACCAAGACTTTCCAATTCAGGGTCCTGCCATTTGGACTTTCGACGCCTCAGAGGGTCTTCACGAAGTGCATGGCGGTGGTCACGGCTTTTCTACACCAGCGTGGAATCGTGGTCTTCCCCTACATCAACGACTGGCTAATTGTGTTGAGCTCTCAACGTCAGCTCAAACTCGATATCGACCCACCTTAGATGTCTTAGACGGCCTGGGACTTGTTGTCAACATAGAGAAGTTGCAGCTCCAACCAACTCAGGCTATCCAGTTTATCAGGGCCAGACTGGACTCGCGTGCAGCCGCAGCTTACCTGCCTCAGGACCGGTTTGACACTCTTTGGTCTCCAGTCCATGCTTGCCATCGGTCCTGGAGGCTCCGCGCCCATTCCGTCCAGGTGCTCCTCAGTCACATGGCGGCTACTACCTATGTGACCCCCCTAGCCAGGCTTCGATTCCGTCAGCTCCAACACTGGTTTCTACAAGTATTCAGTCCTCCTACACAACTCCTTGAAGAAACTGCTCACGATGCCTCGGGCCGTTCATCGGTCGCTAGAGTGGTGGTTGGTACCAGACAACATCCTGTCAGGAATGCCCTTTGATCCTCCTCAACCGGACACCTCTTTGACAACGGACGCTTTGCTGATGGGATGGGGAGCACACCTCGAATCCTACGAGATATGGGGTTCCTGGAATACCAAAGAAGGGGCTCTCCATATCAACGTCCTGGAGCTCCTCGGTGTCCAAAAGGCACTTCGAGCCTTTGGTGACAAACAAGACTGTTCTGGTAGTGACAGACAACACCTCGGTGATGTACTACCTGAACAAGCAAGGGGGAACGAGGTCCCCTCAGCTTCTTCAACTCACATTGGACATTTGGGATTGGTGCATCTCCAAGAACATCCACCTCCCGGGAGAGGAGAATACTCTTGCAGACGGACTCAGCCGTTCAAGTCTCTCCATTCACGAATGGAAGCTGCACGAGTTGGTGACTGCAGACGTATTCCAACAGTGGGGATCTCCTCAAGTTGACCTTTTTGCATCCCAAGAGAATGCTCACTGTCAACAGTTCTGTTCAAGGCACCGCACCCCGGGATCGAAGGGTGACGCGTTCCGGTGGTCGGGACCTCTCCTCTACCTCTTCCCTCCGTTTCCACTGCTGACGAAGGTAATCGCGAAGCTACATCGGGACCGAGCAGATGCCATCCTCATCACCCCATGGTGGCCCCGCCAACCTTGGTTTGCAACCCTGCTGCGTCTGGCCAAACACCGGTTCATCCAACTTCCATCCCGTCCCGATCTTCTCAAAATTCAGGACGGGAAGGTCAGGCACCCAGATGTAGAGACTCTTCGACTAACTGCTTGGAGGCTACAGCCTTGAATCCATGCTTGGCACATCCTCCCCTTCCCCCAGAGGTCCAGGCTGCCATCAATGCTGCGTGGAGGCCTGCTACCCGCAAGTCGTATTACTACAAATGGAAGAAATTCGAGGCCTTCCTATCTGGTTGGGGGTCGGTCACAGAACCGTTCTCCATCCCGACTGTCTTAGACTTCCTTCTACACTTGTCTTCTACGGGACTCTTGATTTTGTCGATCCGGTGCTACTTGGCAGCCGTTTCTGTTGAATTCCAGGTTAGAGGTTATCCGTCTCCCTTTACGGATCCGACTGTCAAGAAGTTCTTGAAAGGCTACGTCAACCTACATCCTCCAGTACTCGAGCCTACACCGACATGGAGCCTCGAACTGGTCCTGTCGCAACTGGTTCGACGTCCCTTCGAACCCATGGCATCCACAGACCTAAGACTCCTGTCTTGGAAAACAGCCTTTCTGATTGCAATAACTTCAGTGCGTTGAGCTGGTGAGCTCTGTGCCTTGCAGTCTGACCCTCCGTATACCGCCTTCCACAAACATAAGGTGGTGCTCCATCCCGACCTCTCCTTCCTTCCGAAGGTGGTGTCGAGCTTTCATCTCAATCAATCTATCACTCTCCCTGCTCTAATGCAGGACCCAAAGGACGAGTTTGAGCGTACCCTCCATTCCATGGATGTCAGGAGGGCACTTGCCTTCTACATCCAGAGAACTGCTGCCTTCAGGAAGTCACCCAGACTGTTTGTATCCTATGCCAACTCAATACTGGGACATCCTATCTCTCCACAGCGTTTGTCAAAGTGGGTGACATCGACCATTGCTCTCTGCTATGAACTGGCGAAGAAGCCTGTACCGGCACGGATTCGAAGACACTTGACGAGGGCTGACTCCACTTCAATGGCTTTCCTCTCTGGAGTGCCTCTAGAGGACATTTGCAGGGCTGCAACTTGGTCATCACCTTTGACTTTCATTTCCCATTACAGACTTGACTCTCGTTCCAGGAACGAGGCTGCCTTTGGGAAGGCTGTACTTTTGTCTTCTATACAATAAGTGAGTTTTAATGTATTGCCAAGCTGTTTAATGTGATAAGTATATATACTTTATTAGTTTGATTAAGAATGTGCTGTCAAAAATCCAACTGATGTTAGACTGTGCAACATGGTACTAGTGTATAGTACATACCCTCCTCCTGGAGTGAAGCTTGCCAGTCTGCCCAGCTGTGTGATTCACAGAGACCACGAAGAAGATGGACAGGTTGCTTACCTGTAACCATAGATCTTCGAGTGGTCTTCTGTGAATTCACATAGACCTGCCCATCCTCCCCTCTATGTCCTAATACACCATATAAACATGCTTAATGTTCCTGATGCTGCTGGTTGCGGCATCATTCAAGGAACTGAGGAGAATTGGGCGGGAATCCCTTATAAGGGACTGTATCAAAGCACATTCTGCCTAGCGATTCTAGAAGGTTCCGAAGCTCTGCACAGGCGCAGGAGTAACCCAGCTGTGAAGATCTTGCACATTATCTGCTGCATTGTCAATTATATAATGGTATTAGAGAGCAATATCTAGCTCACATCCTCAGAAATTTGAGGGAAAGGGATTATGAAAGCAAGCTGTCTCTGCTATTTCAAGGAGTAGAGCCTTTTATAACTCTTAGGGTTGCCTTGTTTGCAGTGAAAGCAGCTATTTTACGGAAGAAAGAAGTAGAAAAGGGCCTAAACTAGACTGTTGTGCAAATTACAAGAGGGGTGTAACTAGCTCCAAATATGTTACATTTTATAATTTGTAAGATCTTCTTCGTGGTCTCTGTGAATCACACAGTTGGGTTATTCCTGCGCCTGCGCAGAGCATACGGAACCTTCTAGTATCGCTAGGCAGAATGTGCTTTGATGCATTTTTGGCGGTAGCTCCGCCCATCCTAACGGTCCTTTATAAGGGCTTCCCACCCAAATCCCCTCAGTTCCTTTTTTTCCACCGCGTATTGCAGCTCGAAGGAACCTCTCTCGCTAGCGTTATTTCTTGTTTCTGACTCGGACTGATTTTTGGATTATGGTACTGCTCTTCCCCTTAACTTGGCTTTTTGGTGATTTTTGGCTTTACTCGGACTCTCAACTTCGTTTTCCTCGCGCCCCTCTGGATTTGTCTTGGCTCTCTGCTCTTGGTTTGACCCGGCCCGCCTTTCGACTACGCTCTCGTCTGCTCCTCAAATGGCAACTAAGACTGGATTTAAAAGGTGTGTGGTGTGCCAGGCGAAGCTGCCCAGCTCTGATGGCCATTCTCGTTGCCTAATCTGTTTGGGTGAATCCCATAATGTAGACGCCTGCGTACATTGTCGGGCCTTCACTCCTCAGGCGAGGAAACACCGCTCGTCCCGGCTGAAGTCCTTCCTTTATGAAAAGGCCCTGCTCCCCTCTGCGACCTCCACACCTGCTGCTGGATCCCCTCAAAAACAAGGTAGATCCCTGTCTCCGAAGCCTTCTGGCTCCAAACGCCACCGTTCTTGCAGCCCGTCGCACCGCCGTTCTGTTGCCTCTGATCCCGAAGCCGTGCTACATTCTCACAAGCATGGCTCGAGGACGACCCCGGCTGGGGACCAAGCCTCTTCGGATTCGGCGTCCGAACCCAGAAAGAAGCACGGGGACCGCTCGGGCTCGAGCAAGGACCGGGACTCGGTTTCCTCTCCCAAGGGCAAAGCTCCAAAGAAAAAGAAGGAGAAGCGCCTTCACGCTGAGGATAAACCGAAGGATGCGAAGAGGCACAAGGCTACTTCGGCAGTGGAGCCGGTAGCGACCACATCAATGGTTCCTCCGGTGACGGAGATTTCCCAGGCCCAGGCCCTACCTCGAGACAGGGGCATATCGTCAGAACATTCACACTCGAGACCATCCACCCCGACTCCCTCCCTCGAAATCGTGGCGGTTGAAATCGGTGACCCATCGAGTGTCGAGACTGCCTCCCCGAGATCTCTGGCGCTGGTGGTTTCCCGCTCTGAACTTTTGCGGGACCCGTCGACGGATAAATGCCAGGAGACCGAACCTTGTCCATCGACATCCCAGATTCAGGATGACGACCAAGCGTATGGGGCCTATGATCTTGCCAGGGCGGTTTTCAGCACGCCCCTGCCCACTCAACATGCCATTGATTTAGAGGCTGAGAAGGTCTACTACATGACGGAGGAAGCTGCTACCCGTCACGTCATCTCTATGCCTCCGCTGCACATCTCCTTCCATGGATCTGGAAAGACTTCTTCTCCACGGCCCCCGCCTGCGCCACTGGTCAGGGACACAGGCTGCCAAGTCTCCCCTTCGCGCCCGTTGCCTCCATTGCCGCCTCCTCCACCTCCTCGTACGAGTTCGCTGGCTGGACAACGTCGCAGCCCTTCTCCTTCTTCGGAGTCATCGTCCTCTTCGGAGGCCTCTGAAGGATACCTGCACTATCTCCCATCGCCTCAACCTGAACTACTCGATGAGGACTCCTCCTCGCCAACTGACGACGTGCGCTCCTTCTCCGAGCAGGTGGTGCGAATGTGTCATGCGCTCGAGTTGAAGGTTGCTGAGAAGGACTCTGACCCGGTCGACCCAATTTATCACCAGATCAAATCAAAAGCTCCTCCCACGGCACGCGTTCCGGTACTCCCATCCTTGCTGAAATTATCTCAAACCTCCTGGGAGAACCCTTCGTCAATCCCTCCTACATCCAAACGGATTGACCGACTTTACCGGGTTGACGGCGATGGAATTGAATGGCTGCAGGAGCACCCCAAGCCTAACTCGGTTGTGGTTGAAGCTGCACAACCCCGAAGGCAACGCCGAGCGCAATCCACTCCCTCCGATCCCGAGGGCAGGAAACTTGACATCATAGGCAAGAAACTGTACTCGGATGCTGGCTTGAGCTTTCGTATAGCCAACTACTCGGCTTGTATGGGGGCTTACCAACAGGTCCTGTGGGAGAGGGTGGTCCCACTTATACAGGACCTCCCAGAGGAAAGGAGAAGGATGGCACAGGCAATTTCATCGGAGGCCCAGCTCCTCGCAGGACAACAGATGAACTCCGCGAGGCATGTTGCCGATTGCGCCGCCAAGACTGTGGCTGGATCGATTGCCTTACGCCGCCATGCTTGGCTTCGATCATCGGGCCTGTCCACCCAGGCAGCCGCAACCATCGAAGACATGCCGTTTGATAGCTCCGGCCTCTTCAATGGCGCGACCGATGACAAATTGGAGTTCACGCAGAAGATGAGGACCACCGCCAGAAAGTACGGTATGCCATCGTCCTCATCTTCTGTGTACCGCCCTAGATACCGGTCAGGCTGGCATACATCCACCTATAGCCAAGTCCATAGACGGGGGAACACACCACAGCCATCCAGGCGCTCACGGTTTTAACAACCGATGTTGTCATCATCATCGGTGAGGAGCCAGGGATCAACCTCCAGATATCGCCCTTCTTCGAAGCAGAGGCCGAGAGACCAAGGCAGCAGGAAGTTTTAAGTTGCCCACCCCCCTCTTATTGATGCTTTTGTGTTCCCTTTAGACACCCCTGTTTGGAGACCGTCTGCGCTCGTTCCAGCACGCTTGGTCCAGGATAACATTGGACCGCTGGGTACTCCAGATCATACAACATGGCTACTGGATCGAGTTCAAAGAACTTCCTCCAACAGGACGAGTCCAGCTCACACCGCCCTCCCCTCCCCTCATCGAGATCGAGACCTTGCTTCAAAAAGGGGCCATCGAACCCGTGAGTGTCAACAGCCGGCACCGGTGCTTCTTCTCCAAATACTTCCTGGTACCGAAGAAGGACGGTGGCCTCCGCCCTATATTAGACCTGAGAGGAGTGAATTGGTACATCATCCCAAAGAAATTCAGAATGACCACCCTTTCTGTTATACTCCCTCTTCTCCAACGCGGGGACTGGTTCGCATCCATAGACCTGAAGGACGCCTATTTTCACATCGAGATCCACCCTTCACACAGGAGATTCTTAGCGTTCCAGGTCGGGGACGAAGCTTACCAGTTCCGCGTCCTCCCCTTCGGACTCTCCACAGCACCGAGGGTCTTCACGAAGGTTATGGCGACGGTCGCTGCTTTTCTTTGACAGCATGGTGTCATTGTGTTCCCATACATCAACGACGATGGTGGCATCTTCGAGGCCCCAACTCGAGAGGGACATCCTCTTCACCCTAGATGTTTTGAACGCCCTGGGACTTGTTGTCAACATGGAGAAGTCTCAGTTGAACCGTACCCAGTCTATCCAATTCATCGGCGCCCAGCTGGATTCGATCTCGGGAGCAGTTTACCTTCCCAGCAATCGGTTCGACACCCTCCAGTCCCTGATCCACGCCTGTCGTCAGTCCCGTCGGATTCAAGCACACGATGTCCAGGTTCTCCTTGGGCACATGGCGGCCACGACGTCAGTCATGCATCTGGCCAAACTCCGGTTCCGTCCACTTCAGCACTGGTTCCTGAGTGTATTCGACCACCTGAACGATTCGCCAAGGCAGCTCCTGACGATGCCCCGATCTGTTCATCGCTCCTTGGACTGGTGGCTCGACCCATGCAATGTTCTGTCCGGGGTCCCCTTCGCCCCTCCTCAACTGGATGTGTCCCTCACAACGGATGCATCTCTACACGGGTGGGGCGCCCATTTGGGTCGCCACACGATCCTGAACTCTTGGACTGCCGAAGAAAAACGATTGCACATCAACGTCCTGGAACTTTTAGCAGTCCAAAAAGCTCTTCGCGCCTTCGAGGTGCTGGTCCGGAACAAGATGGTTCTCCTCATTACGGACAACACCTCAGTAATGTACTACTTGAACAAGCAAGGGGGTACCAGGTCCCATCAGCTCCTCCTCCTTACTCTGCAGATCTGGGACTGGTGTGTGGAGAGGAACGTCTCCCTTCAATCGATTCACCTTCCCGGGGAGGAGAATACTCTTGCAGACGAACTGAGCCGTTCCAACTCCAGCGTCCACGAGTGGATGCTCCACAGACAGGTCGTGTGAGACCTCTTTCATCAGTGGGGCACCCCACAGATAGACCTCTTTGCTACAGCCGAGAACAGTCATTGCCGTCAATTCTGCTCCAGAATACCTCACAGGAACTCCAGAGGTGATGCCTTCCTGTACCAGTGGAACGAAAGGTTCCTGTATCTCTTTCCCCCAATTCCTCTGTTGACGAGAGTGGTGGCCAAGCTTCGTCAGGACCGATCGGACGCGATTCTCATCACATCGTGGTGGCCCCGGCAACCTTGGTTTGCACCGCTTCTGCACCTGTCACGGAGACGGTTCCTCCACCTTCCGAGCCGACCGGATCTCCTAACCATACAGCAGGGCAAGGTCAGGCACCCCGATCTCGACACACTTCGCCTCACAGCGTGGAGGGTCGTGCCGTAAACTTGCAACCTTCCTTTCCCATCCTGGCTCCCTCCTTGCCACCAGACATCCAAACCATCATAGATGCTGCTCGGAAGCCTTCTACTCGGAAAGCTTACTTATATAAGTGGAACCGCTTTAAGAAATTCCTAGCAGAAAAGGGACTCAGCCTTGAATCCTGGTCAGTACCGACAGTCCTCCAATTCTTGCTCCACCTGTCGGACTCGGGGCTTTCCATCTCATCTCTAAAGGGCTACCTAGCAGCTATTTCGGTCGAATTCCAGGCTCTAAATCGACCGTCTCCCTTTCAGGACCAATGGTGAAAAGGTTCCTCAAGGGGTATGTCAATCTCCACCCTCCAGTCCTTGATCCTACTCCTACCTGGAGCCTCAAACTCGTCCTCTCTGAGTTGGTGAGACGCCCCTTTGAACCAATGGCTTCGACCGACCTCCGACTTCTGACCTGGAAGACAGCCTTCTTGGTTGCCATCACCTCTGCCCGTCGAGCAGGGGAACTCTGTGCTCTTCGGTCGGATCCACCATATACCTGCTTCCATAAGCATAAGGTGGTACTGAGGCCGGATATCTCTTTCCTACCCAAAGTAGTCTCCAGTTTCCACCTAAACCAACCCATTGTGTTGCCTGCCTTAATGCAAGACCCCAAAGACGAGTTCGAACGCACCCTTCACTCCATGGACGTGCGAAGGGCACTTGCGTTTTATATTCAACGGACTGCACCATTTCGACAATCACCTCAGCTTTTTGTTTCGTATGCTGATGCGAGGAAGGGTGCTCCGATTTCATCGCAGCGTCTGTCGAAGTGTGTGACATCGACCATCGCCCTCTGTTATGAACTAGTGAAGAAGCCTTTGCTGCCTCGGGTTCGAGGACACTCTACAAGAGCTGTCTCCGCTTCGACTGCGTTCCTCTCAGGGGTGCCCCTGGAGGATATCTGCCGTGCTGCGACATGGTCTTCGCCATTGACTTTTATTTCACACTACAGACTGGACACTCGCTCCAGGAACGAGGCTGCATTTGGAAGAGCAGTTCTTTTGTCCTCCATCCAGTGACTGAGGGTATTGTATATTTGGACATTTCACCTCTTCTGTATGTTGAATTGTGAACCTTTCATGCCCCATTGAATTGTCTAATACTTTAGAGAATGTGCAAAAAAAAAATAGGGAACTAGAGATGTAGCAATGCCTTTTTGGGCTAATGGTTGGGGTCCTTGTCTACTGATGCACAGGACATACCCTCCTCCAATGAGGAAGCTTGCTAGTCTACCCAACTGTGTGATTCACAGAGACCACGAAGAAGATGGACAGGTTGCTTACCTGTAACCATAGATCTTCGAGTGGTCTTCTGTGAATTCACACAGACCCACCCATCCTCCCCTCTATGTCTTGATACATCATATACACATGCTTAATGTTCCTGATGCTGCAAATTGCGGCGTCATCCAAGGAACTGAGGGGATTTGGGCGGGAAGCCCTTATAAAGGACCGTTAGGATGGGCGGAGCTACCGCCAAAAATGTATCAAAGCACATTCTGCCTAGCGATACTAGAAGGTTCTGTATGCTCTGCGCAGGTGCAGGAATAACCCAACTGTGTGAATTCACAGAAGACCACTCGAAGATCTATGGTTACAGGTAAGCAACCTGTCCTTTTAAAGTTTTATGTAAGTTTTAAACTGTGTGTGTGTGTACTTCTTTTTATCATTGTATGTGTACATATATATATATATATATATATATATACACACACACACACATATACACACACATTTATTTTATTTTATTTTTATTTTTAATGGTCTGGAGACATTCAATAAAGATGTACTGCATAGACTGGCTCTCTATAGTGAAGGTCCATGAGTACCATGAATATGCAGTTTTCTATAAATAGACAAATACTGTAATTCTGTACATGTCTTCTAAGAAGAAAGCCTACTCAGAAGAAGGGCTTCAATAGGGCTCACTCCCAGGTAGGGAATGTATAGAATTTCAGGCTAAATCTTTGAGTTAACATCCTCTTGAAAGCTAAATTTCTTGAATTCTTCATCCATTTTGAATTGTTCACCTTTAGTGTTTCATCTTCCGTATCTCCAGCTGTTCCTGCCCTCTGTGGGTCAGAATAGCTGACAGTATTTTGAAACTAAAATGCTGTTGAGAAGAGTTTTTAAAATACTGTGACAAGGAAAATTCAAGATTTCTTATGCTGAAATGTACCGTATATTCCGGCGTATAAGACGACTCGGCGTATAAGACCACCCCCCAATTTCCAGCCAAAAATCTAGGCCTAGACATATATTCGCCAGATAAGACCACCCCCCCCCCAATTTGGCTGGCTGGGGGAGCCTTGCCAGCTGATCCTCTTTGTTTCCCAACTCATGAGGATCTCCTCGTGAGTTGGGAAAGCGAACAGGATCAGCTGGCAGGGCAACATTCGCCCCTCTCTTCAACCTTCCAGTCAAACTGGACTCGAAGGTGGAGGAAAGGGGCGAAAATGCCCAGTTTGCCTCAGCAGCCCCCTTCCCTCCGTCTTGGCTCGTCCGAAGGGACCAAGGCAGGGGAAGCGGGGGCGGCCGCAGCAAACCCCTAGATTAGCCCCGTCTCCCCACCTTCAAGGAAGGTGGGGAGAAGGAGCGAAGATGCCCTGTTTGGCTCCATAGGGAGGACGCGGGGCCGTGGAGCCAAACCCCGGGATTCGTCCCCTCTCCCCACCGTTAAGGGAGAGGGAGCGAATCTAGGGATTTAACTCCACAGCCCTGATCCCTCCTTCTGGGCTCCCTCCTCCCGTGATTCCCCAACCCACAGGAGGCTGCCCAGTCTCCTGGTGGGTTGGGGAATGCGGGATGGCCAGCTGGCTGGGAGGGTGGAGGGAGGGGGCTTCGCAGCCACCCCCCCTCCAAAACGTGGCTTTGGGGAAGGGGGTGGCTGGGCAGAGGGTGGATGGGCGGAGGGGGCTTCGCAGCCACCCCCCCTCTCCAAAGTGAGGCTTTGGGCAAGGGGGATGGCTGGGCTGAGGGTGGGCGGGGGGCAGGGAGGAGGGGGCTTCCCAGCCACCCCCCTCCCGAAAGCCGCAGTTGCGCGGCTTTCGGCAGGGGGGGTGGATGTGCGGGGGGTGGGCAGGTGGCAGGGAGGGGTGGTGGATGTGCAGGGGGTGGGCAGGTGGCAGGGAGGGGGGCTTCCCAGCCCCTCCCCCCTGCCGAAAGCCGCGGTTCCGCGGCTTACGGCAGGAGGGGTGGATGTGGGGTGGGTGGGCGGGGGGCAGGGAGGGGAGGGCTTCCCAGCCACCCCCCCTGCCGAAAGCCGCGGTTCCGCGGCTTACAGCAGGGGGGTGGGTGGGGGGCAGGGAGGGGAGGGCTTCCCAGCCACCCCCCTGCCGAAAGCCACGGTTCCGCGGCTTACGGCAGCGGGGGGTGGATGTGCGGGGGGTGGGCGGGGGGCAGGGAGGAGAGGGCTTCCCAGCCACCCCCCCTGCCGAAAGCCGCGGTTCCGCGGCTTACGGCAGGGGGGGTGGGCGGGGGGCAGTGAGGGGAGGGCTTCCCAGCCACCCCCCCTGCCGAAAGCCACGGTTCTGCGGCTTACGGCAGGGGGGGTGGATGTGCGGGGGGCGGGCGGATGGCAGGGAGGGGAGGGCTTCCCAGCCCCCCCTGCCGAAAGCCGCGGTTCTGCGGCTTACGGCAGGGGGGGTGGATGTGCGGGGGGTGGGCGGGGGGCAGGGAGGAGAGGGCTTCCCAGCCCCCCCGCCGAAAGCCGCGGTTCTGCAGCTTACGGCAGGGGGGAGTGGATGTGCGGGGGGTGGGCGGGTGGCAGGGAGGGGAGGGCTTCCCAGCCACCCCCCCTGCCGAAAGCCACGGTTCTGCGGCTTACGGCAGGGGGGGTGGATGTGCGGGGGGCGGGCGGATGGCAGGGAGGGGAGGGCTTCCCAGCCCCCCCTGCCGAAAGCCGCGGTTCTGCGGCTTACGGCAGGGGGGGTGGATGTGCGGGGGGTGGGCGGGGGGCAGGGAGGAGAGGGCTTCCCAGCCCCCCCGCCGAAAGCCGCGGTTCTGCAGCTTACGGCAGGGGGGAGTGGATGTGCGGGGGGTGGGCGGGTGGCAGGGAGGGGAGGGCTTCCTAGCCAGCCCCCCTGCCGAAAGCCGCGGTTCCACGGCTTACGGCAGGGGGGGGTGGATGTGCGGGGGGTGGGCGGGGGGCAGGGAGGAGAGGGCTTCCCAGCCCCCCCTGCCGAAAGCCACAGTTCCGCGGCTTACGGCAGGGGGGGTGGATGTGCGGGGGGTGGGCGGGTGGCAGGGAGGAGAGGGCTTCCCAGCCACCCCCCGCCGAAAGCTGCGATTCCGCAGCTTTCGGGAGGGGGGTGGATGCGCAGAGGGCGGGGGGGGCAGGGAGGAGCACTTTGCTTCACGTTTACGAAGAGGCAGGAGATAGGCAGACAGATGAAGCAAAGTATATCCGGCGTATAAGACGACTGTGGATTTTGGAGGGCACTTTTGAGTGCTCAAAAGTCGTCTTATACGCCGGAATATACGGTATTCATGATATTTTGGGGCATTATTTGTACAGATTGAATATTCCTTATCCAAAATGCTTGGGACCAGAGTTGTTCTGGATTTCAGATATTTTTGGATTTTGGAATATTTGCATATACATAATGAGGTGTCTTGGAGATGGGACCCAAGTCTAAATACAAAATTCATGTATGTTTCATATATACCTTATGCACATAGCCTGAAGGTAAATTTATATACAATATTTTTAATAATTTTGTGCATTAAACAAAGTTTGTGTACACTGAACATCAGAAAGCAAAGGTGTCACTGTCTAAGCCACTCATGTGGACAATTTTGGAGCATTTCATATTTTCAGATAAGGGATACTCAACTTATATTTTCTTGCAGCATTTTGCAACTGAAATGTAAAAGCTGATACTGCTTTGTCCCTTATTCTAACAGGATGAGATGCACACCTGGCTTCAGGGCTTCAGCACAGCAATAATTGAATCCCAAAGCATTAAAACCAAGGCCCAAAGCCTGCCTCTGCCTTCCATCACTACCATGGATGTGAGCCTGACCAAGAAAGAAAAAGAGAAGAGATTCAGCTTCTTTCCCAAAAAGAAATAGCCAAACAGGTGGCTTGCAGTCAGATGGCTATGCTGTAATGTGCATAATGAAAAACCGCATGTGTGAGTGTCCCTGGGCACTCCTGGTGCCACTCAACACTGTTCTCATCTCCCCAAACACAGCCTTGCTTCTTACTTCCCACCACAACCCCTTCATTTCCCCACAGGGCATCAAACTATCATTTCAATTAGGAAAGCAACATCCCTGCTCCAAGACAGTGTTCTCCAAAGCAGAACTAAGATGTGTATCTTTGGGAGACTTCCTGCCAAGACAGTTCAGCAGGGCCTGAGCTTGTGTATAATGCTTTGCAGACCCAAGTGTGGACCTTTCCAGAAAAGGACTGCTTCAGGGGAAATGCTATGTGAATTTCAGGGACTTTGTATGGAGAAAAGGAATAGAACAGGGACTTAGATAGCCCAAAAGGCACTTTATGGAAAACTATGGAAAGTCAGTGTGTGGTTTTGGAGCAGTTTCCATCCCTACAGAGTTTGAAAATGCTCTGGCTCCATATCCTTACCAAAAACCAAGGTTCCTGTAGGCTTTTCCCCATCTTTTGTTGGAATGAAACTCTCCCATGTAACTTCACAATTACCTCTCTCTCTCCCCCCCCCAAGGCATAAATAAAGAGTCCCCCCCACCCAGAAGAATTTGGCTAGCACACAAAGAGTCAGTTTCTGACTTCTTTAGCCATTGTAGTGGAAGGATGAAAGTCAGTTTTCAGGAGACCAGCAGCTCCTCTCTTTAGGGAACTGTAACATACACATAGGCACAGCACCATGTCACAAAGCACAGAACTCTGTTTCTACTAAAAGGCTCAATCCAGCATCCACTAAAATGGTAACAAAATCCATATGATTATATTGGATTAGGACTGCAGCCAGAGGAATCACCCACATTCAGAGTTTTGCACTAATGGGTTAGGATGGAAACACATTAGAAACACACATGGGGGAGAAAGAGCAACCATACTTACTCACCTTTAACAGTATGAGCACAACCCAGTCCAAGTTACTAGCACCTCACAGTGCAAATCTCCCTACAGATGTCCATGGGGTGTGGTTGCAATCAATTTACACTGAATCGTGCCCCACGTTACTTCATGAGGCTTGATTAGTCCCCCTTATGTATGTTGGGGTTCACTTTGTGACTAGCCTGAATCTGAAAGCCTTCCACTAAGCTTTTAAAAACATCTGTGTGGCTCAGCTCTCCAGAAGCAAATGGCTCCTCCATTGTTCCCATTGATGATGGGTGGTGCCTCAGCATGGCCTTTGGTAATTCACTGCACTGCTTACACTTCTTTGGAGTGGCTTTCTCAGTCACAGCAAATGCACAGTGCTAGTCCCAGCAGCCCCCTTTTGCAGAGACCTCTGCCTGTGATGTGTGTGTGAATGGCTGTTTAAAATATATGCAGGTACATCTAACCCTGGCTTCATGAAGTTCACAAGCCACTTCTCCAAGGCAAGAATCCTATCCAAAGGGCAAAGAGCAGCTCAGCTGGATTGCCTTTTTGGAATATATTCCTGGGAAGCTAATATCCTAGGCCATTAGGAAGAGCCTGGAGACTGTCTTTTTCTGCAACAGTCTCTTTGCAGAAATGGTAACACTGTCTGGGGACTTATAAGGGTTCTTAGAATACCAGACACTGTTTGCTTAGTTGTCTTTTGAGCATCTCACCCCTAGGGCTCATTGTTCTTTCTAAGAGTCAGTCAATCTTGTTTTCTTTATGGATGCCATAGCTCATACTGAAAGTGCCTTAACCTAGGGGCATCCCATAATAATCATTTCAGGATTCAGTGAGCTCAACAAACACCATGCACAGAACAGTTTGGACTCTCCTCACTCTAAAGGATGCTACAAACCATCTCTTTCTGCAAGAGACACTCTTGGGGATTCTGAAGGGAATGCCTTTGCCTCACACCCACCAGCAGCTGGGGAAAGGGGGGGGTCTCTCTTTGCTTAATGCAGATTGCCGTGCCCACAGATCTAGGTATCAAGAGCTGAGGCTTAGTTTGTTTTCAGGTGTTGCTTTTGGCAGAGTCTCAAATGGCTACACTTTTTCCAGATCTCCTGAGCTGTAATGGGTAGTCTATATGGGCTGTCTTGCTTCTGTGATGGGCAGAAGAGATTTCCCATAATGCTGCATTAAAAACAACAACAATCACCAGTGTATGAAAAAGCCACTATACTTAATCCTATTTTTGGGAAAGGTTGGTGGATTGTACTTTGTGTTTGTGTTTTGGTAGCATTAACACCACTGAACAGTGCTGATACAGTGATGCATTCCAATGGTTTAATTGCTAGCACTTCTCCTTTCTAGCAATAGCATTTATACAGTATTTATATATCACTTATCGGTGCAAAGCACTCCCTAAGCAGTTTACAGTGTGTTAGCTTATTGCCCCCAACAAGCTGGGTACTCATTTTAGTGACCTATGGAAGGATGGAAGGCTGAGTCAACTTTAGAGCCCTCTGGGATAGAACTCACAATGTTATGGCTGCAGTAGTGGCATTTAATCACTGTGCCACCAGGGTTTCCTTCTAGTGCCATCTTAAGCCATCACTGCCATTAAAAAAAATCTCCCTGCAGCACGTTCTTTCATTTTTGTTGTTCAAGGGCAGGATGCACATGTAGGCACTGAGCAAACTAGCTTTTGTTATTGTTGTGACACAGACTGCTCCACAACCCACAAGTTCCAAAATTGGATTAAATGAAATCAGCTGAAATAAATGAAGACTTCTCAAAAGTAAGAAAAGCTAAAAAGTAAAACAAGGAACAATACTGAATTTAGCATCACTTAATAAGTCTCTTCACAAGTGAAAACACTATGGGAAGAGGAAGGGTAGCCATAAACACCTTCAGTCAACCCACAAATACCTTTATGTAATTGCAAGGGGTCAGACAAGAGACAGGTAAGACAGTATGGGGTTAGAACACAGATTTGAATAGTCCTGGATAATTTTCCACAGCATTGGTGCTGCAGAGACTTAGTCAGATCCTAGCCAAATATACAGATGGACCTGAGCCCACTTGGATCAATGACATAATTAAGTTAACTGCATAGGACTGGGCTATTGGGCAGGAGGACTTGCACAGGAAGAGTAAAATCTACTTGATTGTTCAGGAGAACATGTTCTGAACTAATTCTGGGCAAAAGACTTCTTCAGTCAGAATGCACTCAAGCTTCCTTCCAGTATGAAAGGGTTCTTGTGACCATTGCTAAGGGAACTCACATAGCTGGCACTGCTTCAGGTTTGTGTCAGATGATCAGCCTGGGGTTCCTGCAAAACTGTGTGAGGTAAATGTTCTCACTTTACCACGTAGTGTTACCCTTGTGTTGGTCTCCCTTCCTTGTTTTCAGCTCTGCTTGCTCACTATGTATTTGTGGCACTGTTAGCCCTTTAATTTCCCTGTCACAGTCAAAGTCAAAATGCTTAAAAGGGTGGGACCTTTCAACATTTTTCTTATTTGAGAAGGGAATACTAATTAGGAAGTACAACCCAATTAAGACCAAGAAAAGTGTGAGGTTCTGATTTAAGTGTGCATTTTAAAAGACTTATTTTAAGCTAACCTTACAGTCTAGGAAAGGCAATAGGCAAGGAGAACAAGGAATTATGCAGCTTTAGGATTTTATTTTAATGTAAAATAATAAAGCACATTAAAATATGGATGGACTAGACTGACTCTCTTGCAAATACCACCAGGAAAAGGTGTCTTGATTGAACAAGCTACCCAGTTGCACTTCTACAAAATGATTTAGGATTTCATAGGAATTCTGGACAGAAGTTCAGCCATCACTTCCTTTCTTAGAAGATGCTTTCACCTGTCACTGTAGAGTTAAATACCTGGTGAATCACTCATTTCCGTAAATTAAAAATGCAACGCTAGGCTAAAATGCTCTGAGTCTATTCCTGCTGTGTGAACACTGAACTGCCTCTGTACTAATCAAAACTGATCCTTCACAGGCTCTGCTGCCCTCAGACCCATCAGAGAATTGGCCTCAGCTTGGCAGGGTTTTGAGTACAGTTGCCTGCGTGCCACTGAGTCTCACTGCATTCTGCTCCTACCCATTACAGACCAGGAACGTTACTGTAACTTAGCAGGAACCATTTGCTCTCTGGTGACTTGCAGCCTCACCATGCCTGGCTCAGCCCAGCTCTTCCTTCTTAGAAGGCTTGATCTGTAAAGTGACTTCACCTCTGTCCAGCTGTTCTCTCATCAGGCTTAGCTTTCAGTGGCCCCACTGATGCAGAGGTCAGGGTGTGTTAGATGGGAGCTTCACATCAAATCACCAGGCCCAGAACACGTTTGCTTCAGAACAGTGAGGGCTGTTTCTTGGAGATCAGGAGAACAGCTGCAAGAACCCAGGACCTCTTCAGAAACAGGTTCAAGGGGCTGGGGTTAATTCTCTTTCTAACAGCTAGGCACCAAGTCCCACCTGCTCCAATGTGCTTCCACTGTCCAGAAAAAAAGAGCTAAAGCTTCAGAATGTGCTTCAGAAGCAATTTAATAACATTTTTTAAATAAATGAACAAATAAACCCTTATAGGCTCCTGGATTTGTGTCTCTCTGTGTGTATAATTTCTGCAACTTTTAGCTATCATTGGAGAAGTCCTGCTTCAAGTCTCAGCTCAGCCCTAATTTTATCACATGGGCTTCCCTAAGCCACAAATTCTGAAATGTAGGGACAACACTACATGCCTTTTAGAGTTGTGGCAAGGATTTCTGTGACCACATGTTATGTGGTTTAAGTGCACAGAAAACAGCACTACAAGGGTACTATTATTGGGACAATGCAACTTAAGGAAAGCACCTTGCCAAACCATGCTCTTGGGAGAATGTTCAACACTGCACACACCTTCCTGAGACCACTGTACTACTGATAGCAGCAACATCCCCATTTTGCTAACTCCAAACACCAATACAATATGCAGTCATTTTGCTCCTTTGATCACCTACACTTTAAATTCATTCACACCTCTTTGATGGCACCATCTGTTTCGTGAACACAAGGAACTGTAGTAAAATCAACCAGTTCCCACATCTAGTTACTGGGACTATTTACTCCCTTTACCAAAATGTCCCATCTTAGAAAATGTTGAGCTTTAAAAGGTCTTAAGTCTGCAGTCCTATGATTACCAGAACACCCTCTTAGGGGCCATAGGATTTGCTGCATATTCTCAGATGGCAAAAAGAAGAGTTTGCACTGGGAGAGAGAAAAAAAAATGGTTTCCCAAGCTTCTTTCCTATGGAAGAGTCTGTGGCTAGTGCTCCAGCATCAGCAGCGTGAGATCAGAGACAAAAGGGGGGCATTCCAGGAGAGGCTACTGAGCTGCAGGATCCCAAGCCCTCCTCTTGGCCCAACACAAAACCAAGCTGGGGGCAGGGGTACCAGCACCTGAACTGGTGACATTTCTCTCTCACTGAAACATTTTTAAAATCCCACAACAGAAAATGGGAAAGAGCACCATTACCTTTTGCCCTACTGGCATGAATCCATCACAGCATAGGAGGGGAAAGGATTCCTTTGTGTTATATTCTCCTTCTACCCCACAGAATATATTAAGGTATTATTTATTCTAGGAAGCTGGATTGGGGTTCTGCAGTTCTCCAGGAGTCATGTTGTAAGATTTGCAGCATGCTAGCACCATAGTGGATCAGCTCATGCTAACAGTCATGACATTGGAGAGACCTGTGACTCTTAACCCTCATCACACTTACCCATGTAGGTTTGCACCCATGAAATGCACTGCAAAATCCAAGGAATTCACTCTTTTCCAATGTGACCCCAGTCCCCAAGTGAAGAAGCCAATGCCATATTCTCTGGTCAAAAGTGGTTATTGCACAGTGCATACAGACTTAATGGTATACACAACCAGTATTATTAGATTATATGTTCTCAAATGGGGAGAGCTGGAACCAACCAAATCTCCCAACCAGAATAAAATTACATTCTTAAAAAAAGAGAAAGGTCTTAGAACAATAACTTACTCTCCTATGCAACTGAGGAACAGAAGGTTCATTCATTAATTCCTGCTCTGGCTTTGCAAAGTTAGAACTCCCTAAACACACCTGACCCCAAAGGGAAGAATACCACAACAGGCCCTAGTGGTAGCTGATTTATGACCTGTCTGTTCTAAATGGGAGCTCCCCAATGCTTCTAGAAGATACATTGTCCAACAAGGTGTCAACAGCAAGGACCACATCCAGGTCATTGGAATGCTTAAGGAGAGAAACAGCCCTGCTCAGAATTCAAAACCATCTCTTTGTAAAGGGCTCCAGCATCCCAGAAGTTCTAGTGAGCTGTCCACATATGATGGAGCACAATGAACTAAGAGGGTTCCAAGTGGCAATATACGAAAAGGCTATATCACTGCCTGTCCTTTCTCCTCCGAAGGAGCTGAAGAAAATGAGAAGGCCGTCTTCATGGGCTTATTCCAAAGCCTTCCTAGTTTGGAGCAGAGGTTTAGAGGTGTGAAATGAAGAAATGTAGGTGATCAACTGTTGGAATTAAGGGTCTGGAATTTTTCCCTCAAGTTCTTTACCAGGCTTTGCTGACTGTTGTCTGTTTTGTCCCACCAGATTTGCTGAAGTGCTTTCCTAGGTGCCACTTCTTGAGCATCCTCCTCACGCCTGCGGTATTCCTCCGAGTCCTGATAGGCTTTGCATCGCTCCACCACAGCCTTGAGTGAGATTTTCTCCCGGGAAGTAGGGGAACGAATCTGCACATAGCTCTCATCTGGTTCAACAGTCACATCTGGCAGCTTCTCCATGACAATCACCTGCTGACTGTCCTCCAGAGAGGCCTCAGCTGTGACACAAAATTCCTTCTGAGCATCACAGGCCTGATCCTTGGGGAGGTAACAATGTGAGGCCTCTTCTCTGTAGCTCTGTCTCTCCCCTTGTTGAGATTTCGCACCTGCTTTCACATTCTTCTTTGAGCATTGGTGATTCCCCTGCACCCTCTCAGTATCCATCATTTTCTCAGGTGCTGAACGGCTCCTGTTGACAGGTAGGGGCCTACTCTTCTCAACCCCAGCCTGACAGGAATACTTGGACCTCAGCTCCCGTACATCAGGCCAGCTGAACTTTTCAGCTACAATGGGGCTGAGGGGGCTGTGTGAGAGGGTGCTGGTGGGGGAAGTGAGGTGGGGGCTGCTGGAGCAGGGACTGTAAGAAAAGCGCTTTGGTGACTTCTCATGAGATGAGGCAGAGGAGGAGAGCAGGGTCAGTGGGCTGGCCTCTTGAAGCACAACTTGTTCATAGTTGAGGAGGCTCAAGACTGGCTTCCGTTTGCCTAGGAGAAAAACCATCAAGGAATGAGTGAGGCAGCACTTGGGGCAGGAACAGAGCCTGGGAGAATTAGTTCTCTAGACTGCAACCTCCAGAATACTCCAAATAGCGTAACCACTGGCTATGTTAGCAAGAAGGTTATGGGAGCTGGGGTCCAAAGGATTAACTCTTCCAGGCTATGGAACTTGCTGGGCCACCTCTTTGAAGCAGAGAGGAGTCATTCCCAGTCCCCAAATCCAGCACCTTGATATATATATTGTCCAGTAAACTCCAGCCCTGCAGCCACAAGTCCCCTTTCAAAGGCAGGAAAAGAAATGGATCCTGAGGCTGCTCAAGCTATGGAATCCTGAGTAACAGTGTTGGTAACCTTTGATTAGGAGTAAATCAAATTATCCCCAGGGAAATTTTTGCCCTAACAGAAACCATCACCATTCAAGAATATCTGAGCCAGAAAGATCCCATCCTTCCCTCCCACCTCTGGGCATTCCACTGATTCCACCTCAAAAAATATCTGAATGGGACACAGGAAACCTGCAGGGCTACCTAGGACAGAAGTCAAGATGGATGACCAGTTGATCACCACAAGGCGCAAAGCACCTGACCACCAGGAGACAAGAAAAAATTGCCTCTGAAACAAAGGAGTTATCCATCTGCCTGATGTACAAAGAAAGGCTGGCAGTTGGGGAATTCCGCCACCACCACCCCGCCACCCCAGCAGACTCACCAAAGAGTAACTTCAGCTGTCAATTGGCCATCACTGAAGAAGGAAAGCTGGTTCCTAAGGGGGAAAGTGGGGAAAATTTCCTCCACTAACCATCCTGGCCACCAGAATGTGATAAGGAAGTAACCTTAGAAGCAGCCACTGAATGGAGAACAAGGTCACCCTCTGCAATTCTCCGAGGGGAGAAAAGCCGGGCGGGGGCTCCAAGCAACATCTCTGAAAGGGGGAAGAAAGTTCTCCTTGGCTCCAGCCTGTGTCTTGGGCAAAGACTCTGCACGAAGCCAACACTTACTCTCCTCGCCTCTTCAGCTATCAACCCAAGAAGAAAGGCAGAGAGAAGCAATAAATAAAAGTGAGAAGCATAGGAAGAAGCAAAAAACATTGTAAGGAAGTGGCAATAGTAAAAGACTGCAGATGGAAGAAAGGTAGCACATAGGCAGAACTAAGCAGACAGTGTTCCCCTTGGTGGGAACAGATTGTGAGGAGGGTCCCTCTTCCCTCAGGTAAGGACATTGCAACTTCCTCCTTTGGGGGCTTAAGGAAAAGGATTTCCATTCCAGAAGGTCCCTCTGTCTACATCTAGAGAATTTACACCTACGAAACTGCTTCCTCTATGTAATGTACACAGGTTGCAAAAATATGCTTTTCTTGGGGCAGAATTATTTATGGGGGTTTGCTTTGACACACACCTTCTTCCTCACAGCTCTCACTAAACAAGAAGACTCCAGGGAAAGAAACAGAAGGATGACAATCTCACTCTGGGAGGTCAAAAGGTTCTGCAAGGCAGGCCACCAAGGCAGACCTGGGGGCTTCACAGTAATGTTCTAAATTCCCAGCCATGGAAACATGGTGTCTTCTTGGGAACAAAGCTACTACTTAAAATTCCTATTCCCTCCTCACCAAGGTGGTATTGCTCTGATCCGCCTGGCAGTACATGGTTCTTCCTACTGTTTCCCAGCTCATCTGCAGCTAGGGCACCAACCCCACCCTTTTCTGGGGAAAGCAGATCTGGCCTGTGCTAAATATCCAGTTGACATCACTGCAGTGCACTCTAGATGGGGCTCCCCTTGGAATACATTTGGAAACTGCAAGTATCACAAAATGCAACAGACAGAGTTGCGTCTGGGGTTTGCTTTTCAGATCACATCATTCCAGTTTGGTGTAATTTGTACTGGCTTCCAGTTACTTTCTGGACTCAATCCAAAGTGCTGCTTATGGCTTACAAAACTCTAAACATCTCCCCCCACCACAGATTTTGATTTAAAAAAAAAAAATCCCCACCCATGCCCCCCACGGGTGTGGTGGCAAATCTGCCAGGTTTTTGGGCTGCCCAGCTATTTAACAGGAAACAATGAGGAAGGCAAATTTTGATTGAAAAAAAGTTCTTTCCAGGGCCTAAGATAGCCCGAAGACAGACAAAAACATGGCAAAAATACTCCCTAGTGGGTGTTGAGAGGCATCTGGAGGCCATTTAAAAAAAAAAAAATAGGTATTGTAGTCCTGCAAGTATCTTGGGGGGCAATGCATCCCTCAATCCTCCACAGTTTGCAGACTTCTAAGAAAGACTGCCTTCTCCCAGTGAATCGTCTCTCCCAATGCATTCATCATTAGAAGGCTTGCGCTGTGTGACCCACCACAACAAAGGTATAGCTGCCTTGGAAAGCCTCTTTGTATAATGAACCAAAGTTCTAGAATATTTCCCCCCTCCCTCTTTCTCACACACACACACACACAGACAAACATATATGAGGGGGGGGGAGGTCAGGCTGACTCCCTCACTGATGATGCCACTTTTTATTTGTGTTGCTATAACTTCCTTATTCTACCACATGTTTACCTTATTAATCCGTGGCTGCTATCTGGATTTAAGATGCTGTTTTAATATTCTCTTAAATTATGTTACTATTTACTTAAAATTAAGTTTTGTATTGGATGGGCTTAATTTTGTAAGCTGCTTTGGGGGCTCTTTCAAGAAGCAAAGGATGGGATATAAAGAACTTCATAAACAAATACCGGTACACCTAAATGAGATTACTGCAGGGTCAGATCTAACAGCCAGTTTTGGAAGATGAACACCAAGTGTTCAGCCTCAAACTATAAACACCCTGAAGCAAAAAGAACCTACCATTATTTCTATAAACACCTTTCAGTAGTTTTTTTAGTGCAGCTTTTAAATATTTACAAATTGTTTTTTAGAATCATTTTATGTTTTGACACTTTATCTTTTTCTTTATTTCTCTCACAGGTTGTTATCCTTTAATGACAATAATAGTGGGACAAGTCATTGATCTAAAATATAATTATATAGAATTATATACAAATTATATACAAATAAGAAGCCATCTCCTTTCTCTGTTCTCATACCAAACTCTGTAAATTAGTTTTGGGTTCTAGGGATTGCCATAACTCATATAAGAGGAACAATGCTGGATGACTTGGACAAGTACACTGTCCTCTGAGCAATACATACCCTTGGACTGCTTATCTGCCTCCTGCTGACCTGCAAAGGCATTGCCCTTCATCTCCTCTTCCACTTCTGCAAGCCGCCTATGCACTGTGGGCTTGTGGCCCTTGATGCGAAGGCTGTACTGGCGGGCTAGCTGGTACACCTTGTTCTTCACCTTCTCTGCCAGTTCTGCCTCCGTCAGAGGGGCCAGCTGCATGATCCGGGGGTGCAACCGAGAGAGACTCCGATCTTGCTCACAACCCCCTAGCTCTTGCACAAGTTTCCAGGGCAACCGAGAGGGCAGGGCCTGCTCCACAGGTGACTTGCTCTCAGGGGAGGGCACAGCCGACTCCTCTGTTATGTCCCCTAAATCCTCGTCCTCCAGAATGAGAAGTGGTTCATGAAGGTCCAAGCCATTCTCCTGCTTCCTGAGCCTGTCTCGCAAATGAGGCTCGGCATGCCATACAGAGGCACCCCCAGCCACCTGCCCATTTGCCTGGCCTGGCCTGGTGCCATCCTCTCCCCTTCTATTCCATTGGCACTCTCTCCTCGGCTTCTCCATCTCTTCCCAGATTTTAATCATCTCAGCAGGTGGCCTGAATTCTGCTTCAGTGATGGGCATGGGCCTTTCATCACAGCCCACCTCAGAGCGGGGGGCCTGTGACCCAACGACAGGCCTATTTGACAGCACCCAGGCTGCCGTCTGCCCAGTCCCACTGCTGCTGCTGGAGGGGCCCAGCCGCTTCCTCTTCAGCACCTCCTGGTCAGGCTCCGACTGTGGGAGGCTGTTGATCCGGAAGACAGAATTCCTCACCAGCCCTTTGGGAATGTAAGAGAGGCTCTCTCTCCGTCTAACACTGAAGCCGGCATCCTGATGTTCAGCATAATCATAATAGCTCTTGATCTTGTCCAGCAGCTGTCGGTCCTGTTGGGAGAGCATGGACTCCTTCCGTCTGAATGAGGAGGCCCGGTCAGGCTCTGTGAGCCCAGGCAAGGCTGTCCCGCTGCAGGCATGGCTGAGCTCCTCTGAGGCCTCTTGCAGTGGGAGGCAGCCCTGAGAGTCAGCGGCAGTGACGCTGCTGCTACTGTTGTTGCGACAAGTGGCCTTTTCGCTCCCTTCCAGGCTCAGGACGCTGTTGCTTCGGCTGGCTTGCTTTGGGGTCAGGTAGCCCTTCCCTTCCTCAAGGGCCAGGCTGCTGCGCCGGGAGAGGTTGCTGGCAAAGCGCTCTGCAATGATGCTGGCCTGGTCCAGCACAGAGAAAGGGAGGATACTCCTGGGCTGGGCTGGGCGGCCATCCTCTTCCTCCTCCTCCTCCTCCTCTTCACTGCTAAGTGGCTTCAGCTCTTCTACATTTTCCATGGGCTCCAGGCCATCCAAACCCTGATCCTGGTTCTCACACTGACCTGCCAGGATAGGCTCAAGAGCATCTGCTGGCCCTGGGTCCAAATGGCTTTCTTCTGAATGCTCTTCCTTGTGGGAATAAACCTCCAGCATCCTATTGAGCTCCATAGCTGATCGAGCCTGGGGAACCAACCAAAAGAGAAGAGCAGGTGAGGAGGGAGGGAACCCTTTGCATATCTTATCACAGAAGCCAAAACAAATCATTTTGCAGATTGGGTATCGAAGTTAAGTCAGCAACTACTACTTAAAGGTATCCCAGTTCTAGGGCTCAATGCAGGTAATACTTTTGTGCCAGGAAATGCATCTTCCCCTAATTAGATCCAATAAAAGATATAAACATTAATCATTTTGCATCTAGCATTCTTTGGGGCTGATACGCTTTGTCTCTTGCAGGGGTGGGAATCCTGCAACCCTTTAGATGTTGCTGAACTGTGACTCCCAGCATTCTTCTCCATTGTCTATGTTGGCTAGGGCTGCTGGGACTTGCAGCCCAATAATATCTGGAGGGCAAAACAGTTCCCACCCCAGCCTTCTGGAAGTGTACAGTCAGGGCCAGCCCAGCCATGAGGCAAAGTGTGTGAATCACCCCTCAGATGGCGATGGTGGTGAGCCATCTCCTGGCTGTTCCAGAGCTGTGTAGGCCACACAACTGTCCCAGTTGCCCAAAACTAGATTGTGGAGTATCCCATGCCCAGTTCTAAAGAAAAATGTATCTGCTAGTCTAAGTGGTTTCTGTACATGAACTAGAGAATGCAGGAGCCAATTTGTTCTTCACCTCAGGCAGCACAATATCTTGGTTCAATCTTGTACCCAGTGTGGGATGCAGGAAAACCGATTTCCTTAGTAACACAGTAAGGAGCAGTTCATCCAGCAGCCAGACAGGCACTCACCTTTGGGACAGATGAGACAGTCTCCATAACCCTGTTTTTCTCACTGCTAGCTGGAGACCGGCATTGCTTGGGCCCTTCCTGTGCCCTGTGGTTCTTGCCCTGGACCAAAGAGAGACAATGTTGTTAGATCAGTCACATGTTCTTGTGAAGAGAACCTATGTTCGCCCAACCTGACAAGACAAGAACACCCAAGCATACTTTGTTGTTGTCATTTAGCATTCTGAAACACCTTACAATGCTCATCAAATTTAGTTTATAACCATTAATATGTTCATTTTACAGACAGAAGGCAGAAACATTGCATTTTGCCCTCAGCCTCCTATACACATTTATGTGTAACCAAAAGTTTCGGCATAGGTCCAATATTCTAGCTGTTTGACACAGCAACTTAAACCACCTCTTCCCACCTCAATCAGCCTTGCTAATACTAGGCAAATATAAGTGTTGGTGGCTTTGGTTCGAGGGCTCCCTGGCACAGAAAGGCTTTCCAGTGGGTCCCTCATTTAAGACAAGTTTCAGTTCCTACGAGAAATGAAGCTTTACACAGCTGATTCTCTAGATATCCTGCAACACTTTGGTCCAGATATCTAACTAGGCTCGTTAAAAACTGCTTGCATCTACAAGGCAAACAAGGTAGTGCTGGATTCAGGGAGGGTCCCACAGAAAATGTAACACAACTTGCCAAGGATTCTGCTTAACATTAGCTTCATTTCATTGCCAAATTGCTAAGGTGCAGAACCTTCCCAGCAAAAGGTAAAAAAACCTCATGAAAACAGTCACTTCTCATGGAGACAGAGATGGTTATAATCCAGTGAGTGGCTTTGGTTATCAAGCTACAAATTTTGTTAGCCCATGTGGGAATGTGCAAAGCACCAAGTCAGTCAGTATCACCAGTTAGGAGGTTAAACAGCAGGGGCGTGCATGCGTATGGTTCTTTTCAGGCATACACACGCCAGGGCCCTTCTGTAGGGTGCAGGGCCTGGTCCATGTCCAACAAAGAGGAAGATTTGAGAGGAAACAGGTGAAAAGGAACAGAAGAGAGCCAAGAGCCATGCACCAAGCCATGCAGAAGGTGGGGGGAGTGAACAGGCACCTCACCGTGCTGCCCCAGGAGAAAAGCAAAGCGTTGGCCCGATAGTGCCAGCAGTGGAGGACTGCCATCAAGGAGCTTGCAAAGTCTGCCACCTGCTCTGTTCCTACCATCCTCTCTTCCTCTTCTTCTTCTTCTTCTTCCTCCTCCTCCTCTTCTTCTTCCTCTGGCCCCGTCTCCTTCTCGCTGCCATCACTTTCTGCCAATTCTTCTGGAAATTCCTGGGGAAGGGTCTGCAGATCCTCCTCCTCCTCCCCTTCCTGGTTGTCAGGGGGTTGTGGGGGCTCCCCAAACTCCAAAAGGGCTCCATCACTATCTGCATGCTATTTGAAGTGGGGGCAAGTTAAGGGCTCCTTTTAGAAAGGCCCTGGAATATGGGGAGGGGGGAGACTTTTCCCCTCTTCCCTCATTGGCTCCCCTGTCTTTGCTACCAGCTCAGAAGCAAAAGCAGCACATATCTCAGAGCCATGGAGAACCTCCTTCCCACTCTTTGGGAAGTTACAGTTGTCCAGATAAGGGTAGGAGTGGGACTATCAAGACATGGAGCAAGGCATTTTATAAGGGACTCACTGCAAGTTACCTGCCACTTTTTTCCTTCGTACATGGAAGGCTATTATTTGTTTCCTTCCATGACTTCTTTTCTTTCCAAAATTTCAGGATCTTACCTTTAGTCCTACTGCCAGATTTGCTGCACATGAAACAAACAAACAAGAAAGACAGCAATTAAGCAAAAGGTTTGGTTGCAGTGCCTTGCCCAAGTATGTATTCTTCCTCTATGTGTGCTATGTGGTTGTCCCTGTTCCCAGATTCCATTTCAGTTGCACCCTATTTACCCCAAGCAATCCTGCCAAAAAAAATCACTGATGCCATGCCAGTTATTTCCAGTGGCTCTGATTTCCTTTGAGAAGATTGTGGTCAACTATAAGTCAATGGCAGGCATTTGCTGAAGGAGGGATTGCGTAAAAGGGAGGTGAAGAGCTTTCATTGCATTGAGAGCTAGACTGACACTCCAGAAATCTGTTGAGAGGACCAGGCCACAAATGGGTGGGCCCAAAATTCAAATAAGATGGCACTCTACTTTCTCTCACATAAACACACACAGAGGTTCCCATCTTCATTGTATCATAGTAAGTCAGGGAACAATGCCTTGGTGAATCTCCTGCCCTGCTTAGTATGCAGAGTGTGTCATGTGCTCAGAGATACTTCAGAACTTGGGGAAATTATAGCTTTGGGAGCACATCCCAAAATCCCAAACCCAACATGACCAGCATGGAGCTTCTTTTTCCTCCTATGCTGGAGGCTGGAAGAGTAAAAGGACAAATTCATTCACCTTTGTTGCTTAGTTGCTTGAGGATCTGCTTCGTCGGCTCTGTGATGAAAAAGCAGAGTTTGGAAGATCAGTCCCTGAAATGCAACTGCTGGTTCAGAGCCCAGAAGCACCCAAGTTGTTGTTTTCCTTGATGGGGAAGGGGGGGAACCAGCACCAGCATTATTAGCCCACAGCTTTTCCCCCGCTGTAAGGCCACACCCTGAAGCACCCAAGTGGAGAACAGAACAGCACTGGACTGTGGAGAGCATGCCTCTCAGAGGATACCACCATTTCTGTTTGCAAGCCTCTGAATCAAACCAAAAGGCCAAAAACATGATTGGATTTTAAAATAATAATAATAATAATAAAGATAAAGACTGTCCCCTCACTACTTCCTACTGTTCTCTCAACAGGGCCAGGTGTAGAAGGGGGGAGGGCCTTCTTGGTGGCTGCTCCCAATCTTAGCAACTCCCTCCCTTGGGAAGCTCAGAGAGCTCCCTCATTGCTCCCCTTCCACCAGCAAGTGAAAACTTTCCTGTTCCATCAAGCTTTTAGGAACTGACTGAGGGGTTGTCTATATGAGGCATAAAGAAGCAGATTGTTTTGCAGTAAAGGCAACTCACAGCAGCTGCGATTTATCTTAATGGGTTTTTTTGGGGGGGGGTAGGTAGATCACAGGCATGCAAAGCTATCTGCGTTTGCTATGCAAATGGGCATGCCTGCAAATCAAGATGGTGGCCATGAACAAATCACTCATGTTTTTAGTCTCTCCAGTTGCCGCCACCAAACAGTATTTTTTTTAAAAAAAGCGTATCTAAGATGCAGAAGTGCTATATTTCGCCTTAACAGAAAAGCAAAAAGCCCCACAACCTCCCCTTTTATCGTATTAGCACTAGCTCCCTAAGGCAAAAAAAACCCCACCTCATGGTGGATCTGGACGCTTGTCTTGTTAGCAAGCCCCACCCCCCATGCTTGCCCAACCAATCAGCTTTCAGCTTCTTTGGGAAAGTGAATCAATTTGCATCGCTTTCCCCAATGAGTAGGAATGTGTATTTCCCTCCTCTGCTTTTTTAAAACTCTGGGGAAAATCACAAAGGCTTTTCCTGCAGAGTTTTTGGTGGGTTTGACCACCCTCCTTCTGAATATGGCAATATGATGCGGTAGGCCATTAAGACAAGTCATATTCGCCTTACGTTCCGTGAGGAGAATTTTCACCATTTAGATATCCCCTGAGAAAGGCTTGTTGTTCTTTTACTAGTAAAGCACCATGTACAGTGATGATGCTTTATAAATAAATGATGACAATTTATATTCTGTTTTTCAAATAAATTTTAATAAATTTCAAATAGTTTTAACTCTATGGATTGTTGAGTTGCTTTTAAATACGGTAAACATAAATATAAATGGATGGGGTTTTTTTTTAAATAGTTTTAATCTGTATTGGTTTCAATACAGTAATTTGTAAGCTGCCTTGGGAGTCCTAGTACTGGGGAAAAGGTAGGCTATAAAGGGACTAGGATAAAATGAAAATGAAAACGACAACAATGATACTGCTAAACAAAAAATTGAAATTCCTGATTCTGCTCCCCAGACCCACATCCTGCTAATAGAATGTAGTTATCATGCAGGATTTACTCTGCTTTGAAGATCCACATTTCTAAAAGGGGTCCAGATGGTGGTAAAGAAAAGGCAAAGTGTGGTCATGCCTCAGAGGCTAGCAAACAGCTAAATGTGGAGCCAGAACTTTGGCAGAGAACTGACATTTTACCTTCTGGCTACTGCAACATGTGTCCAGTCTCTTTTGGGCTTCTGAGATTTTGGGACTCCACCCCACATTTTCTCAAAAGGTCACAAGACGAATAAACACAAATTTTAAAAATGACAACAACACAAAGTTAGTATGCAAAGGGATCTTGTGACACCTTTCAGACTAACTGAGAGAAAGAAGTCATAGCATAAGCTTTCTAAGACTTAGTCTACTTCCTCAGATGCATGGAGTGTTCATACATCTAAGGAAGTAGACTTAAATCTACGAAAGCTTAGGCTACAACTTTTTTCTCTCAGTCTCAAAGGTGCTACAAGATATTGCAGACTAACATGGTTATGCCTTTGAATTCAGTCCAAAGTCAGGTTTCTTACAATGCCAGGTTCTGTGTCTGATTCCAAATTTGTGGGCATGTGGAATATAGTGAGCCTGGCACAAAAGACTTACAGAGCCAGCATCCCCCTGCTGAGTTTTGATGGGGACTGAGAGGCATGTTCGGCCAAGCATCTGCCTCCTAATCCATCGCAGAGTGAGCTTTGACCCAATAACCTCCCCTCGAAAACCCTCCGCTCACTTCATCCCAGCCCCACCAAACCAAAATGCAGAGCCCCATGCTGAACCACCACAGCTCTCGCACCCGATTTCCTGCGGCCTTTCAGCCCTGCCATGGCAGAGCTGTGGAATCCTTCTAGGAACTTCTGGGAGCTGTTTTTGCCATGGAAAGGTTCTAGGGATAGGACATAAGATAACACCCATTAGAGCCCACGCCATTCTCCCATCCACATCACTGAAGGTCAGCCTCCCTGAGGCCTGCAGCACATTCAAGCATCCCTCTGACAAAAATAATGGAGCAGGGCTGATGTCAGCATCAATGTTGTGTTACTGACACTATTGTCCCATGCCCCCTTTTTCTGAAGGTTTGGTGAGTAACCAGTGGCTTCCATTGTAATTGTGATGGTGTCATGCTCCAGGACATTGGGAGAAAATACAGCTACTATGGCTGGCGCCTCCTCTGGTAAGCCTGCAAGAGGTGTGGGGTGGGGTTGGGGTGGGAACAGGCTGCTCCCCCACAATAGGGACCCTGGATCCACTTTGCCTTTTACTAGAACCCTGAGAATAAATAACCAGAGGCAGGTGTTCAGGGGGGCAGACGTACACTAAGAATTAAGGAACAGCATATGTTTGACCCAGGAAATTAGTGATCAGGACCAGAAACAAACTCATAAGTCTTTCAGTGATCCAGCCACTCTCTTTCCAAAAAAGGTCCAGCAAGATGCCTCTGGGACATGCAGTAAACTGTTTATCTAGCTAGCTCCACCAATGGTGATGGGATACAATTACCCAGGTCAACTTTGTACTTGCATTTCCTCACTCACCATCCTCCCAGGGGAAATGATCCCACTATTGCCACAAAAACCTCTACCCTCTTTTCACCCTCTTCCACATGTACTGTATGCAGTACAAAATAGATAGGGAGAGGTCTTGGGGCTTCAAAATATACACTTGTAAAAGTATCAAGATCTATGGAAAAGCTTCTCTTCTATATTCTACAATTTGAACTGGTACATTATGTGGAAACACAAAAACCTACCCCTCACCAGCTTTGGCTCTCACGCCCCAGTTATGGAATGTATTCCCCACAGAAGCCCAGCCAATGCCAAACTGGACTCCATTGGGGGCCATTGTTACCATTGTTAATCTTAAATTAGACTTACCACTGTTCAGGTTTTGCTATGATTTTAAATCAACCTGTTTTTTTCAATTGTTTCCCACCATTAGGTTCACAGAGCTATAAGGCAGGTTAGAAATATTCTAACAAACTAATGGTACAGATTGTTAATGAGCTAACTTTAGTTGGTGCTGGAATATGCAGTCCTTCGGGCTATATTCCTTATTTTATTTTGGAGACAAAACAGGTACTTCTGGGGAGACCCTTCTCTCTGTCCCAACACCCATACCAGTGTTGGTGGCAAAGCCAGAAAAAGGTCTTCTCAGTGGCTGATCACAGGCTCTGGAACTCCCTTTGTAGGGAGGTTACACTGGTGCCCTCCTTTGTAGGCACGCAAAGACATTTTTTTCTTTCAGCAGGCCTTTGAGGGCAGGCCACTTGGGAGAACGGGCTTTCTGTGTGCTATGCCATTTCTATTTGTTCTGTTTTTTAATAGGTTATTTTTAACTGCCTTTAATTTTATTGCTAGTTTAATTACATTGTTAGCTTTTGTATGATGTAAGTTTTAAAACTGTTTTAAGTTTTGTCAGCTACCTTCAGTCCCAGGCTGGTAAAAAGATGATACAATGATGATATCATTATTAGATATTATCCGAGTATTAGCTTTATTTGCATACTTTTACTTCAAAATCCTAATAAGAAATATGTAGATAGCATCAACTACATAGCATCCCCATAACATGTGTATAGTAATGGCCTCCCATCATTTCCATCTCCCCCATGGAGCAGTCTTTCAGACCTCATGCAATAATCTAGCTCTCTGCTGTGCAGGTCAACCCGCAGAACTGACAACTCCCAAGGATTTCCTTCCACAGGCTTAGGTCAAGCACACACAGTTTTCAGGCTTTCCCCCCACTACTGACCCCTTCCGTTTCTTAGGAGCCAACTTTCAGTCTGTTCCAATAATTTTACTTCCATTTTCATCTCTCTTGCTGAACTATCTGCCTCTGAAGCTGAGGCAACAAGTCCACAGTGACACTGAAGGGAAATTCCCACAGAACTATCCAGAATAAACAAGCAGGTCATTAGGCCTCTTGGCAGAGTAAATGTGGACACCTGTCAGCTGTACTGTTGTTGTCGTTGGTGTGTGCCTTTAAGTTGCTTCCAGCTTTTGGCAACCCTGAGGTGAACCTATCATCAGGTTTTCATGACAAAATTTGTTCAGAGGGGGTTGACTTACTCTGAGGCTGAGAGACTATGACTTGCCCATGGTCACCCAGTGGATTTACATGGCTAAGCAGGGATCTGAACCCTGGTCTCCAGAGTCATAGTCCAATGCTCAAACCATGCTGGCTCTGTACTGTACTGTACTATACTGTAGAGTAAAATACAAATGCCTGAGAACAATTTCCCCAATAATTAAGCTTCCAGGGAAACACTTGGGCACCATTGTCCTTTAAGCAAGTACTGCTTAACACAGAGACCTCAGCAACAACTGTCATGAGATATTCCACCAGGACATGATTATGAACAGCTTCCCTCCATCACTGCTAGGATAGGTACATCTCTAGTACGTTTTCCCTTTACCTGACTGGCGGCGTCCCTGCCGGGCATGCTGAGGAATGTCTTCTGTAGGTTGGCATGACCAAGACTTCTTCATCCGCTCTGGACTATATTTGTACCGAGCAGGATCTGAAAGGAGGAGGCAGGGGTGTAGGAAAATCTATCAACTGGCCTTTCTGGTACAACTAGGCCACGAGCATGTGTGACTCAAGCTAACCTCACTTTTATTCACTCTTGTTATCCTCTGACTTTATTACATGTAGCAGCAAGAAAACTCAGGTTCATTTCTCACCAGGAAGGTGTTAATCATGTTAAATTATAGAAGACAGAGAACAGAACTGGCTCAAGACATTTTGCTACCCAAGGCAGGGCTGTCAATGGCACCCTTGACCCCCAAAGTGAAGATGCATAGGACCCTAGGCCAGCTAAGTTATTTTGTCATCTGAGGCAGAAAATCTCATAAGTATCCCTCCCCTGTTCTTGATGTGTGGGGTGGGGGGACAACATGAATATTTGCTGCCTTTTCACAACACTCTGCCTGAAATATTTGCCTGACTCTGTCTAACAGTAGGGTTGGCCCTACAAGATCTGGCCCTTCAAGAAGAAATGGCATCTTTTCTTGTGCTTATTGTTGCTTCCATTACTGTGGAAATTCCCCAAGCCTGATGACAGAACCTGCCCCTATGAGGCAGAGTACATTCTTAGCTTCAAGTGGGAATATTTCAACATATCTACTGGTGTAATCTGTCAGTGATGAGCAGGCAGGAAGAAGGAAGCAGGAAACAGACTTTTGAGACAAGAAGAGTAGAAACTTACAGTATGAGTCCATTTCCAAGATGGCTTGTTTGGCCTGAAGAGGGGAAAAAAACAGATTAGCACTCAGAAGAAAAAAGGAAAGCCCTGAACCTATGAAGAGAGGAAACAGGGAAATTCCTGCTCTTCTTCCCTCATCAAATAAGAGGTGGAAAAGAGGAAAGGGAGAGATGTTTCCCTCTGCCTCATCTTCCTCTGCAGCTGTTCTAAACATTCATCCCTTTCTCAGTGGATAAAAGAATTAGACATGCCCAAATACCAAAACTATCAGACTCATTATTACAGGGAGCTTTTAAGCCTAGCAGAATTCAACTACTCTTTGGGAGATTCAATAAACAGAGCCAAACAAGCTCACAAGTATGGGCATGTTCATGGGCATGACCTAGAAACACACTCTGAAGAGTGGTAAAATACCTAGAAGATGGATATAATGAAGCCTTAGACCAAGGTTGAAGAAAGTGTGACACTCCAGCTGCTGGACTATAGCACCTATCAGCCCTAATCAGCACAGTCAATAATAAGAGTATCTGGCTTCTGGGGGCAATTAGCTAACACACATTGGAAACTGCTTAGAGAGTGCCTAGCATGCTATAAAGTGGTGTAGATGTGTAAGTGCTATTGCTTAACAATTCGTAAACTGTTCTCAGAGCCTTTGTGGTTGAAGAGCAGAGTATAAATATCTAAATAATAAATAAATAAATAAGAGCTGATGGGAGCTGCAGTACAACAACATCTTGGAGACCACAAATTGACCACCCTTGAAGTAAAGAACTGCAGCATGCCCTATGGAGTTTCTAGCACCATTCAGCAGATACACAGAGCAGACGAATGGAGAGCTTCCACTTACTTTCTGAGGGATGATGGCATGGTGATTTTCCAGGATCAAACGCTTGATATGGTGAGTCCAGACTCGCTTCTCTTCCCCTGATTTGGCCTGGTAACAAAATGTACACTCCTTGAATATGAAAGACTGGAACTCATCTGACCATGACACAAATCAATCAGCTGGTCATGCCTACCCATCTTTCATTTTATCACTGAAGTATGCACACTATAGCTCCCAGCATCTCCAGCACTGAACAGTGTCATACTCTACGATCCCTACTTAGCTTTCTTACCACCAGACATATTCCATACACAGATAACACTTGGTCCTGCAACCCACTACCAAAATGACATTAATTCCTTGCATCTTCTTCGTGGTCTATGTGAATCCACACAGTGGTTTACTCCTGCACCTGCGCAGAGCGTTCGGAACCATCTAGAATCACTAGGCAGAACTGACTTTGCAACATTTTGGCAGTAACTCCGCCCATTCCTAACGGTCCCTATATAGGCATTCCCGCCTAAATCCCCTCAGTTCCTTTCGTCCGCCATGCGAGCAGCTCATTAGGAATCGTTATCACTAATGCTTTTTCTCTCGGTGGTGTTTTTTCTCTCGGAATTTGACTCAGACTGTATTTTGACTACAATTTGGATCTTGATTTTGACTTTGCTCTCACTGTGTTGACCCGGACTGTGTTTGACGACTCTTTCTCCATGATTTGGCTTGAAATTGGCTCTTGGATCCTTGACTCGTACAGGTTTGATCCCTCTTACTAATGGCTTCAAAATTGGCAGGATTTAAACAGTGCTCCGTCTGTCAGGCAAAACTACCTGCCTCAGACGGGCACTCCAAATGTCTCATTTGCCTCGGGGAGGCACATAACATAGACACGTGTGTCCACTGCTGCAAATTCACGCCACAGGCCCGTAAACAACGCCTGTCCAGGCTGAAGTCCTTCCTATATGAAAAGACACTATGTCCAGCTGCCACAGCGTCAACGAGTACAGCCTCTCCTCCTAAGAGGGCCCGGTCTCCGTCCACGGTGCCTCCGAAGAAACAATCGAGCCCGAGACGTGGACGTTCACCAGGGGTCAGTCCCTCAAAAGAGTGCCATCATACCTCGAGTCCTAAGTACCGAGAAGCCGTGGCTTCCGACCCTGAGGTGGAGCGGAGGTCTCATAAGCATTCGACAGCCTCAGGCTCTAAAAGAGACTCCATCAAACCCTCGATGTTGAGCTGGGACTGACCCTCGACATCGACAACCAGCTGGGATCGTACCACCTCCATCTCCTCTAAGGACAAGGCTAAGAAGAAGAAGCTCAAACATGCTTCACCTAGAGACAGGACCCCTTCTTCATCCATACCGGCCTCTGCCCCGATACCGACGGGTGCATCACAATCCCTGGGCGCAACTCCTTTGACCTCGACAGCCAAATATGCGTCTCCACGGCCTCCTCTCCAAGTTGTCGAAGGTCCCTTGGCCACTCTCAAACTTCAAGAACGGCACCAGACATCAGGTCATACCTCATTTGAGGTGGTTCAACTAGAGAAGGGTGAGCTCTACGAAGAGGAACCGGTACAGATCCAAGCTCGTGCTGATTCCCCGGCCCTGATTGTATCTCGAGAGGAACTTCTCAGCTTGGAGGCAGTCATAATCGACGTCGAGTCATCCCCCCAGATAGCCGTTGCTGTGGGTCGTACTCCGATGCCTTCTCCAACCCATAGAGTATTGGAGATTGAGCATGCGTATGGGGTCGAGCACACGTATGGAGCCTTCGATGCTGCACGTGCTGCGCTAGAGTCTGGATCCTGCTCCTCTCCACTGAGAGATCAGGGTTTCACCATGCAGCACCGACCATCTCCCAGGACCAAGGACCTGCTCCAACGGAGGGCTCACCACTACCCTCCGCGCCTATCATTCCACGCTGTGGACTGATCCCACTCTGACTGGAGCACTCCTCGAAGACCCCTCCTGGTCAATACCGGTAGCCAGGTTGATACTGGAAGTTGGCCACAAGGGCCCACTGAGTCGACACTGGAAGCCAGGTTTCTCCGGCTCACCATGACCTGAGACCGCTGCCTCCCTTGCCTCCACCACCTCCTGCTCA
Organism: Gambelia wislizenii; assembly: GCA_030847615.1. Lineage (NCBI taxonomy): Eukaryota > Metazoa > Chordata > Lepidosauria > Squamata > Crotaphytidae > Gambelia > Gambelia wislizenii. Next base: position 336,680,086 of record JAUMIR010000001.1, on the reverse strand, counting down.
CACCTCGCCACTTTGCAGGGACCCTCGAACTTTGTCACCAGCTAGCCACAGTCCGTCTCCGTCTTCAGACTCATCCCCGGACTTGTCGAGCTCCTCCTCGCTGTATGTTCCCAGGGCACCCTCACCGCCTCTGGAACGATTGGGCAAGGATTTCTTGTCACCTATGGATGACATACGGGCCTTCTCGGAGCAGATGGAGAGGATGGCCCATGCGTTGGAGCTCAAGCTGGTGGAAAAGGATTCTGACCCTCTGGACCCCATTTACTGATGGCTCGTCAAAGGCCCCGCCTCTGGCCAAACTGCCAGTGCTGCCGTCCCGACTGAAGCTGACCCAAGGCAGTTGGGAGAAGCCGTCCTCCATACCATCCATATAGGATAGACCACCTCTATAGGGTGTCAGGGGACAACATTGGATGGCTCCGTGGACATCCACAACATAACTCCATTGTGGTGGAGGCGTCTCAGCACCGCCATCAGCACCGACCTCAGGTAAGCCCAGCAGACTCCGAAGGCCATAAGATCGACATCATCAGCAAGAAAATTTACTCGGCAGCCAGCCTGAGCTTTCGCATTGCGAATTACGCGGCCTGCATGGGGGCCTACCAGCAGGTCCTTTCGGAACGGTTGGGGTCCTGGATCCAAGACCTTCCTGAGGAGCGTTGCCGCATGGCTGAGGCCATCCAGCACAAAGCCCAGTCGCTAGCAGGCCAGCAGATGAATTCGGCCCAGCATGTAGCCGACTGCGCAGCAAAAACTATCGCTGGATCTGTAGCCCTTCATTGACATGCATGGTTGCGCTCATCGGGACTCACCCCTCAAGCCACCTCCACCATTGAGGAAATGGCCTTCGACCACTCGGGCCTCTTCAACTCCGCTATGGACGAGAAGCTCGAGTTCACCCAGAAAATGCGGTCGATGGCCAGAAAGTACGGCATGCCTCCCTCCACTGCCCACCGCTCCAAGGGGCGCCCCTCCTGGCAACAGTACTATCCTTCTTCTGCCCGAAGAGGCTATGGCCAACAGGTCTCGAGATGGCCTCGGTACCAGCAGCAACCCCTGGCCACCCCCTCGGTGAGGAGCCAATCCTCCACCTCTCACTTCCGCCCATCCACGAAGCAGAGGTCTAAGGACCAGGGCAAAAGAAGATTCTGAATCATGGGTTTTTCTGAATTCTTCTGTTTCCCTTCCTAGACTCCACTCTTCAGTTGTCGCCTGCCTCTGTTCCTAGCCAACTGGTCGGCAATAACATCAGACTTTTGGGTGCTTCGCATCGTCCAGGACGGGTACTGGATAGAGTTCAACAAACGTCCACCGACAGGCCACATCCGGACAACAACACCATCCCCTCCCCTCCTCGAGGAGGTTCGAACACTGCTCCAGAAGGGTGCCGTCGAGCGCGTATCTCTGTCCCATCGACAACTCTGCTTCTTCTCCAGGTACTTCCTAGTAACTAAACGGGGAGGCGGACTTCAACCAATCCTGGACCTCCAAGGAGTGAACTTTATAACTCCAAAGTTCAGAATGGTAACTCTGGGGACACTTATGCCTCTTCTTCAATGAGGTGACTGGTTCGCATCCATCGATCTCAAGGATGCATACTTCCACATCGGCATCCACCCCGACCACAGGCGGTTCCTAGCCTTCCAGATCGAGAACGAGCCCTTCCAGTCCCGTGTGCTCCCTTTCGGCCTTTTTACGGCTCCGAGAGTGTTCGCCAGGTGCATGGCACCAGTGGCAGCCTTCCTACGGCAGCGGGGTATCATCATCTTCCCCTACATCGACGACTGGTTGATAGTGCCACAGACTCGACACCAACTGATCCTCGATGTCGAGTTCACAATGGACTTGTTAACATCACTCAGACTGATTGTGAACACTGAGAAGTCCCATCTCCAGCCCACTCGTGCTCTGCAGTTTATAGGGGCATGCCTGGATTCGACATCGGCAACTGCCTGTCTGCCTGCAGACCGCTTCACCTCTCTGCGCTGCCGTCCATCACTGCCGACAATCCCGGAGGGTACCTGCACTGTTGGTACAGACCCTCCTCGGCCATATGTCAGCCACAACCTTTGTCACCCAGTTCGCACGACTTCAGATGCGACCTCTCCAATCTTGGTTTCTAAGTGTCTTCGACCCCCTCTGGGATCCTCCTCACAATGCCTCGAGTGGTTCAATGCTCCCTCGAATGGTGGCTGGACCCTCAGATGGTACTGTCGAGCATGCCATTTGAGCCTCCTCAACCACATGTCTCCCTCACAACAGATGCCTCGATGTTCGGTTGGGGGGTTCATCTCAACGATTGCTCCATACAAGGGATGTGGTCCACTGAAGAGAGGACACTCCACATCAACATGCTGGAGCTCCTTGCAGTCAAGAAAGCCCTTAGAGCCTTCGAAGTTTCAGTGACACATCGCGAGGTCCTGGTGGTGACAGACAACACCACGGTAATGTACTACTTCAACAAACAAGGGGGTACCTGATCCCCGTCTCTTCTCTCCCTCACCATGGAAATCTGGGATTGGTGCATTGAGAGGAAAATACTTCTCCAGTCCATCCATCTCCTGGGAGAGGAGAACACTCTTGCAGATGAACTGAGCCGTTCCACTTCCTCAGTCCATGAATGGCGTCTGCATGATCGGTGGCTCGAAGCCTGTTCCAATGATGGAGCACCCCGTCCATCGACCTGTTTGCGACATCCAGCAACAGACAGTGCCACCTCTTCTGCTCCTGGGCTCAAGATCGAGGGTCGAAAGGCAATGCATTCCTATTCCATTGGACCAGCCCTCTGCTGTACCTATTCCCACCATTCCCACTTCTCACTCGGGTGGTGGCCAAGCTGCGTCAGGACCAATCGAATGCGATTCTCATTACACCGTGGTGGCCTCACCAGGCCTGATTTTCCCCCCTCCTTCGGCTGGGCAATCATCGCTTCCTCCACCGTCCACACCGTCCAGACCTCCTCACTCTCTGAGACAGCAAGATCAGACACCCAGATTTGGAGACACTCCGGCTGACAGTGTGGCGAATCCAGCCGTGAGAACTCCATTGGTACCGGACAGATGCTCAGACCCTCCACTGCCACTGGATGTACAGGCTGTCATCGATGCAGCGCTTCGACCATCAACGCAGCGATCCTACTCCTACTAGTGGAGGCGGTTCGAATCCTACCTGTCAGACCTCAACATCCCCATTGACTGTCTCAACACCAACGGTCCTCCGGTTTCTGCTGCACCACTCCAGTTCAGGACTCTCAATCTCCTCCATTTGGGGCTACCTGTCAGTGATCTCCGTGGAATTCCAGGAGCAAGGCAGACCCTCACCCTTCAAAGACCCAGTTGTCAAGAAGTTCCTCAAAGGATACACCAATTTGCATCCTCCAGTGGCCGAGCCCACTCCAGCCTGGAGCCTTGAACTGGTATTATCACAGCTCACGAAGAAGCCTTTTGAACCCATGGCCACCACCGACTTGAGACTCTTGTCTTGGAAAACTGCATTCCTGGTAGCCATCACATCAGCACACCGGGCTGGCGAGCTCTGCGCCTTCCGGTCTGATGTACCTTTCCAAAATTGTGGAAATTGTGGATATTCCAAAAACATAAAGTAGTGCTGAAACCTGACCTTTTCTTTCTCCCCAAAGTTGTTACCAGCTTTCACTTGAATCAGTCCATTGTACTATCTGCATTGATGCAGGACCCCAAGGATGATTTTGAACGAGCCTTGCACACCTTGGATGCTGGGAGAGCGCTAGCCTTCTATGTGCAACGAACAGCTCAGCACCAGAAATCTCCAAGACTTTTCGTCTCTTATGCTGAGGCCAGACTGGGATCCCCCATCTCTCCACAGAGACTGTCCAAGTGGGTCGTTTCCTCTATTTCCCTATGCTACGAACTTGCCCGGAAGCCCCTGCCTTCTCAGGTTCGAGGACACTCCACGATGTCTGTGTCCACCTCAGCTGCCTTCCTCTCAGAGATACTCTTAGAGGATGTGTGTAAAGCAGCCACCTGGTCCACACCGTTGACTTTCATTTCTCACTATAGACTGGACACTCGGTCCTGTGACGAGGCAGCCTTTGGGAGGACAATGCTGCTCTCCACCACTCACTGATTGACTCTTGGTTCATGTTTTATGGTATGAATACTTGATGTTTACGTGCAACTTTTCAAGAAATGTGCCTGTGCAGTAACTCCTTAAGAAATGTGCCTATGCAGCCTCATGTTCCTAGGGCTTATGTTAACTAATTATATTCATTGGGATAGAGGACTTGTCTTATTGGCTTGACTGTCCTTGTCAAATCTCTTAGCATGACACCCTTCTCCTGCAGGTAAAGCTTGCTAATCTACCCACTGTGTGGATTCACAGAGACCACGAAGAAGATGGACAGGTTGCCTACCTGTAACCATAGATCTTCGAGTGGTCTTCTGTGAATTCACACAGACCCGCCCATCCTCCCCTCTGTGTCCTGCTATGGCATATATGCTCAATGCTCCTGATGCTGCTCATTGCAGCGTCCTTTATGGAACTGAGGGGATTTAGGTGGGAGTGCCTATATAGAGACCATTAGGAATGGGCGGAGTTACCTCCAAAATGTTGCAAAGTCAGTTCTGCCTAGAGATTCTAGATGGTTCCGAACACTCTGCGCAAGCGCAGGAGTAACCCACTGTGTGAACTCACAGAAGACCACTCAAAGATCTATGGTTACAGGTAAGCAACCTATCCTTCACGCACCCTTCTTCCCATCACAGATACCTGAACCTTGCTTTTGCCACACTAAAACTCACTTCTTTCCTCCAAGATTTCTGTGGTCTTCATTCCCACTCAGCACTTGCCTTCTTCCAGCAACAGCACAAGCAGACTGCCCATCCACCCTCTCCAACAGCATTATCTTGCTCTTTTCTATCCATCTGATTGTGTTTGCAACTTCTCCACCACCCCCCGCTCCACCTGCAAACATGCCTACATACAGTGCCAATGGCTCATCTCCTCACCTGGATATTGTACTGCTGTTTGCTGTGCTTGTAGTGAGTGACAGTGAAGCACAAGGAGTCTCGGGTGCTCTCAATAAGCATCAGGGAGGAGCACTGCAGGGCCAAAGGCAGGAGACATCAGTCCAACATACCCTTTACAACTTCCACAAAAAAAGCAATGAGCCTCATCGCCACCATGAAGGACAGAGAGGCAACCTCAGCAGCAGCTGCCTCCTTTCCCTGAATAATGTCCTAAAGTGGTGCTAATTCCACTACCACCCCACTACAGTTCACTTCTGGTGGCCAAAAATGATGTGTGATGTGAGAATGAGGTCTAAGGTTTGCAATGGCATTGGTTTTTTTAAAAAAAGTATGTTGTGGTCTGTTCCTGTGCCTTTGGGATGGAATGGGCTACATATATAGAAGTGACAGAAGTACAGAAATACAGGAAATTTTGATGGTACCCAAGGAACCCTAGTGGCGCAGTGATTAAATGTCAGTACTGCAGCCACAACGTTGTGAGTTCAATCCTACAGGGCTCCAAGGTTGACTCAGCCTTCCATCCTTTCCTAGGTTGGTAAAATGAGTACCCAGTTTATTGGGGGCAATTAGCTAATGCACTGTAAACTGCTTAGAGATTGCTTAGCACTATAAAGCATTACAGAAACGTAGGTGCTGTTGCTAAACAACTTGTAGGCCACTCTGAGAGACTTTGTGGCTGAAACGCAGGGTATAAATACTCAAATAAATAAATAAATAGAAAGGGGGAGCAAGGGGCTTGATGAGAGCAAAAAGAAGAGAGAATTGACTGGGAATTGATTGGGAGCCTGACAGATTCTGCACTGTAGAAAACACCGTTTTCTAGGGTCAGAAAACACCACCGCAATTGATACATAAGCTGGAAGCACTCAAATGCTAGGGTGGGTGGGGGGTATCAATGGCTATAGGAAAATTAGCACTCTCACATTAGCACATTTTTTTTATTCGTAATGAAAATCTGTCTGGAAATGCTGCCACCATTTTGGTTTTGCAGTCACAATCATTAATGCAAATTACACTGCTGAGGGAAAGGCAAAGAATCTTCCTCTTGTTATGCATTTAGATCACCAACGATGGTCCGCCCTGGCCTCACATCGGGAGGCATGGAGACGCACTATCCACAACGCTGCAGCCTTATTTGAGAACTCACGCCGAACAAGTCTTGAAGAGAAACGACAACGCAGAAAGAATCACAAACCAGAAACATCACCCAAGGAAACCCTCTGCTGTGCTTTCTGCAATCGGACTTGTTTATCTTGGATTGGCCTTTTTAGTCATCAGCGCGCTTGCAGAAAGCGTGGGATGAGTCCTTCCTGAATCTTCGTTTGCGAAGAGAAGCCAGAGAGAGAGAGAGAGAGAGGTATATACTACCATTTGAAGGGTAACAAATCAACATTAGCTTACTTTCAATTATGTACCCCTTTGAAAAAATTTCCTTTCAATTCTTCTCCCCTACTAAGTTACGCACAGGATCATGCTGTGAGGAACTGAGGCCACAGTGGGAAGAGTCATGTTTGCCTTGAGGCCCTCTGAACTGGGTCATCAATTCACATATGGTTCAGCTGTCAGTTATGAACTCCTCCCCAACAAAGAATGGACTTTCTTTTTATCTCTTCTGGCTTAGACTGATCCTTGAGATACCCCCATCCCGTCCTGTCCCCACCAAAAACAAAAACAGAGACAGAGAGCAAGTGGCACAGAAACATCTACTTCCCTATACCTACTTACAGGAATGTGGCTTTTGTAAACATAGTGATCACCCCGCTTCTTCGTTATCAGCAAGATCTTGTCAAACAAGAAGAAAGTTCTTTCATTCTTGACCCGATGAACACGAAAAGTGCCCTCCAGAACTAACTCCCCATAGGTCGTCAAGTCTGGGCCTTTCCAATTAATAAGTAATGACTGAATCTCCTGTAATCAGCAAAATAAAGAGCTTAGAGAAAAAGTGAGATATCCCCAAATTTGCAAGGACGTGTGGTGTAGTGGCTTGAGCATTGGACTACGACTCTGGGAACTAGGGTTCTAATCCCTGCTCAGCCCTGAAAACCCACTGGGTGACCTTGGGCAAGTCACACTCTCTCAGCCTCAGAGGAAGGCAAAGGCAAAAAAACCCCTCTGAACAAATATTGTTAAGAAAACAAATGACAGATTCTCCTTAGGGTCACCATAACTATTTGAACACACAACAACAACTTCAGGGTAGCCTAGAAACTGTATTAAGTTAAAACTCCTTGCTTCAGTGTTCCAGTGACCTCCTTCAACAAGTCACCCAAGCTGTATAGCAGTTTGAGACTTTAGAAAACAGTCAAGGAACTATATATTAGTACTTAGAATAAATTAGCTTTCTCGGTACTCAGCTGATATCTCTCTCAGAGTGCATATATAATTCCCCTTTGCAAATAATATTCTCCAAATCTATCAGCAGACTTAAATGCTGAGTATTAACAAAAACTAATTTGAAGCTTTTGTTTTCACATCTAGAGGATCTTTTTCTTTTGTGAGGAGAGGAGTACTAGGTATCTGTCCTTTTCTTTTACCCCCTTTGAAATTTTCTAAGCTCTTTCAATACCTGAAACTGGGAAAGTAGACTGGTTCAGCCTCACAGAATGGTTTCAGAATGGATTCTAAAGGAAGCAGAAACTGTACATTCCAAACATTTTCTCTTTTTCCAGCATTTATACTTGTCATTTGATAAACTATTCAAGTGGTTCTAATATCTCCCCTTTGTGTTTCAAAATTTCCTCTGCATTCACAGGATTCCAGTTTCACAGCTTAAAGCCAAAATGGGCATCACAACAATTCAATCTGAGTTCCTGTGTCATTAGAGGATATTCCACTGACACCTTCTGTGTCCATTCCAATTAGAAAGCTAATAAAGGTGCATATGATCTACAACTATACAGCTCCCAAACCAGAATCTGCTCCACATATTTAGTTTTTCTTTTAAAAAAAAGCACTCATCCACACCTAAATTGTTATTAGAAATAGTTTTGTTCTCACCACCTTTTTAAAAATTCGACAGGCTACTAGAAATGTCAGTCCTTCATCTTTAGTAACCTGCTCTTTCTTTCTTGTCCATATTTACTTTGTAGTCCCCATGAATGTCATCCTGACATCTTCAAGATGACTAAATAACTGATTTCCTCAGACTAAATTACTTATCTAGTTACTTAAAAGCCTATCTATTGTTTCTGCAGAGCATCATCATCTTGGTAATCACTCCTTGCTCAAACACCTACAGTACTAAATTAATTGGCTAAAAATGCAGATGAATATCAAGTTAACACCCAACACCACCAACCTCATGCATATCCAGAACCTTAAGAACAGCGAATATAAAATTTAACAGAAAGTTTATCAGTAACTTCCCAGAAAATGGTTCTTTGGCATTAATGCTGACAAAGGGTGGGGTCCTCACAAGGGTGTCTTCATGAAAGTATAATTTAAACTTGAGATATAGAATAATGAGATGTAAAAAGGGAGAAATGAAGGATGCATGAACTACAAAAGAATAGGGAAGTGTGAAGAAACAGATATTAAAGTTAGATCTGCTAGGGCAGTATTTTGAGGGTATCTGCAAAACTTAAATCCTGTGAAGGTTCCAACTATGGTGACATCTTTCATGTTTAATTCATTCGGTTAATAAATACCAATTAAAAACATTTGCAACAGTAGCATAAAGCTCAGAAGAAGGTGGTGTTCAATATCAACAAAGGAATGCATCTGAGATACATAGAATTTTCCCTTCACTTCCATGCAAATATCTACACAAGGCGTGGGAATCATGTAGCCTCCCCAAAGCCATTTGACATCCCTGGAACTCACTGCCTAATTTCCAGATTTTTTTTTTTTAAACTGGACCTACCATGCCTTGTTTTAAAGAAAGAAATCTAGTTTCTCAAACCCTCAGAATTGACTGGTTTCATGTAGAGGGCCTGGTATGGCCTTCAAAGGGTCCTGCAACAAAGGATTTCTGCAACAAAGGCTTGAAAAACGCCCCCAGATCCCTGAAGCTTGCCCACCTCATTGATCCTCAGCCAGTAAGCTGGTGACCCCCCAATGGGTTACAGCCCCATCTATGGTGATTTACACTGTTGTCATCACTACTCTCTCTTATTTTCTTTTTCTTTTTTTTTTTTTTTAAGAGTGGAAGTTGTTTGCTTTCCAAAAGACAAGGCAAGGTAATAAGGTGATGAGAGGCAGAGAAAGTCAATCCTCCAGCAGTTTTGCTTATTGAACAAAAAAAGAGAAATTCAACAGATGCAGCAGTTTTTTCCAACTCTACACAACGCGATGCAAAATTCTCCAAATATACCATCTGCTATGTGGCTGCTAAAAGGTACAGGAGTCCTGTCCTCAACTTTACCTCTTCACAGGAAAAGCAGAAAAACAGATACATGCAAACAAAAATTAAAATCAAAACCTATGCGAAAGGTTGTGTCTTTTTTAAAAAAGGGCCTGGGCTAGAAAAGGCTGAAGACTCCTGCTTTACACCACATGGAATTAGGAGGAGAAGAGTATCCAGGTCAGAGGGTGGGGCTTCTATATAAGCAGTCTTGATCCTTCACACCTCTCCTTAATAAGCTCCAGGGGTTAGGGAGGGTGTGTGGAGAAATGCAGTGGAATAAATGTGTTTTGTGAAAAGAATGCAGGGGTTAAATGCCTGGAGCAAAGTTGAAAGGTGTGTTGTTCTGAAGTGATTAAAATAATAACAGAAGTATAAAACAGGACATACAACAAGACATAAAGCATGCATACACACAGGTTTGAAATAGCAAGTTAAATATTGCAAACTAGAAAGGGGGAAATGGAGCATGTACAAAATAGGAGCTAGATGTTTCCTCTATTTAACAGAAACCCTCTGCAACATAAAACCAAAATATTCTTCCCTTTAGCCACCAACAATTTCAGGGGGGTGGGGGGTGGGCAGTGCAGGACAGCAGAAAAACAGCAAATCACAAAGACAGAAATGGCATTTGGTTGCCCTTCTATTTTCCAAGTCAGTCTCATTCTGCATATACCATTAAGGTAATCTGAATTTCCTTTTGAGGTCATGAACAGGAACCAAGCATCACCTGACATATCAGAAAGCTATGAATATACCACACTCAGTTGTGTGTCATTACAGCTACCCGTCGTCCAAGCTTGGCCTCACGTACGACACACAAGACAAATTTCCCTATTCCAATCACCTGTAGTCGCACAGCATGCTCATGCTTCCGCTTCATGTCGTTGATGTACCAAGCCACGCAGGTCATGGTGTCAATTGCTTCTTCCACCACCTCATAGCCATCCTCTTCTATGTCAAAGTGCTTTGCTATCTCCTGGAGAAAACCAGGCCCAAAGAAAAGTAAGACAAAATCTGTAACACTGAGGGACCAGTAGAGCACACAATATATGACCAAATAATCTCATATAGTTTTAGAACCTGTCTCAGTTTGAAAATAAATGTTATGCCATTGTACCACTGTGTTTGTGCTGTATTTGTACCTAGCCATCAGCTTATAATGTTGTAGAATCATGTGGGTTCTATGTTTACACAGTTTTGGGCTATCTTTGGCTGCTTGCATGTTAGTTTATTTGATAACACTGCTGTTGGAGTGTCATACCACCCTCAGTTTTGTTTGTTAAGATACAAAAAGAGAACATTTTGAGAAACTGTGGAAAACTCAGCTCAAGTTACACAAACCTACAAGAACAAATGAACAAAGCCCAGTAACTGCAGTACCTACAACACTTTTTGTACCAAGTGGAATAGACAAAAGCAATGCAGGGAAAGACAAAGGAGAGGGCATGGACATGGTGGCAACTTAAGGATTAGCACATTTCCATCCTCAGTCTGTGTACCTTCTTACATTTTATCAGAACTCTGGTTTCCCTGAAGCAGTTGTCTTGTTTTACAAAAATGCCCTAATGACCACAACTGGAGAGAAAGCATCAGATTCAAGAATCAAGTGCTGCACCAAAACATCAAGCTGAACTGTTTTACCTTTAACCACCCGTAAAAAGAACTGTAGTTCTAACATTGTTTTGCAAAAATTAGAATTTCCCACAGGAAGCTGTCAACTGTCCTCACAAGATTACAAGATTACAATTCCCTCCATTTCTTGAGGAAAACATGATAGTTAAACCAATTTAAACCACTTCAGGCTTGTACGGCAAATACAGCTACAGGTACAATTGCTGACCTTGGCGTCCCTGAACAAAGTAAGCTAAAATCTAGAGGAAAGATAACTAATGAGGAGTCTTTAAAAACATTGGCTTGAGTGAATGGATTGCCCCTCCAATGTTTCCAATGTATGTTCTCAGGGCAGACATAGTGGTGTCTTCCTGTTCACAGAAAGTTCTTTCACCTAGCCAAGGCATCTCTGAACAGAGAAGGGGAGGGGGAAATGGTTTCTTTTTATTCCTCCCCCTTTCTGAACGCCCTTGCCCATGCCCCCAAACCTGCTCCAGAGGATTGGATGACTCTCTGGAAAAGCATGGGAGGTAGCATGGTGGGCTGCAGAAGAAAATGAAAATATATGAAAACTGACTTCCTCCCCCTTCCATTCACAGAAGCCATTGGAGAAAAGAGACCGCTGGATAAAATCCATTATCATTTTGGCAAATATTTAAGAACTAATTTCTGTTTACATGGGCACACATACCAACTGAGATGCAAATCTAGTTCCCTGCTAAAAACATGACATTAAAAAGTGGTTCTAAAGTAAACTGATTTCTGGGTGGCCAGATTCTTGAATAATTCACACAATATACTTCTGCCCACATGTGGCCCATGTAGGCAAAGGCAATCTGCGTGGCCACAAAAAAGAGATTTCCTGGCACCAAATCTCTGTTCTTTTTTGCAGTGGGTGAAGATCTTTCTGTTTACTAAATAATTTTAAATAATTCATCTATTCTGGGCTTATCGATTTTAAAAATTTTAATTTTGGGATTGCTGTGCAGCTGTTGTTTTTTCTTGTGTTTTGTGCTGCCTTTATTTTTCTGGTGTTATTTTCTCTTTTCTATCTAAATTTTGTTGCATAGTTCTTTATTAGAAACCACCCAGAGAACAATTCAGCAATTCAATTACATTATTAATTTAATTATACTACATAGATTTCTTTTTTAAGATCTTTTTTGCATCTCAAAGCTACAAAGATAGACAACTAAAGAAATCTGTTGTGATAATACATATATTACCTGAAGGAGCAAGTGATATTTGAGAATGCGCTGGACAGGCTTGAGAAGGTAGGAGCCAAGAGGCAATGAATGTCGGATTTGCTCTTGCCGCTCACGAAAGAATTTGGCCAGCTGTTTGTTCCTCATGCATTCAGTCAGAGCAGCAACAGAGCTAGAGGGAGAACCCAGCAGAAAATGAATGGCATCAAAAATCAAAGTAGACAACCTCCTGTGTTACCTCAAGGATGAGCTGACAGACAGGCATGCTCAAATACTCAGGCAAGGTGCTGCAATTGAAGAGCCTAAAATTGGAAACTGGAGACTGCTAGTGACAACCAAGCTGGCTGACAGAGGAAAGACAGTCACATCTAGGTATGTGTATGTGTGCCTTCAAGTCACCTGTCGACTTATGGCAACCCCATAAGGGTTTTCTTAGGCAAGGAATACTCCGAAGTGCTTTGACAGTTCCTTCCTATGAAATATAGCCTACAGCATCTGGTATTTCTTGGTGGTCTCCTATCCAAGTATTAACCAGAACTAACCTTGCTTAGCTTCCAAGATCAGACAGGATCTGGCACCTTTAGGGTGTTAAGGTTACACATGTTAAAATGAGATTCTAGTAGAAACAGAGATCGTTTCAGATTGTCACTCACTCTAGCATTTATAAATATTCTTATGTGCATTTTCTGCACAGTTAGCACTAGTATGTTTCACGGAGCTTATTCCTTAGTGAGTTTCCAGCTTTAATGAGTTTCAGTGGAAGAGACCATGACCATAAGTAGGTTTTCTCATGGGGAACTGTGAATACGGCGGGGGGCGGGTATACAGAATATAAGTGTTTGGCTTTGTCTGGGACCCATGATGTAACCTCCTTTTTGATGCCACCACAGGGCTCTTCAAAAAGTTTCTGGCCATCATTCTGGATCGTGTTTAGCCCATCGACCAGCTTACACCAGCATCCAATCCACCTGAACTTGACTGATCCCCTCTCCTGTCAGGCACCTCACAAGCCCCACCCCTTTCACACGAGCCCCTCCTCATGAGACAGCCGCCCTCCTGCTGCCAGCTTACATCTTCTTGGCCACATCTGTCTCACGGAACTTCTCCTTCACCACATTAGCGGTGCTGAAGGTGGAGGCACATGGAGACCAACACAGGCAGAGGTGACCCACATACCCAAAATATGGTTGCCAGATTGGTATACTCAGATTGTATACTCAGGTCCTCTAGGGGACATTTACTTCAACTGGCCAGGACCAGACTGGCAACTGTCACCCAGAGGACCTTTTGGTTGGCCGCCCCTAGAATGCTGAATGACCTTTTGGAAGAGATTTGACAGCCAAATACACTGTCTGAATTTAAAACAGTATTAAAGACCTTATCTCTTCCATCAGGCCTACCCAGTAGATTTTAAACTATGAATTTTAAATTGGTACTTTAAGTTTATGGATGATTTTAATGTAATGTTTGTTTTAATCCTGTGTGTTTAAACTATGTGCTTAAATGATTTTATATTTTAGTTATACATTGTATTTTAATTCATGTTCTACCCACCTTGAGCCTTCAGGAGAGGTGGGTAAGAAACTATTATTATTATTATTATTATTATTATTATTATCCCTATCTGTTTAATTTATATACAGATCATATCTTATGAACGGTGGGATTGGACAGAAAGAAGAAGCATCAATAATAATTTAAATTATGGAGATAACACCATGTGGTCATCTATACAAGGACATATATAATGCTCATTTTTGCATCTTAACTCACTATTGCAGCAGCCTTCATTTGTCTCCATGATTTTTCTCAAGATTGCTGGTATGGGAAGTTACCGTATATTCCAGCGTATAAGACGACTTTTGAGCACTCAAAAGTGCCCTCCAAAATTGACAGCCGTCCTATACGCCGGATACACTTTGCTTCGCCCACCTGCCTATCTCCTGCCTCTTCGCAAACGGAGCGAAGAGGCAGGAGATGGAGCAGGGGGGTGAAGCAAAGTGTTTTGAAGATCATTCGCCCCCCTCCTCTGCCTTCTCCCCCTTTGGGGAGCAACGGAAGAAAGAGGAGGGGGCGAACATTGCGGTTTGCCGCAGCCGCCGCTCGAGCGCTTCTGCAGCGGCCGAGGCAAACCCGCGATTCGCCCCCTCTCCCCACCTTCCAGGAAGGTGGGGAGAAAGGGCGAACGTGCCCCGTTTGGCCGCACAGTCTGCGGATCCCCCTCCTGCGCTCCCTCCTGGAAGGGAGCACAGGAGGGGCATGCAGAGGCTGCACAGCCAAACCCGCGATTCGCCCCTTCTCCCCACCTTCCTGGAAGGTGGGGAGAAGGGGCAAACGTGTCCGGTTTGGCCGTGCAGCCTCCGGATCCCCCTCCTGCGCTCCCTCCTGGAAGGGAGCGCAGGAGGGGCATGCAGAGGCTGCGCGGCCAAACCCACGATTCGCCCCTTCTCCCCACCTTCCTGGAAGGTGGGGAGAAGGGGCGAACGTGCCCCTTTTGGGCGCACAGCCTCCGCATCCTCCTCCTGCGCTCCCTCTTGGAAGGGAGCGCAGGAGGGGCATGCGGGGGCTATGCGTTGGAAGAGGGGGGTCGTCTTATAGGGCGAATATATCACACACTCTGCATTTTTCCTTAAAAATTGGGGGGGTCGTCTTATACGCCGGGTCGTCTTATACGCCGGAGTATACAGTATCTGTGTTTGAAGTTCACACGGACCATGCCCACAAATAAAGAATTACTCACGTTATTATTCTCTAAAAGCTCCTGCCATTGCATCCCCCCCCCTCATTAAATCCAAAACACAGAAGAGTGATCTCACGTTTTAAAAAAACAGGTTTTGACACTTTACCGCTCCAAAATCGCAAACAATCGCTTCCATGAAAATCAACAATGGTGGCTCTGGCCACTTTGTCACCGGCAAGCCCATCCCTGCACAAGTCTGCCCAATCACATTTCAACTTTTGGATGTGCGCCGATTCGAATTGATTGTTCAAATGGACAGGAATGCACATTGCTGCATATATTTTTTAAAAACTTCACAAGAGGCTGTTATCGCAAAGTACATGGAGTTTTTTGCCTCCTTCTTTCAAATACAGCGAATCCCCATGGGATCTTGTCAGGACAAAAGGTACTCCCCTAGCATTCCATGATGAGTTTTTTCATCGTGTAGATGACACCCAGGTTACTGGCAGAAAATACTGAAGACCTGGAATGACTACTGATGAGAGTTAAGGAAGAAAGTGCAAAAGCAGGGTTACAGCTGAATATTAATAAAACAAAAATAAATATTGCAGTATAGAATCACAGACTCATAGAATTGGAAGAGACCACAAGGGCCATTCAGTCCAACCCCCTTGCCATGCAGGAATTCACAAATCATTCCCGACAGATGGCCATCCAGCCTCTGTTTAAAAACCTCCAAAGAAGGAGACTCCACCACAGCGGATGATGAAGACATCAAAATTGTTAAAGATTTTCTATACGTTGTCTCAGTCATCAATCAAAATGGATATTATAGTCAAGAAACCAGAAGATTAAGATTTGGAAGGGCAGCAATGAAGAACTAGATAAGATGCTCAAGTGTAAAGATATATAATTGAATACCCAACTCAGGAACAGCCATGCTATAGTATTTCCAAATTCTAAATTCTATGTATGGATATGAAAGATGCTCAATGAAGAAAGCTGAAAAATCAACTCACTGAAATGGAGAGCTGGAGGAGAGCTCTGCAAATACTGTGTACAACCAAAAAAAGAAAAAAGAAATAAGTTGGTACAAGAGCAAATGAGATCTGCAATGTCACTAGAAGCCAAAATGACTCAACTGAGGCTATCATAGTTTGGACACATCATGAAATGATATCACTCAATGGAAAAAAAATTATACTGCTTGGTAAAGTGGAAGGAAGTAGAAAAAGAAGAAGACCAGATAACAGGTGGATTGACTCAATCTAGGAAGCCATGACCCTATGTTTGCAAGACATGAAGCAGGACTCTTAATAACAAAGGCTCTTGGAGGGCTCTCATTAACAGGATTGCCATAAGTCAAAGCCAGCTGGAGACCACATAACAACAAAAAATACACAGCCCTATATATATATAATCTATCCACTCAGAGACAGAGGCTGCCCAGAAGTTTCTTATATGTAACACATTTCTGTTTTCATTAGGAGAGAATGAACTCTCCAAAGTGGTATAAAAATTATTAGAAAGTATAAATAGAAAGATAAATTATGGAGTATGCATTGTTAGATAAATTAACAAATTGGATAAAAAATAAGACAAATGAAAACTTCATAAATAACTGGGAACCACTTACTGAATACTATAGACATAATTATGGAAAATTTAATACTATGGGATTTACAATATGATTATTAATTAAGTAACAATTATTGTCAAATATTGTTATATAAAAGAAATGTTTGAAATATATTAATGTTATATTAAGAATATGTATATCTAGGGACATGGTTAATAACAAATAATAGAAGAATTGATTAAATAATCGTTATTAGGAGAGGAGTAAATTGGAAAAAAATTAGAAAAGTAGTCAGAGAGATACGGGAAGTCAATTTTAAAGGGGGGGAAGGAAAATGTTAAATGTTTAGTATGTTTAGTATGTGTTTTTGTATATGTCTTATATGTTTGATATTTATGTCTGTGTTTGTATATATGTGTTTGAAACTTATATTGAATAAAAATTATATATTTTAAAAAAATAATTAGAAAGTATAGAAATGATCACTTCCCTTCTGCATCACAAAAGATACTCACTTTGGGTAGTTATTGCAATACTGAGTGTAGATATCAAAGTCTTGGCTCTGTTCAGGAAGGAAAAAGAGAGGGAGAAATGAATAATAGGTGATTGGATTTATAATCACCCCACAGCCAGTATCACTCATTTCAATTGTCCAGCACTTGTCTCTCAAGCATGCCCAGCATTAGCCTTTTTGGGCTAATCTCTCACTCTGGAATCGGGAAAGGAATGGCACAGAGCAGTGCCTGTTGGGTTGCTCCATTATACTCTGCCAGAGATTTACTACAATGTAATAAATACTCATCTGCTTACCCTGTCCACAAAACATCTTGCCACAGCAACAGGGTCATTGTGGCAGCTGTCCAGATCTTGCAGGAGCTCACTGAACAGAAATTGAGAGAGAAAGAGTCATTTATCAATCAGTCAGACACCCATATATGACTTAGTCTTGTTTAGTGTATTCTAAGACACAGCAGTATTATAGCACAGGCACTCAAGAAATGGACATGCTGCAGGCAAACTGCAAGACAAATTCTTCATCCCTTCCCTTCCCCCAGTTTAGAAGCAAAATGCAGGGCAGCCGATCATGCAAAGTATTTGGGTACAGTACCCACCTGGAGAGAGTCAGCCCTTCCACTGTTGCCAGGAGAGTCAAAAAACATAAAGCAGACGTTACACAGAATGAGAAACACCTCCTGGTTAAAATGAATAACCTGTCCTTCTGCCCTGCTTAGAAACTATTTGCAGTACCGTACCTGCAAGGCTTTTAAAGACCCGTACCTGTAGCATTTCCAGAGTGTAAAAAATGGACTTCTGGACTACATGTCCCAGAATCCTCTAATCAGTATGGACAATTCTGGGAGCTATAGTCCAAGAAAGTCACTTTTCCACCCACTGATATTCACCCTCCATACTGAATGCTTCACAAACATAAGCTGTAGAACTATTTCTGCCCTGAGGAACTTGTAATTTTGTGGGGGTTTTGCAGCGGGGGAAAGGCACATACTTAAAAAAATACTGTAATTTGTTGCTCAACAATACAGTGTCTCGCTGTTCTGTTGGTTCATGAAATGTCACTTTAAATATAAAACCAAAACTATAATTCTTAAAAGAAGTAGTCAGGACACAGAGTGACCAGGAAATATCCCTTGCTAGGCTGGAAACATGTTTCTGTGTTCCAAGCACTGGGAATAACACAGGATTTGAGGTTAACAGATAACCTCAAGTCATTTAGGAGGTGTAGACAGGAGTCCCCAGGGCTCAAATGACACCGCTTCTGCTCTTTTCAACCTTTGCTGTTTCAACTGATAGCCCTGGAGGAGGATAAACACTGTGTTTTGGTGCAGAGCTGATACCGCACTGATATATTTCTAGTAAATTTAAGAAGGTAAAACCTAGGAGAGGAAACAGGTTCACAGAGCCACCAAGCAAACATGTAAACATGCAGTTATGTGGGAGAAATGTGAACTAAGCTTGCCCCTTTCCAAATTATTTCCTAATACAGAGAGAGTTGTGACTTCTCTGTTCTAGAATTAAAATAATATCTCTATCCAGCTAAATGTGCCAAGATGATGCTGTTGCAACTGAATGCCTTTCTTAGTTACAGTCCAGCACGACTAAAGAAAACCCCAAGAGTCAAATAGCCATATCAGTATTTTTTAATCTTTGGGAATGGGGAAAAAGCTTCTGATCAGATCTGAAAGAATTTTGGACCCCAGTTTCAAATAATAACAGGACTGAGGAAAAGGGAAGCTTGTTTTTCTTTAAATGGACGTATCAAAACCTCATTGCTCATACCATCTCTCCTTTCAGCCAAAATTGGCATGATAACAGTAAGTGAGCAATAACTTATCCTTACTACCATCCGCTGTGACCATTCAGTTGTAGGTTTAAAAGGATTTCAAGTTCACAACAGGGGGGTGGCAATAGAACATCCGTCCTCAGGAAGCCTCAGGAGGGAAGGAATATTTATTTTCCACATTTATATAGCCATTCCATACATGAATGGATGATTAAGTGGTTCCAGAATAAACTCAGCATTAAAAGACAATATGAAACAATAAGACTAAAGCAATGCAATCAACATTCCAGATTCTGGGATGTACATTATTTTAAAAAGTTTTTTATCTGGCAGCAAAGAGACTATAAAGATGGAACTAGGGAACCTTCTCTGGGAAGAGTTTTATAGAACCAGGAAGACACCATTAAAGAGCCCCCCCCCCCCAGTTATCTACCTCACTAGATTGGGCCGGGGCACTCAGAACAGAGTCTCTAAAGGAGACATGAATGTTTAAAGAAATACATGTGTGAGAGGATAATTTTTCAAATAAACTGGCCCCATGTGAAGGCTGTAAATGTTAAAACCAGTACATCAAATAGGGGCTGAAAATGGAACAAGATAAACCATGGCATGGCTGGTTTGTTGTTTGTAAGACCTGTTAACAGGGCTAGACTGACAGAGGAAAAACAGGATTGTAAGGAAAAGCAAGCAAGAACACCTCTCGTGCTAGCCTTCTACCTGTCACACTGTTATGACAGGACCCTTTAGGGAAGGCAACGTCTGCTGTATTTTTTTAAAAAAACTGAGAGAGAAACAGTGGGGATGCCAAGATAACTATGGCTAATGCATAAACCGTACTCACCTATTTAGTTCGTAGATATCCTCAATGTTCCCAAAGAGTGCACTGACTTGTTCTGGTCGAAGAAGCAGCTCTTGTGTGTCTATGATCTTCCCCAAGTAATTCTGCCAAGCCACAGTATGCCATGAGCATTGCCACACAGCCAGAAAGCAAACAATAGAATAACACCATGGCTTCCCCCCCGCCACAACATACATGTGTGGCCATGGTAGCCCTGGGGAGAGTATATATAATATAGAGCCCCTTTTACACATTGCCATAGGCAGTCAACAGCACTGAAAGCACCAGGCATAATTTCAGTAAAACGTGGAACCTTGTGGGACTGGGCTGCAGCTCCCAGAACCCTGTAGCAGCAGGTCCACTAGCTGAATTTCAACCATAGCATGGAGACAGATGGAATCCACAGAAACACACACAAAGTATTAGTTTATTCACATGCTGTGAATAGGCATGTAAGGCAGTAAGTTTTTTGTGCCTCTGAATAAAAAGAAATATCAATGTGCTCCTCATACAAAGGAATGTGAAGCTCACTACTGAGAGAAGAGCACAAGGCTTCCACACAGCAAAACACTGTGGGGCCTTCTTGACCTGACAAGCCCTGCAAGCCCTCTAAACCTCCTGCCCAGACCTTGGTCTCCAAATAAATCTTTAAGCCCAAAAGGGAATGATAGGAAGCCCTGATGACAGTATGCACCATAGCAGTGAACTGAGGAACTCAATCCAGCAAGCAGGCCAAGCATGACATGAAGACTTACCTCTACAATACTTCGTAAATCCCGGACGTACATGCGCTCCGATTCTACAATCTCCAACACCACACGCTCTAGATAACTTAGTTTGGAGTGGGAGGCAGAAGAAGAAAGGGAAGGGCTCTTCAGGGTTCGCCAGGGCCCTGAGGAGGCATTGTTGTTGGCATTGTGAAGAAGTCCAGCCCTCAGGGAAGTTGCATCACCAGGTATTTGGGCCAGGTCATTCCAGTCCTCCATAATGTGGCTAGCATTGACCGGGGCTATAGGCAGCTGCTTCACAGGGTCTTCTGAGGAGTTCATGCCTGAAGAAGGAGAGTCTGGAATCTGATCATTTCTGTCAGGATAGGGAGTAACCAGGAACCTGGGGAACTCTGTAAGGAGAGGGAGAGAGCGAGCATGCTATATTAAGGAGCCCTGAAATGTTAAACTGAATTGTGCAAGTTACAACAGATAGGTAATTAGAGAAAGTGACAGGTTATGCATTGATTTAAATTAAGATGATTTAAACTGAACTTGAAAGCACCAAGAAAAATGACTGATCTAAAATCAAGCATATGAAAGAACAATAAGCGGATTCTTTTTGTAAAAAAACCCCTGTTTTTTATTGAAAAAATGAACGTGAAATAAACAAAGTTTACAAATTAACTAACAGAATTGCAAAACATTAACACAATGTACTGTATATAATCTGGCCTCCAGAAATAATGTCTCATAATTCAACCAAGTACATCATTCCATACATGAGCATGAGTGATCAGGGCTTGTCTTCTTGGGTCTGTTGATTGATTAGCATAGTAAATAAAAATGAAGTTATCTGTGTCCGTGTCCTTGTTTAGTTCCTTGACTCTTTGTCTTAACTTTTCTGATTAGAACTAAGTCCCATATTCTTGCATATCATGAGAGGATGTTCAATGCATTTATTGATTTCCACTGCAGTGCTATTAACTGTATAGCGGCTAAAAGTAAAAATACATTTAGGTCCTTATGTGATAACTGAGCATTAGAACCAGTGAAACTGTTCAACAGTGCTAAGTCTGGAACAAATTGAACCTGTTGGCTCATAATGTTACATATTTCGTGAAATATTCTCCTCCAGAATGTTGAAACAACTATACAGTCCCACCACATTTGCATGTAGAATTAAGCAGGTTCTTGAAGATTAAATGACCCAAGATTCCCAGAATCAAGGCTGGTGGTTATAGTTACTGGGCAGAAATAGAGCACATTACCTACTATGACTTGATGTTAAACATCACACAATTGGATCTGTGGGAACTTCTGGAAATCTCCCCTTAAAGAAGCAGAACTATATGATTGAGTCAGTGTTTCCCATGGTTTCCCAGGGACGGGGGGATTCCCAGCAGGTAATGGCACATCAACCAACCATTAGCCAAACAGACACTAACGAGCCGTGCATTTCTATACCCAGAAACTAACCATTCAATTACACAAATTTACATATACTCCCCAACAGGGGTTCACAGCATATAAACTCCACACACACACCTACCCAACCATTCTCTGAAGATGCCAGCCACAGATGCAGGCGAAACGTCTGAAAGAAACTATTCCAGAACACCGCCTCACAGCCCAGAAAAAAAAACAAGGAAAATCTATTTCCCATGGTTATAAACAGAGCAGCAAGCTTCATTCAAAGTTCATGCCAAAACCCAGATTCAGTGTCAAGAAGAGAGACAGAGATTTAATACAATAGGATGATTCTGTTAATAACTGTGTTCGGATCCCAATTGAATCATGGCCACCCTGGCTGTCTCGGGGAAAACTTACCATCGCCCAGTCTACGTTTCTTGCCTGTAAAATGGGATTGATGGGGGCAATTTAAAGGGAGTTGTGAGGACCAACAAGGTAAGGATTGAAAATGAAAGGTATTAAACAAATAAATACAGATGTCCCTTCATATTCACTGGGGTTTGGTTCTAGGACCCCCCGTAGATACCAAAATCCATTAATACTCAAGTCCCATTATATGCAATTGCATAGCAAAATGGTGTCCCTTATATAAGATGGCAAAATCAAGGTTTGCTTTTTGGATTATTGTTGGGTTTTTTTTAAGAATATTATCAAGCCGTGAATACTTAAATCTGTGGATATGGAGGGATAACTGTATTCCCAGTAATAAGAATTGCCTGGAATAATAATGAAATATTTTCTTTACAGAGCTTCTTTGTATTTTATATTTGTGAAGTCGTTTCAAATATTAAAATGTGTTTCTTCCTGGACATTCAAAATGAATAACACAGCTTAAGCCTACAGAAAGTTAAATAGTCATACAGACTTTCCCTCAGTGAATGAAAAAAATGATGAATTTAAAGGGGGGGGTATGAATGTGGATTTTTAGCATTAAGAGCAGATTGTTTTTTTAATTGGATGAAGAACAGCAAAAATGATGTTCTCTAAAATGATGTGGTTTTAAAACACTATCTGAAGGTAAGTTTTTAAAAAAAAAAAAACACCCAGGTGTTTCTTAAATCTGAACCTTTGATACCAGCCCAAGAGTTAGCATATGACATACATGGTCAGGGAAATGCCAGGTTCTTTATTTCAATGTTCAGCAACAAGAAGACAAATGCTGGGTGAAACATCTGCAACCAACACCATCTTTTACTCTGGGTTTCACCACCATCTGCGACACTATGTTGGGTCCTAATCTCACATCTGTCTTCCTCATCATATAGAGTACGAACTACATAGAGAAAGCAAATAATGCTGCTCCAATGCTCTTCTTCACTACTGGCATATCCAAAGAGTAACTGTGAAGTAAAGGAAGAGAGGGCACCTCCAGGCACCTTCATCCCATGCCGATGTTTCATGTTGAGTAGAGCCTGCTTATTTATGCCACAAGCAACAGTTATCAGGTCAACACAGGTCATGTGGTATGAACGATGTTACAAAAGTGCCCCAAAAAGGGTACCTGGTGTTTTGAGGAAAATTGCTTTGCTTCCTTTCTATACAAGCATAAGATCAAGAATTCGCATCACTTTCAAGTAAGTAGGATGAAAGATCTGTTTTGAGAACTGGTCTAGATGCTGCTGACTTGTGACAGTCACTGTCTGTCAAAAAAAAATCCATTCCTCTTCTACGTATTATCTGGCATGGGGTGGGGAAGGGGAATCAGACACAGATCCCTCTGAGCAATTTCCAAGTGCACAGAGAAATGCTTTCATCCATCAGAGTTGTGCTGGGTTACCTGCCTCCTAAATGGAAGCTATCAATTTTTTGCTTGAGAAATTAATCATATACCTCCAGTAAAAACACTTAGGTCAAAGATACAAAAATGTATAGCCTCAAAGGCCACATCCAACATTGGCTCAGGGTCCACAGTCATCTCCTCAGTGTGACACACATCTCAGTATACTCCCATCCTTCCACGATCACAGAATCCAAGAAATAGCATTGCGGAGGGGCTAAGGACGACATGCTCTGAGTTACAGGCTGTGCACCCCTGGAGTAGAGGCACTGCTGGCCAGGGACCAGAACAGGACCTATCTTTTAAAACCCCTTTGATGTACCAACTCAAAGAATAACTAGTTTTTCCCAAACCCTTAAGAAGAGATTGAGGATTGCATCACATGTGATGTTTCCCCTTACACAAATGTACACTAGTCTGGGAAAGAAGATGTACACTATGAAGTATAAAACTCTGATGTTCCTCTTTTTACCTGAATGCATGGCTAACACTCTTGTTCTTTCTTTTACACCTTGTACAGCATTTGTATGACACACATGTAACCAAAACACTCTCACTCTGATACAGGCACATATCCTGCCCTGCCTGCCATTTTCCATTGGCTTCAAAAAAACTCAGCAAGGAGAAAAGCAAGTGGCAACAGGTCTGTGCTTTATTGCCACCCTTCACAGTCAGCTGCCAGGGCTGTAATCCATCTCAAATTTCCTTCAGGATGCCATTAGCACACTTTCCTTGCTCCTTAATTCACAAACAAAGCCCTTGCAGGACTAAATTAGGGAAATCAGCCCTGCTTTCTTCAAGGAGAACACATTTTCAAGGAGAACCACATTTGGTAATTTGTCCTTACCAAACAGTTTAACAATTCGGGATGGAAGCCACTCCAGAGTGTTCTTCTCCTCCCAAATCAACATCCCTCTCGTTTGTCTGCCCGCCAGTCTGAGTTAGTGCTGCAGCTGGTAAATCTGCCAAATGAAACTGAGAACAGCCTATGAGCCTTGAACAGCTGGTGAAGGTGTGGAGGGGACTGACGTCATCTCCCACACATACATGAGCACCACACCCAGAAGAATCTGGTTCCTTATTTCCCACTAAAGACTTCAACCAAACTCACACACACTCATGAGAAAGGGAGGGAGGGAGGGAAGGGGCATAGTCCTCTGTCTTTGAAGTATCCAGAAATCATGTATGCATTGATAAACCACAAAAATCGCACCTATTCTAACTATGATTTTTCCCCATCTCTCAAATGTGGCCTTGGAACCAAGATTTATATTTTTACAAAGCCGTTTATCTCAGTGTTTCCCCGAGTGACTCTGAAATAAGGAACTTTTTATTGACAATTTGGGGTGGGGGGAATCTCTAAAAACCTAATTGTGTACTTTTCTACTGTAGTATTGGTCAAGTTTATTTACCCAGCAATAAAACAGAAACTGCATGGTATATATGATATTTTGCTACTAAACATCAAATGTATATAAGAATCTTAAAAACTTAATTTTCAAGTTTGAAACTAGTTTTTTTCATGTAAACAAACACCCCTTTTTAACACTGTAACAAAAACAACCTTTTTAAAAAAAAAGAGAGAGAGAGAGAAACCTGGGGTATAATTGTAGGCAAAAAATAACTTGTTTGAGAGAAGTGGGGCAAAGAGTTATACTCCTGCAAAAATCACATGAGGAAGCTGGGTGTCCAGTCTGCTATTAGGCACCAAAATTATGTTCCCATGAAAATTCTCTTTTAAAAAGTGGACTTTGAATTCTCTAGATTTCCCATATTGTCGTAGCAGGTCAGTTCATATAGCTCTCTAGCACAGTCACCCCCGGTTTGTACCAAATTCTAGACAGAGCCTGGAGAAGTTACTTTTGGGGATTACAATTTGCAGATTTATGCTCGTTAGAAGACCCTAGTTGTTGTAGACAAAAACATAACTTTCAAGTTTTGATTGTAGCTCTAATAGCACATAAGGAACCCATGCAGGGGTTTTTAAGGGATTTTTTTTAACCTTTAAGGGATATTAACTCAAGATGTTTAAACGTACGTATAACAATTAAAATTTAAAATGGCAAATGTGTTTGCACAGATGTGAATCATGCAGTGACCATAACTAAGCTGTTATAATGGGCAGGACACATTTGTGAAAAGCAGCCAAGCACAGCTTCATTGTGTCTTGGCCCCAGTGACTTGTAAAAGCCTTCATTCCTTCATGCCTACTACCATTTATCTGGCCTCTGAGGGAGAGAAGAGCAGCCAGGGAAAGCTCCATTGTGCCTTGGCCCCAGCAGCTGGTAAGAGTCCCTCCCTCCATTCCAAGAGCCATTGCCCTGGCCTCTGAGGGAGAGAAGAGCAGCCAGCATCTGCCAGACTTAATCCCTTTCCCATTGCCAGTCCCTTTTCCTTATATTTTATATCTTATTTAGATTGTAGTCTGAGGTCAGGAAACTGTCAAATTTGGCTTTTGGGCTGAAGAATAATGTATAAATACTCTAAATAAATAAATAAATGTGTTATCGTGGAACACGTGATGTCACAGCTCCTGGATGAAATAAATAAACTGAAATGAAACCTGGGGTAACATGAGAAATGGTCCATGATTCTGGCCGCATTGACTTTTCATCTGGGCAGCAGCATCTATCCAATAAAGGACCAGTCTTTTCCAATCAGGGACATGTCCTCAAAGGCTGGTCACAGACACACAGCTTGTACACATAGGCAAAATATTGTCCATCAATCCCAGACTCACCAGTGCACAATTTAATCTGTCTTCCCATCTTGACAGCCTAACATGCAGCACACCCTTTGTTTCAAATCAAGATGCCTTTTGCAGACCTGACTCACACTGAAATTTGGTGACCTAACATCTGAGGGCTCATCTGATCCTGCGTAAGAGGAGTAAGGATGGGTGAGAATTCCCTTTCATCTTTTGATCTGCATGCACTTCTTCATATTCATCATGGAAAGAACTTAGGGTTTTAAAAAAAAATATGCAAGAAACAAAAACTAACAGAGTCATTGCTTGTCAGATTCAAACTTGCCACTTGCTGGTATAGCACAAGACTGAGCGCCTACAAAAATTCTGGGCCAGCATCAGTCTCAAGCCACAGGACTGAATGCAAAGACACAGATTTTGCCCTGAAAACAACAGGTAGCTGGGAAACTGCACAAGCTAGAGACAGAGGGGAAAATGGAAATGGCCTGGCCAGTTGGTGGCAGCAAAGAAGAGGAAGAGCACCTGCCCAACTGTCCCATTGCTAAAATGCTGTTTGGTTAAGAATAAATTTTCTAAGAGGGACATGGCAGCACTGTGGGTCAATTGGGGGCGGTTGTTCAACAAACTAAGCAGAAATGTGCAGTACATTCCTGAGGAAAACAACATTTAATTAATTCAGGGTCTCTAGTGGCTATTACTTTTTAGAATAGGGAGGCCCCTTAAAGAAGGAGGGTATTTTGGAACAGAGAACTGCATCTTATCCTTGACACATGGTTTCCCTTCTACCAGGACTCAGTCTTGGACCCTGTTCGTTACCAAGGCTTGCCTTAAGAAGTATTAATGATACTTTCTTTCAACCTGTATAGAGTTCCTATCACCATCATTCATTTATTTGAGAGTGTATAGCCTCACATATGAGACATTTGTTTGTTTATATTTGAGCAAGAAATGGTTTTTGAATATGAACTATAATACTCAGAAATATAGAAACCGTGTATTTAAGACAAGAATAGATGTACATTATAGGGAGGGAGATACTTGAAATAGCCAGAAAAGGAAGTCAATTAATGTATATTATGTACATATGATGCATACAAGAAATCTTGATAATTTAGAAAATAAGATTTTATATATAAAAAGGATTAGAGACAATTTAGGAATACAAAATGATGATATGAAAATAGATATTAAAAAATGCATGACAATATTGCATGTTGTAATGTTACATTTTTATTTTTTTCACTCTATCCAATAAAAATATTTAACAAAAAAAAGAGAGTATATAGCCTCTAGTTCCTTCTTTTGTACCTATTTTTGCTCTTATAGGCAAGGGATGGCATTCTGGACAGTGAGATTTATGTATAAAAAGCTTTTATATACACACACATATTTGTGTTATATTTTTATTTTATATATAAAATCGTAATAAAGGATGATGATGATGATGATGATTTTATATATAAATTTATTTTATTTTATGTAGATAGATGTTTTTGTATGTTTCAATTTGTACTGCTTTTAATAATTTGTAAGCTGCCTTGAGACCAAAATTAACCATAACTACTGATGGTATTCTATTTAAAGAGTGCGTCCTCAGTATCTGCTGGGGTTTGGTTCTAGGACCCACCGTGGATATCAAAATCTGTGGATGCTCAAGTTCCATTATATAAAAAGTAGAGCAGAGTAAAATGGCATCCCTTATATAAAATGGTGAACAGCAAGATTTGCTTTTTGGATTTTTTTTTTAATATATATATTTTCAAGCTGCCCTTGGATACAAAGGGCTGGCTGTACTCAGACTCTCATTAATGCGCTCTCTTTATTAATGCTAGTCTTGTTTTATTCATGCTAAACAGAACCCCCATCTTCAGAACTAGACACTGGGATACAAAGTCAATATAGGTGGCTATTATGAGAGCCAGCATGGTGCAGTGGTTTGAATGCTGGATTACAACTCTGGGATCTGAATCCCTGCTTGGCCATAGAAACCAATGGAAACCTTGGGCAAGTCACATTTTCTCAGCTTCAAAGGAAGGCAATAGCAAAAGCCCCTCTGAATAAATCTTGCCCCAAAAAACCATGTTAGGATCACTGCAAGTCGGGAACGACTTGAAGGCACAACGTAACAACAATTACTTCATATCTGGATTGTGAACTTTCAGTGGCATTTGACTAGACTCACAGTTGATGGACCTGAATTTAATGAAATGAAAACTTGAACTTAACAGACTTTGGGCTTACCTAGCCAAACACAATTTCATTTTCATTTTCATTTTCACTGATGCAAGGATCACTGATTGGTCAAGTGACCAATATGTTTGTGGGTTTCACAACTGACCAAGTGTCCTTTCGTTCTGGGAATTCTAAGTGATCTGCAGAACAGCTGAAGGCCATACCACTGAACCAGACATTGCTGGCAGAAAAGGTTAATCATACTGCATCAGTCATTTCAAATACATCCCTAGAAATTTTAAACTTCCAGACAGTTTAACAAGGTTAGTTATTTTATTTGAAAAAGGTGTTCATACTGTGGTGGGGGGTGGTGTAGAGGGAAATGAAAGAGACAGGACAGAATTTGCTCTCTTTCCTGATTGCCTCTTCTTCAACAGTTATCTTCAGTCTCTTTTATTTCCATCTCAAAGATCTCTCACCACCCTTACAAGTATCTCCAGAGTGTCTGAACCATTTAATTTAAACTAATTACTGTTTTTATTTTTAGGGGCTCATTTCAAGCTCAAGGCAACCAAGAAAATGTAGACTGTCCACAGAAGAAACTTCTCTAAACGGATTTTTTGTTTCCTAGTCTGTTCATTTTTGTTCAGTATAATTTTTCAAATGTCACCCAAGCTAGGCTGCTTAAAGTATGGCAGTAGTCAACAGAATACAAATATATGATTCTGGAACATGTCGAAACAGTGTTACTGGAAGTTCATATATATATAAAAGGTATTGTAAGTTGCTGTGGGAAAAACAAGCTCCATCTTGTCTTCCAAAGTATCTGTTTCTCATATGGCTATAAGAGAAAATATAAATCAACCCCTTCTAAATCAGCACACCATAGGATACCATGTGGCCACCCCTTGTACTAAGCCTCTATTTCCACCAGGTTTTCTGCTTTCATGAGACCCATTGCCTAAACATGTTGAGAGCTCATAAGGTCCTTTTTCCTTCAGTTTTCTTTGATTGACATGTTCCATGGCTACGATGATAATAATAAGAAAACCCCTAAGCCCAACTGTGTTCAGTGGAATTTACTTTCATGTAAGTGCCTGAAGAACTGCAGCCCTGCATGTGAGGAAGTCTGGACAACTATTTCTTGACTTTGAAAAGCCTGGAAGAACTACATGTCAAATACATTGTTTGTGACCAAAAAAAAAAGGTGCTGGAATAGTGTGACCTCCTCAAGAAACAAAAAACACAGTACAGTTGTCCCTTCACATTCGCGGGGGTTGCGCCCACCAGACACCCCCCCCCCGGCGAATGTGAAAAAAACACGAAAAAGAATCACCCCAGGGAGTGAGGGAAAATCTCTCAAACCGGCTATCGGCTATCTGTTGGGCTTTCGCCCTCCTTGGTTTAAGGCGGTTTTGCCTCCAACCCCCCCACCTTTCCTGGCTTTTCCTTGCTTTTGTGAAGATCCAGGGAAGCCCAGGGAGTGAGGGAAAATCTCTCAAACCAGGTGTCTGATGGGCTTTCGCCCTCCCTGAAAAGGCAGCCAAAGCTCAGCAGAGGAGCAGTTTGAGAGATTTTCCAACACTCCTTAGGCTTCCCTGGCTCTCCTTTCTCTCCCAAAGGGAACTAAGAGCCAGGAAAACTGGGGGGGGGGTGAGGCAAAACTTCTTAAAACCGCTCCTCTGCTAAGCTTTAGCTGCCTGCCGGTTTGAGAGAGAAAGGAGAGCCAGGGAAGCCTAGGGAGTGAGGGAAAATTTCTCAAACTGCTCCTCTGCTGAGCTTTGGCTGCCTTTTCAGGGAGGGCGAAAGCCAAATAGACAGATTTCTCTCTCAAACTGGCTGTCTGTTTGGCTTTCGCCCTCCCTGAAAATCCCTCACTCCCTAGGCTTCCCTGGCTCTCCTTTCTCTCTCAAACCGGCTATCTGCTTGGCTTTCGCCCTCCCTGAAAAGGCAGCTAAAGCTCAGCAGAGGAGAGGTTTTAGGAAGTTTTGCCTCGCCGGCGCTTTCCTGGCTCTTTGTTCCCTTTGTGAAGAGAAGGGAAGACCCAGGGGACAGGCAGTGGGTGAGGGAAAACCGCGAATAATCAAAACCGCGAGTGTCAATCTAGTAATCAGCCAGTACTTTCATATAGTATATTTTGCAAACTGTAACGCAGCTGCCAGGCCCAGCTGTATCTGCATTAGCACCAAAATGCCTAATGAGAAGGAAAGTATATTTGGCAGCTGGGTACAGTTTTGAGCTGAGTAATGTGAAATTGGAAAAGGGAGGTAAAGGTACTGTTCTTCCAATTACTAGTAACATTTGGAAGGACACTTATTTCAGTACAGGTACATTTCAACAATTCACTTCTCTAGAGTCCATGTATCAGACAACTTATATCCAGCCAGATCTTTTTATGTAAATCAACCTTCAGGCAACACACAAATCATGGTCACAAAACACAAGAATTATGTGGAGTCTCCCAAACGCAGAAACTGACATACCGTATTTGTCCAAAGAGAAAATGCAAAGGAAAGAGAGGAAGGCCTGCAAGGAAAGATTATATACGGTATTTTATAATAAGAAGAAAGTATGACTAGTGTAAACCACAAATCAAATTTTCATCGGCAAAGTAATTTAAGATATTTGGAACAAAAACAGCAACAACACAACAGAATGAACCGGGGTGGGCAGAAGGAAAGGTCAGGGTTTGAATGCAATATTAAAAGTATCTCCATGTATTTGTTAACAATAATGCTAGTATTTCAATTCCTGGGAGAAAACTAATAAATAAATACAGGCCAGAACAATTGGTCTGTCATTGATTAACAAAGTTGTCTAGTATCCTTTCTTTCTAGAACCAGGATAGGAAATGTGTGGCCTTCCAGACATCGTTGGACTGCAACTCCCACCGTTCTTCATAATTACTTATACTAGCCCCTAGGCCTGATGGAGGGCCAGCCATTCTTGGTCTAGACGATCATCATTGTCATAACATTTACTTCTCAAAATATTTTAGATGAAACGAAGGCAGTAATCACACTACAGTATGAACTGGGGTGGGTAGAAAGAGAGCCAGCCTGGTGTACAAGGTAGTGGTTTTATTGGTGACCCACTGGGTGACCCTTGGTAAATCACACTCTCTCAGCCTCAGAGGAAGGCAAAGGCAAACTCCCTCTGAACAAATCTTGCCAAGAAAACCTTGCGACAGGTTTGAGTTAGGGTTGCCATAAGTAGGAAACAATCTGAAGGCACACAACAAAAACAAGCAATAAAGGTTGCATTTGAACCAAGAACTAATAGCATTTCCATGAATTTAACAATAAAGCCAGTACTGTATTTTAATTCCCAGGGGAAAAAAATAATGCAACAGCCACTCTGTGTAAAATGGACCTTCAAGATGGCTTACCACCTAACATATTTCAGGTCCTGATTGAACCAGGATCTTGTTCATAGAGTTATGCATACAAGAAGGTTCATGTGGGCAGATGCATTCCTTTAAATCAGAGATGGGCAGACTTCACAATTATGGGACCTACAGGTTGAGTCTCCTTTATCCAAAATGCTTGGGACCAAAGGTATTTTGGAATTTGGAATATTTCACATTTTGGAATACTTGCATATACATAATGAGATATCTTGGAGAAGGGGCTCATGTCTAAACATGAAATTCTTTTATGTTACGGCTCTCCCCGGTCGCTCCGGAGCCGTTTCCAAATTCCTTGTTGCCTCCCATTCCAGCGGGGGAGAGAAGAGAGAGAGCTGAAAGCAGGGAGGAACAAGGTGTCGAGGACGTGGGGGAAGTGGGGCAAAGGAGAGGTCACGAGACAGTCAAAAGAAAAGAGAAAGGGTTTTTTTTAAGGAAGCAGAGAGGAAAACAAGGAGGAAATAAGGAGAAATAAAGAGAAGAAACGAGTAAAAATAAGATACAAAGAAGAGGAACTGGATGGAGGAGATGGATCCTCAGCCAGCCTGGGTGAAGCAGGAAGTTAAACTGGCCTCGTGGAGACTAGATGGAGGAGACAAAGAAAATTCAAATCACCAAGACCATGATGTAACTTCCTGCTTCCACCTGGGCGGTGACAAACGTAACCCAGAGCTAAGGACCCATATCAGCTCCTCCCCTCGAAGAAGGTAATATTATACACAATATTTTAAATAATTTTGCACATGAAACAAACTTGAACCATCAGAAAGCAAATGTATAACTTTCTCAGCCTCTCATGTGGACGATTTTGGATTTTGGAATATTTTGGATTTCAGAATTCCAGATAAGGGAAACTCAACCTGTATGTTGTTTCTTTACTAGAACCCCAAGTTCCACCAAGTTGAGTCTGATACAAAAGATAAAAACTCTGAATTAAAGAATTTTGAGCCCAGAGATGTTCTGAATACCAAAGCTGAATGGACTTTCAGACTTTTTTTTTGAGGAACCATTTCTTTGTAGTCTTTGTGCATGTTTTAAATTCTATTTTTAATCACTGAATAGGGAGCAAGGGTTTAACTGGCAAAAATATAGTTAGTTAGTTAGTTAGTTAGTTAGTTTCTGTATCGCCTCCCAGCCCCCAAAGGCTGCTGAAGCAATGAACAAATAAAAACCAATTAAAACAAAATGAGATTTTTTTAATTAAACACACATTAAAATACTCTTTAAAAACTCCCAAAAGCAATCTTAAAAAAACAGTCCTAGAATCCAGTTTTGAAACAGTTAAAACAGCAATTTCAAACATTGAATGCCATGAGGAACAGCACTGTTTTGACTGCCCACCGAAAGCTTAAAAGAGAAAAGGCCAGCCTAACTTCCTTGGGTAGGTCGTTCCATAGATAGGCACTGCTATAGAGAAAGCCCTGTTATGTGTACCCATCAACCTAACTACACAAGGTGTTGTGACATGTAACAGGGCCTCCTCCAAATGAACTCCCATCAAGACTCCATCTGCTTCATTCTGTACCAGCTGAAACTTTCTAATACTTTTCTAAAGCAGCTCCACAAACAACCCATATCTGTTCTATCACTGATCTCAGATAGCCTCTCCAGAAGTGAAGAAATGTGGAAACCAGAGAGTCATGAGTACTGTACTGTATATCAATGACATTGCACCTGAAATCCTCAGAAAACTTCTAGTGGCTTTATATAAATGTTATTAAATAGTATGGAAAACAAGGATGCCTGGTAGTCTGTGTCAAAATGAAAGCCATGCAATTGAACATTAGCCCCCAGCACCATCTTCAGGGACCATCCCTTCAGATTTCTGAAGGGACTAAATCCACTTGCCTCCAAGTTCCATCTGGCTCTATGTGTGTGTGTCTATGTGCCTTCAACTGTCAACCTATGACAACCTCATGAATTTCATATGGTTTTCTTAGGCAAAGACTATTCAGAGGTGGTTTTGCCAGCTCCTTCCTCTGAAGAGTAGCCTACAGCACCTGGTATTCATTGTCAGTCTCCCATCCAAGTACTAACCAGTGCTAACCCTGCTTAGCTTCCAACAGCAGACAGGATCTGCTGCCTTTAGGGTATTTAGGCCCTCATCCTGTCCCAAGGACCCAGAAAAATACCACAGGCAATACTATCAAATACCATTGAGAGGTCCAACTGAGCAATATAGAAATTGATCCAATTGATCCAAAAAAATGATTCCTGATGAAATCCCATCTTGGGATAAATCCAATAAATAAAGAAACCTCTGTTTAAAAATGTTGAGATCATAATTATTTCAATCACAATTCTTTTTATTTTCCATTTTCCATTTGGTTGATGTATGTAGCATGATACCTACAAAAACTATTTTTTAAAATCCACAGAGAGTTTTTACTCTCATTTCTTTCATTTTTTTTTTAAATCTGATTTTTACAAGTTTTACTTAATCCTTTTCTTGTACTCAGCCTCTCTTCCATGCACTTAACATAAACATGGGAGGGGTCTCACAGCTGTAGGCTCTGCACCCTCCTATTTGTGTTCACTGTCACATATATGCGCAACTGCAAGTACATATCAATTAAGTAGAGAGGTGAGTACACAAGTGGCCATGTTGGGAATGTTGCCAAGAAACGCATGTATGGTGACAGAAGCGTGGCCACACTTTCAAGAACCGCACTGCACACATCTGAAGGCTTCAATTTGTTGTCGTGTGCCTTCAAGACATTTCTGACATATGGAGGAGACCCCAAGGTGAACCTATCACAGGGTTTTCTTGGCAAGATCTGTTCATAAGGGGTTTTCCTCTGCCTTCCTCTGAGAATGGGATTCACCCATGGTCACCCAATGGGTTTCCAATGGGTAAGCCTATTCTCTAGAGTCCTAGTCTAACACTCAAACCACTATACCACACTTGCTCTCAGAAGGCTTGAATATCTTGGCCAATTGTCTTCTTTTTACACTGACTGTTTAAGCTCATCACATTTAGGGTGATTTGTCCCTCCCCCCGCTCATAACACTTACAGGACAAAAACAAATACGTAACCACTACTAGCTTTTTACCAGTTCTGTTTTTGGAGATGAGTTAATTTCCCCCAAAAATTAAGTGCAGAGTAGCCTGGTAACCATAACACAAATGCCAATGTTCATATGGTAATAATACCTTTATTAGGCCAACCCAAAAGACACCAAAATCATCTACCCCAATATTATTGCAACTCATTTGAGTCATCCAAAGGTTTGGGGCCAATATGCAAAATATTAACCTCATATTTTAGTACCTGTATTAGGGACATCACAAGTCCCTTTATTTAAAAGAGATAAGTAGCTTGCTTTATAATGGAAAAAAAGTGCTTTATCTCAGCTTTTTTATTTATTTATTTAGTTATTTATACCCCGCTCGTCAGCCACAAGGCTATCAGAGCGGCTTACAAATTGTTTTAAGCAATAGCTATTTACACATCTACACTGCATTAAACAGTTTCCAATGTGTGTTAGCTGGGCATTATTTTTATATGTTTTCTCAAGGAATGTAAGTACAACTAACTCTCTTGCTCCTTTTGTGCAGATCTGTTAGTAACTGACCTACCCTGAATCTTTGTGTCATGTCTGATTGGTCGTCTCTAGTAGATCTGCTTCTCTTTGGTCTGGTTTTCTGCAGCTACCTTATTTTGCAGCCTGAAAGGCATGGTTTCTCACCCCTCATTTATCTCATCTTACCATTCCTTTATTCCCATTTACCTCCAGGCAGCTATCCCTTTCTTCATCAGTTAAGTATTCGTCTCCATTATTAACTGTTGTCCAAGTAACAGAATAAAGATCAAGATTTATCTACCACAGAGGGGTTGGGTGCGCAGTTCGGCTAGACAAGTGCAAAACAACATGGGTGAAGGCAATAATATTTTTTTAGAAATAGTAATTCATGCATAATTAGAACAACATATACCACCCTACACTTCAATTCCATAGCTTGAGGCTTTAGGGTTAAAAACATAGAATTCAGCTCCATGGTTTCTGGGAGGGCATCGTAAAGCCACACAATACAACATACCTTTATCTTCCTTCCCCATGAGTTGAAAGGAGGCCCACCATGAAGGATTTCTCTGGAGGGTAGCAGAGCTTTCTTCTGTGGAAGCTGGAGCTTTTCTACACCAACTCCCCAAAAAAATGGGAGATCTGGAAGGATATTGGGAGGAGTAGAGTATCAACAGGATCCTAGGCCCCCATGTTCCTCCTAATGTATCACTTCAATGAACCAGAAAAAATATTAGACCAAGAGCTGGCACAATAAACTCCTTTCCACTGCAGGCAAGGTGAGAAGAACAGAATAAAAAATTCTGCTCTCCACACCACTTTTCACCCTTGCTGGGGCAGATCAACAAAGCTAAGAAACTGATTGTTCTTCTAGGAGATTCCCAAAGGTTATATCCACACTGAAAAATTATTGTAATTTGATACCATTTTAACTGGCATGGCTACATCCTCTAAAATCCTGGGATTTATTTATTTTGTATTTATTTAGTTATTTATACCCCGCTCTTCAGCCACAAGGCTATCAGAGCGGCTTACAAATTGTTTTAAGCAATAGCTATTTACACATCTAACTGCATTAAACAGTTTCCAATGTGTGTTAGCTAATTGCCCCCACAAGCTGGGTACTAAGTTTAGTTTAATGAGGTGGCTTTCTCTATTGAACTGGTCCTAGCAAATTACTGCAACCAATGTAACAATCCCTATCCAGGCAGTGTACACTCCCATCAAATGATGGATAGAAGTGAAGCTATACATTTGCATTTTTCTGGCAGTCAGACAGAAGCACTGGATTGTGCCCTAAATTATTGTAAGAAGAATGAAGAGTCTTACAGCAACTTAAAAGATTAACTAATTTTATCATGTCCAAAGCTTTTGTAAACACAGTCTACTTGACTGGGTGCATCTAACAAAATGGACTGTGTCCATTAATGTTTACGCCATAACAAACCTGTTAGTCTTTAAGCTGGTTGGTTTTGCTGCAACAGAGTAACATGACTACACCCTATAAACTGCTGTTGTTATTATTATCATGCAAGATAGAAATTTCCCTTTAAAATAAATGCTCAATTTCTCAGGGTTCTACTGATTTTGGTTATTCAGCATTAGAGGCCTTGTATCTTAACCATAAGAGCCAGCATGGCACAGAGGCTTGGGTGTTGGACTGTGACTCTGGAGACCAGGGTTCAAATCCCCACTCAGCCATGAAAACCCACTGGGTGGCCTTGGGCAAGTCACACACACTCAGCCTCAGAGGAAGGCAAGGGCAACCGCCCTCCGAACCAAGCAAACCCCATTAGGGTTGCCATACGTCTGAAACGACTTGAAGGCACACAAGAACATCTTACCTATACCCATTTTTTAAAGAATCAGGCAGAAATTTATTCTCCTTGTGACTTTTTCTGCAAAGTTCTTGTGGTCCCTGATTACACAACTACCTCGCAAACTCAAAATTCAGGAAGGCATCCGAAACTACGGTATTAAGATTGCTAGAAGCGCAGCCCTCAAGTGATAACATAGTGGCAGCAAAAAGCTGAGATAGTACATCACATTCTCCTATTAGTAGCAGACATAACAAATAATGCATTATCATGCCCTAGAGCATCATTCACTCATTCATTTTCATGGATAAGGTTATCCGTGGCTAATAGCCATGATGATTGTATATTATCTCCAATATCAGAGGCAACATGCCTCTGAACAACAGTTGTTGGGGTACATGGGTGGAAGGGTGATACTGCCCACATGGCCTGAGCTTTTTAGAAGCATCAGTGTTGCCACTGCAGGAATAGAAGAGTATTTCTTGTTCGATCAGATAAGTGTTTCTTGCCATCCATCAGCATTTCTCTTACATTCTTAAATACAATAGGACCCCTGTATCCACTGGGAATTGGTTCGGGGGGGCGTGGATAACAATGAACACCATTGACAATAATGGGACTTCTGGTTTAAAATACCATAGAGTTGCCTTGAAGGACCTAGAAAATGGCTAGAGAGGACACATTTTCTAGGAAGACTCTATGGTAGGTGTGCTGTTTTGTGTCCCATGGGTAATTGAATCAGTGGATAATCAATCAGTGGGTACAGCGGTCCTACTGTGTTCACAATGATATAAAAATCTAAGTACCCTAGAGAAGTCAAATATAGGGACTTTTTAATTGTACCTCTCAGCTGCAGTGCATAACACAAAGTCTGCCTCAGAATACAGTTGACTCTGTAGCCACGGATTCTGCATCCACGGATTCAACCATCCATGGGCTCAAAAATATTCTCCCCCCTTCCCCCCAAAAAAAATCCAAAAAGCAAACCTTGATTTTGCCATTTCATTTAAGGGACACCATTTTACTACAGCACTGTATATAATGGGATTTGAGCATACATGGATTTTGGTATCCACGGGAGTCCTGGAACTAAACCCCAGTGGATACTAAGGGCCCACTGTAACAGCCAATACTCCAGGAGGGAGTACAGAAGCCAAGTCATCGTGCCTCAGAGAGAACAACGACACTGGAACTTCCCTTCACACGCTTCAACAATCTTTGTGATGAAACATTGCGCAGGGGGTATTTCCAAGGGCAGCTAGGAACAAATATTTTCCTTCTGTATGAAAATACTACCTAGAAAGTTTCACAGGGTTGTAAAATTGTGCCGTCTGTTCTCCCTGCTACTGATGTCACCTTTGGGAATGAAGAACTTCAGGTCTGAGCTCAGAGTTTATACAAATGGGTACATATTCATTGTGATTACCACCAAACATATAACAGAATGGTTTATGCTACTGTACTACATTTTTCCACAGAAAATGTTCTTTTTCTAAGAACATTTTGTTTCATAAGATTGACTAGTACAATAACTGAAGAATACCAAACTGGAAAGTTTCAGAAAGTGTAATTACTTTCTCCCCCAGGTGACTAGCCTCAGAAGAATGCATGCGTACACAATAAATACAAATGCATTGCTCACCCTTTGTGCTAAAATTAGTATGTTAGCAGTTCTCTAATTTCATTTTCCTTAGAATTTAAACAGTACAAAGACGTATATGCTACCAAATTGTCATATTTTAAAATATTTATAAGTGTTCCAACAAAATGTATAAGTATTCCAACAATTTCAAAATAAATCTCTGCAATTTGTTTTGTACAAAAATTAAACCACATTGAAATGACAACAATCATATGCATTCTTGTCAGGGAATATACCTCCTGAATGCCCCAGAACTTATTCTTGAACAAACATACACAGAACCGCAAATGTCATTGTTTAAATACTTTTGGCTATCAGAAAAATCTTTTGAGATATTGAGGAGCATGTAACGACTTTAGTACTGTTTACTAAATATTAATCAAATAAACAAGGCACCTCACATCTCATTTGATTTAGGAGATCACAAAACGGCCTGGAAGTATTTCTGATTGAGGGGGGTACATAACCATATAGTTTATATCGTCTATTTTATTATTGTCAACCAGGCAGGAATCAGAATTATAGAGCTAAAAGTAAAAAGTATAATCTAAACTCGTCTTGTGCATTAAGGCAGGGAGTTTTCTATCAAAATTAAATGTAATAGAAATATACACTCTACAATCAAGGATAACATTAATATGAAACCCAGATAAGATCAAGTTGCAATCCAAGAAGTGAGGAATGTATGGACCTCCAAAAAAATGTTGGACTGCAACTCCCATTGTCACTCACCATTAGTACAACCAATGTTGGCTGATGATGGGAGTTGCCATCCAACCATCCCTAGAGGAACACGAATTCCCTAGTCTTGGCCTGTATAGAGCTCTGCAATGTTACCTGATCCTTAGTTTAAGCAGGAAATGGGAAGGTAGGCTTTACACAAACAATATTAATAAAGGAAACTACTCACAGGATCAATTTTTTAAAATGTGTACAGAGCTCAGACGTCCAGAGTTCACTACTGACTCACAGGAAGAATGGGCAACTGTGAGTGAAACAACATGGAATGTACCTGGATGCCTCTTTTCTAAGAACGGCACCTGCCACACCTTATTTTACATATAGTCTTGGAATTTGTCTCCCAGCCACCAATGGGCTGTGAAACCGTGATTGCCCTTAGCATGCAACTGGCCACAGACTAGGACAGTATAAAGGGCAGCAGACCTGGAGGTGGGGGGCGGGGGGGACAGGGTGTTTCATTAGAGACTTCAGAAACCGGTTCTGCCAGCATGTCAGGTTCTCTTCATTTCTTGTCTCTAGCATTAAGAAGATTCTTGATCGAATCAGGATCAAAGAGCAAGATTTGTAAGACAGCCAGAGGATTTCTAGGTCACATAGGAAACTATGTGCTTCAGTGGGCTACATCTCATGATGGAAACTAGAGTCCTTTGTTTTTAACATCCCCTCCGAGAAAGGAAAACAACCCCAATTATGCCTCAAGCAGAGTGCTGGGCAAAGATTTCCAACACAGAAACGTCAGGATGCTCATTTGTCCAGGAGGAAGCCAGAAAGGAGACCAGAAGGATTCCATCATTGCCCTCTATTCATCTCAGGACTGTTTCATGCATTATAAAGCAAAGAAAACCAAATACCGAAGAGGCGATACAGCTGATCATAGCTCCCTGTATAAAAAATGGTATGTATGTCACATTCACATGTTGCAATTTTAGACATATATTAAAAGATCATCTGGGTTAGATCATCCATATCTTTATGAAGTATAAAATGGAGGGAGTCAGGGATGATTAGATCATGATTATAGATCCTAAGGAGGTTTTAAACCCTTTCCCCCACACTGTTCTCTAACTGAAATCCTTCTTTCCCCTTCAAAACCCTGCTTTTTATCCACAAAGGAAAACATACAAGCATCCAATAGTGTGGTGGGCAATTTTTGGCCATAGAGATATTATGGCCCTGCAACTCCTATCTGCCCTACCAAGCATGGTCAATGGCAAGGGATTGTGGGAGATTTAGCCAAAACATCTGGAGGACCCAAAGGCTCCCTGCCTACTATAGTGTAACATATGAGTCATGTTTCACATTTACATACCATTCCCACTAGGTAAATTCAGATCATTTTCTACGGTTTTGTGTGGTTCCTTATAAAACAAGTGTAGAGTAGCTGTAACATATGGAGTAGCATCCTCCCCCTTGAATAAGGAAAGCATGAATATATCATCACAGCCCCAAATTTCTGTTCCATTATGGGACTCTGTCTCCCTCACAGGCCTGGACGTTATATAAACGTCCATATAACTGCAAGTCACCTTGCCCCAATTTAAACCACTCTGCAACTGACTCTCTGATTCTATGCCTTGAATACCATGACATGCTAAAGCATATGAAGGAGTTAATTTACTGATCTTCGCAAATATACATTCTTAATATCTTCTTCTCTAAATGTAATTTCACAACTGTACAGACCAAGATCCAAAGAGATATTTTCTCTCTTTTGGCTTCAAACCTTACCCAGACCTTCAGTAGTTATCACAGAAGAGGTCACAGATAAAATACATGTTTGCTTTTCCAGCCAGGTTTCTTTCCACTAGCCTCTTTCAAAATACAAAGAATGAATTCCAGGTCGCCTTTTATTGCGGTGAAGCACACAAAAGGGAAAGCCACCTGGTGTTTTACCTGCTTTATGTGACTATGTGTCTGCCTGCCTGCGTGTGTGCACATGCATTTAAAGAACCTTGGCATCTATATCCAACCCAGCAGCTTTTGCCCATTCAAACATTTACCATAAACACCAAGCTAATGTTTACCAAATCCCTGCCAAAACTGGATGGAACCAACTCCACAGAAGAAAGGGATATGAAGTAAGCCCTCTATAGACCTTTTGTTTGGTCTTTGATGCTGATCCACAGAGCAGGGCTCCCACATCTGTTTATTTGTTTCCTTTGTAAAGAACAGTTAAAACATGTCTTTTACCCAGTCACTACAGGACTAACTTTAAAACTAAATGAAAAACTCGCTAATCAAATTCTCTCTTATCCCCCCCCTTATTCCCTTCTGGTTCCTGCCTGCTTTCTTGCTATTCCTTAGGTTTAGTTCTAGTAGATAGGAGAGCTTCCCAACAGTCCTGAAGATATGCTTGCAATGGCTGGGGAAGAAACCATAGGCCTTTTAGTGACACTTTCCTTTAAAAGGCAAGGATCAAGGTCTTCAAATGATCCTGACCTCTGGATTATATATTGTGTATTCCTGCTGGGCAGGGGGTTGGACTAGAAGGCCCTTGTGGTCTCTTCCAACTCTATGATTCTATGATTATAATGGACCTCACTTAAAAAGGCTCAGAATGTACACACCAAGGATGAATAAAATCAAGTGTCAAGATGTAACTTACTCAAGAAATAAAATGTGTCTGTGTGTGTGCATGCTCACAAATGCACACACAAACAATCAGGAAATACGGTATTTGTATAATATCCTGCCAAGGTAGGGTGGCCAGATGCAGTAGAGATGGGGCTCTTGCACCTTTCATAGTTGTGTGGAAGAGGGAGCCTTAGCTGTTATAGATTGCATGACAAACTGTACCTGCTGAAATTCCATCTTCTACATTACTATTAATGGTACAGGCATCGTGTTGTCTTTTGCATGTGGCCACACTATGATAATGATAATTACCACTCCCTTACTTCCCTAGATCTTGGACAGAGTGAGGACATATGATATCATTCTCTTTACCACTTTGTAAGATGCTACAGCTGGCTAATTCCCCAGGTAGTTACATGCACATTTTGGT
The DNA here is from genome assembly GCA_030847615.1 of Gambelia wislizenii. Taxonomy (NCBI): domain Eukaryota; kingdom Metazoa; phylum Chordata; class Lepidosauria; order Squamata; family Crotaphytidae; genus Gambelia; species Gambelia wislizenii. The sequence goes on along the minus strand of JAUMIR010000001.1, from coordinate 336,637,552 downwards.
GGCTTTCTGCTTTGTAACTGGTTGCCTGTACAGTATTCATCTATTGTCTTGGTAGGAGAACAGACTGATTCTCCAGAGCTCAGGAAATGTAGTATATGTATTTGTCCTATTGATTTGTCCTAATTTCAGGACACCATACATGGGATTATTCCATCTAATTGTTACAGAAAGCTTGTAAAGTAGAATCAGAGCATGGAAATACTACTTTCTTTCCCCAAAACCCTCAGCCAGCAAAGCTACTGGCCATGTTGGCTAGAAGACTGCAGGAGCTGTAATGCAGAAAGTAAATTCTTCCAGATTCTAAGTAGGCTTGCTCTATTTTCTTAATAGTAATTGGGTTTAGGAAATTTATTTTATGTGCAGCGTTTAGGAAATTTATTTTATCTAATCTGTATATTTATATCTGCCATTGTTCTGATTTCTTTCAGGACAGCATACATGGTAAAAAAAAATTAGGGCATGGGTTCTTCACAACAACCTCGTAAAGTAGGTTGAGCTGACAGAGGATGATGACCTATTAGACACCCCCTGGTGAACACCATGAATAATCCAAAAAATTCTCCAGATGTTTTAGACTATGATTCCCATCAACCCCAATCCCTGGCTGTATTGGCTGGGGCTTATGAAACCAGGTTGCCTGACTTTCAGATTTAGCACATGAAAAAAATGTGCACAACACATTTTTATACACAACACGTTTTTGCAATTTGTATTAATTTATTTCATAATAATTCCCATTCTCTGCTTCTATACTCACAATTATAGCTGCAGATCAGGCTCTCTGCTTCACCTATAAGGCTGGGAAGTCATCTTGACTATGAACACTGAACATTCCCAAAGGAAGATATTATAATCAGCTTCAAAGGCTTTTAGGCTGTACTCCTAAACACACAAGGGAATAAAAGCCCAATTGAACATTGTGGGACTTTCTTCAGCGTAAACATGCAGAGAATTGTACTGTTACACTGAAACCGTACATATGTCTATGTGGGAATAGGTCCAGTTGAACAGAATAGGGCATGCTTCTGAGCAGACATATATAACGCTACACTGGTAACTGTTATCTTTTGACTTTTTTCCAGGCCCCTCAGTTAGATCCCTTCTGATCATTAATGACAAATCCTTTAAGACACAAACTTTAAAGAAAACTGTAATACTGCATTTTTCTTTAGGTTTCTTCCTGGTGCTCTTTTAAGTATTTTAAAAATTCCTAGTTTGTTGATGATTTCAGCCAGTTTTACTTTCCATGTTCACACAGTAGCAACAGCAGGCAGATCTTTCCAATGGTTATTTAGAGTTCCAAACAAATATTTAAACTGGAATTCAAAGCAAATATTTCTACTGATCCTTCAGAGGGGTTGGGGCCCTGCGGGAGGGCTAGATACATGGGCCACAGATTTAGGCTTAGTTATTTCCATTCTGTGGGGTGGGGGGAATTACCTTTTGTGGTTACAAGGCTTTTGAAACAAGATACTTTTATCACAGGGCTCTGTTCCGCACAATGGGAGTTTCAACATTGATTAAGTCCCTAAAACACTGCTGTGCTGCAGGGACTAAATGCTGCTTGTGGAATTTTTAGAATCCTTTTCATGTCACCTTTAAGCGTCACACACAACACCACATCCCCTGAGCTCTTCCTGACCTGCAGAGATTCACTGAGCAGATTAGCAACCCACCCAGGATTATGGCCCACAGAGATTATTTGATTGCTGGAAAGTTACTCAGCATACTAGTTCAGTTTACCTAACCGGTTTATGCAATTATGTGTACATATTCCTTCCTTTTGGTTTGCCCTGTTGTCTTGCATCTAAACCCCTCGCAACAGAGGATACATCCAACCTCTTACTCTACACAGCTCCTATTCCCAGCAGGCAGTCAAAATCTGCAGGTTTCAATCTCTCTACCACTTCGGAAGCAGCCAGTAAGATTAGATCTAACTTTGCCCTGAGAGTGGCGTGTAACCTTTCCAGGACACAGCCAGCTTGATCACAGATATTGGCAAGGGACAGCACGCCATCTTCTTGGCCTCCTATCCCCACCTCACTCAGAGATGACAGACATTCTCCTTCACTAGAGTATACCAACAGAAACCAACAGCACAATGAAAATCCAGATTTTTTTCATGCCTCACTGACACTGGAGAGATCATTGTGCAGAAATGATAATTAACATTCCTGTAAATTTCTGAAACAACATGTCTAAAAACATTATATTCAACATTATGTGTTTTTTCCTCCTGCTGGTTTCACTGCAAGATTTTTCATGCCAGGACTGTTTCAGTAAAACTGCATTTCACCACTTCCATTATCTTTAGCCAACCCCTAATCCAAAGAGTGAATTAATAAAAGGGCCAGTGCTCCCAGTTTAAATCCTAGACTCTACATATCTGGGAGATGCTCAACTTTTAGAATTAAATTGCTCCTCTTCTCTGTAGAAACCACTTAAGGTGGCAGCCTTTCACTGTACAAGTACTCTATGTAAACTAAACATATGTAATAAGTATTTAGCAGGAACCCCATCGATGTAGCACTTGGTATACACCACTAATGGGCACATATAATCTGGACAGACAGATAGGTAGCTCTGTGTGTGTGTGTGTGTGAATAATTTTACTTAATAGGTTGCATAAGGATACATTTCATCAAATGAAGAAAACATACTCCTTGGAATATTCATGAAATCAAAATTAAACGACGCTAAAAAGTGTACAGTAATTGGTCCTAGACTAAAATGTATGTTCAACCTCAACCATATCAGCCTGTAAAATTCAGAGGATTGTGTATCATAAAAAGTGTGATCTCAGAAAAGCTGTCTTCAGAAAAAAGAGCTCCAGTAATTCTCAGAGGGTCAAGTAAGACACAGAACAGCGGAAGCTGGCAACAGTTGGCCTCATCTTTGAAATAGTTTTCAACCAGATAGGCTGCTACTTTACTTCACTACTTCTTTATTATACTACATTATACGCTTTACTACTTCTTTATTACAAGTGTACATCACTTTATCCTCACAACAATCCTACAGGTACATCAGACAGCAAGAAAGTGATGGTCCTATCTTGTTGAAAATTATTTCAGAGATGAGCCTAATTTTTGCCAGGTTCTACTATTCTGTGTCTTATTTGACCCTCTTCTGAGAACCCCAGGAGCTAAATGCCTGGTTACCCAGTGAGTTTCATGACTTTTATCTGCATTTCCCAAATCACAGAGTTACCACTCTAACCACACCATGAGGGGGTGTGGTTAGAGTGGTACACAGGGGGAAGGGAAGTGGCTGTAATGCTCAAGAGTAATGCGTACTGCCTTGTCGTATCCACAATGTCGGCATGCTTCACGTGTTCTCCCGGTCTCATGGGAGATGATGGTAAAGGCATTTGTAGGGAAAAGGTTTACCACTGTCTCCCATTGACTGGAGTGGGAGAACAGCTGAAGCACGCTGATGTCGTGCAATAAGGCAAGGCGGGGCACCCTACTTTAGGGCTTTACTGCCGCTTCCCTTCCCTCATGCGATTCGCCCCTTATTACCATACTGGTTCTCTATTCTCATATCCTTCTGCCTCTACCAAGTGCATTAAGCATTATTCAAATTTATATCAATGGACTTTTTAATGACAGGAAGCATTACATTCAATTAAATTTGGGGAGGGGGGTGGCCAGAGCTTGTTTCTTTTTAATGAAAAATGTAGCTACACTGGAAAATGGGAAGGGTTTATATATCTGAAATGCAGATTTGATGCAAAGTTTTGATCCATCTCTGGTGGACGTAACCAGAAACCATGGATTTTATTTTTGTGCAACAGAAAATTGAGAGGAATGACAGAAATGGAAAACCTGTTGAAAGACTAAGTACAATGTTACCCTTTAAAAACAATTTTTACCCCACACTGAGTACTGTATCAGGCATTCTAACATGTGCCTTAGCTCACTAACTTGATGCAACTGGTTTTTTTTTTTTAAAAAAAAAACTCTATAGATACTTCTGTTCATTTTTGCCCTAAACCTATGGCACAATGTAGCTTAGACTATGTACATTACTCCATGAGGGGTGGAAATATGAGGGTTAGTGTTTTAAGGAAAGAAAATTACCTGCAAGATATTCTGGCACTAGCTAACCACAAGATCATATCAATAAAAATGATGCAAAGAAATACTTCCACAGAGATCAAACAGGTGCATATATCTTAAAGTTGCATCTGCAAGACTAGTATATAAACATCAGCCCCAAATATAATGAGGTCAAAAGCAGAACAAAATGCAGTAGACCTTTGCAAGTGGACTCTCCTTCATCCAGAATATTACAAGCAATCTCTGCACCTCTGAAGAAACGCTTCAAAATTTCACTTGGGTATACCAGCAGCCTTGCCTGCAAAATACACTTTTTGTTGTGTGCTTTCTAAATTCTACCAGGACTCATAAAATGTGAGAAGCAAATTATAGTGGAAGTCTGTACACAGGATATAGGTACAAAAATATGAGAAGCATTATATGCGAACAACTTCCAGACTACCCATTCTGTTACACATTAATGACATGAACTTGCAAGTGGTCGCCATGAAAAAGTGCTACAGAATTCTTCGGGCTTTTGGATAATTATAACTTTTTATACATATTATATAAACCATTCAAGGAGCTTTCTACAACTGCACCTAGGGTTGCATCTGCACAGCTGAATTAATGCAGTTTGACAGTGCTTTAACTTCCATGGCTCAATGCTATGGAATTCTGGGATTTGTAGTTTTGTGAGCTATTTAGCCTTCTATGTCAGAGAGCTCTGGTGCCACCAAAAACAACAAATCCCAGAATTACATAGGATGAAGCCATAATAGTTAAAGTTGTGTCCGACTAGATTAATTCTGTAGTGCAGATGCAGCCTAGAAGATTTTTAAAGTGACCCAAGCTATCTGTTTATTGTCCAGTGCCACCATTTTCTAACAATCTATGTCCAACATATTCCTGCGCATCTTCATTGTTACAAAGTTTCTCATACAGGCCAGCCCATAAGTTTGAGTTGCTGAGTACCTCTGAGAAGTCCTATCTAAATATAAGTGAATTCAGCACACTTTATTAGGACTAGGTGAAATTAAATCCAAATCCACCAGCTTAACCTGTTTGTGATCTAGCTGTTCTTCAGTTTAACACATCATCACAGTATATGTGCCGGGGTGGGGTGGGGGGAATAAACTGTGTCTCACAATCAAGATTACCCATTTTGTAACCAAATGATGCAGCTTGTAAATTATCATATACGCATTATGCCTCCATAATTAAAGGCAGACACAGTGGACTTCATTTTCACATCTTGCAGGAATATTTATTGGGGGGGGGACAAGCGGGGCAGTTGTCAAATCTCTATAGTACAGTATATGATGTTCTATGCAAAGTGGAGTATGTGGTTCATGGATGTTTCAGTGCAAAGCAGCCCTGTTGAGTAGTAGAAGCATGCTCATGCTTGCACATGCAGACTGCTAATGCAGTGGGTGTGACTGTTGATTCTATAAGGCTTGTCTGCTAGGCTCTTTTAATGGCACAGCTGGTATTTTTGTGAGGCAGCTGGTTGCAGAAGCCAAATGAGCTCATCAGGAGTCACCCAAAAAGACTCTGTGTGAAGAAAGGATTCCCAGAGTGGCTTCACAGTGGAGGCCCATTCTCATCTGCAGAGGACTGCAAACAAAAATAAAGGAAGGGAAGTGTCCAATTCATAACTGTACAGCTGGGCACAAAAGATAACAAACGGTGGGAACAGAACAGTACTAAGGTCCGGAAGATCTGCATTCCCTACCAAGTACTGCTTTATTCTGTCCTCCAGCGCAGGCACGCCAATGATTTTCTCTAACTACAGACATTACTGTCAATCTAGTTCACAATCTTACCTTTTCCTCCCTGAACATTCCCATTCCCAAGCTAAGCATATACTATACACTTTGTGCTCTGCAGTAATTGGTACCCTGCATAAACAATGCCCTATTTGCCTAGAGCAGTAAGCCTAGGATTCTGAGGCCTTTTCACACAACACAATTATAGCAGTATGATACCACTTTAGTGCCATGGTTGCATCCTATGGAATCCCAGAGTGTATAGTTGTGGGAGGCATTAGAGTTCTCTGACAAAGAATTCTAAATACCACTCCTTACACTGAAAATCCTAGGGTTGTGCAGGATATCGCCACTGTAGTTAAAGCGGAATCATAATGATATAATTGTATAATGTGAAAGGAGCCCTGGAGAAGATTCTACTTTATCATAAATATTGTTCCTCCCAACCAGTGTAACCACTAAACAAAATGAATTGTTTGTCCAGCATATAACTAGAACCAGGGTTCCTGGCTTGTTGACCCAAAACAAGCACAATTCATACATGTAGATCCTGGTTTGTGATCCTGGCTTGTTAAGAGGCACAAAAAGCTGATTCAGATGACATAATAAACAAACAATTCTTAGTTTTCAAAGACATAGCCATGTTAAACTAGAATACCAGTATGCAAAAGGATCTTGTAGTACCTTTGAGAGTAACTGAGAGAAAGAAGCTGTAGCATGAGTTTTTGTTGACTTTTAGGCTGCTGACACACCGCAAAAATAATGCAGTTTGACACTGCTTTAATTATCATGGCTCCATCCTATGGAATCCTGGGGTTTGTAGTTTGTTGTGGTACCAGAGCTCTCTGACAGACAAGGCTAAACAGCTCACAAAACTACAAATCCCAGAATTCCATAGCATTGAGCCATGGCAGTTAAAGTGCTGTCAAACTGCATTAATTCTGCAGTGTGTCAGCAGCCTCTGCCTACTTTTCAGGTGCTATGAATTCTTAAGTTTGTTTAACGGCAATGCTAGTGAGGAAGAGTAAAGTGAAGGTAAATAGGTGTCTGGTGCTGTTTACACACAGATTGTTTACAATGAATTATCATTCTGTGTGAAAGTAGGCACACAAGAATGGTTTCAGAATGGTTTTTTTAAGGCAAGTGTTCTCTCTCTAGTATTCATGGTTGCAGCTGACTTCTACTCGTCAAAGATGAATGAGGTTCCAGATAACTCGCTGCCTTTTCCTATAATTGCTAGCTCACTCCATACCATCTTCATTGTACTGTATGAATCTCTCACTCTTCGCCCTGACTTTGCCAATGAGGGAGATTTTTTTTTAAAGCACAATGGTTAAAAATAGAATGACTCAGTTCTACTCCAACATACCATGGCATGATATACCATGGCTGTGTGAGCATAGATCACACAGTGTTATGCCAAATGAAGTGGGAGAGGGAAGAGGCCCCAAGTACCAGCAAACATTCTTGCATTTAAAATTTTGAAAAATGCACTGCCTAAGGTAGTTTTCCCATAGAGTTTTCCGCCCCTTCTGACTCTAGGCTGCTTACACTCATGAACAAGGGAGGGAAGGAGAGGAGGGAGGGAGGAAAGCAAATGAATAGAAAGAGCAACTGCATAGGAACAGCAAGTTTGAAATTAGAGGGCAGCAGAGGCCAAAATGTCATTCCTGCAGCTGCTGCAGCAAGCACCACCATCCTGTCTGGAATTCCAGTGCCAGCTCCCCTACACACACACACACACACACACACCGCCTCTGCAAGCTGTCTCCACTGGAGTTCTTGTTTTTGCTGAATTAACCTCACTAGAGCCAGATCGTTCTTGGGGAATTCCGCGCAGAGGAGCTTGTACTGTGCTTGCACTTGCTTTCTTACATATCCAACAACTCAAGAAAAGGCTATATAAGGAAAGGGTGCTTGCTGTACTGTTGACCCTTCACATTTAACTTCTGAAGATTTGATTATTTGCAAATTATTTACTGCCACTCTTGCTGCTGCCCTAAACCATTTTTAACAGTGACTGCAAGCCTCGCATGACCAAGAGAGACTGCGAACATACAGCAAGGCTTGTAAATTCCTAATAAAAATGGCATAGGGCAGCAGCGGAGGTGGCAGCAAGACCCACCAGCTGCCCACTTCAGCCTTGTGAAGGAACCCTGCTGTCTCAAAGGCATCCATGCTGGGTTGAACCCATGGATCCTACTTTTTGTGTGTGCTAAATATGGTTTGGGAGGTCCTAGAGATATTTGTGGTTTTTCCACTTTCACAGGAGTCCTGTACCCCTAACCCCAGTGAATGTGGCAGGCCAACTATATTTGTATCCAAAGGTAATATGTACAGCACCAAGCTGAATTTGCAATTTAGGAAGGAGAGAAGAAAATCTCTTTCTTAGTAAACAGATAGAGGGCATTCATGGACTGCATAGGTCATTTCTTAACAAAAGAAAAATTATCTCATGCACCTTTCTTACTCTGATACCTTACTGATGTGTTAACTACTGTTTCCATCACTACCAGAGGGCACAGCATACTGGCTGGGTTGGTGGGGATTGTAGTCCAACATACGGAGGCCTTACATCACACCGTGAAACACATTAACAGAGTTAACCTAGAGTCTTTCCTTCTCGTAGTCAGCAGCAGTAGTAGGAAGGACCTTTCAGAAAACACACATCTTAGCTATTAATAAGCTGGACTATTGTAGTGGATTGTGGTTTTGGATATGAGATCTAGTTTTAGTACCAGGGTTCACAAGGCACCCTAAGGCAAGTACTTTACAGCTTTCATTTCATTTCATTTCACTGAAATAACATTTCAAGTCATTTATATTCCCTTCAAAGGGTTGTTGCAAAGATAAATAGAAAATACACTGTATAATAAAACACTACAGTTGTCCCTCCATATCCACGGATTTGGTATCCACAGATTTAAGTATTCGTGGTTTGAAAATATTCTTTCAAAAATAATAATCCAAAAAGCAAACCTTGATTTTGCCAGCTGATATAAGGGACACCATTTTGCTATGCCATTGCATATAACAGGACTTGAGTATTCACGGATTTTGGTATCCACGGGGTGGTGGTGGTCTTGGAACCAAACCCCAGCGAATATGAAGGGACAACTGTGTATTCACTGAGGGAAAAAGTTACAGACATTATCAAATCATACTAAATACAAGAAGACCCTGTATTGAGTAAGAAAAGGAAAATCCTTTGCAGATTTTCAGAGCAGCTTATCTTCTAGTACTACTTTCAAGAATAACGACTGCATCATTCCACACTTCAAAGAAAGATCCTAACTCCACACTTATTTTTATTTCACCCCCTTTGTTCTTAAGGGTCCACATACTTCCCTTTCTCTTTTAACCCTTTCTCTACAAATAAATTCATTAGGCGCTGTTTCATTTAACTCAGTTGCTCCACCACTTTCTGCCAGGAGAAGAAGCTCCAGGAAGACCTGCCCAAGAAAGTCAACAAAAGGTAAGCATCCTACATCCAGCTGCTGCTGCTGCCACCTGCTTGTGCTCTACCTGTGGAACTGGGGGGGGTGTGGTTTCTATCTCTACCTCTTCACAGACTCAGGCCCACCATCAGCTGTGACTCATCAGACCCTACCAACAAGTTCCACCTATCGCAGCTGTAGAGTTGAGCAAGCTGGCAAATAAAAGCAGGAGCCAGGGGAGCAGGGGCACTGCTAAACAGGGGAGGGGGCACACCAAAGGACAGTTGTCCCATTAGGGGAACACAAGGACAAAGGACTGTTGTGCTGCTTGAAAGAAGAGAGAGGACTGCATTCTGTTAATTTGCACTTTACTATCACACTGTTATCATCTGTAAATGCATTAGAAGAAGGATGTGTTGTGAAAAAGAGATGTGGAGATACTGGATCTGAGGGGGCAGCCATTACATTTGTACAGGGCAGAGGGAGATATGGAAAGGGGACACAGTTACATGTTAATTTTTTTTTATAATTCCTTTTTATTTATCAAAAAACAGTAGAATAAAATTGAACATGTCCACTTTGTAGTTACAAGTCACTACAAAATGTCAGACAGTAATAGTATTTTTATACATAAAAAGGAGAAACAGAAGGAAAAAAAGGAAAAAATAATCCATTATAAATAGAACAAATTAAATATACTCTCCTAGTAAACAGTTCCATTTGGTCATGAAAATAGAGGTAGGCAGTTTTATGCAATGTAGTTATGTAATGGTCTTTGAAAGGGTTTGTATTTCATTCCATCAGGACTTCATTCCACAATTTCTCATGGTGGGCAGGTGGGGCCTGCTGGGCTATACTGCAGTTTATGTAATCATCGGAAGCCATTTTTCTGCAAAGGGTGTCTTTATGGGGTATCCTTGAGATATCTTAGTTTGTTCCTTAAACTTTTCCATTAACCAAATATTCCAGAACCTCTTCCACCATTTTCCCATCGTAAAATCTCCCATTTTCCAATTTTGGGCAATTTCTAGTCTTGTTATTGTCAACAAAAATCGTATCAGGTCTCTGTGTTTCACTGTGGTATTTTGATCAGTGAAAAGGGAGAGAAGTGTCATACTAGGGGTTATGGAAATGGTTTGCTTCGTGATCTGAGAAATCAGCCTAAGTACCTCAGACCAGAACTTCTGGACCAGAGGGCAATGAAACCACATTTGGAGATATGTGCCTTTGTCCTTGCAACCCCTCCAGCAACTGGGATTACTACTTTTGGTGATTTGAACCAGTCTGTGGGGTGTCAAATACCACTTATAAACCACCTTAAGTGTGTTTTCTTATATTATGACTGGACTTTTTTGAAATGTTGGGGATTTCCAGATGTTTGACCAGCCCAGATTGCTTAAGGGGTGTGCTACCTCAGTTTCCCAGGCCGATTTGAATTGAATGGTCTCCGTCATTGTGGCTTCTATCATAAAGTTGCATATAATTGCCATGTGGCCCTTGACCTGATTGGTAGAGGGCATATATAAGTTTTCAAATTTCATTAGAAGTCTAGGGGTGAAGCCCTGATGTTGTATGTGGAATAAGAAATGCGCAATTTGGGTGAGTTGTATCCAAGTGGGATGAATGGGGTCCAAATCCTTTATGAGTTCTTCTTTGGTTTTAGAAACATTTTTATTATATAGATCAGATATCATATATATCCCCTTCTTGTCCCAATCTAGGTAAGTTGTATGTTTGATCGGGTCAAAAAATTTGGGATGGGTCAGGAAGGGGCAGATGGGTGATACCTGGGGCATCATTTTGTGACTCCACTGTTTCCAAATTTGTAAAGACATTCGTGAGAAAGGATTTTCAGTTTTTTTTTATTTGAGGGTAGGAAAGGTTAGAAACATACATTTCCATGTGTTTTGGGTCTTTCAGGTTTAATTCTGTCTCAATCCAGCTAGTTTGGGGGTTTCTCTTAAATATCTGGACCAGATGCGTAAGCTGAGCAGCCATAAAGTAATGTGGCAAATTTGGAATGCCCAGCCCCCCTGTTTGGAGTTTCTGATATAAAATACCTTTTGGAAATCTTAGTTTTTTATTGTTGAAAATGAAAGTGTGGAATAGTTTTTTCCAAATGTTGAAGTATGTCAAAGGGGGTTCCAGAGGGATTGTGAAAAATAGGAATAGAAGTCGTGGAAGTACAAACATTTTTAGTATCGCTATCCATCCCAAGAGGGATAGGCTAAATGTGGTCCAGTGTTTTATTTTTTGCTTTATCCAGGTTGTGAGTTGTTTATAGTTCTGTGGCAACAGTTGAACTATGTCTTTGGTGATTAGTATGCCTAGATATTTAAATCCAGAGGGTTGTAGATGTAATTTAGTCAGCTGTTGCCATTCGTGTTGTGTTGAGTGCGGGGTATTTGGGCATAGTAGTTATGAGTTTTGCATTTTTACTCTGAAACCTGTGTACTTGTCAAATTTGTTCAGTATCTTTTGGAGGGCAGGAAATACAATTGTCATGTTCGTGATATAGAGTAAAATGTCATCCGCAAAAAGTCTGATTTTGTGCATTTGTTGGTGGGTCACAGGGCCTTCGATTTGGTGTGTCATTCTTATTTGTTCTACAAGGGGTTCTATGGCTATTGCAAATAATAGAGGGGACAATGGGCACCCCTGCTTGGTTCCCTGACGAAGTTCGAATGTTTGGGAATCTACTTTGTTAGCATTGATCGTTGCTTCAGAATTGAAGTACAGATTTTGGAGAAATGTTACAAATTGGCATCCCATATTCATTTTTTGGAGTAGTCCAAATAGGTATGGCCATTCCAAACGATCCAAGGCTTTCAATGCGTCTAGTGATATCAAAGACAGGGGAGTGTGCCCTTTGTGGCAAAAGTGCATTATATTTAGTGTTCTTCTGATGGCATCAGCTACGCGCCAGCCAGGCATAAAGCCTTTTTGGTTGGAATTTATGTAACCAGTGATGAAAGCATTCAGGTATTTTGAAAAGATAGAGGTCATTATTTTAAGGTCAGAGTTGATCAGGGCAATTGGTCTGAAGGCAGTGATGACAGGCGTGTCATCCTCTATCTTGGGGATTGGGATGATCCGTGATCTCTTCCAGCTGCATGGATGCGGATCATTGCGGATGAGTTCATTATACAGGTTGTGTAAGTGTGGGGTAAAATCTGTTTTGAGTTGTTTATCGAATTTAGCGGAGAATCCGTCAGGCCCTGGCACCTGTCCCAGTTTCAATTGAGTAATAGTTTGTTCAATTTCTTGTATGGTGATTAAGGAATTTAGAGCTGCTTTGTGTTGTTCCGTAAGTTTTGGAATTTTAGTGAGTCTAAGAATTGGGTAAGATCTAGGGGTTGAGGGCGCTCTGAAGTGTATAACTCTTTATAGAATGTGCAAAATCTGTGGAGTATGTCCATGGTTTTAGTTACAGTAGTCCCATCGAGGTTTCTAATCTGTGAGATGGTTCTTTTTTCAGCTTTCTTCTTAACTAGGCGTGCCAATAGTTTAAAGTTTTTATTCTCATGCTGATAGTAATGTTCCTTTGTATATTGGGTGGTTATATGGATGCTTTTTAAATCTAATTCCTCTAATTCAGATTTTATTTGCATCAATTTAACTAGTGTCTGCTTGTCTTGGTCAATCTTGTGATTTTGGGTCAATTTACTTAATTCACTTAACAAAGAGTTAAGTGTCTTTGCATCTCTTTTATTTATTTATTTATTTCTGTTTTGCTCCCTCCTGTATCAAGAGGCCACGTAAGACCACCTTTAGAGTGTCCCAGAGTAGTGATTCTGTAGTGTCATCTGTTTTATTCTCTTGGTAAAAGTGTTTAATTGCCTGTTGTATGTGTGTTCTGAATGGTTCATTATTCAGTAAATAGGAGTTAAATCTCCATATTTCAGTTGGTTGTGTTGCTTCTGTCAAAGACCAGTCCATGGTAAGTGGAGTATGGTCTGAGTGGAGGGCCAGGTGGATTGTGACTTTTTCGATGTGGGACATGGTCGTCTTGTCAACAAAGAAGTAGTCAAGCCTTGAGTAGGAGTTATGTACTTTGGAGAAAAAGGTGTAATCTCTAGTTGTGCAATTAAGCAACCGCCACAGGTCAACTAAGTTTAGTCTTTTAAGATCAATCCAGAGGAATTTGTGGTATTGAGTGGAGTTTGAGTGACTTATAAAAAGATTTATCCATATAAGGATTGAGAACTGCATTAGCGTCCCCAGCAATTATCACTACGCCCTTTGGCATCTGTTCCTGAGATTTCAGGAAAGATGTCAGGAATTGGGTTTGGTTAGAGTTTGGTGTGTAGAAACTGGCTAGGGTAACTTCCTTGTTCATGAGAGTGTCCTGTACTATTACAAATCTACCTCTAGGATCTTTACAAATTTTATGTGGGATGAATGGGGTTTGTTTATCATGTATTATTGCAGTCCCTCTCGCCTTTCCATTACCTCCAGCCACAAATTGTTGTCCGAATTGGGATTTTGGAAACACCAGGTTGGGTGACTTGTGCATCTCCTGTAGAAAAATGATGTTCGGGTGGAGAGGTTTGAGCTGTTTTAATATCTTAGCTCTCTTAACCGGTGATCCTAGTCAATGATCTGACATTGAAAGAGAGAAATTTGAGGTTAGGCATGCCTAATTAGATAGAAGTCGCTTTTGCGTTTGTTGGTGAATGAATAGGCTGAAGGCAACAATCATGGATGGCAAGAGAGAATGTGCTTGCAAATAGAGAGCAACCATACAATGAATTTCCAAAATCCTTTCAGGATTTTTGAGAGGAGAGTTAAACAAGATAACAATTAAAAACACCAACAACATCAACAATGACCCCTGAACATTCAAACAACCTGGGCAAGAAAACCCATGCATTGCATGGAGCTTCGGGTGGGGGTGACATCCCCACCCTTCCCAGGGGAACCATATTTGGGGGACAATTTAGAGCAAAAAAGACTATTAAGGCCTCTTTGTATTGACAGTGTTGTGTGTCCTTGAAGTACCAACCTGTTTCTGAGTGTTATGCAGCATGGTACCACAGACCGTGGTGTGCCTCCAGGGCGTGTGGCCATGCCGCACCCACCCAGACCAGATAGTGCATAGCAGGATCAACAGAAGGATCAGTAGGTGTGGGTGTTTCAATGGAGAGTCTGTTGAAGTCCGCAGAGGACCCAGTTTCAAAATGTGCTTCTGTCTTGACTGCCGGTGTGGAGCACTGGCATTTACTCTTTGTGGACCTGTTGTTCCGGTTGCTGCTGCGTTTATGGAGCGCTAGTGTTCTGGCTCTTGTTAGTCCTTTTGAGGTATGAAGCCTTTCTTCTTGTGTCTAGAGACCAGGGTCCATGTGTTGGTGTCAGGCTTGTGGGTCTTCTGCGCAGCAGTGTCCTCTTCATGCCATATCTCCTGTTCCAAGGTTTGGGGTATGGCTAGCAGTATGTCCAGAAGCTGGGATCTTGTAGTCGCAATCATAATTTTATTGTTATGAAAGATGATTAATTTGAATGGGAAGCCCCATTTGTAGCATATCTTCTCCTTTTGTAAAATTGATGCCAGTGGTTTAAGGAGTTTTCACTTGCATAGGGTTTCTGGGGCCAGATTGGGATAGATTGCTATTTGAGTTGCATTGTGCCGTATTGGCACTTGCTTTGAAAGGAGGTCAAATATGTGAGCTTTTACAGAGAAGCGGGCAAAACGAGTGATTATGTCTCGAGGAGTCTTGTTCAGAGTGGGCGGAGGGCCCAGTGCTCTGTAGACACGTTCTATATCTGTTGCAGTAATGGTCTCGTTGGGGCAATGCTTATTAATCCAGCCCCCCAAGAAAGTCAGGATCCACGCCTTCCACAAAGCCGCAAAATCTAATATGCAACCTTCTCCCCTGATTTTCCAAATTTTCCAGCTTGTTTGCTAGGGATTTGTGTCCTTCCTCAAGGTAATGTATTCTGTGCTTGTGGTTTTGCCCCATTTTATGGGCCTCTGCGGCTATTTTAGCAACTTCAGAAATTGTTCCTGGAAGTTCTTTGATAGAGGTTTGCAGGGGGGCAAGGGCTGCAGACCAGTCTCTTTGCAGGTCTGAAACAATCTTCTGTTGCAACCTCTCAAATTAGTCTGGCAGCTGCTGGTCATTTAACTCTGGTGAGGTCTCTTTCCCTCCCCTTCCGTCACCTTTGAGGCCTCCTCCCCTGCTTGCCTTGTTAGATGGAGGCACCATTATGTCTTCCTGCTTGACAGGCTTGTTGTTTTCTCTGCTGCTGAGGCCTGGAGTCATTTCCCTCCCCTTTTTGATCAGGCAGTATTCAGAGATAGATCTGTCAATCGGTCTCTTGCTGCCAATCATCAGGGGGGTGTTTTCAGGGTGGAAAGACTCCCCCAGTACTACAAGGACAGGCTTAAATCACAAGGGCTTTGGGAGCCTTCTCTCTAGTTGTCAGCTATCTTAGGCATCTGGACACGCCCCCCCCCAGTTACACGTTAATTGAAGGGACAGAAACAGGGCTAGTTGTCCCTAATGTGTCCCCCAACTCAAACAACCTGAATAATCTTGGCAACAGGACCTTGGCTGCCCCCAGGCTCTGGAATTCCCTTCATAGAAAAATTAGACTGGCACCCTCCCTATTTTCTTTTTGCAGACAAGTAAAGACTTTTCTGTTTAGATAGACATTTGATGATTGATTACAGTAGTTCCCCTTATCCACAGGTTCACTCTCTGCAGTTTCAATTACCCACAGGCAACCGTGGTCTGAAAATACTATGTATTCCCCCCTTATCCACAGTTACATTTTCTGTGGTTTCAGTTACCCACATTCAACCGTGCTCCAAAAATCTTACTGGTACAATGGGCCCTTGGTATCCTCTGGGGTTTGGTTCCAGGATCCTCCATGGATGCTCAAGTCCAATTATATACAATGGCATAGTAAAATGGTGTCCTTTATATAAAATGGCAAAATCGAGGTTTGCTTCTTGGATTTTGTTTTATCTTTAAGTATTTTTAAGCTGTGGATGGTAGAATCCATTGTTGCCAAATCCATGGATACAGAGAAGCAACTCTATAGAGTTCAGTACTATCTGTGGTTTCAGGTATCCGTTGGTGTCTTGGAACGTATTCCCCGCAGATAAGGGACTAAGTACCATCTCACCAAATAATGTGCTGGATTGGCCTTCCAGATGGAGACTACTATGTGGGCTGACATATTTGCCTCACACTCCAAGACAGAGAAAGCTAAGTAGCACAATAACTGGCTAAGTAGCTGCTAAGTAGCTGCTAATTAGCTGGCAAAACTCTCTCCAGATAAAGGAGAGAGCATGAGATTGCCCACACATGCTCAGAATCACTGCTCCTTGTGGGAGACCACTGAATTTACAGTGGTAGGAAGTGAATTTTGAGCACTAAGGAGCCCCAGTATAAACATCAAAGCTCGGTCTGCTTATGTGAGCCCTAAAAGGACACTGAGCCTGCCAATTCTCCACTTTCTTAAGCATCTTTAATGACACGATTTACAAATGAAGAGAGTTTTTCCCTTCTGGAGATGAAAATGAAGCTTCGGTGAGTTTCCTTCTTTCTATAAACAAGAGCTGAGGGGAGGAAAAGCTATTTTAAGATTCAAACTAAAAAAGAACAAATTAAACCTTTAACAAGATAAAGTCATGTAATCCACAGACAGGACAGCAGTTTTAAAAGATATTTAAGATTTCTTATTTTATCATTTGAATTTATCTTGAGAATACTGAATATAAATTGAGTAAAGAGCTCATTCCTCTGTGGGAAAATGAGGCTAAGCAACTTAAAGAAGTGGTGAAGCAACTTGTTGAGATGGCAAAATGAAGTGATGATAAAATGAAACATTTGGACATAAGTAAAGAGAAGCTGGCACTCCTGAATAAAAACATGGAAAGGAACACAGAAGATCAGCTTAAGTTGATGGATGGAGCAGCTTTTAAGACTGTGAAAAAAAGCTGAACGTGAGAATGATGTGAAGGTGAATGTCATGTCATTTCAAAATAGCAATGCTAAGATATGTTGTGAGATTGTAAAAGATATGGTTTCAATTGTTTGGTGGTTTAATCTCATTTTAACTTTTGTATCTTGTGGATTTTTAGTGATATGTTTTTGAATCTGTTTTAAGCCATCTTGAGTCCCGAACAGGGAAAAAGGCAGGATAGAAATAAACATAACAACAACAACAACAACAACAACAGTGCTTTAGATTATTAATGTATTGTATAATATTGGTTTGTTTGTTTCCTTGTATATGGAGATGCTACAAGTTATGAAAGGATGTTTGCACGAAGGGGTGAGAAGACATCTTTTCACAAGTACTGGGTATTTTACAAATGCTTCAAAAGAGCATTCAAATTTAACGACCATGGTTCGTCAACATCTTTACAACTCAGCACCAAACTATAGGGCATCCCCCAGTGCCTGGAGTCGTGATTATGGCTCACTTTCTTATAACTTCTTCAAATCCAAGAAACATATTCAGGGATAACCATGTTGGCCATGCAGCAAAATACAGTGCAACAAAATCTACAACAGAGCGATATCTTTATTGGCGAACCAAAATGCACATTATACATCATGCAAGATTTCAAAGTTTCTCTGGCTTCTTCATCAGAACTGAACTACAACAGAACTACAACTAGAGGACAGAACTACACGCGAACTAACATCTGATACAAAATGAAGGCCTGTGACACTAACATCCTCACGTTTCTTCTCCTGTATGATTTTTAACATCTTTTGCCTAATGAAGAAGCCAGCGGAGCTTCAAAAGTTTGTACAGTATGATGTATTTTGTACATTTTAGTTGGCCGATAAAGATATTGCTCTTTTGTGGAGTTTGTTATATTTTTCTTATGGCTGTTTGGCAATCCGTATCCACAGATTCTGCATCCATGGATTCCAGCCTCCGTGGCTTGAAAATATTTCTGCCCTGTGAAAAATCCAAAAAGCAAACTGATTTTGCCATTTTATATAAGTGACCATTTTACAATGCCCTTACATATAATGGGACTTGAGCACCCATGGATTTTAGTATCCATGGGAGGGTCTGGAACCAAACCCCAGTGGATGCCAAGAATCCACTGTATTAGTGCTTGAAGTAAACCTTTTGGGCTGCACATATCCCAACATAAGCACTACCACATATGGACCAGAATTTCATTGTGGCCATGTGATAATTTGTTCTGTGCGTGTCAACAATATGTACTTCACTAAGCACCATGAGCTGATAAGGGTCCTCCTTGTAGACCACATACAGAAAACAAGAGTTTACTGGGTCCTCATCTATTACAACAATTTATCTCTGATCTGAGAAACTGGATACAAAAAGTGAACAAGTGTAAATTAGGTCCATGCTGCATGCTGAATTCATAAAGAAATTGGGACTTGCCTTTCTGCTTTTGGATCAACATCTCTGATACCACAGCACCAAACATATTGGGCTGGATCAGGAATTGCATCAGGCAGAATTCCTTGAAACAGATGAGAAATAGAAGAGACCATTTTTGCAGATTTACCCAGCCCTGTGCAGCCCCCCTCAAAGTCTGATTAGAAGCTAGAGGGGTTCTCTAGAAGAGTGGCCAAGATCCTACCTACATCAAGCAGGTGGAGCATAACACTCTGCCTGCACAGTTCCATGTTCTTCTCCAACCCTGGCAGCTGTCAAGCCATGGGAGGGGCCAGTGGTGCTGCTTACAGGTGTAAAGGGGAAGGAGGAGAGAGGCAATTCAAATAATGAAAAGCTGAAGGATTCGGCTTGGAGGAGGAAAGACATGAGTGTACAGCAGTCACTGATGGGCTGCAACCTCCTTTTCCTTCCCCTCGGAGCCTAGACCAGCTACATGTCTGAATTGCCTTCCACCTGTTCAGGACACTAAGTAATTTTGGGGGCCCTGCAATGCTTTATTTTGGGGGCCGCATATGTTTATCTCAGGTCAATGTAACCTAACTCAACCTATGCTATTCACAATACAGGATATTCAGATTATTACTAATGTTGTTTTTGCAGGAGGAGGTTTACTACGGGGGCCCCACAATGATGGGGCCCCCTGCAGATGCTGACACTGCTGGTGCCTTAAACCGGCCCTGCACCTATCCCTGAACAGCAGCACCCTCCACCACCTCCCGGGGCTCAATAGCTGCTGGGGGGCAGGTTTTGGAAGTGGCACAAGGGGCTGGAGAATGGCTCCCTACACTGTGTCCAAAGAGAGATACAAGTTGTCCCTTCACATTCGCTGGGTTTTGGTTCCAGGACCCCCCGTGAATACCCAAATCCGTGAATACTCAAGTCCCATTATATGCAATGGCATAGCAAAATGGTGTCCCTTATATAAGATGGCAAAATCAAGGTTTGTTTTGTGGATTATTATTTTTTTAAGAATATTTTCAAGCCATGAATACTTAAATCTGTGAATGCCAAATCCGTGAATCTGGAGGGACAACTGTATACACACACGTATGACACTAACAGGATCACACTCGCTATATGGACTGGAATGAGGGGCGGGAAATGCAGGTGAATAAGTTATAGACAAAAAGCCTCCACTCCATTCACTTTTTCCAGCGCAGAATTCTCCCTGGATTCCAGTGCCCTCTGCCAACAGAAGGAGTCCTTTTCTTTGTTGAAGATCAACTCTGGGTAATAGAAATTAGACCTGGGCTGTATTTCACAAATACCATGTGCTACAGTGCTCCTGGGATGGTATTACTTCAGAATGGATGTCTGGCTGCCTTTATGCCATTGGGCCAAATTTAAAGTATTGCTCCTACATATGAGATACTAAAACAAGGGTGGGGAACATGCCATACACAACCTGCTTTTGTGCCCCTCAAAGCCCCAGGACAACCCCAAATCCCCTAAACTCCCAAAACTGTTTGTTTTTCAACCCAAAGTGTCCCAAATGACCACAAAACCACTTCCATATATAGTGGTTTTGCTATCTACCCCCTCTCCCCACATAACCCTTCACCAAAGCATACAAACACTGCTTAAAACCAAAACCATAAGTGATATCACATCACTTCCAGTCCAGTGAAAATACAACAGTGTGGCACTGCAGGGGTTTGCCCATCCCAGCACAGTTGCCCACCCCTGTCCTAAAACTAAGCAGGAAGAGGAACCACATCTTTGTGAACTCTTTAGATTAAGTCTTTCTGGTAGTGCCACTTACTCCTTTGATAAACTTGGCAGCCAATCAGAAAAGGGCATTCAACACAGTGATTCCTGCCCTTTGGAATACACTGCCCCTGCTATAGAATTATGAACAACAGGAAAGGACATTTTACTATATGTGGTAGATATGTGAAGAGGCTAAAAAGTTCTTGGTTCAGGTACATACCTTGATGCAGAAGATTTTAATGGTTAATATTCAATTAAAACCAGAACTTTTTCTTTTGGGTTTTATGGATGAACGGAGAACTATCTGCTCTGATTAGAGGAAAATCCTAAGTGACATTTCCAAAAGACTGGAAACCCTTATAGACTTTTTGCCAAAAAATAAAATAAAAAGAAAGAAAGAGGGGAAAAAATTACTTAATAACTTTTGGTTTTCAGAATTAGTAAGATTTGGTTATCAGAAGAAGTGCACTGTGCACATTGTAGTTTTTAAAGAGAGAAGTATGATTATATCGTATATACCGTACGTATAACTGTCAAAAAGAAAGTTCGAAGCCACTTTTCTTTTTCTCTCTATTTCTTTTTCTATTCTATTTTTCCTTTTTTCCTGCTTTCTTCTTCTTTTAAATATTTGTAATTTCTACTGTATTTGGGGAAATATATATATTTCATCTATCACCACCACTTACGACTCCTCGAACACTTTCAATAGCGCTGTATACGCACAATCCTAAATATACACTGGACTGACTATGTGACGAATGTTGCTGCCCTTGAGCAAGCAGGGATCACCAGCATTGAGGCCATGATATTGAGAACACAGCTGCGGTGGGCAGGGCATGTTTCTAGGATGGAGGACAATCGCCTCCCCAAAATAGTATTCTACGGTGAACTCGCCACGGGTCAGCGTAAGAAGGGCGCTCCAAAAAAGCGATACAAGGACTCCCTGAAACAACATCTCAGGCTTGGCCAAATTGATCACCAACAATGGTCCACCCTGGCCTCACATCGGGAGGCATGGAGATGCCCTATCCACAATGCTGCAGCCTTATTTGAGAGCTCACCCCGAACAAGTCTTGAAGAGAAACGACAACGCAGAAAGAATCACAACCTGGAAACATCACCCAAGGAGACTTTCTGCTGTGCTTTCTGCAACCGGACTTGTTTATCTCAGATTGGCCTTTTTAGTCATCAGCACGCTTGCAGAAAACGCGGGATGAGTCCTTCCTGAATCTTCGTTTGCGAAGAAAATCCAGAGAGAGTATATGAATTCGTAAAAGTTAGAATTATTGGCCCCATTGGCCAAGCTGGCTGAACGATTTAAGCCAGCCATTAAAATAAAACTTTTACAACCTCTTTAAAAACACAGGAATAAAACCCCAAGGAAATAGGATGCATATGTGTACTGCTGGCCCAAAGGGCACCAATATCATAGAAGGTCTTTTTTGAATTTAAAAAAAAACATCTTGCACCAACAGTGGCCCCTCCTTACTAGAGAACTTTGCTTGTAAACGGAAGCAACTGATTAGTTGGGACCTAGCTTCAAATGGGAGCTGCCCAACCTGGGCAAGCAGCCAGGAAAGAAAAGCTGAAAGGTGTTTGAGAGGGAATCAACAAGGCTGAAGCCAAGTGCCTGCCCAGAGACCCGGGAGCCTGCCTGTTTTATGGAAGCGGTTGCATGCACATGTCTGCACTGATCTCCTGACATAACAACATTCCTGAACAGCAGGAGAGGCAGAAATCCAATAACTCTCCTGGGGGTCACTGGCCAGCCCCAGCATTCCCACCAGCTCTTGAACCCTTAACATTAACTCCCCCAACACTCCTTGTCAGTAGGTTTCCCGAGGGGAGAGTACAACTCTTGTAGCTGGAGACCCCACTTTTTATTCTTGCACTTTGGAACCCAATCAGCCCTGAAAGGCTGAAGCTGCCTGCCTGTGCAAACGCATTATGGCGTTATTGTTTCAAATGCATCAATCCTGGAATCCACACTACAGAAATAATGCAGTTTGAAGCCGGATTATTTGCCATGGCTCCTTCCTAGGGGATCCTAGGATTTGTAGTTTGGCAAGGCACCCCCTGCTCTTTGTCAGATAAGACCCAAGACCTTGTAAAACTACGAATCCCAGGATCCCAAAGGAAAGGGCCATGGCAAATAACCCAGTTTCAAACTGGATTATTTGTGTAGTGTGGATTTGGCTCAGTGGAACACCTCGAATTCCATTGTGTTCCTCCAGAGCCATAAACACACACTTTAAGGAGTTTAAAAGCACACACACACACACACACACACATCCTAACTGTAGGACAATATCCGGTGTCCCTTTTTCCTCAGAAAACCCCACCCGAATTCAAACGGTCGGACTCACTTCGGAGTAGACACGGTTGGGATTAAAGGTTAATGCAAAACTTTGAAACGGTCTTCGGTTGCAAAGGGAAGTGGGGGGGCAGTTTGGTCTTTTAGGACCCACGATGGACAAGGAAGGCTCCCCTGACCCAAGGCACCCACCCATTGCGACCACCGGTCTCGAGGCTCCCCGGCGCGCGGACACTTTTTGGACCCAAGGGGGGAGGGCGCCGGTTTCCTGAGGGGGCTCCTTGAAGGGAAGGCGAGTCCCCTCCACGCCTCCCGCGCACCCACCAGGAAGCGCGCGATTCTCCGTGAGCACGCGCGCCAGTTTCCGCGTGGGCTGGCAAGGCTTTTCCGAGCCTTTGGAATAATCCCGTCCCGCCACCGGGGCAGGTGGGCAAGGGAGGCACCTGCGGGCGGAGGACCCCGGATTGGGCCGGCGGGTCAGGAGAAGCCCAGGGAGGCCGGGACGGGGGAAAGAACCGGAGAGCAACCGAGGCGGGGCAAAGAGGGGAGCCGGGGACCCCTCGGGAAAAGGCCCAAAGGGGGCCGGGTGGCGGGGAGCTCCGAGGCACAGCAGCCACTCGCCATCCCTGGCTGTCCTTCGCGAGTGTGGCCAACTCACCCAAGTCGGTGGGGCTCCGCAGCCCAAGAGCTCCAGCGGGGCGCGACGCCGAGATTGCAGGCTGGAGCCCCTTGCGAAGCAGCAGGAAGCTCGGGGCGCCCGGGAGCGCCTCTCGGCGGGGAAGGCAAGGCTCCGGGTCGGAGGAGGTGGAGACTCCCCAGCCACAAGGAGGGGCCGGGCTGAGCAGCCGGAGAGAAGAGCGCGGAGCCCCTCCGGCCGCCAATGAGCGCCGAGCCACCTGGGCCGCCCGCCCAGCTCTTCCTTTCCCGGTAAGGCGGGGCCGAGCGTTGGCCAGACGGAGCCCGGGCGGAGGGGGGGGGCTGGCGCCGCCCCGAAACTCTCCCTGGGTGCCCCAGCCCTTTCCCGGACAGGCCAGGGCTTAGCGGGACTCCGCGCCTCTCCATGGCGGGACCGGTTTTTGTTTCCGAGGCAATAAGGATGTACAAGTTGTCCCTTCACATTCGCTGGGGTTTGGTTCCAGGACCCCCCGTGGATACCCAAAGCCGCGAATACTCAAGTCCCATGATATGCAATGGCAGAGCAAAATGGTGCCCCTTATATCATATGGCAAAATCAAGGTTTGCTTTTTGGATTGTTAAATAATAATAATTATTATTATTATTATTATTATTATTATTCAAAGAATTATTTATTTATTATTTTTATTATTTATTTATTTATTTATTTATTAAAGAATATTTTCAAGCCGTGAATACTTAAATCCGTGAATATGGAGGGACAACTATAGCTTATCGCCCCCTCTGTGGATACATTCAGAGTGACACACTCCATGAGCAATGGGAGGTTGGCCGGTTTGTTTGTTTATTTGGGCCAGTTTCTGTTCATCTGTATAACTCCAAAAGCTGAAAGCATCAGTGTCAACAAAAGTGGGGGCTGAAAAGAGACTGAACACATTCTCAGCTTAAACCCAGCTGATTCATGAACGCCAAGGCAGAAACAGTGGGCTGTACAGGGGCATTATCTCAGAGAAGCTGTGCTCTAAAAACTGTAGACATTTTTAAAAATTCCTACAGGGTATAAAATAAAGGACAATACAAATCCCACTTCCCTAAAATTATGCCACACAGTTGCAAGGAAAACTTTTTCTTTCCAATAAATATGCACACAGTAAAAGTCTCATATGGCTCTTGTTCTTAGTCCATGCTTTATTTCAGGGATACATTGTCAAAAAATTGTATGTTATTGACATAGTTGCATGCAAACATGCATACTCTCTCTCTCTCTCTCTCTGGCTTTTCTTCGCAAACGAAGATTCAGGAAGGACTCATCCTGCGCTTTCTGCAAGTGCGCTGATGACTAAAAAGGCCAATCTGAGATAAACAAGTCCGGTTGCAGAAAGCACAGCAGAAGGTCTCCTTGGGTGATGTTTCCGGGTTGTGATTCTTTCTGCATTGTCATTTCTCTTCAAGACTTGTTTGGCGTGAGTTCTCAAATAAGGCTGCAGTATTGTGGATAGGGCATTTCCATGCCTCCTGATGTGAGGCCAGGGCAGACCACTGTTGGTGATCAGTTTGGCCGAGCCTGAGATGTTGTTTCAGGGAATCCTTGTATCACTTTTTTGGAGCACCCCTCTTATGGTGACCCGTGGCAAGTTCACCGTAGAGTACTATTTTGGGGAGGCGATGGTCCTTCATCCTAGAAATGTGCCCTGCCCAGCGCAGCTGTGTTCTCAATATCATGGCCTCAATGCTGGTGATCCCTGCTTGCTCAAGGACAGCAACATTCGTTACATAGTCAGTCCAGTGTATATTTAGGATTGTGCATAGACAGCGCTGATGAAAGCGCTCGAGGAGTCGTAGGTGGTGGCGATAGGTGACCCATGTTTCAGATCCATAAAGAAGAATAGACAGTACAATGGCTCTATACACACTGATTTTTGTGCTTCGCCTCAGTACACTTAATGCATAAATACATATACCTGTGTGTATATATTTTACACTATAACACACACACATATACATGTGGGTACAGTATGTTAGCTATAACACACACACACACTGCTTATGTGTGTGCATGTTTTGGGAAAGAGGTGTGCATGTCTGCATGTACATATATAAAATACAGACCCTTGTTTTAATTTTTCTTCTCCTACAAGGATGGGAACTGTGTGTCCCTCCAGATATTGTTGGACTGTGACTTCCAATGTTCCTCACTGTCAATTGCTGCCTAGGGCTGCTGGAAGTTGCACAGAACATGTAGAGCGCCATAAAATTTCCACACCATTCCAGTGACACACCCTGTTGGCTTTGTTCTGTGGCCCACATATAGGTCCACAAAAATCCTCTTCAGATTTTTTCTTCCATCCTGTTTCCCCAGTTCTTCATACATACAAGATACTGAGGATGGCCTCTTGTTTGCTTTTTCCCAATTTTTCATGTTTCAGACCAATCACAAAATAACCGCAACAACAACAAAGATTAAAAACTCAAGTTTTTAATGTGTTATGATAAGTGGCCTATGGGTTTTCACAATTTGGGAAGCAGGAATGACATTGAATCTTTACATTAATTCTAATTAATAATAGTAATATGGATCCACATATTAAATCAAAATAATCTTCTCTTTCATGTAGATATGTCTCACTGACCTGATATCCCAACAACATCTATGGTTTTAGTTTTGTTGCAGCACACAGAATGCTCCCATATATTCTGTAAAGCATCAAAACAAATACCTCCTTTAAGAGAGAGAGAGAGGAAAAAGTAAATCTCAGAAATCAATGGGACTTTCCCCTAAGTAAACATAGATAGGATTGGGTTGAAAAGTCTCATTGTCTCAGCACGCTTTCCCCAGCTTATGTCCCATGGACGTGCTGTATATGTGAAAAATGCTCTGGAAAAACACAATCCTTGCCTAAAATGCTCATCCAGCAATTTCTATGACTTCAGTTGAAAGTGCTGAATTGAGCACTTCAGTAGAAGACTAGAATGTTTCTCATGTAATCATGTTCTTTTATTATAGCTGCCAATTGCCACTTTTTTATTCAGGTCCATTTGTATTTGGCATGAAACTCAGAGATAACAAATTCAAGATCTACAAATGCTTATCAAAGAAAGGACTATGACAACTGTGGAACTCACAGATCAAATATTTGTGACTGAATGTTTATTTCCTTCCCAAAACAGACTTCTGTGAAAGTCTATTCCTGTCAATACATACAGTAGGATCCCCGTATCTGCTGGGGATTGGGGGGGGGGGCATGGATACCAAAAACCATGGATAATAGCAAACACCATTGAAAATAATGGGACTTCCGGTTTAAAATTAAATAGAGTTGCCTTGGAGGACCTAGAAAATGGCTAGAGGGGACATATTTTCTTGGAAGACTCTATGGTAAATGTGCTGTTTTGTCTCTCTCTCTCTCTCTCTTTCTGGCTTTTCTTCGCAAATGAAGATTCAGGAAGGACTCATCCCGCGCTTTCTGCAAGCGCACTGATGACTAAAAAGGCCAATCCGAGATAAACAAGTCCGGTTGCAGAAAGCACAGCAGAAGGTCTCCTTGGGTGATGTTTCCGGGTTGTGATTCTTTCTGCATTGTTTCTCTTCAAGACTTGTTCGGCGTGAGTTCTCAAATAAGGCTGCAGCACTGTGGATAGTGTGTCTGTGAGGCCAGGGCAGACCACTGTTGGTGATCAGTTTGGCCGAGCCTGAGATGTTGTTTCAGGGAGTCTTTGTATCGCTTTTTTGGAACACCCCTCTTACGCTAACCCGTGGCAAGTTTACCGTAGAGTACTATTTTGGGGAGGCGATGGTCCTCCATCCTAGAAACGTGCCCTGCCCAGCGCAGCTGTGTTCTCAATATCATGGCCTCAATGCTGGTGATCCCTGCTTGCTCAAGGACAGCAACATTCGTTACATAGTCAGTCCAGTGTATATTTAGGATTGTGCATAGACAGCGCTGATGAAAGCGCTCGAGGAGTCGTAGGTGGTGGCGATAGGTGACCCATGTTTCAGATCCATAAAGAAGAATAGACAGTACAATGGCTCTATACACACTAATTTTTGTGCTTTGCCTCAGGTGTTTATTGCTCCAGACTCTTTTGTGAAGTCTTCCAAATGCGCTATATGCCTTTGCTAATCTGTGATCGATCTCTTTGTCAATCGTGGCATCGGAGGAGATGATGCTTCCCAGGTAGGTGAACTGCTGAACGGACTTGAGCACAGATTTGCCAACGGCAATGTGGGGATGGTGGTGTTCGTCCTGTGGTGCAGGCTGGTAAAGAACTTCTGTTTTCTTCAGGTTGACTTCTAGCCCAAACAGCTCTGCAGTTTGTGTCCTGTGAATAATTGAATCAGTGGATAATGAATCTCCTACTGTAGTTTAGTGTCATCTTAGAAGGGCCTAATTTGATGTTGCCATTACTCACACACTGTATCAGGCCTCAGAGTTAAAATCTGAATTTCATAAACACCAGCCTCAGTTACTACTGGAGGAGCTAAAGCCCTATGGGATCACTCTTGAGGACATATGGGGCTTCCCTGAATTTATCAGTCAATCAAGTGTACCTTAAGGAGCAAAGCAATTTCATCCACCACAATTATGAAATGTATTCTGATGCAGAATAGGACTTCTTCCACCTTCTGATAACATACAATAAGATATATGGACCATGTGTAAGCCTGGACTGAAATAAACATGCTAACGTTATTTTATTTTTCCTCTGCTTGCATTATGAATCAATCTTTATTCATTTACTTATTGTATTTATATTCCAGCTTTCCTCCAATTAGCTTAGAGTGGCATGGATGGCCTTCCCTCACCCCTCTATATAGCCTCACAACTGCTCCAGGGTCATCCAGTGAGTATCATGATTCTGTGGAGACTAGAAACCAGGGAGATTTTCACACTACACTGTTGTAGTGTTATTATTCCACTTTATTTGCTATGGCTGCCTCCTGTGGAATCCTGGGATTTGCAGTTTAGGGAGGGGCATTTAAAACTCTCAGCCAGAGAGTTCTTAGGCTTCACTAAACTACAAACCCCAGAATTCCACAGGAGGAAGCCAGAGCAGTTAAAGTGGAATAGTAACACTATAACAGTGTAGTGTGAAAATCTCCATAGTCTCACAAATCCCAGTCTAATACACTAAGCATCTTCATCACACTGGCCGTCAACACCTCTTAGTCATGCTAGTTAAAATGGAACACCAATGTGTAGAGGCAATATCTCTCTTAGCACTGCGGTTGGAAAATGTCATAATTTTCCTGCCTTGTTTTTGGGTTCCCAAGGGATCTGACTGCTTGCTCTTGTAAAGAAGTCACTGGGTTCAACTGGAATACAGGCATGCAATATTTTTTTAAACTACAATGCCCTGAATCTCTACAGCATCACGGCCACTCTTTAGGCATGGTCACTATGCATGTTGGTTAGGGAATTCTGGGAGTTGTAGTCTACAAGCATAGACTACAACTTGTTTGTTTCTGGGATAAATGGACCTTGATCTGATTCAGTAGAGTCATCTTACATTTCTTTGATAACAGGAGACAGCTCCAATCCAGGGTTCGAATTCCTGTTCCAAGAAGCCTGCTTGCAATATTGCAATATAAGCAACCTGCTATTTATTTTGTCCCTCACTTTCTGACTGCTACAGGATGCACAGAGCTCCAGCATATGCCAAAGACTTATTTAGAATGTGATAAACTGTCCACCAAATAATAAGTACGCTGAGGCTGAAATCCTAAATGTTTAACGACATTCAACAATCAACAAACAAATTACGGAACTATCATTACAGCACTTCTGAATGAGCATGCTTAAATCTGTGATGCATAGAGCTGATGATAACTCTTCTATCCTTCTCCTGCAGCAGTACATATCAATGTCTCTTTGTGTATGCAATACAAGAAAGCACAAGGCAACTGTTTCCCCATTCTAGTGCCTGCATCATAAATTGTAGTTTGAATGCAACAGCCACTAACAAGAATTAAACCATTACTCTTTTAATTAAGATCCTGAGCATACTTTCTCCCAGATTTAGAAACTGCAATGCAGAAATTCCCATAGGCAATTGAAACCTCCAGCATTGCTACAAGTGTTGAAACTAGGTATTATATCAGAGAACGTATGGGTGGTACATTATAACGTACACAGGCCATATTTACAAGCCTTGGAAGTCCTGCGGATCTCGCAGCATGGATTTTTGTAGTTGGCAGAGTATTATTGAGGACATTAAGGTAAAAGCAGAAAGAATGAGAACGTGGTTGAGGACAGCTATATGCACTGAAAAGAGCTGAGAGTGAAATTACAGGAAGTAGAAATGAGGCTGTATCCGCACAACAAAATTATACCATCCACACAACAAAATTATAGCACTTTAACTGTCATGGCTCCATTTTATGGAATCCTGGGATATGGTAAGGGACTTAGAATTGGCTTCCAAAGAGTGCTCATGTTTGCTATGACATAAGAGCACACTAGAGAATGCTAAATCTCTCATCAAGCTATACATGCCAGGATCCCAAAGATGGAGCCATGGCATTTAAAGTGGCATCAGACTGCTATAATTGTACAATATGGATACATCTTGTGTGTCCAGGCTGAACCCAAGCAGTTTGGTAATGGTGGAGGGGATGGGCTCAGGTCCATGCTACCATTCCCAAAGGTGATTTCAAGTAGGAAGGTAGCACCAGATCTTCTAAGTAGTCAGCTATAACAAATTGCCCTTGTTTTTGGCTACAAGTATGTAACAAAGTTATATGTCAAAAGCAACATAATTAATAGTAAAAAAAAAAAAAGGGTTATTGTTAGTGATGCGACAAGTAACATTTCCCAACTAGTTTTTAATTTTATTTTTAAAGGATTTAAAGACATTTTGGAGGAATTTTAACTGGGATGTTTCTGGTTTCATGCCAATTCTCTTATCAACCTAAGCAATTAAAAGTAACAGAAGGGCAACAAAGGAAGTGGGGGGAAGCAACCAGTTAAACTGTCAACATTGCAATAAGTAGTTGTAATTAATTGCCTTTTATTAAAGGGCTATCATTTGTATTGGAAACTCATCAATTAAAAAAAAAATTCCCAAGCACTGGTATGTCTTGCTAAAGCTCAGAAAACTGACTTTTTGGACAAAAGCTCCCATAATTCCCCAACATCATGGTCATAGACCACGTTGGTGAGATGATTATTCAAGCTGCAGTCCCAAAAGGTAACTTTTTAAAATTCTGCATCACAGAGCCAACAAGTAACTTTGATGTGCTTATGCCTACTTACCTGGGCTGACTGTGCAACTTGAAAAGGACTCAAGTGCAACTGAGCAAAGTAGGTCCCCCTGTAAGGCCTAATATCTCAGGATAAATATTCCATCTGCCCAAAAAAGCAGTCAGGCCCTGAAAAACATGGCCCCAGAAAGTATTATGTTCTGGATCAGAGACCCCAGAAACAGATAGTGAGAAGGTTGTTGCCATTGCCTCTTTCCCAAGATATGTGACATACAGGTGGGTCCGCTTTAGTGTATTCCCCAGCCCAGTATTGTGTCTCTGCTCCAGCACAGAGCCTGTTCTATTTAGTGCCTACGTTCCAAGAAGCAGGCCTTGGTCTGCCACCTGACTGGCACAATAATGCAGCTATTCTGCATAGGAAGACAGGCTGCATTGTATAGCCACAGCCGCCTAAGAGTTGTTCATGCAGCCCATCAGCCTGAAAAGAAGTATTGTTCAGGATGACCCGCCCTTCAACCTCTCCCCAACACCAGGGAGGCAGAGCTCTTCCCAGCAGCCAGAACAACACCATTCAGAGTCTTCCCCATCCCCATCCCACAGGAGTTGCTGA
Source organism: Gambelia wislizenii (assembly GCA_030847615.1). Taxonomy (NCBI): domain Eukaryota; kingdom Metazoa; phylum Chordata; class Lepidosauria; order Squamata; family Crotaphytidae; genus Gambelia; species Gambelia wislizenii. The sequence continues at coordinate 336,606,433 of JAUMIR010000001.1, read as the reverse complement.
TGGGCTTAATTTTTCCTAATGCCACATGGTCCTAGAAGAATCATGAGTTGGGTAGGCAGTCAAGAGCCACAGAGCAGAGAGTTCTACCTTCAGCTTTGACATATAGGTGGCAGAAGACAGGTGAATGAAGGCATACTTCTGCATGGTGGCAGCTGGTTCTGTGCCCACATGTGGCCCACCCGATATTGGTGTACAGCAAATTCCTTCAACTCTTGACAAAGTGGCCAATTGGGGATGGATGGCCACATATTGCTGCAGTCCAACATCTAGTGGCCACAAATTGCTCCTCCCCATTCTGAATAAAATTACAACCTGAATTGCAGCTCACTCTCCAATGCTAACTGATCTTCTTCTGTCATACTTCCCCCTAGATCAGCAGTACAGGTCAAACCCCATTTCCATGGGGGATAAGTTTCAAGACACCCCTGTGGATACCTAAAATTGTGGATAATAGGGAACCCTATTATTTTCAATGAGACGAACAGTGGAAATTGAGCATTTGAGGACCCAGAAATGCCTAGAGAGAACATTTTTTTCAGATGTGGATAAGTGAAACCATGGATACTGGATCCATGGATATGGGCGTCAACCTATACTAACATTCAGTTTTCCCAACAGCATCCCTGAGAACATATTCATATTTACATGTTAATATAATATACAGTACAGTGCTCACACCCAAGAGGTATTAGCTGTTTTGTTCCACTGAACTCTCTATTAACCTCCCAAACATAAGACAGCTATGAGATTCTACTTACATCCCACTCACAACTGGAATTCTCTCATGTGAAATTGGTGCCAGATAAAGACTAAGGATTAAGATGGACAAATGCAATACTAAAAAGGATGCTGTGTTAAAATCATATAGGAACATTATTTTTCAAGCTCTAAAAAATGACAGAAAGGATTCAGGGCGTCGTTTAGGAAACAATGCTTTCTTGCTGCATAGCAAGGGCTTCCCAGGTCATCATGATGCAGTGAAATAGCACAGATGAGGTGTCAGTTGACGTAAAGATTCAAAGGATCAAACAGCAAGGATTTGAGCATATCAGGAGGCCCATTGATTAAGTAGATAAAAGGCTGACCCTGAACTGAACACATTATCTTGAAGCAAGTCCAATTGATTCCAAAGGTATTTATGCCCACAAAGTGTAGATAGAACGGGGATGTTAAGTGTCCAAGTTTTCAAGAGATGTAATTTGAGTGTGTAATCTAGGGTATACAGCCACCCGTTTAATCTAGCCTGCCATAACAAGGGAGGTGTTATGAAAGATACAAGCAGAATTATAGGTTTAATAGAAATCAGCTAGTATAATGGCAGGGCCAGCCTCCCATAGGGCAGACTGAGGCAGGACATTTTGATTGTCATTATATGGCAGCAATTATCAGTTATTTACCTCATTATTAGGCTTTTTTTTTACACCTAAGAATGTGGCATTTTCTATCTCATGGTTAGTTCCCATTTGCTGCTCCTCCTTAGGCAGCAAAATACCTTGCGTCAGTCCTGTCCAGTGGATTTTTAATTTTTTATTTTATTTAATTTGTTTATGTTTTGGAATAGAAGACTATCTTAATAGATCTGTAGATGTATCACTTTTTTCTATAGCAGCAAGAAACCGGCATTTTGGTAGGGAAAGGCATCTATTATGTCTCAGTATGGGAAAAGAGCAATAGAGAAGGCAGGTAAAGACCAAAGCCAGATTACTGAAAGTTTCAAATTGTGAACCTTAGCTGTGTTCCAGGGAAGAAGCAACAGAGACACTTTACACACATGAGTGCTCACACACACACGTAGAATCATAGAATCATAGAACTGTAGAGTTGGAAGAGACCACGAGGGCCATCCAGTCCAACCCCCTGCCATGCAGGAAATTACAATCAAAGCATCCCTGACAGATGGCCATCCAGCCTCTGTTTAAAGACCTCCAAGGAAGGAGACCCCACCATGCTCCGAGGGAGTGTGTTCCACTGCCAAACAGCTCTTACTGTCAGAAAGTTCCTCCTAATGTTGAGGTGGAATCTCTGTTCCTGGAGGTTGTATCCATTATTCCATGTTCTAGTCTCTGGAGCAGCAGAAAACAAGCTTGCTCCATCCTCAATGTGACACCCCTTCAAATACTTAAACAGGGCTATCATATTGCCCCTTAACCACCCTTTTTTCAGGCTAAACATACCCAGCTCCCTAAGTCTCTCCTCATAAAGCATGGTTTCCAGACCATTCACCATTTTAGTTGCCCTTCTCTGGACACGCTCCAATTTGTCAATATCCTTTTTGAATTGTGGTGCCCAGAACTGGACACAGTATTCTTGGTGAGGTCTGACCAAGGCAGAATAGAGCAGCACTATTACTTCCCTTGATCTAGACACTATACTTCTATTGATGCAGCCCAAAATCACATTGGCCTTTTTAGCTGCCGCATCATACTGTTGACTCGTGTTCAACTTGTGGTCTACTAAGACTCCTAGATCCCTTTCGCACGTAGTCTCATTCAGCCAGGTCTTCCCCATCCTATATCTATGCATTTCATTTTTCTGCCCTAAGTGCAGTACTTTACATTTCTCTGTATTGAATTTCATTTTGTTGGCTTTGGCCCAGCTCTCCAGTCTATCCAGGTCATTTTGAATTTTGATCCTGTCCTCTAGGGTATTAGCTACTCCTCCTAATTTGGTGTCATCTGCAAATTTGATAAGTATGCCCCTATTTCCATCATCCAGGTCATTGATAAAGATGTTGAATAGCACTGGGCCCAGGACAGAATCCTGTGGCACCCCACGGGTCACATCTTTCCAAGAGGAAGAGGAGCCACTGTTGAGAACCCTTTGGGTTTGGCCAGTCAACCAATTACAAATCCACTTAACAGTTAACTTGTCTAGCCTACATTTTACAAACTTATTTGCAAGAATGTCGTGGGGAACCTTGTCAAAGGCCTTACTGAAATCAAGCTATGTAATATTCACAGTGTTCCCTTCATCTACCAAACTGGAATTTTATTAAAAAAAGAGAGAGAGAGATCAGATTAGTCTGGCATGACTTGTTTCTCTGAAACCCATGTTGACTTTTTGTGATTATGGCATTGCCTTCTAAATGTTCACAGACTCTCTGTTTAATGATCTGCTCTAGAATCTTCCCTGGTATTGATGTCAGACTAACTGGACGATAATTGTTGGGATCCTCTTTTTTCCCCTTTTTGAAGATGGGGACAACGTTTGCCCTCCTCCAGTCTGCTGGGACTTCTCCTGTTCTCCAGGAGTTCTCAAAGATTATTGCCAATGACTCTGATATTACATTTGCCAGCTCTTTTAATACTCTTGGGGCTGGTTTACACAGCTGATTTATTGCGGCAACTTGCGCTTTAATTCTTTTCCTCATCTGTGCCAGTCAGGTTTTTTTTCTAATTATGCCGCTTTTTCGTTCAGACTTGAAAAAGTGTGGGGGGTGTTGCCTCCCAAGCAGACAAAGGCTGTATGGGGAAGGGCATAGACCCTCCTTTGAAGCCTTGCAGTTCCGAGCTAAAGACTCACAGACTGCCCAAATAGCAGGGGGGAAGATCAAAGAAGTGGCTCTGTCTCTCTCTCTCTCTCTAAATCTGCCTGTAAATGAACTCACTCCCTGAAGCAGAGGGACAGTAATCTCTCTGCTGAAAGATCTTGCTGCCATGCCGTGGATCCTAAGGTGAACCTATCACAAGTTTTTCCAGCACGATTTGTTTAGTCAGGGTTCACAGACTTGCAAAATAGCAGAGGATTTTTTACTCTCCCTCCCTCAGTCCCCCCTCCCCCTCTCTCTCGCTCGTTCGCTCTCTCTCCCTCCCCCAAGCAGAGCTGACAGATGAGAACTTTATGACTGAAAGGTCTTGGGAATCCTTTTTCTTGGCAGACCTTCTGCAAAATAGCAGAGAGGATTTTTCAAAGTTTCCTGATGCTACTGAACACAGTCCCTCTCTTTTTTTAAAAAAAAAAATATTTTTATTAGTTTCCATATAAAACATACAGTCCACACTCAATTACGTCCAGTATATATCCGAACTTGATCCTCTTCCAAACTCCCCCCTCCCCTTCTCCCCTCCCCCCCTATCTCTTATCACTTCTTCTGTCTTCCTTCCGTCCTCTCACATTCTACATTTACATAATTCATCCTCTGTCTATTCTTCTTTCAGCATTCCTCCTTCCCAATCAATCTTGACCTCCCTTGCCCCCCCCTCCTTTGGGCACTGCGATGCAGATATATCATATATTAATCTCCCTTTTCCCCATCCCGTCAACATTGTTGTACCATTATGTTTTCATTAACCTTGTAGTTCAATTATAGCTATCGTGTTTTCCTTATGTACTCTTATTCTTAATCACACTCCCATCATTATCCTTTCATAACGGATGTTTGTTAGTTTCAGATTTTTAGCTTATCATTTCCATGCTCCTTGTTTCTACAAGTATCATATTCCTTAATTTCGCTATAAACTTTCTTGGTTCTTTATTTAGTTATAAATTTATATCTGTATTCCATGCCATTTTCAGATATTCACAAACTGGTTTCCACTCCTCCTCCCATTTCTGCATCTTTTTCTTATTAATGATATAAGTTAGTTTGTCGTTTTCGAACATCTCTCTCAGTTTTATTATCCATTCAGTTATTGAGGGTAACTTTTTACTCTTCCAGTTCGCTGCCAGTAATAATCTTGCCGCCGTTACTAAGTACAAAAGTGTTCTTCTGTGCTTTTTTATAACATTTGGTTCTAAGGCTGAGGTTATATTTAACAAATACAGCTTGGGATCCATCAGAAAATGTATCTTGAATATCTTTTCTACTTTCTTATGGATTTTGCCCCAATACTTTTGCACCTTGGAGCATCCCCACCACATATGGTAAAGCGTACCAATGTCTTTTTCACAATGCCAACACTTGTTTTCCTTTGTTTTATAGATTTTGCTAATTCTTAAAGGTGATAAATACCACCTATTCACCATTTTAAAGTGGTTTTCTTTTAAGTGTTAAACTTGCCGTAAACTTGTAGGTATCTTTCCACGCTTTCTCCCATTCTTCCATCAAAATTGGCTCTCTAAAATCTTGTGCCCAAGTTGTCATAGCAATTGATATTTTGTCTGTTTCTGTCTTTCTATTCAACAGGAGTTTGTAACATTTTGATATCAGTTTATCTTTTTCTCTCCAAATTGTTTTATCCAATTCCGATTCAAGGATTTCAAATTCCTGATTTATTTTATCTTCGTGGAATTTCCTTTTAATTTGTAGAAATTTAAACCAGTTCATGGTCATGCCTTTATTTTCCAATTCCTCTCTCGTGTACATAATTGTTGTCCCTTCCTTTTTGGTGCTCTCGTAGTTTATCAGATCTCTATATCTCATCCAAACCTCAGTAGTTTCCCATCTCCCAAAAAAGGCCTCTTGCGGGGAGATCCAAGTAGGTAATTTAAAATAAAATTGACTTTTAATTTTCCGCCAGATTCTTATAAGGGATTTCCTAATTATATGATTCTCAAATTCTTTATTTATATTTTGTTTATCATATCCCAAATAGGCGTGCCATCCAAATCTCATGTTGACTCCTTCTATCGTCAGAATCCTCGTGTTTTCCAATTTAATCCAATCTATTAGCCAGTTAAGCCCGCATGCGGCGTAATAGGTTTCCAAGTCCGGTAGAGATGCACCACCTTCTTTATGACTAAGTAATAATGTTGACCTCTTAATTCTTGCTTTTCTGCCGCCCCAAATAAAGTTGCTTATATCATATGTCCATTTCTGAATTGTTTTCTCACTAAGTAATATTGGAAGGTTTTGAAATATAAAGATGCACTTCGGGAGGACATTCATTTTTATGGCATTTATCCTGCCAAATAGGGATAGCTCCAAGTTGCTCCATCTTTTCAAGTCTTTTTTAATCCCCTCCCATAGTCTTTTATAATTATCTTCATAAAGATTAATGTTCTTTTTGTTTATCCAAACACCAAGATATTTGACTTTATTTTCAATTTTACACTCTGAAATTTCTTTTAATTGAGCTTCCTCTTTTTTCGTTAAGTTTTCAGTTATTATTGCCGTCTTTTCTTTATTTATTTTTAAGCCTACCAGCTTCCCATAGTTTTGAATTAAACCAAATAGTTTTTCCACATTCTCTACTGGATTCTCCAAGATCACTGCAATGTCATCTGCAAAGGCCCTTATCTTATACTCTTGATTTTTAATTTTTAAACCCGGTAATTGAGTGTCATTCCTTATTTGGCTGTTTAAGCTCTCCAGTGTCAGTAAAAAAAGAGAAGGGGACAGTGGACATCCTTGTCGTGTGCCTTGACAAATTTCAAATATCTCTGTATTTTCGTTGTTTATTGTTAGATATGCCTTCTGTGTGCCATATATTGCCTGTATCCTTTTTATGAAAGTTTCTCCAAAGTTTAAGCTCTTCAAGGTGGAATTAATGAATGACCATTTAACTTTATCGAAAGCCTTCTCTGCGTCCAAAAATATAAATGCCGCTTTCTTGTCAACAGATTTGTCATAATATTCATTTGCATTTATTATCACTCTAATATTATTTGATAGGTATCTTCCTTTGATGAAGCCACATTGGTCATCGTGGATTAAGTCCTTGATTATGGAATTTAATCTGTTTGTTATAATAGTTGTATATATTTTGTAATCTACGTTGAGTAGCGATATCGGTCGATAATTTGCCAAATTTGTTTTATCTTTGTTCTCTTTTGGGATGAGTATGATATTTGCCACCGTCCATGATTCTGGTATCCCTTCTAGTGGTATCTTGTTTAATAGTTGCAGCAAGGGCGTAATCAGGTCGTCTTGAAATATTTTGTAAAACTCTGGTATAAATCCATCTGGCCCTGGCGACTTTCCGGGTTTTAGCTGTCTTATTGCGTCTTGAATCTCCTCACCCTCTATGGGTCTTTCCAACATCTCTTTCATCTCCTTTGAGATCATCTTTTTCCAGTTCTCTTTAATGTAGTTAATTTGATCATTTTCCTGCTCGTCTGTGTTTACGTCCTCCGATTTTTTATACAACGTTTTGTAGTAGTTTACAAATGCTGTCATAATCTCTTTCTGAGTTGAATACCTTGTCTCTCCCACTTTTATTTCAGTCCCTCTCTTTTAAGCCCGCCCCTTACATCATAGCAACCAATCACAGTAAAGATCTGTGGCAGCCCTTAACGGAATGGTAGTTTACACTGCCAATAAAGCGCTACATTGCAAATATACCGGCAAAAGTTGCGACATCCCCTGGCACGCTATATTTGGGTGTTTTACCTTCCCCCCTTCTGAATGAGGCGATGCTGTGCTGCGATCCGTGGGAACTATGAGCTATCTTAGCGGTATATTTAGAGGAATATTTGCCCGTTTAAACTACCCCCTGGATGTAGTTCATCTGGTCCTGAAGATTTAAATTAATTTAGATTAAGAAGGCATTTCTGTACTACCTCTTTGCTTATTCTGTGCTGGATTTCCCCTATTGTGTCCTCTGTCCCATTATCCTCAGGTTGCTCACCCTTTTCCTTTTCTGAAAACACTGAAGCAAAGAAGGTGTTGAGTAATTCTGCCTTTTCTCTGTCCCCTGTTAGCATTTTGCCATCTTCTCCGCGTAGTGGCCCTACCATTTCCTTCTTCCTCCTTTTGCTGCAGACATACCCCCCAAAAACCCGTTTTTATTGTTCTTAACCTCTCTAGCAAGTCTGAGCTCATTCTGCATTTTGGCTTTTCTGACTTTACTCCTACATATGTTCACTATATGTTTGAATTCTTCTATAGTGATTTCCCCCTTTTTCCATTTCCTATACATGTTCCGTTTAAAACTTAGCTCCGTTGAATGTTCTTTAGTCATCCATCCTGGTTTCTTGAGACACCTCCCATTTTTCTTCCTCAATGGTACTGTTTGAAATTGTGCCTTCAGTATCTCCCTTTTGAGAAAGTCCCATCCATCTTGAGGTGTCTTCTCTTTTAGTATTCCTGACCATGGGATCACCCCCAGTATTTCCCTGAGTTTATTGAAATCAGCTCCCCTAAAGTCAAGAATGTGTGTCTGACTATGCCTGGCTTCTCTTTCCATTGTATAATAAACTCCAGGAGAACATGATCATTCTCACCTAAGGATCCCACCACTTGCACACCATTAACCAGGTCATCCCTGTTGGTTAGTATCAGATCTAAAATAGCTGACCCCCTTGTTGCCTCTTCCACCTTTTGGACCATGAAACTGTCTTCCAGGCAAGTAAAGAATTTGTTAGACCTTGAAGTTTTGGTTGAGTTAGATTGCCAGCAAATATCAGGATAGTTGAAGTCACCCATCACTACTACATCTCTCCTTTCTGTGTGTGTGGTCATCTGTTCTAGAAAGGCTTGATCCAATTCCTCCATCTGACTTGGGGGTCTGTAGTAGAGTCCCACAATAACATCCCTGTTGTTTCCCTCCCCTTTAATTTTTATCCAGATGCTCTCCACCACGTAAATGCTGTATATTACCGTTAAAATAATCAATAAAATGAAGAGCTAGTCCTTTTTGGACTATAACCCCCCCCCGAATCTTTCACCCAGAAAGGCCATGCTGGGTGGTAGATTTGGGAGTTTAGCCATCCAGAAAAGTTATTGCAAAGTGTTGTTCTACTACAACAGGGGTAGGAATTGCAAACTGCAGTTCTTGGCATTTCTGTTTTCAGAATGCTAGCTAAAGCTATAGGGAATTTTAGTCCAACAGCATCTAGAACACTGCTTGATTCCCACCCCTGTATGAGAGAGAGAAGACTATAAAAAGGGAGAGCAAGGTATGGGCCTTGAGGGGAAGGGGAAGTGTCTACTTCTTTGAATAAGTCCTGAGAAAGAGAAGAGGCAAAAGCAACATACCAGGTGTTGTTCTTGCTGCTTTCTGGGCTCTTTGCTCAACCTCATGGAAAACAGCAAGCAGAGAGAACTCTCAGAATGTTGCGTAGGACTATACAAAGGAAAATCTTACTTACTTTAAATTTAAAACAAAAAAAATGGGCGTGCTCCCTCATCATGCTTGTGAATGTGGGATAATAAGGCTTGTATTCATCTTGCCAAGCACTTTCAGTACTAATATTCTCATACATTATTTTAATGTAACTTCACATATGGGAAAAACATGGAATTGTGGAGGGAGTTATTTGTCATCAAGTCAACTTCAATTTATGGTGACACTATGAATAAGAGACCTCCAAGATTGCCGGTGATCAACTGCCCTGCTCAGGTCTTGCAAATTCAGGGCTGTATCTTCCTTGGTTGAGTCAGTCCATCTGTAGTGGAGTCTTCCTCTTTTCCTACTGCCTTCCCCTTTACCAAGCATTATTGTCTTTTCAGTTAATCATGTTTCATACTTTCAAAGTAAGACAGACTCAGCTTTGTCATCTTTGCTTCTACTGAGAGTTCAGATTTGATTTGCTCTAAAACCTGTTAATGTGTCTTTTTAGCAGTCCATGGTATTAATAGAATTCTTCTCCAGCAAATTTAAAATTATTTGATTTTCTTCCTGTCAGCTTTCTACATCCTTACTTTGAAGAACTGTGAGAAGCTCATGGGGAACATAAAATATACAGGTGACATGCCAAGGATATTAAAGTGACTGATGCCCTCTAGAGACAGAGTCAAGGAAAATCAGCAGCTGGAATTCCTGCTAATATAAAGTATGCCTGTGTCAGAGTCAAAAAAAGCAAAAACTGGAGAGGGCTTTGGAGGTGGGGGGAGCCAGCATGGCGTACTGGCTTTACGACTCTGGAGACCAGGGTTTAAATGTCTGGTCAGCCATGAAAACCTACTGGGTAACTTTGAGCAAGTCACACACTCTCAGACCTCAGAAAAACTGCAATAGTTCTACCTTAGGGTCACCAGGCACACCACAACAACAGCAACAGCAACAGAGAGATGCAGCCAGGCAACTTGGTGTAGTGATTTGAGTGTTGGGCTACAACCTTGCTCAGCCATGGAAACCCACACTCTCTCAGTCTCCGAGGAAAGCAAAGGCAATCCCACTCTGAACAAATCTTGCTAAGAAAACCTCATGATAGGTTCACCTTAGGGTTGTCGTAAGTCAGAAATAACTTGAAGGCACACAAAAACAAAAACAATGCCTTATCTTCCAGAAGGCATATTCCCAAAATGTTTAACGTGGAAATGGACAATGTTACCTAACCCACAATGCTGAATCCTTTCTGTTGCCCTCCCAGCTTTGAAAACACCACACCCTCCTTCCTCTCCCCCACCCTCGGCAAACACCTTAGTCCCAGCGCCCATCTACACAAGAGGAAAAAATCCCAAATACCTTGTACTATTGGCATCTCGCAGCAGCAATGACCAGACCAAACAGTTTTTCTGGCCTCAGAAGCCACCATAAGCCTCGCATACCTGATGGTGGCCGCGAGTGATTTACTCATGTTAGTTCTTCACTGCTACCAGGGTGTTTTTTAAAAATCATCCCAAGGAGTGCTGATGCAATAGAGTGATTCTCCAAAGCAAAACAGGAAATATTGATCTTTTTTAAATTGCCCCAGTGAGCTATCGCTAAGGAGAAAATCCAACATGTTGGCAGTGGGCGCTTGCCCTCTTAGCAAGCCCCACTCCCACTTTCACGCAGCCAATCAGCTTTATGCTTCCCTTCACATTTTTTTAATTGTTCAATAGTCCAAAAGAGCAAAATTGCGCACCAGCCTCACAGTTTATGAAAAACTACAAGGAAATCTGCAAAGGCTTTTAACCTATTGTTTTTGCTATTTTGGGTCCCCCTCCTTCTGAATAGTGTGGATTGGTGCTGGATCCTGTTTAGACTGGTAGGATTCCCAGCGAATTCCATGAGGGGTATTTTCACCATTTAGAAGGGCCCTCAATTGTCTCATTAAATCAACAACAATGAGAGGGGCAACAGGCAAGAAGCAGGCATGAACATTTGATTTAATTTCCTTTTTTATAAACAAATTCTTTAATACTGCTAGACCAAGGATCTCAAATGTAATCTCTCTATATATCATATTCTAATTGTCTGACGTAAGACAACACTGAACATTTTAAAACTGAACTTTTGATCTGGGAATGGGTACTTGACTAAAGCTCAATAAGGGAGGGAGCAAAGATGATTCTGGTTGTCGGTTTACAATAGTCAATGGAGTTGTGGTAACTTTATATTTGTCCTTATAGGAAAAGAGTGCTAAGCGTTTTTTTTCCTTTCAAAGCATTGAACATAGTGTACTGAAAATGTTACTGTGTGATGAGGAATGAGGACAGAACATATGTCTTTTGGAGCTAATATTGGTGATAATTCCATAACAGAAAGTGTGTCTGCAATTTGGGAGCAGAGTTCATATCTATTTGTGTACTTGCTTACCCTCCAGTACTCAACTTGTACAGATAAATAAATAGCTGTTACACATGAAGAATGTCCAACATCCCTATCCAGGGTGATTCACACCGCACAATTATAACACTATGATTCCAAACTATGGAATCTTGGGCTTTGCAGTTTGATGAGGTGCTAGAGTTTTCTGGCTAAGAATTCTAAACACCCCTCCCTAAACTAAAGTGGAACATAGCCCTGTAACTGAATAGTGTGAAAGGACCCTGGGATAACTGCATTTCTTCCTCACACTCCTTGGGTGGTAGTCTTTGGGCTTTCTTCAAAGACAATCTCACCCACACCTCAAACAACTAACAACAGACCAGTCAACAAGAATTAAAACAGAGAGTCCAGACCATGCTACAACTGCAGATGCTAACTCTCTTCTGGTATCTACTCTGTCAATACCATTATAGCGTCTAATGTTACCCATAATATTAGGGGCTCGTTTGCTTACTAATATTCTAATCTGACATATATTATCTTCTCATCAGCAATGCCTTTCTACATTCAACATAAGGAAAATGGGCCAATCTATGCAAGCTCATAAATGAACACAAAGCTGACATCAGGTCAGTGAAAGGATACTTCAGCATCCCAGGACACTTTAAACCTCTAGTCACTGACCTTAATGTAACTGCTGTGGAGCAAAAAGCCTAAAAGAAAAGTGTTAGTGAAAGAGAGAGCGAGAGAAAGAGATTATGCCATAATTAATTAAGGGACTAATTAATTACCAGATTACTACATGACACCTGTTAATTAGCTTATCTACTGCCAAAATATTTATTTTATCAATAAAAGTTGTGTGGATGTGTTATAAGATAACTACCACTGTCAGCACATTCTGCATTTGATTTCTCTCTGATCTTACTATCTACAATCCTATATAATATATATATGTGTACCATACACACACACACACATACAGTACTTGGATTTCTGGATGACACTCCATGTAGTGTAGGTGATAATTGTGAAAACTTATACTATGTGCAAATAATTTGTGGAGAAGATGTGGCAATGCCCTCAAGTCAAACAGAAAAGGGAGGAGGAAATCCACTCACAGTTGCAGGGATCCTATTTAATTACACAACACTGAACCTGCCAGATATCATGACACCAAAGCACTTTCCAAGGTGTGAGCCACTGTGGCATGAGACACACAAAGAGAAAGAAAGAGAGGTCATATACCATAGTATCACAACATCTCCTTTGAAAGAAAGGATATTGAGAGGACACACACCTCTCCTCCAAATAAAGGTTAAAGACCCACTGAGAAAGAGAAAAAGTACTGTGTGAACCAGGAAAAGTGGGCACCAGGAGAGGCAGAAAGAGATGACAAAACCACTGACAGCAGCAATCAAAGAATGAGGTTGGAACATGAGGTGGACTCTCCATCTTTGGAAGTCTTTAAACAGAAGTTGGATCAACATCTTTCAGGGGTGCTTTAGTTGTGTATTCCTCCATGGCAGCGGGTGGACTAGATGGCCCTTGTAGTCCCTGCCAGTTCTAAGATTCTATGAAAACTAGAAATGTGAGTGAGTTCAAGGCTCATACTCTATCATGGAGAATATGGTCTTGCACATTGGTCCAGCAACAGTTATTTCAAAGGCAAAAGAATAGGCATTGCATATACCCAAGACAACTCTTATTCATCCAGCCACAGGTCATAGTTCCAGACAAGAACAGAGACATAATGGCACATTTGTCCCCTCCCCTCCTCACAAAGGCCAAGTAATGTATACTGTGATCAGATTGAGATTCAGATTGAGATTTGGATTGAGAAAGAATCCTTGAACAAGCCATCGATTCTTTTTCTCTGGCTTGTCAAGGAAAAGAGAAATATAAGTGTCTTGGTCTGCAATGAGAACAACCAAGCAGCACTAGCACATAGCTCATGTCGTGAACAATAAACCAGTTTTCCTAGAACACTGGCTTATCATGGTGTATGAAAAAATCAGCTCTGCATACTACATGCCTTATCATGTGACTTACAGCTTTATCACTGGGCATTTATATACTGGTGTTGGTGTGTGTGTGTAACTGGGTATAGAGTTGTGCTATATTTTCTACTCCGTTGTGGCAATGGAGAGGGAGTAGTGATTTTTAATAAGGTTTCTACTATACCCTATGATCACCTCAGTTGTAGTACTGTATAGGACAGAGTACAGGACCGCAACCTCTACTACGAGTCAACAACAGTTTATTTGTATAAGGCACAATTACCATAATAAAATGTTACAAACAACAACCATAGCCTCTTGTATGATTCACACACACATAATGTAAAAACAAAGATCGGGTGACAGATTGGCCGCCGTGTGAACACAATTTTGTACTACATCAGCTCTGAAGATAGAAACCAATTGATCAATCAGTTTGAATTCAATCTTCTTATATTATATAAAAAAGTGTGCTTCTAAGAGTGCATCTACATTGTAGGAATAATGCAGTTTGACACCACTTGAAGTGCTGTAGCTCCATCCTATGAAATCCTGACATTTGTATTTTTACAAGGTCTTTAGCCTTCTTTGCCAGAGTGCTGGTGACTTACAACACTACAAATCCCAGAATTCTGTAGGGTGGAGCCATGGCAGTTAAAGCGCTGTCACACTGCATTATTTCTATAGTGTAGCTGCACCCTTCTGTCAGACTTAGAATTAGTACTTCTTTATCTGTGCACAGATTCATGCACATTTATCTGAAGGGCTTATAGACTGAAACGCAACTAAGTATCTTCAGTTGGGTGATAACTCTATCTCCCCCTTTTGCAGTCTAAACTACATTTATATATCATTAATAAAATTTATTTTTATAGAATTGATTCCATCTGGATGCTTACCATGAAACTTTGGCTGCTGCCACACTGCAGAAATAATGCAGTTTGACACTGCTTTAATTATCGTGACTCCATCCTATGGAATTGTGGGATTTGTAGTTAGTTGTGGCACCAGAGCTCTCTGATAAAGAAGGCTAAATATCTCACAAAACTACAAATGCCAGAATTCCATAGCATTGAGCCATGGCAGTTAAAGTGGTGTCAAACTGCATTATTTCTGCAGTGCAGATGCAACCCTAGCTGCAGTTGGAGAAATCTCCTTGAATGTTTATAATATATTTTAAAAATGTTATAATTGTCCAAAAGCCCAAAGTATTCTGTTGCATTATTATAATCATTATATTATTATTATTACGTGGGCAGGGCAGGGCACATTTCTAGGATGGGGGATCATCGCCTCCCAAAAATAGTACTCTACGGTGAACTCGCCATGGGTCAGCGTAAAAGGGGCGCTCCAAAAAAGTGATACAAGGACTCCCTGAAACAACATCTCCCTGAAACAAAATCTCAGGCTTGGCCAAATTGATCACCAATAATGGTCCGCCCTGGCCTCACATCGGGAGGCATGGAGACGCACTATTCACAATGCTGCAGCCTTATTTGAGAACTCAGCTGAACAAGTCTTGAAGAGAAACAACGCAGAAAGAATCACAACCCGGAAACATCACCCAAGGAGACCCTCTGCTGTGCTTTCTGCAACCGGACTTGTTTATCTCGGATTGGCCTTTTTAGTCATCAGTGTGCTTGCAGAAAGTGCAGGATGAGTCTTTCCTGAATCTTCGTTTGCGAAGAAAAGCCAGAGAGAGATTATTATTATTATATACTAGCTGACCCAGCAAAACATATGCCATTATAGTAGACTTGAAAGGTTTATACAGTTCAGCTACACACTTATTTTTGCTAAAGAACACACACACTTTGCAGTAGTATACCACCTACAGTTGACTCTATTTCCCATTGGGAACTAATTTTATGATTTATCATCTTTCTAAATTTCTAACCTATTGCATTATTTTACATGTGGGTGGTGAGCAGCAGAGGGAGTGAGAGGTGCTTGTGAGGCTGGGGGTGTAGATGCAGACTGAGTGGCAGGGGTGGATTGTGAGGTGGAGAGGGAATTCGCATGTGGGTGGTGATTGGCTGAGGGAGTGAGAGCAGGGAGGAGATTGGTTGAGTATGTTTCCTAAGCGGCCAATCAGCACACTGGGAAAGGAAACATAACCAAGATGTTTATCTGTGTCTATATCTATAGATAGGTATAGATGTTATGTTACATTATTCTTATATTACTGTATAATTGAATTATAATTCTGCATCGTGTCAGCAGCTTTCCACTATTTTTTTTTTACATCAAACACTCCGTAGCCAACGTCAGATTCGAAATGAGCGACGGCCCGCCCCTCCGTTGCCAGGGGAACGCCTTCCTTTCCGTAGGCGGCGTACTACCAGCCCTATTCCCGTTCCTCTTCAGCCGCAGGGTGTAAGAACCAACTCCTCCTCCTCCTCCCCCCACCAGCTCGACCCATGATGCACCGCGCGAAGGTGTCCTTGCGTTGAGCCGCGCCCCCTTCCCTCTCCTCTCCTGTCCCGTGAGGCACCGCGGCGCCGCGCGCGGGAAGGGAAGATGGCGGCGGCGGCGGCGGAGGGTCTGGCAGAGCGCGGCTACTTGGAGCTGAGCGGGACCGAGCGGGGCAGGCGGCGCAGGGCTCGGGAGCTCGCCTTCAGCCTCCCAGGTGACTTCTCCGGCCAGTGAGGGCAGTGCGGGTGGCTGGCGAGGCCTGTTGTCGCTCGGCTGTTCTAGTAAAAGCAGCAGCAGCAATAATAATAATAATAATAATAATAATACAGTTCTGCCTTCATATTTGCTGGGGTTTGGTTCCAGGACACCCCCCCCGTGGATACCCAAATCCGTGAATACTCAAGTCCCATGATATGTAATGGCATAGCAAAATGGTGTCCCTCATATCAGATGGCAAAATCAAGGTTTGCTTTTGGGATTATTATTTTTTAAAGAATATTTTCAAGCCGTGAATATTTAAATCCATGGATACCAAATCCGTGGATATGGAGGGACAATTTGTAATAATGTATTTGGTGACTGACTTGCCTCCCTTTTCCACCCATTGCAGGTGGTGGCTCATCCCCGACAACCGTGCGGTACGCCGACAGCGCCGGAGGATATTGGTACCAGGAGAACGCGCAACTGGGGTCGGCGACCAGAAACCGCTTCATTCATTGGTGAGTGGACCAAGGATGGAAGTGGCCTTCGCCCAGCCCAGCACTATGTCTGTCCCTGTCATAGATGCCAAACCGCCCCCATCTGCTGAGAAGGGGGTTCTAGGTCATTATTAGAATAATAATTATTATTTTTATTTATAGCTCGCTTTTTCACCAAGGCCGGGACCCAAAGTGGCTCACAGTTTTAAAAGCACACAATTAAAGCCTACAAAAAGTGTACACTAAAATAGAATTAAACCAACAACATCATTAAAACCACAACAAAATGTTTAAAAGAATAAAATATATTTAAAATGTTTTTAAAGGTTTTTAAAACAGCCCAACAAAACCAGACAGCACTCTCCCACCCCGGAAGTCTTCGGAGGGGTGGTCGTCTTAGGCTGTGGGAGCAGAATAGAGAAGAGTCATAGAATCATAGAATTGTAGAGTTAGAAGAGACCACGAGGGCCATCCGAGTCGTAGAACACTTTTAATGGTCACAGATTTATTATAGCTTGTGATTTTGTGGATTGCGGTCTGCTTCCTCGAAGAAACGGAATGTAATCCTTAAGTATATCTTTAATTGTCTGTGTGTGTATGTGTAGACATGCATAGAGTACATGATGTACTGGAATATTGATTGTGGTCAGAGTAAAATTAAATACAGGAAGTACAGTGACAATTTCATTATTAATGCCATGGACTATGAACAACACTGTTGATGATAACATAAACATCCTGGTAGTATGTAAGACAGTAGTCAGCTTCATTTGTGCCTTTTCTGCGGCCCTTCTGATGTCTGTTTCTATTAGCCTCTATGTTTCTTTCAAAGATTTCCAAGTCACACTTAACTTTTCACAAAAAAGATTGCAGAAACATTGTCTAGATCTTTGTACAAAGGTGCTATCTAAATAAATCTGATGTGGTTTGGCTAGATGTTCCCTTTTTGGCTTTGGTCTGTTTCTCACTAAGTGAAAACAAATGTAGGGGAGGAAACATGGCTGAGAGAAGCATTTAGATCAGTGATGGGTAATTTGAACACCCAGTGACAATAATTATGTGGTACTGGAATAGACATTGATGGTAATTCTGCTAAAGGTTTTAGTTTGAACTTTAAAGGGGTTGTCCAAGGTGCTGAACACTACCCCCTCCCAATGAGTTCAGCAACTTGGATAGCTCCTGTAAAGTTTGGATAAAAGCCAGAGTGGAGTTACTGTTTCACTAACATGAAAGATACTAGCCGCCACTAGCCTAAATTCTGTTGTTAGTCCAGACTAGAATTGAATCAGTAGGAGTTACCTACATGTTGATTTACCATTCAACAACCATTCAAGAATTTACTCTTCTTGGGGGACTAACCAGCGGGATGGCAGCTGCTGAGTTATAGAGCAGTGCATGTGTAAAATAGTATTTCAGGCAGACTTAAAAAGTCAATTGCAGATGTCTTATAAGATGTGAGGGCTCAGTTGGAAACTACTTGAGGTAAGGGCAAGGTGGTATATAAGAAGAAAATGGAGTTAGCAGATGGAGTGATGTGGAGGAGCAAGGCCTCACAAACTTGTCTAAATCTCAGAAATGTGAACTAGAACAACGTGACATAGTGCGGGACTCATGACAGGAAAGCTGCTTATCCATCTGTAGAGCTCATTGTTATGGAGGGGGAATAACTTCCCAAATTTTATGTCCATGTAATGCCCCTGCCAATTCCTCTTAGACCCACAGTGTTTATGCTGCATTTAGTTCATTTCCAGTTTGCATCGTAATTCAAATGGGCCCTATTCTGTTTTGTTCACATTGGTGTTAGCCCCCTCTATCTGCAAGTTGAGTCTTAAAAAAATACATTCTTGGGCCCAGTGCCTGTGGCCATTTAGCTTTTACAGTTGCCCCTCCACATTCGCGGCTTTAACATTCGCGGTTTTGATTATTCGCAGTTTTGATTATTCGCGGGTTTTGGGAGCCCCCCGCTCCCAAAAGTGGCAACAGGGCTTTAGAAGCCCCATCGCCGCTTTTGGGAGGACGGGTGGGGGTGGAGAGGAGCAGCGACAGGGCCTCAGAAGCCCCCATCGCTGCTTCTGGGAGGGCAGGGGTGTGGAGAGGAGCAGTGATGGGGGCCTCAGAAGCCCCCATCACTGCTTCTGGGAGGGCGGGGAGGTTCCGGGAGGGCATGGCGTGACCTATTTTTTATTCATGGTTTTTTCACATTTGCAGGGGTCTTGCAGCCCTAACCCCCGTGAATGTGGAGGGACAACCTATTTTGCTTGTGATAGCAACCTTGTGGATGTGATAATGGATTCTGGGGGGAAACTGACAAAGTGAAATATTGCCATGAGACAGGGCAGGAGAAACTAGCACTTCCCTGAATAACCCTTTGAAGTTTAGCTTCTGAAATTATTGCACAGGACTTAGCTAACTTTCTTAGAAAGACTTATTTGGAAGTCAAAAGTTGTCTTGTGGTCAGTTACTTGATTTTACTGATCCTAGTGCCACCACAAGCAAAATAGAACCTTATGTGCAGTGCTATGCCCAGGGTCTCCCCCCCACCCGCCCCATAGATTGCAGAATAACCCAAGAGGTATTGCAAGTACCTTCTGTTTTCAGCTACCCTCCTTTCTGGATCAAGGCCATGAGGGTGGTGGAGAGAGACAATCTCACTGATGTGATGGCTGAGGCTGGCCCTCTTCCTGTGTCTAATTCAGTAAGTAAGACGAGTACAGTGTATAGGGAGTCCTTCAAGAGTACAACTCCTCATGGGCTTCCAAATTTTGGAATGTGCAGGTGCCTATTCCTACTCATTTTTCTGCAGCCAAGTCTGCAGTGAAGCGGCACACTGTTTGCGTACAGACCTCAGGCCTAGATGTGAGTCAAGGCACCACACATGTCTGGTTCCTGAAGCTGTCTGTGCTGCTGCCATGCCTCTGTTAATACCAATGCTGAATTGGGTTGTGATTTCTGAATTTGTGACTGCTGTCAGAATTCACTTGTTTTCCTTTTGCAGGGCTACTTCAGGTGGGATCCTAGAGCTGATGGAGGAGTCCCTTGATATAAACCTTTTGAACAATGCTGTTCAGCTCAAATTTCAGAACTGTAGCCTCTTACCTGGAGGAGTACATATCTTTGAAACCCAGAATCATGTTGTTATCTTGATTTTAACCAATCAGACAGTGCACAGACTGATGCTGCCACATCCTGCTCGGATGTACAGAAGTGTAAGTAATTTATTCCAAGAGCTTTCTTTTTAATTTTTTTTCAAACATTTGCAAGATTTTAATGAAATATAGAAGCAAAATTCTCATTTGGTCTAAGATAGAACATTTAGATGATACCCTAGAATGTGATTTGTAGAACTGGAAACATCTTTAACTCTCTTCTCCTCTTATGTACAGTGTCTTGCGGACGTACTTATTAGAATCATAGAATTCTTACTTGAATTTTTCATGTTTGGTTGTGTTACAACCTGGAACTGAAATAGATTTAACTTTGCAGAACCGGAGCAATTTAGCTAAGAAGGATGTGCAAAAACTGCACAGTCCAGATGCACAAAGCTGATAAGAGGCTTACCAAAGAAACCCCACAGCTGTAATTGTTGCCAGAGTTGCTTCTACCAAATATTGGCAGAAGACTGATGGGTGCTAATACTTATGCAGCCAGAAAGTGCCAGTTAGTTTTAGTTGACTTCACTTTGTGTCACAATAAAAATGACCTTGTAGTATTAAGTATCTTATGTACATCAAGTAGTAACAATGCAAAGTTATTTTCAGTTCCAGGTTGTAATACAATAAAATATGGAAAAGTCACCTGGCACGAATACTGTATTATGCTGTAGTTTCTTCCATATTCAGTGTTGATCACACTGTACTGTGATGTCAGAACTGGCAAACCATAATTAATGCTTGTCCCCAGATTCAGTTTAAACCATGGTGTCTCCTTCTGGTTTGGAAAACAATCATTACCCATAGTGTGCTAATTTTGACGCTATAGTTGGGAGGATTATCCAAAACAGGTGGATATCATGCAGCCCCCCAGATGTTCTTGAACTACAATTCCCAGCACTCCTCAACATTGGCTGTGCAGGCTAGGGTTGTTATGGCTCACGGTCAGTTTTCATGATTCCCTCATCTGATCAAAATTTAAATCTTGTTGGTAAGCTGTGAAATGTTTAGTTAGATAGGCATAGTTTTTGGTAAAATATTGGGTTTCATTTTTGACTTACATCTAAAGAAAATATCATCCTTTGTGGGCTTGTTATGACCACATAAAGGTCCTTTTAGTCAGGTAGTGTTTAAGATTTTCCCAGACAAATGACAGGCAAAAAGGCACAGAGAGACCAAATTTGGTTTTCGGTCACTATGCATGTAACATTTATTTAGACATCAGACATTAAACATTCAATTAAATATCAAGAGCTCTTTTCCATTCACACACACACACTCACACAGACATACTCACATATGACCCCCTTGAATCCAGTGATCTATGAAGGCCGGATGGTTCGTTGCCACGGGTTCAGGGACCATGAAAGCAAAGCTGAAAATGTCCCAGCTCGTATACCTTTTCCATCTCCTTCCTTGAGAACTGCATGCTTTTTGGGCTGGTATGATCTCATGACAGTTCTTTAGACAGTTCCTTCAGCAGATCAAGGTGTGTTCCATGTTCACTCAGGACTTCCTCAATTATACCGACAGCTGGTATTGTCTCTGTCATGCCTGGCCAGCAGTCCACTTGTACAGAACACTCCCAAACCATGTTATCAGTTTCCATTGTGTTTGGCTATGCTTGGTCAGCCTCTCATCTCAACTTCCAAGTTTTTTCCTTTCCTCAGTTCGGCTTCCAAGTTACGCCTCCAGCAACACATTGCACGGCATCCATTTTCTTGGTTCATTTTAAGGCCTTGTTTTACCAGGAACCCATACATACACACAATCATACATGCAAGCATACTCTCACAGGCTCTGAGACTTACACAACCATTTGAGTTAGTTCACAAATGGCTGCTCGAAGAACCCCAGTTACAGGTAAGCAGCCAGTTCTTCTCAGATATTTCTTGTTCATGTTGAAGGTTTGCTGAGAATAATTTTAATAAGACACAATGGAAACAAATTACTAAAGTTATTAATATGCTTACAAAGGTGCAGCGGTAAGGACAAGGGGTATGCATTAGTGGGAGATTACATGCTTGGCATACAGGAGAAAGATTTGAGGAGCAACAGATGTGACAAACCTCTGAGAGTCCTGAGAGGTACTGTCGGACTAGATAAGACAGGGCTAGATGAACAAATATTATGACTTGGTATAAGAGAGTTCCTTACATTCCCATGACAGCACTTTAAAACACTGCTTTTATGTAACCTCCTTTTTAGATGTATACATCTCAGTCAAAAGACAAAAGTAATTGACAAAAATTAAGAGTTTTTGCTCTTAAAATGTAAGTTTTCTTGTTAATTGGAATTATTTGATCCCCCCCCCTTTACAGGAGCTCATAACAGAAAGTCACATGCAGTCTGTTTTCACGGATATTGGAAAGGTTCATTTTAGAGATCCATTGAACTACTGTGTGATTCCCACAGTGCCTGGACTGTCTACTTATTCCTCGGCTTCAGCTGCTTGGCTTACCAGTGATGGAGGAGCACTCTTTGCTCTGCCGTCTGCATCTGGTGGGATTTTTGTCCTTAATCTGCCACCTTATGATATTCATGGTAAGAATGTAAGATGATCTAGATATTTCTTTCCCCAGTCTGGTTTACTTTTCAGTTTGAAATCTCAAATTATATATTGAAACAATTTATACTTGGGAAAACACTCAGTATTTTCTAATGTACAGTACAACTCCCATATCTGTGGAGGATGTGTTACCGGACTTACCGTGGATAATAGCAAACCCTATTAAAATGAATGACTTCTGGCTCAAGCATACCATGGAGTTGTTTGGGGGATCTAGAAGGTGCCTAGAGAGAACACCTTCCGGGGTCCCATTATCAACTTCTGGTCACCTAAGTGCCCAGTTCAGGATGGTGGATAAACCAGACATGCTGAGTCAATAGTAACACTCCACTTAAGCATTCTTAAGTCCTGGAATTTCAGTATATTTATATGTGAAATGAGCAGGCTCTTTGGGTACTCTTTTTAGGCTGTTTATTATATGTATTCATACATAAATGCACATATACATTTCCCTTAGTGAGGAACATAGATATGGCAATGTCTGGGCTCTTAGCTTCATTATCAGTATGTTGCACGTAAGGCATCGTTCATATCATTATATTACTTGATATGACTATTAGAATGTTGCACTTTCTTAGGGAATTTCATAAGGACTAGCTGGACATGGCATACCATATGCCGTTGAACCCCCCCCCCCCCAAAAAAAAACCCTGGTAGACCTCATGACAACCCTGTAAGGTAGGCTGGTGGATTTTGAAATTCCTCCTCCCCCTTCTGAGCGTTCCACACCTTTCCCAGAATTGCTGAGGGTGGCTTGCTCTGTTGCTGTGCCATCTACACAGCCAGTTGACTGCCTGGGTCCTGTCACAGGCAGCCTTTTGCCACCACCACCACCAGTTTAATGCTCTGGGCCACAGACTGAGTGGCAGGAGTGGATTGTGATGTGGAGAAGAAATTTGCATGTGGGTGGTGATTGGTTAGGCGTGTTTCCTGAGCAGCCAATCAGCACACTGGGAAAGGCAACATACCCAAGAGAATTATATATATAAAGATTGAACCTTGATCTCTCTGTTCAGTTCTTTAACAGGCTTTATGCTAACACCTAGAAAGACCAAGCTAAAATATTAATTTACAAAAGTTAAAGAATTAAAACAGTATTATTAAAAACAGTTAAAATATTGAAACATAATTTCCAATAGATTTTAAAATATAGTAGGCTCTCAGTATCCGCTGAGGTTTGGATCTAGGACCCCCTGTGGATACCAAAATCCATGGATGCTCAAGTCCCATTATATACAGTGGCATAGTAAAATGGGATCCCTTATATAAAATGGCAAAATCAAAATTTGCTTTTTTGGAATTTTTTTGGGGGGAAGGAGTTTTCAAGCCATGAATGGTAGAATCCATGGATACCTAATCCATGGATACAGAGGGCCAACTGTACAGCATGCCACTTTACACGTGTGCTACTGGTCCATAATTAAAATTCAGAGGTCTGTGTGAATAAAAACATCTTCACCTGCCAGTGGAAAGAAACCAGGGAGGGGACCAACCAGACCTCCTGTGGAAGGGAGTTTCATAGCCTGGGAGGAGCCACAGAGAAGGCTCTCTCCCAAATCCTCACCAACCATGCCTGAGAAGGTGGTGCAACTGAGAGAAAGCCCAACCCTGTAGACCTTAAAGCTCACACTGGCTTTTATAAGAAGGTACAGTCTTTCAGAAAGTCTGAAAGCTGTATAGGGCTTTAAAGGTCAAAATGAGCACTTTTAATTCTGCCTGGAAACAGACATTCTCTAAAATCTACTGTTGTCCCAATGCTCAGGAGTTTTCTTATTTATTTATATTCCAGAGCATCTGGCATTCTTTCCAGAGTTAAGTTATAGCTACTTATGAAAGCATATATTCTCACAACTCTAATTGCCTGCATTAAATGTTATGCCATATATTACCCTCTATATGTAATACTTGGTTGAATTCTTTACTTTTAAAGTTAAATAAGTAAGGCACAAAGCTGAAAACTGAATAATCCTGCCTGTAACATTGTGTTCTAAATTATTTGTTTAGAATAACAAAGAAATTTCCCTGTTATTTAAGGGAAACAGGAGTCCTAAACTGTGAGGTGAATATAGCACTGCTTTGTAAAAGTAACTTCCTATGTGACACTGGTGCCTCTTTCATTGGGGGTGGGTGGTTGTCACTTGTGTGTGGCTTTTTTCTTCCTAGTTTTGTGTGAGCTTATGTGCATCACAACTGTCTTTCAATCTTGCAGAGTTTTTCTTTGGGCTGGCCATGGAGTCTCCTCATGAGGTTTTGCGTATCTATTGTTAATACCTCAAATAGGTCATAACTTTGTCTTGAAAGTCTCCTTATAGAACTTCAGAAGATTATTCATCAGGTTTAAAGAGAATAATATTGTGCTTACCAAATATGAATTCAGTACTAATTCTCCTCTTCTTTTTAGGAATGGCTTCATCATCCGTTTTGGAGTTGAAACAGAGCTCAGTTATGCAGCGCTTGCTTACGGGTTGGATGCCAACAGCTATCAGGTTAGTATTTTCATAGTAAACA
Source organism: Gambelia wislizenii (assembly GCA_030847615.1). Lineage (NCBI taxonomy): Eukaryota > Metazoa > Chordata > Lepidosauria > Squamata > Crotaphytidae > Gambelia > Gambelia wislizenii. The sequence goes on along the minus strand of JAUMIR010000001.1, from coordinate 336,581,797 downwards.
CAGCTAGATTATAACAGTTACTTAGAACTGTCAAAATGTAGACAGCAGTAAGTGTCATGGTTACAATTAAATGAGCACTTGGTGAAATCCACCTTCAAAACACCTCCCACATGCCTTGTTTACTTGGCAATAATGGCAACTTTTGCCATTGTTGCTACACATTTGAGTGGTGGTGTCAGTGGCAAAATTGCTGCTTTTCCCAAATAAACAAAGTGTGTGGGTCTGTATGCCTTATGTTTAAGGTAAATTGTGTTTCCTGGATCTTCCTTGAGCTAGTCAACCTTGAAAACAAGGCACATCTGTGCCCCCCCCCCCAGTTTTCTTCAGTTGCAGGAAGAATGGCTGTTTTCACCACAATACTGCCAAAATATTCAGTGAGAAGGCCACAAGCAACAGCCAGGGGACTACATGTGGCCTCTATACTTCATCCCTTCCCCCCCAGTATAAACCCAGTAACTTAGAAAATTCCCCCTATATTCCTAAACTCTGAAGAGGTGCTTCCCAAGCATATCTGATGTGGGGAACCTGCAATTAATTTTATTTAACATACTGGGACAGTACCATATTTGTGCCCATTAGCTGCAGTTGTTTCTTTCCTGGAAGGTCTCTAGGGACTGTCATAGGTGTCTTGGGGACTTGCATCAATCCATGGACCACTACATTGAGTAGCACTAATTTAGACAACTGTTTTATTGCTTAACATTTCTAGCTCATCTCTAGTGTACTGTGTCTTTACAGTACCACTCCCATATCTGCGGGGATTGGTTCCAGGGCCCCCTGCAGATGGTGAATTCCGCGGATAATAGCGAACGTCATCCACCACCATCACCCCGTTGCCGCAGGAGCCCTCCCAGGGGAAGGGAGGCAGGCAAGATCACTCCTGCCCCCTCCCTTCCTCCTTCGCCTGCCATGGCCTCACCACGACTAGAGCACTCCCGGGGAGAGGGAGGGCACAGGCGCAATGCCTTCTCCCTTCCCCCTTTGGCCTTGCCACAGCCTGGCCACGAACAGAAACCAGAGCTCTCCTGGGAAGAGGTGCAATCGCTCCTTCCCCCTTTGCCTGCCATGGCACCATCGTGAATGGAGCTCTCCTGGAGGGAGGGGGCAGGCGCACACGGAGCCATCCCAGGGAAAGGGAGCAAATGGAGCCATCGCTCTTTCCCCCTCTCTTCCTCCCGCCATCACCAACTGCAGATAATTGAATCCGCGGTTGATGAATCAGCGGATATGGGGGTGCTTCTATATTAGAAATATTTTTCCATGCACAGTATAAATAATGACTGAAACCAGTTAAATATCTGAAATAAGGGATATTTCCACTCATGTTTGGGTGGCATTCCAGTTAGTCATTGCAATATTCTTCCAGTCTAAATGATAATCCTAATTATAGGTATCTTTTGAAAGATACAAGGCAAGTCCGTGTGTTTATATCTGCTTTTAAGCTCTTCTGCTTATTAAATGTTTGATTTTTTTCCCCCAGAGGTGACCAAGGTCCTTCAGATCTTCCTGTTAGTATGTCTGTTCACTGTCGTGAACATGATGCTCTTCTTTTTGCTCTCTATCAGGACCATAAACTTAGAATGTGGTCGTACAAAGTGAGTGACTTTTTTTTTCTGGTAAATAACTGTTATTTAATACTGGTGTAATTCCAGCTGCAGGTTCCAAGTAAAGTAGACCCATTGAATCAATTGCTTAATGGTAGGTCAATATTTAAGTAAATCCCATTGATTCAAGTTCAGTGCCAGCAAGATGATTTAGGCCATGATTATTCATATGACTGCTATACTTTCCAAATCTTTGAATATGCAAGCTGTATTGATTACTGATAGTTTGTTTGAGTTTTTTAGATTTAGAATCAGTGTAGATTACATAGGGCAAGGAAAGGGTACCTGCAGCAGGATGTACGCAGTAATTTTCTGCCCTGAGACCATCATGGGTCACATGGACTGTCAAAATGACGAAAAAGGAAACTAACAATAATAATACCAGTAGCCAACAATATTTTTCAGTGCTAAACTGTGCAGGGGACATTGCATCCTGTTTGAAAAGTAAATTGCTGTTTGGGGAAGTTTCCCCCTTTTTTGGACTTAAAAAGGTAGTTCAGGGAGTCAAGGGAAACAAAAACAGCCTGGCCGGGGCACACTTTGCCCATCTCTGTGGCAGAATATAATATATGTTTCTGTGGCACATTCATCCTACCGTAATTTTGGAATAAAACCCAAAGTGAAAAGAGGGGATAGATAGATAATAATGGCAAGGGCAGTGTCAATGTGTGATCTTTTAAATACAGCTTTGCACGAAGCAGCTCTTAAGGTTGGGAATAGAAGCACACAAAGTCTGAGGCTATGTTGTAGCCAGATGCAAAGAAAGGAATGTAGCATCAGAATCCAGTGTCTATTCAGTGAGTTACAGTGGTGATTTTGTAGTAGTATTTACACAACATCCTGTTTTTTTCTTTGTTTTTCTCATCTGACATCTTACCTTGGCAGGATCAAATGTGCTTGATGGTAGCTGATATGCTGGAATTTGTGCCTGTCAATAAAGACCTAAGACTTGCTGGTGGAACTGGGCACAAATTACAGCTGGCGTATTCTGAGACTTTGGGGCTTTATATTGGTGTGTACTTGCATGCACCCAAACAAGGACAGGTACTGTGATACTTTGCATTTGTAGAATATACAGTTGTTGTTACACGTCATAATACAAATAGGTTTTAGAGTGCATGTGGATGGGAGAATTATTTGTAAGGACCCTTAAATTTGCTTTGTCTAAACCAGGCAGTTTAGGACACTATGTAGTTCTTTTATTTAAGATTCTGTCTTAAAAGGGGAACTTGAAAATGCTGGCAATCTTAATTTTCTTACGGTTTTAAAAACTGAGGAGTTGCAGTATGTTGATCCTAAATAAGATAAATTTTGGCAGAGTACATTTAGAATGATTTTCACATTCATAGTTCCAGAGAAGCACAATTTATTACATAATTTTGTAAATCTCATTGTGTAGGTTTTTAAAAAGAAAACTATGGGGGTGAGATCTTATAATTGTTAAAGCATATTGCTTAAATGTCATTTATTCAATTTGATTTTCAAAGACCAGTGTGTTTAGATTGTCCTGAATTATTACCATGTGTTGCAATAAGAGAACCTGAATGTCAGAACAGGGTGGGATTGGTTACGTTTTGATTTACACTGATGAAAGTATCTTTATATTTTTTGTAGTTCTGTGTGTTCCAGCTGGTCAGCACAGAGAGTCACCACTATAGTCTTGATCACATATCATCTCTATTCACTTCTCAGGTGAGAATCAATAACACTAGCGGTTAATGAATCTGAAGGGAGTCTAGACAAAAATGGGTAATCTCTCCAGGCTGGTCCAATGTACACTGATTAGGTTTAATGGAAATCTGCCATCTGTCTACCCTCCTATGTGAGAACAGCAGTGTGACAGGATGTTGAGGGTGGGTGGAAGGAGATTTGTACTCACTTCCTATATTTTCATTCAGTCTTCCTCTCCATGTGGTGGCAGCTGCATGTGCCCTCAGTATATTTGCTAAGTATTAATAGAATTTTGCAAAGGTTTTAATAAATCAACAGAATTTTTATTTAATTTTTTAAACTTATTCACTTGAATTCATTTAGATTTCTATTATATTCTATGTGCTAATTGACTCATTATGGTATTCAGGAGACACTTGTTGACTTTGCCTTAACTACATCTGAGATTTGGGCGTTATGGCATGATGATGAAAATCAGACTACTGTGAAATACATCAATTTTGAGCAGTAAGTTTTATGTCTTATACCCATCCACCTGGACCAAAGATTGTTCCTGAAATCTACTAAACAACTGACTTTTGCCTTGCCCACTCCAGCCACACCTCTGGATGCTGTACCAGTATCCAGTAGAGGCTAAATTTGACATTGAAGGGTGGGATAATGTCAGTGTACACTTATCAGGAAACATGTCTAAAGTTTTATAATGCAGATATTATGTGATGTCATTGGTCAGAAAAGTGTATCAAAGAGGATCAAAGTTTATTATGATTGGTAATAGAGTTTTTTCAATCTGGAAGTAATGTTTTCTGTTTGGAAAGAATCTTTCATGATACTTGTACATAATATTAACTAAATTGGCCTGCTTGTATTTCAGCAATGTTGCAGGTCAGTGGAACCAGGTTTCTATGCAGCCTCTGCCAGCAGAAGAAGTGGACATTAGAGATGACCAAGACCCAAGAGTGAGTAGACCATTAATTAGTTGAAATGGTTAGTCCAACATCTTTCTTAATTGCAGTTTTTGCTGAACAATGCAGATAAATCCCTTCAGACTTGGCACAAATACATTATTATATACAGACTTTCCTAGTGTTCAGTCATTGATTTTGAATGGTGAAACAAGTAAGTATGTAAAAACACATTTCATATATATGCAGGCAAATGAAAATGAGAGACCTTCAAATTTCTGTAGATATGGAGTGTCAAACATATTGCTTGCTATGTCAAGGCTAATCTGGAGGCTCTTGGCTTGGAACCCCAGAGTTAGCTCCTCTCTAAGGGTAACCCTGAGCAGCCTCACGCAAGGGTGCCCCCTCGAGGCCAAAACGCTGCCATCACTTGCTGAGTTGCCCCCCTTTCACACACAGCGCAGCAAGAAGCTGTGCAAGGTCTCTGAATAACCAGTGGGACTACCCGCCACTGTGAACCAGCCAACTCCTCCCTCCTATTCCCAGAGAGAGAGAGAAATGTAGCAATGACCAAAAGATACAGGTGCGTGCAGCATCAGTGTATAGGAAGATTAAGAAAAGCTTATTTTATTCAAGCAAGTTCAAGTCATGCAAATCTTTCATGAGGGCAGGTACGTTCCATTCCCCCAGGCAGACTTTAGATTTACAGAAATAGCAAAAATATGAAATTACATTTAACTACATTCAGCTACATTCAGCCAAAGTTTGAGAAAAGAGCATAAAATTCCCTAACACAATTCTAAGCAGTCCTAAAGATTCTACTCACAATATGCAGTCTTCTGTTGGATTCAGATGGAAATCTGGAACCAGTAGATGTTCCAGGCTGGCTCAACAGCCTCTTCCGTTGTTAAGCTCTGGGCCTGGTGTCTGCATCCCAGACTCTCCTTTTTCTCTCAAACCTCATGGTCTGACTCAAGCCATGTGCTCACACAAAGCAGTTATACCTTATTTGGAATTCCCACTCTGGCATTCTTGATTGGTCAAGCCTGCCTCAGGTAATCTGATGTCATGGATGATGCTGAATCAGGAGATTCTGTGGAGGTAGTGTTTTAGACCCTCACCTCCAGTTAACCCTTCCTTACCTGATGCCACGCTAACAAGACAATACTGTTTGCAAATAATGGGAAATGTAGTCTTTGCAGAATGATGGGAGTACATCACCCTGCAGGCAGGATGATGGGAGCTCCATCATGGCACATGCAAAGACTTTGGATAATTGATGTGTAAGCCTTGTTTCCAGTATAATGTCTTAATGTACTTGATGCTGCTCTTGTTTCTAATACCCCAAAGTGTCTAGGTGCCTTAGTTAATTAACAACACATTGTAAAGAATAATTAGTATATTTTTCTTTTGCTTACATAATTTCATTCTTACTCTGTTTATACTAATTTCTCCCCATAAACCTGTTCTGCTCTATCTTTGCTTGTTCTTGAATTTCCAAAGTGGTTTCAACAGTAAATCAATTTTTACATTTTATTTTACTCATCTTCAAGATTTTAATGGGATGAGTAGAGTTCTAACACATTTCACGTGCTGATGTTGTACATAATGAAAATAGTTCAAAATTCCAAGTTGGAAGACCACTGATGAGTAATGCTATCCCTTGGCTAATAGTAGAGATTAAAATTACAGCTGCAGTGATTGGTTTTTCAATGAATGAAATATATATGTTATGCTTATTTTATTTGGAAATTGTGCTTCCTTTATAGGAGACTTTTACGGAGGCCATCTTCATGCCTGGCCAGTTTACAAATGCAGCTTTGCTTAAAGCTTTACAGGTGAGCATGAATGTTCATTATTTGTTCTGGGGTTTGAAAATTAATGCTAAGAAGCCAACATGGCACAAAATAGTGAACCTGGCACTCTACACAACACGACAGAATACTATACCAATTAGTGGAAGCCTTGAGTTAACAGTGATCTTACTATAGCATTGGCTTGGATAACTATTGTTTTGTGCTCTAGCAAAGTTTTATTAAGTTGCATGTCTCCACCATATTACTGCATTCTCTACATAATAATTGTGTATAGGAATATTTGTGGATGCCATTGCATGGTGAAATAAAATGGATAACTGCTTGGAAATTTAGGAGTTCTCATGACTTAAAGAATTGACTAAGACCAAAATCCAGTTGTTAGTCCAACCTAGAGTAGGCCTCTTGAATCAATGGAATAGTGTTGGCTTACCCTGTTCCCATTGATTCAAGGAATTTAATCTATTAACAACTTGATTTACACCCCAAATAATATTTTCTCAACATTTTGGGTTATGGCTTGGGTATGAGACAAGCTAAATCAAAGCTTAACTTTAGAGGAACAGAATTTATTTGAAGTAAAGGAAACAGATACAGTGAATATTGGAAATCAAAAGAAATAAAAATAAGATGACTCGAAAGTTTCAGGACTGGTAGTGAGAGTGAGAAGGTACCGGAGAATGGCTGCAGCTAGCAGAAGAAAAACAGAATTGGTTGAATGTTAATAAATCATAGGGCTTGGAGAAAATTGAATAGTGGTAAGGAAAAGAATTTTGTTATTGGGATATTAAGGGAAGAGAAGAAGAAAGGTAACACTTGATGAATCAAGTTAAAATCTTATGATAACATTAAGAAGTGTCATTTAATTCTATGCTCCCTTACCCCTTTTCCAAGTTAGTGGTTTGCTGTCAGTTTTCCTGTGAAGAATACATTATATATGGTCATTTTACTTAGATCTTACCTTGGACACATGTATGGAATTGTGACTTGTTTAATTTCCTCCAACCTCTTTGTAGATATTTTCTCAAGGAACTGAGAGAGTAACAGACCTAAGCTGGGATGAGCTGAAAAAACAAATTACTATAGCTGTGGAAAATGAGGTTGGATTTCTATTTAGACTTTCTCTTTTCTCCTCTTGTCACTGTTTTACAAGATGATCTCAGTTGTTCTTGAATATTTTATTCATAAGAAATTCCCCCATACAGTTTACCTTTAATTTATCTCTGGAGAAATTAATGGATACCACTGTTCTGAATCTAGAGGATTGACCACTTCCATTGACATTCTGGTTTTTATAATGCTACCCTAATTCTGTGTCTAATGTTGAAATAGAAAGTAGTTGACCATTATTATGATGAAATCAGACTAGGAGTCAAAACAAAATTTGAAGAAATGTGGAGTTTACTGTCAATGTCTGCTACATATTCATGTCCTTTCACTGCTTTGGATTATAATAATTATATTATAGCCACCTTCTGATGTCATGTCACAGTAGTACATGTATGAATGTGTATAGTATAAACAAGTGCTGTGTCAAAGGAAGTAGAAAGCAAAGTGGTGTTGGCCTCTGGAGCAGCTGGCTGAGATTCAACTCCTAGTAATGAAAATCAATAGATGAGCTTGGACCAGCCATGTCTCTAAATAATCAATCTCACAGAATTATTATTGGAAATAAAATGTGGTGTGATGGGAAGGAAAATATATGATCTTTCAGAAGAAGGGAGGGATAAAAATGTAATAAATAGGTCTGTTTTGTGGGCGCAGAAAGGAAGTATATCTAGACTTGGTCTTAATGAAACTCAGTTCAGGTTATCTCTTATGGTTGGCCAAGAATTTAAGGTCCAACAAATTCCTCACTTGCTTTGCAAACAGTTTCATTGTCCAGAAGGTGGAAGAGGCAACAAGGAGATCAGCTATTTTAGATCTGATCCTAACCAATGGGGATGACCTGGTTAATGGAGTGGAAGTGGCAGGATCCATAAGGGGGAGTGATCATGTTCTCCTGGAGTTTGTTATACAGAGGAAAGGGGAAGCCAAGTATAGTCAGACATGCATTCTAGACTTTAAGAAAACTGATTTCAGAAAACTTAGAGAATTACTGGGGGTGATCCCATTGTCAGGAATACTAAAAGAGAAGGGAGTTCGTGAGGGATGGGAGTTTCTTAAAAGTGAGATATTGAAGGCGCAACTTGGGAAACATGGCACGTGTCTAAAGAAACCAGGATGGATGCTGAAAGAACTCTCAACTGAGCTAAAACTTTAAAAGGACAGGTACAAGAAATGGAAAAAGGGAGAAATCACCAAAGAAGAATTCAAACAAATAGCCAGCTCATGTCGGGGGAAAGTCAGAAAAGCTAAAGCACAGATGGAGCTCAGGCTTGCTAGAGAGATTAAAAAAACAGTAAAAAGGGGTGTTTTTTTTTTGGTTTTTTTTTTTTTTTTTTTGTTATGTCCGTAGCAAAAGGAAGAACAAGGAAATAGTAGGGCCATTGCGTGGAGTAGATGGTGAAAGGGTAACGGAGGACAGAGAAAAGGCAGAACGACTCAACACCTTCTTTGCTTCAGTCTTCTCCCAAAGGGAGAACAGTGCTCAACTTGGGGAAAATGGAGCAGATGATACAGTAGGGGAAATACAATACAGAATTGGTAAAAAGGTAGTTCAGGAATACCTGGCCAGTATAAATGAGTTCAAGTCTCCAGGGCCAGATGAACTTCATCCAAGGGTATTAAAAGAAAGAACTGGCAGGAGTACAGTTGTTCCTCCACATTCACGGATTTGGCATTCACGGTTTTAAGTATTCACGGTTGAAAAATATTTTTTAAAAAAGAATAATCCCAAAAGCAAAACTTGATTTTGCCATCTTATATAAGGGACACCATTTTGCTATGCCATTACATATGGGACTTGAATATTCACGGATTTGGGTATTCACAGGGAGTCCTGGAACCAAACCCCAGCGAATGTGAAGGGACAACTGTAATTTCAGAACCACTTTCAATAATCTTTGAGAATTCCTGGAGAACATGAGAGGTCCCTGCAGACTGGAAGAGGGCAAATGGTGTCCCCATCTTTAAAAGATGGGGTGGAGAAGACCCAAATAATTATCGCCCAGTCAGCCTGACATCAGTACTAGGAAAGATTCTAGAGCAGATCATTAAACAAATAGTCTGTAAGCACTTAGAAAGAAATGCCATGATCACTAAAGGTCAACATGGATTTCTCAAAAACAAGTCATGCCAGACTAATCTTATCTTTTTCCCCCCGATAGAGTTACATACTTGGTAGATGAAGGGAATGTTGCATATGTACTGTATCTTGATTTCAGTAAGGCTTTTGACAAGGTCCCCCATTATATTCTTGCAAAAACGTTAGTAACCTTTGGGCTAGACAATGCAACTGTTAGGTGGATTTGTAATTGGTTGACTGACCGAACCCAAAGGGTAGTTACCAATGGCTCCTCTTCATCCTGCAGAAAAGTGACTAGTGGGGTGCCACAGGGTTCTGTCCTGGGCCCAGTGCTATTCAACATCTTTATCAATGACTTGGATGAGGGAATAGAGAGTATGCTTATCAAATTTGCAGATGACACCAAATTAGGAGGGGTAGCTAATACCCCAGACAAAAAGATCAGAATCCAAAATGACCTGAACAGATTAGAAAGCTGAACCAAAACTAACAAAATGAATTTCGACAGGGAGAAATGTAACATATTACACTTGGGCAGTAAAAATGCAATGCACAGATACAGGATGCGTGACACCATGGCAGTACATGTGAAAGGGATCTAGGAGTCATAGTGGACCACAAGCTGAACATGAGTCAGCAGTGTGACATGGCAGCTAAAAAAGCCAATGCGATTCTAGGCTGCATTAATAGGAGTATAGTGTCTAGATCAAGGGAAGTAATAGTGCCACTGTATTCTGCTCTGGTCAGACCTCACCTGGAATACTGTGTCCAGTTCTGGGCACCACAGTTCAGGAAGGATATTGAGAAGCTGGAACATGTCTAGAGTTGAGTGACCAAAATGGTGGGAGGTCTGGAAGCCATACCCTATGAGGAGCGGCTTAGGGAGCTGGGCATGTTTAGTCTGGAGAAGAGAAGGCTGAGATGTTACATGATAGCCATGTTTAAATATTTGAAGGAGTGTCATACTGACAATGGGACAAGCTTGTTTTTTGCTGCTGCAGAGATTAGGACACAGAGCAATGGGTTCAAACTACAGTTGTCCCTTCACATTCGCTGGGGTTTGGTTCCAGGACCCCCTGTGAATACCCAAATCCGTGAATACTCAAATCCCATTATATGCAATGGCATAGCAAAATGGTGTCCCTTATATAAGATGGCAAAACCAAGGTTTGCTTTTTGGATTATTATTTTTTTAAGAATATTTTCAAGCTGTGAATACTTAAATCCGTGAATGCCAAATCTGTGAATGTGGAGGGACAACTGTACAGGAAAAGAGATTCGACCTAAACGTTAGGAAGAACTTCCTGACAGTAAGAGCTGTTTGGAAGTGGAATACACTGCCTTGGAGCGTGGTGGAGTCTCCTTCTTTGGAGGTTTTTAAACAGAGGCTGGATGGCTATCTGTCGGGGATGATTTGATTGTGTATTCCTGCATGGCAGGGGGTTGGACTGGATGGCCCTTGTGGTCTCTTCTATGATTCTATGGTCTATCGCATTGTAGAAGAACCTTTAGCTCAGTCTTCTAAAATGTATTGTGCATTGTTCAGCACTGTTTGGCTGTAAGCAGTTTGAGGGAATGATTTGTTGGACTAGATCTAGTCTGTAGGTGAGAATTATGTATATAGATGCTAATGGACAAAGCTGGGTTTGTAATCAATCCATGAATAGATATTTTAGCCAAGCATAAGGTAATGTGGTTGATTTACAAATTAGAGTACAGTTTTTATTTGTTTTTGGAAGAAACAAGACTGAAGAAGAAAGTAATGACAGAATTATTCCATCGGTTTCTTGTAGTAAAACATCATGCTTACTTTGATACCTTTTCTTTAAGAGTAATCAGCCACTGCTGAAATGGTATCATTCTTTGATAATCAACAGCTAGCCTTCAATCCCTTCTCTTCTCCAGTTCCAGGGCAATGTTACTGAATATGAATTCTCACATGAAGAATTTAGACAGCTACAAATAGAATTTTGGTCAAAATTCTATGCTTATTGTCTTCAGTACCAAGAAGAACTATCACGCCCTCTTGCACTTCTTTGGAATCAGTGCACTAATATGGTGTGCGTGCTAAAAAAGGTAAGCAACAGGCTAATAAGAGGTAAAGCGTTCATGTTTATTTTACAGAGTGAGGTGTGCCTGCTCTGCACTGGGGGCAGTGTTCCTAAAATATTCTGGGCTAAGGCACCTTGGGCTCACTTGTGAAACATTATAATCTGTGCAATTTGTTAATGAATGTGGGAGATGCCAAGATGCAAATAGACACAGTGTACTTATTTTCCATTGAACTTTTTATTTTAGTAATTTATTGTTGCAATTTCCAAACCTTATATCCTATTTGTTTCCTTGAAAATAAACACAAGGTAGGGTTTCAGCTATATTTCAGTATTTCACCCCTTCTTAAAACAAAAAACTAAGTAAGAACTTTTTCAAAAAAATGCTAAACTCTTGTCAAAGCTATTAAAAGTTGATCAGTTACCTTCTTAAGAAGCCAGGTTCTTACATGCTGACTGGAACTGTCAAACTTTGTGGAGTCTGAGAGTGGAGCCCATTCTTGCTGTAGGCATTTTCTCTTCCCCAGAATGTATTTGTGGGGGAAGGGGTTGGCTTTTCCACATTTAATTTGTGGAAACATCCCTATTGTTTGCAAAGATGTAGTCTGAAGTAATAGCAAGCCATTGTGGTGTTTTGAGACTAAAGGATGGATATATTTCTCCTTACAGGGATATCTGTCTTTTCTTGTGCCCTGTTCCCTAATGGATCACCTTTACCTCTTGCCTGATGAACAACTGATCAGTGAAGTTGAGAGTGTTGGTTTAGATGGTAATGGAAAGCGGTTGCAAACCCATTGTCTTATGTTGTTGTAACTAATTTTCAAGGGTGACAAAGCAAAAAAAAACAAGCATAGTCTTTAAACTTCTTTTAAAAAACACACACACACACACATTTTTTTCCCTGAATAACATCCAAGTTCCAGAAAGTGACTTGAAGTTTGTACTAGTTTTTGGAACTTCAGGTTTCGTTTTTAAATCCCATGCTGAATCACAACTTGCTATTGTAACCTCCTGCTTTCAAAAGCAGTTTATTGTACAATATGTGCAGATAGTAAATCCCTTTGGGCTTTAAAATTTAGCAATAGCAATTACTTGTAAAAAATATGGGACAGAATCTGAATAGATTCTGTCCCATATTTTTTACAAGTAATTGCTATTGCTAAATTTTATTCATTTTATTTATACCAAAGTTTGTTCATGTCTGGAGGTGCATCATCTCCAACTACTTTTGCTCTTTGCTTTGGCTTGCAAAATATATGACCTTAACTTGGCAGATGTGGAGAGACAGGAAGAAAAATCTGCCCTTAACTCTTCCCAATGTAAGCTTTATAGTTTATCCAAGTATAGTCTACAAATCTGTCCATAGAAAGTTTTTGTGCTGTGGTTGCCTTTCTGATCAGACTTTTCTGTCCAGTTTACTATCCTCTTGTAGTGAGTATAAAGTGAAAGGGAGATGTTCTCTATAGTTTCAAGAGTTTTGGAGTTGAGTGAAGTAGGCACCCTCCCTGAAAGCAGCAGTTTTGCACTTTCCACCGTGATTTGAGCAAGTAATAATGTTACTGCTTTGGTGCTTCCCCCCCCCCCAAAAAAACACAGTTAAATAAAAAGTTGGACGGCACCGAGTGCCGAGAAATGCATGAGAATGAACCACTGCTATGTTCTCACTGACCAAAGTATTGTGCTAACCATTGAACAGAACCAGAACTCTGTGTCTTTTTCATTTGGTAATATAGGCCTGGGTGAGGGAGAATAGCATTGGAGTTTCATCTATTTCACAGTCTCCCCCAAAACTAATCAGACCATTTGCTTCTGGAGTTGCTGTCTTACCATTGCCCCTTTCTCAGTCTGTTACCAGATCTGCTAATATGATGGTTATTACTAAGCTCAGCAAACTGAAAGGACAAGGGAACAGAATTGATACAGTTCTTAATACTTGATCTTGCCTGCTAACAACATCACCTTCTTAGTGACTCCTTCCTCAAGTGCTTGTAATGAACAACAAGCATATATTTAGAAACAGTTGTAGCTTCCAGTTGGCAAATGGTCACTTGTAAGACTGGACTAGTAAAATTTAGCTATTTTTAGAATGTGTACCATATGAGATAACCAAAGATGACTTGCTGCCCTATTGCTTCAGTAGATGCTGATGAATATAATGCTGGTATTTTGGACTGTTAGAAAGAATGTAGAACATAGGTTTGGGGTCTACTCTTATTGCAGTTACGGTATCTTTCTGTGCTTCCAGCACAGTTAGTTGTTTTATTGTCACTGATGAAATTGGTTCTGAACACAACCCTTTTGTTGCAGAATCTGAGTTTTCTCATGATCTTGTGAGTCTGATTCAGTGCCTTCGATTAATTGGTGAATCAGTTAATGTGGAGATGGCACTCACAATGGAAATGGCTTGCTTCCGTCTTCAGTCTCCAGAGAGAGCTGCAGAACAGATCCTTAAAGATTTGATTGCTAATGACACGTATGTATGGGCTTTGAGCACTGTATCCCCTTAATAAGAATTAGTTTTCTCCTTACTGTGTTTAGCAGATTGAATATTACAAGGATGTACTGCCTACATAGTACTGGTGGGTGGGAATTCTTGGGTTAATTCTTTTTCTCTCAGATGGTAGAGGCAGCAAAGTTGATGTCACTCCTTCTGAAGATCTACCCTTCTAATTTTATAAGTTCTCTGTTTTTCTCTTTTTTAATTTAAATAACATTATTTGACTTTTCCATACAAATTTTTCCATTACCTTACAAATATAACACATCATACCAACCAGCTCCCTCTTTCTCTCCTTCCCACCTGCAGATCTTATTTAGTGGGCCTAAATATATATTGCTGTCATTCTCTGAATGCTGTAGAGGAGCAATCCATAAGCATGTGGTTTATATCCTTTGCACTAGAGCTTCAGAGAGAAGGGTCATATGATTTTGTCTGTTCACTCCTCTCGCTTCCCTTTGTCAGCTTTTTCTGTAGTTGTCTTGCCAGTTAGTACAGTTTCAGTGTCCCTCCCTTCACTTTTAAAATATTTTTCTTCTCTCAGTTTTTCTGAATTTTTGTGGTTTATTTGGTTTCCATTCACTTTTAGTTGCAGACCTTCCCCACCCCGCTTTTAAATTCATCCTGTTCCTAGCTCCTGATCTTATTGGGGTTGAAATGGTGTCAAAAGGTTCAACTGAGCATTTGAAGAAGAAAGGAGGGAGCTGTTAATTTTAATACTAATACAGTCACTGTGGGAATAGCCCATCTTCAAAGTACCGATTGATGTGTCACGTAGTTTTCATGAATAACGTAAAGAATAAAAGGCTTCCAGTTTTCTTCAAATATTTCTTTAATTTCTCCTCTTGCTGATCTGGCTTGTTATTAACTTTTTTGATAATGCTATGGGCCCCACTATTCAGCCATGCTTGTATAGAGTGATCTCTTTAAATGTTTCCCAAATTTTTGTATTTCTAATTTTGTAACTCCTAACAAAGGTGCTGTGAAGTCTTTGTTTGGCAATTTTTATTTTATCTTTTAACAGGAAAATTAACAGTATAGCATACTGTTTGGCCTAACATGTGTCTTATGCAGTTTAATACTTTCTCCCAGAAACTAACTGGTTTGGGGCAAGTTGGCCATGTATGTTCCCAGTTTCTTATTTTACCACAACATCTCCAGCATAGCTTGGACACATCCTTATTATCTTATGTAGTTTAGTTTGGACAGTAATACCCTTAGTGGATAATTTTCAGTACATGTTCCTTAGTGTGGACAGATATATTGATTTATATGATGGTGTTGTCAAAATTGTATCCCATGGTTTCACTGATACTTTCTGTTCTTATATCTGACTCTCATACAGGTCTCATTCCCTTGGATTTTCCAAATGTCTCTTCTTGTAATGTTTAGTATTTCAGACCAAAACTGCTGTAATTTTCCTGTTAAGGACTTGAAAGAAATGGCTTCAGCTTCTTAAAAAACTAATGGTTGAAACACTGGGTCTCTAGCAAAGGCCTAAACCAGTTTGGGCCAACTTCACACCAAAATAAGCATTTTCATAGCTAAAAGGCTGGCACATAAATTCAGAGTTATGTAGTGTTTTTGATCTACAGTTAAATTTTCACAGGTATTTGGCATGTGTGTCCTGATGGTCAGGTAGCTAGTTTCAAAATGATTTGTATTTTAAAACCCTGTCAGCTATGTTTCATAGCTTGAGTTAGGAAGGAAAAAGTGGTGAGAGGCTGTGGCTGATGGTAGCAGAGGAAGGAGTTTGTCTTTTTGTCCTAGGTCATGATTTGTAACATCCCAAAATATTTCCTGCGCCCTCATCGCATATCATTTGTTCTGTTGCAGAGAGAATCTGATGGAGGATATTCACAGCAAACTACAAGAGATCAAAAACCCAATCAATGTTATTGGGGTGCTTATTCGGGAAATGGACTATGAGACAGATATGGAAACGGAAAGAGGATTCGGTATTGGTGAGAGGACATCAAACCTACCCTTCCTTCCACTATCATTTTGACTAGGTGGAAACTGCTTACATATGTAAGACATACATTTTGCCTTTTTCTTCTTTTTTACAGTTCAGCCTCTAAATGTCCGCATGCATCTTTCACAGCTCTATGGTAGTAGCACAACAGTCAACTTGGTATGTCAGTGTGTGTACAAGATGTCCATGACCCGTTTCTTTATTTGTCGAGACTTGTTGATTTTACAGCAACTCTTGCTGCGACTTGGAGATGCTGTGAGTATACCTAGAACTGATTGTGTAACCTCAAGCACTTCCATTCTTAGTAATCCTAAAACATAGTACATATCATTAGAAGAACACCGTTGTTGTTTTTCTTATAGAAGGAATGGCTGTGGAACAAAAATGAAAAGGTTACAGGTGTGCTGTATAAATATGGTCGTGGCTGCAATGGTATTGATTGACTGACTGATTGAATTTATATCCTGCTTTTCTCCAAAGATGGCATTCAAGGCAGCTTAAAATATTTTTTTAAAAGGTGATATAGAAGTTAAAAAACAATTAAATAACATTATTTTAAAAATATGATTTAAAAACACTTATAATTTTTGGTAAAAGACTGAAAATACAGTACACCAGTTTACACACACACACTACTGCTCCATAATTAAATTTCAAAGGCCTGCCTGAATAAAAATGTCTTCACTTGTTGGCAGAAAGAGAGCAGGAGGGAGTTTCACAGTCTGTGAACAGCCACAGAGAAGACTCTCTCCCAGGTTCTGACCAAATGTACCTGCAAAGGTGGTGGGACTGAGAAAGCCCTCCTCTGTACATCTTAAAGCTCGTACTGGATTATATAAGGAGATACCGTCTGATATCAGATCTGTTAGGCTGATACTGTTTGCTCTTTGGTTTTGCTAGCATTAGCTTTTTGTCAGAAGGGAATAGATGTGGAGTCCCAACATTTTTTTAGTCTTAGTTCCAAGTGTTGCCTGATGTCTTTTGTTATACCTGAAGTGGAGAGGATGATACCACAAGGATTTGCAATCATACACTTGTTGCCTCTGTTCTAATTGGTATGGAATTATTTGACCATTGTTTTCCATTTAATGGTTGATGTGTTTAGGTGGTTTTGGGAGGAGGCCAACTATTCCACACTCAACAGAATCTGCTGCATCGTACATCTCTTTTGCTATTATCTTACTATGTGATCAGATGGGCAAGTCAACGTTTGGCATCAGATGTTCCAGTTGATGAATTGTAAGTTTTAAAAATGTTTAGTTTGTATCTAATGTGAAAGAGTAGGCATAATCCATCTCCCATCATCTAGTGAAAGATGGCCATCCTGTCAGAACGGTTTCAGGGCCTTGTTTCTATTACTGCTGCTTTACATAAAACAATTCCTTCCAAGAAAGATTATTTGCTTTTATCAGAGATTATCACTGGCAGATTCAATCATATTTGTATGGAATTTTACGGTGGAAAATGTGCTTACCTGCCTTTAAAACAGTACAAATTAATCCCAGAAAATATGTTCTGGAGCTAATTAAAATTGTTTGGTAATAAGAAGGAAGTTACACTCTTGCCTGTACCTGTTGCAATGTCCTGAATGTAATTTCCATTCTAAGGACCCATTCACATCTGACTCTGTAGATCCTCATATTGGCTTTATTATGCCGTTTTCCCATGGGAGGTTATTTTCATAAGAAAGTAACTTTTTGCGGAGGTGGGGAATGAACTTCTTTTGAAGGCTATTTAAGACAGGGTAAGCTTTGTCATATGTTAGGAATGTTCCATACCAACCTGATTAGTAAAAGCTATTATTTCAAGGTTTTAGTGTGTAAAACAGTTTTTTTTCTTGATATTGAGTTACCTCATTGTAGTTTTAGACTGCAAAATGATATCCCTTCTGTCTTTTCTGCACATCCTACTTTAATTTTTTGTTACGAAGAATTGTTAGACCTGTGTAGTGTCAGAATATAAAAATAGTTATCTGACCTGATGAATAATATCTGTCCTTAGGGAATCCAACCTACAGCATCTTTCTGTATTAAAACTGACAGATTCTACAGCTCTAGCACCACTCAAACTAGGTAAGAATAAAATGTAGCTTTGTGGGTGGGATTCATTATCATGTTCAAAAGATAAAATACACTATATATTTAATTGTTTGCACATTATTTTGATAAATACAGTCAGACCCCTGTATCCATGGCCCCAACATCTGCAGTTTCAGTTATCCACAGGACACAAAATAGGGGAGACATACCATAGAGTCACACTGGGAAATGCGTAGAGAGGCGTCCACTCTAGGCATTTTCTAGGTCCTCCAGTGCAACTCTGTGGTATGTTTTTACTGGAAGTCCTTATTTTTATAGGGTTTGCTGTTATCCATGGTTGTTGGTGTCCACATTAACTCTGGGAACCAAACTGCCATGAATATGGAGATTCAGCTATGATACATACTACCCAAAGTACCTGGCTTTGCAAGAGTTTTGAATTTTTTTAAAAAATAAAGTTCTTAACAATATGACATAGTGGCACAATGTAACTATCTTTTTATTAGAACAAACAAGAAACTCACCAGGCATTACATATTATTTGGAAATCCTTTAGATCTTCCCACTCTTGTGCTCTTTCCCTTTCTGTCTGCTATTTCTCCTCATCCTCTCCAATTTTCTCACTGGTCTTTTTCTCCTTCCATGCTGCTGCTGATACAGTCTTTCTGCCTCCTCATACTGCTTCCTTCATTTTCCAAGATTGTAAGACTACCTATCTGTCTATCTTTTCACTTGTCTGAGGGTTTGGTGGACCTAGAGGCCCTCTGATTTTTTTTAAAAAAAATGCAGAAATGTGTAAATTAGGAAGATGTTTTGGCATACATTAGGGAGAGATAGTTGCAAAAATACATATATTGGGCAAGTGTTAATAAAATAGCGTGAGACATTTTGTGCCCATGAAAAAGCACACATTTTTGTTGAAGCTTTTGTTAAAAACTGGAAGCTGATGCAGAAATAGAACCAAAGAAACTGGCAAAATTATTTTAAAGTAACCATTATAGAAAGCAGAACAGAATTGTCCATTCTCTAGGGGAAGAACCGAAGACGAATCCTTAGCAATTGGGAAAGCCTGTCACCGCCCAGAAGGAAAGCAGGAAGTTGCATCATGTTCTCTTGGAAAATTTGAAACCCTCTTTGTTCTCCTTCAGATTCCCATGAGGCCAGTTCAATTTCCTGCTTTCGCCCAGAGAGGATCTAGGATTCTCACCTCTGTCTTTACTATTTTTGTTTTTTCCTTGCTTCTTCCTTATTCCCCCCCCCCACGCTGTATCCTAAACTTTGCTAAACTTTTCCTCCCATACTTCTTAAAAAAAAAAAAAAAAAAAAAAAAAGACCCTTCCTTGCTCCACACTCTATCCTGTAAGCCAACTCTCCCTCCTTTCTTCCTACCTCCCTTCTGATCCTGTTATGGACAGCAGCAGCAAGGACAGTAGGAAAGCCCCCAAGGGGGCAGAGAAGCAGAGCGGACAAGGAAAGGAAGCCCGGGGAGCCCAGAGCCACTCGTTGAGTGAGCCACGGGTTCCGGCAGAGGCAGCCGGAGAGGGATGTGCCCACCGCCGTTCGTCGAGGGAGCAAATGACAGTCACGTGAAAAGGCTCGAAGGCGATCACCCTTGGTGGCTCACCAAGCTGGCCAGCAGCGAATGGAGCAGCAGCAGCAGCCTTGGCAGTGGTGCAGCCGTCGGGCACGGCGCAGGAGAAAAAGCGCACCAAGGAGCCGCAGAAACCTCAGGCAGGGGCCACAGCCATGCCTCTGCTGCTTTGGGTGTCACTACACATGCCTGGCACTTGCTGCTGACCCACAGAAAGACTCAGGATGCTGGACCAGGTACCAGGGTTCACTGGCGGAAAGGGCCTCCCCATCCTACTCCCCCCCCACCCAGGCCAGCCTCGATCATGCCCCTTCCCGCCCGAGCAGGAATGGCACAGTGGGACTTCACTCTCCTGGCGGACATCTTGCCTTCCCCCTCCCCCATTCCAATCTCCAGTGGGGAGGAATCCGGCAGCAAGAACAATCGCCCCGGGTGGTAAGGGAGGAAGCTATCTGGGCAGCCCTAAGGCTTCTCTTGGGAGCTCTCCTTTACGATGGGAACCAATCTCAGCCACCCTATGCCCCTTCACCACAACCAAGCACGAGCTGGGCAGTGGCTCTGGCAGCCCTCCCACAGCCGCAGCCTAACACAAGCTGGGCAGTGGGCCCAGCAGCAGTCCCACAGCCCAGAACTAGCTGAGCACCTGGCTCAGCACCAGCTCCTCAACCACAGCCCAGCAATAGCTGGGCACTGGGTCCAGCACCATTGGGCCCCGCCAGCACTATCCATAGCGACGACCTCATTCGGGCCTCCAGGGTAGAGGCAGGAACGTGTGTGCATTCAGTTCTCAATGGATCAACAAAGGGGGTACTACAGGGGTCCCAGCCTGGCCAACTCAGTGAGAGGAAGACTCCTCCTTCTGTACAATCATCAGAAGAATCTGGGAGGACTCCAATGATGAACACCGCTTGGGAGACACCATCAAGGATACACATCTCCTGGACAAGGAGGTTACATCTCAGGAGGGCAGAGAGGAAAGGGAGTGCTCTAACTGACCACACTTTTTCAAGAAGACATGTATAGCTTTCTGCTTACGAAAGTGTTATCCACTCTAGAAATCACAGCCTCTAATGTGCAGCAGAGGTCAGCGGAGGCATCCTCACAGCCAAGGAGCGCAAAGGTTGCAGTGGTTTTGCACCTTCTGCAAGTCAGGAAACAGGAATTACCTTTTCCAGGTGTTTTTTCACATTTGCTCACAGAGGAATGGGAAAAAACCCTCACTAGGAAAAAGGGGCACAATCATTGCCCAAAAGTTCTACGCTCTGAACAAACAGGTCTTGGACAAGCTAAAGACCCATTGGTAAACAAACCAGTTGTCTCCCTCATCTCTAATTTTCTAGCAGCCAAGGAAGGCGAGGGTCTACTCAAAGACTCGGATAAGAAAAGGGCCGACACGGTCCTCAAGAAGGTTCATAAGGCCTCGGGGTCTGGGCCTCGGCAGCCGTCTCTCTTTTCTCCAGAGCAGCTATTCTATGGATCCAGAACCTGTTGGACCTTGAACAACTGGACACTAGAACCCTGCATAAGACCTTAACGAGGCTACTTCATAATTTGCAAGTCGTGGCAGATGCCTCGCAGGACTCCTTGTCATTCTCAGCCAGGTCCATAGGCGCAGTCGCACTGGCAAGGAGGTCGATTTGGCTGAAACATTGGGAGGTCAGCATATGTTCTAAGGCAGCTCTCTCCACCATTCCTTTTCAGGGATCCAAACTATTTGGCGAGGAAGCCTTCAAGGACATCCTGGTAGAGAACAAGGACAAAAAGCAAGCCATGCCTACATCCCTCAGGAGAAATGACAGGAGCAGGAGCAAGTACCCTTTTCAGTCCTACCATTCCTTTCGTTCCTCCAGAGGAGTCAACAGGCTGAGGGACCACCACTCCTTCTGCCCAGTCTGGGCCACGTCTAATTATACCATCTGCCAGACACCACTCTCATAGCAAGCCTCTACTCACAGCGGAGGACACCAATTGCAGAGAGCTTCCTCCCGCCAGCAATTTTGACTTCCAAGGAACCCCTGTGGGCAGCAGGCTAACACTGTTCCAGGCTACTTGGGCCGACATCCACAGTGGACAAATGGGTCCTCAGGACAATTGCGCAAGGTTATCGCATAGAATTTGACTCAAGACCAAGGAACAGATACCTACCCACACTTATCCCCAAGAACCTACAGAAAGCAGCAAACCTGTCTACCACCATTCTTCACCTGCAGGAAATCAAGATGATAAAAAAGGTCCCAAAACTTCAGCGTTTCTCAGGGGTGTACTCTTTCTTCACGGTACCCAAAAAGGGAGGAGACCTCCGTTCAATCCTGGATCTGAAGTACACAAACTCCCGCATTACTTACAAGCGTTTCCGGATGGAAACACTCACTTCCATCAGGGATGCCCTACAGAAAGGTGACTTTCTGGCCTCTGGACTTATCAGAAGCCTACCTCCACATCAAGATAGCCAAGGAGAGCAGGCAATACCTCCGCTTCACGTTTGGGTAACAACACTACCAGTTCAGGGCGCTACCGTTCAGGCTGGCAATGGCCCCCAGGATATTCGCCAATGTCCTGGTGGTGTTGATAGCACATCTGTGGGGTCAGGGGATCCATCTCTACCCCTACCTGGACAACATTCTCCAAAGGGCCCCCTCCCTGGAAAAAGCGCACCAGGATCTTCATACAACAATCCAATGCCTCCAACAGCATGGGTTCCTCGTGAACTTCAAGAAGAGCCATCTCGCACCGGCGCAGACAATCACACACCCGGGAATCCAGATAGACACAAGCTGAGGCAAGATTTTTCTCTCACAGGAGAGACAGAGCGTGATCAAGAAGGAGGCACAACTAGCGAGGTCCCTCGTGGCAGTGCCACTGACCTCCCTAGCGCAGCTGCTAGGCCTCATGGTATCGGCAATCCAAGTGTTTCCGTGAGCCAGGTTTCATTCATGGCCACTCCAGGCCTTCCTCATGGTTTACCAGCAACAGATAGCTCTGAAGAAGTGTTTACAAGCCGCCCCGATTGTTTTAACAGAGGGGCGGGGTATAAATAAATTTTATTATTATTATTATTATTATTATTACTTCTGCGCCTTGCACAGTGGGTACGGAGTTCTCTTGTCTGGTGGATGAGGAAGGAGTCCATTGCACAGGGTTCACTCTTCACGGTCACTCATCAGATAGTGGTAACCTTGGATGCAAGCCTCAAGGGCTGGGGAGCACACTGCCAAGGGAAGGTGGTTCAGGACACCTGGAATCCTCAAGAAGAACAGGAACACAGTATCAACTGGCTGGAGTTACGAGCTGCGTGGCTAGCCCTCCTACACTTCACACCATTGCTGAGAGGCCATCACATACTAGTCCTAAAGGACAACACCACAGCCCGCTCTTACATAGCGAAACAAGGGGGCTTCAGGTCAAGGTCACTACAGAAGGAGCCGGAACTTCTGTTTCATTGGGCCAAACAGACAGTGAAATCGATTACATCCCAGTACCTTCAAGGGGTAAACAACTCTCAGGCGGACTACCTGAGACATCCGATGCTCCCAGGAGAATGGGAACTGAATCAAGCAGTCTTCCAGAGAATTCAGAGGCGATTCGGGACACTGCAGGTAGATTTCTTTGCAACCCCAAACAATGCCAAACTGGATTGTTTCTTGACCAGGTTCCTGGACTCGTGTGCAGAAGGCATTGCTGCACTGAGGTCACCTTGCCCAAGGGGCCTACTCTATGTCTTTCCTCCACTTCCACTCATAGGGAAAACATATCAGAAGATCAGAAAGGAACGAGCTCAGGTAGTCCTCATTGCTCCACACTGGTTAAGAAGACTGTGGTTCTCAGTTCTCATGGACATGTCGACAGAGGAACCATGGAGTCTCCCACTCCGAGAAGCCCTACTACAGCAGGGCCCAATCAACCATCCCAATGTAGATTGGCTCCAGCTAACTGCGTGGAGATTGAGCGGAGAGCTTTGCGGGACTGCAGTTATGACGAATCAGTCATAGGTACTCTTCTGTCATCCTGTAGACAATCCACAACAAGAATGTACGAAGCAACATGGCAAGCCTTCCATTGCTGGTGTAGTTCCTCCAGTATTCTGCACGAGGAAGCGACGGTCAAGCTCATTCTGGCCTTCTTCCAAAAGGGTCTTGAAATGGGGCTCTGCCCTAACACACTCAAAAGACATACAGCAGCTCTATCCTTTGTCATTTCTACACCTCAAGGCAATAGGCTCTCCTCTCATCCACATGTGAGGAGATTTCTAAGGGGAGTAATGTTGATCTCCCCACCAGTAAGTTATAGGTTCCTGTCATGGAACCTTTCCCTAGTACTTCAACAACTAACAAGTTTCCCATTTGAGCCACTGAGAAAGATATCACTCAGGATGGTTACCCCTTAAGGTAGCTTTTCTAGTAGCCATAACCTCAGCGCAAAGGGACTTGGAGCTAGCAGCACTGCTGGTAAGGGAACATCTCTGTGTGTTCAACGATGACTTTGCTACCCTCTGTCTAGACCCTTCTTTCCAACCAAAGGTTCTCTCAGACTTCCATGTCTCACAGGAGCTTATACTACCTTCATTCTGCCTGAATCCTTCTCAGCTGAGAGAGAAGCTATGGCATAAATTGGATGTCAGAAGGGCCTTCAAGCTATACATCAAGAGGACAAGCACCTTCAGACAATGCGACTCTCTCTTCATGTCCTTCAACCTGGCATCCATGGGGTCGAGGGTTTCTAGGCAGACCATCGCCACTTGGTTAAAAGCCTGCATCCTAACGGCGTACGATGTCTCCTGGACCCCCAGGCCAAGGTGGGGTCATGGCACATTCAACAAGATCAGCAGCCACTTCAGCTGTATCCTCTACTAACGCCCCCCTAATAGGTCTGCAGGGCAGCGACTTGGAGCACTCCCTCTACGTTCATCAGGCACTACAACGTGGGCAAATTCAGGTCTGCAGAGGCCACCTTTGGAAGGAGGGTGCTCCAGGAGGTAATCTACGAGTGAACTTGGATGTTTCATGCAGTCACCCCACCCTGCAAAGGAGTTGGGTAGCTTGGGCACATCCCAATTGCTAAGGATTCATCTTCGCTCCTCCCCCTAGAGAATGCCACATTGGTTACTTACCATGAAGGTGCATTCTGAAGGGGAGGACCAAAGACGAATCCTGCCCTCCCAGTGACTGCGAAAAGCAACACCAAACTGTCAATTGTGTGTTTATGTGTACATAACTTCTCCTTTTCTTATAGTAGTTTATCAAAATCCTTAGAGCTTTGCTAATCAGAGAACTGGCCTCGTGGGAATCGGAGGGTTTCGAATTTCCAAGAGACCATGATGCAACTTCCTGCTTTCCTTCTGAGCAGTGACAGGCTTTCCCAATTGCTAAGGATTCGTCTTCAGTCCTCCCCCTCAGAATGCACCCTTCACGGTAAGTAACCAATGTGGCATTTCTACTCCTTCCTGTGTGAATTCATTGAAACTGGAAGACAGAATAAGGAAGGCATTAAACTGAGGATTAATGTCTGGAATATGTTTACTGTGGTACTGTTTTATACATGGAAGTACAGTCTAAAAGCATGAGCAGCAGTTTTTCTTTGCACTGTTTTCTTGATATTAACAACACTTCAAAATCTTTTTTTTTTTTTAAGTGTCTAGCCCTCAGACTATAGTGGAGCTCTTCTTTCAGGAAGTAGCCCGAAAGCACACAATATCTCAGCTGTTCCAGTCTAATGCAGCCCTGGATGAAGCGGGTTTGAGTTGGCCTCAAATGTTTTCTGCAATTTGCAGTTATCTACTGCAGTTTTTGTATCCTTCAACTGCATCTTTTACCTGAACAATGGAAAGAAGCTATATTGTCTTCTAGTCTAACATAATAGATATTAATCTTTCAGTTTTTTCTTGGATCTAGAGAGAACACCTCTGAAGTACATGGAGATCAGAGAAATTATAATCATATAGTAAACCATCCATCTGTTCCAGATGCAAGCACTTGTTGAGCAGTTTTCCAGGGAAAATTATATGATGAACTTTTTGGGAAATGCTAAGATATTTCCTAGTTGTTGTCTTGATGATGGTGGTGGTGGTTGTTATTGCCTTCAGTCCTTTCGTTCTTGGCCTCATGTCCTCCATTTTATGTCCCAATTCTGCTTCCCTGAAACCAGCTTTTTTATTTGTGTTCATTTGTGCCAGGTGTGAACATTTTAAGAAATGCTAAAGGCTCGCTCTGTGCTAAAGTGAAACCTACTGTCTTGTTACCTGTTTAAGTACCTATATTCCTTATATAGTCTCCAGGTGGCCAAGTAATTCATGTTT
Organism: Gambelia wislizenii; assembly: GCA_030847615.1. NCBI lineage: Eukaryota > Metazoa > Chordata > Lepidosauria > Squamata > Crotaphytidae > Gambelia > Gambelia wislizenii. The sequence continues at coordinate 336,556,171 of JAUMIR010000001.1, read as the reverse complement.
TCTCTTCCCGGAATGTTTGATGGGAGCTTGTCAGTATGCTCAGTTACAGGTAAGACCATTATGTGGGAAATTCTTTAAATTATTCTTCAAGGCAGGGATGGTGAATATGTGGTCCTTTGCTATGTTTGGCCGATGGATAAACTTTGTTAGAAGCTAACCTGATTAGTTTTGAGTAGGGGTGCTGTGTATTTCACTGTGAAAATAAGACATTCTTTGTCGGGGTAATTCAGATTTTATTACAACAATAACAAGAACAAATGTGAAGTTTTATGTAAGTCAGGCAGCTTTGGCAAAAATACTTATCTGCTTTGATGTGTTATTGATCTGTAGTTTAGGACAGTGTAGTCCTACCTCATGGAGAACATCCATGAAGTCTGTCTTAAAAGCCCTCAATAAGCTTTGACATAATGAGGCACTTGCAAGGGCATTTGAGGACAGTGTGGTACACCTTGCCTTCTTCGTGGTCTCTGTGAATCCACACATTAAGGGTTAATCCTGCGCCTGCACAGAGCCTTCGGAAAGTCGTTAGAGTCTTTAGAATCTAGTTTGAATTTTGGTGGTAGCCCCGCCACCATCCCCAGGCTATATAGGCTCTCTTGAAGCCCGCCTCCTCAGTTCCTTTTTTTCCGCCGCGCTGGCAGCTAAGGAACATTCGTTGGAGTCTTAGGAGTGTTTTTTTCCTCCCCCCCCCCAGTTTTTCCCTCCCTTTGAGGCTTGATTTTTTTCGGTGATTGATATTGGACTGACTTTTGGATAACTCTTTGGATCTGATTTGGCGGTTTTTTTGATATTGTGGACTTGACCCGGACTGTCGACCATTCTTTGAGATTTTCTCGTCAGTACAGTGAGTGTGACCTTATCTACTTATGGTGTCAACGGGGTTTTTCAAGGCATGTGCGGCCTGTGGAGCCAAGATGCCTGAGTCGGATGGACATGCCAAATGCCTGATGTGCCTTGGGGAGAGGCACGATGTTCACTCCTGTCACCACTGTAAGGCTTTCACCCCACAGGCCAGACGTAACTGGGACAAAAGATTGAAGGCACAGTTATATAAACATGCCCTCTCGGCCTTGACCCCTTCTGTAAGTGGCACGCAGAAAGGCTTGACCCCTTCAGGGCAGCCGAAATCTCCCTCAAAACCTCCACTTAAGGACAAGGCACGGGATCGTGTCACTCAGGAGACAAAGAAAAGTTCCTCGAAGCTGGACGGTACCGAGAGAGGATGCCCCTCAGACGGTACCGCCAGACGCGGGACCGTACCGGTACAGGCACAGACACCTAAGGACAAGCAGAAAGAGGTGCGATTGCCTTCGGGTGACTAGGACCCATCAAAGAAGAAGAGGAAACGAGACTCTGATGCCTCCCCCTCTACGACCAAGCGTAGATCGCAGATCGCTCACCAGAACGCTCCAAGGGTGAAGGCTGACCTGCGGTGGTGTCACCGATAAAGATTACCCTCTCCTCATCTGGTCTTCGGGCTTCAGGTACCACCCAGGACACACGGACAGCGTCTGGAGCGCAAGATGCCATATCCGAGGGCGAGCTATGGGACCACTCCCCAGAGGTGACAATTGTGCAGGCTTCACCTAGTTCGGGAGAGAAGGAACCACGCCACTGATCCCGCTCTGGGTCGGCTTCATCTCTGGCCCCCGTTCCATCACCCCTTGACCTCGCACACGATCTCAATCCCGCTTGGTGTCCAAAGATAGAGATCGAGGGTCCCGCTCGGTCTCGAGGGATCGGGCTCGACGACGCGATATGCAGTCCCGCTCTCATCAAACGTCCCGTTCTCGAGTGAATTCACGCTCCCGTTCTCGTACACCATTGAGGTACTGACCCCGTCGGCGGTCCCGCTCTCCACGCAGGCACCACTGGTCTCGCACTCCCAATGCTCCCGCTCACCCTCGATCTCTGAAGCCTCCTACATCTCCGACATGGGATCCTGGACCGAAGATGAGTGGTACTGGAGCCAGTATGATAGACCCTACTACAGTCGGACTCCAAGATACCACTGGTATCATAGAGGCTTATACTCCTGGGACAGAGTATAAGCAGACAGAGATAGACACTTTTATGAAGATCCGTACCGACCACTAGAAATGTCACCACGGGATTACAGCTACAGATATCCCAGACGCAGACTGCGGGACTGCAGTGCAGACAGAAGTAAGAATCAGGATAAGACTGACACCGATGAAGCACAACACCGTGACTCCAGCTCAGGTCGGAGACTGGCCGAACAGGCAGCTTGTTCATCCAGAGACCGATACGGAGGGAGACTGACTCCGTCCACGGCGTCTGGATCCAGGTCACCGTCACCCACAGCCCTGGCCAAGTCACCGCTTCCTGCAGCTCCAAGAGAACCTCGTGTTGAGCCCAAGAGCCGCCCTGGGGGCAAGCACGCCACCAAGGAGAAGCATGCAGAACCATTGAGCAAGCCAAGACGACTTCCATCACGGTCCCCGTCGGTACCGTCTTCTGACACGGACTCTCGTTCTCGCTCGCCATCACCCAAGGCCTCCCCGGTACCGGGAGGGGCTCGGCCGGACCCCCCCTCGCCTACCGATGATGTCAAAGCATTTGCAGATCTTATGCTACACATGGCAGGCACTCTGGGCATAAAGGCGAACACAGCCTGAGAAGGACATTGACGACCCCATTTTTGAGGACCTTCAACACCGCTCCCCGGCGATTCCCTCTCTGTCCATCTCACCATATCTCCTACAGGTACTGAAGACTGCCTGGGCGAACCCCTCGTCAGTCCCTCCCACGTCTCGGCGCTTGGACCACCTTGATCGAGTCTGTTCAGACTCATCCCCGTGGTTGACTTACCACCCCAAACCAAACTCAGTAGTAGTGGAAGCAGTGTAAATGAACTCATCACAGAAGCTTCACACTACACCACTGGATAAAGAGGGCAAGAAGCTGGATGCAGTGGGAAGAAAATTTTATTCTTCTGCGTGCCTCTTAACCAAGATGTCCACTTATGCGGCATGTATGGGGGCTTATCAGAAGTACCTATGGGGCTCCCTGGCCCCCCATATTGCGAAACTCTCTGAGCAAGATCAAAGGATTGTAGACTCTTTTCGCGAGGAGGGCCTATCATTGGCAGGATATCAACGGCAGGTAGCGAAACATGGCAGAGTGTACGGGAAAGATCGTGGCAAACTCTGTTGCCGTCCGATGTCATGCATGGCCTCTTATACGGCCAGGGCAGTGATCGAAGATCTTCCTTTCGATGAAGTGGGGTTATTCCACAATGACACAGACACGAAGTTGGAGCATACGCAGAAAATGAGGATGACAGCTAAGAAATTTGGCCTCCCTAACCCCTTCCAGCCTTCGAGACCTCGCTTCCCGATGTGTAGGTATAGCTTCTCATATACAAGAAGATACAGCCCCGTCTCCTCTCGTGCGAAGCCCCCTACCACCTCTGCTTACCAGCCGCAGAGAAAATACCATTCATTCAGAAACAAGTCTCAGTTTGCCAAGAAGAAGCAAGACTCATCAAAACAATGTGTTTGACGCCGAACGACCACCCCTGCTTACCAGCATTCTTATGTCACTGGACTATCATGCCATGCCATCACCTGCCGACCGCCTCTCTTCTGCGATCCAAAGTTGGCAACTAATCACTTCAGACCAGTGGGTCCTCAGCATTGTACAGAGGGGCTACTTTATAGAGTTCGACGAACTCCCTCCTGCAAACAGCCACAGAATCACTCCTCCTTCAGATCCAATCGTGGAGGAAATTTCCACTCTGCTACAAGAAGGAGCAATAGAGCCGGTCTCCAGGTTGCAGAGGCGAGGACTATTCCTCTCCAGATACTTTTTGATAGACAAAAAGGATGGAGGCCTCCGTCCTATTCTAGACCTTCGGGAGGTGAATTCCTTCATATACCTAAGAAAATTCCGCATGGTTTCACTCCCCGCTGTTCTCGCCTTTTTGAGAGAAGGAGACTGGTTTGCCACTTTGGATCTCAAAGATGCGTATTTTCACATTGCCATTGCGAAGCCCAACAGGCGTTTCCTCGCCTTTGCGGTAGGCTGCTCAGCCTTCCAATTCAAGGTCCTCCCTTTTGGACTATGTACGGCACCCAGGGTATTCACCAAATGTGTAGCGGTGGTGATTGCTTGGCTCAGACAAAATGGTGTCATTCTTTTTCCATACTTAGATGATTGGCTGCTCACTGCCCATTCAGCAGACAAGCTTTCAAGGGACATAGACATGACGTTGACTTTATTACACGAGCTCGGCTTCATGGTAAACCATGAAAAATCCCACTTGCAACCTTCCCGTGTAGTGCGCTTCATCGGCACAACCATAGATTCCAATGTAGCAAAGGCTTACCTACCAGACGATCGGTTCCTCACACTCCGCAAAGCAGTGCTCCATTGTATGAACAGGAGGAGAGTCACAGTGCGAACTCTCCAACAAACGCTAGGATACATGGCGTCCACCACAGCGGTCACCCCACTAGCGAGACTACGAATGCGACCTCTACAAAATTGGTTCATCTCAAGTTTTCACCCGTTCCTTCACGACCAACACAAGGTCCTTACAATCCCACGACCGCTACTGAGGTTACTATGGTGGTGAACAAATCCATTGATGGTGCAACAAGGAGTCCAATTTGCAGCCCCAAGCTCCACACGATCAATCACAACAGATGCATCTCTTCAAGGTTGGGGTGCTTACTCCCAGGGTCTGACAGTCAGAGGTCACTGGTCGACCAAGGAAAAGAAGCACCACATCAACATACTGGAGCTTCTGGCGATCTTCAAAGCACTGAAAGCCTTCGAACCATCCCTTGCGGGGCAGGTAGTGCAGGTAGCGTCGGACAACACCACAGCGGTATTTTATATCAACAAACAGGGAGGCACACGCTCCAGTACGCTCCTCCAATTGACGCTCCAGATATGGGAATGGTGCGTGACGCGCGACATCTTCCTCATGGCGATACACGTTCCAGGAGAACACAACAAGCTTGCGGACGACCTCAGCAGGGCAACATCAGCCAACCACAAATGGTCACTAGCCCACAATGTGTTGCAGGACCTCTTTGCAGAATGGGGGACCCTGGAAATAGAGCTCTTCGCAACCAAAGAGAACACCAAATGTCACCGCTTCTGCTCCAGAGAACTTTGGACCCCGGGGAATCTAGAGGATGCCTTCCTTTTAGAACGGACGGGCCCTCTACTGTATGCTTTCCCGCCTCTGCCACTGATTCCCAGGGCAATCTCCAAGCTACATCAGGACAGGTCCAAATGCATCCTCATAACACCATGGTGGCCACGCCAACATTGGTTCGCCCCACTGCTTTGACTTGCGCAAGGGCGCCACAAGCGCCTCCCCATGCAACCGGACCTACTATCCATGCGAGCGGGTCAAATCTATCACCCCGACCTAGCATCCCTCCACCTGACGGCCTGGCTGATCACACCCTGAACAGGCTCTCTCAACCGGCCCAAGTCATCTTAGCAGCAGCTCAAAGACCGTCGACTCTAAAGGCCTATGACTATAAATGGAACAAATTCTGCAAGTTCTTGAATGAAAGGGTTGTAGCCCAGTCTGATGCTAACATACCGTTGTTAATAGACTTTCTGGCTTCCCTCTCGGAGCAAGACTTTTCCACTTCTTCGGTCAGAGGTTACATTGCAGCCGTATCCTGGCACTTCCAACGGGAGGGCAAACCTTCCTGCTTCAAGGACCAGCTGATTAAGGACTGCCTAAAAGGGTATAACAACCTACATCCACCCACACATGGACCGACCCCGGCATGGAGCCTAGAGATAGTTCTGGTAGCCTTGCCAAAACATCCCTTTGAACCAATGGCGACATGCAATCTGTGACTCCTATCTTTGAAGACAGCATTTTTGGTAGCAATCACTTCAGCCCGCAGGGCGAGCAAGTTATGTGCCCTACGTATGGACCCCCCATACATATGTTTTCACCAGGACAAGATAGTCCTCCGACCTGATGTCTCCTTTTTGCCTAAGGTTATTTCGTCGTTTCACCTCAACCAGGACATAGTGCTACCTTGTTTTTTTCAGAAACCCATCTGATGACCTAGAAAGGACACTTCATGCCCTAGACGTAAGTCTTCTATATAGATAGAACGGTGGAGTTCAGAAAGTCCAACCGCCTCTTCGTCTGCTACGGAGGGCATCGGAAGGGTGAGCCCCTCTCATCCCAACGTTTCTCAAAATGGGTAGCGGCCACCATTAAATTGTCCTACCAACTTCTGGGGAAACAACTCCCAGCCACTGTTAGAAGCCATTCAACTAGGGCTACCTCAGCATCAATGGCCTTCCTCAGCAGAGTTCCTATCCAGGACATTTGTAGAGCGGCGACTTGGTCAACGCCGCTGACATTTGTGAAGGCATATAAGATGGATGCCGCATCTCGGGCGGATACAGCGTTGAGGAGAGCGGTACTACTTTCTTCCATCACAGGTAGACCTACCTGAGGCACGGACTACATAATGAGAAGCTCACACCGTTGAGGTAAAAACAGTATTAGTAATGATCATAATGATGATAGTATGAATAAGAGAGGTGTCCATTTATGAAGCTGTGTATTTTACTCTTCATTGAAGTAAAACGGTTTACCTACACACCAACCTGTACAGTTTTTGGCGCCAGACATAGGACACTCCCTCCTCCTTGCAGTGAGCTAGCTAATCTACCCTTAATGTGTGGATTCACAGAGACTACGAAGAAGAAGAAGAGGTTGCTTACCTGTAACCGTAGTTCTTCGAGTGGTCATCTGTGAATTCACACAATCCCGCCCATCCTCCCCTCAGGTGTCCTAGGCTCTCTCCTCCAACATGCATATTTAAATTTTCACAAGCTGCATATCGCAGCTATTCGGAACTGAGGAGGCGGGCTTCAAGAGAGCCTATATAGCCTGGGGATGGTGGGCGGGGCTACCGCCAAAATTCAAACTAGATTCTAAAGACTCTAATGACTTTCCGAAGGCTCTGCGCAGGCGCAGGATTAATCCTTAATGTGTGAATTCACAGATGACCACTCGAAGAACTACGGTTACAGGTAAGCAACCTGTTCTTCTCATGAGAGCTGCATACTTTGCAGATAATCTGTCAGAGGTTATATGTCAACATTGGTAAGGGCAAAGCCAGAGGTGAGTCATGCCAGAGTCACATTGGTAGATCACCTCTTTTCTCATTCTGACACCCACTTTTCCCTTCTTTCTGCAGTCCATTTTTCTCTCCCTCTCCCTTCCTTCCTGTTGAGTTGTTACCAGAAAAGAGGCAGAACAGATCCCTAGCATCTGGCTTTTGACATTATGCTGAGAGATACATAAAATTTGGCTGAAGGCCACACATGTTTCCAGCCATAGCTTTACAGCCTAAAACTTGTTCAAACAGGAAAAGAGGGAAAATATTAAAAGATGCCAAATTCTGCAGTAGCATTGTAGAATACACAAGAGGAGCTCTGTTAGAATTGACCAGAGATCTATCTAGAACAGCATTGTATTCTTACAATAGCTAAACAGAAACAAGACATGAGGGCAACATTACCCTTCCACTCATATTCCCCAGTAACTGTTGTTTATTATTTTGCTCCTTTTTCCTACACATTGAACTAGAAATGAAAACTGCTGCCTCTTGTACTGGAAGTGATACATCACTATTAGTAATAGTATCCATTGCCCTGATTGTGAGTCATGGGGCACTGGTTAGCTTTCAAGAAATAAGATTACTGCTACACTTTCATTCTTAAAGGCTCTAGGATAGCAGTATACTTCCCCTGAAATTGCAAAATGGTACCACATTTGACAGACTGTAGGTTAATGCAGATGAAACTATGATTAGCAAACTGGGAGCCATGCATATTCTCAACACTGAATTCGTCCATAAAAGGTAACAGTAGGGTTCCAATCTCAGGTTGCCCTTCCATAAACAAGAACTGTTCCTGTTTGTGGAAGGAGTTGGATCAGGTAAAAGCACCGCACTGGCAGAAACAGGAGAAGTGGGGTTATATTGATTACCACCAGCACCCCTGTTAATCTCTTACTGTCTACACTTTTGTAGAGCATTTCCCAGTCCTCTGTTATAATTTTTCTGTGGGGAACGAATAACTCTTTTGCCTCTGTCAGGTGCAGCATTCTGTGGTCAGACTTCTGCTCACTGGGACTTAGGATCCAAACCCATGATCCAATCTAGCTTTCCAGAGCATATTTTTTAGCTGGATTTCACTGAAAAAAGTTAATTGGAGCAGAGGAAATTAAGAGAGAAATGTGCTCTGTCTAATTACTGGCTGTCACTTGTATGGCAGGAATATATTCGTTCACTGGAACCTTGGTGTCATGTGAATGTGGGATCATGCCGCTTTATGATGGGACGCTGCTACCTTGTTATGGGAGAAGGGCACAAGGTAAAACTGTATTTCTCTACTGTTAAATATCTTATTTTTGCCAAGTGTTGGATGTATTGACAGATAAAAAGAACAAAGTTGATTTGGACAGGGATTGCCATACCCATGATCAGGTAGTTCTCAGTTACTTTTGTTAGAGTGATGTATGTATGCTAATCCAGATTTGCCTAATTGTAAAAACAGTTAAGTGCCAAAAAAACCCACTAGCATCTATATTCTTTACTCAAATGAGTTTAACTATAGAAACTTTAAAGCCAGCACGGTGTAGTGGTTTGAGTGTTGTACTACAGCTCTGGAGACCAGGTTATGAATCATCACTCAACCATGGAAACCCACTGGGTAACCTTGGGCAAGTCACACTCTCTCAGCCCCCGAGAAAGGTGATGGCAAAATTCAAGAAAACCCAGTGATAGGTTTGTCTTAGGATCTCCATAAGACAGAAACAGCTTGAAGGCATATGACGACAACAACAAACAAAACCCTCACTTTCTGAATTTTGATCCTGTCCTCTAGGGTATTAGCTACTCCTCCTAATTTGGTGTCATCTGCAAATTTGATAAGTATGCCCCTAATTCCCTCATCCAAGCCATTGATAAAGATGTTGAATAGCACTGGGCCCAGGACAGAACCCTGTGGCACCCCACTGGTCACATCTTTCCAAGACAAAGAGGAGCCACTTTCCTTTCCATGATGTTGGAGAACCATGGGTGACGGGGCCAGTGCGGGGCCACTAGCACTACCCACGCTCGTTCCTGCCTGATTTTCCTGCAGACTTTCCCCAGGAGAGACGGGGGGAAATGCATACAGTTGGCCTCTGGGCCACGGTGCCCTTAGGGCGTCTGTTCCTTCTGTGTTCTTGTTGGGGAACCTGGAGAAGAACCGGGGAAGCTTGGTGTTTGTTGGATCGGTGAATAGATCCACCTCCAGGTGACCGAACCTCCTCTCAATCTGGAGGAAGATTTCTTGATCCAGTTCCCAGTCCAACTGTGAAAATGTGTGTCTGCTGAGGAAGTCCGCTTGGAGGTTGGTTGTGCCCTGGAGGTACTGAGCCATTATCGAGCAGACATTCTTCTCCGCCCAATTGAAGAGAAGGGCGGCCACCTTGCCTTGCAATGTAAGACCTTGTCATGGTGTTGTCCGTCATGACCAGGACGTGGTTGTTTCTGATGAGGTGTGCGAAGTGGAGGAGCACCAATCTGGCCGTTCGTAGTTCTAGCCAGTTGATGCTGTGGCTCCTTTCTTCGTCATTCCACAGCCCCCCGAGTCACGTTGCCCTGGCAGTGGGCTCCCCAGCCCCTCTGACTTGCGTCGGATGTTACTACCACTTGTTGAGGGGTGACCATCTCTGAACCTCTTGCCAGGTTGGACCCCTGTGTCCACCATAACAGAGACTCCCTCACTCGTTGGGGTATCGAGATGAGAGGGCTCTGTCTCAGGGCTTTCTACTGCTGGAAAGGCATTAGGAAGGCCTGTAGGGGGTGGGAATGAAACCTCGCCCATGGGACTACTTGGATGACAGAGATCATTAGACCTAGGAGCCTGGCCAGTGTCGATAGGGGAACAGACTTCTGTGACCTGATAGGCTGCGCCTCTGTCCTTATCATTTGTTGTCTTTCTAATGATAGAAAGATCTGAAAACGAGCTGTGTCCAGCCTCGTGCCCAGATGGACTAACTGTCGCGTCAGCTAGAGAGAGCTTTTCTTGAAGTTCATTTTGCCATGTTATATAAGGGACACCATTTTACTATGCCAATGTATATAATGGGACTTGAGCATTTACGGCTTTTGGTATCCAGCGGGGGGGAGTTCCTGGAACCAAACCCCAGCAGATACCAAGGGCCCACTGTAGAATAGTAGTAGTTGTACAGTATGGGGCTGGTCTAGGCTTAGGGTTAGTTTTGTATTATAGTACAATCCCCATGTCTGTGAGGTATACATTCCTGGACTTATTGTGGAAACGTGAAATTGTGCATAGTAGTGAACCCTATTGAAATGAATGACCCCTGGCCTAGGCATAACTTAGATTCCTGCTGGAGGACCTAAAGAGAACACCTCTAGGAATCTCTAGGTCCTCCAGCGTGACTCTGTGGTCAACTTCCAGTGGAAGCATACCATAGAATTGCACTGGAGGACCTAGAAAATTACTAGAGAGAACATCTTTTTTTAGATGCGGGTAAATGAAGCCATAGGTACCGGTCCCACAGATACAGGGGTCATACTGTAATTGATAAATGCTAGCCTGCTTTCTTTTTTTCCAGGCTCTGGATTGTTTCTGCCAAGCAGCCTCAGAAGTTGGAAAAGAGGAGTTTTTGGATAGACTAATTAGATCTGAGGATGTAGAAATGGCTTCCACTCCACGGCTTCAGTATTATCACAAGGTATTTTTGTTGTTATGCAAAAATTGTTAAAATTTGCCTTTGTTGAAAGCTTCCCTAATAGTTCAAGTACAGGCGAGTCTTGATTTATGTTCCCTGACTTGAGATGTAAATTGAGACTGACATAAATGAGGGAGCCAGTTTCATAGGGAATCATTGGAGACCAAGAGGATGTATTTGGATGTGTCTGAAGTAGGCACAAAGTTAGAGATCTTCATCAACTTGCCATCAATTTTAAAGATTTAAAGCATAAATTAGCTAACACGCATTGGAAACTGCTTAATGCAGTGTAGATGTGTAAACAGCTATTGCTTAAAACAATTTGTAAGCTGCTCTGATAGCCTTGTGGCTGAAGAGCGGGGTATAAATAAAATAAATAAAACATCACAACTGACCAGGCTAGACCACTCCCTCCCTTCCAGACAAAACTCCAATTCTTGAACCGCCACCTAAGCAAGCAAAAGAAACCCAGCCATACCAGATGTCAACATTCTAGTTTCTTCCTCCCCCTCATGCCACCCTTCTGAGCACACAAAGGAAGTTCCTTCCTCCAAATGAAGATTCGAGTTTCTTCCTTCCTATCGCACTCCCCCTTTTAAGCAGGCAAAGGAAACCCCTTCCTTCAAGCAACATCAAGACTGCAATTGCTTTCTCCCTTTCCCATTACTCCAACCTAGATAGGTTAAAAAAAACGCCCAGTGCAGACAGCTTTTCTTACTGTTCATAACTCCACACCAAAACTCTAAACAGCTCCATTCTCTCATCCCACTGTCCTCACCCTCCTGGCTTGTTCAACTGCATAGACACACTGAGAGAGCTATACATCGTGGGTGAGACTTTATAATTTATTTTAGAGAAACATTGTAAATTTGAAATTTTGTAAATGGGGACAATGCAAATTATGACTCACCTGTAAAATATCAGTGGTTGAATGTCTCCTCTTCAGGTTCTACGTCTGTTGGATACCATGGGTCTGCCTGAGCTGATAATTCAGCTGGCTACTTTAGCAATTACAGAAGCAGCTGATGACTGGAGAAGTCAAGTAAGTGATTCTGCGCCCCCCCCCCTGAGATGCCCACTGTTCCCATTTGATTATACTTTTAAAAGTATAGTCTGTTTTTCTAGCAGGTTATAGGTTGTATTTGCATATTTGTATTGTAGGCTACCTGGAGGACTTGCATTTTCAAGCACCACTTGGATTTAGGACATAACAGTCAAGCTTATGAAGCTTTGACCCATAATCCAGATTCCAGCAGGTAATATTGGCCTATCTTTTAGTTATACCTTTATCCCATTTATAGAATGCTAATCATTGATGAGGGGGATTACATTCTTAAAAATAGCTGGAAACCTAAGCCAGGATCTAACAGGCATGTGTTGCAACATGGGGGAAAGACTTGCACAAACAGCTTTAATTTGATTTCACTTGTCTTTTTTGCTAGTTCCCACTGCCAAAGCGCTTGCTTGTTTTGATGGGAAAAATGAGTTAGTGGTCTTTCGTTTTAGTTGGTATCCAAAATTGGCAGACAACTTAGCTTTCCAATGTTGAATCACTACAACTCCTAATGACCCATAGTGCTGCTGCTTGCCTTTTCTAAAGAAAATGCTTGTTTAAATGACTGTCAGGATGGATTCATGGACTAAGTCATCCCCACCATTACTACAAGATAAATTCTTTGTCTTGTAGTATGGCTGATGTGTAGAATTTCCACTTGTGAAAGGGCCTGTGTAAATGTGCTCCTCTGTGTATAAAATAAAATGTGTTGAAGACTGTATGGTGGTCAGAGGGATACATCTCTGTTGGACTATTGCTTTAGACTGTGGATTCACAGTGCAGCTTTATCATGGTTTTGGAGTGGTTTGGTAATCAGCTTTTAGTTGCTACACACCTCACACCTTGCAATTTTTTGGCATTGGGGATTTTGGGAAGGGAATGTCTATTTTTGCTATACATTGGGTATTAGAGAAGGCTGGAAGCAGTGTAAGAAATTCTTGCTGCTTCTGACTTTCATCAAAGCCTGCCCTAAGTAAGTGATAAGACTGAAGAATTCAGGGGAATGGGAATGAATGCATGCCTGGTATGCCTCAACTCACTTTGAGGCTTTCTTTAGAGAACTCAGTGGGTATGGGGGTGCTGTCTTGGTTCCTAATGTTTTGGAAAGGGAGAACTGATAGGTAACTTACAGCTGTTACTGGCAACATGGCACTTGTGTTTCTGGACCCTTCTGCTTATCATCATCGTCGTCGTTGTTGTCATTTATTTATATAGCGTCATCACTGTACATGGTGCTTTACAAGTAAAAGAATAACAAAACAGTTCCCTGCTGTCAAGCTTACAATCTAATTAAGACATGACACAAAAGGAAAAGGGGTGGCAGTGTGGGGGAGGGGATTAAGACCAGCAGATACTGCCTCCTTTTCTTTTCCTTCAAGGCTACAGCAGTGGCTGTTGGGATGGAGGGATATCTGAAAGTCATCATAGATCATACCCTAAAGATAGAACTTCCCTATTTAAAGCACAGGCAACACATTAACACATTTCATTGTTGAACTGATGTTCTGATGAAATGATGAAGGTGCACGTGCGAATTGGTACTACATGGCTTTCACCATGACATCAGGGTAGGGTGAGGTGGCTGCAGCAGATTTTTTAGAATTACGAAAGAGTACCAAACTGTTAGCTATTAAATTTGTTGTAGCTTTACCATCGAATGAAGAGAAGTGCTTGTAGGATTTTCTGCCCTGTGTGCCAAAATATCTTGGCTGGTGTACTGTGCACCTAGACTCAGATGAGTGGTAGCAGCAAAAAGTCTTGTACCAGTCCTGATGATGACAAATCACTACATGACAGGAGAAAATGAGTTGGCATTCTGTAGCAATGTAAAATGCAGAGGTACCAACCCTCTCCTGTTTTGTCTTAAGTCATACATTTTTTTCTTACATTTAAGTCATACATTTTTTAGGGAACGCTGAGGACATCGCATACCTTGATTTCAGTAAGGCCTTTGGCAAGGTTCCCCATGACATTCTTGTAAACAAGCTTGTAAAATGTGGGCTAGACAAGTTAACTGTTAAATGGATTTGTAATTGGTTGACCGGCCGAACCCAAAGGGTGCTCAGCAGTGGCTCCTCTTCGTCTTGGAAAGATATGACCAGTGGGGTGTCACAGGGTTCTGTCCTGGGCCCAGTGCTATTCAACATCTTTATCATTGACTTGGATGAGGGAATTAGGGGCATACTTACCAAATTTTCAGATGACACCAAATTAGGAGGAGTAGCTAATACTCTAGAGGACAGGATCAAAATTCAGAATGACCTGGATAGACTGGAGAGCTGGGCCAAAGCTAACAAAATGAAATTCAATATGGAGAAATGTAAAGTACTGCACTTAGGGCGGAAAAATGAAATGCATAGATATAGGATAGGGGAGACCTGGCTCTATGTGCAAAAGGGATCTAGAAGTCCTAGTAGACCACAAATTGAACATGAGTCAACAGTGTGATGCGGCAGCTAAAAAGGCCAATGCGATTTTGGGCTGTATCAATAGAAGTATAGTCTAGATCAAGGGAAGTAAAAGTGCCACTCTATTCTGGTCAGACCTCACCTAGAATACTGTGTCCAGTTCTGGGCACCACAGTTTTAAAAGGATATGGACAAATTGGAGCATGTCCAGAGAAGGGCAACTAAAAGGTGAAAGGTCTGGAAACCATGCCTTATGAGGAGAGACTTAGGGAGCTGGGTATGTTTAGCCTTGAAAAAAGACGGTTAAGAGGCGATATGATAACCCTGTTTTAAGTATTTAAAGGGATGTTACGCTGAGGATGGAGCAGGCTTGTTTTCTGCTGCTCCAGAGACTGGAACACGGAGCACTTGATGCAAGCACCAGGAACAGAGATTCCACCTCAACATTAGGAGGAACTTTTTGACAGTAAGAGCTGTTAGGCAGTGGAACACACTTCCTCGGAGCGTGGTGGAGTCTCCTTCCTTGGAAGTCTTTAAACAGAGGCTGGATTGCCATCTGTCAGGGTTGCTTTGATCAAGATTTCCTGTGTGGCAGGGGGTTGGACTGGATGGCCCTCGTGGTCTCTTCCGACTCTAAAATTCTATGATTCTTGGATTCTATAGCTAATCAGTGGTTTATTTCTTGGTGACCAAATCAGTGGAACAACAGCTTATGAATATTGAGTTATAAAATAAATTTGTTTTTCAAACAGCTCATTTTATTGTAGTGATTGAGAGAGGCATTGTCTTTTTCTCCCTTCCTAGGCAATTGGATTGTTT
The DNA here is from genome assembly GCA_030847615.1 of Gambelia wislizenii. NCBI lineage: Eukaryota > Metazoa > Chordata > Lepidosauria > Squamata > Crotaphytidae > Gambelia > Gambelia wislizenii. Next base: position 336,541,116 of record JAUMIR010000001.1, on the reverse strand, counting down.
GCGACAGCTAGTGGTAGTCCTCTGTGAGCGGTCCCAACTCCAGGATCTTGTGGAATTCCCGTATGTGAATCTTCATAATGAGGTAAATATCAGGTGGCCCAAAGTAGGTATACAGTTGTTTAAAATGTTGATGTCAGGAGGAGAGAATATATGAGTAGAAGATGTGTGGGTAGAGTCAGTTGAGAAGCGAACTCTAGATTATACTGTATACATACTTTTGGACCACTCTGTATTGTGAGTCAGGGAGGGGTGTGAGGAGTGGTTCTTGAAGGGAACAAGGGGGAATGTGAATAAATTTTCAAGTGTATTTGAAAACTATTGTTGGTGTTATAGGTCGTGGGAATAATTGAGTATCGTGCTCGGGCAGTAGATCTGATGACCCACAATTACTATGAATTACTCTATGCTTTCCATGTTTATCGCCATAACTACCGGAAAGGTATGACTGTTTTTATGAATTGCATCAGCTGTTCAAATGTCTGTTTATGTAGCACTTACTAGACAAAGACTTGTGAAACCCAGGTGGGGGTGGGGGTGGGGGACAGCTGAAGGTAGAATTATAGGGGAGGACTAGTAAGAATGACAGTGGGGTTAATAGTTCATGTGCTTACTAATTTTCTGCAAGTGACCTCCCTCACATGCTGCTCTCCTTGATAAATAAACCATTGATACTACACATTTATTAGGCTATATTTCAAAGGAAGGAACTGGCAATACCATCTTAAGTATTCCTTGCCTAAGAAAACCCTATGAAATTCATGGAGTCACTGTAAACTGACAGACAACTTGAAGGTACATATACATGCATGCACGTTTATTAAATCTAACATTAAATGAATAAAAATGTTAAATTTAAAGGCGAGCTTCACATGCTCAGTTAGGTACTGCAGACCTGTGGTGAAGTTGTGGCATGTTAATCTTGTTTAATACTTGTTTTTGCAAAAAATTTATAAAGCTCAATGGAGTCTTTTCATCTACCCACACAGACACACTTAATAGGTTGGTTGATCTACAATAAGGCTTGACATTAAACTGCTAAGCTTCAGATCTTCTTCGTGGTCTCTGTGAATACACACAGTGGGTAATTCCTGCGCCTGCACAGAGCACGGAACCTTCTGGAATCGTCTTTTCCCTGTTTCTGTGATTATGGCCTCCACTCTGCCACGTTCAAATGGTGCTCCATTTGTCAGGCGAAGCTTCCTGCCTCTGACAAGCGCTCAGAGTGCCTCATCTGCTTGGTGAAACCCACTATGTGGATGCTTGTATACATTGTCAGAACTTCACCCCTCAGGCGTGTAAACATTGCTCTTTGAGGCTGAAGTCCCTTTTCTATGAGAAGGCGCTGTTCCCACCCTCTGCTTCTACCCCAGGCGCTCAGGTTGGGGTTCCGCCGCCACAGAAGAAAGGTAGCTCTCTGTCAGCCAGTCCATCGGTGAAGAGAAGGCATGGGCCCTTGAGTCCGTCCCATTGTCAATCGGTGGCGTCGGACCGGAGGCCGTGTATCAGTCCCATAAGCATACTACCGCTTTGAGATAGAGTAAAGGCCATGGCTCTTCGAAACCTTTGACCTCGACTCGGGACCATCTGGGTCCAGTCGAGACTGTGATTCCTCTGTGTCCTCCAGGCCAGGACTAAGAAGAGGAAAAAGAAGACCAAACACTCTTCTCTGAGACCAACAGTGCACCCCTTGTCTACTGCGGTGGCTACTTTGACGCAGGAGCCTGAGGAGCAACAACAGCCGGCTACTGCCACTATAGCACAGAGCGCCCTTTGTCCACTGTGGTGGCTACTTTGGTGCAGGAGTCCAAGGAGCAACAAAGGCCAGCTACTGCCACTATGGCACAGAGCGCCCTTTGTCCACTGCAGTGGCTTCTTTGGCGCAGGAGCCTGAGGAACAACAACAGCCGGCTACTGCCGCTACAGCTGTTTTGGATCCGAACCAGACGTCAGTACCGGTTCCTCCTACAGAAACCAGAGATGTCACCACTATTTGCGGTCCATCGTGTGAAGTGACTCCTACTTCTTCCTTGGTGATTGTTCAAACGGGAGAATGAGAGATCTCTGAAGGGGTAAGGGCTTCCTCCCCTTTGGTTCAGGCTCGATCCCCTGTGCTCCTGGTCTCCCGAGACTACCTCCTCGGTAGAGATACTGTTATGGTCAACGTCGAAACTACATCACAGGAGGCAACAGGGAAGGCTCCTTCTTCGACTCCGTCACATCAAGACTTGGACGTTGAGCGTTCATATGGAGCTTATGATGTGGCCCGATCGGCCTTTGACCTTCCCTTCCTCTCTCCTCCTGGAGCCATGGTCTGATTTTTGCACATCTGCTTCAGTTCAGCTTTGCTGACAGTGCTGGCTGTAGGGGTTATTACTCTCCCCCTCACCTTTCCCTCCACGGGATGGAACAGGCTCATCTAGAGGAGGTCCATCTGGCCGAACCCGTACTGAAGGACGCAGTCAGTCTCACCTGGGTGTCAAGATCCTCACTGCCTCCTCCACCTCCTGTGCATGTGACTTCTCTGCACCAAGGTTGGGACAGCCCTTCACCTTGGGGCTGTAGCCCCTTGCCTTCGTCATCCTCTTCGATATTGTCGGACTTTTCTATATCATACATACTGAGAGCTCCCTCTCCACCACCGGATTTTATCGACGATGAGTCCTCGTCCGCGACGGACGACGGTCAAGCATTTTCGGAGCAGATGGTTCAGATGGCCCACCCTTGGACTTGAAGATCACCAAGAGGGAGTCTGAGCCTGTGGATCCAATCTGTTGTAGGATCAACTCAAACGCTTCTCCCACTGCTGTTGTACTGGTGCTACCTTCACTATTGAAGCTCATTCAAGGCTCGTGGGAAAATCCATCATCCATTCCATCAACCTCAAAGAGGATAGGTCGGCACTATCCTGTGTCAGAGGATGGTATCAACTGACTCTGAGAACACCCTCACCTGAATTCGGTGGTGGTAGAGACTTCTCAGCAACGGCTTGCAGCGAAAATGGTGGCCCGTTTGGTGGTACTTTGCAGCATGCATGGTTCTGTTCGTCTGGCCTTGCTCCGTGGGCTTCCTTGACCATCGAGGATGTGCCATTTGACCATTCCAGCATCTTCAACAGCTCGACCAATGAAACACTTGAATTCATGCAGAAGGTGAGGACCACCACTTGGAAGTATGGTATACCATCGTCTTCATCTTCTGCGTACTGATCAAGGGGTTGGCACTCCTCCTCTTACACCCAATCCTTTCAGAGGGGATGTTCTTAGCAATCCTCCAGGCGCTCGCGGTACCAGCAACCTGCTTCGTCCACCTTTTAGGTGGGGAGCCACGCCTCCACCTCCTGGTACTGGCTACCGACAATGCAAAGTGCTAAAAGCACAGGGCAGAAGGAGATGTTAAACTGCCCTCACTCTCAATCCTCTCATTCCTTTCCCCCAAGAACCATCTGTTCAGAAACCGCCTGTCTGCGTTCTGAGACACCTGGTCCAAAATAACATGGGACTAATGGGTGCTTCGCATCATCCAGGATGGTTACTGGATTGGGTTTGAACAAATCCGTCTGAAAGAGGTTCGGGATGGTTACCCTGAGTTTGATCCTGCCTCTTCTTAAGCAAGGCGATTGATTTGCCTCCATTGATCTCAAGGACGCGTACTTTCATATTGGAATCCACCCAATGCACAGATGGTTCCTCGCCTTCATGGTCATAGAATCATAGAATTGCAGAGTTGGAAGAGACCACGAGGGCCATCCAGTCCAACCCCCCTGCCACGCAGGAAATCTTGATCAAAGCATCCCCGACAGATGGCCATCCAGACTCTGTTTAAAGACCTCCAAGGAAGGAGACCCCACCACGCTCCGGGGGAGTGTGTTCCACTGCCGAACAGCTCTTACTGTCAAAAAGTTCCTCCTAATGTTGAGATGGAATCTCTGTTCCTGGAGCTTGCACCCATTGCTCCGTGTTCCAGTCTCTGGAGCAACAGAAAACAAGCTTGCTCCATCCTCAATGTGACATCCCTTCAAATACTTAAACAGGGCTATCATATCGCCTCTTAACCGTCTTTTTTCCAGGCTAAACATACCCAGCTCCCTAAGTCTCTCCTCATAAGGCATCGTTTCCAGACCTTTCACCATTTTAGTTGCCCTTCTCTGGACACGCTCCACTTTGTCAATATCCTTTCTGAATTGTGGTGCCCAGAACTGGACACAGTATTCTAAGTGAGGTCTGACCAAGGAAGAATAGAGTGGCACTATTACTTCCCTTGATCTAGACACTATACTTCTATTGATACAGCCCAAAATCGCATTGGCCTTTTTAGCTGCCGCATCACACTGTTGGCTCATGTTCAACTTGTGGTCTACTAGGACTCCTAGATCCCTTTCGCACGTAGTCTCATTCAGCCAGGTCTCTCCCATCCTATATTTATGCATTTCATTTTTCCGCCCTAAATGCAGTACTTTACATTTCTCCGTATTGAATTTCATTTTGTTAGCTTTGGCCCAGCTCTCCAGTCTATCCAGGTCATTCTGAATTTTGATCCTGTCCTCTAGGGTATTAGCTACTCCTCCCAATTTGGTGTCATCTGCAAATTTGATAAGTATGCCCCTAATTCCCTCATCTAAGTCATTGATGAAGATGTTGAATAGCACTGGGCCCAGGACAGAACCCTGTGGCACCCCACTGGTCACATCTTTCCAAGACGAAGAGGAGCCACTGCTGAGCACCCTTTGGGTTCGGCCAGTCAGCCAATTACAAATCCATTGAACAGTTAACTTGTCTAGCCCACATTCTACAAGCTTGTTTGCAAGAATGTCATGGGGAACCTTGTCAAAGGCCTTACTGAAATCAAGGTATGCGATGTCCACAGCATTCCCTTCATCTACCAAGCTGGTAACTTTATCAAAAAAAGAGATCAGATTAGTCTGGCATGACTTGTTTCTCTGAAACCCATGTTGACTTTTTGTGATTATGGCATTGCCTTCTAAATGTTCACAGACTCTCTGTTTAATGATCTGTTCTAGAATCTTCCCTGGTATTGATGTCAGACTAACTGGACGATAATTGTTGGGATCCTCTTTTTTCCCCTTTTGAAGATGGGAACAACGTTTGCCCTCCTCCAGTCTTCTGGGACTTCTCCTGTTCTCCAGGAGTTCTCAAATATTATTGCCAATGGCTCTGAGATTATATTTGCCAGCTCTTTTAATACTCTTGGATGTAGTTCATCTGGTCCTGGAGATTTAAATTCATTTAGATTAAGAAGGTATTCCTGTACTACCTCTTTACTTATTTTGAGCTGGATTTCCCCTATTGTGTCCTCTGTTCCATTCTCCTCAGGTTGGTCCTCCTTTTCCTTTTCTGAAAACACTGAGGCAAAGAAGGTGTTGAGTAATTCTGCCTTTTCTCTTTCCCCTGTTAGCATTTTGCCATCTTCTCCACGTAGCGGCCCTATCATTTCCTTCTTCCTCCTTTTGCTGCGGACATACCCAAAAAAAACCTTTTTATTGTTCTTAACCTCCCTAGCAAGCCTGAGCTCATTCTGCGCTTTAGCTTTTCTGACTTTCCTCCTACACGTGTTCGCTATCTGTTTGAATTCTTCTTTGGTGATTTCCTCCCTTTTCCATTTCCTATACATGTTCCATTTAAAACTTAGCTCCATTGAAAGTTCTTTAGTCATCCATCCTGGTTTCTTGAGATACCTCCCATTTTTCTTCCTCAATGGTACTGTTTGAAATTGTGCCTTCAGTATCCCCCTTTTGAGAAAGTCCCATCCGTCTTGAGGTCTCTTCTCTTTTAGTATTCCTGACCATGGGATCATCCCCAGTATTTCCCTGAGTTTATTGAAATCAGCTCTCCTGAAGTCAAGAATGCGTGTCTGACTATGCCTGGCTTCTCCTTTCCATTGTATAACAAACTCCAGGAGAACATGATCACTCTCACCTAAGGATCCCACCACTTGCACCGCATTAACCAGGTCGTCTCTGTTGGTTAGGATCAGATCTAAAATAGCTGACCCCCTTGTTGCCTCTTCCACCTTTTGGACCATGAAATTGTCTTCCAGGCATGTAAGGAATTTGCTAGACCTTGTAGTTTTGGCTGAGTTAGATTGCCAGCAAATATCAGGATAGTTGAAGTCACCCATCACTACTACATCTCTCCTTTCTGCATGTATGTTCATCTGTTCTAGAAAGGCAACATCCAATTCCTCCGTCTGATTTGGGGGTCTGTAGTAGAGTCCCACAATAACATCCCTGTTGTTTCCCTCCCCTTTAATTTTTATCCAGATGCTCTCCACCTGGCTTCCAGTATTGATGTCGTGGATCACTTCACTGGTGTAAATATTCCTGACATATAATGCTATTCCTCCTCCTTTCCTGTTTGGCCTGTTTCTCCTATAAAGGTTATACCCCTCTATTCCTACATTCCAATCATGAGACTCGTCCCACCAGGTTTCAGTAATGCCTATTATATCGTATTTGTTTTGTAGTGCAAGGAGTTCAAGTTCATCTTGCTTATTTCCCATGCTCTGTGCATTAGTGTAGAGACATCTGAGACCATGTGTTCCCTTTACTTGCTGCCTGTGCAAGTTTTTTTGCCTCCCACTGTTGGGTCCTTGCGCTGTTTGCCTTGTTCCCTCTATGACAGTTTGACTATTTTCTCCAGCCCTTTTGCCTTCCAGAATACTGTCTCCCTCCCCCATATGACTCAGTTTAAAGCCCTCCTGATCAAATTCTTGAGACTGTTGGCAAAAATGTTTCTTCCAACTGTTGTAAGATGCACCCCATCTCTTGCCAGAAGTCCCCCCGCATGGAAGCGCAGTCCATGATCCAAGAATCCAATTTGTTCTCGGCGACACCATCTACGGAGCCAGTTGTTTATGTCGGCTATTTTCCTCTCCCTTCTTGGACCATGCCCTTCAACTGGCAGAAGAGACGAGATGACCACCTGTGCGTTCATTTCTTTCAGCTTCCTCCCCAGGGCCTCATAATCTCTTCTGATCTTGGGAAAGCTGTGCCTTGCAGTATCATTGGTTCCCACATGGACCAAAAGGAAGGGGTAATGATCCGTAGGCTTGACGAGTCTTGTCAGCCTCTCGGTCACATCACAGATCTTTGCCCCAGGGTCGCGGACAAGGCCTTCCTGTTTCGCGTCCTACCCTTTGGATTATCCATGACACTGATTTTATCCATGGCACTGGTATTTATGAAATTCATCATGGTTGGGGCAGCTTTCCTGGGTCAACGGGGGGGTCGTCTTCCCCTACATCGACGACTGGCTCCTGGTGGCAGAGTCCTATCAGCAACTCCTAGATGACATCGAGCTGACGTTGGACTTACTGGATGCCCTGGGCCTGATTGTCAATCTGGAGAAATCACATCTCAAACACAGCCAGTCTCTCCAGTTTATCGGAGCCTCCTTGAATTCGAACACAGCTATGGCTTACCTGCCTGCAGATTGTTTTGATACTCTCTGCAACCTCCTCCACCAATGCTGCAGATCCTGGAGGATCTCCGCTCTTTTGATTCAAACCCTACTGAGAAACATGGCAGCCACGATTTCAGTCACTCAGTTTGCAAGGCTACAGTTCCTACTGCTTCAGTCGTGGTTCCTGAGCATCTTCGACCCAGTGCGGGACTGCCCTCACAAGCTCCTCAACTTGCCGTGAGCAATTCAGTATTCCCTGAATTGGTGGTTGGACCCGAACAACGTCCTGTCAGGCATGCTGTTCGAACCCCAACCACAAGTCTCAGTCACCACGAATGCATCCTCACTTGGATGGGGAGCCCACCTCGAAACATACACGGTCCAGGGCTCAAGGACTGCTGACAAATGGGAGCTCCATATCGATCTCCTCGATCTCCTGGCTGTTCAGAAGGTGCCTCAGGCCTTCGAGAAGCTGGTATCAGGCAAGATGGCCCTGCTTGTCACAGATAATACATCCGTGATGTACTACCTCAATAAGCAATGACGGACGAGGTTTCCATCTCTTCTGTCACTTACCCTCGAAATTTGGGACTGTTGCATTCATAAGGGTATACTTCTCCACTCCATTCATCTTCCAGGAGAGGAGAATAGTCTTGCCAACGGACTGAGCCATCTGAATTCGTCCGTGCATGAATGGATGTCACATCAATAGGTGACACAAGAACTATTTCAGTGCTGGGGTACTCCGCAGGCCTGTTACGAAGACGGGTGGTGGCCAAGCTGCGTCGGGACCGATCAGACACGATCCTCCTCACTCCATGGTGGCCTCGGCAACCGTGGTTCGCACCTCTCCTTCGCCTGGACCAGTAGCGCTTTCTACACCTTCCGAGCCATCTGCATCTATTAGCCATCCAGAACGGCAACGTCAGACATCCGGACATCGAGATGCTTCGTCTGATAGCTTGGAGAGTATTGCCCTGAATCTTTCTTCGGATCCGAGGCGTTCCATGCGTCTACCGCTACCGGCCGACATACAGGTAGTGCTTGATGCCTCTGCCCTTCTACACGTTGATCCTTTTCATACAAGTGGAAAGTCCTCACCGCTGCTTCCTTCTCAGTGACCACCGTCCTCCAATTCTTACTGTATCTTTCAGAGTCAGGACTATCCTTCTTATCCTCGAAGTGATACCTGGCGGCTCCCACCGTTGAGTCCCAAGCACGGGGTCAACCTTCTGCGTTCCAAGACCAGTTAGTTCGGAAATTCCTGAAGCACTATGTCAACTTCAACCACCTGTGGTTGAGCCTACCGCAGCTAGGAGTCTCGAACTAGTCCTCTCTGAACACACCTTCTAACCCTTGGCGACAATGGATCTGATACTCCTGTTGTGGAAAACAGCCTTCCTTGTAGCCACAGTCCTTGTAGGACTGTGTTCGCAGTCTGGGGGTGCTCCTTGATTCATCGCTTCAGATGACTAGTCAGGTGAATGCGATAGTCAGGAGCGCCTGTTATCACCTTCGGCTGATACGCCAGCTGCGCCATTTCCTGGAAGTAAAGGACCTCAAGACTGTGGTGCACGCGCTGGTAACCTCTCGTCTAGATTTCTGCAATGCGCTCTACATGGGGCTGCTCTCATGCTTGGTCCGGAAACTTCAGTTGGTACAAAATATGGCAGCCAGAGTGGTCTCGGGAACATCTCGGAGAGACCATATAACCCCAGTATTAAAATCTCTCCACTGGCTGCCTATCAGTTTCCGGGCCCAGTATAAGGTGTTGGTTATTACCTTTAAAGCTCTAAATGGCTTGGGTCCAACTTATCTCTGGAACCGCCTCCTCCCATACAATCCTCCCCGTGCACTCCAGTCCTCTGGGAGGAATTTGCTTCAGCCACAAAAATCTAGGCTGTCTGCAACCTCCCAGAGGGCCTTTTCGGTAATCGCCCCCAAATTGTGGAATGACCTGCCGAACGAGATCCGTCAGATGACAAGCCTGAGTAGCTTTAAAAAAGCACTAAAGATGGATCTCTTTCGGCAGGCCTTTCCTAATTAGATCCCGGCCTCAGGGGATCCTGGCCTCTTTTAGTCCGCTGGCTATTTATTATATTTATTGTTTTTAAAGGTGATTTTAGACAGTTGCTTTTAATTTATATTAAAATGTTTAGGGATTTTTATATGTATTGTATTTTAATTTTTGTAAGCCGCCCCGATTGTTTTAACAGAGGGGCGGGGTATAAATAATAATAATTATTATTATTATTCATGTCCACCCATTGAGCTGGTGGGCTTTGTGCCTTGCGTTCCGATGCTCCATGCTTGACATTCCACGAGCACACAGTGTTTCTGAAACCGGACATGTCCTTTCTCCTAAAGGTGGTCTCCAGTTTCCACAACTACCAATCCTTTGTTCTCCCTGCTCTAATGCAGGATCCAAAGGATGACTTGAACGGACTCTCCACTGCCTGCATGCTTGGAGAGCCTTTGCCTTCTATGTACAGCGGACAACTCCATTTCAAAAGTTGCCTAATCTGTTTGTGTCCTATCAAAGTGCGTGGTATCGACTATCTCCTTCTGTTACAAACGGGCTCAAAAGCCCCTGCCTCCTTGGGTTCAAGGGCACTCGTCAGAGCTGTATCCGCTTCTGCTAGCTTCCTCTCCGGGGTTCCCCTGGAGCATGTGTGCTGGGCAGCCACTTGGTCTACGCCACTAACTTTTATCTCGCACTACAAACTAGACATCGGCTGTTTTCTCCACTAACACCCCCATATCATAGATATGCTGGGCAGCCGCTTGGAGCACTCCGTCCACATTTATAAGGCACTACAAAGTGGATACATTCAGATCTTCAGAGGCAATGTTTGGAAAAAGGGTGCTCCAACAGGTGCTCATGGCGTAATTCGCAGTCTTGCCCACCCATGATGCATGGGGAAAGCTTGGGCACATCCCAATCAATTACTGATTCCTGTTTGGTCCACCTCTCTGAGAATGCCACATTGGTTACTTAACGTGAATGTGCATTCTGGAGAGAGTGGAGCGGAGTCACCCCACCATGGACTGCGCAAATTTAGTGTCCTAGAGTTAGTATGATACCTTCATCTTAATCCTGGGGCTTTGCTAGTCAGTAAACTGGCTTGGCCTCGTGGCTACTCACTGGAGGAGAACAAAGAAATTTGAATTTCTAAAGTCCATGATGTAACTTCCTGCTTTCGTCTGGGCAGTAGCAGACCATCCCAATCAACTACTGATTCCTGTTTGCTCCACTCTCTCCAGAATATACATTCACAGTAAGTAACCAATGTGGCATTCCCAGGTTTCTTTGAGACAAGTCTGAATAGTTATACTGATACAAAATTGCTGTGCTCTTAGATTCCCATTTATTTTATCTGGTGGTCTACTTTTGCACATAGGAATCTCTCCCATCCTAATTTCCAGACATTTTCGAAGTTTTGATCCCTCTGTTGGCTCGTTTTTGTTTTGTTTTTTTTTGTTTTGTTTTTAAATACCGGTCTTATAGATCGATTTTAAATTGGATTATACCTCTCTTTTCTACCATGACCTATTCTGATCTGAAAATGACACATTTCAGGGGCTAGGAGAGATGTTGCTATTTTGATGTATTGTTTCTTTCTTTCTTTCCTTAGCTGGAACAGTCATGTTTGAATATGGAATGCGCCTGGGCAGAGAAGTTCGCACACTTGCTGGATTGCAAAAACAAGCCAACTGTTATCTTGCAGCTCTGAATTGTTTGCGATTGATTCGCCCTGAATATGCTTGGATAGTACAGCCAGCTTCAGGGGCAGTGGTATGGAAGTTGCTTTTTTCCAGGGTTCCTTACTTTGGTTATTGGCTAGAGTTATCGTATGTTCTCTTCTCTCAGCCATATCCCCTTCTTCAGAACTAACATTTCTGTCTGGGTGGATTTTTAAAATGTCTGCTGCTTCTGTGCCTCCTGCTCACCAGTGCTGCCTCATGATTGTTATCTTGCCAGCTCTATCGAGAGCTCCACTAGAAGGGATGGAAGTTAGCCTGGCAGAGCACTCCGGGAGAGACAGCACCTTGGGACTTGCAAGGGAGAAGGGAGACAGACCTGGAGGGGGAATGTGGGCTAATTAAGTGAAACAGCTGAGGGAATCTGGCTATACGGGGGGGCAATGGAATAGGGCTGCTTCGTGGAGGAGGTAAGGCATCTGACAAAAGAGGTAGGGAAAGAGAAAAGGGAAGGCAAAATTGTTATCATTTAAATACAGTGAAGTTCAGGAATATTAGCAATTATCACTTGTATAGCAGAGTATTGAAGTGAGAAGGCAGCCAACGTGGTGTAGTGGTTTGAGTGTTGGACTATGACTCTGAAGACCAGGGTTCAAATCCTCACTCAGCCATGGAAACCCACTGGGTGCCCTTGGACAAGTCACACTCTCTCAGTCACAGAGGAAGGTGAAAGCAACCTCCCTCTGAACAAATCTTGTCAAGAAAACCCTGTGATTGGGTTGCATTAGGGTCATCATAAGTCAGAAATGACTTGAAGGCACACAACATCAGCAAATTTAAAGTTAGAGTCACCATAGTCATTGGTGGTTTGAAGTAGTCAGTTGGTAAATGGGTCCTCTTTTTTGCTTTTCAAAATATGATAACCCTATTACTGGCGGTGTCATAAAAGCCAACTTGTTGTGTAGTATATTGAGGGTGCCAAGTTCCTCTGTCCCTGTGGCTACTGTTGAGTCTTTTCACATTGATGTGGCAACTGGTACAATGAAGTAATGTCGCCTGTCTAAAATAGGTATACTGTCTGTATCAGCACTTTCTTTCAAGTACTGCATACTATCCTTGGTATTTTCTGAATACTGTCTTTCTATATTTTCTTAATATGATTTGTGCTCTGTCACAAAATGAGGATTTCAGTACTAAAAGGGGTGCAGAAAAAAAGAAAAGAAAAATAACTAGACCCTGTGCTTGAATGTAAGCACATTTTTCTTTTATTGAAGGATTCAGTGTGACCAGGGCTGAATGTTTTTGTGCTAAAGCCATCTAATTCTGTTGCAAGGAAAAGGCGGATCTGTACCCAAAATAAATTGAACAACAGAAGTGAATTTGGAAGCCTGTTTTGCATATTTTAATCAGTTTGCATTGCCTGAGTTATCAGAACAGTCCAGAGCTTTTTGCATGGACTTAGAGGGAGCAAAATGAGAAAGGTAAAATTGAAGATAGAGGGACTGTGGATGATGAGAAATAATAAGGTTATGAGAAGATGATAAGGAGCTCTATAGTTTTCTTCCTGCTGTGATCTTTAAGAGTCTCCTATACTGTACCATGATTCTGCTTTGGCAGAGTTTATCACATGTTTATAAGTTTTCCTCTGTAGCCGTAGGCACTAGAATCATATACTGTACCATGATTCTGTTTTGGCAGTACTCGTCACATGCTTAAGCTTTCCTCTGTAGCCATAAGGACTAGATGCATAATGGGTCTGACACAAATTGTGAAAAATTGAGGATGCTACTCAGCATGTTCATGCAGTGAAATCTTCGGAGGAATATACACAGTTCTGATCTTGCTTACACAGTAATGACAAAATTGTAGGGACTAAGGTTTTGTACATTCACTTCATTTTAATGTGTTTACTCTGTCTTTTACTAGTATGAACGTCCAGGAGCATCCCCCAAAAGAAGTCATGATGGAGAGTGTGCTGTTGCCCCAAGTGAGTGTTTCTTTTCCTCATTTTCAGAGTGATCATAAAATTTCCAAATACTACCATTTAATCCCAATCGGTTTAAGTTAAGTCTGGCCTACGGGTTTCCAGATTAATTGTGTTGCTTGATTTCATGTGTGTGCTATACATTTACCTTTTGTCTTGTTCCTTTCTGTGCTCTCGTATCTCATTCACATACTTATTTTTTCCCCCTCTGTGTTTAGAAGTATTTTGTTATGATAGCTAACTGTGGTATCCTCTTGATGTAACAGTATGTTGTATCAATCTTTCTCACATATGGATTAACATCTGAAATGATCACAATAGTTGTGCAGTAGGAAAAGTTTCCTTGAGCTGTTGTGGGAAAGGAGAAGGTGAGAGCTGTGCAAAATCAAGAATTGTTACAGGAAGCCAAAGGTACAGAGAAGTGTCAAGTTAAGAGGGCTCCTTGGGGAAAAAAAAGAGGGCTCCTGCATATATATATATATATATATATATATATATATATATATACTAGTATAGCGTGATTGTGTAAATTCCTTCAGTTGTAGCTTCTCCTGGTGCTATAACACTATGAGGAGAAATGTGGTGGGAATGCTTTCTCATGAGAGACAATGTGATGTAGTGGTTTGAGCATTGGACTAGGACACTGGGAAACCAGTGTTTGAATTCCTGCTTGATCATGGAACCCTATTGGGTAACCTTGGGCAAGTGATGCTGTCTAGCCTCAGAGCAAGGCAAACCTCCTCTGAACAAATCTTGCCAAGAAAACGCCATGATTGGCTTACCTTAGAGTTGCATAAGTTGGAAATGACTTGAAGGCACACAACAACAACGCCTTATCTTACAAAAGGCATATTCCCAAAATGTTTAAAGTACGAATGGACAATGTTACCTAACTCACAATGCTGAACACTTTGTGTTGTCCTCCCAGCTTTTAAAACACCACACCCTCCTTCCTCACTGCTCAGGAAAAATCTTAGTCCCAGTTGTCCCATTAAATCAATGAGAACTTTGTAAGTCAACATGTATGTTTGTTGGTTCAGTAGGTCTCCTCTAGTTCGGATCAGTAGTTGGATTTAGGCCAGTTTCTGCTGTTACTTCTGCTGTTCCAGAATGGTTCAATAGAATGCTATGTATGTGGAGCCCCCCGCCCCCTGGCTCTGCTGTAGAAAATCACTTTGGTGGTCTCTGGTACCATAAGAGCTGCTACGGTTGTTGCTGGAGTTCTGGGGCAGCTTCAGCAGCCTGTCCTCCCTGAAGGGTTGTAGGGCAACCAGTGCAGCCTCCCAGACCAAAGATATTGTCCAGTTCTTGTGTAAAGAGAAAAGGAGGAGACCATTTTATAGTACCAAAGAAAGTTTAATGGTCCTTATAATATGAAATTGGCTAAAGGTTGGTTTCAATTTGACTTTAAAAATTAATGTACAGTTGTCCTTCACATTCACGGAGGTTAGGGGCGAAGCACCACCGCAAAAGTGAAAAAAACGTGAATAAGTTAAGCCCCCGACCCCAACATGCATACTACACTACAGTATTGTAGGCTCCTCTCCTGCCAACAGAACTGCTGATACCTGCCACCTAGCAACACCCGCCCCCAGGCACACAAACCATGCCCCTCACCCACACTTGCCTCCCTCCCCCAGCTCTCCCTTCCTCTGGCCTACCAACAGTACAACTCCAGCTTGCTTTCTTACCTTGCACCAAACAGCACTGCCCGTTTAAAACAGTAAGATCACTCCTTTCCCAAACCGAAGCTAAATATTGCAGCTGTAGTAATACCTGCCCCCCAGACGCACAAATCACGCCCCTTGCCCACACTCGCTCTCCCTCCCTCTGCCCTGCCAACAGCTCCTTGGGAAAAGAGCAACCTTACTGTTTTAAATGGGCAGTGCTGTTTTGGTGTAAGGTGAGAAAGCAAGCTTGTATTGTTGCCAGGACAGGAGGAGAGGAAAGAAGGAGGAGGATGGTGGGGTCTTAGAGTTTGATCTAGTTGAGCAGCAGCTACAAATCACTAATATGCAAAACCGCAGATGTGAAGGGACAATTGTATACATCTAAAGTACTGGTGCTCATTTTTCAAAATATGAGGGATGACTGAAAACATCTGCTGTGAAGACATTGCATGAAATTTTGGGACTGACTCAAACAGAGCTAGTAACACCAGCTGTTTCTTTATTACTTAAGTACTGAATTTTACCTTTACAGTATATTGCCCTGTTAATGCTTTCTAATTCTCAAAAGCCAAATTTTGAATGTGTCACAGTACATATAAATTATATTTTGATGCAGCGGGAAGTCAGATTGAAATATTAGAGTTACAGGATTTGGAAAGAGAATGTATGTTGGCTCGCATACGACTAACATTGGCACAGCATGATCCATCAACAACTGCTATTACAGGTAAAGTTGGAATGTGTATTCATAGCATTTGAATGCCTTTGTGAAAGAGTGGGAAATTTATAGTCTATGTGGTATCAGCCTATGAGAAGTAGGCTGCTGTGCCCTACTTTTCCTGGTCCTGCGTATTGCTGTATATAACAGAATTAGGATGTAAGATACAGTAGACACTTGGCACACAATGCACTACCATTGTTTGACATTGCTGTGTTTGTGCAGCAACAATAAGATTTTGTTCTGGGTTCTTATACTCACAGTGGGCATGGTTCCCCTCAGTAGTCAGAACTTGAGAATTTTGTTTTGCATCTACGGTAACTGAATGTTGCAATTACCCTGTCTAAATTTATGAATGGTTTTGAAGCTGAGAATGATTTTAATTGGTTGATATATATAATTATATGTCAGCTTTATTAGCTAGCAAACCTGAGCATGTGTGTTCAAAATAGCATTCTCCCATTTCTTTATCTACCCAGGAAATTCTTCCCCCAAGGAGCTGGTTACCCTGCTGGTACAAGCTGGCCTCTTTGACACAGCCATTTCTCTCTGCCAGACCTACAACCTTTCTTTAAAACCTGTGTTTGAGGGGCTTACTTTCAAGTATGTAACAAATTATTGGGCTTATTCATACATACATATATATAAAACCTGAGTACTGAATACCAAGAAAAAGTTGTTTTTAATTAAATATATTTTCTTTAAATTAGATTTGGAAAATGTGCAGAATTTTGGAACTGTATACATTAAAACAGTTTCTAAACCTGTGAATAGAGTCTTGCCCTGAGGAAAGGAGAATGGGATATCAGTGGTATATGGTTGCAGTGAAACTATTTCTTCCTAACATTGTTTTGTGTATAATTTTTAGATGCTTGTTTTTGCCCCCTCTATTTTTGAAAGGTTCAGAAATCCTTGCGCTGTTTTATTTAATAATCAGTTATTATAACATTAGACACAAGTTCAGAAAAAGGAAAATATTGCCAGTACTGATTGTCACTTCTGCTTAAACCACTGTGAGGATTACTTTCACATTTTCTGTAT
This sequence comes from Gambelia wislizenii, assembly GCA_030847615.1. Lineage (NCBI taxonomy): Eukaryota > Metazoa > Chordata > Lepidosauria > Squamata > Crotaphytidae > Gambelia > Gambelia wislizenii. Next base: position 336,524,583 of record JAUMIR010000001.1, on the reverse strand, counting down.
GCAGTGAAGGAGGCATCCTTGGTTGGATTATCTCCTGCTATAAGTGAAAAGGGGAGTTTATATAGAGAGACTCTTAGCTCCTTACCGCAGTTCTTCCCTTGCCTTTAATCAAGTTAGCACTCCCACACTCCGGTTTTTCCAGCATTTTTGCAAACTGACAGTTATAGGGAGCATACAAATCCCTTGTTGAAACAGCTTTACTGGGTGGCAGTTTGTTTCTGAGCACAGTTCAAAGTGCTCTTTATGATGTGTAATGCCTGATATAGCTCAGCTCCAGGATATCTACATGACTGTATTTCCCTATCTGAGCAATAAAATGGGGAGGCTTTTCTCTCAGTCCAACCACCTTCTCAGGCATTTTGGTGGGAACAAGCGAGACGGCCTTCGTGGTGACTACTCCCAGACTTCGGAACTTTGACCCTAGTGAGGCTTGAACAGTGCCCTCCTTGCTGTCCTTCCGGTAGAAAGTGAAGGATGGAATTGATTGAAATGGACTTTTAATGATGTGTTGCCTTGTTGATTTTTCTGTCCTTTAATGGATTGTAAAATGATTTTTAATCCGTAGATTGTTTAACATTTTAAAATAACATTTATATATTTTTACTGATGTTTTTGTATACATTTTAATCTGTGTTGGTTTTAATATTTTGTAAGCTGGCTGAGTCCCAGCATTGGGGAAAAGGTGGGATATAAATTAATTAATGACAAAAAGAACAATAATTCCTCAAAATACGTCTACAGGCCCTAACAGGTTGGGAATTTCTATTGCTGTTTAAGCAAAAAGTAAGTGTAGTATTGAGTAGTAGATAAGTTAAAAAAAAAAAAGTAGGACAAATATGTATTTTATTTTATTATTATTATTATTATTAAGCATGCAGCATAATTCATGACATTAATAGCATTAACAATTCAAGATTTCAATTTGTTTTTATACATTCATTATCCCATATATCCCTCCACCTTTCATCTACCTTCCACCTACCTCTCCTCATCTTATCTTTCTCTCCTCCTTCTCCCACCTCTCGACTTTACCCCATCCACTTCCTTCTACACTTTGTCATACTCTTCCTCTTCACCACATCCTTCTTCACGACCTCTCATAAACACACATCCTTCTGACTCCCCTTGTTGCCTTCCTGCTTGAGTTGTTTTTGTATATTCATACTTTCCCCTTAGCATCATCTCCCTCATCCTTTCTCTCAAAAAAAGAGTATAAAGAGGCTAAGTATTTTCATCTTTCCTTCTGTCCCTTTCCTTTTGTCTATTTTTGATTCTGTTGCAAATGTTTTCCTTGTCTCAGTGTCCTTTAATTTTCCTACAACTTTCTGAAGATTTCTATCACTCTTTTCTTTCCCCCCCCCCTCTTTTCTTTTTCTTTCCACTTTCCTTTTCTTCCATATTTTGCATCGTTTGGCCTGTCCTTGTTCTACAAGATTCCATTTATATCCCATCTCTTTCCAATATTCACAAACTGGGTACCATTCTTCTTCTATCTTCGTCGTCTTTTATTTATAATGCATGTTAACCTGTCATTTTCCATCATTCACTAATTTTCAACAACCAATCCTCAATTGGGGGGGTTTCTTTTTTCTTCCAATTGGCAGCTATAATTAATCTCGCTGCAGTTATTAAATACAATAGTATTCTTCCATGTTGTCGGCTAAACTTCCCCTCCAGATTCATCATTATGTCCAACAAATAAAACTTTGGATCCATTGCAAATTGAACCTTGAAGATTTTCTGAATTGTTTTATGGATTTTCTTCCAAAATTTTTGTATCTTGTGGCAATCTCACCACATGTGATATATTGTGCCTATATCTTTTTCGCAGCACCAACATTTGTTATCTTCCGTTTTATATATTTTACTGATTATGACTGGTGTTAGATACCACCTCTTAACACTTTTAAGATGATTTTCTTTCAGGGCCAAGCACGCCGTGAAAGCGTTGGTTTCCTTCCATGCCTTTTGCCATTCTTCCATCGTTATTGTTTTTCTGAGATCTTGGGCGCATTTCATTGCATCTGTTACTATCTCTTTCTCCAATTCTCTGTCTAATAATAGTTTATAATATTGGGATATTTTCTTTTCTATCTTCTAAAAATCTATTTTTAGTTTGTAAGAATTTGAACCAATTCATATTTGTTCTTTTTGCTTCCAAATCTTCCCGCGAATACATGTTTATCCCCTCTCCTTTTTTTCCACATCTCCTGATCAATCAGATTTCCATATCTCAGCCATTGATTTGTATCTTCCCACCTTCCTAGAAAAGCTTCCTGTGGCGAGATCCAGAGAGGTAACTTTGTATAAAATTGTTTTTGTTTTGTTTTTTGCCAGATTCTTAGCAGTGATTTCCTAACTACATGGTTCTCAAAATCTTTATTTGCATGCTTCTTCCCATAACCTAAGTATACGTGCCATCCAAATCTTAACGAGTGCCCCTCTATTGTTAATATCTTAATATTTTCCAGTTTAATCCAGTCTACCAACCAGTTAAGTCCAGAAGCAATATAATATAGTTTCAGATTTGGCAAGGAGGCCCCTCCAGCTTTCCTATTAGCTGTTAAAGTTGAATTCTTGATTCTCGCCTTTCGCCCTTCCCAAATGAACTTACTTAAATCAAAAGTCCATTGTTGTAGCATTTTCTCATTTTGTAATATTGGCAAGTTTTGAAAAAGAAATATGCACTTCGGTAAGATATTCATCTTAATAGTGTTTATTCTGCCTAACAGAGATAAATCCAATTTATTCCAATGTACAAGGTCCACTTGAATTCCTGCCCATAATTTTTTGTAGTTAGACTCATAAAGATCAATGTTTCTCTTATTTATCCACACGCCTAGATATTTTACCTTCTTTTCGATCTTGCATCCTGATCTTTCTTTCAGTTGTTATTCCTTTGTTCTCAAATTTTTCGTTATTATTGCAGTTTTCCCTTTATTAAGTTTAAATCCAGCCAGATCTCCATATTTCTTGATGACATTAAATAGCCTCTCAATGTTTTCCAAGGGATCTTCCAAAATTATTGCTATGTCATCCATGAAGGCTTTAATCTTATACTCCTGGTTTTTAATTTTTAGCCCTGGAATCCGGTTATCATTTCTTATTTGATTATTTAAGCTTTCTAACACCAAAATAAACAACAATGGAGACAGTGGGCATCCCTGTCTTGTCCCCTTGAAGATATTAAAAGTCTCTGTATTTTCCCCGTTGATTGTCAGGAATGCCTTTTGAATATCATATATTGATCGTATATTTTTGATAAAGGTCTCCCCAAAGTTTAATTCATTTAATGTTTTCATCATAACTGTCCAGTCTACATTATCGAAAGCTTTTTCCGCGTCGATAAAAATAAAAGCACCTTATCGTTTGATCTTTCATAATATTCTATTGTGTTAATCATTGGTCTAATATTATTTGACAAGTTTCTTCCTTTTATAAATCCAGACTGATCCTCGTGAATTATTCCCTTTACAACACTTTTTGTTTTGTTTGTTAATCTCTCTCTCTCTCTCTCTCTCTCTCTCTCTCTCTCTCTCTGGCTTTTCTTCGCAAACGAAGATTCAGGAAGGACTCATCCCGCGCTTTCTGCAAGTGCGCTGATGACTAAAAAGGCCAATCCAAGATAAACAAGTCCGGTTGCAAAAAGCACAGCAGAAGGTCTCCTTGCGTGATGTTTTTGGGTTGTGATTCTTTCTGCGTTGCCGTTTCTCTTCAAGACTTGTTCATCGTGAGTTCTCAAATAAGGCTGCAGCATTGTGGATAGTGCGTCTCCATGCCTCCCGATGTGAGGCCAGGGCGGACCACTGTTGGTGATCAATTTGGCTGAGCCTGAGATGTTGTTTCAGGGAGTCTTTGTATCGCTTTTTTGAAGCGCCCCTCTTACGCTGACCCTTGGCGAGTTCACCGTAGAGTAGTATTTTTGGGAGGCGATGGTCCTCCATCCTAGAAACGTGCCCTGCCCAGCGCAGCTGTGTTCTCAATATCATGGCCTCAATGCTGGTGATCCCTGCTTGCTCAAGGACAGCAACATTCATCACATAGTCAGTCCAGTGTATATTTAGGATTGTGCGTAGACAGCGCTCGAGGAGTCGTAGGTGGTGGCGATAGGTGACCCATGTTTCAGATCCATAAAGGAGGATAGACAGTACGATGGCTCTATACACACTGATTTTTGTGCTTTGCCTCAGGTGTTTATTGCTCCAGTGTCTTTTGTGAAGTCTTCCAAATGCACTATATGCCTTTGCTAATCTGTGATCGATCTCTTTGTCAATCTTGGCATCTGAGGAGATGATGCTTCCCAGGTAGGTGAACTGCTGAATGGACTTGAGCACAGAGTTGCCGACGGCAATGTGGGGATGGTGGTGTTCGTCCTGTGGTGCAGGCTGGTAAAGAACTTCTGTTTTCTTCAGGTTGACTTCTAGCCCAAACAGCTCTGCAGCTGTTGCAAAGCAGGATGTTAGGTGCTGCAGAGCTGCTTCTATGTGGGCCACAAGGGCAGCATCATCAGCGAAGAGCAGCTCACGGACTAGATAGTTTAGAGTCTTAGTGTGAGCCCTCAGACGGCTTAAGTTAAACAAGCTACAATCAGTACGGTAACGTATATAGATGCCATCGTCTTCTTCAACCTCTGCCATAGCCCTTTGGAGCATCGTGCTAAAGAAGATTGTAAATAAAGTTGGTGCAAGAACACAACCTTGCTTCACTCCATTAGTTATTAGAAAGGGCTCTGAAAGAGCATCGCCATATCTGACTTGACCACGCTGGCCCTTGTGTAGCAAGATAATCATTTTAAGGAATTTGGGGGGACATCCTAGTCTTTCCAGGATCTGCCACAGACCTTTTCTACTTACAGTGTCAAAGGCTTTGGTGAGGTCGACAAATGTTACATAGAGACCCTTGTTCTGCTCCCTACATTTTTCTTGCAGTTGTCTAAGGGCAAATACCATGTCTGTAGTACTCCTATTGGCTCTGAAGCCACATTGGCTTTCAGGGAGAAGTTCTTCTGCAATAGCAGGAACTAATCTGTTCAGGAGTATCCTTGCAAGGATTTTTCCAGCAATAGAGAGCAGTGTTATGCCTCGATAGTTTGAGGAGTCAGATTTTGCCCCTTTTTTCTTGTACAGGGTGAGGATGACTGCATCTTGGAGGTCTGATGGCAGTTCCCCTTTTTCCCAGCAATTCACAAGGAATTCGTGGAATTTTTCGTGGAGTGCATGACCTCCGTGTTTCCAAACTTCAGGTGGGATTCCATCAATCCCAGCTGCCTTGCCGTTTTTCATCTGCTGTATGGCCTTAAGGGTCTCTTCCAAAGTGGGAGCTATGTCCAATTCATTTTTCATTGGTTTTTGTATCATATGTTGGATAGCTGAGGCTTGGACTACTCGGTTGGTGCTAAAGAGACTTTGAAAATGTTCAGCCCAACGATTCAGGATGGAGGCTTTATCAGTAATTAATGTTTGACCATCTGTACTGTGTAAGGAGCTTTGGACCTGATAAGTAGGTCCAAACACTGCTTTAAGAGCTTCATAAAATCCTCTATGATCACCCAGATCTGCACAGCGTTGTGTCTTTTCTGCTATATTGATCCACCACTTGTTCTGCATGTCTCGGAGTTTTTGTTGTAGTTTGCTACATGTGAGGCGGAAAGCTGCTTTTCTTACATGACAGGTTGGCTGGGCGAGGTATGCCTGGTGAGCAGTTCTCTTCCTTGCCAACAGCTCCTGGATTTCTTGGTTGTTTTCATCAAACCAGTCTTGATTTTTCTTGTGGGAGAACCCGAGGGATTCTTCTGCAGACTGGAGGATACTGTTTTTGATATGTTGCCAAAGCACTGTAGGAGAAGGATCTGTAGGATGGTCTTCAAGTTTCGTTTGTAGGTTTGCCTGGAAGGTGTCTCTCGTGGTAGCTTGTTGAAGATTGTTGACTTGGAGTCTCTTCTTTAAGATGCCACCCCTCTTAGGTTTGAACTTAAGATGAAGATTTAGTTTACATCTGACGAGGCGATGATCTGTTTGGCATTCTGCACTAGGCATCACTCGGGTATGACGGACATCACGAATGTCTCTCTGACGGACTAGAACATAGTCAATGAGGTGCCAATGTTTGGATCGGGGATGCATCCAGGTTGTCTTCAAGCTATCTTTCTGCTGAAAGATAGTGTTTGTAATAGTTAGCTGTTCTGCACAGAACTCTAGCAGGAGGCATCCGTTATCATTGCAATTTCCAACACCATGCTTGCCTAAGACACCTTTCCAGGCTTCGGAGTTCTTTCCTACTCTGGCATTGAAGTCACCAAGGATAATAATTTTATCTTCTACAGGGACTTTTTGTATGAGTTGGCGTAGGTCTGTGTAGAATTTGTCCTTCTCTACAGGGTCGGCTTGTATAGTTGGGGCATATATACTAAAGAGAACAACATGTGGGAGGCGTAAGGAAATAATGCGATCAGAGTGTCCTGTTGGCAAGGTTTCGAGTTTGGAGGCAATGGAGTTTTTAATCATAAAGCCTACTCCTGAAAGATGTTTTTCGGTTTTGGGTTTGCCAGACCAGTAAAGTGTGTAGCCGGCGCCATGTTCTTTAAGGCTGCCTTCCTCATGGAAGCAAACTTCACTAAGAGCAGCAATGTCAATATTAAGCCGTGATAGTTCATGGGCTATTAGAGCAGAACGACGCTCAGGCCATCCACTATCTTCAGAGTCTTGCATGGTTCTGACGTTCCAGCATGCAAGTGTCAGTTTATTTACACCTTTGGAGGCTGGTGTGTGCCTTTGTTTCTTTGTCTTGGTTTGACCGCATCAGAAGATTCCCGTTGGCCACGGCTAGCCAACCAGGTAGTTGGGGATGAGCTTTCGTTAGGCCACCTTTTCTAGGCCCCTCTCCATATGGAGCAAGCAGTGCTCTCCTTAAAAAAGGCTGCTTGGTCATTCAGGATGCTGCCGAACAAGACTGTCATCTCCCGGGTCAGCCTCGAGCGACCAATGTCCTGAACCGCCTGCATGCAGGGTTGGGGCTGCGGCTTCCAGTGCATCTTTACACCTGCCAGTTTCGTCCCTCGCCAGTCGCTACAGGGCTTTTTTGGAACTGGATTTGTCCTTCGAGCCTGTGCAATGGATTTTTCTGGTGGAGCGCAGCGTGCACAGAACTGGCCTCACCCTTTAAGCCAGAGATTCATCTGCTGTGGCCTTGCAAGCATGGACGTGGCAGCGAGGTCCTCGGGCCGTAGGTTTGATTAGAGTTTCCTTCTCTTAGATGGTTAACCTTACAGGGTTGGACGAGCACCATCTGCCCGGGTTTGGGATTAGAGTTTTCCTTCTCCTAGGACGGTTGCCACAAGGCTAGAGAGCCCATCCTGCCCTTTGACGCTCTTTGTCAGACCCTTCAGTTTTGACCTGTCTGGCATGGGAGACCCTACTAGTGGCTATTATGCCACCGCCAGCATAGCTCAAAACATCATTAGGGTACGCAAGCCTCTTTCCCACGACAAGGGGGCATTAATGGAGAGGTGTTTGTTAATAATGTTGTAAAAAAAATATTATAATCCGCGTTGAGAAGGGAGATAGGCTGATAATTTGCCATATTTACTTTTTCTTTTCCTTCTTTTGGTATGAGAGTGATATTCGCCGTTTGCCATGATTCTGGTATTCCTTCTTTTGGAATCTTATTCACTCCTTCTGTAGGAGTGGAGCAAGTTCTTCCTGATATTTTTTGTAAAATTCTGGTATAAATCCATCTTGGCCTGGAGCCTTCCCTGTTTTTAACTGCTTAATAGCCTGTAAGATTTCTTCGGTACTAATGAGCTGTTCTAATTGTTCCTTCACGTCTTCTGTTAGTTTCATGTTAGCCTTTATGTTTTCTTTTAAAAATTTATCCATTTCTTCTTCCCTCATTTCTGTTTCTTTAATTCTCATATATAAAGACTTATAAAACTCTACAAAAGCTTTTTTAATTTCATCTTGAGTCATATGTCTTACTTCTCAACTCTTAATTTCTGTAATTAATTTTTTTCTGAATCCTTTTTTCGTCGATGAGCCAACCAATGGCCTATTTTGTTGGCTTTCTCAAAGTATCCTTGTTTTATTCTTCTTAGTTTGTTTCCAATTACTTCAGTCAGATCAGATTTAAGAGTTTCTTGAATTAGTTTAATTTCCATCTGTATTTTTGTATTTTTTGTGTTCTTCCTTAATTTTTCCTTTCTCCTTTAATTCTTTCGTCAATTTTAATTTTTTTTCCTGTTTACGTTTTTTTATTTCAGCTCCTCTTTGTAAGCATATGCCTCTAATTGTTGCCTTGAAGGCATCCCAGGTTGTTTTACATGACACTTCTCCATTGTTAATTTTTTTTAAAAAATCTTGTATTTCTTTTTTCACTTTGTTTGCAAATTGTTCATCTTTTAACATTTCTTCTTTTAATCTCAATCTATATTTTAAGACTTAACATCTTTGTTTCTATGGGGTTATGATCCGACAATATCCTTTCATTTATCTCCATCTCTTTAACCTTTGTTAACAAATCTGCCGATATCCAAAACATGTCGATTCTCGACATTGATTTGTGAGCTTCTGAAAAAAAAGTGAAACCTTCCTTTCCCCCATTTTTTGCTGTCCACATGTCTATCAGATTGAAGTCTTCTAACGATTTTTGGTAATTCCCCATGAGTTTTTTTCATTGAATTTGTCATTCTATCTTTTTTTGCTTCCAAGACGTCGTTGAAGTCTCCTGTAATTATAATGCTTTGTCTATTTATTTTCATTATTTCTTGATATACTTTTTTATAAAATTGATCCTTTTTTTCTATTGGAGCATAAATAGCAATTAAGACTATTTTTATATTAATCAAATTTATTTCTATTACAATATAGTGTCCTTCTTTATCGTTGAGGATTTCAGTAGCTTGATAGATGTTTTTTACATATATATGCAAATATGTATTTTAAAAACACTTTTGGGGGGAGGATGATAGGGTGGTACTTTCATCATTTTTGACCACTGGGGGAACAGGATGTTGGGCTTGGTAGGCTTTGGGCTGAATCCAACAGTGCTCTTCCTGTGTTGGTAACACCTGTGTTCAAATCCTTCCTCAGGGGGCCATGCCCATATTATCATTTCTAAGCCCATTCGTCTTCAATAGGTTGTCATGAGAATGAAATGGGATAATACCATTTATGTATATATCTGGCAGAACAAAAACCAAAAGTGATTATCTAAAAATAATGATAATGATAATATTTTCCCTGTGAAAAAAGTGGGTAGAGTTATTATTTTCAATTATATAATTGGTTGTCCATGTTTCAGATGTATTAAACTTCAGTTTGGAGGGGAAGCAGCTTTGACAGAAGCCTGGGATTGGCTAGCTGCAAATCAATTCTCTTCAGTCATCACAACTAAAGAAACCAGGTAATGTGTGTTTTGCAGGAAAAGAAGCAGATAGTTTGTCAGGTGAGATACAGAAGTGAAGATTTCTTGCTAATAAAATATAAAACTCCCACTTAAGGATTGTGTCTTTGCACGATAACGTGTGATTTCCCCTGCCCCAATGAGCCCTGAACAGACTTTTTGTTTCATCACCAGCAGTAGAATAGTGTGGTGATTCTTCGTGGTCTTTGTGGCTCACACAAGTGGGTCATCTATGCCTGTGCAACACATCTCTCAGAACCTTCTAGAGCTATGCAGTATGCATTTTGGTGGTAGCCTCTCTGATCCCCCACACTCATGGCCAGCATGCTCTCCTGATAAAACCCTCAATTCCTTTTCATCTGCCATGGCAGCAGTGTCATTAGTAACCTGTCTGAGCGTTTTCTGACTGACTTTTCAGACTGACTTAGCTTTGATTTGGTTTATAGACATGTCTTCTCTTCTTTGCATTTTGGCTTTGGTGAGTTGTTCTTCTGGCTTTGTTGGCTTCCTGAACTCAGACTTACCTGACTATTCTTTTCCTCACGGACTTGGTTGATCTTTCAACGGCTGTGCAGCCTCCTTTTGCTTATGGGCTCCTCTGGATCTTTCAAAAGGCACACTGACTGTGCTGACTAAATCCCAGAAAAGCACAGCTATTCTAAGTGCCTTCTGTGTCTTCGTGAGGGGCATAACATGCATGTGTGTAAGTACTGCCAGGCATTTACCCCTCCCCAAGCCTGTCACAGTCAATCTGCAAGGCTGAAAGCTTTCTTGGGAGCACACCATAAACGTGGCTAACCAAGCAATGGAGAGCAGGCCTCTGCATACGACCTCAGCTAATGTTTCCTCTCTGTCTCCTCTGCTACACCATGGGCCACATCAGTTCCTATGGCATCAGGATTGTCTGTCTGCATGGCTCTTAAATGGTTTCTGGCTGAAACGCCTTCTTGCCTACCAAGACCTAGGAAGCTGGTGGATAGGCCAGTTTCTCAACCAGCTGCTCAGCCTCGAGTGCCTTCCACACCAGGAAGATCCCTTGATACAAGGAGGTTTTGTCTGTGGAAATCCATCTGGCCACTCAAAAGTGGCATAAGAGAAAGAAGAGAGTGAAAGACCACCTGTGATGTTGTCTGAACACCACCACTCTCAGGCTTCGCCACAGTGTCATTCAGGGTTGTTTTTGCAGCCTCCAGCCCCAGTCGAATCCACTGGTAAGATTCAAGGAGAGAGAGCCTTCTCTGATTTCAATTGAATCCAGATGCTTTGTGTCAGCCTGAACGCCCACCTCAAGTTTGCTCTTGGCCTGGCCCTTCAACATCAAGACCCACCATTTTGGGGGACACATTCTGCCTCAATTTCTCCAGTTCCTCCATCTCAGCCATCAGTTCAGCTGGAGACATCCAGTTCAGAAGAGGACTCAAATTCATCATCAGAATCTCGTTGTGCATGCTCGAGGGTCTTCTTTAGCACTGATAGGCAAATGTAAGCCAGCTTCTCCCACAGATGATGTTTGGTCCTTCACAGACCAGATGCTTAAGATGGCCAAGGCATTGGATTTACAAGTTAAACATGCTGAGCCTTAAGTAACAGACTCAGTCTTACAGTGTGTCCAAATCAAGCTCCTGTACCAGCTTCTATCTCTTTACTTCCCTCCCTTTTTGGGCAAATCCATCATCTGTCCCTTCAATCTCCCAAGAAATTAGAGGGCCCCTATAAGATAGTGGAATTGGGATCTGAGTGGCTGGTCCAGTATGTGAAACCAAATATCATCATGGATGCTGGCCAGTCAAAGACCTCCCAAAAGCTCCATTCTAGTTCTGCAGAAGCTGAATGCCATGGGACACAAATTTTTATTCCACTGACACTGTTCTTCGCAGAATTGCAAACTATGGAGCTTGTATGGGAGCATATCAGCAGCTCCTGTGGGAAAAAATGTCCCAATACTTGGATAGGCTTTCAGAAGAGGACTACAAGGTGTCTGCCATTCTACAAGTGGAGGCTCACAGGTTGGCAGAGCAGCAACTCATGACAGCTTTCCATGCTGCTGATTGTAGTGGGAAGGCCTTAGTGGGAGCTATCATGCTCTGTCAGACTTGGCTCAGACCTCCTGAACTCTCACATCAGGCCAGAGCAAAAATCGGGGATCTTCCTTTTGATGAAAGTGGTCTCTTCAATGCCAAGTACACCCACAAGATGCACTCCACAGCTAAGAAATTCAGCTTTCACTCCCAACAGCAGTTATTGTTTAGGCCCAGGCTCTGCTAGTCAAGCTACATTCCATGTTACCATCACCAGTCTAGCCCTGGGAGCAGTCACCAACAAAACAATTTCAGAAAAAAGTGATAACAGCTTAGCAAGCGGCACCTTTGACTTTTCATAGAACGACAACCTTGCGGCCATTTATCTACCTTCTACTTTTCAAAGTCAGGCTACGGAGATTCCATCACATCTGGGTCTCCATCACCTCAGACTCAGGAGTCCTCAACATCTGGAGGAAGTACATGATAGAATTCTGGAGAACTTCCCCTTTAGGGGTCTTTCGCATTACTCCTCCCTTGCCCACACTGAAAGAGGAGGTGAAGTCCCTGCTGATCAAAGCACCTATCAAGCCTGTCCCAATCTCATTTGCATCAGGGCTTCTTCTGCTACTTCATCATGTCCAAGAAGGATGGAGGACTGCATCCCATTCTGGATCTTTGAGGCGTACGTACAGTCCAGCCATTTCAGAATTGCCATGCTCAGCTCCGTCCTCCCCCTGATGTAGAAGGGCAATTAGTTCACTATCCTGGACCTCATGGATGCAAATTTTCACATTGCAGTCAGACCATCCCACAGATATTTCCTCTGCTTCACGGTGGGAAAACGAGCATACCATTTCTCTGGGGGAGCAGTGCAGCCAAAACCTTAACTAAGTGGGAAAGCCTGTCACCGCCCAGAGGAAAGCAGGAAATTACATCATGGTCTCATGGAAATTCAAAACCCTCTTTGTTCTCTCTCCTCTGTCAAACCTCAACGAGGCCAGTTTAAATTCCTGCTTTCACCCAGGGTAGACATAGGGATTCTCCGTCCCTCTTTTTTGTTTTAAACTGTTTTTCCTTTCCCTAACTGGCGTCCTCCCTCTCTGCTTGCCTCTCTTCATAAAACTTTTCTTCAGTTGAAAAAAAACCCCTTCCCACCACCACCCCCTCAGTTCACCACCTCCGCTCCATCTTTCTCTGCCCCCATCCTTTTTTCCTGGGGACCTCTCAGATGGCGAACGAAGGAAGAGAGAAGGAAAGCAGAGGCAAGAGCCCGGCCAAGGGTTATAGGAAGGAGGCAAACCAAGCTGTCTAGGGCCGCTCCCGGAGCATACCAAGGGCACCCGAGGACACAGGAGCTTCCTCCAGTGCCTGTTGCCACTCCAGGAGCACGCAGACGGGCGCAGCATCTAAACCCTCAACCAAATCCACCCAGAGCCGCTCCGGGGGTGCGCCAAGGGCGGATGGCACGGAGGTGAAGAGGCACCCTCCAGAGACACCGAGGCCAGCACCTCTGCAGAAGCGCACCGGAACGGAGCTTCAACAGCAAACCATTGTTCTTTTTCCATACATAAATTGGCTTTGGTTGCACACATTTGTGAGTAGCTGCTCATTAACATTAATCTCACACTTAGACTTCTGGACTCTTCGGGGCTTATTGTAAACCATGAGAAATACCACCTGGAACCATCTCAATAGGTGTAATTTACTGGGGCCCTGCTAGATTTTCGAACCCAGGCTGCATTTCTCCCAGACAACAGAATCTCGTCCTTCAGGGGGCCGCCCTTCAGTGTATTCACAGTGGAAGAGTGCATGTCAGTGATGTTCAGATCCTCTTAGGACTCATGGCTTTAACTTCATTGGTGACTCTTCATAAGACTCAGGATGAGACCTCTGCAGGCTTGGTTCTTGTTGTACTTTAGTCCTCTGACTGATTTTCCATACAAGAGACTGATGATTCCGTGGAGCGTACATCAATCTCTGAGGTGGTGGATGGACTCCCGAAATGTTCAGGCTGGAAGGTTGTCCCTTCTTCCTCAGCCTGCAGTGGTGGTCACAACTAATACATCTCTTGAGGGCTGGGGTGCTCACTCTGCAGGACTGACATTCAGGGGCCACTGGTCTCCTGCAGAGAGCACTCTTCACATCAACGGTTTTGAGATGCTAGCTGTCATAAAAGCCTTCCGGGCCTTCAAGCAGACCCTATGAGACAAGGCAGTTCAGGTGGTCTCTGACAACATCATGGTGATCTTCGACCTGAACAAATAAGGAGGCATGAAATCAGACACCTTATTCCACCTCACAATTCTTCTGATTGGTGCATTCCAGGAAGTGGAGTGCACCAGCCATAGACCTGTTCATATCATCTCAGAACAAGTAGTGTAAGACCTTCTGTTTCAGAGCCCACAGGACTTCCTTGTTTCTTTGTTGGACAAGGGCCTGTCCCTTTTGTCAGTTGGATGTTATCTGTCAGCTGTCTCTTGCCACTTCCAAAATTTTGGCAAGCCTTCATGCTTTCCGGCCCTTTGGTCAAGAGGTTCCTGAAGGGATATAAGAATCTACACCCCCTGTGACTGGACCTATGGCCCAATGGAGCTTGGAACTGGTCCTCTCCCAGATGTGTAAGAAACCATTTGAGCCCATGGCCTCCTGTGATCTGAGGCGACTTACCTGGAAAACTGTCTTCTTGATAGCCATCATGTCAGCCAGGAGGGCGGATGAGCTCTGTACTTTAAGCGTCTACCTTACCTATTCTTTCACAAGGACAAAGTGGTTCTTAAACTGGTCATTTCATTCCTTCCTAAAGTAGTCTCAGCCTTTCATATTAATCAGGGTATTGTGCTTCCTGCATTTATACTCCACTTTGAACCTCGAGCATTCTCTACACTGTCTGGATGTGCATCAGGCATTGGACTTTTATGTTGACCGCATGGCCTTTTTTCACAGGTCTCAGAAACTTTCTCTGCTATTCCACCAGTAAGAAGAGTCTTCCAGTCTTTGTCCAGTGTTTCTCCAAATGGGTTGCAGCAACCATTCGCCTAGCTTGTGAACCTGCTGACAAGCAACCTCCTTCCCAATTGAGGAACACTCAACCAGAGCGATGGCAGTGTCCATGATAGAGTTGCCACCTGGTCTCAACCTTTGGCCATCTCACACTATAGACTGGATGCAAGGTCCCAGGCAGAGGCTGTCTTTGGGAGGGGTGTGCTCTTCTCCAGCAGGCCTACCCAGCTGATTTTAAATTTGTATGGATGGTTTTAATGTAATGTTTGTTTTAATCCTATGATTTTTTACCTGTGTGTTTTAATGATTTTATGTTTTGTATTGTATTGTATTGTATTTTGTATTGTATTGTATTGTATTGTATTTTAATTCATATTGTACTGTACTTCGAGCCTTGGTGGGGCGAGTAAGAAATAAAAATGTTTATTATCATTATTATTATTATTATTATTATTCTCCAGTGTGCATGACACTCCTTCCTCCTACGGTGAGTAGCATGCTAGTCTCCCATTTGTGTGAGTCACAAAAGACCATGAAGAAGAAGAGGTTGCTTACCTATAACAGTGATTCTTTGAGAGGCCATCTGTGAGTTCACACAACCCTGCCCATCCTTCCCTCATCGTGTCCTGCCTCTCCTTAGATCTTTGGCAGCTGCTTTGGCATCCAGGGAACTGAGGGTTTGGATGGGAAGTGCGCTGGTCAAGCACGTGGGGGATGGGAGGCACTACCGCCAAAATGCATATTGCGTAGCTCTAGAAGGTTCTGAGAGATGCAATGTACAGGTGGAGATGACCCATTTGTGTGAGTTCACAGATGACCACTTGAAAAACCACAGTTACAGGTAAGCAACCTGTTCTTTCATCCCCTAGTTTTGCCCTGTAAATCTTGGATGATAGTATAATTGTAAACCTTAAATGTGTTTTGTCTTTTACTTTCCAAAATTTCCATAAAAAGCTGAACGAAAGGGAAAGTTAGATGAGGTGAGTGGAAAATTAAAATGACAAAACAAGTGAAACCTAAAGAGAGAGACAAGAAACATGACAAAAGAAAAAGGATAGAATATAGTTTCTCACAGCAAAATGACAGTAAAGATGCAGCAGTGGCCAGTGGAATGTAGTAGAATTTGGGAAGAAGTAGTTCCACTGTATCATAAAAGTTATTGTTTTACTTTGGGCCAGTCATTCTCTCTTAGACTTACTTACCTCACAAGGTTGTTGTGTGGATAAAGTGTGGTGCAAGAGAGCCATGTACACTATCTTGATCTCATTGGAGGAAATGTAATGAATAAAATAAAATTAGAATCACACCAGGTTCTTGAGTCAAAGAAGTGTTACTGTTAATGAACAAGTGGGAGATGGTAAGAAGACATGAAGAAATTATGACCAGACATAACAAAATTGGGGCTAAAAGAAAAGATGAACCCACGAGCGCAATGAAGTAATGTAATGTAGAACCATATACACTGTTATAGAAGTAATACAGATTGGCTGTGCGTATAACTGTGCCATATAGGATCTATGGTAGTAAGGCTCTTTATTCTCTTATTGCATTAGCATGTCCTGTGAAGGACTTCTGGAAGAGACATATTCAGTTCTAAGTAAACAATTATGTGGCTTTTAGGCCCCAGAAAAAAAGTGTCGCTAGTGAGGCCTCTCCTTTTCCTTGTTGGATACCTGTATAAAACAGTTGTAAAGATGGTTGAGTCTTATTTGGGAAATAATCAAGAAAAATATGCAAATGGGACATTTGTTACATTTCTTGCTAGATACATGAGGTCTATTACATAATAGCATAGCAGCTAGCTCCTTAAAAGAGACTAATTGAAACATATGTAACAGAATGGAAGCAAAACTCAACTGTAAAACTTGGATAGACTGAGCTGGGGAGATTTTCACTGCCATGCATCTGTCTGTGTATATGTAGCTGGCAAGTACTTAAAAAGTATTTTAATTGTGTTGCAGTTCAACAGATGAAGCATGGCGTCTTTTATCCTCATATCTGGACAGATACAAGTGCCTGAACAGCCCATATCATCATTGTGTAATCAGCAAGTTGCTGTCTCATGGAGTTCCACTGCCTAACTGGCTTATCAACAGCTATAAAGTAAATACTTAGTTTGTGTAAAATTACGTTGGATTTGAGGGTAAACGGATGACAGTTGTCTCATTACTTCACGGGTATCTGTTTAAATTGCATGTTGGATGAGTTTCAGTGGTTTTTCTCTTTATAGCCTGATTCCCATGTTGTTGGTAGTTAAGGATTAGGAATTAAAATTGAAGATTGCTCTGTTGTAAGTAAATTTCAATTGCCCTAATGTTAAATAAATGGAATGGGGACTGTTCCACTCCACCCCATTAAGAAAGCAGAAACAGACATTGGGAAGATTTTAAAATATTTCTACACATCCTTTTGTTCTCCACAAAGCTGTTTAAAAAAAAATCTTCAAACAATAAACTTTAAAACTACTTTTAAATCCAGATTTTTTAAAAAAAGTATGGAGAACTAACAGCTGACAGGACTCACATATACTGTATAAAATGCCTGATGGAATAAAAATATCTTGACCACCCTGAGCCACTGGACCATAAATCACATCTTGAAATCACTTAGTCAAAGAGTTATATGTGTAATTGTCTAGATGTTGTCTCTAGGAAGGAGTACTCCTGGGCTGCCAACCTTGTCCTTCTGAGGGAAAACAACCTTCTCTTATGGGAGCTGTACTTCTGATCCCCAATCAGTACTTCTGCATTCTCTATATTAAGCCTCGTTTTATTATTCCATCACAGTGTCCAAACAGCAGTCCAGAATATTTACAACTTCTGTGGGACCAGTTGAAAAGAAAGAAGAAAGTTTTGTGACATCAGTATATTGATAGGAGACACCCAAACCAGAGACCCCTAGTAACCTTAGGTAGAAGCATTGCAGGGTAAAATTCTCCATGTCCAAGAGTTTATCAGTAATTCCCCAGTCATGTCTTCTGGAAACATTCAGCAATGTAGGCCCAGAGCTTCTAAATCCCACACAGACCATACCAGAAGGATACTGTTGTTGATGCTTTCAAAGGGCACTAAGATCCTGAAGAATATAGAGCAGGCTCCCCTCATGCCCATCTAGGTTCTGGCATAGGTCATCCACTGAGAGCATTTTATTCCCAATAAATAAGTTGTTTTTATATATTTGTAGCCTTTGCCAAATAAAGGAAATAAGTTGTAGAATTTTAAAATGTTGAAAATTAGAAGCAATGTGGAAGTCTGAGAGAGGCAGGGAAGTGAGTCAGCCACGGCCTAAATACAAGAAATAAGATAGCCATTTGTTCTTGACCAGCATAATTTAATGTAGGATTTAATCTCTGTAAGCATTTACATTTCTTTGTGTTGGTCATATCTTGTGCTGGATTCATGAAAACCTCTTCATTCATGGTCATTCACCAGGCTGACTACATATAAGAAGAATACAGCTGTGGCGTAAACCCAGCAATATTAGCTTGTGCCTGCTGAGTTTCATTTGTTTCTCTACAGAAAGTAGATGCTGCTGAACTTCTCCGCCTATATTTGAACTATGACCTCTTAGAAGAAGCTTCAGAATTGGTTTTGGAGTATGTGGATGCCATACTTGGGAAAGGACATGATTACTTTGGTATTGAGGTACAGTGGATATTTCTCAAGTTCAGCCTACTGTATATGGGCAGATAGAAATGCAGATAGATTTATGCTTATCCAGGTGCTTCTGGTTAGGAGCCAGTAATCTCAGTATACTATGCAGAAGAAGAATCATGTGAAGCTTGCCTACATGGTGTGGCATGAGGAGTTAATAACTCCTTGTACTGTGTAGACTCTTGGATGGCTCCTGCACCACACAGAGAGAATTCCAGTATGAGTTTTTCTCAAGCTCACATGACTCCTTTTAAAAAACAGTTTCATTGTATTGCTTTTTTTTTTTGTAATGCAATGGTAGGCCACCTCAAGCAATGTTGATCCCAGTGGAAGGATGCAACATACATTTTCTTAATGTATGTAATGCAATGTCAGTTGCAAAATTTTGATGTAATATCTTTGCATTTCACTTCAAAATTCAGCTCTTTTGAAATTTTAACTTAGCACATAGCTTTTGGCAGTTGGCACATGTTTGTGTCTGTATACCAAATTTTATTTGAGTCATACTTGAGATGTTTTTTCACCCCTTTCTGTTAGTGTTCAGTAAATTAAAAAATTGTTTTTGTTCATTTTAGTTCCCATTGTCAGCTACAACACCAATAGTCTGGCTTCCATATTCTGCAATTGACCAGCTTCTTCAAGCTCTAGGAGAAAATGCAACCAATCACCATAATGTGGTGGTAAGTATGTCTAATGGAAAACAATTTGTTTATTGAATGCAGAATGGATTTGGTTTTAATCAAAGTATATTTTAATTCATCAACACTATCAGACTCATTAATAATTAAAAGGAAATTCTAATTATTCTAATTACAAAGAAGAACTGGTTCATATTATCATGTATTTATTTATTCATTATTACATCTTTGCCCTGCCTTTCCACTAAAAATACGATTGCTTTGGGCATTATTAAAACATTTGGAAAACCGTAAAATAAGCACAGTAATCAAAACAGGTGAAAAGACTGAATTGAAAAGATGTGTCTTTACACACACTCTGACAGGACCATACATACCACAATCTGGAAGCAATGAGAAAGCTTTCTCGCATGTGTCTGTCAAGGAAGTTTCCACAGGCGATGATATTCACAAGAGGGCTCTCCTCAAAATGATAGCAGCTGGACAGATTCATAATGAGGCAATCACTTCCCTCGATAGCAAACCATAAGGCATATGGAGCTTTATTTTATTTTTTTATAAATAAATTTTATTTCTTTAAAACTAACAGAAATAAAAACATACAAATTAATAACTAGAATACAGTAAACACATCACACTAGTCATTCTTAACATAATAATATAAACAAATATTTATGTGAGTGATTCCCTCCACCATGGGACTTGCGTCTTACAGTCATGCTTCTTTCCACAATTGCATTGTCTCCAATGCTGGTTTGTTCCCTCTCCCCTTTATTAATACAAATTCTAGAAACTTGCTCCAAAATCTTTCTTGATAACCATTCCTTTTTCTTTTCTTTTTTTTATACTGCATGTTAATTTCTCATTAATTGCTAAATCCCATACTTCACTGTACCATTCCTCTATTTGATAATTGCCTTGTGTTTTACACATCCTTTCTATTATTAATCTTGCTGCTGTCATCAGGTTTGTAAGTAAATCCTTGGTAGTCTGAAATTCTTATATTTTATCATAGATTGACAACAGTGCTATTTCCGGGCTTAAATGTATATGTATCTCTGTTATCTCATTTATCTCTTTCATTACAATTTGCCAGTATTCCTGAACATATTTGCAGTACCACCACATATGAATATATGTCCCCTGTTCTTGGTTGGCACCATATGGGGCTTTAAAGGTTAAAATTAACACCATCAATTGGACTTGGGAAGCAATTGGCAACCAGCACAGGTTTTTTAGTGTCACATCTTTTGGACATCAGTACCATGCACCAGGTAGCAGTTCAGCTTTTTGCACCAGCTGAAGTTTCTGGGTGTTCTTCAAAGAATTGGCTGTACCCTTGGAAGGGGGCACTTGGAATTTCTCATTAAGCTGAACTTTGCAGCAGTCATTTCGTGGTGGATGGAACACCTTCTTCCTCCATTTTGACAAACCACAGTTAATTAGGAAGCCTGTGAATGACCACTGTAACCCAGTTCATCTGAACCAGAAAACTATGGTTACCAACTTTGGAAAAACAACAACAACCATTTATTTATTTATTTATTTATTTATTTATATCCCGCCCCTCTACAATACGCAATCGGGGCGGCTTACAACATTAAAATATACACCCAAAAACCCTCCATCCCACCCCCCTCTTAACATACAACTAAATAATTCAAAAAATTTAAAACATACGGTACTTAAAAATACTAAAAATAAACAATAGACTCTGGCTGTAGCGGGATCGGGACAAATTTCTGATAGCCAGGTATCTATTCAGGAAAGGCCCGCCATAAGAGATCCGTCTTAAGAGCTTTTTTAAAGCTGTTTAGAGTGATGATATGACGGATCTCGTCTGGCAGGCCGTTCCATAATCTGGGAACAATAGCCAAAAAGGTCCTCTGGGATATTAAACAAACCAAGATATTAAAGAATTATTTGAAATTATTTTAATATCTAGCCTGTTTTGAATCTGGTAATCATTGCTTCATGGTTGGGATGCAATGAAAAACAATGATCACTTAAAGGCTTATTGGTTTAATTGTAGTTTATGTAAAGGCCCAGGCTTATTTTGGCATAATAAGGCAAGATCATCAGAACACAACCATTACCTGCTTCAGGTCAAGATGCATGTGGATATATTTTTTTTTTTTACACATGATAGGACCTGTGTGTTCAGAATAAAAGCATTACAGTTATCTCCACAATGTTTTGGTTACAAATTATGACATCTCATGCACTCACTGTGCCCTCTGAAGACTATAACAGGAACCAATGCAGAGAAGTGAAGTGCCATCATAAAAACTGGCATACTAAAAAGTTATTCCTTCTTTATCATAACAAAGGAAATTTATAAAGCCTATAGGTTTATCATCAGCCAGTCTGTTAATCTACCTGTACCTTTTTCAGCCCTCACTCACTTAAGGGAACCTTCCAGAACCTGGATTGTCATCAACTGCTGAAAGTCAAAAAAGACAATCATAAATCTCTAATATTTTATATTGCATTGCATTATTGTACAAAGCCAGTTCAGAAACTGGCTGACTGAAAAATTTAATATTCATGTGATAACCTGCCTTGAATCCCATCTTGGGAGAAAGGCAATATATAAATTGAATCAATCAATCAATATGGGATATTCATGCCCCTTCCATTCTGTTAAAGATATGTCTGTTAACAGAAAATGACTGTTTTTCTATTCTCTTCCAGCTATTCCAGAAGGTTCGTGACAAATTAGAGGCCTACCAAAACCAGGTTGATAAAGCAACTCGAGATTTTCTGTATCGTCGAAACTAGCAAATGACCTTGATTTTGTGACCTCACATAATCACCTTGTGCCTAGTGGCCCTTGAGACAACTTCAGAAATGATGCTTGAGGCTAATGTGCATAACTTGCATGTAGTATATGTGAAGCATTTAGTTTGACACATTGGCTGGGGTCATGGGGAACCCTGTGCACTGCTGGTGGTGCTATTATTATGAATTCTATTTTTTATAATTATGCAAAACATTCCCTACCAGGGGATGGTAGACTTTTTTTTAATATGTTGGGGAAATTAAGCTTCAACAAAGTCTCTGCTGAGCTGGGTGCCATTCATTTCCAGTAATGAAAAAAATGTTTGTACTTTGCATGTTCCTACCATCTTTCTACTTAATTATTTTGTATTATTGCATTCCTTGTACTGTATTATATATGAGCACTAATGGTTGTGTTATTTATTGTGACAATTTTTGAATCATCTTTAATAAAATGAAAGCTTTGTTAAACTTCCAGATAATTTTTTAACAAAACAACTGAAAATAGTGTTATCATTCCATACAAGAAAAATTTTGTTTTGAATGAGACAAATGGAAAGGGCTATCTGATATATCTACAGAAGGAAGGAATGGAAATAGGACAGAATGAGATGATGATGATGATGATGATGATGATGATGATGATGATTGAGTTCTCTTTGAAAGTATCTATTGCTGCCTACACTGTACCAACAATTTTCTTCCAAGGGAGAGTTGCTCAAGTAGTCAGCAGATGGATGGTTCCTATTCATGCAGTGCTGTTCTTGGCCTTTTCTACTTAAACTAGTATTTCACATACAGACCATTGAAGCTAGTATAGTAGGAAAATATAGTATCCTAACATCACATATACAACCATAAGGAAAGATGTGTGGGTTTACTAGATTATAAACAATTTACATTTTTGTTCTGCTTAAAGTTTCAGGTATAAATTTAAGATTTTGCACTTTTAATCATAACTGTCTTTTGAGTACTCTGGTAGAGAGTCATACTTGGAGCATATACTGATCCAGTACAGTGAGTTAATTCATTTAAAATGCCAGATTACCACAACTATTTCTCCTTTTGCCAACCAAGTACTTAAATCCAATTATGGTTCTACATAGAAATGTAAAATTTCCAGAAATTTTGAAGTCATGGGAAGAAATGGTTCTCCTGTTTTCTTTGGAAGAAAATGGACATTATTGGGTAAATTGCCAGGGGAAATGCAATATTAACCCTCCTTTACAGATTGAAAGCAATTTTGTTAATTTAGGAATATACAATTCATTATATTAAACTTTGAGATAAAATTAGCATGTTTGATATATTAAAAATACAGTGTATTCAGCATATAATTGAAACTTAAACTTTATTTAGTAAATTTTATTTTTTGCTATAAATGAAGCTGTAAGGTCCTAAACTGTACAGAACACATGAACTATAAGTACTATCTTTGGTTTTGCCAGTTTGAGGAACAGGCAACTCTCCCCATCCAAATTAAAAAACAACACCACCAACATTAGTAAAACAAAAAAATATTTTGTCTTCACTGATTTCTCCTCAGTGTTAAGCAGAAGTGACATATTTATTTCCATTTTTTAAAAAACTGAGGAAAGGGACCAAGGCCAGGGGCTTGTCTAGATTATGAAAGTACTCCTCATAGGACTGGCAGATAATACAATCTGTCCAAATGAGATCTGAAGGAGTCACAGTATTCAGAGGGAGGGGGGCTAAAAACTCCATAAACCATGCAATTAAAAGGATTTGTGGTTTACCCCGAAGCTTCCTGAAAAATCCATGTAGATGCACATTTTCAGATGTGTTGCTGTCTAAATTCGCATCGCTGCACATTTTCGCTCAATTGCCATTTTTGAGCATGTGTGCCCACACAATTCCAGTTAATGAGAATGGATGTGAATAGGTGCAGGCAAATCAGCTGTGAATGGGCAAAACTGCATCCACTCTCAGTAAACCCTCCTGTCTAGACGAGCACCAGGAATTGTACTGATCTGATACTATACCTAGTCTTACATAAAGTCTTCCTCTTACATATTTTAAGAAACCAGCTGGACCCAGCGTACCATACGCCATTAAGAAACTCCCCCAAACACGACTGGTAGACCTCACAACAACCCTGTAAGGTAGGCCAGTGGGTTTTCATTCCTCCTCTCCCTCCACCAGTTGACTGCCTGGGCCCCGTTGCAATGGGAATGGATATATTACTGTGTAAACTTAGATCATAAGTGGGAATTATGCAGCCCTGAGACATTGGTGAACTGAAAAGGCCTGCAGCCTTAGTAACTATAGCCAACACTGTAGCACATTGGTTGCTCCCAGTATGACATTGGAATATATAGATTTGCATATGGGTGGTGACTGGCTGAGAAGTGGTTGGGTATGTTCCCTAAGTGGCCAGTCAGCACACTGGAAAAGGCAACATACCCAAGAGAATTATATATATTCTTTTGGAGCAATAAACATGCAAGCGTCTTGTCTTAAACATTTTATTCATCATTCTAAAATAAACTATTGTATAATCCAGTTTTCCCTGCAAATTTTTCCATCTTTTTCCAGCCATTTACATCTCCAGGTAGACAGGCAAAACAGTATACTCAGCAGTTTATGGTCCCAAAGATGGGAATGATACATTAAAGAGTCCAGATGATAAGAACCTAAGTAACTTTTTGAGGCATGCACATTAAGCTTCTGTCTAGTTTTCTAAGTTTATGTTTAAACAGTAAAGGCAAATGAAAGAAATTAAATTGATTCTTAGATGCAGACAGACAAAGCAGTATGGAAAAAATCAATCCCAATTTTTAAAAAAAATAGGAATTTCATCAGCCATTTGTCACTTTTATCTGCCATCCCTCTCTTGTCAAACAAAGAAATAACAACCTTAGCTTTTGGTGATGATTTATTGTTTTAAAATAAGTCTTAAACTATTTTGAGTATTTTTAATACATTTTATTGACCTTAATTAAAAAATTAATAATCAAACCAATGTTATTGTATACAAGTAAATTAAATACAAATACAGACACAACAATAAAAAGGCAGGATCTGATAGATAAGCAATTAATTGAATACCAACAATTTATTATAGGATAATGGAAACAATTGTAATAAAGTTGTAGAAACACCAAACTCTCCCAGGGTGATTAAAAAGGACTAATCCAAAAGCTCCCTTGGTCAGAAGGTTTGAGCAGCAAGGATTCATCAGACATGTAACTAATGAGAGGAAAGCGCACTAGCAAATTTATCACCACCTGCTGACCTTTGGCCATTCTTATTTGGTAAATCAATTTTTCAGCAAGTGCTATAAACCATACCTTTGTCATCCAAGATTGAACAGAGGCAGGTATAGTGGTTTTCCAGTGCTTGGCAGCTACCATTCTTGCCACAAGTAAATCCCTATATGTTAGCAAAGAGCTGAGACCATGGAAGATTGAAAGGCATGTCAGTAAGCTACCTTCTGTTGCAGCATGTCCAAGCAACATTGGAATACAATTGGCCCTCAACTTTCACAGGAGTTAGGGGTACAGGATCCTGATGAAAGTGGAAAAAATCAATATTGTAAGCCCCTCCCCAAAAAAACGTGCATGCTACACACTCCTTTCCTGCCAACAGCCCCAGCCCATACCTCTCTTTCCCACCTTGGCACCATGACGCCTGTGCTAGGTTTTCCAACCTTTCTGCTAGGAACTCAGTACTGAAGCCAATTTGAGCAGCAGCTGGCAGTGGCTTGTCCTCACCTTCTTTCCCACTAACAGTCCCAGTTCATACCTCCCTTTCCTGCCTTGGCACCATGGCACCTCCACCAGATTTTCCAAGCCCCTCCAGCTTCTAGGAACTCAGTACTGAAACTGATTTTAGCAGCAGCTGTTGGCAGTAGCAGCTCATCCTCCTTGCCCTCCTATCCCACCAACAGCCCTGGCATGTGCCTCTCTTTCCCATCTTGGCACCATG
Source organism: Gambelia wislizenii (assembly GCA_030847615.1). NCBI lineage: Eukaryota > Metazoa > Chordata > Lepidosauria > Squamata > Crotaphytidae > Gambelia > Gambelia wislizenii. Next base: position 336,499,146 of record JAUMIR010000001.1, on the reverse strand, counting down.
ATGCCTCTGCCTCACTCTGAGGCTGCCTCCACCAGATTTTCCAAGCCCCTCCTAGGACTACTGTAGCTGATTTTAGCAATAGCCACGGCAACCACCTCCACCATCTGGGTGGTGGGGTGTGTGAAGGCTTAGAGACTAGTGGAGGTGTTATGGTGTTTACCAGTTGACCATATTTCTGGCACACAGCTCATGCCAGAAAGTTATGAGACTTACAGTAAACACAAAGATACACATTCAACCAATGTTCATTGTAGGTGTACAGTATGGCATCATAGTATGCAGGGTGCAGGGAAGAAGATGAGGACAAGGACAAGTGGAAGGCAAACTGCCACTGCCACTGACTGCTGCTAAAATCAGTTTCGGTACTGAATGGCAATGAAGCAGAGGGGCTTGGAAAAACTGCAGAGGTGTCGTGGTGCCAAGGTGGAAAGGGAGGTACAGGCTGGGAAAGGAGACAGAAGGAGCAGGATGAGCTGTGGTCAGTGATAGCCACTGCTAAAATGGGCTTCAGTACTGAGTTCCTTGGAGGCAGAGGGGCTTGGAAAATCTGGGGGCATCATCATGGTGCCAAGGTGGGAAAGGGAGGCATGGGCTGGCACTGTTGGCAGGAAAGGAGGAGGAGGAGGTCAAGCTAGTTAAACAGGAGCTACAAACTCATTAATAATCAAAATTGCAGAAGTAAAACCTATGCATTTTTTAAAATATTTGTATTAAACATTTAATTTCCCAATCTAAAAACAATACACAAGGATAAACATAATAAAAATAAATCTACAAACATTAACACCCCCCACCTAATCTAACCCCCCCATCCCTTCCTAAAACTAACCTAAACAAAAAAATAAAATACACACTACAAGGAACAATTAGATTCCAAATTCCCAGCTAAAAGGTCATACAACAATACAAGTAAAGGCTGAAGATGGCAACGCACTGGGTGTCCCAAGGGTGAAGTTCCCAAGGGATACCCACACATTGCAGCAATTGCTGGTTTGAGAATAAAGAGACCGACAGAAACTACACCTTAGTATAGGAGACTCAGAGGAGGGTCCACACATGCTCCTAGTCCTGTTCCAGGCGACAGATGCAGTAACATTCATAATCACCCTGACGTGGAGGAACGGACAAGCTGGGACACCATCGCTCCATGCTGCTTTACTGCCACCTGCAACAAAATTAAAACTTTGCCACTCAACTTTTTAAATCTCTGAATTTGATGGAGAAACTTACCAGTTGATGAGGATGAGGACACTTTAACTCAGCAATGTTTTGCCTGCTGTCTGACTTAGGGGCTGTTTAGACAATGAAAAAAATCCTCAAAGAATGTGGGCAGAATACCTTTTGTCCAGAAGAACTCCTGCTGGGATTCACTGTACTGGGAAGGAGTGGGGCTGAAAACACCAAGTAGTTCACAACTATAGCTTTTGCTGTTTCTTGTGATTTTTTTTATAAAGTACATGAAAATGCGTATAACAGCCTGTTTGAACAACCAATTTGAATTGGGGCACATCCAGGAAGTCAAAACATGATTGGTCAGACATGCGCAGGGGTGGCCTTGCTGGCAACAAAGTGACTGGAGCCACCATTGTTGTTTTTCGCTGACACAATTGTGTGCTTTTTTAGAGCGGCAGAGCAAAAAAAATTTTTTAAAGCAGATAACTCTTCCGTATCTCTCATTTTAACAAGGCAACAAAGTGAGGGAATGGAGGGAGCTTTTGGGGAATAACAAGGCAGGTAATTAACTCACGGCTACCATCTTTTCTCACGGGCATGCTCCGTATGAACTTCAAACTCAGATAGCTTTCCATGCCAGTGATCTTGCGAGTGAATCATGGGGACAAATTAACACTGCTGTGATAGCGAGGTAATGCATTATTTTCTGCAATTAATTCTCCTGTCTGACTGAGCCCTTAATAACAATATTTATGATAGTGGCAAGAAGGGATGCAAATACAGAAGTGTAAACATCTAACCACCAAAATCTATGAAGTGAAGGATAAAAAGAGATGTCTTATTTCAAAGTGAATACATTTGGAAAACAAGTTGCTGGCTACAGATAATGAAGCATTTCTTACACAATAACAATTAACTACGCTAGTGGCAGTGAAAGAATTCACCAAGTAAGAGTCTGGGAACAGAGCATGGGAATTAAGAATCCTTTACCTTGGAGCAGACAAAACATGGGTTGCTTACAAGGCTGCTGAACAGGAAATAAAAACAACACCAGGGGGAAAGGCTATTCAAACAATCGGTTGTACAGAGGACTAATAGACCATGATACCATCTAGTAGTGAAGAGGTATTACTGTAACTGGAAAATTTGGTTCTTCTTCGTGGTCTCTGTGAATCCACACATTAAGGGTTAATCCTGCGCCTGCGCAGAGCCTTCGGAAAGTCGTTAGAGTCTTAAGAGTCTGTTTGAATTTTGGCGGTAACCCCGCCCACCATCCCCCAGGTTATATCTAGGCTCTCCTCAAGCCCGCCTCCTCAGTTCCTGTTTTTTCCGCCGCGCTGGCAGCTTAAGGAACGTTCGTTGGAGTCTTAGTATTGCAGTTCTTAACCCCCCTCTCTCTTTTGTGATTGGACTTGGCTTTTGACCCGGACTGTTGACCATTCTTGCTGGCTGTTTTGAGATCGGATTCGGCATTTGACCCAGACCGTTGACCATTCTTAGCAGTGAGTACACCTACAGAGATGGCCTCAACGGGCTTCTTTAAGACCTGTACGGCTTGTGGAGCCAAGACGCCTGAGATAGATGGCCATGACAAATGTTTAATGTGCCTCGGGGAGAGACACGATGTTCGGGCCTATCACCACTGTAAGGCCTTCACCCCGCAGGCCAGACGCAATAGAGATAAGAGACTCAAGGCGCAATTATATGAACATGCCCTCTCGGCCTCTACCCCAACCCAAAGTGGGACACAGAAGGATGCGAAGGGTTCGACTTCTTTGGACCACCCGAAATCGTCCTCAAAACCACCTCTAGATAAGGCAAGGAACTGTCCCTCCCGAGACAAAAAGAGTACCTCGAAATTGGACGGTACCGAGAAGACCGATACCGTAGGCGGTACCGCCGGACGCGGGACCGGCAGTTTACTGGCACAGCCGTCGAAGGACAAACAACGACTAGTGAGATTGCCACCTGGAGACCCTGAGAGACCCTCAGGAGAGTCGGAACCCCACAAGAAGAAAAAGAAGCGGGACTCTGATGGCTCCACTACCAGGGACAAAAAACGGGATCAGACGCCAGACCATACAAAGTCCCGTACCGCACAGGACATCCGCTCACCGGTGGTATCATTGATAAAGCTGAGCCTTCCTTCAGCACAGGAACGCTCCCCAATATGAACGATGGTGGCAGCCCAGGAAGTTCTATCAGAAGGTGAGCTCCCGGACCGTTCCCCGGAGGTGAGGATCGTCCAGATATCGCCAAGCTCGGGGGAAAAAGAACCGTGGCGCTGATCCCGTTCCAGATCGGCCTCGTCTCCGGCCCCTCGCTCCATCACTCCTCGGCCTCGCTCGACATCCCGATCCCGCTCGGTATCCAGGGACAGACACCGTGGATCCCGGTCAGTAACCAGAGACAGGGATGAAAGAGAGTCTCGGTCTCATTCCCATCAGACCGCCCGCTCATGGTCCACCTCACGCTCCTGGTCACCAAGGCAGTCCAGGGCTCGTACATCAAGAAGGTACCATCCCCACCATCGATCCCGCTCACCCCACGACCGACGATCCCGCTCACCACACTACCATCGGTCCCGCTCCCCTCGGAGATCCTATTCGCCAGCGGTTTCAAGTGCTTCTTACATATCAGAGGTGGGATCCTGCACTGAGGATGAATGGTACTGGAGCCAGTACGAACAGTCCCATTATGACAGACCAAGATACCATCGGTACTGCAGAAGCTTGTATACATAGGATAGAGCCCCCCAGTACCGTTACTACGGGGACCCTTACCTCCCATCTGAACCCTCACTACGGGATCACAGATATAAGCAATCAAAACGCTGAAGTGACCAATACAAATCGGACACCGATGATGCTCATCACTGAGAACCAAAGTCAAGCCAGAAGCCAACGGCACAAACGGCTCAAATACCACAGACCCGAGATGAGGAGGAACCTGCCCATTCCACAGCGTCGGGCTCGAGATCGCCCTCCCCTTCAACCCACCACACTTCACCATCTCATGATACCGCGAAGGACACACACGCTGGGGAGCCTAGAGGTGTGGAAGACCACCACCCCAAAGGCAAACGCGACGCTAAAAAGCGTCGTGTCGAACCACCGCCCATACTGAAGAGGCCCCCATCATGATCTCCTTCAATACCATCTTCAGATTCAGAATCACGGTCCCAGTCTCCTTCGGCCAAGATTTCGCCGAGTAAAAATGAAATACACAGTTATAGAATGGGTGACACCTGGCTTGATAGCAGTGCATGCAAAAGGTGAACATGAGTCAGCAGTGCGATGCAGCAGCTAAAAAAGCCAATGTGATTCTAGGCTGCATCAATAGGAGTATATTGTCTAGATCAATAGTGCCACTCTATTCTGATTTGGTCAGACTTCACCTAGAATACTGTATCCAGTTCTGGGCACCACGGTTCAAGAAGAATATTGACAAGCTGAAACGCGTCCAGAGGAGGGCAACCAAAATGGTGGGAGATCTGGAAGCTATGCCCTATGAGGAGCAGCTTAGGAACCTGGGTATGTTTAGCCTGGAGAAGAGAAGGTTAAGAGGTGACATAATAGCCATGTTTAAATATTTGAAGGGATGTCATACTGAGGATGGAGGAAGTTTGTTTTCTGCTGCTCCAAAGACTAGGACACAGAGCAATGGACTCAAACTATAGGAAAAGAGATTCCACCTAAACTTTAGGAAGAACTTCCTGAAAGTAAGAGTTGTTTGGCAGTGGAATGCACTGCCTTGGGGTGTAGTAGAGTCTCCTCCTTTTGAGGTTTTTAAACAGAGGCTGGATGGCCATCTGTTAGGAGTGCTTTAATTGGGTATTCCTGCATGGCAGGGACTAGATGGCCCTTGTGGTCTCTTTGGACTAGATGGCCCTTGTGGTCTCTTCCAACTCTATGATTCTGTGTCAGACCCCAGGTGGAGCCCGGCCTGACCCCCCCTCGCCCACTGATGATGTCAAGGCGTTTGTGGATCTCATGCTGCGCATGGCGGGCACCCTGGGCATAAAGACCACACAGCCAGAGAAAGAAGTAGATGACCCCATCTTTGAAGATCTGCAACATCGTTCTCCTTCGATCCCTTCGCTTTCCATCTCACCATACCTGTTACAGGTGCTCAAGACTGCGTGGGTGACCCCTTCTTCAGTCCCTCCCACGTCCAGGAGGCTAGACCACCTCTATAGGGTGTGCACGGAGTCTGCCCCTTGGCTGTCTTATCACGCCAAGCCCAACTCTGTGGTGGTGGAAGCAGCACAAGTAAAGTCCTCCCAGAAACTGCACTCTGCACCAATTGACAAAGAAGGCAAGAAACTGGATGCGATAGGCAGAAAGTTTTATTCATCAGCATGCCTTCTGACCAAGATGGCCACATATGCGGCTTGTATGGGAGCCTATCAAAAGTTTCTGTGGGACTCCCTAGCTCCCCACATTGTGAAACTTTTGGAGCAAGACCAGAGGATAGTACACTCCTTTCGTGAAGAAGGCCTCTCATTAGCTGGTTATCAACGTCAGGTGTTGAAACACATGGCAGAGTGTACTGGCAAGATTGTGGCTAATTCCATAGCTGTCCGACGCCATGCATGGTTGAGGTCTTCCGGACTCTCGTATATGGCTAGGGCCATGATAGAAGATCTGCCCTTCGATGAGATCGGTTTATTCCACAATGACACCAACTCAAAATTAGAACACACCCAGAAGATGAGGATGACAGCAAATAAATTTGGTTTACCTAACCTCTCCTATCCCACAAGACCACGCTTCTCGATGCGTAGGTATGCCCCCCCCCCACACAGAAGAAGATACAGCCCTGCCTCCTCCCAGGCAAGACCCTCCTCCTCTGCTTACCAGCAGCAGAAGAAGTTCCAAGCATTTCGCCCTAAGACCCAATTTCCAAAAAGAAACAGGAGTCTTCAAAACACCGTGTTTGACTCCGAACAACCACCGCTGCTTACCACCACCCCCACCTGCTTGGCGTACCTTTCTGCACCATCACCCATCGACCGTCTTTCAGCTGCGATCCAAAGTTGGCAACGAATCACTTCAGACTGGTGGGTCCTCAACATCATACAGAGGGGCTACTTTATAGAGTTCGACGAGCTGCCCCCATAAGTACCCACAAAGTGATGCCCTTCTCAGATCCCATAATGGAGGAGATCTTCAGCCTCCTAGAAAAAGGGGCGATAGAGCCAGTGTCACGCCTCCAAAGACAAGGGCTTTTCCTGTCCAGATACTTCCTCATTGACAAAACAGACGGTGGCCTTCATCCTATCCTAGACCTGCGAGACGTGAATTCTTTCATACATCCAAGGAAGTTCTGCATGGTTTCACTCTCATCTGTCCTCCCCTTTTTGAAAGAAGGAGATTGGTTTGCCACTCTGGATCTAAAAGACGCATATTTCCACATCCCAATCGCAAAGCCCCACAGGCGCTTTCTCGCCTTTGCAGTAGGTCATATGGCTTTCCAGTTCAAAGTCCTCCCCTTTGGCCTTTGCACAGCACCCAGAGTATTTATGAAATGTGTAGCAGTGTTGGTTGCTTGACTCAGACAAAATGGAGTCATTATCTTCCCCTACCTGGACGATTGGTTACTCACGGCCCATTCAGAGCGCAAACTCTCCAGAGACATAAATCTGACTTTGAATTTGCTACGGGACCTAGGATTTGTGGTAAACCACAAGAAATCTCACTTACAACCATCCCGCGTCGTGCGCTTCATCGGCGCAATGATAGGATTCCAACACAGGGAAAGCATACCTGCCAGACGACCGCTTCTACACCCTGAGAAAAGCAGTGACTCAGTGTATAAGGAAAAGGAGGGTCACGGTACGTACACTCCAGCAGACCTTAGGATACATGGCGTCCACCACAGCGGTCACCCCACTCGCAAGACTTCGAATGTGACCTCTGCAAAGCTGGTTTATTGCAACGTTCCACCCATTCAAACACGGGCAGCACACACATCTGTCAATTCCGCAGCCACTACTGAGGTCCCTGTCTTGGTGGACAGACCCGTCGATGGTTCAACAGGGGATTCAGTTTGCACGCCCAAACCCCACAAGGTCGGTCATGACGGATGCCTCTCTCCAGGGCTGGGGAGCTCACTCCCAGGGATTCACCATAAAAGGCCACTGGTCGACCAAGGAGAGGGAGTATCACATCAATGTACTAGAGCTCCTAGCGATCTTCAAAGCACTGAAAGCCTTCGAGCCGACCCTGTTGGGACAGGTAGTGCAGGTGTCATCAGACAACACTACAGCGGTGTTTTATATCAACAAACAAGGGGGCACATGCTCCAGAACACTGCTGAAGCTAACATTGCAGATATGGGATTGGTTTGTGCAACGGGACATATCCCTCGTAGCGATACATATCCCAGGGGAACAGAACACATTGGCAGACGTCCTCAGCAGGACAACATCCTCCAACCACGAATGGTCCCTAGCACACCATGTCCTACAAGAACTCTTCAAGACCTGGGGGAAGCCCGAGATAGACCTATTTGCAACCGAGGAGAACACCAAGTGTCCGCGGTTCTGCTCCAGGGAACCCTGGTCTCCAGGGAACCTAGGGGACGCCTTCCTTTTTCATTGGACAGGACCATTGCTGTATGCGTTTCCCCCTCTCCCCCTGATACCCAGGGTGATAACCAAGCTTCAACAAGACAACTCCAACTGCATCCTCATAACACCGTGGTGGCTACGCCAGCATTGGTTTGCCCCCCTACTTCGACTAGCACGAGGGTGGTACAGACGTCTCCCCATGCAGCCGGACCTAGTATCCATGCGGACGGGACAGGTCTGTCACCCAGACCTACCCTCCCTACACCTGACGGACTGGCAGATTACGCCTCCCCCAGCCTCTCTCAGCCAGCTAGACTCATCCTAGCAGCAGCACAAAGACCGTCAACTCTGAAGGCCTATGACTATAAGTGGAGAAAGTTTTGCAAATTTCTGGATGAAAAAGGTGTGACCCCATCAGAGGCTAGTGTGACGCTCCTGCTAGACTTCTTGGCCTCCCTCTCCTTGAGAGGCTCCTCCTTATCTTCAGTCAAAGGTTACATCGCAGCTGTATCCTGGCATTTTCAGCGAAGGGGCAAACCCTCCTGTTTTAAAGACACCCTGATCAATAATTTAATAAAAGGCTACACCAACCTTCACCCACCTATTCGGGGACCGACCCCAGCCTGGAACCTTGAGATAGTGCTGGCAGTCTTACCACGGCCGCCCTTCGAACCAATGGCAACTTGTGATTTACGACTCCTGTCTCTGAAGGCAGCATTTCTAGTTGCAATTGCTTCGGCCCACAGAGCGAGCGAGCTATGTGCCCTTCACCCACCTATTCGGGGACCGACCCCAGCCTGGAACCTTGAGATAGTGCTGGCAGTCTTACCACGGCCGCCCTTCGAACCAATGGCAACTTGTGATTTACGACTCCTGTCTCTGAAGGCAGCATTTCTAGTTGCAATTGCTTCGGCCCACAGAGCGAGCGAGCTATGTGCCCTGCGTATAGACCCCCCATACACCAGGTTTCACCAGGACAAAGTCGTTCTGCGACCTGACGTCGCCTTCCTGCCCAAGGTTATTTTGTCATTCCACCTCAACCAGGATATAGTTCTCCCTTGTTTCTTCAGGAACCCTTCCACGGATCTGGAAAGGACGCTTCATGCCCTGGATGTAAGACGTGCCCTAGCATTCTACTTAGACAGAACAGCAGGTTTTAGAAAGACCAACCGTCTCTTCGTCTGCTACGCGGGTCACCGCAAGGGTGAACCCCTCTCTTCACAACGCTTCTCCAAATGGGTGGCAACGACCATTGAACTGTCTTACCAACTAATGAGGAAGCATCCCCCTGCTACTATCAGAAGTCACTCGACCAGGGCCACCACAACATCAATGGCATTCCTCAGCGGGATCCCTATCTAGGACATTTGCAGGGCAGCGACCTGGTCAACCCCCCTGACGTTTGTGAAGACATATAAGTTGGATTCAGCATCCCACGCGGGTACAGCGATGGCCTGGGCAGTGTTGTTCTCCAGTATAGCAGGAAGCTCTACCTGACGCAGAAGTCATGCCTCCTGCAGTCCAGATCATCCAGGTAATTGATAATAAATAAATGCATAAAGAAATAAAGAAATAAAGAAATGAATTGATAGAATAAACCATAAGATGTGGCTGAAGGATAGTTCTTTATTACATTGCGTGCTACACGGGGTTTCTCTGAAAGGCGGGACACATCCCTCCTCCATACACTGAGCTAGCCAATCTACCCTTAATGTGTGGATTCACAGAGACCACGAAGAAGAAGGACAGGTTGCTTACCTGTAACTGTAGTTCTTCAAGTGGTCATCTGTGAATTCACACAATCCCGCCCATCCTCCCCTAGGGTGTCCTAGGCTCTCTCCTCCAATTTACCATATTCTCTCGTAGGCTGCACATCGTGGCTATTTGGAACTGAGGAGGCGGGCTTGAGGAGAGCCTAGATATAGCCTGGGGGATGGTGGGTGGGGTTACCGCCAAAATTCAAACAGACTCTTAAGACTCTAACGACTTTCCGAAGGCTCTGCGCAGGATTAACCCTTAATGTGTGAATTCACAGATGACCACTCGAAGAACTACAGTTACAGGTAAGCAACCTGTCCTTCTGCTTAAATTGAGATTTGACAACTGTCAAACATGGTATCAGGGACTAGATAAAAGATAGCTCCAACAGGAACCTCTTATTCAATTCCAAGGCAAAGAAGAGCTTCTGTGGAAGTTCCTAAAGGGATGTCAGAGGGAAATCCGCAAATGTTGGAATAAATTAGGAGCATAATTACTGAGATTAAGAGAAATCTATAAAAAAAATATTGGAGCTCAGTTGAAAAAAGATGGAATTAAGGAAGCTATGAAAGAAAAAATTAAATAAATTAATTATTATTTGGCTCAAACTTCCGTTCTTATGCAACAGATGAAGGAAAATACAACATACTTGGATACTAGAACTTAACACTTTGAAGGATTTTCTGAGGCAATTTTTTTTTTATATTTTATCTTTTATTGAACTATGAGAGAGGGAAAAGGCATTTTGTTTTAGAGGGATCCCAGAGCAAAGAGACAAAGACATTTGGGAAATAATTGTTGAGGATTTGTCTGATTTTCTTAGCAAGAGTAAATAGGAAGCGATATTTGAGATCGACAAGGTTTTCAGATTGGATTTTCCAGTGGTAAGACAATGGAAGTATCCAAGAGATGTGATAATAAAATGTTTAAGAAGGCAGATGAAGGATGACATACTATAATTGCACAGAGAGAAGAAATTTGAAGTGGACAACATGACTATCCAGATTTTTAAAGACATCCAGCCAGAATTCTTAAAAATAAAATATTAGATTTTTGACAGATAATTTGAGGAAACATGGAATCCAGTTCAGATGGAAGAGACTGGAAGGTGTTACTTTCAGATTTACATGGAGAAGATTTACTCTTAACACAGTCCAGAAGGCCCAAGCATTTTGGGACAGATACGGCAAAGATATTGAATCTGTTAGAACCAGAAATGGACATTGAAAGAATGGAAATGGAAATGGAAATAACGGGAACAATTAAAATAAAAGTCCAAGACTTTAATCACATGGAAGTGGAAATACCAATGGAGATGAGAAGCCAAGAGCCCCCTTACCAAAGAGAGATAATGAGGACAGAGACTTTGTTAGCGCTGAAACATAATGGCTGATCTTAAATATGTTGCTTGGAATGAGATGATTACATTCAGCTCAGAAATCGAAGAAAATATTTTCTTATTTGGAAAATTTTAATTATGATGTGATTTGTCTTCAAGAGACACATATAAAGGGGGAAAGCCTGTGAAAGTTAAGGGCCAACTGTACTTCCTTCCAAACCCTGTAACTTTTTCACATTGAAGCCCCATATGCAACATACTGTAGTTCCCTTATACCTGTATCCTTACCAACAGAACAGAAATGCAGAGTTATCTAGTTTGGAAAAGTTAATAGGGTAAATACCAGATAGCAATTGTTTTGTAAAAACTTTCCTGATGAAGTTGAAATAAACTGATATGGAGGTGAGTTCCATAAATTTTAATAATTGTGCCTCTGTAAACCTGAGATTCAGCTCATGTTCCCCACCATAGTTTAAGTCCAAATCCAGTATCATATGACAACTAATAAGATCCCTCTAAAGATGAGAATTTAGGCCCCTAGATTGCAAGTTATCTGTAATACATAACTCTTCAAACAATATGATTGTACATGGTGGTCAATTTTTATTATATAAGTCTCTAGATAATTTAACAGCTTGACATAACGGTAATCATATATGTGCCTTCTTATTTGTCTTTGAGCATTTCCAAAGTTATAGGTGAACCTTTTGGAAAGCGACCTCTAATTGTATGGAGTTTACTTACACTTGGTCCATTTACTAAATTGTTTTGGTTTGTCCACAAAAGTAAAATTGGGATTATTAAGAAATTGACAAATTGGGGATAGTTCTGGGGCTAAACGTTTTCTCAGTTTTGGCTAATTCTGCAATGTACTTATTTAAAACGTTAGCAAATTTATGCCATTTAGTAGAGCTCATAGGGGGAAAAAGGTGTTGCCCCATTATAGTTCCCCTCATCATTTATTTCTAATGTTACCCATTGAATGGAGTAATCTCTTCTAATTATGCTATGCTAATTAATTGTTTTAATTTGACCACCAGAATTTCCTATATTGAACTCAACTTTTTTTTGTAGACTCTCTTTCCATGTGAGTTGATCTATAAATTTTTTTTTTGTCAATTAGACCATTTATCTGGACCTGGGGACAAAGGAATATTTTGAAATAGAAATGCTACTTTGAGGGAAACTTGTGATTTGATTGCAGCAATTTCCTGTCATAATGACAGTTTTAGGGTTTACCACCCATTAATCTGATGTCTTATCCTTTAGATGACAGGGTAAGAATTTTTTTTAATCAATTATTGAGGACCTTTAGTTAAAATAATACCTAAATATTTGTAGCCAGAGTGGCTAATTTCTGTACCCTGTTGCATCAAGTTTTGGACATTCAGTAGTAAATGAAGAGGTGACATAATAGCTATGTTTAAATATTTGAAGAGATGTCATATTGAGGATGGGGCAAGCTTGTTTTCTGCTGCTCCAGAGACTAGAACATGGAGCAATGGGTTCAAACTGCAGGAAAAGAGATTCCACCTAAACATTAGGAAGAACTTCCTGACAGAGCTGTTTGGCAGTGGAATGCACTGCCTTGGAGTGTGGTGGAGTCTCCTTCTTTGGAGGTTTTTAAACAGAGGCTGGATGGCCATCTGTCAGGAATGATTTGATTGTGTATTCCTGCATGGCAGGGGTTGGACTGGATGGCCCTTGAGCTCTTTTCCAACTCTATGATTCTATGAATCTCTGGAGGAGCCAAGATGTGGACAAAGTGATCTAGAAGTGTTTAATTTTGGCAGGACTCTCCAAATCAGTCTGGGTTGGGTTTTTTCCCCCTTCATGTAGACTGGCCCACTATTCCCAATACACAGTTCCCTAAAAGTACCCCTGAATATTTTACAATCTGAAAAATATTCCAAAAAGACAGGTGTGACCTGATTCTTGCAGATGAAAACAACACCTTTGTCCTTGAGTATGACCGAATGGTAGGACATCTAGGTCCTAAATTCTAGGAACGCCTTTGAGAAAGTGGTATCCATACTACACAGTTATAATTTTTTTATTATGCTTTAACTGTTAAGGCTTTATTTTATGGAATCCTTGGATTTTTTTTTAAGTTGTGAGGTACTTAAAATTCTCTTTTAGAGAGCCCTGAGAAAGTGCATTACAGCAGTGCTAGTGAAAGTGGTGATCCAAGGACCAATACCAGTCTGCATGCTATTGGCTGCTAGTCTGTGGTGAGTTTATAGGAAAGAAAGAGACAGTTGTATCCAATAGCCACAGTCCCTGACATACCGGGAGAAAAACCATGCCAACCCCCCACCCCCATTATTAATCCTGAGTTAAGTCTTGGGGGACCATGGCAACAATAAAAGCCACTGAAATAGGGCAATGTGTCTACATTATGTCTACAATTTGTATTCTTTCAAGCTTGTCCTGAATTGTATTATCAGCGCTCTTGCCCCTCTTTTTATATGCATAACAAACACCTGAGGCGAAGCACAAAAATCAGTGTGTATATAGCCATTGTACTGTCTATTCTCCTTTACGGGTCTGAAACATGGGTCACCTATTGCCAACACGTACGACTCCTCGAACGTTTTTATCAGCGCTGTATATGTACAATCCTGAACATACACTGGACTGACTATGTGACGAATGTTGTTGTCCTTGAGCAAGCAGGGATCACCAGCGTTGAGGCCATGATATTGAGAACACAGCTGCGCTGGGCAGGGCACATTTCTAGGATGGAGGACCATCGCCTCCCAAAAATACTACTCTACGGTGAACTCGCCATGGGTCAGTGTAAGAGGGGCACTCTTACACTGACCCATGGCGAGTTCACCGTAGAGTAGTATTTTTGGGAGGCGATGGTCCTCCATCTCAGGCTCGGCCAAATTGATCACCAACAATGGTCCGCCCTGGCCTCACATCGGGAGGGATGGAGACGCACTATCCACAATGCTGCAGCCTTATTTGAGAACTCATGCCGAACAAGTCTTGAAGAGAAACAACAACGCAGAAGGAATCACAACCCGCAAACATCACCCAAGGAGACTTGCTGTGCTTTCTGCAACCGGACATGTTTATCTCGGATTGGCCTTTTTAGTCATCAGCGCGCTTGCAGAAAGCACAGGATGAGTCCTTCCTGAATCTTTGTTTGCGAAGAAAAGCCAGAGAGATAGGAAACTTTATTACTTAAAAAAAAAATTCATGAAGGCAAGCACTGACAATAACAAACCCAGTGCTGAATTTCGAACATAGCAGGGCAACGTGTACACAGTACAGTTGTCCCTTCATATTCGCTGGGGTTTGGTTCCAGGACCCCTGTGGCTACCAAAATCCGTGAATACTCCAGTCCCATTATATGCAATGGCATAGCAAAACGGTGTCCCTTATATAAGATGGCAAAATCAAGGTTTGCTTTTTGGATTATTATTTTTTAAAGAATATTTTCAAGCCGTAAATACTTAAATCCGTGGATACCAAATCCGTGGATACGGAGCGATAACTGTAGTTTTACAGTTTATTGTCTGAAGATATATATATATATATATATATATATATATTTGTGAACAGCTTTGTGGAAAACAAAAGGATGTGTAGAAAGATTCTAAACATCTTCCCAATGTCTGTTTCTGCTTTCTTAATAGGGTGGAGTGGAATACTGAAACTCATGGATACCAAATCCGTGGATATGGAGGGGCAACTGTGCACGGCGCTTGGGTGAGGAAAACACTCCCGGGGGGGGCGAGGGGCTTTATTGGCGCAGGCCCGCCTCCCCCTCGGCCCAGCCAGGCCTCCCGCTCTGAGAGGGCGACGCCGCTCGAGCCGCGCCTGATTGACAACCGGAAGCCCCGCCCCGCTTTCCCGGCACCCCTTGCGCCCCGGCCCCTCCTTCCGCTGGCCGAGCCCGGGCGGGCCTGGCACTTTCTCGCTCTTTCTGCGCGCATCGCCTCGGAGGCTCCGCGGCCGAGATGGGGAAGAAGTCGCGGGCGGCGCCGGTGGGGGGGCGGCGGCCCATCCTGCAGCTCTCGCCGCCGGGGCCTCGCGGTGGCCGGGAAGAAGCGGTGCCGGGAGACGGGGACTCGCCCTCGGAGGCCGGTGAGAGGCGCCGGCAGGCCGTCGTGCGGCCTAGTGGGCTGGGCTGGGCTGGGGCGGCAGGTCTTCCCTCCCTTCGCCCGCGCCTCTCCCTCCGGAGCTTCAGGCCCTGGACTGTGGGGCTCCCTTCGCCCTCCCCGCTTCGCCGCCCTAACTACCGCTAACAGGCAATTAAGAGGCGGGCCTGATTGCGGCGCCCTTTCTGCACCCCCCCCCCCCGTATCGTCGCCAACAGATAAAATAGGTCGGGGCGGTCTGCTGCCAGTTGCCGAATGCTTTCCTTCCCTTATTATTTCGTTCGTCCTTTTCTGGTCCCAGTTTTGAGGCTGGGAAATCATAACGTTTTCAGGCCTTCTCAGTGGGGCTGTCAAAGGAGCGGTGGGGGCGGGTAGGCTCACTGAATCAATAAGAAGGACGGGGTAGGTGGACGTATGTAAGTTCTCTTGGTTTATGCAGTGGCTCTTAACCTTTTCATTACCTGGGACCCCCTTTAAATGTCTTTTGTTGCCATGCCCCCCCCCCGAGGCTTAAGATTTAAAACCCTAGTCATAATACCTGATAATAATAATAATAATAATAGTAATAGTAGTAGTAGTATTAATACAATTACACCACCCATTAAACCAGTGGTTCTTAACCTTTTAATTACCTGGGACCCCCTTTAAATATCTTTTGTTGCCATGGGCCCCCCAAGGCTTAAGGTTTAAAACCCTAGTCATAATACCTGATGATAATAATAATAATAAAAATAATAATACAATTACACCACCCATTAAACCTTCCCTCAGAGGCACTGGAGGGGGAGGGAAGACTTTTCTCCTGCTTCTTCCTGCAAGTTTGTGGCTGGAGCAGATTGAATGGCAATGCGCAGGCCAAGCCATCCAGCCTTTGTTCTTGTCATGTGGCTGCTCCACTGCAGGGAAGAGATGGGCTGAGCAGCCTTCAAAGACTCCCTGTGAGGATATAATGGACCCTTTGGGGTTCCCAGACCACAGGTTAAGAACCACTGATTTAATGGATTTCCTTTAGTTGGGACTCAGCTGAATTCAAGAGGAGAGACTCTTGAAGCCCCTCAAATGTTATTGGACTGCAACCCCCATTAACCCTAGACAGCATAGTCCATGGTGAGGGATGCTGGGACTTCCAGTCCATCAACATCTGGATGGCTGCATAGTTTTGAACCCTGGTTAAAATCAAGGCCATGGACTAGAGGGAGTCTAATCGGGTTTTAACCTACCCGATACAATTATTCTCATGCTTACAGTTGTCCCTCCGTATTCACGGATTTTAAGTATTAATGGCTTGAAAATATTCTTTAAAAAATAATAATCCAAAAAGCAAACCTTGATTTTACCATCTTATATAAGGGACACTATTTTGCTATGCCATTGCATATAACTGGACTTAAGTATTCACGGATTTGGGTATCCATGGGGGTGGGGGTCCTGGAACCAAACCCCAGTGAATATGAAGGGACAACTGTAGTTCCTTTACTGTTTTCCCATCCACTAAACAAGAATACTGATACTAATGTTATAATTTTATTGGTTCTTGTAGAATTGGGTAACACTTGTGATATCCGTTTGAAATGTTTTTTTATTTGTATGTCTGATTTCTTTTCTAGATGAATTTGAAGCAACAGAAGAGGCTCCAAGGACAGTCCCAAATCCACCCCCAGCTAATATGCCTGTGGGGCCTGTGGCTGTCAAACCAACAGGTACCACATTTCCCAGTTTAGTAATTTGCAATTATAATTGGACAACTAGGAGAATGGCAAGAAATTAAATTAATACATTATTAATAATCTTTATCAAAAATACAAATTAAAATATGTTGTGAAAAAATAATTTGCAGTAACAAAAGTCAAGTTATTGGCATACTGTAGATGTTAAAAGTAGTTTCCTTAAGAGCAGTGCCAGATTGAGGCATTTTTGGTGCGATGGATGCATTAAGTGTTTTTTATTAACATACTTTCGTTCTTTATCTTGGAAACGGGGGATTTTTTTAATGTAGCTTGTTGGAGGATTTTGTACAAGTCTAGTTATGTTAAGGGTTTATATTTTGACTGGGCAGGTTTTTCAAAATTAAACCTGAAATTGACAAGAAATAACAAAAAACAAAATGTCACTGCCTGTTTATGTGTGGCAGAATATGCCATCCTTATGACTGGGTACCTCCGATCTTCTTTGCTTGTTGTTTGTGTGCAACTGTTCCTTGGAAATGAAGGTAGATAAGCTCTGTGTTCTTGCTTGCTGAAAGTCACTTCAGTTTATTCTTTTAACTTTGGTGTTGCTGTCTCTTGTAGTAGACTGATCTGTAATTGACTTTTTCCCCTTCCTTGTTGAGTGAAAGAAAACAACAGTGCTTTTTAGACTAGATGTATGCTGAAGGTGTATAAGATGTTTTCAGAAAACAGGGCTTCGAGAAAAACTCCTAATTCCCTTGAGACATTCTTATATCAGTAGCGTAAATGTAAATGAATAATAGATAATGTGTTATCAGGCTTGTTAAGATGGGGCTAACAAAGTTCCAACACTTGAATGCTTAGTCTTGGAGGTTATAACAGAACACTGCTGTGTATTCCTTGCAATTGTAATGTTGCCTTATGTTCTAGGTGGCTTATGTTTGCTCGGTGCTTATGCAGACAGTGATGAAGAAGATAGTGAGATGTCTGAAAAACCAGCACAGTCTGCAGGTGCAAATGGCAATAATTCAACAGACATTGACAGTACCCTGGCCAGCTTCTTAGCGGTTAGTAAGAATTGTGTCTTGGTTCATGAATTGACTTTCTTTTTGGAACTGGAATAGAACATAGAACATACAGAAAATCCGCACTAACACATTTAAGGCTTAAGTTACACGACAGTTTTTATTGCGGTAATTTGCGCTTTATCGCTTTTTCGCAGCTGTAGTGCATAATTCAGATGATATATGGCTTAATTGATCTATCGGTTTTGTTTTCAGCTGTGTTCCGCTTTGATATTCACACACAGACTGGGACGGGGACGTGGCCTCCCAAGCACATCCTCTGATTACCACAGGAATGCCTGAGATGAACATTCACACACACACACAAGAGAGACTGGAAAAGGCTTGCTTAATTCTTCAGATCGTAGCAGCTGGGCACAAGATAGCAAGGAGGGAGGGAGAGAAGGAAAGAGACACACACACACACACACAAGGCTAAAACTCCAGTCTTTTTCGTGGCTAAGCACAAGACAGGGAGAAGAGAAGGGAAGGGACGCGATCTCAGGAGGGGAGACTAGATCATTCACACACTGAGACTGAAAGTAGCAAGGCGGAAGGGAGAGAAGGAAAGACGCACACACACAAGGCTAGCACTCCAGTCTTTTTCGTGGCTAAGCACAAGACAGGGAGAAGGGAAGGGACGCGATCTCAGGAAGGGAGACTAGATCATTCACACACACAGAGACTGAAAGTAGCAAGGCGGGAGGGAGAGAAGGAAAGACACACACACAAAAGGCTAGCACTCACAGTCTTTTTCATGGCTGGAAACAACATGGATCTTTCTTCCATCCCCTCCTTGTCCAAACCCCTCCCTGGTGAGTTCAACCAATCATGGCAAAGCTCTGCTGTGAATGTATCCAAAAGATTGCTGGTAATTCACACAGCGCTTAGTGTAATGGTTGTTCAGACTATCGAAAATGCGCTACTTTTCAAAAAAGTTGGGAAAAGTCCCGAAATCCTTTATTGCGTTACTAATGGGTTTTTGTGCCCCCCTCCTGAAAGAGGTGACTTTGTGCCGCAATGCATGTACACAATTAGGAATCTTGGCGAATTCTTCACGGGTTTTTTTCACCGTGTAACCAGGTGCTAAGATTTCAAAGCAGAGGGGAACATACTACTGTGCTGAACTGGATGGCCCTCGTGGTCTCTTCCAACTCTGCAATTCTATGATTCTATGATAGGCGTTTTAAAAGAGTAAGGAATTCAAATAATTTATTGGCCAATTTCTCTTTCTACATGATTGCTGAATAATTTAATTAGGTTAGGGAACCTTTTTTGGTCCAAAGATCAAATTCCAATTGGAGAAGATTAAGGGTTGAGGGCTGAAGCCTAACAGTAGATGGGGCTGAGGACACAGGGCAGGACCTGAGCAAAGCGAACAGGGGCAGATCTTACCAGTTTGGATATTTCCCCACCAAGCATGCAAAGCAAAGCTTAATTCTACATGACAGCTTTCATACATGAAAAACACAGCTCAGTTCTGTTTATGGTATTTACAATTACATACCCTTATCTCAGATCACTGATTGTGGGTAACATCAGGATAAACTTGTGGACCAGTTTAGGAACACCTGTGATCACTTGAACCTTGGGCCACTGTTCCTTTTATCTGTGTTAAATGCTCTTACTTGAGTCAAATGTCCTTTTTTGTCTTCTTTCTACTTTTTTTTAAAAGGAAATAGATGCAATTACAGCTCCTTCCCAAGCTGTGGAGGCCACTGTTCCTGCCACTGCTCCACCTCCAACTCCTCCACGCCCAGAGCCTAAAGAATCTGCCACCAGTCAGGTTTTGGCAACTGCAAATGGAACAGGCCAGGTGCCTGAGTGGCAATACGATACTCAGTGCTCATTGGCAGGAGGTGAGCTTCTGTTTAGCTGATGCTAATCCATCGCTTTTTGTTCTAATCCATGCTAGTGCCATAGTAAAGGTAGACATTCAGTGCATTCCCGTGTCTTGTTGAGACAGTTTCGTTTGCGATGTGCTACTGAAAACTGAGAACCTAAGGCTATGAACCTAAAAAGGTGAAAGGAGATGAATGCTCCAGTTTTGGAGGCCCTGACATGGTCAAAATCTACTGTGATTTTGCCAGCAAAGCTAAAATGTCCATGGAGCCAATTTATAATTCCACAGGGCTTTTTTCCTGCCATTGAGCATCAGTAAAAACAAACAACCCCCCCCCCATTTCAAGAATGAAAAGGAAACATTTTTACTGTGCTATGTGATACACCTAAGTTTCTCTCTCTCTCTCTCTCGTTTTTAAGTTTTTCTCTCCTTGTTTGGAAGGCTTTGTATCCAGGTTCCGGCGATCCTCTACCAGCATCACACTCCCAAAATGTCCCCTTTTGCCCCTCTGAAATCACAGTACCAACCTGAAAGGGGATGGGCGGGAAGCTGCAGAAATTTCTGCAGTGGCTGGGAGGGGCAATGAGGGAAGAATCTACTGTTGGATTACTCCCTCTAAGGACATAACATTATCGAGGACTTCACATAGAGAGATCTGCTCCTTTCTGTGGGACTTGGATTGTATTCCTTGGCCACAGATTTGAGCTTTAGTGTCTAATCTGCTTAGGTCTTTTGGTATTCTAGGGATTTTTAAAGGCAGTAGATGAACATTGTATGGACTAAGAATTTGAAGATGGTACAGTATGATGCCATCGCAACCTTTATTAGTTTCTAGTGCTTCATAGTGAAAGGTGAGGATACTTGGTGGAGTAGTTTTTAATTATTTGCTGGCACCTAAGGAAAAAGGGCTAGCTCACTGAAGATTTGTTTTCTTCCTGCAGTCGGAGTGGAGATGGGAGACTGGCAGGAGGTTTGGGATGAAAACACGGGCTGTTACTATTACTGGAACACTCAAACGAATGAGGTTACATGGGAACTACCCCAGTATCTTGCAACACAAGTTCAGGGCCTTGAACATTACCAGAGGTAAGATTGCTTCTGAACTGAAAACTGAATTGAAGCTTTGTGAGTTTCCCTTTTCTAAACATGCTTTTCTGTTAGTTCTGTAACAGAGGTTGATGAAAACTACCAGATAGTTGCTGACCTAACCTCCCAGGGAAAAGGTGGTGGTGGTGCTGCAGCAGTTGTAGGAAGCACTGGACGTAGGACTCTTGTGAAGCGTGAGCTGAAGAAGGTCAGTATAAGCATGACTGGCTTAAAGCAAGTATTTCTTTTCTGCTCTTTTACTTTCAAGAAAAAATGCCAGTTCCTCATTGGCATTTTTTATTTTGCACAGTATGCCCATCTGATTCCCCCTCCCCCACTCAAGAATGGATGTTAAGCACCCATAGCAGGAACAACCTTGCAGAGGATTTTAAAGCATAGATATTTATGCTTTGGAGGATTTCAGGTAGACCTGGTTACATCTTGCTAATTCATAGGCGTGCTCCTGAGACATAAGGAATTTTAATAGTTCATTGGTAGAGCATGTGTTTTACACTTATAGGTTCCAAGGTTCATTTCCTGTCAATCCCTATTTGAAATTATTTCAAATACCAGGGGTTTGAAATTGGACTTTCATGGTCTGCACAGGTCTCACATCCCAGCTACCAGAAGCTCTGAGCAAATGCTTCTGATTTATCAGCCTATATTAACTACTAGTTACATATTAAAGTGTTGCAGGATAATATTAATGAGTACTAGAAATGTGCTTTTCTTCAAATAGAAGTTGAAATTTTCAAGATGGTGAACAGCAGATTCCATGTTTGCTGTGTCAAAATGCAAGTGAGAAGAGACCTTCTGACACATTGAATGTCTGGAGTACAGGTTGCATATTATTGATTATCCTCTTAATGAGGTTGTTTCCCCCACCTACACATGTGTATATGTAACCTGTGTCTGAAAAGGCCCACAGCCAAAGTACAAATCCCCTCAAAATCATGTTCTAAAAAAACTGCCAGAAGTGTTTTTTGTGTCTTAACTCCAGGAAGCTAACATTTTGCAAATTTTATTGATTTCCCAGGAACTGAATGAAGGTATCCAGGCCCTTTCAAGCAATGAAGAAGAGAAGAAGGGAGTTGCTGCATCACTGCTGGCTCCATTACTTCCTGAGGTGGTGAAGGAAGAAGAGGAGCGCTGGAGGCGGAAGGTTATCTGTAAGGAGGAGGTGGAACCATTGATGGAAGAAGATGTGACAGCAGAGCAAACAGCAGCTGTTGCTGATCAGCAGCCAGAAGGCAACCGAGATATTGGAGAGGACCCTTCCCAGGAGGACATATGTAGTGTGGTGCAATCAGGGGAAAGTGCAGAGGAAGAAGAGGAGCAGGATACTCTTGAGCTGGAAATGGTATTGGAGAGGAAGAAGGTGTGTCAGAACTCATTTCTGGTGGGACTTAATTTTTTTTTTTTTTTTAAAAAGTGCCACTGCGCTTGCTATGGAGGAAGGGCTCGTATCTCTCTGTGTCAGTGTCACACGTTTGCACCTGTCTTCCTGATAATGCAAAGCCCTTTTTGATACAGAAAGCTCTTAAAGATCTGTTGGATCTGTGGAGGAGCCATAATATAAAATGCTCTGGATAGGCAGAGATAACAAAAGTGGCTGGCCACAGAGAAGCACTACTGACTATTCAGATGCAAGCGGCATCCATGATGGTTCCTCTCCTGTATTGGTAGTTGCTTGAAGGAGCTGGCACCTGGTCTGTGTGGGCAGAGACTACAGAAATAGTAGTGTCTACCGGTTGAAAACCATTGCTATCCAGGACTCCGTTAACCCTTTAAAAAGTGGAAGGGAGGCACTCAGGGAAGAGAGGAATGAAATTCGGCACCAGCAGGATACCAGAGTTGCAAAGATTAATTGCAAAGAAAGTTGCATTTCTCTGCATTGGGAAATGGCAGTGCTTGGTATGCTGGATGATGCCACTTTAGTTTTTCCACAAAGCATTGTTACATTAGAGTCACTGGAGAAGTTAAAATGCTGGCACCAAGCACTCCTGCCTGCTCTGGAATATAACAATAATAGGAGGTGGTGGTGGTTGGCATTCGTAGGTTGTGCTGGAGCCTTACCATTTACCTAACCTCACCTAATGCTGACACCAGATCAGAAACAGCCAAAAAGTGTTGTTTTTATTAGGTAATGGGGGAAAAGAATTTTCTCTGGTGGCAGAGGCGGAAGGAATTCATAATATTTTTATAGTTATTGTGTAGCAGGCTAGCGTTGGCTCACTTGTTCCCATTGATACCAGATTTACCTCATAGGTGCAGATTTAATGTCCATATACACCAGGCTGCTCATTATTTCACAAAAGTGTTTGAAATTTAGTGAAACCTTCTTTACTATAGGAAATATGCTGAATGTACTTTTAGAAAGGATTGTGAGAAAGAAATGAAATATCTATAATATCTATCTAGTTATTTCTAAGTATGAAAGTTGTTTCTGTTCCTGACACTATCTCCACCCACAGGATGTACAGATTCATAAAACAGGGAAGAATGGCCATGGATTTTTAAAAGAGTATTGCATATGGAAAATCAGACAACCATGAAATAGCAGGCTAAGTAAGGCTAGAGCAATCCAGTAAAGGCTCTCTTTGTACATTAGGTCTTGAGGAAGGGCTTGAAAGAAATCAGGGAGACAGGTTGGTGCATAAAGTAAAGAGAGGTTGTCATAAACATAGAGATTGTCATGGCTGAAGTCAGATACTTTGAGAGTAGGAGGAAGAATTGATGCATTTGTCTAATACTAAATTAATGTTTTATAGGCAGAACTACGAGCTTTAGAAGAAGGTGATGGCAGTATTTCAGGCTCCAGTCCACTTTCTGATGGGAGTCAATCAGACTTAGCACGGCGGCTGCTATCCAAGCAAGGGAAATGGAAGCTCTTTGGGGTTGCTAGCCCAGAATCCACCAGCAGGGGGTCAAGCAAGACTGGGCAAGAGAGTCCTGAACCTGGAGAGACAAGTAAGCCAAATTTTTTTCTGCCAAGGTCTCTTTTCAACTCTTCAGTTATGCATAATAGTACTGAGAAAGAAGGTATAAGTTTTATGAATACTAGATGTTTTCCTTGTTCCTACCATCAGTTCAGTGAGATACTGGCCAAGCTACTCACTCATTCTGCAATGATCTCAATGCGGTGTCTTAAGAGGGACTCCTCTTGTATGTAAAGTAATTAGATAAATAAACCCACTAAGCTGAACTCTTCCCCGATGGTTTGTTTCTTGTGATCTGTGTACCCCTTCCATAGTAAAGAAGATGTGTTGAGAAGTCACTCTTAAAGAATAATGTATGCAAATATTTTTGCCTTGCTTTCTGTTCAGCGGTAAAGGAAGAGCTTGAAGTAAGTGGTGAGAACTCAGACCATGAGCCAGATACAGAGGAACTGCAAGACAAATTGAAAACACAAGTAACTTTCAAGGTGGAAGAAGAAGAGCAGGACTTAAAGGTAATGTGAGCTAAATTGGGCTTAATGCTCTCTTGACAGTATTTAAAGCAATTTTACTGGAGGCAGGCTCACATGATCAGATATATGCGTGCCTTCAAGCTTGATTGGCTTCATTCTTCTTGCCACACAGTGACCAAATCAGTTTTACTGCATTTTGCAGTATCACTGTGTCAACAAGAGACTGGAAAAGTGACATAGCTATTGTTTTTCTAGACCCCAGGTATGTTGAATGTGATGCATAAGTGGTTGCCATGTAGTCAGAAAAACTTAGTTTAAAAGAGAGATTTGAATGGTCATTTCAATCCTGACTAGTATTTAATCTTGTCTGCTGAACTTATTAACTTATTAGGCAGAGTACATATGAGATTCTTCCATTTTCTGAAAGCTTCTTAATGCTGCTTCTAGCATATTTTAAAACTCACAACTTGAGTCAGATTGTGCCTCTAAGAAGTTGCACCAAATTTCTTGATGCAAATTTGGAAGTACAGTATTGAAATGCATTATGCTAGAATACATGTTAGTAGCACATAGTCAGAAACAGCATTTAGACATGTACCTGTCAGTGTTCACCAAGCTTGCTATCTATGTATATAAGTACAGTTGTCCCTCCACATTCACGGATTTGAATATTCACGGCTTGAAAATATTCTTAAAAAAATAATAATCCTAATAGCAAACCTTGATTTTGCCATCTTATATAAGGGACACCATTTTGCTATGCCATTGGATATAATGGGACTTGAGTATTCACGGATTTGGGTATTCATGGGGGGTTATGGAACCAAACCCCAGCGAATGTGAAGGGACAACTGTATTGCCACTTTTAGAACATGGAAAATGGAACAGTATCTTTCTTGTGTACAAATAGATTAAAGTGGTTGTCTTGGACATCTTAGGTAACAATGAGTTAACTGTGCCTAAGACTCTAGAGGGCTGCACATTCCCATCTCTATCTTTCATTATTTTGCCAGGACAATATAAAAATATTCCTGTTGAACGGCTGCTAATGAATTAGTTGCCGACTTCATTAACTGCAAAATTGTGAAATTATGAGTTACCTTTTAGCACATTGTGTTGTTAAAACAGATGATGTGTGTACACTTCAGAGACAGTACTGCAGTAGCTTTGTGTACTGTGTCTGACAATGCGTTCTTGACCTCTTGCTTGCCTTATTTCTGGCAGTTTCAGATTGGAGAGCTGGCCAACATGTTGATAAGCAAGCTGGAGTTCTTGGGCATCAATAGGCAATCCATCTCTAACTTCCACGTGCTGCTGTTGCAGACTGAGGTAACTTAAGTTTACCTTTTGTTGAAAACAAATTATAGAATATAGGAGGCTAAACTACTGGCACCAGTGTAATGGAATAAGCATCTAGGTAGCTTAAGTATTACAGCATTGATAGTACTCTTTCACCTTTCCTTGTCCCCAAAACTGATTGTATTAGTCCTCTATTGTATCTAATTCTAGGATCTTTTCAGCCTCTGTGTGATTTTCCTGATCATGTTTTCTATCAGTAGTCCTGGCTGCTGTTCTGAGAGGCTTGCATTGTGTAGAACTGCAGAGTTTTGTGATACATGACATGCATAAAGCTAATTGTCTACAGGTTTCGAATTGTTTCTTTTTCTTTGCCTTCCTGTCATAGACCCGTATTGCAGACTGGCGGGAAGGAGCTCTCCAAGGAAACTACCTCAAACGCAAATTACAAGATGCAGCTGAACAGCTAAAACAGTATGAAATAAACGCCGCCCCTAAAGGCTGGTCCTGCCACTGGGACAGGTACGCACTCTTCTCCCCTTTTCACCTTTCACCTTTGACATCTCAGACATGATTTGTGACCATCACCACCTGCCGACGTGTCGTCATCTATCTGGAGACTGAGAGCAGCTGCACTTAGCGGTGCTGAGCGGGCAGAGAGCCTCTGGCACATACAGAGTTTGAGCCAGCCACAAAAATTGGAGAAATATAAAGTCTTTTTTAAGTGTGTTGAAATGGATTTGATTCCGCGATTGGACAGAGCTGGTGTTTACTCTTGAGTGTAAATGCGCTAAGGAGGGCGGGCTTGGGGGGTCGCGCATGCGAGAGCTCTGTGCACATTGCAGGATCTCAGGAACTCCGCTCCCAAGTAACGTCTGTGCCCTTATGGAAAGCTCACTGACCGAGGATCTCAACGAAGAACAAGATAACTATCTCCTGCCAGCAGGTCAGACAAAACTATTTCTTCTTATATTTGGCTTTCTTGATTATTTTTGTTCATTTGAAATCTTTGCTCTTTTGTTTTTCAGCTCCCAGATCCTCTCCCTCTCAGTAGCAATTCACTATGTCTGACACCAAGAGTATCATAAATGTGACTGCAGCAGTCCATGAGGGAGCAGCCATCTTTCATAAATTAGGCTGTTTCTCCTTTGCTATTCTGGAAGGAAATGAACCCTGAGACTACTTTAAATCTGTTGCCTATTGCATCCTTGAACCTTTAATTGCACACCAGCCATAAGCGAGCTGTTTTCGCTAACCCTCTGCTCTTGCAGTGGAGGGTGAGGGCTGTGATCACAGAGCCAGCACCACAAACAGTTTGGAGTAAGCCCATCTTGCAAATCCTTCCTCAAAGCTGTTTGTTGCCTTTGTGAACAGCAGTCCTACTGTAAGAGGTTCTTCCTGTGAGAGCACTCCGCTGTCGCGGGAGAGGACCACATAATTGTGTCAGTGATGGGGTGAGAGTGTAAAGCCTTGTTTTCTTTCTTGTGATTTAGGGACCATAGGCGCTATTTCTATGTTAACGAACAATCAGGCGAGTCCCAGTGGGAGTTCCCAGATGGGGAGGAGGAAGAGGAGGGGCAAATCCTAGAAAATAAAGTGGAAGCTCTTCCTAAACAAGCACTGAAAGAGAAAACAGAACCTGGAGAATCTACTGATAACGCTACAGGTACTGGACTTGGTGGATTTGCTGAAAGAAAGATTTCATTAGGAGGAACATTTTAAGAAGGTGGAATGTCAGGAAGAAAGAAGTGATGGCAGGGGAACAAATTTGTTTTAATGTGAGAGGGTGGTTGGTTAGAAATGCTCCCTTTAAGATTCAGCTGGTCAGAGGAAAGTTAGACTGGAATGAGGGCATTGTCTGCAAAGCATTTCTCTATCCTTCAGTTCGAGTTCTCTGTCCATCTTTATGAATGTATCACACAGCATATTTACTGCATCACATGGAGGTGGCAAGTGCAATTTCTTCTATTTGGATTCTTGTTTCCAGTTTACTTTTAAAGAAATATAATTTTTCCAGAGAAATGTGCGTGTGTTGTCTGGAATGAGAAGTACCATAAAAGTGTAGAGGTGTTAAGTTGTGTGGGTAATCAGTGCAAGAGTGAAGTAACCAGAACTTTGTATGTGTCTTTTCTTTAGGTTCAAGTGGCAAAGAGTCTCTTTCTAATCAAGCTGCAGCTACATCTCTTGTGCCTCTCAGTCCATTTTGGACTGTACTTCAGCCCTCTGTCCCTGTACTTCAGCCCCCTTTGCCCCTGGAAATGCCACCTCCACCCCCACCACCGCCAGAGTCACCCCCTCCCCCGCCCCCGCCCCCGCCCCCACCAGGGGAAGATGGAGAAATACAAGAAGTAGAAATGGAGGATGAGGGAGATGAGGAGCCACCAGCACCGGGAACAGAGGAAGATGCTGTTCTGAAACCTATTCTCCGGCCAACAGTTGCCAACAGCCAGGTATGTTGGTGCATAAAGAACTCTCCAGTTTGCTTTAGGAGAAGTCAGTAACTATTAGTAGTGAATTGCATATGCCGTTCTGAGTTGCAAAACTCTTGCTGTGGTTTCACATTCTATCTTGTGAAACTTTCTTTCCCTCTTTATTGGCTTTAGTGGAAGTTGAAGTGATTTCTTGCAGCTGCTTGAATTTGTGAGAGTGTCCTTTATAAATACATTGTTTCTTTATTTGGGACAATTATCAGAAAATGAATTTGGGTGATCCATACACAACAGGAGTGGTGAAAGTGTTGCCTGCCACACCCCCAGAACGCTCCTCCCCAGCCCTGTTTTTTTGGGCTGCGTATTGCCCAGAATCATGAACAGAAGTGACACGTTGCTACTTCTGGCCTGTTCAGATATGTACAGGCATATCTCAGTTAACAAAATCTCTGAGAAAGAAGCTACTTTTTACAAAGTCTTTTTCTGCCCACTGAGCCAGTTCTCTTTTCCTTCTTGTCCTCTGTTTAGCTGGAAGTTGTTTTTTGTTTTTGTTTTTAAACAGCACTAGAATTGGGAGGATGGTGAAGGACTAGAGAAAAATAGGCTTTCATTTGCTGGGTTGTAGCAGCGTGTCTGCAATAAGCAGTGCAATAAAGCTTGAGATGGGAAAGAATGGGATACTTGTCAGCCAATCCTACTGAAGTGGCCTGTGCCTGCTTACAACAAGCAAAGTAATAGGAGCTGCCTCTAGAATCCATTACTGAGAGTGTGTGAACATCAGAACAGAGAGAAAGGGGAGGGGGAGTGAATTAACCTGTCTTGCCAGCATGCTTATTCTTTTAAAATGTTTTGCAGTCGTCCCTCCACATTTGGGGGGTTGGGGCACAAGACCCCTGCAAATGTGAAAAAACTGCGAATAAAAATCTATGCAAAGATTGGAGAGGGGCACAGCCAGTTCATCCTGGAGGAGGAGGGAGGGAGAGAGGCCCATGGCCCAGGAACCCGCCCTGCCTAGGCCTCCCAGACTTCCACCGCCGCCACCACGACCATCACTTGCCCCGTCACAACCGTCACGCCCCCGCTGCTGCCCTTCCTTGTGAGGGGCGAAGGCCGATTGAAGTGAGACGCTCAGCCAGCAAACTGGTGGTGGTTTGCTGGCTGAGCGCCCCACTTCAACCAGCCTTCACCCCTTCCATGTGAGGGGCGAAAGCTGAGTAAAGTTGGGTGCTCAGCCAGCAAACTGGCAGCAGTTTGCTGAGTGAGTTCCTCGCTTCAATCGGCTTTCGCCCCTCACACAGAAGGGGCAAAAGCCAATTGAAAGCGGAGTGGTCACTCAGCTTTCCTCGGGTTTGGCTCCATCCCCAAAATGCATTCCCTTGAGGGGGGGAGAAGCCGAGGATTTCTGCAAATAGGTGGAACTGCAAAAGCCGAAGCTGTGAATGTGGAGGGACAATTGTATTTCAATATTCACAATTATTACAGAAACTCATCTATTTTTATATAATTCCATTGTTTTGACATTCTAAATACATCTTCTATTTCCCATCTATATATATAATTATCTTGGGTATGTTGCCATTTTGAGTGTGCTGATTGGCTGCTTAGGCAGTCCTTGGCCTGCCAATCAGCTCTCAGCAGAATCTCCTTGGCCTACAATCCTTGCTGAGCTGCAGCCTTCCCAGGCTGAACTGGGAGTGGGAGGGCAGGGCCCCACTGCCACCGAGCTGCAGCCTTCCCAGGCCGAACAGGAGAAAGTCAGGACCCTGCTGCTGCCTAGCTGTGGCCTTCCCAGGCCAAATGGGGGCGGGGAGGTCAGGGCCCTGCTGTCGCCGAACTGCGGCCTTCTCAGGACAAACGGGGATCAGGGCCCCACCGCCAAGCTGCAACCTTCCCAGGCCAAGGGGGGGGGTGTCAGGACCCTGACGCTGCCGAGCTGCAGTCTTCCAAGGCCAAATAGGGAGAGGTCAGGGTCCCGCTGCTGCCACCATTGAGTTGCAGCTTTCCCATTCCAAACTGGGGGAGGTCAGGGCCCTGCTGTCGCTGAGCTGCAGCCGTACCAGGCTGAACAGTGCTACTCCAACTAGCTGCACCCAATGTAACATACATCATCTTTATTATATCCGTGGTTCTTTACCTCTCTTATACATCGTTTTATCTGTTCTAAGATAGATAGCTTTGAATTTCTATATTCCTGTCCATACAAATCATATAATTAAATTAATTTTCTTTTTGTAATTTTTCTATACATACTTTGATTCTGGGTATCATTTTTATTGTTTCACCCCTCCCTTTCACTTCCTTGTATTTTATATCTTGTTTATTTCCAATTATTTTTACTGTCTTGCCAGTATGTTTAAAAAACATAGAGCTATAAGTTTTGCTACCAAAAATGGAAATCATAACAAAAGCAGAGGCTGGTGAAAGAAAATCATCTGTGGATGTATTTTGGAAGGAGCTTTCAAGTGCTCTGTAGAAGGTTCAAAACATTTTATTTACTTGTGCAAGCCTTACCTGATCTGATTGCTTCATTTCACATGTACATACTGTTAGTTTTGACTAAAAACTTAGGTGATACATGTTGAAATGCTCTTAGTTTGTGGTATAGAAATCTGTTCCTATTCTTTCCACAGTATTTGTTCCTCTGGTGTCAGATTTTCTGTTAAAGAGGTAATGTCCCAAAGCACTTCTGCTTTGTTAACTGAGGTATACCTGTAGTTGCAGCTTCCCTGCACACCCTCATAGACAGGCTGAAAAATGCATGCTTTGGTGGTCAAATTACAAAGTGTGAAGGGAGCCATTACTTCAGATAGAGGAAGTGAGCTTGCCCTCTTCAGAAGAATTAAAGTTGCCTGCCAAGTAATCTGCAGTGGTTTGAACTGATGGGATCTGCTTCCAAGCAGGAATCTGCAACTTTCGGTTAATATTTCTGGCCACACCAAAAATTGTAGTAACAAGAGGACTGCTCAGGTTAGACACCATTTATGTGGCTTTAGTGAAGGGAAGGATAACAAGGGGTTTTGATTTTGTTTCTGTTCATTTTTCTTGTCTTGTCGGTATGGTCTTCCACGGCCAGGGCTTTCTAAGCAACTCGACCATGCAGCTGCCAAACACTCCACAGCCTTTCTGCTAACTTTGAAGTGGGAACGAGGGTAGGATTCACCATGCAGCTATCAGGTTGCATCTACCCAACCCTGCAGCTTCCACAGGGATGAGCTGGGGGGTGGATGCCTGTCTCTTCATCACACTTGGGAGATTGTATAAGGGATTTGGGAGCATTCAGGTATATTTATAGATACAGATTAGAGGTGTAAAATGTCTGGAAATTGTGAAACCATAGGAGAAAATCCTTTTTTCCAGAAAAAAAATTTTTTTTTTTAGAAAAATGAAAAAAATAATTCCCATAAAAAGAACAGAGAAAAAGATACCAAGACCAGGAATTACAGTTATTAGATTCTGTACATTGTCTTATATGATACCTTAAATTATCATCCTGCTGTTTAGTAATAATTGCAAAAAGTAAAAGTATGAACGCTTTGTGTTACACATTTTATTCCCCATTCTTAAAGGAAATATTCCAAAATCAATTTTCCCATCTCTCTCTTTTTTTTTAAAGGCTTTGTGAACAATGGGAAAAACTTTTTTCCTGATATTTTTCCAGGCCTTGACATATTCTAGTATAAACTGAGGATTTCAGGAATACTTTGGGGTTTAGAGACCTCTCCTATATGGCAACATGCCTTGCAGTGGACCACTGATTTTTCTGTTTATCTAAGGCAGGGTAGGCAACATTTGAAGGTCTGGGGGCCATTTTTTTGCCTTCTGCAGCACCCCCATACTGGGCAGGGGGGATGTTGCTTCAGAATGGTAAATTGCACCAACAGAAGCCTCAGGGTTGTATGGCTTCCTTAAATGATATTTTATCCTCATGTCTGTTTTAGGCTAGAAAAAGCAATTTTTAGAAATAAGAACTGGCCAGATTTTTTTGGGGGGGAGGTCACATTTAAATGGCAAATTACACTTCCCAGAGGACTTCTTGGGACACAGTCCACATCTGACAGGCAACCTCTTTTTCAGTATTTGGGACTGAAGGGCCATAGGGACCCCGTGAAACTTACAGGCTTTACTTTGCCCAGTCTTGATTTAAGGAATGATTATAAGTGCTGTTAATACATTTGTATTGTGTTGCAGTGGGTTTACAGAGGCCTTTCATAAGTATCAAACTGTCTTCTGTTTGCTTCCAGACCAGTACTGAGACCAGCACATCGACACCTCCCTCAGCTAAATCTGTTAAGAGGAAAGCTTCAGAAATGAATGCTGGACTGGTACAACGAGCTGCAACCATTGGAAGCTGTCCAGTACTCTATGGCCAGTCAGTAATGGGTGCAGGTGAATGTCATGCCTTTGATGCTACTTTCTTTATTGATCTTCATGGCAGAGTGTTTTGGAAGTACTCCCACTGTCCCCTCATTATGTTTACAGGCCCTCAGACCTCAGGGGTGAGTTTGCAACAGAATTACCTTGGTATAACCCAGCCAGCACTCATAAGCTATGCAGAGTGTACTGCCCCAGTTGGACTTTCTGCCAGCGCAACACAGCAAGTTCCTTCACAAGGAGCCCCACCTGCCACTAGCATTGCAGAACATCTGCCTCCTCCGCCGCCGCCACCTCCACTGTCACCACCTCCACATGCTCCCAAAGTTGTACTGGCTGCAGAGAAGTCAAAGAAGATTAGGAGAGCCAGCAAAGTAAGTACTTAAAAGTAGTGCGGTCTCTTATTTTAAGGGCCAAAAATAGGCCAGGCTGCATAAAGGTAGAAGTGGGTATTACTTTGCTATGTCAGGCATTAAAATTGGTACATGTTGTGTGGTGACAAATACAGAGTAAATAGGCAGCTTCAGGTCATGGCAATTTTGGAAACACTGGGAAAGTAATAATTTCATTCAGCCTTTAAGACACCCAGGTCCCTGGAATTTTTTAAAAAAAATTATAGCCCTAAGATGTTAATGTGTTTGTCCTTGTGCCAATTTTCTTTGCTGAAAGGTTTGCTTTATTAGCCTGCACAGGCCACACACACACACACCCGTTTACACAGAGGATATATTCCCAAACTTACCACAGATACATGAAACTGTGTATAACAGTAAACCACCATAGAATTGCACTGGAGGATCTAGAAAATGCCTAGAGAGGATGCCTCTGTCGGCATCTGGTCCAACTCTGTGGTCAGTTTATGGTGGAAATTGACCATAGAGCCACACTGGAGGACCTCACATTCTTAGAGAGACCAATTCCAGAGTGACTCTGTGGTCCTCCAGATACCTAGAAAGACCTTCCCCCCCTGTTTGCAAGTAAGTGAAGCAGCAGGTACTGATCCCACGTAAACAGGAGGCAACCTGTGTACTGTTCAGATTTAAAATGTTGTGACAGCTTTTTCTCCCAAAAAGAAACATACAATACTTGCTTTATAATAATATACTGAGTTATTTATTACCCGCCTCTCCCCTCAGGATCGGGGCCGGGTACAACATCACAATGCATCACATACAATTCAGTACAATTCAAGTAAGTTATACAATACAATACAATACAAGCAGGTTATCAATACAAGTCAGAAATCAGTACAGACAAACATTGCAGACAATTACAGCTGTACAGTGCAGACAATATAACTGCCAGTAGATGGTGCTGCTGGCACTGCAGGAGTGACATTTTTTCAGAATGCACTGTACAATGAAAAGCGACATGCTGCTTTTTTAGAAACCGTATTACCATACTAGTTTCCACAGCACATCACCCCAGCTCTTAATAAGCTGGTCCTCATTTTACTGACTTACAAAAGGCTGAGTCGACCTGGGGGGGCCCCTGGGATCGAACCTATAGACTCAAGTTCTAACATGCGTTTTTATGTTATACTGCATGAGTCAAGTTTATCTTTAATTTCAAATAGTTGAGCAGTCTTCTTTCCCCTATATCATAATACAACTGTTGACACTTGAAAGTTATTCCTTGACCATCCTTCATATAGCTTCACCTTTGACATGATCTGCTTCACTAAGCAAAAATTTCAGAATATGATTTTCCTTCCTGACTGTAAGAAGGCAGTGTTACACCTAACGGTACATTAGCCTAACCAGCAAACTAAAGCTTTATTGTCAGACTGAGAACATAGATTTCCATGAAAGCCTAGCTCTGATGTTCATGGTAGGATGCTAAATATTTTGCTACAGAGGAAAAAAACGAAGACAAAGATGCCATCTCTTGTAAAGAAGTGGCAGAGCATTCAGCGTGAATTAGATGAGGAAGAAAATTCCAGTTCAAGTGATGACGATCGGGAGGTGATGTCACAAAAGCGAATTGAAGAATGGAAGCAGCAGCAGTTAATAAGGTATGAGGGAGACCACAAGATACAGCTAAGTAAGCCTTCCCCTTTGTACCCTCCAAAATACCTTTTGTCATTGGGTAAACTCTGCTATATTTCTGGGCATTATCAAACATCAATTGCCATGATTTAATAATTGGTGAAGTCAGGTGGTGGCTGTGATGGCCATGGCTTGTGTCATATGGGCAAAGTATATCTCAGAGGTGGGGAAAGTACAGTCTGTGGGCTGCATGAGAGCCCACCAAGCAAGTTTTGAGGCCCCCGACATCCCCAATTCAATTTTTACAAACCACTCTTCGCATCCTCTGAATGGAAAGGTGGACAATTTTGTCAATTGTCTGCTATTTGGGGGTTCCCTATGCTGTTTTAGGCCTGGGGGAGGCCTTTAAAAAAAAAGGAAATTAGCTGGAAGTCAGCAATGATGAACTTTAGAACATTTATCTGTATACAGGGTTTTCTGGAGCCTGCACATACTTTTCTCCAGCCTGCTTAAAGAAGTGGGTGGGACTGTGAAGTAAAAAGCAATGTCGTGTAGTCCAGTTTAGGGAACCCTGATAATGTACTATGCTAGTGGTTGCATTTTCTACAGGGTTGCATAGTTGTGGCAGGGGAAGGCAAACAAAATCTGTAGGCTCTGACGTTTTCTGAAATGCATTACCTGCTGCATGGCCACTTCATCTGTAGCCTTTTCCCTCCTATTGCCAGTGAACATGCTGGCATAGTTATGCTGGTGGAATCTGCCAGCAGGATTCTAGTCAAGAGTGTCCTGTCTTTGGCACGAGACATCTGTCCAAATCTTCACTTGACTGTTTTCCTTTTTAACCTCCTATATCTTACAAAGTATACTATAATAGTGAATGTATAAATGTATAACATGCTGACAGCTGTGTCTCTTCAAATACTGGCATAGTTCTGTCTAAAATTATCTTAGCTGCTTTAGTTCCGCCTTTGCTGAGTGGTTAACCTGATTATTTTCCTGCATGTTTGTTCTTTTTACAGTGGTATGGCAGAGAGAAATGCAAATTTTGAGGCTTTGCCTGAAGACTGGAGAGCTCGACTCAAGAGACGGAAAGCCACTTCGAGCACATGAGTCAGCTTTGGGTGTGTGTATGTGTTTTTTAACCACACATGTACAGTTTGGAATCTTTTGCTGTTGGATAAATTGTAACTTTTAAAGAGTACACATGTCTGTTGAGTGGCCCGACAGAGAAATTGTGTGGACCTAAATCCTTTTGGAGTTGTATTTGGCAAATAGGACTGTAAAGTAATGGCTAGGCTTCTGTCTTAAGCACTTCTAATTCCAGTCCAGGCAAAGTTGGAATACCATTCAATCCAGCTCCCTGGTGGAGTTGGTAACAAGGACTGTTGATGCACTTTGGCTGGTTCCATTTTGAACTCCACATCTTCACCCCTTTCTAAACCCCAAAGTATTCTTCAGTTATCTCAGAAATATTTCTACTAGACATGTTTGCCATTTGCAAGTTGGTGTCACAGAGCAAGCAAATGAAAGATTCCCATTCTCATACCAGACACAAAACTGCAGAATTTAAATCCATGTTCCATTTCTGTTCTTGGGAACACTTGGTTTTATGTTGATAGAACATAAGTTCTGCCTGCTTGTCTTGAAGAATAGACTCTTGTTTCTGTTCTAAAGTCTGAATCAGTCCTGCTATTTTTTTAGGGTATTTTCACACATAATATTTCTCACAAAATAATCTCTATATTTTTGGTGCTGTAACATGCCAATAGTATTGGTGTGACTGTAGCATGGTAGGACAGAATATAGTATGCAGCTGCCATCACTGAGCACTGACTAACCGGGAGGGGAATTTTTGTGCCTTCTCTGGTTGGCATCTGGAGACAGGGACAGCTGGATCTGCACTGTAAGGGTATGAAGCTACTGATTGGACTGTAACCCCTTGCCTACCGTGGATATTGTTGGCAAGTCAGTAGCCACGTGCCTGAGTAGTGCTACTGTAAGTCAGCTGAACTGCAATGTCTCCTAGTAAAGGGGTGGAGGACCCACTTTCCCTTACTACTCAGCACTCTACCCCATCTCACTGGCTGCTGTTTGATGGATACACACTAGAGGAAAGGAATAATTTAACATTTCTGTTAATCAATTATAAGCCCCTCTTGCAAAGTTCCAGCAAAAGTAGGAGCTTTGTCTATATTTAACGTCAGGCTGAATATTCATACAACCTGAGAATTTCTTGAGCTCTCTCCCTTGTTTGCCTTTTTAAATGCTGAATCAAGTGATGATGATTTTCTGTAAAGTCAAAGAAAAAGCAAGTTATGGTTGAATGCAGTTTATATTTCTCCCGTTTCTGGCTTTGTAAATTTGTATATATACATTAATAAAATCCCTTTTTATACTTCGGAATGTACCTTACTGTTTTTGAACCTATTTTTAATAATAATGGTACAATTAAAAGGCAGATTGTTATTGATTTGATATTTCAAACAATAGAAGTTTTGGGGAGTGTCCAGTACCAAAGACATCATACTGTGGTTTTCAGCAACACATGCACACGTCATGCAGAGATTACTGAGAATTATTTCTTTTTTCCAGGATTAACATTACATATGCAAGCATGAGTAGAAAGTGAAATGGGTGTGAATTGTGGGGGTAGGTGAGATTAACAGAAGGTCTGGGGAGGGCCTTTTCCTTTTGCTTTGGTTTATGAGATCTAAACAGACCATTATTTGACTATAATTTCCAGCTGCCCTAACCAGTAAAGCCAGTGATGAGGAATTCTGGGAGTTCCAATTCAGCATCTAGAGTGCTTAAAGATCTCCACTTCCAGTATTAATATTGAGAGAAAAATAGCCTGCCCTATTTTCTCATAGCTTACAGTACATCATTAGGTTAATCCTTTTAAACACTACTGTAGTAAACCTAATAATTTCAAGTGCATTCAGTGTTATTAAGGAGCTAGAAGCAACCTCTAAATAATGTTCTGGTTAGCTAGCTTATTTGTATCCGAAAGGGAGCTTCTCTCACAACTGATCAAAACATTCTGTTTCCATCAAGAGGCTTGCTTTTGTTAGTCTTAAATTGCTATAGATAGGTGGTGTATCACATCAGTGCTGTCTTTTCCTGCCATTCACCCAGGAGTCCAATGATGCATATTTTCACACTATTCTCCAGGAAATTCTGGAGGTTTACTCAAATAGCTATTTTGTACTAGCTAAATAAGTGACTAACACACACACAGTGATAGGTACACATTTAATTACAGCCAGCCCTTGATTTGATAGAGAAAAGTATGAGCTGGAGCTGTCTCTAGGCCAGTTCATTTAGCTTAAGTACAGTCATTAAAATGTGATGGGGTAAAGGTTCATTGAAAAGGAACTTGGGGCCAGTCTAGATGAGGGAATAAAATGTGAATTGGGGTGCAGAAATGCCAATTTGCAGCAGCTGTCATCTGTCTCAATTATTTTTTGGCAAGATCATTGGTGTGTGAAGCTCTCCGTGTTTGCTGTTCACATGGAGGCATGCCAGCGAATCAAGATGGTGGGCGTGAGTGAATTACTCTCAGTTTTGTCCTCCCCAACTTGCATTATAGATTATATCAAAGCCCTTGATTGTATAGATCAGTGGCTCTTAACCTCTTCTTTACCAGGGACCCCCTTTAAATACTGTTTGTTACTATGGACCCCCAAGACTTAACTCAAGATTTAAAACAACAACAACAATAATAATAATACATGATGATACAATTACACCATCCATTAAACCTTCCCTCAGAGGCACTAGAGGGAGAGGAAAGACTTTTCTCCTGACTCTTCCTGCAAGTTTGTGGCTGGAGCGGGTTGAATAGTAATGTGCAGGCCATGCTAGCCAGCCAGCCTTTGCCTTGGCTCCTGTTATGTGGCTGCGCCACTGCTGAGAGGAGGTGGGCCAAGCAGCCTTCAAGCCCTCTAGGGGTCCATGGACCACAGGTTAAGAACCACTGGTGAAGATCATGGAAAAACTATGGTTTGTTCTTAAAGAAATAGGTGTGCCATAACATTTGGTTGTCCTGATGCATAGCCTGTCAAGACAGAATACAGACAGAGTGGCTTCCATTGGCAAGGGGTCAAGCAATGCTGCATTTTATCACCCTATCTGTTTAACCTGTACATTGAACATATCATGTAAAGCAGGAGTAGACTTGGAGGAAATAACATCAACAGTTTAAGTTCTGCAGATTACATAGTATTACTAACAGAAAACAGCAAAGACTTGGAATAATTATTGAAGAAAGTAAAGGAAGAAAGTGCAAGGGCAGGTTTACAGTTTAACATGAAGAAAACAAAAATAATGACCATAGATTATTTACATAACTTTAAAGAAGATAATTAAGACATTGAAATAGTTCAAGGTTTTCCATACCTTGGCTCAGTCGTTAATCAGAATGGAGATTGTAGCCAAGAAATCAGAAGACGATTAGGACTTGGCAAGGCAGCTAAAACTGCCTCTGAGGATGGTGGAGGTCTTCTAAACCAGAAGTTAGATGACTGTCTCTCGGGAGTACTTAGTGTGCTTCCATGGCAGAGGTTGAAGAAGATGGTTCTTGCGGTCCCTTCCAACCCTATGATGCAAGAAGACTCTGAAGTGTCAAGTTATATAATTGAATACTAATGTTAGGATTGTCCATGCCATCGAATTTCCAATTACTATGTATGGTTGTGAAAGCTGGATAGTGAAGAAAGCTGATAGGAAGAAAATCAACCCATTTAAAATGTTCTGGAGAAGAGTTCTGTGGGTATTATGGATTACTAAAAAGATAGATAAATAGGCCCTAGAGCAAATCAAGCCTGAACTCTACCTAGAAGCCAAGATGACTTAACTGGGACAGTCATATATTGGCCATATCATGAGAAGACATTACTCCCTAGAAAAGACAGTGCTGCTTTGCAAGGTAGAAGGCAGCAGGGAAACAGGAAGACTGCATTACAGATAGATGGACTCAATCAAGAAAGCCAGGGCCCTGAGTCTGCAAGATCCCGAGCAGGGCTGTTGATGATAGCAAGACTTGGAGGTCTCTCATTCATAGGGTTGCCATAAGTCCATATACACTTGATGGCGATTAACAACAAAGTATCTCCCCAATAAGTTTGGTGTCTTGAATAGCTCCATTTAGATTTGGATGAAGATCCAGGGTGAATTAATTGTCCTATGGGCATCAGAGCAGAGGAATGGGAAAGGGCTTCTCCCCCGCCTTTTCTGGATCCTATTCAATGCAGCTGGACTATTAAAAGCCATGGGAAAGCCAATCACAGGTCTTCAGCTTGGTCCTACTCTGTCTAGTCCGCAGGTGCAGCAAGACACTGATGATGAGAATCTTGTTAAAAACAAATAAAACCCCCTAAAGGTTCTCCAAATTCAGATGAGACTCTGCAAACGAAGCATGAGACAGAATCATAGACTCATAGAGTTGGAAGAGACCACAAGGGCCATCCAGTCCAACCCCCCGCCATGCAGGAATACACAATCAAAGCATTCCCAAAATAGCCATCCAGCCTCTGTATAAAAAGCCTCCAAAGGAGACTCCACCTGAAGTAGTACATCCTGTTCCAGAAACTCCGTGCTTCCCTGGTGGTGGAAAAGGCTGGGCTGAGCCTGGGTGGTGTGGCCCCCCAGTTTTGGAGTCTGCTAGTTTAGAGGTAGCTTCATTCCCCCAAGCCCCCCCAAACATCATCTGCTCCAGCAAGCTGTTATACCTGAAGTGAACATGGACATAGGAAATTGCGGTGCCCAAACCCTGTAATCAAGAACGATAGCAATCCTTTCGTAAATACTGTGAAAGCTGCTTTTGTGGTGTTTCTTATGTCCCCGCTTCACACATGAATTTATACATGCAAGAACAACCAACCCTCTTTTTTTGTACTGGTTCTGTGTCACAGGATTCCACAGGAAGCAGCCATAGCAGTTAAAGTGGAATAATAGTGCTACTCCATATGGCCCTTATCACACTACACTGTTAACTTTTCTGGTGTGTTTTTGTAATATTTTGTAATGGACCTTGTGCCACAGCCAAATAAACTTGATGACGACACTACACTGTTGCAGTGCTATTATTCCACTTTAACTGCCATGGTTGCCTCCTGTGAAATTCTGGGGTTTGTAGTTTAGTGAGGCCTAAGACCTCTCTGGCTGAGAGTTCTAAATACCCCTCCCTAAATTACAAATCCCAGGGTTCCACAGGAGGCAGCCAAAGCAGTTAAAGTGGAATAATAGCGCTGTGACAGTGTAGTGTGATAAGATCTAGAGTAGCACTATCATTCCACTTTAACTGCTCTTGCTGCCTCCTGTGGAATCCTGGGATCTGCAGTTGAGGGAGGGGCATTTAGAGAGCTCTTAGGCCTCATTAAACTACAAACCCCAGAATTCCAGGGAAGGCAGCCAGAGCAGTTAAAGCAGTGGTTCTCAACCTGTGGGTCCCAACATGATGTTGGGCTACAGTTCCCAGGAGCCCTCTCAGGTCGCACCTTGACAGCCAGGTGGTCCTCCCAGTCATTAGTGAGGCTGTAAGTTCAAATCCTACAGCCTCACTAATGACTGGGGGGACCACCTGGCTGTCAAGGTGAGACCTCGGAGGGCTCCTGGGAACTGGGAGGACCATCTGGCTGTCAAGGTGAGACCTCAGAGGGCTCCTGGGAACTGGGAGGACCACCTGGCTGTCAAGCTGAGACCTCAGAGGACTCCTGGGAACTGGGAGGACCACCTGGCTGTCAAGCTGAGACCTCAGAGGACACCTGGGAAATGGGAGGACCACATGGCTGTCAAGCTGAGACCTCAGAGGGCTCCTGGAAACTGGGAGGACCACCTGGCTGTCAACCTGAGACCCCAGAGGGCTCCTGGGAACTGGGAGGACCACCTGGCTGTCAACCTGAGAACTCAGAGGGCTCCTGGGAACTGGGAGGACCACCTGGCTGTCAACCTGAGAACTCAGAGGGCTCCTGGGAACTGGGAGGACCACCTGGCTGTCAAGGTGAGACCTCGGAGGGCTCCTGGGAACTGGGAGGACCATCTGGCTGTCAAGGTGAGACCTCAGAGGGCTCCTGGGAACTGGGAGGACCATCTGGCTGTCAAGGTGAGACCTCAGAGGGCTCCTGGGAACTGGGAGGACCATCTGGCTGTCAAGGTGAGACCTCAGAGGGCTCCTGGGAACTGGGAGGACACCTGGCTGTCAACCTGAGAACTCAGAGGGCTCCTGGGAACTGGGAGGACCACCTGGCTGTCAAGGTGAGACCTCGGAGGGCTCCTGGGAACTGGGAGGACCACCTGGCTGTCAAGGTGAGACCTCAGAGGGCTCCTGGGAACTGGGAGGACCATCTGGCTGTCAAGGTGAGACCTCAGAGGGCTCCTGGGAACTGGGAGGACCACCTGGCTGTCAACCTGAGAACTCAGAGGGCTCCTGGGAACTGTACAACAACGTCTGGGGACCCACAGGTTGAGAACCACTGAGTTAAAATGAAATAATAGGGCTATAAATCAAAGATGTGAACATCAACTTAGGGGGACACCACCCGGCCACCCACACTGGCGAGTGAGGGGAGGGGCTTCCCGCAGCTCCAGCAGTCTCTCTGCTTCTTCATGGAATGGCTTGTTACAGATGCCACTCCGCTCTCGGCCAACCAATGAACAAATACGTCCCACCCACCCCGCCCCACTAGGCCGGGTCGGCGTGGCGGGTTGCTAGGATACCATGGGAGGCGGGGAAAGAGCCGAGGAAGGCGGCGGCGGCGGCGGCGGCGGAGCGGGGATTGTGAGCCTGGGGGCCGCGGCCGGTGAGGCGGTTGGCGAGCGCGTGCCTGTGGCCGGCCGGCCGGCCTGTGTCTTTCCTCTCTCCGGCGGCGCCCCTTCGTGAGGCTGGGCGGGGGTTGTTCGCTCACTCTCCTTAACGAACCAACTGAGAGCGAGCCGTTTTTCGTTGACGGTGGTAACGGCGACGCAGGCGCGCGTTAGTCCTTTTTGCGCGTCTGATAAGGGTGTGTTGTTGTTGTTGTGAATGACAAAAGCTGTCGTCGCCATAGAAGCCTTTCAGAAGCCTTGTCGGTCAAAGCCGTGGTGGTGATCAGAAGTATGTTGCCCGGGCGTTTTAAGCAGACAGGTATAAGTGACTCGTGCCTTTCAAAAAAAGTAATTTATTTCTCCTTTCCTGTCTCTTTTCCAATTTTAACTAACACAAGCTTGTGTTCGTTTGGCAAAAGAGATTGTCTACCAATGACTTGTGCCTTTCAAACAGTATTTTATTTCTCCATTCCCATCTCTTTCTTCAATTTTAACTATCGCAAACTTCTGTTAGTTTGGCAAAAGAGATTGTCTACCAATGACTTGTTGTACCTTTCAAAAAGTAATTTATTTCTCCTTTCCCATCTCTTTCTCCAATTTTAACTAACACAAACTTGTGTTAGTTTGGCAAACGAGATTGGTTACCAATCACTTGTGCCTTTCAAAAAAAAGTAATTTATTTCTCCTTTCCCATCTCTTTTCCATTTTTAACTAACACAAACTTGTGTTAGTTTGGCAAAAAAGATTGTCCACCAATGACTCTTTGTGCCTTTCAAAAAAAGTAATTTATTTCTCCTTTCTCATCTCTTTTCCAATGTTAACTAACACTTGTGTTACCACAGTTTCTTCCTGCGTCTTCCCCCATGCCTGGCATAATTTGTGGGTGATCCCACACACTCCACTGGCATAAGAGGAGAAGGAGGCTGACTGAGAACATGTAGTAGACCTTGCTTT
Source organism: Gambelia wislizenii (assembly GCA_030847615.1). Lineage (NCBI taxonomy): Eukaryota > Metazoa > Chordata > Lepidosauria > Squamata > Crotaphytidae > Gambelia > Gambelia wislizenii. The sequence goes on along the minus strand of JAUMIR010000001.1, from coordinate 336,456,280 downwards.
TCTTTCCCAGCCGAAGACATATAGTTTCTATAACTCTTCTCTCGGATTCTTTGTAAGGAGCATCAATCAGAGCCAACACAATCAACATGTGTCCAGCAGATCCAGCATCTGAGAGTCAGGTGAGTCACTATAAAATTCAATCCACGTGTGTAATGGCACTGAAGGAAATCTGTCACTTTCTGTCTCTGAAGATAGAGATAGTTCAAGTGCTTGAATGGTAAGAAGTGGAAGAACTGTGAAGAACTCTCAGTCGGGGGGGGGGGAGAAGGGAATAGATTTTTTTTCTGAAGACGAGGAACAAAAATATTCTGACGTTAGAGCTGTATATGGGGGGGATTTTTTTCAAGTTGAAATATGGTATATCTTGATAATTTATTTTATTATTTAATTTTGTACATTTGGAAATTATCTAAAAGTTTGGGTAAATGAGAGTCACACCAGGAGCCCAAGGTCTGACCAGTGGTGGCATGAGGTGCCCTGCTCACTGTGGCCAAAGTTATGCTCAAGTAAAACATACAGGCTTTCTAATTGCTCGGACATTTTTTTTCCTTCCAAAGCAGTTTAAAGATCCCTATGAAAAGTTTATGCACCAACATCTCCAGTACTATGGCTATTTCAGAGGTAAGAACATGGGTTCCAATCTGATGGGTCTGTTTTATTCCATCTGTTAAGTTCTATAACAAGTTATCCTGAGTTTGTCAGAGTACTTTTTGGGATTTACAATACATCTTCACTACTTGATTTTTTTTTAAATATTCAGGAATCATTTTTGAGAAGTTCAACTATGTGACAAAAATATTGGACATCCTATTCAAAAGGCAGACAAGCAAATACTGTCTGCCTTAAAAAAAAAAATCCCGCACTTACACATTGAGAAAAACATACTGGAGAAACAATATTATAATTAATACGATACAATAATAAAACACAGGAGTGTCTTCCTTCCTTATATTTTCAGTCATAACCACCCTAAAGCAAATCTTACTGGTTTCAGTGAAGTTTACTTCTGAGCTGATATATTTAAGATTACTATACTGTGTTAATGGCTCTGTCTACCTAATTTGTGGCAGATCCTGGAAAGACTAGGATGTCCCCCCAAATTCCTTAAAATGATTATCTTGCTACACGAGGGACAGCGTGGTCAAGTCAGATATGGCAATGCTCTTTCAGAGCCCTTTCTAATAACTAATGGAGTGAAGCAGGGTTGTGTTCTTGCACCAACTTTATTTACAATCTTCTTTAGCACGATGCTCCAAAGGGCTATGGCAGAGCTTGAAGAAGACGACGGCATCTATATACGCTACCGTACTGATGGTAGCTTGTTTAACTTAAGCCGTCTGAGGGCTCACACTAAGACTCTAAACTATCTAGTCCGTGAGCTGCTCTTCGCCGATGATGCTGCCCTTGTTGCCCACACAGAAGCAGCTCTGCAGCGCCTAACATCCTGCTTTGCAACAGCTGCAGAGCTGTTTGGGCTGGAAGTCAACCTGAAGAAAACAGAAGTTCTTTACCAGCCTGCACCACAGGACGAACACCACCATCCCCACATTGCCGTCGGCAAATCTGTACTCAAGTCCGTTCAGCAGTTCACCTACCTGGGAAGCATCATCTCCTCAGATGCCAAGATTGACAAAGAGATCGATCACAGATTAGCAAAGGCATATAGTGCATTTGGAAGACTTCACAAAAGAGTCTGGAGCAATAAACACCTGAGGCAAAGCACAAAAATCAGTGTGTATAGAGCCATCGTACTGTCTATCCTCCTTTATGGATCTGAAACATGGGTCACCTATCGCCACCACCTACGACTCCTCGAGCGCTTTCATCAGCGCTGTCTACGCACAATCCTAAATATACACTGGACTGACAATGTGACGAATGTTGCTGTCCTTGAGCAAGCAGGGATCACCAGCATTGAGGCCATGATATTGAGAACACAGCTGCGCTGGGCAGGGCATGTTTCTAGGATGGAGGACCATCGCCTCCCAAAAATACTACTCTACGGTGAACTCGCCACGGGTCAGCGTAAGAGGGGCGCTCCAAAAAAGCGAAACAACATCTCAGGCTCGGCCAAATTGATCACCAACAGTGGTCCGCCCTGGCCTCACATCAGGAGGCATGGAGACGCACTATCCACAATGCTGCAGCCTTATTTGAGAACTCACGACGAACAAGTCTTGAAGAGAAACGACAACGCAGAAAGAATCACAACCCAAAAACATCACCCAAGGAGACCTTCTGCTGTGCTTTTTGCAACCGGACCTGTTTATCTCGGATTGGCCTTTTTAGTCATCAGCGCGCTTGCAGAAAGCGCGGGATGAGTCCTTCCTGAATCTTCGTTTGCGAAGAAAAAGCCAGAGACTGTGTTAATGGCTCTGTCTACCTAATTTGATATCCATTATTCTAAGTGTTCCACATTAATGTAGCCCTTCCTTGTCATGACAAGACATTAATTGGTAAGCTTATGCATTATACTTTGGATAACTGAAAATATCAGGAAAGAAGAAACTCTTGTGTTTTATTATTGTATTGTATTAATTATAATATTGTTTTTCTAGTATGTTTTTCTCAATGTGTAAGTGCGAGTTTGTTTTTTTTAAAGGCAGACAGTATTTGCTTGTCTGCCTTTTGGATAGAATGTCCAGTATTTTCATCACATAGCTGAACTTGTCAAAAATGATTCCTGAATATTAAAAAAAACACCAAGTAAAGACGTACCTGAAAAAGTATAATTTTGCAGTTCACACAGCGGAGAGGGGAAATCAGCGGTCTGGCTGTTGGGCCACTGGTGGATGGCCAATGGCCCTAATGGAGCACAACCCCCCCCCCAGGATGTGTTGCCCTCCTTCAACTCTGCCTGGACACCCCCAGCCAGGCTCCCTCCCACCGATCAAGCAGCCAGTCTTCCTTGCGCCCCTTCTACCAATGGCTCTGATGGGGCGGCTGTTGCTGTTGCCTGGTAACCTTCCCTTCCCTTCCTCTCCGGATTCTCGTTCCCCAGGCTAGGGGGAAAAACCAAAGCCTCTGGCCTCCTTTAAGCACCTCGCTTTCCTTCCCTCACCGCCGTGTGATTGAAGAGAAGCAACTGCGGGGAAGCCTGTTTTTCTCAACAAGGTTTCTCCGGCATGGTTTTTCCCCCCCAGCCCAGGGAATGAGAACCTGGGGAGAAAGGGAAGGGAAGGTTACCAAGCAAGCTCCGCGTTTCTCTTGTCTCTCCGTTGGTTGTGGCGACAGCGGCAGCAGCGAGTGGGAAGAGGAGCAGGAGCTAGAGAGCGGCTCCAAGGAAAGGTGGTGGTGAGGCGCCAGTAGCCGCTGGTCTGGCCAGTAGCAGGTGTGGGCAGGGCGGCCAAGGAGTGTCCTTCTCCTTCCTGCCACTGCAGTTGCAGCTCCGGCATTGCAAGCCCTGCCTGTCAAGCCCGTCTCCTTTTGCGAATTGGTTGTGCAGATATCCTATTGTGAGCATTTTTTCAAATAGATCGCTTCTTTTCAAAAAGATCGGGAAAAATTGCAATAACAGTTATCACACTTTTCAAGGGTATTTTTGCCCCCCTTCTTCTGAATAGTGCGACTTTGGCCTGAAAGGTGTGAGGACCATTAGGAATCTGGGTGACTTCTTTGAGGATTTTTTTTGCTGTGTAGCCAAACCCCCAAGTTTAAAAATAATAGTAGTAATAATAATAGTAGTAGTAATAGTAGTAATATAGCGGTTAACATGATCACAGCAAGGGACTTTCACTCCCATTTGTTCAGGTAAAATTATTAAATTCTAAACAGCTTAAATAATTAGGTTCTCACAGTAATACTAACAATGTTTCTTCTTAGATGAGATAAATGTTCCTCAAAACATTACTTTACCTCCTGAGAGCAGAGAAAAAAGCTCTCACCATGTGTTGAAACCAGGCAACTTCAGCAAGAGAAATAAATCAGAACATAACTCAGATAAGAATCTACTCTGTAAGTATGCTATAAGTTTCATGTAAGAGGGAGACTGAGTTGCTGAAAATGAATGTATGCTTAAGTCCTTAAAGCTTTCTACACATTGCAAAATAATAAAAAAAATCTTGCCATTTTTCTTTTTGACAGGTTCATTTATGCCAGAGACTGCACTTCTTAAAAGCAAGCAACTTTTGCTTGACCATCCAGAGGGTCTGCGCTTACGAGAACCTCGGAATCTTTCTTCTCTTCCCAATAGCAGAGATTCAGTCTTGGCCCCACTCTGGCCAATAGAGTGTGAAGTTATTGAGGACAGTATCCATCACATTGGTAATCTTAGTCTTGGATTAGGATTAATATTTTGTTTGAATAGTTTCACTGTAAATGCTACTGTCTTTCATTGTAACTGTTACTTAATGAAACTTTATGTTTCTGTTAGCACAAATCTACAATGCACAAATCATTTTTAAGACTTTAAGAACCTATTGGATCAATATTTTAAAAAAATAATATTCAGTTCATTTTCAGAATGCTTTTCTTCTCAAAAGAATAACATTCTTTCAGTTTACACATAGTTCCTTAGGTAGGAGATTCCCAAGTTTGGATTTTTAGTATCAGTTTGGTTACAAAGTGGATTTAAGGGGGACACTTCATAGCTTGCTTATGTTGGCTAGGAAACCTGTTTTTATGTAGGAAGATAATGTAAAACAAACTTGGAATATTAGTACCTCTGTATTTGAAAACTGAGTTATGATATATTTCCGTATGTTGCCCACGATGTCTGGCCTACAGTTTAATACTGTACATCATTCACCTTTTATTGAATTGGATAAATTTGTGAGCTCTCCCCCAAGAATCTTGTGGAGCATCTCTGTATTAACAATGTCTTGTTAATCACTTGGCGTAATAGGCAGATGGCAACATGATACTCCTTGTGTAATCATGTCTATCTAACAAGTTTTTTTTTATACAACAGATCCAAGGGACTGATCCCTCATTACCTCTGCCTGATCATTTCTATTTTACCTGGAAGTGTGTCTGAATAAAGTGTTTCCCTTTAACCAGATTCTGTTCTTTTACAGTAGATACAGCTTTTCCAATTAAATTATTAATTTTGTATTCAGTCCTTCAAATGATCTATGTCCCTTATCATTGCTTCAAAGTATCATTGGAATGCTATGTAAGTTAAATTGAAACTGGAAGTAGGAATGCATTGGGAGTAAGAATTTGAACACTGTCTTGAGCTCCTTGGAGGAAAGGCAGCATAGAAATGTGGTGGTGGTGATGATGATGATTGATGATTTCATTGTGTGTTTTGTTAGAATGGGTTCCCCCTGAACCGGAACCTTTCTATCAGCCAACAGGAAACGAATATGCACCTGATGTAGTGGGAGAGGATTATGGAACTGTTGTCTATTCCATAGATCCAGGTATTTTGCCTACATAGACTAACATTACACTGTAAATAATATAGATATAATATATAAATTCAATTCCAGTGAACAAGAACAATGCAGACCTGTAAAATGTAAACTCTGAAGATAACTTTAAATTTGATTTTTAAAACACCTTGAAATGATTAAAAATATTGAACTAGGGTGACTCTGTGCCTAACAGTTTGGAAGGGAAGGTGGGCTCCTGAAAAATATTCTTGATTGGGAGTATAAGTAAGGTTTGGGAGAAATAGTCTGTGATCTTTGGAGATCAGATGGGAGATAGCAGGGAATTAGTGTGTAAACTTGTGTATTCAGTTGTTGCATGTTCAGTTCTTACTGGGGGAGGATATGCGAGGGGGATTAGTGTCTATTTAGCTAATGGCCCATTGCTAATGCTGAATTGACAACATATACTAAGGTGAATTCCAGAGGGATAACTGTTGTCACTGGTATGAATAACAAGGAGTTTTGTGACACTATAGAGACTGAACCTGTATGCACAATATTCCTTCTACCATTGATCTGTGCTCGTGTTTTAAAGGAACCAGGGCTTCTCTCATCATGACAATGGACCATTAGCTAAATAGACACTAATCCCCCTCGCATATCCTCCCACCCTAAGAACTGAACATCCAACAACTGAATGCACAAATTTACATACTAGTCCTCTTCAACAGGGACTCACAGTATATAAATCCCACACACCACCATTCTCTGAAGATGCCAGCCACAGAAGCAGGCAAAACGTCAGGAATAAACTCTTCTAGAACACAACCTCACAGCCTGGGAAAAAAAACACAAAAAACCTATGGATGCCAGCTGTGAAAGCCTTCAACTTCACGTTGTTGTTGTTGTGTGCCTTAGTCATTTCTGACTTATGGCAACTCTAGGGTGAGCCTGTCATGAGGTTTTCTGAGTCTGAGAGTGTGTGACTTGCCCAGGGTCACCCAGTGGGTTTCCATGGCTAAATTGGTAAATTAAAATGTGGCCTAGATCTTGCATCAGGAAACATACATGCCACACACAGCTATGTCTTATGTCTCCCAATAATATCTCCACCAAACTCACCTTATAAGCTGTGCACCCCGCCCCTCCCAACACAGCCATTTCAGGATTGTTGGAGAGCAAGGGTGTCAGTGATTATGCATCAGACTATTTTTCCCTTAGGTGGAGGTACTGCATCTGGCTTCAGCAAGGTCCTCCAGGGTACACCGTGTGTAGTTTTCTTGAGTTCTTAGAAAATAGCACCTGGAAGGCCTCATTGAAATTCCCTTCTTTGCTCACAACTGATGCTTGGTGCTCTGTGTTAATGAGAGCTCAGTATTTGTGAATATGGATTTTGCAGAAATGATATGCAGTACAAACCTAGTTACTGGGAGCAAGATCTGTAATTCTATGTTGACAGCCATGTGTCTTGTTCTGCAGCAACCAAGGGTACCTATTTCACTGGTTCTCGGGTTGGAGGGTCAAGAGAACCTACCAAGCCAGCTGCACCCTGCTTAAGAGAGCCAGAAGACACCACGCTGTTATTTGAATCACGCTTTGAAAGTGGGAATCTCCAGAAAGCTGTCAGGGTGTGAGTAAGAGAAACTGAGGGGAAAATGGGAAATAAAAACCTATCGGCTAAGTGAGATGAAAGCTTTGTTAGATTGAGATTTAGGATGATACGTTGACAGTTCTCTTGGCTTTTATTATATTCTTGTGTTGACATCTCTTGTCTTCTTTAAGTACTAGTATGTCTATGAGACTGCAGGTGCTGTAGGCTATATTTCAGAGGAAGGAGCTGGCAAAACCATTAGTATTCCTTGCCTAAGAAAACCCTATGAAATTCATGGGGTTGCCATAAATTGACAGGTGACTTGAAGGCAAATACAATACGCACTTGTCTGTGATAGATGCTTTAGATCTTGAAGTGCAGTGTACTGAATTCACCTAATGCAGTTCTTTGTCAAGCCAAATAGATTTTAGTATATTGTTTCCTAAATATTTCATTGCCAGTTTGTATTTAAAAGAAAAATACAATGTTATAAGTTATTCTAAAGACCTTTCATTCTTGCAGTAATATAGACAGAGACAAATGTAGGCAACTTTATCAACTCCCTAAGTATATACAACAAAAAGCATACTGTAGCACCTTAAAGACTAATAGATTTTTAGTGAAAAATAAGTTACACTTATACTTCTCCTTTCCTCCAGTGAGCTGAAGGTGGCATATATGGCTGTTCTCCTCCCATGAGAATTTCCAGATGTAATGATGTATGTGACTGGAACAGACCTGAAGTTTATGTAATCCAAATATGTCAAAGTATCTAATGGATTAAACCCATGAGTACCTGTTAACACCCTACAGATTCACCCTGTTGAGCAGTGGAGGTGGTTACCATGTGTTGCTTTTCCCTTACCTAGTACAGCACTGATGAGAGAAGCCCTGGTTCCTTTAAAACAGTAGCACAAATCAATGGTAGAAGAAATATTGTGCATACAGGTTCAGTCTCTATAGTACCACAAAACTCCTTGTTATTCAAGCCTGTGACAGAAGTTATCCCTCTGGAATTCACGTCAGTATATGTTGTCAATTCAGCATGTAATTTTATTTTCAGCATCACTGAACCATGAATGCTAGTTTGCTAAAGTCCCTAGCACTTTCAGAGATGTTTGTATATAAAGATGTGTTCAGTGCTTAAACAGGCTGTTTTTGGAGACTGCAATTCCCAGAATCTACCAGATGTGACATATATGCCATATTAATTCTTGTTCTAAGTATTCATTAATAAAATTAATGTTATAGGTGGATAAGTAATATATTGTTTTCAGATACCCTGCATGTAGAATACAGTACTTGAATATTAGCAGAATTTGCTAAGCAGCATTTAGTTATTTGGCATTGCCTCACTTATGTGATTTTGTTTATATATTAACAGAATTTACTATATAAAAACAGCATATGTAAGAGTTATATTTTTATTTCTGATGATAGTAGCCTTCCTGGTTGAACCATGAACTCATGTGGAGTTCTTGCAGTGAATGTACAGTTCAACAGTTCTGACATAAAGCATAGGAGGAAGTGATCCTCCATTCCATGTCCAATAGTAGCTTGTTGAAAGTGAGAAATGTACAAGCATGCTTGCACATGGGCCTAGAGTAACAGTACAAGTAGAGACAGATAAAGCAGTTGGGGTTTCTAGGTGTGTTTTCACTTTGGATTGTCTGCTGTGTTACTAACTCACTTATAGACTACTCTCAGGCTTAATTGCACATCCTATTGCCCATTTCTTCCTCTCTCTCTTATGCCATACAGCCAAATGTAGAGATTTCATCTATTCCCTCTCCCAGATATAAAATCCAGTCTAATAAACTAGATGACTGTTGGGGTCTTTTCATTAGAATTATGGTCTACAATTCCATGGAACTCTCTCTTCACTGAATATGGTGTTCTACTGATGATTCCAAACACCAACTTCCATCGGGAGAACACAGCTAACCAGTCACAATATGTTAGCCAGAGAGCTTCTTGACAATTGAATGATTGACCTGTAGCCATAACTATTCTGCTGTGCTTTTTCACCTCAGTTCTCTGGGTGGTGAAAACTCCAAATGTGAAAGCATTTACTTATGGTTCTGGTTTTGTTAAAAAAATAGGTGACTAGAGGCTGACATTATCTGGTTGTATTTGCATTTATACAGGCTAAGTATATGTGGAAGTTTCACAGAATACCCAAACATGCCATCAGATTTCTAGAGAAATTACCAGCAACATAGAATTGTTACAGAGAGTAATCCAGTTCTTGGTGTGCTCCTTTCAGTCCTCCTCCAAAAACTCCAGGGTAGTCCTCTTGTTTCCTCTTACACAAATACTTGATTTATCCCTCCCACTGTTTAGTGGGAAGAAGTAAACATGGGTCATCTCTGCCTATCACTTCTACTTTCTTGAGTGGTCTTTGTTTTCATTGGAGAGATGTCACCTGAATATTTCTATTCACAGAACTCTGATAGGAACTCTCAACAATACCTACCTTGCTGCTTTTCATCAGTTAAGTGAAATTAAGCCTGTAGGTGTTTTTCCAACTAGTAGTTCTTGGAGGAGGAGGAGGTGGTGGTTACTGCTAGCTATTAATGCATTTTTCTTTTCCTGACTTCTATATTTCAGTGGCAAATATGAATATGAACTCACACTGCGGACAGATCTTTATACTAGCAAACACACACAGTGGTACTACTTCAGAGTACAAAATACTAGAAAGGATGTCACCTATCGCTTTACTGTTGTTAATCTGATGAAAGCCAAGAGTCTGTACAGTATGGGGATGAAGCCTCTCCTATATTCTCAGAAGGATGCTCAGTTGCATGGTGTTGGCTGGAGGAGAGAGGGTAGTGACATCAAATATTATAAATATAATACAGAGGATGGTCAGACATTGTATTGCCTCACCTGGACTGTGTCTTTTCCACACAGCCATGACACATGCTATTTTGCTCACTTCTACCCTTACACCTACTCAGATCTACAGCGCTACCTCTTGACTTTGGCAAACAATCCAGTCTGTTCTCAGTATTGCAAACTTCGCCCTCTGTGCAACAGTCTGGCTGGGAACACAGTATACCTCATTACTATTACTAACCCATCCAAAAGTGCTGTTGCTGCTGCTGCAAAGAAAGCTATTGTACTAAGTGCCAGGGTCCATCCGGGAGAGACAAACAGTTCCTGGGTGATGAGAGGCTTCCTAGATTTCATCCTAAGTGATGCCCCTGATGCTCAGCTTCTTAGGGATCTCTTCATATTCAAGGTTGTGCCCATGCTAAATCCAGATGGAGTAATTGTGGGAAATTACCGTTGCTCACTGGCAGGAAGAGACTTGAACCGAAACTACAGGACACTGTTGAAGGAATCCTTTCCTTGCATTTGGCACACTCGAGCCATGGTCAAGAGGTGAGTGACAAAAAATTTTATGAATTGAATCTCAGTACCTGAAGGAATGGGATTCAGGCCTGTATGACCATAATGCCGTATTTTACAACTTCAGTAAAGAAATTTACATGCATATAGTAATGGATAGATTTAATTTCCCATAAAATATGTTCTTAAAATTTATTTAATTTACATAGGTAGGAGTACTGGCTTTAGACTGCATTGGTGAAGCAGGCTGGTAGGGCTCAAAGAGGAAAAGTGATAATTGGGATAATTGTATACAGTACATTTAGCACTTAATTGATAAATGTAGAGAGATCGTGGCTGTTATAAATGTGAGGAGAGGAAGCTGTGGATGCACAAAAATATGTCCTCCACAGCTTTTTAGTCATGGACAGTTTCATTTATAAGAAGATGATGCATTTGAGCAGTCTCAATTGTGAGGTCTATGTGACAGGTGATATTTCTGTTATTTTCTCTTTTGTGTCTGTCCTGGGTGGACTGTCTTGCTTGGTCAATTTTTTAAAACCTAACTTGGTGGATATTGTAGGTTTAGAAATCCCTGCTTTAAATCCATGCATTTCTGAGATGTTATCTGCAGGAGAGTGTATGCATGTTTTTAACATTTATTAACATGTCCAAATATTAATAAAGCAAAAAAGAAGAGTTTTGACAAGAATAATGGTAGCTAATTGGCATACACTATCAATTTTTTCTAAATTTAAGAAATATTGTTCATTTTAAATATATATCTGCTTAAGCTGTGTTACTTCAGAAAATAAAAAGAAAAAAACAGAAAAACAATTTAAAAACAAATCATATAATCCCTACAATCAGAATATAGAAAAACCACATTTTGTTTTTGTGAACTAGAAATTATTTTTAAACTATTCAAGAAATGTGGTCTTGTTGAGGTGTTCTGGCAGGTAATTCCAGGCATAATAGGCAGCAAATTAAAAATATAAATATTTTCAGAGAGGAGGCCATCTTCAGAAACCTGAGGATAGTGGAGTTACAGGTAAGCATGTGTCATGATATACAGGTTGAGAGATAAGGGGTGCAAGAGAACAGTGGGTTTGAGTTAAGGACAAGAAACACAGCCAGTGAACAGGAAGTCAGTATAGGGATTTAATGAGGGGTGTCATAGAGTCAGGTTAACAAGAAATGTTTTGGCAGCACTGTTGGACGGGTTTAAACAGACTAAGGTGAGACACTAGCAGACTGGAGACAAGAAAGTTATAGCAGTCAAAATAAGAAATAACCAAGGCACGGACTAGCATTTTTACTGAGAGAGAGAGGGAGAGCAGAGAGGAAGAGACATATTTGTGATGTTGTAAAGGAAGAACACACTGAATACAGGAGGCAAAATAAAGAGAGGAGTCAAAGAAAAGTCCAAGATTTCATGCCTGTCCAACAGCTGTGTGGATGGTAATATCAATAGGTAAAAGGAGAAGAAATGAAGAGATGAGGGCTTGAGAGGAAAGGTAGGTATTTAAGCTTGGATGATGACTAATCATGCAAGCTGAAATTTCACAGAGCCTTTTGGAGTTGTGGGATCAGTAAATATATAGAGAAAGTTCTGAGGTAGAGAGGAATGGTAGGATAGCATCAGAGTGTAGGTGGTGGGTGGTGGCACTGAAAGCCATGGTATGTGATGATGTAACTCAGGAACTATATATATATATATATATATATATATATATATATAGAGAGAGAGAGAGAGAGAGAGGGTGGGGGTGGGGGTGGGGGGTAGGGAGGGAGGGAGTATGTGAATGTGTGTGTGAATATCAGGGGAGTAGCCCCTGAAGTACTCCAGCAAAGAGAAGAAAAGCAGAGGAATGGATTCCCTCACAGAAATGTTGAAAGCACAATTAGACAGATGGGAAGAGAACTGGCAGTGAGTGCTTCCATCCATCCAGACACTCCTCCTGGCACTACCAAGCAAAAGACATTGTGCAGCTGTTTTGTTTTTCTTTCCTAACTGAATTTTCTTTGATAAGAAAAAAGAAGTGGTAAAAAAACCCAGGAAAGTTACAAATTGAAGCCAGGCAATTATATTATAAAAGCTCTGGAAGAATGCAGAGCATAAAATTAATCAAGAGAGAGCAAGCAGCTGCATATATGAGAAGCACCCACTAAATGAAGTATGTGTGAGCAAGCTTTGAATTATTTTTAGTTACTGATATAGGAAGCGAATTCATTCTCCAGGTGTGACTCTTTTTATGGCCGAAATAGCACCATACATGCACAAGAGGGAAGATTTTAGTAGGCGTGGGGAAACCCTGACATTCCCTGAAGTACATCAATATTTTAGGAGGAAAAAAAACTTAGGGGTGATGACTCAGAAACAGCCCAGTGAGGACTGAGCATGTTCTGTGGGTATGGGATGGTTGCAGATTGTGGGAGGGAGAAAACAAAGAACTATGGGATGAGAAGGAAATGGGATCCTGAGAATATGCATGGCTGAGCTTGAACAAGAGCGTGTCCTGCTCTGTCTCTGTGTGGATGTGCTCTAAGAAGTCAGTTCCCTGATCTAGGCAGGATTCTGGTAAGTGAAGTTGTACTCTCTGTAGAAGGTGATGTATTGATTTGTGATCCCATGCATGGTGAATGCAAGGAGTGACACTCATGAACAGCCAGTGATGCTGTAAGAGCGTCTGCCTGTGTTGCTGTGTTTCTACAGTTGTTACACTTTCTTTGTTACTTGGACTGCATGGAATTGAAATGACATTATGCAGCATTAGCCTTAATAATAATGGTCACTGGTATACTGGGAATACAGGCTTTGCCTTCTCATGTATCCAAATTAACCAGTCTGAATAGAGACCTAGCTTAAGAATTTTCAATCACTAAGGAATTTTCATCAAGCTGGTCCCAACTGCTTGAGTTTCCACATCAGTAAGAAAGAAATAGCAGTGTGTAATTGTTTATGCACAACTGGCCACCCATTTATATACTTAATTGGTTCCTGGTTTCTTTCTTTGTTCTCTTCTCTGCAAGAGTCCTTGAGGAACGTGAAATTCTGCTTTATTGTGACTTCCATGGGCACAGCCGGAAGAATAATATTTTCATGTATGGTTGTAACAACAAACATACACAAGAACAGTTACTCCATGAACGAATCTTTCCTCTTATGCTAAGCAAGAATATTCCTGATAAGGTGAGGTCTGAACATGATTAATACGCATATCTTCACTCATTCTAATATGGAATTAGTTAAAACAATTTGTCCAGATTAATGAATGTACATGTACAATTGGGATTGATTAGGATATAATTTCAACGGAATATCAGGCAAAGCCCCAGCAGGATATAGGGAGATAAATGAAGAGTACAATTTACTGGAGTCCATAGAATGATCACCTCCCCCCCCCCCCAGCATTACACAGAGTTGTGCAGGGGGAGATGCTTTAATGGCCTCAAATGAAAAGAGGCAGGCGATTGGGCCATGGTGTATTATGCCATGGTAGGGAGGAGGCAAGGGCAGATGTGCCTAAATTTAGGCCACACCGTCCCTGGCCTCTTCCTCTTTTGCCTTTTGTTGAGAACCTGATGCAACTGAACACCAGGACTTGGTGGTTTGCAGGGGTGGCAGCAGCATTTTTCTGGCTTTAGCTTGGGGTGGGAGTGGAAGCTCCAGACTGCCCCCCCGCTTGCTTCCCGATTGCCCATCCCTCACGCCTACTTACCTCTAGCCTTCCCAGGCCTCTCCCCGATGGCTGAAGGGCCTGGTCATTATGTTGACCACCCTAGGATTTCCTATGACAAGGCTGAACTTTACAGGGTTGATGGGGTCGACTTATCAGATATGGGGTCCAGATATTTTTTGAGGATATACAAACCGGGGTGAGGGCTGTCTTAGCAATCCTGGGGGGATAGGGGCTAAGTAGACACTTGCCCCTTGTCTGTGGCAGGGTGTGGGGGAGATGGAATTACTTTGGTGTTCACCTATCTATGGCAACCCCTTTTGGGCTGAAGGATGGGTCTGTCAATCTGCACCTGCAGGCTGGAGGGCAGGGAGATAAGCGGTCTTTGAGTCTGGCAATAGGTTGGAGACCTCATCGGAAGTCATACGGCTTGAGGTTTTCATCCTGGGGTCTTGCCTTCCAGGAGATGGTGCCCGGGGAGCATCCAAGTTTATTGGATCCCCCTTGGGGCTCAGGTGATTCACCCAGGGAAGTTGGGAGAGGGGTCTGTGGAGACTATTGGCTCCAGCTTTTCCCACATTGGGTCTCCCCCCCTGGTTCACATACCTCAAGAAATAAATAATTAAATATGTTAGAATTCAATAAAGTGGTCCGTACTTTCAACCCAGCTTTTGTATCTGTCTTGCTGTTTCATGTGTAGGTCATTAATCAGCTGCCCTCTCTGCTGGCCCAATCATCTGTAATCCCCTTACTATGGATGTCTCTGAAAGCATGTTTTCAGTCATGCTTAATAATATTTATGAAATACTTATTTATTTATTTATTTATTATTGGTTACAGCTGGTATACTCTCATACATATATTGCAAAGTATCATCACACTTTTGTCTATTTGCATTACCGCTTATTACAAAACACATTGCATAATTGTCCTTTTATAGCATACTGTAACTCTATTTCATTATCTAAAATAAGTTAACACAAAGTATATTCATATCATATTTTTATACATTCGTATCATATTTCTATACATATCTCCTGTCTTCCTTCCTGTTCACCTCTGCAGAGAGTCATTTTCTCTTCCTCTTTTTCTGTTTTCTGTTTCTTTCTTTCCTTAAGTGTTCCTTCTATGCTTATCCAGCCATGCATCTTTTTTATTTTACCCATACATATCTAACTGTTCTCGAATATCTTTAAGTTTATTCTCCTTCTTTAAATTTATTCTCCTTCTTTATATGGCCCTTCTTCTCTTATAAAGGTCAATAATTCTTTACGGTCTTATATTTTGCCCAAAATTTCTCCATCGGCTCCCATTCTTTTGCAATTTTGCTTATTGATCTGCCCCTTCTTAGTGTTGTTAATCTATCAGCTTCCCACATATCATACATTTTTACAATCCATTCTTCCTCGATTGGACTTTCTTTCTTTTTCCATTTTTGAGCATATAAAATCCTTGCCGTAGTAACCATATATAATAATATTCTCCATCTATTTTTAATCTCTGACTTCTTTACATCATCTACCATGTTTAGAAGGTATAACTCCGGGCTAAATGGATAATCTATCTTAAGGATCTCTTTGATTATACCATGAATTTTTCTCCAAAACCTCTTAGCTATGTGGCAATTCCACCACATATGTATTAGGGTTCCTACCGCCTCCCCGCACTTCCAGCATTTTATTGACCCTGTATTATACATTTTGTTTAGTTTGACTGGAGTTAGATACCATCTATAGAATATTTTGATGAAGTTCTCCTTCAAATTTTGTGACAGAGTGAATCTTTGAGTATTTATCCAGGCCTTTTCCCACTTTTCTATTTCAATGATTTTGCCTATTTCTTGAGCCCATTTTATCATATTCTCTTTCACCAACTCTATTTCTAGATCCCTTTCCGTTAAAATTTTGTAATATTTTGTTATATGACTCTTGGAATTGCCATACATAACTTTATCAATATCATTTTTTTTCCAATTGAAACCCTTCCAGTTTTAGATCCATTTTATATCTCTCATAAATTTGGTGATATGCAAACCAGTTGAGTTCGATTCCTTCTTTCTCTAGTTGCTCTCTAGATTTTATTTTTATTAAATTCTGGTTTTCTTCCAGTAAATCTTGATATTTTGGCCACCCCTGTTCTTCTTTTAGATCTTTTAAAGAATGCCTCTTGCGTTGAAATCCATTGTGGTATCTTTCTGTAAAATAGCTTTTTGATTGGTAACCAGGTTTTTAGCAGTGCTTTTCTGATAAAATGATGGTCAAATTCTTTATTATCTTTTTTCTTACCGTACCATATATAGGCGTGCCATCCGTAAATTAAATTGTGGCCTTCTAGCATTAGCATTTTGTCATTTTCCAATTTTATCCACTCTTCCAACCACGTTAATGAACATGCATTGTAATATCTCATTAAATCCGGCATTGCACATCCTCCTCTGTTCTTGTCATCTGTTAATAGTTTCAATCTGATTCTAGGTCTTTTCCCTTCCCATATGTATTTTGTCAGTTCTGTATTCCATTTTTTGAAGCATTTCATATTTGTTATTATTGGTAGATTTTGAAACAGGTAGAAATATTTATTTCTATATTGTTGCCCAGATATTGTGAAATTTGCTGTCAGAAACATTGTTAGAGCTGAATGAACTACATTTTGAACAGCAAGTTGCTGACCCAGGCTTTTCACCAGAGCAGAGAGATTGTGCTTGTACAGTTGGTACATTGAAAGAGAGGGAATAATCTGTGTTTTCCTGCCCATCCCAGAATTTTTTATGCATAGGCAGGATCAAAGCATAGCTGATAATAGAAAACGACATAATAATCAGACCCTAGTTTCAGAGGTAGTGGGAGCCATTCCTTCTGGTTAGGGCCAGAGGTATCATGATGCTCAGTGAGGCAGTTGCCTCAGATGGCAAAGCAGAGGCCATGGGCAGATATATCACTTCCTCCGTTCCTTACTAAAAGGGCCCATTCTGTTTTGCAGAGCACTTCCTGGAAAACTCCCTGAAAGTTCTCTGCAGGAATAGAGGCAAATAGTTGTGTCACCTCTGCACCCTCCTTGTTATCGAAGGAGAAATAGGGAAGGGCAGCAATGATGACAGCAGCTCTGGCAACCCTTGCTAGCTGTCAAAAGAGGCATCAGCAGCACATGGAAACTAGCTGGTTTTTTTTAATGCCTTGCTTCCAAGGGTCCTGGGAACATAGGAACTTGGAAGGATTGTCTGGAGAAGTAGCCTGTGAGCCATGTTTTTGTGAGCTGCCTTGGGTCCCATTCTGGGAGGTTGGTGGCATATAAATTAAATAAATAAAAATAAAAATAAATAGCATGTGCCATAGCACTGGTGGTTTTCTCAGTCCCCCTTCCCACAGTGCCGTTACTCCCTGGATCCCTGGGTATAAGGCATTAAAAAAATAGCTGGCTTCATGCCACCACCTCCTCTTTTGGTGCTTGCAGAGGGATACTAGAGCCATTTCTGTTCTCATTTCTGTGTCCCTGTCCTTTCTTCCTCTTCCTTCCATGGTGGGGTGAGTGCATTGTTGCTTCTGCCACCCTTCTCCTTCTCTTTTTGGAGAGGGAGCTGCTTGATTGTATCACCTCTGCATGTATCTGTACTCTTGTGTATACCTGCAGTTGTCAGGGGTCATCTATGTTCAATGTTGAGGAGAGACAGTTTGCATCTTGCCTCACACACAGAAAAGCTTGTCCTGTCCGTTCGTCTGGGAAGATTTATAAACAAAATCTTATGCCAAGTGTCTAGTTTACACGCTATCATGCTTAGGTAAAAAGATAACATAATAAATTGATCCTAAAAATAAATTAGTTCTAAGAATTGACCAATCTGAATTGACCAATCTGAATATTATTCAGTTTTCTTTCAACAGCTGTAAGTTTCAGGTCCAAAAGTGTAAAGAAGGCACAGGACGGGTTGTGATGTGGAGAATGGGAATACTGAATAGTTACACTATGGAATCTACATTTAGTGGGTCAACACTGGGTAAGTGCCTATCTCTGTCCAAGATCGTACCAACCAGTATATTTCAAAGAAAAAGTGGTGATGTTTCAGGTTACAGATGTAGAGCCTTTCCAATTATTTTTAACATGATACTCCCACAAGCCTTTGCTAACTTACAATATCATATCCTGTGGGATGAGATGTATGCTCTAATGCTTGTACTGATGTGAATTACATATGCATTACAGAAATAAAAAGACAAAAATATTTTTTGAATAAAACATTCATGAATAAATAAGATGATAAAGCACAGTATTGTTGTTTCTAATAGAGATGGATGGATATTCAGTGGCCAAGGCAATGTGATATGGAATTAGATAGCCACCAAGAGCATGTGCTTTTTTGTTGTTATTTAGGAAGTAAAAGTTCTCAAAAAAGTGCAGGCATGAGGAGGTGCCATACAGCTTCTCATTTATGGTATCATAGACTATTCAATATGCAATGGTCTTGAAAAGTACATTCTTCATCACAATCACAGTTGCAGTGGATGTCCTCTTTGGAGACAGAATTGCACTTTCTCAGATTTTAAAAGGCAAAAAAGAGAAAATTCTAGAAGGGGTAGAAAGCTGTGATATTCTCGAAATGAAAATATAACTTTGCAGGAGAAAAATAAGGACTGTAGATACAGATGTATGGAGTTTGTACATCGCTGTATCTATTGGAAATGTCAGCTAAGAATAAGAAGATTCTAAAACCATATGAGCTCATATTCTTGAGCTTCATCTGGCACACTGCAGAAATAATGCAGTTTGACACTGCTCTAACTATCATGGCTCATCTTATGGAATCCTGGTATTTGTAGTTTGTTGTGGCACCAGAGCTCTCTGAC
Source organism: Gambelia wislizenii (assembly GCA_030847615.1). Classification (NCBI taxonomy): domain Eukaryota; kingdom Metazoa; phylum Chordata; class Lepidosauria; order Squamata; family Crotaphytidae; genus Gambelia; species Gambelia wislizenii. Next base: position 336,437,520 of record JAUMIR010000001.1, on the reverse strand, counting down.
AGATGTTAAAATCTCATAAAACTACAAATCCCAAAATTCCATAGCATTGAGCCATAGCAGTTAAAGTGGTGTCAAACTGCATTATTTCTGCAGTGTGGCAGCTGCCTCAGTGGTAAAACAAAAAGTTAAAGAAGTTGAAATTAACTACGAATTCTATATAAAAAAAATCTTCAGCAGTTTTGAGAGGTCATACCAGACTTTATTAGAAAAAAACCAGGCTATTTATTTTAGTGCTGAATTGGAAAGGTTTTCAAAGCCCAAAAGTAGTTCTTTCAGTAAATATGAAGAAAGAGGAAGAAGAGTAATAAGAAAAACCTAAGGGCCTTTCCAAGTACTGGTAGTCTTTGGTGAGAACTGCGTATCTATCATTAATCTGCCCAGAGGAGGTTGCTCTGTTAAGCACATCTATTTTTTATAAATCTCTGTGGCATCACTACAAAGTACAGCAACACATTATTCTCCTACACTGGCCCTGAAACTATGGGGTTGTTTTTACGATGAAAATGCCTCTCACAGAATTTGCCTGGATCCCGCATTGTCTCACCATATTGTGAAGGGGGGGTTGTAAAAAGAGCAAAAAGTTCATGAGAAAAGCATTCGTGGTTTTCCCCGACTTTTAAAAAAAGTTCCAGTGATATGCAGACAAGCGATTCGACATGAATCACTTCCCCATACAAGAGGAAGCACAAACCGCAGGGAGCGGGGCTGGGTTACAGGGCAACCACCCACTGCCACCATGTTGGATTTTCGCCTTAACAAGTGATCGCTAAGGCAATAAAACGGCAAGTCAGATCTCCCTAAGATTATGTCTTTCCTTTTTTTTTTTTTTAAGAGGAAAGAACCATTTGGAAGGGAGCCAGCTGGTTCTGACTAGTGTTATAGTAATGGAGGAATCCTGCCTGGAAAAGAATATAGCAGATTGAAAAAGCAGAGGTCATGCATTAGCACACATGCCTCTGAACTCTGTTGGCTATAGGCAGCATACAGGCAACACTGCTTGGTGGTAAAGTTTCACTTTTTCAGAAGCATTAATAATTGAGAGAAGAAGAAAAAGAGAAAAGTTGAAATCACAGGAATTGTCTCAGGAATTTTTCTGTGATCCAAATAGTATGGTCTTGATGACAGTGGGTACATTAGCAAAGTAAAGTACGCCACCTGATAGAGAAGATGCTATGATCATTTGCTAAATGCTGAAGAACTGCATGTGTGTTTATCTTTCTCAGGCAATAAAAGTAACTCTCATTTTACCTCTGAAGATCTCAAAACTCTGGGTTATCATGTCTGTGACACTTTATTGGACTTTTGTGACCCTGACCGTTCCAAGGTGAGAACCTCCTGCTATGGCTGAGCAGAATGAGAGAATGATAATGAAGGACTGGCCATTGTTCTGAAGTATTCCCTGATTTTCTGAGACAAATCTGTAAAATTACCTTTTTACTTATCACTTCCTGAAAATGTTTCTAGTTCAGTGGCTTAGAAACAGCCATAGATGCATGAACTTAGAATGTAGGAATGGACAGACAGAAGTAAGAACATAAGAATAATCATCCTGGATTAGACCAAAGGCCCAGTTAGTCCACCATTCTGTTCCCATGTGGCCCAGCAGAAATGCATGGGAAGCCCACAAAGAGGATATGTGTGCAACAGCACCTAGCTTCTATTGTTGCTTAGAATCTGGTATTTAGAACCATTCTGCCTCTGATACTCGCAATAATATATAGCCATCATGATGACTACAGCTCCTGAATAGATTGCCTTATCTTCCATGAAAGTGTCTAGTCCCCTTTCAAAAGCTTCCGGGTTGGCATCCATCACTACATCATGTGGTAGCGAATGTTATATATTAACGATGCATGTTGTGAAGATGTACTTCTTCCTTTTCGTGAATCTCCTACCACACAGCATACACAGGGGATTCTGGGTTCTAGTATTATAAAAGAGAAAGAAAAAGGTCTCTATTCACACTCTTCATGCTATGCATACTTTTATACATCTCTGTTCTGTTCCCTATTACTCAATTTATTTCTAAACTAAACAGCTCCAAACACTGTAACCTTACTCATAGGGGAGTTACTGCAGCTCCCTTATCATGTTGATTGTCCTTTTCTGTACATTTTCAGGTGTGACTATAACCAAATTCTTGCACCAGAGATTTGCAGGCATTATGATACTGGCTGTTTTAGTTTCACTTCTTTTCCTAATGGTTCCCAACTTGAAATTTACCTTTCTCATAATTGCTGTATCCTGGGTTGTCATTTTCCTTAAACTAGTCACTACAACTTCACAATCCCTTTCCTAGGTGTTGCTGCTAGTTTAGATTTATCAGTGTAAATATGAAGTTGAGATACAACCCCCCCACACAAGTGCACCACTTGATTGCACTGAACTGCATTTGTCTTTTTAATCCCTATTTTTCCAGTGTCAAGCAACAGTATGGTTCAGTTAAAAAGTTATGCAGTTAAACACTCACCACAGAATTAATGCAGATATTAAAAGATATAGGTCCCCCCCATCTTAATTTGGTGCTGAAGAGAAAACAAGAATGGCCCTAGGCATCCAAGCACTACAGTGCTTGCTTTATTCTAGTTTATAGTCAAACAGTTGTTTATTGTAAGAGATGCCTAAAGCTGTGAGCAGTCTACACAAAATGATTTATTTGTGCATGGGAAATTGCTAATATATAATTATCATTTGTATGGGAGAGTTTATATATGAGGGAGTTTAATTTTCTTCTATGAGGGAATGAATGTTAGTACCATATCATGTGTGAAGCACTTGAAAAGGAAGCCTGAGTACATTCCTGTTTAGTATCTTTCTTGCATGGCATATTAGTTGTAAGGTCCTTTACAAAGATGGATTAGATCTGCATTATAATAAGGAATTTGGATTAAGTCAAGTTATTGATTATGATGATGACGATAATGACAACAACAATGGTGCTTAACTGTATTTATATCCTGTCTTTTTCACACTTTAGAATTTTGCCCACAAAAGTTCTCTATCAGTTATGCCAAAGGCTGCTCCTCACTGATGAGTATTTCTGTGATTTAGAGCCAGCTGTTACCAGCAATGCCTCTCTCCCTTCCTTCCTTCATTTCATACTACTCATCATCTTGTGGTATCAGGGTGGTTTTAAAATGTTTTATTACTGTCTTTGTATCTGAATTCTGAATTACTAGTACAGTGCAATGAAAAAGAGAAGGCATGATAGTAATATTTGCTGTTACAATCGGATATGTACAAATTATGGGGTGGAATTAGTTTAGAAAAGAGGTCTGTTGATTACAGGACAAAACAGTGTGATATAAATCTTTTCTGTGGAGCTAAAAGAAGTTCTGTTGGTGCTGACAATAGAACCATCTCAAATCATTTTTATTGCCAAGTACTTTAAAATGGCTTTATTGCCTCTGTTTTTCTTGGTAAATCCTTGTTGCTTCTTTGTTTTGTTGTAGTATAGAGGGTATGGCATTGATTTTATTATATTGTTTTATCTGTGTACACTAATCTGTTAGGTTGCAGGACGGGCTACAAGCAAACACGAGCATCAACCATTTGCAATTGTTTTCTTTTCTTCAGTTTCTGCAATGTCTGTCTGAACTTAAAGAGCTCATGAAGCAAAAAATACAGAGGAAGCTTTCAGAGTTGGGCCATGAACAAAATACAGAGGGTACATGGAGTGACATATCACTGTCTGATATTGAATCAAGGTAACTCAAGTCTGTAAAACTTTACTAACTGGGGCCTTTAGAGAAGTAATGAGGGTCTGTTGATCCATCCAGAGACACTGCAAGATAGCCAAGCCAGAAGATTTCATACCATCATATTCTTTCTTGATTTTGTTCAGAAAAGCAAGCTAAAGAACAGATTGTAACACAGGCAGCATTCATTGTTGTTCTGTCTTCTTGCACTGATGTAGCTATTTTATAAAGTTTATATCTTACTCTTATGTCCAGTACTGAAAAACAGCTAATACCCACTCATTCCCTAGCTGATTTCATGGCTTACTTGAATCACAACTCAAGCAAGGCTTCAGGAAAGTAGCTGTTATCATTTAGGCGCCTTTGATATGCACTTAGTTTCTCCTTTACTGCTAAGTGCAGTAGTTGTGACCACACATTATAGGGGTGTATTTGTGACTACCGCAACTATATGGGTGGGGATAGTCATGTGGACTTTTCTCACCTGATCACCACCCTCTCATGGGTTACTGAAAGTGCAGGGAAGATCCACACAGTCTTTTCCATTCAGATGATGACAGTATGTTATTCATCCTCTCTCACACATGTACACACAGACACACAGAGTGCAGTTTGGGAATTGACCACATAGAGTGCCATACCACTTTGCCCACAAATAAGAATGCACCTGAAGAAAAGCTAAATGAAGGTAACACTTGCCACCCTTTTATGTACGCCTTCTGGGACCTTTTATGTTGAATATGAGTTGAAACTTCAAAAGCTCAGAACACATCTGGTGAGGCTGGTTTATCCACAAGCTCATGTAAGCCTGTTATTCTGAATTGGACGGAACTCAGACAGGAACCATCAAAATAAAGGTTTCTTATAATCCACAGAACCACTCAATATGTTGTCCATTTCTCTCTTTTTTCTTAATTAGCACAAGTGGCTCTGACAGCTCCCAGTCAGATGGCCCCCCTGCACATTTGCTCAACATGGTAGAGAAGGTGAGAGCCTTGGTTTTTTCATTTTTTTTAAAGTAAGCAACATGGAAGAATGGAAAAGCATACCATGCAGTATCCTGGGCTGTTGAAATAAGTAGGAACAGCAGTCTTGCTACAGAAGGGCTATCACTTTTAGTGACTTAGAAACAATAACAGGAAGTGTGGGTTTCATCACTCAAAAGGGAAAATACACATGCCTCAAGGGAGTTAAAAATAAGGAAAATTGGATTGGTGTGGCTAGATATTTGTGGTTTTGTTTTGATAGTTTATTTTTCTTTTATGCTCTTTGTATTAATTTATTGTCAGCAGGAGACATGGTGTTAGTGTTATAAGCTAATCAAACATGCACAGATTTGCACTTCTCTGTATGGGGAAGGAGCCATCCATAAATGGATTAACACCCATTGCTGCCTAGGCAAAGGCATCAGTCACATGACTATTATACCTTTCTTTGGTAGAGTAGACATTTGACTGTCGGCCAGTTCTTTCCTCTCTCTTAACCAAGCACAGGCTCTTTTTCCTCTCTTCCACAATATGTCTAGTGATTATAGTTCCTTTTGTCCTGATCTTTATCTCTTTCTCTCCCAAACTGCAGCTATTTTGCACTCTTTGTTGATTTTCCAGCAATTTTTTTTTTAAAAAAATCAAAGATACAAGGTCTGTCTATTAAATAACGAGACTGATCCAATAACCCATCTTGATTTATATGCATTACAATTCTAATGCTTGTCCCCTTCAATATACTCCCCATTCACACACCGATGCAGTCTTGTTTTCCACTGGTCAAAGGCATGGAGCAGATCAGTTTCTGTCAGCTGTTTCAACACATCTGCTGTTTTCTTCTTTACTGCATCAATTGACTCAAAACGTGTTCCTTTTAAGTACCAATTTCACTTTAGGGAAAAGGAAAGAAAAAAGTTGCACAGTGCCAAATCTGGTGAATATGAAGGATGTTCAAGTGTAGTAATGCATTCATTGACTAAAAACTGCTTCACAGAAAGTGCTGTGTGAGCAGGCGCATTGTCTTGGATGAAGAATGAAACCATTGTTGCACAGTCTGGCCTTTTCCCCCCTCACTCTTTCTCTCAGCTTTGTCAAAACTTCCTTATAATAATGCTGGTTCACTGTTCTGCCTTCTGGAACCTGTTCACCCTTGATGTCAAAAAACATGGCTTTGAATGTGGACTTGCTTTGACATGCTTTTTTCATTCTTGGCAATGATGGCATTTTCCAGTGCATTGACTGTCATTTTGTCTCAGGATCATACTGGAAGATCCAGGTTTCATCACAAGTGATGATTTTTTTAAAAAGGTATAGGTCTGCCTCAAGTTGCTGCAGAATGTCATGTTGCTAGACTTTTAAACTTTTTTACTCAATACACAATAAGCAATCACCTCTTTGAAGTGTTAAATAGGAATTGCATAGTTTCTAAATGGTGACAAGCCAAGATAAAGACTCCCTGAAGGTAACATTCATTCAGTAGTACACCTCAATGGTTCGGTCATTCACTCATTGAGGTGTATGTACTATTGAATGAATGTTACCTTGGGGGGGGGAATAATTATCTTGGCTTGTCACCATTTAGAAACTATGTAATTCCTGCTTAACACTTCAAAGAGGTGGTTGCTTATTGTGTATTGAGTAAAATGCTTACATGGAGCTCTCCTCTGTTGTTCCTTTAACTGTTCCATAGGAACCTCAACTTTCGTTTTTTCGACTTTTAAACTTAGCATTTTTTCGGCACACAGCAGATAACAGATTGACAATTAACGGAATGGCTGAGAGTGTTGATGTTTGTCATGCAGGTTCAGACATGTTCAAGGTCACCACTTAAGTGTTCACAATCAGTTCTCCCTGATTTGTCTGAAAGGTAGCACAGTCTTGTTATTTAATAGGCAGACCTCGTACACCACTGTCCACTCGTACTACCACTATTTTTGTGAGCTTGTCCTGGGCTAAGGCACAGGAAATAACTAAGGGAGGATCTAGAGGTCTAGTCTAATTTTTTAAAAGGTGATGTAATTGTCTCAACCTTGTCTGGATGCAGTAGGAATTAACCTATTCGTGGATGCCTCCTCCTCTGGAGACAAAAATGGACCAATGTCTATTTAAAGTAACCAATGTCCCTTTAAAGCTTTGTTTTGATTGAGGCAGCTGAATTCATGCATTGCATATTTATATTTGATGTCTTTGGAAAATAATAATAATTAACAATTCCTTTAAAACTGTTTGTCATTTTTTGCTTTTGGAGCTTATGAATACTCCTGTACCTCAGTAGTAACAGCAAGAAGTGATAAACAGTAATGGCAATAAAGTACACAGGCCATACCGGAGATTTCACTAGCCCACTTACTGGGTATTTTTAATGGGCACAAATGCATTTTATTTCTATACATAATTATAAGAGTAGTGTAAACATTAACTGAATTAAGATTTGCATTTTTCTGCCAAAAAAGTATTGGAGTCTAATTGCCAGGACAACATAGCAGAAAAACGTTGGATTTAATCTCTTCACACATAAGTGACAAATAAATGAAATTATTCTGCTTTTGTGGTCCAGAAATGACAAGTCCTGAAGAGTTTAGTTGCTGTCAGGTCTTGGTTAGCAAACCTGTGAAGATAGTAATAGGCAAATAGCCAAGAATCCTATGTCTAGATTTATGGACTGAGCAGGAAAAAAAATAGCAAATTGTGGAAAATTAAGAGCCTGGTTTTAGGCATACTGACACTGAAATCCCACTATATTCAGTAGGGCTTACATCCATTGTAAGTATACATAGGATTACAGCATAAGTGCCATTACGCATAAGTAATTTTAGTGGTAGTTGTGTTTCTCACTTGTGGTGATCCTAAGGTGACCATATCACAGGATTTTCTTGGCAAGATTTGTTCAGAGGGGGTTTGCCTTTGTCTTCCTCTTTAAGCTGAAGGAATGTGACTCACCCAAGGTAATCCAGGTCCCTTTCAATACTACTCAATTATAGTACTTTGATAGCACTTTAACTGCCATGGTTGTATCCTATGGAATCCTGGGGTTTGTGTTTTGGCCGGAGCCAGCAGAGGAGCACCTTCCTGGTGGAGAATTCTAAAATTCTCCCTCAACTGCAAACCCCAGGATTCTAGAGGATGGAACCATGGCAGCCAATGTCGCATCATAGCATTATAACTGCATGGCGTGAAAGCCCTCCTAGCGGCTTTCCATGGCTGAATGGGGATTCGAACCCTGGTCTCCAGAGTCATAGCCCAATGCTCAGACCACTACACCACGCTGGCTGTCTAAATATATGTGAAATCTATTGGAATGTGTAAAAGAAAATACAATGTTTAAAATATCAGGGTATGTTGTCCCTGTTTAAACATCCACACTGTACTTCACACGTTAGTGGAGAATACAGCCAGTTTATCAGAGTTTAATGTTAACACAGCAGCATCTAGCGTCAGAATGTTAGCATACATAGCTTATTAAATAACCAAACACCCTTTGTCTTTTCCCAAGTTGTTTAACTACCAAAATAACCACTCAAGACTCAAATGTTAGTTTAAAAAGTACAAAAGCATCTTTACTCACAGTTTTAGAGAGCTCATTCTTGGCAGGAACAAAAACTTCATCAAAACAAACTAAAACTAGTTAAAAATACTTAAAAAACTACATTGTTACAAGTCTATATTCAGGACACCCCTTTTGGGGTCCTCTCAGTTCAAAGGCCCATGAGGTTCGTTCAGGATCATGGCTTCTGGAACAAAGAAGAATACTCAGACACTCCCCCTTCATCCCAGATTCCCCAATAGCAAAACTTCAGGAAGTTACACCAGCTCATCTCATATGGCTTCTCAGTTAACCCTTCAATAGCAGAACCATTTCCACTTATTGGACTGCAAACTATATTTTCCAACAAAATCTGGGAATACTTAGTAGCTGAAAAAAAATAAAAAGGAACTGTGTTATTGATGTATTTGAATGGTAACAGAACGTTTTGTAAACTGAGTTATTTTTTAAAAAATTCCTCTGGAGGATTATAATGAGAAGAAGAAAAAGAAGAAAAAGAAACATCTACGCACAAGAAAGGAAAGGAATCATTTGCACCAGAATCATGCTCTGAGACATGCACTGAAGCACACAGAAGATGTTCCGGTAAGAGGCAAATCAGATGTGTCCAAAACATTGGTGGGAGATGGCCAACTAGTAACATTTCCCACTACAATGCAAAATAATTTCCACAATATCTTGCTACTTTTCTGTCTCAGTGAGTTTTGCTGTATTTCTCTTTATGGCTGTACTGAGGAGATGTTTTAGGGTGTTCTACAGTAATTTCTGTAAACAAATCTTGTTTACAAAATGCAGAGATATTTGTGTAGCTTGCACACACATTTTTGTGCCCCTTTTTGTTGGCTTAATAAAGATAATACCCTGTACCCTTACATGGATTTTGGACTTGTTGTTTTGTCATAGTTTGCCAACATTCTCATGGTATTATATACTGTCTCTTCTTGAAGCACGCATGGTGTGTTCTTAAAAATAACACAAATTTGCACATTCCTGTACATCATGTTGTATGGGGGAAAAACTGTCAAAGAAGAACCTTGTGTGATTCTGTGAGGCTGGGAAGTAGTCAGGGGCATCCAAGGTCAGATACAAAAACTTTGTCATAAGTTTGGAGAGATTTTGAGGCTTGTAGTGAAACACAACTAGAAAAGTAATCATGAAAAGAGGACCAAAATTAACAGAATAATAGCACAAAAAGAAAAAGGTTTTCAAAGTGTAATTTTGGTAATGCTAGGGAGGGAGGGAGGGGACAAACATCCTCTGAGGGTGGATAAATTTAAAGGTCAGTTAAATGGCAAAGCCCTGCTGCAGGAATGTCATTTACCACTTCATTCTTTTTCTTACTTCTTGTGCTTAAGTGATATAGTTGGGGATCTTCATCCTCAAAAGAAACTGAGATTAATGATAAAATTGCCATTTTAACAAGGTCATAAAACATTGTAGGCTAGAGGTGTTATTTGTCACTTGTCATTGGTAATACAGTGGAAGCTCTCCAAGTAGGTTCTTGCACTATCTTCAGTCATTTGCCTTATAACTCTTTAGTACCCATTTTATAGCTGATTAACATCTGATTTCCTGTCTCATAAAGGCTAACTAGATTATGAGATAAAACAAACGTATTTGTAGCTGTAGTTCCCAGATGATTTTTAAAATATCCAAAAGATGGTTTTATTACAGTGAACTATATGTACTGGCAATTCTGGCAACAACTTCACCTTTTTACTCCCATCCTCCAATTGCATTTCTTTTTTTAAATTTTGAGCACGGCATGTCAAAAAAGTACTGAGGGGCACAAGTGCATATCTCATTATGGATTGTGCTGTTTTTTTTTTTTTTTTTTTGGCAGACAATGCCATCTTCTGTTTGAAACCCTGCTATGTTTTCCCTTCCACCACTACATTCCATCATTCTCTCTCTCTGGCTTTTCTTCACAAACGAAGATTCAGGAAGGACTCATCCCGCGCGTTCTGCAAGCACGCTGATGACTAAAAAGGCCAATCCGAGATAAACAAGTCCAGTTGCAGAAAACACAGCAGAAGGTCTCCTTGGGTGATGTTTTTGGGTTGTGATTCTTTCTGCGTTGTCGTTGCTCTTCAAGACTTGTTTGGCGTGAGTTCTCAAATAAGGCTGCAGCATTGTGGATAGTGCGTCTCCATGCCTCCATCATTATTACCACATAAAATGCACTGAGGAGGGAAAGATGTGTCTTTAGCTTGGTAGTGTTTAGTGCATCCTAAGACTTTATACTTTCCCCAGAGAAAATCAAGACGTATAATTGCACTTGGTTGCCTGAGATCCATTAAACCCCAATTATTTCAGTTGGCAATTAAAGTACTAGGAAACTATCATCAGCAACATGTTGAAGGAAGAGATTTCCTGGGTGGAAAAGAAGGATATTGAAGTCCTCTTAGGAAGCCCAGTGCCTGGAAAATTTCTAAGGCACACACTTAGGAGTAAATTCAGTTAAGTACTTGGTGCTTAAGTGATAATTGCTGTTTACTTTCTGTTAATTTAAGAAATTGTTGAAATAACACATTAAAATAGTTCTCTTGGCAAGCTGATCAACAATTTGAATGTTTGCTTTTATGACACCAGTTAAGAAATCTGCTTTACATGTCAAAATATTTGAGTGTACAGTATTAAATTTTTCATTTATGATATGCATGAGGGTGGGTTTTTTTTTTTAAAAAAAAATACCTGTAGTTTATTTCATTGTCAGCTTAGTCATATTTATTGTTTTTTTCCTCAGCAATCATGAAAGGCAGACACATAAATAAGAAAGATACAATTCTATCTAGTAGTTTACAGAGTTAGTTTTTTTAAATTAACCATTGCTAAGGGACATCAATTACTGGGTGTAGTCATACAGTGATATTTTACCTGCTTATTCTCACAGTCTTCTGAGAATTCATGGTATGAATTCATATTGATCATCCCTTACTATTCATACTAGTTCTGTAACTCCTTACCTGCAATTCCTTCCATTTGAATGGATGTGTTTTTTGTTAAGAGGGAGTGGTCAAGGAGTGGTACTTGATTGAGGGGGGGGGTCTAGCTTGCCATGTTCCACTTAACCCATCTTCTCCACAGCCTCCCAAGCACACAGCAGCCCGTTCTACTACCTGCCACTTCTATTTAGACCAGGCAAAGGAAAGTTAGGAATGGGAATGGTAGAGACCAAATAACAAGTTTTGGTCAATAAGCAATAAACAAATAGCTGACACAACTCAAGTTGCTCCTTTGCCATGTTAGCAGTCTTTCACTGCTGTGCTTCTTTAATCCCACAAAAGGTAGCATGGCCCACATCCCTTTTTCTACTGTAAATCTAGATGTGCTCACCAGGAATACTGGAAGTCAATGTGGCCAAAGTATAAAAAAATGGGCACAAGGCAAAGACCAAGGGAAGGTTCAGCAGCTCAAGGCACACCCATCTCCCTGTCCTATCCCTCCTAAAGAAACTATGAGACGTAGCAATACAATAAACTCTATGGGCAAAAAGGAACTGCACCAGATAGATTATTGGATAGCACTATAAGCCAGCTGTCTGTAAGTAACTCTGTTTTCAGATGTGTGGTTTTTTCAGCCTCCTTGCTATTGGATCCTGTAACTGGGGTCTGAACTTGGGATTTTCCATACATAAAACATGTATTCCATTACTGAGTTAATGTCATACACGCAGTTCATTTTTTCAAAACAATTATTTTATTATATCTGACTGGAAGAGAAACCTAAGGCATTTCCATCCTTCAATCATCATTGCCTATACTCCAAACCTGACAGCATCTGTAATAGGTTGTGAATCCTAGGTACAACCATATTGTGCCTGATGCTGCTTACAAGTTAACAGATGGCTATTCTGATCTATTTAAAGAATGACTAATCCACAGAAAGACATGTTCATTACTTTATATTTTAAGACCAGTTAGGAATGAGCTTATATGAAACATTCTAATACTAACCTCAACAGGGCCACCAATATCCAGCTGTTAAATATTTCAGTCAATTTTAGAGGAATATTTTTCCACAACTCATGTTTATTATTCTAATGAGATGGTAATAGATATTTGCCTGTGTGTAGAATTATCATTATGCACTGTAGTATCTGCACAGACTACCCACCATTCTGCGGTGTTCCACATACTTTGTACTAAACTGTAATTACTGTCTGATTGTCTCCTCTGTTGGATTTCTGGACTCATCTCTGCTTTTCCTGTTCTGAGTGAAATGAGATTGCTCTGGTTTGAGAGATCTTGCTCAGCTTTCTATTCAGTTTTTAATCTCATTGTGATTTAAGAGTGGGCCAGGATACACTCTCTTTATTAAATTCCTCTAGGCAAGCACAATTTCTCCCAGCCATGGAAAGTGTCCTAGTCTTTCCAAGAGATCACGGAGAAACAACAGTTCAGAACAGAAGAAAAAGCAGATGAATCGAGTAATCAGTATGTGTAAGGTTGGTTTGTGGAAAATAATCTTCTGTTACTGCTCAACATACTTTCAGTGTCTTTCAGACAAAATCTAAAAGTTTAACAATACCAGATATGCTCAGGTAATCTGGAGTACTTGTAGTCCCTGAGTAAATAAAGTATGATATGAAAAATTAAAATATGCATATGAAATACACCTGCTGAAAATTTTTTAGGGACTTTTAGAATGATTATAGTGTTGAATCATGAACTCAGTTCCATTTGAATGGGTCAGTTGTAGAGGGGCTGCAAGATGGCATGGCACAATTGGATGTAATGCTTAATCAAAATCATTTGAAATTCATATTTTTAGGAGGAGACATTTCAGTTACAGAACAAAAGTTTTTCAAATTTTGCTCAGGAAATAAAGCAAATGTAGAGTGGTGAAAAATGAGTACATAAGTAAACTCTGGAACAATCCTAATGACAGATAGATCTGTCTGTCTATCTGTGATTGGTGTCCACCAGTTTCTAGACCAGGGATGAGAAACAGGTAAGCCTCTTCAGATGACAATTTGTATCACCCTTCACCGTTGGTGTGGCTACGGTTGATGGGCTGTGCAGACTTAACAGCTGGAAAGCCACATATCCCAATCCTTGTTCTCGAACTTGATAAGTTGCATAAGGAAAAAGCCAGCATCAAACTTCAGCTTAAACAGCAACTGACTCAGTAATGATGACTGAGCAAAATATGGAAGCAGCCAAAGGTCACTCTTCAGAAGACTAGAAATCTTTAGCAGGTAATAGCAAGCCTGGAGGAAGCAGCTGGTATAGGAGCCCTTAAAGTGAAAATCCATAGGGACTGACAGTGTACTTTGTCATAGCAATATTTTCATTTTCAGTCACAACAAAGACCATAGCTTTCCATCATGTGTTAATGTACACAGTAAAACAGATGCATTTGTGATCTTACATGATAGGAATATACAGATGTACTACCTTCTTCCCCTTAAATTCATGTATATTTGCATTAAAAAAATGTTACAGTATATATGAAGAACACCTTAGGTAGGCTGCTGAGGAAAGCATTTAGTTAAGTATTAAAATCCATACAGAACAAAAGATAAACATTTTCAAAATTTCTAAATTCAGTTTTTGGATTAAATAGAATAAATAAATAATAAAAAACAACAAAAGGACAAAGACAGGCTTATTAGTTTCCTGAGGTGAAAAGCACAGGTCTTATTAATGAGACAAAATGTAGTTACAGAAATGCTTTGATGAGTAATCCTTGGATACACATTGACAATTTATTTATTGTTATATGATTAATATATTTTTCAATGTACAAATAGCCCCCAACCTATAACATAATTTCTTGTATTTTTTATAAAAATATTTTTGCCTTAAAATTCTTGATTTCTTTTGTCTGCTATATCATAGAAATAACGTTGTTGCTGTTAACTGCCCTTAAATTGACCCTGACTCCTGGGCTTGTCTACACTAGTCACAAACCCCAAATCCCCACCCCCCCAAATCCAGCCTGATAATGCCACATGACGTGTGGCCTTTCCCCCAAATCTGGCACAAGAGTGATACATGATGTATGGTCCTATTCACACCAGGCTTGGGGAATACCGCCTTAATCCAGGTTTTAAAAAACTCAGTTTTCTCTGGAGTTTGCTGCCATGTGAACAATCCACCCGCACTGGATTTGGGAGAGGGGGGAGGGGAGAAGAAGGACCAGCACTGCCTGAGGTGCCACCACTTTCCCCCCTTCTTGGTGCCCCAGCAGTAGTTGCTTGGAGGTCAGAATCCCTGGTGAGCCCTGCCGTCGTGAGGCTAGCCACCTGTTCTGGCTTCAGAGAGGGTGACTACTGCTGGGGCTTTGCTTTTCCGGTGCACCATCACCCCTCTGAGCATCGGGAAAATCAAAGCCTCAGTGACAGCTGCCTGATCTGGTTGCAGAGAAGCAATAAGTGCTGGTGCTTTGCTTTTCCACCACGCAATTGCCCCTCCAAGCTCCAGGAAAATCAAATAGCTAGCAGTAGTTTCCTCTTTGAAGCCAGAATAGCCAGTTTACTCGTGATGATGGGGTGGGTGCTCATTCTGCCTTCAGAGCAGGTGACTACTGCTGACACTTTGCTTTTTCTAGGTGATTGTTCACCAGAAAAGCTAAGTGCCAGCGGTAATTGCCTGCTTGAAGGCAGAACGAGCACCTGCCCTGTCATCGCAAGTAAGCTGCCAATTCCAGCTTCAGAAAAGGTGACTACTGCTGGGGCCTTACTTTTCCAAGAGCTCAGAGTCAAGCTTGAGTAACAGCTTTGAATGGGCAGTAAAAGTAATAACTCAATGTAGATTTAGGCCTTGGCAGGTGTGGTACTGAAATCCAGGCCAGAATAGTCCAAATTTCATGCCCCGTAGTTTTAAACCAAAGTAGCTTGAATCCCATCTGGATTTTTAACCCCCCCCCCATGTAGTCAAGGCAATGACAACCCTGTAAATGAGACATCTCCAAAACACCCTATCCTCAACAGCTCTGCTCAGGTCCTGCAGACTCAGGGCCATGGTCTCTTTGATTGAGTCTAACCATCTGGTTTGCAGTCTTCCTCTCTTCCTTCTGCCTTCTACATTTCCAAGCATTGTCTTTTCTAGTGAGTTATGCCTTCTCATGATGTGGCTGAAGTATCTGCAGAACTCTTCTCCAGAACCACATCTCAAAAGAGTTGATTTTCTTTCTATTAGCCTTTACTGTCCAGCTCACACACCTATACATTGTAATGGGGAATATAATTGCATGCACAATCCCAACTTTAGTGTTCAGTTGTGTATCTTTGCACTTCAGGATCTTTATCTAGTTCTTTCAAAGATTTCCCAGTCTTAAGTCGTTTTCTGATTTCTTGACTTCAGTCTCCATTCTAATCAATGATTTATCCAAGGTATGGGAAATCTTTAACTATTTCAATTTTCTTATCATCTACATTTAATTTATGTAAATCCTCTGTGGTCATTATTTTTGTTTTCTTAATGTTCAACAGTAACCTGTCTTAGCATTTTCTTCTTTGACTTTCTTTAGTAGTTGTTCCAAGACTTTATTTTCTGCTAGTATTATGGTGTCATATGCATATCTTAGATAGTTGATATTCCTTCCTCTTATCTTCACTCCTCCTTCCTCTGAGTCTAAACCTGCTCTGCATATATTTTCTGCATACAAGTTGAACAAATAAGGTGAAAGAATGCAGCTTTGCCTGACCCCCTTTCCAATTAGGAACCATTATGTTTCTCCATAGTCTGTTCTAACAGTAGCCTTTTGTCCTTAGTACAGGTTTTGCATCAGAACAATCAAATGTAGTTGCCCACCCATTTCTTTAAGAGCAATCCATAGCTTTTTGTGGTCTATGTAGTCAAAGGCTTTGTTATAGTCTATAAAGCACATGCTGATTTTCTTCTGGAATTATTTGGTGCGCTCCATTATGCAACTTATGTTTGCAACGTGATCCGTAGTGCCTTTTCCTTTCCTGAACCCAGCTTGTACTTCTATAAATTTTCCCTCCATATATGGTAGGAGTCTTTTCTGTAGAATTTTGAACATGACTTTGCTTGCATGGGGGATTAATGCAATGGTCCTGTAGTTACTGTAATCTTTTGTGTCTCATTTTGGGGAGTTGGAATGTATATTGATTGTTTCTAGTCTGTGGGAATTGTTTTGTTTTCCATATTTGTTGGCACAGTTTAGTTAGAACTAAGGTCAATAGTCTGCTGGAAATGTGGAAACATGTCAGTTCTTTTTTCGTATGTGGTGGCGTTATAAAAGAGTAAGGAAGTATTGGTTTAGAGTAAATAAGTGAATGCAAAAGATTCTGGGTTTTAGAGTCAATTAGAGTCCAGAATTATTTTTGTTAAATATGTTTAATGAAACTGATAATAGGGAGAAGGAATTTTGCAATCTTATTAGATACATGGTAATAGCCACTAGAATAATTTTTGCTAGAGATTGGAAATGGAATAAAGTCCCTGACTATTTGGACTGGATAGAAAAATTGATGGAAATTGCAACAATGGAGAAACTGACCAATTTAATTAAGGGTAATACATTGATTGCTATTTAAAAATTTGGGACCCTGTAATAAGGTTTATGAGGAAACAACAAGGAGAGGTAGCTATATTGGGTTTTGAGAAGTGAACGGTGAACTAAAGAAAATGTAATGCTTTAGTAGAAAGTCTGTGGATTATTGTGGTTTATTTATGAAAATTGTTACTAACTTTAGAGCTGATGAAATGAAGAGGGTGTTTAGTAGTTATAGAAGTGGAACATCAGGAGAGAGGCAGGAAGTTAGTTCTTAATAGATTAGTGGGGGGCTGGGGGTGGGAGAGGGCTGGGGGGTAGGGATTAAAAAGGAAAGACCTAAGGTCAATTCTGCCTCTGTAGCTTGCAGCAGTTCTATCATATATCATCTGTTCCTGATGATTTATTCTTCCCGATTGCTCTGAGTGCAGCTTTCACTTCACTTTCCAAAATTTGGGGTTCATATTCATATGACTCTTCTTCCCATGTGTCATTCATCCTTTCATCTCTTTTATATAGCTCTTCTGTGTATTGCTTCCATTGTCTTTTTATTTTATCTACAAGTTGCTTATAGAGAGATTATTCTGTTTTATGCGGGTGTGATCCATATGTTACATCCGCTTGTATGACAGGATGTCTTCCTTTTTTTCTCCTTCCCACTGTAGCCCCTTGAAAATATGCTCTGGAGGTTTCTCAGAATCTGGAACAGATCTTGAGGGCATGCAAAAGGTTGCAGGGGAGAGGTGGATCTTTCTTTCTCAGTTTTGCTGACAGAAGTTGTTTCATCAGTGGAAGAATTTCTTTGGATTCCACTCGATGTGAATAAAAGAGCCTCTGTATTTTGCTAGGTATGGGAGAGAATTTAGTTTGATTCATATTTTAATATAGTCATGCCTCATTTGTTCTTCCCAGTATACAAATTGAAATGCAGTTATCCTTAGCAGTTGCACTTCTCTGAATTGGTACTACCTTCCTAATGTTAAAAAAAAGCATGTACAGTAGTAATGAAAATACCTTGTTGTTGTTGTGTCCCTTCAAGTCATTCCCAATTTATGGTGACCCTATCATGGGGTTTTCTTGGCAAAACTTATTCAGAGGGGGTTTGCCATTGCCTTCCTCTGAGGCTGAGAAAGTGTGACATGCCCAAGACCACCCAGTGGGTTTCCATGGCTTGAACCCTGGTTTCCCAGAGCCCTAGTCCAACACTCAAACCACTGCACCATACTGGCTCTTGAAAATACATTGATGATCTGTAAGTTCATTGATGAGGAAAGTCCCTTCACTGATGTGGATTACAACTATCTCACATCATCATTCTACTTGTACTTGCTATGGCCAATTCCATCATCTGGTGGCCAAGCTTCTGATAATGAAACTAATGAAAGTAACATACAAAATGCATGATACTGAGGAAATTTCATCCAAAATGTGCACATGTTAGGCAAAACTGCATATTAATAAATAATAATAATAATAATAATAATAATAAAATTTTATTTATATCCCACCCCTCTATGGAACGCAATCGGGGCGGCTTACAACAATTAAAATATACATTCAGACCCTCAATCCCACCCACCCCTTAAAATACAATGAAATAATTTAAGAATTAAAACATACTTAAAAATACAAAAATAAAAATAAAATATATATAAATACAGATAAACAATGGACAGTGGCGAGATTGGGACAAGCTAGATTTCCTTTTTTTTTTAATGGCTGGCCATCTATTCAGGAATGGCCTGCCAGAAGAGATCCGTCTTAAGAGCTTTCTTAAAGCTATTTAGGGTGGTGATATTACGGATCTCATCCTGCAGGCCATTCCATAATCTGGGAGCAATAGCCGAAAAGGCCCTCTGGGAAGCTGAAGAAAGCCGAGTGCACGGGGAGGATTATATGGAAGGAGGCAGTCCCAAAGATAGGTTGGACTGAAGCCATTTAGGGCTTTAAAGATGATAACCAACACCTTGTACTGGGCCCGGAAATTAATGGGCAGCCAGTGGAGTGATCTTAAGATCGGTGTTATATGGTCTCTTCTAGATGTACCCGAGACCAATCTGGCTGCCATATTCTGTACTAGTTGGAGTTTCTAGACCAAGCACGAGGGTAGCCACATGTAGAGTGCATTACAGAAATCAAGACGAGAGGTTACCAGAGCATGTACCACAGTCTCAAGATCCCCGACTGCCAGGAAAGGGTGCAACTGGCATATCAGCTGAAGCTGATAACAGGCACTCCTGACTAACATGAACACATTAAGAGACACATGAGCAAAAATATACATGGATATTTGTGAGGATATTTTTAAAAAGTCATAAACTGATGCAAGAATAGGACAAAAGCCTAGACAAATGGGGATGTGGGAGAAACCATAGGGGGCAGATTCTTCTACCCCTGTTCCTGGTACGGTTAGATCTGTTTCTGGAAGCCAAATCTATTCCTGTGAGGGAATAGTCATTTTCACAGAGTACATGGATGCTTCCAGAAGAGGCTTTTATTGTCAAGTCATCCTCCTTCATTCACAGAATTTGATGGGGTCTAGATGGTGTTGTCTTGCATTTGCAACCATCCTATATTTTACAATAGCTTCCTCTTCTGTTTTTTTTTTTAATATATATATTGACAAGATTAATAGATAAGGAAGGAAAAACAGAATAGCTACACAATACCTTTTTGGCAGCTGTCTGTCTGGAAGCATGCCATGAGATTAGGGGTGCTTTCAGGAAGAGGCTCAGTATGCTAGCGCAAATGTTTTACACACCGACACCTAGTTCCATGCATAACAGTAGGAGTCTGGTTTTATTATTTTCACTCATTTATATTCTTAAATGTGTATTTGAACAATAAAGAAATGAGGTTTTGTGAACATGGCACTTCATGTTTAATTAAGGACTTTCTCTGTAGGAAATGAAAAGTGGTATGTCAAACAAGCTGTAGGAACCATACTAAGGCTGGCTACAAGTTATCTGTGAAGTCATAATTCCACAATTGTAACTCCTTTTTTTTAAGGTGCTGAGTCTTTTGCCTGAGTTGATAATGATTCCTTACAGAGCTTGGAAATAATTTTTAAATGAATTCATTAATATTTTACAGTGCTTTTAAACATTACTAAAACTGTTCAATGACAGTGATGTTAGTGTGCTGAATCCCAATAAACGCAAGACCCAGATTCCTGTTGTTAGGCAACCAAATATAGGTTATAGCCTAAAGAAAAATCAATTGTAAACAATCTACTAAAAGCTAAAATCACAAATTTGCGTTTGTTGCAAATCTAGATATATTACCCAGGACAGCAAGTATAAAATCTTATCCCTATAAAATAAGCTCTAAGCATTTTACTGATTCATTATTTTAAAGGTAATTGGGGTGCAGGTTAAAGTTGGCCACTATTAATAATTTGATTTTTTTTTTAATTAAAAAGGATGAGTTGTTAAAGCTATATGAACAATCCATTAATGAATTTATTTTAATTCTTACTAAAATAACTAATCATAACAGCATAGTCAGATTTAGTAACAATGAGCTAGCTTTCACATTCACATTTCCAAGCTCTGGATCCTCCTTAATTCTGTAAATCAGCATAGTGACTTGATTTGCTTGTTAGTTGGAGGCTTAAAGGATTGTATACGAGGCTGGTGTCTGGATTGAAATTTGCTCAAGAATTGTGTAACTTGTGCTTTCAGCTAATAATTCATACTAACATATAGTATTTACTTTTTCCACACATTATCTGTTTACTCTATTCACTTGTTTATGTGCTTGGAATTCTGCTTCTTTTTGAAAAATATTATCTGTTGTGTCTAGAAATGTAAAGGATTGGATGCCATTCATTTGAAATCTTGCCTAACCATTTTATAGTGACCCACAGTAAAAAACAGTGGATGGGAGGAGTGCAAGAACTTGGAATGGGTTTGGTAGTATCTAGATTTCTCACAGCAATTTTCAACACACCAGGTCTTGCTCTATCTGCGTATATGTATCTATGTGCCTTCAAGAAGCCTATTGACTTATGGTGACCCCATGAATTTCATAGGGTTTTCTTAGGCAAGGAATACTCAGTGGTTTTGCCAGTTCCGGACTTCCTTAAAGACTAAGTAGCAGGTAGCAGAAATTCTCCCATTTTAAAATTCCACTTATTTGAAAGCTGTAGTTCCCCCAAGCTTTTCATAATGATGTGGTAAAAGGCAAGTCAGTTCACACCAAGTAGTGAACTGCACCCAAAGTACAAAAGGTATATATGGATGTAACAACAAATATATAAACAATATAAGAAAGCCAAAGCTTATTTATTATTTACATTTTTTCATTCAGGTCCAAGATATAGAAGATTCCAGTTCTTCCTTTTTACAAAGAGAGAACCTGAATAACTTTCAGAAGTCTCAAAGTAAGAACTCTTTCATGGCACATACTATAGAAAAATATCTTTGTGTGATTGTGTATGCTTGTAGGTTCACATATGTGTAACGCAAAAGGAATTACTGCCATGGCATCCTGATTTAGCATCTGTTGTTTGGTAACTGTCAGTTTGCATCTTTCTCACAGTTCACACTTGTCCCCCCTGCTCACATGTAGCTCAAGTGATAAACTTGGGTAGCTCACATTACAATCAGCTTCTAGTCTATTCAGTCTCATTTCCAAGGAAAATTGTGTGTTTCTTCCCTCCTGTTTTGTAAGGATTGCACTTGAGCACATATATGAATATGCACCCGTTCTTTCACATACTGTAGATACAGATAAACTTTAAAATAGTTTCCATATGCTCCCAATTGTGAGTGCTTTTCAACAAGTATCTACAACAGCCATACCGAAATATAGCATACCTGATGTCATGCTTTAGGGGACTGAGTCCATTTTTCTGTCATCATTATCATCAGCATCACTCAAAGCAGTTTACAACATTTAAAGCGAATATAGTTTAAACATTCATAACATATATAGCCTGAAGTTCTGTGAAAACCTGTCAAACTAATATGACAAAACCCACACCAGGATACAAACAGTGAATATACCATATTCCTTGACATCTGTTATAAAGTAAAGAACTACAGCTTTATAGGTTATCTTCAGAAAGCATTAAAGAACTAAAATGTTCATTATGATCTTATGGCACAGGTTTTCCATTTACACTGGAAAATTACATGTGGACTAAAATATCTACTTCAACACTAGAAAATCTTCTCTGATAAAGCAAAGCGAGGAAACTGCAAAATCTCCTTCCCTAGATATTGTTAAGAGTAAACTGGATCTTGCTGTTCAGGCTCTCTTGAAGAACCTTGACTACTGACCATTTTATGCAAATTTTACCTTACTTGGAATTTTAAGAACCTGTAAAATATAGGCTTTCTGACTGCAGAGTGTTTTAGAGACATTTTGGATTCCTATAATCTAATCCTCATTATGTCTTCCACAAAATGTCTATTGTTTAGAGCTTCCCTTGGGTAAACAGAACATCCCCATGTTTGAATATGAGATGAGGATTAAGGAGCCCCAGCCCATGCTCATAACAACGATTTCACCATCACAACAACAGAGTCTCACAACATCACCTGTCAAACAGCATCCACCTCCCTTTCATGGGCAGCTCAGTGGAGAACTTTATGGGAAGCAGAATCTAGGTATGGTACAATTGAGTATGCTAAAGAGACTGTTAGATTTTGCTGAGGCATTAAAGGGTTTAATGAATGATCCTAAAAAGATTTTTTCCCCCAGATGGGACTAGAGGTACGAAAGAGGACAGAATTCCATATTCCATGTTCTCTATAACTGGAATGTCTCTCAGTTACTGGATTTATACCATAGGTATATAATACAAAATTCTTCACCTCACGGTTCCTCATTATCTTGACTCTTTACAAAAGATGTAAGAAAAAATCTCTCATTACTAGCTTGAACAAGTAATGAGAGAGGCAATCAGAAATACGCTACTCCTGCTTACTTATGACTGAACATTTATGTCTGGGATTGATCTTTGATTTTATTTCTGTACAGGTCTCTCTATTCCATCATCTTCTCCTGGACTCAAACGCCACAGGTATTATTGGTTCAAAATGCCTTCAGAACATCATGATAGTTTAGTGAAATGGCATTAAGGTTTAATCCTTACCTGGAAGTACCATTAATCTCACCTACATTTGGCCAAAAGACACATCTTACATAAGAAGATACCCTATACACAATTTTGGCACACAAGATACCAAATATGGCACTAAGGTTTAATTCTCAGACTAGCGGCTCTTTCACAGTTCACTTACCATAATTTACTTACATTGGAAGTAATATCTATGCTATAAAACTGTTTATGTGTGAAGTGTGGTATACAGTAGAGTCTGTGATACTATGATTCCATATGACACTTCACACATAAGCAGTTTTCTAGCATAGCTATTACTTCCATGTAAGTAAATTATGGTAAGTGAAACTGAAAGGCTGTTAGTCTGTCATTTGTCTGGTAGCAGACATAGCCATCCTTCTGGAAACACCTTTCAGTCACATTGTAACCTGGGCTCGATCCACTCAGGCCTCCCCCAGATTCGTATTTTATCCAGTCTAGTATGATCCACTGGTGCAAAATATTTTTAATTCCCTATTAAATGATGAAGAAGGGGGTTGATAGCAAAGAACGTTCTCCACTCTATCCATTATGGAGGCCTTCAGTCCATAGAGTGCCCTTTGAAGGTCAGCATGTCCCTAAATACATGTGCATACTTCCTCACTTTCAGAAGTCAAAGCTGTGGCAATAAAGCAGGAGCTTATACAGCTGGTCCAAGTAACTAGACAAATACCAGTTCCCTCCTTGTAGAAGTCTGAGAATGGAGAACAGAGCAACTATAGCAAAACCCAACACTTACCGCATTGCCTCTCATGGCTAAGTAGGAAGGGAGGAGGGCAGAGCCTGTCAGAGTATGATGCGATATGCAGTCTGATAAATTAATGCTGTAAAGCGATACAGAGCAAGCAAACCAACACGCTTGCCTACAGGGCATACTGGTGTAAATAAGGCTGCAGCCAGCTGGCCTATGTTATGGGAACAAAGCCTTTAAGGTTTCTTTTATATATATATATATATATATATATATATATATATGTTTTATTTATGCTTCAAAAGGTAGACATTCTTAAACTGTATTACATTACATTGCATTTATATATACACATACATTCAATTTAATTTACACTTTACAATCATCACTTTACAACCATCCTAGTTTTTCAACCATGCTAGTCTTTCATAACCTCCTCTTTACATCCATCTTTACTCTTCATTACCTTCTCTTAGCTCTTCCCTTCTCCTACCTCTCCATCTATTCTCTCTTCCACCTATACTCCCTTCTTCTATCCCACCCATCCCATCCACGCTTTCCCAAAACTTACTCTCACCTTCTCACTTACAATACCTTTCTTCTTTTCATCCATCCTTCTTACTTCCTTTAGTTCCCACCCGCTCGAGATATCCTTTTCTCTTTTTTCTTTTTCTCCCTTTCCCCCCCCATCTCTAGAAATCTAATCTCATTATCTTCCCTTACTTATCTTTTATTCATTTGCTTAAAACTTTCTTCCACTTTATATCTTGCTTTCCGTCTAAGATATTAGCTTCCCATTTCAGTGTCCTTTTAAATATTATGTTATTTTTATTTTTACATCACTTAGGCCCATCCTTATGTTAATATATTACTTATATGTTTTTTTTAATCTGATTTACACATTGTCTTTCATATTCCATCTTTTCTTCCAATATTCACGGACTGGAGACCATTCTTCTTCAAGCTCAAAGCCTTTAAGGTTTCTAATCTGCATGAGAACTGTCTCTATGTCTCACTGAGGCAGGATGTTTACTATATGTGTTTTGAAGCTCTGTAACCAGTTCTAAGCTGTCTGTTGGAGTATGCAGTAGCTGATGCTGCTAAATCCTGATTATTGCCACAGAGAAGATTCTCTGTTGTTTTTGTATCTACAATTGTCCCTTCATATTCACTGGGTTTTGGTTCCAGGACACACACACACACACGTGAATGCCAAAATCCTTGAATACTCGAATTCCATTATATGCAATGGCATAGCAAAATGGCAAGATGGCAAAATCAAGGTTTGCGTTTTGGATTTTTTAAAAAGAATATTAAAAAACCATGAATATGTAAATCCGTGGATACCAAATCCATCGATATGGAGGGACAACTCTATTTTAAATGTTTCAGTAAAGTTCAGTAGTTTAGGCACCACCAGAGTGTCTGTATGCTTTATTGGATGTCTTATGGCTAATGCTGTGGCAAATGGGTTTTTCTGCTGCTCTGCTACAATTTTTGGCTGCCTGGATCTTTCTGAGCATGTACAGAGTGTCCAGTGCGCTATACCACCTCAGAGCCAACTAATTCTCAAAGGAAAGCCTGTGATCATATCTCCTTATTTCATGGAATGCTCAGATGTTAAGTGTAAGAGTGTATGGCAGCCTCTCTGCCTTGTTGATTATATTTTAAGTAAAGTAACTGTTTTAAGCTAATTCTTGACTCTGCCATAACATCTTGTGAACCATGCAGGTGCTCAAGACAATCCCCTCTGGTGACAACTGTCATATCCACTGCATCATATATTGATCTCTACTGCCTTCGTAAAATGAGATCGTTTCTTTTCTGTCTAGGTCCTTGTGGTGGAATCCTGAAGTGCCTTCTGTGACTTTAATGCTGCGTCGAAGTCTTTCTTTGAAATCTCAGAGTGCTCTTGACAATAAAAGACTGTGGCATATGAGCCAAAGCAGGTCACAGATTCTTCCCCACCGAGAATTCACATGGAAACCTCTCCAAATTGAATGCATGCTTCTGAAGACAGAGAGCAAATGTCATGCCAAGGGCAGGGGGCCACCAAGCAAGATGGATCAAAAAGATTCCTCACTAGAGTTTTGAGATGAGTCCAGATATATCATTTGTGCATAAGGAACTGCTTGTCTCCTCCCATGAAACCACAACTTTTAAATAATTAACACAAGTAACTGGTCAGTGGAGAAGCTGGCACTCTCCTGTTCCACACCTATTACAGGAGTTTGGTACACAGTTGTCTGCATTTTTTCTGAGGAAAAAGAATTTGGAGTCTTGATAAAGAGGATAGGGGATTTCTGTTTTCTTATTTCTATACATGTATAGCTGAGATTAACTGATTTATAGCTGAGATGAAAGGGCAAGGTTTTTTTTTTGTTTCTGTTAATATGTTAGAACTACACATTACAGGGGGAAAACGGGCTCTCCACAACTGGCTTTTCCTTCTTAGAGAAATAAGAGGTGGTCAGAGGAGCACATACAAGGAAGAATTGGCAGGGAAGGAATGCTTCACCAGCATGCTGATAGCTTTTGCTCTGCAAGTGCTCCCTGGTTATTATTAACTGTAACTCCAACCATGATGGGCTCCAAAGACAGTTCAAGTGAAACAGCCAATGGATGTAGGATTTGCAAAACAGGCTCTGTGAATGTGGAAGAATTAAGTACTCTTTACTCATGCTACTTGTCTGATTCTCTCCTGTAAATGTCTCCTCCATCACTATACTCATGTTACTTCAGCAAATGTGGGCATGGGAATTGACATCTGCTGAGGCAACTGGTAATTTCTACTTACTCTGTTTACTCCTGTGTAGTATACATGAACTTTTTTCATGATAAAGAGTATTTGTTGAATTTCTATTATTCATAGATGGCTATGTACAAGTGGGCACAATCATAGCAGAAAATAAGTCTGCCAGTGTAGTGTTGGAATCACACACAAGGAAGAAATTGTAGGCACATGTTGTATTACAGTTTAGCCCATAAGGTGGTGCTATTATTTTCCCAACTTGGAATGGTATTCAAACAGGGTTGGCCTTCCATTCTGTCTTTCCTAATACTGCATTCTAACTTCCAGTGTATTCATCACTTCTTTTTTCTTGTCCTAGAATGAAAAGTATGTCTTGTATGAACATTAAAGGGCTTAATAAAAATAATAATAATACTGATGCTGCAGCTGTATTTGGTCCTTATGTTTTCAGTGGTAAGAACATAAGCCATCTGTTAAATGATACTTCACTAAGCATAACATACAAACTTTTGCTAATTAATTGTTTCAGTGGATAATCTACTGAAGGCATGTTTTGGGCTCAGAAACCATTTGAAAACTTTTATACCTAAATGAACTTAAAGATGGTGTTGGCATAAAGTATACTTGTATGTACTTTAGAATGTCTACCAAGTTTGGGGCCTCATTCACATTAACCTCCTCCCCCTACTCCAGTACTGTGGCATCTCACTTAGGACTTATCCAGACGGGGAAATGTCCCTGGAAGTACTGAGACTGGAGTTACTTTTGTTTTGCTTTTACCTGAATATTCATGGTTTTGCATCCAAACTCTTTTTTTAAATATCTCACGTTTGCCTTACCTCTCCTCTCCCCTGTGTTCTTTCACCTCCACCTGATCATTTCAGAAATTGCCTTTCACCAACTTCCATTGATACTTTCTTAATTCTTATTTCGGATTTATAGTCAAAGTGTTAAAAGTGCTTTAGCAATGTTACACTAGTTAAGCATTAGGATCATTTTATTTTATTGCTAGCATTCCTCTTTCCCTTCCTCGATCTGTGTTGAATCTGCTGTCCTTGGGACAGTTGCTATGTTTCTTGGCCATGGGCCACCTTAGCTAGCTCTGGGATAACACAAACACTGCCATGGAGAAGTAAATTTAATTTCAGGAAATACTAGTTTAATTTAAAGTGATCTGGAGAGTGGAAATTAGCGTCCTTGTAAGTGTTGGGAGTTCCCTAAGAATATTTCAGAATGGGGAAAATATCATGTAGCTCTCCAATGAATTAATACATTAAAACAAAATTAGGAGGACAGGAACAAAACTAGGAACATTCTAGATTTTCCAATCCGTCTGGATGGGCCCTTTCAGTCCACATGATGCTGTCACTAGCCCTGCAATTCTCGGGATAGCATGGAGGATCAATCCACTACCTATGGGTTCATCCCCGCGCGCTAACCTGAGTATGCAGGTGGTATCAGTAACTGCTGTTTTATTTAACTGCGGTCTGGGGGGGAGATCTCTCTAGGCATTTGGAGGCCCTCCAACACAATTCTATGGTCAACTTCTGCTGAAAGTTGACTGTACAGATGCACTGGGGGACCTCCAGATGCCTAGATAGATGTTCTCTCTAGGCATTTTCTAGGTCCTCCAGTGCAGTTCTGTGGTATTCTATAGCAGGTCACTATTATCTGCGGTTTCACTTATAAATGGTAAGTCCGGTATTCCCCCCAGATAAGGGGGGGCAACCTGTATCTAGGCGTAATTATGTTTAATAAGAATTCCACATTATTTCAAGATAACTCTGTTAAAATTTGGAATGAAATTAAACAAGGCTTACAGAGATGGGATAAACTTACATTGTCTTTTTTGGGAAAACTACAGCAATACAAATAAGTGTCCTACCGAAAATGTTTTTTTTATTTCAGACAGTACCAGTATTGTTGAATGACATGTCATTTAAGACATGGCAATAGTTCATATCAAAATTTATTTGGCAAGAGAAAAAAACAAGAGTGAGGTTTAAGGTTCTCCAAGACGCTAAGCATAGTAGAGGATTGGGTCTATCAGATTTGAAAATATATTTTGCTGCCTGTTGACTAGTTTAATTAAAAGAATAGATAAAATTGGATAATAGATTATTATCTTTAGAAGGACATGATTTAAGATTTGGATGGCATGAGTAGCTATGGTATGATAAAGATAATGTTGATTTTAATAATCATTGTGTAAGATGTGCTATTTTAAGGGTTTGGAACCTTTTATTTACCAGGGATTCCCTTTAAATATCTTTTGTTACCGTAGGCACCCAAGAGTTAAGATTTAAAACAACAACAATTGTACCTGATAATAATAATACATTACACCATCCATTAAACCTTCCCTCAGAGGCACTGGAGGGGTAGGGAAGACTTTCTCCTATTTCTTCCTGCAAGTTTGTGGGTGGAGTCGATTCCATGGCAGTGCACAGGCCAAGCCAGCCTTTACCTTGGCGCCTGTCATGCAGCCACTCTACTGCAAGCAAGGGGTAGGCCGAGCAGCCTTCAAGCCTTCACAGACCCCATGTGAGGACATCATGGCTCCATGGAGGTTGTCCCCAGACCACTGGTTAAAAACCACTGGCCTAGGCTATGTTCTAAATTGCCTTTATGGACTATTGATTGGTAAAAAGTATAAATTGTTACTAAGAATAGAGATGGAAGATGAAGAAGGTAAAGAATATATGGTAAAATAGGCTCAAAATGTTGGTTATAGTATTGAATTGGATCAATGGGGAAAATGTGGCAGAAGGATTAAAGTTTACATTATGTAATTTAAACGAGATTTTAAATAAAATGATGCATCAATGGTATTTGATTCCAGTAAGATCAGCTAAAATGCATAAAGGTGTTAATGTGTGTTGGAAATGTGAACACCAAGAAGGAACATTTTATCCTTGGACTTGTGGCAAAGCAAGACATTTTTGGAAACAAATACATTCTACGATTCAGAAGATAATTAAGTTAAAAGTTCCTTTTAAACCAGAACTGTTTTTATTGTGATTGCTGGATGATCAGATAAAACTTTGGTGCAAAAGGTTTTTAATTTATATGACCACAGCAGCAACATTAGTGTATGCTCAGAAGTGCAAGAATTTGGAGATTCCATCAATTGAAGACTGGATATTAAAGTTGTTTGAGATGGTAGAAATAGATAAACTGTCCACATTGTTAAGAGAAAAGTCAATGGACATTTTTTTTTAAGATTATAAACCTTTTTTTTTACAGTTTTTAAGAGAGTGGAGAGGATAACATTTGCAGGTTTAGAAGATTAGTTTATTTTGTAAATGATGAGCTGGAGGGTGTTTAAATTAATTAGATTTTAGTTTATTTTAAGTTAGAATCATAGAATCACAGAGTTGGAAGAGACTTCAAGGGCCATCCAGTCTAACCCCCTGCCATGCAGGAATACACAATGAAATCTTAAGTTAGCATTTATACTACTGGTAAGGAAGTGAGAAGTCTGCTTTTAACTATTTATGTTTAGTTAAGTAGTTTGTTTTCATACAGTATGCCTGTTTTAGTTCACTGAAACCAATTTTTCCCTATCTAGAGGAGTAAAAACATTTCAAACCAGTATAAAGTTAAGAATGGCCACAAGAGGCAGAGTGAACAAAATGCAACAGTTCCTGAAAGTGAGCAAGGGAGGAAGACTGAAGCAAAAGACACCTTTGCTGCCCTTCACCCTCTCCCTTAACCTTTTGGCACTTGGCAATGACCTCGCTTCTACAGGCTCACTAACAGTAAGGGCGGAGGCTTTTCTCTTCTTGAGAGCTGGCCTTTCCTCTACAGCCCCGGGTGTTAGAGCGGCCTACAAATCAAGAGGATATGAATGTGTAGGCTCCACAACCTACAGCCCAACTTTATTCCTGTCTGTGATGTTTCAGAGCCATGTGCCTCAGGACATAAAAACAAACTCTGCAATTCTATGATTCTATGTTTTTAATTGGCTGTCAACAACTCATGTCAGAAGAACGAGATCATAAAGTATCAAAGTGTTAAATGTGTATGGATGATTTTAATGTACAGTACAGTAATGTCTGTTTTAATCTTGTGTGTTTTTACTTGTGTTGTTTTAATGATTTTATGTAATATATTGTATTTTGATTTATATCGAGCCTTGGGGAGAGGCGAGTAAGAAATAGAGAGAAGTTGGTATTTATACCCTGCCCGTCAGCCACAAAGGCTATCAGAGCGGCTTACAAATTGTTTTAAGCTATAGCAATTTACACATCTACACTGCATTAAGCAGTTTCCAATGTGTGTTAGCTAAATTATTAGCTAAATAATAATAATAATAATAATAATAACGTACCAAGAGTTGCAAAAGCAAAGCTAGAGTCGAAGGCGTCTGCTAGTGGGGAGGTGATAAAGAGTCATGCACACCCTCCTAGTTCTTTTGTTGTAGCCTTCAAGTTGTTTCTGACTTATGGTGACCCTAAGGCGAACCCTATCACAGGGTTTCCTGAGGCTGAGAGTGTGTGACTTCCATTCTAAAAGGAACTTCAAAACAGATCTGCCATATAAAGCGACCACACTGCATCCTTTAGAGTCGTTATTCGTGTTCAATGATGCTTTCGATTTTGTTTTTATTTTTTACTGCAAGCAACAAGCAAGAATCTTGCATCACCTTACGGGCTAGCACATTTTATATTCATAGTTTCAAAATGGAGAATGCAAGTCTATTGACTTTGATAACTGTTCTTCGACCCACCAAGCCTGGGGGCTATTAGAGTGAAACAGAATACCCAAGTCTACAGCCCCTTTCTCTCATAATATCAAAGGATATAACATTGTCTTCACACTTTGAGACAAAACACTTGAGACCTCCAAAAGATCAACTGAAGTACTGGAGCAGCCCATTTTGACCCTTCTCCTTGTCATGGACTTATATCTGTTCAGTAACTAAGGTCCCTAAGACAAAAAACTAAAGAGGACAAGACTCAAATTGCCACCCCTACTTTCCTTTTGTGAGCCTGTTTGTTTATTAAGAGATACCATGTGACTTTATATACTCAACAGGAAAAAAATTTGACACAACAATCTACATGACTTTATCATCAAAACATCCCGCTCTCTTATTTTTGCACCATCTTTGCCTGATGAATGGACCGATGGGGCTCGAAAACTTGCACAGATTGGCCAAACTAGTAAAAAGCATTGCCACAATGTGGATTTTGGGGATTTGTCCTATAATAAGCCCTACATTTATGATTTTTCTAAGCCAGTGCTTCTTAACCTGTGGTCCGGGGACCCCCAGGGAGCTGAGATGTCCTCACAGGGGGACTACGAAGGCTTGAAGGCTGCTCATCCCATCTCCTCCCTTGCAGTGGAGTGGCCACGTAACAAGGGCCAAGGCAAAGGCTAGCTGGCTTGGCCTGCACATTGCCATTCAATCCACTCCCGCTGCAAACCAGCATGAAGAAGCAGGAGAAAAGTCTTCCCTTTCCCTCTGATGGCTGAGGGGATGTTTAATGGCTAGTGTAAGTGTTAATAGTTTATTGTTGTTGTTGTTTTAAAGCTTGAGTTAAGTCTTGGGGGGCCACGGCAACAAAAGATATTTAAAGAGGGCGGAGGTCCCTGGTAAAGAAGAGATAAGAGCCGCTGGTCTAAACTTTTGTGGCGGCAGTCCACGAAAGCCTCTTCGGTCACACAATATATTTGCCAGACTTTAGGGTGCCCAAAGATTCCATTTTGTCTCATTTTGCCCCCAGGCAGCCTAACAGGGCAAAATGGATGGCAACCACAGTACAGTTGTCCCTTCATATTCGCTGGGGTTTGGTTCCAGGATCCCCGCCCGCGGATACCAAAATCCGTGAATAATCAAGTCCCATGATATGCAATGACATAGCAAAATGGTGTCCCTTATATAATAAGATGGCAAAATCAAGGTTTGCTTTTTGGATTATTATTTTTTTTAAAGAATATTTTCAAGCCGTGAATACTTAAATCCGTGGATACAGAAAGACAACTTGTATTTCTCCCCTCGGCCTAATTCTTCGCCAGAAGTGGCGGAAACGGGAAGGGGGGGGGAAAGCCTCTTGGAACCGGAAGTAGTTGGAAGGGCGAAGGCGGGGAGCCGGGGCGCTGGGCCCCCGCCTCCTCCTCCCCCTCCTCGCGCTGGTCACGTGGCGCCGGCGTCGTCCGCCCGCCCCTCCCCCTCCCCTCCTGCTCTCCCTTCCCCGCCCCCACCCCCGTGGGCGCCCGGCGCGGCTGCAGCATGGCGGACACGGCCTCACAGATCTTGCTGGGCTCCGGCCTCACCGTCCTCTCGCAGCCGCTCATGTACGTGAAGGTGCTCGTGCAGGTGAGAGACCTTTCCTCCCGGAAGGGTTCTTCTTTCTTCCCGCCCCCTTCTCTCCTTTGCCCAGAACCTGAGGGGGGGAGACCTGTCTGGAAGAGGGGGGCCCGGGGGCCCGCCCCGCCGCCCCTCCCTTCCCAGATACTATATATATATATATATATATACACACACACACACACACACACACTTATGCCTCAGTTTTATGGCCCCCACACCCTGAAGCGGCCCCCAGGATCTTTGCCCCCGTTTACCTACTGCTAAAGTTGAGGTCAGCGAGATGTTAGTCTACAGGATTTCGGATAAAAATTCAAATAAGTCCGTTTAAATGAGGAAACCAAAGTATGTATGTGTATGTATATATATAACTATATATAACTCTCTCTCTCTCTCTCTCTCTATATATATATATATATAAAACTATATATATATATATATATATATATATTATATATATATAGAGAGAGAGAGAGTTAAGTTTTATTATGCGAGGATTTGCATAATAAAACTTAACAATTATACCAGGCCGGCCCCCCTCCTAATCCCGGCCCCCCGGCCAGAGTCCTGTCAGCCGCCCCCCGCGTGTGGTTCAGTTCAGCCGGCGCCCCCAGTCCTCTTGTCCCCCTGGCAGCCTCTCCCTTCGCTCGCCGTCTTCGGACTGTTTGCCCAGCGCTGCTTTTCCATGGGCCGGGGGTGGGCAGCCCCTGGCCCGCTAGTCCCTCTCCCACCGAGGCGTGTTGCCTCCGCCGCCATCCCAGGAGAGGCAGGGAAGCCACCGGTGTGAACGCCCAGCCCAGCAACCGGCTTTCATCTTCTCCCACTTGCCTCTGGAGATAAACTGGCACTGAATGGCTTCAGAAGTGTTCTGTTGCAATACCTACTAGAAACACGGGTGTGTGTGGAGGGGTGACCCTGACAAGCCGGGGCTGCCGCCATCGCCACTTCTTTTTCAGAGCTGTCATTTTTCCTTGGAAGCTTGCATAGAGTTGGAAGAGCCCTCAAGGGCCATCCAGTCCAACCCCCTGCCATGATGGAGCCTGAGGACTTCCTCAGTGTAAGGTTTCAGTCCGGTTATGGTGGATGACAGGGCAAGAGTCCTTGGGTCCTTTGCAAAGATCCCCCTTGCTGTAAAAAGAATGCTTCCTCCTGGGTTTTGCTCCTGTCAAACACTCAGCCAACTGCTTGTCACACTCACATGCCATCCTGCCACAGAGGTTTGTAGACTGACATTCAGTCTCGGAGCTTTTGCACAAGAGTTTGTAGCGCTTCCACTTTACTCTGTTGTGACATTTCAAAGAAACCCTGGCATGGCGGTAACAACAGTCATGCAAAAAACAGCACTGATCCACTGCATCCAGAGGACTTCCTGAGCCACCTGTTCCACAGTAGCAGCCATACCTGTTGAGTGCTAGCAGGGGGATTTTCAGACGGTGCCGATAACACCACAGAGTCAAAACCAACTCCAAAACACTGCGTTTGTCTCGTTTGCTGCCTTCACTCTTTCCACATTCTTGGGAGAACAACACTGCCAACACTAGCCACAGAGCAGCCCTCATTGCAGAAATCAGTGTTCACTTTAACCAGTTTCAGATTGGCTCTCCCCACTCAGATGTTCTTGTGAATTTACCTGTTCTCTGAAATCCCAGTCAGTTTAATCCAGAAGAGAAATGTGTGTGTCTCCTATTCAGATCAGCCCCTTTCTCTTGTTTTAATTGGTGGGGTCTGGGACACTCCCAGTAGTTTCATGCTCATGCATTTCTTTATTTAGAATCTTTGGCTGAATGTTATTTTTGGGCACTTGTGGCTCTTTACTTGTTTCATTGGCTGAAAAGCATAACTGCACAGAAAGAACAACTTGTCTGTGCAAGAGCTGAACAGCCTGTACATTTTTAATATTCATCTTTTAATCACAAATGCAGGCTTGAGAAGGAATCTATCTAAAACCTCATAATGAGATGTTCTGAATTTCAGGACACAGAGCATTTGTAAGGATACCTGGTTTTTTTTTTAACCACATAACTCTCTTATTGCTTTTACATGTTAGCCACACTGAGGTCTATATTGGAGTCTTGTGGAGGAATAGCAATCTCAAAAAATAAATACTGCCTTGCCTCTGCCTGTAAAGCTCATTGCCTCTTGTGGGGAGTCAACACTGAAAAGTGGTACCCAGTGCACCCATAATACTTTCAGTTGAATTGTAGACTTCCTTGTTAATGTGCATTATAAGCTATGGAAAGCATGTTGCTTGGGTTGGGTGCTCCCATGAATCAAGCAGGGGTTTACATTGTGCAAAACAAAGCAGTTCCACATTAGAAGACTTATACCTAGTTGTTTTAAGGATCATTGTCCTAGTGGTAATAAGCTCCAGATCATACCAAAGAAAAAGTTTCTGCTTTTCAGTAAATTATCTGCTTGGAAAAATACTGCTGTGGGGATTGGGTTAGTTTGGAGAGAAGGAAAAGGGAATATGTGCTGGGGTAGCTGTTTGGGTGTATGCTCTAGTACAGTTTATTGTATAGCACTACAGGATGGCATCTGGTTTCCAGTAAAACCTCTGAGCAGCAGATTACCTTGAGAGTGACTGCGAGTTATAAAATATGAGCATTTACTAAACACAGCCATTTTGGTGTTTGAAAATTATAGTTAGCAGGGCAGCACTGGAATGTAGAACAGAAACGTGTAGTTTCTCCTTCATCTTCAACCTGTGAAACAATTGAATATTTGCATTACGCCCCCTTGTCGTGGGAGAGAGGCTTGCGTACCCTAATGATGTTTTGAGCTATGCTGGCGGTGGCATAATAGCCACTGGTAGGGTCTCCCATGCCAGACAGGTCAAAACCGAAGGGTCTGACAAAGAGCGTCAAAGGGCAGGATGGGCTCTCTAGCCTTGTGGCAACCGTCCTAGGAGAAGGAAAACTCTAATCCCAAACCCGGGCAGATGGTGCTCGTCCAACCCTGTAAGGTCAACCATCTAAGAGAAGGAAACTCTAATCAAACCTATGGCCCGAGGACCTCGCTGCCACGTCCATGCTTGCAAGGCCACGGCAGATGAATCTCTGGTTTAAAGGGTGAGGCCAGTTCTGTGCACGCTGCGCTCCACCAGAAAAATCCATTGCACAGGCTCGAAGGACAGCTAGGGAAACTTGGAATGATACTGTAGGGCACTGTACACTTTGTCGAGGTTGCTGCACACTGTCTTTTTATTTTAAAGGTGGGATATGAACCCCTCCCTCCAACTCTGGGAAGAAATATTTTTGGGCGACAGGTCTATCAACTGCCTGGCCTCTTTGCTTATGGTGAGTGGATTAATATATGAGCTTTCCAAATGAGCCAGAAAGGGCTTAAAGCTGTAGTCGTATTGCTGTAGTTACCAGGCTATGCATAGCAACCCATGCCTTTGAAGCAGATCTGGCATGTGTAGAGAACTTGCAGTTTTTGAAGGGTGGTAGTGATATTTATGTAGAGAAAATGGTGAGTATCTGGGCTGGGCATTTAAAAGAGGTGTCAGAAGGATAGGCATGGTTACTGGTTTTTGAATCCCGCTTAGGCTTGAAATGAGTTACTAGAAATGAATAATGTTTGGATAACTGTGTCTCTTCCTATGGCCTACAGCTCTTCCAACCATCACAAATATTATTTGTCATGTACAAGCATGTGCATGTCCCAGCAACACCAGATCCACCTCATCCTCAAGTAGTAATACTGGTGATCGTGATCTGGTGTTTCCATACACTGTTGCTCATACTAACAGTTATTAACTTTGGCTTTGTAATTCTTGTTGCAGTAGAAAATGGCAAAGGGCATGGTGCTGGTGATTGCTGACATTCTTTCAGGTGCAGTTAAATGTACAGTATTGATATCATGAAGACAGTTTAATGTGTGATAAATTTTATGCCCAATGTTATGTAGGGTGATTTTTGAACTGAAGTTTCTAACTTAGCACTAGGTGTACAGTTTTCTAGCAGGGAGGAAGGTAATTCTGAAACAGTTGTAAGTGTATGATCTCCATAACTATTAGATATTTTGAATCTCACCTCGGGCAAGTATGCTGGGGAGAATAGTCAATTTGGGGACAGATTCTTATCTTTGTGTTAACTTTGTTTTCAGCTAAACACATTATGAAGATTGATGGAAGGGCTGGACTCTTCAAAGGTTTGGCTCCTAGACTCTGTTCCGGAGCCATCGGCACTGTAGTACATAGTAAAGTTTTACAGGTACTTTTAAAATTCTGTGGTATTACAGTGTTATTATATAAGTTTGTGTCTTATACAGTAATCCACTCTTCCCTGAATCCTCTAAGGAAGAGGTTAACAACTTAGTGAGAAACAGGTAGGTTCTTTTATCTGAAGTTAGGTTGAACTTTGACAATATGTTCAGGTCTGTTGCCATCAAAATTGCTTGCTTACTCATAGACTGCAAATGTTGATCTAAAGAACTTTCAATGGAGCTAAGTTTTAAACGGAACATGTATAGGAAATGGAAAGGGGGGGAAATCACCAAAGAAGAATTCAAACAGATAGCGAACACGTGTAGGAGTAAAGTCAGAAAAGCTAAAGCGCAGAATGAGCTCAGGCTTGCTAGGGAGGTTAAGAACAATAAAAAGGGTTTTTTTGGGTATGTCCGCAGCAAAAGGAGGAAGAAGGAAATGATAGGGCCGCTACGTGGAGAAGATGGCAAAATGCTAACAGGGGACAGAGAAAAGGCAGAATTACTCAACACCTTCTTTGCCTCAGTGTTTTCAGAAAAGGAAAAGGAGGACCAACCTGAGGAGAATGGAACAGAGGACACAATAGGGGAAATCCAGCTCAAAATAAGTAAAGAGGTAGTACAGGAATACCTTCTTAATCTAAATGAATTTAAATCTGCAGGACCAGATGAACTACATCCAAGAGTATTAAAAGAGCTGGCAAATATAATCTCAGAGCCATTGGCAATAATATTTGAGAACTCCTGGAGAACAGGAGAAGTCCCAGCAGACTGGAGGAGGGCAAACGTTGTTCCCATCTTCAAAAAGGGGAAAAAAGAGGATCCCAACAACTATCGTCCAGTTAGTCTGACATCAATACCAGGGAAGATTCTAGAACAGATCATTAAACAGGGAGTCTGTGAACATTTAGAAGGCAATGCCATAATCACAAAAAGTCAGCATGGGTTTCAGAGAAACAAGTCATGCCAGACTAATCTGATCTCTTTTTTTGATAAAGTTACCAGCTTGGTAGATGAAGGGAATGCTGTGGACATTGCATACCTTGATTTCAGTAAGGCCTTTGACAAGGTTCCCCATGACATTCTTGCAAACAAGCTTGTAGAATGTGGGCTAGACAAGTTAACTGTTCAATGGATTTGTAATTGGTTGACCGGCCGAACCCAAAGGGTGCTCAGCAGTGGCTCCTCTTCGTCTTGGAAAGATGTGACCAGTGGGGTGCCACAGGGTTCTGTCCTGGGCCCAGTGCTATTCAACATCTTTATCAATGACTTAGATGAGGGAATTAGGGGCATACTTATCAAATTTGCAGATGACACCAAATTGGGAGGAGTAGCTAATACCCTAGAGGACAGGATCAAAATTCAGAATGACCTGGATAGACTGGAGAGCTGGGCCAAAGCTAACAAAATGAAATTCAATACGGAGAAATGTAAAGTACTGCATTTAGGGCGGAAAAATGAAATGCATAAATATAGGATGGGAGAGACCTGGCTGAATGAGACTACGTGCGAAAGGGATCTAGGAGTCCTAGTAGACCACAAGTTGAACATGAGCCAACAGTGTGATGCGGCAGCTAAAAAGGCCAATGCAATTTTGGGCTGTATCAATAGAAGTATAGTGTCTAGATCAAGGGAAGTAATAGTGCCACTCTATTCTGCCTTGGTCAGACCTCACTTAGAATACTGTGTCCAGTTCTGGGCACCACAATTCAGAAAGGATATTGACAAATTGGAGCGTGTCCAGAGAAGGGCAACTAAAATGGTGAAAGGTCTGGAAACAATGCCTTATGAGGAGAGACTTAGGGAGCTGGGTATGTTTAGCCTGGAAAAAAGACGGTTTAGAGGCGATATGATAGCCCTGTTTAAGTATTTGAAGGGATGTCACGCTGAGGATGGAGCAGGCTTGTTTTCTGCTGCTCCAGAGACTGGAACACGGAGCAATGGGTGCAAGCTCCAGGAACAGAGATTCCACCTCAACATTAGGAGGAACTTTTTGACAGTAAGAGCTGTTCGGCAGTGGAACACACTCCCTCGGAGCGTGGTGGGGTCTCCTTCCTTGGAGGTCTTTAAACAGAGGCTGGATGGCCATCTGTCGGGGATGCTTTGATTGTGATTTCCTGCGTGGCAGGGGGGTTGGACTGGAT
Source organism: Gambelia wislizenii (assembly GCA_030847615.1). NCBI lineage: Eukaryota > Metazoa > Chordata > Lepidosauria > Squamata > Crotaphytidae > Gambelia > Gambelia wislizenii. Next base: position 336,398,605 of record JAUMIR010000001.1, on the reverse strand, counting down.
GGCCCTCGTGGTCTCTTCCAACTCTGCAATTCTATGATTCTATGAAATTCAATTCAGGCTTTTCTTTGGGCTGCCTTTTCCCATTAGAAGTAATTAAAATGACAAACTGAAAGCATTTTGGGGGGAAAATAGATTTTTCCAATAGTTGGCCTGCTTTCCTTCTCTGCTAGTAACCTTCAAAGAAAGCAACATTTCTAAATACAGCAATGTTTATATAAGGGCATATCTGTATGTGTAGCAGTCATTCCTGATAGAAGAAACAGACTAGACTGCAACTGTCTGCATCACTTCTGCTTACTATTGTTCCAACATGGTTATAGATCTGGGGGCCAAGATTGGAGTTGGCTGGCTAGTCTCTTAAGAAAGTGTGCCTTGATTTAGAAAGTGATTTACCAATCCAAATTTGTAAGATTGCAGTGGAAGTGTTTTCTTCTTTTGTCTCAGAAAAAATGCACACACATTTTCTAAGATAAATACTCAAGCAGTGTGAAAACAGATTTTACTAGTAAACACATAAGTAGAAATGTGCTTACTTTTAATTTAAAAGTAAAGATGCTTATATAATCCTGAGTTAAGGAGAAGCTGCGTGTGTGTGAATCGATACATGTACAGTTGGCTGGATCTGAAATCAGTCTAATATGAAACAAAATGTGTTCCTAGTTGCCCAGTGTAGACTTCAGAGGCTGCATTTACAGTGAAGTAAATGGTGCACTGAGAGCCAGTGTGATATGGTGCTTTGGAGTGTTGGATTAGGACCCTGGGAGGGAGTTTGAATTCATGCTCAGCCATAGAAGTCCACTGGGTGACCTTGGGAAAAGTCATATTCTTCTCAACATGAAGGCAGTGGCAAATCTCTGAATAAATCTTGCCAAAAAACCCTATGGTAGGTTCACCATAAGTTGGAATCAACTTGAAGGCATCTCACAACAACAACATATGGTGCACTTCTCTTCTAGTAACTAAACTTTTATCTTAGAGAGTTGGGTTCAGTGTTCATAGCTTTCATTTTTGTTTATGGTGCCATCAGTATATGTGATGTGCTTCACAGAATTCAAGGAGCTTACAGTTTTAGATAGCCAGTAAGAAAGGCAACAGAGTAAGCATGGTAAGCATTGGGAGTGAATAATGAATGCAGTGCAGTTACTTATGCTTGACAGCAGTTGGGAATAAAAATTAAGGTGATAAGACATGGGCTAATAATACTCTTCTCTTTTCCTTCTATCTAGCATTGCCAGGAAGCTGACAAAGCAGAGGTATGCTGGTACTAGGTTCTATATCGGACTTCCTTCTCCCTTGCCCTGCAAATCAGTTGCTGATTTTTATGAGTACGGGGTGATCTGTTGTCTGTATTGCCCTGTATATGGAGTAGCGCAGTAGAAGAGCATCCTGTGGAAAGTGGGTGGATCTGCAGAATGTATTTGACCCCAAATTATAAAACTTAAACCTAATGGAATAACCAGGTGTTTTGTGTAGCTACCTTGTGGCTTCTGAAGTTGACTTTTTAAAATGTTTTTTCTCCAGGAACCAGAGAACAGTCAAAAGGAATCTGGGTCCTCTCTGGATCAAGTTATTAAGGAGGTAAGATAATTTGCCAAGGGACAAGCTGGATGTGAATGAATTAGATTTTCACAGTTTTTAGACCAGAGCATGTGAGGTAGCAGTCTATTCACTCATTGTACAGCTCTGCCCTTCATGAGGCTAAGGAGCCCATTTTAGCATGGTTCAGCATCCTGTATGATAGGTATTATGACCTGTATTTTCCTTGGGGAACTGAAAGATATGACTCTACCTCCTCGTATTCTGTTGTGCTACATTATATTAATGAACTGCCTAATGAGGGCAGAAACAGGGTCATTATAATACAGAGGTGCCATCTGGAGTGCAGTGCATTGCATCTCCATGAATTCAGCACACATACAGAATGTGCTCCCTGACAGTGTTTAGGGAAATCTTTGCCCCCATTGTGACAGTGACCAAAGTGCAGTTATTTTTTGTTCGTCTACTTCATAAAATTGTACAACCTTAGAGTTGGAAGGGGCCACAAGAGCCATCTAGTCTAACCCCCTGCCATGCAGGAATACACAACTAAAGCACTTCAGAAATATGCCCATCCAACCTCTGTTTAAAACCTTCAAAGAAGGAGAGTCCACCACCCTACAAGGCATTCCATTCCACTGTTGAACAGCTTTTCCAGTAAAAAAGTTTTTAGTGTTTAGGTGGAATCTTTTGCAACTTGAATCCATTGGTTTGTGTTCTAGTCTGTGGAGCAGCAGAAAACAAGCTTGCTCCATCTTCTACATGATATCCCTTCAGATATTTAAAGATGACTATCATGTCATCTTTCAGTCTTCTCTTCTGTAAGCTAAACATAAGACTGAATAACATCACTGGGTTGGGGCAAAATTCAAGGCTGTAGTTAAATTTGGCCCTTCAAGGTTACACCATCTTGTCGTCTGTTGGCTTTGTCCCATGTTGGTGAATGGCAGATGAGAGAGCTAGCTTTCACTTTGAGATACTGTGCTAACTATCCACCCATAACTTTGGGGTGGTTTTGCTTGTGGAATATCCATTACTCTCTTCTAATTCTGTAGTACTTGCTTACAAGTGCTGAAATATCAGGCTAGAATCTCTTAATTCTTGGGAACAGTTGTACTTGTTGCCTTCTCCTCAGAAGGATTGGTGGCATCAATCCAGCAGAGAATTGTTGGTGGATCATCATTTGACCCTATAATGTTCGAAGCAAGCATCCATCCAATTAATTCTTTTGTAAAATTGTTGATTTTGACTGCAAGGGCGCTCAAGAGTTTCTAAATGAAATGCATAATGTCTGCAAATTGTTTGAATGGGTGCCTGCATCCAGTCATAATAGCCCTAGGACTCTAGAAATCAGACAGCTAGATGGATCCCATCCTGGGTACTATTATGAGCAATATGCTATATGTCAATCCCTAGGGTGCTAATAGATCTAGGAGCTATTTCTAAATAATCCATATCCTACTGTGATATATCACTTGGTAGTTGGTTGAGGTTAGTTTTGATCTAAAAACAAATTATAAATCCATTTTAACTGCAGGCTAACTGCAAAAGGCACCTCCTTAAAATGAATTCTTCAGGTTGTAATCCATGCTGTTCAGCAATCATTGGCTGGAATTCTCATGGTAACTTAACTCTGCTGTAACAGTCTGTTGTGCCACTTAAGTTGCTACTTTGAGCATTATACAGCAGCAGCTTGTGAGGGAAGGGGGCAGAACAGGAAGCCATCTCATTCACCAGAGAAAGGTATCCTGAGCAGTTCAGGAGCTGACAGAGCAGCTTTCTCTCTTGACAGAAAAGCCACCGCTTTCCCCATGTGGACTAAGGGCTATTTTACCCCTGCTGCCACAATGCTGCCTCTTCGCAAGTGTTCGCAAGGATCGCAGGTGTTGAATCCTTAAGTGGAAACCTGGTCAGACAGGCACATATTTTTATTTATTTATTTAGTTAGTTAGTTATACCCTGTTCTTCAGCCACAAGGCTATCAGAGCGGCTTACAAATTGTTTTAAGCAATAGCAATTTACACATCTACACTGCATCAAACAGTTTCCAATGTGTGTTAGCTAATTGCCCCCCACAAGCTGGGTACTCATTTTACCGACCTACGAAAGGATGGAAGGCTGAGTCTACCTTGGAGCCCGCTGGAATCGAACTTGCAACGTGGTGGCTTGCAGTACTGGCATTTAACCACTGCGCCACCAGGTCTCTGGTGGTGCAGTTTCCCCTTTAGTTGGGGTGAGCAACCTCTGAGAATCAAGTGGCCATTTTTGCTCTTTCCCAGACTTTTGCTGGATTGAATCTCCAACATAGTTTCCCCTTTAATTGGGGTGAGCAACCTCTGAGAGTCAAGTGGCCATTTTTGCTCTTTCCCAGACTTTTGCTGGATTGAATCTCCAACAAAACAACAACACCTTATCCAAAAAAATGGCAACTTGTGCTCCTGGGGGGGGGGCACAATTGGCCATTTAAATGTTGCTTTTTCCCAGGCCTCTTTTAGGCCAGAAAAGACATTTTTTAAATAAGCAGGAAATATGCAGATAGTCACTTCAAGTTTTGGAACAAAACTGTAAATAATACGTTGCCCCTTTCCCCCACCAGGCTTTTGGGGTATTGTCTGACATTTTTTGGATAAAAGTTCTTTGGGGCAAGTGGAGCAGGTCAGGGGATACACAGGGCCACATGCCGTCCTGACTGTTTTGCCCACCTGTACTGTACATCTTGCTGTTTATTTGGCAGTCTTTTCTGCTGATGTTTTTGCAATTATCTTTCTTTTTAGACTACTCAAGAGATGGTTGCACGTTCTGCTGCTACGCTAGTCACCCACCCCTTTCATGGTATGTATCTAGCTGTAGCCTTTTGGTCAGTGCCAGCATAAAATTACCTCTTAGGTGGAGGAGAATTGCTCCCTTCCTTGTTGCTAGTTGCTTGCCAGGGCAATAAAATAGAGAGAAGAGTTGTAGCCTGCCCCTTCCTTGCTCTGTTCTTTTCCCTTTAGTCCATTGTTGTATGAGCTTGGGATACTAATCCCATTCATGATTGGCATTGTTTTTTGATACTTATTTTAAAAAGTTAACCAGGCAGCTTAAAGCTATTTAAGTAGAGGAGGAGTCTTTTATGGCCAAAAAGCCTTCATATGCAGGGAGGCTGTGACTAGCACATGGAAGGCTTTTAAAGGAATGTTGGTCTTACCTGTGCTACATTCATTTCCAGCAAATAAGGGACAAACATCCTCTAACCTGGGTTGCTCCTCCCACTTTCTCCAATAGGCATGAAAATGTATCCCCACATGCAGGAGCAACCCCTAGAAGGCCAGTCACTAACGCAGCTGAAGAGACAAATGCTCCAAGAGAGAAAAAAACCCTTCAAAATTGTATTATTATTTGTAGAATATACTGTATTAGGTCCAAAAGAGGAAGTAAAAGACAGCTGGTAACATGACTCGCTTTCCTATAAAGAGAGAACTACAGTGTGTGATCTGCGGGGATTTGGTTCCCAGACTCTGCACGGATACCAAAACCATGGATTCTCACATCCGTATTATTAAATGGCAGTGACATGAATGCATATGTCCATGTTCATTTCACTGCCATATAATAATACGGGGAGTGACAATTCATGGTCAGTTGAATTCACAGATCCAGAGGGCCCACTGTATGTACTGTTGGGTTAATACTCCCACCAGCACCCATCCAGGTGAGTAGGATGTCTGTCACTTATCTTCTGGAAATGAATGTATCCCAGGTAAGACCAATGTTCCTTTTCCCAGCAGAGAAGGGACTTGCGATCTGCCAGAACTTCTCTGTTTAGGGTGGGTGGTGCAGGTGCCCCAATGTTCTAAGTTTTAACTATCTGTTGTAGCACTCTCCTCTCAAAGGTGGGTTCAGCTGAGCCAAAGCTGTCAAGTTTGTAATGCCTAACAAATGTGGAGGGTGATGTCCATGTGGCCGCCCTGCAGATCTCTACTAGAGGGGCTTGGGCAACAGCACTTCTGTTGTGGCTGTGCTCCGTGCAGAGTGTACAACTGTATTTTCTGAAGGTGGAACCCCCAGGGACTCATAGTAGCCTGTAATACGGGACCTGAACCACCTATTCAGGGTGGAGGTGAGCACCATCTTCCCTTGGAGTGTGGCTGGAAGGAGATGAACAGGGCATCAGAGGAGTGGAAGCTTCTCCTCCTTTTCAGGTAGATGGAGATGGCCCTGTGGACATTCAAGGAAAAATAACAACAACAACAACAACAACAATAATAATAATTTCTTGCCTGCCTCTCCCTATGAATCTGCTCCATATCTTCTCAAATTCCTTGGATGACCAAGGACAGAAGGGTCAGCTCCTGTGCCCTGTAGAAGGTGGAGTTCACTTTAGGGATAAAGGTTAAATCCAATTGAAGCATCACAGAGTTAGATCTGATGATAGAGAGCTCCTTCCACACTGACATAGCCCCTAATTCAGATACCCTGCATGCTGAGGTGGCAGCAGTCAGGAAGAGTGCCTTCTAGGACAGGTGCTTTGGGGAGGCTTCCCTAAGGGGCTGTAAGGGTGGAATCGTCAGTGGTTTCAGGATGGTGTGAGGGTTGTAAAATGGGAAACGATGTACTATAGGTGGGGAAAGTAGGAACAGGCTCTTGAGGAATTACTGCACATGTGTGTACGATGTGATCTTGGTCCCCTGCGTGTGTGGTAGCAGAGATGTGATGGCTGCAACCTGTCTTTTGATTGTGTTTGGTCTAAGGCAGCTGTCCGTGCCCTCCTGGAGGAATTCTGATAAGGAAGGGACTGAGAATTTTAGGGAGTCCTAAATGTGCTAGAGATCAGCACTATATATGTACCCATTAACTACAAATGTTCTTCTCTGTCCTAAAAACTCACCAGGGAGCAGCATCCAATGGCTTGGGAACCGGCCCTGGTCCAGGGACCACCACTTTGACTAGCACTGGTATAGACAATTAGAGGGGTGTCTGGCTCACAGGACAGAGAATGATGCGGGGTCCATGGAGCCTTGGAATTGGGAGGCACAGTAGGCGGGAGTGCCCTTCCTTTCATGCTCCCAGATCCCATTTAATCCCTTTCTTCAGTCCTTCCTTTCAGTCCAGGGACTCGAGAGGCTGTAGACCCCAATGAGGAGAACAAAGATTTCAAGCTAAGCACCTGGGATTTTTACTTGTCTAAAATAAACTCTGGCAGATTCTGCAACCAGTCAGAATGAAATCTGATCTCAAACCAGGAAACTATGCCAGCTCTCACCTTACCAATCGGTTGCACTAACTGCAGGTACTGCACCTTGTAAGCAGTGAAGATTCCTCACTTTGGAAGAGGAAAGTTAATGCCTGACATCCAACAAATGTTTTAGCTAGAATAGCAAGCAGTTCTTTATTGGATCATTTGTAGACCTATATAAAATAGACCTATATAAAATAAGACTATTTCATGGTTAGGTAAGGGGGAGATTAGATAAACATGTACTCTCTGTAGACATTGGTGAGTCCATATGAATGCATGGATGCATCTTGTATGAGGAGGAACTCTTTCCAGAATTAATTTTGATTTCATCTGAGGAGGAACTTGATCAGGCACTTAAAAATCCTCTAACATTATGGCATGATGGCAACAGGTTATTATCATCCTATTGGAAGACTATATCGAATGAGCTGTTGACTAAAGAGTCATGAAAAACTTATAAAGGACTTGGTTGGCTTAACCTTCTGTTATAGCAGAGGAAGAAATTCTTCCAAGAAATATCTGCCAAAGAAAGACAAACCTACAACCCTTAATTTTAAATAGTAATTCCCTATATGGAGCTGTACAGTACATTAAATCTGAGCATATGTGCTAGCAAAGAGCATGGTGTAGTGGTCTGAGTGCCGGACCTGGCTCAAATCCCCACTTGGCCACAGAGAAACCACAAGCGACCCTGGGCAGTCTCAGTCCCAGAGGAAGGCAATGGAAAAAGCCCTCTCTGATGGAAATGAGAATTTACCAAATGAAGACCTTATATTTTTGGTCTGTGCTGCAAGGACGGAGATAGTCAAAGCATGGAAGAAATGGGATAACTTTTTGATAAAGAATTGGTTAAATAGAATATGGTCCATAGCTTTATGTGAAAAATTAACATACAAAGTAAAATTAAATAGAGGAGAAATAAACATTTATTCAAGGCCCTATGGAAACCATTTATTAGTTAAATGTGTCAGATTAATAGCAGATTTAAGCCACTGTCAGAGCAGGTGAGATCTTGGACAAATGACTAGTGAAAGGTTATGGTTATCGTTAATGAAAATAGTTAATTAAATATAAGAAAACTTATAAGTAAGATGATTGACAGAGGAAGTGTTTTGTACAAGTGTATGATTGGAGAAAGATTGGGAGGGTAGATGAGATAAAAGGAAGCTTTTAGATTATGATTTACTGTTGTATTATTATACTGTACGTATTGTAATTTCAATAAAAATTTATAAAGAAAAAATAAAAAATATTTTAGAAAAGAAAGAAAAAGAAAAATGTCCCCTCTCTGAACACATCTTGTCAAGAAAAAGCAAATCAGAAATGACTTGGAGGCACAAACCCACACCCTGACTAATCTTATAACAATAGGGACAAAGATTTAGTTTTTGTGCCTGAAACATGTAGAGAAATCCATTGTGCAAGGGTGAAGAAAGACTGAAGAGGGGAAAAAAATACATGGGAGGACTGGAGTGGCTGTAGCAACCAAGTAGAGCAGAAGAAAATCTATACTATTGGACTGGTAGGCAGTAAAAAGACCCCTTCTACAGGAAAGTCTTTCCTGCCTATTGGAGTGAGTTAGATGTTAGAGTATGTTCCTCCCTTCGCTGCTGAGAAAGAAGGGGCTCAGCTGAGCCTTTATTTGGAGGGAGTTCCAGTGCCTGGGTGCAACCACTGAAAACACGCTCACTTTCCACTGGGCATATTCCTGGGGCCAATGGGACATGTTAGGGCCTCTGATGGTGATCTCAGTAGTCAGATACAGAAGAAGTCACCCACTCCTTTCATGGTACCTTCATATGTCCTATTCCCAAACCATGAAGAGCTGTAAAGGTCATCTTTGGGTGAGAAATAAAATGAAAGATATATAGTTGTTTTGTGAAGATAGGATTGGGAATCATGGGGACCTCCAGGTGTTGTTGGACTGCAACTCACAGCAGCCCCGGTCAACATAGCCAGTGGTGTGGACTGTTGGAAGTTGCAGTTCATTGGGGGTCTTCTCAGTTCATCCTTGCAGTAAGAGAATTGTGTGTTCCCTATATACAGTTTTTCTTAACAGTTTTTCTTAACAGACGACCTGTAGCATTCTGAAGCAAGTTAATTTCTAATCATTCCTCAATGGCAGCCCTATGTAGAACACATTACAATAATCACAACCTAATGTGACCAAGGTGTTCACAAATCAAGGCTAGATTTGTGGGGTCCAGGAACGGATGTAGTTGGTGTACAAACCTCCATTGGCAAAGATAATCATGGCCACAATCAACTCCTTGCTGCCTAAGGTCAAAGAAGTCCCAAAATGCCAGCCTGATTTTTTAAAAAGGAAAAAGCTACACTACAGCACTGGTTCCTGCATCATGTATACCAACCAGACGCACCTTTGTTTTGGCTGCATTGTTTTGATTTCAAGAATGATTTATGCTTATGGAGCGGTATTTTTTTGTGCTAGCTCAAATTAGAAGAGACAGTAGAGAATATCTCCTTTGTTGATGGTACTTTCCTCCTTTTCTTTATCCTTCAGTGATCACACTGAGGTGTATGGTGCAGTTCATTGGCAGAGAGACCAAGTACAGGTATGTGATCGTTGAGAGCTGTCTTCATTGGGCTTTAACCCACAGACTGATGGTTAGAACTGGCAAAATCAAAACTAGTCTGGGAGGCAAATAGTCTATGTAACCACATTTCTTGATGTCTCTCTTGAATTTGGAAGTGGAAATGAAGGATCACTCATTCAGTAGCTTGATGGGTTTCTTTATCTTTCAGTGGTGTGTTCAGTTCCTTCGTGACCATTTACCGGGAAGAAGGCATTTTGGGATTCTTTGCGTGAGTACTTTCTGGGTGAATAGCTGCCATTTATACATGCCATAGTGGATGGCTGGGCTTTGCAGAGAGTGCTCACAGAGTGAATAGTGTGTCTGTGAATACCAGTTTGTTGGTGGTGGGGGCATTGGAGGGGGCTAGTTATGCCATGAGCTTTTGAAAGGTATCTAGTTGGCCATATTTTATAACACTGACCCATCTCTTGTCCTGTGGGTGCAGCCAGAGTTCCTCTCCAGTACAGTGGAAAAAGTGTATAGTGGGAGAAATACCATATGTTCTGGCGTATAAGACTACTTTTTAACCCTTGAAAATCTCCTCAAAAGTCGGGGTGGTCTTATACACCAAGCAGTTTTCCCAGCAGATCCTTTCCCCTGCTGTGAGAATGACTGCCTTGCCTTTGAAGTGTTAAATTGCCCTCCATTTAGCTCAGGAGAGGAAGAAAAGGAGGGGGTTTAAAATGAGGTTTCTTTTCAGCCAAGTTAGCCTGTTACTTAAAATTAGAATTTCTGGATTCAAACTTATCATTTTGCATCAAGTTTTGTCTATGGTGAAATTCTCTTATCTGAATAAAGGCTTCTGGTAGAGTTAAATCATTCTTTAATTGCAAGGTATCTATTATGGGATTGTAGAATTTTGGTAAACTTGCGAGGAAGATTTCCATTTGCATAGCTTTTGGGATTTCCTCTTCAGGAGTTTGCAAGTCTGCCAATGTGGCTCTAAAATCATTAATGTGCTCATTCAAAAATTTGGGATTTGATAGCTTCATATTAACCAACTTCATTATTAATGCAGCCTTACTTCTCAAAGATTGAACACCACAGAGATTTTTCAAAGTATCCCATGCTTCTTTAGCTGTTCTCGGTCCTTTAATTTCACAGACTATTCCATCATCTACAGCCAAAGTTATGAAAGCCAAGACGAAACGCGGAGCGCTGGCTGGCTGGCTGGCTGGCTGGGCAGACCCTTGCCAGCCAAACCTCTGCGCTTTCCCAACTTGCGATGGAGCTGGCCAGGGGAAACACAGAGGTTTGGCTGGCTGGCTGGGGAGAGCCTTGCCAGCCAAACCTCTGAGTTGGCTGGCTGCTGGTGGGGGACAGGCTTTCCAGCCACCACCCGCCCTTCCTGAAGCCGCGATCGGGCACCCCATCGCAGCTTTGGGAAGGGTGGAGGGGTGGCTGGCTGGCTGGGGGGCAGGAGATCTGAGAGGTAGAGAAGGAGGGGTAGTCTTATATGGTGAGTATATCCCAAACTCTATATTTTAACTTAAAATTGGGGGGGGGTCATCTTATACGCCCAGTTGTCTTATACGCTGGAAAATACGGTGCATTTTTTCCTCATAGCAATCTGCTTGCCTTTTCACTTGTCAAGTATTCTCTTTCAGGGGCCTTATTCCTCGCCTGCTTGGGGACATCCTGTCCTTGTGGCTCTGTAACATGCTGGCCTACCTCATCAATACCTATGCACTGGAGAATGGGGTAAGTGTACTACTGATATGTGGAATATACAATGTGGGCCATGGAATGCAACACTCAGGTAAGGTGGTATAGGCAGCACACCCTCGATTCCTGGCATGTTCATCTGTGTGGATTCTGCCTCATTCTGCTCCTGCTGCAGTGGCCTCCCAAGCATCCATTAACTAGAATATCCTTGTTGTTTTTCCTCAGATTTTGTGGTAGGGTATTGCTACCACAGTTGGGTCTAGTACTTCCTGCTTGGGAATTTATTAACAAACAAAGTCAACTCATTTGGAGTTTGCTCTAAGACTAAGATTAGGATGGGGTTGAGGATGACTGCTGCTTATAGAGGAACAGGGTTCTCTTAATTGGATTATTTTCTTTCTAGGTCTCCACGATGTCTGAGATGAAGAGCTATTCTCAGGCTGTCACTGGAGTGAGTATACAGTTGTATTCTGTTTCCTTGGGTTGCTGGGTAGAGTGTCCTGAGAAGATGACCATAGCCTTGATGACTTATTTTATACTTGTGGTCTAGAAGTGGATGCTAGTCCTCATGGAAGTAAGGATAGCTACCAGTAGCATCCTGGTCTTGATGCTGTGCAGTCTTGAGATTTTTGGACCTCTGTCCAAAATTGAAAAACATTTACCTGTTCACCAGTGAAATCACACCATAGCTGAGGTTTGAGCTGTCATCCCGTTCCTTACTTTGTTTCAGAATTAGTACAAGTTGCTATTTCACGTCAGAAATGCCACTGGAATAAATTGTTACATTTTAGTATCCTAGAAAACTGCTTTTCTCCAGCAAGGGCATGTGCGAATATTCTTTCCATTAGAACATCTTGCTCTGTTGTACTTGCAGTTTTTCGCCAGTATGCTGACTTACCCCTTTGTACTTGTCTCAAACCTGATGGCCATTAATAGCTGTGGGTAAGTACAACATTTCTTTTATCTAATTTGGTTTTTGAGTTCATGGTTTAAAATATATATTATATGTAGTTCAGTCTAAATATGTATTTGTTTTTCAGTTCCTTTTCCTTCATAAGACAGTGAGAGTTTTAGAATGTGCTGCATCTTGCAATTGTTTCCTCCATGTTTTCAGCAGCTGCTCTTGGGAATGTTGGTACAGCTCTGCCCACAGAGCTGGAAAATAAAACTTGTACAATTTTCTCTAGGTGGTAATTGGAAAGTCTCCTAGAATAACTCTTAAGCTTTTAATTTAAGATTTCAGTGGTCAAAGAGCCATTCCTTTAATGTGCCCTGCCTATATCCAAAATAGTTGTGGGTGGGAGAGCAGCTCAAGACTTCTAAAAATGCAAATGGATGAGATTCAAAGTCTGCTGGATTTGGACTTGTTGGCAACTGCAAATCCAGTAAATCTTTGTAAATTATTGTGGACTCCAAAGTGTATTCAGTAAATTGCTCTCCCCTAACCAGGGTGAAAAAATTGAAAAACTATGTGTAGGGGTATATGAGTATAAACATTAAAAATTTATTAAGGCTCCAAGGGAGCAAGGCCTTTGGGAATATCTTCTTGAAAAAGTTTCAGTTTACTAAGCAGAGTTAAGCAAGTACACACAAAGCGAAGCAGACTCAATTAGCATTTCTAAATACTCTGAATCACCCAGTCCTTAAGGCTACTCAGATTGAAATAAAGACAAAAAGAGGTTTGTTTAAAAATGCATATAAAAATGTTTACTAACAGGTTTGCAATCTACACACTCAAAACAAGGCTAACTAAATCCTTACCTAACTAAAAGGATTTTAGGATAGTGAAACTCACCCTATCCTGGGAGTTTTCAGTTTAGGATAGGATAAACAAGGCGGGTTTTCTAAGTATTACAGCAATAGTATCCATATTTCATTATTCTCCAGAAAAGGTAAATATGTGAGAGCTTTAACTCTCCTCTTCATGATTGGAGGTAAGATTCATGGTAATAAGGGAAGGAAAGAAATGGAAGAACCTCGTGTGTGAGGCTTCTCTTCCCAAGAGGGAATGAACAAAGGATCATAAAACATTTAAATCAGGAGGCCATGTGATGAATGACTCAGTGGTCATCCCATAACTCCAAATGGCTAAGATGGCTTGAGAGGAGAAGGGGGGTAGGAACTTAAGCATGCAAGGAGTTTCCTAAACTTACTAAATGGAGGGTGCATGAAAAATGCTACATTTCCCACATGTAATGAGTTTACCATCTGCCACCAGGCAGATGGGGTTTAGAGTCCTTGTTGGCATCATGATCAAATGTTAACAGCTGTCCAATACCATAAAGTAGTCAGTTTATATTAGTGACCTTGCTGGCAAGTTTTAGTCTGGGGAAAAATATGAAAGCTAGGAACAGACTGAGGGAGTGAATTTTTCTCTGTTGCTAACCTGCTTATACAGTTCTCATAGCTATAAGGGGGGAAGCAAGTCATGCTCGTACACTTTAATTTTCTTTATTTTCTCCTGCATTTTATAAAACTTGGGGGGTCCCATCTTCTGCAAGCCTCACCTCCAGTCTAGGAGCCCATTTATTCAGCCATGAGAAATTTGTTCATTGGCTGGGGAAAGTCTGGCTAAAATTAGTTTGGGGGCCCTTTTCTACCATTGGCTGTGAGAAAATGCTAGACCCCATCAATGAAAGAGCTGGGATGCTTTATCTCATAGTATCAGTTCTAATATGTCTCATGGGAGACGTGGAGCTGCAGCCAGTTTTCTCACAGAACAAACCAGGATGTATTTTCACCTGCTGCTCGCTTTTTTCTTATCCAGATTTATTTTACTAGATAGCTAATGGACATTAGTGTTTACTTAATGAGTCTAATAACAGAGAAGTAGAAAATAGTGATCGTTTTGCACTATCCAAGCAGTTTAGATGGTGGTATGCCCACACCTCTATCAATTAGGAGGCAAGTTGTTGAAAACTGTCAATCTCACTTGTGTTTCTTAATTCAGAAATAATCATTGTCTGTCATACACTTTTTTACCTTTGTTTTGTGGCTACTCTGTTGCCACTCTAGCTCATCTGATAAAATGCAAACCAGTGCTTCTTAAGATACCTGATGTGGGGGACCAGCAGTTTTTTCCAATGTGTTAGGGACTGGTGTGATACTTGTACCCATGGGTTACAACTGCTTCTTTTTTTCCTGGAAATGCCAGAGACTGGCAGCTGATAGCTCATGGACTGGCATTGATCCACAGACCACCACTTTAACTAGCACTGTTGTAAGCTCTGAACTGTCTTAAAGAAGGAGCCCTGCTAGATCAGTACAGATGTCCGCCTAGGCTGATATTCTTGTTTCCAGATGCAGTTCAGAAGGAGAGAATGAAGCCAGCAGCCCTTCCTTCTCACTTGTCTCTGTCCTCTGATATTCATAGAGATTCTGTCCTTAAACATGGGGACCCCACTCAGCTATAATGTCAATTACAGTTGCCCCTCCACATTCGCAAACTTAGCATTCGCGGTTTTGATTATTTGCGGTTTTGGGAGGGCCCCCCGCCCTCCCAAAACCGCGACAAGGGGCCTCCTGGAGGCCCCGTGAAGGCCTGGGGTGGGAGGGGGGAGGCCTTCACGGAACCTTCTAAGGCTCCTTGAAGGCCTGGGCTGGGAGGAGGGAGGGCCGGGGAGGCCTCCACGGAGCCTTAGAAGGCTCCGGGGAGGCCTCCACGGAGCCTTAGAAGGCTCCGTGAAGGCCCAGGCTGGGAGGGGGAAGGCCCGGGCTGGGAGGGGGGAGGGCCGGGCTGGGAGGGGGGAGGGCCGGGCTGGGAGGGGGGAGGGCCGGAGAGGCCTCCACGGAGCCTTAGAAGGCTCCATGAAGGCCCAGGCTGGGAGGGGGGAGGGCCGGAGAGACCTCCACGGAGCCTTAGAAGGCTCCGTGAAGGCCCGGGGTGGGAGGGGGGAGGCCCGGGGTGGGAGGGGGAGGCCTGGGGAGGCCTCCACAGGGCCTCGGGAGGGTCTCCGGAGGCCCCGTGAAGGCCTTGGAAGGGAGGGGGGAGGGCTGGGGAGGCCTCCACGGGGCCTCGGGAGGGTCTCCAGAGGCCCCATGAAGGCCTTGGAAGGGAGTGGGGAGTCCAGGGAAAGCGACTATGGGGCCTCTTGAGGCCCCATGGTCGCTTTGGCAGGGGAGGGGGAGGGCAGTCATTATTCGCGGAATTTTCACATTCACAGGCGTCTGGGGAACCTAACCCCCGCGAATGTGAAGGGATGACTGTACATGTTGTATGATGACCTATTTCTGTTTGCTAGTCTTGAAGGCATGGCCAGTCAGCTTCACTGTGATGATTCACTCCATTGCCTACTACCCAGATCCTGTTATTATAAGGAGGAGATAAAAGTTGCTCTCCATGTTCTGTGCAATATTCATTATCCTACAACCTTACCTGTCTGTTCATTCCCTCCACATATATAATATGACACATGCTACACATAGTTCAGTTTGAATTTCTTTTAGAGCAGAAAATGTTGCTCTAGAGAAGTTGCTTGCATCTGGACTACTACATTCTAAGTAGAATTGAATCTAGAAATCTGGCACTCAAGCATGCTGTTCAAATGAAGTGTTACTGATGAGGCATTTTAATAAAACCTTGTTCTCAATTTTTTCCCAGGCTTGCTGGTGGCCTCCCCCCTTATGCGCCAGCTTACAGCTCCTGGTTGCAATGCTGGAGCCAGCTGCAGAGGGAGGTATGTTGGAATTAACCTGTCTTTTCTTAGGCAAGACTGTTGTTTTTTCTTAGATGAGGGTTATGGAACAATTGGTGATGCAGAGTCCCTCTCTCTTACTAATTCAAAATGAGCTCTTCAGAGGACTCAGAAAGGTGGATTTGGCAGACTCCCACAAAAATGCCAGACAAACATGTAATTGTGTGGTTTGGATTCTGTATGTATGTTTTGGAGTGTTCTCCCCCTCTTTTGGATGTATTCCAGCTGTCATCCCAAGCCCCAGTGTTTTAGGGTCTGGGCTAAGCCAGTCTATTAAAGGACCAATCAGTATTTGACAGTCTACAGACATATCTTACCCTGCTACAACTTTAGCCTCAGAATAGCAGTCTCCCATTTGGGGAAGAGATATGAACTGGCACTTATAGAAGTTATTGCAGACAGTCATGTGGCTGATTGAAATTGTTGTGGTACAAGGCTTCTTGCATTGGCTGTACCAATACATTATTGGTTTGGTGCTGCTATGAAAGTGCTTAGAACCTTCTGGAGACATGCACACTTTCTATGTGGAATGTGACTGATGGTAAAAGTCTTTTTATACAAATAACTCACCATGAGAATGCTGAAGTGGCACAGTTTCCCCCACATGACTCTACCATGCCAGTTTCTCCATGGTCACACCATCCGTAGGGTTTGCGGGAAATGTGCCTGGGTTGTTGCTACCGATTGAGGAGGCAGTGGTCTATTGGGACTGAGTGTTTTCAGGGCTGTCCCCAAATGATTCAGATTTCCCTCCAGAAGGCTTTGCTATGCTGGAGCTGGTAGCCCCTCCGGGCTCAGCTCCTCTTTCTCTCCAGGCTCCCTCACATGCTTTCTTTCTTCACATATTCAGGGCAACATGAGCCGAGGGAACAGTCTGTTTTTCCGGAAGGTGCCTGCAGGGAAGCGGTATGTGTGGGAGGAGAAGAGATTTCACTGAGTCCCAGGCCTCGTGTGGCTGCTCCAGATGCACAGAAATTATGGCAGTGTGTTGATTTCTATACAGTTCTTTTTTTTTAAAAAAAAAAATCATTTAATCTTGGGAAATGGACTTGACTATGAGCATGACTTAATGAAACGGGTGTAAAGGGGGGTGCGCTTGTGGGAAATAATTTTATTTTCATCTTTTAGATCAGTGGAGGGATGTGGGGCAATTGATTGACAAAAAAAAAAAAAAAAAGAGCTGCCACTCTTGGCTGAAGCGTGGAAAAAGTGGCTTTCTCTCTTGTGAAAGTGGGCACTTCTTTACCCAGAGAGGAAAGTGTTCTGTGGTGGGGAGAGTGCTTTCTTCTTTCCCCAGTGTTCTAGTGGGACTGTACCTACCTGGGACCATCCCATCCCTGGGCTACTATGGACTGGTGGTAAACTACTGTATTTCCCCTGGAAACAGAGATTCCAGGTAGAATGGGGTTTCATTTAGTCCTGTCTTATTCAGGTCTTCTAGATTCATTTAAGGAAAGAGGATCAATATTTTTCTCCTGTCCCTTGGCAAGTTGCTTTTTTAGCCTTCATCTCTTCAGACATACTGAAACTGAGGCTTGAAAAGCTTAGAATTTAAACTGCAAGTCCTGCTTGGCTATGCTGTAAATTAAACCTTACCAGGGCTGTTATGGGAAAATCAAGCACATATTCAGTCCCTAAGGACATCAGGAGAGTGCCTCTAAACTTCCCTGGCCACCCAGCTGAGGGAATTTGGCCTGTGATGGGCACCACAGGAATAGTGTTTTCTAAAGTGCTGGATTTGTGGGGAAGTGTTCTTGTGCTGCTCCTCACCGGGAGGATTAGGCAGCCTTTCTCACAGAAGTTATTGCAGACATTCAAGAATTAAGGTTCTTGGCACTGGGGAGAAAACTCACCCATTTTCTTCCAGCCCCCTTGTAAAGAGCTGCACACAAATGGTTGGCACATAGCGATAACTGTGATCTTTCACTGACCTTTCTTTGGCCATTATAATGTGCTGATCAGTCCTCAGTAGCTGAAGTACTGGAGCACTTTGGGAACATCTAGTTTTTATACAGAATTTCTGCATAAGCAACCATCTTCAGAAACTGATACTCTGCCAGAATTGTTTGAGAAGTATCAAATATAGTCCATTGGACCCAAGAGACTCTAAAAGAGATGAATGTTCCTGATAAAACTGCTGCTTGAAAGCATGATTATGAGACCACTGGCAGTGGTGAATGTGGCAAGTTAACTCAGTATGCCCTTAGGAAAGCTCTATTAGCATTTTTCATGTTAATAAACTTGTAGACAGTGTAAATCAAGAATGTCATTGATCTAGACTTGTGTTATGGTCCAACCAGCCAGTTAATGCAAAAGAACCAAGTCCTCAGTAATGTACTGGCTCTCTTCCCTAACTCTTCACTTTCTACCAGAAGCATCTTGTTGTTCCCTCTTCTGGTGTGACTTAAAAAAACAACTTCCTTCCATGTTCCATCATGCTAACATCTTTTTTAAAAAAAGTTATTAACTCGTTACAAGAAATAATGATACCTTTAACATGTGTAAAGAGTAACAAGGGTATTATAATGGTCGTTTTGCAAAGCAAAATAACTCCTAATCTCATTACTTCTTTCATGGAACTGATAATGTTTGTTCATTACTTGGGTGTATGTGTATTTGTGTGAAGGGATTTCTCCCACCCCACCACCACCATATTTTAGGCCATTTTCGTACTACTTCAGTTGGTTTTTTAAAGTAAAAGTCTTGAAAGTAACAAAACAAGTAATGTAACAAGCAGTGGCAGATGGATATGGAGGATGAGTAAAAATGGGGAAATAAAGTAATGTGTAACAGGAACAGCTCCTTTTTAAAAAGTAAGCTGTGCCAGAAAGAAGTTCTTTATGGAAGATAATTGTTTGCGTTGTCCATTTCTTTCTTTGAGGTTTATAGCCTTCAGGTGGGTATTTATATATTTTTCTTGATTAACCTTTGTAGAAAGGAGTTGGATTTCCGTTAGCATTTTGCTCCTTTCTTAGTCCTTTACCTTATGCTGAGGTGGACAATCTCTGTCTCCAGCTGATAATGGGATAAAATACAGATCTCTTCAACCCTTACCTTTGACCAGGCTGCTATGGGGTGACTTGAATTAAAATCCAGCAGTAGTTGGTAGGCCATAGTTTGCTGATCCCTACTGTAGGGGCTTCCTAGATGCCCTGTTATTGTTAAGTGCCTTCAAGCTGATTCCGACTAAGAGGACCTTATGCTTGGATTTTTTTGGCAAGATTTATTCAGAGGAGTTTTGTCAATGCATTCCTCTTAGGCTGAGAGAGTATAGTTTGTCCAAGGTCACTCATTGGGTTTCCCTGGCTCAGTGGGGCTTGCAACCCTGGTCTCCCAGAGTCCCAGTCCAACATTCAAACCACTACACCACACTTCTTCTAGGCATTTAGGAGTTGCTATATTTTGGGGTCAGAGAAAAGCCACTGTTGGCTGGGTGGGAGGAGGACTTGGTAGAGCAAATCATGCTAGTATATAAACAAATAGAAAATTGACAGATGTACAGTCTTAACACATTTATGCTTTCAAAAGCAATTGCCTTTGTACTGCATTGGTCGCAGTGCTTACATCACTGGTGAGCTGTTCACATTTCTGAGAAGCTAAATAGATAAAAAAGGAGTGGGGCTGAGGCCAAATACAGAACATGCACACCTGCCTTATTATTCAGCAAACTCTTGACAACATGCTAAGCACTTTGAGGGGTGGGGTTCCTGCAATCCCAATGGGACTTCCTTATGTTCTTTGTTCCTATAACAGCCAAATGCAGGGCTGTGCTCCCAAATGCTCCAGGTAACATTCTATAGTTGCTGTAGTATAGCTACTATATTGGTTGTTGGTTGTAAAATTAAAGCTGTTATTTGGAACTGCATTCTGAAAGTGATAGAAAGGAGAGAGGTGGGCTCCTAACACTGCTTTTGGAATCCTTCTAGAAGAGCTGTATTGCGCAGTGTAATCTGTATATAATAATGATAATATAATAATAAAATGTATTTATATCCCGCCCCTCTACGAAACGCAATTGGGGCGGCTTATAACAATTAAAATATACATCCAAACCCTCAATCCCACCCCCCTTAAAATACAATTAAATCATTTAGGAATTAAAACATACTCTAAAAATACAAAATAATAAATAAATAAATAATAAAAATGAACAATGGGCGTGGTGAGATCGGGACAAGCTAGATTTCCTTTTTTGATGGCCGGGTATCTATTCAGGAAAGGCCTGTCTTAAGAGCTTTTTAAAAGCTATTTAAGGTGGTAATATGACGGGTCTTATCCGGGGGTCCTTAAAGGATCCTTGTGCAGAAAATGAGCCCCTTCCCCAGACCTGGTGCAATTGTCCACCCAGTGTACTTGTTTTCAAGCCAATCAATGTCCAGCAATAGACTAGTGTCATAGTTTAATTGGAATTTTGTGGTATTAAGAGATCAGACGTGCAGTCCATACCTTAACAGTCATTTGCATCAGTCACATTTGGAGCTCTCCTAACATCATTTCATTCAATATACTATTCATGAACTTGCAAGAAATTTACTGAGCCTATGTAAGTGTATGAGGGGAAGAAAGAGATATTATGGCAGGGCGTGCTTCAAGGAGTGGCAATTTTGGATGGTCAAGAAAGACGTCTGTCTTGCCAGAAGTACCCGATCGATTTCTTTCTGTCATCTGATTGGCAGTGAGGTTAAAGCTTGGGATTTAAAGCTTGGGATTTTTGCAGAGGTTAGGTTAAAGTTGATTCCATTTTAACTGGTTGAACACTTGGGGAGCCAAAGGCTACAGAGGCCTGAGGGGTATAGAGGTCATAGAACAGAAAACAATTAGTGAAATGGGCCTCCATGCATTTCAGGGCCCTCTGCATAGCTGTGTTGTTTTCCAGAACATCTCCATACACTGGATAACCCATGCTGTGTAACTCCTTTGCCAGTGCTGCTATCACCACCTGAATGTAACCTTTGCCCCGATGAACTGGCATGGTGTAAGCATGGGTCAGACTCCCAAACTGATCCAGCAGGACCCAAGAGATGGGGCATTCTCCAGCATCCAGAAGACAGCTACTAGGAAAGCATTGGATTAGCTGAGTCAAGTACTGCAGGCTCTGCTCAGTTCCCCCTACGCTCCAAGTTTCGTTCAGCAGGGCAGCATGAGTGGTTTTGAGGGATGAAAGTTTCAGTTCTGAACCTGACCTGAAGAAGGAATGGAAGGTTAAAAACCAACCTACTGCTGTGAAACAAAGCCACTGAAGATGCAGAAGCCAGCCAGACCACTCTAAGTGGTCCCTCAGCATCCATCTTCCGTTCTAAGTGACAGACCTGCAGATTGAGACAGAATGGTGGGCCTCCTTGTACTAATCTTGAATGTAAAAGAACAAAAAGATATTGCTTAACTCTTTCCAGCATATCATCTAGACAAACCCTCTAGGAACAGGCTGGTTTTTCATTATCTCTACTTAATTGGTGAATAGTAGGCCTTTGTTCAAGGCTTCTCACATAGGACATTTTCCCAAAGTGGAGATAAAGAATTTTGATTTTCTGTTTCATTACCATGCTTCAGTGTCAGTTTGGGCTGTTGGTGAGTATACAGTGGGCCCTTGGTATCTTGCTGGGGTTTGGTTCCAGGAACCCCCCCCCCATGGATACCGAAATCCATGGGTTCTCAAACCCCTTTGTATACAATGGTGTAGTAAAATGGTGTCCCTTATATAAAATCAAGGTTTGGCTTTTGGGGGGGAAATTGGAGAATATTTTCAATGCATGGATGTTGGAATATGTGGATACAAAATCTGTGGATACAGAGCGCCAACTGTGTACACTTTCTGAAGGAGTGGCACGAAAAACAGTGGGCCTGTTCTATCATATCACAGAAGTTGTCAGTAGAAGTGTAGGTTCTGTGACACTTGAATGTCTTAGAAAGTGCTTCTAAGCAGAGTCATTACTGAAGGTATAACATCAGTAAAAGTTCTGCAGGAGATAAATACATGGTGTAAATGGTATTAGTATAGTGGTTGCAGTAGTGTAGGCCATAGCACTGGGGATCATTCACAGCCTGTAGATTAACTATTTTAGCTATGTTGAGCCTTTGGAAGAGAAAGCCTGCCTTTTAGTATTCAGCTACACTGTTTAGCCACAGTCAATGTTCTTAATTCTTCTCCCTGTTATGCAGAGGACTATCTGTCAAGTATGCTGAACATAACTAAAATTTTACCTTTCTTAGGCCCTGCAAATAAAACTAAGGGTGATTCAGCAAATGTTGACTGGGCTTACTAGTCAGTTGGTAGTTGCGTCCCCTGTCCTCAGTATGCTGGCATGAAGAGTCACAGAAAAGGTAGAAAGTGGAAGCTTTCCTGCTATTCTTAATGGGCTCCTGTTTTTTACCTGCTTGAAAACTGCAGCGGAAAGGAAATCTAATCCTAGGTATTCTGCTTGTCAGAGGAATCACTACAGGCCTTCTCCCAGTGTGGTAATTCAATAGAGATTTGTGCAGAGAAGACCTATGCACTCCCAAGTATCTTTCAGGGGAGGGGGGGTGCTAATACTTGCTCCCTGAAAACAGCCATTCTATAAAGTTACCATAAAAGTCTCCTTTAGGCTTATTCTTTTTAGATTTTCTCCCCCTGCTAGATCCTCATTCACCATGGGCTGCACAGAAGAGGTCTCCATTACTCTTCTAAGTTTCTAGTCCATTGGCAACTGTTCTGTGCTCTGGTTTGTATGCCACTGAAGCCCCTGAACCATAAAATGCAGCATACTTGGCTACAGCAGCTGGCAAATGCGGTGGGTTCTGCAGAACAAAAACCTGGGTCTGAGTCAACAGCTTTGCAGAAGAACACCTGGCAACAGCGAGGCTCCGAGACATCTGGTACACACTAATTTGCAAGCATAGGGAACAGAAAATGAAAAAGGGGGGGTGTTAGTGGTGAGGTGCTCAAGAAGAGGGCAGAGTGCTACAAGGCTAAACCACAACAGCATATCATTAAAAAAGTAAAACAAGTTCTTGTACTTCAAGAGTAGAATTAGAATTGTAGTTACTGGAAAGGCAAAATAGTGGCCATCTCAGAATACTTGCTCTAACTAACACAGAATTTCAATCTACACCAAAAATGACTGGATATAAGGGACCCAGATCCTGTCTGATCTTGGAAACTAAACTTGGTTAGTACTTGGATACCTGACTGCCAATGAATACCAGGTGCTGGAGACTATATTTCAGAGGAAGGAACTGGCAAAACCACCTCTTGAGTATTCCTTCCCTAAGAAAACCTTATGAAATTCATGGGGTCATAAGTTGATAGGGGACTTGAAGGCACAACAAACACATAGTGAAACTGGGATTTTAATATGTGTATTCAGAGCCTGAAATTCTTTAGGGAAATGTCCATTTAAAGGTTGTACCTATGGACAGTATATCACATGAATTTTGGAAATGCCAGATTAGTATCATTGGGACATACACACTGTTTGGGGGCTGAAGCCCAAGTGTCTTACTCTGTAGTAGAAATTCCTGTTTCCAGTCAATGGCATCAGTATCTTTAATCGGTTCCTCATAGGCACTCAGGAGTCTATAGAAAACTGCATAGGATTGGGTGAAGTAGTTGGCTTCTGATGGCATTTTCTAGATAAGAAGAAACAGGGAAGTTTGGAAGAGATCATGCCTTTGTACACCTATCTTTGCAGATGAAGAAGGGAATCAAAGTGCTTTAAAACAAACCAAATGCAGTTTTATCATGCATTGCTTTTGGGGGACAGCTGAGCATATCTGGAGCATTTTCCCAGTTTTGGGGGTGTGGGCAAGAAAATGTGCCATAGGCAATGCAATTCACTTTTAGGTGCTCTGTGGAAAGTTACTGGGTCTATGACATAGGCACCTGTTGAGGGGGGTTCATAATACTGATGGCAACAAATCATTCCATATACCAAGATGGTCTCCTCCTCTAACTGGTAATGCCCCACCATCTAATGGGTCTTTGTGCATGATTTGCATATTCTTTCCTTCTCACACACACCACTCAAATTAGCAGCATAGAACTAAAATTGCCCCTGCAGCAAGGCACAGCCCATACTTGTTACTATGTGAGTACAGAGGTGGACAGAGGGTAGGTCTGGATCTACTGGTCTCTTGGCAATTTGCCGTGTATCAGCAAGGATTTATGACACAATTTTATTGGACAATTGCAACAAAATAACCTCCACTACCCTAAATTATATCGCTGAAATGGAGAAAGCTTGCAGGAACCAGCAGTAGATGTAGGGTTGGAAAATGGTGGACTGTGTTCATTTGGCCTGCTCAGAACAAATTCCAGGACCCAGAATTATTTTATTTTTGAGCCCAATTAATATTTATGTTATTACATCTTTTGTACAAGCTCCACCTACTAGAATAGCACAAATGTTGCCACTGCAGAAATGTGTGTTTCACTTAACTGGACCAGAGCTTGGGAAAAGTTACTCTTTGCACTACAACTCCCCACATCCCCAGGCAGCATGGACATTATTTGATGGATCTTGGGGTTTAAATATAAAGTAGATCCTTCAGGCCTACAATCTGTCCACTATTGCAGTGCCAGATATCATACTGTTGGCTCTGTATTAGGGCTCAGACTGACATGGAGTGGGCTTAGCATCTGAAAAAGCCCTCACTTTCTGTCAGACTGGGTGGCATGGGGCAGGGGGGGGTGAGTAGGGGGTTATGGATTTGCATATATCTGTATGTATACTCGGTTGCATTTGGAAGTGCCTTAGCCATGAGTCTTCTTCCATACTATCTAGAGCTGCATAATATGCCTCTTCATCCTCACAACTAAAGCAAAAAGTACTTTGTTTGCTCCTACCTGTTCAAAGGACAAAAAACAAAGCAAAACAAAAACCAAGCAGTATTCTCTCTAAGGTACCCAGTACCTTCTGTTCCCACCAATACCTCTCTTTGGGGCCGTGCAATAACAACTTGGAAGCTGGGCCAAGAATCCACTAGAACCTCCTGATGAAAAGCATTTCCCCGGCAGATGTTCAGCACAGCTCCATAGACCTGGTGGGACAGGAGAAATGTGTGTTTATCCTGAGCAGAGCTTAGGAAAAGTTACCTTTTTTTTAACTATAACTCCCAGAACTTCCCACATAGCCATGATCTCTGGGGAATGCTGAGAGTTATGGTACAAAAAAAATATTTTTCCCAGGTTTTGAAAACAGGAACATTAGGAGAATGCTGGCATGTGCTTCTTTTTTGGCTTTCAAGCCACTTTGGGTAATTTTAAAGCCACCCTTGTCAACACAGGGATTGACCATTGCAAGTGACCGATCTAGGTAGGCCATGGTGAGTCAGGACAGTCATGTTGCATTTCTGGAAAGCACCAATGCCAGGAAAATAAGTGCCTTAACTGCCTAACATTTCCAAGGCTATGTACTAACAAGCAACCCATCTTCCCTCACAGATTTTTAGGTAAGAGGCAAGTAGACTAGTGATTGCTTGGAGCTGGTCATGCTGAGATGAGTCTTGAATCCATTTTGTGGTGCTCTCTGGCTGTGATCTAGGAGGTAATATGAGAAGACTGTTGCAGACTGTTTTCCTTGTGATGTTTACAGAAACCTTTGGATGGGATGCCTTGCGCAGGTAGCAGATGTATAGTGACTGCCATGGTCACAGGTTTATCAACTGTAGTTCTAAATCTCTTCTGGGAAAGATCAGGGGAGGGTACCATCTCACCTTCAGTGACTCTGGGAAACAGCATCTCAGCTCTTTCTTCAGTACTTGCAGCTCATCCCACTTGCTTAATACCAGCATTCTAAGGGTTGACTGGAAGCTCTGGAGATTAAGACAAAAAGGTGATGGCACTGGGGAATGGATTGGGATACAAACTTCCTTGGGGCAAACATCCCCCATGACAGAGAGGACAATTCAGATTTATAACTTGCCCAGGTTCAGGTCAGTATGGCTTCAACTGCATGGTAATATATATGTGTTCTCAAAGAGCTCACAATCAGTGCAGTGGGAGAAAGGGTGTATAATACATAACACAGTCAGCCAGCCCTACCATTATATACACTGAGACTGCTATTTCAGGCCATAGATGCTGGTGGGAAAGGTGTTAGCAGAGCAGTGGCAAGGCATGGAGAGTACAGAGCTGTATGATCTACATAGCCTGCTCTATACACCATAAGTTACCTGCTGCTCTTGTAAAGGTCATTAGCTCTGTGCAGTTTACTTGTTTACTTCTTCACATCAAGTGAGATATGCCATAGTTTCTTGTCTGCCCTGCACTAGTAGTGTCAAGGATTTAGGTTCATGTTAATTTACTAAAGAAAAGAGGTGAATGTTATTTTTTTCCCAGAGTGCTTCTTATCTCCACTTAATGTGTTGTTTTCCATTCTCTAAAGAGCACTTGGGAGAGGTGAGGGGGAAATACCCTCCCCAAAGCTACTTTGGTTTAATTACTGTTCCAAGAACAGGAACACTAACCACACAAGCCTAAATTCAACATATGCTGGTGGTTGCCATGGAGCCTTCTCCCCCTTCTCTCCATGTGCCCTGGTATGATCCTTCTTGATTTTGGTGTATCACCAAGAGAAGTGTATATTATTAATAGACCCAGCATCTTTCTGGGAATCATAACCACAAACCAAACCTGTGGGAGAGCAATGGCAGCCTAGGGCCAGGAGACTCTCATACACATATTCAAGGGGGGAAGTGGGAAAAACATCTCAGAGTCCAGAGCTCAGAAAAGTTACTTTTTAAATGACAGTCCCAGAATCCTTCACTGCTAATAGTCAACAAAGTATTTTTTCCAAGCTCTGTGAAGCAACACTAGTGAACAGCCAACCAGCAGAGCAGGCCTTTGAGCGAAAATGTGAGTGGGGCTACTTCCTAGCTGATCTGGTGACACAAGAGAGCTGTTTGAATGTATCACATGGAGAAAGTGGAAGATAAATGGAAGAAATAATACATTGAACTGGTCAGGTCTAAAGTCCAGGGCTTAATCATTACCAATAGTAGTGTTGGACATCTGTCCCCTAATTCTAGATGGGCAATGACAATTACACATTACTGTAAATGCTTAATTTTTACTTCATGTTTAGGGAAAGAACTCAGGCATTCTATGCAGGGTGATATGTTTAAAGGTCCTGGGCTTTCACCATTTCCCCCACAAAAGGGAAATTTGAGCAGATGCAACCTTTCAGCCATGAAGGACAAGTTGTATCTGTTTGAATGCTTTGTTTCACCTTTATTAAAGGTACAAATAAGCAGAAGTCTTTGAGTTCATGTTGTGCACTGACACAATCTTGAGTTTACTTTATAAGGATTTATAAGACCGAGTCACTTCTGGCATATATATATATATAAAAAGAATTTTAAATAATAATGTCCAAATGTAACAGGAGCAGCAGCATGCGTTAGTGGCTGAAGATGACTTAGAAAAATGAGCTGGAATCCCCTATGACACTTAAGAATGCGTAACTAAGAGCTATGGACTGGTGATTATTACATCTTCACAATCTCTACGCATCACCTAGTTTAGGGGCTACGTAGGGACTGTGAAAATCCCCCAATCTCCACATACTGGAAGCAGCCACTGTGAATGATGGGCAATTGGGAAGCAGCTACCTGACGGTCCCACCCTCTCGTGCAAGCGTTCTCCAGTGCAAGGAGGAATTGTGACAGGTATTTGTGCTTCTGCCTCTCATAGAATCACTCATTGCAAGGAGGGGGAACATCAGCTACTTCCTGACTGTCAGGGGCACAGACCCCCATTGATAGCAGAGGCTGCTGTGCAGAAAATGAGGATTGCAGGGATCATTATGGGATTCACTGTATAGCACCGTAACTACAGTGCTTACACATCTGTAAATCCCATACAGGATTCCAGCCAGAATAAAATCCATCAAATGC
The DNA here is from genome assembly GCA_030847615.1 of Gambelia wislizenii. Classification (NCBI taxonomy): domain Eukaryota; kingdom Metazoa; phylum Chordata; class Lepidosauria; order Squamata; family Crotaphytidae; genus Gambelia; species Gambelia wislizenii. Next base: position 336,371,024 of record JAUMIR010000001.1, on the reverse strand, counting down.
CCACTCATGGTGTTTGGGGTTCTAGAATGTCCTCTGCCTTCTGTAATCTTGATTTCCAATCTACAAAATGATATGAATTTATCTCTTGATTTGCTTCTAGAGATCCTGCAATGGGGTAGGGAATTTTTCTCTTGATGCATGCGCAGAAAATTTGGTTTTTATAAAGAGCTTCTAAGAGGCTCTTGCAAGTGTGTAGTGGTCAATTTCAAAGTGACAGGCTCATCAAAGTCATAGTCCTCTGTTCCTATCTTCTACATTTTGTAGGAGAATCAATAGTCATGCACTCAGGATAGATGTAGACAGAGAATACATTACGGCCTGCTTTTCAAATACTTATACTTAAAGGGGTTAACACTGATTAATTAAAAAACCCCAGCATAAAATATAGACATCAAAAACAGTCAGTCAATCAACCCACCCTTAATATTAAGTTTAAGGCAAGACTTTATTGTTAACTGCTGTCAAGTCAATTTTGACTTATGGTGGCCATATGAATGTCAGACCTCCAAGTCACCCTATTAACAGCCCAGTTCAACTTTTGCAGATTCAGGGCTGTAGCTTCCTTGATTGAGTCTCTCCATCTGGAATGTGGTCTTCCTCTTTACCTACTGTGTTCTACCTTACCAAGCATTATTGTCTTATTTAGTGAGTCATGTCTTCTCATGATGTGTCCAATGTGTGACAGTTTCAGTTCAGTCACCTTGGCTTCAAGGAAGAGTTCAGGCTTGATTTGCTCTAGGACCCATTTATTTGTCTTTTTTTTTAGCAGTCTACAGTTTCCGTGTAACTCTTCTAAGCACCACATTTCAAAGGAGTTAATTTTCTTCCTATCAGCTTTCTTCACTGTCCAGCTTTCACAACCATACATAAAAATGGAAAATATGATGGCATGGACAATCCTAACTTTAGTATTCAATGATATATGTTGACACTTCATGATCTTGCCTAGGTTCTTCATAGTTGCCCTAAGTCCTAGATTTCTGATTTCTTGACTGCAGTCTACATTTTGATTAATTATTGAGCCAAGGGAGGGAAAATCTTGAACTACTTCAATGTCTTCATCATCTGCTTTAAAGTTGCATAAATAATCTGTGGTCATTATTTTTGCTTTCTTAATGTTCAGCTGTGAACCTGCCTTTCAACCTTCTTCCTTGACTTCCTTTAACAATCATTCCAAGTCTTTGCTAGGTTCTACAAGCAGTATGGTGTCATCTGCATATCTTAAATTGTTGGTGTTCCTTCCTCCAATTTTCATGCCTCCTTCCTCCAAGTCTAATCCTGCTTTACATACAAGTGTACAAGTTAAACAGATAGGGTAATAAAATGCAGTCTTGCCTGACCCCCTTGCCTATTGAAAACCATTCTGTTTTTTTCCATATCTGTCCTAACAGTGGCCTCTTGTCCTGAATGCAGTTTACACATCAGGATAATTAAAGGTTGTGTATACCCACTTCTTTAAGAGAAATCCATAATTTTTCTTGATCTACATAATCAAAGGCTTGAATGCAATCTATAAAGCACAGACTGATTTTCTTATGAAATTCTTTGGTGCAATCCATTATCCAATATACATTTGCAATATGATTCCTCATGTCCCTTACTTTTTGAACCCAGCCTGGACATCTGGCATTTCTCGCTCCATATATGGTAAAAGTCTTTGTTGTAGAATTTTGAGCATCACTTTGCTTTTGTGTGGGATTAATGCAATGTTCCTGTGGTTATTGCAATCTCTAGTGTCCCCTTTCTTTGGGATTGGAATGTATATTGAGCCCTTCCAAACTGCAGGCCATTCTTTTGTTTTCCATATTAGCTGACTGATTTGTAACCTTATAAATAGTAACAGAACTTGGAAAAACTATTTTTTAAACTACAGCTCCCTGAGTCTCCTAGCTAGCATGGCCACTGGCTATGTAGGCTGCTGTAGGTTTCTGGGAGATGTCATTGAAAATTATATATCTATATATATATCAGCCTCCATGGAACTCAGCAGTGTTTGCTTCTGATTGCAGAGGTTCAGCAAGCAGAACAGATTAAGCATTAAAAAAACACCCTTAAGCTTTTAATGAGAAATGCACAGTGAGCCCATCTAAACAGTGAAAATACCTCTCATGGAATTCGCTGGGAATCCTACCTGTCTTAAGTAGGATCCACTGCCAATCCACACTATTCGAAAGGAGGGGGGGGGAACAGCAAAAACAATGTAGTAAAAGCCTTTGCAGATTTCCCTGTACTTTTTAAAAAACCATGAGGGAGGTGCACATTCTTGCTCGTTTGGACTACTGAACAGCAGGAAATCTGAAGGGAAGCACAAAGCTGATTGGCCAGGCAAGGGTGGGGGCGGGGTTTGCTAGCAGGGCAAGTGCTGGTTGCCGCCATGTTTCATTTTTGCCTTAGCGATTGCTTGCTAAGGCAATAAAACAGGATCAATATTTTCTGTTTTGCTTTTCTATACAATTGGAGAATCGCTCTATCACACCAGCACACTGTGGGATGACTTTTTTTAAAAAAATGGCGGTGGTGAAGAACTAACACAAGTAAATCACTTGCAGCCACCATCCATAATGTGAGGCTAATGGGGGCTTCCGAGGCCAAAAAACACATTTGGACATGTTGCTGCTGCTACAAGATACCAATACTACAAGGTACTTTGGATTTCCCCCCCAGCAAAGGTATGCTATCACTTAAAATTGCTAATATAAATTAGGAAGTCCATTGAAGAAAAGGGAATAACAAATCTGTTTGACTATATTCTTCATGGTTTGACTTCCTCTGTGTAAATCCACTCAAATAATATTCAAACCTGAAAAACTCTCTACCATCTCAGTCACTTACCAGAGCAAGGAGAGCATGTCAGTTACAGTGATGCTCTGGCAAATGACTTAATTCCTCTATTAAAAAGTTCCATAGACACTCTCCTTAATATTCCCCTTCTACCACACCACTGCTCTTACCTGCAGGACTGGTTTAAGGAATTTTGAGGCCCCCTGCAGTGCTTTATTTTGGGGGGTCCATATATTTATCTCAGGTCAATGTAACCTAACTCAACCTAAGCTATTCACAGTATAGGATATTCAGATTTTTACTAATAATGGTTTTGCAGGAGGAGGGTTACTATGCTGCCCCCCAATGATGCCCCCCCCCCGCGGATGCTGACACCACTGGTGCCTTAAACCGGCCCTGCTTACCTGCCCAGCAAGACAAAAAGGAAAGACTCCTCCAGCTGCCTATTGAATCAGTGGTGTTTAGGATACAGGCAAAGAGAAGGTGAAGACTGAAGAGCCCTGGGTGGAACAGAGCTACACACTTACTTGCTCCTGCAGCAGAGCTACATGCTCACTTACTCTCACTCTTTCTCTGTCCTAAGAAATAAACCCAAACAGAAAATGTCTCACCCTAGTTTGGAAATAATCATCCTGTCCCCTCTCACACATAAATAGTTGGGTTAATTATTAAAAACAGAATCCACTATCTGAGTTTAAAAGGGAAGAAAGGACTAAAGAAGAAAGAACGGGGGGGGGCGGACACTCCAGGGGTAATTTATTCAGACTGAATCCTACTGGTAGTCCCAACTACAGTAGACCCAGTGAATGATGGGACTTTTATTCATGTTGGCTCACCATTTCACAAACAATTCATTAGTTCTGCTCTAACAATGGGGACTAACAACATAGGATTTAGCATGCCTTAGATCCTAATAGTAATTGCATGGCCTTCCAGACATTGTTGGACTACAACTTCAAAATTACTCACCATTGTCTGTGCTGGCTAGGATTGATGGGGCTTGCAGTCCAACAACATCAGGAAGACTGCATGATTTTCAGTTCTGCCTTAATGAAGTGGTTATATCAGCTTTGAGTTTGTTTGCAGCCTAGTGATGGTTTTTGGTTTGGGACCAAGCTCTCTGAAGGACAGTCTCCTTCCTGATTAAGTTGCTTGCCTACTAACTGGCCCCAGAACTATGCCAAGTAGTGAGGCCAAGAAGAGGGCCTTTTCAGTGGCTGTACCCAACCGCTGGCACTCCCTCCAGATGAAGGCTCAGCTGACCCTCTTCTTTGGTGGCCTTCCATCTGCTAGTCATAAAGGGACATAAAGGGTTCTTTCTTTGGGACATAAAGGGTTGCTCCCCTATCTAAGTAGTTCTAAGCTGTCTGGTGATGTGCTTTGAATAAATATCAGAAAATCAATGAACATCAATGCCAACCCAGAATGGGATGAAGCCTGTAAAATAGTGGACTTGAAGGACAAGAACATAACAAAAAAGGGGCAGACAATGAATTGCCCATGGAAGTAATTAGCAGCAGGGATGGGAGTAGTTATTTTCTGTCTGGCTTAAATTTGAGACAATTTCCTCTGGCAGCACAGCAGCAGTGGCTAGTGGCAACTGACTAGCTGTTTACTTCTGCAATCTAAAGCTCTTTCCATCTATGGGGGGGCCCAGACATGTATATTGTCACACAAGTTGTCCTGAGTCCCTTAAAACATCTTGCTGCCTCAGTTGAAGATGCAGCTGCCAGTCCAGTCAGCTTCTGTATTTGGACCATGGAAGAGGGCTGTCTTTTCCTCATCCTTTGCCTCAAACAGCAATGTGTCTTAGGCTGTCCCTAGATTAACTCTTTAGGCCAAATCCACACTACACAAATAATCCAGTTTGAAACTGGATTTTTTTGCCATGGTTCCTTCCTATTGAATCCTGGGATCTGTAGTTTTGAAAGACATTTAGCCTGCTCTGCCAAAGAGTGCTGGTGCCTTACCAAACTACAAATCCCATTTTCCATAGGAAGGAGACATGGCAAATAATCCAGTTTGAAACTGGATTATTTGTGTAGGGTGGATTTAGAGAAGCAGACAATTAAAATGAAAGAATTATGGGATAATTCCCTTCCTCATGGCTAGAAGAAAAACAAAAGTGTATTTATTCAGTGAAATCAACAGCAGAAAGAGAATATGATATTTCTTTCATAGTTAGTCTAGCATCTTATTTCCTAGACATCTGCTGCTAGTTTAATTCTTTAAATTGCTTATTAAAATAATCTTGAGCTCACTATGTAGTTCAATGTGAGGAAAACAAAGGACAGTTTTGTAAACGGTAGTAAATGCAATGAAGTTGTAATCAATGATACGGAGCGTGGTGGGGTCTCCTTCCTTGGAGGTCTTTAAACAGAGGCTGGATGGCCATCTGTCGGGGATGCTTTATCATGATTTCCTGCATGGCAGGGGGTTGGACTGGATGGCCCTCGTGGTCTCTTCCAACTCTGCAATTCTATGATTCTGTGATACACAACCCATCATCTTATGGGCATGTTTTGGCAATGAAGTTACCTTCATCAGCAAAGGATAATAACAATCAAGCACATAGGAAAACAGAACTGCTCACATAACGAGAAGATAATGGACAATTGCAAAATCAGATTTAGTAAAAGTGCAGTCTTGTTTGTGGATAAAACATGGAAGGTCAAGCTTTAGGTTTTGGTGCAGGGCAGGCAAATACAAGAAGCCTGTGTTATACCACAAGAGACAGTTCCTGAAGATTTTGATATAATCTAGACATATTAATGTTCATTTGCTGAGCATTGAGCTAGTGACTGCAGATTAGTCCTACAGAACATACTTGTGAAAGAGGGCACTTGCTGGCACATCATTGCATGTTGCTGGGAAAAGGTTAGGAAACAGTATCTGCTGTGGTGATGACAATTATATTAAACCTCCTCTGGTCTGACTTTCTAAAGAAAATGCTAAATAAGGAACTGGAATCATTCTACAAGATGTAATGCTATCAGTGACAGACACTGTGATTATGTTTTCTTTCTTTAACCATTTTCGCCTTCAGTTCAGTTCAAAGTCAAATTCTTCAAATTTAAGCCTTTACAAGGTGCATTAATTTCCTGGTGTTCTTTTGGCCAAAAGAGCCCAAATGGCTACTTCTCGTATGGCTACTTCTCCTCTGTCCCTACATCTAAACATCAGTACTTAACACACTGCCTAATAGTGCTGCCCTCTGTCTGCTTAGCCATATCTCTTGCCAGCAGTATTTGAGACCATAGAAATTCAGTATTTTAACATAACCTAGGCAGGGTAGAATTTCTATTTCCTTTCACGAATTAATGCTGCCCACAGTTTAGCCACAAGCCTACTGTATCTTCCTTTTTGTCGTCCTCTTCTTTTTCTTTAACAAAAATATGAAATAAGATATAAAGCAGTAGACATCATTCAAAAATGAATCTGAGCTGCATCAATATTCTGAAATTGAATTAACAAAACCATTTCTTACTTTCAAATTGACTTAACTTTTACATACAGGTATACCTCAGTTAACAAAGTAGATGTGTGCCTGGTCCCCCCCAAACAGCCCAAACAGCTCTGCAGCTGTTGCAAAGCAGAATGTTAGGTGGTGCAGAGCTGCTTCTGGATGAGTTCTTCCTGAAACTTCGTTTGTGAAGAAAAGCCAGAGAGAGAGAGAGAGGTGGTGTCTGGGCATTACTTCTGTAACAGAACATGTGGTACAAGAGGCAAAAATAACATGGAAAGATTAGGGTTATGTTCCTACTCCACAAAAAAGGAGAGCAGTTCGGTGTGTTTCAGCAAACTTTTTATTGCAAATTAAGAATACACACATGTGAAATGAATCAACCAAATCAGGTAAACCTTGCAAGGGTAAAGAAAAAATTCCCAACCTTCTAGAGACCATTTGAAAGCTTCCTCCAAAATGCATCCAGAAAATATTTTTTTTTCTTTCACCAGTCTCCACATTTCCATTTTGGTGGCTGTGGGGAGCTGGTGAGACAAGCTAATCTGTTCTCTTTTCTCTCTGTTTTGCTGTTCACGCTTGCTCAGTAAGGGGTTCCTGGAGGCAGCTGCTATTTACCTTGCCTGTTGTAGGTGGGCACACAGCTACAGCAGGAACCTCTAGAGCAGAATCACATTCTTTCCCTCTTCAAGCCTTGTTACACTGTTTACTGCACCTGCTGCAACACAAGACCAAAAAAGTCTGTTCTCTTCAGCCCTCATCCACCATCCTCCAATACTGATGTTGATGATAAAAAAAAATATTCTAGCTAGACAGAGGATGACGAGGAAAAGTGAGGGCTGGAGGTCATAAAAAGAATTTGTAGAGAAGGAGCTTCTTTCTCAGAGGCTTTGTTAACTGGGGTATATCTGTATTTTTCTCCTCCTACCTCCCCTTTACCTTTTCCTTTTGTACCAAGTCTATCGAGATTGGGAGACTGTATGCAGAGACTGTCTTATCTTTTAATGTCTGAACAATGCTTACAAAAATATAGGTGCTTTATACACATTTATGAGTCAGTGGGGTGTAGTGGTTTGAGCATTGGACTAGGTTTGTGGGAAACCAAGGTTCAAATCCCCACTCAGCCATGGAAAGTCACATTCTCTCAGCCTCCAAGGAAGGCAATGGGAAATCTCTTCTGAATAAATCTTGCCAAGAAAAACCTAGGAGGGGGTTACCATGAGGTGAAGTTGACATAGCAACCAGTAAGTGTTTAATGAGAACAATAGCTATCAAAATGGTATTTTGGGAAATTAGAAACAGACTACTCCCCTGTTTAATCAGAACTACATCCTATCCAGTTCACTGGGGCTTATTCTGGGATATGTGTTATCAAACAAAGCATAAAAAAATGTATCCTGCAAAGGACCATGTTGATGTTTCTTGAGCCTGGTATAAAAAGTGTTGAAAACACTATTTATATGCCATTTATTATTTATTTAGAAAAGAAACACCCCACCTCTTGAGCATATTTGCATTGCACAGGGCTGCTTACATTGTACAACTACAAACCCACAAAAGAAATGAACAGCATAAAAAAGAGACCTATATCAAGAGATCAGTCCCAAGTAAAAAATGCTATGTGTAGTTCTGGAATGCGTGCCTTCAAGGACTATTATTTGTATAGTCTCTGTGGGGGTAATCTCATTAAAATCTTAATTTATATGGAATCAGATCTAGCAAAAACAACAACCCACCTGTTCCTGCTTCAGTTGGGATATTTCCTTTCCTACCACACAGGGCCCTCTAGTGCCAACTGGCTTATGAGAAGGAATCTCAGGCACAAGTGACTGCTATGGAAAACAGTGTATAGTTCTACATCATGTATCCATTTTATGGGTTCAGTCTACAGTTTTTATTCTACTGGTAAGAGCATCTTTGAGCAAAATTCTGCTCAGAATAGTTCTGCTGTTAGAAATGGGTGGAGTGAGGATGGAATTAATCTTTGCCAATTCCCTCCTCCTTTTGCATCCTCCACCTTTCTGGAAAGTGTCCAAGCCCTCTAATGTAGGTTTTTTGGGGAGATAAAAGGGACCCTAGCAGGAAGGAATGGATTAAATTCACCTCTTCTCTCCTTCTGCCAGCATAAAATCTGTAGATGGATCAAGAACCTTCCACTGATAGAAAGAGACCTTATCTCCAATGAAGACTTTTTCTAGATCCAACCCACTGTTTGGAACTGTTCTCAGCCACTTTGAAGAACACAGTCAAAATGCACAATGCAGACTTAACTAAAATCAAGAGATGAGCTCTGCAATGATGTTCGAGGAACATGGCAGCATAAGAGGCTGCCTTGTGTTGAGTCAGACCACTGGTCCAGCTAACCCAGTGTTGTTAGTTCTGACTGGCAGTAGCTCCCTGAGGTTTCAGCTGGGATTCCTTCCCAGTTCTACCTTTAGATCTCTGGTATTCTTTGGTAACCTGCCTCACAAGTACTATCTAACCAAGCCTGTAGCTTCTAAAAACCAGTCAAAATCCAATGTATTAATGATAGTATGGCAGTTCCAGATTTCATATTGTTCATAATTGTCTCAAAGCTCTCCCAAAGGTTTTAGGGGTTAGGAGATGGCCTCTCACTGGAAAGACTGAACAAAAGGTCCTCACTTGACCTTATGGGATTTATTGTGTCTAGATAACAAGAAACAATGATACAACTCTATTCTGCTTTGGTAAGATCTTACCTGGACTAGGACATGTACAGAGGATGCCAGCAGGATGGAAAGTGGTCATAGAAACCAGGTGCTCTAAGGAAAAGTTGAAGGAATTGTGAATGTTTAGCATGGACAAGAGTCTATTCAGTAGTGATGAGATAGCCATCTTGAAGTACAGTATTTGAAGGACTGTAATGTAAGATGACGGTGCAGATATGTTCTATGGTGCCCTGCAGGATAAGACCCAAAGCTATGGTTCATATTAAAGACATTTCGTGATAGAGTTTATTTTATTATAGCATTTACTGGTATAAAGCATACAAACATACATAATTAAAAACAACAAAAAACAAAGTCATTAATAGACAGAACCAATTAAAAGGCCAAATTCAGAAGTGGTGTCTTCACATCCTTCCTAAAGACAGCGAGAGTGGGAATTACAAATCTAGGGGTACTGCTACTTCCAAATGAATTAAAAAAAAATGCTGTGGCTTGCTCATGGCAAATTACAAGGGATCCAGTCAGTATTTTTCCATAAATTCTTCCATATTATTTTCTGAACAACAAAAACCCATTAAGGAGGGAAAGATAGAACAGCTGCAGGCTGTTGTGTTTTATTTGCTAATGCTTAGAGTCCTCTATCTGAAAACACCTTCATTAATGGTTTAATTATCCTTTATTACAATTTTTAAAGTAGAGGCTGGGCCATACTTAGAGGCCTGAGGTCAATAAATAATGTCTAGCCCCTTTTTTCCTGCTGGGCTGAATAATATTTATTAATGTAGTAAAAGTATTTTACAAGGGTTCCAAAAGGATTCTCAATAAAAGGTAGGATGTACAATAAAATTCAGTAACATTTACAAAATGTTCTTTAAAAGCAGGGCAAAACAAATTAGTAGTTGAAGGCCTGGCAAAACAAACTTTCACTGCCAGGAAACAGCTTGGTTTCCCTTAGGGTGGAGCTCCACACTGGACAAGAGCAACAGAATTGTTAAGTCTAAGAAATTTGCCAGTGCTCTAACTCCTGCACAGCAGTATTGCCACGGCACTGAGACCTTTCCAGGAGACGTGAGGTAGTGAGGAGAAAGAAAAGCAGAGACTCTAGCCCAGTGGTTTTTAACTTGTGGTCTGGGTCCCAGATGTCCTCACAGGGTGCCCACAAAGTTTGAAGGCTGCTTGGCCGACCTCCTCCCCACAGTGGAGCGGCCACATGAGATGAGCCAAGGGAAAGGCTGGCTGGCTTGGCCTGCGCATTGCCATTCAATCCACTCCAGCCACAAACTTGTAGGAAGAAGCGGGAGAAAAGTCTTGGCTTCCCTCTCCAGTGCCTCTGAGGGAAGGTTTCATGGATGGTGTAATTGTACCATCGTCATCATCATGGATTATTATTACTATTATTATTGCTATTAGAGTTTGAAATCTAGAGTTAAGTCTCAGAGGACCACGGCAACGAAAGATATTTAAAGGGGGTCCCTTGTAAAGAAATGTTAAGAACCACTCGTCTAGACGATGGGACTTTTTATTGAAGGACCAGAGCGAGAGCTCTGTACAAAGCCCAGCAACTGCAGGATCTGAAATTAATTGTGTAGTGTTCTGCCATGCAGAATATGCCCTTTTGAAAGAGAGAGGCCTTTCTCATAACCAAGAAATTAACTGTCTTGTCTGTCAGGGACGTTTTAGCTGGTGAAGTCCTGAATCAGCTGCGGGTTGGACTAGATGACCCGTGGGACCCTTCAAACTCTACAGTGCCGTGACTCTTAAGGGCCTTTTCACACTACACAATTATAGCGCTATGATTCCACTTTAACTACCATGGTTCTGTCCTACCGAACCCTGGGATCTGCAGTTTCGCATTCTCAGCCAGCGAGCTCTAATGTCTCACCAAACTACAAATCCCGGGATTCCATCGGACGTTGCCACCGCAGTTAAAAGCGGGATACGGTGCTATAATTTTGTAGTGTGGACGGACCCCAAAACCAGTACGCCACTCAGAAGCGACTTGGCCGCCTCGGCTCAAAGGCTGCCCTCGAGTTCTTCCGAAAAATCCCGACTGATCACAAACTCCCCGAGGCCGGATACGGAAATGACCGAGTATATCCGGAACTAGCCGAAGCCACCATCAGTAAGCTACCGAAGCGGACGAGGGCGGCATTGAAGCAGAATCCGAGTGAGGAGCCATCATGGCGGACGTGGCCCAGCAGCTCCAGGCCGATGGGATCCAGAAGCGGTTGGTGCAGGAAGGCCGGGGACCGCTGCCTGACTACCATGACGGTACCAAGGTAAGAAAGAACGGGGGCGTTTTCCTTGGCGTTAAGATAACGGAACAGGGCCGGGAGAGGAAACGCGCATGCGCGAGCAGAAGCCGCTGAGAGGGTGAAACTGCGCCGGCGCAAAGGCCATCGTGGACGGAGGGGGGAGAGGCGAGGGAGCGAGCGCAGCGTGGAAATGATTGACTGCGTGTTCTAAATTTTGATTCGCTTAGAACTCTACTAAGTCGATCGTGATTCGTCGGCGGCCCCCGAGGGGCGGGACTCTCTGTAGAGGACCCCCTACAAAATGGGTTACTGTGGCTACGGGAACGTGGTGGTGGGGGGTGTCTTTCTATATTGTAACCAAGGGCGGTGCTTCCGCGGTCATGACAGGCTATGGGGGGGAAGAAACCAGTTAAGGTCACTTCATACCAGTTGGCTTCCCTTTAATTTAGTTTTTGCAAACGTGTAGCTCCCTCCCTTGTTTTCTTCTACAGTTTCGGGTGAGCATTTGCGTTAGTCTGCATCTGCACTGCAGAAATAATCCAGTTTGACACCGCTTTAGCTGGCATGGCTCAATGCTATGGAATCCTGGGATTTGTAGTTTGTTGGGGCATCAGAGAAGGCTAAGTACAGTTGTCCCTTCATATTCACTGGGGTTTGGTTCCAGGACCCCTCCATGGATACCAAAATCTGTGAATACTCAAGTCCCATTATATGCAATGGCATAGCAAAATGGTGTCCCTTATATCAGATGGCAAAATCAAGGTTTGCTTTTGGGATTATTATTATTTTTTAAAGAATATTTTCAAGCCGTGAATACTTAAATCCATGGATACCAAATCCATGAATATGAGGGACAACTGTATCTCACAAAACGATGAATCCCAGAATTCCATAGCATTGAGCCATGGCAGTTAAAGCGGTGTCAAACTGGATTATTTCTGCAGTGCAGATGCAGCCTCCGAGGTTAAAACAGAGGTGGCAAATTGCAGCCTTCCAGATATTGCAGCTCCCACCAGCTGCCACTGGAATTTCAGTTAGCAATGATGCTCACGAATCCAGCGACTGCTTTAAAGCGTTTACTTCCCTACCGTTCAATTGAAAAGTCTCCCAAAGCAACTTACAGAGGAATAAAAATAAGACAGTTCTTGCCTTCAAACATATAATTTTTTAAAAAAAATAACACAAAGTGGGAAGAAGGACAGTGATGTGGGGAGAAAACTTGGGCACTAATTCTTAAATGTTTCATGGGTTCTTATAGGGACTGGTTGTCATGCTGCCAGATGTTGTTGGTCTTTCCAGACCAGCTCAAATGGAAACGGTTCAAAGAAAAAAGGAACCCAAAACTGTTGGACTGAGGCAACTGAAAGGTCTTGCTTTCTGCCTATTCTCCTCTTATAGTAGGATAGTATTTAAATTAGGTGTTGTAGGCAATATCTCAGAGAAAGGAACTGGCAAAACTAGCTCTTCGGTATTCCTTGCCTAAGTAAACCTGTGAAACCTTATGAAATTCATGGGGGTCACCGTAAGTCAAAAAGTGACTTGAAGGCTTATACACAGTATTTTAATTAATAAGAACGCCAGCTTGAGTGTTGGACCAAGACTCTGGGTTACTGGAATAAAAATCCTCCCTCTACCATGGAAACCCAATGTGTGATCTAGGACAAGTCACACTCTCTCAGCCTAAGAGGAGGGCAATGGCGAACTCCCTCTGAATAAATCTTGCCAAGAAAACCCTATGATAGGTCTCTTTTAGGATTACCATAAATTGGAAATGACTTGTAGTCACATAGCAGTAACAATAGCAATTTAAATTATCCCTGTGTACAGCGCAATGCTGGGGCTTATCTTGCATGTGATTTGACAGAATGCACATGCTAGTTGTGAGAGCAGTCAGAGGCAGCCTTTATTTTCTTCCGGTTATTCTTGGAACATCTTTTTGCTCTCAGCTTCCTACCACAAGCAGTAGCATCACCATCAGCAAAGCATAAAAATCTTCCTACAAACTATCAAGAGATACAAGATACAAGAGTTCACATCCCTCCCCCTTTGCCCCTGATATAATAAAATATGTGTTTGGATGCTCCTTCCATTACCAAATATGTGTAATAATAATAGGCTTTCACATGGATTAAACTCATCGAGGTAAAATCCTTCTACAAATTCTACTGCTCCTGGACAGCGAAGGCAGTCAGCAAGTGTTGCATCTGCCTGTCATAGTGTAGTTTATGTCTTGGGCAGGCAAAGACTTTTTTAATCCTGACAGGCTTTTAGAACTGAAGGTTTGTAAGGAAAGAGTTTTTAAGAAGGTGCTGCATAGTTTAAATTATACTGTTTTAAACTGGTTTTATTCTTTTAAAGTGTATGTTTTCAATTGTTAATAGTTTAATTCTATTTCAATACTGTATTGACTTTTGTATCTTTTAATGATATTGTAATCATGTTAATTTGTAAGCCATCTTGGGGAAAAGGCAGGGTATAAATAAAGTTTAATAATAATAATAATAATAGTAATAGTAATAGTAGCAACTGTGATAGGAGAAGCCTTGCTGCCTTTAGGAGAGACCTCAGTTCAGTGGCCCAGGTTCTGCACACACTTCTTGTTAAAAGCTCCAGGCATTAGGTGACATGAGAAAGCTTGGGCAATGACTCTGGAGAACTGCTGCCAGACAGAATAGACAGTATTGGCCACCTTGGTGAGTAGCTTGACCTGGTGTAAGACAACTTATGTGAAAGTCACCTGACTCTCCTACAGATCCAGTAGTTGGCAGCTCTGAGCTTCTACATAACTGCTAAAGATATCGGTCCCATCCTTCTTTGGTTTCCAGTCATCTGGACTCAGGGCCGGTTTAAGGCACCAGTGGCATCAGCATCTGCAGGGTGCTCCATCATTGTGGGGGCCCCCGTAGTACCCCTCCTCCTGCAAAAACATTATTAGTAATAATCTGAATATCCTGTACGTACTATGAATAGCTTAGGTTGAGTTAGGTTACCTTGACCTGAGATAAACATATAGGCCCCCCAAAATAAAGCATTGCAGGGGCCCCCAAAATTCCTTAAACTGGTCCTGTCTGGACTGCTTTCTAGTCTTGCCTTCCAACTTTCCTCATATAATACTAGTTTTCTCCTTTTATTATCTGCACTCAGAGGATTCTGAGAAATGTGGGTGGCACTCCAGATGGGCACTTCTGAAAAGATTTTAATTTTCTGCTAATTGCTTATTAGCTTCATAAATGACAGTTTCTTCTGACTCAATAGCTTGCTATTGTTCAACCTGTCCAGCCAGCAGTATGAACAAGCTGGTGAACCAGTGGCTTTCCCTCCCTCTGATCACTACCAAGATTGATATAATCAATTAGTGGAACCTGGAAAATAGTAATAATTATTTATTTCCTACCTTTCTCCCAATATAGAGACTCAAAATTGTTTGTTGGACTACAACTCCCAGAATTTCTCAAACTATGTGGCTGTAGTCACAGTCTCCAAATGTTCTTCCAATTGTTTAAAACTGGATATTGGGAATCTACACTCCATGTACTTGTGGGTCTGTCTTGGTCAAACCACCTGTCCCTCAGATGCTGCATCATTCTAATTGGAATGATGAAAGGAAAATGACTGCATACAAGTGAATGCATCCCCAAACCCTGCAAATAAGCATTTATGAACATTATGGACACTTTGGAATTTGCATCCCACATGTTCATATATATAAGGATTTGATTATGTGTTTGTAAAAATGTATATGTATTTATTGATTGAGTAATTAGTACTTGCATGTGACACTTTGGTATAATATATGCACTAAAACTAACTTCATTCAGAATTACAATATACACTGGAGATTTATAGAAAACTGATTCTTTATTATTGAGTTTGAAGATAATATATTAAAGTTTGTATACAGTAATATTTCCTCTGTAACCATTTTGCACTGTTCACAGTGAAACCTCCCCTGTACTTTAGTTGTATGCTGATACATTGGCATCACTGACCACCATATTGGAAGCTGAGTTAATATCTCTGCCAATGGAACAATGAATTGATGCCATCTTCTATTCACTGCCCACCATCTTTACTCTGTCTTGCTGCCCACTTGCCTCTCCTGTTCCACTGGGTTTGTGGTGTGACATTATTCTGCAACTCTGCTTCCCAATCTGTTTCAGGCTACCTTCCACTACCGTACACTGCTCTGCAGTCCAGACCAGCAAGTGTTAGATGACAGTCGTACACAGGGCAAACCCATGGAGCTCATTATTGGCAAGAAGTTCAAGCTGCCTGTTTGGGAGACCATCCTGCGCACTATGCGGGAGGGAGAGGTGGCTGAGTTCTTGTGTGATACCAAGGTAATCCTCATTATGGCTACAAGCCACCATTGATCATTGAGTGCAAGAGGCATCTTGGGTAGAATTAGGGGAAGCCTCTGGCAAATCCTTGATTCTCCTGACAGCTCCCTGAATGTCTCTGTGTTACTGGGCCCTGGTACCTCATTTGCAAAACAGGTATGATAGCAACCTATTTTTCATCTTCCTGTGAAAATAGTGTGCACATTAAAAGTGTTTTGTAAATGAATAATAAAAAGGTGTGTAACAGCATTTATTTACCACCTCCATCATACAACCATTTAGCTTCCATGTAATCTTCTTACTGTGTAGAAATCACAGAATTTGGTATTAGACATGGAATACAGCAGCTTCTAAATCTTAAGGTTATTTTTCTTTTTTACATGGTAAATTTCTTTTTTACTCCCTTTCCCCATGCCTTAACAACTATGAAAATGTACAGCCTCTGGTGAGATTGCAGAAGCTATAGGAAGTCAGGTTTTGCAGAGGTTCTGGAGGTTTCTTAGCTGTGTTTACATTGTTGCCCTTTGTAGGATTTGTAGTTGCAGCATAAAGATATGCTAAAGGAATATTTTTTTACTTGCATACTGTACAGAGAATTTGACTCTTAAAAAAAAAAAACAACTTTCCTTGGTGCGTGGCAGAACTGGAGTGACTCTGCTGCTGTAATGGTGCGGAACATCTAACAGAGTTTTCTGCGATGACTGTTAGATACAGGAGCCCTGCCTGGTATTTGCTTTGCTCTTTCCTGGAAACTAGGGACCTCGAAACTGTGGTACATGCACTGGTAACCTCCCGTCTGGATTTCTGTAATGCGCTCTACATGGAGCTACCCTTGTGCTTGACTCGGAAACTTCAACTAGTCCAGAACATGGCAGCCAGGTTGATTTCTGGCGTTCCCAGAAGAGAGCATATAACACCGGTGCTAAAAGCTCTCCACTGGCTGCCTATTAGTTTCCGGGCACAGTACAAGGTGTTGGTTATGACCTTTAAAGCCCTACATGGCTTGGGTCCAACTTACCTCCGGGACCACCTCCTTCCGTACGATCCTCCCCGCACACTTCGGTCCTCTGGGAGGAGTCTGTTACAGCCTATGAAAACAAGGCTGTCGGTGACCTCCCAGAGGGCCTTCTCTGCTGCTGCTCCGAGATTATGGAATGGCCTGCCGGACGAGATCCGTCTTATTACCACCTTAGACAGCTTTAAAAAAGCTGTCAAGACGGATCTTTTCCAGCAGGCCTTTCCTGAATAATTATCCCGGCCCAAGACTCAGCTGCCCTTTCTAGGCTACGATTGTATGTTTTAAATTTTTGTTCTTCTAATTTATATATATTTTAATTAATGCATGTTTTTAATCCTTTGTAATTTAATATTATTTTAAGGGGTGGGTGGGCTAGGGTATTGTGAGTATGGAGTTTTTATATTGTAAGCCGCCCCGATTGCATTGCAGAGGGGCGGGATATAAATAAAATTGTATTATTATTATTATTATTCAAAATATGTATAGAAATGGTTTTCCCCAGCTGAGCAAACAGTGTTCCTTGAAGGTGATTCTTCTTCTGCAGCAACAAGGACTTTGTGATATTTTCTTTCTCCTTGTAGCATGTGGTGTTGTACCCAATGGTGTCAAAGAGCCTGAGGAACATTGCAGCGGGGAAAGATCCACTGGAGGGGCAACGACACTGCTGTGGTATAGCTCAAATGCATGAGCATCACTCCTTGGGTTACCCAGACCTTGATGAACTCCAACAAAATCCCCAGCCCCTCATCTTTGCCATTGAGATGCTCAAGGTGAGGGGGAAAGAAAGGTGAGGTCCTATGGGATAGAAAGACTCGGGGGCGTGATGGGCCTTGGGAGTTCTTTGCTTATTTGGGTTGTAGGGCTGTGCCACAGAGGAGGAGAAGGCACATTAGATGACAGCTCAGATGATTGTGGTCTGACTTGCTCCCTGCATCTTTTTGTTGACCTAAGTATGAGAGAAGATTCAGTTAGCTTTTTTTTTAAAAAAAAATATTTATTCAGACACTCAAGACAATACAAAAATGAAACTAAACAAAATTAACACATACAAAACAAAATAAAATTAGACAAAACATTTGCTATCTACAATTCCTCAATTAAAACACTTAAAGATATAATAGGTTCCTAGCTACTGCATGAGATAGTTATGTTATCAAAATTATAACCCTTTTAAGCATCTGTCAGTTCTTCCTGGCTCTTCTGTATGGCTCGACTTTATAAAGTTCATACAATTGATAGTTTTATAAATTAACTAAATATCTGACATCTTCTTATTTAATCTTCTTATTCAGTTTCTTAATCAAATCCGTTTACAGTAGTCATGCCCCACATTTTTTTATAGTAGTCTTAAGACCACCTTCCATTCTTTTTTGAAATTATCTATTGTTTGATTTCTAATCAAACAGGTAATTTTATCCATCACCATATAATCATAAAGCTTAAGTAACCAATCTGATATGCCTGGCATTTCTTCTTCTTTCCATTTTCTAAAAAAACATCATTCTCGCTGCTACTATCATATAAAAGATAATTTTACCAAATCTTTTTTCCAGAGTATTGTCAGCCATACCTAACAAAAATATTTTTGGATTTTTCTTAATCTTAAACTTCAATATATGTCTGAAACTGCTTCTTGGATTTGTGACCAATATTTCTTTGCTTTGGAGCACTCTCACCATATATGATAGCGACTCCTTGTTTTCTCTAAACATTTCCAACAATTACTACTTGATTTTTTATACATTTTTGCTATTTTATGTGGGGTCATGTACCATCGATACTGCATTTTATAATAGTTTTCTTTCAAATCATAACACAGAGTATATTTTAATCTTTTTTTCCAAGTTAATTCCCACTCTTCCATTCTTATTGTGGATTTTACATCCCTTGCCCATTTAACCATACAGTCTTTGACAACTTCTTGCTCCATGTCGTATTTCAAAAGTATTTTGTAAAGTTTGGAAATTAGTTTGTTATTTTCTTTCTTTAACAAGAGGCCGAGTTCAGAATCTTCAGAATCTATCATAAAGAGTTTCTCATCCATTCTGAATCTTTCCCTGAATTGTCTATGTAAAAACCAATTACATTGTACCCCTTCCGCTCTCATTTCTTCTACAGATTTAATTACATATTGCCCTTTTTCATTTTTCAGTATGTCCTCATATGTCATCCATCTGTCATTGAAGATGTCATCATTCCGATGAAAAGCTTCATGAATTGAAACCCAACTGGGTATTTTATTAGATAATAATAATTTGTATTTCTCCCAGACTTTGATCAAAAGTTTTCTTATGAAGTGATTATTAAAGTCTCTGTTTTCAGTTTGTCATAAAATAAGTACGCATGAAATACAAATCTGTTATCTATTCCTTCCAAATGTAATAGGTTTCTGTTTTCTAGTCTAATCCAATCTTTTATCCAGTCAAGACAACAAACATTATGATAGATTTTCAGGTTCAGTAGCCCCAGTCCTCCTCTATCTATCGAATCTTGTAATAGTTTCATTTTAATCCTAGTTTTTTTTTTACCAGCTCAGATGAAATTAGCCCAGTCCTTCTGCCAGAGTTTAAATGGCTGGTCATTTGTTATAATCAGTAGAGTCGAAAACAAAATGAGCAACTTTGGAAGAACAATTATTTTTATAGTGGAGATTCTTCCCATTGAAGACAAGTTTGATTTTGACCATCTTATCAGATCTGACTTTACCTCTTTCCAAATTTTTTCATAATTATTCTGAAAAAGATTTGTAAGAATAATTCCTAAATTCAGTTAGCTTTTTGAAGGACTGAGTTGCAGGGAGAAGGGGAGCATATTTTCTGCCTTCACCCAAGGAAGTGAGAGCCTTCCTGTTCCTCCTCACTTCTTCAGACTCATCTGAGACTACTCTTTTGATCTCTGTGTTGTGGGACTGGAGTGGTCAAGGTGGAAAGTCAGGCTGGTTCTTGCAGTGTCTTATGGAATTGTGTTGGGTTTTTACATTTTGTCTTCATGATCTATCCCAACATATGTTGCTGTTGTGCGTTGCTAGGTGGAAAGCCCAGGCTCCTACCGACAGGACCCTTGGGCCATGTCAGATGAGGAGAAGATGAAGGCTGTTCCTCTGATCCACCAGGAAGGCAATGAGCTCTACAAAGAAGGCAAAGTGCAGGAGGCAGCAGCCAAGTACTATGATGCCATCGCTTGCCTCAAGAACCTGCAAATGAAGGTGACTGAAGGCATGTCTTCTGCAGTAACTTTTTGCAAGGCAAATGCCTTTTTGCTTGCTGTAACTTCATTTTTGTCTGCATGTTATGAGAGCTCATTACGGGAGGGTTGTGAATTTGAAATAAACAGGACTCCTACCTTGGTATTCATTGCACTGTTACTTCAAGGAGATCCCTATTTTACAGCAGGAAAGTGTCACTTTACAGGAAAGCTCTGATATTGTCTAGACTATGGTGATGACTTTGCCTGTGATTTGAATGAAACACAGTTTGAGTGGTAGCACCTGCAATCCTTAAAATTTGTTTCATTTAAAGTTCCATGTAAAATGGACCCAGATCAATGGATGCAAGCTCGGGGAACAGAGATTCCACCTCAACATTAGAAGGAACTTTCTGACAGTAAGAGCTGTTCGGCAGTAGAACACACTCCCTTGGAGCATGGTGGGGTCTCCTTCCTTGGAGGTCTTTAAACAGAGGCTGGATGGCTATTTGTCAGGGATGCTTTGATCATGATTTCCTGTGTGGCAGGGGGTTGGACTGGATGGCCCTTGTGGTCTCTTCCAACTCTCCAATTCTATGATTCTATGATCTATAAATGTGCATTTTAGTGTAAAAACATAAGAGAAATCCAAGGTGTTTGTTTGGAAAATATCCAAAGCAGTTGACAGACCAAGCGCAAAACCTTCTTACAGTCTTTGTTTTGGTCCGCTGGCCCGGAGAAGTTGTTTGCCACTAGCCTCAATACTTCCCTCCACCTCATGCCTCCACCCATTTGAAGGACGTCTGCCAGGTTATATGAGCCATTCTAGTGTAACATCACTCTAATGCTTCTTTTTCCAGCCTAGTGCCTTCCAAATGCTTTGGACTATAACTGTCATCATCCCTGATCAGTGGGGGCTGATGTGGAGTTGTCTTTGCAGTTATCCAGAGGTTCTGTTGGGGGAAGTCTGGGCTAGTGCTTCTAACTTGCCTCCAATTTGAGACTGTGACAATTGGATTGAAAGAGTAGTATCTTTCCTTACTCCTGCAGGTCTATGATGTGATAAGATGAACAGTTGTTATTCTCTGTTCTCTGTATCTCTGACAAGGTACAGAAGCCCAGTCCCAGCCATGCAAAGTGCTATCCAGCTTGGTTTCTTCTGTGGTCTGGGAGCTCAAATGCTTTCAAGACCAAACTAGACATGATAACAACAGAACAGTGTGTACAGTCAGAATTGTGTCCTCTTCATATTCCCTAAACTTCATAGTCACTACACTTCATATTCCTAGTCCCCTATCCCCGAAACATCTTTTTAAAAGCAAAATTCTTCTGATTTTAATGCCAGTTAGAGAAGATATTGGCTAAGGAGTATTGGGTGTAGAGTATTGTGCTCACCCATGCAGGCTGTAAAGCCTGTCTTTCAATCCCTCACCTCAACACCCTCCCCCCTGGGTGGCAACTGTTTCCATTTAGGAGTGAATTGGAAAGTCATGGGTTTAGCCCTGCTGCTGTGATGTCTACTTTTGCCCTGTGGCAGTCTCTGTGTGCTGCGCAAGTAGAGAACACCTTGCAGTCACCCATGTGTGCTTTATCCTGTTCATTCTCCTGTCCTGTGCCACAGGAGCAGCCAGGCTCCCCTGATTGGATCCAGCTTGACCAACAGATCACCCCCTTGCTGCTGAATTACTGCCAGTGTAAGCTGCTGAATCATGAATACTACGAAGTGCTGGATCACTGTTCTTCCATTCTCAACAAGTATGAAGGTAAGGGGTCTCATTTGTCAGTGGGGACCTGGAAATTAAATGTAGAAAGAAAGAACAGGGAATTGTGGAATTTGATTGATCTCTCAAGACTCCAGTTTTTGATTAAGAGGGGGACTGTGTGTAAGGACTGCACAGACTTGTGGTTGAAGAGTAAATGACTGACAGTGTAACTAGCCTTGATGTTTGTCAAGGTTGGAGCTTAGAAAAGTTACTTTTGGGGGGCTACAACTCTCAAAATCCTCTAGCCAACATAGCCACTGGCAGGTAGTTCTGTAAATTCTAGAATTTGTAGTCGAAAAAGAATAATATTGCCAAGTGCTAGTCCAAATTGAAAATGGGATTGTTGACTGTGGGCTTTTTGAGAGTCTGTGGTGCCTGCATGCCCGGTGCCCTACTCAGTTGCCTTTTGTCTCCACAGATAATGTCAAGGCCTACTTCAAGAGAGCCAAGGCACATGCAGCTGTCTGGAATGCAGCTGAAGCTCAGGCTGACTTTGCTAAGGTGTTGCAGCTGGATCCATCCCTGGGACCGGTGGTTGCCCGGGAACTGCGCAGCCTTGAGACACGCTTACGTGAGAAAGACAATGAGGACAAAATCCGTTTCAAAGGCATTTTCTCTCAGTAGCTGCTGTGCCAACTGTTGCTGCCACCCCTGCCCTCACTCGGGACAGCTCAAGCTTTGCCCGTAGTGTTCCTGGGGATGGCAGCATCAATGAGACTGTGTGGCTCTCTGATGGGGCTAGCGGATCCCTATGCTCCACTCAGCTCTTGCAGCGAGGGCATTGGCCTTTCTTGTCAACTGTGTGTCATCTCTGTATGAATATTACCCTCTGCTACTGTCAAAGCAATCAGGGTGGGGCAAGAAAGCCTTTCTGTTTCATCAGGCCAAAGAGAGTACATAAAGCTTGCTGAGAGTAGCTGCCAAATTTAACATGAGCCAACCTGTTGCCCCTAGAATTGATTCTTTCTTCCATTTGCTGTATTGGTGCCTTTTCCTCTCCTGCTCATGGTAGGGGAAGCTTCGCTTCCTGAGATGGCTCAGCATCTTAGGGGCTGCCTGAAGATGCTGTATATAGGCTTTGAGTCAGGTTGTGCATCAGGGCTTCCCTTCCATCCTGCAGTTCTGCTGTTTGGGATCAGGTGGATCCTGATGTCCACAGTAGTACTTTCTGTGTCTCAGGTCTAACCCAGCAGGAGGGTTAAGATGCCCAGCAGGAGGGAGAGGGGAGTAACCTTCACTGCCTGATGAGAGCTACATGAGCATCTTCACCCTTTGCCACTCCTGTGTGCAGTAGTAATGCATTGCTTCTGTCTACAAACACACATGGAGTCTTGGTTGTTATGGTGGTTGCTGGGTTATGTTGTCCTTTGCTGGTTCCTTGCTTTTACTTGGGTTTGTGGGATTGTGCATTTGAATCCACATACAGGGACACTTTGATAGTGTCTGTGTCCAGTATAAGATGAATAGTAGCAGCTCTCAAATTCAGCATTTTTTCTCTAATAACACACCTGGTAAAGGTGAGCTGTGCTGACAGTAGGGTGTTTTAGCAAATGAAATGTGGTTGCCTGTGCTGCGATATCCAGGAGGCCCTTCCCAAGAGCACTTTCCTTTCAGTGTGCCCTCATGTTGCTTAAAGCTTTTTTTTTTAAAGCTTGCTGACATGCAAATGTCAAGGTTGGAAGGCAGTGCTATATTCCAGTTTCTTCTACCACTGTATCTACCAAAAAAGCCCCTCTGAGTTCACCTTCTGATACTACTTTGGGCCTTTGGTGCACAAGAGAGAGGGATGGAAGGAAGGAAGGAACAGTCCTGGGCATCTTGTTTGCTGATAACTGGACAGCCTCCAGCAACGAAATGTGAAAGCCTAATCAAGAACAGTAACAGATCTGAATCCTTCCTTCTCCACATATAGGCCTAAGGTTCACACCATGAAAGCTGATGCCAGCTAACCGACCCCTTAACATATATAATTGAGCGGCTCCTTCCACAGCATATTATGAATTGTTTTCTCACATTGATTTTATGACTCTCTTTTTGGCATTTGGCTTCTTCCTTAGACTGCATCCAGAAAGACAGTGCCCATTGAAGAGGCTTCCCTGCCATTAGTAGTTGCCAGCAACAAGGAGGTGTCAGTGCTAGGGGTCATCTCAAAAGGTACTTGCAAAATGTTTCCATATTGAAATAGCCCCCATGCCCCTAGCCATGAATAGCCAAAGATAATTAGGTGAATATACCCTATCTTATAATCACCTTCAGAAATTGAACATAGAGCAGTGAAATTTGCTGAAAGTGTTAAAGATCCTTTAAAAGGGACATTTCCTCATCTCATTTCTCCAAGGATGCATGGTGTATGCTGGAGCAAGCTCCTGCGTGGGACTGCCTGTCTCTGTAGATCCTGTATCAAGGAAATGCCCACATCCATCAGCTGGGGGTGCCCTCATTGCTGAACAGTCTGTTTAGACTGTCAGTTCTGATTAAGTGTGACTTATATGTTGAGGTGAAGAGGGTGATTTCCATGCATGAGCCACCCCTTACCTGACAGATAAGCTTTGTCAGAGATAATAAAATGACCAGGGACCCATTCACACTACACAGTTATAACACTGTTATTTCACTTTAACTGTCATGGTTCCATTTGATGGAATCCTGGGATTTGTAGTTTGGCCAGAGGCACCAGAGGCTCTTTCTGGATGAGAATTCTAAATGTCCCTCCCTAAATTGCCAGGATTCTATAGAACAGAACCATGGCAGTTAAAGTGGAATGATAGTGCTATAATTTTGTAGTGTGAATGGGCCCTGGGTTGCTGCTGCTGTTGTTTTCTCCCAGGCCAGCTTCCAGTGCTCCATCTGGGTACTGTTCCTTGATTTCATGTTACACTAGCGTGTATAAGGCCTATGCAGCTCTGCAGCCAGGCAGAGGCAAGGAAAGCCTTCCTTTGTTAAGACAAAGCACTTTGAGATAGTATGCAAAATAAAACAAGAGGAATAGAGAGCAAAGTGAGATGTGGGAATGATACTGGTTTGGACAAGACAGGGAAAGAAATTGAAGGGGAGGGGCTGGAGGGGTTTCAAGCACCATGGTCACATGATTCCACTGCTGCTTTCTAGACAGCAGAGGTGTAACCTACTCAGAGAACAGTTGAAAATGAGTAATATTAACAGGGTGGCACAGTTGTCTAATGGAGATCATATGGAAGGATGCTCAAGTATTTTCTTTTCTGATACAGACTGAAAGCCCCCACTTCTTACTAGAATCAGAAAGGGAGAGCAAAGCAGCTGCCTCCCATCCCACTTCCTCCTAAACCTTGTTCCTGAAGTGCCCATGCAGCACCATTGTGAGCCTTTGACCCAAGAGCATTGGGGTTGAAGAGGGTGTTTTCTCATGTCAAATAACAAATTAACTCAGCCATTCTTCCATAAAATGGGCTTATGCTTGACAGGATCATGCTCCATTTTTTTTTATTAGAATGAAGCTCAGTTACATGCAGTGTCCTTCAGATCAATGTAGTTTATGCTGTCAGTTCACCAGATTTAACACAGAAGTTATACAGTATGCTTGCTACCTGTATTAAAGTCCATGGATCGCTTCTAGGCTAAATAAGTTGCATTTTATTTCCACTGATATCAGTGGGACTTAGTTATGACTAAACTTTATATGTATTTCAGTCCTAGATCCAAGATCGTACTTGAGACTTAGCATTTCCATTTCCTTAGTGCGTTACTCAACACTTACTAAAGCTATGTGAGTCCTAGCTGCAGCAGGGCAAGTTTTTGCTCTTGGTTACTTGTTGTGCCTTTCTTGTGAATTTTTTTTTGTGTAGAATAAACAGTTGCTTCTAGATCCAGGAGTCCTGGCTGTGAACCTATTTGTGAACAGAGGAATTGCAGTTAATGTACATCAGATCCCAACGCAGAAGTGTTTTTCCCTGGGTAGGAAGCTTGGTGGGGTTTTGTGTCTCCTGTGGACAAGTGGATGTTGTTATTATCTTTCTAGTTCAAACTGGACGAACCAGTTTATTCTCTTGTATACACCTGCAGACCAAGAACATATTATTTGTTTGCAGCATATTCCAATCAACATTCCCCTATCTATTAGTTGTTTTGAGGTTTTGCTTGAGTGTTGACTGCTTTCAGCACATAAGTGCACAAAGCATCAGTTCAGATTCCTCCTCCCATCATCTGCACCCCATTTTTCAGAGGCAGCATGCACTGAGTGATCTGCATAGTTGGACCTCCTATAGGTGTCAGGGGTATCCCATGGGAAAAGACATCTAGGATTTGCACAGCCCTGCTTGCTTGCACACTCTAGTACTTAGACGTGATCTTTTTGCTAATATATCTCCTTGTCAATGAAGATGAGAGAGAATCCAAGTAATGACTGTGTTAGCTTTTGGACTTACTCCCCAGTGTAATTAGCCTGTAATGTGCCTATCCAGAGGGAGAGCTGGGGTCAACAGGGAAAGTGGGCACATAACAGAGAATACAGTGGGCATAATCCATTTTTTAAAAAGCCATTCATTTCAACTGCTCAGGTAAAGGAGGACCTGCTTGTGGATTTTGCCTCATTCTAGATAACCATGTACAGGGTTCAAAATAAGTTTTCTCTCCAGGAAGAATGACAGGAGCAACAGCAGCATTATGATTCGTCATCTGTAGACAAAGCACTACAAGAATTCTTTTTGATTTTGTTAGTGATTGTATGCTCTCTGGAATAGAGCTCCAAAGGGGGGCTGTTTTTCCCTGGACCATTTAGTTTGAGGTGGTTGTATTTGTAGGTTACTTTTGAAGCTCATGTTGGCACCTTCAACTTTTCCATACTGCTAATGCCTGTCAGTGGCACAAGACAAGTGTGGCTGATTAACACTCTTTAGGATAAGAAAGTTAAGTAAGTAAGTTTTTAAAAAGCAGTAGTTCTTGTTTGTGTTTCTATAATGCAGGTTCAAGTGAACTGTATTTTTGGTTGTTGTTTTTTTTTTGTTCTGTTAATAATTAAAAAAATTAGAAGCCAATTGTGGGTAGTCTGAAATTGTACCAATGGCCTTTATGTCCCACACCAAAATAATTTTCTATTTAAGAGTAAAAAGAAGCATAAAAGCATAAAGAAAAGATAGGACATTTGCCTTCTGTTTTATATGAAGTCTCGAACCAAGGGTATAAGTCTCAGATTGGTTACCAACATTGAACAAACATTTCAAGTAAGATTATCATATCTTGTTCAACTGACTTTTCTGTAGGCTACTCTATTTTTTTCAACAAGGTGGCACAAATATTACAAAGGAAGGAAGGGATTGCTTTTCAATAATGAGATTGTCTGACACACTAGTACAGGGGGACTGACTTTGAGCTTGTCAATCAGCTCTTGCTCAAAGTGTAGTAAATATTCACACACACACATTTTTAGCAACTGTTACTGATATGGATAAGGGTTTCTTTTAACATTAGGAGACTTAAAAGATAATGCCACAGGAAAGCTTTGGGGTAACACAAACCAAACTTTAGGGAAGAACTGAAGGAAATTAGTTTATGCAATCCAATAATTTATTAAACCTCCATCTTGTAAAGCCAGTTACAAATTAAACAAAAAGAACAAAGGAAATCTGCAATAGAATTAATGGAAGTTACATTCCCAATTGGGTTTAAGCTGCCTGCAGCAACCCATGAGCCAGAACGCAGAAGTAGTGCAGGACCAAGGATTGTGGGAGAAGTAGGGGAGTGTATTAAGGAAGCTCTTGTCAGCATATTGGACCAACAGGCAACATCAAGTCTGTTTTACCAGTCTCCTCTATTTCAATTCCATAACCTGGAAAAGTAGCTCTTGGTGTGACCCAACCCAGCTCTTTAAGGCAAAACAACAGAAAGATGGGATATGATATTTATGTCCAGCCTGAGGAATATAATTATACAACATGTACAGGATATTGGGGTGTAGTTGTGTTTCAACTTCAGTAAAAAGAACGGGATCATGATCACATCACCAGACAGCTGCTTGAGACAGGTGTGACCCTATATTTGCATTTCCCAGTGATAAGGAGTGGGAAGGAAAGTTCCTTGCCAGGAGAATTCTTTGTACAGGACCATTTTCAGATGCCTGAAATTGAGTGTTGCCTGATAGATTGGAAGGAATGACAGATTTCCCATTGCTGTTCTACAGCGAGAGATACCAAAGTATAGCCCTGTACTGCAGTTGCCATCAGCCCAAGGAAGAGAGCTACTGATGTGGAATGCTGGGAGTTGCACTCCAGCAACATCTGGAGGGCCCATTTACTTACCCTTGCTGTAGAAGGAATTGAACATCCCTCCCTAGGTTTGCCTGGAATGCTGGTACCTTTGTATTCTAACAAGTTCTGCTGCATATATTCAGCTGTCAAATTACCAACATCCCAAATGGGGCAGCAGACATAGAATTCAAGATGCTGAGAATGTAGGCTGTTATTATTCATTTTAATAAGCAAGTTCCTAGTCCATAAAGTTAAGGGCCTATAAAAAATCCAGCAAGTGTGTGTTTCACATGTAGGGGGCTGGGAATTTAATACTTCACTATTAAATTAAGCTAAAGATGCAACTACCCTTATTTAGCCTAAATTGTGTATATATTTCAGAATATATTTTGGAGGGGAGGGGATCTTACTCTTTTACTACAGAATTTGGATTTTAAGAAAATTGTGCAGAATATGAGAAACTCATTCCTCTGGCTTTTGAAACTTAAAACTAACCAAAATAGGCCAATATCCTGTTGTCCCCAGTGAGCTTCAAACCATGCAAAACACCTTATGGTAGCCTTTCCAACCTGGTAATCCCCCCCCCCCATCTAAATGCAGTGGACTACAACTCCCATCACCTCCAGACAGTATGGCCAGTGGATCTAATGATAGTTGTTGTACAACTCATCTGGAAGGCACCTGGTTGGGAAAGGATGCATTGGCATTAGACATTGGGTAATTGCCCCATGACACTTCACATCTCTCAGGTGTTGTGACACCAGCAGTGCAGAAAAACAGTCTATAAAAAAGAACAAAGTTAAAAAAAAACACCAGTCCAAACTCCTGCAAGGAGCCAAGGAAGATTGGAGACAGCAGCATAGAAGTCATTTAAGAAAAGGGAGTCCTATTCCTTGCAACATAATACCACATAAATCTGACCATGAATTTCATCCCCTGAACTGATCAGATAAAGGGAGTTTTTTGCACTATTGAGTGGCACCTTCCCTGAACATGCACTGTTAAGATATCATTCCCCTGCAAAGGACTTAGAGGCCCATGTCCATGCACACGCAGCCTTGGGGACACAGCTGCATGAGCCACAAGCCTCTGTCACACGTGCCACAAACAGCAAACCCAAAGTTGCCTCTTTGCAGCTAGAGCCTGGAAAACTCGATGTGATTTGGAAGCCTTTGTCATTAATCTTCAATACCTGGAGATGGTAATACTGACAATACAATGGCCCCACAAAGGGGTCTCCAGTATAAGACTATTCAGTAGCAGCAGCTCATCCCTGAAGGAATATGACCCCTTCAAAAGAGGGCAAGTCAATCTTTGCCAGTGAAAAGTTTGGCTATGAAATAATTGGGAGCCTTCAGCTTGTGTTGGGTGTATGGTCCAGAGCATAACTCTTGTCTGGCTTACTGAAGCATAACCTCAGGTACTCTCTCTTCTCTGCTCTTTTTATTGCACAGAAGGTCTTAATGTATTGGATCTTGCAGAGAAAGGTGGGTCCAATTTTGCTCCTGCATGGTCTTTCCCACAAGAGTGAGGGCAAAGGAAGCCCAAGCCTTGAGCTGCTCAGGGCAGCCAGTCATGGTTGTTATGTTTACGATTTTGGTTATGGAGCAAAACCCGCAGCTGTGGATGTTCAGCACAAGTCCCTCTTTTTCTTTTTTTGCTTCTCTCAGACAACACGTAGAGAGGAGGATTCCCCCTCAATTCTTACAAAAACAATATTTGCTACAATTCTGGCTGGGATGCAACCCGTGTCTTCTTAAGGGCTCAGTTCAGCTTCCCCTGCCTCATCACCTTGTCCAGATACTTGCATGGCTGTCTAGGCTGGTGGCTGATCTGACACTACAGCATTTCTTCACAATCATGTTGATATAAGCTTTCATTATTTTAATGATCTCTCCAACCTGGAAAAATAAGAGAAGGAGACAATCAGAATCCCTTGGTGGTAATCACACACCAGTCAGATGACAGTGATTCCTGATGGTTTCCAAAGGCAGAGAAGAAGGTACATATTGGAAAGGCACAATGAATTAAGTCACAAGAGGAGTGGCAGTCCTTCATTCAAACCACAAAGCTGAGCCAATCAGAAAAGCAGATTAAAAGCTTTTTAAAATCAATCAAAATGCTGCCCACAATTAATCAAACATCAGATGTATATTTGTTAAAAAAAATTAAATATAAGGATTGATAAAAATGTTTTCTTTTGTTCTGGTACTGTTTTTATACTGGTAGTATTGTTGATAAATTATTTTTTCCTGGCCTGTTTTTATGGTATTGTATCTCAACATATGCTGATCCTGATAGTGCATGACAGAAACAAACTGTGGGTGGTAGGCACCCTGTTAGGAGAAGAATTCCCTCTTCTCTCCCAGAGGAAGACCCCTCATCAAAGAGCACACCTGCTGCAACCCAGGCACACATGCCTTCTCAAAAAGCAAATCAAGCATGTTTTTGTTTTCACATTTTATTCATCGGAAACTGTATGTCTATAAAATAAATTTAGCTGATTAAATTATTTAGATTACTTTAATGGAGTAGAGTAACCTCTTCAAATTCCATCTTAGCCAGGGCTTCCCAAGATCTCCCATTCTTCTTCTTGTCATACATGAAATAGGATTTATGAAGATACATGAGCAGGAGAATCCAACAGTTCAGTCAGGAGTATTCTGAGGTTTCCAGAACTCTGCCAAGCTCTTGCCAGCAGGGCAGAAGGAAGGGAGTAGAAGAGTATGTTCTTTTTATTTATTTTTTATTGTTATTATTTTATTCATTTATATCCCGCCTTTCTCCCAATAATGGGACTCAAGGCAGCTAATCTTCTTTTGCCATTCCCCTTCCTTCCAGTTAGATTCTGTCAAGGTTGATCTAAGTGTTCCCCCACTTTGGGAACATGGTTGAAATCTGGAAGGGCACTAGAGCCTGTGGGTCCAAGGTTCCACCCACTCCTTCCCTTCAGCACCTTAACACAGCTATATAAAAATAAAAGCTTGGTATTAATTTTTTTTTTCTAGAACTCCAGAACGCCTTAACCAACATGACCGATGGGCATGTTGGCAGGAGGATTTTGGGAGTTCAAACGCTGACAAAAAGCCACTGTTTTACCAGAAAACTGCCAACAGGATGAAAAGGCAAAGGTTGGAACCAAGCGGTGTAGGAGGTCAGCAGAGCATTCAGTATGCAAATTGGGACACAACAGTGGTGAATATAAATGACTTGTGACAGCCAGCTCAACACAAATGGAAGCAAGTGAAACAGTGAATAAACGATGGCAGCAGCAACAAAGGAGTCCATCAGTACCAGGGCCAGTTGCTGCCATGCATTGCAGACAGAAGAGAACAGTAGGAAGTGTTGACTCCTATCACAAGACAGGGCCAACAACTGAGAGAATTAGTGGACTGCATACACAGTATTATTTGTAAAATTGGCCCAGTAAGCCTGAAGGCCTCATACAGCAGTAGCAGGGAGATTTCAGACTTGCCAGATCTGTTCTCTTTTTACTGCCACCCTAAGGTCCATTAATACAAGGCATGTGCAAAATGGCATAGGGGCAGCAGAATCAATTACAATACATTTCGTGTGTGTGTGTGTGCAGAGAGAGATATTTACAACTCTTATACTGTCAGTCTTGCCTCAGCACAGTCTTTTTTGGGGTCACACACAAAGTCCTTTCTCTAGACCAAAGGCAGACAATCTCTGGTCCTCCCAATATTATTAGATTTCAGCTCCCAGTATTTGTCACCATTGGCTATACTGGCTAGGACTGCTGGGAGCTGCAGTCCATGACATCTGAATGGCTGCACTTGCCTGCCCCTGCTTTAGACTAGAGTTCAATGAAACATACCTGCGGGGTTTCAAAGTACATCTCTCTCTCATCCACTGTCAGCTTGAAGGTGTTGGGCTGGGGAGCTCCAAAGAAGACAATATGCTCATACTGGAAAGTTTCCAAGGGCCTGGGTTCTCCCCGTTTATAAACAGACACATTTTCTGTACTGACACTGAGCCAGAGATCATTTGGAAAGCCACCTTCTTTACACTGCAGAAAATTAAAAAAGAAAAAGAAAAGACACAGATGAGAAAAATCACACATTTTGAGCCAAAAGCAAAAGCAAGTAGATGAGTTATATAAGAGCAGTTCCTCTTTCCATCTCCCCCACTCATGGTTGTCAGGTGAAATAAAGCACAGGGCTCCTGTACCTTGAATGCTTGAGCGGAAGAGGGAATTTCAGCAGGTGCTGTTTGAGCTAGTATGCGCAAGGTAATGTAACTGGTTCTCCCTCCCCCTTGATCCTCAAAGTGAGGTAGATTAGGCTGCAGGGCCAGCATTACCAATGGACAGAGTGAGGTAAACACAGATTTTGGATATCATGAAAAGACAGTAAGCAGACAGGTTGCTTATCTGACACTTGTTTTTGGAGTGACCACCTATGCATTATTGTATTTTTTACTGCCTGAGGGAGATGAGAGGGGCTTTTGGGATTTTATGCCTCAGCTGCCAAAATAGCTTGGTTGGCCTTGAGAACCATGTAAAATGAGAAGGGCACAATTTGCTGTTCTGGCTCAGACAGCAAAAGCTTTGGGCTGGCTGTTAGAAATGTGTGTGTGGCTGCTCCAGCAAGCATTGTGGCTTATGTGAAGATCTGAATCTGGCTATCTCCAACCTTAGTCCAACAATGTAACTACTGAACCACACTTGCTCATCTCTCAGTTAAAATCTCAATTTTCTCACTTCACTAAAATCCCAATCTGTGAATTATTTGTTTTCATCACAGCAGAACCATATTATGAGGTTCTTGAAAGGACAACTGTGTAGGGATGGTGAAAAAATGGTATTAACCAATTTTTAAAAATTAATGGCTGGAATCCTATTGAGGATTTATGTATGTGTAAACACCATAGGCATGGTGCTACACATTGACTCTTGTCCCAATCCTCCCAATTCCCAATTACCGGGAAGCAGCCACTGCAATCAATGGGGATCTGTTCCTGTCTATCAGGAAGCAGCTGACAGACATTCCTGCCTCCTCTTGTGAATGATATCCAGTGCCACAGCCAAGGCTAGACCTCTGTTGCAATTCCCCCTCATGCCAGGGATTGCTCGTGCAAGGGGGTGAGGTGGGACCATGAGCAAGCTGCTTCCTGGTAAGGGGGGATTGGGGGACTTCCTATGGTTCCTACGCAACCCCTAAACTAGGGGCTACACAGGGATTGTGAATATAGAACAGGCATGAATGCATAATTCTATTTATTTATTTATTTAATTAATTTATGCCCTGCTCTACAGCCACAAAGCTATCAGAGCGGCTTACAAATTGTTTTAAGCAATAGCTATCTACACTGCATTAAACAGTTTCCAATGTGTGTTAGCTAATTGCCCCCACAAGCTGGGTACTCATTTTACCGACCTACGAAAGGACGGAAGGCTGAGTAAACCTTGGAGCCCGCTGGAATTGAACTTACAACGTGGTGACTTGCAGTACTGGCATTTAACCACTGCATCACCAGGGCTCCCTCTAGATTATATGTTAATCATAACTGCCCAACAGGATTCTGGCCAATGTGACCAATTTGTGGTGCTATCATAGACTATTAACAAGAGTGTCTACATATCCTTTGCTTTCCTATCATCAGACAGAAACCACAAGGAGCAGGTTCTTTTTCCGTTTCCCTGTTTGAATTATATACAGTGGGCTCTTTGGATCCATGGGGGTTTGGTTCCAGGACCTCGTGAGGATACAAAAAAAACCCTGGATGATCCTGTCCCATATTAGTAAATGGTGGCAACGTGGATGCTTCAGTGTATCTGTATTCACATTGCCACCATTTTATAATACGGGAGGTGACATCAGTGGGTCAGTTGAATTCACAGATCTGGAGTCTGCAAATGTGGAGAATCCACTGTATAAATAAATGTGTACAACTCCAAATGCTTGTCTTTGAAAAATGTGCACCAACGTGCTTTAGTCAATGGGAAAATGCTGGCAAAGGTATGTGCTTCAGGACAAATGCACAGGAAAGTTTAGGAAAAGTGTGTACAAAATACATATGAATTTCCATGTGAGATGGGGAAAAAGTCTTGCAACTCACTACAAGACAGGAAGACATGACAGGAAGAAAATGCAGGTGGAATTAGGAAAAGCACAACAAAATATAAAAGAGATTTCCACATTCCTACAACTGAGCCAGTAGATATAAAGGTCATTGAACATTTTGGGGAATAATAATTAAATACTAAATCCCCAGTCAAGAGGGCCCACATCTCACTTCAGGATTATTTTAGGTTCCTCACCTCAACGTCAAAGAGAGTGGAGCCATAGCCTGACCATTCCTTCATGATGGCCATATAGGTGACCAGGGCCTGTTGCTGGAGCAGCCCCTGCAGTTTGCTCCACTTTTCCGCTATGCTGGCCCGAGCTGCCGACAGCTCCTCTTTCACCCACATCTCTACCATCTGCTCCTCTTCCACCTTTTGCTTCTTCATGGAGCCCGCCTTGAAGCTGCGTTTCAGTGTGCCTTCCAGGAAGCTGGTTCGCCTCCTCTCCAGAGCATGGC
This sequence comes from Gambelia wislizenii, assembly GCA_030847615.1. Lineage (NCBI taxonomy): Eukaryota > Metazoa > Chordata > Lepidosauria > Squamata > Crotaphytidae > Gambelia > Gambelia wislizenii. Next base: position 336,336,767 of record JAUMIR010000001.1, on the reverse strand, counting down.
TACTGGGACCACTGCTCTTCGTTGACTGCAGGATTTTGGACTTCAGCCTGCTTACTGGGTAGACACTGTCAAGGGACCAGGAGATTTTGGAATAGTCCCCATAAAGGTACTGAAGCCTCAATGCTGCCAAGTGATGCAGTGTTTCCTCAGGGCCTGGGAAGTGGCCATCAATGAGACTTTCATGAGCCTGTGAAGGTCAAAAGTAGCCATTGTTTGTGACCATCTCACATTTGTCTAGGACATTTGTTGCCAAGACTTACAGTTATGCTGTAAATGAGCATCTGCCCCTACAAAAATAATGTCATTCCATATACAGGAGAGGCTATGTGCAAAATATGATCAGGCAGCCAAATGTGACTGGAGACTCAAAAATATATTGTAACATAAACTCCCTGCACATTCTCTGAGCCATAGGGTTCCAAAAGACTCTTTTTGCTGCATTTTGGAATTAAACTCCCAGAATTACTCTATTAATTCCTATGTATTGTTTTCTCAGTCAAAATGGACAAACTGGGTTCCTCACAGCAATATGCCATGGCAGGGAAGTTCTCTTCACCCTAGCCTGACCTATCCAGTCTCTCACCACAAATTAATTTACTTCTCCCACACAAGGCTTACCTGCTCAAACATGAAGGCAAATTCTACTCCTTCCTTAGGGACATTTTCAACATCCAAGAAACAATATAGCTTAAAATACAGCTGCCAGTGTGCATCCTCCTCCTCTTCCACTGACCCGGCAAGTCTAAAAGATGGAGAAGAATCAGATGGATACCTTGATTACAGACCAAAAATTGCTGGGCTGCTACACATTACACCTGCTACAGGGATAAACAGCATCCCTGCAGCTTTTGTTGTGTGCCTTCAAGTCATTTACGACTTGTGGAGACTATCACGGAGTTTTCTTGGGAAGATTTGTTCAGAGGGGGCTTGCCTTTGCCCTCCTCTGATACTGGGAGAGTATGACTTGGCCAAGGTCACCTAGTGGGTTGCCATGGCCAAGCAGGGATTCAAATCATGGTCTCCAAAGTCATAGTCAGATGCTCAAACCACTATACCACACTGGCTCTCATTCCTGCAGCTCCTTGTCATAATATCCAGGGACACATGACACAAATACATTAATTACACTAAATACATTAATGTATTTCTCCTGCAGGGTGGTGGGAGAATTAAATGTGGGGTTTCAGATTTCAGCAGCTTTCCTGGGATGGCTTAACATGTGCCAGAACTGGCTAAAAGACATCCACACTCCCATGACAAATTCATAAGCTGGAAGATTTCTTCACAGAGATGCTCTCTTTGTGTCAAGCTCAGGATGAGAAGTACAAAATGCATGGTGGCCCAATGTGATACAAGCTTCTTGGCAAGAAAGAAAACGTGTGTTGAAGGGACGCCTGGACACTCTGGGCTTAGGAGTTACAATGCCATGGGCTTTGAACACTAAAACCATAGCTGTTCACTTCATTTGCAAAGCTTTAAGGCAAAGCTGGGAAGCATGTGGCCCCAAGGCTGCTTGCTTATATAGCTACCAGAGCACTCCAAAGTAAAAAATCCCCCAGCAGCCCAAGAGGAGAACCACCCTTCCAGAGAGCACAGTTTGTCTTTAAAACAAGATCCACCAAATCTTGTTTTACCGGAAAGTTTGTTTAAAAGCAAGTTGTTCACTTCTGGTTTAAATAATAACAACAGCAACAATCATTTATATTCCATCTTTCTCCTGATAATGGGACTCAAAGCAGCTAACATTATATTTAAAACAATACAAATTAAAAACAATACAAAAGCCAAAATAAAAGTATAAATACAGTATGACTCCCGTATCTGAGGGCAATATGTTCCTGGACTTACCATGGATACTGGAAACCGTAGATAAAACCGAACAGTATTAAAACGAGCAACTTCTGGCCCAATCATACCATAGAGTTGCACTGGAGGTCCTAGAAAATGTGTAGAGAGAACACCTCTCTAGGAATCTCCTAGGTCCTCCAGTGCAAATGTATGGTCAGCTTCCAGTAGAAGTAGAACACTGGAGGACCTAGAAGATGCCTAACAGAAGTCTTCCAGCAGAAGTCACACTGGAGGCCTAGAGAGACCATATTTTTTTGGATGCGGGTAAGTGAATCTGTGGTTACCAGTTCTGCAGATACAGGGGTCATACTGTATAAAATTAAAAAAAACAATTGAACAGCTTAGAAGTTAAAGTATTAAACATTAAAAATATTAAAATGCATTAAAAGGCTATATGCAAACCCTAGAAAAAAAACCTTAAAAACAGCACTGCAAAGTCTTAAAAGCCCAACCCTAGTCAGAGTGTAAAATCTAGATAGCACAAAAATGTTTTGACATGTTGATGGAAGGAGATCAAGGACAGGGCCATCCTGGCCTCTCTAGGGAGGGAGCTCCAAAGTCTGGGAGCAGCCAGTAAGAAGGCCCTCTCTCTTTCCCCCCCCCCCCCCACCAAACTTGGCTGAGAAGGTGATGAGGCAGGGGGGAGGGTCTCTCCAAATGATCTAAGAGCTCTAATGGGCTCACAGAGGGAGATACAGTCCTTCAAGTAACATGGACCCAAGCCATATAGGGCTTTATAGGTCAAAACCAGCACTTTGGATTGTGCCTGGAAATGGACCGGCAGCCAATGGAGCTGTTGCACCAAGGGAGTTATGTGCTCCCTGTAGCTAGCCCCAGTTAACTATCTGGTTGCAGCTCTTTGGGATGACTGAAGTTTCTGAGCATTTTTCAAAGGCAGCCCCACATAGAACGCATTACAGTAATCCAAATGGGATGATACCAAAGCATGTACCATCATGGGCAGAGCTGACTTCTCCAGGAATGGGTGCAGTTGGTGCATTAGCTTTAACTGTGTGAAAGCACTTTTGGTTACCATGGAAACCTGGGCCTTCAGGCTCAGAGCTGAATCCAGGAGTACCTCCAAACTGGGGACCTGTGTTGTTGTTTTTTTTTTGGGGGGGGAGGGTGAGTAACCCCATCTAACACAGTAGGAATCCCCATTCCTAGATCTGTCTTTCAACTGACCAGGAGCAGCTCTGTCTTATCTGGATTAAGTTTCCATTTGTTTGCGCTCATCCAGACCACTGCAGCTGCCAGGCACTGGTTTAGCACAGGAATGGCTTCCTTGGAATTAGGTGCAAAGGAATAGCAGAGCTGGGTAACATCAGCATACTAGGGACACCTGACCTCAAAACTCCAGACAACCTCTCCCAGTGGTTTCATATAGAATTTAAATAGCATAGGGGATAATACAGAATGCTGAGGACGCCGCAAACGAATGGCCAAGGAGTTGAGCAGGGGTCCCCCAGCACCACCTTCTGAGAGCGCCCCTCCATGAAAGACTGGAGCCACTGTAGAACAGTACCTCCAAGCCCCATCCCAGAGGTGATTCAGAAGGATACCATGGTCAATGATACTGAAAGCTGCTGACAGGTCCAGCAGAACCAAAGGGGACACATTCCCTCTGCCCAGTTCCCTGCGTAGGTCATCCACCAGGGTGACCAAAGCTATCTCTGTCCCATAACCAGGTATGAAACCAGACTGAAATGGATATTGATAATCTGCCTAATCCAGGGCCCCCTGGGGTTGAGAATCTACCACACGCTCTAGTTGCCTTGCCCAGAAATGGAAGGTTGGAGACTGGCCTATAGTTATCTAATGTAGCAGGATGCAGGGAAGGTTCTTTCAGAACAGGTCTTACAACTGCCTCTTACAAGTGTGTTGGGACCCTCATTATTGAAAAGAGGTACAGTAGAACTCCTGCATCTGCTGATTCGCCACCTGCGGATTCAATTATCCATGGATGGCGACAGTGGGGTGGGTGGGCAAGAGGGAGGGAGGAGGCGAGCTTGCCTCACCCCTCCCTTCTCCATGGGATGGGTGGGTTCTGGCAAAGCAGACAGGCAGGTGGGCGGGTGGGTGGGCGGGTAGCAGGCAGATGGACAGGGACAGGAGGGGACTTTGCGGGGGGGTTCAAGTGCGGCGGACAGGCGGGTGGAGGGTTCCAGCACAGCAGAGCTGGCAGGCGGGGAGGGAGGAGGCGAGCTCGCCTCCCCTCTCCCTTCTCCGCAGGGGGTGGGTGGGTTCCGGCACAGCGGGCAGGGGAAGGAAGGAGGAAGTAACCTCGCAGGGGGGTTCCAGCGCAGTGGAGCTGGCGGGCGGGGGAGCAAAGGAGGAGGCGAGCTCACCCCCCTCCTTTCCCTAGCAGGGTTCCAGTGGTGGCGGTGTTCGTTATTGGGTCCGGAACCAATCCCCCAAGGATACAAGGGTCCTACTGCATTACCATATATTCCGGCGTATAAGACGACCTTTCAACCACGAAAAATATCCTCCAAAATCGGGGGTCGTCTTATACGCTGGATACACTTTGCTTCACCCGCTGTCCAATCTCCTGCCTCTTCACTCCCTTTGCAAACGGAACAAAGAGGCAGGATATCGGGTGGGGGGTGAGCCAAAGTGTTTACCAGTTCCTTCTCCCTCCTCCTCTGCCTTCTCCCCCTTCGGTGAGCAATCGAAGACAGAGGAGGGGAGCAAACGTTGCGCTTTGCTGTGGCCGCTGCTCGATCTCCTGTGTGTTCATTGAGCAGTGGCCGAGGCAAACCGGGTACGTTCGCTCCTTTCTTCCACCTTCCTGGAAGGTGGAAGAGAGGGGTGAATCCTGCGGTTTGCCACGGACACTGCCCATCCCCTCCATCTTCATTCCCTTCCAAAGAGAATGAAGATTGGGGGGGGGCAGACGAGGCAAACTGGGTATTTTCACCCTTTTCCTCCACCTTCCTGGAAGGTGGAAGAGAGGGGCAAATCCCATGGTTTGCAATGGCCGCTGCCCATCCCCTCCGTCTTCATTCCCTTCCAAAGAGAATGAAGACGGAGGGAGGGCGGGTGGACAAGGCAAGCCGGGTATTTTCGCCCCTTTCCTCCACCTTCCTGGAAGGTGGAAGAGAGGGGCGAATCCTGTGGTTTCCAACGGCCGCTGCCCATCCCCTCCGTCTTCATTCCCTTCCAAAGAGAATGAAGACGGAGGGAGGGGGGCGGACAAGGCAAACCAGGTATTTTTGCCCCGTCGTCCACCTTCGAGTCAAGGGTGACTGGAAGGTGGAAGAGAGGAGCAAATGCCGCAGCTTGCCATAGACGTCACCCATCCCCTCCGTCTTCATTCCCTTCGCAAAGGGAATGAAGATAGAGGGAATGGGCGATGGCCATGGCAAATCAGGTTCATTCGGCCCCCTCCTCTGCCTTCACCCCCTTTGGGGAGCAACCAAAGGTGGAAGAGAGGGGCGAATGTAGCAGCTGGCTGGCTGGGAGAGCCCTGGCAGCTGATCCTGTTCACTTTCCCAACTCATGAGGAGATCCTCGTGAGTTGGGAAACAAAGAGGATCAGCTGGCAAGGCTCCCCCAGCCAGCTAGCCAGCCAGCCAAATTGGGGGGTGGTCTTATACGGCAAATATATGCCAAACTCTATATTTTTACTTCAAAACTGGGGTGTCGTCTTATACGCCCAGTCGTCTTATATGCCGGAATATACAGTAATCGCTTCCCTTATCTACTCAACTAGTCCTCCTCTGGCCTGTTTAGCCAGGAAGGGCAAGGGTCTAATACAGATGTGGTGGCTCTCACTTCTTCAAGGTTCTTGTCAACATCCTCAGGCTGCACAAATTGAAAGTATCCATAAGCACTGGTTAAGCAAGGTTACATCCACTGGAACTGTATCAACCCTGGCATCTAAGTCAGAGCAAATCTAAGTAATTGTATCTGTAAAATAGTGGGCAAATTCTTTGCAGCGGGCTGTTTGGTAGCTTACGCTCTCCTTTGGGCCAGATTGTAACAGATCCCTGACCACTCGCAAAAGCTCTAGCGATCAAGTCTGTGTAGATGCAATAGCCCTAGCCAGAAAACTTTTTTTTTTGCTACCTTTATTGCCCCACCATAGGCCTTCAGATAGATTTTAGCCTGTTTTTGGTTGGAATCACTCTGAGATTTCTGCCACTGTCGCTCTAGTCTCCAATCTCACTCGTTTCATCGCTGCCAGCTCCTTAGAAAACCAGGGGGCTGATTTAGCTTTACTCCATGAAAAGGGACACTTAGGCACAACTGTGTCTATCACCCTGGTCATTTCCCCATAGCAGAGATCAACCAAAGCTTTGACAGAATCACCTACCAAGGCAGCAGGAAACTCTCCCCAAGAGCCATCAGAAATCTATCCAGATCAATAAGCCTCTGAGGGCGGATCACCTTAATGGGTCCACCATCCCTGTAGAGACTCTGAATCCCAGCATGTTTATACCTCACCAAGAAATGATCTGACCATGACAACTGAACAATAGAAAGCTCCTCCATTCCCAGCTCACCCCTTGCACCCATACAGAAAACAAGGTCTAGAATTTGTCCAGCAGCATGAGTGGGGCCAGATACCATTTGGGACAGACCCATGGTTGTCATGAAGTCCTGAGCCACTCCCGACATGGTTTAAAGAACTGGTGTAGCCCACAGAACATCAGAGGGCTAGAATAATGACCCCTGGAACTTGCCCATCCCTCTTTTAAAGACTTCTCTTTTAAGCAGTGCCAGATAAGCATACCCAAGATGAGTATGAGAATTACTCCTGTGAAACATTTACCTCTCAAACTTGGCCAAAACATCTGCTACAATCACCCGACTCTCGATGGCCTTGTCCACACGCCTGTTGCGTTCAAAGAGAGCAAACATGTTCCGGCTGTCCTCCATGGCAAGTCCTCGGATCAACTTCTCTACCACCTATGGGGGACAGGATAGAGAAATTCTACTGCTCAAGTATTATTCTGGACTTAAGACTGGGCTCCTGGTGACATCAGCCAGCATGAGCTGAGCAAGGGATGGGGAGAAAGAAGAGACAAGAGAATTTCCCTCCCTCCATTTCCAGTGCAGGCACCCCCAGAGACAATCAGAAGCAAGCTAAATGTCTCCTTTTTCTTTTCCACAGATACGGCAATGAAGGAAAAGCAGTCCGAATTGCTCCTGGGCAGCCTTACACTGCCAAGCCTGCCCTTGTTCTTACCTCTCCTGCACTGGTGTGAGAATTGATTGTGATCTGACAGGAACCTCCTCCATGGCAGTAAACTGTAGTGGTCATTTCCTCCCGCGTGATGAGGGCCTGTATCTCCTCCTGGGAAGGAACAAACTCCCTGCTCTTGGTTTTCTTCAGTGAATCACTGATGAATTGAGAATACCGGTCTATTTCTGTGCCTAGAAAAAGATCTTTTACCCTGGTTGTGGAGAAGGGGGGAAAGGCAAAAGAAATGATCATCCTTTAATACGCTGCAAAACAAATCTTTGTCCTAAAATTATTTGCACAGATGAGGAGAAAAGTTAAGCCCATTCAGAGGAACCTCTTGAGATGGCACACCACTTAAAATACATTATACTAATTTAGGAATCTCCCATCAGAACATGTTTACAGTTCTCTGGCTTCATAAACAATACTTACACACCCTACAGTGCCAAAGACAATGTGCACTGCTCTTCAGCAGAGGGTGGTAGTAGGGACAGTCTTTCAAAAGCTGAGTGGTTCTCCAGATGTTTTGTATTTTGACTCCCAGAATTCCTCAAAATAGGCCATGCTAATTAGTGTTTCTGGGAACTTAATTTTTCAAAGCAACTGGAAGCCAAAGGTTGAGAACCACTGGGTCAGATATGAATGTGGGAAAAGCAGCACTGAGTCCGCATTGAGGCATGAAATTTACTGACTGGCCTAACTAACCTTCACAGGGTTGTTGTGAGCATAAAATGGGAAGAAGAAGAACCATGGGTACTGCCTTGAACTCACAAATGTAACCAATGAATAAATGTTTCCACAACACAGGGAAAATAAGTCAGGGGCGGGATGTTCCCTCACAAAGATGAATACAGTGATTGGAATTTTAAAGACTCATTCCTAAATTACTTGGAGCTGTGGAGTGGGAAGGGAGTGTATATAGTGAGGCAGCTACATTTGCACAGAACTCCACTAGAGTGGCTCTTACTTACCTTCTGAGGTGGAACTTGAGGTAACGGAGGATTCCCCTGCTGGGCAAGAAGGTGCAGCTCATGCAGGTCATCAGCTGCCAATGGTGAAGGTTTCCGGGGCTGTTGGGCTGTGGCACGTGGTTGGTCTGCTTGATCAACTGACAATAAACTTCGTCGCGGAGGGGCCTGAGGTCATGGCAGGTCTGCAGGATGCCCTGGATAATGGGGACGGGGTCAGACACTGTCTCAATTTCCTGAAGGGAATTAAAGATCTTCATGGCTTCATCCTGGAGGCTGCTGTAGCCTTTCTCCTGTTGCACTGGAAAGGGAAGAGGTGGAATAGAGAAACAACCGTCAGTATCTCCCAACCCCTTTGGGGAGAGTGGCAGTACAAGAACCTAAAGATGTTCCAAACAGCCCAAGGGAGTCTCCAGCATACATGTCCTTGGTCTCAAGCAAGGAAGGGCAACACGCAGCATGTCACTGAGCTCCAGGAGCTGGGAGCAGCCATGCTTGAAAAAAAATCTTATCCACAGCGCAAATCCTTTTGCCCACATCTGTAAGCCAGAGGAGGAAGGAAACACATCCAACTATTTGTGATCACTGTTCAAAGGTGATACAAGAGAGAATCTAATGGAAAACTATGGACCAGTGCCTATTCAACTCTGCCCAAAGAATGTGGTTGTACAAGGTTGGATTCTGCCATGTTCCTCTAGTGTAATTCTTTATATATCTGCTAGCAAAATTCAACCTACCCAGCAAGTGAACTGTCTCCTTCCGCTGCTACCTAATACTCTGCAGTTCCAGAATGTTATGTATGACATCTGGAGGCTATCTGTGTAACTCCATGACCAATGACAGAACACCAAACCCAAAACTAACTCCTCAGAACTGGAGTTCCCCTCTCCATCTCATCAACTTGCATTGTGGAGAGTGCAGTACTTTGAACTGACACACATCCCTTAATACCATCAGCTGTTATTTATTACTCTACAAAATGGTTTTGTGCAGGGACACTTCAGGGCAGAGGACATGAAGTAAATGTTAACTTTGGGCAAATTTCAGGGAAAAACTCTGAAGTACTTGTCAATTTTACAAAATTCGAAGCTTAATATGAAAATCGTAGCGTTTTCCTCCTAGATCTCAGTACAGTGCTCTTTACTCAATAGCTGAGGTCACACTAAGGATAAGTATCAGCACATCTTTTCCTAAAACTGTGCAGAAAGAGAGAGATTGACATGCATATGCATATTCCTTTTGCATTTGTCATGACACCCAGCTCTACTCCATCCTGTAACATAAGGGGACATTCCAAGCCAGAAAGCTGATATGCATACTTTAAAAAGAGGCTGAGTTTTATTTAATACTGACTGATTGGTTGAATCAGTGGTACAATTCACGCCAGCTCCTGTTTGTGTTTTCTCTTGTCACTGCTGTTACAGTAGCACCTCCATATCTGCGGGGGATTGGTTCTGGGCCCCCCATGGATGACAAATTCTGTGGATAACAGTGAATGCCATCCTAGGGGCCATCTAGCCTCCTCCCCTCCCCCTTTGCCCCGCCATGGTCCCGCAGCAGTGACAGGAGCAGTCCTGAGCGAAGGGAGGCCGAGATCGCTCTTCCCCCTCCCTTCCCCCCCACTATTGACCCACCACAGCAGCGATCATGAGGGGAAAGGGAAGGAGGCTAGATCGCTCTCCCCTTCCCCCTCTCCCCTGCCACGGCCCCGCCGCAGTGGTGATCACGGGACAAAGGGGGAAGGGGAGGAGGCTAGACTGCTCCTCACCCCTCACTTCCCCCTTCACCCTCACGACTGCCGCAGCGGCAACCAGGAGTCCTCCCAGGGGAAGGGACGGGAAAGGCGAGATTCCTCCTCCCCCTCCCTTCCCCCACCATCATCAACCATGGATAATTGAATCCACGGTTGGTGAATCAGCGGATGCGGGGGGTGCTACTTTATACAGAAGTTGAGGGTCAACTAATAAGAACTCTGATTTACTGTACAATACAAGTCTGAAGGAAGTCCCACTAAGTTCAGTGATGCTTACTTCTAGGCATACTTATTATGCAGTACGTCCCAATGAAATCAGTGGAACTTGTTTCTGATTCAACATTATGCTCTTAATCTTTATAGCAGGGGTGGGAAATATGCAGACCTCTAGATACTGTTGAACTGCAACTCCCAGAATTCCTCACTACTGGTTATGTTGGCTAGGGCTGCTAGGAACTGAAGTCCATCAACATTCAGAAGGCTGCAAGATTTGCAACTCTACTTTACAGCCTTCTTCCAGGCAAGAGGCTTGGACATTCACTACTTATCTCCCCTGTAATCTCCTTTTTCTCGCTCTCATATGGCATCTCCCTGCACACTTCAAAGTTATGGTCACTTACAGTTGACCCCAACATCTCCATAGGGCAGGGGTAACAGAGGGGAGTGCAAAGGATGCTGGGTGTATCTCAGGATGGGATTTCTCCGGTATATCTGTTCCACCACTTCAGAGTTCATGCTGTTTTCCTGAAAAAAGGAAAAAACAGAAGACAGATACTTCCTTAGGAGAGCCTCCTATTTTTCTTCCAAACATTTAGCTGTTAATATTAAACCCAAGCATTCCCTTTCCGACACAGAAAGGGTAAGATAACAAGATCCTGCTATAAGCTTTAAGACTTATATTGAAACACACAAAGGGCAGATCCAGACTGGCAAAAGATGGGAACATGCTTGGACAGATTGTTCCAGGTCATTGAATTTGCTGGTGGTGCCACCTTCACATCCAGACTGACTGTCATCTCCCACCCCTTTTCAACACTGTTTGGAGCAGAAGTGGGTGTGATTTACACCAATCTGTTATGGGACATAGCAGAATGTGGGAGGGGGAACTCACAAGGGGTGGGAACAAAAAGGTGTGATTTCTCCCCAGAATTCTCAGGGAACACTGCCAGGATGAGAGGAATGTTGTCTGGTTCTTAAAAACAAAACCTGAAAATGTGAAGTCAAAGGCTTTTACGGCTGGCATCCATACATAGATTTTCCTTGTTTGTTTTTTTTTTTTCTGGGCTGTGAGGCCCTGTTCTGGAATAGTTTCTTTCTGACGTTTTGCCTGCATCTGTGGCTGGCATCCTCAGAGAAACCTGAAAACTACAGCTACAAATACTGCAACCTTCAGCAACATTTGCTCCATGCAGATCTCCCATAGGGATGTAGTCTACCAAAAGGAAAGCTCCCAAAACAAAACCACAGTACAATGCAGAAAAAAAATACATTCAACAAAAACATTCAATAAGAAGCGAGGTCTGTAGTTTTGTTACATTTGTTTTTTCCTTGCCCTCTTTAGGTATTAGGATGATATTTGCTAGCTGCCAAGAATCTGGAATTCCATCCTCTTTGATTTTATTCATCATTCTAGTCAATGGTGTTATTAACTCTTCTTGAAATTTTTTATAAAATTCTATGATAAAGCTATCCTGCCCAGGCAATTTCCCAGTTTTTATTTTATTTATTTATTGTATATTGTATTGTATTTTATCTTTGTTTTAATTCTCTATTAGTTTGATTTAGTTTTAAGGGGTGGGTGGGTTAGGACAGGGAAGGATTGTTTTAACTGCTGTGTTTTAATCTTGTATGCTGCCCCGGTTGCTGAGCAGAGGGGCGGGTTAAAAATAAAAAATTATTATTATATTATTATTATTTTCATCTGGTTGATAGCTTGTTTTATTTCCTCTTTGCTAAAGGGTTGCGATAATTTCTCTTTTATATCTTCTGAAATTCCCCCATGTATGTTATCTTGTATGAACTTTTCCATTTCCTCTTGTTGTCTATTGCTTAATTCTGTTTTTTTATATACTGTTTCATAAAAAGTTTTGAAAGGTGCCTTGATTGTCCTCTTGCATATAGAAGGTTTTTTCCTCCGATTTTATCTCTGTTATCAATTTCTTTTCCGAATCCTTCTTCAGTCGATGTGCAAGCCATCTACCCACCTTGTTGGTGTTCTTGAAAGATCTTTGTTTCAACCTCGTTAATTTATTACCTATCGCTTCCGTTAAGTCAGTTTTCAATGCTCCTTATAACAATTTTATTTCCTTCTGTATCTGTATATTCCTTGAGTGTTTCCTTAAAATTTCTTCTTTTAATTTTAGCTCTTATGACAGTTTTTGGTTTCTTTCTTGTTTTACTCTTTTCATTTCTGCCCCTCTTTGAAGAAAAATTCTTCTACTTGTTGCTTTGAATGCATCCCAAACTGTTCTGTCAAGTACTTCTTGTCCTTTGTTCGCCTCAAAATAATACTGTATTTCTTTCTTAATTCTCTTCACAAACTCCTCATCCTTTAACATGTTGCCATTCAGTCTCCATATAAATTCTCTTTTTGGCATTTTTAGTTGAATTTCTAAGGGGTTATGGTCTGATATAATTATCTCATTTATTTGCATTTCTTTAATCTTTGTCAGCAACTCTGTTGAGGCCCAGAACATATCTATTCTTGACATAGATTGGTGGGCATCAGAATAAAATGTAAAACCTTCCTTGTCACCAAATTTTGTTGACTGTACGTCATTTAAGCTAAAGTCTTCTAATATATTCTGGCAAATTTTAAGCAGGGTGCCCTGATGTAATCTATTTGCTGATGATGATCTATCCCTTGTTGCTTGCAGTACCCCACTGAAATCTCCTGCAATTATAATATTGCGCTTATCTAGCTTGTCAAGTTCTTGATACAGTTTTTTGTAAAAGTGATCTCGTTTTTTGTTCGGAGCATAAATCACAATCAGTATCAACCTAATATTGATCAAATTTATCTCCACTCCCACATAATGACCTTCTTTATTGTTCAGTATTTCAGTTGCTGGGTACTTGTTACATACATAAATTGCCACTCCTTTCTTCCTTTTCTCATTTGAGGAAGATAGGAAACATTGTCCAAGTTTTTTCCTGTTAATTAACTTTTTCTCAGATTTCTCAGATTTTCGTCTCTTACAGACAGATGATTTCCGCCTTGCTTTTTTCTAGTTAAATGGAATACTTGGTTTCTCTTTTTCAGACTGTTTAGGCTTTTCACATTCCAAGACTGTATTCTTATTGGCATTTTATTGCTCTATAGACTTGCAGTTTCTTCGTTGTCAATTTTTCCATCCTCTTCTTCTTCTTCCAATTGTTCTTCCCCGCTTGAAGTTTCTTTCTTGTCCTCTTCATCCATTCCATCTTTATCATTTTTTTCTGTTTGGTCTTCTTGAGAATCTTGTTCTCCTTTTTCTTTTCTTTTTAAATCTTGCTTCTGCCCTTCTCAATTCATCCTCTTCTAATTTTTTCATGCATTCTTTTGCTTTCTCCAGTGTATTTATTTTGTACCTTCTTTGTTGGTAAGAAAATGTAACCCCTTTGATGCGCTCCCATCTGTAAAAGACGTTCTTTCTTAGCTTCTGTGTCAAGGGTTTGTATTCTTGTCATTTCCTCAAGACTTTTGACGGTATGTCTGTGAAGATTTTTATTTATTTCCCTTCTATCACCAACTTTTCAGTGTAGCTGGATTGTAATATTCTTTCCCTTACCCTCGCTCTTGTAAATGAAATTATAACATCTCTTTGCAGCTTCTTTTCTCTTGCTACTGAAGAGCTGGAGCGGAAGAGTTTGTCAATTGTTTACTTCCTGGTTTTAAAAAGGCCTCTCCTGAGCCTAAAACAGCTTAGGGGGCCAAAAATGTGGCAAAATTGTTGCCATGACTCCTAGAGAGTGGGGGGAGGGCATTTTTAATTAAAAACTACTCCTGGATGTGAACGAGTAGTACGGAAAAGCCCTAGGAATCACATTTTGCCCACAGGACATATTTTGCCCACACCTGCTGTGCAAGTTGGCCCAAATGTCACACACACACACAAAGTAAATTGAAAAATCTGCTTTACAGCTCCACAAGGAGACCCCTTTGTGAAGACAAAGAGAAAACTTCCAGGGAGTCAGTCCACTGGTTCACATAGGACAGAGCTCTTTATTTTGGCTGGCAGCTGCTCTCCCATGTCTCAAGTCAGAGGTCTTCTGTAATTCTCTTTCCTTTCTTTTACTGGAGATTTCAGAGATTCAGCCAGGTACCTCCTGTATGTAGAGCACATGCTCTTTCCCTAAGCTATTTTGCAATTGTGTGCACAACTCCCACATGTGTTAAGTGTGTTTTAACAAGTGTTCCTCTGATGCTGGCAGAGCAGGTAAGAATTTCAAGTCTTGAGTAAAGAATCCAGACATGCACACAAAGGACTGACAGAGCCTCTCCCTTGTGTACAGAAAAGGTCATTATGTCTGTATTTGATGAAATCATTATGTCTGTGTCTCTGCACAAAAAGAACACATACTTAGAAGATAAGTGGGCAGAAAAGCAAAGTGTCTGCTTCCAAACAGAGCAGATCCAGCCTTCTTTTCTTAAATAGGTGAGCCAACCACCTAGATCCCTCACCTAGGGGATGAGTTAAGAGTCTACATATTTGCACACAGACAAGTTATATATGCTACCCACAGCACAGTCCTCAGTGGGTGCACATGAAAGAAGAGATGTTCACATATCTGGGTATGGACACTGGGGCAAATCCTACAAGTCTGTGTGCTAAGGGAGCAAAGGTAGCCCATTTGTCATGTGTTTTGCAGCAGAGACAAGCAACTTCGGGAAGTCCAGGGGTCGATTTTCTGGGAACAGCACAGACTGCCAAAAATTACAAAAATGTAAGAACTCCTCCACCCTTCCCCCAACGGAGCAAGAATTCCACTTCTGGATTTGAAACACTGATATTTTAAAATGTTCAACAATACGGGGGAAGGATATTTAAACTTAAACTTATTTAAAAGGCAAATCACTGCACTTGGTGGTTCTAGGACAGGCCATTTATCTTTATTTTGCTTTTTGTTTGCTAGAAAAAGGACTGGCAACCTGTGTGTGTGTGTATGTGTATGTGAGCCCCCACCTGCCAAATCAGCTTTGGGAGGCTGCATGCTTCTCCAGGAATGCACTTCTGAGCCCCCACGTTATACATTTTTGAGTGGAAGGGAATCTTAGTACTTCTTCTCTAGAAAAAAAACTCTTCATTTCTCTGATGAGGAAAAGAATCAAGGAAGAATGAACAGGTTTATGTAGAGAAAGCTCTGCACATTTCTAAAGGCCTGGACTCTCTGGCTCAATTCATATATGAAAAGAGAAGCAAAATTTGGCTTCATTTACATGATCCCCAATTTTCAGCCATACTCAGACTGTGGCTAGAGCAAAGGACTGCCCTAAAGAGCCACTTACTCTAATGTCACGAATGAGCTGCTGTGTGGGTGTTTCAATGGGAACCTTGCTATCGATCACTCCTTGGATGGCAGAGGCCCAGCGCATGGCTTCGTTCAAGAGCTTGGTGTAGAGGCGGTACGAGTGCTTCCTGCCATGCACAGTGATGTTCCAGTAGCCTGCCGGTACAAACAGAAACAGGTAGTGAATATGGCTCTGCAACTCATCTTGGAGCAAGGAAATAACATTTGAGGCAGTGAAGGAGAAAGGTGGGATATGCCATAGTCCAGAACCAGCTGGCAATAAACACTCAGCTCTGTCTACGTGGAGTGGCTGCAAAGTGATCTAAACTGATGAAGCAGCTGGAGAGGCCTACACAAAGCCACTGAAACTGTTGGGTGCAGTTCCCTAGTCAGAGAACTAGTTTTGCCACTGCCCACCCCCCAAGTAGGTATGCACATGTTCACACAATATAAAACACTATTTCACACTAAACAAACCAGCCAGTCAAATGTCATAGTTTGTGGGATGTACTGGATCAGCCCATGAATCCTATTGTAGCCTTGACAGCTATGGCTACAGAGTAGACCCCTGACTGGACTTTGCTAACCGAGCACAGTCTGTGTTTTGTTACCAATTTTTTTTTTAATTTATTTATACCCCGCTCTTCAGCCACAAGGCTATCAGAGCGGCTTACAAATTGTTTTTTAAGCAACAGCTATTTACACATCTACACTGCATTAAACAGTTTCCAATGTGTGTTAGCTAATTGCCCCCACAAGCTGGGTACTCAATTTACCGACCTACGAAAGGATGGAAGGCTGAGTGAACCTTGGAGCCGGCTGGAATCGAACTTGCGATGTGGTGGCTTGCAGTACTGGCATTTAACCACTGCGCCACCAGGGCTCAGTCCAGTCAGGTCAGACCACAAAAAGTTGCCTCACAGTGAGTCAAACAACAGTCACACCTATTCCAGTGTTACAGTTATTTTCTGGGAATACAACCTCCTGAACCCCCAAAAGTGACTTTTCCAAGCTCTGCCCAGAATAATCCACTGTGACTGGCAGCAGATTTCTCAGGCAGATTCTTGTAAGTGCCAATATTCAAGATTCTTTTAGTAGGAGATGCTGAGGACTACACTCGGCAGCCTCAGCATCATGTATGGATAAACTGTGGCTCACAGATTGCTTGTGACTCTGGAGGGGGGGGGTTCTCTCCTATGGGCTACTGAGTGCCCTAGCCATCTCCTCCCAAAGTTCTTATTTCTAGCAATTCAGCAATCGGGGAAGGGGGTTCCCCTGCATTGTCCAGGCTGCTGCAGTTGCTACTGCCACAAGGACCCTGGAAGACAATACGTGGTATCTTCCAAACCTCTTTGATCAAGTACTGTGTCCAAACCCAGGAGTCTGTTTTTTTCATTAGTAACTTCCCTGCCCCCCCACTCCATAATAGATTGGGAGAAACAGCCTGTTAGCCACTCACACGGCAGTTGAACAGAAGGTATGATTGTGAAAAGGGGAAAAGCATGTGTTGGGCTCAGGATGGATGGATGAGTGAATGAGTGTGTGCTTGTGTTGCTGAATGAGTTTGAATGAAAATGTTTTCAAAAGTGAAAGCCCAGGCTGCACTGACAGCCAGCTCTGGCCAAGGTCATCTTCATAAGTGGTCTACAGCCACCCAAACACTGTGACAAGCAGCCCTTTTAGGTAAAACAACTGCCCATCCATTCTCTAAATACAAAGCCATGGCCTTTCCCATTATCTGTTAAAGCATGTATTCTAAATATCTCTGGCTTTTCTTCGCAAACGAAGATTCAGGAAGGACTCATCCTGTGCTTTCTGCAAGCGCGCTGATGACTAAAAAGGCCAATCCGTGATAAACCAGTCCGGTTGCAAAAAGCACAGCAGAAGGTCTCCTTGGGTGATGTTTTTGGGTTGTGATTCTTTCTGCGTTGTCGTTTCTCTTCAGGACTTGTTCGTCTTGAGTTCTCAAATAAGGCTGCAGCATTGTGGATAGTGCGTCTCCATGCCTCCCGATGTGAGGCCAGGGCGGACCACTGTTGGTGATCAATTTGGCCGAGCCTGAGATGTTGTTTCAGGGAGTCCTTGTATCGCTTTTTTGGAGCGCCCCTCTTACACTGACCCTTGGCGAGTTCACCATAGAGTACTAATTTTGGGAGGCGATGGTCCTCCATCCTAGAAACGTGCCCTGCCCAGCGCAGCTGTGTTCTCAATATCATGGCCTCAATGCTGGTGATCCCTGCTTGCTCAAGGACAGCAACATTTGTCACATAGTCAGTCCAGTGTATATTTATGAGTACACAAAAGGATATTCCAACACATTGACAGCTTGTCGTAAATCTGGCCCTTACTCTTCCAGCAGGAAGGAAAGGCTTCCAGCTTATTTGTACAAACTGAGGGCAGTTTATACAAACTGAGGGCAGTTTCTAAGGACAGGCCACCACCACTCACTGACTTTATAGTCCTTTCCATGTCCAGGCAGTGAGAACTGGACATCTGTATTAAAGAACAATGATAACCCCTTTTCTCTAATCTAGAGAAGGTTCTGATAGCTGACCAGAAGCAGGCAATTCGGGGCAGGTTAAAAAATAACAGAAAGCTTTTATTCAGTTCTAAGAGTCTATGTTACTTGAGAAGGCAAAACATTCCCAGGTTCAACTTAAGGCTTATACAGTATGCATTCATTCAGAGCACTTACAAAATAAAGCATAATCTAATGCAATCTAACTACACATTCCCTAACTATTACATGCAGAGGTACCTTACAATCTCTGTGATGGAATTTCAGAGTCCTTTTGAGGCCTTTGGGTAAGATTGGCTTCCCCCAACCTTTTGTTATCACAGTTTGGTGTCTTGTCGTTATTCCATGGTTTTGTAGGCCATTCTCTGGTCCTTCTGCCATGGCTCAGGCCATGAGCCCTCTAGGCCATGAGGCCATGTGGATCAGAGTCAATCTTAGCTAGCTAAATCTAGCTAGGCCATGTGCTCCCACCAGTGTGGCCCAGAACAAAGGGAAGATCAGAACTTTTAAAAGTCTTTTGTGGTGATCTGTGATTGGCTCTACCTTTGCCCAATCAGAGTGAGTTATCTTAATCAAGTGATGTGACATCATGTTTATTCAATGAGGTTCTCCTACCCTCCTCCCATTTCCAAATAAGGAGTGGAAGTTTCCAATGTTGTTCCTGTGAGTTTGTGATGGGATTCCATGATGACTGGTAGGTCATCATGACACAGCTGTGCACAAAAAGGCAGTGAATATAATAACTCACCAGGGCTTTTCACACATAGCAAAGACACTCTTACATATTTCCTACCAGTTTCTTTGAAGACCCTTTCATCGGGTTGGACCACTGAGCAGAGGCTGTTGAGCACCAGTGTCCCAAGCTTTGTGGCGGTGCGCTCTGACGATTTGTAGTAGTCAAGTGCTGTGTTCGTCAGCACAAACCAGCGTTTCTTCACTTTCAGGGAAGATGTTTTGCTGCTGCCCTGGACCTCTTTATGAAGCCACCCTGACAGGAAAGATGAGAACAGGATTCAATGGACTTGAGAAAGACAAATCTGTTCAGCCCTAGACCACTGGTGAATAGCTATTAATGGTGCCTTTTAATTCCTGTTTCATTCTACAGAGGAGGAGACAGAGGTAACTGAACAGTGAACTTCTCCATCTTACTGCTAGGATCCAAAAAGTATGAGCACTTTTTGTAAATAAACAGTGTTTACATAGCACAGTCAACCACTCAAAGCACTTCAGTTGTCTTCTTTCAGCAACCCTTACAAATATCCTGTAAGACCAGTCATGAGGTTGAACCTGGAGAGTGAGGGCTCATGCATTCCTGATGAAATCGAGATTTCAACCAGATAGACTCTTCACCAAATGGCATTTGCTCTTGCAGTGCTTGACAGTTTTATGTTCCTGCTGCTGAGGGATGCCTTTACTACTGCTTTGGAAGACTCTGCCACACCATTACCACAGCAAATGTCTGTTTGTTTGGGAGGCCGAATCCTAGGAGAGTCCATCACGCCAGAACAAGGTAGAAGGCCTCCAGACACCCATTTTATCAGAGCCAACAAATGGTCAGTAACTTAGGGTGCATCTTCTTTCCAGCCTTCCTGATGGGAGGCACCCTGGTTGCTGGAAGGGAGATGGGAGCCCTTGGTCCCCACTCCCTGCCACTGCTCTAATTTCTGTCCTTTTTTCTTTTTTGCTATATACCATATATATAACTGACGTTCAATAAAAGACGGTTAAGAGGTGATATAATAGCCCTGTTTAAGTATTTGAAGGTTTGAAGGGATGTCACGCTGAGGATGGAGCGGGCTTGTTTTCTGCTGTTCCAGAGACTGGAACACGGAGCAATGGATGCAAGCTCCAGGAACAGAGATTCCACCTCAACATTAGGAGGAACTTTCTGACAGTGAGAGCTGTTCGGCAGTGGAACACACTCCCTCTGAGTGTGGTGGAGTCTCCTTCCTTGGAGGTCTTTAAACAGAGGCTGGATTGCCATCTGTCGGGGTTGCTTTGATCAAGATTTCCTGCGTGGCAGGGGGTTGGACTGGATGGCCCTTGTGGTCTCTTCCAACTCTACAATTCTATGATTCTATGATTCTACACTGTAGAAATAATGCAGTTTGACACTGCTTTAAGTGCCATAGCTCCATCCTGTAGAATCCTGGGATTGGTAGTTTTATAAGGTCTTTAGCCTCTGCCAGAGTGCTGGTACCCCCACAAAACTACAAATCCCAGGATTCTGTACAATGGAGTCATGGCAGTTAAAGTGGTGTCAAACTGCATTATTTCTACAGTGTAGATGCATCCTTAGTTAAGTTAGTTGTTTTTATTTTCTTCCCTACTTTTACTGTTGAGGGAGGGGATGGACCGGATTGCTTTGTCTCAGCCACCACAATGTTTTGGGGACACTTCTGCTTCTTGCCTTCTTACCTCTCACAAGAAATTCCTGTCCATCAACCCTGGATTCACCCTTGGGCTTCTGCAGGAGGGAGATCCAGTGGTGCATTTCCTCAGGGATGTCACTGTTGCAGTGAATGACTCTATTCGCTGTGATAATCACAAAGGAATTTGGCCTGCAAAATATGAGAAAGGAGAGTCACCTAGTCCTTGCTAGATCCCACAGCTAGCAGAATGTTGGCAAATACAAATTTGTGAAGTCAAAGACTTTCATGGACGGAATCTATAGATTTTCTGTGTTTTTTTTCTGGGCTGTGAGGCCATGTTCTGGAAAAGTTTATTCCTGGTGTTTCACCTGCATCTGTGGCTGGCATCTTCAGAGAATGGTGGTGTAGGGTGTGTGTGGAGTTTATATACTGTGAGTCCTGTTGGAGAAGATATGGCTAGTTCCTGGGGGGAGATATGCAAGGAGGATTAGTATCTATTTAGCTAATGGTCCATTTTCTGCTGGGAATCCCCCTGTCCCTGGGTGGAGTTCATTTGCAAGTGCTGAGTTTTGATTTTGGTGTTTTTCAGGACTAGTAGCCAAATTTTGTTTACTTTTAGGGTTTCTTCTTTCCTGCTGAAGTTGTCCAGATGTTTGTGGATCTCAGTAGCTTCTCTGTGCTTTCTGACATGATAGTTGTTGGCCTGGGGAAGCTATTGAAATCCACAAACACCTGGACAACTTCAACAGGAAAAAAGAAACTCTAAAAGTAAACAAAATTGGCTATTAGTCCTGAAAAACATCAGAATCAAAACTAAACACATGCAAATGAACTCCACCCAGGGACAGGGGGATTCCCAGCAGACAATGGAACATTAGCTAAATAGACACTAATCCTCCTTGCATATCCTCCCACCCTAGGAACTAGCGATTCAAATACACAAAGGTACATATCTTCTCCAACAGGGACTCATGATATATAAACCCCATACCCCCTACGCCACTATTCTCTGAAGATGCCAGCCACAGATGCAGGTGAAACATTAGGAATAAACTCTTCTAGGACATGGCCTCACAGCCAAGAAAAAAACCCAAGGAAAGTCTATAAATATAAATTTCTCTCTCCTCTACATATTCTACTTTCAATCACACCCCATTACTCTATTAATCTTATCCCTCTTTAATCCAGGCATCTCTTATATGGAAGAAGAGCAACCTATACTAAAGTGTATTGAGAGGGGAGTTTTGTTATGCCCTCCATCAGAAGCTGGCAATGTTTCATTCTTAGGAAAACATCTAAAAGATCAAGACAACAGGTACACAGACACAAAGAAAAAGGTTCCTATAAATATTTACAGTCACCTAGAGTTTACATTCAGTTAATTGGGATTGCAACTTGGGCCAGGTCCCTTGCGACTTCAAGGCTCTTTGGACCTCTGAGCCCCAGTAAATTGCACCCTTCTCCTTCCCCCTCACATGGGGTCCTGGTGTATAAATCTGTAGAGCCATATTGGTTTCTGTAATATATTACATCCAGGACTAGAGGCAGTATTGCTTTCAATACCATCTAGTGGAAAACACTTTTTTTTGCAGAAGGTGAGGGTCTACTGTGTTTGTGTCCTGCTCATGAATCTCCTCTGCTTGTGTGTTTGGCCACCATGGGAAACAGAACGCTGGGCTGACCCAGCCTGGCTCTTCTTTTATTCTTGGAACAGTAAGCACAGGTGCCTCACTTCTTCAAAATCCAATCACCCTTTTAAAAATAACTAGCCTAAACAGGACTTAAAGAAAATGGAGTGGACTAATCCTAAAAAAGAGACACTGTGGTGTAATCTATTGTGTGTTGGACTAAGACAGGGGAAACCAGGGTCTGAATCCCTGCTGGGCCATGGAAACTCCCCGGGTGACCTTGGGAAAGTCACATTCTTGCCAAGAAAATCCTGTGATAGGTTCGCTTTAGGGTCACCATAAGTCAGAAATGACTTGAAGTCACACAACAACCGTGAAAACATTAATCAAGCAGTGCAATAACGTATACTGACCGTTATATGTCTGGAAATCTTAACTGTTAGTTAAAAATAACTGTTTATGAGGGAGATTATGCTCTAGCACTAAAACAATCTGCCTTATTAATATTAGTATTTTTCAGAAATATAGCTCTCAGCTGATTCCCTTGGCATGGACTGAGGAGGGAAAAAAATTAAGACAAGGGATTCTTGACTTTGTCTTCCCTTGAACAGGATTACTGCTTTTATTCTTGAAGCAGCCTGAGGAATGTGGAAGGGCTCAGTTTTTACTACTTCTAGGAAAGCCATCACTCTGGAAGGGGCTGATATGAGTCATGGAGAAAACAATGGAGAAAGTGTACAGACAATATTTTACGGTCCTTTTGCAAACAATTTTGCAAATTATGGTAGTTATTAAGGGACATGAACCCCAAAGGTTGGCACTGTGCTGTGTTGCTCCCAGTCAGAGATCTCTCTTCAGTCCACTGGCTCTTTGGTCAGATGGTATACAGCTTGTTGCAACCATCTTCAAACACCGTTGCAAACACCCTCCTGAAATATGAAACACCCAAACCTGTAGGCCCCTAACCTCTGGGGATTGACATTGATTAATAGGAAAGATGATAGGATACTAAAAATAAACACAGTAATTTAGGAGATATTTTTACGGGGCAAAGGAATTTTTAAATACAGTTGTCCCTCCACATTCGTGGGGGTTAGGGCTGCAAGGCCCCCGCAAATGTGAAAAAAACACGAATCAAAAATAGGTCACGCCACGCCCTCCCGAAACCCCCCACCCTCCCAGAAGCAGCAAGGGGGCTTCTGAGGCCCCCGTCGCTGCTCCTCTCCACCACCACCCGCCCTCCCAGAAGAAGCAAGGGGGGCTTCTGAGGCCCCCGTCACTGCTCCTCTCCACCCCCCCGCCCTCCCAGAAGCAGCGATGAGGGCTTCTGAGGCCCCTGTCACTGCTCCTCTCCCCACCCCCGCCCTCCCAGAAGCAGCGACAGAGGCTCCTGAAGCCCTGTTGTTGCTCCTCTCCACCCCCCACCCATCCTCCCAAAAGCGGCGATGGGGCTTCTAAAGCCCTGTTGCCACTTTTGGGAGGGGGGCTCCCCAAAACCGTAAATAATCAAAACTGCAAATGTGGAGGGGCAACTGTAGCTCCTTATTTGTTGTATTTATATTTATTCAAATATGCAACTGATGTGATTTAAATGTATTTTTTAATGTTATACAATGATTCCTGCACCAAAATATGATGACAGGTTTCTTACCTGTAACTGTAGTTCTTTAAGTGGTCACCTGTGCCCTCACACAAATGGGTGCAATTTGTAAAGCCTTTACCAGCTAAGGCCTTAAAAACTGTTCTTTGCTGCAATGTTGGTGGCTTTCAGGGACTGTTTTCACAAATACATCTGAAGCTGGGGCAAACATCTCTCTCTTTTTTTAAAGGCCTTTACAAATTGCACCAATTTGTGTGAGGCGCATAGATCACAAAGAAGAACGTTACACATTAAAACGTGAACCGACAAAACTAATAAATGCAGCTGTAGCCTACCTGTCAGGATTGTCAGAAGCACAGACTGAGTCAATGAGTCCCACATCAAGGGTTCCCTTTAAAATAACAACAACAAAACTTCCTTTAGGCATCCTCTTTCTATACCAAATTTAGTCCCCCAACCTGCACCTTGCAAAAGTTCTGAGGAGTAATTCTCCTAGTGCTGAATCATTTTTCTCCAAGAATCACAACAATATCATGTAGAAGAAAACTGCTTTCATCAGTTGCCAGATAGCTGAAAATAGCAAGGAATGAACCAAAATCTCCAGCTCCAGGTTTTACCAGATTGTCACTCACCACGGCATTCTTTGGGTTGGCTTGTTCATCCTGCATCTCCCTTAGCTGCTGTTCTGTAGCACTGTGCACACGGCTCAGGACGTTGAACCAGTCACTGTTGGGAAAAGATCTGCTTTCTAATTGTCAAAAAAACCAGGTTTCAAAAAATAACCTAGTCAATGGATCATTACCATAACCCTGTAGCATGATTTCCCCTTGAATGTTGCTTATTTAATAGGTCAGACAGCATATTTCCCTTGATGGAACCCTGTATTAGGAACTGCCTTATACTGAACCAGACTGCTGAATGAAACCATGGCTTGCATTTTATTATCTATATTGAATGGCAATGGTTCTCCAAGATCAGTAATACCCAAATTCTATTAGAACCAAGGTGGGCAACATGTCAGAATGCACAGAGAAGCTACTGAAATCCACAAATACCTGGGCAACTTCAACAGGAAAGAAGAAACTTTTAAAGTAAACAAAGTTTGGCTATCAGTCCTGAAAAACACCAAAATCAAAACTCAACACATGCAAATGAACTTTATCCAGGGACGGGGCGATTTCCAGCAGACAATGGATCATTAGCCAAACAGACACTAATCCTCCTTGCATATCCTCCCACCCTAGGAACTAGCGATTCAAATACACAAATTTACATATCCTCTCCAACAGGGACTCACAGTATATAAACCCCACACACTCTAAGCCACCATTCTCTGAAGATGCCAGCCACAGATGCAGGCAAAACATCTGGAATAAACTCTTCCAGAACACAGCCCCATAGCCTGGGGAAAAAAACACGAAAAACTGGAAGTGGCTGGAATATATTTTGAAAATGCAGTGGAGTTCTGCAGCCTATGAATTGCTGCTCCTGAAGGATCCTAGGAGTAGCAATTAACCCCTTTGTGCCTCAGAAAAAGGGCAGCCCAGAGGAATTCTGGAGGCATGAAGGCCTGCAAAAGTAATGTTGAAGGGGGGGGCACATGTAGTCCTGGGCTACAATTTGCCCTCCTCTACTTTAGAGATACTTCATTTGGGTCATTCAATATGCAATGTATGTGCTCTTGTGCAGGGCTATGTCCCCTCTCTGCCAAGGACGTAAAGGTTAACAGATTTCTATGATACTCGCTGCTTCATATCAGCTGTAGAATAAATTACTGGACTGGGAAGCTGACTGCATGAACAAGCTGAAGGAGAGTGTTTGCTCTGGCTAACTCAGAAGGTTGCAATGCCAACTGCAATCTGATGCTACAACCTGGAACCACTGCTTCGAAGGGTCAAAAGGCCATCAAGGCCCTGCTAATAAATCAATGCTATTGAGATCTCTGTAAGCCACAAGCAGAGAGAAGATGCAACACAGGAAGTTGCTAACACAGTAAGCAGTTCCAAATGGTTAGAAGTGATAACACACTCCCCCATTTTCTGGTAAGGTGTTCAGATGCTCACAGGTGTTGACAGTTATCCTAACAGTGATGCAGTAACAGTTGTCATGGGTCTGAAAAGTGTCAACCTTTAGTTGCCCACCTTGGCATAGTTCAAATCGACTAGCATTACAGTTATAGTGTCTATCATAAGCCTGTCTTACTTGCCTACAGGAGGCTCTTACGAGAGTCTTTACTGAAAAGCAACTAGTGCCTCCGAGAAGAGTGAGAACTTGAGGAACAAACCCTTCAGAGAAAAACCCACCTGCTTTTGCATCTCTTACCTGGCATCCTCTGGTGATTCTGCCACTATGTGGTAAACGCGGTCACTTGTCACAACATCAAGGGCATTCTCTTTCTCATGAATATCCACAATTTCTCTGGAAAAAAGCAAGTAGCAAGAAGCAGGTTGTCAAAGATTCTCAACAAAATTCAACCACTATCTCATTTGCTGAGCGGCCTGCCACAAAGGAGTTTCACTACTTCTCTGGACCTGATGGGAGTACTTCAGAACTTCATCTCTGGTGATACTGAATAAGCATCCAGAGAAAGGAAATGGTGAAAGTCTGGGGTGGGGCTGAGAACTCCTAGAGACCACTTAGGGGTGATCTGCTTTGCCACCATTCTCATGACATGCCACTGAAAGGATTTTCAATGACAACTTGGGCACGTTACTTTTTTTAACTACAATTCCCATAACTCCCCAGCCAGAACAGCCACTCATCTTCCCCAGTGTCTCATACTTGGCTTTCCTGATGTCAATTGTCCCTTTCAGCTTCTCCTCGCTGTCATTCTCAAAGTACATCAGCTTGGCCTCTCTCAGTACGAACCAGCGCCGTTTCCAGTTTCGCCGAGACAGAGTGGACATGCCCCCTCCTTTCTTATAAAGCCAGCCTGACTTCAAGGCTTCCTGCTTGGCTCGGAACCACATGAAGGCCTCATTCTTCAGGACACACCAACGTCGTCTCCAGGGGTTCATCAAGCCCCCTATAGGGAGCAGAAGAGACATTGCCAAAGCTGTTTTTAATATCACAACATCCCCAATGTATAGCTAGCTCATCAACACCAGACAAGATATGGGTATATTTATATCCTGCTCTGGACCATAAGTTTCCTTAAAAAAGAAATGTATCTTGGATAGACAGACTGAAGAGGCAGCAACCACATGCTACTTACAGTGGATGTGACTGATATAAAAATGGAAAGTTACCAGCTTCAGGAACTCACTGGGCTCTCCAGTTCTACAATGCAAAGTGCTAAAACAAATCATTTTTCTGGAGGAAAAAGCATCAATGCTGTCACCAGTGTTATAGTGCCAGTAACACTAACATGGGGCCTTTTCACACTACACAATTATAGCATTATGATTCCTCTTTAACTGCCATGGCTGTGTCATTTGGGGAGGCACCAGAGGAGCGCTCTAGCTGAGAATTCAAAATGTACCTCCCTAAAATACCAATCCCAAGATACCACAGGGTGGAACCATGGCACTTAAACTGGAATCATAGTGCTTTAATTGTGCAGTGTGAAAGGGCCTTCTGTGACAGCAAAGCGATTGTTGTATAAACTGTTAAGGAACAAGCAAGAGCTTTGCTGCAGCTGGGGAAACCATGCAGCAGGAGATGCCAAACAACCGGTGAGCAAGGTGGCATAATTCAAATCCCTGCTTAGATATGCAGCTTTTGTCTATGCCGCACCTCTCTGACAAATCTTGGGTGCTCTGGCTAACTGTCTACATAGGGTTGTTACCAGAATAAAATGGAGTAACTGGCTCTTGGAGAAAGCGATAATTATAAATGTGACAGAAATCAGGAAAGGAGTTGTGACTGTGTCTTATGAAGTCTTTCCAGATGTTGTTGGACTGCAATTCTAATGACTGGGTATGTATAGCCTAGAGAAGAGAAGGTTAAGAGGTGACATGATGGCCATATTTAAATACTTGGAAGGATGTCATACTGAGGATGGAGCAAGCTTGTTTTCTGCTGCTCCAGAGACTATGATATGGAGCAGTGGAATCAAACTACAGGAAAAGAGATTCCACCTACCATAAATATTAGGAAGAACTTCCTGATGGTACGAGCTGCTCGGCAGCGAACTACACTGCCTTAGAGTGTGGTGGTGTTTCCTTCTTTGGAAGTTTTTAAACAGAGGCTGGATGGCCATCTGTTGGGCCTGCTTTGGTTGGGTATTCCTGTATGGCAGGGGTTAGACTGGATGACCCTCATGGTCTCTTCCCACTCTATGATTCTATGAAATCAGTCAGCATTGTCAACAGTGAGGGATTTTTGGTGCTACCATCCAACAACATCTGGAGGGCTGTGAGTTCCCGCTCCTGCACAAGACCGGTTGCCTGAAAGCCCCAGCAACTTCAGCTTAGTAGCATCTGGCTGAGAATAACTCCATGAAAGGATTTTGCAGGAATAGCCACTCAAATACCTCAGAAAATTAGTTTGCCAGAGAGCAAAGCATATCAAGAGAAAAATGTGAGCACTCAAATAACCACATACTGTACAGCTCTGACATAAGGTATTCTGTTCCTTGACAAGGAACCCAAACGGTGGCCCCATCATCCCCTAACAGGGCCAACGCTTACTGCCTCTACATCTCAGAGAATTGTTTCAGCTGATCATGTCAATAAATGCCCAGTCAGGTCAAGAGTAGGCCACTCACTGTTAGCAGGAAACTGGGGCTGTCACTAGAGACCACTCTTCTATGGGTGCCAATAGAAAACCATTTCTGCAAATAACCCTTCTGAAGCCCTTCCCTGTGAAGACATGTTGACTTTCATCTTGGAAGGAAGAAAGGGCCTCAGACAATAAAACAGGGAAGGCTGGGAAGTACTCAGTGGAGATGAGGGGAGATTAGGAAGCAGGGGCAAGTTGCTCACCTTGCACGACTGATACATGCTTACCCTTCATGTAGAGATAGCTGTGAAAATAGGCTGGCCCTGACCCGCTCAGCATGCTGACCCGGCTGCTGCACAGTTCTTCATCTGTGTCCATATAAGCATCGCCTTCATCTTCACTGTCCAGAAACTAAGGAGAAAAAGAATTATTACCCTCAAGAAAACAAAGGTGCAGGACCGGGCAAATTTTCACATCTCTTGACCAACCACTCAAGGTGATCCTACAACACCTCCATTACAGATCTGACCGTACAGTTCCTTAGACATGACAGACCATACAAAACATGGTCCCCCTTCTTTCTTCAGGGCAGAAAGACTCTAAAATGGGAGACTCATTTCAAAGTGAAAGCCAAACACCTGCCTTACTGTTGCCAGTGTATGAACTTTGGCATTCAATCTCAATTTAGAATTACATTAGGACTCCCTTATCCACTGGGGATTAATTCGGGGGTGGGGGCATGGATACCAAAAACCATGGATAATAGGGAATGTCATTGAAAATAATGGGACTTCCAGTTTAAAATACCATAGAGTTGCCTTGGAGGACCTAGAAAATGGCTAGAGGACACATTGTCAAGGAAGACTCTATGGTAGGTGTGCTGTTTTGTATCCTGTGGATAACTGAATCAGTGGATAATGATCAGTGGATACAGGGGTCCTACTGTAGTGGCTTCAGTGATCTCTACTTTTCTACTGAAGTAGTCTAGCCTTGCACAAACTGGCATACTCCAGATGTGTTACTACAAAGCCAAAACTAGCTATGGTTGATAGGAGGTGTCATTCAAGACAGCCAGGCTGATGAGGTTTGCAAACATCCTTTAAATTTTAGTCCAAAGAACTAAAGCTACCCATTTCTGAGCTATCCTCACAAGGGTGTGTGCTTACTCAGTTTGCAACTCACTTGCTGTTCTTCATACAACCCGTCACAAAAAGTTTCTGTTCATAGAGTTCTTCCCTCCCTTTCCTGCTGCTGCATGTGCAATTAAAAAAATATCAATAGAACAGAGCCAGCAGCAGACAGATCACATGAAAAGCTACTAGTATGCACACAGCTTAATACACACTCACACAAACTCATAAACAGTTCACATGGATGTGTGTGTATGTGTGTGTGTCAAGTTACTGAACAATGAGTAGTTCAACATTTGAAGACTGCCTTTTCGGTGGGCCAAAATGAACAAATTTGGCTCCTATTTGAGCAGCTTCTTCATATATATGAAAAAGGCCCTCATTTCATTCCTCTTTCAAGCCAGTATAGTAGTAACAGTAAATTAAGCATTCTAAGACTTGTTAGCTTGCCAGTGTGATTCTCCTGTATAGGTTCCATCACTGTTGCCACAGAAGAGAGCACTTTCGTCTGTTTCGGTGCTTCTGATCATGTTCCTCCTACTTCACCCATGCTCAGAGAATCTTGTCAGCCACATCTCTTGAGTGCAGCTTGCTGCCTCTTTAACAACCCCATATAAAGGGTAAATGAAAAGCATCCTACCCTTGAGCAGGTAAATTTGCAATGCTCAAACAAGCTTATTCCATTAGCTCTTTTGGCATGCTTAGGCAGACACATACAAATGGTGGCATGGAAGGGGAAAAAAAAAAAGAGCTATGGGTTATGTCTCACAAACCATGCAGCTTCCAAGACTGCACAGCATTTGGATTATGGACCTTTAGAGATCTCTTTAAGGGGAATAAACTTCACAGAGCACCATGTAATCACAGCTGTTTTTAATCTTGCTGATATGGCTGGAAAAACTAACAAATCACAATCAATAACAGGGGCAATAGATTTGATAAGGACAACTCAGCAAAGAGATTTCCCATTTATCCAAGGGATAATGTGCTTGTTCGCCAAGTTTTCTCTCAATCCACAAGGGGAAAATGTTAAGATGGATTTGGTTCCAGCAAGTAGCAAATATATGTTTGGGGACGGGGTGGTGGAGGTGGAGGGAATAGTTGTTTGGAATAACCTCAGCGCAATCAATTCATGTGTTCATCTGATTAAATTGGAAAAGCAACCAGAACAAGAATTGCCTGTACCGTATTTCTTTTCCGCTCACCCCAAAAGGCATGCTTTATAAAACCAAGCAGGTTAAGAAAACTGGATGAATTAGGTAAAGAAGCTTTAGCTTTAAATATGTTTCCATCATCTTTTGCATTTGCGCTATTCCAGCTAGTCACAGCCAGGTTGAAAAGGCTGATGAGGAAGTTATCAGGGGAATTGGCTTAACGTCTGGAGGAAAGGTCCCCTTCTGAGCTCAGGTCCATAGGAGTTCAGTGATGGGATGGCTACCAATCCAATGTGCTCCATCTGAATGGGATGGGATAGAAATTAAACCAATGTGCTCCATCTGGAGTCTATCACAGGGGTTTGGCTTGGGCTCAGGCTACACTTCTTTCCAAATACTGAACCCTAGTGAAATGATGCTCAATGACAATGCATGTGTGCTTTCAATGGGACAGAAAATGTCAGAGATTTAGGGAGGTTTTTTTTTTTTTTAATATTACCCTCTCAATGTTTTTTTGGAGGGGAGGGAGGAACTGCAATGGCAGTGGATTTGTACCATCAACAGGGACTATGGTTTGACTTTCTCCAGCAACTCAGATAGCCACATGCGGAACGATTTAGTTTGCAAGTAAATGGAAGAAAGAAAGAAAGAGGGGGGGGGGGAGGGAATGAATGTGTATAGCACCTGGTGTGCTAAATAATATCTCATCTTTATGCAATAGGGAAAACTGTCTCACTGTGCAAGGCAGCTTCCAAATATGAAATCATTTTAAAAATCACTAGCAAAATGATGGAAGGGTGGTGGAGGAGTTGTGCTGTATATCAATAACTGTGTCAAAACAATAAATAACTGTGCCAAAACAATATTAGGTAGCTGCCCATAGCCATAGGACAGGGAAGCTTCCTGCTTAAAGGGAGATTTATTTTCTGCTGAGAAGCAAAAGGTGCTTACTGAGTCCAGGCTCCCACGGTTGGAGTCGATACCACTGCTGTGAGTATTGTGCAGCACTTCTTCCCCATTCAGTGGCTCAGCTGACGTGCTACCAACCTCTCCACTGCCCTCAAATTCCTCGTGGTCATAGTCTGACTCTACATCCGGAGGCAAGCTGTAGATAGGATCATCAGATTCCACGTTATCACCTGGCAGGATTTCCGAGACAGTGTGGTAGATGTTCTCCATGTTCTGCTTCTGAGGACTCTCAGGTCTCTTTATAGAAAGATTCAGAGAGTTGAGCTCCCCATCCTTTCCCTCCTCAGGCAACAGCATATTGGGAGATGTGTCCTCCTCAGAGTAATAATTATCACTGGTTCTGGTGCTGCTGTCCTGGTTCAAGAGACTTGGACTGGGCACTGGTGGACCCTCTTCATCAGCAGGAAAACCTTCATCTTCTTCTTCCTCAGCCAGAGGAGCTACAAGGCTGCACTCAATGTTGAGGGTTCCTTCATTGGAGAGGGAGCGTTCCAAGCCTTGCACACTCTCGTCCAGGTTCCCAAAATCGAGCAGCTCCAAGAACTCCTGCGCGACTCTAGATGCTTCCTTCTCTAACCTCTGTATCTCCTCCTCCCGCTGCCGTTTCATTTCGTTCTTGGCGTTTTCACAGGTGATGGTCATGTGGTCTGTTTTCTGTTGCCATTGGAGCTTCTCAATCTCCTTTTCCAATCGCAGAATCTCTTCCATCTGACGCCGCTCCTCTTCCTGCAAGGGCTGGTCTCCCTCTTGTGACTTTAGCACCTCCATCTAGTTCATAAAAAACAGAGAGGGGTGGGAGTTTCTGGAAAGCAGAGCTAACTGTTTTCATACCTCATGTGGCTGCTATTTACCCATGTAAAAAAGATTAACTCAAATTGAAATTATGTGATCAGCCTCATGTGTAGCTTGGCCTTAAGCATGGCAAAATATCATCTAAATCAGTGTTCCTCAGGCTATCTGATATAAGGAGACTCACATTCCCACTCACCCTCCATGTGCCAGTAACTAGAACTACATTGGCTTCAACTGTATCCTTCTTTCTTGCACAGACCAGCAGCAGACAGCTCATGGATCAACACCTTGAGTAGCGATGGACTAAACCAATGGCTCCCAATCACTGGCCTTTCAGATTTTGGGACTTCAGTCCCAGACTCCCTGACCACTAGTCATTCTAGCTGTGATGTCTCAGAATTTAAGCTCAAAGCATTCAAAGGACTAAATGTTGAGAACCCCTGATCTATACTACCTAAGTGTATTGTAACAGGAATAAAACAGAGAAATGCATTCTGCAAGCATTCCCTACAGGCTGTCACTAGGAAAAGGACAAGCATTATCTATGTTCGCATTCTTCTGGGGATCCTGGAAAAGACAGGTGGAAGGTAGTGAGAGACAGGAGAACATACCTGAGCCACCTGCAATGCTGCTTCCAGCTGTTCCTTTTCCCTGTTCAAAACATAACACAAACCCATGAATAAAATCCACTGTCCATCTTGTCAGAAGCTGGTACAAAGAACTACCCTCTCACAACAAGAACTCTACTGCCTTCCTTCCTTCAGCATTTGTTGTTGCTGAAATCAATGCCATTCTAAATAACATTGCTGTCTCAAGCTATTTACAGTTTCGTTAAAAATTATGTGAGCTGTAAAAAAGCTTTCAAGTCAATGGCATTTATTATATCATCCTTGGTTAAAAGTTTGGCTTGTCAGAACGTTGGTTTTTTTAAGTCTTCCCAGTACATAGACAAAGAGGCTGGATTTTTAAAAAGATGGGCCTGAGAATGCATACACTTATCCAGCAATGTTTCAGAAAAGGACAGTCCAACTTTACACAGGCAGCCTCGGCCCTGTGGGCCCATATCTTCTTGCAGAGTGGAATTACAGCTTTGGAAGGGAGCAGTTACTATTGGACTGTTTCACCTTTGCCATTCAGAACCAGCCTCCCTAGGACTTAATCTATTCCCTGCATAGACTGGGCTAAAACCCTTCTCCCTGAAATCTGATTTTCTATGTGCAGCAAATTCTTGTAATGGAGCCCCCTCATCCCTGCCATGGTACAATCAAGATGGACGTCTACCTCCTCAGTTGCTGTTTGTGAAAGTCAGGCCACAGAAACAGAACTAAAACAGCCTTATACCTTTTTTTCCTCTCCTCTTCCTCCTCCTGTTTCCTCCTACACTCTCTTTCCTCTTGCCATTGTCTTTCCTCTTCCTCCTTTTTAATCCTCTCTTCCTCGGCTTCCTGTTTCCGCTTCTGTTCCTCCTGTAGCAGGTGCCGATAGAGGTTACGAGCCAGCTGTCCACGCCAGTACTTCTGCAGGACAATGGTGGAGGCCTTGAGGCTCAGGAGAGACTTCTTCCAGAAGTGAGCACGGTAGTTCTTTTGGATGGTCACAACACTGGCTAGCACCCTTTGATACCTCTTTCTGGGTCAACAGAAATAAGATGGCTGTTACAGTCAACGCCCATTCCCCTTGAGGGTCTCTACAAGACACCACCCAGCCCAGGGATATCAAGAAGCCACATTCAATAAATTAGCACAACACACATTTCCTCCAAGAAGCCATTTTGCACATGCTGTCCTTTTTGCTCCATCTGTCACCCACCTGGTTTCTGAGTTTCAAGAATGCTCTAGGCATCTCCCTCTTGGGGCCACTCATTTCCTGCTTCCATAACCAGATCAGCCTTTTTGCTAAGCAGAAAAAGAAGTAGAAACTCTGGGGTTGTGCAAAGCACATGGTCAGCCCACTGGCAAGGAGCATCTCCTCCCATGTTTTGGTATGTTTTCCCACCACTCCAAACAAAAGGGGCCAATTTATGCCACATCCTGCTCCCAATTTATGTCAGTCTTGTTTCCTTATGCTGTCCTATAGACAGTCTTGCCTGTCAACACTACCCTATGACATCAAAATGGGCAGTTTTTGTAAAAAGAAAGTCAGATGCTACAGCTCAGCTATACTTCCTCAGCACAGGAACAGACTGGGGGCTCTTTGTCATTTAAAAGTGAAGCCTGGTACTCTGTACATGCTCAAAGGCACCCTCAGTAGCTAACTGCAGCCAAAGAGAATCAAAGAAAACAATGTTTCTAGGTCTCATCACCAAAATTTCTGGCTTGAGTGGAGGAAAAAACTGGAACCTGTTCTTTTATTTGTGCCAATAAAACCTCTCCATGTCAATCCAAGTTGGATGACATATGTTATGTCACACACACCTCCCCTTTATGTGAACCAATTAAATTAGTAGATTTTAATCTACACTGTGAAAGGGACTTAAGGGGAGCTAGGAGACTGGTCATTCCTTAGAAGGAGACAACCATGCAAAAACACACAGAGATAGTGCTGCTAGTGTCAAATCAGCCTACCCCAACCTGGTGACCTCCAGACATGACCTACAACTTCGATCATCTGCAGCCAGTATAATCAACCAGATTACAGAAAGCTGCATTAAATAGCAATGGCACAAGTAGCAGTTAGGGATGTGTGCATTTTGCAATCCTAGGATTTCATCCTGTAAGAACTGAAATGGATATAGGAGCAGCATTCTGAGAATCAAAGTTTTCCTTCAATGTTATTGTTTTTAATAAATAAATAAATTCAAAAGCAAACAAGATGCCAGCACTTAAAGTTGCTAAGGCAAGCTTTACAATGTGTGTGAAACTCTTGGTAAACTTTCAGGGTCTAAACAAGCCATGGCAGCAGGACAGAGAGCACACACTGGCTGCTCTCACATTGAGACAGAGTGGTAATTGAGTGTGTACCTAGGCAGTGTAATGCTGAGGAAGTTCAGGTGGGAGGAGGAAGTGCAAAATCCTGTCTGGTTATACTCCTCCCCAATACTCCCACCCAGGCATGCTTTTCCCTGGCTGGGCGCTGATAGCTGAAGGTCTGCAAGGGAGAAAGTGATGATGAGGCAGTTTTTGCTTGTGTGTGTGTGTGTGTGTGGGCTGTTGGGAGTGTTGAGAACCCCTTCTTGTCCACAGCTTCTCTAATCTAAAATCATCCCATAATCCCTTCTTCAGACCTGTTCCACAAAACTCATGTTGTAATGCATATCAGGCCTGCAGAAGCCAGACTAGCAACTGAGAATTACTGTGCTTGGAAACCTTCTGTGTAGTCCCAAAGAAACCCAAGACAAAAAATCCAAATAGCAGACAGCCCCACTATGCAATAAAATTATAAATGAAACAATTAACAATTTGTTGCTTGTTATTGGAACCCTCTGGTGCAGCGGTGGGATCCATGTGCCCCTCCAGATGCTACTGGACTGTAGCAAGTGGAATCCTTCTCCATTAGCTATGCTAGCTAGGGCTGCTGGGACTTGCAGGCCAACAATATCTGGAGGGTTGCATGATCCCCCTCTGTGGTCCTATTTTACTGCCCTGTAGTTTTCTTCCTTTGTCTGACTTGTGGAAACTGCATATACTACAGAAAATAGCTATATGCAAATACTTATGCTTTGCATTATGTATGCAAATTGTAGAATTTCATATATGTATATACACATACACAACACACAGAATTCTGGCTACCTTAGTGCAGTTTTTACAAAGTGGAGAATACACCTAGACAGGGTAATATCAGTACTGGTCCTGATACTAGCTATATTATTACTGTCATTACAGTTGACATGTACTGGAACCAAGTCCAGATTAAATTTGGCTTGTATAGTAATTATATCCTCAAAATGCAGTTAATTTGGGCAAAAGACTTCATGCTGCCTGCCTGGTAGATCCAGGTCTGCAATTGGCCTCTAGCCAACCGCTGCTTGTAGAAGTCAGGTAGAACTCTGACTTCCTTGCCTGGGCAACAGCATCTCCCCCTTCAATAGTCAGCTGCCCCAGTCTTGCTCACCCATCAACCTCCTAGTTTGCTTGGCACAAGTTTCAAATTATTCTTAGGGCTTTATAAACATAGCATTTCAAATAAAACAAACAAAAAAAGCATAAGGAGCACTGAATGCAAGATATTTTTCTCCCTGCATAATTTATTCTGCACATGTGCTTCAATTATTCTGTTTGGCTATTAATGGAGAAAAGGTAAAATAGCTCTGCATGCAAGATATGGAAGCTCCACCTCCTAAAAATTCTGTTCAGCTCCCACCCTTCTACTTTCTCCCAGCCAATGGCTTTTATGATTTCCCCAGGCACTGCCCACACATTTTCAAGCGTCTCTTTGCAACCTTAAAGAAGGCTAGAAACTTACACAAAATAAAGCGCAGAGCTTAAATTCCCAAGGCGCTGACCTCCTTTCTCCAGTACCCACTTCAATGCCTTGCAGTGCATTCCTGAAATACACCTCCCCGCAGACACCCCCGGCCGTGCGTTGGCGTGGAGGCGACTGTCCTAATGTGCGCGCACACAGCAAATTGCCAGAGACCAGCCGAGACAAAGGCCTGCTCGAGTGAGCCGACAGAGATAAGAGCGAGTTGCAAAGACAGAGGTGGACACTGAGGAACCCAAGCGACTGACTGGCGGGGGATGAAGAGCGAGTCTGCTAATGGCTCCCCCATCATCCCCTCTCTGCAGCCAGAAGCAGCCCACCAGGGAGGAGGAAATGGAGAGGGATTTGCAAGGCAGGAAGTTTAGTCTAGGTCTCTCTACTCTGTCTCTTATGAATCAAGGGAGAAAGAAACTGGCGCTTTTGAGGAGTCTGGATGCAGAGCTAGAGGCGGAATCTGCAAAATAAGGCAGTTTCATGGAGGATGAGAAGCGCAACAGGAAAGAGGCAGTGGAGAGAGACGGGGGGGGGGGAGAGTTGCTAACTTTGAAGCCAGTGGCCTGCTAGAAATGCAATGAGGTTTTTTTGGGGGGGGGTGGAGGGGCAGGGAAGGAAAGAACAAGGGGAAGATCAGCGAGAGAGGCCAAGGAGCAGAGGCCAGGAGCATCCCAGCAGGGGCCAAAAGGAGGCGATTCCCAGCACTGACCTTGCCATGTAGCCCAGGACGTGGGCTCGGATGATGGTCGCCGCTTTCCTCAACTCCTCTTCCCGGGCCTTCTCCAGTTGTTGCTCTAGAGCCTCCTTCAGGAAAACCTGGTACCCCGGGGAGGAGTTTCACCAAACACAAAGAGAGGAAACATCAAGTCCCCAGAGGCAGTAACAGCTCCCATGCCAGCCCGCCCGCTTGGCGTAACAAGGCGGCGGACACACAAACGCACCCCCAGAGGGCTCCTTTTATGCTCCTGCGCCAGAGCCGTCCCTGCTCGGCCAGCCCTTCCCTTTGGGTGCCTGCGCTGATGGACACAGGAAAGTTGTGCAGGAGAGGAGCCAAACTCAGCCCAGCCCCCCGCACTTGCTTTCACTGGGTGCTCAAGGATTAAGGGAGAAGGGAAGAGGAGGAGGAGGAGAGGCTGCTCCAGCATAAATTAACCCTTTCCTTCCCTACAGCTGCTAAAGCGGCAAACAAGATGGGGCAGGCAAAGGTAGAGAGGAAAATCCTGGCCACCATTTATGCTATGATGCTCACTCCAAGACCAGGAGGGAGGGGAAGAGCGGGAATCATGCCAGCAACCAATTCCTCTACTGCAGCTAACTGGTACATACTTTCCCTGGCTCCTTCTTTGCAATGCTACCACGGTGCCAACCTTACCAAGCTATCTGTTCAGCTGCAACGAAGGCCTCTTCTCCTTGCCATGCTGCCTTCCCTCCAATCAAGCCTCTTCAAGACTTGCATGCTCACAAAAAAGACCAGGCAGCCATTCTTCCACTTTAGAAGCACCTGAATGCTATCCTGAACCCAGGCTGTCTTTCCAAAACCTCTCAGCCCAGACTATAAGCCCTGGGAAGCATTTCATGGCTTGTTCTTTTAGTGATTTCCTGGCTATTGGTTCACGAAACATGAAGGGGTCAGGGACCAGTCCAGATCTGTTTTGAGCACTGATATTTTGAAGTCGAAGGCTTTCACAGCCAGCATCTATAGGTTTTCCATGGTTTTTTTCCAGGCTGTGAGGCGGTGTTCTGGAAGAGTTTATTCCTGACATTTTGCCTGCAGGCGAAACGTCAGGAATAAACTCTTCCAGAACACGGCCTCACAGCCTGATGATATTTTTTTGTTTGTCCAATAGGTGAGATCCAATATTTTTTGCAGGGTCACAAAAGGGGTTAGAGTGCAATTCTGGGATTACTGTACATGGGACAAATGTTTGAGGTAGCTAAAGGTCACACAGGCCCAGGAACAGAGGTGTCCTTGTTTATCTGTCTCTCTATGACATGGCTCCCTGTGGAGTCAGTGGATTCCACTCTTTGTCACCCACCTGACTCCCTTACCATCCTGTTCTCACCAATCCATTGACTCATAGATGCCTGCTTCTAATAAAAGGGTCTAGATCAGGGACCCCCTTTAAATACATTTTGTTGCCACAAACCCTCACGACTTAACTCGATTTAAACAACAATAATACCTAATAATAATAATAATAATAATAAAGTAATAATAATGCAATTACACCATCCATGAAACCTTCCCTCAGAAGCACTGGAGGGGGAGGAAGACTTTTCTCCTGCTTCTTCCTGCAAGTTTGCAGCTGGATCTGATTAAATGGCATCGCACAGGCCAAGCCAGCCAGCCTTTGCCTTGGCTCCTGTCAAGTGGCCACTCCACTGCAGGGAGGAGGTGGGCCAGTGACTTTCAAGGGACTTTCAAGCCTTTGCAGACCCCCTGTGAGGACATGGCAGATCTCTGAGGATCCCCAGACCACAGATTAAGAACCACTGCTCTAGATGCATACCACCAGGAAATCCTCAAAGTGATAAATCCACAGGAACAATAAGGTGAAGCAGAGGGAGGTCTGGATCCAAGGCACACTTGGTGTTCTGAATGTAGCATTCTTCTTGGGGCTGAGGAATGGCTGCAGAAGACACCAACATCCCCAGGGAAGCCTCCTCTTTTATCATTTATACTCAAGGCTATTCTTCCATGTTTGCATAAAGTGGAGGCAACCCACCCGTGCCTATCCTAAATATCAAACTACACTATTATAGTGATATTATTCCACTTTAACTGCTGTGGCTGCTTCCTGTGGAATCCTTGGATTTGCAGTTTCAGGAGGGACATTTAGCATTCTCAGCCAGAGAGCTCTTAGGCCTCATTACACTACAAACCCCAGAATTCCATAGGAGGCACCCATAGCAGTTAAAGTGGGATAACAATGCTGTAACAGTGCAGTGTGATAGAAACAATGACAGAAGCTTTTTACAAAGACAATGGCAAGCGCAGACAGACAACCTTTTCAGCAATAGAACTGGAGAGAGGTGTAATGTGAGTCTGTAGGAAGCCTCAGTCTTCTCTGCTTTGGAGTGGCCACATGTGTTACTCTGGTGAACTCCAACCCTGCAAGCCACTTAAAACACATCAAGCTGCACAGATCCTCTCCCTGCTCTCTGAGGAAGGAAGGTAAGGTAAGCACAACCAAGTTTCTCTACCATCATGCCCTACTTATTCTTCTAAAGTTTTCATCCTGCATTCCTCATTTATCCACAAAATACAGGAGTACAGGAAGCTTCTGGCCACGTGCATATTT
Organism: Gambelia wislizenii; assembly: GCA_030847615.1. NCBI lineage: Eukaryota > Metazoa > Chordata > Lepidosauria > Squamata > Crotaphytidae > Gambelia > Gambelia wislizenii. The sequence goes on along the minus strand of JAUMIR010000001.1, from coordinate 336,296,974 downwards.
GCCCCAAAGGCTATTTCAAGGTTTGGGAAGAGACTGGCATGGATGTCATGTGGTGTATGGACTGAATTAGAACATAAGAGCCTGCAGGGGCTGGGCGGAGGGGAGACATTTGGAAACAACCTGGGGGTAGTATACACTTTTAAAGGAAAAACAGGTGTTGCGCACATGGCTTTGCTCAAGCATTAGCATAAATAAGAGAGAAAAATCACAGAGGCAATTTAGGCCTCCCTAAGCTTGAGGCAGGGAGCCAGAGAGTTCATAGTGACTCTGGTGTGAAGGGCAGGGTTGGCAAGGAAGCAAGATGAGCCTCTCTGCTTAGTTCCCTCTGCAAACACACACATTTGCACTGGTAGGCTGAAAACGTCCAGAACTCCACAGTTGACAACAAGCAGCTGCTCTGCTGTGCTCCTAATGAGAAACACAAAGCCCATCCTGCCTTCTTTTCCCTTTCCTGTGCTCCACAATTCCTTATATTAATCCTTTTCCTTCCTCCACCAAACAATTGCTTGGTATAGAAATCCCCCCTTTGAATATATTTCACAGGAAGCATTTCCCACTCCTTCCCCCATCCTGCCCAGCACATGTGCAAGCCCACACCCAGTCTCATGTGCGCACAGCTCCTTAGGGTACCCTTATCCCTGCTACCGTGGGTCATTCAGAGGGCCTTGAAGAACACTGTGGAGATGTAATAAGGACCGGAACAGAACATGCCCAGGAGGCTCAGACACGCCACCCTAACCCTCAGCCTCACCTCATGAAACAAAGAGCAGCTCTATGCTTCCCGGTAGTTCCATGCAAAGAAATGTATAGCAGGTTCTCTTGACAAGCACAAAGGGACTGGATTCACAAGGCAAACTCATGACTCTTTTAAGACCTATTCATCTTTAAGTCAGCAAAGGAAAGAAGATGTCCCTGTAGCCTGGAGCTAAGGTTGCCAGCTTCTTCCTCCCTCTACTCATGTGCCTTTTATAGCAGCATGGCACAGAGAAATGCAGCAGGAGAAACTTTCCCCACCATTTGCTTCTGTGCCACCAAAACCTGCTTGGCCTACTTACATTTCTGGGGTCAGGCTGCTCTGAACAAGCACAAACAGAGCAGGACCAGTAAAATAAGGTTATTTTCCCTGTGGGGCGTGAATACCACAATATACTTTCTACGGGAAAGCAGTAAAATTTCATAGAATCATAGAATTGTAGAGTTGGAAGAGACCACGAGGGTCATCCAGTCCAACCCCCTGCCACGCAGGAAATTTTGATCAAAGCATCCCCGACAGATGGCAACCCAGCCTCTGTTTAAAGACTTCCAAGGAAGGAGACCCCACCACGCTCCGAGGGAGTGTGTTCCACTGCCGAACAGCTCTTACTGTCAGAAAGTTCCTCCTAATGTTGAGGTGGAATCTCTGTTCCTGGAGCTTGCATCCATTGCTCCGTGTTCCAGTTTCTGGAGCAGCAGAAAACAAGCCTGCTCCATCCTCAGTGTGACATCCCTTCAAATACTTAAACAGGGCTATCACATCGCCTCTTAACTGTCTTTTTTCCAGGCTAAACATACCCAGCTCCCTAAGTCTCTCCTCATAAGGCATCGTTTCCAGACCTTTCACCATTTTAGTTGCCCTTCTCTGGACATGCTCCAATTTGTCAATATCCTTTTTGAATTGTGGTGCCCAGAACTGGACACAGTATTCTAGGTGAGGTCTGACCAAGGCAGAATAGAGTGGCACTATTACTTCCCTTGATCTAGACACTATACTTCTATTGATACAGCCCAAAATCACATTGGCCTTTTTAGCTGCCACATCACACTGTTGACTCATGTTCAACTTGTGGTCTACTAGGACTCCTAGATTCCTTTCGCACGTAGTCTCGTTCAGCTAGGTCTCTCCCATCCTATATCTATGCATTTCATTTTTCTGCCCTAAGTGCAGTACTTTACATTTCTCCGTATTGAATTTCATTTTGTTAGCTTTGGCCCAGCTCTCCAGTCTATCCAGGTCATTCTGAATTTTGATCCTGTCCTCTAGGGTATTAGCTACTCCTCCTAATTTGGTGTCATCAGCAAATTTGATAAGTATGCCCCTAATTCCATCATCCAAGTTGTTGAATAGCACTGGGCCCAGGACAGAACCCTGTGGCACCCCACTGGTCATATCTTTCCAAGATGAAGAGGAGCCACTGCTGAGCACCCTTTGGGTTCGGCCAGTCAACCAATTACAAATCCATTTAATAGTTAACTTGTCTAGCCCACATTTTACAAGCTTGTTTGCAAGAATGTCATGGGGAACCTTGTCAAAGGCCTTAATGAAATCAAGGTATGCGATGTCCACAGCGTTCCCTTCATCTACCAAGCTGGTAACTTTATCAAAAAAAGAGATCAGATTAGTCTGGCATGACTTGTTTCTCTGTAACCCATGTTGACTTTTTGTGATTATGGCATTGCCTTCTAAATGTTCACAGACTCTCTGTTTAATAATCTGCTCTAGAATCTTCCCTGGTATTGATGTCAGACTAACTGGACGATAATTGTTGGGATCCTCTTTTTTCCCCTTTTTGAAGATGGGGACAACGTTTGCCCTCCTTCAGTCTGCTGGGGCTTCTCCTGTTCTCCAAGAGTTCTCAAAGATTATTGCCAATGGCTCTGAGATCACATTTGCCAGCTCTTTTAATACTCTTGGATGTAGTTCATCTAGTCCTGGAGATTTAAATTCATTTAGATTAAGAAGGTATTCCTGTACTACCTCTTTGCTTATTCTGAGCTGGATTTCCCCTATTGTGTCCTCTGTCCCATTATCCTCAGGTTGGTCCTCCTTTTCCTTTTCTGAAAACACTGAGGCAAAGAAGGTGTTGAGTAATTCTGCCTTTTCTCTGTCCCCTGTTAGCATTTTGCCATCTTCTCCATGTAGTGGCCCTATCATTTCCTTCTTCCTCCTTTTGCTGCAGACAAAGCCCAAAAAAACCTTTTTATTGTTCTTAACCTCCCTAGCAAGCCTGAGCTCATTTTGTGCTTTAGCTTTTCTGACTTTACTCCTACACGTGTTCGCTATCTGTTTGAATTCTTCTTTGGTGATTTCCCCCTTTTTCCATTTCCTATACATGTTCCGTTTAAAACTTAGCTCCGTTGAAAGATTTTTAGTCATCCATCCTGGTTTTTTGAGACACCTCCCATTTTTCTTCTTCAATGGTACTGTTTGAAATTGTGCCTTCAGTATCTCCCTTTTGAGAAAGTCCCATCCATCTTGAGGTCTCTTCTCTTTTAGTATTCCTGACCATGGGATCACCCCCAGTATTTCCCTGAGTTTACTGAAATCAGCTCTCCTAAAGTCAAGAATGCGTGTCTGACTATGCCTGGCTTCTCCTTTCCATTGTATAACAAACTCCAGGAGAACATGATCACTCTCACCTAAGGATCCCACCACTTGCACCCCATTAACCAGGTCATCTCTGTTGGATAGGATCAGATCTAAAATAGCTGACCCCCTTGTTGCCTCTTCCACCTTTTGGACCATGAAATTGTCTTCCAGGCATGTAAGGAATTTGCTAGACCTTGTAGTTTTGGCTGAGTTAGATTGCCAGCAAATATCAGGATAGCTGAAGTCCCCCATCACTACTACATCTCTCCTTTCTGCATGTGTGTTCATCTGTTCTAGAAAGGCATCATCCAATTCCTCCGTCTGATTTGGGGGTCTGTAGTAGAGTCGCACAATAACATCCCTGTTGTTTCCCTCCCCTTTAATTTTTATCCAGATGCTCTCCACCTGGCTTCCAGTATTGATGTCATGGATCTCTTCACTAGTGTAAATATCCCTGACATATAATGCTATTCCTCCTCCTTTCTTGTTTGGCCTGTTTCTCCTATAAAGGTTATACCCCTCTATTCCTAGATTCCAATCATGTGACTCATCCCACCAGGTTTCAGTAATGCCTATTATAGCATATTTGTTTTGTAGTGCTAGGAGTTCAAGTTCATCTTGCTTATTTCCCATGCTCTGTGCATTAGTGTAGAGACATCTAAGACCATGTGTTCCCTTTACTTGCTGCCTGTGCAAGTTTTTTTGCCTCCCACTGTTGGGTCCTTGCGCTGTTTGCCTTCTTCCCTCTATGACAGTTTGACTATTTTCTCCAGCCCTTTTGCCTTCCAGAATACTGTCTCCCTCCCCCATTTGACTCAGTTTAAAGCCCTCCTGATCAAATTCTTGAGACTGTTGGCAAAAATGTTTCTTCCAACTGTCGTAAGATGCACCCCATCTCTTGCCAGAAGTCCCCCCTCATGGAAGCGCAGTCCATGATCCAAGAATCCAAATTGTTCTCGGCGACACCATCTACGGAGCCAGTTATTTACGTCGGCTATTTTCCTCTCCCTTCCTGGACCATGCCCTTCAACTGGCAGAAGAGACAAGATGACAACCTGTGCATCCATTTCTTTTAGCTTCCTCCCCAGGGCCTCATAATCTCTTCTGATCTTGGGAAAGCTGTGCCTTGCAGTATCATTGGTTCCCACATGGACCAAAAGGAAGGGGTAATGATCCGTAGGCTTGACGAGTCTTGTCAGCCTCTCCGTCACATCACGGATCTTTGCCCCAGGGAGACAACACACCTCCCGAGACATCTTGTCAGGCCCATAAACCACTGTTTCTGTACCCCGCAGCAAGGAGTCCCCCACCACCACCACACGCGTCCCCCGAGGCTTCGCAGCTGCTGTTCCTTGCGGTGGTCCTCTCAAGGTCCCCTGCTCTACCCCTGAAGTCTATCCATGCTGTTCTTCCTCATTGTCCTTGATAAGGGAAAGGGCTTCAAATCGATTCTGTAGCTGCAAGCTGCTCAAAGAATCCCTGGATTTTCTTGTTCTGTGTGTGACATTCCTCCAGCTGTCTACTTCCTGTGTCTGTGAAGTGACCCTCTCCTCCGCAGCCACTTCATCTGTGCTGTCCCCGTCTAAGACTGTTCGTTCTGTTCTGTCCAGGAAAACCTCTTGCTCACGAATCTGTTGAAGTGTAGCTACCCATGTCTCCAGCTGCTGGACTTTCTCCTCCAAGAGGGCTACCAGCTTGCACTTGGTGCATATGAAGTTCTCCACGTCTGTATACAAGAATACAAACATCGCACAAGTGTTGCAAGTGACTGCCACAGTCCCCTCAGTGTCCATGGTGAGAGCTTTTAGGTAATCTAAAAACTCTTAGGTAATGCTGAGAACGCTAAGCTGTACTTTTAGGTATGCTGTATTTTTGTTTGGTCACTGAAATTGTGACTCACAGAAGCTCCACCCCCTCAGCAACAAGCAGCCTCTCCCAACAGTTTAAAAAAAAAATTCAATCTCCCCAGTCAAAATGGCTGTCCAGAAGCTGCTCTCCTTCTTCTCCCTCGCAGGAAACTGGCCTGGAAACTGGCAGGAAACTGGCTGTCCAGAAGCTGCTCTCCTTCTCTCTGGCAGGAAATTTATCATGCATTCTCCTTTAATAGCTTCATGGTCCCCTACAAAAGCATATATTCTTTTTTTCCCTAATGAAGATGAATTTCCAAGTGTATTAAGGACCAAGACATAATTTTTTTTAAAAAAAAAGTGCACCTAAAAATGTATCAGATGACTGAGACCAACACATGCTTCCATGCATGTGTTTTTACTTATCAGAGGTCCAGAACTGGCTGCAGCAGTTTGCTGACTATACTCTTGGTGACAAGTCAGTTTGTTTCCATGTCGTGGAATGGTTTTAAGGACTACGGCATGTTTCTGCAGCACTCCCAATCTTTCACTCCCTTGACTGGGCCCGGCCTTTTATTCATAATGCACCAAGCTTCTCTGCACTAAAGGCCTGATCTAGCTTCTGCTCATGCCTGTATATCCAACCGAACTGCAGAAGAGAACTCCACGCTGATGTTGCTCCTGCTCCTCTGCAGAGAGCAGCCACAGCTCAAATCCTGCAAGTGCCTTTTTCACCCACAATGGAGAGAGCAGGGGACTAGTACAACGAGAGCAAGCACAGTATGAGCCATAAAGGTTAAGGAAAAAAAGCCACAGGAACAGAGCTTTTTGGTAAATAACCCATCACATTCATACATGAAACCATCAGACTTAATGCACTAGATTCTCTAAATCCTAAGTGTCATCACATTGCTACCCCAATGATACAAAGTCATCTTAGTGTGCCCACCCTATCATCATCTGTCTTCAGAGCCAGAAAATGCGCTTCATTGCTTAAGTTTAACCTACCTGCTACTTCCAGTGGCCTCCTTCCTTTCTTGTCACCTCCATTTTGTTGCACATGGAAGATCTAAGAAAGCCTAGGTTGCGCCCCAAGTGTTCTTTTTTGTTTTAGTCCAATAAATTAGCTGCTTTGCCATTTATCAGTTGCACGGCTCCTTGCCCTGCCCTGTCCAATGTCTTTCTTAAAGCTGGCTTTATTTGTTTCCATCCTGCAACTGCAATTAATCTCAATGGATTGCAGAATGTCTTCAACCCACCCTGGCACCCCTCCTCTTGCTCATCCTACAAAGGGAAGCCTTTGAACTAGGACTCAAGCACTGCCAAAAGCAGCCCAGTTTCCCTGAGCACCAGCCATAGGACAGGGAGAGAAGCCAGCCCCTTCTCAATTGGACCAACAACTTGGGAGAGCTAGTGAGATAAAGCCCTATTGTTCTCCATGGGATCAAAGGTCAGCTGTGTGCATACCAGTCACTTAGAGCCTGCTCTCTTTTAATGGCTCCAAAGTTGATTTATTAACTTGTGCTCAGTATGCAGAATGAAAGCGGTTTCTTTTCTCCTCTCTTGCTAGTGACAGGCCCTCTGTGGCCTCCTCCCTCACTCTAGGAAGGATGCCTGAGTTCTCCTCCCTTTCCAGCTTGGTTGGGGCAGCCCCACTGGCAGAACAATGTCCACCCCGAGGGAAATGGCAACCCAGTGCCACAGTGCATAAATTAGAAAAGCCATATGAAAGAACCACAACAGCCAACATGCCCTTTCAACACATCTGATTGGGTCCAATTATTCCATACTTTCTTCTCTGCAGTTCTGGCATACCAAGAGCTCCAGGGTTATTAAGTGTAATGGCAATGTGGTATGCTACCCATGCCAAGTCAATCTCATAGGCATGCCCTTCAAAGAAAAATTACTGCTGGCCTTATGGACTGGCATGTTACTGCTAGACTAATTCTTGAATGGTTGCCCCAGACAAATAGGTTCCCTAATGGCCTTATTAACTCAGAAATTATATTTGTTCCTAAGGAAGCTGCTAAGCAAATCTAGTACAGAGCTCTTGTGTTGAAGGGAGATCCTGGTGGAATAAAGACATGCCATTGTGCTGGTGAGAGCAATACAGTATCAGCACAATGGTATGTAAAGGGCCGCTCCGCAATTTTACCTGCACAGCACTCTGTCTCTCCTTCCTTATGGATACAGGAGGGCATAAATAAGTGCCATGCAACTACACTGGGGGGAAATTGCAGATTGCACAATTTTATTTTCATTCAATCTCAATGTACTCTTATAGGGGTCAGCAATTATATTGGATTTAATTGCTTTCTGACCAATTTGCCCTGACTTAAGGGTTAGAAATGTGCTTCAAGCATGAAATTATAATCTGAACTAGAATCATAGAATCTTAGAGTTGGAAGAGACCACAAGGGCCATCCAGTCCAACCTCCTGCCATGCAGCAATACACAGTCAAATCATTCCTGACAGATGGCCATCCAGTCTCTGTTTAAAAACCTCCAAAGAAGGAGACTCCACATGTAGCCCTAGATTGCAAGTACATCATGCCCAGTGCCAAATTTTATATTTACTCATCAGTATGCAACATTACAATTGCCCTAAATGTAGCCCCTGAGATGTTTAAGCCTATAAGTGAAATCATATTCAATCAATTTGCTATGGGCTAGAGATATTTTATCATCATCACCTCTCTCCTATACATTGACAAAGACAGAGGAAGGCAACCAAAACTCACCTCCAAAGCCCCTTGTGTCTATCAACAAAATTACATCAGGTCTGCAACTGTTCAGAGTGATGTACTTGTTCAAATACTGGACTAGGACTCTTAAGGTTCAAATCCCTGCTTGGCTGTGGAAACCCACTATATGACCTTTGGCAAGTCACACTCTCTCAGCCTCAGAGAAAGGCAATGGCAAACCCTCTCTGAACAAATCTTGCCAAGAAAACCCTGTGATAGAGTCACCGAAAGTCAGAATCAACTCGAAGGCACACGACAACAGAAGCAACTGTAAGTTCAGTTGTAACTGTACTGATTTGGACACCTGAAGTAAGGGCTGAAATCCTGTCCTCATTTTTTAAAATAACTATCCTAAATCATTTCTGCTTTATTCAGCTTGGTTTGCCTTAGTCCATATCTGGAGGCCAGTTGTGAGTTTTGCAAGCTATCCTGTACCCATCTGCACCATAGATGATGGCAATTCTAGTGTCTGCCTTGTTGCTGAAGAAATGCTGGCATGAGGTCAGCCTACACAAGGAGCTGCTTTGTATTGAATCAGGTCACACGAATATCTAACCCAGCATTGTACTTGGACAGCAGTTCTTGAAAATCTCAATCAAGAGTCTTTTCCAGCTCTTTTAACTGAAGATCCTTTCAGCTGGAAATGCCAGGAATTGCATACGCAAGGCATGAAATCTTCCACTGAGTTATGGTCCTGTCTCCAGTAGGAATTATATAACTCCCAGTTCAAATAGTAGCATGCACCACAACTCTTCTTCTGATTTTGCCAGCACGTCTGTCAGAGCAAACCTGCATGGACATTTATTTGGGGATGAAGGAGTGTTTGATACACATCTGAACCCATTCATTCTGTACACACTTGGCCTGTGCATAATTCAAATGAGGTCCCTGATCATACACTGCAAGATGAGAGATCAGGTGGGAGGAACAGATTGCTAAAATGAAGATATAGTACATATGGGTCAAGGACCGATGGGTCAGTGGAGTTCCACAATGCTCTCTGCCCTCAAAAGATTAATATTTTCCCTCCTGCATTTAGAGGCAGTTTCTTGTGCCCTTTCTGCAGTGCTAAAATGGAGAAAAAGCCACACAAGAAGCTTCTATGCAGGTATACACTTAGGTTGAGGAAAGGGTGCTTTATTTCTGAACAAGGTGTCTAGAAGGAAGAGCTGAAGGGATGAATCCACCAGGTGAGCAGCCAGGTCAGATAATTCACCAGAGGCATACTCAATGACAACAGCAATCATGCACTCAGCTCTGAGGAGACTTCTTTGTACAGAGCATTACAGCACACACTCTTTACCACTCAAAAGGCATACCTTGGTTTTTCCTAGCTTCCATGCTCTTTGGGAATTGTCATACGTCTGCAGGAATTCTGCACATGTGGCCTTTGTACCATCTGTATTATTCCAGTTCTTTATGAGCATCTTGTACCTGAGAGAATCAAAGAAATCTCTTTACCAAAATAAGCACAAAATGATTCTTTCTTCACCATTGTGTGCAAAGCTCCTCATACCTTTCCCTTCATATCTCTTGTTAGCTTCTGAATGGCAACACAGGTTTGGACATCTCTTAAAGAGCAGCCCTGGCCACTCTTCATGATCTTTTCCAACAGACCATTAACACAAACAGCTGGCATCCAGCAGTGGGAATGCAAGGCAGAGGAGGATGACTTTAGTACATTCAGGGACCAGTTGTTTTGCCCCAGGATCCTCCAGACACTGCCAAAAATGCCACCATTGCCTCCCTAAATAGCCAGAAGTCTACTTTTGGTTTTGAACAACAGGTATTTTTGAGGTTAAATTGTACAGGGAGCTGTTGTGACCTATTTCAAGGATTAATTGCTCCCCATGGAGGCTTTCAGGAGAAACAATTCACCATTTTATTTCATTTTGGTGAGGAAACAGGTGGTTGATGTGATGTAAAAACAGCCCTGGGGGCTACATGTAGCCCAAGAGCCACCATTTTCCTACACCTGCTCTAAAATCCCAGACTTTATAAACTTATTGATTTGTTTTATTTCTAGACTTTAACCTTATAAAATGTAATTTAAGCAAAGTCTTAAATGCAGTTTCTCAAATTAAATATGTTTATTTATTCTACCCCCCTCCTCTCTCCCAAATAGTTACCTCACATGTAAGACATGTAAAAGTCCTTTTCAGCGGCCAATAAGAGCAATGTGGTGGCCCCTTTTGCAAGAGACAAAAGAGATGGCCTACCCAGATTTATCTGGCACTTCTTCCAAAACGTGTAATTCCTGACTTTCTTCTTTCCCACAAGTTAGAAATCTTTGTCTGGATTCCCCATGTCTAGTTATTTCCCAACCCACCAAAATCCCATTGCAGTGAAAACTATGTTTGAATGCTCAGCAAAACTCCATCTTAGGAGTTGAACTATCACTTTTACCTGAGGAGGAAATCCTGAAAAAGCCGCCGTACAGGAAATCCAGCTCTTCGGACCTTCACGGTCTCCAGCATGCCTGAATACCTCAGTTGTTTCAACACCACATCTGGACTGAAGAGATTTGGAGCCTAGGGAAAAGGCCAGGGTTGTAGATAAGGCTGAGGGGCACAAATGAAGTAATCTGCTTGTATGAAAAACAGCATATTTGACTGTGTTTTGTGAGGACCATCTTCAGTGTCTCACTTAAGTAGTCACATGTATGCACATGCTCTTTATTTGGCTCCTTTTTGTGCTAGCCCTGCTCAAAGGAAAAGTAGATGGAATTTTATAGGATTTTAGATCAGACTCCCAGAATGCTCCTTTCTTGCCACATCATCTGGGACTTTTCTGTCCTTGCTTGCCTGCCAGCCATAGCTAATGCTCTGCTTATGCTACTTTGGCTGGCTGAAAATATACTGCACCCCATTGTCTTGAGAAAATGGTTGAAATTGCACCCTCCCTGCAAAAAAACTCTTTCAGTCTGCAAAGTTACAGCCTAGCTGTCATCTGAGTCCTGGTGAATCTCCCTCCCTTCCCTGTTCAATTGGCATCCACAGCTCCAGCAATTCACCTTTTCCAAGTTGGGTTTGATGCAGCGAATGAAAAGTGGGTTGCAAGTGCTGAGCGTAGCCATCAAGGAGTGTAAGGAGTCCTGGAAAAGAATAGGAAGAGTCTCTCACAAACACACACACATACCGTCATACAATTTTTTTCAAGTGAAAAACTGGAGAAATGAGGTCTCTCTAAGCATCACCTTTCATGTGACCTAACATTTTCTCCAGGTTGTGCACAGGCATACTTAACTTGTGGTGAAGCCACTCCGGAAGCACATTCACCACATTCTTATCAGCCAAGCAACTTTTTCTCCAGGCTGGGTTCAGTGGAAACCAGTTCGGCCAGTATGCAGTGGATACCAGCAATGCACAGCACTGACAGGCTCATCCATATGACATCAAGAAATTAGTTCACCTTCTCTAATCACTAGAACAGTTTAGCTACTTTTTAAAAAAAAATCAAGAACAGATGTACTGGCTATTTGATTGGATAAATATATGTTAAAACATTTATGAAAGCCCAGGCGTAAGGTATGAGTCAACAGTTCTAACAGAGTTATGAATGTCTATCCTTTTCAGAGCAGCCAGATGGAAGCGGGACAAAAAAAAAACAAAAAAAAACCCCCTAATCTCCACTGATTGGAATTTTTGTTTGTTTGTTTATTTTAGGGAACATTTGGTGCTCCTACCCTGAACTGGGAGCTGACAGTTGGTCTACGCCTCTGAGTCCCCATTTTCAGAGTGTCTTCACTGCTGCAGCTAGAGACTCTTTCAAAGAGGTCATAGATGAAATCAAGCCTGGGGGCAAAGAGGCATGTGAGGCAGAGAAAGAGGACATGGAACACTGAATTCCAAAGGCAAAAATCCTTAAGTTGATACTTAACACTACATGCCCGTCACTAGCTCCAAATATTTTAGGCTTGATTCTGAATGGTTATGAGCAGCTTACCTGCTGTCTTTCAACAAGTTTAAAATGTCATCTCGAAAGGTGTCCCTGTTTTTCTCTAGAAAGCCTCTCACATCGTAGAGAACCTGCAAAGAACAGATTGGAATGCAAATATCCATGTTTGCCATAAAGAAGAAAAACTCCCTTGCATCCACAGTCAGAGCATCCAAATAACTTAAGTAGTTATCCTGAAGAAATGGGGAAAAAAATCTAGCTTAGAGGAGTCAGGTACAGCCAGGTTCTTCCGTGCAATTAAGCCAATGTGATCCAATAGTTAGGACTGCTGGATTAGGAACAGAGAAACCCACGTTCATGAAACTCAGCTGAGAATATCACCAAATGACTTTTGGCCAGTCATCTTCTCTTCTCTTAACCTTAACCTCACAGTGTTGTTATGAGGACAAAAGGGGGAATCTGGTAGATGCCTCCAGAAGCAGCCTGGAGAAAGGGTAGGCTAAAATGACACAAATAAATTCCACCAATTGTCACCTTTTATCAGGAGTTTCACACAGCCTTCTTCCATTAACTGAAACCTGTCAACTAGCTTCTATTTTGGGTTAATGAACTGCAAAAGCCCTGCCATGCCAAACATGAGAGTACACAGATGGTACACTTATGGTGCATCTACACTGTAGAAATAACGCAGTTTGACACCACTTTAAGTGCAATGGCTCTATCCTATGGAATCCTGGGATTTGTAGTTTTACAAGGTCTTTAGCCTTCTTGGCCAAAGAGTGCTAGTGCCTCACAAACCTACAAGCCCTAGGATTCTGTAGAATGGAGCAACAGCAGTTAAAATGGTGTCAAACTGCATTATTTCTACCACTCTTAGTCAATGTGTCAGTGAGTGCACAACACCAGCAGACTCCACATACACTGTCCATCTTCTGTGGTTCTTAATGTTTAAGAAGCATTTAATAAGAGGTGGGAGTAGGGAGCTGGTCTATCACATTGCCAGTTTTAAAATATTACCCCCAATATTTGTCAAGTATGTAGAGAGAGATCATAAAGACTTACTACAAAATGGCTGAACTCAAGGCATAAGTTCTTCTTACCAAGGTGGGCGAATGTGATGGATCCAGGGCTTATTTTGGGGGGAGAGTATCTCTTTGGGGGGCACACAGAATGCAAAGATGCCAAGTAAACTAAAGCAAAACAAAACTGGAAGTTGCCGGAAGACCACTTCTGATTTTGAAAAATTGGTGTTTCTTTATGTTGAACAATGGAAGGGGGCTGGCAACCTGTTTAAAAGTGAATGGCCTCTCCTGGAGTATTTTAGAAGCAATTTACTTTCTTTTGGTCAGAAATAGGGCAGTCTAGGGGATATGGGTAGAGGCAGAGGGTCACAGAAACAGCCTGGGGGGATGCATCACCTCAGGGCTGCACTTCATCCATGCCTGTTCTAACCACAGTGACTATAATGAATGCTCTGGTCCTAAATAAACTTACTGTCTGTGGGGTTGAACAAAATGTTACTTGACAGATCTGAATCAAAGATTTTAAAAGTTAGTGGAGCCTCACACCCAGCCCCAAACCCATTCAAGACAGAGTTTCCCTCTTCAACTTATCTTTGTAGGCCACAAACTGAGGCCTAATTGCTCCTTGGCCTCTAGGCCTTTGAATTCAATCAGATGCCCATTCAGCTATATCGCTACAACACACCTACCTCTCCAGCATAGTGCTGGATTCCAAACTGGAAATCTGTCACTCGAGGCTTCATGTAATACTGGTTGCTCTGAAACAAAGGAAAGAGAAGCATGGCATCTGAAGTAACTCTTTTTTTACCAGTGAACCAGTGATTTCTGGCCCATAATAATACAGTGTAGAAATGAACCAAGGACACATGTTTTGGTGCAACATTATCCCAGGGCTCCCAGAGTAAAAACTAGGGGGTTGTCTAGACAGTGAAAATACTCCTCATAGAATTCGACTAGAATACCTTTTGTCCCAACATGCTGTGATCGAGATTCGTGGTATTCAGAAGGAGGGGGGGCAAAAATTCCATCTACTGTGGAGGAAAAGCCTTCACAGATTTCCCTGAGTTTTTTTTTTTTTAATAATGTGCAAGCTTGCACATTATCACATGCCTGGACATCCAATTTGAGATGCTGCATTCTCGGTGAGGGCAGAAGTGGAGAGTGGATTGGTCCACTGCACGGGTGATGGGCGGGCTTGCCGGCAAGGAAGTGGCCAAAGCACCATTTTCAGTTTTCAAGTGTGCACTTTTCCCCTGTGCTGAGGTGATGAAAGAGCTTTTTAGAAGCAGAAAGTCGCATGTGTGCCCCTTTGATTTACAAGTACAAAAAAAAAAAATACTGTGCAGTGGCTACAACATGTGTGGAGAATAATAATGAGCTGTACTCTTGGCCATCATATTGATTCGCAGGAATGGCTGCGTGTGCACTTCAAACGCGGGTAGCTTCTCATACAATAGATTTTGCAAAAAGGCCATGGAGGCAAATGAGCACTGCTGTGAATTTACGATTGTGTGCATCAATCTGCATTATACAGTATCTTCTCATCTGAACAAGCCCCTAGAGAGGGCTTCTATATTTTTAATGGTTGTGTAGGAGATGGAATTACAGCAGCTGTTGCTTGTTACCTGGTTGCATGACAAGCAACATTTGCTGAAATTCCCTCTTCTACACAACTATTAAAGGTAAAAGGGTCCTCTCCCGTTTTCGTGTGGCAACTTAGACCACAAATGACCATAAGCATGGTCAGGAATAGTCAAATGAAGCCAAATATCCTTGCAAACATCTGTCAGGGCTACACCTCAACCATTCTAATGAGCCATAACTGATGTTTCTAGAGTATTCCCTGTCTCATTCCAGCTATATCACAAGCCACTGGATTGGTCTGCCTACTGAATTCCCAGAACAAGAAAAAGACATGTTCTTTACCATGTACAGTTTATGCCTGTTAGCTTTTAGCCATTATCCAGTAAACTGAACAAGGACATCTATTCTAGCCTGAAACATTAATCTAATTTTAACTTCCACCCACTGAATCTTAGCAACTATTCATCTGTTAGGGACTAGGGGTCATCTGCTTAAGAGAGAATAGGCATTATACAATCCTGTTTGCTTTGCTTTGAAGAGGCTGAGTTAGCTTCACAGTGTGGCAGTCTTTTTTTTTTTTTAAGTCAGATGACATGAAGAGAACTTGCAAGGGCTGGCATAGGGTCCTACCAACCCCCACTCCCAAAAGATGGTGTAACTAAGTGGATATGTATGAAGAATGACAGTGGCTGCCTCTTTTTCTCACCATGCAACCTCCTTAAAAAACAGCACCATCCACATTGCTCTGAATGTGACAGCAGTTCTTATCATATGACGACCCAATAAGCAGCCTTGTTGTTTTTAGATGACATTTAAAAATGGAGTTTTGAAACAGCGAGACTGTAGTTAAACACAAATCTTCTCTTTCCTTTAATCTACAACTTGATCTTCCTCTCCCCTTGATGTGCACTTCTCTCTTCTAAAGATATACAAAGGAAAAGTGTACAGAACTAGCCAATGTGATATGCACTGTGTTGACCTCTAGGCTCTATTACTGCAACACACTTTAGCTCTGTAGCTACCTTTGAAGAGTGTCTGGAAACTGCAGCTGGTCCAGAAAGCAGAGAGAAGGTTGCTGACCGATGTCAGTCAAAGAGATAATTGATAAGATAACAGTTTGTTTCCAGACCCAATTCAAAGTTCTGGTTTTGACCTTTAAAGCCCTCAACCACGGTTGTGCAAAATGTGGGCCTTGAGATACTTTTGGACTGCAGCTCTTATCAGTCCTAGCCAACATAGATGATGGTGAGAAATGAAGGGAGTAACAGTCCAACAATATCTGGAGGACCAAAAGCTGCTCACTCTTGCCCTAAATGGTCTGGGAGTTATGCCGACCCTTAAATGCCACCTTTTTGCCTTAAGATGACCAGCTACATCCCTTTTCCATTCATCTCAATTCCCATATGTCAGGTGGCTATGAGATCTGGGTTTGTGCTAACTAGTGAAATTGTGAAACCTTACTTTTTAGACTTGTGGAATAAGCCAGCCAATCTGATCAACTGACTTTAGAAGGATAATTAGGCTTTCTATTCACAAATATTTCTTGTGTCACTTGCAGGCAACTAATGTTGGTTTCACTTAACTCTCTTCTCAGTTTGTTCATACTGGAATCATACTATTTTACTGTGGTTTTTGTTGTTGTTGGGTTTTTCCCCCAAATGATGAGCCTGAAATATAACAAAGCATTGCAAATAAATAGAAACAATGATGGGCATATATGCTTACTCACCCCATGCTGACTATGGAGCTTTTCCAAAAGAGTACTGTCTGTGCCTTTGGGGAATCTACTCTCTTCATTCACCAGTGCTAGCAAGCCAAGTTTCTATAGCCAAAACAAGAGAAACAGATTGCCAGCAGACTGTTAATTTGCCACAGCAAAGATAAAAATCTTAGGTAGCGTTGAAGGTATCCTTTTGATTTTAAGAGATCAAAGTTATCTGATGTGGGGAGTTTTTTCCCAATGTGCCAGGGACTAGTACTGTATTTGTGCCCACTGGTGAGAACTATATCTTTCTTTCCTGGAAACTTGCTGGACACTGGTAGGCAACAGCTCACAGAGCAACACTAGTCTACAGACCACTACTTTCAGCAGCATTGCCTTAAATCATTCCCCTTAGCAGGGAAAAGGTAGCTATGTTGCCTTCCAAAGGGGAGTCTAGGCAGAGTACAAAGGAGACAAAGAAACAGGTTATGACACTGTGGGCAAGGTCCGAGAAAAGCTCAGTCATAGCCAGAGAGGCCTACCTTCTCAATGAGATCCAGGCATTCTGCATTATCCATCCAATCAATGGCTTCCCAGCTTATTCCTTCCCTAATAAACAAAGAGGGGAAACAAGTCTTACACTCCTTTATAAAGAACAGGAGGGGGGAAAATTCATCATATTTTCCATTGAGTGTGTGGGTCTATAAAACAGGAAGAGGCAGAAAATAAAATCCCTGGGTTAAAGGGTGGAAAAAAAGAGGAAAGAGACAGGTAAATCTGTTTCCAGTCAGTGAAGGAGTGGGCAACATCACGTCTAGCCATCCTTTCTCCATACTGTGACTTTTATGTAAATAATTTAATGTAAGTAATGTATATAATGACATTCAAAATGGCTCTCCCACTGCTAACTGCTTTTCATCTTTCATCTGAGAGCAATGGGTTCTCTTCATCGCCAGGAGCCACTTAAGACTGAGCACTACCTGTTGTACTCAAGCTGCTCCAGGGAGAATATGTGTTTGTTGAAGTACTCCTGGAGCTTCTCATTTGCGTAGTTAATGTTAAACTGTTCAAAACGATTCACCTGTGTATGAGAGACAAGAGAAGTCAGTATTAATACTCATGTTCTTGGTTTGGGAAAAATATTTTCCCCAAAGACCATAAGGAAAAGAACATACATGTAGTGAGCATGGGACCAATGGCAGAAGTGCTTACCAGTAGACTGGTCTTGTTCAGCCACTGCTCTTACTCTAAAATAACCAACTGGTGCATGGATTAGCAAAGAACCTTGTAAGGTTCAATAAAGAAGGCTCAAGGCACAAAGGAAAAAAACTAAACAATTCAGTTCAGTGTGCCTATATCAGGTAAAGCATTCACATATGTCCAAAGAGACATTTATTATACATTAGAACTGTTGCGGTAAACCTAAATGTCTTTTAAAAGCCATTCTTACAAGACAGCCCACTGTCCACATTGTTAAAATCCTGGAATTACCTTGCACGGCTTCTGCCTTGTGGGCTCTCCTTTCTCCTACCCTCCCTCCCACGGCCACCTATTAGTCCAGTTTGTTTTCTACATATACAGAAACCAAGTTTGGCCTATGCGGTAATTCTCAAACTTTAATTTCTAACCTGGAAATTCTCAAAACCGAAGATATCCAGAATTCCCACAGACTTAAAGTTTTCCTTCCCTTTTATCTTTGAGTTAATTCTGCCAATGATCCATGAGAAGCACTGCGAATAAAGAGCCATAGCGAGAGAGTCTCTGGAATCTGCAGCCTACGGACATACAAGGAGGAAGATGCTGTTTCAGCAGGACCACAGTTTCAGTCAGTCAGTCAGAGATACCACAGTTAGCAATGAGGAAAATCAGTTTCAGCTATATCATTCTATTTGTTAGAGAACAACATGCCAAATTATGGGGTGCCCCATGAAGGAGACCCAGGCAGCAAAGTTCTGTGACTGCATACTTATCCCTGGAAATCTTATTAAGGATAAAACAGTACAAAGATTAATTTGAAACTCCAGTAACTGCGCTGCCTGAGACAAAATTACCACTACCAGTGAAGATTTCCAACTCAATTTGAGCCTAGTTCTCATGTAAACCTGGGCATGGACTGTATCAGTTCAAATGAGGGGGACCTACATGATTGAAGTTTCTCTATAATTTAAAAACTCGATGTATTTATAAAACTAGGTGTCAGGGAAATGGTATTCTTATTGGCATTATAGTCTTTCATGAATATGTATCTTTTTCATGGAAAGGAACACCTGCTTTCTAAAATGGTATACCATCGGCCCTCCATATCCACAGATTCTGCATCCACTGATTCAACCAACCATGGTTCAAAAATATTCCTCCTCCCCCCCCAAAAATTCCAAAAAGCAAACCTTGTTTTTTGCTGTTTTATATAAGTGACACCATTTTACTATTCTGTTGTACATAACAGGACTTAAACATCCACAGATTTTGGTATCTAAGGGAGAGGGGTCCTGGAACCAAACCCCAGTGGATACCGAGGGCCAACTGCAGTCAAGAAATAATTTACAGTCACAGCTGTTATTTGGAAGAATGAGGTCTGATCAACCCAAACCTCTTATCAGTGGAGAAGGGTGTCCAGAAGAGTAAATCTCCTTCCCTTCTATAGCTGTCTGAGAGATTTCAAGGCCCTCAGCTTTTCACAGAAAGCCACAAATGAGAAGACAGAAGAGTTTCCAGGAGCCCTTTCACACTACATAATTAGAGCACTATGATCCCACTGTAACTGCCATGGCTGGATCCTAGGGAATCCTGGGATTGGCAGTCTGGTGAAGCACCAGAGGTGCTTTCTGGGTAAGCATTCTTAATACTTCTCCTTAAACTGCAAATCTAAGGATTCCAAAGGACAGAACCATGACAGCTAAAGTGGAATCATATTGCTACAGTTGTGTGCTATGAAAGGCCCACAAGCACTTCTTTGGCTCAATGACCTCCCAGGCCTAAACCACACATTGCAAGGAATGAATAGCTGCTGCCCTGCATCTTTGCTCAGTAACATTTACATGAAGACGACTTATGATGCCACTGTCCTTGAGTGTTTGTCTGCCCTTGCCCCCCTTTAATTGGTTTCTGCTTATGGGGGGTGGGAGTGATGGGAGGCTCAGGGCATAACAGTGTCACCTCATATGTCTTTAACTAAACACTGCAGAGGCGTCATTGGGGGGTGGGGACAGGGAAGAGAGGAGATGCAAGTCAGTGGCAGTTACACATTCCTTCTAACATGTAGCCTGGACCTATGCCAATCACATTTGGCAACATGCAGACAAGGAGAAGGAGAGATCAAATGGCCAGACTGCACAGTCATTCAACATCTTGGCCACATCTCTCAGGAATGGGCGCCTAACTCACCACACCCAGCACTGTGACAAAAGCAGACACAGAGGGAGGAGGCTAGAGTTCTCTGAAAGGCTCCATTCACTGCCCTTTGTTCCTTCTGCTTCGCCCACTGAAAATGTCAAAGTTGGAAACAGTAATGAGCTGTGCATTCAGTTCATGCTGACTGGGATCTCCATGTCCTCTTGTGCCCAGAACAGCATCTGGCAACAGTAGCTACTATCCCTGGAGGACCAGGGTGAGGGAAATTTAGGAACTGGAAACAGAAAGCCTAACTAGCAAAGAAGGGCTACCCCTATGATGGCCAGGAATAGCCTGGTATGTTTTGCAAAGTTCAGCAATGGGCAGAGCTTTGCATTGCATTCATCAGCTTGTGTGCCAGGCATACATGAGAGCTGGAAGATGGCATCTCTGAAGTCTCAACTGTCATTTGAAATTAGTGGTTGTTAAGGGGCTCAGGTATTGCCCAAATAAAAATGAGTTGTCTTGAGGATCCAGATCAAAGAGCTATCTAATCCAACATTCTGTTTCTGTTGGCTACAAGCAGGAAATGAAATACAGAAAGCCCTCCTAAATGTCACTGGTATCAAATAATCAGAGGTATACTCTCTCCAGATATGGAGGCTCTTTAAAAACAACGACGACAACAACAAGAAGCTATCAGAACTTACTGAAGTGGATATACCTGCCTTGCACTAATCTGTCACATTAACCTTTGAAGGCTAGCACTATCAGGGGCCGTAACACCACCTTCCAGTGAGTAATAAGTAAATTATGCATTGCCTGAAGCTTTTCTCTTTGTTTGTCCTGAACCTGAAATGGTTCAGATAAGAGGACTTCACAATTGTGTCTCAAAGCAAAAAAGGGAAAGGTAGGAGGGGGCTTGGCTGTGCATTGCAGGGCTTATTTCAAGCCTCAAAATCTTGCTCTAGGCTCCTGATTGAGTAGAAAGGTGTTCCTTTTGTTGTGTTTAAGTTCCACTTCTACTACACATGCAAAATACCCTGATGCAAACACTTCCCTGTGTTCACTTCCTGTGGCTTCAGGCCCTACCATTCTAGAGCTGCAGTGTAGTGCACCATGTGTCAAATACTGTCCTGCTCTGCACTCTGAGAAGCATCTTCTGTCAACTGACTAAGTGCAAATCCTATGCTGGATTGGAGAAAGGACATGCCCTGTTGCACCCATCTGAAAGCTCAGTCAATACAACCATTGGGAAATGCCTCTACCTTAGAAGGCCACATGCTTTTGCACCAGCCTGTCCTCTGTAGTAGACAGGTTTCCAAATACTGTTTGCCTGCTGGCTTCTATATAGACCCTCCCTAGCTCACATTATACAGCATCCACAGCAGGGACAGGAATCATGCAGCCTCTAGATCAGTGGTTTCCAAACTTTGGTCCTCCAGGTGTTTTGGACTTCCACTCCCATAAGCCCCAGCCAGCTTGTCCAATGGTCAGGAATTCTGGGAGCTGAAGTCCAAAACACCTGGAGGATCAAAGTTTGGAAACAACTGCACTAGATGTTGTTGAACTGCAACTCCCATCAGTCCTAGCCAGCCAAGGGTAAGGAATGCTGGGAGTAGCAGTCCAACAACATCTGGAGGGCCACATGATTCCCAACCTGGTATAGAGCAATGGATCTACCCCATACTCTTTCCATGCAAATGGCTTCCCTTTGCCCAAGCTTACTCTTAATTCTCAGGGAAACAATTCCACACTGGGAAGCCATACTGGCAGCAAACGTTTTCATCCAATCTGAGCAATCCCTCAGGCACTGTTTTCCTTTGACACCCATGTGAATGCTGCCACCTAGGGGCAAATGCCCTTCCAAGTCAGATACTGACACCATGCCAAGCGCAAAGTGAAAACTGCTCACTCACCTGCTCCACAGTGAGGGGAGAGCTGATTTCCTCCCCACGTAGAAACATGGATCTCTGGGTGAGCACTTCAGACAGCTGGAAGGTATCCAAGCCAAGCAGCTCACTGACATTATTCAGCACTAGGAGAAATGGTGACAGAGAGCCAGCAGTAGTAAATGCATGTGAGAACAGCAGAGCTTAGAAAGTTATTTTTTAAAAGCAATTTGCTCTAGCACTTATAGTGCTTTAAAAAAGCATTTCATTACCATTGCTTGTTGTGATACTTTAAAAAAGTAACTTGTGTTATTTTTCTGTTACTTTTAATTGCTTTTTAAATTTTTATGAAAACCATACAACAAAATTCTGATGGAGCAGATTTTGAGAGGAGAGCAGATTTGAGAGGGGCACCACTTACCAGTTTTTGTTGTAATCTGAGCTCCTCCTGCAGTCATGAAGTCGATGTTTCCAAGTTGCAGAATGCCAGAAAGAAGCTTTAAAATGTCTCTTATTTCTTCAGAACTGAATCTTATCACTTCAAGAGCAGTCTGCTCAAAACATGTGGTGAGAAAAAAGGATGAGAGAAACAATGGGGAAACAAAAGGATTACAAATGGAAGACGCTGTCATCAGGATCCTTTCCAGCTCCCCTCTCCGCATAAGGAAGGCAACTGCATGATTAAAAACCTTGTCTGGAATTCATGATGGAACATCAAATTAATATATCTTCCCCAGGCTGTAACACACATAGTTCTCTGCAGGATGACGTCTATGCATAACAATCTGCCTCATTTTGGGTCCTCCCTCTAACCCCTCTTCAGCCTGGAAATAGAGGAAGTCTTAAGTACCAGAAACTACTAAGTCACACACAGATGTGTCAACCCTGCTCAGAAATTACCCCTTACACTTTGCACCCTAGTCGGATTCTGGTCAACCATTTCTGCCTCTGTGGCAGGTCGTTGTTCCAAAGTCATGGAGCAGTGAATCCCTGCCACCCCACATTTTAGTCTATAGTTTAAAGGAGCTATCCTGCATGCGGAACCCTGTCCCCCACATAGGTTCAACAACCTGGATTGCTCCTTCACAACTCCTTTACAGACAAAATCCCAGGGCTTGTCTATATGAGCCAAAAAACCCACAACGGATTGCGCCACAGTAATATCAAATCGCAGCAGCTGTGATTTGTCTTAATGCTTTTTTGGCAGTCATAAGTTTCGCATGCCTGCAAGTCAAGATGGTGGCCGTGAGTGATTTCCCCCCTTTCTAAACCTATCTTAATTTGCCATCACTGCCCCTTTATTTTTTCAAAACTATTTCAAATGTGTGCTGGAGCAATATTTTACCTTTACCAAAAAAGAAAAAAACCCAACCCATTTTCTCACCTTAGCACTCGCTCGCTAAGGCAAAAATCCAACATGGTATTACCAGGGGTTTGCCCTATTAGCAAGCCCCACACTTGTCCAGCCAATCATTTGTGTGCTTCCTCTCATATGGGTAATCAATTCATATCGAATCACTTGTCCCAACAAGGGGGAATGCGCATTTTCCCCCTGCTGTTTTTTAAAAAACTCTGGGAAAAGCTACAAAGGCTTTTCCCACATAGTTTTTGGCATTTTGGGCCCCCTTCCTTCACAATATGATGGAATGACGCAAAATGCCATTAAGACAGATAGGATTCTCCTCACATTGTTTGAGGAGTGTTTTTGCCATTTAGACTTTAATGTATGATTTTGACCATGGCAATATTTTAATTGTATTTTTATTTTATTGCTATGTTTTTAAAATGTGTTATTATTTCTGAGCTACCTGGGGTCCCACACCAGGAGAAAGGTAGCACATAAATGCAATCAAACAAATAAATAAATAGTTCTAGAGTCTATTCAGTATATGGTGGATAAACTTTAAATGGGGTCCAAGAGAAAAATTGGGACAGAAGGGTTTTTCATATAAAGAAGCTCTTGGATCCTTCTGAAGGGCCCACATTTTTTGATATCCTACAGTTTACCATGCCCTGAGGTGGGAAGGGGAGCACCCAGTGGGTGCAATCTGAGTGCTGGAGCAAATCCTGTGTGCAATCTGGAACTGTCTATTTGAAGGAAAACAAGCTCAACACTCCCACTGATTCTGCATTATGGTGATTTCTATAATTATTTTGTTATATATTACAATGTAATAATAATAGAAACAAAGTGCACAATAAATGTAATGTGCTTGAATCATCTCAAAACCACCCCCCACCCCTGGTCTGTGGAAAAATTGTCTTCCACGAAACCGATCCCTCGTGCCAAAAAGGTTGGAGACCACTGGTTTAGACAACCCCCCAAAGAGGCTGAAGCCTATGTCTGCCAAGGCTATAAGAAGACCTGCTTGTACAGTACTTCCAGATTTTTTCTTATGTCACTCCATTTCTCCTTATGTTACACCTCTTCTAACCCGCTTCCTGGTCTGCCCTTTCTTTGTCTTTATTTTATTGTCTGCCTTTGGCTTTATCTCCTAAACTACACTTTGCTTTGAAAGTATGTTATAAAATAAATAAGAAATATGCTATATATATAACATATATATATCCTATCCTCCTTTATGGATCTGAAACATGGGTCACCTATTGCCACCACCTATGACTCCTCGAGCGCTTTCATCAGCGCTGTCTACGCACAATCCTAAATATACAGTGGACTGATTATGTGACGAATGTTGCTGTCCTTGAGCAAGCAGGGATCACCAGTATTGAGGCCATGATATTGAGAACACAGCTGCGCTGGGCAGGGCACGTTTCTAGGATGGAGGACCATCGCCTCCCCAAAATAGTACTCTACGGTGAACTCGCCACGGGTCAGCGTAAGAGGGGCGCTCCAAAAAAGCGATACAAAGACTCCCTGAAACAACATCTCAGGCTCGGCCAAATTGATCACCAACAGTGGTCTGCTCTGGCCTCACATCGGGAGGCATGGAGACACACTATCCACAATGCTGCAGCCTTATTTGAGAACTCCCGCCGAACAAGTCTTGAAGAGAAACGACAACGCAGAAAGAATCACAACCCAAAAACATCACCCAAGGAGACCTTCTGCTGTGCTTTCTGCAACCAGACTTGTTTATCTCAGATTGGCCTCTTTAGTCATCAGTGCGCTTGCAGAAAGCGTGGGATGAGTCCTTCCTGAATCTTCGTTTGTGAAGAAAAGCCAGAGAGAGAGAGAGAGAGAGAGAGAGAGAGAGAGAGATAACATATATGCTATACACCCAAGTCCCTACCTCTCCCTTGCACATCAGCACACATATTTTTGCAAGACTAAGTCCTTCCTTAGCCCGGCATTTTGGAATGAAAGAAGCAAGCATGGTGATGCAGAACTCCAAAAAACAAAGACATAAACATCAATGGGAAGATAATGAGAAGTGACTCCAGGCTGTATTATTTCAATCTATAGCAGCTTCTAATTGCCATTAAATTAAATAAAGCACACAGTTAATAGGCACCACAGCCAGGAATGAAAAGCTCTCTTGTCTGTGAGCTTTCGTTCCTCATTCTTATCCCAAAAACAATTGAGTGTTCATTCAAGACAGAAGTAGGTACATCTTCATTTAAAGCACCAAGGAGAAGGAAAAAAACCCCCCACACATTTATTCCAGGGGACCTTTCAACACTACCCAGTTATAGCACTATGATTCCATTTTAACTGCCATAGTTCCATTCCATGGAAACCTGGGATTTGCAGCTCAGAATTCTCAGCCAAAGAACTCCTTAGCGCCTCACCAAACTGTCCATCCCAGGATCCCATAGGATGTTGCCATGGCAGGTAAAATGGAATCATTATGCTATTAGTGCATAATGTCAAAGGGCCACAGGTTTTGCATTAAGGCTTGCCAGGAGATAAGAAGGAAACTCACCATGACCTTGCTGAACATCTCTCCATCATCCAGGTTCTCATTGGTTATGCAGCCAGATTGATTTAGATAACGGTAATTCTTGGGCTCCAGAAGAGCCAGGGCTTCTGTAGGGAGGCCACTCCCAGGAAGAGGTAAAAAAAATTGGGAGGGAAAGGTGAGATGATGGGAAAAAGAAACAAAGGCAAGCAAACATCAAGGTAGGAGGAAAGGGATGGAGGAAAAAGAGGGAGATGAGCCATGAACACTCAGGAACCAGCCAGCTTTCTTCCTATACTACAAAACCAGAGTCTATATAGTTACAACCACTCCAGTAAGGCAGCCAGAAGCATGGAAGACAAGACCCAATATCAGACCTTGGAAATATTAGGCTGTTTTATACTAGAACTCCTAGAATCTTCCAGCATAGACACTGACCATTTTGGCTGGAGATGTCTTTGTGCTATATAAATATTAGGTTGTTTTATACTAGAACTCCTAGAATCTCCAGACACTGACCATTTTGGCTGGAGATGTCTTTGAGCTATTGTCCAATAAAATAACTTATCTAAGCTGTGAACAACATGTTATGGAAGACATGCTGTAAGGTCAACGTTAGCCCAGTAATTACCTTAAACTATTTTGGAATATCTTCATATACATAATGAGATATCTTGAAGATGGGAACCAAGTCTAAACATGAAAGTCATTTATGTTTCATATACACCTTATATACAGAGCCTGAAGGTAATTTTATACACAATATTTTTAATAATTTTGTGAATGAAACAAAGTTTGTGTACGTTGAATAATCAGAAAGCACAAGTGTCACTATCTCAACCACCCACATGGACGATTTTGGAATATTTCAGATTTCAGAATTCTAGATAAGGAAGACTCAGCCTGTATTTCTATGTTGCTTTTTCTTTGAAGAAATCCAAAGGTAGTTTATATTAAAAACAGATACAACAAAAGCAGTATATAAAAGAATAAAAGAATAAAACTACCAAATAAAGGCTACAAAAATCATTAATTAAAAACCATGGGTAACTGATAAAAGTTAACAGTTAGGAAAATGAATGTGTCTGGATTAAACAAATGGGTCTTCAGTTGACAGAGAAACTCCCAACACTTTGAAACCTGTCGAATTTCAATGGAGAAACCATTCCACATGGTAGGAGACCCTATAAAGCATTCTGGGCACTGTATTCTGCACCAGCTGCAGCCTCTGAAACAAGCCCAAAGGTAACCCACTTGTAGGGCACATTATGATAATCTAATCTTGAATGTAGCTTACTATGAACAATTTTTTCTTGTCCAGGGACGGTCATAGCTACTGTAATAGACAAAACTTTGCCACTGAGGCCACTTGGGCCTCTAGAAACACAGGTGAATCAAAGAGCATTCCCTGACTATGGACCTATCCCTATTGGAGGGAGCGCAACCTATTCCTGGACTGGAAAATTACTCAGGGAACCACTTTCCCACAGGGCCCCTGCTTTTGGGATTAAATCTCAGTCTATTAGCCCTCATCTAATCCACCACTAACTCTAGACACCAGTTTAGGTTGTACATGGCCTCATCTGACTTTGGTGCAATAGAGAAGTGTCATCCGCATACTGATGACATCCAACCCCATAATTCTTTCCTCAACATTCACATGTACGGTTGTCCCTCCTCATTCAGGAATTTAGCATTCGCGGTTTTGAGTATTCACGGTTTTGGGGGGGCCTCCCCCCGCCCTCCCAAAAGCAGCGACTGGGCTTTAGAAGCCCTGTGGCCGCTTCTGGGGGGGAGAGAAGCAGGTCAGAGGGGTGGGAGAGGTATGGAGGGGGCCTTCCGAGGTCCCCTCGCCACCTTAGGAGGCTTGGCAGGGGGTGGGAGAGGTGGCGAGGAGGCCTTGGGAGGCCCCGTGAAGGCCTTGGGAGGGAGGGGGAGGGCTGGGGAAGTGACCACGGGGCCTCTGGAGGCTCTCTGGAGGCTCCGTGGTGGCCTGGGGAGGGAGGGGGAGGCGGGGGGAAGTGACTATGGGGCCTCCGGAGGCCCCGTGGTCGCTTTGGCGGGGGAGGGGGGGGCAGTCGTTATTCGTGGAATTTTCACATTCGTGGGGGTCTGTGGAACCTAACCCCTGTGAATGTGAAGGGACTGTAGATGTTTAAAAGGACTGGGAACATGACTGTGCCCAACCACCCCCACCCCTCTCTGCAGCACAATTTCCAAGGGGCAGGGACACAGTTCTCTGGAACTAATCTTGCAGGTAAGAGCAGAACCAGAGTTTTATTTATTTGTTTAGGTATTTATACTCCACTTACAAATTGTTTAAGCAATAGCAATTTACACATTTACACCACATTAAGCGGTTTCCAATGTGTGTTAGCTAATTGCCCTCACAAGCCGGGTACTCATTTTACCAACCTACAAAAGGATGGAAGGCTGAGTGAACAAAAGGATGGAAGGCTGAGAGAGCTTTCCTATTTATAATACAGTTCCTATCATAAAAGTGTAGTTTATTCCCATAGCCATTGGTGTCAATGCGCCTTAATCGCAGCAGCTAGCTACTGCATGCATGCACTGTCTATCAGTGACATTGGTCTCACACCCTATAGACTGCACTTGGGGGCTTTGACGGCACAATATATTCTGGCAGCCCGCAGAGGACATAAAAACAGTCACAAGGGGCTGCATGCAACCCACAGGCTGCACTTTGCCCTCCCATCCTCTGTTGCAACATCCCCAAGTAGAATTCAACAATGCAAATGGATGTATTGATTTATTTATATCTACTTATGTACACTTTAGCACTTTTCATCTCTATCGGGAGATGATGTTTTGTAAAGCTTGCCCACTCAAGACCAACCCACCCTATATTTTGGATTATAAGAGCGGTAGCTCATGACAATTTATTGTTGGAGTAAGTTTATTTCCCCCCCTTATCTGCTATAAGGACTGCAGCTAAATTCAGTGGAATGGAGGATTGGAGGGGTAGCAGATGATGTTATAGACCAGTGATGGCGAACCTATGACACGCGTGTCAGCACTGACATGCGTAGCCATTTCTGATGACACGTGGCTGCTCCTGAGGATGAAACATTTGCAACAAGAGTCTTGGAGTTAGAGTCTAACTCTAAGGACATTTTCAGACACAAAAAAGTCACCCTGAGGGATCAAGAGAGGTATGCAGCTGTTAGTTTTTGGTTTATTAAATACAATTATATATAACAATTATACATTTATGTTATTTAAACTATAAATATTGTGAAATAATGTTTTTTCCTCAAAGTGACACACCGCCTGAGTTATGCTCGGATTTTTTTTGCAAAGTTTGACACACCAAGCTCAAAAGGTTGCCCATCACTGTTATAGACCCTATTAATCCAAACGTTCTGGGGCTTTGACCCCGTGAGTGCTGGCTCCACTACACCAGAGGCAACTTCATTCACTGGAAGCCCAAGTGAGGCACTTTCAGCCCACTTCCTCAGTATCCTTGCCCTGGTTAATTAGGATCAACATAATACCTATGTTTGTTAAGAGGCTCACGTTCACTTCTGTATCAACACCTTACACCATTGGAAAACATCTACTTCAGTCAGCCAAAACTAGACTCACTGTTACCTAGAGGACATTTTCTTCAGCTTTCCCCAGACTTTGGAATGGCCTGCCAGAAGAGATGCATCAGATTGAGACATTGTCTGAGTTTAAATCAGCAGTAAAGACCAGTCTCTTCCAGCAGGCCTATCCATCCAGATTATTTTTAAATTATGGTTTTAAAATATTTATTGATGGATTGGTTTTATATGCTTTTATATATGGTTTTATATGCTTTTATATATGTTTTATGCGCACGCACGCGTGTGTGTGTGTGTATATATATATATATATATATATGGCTTCATATATGTTGTGTTATTTATTGTTGTTCCCTGCCTTGATCCACAGGGAGAGGCAGATAAGAAATAATAATAACAATAAAAACAACAACTACTACTACTACTAGTTCTGGCTAAATCAAACAGCTGCAGCCTCTCCTAGCTTGTTTATCCTTCCTCATTAATAAATTTTGCCATCTTAACAACACTCCAATGTTGCTTGGCTACACATATCCCGGTTTTCAACTGTTAAACGTCAGAGGGTATGTACCTACTACATCAGAAATAAAGGTTATTCCATTACCACCAGCCCAAGCAAAACCTGACCTGGGAAAGAGTGGCTGCATCTTCAGTGCTGTTTTATGGATACTTAACACCCATTTCAATTTCAGCTTTTTAAAAGTGCCCCACATTTACCATGGGGTTTCTGGGACATGAGCCTTGCAGCATATTCAAATAATCTTAATACTGTTGCATTTCTAAAGTGGGCTTTTTTTCCCTATGAACTTATGACTGTGCTTAATGTAGTATGTAACGTGGAAAACAACCACTGCTAATTTGAATGATGTGCTCTAGAAATGAGCTTATTTGAACATGCATTGAGAAGAGAACATAAGGCACTAACAGAGCCCTAGTGAGCCAAGCATGAAGTGACTGAGGGGGTGCAGCTGTGCAACCAGGGCAACCTACTTACGTCCCTCAAAAGAAGATGGGGATTCTGGGAAAATGTGGAAGAATTCCAGTGGTGGATGGAGATCAGGAACAAGAATCCAGAACATTTTAGAGTTGGCTGGTGCAAAGAAAAATACAGTACTCTGGTTACCCATCCACCACCACCACAAAAAGCTTTCCTTTGCAAATTGTTCAAAGGTGATGCTAATTTGGAAACTGGGTCATCATCTCCAAGTCCAAAAAAGGTCTCTCTCTGTTCCATTCCTTATACCTATCCTCCAAGAAGGAGAAATAAGATCCAGTGCCTTGAAAAATGACTACCCTCCTTTATCTATGGTGGCTGGTGAATTCTGGGATTTATAGTCCACAAAGTAACATTTCTAAGGTCTGGTAGAACCTGAACAAGAAACCCAGAACAGTAAGCAAGACTACCTAGGCTCTGTTCAAGGTGCAAGAAAACAGAAGACTTGATTTAAATACATATTCTGAAAATAATCTTCCACCCCTCTGAATTCCCTATAAAGTCACAGGAGTAACAATATACTCAAACTGGAATTCTGGGCCCAGCATCCCACCACTTGTGGGACTGTTCTTGGGAGTGGGCAGCTATGCCTCCCCAGGTGTTGATGGGCTACTGTTCCCAGCATTCCTGCCCACGTGTCATGCTGGCTTGGAATGCTGGGAAACCAGATGTAAAGAGCTACAACTCTCCCACTAGTGGTGTAGATCTTTCTTCCTACGATTCTCAGGGTGCATCTACACTGTGTAAATAATGCAGTTTGACACCATTTTAACTGCCATGGCTCCATCCTAGAGAATCCTGGGATTTGTAGTTTTGTGAGGCACAAGCACTCTTTGGCAGAGAAGGCTAAAGATCTGGTAAACTACATATCCCAGTATTCCATAGGATGGAGCTACAGTACTTAAAGTGGTGTCAAACTGCATTATTTCTACAGTGTAAATGTACTCTCAGTCCTCTGAATTCTAGTATATTACCGTTCCCTCTGAACCCCTGCTGTGTGAGACACTCACAGAGCGATATCAGGCATATAAGATGATGTTTTATTTCGGTTATTGTTTTTACCTTCTGTATATATATGAAAAATAAAATGTTTTCTTAGAAAAAATGAGTACAAGAAATGGAAATAGCAACAGTAACAGAGGCAGAGGGCTATTCTCAATGAACAGATGAGAGCAATGTTGTGAAATCCCATTACCTTTTTGTTCCCCGCTGACGCCAGCTAATAAAGCATAGAAGATATGATAATTACGTTCTCCTGGGTTCTGGTGAACAACTCTGTTCTGAAACAAAGAGGAATGGAGGGCAGGTGACATCAGACCCACACACAAACTAGCAAGTCATGAGGCTACTAACATTTAAGTTCTATTGAGTTTGTGCACTCTACGCCAATGGAAGAAAATCACTTGTGCTTAGCACCGTGTCCATTGTCTCAGCAAGATGAAAGGTTCCAGGACGGTATCCACACAAGTAGTTTTTTCTTGCAATTGCTCCTGATATCCAAGGAAGAAGGAGTGCAATCTACACCAATTCATGGTCTGTCACTATTTGTACTCCATTTCCTTGCTTTCTTGGGCTAAATTTGTGTCCCACATAGATAAAATGCATTTCATAACAGATGAGGAAAGACAACTTGCTTTTCCTTCTTCATGGCTATTTTCCAGCCACTACATTATCCTTTCCCAACCTGGTCCTCTCCAAATGTGTCAGATTACACCTCCTATCATCCCTAAGGAGCATGGCTAGATCATTCACCTAGATAGCTTGCTCTTTTCCCGCCCCCTGCTAGCAAAAACCACACAGAAATTTTCAAAAGCTATCCTACTCCATCTCTGAAAATGGCTTTCTTCTTCCTTTTGCAGCAGTACATAAAATCCACTGGAACTGTGGTGTGGTTGTACTAGTGCATAGCCTCAGCTACACAAAACTGAGGATTTATTAATGAAAGAAAGAAAAGCTGAACATGCAGTTCTGGGATAAGAAAGATGTATATTTCTAGGAAAGGAAAAACATGGTTTGTTTGTTTGTTGAGCTGGTGAAAGTCTATAGCAGCCTTTCTCAATCTGTTTACCTTAAAGGAATCCTTAAAATAATTTTCACATTTCAAGGAATCCCTGCAGAAAAAATATTATATTTATGTCTCAAAAAAGTTTTTTTTAATCACAATCTCTGGCTGAACCTTGCATGGAGCCCTAAGATTTCAGAGAACCCAGGTTGGAAAAACCCTGGTCGATAATAACAAATTTACAGGAACACGGCCCAACTGGCAAGGATGTACTCTATGTTTTGCAAGGCAGAGCACAGTAATATTAGAGTTATGCCTAGCATCATCCCTTGCTGCCTAAATGCCTCTGCATCATCTGGACATGTGGGTCAGAGAGTTAGGACAGGAAGCAGGACAGAGCAGAAGTGAACTTTACTCACCTTCTCCAATAAATCTGAGCAACAGGTTAAGGAGGAAACAACACTGAACTGACACCATCAACAGCCTGGCAAAAGGATCTTGCAGTCCAATACAGCAGAACAAGAGTAAAATCTAACTCCATATATAACAATTAACACAACAAAGAAAGCCAGGAAAGTAACAGTATATAATCTCTAATAATATTTGTTTACCAATAAAGAATACAAATAACTATACATACATAAAGAAAAATCATAACTAAATCTCCATTAATTGGAACAATTAAGTATATACACAGTGGACACAGTGGGCCCTCCCGATCTGCAGGCTCCCGACCTGCAGCTACAACCCCCTGTGGACTGTCACGTCCCATACCTAAAATGGCAGTGATGTGCACATTGATGCATCTGTGCTCATGTTGCCACCATTTAATAATATGGGGTGTGACCATCTGCATTTTTTGCCATCCGCAGGGGGTCCTGGAACTGAACCTCCATGGATCCAGAGCGCCCACTGTATAGATATTACTCCAGACCACTTATCCAAGACTTGCCTAACCCATATTACCAAAGGTAACATGCAAACCTTTCAAGAGTATAAAACAGCTTTGCATGAACTGCTACAGATACAGATGCTTTTGTGCAAGCCAGATACATTTTGACACACTCCATTTTCATCAGTAGCCAACAGATAAGAATAAACCACTTCTTTGTAGGTGAAAAAATAAAGAGGCTTTTACTAAGCCAAGCCCTCCAGATGGGAGACTTGGCTTGGTAAAGCCCTCTTTATTCTTTGAACAAAAGATCAAACTGTAAGTCTGATGTTCCCTCAAGGAAAACCTCCCCTTTAAGAAAGACCAAAGCAGTGACAGAAGCCTCCATACATTCTTAGGCCACAGCCACGAGAGCTTAGCCTCGGCAGCCCCTGGAGCATCTTATGGAGATCAAGGACTGAAACTGGCAAAAAGATAAGGATACAGTCAGTGACTCTCCCTCCTTGGATATGCCCATGCTGGGAAAAGTGCAGCTGGATGAATTTGCCAAAGCGGCTAGAATTGTTGTTATAGACTGTCTTGGCATTTCCAAAAGCTTCCAAGATTGGGCTAGGGAGGAAAGAAGAAAAGTGTATTAGGTCATACTGGGTAATTTTATGCACATTCTGTAATCCTGCATGAGCCTGGAATTCCTTATTGAAAGGATCATTCCTATGTTGAGAATCTATTTCCTTTTAGGACCCCTAACCCTTAAGATACGAAGGACAGACCTGAAAGCATATAACTAATACCTGATGAAATCTAAGAAGTCAGAAGCCTAACTACAGGGCTCCTTGCCCTTCCCTATGTCTGAAAGAAACAGGATCAAACAAATATATGTTAATATTTTTAATTGACATAACACATACATGTTGTGCAATCCAGCTTTTCTTAGCAAAGAATGTTGCACCAAGCAGCTGCACTTAAACATGTAGGCCACATAAGAAAATGAGGAAAGGAAGTGGTTTGCACTTAGTGTTCTTGTGCTTCTGCCCCAAAATATCACCAGCTGCTGCTGGGATAGGGACTCAAATCACACTATAAGCCCATTCACACTATAAAATTATAGTGCTATAATTCCAACTTTAACTGACATGGTTTTGTCCTATGGAATCCTGGGATTTGTAGTTTAGGGAGGGGCATTTAGAATTCTCAGCCAGAGAGCTTCTCTGGTGCATCTGACCAAACTACAAACCCTAAAAATGTGAGTGGGTCCCTGATTTTGGAGGTATATTCAAATAAGATGTCGTTTTTGAGCAGCTAGTCTGCCATTTCAGAAATACCTCTCCCTGAAGCTGAAAGGGTAAATTGAAGCAGTCAGTGAGGCCTCCACAATCTACACAAATGGATCCCACACTAAGTGCAATAGTATGAGGTGGGGCAGAACACCTGCAGAACATGCAGCTCCCAAGTGGGAGGAAGGGAAACAGGAAGCCACCTTGAGTCCCAGTTTTTTGGGGAAAGTGGGGTATATAAAAAGCTAATAATAAACTCTGCTAGTTGAAAACTGCAGTGCTAAGCCTGCCACCTGCACATGGTGTGGCACCTCTGAGAAGCAGCACCACCAACGAACACGTACACACGTAACTCACATCAATCCCCATTAACAATATGGACATCTACCTGCTCTCCATGATGGCCTCCTCCACATGCGTGCTCTTCTCTGACACAGGACCACCTAGTGAGGTCTGACTCATGACTGACAAAAACTTCAGCAGCAACTTGGTGCTCTCTGTCTTCCCAGCTCCACTTTCTCCGCTGTTAATGGGCAGCAAAAACAACCGACTTAGGCGAGAGCTAGCCAATGGCAAGAATAATCTCAATGGGAGATTTTAAAGAACGGCTCTGCAACGTGCACACATCTTTCAGCAGAACAAGACGGAGGCAGAACCTTATTCAGCCCAAAGGCCAACTTCAGATTCAGAGAAGTTCTTATGGGCCATATTCTAGTGGTGGGTGGGACCAAAGGGAATACATTGGGACCCACATCTAAGCCTTAGGAGAAACATTTCAAGTTTTTACAATTGGGAAAAAACATTGAAAATCTAGGTAACAATGATTTCATAAGGAACAGTTGTGATGCCCTAGAGATCCCAGGTGGGCCAGATTAGCCCCAGGGCCTGAGGTTTCTGCACTTGCAACAGAGGGAGGAGCTTGCTGCAGAACCTGCCCATCCACTCTCTCACCTGATGAGGATACACTGGCTGTCATGGCGCCTCCATAGGCAGCTATAGCACTCACTGGCAGTGGCGAAGATGTGTGGGGGCAGCTCACCGAGGCAGTGCTGTCGGTACAGGTCAATGGCAGTTGCATCATACAGGCCGGCAATAGGCTTGTAGGGATTCACAGAGACTAAGATGGACCCAATGTTTGTCTGCAGAGGCAAGGGAAGGAAAGTAAAACAAGCAGTTCTAGTCTTCATTGCTAAAGCAGGCCTCAGTCTCATCCAGTATGGTTAGTAGTAGTTGCTGTGAGGCTCTGTGTTTCTTTGGCACCCAAAACACCAAGGGGGCAATTTACACATCAAGGCCCTATATCGATGCCATAAAACATATATTAAATGGATACACGTCTACATGTGTGCTTCATATCATGGACTGCACATGCACAACATACATACATTATGCCTGTTAAAAATATTGGCATGTATTTGTTTGATCCTATTTTTTTTGGACAGGCATCAAAATCTCACATCCCA
Organism: Gambelia wislizenii; assembly: GCA_030847615.1. Lineage (NCBI taxonomy): Eukaryota > Metazoa > Chordata > Lepidosauria > Squamata > Crotaphytidae > Gambelia > Gambelia wislizenii. The sequence goes on along the minus strand of JAUMIR010000001.1, from coordinate 336,261,556 downwards.
TGTATCTACCTTCAAATCACCTGTTGACCATTAATTTCATAGGATGTTCTGAGGCAAGGAATACTTAGAGGTGGTTTTGCCAGTTCCTTCTTCTGAAATACAGCCTACAACACCTGGTATTCATTCAAGACTCATCATGTTTTTGTTTACTTATGCAAGACTTACATGACCTGGCTGTTTCATTTCATGTGTATATTGTGTATGTGTATATTATTGTGTATATTGTTAGCTTTGAATGAAAAGTTTGTTGAGACCTGTTCAACTGCTCTTCTTCCCCCCCCCCTTTTTTTTTTTTTGTGGTGCATGAACCTGTCTATTTTTTTCATGCTATTTCTGCTTCCGGTAGGAAGCTTTCTGTTAATGAAATAATGTCCAGGAACATATATATAATTATCTGAGGTATAACTGCACAGTATTTGTAAATATGCTTCCATAAGAACTACTGTTTGCCACCAGAGGGCAACATTCTACCTCCCTCCTAGTTCTGAACCATAAAATGTAACCACTTCCATCTACTCTGAAGTGAGTTGTTTCAAGCACCTTCACAGAGATACTTCAGCATATATAGTCATACTATGAATGGTACCATGTGCCTTCCAAAAAGAGAGTCACAAATAGATAGTCTGAGGGCCGGTCTAGACGAGGGAATAAAATGTGGATTGGTGCGCAGATATGCCAATTTGCAGCAGCTATCATCTGTCTCAACAATTTTTTTGCAAGGTCACTGGTGTGTGAAGCTATCCGTGTTTGCTGTCCACATGGAGGCATACCAGCGAATCAAGATGGCAGGCGCGAGAGAATTACTCGTGGTTTTATCCTCCTCAAATTGTCCCACCAACCAATATAAAAAACAAACAAACCTAAATCCAAGGTGCAGAAGAGCGATTTTCTGCTTAAATAATGGGGGGAAAAGGAAAGAAAGGCTGTTTCATCACCTCAGTGCATGATCACTACAGTGACAATCCAACATGGAGGGTCCGGAATCTGCCGTCTTCTCCCTGTGCATGTCTGACCAATTAGCTATCCTCTTCAACAATGTGCCGCAATGCGATTTGGTTTTGTCCTAACATGCAGGAGTGCACATTTCCCCCCTAGTTGTCAAAAAACACTGGAAAAGCCCTGGAGGCTTTTGCCATGGATTTTCCCCAACTTTTGCTCCCCCTCCCTTCAAAAAGGATGGAATGCTGTGGGATCCCATTTGGACACATGGGATTCCCCATGGATTCCATAAGGATTTATTTCACTGTCTGGACTACCCCTAAGATCCACAAATGAGGGCTGGATTGTCACCAAAGGACAGGTGCTGAAGACTAGTTTTTGAATACTATGGAAAACCATTGGGCCTACAATCACACTAACAGGAAGAGCAGCTCACCTGAAGCATGAGGAGAGGAGTAAACTTAATGGCTGAACCAGCATTAAATTTGCTCTCAGAGAGAGAGAGAGACAGACAGACAGGCAGGCAGGCAGGCAAGCAGACAGACAGGCAGAGACAGACAGAAAGACATGCAGGGACACATATTATTCAATAGAAAACTAAACTAACCCTGTAGCTGGAACGCATAAAGACTTCAGTCTTTGCAAATTCCTATATCAATTACCCTTACCAACATCTCTCACTAACAAACTGATCAGAGCATATCTATCTACTGGATTGTCCACTGCTCCAAACACTATGGAGTTCTCAGCTTGAAATATTATAAAAATGCTTTTTAAATACATTTACATTTTTAAAGGAAAATACATTGAATGTTATTTGATGTGGATTTTTAAAATCTAAATCGTAGCTTTATTTTAAAATCCTAATCTTAATATGAAAATGGGATAGAATGTGTTTATGTGTGAACACAAGTGAAAGTGACATGGATTGGAAACAGACTGATTCTGTCATCCTGGGGCAAAGTGATGTGTTGAGTTATCTTTTCCAGTCCAAGACTAATAAACACTTTTTTAAAACTCTGTAAATCAACTACACTTAGAACCATAGAATCCTAGAGTTGGAAGAGACCATGAGGGCCACTAGTCCAACCCCCTGCCATGCATAACACACAATCAAAGCACTCCCGACAGATGGCCATCCAGCCTCTGCCTAAAAACCTCCAAAGAAGGAGATTCCACCACACTCCACGGCAGCAGCGGATTCCACTGCCAAACAGCTCTTACTGCCAGGAAGCTCTTCCTAATGTTTGGGTGGAAGTTCTTTTCCTGTAGTCTGAATCCATTCCTCCATATCTTAGTCTCTGGAGCAGCAGAAAACAAGTTTGCTAAAAGTCCCTCAAGTCACCCCAACATTTACACATTATGCAAGGGGTTCACAACTGGATATACTAAATTCGGTGTTTTTCTTCCTGTAGTGAAGCCATAGAGGCTGATGTGGAGTATAGGCAGATGTTTGAGCTTTGTACCTCAGTAAAAGCAGAAAAGTTCTTGTACTTTTTTTCTTTATTAAGACAAAAATCAGCTTTTGGGTTGGGGGTAATTTCAGATCTTCTACATGACATGCAGTTTGATCCTCAGAACCCTCTTAGGCTTATTGATATCCTTCTGGTGTGGATGAAGAATACCTGGCAATTTCAAAACACAGGAAAAGCTAATGAAGGGGGAATCCATCATTCCCCGGACAAGAATCAATGGTTTTAAGAGGAGACTGTCTCAAGAGGAGGGTTAAAGCACTGAGCCTCTTTAGCATAGCCAAAAAGGGGAAACTAAGAGGGTACATTATGGCTCGCTAAAAACATATTGAGGGGGGTAGTTATTAAAGCGAAGAGAGAAGGACTATTTAGAGTATGGAATATCACTGAGTACACAAACAAATTATTATATAAGCTGCCCATTAAAATGATGGGCAGGGCTAAGAACACTTTCTTAAGTAATCAAATGAATCAAGTATTGGAAGAATCTTCTTAGAGGAAGTTCAGAGACAGAGAATTTGTATTAATTTTTCAACAGAGCTAGGCAGACTTCAGCAGTGCTGGCATGCACATTACTGTATCTATTTATCCCGCATCTCAATAGCAGCCTATCAGAGTGGTTCAAGAAATGTTCCCCTCTGGTTTTTGGGCCCCACCACCCTTTCTCAGGGGTTGTAGACACTGAAAATACTCCTCACAGAATTTGAGAAGAATACCTTTTGTTACAATGAGATGCAAAGGAGATTTGCCATTTTCAGAAGGAGGGGGAAAGGAGAGAAAGAAGGAGAGGAAAGCCTTCATGGCTTTTCCTGAAGTTTTTTGAATAATGTGTGGAAATGTGCATTACTGCTCATTTGGGCATCTGATTTGCATCACAGCACACTCAAGGCGAGGGTGGAAGTGGAAAACTGATTGGTCGGATGTGTATGGGGGGTGGGCTTGCCGGCAATGAACTGGTCAGAAGCAACATTTTGGAGTTTCGCATTATCAATCAGGCACTTTTTTGCTGCACTGAGGCAACCAAACAGCTTTTTAAAGTGGAACGTCATACTTGCACACCTTTAATTTACAATTACAAAAAAATACTCTGCAGCGGCAACAACTTGTGGAGAATAATAATGCAAGTAATTCACTTTTGGCCACCATCTTGATTCTCAGGCATGGCTGCATGTGCCATTTGAAGAATATTTGAAGAAACATGGATAGCTTCACATACCAGCGATTTTGCCCAAGGATCATTGAGACAAATGAATGCTGCTGCGAATTTGTGCTAATATGCAGCAATCCACATTGTATCTTCTTGTCTAGACAAGCCCTCCGATGCAGGGATTACCACAACAGAAGACAGCGTTTTAGGCAGAAGAGAAGTCCCACCTCTACCAAAGGCCTAAGGATCAAGGCAAGGAGTCTTTCCTGGCTGGCCTATTTCCTACTATCCCATTCTTTTTATTTCTTTCCCACTACACTATTTTTTTTAATACCTGAACAGAATTTCAAGGGGCAAGCCATCAACATGAAGGCTCAGCAGACTCATTTGCCCCTCCATCTAGAAATGGCAGATCATTTCATGATGGCAGCAAAGGTGGTGGTGCAGCACTCCATGGCCCAGGTAATGGCCTAAATCTGATTGATAGTCCCAATTATGATAGACCCATTGAATCAATAGGATTTTGTTTACCTACATGTTAACTTACCATTCAATAGCTGATTCAGGGTGTCTGATGTAGTTGGTACAGAGCAACAGGATTTAGGCTAAGAGTAGGAGTTGTGTGGCCATTGAGATGTTGCTAGACTGCAACTCCCAGTAGCCTTAGCCAGCATAGTTAACAGTGAGGAATACTACACAATGAAGTTCAAAAACATCTGGAGGACTGCACAACCCCCCTCCCCTTTTAGGTCTACTTTAGGAAGCATGGCTAAACCCTAAGATATTATTGGGCCCTAGCCCAGGTATCTCCGACTTGGCCCTACACAGGAAAGAAAGAAAGAAGAGTGAAGTACTCTCAGGTGGCATGGTAAATGAGATAAGAACGCTGAGCCTGCTGTGCCTGCTGGGCTTTTCAGTTGCTTGAAGCCATGATTTATTTTCAGCTTGATGGATCTTACAGCCCTTGAAAATCATGCTTCGTTAGAAAACCTCTACTGTCTAACTCAGGGAGCTCTGCCATGGTGTTGTTTGGAATGCAGTACAGAAATAAAAAGTTACATCTTGAAGCTCACTAAGAAACAGTACCTTTTAGAAGCTTATTCAGCCGAACACCAGCAAGGAAGGGTGGGAAAATGAGGCAAATGCTTCATTACTTTCTCTTCCTGCCTATGCAGTATTATTAAGCCAATCAATTGTAGAGAAGATAAGGCTCCTAAAAGTATAAAAGCTTTGTTTGTTTGTTACTCAGAGTTCACCATTATTATTATTTTGGTCGTTCCCAACAGTGCTGTTTTGTTTTTGTGTTTTACCAGAAAAGTCTCCCACAAATTTTGTTGCTACTCTCAACACCTGGGAAGCATTATGTCTTGCTAATGTAAAGCTACTGGTTATGTAGCTAGATGGTGACTTGGCCAATCAAGGTCCTAGTCCCCATGAAGGCATGAAACTCACCGCATGACTCTAGGGCAGTCTCTCTCTCCCTCTTTCTCCCCCCCTGACCTACCTCACAGAGTTGCTGTACAAATAAAGCCAGGAGGAGGAGGAAAGCCAGATATGCCTGTCTTAAGCTCACTGGAGAACAGGTGGGATACAAATGTAACCAATAAACCAGTAATATATAAATAAATATTGTTCAGTGATATCATCCAGTGATTAGCCATCTATCCACTTCTGGTAGCCAATAGTAGGTCATTCATATTTCTGCCTAAACCCCTTCTCTCAGGGAAAAGGAATTATAGCAAATTATACTGATTTTTTTAAAAAAAAAAAAGTTTAATTTTCTATAATCTCTTTTCCCCTCAGGAGGAACTAAATGTGTCAGGATTTAGTCTTTCATAATAAATCTTCATGCAGTTTCTGAGTTTTTAAGACTTCTCTACATGCGTACATCCTTCTACCAAATCTTCTCTCAGACCACCACCTGCAATACGTGGATAATGATACTCAGTGTATAGGATGATCAGAAAAATTATCAAGAGTGAGATTCTGAACTGCCGTTGACTGGCTTTCTCATACCTTTCTCCTTCTTGCAACACTGAACACACACACACACACACACACACAAATCTCATGATGTGATTACCACTGCATGGTGCATTTCCAAAGACCCCACCTCATAATACTTTCTTGTAGAGATAAAAAAAATGTGTAACACTATCACAATTGCTCATCCCATGTTCTTGGTGTTAGATCAGGGTGGGGAACATTTGTCCCTAAAGATAGTGTGGCCTACAGCTCCCCTCACCCAACATAACCAGTGGTAAGGGACTGTTGGAGTTGGAGTCCATAATGTCTGGAAGATAAAAGACAGATCATGGAAATTTTACTCTTTTTTTTTAAACTAAAACTACAACTTCCACAGGCTGCAATGGCTGGGGGGTTCTAGGAGATATTTTAAAAAGGTAACTTTCCCATACTCTGCCAAACGTTCCCCTACCTCTGTATACCGTAAATAGAACAGAAAAACAGAATAAAGGACATGGAGTGACCACAGCTCCATGTCTCTTATAACATGTTGTAGGGCTCCTCAGACAAAGTTCTCTGAACATTCACAAAAGTGCTACAAAAAACGTTAAATCATTACCTATAGTATTCTCTTTAACACCAAATAATACACAATTTCTTCTTCTATAGCAAAAAGGAGAAAGGAAAGAAGGAAGAGAAGAAGGAGGAAGCAGCAGCAACTGAGAAAAAAGATGTAGACACCTGGTATAAAGGGATGTTCAAAATGATAATGGATTGTAAAGTGTGTGCTGTAATGAAATCTTTGCCTAAGGAAGACTGAGAGTCTGCATCCAGAGAACAGAAAAAGAATTGTATTGTTGTTTGATAGCAAGATTCATTACTATGCAAAACTGATTTTGTAACTTCCTTGGCTGCCCAAAATTTAGAAGATGCTTCCCAGAAACCAGGTCACTTAACTGATCATTTACTGGAATACAAGATGCATATCTTCCTGTTGCCTTAGAAACTGTTGCTATGCAACAGACTCTAACATCACATTTCAATATCATATTTTGAAGATGCTTGGGCACAGGTAAGAAAGAGGAGTGGACATTTCTCAGCCCTCTTTTCCCAGGTAATCTTGCAAACATCTTGCTAATGTTGAATTTCCTGCCACTTTTTGAATCCACTCTAACAGTTTTGTACATGGGTCAGCTAAGCAGAGCATCTGCCTGCCTTGCTCACTCACATAGATGTAGTCCTGCTGGTAGCGTTGGTACAGATTGAGCAAAATGGCAGCCTCATGCAAGTCTCCCAATGTGGACATATCCTCCACACCCTCCACACTGGACTGATGCATTGGCAAAATCTTCTCTCTGGGCAGAGAGGTCCATGGGTAGCAGAACACCTGGAGGAAAAGAAAAGAGAGCATAGAGAAAAGCCAAATTACCAAACATTAGGGACTATAATTCCTGGCAAGTCTTGCTGGTCTCTTCTGCTTCTTAGAGGCTAAGTAGATGTCATGGGGCACCCATCTGTTTCTTCTCATTTGCCTATTCTATTCATATCCAACAAGGCTGGGCAATTTTTCTACGTTTCTCCTGTGCCGGTCTCACTTACTTAGTTTTATTAACAGAGATGAGAACATGGGTTTACATTTCTACTTCACACTAAACACTACAACAATGCTATTTAGGGATCCCCTTCTATATTTCCTCAGCATGATTATTTGGCTCAGATATCAAGACAAGCTTCAATTCCTCAGTGAATCATTCTCCCTTTAAAGTTGACAACCATGTTTGAGCCCATATATTGTTATTGTTGTTATTTAGCACCATCAATGTATATGTCACTGAGCAGAATGAAATAACAAACAGACAGAAGCCCTGCCAACAGTGTATAGTCTAAAAAATACATACGTACATACAGGAACAAAGGACTAATAAAAAACCAGTATAATGCACTTGCAAAACATGTACCTTGATTTCAACTTTCTTAAGAATTTGCCACCATCACCAGTATCATACTTGTCTACTGTTCTTTCTTTTAAGCTACTGAATAGTCTTACATTGAATAGAACCCTAGCTGTCCTACCCACTTAGATATTTCTACACAAACTCCACCCTCATGCCCTTCAGGGGTATTCATTATGGGTTAGACTTGTGACAAGCCAAGGCCAAATCTTATTCTGCCACCCACCTTTCACAAAGAATCAGAGAGCTGGAAGGTACCACAAGGTCTATCTAGGCCAATGCCCCAGCATGCAGGAATACATGGCACACCCAAAAAGATGGTCATTCAACCTCTGTTTACAGACCTCCAATGAAGGAGAATCCACTGACCTCTGAGGCAATCTATTCCATCACTGAACAGCTCTTACCGCCAGGAAGTTCTTCCTAATGTTTAGGTGGAATGTTTTCTCTTGTAATTTGAAGCCACGGGTTTGTGCTCTAGCCTAGCCTCTGAAAACAGCAGAAAACAAGCTTGCTCCATCTTCCAACTGACATCCCTTCAGAGAGTTAAAAATAGCTATCATATTTTCCTTGGGTTTTTTCCGGGCTGTGCGGCCATGTTCTGGAATAGTTTCTTTCTGGCGTTTCGCCTGCATCTGTGGCTGGCATCTTCAGAGAATGGTTGGCTAGGAGTGTGTGTGGTGTTTATATATTGTGAACCCCTGTTGGGGAGTATATGTAAATTTGTGTAATTGAATGGTTAGTTTCTGGGTATAGAAATGCAAGGATGATTAGTGTCTGTTTGGTTAATGGTTGGTTGATGGGCCATTATCTGCTGGAAATCCCCTTGTCCCTGGGTGGAATTCCTTTGTAAGTGTTGAGTTTTGATTCTACTGTTTTTCAAAATTGGAAGCCAGATCGTGTTTACTTTTAGGGTTTCTTCTTTCCTGATGAAGTTGTCCAGTTGTTTGTGGATTTCAATGGCTTCTCTGTGCGTTCTGACATGATAGTTGTTGGCCTGGTCCAGAATTTCTGTGTTTTTAAATATCATTTTGTGTCCAGGTTGGTTTATAACATGTTCTATCATATTACTTCTCAGTCTTCCCTTCTCTAAGCTAGACATACCCAATTGCCAGAACCCCAACCATCTTGGTTACCCTCCTCTTGTCAATAACCTTCTTAAACGGTGGTACCCAGGACTGGACAAAGCATTCCAAGTGAGGTCTGACCAATGCTAAATAGAGTGGTACTATTACTTTGCCCACACAGAAGCAGCTCTGCAATGCCTAACGTCCTGCTTTGCAACAGCTGCAGAGCTGTTTGGGCTAGAAGTCAACCTGAAGAAAACAGAAGTTCTTTACCAGCCTGCACCACAGGACGAACACCACCATCCCCACATTGCCATCGGCAAATCTGTGCTCAAGTCCGTTAAGCAGTTCACCTATCTGGGAAGCATCATCTCCTCAGATGCCAAGATTGACAAAGAGATCGATCACAGATTAGCAAAGGCATATAGTGCATTTGGAAGACTTCACAAAAGAGTCTGGAGCAATAAACACCTGAGGCAAAGCACAAAAATCAGTGTGTATAGAGCCATCGTACTGTCTATCCTCCTTTATGGATCTGAAACATGGGTCACCTATCGCCACCACCTACGACTCCTCGAGCGCTTTCATCAGTGCTGTCTACGCACAATCCTAAATATACACTGGACTGACTATGTGACAAATGTTGCTGTCCTTGAGCAAGCAGGGATAACCAGCATTGAGGCCATGATATTGAGAACACAGCTGCGCTGGGCAGGGCACGTTTCTAGGATGGAGGACCATCGCCTCCCAAAAATACTACTCTACGGTGAACTCGCCACGGGTCAGCATAAGAGGGGCGCTCCAAAAAAGTGATACAAAGACTCCCTGAAACAACATCTCAGGCTTGGCCAAATTGATCACCAACAGTGGTCCGCCCAGGCCTCACATCGGGAGGCATGGAGATGCACTATCCATAATGCTGCAGCCTTATTTGAGAACTCACGACAAACAAGTCTTGAAGAGAAACGACAACGCAGAAAGAATCACAACCCAAAAACATCACCCAAGGAGACCTTCTGCTGTGCTTTTTGCAACCGGACTTGTCTATCTCGGATTGGCCTTTTTAGTCATCAGCGCGCTTGCAGAAAGCGCGGGATGAGTCCTTCCTGAATCTTCGTTTGCGAAGAAAAGCCAGAGAGAGAGAGAGAGAGAGAGAGAGAGAGAGAGAGAGAGAGAGAGATTACTTTCCTCAATCTGGACACAATATTCCTGTTGAGGCAGCCTAGAACATGCATACTTTCAACATAAACATTTGGAATGCCAGGCGATGGGAAGGCTTAATGCTTCCCTCCCCTGTGAAGATCACTCCCACCACTTTCCCTTAAGCTTAACAGTGGGGAGTGATGATCTTCATCATGATCACAGGAGGGAAAGGTAGATCGCTCTCCAAGATCTCATTTGATCAGCTGACCTGCAGGAAATACCTGAGCAGTAGGAAAAGAAGTCTGGTGTTCCTGAGCAAATTAAAGTTTGTTTAATACCAGCCCTACACCATGCCCCCATTTCTGAAGCATTCCCCAGAGAGTAGCTGAGCACCACAGTGGGGAGGGAGATCTTCTGGAAGTGCAGATCCAGTGGAATATTGGCTTTCAAAGTTTTCTTCTCTCCTCGCATGACAGGGAGGAAGCTTCCTTCCCCCCCCCCAAACACACACACACACCATGGCAGGGAAAGTGTGTGTGGAGACTGCCAGGGGTTACAGGCTACATAGATAGTAGGTGGGTGACGGGTTCATTTTAACACTAAAAGGAGTACTTGGGAGATTGTTCTGACTCCTTCACCCTGCCTTCCTGTCCCTCTGCCCCTTGCTCCACTCATTCCTCTTTGTCTCTGCATCACTTCCAGAGGCAGGAAAGGAGAAACATGACTGGAGCAATCGTTGAAGGAGAGATAAGGCACTGGAGGAGAAAGGGTTCAGTACTCCTCCCCAGCGCATTCCTTATTATTGTTAAGGACCACCTGCTCTCCATATCTAGGGCAGGGCTTCTGAAGATGATCAGGAACTACAGGAAGGCACATCCCAGAGGAGGAGGTCTTTCCCATATCCTAGCCTCAAGGCTTTATGTATGTACAGGTAGGAGTGAGCACCTTGAACTGGGCCCAAAAACAAATCAGAAACTATTACAAATGATCTATGACTCATGTAATATGGTCTGAAAGCTACACACCAGAAAAGCATTCTGGGCACTGCAAATTTCATTAGCTGTAGTTTCTAAGCACTCTTCAAGAGCAGCCCGAAGTAGAGTACCCAGTAACAATCTAATCTGGTAGTGACTGAGAGGACATTCACATGGGGGGTAAAAATCTGAATAAAATTTGGACTGCTTTGGCCTGGAGCTGAGGTGCATGAAATTCGGGCTACTCTGGCACGGATTTAAGCACCCCACCTCTGGCCAAAGCCCAAATCTACAGTTGGATTTTTACTTGCTGTCAGTGGCTTCGGGGAGAGCAGCTACCACTGGGGCTTCACTTTTCAGGGAGCTTGGGAGCAACTGTGCATCAGAAAAGCAAAGCCCCAGTGGTAGTCTCTGTCTCTGAAGACAGAATAGGCTGATAGCCTCACGATGGTGGGGTGGGAGGCAGGATGCCGCTTGTTTTGGCTTCAGAGAGAGCAACTACCACTGAGGCTTTGCTGTCAAGGGGCTCAATCACCCTCTATGAAAGCAAAACCTTAGTGGTAGCTGCTCACTCTAAAGCCAGAATGGGCAGCTAGCCTCATGATGCGGGGGGGGGGGGCAACTGTTCTGGCTTGAGAGAGAGCAATTACTGCTGAGGCTCTGCTGTCATGGAGAGCAATTGAGCTCCATGACAGCAAAGTCTCAGCAGTAACTTCTCTCTCTGAAACCAGAACAGGCGGCTTACACACACGTTCTGCCTTCAGTCCGGGCAAGTCCCATTGGCTCTTTGCTTTTCCTGGGCGAAAAGAAAAAGCACCAGCAGGACTCACCCGGTCTCAAGGTAGAATGCCTGCTCACCATGCCATCATGAGTAAACTGCCTGTTCTGGCTTCAGAGAAGGTGGCTACCACAGGGGCTTTGCTTTTCCTGGAGCAAAGAGGGGCAATTGTGTGCTAGAAAAGCAAAGCACCAGTGGTAGTCATCCCCTCTGAAGCCAAAACAGGCAGCTAGCCTCAAAATGGTGGGACTCGCTGGAGTTCTGAACTCAGAGAGAGTGACTACCACTAGGGCTCTGTCTTTGGAAAGCACCAAGGAGGGGGGAAATTGGCGGTGCCTCGGACAGCACTTGTCCTTCCTCTCCTCCCCACGTCCCCTGAATCCAGAGTGAATGGATTTATCACACGGCAGCTTTCTCTGGAGTTTCAAGCAAACTCTGGAGAAAACTACGGTTTTCTAAAACCCAGAATAAGGGGGTATTCCCTGAATCTGGTGCAAATAGGGCCGAATGTCATGTGCCTTTTTCAGGCCAGATACGGGGGGGGGGATTCAAGTTGTTTTAATAGTGTGAATGCCCCCTCAATATCACTTGCACAGTGCATGCCTAAAAAAATGAAGCATAAGAAATGATCCTCAAGGTAAGTCATGAGACAATGCCTGTCTGTTTACTTCTGTACGCATAACTGCTAAAGCTAGTACATACCTAAAGAAAGTACAGCCTTCTACACCTTTATAACAACTGAGACTGACCGAGACTCTGTAGTGATGATTAGTTAATGTTAGAAAGTAACTGATCGCCATAAAATGATCTTGTCCATTTGCTAAAGGAGGTTCAAGCACCTTCCTGAGAAGGATACATACTTCCACCCTTCATAAATCAAAGTGATAAGAGGAAAAGAAAGTAGAAATATACAGATTCATAACATTACTTCAGGGAATATCACCAATTTTATTCCTCGCCGGTTTCAGAAAAGTGTGAATTGCTTGCATGCCACTGGTTTCAATGCTCCAGACTATTTGGGTTGCACCTGCTTTTCTTTAGCATCTACCTACTTTGTAGCTTTGTCACAATGCCAAAGAGCAATACAGTCACCCAAGGAAACCAATTTGCAAATCTTAAAGGAGGGCATGGCCTTAAGAAAGAAATAACTGCTTAACCATACTGAAGGCTCCCCTACTCCAGTTTTGTAATGTGTGATAGTCAGCAATCTGAGGTGTTGCGTGTTGCAGACCAGTCTCTGGTGCTGGGGGTTTTCATTTAGCACAGGCATACAAGGGAATTAACCAGTGGGTCACGAAAATCTTTCATCTCACTTACCTCACCATAGTCTGAAGAGAAGAGCATGGAGCCATCAGCCAAACAGCCAACCGTGCAAGGCTGCAACTGGTCCTGCTCCCGCAGCCACACACGGGTCCCCTGAAAGTCATAGCAGGAGTTAGAAGAAACAAATACTGAAGAGCAGCCAATGGAATCCACAAGGAAAAAGATCAGATATGTCTCCAAGTGCTCTGTAGATGGTTTTTATTTATTTTTTATTTTGAAACAAGCCCAACATGTTTCCTCCTATGTAATAATTTTGATGGCTTTTTTTAGGGGCAATATATGAAATGAGCAACAGAAATTTCTGGAGCTGAAAATCTTATTCCATTTGCTAGACTGACCAAAAACTAAAGACTTGTGAAGAAACAGCATTTTATTGTTAAAAAACATACAATATATCTATCAGTGGTTCTTAACCTGTTGTCTAGGGACCCACAGGGGTCCGCAATGTCTTCACGGAGGATCCACAAGGGCTTGAAGGCTGCTCAGCCCACCTCCTCCACATGACAGGGCAAAGGCTGGCTGACTTGGCCTACACATTGCTGTTCGATCCGCTCCAGTGACAAACTTGCAGGAAGAAGCAGGAGAAAAGTCTTCTCTCCCCCTCCAGTGCCTCTGAGGGCAGGTTTAATATTATTTTATTATTATTATCATCGGGTATTATTATTATTAGGATTTTAAATCTTGAGTTACGTCTTGGGGGTCTGCAGCAACAAAAGGTATTTTAAGGGGGTCCCTGGTAAAGAAAAGGTTAAGAGCCGGTGCAATATATTGTATATTTTAGAAGTCAAAACAATTAAATAATTAACCTTTGCAACCATGTACATGACCAACTGGCTGCCCTTTGATTTCAAAATATGTTGAAGAGAAGAGGAAGAAAGGATGCTGCAGTGAACAGTATCTGTCCTACTGGGAACTAGCAGGCCAGGTGCTGGTGTCAGATCTGTTTGCTATTGCTCCCAGTGCCTGCTGCTCTCTGGCCATTGGGGGGCAGGGTTGTGTGGGGCTCTGGCCTTCTGCCCCAACATCTAGCAACCAGATTCTAGACCTAGCTGCCCCATCAAATGCTCACTCCAGCTCTTCTCAAAGAACACATACAATTTAGCACAGCCTTTTTCAACCTTTTTACCCTGGAAGAAACCTTGAAATAATTCTCAAATCTCAGGAAACCCTTGCATAAAAATGAGTATATCTTAATAGGTATTTTAATAACTATTAAAAAGTTTTTAAACATTCCAGTCACAATCTCTCGTAGAATCCCTAGCAACCTCTTGTGGAGCCCTAGGGTTCCAGGGAAGCCTGGGTGAGAAACCCTGGTTTAGTATCTTTTGCGCCCTTTCTGGAAGTCGGGAACCTTGAAACCATGGTACATGCTCTGATAACTTCCCATCTTGATTTATGTAATACACTCTACATGGGCTACCCTCGTGCTTGGTCTGGAAACTTCAACTAGTACAGAATATGGCAGCCAGATTGGTCTCGGGTACATCTAGAAGAGACCATATAACACCGATCTTAAGATCACTCCACTGGCTGCCCATTAGTTTCCGGGCCCAGTACAAGGTGTTGGTTATCACCTTTAAAGCCCTAAATGGCTTGGGTCCAACCTATCTTCAGGACCGCCTCTTTCCCTATAATCCTCCCCATGCACTCAGGTCCTCTGGGAGGAATTTACTACAACCTTAAAAAACTAGGTTCTCCTTGACCTCTCAGAGGAACTTTTTGGCTACTGCTCCCAGATTATGGAACAGCCTGCTGGACGAGATCCGTCATATTACCACCTTAAATAGCTTTTAAAAAGCTCTTAAGACGGATCTCTTCTGGCAGGCCTTTCCTGAATACCCGGCTATCAGAAGAAAAAGAAATCTTATTGGTCCGATCCCTATTCCAGTTATTTTATTTTATTGTGGGTGTGGGTGTGTTTTAGTATTTATTAAGTATTTTTAAATGTTTAGTTATTTAATTGTATTTTAAAGGGGGTGGGGTGGGATGGAGGGTTTTATATGTATATGTTTTAAATGTTGTAAGCCGCCCCAATTGCATTTTGTAGAGGGGCGGGATAAAAATTATTATTATTATTATTATTATTATTATTCTGGAAAAGAAGAAATTGAACAGAAATGCTTCTGAGAAGCACAGCTTGGAAAAGCTACTTGGGAGAGGCTGCAACCCCCAGAATTCCCAGCTGGCAGGACCCCTGGGGTGGAGGAGGTTGTACTCCAAAAAAGTAACTTCCAGACTCAGGTGAAAGCATCTGGGAAACAAGACCAAAACAGGAAAAACAGACAAAAACAAAGTTGGGATGGCCCACCTGAATGTGGTTCCCAATTTGTTTCTTATAAAATGACATGCAGACATGCAGCAGGGATGGGGATTTTCCTTTTCCCAGGAAGGGGGAACAATGACTAGAACAAGAGCAGAGCTGATGATATATTTAAACCCAATGTGCTAAACCAGGAACAAGTTACAAGAAAATGAACTGAATTGACTGAAAGGTATGATGGCTTTGCAGAACCATAGAGAAATCTGTGGGAGGAAAAGTGGGTTGAAGTTGTGATAATTTGGAACAGAGACGCAGGAACTAGGGGAAAAGCTTAAAGAATCCCTCCCTACCCCCATATATCCACCAAATTACATGGCTTCACAGCACTGTGACAGGGAGACAGTGACCTATATATGAGTCGCTGACAGGATTTTTAATTTTTTTTAAAAAAAAGTCTGGGAAGGAGATTTAATATCCAGAATAGTGAATATCAACATTAACATCACACCCAGCTCTGCCTATCCTCCAAAGAGCTTTTGACAAGAGGCTTCCCTTTATGGGAAATCTGAAGACTAGAAGGATTTATTGCAAAAGCTGTTGTGGTTATCACTAGAGGGGCAGTGTGGACAGGGGGTTGGTAAAGAGCCAGGATGCTATTTGGTCAGCTATGTCCATAAATGGCACTGAGCTGCTTGCCTTATTTATGCATCTCCATGGTGGTTTTAACTGATGTTTGCTCTTCGTCATGACAAGATGCACCACAAGGCAACTCTCCTGAAGTAGCCTCAGGGTCTTGCAAAATTCTGGAGTTTCAGGGAATCCTGACTCAGAGTTAAAATGTGTAAGGAAAGAGATTGCTCAGCAGCCGCCACTCTGGTGCAGTGGTGAGTCCCCAGAAATGGAAAACGGATGGGCAGGGAATGTTAATTTTTTTCCATCAAAAGACTGCTCTTTATTTGGACTCTGGATGGGTTGAAAACATTGCTGTCCTTTATTACCTTTTTGTACCATAAATTTAATTGCTCTAAAAATAATTTTTGTTATGAAGATTAAGTCACAGTGTTAAGTTGACTAACAGAGATGTTGTTGATGGCAGAACTAGGAAATATTGCTTTTCTGGACTCTCAGAATCTTCCAGCTAGAGGACTCTGGGAGTTAAAGTCCAAAAAAGTAACATTTCTAATCTCTGTTTGTTGTGGGTGGGTGGGTGGTGGGGAAGAATGGTTTGAAACACAAGAAGCTGCCTTATAAAAGTATTGTTTACTTTGACTGGCAGTGGCTCCAGGCCGAGAAGGGTCTACCCACCATGAGCCACTTGATCTTTTCTTCACAGAGAAACTGTGGACTAAACCTGGACCAGAGGTGGTGCTACAATAAGGACAACCTGTGTGATGCCACCCCCACCCTATCCTCTCAAATAATACCTTCTTGTTCTTTTAACTGCAAATACAATGCAACGTAAAATCATAGAATCATATCGAGTTGGAAGAGACCACAAGGGCAATCCAATCCAACCCCCTGCCATGCAGAAATAAACAGTCAAAGCACTCCCAACAGATGGCCATCCAGCCTCTGTTTAAAAACCTCCAAAGAAGGAGACTCCACCACATTCCAAGGCAGTGCATTTCACTGTTGAACAGCTCTTACTGTCAGGAAGTTCTTCCTAATGTTTAGGTGGAATCTCTTTTCAGGATTTTCACAAGCCTGATCATTTCCCTCCTCTCTGTCATCCTGGAAGTTCCATGGCTTCCTGGACTAATACTGAACATGCACTTTAGGTGTGCAGATTTCACCACCCCTCTTGCACACTGTCGCATTTTACTCACGCACCCTGCTTGGCAGGCATGAATGTGCCTCAATTTCTCCTTGTGCAATGGATTGCTGTTTCCCTTTTCTATGTGATTTGTAATGGGCGTACCAGGCAAAACCTAATAGCAAAGGAGTGCACTCCAATAGGGGCTCACAGTATATAAACCTCACACACACTCCTACCCAGCTATTCTCTGAAGATGCCAGCCACAGATGCAGGCAAAACGTCAGAAGTAAACTCTTCCAGAACATGGCCTCACAGCCTGGAAAAAACCCATGGAAAATCTATGGATGCCAGCTGTGAAAGCCTTCGACTTCTCAAAGGAGTGTGTTTTAGTGTGTTATTTCAACCAGACCCAAACTTCTCCTTCTTGCATTCATAATTCCTCGTAGAACTTTCTGCAATCCGGTTCACTTTATTCTGAAGTAAATTCCATTCTGTTTGATGGGACTTGGGGCTCCCCCAGATGGGCCAGGCCAAATGTGTAGGCAGATTTTGGTATTTGTTGCTATAGTTCTCTGGCTTCTTTAAAAATATCCAAATGACATTTCTACTGTCCTACACTATTTTCTGGCAAATCCTGGCCCCAGCTGCAACACTGTATTCCCACCCTCCAGTGGGTTTCTTTTTAATGCCAAGACATATCAGAATCAAAAATTATCCCTCTCTTCTCCTCCTCTATTCCTCTCTTTTGTTTTTTCACTCTAAATACTGTAACTTAAAACCTAAAGTCACCAGATCCCATCTGATCCTGGAAGCTAAGTAGGGTCATTTCTGGTTAGTACTGGGATGGAAAACTGCCAACAAATAGCAGGTGCTGAAGGGTATATTTCAGAGGAAGGAACTGGCAAAACCACCTCTGAGTATTCCTTGCCTAAGAAAACCCTATGAAATTCATGGGGTCACTCACCACAAGTTGACAGGCAACTTGAAGGCACATACACAGAGTGATATAGTGTATGGATAAAATGGTAGTTTTGCACACTATAATTCTAAGATTTTAAAAAAATATAAGATAGGAGAAAATTGGCTCTTTAAACTATAGAACTACTTCAGCAAACCACACCCCAGTTTTTTAAAAAAAACATTAGAAGAGCTCTAGTGCAGATCTCAGAAACAGTTACAAAAAAAAGACCCACACAAGAATGGAGCAAGTAGAGGCAGAGGCATCAACAACCAGCAAAACCAAAGAGCATGTGAGAACTCATGCTTCCTTATTCTCACAGGGTTGCAACCTTGTAGTTCAATGGATCTTACTGTGAATAAACTCTTTTCATTTTCTTCTTTCCCTTTCTTTAGGGCTGCAACCTGTATGGACAAACTCTTTTCTGAAATAGGGATGTGCCTCAATGGGGGATTGGAGTGTTTATATGGGAGAAGCCACACATCTTCCCCCCGCCCCACCGCCATCCCAGAGCTTACTATTCAATGTTAATTGTAATGCACTGTTTAAGTGTGCTTAGACTATGAAAGGGCAAAAGGTGGGCAGCAAAGTAGAGGAAGTTGGTTATGCTTCTGATGGCTCCCTACCAGCCCCAAATTGCACCAGTCACCATTGGCTGGGACCTTCGGCATGCAAGGCACATACTCTGCCACCAAGTTGCAGTCCATCTCTTGATTATGATTCCCCCATAGTGAATGTACAGTGTTAAGATCTGGCCAAGTTAGTCTATTTGAAGGAGTTTGATCCCTATCCTGTCCCTGTCTTAGGTATCATAAGTCTGGTGATTTGGTAATAGCAGGGGGAAGGGAAGGGCAGAGGTTGGCATCATGTGTCTACAAACAACTGAAAACCAGAACCCAGCTTGTGATATAATAGCTATGTATCATCAGCTAGCCTACATTCCTGGCCTCAGTGCTGGGGGAGGCCCATAACCTTTAGACTAGGCTTGAATCAGATTTCAACAAATGCATCTTCTGATTGATCCAGAGGATCATGAATAAGTGATGCATACATATAAACAAAAATTAGCTAATGGAAGCAGAAACAAGAGCAGTACAAGAGAGAAGTGCACCCACTAGGCCTACCAGAGAAAAGAGGTTATCTGATCAGTCCCTGAGGAAGATGGGGGAGAGGAGGGAATCAATCATGGCTTTTATAAAGGAAGGCCTGTGTAAAACTTGGATGGGGACTTTCATTGATAGTCTTAAATTACAATGTATTTTTCTTTCTGTCTCAACTCCATCTCAGGCTTGACTTCTTTTTTTAAAAAAAAATCTTGATTTTCAGCAACCACCCTTTGCTAGTAACACTGTTTTTCTAAACCTCAGCTCAAGTGCTTCCTTTCAGAATAGAGAGCAGCTGTCTCTCTTCACACCAGGCCTGTTTATATCTCCCTCCTTAAAGTCCTAGAGTGCTCCACACTTTCCCAAACTCCAAATGGCCTCAGCAGCACCCTTGAAAGCAACAGCAGTAAGCTGACAGAGCATGAGGCAATCAGAAGTTACATGAGGAAACTGATCAGTAAATGGTCAATGGGATAGATGACCTTCTGCCCAATGGAAAGTGAAAGACAAGTTGTAAGTGAAGAGACAAGAGATCTTTAACAACAAAGACTAGAAGCTTAAAGCTGATGTCAGTGCAAGCTTAAAGGATGTTAAAGTAAACATTTAGAGAGTCTTTCTAATGCAATAAACGTATAATCATTATTCATTTGCTGCAGGGTGGAGTCTATGTTATCTCACATCTATAATTTGAATATCACATTTTGCAAGCGCACAAAATACCGTATTTGATTGTGGAGAAAATCTGATTGGATGGTTGTCCTGATCTCCATTGCAACAGGCAGAAGCAGGGTCCCTGTCGTAATTCCCCTCATGCTGGAGGTCACTTGCAGGGGTGGGGGTAGGAACATCAGTCAGCTACTTCAGCTGACTGCTGCAACAGGGGAATAGACCCTGGTCAATCACAGCAGCTGCTGCCCGGTAAGTGGGGATTAAAGGCCTTTTACAGTCCCTACGTACTAAAGCAGTAAATGTGCTGGGATTTTGAATATAAATTAGTCACAAGTGCATAACTCTAGGTTACACATTTGTAACTGCCTTAGTTAATTATGGGCCTTGCTTAGAAAACTCTGATAGGGTTGCCACAGGGTAGGGTCAATCTGAAGGCATATAACAGCAACAAATTCCTTGTCACAGTAGCCTCTCTCACTTGTGGAAGGAGCCAAAAGCAGTTATCAGGTCACTATACACCACCATGCTTGCTTATTACTGTAAAGGCAGAACGGTCAGTGATTCTAGCTGACCCTCTGTATAACTATGCCACCATTTTGGGATGAAAGCCAGCTGTTACTAGACTGGAGAGCAGCAAAAACAGTTTATGCTGAAACTGTTCATCTCCTCCTGTTAATAAAGTGAGAGCTGGTCATTCATTTTTTTAAAAAAACCCTCTAGATGTATGATTTATGACAGAAAAGAAGTTAATTTCTTTGACAGAATCCATATTATCTTCAGATTTAACTTTATTTTTATTTTCTGTAAACACCCATTTTAATTTTCAGTTTTACATGGAGTATCTTCTCATGCTCAAAGACTTTTCTTTCAGAAATTTTCATGCAGCCTTTCTCCCTATTTCTTTTTTAAAAATGAACCTGCTTTTCAGCTCAGATTATATACATCAATCGTATACATATGACAGTGGGAGTTGCTACAACTTGTTGCAACATGGAGTAGCTCCATTCGCCATTCAGCCAGCCAGCTAAGCCCCCCCCCCGCCCCCCAGAATACTCCATTCCATTTCTCCTCACACCCAGTTTTCCATTTCTCCCCAAACAGCCAGATAGTATGCTATGACCACTGGGCATACTCCCTTGACTGGGCTGGTTTGAGGGTTCTCTAGTTTAGCGCCCTCCCCCCAGTCTGTTTGCAATTCTGCAAACCTAGCTGTTTCCCTTAAGCCTGCTGATTCTTCTCTCTGGTGTATAGGTGGTGGTATTGTTACTCATGCCTGAACATTAGAAATAGAGGGAAAGATACTGACCCACAGCTACTTTTTTTATGTGACAGTGAAGGGTACTAGCTATGAAACTGTCCTGCTCCTTTTCTCGGCTGATGCCAAATTTATATCAATTTGTTTGCGTACTCTTTCATGTCACTTATTTAATTTATATCCTGCTTTCTCCTTGTACAAGATCCAGGGTGGTTAGAAGGGTGAGGAGAACTGCAGAATTTTAGCTGTAAAATTTCCCAGTTTTCAAGACTAACAAACAATGAGATGGCATCCTCACATCACAGTGAAGAATGAGACACAACATAGTTACCTGCTAAGGAGCAAATAATATGGAGATGGGAGACTGCCCTCTTAGCAAACAGTAAGGAAATAAGAAAGAGAGATGATGAGACAGTCATTCCTAGTAAAATGACTGCAGGTTAGGGCACAAACCAGCTGACACCACCCTTCCTTTTCTTGGAGGTCTCCTCTGCGGCACAGAGAGACCCACTCCCTTCAGCTGTGCTTACCTTGCAAATCCTGACAAGGTCACATGCAGGGAGATCTGGCAGGGGACTTGCTGCCCCAGGGAACCAAGACAGAAAGAGGAAGAGAGAAGCAGGGGAGAACTCTAGTAATGCCTTTAGTTTAATCAGGGGAGAACTCTAGTAATGCCTTTAGTTTAATCTAATTCCTAGTACTATGCTTCACTGGTTGAAAAATGTTCTCAGCTGCAGCAGCTGCACTGCCTTCTCTCACAATGAGCAAGATAGAGAACTGCACATGTGCCTTTGCTGAGACCCTAGAGCACAGGGGGAGATGAACCACTTGCACATCACACAACTGTCCAAAACCCGCCCATGTTTACAGCTCACTGGACTTGAGCCCCAACACATGGGTGTTGCCTGTATGAAGGTAATGAAGTAAACAGGACTGACCAAAACCTTGGGAGCTTTTACTTGAAAGTGAAAAGTGGGCATTGAGGATTCCCTTTGAATCTAAAATTCCACTACGCCGCTGTACAAACTCCACAACTGCTTGTGCACTGTCTCCCTCTTCCATGCATGCAGCAACCTCTTGGCAGTTAACGTGCAAATGCACTGCTCAGTCTTATCTAGAGCGACAGCATGTCGCATGAGGTCAGCATCAACAAAATCAAAGTAAAACCATTGCCTTCTTATACCCTGTCTCTCTCTCACACACGCATATCCATGGATCAGCAACTCTATTTACAAAGGCTCCTTTTATAACTCTTCCTCTTCATATTTCCCAATGTTAAGGAAGTAAAAAAGTCAGCTTGTTGTATACAAGACTAGGTAAGACAAGTTACAAAATTGTTTCCAAATTCCAAGATCCAAACTCTCCTTGCAATCATGAGAGTGGGACTACATAGTGGTATGGTACTAGACATCAGGTCTGGTGCCTGAAGCCACTGACATAGGGAAATTGTGTGTTTACTGATCCTGTAGCAGGGAAATAATTAGCAGTACAGTCGGCCCTCCACATTTGTGGGTTTAACTTCTGCAGATTTCATTATTTGTGGATTATTTGCTGCTGCCTCCACTACTGCCCTATGGGACTGCAAGCCTTGTGAGACAGAGACTGTGAATGTGAGGCAAGGCTTGTAAATCCCTAATAAAAATGGCATAGGATGGCAGCAGCAATCCCCGCCAGCTGCCCACTTCCGCCACCTCAAAGGCACCCATAGTGGATTGAATCTGCGGATCATACTTTTTGTGTGTGTTGAATATAAATGGGGGGGGGTACTTTTGTTTTCCCACTTTTGTAGGGGTCCTGAGCCCCTAACCCCAGCAAATGTGAAGGGCCAACTATATTTTAATTTATACTCTGCACAAGGCAATTTCTTTTTCTTGTTCCCTGTGGATTATCTACAGATCTCTGATAACAGAAGGAAGACATGTGTTTCCCTTTGTTGTAACTATGGGCAAGCAACTCTTCCCTTGACCATCAGACACTCAGCCACAGAAAAACTAGCTGCCAATGCTAAATTTGTTCGCTGAGACATGGACGCAGAATCACGTTTGTATTAAGGATATTTCCCACATACATATTTATCATCTCATCACCTCAGCCCTTGTGTAAGAGACATCTAAGAGCATAAGTGGAATATTAGTTGAAACACCAGTGCATTCAAACAAACACCACTGTCTGTGTAGTCAATCTAGATGGAAGGAACACTAGGGCAGAATAGAGATCACAGTATCACACTGGCATGCCCCTTACCACTCAACACATGTTCAATTGGTTGCTTTTCCAGAGCCCCCATCCCACTTGCAGGGCCTACATATGTACAATTTGCACTCACAAGGGATCTGTCTGTTAACCAACAAGACATGTGATCTTTTGCACTGTGAACCAGATGCCACAGCAAAACGTGGTCAGTCTTCCCCAGAGTGAGATTTCTAAACACATAAAAATGTACAAAGTTGTTTCCCAAGTTCATAGATAAAAGAAATATTAGAGCTGCACGGTTTCCTGGGTTTACATTTTTAAAAGTTTCTATTTAACACTTTTTTTTTGGGGGGGGTGTCTTTCTATTGTTAATGGGCAAGCAAAGGCAGACCAGCAGTTTAATCAATAGTCTGTTCAGTGTTTATTTCTCCCCTTTAATGAAGGTTTGCCAGATTTGGGGCAGATATCACCGTATTGTTCATTTCACATTGCTAGCTTTTTATTCCAGTTTTGTTTAGTTTAAGCTTTTTTCACACTTGCCAAAAGGAATTGTAGCTGAACCCTTCTCAGTCATACAATATCTAATCGAATATATGAGCATGGCAAAAGAAATGGGAGAGGGGAAATGCTGTATTAAACACAGCATACATTAAAATGCAGCCACATTACTGAATCTGAAGACATATTTGAATAGAAAACCAACAAGATCTAAGAATTTCAGAATTCACGGGACTTTTATTCATTAAACTTGTACATTGATTCTTCTGGTAGAAGACTGAACAACCACATTCCTTTGTACAACTGATGTTTTATGTTTTGGGTGCATTTCCAACAGGGGAGGGTGACTGTATGGTCCTCCAGAAGTTACTATCTATCTTTTAAAATGTGTCTTTGTTTTTTTAAATGTTTTTATACTGTTTTATGTGCTTATACTGTTTTTAATTTTATTGTGAATATTTTTTAGACTGATTGGGAGTTGCCTTGGAACTTATCCTGAGAGAAAGGTAGCATACAAATACCATAAATGCAATAAATAAATAAGTCCTAGCTAGCATAGCTAATGATGAAGGACCCTGGGAGTTGCAGTTCAACAACAGCTACAGAGCCACACAGTTCCCACCCTTGATCTACATGTTTTGTAATGTTGTGTTTCTCACAGCAAAAATATGCAGCTGCTATTAGATCTGTCCACAAGAACTGAAGGTTGGTTTCATACTGATGATCTGTGCTTTTACCTTAGTTCTCCATCCAGGACCAAGTAATATAAGTGACTTGTCCCTTCTGCTTTCTGGGCCTATCTGTTGGGCCCTCTCTCACCCTAAGTTAAGTGCTAGGGTCCTCATTCAGTAATGCTCACTTTAGAACAGTGAGTCCTTTATCTTTCTCTCTCACTTATTTGTTTGTAAAATCCAATTGTGCAAAAAAAAAAATTGCTTGTGTGTGCACTGCACCCTGCAATGTCCTCCCCTTATTTATTTGGTGGATTTATCTCCCATGTGCTCCTGCAAAATGGAACACAGGGTAGTTCACAATAATATTAAACAAAGGCGAGCATGCAATAGAAACAAGCTCTAGTTTCCACACAGGTAGCCATGCTCACAATAAGTGATGAGGGGAGGGGAGGGGAGGGGAGGCTGTGAGAACTGGGGGATGGGAAGCATCTTTGAAGCCATTACTAGATTACAGTTCCACTCACATTTACAGGAATCCACACCACAACTTAAAATGGGATGAATGTATCTTCTGGCAGCTGTATAAGGGCATGTTTTCACAGATATAATTTTCAGTGCTATTAAAATGGAGAAACCTAGCAGGCTATCCATCCACCAGTGCCTGTGATTGTGGGAAATAAATGGTGGATGTTTCTCAACCCTCTTTAGGTCCCTCTTCCACTCATCCCACAATCCTGATCACAAGTCTTTCCTATATGCACTCCTCCATCAGCAGAGGAGTTGGCCACTGTGGCAGGTCTGGGGGAATATTTGCTGTCCTAGAGATCCTTGGGAGGGGACGCATAGACTATCCAAAAAACCCACCTAGAAGTGGCTGGAAATCTACTTCTGGATTTGAAGAAAAAGGGACAGTATTTCTTGATGTTAAATGGTGCATAGGATTCCTGCAACCTATTTGAGATGAGCACAACAAAATAAAATTCAGATTCATATTTAGTTGTCCTTTCCCCTCAGCATTAAGGCATTAGAAGGTTGCTTTTTTTTGCAGGGAAATGTGGGCTCAGCAGAGATGCTGTCATGCAGCCGCATATTTCTGAACTACTCTATGAATGCATAGTATGGAACTGTGCCAAAGCACCTCAATGAAGTCATGGTAGGTTTGTAAACTGCATCCCTCCCCCATCTCTCAGCAAAATGCAGAACCACCAAGGGGGTGGGGTGGGCGTTCTTGGTTGGCACAGATTGCTCTCCTCAGATCTGTGCTGGCCGTCTTTTAATATCACACTGTTCTCCAGGGTGCTATCAGCTCCATCCTCAGACTGATGGTTTTACGATCTGTTCCAGCAAATGGATAGGACCAAAGTCAAGCTAACAGGTTCATGATTTGTTGGATTCTCCTTTCTCCCTTGCCTAAGAATAGAAGCAAGGTTCATTCTTCTCTTGTCCCCAGGGAATTTCAATCACTAGTAGAGGACAGGATTAAAATACAAGAATGACCTTGATAAAATTCAAGCACTGAGGCTCTAAGCAGTAAAATGAAGATAAAATGAAGGGTTACACATATTGAAAAACTCAGATTTATATGTGGTTGTGGGTGGTAGGAATTA
Source organism: Gambelia wislizenii (assembly GCA_030847615.1). Classification (NCBI taxonomy): domain Eukaryota; kingdom Metazoa; phylum Chordata; class Lepidosauria; order Squamata; family Crotaphytidae; genus Gambelia; species Gambelia wislizenii. The sequence goes on along the minus strand of JAUMIR010000001.1, from coordinate 336,235,823 downwards.
GGAATTGGCTAGGGATGCATCTACACTACACAGTTAAAGCTCTTTGATGCCACTTTAACTGGTTCTTGGGATTTGTAGATTGGTGAAGGACTTAAGAATTATCTGCTGGAAGGCTATACTGTAGTGCTGAAGTTTAAGTAAGTCACCAAACTACAAAATTTAGGATTCCACAGGAAAGAGCTATGGCAGTTAAAGTGGTATCAAGTTGCTGTAATTGTACAGTGTAGATACCTTCCAAGGTTTTAGACACAAGGTTAGCCACTAACATTTGTTGTTGTATGCCTTCAAGTTGTTTCTCATTTATGGTGACTCTCTCACAGGGTTTTCTTGGCAAGATTTTTTCCTAGGGGGTTTGCCTTTGGGTTTGCCACCCTCTGAGAGTGACTTGCCCAAGATCACCCAGTGGGTAGTCATGGCTGAGCAGGAATTCAAACCCTGGCCTTCAGAGTCATACTCCAACATTCAAAATTCTACACCAGCACATCCAAATTTCAGTCATACTGAACTGTAAATCTATTGAAATCAATGGGTCTTAAATTAGTGGTCAATAACTTATTCTCATTGATTTCAATGGTTTACACTATCCTTCAACCCACTGTCTAAAGCTGCAGAAGACAAAACATAAGAGAGTTCCTTAACCCACTCCACCAGTGTGAACAGCACTGGCTTGAGCAGAGCTCTCCCACTCACACAATTCAGCAGCACACACAGTCTTTCCTTGAACTTTTTACTTTATGTTTTTTAAGTGAACAACTGGAAATACAATCTTTCTGAATGATTTTAAATGGCTCATGCCAGTGTTGTTGTTGATTTCGGTTTAAAAATGGAGATTTAGGCATTCATTAGAGCTGAATCATTTGCATGTATATCACTGGATGTCTCACCAAGTGAAATCCTCAGCTCTCCTTGACTCACCACAGAATGAACAAAACAGTCTCAATTGAAATGTATGAAAAAAAACAAGAGACTAGGATCAGAAACTCCTGGTAGGCTTCTGGGTGATCTGAAGTGTAGATTGGCAAGGATTTCTTACTCTCAATTATCTTAACAATAGCCACAGCCAAAAAACTTTCCCAAACTCCAAATTCTTCTCAAAAAGAATATTTGGAGAGATTTCTGTGTGAAAGGACTTGTGACTTTGATTTTGGTACTGATCACACATACAGAACCTAGGCTGAGCATGTTCTTAGAGGCACCCTGTTCCTTTATTCTTAGTATATATGCATTCTCACCTGAACCACTATTTTATAACTGGCTTTGGCTCCCAGATTTCAAGGTTCAAGTAGGAGAACATGAACTGGGTGTCCTTGGAGTAGGCATGCTGTCTTAGCCCAACCTACCTCACAGGGAATTGTTAAGATAAAATTCTGAAGAGGGACCTCAAGTGTGGGCTATAACTATAATAAACCAATAAATAAGCATTGTCTTAAGGGGTCAAAGCAAGGTCCACCTGGATCAGATGTTACTCACAGTAGCTAGCAAGACAGACAAACAGTCCAAGTAACCCATTAACTATCATTTGTATGCTTCAGCTAACTCTTACAGAAATTTCTTCCCTCACATTCTTCTCCTGACTTCACAGCTCATCTTCACACCATTTCACCTCTGTTTCCCAAGGGACTGGCAAGGCAAACATCCAGCCCCTCAGTTCAAATATGTTCCATCCATGTAGATCAGTCTGTCCTCAGCTTCCTGACTCTAATCCTTTTTGGAAAAGCTATACTCCTTAAACAGTGGTATACAACTTGGATGGAAGGATGGACAATTGGGCAGTACTGGCCCAAGACATTTAGCTTCCACGTTGCCTTAACATATTAAATAAGTAATATTTTTCTCTTAACACTCCAGGTTTATTGCCATAAGGCAGCTGCCTGATTCTGCCTAATGGTAGGGTTGGCTCTGACAGTGGCATTTTAGAGATGGCTTATTGCATTCTGGGAGTCTCCATTGCCTCCTCATACAAACCAAAGCCACTGGAGGAAGTTTATTGCCACAGGAAAGAGGTGGTCAGCTAACTCCTCAGTCTTTGTAACACAGAAGGAGACAGCTGAAGAAAGCTCAAAGCTTTGGAATGCAGGGCAAACCAAAGAACAACATGCAACCAAATTCAGAGCCCAGGACCTGGTGCCGGGGGATGACAAGCAATCCTCCACTGGGTTTGACTGAGTGACACTGTTCTCATCAATGCCCCACTTAAAGACAAAACGCACACTCTCACAATGCACACAGGGTGCCTTACCATCAAAGTGTCAGGCATGTTTTGCTCTAATCCCTCAAGGCAATCAGACACAACTTAGCAGCACAGCACAGAGCAAATAGGAACATTAATACTGGGGAGAATTCGTTGTGCAGGTTTTATTCAGTAAAGTCCGTTGGAGTTTGTACAAATGCCATGAAAGGCAGCTATGAGCCACAGAGGTGTCAAAGGGAGAGGAAACTGGAAGGTTTTAGCATCTGCTGAATTGTAGGCTGACTCTGAAAGAGTCACCACCCAGAGAAAAGCAGGTTCTTGAAGCATGACCAAGAGCCATGGGACCCTTCCTATGCAAACATACCCCCAAGGGGGGGGGGGAGTCCCCTGTATCACTCATTTCCTGCCCACAGACAAGCAGGAAAGTGCTGTCATAGTTGAAATCTCTCCTTGATGTTCCCTCTTTCTTAAACACACACACACACACACACACACACAGAGCTGTACAGGAGTTATCTTAGCAAACACAATCCACATTCAGCCTACCACAGAACTGCAGTTTTCTTCCCATCCCCTGCTGGGTATGTTCAAGGAAGGAACAGCACAGGGTGGCTCACTCTCATTTGAACCCTCTCTCTCTTGTAGGACTTGGCTTCTCACAGGTCAAAGCAAAACATGTATCCAGCACTGGTTCTAGTTCTCAACCAGAACAGGAAGTGGCTCAGACTGTTGGCAGGAGTTCCCCGGAGAGCAGGGCACTCTGCCCACTGAACATGCTGAGGCACTTAAAGGCTGGCACAGTGGGCTCTGTGCCACTCAGGACTTCCACAGCACCATGTGAGATGCCGTGACAAATTGTGTAGCCCATTTTGAGTCCTGCTGGGATCGTTCCCCTCTAAAGTCAAGGCGCAGGACTGAGCTGCAACTTCAAGCAAAGTCCTCAGCCTGGATCTGGAGTGGTGGTGATGATGATGATGCCAGGTGATTAAAAGACAGCCAGCTAGACAAAGGGGCAAATAAGTAAGAACAACCTCCTGGACTGCACGTCTGATTCGATCTTCTTGCTCTCCTGCTTCTCCCCTGCCAGCTTCCTCATGTCCATCCCTATCCTCTCATTCCATTGCTTTTCTTTTAAGGTCTTTATTATCCACAGAAAGCTACTGGAGGCAAATCATCAATGCGCTCTTCCAGTTTTGTTGGACCTCCAACAAGCCACCAGATAGAAACAGAGGGGTGAAAAAAACTACCCAAAAAAGACATGGTTAATCTTCCTGTTAGCCTGCAGTGCACACACACACATTCACATGTACACCCCTTCTTCACCACCTCACCATCTTGAATTTGTGTGCTCATTCATCTCTGTCCTCCTTCCATCTGCACCTACCTATTCTCTGAGGCCCTCACCTGAGGCCCTCTTTTGTGCCTTTAGGGATTAAAAGCAGTTAGATCCACACAAAAGTCTCTTTTCAGCCATCATACCACCAGGAATGCAGCTTAGGAGTAGGAAGCACAAAGAGTCCAGTCCCCACTGCTAATGCTACTTGAGAGGAGCCTCTCTTTTTTCTTCAGTATTGTTGTTGTACGTCTTCAAGTCTTTTCCAACTTAGGATGACCATAAGGAGAACCTATCATGGTGTAGTTTTTTTGGAAGGTTTTCTTCTGAAGGGGCTTGCCATTGTCTTCCTCTGAGGCTAACAGAGTGTGACCTTCCCAAGATTATCCAGTGGGTTTCCATGTCCAAGCTGGGATATGAACCCTGGTCTCTCAGAAACCTAATCCAGCACTCAAACCACTACACCATCTGGCTCTCCAAATGCAGGGGCGCACACACATCCTCCCTGACACTGAAGAAAGGGGAGGGTAATATGGTGGCTATGACAATTGTCATGGCCCTCACATAATGATAAGAGGAAAAGGAAAATTCCTTCTCTCTCCACATGTGAGGGCCATTAGAACCACTGACACCATGTTCCTCCTTCCTCTGCCTTCTATGGCAGGAACTGGGAGGGTGGGCCAGGCAGCAATTGATGTTCATTGTTGGCTGGTGGTCCAGCAGCTCCCACCACTACAGACCAGCCTAGCCACATACTTGCCACAAACTGGCTCTGGAACTCCCTTCCCAGAGACAATGTCCACTTGGCCATCTAACCCAAGGGCTTTCAGTCTAACCTCAGCAAACACAGTACTGTATTTCTTGATGGGTGGCCACATACACTTAATACGTTAAACCAAATATTTGTGTTTTGAAGACTTCTGGGGTAGAGGGTTACGGGCTCCTCTCTGTCTACTATTCCCACTGGACTTGGGGTTTCTGACTGACTGACTGACTGACTGACTTTCTTTCTTTCTTTCTAGAAAAGCAGGATATAACCAAAACAAACACTCAAACCTGTGGATTGCCCAGATCCTAAGCAGTGCTGTGAATCAGCCCCAGAATCTGTTCGGCAATAAGGCTAAATCTCAGGATATTTGAAAGAAGAAACAGGAGAGAAGCACTTATGACCAAAAGACCTTTCCCTATCCAATAAGTAATTACAGACTGTCTCATATCCTTTGTCATGGCTCCTGAAACAAACTCCAGCCCCAGAATCACCCAAGAAATTGAGTGTCACTCTAGTTCATTCCAGGAATGGCCACTGTGCTTTATTTGGACAAGGGAAAGGGTTCAGATACAGACCCTAAGATACATCCTCAGGGGCTTAGGTGACCATGTCAAGGCACAGAGTGAGGGAACATATCAGACTCCAGGAATGGAATCTACTATTGTTTAGAGTAGCAAAATCCATCCTTTAAACATGCATCTGTCTGCAAGACCTGGATCAGATGTTTCCATGAATCTGCCCTAGTTTCCCAGCCCTTTCAGCTGTTCCACACAGACCCTTTTAGGCAAATCCAGTGGAAGCAAAGATAACAGCTGAGAGCTGCAGAGCATGTCCTGCTTCCAGCAGTGATTACCCAAAGAGGCAGGCTCTTACTGGGTACATGTCAGGGGCAGGGAAAAGGGAGACAGCACACTGTGCAGAAAGTGAAACAAACTGACGGTAAGTTTTTTAAAAAAGCACCCTAAAAGTACCAGGTCTTGTCTGATCTTGGAAGCTAAGCAGAGTCAGCCCTGGTTAATACTTGGATGGGAGGCCACCAGGGAATAATGGCTGCTATAGACTATATTTCAGATAAAGGAACTGGCAAAACCACCTCTGAGTATTCCTTGCCTTAAAAAACCCTCTAAAATTCATGGGGGTGGCCATAATTCGACAGGCAACTTGAAGGCAAATATACATAAACACACAAAGTGTTGCTAACAACCACCATAGAGTTAATATCTTGTTCTGGAGGTGGGAACCTGTTTCCACAGCAGTCTGCACTCATCCTTTTCCAAACTGGCTGTGTCAGCTACTGGGAAGGGGCTGAGGGGGCAAGATGCTCCTTTGCAAGTCAATGGGCTCCCCACAAGGACGGCCAGGCACCAGATGCTTCTGCACAGCATTAGGCTAATCACTGAAAAGATGCTGCACAGCTCCCAGCCACATTCTGCACAAGGAGAACTGGGGGGGGGGGTGGAGAGAGGGAAGGAGCAGCAGACGCAGCCTGCTCTATGTGTGTTGGAGAGGGATATCCATTGAAACATCTGTTCAGAAAAAGAAAACAAAAAGACAAGGGGGGAGGCAAGATGTAGCCCCTTAAAACCATTATCTGCTCCCATTCCCCTAGAGTATGGACAGCTCAGACACTGAGCTTAATGGCCCAGAAACTAACAGAGGGTGGGAAACAATCAAGCATTAATCATAGGGAAGTCAAAGCCAAAATGGCCCAAAGATCCTATCAACCCTCACCATGCCCTCCCATACACACAAGTCATCTGAGCTCTTACTTCTCAGTTGTGCCCCCCTCATCCTCCTCTGTGATGTCAAAAGAAAAGGCGGACATACCTATACATTACTGCTTGTTCATCTAGCATTGATTTAGGAGACCAGGGGGTGGGGTGGGGTGGGGTGGGGGTGGTGTCATCTGTCAGACAAACATTGCAACATTCTGCTCCACCATCCTGACTGGTCCCCCTCCAGCCCTGGGTTCACTTGACAGTTCCTGAGCCAGTGGAAGGGGAAAGAGAAGGTCAAGCAGTCCTCTCCTGCATGAAAATAGGCCACTGCTACAGTCACTAGCTGCCTGATCTGTCCATACATCTTTTTAAGTTTTGAATGGAGAAGAATACAAGGCAGGAGAAGCAAACGCTTTGGAGGCAATCTCCTGAAGCAGACCAGAAAAGGCTGAGCGGCTAAGTCAGAGAGAACTCTCCCCCCCCCTAACAACACAGAACCAACAACACAGTGCAGGAAGCTTTAGCCTGAGCCCAATAACACTTGGAGTAAGTACTCTGGGGCCCAACTACAAGGTGGCAGGGAGCTACGAGCTCATAATTTTAAGAGGAAACAGCGCATTGTCCCTTCAGTAAAGCAATTCCTTCACAGCTTCATGCCTGAGCAACCAGACTTGCAAATGAACCCTGTGTCTACCCCTCTCCAACAAAATGAACAGCCACCCAACAAAGCAAGCTAATTTGCAAAATGCGGAGCTGAGGAAGTCAGCCAGATGTACCTTACACAGACTACCAAACTATGGCTGGAAAGCACCAACAGTCATGGCTCACATACAGGCAATGCCTAAGACAAGTGGAGAGGGCAAGTGTCCCTCAGACGAACAACTATGCCCTCCCATGTTGCTGGATCCCTGTGGTTATTTGAAGAAAAGGCATTTTCACATACAAATGATAATCATAAAATACACCACCGTCTACCTCCCTGAGGTTAGACAAGCACTGACATTGGTCACTTTTTGGCATCAAGTAAAAACTATCTTTTTTCATCAGACAGTTTAGCCTACATACCATAGTGAGATGGCTGGCAGTGGACTTTTTGATATGGACAATGGTTATTGTTTATTTTATTGGCTATATTATATATTGTATATTGTGTATGACACCCTCCCCTGATTGTTCTATGGTGACGGGGGGGGGGGATTAATGAATAAATAAGGCCACAGAAAGATGTGCTGCAGGATCTGACCAAGACAAGACACAAGAGCAATGGCACCCTCCCACAAAATTAAAATAAGGTTGTACTTCCAAATATGCTTCTTTCTAAGTTAACTCCATCAAAATCAACAGGACTTGCTTCTGAGAAAATATACTTAGAATGGGAGTGTTAATGAGTAATATACCTTTATCTCTCTCAGAAACTGGGAAAGGGCAACACAACCTGCACCTCAAAATGCATTTGGCCACTCTGTAACAAAATACAGGTATGTGCACGTGTGTGTATGTGTACTCCCGTAGAAAAACCCACTGTGGCTATCCTGATGGGAATTCTATGGGCACTAGGACCAGGTTTGCTCATGGTGGAAGAGGGGAAAGTGGACATCCTCAATAGGATTATGCAACAGGAGGTGAATACCATTCTCTATCAAAGACATGCCCATTCATCTACTCTCTCTGGGCAGTTTCAGACTGTCCACCACCAGACACCCACCCCTTCCCTTACACATACAGAAAGAGATGCTACATTCGTATATATGACAATATCTATCAGGTGAATCAGTTAGTATAGAGACAGAATCCGCAGCAGGATCATACGCATCACACAGAGGTGGGAATTGTATTGTGGCTGAACTACCGCTCCCAGCACGCCTTAAACCAGCAGCAGAACCAAGGGCAAGGAATGCTGGGAATTGCAGTCCAAGAACATCTGGAGGGCTGCACAATTCCCACCCCTGGCTTAGGAATTCACAGGTCTCTTGTATAGTATTACTCATTCACTCAGCAAAGTGTGTCCCTACATACACAGATGTAACAAAAAAGCAAGTGGTCTCCTAAATGTCCTCACGCAGCCCTCAGGGTCTCAGCAACAAACCTCTCTCCTCATCCCAGAACAGGCCTGCTGCTTCCTATCAACAGCCAATGGAACATCTTGGATGCCTCTGATGTTTTAGCCACAGCTAGTCTTGCACCCTCCTTCCCCTTGCCAGAATGAAAGCTCTGCTCCAAAGCACTGCTTTCTTCTATTAAGCACCTCACACATACAGCCAGGCCCTAGCCCACCACAACACACACACACCACTGCCAAATAGCTACCACACTGTGGACATTTTGTGCCACGGTGTGTGCATCTATGAAGTAGATGCTTTCCCTCACATACATAAACCACTTTAAAGCAGCTTTTTACCTCGTTTTAGGGCAACAAGCACCAAAGACAGAGAAGCACAAGGAGGAGTCTAGCCAAAAAAATACCCGCTGTTCTTAAAACTGGCCAGGAGATCGCCACTGGCCCAGAAGGTTTTCATCTTCTACTTTCTGATGGCACTTTCTGCCAGGGGCAGCTCTCTCCCCCTTCCCCAAAAGGAGACTCATCTCATGGCCCTGAAATCTGAAGGGACATTTTAAATACTGCTTTTATCCTGTTTTTAAACTGTGTTTTTACCTTCTTTTTATTCTGTGTCCCTATTTGCCCTGTGCTGGCCTATGACCGTAATACAGATTCTCTTCTATTCTCCTGGCTCCTTCCTTCCAGGGTTGAAATAACTGGGGCAGAGGAAGGGAGATCGGGAATAAGGCGCCTCGCCTTCGCTCAAGAGCTCTCTGGATCGCACGCGGGAGGCGCTCCTGGCCTTGGGCTCCGGCTTCGACCCTCATTCGTTTGGAGCCTTGGATCCAAGGGGGATCCCACCCGGCGCCCGCCTCGCTTAGCCGTCGGGGGTAGGGGGCAGCCAAGTCCGGGGAGGGGGTGTCTGGGAAGCGGGAAGCCAGCCCCCTCCTATTCGGCTGGCGAGCCAGCTCCTGACCTCAGCTAGCCAGCCCCCCTGCCCGTCCACCCACCCCCTGGGACTGGAAAACAAGGCAGAAGAGGAAGCGTGCCAGCAGGGCCCGTTTAAGGCACCCGCGGCGTCAGCATCCGCAGGGGGGCCCATCATTGTGGGGGCCCCCATAGTAGTAACCCTCCTCCTGCAAAAACATTATTAGTAATAGTCCGAATATCCTGTACTGTGAATAGCTTAGGTTGAGTTAGGTGACATTGGCCTGAGATAAACATATGGGCCCCCCAAAATAAAGCATTGCAGAGGGCCCCCAATTCCTTAAACGGGTCCTGCGTGCCAGCGCCGGCAGCAGCCCGAGGGGACGACGAGAAGCCTGGAGTGGGCGGGACGGTGCCGGCGGATCATTCATTCCCCCGGCTGCGCTCTCACCTCCGGCAGCTGCGAGTCCATCTGCTCTGGAAGGCTCCGGGCGCCCCAAGCAAGGGGAGGGAGAGAGAGAGAGAGAAGGCGACGATGCCCGCCGAGTCCAGAGGCGTCCGCCGGGCACTGGCTGCCTGCGACCCCCGCGCGCCTGCCTACCAAAGACCCCGCGCCTTTCCGAGCCAGAGCCGCAGCGCCAGCATCCCGCGGGCGCCCAGCGCCGGCTCCAGCCTCAGCCTCGGCCCCGCCCCGGCGCCTGATTGGAGCCTTTCCTCGCCACCGCTCCGGCCCTCTGGCCCCGGCCTCGCCTCCGCCTTCTGCCCATCTCGGGGCGTGGAGGGCTCGGGCAGTGAGGTCACTCAGGAAGACCCCGGCGGGCTCCGAAGCTGGCCGCTGGCCCCGCCACGCCCCCTGAGAAGAAAGCCCTTCCTGGGCATGCCAGGCCTGTGTGTGTGTGTGTGTGTGTGACCGCTTACGAGGAAGGAAAAACACTTTGCACATGCTCAGAAACACTATTTCGGGTCATTGCCCCCTTACAGGTTTGAGACCTGTTTGGAGGCGCTATTCAAGCTCCCACAGTCCCTCTGCCTGCGCCCGCCTTCCCTTCTCACACAGGAAAATGAGGATAAGCTGTGCTACTAACTCCTCAGTTCTCCTCACAAGGATTTTTAAGAAACCCACCTTTTCGATTTTCATACATTGTTCAAGGCTCTTCATTGGATGCTTTCCTTTGGTTTCATGATTTTGCTGCCGACAGATAAGTGCGTGTGGGTTTTTTTAAACAAATATAGCAGAATATCTCAAGTGCCTCTCCACATCCTTAGGAGTAAAAATACAAACAGTAAAATACATTAAATAAGTCTTCGCTGCCCTTTCCTGACATTCCAGATCTGCAGTCTCTGAGGCAGCCAACCCTGGTATTCATTTAAACTGCAGTTTAAATGAGTACTTCTACTGATGTAAAAGCAAGAGGGTGTGTCTTCTTTCAGTTAAGTACATGGCAGTCCCCGCAATTGTCCTACAACATGTTATCAATATTTAAATCAGGTGGGCAACCTGTGGCTTTCCAGATTATGTTGGGCTGCAACTCCCATCTGCCCCAGACAGCCTAGCCAATGGTGAGCAAAGCTGGGGGTTACGGTTCAACAAAATCTGGAGGGCCACATGGTGCCTGTCCCCATTACAAATATTCATCAGCAGCTGTACATTGCATCATGTGTTAGGGTATATGCACACTTATGTGGTCCAATAAGTCAAAAAGTAGCCACCAACTAGCTCAGAGATATTTGGACATGCTGGGGGAGCAGCTGAGTGGTATGAATTTACACTGCCACATTCTTAACAAGGCATCCTCTGAATACTTTAAATAAGCATGGTGAACTATTACAAAGTGGAGCCAGGCTGCTAATTAAGAAAAGTTAGGGTGCATATACAGTAGGACCACCGTATCCATGGGGATTGTTTTTGGGGGGCCCACGGATACTGAAAACTGTGGATGATAGTAAACGCCATTGAACATAATGGGACTTCCTGTTTAAAATACCATAGAGTTGCCTTGGAGGATCTAGAAAATGGCTAGAGAGGACACATTTTCTAGGAAGACTATGGTAGGTGTGCTGTTTTGTGTCCTGTGGATAACTGAATCAGTGGATAATGAATCAGTGGATACGGAGGGGTCATACTATAGTGTGCATGTAAGTACCCACATACAGACACACTAAATAAGACCTGTTACCCAACCAAAGGAATCCTAATTTATTAATTGTGTGATTTTTATGGATACTACAATCAGTTAATTCAATCTGAATCAGATTGCATATGAGAAAAAAATATTATAAAGAAAAGAAGTATAATGTATGTTTAGAGATGGTTGTTACTACATGTGTTAAACCAGGCAACATCTTCAAAGACACATCTTATGTTCTGCCCCCCAAAAATAGGGAATGTCGCTACTCAGCTGGCAATTGCCACTGCAATTTAAAAAGCACACACACACTTCTGATATCAAAAATAAGTTTAAACATTTAAAAATCTAATAACCAATTAATTGATAGTAGCTTTTCAGTCAATCAAAACATTTTAAATCAGTTAGGAGGCAACCCTGGTCTCTGAGGTTGCCAGCCACAGCTGCAGGAGAAACGTCAGAAAGAAACTACAGTATTCCAGAACACGGCCTCACAGCCCGGAAAAAAACCAAGGAAAATCAATGGTTGCTGGCCGTGAAAGCTGTCGGCTTCACAACGCTGTTCTCTTTTCACACTTGGCTGAGGGGCTCAAGGGACTCAGCAGTAGACCCACAACTCTGGAAGAAATGAAGAAAATGCTGCAATGACAGTTGTGCCAGGAGAACTTACGATAGACCAGTATTCTGGTGGCATATCTCCAGAAGGATCTGATGTAAGTACAGGATTGCTCCCCAGCCTGTCTAATTGACTAACATTTCAATCCTGTGCAGGTCTATTCAGAAGTAGGTCCTATTTAGTGCAATGCAGCTTGCTGTGAGACAACTAGAGCATGAAAAAGTTACTTTGGAGGACAGTGACGCCCAGAATACCCCAGCCAGCATAGTCATCCCAACTAGAGTAGACCTATAGAATAAAGTGAATGTCTTAACATGTACATAAGTCCCATGGATTCACTGCATCTTTTATAGTCAGTAGGATAGAATTCAAAGACGAAGCTGTGCTAGTCTGGAATAGAGATGTAAAATGTCCAGAAATTTTGAAGCCATGGAAAAAAACATTTCCCTCCCCGCCCCTGTTTTTTTTCCGTTAAAAAATTGATTTTTTTGGAAAAATTGAAAAAAATGCAACATTAGCATTTTTATAGGTTGAAAGTCACTCTGTTACTTTAAAAAAATAAATTATGATTATGTACAATTTGATTGGGCCTAAAATTATGATTTAGAGAATGTATAAACACCTTGTCTTAAATATTTTATTTCATCATGCTAAAATAAAACATTCCATAATCTATTTTCTTCCTTTTCCCAATTTCCCCCCCCCCAATTTTTTGGAAAAAAAACAAATAAAAAAAGGCTTCAGGGAAAAAACAGAAAACATTTTTTCCTGAATTTTTCCATTTTTTCCAGGCTTTCACATCTCTAGTCTGCAATATCAGTATGCAAAGGGATCTTATAGCACCTTTAAGACTACCTGAGGGAAAGAAGTTGTAGCATGAGCTTTCATAGACATGGGGCTGGTTTACACAGCAGATTTATTGCAGCAACTTGCGTTTTAATTCTTTTCCGCAGCTGTGCCAGTCAGGTTTTTTTCTAATTATGCCGCTTTTTCGTTCAGACTTGAAAAAGTGTGTGGGGGGGTGTAGCCTCCCAAGCAGACAAAGGCTGTAGGGGGAAGGGCATAGACCAAGACTCACAGACTGCCCAAATAGCAGGGGGGAAGATCAAAGTAGTGGCTCTGTCTGTGTGTCTCTGTAAATCTGCCTGTAAATGAACTCACTCCGTGAAGCAGAGGGACAGTAATCTCTCTGCTAAAAGACCTTGCTGCCATGCCATGGATCCTAAGGTGAACCTATCACAAGTTTTTCCGGAGGCCTCGAGGACGCTTTTCCCAGCCGCCCCCCGCCCTCCCCAAGCGACCCCGAGGCCTCCGGAGGCCTCGCAGTCACTCTTCCCGGCCGCCCCCCGCCCTCCCCAAGTGACCCAGAGTCCTCCGGAGGCCTCGTGGTCGCTTTTCCCGGCCACGTGTCGTGGTTTTGGGGGGGCTCAAGGGGGCCCTCCCAAAACCGCGAATAATCAAAACCATGAATGTCAAGTTTGCGAATGTGGAGGGACAACTGTATTTTGTTTTACTTGTATGTTTTTTTAATGTTGTGAACCACCCTGATTGGATTACCAAAGGGCAGTATATAAATAATAATAATAATTATTATTATTATTATCATCATCATCATCATCATTATTAACCTAGTTGGGTCTGGTGTCGGAGTCACTCTGCATCCAGGAAGGAGACCCCCAGCACATGGTCAAGGGCCCCTGCATATGACCATCCTTGATCACATGCTGAAGGCCTCTTTTCCAGCTACCGGCTGGTATGCACGTGTGGATCTATTTTGTCATGGTGTGTGTGTGTGTGTGTGTGAGAGAGAGAGAGAGAGAGAGAGAGAGAGAGAGAAATGGGCCAGCTCCAGGGCTAGCATACTTGACTGGAAGGCAGTGTATTCTGGCAAGTCTAAACAAGCCCAGTACCTGATGAAATGGATTCTACCCCACAACAATTTATGTCAATGCCACAATACCGGTACATCTTTAAAGTACCGTAATACAAGATTCTTTCTTCGTTGTAGTGAAGGTGCTGTTGTTTGCCCCCCCCCCATTTTGATCAGTATCATTGATAGCATAACACAACTGGAGTAAAAATAAGAAAGAATGGGAATACTGTAGATAATAGACACCATACCCACCACTATTCTTCTCAGCATCATAAATAATACTCCTTATAAACTACAGAAGCAGGAAAATATACTATCTACATGGTATCAGTTCTGGCAGCTGGGAAGTGGTGGCTGATAGCTTCCAGTCCTATGGTAAACCCTTCAACAGCTGCCCAGACATCTAGAGGAGGGGTTGTTCAGCATCTGATATGTACCGGTAACATCATCAGAAGCTAGGAAGTACAACCTCACAAATCATGCAGCCTTTAGACTGTTTGATCAAGGCTTACTGTGGATTCTATAAGGGTGTTGGGAAAGGGGGTTGCTACAAAGGATATTATGTATTTACAGATGTTCGTTTTATACTTTTTTACTTTTAAAATATATAAACCTTTGCTGCAACAATACTGTTTATTCTGAAGAAAAAACACTTAGCACTAGGATAGCAGGGAAAAAACACCCGTCATCTTATTTCTGTAATGAGTGTTACGATGCCCCTGATATTCTTCTGTACCAATCAATAAATGATGTGATATGCATGGTGAATAGAACAGAGGCTACTACTTAAAATGGTTACATATGAAGAATAACATTTGAATAAGGTCTGAAACTGATTTAAAACAGCCATGGAGTAAAGCCAGTAACAGGACAACAACAGTGCAAGGATCTTTTTTTTAAAAAAAAACCAGCATTTTTAAAATTAAAAGCTTTAGGGTAAAACTAAAAGCATTGTATTGTATTAGAGTAATATAAATCCCAGTCTATATCCAAAAACCAATTTCTAGTCTCAGCTAGAACAGACCCATTGAATCAATATGATTTACATAAGTGTTGGCTTGACATTCAGCAGCCAAGTCAATGGGTTCACCCTAGTTAGGACTAGTTGCTGGCAAGCATAGGAATTGTGCAGCTCCCCCAATGTTGTTGAACTGTAGCTCCTAGCATTCCTCACCATGGGCGGTGCTAGCTAGGGCTCCTAGGAGTTGTGGTTCAACAACTAAAGGGCCATGCAATTCCCACCTGAGATTAGGCATTATATATTTATATTGACAAGAAAAGAATGTGTGTGATCAAATGAGAGAAGCATATTTTGAGAAAAAGACATGAGATACTGGAGATCTCCTACTGTACATTTCTCCCTCTACCAGCACTCCTGATAAATGAATACCATGTGCCATTTCACACCACACAAATATAGTACTATATTTCCTTTATAACTGCCATTGTTCCATCCTATGGATTCCTGGAACTGGCAGTATAGTATAGGGAGGAGTCTTTAGAGGCCAGACGTGCCTCTGACCAAACTACAAACCTCAGGATCCCACAGGATGTAGCCATGGCTGTTAATGTGGAATCACAGTGTATGACTATGTAGCGTAAAAGGGCTCCAGATTTCACCAAACCAGTCCTGTTTGGTTGAGCCTGTGGACAATTGTGCCTTGTCATGTCATATTTCAGAAAGGGACACATATTAAACTTTGGGTACCTCCTTCGAGCCTGTGCAATGGATTTTTCTGGTGGAGCACAGCGTGCACAGAACTGGCCTTACCCTTTAAACCAGAGGTTCATCTGCTGTGGCTTGCAAGCATGGACGTAGCAGCGAGGTCCTTGGGCCGTAGGTTTGATTAGAGTTTCCTTCTCTTAGACGGTTGACTTTACAGGGTTGGATGACCACCATCTGCCTGGGTTTGGGGTTAGGGTTTTCCTTCTCCTAGGACGGTTGCCATCCTGCCCTTTGACGCTCTTTGTCAGACCCTTCGGTTTTGACCTGTCTGGCATGGGAGACCCTACCAGTGGCTATTATGCCACCGCCAGCATAGCTCAAAACATCATTAGGGTATGCAAGCCTCTCTCCCACGAGAAGGGGGCATCAATGGAGAGGTAACTTTGGGTACCAATTATTCAGGGAATAAGTCTCTGCAGATTTCCAGTGGTGTACAGTTTCAATGGGTGTGTGTGCATGTGCCTTCAAGTTGCCGGTTGACTTATGGAGACTCCATGAATTTTATAGGGTTTTCTTAGGCAAGGAATACTCAGAGATGGTTTTACCACTTCCTTCCTCTGAAATATAGCCTAC
Source organism: Gambelia wislizenii (assembly GCA_030847615.1). NCBI lineage: Eukaryota > Metazoa > Chordata > Lepidosauria > Squamata > Crotaphytidae > Gambelia > Gambelia wislizenii. Next base: position 336,219,933 of record JAUMIR010000001.1, on the reverse strand, counting down.
AGCACCTGGCATCCATTGGTGGTCCCCCATCCAAGTACAAACCAGGGCTGACCCTGCTTAGCTTCCAAGATCAGATGGGATGTGGTGCTTTTAGAGTATTTAAGCCATTTCAATGCACAGCCATAAAAATTAAAGTGATAAGGGGCTTTAGAAAGTATACATTGCCTCTGGGGGTTGCAGTGATGGAGAGCAGGGCAGGTTTAGTATTTTGCTTTAGATTTGGCCATGTCTCTAGTAATTTCATGGAAGTCTTGCTTCCAAAGAGAGAGCGCAAGCGCATGGTATACAAATAATGCCAGAAAGTATTGTATGAGGGTGGGCCTGGCACTGGCCTTCATCTGCAGGTATGGATGTGTTTCTCTGCCAGAGTCATTAAAAGCAATTACTGCAACTGGGATGGCTGTCACTTGCCTTGCCAGCTCTGGAAAAATAATTTTTTAACAACCATTTTGTTCCATTCTTTCCACATTCCCTCTAGAGCCAGTTTTTCTATCTGGTACTTGCTCAGCACAGAGGCTGAAGTGGTAAGCCACATGTGACCTTTATTACGTATTAACTATGCATAATTAGCTAACACACATTGGAAACTGTTTAATGCAGTGTAGATGTGTAAATAGCTATTGCTTAAAACAATTTGTAAGCCGCTCTGATAGCCTTGTGGCTGAAGAGCGGGATATAAATAAATAAATAAATAAATAAATAACTATCCAACTTTGCAAGTGTGTTGAGTGTGTGTGCGCGCCTTTACGTTGCCTGTTGACTTATGGTGACCCCATGAATTTAAATAGACTTTCTTAAGTAAGGAATACTCAGAGGTGGTTTGCCAGTTCCTTCCTCTGAAATATAGCCCACAGCACCTGGTAGTCATTGGCGGTCTCCCATCCAAGTACTAACCAGGGCTGATCCTGCTTAGCTTCCAAGATCAGACAGAATCTTGTACTTTTTAGGGTATTTAGGCTCTCTAGCTTTTATCAAGCCTCTTTAGTCCCGTGCAGTCTCTCTTCTCACCCAGCAGCCCAGGTGATCCTCTTTTTCCCTCATCCATTCACCTACCAGATGCGCCTCCTTTCTCTCACTACCCTTTATTCTTTTGGTCTGCTCTTGCACTCTCTCTTTCTCTCCCCCAACACACTTTCACACACACCCCCTTCCTTCAGCTTTTCCCTCTGCTCACTTCCTTCTCCTCTTCTTCCACATTCACTAGCAACAGGACTTTATTTTGGTGGAGTGTGGTCAACCAGCAGTAAAAACTCAAATGTGTGTTTTTCTTAACATACTCTGAAGCAAGTGAGTTCCCTAGAAATTAATATGCCAGATGAGACTGTAGCTTCCTGGAGAATCACCTAGTTCCTGAAGTTAGTAGTGCAGGCTACAGACAGAAGTAAAACAAACTATAATTTATTAATTTATTATTTTTTTAAAAAACCAAAACCAAATAACCCCCAGGGTGCACATTCCTAGTCTCCTTCAGTATACAGTACAAATTATGTTTTAGGTATTTAGGTTACACAGTCTTGCAACTATGGATCAGACAGAAGGATAGACAGGCTAACTCATTAGCATAACATGTGACATATGTTACCAGATTTTAAAAAGAAAATAACATTTGCCTATGTATTTCATATGAAGGAACTGGCAAAACTCTCTCCTGAGTATTCCTTGCATAAAAAAAACCCTATGAAATTCATGGGGTTTCCATGAGTTGACAGGCAACTTGAAAACACAGACACACACTCAGAGGCCATGGCGAAGTCCACAAACAAAAGTGGCAGAGGCACTGGAGAGATTGTCTGCTTCCTGTTCAATAGAAGCACCTAAATGCCAGTGAATGAAAAGGGTCCATATACAGCAGAAATGGCATTGTAATTATATACTGTATAGTCAATAAGGCAATTCCCATTTCCACAAAGCCACAACCCAAGGTAGCCAAGAAGACATCAGTCTGACCAAGTATAGTATTGGCAAAGCCATTGCTTATAACCAAAGCCATTTCCTGCTGTAACCTGCAATGCAGAAAAACCCTCCAGTTCCACTAGACTCTTTCCCTGTCCCTTGGTTTAGGCATGAGCGGAAAACTGACAAAGCATTTCATACATAGGCCAATAAGCTTATAGTATTAAATTTATTTATTGTATTTTGTTAAATTCATGATCCAGAGTTAGTCATACTTTCCCTGACTTAAGTACTACTTATTTCAATGGGTCTACTCAAAGTATGACTATGTCAGGATCCTTCTTACAGTAGTACTAGAAGTGCTGCTGTTATGTAGCACAATCAGTGTGTGTAGTGTTTTATAAAGCCTAAGAAGAAAGGTCCCTGCCCCAAAGGGATATCAGTATAAAATTTGATACAGGAAAATAAGAGAAGGATAAGGAATCTGGGAAGGGGCTAAAGCCACAGGAGTAATTACAAATCACGATGTGATTGTTTTATAGACACTTGCTTAGGCCTAGTTACAGGTTACAATACAGCAGGGTGAGGAAATGAGGGGGTTGTGATGAAGGCGCAGTGGAAAAGATGGATTTTGACAATAGGGGATCTGAAAGTAGTAAGGAGAGGGGGCAAAGATAGGCTGGTGGAGATCAGGGCTGCCACTGCAGGGAATTTGTGCTTCAGCTTTGCTGGGGATGGGAAGCCATAAGCCTTAGAGTTGAAAGCAGGTGGGGGCAGGGTGCTTGAAGAATGTGGAGAGCTGCCAGAGCTCAAAAGGAGCTGATGTCTGGGCTTGCCACCATGAGGCTGGGGACCCAGGGCCTGTCTTGATGCATGTGCCGTCCTTTCCTGATTCCTGCTTTGGCTTTCTTTCTTATCCTTTGTGATAAGTAGGTGATCAGTATCTAGGCCACTCTCCTGTTGCAGAAAGGGAGCCATCCTGTCTGCCTGGAATCAGCAGCCGCCTGGAGATGCCTGGCCACTGACACAAACCTGCCAGCAGCCATGACATCAAAGAGCTGGGTGAGCACCCATTTCCTGCCTTCCTGCTGCAGTCCCTGAGATGAGCTCACTGAAACTGGGGTGGGGAGGGGAAGAAGAGAAAGAGGATCGGTCTGGGGTACTGAGAGATCTTAATGGTTTTCTTATATCTCAGTCCAAATTTCTCCTGACACAGGACTCTCTTCTCTGTTTGCAGGATGGAGCTGAGGAGGATTCCCCATTATCTTCAGGGGGCTGCTGGAAACACAGGAAACATATACTATATCTGTCTACATATATCCACCCTCAAGGTATGCAGGTTTTCCAGGAGATGAGACAGGCCTATGGAATGAACAGGGTAAACTCAATGACGTTATGAGCAGTATATGAGTCAGACATGTTTTATCAAAATATAAAGGGACAGAAACATCTCTCTCAACGTAACACCCACCTTACTCATAATGGTTCCGTATACCATATCTGGTGTGGAATCTCCCCAAATTCACTGATCATTCCTGAACTGGTGTCTTTCTGATAGTGTAACATAATCTTCCCTCTGGCTTCTTATCACATAAGCATCCTTAGGAACACAGGAGACTGCCTTGTAGGAAGTCAGAACCCCCTTGCCCCTCTAGCTCAGTATTGTCTATGGCAGCATTTCTCGACCGGGGTTCCATGGAACCCCAGGGTTCCCCCAGAGATCGCCAGGGGTTCTGCGAGAAAATAGTAATAAATTAAGAAATCATGGAGAAGTGCTAAGCTGAAACAGTTTATCTCTCCCATCCACAACAGAGAAAGCCAGGGAGGAATGAGTGTGTGTGTGAATGTTTTCACACCAACAGAGCTGAAGGGGCCTCTTATGGGTCAAGGGGGGCAAAGGATGTTTATGTGCCAAAATACCTTGCTCTCCCTCCCTCCCAGCTTTTGATTTGCCTTAGATGTGCTAATGAAGCCACAGACCCTTATTGTTTGCCAGAATTGAGGACAAAAGAAGACACTGGTTTGCATAAAACTGATTTAAAGGTACAAATGCAAAATGAGGTTTTTTGTTTTTTTTTTAAGAATTTCAATACTGTACAGCTCTTAGCCAATTGGGGGAAACTGACCAAGTAATCCAAGTAACCCCCTGGTCAGTCAGCTACTCAGGCACCAGCTGTGGATGGCTGTCCGAGAAAGTAGCCCAAAATGCCAGCAGGATAAACAAGGTCTGGGAAAGCAGCCAAGCCCCAGTGATAGCAAAGTGAATTAGGGAGAGCCAGATACGGTTCGGAACAAGCGAGGTTCCATTTCTTGAAGAAGCAGCAATACAGGCAAGAAAGCACACAGAGAAAAGTCCAGAATACAGTCCAAAGGGCAAGGCTTACAGAAGGCAGTGTATTCAAGAAGTAGGTCTGTGGGTCAGCAGGATCAGGCAACAGTGTAGTCAGGAACAGTCTGAGGTCAAGGCAAAAGTCAAGGCAGCAAGGCAATGAAATCAGCAGGAAGCTTTCTCCAGGAAGATCAGTTGATCTCTGATAAAGCCTCCGTCGCCTCTCCCAGCATATATAAAGCAATTAAGGCTTTGCCAGGTGTTTCTTAATGAGCAGGTTTTTCTCATAAAGTCTCAGAGAATTCCTTTTAGCTTCTTTTTGAGCTCGCTGCTGGGTATACAAAGGTGGAGGTAAGTCCCTCTCTTCTTCTTCGTCCTTATCTGAGTGGGCAGGACTCTCTACTGGGACTGATGCCAACCCGCTCAGACCAGGCTCTTCCTCTGCTTTAGCCTCTAGGTTGGTAGGGTTCCCTGCTGGCACAGGTGTAGATAAACCTGTGCCAGGGTCCCTAGGGCCGTTCCTTACCATGTCTCCTCCTCTGACTCTATATCCTCATCAGGCATGACAATGGGAGAACTCTGATAACAGTGACTTAGGGCTTATTTTAGATTTGGAGAGGGCAGAACCATTACAATAAAGGAGTCATTATAGAGAAAATGTTCTTAAACGGTGGGTCTGATAACTGAATGTCGTGGTCAGAGCTCAATCTTTGATTCAGAGTCAGTGAGGATGGAGCAAGCTTGTTTTTTGCTGCTCCAGAGACTAGGACACGGAGCAATGAGTTCAAACTATAGGAAAAGAGATTCCACCTAAACATTAGGAAGAGCTTCCTGACAGTAAGAGCTGTTCAGAAGTGGAATACACTGCTTTGTAGTGTGGTGGAATCTCCTTCTTTGGAAGTTTTTAAACAGAGACTGGATGGCCATCTGTCAGGAATGATTTTATTGTGTAATCCTGCATGGCAGGGGGTTGGACTGGATGGTCCTTGTAGTCTTTTCCAACTCTTATGATTCTATGTTGCTGCCTCATGCAGCAGATCATGGTAACCTGAACTCTCCCTAGAAGCCAAGATGATTGAACTGAGACTGTCTTACTTTATAGAGAGATATTTATATTTATATTTTATATTATGTTTATATTATAGAAATTTCTGACCCTGCAAGTATCAAATATGTATTGCTAGCAATGTGGAATATAATCAGCATTTTTTTTCCACTGTTTCTGTAATTAAAAAAAAAAAAGCGGGGGAACTGTAGGTGTATTTTTACATAGGTGTTCCCTGAGACCTGAAAATTATTTCAAGGGTTCCTCCAGGGTAAAAAGGTTGAGAAAGGCTGGTCTATGGAGATTATCAGATGCTTTAAAAAACAACAACACCAAGGAGCTTGTGAGAACAATGTCACTGTACCGCTAAAGGGTTCTGCTATCTCATGACATAGTTCTCCAGGCATCCTTCCTCCATTCTCCCTCCATTCTGAGGCGATGAGAAAGGTGCTGCTTTTCATTAGTAGAAACTTCCGTGAATGAAAAAAAGCACCTTTTTTGTCGCTCCAACGCGGAGGGAGAATGGAGGAAGCACAAGAGGAGGACGACACATGCGGTATCAAGACACTTTGGCCGTACAGTGAATTCGTTTTTGTGGGCTCCTTGGGTTTTTTTTAATAAAGCGTCTGATAATCTCCTGTATCCGGAATGGGGAAACTTTGGTCTTCCAGATGTTTTGAACGACAACTCTAAAATTTCTTTCTATTAGCTATGCTGATTGCTTCTGGGAGTTGAAGTCCAAAACTACTGGAGGAACAAAGGTTTCCTCATCTACTCTGGCTGGCAGCAGTTCTCCAAGGTTTCATACCAAAGACTTTTCAGTCAGATAGCAAAATGTTTCAGGCTGTCCTTGGATCTTATGCCTCTCTTTTATCCTCACAACAACTCTATGAAGCCGGGTTTAAGAGACTGTTACTGCCTCAGTGTTACCCAATGATAATAATAATAGTAACAATAAGTAAAAGGAAAAATAAGAAATGTCTTACATAAATAATACTGTTACTGTTCTCAAAAGATAGAAACTGGAGAATCCATACCATCACTGAAGTTTTACAAATCTATATGAGGTCTGATGTAAATGAAGCATCACCCCTTGTTCTTTTCATATCCATATCTGTATTTACAGGTTTTGTGATGATGTCTAAGAACAGATTATATCTCCTAAAGCCCACATTTGTGACACCTGCATTTATGCTTTGATGAAAAAAAAAAAAAACTAGGAAAACTGTGGCACCTTGGAAATGAACAGATCTACTGTAGCAGAAGCTTTTGTGGACTACAACCCACCACAGCAAACTGGTTTCTAGTCCATGTAAGGTCATGCCACAATAAATCTTTTTTTATATATACATCAAGAAAATAACAGGGTATCACCCTTGGATTTAAAACACCTTGCCTTATCTACCTTAATTTGACACATTTTGTTTATCTGCCTCAATTTAGGATGTCTGCCTTTACTTTACGTACTTTACTTCAGCCCATTTTTTTGTGGTGGGGAGCTTTGCTCTGTGTGTTGCTGATCTGATTTTTCTTAAGTTACAGTTTTGCCTGCCTCAGCTAATCAACAGGTTGTCTAGCCTACATGGTAATGATGCATAGGAATGGATTGCATTTCCTTTGGGTTTAGGTTTTGATCTTCCACTGGTTAGCAATGCAATGAGGAACTGCAGTTGATTTAGTTGAGGTGACTCCCAAAACCAAAAGTTTTTCTTTTGCATGGTTAACATCCATGGCATCTGCTTCAGTTCTGCTTTGCAGCTGTTGCCTTCATTGCTCTGGGCAAATAAAGGTATCTTTTTGCATGCAGAGCTCATAAACAAAGACATACAGCTTCTGGTAGCTAACCAAAATCTGAAATTTATTACAAATCTGCTTTGAATAAAACCATTTTGAATAAAATTTGCTCCAATGTTTTATTAAGTATACTGTGGGATGACAGCTACAGGGCACACAGTGGATTGGCTGCTCAGTACCAGACTTGATATCAACCCAGCCTTCCCTGTTCCTCTCCTCAGAATCCAGGACATATTAATGTATTAATTCATTGTACTTTCAGGCATCTATAGCCAGAGTTCCATACAATATTTTATTTAATGAGGTAATTAATTAAATAATTTCCTGCCTTACTTCCAACATGGGACCCAAGATGGCTTACAACATAAGTTAAAACAAAATTTATGCTAAAATGATATATGATGCAAATGTTTAAAAACCATTAAACAATAATTAAATTAAAACATTAATTTAAAACAAACATTGAAAAAGATATAGCAGACTCCATGTAATACTTCAAATTAAGTATTTCAAGGGGTGTCACATTGAGGATGGAGCAGGCTTGTTTTCTGCTGCTCCAGAGACTGGAACACGGAGCAATGGATGCAAGCTCCAGGAACAGAGATTCCACCTCAATATTAGGAGGAACTTTTTGACAGTAAGAGCTGTTCGGCAATGGAACACACTCCCTTGGAGTGTGGTGGGTTCTCCTTCCTTGGAGGTCTTTGAACAGAGGCTGGATGGCCATCTGTCAGGGATGCTTTGATTGTGATTTCCTGTGTGGGAGGGGGTTGGACTGGGTGGCCCTTGTGGTGTCTTCCAGCTCTACAATTCTATGATTCTACCCTTCTGTCCCAACCAATTAAAAGCTCAAGGCCTGTTAAAATAAAAAAGGTCTTGTTGTTGTTGTTGTGTGCCTTCAAGTTATTTCTGACGTATGTCAATCCTAAGGTGAATCTATCACGGGGTTTTCTTGGCAACACTCAAACCACTACACCATGGCGTTTGTCTATACATGCCTATAAAAAACAGAGACCCTCGTATAACGACATTTTGCAGCAGCTGTGACCTGTCCTTTTTTTTCTTTTTTTTTTTTTTTTTTGTCCCCATAAGGTTTGCATGCCTGCTAGTAAACATGGCGGCTGTGAGTGATTTACTTGTGTTTGTACTTACCTCAATTTGCCACCACCAGCCTTATTATTTTTTAAAAAATGATGTCCAAGGTGCGATTGAGCGATTTTTCACTTGAACACAAAAGCAAAAAAAAACCCAACACCCCATTTTCTCACCTTAGTGCTTAATCCAACATCGTGGCAGCGGGTGGTTGCCTTACATAGCAAGCCCTATGCTTGTCCAGCCAATCAGATTTGTGTTTCCTCTCATTTGGGCAAGTGAATCAGATAGGCTCACTTGTCCTAACGAGCAGAAATGTGCACCACTTTGTTGTTTTTTAAAAAAAGATGGGAAAAGTTGCAAAGGCTTTTCTGGCAAGGTTTTTGGCCTTTTTTGTCCTGCTCCTTCACAATATGGCAAAATCACATGGAATGCTATTAGGACAAGTAGGATTCTCCTCGCATTCCATGAAGGGTTTTTTTTCACCATTTGGACAAATGTTGGTTCTTCCCACCCCAAAGGTCTTTCTTTACCTGCTGGCAAAAAGAGAGCAGAAGCTGACCAAGCCTTCCTGGAGCGGGAATTCAATAGCCAGGAAGCAGCCATCAAAGAAGGATTTCTCTCCATATCCTCACCAAACATTCTCATTCTCTCTCTCTCTTTCTCTCTCTCTCTCTCTCACACACACACACACCCCGACACATACGCTTTATAGGACCTGTGAGTCCAAGGCGGAAGTTATGCATTTAATCACTCAAGGAGATACATTCACAGTAGCACATTCCTAGAATGCAATTGTCAGTGAGGATTCAAATGGGCATTTCTAGGCAGGGTACCAGCTGTGTGGCAATGCTCATTCAGAACCCTTTTGAAGGAGATGGAAATGGGCACTCCCTTCCATGATCACCTGTTTGTTGCTCAAGATAAAAGCTCAAGGTGTGTGTGTGGGGGGGGATTAAATAGCTTCTTACAAATTGATACCCTGTGAAGATTAACATGTTAGGGTTTGAAAGCCTTGAGTACAATGCAGTGTTTAGATAGACAAATGCATCTGGGCTTCATTCACATACAGTGGTGTCAAAATTATTGGGGTACTTCCAGAACAGACAGAAAGGTGAAACATGGCATTCATGTACAGTAATTGTTAAAAAAATGTTGATTGTTAGAAATCTTACGAAGGGATATGAAGGTTATTTCATAGTAATGAACAATGCTGCTGCTGCTGTAACAGACAAAATATGCCAAAATGCACAAGTATCAGTGTAAAATTAGAACAGGATACATTTTATATATGTTACATAGGATACCTTCTATTTGTCTGGTGGGGAAAATGACAGAATTTTCCCTGTAAAACATCTAGGAACGTTCCTTTGAGAAAGAGACAAGGCAGTATGATGCACTTAATGTGGCATGAAGGAGAAGAGCACTTCTTGCCCACACTTCAATAATGCTCAAACTTCTGGAAGGAGCATTTTCAGTAGCAGTTAGGAATGTGGCTATTTCGCAGGATACAAGCTGCATTTAATTATGTGTGTGTGTCTATGCCTATGAACATAGCACTTTTATTTCTGTACACTTTAATTTTTGCATATTCTCTTTCATAGCCAACAACCTTGTTTCAAAGAAAAGGCAGTACTGTACTGATGTTTGTTTTGTGTTGTAGTTTTCTCTCTGGCTGTGTCTCAAAGCCATAATTGCCATACTCATCATACATTACAGGCCCAAACAGGTGCAGATGGAAAGATCACCCTGCCACCCCCACAATGTCTGGGATACTTCAGAATTGTTAAAGGGAATAAAATACTTAATTGAAATACTGTACTAACATGTTCTTTTATGACATCCATACATTATGGGGTCATCTATATGAGCCCCCCAAAACCTGATTGCTCTGCAGTAATAGCAATTCGCAGCAGCTGCAACTTGTCTTAATGATTTTACAGCCCCCATAAACTTTGCATGCCCTCTAGCCAAGATGGCAGCCATGAGTAAATTACTCTTTTTAAAATCTGCTGCCACCATTTTTTTTAAAAAAACTTTTTCCATGGTACACACAAGCAATATTCCACATTTATGAGAGAGAGAGAGAGAGAATACAAATCACTGTTTTATTGCCTTAGCAATCACTTGCTAAGGCAAAAATCCAACCAGACGGCAGTGGCTGTTGTCCTGTTAGCAAACCCTGCCCCCCCCCGCACTTGTCTGGACAATCAGCTTGCATTTACTCTTGTATGGAAAAGTGCAGTGATGCAAATGCAATTGTTTTAATGAGCAGGAATGCACATTCCCTATGGGGCTTTTTTAAATCTTTGGGGAGAGCCATGAAGGCTCTCCAGGCGTAGTTTTTGGAGTTTTTTTGCTGCCCCTCTTCCAAATACAACACATAAATGCGGGTTCCCATTAAGACAGATTGTATTCCCAAAAATACTACTCTACGGTGAACTCGCCACGGGTCAGCGTAAGAGGGGCGCTCCAAAAAAGCGATACAAAGACTCCCTGAAACAACATCTCAGGCTTGGCCAAATTGATCACCAACAGTGGTCCGCCCTGGCCTCACATCGGGAGGCATGGAGACGCACTATCCACAATGCTGCAGCCTTATTTGAGAACTCACGACGAACAAGTCTTGAAGAGAAACAACAACGCAGAAAGAATCACAACCCAAAAACATCACCCAAGGAGACCTTCTGCTGTGCTTTTTGCAACCGGACTTGTTTATCTCGGATTGGCCTTTTTAGTCATCAGCGTGCTTGCAGAAAGCACGGGATGAGTCCTTCCTGAATCTTCGTTTGCGAAGAAAAGCCAGAGAGAGATTCCCAGTGAATTCCATGAGGATTATTTTGACCGTTTAGACATGACCATTTAGGCATGTGAAGGCAATCTCCATGTAGAAACAAATGCATGATGTTCAGCCCCACCCCATCCCACCTTCCAACTTAGGAAAAGTAAAGAAAAAGCTGTGGTGCCATTTGCTGCCACCCCATCATAGAAGAAAAAGGTGGCAGCAGCACTCTCAGGAAGAGGAGGGTATACACCCCACACTGCGCCAGAGGCTGGCTTTACTACCCAGGTGATTTTCTACCCGTGGCCCAAAGGACCCTCAGACCCGATATTCAGGAAATAACTGGCTCTGTAGTATAGCTGGCTTCAATTATGATGGAGGAGCAGAGATGCCATAGTTGCGTCCACTTTCTTGAAGGGGGGCACTGCTACTGCCTTCTCATTCTCAGGGATGCAGGTACTCATACTGTACTCTCCTCCTCCTCTTTCCAGGGCGGTGGGGAGGGCAAGTGTGGGCAGTTCTCTAGAACAGCAGGAGCACCGCTGTGAGGAGGAGGGAGTGATGAATTTACCACATCTGGCATGCTGTTGTCTGAGGAAACCACCTCACCCAGCCTCCCAGCAAAACTGGCCCTGGCAACTGTTCTTAGACTTCTTTTCTGGCCTATATTGATTCAGTGCTCTCCCCCAACCCCAATTTTTTTTATTGTGTTGTAAAAAAATAACAGATTGGATGCATTACTCGTCCCATGTTTACACAATACTTTAGGATCAGATGTGGGCCAGTATTCAGTTGGCGCTTGAAGTCAGCAAAGAATGGGGGGCTGAGATGGCTTAGCTGTGCTTTTCCATTAGTGGCCTTTTCTGAACTTATTCCCACACATCCCCTCCAGCTCCTCTCAATCTTGCTTTCATAGGAATTAGCTCTGTCTCCCTTGAGGGAAGATTGTGTTCACACACCAGCTGTGCCCTTGCTTCACAGGAATGAAATTAAGGGGGGTAAGAGACTTTCATGGGATCACATTGAGGACCTGTAACACAGAAACAGTGTAGAGGTGAGCAGGAGGAAAGGGGAACATTGCCGTACCATCAAAGCTGCCTGCTACTGGTATTTCTGGCTAAAATATTTCTGACCACAATATTTCTGAGAATGCCCAAGGACAATGCAAGAGCAGGCTCCTTCAACCAGGGGGCCTGGACAATATGGCTACTGATTTTCGTGTAGTTTGGTGATTTTGGTGATCTGCCCTTAAGAAGATATCACTGGGTCCCTAGCATCAATAGAATTCCTCTTATGGCCCAGATACAATCAGGAGTGTAATCTGTAGGGCCGAGCAAATACCTTTAGTTGCCAATGGAAAAAGACAAGACAGTGCTTCCCCATCCTCTTCAAAATGCACTACACAGAAGCCAGCTAGACTGACAGCTGAAACATACTTCAGCACTTGCCACTGGGCAGCAATCCCGAACTGTTTTGCAGAAGGGCGTAGGTAATTCATCCATGTGACATGTGGAGCTCTGTCTGCTCCCATCTCTCAGCATCTGCAGCCTGAGGTGGCTGCCTCACTCTGACTAATGGCAGGGCTATATCTCCAAACACAAACAACTACTGTAGCTAAAACCATAGAGTTGGAAATGGAGTTCCCAGATCTCAAAGCCTGACCTCAAATCTTAGGGCCTGAACTGCCTTCTTAAGTCTTCAGAGTGAAAAGAAAGAATCCCAGAATAACAGTTCTGCCTTCAAAAGTGTGTGTGTGTGTGTGAGTGAGAGTGACTGTTCTGCTCCTTTTGCCAGCGGGGCTTGAGTCTGGAGGCATGTCTAGATGGTGAAAATACTACTCTTAGAATTCAAGGAGAATACCTTTTGTCCCAATGGGATCCTGTATCATTTTGCCATATTCAGAGAGAGACGGGGGGGGGGGGGGCGACGACTCCAAATACTCCATGGGAAAAGCCTTTGCAGCTCTTCCCATATTTTTAAAACAACTCTGAAGGAAATGTGTATTCCCACTCACTGGGATGACCAATTCACTTTGCTATGCATTCCTGAAAAGAGCAGAAGTGGAAAGCTGTTTGGTTGGATGTGTGCAGGGGATGGAGCTTGCCACCAAGGCAAGCGCCCAGAACCTCCATGTTGGATTTTTGCCATAGTGATTGTGCACTGAGGCGAGGAAACAGCCTTTTCTCTCTCTTTTTTTTCTGTTTATTTAAACGGAAGATCACACTTCTGCACCTTGGATATTCTTTTTTTAAAAAAATACTGTTCAGCAGCAGCAACTGGTGATGATAAAAATGCAAGTACAGTAATTCATTCACACCCACCTTCTTGATTCACAGGCATGTCCATTTGAACAACAAACATGTATGGGTTCACATGCCTGCAATCTTGAAAAAAAACCTGTGGAAACAAATGGCAGCTGCTGTGAATTGGCATTAGTGTGGATTAATCCACATTTTATTGCCTCATATAGATGAGCCCTGGGGCAGCAAGAGATGCTACTTTTCATAGAGAGACTGTTTACTGAGGTTTTGTGATGCCCAGGGGTGCTTCTAGAGCTCCTGTACCTTTCCTAGCTGCACAGAAGACATTCACCAGATGAAGCCTTTCCAGATAAAGAGGATGCAAATGCAATGTTTGAAAAGTCTTTCACCTTTTAGTTAAAGACACAGGAAATGGATCGGTTGAAGTGGGATGGGATATGGCAGACCTATTGATATTTGGACCTGGTTCGCTCACAAGATACTTGTCCTTCTGCATTTTTAAAAACCATTCCTCCACTTCTAAAGCACAGGAAGCCCTGGGATGGAAAAAGCAAGGGGCCACTGTTCTCTCTATGTCCATCTGTTGATAGCCAAAGTGCTTTTAAAAGCTGCCAGACTGGAAACTAGTGATTGGTCCAGGTTATCCTGCTCGGCCTGCCTTGGGAGCCACCATGTAGAAAACCAGCTATGTTTTATAAATTAAACTCCTGTTTTATAAGCTGATGGTATTGGGCTAATCTGATGATTTGCTTGTGATGTAAAATGGGTCTGGGAATTGTGAGACACTTCAGATGTTGTTGAACTGCAACTCCCATCCGGCCAAGACAGCAAAGCCACTAATGAGGGATTTTATGAGTTGCACTCAGACAACACCAGGAAGGCCCACATACATACCTTCCAATTGTCCTGATTTGGCAGGGCCAGTCCCAATCAATCCTCTGTTGTCACACTTCTTCAGATGATTTTAAAATGTCCCAGTTTCTCTCATCTTATCCTACTTTCCCCCTTTGTCCTTAGCTGCAACTGCTGCAAACTGAGTTCAAAGTGAAAACTAGTTTGCACTCAATTAACTCACCCGGGGGGGGGGGAGAAACGAGGAGGTAGAGTCTTGTCCTTCTCAGTAGGTTCAGGCAAAAGCAAACTGCTGCATCTTTTCCAAGCTTGTGCATTTTTCCTCATTAATAACTTTTGCCATCTTGAGTACATTCTGATGTTGCTTGGCTGCACAGATCCCAATTTTCATCTGTGAAATGTTAGGGAGAGGGATGCACATATTCTCCAGCCCTGACTTAAAGGGAGGGAGAGCACAGTGGCTTCCTTTATTTTGTATGCCTTCAAGTTGGACTGGATGGCCCTTGTGGTCTCTTCCAACTCTATGATTTTATGATTCTAAGTAGTTTCTAACTTATGGCAACCCTAAGGTGAAATTATCACAGGGTTTTCTTGCCAAGATTGTTCAGAGGGTTTGTTTTTGCCTTCCTCTAAGGCTGAGAGAATGTGACTTGCCCAAGGCCACCTAATGGGTTTCCACGGCTAAGCAGGGATTCAAACCATAGTCTCCAGAATCCTGGTCCAATGCTCAAACTACTACTCCATGCTGGCTTAGGCCACTAATAAAAATAAGTGTGGGATAAAGATGAGATCAGAAGGTCATGAGATCAGAATGTGTGGGGGTAAGTGTGGGATTACCTGCACGCACTCTTCTTCCTCCTCTGCTGTAGGCCTACAATAGATTCCATTCCATGTGACTATGCGGCTAGTTGCCAACACTGGCTCTTTGCTGCCCCCCAGAGGGAACCATGGAATCTGCAGATCACAGCAAACTAAACTAAGGTGTTTACCACACAGAGGTCCAAAGGTGCAATGGTTCCATCATGTAAATG
This sequence comes from Gambelia wislizenii, assembly GCA_030847615.1. Classification (NCBI taxonomy): domain Eukaryota; kingdom Metazoa; phylum Chordata; class Lepidosauria; order Squamata; family Crotaphytidae; genus Gambelia; species Gambelia wislizenii. The sequence goes on along the minus strand of JAUMIR010000001.1, from coordinate 336,204,854 downwards.
ACGGATTCATGTCTGTTTTGCACCACATGTATCAGCCCATTCCGGAAGAGACGCAGAAGAACAAGCGAGTGTTGCACTTTTTGCGCACCACATTTGTGATCTATGCTCCTCCTTTCCGTCATTTTCCCATTTATGCGTCAATCTCCGCCTTCTCATGTCACTTCCTCGCGTGATTGTGCGCATGCGCAAGTTTGTAGATCTTGCTGTGTTCGCGTTTGTATTTCGTGCGATCTCGCGATAATTCAGCCTCTGCCCGGTATTTTTGTCAATTAGCGCATGCGTACTTAGCAGCATGTTTGGCGCTATTATATGACAAACACTTTCGGGGCAGGGTATTTCCACATTCAGTATGCCCATCACTTGATTTCACTGATCAGCTTTGTTGATCTATGCTTCTTTAACATGCTGGGGAGAGCTGGCAAGGCAAGCCTATCTGTTTCCCACTTTCCGCTGTTTTACTGTTCATGCATACACAGTAAGGGATTCTGAAGAGCTTCAAGGGAAGCTGCCCTCTGGGTCGTGAAGGCAGCAGCCCCAGCCTCCACTGTCCCTCGCCTTGGCACATACATTCATTCTCCCCACTCATCCTCCCTCCCTCCGCCTTGCAGCTGGTTCAGCTTTGCGGTGGAGAGGAGTCTTCCTCTTCATCTCCCTGCTTCTCTTTGCGGGCAGGGGGGGGTACGCTCCCAATCCCACCCCAGTCTGTGGGGAGTGTCTGTGTCTGAGGGTAGCTGGGTGTCTGCAAGTGAGCGAGTGCACCTGAGCGAGAAAGTGCGCTCCCCCTTCCTCTCCCTCTCTCTTCCCGCAGCTGCCTCAGCCTCCCTTTCAGCTCTGTCAGGCTTTGGGGCTCTGGGGGTTGGTGCAGAGCTTCTCCTGGGTCTCAACAAAATGGCCACCAGAAGCTGAATTGGGAAGACTGTAGGGGCAGAGTGAATACTGAGCAGCCTAGTCATGCCCTTGAGTGATCATGTGATGAGGAGTAGATGGAACAAGCACGCAATTTTGCACCACATGTGTTTTTCTTGTGGGAGTTTTGCGCAATCAAAGGCTATTGATGGGGAAAGATCGTCAATTAGTTGTAGCGCACCAGAGATCAAACGGAGATGGAGGGAAAACTGAATACTGTACATACAGCGTTGTGTGGGCCGCGGAAATACAACCATATACTGTTGCGCTTTCACGACGGAAAAAAGCCTTGTGCGGTAATTGCCTAAAAACAGTGGCTCTTAACCTTTTCTTTACCAGGGACCCCCTTTAAGTACCTTTTGTTGCCGCAGACCCCCAAGACTTAACTCAAGTTTTAAAACAACAACAACAACAATACATGATGATGATGATACAATTACACCATCCATTAAACCATCCCTCAGAGGCACTGGAGTGGGAGGGAAGTCTTTTCTCCTGCAAGTTTGTGGCTGGAGCAGATTGAATGGCAACATGCAGGCCAAGCCAGCCAGCCTTTTCCCTGTCACGTGGCCACATCATTGCAGGGAGGAGGTGAGCTGAGCAGCCTTCAAGCCTTCGTGGACCCCCCTGTGAGGACACTGCAGACCCCTGGGGGTCCCTGGACCACAGGTTAAGAATCACTGAACTAAAAGGCTACTATCCCACAATCTAATCAAGGTAAGTCTTCTTCACTCTCTCCTCCATCTTTAAAAATTGCCCCCACACCTCTCTTCTCTGGTTGTGGAGAGCCATGCTGTGCTGGGATATTGATTCCAATATGCCTGCTCCAATCCCCATTTTAGATATCCCAGACACATTTGATATCACTTCCCCAATATCAGTCAGCCTTGAGAAGCATTTTTTTAGCGTTGGCAGGTGTATTTCCTAAACATTATTATCCTTTTCAACTAAAGATAGTACTGCTACTACTAATAACAATCATTGTAACAACACTAATAACAGTTGTAATACATATGCATGTGTAAATCATGCCTGTGTTTTTACTGATGTATTTTGGTGCAAATCTCCATTGCATCCAGTCCTAATGTATTCAACAATGTTCCTTGGCTTGTTTTAAGGCACAGCACACCAGTCCTAATGTATTCAACAATGTTCCTTGGCTTGTTTTAAGGCACAGCACAATACAGCCTCAGATGCAATCTATCTAGTCCTCATCTCCCCAGATGAGCCTGCTTGAGTCTTAGGATCTTCAGGGGAGGACTTTTCCTAAGCTCTACCATCCTTCCAGGCATGTCAGGGGTCCTTCTTGATGGCTGCTCTTAAATTATAGAGCTCCCTCTTAAGGGATCCTTGGTTGGTCACCTTCAGCATTGTTTCCACCAGTAGGAAAAGACCTTTGTATTTAAACAAGCCTTTAGCTTTTAACTTGATGGGGCAGAACTATTTTTTCATGGAGTATGCTGTATCTTTTATTGTGCTTTGAATGTGTTTTGGTTTTAAATTAATGTTTTAATTGAATTGTGTTTTAAAAACAAACAAACAAACACTGTATCATATATTGTTTTAGCTGCATTGTGTTTCAAGCTGTGTTGGGCCCTACACTGGGGTAAAGGTAGGATAAATAGATGTAAAATACTGTTTCTTTCCAACCTACCAGATTCCTTGTGCCTACCAAATATGTGAGTATGGGAAGTCCAATGAGGTGGAATCCCTCCCTCCCTCCATCACTGTAAGTTCATGCTGGGGAAAACTTCAGCCACTGAATTTCAGCTTGTTGCACATTTATCAAAGGCATGGGAATCCTGTCCAGGTGGTGGTGGTGATAGGTACGAATTGTGCTATTTTCTTTGCAAGGATTTCATCCTTGTTCTCAGACTTTTGTGGAGAATGAAATAAGCACTCCACCCTTCTTGAGGTTCAGATTTCCTCCAGGCTCTACAAGTTGAGCAGATTCAGCAACAACAAAACCTGTTATTTCTTTCCTATCATTTGCAATATGCAATAGCCTTAGCCGGCACAGTCAGTGCATTGGGATGGTGGCAGCTGTGTTCCAAGAAGATGGGGAAAATCAAAGGTTCATCCGATCTTTCTTAGCTTTCTTGGGACATGTTGTAGCATCCACCTTTTAAAAAAATCAGCCTCAAAACACCAACATCCTTCAGCTAACATAGCATCTTTAAGGGTCAGGATAACAGTGTCTGCATTCACTAGCCTATTTAGGACTATGAAGTGACTCAAGGTGGGCTCAGGGTCTAGCCTCCAATATGTTTTGGACCCCTAGCAACCCTCCCTTGACACAGACACTGATGGCTGCTCCATGCACTTGCCAGATCACCAACCTCAGCAGCAAGAATCTTGTAAACTTTTCAGCCTGGTCCTACTCATGAATGTACAGAAGGAAATCATGCTAACTTCAACAGTGGTTACTTAGAGCTTTCTGTGGCACTGCAATCTTAAGAATTCTTAAGAAGCAACGTTGACAGGTTTGGCTTATCCTCCAGCTTTGAATAAAAGCACAGTGTCCTGAAACTCCTTTTTCTGCACAACTGGTAACAGCAAGGAAATCCTCCTTTTCATGGCATCTGGTCACTTTACCCTGTCAGTTCTGCACTAGGGCTCTCCTGTACTAGTCCTCCTTACTATTGAGGCGGGGCTTATATCCATTGAAAGTTTTAAACCACTATGTCTTGCAGTATTTACAAGGACTGGGTGTCCTTCCCAGAGGCAGTGCTGCGAGCAAGTGCCAACATGTTGTATCCATGGCAAAGAATGTTTATCTGTACCTTTGCTCAATGCAACATACTTGGTTCTCTTTTCTGTAAATGGCTGTTGTTCCAGGAGGTGGTAAGTTCCCAACTGCAGAGAGAATGTTGAGGGATGTGGAGGAGGCAAGTCAAAAGGACTCCATATTTTTTTATACAGAGACAATAAGGGTGAGGGGAGATGACATTTTATTAGATCACAGATACTTCTTGGTACCTTACTCTCAGTAACCCATATGGCTGCATCATCACGCTGACATGAGGGTTACCACTTGCAGAACAGTGGCTGTATTAGTTTGTTTCAGCAAAAGCAAGAATCTTTAGGCATTTAAAGAACAACAAAGGTATTTATGACATATTTGTGGACACTTCCTCGGATTCATTGTTTTTCTTACTTAGGGTGTTTGTGCACGCGCACACACACAAACGGTGATGTAGAGAGCGAATTATCAATTGCTGTACTTTTTGCATTGTATTGCCATTTGACCTCACACTTTTCATTGTTTCATCCCTATATTTATGTATTCGTATACCTACCAACTGAGGATAACACTTCATGCCTCTCTAGTCCATGAAAGCTGATGCCGTCATAAATGTGTTAGGTTTTAGATGTCATAAATTTCTCTGCTACAGGGGGGAGGAACCTTTAGGCCTCTACATGATTAGACTTCAGTTGCCAGAAACCCCACCTAGCACAGGCAATGGTAAGGAATTATGGTGTTTGTAGTCCAAAAGGGCTTTCTGGAGGGCTAAAGTTTTCCCTCCTCTGCTGATATTCCATCATGAGGGTGTCCTCTTCTGGGAACAATCCTGTGCCTTTAAAAATGGTCTCTCCATGTCCCTATATAACTGTCCTATGGGCCTGCCTGAGTTTTAAGATCCTCAGGAGGGCTTTGTCTCAACCCCAGTCCTTATAGGTACATTTGGTGAGGACGTGGGAGAGAGTCTTCTTGGTGCTTGTTCCCAGGCTGTGGAATTCTCTCCCATGGGAGACTAGGCTGGCCTCCTCCCTGCTCTCCTTCCATTGGCAGTCAAAGACCTTTTTATTTAAACAGGCATTTGGTTGACTAATTGGCTATGCGGTAAGGTCTTTTAATGATGCGTATTTGCTGTACTCTTAATTGATTTTACATCATTTTACTTTATGTTTAATGTGTTTTAATATGGTAATACACTAATTTTTTATTTATTATTGGTTTTATTTTTCACCCTTAGGTTTTCTTTAGATGCAACTTGTTTTGATTCATGATGTGAGAAGCTTTGGATCCCATGTTGGGAGAAAGGCAGGATGTAAATCTGTGGCATTACTAAGGCTGGTGTCACCTAATGCGGTTCAGCCTCTCTGCACCCCCCTAGTGCCGCCACTGATATAAATTAAACAAACAAACAAATTATGTCAGGATCAGAAATGCACTCAGTGAAGCTTTCCCCAGAAGGCAGGTGCAGTCATGGAAAACACTTTCACTGAATTTCCTCTAAACTGCTTTCCTTCTGCATCTTCAGGTTGCTTGTGGCACCCATGGAAACCCTGTACATGAGTCTCCAACATGAGATCCAGTCCTTTGAGGAACACGTAAGAAGTTGCCAGAAAGCTTTTGACATTCGTACCCTTTTCAACGTACTGCAACTGCTGCTCCCTGAAGATGGGGGTGCAGGGGAAATTCAGAGCCTTGAGCAGCTAGAAAAGCTCGCTGAGTCCAGGAAATGGGATGGGCAGGATATTGTGAGAATTACAACTGGTCAGGAGAAGAGTGACATTGCTGGCTACGTCTCTTGGTTTATCTCTTATGTGAGGTACCTAAGCTCTTTGAAAGATATGTTTGACACCAAGGTTGTGTTTCCTTTGTGTGAAAACCTATATGTTAATGATGACTCACTTGATGCATTTCCCCTTGGATGTGGTGGAGGACATAGCCCTCATACCACAGCATCTGTTGCACATATTGCCAAGCAGTTGTTTGCTCTCCGGAGGAAATGGGCCTTGCTACTGAAAAGCGACACAATTGATGAACAAAACTTCAGTGCCCAAAGCCTGCTTGATTTGCAGGGCTTTGGCAATGTCCATCCCTTTGCAAAGGTGGCAAGGCTGGTCCCTGACCTCTTTCACAAAAGCCTGGCTACTGTTGCACTTGCCAGACAGTGGGTGGAACACCATGCTAGCACACACAGCTCCCAGTCAATACATTCAGACCCAGGCACAACCAGAACATGCAATGGCACAGGAGTGCCTGGCTTGGAATATCAACAGTATGACATGCCCAACTGTCAGTCTAGAATATCCAAAATCCAGTCAAACTGTATGGAGCTAAGGCTGCCATCCAAAGACATCAGCAGCAATGGTGGGGCCACCAGCATAAGAACCACCAGCCAAGAAAGGAATAAACTACATGAGATTCATGAGGAGCTCATGTCCCTGCTCTGGCAGGAGAAACGTTCTCATATGCTGGAAACAGAGATACACAAGGTAAACCAGAGGATCTCCAACCTACAACTTCAGCAGGAGGCTAAGGAGAGGGAACTGGAAGCCCTTAAAAACCAGCTGGAGACAGACAACTGGAGACTACCCAATACACAGCGCCAGGCAGCCTTCTGTGAGCTGGAGGCCTTAGGGAGGCAGCTGAGGCTGGAGCAGTACCACAAGAGCATTCTGCAGGGTGACTGGCTGCTTGAACTGGAGATCAGGCCAGTCCTCATGCGACCAATTCAAACAGTAAGAAGTTAGGTGAACAAATAATACAACCTAATGGTGGGCACTTTGTTGCCAACCCAGGAACAGAGGGAGGAAGCTCTTTCACAGCATGAAGATGATGGGTCTATAGCTGTGGCACTGGGTCCTAGCTAGAACCAAAGTGCAAGGATGCAAGAGGCGGCATACAGGCAGCCCCTCTCATGCAATGTCAGTGATCTTGGGAAAAACTGGATCCCTTCTGGTAGGTGAAGATGCCAAAAGGACAGGGGATGGGCTGACACAAGTTACACAGAGGAGTTTCTGACTGAATACTTCATTTCATTTGTCTTTCTGTCTATCTTCTAGATGCAAGAACGTTGCCAGGAGCTTGTAAAGCTGTTGCAGGGCAGGGAAGAGATTTGCCCGAATCTTCAACCAGCCAACGGAATAGACTCACATGCTTTACACAGTCCTGGTGATATGAACAGATGACATTCTTGACTGAGAATAAAAAGAGCCTTAAACTGAGGTGGTAGCAATATCAGCTTTTGTGCAAGGAACTTTTTCTGTCTTACTGGCCCTGCTTCCAAATAGAGGTGGACTTGCTTTTAGGTAGAGCTCTTAATCTTATCACCCCCACAACTCTTGACTGAGTAGCTGGACTACTCTAATGTGCTCTAATGGCAGCAGTCATAGATTATAGAATTATAGAATCTTAGAGTTGGAAGAGTCCCCAAGGGCCATCCTGTCCAACCCCCTGGCATGCAGGAATACACAATCAAATCATCACTGACAGATAGCCATCCAGTCTCTGTTTAAAAACCTCCAAAGAAGGAGACTCCACCACACTATGAGGCAGTGTATTCCACTTCCGAACAGCTCTTACTGCCAGGAAGTTCTTCCTAATGTTTGGGTTGAATCTCTTTTCCTGTAATTTGAACTCATTGCTCCATGTCCTAGTCTCTGGAGCACCAGAAAACAAGCTTGCTCCATCCTCAGTAAGACATCCCTTAAAATATTTAAACATGGCTATCATGTTGCCTCTCAACCTTCTCTTCTCCAGACTAAATATGCCCAGCTTCCTAAGCCACTCCTCATAGGGCATAATGGCTTCCAGACCTCCCACCATCCTGGTTGCCCTCCTCTGGACACATTCCAGCTTCTCAATATCCTTCCTGAATTGTAGTGCCCAGAACTGGACTCAGTATTCCAGATGAGGTCTGAACAAGGCAGAATAGGGTGGCATTAATACTTCCCTTGATCTAGACACTCTACACCTATTAATGCAGCCTAGAATTGCATTGGCTTTTTTATCTGCTGCATCACATTGCTGACTCATGTTTAGCTCGTGGTCCACTAAGACTCCTAGATCTCTTTCACGTGTACTTCCATCAAGCCGCAGGTACCGATCCCACATAAATGGGGTCAACCTGTACTTCAAATCAGAGAAACAGTTGAGCGGGGACAGGAATCATGAGCATTATTCTGTTTACTGTCTGGAAGCTGCAGCTGCCTCAATACACATTGAACTAAATCCTATTAGTTAGTCTCAACTAAGATGGATCCACTGAATCAATTGTTGAACAGTGAGTTAATATATAGGTAAGTCCCATTGATTCAATGGGTCTACTCTAGTTGGACTAATAGCATTCAAGACTGGTCATATGGACTGCCACCACACAGGGGGTGTAGCCATACTGGAGGGGTGGTTGGCAAATGTGGGCATTGCCCACCAAATAAGAATCGTACCTTCTCCCAATGAAATTTTCCTTAGATCCCCCAAATTTCTAGCATTGCAATAACTTAAAACTTCAGTTGAGTATTAACAAATACAGTTTAGGCATCCAAAGAAAAGAGGCAGCCAAAATTACCAAGGGAATGCAAATACAGCAAATATAAGAGTTCTAAGTGTGAATGATTTTCAATGTGTTGCTCTCTGCAATGCTAGAAATCTGGGGACTGGAGAAAAATGCCATTGGGGGGCAGAATTCTTATTCAGGGAGAACCCTCATTTTGCCCTGCCCCCATAGCTATACGCCTGCCACGACAGCATCAGCATTTGCTATCATGCACTGTGCACAATTCAGGCCTTTAACCTACAACTATGAGAACATATTTTACTGTAAAGGTCACTTCCTTTGCATTTCCCATGATGATGGGGGTGATCTGTAGAGCTTGCTTAACAATACTATCCCAGAGCCATGCCTGAATAACATGGAGGTGCTGCAGGAGTTTTCAGTAACTGCCTGACAGTTTTCGAATTTTGTCTCATTGAAGATTGAGTGTACAGTTGAAATGTATAGTTGACTATAGATATTTGGAAGCACTGTCAACCATTTTTAATTGGAGTAGCATTTGTGGATGGGCTTGAAAGTGGTAGAGTTATGGTTTTTAATGTTGTGGCTTTTCGCCCTTTGCTTAGCTTTAATACAATAGCTATGTAATTTATTGTTTGTTTCCTTGATAGATTGGAATGGGGGAGGTTTTATATATATGAATACTAATTCAGCATGGGGTTTCTTTTATCAATGAAAACCATTCAAGTGAACCTAAGCAATATCCATGTTCCCAGAATGGCCTAGCCCATAGCCTGGGAAAGAAACCTCTCCCAATCCCCCCAGCAGTCATTTCAGTCCTATTTTCAACTGTCTACTGCAGTTTAGATGTGCTCAGATTACATGGGGTCTAAATCAATAGTTATCAATGGTTGTTCCTCCTGAGGTTCTGGGTTTCAGCTCCCAGAATAGCTGATTGTTGGCCAAACTGGCTACAAATTCTGGGAGGTGAAGTCCAAAACTCCTAGAGGACCAAAATTCAAGAGCTATTGGTCTAGATAGCTTTTGGGTGCACAGCCATAGGACTTTTTCCCACCAAAACTAGTACTGGGAAACCTCTGATCCTTTAGATATTGTACAATAATGACTCCTGTCCTTCCTCACAATTGGTCAGGCTGTCTGGGGCCAATAAAAGTTGCAGTTCAACACTTGGAAAATCACAGATATTCCAACTCTGCAGTAAAAGATACATGTACCAAGTGAGGATTCTGTAGTTCAGTGAAAATGGATCACATTTTTTTTTCCTGGCTAGGATGCTGTGTTTACCACACACATCGGTAGTCACTGAACACGGGACTATTCCATCTTTGATTATTTGGGGTTCCATATGCCTGACTCATGAAGCTGTTCTCAAAGCAGAACTGTTACTTCCTTGGTAGCATCTTCCTAGGGACTCAGTATCAACCACCAAAAAGCTTTTTGATCAAGTAGAAGGAAGCAAAACAGGAACCCAAAGCTGCATGTTAAAGCCAACCAGATCTCAAATAAGAACCAGTTCCTGGTGCTGATGAAATCAGGCATGACTTGAAGTCATGATAGTCAGAATGGCCTGTGTGCAGGGCCGGTTTAACCTGTCTGCCAAATCAGCATTGGCGGGGGGGCCCGAGCTCAAGAGAGGGCCCCCGTGTTGGCCTCCTTAATCTGATGGAGACAGCCAAGAGACAGCCGGTAGGAGCCCCCTCCTACCCTCCTTCTCCAAAAACCTCCTGCTGGCTTTTTTTAAAAAACAAACAAAATAGCCTCTCCAAAACACAAGGGAAAGAAACAGCAGTCCTCTGTGGCAGAAGCTGGAGGGAGTTTGACCTCGAGCGGTTGTGTGTGTGTGTGAGAGAGAGAGAGAGAGAGAAAGGGAATTTGAGCGTTCTCTTTCCCTCAGAAAGGGCTTCTTCCTTCCTTCCTTCCTTCCCTTCCCTTCCTTCCACATAGATCCCCTCCAGCCCATTTTTCCAGCTTGCTCCTTCCTCAGTATGACATCCCTTCAAATATTTAAACATGGCTATCATGTCACCTCTCAACCTTCTCTTCTCCAGGCGAAGCATACCCAGCTCCCTAAGCCGTTCCTCATAGGGTGTAATGGCTTCCAGACCTCCCACCATCCTTCTCAGTATCTTTCTTGAATTGTTGTGCCCAGAACTGGAAACAGTATTCCAGGTGAGGTCTGACCAAAGCAGAATGGAGTTATACTATTACTTCCCTTGATCTAGACACGACTCCTATTAATGCAGCCTAGAATCGCATTGGCATTTTTTGCTGCTGCACCACACTGCTAACTCATGTTTAGCTTGAAGTCCACTCTTTATTTTCTTTGAGGAAATCTACACCATTACATTAATTGCTAACAAACAAAAAATATTCTGTTAGTGCCTATAATATAGTTTTTAAACTAAATTATTGGTGGCAAATTATGTAATACAGTAGGCCCCTCTTATCCACTGGGGATTGGCTCGGGGGAGGGGCGTGCATTCTGAAAACCATGAATAATAGTGAACACCATTGAAAACAATGGGACTTCTGGTTTAAAATACCATAGAGTTGCCTTGGAGGGCCTAGAAAACGGCTAGGGAAGACACATTTTATAGGAAGACTCTATGGTAGGTATGCTGTTTTGTGTCCCATGGATAATGAATCCATGGATATGGGGGTCCTACTATAATCCGAACATCCTGTATGGTGAATAGGTTAGGTTACATTGATCTGAGATAAACATATGGGGCCCCCAAAGTAAAGCATTGCAGGGGGTCCCAAAATTCCTTAAACCGGCCCTGCCTGTGTGAAATATGGGTGCACATTGCTAATGGGGTTTAGTACTGCCTTCCCCATATGTTCAGATTTGTTAACTGTGAGGTGTTCTTTAATCTGCTCCTGCACAGAGTGTGGTGATGGCCAGAGGTACTTTTTACTAGCTGTCTCTAGAAGGCTGCCATGTTTTCTGTTGTAACTGGACCCCAGTGTCATAAGCAGTGAAAGCTGGTAGTGCATATTGGCATGCAATCAGAGTTTGGAATGTTACTTTAAAAAAAGGATTAGTTACTTTACTCATGCCTCCGATCAACTAATAGGCGGTTGCTATTTTACTACAGTTCAGAAAGGGTAATTAACTTGTTCTTTGATACTAACAAGTTACCATTACTGTTCCTGTTGTGCCATTGATGCACTTTTCTCTCTCTTCTTTTTCTTTCTTTCTGGCACAGCAGTCCTCCTTCTTCCACTCATTCCAAGTGTTTCTCTCAGAGGAAGGCACAAAAGTATGGCTAACTTTTTAAAGTATTTTCTAAAAACTTCCCCTCGTGCAGTTTGTATCTCCTGTCTCCTTCTTAGTTGTTCTCTCTCTCTGTCTCCCTGCTCCGCTTTGACCGCAGCATGAGGCAACTACTCATGTGACCTTTCCTCATCCCCTTCCAATTGCTCAAACTGACTTAGCATGCACATGTACTACGTACAAGTTAATTGGCAAACATCAATTACAAAAAGTAATTAAAATCCTGTGGGTTACTACAAAAATAGATATTTACTGGAGCAACTCAAGACAGGTTACTTCCTAGCTCTGAATGGAATGTTCTCTGAGAAGCTTGTATTGAACCTCATATGGACTACAAATTTAATACCTGACTTTAGATAAGCTATCACTATCATGAGTTTTAGCCTTCCTATTCCACCTTGGTAAAATGGTGGTAGCGATATTGATTTACCTTATAGGGCTATTATAAGAAGTAAGACAATGTATGTAAAACATTTTGAACACTAGAAAAGAATTATGTAAATGGAAAGGGCCATAATAACCTGAAAACTAATTTACTGTTGAGGCTGGCTGTGATAGGAGCTTGGAAGTTGTTCGACAAGCCTCTCCCATGTGGCCACTGAAGGCCCATTCACACTACATAGTTATAGTGTTATTATTCTACTTTAAATACCATGATTCCATCCTATTTGGGATTTGTAGTCTGTTGCGCCACTGGAGCACTCTGCCTGAGAATTCTAAACGCCCCTTCCTCAACTGTAATTTGCAGGATTCCTTAGGATGGAACCAGGGGAATAATGGCAGTACAGTATGCTGTATAGAATGAATGAGCTCTAAGATAATCAGGGAGTGAGGGCCCTACTCGTCAGAGTTCCTAATTCTAAAGAAGTAAAATTTATCAGGGACCAGAGTGACACCTTTTCTATCACAGCTCAGACAGACACTTGAAATAAATCTGCATACCGAACTTATTCTTGCAAGCACTTGTGAAAGGTGGAAGCCGGGGGGGGGGGGACTTTGTTTAAAGTGGAACTACACTTTATCACTTCATAGTTCAAAAGACCAATGTGGCTACTTCTTGTAGGGAAAAGCAGCTTCCAGAGGGGAAGGATTGGTGAAGCAGCTCAGGAGGGTTCATTTTCACTTGCTTTTCTGCTGCAATTCCAACCTCCAAGCTGCTTCACTCTCACTTGCAGAGTTCTAGGCATGTGCTTCCCCCTGCTTCCCAACTAGAAATGACTACTTCTGTTTTGCTATATGCATGTGCATGCAATGTATAATTTCACCTTAAATACAATTCATACTGAGGGATGATTTGATGTTACATTTTGCCTCAATACTGTGAACTTGTATTATCTATTTCATCTGATTTTAGAGTGTCTTTATTTTATAAGTTCTTAGGATAGTTTTACCTGACCCAACTGTTTGTGTATTGGCTCACATTAATTCCTTTGTGCAGGACTATAACTTAGGAAAAGAGCTCACACTCAGTATGGATAAAGTCCAGGTCTAACCCATAGTATCTCCAATTAAAAGATTTCAGGTACCAGACCCTTCAGTGAACCCTCAGAGAAAGACTGTCAGCCAGAAGAGACTACCCTAAACTATGAGCAAGGGTTTGATTCAATATAATGTAGCATCATTTAGAGAGAGAGAGAGAGATTTGTTAATATGCTGGTCTGAGGTTTCAAGGAACACAAGTATTTCCAAGTACAGTACAGTTGCTGCACACCTTGCTAATGCTTTTCTGTTGAAATTGCAGCTAAGAATATACCTGCATCATATTGGGAAGGCACCCATCTTGTCCCTATGATTGTTTTTGCACAGCTGTTCCTTTGCTGAATAGCCACTCTTTGAAACATAGAACAGGACCCAGGCACAACATTCCACTGAAGGGTTTATTGGTGCAACCATATCCATTCCTATTACATTCAGATGAGTTGCAATGCACAGGAAGAGTACTCTGCTCTAACAGTTCAGGTTTCCTATCCTGGCAATACAGGGCACAATGGAGGTCACTGTCTGTGGGTGGGGCAGGCTGGCAGCCAGCTGGGAATGAGTCGAGGAATACATATGGCCTCATAACTATCCAGCCATCCGCAGGCAGCCCCTGAGGTAGGTGGGGAGGGACAGCCTCCATTTCATGACAGGGAGTGGCAAACAGAGTATTGTAGTGCCATGAGCCAAACGTAGTGCCTGGCTGTGGAGGGAGTCAGGTCTGGCACTTTTGCACACCCCATTATTCCACATACATAATCTAATAGAACAGATTTACAGAACAGGACTTCACAGTTGACTAGAGTCCCCATGTGATGATCCAGTGGGAGAACAGCTGTTCTTGAGAGTCTTGCACTGAACTCAAGCTGTATAGTGTCCTTAGTCTTATGGCACACACTAGGTGTGCCCTGTTCATGGCTGAATGTATGTTGTTTACCAATAAGGGGCAAGGGGAGCAGGATATTCTGTTTCTAAAAATTCAAATTTAGTGACTAAAGAAAACACATATTCTGTGCCATTTAGGCCTATCATGAAATCTGAATTTTCTTTTTATCACAGTTGAATGAAAAGAAGGGTGAAGCAGAGTACATCAGAGTAGAGCACAACAGCAGAGCTGTCAGTGGAAGTGGTGAGGCTAGTGGGGGCTTGAGGAAGAAGTGGATTTTAAAAGCAGATGAAAGTCCAGGAACATGATGCCATTGACTTTAAGTGTCAAAGGACAAATGAAGAAAAACTCATTTAAGCAGCCCTCCTTAGAAATATCTCACTCCAGTTGTTAAAGCCAGGCCACAGCTGGCCTTTCTGGAGACTTGGCTCTGGTGGTAAGTCTTGCCCCAGATGGAGCCCCTAAAAGCTTAATAATAAGATGAGGATTGCAATGACCATGCTAAGGTTGAAGACCAGAGCAGAAACTGTGGAAAGGAGGCTAGAGCAAGGAACAAAACGGAACTGGAAATATTGCAGAAGAAGCTGGAGTCCAAAGCAGGCAATCTGGTACAAGAGACCCACATTTCTGTTTTGTGAACCAGATAAATAACAAAAGGTTAAAATGGTACTGTTTATACCTGCCTAGGTTACTATCGAGGCTCCTTGCTTCCTGCTCACTACAATGATACAAGGAATTTCTGTTTTCTGTTGGGCCTGAAGAGGCGTCTGAGCCCTGGTCACATCCTGTTCCAGACTAGGTTCCAGGTTACATTCCTGTGGTCTCTATTTCTATAACTGCATTCCCTGACAAAGGCTGGAGGAGAAAATACCATGAGAGTGGTGTCATATCTGTGTGATTATTTCTTGACCATAAGAGCTAAGTCATGCAGTCCCCACTCAGCCATTGGGTTATCTTGTTCCTGGTATCCAGGTTATTTTGGCAAGTTTTGCCCATACTTTCCTTCTTCCTGTGTGAGTGAAGATCTGCTTCAGACATCGATGTCTACTCCTTGGCAACCTTTATGGCTGCCTTGAGAGATGGGGAGGAGATTTTGCATGAGCAGATACTTGTACACATTAATATTGCACAAGTACCCATGCTATGCTTGTTGGATCCAGACACTGTAGTTTGTAGTTTTCAGCCCTCCTGACTGTCATTCCAGAAATGGAAAGGATCAGAGTTTTCCATAAACAAGATATCCCAGCTAACAGCATCATGCAGAACAATAGATAGCCCACAGGCTGTTGAATGTTCATGGTCACAGTCGTGGGATGGAAAGGTTAAGGCTCAACATGGAGACACCAATTTAACACTAGGAATCTGCTAGCTCTGCATGAATGCTATTTAGCTTGGCATTTCTGATGGTGCCTACTTGCTTTTTATTTGCTGGCATGATGCTGTTTCCCCCTTAGCAGAGCATTGGTCTGCTGTCTTCTGAGAGGAGGAGATTAACGAGAGCTGGCTAAGGTACCTACTTTGGCCTATGGAAGTCAGAGCACCAACACAAGCAAGGTCTGTTTGGGGAGGAATGTGTAGTGCCTGGACCCATAATATATGTCTATCCAGAGGAAGGTAGCATCACTTGCCCTGACTGGCCACAGTGTTCCTGGTGTCATGAGCTTCCTGAAGGGCTGTGACACAGTTGCCAGTTGGTCCAGACTCATGATCAGTTCAAAGCCACTTCTGATTGGTTGTTGTTCAGGGAGAACATGAGGAAAAGTGGCCTATCCCATGAATCCAGGGGAGAACAAAGGCCAATAGACAAGGCTACATTGCTCATACAGGCATGTGAAGTTCATTGTACTCATCCCGCCCATCTTCATCAAAGTTTGGTTCTGCATCTTCTGAGTCCAGCTGCAAGTGGAATGAAGAGACAGAAGAGAGGAATGGTAAGAGCAGTTCAGCAATAATACTAATTGCTTAGAAAGGTGGTGGGGTCTCCTTCTCTAGACGTCTTCAAAAAGAGGCTGGGCAGCTACCTGTTGGGGATGCTTTAGCTGGAGATCCTGCACTGAGCAGGGGGTTGGACTCAATGACCCATGAGGCCCCTTCCAACCCTATGATTCTACAGTCAGGCATCTCTGTTACACTGCAGAAGCTTCAGGGTACAGTGAGACTAGAAACAGGCATTTGGTATCTCAGAGAAATGTATAATGTGTGCCCAGAAAGAGACTTGCTGCTATTCTTGTTCAATAAAGATAGTGGCAACAAACTAATTTGCTGCCATGTTTCAAATATGTAATATAATGTCCTCAGACTGAGATAATGTTCATTTGGCCAAACAGTGGCACACTTTAGGCCACCGGCTAAGGGAAGACTGAGTTTCTTGTACAGCTCCAGTCATGAAGCAATGGGATTTGCTTACCGCTTTGAGTTCTCTTTCGTGGAAGAAGTGTGGCAGTAGGAATCGTCGTAGGGGGACAGTCATGATCAGGACAAATGGGAACGCCAGTGATGCTGCTGTGGATTTCACCACCCACAGCAGAACAATGCAGGCTAGCTGAATGCACGTGAAGAGGTTCATTCGCCATGTTTTCACCTGGAGGGCAAGCCAACCACATCATGCACAATTCACAGGCAGATCTTGTTAGCAGTTGACAAAGTACCACAGCTTCAATGCAATATCATGTTGTATTTGACAGAAGAGCCATCTCTCATAAAGCAGTAGGAGATGCCAACCAGCAAGTAGTTTCTTCCTCCCGCATTTGACCAGCCAGCCACCATACAGTTTCCCTCCCGCATTCACCATTTCTATTTTCAGATATTCTTCAACTTGCCATCCATGGATGTATCCCTTCACCTCCCTCAACACACCTACCTTCACAACATAGACATGATCCGGATGGTGCTTGGATGGCATGAAAATAAGGAGGAGACGCTCATAGAGTTGAATGCCAGTCAAGGATGTCACACCCATATAAAGGAAAATCCCAAACAGCACAGCCAGTGGGATCTGGCGCAGTACACTCCCCATGACAATGGACAGGCCTGTAAGAGCACAACACAGTGTTTTATCCTCTTTCTCACATACAGATGTAGCTAGGATTTGTGTTGGGAAGTATGAGACAATGGCTGGCACCCCTGTGAATACGTGGGACAGTGTCTGGCACTCTTAACAGATACATGGTTCCCTGAGAGATGTGATTTTTAAACATTTTTCTAGCTGTAGATATAATAATTTTAGGCAGGTATTCCCTGAGACCTGAAAATTATTTCAAGGGTTCCTCCAGGGTAAAAAGATTGAGAAAGGCTGCAGTAGATGCATGGTTTTGGAAGGAAGAAAAGGTCTGCTCTAGAAACGCAGATGTCATCTGCTCATGAGCCCCACCACACCCCCTACACACAATAGCTCATAGGTAGAGACAGTCACCACACAATCACCTACAAAACAAATCCAAATATCTCAGTCCAGTGAGCTGAGATACAGACCGCCACCCCATAGCCCCAACTCCTCTGTGTAGATCTCACCAACAAGGCCAGCGATGAGCACTCCTGTCACGCGCTGCTCCTTCACTTCCTCTATCTTTGGCTTCTCACCAGGTGCAATGGCCTTGCTCATAACAGTGAGAGCGTTGACATGGGTGATGGAGCGGACAGTGGCAGCTGTGAGCCAAGGCAGCCCAAACAGGGCACAGAGCCCTCCCATTGTACCAATGAGCAGCAAATCGAGGTGGAAACCTGACCCCTTTGTCAGCTTCCGTTCCTTCTTGCTGACAATCAAGCTGCAAAACAAGGGTGGGCAGAACACAAGTGAGGTTCAAGGACCAGCCTAAAACCCTTGGCCTCGAGTAATAGGGGCCATGGTATAGGAAAGATGTATTTTGGTTTTCCCCCACTCAGCAGCAGCTCTTTCTATCTTTTTTATTTATATTTTTTATTAAGTTGTTTGTATTAAACTCATTTGTAACATTATTTTCCAAATATTTTTTGCAACGCTTAACATTTCTATTATTAAGATAAAAAATCCAACACAAAAGTGAACAGCACCTGGAGAAAATGTATAATCTCCAGACATATCTATGTTAGCATAGCTATATCCCCTTGGATATTGTTCTTTTGCTCCAGTTTCCAACCTCCTTCCTGATTTGCTTAGGTTATGCTCTGTCTCCTGTTACTTGCTTCCTATTTTTCTGGAAAACTTTAGTGTAACTTCTAAGCTAATCAAATTTCATCTAGGTTTAACACTCAAACATCTTATTCTATACATAACTTTCCTTTACACTTATTTAATGTAAACCTTTCTTCATTTTAACTTTATTTCCTAATTAAAGTATTCAGACTTATCCATCTTTCTTTCCATTATTTCCTAGTTGATGCCCACTCCTTTTCTATAGAATCAACCAATTTTCCCCTCACTAATGCAGTTAATTTATCCATATCTGTCATATATTTTAATTTAATTAACCATTCTTCTAGTGTGGGGGATTCTTTTTCCTTCCATTTTGAGGCATATAATATCCTAGCTGCTGAGATCATATATAGTAACACTCTCCAATTATTTTTAAAACATACTATGTCTTGCCTATCTATCATATTCAGTAAATAGAACTCTGGGATCAATGGCAGGATTATTCCTAAAATTTTATTAATGTAGTTATGTATCTTCCTCCAGATTGTTTTGGCACTTGGGCAGTTCCACCATGTGGTGTAAAGTCCCCTTTGCTTGTTCACACTTCCACCACTTTGTTTTGCCAATTGTATACATTTTATCTAGTTTTATCAGTGGTAAGATACCATCTGTAGAACATTTTTTTAAAAAAAAAATCCTTTAGATTTTGTGAAAGTGTGAATTTATCCGTATTTCTCCAAGCTTTTTCCCATCTCACTAATTCTATATTGTAGTCTATGTCTTGTGCCTACTTTATCATTTGTTCCTTGATATATTCGTGTTCCAATTTTCTTTCTAGAAGAGTCTTATAGTGATTGCTATATGGTGTTTTTTATTGTCAAATATTATCTCATCTATGATGTTCTTATCTAGATCGAAACTTTCAAGTTTGCTGTCAATTTTAAATTTTTCATAGATTTGCTTGTATAAGAACCAATTCATACTGAAGCCTTGTTCTTCCAGCTGTTCTCTTGTCCTCATTTTGAATGTTCCTTGTGCTTCTTTGTTTAGTATATCTTGGTACTTTATCCAATTTTCCTTTGCCATGTTTGTTCTGCCATAAAAGGCTTCCTCAGTGGAAATCCACACAGGAATTTCATTGTAGAATTTTTTCTTTATACTCAGCCATTATTTCAATAGGGCTCTTCTAATGTAATGGTTGTCAAAATCTTTCTTTTTCTTCCTTTTACCATACCACAGATATGTGTGCCATCCGAATCTCAGATTGAATCCCTCCAAAGCCAGCACTTTCCTGTTCTTTAGAAGAATCCAATCCTCGATCCAGGACAGCACATACACCTGATAATATAGTTGTAGGCCTGGCAGGGCACAACCCTGTCTGTCCTTACTACCTGATAACTATTTCCATTTAATGTGTGGTTTTCCCCCTGCCCATGTGTATTTAGACAGTTCTGATTGCCAAATCCTAGAGCACTTCTCATTGTAGATAATAGGGATATTTTGCAATAAAAATATGAGTCTTGGTAGTACAGTATATTCATATTAATAGATGCAATCTTCCCGAGAAGTGATAAATGTATCTTTGACCATTTCATTAAATATTTTCTGATTTCTTTCCAGACCATGTTGTAATTGTTCTCAAACAGATCAGCATTCCTTCTAGTAATCCATATGCCCAGATATTTTATTTTATTCTCTATCTTAAATCCCGATCTTATTACTAATTGTGTTTCTTCTTCTTTAGACATATTTTTTGTCAATACTGCTTTTTTTCCTTATTGATTTTAAAACCTGAAACTTCTGCGAATTCTTCCAAAGTTTTCCCTAGTTCATCTAACTGTTCATTGGGATTTTCCAGAAATATTGCTAAATCACTGGCTAATTCTTTAATCTTGAATTAAAGAGAAAACTTTAGCAAATGGGTTGATTTAATTTACATGGACCAACAAGCACAAATTATAGTGAATGGAGATAGAACGGGGGGGGGGGACCATAAAAAAAGGCACAACACAAGGCTGTCCACTATCCCCATTACTATTTATAACAACCATTGAAATCTTAATTAACAATATCAGAACTAATAGTAACATCAAAGAAACTAAAATCAGAGCAGCAGCTCTTTCTATTTGAAAGACTGGAAGAAAAACAAAGCGCGTGTGCAAGATAATATGCAAAACAAACAACATATATATTGCTGCTGGAACAGCTTGGGTGCTTGGGTGTTATGCAAATGGTCATCATGAAAGCAGAGGGTGCAATAGGAATCGCAGTGTAATCACTCAGAAGAGTTTGCTCATTCCTGGAATGAGCTAGGCCTCGGTCACTAAGGAGATGGGTTTTGGAGTCCTTGTTAGCATCATGACCAAATGTTACCAGCTGTCCAGTGCCATGAAAGGGTTAACTTCTGTTAGTGACCTTGTTTGATACTTTTTGCTTTAGCTTGGCAGTTTGAAGAGATGAAGTCTAGGAACTGACAGGGGAGTGAATTTTCCTCTGTTGCTAACCTACTTGTATAGTTCTTATAGCTATGCAAGGGTAGAGATGGGTCACTGCTTGTGCAATTTGAGTTTCTTTGCTTCTTTCTACACTATATATAACTCTGGGGTTTCCATCTTCCATTGACCTTGCCCTGGAGGGGATGCACCCCAGACCAGGGGCCCCATTTAGCCAGGAAATTTGATTATTGACTGGGAATTTGATCTGACTGGTGATTGTGTCTGTGTAGAATTACTTTGGGGCCCAGTTCTACCATTGGCTATGAGGGGATACTGGACCCCTCAGTGAAAGGGCTGGAATGCTTTTCAGCTGTGTAGCAGCTGCTGCCTCATTTATCACCAATAAAGCTTATCCTATACTAGTAATGTAGTAAGGTTGAGCACCAAAAGAACTCTTGGGGAGGCCCAGAAGTACACCCAGTTCCAGCACAGAAGACTCCACTTGATTCTATCTTCCCTTCCCCATCTACTGTTTCTAGTTATTGCTACTTACTGCAGCAATTTACATTTACCAAACACCTACACAAGGTGATGGGTGCGAAATGCTGTACCTTATGTATGGAAACCTGGCACTTACGTGGTAATTTGGGTTTCCATAAAGATAAGGATGAAGACCAGCAGTGCAGGGATGGCAGAAGCAAACATCATCCACATGGGGAAAGCCTGCTTGCTACCTAAAGGATGGATGAACCAGCCACGCTTGTCTGGGGTTGTGACTGACAGCACTGAAGGAACATTCAATTTCTGTGGTAAGATCACAAAATAGAGAGGGAAAAGACATCAGACCCTTGTTTTGTGCATGGAATATAGTACACATACACTCAGACCCGCCATTCTAAATACCCCCTCCAGCCATGGAATATTCAAATAATTTAATCTGGAGGTTATCTGCCTAGCTTCACAATAGGAACCAATTTTGGCCGAAGAGCAGGATAGAAATATAACAAATACTGGAAATTCTCCCACTCTGAACTAGTCAGACAGCTTCCTGTACCTATCACTGAATTCACTGGCTAGAAATGGCCTCAGCCATTTTGCTGTGTTAGGCAACAAGATATCCTCAGTCTATTCTACATACTGAACCTACTGGACTGACAACTGAATACTGGCATGGAGACAGCCTCTGCTACTGCATTGGATGGAAATCCATCTGGCACACAAAACTCTATTCTTCCATACCTCGCTGCCTCTGCCCTCCCAACTTGGTATCTAATTACTCTAAGAGTAGGACTACTTTTGTGATTAGTATTTCAAGATAGGCCCACATGCCTAAAAGAAAGGACCAAGGGTTGAAGATCTGATCTGCAAGCAGGATGCAACCTGCCATAGTTCCTCATCTGTCCAGCAAATGTACACTGCTCTTTGACTCAAGGTAAGAGTTTATTTAAAGCAGGGGTGGCAACTTTGGGAGGATAAGGGGTCACATTAGCCCCCTAGGAGACTTTGGAGGGTACACCCCCCCATGACCACCACTGCAAAAAACCAATTTTGCCCTCAAATACTCCCCAATACCTTTAGGGGATATGGGGAGCATTTTTGCTATGTTTTCAACCCCCTTGGAGAAGCCTTTTTTCAAAACTGGTGTGACTTCCAGTCACTTTCGGTTATAAAAGAGGTCTCTCTTGAGCCTAAAATAGCTTTGGGGGTGGAGACATGGCAAAAATGCCCTCTGGAGGAGCCTGCAGGCCACACTTTACTCACCCTTGATTTAAAGCCTAGGAAATCGTTCCATGGAAATCAACCATGCTTTATAACCAGGGAAACTGTTGCATTATGCTTCGCAGCCCAAGCAACTGTTACATTGGAGCTTACTCATGAGTAACAGATATAGAATTTGATTTTATTAATGCTTGGTGGAAAAATGTATTACTGTAATTGTTTTCAAAATGCATCTGATGTGTGCCACGCCCTTAGCCACACTCACTGCTAAAATGTAGCTCCTAGATCCTTCCAAAACTGGAATTTGGCCTGCAAGCAAAAATAAAAGTAACGGGCAGGGGGAAGCTTCTTTGCTTCTGTTCTAACCAATCTGGCTATTTCTAAGCAGCTTTGTGTAAGTCTTGTTGGCCCAAGTGCATACAAACTCTTAAGGCTACTCAGTGCAAAGCATTATCCACAGTCTTTTAAAAATTGCCAGGCCATTAAAAATGCAAAGTTATCTAAGTACCCTATATCAGGGAAGTACTGTATACACAGAATAAAGAAATGCTTAGACAAGATTAGTCAACCTGACAACGAAATGGAGGACAAAGCATACAGGGCACAACTACCTATTTGGTCAGTAGAAGTTACTGTACTGCAGTAGCATGTTGGACAGAGCAACCTAATTGCAGCAGAAAGGGGAAGGGGATCCCACACTTTGAATGAGAGGCATTGGGAGGAATTGAGAGAAGAAAAGAAAGAAAGAAAGAAAGAAAAAGGCTCAGTTCACACTAATGCAAGTGCATGCATCCAGAATGATTAACAGCCCCCAGCACACACACGCACACTTGTTTTAAGCTTGGCCTGCTAGCTTGTCAGCATCTGCATATCTCTATGATGCTGACTGAGGACTCATCCAAACTGTCAACTAGTGCCAATTCAATCAGCTACATTTAATGTCACTTTGGGCTGCTTCTTTCAGTTTCCACATCTACACATTCTTTTAAAAAATAATAATAACATAAAATCCATGGTCTACTCTTCCGTATTATTGTACTGAATGGGATCATACCCACCCATCCCGCACATAACAAGAGAGTCTTCTGGCACCTTAAACTGAACAGGGAATCCTGTTGATCTCTTTCCCCCACCCTTTTTTCCTCTTTCAATTGCCTCTCTTCACCCCCACCCCCTTGTGAAGTCTTACAAAACACAGGAGAGAGATAGAGACAGACTCTTCCCTCACCCTCTTTTACTCTCCTATGCTCTTGCAGGCACATCTGGGTGTGTGCACGCATGCTCACAAACACACATACACAGAGCACTGAAGATCCAACTTAAAATGTGCAGGAGAAGCATAAGGGGAATTAAAGGGAGAAGTCTGGTGGACTAGAAAGTAGTATTTCACAAATAATCTTTTGGGGCAAAGCACAAGCAACAGCAACAATGGCAGGAGAATAGCCCATTGTAGTACTCTGAATCACTAGGCATGCCACAGAAATTAAAGTGTGCTATGCTATTTTTGACATCTGTAAGAAAGGGATATTAATTGGGCATCTGTACTGACATGTGTGTGTCATAATGGGTCTCAGATGTACCCGCTGGTCCCATTCTGTTCCCACAGGTGCCATACTATACCTGTGCACAGTCTGCAGTGGCCTCTTCTTGTCCATATGACAGGGTCATAAAATTATGTTATGGGCAGATCACAAGGAGGAACTACTGCTAGCATGCAAAACCTACTGTGTTGTAATCTAACAGTTCCCCCCGGCTCATTCCTAGTTTAAAAATAAAGTGAAACTGGTTTTAAAATAAAATAAACAGGGAGTAGAGAAGTTTCCAATTGGCCAATCCCACAGCTTTCCTTGTTGGTTTCAACAAAGGTCCTACATACCCATGTAGTTGCTCACATTAAGTGGAACCCTATTTCGTAGTCACTGAGCAGAAGAAGAAACCCCACACTGAAATGCTTCTGACAAAACTAGCAACAGTAGAGACAAATTCCAGCCCTTAGCTTCTGCTACTACAACAGACATGCCCTCTCCCAACACAACTGCCACAAACAATCCAGAGGATCTCTTAACACCTCATGCTGCTCCTAGGACTCCACAGTGCAAAAAGTATTCAGCTAATGGAAGCAGCCAACATGATTTACAGCAAGGGCCAAACCTAATTGGTTTTCTGTTCACAAACCTCTATTTATTTCTAAAGATTTCCCTCATTTTCTTGTGAATTTTACAATGATTAAATTATACAAATGCTGGCATCCACCCCATAATAGCAGGCTCAGGTCAAAGCCCAAATACCTAGAAAAAAATATGCCCCTCCATCCCTCACCAAATGGTGCAGGATTGGGATATGCAGCACCTACCTGTGTATATGTATCAGTGATGGTATAGTCTACCAGAACCATGACAAGGATGGAGATAGGAATTCCAAAATCTCCAATTATTCGACGGGCCTACAGAGCAAGCATAAGAGATGAACATGAGCATAAGACAGGCTCTGAACCCATTCCATACTGTAAATGATTGCTTGCCATGGGGTGGATAGGATGACTTTGCCTGAACATGCTGCAGGGCATTCTGTATAACTGTCTATCTTGAAGATGCTGGACAGATTTCTAACATTCCCCCTCTATTTCAGTGTCAACTCCTGGGGGTCCCCTGGCCATCTCATGTGTCTCTTTACATGGAAAGGTTGGGTCAGATTCCAAAATATCTCCAGAGAACTCTGGATAACATGCTCTAGAGTAACATGGCAACTGAGCCTCAGGATTTCTATAAAAGCAAGCTGAATTTCATCATCCCAAGAGAGAGTGGTGGTGGGGCTTTTGTCTCCCTATCAATGTCTTTAGCCAGACTATGTATTACAAAAACTATACAGGAATGGGCATCAAAAGCATATCACCACTTTCCATTACTCTGAAAGACCCCCCCCCAATTTCATTGGATGTGTAGAATGGAAAGGAGAGACAACCCATATGAAATGCCTGTTTAAGTATTTGAAGGGGTGTCACATTGAGGAAGGAGCAAGCTTGTTTTCTGCTGCTCCAGAGACTGGAACATGGAGCAATGGATGCAAGCTCCAGGAACAGAGATTCCACCTCAACATTAGGAGGAACTTTCTGACAGTAAGAGCTGTTCAGCAGTGGAACACACTCCCTCTGAGTGTGGTGGAGTCTCCTTCCTTGGAGGTCTTTAAACAGAGGCTGGATGGCCATCTGTCGGGGATGCTTTGATCGTGATTTCCTATGTGGCAGGGGGTTGGACTGGACGGCCCTTGTGGTCTCTTCCAACTCTACAATTCTATGATTCTATGAATCTATGAAATAGTTTTGTGCGTAAAGTCAATGCTTATCTTGCTGTTCAGGAACAGATCTTAGGCTCACCTTTCCTGCTAGAAACCGGCTATTCTTAAACTTGCGCATAAAGAAGGCAATGAAGAAGGTCCCCAGCATGAGGATGAGGGACAGCAAGGCAGTGTTGGGCTGCATCTGGGTGTCAAGGGCCATGGAATCAGCAGACAGTGTGCTGGCATTCAGACGACTTTGAAGATATGGTGGGTAGAACCTCAGCAGTGGGTGCTCTGTGAATACCTGGGAACATCATGTAAGGAAAGAGGGCACTTACAGCCAGCCAGGGCAGGCAGAGGAGCTGTTAATCCTTCCTATTTGGGGACAGCATGGGAGGAAGTAATCAATAACTGCTCAAAAGCTACAGACCACAGTTTTATACAGTTGGCACAGAAATGATTCCAGCAGCCAGACAAGACAGATCTAGGGCACACTCTTTGAGAAAGGCTCACCTTGTAAAGCTTGTAGAATGTTTCATAAATGAAGATGAGGGAGATGAGAAAGGCAAAGATCTCCTGGGTGAAGGGGGAGATGTAGCGCACCAGAAAGCTGCCCTCAGCGGCCACAATGATGACAATGAAGACAATGAGCCAAAAGCCAATCCACACACGACCAGTCAGATACTCAATGTCCTGGCTCTGGCAGAACTAACAACAATAACAACAACAAAGGGGGGGGGGGAAGAGAAGAGAATTACCCTGAGCTGATTATTACTCCCTTCATATTTCAGACCTTTCAGCTCAATTTGCAGTGCAAGCTTACACAGTGTGTGGCCTCCTAGATTTTTCTGGCCTACTGGGAATTTGACTTGCCACCTGGGTTTGTAGTCTAAGGAAGATGACAAAAAATGGAGGATTATTTTTTAAAAACCAAACCATGGCTGGCATTTCCATGGGCAGCATTTGTTTTATTGAGGTAGTAAGCTGTAGAAGCATTATGAACTATTTCTGGTTTACATATGAGGAAGTGCCAAGCAACACAGACAAAAAAAAAAGGAGGGGTTCCTCAGGCTTCGTCCTTATCCAACATCCAATGCCTTGCTCTGTCTAAACCTATCAGGGTGTTCTGAGACACATTTTGTTATAATCAACCCACCCCATATCCTTGTAGACTGTATGGCATCTCAGCCATCATACACTCTAGTAATTGGTGAAAGTCTTTACTACCATAGTTACCAGACCTGCTTCAGGTCACTAAGGGATTCACTGCAGGCAAATTCCTATGTAGACTAGAAAGTGTCCACTACAGCAAAAACAGTAGTGAAATTAGCCAAGAACCACTTTTTTCAGTTTATTATAGAACCAGACAGGTAGTGCCTCTTTGGCAAAAGCAACATCCCTTCCAGCTCTATGATTCTATTTCTATGAAACATAGTCAGTCATCCTACATCATTAATTGAGAACAATGCTACTGTTTTTTGGAGCAGCCCTCTCTTGTCCAGGCATTGGGTTTTCTTAAGCAGGGATAATGTACATTCATTATACCTGCATGCTTCAGAAGACTATGGGCTGGTTTACATGGAAGGTTTTATTGCGTTAAGTTGCGCTGTAGTGCTTTCACGCATCAGTGGTGGGTAGTTTATACGGTAATTGTTTACACAGCTATATTTTGTGGCGTTCCCACAGCCAAATGTGGTGGGGGCATGGCCAAGCATTGGAGAGGGAAAGGAATGCCATAGGAATGCCTGCCCTGGCCCCAACTCCGTGCTGAACAGCTTAGAAAGTTTTATTCCTTGCTTGAAACAGCATTTTCTTCCAAATACAGGAAAGCCAGAGAGAGGGGGGGGGGTGGAAAGAGCAGTTCAGCTTGCTACAGCCCTTCGTGAAATCGTTTCTCTCCCTCCCCCATGCACAGGAAAAAAGTTGACGAACTGAGGTTTTACATACTTTTGAAACAGCAGAGAAGGTGAGAAGGAATGCTCCCTGAATGAAAATAGTTGGGAATCCTTTTTGTTTGAAAACTGGCTTGCAAAATAGCAGACAGGATTTTTGCAAGTTTCCTCTAAACGCTACAGTCTTTCCTCCCTCCCTGCCCCTCTTTTGAGCCCACCCCTGCATCATCAACCAATCACAATGCAGCTCTGCTTTAACCCTTAGCGGAATGCTAGTTTACACTGCAAATAAAGCACTACATTGCAAATATACCGGCAAAAATAGCGACATGCCCTGCCACGCTATATTTGGGTGTTTTACCTTCCCCCCTTCTGAATGAGGCGATGCTGTGCTGCGATCCGTGGGAACTATGAGCTATCTTAGCGGTATATTTAGGGGAATATTTGCCCGTGTAAACCACCCCTATGAGATCCATTAGTGGTGATTTGTTGACCAGTGAGAGAAGGCTCCTCACAGTATGGAGTCATTTCTAGCCTTGAGGTGGTCAGTCTGTACGTAACCTGAGTAGTGTGGTAGCCTCTGTGATTAGCATGTAAACAGAAAACAGTAAAAAGCCATTTGTGACTAGTGACTCCCATATTATTTGGAGAATGGACCCTTCATTTTCAGGGCTGCGGCCACACTGCAGAATTAACACAGTTCAACACCACTTGAACTGCTGTGGCTCCATCCTATGGAATCCTGGGATTTGGAGTTTGTTGTTGCACTAGATCCCTCTGACAGAGAAGGCTAACTATCTCACAAAACTACAAATCCCAGAATTCCATAGCATTAATCCATGACAGCTAAAGTGATGTCCAACTACTATACTTTAATTCTTCAGTGTGGCTACAGCCCAGGTGGCTCTAGTAAGTTAAAAACCATTTCAACACATATGAGAGTTCTGCTCACATGGGGTTGTCATATTTCACTTCTTCAAATCTGGGTATCTAATTTGTATATTATGCAAATGGAGCATATTAATTGTTGCATTTCCCCCACTATGTTTCAACGTTCATAGCAATTTTTACCATTGCAATGGATGTGAGAGAACCAGTGAAAGATTTAAAGCGCTGGACATTGAACAGAGAGAGCCAAGTTCAAATCACTGCTCGGTCATGGAATTTACCATGTGACTTGGGGCTATTACTACCTCTCTGCAAAACTGCTTTACAGAGTTGCTGTGGCAAAAAGCTCCAGCAAATAGCATAGGAAGCCCATGAGAGTGACTGTCATCTGATTCACAGGATAAAATAAGCTTTCCTCTCTAGCTCCTGGCATCCTTGTCACTGCACCTCTGACTCCCCCTCCCTCCCTTGCTTCCTCCTTCCCTCCCCCTTTCCTCATACTCACTCTCTCATCTTATCTTTTACCCTAGCAATATGACCCTCCTTTGCTTCTTGCACTCTGCCCCTAGCACCATTCACTCTCCTTTTTCCCCTACTTAAGCTCTCACCTCACTTTGCACCCTCCAAGTGCACTCCTCCCTTGCTTCTTGTGCTCTGCCACTTGTACCACTCATTCTCCCATCTTTTCTATTCCCTTTCTTACCTCCTGCAATTGCAGCATTCCCCTCCCTTGCTCCTTGCCCTCTGCCATTTGCCCCACTCACTCTCCTATCTCTCCTACTCACTCCCTTGCCCCACTTTGTGCCCTCATGGTGTGCTCTACTAGTTTCTTGTGCTCTGCTGCTCACACTGATTGCTCTCCCATCTCCATACTCCTTTCCGCATCTCACCTTAAGTCCTCTCAGTGTTCAGCTTCTTTAGTTTTTACACATCACCACTTGTAATCCTCAATCTTCTGTGTCTCCTACTCCCTCCTTGTCTCACCTTTTACCCTCCCTGTGAGCCACTTTCTTGCTCCTTGTGCACTGCCACTCACACTACTCACTCTGTCTCTCCTACTCCCTCTCTTGCTGCAGCTTGCACCCTTGTGGTCCCCTGTGCTTGCATCTTATATGAGATCTGGGCAGCAACCACACTGCTCAAGTAATGTATGAATTATGCCAGATCAAAACCTTATAGAATGTTGAAAATATTAGTTGTTGGATACACCAGAAGCAATGTTTAGCAGTATGGGCTACATGGGAATATGCACTTGGAAGCAACAGTGTAAAATCAAGCAGGACACCAGTTTACAGATACCTTGTAAAAAGCTTCTTCAAAGACCAGCAGGGGCCCTGAGAAGCCAATGACAAGGAGAGGCTGAGCACTTAGCAGAGAAAAGAGCATGCCGAGCACTGACGTGGAGATGATCAGCTCTGAAACACCCATGAGGCCTTCTGTCTTTTCACCTGTAGAGAAAAAAAAATGACGTTTCTCAGGTACACTACAGAGTGACAAAAACACATTCACAGTTCCTCCTGTTGCATGTGGCTCATGACAAGGGAAATACCATAGCCATTTATCTCAGTTGCCACCAAGACTCCCACCATGCATATGTACCCTACTGCCACACCTGGTTTTAACAAAGTCCAATAAACTGAACCCTGACAAAAAGGAGACTCTGTGGCTAGGTAGTTCTCATGTCTGGGACACTGGTATCTAACTTGTTCTGAATGCACTCCGCCTTGGAAAAAACAGGCACTCTGCTTGGGGTAGGAGATATTCCTTGTTCCAGCTTTGTTACTGAAACCCAGGTGGCTTAGCAGCATGGCACAGATTTATTGGTTTTAGCTGGTTTGCTAACTACAGCCACTACTTGTCATTCTATGATTGTAGTGTATTATACATAGGGATGTCCTTGAAGATGATTCAGAAATGCCAATTGGTGATGAACATGGGTGTCAGAATTTTAACTTAAGTCCAGTGATATCATATTATTCAAATTTTGGAAGAACTACATTGGATGCATATTTACAATTGAGACCATTCAAAGAGTTGGTACTGACCACTAACTGGTTTGGGATTGAAAGGCTTGAAGGAATGCGTTTTCCTACACCAGCCAGGCCTTGTCTTAAGATCTTTTGCTGAGGCTGTTCTCCATGTGATCCTTAGTGATCTTCCTTGGTGGAGATGTATTATGTATGCACTAATTCATGGGCCTTTTCTGCAGTGGGTGCCCTGACTCTGGAGTGCTCTTCCACAAAAAATATGAATGGTACCAACATCACAATTTTCCAGCATTAGGTGAAGACTTTTCTGTTTGCCTCAGCATTTTAAACATTTGTTTTCTTAGTCATGGCCTTTTTGTCATGTGTGTCATGGCCTTTTTGTCTGGAGTTGTTGTGTAGCTGCATTTTTATTTTGTTTAAATTATTTTAATGTCTGTTATAAATAGCCCTGGAATCTACTGAATTTAAAAATACATTTAAAATTTAAAAATACACACAGGTGTAAGCAGACCATAGAACGTCCTCGTAAAGATATAACACTTTAATTTTAGGGAATTTCTAACAGGTAATCACTAAACAGAGAAGGTATTCCTGCACAAACACCCCTGTTACAGGTGATGGCAAGTGGTAAGAAACCTTATATCTGTAGTGTTGTTGAATCTTCTGCTTCTTTCAAGCATCTTCTTGGAGGTTGTCTACACTGGTCACTACCAACACACTGAATAAAAAGGAGCCACATTTTCTGAAAGAAGCATAGATTTGTCCTAGGGAAAATGGTACTTGCCTTTCCCTGCTTCTGACTAGCTACCATTTTATCTGGATCAGCCTCTAATTTGAGCAGAAAGTGTAGGAGGTAAGCCTGTGGCCAGGGCTTTGTTATCTCTTTGTCTATACTGCACTACACCTTAATTTATATTTTTTCTTCTACAGTGAAACTCAAAGTAATATATAGTATATGGCATTCCCAAAGGGGATCCCATTTAGGCACTGATCAAAATCAGACCTGCATAGCTTCACCAAAGTTGTTGTATCATGTGCCTACATACCATGCCTTGATGCTTAAGAAGAAATAAATATACTGTACTGACATACACAGAATACTATGAGCAGGAAGGACTGGACCCAAGGAGAATTCCTGCAATTCTGTTTAGTGGTGAAGGTACATTTTTTAAAAAAAGTATTCTCCTAGCCCTGTCTAGTTAAAGGCTGATGCTCTGCTCCACTGTACATGTGGAACCATCTAGCTATTTGCAAGAGGCAGGAGATTATTCTGATTTTCCTTTGTTTTCCTGGAAGGATAGGTTGAGACTGTCTCCTGTCCTACCCTGCCCTCCCAATCCCTCATTTAGGGCCCTGGGTCATGACTTACAGAAAGAGTAAGGGACATGCACAGATTGGAAAGCCCCATAGCCAGGCGAGAGTGAAATGGGACAGAGCCAAACTCATCTGGACATAGCAAGAACCAAACCGAGCCTGCCTTCTTGGCCAGCTTGGGCACAGGCACAAATGAACCAATCCCAGCCACTTAGCTAGTAGAAGCACAAGCAGAAATTGAAGTAATCTTGCTGAACCTCTTGGGCAGCACAGGCAGACAGATAGGAAACAGCTTGAGCAGAGAATGGGGATGGGGAGGAGAAGGAGGGTGGACTTGTTACCTAGCAGTCCCCCAAAGGTGATGGCAGGAGAGAGAGCAGCGAAGTAGATGAATAGCACGGCTGCGAGGCACTGGCTGTGCAGGGCATCTCTGAGGTCACTCAGATACTTGGGGTACCTGCGCTTTATGTCCCGCACCAAACCGCCAAAGAAAATGCCGGTGCGCTTCAGAGGGTCATCCTCCTCCTCACCCTCCTCTTCCTCTTCAACTTTTACCTCACACACTTCTGTAAAGACATGAACAACACAGTATGAGAATAGTGAGGAGCAGAGAAAGGGGGAAGTAGCAGCAAGGCATCTGTGCATTTGGCACCAGCTTCCAGCAGGTGGTCAGGTCTAATTCCTTCTCACTTACACTAATCTTCAGAAAATCTCCCACTGGCATCCACCAACTTGCAGCTTCTCTCTTATGAGCTGGCACAGAGGCACACGAAGACTGTGGCAACCTTTACCCACCCTACCCAGGGCATGAATTAGAATCAGTAGCTAAAAAAGACAGAAAAGAGACCTTTGGCTTCTTGAACATTCCTTTCTTTGGTGGCCTTTTTCTGTTCCCGCTCTTTTCTCTTCCTCAGGAGCACTTTCTGGAAGGTGGCAATTGACTTCAGCAAATCTTTCCCCTCTACTTCTGATGGAGGGATGACGATGCTACAGTCAAGGAACTCATTGATGGCATTCAGCAGGTCTTGGCGGTCATCGGCCATGTAAGCAGCTTCATGGAAACGCTACCAGCCAATAAAGGAACATGGTT
Source organism: Gambelia wislizenii (assembly GCA_030847615.1). Lineage (NCBI taxonomy): Eukaryota > Metazoa > Chordata > Lepidosauria > Squamata > Crotaphytidae > Gambelia > Gambelia wislizenii. The sequence goes on along the minus strand of JAUMIR010000001.1, from coordinate 336,172,349 downwards.
AGTCAGGCAAAAAATTCCCTTCACAAAGTCTGTCCTCTTGGAAACTACTAGCACTGGTGAAACCACACCAGAATCAACCTGTATCCACCAGTCCACTTTCAAGGTCATCACTGATCTAATGTGGCTGACAGCCTGATCTAATCCAGGGTCATGGAAACAAGAAATGTTCTATATCTCCTATTTACCTTATACTTTGGGACATCATCAGCACTGTTTTGTTCATGTGAGCACAGCTTCACTGAAGTTGTCATTGTTGGAAGTTTCAATCAGTATCTTTGAAGTTAAATCTGATGGATCCTAACTCTAGTAACAGGCATGGAAATGTACATGCATCAACACTAAGGCACTATCTAGTGTATAGCCTTATGAGCTATGAGTTTTTCACACACTTGAATTGGTGAGCCTTGTACTGAACTGACAACTACAATAATATTATATCATATGACAATTATAATTTCCCAAGTATAGCTTTAATCAAAATACTACCCTCTTTGTTTTAAACTGTGATCAAATGAGGCAGTAGCTTAAGGGCTGTTATCTTGGTTGTCTAAACACAAAGTACATGATTTCTTTTAATCTTTTCATAACTACTTATCTACATACTTAATGCTCTTGCTTATTTTTGGCTTGCATCTGTTCTGCATCAAATAGAATGGGACCTGTTATAAGATTAAAGATTCTTGTGCTCTTTTTTAAAAATGACATTTTTAGAGTTAATTAATTAGGACATCTACTTCAGAAGCCAATACAGGAGAGTCTACTTCAGAGTAAATAAACACAGTTTTAAGCAAGTGGAGAAGAATCTTCAGCAATACTGAAGTGTGTGTGAGTGTGTATATACATGTATGTATATACTTGTGTGTATACTCAGACAATGATTCTTGGTATAGCAAACAGAGGTATTAGAACTACGTAGGAGTATCTGTTTCTATTTGTGAAACAGTGGAGAAAATGGAAGTTTTAAAAAAATATTAAACACATAAATTGTATCCATCTAACCATCTGGGTTGAACTGATTCGATGGGTGTCCCTTAGGTAAGCTCCCTGAGGGACACCTGCAGATGGCGGCAATAGCAAGTTGGGGGAAATGGAGCAGTTGTATGAGGCCTACTGAGCTATTTGAGGCATAACAACACAAAAAGACCTTCGCTGGCCTATCTAGTCCAACATTCTGTTCATGCAGTCATTTGCCTCTGGGAAGCCCATCAGCATGACCTTATCCAATTGCGTTCTCCAGCTCCTCCTCCCCAGCAACTGATATATAGAGGCAAAGTGTCTCTGGTACTGGAGGGGGTACATATCAATTATGACTAGGAGATATTGTGATAACTCAATCCTCAATGAATTTGTTTGATCCCTTTTTAAAGCTATACAAATTGGCAGTCATCACTGTACTTTATGGCAGCAAATTTCACAGTCACAGCACAACAGTATAACTTTGCATCTGACAAAGTGTGTATATACATCTCATTCTTTTTGGGGTTCTAAATTGTATTGTACATCATAAATGTACTTTAATATGCTCCAGAAATATGAGGAAGCTGGGTTTTTCCACCCATCCAGTACTATGAAGCAGCATTCTATCCTCTGCTTAGACTGCATAGCATATGCATCAGTTTCTCACTTCTGCTATGTGGGTGGGTCAGAAGGAATAGGGTGGGCTGTGCATAAATAATTATCAGAGGATTCATCCACAGGATGAAAACGGCTGGAGACAGAGTGAAGAGGGTTCTGACAGAGAGAACAGTATGCAGTACAGAAGCATTGAATCTGTTTCCTGACACAGCTGGTTCCACAATTAAAAATGCCCTTCTGAAAATGTCAGCTGTTATCCCTAGCTGATAGCCTCCACAAAGATTCACTTTCAAAATTTGGGTGTATCTCCAAAGGGATATCTTTCGAAATCTTATCACCTTTCCTTGACACTTGAATAATAATAATAATAATAATAATAATAATATAAAATTTTACTGTTATTTTACTGTTAAAAACAATCGGGGCGGCTTACAAAAATTAAAATACAAATACAGATTAAAATCCCTAAACACCACCCACCCCCACCCTCCCCCATAAAAAGATATTAAACCAATATAAATTAAAAACAACTAATCTAAAATCACATTAAAAAAATAATAAATAGCCAGCAGACTAAAAGAGGCCAGGAGCTCCTGAGGCCGGGATCTAATTAGGAAAGGCCTGCCGAAACTTACTTGAACTTATGGCCCCACTTTCATCACCAAGATCTTCCTGTCTTGTGCGCCTTTGATTTTGTGCTATTTCTCCATGACCTACCCCCCCCCCCGCCCCCTTACCTAGTTTATTACATATGCTGCTACCATCTCCATCTGTTCTCCAACTCCAGCCTTAATCAACAGCAAACTCACCTTGTCTGACATGAGTGTGGAAATGGAACGCCCAATCTCATGGTAGTCCATGTTGGACTGGCTTGGTCCCAGCAAGACAAAGATGAAGCGAACAGGAACTGGAACCTCCAGGACTGACTCCAAGAACACAGCCTCATTTAAACGGACAAAGGCCATTGTTGGCTGTTCAAGGAACTGAACACAACCTACCAGAAAAATAATTAAATAATGTGGATCAGTGTGAAAGGTAAAGTCTCTGGTCACAGGAAACATATCCCAGAATTAGGAAATCTAGGAAAAAAGACACAGGATGGCAAAGAAAGAGACTAGGGCAAGTCTTGAAACTTTATCTCAGAAGGGTTGTGTGTGCTATCTGCAAACTCCCCCTCTGCCAAGGGAGCTAAGTGGGTGCTGTGTTATATGGGTTTTCTTTCCTTCATGTATTTATCCCAATACATAGGCTGTCAGCAGCTTAAGAGAATTCAGACATTTGCCATGTTGGATGCCTTGAGAATGGCAGTAGCTCAGTTGCTACTGGCAATGCCACTGGGTTGTAGTCCTGTTGTGCTATGGTGTGATATATAAGTGTATTCTGGGAGTACATGACTGTTGATCTGAGTGCATCCTTCCCACAGGTACATGCAGTATGTGGAAGCCATTACTAGTACAACCTGATTGGTGGGCTCTGGTGGTATTTCCATGGATGCTGAGAGTGTGTTATTTTCTCACCAGTTAGGGGTTTTCTGGTTGTATGTTTACAGGAGTGGACAGAGAGTATGCTAACCCTTCTGCCACCTACATTCCTTCCCATCTCACCTCCAGAGTATCTGGAGTATAGGATAGCTTTGGTATGTGCTGAATTTATATCTTCTTTGAAAACAGAGATCCAATTAACCTTTAAAGTTTCTGGATAGGAGCAATTTTTTTCTCATAGGGACCATCTGCCAACTCTTTACCTGCTTTGCAAAGGCCTGGAAAAACATGTATATAAAAAATATGTAGAGCAGGAGTGTTGTTTATAATAGCAAAAAGGTCAGGCAGGTCAGTAAATAGGCCTGAGGTACAAACTTCACCTTGAAGAGCAGAGCAGCAATGGGGAAAAATGGGCTGTTGGGAATGCCACAGATATCCTGATTTAATGTGCCCTACTCAAGTCCTCTCTATTAGAATTTGGCTTATAATTTCTTACCAACAAGTACCACAGTGGCCTCAGCATCATCTGGAATCTTCTCCATCAACTTAACATATTTTCCACGATGTGCCTCATTGCTGTGAAGATGCATATTTTTCTGTCTCAACAAGAAAGATTCTCATTAGCTAAAGCTATCTCCCAATGATGACATTTATACTCCCCACACCAATGGAGCATCCCTTGGCTTTGCTGGATGAATGTTTCATAAAAACACAAAGGATGCAGTCTGGTCACTGAGGTCTGACAGGGTACACTCTTTGATCTTCTATTATCACTCCTTTAAGGAAGTTTAGAAATTGATTGTTCTAGTATATTTTGCAACAATATCCCCCTACACATTCATTTGCTCATTTATTTGTTCACTCATCCATTCTTAAGCAATGAAGCCTTTCTACAAATACTTCCATATCTACAGGCATGCCTCAGTTAACAAAGCCTCTGACAAAGAAGCTCCTTTTAGCAAAGTCTTTTTACACCTCCCCAGCTCCCTGCTTTTCCTCCTTGTCTCCTGTCTATCTGGAGTTTTTTAAAGCAGCACTACCGTTGGGAGAATGGTGAGGGAGGGCTGGAGAAACCAGGCTTTTGATGTCAGGTTGCACCAGTGCGTCCTCAGTAAACAATGCAATAAAGCTTAAGATGGGAAAGGATTGGATTCTACTCCAGCCAATCCTACTGTAGCCACATGTGCCTGACTACAACAGGCAAGGTAAGCAGGAGCTGTCTGCAGAAGCCCTTACTAAGCATGGACAGCAAAACAGAGAGAAAAGAGAAAAGCAGATAAGCATGTCTCATCAGATACCCCCAGAATATTAAAGTAGCATAGATCTGTTACCAAAATGGAAATAAGATAAAAAGTGGAGGCTGATGAAAGAAAATAATAATCCCTGGATGCATTTTGAAGAAGTGTCTCCCTCTCCCTCTCTCTGTCTCTGTCTCCCTCTATATGTGTATATGTGTGTGCTTTCAAGTCACCTGTCAGCTTATGGTGACCCCATGAACGTCACAGGGTTTTCTTAGGCAAGGAGTTCCTCTGAAATATAGCCTGCAATGCCTGGTATTCATTGGCAATGCCTGGTATTAATTGGCAATCTTCCATCCAAGTACTAACCAGGGATGACCCTGCTTAGTTTCCAAGATCAGATAGGATCTGGTGCCTTTAGGGTCTGTAGAAGGTTCAAAATATTTTTGTTTACTTAGGCAAGGCTTATCTGCACTGATGGTTTCATATCACATGTGCATATGGTTAGTTTTGAATCAAAAGTTTGCTGAAACATATTCAACTTTTTTTTTTTTTTGGTATGGGAACCTATGGTTTTGTGCTTTTATAGTGGTATAGGAACCTATCTCCATTTTTTCTATGTTATGTGTGTCTCTGGTACCAAATTTTCTGTTAAAGAAGCAATGCCAAGGAACACATCTGCTTCATTAACTGAGGAATCCCTGTATTTCCCTCAGGTTTATACTGCTATGCTTTTAAAAACAATCCCACCCCGATAGCTGTTTCTCACTCACCTCTCTGAAGTCAGGGTCATGGATTCTGGGCTCTGTCATCTCAATGCGCTCTTCTCCCATCAATGGCATGCAAGTGTCAACTGTGTGGTTATGGTTGTGGTGGTGGTTTCCAACCATAGAATTCATGCTGGAGTTAGAATGGTTCCGGGGGAAAAATGCCTCCTTCTCATCATTGGGGTGACTAAAGAAAAAACATGGAATGCTGTGGATCTATTTATCTGGATTTCAGCAAAGGATTTTATAAGGTCCCCCATGATATTTTGATTACGAAATTGACAAAGTATGGAATAGATAGAAACATCATCAGATGAATACATAATTGGTTGGAAAACCATGCTCAGAGAGCTGTCATCAGTGGCTGTGCATCAGACTGGAAGGAGGTATCAAGTGGAATGCCACAGGGTTCTGTCCTAGGGCTGACTCTCTTCAATATTATTATCAGTGATTTAGATGATGGGGTGGAGGGAATCCTTATCACATTTGCAGATGATACAAAATGGAGAGGGGTAGCTAACACATTGGAAGATAGAAACAGAATTCAAAAGGGCCTTTATAAACTAGAAAACTGGGTTGAATTTAATAAAATTTAAATAAAATTAAATTCAACAAATAATGGGACTTCCAGTTTAAAATATCACAGAGTTGCCTTGGAGGACCTAGAAAATGGCTAGAGAGGATACATTTTCTAGGAAAACTCTATGGCAGGTGTGCTATTTTGTGTCCTGTGGATAATTGAATCAGTGGATAATGAATCAGTGGATACTGGGGTTCTACTGTAGCTTGTATTAATAGAACCATAGTTTCCAAATCAAGGGAGATAATAATCCCACTATATTCTGTGCTGGTCAGGCATCATCTGGAGTACTGCATTCAGTTCTGGGTGCCTCATTTTAAAAAGGATGTAGACAAGCTGGAGTGGGTTCAGAGAAAGGCAATGAGGATGATAAGAGGTATGGAGAACAAAACATATGAGGAGAGGTTTACCTTGGTGAAGAGAATACTGAGGGGTCACATGATTGCACTCATTAAATTCCTCAAGGGCTGCCACAAAGAAAGTGGGGAAGGCTTGTTCTCTGGTGCCTCAGAGAGTAGAATCAGGTCATAGAATCATAGAATTGTAGAGTTGGAAGAGACCACAAGGGCCATCCAGTCCAACCCCCTGCCACGCAGGAAATCTTGATCAAAGCATCCCCGACAGATGGCAATCCAGCCTCTGTTTAAAGACCTCCAAGGAAGGAGACCCCACCATGCTCCGAGGGAGTGCGTTCCACTGCCGAACAGCTCTTACTGATAAAAAGTTCCTCTTAATGTTATGTTGGCTTCTAGTGACAGTTTCAGCTTGATTTGCTCTGGGACCCATTCACTTATCTTTTTGATGGCGCATGGTATCCATGGAACTCTTCTCCAGCACCACATTTTCAGTGAGTTGATCTTCTTCCTGCCAGTTTTCTTCACTGTCCAGTTTTCACAGTCATACACAGAACTTGGAAATTCAATGGCATGGGCAATCCTGACGTTGGTATTCAATTATATATCTTAACAGTTGAGGATCTCGTCTAGTTACTTGAAAATCTAGTTCCTTCCTTCCATGAGAGACTAGGCTGGCCCCTCCCTGCTTTCCTTTTGCCAGCAGGCAAAGACGTTTCTGTTCAAGCAGGCTTTTAATAAGCAATTATTCTCAGGGAGGCTTTTTATTGGGGTGCATGTTGTGTTTATTTATGTTTTTGACTTCTGTATCTTTTTTACATAATTTTATACTGTGAATTTAATTGTTTTAAAAATCGTATTGTCTTTAACTAATTTTATTTGTGAGCCAGCTTGGGTCCCACTCCAGAAGAAAGGTGGCATATAAAATAAATAAATAAACAAATGGTTGCCCTTCCAAATCTTGGATATGCAGGTTTGGGAAACTCTACTTTGTTAATGCACATCACCCAGAAAAGGTCTAATGGTTATAAGCTACAGGAGGGTAGAATGTGATTGAACATGAGAAAGAACTTCTTGACAGTAAGAGTGGTTTGGTGATGAAACCAATTGCTTAGAGAGGTGATGAGATTGCCTTCTCTGGATGTCTTCAAAAAGAGGCTGGACAGCAACCTGCTGAGAATGCTCTAGCTGGAGATCTTGTATTGAGCAGGGGATTGGACCCAATTGCCTATGGGGCCCTTCCAACTCTATGATTCTATGACCTATGATCTATGGTCTGCCATGTCTAGGAATCTATGGGGCCGTTTACACGGCAAAATAAATCCGCTAAGAATTCGCCAAGACTCCTAATAGTTCCCACGCATTTTTCCCTGACTTTTAAAAAAAGTTTTGGCAGGTTGTGCAGTATTGGCTGTGTGAATTACCAGCAACAATTGCGAAGCAGGGGCTCAGAGCAGAGCTGAGATGCCATTTGTCATTGGTCAGAGGGGGCAGGCTTGAAAGGGATGGCTTCTAAACTTTACTGCCATTTTTTCACCCCAGCGCTTTCCCCTTCTCTGTTCTGCTGCTGTTGCTGTCGTTGGGTCTCAGCCTTGGTGTGGAAGGGGGTGGCCAGAGGCCCAAGGACAGCAACGGCACCATACCGTTGCTGTCATTGGGTCTCAGCTGGTGCAGCAGTTTAAACTGCAGCTCCTGAGGCCTCCCTAAGGCTAGTGACTTCGATGTGGAGGGGGGAGAAGGGTGACCAGAGGCCCAACGACAGCAATGGCGCCATGTCTTTGTTATCATTGGGTCTTGCCCAAGCCCCCACCCATGCCACCCCAGAGGCCTCCAAGGCCAGCGCCTTCAATGGGGGAGAGGCAGCAGCTGCTGAAAGGTGGGCAGTGGGACTCTGAGTCCCATCAACCACCTCTCCTCCGCTGCAGCCTCTTCCTCTCCTTCCCTCCCCCTTGCTCTTCCCCGTTTGCTGCTTGCGAACAAGGAAGAGAAAGGAGAGGCAGGAGGGAGAGGCAGCAGCTGGGGAAAGGTGGACAGTGGGACTCTGAGTCCCATCAACCACCTCTCCTCCGCTGCAGCCTCTTCCTCTCCTTCCCTCCCCCTTGCTCTTCCCCGTTTGCTGCTTGCGAACAAGGAAGAGAAAGGAGAGGCAGGAGGGAGAGGCAGCAGCTGGGGAAAGGTGGACAGTGGGACTCTGAGTCCCATCAACCACCTCTCCTCCGCTGCAGCCTCTTCCTCTCCTTCCCTCCCCCTTGCTCTTCCCCGTTTGCTGCTTGCGAACAAGGAAGAGAAAGGAGAGGCAGGAGGGAGAGGCAGCAGCTGGGGAAAGGTGGACAGTGGGACTCTTAGTCCCATCAACCACCTCTCCTCCGCTGCAGCCTCTTCCTCTCCTTCCCTCCCCCTTGCTCTTCCCCGTTTGCTGCTTGCGAACAAGGAAGAGAAAGGAGAGGCAGGAGGGAGAGGCAGCAGCTGGGGAAAGGTGGACAGTGGGACTCTGAGTCCCATCGACCGCCTGTTCTCCGCTGCAGCCTCTTCCTCCATCCCGCCCCCCCTATTCTCTTCCCCGTTCGCTGTTTATGAATGAAAAGAGAAGGAAAAGTAAGGAGAGAGGGGCAGCAGCAGGGGAAAGGGTGGGCAACAAAGGGACTGAGAGACCCGGTGCCTGCCTGTCTTCCTGCAGTGTCTTCCCGGGGCCTTGGAGGGTGCGGCATGGGGGTGCGGCCAAGAGCCAACAATAGCAATGGCACAGCACCGTTGCTGTCGTTGGGCCTCTGGCCGTCCCCCCACAGAAAGCAATGGCCTTGGAGACCTCTGGGGCGGCGTGGGTTGGGGCTCGGACAAGACCCAACGATAGCAACGCCATGGCACCATTGCTGTCATTGGGCCTCTGGCTACCCACCCACCTAAGCCACTGGCCTTGGAGGCCTTGGAGCTGCGTGGCAGTTTAAAACGGCTGCACTGCTTCCTGAGGTCTCTGGGGCGTTGTAGGGTGGGGGCGCGGCTGAGACCCAACCACAGCAACGGTGCAGCGCCATTGCTGTTGTTGGGCCTCCGTTTGCCACACACACACACAAACACACCCACACCAAAGGTGCTGGCCTTGGAGGACTCTGTAGTGGCGTGACTGTTTGAACCAGGGCCTCTGGTCGATGTCAGCGGCGGGGGGGTGGGGGCAGCCAAGACCTAATGACAGCAATGTCGCTGCGCTGTGCCTGGGGCTGTTGTTGGGCCTCCGGCCACTCCCCCCACACCACAGTCTTCCTTTCTGCCCTGGTAAGAGATAGGCCTCCGTGACTGTCAGTCACAGAGACCACACCTCCCCATGTAAACTGCAAATTCGGAAAGCTTTCGGATGTTATCAGAGAAATGACTTTCTGGAGAAAAATGTGTAAACTAGTAAGCTCTGGTTTGAAAGAGGAGTAAGCCGGCATTTTTCAAATTAAAAACCGTCATGTAACTGACCCCTATGTCCCCTTTAGGGTTCATTCCTTTGTACTATACCACTCTTAACAGCACTTCCTCTTCTTTACACCTCAAATCCCAAATGCCTATCTAGTACCACACACCTGTGCTTCAGCAGCAGGGCCCTCAACACATTGGCTCTGTCTTCAGCCTTGATCTGGTCTGAAATTATCATGGTCTCTACCACTAGGTGCGCAATGCCAGGTAATGTAGTTTGCTCCAGGTCCAGCAGAACAGCTCCTGGGAACAGGACAACAAATACATTTAGGCCACTGTAGGTCACAGGATAAATTTGTCAGTTAAAAAGTCAGGCAGACTATTGCCTGCCATCTCCCCTTCTTTGTGCAAAGGACACTTTTGCCCATACTGTTTCACCTTTGGCATCATTAGAAGTTTCCATGTGATAGGAAGGTCCTAGATCACTCAGGAATATTGTTAATTTCCACCTATATATCTGTGGCTCTCTTCATGGATTTGTGGTGTGTGGGCTTTCATACATTGCTAAAGTTTTCTCAGTGTCTCCCATGGAGCACTGAACCTTGTTTTGAGCCTGTATTTCTTATATGAGTGGAGAAAAAGTCAGATAAGCACATCTTTAACAATTTGGGTGGCCTCTTGCTCAGACACAGATCATAGTGTATAGCACTATGAAATGTGAACAGCAGGTTGCTATGCATGATAGAAAGGGTCGGCACTTATAATGTCTTCTCTTGGCCATAATTTTCTCTTATTCTTTCTCTTTCTCTTTCCTTTCTCTTACTCTTTCATTTTCCTTGAAGATTCTCAACCATGAAAATGTTCCTGATTTGTGCTTGTTTTGTTAATCAAAATGCAACTGTGGTCAGGGTCTTGTCAATGTAAACCCAAGAACATATTTCCTTTTGATTACTCACCATGTGCAATAGTCTTCCTGAGCTCCAGAAGGCTGCGAAAGGAGAGTGAGGCTACGTGAGGCTTCCCCCAGCGTGCCGTGTCCTCCTCCACATTTTCTTCAAATTTGATCCAGCGTGCTGTCTCCTTCCAATGCATGTCCTGGTTCTTGTCCACCACCAATTCATTCAGCTCCACGAATACCTAACACAGGAAAGAAAGAGACATGCCAGGCAATACAACTACAAACACATCATCTTTTCATTTGCTGTTTTCTCTGTGCAGGTTCTCTTTTAAAAAAATAGCATTCCTAGGTGCTTTACTGTCAGAAAGATGCCACAGGAATGAGGTAGTGTTCTTTAGCCCTGTGCTGCTTCCACTAGGGATCCTATAGATTATCACCTGCCTATATTTCAGTGCCTTGGACTCTGTATACTCATGGGACATATAGTCCCATAGTGACTGTTGCTACTGTGTTTGTGGAAAGCAATTCATCCACATCCTACATGACCAACACACATTTGAAGCTGCCAATCTTTCCTGTACATTGTGGGATCTCAGCAGGACAAGGTCATTATGGTACCTCATGGGGTTTTCTGTCAAGCTTCTTCTTCTTTTTCTTCTTCTTGACAGACTGTGATGACAAAGACCTTTTGCTGGTTCTAGTAGTCTGGCTCCGGGACGGCTTTTTAACCAGATGTCTCCTCACTCCTGGATTATCTTCAAAACGATGGCCTGGAATAAAGGCAGGGCAGGAATAAGGACAAGTGGAAAGATGAACAAAAATGCACCACAAGGACAGTCAACTATAGCTAGGTCCAGCTTCCTGTCATGACTGAATCATGGAAACACAGGTTTTTGGTTTGGTTTTTTTTGGTAATGGCAGTAAAGATCTGATACTCCAAGAAGCTCAGTTTTCATGAAAAAGCCACATGTTCCTAAACATTACAGCTGCAAAGCTGGCTTGAAAACATGTGGGCATTGCAATGTGTGATGGAAATTCAAGAGATGAAAAAGGAACAAGCTGGATTTCCAGCAGTGTTAGGATGCATTGTAGTGGCAGCATGCTGCAGAGCTCCTTCCTGTTCCTTGACTATATGAAGAAGAATTAATTCTGAAAAAAACATATTTATGGTAATTTGCTTAATTTATAAAAGTCACAGAATCTAGCTTTTCTCAGAATGTTTCCAGATAGAGGGCATTTCATGCAGGCAACTAGAAGGCTCTTTGAAAGTAATTGTTTTTCTCCTTAATGGATTTTCTGCAGTAAGGAAAAAAAGATGGAAAAAGTGGTAGAAAAACAAGGGAGCCTTAGGAGTGGAAGAGACATTCTATCAAGCCTCTTTAAAATTCAATGAATGAAGCATGGTGATGGTATAAGGATCTTGCCAAAAACAGCGGTTACTGCAAAATTTGGATAACCCTGGCATATAATTTTGATGTTGTAAATTTGTTTTTTAAAACAAAGTATATACAATTTCTGTTTATGTGATTTCTCTTCATCTACATATGACAGTGTCCTATACTGAGTCAAATTTTGGTACATTTTATGACAGTATTATTTACTCCAATTGGCCACAGAAGTCTAAGATTTCAAGTGGACTATTTCCCAGCCCTGCTACTTGAGTTCTTTTTAACTACAGTAGACACACCACAGACTGAAACACACCACAGACTGAAACTTTCTGCATAGAAAGCATTACCATTTGTGGGTTACCTCTATCTTCTTACCTTTGTCTATGATCAGAATTGCAAGACAAATAACAAAAAGAGGCTCTGTTCAGGGGGTGGGAGTCATGTGGCCTTCCAGATGTTGTTAGACTGCAACTTGCAGCCTTCTTCACCATTGGTTATGTTGGCTATGGCAGATGGGAGCTACAGTTCAAGAACATTCAGAAGATCACACAATTTACACTTTTTATTTAGGCCATAATTGCCCTCTTTAGGGAGGGTATTCCATGATTGGGTCATTACTTCTGAGAAAGACTTCCCATTTTTTATTAAGTAATATACCTGTAATATAGGAAGAAACATGTGGAACAAGGCTTCTCCATCTTACTGAGATGGAGGCATAGGCATACTCTATCTTGTTTTATTGACATTATTTTGACATAATTTTTATCTTGTCCTTCCTTCAGGGACATCAGATAGTATATACAATTCTCACCTATCTATGTTATCTTCACAACAGCCCTGCAAGGTCCAAAAGGCAGAGACTATCCAAAGGTTACCTAATAGGCTTTGTGACTGACTAGGGTTATGGTTGATGGTTCTGTCAGTGGAATGATGACTCCATTCTATTTTTAGTCCAAACTTGGAAAGTGTTCAAGGTGCTGAACCTATTCTGAGGGAAGAGTTCAGCACTTTTGATAGCTCTTTAAAAGTTCAGAATAACACCTGGAGCAGATTCACCAACTCCACAGACATCAAAGTCACTAGCTGCCACTATAGTGGCTCTCTACCCAGGAAACAATTTCACTTCTGAATGCCATGCCCTTGTATACCATAACGTATCCCCTCTGATCAGTTTGGCTTCTAGGTTGATAAGGAAAGTATCCCAGCTCTTCAAAGTGCCAAATATTCCTAAAAATGAGTAGGCTGCTTGCATTTTGCCACTTAGATATATTCCTAATGGTGACAAGATAATTCATATATCTGTAATTAAACTTCTTTGATCAATGCTGAACCAAGACAAGATGTGTTGGGTAAACTTTATTCTCTTTTTCTTTGTTGTACCTCTGTATGAGGAAACAAATCACCAAGGGCATAATCTAATACAGTATGGGCTAATCTTTTTCTCCACACCAAGGTAGACAATGTTTAAAGCACATGTTCTACAAATCCAGAAGAAAGGGCCTTTAATGCTGAAGGACAGAAAATCCTATGCTGTAGCCGCAAACACTACAGCAAAGATGTGGATTTCAATCACTAAAATGGAAGCCATGATTTCTCCTTAGGGAACAGCTGAGAGGAGTCAGTTACTATAAATTCAAACCAAGGGCAAGTTCTTAGGAGGTTTTGTTTTATTTTATTTTTCCAGACATTAGTGGAAATTATTTATTTATTTTGTTTGATTTATATGCTACCTTTCTCCCAGAATGGGACCCAAGGCAGTTCACAAAAACATAAAATATGACATGCAATTAAAAACAATTAAAATCATCATAATTTAGAATTATATAAAACATATAAAAGTTAAAAAATAAAAATAAAAACACACCCCAATAAAAAGCCTCTGTGTGCGCAGCTACATATTAAAAGCCTGCTTGAATAAAAACATCTTTGACTGCTGGTGAAAGGAAAGCAGGGAGGGGGCCAGCCTAGCCTCCTGTGGAAGAGAGTTCCAAAGGGTGGGAGCAGCCACTGAGAAGGCTCTCTCTTATGTCCTCATTAAGCGAGCCTGTGATGATGGCAGGACTGAGAGAAAGCCTTCCCCTGATGATCTTAATTGGGGGAGTTCATTATTGGAGGGTTGCAAAAAATGTAAGAAAGAGAGAAGCTCTTGAATTAGTTATGTTTTGGTGTAATCAGGATGGTCCAGCTATGATATGCCCTCCATCTATCTTCTTATATTGGGGATATGGAATGGAATAATAAACTCCTAGATACTAAACTTGAAGTCTCCTTCCTATTCCATGAACTCATCCCACAGAAGCAATATTTCAGAGCCAGTGCTGATACATTAGACTGGGTCACTAAATTAAATATAAATTAAATCTATACTTTGCTAGAGGGTTTTTTCCCCCACTGGCTGTGTCCCTGATTTGAGGCCTGCTGACAGATGAATCCCTTCCCCTCCTACTTTCAGCTGCACATGAGTTACAAAAACCAATAACTGCTCATCAAGGCTTAGGCACTCAAGCTGTTTAGAGTTGCTATTGTGGTGTGCTATCTGTGCATTTGTATGTGATGCCCTTCATTTATGCAGGCAAGCTGTACAGTTGACTTATTTAGACAGGAATGACAACAGTACAATAATCTGTATGTGATGCACACATACAACTTATAGACTTGTATGAAGTGTGCAATTTGTACTGCTTGTTACTTTAAGCTGTACTCAATAATAATAGCTGTACTCAATTTGATTTTCATTCTGCAGAAAGAGGTCTGAGGTTGGTATCCAAAGTTCAAAGTCAATAATGTGGGAGATCCATAATCAAATCTCCCAATTTTTGTTTTTTAAAATTTGCAGAGGCTCCAGTTTTGACACTGGCATTTGTGATGAATGAAGAGGATTTAACCCTCTTCCTTCATTACCTACATGGTACCAGTATTTCCCCCCCAGTAGAGCTAATAGCAGCTTTAAGGTATATGATTTAAATATCAAGATCAGCCAGGGCTCTAGTGGGGAGTATAGATTATATAATTTCTGCCACCACGTGTTCATTATGGAAATCAAAATGAACAAAGACAGTCTTTGGACAAATAAGCACTACCAGCCCCCATTCTCTGCATTTTAGGTTGTCCCGACTCAGTACATTCAAATCTTGTTAAGTATTCCAACTGGCCTTGCCCAGCACTGTTAAATAGCAGCTCCTGCCTGGTGCATAACTGTCAGTCTTTCCTATGCCACATTAGACTTGTGGATGAGCTTGGAAAAGTTACCTTCTTAGACTACAACTCCCAGAATTGTTCAGCATTTATTTTTCCAAGCTCTGGTCCATAGTATATGTTTTTAGTGCACTGTCTCTGCTTTGTCACAAGTGTCTCTTCAGCAGAATAAAAAGATATCAGGTTTTAAGATACATGGTGTGCAGAGGTTGGTAAAATAATTTTTTGTGACTACAGGTCCCCAAATCCTCCAGCCATCATGACCACTTTCTTGAGTTCTGAAGGGGGTTTTGTGTGTTCAAATGCATTCACATATATGATGCAAGTGCACAAATGTTACAGTCTAAAATATAGCCTCACATCCTTAATAGCTTTTTAAAAGAAAGGCTCCATACCAGAAAAACACAAATGCTTATGGGACAAGTCAGGGTATAAGTTTAAGCAAATAAAATATTGCTTGTGTGCATCCTTGAGCAAATAAGATGACCAGATATAAAGAAGGATAAGATTCCTGTACCTTTAACAGAGTTGTTGAAAAGGATTTTGAGAGGTTCAACATGTTGCAACACAGTGCTAAGATCTTATGCACAACTATTGAAGGCAAACAAATTTTGTCTTCCTGGAAATCTGGTCACACAATGGAAAAACTTTAGTCTAAACATAGCTGAGAGTAAGATGTGTGAGAAAATGTACAAGCCCATAGCACACCAGCAGGTACTTACAGGTTGGCTCCAAAGTAGGATAACCCAAGTGGTTCTGGATAGCCTCCCATAGATCATAGTCTTCAAAATTAAGAGCAAACTCTTCAAAGTCATCATAGCCAAATGAACTGTGGACACAAATAGCTATCCCTACTTCCGAGCTGTCTCCTACTCCTATCTCCTTCATTGCTTCATCTCGGTCTAGATCAGCCATTGCTAGGTCCATATGGATGGGGATGTCAAGGGGCAGGTGACAATCACAACACTGGTAAGAAGCAAGACTTAGAGAGGGACTCTTTCTTCTCTTTGACACTCTTCAGGTAGCAAAAAGTTTCTACATCCAGCAGCCAGAAATTCATTTGATATATTTCAGAGAAAATACCATCATGTGTCATCTGAGGAAGAAACTAGCACAGAGATTGAGTCTGCTTGCCTTCAGTCCCTGGGGCAGAATCCATATCTTCACATACTACCACAGTTCAGCAGGGAATTTTTCTGTAGGAGGTCTACTACCTGTGCTGCTGCTGCTAAAGCTTCTTTGATTTGTGACACAGCCCGCTGAGCCCCCTCACACAATTTTAGTGTCTCCACCTACTGAAGCCTGGAAAGCAGCCTATTGACTTCTCCATATCCTGGGGCTCAGAGCTGGCATTTCCATGACGTAGAGGGAGCCAGCATCCCGGGTGGGAGGAGAGCATACCCTGTACATGTATACTTACACATACATATACATAAACTGAGTCCTACATACCTTGAAACTTTTTAGTAATTGTGATTACAATAGGCCTTCTGAGTAGGAATCTGGATCTAGCGTCCCTACTTTCTCCAGAAGACAAAATGCATAGTTTGCTCAGAGCACAAGGGATGGTGATAATAAGTTTGAGCTAAGAAGATCAGTAGGACAAGGAAAAGTCTTGGAGTCACAGCCGGGAAAACACAGGGCCTGCCCGAATATATCCAAACTGAATTCTACCTAGTCCTATAGGAACAAATAGTGGCAGAAGATATACATGGAATAAAACAAAACTCAGCCCCTGGGTATCTGAAATCCATGCTTGGACTAAGGGTTACCGACCACGGCTGGAAGGCAAGGTAAGTATTTGAGAATTTTCCCTCCAGTAACATGAAGCTGGCCTGGAGAATCTTCTCAGCAACAGATTCTAGATTCTCAGTTTAGCACCATATTATCAAAGCTGGGATACAGATACATGTGAGCTAAAATGAAGATCAAATGTTAATGTCTCTTGTGGTCACTAAATATACAGGATGTCTGAAAATTATTTTTACAATTTCAATTCTATATACAATTGAAATTGTAAAGATAATTTTTGGATTATCTGTTCCTTAGTGAACAATCAGCACTTCTTCAAGGCATTAGTAAAATATATAATTCAGGAATTATGTCCATGCTTCAGAAAAAGGGCACAGCAGACATTACAGAATTTATTGTCACTGGCTCACTTTATCCTTCCCCCAGCATTGATAATATATTCAACAAGTATTAAGACATTAAAAGAACTGGGAAACTTATTTGTCTTAGCCATTATCTGTGTTGTAATCCAAACCTTTGCTAGTACTGGAAAGTGAAGAGACAAGGAAAACAGCTCAAAAAGAGTAGAAAGGAAGGGAAGGGTTCTAAAACATATGACTCTGGGGAAAGTTAGGAGCCTGACATAATGCACCTTCTGCTGAATGACTATACTTGATAAAAATGCAAACTGCATAAGTTGTGTTTGCGCATACATGTGTGTATAATAATTGTCATAATTGAGCATGGTCGGAGGAGGAGTATAATCTTTTCCTCCCTTGATTTGCCCCTGAGGAAATTCCCTCACTGAAACTGTTATTTGACACTGGTGCCAAAGGAAAATTTCCACTGGCACCACTCTCAAATACCAGCTTCAAAGAAGGAATCTTCTTCAGGGTCATAGCACTGGATCAAAGGGCCAGATTTTCCCTCCACATATGCTCAGATTCCATTATTTATCAGTTTCTCCACCAACTGATACTATCTGCATTTTTAAAAGCTGCACATTAAATAAAAAGACACATTTAGCATAATTTGCCATTTTCTTTAAGGAAATCTTCACTTGTAGACCACCATAAATTGGGACCTAGTTTTGTGTCAGATGACTCACATCTACCAGTTACTGCACACACTAATTATTTTGGTCAGCTTCATTTCTGGTTTAGGATTCAATTTGAGATTATTTTAGCAAATGTGAGCTCCCAATTCCACATTTACTGGGTACTGGGAATGTGGGGGATGGGGGTAGCTTACAAAGCAAGATCAGCTGGTGTGAAGAAGGGTGTCTAGCCCATACCCCAGCTGCTGATTCTTCCCTGAAAAACTCCCACCTTCACCCCTGTCCCCCAGCCAGGCTTATTTCCAGTTTTGGAGTCCAGCCTTAGGAGAAGGATTTTTTTTTTTTAAGAGTCCAGCCAGTAAGTGAGTGGTTATGTACTCCATCCTACCTGCAACTTTTCTCCTGCAGATGTCCCCATCCATCTTATATTAATGATATGTTGGGTTTCCTTGTGACATCTAATTTGGCTCTAGATGTTTGAGAAATCTGTCAAGTGATTTCACTAGATCTTGCTTTTCTATTTCCCTGGCTTGTACTCCTTTCGTGTGGTATGTAAGCTACACATGAATGTATTTAACATAAGAAGAAAAACTGAAAGTGTACTCCAAACAAAGCAAATTTTACATTCATACAGCATACATATTTACAACACAGACTGATTCAGGTCTAACAGGTAAGAGCACTCTGTGAGTTAATATTCAAATGCAAGCTAAGAATGTGATTTTTATTTCTACACAACCCTTTTCTCACAACTCTGTCCTATTTCAAACTTCTCACACTCTAATTATCTCAGTATATTCATTGTTGGTTTTGTTAGAAATTAAGCTTTAAGACTGCATTTGAGAGGTGTAGAAATGAGGGTCTGGGCTCAGCATATCCTTATTTCTATCTGAGAACTGATAACAGGACTGATGATGGCTAAAGAGGAGTGCCTTACTGTGACAGAGATGGCTATTGAGATAGAACAAGTAGGGCTTGTTTGAATTAATTTCTAAGAGCAAAAGAACCATTTGGAATCCAGAGAACAAATTAGTTTTTGTTTTTGTTGTAATAAGATCAGAGAGAATCACAACTCATGTGGACAGAGAAAACAAGGGACAATTATACACTGTCTACAGTTCGGTGCAGATTTACTTAGAAGTTAAGGCCCACTGAACTATGAAAGACTATAGTAATTTTTGAATATGCATGTACAGGAGTGGGCTATAAATCTCTCTAAGATACAAACATTCAGAGTTATTGGTTAATACTGAAAAGCATTAGTTTAACCTATGGAAGGCACTGTGAAATGATAGTATAATGACTATTAATATAAATGCCTGTAACTGGGGGCCCGTCTACACGGTAAAAAAAATACGTACGCTGTTTGGAAGATCGATCTTACGTACACACGGCTGTTCAGATTCATACGTGTCATTCAGAAGGGGGGCTAGCGAATCCACCGTAAACTACGTGGATTCGACGTTTGGAAGGATTAGTGGATCTCGGCCTAAAATCCATACTGCCGTTCGAATGGTTGATTGTCTGTACTCCCCGTTCGCACACATACAAACAGACAGTGTAATCTGATTGGCTGGCTGAGTAGAGGGGGCGGGGCTAGCAAGGAGAGGAATTGGGAGCGGCCACCATGTTGGATTCCTGGCTAAGGGAGAGTCCAGTAAGTCCGTGAATTTTATATATATTTATTTTTATTTTACATTGTAAATAGGGAAAAATGACTATCCGCAAAGCAGGTACCTTAAAAAAAAAAAGCAATGGGAGATTTGAAACCACCGCTTGGCTTGCTCGCTCCAGCCAGCTGGGGAAGGGGGGTCATACGGAGTTATGGGGGGGTAAAAAATCATGTAGGCGGATTGTAGGTATTTGAACGACTGCCTATTTGTATTTTTTAACCCCCAAACAGATTTTTTTAAAATCATACAGACAGGCCCTTTGATAACCAAAAACTCAACTTCTCTCAGATGTGGTATTCCTGAACTGTTAAGTGTACTGGGGAATAATAAGTAGGTATACATATCTTCCTTGTGTCTTTCTAGAAAAGTTGCTAAGGTATCTGGCTGCCATTTTTAGTGCAGAGGACTACTGTTCTGATAAAGAATAGCAATGTTTATGCTTTAGTGGATCTCTCCTATTCACTATCAGTGCTGTGCTGGGAGAGAAACCTATCAGAGAGATGTCACCACTGCCATACCACCGCCACTTTGAGAACTAGGGAACCAATCTGAATCTTACTTTTCATATCATCAAGGTCAGCAGAAGCCAGCATCTGAGCCTCAGCTTCATCTGTGGGGATTCGCTGGTATGTGGCACTCTCTACAGTAGTCATGCTGCCGATACACACCCTCTCCTTCAAGTCGTAGTTTGACCGCTGTCCACTTGGCACCTGACTCCATGGTTTGCGTTTGTCCCACCCCCGAGATATATTATCTCTGTACCCAGAGAAGCTGTGGAGACAAGTAGAGAACGTGATGTTGATGGGGGAGAAGAAATAGAAAGATATAAGTTATTACTAGCAGCAGAACTTGCATTTCCATTTTTAGGGGAGGAATATAAGACTGGCTATAGATACTTCAACCTTTCCTGTACCCTGTATGCATAGAAACACAGTGTCCTGTTTATTTATGGTGGCCCCACAAGGGATACTCAGAGGTGGTTTGCCACTGCCTTCTTCTCAAACATAGTCTACAGCATCCAGTATTCCCTGGTAGTCTCCCTTTCAAGTACTAACCAAGCCTGATTCTCCTTAGAATCCTCCTAAAAGCAACAGGCAAATTGGATGTTTACAAACAGCAGAAGCAAGATGAAAGCATGAATCCTGTAAACTAACCTTCTCCTTCCCATTAATGAAGCTTCTCATTGGTTGGAAACTGTTAGCTGTGATGTTTCTTTCACTCTTCAGTTTTTAAAGATCATGGTTCCTCATTACTTAAAGCGTGCTTGGAAAACAAGTCTTCTGTCCTGGAAAACTGGTCTATAATGTTAGCTGTACTAGGGGTGGGCTGTTGTGTTTATTATTAATTATATTTGTACTTGTTTTTCAAAGAGTTTGGAGTATGTTGTTATTAACTATCAAGTCAACTTTGACTTATAGTGACCCCATGGATGAGAGACCTCCAAGTCACCCTGTCATCAACAGCCCTGCTCAGGTCTTGTAGACTCAGGAGGTCATGGCTTCCTTGATTGAGTCTCTCCATCTGCAATGCAGTCTTTCTCTATTCCTAATACCTTCTACCTTGTCAAGCATTGTTGTCTTTTCTACTGAGTCATGTCTTCTCATGATATGGCCAAAGTATGACAGTCTCACTTTAATCATCTTGGCTTACATGAAAAGCTCAGGCTTGATTTGTTCTGGGACCTATTGATTTGTCTTTTTAGCAGTCCACAGTATCCATAGAACTCTTCTCCAGCACCACATTTCAAAAGAGTTGATTTTCTTCCTATCACCTTTCTTTGCTGTCCAGCTTTCACAGCTATGCATAGAAATGAAATAATGTGGTCATTATTTTTCTTTTCTTGGTGTTCAACTGTAACCCTGCCTTTGCACTTTCTTCTTTGACTTTCTTCAGTAATTGTTCCAAGTCTTTGCTATTTTCTGCTAGTAGCATGGTATCATCTGCATATCTTAAATTGTTGATGTTCCTTCCTCCAATTTTCATGCCTCCTTCCTCCAAGTCTAATCCTGCTTTATGTATGATATGTTCACTCTCATTCTCTCTCTCTCTCCCTCTGGCTTTTCTTCACAAACAAAGATTCAGGAAGGACTCATCCCGCGCTTTCTGCAAGTGCGCTGATGACTAAAAAGGCCAATCCGAGATAAACAAGTCCGGTTGCAGAAAGCACAGCAGAAGGTCTCCTTGGGTGATGTTTCCGGGTTGTGATTCTTTCTGTGCTGTCATTTCTCTTCAAGCCTTGTTTGGCGTGAGTTCTCAAATTGTTGCAGAAATCATGGAACAGCAGACCCACGGACTGGAAAGTGAGTTTTATTACACCGGTGGGCCTGACTGGAATATCGTTCAAAGAGTCAGAACCCAGAGCTATAGTTACAGAATACTTTTATACATTAATGACAGTATGCAAAAAGTAATTCCCTCTTCCCTCTCTTTGGTGTCAGCAATTTCCCTTCCTTGAGACAATTGTTGATAGTTCAAGGCAAGATAGCTTAGGAACATTTGGGTACAGTTCGACCGCTATTAGAGATAGAATTTGTTTACATCAGCATATCATATGTTTATGGAACATAGACTTGATTAGTAAGGAACATTGACTAGGCCTGAGAGTTAAAGGAAAAAGACTTTGCAGTGTCCCAGAGTCTCATGGGTTATCTACTCTGACCCCTAATAGTAATCGTAAGGTGACAGCATTCAGCAAATAGACAAATGGCTACTACAAAATAAGGCTGCAGCATTGTGGATAGTGCATCTCCATGCCTCCCGATGTGAGGCCAGGGTGGACCATTGTTGATCAATTTGGCCGAGCCTGAGATGTTGTTTCAGGGAGTCCTTGTATCGCTTTTTTGGAGCACCCTCTTACGCTGACCCGTGGTGAGTTCACCGTAGAGTACTATTTTTGGGAGGTGATGGTCCTTCATCCTAGAAACATGTCCTGCTCAGTGCAGCTGTGTTCTCAATATCATGGCCTCAATGCTGGTGATCCCTGCTTACTCAAGGACAGCAACATTCGTCACATAGTCAGTCCAGTGTATATTTAGGATTGTGCATATACAGCACTGATGAAAGCATTCGAGGAGTCATAAGTGGTGGTGATAGGTGACCCATGTTTCAGACCCATAAAGGAGAATAGACAGTACAATGGCTCTATAAACACTGGTTTTTGTGCTTCGCCTCAGGTGTTTATTACTCCAGACTCTTTTGTGAAGTCTTCCATATGCGCTATATGCCTTTGCTAATCTGTGATCGATCTCTTTGTCAATCTTGGCATCTAAGGAGATGATGCGCCCCAGATAGGTGAACTGCTGAACGGACTTAAACAAGATTTGCTGACGGCAATGTGGGGATGATGGTGTTCGTGCAGGTTGGTAAAGAACTTCCATTTTCTTCAGGTTGACTTCCAGCCCAAACAGCTCTGCAGCTGTTGCGAAGCAGGATGTTAGGTGCTGCAGAGCTGCTTCTGTGTGGGCAACAAGGGCAGCATCATCAGCGAATAGCAGCTCACGAACTAGATAGTTTAGAGTCTTAGTGCGAGCCCTCAGGCGGCTTAAGTTAAACAAGCTACCATCAGTATGGTAACGTATATAGATGCCATCTTCTTCGAGCTCTGCCGTAGCCCTTTGGAGCATCATGCTGAAGAAGACTGTAAATAAAGTTGGAGCAAGAACACAACCTTGCTTCATTCCATTGATTATTAGAAAGGGCTCTGAAAGAGCATTGCCATATCTGACTTGACCGTGCTGGCCCTCGTAGAGCAGGATAATCATTTTGAGGAATTTTGGGGGACATCCTAGTCTTTCCAGAATCTGCCACAGACCTTTTCTACTCTCAGTGTCGAAGGCTTTGGTGAGGTTGACAAATGTTACAAAGAGACCCTTGTTCTGCTCTCTACATTTCTCTTGCAGTTGTCTAAGGGCAAATACCATATCTGTAATACTCCTATTGGCTCTGAAGCCACATTGGCTTTCAGGGAGAAGTTCTTCTGCAATAGCAGGAACTAATCTGTTCAGCATACAAATTAATCAGAGAGGGTGATAAAATGCAGCCTTGCCTGACTCCCTTGCCAATTGAAAACCATTCTGTTTCATTGTGTTATGTCCTAGTAGTAGCCTCTTGTCCCAAGTACAGGTTATGCACCAGGACAATCATATGTTTGGTCCACCCATTTCTTTAAGAGCAATCCATAGTGTTTCATGATCTATACCTGTACAATCAAATGCTTTGCTGTATTCTATGAAGCACAGGCTCATTTTCTTTTGAAATTCTTTGGTGTGCTCCATTATCCAATGTATGTTTGCAATATGATCCCTAGTGCCTCTTCTTTTCCTAAACCCAGCTTGGACATCTAGCATTTCTCGCTCCGTATATGGTAAAACTCCTTGTTGTGGAATTCTGAGCAGCACTTTGCTTGCATGGGAAATTAATGCAATGGTCCTGTGGTTACTGCAATTCCTGGTGTCCCCTTTCTTGGGAATTTAAATGTATACTGAGCATTTCCAATCTGTTGGGCCATTCTTTTGTTTCCATATTTGTTGACAGATTTTAGTTAGAACTAGAGTAGATTATGTTTCTGTAGACTGAAGTAGCTCTATTGGTACACCATCTGTTCCTGTTGATTTATTTCTTCCAAGTGCTCTGAGTACAGCTTCCATTTGACTTTCTAAAATTGGAGGTTCGTCTTCAAATGGTTCTTCCTCAAATGCAATGTGTTCCCCTGCTGTTCACAAAGCATCCTCATTCTTGCTTTAAATTTCCCTTTGATTTCTTGGTTCTTATGGAAGAAGTCTCTTGTTCTTCCTTCTTTGTTGTCATCTTCTATTTCTCTGCATTGATTATTATAGTAGTTCTCCTTGTCCCAGTGCACAAGTTGAACAGTTGCACTCAGGGTTTTGACTCTGTCAGCTTTTACTTTTGCTTCTCATTTGTCCTTAACTGCTTGAAGAGTTCATCTGTCATCCTTTCTTTTTGTATTCTTCCCTGACAAGGTCCCTGGCTTCAGTCCAGAGTTCTTCTGGCTCCCAGTCAGTTAGGCTTAATAGTGCAAATCTATTTTTCACATTATCTTTAAATTCTACAGGATGTCCTTTGGGTTATATTTGGCATGACAGTTGTTTTAGTGTTCTTCTTTAGCTTTACCCCAATTTTTTGGTATTAGTAGTTCATGGTCTGTTCCAAAATCTGTACCTGATTTTGTTTTTGCAGGGAGAATGGAGCTTCTCCATCTTCTGCTTCCAATTATGTAGTCTATTTGATTTCTGTATTGCCCATCAGGTGATGTCCATGTTTATAGTCGCTTTTGGGGCTGCTTGAAGAATGTATTTGCAATGAACAAACTGTTGGTCTCACAAAATTAAGTCAGTTGCTCTTGTGCTTCATTTCTTGATCCTAGGCCAAATTTTCCTGCAATCTTTAATTCTGCTCTTTTTCCTGTTTTTGAATTCCAGTTACCTATCATTAACAAGAAATCCTGTTTTGGTGTGTGATCAATTTCTTCCTGGACTCCAGCATACAATCTTTCTATTTCTTCTTCTTCTTCTTCTTCCTCTGTAGTTGGAGCATAAACTTGGATTATGGCTATATTGGTAGGTTTTCCATGAAGTCTTATTGCTATTATTCAGTCAGACTTTGCATGATATCCTTTGACTGCTTTTGCCACATCTCTCCTTACTATAAATGTCAACCCATTTCTTCTTAGATTGTCCTTTCCTGAGTAAAGCACTGTGTATTCATCTGACTCAAAATGTCCCATTGCTGTTCACTTTAGCTCAGTCACCCCAAGTACCGCAATGCTGATACGTTCCATATCTTGCTTTACTATGTCTAGCTTCATTCATGCTTCTCACATTTCATGTTCCAATAATTTGTATTGCACAGTTTAGGACTTTTCTTTCACCTCTGAGCACATCAACAGCTGAACAACTTTTAGGCTTCAGTCCAGTTGCGTCATTAGCCACAGTGCTGCCCATAGTTGTCCTCTGCTGTATCCCAGCAGCTCGTAGAGTGCATCCAGCTTGGGAGTTTCATCTTTGGCACTATCTCTTGTTTCATTTTGGATTGGCTCATCACAGAGTTTTCATGGTAAAAGACATTCAAAGGGGGTTTATCATGCTTCCTTCTGCACAGTACTAACCAGTGTTAGTACTTGTGGTGCCACTGCCCTTTTCTCTGAGAGAGCCTTCACCAGTGTCACCCTCCACACTGCTGCTGCCCAGTAGCTGTTTGCCACATTTAGTCTGGCTCCTCAGCAAAAGCCTGTCTCACATGGGAGACCCTACCAGCAGCACAGCACTGCTGTCATCAGCATAGCCTCTTACCTCACAGGAACACACAGTCTCATGACCATGGAAAAGTAGTACCATTACTGGGTTGGAGTATAGTACTTGGGAATTAATATTTTTTATCCTTACAATAAGCCTATCAGATAGATTGAGGTGAGATAGTGACTGGTCAGGTCCAGGGCAAAGTGGAGATTTGAATTTATGTCTCCCAAATATAATTCCAGCACTGTGTACACTGGCTATATTGCATAAATTATTATGAAGTAAAAGAAATGTGTACTCTTTTTAATTATATACACATTCCAGGACTGAATTTAGATACTGAAAATAGATGCTAGAACTAAGTCTTTATCAGCTGTGGCTCAAATTAATAGCATCCCATGCATGCGTGTTCCACCGAAAGGATCTCTTGTTCTTGAACTGAGTGCATAAGGCATCCCATTTGAAGAAAACTGTTTTACCTCCTGGGAAAGGGAGTTTCCTTTTCTGGTAGCAGATTGGAGAGGCATGGGAGTGGAGAGAGGTGACTGCATTCTTCTGCAACATGAAATGACAAAGTGCATGGACTGCCATGGGCTTCCTCCTCCTCCTCTTCCTCCTCCTCTTCTACTTCCTCTTCACTCCCAATGGTGAACTGTAATGAAGCAAAGAAAGTCAAAGAGGCATAGTGTGCAGAAATTTTAAAAATGCCACTGCTATTGCTCTGGTTAAGGCTGACAAAGATAAAGAACAACAAAATCTTTGCTATCTGGAAAACATCCATCCAGATTTTTCTGCCTACTTCATATTACCAAAATGTTCTATACTTATCTGAATATACAATGCCCTTCCCTCTCCATTGCGTTCTCTCTCTCTCTCTCTCTCTTTTTCCTTCTCTCTCCCTCCCACTCTCTCATATACACATAGACCCAGCACTACCTCCTGACACCTGAGGTGTTGGAAATCATTCAAACTTCCTTCCAGTACACCTAATACTTGTGCATGTACCTCCAGACTTATGGCCTCTCTCTTGCAGTATGGGCAGGAAGTCTCTCACCTCTACACTTTCTTCTGTCAGCCCTGCTTTTGGTTTTCCATTATGTGATTCCCCTTTGGGAGAGGCTTCAAGGTCAGACTCTGCAGAGCTCTCCTTCTCTAGAACATCTTCCCCTTCAGATTCTGCTTCCTCCTCTTCTTCTTCCTCTTCCTCCTGGATGGTTGGTGTGACATTGGAGGGAGGTACAGAGGTCTTTCTTGGTTTTCTCTTCTTCTTCTTCTTCTTCCTTTCAGAGCGAAGAAACCTCTTCTGGGACTTGTGGGGGGGAGGCAGGTGAGTGGAGAGGGGGTGATGGATGTGGTGAGATGTCTGGCGATGGACTGTGGAAAAGAAAGAGGGGGAGAGATTGATCTATCATGGAGAAAAGGCAGGAAGGCATCTTGCAGGGCAAGGCAAACAGGGATGGGAAAGAAGAAAGAAACAGGAAATACTGACAACTCCATTTTAGCAAGAAAAGAAAGCTTTCCTTGTTCCCTGTATGATTCCCACTCCAACACACCAGAACAACCCCGCCTTAACCCCAGCAACAGATATCTTCTAAATCACAGTATGGAAGAAATAACACCATCACCTCCATCTGGTTTTATACTTTCTGAGATGGGTCCATGCTCCCTCCTTCAAATCTCCACACGTCATAGATTCATCTTGAACTTAGTTTTCTGTTCTTACTACCTCCAAGATAAAGTGTTTTCATATTTTTCCTCAGTAAAAAGTTGGTAGAAGGGATCTTACCAATGAATTTTCTATTTGTACTAAATGGTGGAGTGTACAGACAGATCAATTACTGTATTCTCAATCTTTAGTATGGAATACTAAAGAGGGGACTTGTATTCTATTTGTATTGGTATTTTTCCTGAAAGCTAACTCTGCTAAACTCTGTAAGTTTCTCTCACAGCCATTAAGTATGCCTCAGATCTTTTCACCATTCCCTTGCTTTGTTTTCATTGCAGAGTTCTGGGTCAGGAATCATGGAAACAATGTACAGTACTGTACTTGATAATCATAGTCAGTCTTACCATCACATAACTGTAGGTGGCAGCCTATGCTTTTGCTGAAGCAACAAATGAATGCTACAGTATATGAAGAGGGAAAGGAAATATTAGGGAAGCAAAGAATAAACAAACAAACAAGACAAATAATCAAGACAAAAGAAAAGAGTTCAGTGACTGTTTAGTTAGTTGTGATGCTTTAGTGAATTACCAGCAGCAGCAGCTTCCTGCTAGAACCAAAAAACTATAGCTTACTGGTGTAGAAAGAAAGCAGAGATTCCAGCCGGTATATGTGCGTGGAACTCACAGATACTTCATAATCAGGAAGAATGTATAAGGGATGACTGCCAAGTCTTTGAAAAATTCCAGAATTTAGAACACAAGGGTGAATCGAAGTAGACTTAATAATTTGTCTAGTATGCTACAATTCTTAAGCAACAAATGGCACATTGGACATGAATGCATGTAACGAAGTGATAGTGGGCTTGTTATTAAAGAAAAACAGCCTCAGGGGGTTGCAGTGTCACTGAAGGAATGGTGAGAAGGCAATGCTTAATGCTTTTCTTACACCCAATCATCAATCAATTGGTGGAGGAAAGGTTTAGAATCTCTCCACTCCTCCTATACAATTTGCAGGCTCCCAAGATTGCCTTTCAGTAAAGAAAGACACAATTGCTAACTTCATTATAAGTATTTGAGTGCAAGTGGTTGTTTGCTCCTTAGACAAGGCCTGATGGGGATGCCCAGAATGGAACTATGATTATGAAGCGGTGCTTTGTGAACAAAGAAGCTTGATTGTTCTTGTTCCTGGACTCAGCTGTGGCTTTGTGTAAGCTCCCCCCCCCACCCAAGTACAATTCTTTTTAGCATCACTTGACTAATTTCAACCCTGTCTTGGAAGATGTGGCCAGTTATCCTGGCTGGAGCTAGAATTCAAAGGCATAGCCGTGTTAGTACAGATCACTATGCAAAGGCATCTTGTAACACTTTTGAGACAACTGAGAGAAAGAAGTTGGTAGCATAAGCTTTCATATACTTAAGTCTACTTCATCAGATGCATAGACCTATGATATGCTTCTGATTGTGTCTGTGGAAGCAGTTGCATCAGTGAGGAGCACCCCAAGTAGCTTTAGTTCTACAGAGCAACTATCAGGGAATACCAATGAAACAATCCCCAAAGTACTGTGGCAGTTCACACTTCCCAAAAGCAGTGATGTGTGCTCTACAAAATTCTGCCTGTAACACAAGCCTGCCATCTTGCTTTCTATGCCACTTATCCAAGCCTGTATCGTATATTTTGCCCCACCATTCTTCCTATAAGAATGCTTGAAAATAACTTTAGAGTGTGTATTAAATGCATCTCTAAAATGCACACAGGAAGAGATCTTTGTGTATATCTTCAAATTGTTACCAAAACTAACAAAGCACATCCAATTTTACTAGACATTAGTTTGCTTGCTAGCGTTCAAACAGGGATTAGTAGCTTTCTTATATAGTAAAGTTGTTACATATAGACAGACAGACACTTTGAATTTGAGCAACTGAAAGTGAAAGAAAGTGCCACTCAGTTTCACAGAATGAACCCATGAAAAAGGGTAAGTTTGAAGCTACACTTCCAAATTTTCAGTATCCACGAGGGGCTTCAGAACCGATCCCCCATGGATACAGGGGTCCTACTGTATTTCCATTTTGTTTTTGTTTGTTTACTTTGTAGTCATGCCATCATTAACATTTTAAGATCCAGAGTTAGTAACTCAGACAGAGCCAAACGCTAAACAGTAAGTTCTTCATATTCTCTCTCTGGCTTTTCTTCGCAAGCGAAGATTCAGGAAGGACTCATCCCGCACTTTCTGCAAGTGCGCTGATGACTAAAAAGGCCAATCCGAGATAAACAAGTCTGGTTGCAAAAAGCACAGCAGAAAGTCTCCTTGGGTGATGTTTTTGGGTTGTGATTCTTTCTGCGTTGTCGTTTCTAAATACTATATTCAAGCTGGGTAGCCATATCCCTCCCACCACTCTGGTTAGTAGAGATATTCTTACAGAGCAAATTGCTCCACCTCACCCATACAAATAAGCTATGCCACAGGCTACAGTGGACAGAATTCTCCATTCTTCTTACTAGTAGTCCAGCTTGAAATGAGATGGATTCATTTCTAGGCCATACCATGGTGATCAATCAAATGCTGAGCATTGTGGAACTCATCCACAAATTCCTTACCAAAGAAAAATAAATTTAAAAAATCTTCTTGTAGTGAGATCATGTCTCAATAAAGATTATAACATACTAAACAGATAGCTTAAATCAACCTTCTGACTCAAAAGCAGATATACACATATCAGCCTTTTTTCAAACTAGATCACAATCTGGGCCATAAGTAAAGATCAGAGATTCTTTTCCTGTTCCCAATGGGCAACTCAAATAAACAAATGGGACAAGACATACTCTACACCAACCAATTAAACATCAAAATCAGAATTACAGTTGTCCCTCCATATCCATGGATTTGGTATCCACAGATTTAAGTATTCATGGCTTGAAAATATTCTTAAAAAATAATAATCCAAAAAGCTAACCTTGATTTTGCCATCTTATACAAGGGACACCATTTTGCTATGGCATTGCATATAATGGGACTTGAGTATTCATGGATTTTGGTATCCACGGGGGTGGGCCCCCCCTGGAACCAAACCCCAGAGAATATGCAGGGACAACTGTATCCATGACATAGTTTCAATTTCTATGTATGGTTGTAAAAGCTGCACAGTGAAGAAAGTTGGTGTGCAGAAAAACAACGTGCTGCTGAAGGAAATACCATGGACCACTGAAAAGACAAATAAATGTGTCCTACAGCAAACCAAGCCTGAATGCTCATTAGAAACTAAAATGATTAAAGTGAGGCTATAGTACTTTGGGGACATCATGAGATGACATGATTCATTGGAAAAGATGATAATGCTGACAAAAGTGAGAAGGAATAGGAAAAGAGGCAGATCACAGTACAGATGGATTGATTCAATAAAGAAAGCTACAACCTTGAGTTTCCAAGGCCTGAGCAGTGCTACTGAAAACCTGAGCAGGGCTCTTGGGTCACCATTAGTCAAAACTGATTTGAGAGCAAATAACAATAAAAACAAATATGTTGAGACATACACAAGTATGGATTATATTAGTTTGAGTTTACACTACAAAAGCCATACATCAATCTGACAATTTTGAAGTTAATATTCAGGAACACAATTCTTCCATGTTTATGCTATATTTTTGGTCTTCATCTGGGAATTTACTGGCTTGAAGGTGCTTTAAACACATAAATATTTTACTAGAACATCAGTTTTCCAAGACAGTCCATCACCTATATAGTTGTTGCTTGTTACAGACAAAAGCATAGCTATTTCCTATTTGCAGATATGTAATAATTTGATGTTATACACATTTCAAACCGCTAATTGCTTAGAAGAAGACCTAAGCTGAAAAAATAATTTGGAAAAGGAAAAAAACTAGGCCACCTTAAAACTGACTCAGTGTCTGCTTTTCTCACTCGGTGTCCATTCTGGCATGTCCAATGTTTACTGATTTGGCATTTCACAATATCAGTCCTAAAAGCCATGTGCTGATCTGCTTTAAAGTTAATTATGATGTGAAATCACAGAAGCTCTATCTTCCAAAAGGGGACACACACACCAACATGTTGCATCCACAAATACAATATGTCACAATCAACATGGAGAAAACAAGACAATCAGGAAAAATGAATGCACAAAAATGAATGATCTAATAATTACTCTTTTTTCTAATTATTTTCAGTGAAAAAGCCAAAAGGTAACAGAAAAATCTGTGTAGCTTAACAATTGCATATCCATCCCATCAGCTTTACTGCTTGTACACACAGGTGACATGTTAGCATCGACAATGGCTGTCATTTGCTAGGTCAATGTCTAAAACATCCATTCTCAGGATAGCAAGGAGGATCAATCCACGACCTATGGGTTTATCCCCGCATGCTAACCCGAGTATGCAGGAAAATAAAAAACCTTCACGGTAAGTACAATGTCATTTTATGTCTACAGCAAAATGTCTACAGCAGTCGTTCTTAACCTGTGGTCTGAAAAGTGGGACCTTATCTTTGAAAATGTAGAACTGTGAAGTTCAATAGATAGCATTATGATACAATAAAATAAATATTTAATTTTGTTGTCAATCAAAAATTCTTAACTGAAGGGAAATGAAGAAAGTACAATAAGTGCAACAATGTATGTAGATAGAAAGTAATGCATAAGGTCTGCATCACAAAGTAACCCTGTAAGTATGACTGTGGCAAGAGCTATATACAACACACACACAATCATGCATATATGATGCTAGAAATTCATTTTCACAACTGGTTGTTGATATGGTACCAGTTACGTATGCTGATGGTGAGATACTGATATCACAGCATGAATTCTTTACCTCATAAAAGCATACCTCTCCCAGCAAGGCTTTCTGGCTGTTTGATGGGATAAGCTAAAATGCAATGAATGCAATGAGCATGCTAACACTTTGTGAGTTCACCATTCACCATCAATCAATGCATACTGCTTCTCTTTATGATATCAGTTGTTACTATCTCTCTCTGTCTTTTCTTTGCAAACAAAGATTCAGGAAGGACTCATCCCGCGCTTTCTGCAAGTGCGCTGATGACTAAAAAGGCCAATCTGAGATAAACAAGTCCGGTTGCAGAAAGCACAGAAGATGGTCTCCTTGGGTGATGTTTCTGGGTTGTGATTCTTTCTGCGTTGTCGTTTCTCTTCAAGACTTGTTCGGCGTGAGTTCTCAAATAAGGCTGCAGCATTGTGGATAGTGTGTCTCCATGCCTCCCGATGTGAGGCCAGGGCGGACCATTGTTGGTGATCAATTTGGCCGAGCCTGAGATGTTGTTTCAGTGAGTCCTTGTATTGCTTTTTTGGAGCTCCCCTCTTACGCTGACCCGTGGCGAGTTCCCCGTAGAGTACTATTTTTGGGAGGCGATGGTCCTCCATCCTAGAAACGTGCCCTGCCCAGTGCAGCTGTGTTCTCAATATCATGGCCTCAATGCTGGTGATCCCTGCTTGCTCAAGGACAACAACATTCGTCACATAGTCAGTCCAGTGTATATATAGGATTGTGCATATACAGCGCTGATGAAAGCATTCAAGGAGTCATAAGTGGTGGCGATAGGTGACCCATGTTTCAGACCCATAAAGGAGAATAGACAGTACAATGGCTCTGTAAACACTGATTTTTGTGCTTCGCTTCAGGTGTTTATTACTCCAGACTCTTTTGTAAAGTCTTCCAAATGCGCTATATGCCTTTGATCGATCTTTGTCAATTTTGGCATCTGAGGAGATGATGCGCCCCAGGTAGGTGAACTGCTGAACGGACTTGAGCACAGATTTACCGACGGCAATGTGGGGATGGTGGTGTTCGTCCTGTGGTGCAGGCTGGTAAAGAACTTCCATTTTCTTCAGGTTGACTTCCAGCCCAAACAGCTCTGCAGCTGTTGCAAAGCAGGATGTTAGGCGCTGCAGAGCTGCTTCTGTGTGGGCAGCAAGGGCAGCGTCATCACTGAAGAGCAGCTCATGGACTAGATAGTTTAGAGTCTTACTGTGAGCTCTCAGACAGTTTAGGTTAAACAAGCTACCATCAGTACGGTAACGTATATAGATGCCGTCTTCTTCTTCGAGCTCTGCTGTAGCCCTTTGGAGCATCATGCTGAAGAAGATTGTAAATAACGTTGGAGCAAGAACACAACCTTGCTTCACTCCATTAGTTATTAGAAAGGGCTCTGAAACAGCATTGCCATATTTGACTTGACCGTGCTGGCCCTCGTATAGAAAGATAATCATTTTGAGGAATTTTGGGGGACATCCTAGTCTTTCCAGGATCTGCCACAGACCTTTTCTACTCACAGTGTCGAAGGCTTTGGTGAGGTCGACGAATGTTACATAGAGTCCCTTGTTCTGCTCTCTATGTTTCTCTTGCAGTTGTCTAAGGGCAAATACCATATCTGTAGTACTCCTGTTGGCTCAGAAGCCACATTGGCTTTCAGGAAGAAGTTCTTCTGCAATAGTAGGAACTAGGCTGTTCAGGAGTATCCTTGCAAGGATTTGTCCAGCAATAGAGAGCAGTGTTATGCCTCGATCGTTTGAGCAATCGGATTTTGCTCCTTTTTTCTTGTACAGGGTGATGATGACTGCATCTCAGAGATCTGATGGCAGTTCCCCTTTTCCCGAGCAATTCACAAGGAGTTTGTGGAATTTAACATGGAGTGCATGACCTCTGTGTTTCCAAACTTCAGGTGGGATTCCATCAATCCCAGCTGCCTTGCCGTTTTTCATCTGCTGTATGGCCTTAAGGGTCTCTTCCAAAGTGGGAGCTATGTCCAATTCATTTTTCATCTGTTGGATAGCTGAGCCTTGGACTACTCGGTTGACGCTAAAGAGACTTTGAAAATGTTCAGCCCATCGATTCAGGATGGAGGTTTTATCAGTAATTAATGTCTGACCATCTGTACTGTATAAGGAGCTTTGGACCTCATAAGTAGATCTAAACATTGCTTGAAGAGCTTCAGAAAATCCTCTAAGATCACCCAGATCTGCACAGCGTTGTGTTTTTTCTGCTATATTGATCCACCCCTTGTTCTGCATGTCTTGCAGTTTTTGTTGAAGTTTACTACATGTGAGACAGAAAGCTGCTTTTCTTACATGGCAAGTTGGCTGGGCGAGGTATGCCTGGTGAGCAGTTCTCTTCTTTGCCAACAGCTCCTGGATCTCTTGGTTGTTTTCATCAAACCAGTCTTGATTTTTCTTATGGGAGAACCTGAGGGATTCTCCCGCACACTGGAGAATACTGTTTTTGATATGTTGCCAAAGCACTGTAGGAGAAGGATCTGTAGGGTGGTCTTCAAGTTTTGTTTGCAGATTTGCCTGGAAGTTGTCTCTCATGGTAGCTTGTTGAAGATTGTTGACTTGGAGTCTCCTCTTTAAGATGCCACCCCTTTTAGGTTTGAGCTTAAGATGAAGATTTAGTTTACATCTTACGAGGCGATGATCTGTTTGGCATTCTGCACTGGGCATCACTCGAATATGGCGGACATCGTGAATGTTTCTCTGGCGGACTAGAACATAGTCAATGAGGTGCCAATGTTTGGATCGGGGATGCATCCAGGTTGTCTTCAAGCTATCTTTCTGCTGAAAGATAGTGTTTGTAATAGTTAGCTGTTGTTCTGCACAGAACTCTAGCAAGAGGCGTCCGTTATCATTGCAGTTTCCAACACCATGCTTGCCCAAGACACCTTTCCAGGCTTCGGAGTTCTTTCCTACTCTGGCACTGAAGTCACCAAGGATAATAATTTTATCTTCTACAGGGACTTTTTGTATGAGCTAGCGTAGGTCTGTGTAGAATTTGTCTTTTTTCTACAGGGTCGGCTTGCATAGTTGGGGCATATATACTAAAGAGAACAACGTGTGGGAGGTATAAGGAAATAATGCGATCAGAGTGTCCTGTTGGCAAGGTTTCGAGTTTGGAGGCAATGGAGTTTTTAATCATAAAGCCTACTCCTGAAAGATGTTTTTTGGTTTTGGGTTTGTCAGACCAGTAAAGTGTGTAGCCGGCGCCGTGTTCTTTAAGGCTGCCTTCCTCATGGAGACGAACTTCACTAAGAGCAGCGATGTCAATATTGAGTTGTGCTAGTTCATGGGCTATTAGAGCAGAACGACGCTCAGGCCTTCCACTATCTGCAGAGTCTTGCATGGTTCTGATGTTCCAGCATGCAAGCGTCAGCTTATTTACACCTTTGGAGGCCAGTGTGTGCCTTTGTTTCTTTGCCTTGGTTTGACCGCATCAGAAGACGCCCGTTGGCCACAGCTAGCCAACCAGGTAGTTGGGGATGAGCTTTTGTTAGTCCACCTTTTCTAGGCCCCTCTCCATATGGAGCAAGCAGTGCTCTCCTTAAAAAAGGCTGCTTGGTCATTCAGGATACTGCCGAACAAGACTGTCATCTCCCGGGTCAGCCTCGAGCAACCAAAGTCCTGAACCGCCTGCATGCAGGGTTGGGTCTGCGGCTCCCAGTGTATCTTTACACCTGCCGTTTCGTCTCTCGCCTATCGCTACAGGGCTTTTCGGAATTGGATTTGTCCTTCGAGCCTGTACAATGGATTTTTTTGGTGGAGCGCAGCATACACAGAACTGGCCTCACCCTTTAAACCAAAGGTTCATCTGCTGTGGCCTTGCAAGCATGGATGGTAGCAGCGAGTTCCTTGGGTCGTAGGTTTGATTAGAGTTTCCTTCTCTTAGATGGTTGACCTTACAGGGTTGGATGAGCACCATCTGTCCAGGTTTGGGATTAGAGTTTTCCTTCTCCTAGGATGGTTGCCATAAGGCTAGAGAGTGCATCCTGCCCTTTGATGCTCTTTGTCAGACCCTTCGGTTTTGACTTGTCTGGCATGGGAGACCCTACCGGTGGCTATTATGCCACCGCCAGCATAGCTCAAAACATCATTAGGGTACACAAGCCTCTCTCCCACGGCAAGGGGGCATCAATGGAGAGGAGTTGTTACTATACTGTTGTTGAAAATGGGCCTCACATTTTTAAGCCACTGACATGCTAGAATCCAAGTATTCCAGTGATGGTTCTTTCCATGCTGGAATTAACTGGATTGTTTTAAGTGTTTGGAATACTTCAAGTAATCTATACTGGATTACTTTATAAGGAGCCCTGAGGTCAGTATGAAGGCAGACATAATTTAAAAACAGCTCACCATGAACTTTTCTGCCACTTCGTGAATGTAGGTTCCTCCTGGCTTTACAACAGACATGACTGAGGTGCATTCCACTAAAAATATGGATAGAAAACCTCTGGATCACAGACCACACCCAGACTACCAGGCCTCAGACCACGGTGACCATACTGCCTCTCCCTAAGACATGTCCCAGATTATGATGCATCTGTTACCACACGCCATAATCAATTACTGAGCTCCCACATTTGCCTGACGGCCTGCATCCAAACGTTCTGTCATGTTCTTTGCTAAAGGTGCTCTAACCACCACACTCCAGGGTCTCACGCTTGTCTATGCCTGCCTACTAGTCAGTGTATCTGTCTTTCTGAAGAAGCAAGAGACACAGCATTGCTAAATGAAATGCAGGGAGACACATAGATTATCATGAAGCTGCTTGCTTCCTGATCAGTATATCTTGGAGAAACATGGAGGGGAAAGATGAAGAAATAGGCCCCAAAGGATATTTTATACAGTGGAGAAAGAAAGTACTGCATTTCTTTTACTGCCTTTGTTCTCATTCCCTTTATGGCCAAGAAAGGCTTGGGCCTTTATCTGTATAGACCCTCCCTCATGACTACCGTAAACACCACCTTAAGCAAACATCTCAAGTAAGATGCAGACCTGTGACCCAAACTCTCCATTTTTTCTTCCCCTGGAAGGTTTTTTTACCTTTTGCCTGATGAAGAAGCAAGTGGGTTTTGAAAGCTAGTATGATTATTTTACTCCTTTTGGCTGGCTAAATAAAAGTATCACTGCCATGTGTATTTTGGATTTTATTTTATTTTTGTTGTACAATCAACATGGCTACCCCTGCATTTTATTATACAACAAATCATCAATGCTGTCTACATTCAAAATATAATAGTATTGGAAATTTATTGGAAATGCCAAATATTTTAAATTGGAATCTTGAATATTTGAAACTTGCATTTTGAAAGCTGTTCTTGGAAATTATATTTCAGTGCTAAAATTTGGGATATGCTACTGAATGTTTAGTACTGCCACATGCCTGCTTTACCAAACTTCAACATTAAAAAACAAAACAAAACCCAAACTTTTGAATATCAATAGGTTTTGAAATACAAAGTTTTGGGTTCATTTTACAATCTTCATTTGTCTACATTCTGGCTGTGGTGAAGATACACAGTATAAATTCTTCCAGACTTGATGGTATGGACAAGACGGGTGGAAAGTCATCCACACTGTGGAAAACTAAGTGTTAATCTGTTCTGCAGACAACGTAACTGGTGACTAGGAAGACATAATTGGCAACAAGGCCTTTTGTATAATTAAAAACAGTTCCTACCTGCAAGTTTTGTTGGTCCGTGCTGTGCTAGT
Source organism: Gambelia wislizenii (assembly GCA_030847615.1). Taxonomy (NCBI): domain Eukaryota; kingdom Metazoa; phylum Chordata; class Lepidosauria; order Squamata; family Crotaphytidae; genus Gambelia; species Gambelia wislizenii. The sequence continues at coordinate 336,134,580 of JAUMIR010000001.1, read as the reverse complement.
AAGCTAGGGTGAGTTTACAAGACATACGTACATTCAAAGTCACTCTCACTGTAGCTGCGGCTGTGCTTCTCCTGGTCTCTCAGCACAGACTTGCTAATCAGGTCTCCAAACCGTTCAATTGCCAAGGTCTTGTCCAAATCCTCCTCCTCAGGGCCAGGAAAGGCCATCTCAGCATCTTCACCATCCTGCATGGCAGTCAGCAGAAAAACAGCAGAGCAGATAGTTACACAGTTCCTCTACACAGACCCTTAACACAGAGAGGCATACAAAGATTCTGATCCTTTCCCTGCTCCTCCCAACAGCACCCTCATTCACAGTCCCTAACAATGCAGCTACAAAAAGAAGTCATAGGCAAATTCCAGTCTCCTTTGATAGTCACTTTAGGCTTCAGCCATAATTTGCCTGCCCTTATCTAACCTTTGAATGTTGTTTTAACTTAGTCTGCCTTCATCCCTTGTTTGGCATTAATGATGTGCTGGATATCCAATTTGAGAGATTCAGAAGTTCAACCAGGAATGCAATTACTGTGACCAAATCTCACAATTCAAGGCTTTCCAGCACCATCCTCACTCTCTGTTCCATCTAAATCGAACGTCTTGCAATCTGGTATTTACATTTCAAGCTCCTTCTCACCTACTCCCACATTCGGAAAGGAGAAGATCCTGTGATCTCCAGTGTAGTGAAAAGAGAGGCAAGGTCAAAAAGAGTTTGGGTAAATGGAGATTTACCTCAAGAGACAGGTACAACAGGAAATATATGCCTGAGTCCACAGGGGAGGTGGGTTACTGCATATTACATTTGTATGGTGCACCCTATTGGCTGACTGCACACCTGTGTACGGCTCTTAGCCTTTTTCTCCCATCCTGTCTTATTACAGGCTGAATCTTCATCACAGGCTCTGTCCCCTGACATGCTCTACCTCAACGTTTTCAACTTTCAGAAGCCTGTCACAGCTTTTGTGCTTTAGAACTCTGTGATATAGTTTCTCTCTTTCTTTTCCCCAGCATCCAATGTGTCGTTTCAGTCTTGTAGCTATAAGCTCTGTCAGTTTTTGGTTTTTTCAAATCCTCAGCTGCAACCACTGGCTTTTAAAAGAAAACCCTGTCAATTTAGCCTGAAACACTGGTGCCAAGCTGTTGTGGACTCCTCTGTTACCATGGCAACACAGTAGGCCCAGCAATGGCAGGTCTTCGCTGAACCAGAATGAGGAGCAAACAGGCCTCAGTTGAACAGTCTCCCAACACCTGCCTCTACATAAACAGACAGGAGAAGGGAGGGTCTCAGTGCTAGTGTCCATGCAGCTGAGTTTCTGCATTATTATCCTTGCTTCTGGAAAGACAGGACTGCTGCAGCAGGTCTTAATTAGAGACAGGGCTCAGCTCTGGAATTTGTTTTCAATGATTAAAACCTAATCCCTGTCACATGTAAAGAGTGCCTGTAAGAATGTGAAGAACACATTGCAGTCAACAAAGTGAGTAATCACAACCTATGCCACACCTCTGACATTATTGGAAAGTGCTTCCTCGGTCAGACACTGTTACAGTATGCAGGCCAGATATCACTGTGTGAATCTGAACAGTGCATCTGAAGGCATGTTTGAATTTCAGTAACTATAATTTTAGAATATAAGGATAGTTCCGCACCATTACTCTGACAGCTCTTGAAAGAGCCAATCAAGCAAAATTTAATTTGTGTATGGTCTAAGGTACAGGGCTGCTGATGCAGCATCATATTCCCTCCTTATGGAAAATAAAACACAAAGATGGACATAGAGAAAGAGAGAGAGAGACTCCTGTTTTAATAAATGCAGCTGGACTGGCTTCATTCTCTGTTTAGAAAATAGAAACAAAGCAAGACCCAACCATTTTTAACAGACATGTACTGTATATAACAATACCACAAAATCACACAAGTCATGCTTTTTTAAAGTTCACAGTAGTTTGCTTGATGTGTCAAAAGTGTTTAGCAACTACCCGTTGATCCAGAGGTCATAAACTGAATATTGGTAGTTGTTCAGTTGGGGCAATCTTGCAAGAATAGTTGCAGACTGAATGTCTCTGTCACCAAATTCCTACATGCAGGATACCTACATCTCAATTATGTAGCTGGTTTTCACTGACCAGATGTAGGCTACAAGTTATGTCAAGGTAACAACAGATCAATAATATATTTATGAGGTAGGGCAGGTGTGAGGAATATGTGGCATCCAGATGTTGCTGGATTGCCATGCCAATCAGCATAAGCAATGGTGTAGGATCACAGCAGTCACAGTCCATGGAAAGACTATGGAAAGTAACAAGCTCGCCAGCTCATTCTTTGTAAGATTTCATACCCTTAAATGGCACTACTGTATATTAATATAATATGTTATATTAATACAGAACCATTTACGTTAACTATATACATATACAACAAAAGTCTATATTACATAGCCATTTGGGAAGACAGGGACATTGTGTCTTCTGGAACAGCATAAGGAAACACATCTTTGATTTTAGACTGGAAAAAAGGTGGGCTTGAATCCTGAAATAAAGACATTTGTGGGAGAAAATCTTCCTATGTCCTCCTGCAGGTATCTTTGCTCTCTGAAAAGCCTCCCCAGAGGGCGATGTTTGTGTGTCTCATGAACAGTGTGGGATACAGTGTAGGTCCTGCTGTGGAAGGAGGAAACTACCCCAAATCACCTTCTCCCTGCAGCTCCACCTCTGCACATCATCCCACATTGGTTAAAAGGGTTTCCCACTCGGAGGTGGCATTGAAGAGCCAAAAGGAAGTTTTATTTCCATGAACCTACCTAATTTATCTTAAAATCCAAGATGAGTTAATTTTTTTAAAGCCACTTCTTGGGCCTTTTCATGCTACACAATAATAATGCTATAATCCTATTTTAATTACCACAGTAATGTCATATGGAATTCTGGGATTTTCAGTTTAGGAAGGGGCATTTTGAATTTTAAGCCAGAGAGATCTAGTACCTCCCTACACTACAAACCCCAGGAATCCATAAGGTGTTGCCATGGCAGATAAAATGGATTCATACTGCTATCACTGTACAGTGTTCAAAGGGCCCCAGGATGTGAAAGGAGGAAAATGTTCCAACCTACTAGAGATTTCTGGAGCATAAAGGCTCCAAGTGTAAATAGCAGAGGCAACTGGACTCTGAAACTGTGAGAATGATGAATTAACCCTTGGTTTTACAACCACTTCTCTTCCTCCTGCTCTTGGTTGTATCAGAGTTCCCTGGTGGCAAACCTTTGTTGGGAATAGAGTCCAGCACCCAGAGCAGCTGGAGGAGAAGTGGCTATAAAACCTTAAGAGGATTCACCACCTCTACAGCAATGAATCCCCCACCTGCATGCAATAACACCATAGTGGTAGCTATCTTAGTTTGCGGCAGCAAAATCATCAGAGTTTTGTAGTAGTTACTGAGGAAGAGACACTTAGACTATAGAGTGCCACAAGACTCTCCATTTTAGAATGCCTTCTGATATTGAGAATCTGTAATGATTTTCTCTCTTGAGACTCACGAACCAGTAAGCTGTAGACCTTCTTAATCATATAATGTAGACCTTCTTAATCATATAATGTCTGGACTCAGAAGAACAAGTATGTGGCTTTAGTAGTCTACACACAGTTCCCAGTTTCTGTATCTTTTCATTTCCCAAGTCCTTGAAAATCAAACTGTTGTGTTCTGTGCAATCACCTTTGGCACAGTAGTAAAGATCCCTCCCAAAGGAGCCGTATTTCCAGCTGCCATCTTGGTTTATGCTCTATGGACCGTCATGCAATGTTTGGAACAATATCAACCCTTCTCTTTCATTAGCAAGCACCCAGTAAGTCTGAGGCGTGGCATAACCTGTGGAGAAAAGATAGAGTTCACTAGAAACTGGACCTCAGAAAGGCCAAGGGTATGTCATGGGCATGGTTGTGACAAATAGGAGCTAATGGAAAGTAAGAGCCACTGTGCAGACTCATGCGACACCCTTATGCAAGCCACAGAGTTCTAAATTAATTATAAGCACTCAGAAAAATGACCTGGAGATTGCTGCAGACAGCTCAACAACTTGCTTGGCTCAGATTGCATGCAACCAAGTGTCAGATGTAAAAAGGATGGCGTGTAGCATAACAATAATGACAGTCTAATAATGTCCTCCGCTGGAGAGTCATGTGCCATCCTGGTCACTAGTGTGAGGGGGTGGGAAGGGATTGATCACTGGGTAAGACTGTGATGCTGAGGAAAAGCCTCTTTGTGGAGTGATAAAGATAAACTGAGGCCTTCAGGAGCAAAGCAAAGTGAGATGACACAACAGATGTTAGCAAATAACAAATAATAAAGGTAAGTAACATAATTCAAGAGTTAAAAGGCAGCCATTTATAGCTAATCAAGGAAGCACAGATGAGTAATCCTTCCATTTGCCATTTGCGTAATCCCCTACGTAGTTGCTGGGTCTCACTGAGCAGCAACTTGTCTCTTAATAGCTCTCCTGGGATTTTCTGACTTCTCTTCAAAATAGTTGAGCAGTGGATAGCACTGCTCGCTCCTTGCTGGATTTAAATAGAAGTCCAGAGAGTTTTGTTTATTTGTTTATTTCTCACTTTATTTTTTTTTAAACCTCATATTCAGGTTTAGGTATTGGTCAGCTTTCCATATGCATCTGTGCCAGTCGATTTGAGCATGCAAATTAACAGTAGCAGGTGGCTTATTTTCTCTGGGAGAGGGAACAGCTATATGTGAACAGTGACAAAAGTCTCCCATAGCAATGAGATTATGGGTAGCAAAGGGTCACATTAAACAAATTGTGCAAGATTATGGGCTAGTATGAAAAGTAAAGAAATAATGACATTCAATAAATAAGCTTAATTATAGATGTATTGTTCTAGGCTTTCAGACCACTGCCCTAATCAGAAAAGAATTTAGAGTTCCTAGCAGGGAGAGTCCTGAAAACATAACTTCAGCACACAGCAACTGTCATAGTCCTATCTGCATCTAATATCTAAATGTCTAAATACCAACTTCACCAATAATAGGTTTTGTCTAGAAGCCAACTGTACTGAATCTACTGTTTTCCTTAACAGCAACTGCAAAGGCTAACTGCTGGGGTGGTCCGAGGGAGGGGGTATGTGCCTCATTCTGAAATCCCAGGGTGAGGCAGTGTCCTTAATCAGACCATGAACTGCCAATGGCTAATTGTAATATAGATACATATGTTAATTCGTGTATTAATTTACCTACACAGCTTCCAGCTTGATAGATTTGATTATGGCTCTGGCTGCTGTTGGCAAACTATTTCCTCCTGAATTATCCCCAGATGATGACTCTTAATCCTTCTTTCACCATCTTTTCTGAACCTGTGTTGCTAGTATGGGACATCCTACTTGCTAAAAAAGCAAGTCAAGACTGGATTGTTTCACTCAGGTTGTCTTGTCAGACTTTGAGATACTTATTTGCCCCTGAGAAATTCAGTAACATCAACAATTAATAAGGAAAAGCATGCATTCCACAGCTAATGGGAAATTTATGACATACATGGAACATAAAAAGGTACATCACATTAAGTCTTCTTGTTATTATGAAACTTCAAGTCGTTTCCAACTCATGGCAACGCTAAGGCAAACCTGTCACAGAGTTTTCTTGGTAAGATTTGGTCAGAGGAGCTTTGCCTTTGTCTTCCTCTGAGGCTAAGAGAATGTGACTTGCCCAAAGTCACCCAGTGGGTTTCCATGGCTGAGAGGGAATTGGAACCCTGGTCTTCAGAATCCTAGTCCAAAGCTCGAACCACTACACCAGTCTACACAGTCCATCTAGGTCAGTATTGTCAGCTCTGACTTCGGAATCTAAGGCAAAGGTCTTTATGAGCCTTCCTGCTTAAGATCCCAGAAGTAACAGGGACTGGAACTGGGACTTTCTGCCTATAAAATATTCACACTCCCATCTGGTCTAATACCAAACTTAGTTTTTTCAGTTCTATGCCTCTGTCAGTGAATCAGGAGCACCAAAACACAAGGCAGTAGCTTCAGCATACTCAGAAGCCTGCCCAGGTATGCAAAAGTATATTTGTTTGTAAAAGAGGTTGCGGGAGGGAAGCAATTCAAACAAGAAGTAAAAAAAAAAAAAAAAAAAAAAAAAGCCCTTGTGTTCAAGGACCATTTTGTTGTGGGTCCCCATCTTTATGATCTGTCACTGAGCTATGACCTTGTTCATCTATGGATAGAACTTAATTTTCTGTGAACTTTGGCCCTGAAACCTGTTTTCAGAGCCATGATTCAGATACCTCTTGTGTGCAAAGCATTCTTCCATCATGACTGAAAATCTGTCGCATAAATCATCAGCACCCCTTTTCTGAACATTTGCACTAATATATTTATTTGTCCATAGTGCCATGGGATTAGTTGGGAAGATTCTTTTGGGTCAAAGAATAAAAACAAGAGAAGCAGCCATGCTGGTCATAAGGGGAAAGAAAAGGATAATATCTGTTAGGCCAAACAAAAGGGTACAGAAAAGTACAAACTTCCAAGTATTACTTGCAATAAAAACATGAGCCTCAGTACTGGAGCAGGGACATTAAAATCAACTTGATAAACCCCTGATTCAATATGTATAGAACAGGCATAACCTGAGAACACTTGGAGAAACTGGGCTTCCAGAGCATTGGTGGATTTGAGAACAGAACTGTGGATAAATGGCTAAAGTGTTAGATGATGGTGGCTGAGGAGGTAAAGTTTTGAATTTCCACTCAGTCATAAAGTCTGCTGGGTGACTTTGGATCTGTCACTTTTTCTTGGCCACAAAAAGTTGTTCTGAGGATGAAGGAGAAGACACCATCTGCACCACCCTAAACTGATTGGAGAATAGGTGAGATTAAAATGTAATAAAATAAACAGTGATAAATTGCTGAATGCACAAGTAGGCATATGACGTCTTACATTATCAGGCATGGCCCATCTAGTATTGCATTGTCTATACCAGTAGTTCTTAATCTGTGGTGGGGACCCCCCCAGGGGTCCACAATGTCCTCACAGGGGGTCCATGAAGGCTTGAAGGCTTCTTGGCCCACCTCCTCCCTGCAGTGAAGTGGCCACATGACAGGAGCCAAGGCAAAGTCTGGCTGTCTGGCTTGGCCTGCATATTGCCTTTCAATCCGCTCCAGCCAAAAACTTGCAGGAAGAAGCAGAAGAAAAGTCTTGGCTTCCCCCTCCAGTGTATTATTATTAGGGTTTTAAATCTTAAGTTAAGCCTTGGGGGTCCACGACAACAAAAGGTATTCAGAGGGGGTCTCTAGTAAAGAAAAGGTTAAGAGCTACTGGTCTATACTGACTGACAGCTTCTCAACCACTGCTGTTTCCAAGAGAGAAATTCTCTCATCTTCTGCTGCATATTACCAGATAACTGGAGATACTATGGATTTGGGTCCATTGGGAGAAAGGTACAATATAAATCAAATACATAAACAAATATCTGGGACTTTATAAATGCAGAACATGTGCTTTATCGCTGAGCTGCAGCCCAACTTTATGGTCATCGCAGTATCAATCTTTTCACGAGGATTCCTGAGCTGGGTGAAAACCTATCCCAACAGGAACAGTTCAGTATTGCGGCAATTTGTTGTGTCCCTTTGTCTTGCTCCAGATGACAAGAGACAAACCAATGGATTAAAATTTTGAGAACAGACATTCTGACTAAACATTAAGAAAAAATTCTGTTACCAAGAGCTGTTGAACAGTTAAATACACTGCCTTGAAAGATGGGAGACTCTCCTTCATTGGAGGTTGTTAAGCAGAGATTAGCTAACACACATTGGAAACTGCTTAATGCAGTGTAGATGTGTAAATTGCTATTGCTTAAAACAATTTGTAAGCCGCTCTGATAGCCTTGTGGCTGAACAGCGGGGTATAAATAAAAAAAATAAAAATAAATAATAAGAGATTGGATGGCCACTTGTTAGGGATGTGTTAGCTGTTGATTTTGGTCCAGAATGGAGGAGTCAGAAAAGGGGCAGCTATTGGATCAGGAACAGTTGAGAGCAGGCGAGAAGTTGAAGAGGAAGGTGTATAGTGCGAAGCAGCAGCAACAGAGGGGCTCCATCTGTCAGCCAGATCAAGATTTTTGGATGATGTTGCTTTTATGCTTGGGGACCTTCTTTACTGGGAGTTGGGAGTAAGGGTGACAACATTTTCATGGCCTAGTAAAAACTGGGCAAGTGAGGTATCTTCCATCACTGTACCTGCACTTTAGAAAAAGTGTAATGAGCCGAATTTCTGTTTTTTTCTGTGCAGCTGTTAATAGTCAGCAATCCTTTTTGAGAGTGATTGACAAGGAGATTAATCTATTACAGTCATTTGTTGTGGATGTTTCCTCTAAAGGCTCTTGGTAATGGACCAAATGGGGCCACTGCTCTAATGAATAAAGCAGTTTCTTAGCTTGTGTGGCCTTTTATAGTCCTGCTGATAGTGTCCCTTTCTCTCATATTAGCCTGTATCATCTTACTGATCACTTGCACTCCTATATCAACTTGCCTTCCTTTCCCCTCTTTTACATTCAAGTCTTGGATACTTTGGGGTTCTATATTGTCTTTTTTTATTTTTGTATGTATACATTGCCAAATGTACTGATATGGTTCATAACTGAGGCTTAGAGGACCTATTGCAATAAACAAGGAATCAAGAGATAGAAGAGGACAGATTTGATTAGGGACATGCATCACTCTCAAATGATAGGCTATTGGCGCCAAAGGGAAACCAGCACAGGGGGACTAAATAGTGTATCCTGTGCAAAAAAGCTGGAGACAACATCTCAGAGTATCAAATAGTGCCTGCGGAAAGTTCAGATCCTTGCCTAAGGAGGAAAGGGCCCAGGTTTTCAGTGGGGAATTGAAGACATGTAGCACAGGAACACATGGAGACAATGTACAATAGGTGGGACAAACCTGGAGGCACAACAGGTATAAAATGAAACAAAACACAGATTGCTTCTATGTCATTCTTACTGTGACATATCCATATTTATTGATATATCATCACTAGTGAATCATTCCTGTCAGAAGTATTGGAGCTGATGGACATTCAGCTGACAGCCACTCCTGACCTGGAAGCACTAGCCACTGATTCTTGATGTGAGGGAAACATACGCTACAAGCATACTCAGACACACACTCTTCTGTATTATTTCAAATATCCCAGCTCTCTTGGGCTGACACTTATCTAAAATCAATTCATCATGAAGACCCTGATTCCTGGTTTTGAAGTTTGCCCTGATCTCTCACACGCTCAGGAGATGGCATATTCAAGGGGCAGGACACAACTGTGGGCATGTTAGGGGGAGGGGAGTGGCAGCGTTGAGGAATTCACACATGCACGCATACACATGCACACACAAGGCCTCTTCTGTAAGGGTTAATGTTATTCCTCTCTGCTATGTTCACTGAAAGACTGACAAAGCAAGCATATATCCTGCAGTCTCCTCTGCTGCCCTGGCTGATGCCTGGGGTGCTTTTCCTTTCCAGCAATATTTGTCACTCTAGTGACTGAAAAAAGCTCCAGAAACTCTAAACAGGGCTTGCTCCGAGATCCACAGCTGCGCTCCCCGGGGTGGGGTAGGGGAACCTCTCTCCTTGCCCCCGGCAATGTCAGGGGCATCATGAAGATGCTGGACCAGAAGGGGGTGGAGGCGGGAGTGGGGGTGGGGGAAGCGGCGAGCGGCGAGCTGTACCGTACCTCGCAGCAGCGGCGAAGGAGAGCTGCTTGCCTCCAGCCAGGGGTCCACGGGATGCGCGCTGCTGCTGCTGCAACTGCTGCTGCAACTGCTGGCCTCTTCCAGGCTTCCCTCCTGCCGCTGGAGGTCACTCAACATGTGTCCATTTCCCTGCTAGTGGCTCAGGTAGGGCGGCTGTGTCAGACACCACCTCCTCCTCCTCCTCCTCCTCCTCTTCTTCAGTGCAGCAGCTTCCTGCTCCTCCCGCGGGCAGCCATCCGCCGCTACTGGCTCTGCTTAGAGACGAGCTGCACATTGGCTGCTCGGGCTCCCCTTATTTAAAATTCTGTGTGGCGAGCGGCGAGGCTATGAGTCACTCGCTGCTTTTTTGCCGGAGCCGGCGGCAGCTGAGCAAGTGGCTATTCGGGAGAGTTAAAAGCTGGCAGGAGAGAGAGGGACGCGAGAAAGCCTCCCTTGACACAGCATCCTTGGCACCTCCATCCGCGCCCAGTCGGCCTGGCACTGGCGCCAATCCTTCTTGCACCCAGGGCCAGGCAGCGCAGCGGGGCAGGCGCACCACAGGGCCAGAGTTCGGCTTGCACATTGTATCCTGCGATGTCCTATGTGTGATGCGAGAGCTGCTGTGGCTTAGTGGCTGTAAGAATGAGCTATTGGATGTCCACCCAGCTTGAACCTTGCCTCTGGACTTGTGTGTATGTGTGTGCCTTCAAGTCGCCTGTCGCTTTTTGGCGACCCCATGAATTTCATAGGGTTTTCTTAGGCGAAGAATACTCAAGAGGTGGTTTTACTAGGTAGGTGGCTTTAAGCAAATCAGTTTTTCTCAGCTTCAGTCACCCCCCACAACTAAAATATGTGAGATGATAATACCAATTTAACCTTATCGAATTATGGTAAGGATTACAACTGGAAAAAAATCACACAAAGCACTTTGAATGTGTGAAAGTGTGATGCAAATGTTAAATATTATTCCCTGTGCAAAATGTATGATGGCTTTATTGCTTTGGGTGCTTTCAAAGAGAGGCAAACCAAAATGAAATATGTAAACCAGTGTGGCGTTTGTAGTGATTTGTTGTGTGGGAGAGCCAGGTTCAAGTCCCCACCCTTCCAACCATGAAACTCACTAGGTGATCTTAGGCCAGTCCCTCTCTCTTTCTCTCTATATATCAGCCAGGCCTACCTCACAAGATTATTGTCTGGATATTCCTCCAACCAAAATTGTTTGTTTATTTATTTATGTAATGTACAGTGGGCCCTTGGTATCTGCTGGGGTTTGGTTCCAGGACCCCCTGTGGATACCAACATTCATGGATGCTCAAGTCCCATTATAGATAATGGCATAGTAAAATGGTGTCCCTTATATAACATGGGAAAATCACAGTGGTTTCTTGGATTTTTTTTTTAAATTCAAGCCACGGATGGCAGAATCAGTGGATGCCAAATCCGTGGATACAGAGGACCGACTGTATATATTGTGTTTATCCTATGCACCTGTGTGAATTTTACAGCAGGCTCTTACATGAATGATACTGCCAGGCTGAAATTACTATGAATGGGTGCTCGAGTATAATTTATGCACTACTGTTATACTCAGGCTACACAGACAGCAGCAACATTGCTTTGATTATCAATTGTTGCAGATCTACTCTTGACAATTGAAAGTAACAATGTGCTTTGCTTTGCTTGTTTAAAATCATTGCATCAGGGACCCCAGAACTGTTTTAAGGTGGGGAGGGGGGTTTAACATAAGTAGGCACGTTGTAATTTACTTTAACCTGCTTCCAGGTACATTTTCACAAAACAATGAAAACACAGGCTCCATTGTACTGAAACAACAATAACCACTTGAATCAGGAAACAATCTTATGACCGTGAAGCCACTGACAAAATAATAGATTAAATATTACAACATTAAGTACTATAAATAAAAAGGGAAAGATATGTTAAGAATCTATTAAGTGAATGCAAAGGTGCCTATAAGATCTCCTAACACATCTACATCTCCCCTACTACACTATTTTAAAAGCAAAAGCTGTGGAGATATATTAGAAGGTAGCAGGATCACACAAGTAATACTCTGCAAAGAAAATGCAGAACATGTATATCTACCAAGCTTGAGGTGCAGAGAATCTGCTGATGCAAAACCTGGAGTTAGGGGTATATACTTACAGTGAGGTGGTTACATTTGCTCATGATAACAAACGATTTAGGGTAGTGACAGCAAAAAGGGATTGTGAAGCGTTCCAAAAGGATCTGTTTAAACTGGGAGAATGGACTTTAACATGATAAAATTATAAATGAAAATAAATGTTAAATTGTGCATAAAACCCCAACTTCACATATACACTGATGGCCAGCATGTTCACATATTCACATATACACTGATAGCCAGCATGGTGTATTGCTTTGGGTGTTGGATTAGGACACTGGAGAAGAGGGTTCAAATCCCTGCTTGGCCATGGAAACCCACTGGGTGACCTTGAGCGAGTCACGCTGTCTCAGAGGTAGGCAATGACAAAACCTCCTCTGAACAAACCTTGCCAGGAAAACTCCATGGCAGATTCACCTTAGGGTCTCTGTAAGTCAGGAATGACTTGAAGGCACACAACAACAAAATGTGAACTGACAGCAACAGACCATGGGATTTGGGGATCAGGGTTGATATCTCTATGAAAATATCAACCCAGTATGTGGCTGCTGTAAAAAACATAAGACAAATTCCAAAGTAGGCATAGTTAGAAATGGAACCAGAAATAACACTGCCGCCCTTAAATAAATCAGTGGTGTGGCCACATCTGGAATACTGTGTAGAGTTCTGGTTCTGGCACTTAAGAAGGGTGTTGTACAGATGGAAAAGGTGTATAAAGAGAACAACTAAAATCAAAGGATTAGAGCAACTCCCCTTTGAGAACTGATTACAAGGACTGAGGCTATTTATCTGAGGGAAAAGTGAAGGAAGGGGAGATACGACTGAGATATACACAATTATACATCTCTCATAATCCTGGAACCCAATGTCATCCATTGAAACTGAATAGTGGGAGATTCAGGACAGATAAAAGTAAGTATGTAGAGATTAGTTTTAAGTGTGGGATTTACTGCAACAGAATATAGCAATGATTGCCAACTTGGATGGCTTTAAAAGGAGAGTGAATAAATTCATCGAGGATGGGCCCATCAATGGCTACTAGTCGGTATGTCTGTATGTCACCTCTGGTAGCAGAAGAAGTATGTCCCTGTATATTCTGCTGGGGAGCACAAGATGGAAGATGTAGTTGCACTTACATTTTGCTAGTGGGCTTCATGTGGACAATTGACTGGTCACTGTATGAACAGGATGTTGGACTAGATAGTTCCCCAGCCTAACCCAGCATGGCCCTTCTTATGATCTTAAAAGTTGAAGAATAATGAAATTTTCTGGGAGGTTCTAAAAGTACTCTTAAAAATAATAGACATTCAAAATTTGAAAATGTAGCTTATGCAGAAGGAAATGCTGCGGGAATAGCGAGGCCCTCTTTCTGACCAAGGCGATGAACAACTAAAAGGCTTCACTCTTTTTTCTGGGAGAAGTCTTACATTGTACATTCTAACTAAAAACAAAATGTGTAAACCATCCAGAAAAAAGGAAGGGAAAAGACACCCGTATATTTGGATTCCTTGTTAATATAAATCCTCTACACCATTCAAACTTGTTCTGCAACTCTTTTTGTTCTTTCTTACTGGTGTTGTTAGGAATTTGCTCCAGTTACAAACAGATCTGTATTCAGTATGAATACAGAAGCAAAACTGAATTTTAAATGTTAGAGATTAAGGGCTTAATTTATTAACAAGCAACTCTCCTTCACTGGAGATTTCTAAGCAGAGGCTGGATAGCCACCTTTCAGGAATGCTTTACTGTGGATTTCTGCATCAGCACAGGCTAGACTAGATGGCCCTTGGGATCCCTTCTAACTTTATGATTCTGTGACTCATATCTGAGCCATTAATGTCCCAAACTCCTACTCAGTAAGCATTTTTATTGGTTTTCTGTGGGTTTTTTCCAGGCTGTGAGGCTGTGTTCTGGAAGAGTTTATTCCTGACGTTTCGCCTGCATCTGCATTTATATACTGTGAGCCCCTGTAGGAGAGGACACCAAAATTCTGGACCAGGCCAACAGCTATCATGTCAGAATGCACAGAGAAGCTATTGAAATCCACAAACACCTGGACAACTTCAACAGGAAAGAAGAAACCCTTAAAGTAAACAGAGTTTGGCTACCAGTCTTGAAAAACACCAACATTAAAACTCAACACATGCAAATGAACTCCACCCAGGGACAGGGGGATTTCCAGCAGACAATGGGCCATTAGCCAAACAGACACTAATCCTCCTTGCATATCTCCACCCAGGAACTAGCCATTCAAATACACAAATGTACATATCCTCTCCAACAGGGGCTCACAGTATATAACCCCCCCCACACACACACATACTCCTACCCAACCGTTCTCTGAAGATGCCAGCCACAGATGCAGGCGAAACAACAGGAATAAACTCTTCCAGAACACGGCCTCACAGCCTGGAAAGAAAACAAGGAAAACCTATGGATGTCAGCCATGAAAGCCTTCGACTTCACACAAAGTAAAATTGGCTTCTTCAAGCTCCCTTGCTCCATGAAGTAAGGCCACCCTTGGCTCAATGGAACAATTAAAGAACATAGACCTTTCAATGGTCCTTGAGAGCAGGACAGTCTACCTGGTGCTGTGATTGGGAATCTCCAGTCAGGCCATCACAACATCTATCATAGTCCCTGAGGGAATATTCAGGGGGAAGGAAGATTATTTTCCCCATCCACTATCATTAAATTATCCTTAATTATGAAGACTGTTACAAGCCCAGTGTGTAGTTAGAAGTCCCCTCCAAGTGTTCAGTGTAGCTTACTCCCAAGTAAGTGTGTGGGTAGGCTAGGCTGCATTTAGCCTTTATTACTCAGCTACAATAGCTTCGTATTTTTGTGGTATTTGATAATTTCGTACACATCTGATTGATAATTCATGACGGGGCTCAACTACATAAGTCTCGCTGGTTCAATTTTTCCTGATTTTTTGGGGGTGTTGTTGTTTGGGCCCCTCTGGTCTGCCTGTTCTGGCGGGCTATGTGAATGTGCAACATGCAGGGCTGGCCCTACCATTAGGTTATAGCAAAAAAACCACCTCAGACATCAGATTTTGGGTGACAAGAAAGGGCAGCAAAATTTTACTCAGATAATGATGATGATGATTTTATTTTTATTGTCAGGGAAAGACTGCCTGTGGGATTTTCTGCCTCAAATGTCAAAATAACTAGGCTGGCCTTAGAAACTGTGAATTAAGGGAGAGGGGAATTTGCTGTTCTGCCTCAATCATAGGCTGGCCTTGACAACATGTTGATAGCTAATCTTGTGGATTGAATCAGCCACACATCAAAAGGAATCCTTGTGCTATATGGGACACAAAGAGCAGTTTTGCCCTCTCCAAAATTAGACCTGATCAAATTACGTTCAGCTATTTTTTCAAAGGCGTATTGACATGAATGACAGAAGCAACTGTTGGCCCTATAATAAGTCATCTATAAGGGGAGGCTTTGACATGAAGAATTAGACTTTCTCTGCTAGGGAGAGGAAAGCATTACAGTTCAACCTGTATAGTTTGAGAAATCTTACATATTTGTTAAAAATTCTGATGTAGGGACCAAAAAAGGAATGTTTTCCTCCTTCCCCGTTTATTGGTTTATAGTTTATCTCTTCTTAATCTTTTTTCCTAAGCTTGCATGTAGTATATTTGTTATTTTTTAATACGGAACTCTGGCTGTAGTGATTCTCTGTTTGTTGGTTTTCACTGCTTTCTATCAGGCAGAGTGAGACCACCAGGCAATTCTGGCCACAGTGGTATATCCCTTAATTACTTCCCGATTAGACTACTACTGTATTATACTTTACATGGGGATGAGCCTGCCCCAAACTTGACATCCCCAGTGCAGGCTCTGTTGCATGCCCCATTACTCCATGAAGCTAGATTAGTGGGTATTCTTAACAGGCTTTCTCTATAGCAGCACCCCAACTATGGAACTCCCAAGGGAAGTCAGGCTGACGGCATCCCTTCTGAGGGGCAAGTAAGGCAGTGCTGTTTCACATGGCCTTTGGTCCTTGAACTTGCTCTGGATGTTTTAACTGTCTGGTTCTGAGTTGTTATAAGGAGTGTTTGTACTGTTTTTGAAGTCTGTTTTTAAAAGTTTTTTATTCATGTATTTTTAAAATGCTTTTTTAATCCATTGTACACTGTACATTGTCCATTTATCCATTGTACATTGCTCTGGTAGGATGAAAGGTAATATGTACATAAATGAAATCCAGAATCCACCAAAAAAAGTGACATTTTATTGGCCAACCAAACTGCAAATCACATGATGCAAACTTGCAAAGCTTTACTGGCTTCGTCATCAGGGAAAAGATGTTTAAACAAAAGTGATGGTGTTGGAGTCACAGGCCTACATGTTGTCTCAGATGTTGGTCTGGGACTAAACGTCTGAGGTTTCTACCTCAACAAGGGTAAAACTTCTCTTTTGAACTATAATTGGCTAATTTTTACCTATACAGCACCTGAAATTGTTTTTGCAGATATAGCAGTACAGAGACTTCTTGAAAACAAACATTGATCTTTGCCTAACAAAGGAGCCCTGGCTTCAGGTATGGTGGAGACTCTTTCCCTTTACCAGTTTTGAATCTGGATTCATATGTGGTCCAGTCAGCTGCTGTACATGGAATGACTGGGGATTTCATCTTTTGCTGCAGGCACCAATATCTCTTTGGTTGGTCCCAACTACAATATCCAGGACTTTGATTACTGTATATTACAGGCTTGTATTCAACTGTGAATTACTTCCAAGTAACCAGTCACATGGTTTCATAGAGGAATATAATTTAATGGCAGCTAAATTACTGAGTGGGTTTTAAAAAATGGTTACCAACAACTATTGAATTACAGCTAGTACAGATGTAGGTTTCACACTTTAAAGAAGGTGTAGGCAGAAAATGATAGCAATGGATTCAAGTGAATCCACAAGAATAATGGATCAGTTGTAGAAGGGCATAGAAGAATGACTGACTAAAATAGTTATGGCATGAATATAAATGAAATAAAAATAAAAGCAAAAAGACTGAAGAAGTAACTTAGCTTTGATTTGCTAGTATAACTCCTAACCAAAGCTTCAGGCACATTTATCTTGGTGAGGGGGTCCTCTTGAACAAATGTAGCAAGGATCTGTCATGACCTCATAGGAAGCTTAATTCTTTGCAAACAGATGTCAAATCTGATAACTCTCCTATTGATTAGCATTGCTAATAGCTCTGTGAAAAAGGAGTTCAGGAATCCCATATAAACCCATACCAAACATCTGAGGAACACCAATAACCTACATGTGACTGGAGGACTCGCCTGTTTACAGCATGACTTTGTTCGTGTTTTTATCAAGTTTGAGAGTATGTGTGTGCCAAGGATCAATAGAAAACCCAGATTTCTACAAAGGATGATTAAACTGAACCAGCCTAACTGTTCAGCAGAAACAGAGCAATAAATAAAATAAAATGTTATCTGTAAAACTTTACCGTCAGCTGACCAAATGTTATAGGAAACATGGGGATCCAGGATGTTTCTTTAAAAAAAAACCCAACACAACAACTATCCAGTTTTCTGTCATAACAGGAAGGGACATAAAGAGGCTTAGATCTAACCTGAAAACAAAGTTGAGACTCGGCACTAATAGCAAGACATGACTCAAATTATACCCCAGAGCACACCGATACTTAAGAGTCTCAGACTAAAGCTTGATCACTATGCAAAAAAACTGTCCAGCATGACTTTCCATTGACTTCCGTAAATAAAAAACAAAATTTTCCACCATTACATTGGTTCAAAGGAAGAGTGAATTCTTTCCATGCAGAAGGTTTCAAATCCAGTCTACAGCATCTTCAACCGAAGCATCTCAGGTATGAAACTGTAAACAGAATGATCAGATCAAGAGGTGCACAGCTGATAAGATCAGGAGATTCTGTGAAAAAGAAGTTGTAGAACTTTCATGTGCTGATTATTGCCTTGTCTTGAGAAAGTGTGGTAAGTCTCTCATACTGAATTTCCTAAATATAAGGATTTGGGTCTTGTCTGTCCTGCTGAGCCATCAACTTATGCTGTTGTTTTTGTCATTATTATTAACACCCTGCTTTTCCCCAAACTGGGACTCACTTATAAAATTAAAGGTGACACATACAAAATGCTAGTGCTGTCCTGAATCCCTCTGTGGGTACGTATATCATATGGAGGAAAGTGTCTCTCTCTGGCTTCTCTTTGCAAATGAAGATTCAGGAAGGACTCATCCCGTGCTTTCTGCAAGCGCGCTGATGACTAAAAAGGCCAATCTGAGATAAACAAGTCCAGTTGCAGAAAGCACAGCAGAAAGTCTCCTTGGGTGATGTTTCTGGGTTGTGATTCTTTCTGCGTTGTCATTTCTCTTTAAGACTTGTTCGGCGTGAGTTCTCAAATAAGGCTGCAGCATTGTGGATAGTGCGTCTCCATGCCTCCTGATGTGAGGCCAGGGCGGACCATTGTTGGTGATCAATTTGGCTGAGCCTAAGATGTTGTTTCAGGCAGTCCTTGTATCGCTTTTTTGGAGTGCCTCTCTTACGCTGACCTGTGGCAAGTTCACCGTAGAGTACTATTTTTGGGAGGCGATGGTCCTCCATCCTAGAAACGTGCCCTGCCCAGTGCAGCTGTGTTCTCAATATCATGGCCTCAATGCTCGTGGTCCCTGCTTGCTCAAGGACAGCAACATTTGTCACATAGTCAGTCCAGTGTATATTTAGGATTGTGCGTATACAGCGCTGATGAAAGCGTTCAAGGAGTCATAAGTGGTGGCGATAGGTGACCCATGTTTCAGACCCATAAAGGAGAATAGACAGTACAATGGCTCTATACACACTGATTTTTGTGCTTCGCCTCAGGTGTTTATTACTCCAGACTCTTTTGTAAAGTCTTCCAAATGCACTATGTGCCTTTGCTAATCTATGATTGATCTCTTTGTCAATCTTGACATCTGAGGAGATGCTGCTTCCCAGGTAGGTGAACTGCTAAACGGACTTAAGCACAGATTTGCCGACAGCAATGTGGGGAAGATGGTTTTCGTCCTGTGGTGCAGGCTGGTAAAGAACTTCCGTTTTCTTAAGGTTGACTTCCAGCCCAAACAGCTCTGCAGTGTTGTGAAGCAGGACGTTAGGCACTGCAGAGCTGCTTCTGTGTGGGCAACAAGGGCAGCATCATTAGCGAAGAGCAGCTCATGGACTAGATAGTTTAGAGTCTTCGTGTGAGCCCTCAGACGGCTTAAGTTAAACAAGCTACCATATCATATGGAGGAAAGTGTACAGTAGAACTAAACATCTTACATTTGAGAAGCCACAGCTCTAGTCTCTTGATGCAGTGAACATTCTTGACATGATTTTGCAGTGATGACTGAAAGATTCTGTCCACAAGCTCAGAGGATACACACATCCCCATGGCTAGAACTCAGCTCAATTTACTTCTTAGTTAGGGAGGCTTCCCTAATTTCTGGGCCTCTGTTACCAGGAGACAGACAGGATTAGAAATTTCATATGTAGGGAACCGGCTTTATGAGAGCGAAATTGCTTGATATTCGTGTTCCTCCGTAGGTATGCTTGCTGCCTTAACGTAGTTCTTGTGGCAAGTAAGAGAAAGGCATGGGCTTATTTTCTGGAGGAGGAAGGGACTGGAGAACAATGCAGAAGGATTACTTAACTAGGGTTCCCTGGAACCCTAGAGTTCCATGAGAGTTTGCAGGGTTTCCATGGGAGATTGTGATTTGGCAGGGTGGGGGACGTTTGTTTGTGCTGTAGATATAATGTTTATGCAGGAGTTCCCAGATTCCTATATTTTTAATGCAGGGATTCCGTGAGACCTGAAAATTGTTTCAAGGGTTCCTCCAGCATAGAAAGGCTGAGAAATGCTAGAGGTCCTAGACCAGTAGTTCTTAGTCTTTTCTTTACCAGAACCCCCCCCCTTTAAATATCTTTTGTTGCTGTGGACCCACAAGACTTAAGTTTTCGGTATCTGCAGGGCCCCCCAAACCAATCCCCCTTGGATACGGGAGTCCTACTGTATTATTATTTCTTACCCACCTCTCCCTATAGATCAAGGTGGGGAACAACACATTGGCACATAGGCATAACATTGGTTGGAGGCACATATCAGCAACATTGGTTGGAGGCTGCTCCACTGCAGGGAGGAGGTAGGCTGAGCAGCCTTCAAGCCTTTGCAGACCTCTGGGGGTCCCCAGACCATAGGTTAAGAAGAACCTCTACTGTAGACATTTTGCTGTAGAGATAAAACAGATGTTTTAGACATTGACCGAACAAATGATAGCCATGGTCATGCTAGCATGTCACCTTTGTGTACAAGCACTAGAGCTGATGGGATGGATATGCCATTGTTAACCTACACAGAGCTTCCTTGGCATCTGAAAAGAAACCCACGGGTTAAAAAACACTGTTCTAGACAAAAGGCACCAACACCTCAGACCAAAACTTTTTTTTTTTTTTTAAATGGCGACTAAGCTTTGCCACAGAAGAGACAAAAGGGGGCTGGGCAGGGGGAAGGAGCTATGCAGGTGATCCAGTTTCAAACAGGATTATTTGTGTCTTGTGGATTTTCCCCTTGTATTGTATCGTGAACAAGCCTTTAATTCGTAGTTGCGGGCACCGAGGCTTTTATTGGGGTGTGTTTTCAGCCTTTCAATTTTTAAAAATAATTTTATGTAATTTTAAATTGTAAGGATTTTAATTGTTTTTAATTTTTAACTGTTGTATTTTAAATTGTTTTATGTGTTGTGAGCCATCTTGGGTCCCATTCTGGGAGAAAGGCGGCATATAAATAAAATACAGTAAAACTAAAAATAAATAGCAGAAGGGCAGGCGAAGCGGCCACGGCTCTCTCTCTAAGTCCGCCAGGGGCGCTCTGCTGCTACAGCCTCTATGGTAACGCGGAAGTGAGTGACGAGGGCCGGGTCTTCTATCCATCCAGGATCAGGAAGCTCAGCCAGGCTCCTCAGGTAAGAAAAGAAAGGGCGGGGGTCTGTTCAGTGAGGCTACGCGCGTGTTGCCATGGTTACTCCCCTCCCTCCTTCCCCAGCCGGCGCTCCCTTGTGTCACGTGGCCTCTGTTTGGCTCTTTCCTGGGCGGGCGCCTTTCGCCCTGTGGAGAGAGACAGAGGGATGCTCTGGTGTCACTCCTGGCGGGGTCTGGAGACCAGCCTGAGGTAGGTCAACCTCCCTTCCCTTTGGCCGCGGGGGGCGAGATTCCTACAAGGAGGAGGGCAGTCTCTCCTATCGGGCGGCTGGCGAGTGGGGGGGGGCGTTGGGCAATTAGGCGAAGTCACCATCACGTGCCTGTGAGGAAGCACTGCAACAGTTGGTTGGTGAGGAGTTTGGGATGGCCTTCGGGTAGCAGCACCAACCAGCTCCACAGTACATACAGCTTGTGGGTCTAAAGGTCTTTGCTTGGGGTGGGAGTTGCTCAGTTTTTTTTTTTTAAATGTGTCTCTGGTGTTCAGGTTGTGATTGACTAGTTTCTGCTTTAGTGAACAAAGTTCATATTGTGAAGTCGAAGGATTTCATGGTAGGAGTGTGTGTGGGGGTTATATACTGTGAATCCCTATTGGGGAGGCTGTGTAAATTTGTGCATTTGAATGGCTAGTTTCTAGGTGGAGATATATAACCCCCCCCCCACTCCTACCCAACCATTCTCTGAAGATGCCAGCCACAGATGCAGGCGAAATGTCAGGAATAAACTCTTCCAGAACATCTCTTCCAACTCTACAATTCTATGATTCTATGATTCTATGGCCTCACAGCCCAGAAAAAAACCAAGGAAAATCTAAAATTCATACTGGTGAGTGTGTGACAATGCTGTCAGAATAGCTTGCATTGAGATAGGGTGCTTAAATGTGTATCACTGCTTCCCAGGTGATTCTTCTCTCTCTTTCTCTTTTTGCAGATGGCACCTGCTGCCCCAAAGGAAATAATGCTTCAGAGCTTAGCACAATTATTGCAGGACTCTGGTGAGGTTCTGATCATTTTGATGCACTTTCAGTTTGCTGGAACCTGCTTGGGTGTGAAATACACTCACAGCTCTACTCAGAGGAACAATATGTGGCCAAACCTTATGTTTGGGACAAAAGTTGTTAATGATAAGCTGCATGGGATAAACTGCAGCAGACATGACATGAGTGCTTTTTAAGGAGCAGGTGGAAAACAGTGCACCACACATCTGTAACTGGCATTAGTCTGTAAAACTTGAGGGCTACATTATGTATTTTATCTGCAAATATTTTCTCATTGGTATGGCTATGCACTTAGAATATGCCGTTTAATTTCCCTGTCAGGTTAATTACAAGATTCTGTTACCAACAGGTACATTTATGATAAACACCTTCTTCCACTGAACTTGCTCTTGGTATGCCATTACCTCTGTTGAGAATTTCATTGAATCTGTCTTGAATCTTGTACTGGGAGAAAAGTAGGGTATAAATTAATAAAATAAAACAAATTGGAGTTACAGAGTTCCGTTCTTGAGCTTGTCACCAAAGCAGGGTGGTGCTTCCACCCTTCCTAGGTGGCATGTGCAAAAGGAAGAACACTGTTACCTCTTTTCTGGGAAGCAGCTTCCACTCTGTGTTCTTTCATGTATTGGGTTAACTGTAAGGATTTGCAGGGTTTTTTTGTTTTTTGTTTTTTGTTTTGGAAGAGAAATATGGCAGTTTGAGAAGCTCTCCATATCATTCCGTTCAACTTAGCCTTCTATGCATGAACAGTAGTTGTGGTGCAGGAAAGTAGGGAATGTTCAGTAAAAAAGCATGTGATGAATATACAACTGAAACACTTCTGGGTAGCATCAAGAAAAGCAACTTCAATATGGTCCTTTGCTTATAAAGATGGGAAAGCTATGATGCTATGTTGGCGGACTTAAATGGTATCAAGAAGCTTTTCTTCATGCAGCAATAAGTCCATGTGGATTTGTTGTTAATGGTTCTCTTTTTTTCTTTAGGTGACTTGATTCTGGATGGTACTAGCACTTTGACTTTGTTCACATCTACACTGCAGATTCTCACCCAAATCTTTGAACAGCACCTACTGCCACGAAATCAGAATCATGGCTTCATTGCACTCTCATCACACCCTGCTGAAACATCTGCAATCCTTCAAGCCCAGTTTCTTTTTGATGTCTTGCAAAAGACTCTCTCGCTCAAGGTGTGTACTGAATTGCAAGGTTGTGAGCAGTGGGTCTGTGCTTTTTTTTTTTTTTTTTAAAGAAGCTTATGCTTCTGGAGTAAAGGAACTGGAGTTGTTGTGATAGACCAGGGGTGTGCAAAGTGCAACCTATGGGCCACATGTATCCTCTAGGGGCATTTTTGTGGGCTCCAGGGCCCCTTGGGTGGCTCAAAAACATTTTGCAATTATTTTAATTATTTTATTTTTTTTGCAAAAATTGTTTTTGCTTCAGAATGCCCTAAAATGCTGTCTTGGGCATTTTTATGATATATTCCTTGGGCCCCTAAAGGGTAAAATAATTTTTTTAATAAAATGTTTGCAATTTTTTTCAAAACAACATTTTGCCCCAAAATGCACGCTAGGGAGCATGGAGGCATTTTTGCCACATTTTACCCCCACTTCCGACCAATCCTTTTATCAGAACAGGTAGTGAACAGGAAAAAGCCAAAATACCCTAAGGCATCAGATCCTGTCTATTCTTGGAACTTAAGCAGGGTCAACCCTGGTTAGTATTTTGATGGGAAACTGCCAATGAATAGCAGGTACCGTAGGCTTTATTTGAGAAGACAGACTAGCAGAACCACCACTGAGTATTCCTCACCTAAGAATACCCTATGAAATTCATGGGGTCAATATAAGTTGACAGGCTACTTGAAGGCATACACTCACATGCAAACACACACACACACACACAGTAAACAGTGTCCCAGGAGATCTTTTTTGAAAAACAATAGGAACAGAAGTCATTTCCTGTTTACTGTGTGTGTGAAAAACGTGGTAAAAATGCCCCCTCATCTCATGGAGGGTATTTGTTGGCAATTTTTTTTTCTTTTTTTCTTTTGCAGGAGTGCATGTGGTAAAGGGTCTCTTGGGGGACTAATGCACTCCCCTACATTTCCACAGTTGCCCACCCCATGATAGAGTCTCAAGGAGTTACATTTCATATATGTGCCACAGTCATCTCTAAATTTGTGGCTGAAATGATGGGTTATAATCTCATTCTAGATGAGTAAAATTTACTTGGACAAATGAATCATTCTAGTTTTTTTGCTTTTAAACCTTAACATTGCCTTTTAACAATGTCAAGGGTAGAGAAATTTTACTATTTTTTAAAAAAAGTCCATAGGGGAAAAGGGGGAATGAAGTATCACTAATGCAAAATTGAAGTAAAAGTACATGAAGCTATATGCTGCATAGCACTTCAGATGCCTTGTCTACACCAATGAAAACCCACAAATCCCCCCCCTGAATTTGGCCTGATAATGCCACATGACATGTAGCTTTTCCCTCAAATGTGGTGTGATACTGTCACATGATGTATGGCCCCATTCGCACCAGACTCGGGGAATACCTCCTTAATCTATGTTTTAGAAAACTTGCAGTTTTCTCCAGAGTTTGCTGGAAATTCTGGAAAAAACTACAGTGTGAACAATCCATCCGCACTAGATTTAGGGAGTGGGGTAGGGAGAAGAGGAAGGACAAGTGCTGTCTGAGGCACCAGAAAAGGAAAGCCCCAGCAGTAGTCACTCTCTCTGAGGTGAGATCTCCCAGTGAGACCCACCATTGTGAGGCTGCCTTGGCTTCAGATAGGGCGACTACTGTTGGGGCTTTTCTTTTTCCAGAGCTCAGAGTAAAGCATGAGTAACAGCTTTGCATGCAAGCAAACCCAATGCAGATTCAGGGTTTGGCACTTAAATCGGGGCCAGAGTAGTCCAGATTTCATGTGCCATAGTTCTGGGCCAAAGTTGTTGTAATCTCATCTGGATTTTTACCTTCCTGTGTAGTCAAGACCACAGTTGCCCTCTTTTCTGATATAAAAACATGGAAAATGCAGGATGTGAAAGATGCACTATTATCATATGAAGCTACCTTTAAACCATGGTGAACAACTTATAGCCATCCAGAAGTTGGATTGCAACTCCAATCAGTCCTAAGAAGCAGAATTTATAGTGAGTGATAAAGGGTAACAGGCTGTCCATCCCTGTCTTAATTGAATCAGACTATTCATTTCTGTAGCCCAATTTGAAAACATTTTAATGGAAAGGATGCTACTTTAGATGGTTGTATGTGGAAATACTTGACATTGAAGCTGTAGTTTAGTGTGTGCAAATAATATGCTCACCTACTGATCTATGATCTTGCTATAGTAATCTGCAGAGCCCAAGAAATATTAATGTTTTGCTTGATTGCTAGGCAAGAGTCAGAAGACATTTTATCTGATGTCAAAGCCTTTCTGAAGTATGACTTCACTGACATTTCTCTCTCTCTGGATTCAGGCAGCCTGGCAGTTTGGTGCAGCAGCAGCATGTACTTTGGGTATCATCCGCTATTGTGTGTGATTGCCTATTTAATGAGCTTAACAGCCTTCACAACAGCTCTGATAAGAAAAGTATTAGATCACCCCCAACGCGTTTATTTAATCAAGAGTATGAAAGATGCTGACCTTCCCAGTTAAATGTCTTGAATGTTCTCTACTTTGTTGTCTGGAGACTAGGGTGTGGGCTTCAGCAGGTTCAGCTATGCCTGACTGCCATAAGGCTGAGGGGGTGGTGAAAGATTGGCAAAGGAACTTGCTTCCTCTTGGCTGTAAATGTATATTCATGCCGTCTGTTCAAGCAGACAAAAAAGCAGATTGGGGGGCTTGGGATGTGCTGGAGATTCAGTTCAGCATTGCTCAGTAGCTTGGTCTTAAAATAACTTTAAGAGAAATTTAGTGACAGAGATGAGGGTAGGTGAAACATAACTTAGTTGATATGTGACATTGAAGCAAGGAGGTAGGAGTCTTGAATTGGTTTCTAAAACTGCACTACAGGTTATCAGTTTTGTTTGCATAAATTAGATAAATTGGGCAGTTTGCACACTGAATAATTTGCAAAATTATTCAGAGGCTGTAATCTAGGGCATTTTTCTTTTGTTTTCACCTCAGTATTTACTGGGGAATAGCGGCAGGACAGGACAACAAGCCATGAGTAAAGTACAGAGGACAATAAATGTGGGACATTAGTGGGGTATCTTTTCTCATGACTAAATAACAGCAGAAACTGTCTGTATCATCACTAAGCACATGCTGAGAAATTCTGCTTCTGGGATGGAATCTGAAGTATTCTATATTCGGTGGAATGCAATGATCCCTTGCCATATAGGTAATATTTCCTGATCTTGGATTGTTCCTAGGCAAGTGAAGAAAAGATGATCCAAAAAGAAAGTTGAGAGAAACTGACATTTTATGACTTGAGGGAGTGAGATGGGGAGTCTGATATGATGTCAGTGACAATGCTGTACATTTTGTTCTCTAATGGGAATACATGCCATTCAAAAGGACCAAGACTGGGACAAGGCTGTACACTTTGTTCTCTAAAGGGAATATGTGGCATACAGGAGGACTGAGAATTGGACAGAGCCAATAATTCTGGAGCAGCCCACATAAATTAAACTGTTAGCAGGCATCATCTCTTGAAATGTAGCTAGGTGGGTTATAATACTATTTTTTTCTGCCTAATTTCTAAGTAGGCAGACTGGTCAATGTATATAGAAGGGCAAATGTTAATTAGTAACATCTGAGGTGAGAAAGGATAAGGGATGTAGCAATCATATGTGTAAATGACAGATGATAGTAAGTTCTCTCTTGATGTCATGTCACTTGGATATGTAGAGTCTTCCTTCTGTGAAATAAGCTTTATGCTTAGTCAGCTCCACCAGCTATTGACTTCAGTTTTCCCAGTAAATTGTATATGTAAATTTGATCTTTAAAGACACTGTTCAGGTTATTTCCATTGTGCTTGTCATGAGTTATTTAACCAGAGCAGAGATATTACTCAGATATGGACTGGAATGTATTTGCCACTTTAGTTATTTATGGTAAAAATAATTGCGGGCCTTATTAGTTCCACTGTTTACTTGAATTAACAAAAGAATTAATCTCTTCATTTGGGAGGGATGTTTGCAGAATCTGAGTCCTTGATTGACCTTTACATGTGGCAGATGAGGGCTCCCTGAAGCCTCTACATGGAGTCTGC
The DNA here is from genome assembly GCA_030847615.1 of Gambelia wislizenii. NCBI lineage: Eukaryota > Metazoa > Chordata > Lepidosauria > Squamata > Crotaphytidae > Gambelia > Gambelia wislizenii. The sequence continues at coordinate 336,107,514 of JAUMIR010000001.1, read as the reverse complement.
CAATGTAGCCTTATCCCCAACAGATGCCCTGTGAGGTCACATGATGCCTGCATGTTGACAACAGCCTCAGATCTGTGACTAGGTGAATTGCAGCCACATGACATCATCATCCAGAAATGCTGTCTAGATAAAGTGTGTGAGGTGATTGGAGCATTTTCAAAGATGCTGATTGGTTTGATTGGCTGTCCTACCAAAAAAAGAAAAGAAAAATGATGGTATCTGTGAGGTGTTGAGTTCACATCAGGGGCCAGATCTTATGATTGGTATCTGAGGCCCACATATCAGTTTGTCTCCATGTACCACCAGCCTCCATTGCATGCCTCTTTCCCCTCCCTAATCTAGTGTAATCTCTAAAATATTTGTAACTAGAGAGCATCATAAAATCAGATGGCATAGCTGTTTCAATGATTACTGTTATTTTATAGGGCTCCATCTGTGTATGTAACATAATATCATCAGGTCCTTTGTTCTAGAAAGCTTGTACTTTAACAGCATAATCCTGCACATACCTGCTCAGAAGTAAATTCTACTGAATTCAATGAGTTTTACTCCCCGGAGAGTACATACAGAATTGCAGCCTAAATGATATTTCAAAGAGCATCTCTTTCACTTTGTTCCTTTCATAGCCTGCTCTGTCATTTTTTGGCTTTTAGATCTTTGCCTTGTGGCTCTTATCTACTGTGGATGATAGTCTTAACTATACACATGCCACTATGATGTGATCTACTAGTGCAATAGCTCACTTTGTTCTGTTCAGTTAATATGGGTTTTAGCTAACAGTAAGCAAAAACCCCACATCAATAGTAAACTCAGTTCTTGCGTTTCACAAATATATGGCACTAGATTGCAAATTACATTTGATTCAGTTTCAGTGGCCCCTTCTGTGAAGGGAACAGTGGATTACTGTGGGGACAGTGAAGAACCGTGGTGCTGCTTTGTTGTAAGATCCTGTGAGTCAGGATCTGTTGTTCTTCACTTTGACTATCATAATGCAGTCATGTTCTAAATTAATTTTTCTATCCTGTTGCTCCAAAGCTTAAGGACATGGCGTATGGCACTTATCTTTCTCTGTTTCATCCTTCTAGCAATTCCGGTAGGTTAGGCCCAAGGGGCAGTCAATTGGGCTAGATTAGAGAAGGTTGTTTTTTTTAAAAAAAAAAAAAAAAAGAAAGAAAGCAAGAAAGAAAGCAGCTGCAGGCCAGCCTTCCTGCTGTGTAACCCATCAAGGAAAATATCTGAGTTTCTCCTATGAGGCAAATAGTAGCTGGGGAGATTTCAAAAGAGAAAGATGCCTCCATCACTTTGATCCCAGTCCTTTTACAGCACTTTCTCTCTTTAAATAAAACAAGGGGAAGGTTGTTCATTCAAGGATCTGTAACATCTTGTGTGGTTTGGCCCTTAATTGGCTCCACTGTTAGGAAGAGATATGAAATGGGTTCTTCACCAACAACTGTGTCATTTTATCCACTCCAATTCTTTCATTGAACTTGGGCCTATTTTCATGTAGCTGGAAAGGAGATATGGGAGTATCTGTCAAACCCCTGGGACAGCATACTCTTTCTGTAGTATCAGGATGGAGTATGGAGGACTCCAGTCAACAGCGATATAGAGGTGGCATGATGAGGACTTTGCTGTAATCTGTTTCGGGAAGTAGTTGTTCACAGATTTTTTTATGTTGGAAGTCTGTGATGAAGTGCAGATATACATTAACTGATACTGTTAACTTCATAGCCAAATATCTTAGCAAACCTTTCTCCATTATATCTGAAATAAACAATAATCAAAATATAATTGCATCATAGGTTTTATGAATGTTAGAATTAATCATATCCATATCTGTTATATTTACAGCTGTCACTATTTTCTTGAGGTCTGGTCTTCTGAATACATCTTTTCTAATTTTGCTGCATTACTATTAGTTTATTTTTAAATGAGATTGTAGAATGAACATCGTTGATTTAAGCATCCTAGCCTAGGAGGGAAAAAGGCCTTCTGTCCCTGTTTCAATCACTGGAAATCAGAAACCCTAGCTGATCTACTGCAAATTGCCTAGAAACCTACTAGTAGCTCCCACTGTATCTTCTGTCCGCACCAACATAAACCATTATTTATGAGCTTCTTTGAATCAATAATCTGATTTTGTTTGTTTGGGGATTGTTGTACATTGTGTGGATAAAGACAGGTGAAACCACAAGGGGGTGAAGAGCCATGGCTGCCCAACTTGGATTCTAGAGCAGTGGATCCTAAAGTTATTGTTGGAGTATAATTCCCAGATTCTCTGAGTGCTGACCATGCTTGTGGCTTCTGGAGATTGAAGTTCAGTATCATTTGGGGAACCAAGACTAGGAACTATTGATGTAGAATATCATGAGTGTGTGAAATGGGTTTTAAAGTACCTAGTAATGCTCAGGTAGGCATTGTTCTAGACCTAGGAGTCAAAATGAAATTTTACAGGAATGTTTTTTTAAAAAAACATTCTTGCCTCAGAATGTCCCAGAACCATTCTCTGAAGATGCCAGTCACAGATGCAGGTGAAACGTCAGAAAGAAACTATTTCAGAACACAGCCTCACAGTCCGGAAAAAAACCCCCAAGGAAAATCTGTGAATGCTGGCCGTGAAAGTCTTCGACCTCATATTGTCCCAGAATGTCTTTAGGAACCTAGGAAGGCCCAAAATCATACCTCCATGTCCCATAGAGAGTGCTTGGGGGCAAAAAAAATAACCCCCCTTTTTTGCTGGACCAAATCTCCTAGAGGACTAATGTGGCCTCTAAGCTTCCACAGTTGCTCACCCCTGCTCTGGATGGTATTATTTCCACATGAAAAGCAAACCTCTAATGAAACTGACTTTCTGATGAGCTGTCCATCTGTTTCTTAGCATGTTGCATATCAGTTCATTGAGACATTCAGTTTTGGAATTCCACACCTGCCTTCAGAGTGGACAATTTGAGCTTGAGAAATGGTTAGGGACTGGGATGGCTGCTTTCTGGATCTTTAACAAAGAATGAGGATGGCCTATTGAGGATGGAATGGACTTCTAATAGTGACCCCTGTTATTAGTGATGGGGTGGAATTATAAGAGTGCCCACTATTAATAGCGGCTTATTTATTCCTCTTTCTTTCCTTTAGCTCATTCATGTTCCTGATTATGCTTTGCCGGCTGCTGTGAAGATTTCCCCCTTCAAATCTTTGCGACGTTTAGAGGTAAGTACTGTTATGGGAATCCTCTACTGTAGAGGGTAGGTAATGGTTTGGTCTGTTTCTAGGAGGAGCATGAGAAGCTGTGCTGTCTGCAGCATATAAAGAATAAGTGATACTGTAGTGGAATTGAATAATGGAATGTTTTGTCATGTTAATTAACCAATATTGCTTTCCTTCACTGCAGTCTAAAGTAAGACTTCTTAAATTTACTATAGATCTTTGATGTGGGAGATGCAGCTGTCATAACTTTGAACAAATCTTTAAAATCTCATAACCAACCCTCAGTCATACAGTAGCCATTTAGTAAGGATTGTTCGGGTTTAAGGGTAGATTTTTTTTAAAAAAATTAACACGTTTTCAATGTTTTGCTTCCTTGTCTAGCTCAAATGTGTTCCTTTACACTGTCTGCAAGGTTTGCGGTTTATCTATTCCCAGTTGGAGGCTTTGACCTGTTCCAAATGTGTGAGCTCCTTAAAAGTAAGTGGAGTTGCACGTTATGTTGTTTTTTCCCTTTTGAGAGAAGGAATGGTTGACTCTGAGCTCTTTCTTGAAGAGGCTGTCATAACTGCAAACTACATTTGATGCTCAGTTTGGGTTTTTTACCCAAAGAAGCTATGGGAAGCTGTTCACTGGAATAGAACTTGATATGGGTGGAAGGGGGCATGCTTGCCTCATTCCCTGATTGTTGTTTTATTTTCTTACTAAAATCACTCTTGGCACCTTGTTGGCCCATAGGCAAAGGGTTTTGATAAGCAAGGCGGGAAAGCATTAAATGACTCTCACTGTCCTCACCCCACTGTACTCAAACATCTTCAAATTGTCGATTCCTACCACTGATTTGAATGTCTACTTGTTTTTCAGCCACATTAAGGAAAACACTCAGACAATGAGTGGTATACATAATTGGAGACACAGACTCAGTCCTGCTGGGCCTTTTAGTGCTGTATGGTCTGTAGCCTGCTGCTTGAAAATATACTATAGCCGAAGCCACCATTTGGTATACCCTATAGACTGCCAGTGTTCCATTTTTACTTTAAGGTTTTGGGAGATAGGCAAGGGTGCACATTATTTTATTAGCCATTTTAAGGGTGAGAAAACTGTTTCAGTCAAGGGACTGATACCAGTAGTGGGCAAAAGGGCAGGATGAAAAATACCATTGTATTTTAGCTTAAAGCTCTTACTGGAAGAGGTGCTCTAGTCTTTCAGAATGGGGAAGAAGGCTGTATAAAAGCTAGAGGGTCAACAAACAATGGTGTCATGGGGAAGCAGGTGTGATTTTCTGCAGAAGCTGAGGAGGGTGGGTTGGGATTCCTTGAAGGCCTCTTTCATCCCCAGGGCTGGACATTCCCTACCATTCCCCACCACTACGTACAGTATTGCAAAATGAATTGTTACAGTGGGGCTTTTTGTCATCTGAATAATAACCATCTTGACCATCAGAGGCTGTCAGCCATTAAATTATATTGTTGTGGTGCCATTGACCTGCTATTCTGTGTTCTTTAAGTAGATATAAATTAAAACCTTGGGCTTTGAATATTGAAGGTGTGTGTATGTGTATCTGATTCTGTAATTACAACAGGGCTAGAACAGTCTCTTTATATTTATGGGAGGCTGTGGAGCTATTGTTTTTTTCTAGAGAGTGGTCCAAAATCCAGAAGTATGGTCTGTGTCACAACCTAATAATAATAGATGTGATTGAATATTTAGGTAAACATTTCGATAAGAAAGCTGCCTTGATCTTCCTTGATGCCGAAAAGGCATTTGATAATATAAATTGGGACTTTATTATGACTGTCTTGGAAAAAATGGAATTTGGTAGTAATTTGCAGACATGGATAAAGGCGGTTTACAACCAACAAACAGCAAACATAATTGTGAATGGAGCATCTACTAAGACCTTTAAAATTCAAAAAGGAACAAGACAAGGATACCCATTGTCTCCTCTAATATTCATATTGGCCTTTGAAATATTGTTGAGAGCAATAAGAAAGGAGGATAAAATTAAAGGCCTGAAAGTAAAGAAAGAAACATTCACATTAAAAGCATTTGCAGATGATTTATTAATAATATTGGAAGATCCCAGAGAAAGTATTGATGGCTTATTAAGAATTCTGGAAGTATTTGGGGTAGTCTCTGGACTTAAAATTAATAGGGGAAAAAACTAAAATATTAACTAAAAACCTCACAGAAGATGATAAACCAGAACTTGAAGAACATTCTGGCTGCCAGGTGGAAAAGAAGGTTAAATATTTAGGAATAACAAGACTGTCTCTTTATATCAAGATAATTATGGAAAAACATAAAACAGGAATTACAAAGATGGGAAAAATTGAATTTATCACTACTGGGAAGAATTTCTGCAATAAAAATGAACATTCTGCCAAAAATGTTATATCTTTTCCAAAACATACTGATTATATCAAGTGAATATCCTTTTAAAAATTGGGGAAAAGATCTGTCTAAATTTATATGGCAGAGCAAAAACAACTAAGATAAAACAAAAAATATTCCGAGATGGAAAAAAAACATGGTGGCCTACCATTACCAAATTTAAAACTCTAATTTATGAAAACACCTCTCTGGATTTCTATGCAAGAGACCTTCTATAGAATAGACAAAAAATCAGATGAGAAATGGCTATTATACTAAGATCTGTTAAAATGGAACAAAGAACAATATGATCTAAGATCAATGGAAGAGTTAGAATCATTAGGCTGGTCTAACCAATGGTATAGATACAGACAATCAAGAGAGAAATTTTTAAATGACAGAAAAAATGATTTTGAGATTAAGAAAACTACAAATGAAGAATGTCTAATTTCCCAAATGTACAAAATGTTACTAGAATTAGAAATGGAATCAGATTGTGCCCGTCTGTATGATTAGACGGGCGCAACATATTGGCCATAATGTAGATCTGGAAAAAATATGGACAAAAGGAATAAAAGAAATTGCATGTTACGACCTCAAAGAGAATATCTACAAAGTGATATTTAGATGGTATCTGACACCAGCCAAATCAGTCAAGATTTATGAGCAGCCAAATAAATGCTGTTGGAAACGTGAGAAAGAAGATGGGACATTTTACCATATCTGGTGGACATGTTCCAAAGCAAGAACTTTTTGGCACAAATTCCAAATTTGGATACAAGAAATTTTAAAACTTAAAATATGTCTGGATCCGGAGTTAATGCTATTAGGAATCACTGGTAATAATTTAAATATTAAAAATAGTAAAATACTCCATTATATGATCATTGCCGCAAGGGTGCTTTATGCACAAAAATGGAAGACTACAGAGATATCAACCAACGAAAGCTGGCTCTTAAAAGTGCTAAATATAGCAGAACTGGATAAACTCTATTACTTAAGGAAAAATCAATTGAAAATTTTATAAATGATTGGAAACCCTTGTTAGACTATATAAATTATAAAGAAGGTATAAATATGCTGGAGGTTTAAAGATATATAATTATTTAAGGATATCAAGCTGTAAGGATAGATTTCAAAACTATGTAAATATTAAGGAAGTATAAAATATTGTAAATTATTGATTTTGATCAATAGAGGGGGAAGTCAATGTTAAATGTGAGTGTAGTAAGTGTATACATGTTTAGAAAGAGATGTATGTCTATGTATGTCAATAACATATGTTAGTAAATATAAAGTATGTTAATGTTACATTTTAGTAAGTATATAAGTAGAATGTTGTAATGTTACATAAGAGATAAAAAAATAATAAAAACCATCTATTAAAAAAAAAAAAAGAAGTATAGTCTGTGTCACAACCTGATCTCTTTGTGAAAGGCCAGGCCACAAACAGGCAGAACATCTTAGTTATTTGACATACATGCTCAGACAGGAAGGCAGGTCCTTCAAGGAAACAGATGTTGAAAGGGGCTGTCCAATATAAAACTTGTTCTAACTTGAGGCAAAGTGCTCCCCCCAAATAATTGCTTTGTGGTAACTATATTGTCCATAACTTGGGTTAGTAATAGTTTTTAGCCAATGTTTAAAAAAATAAAATAAAATTCAGGGATCTCTATACTTCCTGTACAAAATATAAGAACAGTGTAGGATAGATAGCTAGCTGCCTCTTGTACCTTTGCTTGTTAGCTAGTGAAAAGGAACTGTTTTTCAAACACAGCATGGATATGGGCATAGGCAGTACAGTTGTTCCTCCATATTCACGGATTTGATATTCACAGATTTAAGTATTCATGGTGTGAAAATATTCCTTAAAAAATAATAATTGAAAAAGCAAACCTTGATTTTGCCATCTTATATAAGGGACACCATTTTTGCTATGCCATTGCATATAATGGGACTTGAGTATTCATGGATTTGGGTATTCATGGGGGTCCTGGAACCAAACCCCAGTGAATGTGAAGGGACAACTGTAGTTAATTGTTGCTGCCATTCAAACTGCTATTCAAGGTTCAGCTTTGGGGCCAGTTCAGTTGCTTATAACCCTGAAGGGCAAGATACTGAGAAGCACATTTGTGGCAGCTCTTCCTTATTCACTTCCCATTGACCTGTTCTTATTCCTGCAGGAGATTTTCTCTGAATGTGGAGGGGACCTCAGTTCTGCACTTCCTTGGCTGGAATTACAGACAGTCAACTTCAGCTATAATTCCATTACAAACTTGGATGATTCACTGGTACGTTGGAGTTGCTGGGGTGTTGGTGTTTAGGAGATGAGAACAGAATCCTTCTTGATAGAATACTGTGACAGAGGGTGATAGTGTGCTCATTCCTAGCGGTCTTATGCTTTCTTGCTGATAATAAGGTACAGTGAGGACTTGGGTTTAGATTGGTTGTGCCATAACTCTTGACCTCTTCTTGGAACAATGTGTTCTATGGTTTTTGCCTTAGTTGTCATCACTAATCTCTTTCTCTTTCTTGTTTCTGATAAGCAATTATTGAATGCTTTGAAGGCTTTGGATATTAGTCATAATCTCATCCAGGACTGTGAGCACTACCTGACAGTAAGTATCTGTAAGACAGTAAGTGCCACACTTTTGAAGCTAATTATGGCTATTTAATATACTTTTTTCCTTCACTCCTTTCACCGACCCCGCTTATTGTGCTCTGGCCATCTTGTGGAGTCCATTAAGTTTCTGTTTTTGTGAGAAAAAGAACTTCTTTCATTTGGGAACACTCATCTTTTCATTGTAGGCTCAGTCCAGTGAAGTCACAAGCAGGCTTAAATGGGTATCAGTGAATGCCATTTCTGATGTGAAAGGCTAGAGTTCAATTTTTCTGAAGGAATATATCTGCTGTTGGCTTCCTGGACAGTTCTTGGCTACTACTGTCCTCCTGATGTTAGTGTTTTCAAAACCCTAAATCAGACTCCCCAGTTCCTACTCAGTCAAGTCATCATCCCACTGTTTCTCACTATTTGACTTACTTTTTTGTTTGTTTGTTTCATGTTCTCTCCCTCCACTATGCTTATCTCTTTTGCTTCTTTCTTTGACAGCTTCAGTACCATTTATTTCACTGGTATATTTAAAAAATATATGTGCTGGCAAGATAGACTTTTCTGCTCAAAGATAGAAACTAAGGTAGCATCATTACACAGGAAGGACTTAAATGACAAAAGAGCTTTGCTCAGGGATTGCTTCAAACATGCCCCTTTCTGTTTGAAAAAAACTAATTTTTTTGCCATCATTCTTGTCTGTTTTATTTACAAGGCAGTCATTTTAAATACTTGAAATGCCTTTCTTTATTGCTTGCTTGGATAATTATAGGTGTACGGGATGCATGTCTGTGATCTAAATAAAAAGTCCAGGCCGAGAATTTTGTGCTGACAATAGCACATATAGTTCTCCTCTTTCTGCCACCAGCCCCTCAGCCAAAAAGGTTTCTGCCCCCAGCCCCTCAGCCAAAAAGCCCCTCAGCCAAAAACGAAAAAGGTTTCACTTTTTTAGTATGAAAATGCCTATGCCACAACTTGGCAAAAGCTTGAATTTCTGAAGATCTGTGAACTTTGTGCCATGATAATATTTTGATTCTCCCTCAACAAGTGTTCATCACATAGCACTTTAACTACAATAAGACTCATTCTTGCTGTTTGTTAAAATCTGTGTCACACCTATGTAACACAAACTCCAGTTCATATTTAAATTAATTGTTTTAAATTTATTGTATGCAATGTTCAGACAATATGTATAAATGCCATCTAAAAGAATGTTTTGTATTATTCCCTGAAAATTAAAAGAAAGATAAATTTGGGGAGACATCTGGTTCTAGAGGGGGAGAAGAACAGGCAGCATGGCTCCATCATGTCTAGGTCCAGCTGCTGAGGAAAGACCCTCCCTCCCTCCAGTTGCCATTGCTGTGGCCTTGGAGGGAAAATAGAACATGCAGGCACAGATCCCTAGTGCCTAGGTCCAGCAAGTGATGAACGACCCTTGCTTCATCCCAACTGCCACTGCTGCGTCCTTGGTAGAAGAGAACGGCAACCAGTATCTGCTGGAATTAAGCCCCTTCCCCACTTGTTGTTAACTGCTGACAACCCTGTGAATGAGAGACTTCCAAGTCACCCTATCATCAACAGCCCTGCTCAGGTTTTGCAGACTCAGGGCTGTGGTTTCCTTGATTGAATCTATCCATCTGTAATCAGTCTTCCTTTTTTCTACTGCCTTTTACCTTACCAAGCATTATTGTCTTTTCTACTGAGTCATGTCTCTCATGACATGTCCAAATTATGACAGTCTCAGTTGAGTCATCTTGGCTTCTAGGGAGAATTCAGCCTTGATTTGCTCTAGGACCTATTGATTTGTCTTTTTAGCAGTCCACAGTATCCATAGAACTCTTCTCCAGCATGACATTTCAAAAGAGTTAATTTTCTTCCTGTCACCTTTCTTCACTGTTCCACTTTCACAACTATGCATAGGAGTTGGAAATATAATAGCATGGACAATGCTAACTTTAGTATTCAGTGATTTAACACCCTTCCCCACTGCTATTAAAAAAAAAAACCCTTCCCCACTTCTATCCCCTTTTCCTTGTGTGTCATAACTTTTTAGATTGTAAGCCTGAGAGCAGGGAATTGTCAAAATTTTAAACCACTTATATAAAGCACCATATACACTGATGGTGCTATAGAAATAAATTAATAATAGTAACAAAAATACTAAAAGTGGGTGTCTACTCACCTAGTAGTTTCATATTGATAGTAAATGGAAAATAATGGACTGATAGGATGAAATTCCCCCAAACAAACCTTAACTTGGCATCATCTTCTGTGATCAATCTGACAAAAATACTTATTCCTCAGCTATGTCCTCCAGTATACCTGTGACAAAGAACATTTGAGTAAAGGGCCAACCTAGGTAAAGCTGCTGTTTGTGTGCAAGCATGGTAAAAGTTAAAACTAGTTCTTTATAAGTTTTTTTTTAATAAGTTACAACATATCATGAATACAAATATTGAAAATGCAAAACCAGAATAAGCAGGACACATATTACGAAAACAAAATTTTACAGGGAGACCAGTTACAGAAGATTATATATAATAAATAAATCTATGACAAAATGTTACTTCTTAAACTGGTATGGGACTGCAGTGTGTTCAATATATCTCATCAATGGAAACCAGTCAATGATAAAAAAAATTGTAGTGTCTCTATAATGTAACTTCCCAGTGTTCATTCCCAGACTTGTATTGCTTGACAGTTTATAGCAGCCCTTTATTGATCTCTGCTCCAAAGGTGCAGTGAAGGCCAAAGGAGCAACAATTCATAGTCCAACTCTCCCTCTTCCCAACATTTTTGACTCATTGACTCTTCCCAGGGATATTTCCTTCTTGCTGTTGGTTGCTTGAATATTTTGTTCTGCTCTTTGTATAGGATTGCCTCCTTGCAACATTTAACATATATATGAGAGATACATGGGTGTAGTGGACAGAAGAGCAGGGATTAGAGATTGCCTTTTCTCCTTAAGAGTTTTAACTAAACAACATATTTGAGTTGTGTTCTTTATCTTTACAGTCAGGATTTGCTTGTGAGCCTGGCAAAAAAGTGCCTTTTTCTACTGTAGGGTGTAATGAAACTGAATTTGCTTTATATTTAACTTATTTCTTTGGAGGCAACGCAGACACTTTAACACCTACTAACCCCTATGTTTTTTTTAAGGCTGTTCCTATGGAGGGGCTTCCCTCCTCATTTCATCCTTGCTCCCCTGCTGTGAAGTAGCTGTCTTCTAGTTTAAGTGTTTCTGCCCCCTAAAGCTTTTGCTTGTTTAAATCGAGTACCCTGCCTTTCTACTAGGATTTGGAAGGCAGCTTCAGTTTTTAAAAAATGCAAATTATTGGCAGCCAAATAGCAATTACAGTAAATGCTTTTCAGGTCGGAAGCCGTCTGTCTGTTGGGAGAACTGCCAGCCTTCCTTGGGTGCTGCTTCCATTTACTGTGAAGTTACTGCTACTTTTGCTTATAAATATCTTGTGTGGCTGTCATGTGCTTGTTTGGGCAAGGGGAGAGTTTAGGTCATATGCAACACTGGCATATTATTTTGAACATTTTAAGATAAAGTGTCTGCCAAGAACACTAATCTTTGTGCTGTCATGAGCCAGAGTGTCCTGGGCTCTGCTGTTTTGATTGGACAGGATTAGCTTGTATTGCATCACATGAGGTTCTTTTTTAAAAAAATACTTTTCAGCACATTAAAAACACTTAAGACAGAATAAAACATCTTCACATTCAACATTAAACAAACAGACATAAACAAAGTAAACAAAAAAGAACAACTACATTTCCACAAATTACATACAACAAATAGTAAACCTAAACATACTATAATAAACAATGAGGTGCTTTAAGGGTGTTTTGCCTGGTATAGAAGACCAAAGTGTGAATAAAGGAGACAAAAGTAGAGATGAGCAGTGTTGAAATGTGCCACCTTTTCTCAACAGGTGTTGACAGAACTGGAATACTTAAATGTGGCCTTTAACTTCCTAACTAAGATGCCTGATCTTGGGCTGTACAGCCGAGCTAAATTGGTGACCCTCATCCTTCGATACAACCAGCTTGATAGCATTAATGGTAAGACCATACAGGCAAATATTAAAAGTAGTCTGGGGCCTTCATGACACAGGGTCAGACTGGATTGGAGGCAGGACACTACAGGGAAGCACATTTTGATGGGAAAGGTTCTGACCTTGCCTGGCTTCCTCCTCTGCAGGTGTGGAACAGCTACCAAACCTTCAACATTTGGACATTGCCTATAACTTGCTTCTGGAGCACTCTCTGTTAGCACCATTGTTCTTGCTGCACAACTTGAGAAGAGTGAGCACTCATTCTGATTTGGGATTTGGGCAAATGGATATGGCAGAGTTTGTGTAAGACTTGTACGCTCAAAAAGTCTGGAGAAGGGATTTTGCAGCAATGATATCAGAGTACTAGCTGATAGGTGCCTATCACTATCACGGTAGCATTACGTGTGACACCACATGTGGCTATAGACTTACTATTTCGAAAGGGATTATGCCAGAAGCCAGCCACATGCTATGGTAGTTATAAAGTACTTGACTAGGATTTGAGATACCAGACTTCCTATTTCCAGTCAGGCATGAAACTCAACTGGATGGCTTTGGACATGTTGCTGTCCCTTAGACTAACTTACCTTATAGGATTGTTGTGAGGATAATAGGAATGGAGAAGACTATGAAGGCCATTCAGAACTTTTTGGTGGGAAATGTAAAATCATTTCATAGCAACACATTACTGTTGTAGTGCTAGAAAATGATAGCAAGACAGGATTTTAGCAGTTTATAGTGATGGTTTTTTAAACATGAAACAGAAGCATTCTCTGGATGGTATGGAGGAACAATCCACAAACTGTTGGGTTATTCTCTGTGTGCCAGTAGTCTAAAGTTCTTTTCTGTTATGACTGTTGACTCCTCTCCCTTCACATCAATTTTGGTAGGTCCCTGCCTAGCCAGCAAAACATATTTTTCCCTTCACACACATCCATCTAAAATATAAACAGTTTAATAATTGACAATACCCAAAGAGAAGAAAGGGATTGAATGAGGAATCAGTTAATGTTGATGCATCTCTGCCATTTGAAAACAAAAGAAAGCAAGGCACAGAAAATGCAATGAAAGAAACAGCTCCAGACATGAGATTTAGACTGTATTCAAGAGATGTGCAAAATAACAAGGGTAAAGGAAATAATTACAATAGAGCAGCAACAGTAGTGGGGAGAAAAACTAATAAGAGGTGTTGAAATTCCAGTGCCAGATATGTTCAAAGAATTAATAGATTTAGAATGGGAGATCCCCCCCCCATTAAACACAAAAAGGTTTCTACAATATAGTCAAAAGTTTTATACATATAAAAAGAAAGACACGGAATATCCCATTAGTGGATAGTCCAAACTCAGCATTAATTTCTCATGCAGTAATCCCTAAGAAGGGGGACACAGCACCTAGAGATATGGATGAATGCAGAATTGAGGCAGAACTAAAAAGATTACATGGGGCCTCAGCATTGGCAATTCATTCCTCACTTGATGCTTCTGTGTTTGCTAGAGCAGCAGTATTATAGACACAAGAAATTTTAGAAGCCCAAGACACCAGTATGCAAACCTTATATAAGGCAGTGGAAAGAATACAGACAGCCCTACAATTCATAGCAGCATGACTCAGCAGTATTTGCAGCAAGAATATAACCACAACAACCATAACTAGCAGATCAGTCTGACTTAGGCATTGGAAGACTGATCAGAAATCAAGAAAGAATTTAGCATACATACCTTTCAAAGGGCAACTTCTCTTTGCAGAGAAGGCCTTAGAGAAGGTGTTGGTAGAGAATAATGATTAAAAAAAAACAAGTTATACCTTCTCTACAGAAAAGAAAACCAGAAAGGAAACAATTTAGAAATATATATTATTCCTTTTGAGGAGATAGAGGATTTGGAAGACGAAGTGATGTCTGGTATTGAAAGCCACAGTAGAATAGAACAGATTATCATCGAAGAAGGTAAACCTGTCCACAAAATAGAAGAGGGGCAAGCAAAACCACTAGGGGAGGCTGCCAGCAGTACTGACAAGAAAGACATCCTGGTGGGAGGAAGGCTTATGCATTTTGGTGGGTTGTGGCCAAAGATAATAGTATGCCGCTGTGTCAATCAAGTGGTCTCTCAAGGATACAAAGTTATGTTTGCCCAAAGACCAAAAAGCAGATACCTTCCATCACCAGTACCAAAAAATCAAGAAAAACAAAAGATAGTGTAAGAGGAAATAGAGCACCTCTTGTAGATTGACGCCATAGAGAATGTACCTTATTCCCAAAGATTCAAAGGGGTATGTTCACTTCTCTTTAGGGTACCCAAGACCATTGATACTTTCAGTCCAGTTTTGAAATACCTGATTTTTTTTTATGGTATCAGAGATACAAAATGGTGACTGCTGAAACCATCAACCACCAGTTGGTCTCAATAGATTTAAAAGAAGTATACTTCCATATCCCTGTGTATCCAACCTGCAGGAGGTACTTAAGATTTCAGTTCCAGAAATCACATTATCAGTTCAAGGCTTTCCCTTTGGTCTTGCATCAGCACACAGAATATTCACCAAGGTCTTGGTACCATTGGTGGCACATCTCAGGGAAAAGGAAATGCAATTGTTCCTGTATTTAGATTACATATTTTTGAAAGCAGGGTGCAGATACAAAATGAAAAGGGATTTAAACCAGACAATAGCAAGACTTCAAAAGTATGGGTTTCTAATAAATCTTGGGAGGAGCCATCTTGAGCCTATCACCTCCTTGATGCATTTAGGAGCTCAGATAAACATGAGGAAAGGATGTATATTTCTCTCTCAGGAAAGAAAAAAAAAAGAAAACCAGAAAGGAAGTAAAAAACTTAATGTCAAAGAGATCAATGGATTTAATGCAGTCGGCAAGAGTTATGGGGCTCTTGATTTCAACAGTCCAGTTAGTTCTGTATGTAAGACTGCATACAAGAATTCTCCAGTGACCACATCAGTTGTCGATAACAAACAATCAACATTATGCAGTGAAGCTTCCTTGGAATTTGAAAAAAAAAGATTTAGAATGATAGATTCAGAAACAACACCTAAACGGGGGTGTGCCTTTCTCTCCAGAGAAAATAATAGTGTTTACAATGGATGTGAGTCTCTCTGGCAGGAAACTCACTGCAAGGGCCGATCCATTCAAGGGAAATGGACTGGTTTGGACGTAAGATGCAATATAAATTATTCGGTGTTAAAAGCAGTCGGACTGGCATTGCTAGCATTTGCACATTTTGTGAAGAACCAGAATGTACAGATTTCAACAGCAACATATCTGTGAAGCCCTACAATTGCAAACAAAGGGGTTCAGGGTCAATTCTGTTAATCAGAGAGGCAGGCCAGATTCTCTGATGGACAGAGAACGAAGTCCATCACAGCTGTTTATCTGAAGGGATCAATGAATATAGAAGCAGATTACTTAAGCAGGAACAAAATCCAGCGGGGGAAACAGTCTCTCAATCAGGAGGTATTTCATCACCTGGAGGTTTGTTTTGGTTCATTCCAAGTGGACTTATTCGCCTTTGGAGTGAATTTCAAATTAAGATTTTTTTTCACTCAATGGAAACAAAAATGCAGAACAGCATGATGCATTGGCACTATCATGGCCACCAGGAATATTGTATATTTTTCTGCCAATTCCAATAATTCAAAGAGTGTTGGTGAAAATATGCACGAAGCAGGCCATGGTAGTGTTGGTAGCTCCTTAATGTCCAAGACAATCAAGGTTTCCACTACTAATTCGGATGTCCATCAAAAAACATTGACATCTGCCAAACAGACCAGATCTGTGTCATCATGGTCTGATTTTGCATCACAATCTGAGCTGGTTGAAGTTGACTGCATGGTCATTGAGAAGTGATATTTGCGTCAGCAAGGTTATACAGAATCAATGGTAGAAACAATTCTAGCTTTAAGAAAACCTTCTATGCAGAGAATAGATAGCATGACTTTGTGAAGTGGTGTCAGTCACATGCGGTACGCATAAATGCAGTACAAGTCATGCACATCTTAGTTTTTTTACAGGAAGGAATTAAGAAAGGGTTAAGGCCAAATACCCAAGAAAGACAGATGGCAGCATTCACTGGGCTCTTTCATCACATTCTCATGTTAAGCGGTTCTTAAGGGGTACAACTTTAAAACCCCATCAACATTACACAGGTTTCCTAGTTCAAACCCAGATCTAGTATTAAACATGTTAACAAAACCTCCACTTGAGCCAATACGTGAGACTCCTTTGAAGTTGTTAACTTTTGTAGTAGATTTTCTAGTGGCCATTACATCAGTTAGGAGATCAGAATTAGCAGCATTGTCAATGCAGCCAAATTTGTGTAGATAGGATCAGGAAAAATTAACCTTGACGCTTGATCCAACTTTTCTTCCTAAGTTTCACCTAAGCAAAGGGCTTCATCAATCTATCCATTTACCAAATTTCTGCCCAAATCTATAACACCCACTAAGAAAAAAAGTGGCACTGGGTGAAAGGTGGGCTATGAAGAAGTATATTGATAGGACATCAGGTAAACAGAAGCATTATTTGTTGCCTTCAGCTCTCAAACACTAGGAAATAAAGAATCTAAAGCAGTGGTTCTTAAACTTTTCTTTACCAGGGACCCCCTTTAAATATCTTTTGTTGCTGTGCCCCCCCCCCCAAGACTTAACTCAAGATGTAAAACCCTAATAATGATAATAATATTGAATGGCAATGCACAGACCAAACCAGCCAGCCTTCGCCTTGGCTTCTGTCACGTGGCTACTCCACTGCAGGAAGGAGGTGGGCCAAGCAACTTTCAAGCCTTCGCAGACCCCCTGTGAGGACATCATGGACCCCTGAGGATCCACAGACCCCAGGTTAAGAACAATTGATCTAAAGTATTGATTGCACAATGGTTAAATGTGTGCTTATTTCTCTGTTATGATTTGGCAAAAGTACCGAGACCTCAAAATGTATGGCCACATTCTACACAGTCCATGTCAACCAGTACGGCATATGTCATTTCAGCATCACTAGAGGGCCTCTGCAGTGTGGGGTGGAAGGAGCCCCACCACATTGACATTAGACAAGTTTAAGTCAGCACAGGCAGCTTTTGGGCAAACTGTCCTGCAATCAGTAATGTGCATTCTGGGCAGCTCTATCTGCCTGATAAATGGGGGGCTTGGGTACATTCCAACAGTTTGTGGATTGCTCTTCATGCCATTCAGAGAATGAGGAGTTGGTACTTAACACTAATGCTAATTTTTGGATGGTCTGGAGAAGCAATCCACCTTCTCCCCAAAAGTCGCTACGTTAAAAAAATAGGTATGTAGATATACAAATCCAGCAATGCAGAGTCAAACATATAAGACTGAGGCAGGGTTTGGAATGAAACTGACAAAGAGAGAGGAGTCAATAGAAGGAAGAGGAATCAATGAGAAAGCACTTTGAACTCCTGCTTTGTCTTCTGGCATTCAGGGAATAACTCCACAGTTTGTGGATTGTTCCTTCAGGTCATCCAAGAATGAACATTCATGGTAAGAACCAACCCCTCGTTCTTTTTCCCACAGTTGCACCTGGAGGGGAATCCTTTATGGTTCCATCAGAATCATCGACTGGCTACCCTAATGCACTTGTCTCCTAGAGTTGTTTCGTGCAATGTGAGTATGTATAGTAAGCATGGAAGTTCATCATATCTCTGATAAGCATACCTCCCAAGGCTCAGCACTCAGAGGATGAGAATTGTCTGGCCTTTCAGGTGGTGTTAGACTGCATGCTCCAGTATCTTCTAGCCAGCATAGCCAATAGTGAGGAATGCTGGCAATTGAAAGTCAACATTTGGAGTGCTGCACAGTTCCTACCCCTGGTCTATTCAGTTTAAATACAGCAAACTGAAAGTAAACTTCATGGTTAATTAACAGAGTGGTTGCACTCACACTTGAGCCACAATGATCTACCTCCATGAAGTTTTGGAGGTGTACTGTTTGCTGTTGCTCTTTGTAGATTTTTGTTTGCTACACAGTGTCATAAAAGAAAGGTTTTCCCGTTTCTGCTATTATGTGGCACCTATAATTGACTCCATTGTGTCAAATACATGGCATTTCTAGAAGGAGGCACCATCTTTTCCTTCTCCATCCAAGGAGTAAAGTGGCTTTATTCAGGCTTTTTATGTGTGTTACTTCAGAAAGATCAAAGGGAAGAAAGGCTACAGAAGGGACAGCGGCTTAAATCCAGTTGTTTGTCCCATTGAGAATAAATATGCCAATTCAGTAAGATTTACACAAGTGTTGGTTTACCAAATTTCTGTTGATTCAATGGGTCTACTTTAGTTGGGACTAACAATTGGATTTAGGCTAGAATTTGTCAGTCAACACACAGTGGCAGAGCTTGAGATTCTTGTGACCACATGGTGTGCGTAATCCTGTTTTCCATGAGTTTTTCCCACCTCCCCTAATTTAAAACAAAGATTTGGAAACAGTCCATTATGTGGTACAGTAGTTTCCTATTTGTTCACATAAAAAGCTATTGTCTGCTCTGAATAGAAAGGGCGCTGTAGAGTCTTAGGTGGAGATCTTTTGTATCACTTGTTACCTGTTCTTTGTAACTAGAAGGAACCAGGGATTCTCTGCAGGCCAAGTGTATGCTCTAACAGTAATCTGTGGTCCATTCCCCAAAACTAATTATCAGTTGAATGCCAATGCCTACCAGAAGCAGAACTGACAGTGTTCAAGTGTCTATGTTGCTGCCCCTTGTGATGAATATGGCTTACTGCTGAAGTCATGATAGGAGAGAAAAAACTGCTCCATGAAACTTAAATCAGTTTGCTAGTGGGTGCTGATTGTCAAAGGAAAGAAAGGTAAAAAAGTTAGTTGCCTGTTACCTTGTGCTGAGAACCTAAAGATCTTCTTTGTGAATACGCACAGTGGGTAACTCCTGTGCCTGCGCAGAGCACTCAGAACACTCTAGAATCGCTAGGCAGAACACGTTTTGCAACATTTTGGCAGTAACTCTGTCATCCTAACAGTCCCTTTAAAGGCGCTCCCGCCTAAATCCCCTCAGTTCCTTTTCGTCCGCCGTGCAAGCAGCACAAAGGAACCTCTATCGCTAGAGCGCTTTCACTTTCGGTCTTACTTTCATTGGATTGTCTCGGACTGTTCTTGGACTTTGATTTTTGATTTTCTCTTGACTTGTTGTGATTTCTGGCTTTGACCTTTGGATTGTTTCGGCTCTCTCATCTCTCTACGACCCTTTGGCTTGGCTTCTGTCAGATTTGGCATGACTCGTACTGGCTTGACCCTTCTTCTGTCTTACCCTATTTGTTAGTTATGGTGTCTAAATCTGCTGCCTTCAGATGGTGTTCTGTTTGCCAGGTGAAGCTTCCAAACTCTGACGGGCACTCGAAATGCCTCATTTGTCTGGGGGAGGCTTGCAACGTCAGTGCTTGCGTTCATTGCCGGGCCTTCTCTGAGGAGAGGAGTGAACAGGAATTCTGCATAATGGGAACGCCTACTACTGCCCAGATGGAAGCAGGAAGTATGACCATGGTCACATGGTCATCCGAAGGATTTTTAAAGTCTTTTCCAAACCATGAAACCAGTTCTACTTCCTGCTTTCGCCCAGAGTAGATGCAGCGAATTTGCAGAATTTCTCTTCACTTCTCTACCTACCTTTCCTTAGTTTATCCATTTCTTTCCTCCTAAATCCTTGACCTGGCGCTTCTTCCCTAGCTCCTCTCTCATAAAAAAAAGGCTCCTATTTCTTTCCCCTTTCCTACCTTCTGTCCTTTTGATTCAACGATGGCGAAGGGGCCAGGGAAGAAGCTGCCCTCTGGTGGCAAGAACCAGGACCCCAAGGAGCCCACAGACACCCCGGCCTCCCCGCTGTCGCCGGTGGATCAGGGGCTGTCAGGAGACACTCGTTGGCAGGCAGGCCGCTCCCCGAGCGAACCAAACCTTCCACGGGGGAAGGCGAGGGAAAAATCTACCCTCAGCCGTGCGGAGTGGGGACGGAGG
Source organism: Gambelia wislizenii (assembly GCA_030847615.1). Taxonomy (NCBI): domain Eukaryota; kingdom Metazoa; phylum Chordata; class Lepidosauria; order Squamata; family Crotaphytidae; genus Gambelia; species Gambelia wislizenii. The sequence goes on along the minus strand of JAUMIR010000001.1, from coordinate 336,087,291 downwards.
CACCGATGGGAGCGGAGCAGGAGCCCACGGCCCAGGCCTCACGGGAGTCCCAGGAGATCCCGACAGAAGAAGGAACCAGTGGAGGCAGTCGCCCCCCGGAGGTACCCGGGCCCCTGGGGAGGGAAGTTGCGCTGCCCCAATTCAACCAGGGCACCCTTTTTCCTCCATTCCACACCGGAGGAATGGCTCCCCAGGAGTTTCAGATCCTGACCAAGTGGCTGGGGATCTTTCCGCCACTGAACTGGGAAGGGGGAAGGCCTTTGCCGCACGCACATGGAGCGGGCACCATTTTGGGCCAGCCCGACCCCCATGCCGGGCCCCCGGCAGGCGCCATCTTAGAGGCCGCACAGGCCCCAGTTCCCCCCATGCCACGCAGGGGGTGTTCGGAACCGAAGGCCGGCCAGCCGGCCAGATCAGACCTCCGGGCAGCATGCTCCCGGGAGAGGTGGCGGGCCAGACACCGCAAGCTGTTTCCTTCTTCAGCCCGGCTTCCCCCCCCCCCCGACCTCCGGGAGGGTGGAAGTCCTGAGGATGGCTCTTAGGCTCCTCTCTTCGGCCCTACTCCCACCTGACACGGCAGCATCTTGGACCAGGGCCCCTTTCCCACCATCGTGGTGGAACACTGCGGGTGAAGCTGGCCCCAGCCTTCCAGACACCATCCAGCCTCAGGAACCCCTCCGGTGCGATCCAGGCCGTCTCCGTCCGTCATCCCCCGCCATGTGGGGATGCTTGGGAACTCCAATCGCCAACGAGCAGGACCCGCAGCCAGGGCCTTCCCACACGTACCTACCGGGCGGGGGAAGGACAGGGCCATCACAGGCAGACCCAAACCCCTTGGGTCGCTTGCCTCTAGCCAGGGTCGAACGAGTGTCAGGTGACACACAGACTGAGACACTGACGGGGGTCCAGGTGCAGGCAGGCCCATCTACCACCCAGGAGGGCGCTGCGCCCCCCCCGCCTCCCCCATGGGCAACGTTCCAGGGGCGAGAAAGCAAAAGACCACTTCTCCTCCCTACTCCTCCAACGAGTCAGAGGGGGAAGGAGAAGACGATGCCCAGCTTCTGAGCATCCTCAAGGGAGCGCAATCTGTCCCAGAAGGTGCCCAGACCGCGGAGAACGAAAAAGAGGAGGGGGAGTGCTCCGAGGGGGAACCATCGGAACCACCCCCTGACATTTCAGACAGGCTTTTCAGTGGGGAAGCATATGCTTCCTTACTTAATAAACTAATTGCCATCCTGGAATTGGAAACAGAGGAGGACCAACCATCCTTTTCCAAGCCGCCTGCCAAGAAAAGGAGCAAAAGGGTTCAGGCGGTCCTCAAGTCTACTTCTTCTTTATGGCACCCAAGAAAGGGGGAGACTCCGGAGCAATCTTAAACCTCAAGTTTACAAACTCCTTTCTCTCCTACAAGCACTTCCGGATGGAAACGCTGGCCTCAATTCGAGAGGCGCTTCAGAAAGGCGACTTCCTGGCCTCTCTCAACTTGTCGGAAGCATACCTCCACATTCAGATCCACCAGGAGAGCAGGCACTTCCTCTGCTTCGTGTTCGGGGACCAACACTTTCAGTTCAGGGCCCTGCCATTCGGTCTGGCGTCAGCACCCAGGGTATTTACCAAGGTGCTAGTTGTCTTGGTGGCCCACCTGCGAACCAAGGGGATTCATCTATACCCCTACCTGGACGACATTTTCCTGAGGCCAAGATCCAGAGGGAAGGCACGAAGGGACCTACAAACCATGATTTCGTGTCTCCAGGCTCACGGGTTCCTGGTGAACTTCAAAAAAAGCTGGAGCTGAGGGCGGCGCTGCTCAACTTTGCTCACCTTGTCAAGGGAAAACACGTCCTGATCAGGACGGACAACACGACGACCCGGTCATACATTGCGAGACAGGGAGGATCGAGGTCCCAGTCCCTGCAACTGGAGGCCAACCTACTCTTCTCCTGGGCAGAAAGGAGCATCCAGTCGATAACAGCGCAGTACTTTCAGGGGACGACCAACTTACAAGCGGACTTTCTCAGCAGACACACAATCTCTCAGGCAGACTGGGAACTGGATCAAAGAGTATTCCTTCAGATCCAGGGGAGGTTCAGAGCCCTGGAGGTGGACTTATTCGCCGACCCAGACAACGCCAAGCTCCCGAGGTTCTTCACCAGGTTCCCCAACAGGAACGCAGAAGGGGTGGACGCCCTAAGGGCCCCCTGGCCAAAAGGCCAACTATATGCCTCCCCCCCCCGCCTCTCCTCAGGAGAGTCTGCAGGAAAATTAGACAGGAATGGGTGCAGGTGGTTCTGATAGCTCCATGCTGGCCACGCCACCCCTGGTTCTCCGACATCATGGACATGCTGACGGAGGAACCATGGCTCCTCCCACCCAGGGAGGACCTTCTACATCAGGGTCCGATAAATCACCCCGATGTCTCTTGGCTTCAGCTAACCGCTTGGAAATTGAAAGGAAAGCCCTAAAGGAGTTTGGCTACGAAGACTCAGTAGTGAACACCCTACTTTCTTCTAGGTGACAAGCGACTAACAGGATATATGATGCTACCTGGCAGGCCTTCAAAAGATGGTGTGTAGAACGATCCATCCCAGAGGAGAGAACTTCCTTGAGCCACGTGCTGGCATTCCTCCAGAAGGGTCTAGACTTGGGGCTCCGCCCCAATACCCTCAAGAGGCAGGCTGCGGCCTTAGCCTCGGTTCTGTCCTTAGGCAAAGGGGAAGGTCTCACCTCTCACCCCCATGTCAAGCGATTCCTAAGGGGGGCGGCCCTGATCTCACCCCCAGTCATAGGTTCCCAACCTGGGATCTTCCTATGGTCTTGAGGCAGCTAATGTACCCACCCTTTGAACCCCTGTGAAGGTTCTTACACTGAAGGTGGCATTCCTGGTGGCCATAACTTCGGCCAGAAGGGTTTCCAAGCTGGAAACCCTCTCGATCGGATTCATGCTGTCCTATTTCACCAGATATTCTTCCTGATATCCAGATGGTACCTGATGCGTCTCTTCGCGCTTCTACGCGTCGTTTCTACTCCTACAAGTGGAACCGTTTTGAATCCTTTTTGTCGGACCAGGGTCTCACCGTTGAATCCTCCTCCATGACCACTGTGCTCCAGTTCCTCCTCCATCTGTTAGATTCAGGACTATCTCTTTCGTCTCTGAGATGCTATCTGGCAGCCATCTCTACTGAACTGCAAGCACGGGGCAGCTATCTCCATTTTGTGACACACTGGTCAAGAAATTCCTGAAAGGCTATGCCAACTTCCATCCTCCTGTCATGGAGCCCATGCCAGTTTGGAGCCTGGAACTTGTCCTCTCTCAGCTGTCAAAGCGCCCCTTCAAGCCCTTGGCTACTACGGACCTGAGGCTTTTGTCTTGGAAAACAGCCTTTCTTGTAGCCATCACTTCTGTCCCCCTTCGGGCTGGTGCATTCTGTGCCGATCTTCGTATTTGGCCTTCCACAGACACAAAGTTGTTCTGAAACCAGACATTTCTTTCCTCCCCAAAGTGGTTTCTAGCTTTCACTTGAACCAATCCATCGCCCTCCTGGTCCTCTTGCAGGATCCGAAGGATGACTTTGAACGGTCTCTCCATTCCTTGGATGCTTGGAGAGCCCTTGCTTTCTATGTACAGCGGACAGCTCCGTTTCAAAAGTCTCCGAAACTGTTCGTCTCCTATGCAGACTCTAAATTGGGTGTCCCTGTTTCTCCACAGCATTTGTCTAAATGGGTGGTTTCGACCATCTCTCTTTGTTACGAACTGGCATGGAAGCCCTTGCCTTCTCGGGTTCGAGGACACTCCACCAGGGCTGTCTCCGCTTCAGCTGCCTTCCTCTCTGGGATCCCGTTGGAGGACATTTGCCGGGCAGCTACATGGTCTACACCATTGACATTTATATCTCATTACAGATTGGACACTCGGTCTCGTAATGAGGCTGCGTTTGGGAGGGCAGTGTTGTTATCCTCTATTCAATGAATGAGTTCTTATTATGGTAATCCTGGTACTGTATGGTTATTGCTTATTCTGATATTAATACACGAAAGTGCTTCTGTTCACAGTACTTAGTGTTCATTACTATGATTCAGAAATATCACTTGTCCAACACTGTCCTCATCTTACCTGTTAGCATGACATACCTTCCTCCTAGAGTGGAAGCTTGCTAATCTACCCACTGTGTGTATTCAGAGAGACCATGAAGAAGATGGACAGGTTGCTTACCTGTAACCATAGATCTTCAAGTGGTCTTCTGTGAATATGGACCCGCCCATCCTCCCCTCTGTGTCTCCTATGACATATGTATGCTTAATGTTCCTGATGCTGCTACTTGCAGTGTCCTTCAAGGAACTGAGGGGATTTAGGCGGGAGTGCCTTTAAAGGGACCGTTAGGATGGGCGAAGTTACCGCCAAAATGTTGCAAAACATATTCTGCCGAGTGATTCTAGAGTGTTTCGAGTGCTCTACGCAGACGCAGGCATTAGCCACTGTGTGAATTCACAGAAGCCCAGTCGAAGATCTATAGTTACACATAAGCAACTTGTCCTTATCAGGGTCAAGTCCTTACAGTTTTTGTTTGTTAATATACATTGTTATGTCTTCTGCAAACTGTGTCCTGGGAATATTATAATTTTCTTTATGATATCTTTACAGTAGCAGTGTGCAGTATATAGTTTCTGTCTAATTTGCCATGAAGGTGGCAAAAAAGGACCACTTTTCATTTAAAACAAGATAATGTGGAAAGTGGAAGCCTTGTTTAAAGTAAAAAGTCATGCTGTTTGACTATTTAGCACATTTAGTGGTAAGGTACTGCCTGTGTACCCCCATAGCCTCTAGAAAGTTGCCTGTCTCTGTCTTACAGCAACAATTTCCATGAGCCTGTACTTACCTTTTGTGATTGTATGTTTCTGTTCTGTGGCTGAGAACTCTCCCTTGTGTCCAAAATATAAGGTTAGCAGATTAGAACACCTTCTGGTTTTCTGCTCACATCTGAGCTAGTAGGCTTACTGATGGTGGGATTTATCCACCGGCATGTTTGAGACAAGGATTTGAATCATGTTGGTATTGTAAACAGGTGTATGTTCCCCTATGGAAGTGATCAGGCTTCTTTGTCTAATGGGAGTGTCCATATTCAGTTCAAGATCAGAGTAACACATGTAGTGCTGCTACTCATGCAGATGTGCATTCTGATGCCTATCCATCTGCACCTGGTGAAAATGGTGGTAATAAATCCTTCAGTTGTACGTTTGGTTGCACAACATTGCCATTCAACAAAAGGATCATATAGTAAAATCAGTGCCTATATCTGCATGCTACGCAAACCTGATGTAGGATCTCAGCCAAGGAGCATATGTGATTATCTGTCCCCTGTTCCCACACTGACTGTTTGCCATAATCTCTTTCCACTCTTGTGAGTGAGCTGCTGCATCCTTTTGCCAATCTCAAGAACTTGATCTCTCATTTCTGACTGTGAATTCTGTATCCATTTGTGGTAAACAGCCTTTCTGTAGGGTTTGTTACAACGTGACAAGGAGATGGGGATGCTGATATCCTACTGATCATGCTTTGTTCTTATACCAGTTCCTTCTTGATGAGGAGCCACTGTCTGTCTCTGACCTGTGGGTGAGTAGGATAATAAGATAGTTACTGTTTTCAAGGGGTTGTATCATTAAGGGGGAGAAAGGCAAAGAACTACTTTCTGCTGAAAGCGATCTCATCCTAGGTGTGTCCTAGAGTAACAGGAAGCCAGTCAAACTTTTTGTTTACTAAAAAACTTTTAGCTGTTTGGTATCACTTTATTATTCATGCACTCAAGACTTGAAACAGTACATGGACCCCCAAGATATATGATGAATTTTTGGAGAAATCTCTTCTAAATATGAAGTGATTATTACTTTGACTACCATGTTATATTGAAATGTTTGTAAACTATGAATATGTAACTGTTCGTTTTGCTACTGTTTTAACATTTTAAAAATTAATTTTAAAAATTCTAGATAGCTTCTTTTAAACCTCCTCCTATGTGGTGGCTTTATATCAATACATAGAACTGCTGAAATGATACTTCCTAGCTACCATTCAAAAAAGAAGGGTTAAGATGCCCTTGAATAGACCACCTTACCTCTTCAGGGCTCATTCTGTCTTTCAGAATCACTCAAAACTGGATCAGACTGTTGTTCAACCACTCTACACACCAGCCTCAGAGAGGGCCCTGATGGACCGCAATGCCCTGGAAAGCTCTTGTGCTGCAGACCAAAGTGACAGCCAGTCCCCTGGAGACAACAGATTTGCAAGATTCCCCACACAGAAGAGAACTAAGGTGGTCCAGCCACTGGGAGTATTTAGGTTTTGGAGCGGGAGTGGCTGGGAGAGAAAAAGCAAGAGAAGAAGCTATTGTGCCATTGATGTCATGTGATAACTTGTGTTAACCTGTTAGAAGAGTGGAACTAGTCTTTAACTTTGTACGCTTGCAGGAGCATACACAGTATGCCTTAAGATCTCTAATAGAGCTTGCACAGCATCCTGGTAACCTTTTTCTGTTGTTTTTTAGAAAGTGGTAGGGATGGGGAGAAAACCCTCAAAAGTGTTGCTATTTCTGATTACAACCTGAAATCAGATCAGAATGTCAAATACTTCTTTACAAGGTCTTCTTTCCAGAGGTGCAAAACAATTATGATAGTGTTATGATAACTTAATTCTATCAGTGAAGCGCCTGAGAGGGTCACTTCCAGCCTCTACATACAGCTTGTCTCTCTTTCAGGGGAAGGTTAAAGTGCGCAGGCCCAGCATTTCGGAACCCAGTGATACAGAACATGAGAACAGAGCATTGCCCCTCTCAGCGGGTAAGATGTAAATTACAATGGAACCATTACCTACAACCAGCCGTACATGAGACAGTTTGCAAATGTTGTGGGTATCTCTACCAACAGGTATAGTTAGGCAGCACCAGGCAGAGATGGAGCGCATGGACAGCTTCCGGGATCGCTTTGGGGCACGCTGGCTCCAATATCGGCGGCACCTGGAGGCAGATGGACAGGCTGAGTTTGTTACCCCCTCTGGCAGCCCCACAGTAGAATCTCCAGGCAGCACAAGTGGGGCTTCTGAGCAGAGTGAGAGCCAAGTGCCAGAGCAAAAGATTCCTGATACTGCTGAGGGAAAGGACCTGGACCTGCTGCAAGTTGATAATGTGGTGAAAGGTCCCAAAGCAACAGCAGACATGGATGGGCTGGCAGCTAAAGAAGATCAAGAACAGGAAGAAAAACTGGAAGGTAAATGGTGATCCTCCTGGACTGCTTTCCATTTCCATGAGTAAGTGAGAGGCTGTGGGCATTTACCCTCTGCGTAGGGTTGGCTCAGCAATTTCAAAGGTGGCTCCACCTGTGGTCCAACGAGCATGCTGTTTGCAGTATTCCTAGTTCAGCTTTCTTCCAGCTTATTTCTGTCATGCCTTGAACCCTTTGCAAGGGTAGTTACTAACTCCTATCCTCAGCTCAACCATTTAAGTCTGAGTACTTGAACTTACCTTTAGTGTAGGTAGCTCACCTAGAAATCTGCTTGGATATCATCAGAGCATCATGTCTGTGATGTTTCCATAGTGAAATCTGGGAAGTGCTTAATGAGATCACTGCCATCAGATTTCTTGTAAAATCTTATGTCCGACCTTTATTAGGAAAAATGTGAGAACCTGAAAGTGGTTCCTGTCAAAATCTCATAAGATAGAGCTATAGTCTAGTATGGAGTTGTATGTATTTTAGTTCTATTGAAATACATAGTGTTAAGTACCCCATTGGTGCTGGATTGTTGCCTAGATGGGGATTCCAGTCCTGTGCTGCTTGCTGGAGTGCTGATATTTGTGTTCTAGGTCCCTACTTATGTATACTTTATAAAATATTAAATGTCTATAGTCCCGACTTCCATTATTTCCCCCTAATTAATGATGGCAGAATCCTGTGTCCTGTCAAACAAGCTAAATCAAAAGCAGAAAAAATATGGAAGCTGATGGAAAATCACACAAATTTCCATCTTGCATGAACGTATGGTACATTGTGTATTTGTGGTGTAGTTCACATTGAAGAAGCAGCATGGTCCTTTTTAAACAAAGGACACTTGTCTGGTCTTATTTGCCTTTTGAATATCCTGGTTCTTTCTCAATAAATCAGGGCACTGAAAGCTTTTTTCTTGTTAAAAACCAGTTTTGACTGTTCCTCATTCTGTGTTTCCTTTCTCCCACTCATCACTAACTGAATGCTTCATGTTTAATGTACTTGAGTAGAATTGGTGTGGTTAACTGGGTTTTTGTATAAGTGTTGATGAATCTCTTCATACTTTGTTGTGTTTTAGAATTAACGTTTCCTCTGAATCTGCTAGGGTATGATGCATTACAGTTTTTTCTCTCAAAGTTGTTCATGGGCCAAATCCAAGCTTTGCAAGGGCTTTGTTGTTTTCTGCCAAAGAGTGCTGGTGCCTCAACAAACTACAAATCTCAGGATTCCATCGGAAGGAGCCATGGCAAATAATCCAGTTTCAAACGGGATTATTTGTGTAGTGTGGATTTGGCCTACATAGTGACCATGTGTCTCCTAAATAGCACTAGGAGTGAAGGACACGTGCAGTCCTACTGAGCAGGGATTTCAGTGTAGGTTCATGATATCATGATACTGTGTCTAGTTCTGGGCACCACAATTCAAGAAGGATATGACAAGCTGGAATGCGTCCATAGGAGGGCAACCCAAATGGTGGGAGGTCTGGAAGCCATGCCCTGTGAGGAGTTCCTTAGGGAGCTGGGTATCTTTAGCCTGGAGAAGAGAAGGTTAAGAGGTGATATAGCCATGTTTAAATATTTGAAGGGGTGTCATACTAAGGATGGAGCAAGCTTGTTTTCTGCAGTTCCAGAGACTAGACATGGAGCAGTGGACTAAAACTACAGGAAAAGAGATTCCACCTAAACATTAGGAGAGACTTCCTGATAGTAAGAGCTGTTCAGCAGTGGAATGCTCTGCCTCGGAGTGTGGTGGAGTCTCCTTCTTTGGAGATTTTTAAACAGAGGCTGGATGGCCGTCTGTTGGGAGTGCTTTGATTATGTATTCCTGCAGGGCAGGGGTTGGACTAGATGGCCCTTGTGGTCTCTTCCAACTCTATGATTCTATGATCCCAATTCCAACATTTGTGGAGCATGATGCATGATGAGATTCTGCAAGAAAATTCCTTTGCTGTCATCATGATTGCAGTGAAGGAGCCATGCTTGTTACATTGCCAACTGGTGTGTGATCCAGCTTTTTTTTTAAAAGCTGCCATCACACATTAGGTAATGCTAAATCAGGAGTCAGTATCCCTCCTTATTTGGAAGTAAGGCATAGTGCCAACCCTAGATTCCAGTCTCTAGTTAGTCAGGCCTCAGCCTCTCCTCTCCCTTTTCACTTCCCTGTGGCTTAAAACTCAGGAGTGTGGATCAAGTGGGCTGGGGGAGGGAAAATCTCTTGAAATTTGTTAAACTCCATCTAAAATTTCAAATCCATATTAGAAAATACATATTAAAGAATATAGTGAGAAAACAAGGGAAAGCGAGCAGGTACAAAAGTAAAACAAATTTAATAAATGGATAAAGCCCGCTAACCCATGCTAAGCAGTTTGGGGAAGATAGAGCATGTAGGGGACACAGTTAATGCACAGCAGCCCTGGATGGTCAGGGGAATAATGACAGCAATTCAAGGGAGCCTAGTCCCTGTGGCTTACAATTTATGCTAAGGGGTTGGGCAAGTATGACTGCCTGATCAGCTTAACCTGTCACCAAAGTGGCACATAAACAAGGTGGGCCACTCCTCAGCTTTTGGCCTTGGAAATGCTTGTTAAAGGAAGTGCTCAGTTTGAAAACAAAGGAGTTATTGAGTCAAAGGAGGCAGCAAAGGAGTTGGCTCTGGCTTCCTGTTTTGTGGAACAGGAAAGATGTGAGGTTGTGGTGGGTTTTTAAACTTTTCTTAAAGAGGCAAATATTGGGGTGGCAGGTCTGTGCTACAACGTAATTTACTTAAAACGTTGGATCGAATCCTGTTAACTCTTTCAATCTCCTGCTTTTTACTTTTCTACATTCTCTATGGGCTGTGCAACCCTGTTATTCTTGTGTAGATATTCTCTTTAAAGATACAGGATTTTGAAGGCCTTCTTGGTTGCTAGGTCTCTAGAGGCTGAAGTAGACCTAGGCTAATACTTGTGTTTGTGTTGACAGTGGACCTTTGCCAGCCAGTGTTGGTAAGCCAAATAGAAGGTGATTGTGACCCAGAACCAGACTGGATCTTCCTGCGAGTCACTGCCCAGCACGTCATGGAAGTAGAGCTGAAAGCAGCCAGGGTTCTACACAGGCTGGAGCTGCAAAGTCTTGAGAAAGTAGAGACCTCAGAGATTCCCTGGAAAAGGATGGTGAGTTGTAACTGCTTCTATGGGGAAGCATAGAAGCACTGTGTGGTGCAGTTTGTCACTGCTTAGCTTGAGTCTGCTTATTTGCTTCAAGATTATTCAGAAGTATGAGCACCACTACCAGGAAGAACATGTGGAAAATACAATTATCTTTCACTATGTGGAGAACACGCTTCTCAGTTTCAGCCAATATTCGCTGTTAATCCAACTGAGGAAATAACTAGCCACACTCACAGCAGCCTGTGGCCTTCCTGCCACCCTCCAGTGTCTCCTAGTGTCAGAAAAAAATTATTAAAATGGAGGCCTCCAACTACAGTGGTTCTGCCTTTAGAGAGATGTTGGTGTTGAGGGCAGAAATTTCACACACACATACCCCAGAAGGAGCAAAAATCAAAACTGGAAATGCACATCTAACCATCTCCAGTTCTGTTTTATTCTGTTGTTTAAAATTTGTTTACATCATTTCTTTTCCCATTTGGGACACTGTCTGGCCTGTGCCAGATACTAGAAGCAAAGGTTCCTTCTTCAGCCCTGACATAAGTTGCCTACACCTTTCTTAGGGCATACTCTCCATAGCTGTTTCTGTTCTATGACTGGATTCTGCCATGCTGAAGTTTCTAGACACTAGGCGCAGAATTTAGCATTTTGAGCCAAGTTGCTAGTCAGCATGGATGGGAATTTAGCATTTCTGCATGAGCTAAGTTGCTAGTCAGCATGGATGGGAAGATGAGCTTGGGAAATATGTAGGCAGTGCTTGAATGAAATCTCAGAAGCAGGAGAAAGAAGTCAAGCAGGATGTCCACTGGTTAAGGTGGAGCTTGATGGCTCTCTATAGCTCTTTGCCTCTTCCTATGATCAACAGAAGAAAATAATTTATGTCCTTGGTTCTGCATAATTGATAATAAATACAAATACAGGCTAGCTCATAGGGGTATTTTCAGATGTCTTTTTGTGCAAGGTTGCATGTAAGAACAGTGAGTGACTGTAGCTGCTAGCCTTACAAGTGCTCCTTTAGCTTAGGCCACCTTTGTTCGTGACAGTGCCTAATGAAGACTGGGGCAGGGGCAGGGGGTAGAGAGATAAGGCTGCTTTCTTTGGCATCTTTAATTTGTTTGGACTGGAAGCCTGCCTCTTCCTTGCAGGATCTGGAGAATGTCTTTCCAGTTCTCACACTGCATTTCAGCTACATCTGCAAGGACCGCCAGAAGCGCCGCTATGTAGTGCTGGATGACCAACCTGAGGCATGTGTACAGGTGAGAACATGGTCCTATCAGAATGGAGCAGGATAGTGGCCAATGTGGTTTTATAGCATAGTGCAAGGATACTAGCTACTGAAGCCTGTAGAGAAGAAGGGGAGACTGCCAAATTGTATTGTTCCTAAAATGAAGATGGCTGAATCTCTGATGTCTTAGGAGCAGCACTGTTGGATTAGTGAAGTCATCCACCATAGCCCAGCATCATGCTTCTCACAGTGGCCAAACAGATGGCAGGAGAGCCCACAAGCAGGGCAAGAACACTTCCCACTATTCCTCCCCATCTACTGGCATTCAGGGGGATGATGCCTCTGAATCTGGAGGTTCCATATAGCCATTATGACAATTAACAACTGCTGTGAGCCTTTTGCTGATTTTTCTTATTCCTTTCTGAGTTAAGAGTTGATTATCATGCCCTTGAGGCAGCAGATTCTAGAAATTGCACCTTGCCTGAAGAAGTACTTCTTTCTGTCTTTTCTGGTTTTGCTGCTGATCAGATGTGAAAGAAGGGCAGTGCTTGCTTCTGTGCCTTCTGCCTTGTTGTGTTCCTCACCCATGGCTAACAGGGCAGGGCTACTTGTGATATTCATCTTACGTGAGGGTGCTAGGGGTTCAGAATAGAAGAAGTATTGGCTGTCACCTTGTACTATTCTGTCCATGTCCTGCTGCTTTTTTCAGGAATTGCTCAGAGTGTTGACACCTATCCTGGAGAAAAACCAGAACAACAGACGTCAGGAGAAGGGAGGCCCAAAACTCCAGTGTCTGAAATGCAAGCAGGAATTTCCAGGGTGCCTGCTGCTTGGGTGGCACTGTCCAAGCCCTGCTGAAGGAACTACCACTTTCTCTGAGCAAGGTATGAAGTGCTAGCTAAAATCTTCCATCCAACTACATGGTCCAGCTCAGAACTGCTGGAGTCATGGCAAGGGGATGGTCTGCATGATTCTATTTAGGCTCAAAGTATAGCTTACTTTCTAGTTTTAGGGAGGTAGTCTCATCTCTTTTTCACCTCTCCTGTCTAATAGTAAAATGGGAATCACAACCATTGGATTGTTAAGGCTCTGTACAGTGCTAAAAGGAACTAGTAGGGGTGTAAATGATTTAGCTGTGGCCATTTGTAATCTTTTTTCCCCTTAATAATAGATATCTGAACTGGACTACTAGGCTAGATTCCTGGACTTGGTTGTCACAGACTATTCTCAGTCTCCAAGGAATATGCAGGCTTTGAATGCTTAGCTGAGCTGGATTAGTCTTTAGTCTACACTAGGTGTTGTAGAATCTTAAACCGAATCTGTTTAAGTTTCTGTATAATGCTGGAAGTAGATTAATATTTTTGCCCTGTTTTTGTGAGATGGAGTGTTGGATTCTGACAAGAGTCATTGCCTACACTCTGAGTAAATTCCTTTTAGAAGTGGGAAACAGTTAACCACTGTTGATTTTATCACTGAAAGAAACTGTCTGTTTGTTCAGAACAGTTTGTAAAAAGTAAATGTGAAAGATTTATAACACACTTTGTGGCATAATTAGTCAACTTGTTGACAAAAGTGCTTGAGACTAGAGACTCAAGAGATGAGTATGGAAACTCTCTGAGGAAAAGGCAGGATGGGATGATACATGAGCTTTGAGACTGCATTAGTCCTTGGGTCCTGACATGCTTGATAGGCTCGGCTCAAACTGTGGCACCCAAATGTGGGTTTGCTATCTTTCTTCTGTTCTTCAGATGCTGCTGCTGCTTCCAGTGAGCTCATCATCTGCCCCAGCTGCTCTAGTGATCATGTGGTCATTTTACCCTATGAAAGACGTCCCAGCACACCTCAGGATAACCTTGGTGAAAGTCAGCAGGAGGCGGAGACAGGAAAGTTTTATATTGGCGAAGAGAATAACTCTGAAACTGGAACCAGCTCCAGTACCCAGATTCAAGAGCTGACTGGTGACCACAGCAGCACTGCACATTCCAGTTCCCGCAGCTCTGAGGGGGCTGATGCGAGCAAGAGAGATTTGAACTCCAAGAGCCGTTATTCTTCCTTCAGCCACACAGACACCAATGGAGGGAGCCTGATGGGAAGCTATCATTATAGTACATCTTGTGGACCCACCCCTTCCCAGCTTTCCTTGAGCTCAGAGCATGAGGAGCACTGGAACCTGAGCCCCCGTGAGTAGGTTTAGGCCGCTGCTACAAGAGTGCATGGGCTGGGCTCTAGGCAGGAGGGATTGTGCATTGTGATGGTCTCCTCTATCCAGAACTAGATGTTTTTCACCATACAGCATAAAGACCAGGTGGCCTGCCTGTGCTGTAAATGGATGAATATTTTGCAGCATGAGTAAGGCAAGAGCTCCACCTGCTGATTGTTAGGGGTGTCGTATGGTTAGCATTTCAAGTGCCTTTTAATGATTTTCAATTACCACTTTGAATGCAGCCAAAGGTCTGGCTGACTGATGTGTAAATCATTGCTGAAGTTTTAATGACAGCTGCACATGCATTGTGACAGCAGCCCAAAGACTGGTTAAATTCTGGCTCCCATAATAGGTGATCTGTGCTTCTTGAGGGAAATCCAAATTGTCTACTATTCCTGGCTCATTTCCATCTTCGTAGGTAATATCTTGGAGCCCTCCACAGGTACCACAGGTGAGGGTGGGATTGGTTCCAGGTTTTCTAGTCAGTTGGAACCATGTAGCCATGTTGCACTGCCTACCTTGATCTGGGACTCCAAGGATCAATGCCCACACTTACTATATCTGGATGTGTAAACAATCCATAAATGAGACACATGCAAGTGGGGGACAAGGAAAGTTTGAATATGCAAACAGGAGCATATCATGAGTAGTGTTATGTCCATCAGTGAGCCAGAATTTGTTAAGCTACAAATGTGGTTTTCTGCCTCATATGGAAAGAAAGGCTGTGCAAATTGTTGGGTGAGAATGCCTTGTGTTGTATATTTTATTTAATTATGGTGATCAATAAGTGGTGTTTGGGTGTTGATAGATCATAAGAGACCAGAGGAAACAAGGGGACAATGTGGTGCAAGTGATTTCTGCAAAGAAGGAAGAAAACCCAGAGAGGGACAGCAGAGAAGTTTGTAGGGAAGCTTGTAAGATAGAGAAACAAAGCGGGAGTGAATGGTGATGATAATTTAGAGACAGAAGAGTGCTTAATATTGTTAAATAGGGGAGAGTTTAAGCAGGAGTGAAAAAGGAATTAAAAAGTATGGCAATTCTTCCTGTGGTTAATGTAGCAGTGCTACCTTCTTGAATTAATAATAAAAAAAGGAATATTGATTCCTAGGTGCTCAACATATGGGAGAGGAAGGACAGTCACCCAGAGGCAGTTCATGGGATAGCTACATACTGTAATATAAGAAGGGAGTTTTGTGGTGGTCTGTGTGCAATTCCTTAGCAAACCTCTGAATGGAAACCAGTTGCTCATGCTATTTCCAGTGCTGTTTCTGACTTGGGCAGAGTCAGCCAGTATGCACGCTCCAGAAGAGGGAGTTTTGCCTTCAGAAAAACTTTTGAGTCAGCTGTAGCTGAATGGATCCCGCATGATTCAGGCATTGTATCTCATGGTCTGTATTGAGAAATGTTCTAAACTTTCCTTGTGATGGAAATGTAATGTAATTGCAGCAAACTCAGGCCTGTTAGGTTGATGAAAGTCCAAATGATGTGTTGACTACTTAACCCCACTATGTTGCTTCCTCCCACCCAGCAACCAACAGTCTGTTAAGCATGCGGGACTTCTTTTCTGTGGACCATCGTCTAAAGCTTTATTTGGATATGGAGGTGTTTGACAAGGCAGAAGAATTCAAATGCTTTCTCAAGGTATGGGAAGCAGTTCTCCATGACCTTGTTACTTTATGCTCTGTCTGATATGGCCTTGTTGTGGTGTAATGATTTGAATAGCCATGTTTTTCAAAGGCACCCTGTCTCTCTGAGAAGAGACCATCTTCTTGCATGCTCTTTCTAGGTGGCTGTAGTGAAAAATGGCCGGCTGGGGGAGTTCCAGGCACTCCTGGTTGGTTCAGATGTCCGACTTCACGTGTTGGAGGTTAAAGGGGAGATAAGGTGAGACGTGCTATTTGGGGGCAGTTCTCATTTCTGCTCTGCTTCCTGGTACAACATGTCTTGAATGTATTATACCTACAAGAGTGATGAAAATAATTAAAATAATCACACAGTGCTATTCCAAATTGGACAGTGGTCAGTTCCACCACCTTCCATAGAGCATCCTGCACTTTCGGGCAGAGGTCAATTTCCACTCCATTTGTGTGAGAAAAAAGGCTGTTTCTGGGCTTAAAATGGATTGTGTGTGTGTGTGTGTGTGTAGCAAAATTGCTTTCTGCACTTCCCAAGGGAGTGTTGAGGAGCATTTTTGGCCAAACGCTTTCCTCAATTAAAAACATGTTTTGAGGAGCTGGAGTGCCCAGGAGCCCACAAAAAGCCTTTGGGAGCTTCATGCAGCTTGTGAGCCACACTTTCCTACCCCTCCCTTAGACGATGGAGGACTTGTGGGAAAGTTTTGAAAGGCAACCTCTCTGTAAAGGTGGGTTCATGTTGGAGCAGATGTTCTGCTCCTCACCAACTGCACACTTATTCCTTCTCAGTGCTGCTCCCTAACAGATGAATTGCCCTGCATTCTTGATCTCTTTCCTTATCCTTTTGGGTAGTGTGGGATCCCTGTCTTTATATGTGAAGTCTTATAATGTTTTATTTGTGTTAGGGGACAACCGTCAGACTGGTTGAAGAAAGGTGACTGTCACTGGCTATCTAGCCTTTCTTGTCTGGAGGTAGGACTGTGCCACCAGAGCTTGCATGTGGAGTTTGTGAATCCTTCTGCCTCCTATACCCTGCTGCTTCGCAACCAGAGCCGCTGCCGACGATTCCTCCAGTGCCTGACACGTAAGAAGGGGTATTGGACTGTGTCCATGTATGCACAATCTTCCCTTACTTTGAGATGGAGCACATACATATCAAAAACTCTGGAGAGTGATTAGAAGATCTGGCTTTTTCTGTAATTTTCTATCAGGGATGAAAGGTTATCAGACTAAAAGTGGCTTCAGAGACAGTGCCTGCCAGCCAGCCAGTCAAGTGCCCCAAAGATCTGTTGATCCAAAAATGTTGTGTGACATCTTTGTCCTTCTGTGTGCTTCCTCCTGTTTCATTCTAGTTTAATACCTTTGCATTCTTCCTCAGTCTTGGCTACTCTGCTCCTCCTTGTGTGCTGTGAGCTATGGCTTTTGTTAGAGTCATTCTTTGGAGATTTTTAAACAGAGGCTGAATGGCCATCTGTCAGGAATACTTGGATTGTGTATTCCTGCATGGCAGGGGGACTGGATGGCCCTTGTATGATTATGCTGTGAAGGAAGACTTTTCTATAATGGCAGTGTACAACTTTGTTGCAGTAGTTGCCCCTTCCTGACTGAAACTTCACTTCTGGAAAACATGAAACAGTTCATACCCTTCTTCTAGCTCATTCATATAATAACTTCTCTCAATGTGCTATCCAGAGCTCACACAGGAATTGCCAGCCAAAAGCAGGAGAAACATCCCAGATGTTACTGTTTTGGAAATGAACCCCCAGCATTTATTATGGTAAGAGGCTTGTTGCATTTGTACAGTATAAATAAGGTTTTACCCTACAGTTGGTGCTGTCATTATGCTTGGGAGATGCAGTGAGAGATTCAAGCTCTGAAGAGAGGTAAATTGGTAGAATGGAGGATGGCAACATTGGAAGCCGGCTCATATTGAGTCAGAACACTGATGGTTCATGTAGCCCTGTATTCTGAGAGGCAGTAGTTCTTCAGGGTGACCTGCAGGATTCTTTCCTAGCCCTACCTCGAAATGCCTGGTATCTATCTATCTATCTATCTATCTATAAAACGCTTGGATATGTTTCCGCTCCCAGTGTGCTGAATCGCCACTTAGGAAACATAGCCAACCAATCCCCTCCCTCCTCTCACTCCCTCAGCCAATCACCACTCACATGCAAATTTCTTCTCCACCTCACAAACCACTCCTGCCACTCAATCTGCCTCTACACCCCCAGCCTCACAAGGGCCCTTCCCTCCTCTCAGTCAGCCACTCACCGGTCACAGGCAACTATATGTTGCTCTCTACTTGTCTCTACTCTTTATGATCGTTTGACGCATTAAGTGTTGCATCTGAGAAGAACTATAAATCTACTATAATGGCATATGTTACACTGGCTACAGCTAGTTACTAGGAATTCTCCCATCTACTTCCTAACCAGGTTTAAAACTGCTTAGCTTATGAAATCAGTCCTGTGAATGTTTGTGTTCAGGATGGTATGGTAGTATTCACTGAACTGAAAGTGGATATACTGGCAGTCTCATTCCAGTCATTTGTGCCTGTGTCCTAGGCCACTGATTGACAAGGACCTAGCAAAAGAAGCTGCAGGTGGCTCAGCCAGACCCTTCTTCTACCTGTTGGCATATCTCATCCAAGGTATGGAAAGTTCTTGGAGGAGCTGTTGTTGTTTTTCTAGCCTCAATAAGAGAATTGTGTTCTTGCTGTTGTGTTGTTTCATAAGTAGTATGTACAACTCTCTTCTTCCTAGGAGCTTCTGCCTTTCCTGTGACCTTGCTGTGCACCCATAGTAACATTTTCTTGGTGGAAGAAGATCACCAGTGGCAAAAAGTCCCACCCTCCTCTGGTTCAGACAGTGGTGCTGAGCCTAAGAATAACTTCCATCTGAAGGAGAGTGAACCAATCAGTAGCATCAGTGGTGTTGTGCTTTACCGTTTCTCCCCTTGTGATGTAAAACTGCAGCTTTATGATGAGGTAAGTAGCAGAGTCAGAGGCTTTTTTCTGATCTACTGAATGGGTGAGTGGAGGGAGACCAAGCAAGTGCTGTTTGGGGAAACATGAGTATTATTGCATGCCTGTTCCTCTTCATTCCTTTAATTAAATCTGTGCGTTGTGGGCTGCAGTCATGCCAGATTACAGTCCTGATATCTGGACTAAAGAACAGTTGCGCTTAGATGGAGAATAAAACTTGGGATCTAGGAGTACCTTTAGTGTTGAAAACTGCAAGCTAAATTCTGTTTGATTACAGAATGTGTCTTGTTAAGTTGAAGCAGACTTGACAACAGTTATCGTAACCCTATGAATGAGAAGCCTCCAAGACATCCTGTTACTAACAACTCTGCTCAAGTCCTGCAAGCTCAGGGTTCTGGTTTCCTTGATTGAGTCTATCCACCTATAATGTGTCCTGCTACCTCCCACTTTACTGAGCATTATCCTCTTTTCTAATCAGTTAGGTCATCTCATGATATGACCAGAGTATGATAGTCATTTTGGTTTCTAGGGAGATTTCAGGCTTGATTTGCTGTATGACCCATTTATTGTTCATTTTGGCAGCATGTGGCATCTGTAGAAGTCTAGTCCCTGATAATTTGTACTTTGCCCTCTTCCTTTGCAGGTCCTAAAATTGGAGAGTACTTGGCACTTGCGAACAGAGTGTCCGGACCTGCTGGCTGAACTGGTTGAATGGTTGCGTGTGCCCTGGGAAGAGATGTTCTCAATTGCGCTCCGGAAGACTGTGCTTGAGGTGCTGGAGTGAGTTAAGGAAAATCTGACTGGACCATTTCTGTCCCTGCTGGACTGAAAGCGCAGTTGTTGAACCACTTCCACACCTCTGCTGCACAAAATAATTTTGAATTTGGCTGCTACTGCTGGGAAATCACAGCAACATCTGGTAACTTCAATGGGATAGTGTGGGTCTCTTCCCTGCTTCCCTGTTTTGACAGCACAAACACTTGGCTAGTTGCAAGGTCTCTTTAATGACTGTGTAGGTCACTTCCTTTGGATCAGGAAGTGAGCCTGTCACAGACAGGGACACAAATCACCTCCTATTGGATTGAAGGAGCCACCTTGGAGTTTCCATGGGCAATCCTCAGCTGTTCCATGCGCACTTGTCACTTTCTCCTGGGTAGTAACCATTGAAGATCTTGGTGCCGGTCATACACAGTAGTCAGACAGTTCTAGATTGTGCACAGAACTGAACTCTCATGAATTTGGTTCAGGGGACCTGGAGCTCTCACTGCTAATCCCAGAAACTTTCCAACCTCCTTGCTTGGTAATGAGGGCCTTTTTTTCCGGACTCGTCAAGAACATACATTGGAATCTGTGTCCCTGTGCTGGACTAACCTTTCTAAGGGTGGTCTTAGCTGCTGAATACGGGATTGAGAACTCTTGTACACTTTATCTCTGTGGGTGTTGAGAGAATTCAGGTTCTTGGGGTATGGATCACTGGAAACTATAGCCTCCCCTGGGCAGGACAAAGATCAGTTTTAACTGTGAGAATTTTATTTTTGTTGTCAAATAAAAGTGTTGTTTTTATTAGCCTTTTGCCTTTTCTCAGCTAACATATCTTTCTATACAATTCAGATTTTGTAAGCAATCTGTTGCTGCTTTTCTTCTGATGCATATGTAAGAAGTCCTAATTTTTAGTTTTAATGTGAAGTGAAAGGTCTAGATAAAAATCTTGCAGGGCTAAGGAGGATCTGCAGTCATTACTGAGTCTAATATTTGAGAACACCATTGGGAGATGAGTGAAAAGAACAGAGCTTGGAAACACTTCTTTTCCAGACTATAATTTCCAGAACCTCCCAGCTACCATGGGTGTGTGTACGTGTGTATGTTAGAGTAAAAAAGTAACCAAAATGTTTTTGACCTCTAGAAAAGAGTGGCGCACCAGATTTGGCTATGATCCTCACTTTCCTAGGACAAACATTAAAGTAGATAACATAATTATGTTTTATATTCCTTTGTGAAACTTGTCACTACAGCATATATTAAGCTATTGAGGGCTGCTGTTCCCATGTTGTTTCTGGGCTTCCTTTCTAGTTGGTGGCAGAAGAAGACAGATATGTGTAGGAAATGTTGTCTTGCTCAAAGAACTGTATAGAATGATGCAACCACCATCCTAAATTTCCTCTTCTCTTGTTCCTCTTCCACCCCACCCCCTTCTAAGCAGTCTGTCCTTTGTGTTCCTGTTAAGCTGAGAACTCAAATTTCTTCCTGGATCAGTCTTGGAAGATTTCCTGGCAAAAAATGTGAACTGTTCCTCCAGCAGCATACCCTGGAGCACAAAAATCATCCTAGTATGTTGCATGACCAGTTAGCTGACCTTCTGCATTCTAAAGAACAAAGCATGTCTTGATCAGCAGCTCTAGCTAATAGAGAATTGAAGCAGCGGCAGCAACATTACAAGAACTCAGGTTTTTGTGGAGTCTGAGAAGACACTACAAAAGGCCAACTGCTAGGCTGGAGGTCTCTGCGGTATGCTATGGAGCATATCTGCTTGGAGGAAACACCCAGTACATTGAGGCCCAGCTCTTCTTTGCCTTTGAACAGCATAAATTCTGACTACGTAATCCTCAAGGCTCCAATCCACCTCCAGTCACTCTTGTGTAAATAAGGTTATTAAGTGTCAGCCTGTGAAGCTAAGAAAAATATTTTTCCTGCCATTGTTGTAGAGTGGCTTTGGTCATCTCAGTCTAAACTGGGATATGTCTGTGCGTGTGACCCCCTACATGTATGACCCCAAACCCTTTGTGTACCCCAAGGGCCCTGTGTTCTCCCACCTTGCAGAATTTCAGCCCCCAAGTGGAAACACTGTTGGCCATTTTGCTGCATTTGGAAGGCTTTTAGTCCAGTCACCTGGTGTTTGGGGGAAAAGCCTCATTCAGATCTGAAACAAGTGAAGGGTGTGTATGCAAAAATAGTCCCCAAAGAAAATGAAATGCCCAAGAAGCCCCACAGAGGCTTTGGGTGAGTGCTATTGGCCATTTTTGCCTGAAAATTTTAGACCCCCCTCCAAATAAGAAGGTAGAGGATAAGAATAGTTTTATGTCTATTCAGACCCCCCACCATGAGGTGTTGATGCAGCCCACATTCTCATGGCAATTGCCTACCTCTGGCCTAAACCTTTTAGTAGCTGACATCTAAAGATGAAGTACAACCACCACCACCCTTCCTATCTGTGTGAGGAGACATTCTGGTTTATTTGCTGGACTGGTGACAAAACTCTAAATAGGTTTCACTTGTAAGAACCCAGCAAGGTGAAAGAAATTCGATTTTAGAATGATTTCCAAAAGGTTATTCAGTAATCCTTTAACAGAATTTGAATTAAGGTTTCCTGATTTTAGTCTCAATATATGATCACATTTGTTTGTTTGTTTGTTTGTTTATTGTATTTCTGTATTGCTTCCCAGCTCCCAAGGTGATGAACAAATAAAAGCCCATTAAAACAATACAAAGATAAAAGCATATTAAAAACACATTAAAATACTCCTTAAAAACTTGTAATAGGAGTCTAAAAACAATAATAGAATCCAGTTTTAAATCAGTTAAAGCAGCAATTTCAAACATTGAATGCCATGCGGAACAGCACTGTTTTGGCTTCCCTCCAGAAGCTTAAAAGAAATGGAGCCAGCCTAACTTCTTTGGATAGGCAATACCACAGTCAAGGCGAAGCTACAGAGAAAGCCCTGTTACGTGTTCCCACCAACCTAACTTCACAAGATGTTGTGACATGTAACAGGGTCTCCTCTGAATATCACAAATTTCTGGCAGGCTCATATGGGAGGAGGCTGTCTTTCAGATATCCTGGCCCCAAGTCATTTAGGGCTTTGTAGGGCAACACCAGCACCTTGAATTGAGCTCAGAAGGAAATTGGAAGCCAGTGTAGTTTTTGCAGGACTGGAGTTATATGGTTTCTAAAGTGCACACCTGACATCAGTCTGGTTGCTACATTTTGTACTAGCTGCAGCTTCCAAACACTTCTCAAGGGCAGCCCCACATAGGGCACGTTACAGTAGTCTAATCGAAAGGTAACTAAGGTATAAACCACTCTGGTTCACTGTGGTTCACTATACTACACTGGATCATAAGTTGGGCCTACGAAAGTCATAAAACTTCTTTATCCCATGGCTCTTCCATTTTTCAAAAAATAATAATTGTAGCAAGGTGTAAATTTGATGTATAGTTGTCCCTTCATATTCGCTGAGGTTTGGTTCCAGGACCCCCCCCCCCCGTGGATAAGAAAATCCGTGAATACTCAAGTCCCATTATATGCAGTGACATAGCAAAATGGTGTCCATTATATAAGATGGCAAAATCAAGGTTTGCTTTTTGGATTATTATTTTTAAAGAATATTTTCAAGCCGTGAATACTTAAATCCGTGGATACCAAATCTGTGGATATGGAGGGACAACTGTAGCAAATCATGCTGTTGCTTCAAAATTCTGGTTTCCCTTTACCTTATTGCTTCAAAAATGTTTCCAGTTCTTTTCCAACTTTATGCAAACTCTCAGGGCTCCCTGCCCTGCAGCACCAATATAAATCAGCTGTTCCACAGCTGAATTTTCAGAGATCCTACCACAAAATCTTGGGAATTCAGTCTTAAGCCAAGTGTGAAGAGATGTAGACTGAGGGAGTAATCGGACACACTCCTTAGAAGAACAATAGTCCAGATAAGAGAACTCATCTACCCTCTTTCCTTTGATTTCCTTCCATTCTCGGTGTTGTAAAGATGTACTTTTCTGTGTAAACATACCTAGCTTGAAGGTCTTGACAGCAGTCAAACTGCTTGGTTCTTATAGCTCATTTGGGAGCAGGTTTTAATTAAAATGACTAGAAAATATGCACAATTCAAGAAAATTTAAAATGTCTAAGCTATCTTCTTGGTCTACCGGTTGACTAATTTATCAGTGGAACAGGGGGAACAACTAGCATAGAGCTGTCTTTCTCTTGTGATACAGAGACACTCCTGTGTGTTATTTACTGGTCCCCTTGCCACATCACTTTTGAAAACCTATAGTTAGAGAGAGGTTATCCTTTCCTAACCAGCATGTGCAGGCTTGTAACTTTCCACAGGGCAGATCAGCAGGCTGGAGTTTCTCTAGCCAATCAGTGAAGATACGAGTATGCCACAACCAGATCTTTGTGATAGTCCTGCAAGTTCAGAGAAAGAAATGTGAGATAGGCGGTCAATATATAATACAGGTTGGAGAACAAGGATTACCGTAGTTTTACTAGTAAAGACCATAAAATGCTGGTATATATAGTGTCTTGCAGAAGTGTGTGGCAAGATGTCCAAGTTGCTCTTCATCAAGTCACCATGCAACCTGACAGGAGTTGGAACAATTTTGTCAGGAAGAAAGGGCAAAAATTACTTGATCTAGATGCACAGACCTGATAGATACTTGCCCAAGAAGACTTGCAGCTGTCATTCCTGCCAAAGGTGTTTCTATGAAGTATTGGTGGGGAATGGGGCAAATATCCATGCAATCAACAAGTGGCCAGTTTCCTTTTGTTTACTTAACTTCTGTGCTACAGTAAGAATATTTGCATATTCACAGTGTTGAGAGTTATGTATACATCATGTAGTAAGAATGCCAATTAAATTTAGTTCAATGAAATGTAGTCTACTTGGAAGGGAAGAATCTGATGTTGGTTGCTTTAAAAAGACTAGAGATTAAGTCTGTCACTGCAGGGTACACTTTGTTTACAGACGTGTGTAGTGGTAGATGCTCCCAAGCCTCCAGGGTTCATGGAAACATACAGACCAGCAAAACCAAGAAACCTGCAGAAGTAGGTGCATGATTTGTGTAGATCAGATAATTCCATACATGGTGTCTTTTACCGAATCAGATCATTGGTTCATCTAGCTCATTACTGTGTGATCTGAATCCAGAGATCTCCTCAACTGTAGATTAGGGAGTTGACTTTCCCACTCTGAACAGACTGAAATGGGATTATATGTAAGGTATGGTTGCATTTTCCCAATACAATAGGAACCCCATATCCACTGGGGATTGGTTCGGGGGGGGGCTGTGGATACTGAAAACCATGGATAATAGCAAACGCCATTGAAAATAATGGGACTTCCAGTTTAAAATACCATAGAGTTGCCTTGGAGGACCTAGAAAATGGCTAGAGAGGATACATTTTCTAGGAAGACTCTACGGTAGGTGTGCTGTTTTGTGTCCCAGGGTCCTACTGTACATACTATGGAGATATCCTCCCTTACCTGTATGTATAATCCCATAGTAAGCAGGACAAATGAAATTCTTTCTGGGTGTTTGTAAGTGGAGTCCTGTTCAGTGGTGTAGCAGTAATTTCTGAAGTGCAGGCACTCATGATAGATACCATAGCCACGTGCCCAGGGGAAATATAAGCAATGCTGTTGATTCATACATACAACACTCCTCCAAAAAAAAGAAAAAAAACAGCCATGTACAGCATAATATCCAATGCGTTAAGATCAACTGGCAGGCATAGAATAGTGTATTAGCTTGATTATTTATCTTTATTTATCTTTATTGACATAAAATTTTAAAATTACACTTAAAACGCCAAACAAATCAGACAAAATAACTTCCATCGTCTCATTTTCCTCTTAGCTATTGATAACTCCCTATTTCATCTCCCATTAATATAATCTTCTCATTCCAGCTGTTTTCTATAATTCTGCATTCTATACATTCAGTTCAATCTTCATATTATTCTCCCTATCAACCAATTATTCCCCCAATATTTTTCCCATAACAAAAACATTTCTTTCCAATCCTGTAATTCTCTTAATTTTTTTTCATTATCTATAGTAATAGATAATTTATCCATCTCGTACATTTCAAGAAGTTTTTCAACCCATTCCTTAACTGTTGGAGCTCCTTTTCCACTTATTTGCGATTACTTGTCTCGCAGCTGTAACTGCATAAAGCAGTATTTTCTTGTACTTTTCCCTTGTTTCTCTTTCTACATTGTGCAGCATGTTTAGTAGATATATCTCAGGCTCCATCGTATATTCGATCTTCAATGTTTTGGTTATTAGTTTATGAATTTTCCTTCAATATTTCCTTATTTTCTTACAATTCCACCAGGAGTGGCAGTATGTACCTTTTGAATTTCCACATTTCAAACAATTGTTGGAAGTGTTTTTATATTTGTTATTCAATCTTTCTGGTGTAATATACCACAAATTCACTATTTTATAGTAATTTTCTCTCAGATTGTTACATTTGGTAAACTTTATATTTTTTTAATCCATACTGTTTCCCAAATGCTAAATTGTATTTCATGACCCAGATATTGTGCCCATTTCACCATATATGGCTTTATTACTTCCTGTTCTTGACTAAATTTCAACAAAAGTTGAAAGCAGCATGTGTATGGGTGCAATTACTGGTACCTCTTTAAGGGGAAAGCAAATGTCATCCAAAAATAAGCCTGTACATAGTCAATGATAGATGAAGGGAGGCGGGGGAAATGTTCCATGTCCTAGGATGATTTAAATAGGAGAAGGTATGGATATTGTGGAATTTGTGAGAGCAGTTTGGAGAGGAATGCTGAGGTGAAGTGGTTTGAATGTTGAACTAAGTTTCCAGGAGACAAGGGTTCAAATCCCTATTCATCCATGGAAACCCACTGGGTGACCTTGAGCAAGCCACCATTGTCACCCTCTCTCAGAGGATGGCAATGGCAAACTTCCTCTGAATAAATCTTGCCAAGGAAACTCTCAGATAGCATCACTAAAAGTTGGAGTTGACTTGAAGACATGTAACAACCACAACAGACTTGGGAGGGGAGAGAGAAAATTAGTGGGATTTTTTGAAGGAAAATAAATGGGGGGGGAGAGATCCAGTTGACTTAGGAACAAATAAAAGAAAATGGGAGTTAGTGCAAACTTTTATGGCTCCTTTATAGGTACAGTCTTGTGGGTGCTGGAATCCTTGGGGAGATAAGAGGAGGGTAGATGGGGAAGGTGGAGGTATTGCTCTCTTGAACAGGGAATGAGGGTCCTTCTGGACTGCAGATTTTCCACAAAAGACTAAACTATCTAGTCCGTGAGCTGCTCTTCGCTGCTGCTGCTGCTGCCACCCTTGTTACCCACACAGAAGCAGCTCTGCAGTGCCTAACATCCTGCTTCGCAACAGCTGCAGAGCTGTTTGGGCTGGAAGTCAACCTTAAGAAAACGGAAGTTCTTTACTAGCCTGCACCACAGGACAAACACCACCTTCCCCACATTGCCATCGGTAAATCTGTGCTCAAGTCCGTTCAGTAGTTCACCTACCTGGGGCGCATCATCTCCTCAGATGCCAAGATTGACAAAGAGATCGATCACAGATTAGCAAAGGCATATAGCGCATTTGGAAGACTTCACAAAAGAGTCTGGAGTAATAAACACCTGAGGTGAAGCACAAAACTCAGTGTGTATAGAGCCATTGTACTGTCTATTCTCCTTTATGGATCTGAAACATGGGTCACCTATCACCACCACCTACGATTCCTCGAACGCTTTCATCAGCACTGTATATGCACAATCCTAAATATACACTGGACTGACTATGTGACGAATGTTGCTGTCCTTGAGCAAGCTGGGGTCACCAGCATTGAGGCCATGATATTGAGAACACAGCTGCGCTGGGCAGGGCACGTTTCTAGGATGGAGGACCATCGCCTCCCAAAAATAGTACTCTACGGTGAACTCGCCACGGGTCAGCATAAGAGGGGCGCTGCAAAAAAGCGATACAAGGATTCCCTAAAACAACATCTCAGGCTTGGCCAAATTGATCACCAACAATGGTCCGCCCTGGCCTCATGTCGGGAGGCATGGAGATGCACTATCCACAATGCTGCAGCCTTATTGGAGAACTCACGCCGAACAAGTCTTGAAGAGAAATGACAATGCAGAAAGAATCACAACCCGGAAACATCATCCAAGGAGACCTTCTGCTGTGCTTTCTGCAACTGGACTTGTTTATCTCGGATTGCCTTTTTACTCATCGGTGTGCTTGCAGAAAGCGTGGGATGAGTCCTTCCTGAATCTTCGTTTGCGAAGAAAAGCCAGAGAGAGAGAGAGAGAGAGAGAGAGAGAGAAAGCTTGAGATACCTCTTTTACTATTCTTTTCAGCATTAATAATTCAAATAAAGAAAAGCTCAATTAAGATTGTCCGGTTTGGGGGGAAGGGTTTTAATGTGCCAGCAGAAAAGATAAGAATGCTGATGGCTCTTCTTCTCTTCCTGTTTTGAGTTTTTTGCATCCTCATCTCTGGTGATAACCAGGGGCAGATTTCACAGATATGGAGGATTTATGTGATTGTCTCAACAAAGGCATCAGGCAGGTGATAAAAGCCTGTTCTATAGGCTTGGGTTTTGTTAACAAGCTTAATTTTTTTAATTAAAAGGTCAAACTAGGTGAACTTGGTTAATTAAATTAAAACAAGATGTTTCTTCAAGGGTGTTCCCCTGGCTATGCCCCTTGGGGATGGGAAAAAGTTTAGCAACTAACCTCTAGGCTGTCCAGAGAAGGGTTTTTGTTTTGGTTTGGTTTTTTGCTTGATGGGTGTGGTATTCTTCTTTTGTGTCTTAAAACTGTGTTTTGAACTCTTTCTGCTTATGTTCTTTTACCATTCAATTGGCTTTTTGCTGTTTAATTGGAAACTGCTGTTCAGGAGGGGGGCAAGTTCAGTATGCAACAGTGGCTTGCTCATAGAAAGTATGTCTTTTGTGGTATGGATGGTCTGTTCTGAGAGTTAGTGTGGTGTAGTGGTTTGAGTGTTGGACTCTGAGTCTGGAGGACTGGGGTTTGAATCCCTCTCAGGCATGGAACCCACTGAGTGATCTCAGCTATATCATATTCTTTGAGCCTCAGAGGAAGGCAATGGCAAACCCCTATGAACAAATCAGGGTATGAAAGCCCCATCATAGGATTGCCTTAGGTTCGCCATAAGCCACAAAGAACTTGACACACACCACCACCACCAACAAGTATAAAAACAACATGGCCTGTTCTGCCCTAATGGTGTCTCTCTTCTAGACTAGAATACAGTGTCTTTTCAAGGATGTGGTATTTAGGGATACACACTGTAACCTACGTTGGAGCTTCTGCAGTGACCTACAGAAAGAGAGGAAAATGGCTAAAAGTAGTTTATACTTGTATAAGAATCATATAGGTAGGTGTGTGGATTGCATTTGATATCAGGTACTGTACCTGGAAGTGGCCATTTCATCAGTCTGCAGCAGAAGGGAAGGTTCAGGGCCACCATCAGCTCTGCTTTCAATCCCAACTCTCCTTAAACTGTTTTCTAGTCCAAATGGACCTTGGAAGAACTTTGTAACACTAAGAACTGGTGCTTGCCCTGACCCCTTTCTTTTCCCTCCCAATCCCTTCCTTTATTTGTGTCATGTTGCAAATCTGAAGGTAGGAATGGTCTTTTTATTATGATTATGTAAACTACTTTGGGGAGCCTTTTTTGGATCACAAGTGAGATTAAAACTGCTTTAAATTCAGAATTAATAGTGGCCCTTTGGCCTAATTGCCCTAAACCAGAAGTGTCTGGATTTTGCTTGTTTTACAAGCTGTCATTTTATTAACCAAAATCTTTGTTTAATCAAAGTTGGAGGCTGCATTGCTGATGGTGCGGTGGAGTGGTTGGCATATTGGAGTAGAATGTCAGAATAGGATGGAGCAGGCTCCAATTCAAGTCTTAGTTCAGCCTTGAAGGTCACAGTCACTGAATCACAGCCTAATCTACCTGTCAGGGTGGTTGGAAGATGAATGCAAAGCACTTTTGAGAAGGAAAGGCAGCAGGATACAAATAGGAGATAGAAACACAGGTGCAACGATTGGAAGAGAGGGCAATGCCCTCAAGTTAAGGAAGATCTCTCCTCCAAATGTCAATGTCCTTCATTCCCCAAATTTCTACTATTGCAGTTAACTTAAAACTTCAGGAATACAGTTTAGGTGATCAATGAAAAGTGACAGGCAAAGTCACCAAGGAAGTACAAACACAGTAAACATAACAGTTCCAGACATGAATGATTGTAATGTCTCACTCTGCAATGCTAGAACGTTTGCGTTGGAAGGAAAATTTCATAGAGGGGGGAAGAGAATTCTTATTTGGAAGGCAATACCCTAACTCCCACCCCCTATAGCTATGCCCCAGGATATGGATAGGGATGTGGAGGTGTGTTTTGTTTATCTTTGTGTACCTCTCTGTGTACGTTTGTGTGCACATGCACATTCTGTCCCTCAAGAGCAACTGTTAGAACAAGTTGCTGTTGATTGATCCAAACTGCATGAGTAGAGGTTTTAGTTTGAACTCTGGAACTGTGATTGATTTTAAAGATGGCCTGGTCAACAGTGTGATCATTAAAGCACACACACACACAGAAATTCAAATAAGTAGTCTACGTCATGTCTTCCCAAATACTCTATTTATACCCAAAGGGAAGGGAAAATAAAGAATTCAGCAGTGAGCCAAACTGCCTTGACATCAACATCCGGAGAATGTCCATTGCTCCATTGGGAGGCTGTGATTGCCCTCTAGGTTGACTCTACTCAGCTGCTTGTATAAGTATGCTGGCTTAATTAACTCGATAAATGTAAAACTACTTTTACACATGGAATAGTGTCTAGACATTGTTATCCTTTTAAAATTGTCAAGTTTGAAGCATTTGCACTCTAAATGTGGCCAGGCAAAATATGAATTAACTTGGTACTGTAGTTCTCTTTTTGTTTGTAAGTTTGGTCCATGCTTTTATCCTGTTACTACTAACCACAGGATTTTCTGGAAAATGGAAGTCAGTCACCACTACTGAGTCACATGGCTAAACACTGGGGACTTGGGTCAATATGAGGACACATTTTTGTATGCGTGCTTTTATTATTTTAAAGCCTCAAATTGCTTGTTTTGGGGTTTATTTTATTAGGTAAGACACACACTGTACAAAAGTAATAATGTACAGTCAGTATGGAAGTGGTCCAGGAAACATCCACTCATTGTGAAAATGGGAGTGAATGGGTGGACTGCAGAATGACTCCTGCATGTTATCAAGTGATTCAAATAATGAAGAAAGGTTGTGGTTTAGTCCCAGAGGTGAGCAACTTGTGATCATTCAGATGTTGTCAGATTGCAACTCCTATCAATCATAGCCAGCACTGCTAATGATAAGGAATGATGGGAGTTGGAGTCCAACATAATCTAGGAAGCTACACCCCAGTTCTCACCTTGCAGTCTGATGAGTCTATTTTACTTGCTCAGAGATCTTGTGTTACCCAAATTACTGAGGTCCATGGAAATCCCACACGTCTACCGAAAACCACTATTTCTATGGGGAATTTGAATTGGTTGAATTAGCCCATTTCCTCCCTTAACTCACCAGTTCAAGGGGGGTTCACTTAATCCTTACCCGGGCATGTCTTTTAGGAATTTTAGTAGGCTACTTCCTTAGGTTTTCTGAGCAAACCTTGATTCCTTGTACTTGGGAGTCCCTGGTCTACTACCAACAATGTGGAATGCCAATAATAAGCCAATTTATGAAATATAGCCATTTAATGAATTATTAAAAGAGTGGGGGGTGTCAGTGCAGGTAACATTTGCAGCTGAACTCATTCCTATCAATTGTAAGAGTTATTTTTATTCGTAGTGTTACTTATGAGGACTTAGTGGGTTGGGGGGTTAGTCCTAGGTGATGATGACACATTGAATCAGCACCATGACTGTCTTTTGGAAATGCCTCTGCAGCAGTTAACTGGAATGAAAGCTGCATTTGTTCCTCTTTTTTGATACTAGGGGAGCTGAGAACTGAACTTTACCCTTGGTACAGTCAAATTGTCAGCAAATGGAATCTATCCCAAATAACATTCAGTGAATGCAAATATGGAGCGGGCACAGCAGTGTTAAGTGTCTGTGTAGGGCTGGTGGGAGTAACGCCTAGGATCATCTGGGTTCTGTTGCTGTAGCATCTCACACTGGTTCTAAAATGCTTCAGAAATATTCTTGATTTATTAACTCAGAGCAGAAACTAGTAACATGTAGCCCTCCAGAGCTGGCTGGGTTGCAACTCCCACCTGCCCTTGCCAACATAGCCAATGGTGAGGGATAATGGAATTAGCAATCCAACAACATCTAGAGCAAAGATGGAAGATGTAAAGTTCTCCAGATTATCTTGCTTTGCAACTCCCAGTATTCCCTGACATTAGCTATGCCAGATAGGGGTGCTGGAACTTGCAATCAAACATGCGAAGGGCCACATGATTCCTTCTCCTGACCTAGAGGATCACAGATTCCCTACTTCTGGTGTAGAGTCACAGCATCCACAGGAAGCCATCCTGTTAGTAACATATGCAGGCATAAGCTTCACTACACATGCAGAGTTGTTTTTCAGAGAATGAGCACCAGTCAAATATAGCTGACGATTGCATAAGAGGAATTGCACATGTGAGACTGTTGTACATGCAGAAAAGCACACAGAGTAGCATGTGAATGTTCATTGCTTCTATGTGTTGCCATTGTACATTGCAACTGCTATGCACACTGACCACTGTCAACCATATGCATTGGCCACTGATCCACATATATTGCACTACATTGTCATTTGCTATAGGGGTTACATAACATAACTCAAGTGGATATTTATACTGCACTGAAGTATAGGCTCTTGGCCACAGGTAGTTCTCTCACCTATAGTCTAGCATTACTGAAACCCCATGGACCTTTAACTGTGACCTTCTAATAAATCTAGAATGTGCATTTTGGAGTGACTTGGACGCAGGAGGAAAAGGAGCTGATCTGATGGTTTCTTCTCTATGCCTGCCTGCCTGTCTCTCCCCATGGCATCAGTGAGGGCAGCAATAATACTGATGCAGCTGAATCAACATGTGCAGAAATCCTAGCAGTTCATAGAATCATAGAAACTTAGAGTTGGAAGAGCCATAAAGGTCATCTAGTCCAACCAGCTGTAATGCAGGAATACACAAGTAAAGCACATCTGACAGATGGTCATCCATCCTCTGTTTAAAGACCTCCAAAGAAGTAGAGTCCACCATTCTTCAAGGCAGTCTATTATACTGTCAAACAGTTCTTACAGTAAAGAAGTTCTTCCTAATGTTTAGGTGGAATCTCTTTTCTTATAATTTTAATCTATTGTTTATTGTTCTAGTCTTTGGAGCAGTGGAAAACAATTTCACTTCATCTTCTACTTGACATCCCTTCAGATACTTAAAAATGGCTATTATGTCACTCCTCAGTTGTCTCTTCTCCAAGTTAAACATACCCAGCTCCCTAAGCCATTCCTCATAAGGCTTGGTTTCTAGGCCTTCTATCATCTTGGTCACTCTTCTCTGGAAATGTTCCAGCTTGTCAATATCCTTCTTGAATGGAGGTGCCACACAGTATTCCACTGTACTGGTCTGACCAAATCAGAATAGAATGGCACTACTGTTTTCCTTGATCTGGACACTATACTCCAATTGATGCAGCCTAGAAAGGCTGGGTCCTTTCCGATTATTCTAAAGGAGGGCTGGGCAGAAGGAAGATCATGATAATCTGAATAACATACTGTGACTGGACACAGTGAAGGAGCACAACCTATGTCATTGGCATTAGGGCCTCCCCTAGCATTAGGCACAGTGAGGCAACCATCTCAGGTGACAGATACAGGAGAAAAACAGTGGCAACCTCTAGCTGTTCCTTCTGAGTCCCTGGACCTGACCTTTCCTTTCTCTTAGAGGACAGAGGTATGTGTGGTATATAACCTGTGCTACACCTCCTAAATACTCAGGTCCCCTGGGGGACATTTACTCTAGTCAGCCAGAACTCGACTGGTAACTGTCACCCAGTGGACTTTTTCTTCAGCTGTCTCTAGACTGTGGAATGACCTGCTGAAGGAAATTCGACAGTTGACTACACTGTCTGAATTTAAAATAGCATTAAAGACCAGTCTCTTCTGGCAGGCCTATCTGGATAATTTTTAAACTGTGATTTTTAAATTTTTAAAATATGTATTGGCTTTATTTGTTACTTTAAATTGATATTATGTGTTTTAGTTGATTAATGTGTTTTAATTGATATGTATTCTAACTGACATTAGTTATGTGTAAATCTGTTGTTTCCCGCTTCAATCCATGAGGAGAGGTGGGTAAGAAATTGTTGTTGGTTGTTGTTGTTAAACTGGCTGCCTGCTGCCTGGTGTGATGGAGGACCCTATCCTATCGTCAGTGTCCAAGGGCCACTCCAATCTGCTTCTTTGGGATGGGAGTGGTGCTATTTTGCCTTTTGCTCAGGCAGCAAAGTCTCTTGTGCTGGCTTGGATGAGTTGTTCCACACAGTTGTAAAGCAGGGGTTGGGAGGACTTTAAAGCAGAGGAAGAATCAACAGGAGAAAAGGTGCTGAATTCAGCCTCTGCTGCTAGTGACCATGCTGGCTGGGGAAACTTAAGAAATGTAGATCCCCCCCCCCCCCAGAAGAGCTTCCTTATGTTCCTTCCTGGTATATGGCTTCTACTGGAGCCACTGGACATGCTGTCCAAGGGATCCTGGGAGCTTCCATTCCCAGAAGTAACCCTTCCAAGCTTTGCCTGAGACATTTGTCAGTCTGAGTGAGATGTCTCTTCCTTTTTCTGCTTATGGACTTTCCACCGTCCCACCCCCCCCCACCCCGCACACCGCTTCTGCCCTTTCCTCTCCTTTACTGCATGCCTCTTCTCTGTCAGAACAGGCCTTTCATTCTTTCCATTGGTCTTTCACCTTCCCCAAGAGGGGTGTGCCAAAAGGCAATCCGGCCTCTAGCCCAGTGGAAAAGCTTAGGAGAAGAGTGTTCCCTTCCTCAGCTTTGTCTGCATGGCAGCATAGACTTGACTGATGTTGAGTCACCCACCCTTGACTGACCACAACGGTTGCCAAATTTTGCCAGGAAGCAAACACTCTGAACTAGTCTGTTGCCAAGAATTCTATCATTTCCCTCCTCTCCCCCTCTGAGTGCATTGTGTACAGCAACCAGAAAACAAACACTGTCTTGCTTCCTCAGAGGCAGAGTGTGGGAGAGTTACTTTTTTGGACTGCAAGTCCCCAATTTCTTCATGCAGTTACCATGCTGGCTGAAGGATTTTGGGAGGTAGTTTTTAAAAATTCAGAAGAAAACCAGATGATCTTCTGATAACATAGCTGCTGTTGAAGCCATTATGGACTGCTAATGCTTTCTAACACCAAGGAGCAGGCAAGATAGGAGTCCCCTGGCTTTCCAGAGAGACCTTATGGGAAGATGACAATTCTAAATCTCCATGGGCTAAACTCATCCCCAGGTTGCTGAGAGCTCCTAGCTGAACTCCCAATGGGTTGGTCTCAAAAAGCTCTTCAAGTGGGGATCCCAACTTTTTCTAAAAGAGTGTAGTGAAGACAAAACTGGCTATAGATAAAATGATTGATTCCATTTGTATGCTGCCTTTCTCTCAGAATGAAACCCAAGGCGGCTCCCAAAGATAGTCATCATAACAGTAAAACCATATTAAAACTATATAAAAACATTTTTAAAACAGACACAAATTTAAAAACATAGATAAAACATCTCCATAAAATGTTCTGCTTAGATGTTAAAGCCTGCTTGAGTAAAAACATCTTTGCCTGCTGGTGAAAGGAAAGCAGGGAGGGGCAGCCTAGCCTCCTGTGGAAGAGAGTTCCAAAGGGTGGGAGCCTCCAATGAGAAGGCTCTCTCTCATGTCTTCACCAAGCGGCAGGACCAAGAGAAATCCTTCCCTGATGATCTATCATGACCAGCAGGTCTGAGAGCCAGTGTGGTATAGTGGTTGCAGTGTTGGGCTAGGACTCCATAAGAAAACAGGGTTTGAATCCCTGTTCAGCCAGGGAAACCCACTGGGTGACCTTGGGCAAGTAGTCACTGTCCCTCAGCCTCTGAGGAAGGCAATGGCAAACATCTTCTGAATAAATGCAGGTGCCATAAGTCAGAGACTACTTGACGGCACATAACAAACATCAACAGTATGGAAGGTCACCACAAGGTCTCAAGTCAGCTCATGTTCAAGAGCTGTTTAACAGCAGAAGGAAATTCAAAGTTTTGTTGTGAACAACAGTGAGCGCCATGATGCAACCACAGGGAATAAAGAATGGACACACAGCACCTACTGTACTTTCTCTCTCTTTTAAGTTCCTGATATTTTTATGTGGACTGTGCTTGGGTTAGTGACTGGGCAGCAGGCCCATGAGTAAAATATAGACATGAGGTGGGGAGGATTTAATTTTGTTTTCAGGATTTCAAAGATTATTTGAACCTTCACAGAAACACATAAGATTAATTGATTTAGGTGCAGGAGATGCTATTCCATGGTGATGTTGTAAAGACATAAATGCTTTCCCCTCAGTTTACTCAGTGGGTGTAGTGTGCGTGTGTGTGTCTTGCCTCCCCTCCCGCATGTGTATCCAATATGGGAATATCACATCTCTTCATGTTTCAATTAGAAAGTTGTATTCTTGTGGCACAGGATGGATTCTAGTGTTCTGAAATGGTAACCTGAAGACACTGTTGTTGACAAGTAGCACCAGTCCTCCTTGCCTCTCTCACTCTCTGTTTGTAGATATTTTAATTTAGATCTGCCTCCCCTACTTGGTGATTACCAGATGTTTTAGACTACCATCACCTCTGAGAACTGTGCATGCTGTCTGGAACACATGAGAGCTGTAATCCAAAAAACTGGAAGGATGTTAGGTGGAGGGTTCACTCAAAGGCTTAGGCTGCAATTCTTTTTCTCCAGCCTTGTTCTCCATAATCCAGCATCCCCCAAATGTGTTCAGACTGCAGCTTCCTTGACTGAGATTATGGGAGTTGTAGTCCAGCAGAAATAGAGTTTGCTGGGTTCAGGAAAACTGTTATACACATTTACCTAAGAGTAGGTCTCATTTAACTTGATGGGACTTACATCTGTATTGCACTGCATGGTTGCTTCAACATTCCTTTCCTTTTCAGTAAAAGAATAAAATATTGTTTATATGCCTCCCTCTCCAGTTGTAGTACAAAATAGGTACAGTGCTAACCCCTACTGCTCAGCGTGTTCTATATGAGAAAATAATATGAGAAAAACAACGAAAGCCTTGGTGTACTTTAAAGATTAAGAAAATGTATTTGACCAACAGAGATCCTTACCTTAACAGTAGCAATTGATAAACAGTAATTGGGTGGTAAAATCCTTGCATAGATGAGCTGATTATATCTATAGTGTGTTTTTTAAAAACTCTTTGTCTCTGTTCAAGCCAAAGGAGAGAGAAACTTTGGATAGTTCATGTGGGTGGGGAATTATAATCAGTGGCCTCAGAGGGAAATGAAATATAAAAAGTACTGTATAAACAAAGATGATTACCTTTACATTAGCCATTAACAAACAGTAGTCGGTTGTAACATACACCTTCTTCCATTGATAATGATAAATACAGTTGTCCCTTCACATTCGCAGGGGTTACGGGAACAAGACCCCCACGAAAGTGAAAAAACTGCAAATAAAAGCAGCCTCTGAGGGTTTAACGAGGAGCCCTTCCTAAACACACACACACACGCACACAGGGAAACTGACCCAGCCTCTGAGCATTTAAGGAGGAAAGAAAATCACAGCCCCATGCTGTGAGCACGCAAGCAAAGTCCCCCCCTTGCCACTCCCCTCTCTGTGTCTTAACAAACTGAATTGCTTCTTTAAAACTCACATTTCACCCCATGTCTCCTCATGGTCCAAAGAAAAGCACAGCTGTATGTTGGCCACCCCCTCTCTGTGTCTCAACAAACTGAATTGCTTCTTTAAAACTCACATTTCCAACCTTTCCTACACACATTCACACACAGGGAAGGCACGGGTGGCATTTCCCAGCAACCCAGCCTCTGAGCATTTAAGGAGGAAAGCTTCCTGCTGGCCGAAAGAAAAGCACAGTCCCATACTGTGAGCACACAAGCTTTCCTCTTTAAATGCTCAGAAGCTGGGTCGGTTGCTTGCTGTGAGATGCCACCCGCACCTTCCCTGTGTGAATGTGTGTAGGAAAGGTTGAAAATGTGAGTTTTAAAGAAGCAATTCAGTTTGTTGAGACACAGAGAGGGGGTGGCAAGCATGCAGCTGTGCTTTTCTTTGGGCCATGAGGAGACATGGGGTGAAATGTGAGGTTTTAAAGAAGCAATTCAGTTTGTTAAGACACAGAGAGGGGAGTGGCAAGGGGGGGGGGACTTTGCTTGCGTGCTCCCAGCATGGGGCTGTGATTTTCTTTCGCCTTAAACCCACAGAGGCTGGTGTGGGGGTTGATGGCTTGCTGGGATCTTCCCTGTGTGTGTATGTGTGCAGGAAGTTTTCCTCCTTAAATGCTCAGAGGCTGTGTTGGGGGGAGCAGGGGGGGGAAGGAATTTCCGTGAATACATAAAACCCCAATGTAAAGGGACAACTGTAGTGTGCTCAAAAGCCTTTGTCAGTATTCAAGCAACATGCAATAACAACTGAACCAATTGATGAATTCTTTTAAGTTGGAATCTGCCTTTACCATTCTTCAAAATGGTCACCTTTAGGTCAAAAACAGTGTCCTGGCCTGGGATACTCCTCCACCACTTTTCAGAGCTTTTCTGATAGAATTCTTCTTTTGAGTCCTGAAATCTCAGTGGTGTTTATTTTTAAAAAATGGCAAACAGAATTCCCTCCCATCCACAATTTAGTAGAACTGTTGCACTTTGAGGAATGGCTACTCACACCCTACCCCCTGACCAGTATGCTATTTATTGCTCCTTGCAGCCATCCTACAAAAGGTAAAATTTCCATGTCTTTTTATCATTAGGATATAACTTGTGAAGATATTTCATGAACTTTTAGTATTTGTTACTCTTAGATTAAAAGAAAAATAGAAGTACTATACAGCTTAATGAGGTTAGAGAAATGGTTTGTCCAGACTACTAACCAGTTTTTGATAGCGATCAGTTTCCCTGTTTTCTCCTCCCATTAAGGGTTTATATATCTTTCTTCAGGGAAGGTAGAAATGAGAACTGTAAACAACATTCAGGGTTATTTCTGTTTTACCTGTTTATCCTGCCCTTGCTCCAAGAAACTCAGGACAGTGTAGAGGAATATCTCTCCATTCCTAGTTTATCTTCACAATTGCTCTGTGAAGATCTGGCCGCAGTGGTTCACTGCTGTCACACTGACTTCAACTTATGGCAACTCCATTAATGAGAGACCTCCAAGTCACCCTGACATCAACAGCTCTGCTCAGGTCTTGCAGATTCAGGGCTGCGGCTTCCTTGATTGAGTCTATCCATCTGTAATGCAGACTTCTTTTCTTCCTGCGTTCTACCTTAACAAGGATTATTGTCTTGTCTAGGGAGTTATGTCATCTCATTACATGGCCAAAGTACCACAGTCTCAGTTTAGTCATCTTGGTTTCTAGGGCTTGATTTCCTCCAGCAACCATTTATTTGTCTTTTTAACAATCCATAGTATCCGTAGAACTATTCTCTACCACCTCATTTCAAATTTGTTAATCTTCTACTTACCAGTTTTCTTCACTGTCCAGCTTTCACAACCATACATAGAAAAGGGGAATATGATTCAATTATATCTTTACACTTCAGTTTCTAGTACTTTCATAGCTGCTCTTCCAAGTGTTACTCTCCTACTGATTTCTAGACTGCTGTAATGTGTTCTTCATGGGGCTGCCCTTGAAAAGTGTTCAGAAGCAGCAGCTAGTGCAAAATGCAGCAGCTATACTGGTGTCAGGTGTGCATTTTAGAGACCATATGATACCAGTCTTGAAAGAAATGCACTGGCTTCCACTTTGCTTCTGAGTTCAATTCAGACCTAAAATGACTTGGGGCCAGGAAATCTGAAAAAACACCTTCTCCCTTATAAGACTGTATGAAATTTGAGATCTTCAGAGAAAGCACAAGGTATTGTGTGTCCCAACACCTTGTGAAGTTATGTTGGTGGGTACATGGTATTTGCCCTTCGACAACTGCAAGAGAAATGTAGAGAGCAGAACAAGGGTCTCTATGTAACATTTGTTGACCTCACCAAAGCCTTCGACACCGTGAGTAGGAAAGGTCTGTGGCAGATCCTGGAAAGATTAGGATGTCCCCCCAAATTCCTTAAAACGATTATCTTGCTACACGAGGGCCAGCACGGTCAAGTCAGACATGGGTAATGCTCTTTCAGAGCCCTTTCTAATAACTAATGGAGTGAAGCAAGGTTGTGTTCTTGCACCAACTTTATTTACAATCTTCTTCAGCATGATGCTCCAAAGGGCTATGGCAGAGCTCGAAGAAGACGACGGCATCTACAGTCGTCCCTTCACATTCGCGGGGGTTCCATTCCACGGACCCCCGCGAATGTGAAAAATCCGCGAATAACTACTCCCCTCCCCCTCCCTCCCCAGGCCTTCGCGGGGCCTTCCTAGGCCCCACGGAGGCCTCCCCGGCCCTCCCTCCCTCCCTGCCCAGGCCTTCGCGGGGCCTTGCTAGGCCCCGCGGAGGCCTCCCCGGCCCTCCCTCCCCAGGCCTTCGCGGGGCCTTGCCAGGCCCCGTGGAGGTCTCCCCGGCCCTCCCTCCCTCCCTCCCCAGGCCTTCGCGGGGCCTCCGGAGGGCCTCCGGGGGTCCCGCGAAGGCCTCCCCACCCCTCCCCAGGCCTTCGCGGGGCCTCCGGAGGGCCTCCGGGGGTCCCGCGAAGGCCTCCCCACCCCTCCCCAGGCCTTCGCGGGGCCTCTGGAGGGCCTCCGGGGGTCCCTCGAAGGCCTCCCCACCCCTCCCCAGGCCTTCGCGGGGCCTCCGGGGGTCTCGCGAAGGCCTCGCCACCCCTCCCCAAGCCTTCGGGGGGCCTCCGGAGGGCCTCCGGGGGTCCCACGAAGGCCTCCCCACCCCTCCCCAAGCCTTCGAAGCGCCTCCGGAGGGCCTCCGGGGGTCCCACGAAGGCCTCCCCACCCCTCCCCAAGCCTTCGCAGCGCCTCCGGAGGGCCTCCGGGGGTCCCACGAAGGCCTCCCCACCCCTCCCCAGGCCTTCGCGGGGCCTCCAGAGGGCATCCGGGGGTCCCGCGAAGGCCTCCCCACCCCTCCCCAGGCCTTCGCGGCACCTCCGGGGGGCCTCCGGGGGTCCCGCGAAGGCCTTCCCACCGCTCCCCAGGCCTTCGCGGGGCCTCCGGAGGGCCTCCGGGGGTCCTGCGAAGGCCTCCCCACCCCTCCCCAGGCCTTCGCGGGGCCTCCGGAGGGCCTCTGGGGGTCCCGCGAAGGCCTCCCCACCCCTCCCCAGGCCTTCATGGGGCCTCCGGAGCGCCTCCGGGGGCCCCGTGGAGGCCTCCCCGGGCCTTCCTGCTCCCTCCAGGTCTTTCATGGGGCCTCTGGAGGCCCCGTGTCACGGTTTTGGGGGGGCCCGGGGGGCCCCTCCCAAAACCGCGAATAACCAAAACCGCGAATAACCAAAACCGCGAATGTCAAGTTCGCGAATGTGGAGGGACAACTGTATATACGTTACCGTACTGATGGTAGCTTGTTTAACTTAAGCCGTCTGAGGGCTCATACTAAGACTCTAAACTATCTAGTTTGTGAGCTGCTCTTCGCTGATGATGCTGCCCTTGTTGCCCACACAGAAACAGCTCTGCAGCGCCTAACATCCTGCTTCGCAACAGCTGCAGAGCTGTTTGGACTGGAAGTCAACCTGAAGAAAACGGAAGTTCTTTACAAGCCTATACCACAGGACGAACACCACCATCCCCACATTGCCAACGGCAACTCTCTGCTTAAGTCCATTCAGCAGTTCACCTACCTGGGAAACATCATCTCCTCAGATGCCAAGATTGACAAAGAGATCGATCACAGATTAGCAAAGGCACATAGCGCATTTGGAAGACTTTACAAAAGTCTGGAGTAATAAACACCTGAGGCAAAACACAAAAATCAGTGTGTATAGAGCCACTGTATTGTCTATTCTCCTTCATGGGACTGAAACATGGATCACCTATCGCCACCATTTATGACTCCTTGAACACTTCCATCAGTGCTGTTTACGCACAATGCTAAATATACTGGACTGACTATGTGACAAATGTTGCTGTCCTTGAGCAAGTAGGGGGTCACCAGCATTGAGGCCATGATATTGTGAACACAGCTGTGCTGGGCAGGGCACGTTTCTAGGATGGAGGACAATCACCTCCCCAAAATAGTA
Organism: Gambelia wislizenii; assembly: GCA_030847615.1. Taxonomy (NCBI): domain Eukaryota; kingdom Metazoa; phylum Chordata; class Lepidosauria; order Squamata; family Crotaphytidae; genus Gambelia; species Gambelia wislizenii. The sequence continues at coordinate 336,045,662 of JAUMIR010000001.1, read as the reverse complement.
CTCTACGGTGAACTCGCCACGGATCAGCTTAACAGGGGAGCTCCAAAAAAGTGATACAAGGATTCCCTGAAACAACATCTCAGGCTCGGCCAAATCGATCACCAACAATGGTCCACCCTGGCCTCTCACCAGGAGGCATGGAGACACACTATCCACAATGCTGCAGCCTTATTTGAGAACTCCCGCCGAACAAGTCTTGAAGAGAAACGACAATGCAGAAAGAATCACAACCTGGAAACATCACCCAAGGAGACCTTCTGCTGTGCTTTCTGCAACCGGACTTGTCTATCTCGGATTGGCCTTTTTAGTCAGCAGCGCACTTGCAGAAAACGCGGGATGAGTCCTTCCTGAATCTTTGTTTGCGAAGAAAAGCCAGAGAGAGAGAGAGACATGTAATAGTGGTTTCTCTGTATAGGAGCACCTTGATAGTGGAACTCCCTACCCAGGCCCCGTCCATACGATTAATAAAAAATCCGTTTTGGGGGTAAAAAATACGAATAGACAGTCGTTCAAATACGTATGATCTGCCTACATGATTTCTGACCCCCCCTAAACTCCGTATGACCCCCCTTGCCCAGCTGGCTGTAGCGAGCGATCCAAGCAGCGGTTTTAAATCTCCTACCACTTTTTTTTTTTAATTTAAAAAGGTGACTATTATGCGGACATTTGGTTTTCCAATTTACAAAATAAAATAAAAGGGAATAAATGTAAAATTCACAGACTTACTGGACTCTCGCTTAGCCGGGAATCCAACATAGCGGCCACTCCCAATTCCCCTCTTTGTTAGCCCCACCCCCTGTGCTCAGCCAGCCAATCAGATTACACTGCCTATTTGTGTGTGTGCGAACGGGGGGGGGGAAACAGACGATCAACCATTCGAACAGCTGTATGGATTTTAGCTTGAGATCTGCTAATCCTCCCGAACCCCGAATTCACTTAGTTTATTTTTTTTATTTAGTTATTCATACCCAGCTCTTCAGCCACAAGGCTATCGGAGCGGCTTACAAATTGTTTTAAGCAATAGCTATTTACACATCTACACTGCATTAAACAGTTTCCAATGTGTGTTAGCTAATTGCCCCCCACAAGCTGGGTACTCAATTTACCGACCTACGAAAGGATGGAAGGCTGAGTGAACCTTGGAGCCCGCTGGAATCGAACTTGCAACGTGGTGGCTTGCAGTACTGGCATTTAACCACTGCGCCACCAGGGCTCCCACTTTCCGAATGACATGTATGCATCCAAATGGCCATGTGTACGGGTGATCGATCTTTCGAATGCCGTACTTTTTTTTGTTTTTGTTTTTTTACCGTATAGACGCCCTGCCAAAGAAGTTAGGCTGGCTCTGTCTCTTTTAAACTTCTGGCAGGCAGCCAAAACTGTGCTGTTCTGCATAGCATTGTGTTTAAAACTGCTGTTTTCACTGTTTTAAAACTGGGTTCTAGGATTGTTTTTTAGACTGTTTTTAGTTGTTTTTAAGGAGTATTTTAATGTGTTTTTAAAATGTTTTTATCGTTGTATGTTTTAATGTTTTTAGTTGTTCATCGCCTTGGGAGCCCTTGTGGGCTGAAAGGCAATACAGGAATACTTTAAATTAGTAAACAAGTAAATAGTTCATGCTTAGAGTGAACAGCAGGCCCAAGAGCATTCAGTACTGAAGGAACATAGTTCAGTGGCAGAACATGCTTTGTGTGCTAAAGCTCCAGCCATCTTCGAACTACAGAGGGGAGGGAGGGGAAAGTCAAATTGTGCTCCTCTTGCAACACCAGCACCAAGAAGGATTCTGTTGTTGCTGTTATGTTCTGCCAAGTCAGCTCGTTTTATGGCAACTCCATGAATACAGGTTTGTGAGCCCAGTATCAACAGTCCTTCTCAGATCTTGCAAACTCAGGGCTGTAGCTTCCTTTATTGCCTTCCACTTTACTGAGCAATGTTGTCTCAAGATACGTCCAAAGTACAATAGCCTCAGTTTAGTCGTTTTGTTTTCTGAAAAGGGTTCAGGGTTGATTTGTTCTTGGACCATTTATTTGTCTTTTTGGTGGCCCATGGTATTTGTGTAACACATTTTAAATGAGCTGATTCCACACACCCCATCAAATATAGGTTGTATCAAACCCAACTACAGTTGTCCCTCCATATCTACGGATTTGGTATCCATGAATTTAAGTATTCATGGCTTGAAAATATTCTTTAAAAAATAATAATCCAAAAAGTAAATCTTGATTTTGCCATCTTATATAAGGGACACCATTTTGCTATGCCATTGCATATAATGGGACTTGAGTATTCACGGATTTTGGTATCCACGTGGGTCCTGGAACCAAACCCTAGTGAATATGAAGGGACAACTGTAGTCTTATCTTTTAAAACTTCAACACCATCATGAATTTAAAATGTTCCAAGGAACAATTTTGAAGTTATTCTGAGATCTATCTTGTATGGGATCAGCTAATTCCAGGCCTGTGGAACAGGGATGGAAAACCTGTGGTCCTCTAGCTCTTATTGGACTCTTACTTCCCTCAGATCCATAAGGACGGCCAATGATCAGGGATGATGGGAAATGTAGTCCAATTATATATGGAGGGCTGCAGTTCACCGCTACTGATATATACGTTGCAAATAAGGTCAGGGATCCATATCCCATGATTTTAGGATGTTTAGACTATTTATTATGTATTTAACCAATTGGAAATAGAAAATTTTCACTAACTTGAATAAAATGCCAGGTAAGAAACTGAAGAGAGAGAAGGAAGTTTAAAAGTTCTGCCTCATTATCTATTAATTTTAATGCCCTCAAAGTAAATAAATTAAAATCAGGCTGTAGTTTTGTGGAGTCTTGTACAAATGAAGGCCACAGTAATGTATGCCATGTTAACAAACAGATTGCAATGCACAGTGGGTCTAAAAAGACTCAAGTCTGTTATCAGATTTGCTTGTACTACACTAGCTGTATGCACATGTACAAATATAGTAGAAACCATTTAAAAACTGCATGTACCCTACTTTTCTAGCCAAGATTGGGTGGGGTTGATTCATTTGCATTATAATTCCAGGAAATACAAAAAACATCAATGTTTCAGAGCACACTGGCTGTGGCAATAAAATGCAAAATAGTACTAATTCACATTACAAAGGAAGTGAGGTTCTGCCAGTCCTTTATGGACAACAAACACTTGGTTCCTACTTAGTTCTTACAGAACCCCTGATTTACAATTGTATATACATTAACTCTGAACTAAGGTCTCCTTGTGCTCAATGGGCATTATTCACAAGAAAGGGTGGACGGGGACTGCAGAAAATCCTAGACTGCAAATAATGGGGTTTAAAATTCTGGTAGGGCAAAAACAATTGCATATAACCTCAACAAATGTCAAGTTTCACACACACAAAAATCCTGCAATACACTATGCCTAGATATGCACAGGTATTCAGCCATCATTGTTAGGAGAAATGAGCTGTGAAACTTTTTATTGTTAATTTACTGAATACTATGTGAGGAATGTTGCTGTCCTTGAGCAAGCAGGGATCACCAGCATTTAGGCCCTGATACTGAGAACGCAGCTGAGCTGGGCAGGGCATGTTTCTAGGATGGAGGACCATCGCCTCCGCAAAATAGTATTCTACGGTGACCTTGCCACGGGTCAGCGTAAGAGGGGTGCTCCAAAGAGCGATACAAGGACTCCCTGAAACAACATCTCAGGCTTGGCCAAATTGATCACCAACAATGGTCCGCCCTGGCCTCACATCTGGAGGCATGGAGACACACTATCCACAATGCTGCAGCCTTGTTTGAGAACTCAGGCCGAACAAGTCTTGAAGAGAAACGACAACGCAGAAAGAATCACAACCCGGAAACATCACCCAAGGAGACCTTCGGCTGTGCCTTCTGCAACCGGACTTGTTTATCTTGGATTGGCCTTTTTAGTCAGAAAGCGCGGGATGAGTCCTTCCTGAATCTTCGTTTGCGAAGAAAAGCCAGAGAGAGACTGAATACCTATAAGAGCAGTTGTCCTTACAATGGACAAATAAAAACTACCGTAAGTGGATAGGAGTAAGTGGCAGAAGAAGAGTGAGGGGAAAGAATTTAGTTAGTATCAAAGATGAAATCTAGGGATGGCCCAATAAATTGTGCTGCTTGGCCAAATTAAAGTGCATAATACCCAAGGCTGGCCATGTTATTTTGGGCACCTGAGGCAGAAAATCCAACAACTGCCTCTCCTTGGAAGAAAATAATAGCAGTAATAAAAATATATAAACTAATAATTGCCTGTGGCAGCTGCCTTACTCTGCCTAGTGGGAGGGCAGGCCCTGGAGTAACAACCAGCATCCAAATTGCTAGAAAAAAATACTGTAGAAAGACTATAGCAAAGATCTCATATTATACTGTGAACTCTTGTGAGCTTTGTCAGATGCATGATGCATGTTTTCTAGAATTTAAGGTATATGTACACTACACATAGCAGTGGGAATAGTCCTTGAAGTGGGCTTGAATCCAGAAAACTTATAAAATTTTTGTTAGTTTTGATAGCGCCACAGGACTTTCGCTGCGACAGATTAATATGGCTGCCTCTTTGGAAATTATGGTTTGATGAATTAGCATTGGACACCAACCACACCAAGCACTCAAACCAGAAGTAAAAAAAAATGTATAATTTATAATTTGATAATACAGTAAGAAGTGGGGATGTACAAATTCAAAATTAATTTCTATGTTTTTCTCTTTTATAACTAATCATTATCCTCTGTTCTGGCAAACTCGCACTGCCCATGGTGAAGGATATCCTACTTCATAGAAAATCCCCTTGCAGTCAGTAAAGTTGCTCAGGGTGCTGGACTGTTACAGGGCTACCAAGCAGGACATACCAAGTACAGTAGGACTCCCATATCTGCTGGGGATTGGTTCCGGGTGGTGGTGGTGGATACCAACAACTGTGGATAATAGCAAACACCATTGAAAATAATGGGACTTTTGATTTAAAATACCATAGAGTTGCCTTGGAGGACCTAGCAAATGGCTAGAGAGGACATTTTCTAGGAAGACTCTATGATAGGTATGCTGTTTTGTGTCCTGTGGATAATCGAATCAGTGGATACCGGGGTCCTACTGTATCTTGAAAAACAGGGGGCCAACCTTTGCTTTATAGCTCCATTAAATAAACAAGTGTTTTTACTGCTATGTAATTCAAGTAACAGTGGTCTTCTAAATTAATGCTTCTGTATTAAAGTTTAGATTAATTAAAAAAGGACTGCCTCATGGTGGGCTGTAGATTTTGCAGCTGGATTTTTGTTCTCTTGTGTTTTTTTTTCTAAAGGCCCTGTATTTTTCCAGGCCACTTGTATGAGGCAATAATTTATCTGTCTTACACATTTATGGAGAAATCTACAAACTGGAAGGAAGAGGTTTGAATTTGAAATATGTGTGCTTGTGTGTGTGTGTGTGGAGATAAAGAGAGAGTTGTCCTTGAACAAGAAAGGAGTAATTAAAATGAAAACTGTAGATATTTCTATGTCTAAATGTCACAAAGTATGCACTTGCAGGATCTAGCAGGGAAAGAATATGAGATACAGCAATTCCACGGGTGGGCTTCAATGCAAATTTTCTGAGGAGTTGGCCACAGCAAAAGTGGGGTCTTAATTCTGAAGCAAAGCTTGAAAAGAAACTTTTAAGAAATAAAGAATTTAGTGACATAACGGAGCAGTTTTGGGAGAATATTCTGAGCTCAGCTGGAGAGGGCTTCTGCATGTTAAATTCATTCTTTTTTAAAAGTTAAATTCCAAATTCTGCAGTAAACCTGCCAGGAATCACACTAGCCTAAGCAATGCAATCATGCTTTTTTAGGTGCCCCATGATCTGAGTCTGATGCTCCCTAAATTGGCTGAGAATTCCTTGCAGAACAGAACTCAAAGTAGGGATGTAGGGAGGGGGGCAGGAATGAGGGCATTGTCTCTTCAAATTAGAATTACAGTATCTCCCCTAAAAACAAAACAAAAATTACACCTAGGACAACTACATTTGCTGTGTTCCCATTCCCTTGCTTACTTGGCCTGCCCCTTTTCTTTGGATGCATAAACTATTCCACAGTGTTGAACTGAAGTTTTAACTGATTGCAATGCTAAAAATTTTGGGACTGAAGGAAAGTTTCATGGGGGGGGGGGTGTCCCAGAATTCATATGGGGGGGGGCAATGCTCTTACTCTCCGCAGCAACACACGGACTCAAGCGACCTACAGTTCTGAACTTCAGTATTCTTACTTCAGCAATGGCCTGGCAACTGAAGTAGGAGGGTTTGTGTTCTTTTTGCAAAAAGTGCAGCTGTAGTTAAGTTTGCTTTAAGGGCTAACAATAAGCTTGCTCCTAGAGGGATGTCCCAGTAATCCCTTGCAACCCACCGGTAAATGTGGAGGGACACTCTAAGGGATCCTGAGGTCATGTGCTGTTCCTTAGGCAACCTAATTGGGTTACCACAGGCCCTGTCTAGGGGTTTCTTGGGCGGTGGGGCAGTCAATGCATATCAGGTTCGGAATGACCACCGGGCAATGCTTTATCAGATGAGAAAAAGCAGTGTCTTTTCTGAATGCATGCGCGGCGTGAACTCTTCCGCGGGATCTGGGTAAACAGTTGTCCCTCCATATCCACGGATTTGATATCCACAGATTTACGTAATCACGGCTTGAAAATATTCTTAAAAAATAATAACCCAAAAAGCAAACTATTTTTTGATTATCATTATAAGATTTTGCCATCTTATATAAGGGACACCATTTTGCTATGCCATTGCATATAATGGGACTTGAGTATTCACGGATTTTGGTATCCACGGGGGGGGGGTGCTGGAACCAAACCCCAGCGAATATGAAGGGATAACTGTAACTGTATTCTTTGACTTCCAGGCTGCGGGGAAGGGAATTCAGCAGCTAAAGACGGGGGTAGGGAGTAGGATTCAGGGGCTAAACCCAGCTTGGACTCCCCCTTTCCTGACCCCAGTCGTAAAGTTGAGGACTTCTGCAATTAGCCACTGGTGGACGGAAATGCACTCTGTCCATGCTCCTAGGTACTTTGGTGACTTCACGCGCTCCCGAAGCAAGCCCTCGGTTTGAAACGCCGGCGCTGCCCTCCGCCCAATCAGATGAAGCCCTGTGCCAAGCCCGCGTTTTTTGCTCCACGAGGCGTTGCAAGCAGCAGGGAAAGAGAGGCGCCGGCGGGCTGGGCGAGGCGGTGGGTTCTTGGCCCTGCGGCCGAGCAACGCCACCGAGCGCTTCGCAGCGGCCACCCGCAGCCCCTTGGCGCCGGGCGGCGAAGGTGAGCCTCTGGAGCGAAAGCAGAGCGCGGAGTGGCGCCGCTGCGGGGCGGACCTTTCTCCTGCGCGGCCCCGGAGAAAGGCCACTTGGACGGGGAAAGGAATCCCTGGGCTGGAAAGGAGAGGAGTCATTGCAACGGCGGGAGAGGGAAGAGTCTGGTTACTACACGAGGGCCTGGCTTTCGCGGGTTAATTGCAATGACTCCCTCTCGCGTGACTCTGCCCTCCCCCGGGGTTAGTCCCGTCTAGCGGACAACGGTTGGCATGATTCACACCCGGAGCTCGACTTCCTTTTAAGTGTCGCAACTCCCTTTTCCCAGTGGCTCGGCAGTTAGTAGTAGAAAGCAAGTTTAAAAAAGCCAGGCATCCACTTTTTTTGTAAAGATCTCCGATTGGGGGTAAAATGCCAACCTCCTCCCCGACTCGGAGTAGCGAAGTTGGGAACTTCTGTTGGGCTCTGGACACAAAGCAGCCCCTCCACCCCCACACCGTGTGCGCGTCTGTCTGGACGCGTAAGGCGCACGGAGGGGCCCCCGCCGGCTCCTCGCCCACCCGCCAGCCCGCCTCGGTCTCTCCTTGCTCCGTAGCCCCGGATTCGCCTGGGCGGATTGGGAGGGGGGAGGAGGAGGAGAGAGGAGAGGGAAAGGGGGCGGGGGTCCCTCCCGAGGCGTGGCCGAAGGGGCGGGCAGGGGGCGGTGTCGGCCGAGGGTCCCTTTGTTTGGGCGGGCGGGAGGAGAGCCTGGCGGCCAGGCGCGGGTCTTTGTGAGCAGCACCGCCGGACGACCGACCGCGCAGTAAGTGGGAAGGTGGGGTGGGGGTGTTTCGGGGCGAGGGGTCGGAGCAAGCGGGTTGCGGGGACGGGGTTGCCCTTTCTGCGGCCATGAGCCCCGGTCGCCTTCGGAGATCCTGCCGCTTGCAAGGAGGGAGGGAAGGAATCGCAGGGCGGGGGGAGAGATCGAAGTGGCTTCTGGAGGGAGGCAGTTTAGGGGTTTCGTAGTGCGGTGGGGACAAGAAGCAGACCCCCGAAAAATCCGTTCAGGGCCTCTCCTCCCGTTTTAGGTTTCTTTGGTGGGAGTGCTTTCAAAGCCCACACACCTTCGCTGGTGGCGGCGGGAGGAGTTGGATTTAAGAGGGTTCTCACGTTATGTATTTTGGGGAGCTGGGTTTCTTTGTGTAAATGCTGTCCTTTTTAACCTCGTGTCGTCTCCCGCCCTAACATTACACCTCCGGGTTCCATTAAGCTCCGGTTAAATTCACCTCCATTCTCTACAGCTGCATATTCTTCAATGGAATCCTCGCACCTATAAACAATGATGTTTAACTAAGATTAGCTGATCCGGGTTGGGTGGATTTGATTTAAATCTGTTCCACATTTGTGAGCCAAGACTGGCATTTGTGTATACAGCTGTGCTAGGCTGAGGCTCACTTTTTTTTCATACCCAGTCAACCCCTGAGACCAGTATCAGGTTTGGGTTTGCAAGATTCACCAACCCTCATGTGCTACTGAAGTGGTCTTTGGGCTCAGGTGTGGATTATTTAAGCAAATTTGTTAGGGAGCTGAAATTGGTCAGTTTCCCGGGAAGATACCTGGCTAGGAAATGATCCTAATAATGAGTCTCTCTCTGGCTTCTCTTCGCAAACTAAGATTCAGGAAGGACTCATCCCGCGCTTTCTGCAAGCGCGCTGATGACTAAAAAGGCCAATCCGAGATAAAAGTTACTTTTTTGGACCACAGCTCCCCAGCTAGCATGGCTAATTAATCAGTCTTTAGTTATCACCTGTCCCCATTATGTGGTGCCTAGTGAAAGGTTGAAAAGTTACTTGGAGATTCTAGGAGCTGCAGTCCCCCAAAGTAACTTTTCCAAGCTCCAGGAGGTAGAAATAGACCTGAAAAGCAAACCCATGCATGGGATTTGGTGTATCTGACATAATTACATTGACTGGGAAGGTCTTCTCTTTGGCAGAATTTGACCCACTAATTGTTCCATTCTGCAAAGCAAGCCTGGCTCACTGATAGGACTCCTGGATTCCTGGTGGGTGGGTGAGTGATGATGTGGGAATTATAGTATAATGGAATTTAACAATTGTTTGTCTTGTCAGAACTTTATAAAGGAAGGGTGGGAGTTTTTTGACCCTCTAGACTCATCATCCATAGCTAGTGGTGAGGGATGATGAATGCTCCAGCCCAATGCATGGATGGCTACAAGTTTCTTATCCCTGATGTAAACAACTAATTGAGGTAGAAAAACTTTAGTTATAGGTAGCTGGGACTCAGTGACTGAATTGGGGGATCTTGGTCAGGCTGAATAGTTGTTGCACCGACTCCTCTGCTTCTTGGTTGAAGTTTGGGAAGAGATGAAGAATACTTTTTCCCAGTCTCTTGTAAAACCTTTAGGTTGCATCTGTCTTGTTCTCTTTGAATGTGGACTTGCATTTTCTTGGACCTGGGGTGTAGATATGGAAGAGGGCACTTCTGTTCCTAAATTTGTAGCACTCCACAGAGTAAAACATAGATAACCATTCACACTTAGAACTCTTACATTTGCTGTGTTCTCATTTTCTTGGTAACTTTGCCTCTTTAAAAATGCCTTAACTGTGTTCCTATATGCTCTACTGTGCTAGAAATTGGGGGATAGAAGTAAAATGTTATTTGGAAGGGCAGAATTCTTATTGGGGAGAATAGTGCCCTTAATTTGTTGTCTCTCTCCCCACCAGCTCCACCCTTCCTGGGGAAGGAAGCAATTTTTAATTGGAGGTAAATATTCTTCCCGTCCCTTGCAGGTTGCCATTGTAACACCCAATCTCACCAGAGTAGATAGGAGGTGCTGGAGGATGTTACAAAAGCTTGCTAACTTTTGTGGGCTGAACTTCCAAGATTGCTTTGAATTGGTAGATCCACCTTAGCTATTAATGTCTATCGTTACATTACTCACCCCAGACTGCCCCAAGATCAATGCCCTCCAGATAAGTCCAGGCAACATTTCCCCAGGCAGCATGGCTCTGTGCAATTTTAAGATTATCCCTCTCCTTCACTGCATTCTTCACTAAACACCTGTGCTGTGCCACTCCTACCATTAGGAAGAATGAGGAGGCTGCCTCAGGCATCACATATCGAATGTCATTAACTAATCTAAATTAGTCATTTAATTTGTTATGATTGTAATGCTGCTGCCAGGGAAGGGAAGGGCACTCCTGGGATTTTCTGCTTCTTCTGGTAAAACATCTTGGCTGGGTTCAGTGGAGAAGGTGGTAGCGTCATTTCCTGTTCTGCTTCAGGCAGTAAAACATCTTGGGCTGGCCCTCCCTGTCAACAGGGGTAAAGCTGTAGTTCGGTGGTTTCCAAACTTTGGTCCTCCAGGTGTTTTTGGACTTCAGCTCCCAGAATTTCTGACTGTTGGCCAAGGTGGCTTGGGCTTCTGGGAGTTGAAGTCCAAAACACATGGAGGATGAAAGTTTGGGAACCACTGCTGTAGTGTGAGGTAGCAGAAGAATCTGTCTAGGGAGCCTTCACCTTTACCTTAGTTGTGCAGGTGTTACCCAAAATGCTCCTTGGAAAATTCCAAGAAAATATCGAGTTCCTAATATGTTGGGGAAATTAGCAGCAACTTGACTTTTAGCTATGCAAAGAGGGGGTAACCAGGGAATCTTTTAAACCTTTGTCTACTGGTAATAGTCTGGATGGAATACATAGACATGTAAAATTAAGTATGGTTTTTATTAAGGAGTTCAGAAATAACACCAAACACACACACATTCACCCAGAAAAAGCATTCACACAAGGCTATAGGAAAAGCAGTAGGAAAACTTAGGATAGGGGGTAGCAAGAGGAATTGTTGGGGTGATACAGATCTGTCCTGTAGTCAATCTGGCAGACTGGATGGAAGAACCTGAGTTGGCTAATACAGAGTAACAGGGTTTCCCCCTATTACTGACTGTGTGCACTGAGGCATATATTGGGGGTGATATTTATACCTCCAAATACACCTGAGGGGATTGGTTGCTTCATGGGCTGAAACAATGAATTCCATGAGCCTTCATGGATTGCACAATGAGTTTCCTGGTCTTAACAAAATGTGTAGAAAATGCTAAATGTGTTTCTTAATGTCCAGTGATTGGATTTTAACAGCTTTGAGCAATTTGTCTTTAAGGTTGGGATTTGAGGGAGGGTGCTTGGGATATGAGGGAGGAAATTTCACAATCAGCAAATACAAAGGTTTTCGCCCACCCATTATCTCCCCCTTTATGTGGAATGTGTCCTTTTTGGTTTTTGCCTTAGGCTTCCAGGGTAAGACATAGATGACCTTTTAAGACCATCCTGTCTATTTCCTTTAGAAGGCCACATTAATGAACCAAAATTCAGCCAGTTTCTGAGGCCTGTAAAAATGGGGTGCAGGCCAATGCTAACATTCCAGAAGTGAGGTGCCTTGGAAGTGGGGTATAAGCTTGTGCTTAACACAGGGAACCTACAGGCTCACTTGAATGGGAAATTGTAGACCCTGCATAGTATTCATTCCTCTGAGCCACAGAAAATTTGACTGAGTGCAAAACTGCCTGAGCCCAGGTTTCCTGAAAGTTTGGGTAAGCTAAGAGTGCATGTTCGAGTGTATGACTAAGGCAGTGTTCAGAAAAAGTTGACTTGTTCAGCTGCAACAAAAAATCCCTGTACATGCTTAAACCTCCCCATCTGTCCAGGCTAGTGCTACATCTCATATTACATACTGTACTTTCCTATGATTCTTTCTCTTTTGGGGAGCAGTGCAGTGGGTATTGCTGAACTAGTGTGTGGAAATCACAGTATTTCCCTTAAAACAGGGGCATGCAGACATGTAAGATCTTTAAAAAAACACCCTGGAACTCTCAAGAACTCACTCACCAGAACCCAGTATATAAGAGAGAGATAAGAATTGAAGAATTTTGAGCCCACATATTTGCTCTGAAAACTAGAATTGAGTAGAGCTTCATATCCTTCCATACTCAGACCCATGCCTGGTTACTGCAGACTTTCTTCATTTCACAGTATAATTTAGGGCAAGAGAGCTAAGCAGGATCAACCCTGGTTAGTACTTTGATGGGGGCCTACCAATGAATGCCAGGTGCTGTAAGCTATATTTCAGGGAATGAAACTGGCAAAACTACCTGAGTATTCCTTGGCTAAGAAAACCGTATGAAATTCATGGGGTGCTATAAGCTGACAGGCGACTTGAAGGCATGTAGACATTGTTAAAATAGTTGGGAACCAGAAATCCTTGCCAATCTACTGTAATTCACACTACGCTCTCCACCAGTAGATTCCATTCTACTTTCTGCCTAGTTCTGCTTTAAAATATATGACAGCACTTAACAGAGAAGGATTGAGTTCATGCTTACATGTATTTTTATGAGACTTGTGGCTAGTTCTACACATGCTTGATGCTGATAACTGGGACATTATGAATATTTTTTTGTTTGCTCTCTGTAGGAGTACAAAGTGAAGCATAAAGAATTGAAGTGGGGAAAGCACTCCTGTGCAGAGGCATAAGCACCTAATATGTTAGAAATTGGACAAACTGTTGTGGAACTTCTGTTGGAGGCCTGATAGAAAATGGCCTTCTGTCCTGTCCTTCTGGATCTTGAGCAACATCTGCCTATTTTAACTGTACAACGTGTCCCAATTAACCTTAGTACACAAACCTTTTGGTGTGCCTGGCTGTTCCAGTAGAATTCTTGGGCCACAAGTTGCATTATCTCATGGTTATGTGAGCCAGGAAGGACAGAGAGCCAAAGACAGGATATGTACTTGGTCCTATACTGTGTTCTGCTCACTGTCTCACAATTTTGATCATATTTATTTGTGCTCTTTTACACAAATTGATAAACCGCATGTTGATGCTGTGGTTAATAGGGTCTCTAATAGAAGTCTGGATTTCTGGTTGTCTTGCTGGTTACTGATGAGCAGGTTAAGGTACCCATATTCCTATGTCTTGATTTGGTAGTATATCCAAAATGTTAAACTGCAGATTTAGAGTTATTCACTCTGTGTTAAGCTGAAGGTGATTTAGGAACAGGAAAAGCTGTGGTTGCCTTAAGTGCTGGTCCATCTGATATTACTCACTTTACTAACAAAATAATCCAGCGTTTTGGAGATGTCCATAACCTGTGGTAAATGTGCTTTTGAGTTTTTTCTATGTTCAGAGAACATCTTCTGGACAACCATTTAGAGTGTTCCAATTAGGCATGTTTTAGGAGTTTTTTTTTAGATAAAAGCTTTAAGAGATATTGTTCTAGCAGTAACAAGCAACACCTAAACAACCCTTTTAAAAAAGACAATTTTTGTCCATTATAAAAAGACAGTGCAATTGTATGCATACTTACTTAGAAGCAAATTCTCTTGTTCTTAGTAGGGCTTACACTTGAGTAAGTGTGTGTAGGATTGAAGTCTGGGTATTATGGTTGTTTCCTAGATCTCAACAAAACGACTGCAGTATTTGTTTATATCAGGGTGGGGACCAAGCATCCCTCCAATTGTTGTTGGACTGCAGTTCCCTTCGTTCCCTAGGCAGCTTAGTATATGGTGAGGAATAATGGGAATAGCTATCCAGTATCCAGAAAGCTACAAATTGTTCATCTTTAGTTTATATAATCTAATAGGAATAGATCTTTCCCCTTTCTTTCCAAAAGTGCCATTATCTCAAATGGGATAAAGGAGACTAAATAATTTTTAAAATTGTGTTCTTTTGATAACTTCAATGAACATGGTCTTTGGAGGAAGGGTATTTCATATGTACCTGTGATTCAAACATGTATGAATAGTGCAAAAATAAAAGCCTGCCCTCTGCTTCTCTTTATATAAACTTTTCTTCCAAGACTTGAGATATATTACACATATAAGGCTCAAATAGTTTTTTTAAAAGGGGAAGACTTATTTCCTCACATTTGCTGATGGGAACAGTAAATAGAGAAAGTTGTGGGGCCTCCCATTTTTCCTCCTCCTGAAGGAGCAGAGCATAAACAAAACACAAACATCTGCCTGAGGGCTGCTGGCACTGCTGTGTGCTTCCACTCCATGGGTGCCTCCTTTGCTTCAGGATATTCATTGTATACACTCACTGGAGTGTCACACCCTTCCCAACACACCAGGACGTGGCATCCATCCAAAGGTTGAGACACGTCTCTTGAGTTGACTCCCTGAGGCAGCTGCTTGGCTCAACTCTCACTGATCTGATCTCAGGGCTGGTGTGACAGTGAAGGAACAGTTGAAGGGGGGGGGGACCCTGTCAATGAGTGCCGCTCCCAGTTCCCTGGTTCTTTATAGGTGGCCTCACCCCTTCCTTCAGTTCCACGTAATATGCATATGTACATTACTGTTGTGACGTGTGAGGTGGGTCAAATGGTGGCCTTTCATGGAGAGGGCCTTCACTGAGGGGCAGGCTAGATGTGACAGCAGTGTCTAAAGGAATCTGGTCTCATGGAGGGAAGTGTAGAGGCAGTCATAGAGCAAGTTTGTATTGGGCCTAGGTCACCCCCTCTACATTTGTCCAGCTGACATATGTATAGGCAACTGTAGTGTGCCTGTATCTTTTCCTAGTGCAGTAAATGGGGATTTAGATTAGGGTATGGTGTGTGTATGTGAGTGGATTAGATGTTCTCTCCTGTGTACCACAGTCCCAGTCAGAATTGGGCCCTCTGAAACTACTACTAGACATACCCTCCAAGGTGAAATGCATACATGGTTCTTTGACAAAGTTGAGTTTGGGCCCAAGTTATCTCTTGAGCTGGGCCTATGAACTGTGAGAAGACATGTAGGAGGAGAGAACCAAAGCCCCTCAAAACCTATGAGACTCTTTGTAGGATGTGTAAAGACTGGGCTGTGAGCATTTCAGAGTGGCAAGAGTCCATAGCTAGTCTTGTCTCTTGTCCATTTATTGATCTAATCCCTGCCTCAAACATGCACTATAGAATTGTTGATGTGTGCATGTCTTTAAAATAATAATTTGGGAAGTTGCTTCTCTATGATGGCTATGTAATTATCTGTTTGAAGGCACCAAGGAACTTACTCCATTGAAAGTTTACATTTTGTGGGCAAAGAGTGGAAATTAGCTATGATTAATTCGACTTGTGTGTTTTGTGGTGTTCTTTTTGATGGTTAGATATGTGAAGGCTGGGTGGGGGTCTTGAAAAATTGGTGAACTTCTCATTGTACCTTTTAACTGGGTTTTGGCTGTTTAAGTGAAAAAAATGTGGGAACCCCCACTTAATTATAAGGGTGAAATGGTTTTTTTTAAAAGTTTTGGCTACTCTGTACACCTTTGGTGTGGATTCTAAGTATGAAGTGTAATATACAGTATATTGTACATTTATACTGTATATACAGGCAATTTTCTAGGCTTTTCATTTTGTGTAGCATGGAAAAACTGATTTATTTTTAGAAATATATACACCAAATCAGTTTGTACAAATTTTCTGAAGTCCATATGGATAAAAATGAAAATTCAGAATTGGAAGCTTTCACAAATGGATTATTTCAAGAAGGAACTTGATAATGCAGTGTTTTCAAGAATATATTGTTTACAGGGTGTGACAGCGGTTTCATGTCATGAACATAAAAATCAGAAACAGGGTGTTTGACTGTAATTAATTATATATAGGCAGCTTTCCCAGGTGTGTGCCTGAGGGAATCATTGGAGTGGCAGAAGTGCTTCTCTCCCAGAAGAGGAGGCCTGCTGCTGGAATGGCATATCTCCCACTGGAGGGTACCCTGATGTATCAGCAGAAAGCTCCATCGTAGGGTTCGAAAGGCTGATTCTTGGGTGGGTGCTGGAAAGTTACTGAGGGATCCTTTGAATCCACAGGATCCTGGGTCCCCCTTTTCTGCTGGCGAACCCCCAGACAATGCCAGCCTCAGAACTAATAGCCATTTCCTCCCTTTGAGATTGTGGGTGCGTGCGTGCGTGTGTGAGAGTGATGTAGCAACAATGGGGGTGGGAGCCACCCACATGCACCTCCCAGCCTGGCTGCCGGAAACAGATGCAATAGTTGCTGTGTCAGAGGATCACTCTCTAAGAATGTTTTTTTCTGTATATATTTATGTATTTAAAGTAATAAAATAAGTTGAGATCTGATAAGAAAATAACCAACATTTCAGTCTTCCCACCCCAGATTTGCTATTCTTTTTTTCTTTTCAGAGATGAGGTCAGAAAGAAAAATGCTGTTCTTTTCCATGACTTCAAAGCTTGTGGAATCATACAGTCAACGTACTGTAGTTTAACCTTCTGCCTACTTGTGTTTATTAGCTACAGGCTGCTGCTGAGCCAAGATGAGTTGGAGTTTCTTGACACGCCTCCTTGAGGAGATCAACCAGCACTCGACCTTTGTGGGAAAGGTGTGGCTGTCTGTGCTGATTGTTTTCCGCATTGTGTTGACTGCTGTGGGTGGTGAGTCCATCTACTATGATGAACAGAGCAAGTTTGTCTGCAACACACAGCAGCCTGGCTGTGAGAATGTCTGCTACGATGCCTTTGCGCCCCTCTCGCATGTCCGTTTCTGGATCTTCCAGATCATCATGATAGCCACCCCTTCAGTGATGTATCTCGGCTTTGCACTACACCGCCTCTCGCGCCAGCCCCCTCGAAAAAGCCGGGCACCTGTTGTACACCGTGGGGCTGTCCGTGACTACGAAGAGGCTGAGGACAATGGCGAGGAGGACCCAATGATCTTTGAGGAGGTGGAGCCAGAAAGAGAGGTGAAGGAACCACAGAATCAGAAACATGATGGCCGACGGCGCATTAAGAAGGATGGGTTGATGACAGCGTATGTGCTGCAGCTGCTGTGCCGTTCGGTGTTTGAGGTGGGCTTTCTGCTGGGGCAGTATATTCTGTACCGCTTCGAAGTCAACCCTTCATACGTGTGCTCCCGTAGCCCTTGCCCTCACACTGTTGACTGCTTTGTCTCCCGCCCTACTGAGAAAACCATCTTCCTCCTCATCATGTATGCTGTGAGCGGGCTTTGCCTGCTGCTCAATGTCTGTGAGCTGTTCCACCTGGGCTTTGGAGGAATCCGGGATGCTCTCCGTCGCACTGACAACGATGGTGGTGTCCCTCCCAAGACCCAGTATGTTCGGAAGGACCCCTCTGCACCCCCTACCTATCATTCCCTCAAGAAGGAGCCCTCTAAGAGCCACCTTTCTAAGGACAAGATGGCTTATGGTGGGGAGAACTTAGCTGGCATTGGTGCTGAGCGCTATGCTGTTGCATCAGGCCTCCCGAGCCATGAGCTGGAGCGACTTCGCAAGCATCTCAGGATGGCACAGGAGCACCTGGAAATGGCTTTCCACCTTCAACCAGAAGATACAGCCAGCCCCTCACGTAGTAGCAGTCCTGAGTCTAATGGGCTGGCGGCAGAACAGAACCGCCTCAACCTGGCACATGAGAAGGAAGGTGCAGCCTGTGAGCGAACTACTGGTACGTTGGGCCAACAATAGTATGTCCTTTGGAGCAGGCTTGGGGAATCTGGCCCTCTAGAAGTGTTGGCATCCAGTTCCTATAACCCTTGAGCCTTGGCCACACTGGCTGGGGCTTCTTGGAGCTAAAGTCCAAAACACCTGGAAGGTCTAAAGTTCCCCACCCCTGCAGCCTAGTACAAGTATTCTAGCAAAGGGCATCCATTCCAGCCTGGACAGGCAAGAATCAGCCACCTTGCCAGTTCTCTTTTTGCTGGCGTTGATTCTGGTTAAGTTAAAAGAGCTGTTCATGTGGAATGGAGTGTTATTTTCCTTTGGGATCTGAGATTCTGGCTCTGCTGATGAACACTGGGAAGTGGGATTATTTCAAGGTGTCATTTGGTCAGGCATGCTGCCTTTGGCATTGTGGGAGATGGTAAAGCCAGTCAAATGGCAGTGCTTAAAGATGGTAGCTGGCGGCCAGATATAATGAGCGTCTGACAGAATTTGTCACCCAGAGAAGGATGGGATGATGATGTTATTCTGACTACTATGCACATGTCTCACATGGTGTGAAATGCTTGAGCTGCCCAAAGCACTGGTGTTTGACATGAAACAAAGATGTATGGAATGCAGGTGGTCTCGGCTTGGGCAGCAGAGTGCCACGCTGGGGGGGGGGGGCTGCATGTGGCCCTCCACATCTTTTTTGTTGTCATAGACTTCAAGCACTTTAGGCTCCCTAGCCTGCTCTTTTTGTGCCTCCAGTGATTGCCTTTCTTGGTTACTGGTGCTGATGTACTGGTACTAGACTTCAGTGCAGGGAGGGAGGGAGCTTGGCCCTCCAGATGTTTTGGACTTCACCTCCCACAGGTAGAGGATTATGGGATCTGGATTCCAAAACATTTAGAGGGAGGCAGTCAATTTATTCAATAGGTTGCAGGGCCCCTCTGCGCTGTTTTACATAAAACCTCCAGTTTTTCAAAACCAGAAGTGGACTTCTGGCTGTTTTCTGGTGTCTCCTCCCCCTTTTTGGCAGTGTCTGTGGCTCCTGTAGGGTCTCAAAGGAAGGTCATTGCCGCCTCCACAGCCACAGTTGCCTAGTCCTGATTGTAACATTTAAAGCCTACAGAGCTGTAAGGGCAGCAGCAGAGGAGGAGAGCTCTTCAAGAGGGTACTTAGTAAACTCCCAAGATGGATTGCTTGTGTGAGGGGAAGAGAGTTGATGCTGAAGGGCTGAAATGAGAAACTTTAACAGGCTTTTTTCTTCATTGTCCAGGTCTTTGAAGACCTTGCTGGGCCTCACTGGGCAGCTGCACAGATGACAACGGGGAAGCGTCTGTGGAGATTTGGCAGCGTGTGAATGTGTGCTTCTAACCTGAAGATTGAAAACGCCCTGACAGACTGGACTGGGTGGGTGGGGAAATGACAGTGTGCTCTGATTCTTGTGGGTTGAGGGTAAGAAAATGGGATGAATGTGAACCTCTACATCCCTTTCCTCTTAGGGAGTGGGGTTGGAGCTGTAGTGGAAAACCTGCAGAAGTATTTCTCTGTATATACGTGAGTGCGTGTCTTTTTTTAGGGGTCTAAAAGGGAACCTTATTTTTTTACTTTTATACATGTTATAGAGGTACTATTTTGTCTCTTAGAGGGATTTTTTTGTCTTGTTTATCTCTAGCAGGACTGGATAGGTAGCTATATGACACCCTTCCCCCCCCCACTTTTATTTCCTGATGACGTTTACTGTATATTGTAGGGGGGGGGCAGGCAAGAGAACAATAAGATGCCTCCAACATTCCAGGGATCTGTACATATCTATGTGCAAATGGACCTCCTGTTTCACTCTCCCTCTCTCCCCAGCACCAGAGTATGGAAACAAATGGCGGCTGGGCCAAAGATACCGGTAATATTTCTGCTACATTCCAAGATGCTGTCTTTTAGGCAGCGTCTGTCTTCCTGCCCTCTGTGGGGTGCTGTGCTGGATTCCCTCATGAATTGCAATGGGACTTGATATTTGGATCATCTCAGATATTGACATGAAATGCATCTGTATTGTATTTTTATGGTCTTTTTTTATATGTAATTTACTGGAATAGTTATAAAGTTGTTCCTCTTTTATATGAAAATATATATTTGGTAAAAACCAACAGATTTTTTAAAAATAACAATCCTGAGATCCTGACTGGGTTTTTTTGCAGCAGGAAGGGGATGGGGAGCAGGGAAAAGATTGCAGAAGTGTGTGTCATTCTGATGCCTTGGTTGTTTTTTAAGACTTTGCTAATTAACAGGCATGGGGGTGGAACAGTTTGTGTCCCTCCCCCTGCCCAGCAGCATAATAGTATCAAGAGCTGCCATAGTGTCACCCCTCAATGGGTGGGTAGTCATAGCTAACCAAGCTAAGGCAGCAGGCCCAAACCATTTGCTTTGTTGCCTAGACAACAGCCTGTGTATGGTTCCATACATCATAGGAGATGACCTCACATGGGCTAGTCTTGTCACCAGGCAACATAAGTGTTCCCTCATATGGTAATCACAAGGAATTTGGGGAGGAAGCAGGAACTGGGTGTTGTTTGGAAGAGAGAATTTAAGGGCTAGAGGTGTCCAGGCCAGTGTAAGTTCTCTTGCAGTTTGGCCTGGAAGCTAATGAAAGGTGGGATGCTGCTTAATTCCTTTCCCTCAATCAGCTGTTTTGAGCAGGAGGCCCAGGCCAAGAACCCTGTGCTTCCTGCCAAGTTCTTTTACAATCCTTCACAAGGAGCAGCTCCTCACAGTATCACATAGAGGATTTTCCAACCCTCCTCCCAGCCTGAGCCATGGGATGCATTTGTTGTTGGACTCTGTCATCTCAGGCTTCATGTGAGAGAATAAAATGTTTCAGCAACCCATCATGTAAAATATTTCCTACGTGTACAGGTTGTTTGAGAAAAAAGTAATCTAGAACTTCCCCACTGACCTGTTTGGTTCTTATTTGACAGAAACATGTTTCTGTCACCAGCAATCTGAAATGTTATAATATGTATTTTGGGGGACTGCAGTTCCCAGAGTCCCCAGATAGCATGGTCAGTGGTCATGTTAACTAGAGGTTCTGGAAACGTGTTTCCCCAAATAACTTTTTGACTTTTTGAGGTCTTTTTACTGGAGATACCAAGGACTGAACCAAAGACCTTTATGGAGGGGGAAGGTGTGTGCTTCATCTTTATGCTGTGCAGTGTAACACTACCCTATCCCCCCTCTGGTTGTATGTGCCTGGAAGTTCAGCTAGGCCTTAAGCGAGTTATGATTCCCCCAGTGGCCCATGTTTTTTGCTTCCTCTGTAAACAATTGTTTGAATAGCCCACCCTTATCTCCACAGAGATTTTATGGATTTGTGGGCATCAGATGACAGGGAACCAGACTTTTCCCATGTACTCATTTTATTGAAAAGCTATTTTGGGTAGGCTTCTATGAGGGTTGAGGTATAAGTAACTTTAAGTGCATTAATAAAGCTGAGGTAGTCCACAGGTAGGAACCAGGAAGGAAAATCTTTTTCTCAGCTTTATCACCTTGGGTAGCAGCAGTGCTGAATCAGGCTATTGAAAAGTGGTTTCAGATGCTAGTACATGGAGAGGGAGTAATTCATTCTGCACATATGTAGCAAATAATTGTTGCCAACATGACCTGGATTTAGAGGTTGGCTTGTCAGATAGGGTAGTGGCTTCAGAAGCTAGACAGGCTTCTTAAACCCCTTATCCTGACACTTGGGACTGCAGACCTGATAAAAAGAATATAACATTATTTGCTTCCAGCATTCACTCTTTAAATAGGTATAGAAGCCTCAGATCTGTATAATTTTTTTTTTTTTTGCCTTGCCTCTGAAAGACCAAAGGAGGAAAATATTGATTTTCTTCTCCCTCACTGAATTTTGTTTGCATTGAACTGCAGAAATCAGCCTTGCCTCCTTTCTCTCACTATTGTAGCACTGGACAATATGGCCTTCAGATGCTATTGGATTGAAACTCCTATCATCTCTCACCATTGCCTATGATGGCTAGCTTAGGGCTGATAGAAGTTGCAGTCTTAACATCTGGAGGGCCACAAGCTGCTGTCTTAGCTGGGTTTTTTCAGGGAGAAAGGAGGTGGTTTAAAAGGTGTACAAACCAGGAGTTAGTAAATCTAATCCTGTTCTTCAAGGCTTGCTTTGGGTACTTTGGTGCCCTCTGCTGACCAAGGCTTTGTACTACAGCCAGAGAACAATCTAAAGCCAAGGCATAAAGGTTTCTCTGGAGAAGGATGACCGCTCAACTCCTAGCTCTCACTTTGCCTCTAAAGTATTTTCTTCCTAGTATTATCTTGGATTCAGACAAAGATGCACCTCTACTGTCTTCCATGGAAAATATTTCTCTAACTTAATATGGGCAAAACCTTAAATATTGTCATCATCATTTATTATCTTTTATTTCTATGGCGCCATCAATGTACATGGTACTTTATAAGAAAAAGAACAACAGAACAGTTCCCTGCATCAATCTAATGAAGACATGATACAAAAGGAAAGGGGATGGCAGTAGGGGAAGGGATTAAGTCTAGCATTCTCTTCTCTCCCTCTGCAGTCAGGGCAATGGCAGTTGGGATGGAGGGAGGGCTATTCTGATGTTGGGCCAAGGCATGATGGAGCTCTGCCTGACTTTCCTTCTCTCTCCTTGGCCAGGGCAATGGCAGTTGGGAGGAGGGAGGGCTGTTCTGCTTCTGGGGTGAGGAAAGATGGAATTGTGCCTACCATAGCTTCCCTCTGCACATGCATGAAGCCAAGAATGAATCTGCTTTGGTTCCCCCCCTCCCCCAGTACAATTTGTCAGTCAATGTTACTTATGTCAGTTAAGTGAGTGAGCACAGGCTGTTCCAGGAAGGGCATCATTTGAGTTTGCAAATTGATCTTTTTAGTTTTAATTTTTTTTAAAAAACCAATGTTTATTTAACATACAGTGTTTTCAAAATGCTTTCTGAATAGCCTTCTACAGTTAAACTGCTGATTACAGTACAGTTTTAACAAAGAAAGGGAACTCCCCCCCACTCTGACCATCACACCATGTTCCGATTACTGGCATTCAGTGGCTGCAGGCAGCAGTACTGGGAAGGTCTGATGTACCTTGTTGCCTTTATCCCGTCCTGAACACTTCAATCAGCAAAATGAGTTGGGTTGCTGCCTTCCCCCACCATTTCAACAGTTCTAGTAGAGAGCTGAAACTTTCTCCCACAGCTGAAATTTTTACCTGATAATGATGCACTGCCAGGGTGAACTAAGTCCCTGGTCTCAAACTGGGCTATGCTTCTTGCTCTTTGTGGCAATATTCTTAATCAATGCTTCCACGTTTTCTTGATAGGTCAGTTCACCATGCTGTCCCCAGGAGCCATGGGGATCAAGTGCTGGATAGAAAACTCATTCATCCCATGGTACAGTTTCTTTCTGCCCCCAATGTTTCCAGTTACATCTGGGTAGTAAAAGGAAAGAGGAGTCCTGCTGGGATTCTTGATGGGCCCAGTAAAAGGACTGCTGAGCTTGTCTCTTGCTGTGTGCAGAAGGCCAAGGAAACAGATCTTGAAGGATACAACATGACATTGGATTGTCTAGATCATGATAAAGATGTCTAACTTTGTTTATGGGGCTATATTGGGGCCTGTTGGATTCTGTGTCCCATGACAAAAACCAAGTCAGGAGGTCTTTTATTGCCCTGTTGGTTTTCCCAGACTAAAAATAGACAACATTGTATAACACAGCCTTTTTCAACTAGCCTCCCACGATGTGTTAGATATTACCACAGACAGCATAGGCACTGGCTGATGGGAGCTGAAATTCAACACATTTGGAGAACTCCAGGCTGGGAAAGGCTGTTGTTCTGTGTGAAAGCAGTTTGGGGGGGGGGGGATTGAGTGCATAAAAACTAAGAGATGATTAAGCAGCCTCTTTTCACCAACTTTGCATATCTATGCTCAATTGTAGCCTCAAAGGCTACTGCAATGACACGTGACAAGTCTGGCTGGGAAGACCACAAACTTAGCAAATGGCTACATCTATTTTTGATAAAGCAATCTTTACACCAGACAGGTGAGTCACAGACTAGGCAACCCTTAGAAAGGAACTGGTGTGAGTTTACAAACCAGTACTCAAAATCAGGTATAGAGGGCACATGTTTGACAGATGGGATTGGTCATGGGCCTATCAATCAGAGAGAATGAATATGTGCTTGCTGAGGTGCTACAATGAATTGAACTGGGCAAAAGAGGCTAATTTACTTTCAGGAGTGCATTGGTCCTTGGGAGCTGGGTCTTTGCTATATGCAGGCACAGTCCTGGGTGAGGATGTTGGGCACTGTCTCATACTTGAAGGAGTAGCCACCATCTGAGGTGGTGCGGACCCGCAGGGAATGCATGGTGCCTGGCAAAGCTGCGCAGCAGAGTTGGAAGTTGGGCTGGTATTCAAGAGCGTGGGTGTCAGAGCAGCTCCCATGGCAATAGTGAAATATGAAGCTGGTAGGGTGCACAATCCACTTGTCCCAACCCAGTTCTTCAAAGGAGATATTGAGGGAGGCCCGGTGGCAGTTAGCATGGACTGCAGCATCATCTGAAGGTCGCTGTAATAAGTTGAAGAGAGCTGGTGACCACGGCACTGAGGAACGCCGGGCCCGGTCATGGCCCTTCGGCTTAGTAGATGCCACAAGGAAAGGTATCTTCTCAGCATCAGCTACACAGGGGCAGTCAGGGCAACGAACAAACAACACATATATCTTCTGGGCAATGTAAGACAAGAAGGAAGTTCCAAAATGAAACACTGTCCAGCCCTCTGCAGCTGGCACTGCCATGGTAGCCACAGGGACCCGGCCTTGTTCTGAGAGCTTTAGTATCTCCACCTCAGGCATGGAGCTGTTGGGAGATGCTTCTGAGGGGTTGCTGCTCTGTACTGTCACAGCACCTGTGTAGAACCACAACTGGGCCGAAGTCACCACACGACTCAGGGTGTGTCCAGAGGGCTGGAAGATGTATGTAAAAAGGCCTGCCTCATCGGGAAGCTCATCAGGCTGAGGTGGCCCACAGGGCACATCTGCAAAAGAGGTGAGGGGTTAGTGGTGGCTTTACTCATCACATGGGCTAGTGCTTGTCAACCTAGCCCTCCAGATAGTTGGACTTCAGTTCCCAGAAGCCCCAGCCAGCATCAAAGATTCTGAGAGCTGAAGTCCAAAACATTTTGGGAGCCAAAGCATAACTGGCATAAACCACTGTTTCTCCAAAAACCATAAGGGCAGCAAAACATTCAAGCAAAGGTTTGAAGCAGAAAGGACAAATGTTAGGGTTTTCAAATCTTCACGATTTTAAAAAGGCCATAGCTGATAATAGCAATCAGTATCTGTTTTGTTTGTTCCATGTTCCTATTCGCCAAAAAAGCATGACATCTGTGTCCCTGAACATTCTGTGCCCCCAAGTCCTCATGTGTGTGTCCTCATTTGTTTGCTCTTTATCCCACAGTAAAGATTTTAAAATGGGAAGCTGATTTCCAAGATGCTGAAGGGCTGAAATCAATATCCCTTGTCAGCAGTTCTGAGTTCTAGTTCAGGATCAGGCAAAGTACAGCCTTACAGATGTGGGATGGCAACTCTCAACATCCCTCCTATTGCCTGTGCTGGCTAGGATTGATGGGAGTTGCAGTCCAACAACATCTGGAGGACCACACTTTGTTCACTCCTGTTCTCGTTGAACATTCATGCCTGGTATATTGAGGCAAGCATTTTATTTATCTGGAGCACACCTCACTGTTCTAAGATCAATTGCGTGTGTTGTAACTTGGGGCTCAGTGGATGGATTACTTGAACAGCATCAGCACCACTGTAGTTAGTCACTGGCAATGACCAAATCAAGCTAATATTCATCCTCCACAATAAAATGTTAGAAGCATAGAATTGGAAGAGACTGCAAAGGCCATTCAGTCCAACCCCCTGCCATGCAGGAATACACAAATCATTCCCGATAAATATGCAAACTATACACCATCAGTTGTTGGGTGAATTTGTAGCAGGCGTGCTAGTAGCTAAACTGGATTTTCCTTACCCATCTTCTTTCTGAATGGCAGGAACAGATTTCCCTTCTTTTAATTGCTTTTTGAAAAACAATTGGGTGCCACCACCTGCCTTAGGTACACTTGGAATCTTGTTTCTGCAGGCCTAGCCACACCCTTCAAAATGTCATAGATGCATAATCTGGACAAATATACTTGGGCAAGTGATACAAAATTTGGTCATGTGCCCTCTTTTATTAGATTGATTAATTTTGGTCAGTGTTAGGGCATGCAAACACTTGAGGGTCATGTCATATGAGAGCCTGGATGTTCTCATGCCAGCGGAAGTTGGATCCAATAAAAGATACTGCCTAACTTATTTTTGTTCCTCTTAACATGTTGCTATCTATGCTAATACTACATTGTGGCAGAAGAGGTACTCAGGTCATTTAAAGGAGAGAGAGAGAGAAGTAACTAGTTTTAAAAGTCCCCTACCTCTAATTAAGCTATTTCCCTCTTTTGTGGAATTGAAATTTCCTACCTGCTTTCCCTTTTCATTACTCCTGATGCCACTTCCTATATAGTTAGAAATGCTGATGCTACTAATGCTGATTGGATAAAAACTAGGGCTGCATCTGCACTGCAGAAATAATCCAGTTTGACACTGCTTTAACTGCCATGGCTCAGTCTATGGAATTCTGAGATTTGTGGGATATTTAGCCTTCTCTCTCAGAATGCTCTGGTACCACAACAAACTACAAATCCCAGGAATCCATAGCACCGAACCATGGCAGTTAAAGTGGTGTCAAACTGGATTGTTTTTGCAGTGCAGATGCAGCCTAGATCTGTCTCCAAAATCCTTACTAAGGCAGCAGTCCTATGCAAAATCAACTGGAAGTAATTCACACCTAAAATAGCCTATGCACCAGGTCCTTATCTAAGAAAAACCTATGAAATTCATGGGAGTCATAAGTCAACACAGGCAAATTGAAGGTGCACAAACACTTCACACTGAAGATTGGGGCTTCTGAGTAGATATACACCTTTTGGACTAAGTCTGCAACAGTTCATTAGAAAGTCACGGTGTGGTTAGCTCCACTGAATTCAATGGGCCGTACTTCTGATTCCATTGGATTACATTGCTAATCTAATTAAACTCCCTGGGACTTCTGAATAAGCACAGATAGAACTGGCTTCACAACTGAAAGAAGGGACATCGGTTCAGAAGACATTGAACTGTAAGGGAGATCCCAGATGAAATGTGAAGGGCAGAACTAAATACCTGCTAAGCTTGAGAGGCATCAGCAGCATTGTGAATCTTTGGAGCTGCAGGGAAGGGGGGTAATCTGTGATACTATAGCAGCTATAGCATGTCAGATGTGAAGTCCATTGGTGAAGCAGTTTCTGATCACAGCTTGGAATCCTTATTTTTGGGGAATACATCCCTCAGCACCCCCAGCCAGCATGGCTATAATGGGGATTCTGGGAGCTGTAGTCCCAAATATATTTTCCAATCTCTGTTCCTGATTAAATGACCTCTAGGTGAGGAAAACCTCTGCCACGTTCTGTTCTTGAGGTGCCTAACTCTCCTAGCAGCCCTCCTGTTAATTGGTTTGCTTACCTCTGGATGGGAAGGCAATCACTTGGGATGTGTCCTCTTCCTCTCGCCTCTGAGAAACTGATGTGCCTGAGGCATGCCGTCTGTGGAGTCCTCTTCGTAGTCCCACCTGGAGCTTTTCACTTTGTGGAACAGGACCAAGGGACTCCAGGAAATGTGCCTTGACTTTGGCCAGGATGAGCTGCCTGTCAACTTCCCCTTTGCTGCAGCCAGCAACAGTGGCAGGAGCCAGCAGGACAAACAGCAAGATCAGCATGGAGCTGATGAAGGGCAAGGTGTGGGAAGAGCGCTGATCCAGCATGTGCAAAGGAATGATGTGCAGGGGGAGAAAAATGCCTGCAGGGCTGGGATTTACTTTTTGCCTTTTGTTTTTTAAATGTATGTAAAAATGCAGGCTGAGTCTTTGTGCCCAAGAGCTGGTTTCTGGCTTGAGGCTATGTACATGCATGCAGAAGTCCTGTCTCTTCTTGTGTTTGGTGGTCTGGCTCTTTCCTCCTTTGAATCCAGTCAATTCAACTCCTCCTGACTCCTGCCTTCCTTGCTGAGCCAGGCTGGGGGCACGATGGCATTGAGGCTGTATCTGACACTGACGCAAATGTCTGCCAGCCATGAATATTATCTCCTGGGCAGCAAAACACAGGAGACGTCTGGAATGCAAGGACAGTGCTGCCCAGGGGACAGGGCCTAGGGCAGGGTTCTCAGAGGGAGGGAGAGAGGGAGGCAGTCAGCGGTTGAGGTGGCAGTGGTGGCCAGTGCTGACGGGGCAATGTATTCTATGTTTTCTCCCCCACCCCACCCCATCTGCCTGGAGATCAGTATGGTCAAGTTGCTAAGAACTGGAGCCTGATCAATCTCACCAACCGCAAGCAATGACTGTCAGTCTAGATCCAGATCATGAGGGAAATTAAATAACCTCTTGCTGAACTGCCCAGATCTCTATATGCTTAAACATTGTCCATTAGTGAGTGCATTTTGATTAGTTAAGAGTACTGTAGAATGATTAGAAGGTGCAAAAGGAAATCTGGTCTACACCTCAAAGCTGCTCCTTCTGGTGCTCAATCAGATCAGAGCTTTTTAGAGCTCAGAAGAGTTAGTTTTTGGATTACAACTCCCAGAATCCCTCAACCTCTCTATTCAAGGCTATTCAAAAGTGTTTAGACATACACCTGCTCAGACAAATCCTTTCTCCTGTCTCTTCTGTGTTAGGAACTGTTATTGGATTAACTTCTTTTGAATCATTGAAACAAAGAGAAACTCATTCTTGCATTCTTAAAGGGGATCCTGATGGCTAACACTGTTTTGGTTTATACAGCACACATGCCCACAGGGCTGCTTCACATGTTCTACTTTTTCTGCAAAGAAAACTCATCTACATAGGGAAAGGTATGAAAGCTACACATAAATGTCCAGTCCTGTGTATGTCATGATCAAACACATACATGAGTTCATGCAATGTATTTGTACGTTGTTTTTAGACAGTATACTTCAAGTAGCCAAAATGCTTCACAAAATTAATTCAGCAACTGTGACAATAGCAAGGCTGAGATTAGCATCTCTTGTTGAAAATAATTTAGCTTTGGGTAAGTTAGAATGTTCTTACGGCCACCTAGTGAGCTCAAATGGCTAAGGTGAGATTTGAAAAGACAACTTCCTAGCTCAGAACTTTAACAAATGGGGTGCATGCTAACTAGCCACAGTAACTATATTTTGCTCAGCCAGAAAACTTAAATGGTAAATTACTCTTTTGACTGTAACAGAATTCCCCAAACTCTGCTGGGGGATTCTGAGAGTTATAGTCCAAAAGCATAAGTTTTCTAAGCTCTGCCTGTAACATCTGACTGTGATTGTTACATACCCAACTACATGCATGTTTCCCACTTACCCCTACTGTTGTAATTGCTGAAGGGCCTAGGATCCAAACACAAAGGGGTCTCAGTTTTCTGAACACTTAGCAATCTGTGATGCTGCTTGCCTTTCAACCACAGGCTTTGGGAGGGCTGTCCAAGAATTGAGGGGGGAGATGCCAAAGAGTGTAATTTTTCAAGCATGTATCAAAGAATTCAGAATATACTGCTGCTTGGCATCTGTCAGCTGAGGTTAGATTTCAGTGTACTCTAAAATTATGCAGTGATCCAAGCAAGATCTGTTGTATAGTTCCCACAGGCAGGGGTGTATAACATAGCCCAGGAGGAGTATCTCATGTGGATGATCTCTGAGCCCTAAAGGTACAGAAGCAGGCATGGGATGGATATATTCAGTGGTGGGCTAGAACTACTCCAGTCCCCTACAAATCTTTTTTTCAAATTGGGTGCCCATCTACCTCTATAAGGGAGAAGGATGCTAAGGATTATATGGAATCAGTTTCTATCATCCATTGTAGAATAGCTAATTGTCTTTACATTGATCAACAACAACCATATGCAAACTGCCTATGAGTCATTTTAGATTTGTATCACATAACACACTTTCTCTAGAAATTCAAGGAAAGGTCTTGGTGCTCTATACAAACCTCAAAATCTGCCTGATGCTCATCAACACAGTTACAGTTGGAATTTTTGCATTCAGCAGTACCAACAGTACAATGATACAAGGAGAATATTAGCATAACAAAACCACAGAGTGGGAGGGAATCTCAAAGGTAATCTAGTCCAGCTGCCTGACAATATGGGAAACACAATGCTACACCATCCTGGCTATGTGGCCATTCATCTCTGCTTAAACGCTTCCCATGAAGGAGAGTGCACCACCTTTTGTGGTAGTTCATTGCAAGTTCAGATTCTCTTATAACTCTTGCATGGGAAAAAAAAAAGAATGATAGAGAAAAGAAGTATGCTGAATAGTTGCTTTTTAAAAATATGTGGGACTCATTTCCCCCTCTATCAAACATGTAACATCCATCCCCTCTTTAGCCTAAAATAATATAGTTCCATGAGAATGGCAGAGGGGAATTAATTGTACTGAGTATATGAGCTAGCCCCTTACTTGCTCCTCATGATAAGATCATTCTACTTCACTCTGAGCCCCTGCCTCAAATTCCACTCATTGCCTCTCAGCTGTATATTAACAGAAAGCCTGAGGGCAGTAATTTTTCATATGAAAGAACTGAAAACAATCTCAGAAGGCATGTCAGAGGAGTGGAGAAAGCTGCAAATAGTCCTGGTTTTTTTTAAAAATGGCACTGGTATATATTTGTTGATAACGTTTGCAACACAGAAAACAAACAAAGACTGTAAGTTACTTTATCTTGGAGAGAAAGTAACAACTCTTATATGTTCAGTACTTGCTGAAGTGATCGCAATGAGAGAACATTACGTTTTCTTGTGACCTTTCACTTCTCATTTTGGCTGACGGCCATCTCCTTTGTCCTGTCCCAATTCCAATCTGCTGTGATATCATGCTTTCTAACTTTAAGACTCCTGCCTGGTTTCTCTTTCCTAAGTATGTAGTAACTGAGCCGGCTGTGGTTTGAAGCCCCTGAGCCAACAAAGCACCCTTCCATGGGGTCCTCTCCTAGGTGGTTGGTCGCCCTAAAACTTACCTGGCAGCAGCACATCCAAGGTTTCCTGGTAGCTGCCATTTTAATTTCCCACAATTCCACTGTAGAGGGGAGGAAAGTAAAAATGGAGGCTCATACATCCTGCTTCCTGGTGTGAAGACTCAGGACAGATTGTCAGCAGGGATAAATCCTGTGAGTGCTGTTGATGCCATTAAAACACTTCCTTCAGGAATATTCAGAATAGTGGGTGCTAGTGGTGGGGCCCAACAGCTGCCCTAGGATGCCAGCTGGTGACGCCAGTCCTGTCCAGTGGTTTAAACCAACTGTTCTCATAATGTGACATGGACCAGGATTTCAGTCAGCTTGGAGGGTATCCTGGTGGGATGCTTCCAGCTGTTTCGAGGCCATGGTGACCCTTTCCTTCCCCTTCCTCCCCTGAGGTGGGATGTGCCTGCTTCAGCTCTGGAGCTGAGAGATGCCTTTTGTGCTCCTCCCTGCTGGGCTCTATACTTAGCCAAGCCCCAGCCCCCGCTTATCAGCCCAGCCATGTCATCAGAGGGTATTTTTGGGGACAGCAGCTGCAGGCATTTGTAACTCTTAGTCCCTCACTTTCAGACGCCTGGTGAACAGGGTAGAGGCAGGCCAGGGACCCACAGCATGTGAGGGGCAGGAAGCATGTGTGTGTGTGGGTCAATCAGGATTTGCAGTCAGGAAGCAGGGATGCCCGGTCTGGGGCATGGTACGGAAAGGAGCAGAACTGTGGAGAAGAGCAACTGGCATCTGCATAGATGGATGGATGGACAGAAGGAAATTGCCTAATGAGAAGAGGAACAGGAGAAGCAGGAACTGACTGACCGAGAAGTTCAAAGGTTGATGCAGAAGGTGGTTTGAGGTTAGTGACTGCTGAGAGGAAGGCAGGCTAGTCTGCCCCCCGCCCCCGCCACAGCCTGTTTCTCATGCCCCTCACTAGGTAAGTGTTGCTGTGGGAATAAAGGGAGGAGAGGGAGGAAGACAAATGTGACCCACAGTTATTACTTAAGGAGGGGCTTTTCCTGTGAGTGGTGATGGTTCTAGCATTACTAACCCATCCTAGTCACTGAATGAGAAATCAAAAGGAATACTTGGGGTCTGGCTTTGGATGCCAGAGGGAACAGCAGAACTCACTGTGCTGAAACCTAGCAGGCTGAGAAAGGTAAAGATACACCTGTAACCAAGTTCCTTACCGGAGCTTTGATTTGCTGGGAACAGCCCTTGTGTTTGTGAGGCTTGTGACACTGAATCAAGGACACTGCATGGATATTTTGGCCACCACCATCACTTCTGTCCCTTATGTGCAAGCATTTTCCTGTGGAAAACGAGCTAGGGAAAAGAGTCGGCTGCCTGGGTGTGGCCCATTGTGAAATGTTCTCCCTCTCTTGTCTGCCTTGGGGTGTGCATGGCAGTGACACCCTCTTATCTGTGGAGCATGATAGGAGAGGAATGCATGATAGGACAGGCATGTGATGGGGTCCATAAGGGACTGGGACCCTTCTGAGAGCTGATATGGCATTCAGGCAGGAAATACA
This sequence comes from Gambelia wislizenii, assembly GCA_030847615.1. NCBI lineage: Eukaryota > Metazoa > Chordata > Lepidosauria > Squamata > Crotaphytidae > Gambelia > Gambelia wislizenii. Next base: position 336,013,252 of record JAUMIR010000001.1, on the reverse strand, counting down.
AACTGGTACCCAATTCAAATGTCACTTCAGCTATGCACTCGCTAAGTGGCCCTTAGGAAATCACTCTTTCTCTCAGCTTCAGCTTTCCCTGCTCCCACCCTCCTACCCATGCTATGTTGGGATGGCTATACTGACCTACTTTACAGTTGATGCATTGGGAGTGCTTTGAACACTTGAAACATGCTGGATAAAGTAATCAGCATCACTGTTGAATTGTTAGCATCTTTGTGGACCGGTGGCTGTTTGAATATAACTACAATATAGCCATACTAGATCAGAGTGGGGGAGAAGAGACACAGTGATGTCCTTTACTATTTGTGGTTTAGGAAAATAACATTGATGCTTGTCCCTAGATTTCCAAGGCTACCCTAGAAAATAGGGAATCTAGTCCTGTTTCTGCTTTGCACCTTTCCACTTTGGTTTGATATGAGTCCTGTGCTGTACAGGGAGATGGAAGAATATGATGAGGTGGATGAAGGCTTATATGAAGAATGGACAAAGTATAAATCCCAAGACTGTTTTGTAATCTTCACCCCTGATTTCCCCCATCATGCTTTTTCTGGTCAAAAAATAAAATAAAATCCAAAGAAAGAAAGAAAGAAAGAAACCATGCTGAATTGTCTCTCCTGGAACTTTCCAGACCCCAGGAGTAGCAATTCTTTTTTTAAACTTGTCACAGGTCTCCCCTGTACTGTTTAATCTAAAAAATATATATTCTTTTAAAAATCAATAGCAAAAAAAGTAGACTTCCAGCCACTTCTATTTTTTAATCCCCCCCCCCCTTCTTTTTACATTTTGGAGTTTTTGCAGCTGCTGGATCCCTTTGCAAAGAATTAGGCCCCAAATTTGCCAGAGTTGCCTGCCTCTGGCTTATGCCATAATACATTTTTCAGTCTTAAGGTGCCACTATACTGTTGCCTATGTTTTTGTGCCATACAGCCCACTGTTATGGAATACAGCCACTGTTATGGAAAGAACAATAAGTGTTATTGAACAATGCCTCATAGTGGATTAAAAATACATGCATATGTGCATGCACACACTTATGCACATGATTGCTTTACTTAAGGAACACAAGGCATAGAATTGCATACCAAAGCCATGTTTCTACCCATGACCTTGGCCTGATGCCACCACAGAGCAGCTGCTGTGATGCAGTCAGGATAAGAGTCTGATGGACTCCACCTGTCTGTGGAGTATTTATTGGTATCTTAATTTCTCCACAAGACTGGTGAAACTGGTCCAGTTCCCTGTCCCACAGTAGGGCTGTCTGTTCATGAACCACTCCATGCCATCCAAGTGTAGCACAATGCACAAAAGAGCCAGCATGAATGAAACAAGGTTGTGCCAAATCTGGTGGGGTTATTATGTGAACAGGCAGCCGATTCCCACAGCCCAGAGTGAGAGAATGGTCAGAGCAATGTGTGCTGAATGCTCACAACTCAATTTGCCATGTCATGAAACAATCATATGTAGAGATGGGAACAGTTATGTTTTTGGAGTACAGATCCCATAATCTCCCAACCAGCATGACTGTTCGCAATGTTGGCTGGGGGGAATTCTGAAAGTCCAAAAAAGGAACTGTTCCAATCTCAGGATAGCATCATGAAGTGCCCACTTTCAACCCGACAGTCTATCACAGAAGCACTGCAAAGTTGCTGAAAGTGGGTTGAACAGCCATGCGAGGTGGGATCATTGTAAAGCAATTAATTCTCCAAACAATTCCTGCAGCAATCCATGTACTCCACTTTGGTTTTACTCTTCAGTGAAAAGCTCTTTCCTTATCCTTCAACCTTGCCATTTGCAAAAGCTTTGTCAGCTGTAATCCTTTCTTGATCTAATTCTCTGTAGGTCCCTGGCCTCAGCTGTATCCTGATTGATTCAGCAATGGATGCCTTTGGTGGAGCTCCACGATTTCTTGCCTACCCCCGCACATTCACAGTGCAGAGTGGGGCTAATGCTGTACTGAAATGGCAAGTGGCTGGAGAACCACGTCCCAGCATTATCTGGGAGAAGGATGGCTCTGAGCTGGAGTTATCATCAGGCCGGATATTTGTGAAAGCTGATGGGGATGCATACAGCTTGCTGGTGTCTCAAGCTGGTCCAACAGACAGTGGACGATATGTGTGCAAAGCTAAAAACAGTGTGGGTGAAACTTACGCAGCTGCTACTCTCAAAGTGGAGGCCATAGAACTGAAACCCAAGGGAGATCTTGATACCCAGCCTCCAACCTTCCTCAATAGGCCATTGTCAGCTCGAGTGGCCCGGGGAGAGGATGTGACTTTTACCTGCAGGGTTTCAGGGCAGCTTTCATGGGAAAAGGATGGACGCAAACTTTCAGATATCTTTGAGAGCAGCCATTACAAGGTGGCTGTAGAGTCTGGTGACTGGCACTCCCTGCACATCTACAACACCCGTCTGCCAGATGCAGGCGTCTATGTGTGCCGGGCGCAGAACAGTTTTGGAGAGACCACGGCTGCAGCTGTGCTCCTGGTGGATTCTGTGGCATGCCATCGCCATGACGAATCCTTCCAGGATGCTCCCACAAACTGCCATTTCAAGAAGCAGCCAGAGTCACAAGACAATAAGAGGCGAAGATGTCACCCTGAGCAAAATGTGCTACCAGAAGCCAGGCAGAATGGAGAAGTCCGTCCTGGTTTGCCTACTACAAAAGGATTTACCGTGAATGAAGGGAAGCATGCCAAGTTCCGCTGCTATGTCACTGGCAAACCCAAGCCAGAGATTGTCTGGCAGAAGGATGGGAAGGTGTTGTCCCCTGGAAGGAGACACCTGCTCTATGAGGACAGGGAGGGCTACTTCATCCTTAAGGTTCTTTACTGCACGGCACAGGATTGTGGGCTCTATGTGTGCTCAGCCTGCAACACAGCTGGCCAGACGCTAAGTGCCGTGAGACTCCATGTCAAAGGTACTCACACAATGCAGAGGAAAGTATATGGGATGAAGTGGCATTGAATCTGGCAGTTAAAATGGGGACATATGGTGTATTGGAGGATGAAGCCTGTAGGACTAGGGAACAGAGTAAAGAGTTTATCTGCTGGTGGGAAAACTGAGGGCAGAACTGCCAATCACCAGGATTAAGGCCCAGGTAGGCATCCTGCAGCTCTTGGCCACTTTCACTGTGGCCCAGAAGGGCCACCCATCCATAGGCAAAGGACAACTATTAGCAGTGCCGTGTCAGCAGTTTTGATCAGGATCATGGGACACAGGGTGGCGGGCACAGGCTTAGAAGCTTTAACCTCTCTCACTCTTTCATGATTCTGAGGCTGACAACAAGATTGTTGATTGTGGGGAGAAGTTCTCTCATGCACAAACACATACACTGCTGCCTAGGTTTTTGTTGCCACACTGCTAAGAAATAAAGTATGGGAAGTAGGAAAACCATAGAGGCTACCAAAAAATAGAAACCCTAAGTGGAGGGGAAGGGGTTAGTTACTTGAAGCCCATGAAACAGAATAAATTGTGAGTTGGAAATGAATCTGAATCCTTCCTCTTGATTTATAGACCATGCCCAGCCTTCCTCAATCTGGTGCCCTTCAGATGACAAGGTCTGTAACTCCCATTATTCCCCAGCCAGCATGATTGGAGTTGTAATCCAGCACATTTGGAGCTCATCAGGTTTGTAGAGGCAGGACCCAGCTAAACCCATGTGACCTTTGACCCAGTGTTGCTCTGCTGGAGATGATGAATTAAGTCGGGAGCCAGTTTCTCCCAGGGAGCGGGTGTGCATTCAGCTTTGTTCCTTAAATGACAACTGTGATACAATAACGCAGTGCAAGGTGCAAAGTGGCCAGTTCACATGTGACAATGGGTACAGGCCTAGAGCCAAGAAACTCTCACAAAGAAGTGGTAATAGACACTCTCTCACTCTGAGAGGCAGGAGGCAGCCTCTGTCAGGAGGTTGGGCTGCCAAACAGAGCCCTGCTCACTGCTTGTTGTCTGCTTTCACAGGAGCCTCAGTGACTCTCCTGGGACATTCCTGAGGCTTTGCCCGGAATGGGGAGTGTTTGCCACTCACAAGTGACAGTGCCTACAAAGTGTGGAGTGGTTGGGCACTCAGCCAGAAGCCAGCTTAGGTGCCAAGTATGGGGCCGGACAGGAAACATTTCCCATCTCAAGGGAGGGGATATGGCATGTGAGATAGGGGCTACTGAATATAACTTGGCCGGACACTCTTCCACCTTGAACTAGGGAGAATCGTACTCATTTTCCACCCAACAAACATAGGTAAAATCAAGTCATCAGCATATGGTGGAATGGAGCAAGATTATACTTGCAGGTTCTGGCCCTGACAACTGCATATTGACTAGAGCCTGAGCTGTACACATGTAAGCTCTGAGCAGAACTGATTATCAACACATGGATGTTAGGGGTATGGCAAGTAGGAATGATTCCTTTCCACCATGTGGTTGATTTTATTTTGTTTGCTGCATGAAAGGGCAGAGCAATGCCAAGTCATTTCACTGCCTGAGGTGGTGAAGCCAGTGGGGCCCCTTCCGCAAAGTTAATTGTATAGTCACTAAAATCAGCCAAGTTATCCCCATTTCTGGCAACATGTTTGACAAGTAAAACAAATTCAACCATTAATAACTTTCATGACACCCCAAATCTGTTCTGAATTGGCTGCCTTACTCTTCTAGGGTCAGCCTTGAAAAAGAGACTGCTATTGCAGTGAGGGGATTACAAAGACCATAGGTGGAAATAACATGCCTGATTTCCGCATGGAAATCCCTATGGAATCCTGGGATTTGTAGTTTGTTGTGGCACCAGAGCTTTCTGACAGAGAAGATTAAATATCCCACAAAACTACAAATCCCAGAATTCCATAGCATTGAGCCATGGCAGTTCAAGTGGTGTCAAACTGCATTATTTCTGCAGTGTCTCAGCAGCCTCAGTATTCCCCAGTGTAACGTATTCTTATACATGTAATGCTAGATGCTAGGGAGAGAATGTCTCACCCAGTTTTCTACCCAGTTGTACTGTATTAGATGTACAAAATTGTGTATGTGTGTATATATATATATATATATATATATATATATATATAAAATATGGAAGCTGTTCAGTCATGTGATCTCTCAATTGCAGTCACAACTGGTAGACTCTACAGATAATTTTACTACTTCATCTACTGCTTCTTTGTGTGAAAAGAGACCTTAGTCTGTGAGGTGAGAGTGTGTTGTCTGAGGAAAGGTTTTGGGGAGGGCCTACAATAGCCAGTTCTTTGTCAGAACTGGAGGTTGGGCCTGCTTGCTCCTGGGGCAATCCATTACCCATGGTTCTGCCTCAGTAGAAGTAGCCATTTCTTGTTTTGTTGATATGGCCCTGGGCCTTTTTGCATTTTCAATATGTTCAGAATGACATATATCACTCAGAAGAGAAGGTGGGGAGTAATGGAAGAGAGATAGGGCTATTGGTTAAAGTGGGGACAAAACTGAGGGGAGAAAGGGAAGGTTACAGAAAAGGTTTTCAAAGTGTGGCATATTTTATGGATGGGCTCAGTGGCCTTTCCTACTTCAGAGTGGGTGCTTGACTGGGACCTGAAGTCATTAATTTTGAAGAGGGTTGAGAGGAAAGTGGTGGAGCTGATAAAGGGCCTGGAATGCTGCTGAGCTGAGCAGGAGCAGATGAGGGCTTGTTTAGCCTGGAGAGGAAAATCTGGAGAGTGTTACGAATGATAACAGGCTTCAGTTATATGTCAAAGGCTGCTCTTAGTGAGAAAGGAACCAAACTGTTATCTGAACCTATTGAGGATCAGGCAAGAGGAGGAAGGGGCTTTACCCAAAAAGTGAGATTAAATACCAGGAAGATTTTTCTGTCCATAAGAATAGTCATGCAATGGAATTTGGAGTGCCTGCATTCACTAGGAGGTTTTAAAAATAGGCAAAACATATGTCATGACAGGAGGGAGCCTGATTGGATAAAGGATGGAAAGACACACACCCCCGCCCTTTGGAAGAGACAAAGAGATTGCTCATTGTAATGATGGGACTGCAAAGGTAGAGAAAACAACTGAGCTCCAGAAAGTAGCTTGCAAAAATGTCAAATAAGGCAAAATATTGAATAAGTATCCAACAAAATATGGAGTGTTTAAAGCCTGCATTATAAAAACAGGAGATGGGGTGGGAAAAACTTGGACGTTGCCACTTTAGATTGGTCTGAATATCCCCTCATCATCCATATGAGTATTAGCTTACTGTAGAAGGAAAGATGCCAAGGAGATGGACTTACTGCCTAGGCTTCCCTTGAAAAATCCTTGTTTCAAACCCCTTAATGGTCCAAAGAGAGGCTTATCTAGGGCTTAATCTATCTGTGCCAGGTCTTAGTCCTGACACCTATTCCAATTGCCAGCCTTCTTGCCCTGGAACAAGAAAGGGTGGAACTGCTTACTACTTCCATTGAGTGTTACCCTCACCACTGAGTAATTTTAGAGGAACCACATGCATTGTGGATTAAGGGGAAGGGCACTCAGACCAGGAGCTATTTTTTTCCCAGAATGACTTGATCCTGGCGTCTCTTTTGCTGGAAATTTAAGCACAGGACTCAGCTGTGCCATTTCAGTAAACCCCACCTGTTCTTTCCAGAGTCATTTGCCTTTGCTGTCTCCCACAATTCCAGCTCTGTTCTGTGTTCCCTTGGGTTCTTGTGTGGGTGGCAGGTGTCCATCTCACTGGGCCCCAAAGAGCTGACAGCAAGAGGACTGAGTGCTATAGATACCACATGCCACCCACTTAGCACTCTGCCACCTCTCAGAATAACCCTTGGGAGGAGAATCAGACTGCTGCCCCCCAACTGCTGACTCCCCAAGGGTAGACAAAGGTGCAGGACCTGAAAACAACCATTAAAACCTTAATGCATATATTCCCTTTTCCAGTTTGTTGACAAAACTATCTGGAAAGAAATGTGTGTGTGAAAGAGCTGTAAAGCAGTGGTGTTAAACCCTTACATTCATATTTCCTGTTGCAGTCTGATGGCTAAGTTTTGTAGGACGAATGCCAGATGAGAAGATTGCTGCATTGTTTATTTAAAATTGCCAGTACATATTTTAAATAATGATATTCAATATTCATTAATGCCCATGTGCATGCTATCAATCAGTACTTGTGGCAGAGTTCTTTACTTGTTGTCAGGATGGGTGAAGTGATAAGGAGTGCCACCTGTGTGCCAGGAAGTCTTGCTGGGGTGTGCACCTCATGGTATTCTTGGAGGTTATAGAAAGAAGAAACCCTTAGGAGCTTTGGGCCTTGGAGATGTGCTTGATGACTAAAGTGAGCCTGTCCAAATGGACAGGAGGGAGTGTCAGTGAGTTGTGACTGTGAAACAACACATGAGAAATCCTCAGAGCTGAGGCAACAAGGAAGAAGTTTGTAATGGAGAAAAGTGACATTTTGCTTTATTATCATATCCTCCATCTCTTTCTCAGCCCCAGGACTTTGAGGGTTTAGGTTCAATCTCTGGGGTTGGACCATTTGGTCAGGTTTCAACATATAGTTAGACCCTTCTCTGTCTCTTGCTCACAGAACCCCGGGTGCGATTCCAGGCACCTTTGGTGGATGTGGAAGTGCTGGAGCGTCAGGATGCGGTATTAGAGTGCCAAGTGCCTCTAGAGACCATCCCTACCGTGTGGTATCTTGAAGACAAGCGTCTGCATCCCAGTCCCAAGTACCTGATAGAGGAGCAAGGCCTGTTGCGGCGGCTGACTGTGCGGGATGCCCGGGCTGATGATGATGGCATTTACCTATGTGAGATGGAGGGCAGGAGCCGCAGCATTGGAGAGCTCTCAGTGCAAGGTGAGAAGAATTTGGAGAAACATTAGGTGCAAGGTGGACATGTGTACTGTTTTACAGAGGACAATAATCTATTTGAAGGCATTGAGTATATAGGAAGGGCTAAAATACCCTAAGAAGCTGCAAAGTCAAAATCTTTCCTACTGCTGTATGACAATATCTATTGTGTTTCTATTTCAATTATAATAACTATTTTTAATCAAAATCTATACATATTAGTGAGCCTACGCAAATTCATACCTCTTCTTTGATTATGTCTTTCCTTTGGGGGTGATGCATAAATAGCCACCCTAATTAGGCATTGGCCCTGAGCCATGACAGGGTTATCTTAATGATATCATTGTGAAATTAGAACAGTGCTTCTGAAGCTATTTGATGTGGTAGAGACTGGCAGTATTTTCTCCCTAGTGTGGCAGGGACCAGTGCAAAATGTTGGCATAATTTTCTGAAAACTCACTGTTGACCCACACAAAATGGCTTGCAGACCAGCACTAGTCCACAGATTACCACTTTGGGTAGCACTGTATTAGAACTCTGTTAAAACTGTCAAGGTAACTGACAAAAACTTTTTCCCTCAGGCCTGATAGTGAAGCGCTTGCCACGAAAGTTGGATGTGATGGAAGGGGAAAATGCTGCTTTTTATGTGGAGACACGGGAACCTGTGGAAGCACCAAGCTGGGGTCGTAATGGGCAGGAACTGGTGGAAGCAGCACACACCCTCATCAGGAGCTTTGGCAAAACCCATATTCTAGTGTTGGTACATGTGTCACGGCATGATGCTGGAGTCATCACTTTCACAGCGGGCGAGTCACAAACCTCAGCACAGCTCCGCGTCAAATGTGAGTTGAGAGAGGTGGGGCTGGTTGGGGGATGGGGAGGTGAAATCTAGCAAGTCACAAAATCTGTTATGTCTGGCTTTGACCTGAATTTCAGTCAAAACCCCCTCCTTTTCTGGAGAGTAAAGTCTGTTTCTCTTTTAGTTTCATTTCATTTAAAAAAAGATTCATATATATATATATATATATATATATATATATATATATATACACCTTCTCAATGCTGTGGGATTCTGGGATTTGTAGTTTTGTGAGATATTTAGCCTTCTCTGTCAGAGAGCTCTGGTGCCACAACAAACTTCAAGGATTCATAGGGTGGATTGCATAGGGTGGAGCCATGATAGTTAAGGCAGTGTCAAATTGCATTATTTCTGCAGTGTGTCAGAAGCCTAAAAGATCCATCACTACCTCTCTCAAAGAATAATTCCTTGCCCCCTTTCTATGAAATAGAATTATTGATCATCCAAATCCAATCTTAAACCCTTAAAAGTATATTTCCTACAGAATGTCCATCAAGAATTATATATATGCAATATTAAACATTAGTAACTACTATCAAATATTTCTGTTCCCCCTCCCATAATTTACATTAAACAAAACTATTAACAACTTGCCTCTTAAGTATACATATTTATACTAAAGTAATCAGTTTAACCCCTATCATTCTCCCATTTAAGATCCATTTGTTATAACATCAACTGTATCTCCTAACCATCCTCAAAGCAAGAGTACGTCCAGCCCTCTGTATCCACGAATTCTGCATCCACGGATTCAACTATCCACAGCTTGAAAATATCCCCCTCCCCCCAAAAAAGACCCAAAAAGCAAACCTTGATTTTTCATTCATTCATAAGGGATGCCATTTTACTACACCACTGTATATAATGAAACATGAGCATCCATAGATTTTGGTATCTGGGGGTGTCCTGGAACCAAACCCCAGCAGATACTGATGCTGCCAATTAGTTCCTAGGCAAGTTACAAAGTGTTGGTTATCACCTTTAAAGCCCTACATGGTTTGGGTCCAGGATTAGCTATGGGATCTCTTTTCCCCATATAATCCACCCTGGACACTTAGGTCCTCTGGGGGACACTTGCTCCAGTCAGCCAGGGCTAGGTTGGCAATTGTTACCCAGAGGAATTTTTCCTTCAGCCGCCCCTAGACTCTGGAATGGCCTGCCGGAACAGATGCAACAGCTGAATACACTGTCAGAATTCAAATCAGCACTGAAGACCAGTCTCTTCTGGCAGGCCTATCCAGATGCTTTTAAATTGTGAATTTTAAATCGTGTATTGCTTGTTTTAAAGTCAGAAAAGCTAAAGTGCAGAATGAGCTCAGGCTTGCTAGAGAGGTTAAGAACAATAAAAAGGGGTTTTGGGGGTATGTCCGCAGCAAAAGGAGGAAGAAGGAAATGGTAGGGGCATTACGTGGAGAAGATGGCAAAATGCTAACGGGACAGAGAAAAGGCAGAATTACTCAACACCTTCTTTGCCTCAGTGTTTTCAGAAAAGGAAAAGGGAGACCAACCTGAGGATAAAGGAACAGAGGACACAATAGGGGAAATCCAGCTCAGAATAAGCAAAGAGGCAGTACAGAAATACCTTCTTAATCTAAATGAATTTAAATCTCCAGGACCACATGAACTACATCCAGGAGTATTAAAATAGCTGGCAAATGTAATTTCAGAGCCATGGCAATAATCTTTGATAATTCCTGGAGAACAGGAGAAGTCCCAGCAGACTGGAGGAGGGCAAACGTTGTCCCCATCTTCAAAAAGGGGAAAAAAGAAGATCCCAACCATTATCATCCAGTTAGTCTGACATCAATACCAGGGAAGATTCTAGAGCAGATCATTAAACAGAGAGTCTGTGAACATTTAGAAGGCAATGCCATAATCACAAAAAGTCAACATGGGTTTCAGAGAAACAAATCATGCCAGACTAATCTGATCTCTTTTTTGATAAAATTACCAGCTTGGTAGATGAAGGGAACACTGTGGATATCGCATACCTTGATTTCAGTAAGGCCTTTGGCAAGGTTCCCCATGACATTCCTGCAAACAAGCTTGTAAAATGTGGGCTAGACAAGTTAACTGTTCAATGGATTTGTAATTAGTTGACCGGCCGAACCCAAAGGGTGCTCAGCAGTGGCTCCTCTTCGTCTTGGAAAGATGTGACCAGTGGGGTGCCACAGGGTTCTGTCCTGGGCCCAGTGCTATTCAACATCTTTATCAATGACTTGGATGAGGGAATTAGGGGCATACTTATTAAATTTGCAGATGACACCAAATTAGGAAGAGTAGCTAATACCCTAGAGGACAGGATCAAAATTCAAAATGACCTGGATAGACTGGAGAGCTGGGCCAAAGCTAACAAAATGAAATTCAATACGGAGAAATGTAAGGTACTGCACTTAGGGTGAAAAAATGAAACACATAGATATAAGATGGGGGAGACCTGGTTGAATGAGACTACGTGTGAAAGGGATCTAGGAGTCCTAGTAGACCACAAGTTGAACATGAGTCAACAGTGTTATGCGGCAGCTAAAAAGGCCAATGCGATTTTGGGCTGTATCAATAGAAGTATAGTGTCTAGATCAAGGGAAGTAATAGTGCCACTCTATTCTGCCTTGGTCAGACCTCACCTAGAATATTGTGTCCAGTTCTGGGCACCACAATTCAAAAAGGATATTGACAAATTGGAGCGTGTCCAGAGAAGGGCAACAAAAATGGTGAAAGGTCTGGAAACCATGCCTTATGAGGAGACACTTAGGGACCTGGGTATGTTTAGCCTGGAAAAAAGATGGTTAAGAGGTGATATGATGGCCATGTTTAAGTATTTGAAGGGGTGTCACATTGAGGATGGAGCAAGCTTGTTTTCTGGTTTTCCAGAGACTGGAACACGGAACAATGGATGCAAGCTCCAGGAAGACAGATTCCACCTCAACATTAGGCGGAACTTTTTGACAGTAAGAGCTGTTTGGCAGTGGAACACACTCCCTCGGAGCGTGGTGGGGTCTCCTTCCTTGGAGGTCTTTAAACAGAGGTTGGATGGCCATCTGTCAGGGATGCTTTGATCGTGATTTCCTGTGTGGCAGGGGGTTGGACTGGATGGCCCTCGTGGTCTCTTCCAACTCTACCATTCGATAATTCTATGAAGTCCAAAGGCAATTTACAACAATAACACAAAAATGAACTTAGCCCACCCATCCTAAAGGCCTTCTAGCACCCACCCCTAACCCACAAATGAAAAAAGGCTAAAAAGCAAGCAAACAAAACTGCAAGGAGCAGATCATTAAACTATCCAAATTCTGGGGGAAAGGAGAAATGTCTTTGCCTTATGCCAAAAAGGTGACAAAGTTGGGGCAAGTGAATATCCCTGAGGTACATACCATAATTGGGGAGCCACCACAGAAGAACTCTGTGAAAGTGGAGATGAGAGAAAGAAAGTGGAGATGAGAGAACAATCTCTTGATGGAGAAATAGAAAAATGGCTTCAGATGTTGAATTCAAGGTCAGAGCAACTTTTAAAAGTGCTCCTTGCCATAGTGGGGTCTCAAGACATGCAAGGCATTTTGAGTTGGTCCCCCAAACAACTAGGTAGTTAGTGCAGATAGGCTAGAACTGGAGTTACTGTGTATTTTCAAAATGTGTAACTTCAGTATAAGAGCCAGCATGATACAGTAGGACTCCCATATCTGCTGATTCATTATCCACTGCTTCAGTTATCCATGATTTCAGTTTCAGCACAGCTATCATAGAGTCTTCCTAGAAAGCCATTTTCTAGGTCTTCCAAGGCAACTCTATGATATTTTAAACAGGAAGTCCCATTATTTTCAATGGTGTTCAATGGATCCTCCCTAACCCCCAACCAATTGTTCCTGTGCCTAGGGACCACCCTCCTCTAGGCCTAGATTATAGGCAACCAAGAATAGCCACACATAGGACTCATGTGCCAAAGAATTCCCAATTTGGTGAACCTCCCATTCACCAAAAATTAATGGCGTCCTCCTGATCCCCCTTAAACAGCTTTTCTCAAATGGGTTAATCTGCACCAAAAGAGTGCCTCTTTTGATGTGTCCTTCTTTGCAACTGTCACCAGCTGGATGGCCCCTTTGTTGGTAAGGCCTTTCTCAGAGATAAGGCACAGCTCACTCAAGTATATCACTCAGCTTGGGAGGCTTTCAGTGTTGCTGGCAATGTCAGCAACTTGAACAACAGCAGGGACTACTGGCATGGTTGACAAGAGTGCATTTCTTCAAGAAGGTTGAGAAAGAATTTACCTGCTCTGCAGAATTTTCCAGCTGCCTTATCCTTCAAGGGCAAGAAGAGCTTTTCCTTTCCTTTGGCTGAATTAGAATTGATGCTTCATAGAAGGGAGGTTTGCCATATGGACCCTCAGAACTGGATCAGATCAGCATTATGTAGTGCTTCAGTTAGTAAGTGAGGCCTGGATATGGCTGATCAGTTTCTGAAGTCTGGATTTAAAAAAGGAGCCCTGGTGGTGCAGTGGTTAAATGCCAGTAGTGCAAGTCATCACATTGCAAGTTCTTTTCCAGAGGGCTCCAAGGTTCACTCAGCTTTTGATCCTTTCGTAGGTGGGTAAAATGAATACCCCGCTTGTGGGGGCAATCAGCTAACACACATTGGAAACTGCTTAATGCAGTGTAGATGTGTAAATTGCTATTGCTTAAAACAGTTTGTAAGCCGCTCTGATAGGCTTGTGGCTGAAGAGCGGGGTATAAATAACTAATAAAAAAATGAAGTCTTGATTAGGCTTGGATGGAATCAAGTACTAAACTGACCCAGAAAGTTAGAATTTAAAGTTCTAATTTTAACTAGGACATCTCTGTTCCCCCTTTGGCAGCTATAGTTTTTAGTGGTCCCACTTTCTCCCTGACTCTTTGGCAAGTGCAGTGTGCCTCACATGCCTGTCTATACGCCATATCCCTGTTTCCCCTGTTTTGCATATTAGGTATGCTCCCCTGGACTGCAGTGAACCTTGATGTAAGTAATGGGGCATGGTCAGCTAGCTAATTTGGTACTACCTGATGCCTCAGTACAGTTGTCCCTTCATATTCGCTGGGGTTTGGTTACAGGACCCCCTCCCCTTGGATACCAAAATTGGTGAATACTCAAGTCCATTTATATGCAATGGCATAGCAAAATGGTGTCCCTTATATAAGATGGCAAAATCCATTTAGTAACAGGGTTGCATGCGATACAAGAAAATATATCAATTATTCCATTTAGTAATTCCCTCTTATCTCCTTTCTGTTTTTCCAGACTTCCAAAAAGTTTCCCCTTGAGTCTACCAGGGATATGTTTACTTGTTCGTATTTACACACATATATATTCATATATATATATATATATTAATGTGTGTGTGTGTGTATTCATATATACCCAGATAACCTATTTCTCTCGATGACTTAATGTTTCTTCTAAATTTGTTGTATATACAAATTTTATTTGGTCTCTAACTCTTTTATATATCATTTGCATAATTTCATATTAAAGATCAAGATTGTTCAAGTTAGCCCAATTTTTTCCCCAGAACTTTTTTATAGGTTCCCATTCAATTTCTATTGCCTTATTTGTCTTGTCCTTTAAAAGTGTTGTTAGTCTATCCATGTCCATCATTTCTTTCAACTTTATTAACCAGTCTTCTATCAATGCGAGTTCTTTCTTTTTCCACATAGAGGTGAATAGCAATCTTGCTGCTGTAATCATGTATAGAACTACCCTCCAAGAGTCTATTACGATTTTTCCTTTTATTTCATCTATCATATTTAGTAGATACATTTCTGGTTTCAATGGAAATTTTACATCCAGTATCTCAGAAATCTTATTGTGTATTTTTTCCCAATAGTTTTTAGTCTTAGGGCAGTTCCACCAAATATGAAACATAGTTCCTTTGGCATTTTCACATTTCCAGCAATCCTGATTTCCAGTTTTGGATAGCTTATCTAATTTAACTGGAGTGAGATACCATCTATAAAAGACTTTCAGATAGTTCTCTTTTAAATTTTGGGAGAGGGTAAATTTTATAGTGTCTTTCCAAGCTTTCTCCCATTTCTCTAGTTTGATCATTTCTCCTATGTCTTGGGACCATTTGATCATTTGCTCTTTTATGGCTTCATTCTCCAGTTCTCTACCTAGGAAGATATTGTAGTATTTTGCGACATGGTGTTTTCTGTTATCAAATATAATTTTATCTAGTTCGTTCTTCCCTGTGTCGAAGTCTTCTATTTTATAATCCATTTTATATCTTTCATATATTTGTATATACGAGAACCAATTCAGTCTAAAGCCTTTTTATTTCTAAATTTTCCCTGGTATATATCTGGATGTTTCTTTGAGAATCCTTTCTTAATCGATCTTGATATTTAATCCATATCTCATTTTTTGGTTTGGTTCTTTCAAAGAATACTTCCTCGGTTGATATCTATAAAGGTATTTCTTTATAATATTGCTTCTTTATGTTAGACCATACTTTATATAGAGCTCTTCTTACTATATGGTTATCAAATCCTTTATGTTCTTTCCTTTTATTGTACCACAGTTATGCATGCCACCTGAATTGGAGATCAAATCCTTCCAGGGACAACAATCTGTCATCTCTAAGAAAGATCTAGTCCTCTATCCAGGATAGCATGCATGCCTGAAAGTATACTCTTAATTCTGGAAGCGCACAACCACCTCTGTCTTTCTTATCTGTTAGGAGTTTCCATTTTATTCTTTGTTTCTTTCCTGCCCATAAAAAATTTGAAATTTCAGATTGCCAAATTGTGAAACAATTGTTGTTGTGTATAATAGGTAGATTTTGAAAAAGATACATGAATCTGGGCAGGATGTTCATTTTGATTGCTTCTATCTTTTTAAGTAATGACAGGTTTAATTTAACCCATTTAATTAAGTCAATTTTGATTTTGTTCCATAATTTACTATAATTATTCTCAAACAGGTCCATATTTCTTTTTGTAATTCATATTCTCAAATACTTTATTTTTCTCTCAATCTTAAATCCCGTTTTGTTAGAAATTTGTTCTTCTTGTGGATTTCAAATGTTTTTTGTTAGTACCATCTTTTATCTTTGTTTACTTTGAATCCTGCTACCTGGGAGAATTCTTCCAAAGTTCTACCTAACTCTTTAAGTTGTTTAATTGGATCTTCCAAAAAAATAATAACTCATCTGCATAAGCTTTTATTTTACACTCATGACCTTTTATCCTTGCTCCTTTGATTCTTTCATTATTCTTAATGCTATTTATCAATACTTCAATCACTATAATGAAAACCAGAGGGGAAAGCTGGCATCCTTTTCTTATACCATTTTAAATCTGTATTTTCTCAGTTTTCTCTCCATTTATTAACAGTTGAGCATATTGATCATCATATATCTGATTTATCCAATTGATCATTTTTTCTCCCATATCCATTTTTGCCATCACCTTTTTCATGAAGTTCCAATTTATCTTATCAAATGCCTTTTCGGCATCTATAAAAAACACGGCTAGGCTTTTCTCGTTATGAACTTCACAAAACTTGAGAAGATCTATTATTGTTCTTATGTTGCTTTTGGGATGTCTGTTAGTCAGAAAACCATTTTGATGATTTTGTATTATCTTGGAGAGAATCTTTCTTAATCTTTGGGCTAAGATTGAAACAAAGATTTTGTAGTCACAATTCAATAATGAAATGGGTCTATAGTTTCTAGGATCTTTTAAATCTTTATCTTCCTTTGGTATCACAGTGATATGTGCTTCTTCCCAGGTTTTCGGGATCCCTTCGTCTTTTATCCTATTGAACATCCTATATAGAGGTATAGCCAGTTCATCTTCCATTTGTTTAGAGTATAGGGCGGTAACTCCATCAGGTCCTGGAGCTTTACCTGTTTTCAATTTCCTAATGGTTTCCACTACTTCTGCCATAGTTACATTGCTATTTAGGCTTTCTTTCTGTTCAGTTAACTTAATGATCTTCTGATTTTCCAAATAGTATTCTATTTTACTATTATAATTATTCTTCATTGATGGATCATCATACAATTTGGCATAAAATTCATGGAAACCTTTTTTTATCAGATTACTATCTGTTGTTATCTTCCCTTTATATTTTAACTCAGTTATTATTTTCTTTTCTATCACTTGTATAAGCTTCTGTGCCATCTACCTCCCTACTTTATTAGCTATCTCAAAATATTTTTGTCATGTCAATGTCATTGATGTTTCTATTTCTTCGACCTGTAATGCTTGTGTCTGTTTGGTTAGCAATTTTATCTCTTCCTTTAAGTTTCTATCTTCCGGTGAGTTTTTCAGTTTCTCTTCCCTCAGTGCTATCTCATTCAGAAGTTTCTGTCCTCTTTCCCTCGCTTTCCTTTTTTGTTCTATTGCTTGTTTTATGAAGAAACCCCTCATAACTGGTTTGCTTACTTCCCAGATAGTGTTTAAACTCATATCTTCCATTGTATTTTCTAGGAAGTATAGTTTCAGCATTTCTTTAGCTTTTTTCAGTGTTTTTTCATCTTTTAAAATATTATCATTCAGCCTCCAGTTGAACTCTCTTTTCCTTTCCAGTATTTTTAATTGAATTGGGTCTGAGATCCATTTTGGCAGAACTTCCATGCTTTTTACTATTGATAATAAGTTTTTCAATACTAAAAACATATCTATTCTAGAATGCATGTGGTGTACATCTGAATAGAAGGTGTAAGCCTTTGCATCTTGATACTTCCACCTCCACACATCTATTAGATTTTGATTTTTCATCAATTCAAAAAATCCTTTGGGAAGTCTACCTTGGTTTTTCCTAATAACCTTTGTTGATAGTCTATCTTTAATTGGATCTATAACCCCATTCCAATCCTCTAACAGTAGCAAGTTCTCAACCTCAGCTTTTTCAATTTCTTTTATTAATCTTCTGAAGAAAGCTTTCTTCTTTTCAATAGTAGTATATATTCTTATTACAAGTACCTGTTTATTAGCCATTTTTATTTCCACCCCTATATAAGATCCTTCTGAATCTTTGAAAAGTTCCCTTGGATCAAATTTCTTATGTATATATAAAATGACCCCTTTCTTCTTTTTTACTAGATGCTATAAAACAGACTTCTTCATGAATTCTTCTTCTTTCTTTCTTTCTTTCTCCTAGTAACTTCTTCCATTGGCGTCTTTCTCGTAACTCAGTCCCGTTCTTCTCCCTTTCACCAGCCTCGTTTTCACCACTCTGTTTTCAATTCTCTGCTCTGCTCCCTTCTGCTTCGTCCTCCATTCTACTTCTTCCTGCTCTGTCTTCACCTTATACTTTTACTGCCTTTTACTGTATCCTTCACTCTAAATGCCCACTCCACTCTGCTCTGAGCTGCGAAGCCCATCCTTTATATGCTTCCAGCCCGGTCTTTTTTTCTACCAGCTCCACTCTCTTCCTCTCTTTTCCACTCAGCACTCACTGGATTTTGTCTTTTTTTCCGTTGTTCAGTTGACCCCCTCAATTCCAACCTCTGCTAATTTGTTTATATTTATATTTATATAAACTTTTCTTCTCTGTGCTGGTCTCCTCTCCTTCCCCACTCTCAGAACTCCTCAACTCCCGTCCTTACTTCTCCACGCCTTCCCCTTTCTCCACCACTTTCACCTCTTTCACACTTATGCCAATCTTCACCCACTCTCTGTCTCTCTGCTTCCACCTGTTTGAATGGCTCCTTATTTAAAGGTTATTTTAATTTTTGTAGTTTTAAAGTAGTTCCTTCTTACCACAAGATGTTTTACTCTCTTCTGAAATTAGAAGACAGTTTCAGAAGGATAGCTTTTGATCTGAATTTTCTTCAGGGATATTGCTGAGTAATCTCTTCCTCACTTTTTCAGCTTCTTTTAAAAAGACACAGACGTCGCTAGTCCCGCTTCGCAGTTTGTCTGAGCTTGGTGATACAGCCCTTCGGTCTCCTCAGCCTGTCTGTGTCTCTCACCCCTCGTAATTATACGGGGGGCAAACACTAGTGCTGGAATTGACCCTCAACAGGCTCTCACTCCCCACCTTTCCCAGGGTGGGAATGCCATTTGTTGGCAATACAGTCTATACAAGCCTAAGCAGCTGCCCGGAGCTCCAACTCCTTGCAGCCAAACGCAATGCCGTCACGCCGGCAGTCAAAACTCTCCCAACTTCTGGCAGACTTCATTTTGAACTATCAAATTAAAAATGAGCAGTACTTTAGTCATTTCTTTTAAGCACTTTTCTGCTGTCCTGGGCCTCGAACTAGATTACAATAGATTAAACTAGAGACTACATTAAACTCTTCCATCTGTTCCCCTGTGAGAGGCCAGCCACCATCTCTATAAGTATTTCTACATGAAAAAGAGGGCCAAATATTTATAGAATATAACACCATAAGGGAAAGATGGGAGGCAGGGGGAGATAGCTAAATTTCAAGCTAACTATTTGAAAGTACATCTGAAATCTGTGAATATTCCTTGATAAAGAGTTCTTGTACCCAGAATGACTCAGGAACAAAACTGATCATAAATAGAGCATTTTGCATACAGGAGCTGTCTTTATATTCCTTTTTTGTGCCGTCCAACAATCTTTTAACCTTGTTCTCTTAGGCACATCCAGTTGTGTGTTTCTTTCCCTTGACGATTCATTTCATTACTGAAAATCAGTCTCTGAGGCTGCAATAATGGAGATGTAATAGGGAGAGGGGCAGTTTAATAAGTTGCCATTTCTTTGCTCAAAATTGCATCCTCAAGCTGCTTTCCCATTCACAGGGGGTAAAGAACCAATCATCTCCCCCTGCTTTTTGTTTTGATTAACAACTGCTTTTCTCTTAAAAACAACAGCAGCCTACAAGTGTGCTAGCCAGAAGAACACAACACTTTGTATGATGTTTGGTTTGGATTTGCTTGTAAACCCAAGCAGGTGTGCCGTTGGGGAGTCTTCCCTAGAGTTTTCCTTCCTTCCTAAGATGTCACTACATGTCCATGTAGCTGCAGAACAGTTGGTGACTAGTTAATTGGTGAGCATGCATTGCCTGGTATCAAGAATGGGCTGGATGGAGGCCAGTGACTGGAAATGAATTCATAACACGATGGGGTACTGTCTGATGTGTTGTGGATAGGATTGTATGTACTTCTCCTATAGGAGCAAATTTGTAGTCTGCACTTATTCCTGTAACAGCAAGTCTGTAGTCTGTGCCTCAATCCAGCTTTGTTACTAAAGGTCCAG
Source organism: Gambelia wislizenii (assembly GCA_030847615.1). NCBI lineage: Eukaryota > Metazoa > Chordata > Lepidosauria > Squamata > Crotaphytidae > Gambelia > Gambelia wislizenii. The sequence continues at coordinate 335,993,392 of JAUMIR010000001.1, read as the reverse complement.
GTAGCCTCTCTGGCAAGCACTCCATTTCTTCAGGTTAGACTAGTGTGACAGCTGTGCTGTCTAGCTTTTCTGGGCAGGAATATTCTGATTATCCATACTGTGGTAACATCGAAGATTGACTGTTGTAATGTATTGTTCATGAGTCTCCCTTTGAAGACATTTTAGAAACTTCATTTAGTTTGTATGCAATTACCCGGCTCTTGACTGGACCAATTGGTTAATGAAGAGATAACAGAAATGACTTATTTTCTTTAGGTGCCAAGAGAATCCCACCAAGTGCACCTGTAGCAGCAAAGATGTGCACATCACGCAGCAATGCTGCCCTCCTAACTTGGTGTCCACCATCTGACATGCACCGAAGTCCACCAAGCAGTTATATCCTTGAGAGGCAGGCTGTAGGAGAGGCTGAGTGGGTGTCATGCCTGACCACTGATGTTGCCAGCATGGTTGAAGTTCCGGGTGATGGTGTGCCACAGGAAGGTGACTACCGTTTCCGTGTGTGTTCTGCCAATCAGTATGGCTGCAGCGAGCATGTGGAATTCCCAGGCTCTGTTCATCTTGGTAAGCCTTTCTGCCCTCTAATTATGTCTGGGTAATGCCTTTGCTCAAACATGAGTGTTACAAGCATTTCCATTTTCCCATCTGGTTGCTTTATTACACAGCTGCAGGATGTAATTCCGATATATCATTCTCTACACTTTCCCAGTGGCCTCCTCACTAAAGAGACCTGTTCCACTCTGCAGAAGGCAATATTGCACTCATGTTCTGCTTGTAGGCTTCCCATAGGCATCTGGTTTGCCACTGAGTGAACAGAATGCTAGACTAGAGTTGCCACTGGTCTGTTCATCAGTGCTCTTCTGATGTTTTAAAAACTTTATATGTGTATACTGTAGTTGACTTCTTTGCTTTCTTTGCCCTTAGTGATCCACCTGCCTGACAAACTATGCTCACATTTGGAAGGGAAGGAACACTACCCTATCCAGCCACCTCCTGCTTAGAACTGCTTGGAAAGAGCACCTGCATGTGCCTGGCTATCTTCTCTAATTAACTTACCTGTATGTGTACCAGACTAAATATGCCAAACAGCTACTGGGCAGCAGCAGTAGTGGGGTGCGTGTGTGTGACACTGGTGGAGGATCTCTCAGAGACAATAGCTGTGGCACCATAGCTAACATGTTAGTATTGTGCAGAAGGAAGCACAGTAAACCCCTTTTGAATGTCTTTTACCATGAAAACCCTATGATGAGACAATCCAAAGTGAAACAAGAGATAGTGCCAGAAGGTGAAACTCCCAGGTTGCATGGCACTCAACAAGCTACTGGGGTACAGCAGAAGACAACTATGAGTAGTGCTCTGGCTAATGATGCAACCGGGCTCAAGTTGAAAGGACATGCAGCTGTTGACATACTCAGAGGTGAAAGGAAAATCTGAAGCTGCACAACACATATTATAGGAACCTGGAATGTAAGAAGCATAAATCAGGGGAAGCTAGACACAGTAAAACAAGAAATAGAATGTATAAACATTGCAGTATCTAGGGTGAGTGGGCGAAAGTGGACAGGAATGGGGTATTTAGTCAGATAATTAAACAGTGTTTTACTCAGGATATGAAGATCTAAGAACAAATGGAGTGACATTAATAGGGAGGAGAGATGTAGCAAAAACAGTCAAAGAATATACAGGTTGACCTCCATATCCACGGGAGATATGTTCCAAGACCCCCACTCCAGTGGATTAGGGAACCCTATTATTTTAATGAGATGAATGCCAGAAGTTGACCATAGAATCACATTGGAGGACCTAGAAATGCCTAGGGAGAGCATATTTTTTTTAAAGATGTAGATAAGTGAAACTGTGGATACCAAATCCATAGATGTGGGGGTCAACCTGTAATTCAAAGTCTGACCAAATCATATCAATAAGACTCAAGGGAAAACCCATCAATATAACCATAATCCAAGTGTATGCTCCAATGATAGAGGCAGAAGAAGAAGAAATGGAAGATTCTGTGCTGGAGTCCAGGGGGAAATTGATCACACACCAAAACAGGACTTCTTGGTAATAGTATGGAATTGGAATACAAAAATAGGAAACAGAGCAGAATCAGATAGTAGGAAAATTTGGTCTAGGATCAAGAAATGAAGCAGGACATCAACTGACTGAATGTTGCGAGGCCAACAGTTTGTTCATCACAAGCTCATTCTTCAAGCAACCGAAGAAGTGACTGTATACACGGAAATCACCTAGTGGCCAATATAGAAATGAAATGCACTACATAATTGGAAGCAGGAGATGAAGAAGCTCCATCCTCTCTGCAAAGACAAGACCAGGAGCAGATTGTGGCCAAGACCATGAATTACTAATATATAAAAAAAATAGAGTAAAGCTAAAGAAGAACACAAAACTAACCATCATATCAAACTACAACCTGAAGAACATCCCCATAGAATATAAGGATAATATGAAAAATAGATTTGCACTATTAAGCCTTATTGACCAGGAGCCAGAAGAACTCTGGACTGAAGCTAGGGATACTGTCAAGGAGGAATAGAAAAAGGCACTATCTGTAGCCAAAAAGAAAAGCCTCAAACGATGACAGATGAAACTCTTCAAGCAGTTAAGGACAGATGAGAAGCAAAAGTAAAAGGTGACAGAAATAGTGTTAAAACCCTGAATACAACTGTTCATTTATTTGTGCAGTGACAAGGGGATCTGCTATAATAATCAGTGCAGAGAAATAGAAGATGACAGCAAGAAAGGAATAACAAGAGACCCCTTTCACAAGATCCAAGAAATCAAAGGGAAATTTAAACCAAGAGTGGGGATGCTCTACAATCAGCAGGGGAACACATTACATGAACAAGTAGAAATAAAAAGGTGGAAATAATACACTGAAGAACTATATAAAAGAGGACAAAGGATGACAGATTCAAAGAAGAACCAAATGAAGATGAACCCACAGTTTGAGAAAGTGAAGCGGAAGCTGAACAAGAGCCAACAGTGTGATGCGGCAGCTAAAAAGGCCAATGCGATTTTGGGCTGTATCAATAGAAGTATAGTGTCTAGATCAAGGGAAGTAATAGTGCCACTCTATTCTGCCTTGGTCAGACCTCACTTAGAATACTGTGTCCAGTTCTGGGCACCACAATTCAAAAAGGATATTGACAAATTAGAGCGTGTCCAGAGAAGGGCAACTAAAATGGTGAAAGGTCTGGAAACGATGCCTTATGAGGAGAGACTTAGGGAGCTGGGTATGTTTAGCCTGGAAAAAAGATGGTTAAGAGGCGATATGATAGCCCTGTTTAAGTATTTGAAGGGATGTCACGCTGAGGATGGAGCAGGCTTGTTTTCTGCTGCTCCAGAGACTGGAACACGGAGCAATGGGTGCAAGCTCCAGGAACAGAGATTCCACCTCAACATTAGGCGGAACGTTTTGACAGTAAGAGCTGTTTGGCAGTGGAACACACTCCCTCGGAGTGTGGTGGGGTCTCCTTCCTTGGAGGTCTTTAAACAGAGGCTGGATTGCCATCTGTCGGGGATGCTTTGATCAAGATTTCCTGCATGGCAGGGGGGTTGGACTGGATGGCCCTCGTGGTCTCTTCCAACTCTGCAATTCTATGATTCTATGATTATGGACACATAGCTACAATAATGTGCACCATTGTTGTGTGCTTCTTGTGGGGCACATCACAGGCAGTCTTGGAAGTTGTTTTTACTAGCTGGGCTTAGTCTTACACAAGTGTAATAATAGATATTTGGGTGCCACTCAACCTATACAGAAAGCCTTTGTACTCACCATTAAATAACCACAGCTAGATTTCACACCTCTGGACAGAGGTCAGAACACATGATTTCCAGGCTGGTTGGACACCTGCTCAGCCCCAACAGTTACCAGCTTCATTGTAAGGTGAAATTTAAATGTGCAAAAAATACATGGGCATATAAACATACAGAAAGAACTTTTCTTTTAGCTACTAAAATCCCAGAGCCTAAATAAGCATGATTCATAGAGCATTTTGCTACTTCTGGCTGACTTTAAAACACTTAATTTGCATTAGGGGGAAATATCCAGTTGAGCTGTAGCTGAAGGGCAGAAACACCTACTAAATAATGAAATGCAATTTGATTTGCCAGTGTGGGAAAGTGATGCCTACTAGTACTAGCCTCCCTTCTCCCTATTTTACATTTGTACTATTCACACACATTCTAACTACTGTGTGTCTTCCATTTATTTTCTTGCACAGTCTGAACTCCATCTGTGCTCAATGGAGATTATCAGATAGGAAAGCAAAAAGTGTTCCTGTTCCACAGTCTCCAGACCCGTCCCTGTCCCAACAGAATAACCTTCCCCATCAGACTTACCTTATCTTCCATCGTAAGGCAGCCCAGGAATGAACAGAGCTCCATTCACTTCCTGGACTGAAATCTCACCTGTTCTCGTGAGAAGACATGTGGGAAGTTCAAGAAGAAAAAGAAAAATATAAACATTTTTTTTTAAAAAGCACATAAACACACTAAAAAAAATAACAAGTAACCCAGGGAGGTTTATAAAAAGAGGGTAGCCTACCTTGTTTTCGCAATCCCAAACAGAAGTGTTCTGGCAGGATCGCTCATTGACGTATTCATGGCAGAACAATGGTGCAAGGTTTCGGACGCTGGCAATGCCGGCACCAAAACAGGACAGGCGATCTATTGACGTCTCGGCCCATCAATAAAAAAAATGCCAGAATAACAATGGCGGAACACAAAAGGACAATGTTGTGTGATATTGGTGTCCTTTTGCATTTCACTGTTGTTATTCTGGCACCACATTAGCCACGTCTGATAATCTCCTCTGACTATGCATGTATGTGTGTGCACATCATCCCTTTTAGACTGATTCCCTCAACCTCTGTCTGTCCTTACAGTGCCCAGGGCCCGTGTACAAAGAGGACTACAAGATGTTACAGTTCACACTGGTGAGGATGCCACGTTTTCAGTGCAACTTTCAATCACCACATCTGGTTGCTGGTTCGTCAACGGAAGAAAATTAGAAGAGGAAGACCAGGAGTACCAGGTCACACATTGTGGAACAGACCATGCCTTGAAGATTAGAGCTGTAGAGCTATCTGTCAATGGGTTTGAGGTTCGATTTGAGGCCAATGGCGTAAAAGAATGTGCCATTTTGCATGTGCAAGGTGAGCCTTTGGTTGAGTGTTTACAGCAGGTCAAAAATCACCCAGCCTGCCCTCAACACATTCAAGATACCATCCATAAACTCCCCCAGTGCTCTTACAATAGTGTATCTTTGTGTTGTGGGACTAAGAGCACTTTCAGGGAGGGAAGAGTTTTCTCCTTTTCTTGTTCCCAGTATTGTTACCCCAATCCAAACTGAAGCCCTTGATAGCTGCTTTAGAGACAAAAAAGAGGTCAGTTTGGATAATGGATTCCCATGCCATGAACCAGTGTGTAGCAGTGGTTAGAGTGCTAGACTGAAACTTGGGAAACCCAGGTTCCAATCTCCACTAATTCATGAAATTCACTGGGTAATGTTGGGCCAGTCACTCTTCCTCTCAGTCTGACCCACTGTGCAGCACTGTTGTGAGGATAAAGTGTGGAGGAAGAGAGTCTTGTACATTGCCTTAAACCTATTGGAGGAAAGGCAGGATATAAATGTAACAAATATAATAAATCAATATGTGGTCTAGCTCTTCATGTTGGTAGCTGTTATTCCCAATGGATTGCCTGCAGCTAAGATCTTTTTAATTGAAAATGGCATGTAAGAATATCAGTCCTTCCAGACATTTACATTTGCTCTCTTTAAACTTCGTCATCTCCTCTGTGATAATAGTTTCATTTGAAGTGCCTTAATTTATTTTGAATTTCTGTGCCTAGCTTTCTTTGCAAACACCAAAGCAAAACTGACACAGTCCAACTTTGCCAAAGACAGGAGGACATTCTTTATCTAGTAGATAAAGTTTCCTCCCACATATGATGCAATTACAGGCAGTCTGCAGTCTTAAGTGCTCAAAACACATTATTGTTTCAAGATAAGTCACCTGTGTGGTTTTTACACATGGCATTTGTATTTTGTACATGATTTTGGGGGGGGGGTCATGATTGATATGCCCACAGCATTAGCACATGGAGATGCAATTAATATTTTGTATTGGTTTTACACACTGTCTTGCCAGCCCCACAGGTGCACATCACCCCAGTGCCTGAGGCCAGGAGGCTCCGAACACTTTTGGTTGGGATGCCTCTGATTCTGGAGTGTGAGGTCTCCACACCTGATGCTCCCATCTTCTGGTTCAAAGAAGGTAATCCTGTGCCTTTGGATGATGACACCCTTCTTGTCCAGTCAGAAGGCTGCATCCACAGGCTATTGATTCCCTCGGTCTCATCTTTGGATTCTGGGACATATACATGTGATGCAGGTGATGATGCCATCAGCTTCAGTGTAACTGTGGATGGTAAGTTGTAGTGTGAACAAATGCTGTTTTATATATGTGTGTGTAAAAAAAGCAACAGGGAGGGATGTGAGAGGGATGAACTGACTGGAAGCTTAATCAGTCTTAGAATAAGGCCATAGCTTTAAAACAAAGCTACTGTTTGAAATAAACAGCATGTGGCAGTTTTTTCTTGATACTTTGGGATTTCTACCATCGACTGCCAGTAGGGGTTTGGCTTGGAAGCTGATCAGGGTTGTGCTTACCATTACAGAGTGAGGTGACCACATCAGTTGGCAGATACTGTGAGATAGGGTTTGACAGTGATGTGTTGGAGAACAGAGCTGTACATGCTCCATACAGCCTGCCCTGCACCCTTTGCACTAGTTTGCTGCCTTTTGGGTATGGTGAAGGCAGTGAGTGCTGAAATAAGAGTCAGCTTTGAATCTGAAGATTTGTCTACATAGCAGGAAAAATTCAGCTTCAGTTCAAAATTTCTTGGGCCCACAGTGATCCTGTTAATGCCACACACTTCAGTGTGAAAATGAAGCAAGATCAATATTACTGGTCACACATTTCCCCTGTCGAACTCCCTTTGATGTTAAATGGCGGTCCTATCTTGATCACATGTCCTATAGTTCACATTATTTTCAGCCACATGGAGGTGGCTGTGCTGAGTTTTTTTTGTTTTTTTTGTCCTTCCCCTCATGCAAATATATGTTGTTGCAGAGAAGTGTATTACTGGATATGTAGAGATATGGTAATACTGATCTCCGCACAAATGCATATTCAAAAAATAATAGTGGCAGAACGTAAATACAACAGAGTACTGCCCACCCAACCCCCAGCTCTGGACCAAAGCTAACCCAGAGGAGGCTACACATAGAATAAACCAATCTTTCCAGTAAAGTGCAAGGTAAGGCTAAAGCCCTCAGGCCTAAAAAAGAAGGGCATTCTCACTGAATCATCAAGAACATTGTGTGTCCTGCTCGCAGTGACTATAAAGTGAGTATAGTTTTTTTCTGCAGTGAGGACAAGCCCTGACTTGCTTTTATGTGGGAAGCAAAAGTGCCATCCTGTCCTTCACTTCAGAGAACAGTCTTTTGGGCCTGCCCTGAAGCTGATAATTTCCCTCCCCAACCTGAAAAATCAGCAGAGATCTTCATTTTCCATGTCCTCTACTATGTGAGTGTTGGCTGTATTTTCTGCCATCATCATATATTTCTGCCACTGCAGAGCCTCCTGTGAGGGTTGTTCACTCCAATGCTGAGGAGGCCCATGCCTATCAGGTCACGGAACGTGTGGTGCTGGCCTGTGAATTATCCCGCCCTGATGCTCCTGTGTATTGGTACAAGGATGGGGAGGCAGTGGAAGAAAGAGAAGGTCTCCTGCTGGAAAGTGAGGGGCCTCACCGCCGATTGGTAATTACTTCTGCGCAAGCACAAGACTCAGGAGAATTTGTGTGCGTCGTAGGTGAAGATTCTATCTTCTTCAACATTACTGTTACAGGTCAGCAATCTTTCCCAAATGAAGAGGCTCCCTCAAAATGTGTCCTACAGTCCTTTATGTGTGTGTGTGTATGTGCCCCCAAGTTGCCTTAACCCCCAAGTTATGGTGACCCCATGAACTTCATCCGGTTTTCAAAGGTAAGGTGTACTCAGAGATGGTTTTGTCAGTTCCTTCCTGTGAAATGTAGCCTACATCATCTGGTATTCTTTGACAGTCTCTCATCCAAGTACTAACCAGGACTGATACCTGCTTAGCTTCTAAGATCAGATAGGAACTTTAGGGTATTTAGACCTTCACAGCCTGCTACAAAAGAACTCTTAGACTAATAATTACTTTGCACACTTATGTTTGTTCCCAGATCCCTTATTTGGCATCACTAAGGGGGGGCATCACTAAGGGGGGGGGGAAACAAGAGTTGTAGTGATTTAAAAAAAATACCTTTTATATGTTGGTATAAGAATATGTAGGACAGAGCCCACCATATCAGATGTTTCAGTAGGGAATAGTGGTTTGTTTTATTTTACTTGAGGTATTTTAAAACCATCCTTCCACTCAATGAGCACTCTATGTGGTTTACAGTAAAAGTGTAAAAGCAGTAAAAATACAATACAGTAGGACCCCCGTGTCCCCTGATTCAATTATCCACAGGACACAAAACAGCACACCTACCATAGAATCTTCCTAGAAAATGTGTCCTCTAGCCATTTCGTAGGTCCTCCAAGGCAACTCTATGGTATTTTAAACCAGAAGTCCCATTATCTTCAATGGTGTTCGCTATTATCTATGGTTTTCAGTATCTACCCCCCCTTCTCCAGAACCAATCCTCAGTGGATACAATGGTCCTACTGTACTACAGAAAAACAACTGCATACACTGCAGTAAAATGGGGGTTTTAAAATAAAAAGCCAGCATTAATGACTCAAACCCTAGTAAAAAAGGATAGTTTTTACCAATTGTCTAAGGGCTGAGGGAGCCAACCTGATATCCTTGGGAAGTATGTTCCACAAAGAGGATGCTCCTATATGGAAGGCCCTCTCTTCATTTGCCACCAACGTTATCTCCTTATGGAGGTGGGAGATGTAACAGAATGTAGACTTTGGGCAGGGTCATATGGGAAATCTAGTATTTGTCTTGCATGTGTGTGCATGCATGAGCACACACGCGTGCACACATGCACACACACACACTCCATGTTCTTAATGAAATAGTTGCCTGTTTAGAAATTCCTATAGGATTTTTTTTTGTTGCTTTTGGAGTGCCTAATAGTTGTGTTAAAGAGGGAATTTGAGTAGCTCTTCTATTGAAGCTACAGGAGATTCATCCTATTTTGCCTCTGGCCACTTTAAGCCTTCAGCAAGCAATTCTCTCTCACCCCAACCCAATTCACTGTTGTTGTAAGGCTAAGATAAAATTGTAAAACATTTTAGATTCATAAAATGTCTATAGAAATTTCTATGCAAATTTTATTTCTACTATTATTGTAAATAATAATACTGAGAGTATTAGTGCTTTTATCAGGTGTGAAGCCCCACCTACCTTGCTAAGTACATATAGAGTTGCATCTTTAAAATCATCCCCTCGCAGCTGTTAAGGAGAGGGCATTAATAGCTCCCTTTTACAGGATGAATTACAGAGGCCAAGGAAGAACTTGCCTGAGGCAAGACAAAGAATTCATGACTGAGGAGAGATTTAAACCCAGATCTCCAAGTCCAGTGGTCTAATATCATGTCTTCCTACAACAATTCAATTGTCAAAGGAAAACATAGTATCAACAGGGTATAACAAAAAGCTTCCCTTTGCCAAGATTTACAGGGTAAATGTTTAACTTATTGAGATAGCACTCTCTCTGCCCTTCCCGACTGTATACTTTTATTTAGCCTGCAGTGTTTACTGTCTCTTTGATTAAGAGGCTGTACCTGCTCCTCCTTGAGGGAACAAAACCAAACCTCCTTTAAAGAAAGCTTTTAGGGTATCTGCAGCAGCCACTTCTCTTTCCTCAAGCTTCATTCCTGCTAAGCCTTTCAGCTAACAATGTAGTTGAACAGGTTTCTTTTCACCCTCCTCTTCCCCTCATGGTAAAACATGATTAAGAAAGAAAAGAGAAATGTTGCTTTAGAACCCTTGGAAAATCCAATGAAACCTTCTGAAGGTTGAAGGCACATTAGCAAAATAATTCACCTCCAATGCACAGTATTCTGTCCCTGTTTGACCCCATTAACACCACAGGCAGTTTCCAAACAAAAAGCCCAATATTCAAAGTTTATTCAATCTTTTAAGTCTCTAGTGTAAGAATCCATATAGCTGAGAGGTGGTGGAACAAATGTTCCCTTATCCAGAGCTCCTGCCTCATGCGAGAAGGTGTAGGAGACAGGCTAGACAATGCAACTGTTAGGTGGATTTGTACGGTAATTGGTTGATGGGCTGAATCCAAAGGGTAGTCACCAATGGCTCCTCTTCATCCTGGAGAGAAGTGACTAGTGGAGTGCCACAGGGTTCTGTCTTGGGCCCCAGTGCTATTCAACATCTTTATCAGTGACTTGGATGAGGAAATAGAGGGCATGCTTTTTAAACAGAGGCTGGATGGCTATCTGTGGGGAATGATTTGATTGTTTATTCCTGCATAGCAGAGGGTTGGAGTGGATGGCCCTTGTGGTCTCTTCCAACTCTATGATTCTATGGTTTCTTCTTTAACCGGCCACCTTATTTTTTATTGGTTTTAAAAAAATCATAGAATCATAGAGTTGGAAGAGACCACATTGGCCATCCAGTCCAACCCCCTGCCATACAGGAATACACGATCAAATCATTCCCCACAGATAGCCATCCAGCCTCTGCTTAAAAACCTCCTAAGAAGGAGACTCCACCACACTCCAAGGCAATGTATTCCACTTCTGAACAGCTCTTACCGTCAGGAAGTTCTTCCTAATATTTAGGTGGAATTTCTTTTCCTCTAGTTTGAGTCCATTGCTCCATATCCTAGTCTCTGGAGCAGCAGAAAACAAACTTGCTCCATCCTCGTATGACATCACTTCAAATATTCAAACATGGCTATTATGTTGCCTTTTAACCTTCTCTTCTCCAAGCTAAACATGCCCAGCTCCCTAAGCCGCTCCTCATAGGGCATGGCTTCCAGACCTCCCACCATTGTGGTCACTCTCCTCTGGACACGTTCCAACTTCTCAAGATCCTTCCTGAATTGTGGTGCCCAGAACTGGAAACAGTATTCCAGGTGAGGTCTGACTAAAGCAGAATAGACTGCACAATTACTTCCCTTGATATAGACACTATACTTCTATTGATGCAGCCTAGAATTGCACTGGCTTTTTTTAGCTACCGCATCACACTGCTGACTCATGTTCAGCTTGTGGTCCACTAAGACTCCTAGACCCCTTTCGCATGCACTGCCATCAAAACAGGTGCCACTCATCCTATATCTATGCATTTCATTTTTACTGCCCAGGTGTAGTATCCTAAATTTCTCTCTGATGAACTTCATTTTGTTGATTTTCGCCCAGCTTTCTAATCTGTTAAGGTCATTTTGAATTCTGATCCTGTCCTCTGGGGTATTAGCCACCCCTCCTAATTTGGTGTCATCTGCAAACTTGATACGCATACCCTCTATTCCCTCATCCAAGTCATTGATAAAGTGGTTGACTAGCACTGGGCCCAGGACAGAACCCTGTGGCACCCCACTAGTCACTTCTCTCCAGGATGAAGAGGAGCCATTGGTGACTACCCTTTGGGTTTGGTTAGTCAACCGTCAATAAAAATAAGCCTTCAATAAAAAGTGATGCCTCATTCGCTCCAGCATGACGCAGCAGGAATGGGTAAGCAACATGGTTGTCTGATAATTTCAGCCATTTGTGCTATCGTCCCATCCTAACGACATGGTGTTTGCTGTGTCTGATAAAGTCCATAGAATTTAGAGTGGTCTTGGTTATCTCTAGTAACTTACTTGTTGGGTTAATTTCTTCATTAACATGACATTGCAGACCCTATCTGATTAACAAGAAAGTGACAGGGCATTTAAGCATTTCCACTTATATGCAGACTCTAAGTGTGCTGCCAAACATAAATATACAATCAATTCTTTATGAGAAAGAGACTAATTTGCATTATAGAAAAGAGATAGTAGTCCCAACTCTTGTGATCAATTGTGATGAATTTTACTGATTTCTGAAAATATCAAATTCCAGAAATTAAGTATTTACGGGCATGACCACCACGTATGGTGGTAATGCCCCAGCTCACCACATTGTCACCAACAATACCACCAATGTATTAATTTTATACAGTACCCTTTGATATTTGAGGACCAAAGTTTAATTGGCCCCTTTAACCACAATTTTTTTCCAGGTGGAATCAGGGATGGTTATATCCATATCTTTTCCCCAGATTAATTTTGTTCCTAGATTATTAAAAAAGTAACTGAGATTAGGCATGTGTATAGCCTAGAGGTCATACTTTTAATTTAAGCTGACTTGCCTGGAGTTTCTTGGGAATAGTTTGGGATGGGGGGAAAGTCCTGTAGATCTCCAAAATAAAATTGGTTTGTACAGGAACAAAACCTGGGACTTGTAGATACTTTCCTTGTCTGGAGAGACTCTCAGAAAGCAGGAAGGCAGAGAATTAAGTGTGGCTGCCCTAGCTGAACTGGGATAGTCGCAAGCTATGGGGAAAGGGCTGGCCTATAGTTTTTGTTTTCTCAAAGTTTGCACTTTTATGAGTCAGCTTCCAGTTCTGAAAGTGTCCAACAGACACTTGTAACTAGGGAATCTTCATAACTTGTGTTTTTGCCCCCCAGAACCTCCTGTAACAGTTGTACACTCCAATGCTGAAGATGTCCATGCCTACCAGATTTCCCAGCGTGTGGTGTTGACCTGTGAGCTGTCCCGTCCTGATGCTCCCATCCGCTGGTACAAGGATGGGGAAGAGATAGAAGAAAGTGATGGCTTTCTATTGGAGAGAGAGGGCCCCCACTGCCAGCTGATCATTCCCTCTGCACGGGTTCATGATACAGGAGAGTTTGTCTGTGATGTGGGTGGTGATTCTGTCTTCTTCAACATTACTGTCACAGGTGAGAGGTGTCCTCTGCTAAACTTTCCACATACTCTTTATTTTTGTAGGAAGGGGAACTAGGGGAACTTTTGATGTTTCTGGAAGTGGAAAGAAAACATGGCAGCTATTCCTTTGAATCTTTGATATAAAACTTGTTGCTTGGGATTACCTTTAGGTTTCATCACTATGGGAAAATTAAACCCAGCACTAGCCTAGAACTTGATGAATGTATGTCGAGGCAAGCTCTTTATATTTTGGAGATCTCAATCACACATTCACCCATGAGGAGGTTGGGCTTCTATTAACTGAGGGCACTGTGTATGCCTTTTTCTTGCTACAAAATATCTGCTGCATCCATTAATTGCCAATGAAGTATTCTTTTATAACAGTGGCTTATGCTAGTCTCAGGATCACACTGACATCTTAGAGAGGCCTTGGATTGAAACCAGTCCCAGCTCAAAACAACCTTACCTTCCTTTAGCAGAACTGATGGCAGAATATCTTTGATTCTGGACCAAGTAGTAAAGGAAATAACACAGCCTATTGATGCAATGCAATGGCCAGAACTAGGATGTATTCTATTCCATTGTTCGCTTGACGACCAAGTGTCAAATTAGAAAAACAGGAAACCATCTTTAAGTGAGTAAGAGAGTTGGTCTGTCCAGTACAGTATGGTTTTCATGGATTTTGCAGCATCTCTTCAGAAAGGGTTCTTTCCAAACGCTTCTTGAAGATGTTGAGAACAGAATGTGGTACCTTCTGCATGTAAAGCTTGTGCTTACCCTCTGAACCAAGTCTTTCCCCAGTATCTAATGTGTGTTTTCTGTTGTAGAGCCTCCTGTTCAAGTTGTGAGCTCCAATACAGATGAACCTCATACTTACCAGGCCTTGGAACGGGTGACATTGGCCTGTGAATTGTCCTGCCCTAATGCTCCTGTGTGCTGGTACAAAGATGGGGAAGAAGTAGAGGAGAGTGAGGGTCTTCAGCTAGAGAGTGAAGGGTGCCACCGCAGGCTGATCATTGTCTCAGCTCAGGTGCAAGACACAGGAGAATTTGTATGCGATGCAGGTGGCGACTCTGTCTTCTTCAACATTACTGTTACAGGTCAGTGTGATCTCTTGTTACTAGCCAGACATGGATTTCAGCCAGGAGCGGGCAAAGTGCATTCTTTGATACCATTCCCAGACTCCCCATGGCTGCTTTTTATCTACAAAAAAAGGTGGGGGGAAAGAATTGTTTTACAAGGAAGCCTCCAGGACCAGCAATTCACCTTTTAAATGGATTGAAGGATATCCCTGCACAATTTATTTTTTTAAAAAAATGATTTTTCAAGACCAGAAGTGGATATTCAGTTTTCTTCTAGTTTTGTTTTTATTATTGGGGGGGGAATTTAAGACAGTCCATGTAGCCTCCAGTTGGTCCTAGGGCAGAAAAGTGTTCCCCAGATTCCCCAAAGATGCCAGCCCCTCATTTCAGATCTTTTATTTCTATAGCATCATCAATGTACATAGTATAGTTAGTGATGTATCCCAGTTCATTTCTCACTAGTTTTCTGCTATGCCTCATTTAGTGGCACAGAAGTATTCCAGGCCTCTTTTGTTGATTTTTGCTAAAATAGACCTATATGGTGATCTGTCTGAAATAGTTTGTTGGCACTTCCTCAAGAAAAGCTAGATAACATGATCCTGAAGTATAAAGATCTGTCATTAAATATTAAAGTTAGGATTATCCATGCCATCATATTTCCCATTTCTATGCATGGTTGTGAAAGCTGGACAGTGAAGAAAGTTGATAGGAAGAAAACCAACTCAGTTGAAATGTGGTGCTGGAGGAGTTCTGCAGATACCCTGGACTGCCAAAAAGATAAACCTGTGGGCCCTAAAGCAAATCAAGCCTGAACTCTCCCTAGAAGCCACGAGGACTGAACTGAGACTGTTGTACTTTGGCCATATCATGAGAGGACATGACTCAATAGAAGACAATAATGATTGGTGAAGTGGAAGGCAATAGGAAAAGAGGAAGACTGCATTCCAGATGGATAGACTCGATCAAGGAAGCCATAACCTCCTGAATCTGCAAGACCTGAGCAGGGCTGTTGATGACAGGGTGACTTGGAGGTCTCTCATTCATGGGGGTGCCATAAGTCAGTGTCAACTTGACAGCAGTTAACAACAACAAATAAATTACACAGTTTTACTCATTACACCTATAATGAAATAATCTGCTAGAACAATAATTTTTAAGGTTGGGCAAATTTGGGGGGAAATAACCCAATTTGTCGATCTCCCAAGTGCCTTGAAAGCTGCTGCTTTGACTTGAATATGATTTTCTTTTTTAACTTGTGTGTGTTTGGTGCTCAAGAAACTATAGCACTGATCCCCAACTGAGACTAATGCTTAGACCTTTATGAGATTTCCTCACTTCTTGCTCCTTGGCAATGTACATGGAAGTCTAAACAATCTCAAGTTCTCTTAATCCCCCCAAGCTTTGTCCTGACTCATCAACAAGGCCTTCCAGGGACAGCTGAATTCTAATGCACTCCTATTGGGAGATCCTGTAATTTCATGCCAGTTGCTTCTCCCTGCCTATACTATATTCAACTACTTTGCTTGGTAGTTGAATGTTGGGAGAAAAATAAGGTTCCATCCCAGTGATGTGGAGTCCTGAGGCAGACCCATGGATAGAAATCTGCATGCCTGAATTAGTTCCCTTCTGGTTTCCAATATTTGCTTTGTGTGTGTGCGTTGAGGGGGAAATGTTTCCTAAGCCTATTTCTGTTGCTATTTCTGTTGTTCACAGAACCTCCAGTAAAGGTTGTGCGCTCTAATGTGGATGAGACCCATGCCTATCGGGTTGGAGACCGTGTGGTACTGTCTTGTGAGCTGTCTCGCCCAGATGCTCCTGTGTGCTGGTACAAAGATGGAGAAGAGGTGGAAGGAAGTGAGGGGCTCCTACTGGAGAGCGAGGGCCCGCATTGTCGGCTAATCATATCTTCAGCTCAGGTGCAAGACTCAGGGGAGTTTGTGTGTGATGCAGGTGGTGATTCTGTTTTCTTCAATATCAGCATTGCAGGTAAGGCGATTAATGAATTTGTCTTAGTAGAGAAAGGTGAGCTACCAAACCCCATGCATTTTGTTCTTCTCTGCTTCACACTATCTGGGCTGCTGAAAGTGGGTTTAGGCTCCAGTTAATTTTTTTTCCAGCCCTTGACCCTCAGCTGTCCACTAGCAGCCAATGGACACAGTGGAAGAAACTGCTAATGGGGGACTGAGGAGTGGCCAGCTGACCAGATAAGACCAGGCTTTGGGCTGAGTGGGAATGAAGGAGAAACTCTTTTCATGCTCTTCCTCCTGCACTTCCTGCAAGCTAGGAAGAGACTCTGGAGACCCGCTGCCTGGGAACCTCCTAGTGGGCATGCTCACAGTGATCCTGGCAACAAGGAAGGTTGGTGGGAAGCTGGGAGATGGGAGAGGGAAGGGACCATTTGGTGTGGCGGGTAGGAGAGAACAGAGGAGGCTTTCTGGAGCCTGGAACAGCCTGAAGCCTAGGAGAACTTTCCTGCTTTGCTCCCACAGTCAGACTACAGTTGTGACTTCATATTTGCTGGGGTTTGTTTCCAGGACCATCACCCCCCGTGGATATCAAAATCCATGAATACTCAAGTCCCATTATATGAAATGGCATAGCAAAATGGTGTCCCTTATATCAGACGGCAAAATCAAGGTTTGATTTTTTGATTATTATTTTTTTAAGAATATTTTCAAGCTGTGAATACTTAAATCTGTGGATACAAAATCCATGGATATGGAGGGACAACTGTACTTTGCTTCAGGAACAACTCCCAAGGAGTCCAGCTTCATTTCATGGCCCACCCTGTGGCAATTTTGAGCCCCTGCCAGACCAGCTAAAAATCTTTACACAGGATTTCAAAGGCTGTATATCATTATTATTTTTAAAAATTCACTGATTTTACAATGGATGTCAAAAACAAATTGACAAATGGGGACTTCCGGTGGTGAGCAAGACCGCGTCGGACATGTGAGAGCGAAGTTCTGCTCCAGCTCCGTCCAAACTCTGGCAAAAAGGGTTCCAACAACCTAAATCTCCCTATTCTGGGAAGAAAAAAGGGGGCTAAGGAAGTGCCCGACGGGGCTCTGGCAGGACTCCTTTGAAAAGACAAAAGATGGAGGTCTGAAGTCTAAACAAAGGGGGTGAACTGGAGCAAAGGGCATGAACGCCAAGTTTGGAGTCCTCGGACATCAGCCAATTTGAAACCACTTAAAGAGGGAAAGAGAGATCCAAAAGGGAAGCAAACTAGGGTCCAGCAAGCAAGTATAGTGCTTACTTCTTTATTTTCGATAAGACTCCAGGTCAGAGAAAACGGAAAGGAGAGAAACAAAAGAAAGTTGTCTCAACCAGAGAAAGGAGAAAGGATTACTTTCTTCTAATGGGGAAGTAAGGGAGAAGAACGATTTATAGGAGCGAACGGGAAAGACTGAGAGAAGGAGGAATAAGAAGGAAAAATATAAGAATTATCAAGTAATAAAAGAGGGACACAGGAAAAAATAATTGGTAAATTTAAAAGTGTAAGAAAACAAATTAGAAAGTGGAAGGAAAGAGTGCCTGTGTAATGGAACTGATTGGTAAATAGAAATTGACTGAGAGACAGAAACAGCAGAGGAACAGAAACAGCTGAGAGACAGAAACAGCTGAGGAAGAAAAGATTAGGAGTGGTTTGTGGAACCACCTTTAATTTGTGATATTTTGAGTCTATGTGTTAAGAGAAGAAAGAAGCTGAAGTAAGCAGGCTGATTTATTTTGTAAGATCTTGGAAAAAGACTTTAAGCTTATAGGAATAAAGGACTTTGGAGCAGAAAGGAAAAAAAAGAAGAAAAAAGAAAAAGAGAAACAAAAGGAGAGATATAAGGAAGAAAAACGGAGAGAGGCAAACGGAGAAAAGGAGACAAGAAGAGGAGGCACAGTGGTGAAGGAAACGAACAAGGGGGATAGTTGGCTAATTTAATAAAGGAATGGTTTGAGATTAAGGGATATAATAATAATAATAATAACATTTATTTATACCCCGCCCCTCTGCTAAAAACAATCGGGGCGGCTTCCAACAATTAAAACATTATAATAATGACTAAAAACACCACCCACCCCCACCCTCCCCCATAAGAAGACATTAAACACAATAAGATTAAAACCTTCTAACTAAAAAACACATTCAAAACAAATATATACATAATTTTTAAAAAGCCAGGAGACTGAGTTCCTGAGGCCGGGATCTAATCAGGAAAGGCCTGCCGAAAGAGACCCAGATTTGATATAACCCAGATTTGATATCTCTACTGAACTGTATTTAGAATATTGGGGGGGTGTATCTGCGGAATTGAAGAGGTAATTGAAGAGACTATGCAATTTGAAACAGTGTAGCCATGAAGAGATGTTGTGAATTTTGAATGTGTTATTAACTAACATAATTAGGGCTAGATCTTGGGTACTTATAAAGTTTTCTTCTATTTGTTGAAGTTGCTCAGGGGGTTGTGGATTTCAAAAGCATATTCTAAAATTTAGAATTGGTCCGTGGAGGATAGGAATAGAAGATATAAAAATTACATGTAACTGTAGAATTGTAGAACTGTGGATTCTTATAGTGATTTTGTTGGAATGGAGAAATTGGAAACTGTATTGATT
Source organism: Gambelia wislizenii (assembly GCA_030847615.1). Classification (NCBI taxonomy): domain Eukaryota; kingdom Metazoa; phylum Chordata; class Lepidosauria; order Squamata; family Crotaphytidae; genus Gambelia; species Gambelia wislizenii. Next base: position 335,974,699 of record JAUMIR010000001.1, on the reverse strand, counting down.
ATTAAAAATTGATAGAAGGTTTATGGAATATTTGAATGGAGGGTTATCTGTAATATTGGTTATTTGATAGATCTGAAATATTGAGACTTAAGTGTGTGGGGGAAAGTGTATAAAAGGGGTGAATATTGGGAAAGGAAATAGGAGGGGGAAAAGGGCAATGCTGTTTTTTTTCCTTAGGGGGGATAGGAAGGAAGCTTAATTACAAATACTTATATAACATAATAATAAAGCTTCAAACAGGCCCCAAGAGTCTGCAGGGGTGGATAAATGAAAAAAGAGAAGGAGAAGAATTAGAAATATATTGATATAAAAGGAGAGTAAATTTAAATAAGACAGAGCAGAGAGGAGGAAGGGAAAGGACGGGAATGGCCTCTGGATTAAAGAAAACAGGGTCACAGATTCAACCACAAATGGCAACAAGGAGAGGATCAATTGAAACAATGAAAGTTGCTGAGATGCAAGCCATGATAATAGAAGAAATAAGAACGTAATTAAGAAGTTTTAGAGAAGAAATTAGGTCAGAATTGAAAGATATTAGAAAAGAAATTAGACTGGACTATAAAAAAGAAACAGAAATTTTAGGAAGGAAAATGGAAAAATTCTATAAGGAGCTGGAGGAGGTAAAACAGAGCTGAAAACTCAGGAATCTAAGATTAAAGAATTAAAGGAGAATTCGAAAGTAACAGATATATTAATGGATCATATACAAGAGGTACAAGGACAGGAAGAATTATTAATATTGAATCAAGAGTTAAGGTACAGGGGAAAATGTCTGAAGTTGAGAGGTCTATCTGAAAAAATGAATGAGAATTTGGAAGAAAGGTTATTACCACATTTGGCAAAATTTATTGATTATACTGAAGAACGAAGGGACAATGAGGTGGATAAACTGTTTAGAGTGAGCTCCCAGGTGGCAAGAGAAAAGAAACTACCAAGGGAAGTAGTAATAGTACTAACAAGATCAAGAACTAGAGAGAAGATATTGCAAAGAAGTTATAGAGAAATATTTAAAATAGAAGGAGAAGAGATTAAGATCTTTAAGGATATCCCAGTATCAATATTGAAGAAGAGGCAAGAGTATAGGTTTATAACGCAAATATTAACTAGGAATGGTATCAATTATAAATGGGAGAAGGTAGAAGGGTTATCATTTACATTTAGGCAGAAAAGATACAAAATAGACTCAGTACAGAAAGCCAATGAATTTTGTAAAAAGTTTGATAGAGGGAAAAATAATAATCCAAAGACAAAGAAGAAAGAAAAGGAGATGAAAATAGAGAAGAGAGAGATAAACAATGGGGAATGGACAACGATAAAGAACAAAGTAGAAGAGGAAAGGTAGTAGGAGGGGTGGCAGAACCAGAAGAAGAAGAGATTGAAGAAATAGAAGAAGAAGAAAATAGAAAGTCTGATAGTGAGGAGGAAGAAAGAGAGATAGAAGAAGAAATAATAAATAAATAATAATAAATGGGAACGAAGATTAATATTGGATCTTGGAATGTAAAAGGAGTTAATTCGGAATATAAGAGGAAGCAAGTATTTCATTTTTTAGAGAAATCAAAATTAGATATCATATGTATTCAAGAGACGAGGATAAAAGAAGAGCATAGTAAATATTTACCTAACCCAAAGCTGGGACAAATGTTTAATTCAGCAATAGAAAAGAAGAAGAAGAGAGGAGTAGCAATATATGTAAAGCAGGACTATAAAGCAAAGGAATTATTTAAGGATATGGAAGAACAAGTAATAGGAATAGAAGTTCAGCTTAACAATTTAAGAGTAGTGGTGGTAGGAATATATGCACCTAATAAAAAACAAAACAAATTTTACAAGAATTTATGTAAGAAGTTAGAAGATTACATAGGACACAATCTTATAATTCTAGGAGACTTCAATGGAGTTATTGACCCCAAAACAGATAGATCAAAAGAAAATAATATTAAAATAAGTGGTAAATTGCCAAAAGAATTCTTTGAGATGATGAGAGAATTAGATTTGGTGGATGTGTGGTGAATAAAAAACAAGGACAAGAAAGGCTTTACATTCTATTCAGATCGGTATAGAACGATGTCAAGAATTGATTTAATGCTGGCATCGAACAGGATAATGAAGAATGTATTGAAGATGGAGATTATGAGCAGAGTAACATCCGACCATCACCCAATTAAAACAACAATAGAGATTAATAAGAGGAAATATAACTGGAGGCTAAATGAATCTTTATTAAGAGATGAGAAATTTTTAGAAAAATTAAGAGAAGAGATTACTTTAAAGAAAATACAAGAAAAGATTGTAAGATGAGAACGATATGGGATGTGTGTAAAGCAGTGCTGAGAGGTCTATTAATTAAGAGAGGAACAGAGGTAGAGAAAATGATATCTGATAGGTATATATTTTTGCTGGAAGAATTAAAAAAAGGAGAAGAAGAATTAAGGGAAGACCCCAAAAAAGAAAAATTGATTAGACAGATAAAGTTGATACAAAAGCAACTAAATATTGAAACATTGGCTATGGTTGAAAGACAATTGAAAAGAACAAGACAGAGATACTTTGAATATGGGAATAAGATGGGCAAATGGTTAGCATATAAATTGAAGAAAGAGACGGAAAAGAAATTAATTTTGGAAATAAACAATAAAGGAAATAGAACTACAAATCAAGAAAAATTAAGAATGCATTCTGTGAATACTATAAAAATTATTTGAGGGAGGAGAAACAGATGAGATGAAAAAAAGAGATTTGATGGAATATTTAGATAGATAAGACATAATTAAACTCACAGAAGAACTAGCTTCGATACTCAATGCACCAATAACAATGGAAGAAATAAGTACTGCAATAAGAGGTCTTAAGAAAAATAAAGCTCCAGGTCCGGATGGATACTCGGCAGTTTATTATAAAAAACTAGAACATGAATTAGCTATAACACTACAGGAAGTGTTGAATAGAATAGAGCAAGAAGGAATACCAGAATCTTGGTTAGAGGCGAACATATCATACCAAAAGAAGGGAAGGATAGAAGGGAAGTAGCAAACTATTGGCCAATTTCACTACTCAATACAGACTATAAAATTTATGTATCAATATTAGCGAGAAGGTTAAAAAATATATTGACAGACATAATACATGAAGATCAAAATGGTTTTTTTGAAGGGTAGGCAAATGAGACATAATACAAGGGTTGTAATAGATTTACTGGAGTACTACGAATTTCATGGTGAAAAAAAAACTGGCCATGTTATTCGTAGATATGGAAAAAGCTTTTGACAATGTTCGCTGGGATTTCATGTTGGAGTTAATGAAGAGAATGGGGATGGGAGAAAGCTTTAGGAAAAGAATAGAACAAATATACACAAATCAGAAAGCGCAGATAGTAATAAATGGAGAAAGAACAGAAAGGATGGAAGTGACAAAGGGCACCAGACAAGGGTGTCCTCTGTCACCACTCCTATTTATTATAGTCTTAGAAGTCTTAAATAGAAATATAAGAGGAAACTAGAAGATCCCAGGGGTGAGAGTTAAAGGCCAGTATTTAAATTAAGGGCATTCGCAGACGATATGGTGATATTTTTGGATGATCCGAAGGAATGCATGGAAGAATTAATGCAAACAATAATCGAATTTGGAAAACATTCAGGTTTTAAAATAAACAAAGATAAATCTGTGCTGTTAACAAACAATATGACGAAACAGGAAGAAAATGAATTAATAGAGATAGCGGGATGTGGAGTGGAGAAGAAGGTGAGATATCTAGGTTTATGGCTAACCAAAAGGAACACTGATTTATTTGAAAATAATTATAAAAAAGATTGGAAAGAGATAAAAGAGGATTTGGAAAAATGGAGGAATTTAAAGCTATCTATCTTAGGGAAGATAGCAGCATGTAAAATGACAGTATTACCGAAGCTGCTTTATCTCTTCCAAAATCTCCCAATAATAATAAATGAAAAACCATTTGAAGAATGGAGGAAAGACATAATCAAGTTTATTTGGGACGGAAAGAAATCAAGGATTAAATGGGCGTACTTAACAGATGCTAGAGGTAGAGGAGGATGTGAGCTACCAGATCTGAAAATATATTATTACGCAGCTGTGTTAATATGGGTGGAGGATTGGATTAAATTGAAAGAAGAAAAAGTGCTGATTCTGGAAGGACACAACATTAGGTTTGGGTGGCATGTATATCTTGGGTATGGAAAAGATAGAATAAATAAAGACTTTAATAATCATTATGTGTGGAGGGCATTATTAACAACATGGAAGAAAATAAAGGTGAAATTTTATAGTGGAATCCCTTGTTGGATATCAACGCAGGAAGTGTTTTTTGGAAGATGGAAAGATAGGGCACAGTGTAGGAGATATGAAGACATAATAATAAGAGATAGTAATGAGGAATATGTATTGAAATCCAGAGAACAGATAAATTGGGAAGGTAGCTGGTTTACTTACTATCAAATAAAAGAGAAATTTAAAGAAAATATCAAAAAAGAAGGAATAGAAAAGAGTAAAAACGAACTTGATGAAATATTATGGGGTATGCACAAAAACAAAATAGCTAAATTGTATCGATTATTATTAACTAGATATTTAGAAGAAGAGAACATAAAAGATTATATGGTTAAATGGGCCAGAGATATAGGGAAGAACATAGAAATAGAAGCGTGGGAAAATGCAAGAAATAAGACAAATAATTTTACAGCGGCTCAGAATCTTAAATAAAATTACATAAAGATGGTAGATAGGTGGTATTACACACCAGTTAGGTTGAATAAAATGGGTATAATAACTATAAGTAATTGTTGGAAATGCCAAGAAAATAAGGGAACACTAATACATATGTGGTGGGAATGCAGGTTAATTAAAGAATTTTGGGAGAAAGTACATAAGCTAATGAAGAAGATATTGCAAATTGGGTATGAATTAAGACCTGAGTTATATTTGTTAAATATGACAAGTGTATTAGAGAAAAAAGAGGAAAGACAGTTTTGAAAAGTGATGTTATATATGATAATGGCAGCTAGATTATTAATTGCACAAAAATGGAAGCAGTCGAATACACCAGAGATAACAGATTGGTTAAGTAAATTGATAGACATGATAGAGCTGGATAGCTTAACAAATAGGTTAAGGGACACACCCAAAAAGAAATCAATGGAAAAATGGCTATCGATGATGAAATATTGAGAAGCGGAAGGGGTTAAAAATATGTTACTATTATAATTAGCGTAATATTATGGTTAAAAAAAAGAGGAGACGACAGGAATCGGAAATTGATAGGAATGATCGAAAAGAGATAAAATTAAAAGCATGGAGTCTTGAAGATAAGAGAGGAACAGATAAGATGAAAGAGAATAAGATGGATACGCAAGAACTTGAAATGAGAGGGAATAAGAAAGGTGAAAGAAGAGGTAATGACAGAGGTATATAAGAAGTCTACAAGAGGAAAAGTGAAAAACTTGCTTACTTAGGATTGTACGGAAGGAAGTCAAAGAATGAGGATGTATAGAAGTATAGATGAGGTATAGAGTATAAAGTAAAACGGATCGAAATTGAATGAAGGAATGTATGGAAGAAAAAGGAAGAGAAAATATGTTGGAAATATGGATGTAAAAAAGCAAAATTGTGAAAATAAGAGAATGTTTGTTTTTTCTGTAAAAAATAAAGAAAAAAACAAATTGAGAAATAAAAATAAAAATAGAGAGATAAAAATATATGCAACACAGTCAGGTTCCCATCTGGATGACCCAGGGCCCAGTGATTTGTATCAGCTTCTCTGGCCCTTGGCTCTGCACACCATGGTGCTTCTAATGCCACATTGGTATATTATGGTCAGTATAGGTGGGGAAGGGAGCACCATTGTCATGCTGGGTTGGGCTGCTGGTCCATCTCATTGAGCTGGTACCTATGATCTGCCATTAGACAGTTTCCTGTAGGAAATTAATGACCAGAGAAATGGTGACTACGAAGAACCTCTTGTGTTGCAAGTACCAAGTTTCTGGTGGCCAGAGATATGCTGAATCTGAACACAGGGGTTGTGCTTTGAGCTGTTCTGGTTACCAAGGCATTTTATCCTTGATTAGTTAACTAGGTAATCCTTTTAAAAAGCCATTTATGTTAGTTGCTATCATGGCATCCTGTTGTTGAGGACCATAACCTGATCATGGATTGTGCAGAGTTTACAGTAGGAGCCCCGTATCCGCTGGGGATTGGTTCGGGGGTGTGTGGATACCAAAAACCATGGATAATAACTAACACCATTGAAAATAATGGGATTTCGGTTTAAATTACCATAGAGTTGCCTTGGAGGACCTAGAAAATGGCTAGAGAGGACACACTTTTTAGGAAGACTCTATGGTAGGTGTGCTGTTTTGTGTCCCATGGATAATTGAAGCAGTGGATAATGAATCAGTTGATGCAGGGGTCCTATTGTATTTTTCTTCCTCAACCATCTGCTGTACATCAGCATCAGTGGATGATCCTGAGTTTTTAATGTTTTGAGAGAGAATATTTTCCTTTAATATTTCTTTTTCCTCCCTCCTTCCCTCTCATCCACCCCTGTGTGTATGTGTATGTGTGTGTGTGTGTGTGTGTGTGTGAGAGAGAGAGAGAGAGAGAGAGACTCACATGTGCACAAGTCAGACGCCCCCCCCAGCCCAACACATTTTTGTTTCCTGTAGCACACTGTTTCCTCCTGCCTCCTTTACTTTGCTCAACTTCTGATATAGTGCTTTTCACCTTGGCTATAAAAAAAATGCTGTCTGTGGAACACTCTCACCCCCTTGCTCCCTGGCTTTGTTCTCCAGCCTCCTGCTAATTCTTGAAACTTTTTGTGTTTTCTCTTTCTTGCACCATAGAGCCGCCTGTGAAGATTGTGCATTCTAATGCAGATGTAGCCCACACTTACCAGGCCTCAGACTGTGTTGTGCTGTCTTGTGAGCTTTCCTGCCCCAATGCCCTTGTCCGTTGGTACAAAGATGGGGAGGAAGTAGAGGAGGGGAAAGGCTTGCTGTTAGAGAGTGAAGGTCCCCATCGAAGGCTCATCCTTCCCTCAGCACAGGTGCAGGACACAGGGGAGTTTGTGTGTGACACGGGCACTGACTCTGCCTTCTTCATTGTTTCTGTGGCAGGTGAGGAATGTAAAATGGCTTCTGCTTTAGGCTTGTTTTCCTAGCTGTGATAGATATATTTCCTTAGATTTCTACTTCAAATCAAGTACAGAGGAGCATCAGCTGGTGAGAGTACACAATACTATGCTAGTCAGACAAATAATATAGTCTCCAACCTGGTATAAAGCAGTTTCCAATATGCCTAGCTTTAGCTTAGTTTTCTAGACTGGGCCCCCCTTTGACCTATCTCCCTGAGCAAAATATTAACAGCAGATTATGCTGCTATAATATACATTGTGCCCCATCATCACCTGTCCTAATGATAAACAGTATGAATGTTGTGCAAGAGAGGAGAGCACCATTTACCCTGTGGTAAGAATAATACCCAGAAGTTTATTTCCTGTGGCACATTCTGAGAAATAATGCTTCTTTCTCACATAGGATGCTGCCTTATACTGAGTCAGACCATTGATCCTTCTAGTTCAGCATTGTGTAATTCTTCCCAGTACTGTAACAGGGAATACCTGCTTAGTATTGTCTACAGTCTGATAAGGTTCTTCAGGGTTTCAGACAGAAGACTTTCACAGCCATACACCAGGAACTGATTCTTGGACTTTTTTACATTCAGTGCTGTTGACCTACAATTGAGCACCAACTTAAGCTGGTTGCTAAAGCCAGTGCATGAAAAGTGCTGCAGGAACCCTGTTTGTGAAGGCAGAAGTTAAGAGATCTGGATTCAGATTTCTGTTAATTGACTTATTTCTTGGAAAGCAGAGGGAGAGTCAGAACCTAACTATGGTTCCTCTATGAGTCAGCCAAGAGCCGGAGAGACAAGTTGGAATATTTAAATGATATTTATCAATAAGTTTAAAGGAAAGTACAACGTGTAATTGAATATATATTGAAAGGCAAACAGATATTCATGAGAAAATGAAATTAAGAAGCAATGAAAATAGTTAAAAGCAATACTGTGTACACACACACACACACACACACACACATTTTTCCTACCCTGTGCATGTTGGCTTAGAGTGGGTTAGAAGATACCCAGAGACCATTAAGGCTGAACATCAACATGACCTTCCACTTGCCATCAGCCCTGGACAACCTGGGAAATGGTGAGGGATGGTGGGAGTAGTAGTTCATCAACATGCAGAAGGAGGCTACAACTTACTCATGCCTGCCAGATCCAAATCCAATATGTGTATTATTTACTGCACAACATAGGCCTTGTGGCAGACTTATATGATGTATACGTACCTGGCTTTATGGGCACAGGCTGGGAACATCACCAGCTATGGCTCTCTGCAGAACAGATTCCATGGAACTGGGCCTTAAGAGATCTACTAGTCTATTGGCTCATGCTGTGGACTTTCATCCAAGGAGCAGGGATTTCGGCAGCTTTCTAGCCTTTTGACTAACTTTGGTAACCTAGTCTGTAGACTTGTTTCTACTCTTTCACTTCCACAGCCATGGGTGGAACTTTCTGTCTCCTCATTTCAGCCCTCAAGTTCACTTCTTCTAAGGCCAATTTCTTTTCTCCAGGTCCTTCAAGCTGCATTGGGATTGGGGAGGGAGGTCTTGTTAGGTAGAATATCTGATGGATGGGCGAGATCTTGATTGATTGGATTCAGAGAGCATGCACCTGTAGGCATATGCCCTCTGGCACTGAAGGCAGATTTCATAGAATCATAGAATTATAGAATTGTAGAGTTGGAAGAGACCACGAGGGCCATCCAGTCCAACCCTCTGCCACGCAGGAAATCTTGATCAAAGCATCCCCGACAGATGGCAATCCAGCCTTTGTTTAAAGACCTCCAAGGAAGGAGACCCCACCACACTCCGAGGGAGTGCGTTCCACTGCCGAACAGCTCTTACTGTCAAAAAGTTCCTCCTAATGTTGAGATGGAATCTCTGTTCCTGGAGCTTGCATCCATTGCTCTGTGTTCCAGTCTCTGGAGCAGCAGAAAACAGGCCTGCTCCATCCTCAGCGTGACACCCCTTCAAATACTTAAACAGGGCTATCATATCGCCTCTTAACTGTCTTTTTTCCAGGCTAAACATACCCAGCTCCCTAAGTCTCTCCTCATAAGGCATGGTTTCCAGACCTTTCACCATTTTAGTTGCCCTTCTCTGGACATGCTTCAATTTGTCAATATCCTTTTTGAATTGTGGTGCCCAGAACTGGACACAGTATTCTAGGTGAGGTCTGACCAAGGCAGAATAGAGCAGCACTATTACTTCCCTTGATCTAGATACTATACTTCTATATATATATCTTCCTTTCATCCTAAATCCCACTCCCAGTGACTGAGGGCTTATACCTATGCACCACTGTCCTAGGAACATAGGAAGTTGCTTTGGACTGAGTTAGACAACCAGTCCATCTAGCTCAGTGTTCACTAGCAGGCTGTAGGCAGCATAAGCCTAATTCCCTACTGGTTTCTGGGTGTTTGGGGAGAGGTACAGGTTCTTTTACCTTGACAAGCCAAAATTACCCTACATACCACCTGGGTCATCAAGGGCCCATACATGCCTGCTACCTATGTCCATTTTGCTGACCAATATGTCTGCATACCTACCGTACTTCTAGAATAACAGATTGACAAACCTACCCAATTTTGTGAAAATGTAATGTTAAAGCATTTACTGGCATGACACAGGTGGAACTCTAGATGTGTGGATACAAAAGCAAGTTTTAGGGCAACAAATTTTTTTGCTAAGGATACAAATTGATTCAGCTGATTGAAATGGACTTATGAAAATTCTGTGTTCATATAAACCAAATTTGAAAGAGTTTCAGGGAAAGGGAGAGAAAAAAAGAAGCCAAATATACATGTATTTTACAAGTCAACTGGCTCCCAGCAACAGTCCATTGAGAAGAAAAAGGGCTTTGAGGAAACCCCCAGAAAGGGGGATTTTAGATCTCTGTACTTTCCAAGAGGCAAAACATCCAGCTACCCAACTGATCTGTGGAGGCCACCTCACCATTTGCCCCTTACATAGGGTTGAAAGACCAGGGAGAAGAGATTTGGAACCTTGGAAAACTTCAGACCATGAGTGTTTCCCCACAAACTTTTATAGATCCCCATGGGAAGGCATCCTTCTGCAAATCCATTGGATGGGAGTAGTGATGCTTTGGAAACATTAATGGGTCTGCAGCAACCCACTGATTAATGACATCTTACACTTTCAACCCCAACAGACCTGCGTTCTCTGCAGTATATTTCACAGATTCAATATTATGTACATGCTCACCCACCTATATAATGTTTTTAATGGATATATGCGGTAAAACAACCAATAGATATAATAAAGAATAAAAGCAAAATCTAAAGTAATGATCAAAACAAATCCTTTCCCAATGGGCAATCAAGCCAGAGAAGTGAATTACAACTCACCTGGAAGTTACTGCAGCTAGTTCTAAATTGAATTACCTTCTGCACACACCCCTGAATATCAATTCTTCATTCAATAACTATTCAATTACATATTGTGCTTTCATTTTAACTTCCCAGTAAAGTTAATTTAAACTTCTTTGGTAGTCTGTCAGATTCACAGTTTCTTCAATAAGCACCTCACCAGGGAACTGACTTCAACTCTGGATTCTTTCCAATACACTATTCACAGAAAACTCTTGGTCTGGGATTACAAAGTGCTATAAGTGGAGACACATCCCACTTTAATTACACCCCTGGCATAAGTCAAACTTTTTAAGATTGCAGGAGGAGAAGATGAGAGTAACACAGAGACCTCTCTTCCTGCTCCCTCTTGAAAGCCACCATTTGGGAAACACAACCATAACGCATATAGAGTAACATCTCTGGAGTAAATATCTTATTGGCCTACCATTGATCACCATCTAGTTGAAAACAGGAAATGCCAGCCAAATTGTACTGGGGCTGGAACCATTTGATGGTGTCACAATGTGACACTGTATTGGTTGGCAGGGCTTTGTTTAGAGGTCTGGAAAGAGGCAGTAGAAAAATAGTGCTCATCTGAGCGTGTGGAAGAGTGAGTTTCTTTCACCCCTGAGTAATCCAGTGAGGCGTATACCCTTGGAACTGAGACTTGCATATCAGGTACAGCTTTAGTTCAGCACCTCCCCTTTCAATAATGAAGCCTTTTCTATATATTGGGTGGGTACCACATGGTTCTCCAAATATTGGTGGACTCTGAGTCTCATCAGTCCCAACTGCCATGACCCATTGTGAGGGATGATGGGAGCTGTTGTTCAGCAACACATGTAGGGTCACATGGATTTCTCATCCCTGCTGTATAGAATAGGGCAGGGTTGGTTAATGTAATAAAGATGTCCTATCTCACAGCAGATTTCCTATAAACCAACATGTCCAGCTTTCCTTGGCCACAGAAGGTCACAGGTGCTTCACCCATTCACAGTATCTCTCTTCAGCTCCTAAGGTGCACATCAATCCAGTGCCAGAGGCCCAGTGCCTCCAGACAACCTTGGCTGGCATGCCTATTCTCCTGGAGTGCAAGATCTCTGCTGCTGATGCCCCTGTCCAGTGGCTCAAGGATGGAGAACCTGTGCCCTTGGATGATGACAATCTCACCGTCCAGTCAGAAGGTTTCCTTAGGAAGTTGTTGATCCATTCGGCTCGCCCCCTGGACTCTGGGATGTATACATGCAACACAGCTGATGATGCCCTTACTTTTACTGTGACAGTCAATGGTGAGTTGAGGCAAAGGGGTGGGAAAAGATGTGCATGGGCAAGCCCCCAAATCAGTTTTCCTTGTGCAGGTTCTGTCCAGATGTGTTGAACTACAACTCCCATTATACTAGCTGGCATGAGTTCTAGCTGAACACATATGGAGGGCACAAATTTGGAGAAATCTGCCTTAGACCTAGTAGTCTTCTCCTGGCTGGAAAGAGTTCACAGCAGCAGCTTAGTCTTTTCCCTCTGTCACCATTTTAGGGGTTGGGCCAAGTTTGTCTCTTTGAGACCAGCCTTTCCTCTGCCTGTTCTTTACTTTCACTGTCCTCTCACTGTTTTCTTGTAATTGATTCCTGAGGGTTGTACCTGTCTGGGTCAATATTAATAGCCTCTGCTCTGTCTATCTCCTCTCAAATGGCAGGCATGTGAGTGCCAAAATCTCTGCTTCCCACCAGTATCCCCAAAACTAGAAGCAGAGAGATTAACCATTCAGTCCCTTCTCTTCTTCTTCTTCCTCCCCTTTCTGCTCTCCAGCCAGAGCTAGTGAAATGCATGGGACTGAATCCCCTTCTTCCTCCTCCTTTATTACTCACAGTGCTCACATTGGAACTGATGTCCTCTCTCTATGCCACTACGGCCTTTCCCCCTGCAGAGCTGCCTGTTCAAGTTGTGCATTCGAATGCAGATGCAGCTCATGTCTACCAGGTCTCAGAGTGTGTGGTGTTGACCTGTGAGCTGTCCCGTGCTGATGCTCTGGTGTGCTGGTACAAGAATGGGGAAGAGTTGGAGGGAAATGATGGTCTTCTGCTGGAGAGTGAAGGGCCCCATCGCCGTCTGGTCATCGCTGCGGCCCAGGCTTGGGACACAGGGGAATTTGTGTGTGATGCTGGTGGTGACTCTGTCTTCTTTAATGTCACCATCACAGGTGAGTAATTCTCTAAGATTAAGCCCATTGGGCACATTTTGGACTTCATTCAATAGCATCACTACTCCCTTGGTTTTATTCTTCTCAACATGCTCATTGCTTAGTTAGATATGGGAAGTCAGCCATTTCTCCCCTGCCTTCAAGCTCTCTAGAGCAATGTGGGTCCATGGTGGCACTAGGGGGGTGCAGAGAGACCAAATCGCATCAGGCGATACCATTGGGAGAAAGGGTGACACAAGCCTTAGTGATGCCACAGTATGGATCAGAATCCTTTCAAGCAGGACAAAGGATGGCACTGTCCTCTGGAGCTGGCTGTGTGCCCCAGAGTTACATAGGATTTCTTAGTTCTAAAGAGTTACTGGACACGGCACAAGGTTAAAGAATCTCTCTGACATGGCTTGGAGAAATACTGGAAGGAACTTTTAAAAGGCCAAACTCATCATACATAAATGCATGTATTTAAACCAGGGGAAGGGAACGCCCATTGGCCCTTACCATTGGCTGTGCTGGCTAGGGCTGATGGGAGTTACAATATCTAAAGGACCACAAACTTTCTACCCCTGATTTAAGCTCAGATGGCAGCTGTTTTACAGAACAACATCATCCTTAGAAGAGGGCAGTTTTTAATGGAAAAACCATCATGTTGGAAGTGCAACAATGCTTAGCACTGAAAAGTCAAGAATGCTTTAGAGTGGACAGCAGCAATCAAGTTAGATAGTTTGAGTGACCCATAGTGTCCTCCCTGCTTGTCTCCCTGTCCTGCTCCCTCTGTGATGTATCGCTTCTCAGCCCTCTGTGATTAAACGTTGAGCTCGTCTATACGAGGGGGAAAAATATGAACATGTCCAAAAAAGCAGGCATTTGCAACAATGTGACCTGTCTTCAAAGTCAAAAGAGCCCCCCTAAACTCCATGTGACCCCTAGCCAAGATAGCGGCCATGAGTATTTACCCGTGATTTTAAATAATAATAATAATAATAATAATAATAATAATAATTACCTCGCCCCTCTGTTAAAAACAATTGGGGCGGTGTACAACAATTAAAATACAACAATACTAAGTAAAATCCCTAAGCACCACCCACCCCACCCTCCCTCATAAAAATATATTAAATTAGTATCAAATTAAAATCCACCTAAACTAAAAGAACATAAATAAACAATACAAAAATCAACAGCCAGCGAAACTAAAAGAGGCCAGGAGACGCAGCTCCTAAGGCCAGGATCTAATCAGGAAAGGCCTGCCGAAAGAGATCCATCTTTAGTGCTTTTTTAAAGCTACTCAAGCTCGTCATCTGACGGATCTCATTCGGCAGGCCATTCCATAATTTGGGGGCGATTACCGAAATCTGCCACTGCCAATTTTTATAAAAAAAGAAAGGGAAAAAAGAGTATAAGATCACTGTTTGATTGACTTACTGGACCGTCACTTAGCTGAAAATCCAACATGGTGGCAGCAGGCGCTTTCCCTGTTTGCTAGCCCTGCCCCCCATGCTCGTCCAGCCAATTGGATTACGCTACCTGTTTGTATCTGTGTGAATGTGAGTGTTCAAAGGATCACACATTCACATGTCATATGGAGCTTTTAAAAAAATCCAAACTAAGCCCCAGATGCGATGCACACAGACTTTGTGGTAGATTTGGCTGCCCCCCTCCCTAATGAAACGTATTTATGTGAATGTCCGTATGAATAGCTCTCCTTCCATTCGCATCTCGTTAGGATTATTTTCACCATATTGACAAGCCCTTATACTCTTAGGGATGTTTCCACCTCTTCCTCTTCCCAGAGTCCTCTCTCAGCTCTCCTTAGAAATTTATAGCTTAGATTAGTACCCTGAGTAATTTTCCTATCTTAGAATGGAGTTCCTTTAATAAAGCCTTTAAATTGTTCCTCTAAGCCATTGGGATCTTTGCTGCTTCATCAGGATCTCTAACGGCTGGCTGCACACACTCTGTTACATTCCACCAGCTCTCTCTTCACTGCTGAAGGTTCAGATTCAGATTCAGCTTTTCAACAATGCATCAGAAATCATGTTGGAGAGGGAGTGGCTGAGGAGAAAATGAAGCAGAAACATGGCTGGTAGTGGTTACCTGCTCTTCCTCTGCAGAAAATTGTATGTCACTGAGTGACAAGAGTGAATGAATGAATGCATTTGATTCTCAAAAGAGGCCCCTCTGTGTATCTCCTTGGTGCAGTATTTAGTGAACCTCTAGAGACGTGCCACTGAAAATGGCACCCTCCCAATTTGACATTCTTTTAAAAGTGTTGAGGAACTAGAGTGTCCCTGTCTTGGAAACTCTATGAAGTTAAAAACTGTTAACTTTCCTCTAGCAGAGCAGCAGAAGGCTGTGACTCAATGCATATTACTTTGCCCTGGATTCCAATGACAAAAGAGGCATGCAGCTTCAAGTTAAACAACTTAAAAAACTTTACTAATGGCTGTTTATACACACACACACACACACACATAAAGAGCCTAAATCCTAACTAACCTAATGAATAGATTTGGGTGAAAAAGAAAGAGTCCATCTTGACTCACTAGCTTAAAGAGTAGAGAATACATAATATGGCTGCTGAAGAAGAAGGCAGGACAGAGAAGCATACAAACTACAGGACCTGAGAAGGGACAAATTTCTATATGATCAATACCACCAACAGGAGTGTACATGATTTTGTTGATTAGTTGCAAATTAAAAAAGAGAGAAAGATTTCAAAATGGAGGAAATCCTGTTCTACACTCTTGCTCTAATAGCAACAGAGTGTGTGGGGAAGAGAGAATGCTGGATTTCTCCAACAAGAAGCAGTATTTGTTAGGTTTAATGGGCCATCTTTGCAGATTACCTGTAGCTTCGTCCTAGAAGGGCCACTAGACAAGACTGGAGATGGATGTGGATGAGACCTCTCAGAGTTGTACTTTGTATCTCTCTGGTAGAGCCCCCAGTACGGATTGTACACCCAGCTGAGCGTTCAGTGGAGAAGCAAGTGTGGGCATCTGAACGCCTGGAGCTGAGTTGTGAGGTGTCCATTTCTGATGCCCCTGTACGCTGGTTCAAAGACGGCTTGGAGGTGGATGAGACACACAACCTCTTGCTTCAGATGGAGGGTGCTGAGCGTCGCCTGCTTGTCCTGCAGGCAAGTGCTGAAGATGCTGGAGAATACATCTGTGAGACCAAGGATGAATCTGTTTCCTTTGATGTCAAGGTTTCAGGTGAGCACTTTTATCTGGAATGCATTGTTCTTAAGAAAAGCTCGAAACCTAACATGATCCATGACCTTGCATTCAAGAAATATCCGGTGGTCACGAGAGCACAGCTTAGTTCTAAACAGCTAATTGGCACTCTTTCTTAATCTCATAATCCTTCCAGTCCAAAATCTGGTTTATATATTAATTTGTAGGTTTGTAAATCTCTGAAGTTGGAAATAGTAACAGGGACAAACTACATATTGTTGGAAGCATAGAGCTGTCAGCATGGAGAGATGGCAGGTCCAAATCACATTGCACTTAAAAAAATGTCTAATCAGAATAAAGTCTGGTGTGATTTCATTGTTCTAATTAGGAGAGGTGGGGTGGACACAAACAGAAATGGGCAAAAGGGTAGGTTACTCACATACAGCAACGCTGAGAGCTAAGTACAAAGGTAATTTGGATATTTGCCCTTCCCCCATGTTTGTGCCTTGTCCAGTTCAACACACCTGCAACCTGAACATGTCATCTGGCAGCATATACACTGATTCCCAGTTGTTTTTAGTGTACATATTTGCAGTATGATGCTGACAGCATTCATGTCAGTTGAGTGCTAATCTGTCCTGAGCACAAGAAGAGCTCTGTTGGATCAAAGACCTGTCTATTCTGGGCTCCGGTTTCCCATGGTGACCACAGATGCCTATGGGAATTCCAGAAATGAGAAATGATGGCCATATCATCCTCTTGTTTCTGTTTCTGAGCAGTCGGTATTCAGAGAAATGCTGCCTCTGATCCAGGAGGTGCGTGCTAGCTGTCATGACTGAATTTCTCCCTGAATTTGTCAGTTCCTTTTTAAATGCCATCCAAGTTGGTGATCGTCACTA
Source organism: Gambelia wislizenii (assembly GCA_030847615.1). Taxonomy (NCBI): domain Eukaryota; kingdom Metazoa; phylum Chordata; class Lepidosauria; order Squamata; family Crotaphytidae; genus Gambelia; species Gambelia wislizenii. The sequence continues at coordinate 335,957,923 of JAUMIR010000001.1, read as the reverse complement.
CAAGTTGTGGTAGTGACTATATATTTTAACTATGGCCTGGGTGACTCTTTTCTCTATCCACTTTCTCTCCCCCGTGCATAATTTTATGCTTTTATATCATTTTTTTCACTTACTTTCCCCCCTGAACTATAAAGTCCCAAATAGTGTAACCTTTCTTCCATAGGCAGATAGGTAAACCTATTGTGTAGAGTGTGGCCAAACCCAAATAATGCTCAAACAGCAAATGCAAAGAAGGGATTGTCATCCAACACTTGCCTTTATGTGCTTGCATTAAGGTCCCATTGCTTGAGGCCACCATACTGCTGGTAGGGGTTGATGAATTTTGACTGATCAGATAAAAAAGTTAAGACTAAACAATGTTTACAAGTCAAAAGATGTTCACTGGCTTAGAATATTGTCGTCAATGCCAGAGCTTTGCTAAATGTCTGTCTAAGGAAGTGGAATACGGAGGACTTCCTAGGTTATTTGGGGAGCCAACAATATTCTATGCATGGCATGAGTGCATCCTTGCCATGGATGCATTCAGGCCAATTCAAGACTTCATCCCAACCAGTAAGAGAGTTGACTGAGCTATATATCTGCATGTAACTCAGGGAGCAATGTTTGGGCATGAATTTTTATTATGCTATTGCTGCTTAAAGGGTTATTACTGTTCCTCATTTTTTTCATGGAGACACAGAGAAAAAATGTTTACCTTGAATGGAAGAGGATAGACCAAATGAGTTCCAGTATCCCTTTAAATAAAACAGTTTTAAATAAAACAGTTGGAAAACTGTCAGCATGAGCCATGTTTTGAGAAATTAGGACAAACTACAAATGACACTCACTCTTTCCTTCAGTGTTCCGTTCCTCCAGTGCTCCCTTGGAGGCTGCAATTAGGAACAGAATAATGGTGCATGGAAAAGGGAGGAACTTCTTAACCTATTGCCTATTATTACTGTATTATTTTTCTGCTAAAGCTCATGCTTCATTACTTTTCCTTCTGTGGGAGAAAAGATGCTGGAAGAAGTACAGTACTTGAAACCCCAAGCCCTCTATCTGTTTAAGGTCTTTGAGAAACAGATGGGGCCCTAAGTACTCTAGAGCAGGGTTTCTCAAACAGGGTTCCCTGGAACTCTAGGGTTCCACAAGAGGTTGCTAGGTGTTCCGCAAGATATTGAGATTGAAAAAAATAAACTTTATTTTTGGTGCTGTAGATATAATAATTTTTAGGCAGGGGTTCCCTGATACCTGAAAATTGTTTCAAGGGTTCCACCAGGGTGAAAGGGTTGAGAAAGGCTGCCCTAGAGGCACCAGATCCTGTCTGATCTTGGAGGCTAAGCAGGGTAAGGCCTGGTTAGTACTTGGATGGGAGGCCACTAATGAGTACCAGGTGCTCTAGGCTAAACTTCAGAGGAAGGAACTGGCAAAACCACCTCTTGAATATTCCTGGCTTAAGAAAGCCCTATGAAATTCATGAGGCCACCATAAGTTGACAGGTGACTTGAAGGCACACACATACACACAGAGTCTGAATATCTTTTCTGGAAAGAGGGAGGGGAAAAGGCATGTGTGGCTAGTAGCTAAAGCAGGACTCATTCTTATGAATATGTCAGCTTGATGTTTAGCTGTGGAGAGGGGGACTTGCTACTACATGCTCAGAGAGAAGACAGACTCTGTGTATCTCTGAGGGACCTCCTTCCATAGATCTCAGGGCTCCTTTGCCAAAGTTTCTCTTTTCCAATGAAAGATGATGGCTTTGGCCCAGCAAGAGCAGCATTGCCTGTGGCTGCTTCAAACTTGGGCTGCCTGCCCTCTCCTTCCAGAGCCCCCTGTGAAGATCGTGCAGCCCAGCAGGACTCCTTCTGTCCTGAAGGCCTCAACGGGAGAGACAGTGACCCTGACCTGTGTGCTCTCTCATGGTAATGCGCCTGTCCACTGGGTTAAGGATGGTGTCACGCTAGAGGCCAACAGCGGCCTCATCCTGGAGGAAGAGGGTGTCCGGCGGTGTCTGGTCATCCCTGCAGCTGGCCCAGAGCATTCTGGGAAATACATCTGCAACGCTGTTGATGATACCATGACCTTCGCCATCCAGGTGTCGGGTGAGTGCAGTTCCCTGGGACACTCACTGGCAATACCAAGGAAGGGAGCTGAGAACAGAGTGTTGTTGGTGGGTGGTAATTGGATTGGGAGGGAATCCTGGCTGCTAATGGTGGAAATGGATTGGACATAATGATCCATTCCAGATCCCAGGCTCTTGTGAGCCAAGCTCCTTGCACTGCCTGCTGTAGAGAGCTTGAGCAAAGGTGCCCTGGAGTTCTTGGATGAGAACTGGTCATCCAGTCATTAATGCTGATGCTTTGATCATCAGTATGACTTAATGTCCTAAATCTGGTAGTACAAGCAGAAGGGGGAAAAGTACAGTACTGTTTCGCAAAGAATAGTTTCTGCAGTCTGGCCTTCTATATTTTTGGTGATGTTCTGTGCCTGAGGATTAGTGTGAACACCACTGAGAAGTAAAAGCCAGATCATAAATGAAGTTTGACTGCTGTGAACAGTGACTTGCTAGTTTGACTATTTCTGTACTGGGTTGCTGGCTTCTCTGCTTGCCTAGAAGTGTGCACTGGCTTTTCTCTGAGTGTTCTGAATGTTTGTACTGCTAGCATGCCTGTGTTCCCACTGCTACATCTCAAAGCACATCATTCTTTACTCACAGGTAGCTTTTACATCTTGTAATAACCTTGGGCTACATTTGCAGGTCCATAAGCACTGTCCAAACTAGGAATAACCTTGGGTTTTCTCATAGCCTCTGGTGGTACATTTTGAGAAATCATTAAAGAAATCAAGATTATGAGTTCTTTACATTTATTTTTTTTAACTTAACATGCAGAGCACTATTTGCATTTCCTGCTTAAGGGCTAAACTCCCTATTATGCTAATTGTGTAGCATGTAACCATGTCTGTTCTTTTTTCTTTCAAAATTTTATTTATAGGCTTAATTTTGGCCAGCTGTCATCTAGACTATAGCACATGGTCTGGGGAGGTTTAACTCTCACCATTGTCTTTTGTGGTATGGACACAAGCTCTTTCTGCTTATAATTGGTGGAAGATTGTGATGGGTAGATACCAACAGGTGAACCTTTATTTATTATGGAGTAGAAAGGAATGATCTAGCCTTTAAAGTTGTGGAGCCAATGTCCACTGCATAGTTTGCTTTATTAGTTCTGAAATCATGCAGATAACATGTAGGGTTCTTTTCTCTTTGTGGTAGATTTCCTTGAGGTTGTGGTAATTTAAGTCCTCAGAGGAGAGCTTGATGTGAGGCTGAAGCAAGAGTTTTTGGTCTTGTTCGGCCTCTAAGGCCCTGTTGCTCTGAAATATTATTAGATAGGCTGCAGCTGTGATATCCTCCTGGGAAAATGCTTTCTGCTTACCCATGAGCCATTAAAGATGCAGAGGGGTTTCTTCATTGTAAGGGCATGAACTGTATCTGCAACATCAAAAGAGAACTGGCATTTTTGCTTGGTGGATGTGAGTGTTATGAGTTTAGGAATATAGGAAAGTGCCTTATAACTGATCAGACCATCGCTTTGCCTAGTTTAGTACTGTTTATGCCACCAATTGGCAGCAGCTCCCCAGGTTTTCAGACAGGAGGTTTCCCAAGTCTTAGCCAGCGATGCCAAGAAATGAACCTGGGACAGATAAAGCATATGCTCTGCCATTGAGAAACAGGACTTTCCAAGTATCCCTACTGACTATTGCTTTGTTTTCACTTGGAATAAGTGATCTTATTGCAAAAATATTTGATTTTTTTACATTTTGTGGTCCAGTTTCACCTTCTTAAAATTTACCTATGGAGGTTATAGTTGAATGCACATTTGTAGACCTCGGAGATTTTCACACGGGGCCAAAATGCCCCGTTACTGCCCCGCCACCTCCTCTCCCATTCTTGCCACGGAATAATGTAAATATTTCACACACTTACTTTAATTCTGTGTCAGGAACGGGCTCCCCCTCCCCTCACTGGCTGGCCATAAATGCAGCTGTCGTAAGGCTGCTTTTACGACCGGCCGTCTGAAACATTATCACATTATCACGTGATAACGGCGGGCGGTAAATTTAAAAAATAAAACTCCCCCAAACATAAAATCAGTTCACCAAGCACAAAAACACACTTTAAATCACACAGTCAAAACAGGGAGGGTAAAACAAAGGGTGCCACTTACCTGGATGTCCAGATTGTACCAGGAAGTGCTCAGAACAGACCTCCCCTCCGCGGCTGTCATTTCGGAACAGGAACGGGGCTCCTGTTCGCACACCTGTGATTGCGTGATAGTGACGGAATGGGAGATCTATTCATGATGAAAAATCATGATTACATTGTTCCGGAACAGTCACGGGAGCAGGATGGATGCAGGACAGAATGGGGTCAACGTTGTCTGAAAGGGAAAACCTTTCCCGACCCTGTTCTGTTCCTGCCACGGGATATATAGCCTGTGTGAAAATCTCCCTCCATTCCTCGCTGGTATATTCTCTTTCACGCCTAGTTGCAGGAAAGTTTGTTACTTCTCCTGATTTAAGATCTTCCTGGATCTTCACTCCATGGCAGTAGTAAAAATGCCTTAGATGTCCTAGGGCCCATCTACACGAGGGGGAAAAATCCCAAATACCTCATACTATTGGCATCTTGCAGCAGCAGCGACCAAACCAAACGGTTTTTCTGGCCTCAGAAGCCCCCATAAGCCTCACATTCCTGATGGCAGCCGCAAGTGATTTATTCATGTTAGTTCTTCACTGCCACTGTTTTTTTTAAAAAAATCATCTCAAGGTGCGCTGGTGTGATAGAGCGATTCTCCAGAGCAAAATAGAAAATATTGATCCCTTTTTAAATCGCCTTAGCAATCGCTTGCTAAGGCGAAAATCCAACATGGTGGCAGCGGGCGCTTACCCTCCTAACAAGCCCCACCCCCACTCTCTCCTGGTGAATCAGCTTTGTGTTTCCCTTCATGTTTTTTATTGTTCAGTAGTCCAAAAGAGCAAAAATGCGCATCAGCCTCGCAGTTTGTGAAAAAGTACAGGGAAATCTGTGAAGGCTTTTACTCTGTTGTTTTTGCTATTTTGGGCCACCCTCCTGAATAGCGTGGATTGGCGCTGGATCCTGTTTAGACTGGTAGGATTACCAGAGAATTCCATGAGGGGTATTTTCGCCATTTAGACAGGCCCCTAGTGCGGTCGGGTGTATTTTTTAGTAGAATGGTCTTACTCCAATAAAAAATTCCCTAAAATTCCCTAGTGTTACCTGAGTGAAAACTGAAGAGGGCTCCTGTATCCTTAATGGGTGTGTAGAAGAGGGAATTTCAGCAGGTGCTGCATGTTAACTGGTTGCATAACAAGCAATACCTGCTGAAATTCCCTCTTCTACACAACCATTAAGGATACAGGAGCCCAATTTTTATTCTGGCAGCCCTACTTTTGTAGCAGACTGTATTCACTTCACTTTGCCTGCATTTTCTTGACATGGAATGTTAGGTTCCTCCTGTTCAGCTTAGAGAAGTTATTAATAATAGAACTGTTGTTCTGATTTTAAAATGGGAATCTTTTATAAATGCATCTGACACTCATAAGGTGGGGCACACAAGACAATCATGAATAGCATTGGTTCAAGGGTCATTTCTCCTCAGACAAAAGCCCTTTGTGGTGTCTTTTCTGTGGTGTTTTCAACAGATCACTCTGCTAATCAATGGTAGCTAGCATACAGGAAGTACAACAGGAAGTCCTCATTAAAATGGTACTTCTTGTTACAAGAGTTTAGAAGAACTGCTGCTGTTTTGCCACAGTGGAAACTGTTTATGCCAGTCACATAGAAGAGTGCTTTCTCCTCATCACAGATTAAAACCAGGCAGTTCCAAACCTGTCTTTATGGCTAAAGGGTTACCAGGATAGGTGGATGCAAGGTCCGGGCATGAAATAAAAAAATTGAAAATATAAATGCAACATGGTTTTCAACATGAATTATGTATTGGGCAGAGGCCTGAAGAGCAAAGAATTCCCATTGAGACAGAGTGACCAGCCACTATAGAAGCTGAAGAAGGTAACACAATCAGAACTAAAAATGAGCCGGTGCTGGAAGGAGAACAAGGGGGATTTCACACACAAAAAAATCTCCACTGTTTAGTGTTGTTTTGGCCTCTAGGTGGAGCTGCCTTTGTGCCAAATGGCATGTAGTTTTGGCTGTGGTTTTGTTTTCATCTTATTCTGTACGTAAGTGATTATCGGACAGTTTCTCAGAATTCATTTCCAGATGGGACAGAGGCCAGAAGATTGGATGTTCTTTGATTTTTGTTTCTGGATGGTAGGTAGAAGGTTAGGAAGCACAGCGGTCCCAGAGGAGACTTCCTTAATGAACAAATCAGAAATGGAGGAAAATGAAGTATGCTGCTGACAACTGCAGAAACTCTGTTCTGACACACATTTGATGTGAGAATCTGTCTCATGGCCTACAAAGCAGTGTATTTAGCTTGGGCACCATTTGTGGTTTTGTAGTGAAGGTGGGGAAATATACAGAGTAGGGCCCAATCACAAGACAGCCAAGCATCCTTAAGAGTGCCTGCAACCCCACCCCCTGGCCTGGCAAGGGCCCAATGAAGGAGCTGGTGCAACTGATGCTATAGTTTTCCTGAAGCTTTGTTTGGACCTGGTCAGAGGGGAGACTACTGGGAGCTCTGTGAAGTTGGAAGACTTAAACTCATATATGCTTAAAGACATGTGTCTTGCTTCAGTTTGGTTTGCAAAACAAATGTACATCTTGCATTAGCGAAGATGCTCATTTGTATCAAATATATTTCTTGTGCACTGTCTTCTGAATGAACACTGATCTGATGTCACACAAACAGGGGGAGAGGGTCCCAAAGACACATGTGAAAATGACATCATCCCCTTTTGTCTCACACAGGCCTGAATCCTCGTGGGAGTCCTAACTAGAGTATAGACATTACATGGTGAATCACCACTTATGTAAATCCTGTCAGTTCAGTTGGTTTACTTGAGTTGGGACTGCCAGTAGGATTCAGGCCAATCAGTTCATTTGTCTGCTTGACGTTCCCACTGTTATATTTCTTGCTGAGCATGGTACTTTGAACCGTCACTTGGCTGTCATGAGGAACTCTCTTTTGTGCTCTTCTGGGGGCATGAGGACTGATCCTTGACTCTGTAAGTGGCACGTTCCCCATAGAACCCATGTCAGTTGCTACATATACCCTGAACCCCCTTGGGAACTCTCTAAATTATGTAGGACTGATTAACTCATGGAATGTGGGGAGGACCTCACCCCAGAATTATGGGTGCCCTCATTTGGTCCTCACTTGGTCCTTACCTCAAACCACATAGCACTTACATTTTATGTAAACGGAGAAAGAATGGTAGGGAGGTGGTGTCAGGATAGCCATGTTAAGGACTTCAAAGTGCTTTGAATATTAATACTGCCATGAATGGATTTGATAGAGTGAACAGTGGCAGCAGAAAGTTAACTGAAATTTTCTTTGTGCTGGCAGACCCCCCAATACAGATTGTAGGGCGTGATGAGCTGCAAACGCACTATCACTGCTTGGCTTCAGAGGACCTTACACTCTCAGTGACACTGTCTTGCCCTAAAGGAGAGGTGAAATGGTACAAGGATGGAGAGAAGCTGCAAGACACAGACCGTGTGCGACTGGATCAAGACGGAACACGCCATGCGTTGGTGATTCTGGGAGTAGAATGTGGTGATGCAGGGGAGTATCTGTGCGACAGTGGCGATGACAGCCTTATCTTCTATGTCACAGTGGAGGGTAAGGCTTGCATGTGAAGAGAGAAAGAGGAGGAAGGACCACCCAGATGCAATGTCCTTTCTTTTCTTTTCTTTTTTTAAAAAATATTTTTTATAAGGTGAGCATGCAGTCCTTAAGATGGAAAAAGCACTATGTTCTAGCATACAGATTGGTTCAGTGCTGTTTCAGTAACCTGCATTCAGTTGTGGGGGAGGACAGGGGAGAATGGAAATTTGTCCTCCTGCATATATTTGTAAAAGGTCGGCTTATTCCGAGGCAATATCTTTGTTTTCCATTTCCAGCAACTACAGTTCTAGCTGCTCTTTGTCATGTTACCCACATTTCTTGATTCCTTGGCTGAATCTTGGAGGGATCCTTATAATATTACTAAAGGAGAAACAGTAAAATTCATATCCTGTGCCCACAGCTACTTTATGCCAATAGGATTTAATTTCTTCTCACTGCACCAACTTGCAGGCAGTAAGGTTTTACAATGTTACATCTCTACCATTTATCTGAAATGCCATTGGCAAAACATAGTATTAATCCTCTGAAGTGGTCATGCTGTTGGAATGTAGCGCTTACATTTTGAAACAAGCGTTTTTCTATCATCCATTGTGACAGCTTGAGTTAAATTTGTTTCCACTGGGTGGAAGAACTGGGTGAATAGTATGAGAATCCTAATGGGAGGGGAAAAAACTTAAATAAGTAGCTAGGGTGAATGGCCCATGGTCTTAGATGTCTCTGTACTATACTCTATACTAATGCACAGAGTATGGGAAATAAACAAGATGAACTTGAACTCTTAACATAGCAAAGCAAATATGATATAATATGCATACACAGTTGCCCCTCCACATTCGCGAATTTAGCATTCACGATTTTGAGTATTCACAGTTTTGGGAGGGCTTCCCCCCGCCCCCCAAAAGCAGTGACTGGGCTTTAGAAGCCCTGTGGCCGCTTCTTGGGGGGAGAGAAGCAGGCCGGGTGGGGGGGGGGAGAGGTGGGGAGGGGGCCTTGGGAGGGAGGGGGAGGGCTGGGGAGGCGACCACGGGGCCTCCAGAGACCCTCCGGAAGCCCCTTGAAGGCCTTGGGAGGGAGGGGAGAAGGCTGGGGAGGCGACCACAGGGCCTCCAGATACCCTCCGGAGGCCCCTTGAAGGCCTTGGGAGGGAGGGGGAGGCGGGGGGAAGTGACTATGGGGCCTCCGGAGGCCCCGTGGTCGCTTTGGCGGGGGAGGGGGAGGGCAGTCATTATTCGTAGAATTTTCACATTCGCGGGGGTCTGTGGAACCTAACCCCCGCAAATGTGAAGGACCGACTGTATAAGGTCCAATAAATTTGTCACTTGCCTTGCAGACAATTTCATTGTCCAGAAGGTAGAAGAGGCAACAAGGAGATTGGTTATTTTAGATCTGATCCTAACCACGATGACCTGGTTAATGGGGTAGAAGTGGCAGGATCCTTAGGTGGGAGTGATTCTCCTGGAGTTTGCTATACAGTTGTCCCTCTACATTTGCAGGGGTTAGGGCCGTGAGACCCCTGCGAATGTGAAAAAAACATGAATAAAAACTAGGTCACGCCATCGCCCTTCTGCCCCCTGCAGGAGCAGCAACGGGGCTTGCTAAGCCTCATCGCTGCTTCCTTCCCCACCTCCCGCCCCCTGGAGCAGCGACGGGGCTTGCCAAGCCTGGTCGCTGCTTCCTCCCCCCTCTCCCGCCCACCCCCAGAATTAGCAACAGGGCTTGCCAAGCTTCGTCGCTGCATCCTCCACCCCTCCCACCCACCCCAGGAGCAGTGATCCCAATGCAGTTTTTTGAATGGCGGGAGGGGCGCTCCCAAAATCGCGAAAAGACAAAACCATGAATCTTAAAGCTGCGAATGTGGAGGGGCAACTGTATAGCTGAAAGGGGAAGCCAAGTGTTGTCTGACATGCATTCTAAACTTTAAGAAAGCTGATTTCAGTAACCTTGGGGAAATATTGAATGTGATCCCACAGTCAGGAATACTAAAAGAAAAGAGAGTTCATGATGGATCGGAGTTTCTTAAAACTGTGATATTGAAAACAAAATTTCTAACAGTTTGAATGAGGAGGAAAAATGGGAGGTGTCTAAAGAAACCAGGATGGATGTCTAAAGAACTTTCAATTGAGCTAAGATTTAAAAGGGACACGTACAAGAAATTGAAAAAGGGGGAAATCACCAAAGAGGAATTCAAACAAATAGCCAGCATGTGTAGGGAGAAAGTTAGAAAATCTAGAGCACAGAACGAGCTCAGGATTGGTAGAAAAGTTAAAAACAATAAAAAGGGCTTTTTTGGTTCTGTGTAGCAAAAGGAAGAACAAGGAAATGGTGGGCCTTCTGTGTGGAAAAGATGGCAAAATGCTAACAGGGGACAAAGAAAAGGCAGAATTATTCGACACCTTCTTTGCCTTAGTCTTCTTCCAAAAGGGAAACAGTGCTCAAACTGGAGGAAATGGAGCAGAAGGTCCAGTAGGGCAAATGTAGCACAGAATTGGTAAAGCGGTAGTACAGGAATACCTGGCCAGTATAAATGAATTCCAGTCTCCAGGGCCAGAAGAACTACATCCAACGGTATTAAAAGAACTGGCAGAAGTAGTCTCACAACCACTGGCAATAATCTCTGAGAATTCTTGGAGAACAGGGTGCCAGTTACATGGCAGTTTTTGTTGCGGGGCGTACCGGGACTTCCTGATCCTGTATTCGTCTCTCCCTGTTTACACAATTTTTGTCTTTGAACTGGATATCCCAGGAGATCCCGGGATCATTGTTTACATGGCATGCCATCCCATGATATGTAACTTCTCCCACTATATACTACCCCGGGTTTTTTGTTTGTTTGTTTGTTTACATGAGTTTACGAACCTGGGATTTTTTTTTTTTTGGCTGTCAATCAAGGATGCAGTTACTCGTTTTTTCACAACCTCAGTGATGTACTTCCTTTAGAGTTCCGCGCCACAAGCAATGCTATTGGCTGGCTCAAATGTTTGTCCAGGCTTCTGGTTGGGAATGAGGGGATGAATGAGTGTTGCTTTGGGGATGAGGTGCTGAGGGGATGAGGGGAGGAATCCGGGGGAGGAAGGAGCAATCAGTGGCTGAACCCTGTGCTTTCCTTTAGAAATGAAAGAACACCATTTAAAGCCAGCTAAACTGGGGAGGAATGAGCGATCAGTTGGTGCTGGGGAGTGTGAGAGAGATCAAAAGCAGACCAGACTGGAGCCCCAGCATGCACACACAGAAGCCCAAGCAAGTACGCTTTCAGCCAGGAAGCCGAGTGCAAGGGGCCAGAGGCTTGTGGTTGTCCTGTCTCTTTAAAATGTTAACCCTTTAAGCAGAGGCAGCTGTGGAGTGAAGGTTTCAAGCCACTGCAGGGATCATAAGGGGAGGACACACAAAGCATTTTGAAAGACCCAGACGCTGGCATTTTTTACTGTGCCTTGTGGGGGGATGAATGAATGTGTGATCATCTGCTCAGACGCTGGCATTTTTTACTGTGCCTTGTTGGGGGGGTGGATGAATGTTTGATTATCCGTTCAGACCCAGGGAGGGGATGCAGGCAGGGGATGAATGGCCGATCCTCCGGACATGATCTCTTTATAATTTACTCTCTCTTTAAAATTTAAACCCAGCATGCAGTAGAGGAACAGGTTAAAGCTGAAGGGTTTGCAGTGTAGAAATCCATTGAACAGGGTGATTTAGTACACGCACACACACACAAACCTTTGTGCAGCTGGAAGGGATGTCTTTGTTTTCAAGCTGGTGAGGCTGAATCTGTTGAACGGGTGACTGACCCCTCCTTTTCTGGTCGCTGATTTCTGAGCCTGCCCCCGGTCACCATTTCCAGTCATCACCTAGTACCGAGATAGCTTGTCCCGGGCTGCTTACATTTCCGATTTTCCGAATCCTCCAGTGACTTTTTTAAAAAACGCCACAAACCGCGGGACTGGAAGTCCCGCAGATTGTGAGATAAAAGGTGGCCCCCCTTCTGAAATTCACATGCCCGACCCGATGTACATGTAAACAACCAGGGTTTCACATGAATTCTTCCCACTACATTTTCATCGTGTAAACGGCACCCAGGAGACATCCCAGCAGGCTGGAGAGGGGCAAATGTTGTTCACTTCTTAAAAAGGGGGGGGAGAGGACCTAAATAATTACCGCCCAGTCAGCCTGACATCAATACCAGGAAAGATTCTAAAGCAGATCATTAAACAGACAATCTCTAAGCACTTAGAAAGGAATGCTGTGATCACTAAAAGTTAATATGGGTTTCTCAAAAAAAAAAAAAAAACATGCCAGACTAATTTTATCTCCTGTTTTTTTGATAGAGTTACAAACTTGGTAGATGAAGAGGATGCTGTGGATATAGGGTATCTTGATTTCAGTAAGGCCTTGACAAGGTCCCCCATGATATTCTTGCAAACAAGCTAGTAAAATGTGGGCTAGACAATGCTATTCTTAGGTGGATTTGTAATTGATTGATGGGCCGAACCCAAAGGGTAGTCACCAATGGCTCCTCTTCATCCTGAAGAAAAGTGACTAGCAGGGTGCCACAGGGTTCTGTCCTCGGCCCAGTGCTATTCAATATCTGTATCAATGACTTCGATGAGGGAATAGAGGGCATACTTATCAAATTTGCAAATGACACTAAATTAGGAAGGGTAGCTAATATCGCAGAGGACAGGATCAGAATTCAAAATGACCTTAACAGATTAAAGAGCTGAGCCCAAACTAGCAAAATGGATTTCAGCTGAGAGAAATGTAAGATACTACATTTAGGCAGGAAAAAAATTGAGATGCACAGATATAGGATGGGTGATACCTGGCTTAACAACAATACATGTGAAAGGGATCTAGGAGTTTTAGTAGACCACAAGCTGAACATGAATGAACAGAGTGATGCGGCAGCTAAAAAAGCCAATGTGATTCTAGGCTGCATCAATTACCTGCCATACTGGCTACGGATTCTGGTTGTTATGGTGCAAACCAGCAATTTTTCTCAGCTCTAGTCTGAAATACCTGGCTTCTGAGGAAAGAGGCACATGTCACTCTATGGGAAACATGAGAGATCCCTCTGGGCCTTGAGTGGTGCTGACAGCACTGAAATGCACTGGCTTAAGTCTGAACAATCTGGTGCTCAGGGCTCTAGAAGAAGTAACCTATCTGTTCTTTGAAGAAAACTTACCTTTCTTCTGAAATGAGATCTATGTGAATGTCATGCTACTACAGAGCTTTGGGGGCTGCCTCTCCAAGAACCTACGCCTGTTACATGATAAGAGTAGAAGTAGAGTGTCATAGTTGCTGCAGCTTCCTTTGCTGGGTTAGAAGAGAGCAATGCTGCCTGCCTCCTTCCACTCTCCTCCCCCCACACCTTTTGTGAGTTGTAGCTTTGTGACCCTACTCCTTTGCCTTGCCTTCCTTATGGCCATTGACACCTATGTTGGGGACTTTTTGTGATTACCTGTGTGCTTTTCTCTAGAAAGTATGTCCTGTCCCTGTTCTGCACTGTGACACCTCTAACTCTACTTCCCCCCTCTCTTCTCTGTTTCTTAAGAGCCTCCCATCTCCATTGTGGGAAACACAGAGGTGCCAGAACATCACTCTTTGACAGCAGGAGAAGCTCTAGTATTGTCTTGCAAGGTGTCTTCACCTAATGCTGTTGTACGCTGGTTACGGGATGGTGAGGAACTAATACCCAGCAAGCGTATTCACATTGAAGCCCATGGAAATCACCGGCAACTCACCATCCTTGGAGCCAAACCAGGAGATTCAGGCTCCTATGTGTGTGATGCAGGCACAGACCGGATGGTGTCCACAGTAGCAGTGGCAGGTGAGACTCCTCAAAGAGAGAAAATAAGCAAACTAGGGCTGGTGTTGGAAGTAGGAGGCACAGAGGGAAAACAGCTACAAAAGTGTTGCCGATCCTATTCCCCTTTTGCTGGAATCCTCAAGAGCTGGTTTGGCATAACTGCTGAAGTGGGAGATAGAAAGTTCCCTGTGAAGTCGAAGGCTTTCACGGCCGGCATCCATAGATTTTCCTTGGTTTTTTCCTGGGCTGTGAGGCCATGTTCTGGCGAAACGTCAGAAAGAAACTATTCCAGAACACAGCCTCACAGCCCGGGGGAAAAACCAAGGAAAATCTATAGAAAGTTCCCTGTTCAATGTTCTTCTCAACCATGAACTCAGGAAAAAAAGATTTAGGAAAGCCATTATCCTTCATCTTCAACCTTGTCAATCCCCCCCAGCCCATGGCAGAAATGGCCACCCTACAGTATTGTTTCAGTGATTATTGAGCTAATTATGTGAACCACTATGAACATATCAAAGCATTACCTAAATCCTAAGTGGTATTACATGTTTCTGAGCAGAACATCACAGCAGCTAGGCTAGCAAGAAGCTGCACAGGAGGAAACTGGGTCCGGGGGGTGGGATAGCTATGGTGGAGGGGAAACCAGCAGGATGAAGGCATTGCCCTCCTAAATAAGAATTCTTTCCCTTTCATCCTCAAGATTTCTAGCATTGCAGTAACTTAAAACTTCAGTTAAGGATTTAGAAATACTGTATAGCTAGGCATTGAAAGAAAAGAGGCAGGCAAAGTTACCAAGGGAATTCGAGCACAGCAAATAGAAGTTTTCTAGTTATGAACGATTTTCTATGTCTCACTTTTTGCAAGGCGAGAAATTTGGGGAATGAAGGAAAATGTCATTGGAAGAAAGAATTCTTACTTGGGGGCAATGCCCTCATTTTGCTCCTTCCTCCACCTGTCTGGTGTCTCAGTAATTGAGGGCTCCAGCCCTCTTAGGCAGTATTGGGGAGCTTAATACAAAACTGCAGCTTTGTTCCCATATCTAGGCCTGAGGGAATGTGGTAAGAAGGGGAAAAAATATGAAAGGAGCAGGCTGCTTTTCTGTCTCCATTTTGCAGTGAAAGGGTTAAATTTAATTTTGGCAGACTCCCAGGCGCCACTGCTTCTGCACCTTCTTGCCAGTAATTGCTGCCCTCATTGAAAACATGGGATGTCTTATTGACTAGAGTTTATTTTAAAGTGTGAAGTAGAGAGTTGGCAGGCCTTGTCCCAATCAGGACAGGTGCCTGCCTTAAAGGAGAGATGGAGAAATATCCCAGCAGGCTTTGGCAACAAGGTGAGATGCCAGCAGGCAGGAGCAGTCTCCTTTCCAGCAGCTGTGACTGAATACAGTGCCCTTTTGGGAGGTGAGGAGGCACCCAAAGGGTGAATGCAGGGCACTGGGACAACTGGAAACATTCCTACAGTGGTTGCAAATTTCCTCTTGAGGCAAATGCTTGGCTTCAGTCCTTATAGCACTGCCTGCTGGAGGAGTTAAGTCTCCTCCCTCAAGCACAAACAAGTGTCATTAGCTTCATCCACATTATCACCAAAGATAGAGGAATTTTGCAATCTGTGTTCATTAAATAGACTTACATATGTTTGCTCTACATACCTTAATTTCTTTCTGGAATTCATGAAGAAAAATAAGGAGCAACAATGGAGACCTGTCAGGGAGCACAAAATCCTCTTCAGTCATCCCTCTGGCTTATATTTTACCTGGCATTGCCTAGAAGCAGCCTTCCACAACTCATTGCCTTCTAGACATGTTAGACTTGAACTCCATCACCACAGATAAACTTGGCGAATTACAATGCTGATATCATCCAACTCTATGATTCTATGATCATGGGGATGAGGGGGTTGAAGTCCAACACATATTTGGGGCACCAAGGTGGGAAAGACTGGCCTCTATATTTATAAGCCTGTCTTCCCTGAGGCATAAAATAAGAATTCATGTATTTATTTAGTTCATGTATTTATTTTGAAAAATGAAAGGTGAAATTCTGTTTTGTTATCACATGAAACTCCTGTGCTTAAATGCAGAGTTGGTCTTAGAAAATTTGGTTTCTGTGTTAGAAAATCCAGATTACAAATTGCACAATGTTGTTAATAATTATTATTAATAAAGAATAACAATTTGAGAGCTTGACTTTGTCTTGGATTTTCTCTGCATACAAAGTGTTAATAATGAATAGAAGGAAGACACACATTTTGCTGTCTAGAAATGCTGAAATTGTACCAGGCTATCTTAATTCTGTACTAAAACTGTATCCCAAAATAACCATCCCAGAAGACAATAGGTCAATTGGGGCTGCAGTTTAAATACATCTCTTTTCAACAGCATCTTTAATAGTGATAGTCCTAAATCTGCTACTTTTATGGTGGAGCTGGCTTTGATTTCATAATGTAGCAGAATCTACCCAGCTTTGATTATAGGAAGGTCTCTTATCTCCCAGCACCCCCAGTGCGCATTGTGAATAAGGCTGATGCCCAGCTGCCTGTGGAAGTTCAGGAAGGAGAGAATGTGACCCTTGTTGCTCGACTTTCCCAAGAGAAGGCTTCTGTCCAGTGGCTGAAGAACATGCGGCAACTTTACCCTGGGCCACGTGTGGTTCTGAGCAGTGATGGGCTAATGCGTAGCCTCACCATCAGGCAAGCTGAGCCAGGTGACAGTGGCATCTTTAGCTGTGAAACTGGAGAAGATGAAGTTCATTTCACAATGTATGTGCGAGGTAAGATGTGACCCAGTAAATATCCCCCTTCCAAGCCAGCTCCTTACTTCAGTGAGAGTGAGGAGGAGCTTCCAGCCCTGAGCTCCTCCTTTTCTTTGGGGTCGTTTACACGGGCAAATATTCCTCTAAATATACCGCTAAGATAGCTCATAGTTCCCACGGATCGCAGCACAGCATCGCCTCATTCAGAAGGGGGGAAGGTAAAACGCCCAAATATAGCATGCCAGGGGATGTTGCTACTTTTGCCGGTATATTTGCAATGTAGCGCTTTATTGGCAGTGTAAACTACCATTCCGTTAAGGGCTTCCGCAGATCTTTACTGTGATTGGTTGCTATGATGTAAGGGGTGGGCTTAAAAGAGAGGGACTCAGTTCAGTAACTTTGAAAAATCCTCTCTGCTATTTTGCAGAATGTCTGCCAAGAAAAAGGATTCCCAAGACCTTTCAGTCATAAAGTTCCCATCTGTCAGCTCTGCTTGGGGTAGGGAGAGAGAGGGGGGAGGGGGGACTGAGGGAGGGAGAGTCAAAAATCCTCTGCTATTTTGCAAGTCTGTGAACCCTGACTAAACAAATCATGCTGGAAAAACTTGTGATAGGTTCACCTTAGGATCCACGGCATGGCAGCAATGCCTTTCAGCAGAGAGATTACTGTCCCTCTGCTTCAGGGAGTGAGTTCATTTACAGGCAGATTTAGAGAAGAGACAGAGCCACTTCTTTGATCTTCCCCCCTGCTGTTTTGGCAGTCTGTGAGTCTTTAGCTTGGAAATGCAAGGCTTCAAAGGAGGGTCTTTGCCCTTCCCCATACAGTCTTTGTCTGCTTGGGAGGCCACCCCCCCCCCACTTTTTCAAGTCTGAACAAAAAAGCGGCATAATTAGAAAAAAAAACTGACTGGCACAGATGCGGAAAAGAATTAAAGCGCAAGTTGCCGCAATAAATCTGCTGTGTAAACCAGCCCTTTGTCATTCCTACTTTCCTGAAAGATTACAGGCACTGTGAGGTGGCAGTGCTCAGTGACACATGCTGAGGTGCTCGCAGGAGAGAGGGCCCTGCAGGAGATTATTGGAGAAAAGGGAAGGCCCTATGATGGAGAGAAGAGCAGAAGGGTCTCAGTGTCAAGAATCACAGCCTGGCTCTGTCTGTCCCTAAAATTGTTCTAATGGGCATCTTCCTCCCTAATGCTGTGGGAGGGAAAGGAATCCAAATCTCGAGCTGAAACAGATTTGGAAGTTTCACTTAGTGTATTGGTGAAATCAAAATAACAGCTGAGGGGAATGGGCTGTGAGAGAGTTCACACTTCCAATAGATGAGATTTAGAATGGAGATAAGAAACCAACCTGAGCCCCGCATACCTTCTCTCCGACTTTGTGATGTTCACCCTGCTGCTTTTGTTTTCTCTTCTCACAACAGAGGCTCCAGTGCTGTTTGTGCCAAAGCCAGATCATCCAGAAAAGGTGCTGGTGCTGGAGGGGGGCAGTGCAGTGCTCTCAGCTATTGTCTCCAAGGAGCCAGCTGTGGTGAGCTGGGAGGGGCCCCAGGGCAAGCTGGTGGCAGGCGAGCACTGCCAGCTCCGCAGAGAGGGACGGGTGCACAGCCTCCTACTAAGCAACGTGGGCAAAGCTGATGCTGGCGAGTACATATGTCACTCCCCTCATGACCAGCTGCATTTTGAGCTGAGTGTCAAAGGTAAGAGGTAACATATTGGTCATGTAGCAAAATACAACAGAATCCAAAATCCACAGCAGTCTGGGGGTGCTCCTTGATTCATCGCTTCAGATGACGAGTCAGGTGAATGCGACAGTCAGGAGCGCCTGTTATCAGCTTCGGCTGATACGCCAGCTGTGCCCTTTCCTGGAAGTAAGGGACCTCGAGACTGTGGTGCACGCGCTGGTAACCTCCCGTCTAGATTTCTGCAATGAGCTCTACATGGGGCTGCCCTCATGCTTGGTCCAGAAACTTCAGTTGGTACAAAATATGGCAGCCAGAGTGGTCTTGGGAACATCTCGTAGAGACCATATAACTCCAGTATTAAAATCTCTCCACTGGCTGCCAATCAGTTTCCGGGCCCAGTATAAGGTGTTGGTTATTACCTTTAAAGCCCTAAATGGCTTGGGTCCAACTTATCTCCGGAACCGCCTCCTCCCATACAATCCTACCCGTGCACTCCGGTCCTCTGGGAGGAATTTGCTTCAGCCACAAAAATCTAGGCTGTCTGCAACCTCCCAGAGGGCCTTTTCGGTAATCGCCCCCAAATTGTGGAATGACCTGCCGAATGAGATCCGTCAGATAACAAGCCTGAGTGGCTTTAAAAAAGCACTAAAGACGGATCTCTTTCGGCAGGCCTTTCCTAATTAGATCCCGGCCTCAGGGGATCCTGGCCTCTTCTGGCCTGCTGGCCATTTATTATATTTTATTGTATTTATAGTTTTAAATGTGATTTTAGATTAGTTGTTTTTAATTTATATTTGTTTAATGTTTTTTTATGGGGGAGGGTGGGAGTGGGGGTGTTTAGGGATTTTATTTGTATTGTATTTTAAATTTTGTAAGCCGCCCCTATTGTTTTAACAGAGGGGCGGGGTATAAATAAATATTATTATTATTATTATTATTATTATTATTATTATTATTAGAACAGTGATACTCTTATTGGGCTGACAAAAAAGTACAAAATAGATCATGCCAGCCTTCGAAGCTTCACTGGCTTCTTCATCAGGCAAAAATGTTAAAAATCTGTGACTCTAACATTGTCACTTTTCTTCTCCTGTATGATTTTTAACATGTTTGCCAGATGAAGAAGCCAATGAAGCTTTGAAAGCTTGAATGATGCATTTTGTGCTTTTTAGTAGGCCCAATAAAGGTAAAGGTAAGAGGTGTGTACTCAAGAACACATGGGAGGTGATTCTGTATGAGATGAGTTGCACTTTAGAAGACTATGGGGTGGACTGAATAAAAGAGATAAACGAGTGGTTTTGCATGTGTATGTTTGTGTGTGCCTTCTAGTTACCTGTCAATTTAGGGCAACCTGATGAATTTCATTGTTTCCTAGACAAGGAATCCTCAGAGGTGGTTTTGCCAGTTCCTTCCTCTGAAATATAGCCTACAGCACCTGGTATTCATTGGCGGCCAGCCATCCAAGTACTAACCAGGGTTGACCCTACTTAGCTTCCAAGATCAGATAGAATCTGGTACCTTTAGGATATTTAGTCCCCCACAGGAGGGGTTACCAGAAGCAAAATAGAATGGCATTGCTTTGTTGAAGAGAGAAATTTGGCAGGTGTGGAATCTTCTGCTGTAACACAAGAACACTTGGGATAAGCCATACTATTTGAAATTCTCCCATCTGTACAGTGGCCTGGTTCACACATCACAGCTTGTGCATGCGTCCTGGATGTTTCTGTTGTAAGTAGGAGCAGCTAAATAAACCATGGACCTTCTGGATATGATCTCTTTAAAATGATGTGAACCAGGAATTCAGGCTTCCCACCTCTGCCAATAGGCCACAGTCATAAATCAGGAACAAAACCTGGTTCATGACTCTGACTTATTATGAGAGAGACAAAGCAAAACCTGTTTCATGAGTCTGACTTGTTAAAGGAGAGACAAACCAAAACTCCAGCTTCATACCATGCTAAATAAAACATTGGTTTGTTCAGCTGTTGCTGCTTGCAGAAAGAGCCAAACAAGAGTGATGAAACAGTGTACTCCCAAGCAAGGCACCTGCTTTGCTTGTGGGAGGTCCCAGGTAGGCTCAGTCTCTGGCATCTTGGAAAGACCTCTTGCATGACAGGTTTGTTAGGTAGAATGGACACAACTGGGGGCATGGCCCAAGAATTTGTCTTGGTATAAGGCAACTTTAAATATGCAGACTTCCTGTGATGTTTTTCTTTATTTCTCCTTTCAAAAGCAGCCTGTAACTCGTCCATGCAAACTGTAGTCACACTTTGGTCTTATTATACTCACACAAGACTTTCTGTTCCTTGCTGCAGCCACTGGTATTTTTGGCTTGGTCTATAGCTTGGAATGATTCAGCCTGGCTGTTGCCAAGATTCTAAAGCAGGGAGTTTAGATCTTCTTCATGGTCTCTGTGAATCACACAGCTGGGTTACTCCTGCGCCTGCGCAGAGCATCGGAACCTTCTAGAAACGCTAGGCAGAATATGCTTTGATACATTTTTGGCGGTAACTCCGCCCATCCTAACAGTCCCTTATAAGGGCTTCCCGCCTAAATCCCCTCAGTTCCTTTCTTTCCACTGCGCTAGCAGCTTGAAGGAACTTCTGTTCGCTAGGTTTTTTCTCTCTCATCGATCTGGTTTGACTTGGCTTGCTTTTTTGACGACGATTTTTGCTCTATCCATCTGGTTTTGGTATTCGGCTTCTGATCGCTCTGGTTTTGACCTGTTTCTGGCTTTTGACGACGACTAAGCCTGTGGAAGGTGCTGCTCCAGAGATCCCCCCTCGCCGATCTACAGATGTCAAGAGCACCTTTGTCCAGCCTTTGCCTGTTTCCACCATAACGGAGCCCAAGACTCGTTGGTCACATACACCGTCGGGATCAGCTGAGATTGTGACGGTTGAGGTCCCGTCTGGTACTGACGCCGAGAGATCCCCTAGGCGCCTTGAAGCATCTCCTGCTCTGGTCATGTCGAGGGCTCGGTTGCTGGAGCGCCATTCTTCGGACGTGGAGGTCGAGGTCGTCGAGTCTGAAGACGTCCCTCGAAGCCATGCATCTGCTGCAATCTGTGATGATGTTCTGGCTTATTCCGCCTATTATCTTGCCCGATCCATCTGCAGGGCAGGTTTGGAGTCACCCACGGGTTCGCAGATCTACACAGCGAGAGGTGATGTCCTCAACACCACCATCACAGGCCGCTCGATTGCCCGGTCTCCGCGACTCGTCGATCTGGATGTTGTGAAGCCAGTGTCGAAGAGGGATGCTGTGATCCAGGTGTCTCCTCTTGAACATCGCCCTCTACCTCGAACTCCTCCAACTCTATAGCTTCGATCTCCCACACTGCCACGGGACTGTAGTCCTTCATCGCAGGGGTCGACCTCATCTTCCGCCATGTCTTGGGATCTTTACTGACCATATCTGCCATCACCTAAGACCGAGTTGATGGAGGATGATTCTGCCTCTCCAACTGATGATGTGCTCGCTTTTGGAGAGCAAATGGTCTGGATGTCCCATGCGCTAGATCTTAAATTGGAAGAATGAGCGACTGATCCCATGGACCCAATTTTCCAACAGATCCAGTCGAAGGCACCCCCGATGGCTTCCATCCCGGTACTGCCCTCTCTGTTAAAAATCACACAGGGGTCCTGGGAGAATCCCTCATCTATCCAGTCGACATCTAAAAAGATAGATCGACTGTACCGTGTCAGTGGCGAACATGTGGATTGGCTCCAAAACCATCCAAGGCCAAATTCTGTGGTCGTTGAAGTCGCCCAGAACAATCTATCATCTCCGCCAGACCAAGAGGGCAGGAAACTGGATATTGTTGGGAAGAAAATTTACTCGGCAGCTGGTCTGAGCTTCCATGTGGCAAATTATTCGGCTTGCATGGGAGCTTACCAGCAGGTCCTACGAGAAAGAATGAGTCATCTCATCCAGGACCTCCCTGAGGAGCAGCGTCAGATGGCGGAGGCCATACAATCTGAGGCCCAGTCCTTGCGGGACTACAGATGAATTCGGCCCGTCATGTGGCAGACTGCGCAGCGAAAACCATCGCTGGTTCCATTGCGCTGCGTTGACATGCATGGTTGCGTTCCTCGGGCCTTACACTTCAAGCCTCGGCCACCATAGAAGATCTGCCCTTTGACGAGTCTGGCTTATTCAATGGGTCAACCAACGAAAAGCTCAAGTTCACCCAAAAGATGAGGACCACTGCCAGGAAATATGACGCCTCTCTTTGGGGATCGACTGTCCAACTTCCAAGAAGCCTGGTATTCTATAACATCAGACCGTTGGGTGCTTCAAATATCCAGACTGGCTATTGGATCGAGTTTGATACTCTACCTCCGACGGGACTGGTTCGATCAACACTGCCCTCCCCTCCCCTCCTCGAGGAGGTGCACATTCTGTTGCAGAAGGGGGCCATCGAACCTGTCGACCCCGACCTTCACCACCTCTGCTTCTTCTCGAGGTACTTTCTGGTTACCAAGAAGGATGGCGGTCCACGCCCGATTCTCGACCTCCATGGGGTGAACAAGTACATAGCCCCAAAGAAATTCAGAATGGTCACCTTGGCCTCCATCCTTCCGCTTCTGAAACGGAATGACTGACTCGTCTCCATAGACCTGAAGGACGCCTATTTTCACTTTGGGATCCATCTGGCGCACAAGCGTTTCCTTGGATTTCAGGTCGGGATCAAGGCATTCCAATTCAGGGTGCTTCCTTTTGGCCTCTCGACTGCTCCTTGAGTCTTTACGAAGTGCATGGCAGTGCTGGCAGCTTTCCTTTGGCAGCAGGGCGTGGTGGTCTTCTCCTACATCGACGACTGGTTGATTGTGGTGGAGTCTCGACATCAGCTCGAACTCGATGTTGGCCTCACCTTAGATGCCTTAGACTACCTGGGACTTGTCAACATCGAAAAGTCTCAGCTCCAGCCAGCTCAAGTGATCAAATTCATTGGAGCTCATCTAGGCTCTGTAACTGCAGCGGCATACTTACCTCAAGACCGCTTCAATACCCTTCGGTCCCTGATCCATACCTGCCGTCGGTCCCAAAGGCTTCCCGCTCATTCAGTTCAGGTTCTTCTCGGTTACATGGCAGCCACGACTTACGTGACCCGCCTCGCCAGACTTCGTTTCCGTCCGCTCCAACACTGGTTCCTGCAGGTGTTCAACCCTCTCCGCAATTCTCCAAACAAGATGCTTACAATGCCTTGGGCAGTTCAGCGGTCTCTGGACTGGTGGCTGGTACCAGACAATGTCCTGTCGGGCATTCCGTTTGATCTTCCTCAGCCGAACGTATCTTTGACAATGGATGCCTCGATGCAGGGATGGGGGGGGGCGCACATCGAGTCCTACGAGATTCGGGGCTCTTGGAACAACGAAGAGCAAGCTCTCCATATCAACGTCCTGGAACTGCTCGCCGTCCAGAAACCATTACGAGTCTTCGAATCCTTGGTGAAGGGCAGGACTGTACTAGTATTGACAGACAACACCTCTTGTCATGTACTACCTGAACAAGCAGGGAGGTATGAGGTCCCCCCAACTTCTACAGCTCACACTGGACATCTGGGATTGGTGCATCCACAGGAATGTGTTTCTCCAATCCATCCATCTTCCTGGGGAGGAGAACACTCTTGCAAAGGGACTCAGTTGCTCGAGTCTCTCCATCCACAAGTGACATCTACACAGATCGGTCACCTTAGACCTGTTTCGGAGCTGGGGTTTTCCTCAAGTAGACCTCTTCGCATCTCCCAAGAACGCTCAGTGTCCCCAGTTCTGTTCCAGGCAATGTGCTCCGGGATCGAGGGGAGACGCATTCCTGTTCCAATGGTCGGGTCTGCTACTATACCTGTTCCCTCCATTCCCACTACTGACAAGAGTGATTGCCAAGCTTTGTCGGGATTGAGCGAACACCATCCTCATCGCCCCGTGGTGGCCTCGGCAGCCGTGGTTTGCGACTCTGCTACACATGTCCAAGTGTTGCTTCATTCGTCTGCCATCCTGTTCGAATCTGCTCACCATTCACAAGGGCATGGTCAGACATCCTGACCTAGACACTCTCCGTCTGACGGCATGGAGGCTGATGCTGTGATTCAACCTTTGGGTTCGAGACTCTCGGGTTCGTCCTCGGTACCGAGGCAACCTGTGTCTCTCCATCCAGACATTCAGGCTGTCATCGATGCTGCACGAAGACCGTCTACTCGAAAGTCATACCACTACAAGTGGAAGAAGTATGAAACCTTCCTGGCCTCCCGAGGACCGAGTCCTGAACCGTTCTCCATTCCAACTGTACTGGAGTTTCTTCTCCAATTGTCTTCGGCAGGCCTATCACTTTCGTCGATCCAGTGCTACCTGGCAGCTATCTCCATCGAGTTCCAGGCAAGAGGTCGTCCGTCCCCCTTTGTTGATGCGACGGTAAAGAAATTTTTGAAAGGCTTCGCCAACCTGCACCCTCTGGTGACCAAACCGACCCCGGCTTGGAGCCTTGAACTGGTCCTCTCACAGCTGGTTCGCCGACCGTTCGAACCTTTGGCTTCTACTGATCTGCGACTTCTATCCTGGAAGACTGCTTTCCTTGTGGCCATCACTTCGGCGCGTTGGGCTGGTGAGCTCTGTGCCTTGAGGTCTGATCCTCCATACACTGCTTTCCATAAGCACAAAGTAGTGCTTCGTCCCGACATCTCCTTCCTTCTGAAGGTGGTGTCCAGCTTCCATCTCAACCAATCCATCACTCTCCCTGCTTTGATGCAGGACCTGCAGGACAAATTCAAATGCACCCTTCATCTCATGGACGTTAGAAGGGCTCTAGCCTTCTACATTCAACGGACTGCATCCCACAGGAAGTCACACAGACTGTTTGTGTCTTATGCTGACTTGAAGCTCGGAGAGCCCATTTCCTCGCAACGGCTATCGAAGTGGGTGTCGTCGACCATTGCTCTCTGCTACGAACTGGCAAAGAAACCTCTGCCATCACGGATTAGAGGACACTCTACGAGAGCTGTCTCCACTTCGACAGCTTTTCTCTCTGGAGTGCCTCTAGAGGACATTTGCAGAGCTGCAACCTGGTCATCACCTTTGACTTTTATTTCTCACTACAGACTTGACTCTCATTCTAGAAACGAGGCTGCCTTTGGGAAGGCTGTACTGTTATCTTCTATTCAATGAGTGAGTGTTCATGTTGCCAAGTCACTGTTGTTATATATGCTTTGATCACTTTACTTAAGAATGCGCTCTTAATGTTTCAAACTCAGGTATCTGTATATATGGTATACTTGGTGTAGGACATACCCGCCTCCAAGAGTGAAGCTTGCCAGTCTACATCCAGCTGTGTGATTCACAGAGACCACGAAGAAGATGGACAGGTTGCTTACCTGTAACCATAGATCTTTGAGTGGTCTTCTGTGAATTCACACAGACCCACCCATCCTCCCTTCTATGTCCTACGACATCATATAAACATGCTTAATGTTCCTGATGCTGCAGATTGCGGCGTCATTCAAGGAACTGAGGGGATTTAGGCGGGAAGCCCTTATAAGGGACCATTAGGATGGGCGGAGTTACCGCCAAAAATGTATCAAAGCATATTCTGCCTAGCATTTCTAGAAGGTTCCGATGCTCTGTGCAGGCGCAGGAGTAACCCAGCTGTGTGAATTCACAGAAGACCACTTGAAGATCTATGGTTACAGGTAAGCAACCTGTCCTTTCCTATGCTTGAATTCTGCATCTGGCATAAATAATGCACATTTGCATGTGTTTCTTTAATTTCCTCATGTATTTGTAGGATTTGAGATGTTGGACTGTGAGTGCACTTTGTGCATAAGGATAAGTGGCCCTGAGGAGGGACAGAGAGGAATGCTAGTGCAGAAGCCTTTCTTTTCCATCTTAGTGGAAGTCTTGTTTAGCTCTTTCTGGCTTCTGAGCTTTGAGCAAACCCTTTCCACCAATCCTCAACCATGTATCTTTTGTCATGAGAGCTGGCAACTTAGGAAGAAAGCAAACTGTAGGTCTCGGGATTCTGACAAAGCTGTGTATTGATTAGGATTTTGTGAAGTTTTCTAGATGACTGCTACTCCCTGTCTGTTGCCTGCTCACCACAGTTGCACTGTTCTTTTCCCTCCTCAGAGATGCCAGTGAAGTTTGTTCGGGGCCTCTCAGATGTGTCAGCACTGCGAGGGGAGACGGTGCTGTTCTGGTGTGAGCTGTGCAAAACCAAGGGTGATGTTGTATGGTTGAAAGATGGGAAGGAGCTGGAAAACAATGAATATGTGGAGATCCGAGCAGAGGGACGGGAGCGTTCATTGACCTTGAGCCATGTGAGGCTTGAGGATGCTGGCGAATACTCATGTGAAAGCAAGGATGACCGCACCTTGGCTATTCTTACAGTCCAGAGTGAGTCCTATAGGGAAAGGCCATAGCTCTGTGAAAGAGCACCTGTCTTGCATGCCAAAGGTTCCAGATGCAATCCCTGGCAACCCCAGCTGGTGTGACAAAGGCTCCTGTATGGGAACCTCCAGTCAGGACTGGGATGTGACTCAGCAGAATTTTAGGTGGCTTCCTAGGTTGCTGGGTTCCTTCCTTTGGAATCCCTGTCCTCTGACTGAAAACAGCTAAGCATCACTTTAGTGGAGGCTGAGAGCTGGTGATCCTCTGCAGAACTCCAAGCTCTATTCTCCATAAAGCCAAATAATACTGGATGTGGCAAGCTAGACATGTGGGATCCTGCCTAGAAAGACCTTAGCGAAAACCCCTAGAGATGCTATAAAAGGTTCGGGCTGGAATATCCCTATTGGGATGAACCCAGATTTCAGGGGTGGGCAGAATTTCCAAAAACAGGCCCAGCCACCCCTGACTCTTGGCTTGCTTCCCCCCTAGTTCCCAGGCTGGTGGAGATCATTTCTGAGCTGCACAACTTGACAGTGTTGGAGGGGGATGATGCCACCTTCAAGGTCGTGGTGTCCCCAGATGATGTGCTCCTACAGTGGCAGCTGAATGGCCAAGATGTGGTGCCCAGTGAACGGTTAACTATAACCAAGAATGGGCTGTGCCATACACTCACCATAAGGCAGTGTCGACTGAGTGACACTGGCATAGTGACTGTCTACGCAGAAGGCCTAATGAGTTCAGCCAGGCTCAGTGTGCAAGGTAAGGGGAAAGGCAACAGCAGGTATGTGGCTTTAGATGGGTTTGGAGGGAGGAGGCTTGTATTTGGGTGGCATTGGTGATAAGTAGGAGTCAGGACCTCTGAGTTTACCTCAAGATTCAAGAAGAAAGTCAGCTGATGCCAGAACTGTGTTTACTTTGCCTGACAATTCTGACTTCAGTAATCTTAGTCTGGGGGAGGGGGGGATGCATCATTGGCAGGCCACCAGGATGTGAAAATTTCCCCATGTGTGGTTGCCCACTCTTGCCTACAGGCTGTAAGCTTTCAGTTTTGAAGAATCAACACAGAGATACTCACAGGGATACATTCTGTGGCTGTAACTTGCTGAACATGCCCAATCCTAGACAAAGTGTTTAGAGTGTAGGAACTTACAAGTCAGGGCAGCTCACTCAATCAAGAGTAAGGGGTCATGGCCTGGAATGCACCCAGAGATATACAAGTTAGTGGGAAAAATGTCACTGTTATGTTTACATTAAAAGGGGGCATTTATTACACTTAAATTCATTGGCCAGAATCCTTTTGGGGACTTGCATCTTTATAAGTGGACTTAAGTCTGTGGGAATTAAAACTGGGCAGTTCCCATAATGTCTGTATCCAGCAAAGGGATGCTGTTACGTTACCACATAGGGGAGCCAGCAAAGTGACTGATGCACTTTGGGGCAGCTGCACATCAGGACTGATGCTCATTGGTCCTGTAATGCATCAGCCCTGTTGTGCACTGAGACACCAGCTAGGGAGTGTTCTGGTTTAATGTGACGTAATGAACACCAACACCTTTGTTCTGATCTCTGAATGCACTTGAACAGGAGATGTATAGGCAGGTGACTAACCTTTAGTTATTTCTTCCTGCAGAGGCTCAGGTGCTGTTTGTGCAGACACTGCATGACTTGGTGGCTGAGGAGGGCCAAGATGTGTGCTTGGAAGTGGAACTGAGCCTGGAGAGTGCTGAGGTGCAGTGGATGAAGCAAGGCATCCTGCTCCAGCAGAACACAAAATTCTCCATGGAGGCCCATGGGCCCCAGAGGGCCCTTACCATCTACAACATTGAACTGGCAGACCGAGGCATCTACCGGTGTGAGAGCCTGCATGACCGCACCCAAGCCAGGCTGAGTGTGGAACGTAGGTGCCAGCCTCTGCCTTCTTCCTGAGTTTATTTCTCAGTTACAGGTTGCATGTTATGTTATGAAGGGTTGGTATTTCTTCTTAGTATAGAACTTTGCACACTGCTGATGTTAAACCTTAAGCACCAGTATTAGTAGTGCTCTAAAGGGTGTGTGGATTTTACTAGAATAGTACAGGTAAGGAATGAGTTTTGGTGCCAATGGGAGCCATTTGAGGGGATAGTCCTAGGAACTTTATTCCCTGAAAACCTCTGCAGTGGGAAAAGGCTGCATTTCTTATTACTACTATCTATCTGATGTTCCTCTTGAAGAGCAAGCTTATTTCTTGAGGGAGGGGGAAGAAACTTTCATTGATCTCTCCCTGCTCCCCTTTCAGCCCGAAGAGTGATGGTGAAGAAACCACTATCAGACGTGGAGACTTTTGAAAAGGAGACAGTGACGTTTGAGCTGGAGTTATCACATCCCAATGTATCTGGGGTCTGGACACGGGATGGCATTCGGGTGAAGCCTGGTTCCACCTGCCGAGTGAGTGCCATGGGTTGTACACACAGCCTGACGCTGCTGGGACTCACGCAAGATGACTCAGGAACTGTAGCCTTCACTGCTGACACTGTGCGGAGCAGCGCCCGCCTTACTGTCCGAGGTACTGGGGCAAGACACACACAGAGTGGAAGTTGTCTAACTTGGGAGAATCATATCTGTTTAATCTATTTGGAAGGGGTGGGGTTCCAGGGGAAACAACAGGAAGGAAATGCAACTGAAGTTGATAACTAAAACAGCCCTGAGGTGGGGGAAGACATGGGTATGCAACTGCCTGGGGATGAAACCCATGGTTTTTTAGGCTCTCTGCTTTGAGTATGTGCACTGATGCTACCTGCTGCTCCAATGCGCCGTTAGTCTGGGCTCTTCAGCAACTGAGCAGAATGCTATGCAAAGCCCTGAGTTACAGCAGCCCTGACCCCCGAGCAGGCATGCCAGGTCTTCCAGGCTATTGTTTAGAATCCTTCTTTTTGCCAGAAGCAAAAGCAGTTTTTGGACTGCATCTCCCTGGTGCATATCCACTGTGTTCCAGGAAATGGGTGTCTCCCTATCACAAGTCTTGACCACAGAAAATACTAGTCCCACAGCACTCCCAACCAGCTATTCCTGGGAACTGCTTGACACAGCACATTGGTCAGAGTACTGGAAGTACACTTAGCTTTTTCACACAGCCCAGAATTACCGAATTGGCTGCCACAATATACAGTGTCTGCCACTAATTTAGGTAGCTTGGAAAGGGGATTAGAGAGATTTGTGGAGGATAAGGCTATCAGTGGCTGGTAGTCATGAGGTAGTCCAGATTGTGTCCAGATTGTGGGTTTCCCAAGAGGTATGTGATTGTTCACTGAAGCAAACAGAATGCTGGATTAAACAGGCATTTAGCTGACCAATAAGGCTCTTCTTATGGATTCATGTCTAAAGCTCAATGCACTTGCAGCATTCTGCCAAGTGTAGAGCTACTGATAGCAGTGACAGGGTGGAGGTTAGGGTGAGTTTGGTGACTGGAGAGTTCCTCAGACTGTACCTCAATAGCAGTTGCAAGCTACTGTGCTGTGCCAAGCTAGGAAAACTGTCATGGCTTGGCTAAACATAGCACTTTGATGGTGACAACTTTTTGATCTTCAGGTTGATGCACCTTTGTGCTGCATACCTGACCTGTCTTTGCCTCTGTCCCTGCAGAGCCTCCAGTGACAATGCTGCGCCTTCCTCAGGATATGGGCATCCCTGAGACAGGCTCAGCCACCTTTGAGTGTGAGCTATCCCGGCCTCTAGCTGAGGTGAAGTGGTACAAGGTGAGAGTGCTATTTCTAACACTGCCCCCTCCTTTAATTTTCCTTGCTCTCCCCCACATCTCCAAGACTAGTGGCTCTTTTTCTGAAGAGCATGGCTTGTTCAAGTGTGAACCAGTGTTCTTGATTTTTTGTAACTTGGTCCACATATCCCCACCCGTGCCCTCAGTGATATGGAGAGCAGGACTCAATCCATAGGGTCTCTCCCTGCCTTCCTCAGTCCTTAACTAGACTCTGTTCTCTATATTCTGGGCTGTCATAGGATGGAGAGGAGATCCAGACAGGTCCCACTCGCCGCATGTATTCAGTGGGACGCCGGCGCCTCCTGCAGCTCAGCCACTGCAGCCTTGAAGATGCGGGCGAGTACACGTGTGATGCTGGTGACTGCTGTGCCTCTGCCAAACTGCGGGTTTTTGGTATGGATGGCCTGAGCCGGATGTGAAGGCAGAGATAGGGTGGGGAGGGAGGTTGAGTGAGGATTGGGCTATATATGTAAGTAGCCTCAGGCCACCCATTCTTTGGAGATCTGTTGGCCTTTGCTGTATGCGTTAGTTTCTCTCTCCCACTTGCCTACCTGACAGCTGCCTCTTGTGCCTTGGAGGTAGAATGATGATCATCTGCAGTACACTGTAGTGAGTCAGAGTCTTGTTCTGAAGCTTGTACAGCTTGTACAGGAAGCTAGGTTTAGGATAAACATTCAGTGCAGAATTTTTTTCTTTAAAAAAATCCCTCATTGCAGCAATAAGAGCATTTTAGCAATAGAAAAGTATGCCCAAGAGAGGAATCTTAAAAACCTTTCAAGAAGACATTGGACAGTCTCTTGTCAAGGTTGTTTTTTAAAATATAGGAGGATATGCCTTCTTAGTACAGAGCCCTGGTCTTGAAGCTAAATGACTCACTTGGGTGATGGTGATGATCCCTTCTGGGTCTACAATAAAAGCAGGCTGTGTAGGAAAGGCTGGAGGAGGAAAAATCCCATTTGGATTCTCAGAGTTTAATCTGAACAAAGGCTCAGGCTCAGAAGCTACCGCTTTTGATTCCATAAGAAGCCCTTAAACATGGGAAAGTTTCTGGGCATATATAGACTGTCCTCTCTTTGGATCAAGAAAGGACGATCTGTGTTCCCTGCCCCACGTATTTTGAATAAGAGAGGTGAAATCACTGGATTTCCAGGCCCAACTGAGCCCTGACACTTCTGGTTTAAGATGTTAAGCATTGCAGCTTCTGCCTGGAAAGTTGTTAGCTGGAGGCACACATCTCTCTCTCTCTTTCACACACACAGACTTAAAAACTGGTTTAAAAGTAATTCACTCTGGGAATCTGTGGTGATGGATGGCCTACAGACCTCTCTTGACAAAGAATTTCAACCCACCTCACCAAGCTACAATCCCAGTCATCTTTGGAGGAAGTCACACCAATTATGCTGAAGTTCAGACACCATAAAGTAGAAGTCTGTGTAGTTTGAGGCTGTTTGATCCACATGGTGGATAGAGAAACAGGATATTAAGGACTGATACTTGAATCTGACTAACATGCTCGACCCTAGTATTTGACAGAGGTGGGAGTCACTGGCCTAAGTCCTGACCAGAGCAGACCCACAAAATCCATTAGATTTACTTATGTGTTGATTCACCATTCAACCAGTGAGGGGGTGCTTAGATAGTGTTTAAGAAGAGTTACACATTCAGTGGTTACTAGGCACAACAATGCCAGGATGCAGGATGATAATTAAATGGAACATCCCTATCCAGAGGCAGTGGCTAGAGAGCAACAGTGGGAGAAGTCCTGCTTGTGGGCTTCCCAGAAGTGTCCTTCTTGTAGGGTTCCCAGAAGTGCCCAACTGGCTAATGTGGGAAGCAAAATGTTGGAGTAGATGAATTTTTGATCTGATCTATCAGGGCTTTTCTGGTGGACTAGCTTGGGCAAGTTATTCTCTTTGTATAATCCAAGAAGAGGTCCTTACTGTTTCTCATCAAGGCAGGGCCATTGATTTCATGGAAGATTAGTTTTGCTCAGATGGGGTGAGCCTGTTCCAGTAGTTGCTTGAGGGAATGCTATGATCAGAGCTAAGAAGAGGTTCAGATTCAGTGTTCTCAGTGGACCCACACGAGCCCATATGGGGATATGCTACTCAGTAGAAACATCCTCAGCAACAACTCCGTGGGCCTCTTTTTCCCCCTGTGCAGAACGACAGGTGCAGATTGTGCGAGAGCTGGAGGACGTGCGAGTACGGGAGAATGAGAATGCTGTTTTCATGTGTGAAGTATCACTTGAGGAGGTGAAAGGGGAATGGTTCCGGGATGGCGAGAGAATAAAAGTTACCAGCACTGTGAAAATACGGCAGGAAGGTAAGTGAAAGCCTTCAGTCTTAAAGTGCTGTGGAGTGGGGATGTGATTCCTTAACTTTGCCTAGATTACCCCAGCATCAAGGTTTGTGTGGGTGGAGTGGTGGTGGGTGAGTCCACTATATATGGTGGCCCCTGAGGATCAGCAAACTGAATCCTTCTAAAATTTCTAAAATATGGGGGAGGAAGGTTCAAAAAATTATAGTGAAGCAGTTTATGTAGGAAAGAAGTATCTTAGTTTGTGCTCATCACTGGTTTTAGACATGCTTTTGAAATTTGTATCACTCTCTTATTCTATTGATTTCAAATGGTAGATTTAAGAAGGTACATTTATTCCCATTGTAATAAATGGGGTATTTGTCAAGATTGTCGCCCTTGTTTATTTAAAAGGGATGCCTGAGCAGGCCATGCCTTGCTTTTGAAAAATCATACTATGCCCAAGGAGGGTGGTTTTTGTCCCTTGGCTATTCACCTGCGCAGTTGCAGCCCACAAAATAAATGGAAGTGGAAAAAAGGTTTCCCCCAGCATCTCAATATTGTGGCTTAACTAATGGGAAGTTTCAACAAAAGCTCTGCTTTTCCAAAAGGTGTTCAGATCCCCGGTTTCATTGTGATACAAGCATCTGTGTCTAGATGCATATGGAAACATACATGTATACACACACAGGTCATTAGTTACCTTAATGAGCAGCACAGCAGATCCACACATCTTTGTTTCCAATTGTCCTGGATGTCATACTGAGGATGGAGCAAGCTTGTTCTCTGCTGCTCCAGAGATTAGGACACAGAGCAATGGACTCAAACTATAGGATAAGGGATTCCATCTAAACATTAGGAAGAACTTCCTGACAGTAAGAGCTGTTCAGAAGTGGAATGTTGGACTAGATGGCCCTTGTGGTCTCTTCCCATTCTATGATTCTGATCCCCATTCCTGGAGACTGGAGGCAAAATTCTGTGTTTCTTTAAGAATGTTGGAATCTCTTCTGTCTTTCTTCATCAGGAGCCCGGCACTTCCTGCTTATGTGCTGTGTCCATCCTGAGGATGCTGGCCAGATCCGTTTTGTGGCTAAGGCAGCCACTTCTGAAGCCCGCCTGGAAGTGGAGGGTAAGGAGGCTACTGCTTCACAGTTTGCTCTGGTCCTCAGCTGTGAGATTTGGCTGGGGTTAGCAAGTGGGGGAAAGTGTGTGTGTGCGCGTGTGTGTGGTGTGTGGATTTGTACGCATCTGCGCACGTATAACAAAGACAGAAGTTTTGATTTAAAGGACAAAGTGCATGTTTGCATGGAGGGAAAATGAATGGTAGTGTCATGTGTTTAATAGGCAGCTAGACCAGGCCTCTGTGCATGTGTATCTCTCTATATACTGTATACACATACATACATATATGCATACATACATACAGGAAGAGAAAGGTTGGTGTGATAGATATGATGCTTAGACATCTATGCCAAAGGGAAAGATTAAAGCTGAAAGATGTAGGGTGCACCTACTGTATGTCTGATCTAGGGTTCTGTCCACAGCCAACCTACTATGAGGCTCTCTTTGATCCACTCTGCTATGGAAAGATTAGAATATGTGTACATATAATTCAGGATTGGTTGCTGAGCCAGGCCTCCTACAGACCGTGTGTGTGTGTGTGTGTGTGTGTGTACCATCAGGAGTTGGGAGTCTGACCTCACAGAGTCTCAGGGTCTATTCCTTCCACAGCATTGCCCATTCGCATTGTGAAACCACTGAGGGATAAGACTGTACTAGCACGGCACAAAGCCACATTGGAATGCACAGTCTCACAGTCTCGTGGGCGTGTACGCTGGTTTCGTGGTGACACAGAGATCTTTGCTGGCCCCAAGTATGAGATCTGCAACTTGGATTGTTATCGAACCCTGGTTATCCACTGTGTTGAGCCTGCAGATGAGGGCCTGTACACCTGTGATGCACTGGACGACTGCTCCACAGCCCGCCTGCTAGTGGAGGGTAAGGGAGAACACATGAGTGCAGTGAAGGGCAACATGAAGGGGAGATGGGTTGTTCATAAGGGAGAAGTGTGTATGTATGGAACTGTGCACCAGTAATGTGCAGAAGAGAGAACAAAGAAGTGACAGAGCACAGTAAGGTTTTGCTGGTCTTGCTTCAGGCAAGTGCAGAATAGCAATCTGGGGTAGTAGATCCAAACTTGCTATTAACCATCAGGGTGGCTCTAAGCATATGCTAAGCCCTGGAGATTGCTTTCTGTTACTTCTTGCTTCATGACTTCAAGTCATTTCCAATTTATGACAACCTTAAGGCAACCCTATCATGGAGTTTTCTTGGCAAGATTTGTTCACTAGGGGTTTATCACGGCCTTCCTCTGAGGCTGAGAGAATATGACTTGCCCAAGATAACCCAGTGGGTTTCCATGGCTGAGCAGGGATTCAGACCCTGGTCTCCAGAGTCCTAGTCCAACATCCAAACCACTACACCTCACTGGCTCACTTTCTGTACTAGGACCAAGCTAATATTGTCTTCACATACACAACCCCACTCTTCATTTTCCTGGCCCCATTGTTTCAGCAGCCTCATTTCAGAAGAGGGTGGGAGGGTGGGGAACTTGATATTGCTGTTCTGAGACATCTGGAATTTGGAAACCTTTGGCAATTCAAAAACCAACCTCAGCAATACCAGTAAATCCAAGTCGACTTTCTGCCTACTCAATTGTGGGGGAGTAGTGTCTGTGCATCATATAGGAAACTGATGCTTTTTTCTGCCTCTGCAGCTGAAGGGATCCAAGTGGTGCGAGCCCTGCGGAATGTGGAAGTGATGGCTCCCTCAGAGGCTCAGTTTGAGTGTGAAATATCTGCTCCTCCAGCATTCAGCCCCCAGTGGAGCCTCAATGGAGAGGAGTTACAGCCTAGCTCACAAGTGCATATGGAGAGCATAGGACACGTCCATCGGCTGAGGCTCTGCCAGACAACACCTGGAATGAGTGGGGTGGTAAAAGTTACCATTGGCAGTGCCCGTTCAAAAGCCCACCTCACAGTTCGAGGTACTTCTGCCTTGCAAACTGGCTGGTTGGTGATGGGACAGAGTATAAAGTGGGTTCCAGTACATGAAAATGCAAACAAATCCCTATCCTAACAGGCCTGGTTGCTGAAAAAATAGGGCCAGTGCTTGTCCTGTGAGAAATACCAAACCTTCTGTGGCCTTGACTACTTCTGTAGTCCTAACTAAGTTATCAGCTGAGGAACTGAAAGATGAAGCCTTGTTTCAACAGGGTTTTTGAACAGAGATAATTGAACAATGCCTCTGCCCTTTTACTATTTCTCCTTTTCTTCTCTCTCTAGAGCACTAGCATCAGGAAGGTGCTGAATGTAAGCACAGATGGGCCAGGACCACCAGGGGAAGGTGGAGACAGTATGTTGGACAGTTGCACTGACAGCTGGAAGAATGGACGCACAGATGGGCAGTTCCTTTTCCTGTCTTCCTCTTCTACATTACAAGGGAAGCAGGTTCTGCTTTATTAAATGCTCTTGATTCCTGATTTTTAAAATTAAATCCTAGTGATCTTTGGTAGGTAAAGTGGCTTTTATAGGCAGGATATCTCATCAGCTACTTAGATCAGTTGGATGAGATCAGGCAGTGGAGCAATGTTCCCCTGTGCTCTCTTCAATACATCTCTGTTTAAGACCTCAGACTGAAAGGCTGCCTATCCTGTGCGTGTATGTGCCTTCAAGTCACCTGTTGACATATGCCGACCCCCATGAATTTTATAGGGCAGTGGTTCTTAACCTGTGGTCCAGGGACCCCAGGGAGCTGTGATGTCCTCAC
Source organism: Gambelia wislizenii (assembly GCA_030847615.1). Lineage (NCBI taxonomy): Eukaryota > Metazoa > Chordata > Lepidosauria > Squamata > Crotaphytidae > Gambelia > Gambelia wislizenii. The sequence continues at coordinate 335,921,615 of JAUMIR010000001.1, read as the reverse complement.
AGGGAGTCCATGAAGGCTTGAAAGCTGCTCAGCCCACCTCCTCCCTGCAGTGAAGTGGCCACATGACAGAAGCCAAGGCAAAGACTGACTGGCTGGCTTGGCCTGTCCATTGCTATTCAATCCACTGCAGCCACAAACTTGCAGGAAGAAGCAGGAGAAAAGTCTTCCCTCCACCCCCAGTGCCTCGTTCTCTCAGTTTAATGGATAGTGTAATTCTATTATTATTGTTATCAGGTATTATTATTGTTGTTGTTGTTGTTTTAAATCTTGAGTTAAGTGAAGTCTTAGGGGTCCACAGCAATGAAATAGATTTAAAGGGGGTCCCTGGTAAAGAAAAGGTTAACAGCCACTGTTGTAGGTTTTTCTTAGGCAAGTAATAGTCAAAGGTGGTTTTGCAAGTTCCTTCCTCTGAAATATAGCCTACTGCACCTGGTATTCATTGGTGGTCTCCCATCCAAGTACTAACCAGAGCTGACCCTGCTTTACTTCACAGGATCTGGTGCCTTTAGGTTTATATCTAAATAACACAGAATAGTAATTAGGTGGGGTGATGTCATGACCAGTGCCTGCTTGTCTCTTTCTCTCCTAATTTACCCATCTGAAACAGCATCAGGTTGCATGGAAGGGGCAGAGCCTATGCAAGGGTACATACATTGTGTAGAAAGACAGGTTGTATGTTTGTTTGTTTGTTTGTATGTGTATGTATATAATTGCTTAAGTCTCACCCCTTTAGGAGGACCTGAAAACAGAAGAGTGAAGAAGGGGTGTGGGTGGGCTCTGCAAAGAAATTTGGATGGGTAATATGAAATGGTTATCTGGAGTGCAACAAAGACTGTGCTTTGCTTATTTGCCTCCCTGCCCTAGACAGAGATTTCGACTCTTGCTCTAACTCTCCCTCCACAGAATTTGTCAAAAACAACACACCGTCTAGCTAGAGATGAGCCCTGGCAGAGTGTCCTCCAGCACACTCATTGCCCTAGCATGGCACCTTTCCTTCAAAATAAGATGTTTTACCCATAATCCCATAAGACTGCATATGTACATCCTTGATCCTGGGAACATAGCACTATGACCTTATCAAGCAGGAAGAAGTGATGATTCAAGATATATTTTAGTTGATTTTGCTGTAGGTGATGCCTGAGGATGTGGCTAAAACTTCATTTCCCACCTACCCAGGGTTCCAATATTCGCACGCATGCAGGCAGCAGTGTTCCTGCCCAGCCCCATGCTTGTGGCACATTCATTTATGAAGGCACTATTCTTGAAAGGTTTTTTTTTTTTTTTACTTGCGCAGCCAAAGATGGGCAGCGTTTGGCACATATACAAAAAAAGAAAAGAGAAAGACAAAACAAAGAAAAACAAGAGTGCAAGGTTTCTGTGGTGACAACAATGGCGATTGGTGACAGAAACATGCAGTTTCTCCATGGAGGAGAGGCCTTGCTGAACTGCACTGTATACTGTACTCCCTTGCCCCATCCTGAAATAGATAGCCAATTAATTCTTCCCTTCATCCCCTCCAAAGATGTAGACAGCAAGAGACTCACTCTCTGCCCCACACAGAGATCACCCACAGACAAAGCCCAAGTGCAGGGCTTTGTTGGGGGAAAACTTCCATCTCCCCACCCTGCCTGGTGCTGTGACACTAGGCAGGAAAAAAAAGGTGAGTGCAGATATGGGCCTGAGGAGAAAGAGAAGAGGACTGTAGGAATCCATTTTGCTTATTTCCACCCATCTTCCCAATGATCCCTCTGGGTCCAGCAGATATCTTCAGGCCTAGCTCTTTTGTCAATAATAAATTAATACGAATAACTGCAACAAGACTATGTACATGGGTATTTCCTCCCCACCCTAAGTCCCTTACTACCCTGCCCACCCTCCAGAAAGAGGAGCAGAGTAAGGGGGCAGAGGGAGAAGGATGGGGCCTCAAAAAAGCTCATTGCCTGGATACCAGTCGAATGGCCACACTTGCTCCAGTTCCACCACACTCACACTCACGCTTCCACACTTGAACAATTACACAGCCCAGCCCAGCCCAGCCTGGGTGCCCATCCCCTCCCTCCTCCCCTCCCTTCTTGAGTCACCCTTTGAAACAGAAAGCCAGGCACTGGTATGGGCAAGGGGCCCAGGGCCAGAGGAGCCCTTTTCCCTGAGCTGGCTACTTCCAGCCAGACTGGAGTGAACTGAATCAAATCCTATCACTGTCATTACACAATGGGCACCTGCACCCTGAAAGATGGTCCTTGGGGCCAATTCATGCAAAAAAAAAACTCCAGGATAAGGATTGGGTCCATCATGTGGTGAGACAGTACTAGAACACGGTGTGGTCCTTCCATATATGGGCCACTCAAGTAGTGGTGGGTGGGGAATGTCAGCAGGTTCTTGTCAGCTTTGTGGGAGTGGTTGTGGGTGATCAGCTCTTTCCTTCCTAGCCACATAGAACAAAGCTGATTCTTCCACCAAATCCCGCCTTCCACATTTGTAGTAGCCTGGGTGGGTTACAACCAGGTCTCTCTTCAGCCCTTTGCCCCAAGCACTTGCTCACACTTTTCCCTTGCCTGTTTCATGGTGGCTGGGTCAGAGCCAGTGTAGCACTGGGGAGAATTCCAGATATACTTGCAGCTTGAGAGATGCTGGACTACCTCTGCATGTCCAGGCCAGGCCCATGAATGCCAGTGACGAGCATCTCCCAAGTCCCGATGGGAACACTGGTGTTAAGATATATCCACGTGACCTGATCCTTGAGACCACTCGTGACAGCGTCCTTGTGTCCTGGTGGAAAGTGCTGGACTATACCCGCATGGCAGGGCCAGAGCCTGTCGTCAGGGGCACAGTGGAACCACAGTCATAGTCTATGTCAATGGCAGCATGAGTGCTGGCCAAGAGGCTGTTGAGGGAGGAGCCCGTCTGCCGCTCTCGGAAGCTCTGTATGTAACTCTGCAGGAGGAAGAAGCAGAAAATGAGAGTGCTGCCTTTACCCCTCCATCCTTTCCCCCAATCCATTTCTGAGTGAAATCTCATAGTAGGGATGGGCTGCCCTTCTCTTGTTCCACAGAGTTCTGGGAAAGGCCAGGCTCTTCCTACATATCTACCTGGGAGAAGGAATATTCTCTGAGCCTTTCCAAATTGCTGCAACTTTATCCCTCTCCTGGGAGTAGTCAAGAACCAGCTGCCCCAACACATGGCATTCTTCACTCTTTCTTTCTTTCTTTCTTTCTTTCTTTCTTTCTTTCTTTTGGTACATCCATTAACCAGAAAAGGCTAACAACACTTCCTAAGGTGCTTTCTAGCCCTCCTAACAATGACCTGGATTATACTGGTAGCCCCAAATAAAAGAGGCCCACCAAATCAATGGGATTTATTAACTGTTCAATTATTGATTCAATTATTGATCTGCCCTCGTTGGGACTACTAGTAGGATTCGGGCCACAGACTGCCAGTGAGGCAGTGCTTTAACCAGCTATGCTGTGAGCAGGGTTGGATGCTTTCAGGGAAAAGCATCCCTGAAATTCAGTGGCTTTAGGCTGCTGTGATGAGAAAAACAAAAGCTTTTTCATACTTGTGTGGAAACAATATCACTATATTCTATAGTGTTGGCTATAGTACAGTGATGGCGAACCTATGACACGCGTGTCAGCACTGACACGCCTATCCATTTTGGGTGACACGCAGCCGAAGGCCTCCCCCCCCCCGCCCACAACCTCACCACCCTCCCTAAAGTGGCAACCAGGGCTTTCAGGCCCCGATCTCCACTTTAGGCAGGCGGGGGGTGGGTGGAGGAAAGTGGTGACCAGGGTTTCGAGGCCCTGATCGCTACTTTAGGAGGCAGGGAGTGGTGGTGAAGGCCCCGGTCACCACTTTCGGGAGGCCGGGGGAGGGGGGAAAGTGGTGATGGGGCCTTCGGTCTCTATGACTCACATAAAGTGAGTAAAAAACTAATTTACCAGATACAGGTCCATGTCAAGTGAAAAAACAGAGAACCATTCAGCTAAAAGATGTATCAGCATGGGTCCCTGCTTCAAGACAGTAAAAGGTATTGTAGGCTGTGATAACACTGCCATGCTGTAGTTTGGGAATTGGAATTCCATGGACAAAGGCACCCAAGGGAGACAGAGCTCAAGCAGAATAGCTACAAACTCTTTAAGGTAAAAATATATGGGTGAGTTCACTGACCAGCCTGACAGAGCCCTCAATCATCTTCTTTCTCTTGTTTGTTGGAAAGATGGAAAGAGATTGGCCTATCTGCATAGAAGGGCAATGCTTGTCTGAAGTTCTAAGAGCAGAGAGAGCTCTCAAATGCAGAAGACAGATTCTGCATGAAAGCCAGCTAAGTAATATCCTTATACATATGAAACTGTGAAGGTACTTGTGACAACATAATAATTATCAGTAAACAATTAATAATATTGTTAATAATTAATTAATTAAACAATTAATAATATTGTTTATTAAACAATAAATATCACGAAATCATGTTTTTTCCTCAGAGTGACACACCACCTGAGTTATGCTCAGTTTTTTGGTGAAGTTTGACACACCAAGCTCAAAAGGTTGCCCATCACTGCTATAGTAGAACCATGAAATGTGACCAGCAGGTGCGCATTCCTAAACATGCAGTGGCCATATGCCAGGAAACCCTGACCAATTGAAGTTCCATGGCGCCTTTCCCTAAAATGTTGGGAATGTATGTCTGGTGTTCACACTTTACAAACTGACCATAATGGGACACTGTCAGAGCCTTCATTCATCTTAAAGTTTTGAACAGATACTTTACATTCCTTCTCTGTGCATCTGAACACTTCAGTGGAAGGAGGAAGAGTGCCAGTATCATAACAGAGCACAACTTGTCCCAGGCTATTTGTACCTCTGACAACACCGAGAAAATTAACTGACACAGACTTATTGGATGCAACTGGCCTTTAACTGCTGTTGTGAAGTCCATCCATCATCACTTGATAACTATACTGTTATGCAGTGACAGTTGTGTGACAGTTGTGTTTCTATACCAATTTGCCATGTTCTACTAGGGCCTCTTGAGAAGATTACTGGTAATAGATAGAGATTCTTCTATGGCCAAAGAAAACTTTCAGAGACAAAAAAAATGGTTAGAGAGAGGCACACCTCAATTTCTAGCTCCCAACTGAAACAAAAGCAGAAGGAATTAGAAATATCCAATAAGACCGATATAAAGGAGAGACTAACTGTTAATATGAAGGCTTTCATGGCTGGCATCCATAGGTTTTTTGTGTTTTTTTTCCTGGGCTGTGAGGTCGTGTTCTAGAAGAATTTATTCCTGACATTTCACCTGCATCTGTGGTTGGCATCTTCAGAGAATGGTGGCATGTGGGTTTGTGGGGTTTATATACCATGAGTCCCAGTTGAAGAGGATTAGCATGTAAATTTGTGTATTCTGTTGTTGGATGTTCAGTTCTTAGGGTAGGAGGATATTAGTGTCTATTTAGCTCATGGGTCCATTGTCAGCTGGGAAGCCCTCTGTTCCTGGGGGAAGTTCATTTGCATGTGTTGAATTTATTATTTTGGTGTTTTTCATGACTGGTAGCCAAACTTTGCTTACTTTTAGGGTTTCTTCTTTCCTGTTGAAGTTGTCCAGGTGTTTGTGGATTTCAATAGCTTCTCTGTGCATCCTGACCTGATAGTTGATGGCCTGGTCCAGAATTTCAGTGTTTTCAAATAGCTACTGCTGATTTTTCTGGCTGGCCCAGTCTGCAGTGTCTCTCATGTTCCTTGATTCGTGTTTGCACACTGCGTTTTGTGGTCCCTATGTAGACTTATCCCAACAGACAATGGACCATGAGCTAAATAGACACTAATCCCCCTCGCATATCCTTCTACACTAAGAACTGAACATCTAGCAATATCTGAAGATGCCAGCCACAGATGCCGGTGAAACGTCAGGAATAAACTCTTCTAGAACATGGCCTCACAGCCTGGAAAAAAACCCCACAAAAAATCTAGAGAGACTAACTGCCTTATCACACTAAACTGTTATAGCACTATATTCCACTTTTAACTGCTATGGCTGCCTTCTCTGGAATTCTGGGGTTTATAGTTTAGTGAAGCCTAAGAGCTCTCTGGCTGAGAGTTCTAAATGCCCCTCCCTAAACTGTAAATCCCTGATTCCACAGCAGGCATCCAGACCAGTTAAAGTGGAATAATAGTGTTATAACAGTGTCGTGTGATAAGGATGTGTAATTTAAACTTTTTGAGACTCAATCTATCCTGTTCATTAGGTCCAAAATTAAACTGCCAGATGCACGTCAAGGACACAACCTGCACAACGTTTCTTTACCCATCTTCCCACCACATATGTGATGCTGTGCCTTACTTGACTGATACTTCCTGCCCTGCACATGGAGATTAATTGGTAGCCAACCTATGGCAATGGATTCTCATTTATTTCTGTGCTGTCCAGCTTGGCTATCTCTAAGGAAATTCCATATTGATAGTCTGTATGGGGTGTGGGATGCAGTAGACATTAGAGATGAGATACTGAATGAAGGAAGTATTAAATGTAGGCTGGTCTCCCAAGAGGTAAAGGCCTCACTGAAGGTGAGTGAGATGTCAGAAAGAAACAGGAAGGCAAGAGGAAAAGAATCAGAGGCAAACTGACTCTCCAACAGTCTGTCCCACCCCTGCTGCTGGATAGCTGAACTATTCACAGTGTAGCCGAGTGGGGTATGACCCATTTCCCCAATATATATTGTCCCATTCCCAGTCCTGCAGTAAGGGGTCCCTCACATTCACTCACTGGAGAGAGCACATCTCCATCAAATCGGCGGACAGGGTTAGGTTTGCGGCGGTAGGCAGGCTCTGGGGGGTGAGCCTTGTGTTGCACATGGGGATGAGGATGTGGCCGCCTCTTCTTCTTCTTCTCCTTGTGCTCTTCCCGTTGCTTGATCCGCATCAACTGAACACGGCGCTGCTGCCGACTGATAATCACTGTGGAAGGAAGGGGAGGCAAGGTAAGAAACTCAGCATGATAAAGGTTGGCCTAGAAGGGTGAACAGATGCCACCTCTGCAAACACTTCACTGCAGGATGAAGCACAGACTTAAAATAAGAGTTAAGATCCACCAACTCCATCTCCTTACTTGCTCCCAGGCTGAGTTAAGTTCATGGTTGGCAGAGCCATCATTAAATATTAGAGGAGATGACTAAAGAATGTACCCTCTTGCTGAAGATGTAAAGTTCCCGGCCAGAAACTACTCACCAGGACTTGGGAAATTTTATTTTCTGGATTACATTGCCCAGAATCTCCAAGCCAGCATGGTCAATGTCTGGGGGACTCTGGGAGGTTGTGTCCAAAAATAACTTTCAGGTTCTGTTACATACTAGAGTAAGAGGCTCAGCATGGCTAACCATGTTTTGAGGGATCCCCAGTTTATCAGTTCTGTACTGTTGCTGAGAGAGATGTCTGAATCTTTTAAAACCTTTATTGTGATGATACATTAAAAACAGGAAGGTGGACATTTCCACCCATTCCTTTGCTATTGACTGCCTCCTCTAAAAGTGGATTTTAAAAATAAACAGAAAAGATGGCAGGTTGCAATTAAATCTGTCTGTAACGTGAAGTTTAGCTTTTGGTGACAAGATACTGAATGGATGGAGCCTCCTAAGACTGAATAAGGGTTTAAAGCATTAATTGATTAATTATGAGATTTAACCACAGATTAAAATTTGATCCTGATGAATTGGCAGGAGAACTTACAGATGGTATTATCTTTTCCACTTGGTAACAATAGCTAGAAAATAGTTTATCTTTCAGAAAGGAATTGCTGCCATTTTCCTTCTAACAATAAGAACCATGGACAACTGATAGCATTCAGCCAAAATTAATACTGTCTTTTAAACCATCCCCACCACCACCACAATACTAATAGTCTTACAGAATATAAAAGCTCTTATAGACCAGGCAGGTTACAATAGCAGTGAACATTTCCTATTTCCAAAGTTGATTGAAAAATTAATAACAGCCTTTAAAAGGAATGCAACTAATTACTCATTTACAATGAAATAGGCTTTTCATTCTGGATCCTCCAAAAGGGCACCTTCATCCTAGTTTTGCAATGTTTAAACAATCAGTTAGTCCACTGTTTAATCATACGATGTTTAAAGAAATAAACAGATCAAAAGAATTGTCTATGAACCAGCATAACCAATCCTTGCATTCTTATGGGCATAAATGAAAGCTCTGCAGACTCAGCAGGTTAAAGCTGTATGTATTTTAGCAGGAAGCTAAATGGGGGAAGGCAGTTTTCGTAAGGGAAAGGAATCAGACTAGGGACAAAATTGGTGTTAGAGATTTGCTTCTGAAGATAAAGATATATCATTAAATATCAAAGTCAGAATCATCCATGCCATAGTATTTCTAATTTCTATGTATGGTTGTAAAAGCTGAACAGTGAAAAAAGCTGACAGGGGGAAAAAACCTCTTTGAAATTTGGTGCTGAAGAAGAGGTTTATGGTACCATGGATCGCCAAACAGATAAAGCAATCGAAGACAAACTCTCACTAGAAGCCAAAATGACTAAACTGAGACTATTGTACTTTGGACCTATCATGAGACATCATGACGCACTTGAAAAGACAACAAATCTTTGTGAAGTGGAAGGAAATAGAAAAACAGGAAGCCCACATTACAAGTGGATTGATTGAATAAAAGAAGCCCCAGCTTTGAGCCTATAAGACCTAAGCAGGGCTGTTGATGGCTGTGCGCTTTTGGAGATCTCTCATTCATAGGGTTGCCCTAAATCAAAGGTGATTTGATGGCAAAAAACAACAAATAGAGCCTCTGCATCAAACTATGGTTAATAGCATAGCTATAGAAGCTGGTATAAAAGTTGGTGCCAATCCTATTTTCTCTTGAACATAACCACTGTGATAACCACTTTCAGTAGGAAACTCTAAGTCATGACACCAATTGAAATCATCAGAGCTTAGAAAAGTCAGTTTTGGATTACAACTCCCAGAATTCCCCAGTGGTGATGCTGGCAGGGGGATTCTGTCAGTTGTTGTCCAAAAAGCAACTTTGCCAAGCTCTGATAATGATAAATCTATACCTGTTGCATGTAATTTTGGACCAAAGGTTGTCAGTCTCGTGTTGGTAGACACAGTTCCCCTCACATCTGATTAAAAGCCCTACCCATAAGGCATGATGCATTTGTGTAATGCCAGGATGATGTGTGTACCTCCCATACACCCCAGGCCCACTTGTAACTGACAGATATATGGCTTATTAACTATGCCACTCCCAAGACGTTAATTACACCTTCTGTTAAAAGGAAAGAAATCTTGCTCCACACAGCCCTGGGGATGTCAGCCACTGTGTTAATGAGAAGCCCCTCAATGGGATGGGAAGAAAAGGCGGGGGAACCGAGTTTAATATGACTCCTTGGTAGGTAAATGGACTGGAGGGAGCAAGAAAGCAGGCAGCAAGGAGGCTCCTTCAACCCAGCTGCCCTTTGGGACACCTCTGTTACAATACTGGCACTCTGAACAGACCCCATCTTGCTTGATTTTGGAAATTAAGCAGGCTGGGTATGGTTAGTACTTGGAGGGAAGATTATCAGGTAAACCCAGGGTTTTCCAGGGAGGGCTAGGATATTGGGCAAAATGGTCTAACTATAAGGCAGTTTCTATTGCTCCCAGCCCCCAGTGTATCCACCTAGCAGCTCTGAACTCACCTTCAGTGTGTGAGTATCCCTCAGCGGTGACTTTCCACTGCACCAAGACGCCCAGCAAAGCCAGGATGGGCCAAGTACCCAGAATGACCCAGCTGTACCAGCAGATGGGCCGGGCAGGTGCCACCTTGACACACTCATAAACATATTGCAGCAGCAGAAAGAGCTCAACAAAGTAGTCAGCCGTGGCAGTCATAACAGCACTGCCAAAGACAGCGGTGGAGAGTGTGGTGAAAAGTCGCTGCCACTGCAGGGTAAGTACGGCACACAGCATGCCCATGCCCAGCAGCAAGCCGATGGGGATCCAGACAGTCGGTGGATGGTAGAACTGCTCCATCACCACCAAGGCAGCCACAGCCAGCAGCAGCCCTAGCAGCAGGCCAACCATGAAGAGCCCAACACTGCGTACTAGCATGGTGACCAGCCCACAGAGCACACCGATGCCCAGCCCAATGCCCACAGAGGCCTCCACACTCAGCTGAGTGTCCAGCACCCGCTCCTTGTAGCACAGCATGAAGATGATCACTGAGCCAAACATCAGCCCTGTCAGAAACATCACTGCCTTGAAGCATCGGTACCCTTAGGGAAGAAGGGAACAGACGTTAGTACTTGTGGAGGGGAATGAGGGACACAGAATAGGTTACTCAATCGGTTTATGTTCCAACAAGGCAGAACCATCCCCATTTCACTGGACCAGCTTCATTGTGCTTACACTCCCTTGCCCTGCAAAAGAGACTGCTTTTGTATCACAAAAGGATAGGTAGTAAGGCCTGGCCAAAGGTATTTTGCTATGTGAGGCAGAACAGCAAATAGTGCCCACCCCCCGCCCTGGCCACCATCAAGGCACAAGGTATCCAGAGCAGGCTAAGTTAGGCAGAAAATCCTAGTGTCCCATCCTTCATCCCAAGAAGTGAAGTTATAAAAATAACAAATTAGACACTAATAATTTGCCGTTCATTTATGGCAGCCAAACTCTGCTGTGTTAGAAGCCACCTCACCCTTCCTAATGGTAGGTCTGACCTTGTATCTAGCAGCAAATGAGGAGTCCTAATATCAAGGATTTTGTATCCTTTACTTTGGCATTTTTGCACTCTGCACTTGGCTCTGTAATATATGAATGGAAGCACCAGTGTCCCAGGGAAATCCAATTAATCTTTTCTCCTGGAATTTTGCTGTACTTAGCATAGGAACCTAGCCAAGCAGTATTGCTACACTTAGGAATCCAACCAAAGTGGGATATTGCCAAAGCTGTTTTGTTAGCCTGCTGCTGCTGCCACAAACACAATGTGACACAGGGCTGTGTTTGGGTGTAGAATGGGCTCTCCAAACCTGGATGGGCACTCAGAGAAATATTTCCCCTCAAGGCCCCATGCCACTCCTGCAGTGGCCCTCCATATGCCAAGAATAGGCTGCAGACCCCTCTGGTTGCTCACCAAAGAAGCAGTAAATGATCCCGAAGAGGCAGCACATGGCACACACCACTGAGGGCACCACTTGGTAGCGCCGCTCAATCTCCTGCTCACAACTATGTGTCCGGTCCTGGCCCGGTGCATGTGGCAGCAGTGGAAAACGCAGGGTCTGTACCGTTGACGTCATGGTTCTTCAGGGTTTCTGAGGTGATATCAGGCTCCCCGCTTCCTCCCTGTTGCCTGTAGGAAACCCTGCCTCATGGCGTTCCTTCCATCTGTTGAGAGAAGAGATGACAAGAAAAGTGAGGTCCCAGCCTTCTTGGAGGTCCATTGAGGGGCCACCCAGTAACACCATGCATCCATATGAACTTCACCCATATCCCGAGACAAAAATGCCACCACCTTTTAATGACACCATCTCCTCTTGCCACCCCTCTGCATGGCTGTTTCACCAAGATGTTCAGAAATGACACCCCAATTAGTGAAGGCTGTGAGAGGCAACTAACAACCAGAAATAAAAAATGTGACAAGATCGAAGATGTGAACACCCACTAACTCCTTGGCTCTGAGTCAAATCCAAGCAGACGTTAGTGATAGGCAGAAGAAGCTGCCTTGAGTGTGAAGAATATATTACAAGGGACAGAGCAGGCCAGGCACCCAGCTAGTGTCCCTTCCCACGCCTGTCTTTTGGATGGCACTTAGGATCCCACCAATCTTTCTCCATCTTTGCTTTTACAAAAAGATTCTCCTCAAATCATCTCCGGCTGCTGACTTTGCTATATATATATCATATTCCCTGACAAAACATGCTTAAGAGCAAACCTGGGAGCAGCTGAGCAGAGATGGGACAACAACTTTCCAACATTGGTGAGGTGGGGGTGGCTATAAAGAGAATGATCACCATATGGTCTCCATGGCAACCAAGGGAAGAACAGATGATAGTTTTAACAGCATGCATTCACCCCCACCTCCACACACACTCAGTTTATAACTCATATAGAAGCAGTGGGGCAGGACTGTGAGTCACTGAAGGAGGAGGTAGCAGTTTGGGAAAATGTTAGAGAACTGAGTTTCATTAACTGTATGAATGTATGTCTGGCTACCATCCAGGTGAAGGAATGGTTGGCTAAGAAGCTGGTCAGCCTCCCCTCAAAATTTGCCCCTGGCCAAAAGATAACGTTGTAAAGTTATTAGAAACAAGTGAAGAATTTGGAAGTCTGGCAGGTTTAAAAATAAATAAAGACGACGATGTTAACAAAGAATATAACAAGGCAGAAGGAACAAGAGTTAGAAAAAAATAACGGGGTTCAAGATAGAATTTTTTTTTAAAATATTTAGGTATAATAATTACTAACAAGAACCCAGAACTATTTAAAAATAATTATGAAAACACATGGAGCAAAATAAAGGAAGAGTTAAAGAAATGGGAAAACTTGGACTTTTCACTACTGGGAAGAATAGCTTCCATTACTCCTTTATGGATCTGAAACATGGGTCACCTATCGCCACCACTTACAACTCTTCGTACGCTTCCATCAGCGCTGTTTACGCACAATCCTAAATATACACTGGACTGACTATGTGACGAATGTTGCTGTCCTTGAGCAAGCAAGGATCACCAGCACTGAGGCCATGATACTGAGAACACAGCTACGCTGGGCAGGGCATGTGTCTAGGATAGAGGACCATCGCCTCCCCAAAACAGTACTCTACGGTGAACTCGCCACGGGTCAGCGTAAGAGGGGCGCTCCAAAAAAGCAATACAACGACTCACTGAAACAACATCTCAGGCTTGGCCAAATTGATCACCAACAATGGTCCGCCCTGGCCTCACATTGGGAGACATGGAGGCGCACTATCCACAATGCTGCAGCCTTATTTGAGAACTCACACCGAACAAGTCTTGAAGAGAAACGACAACGCAGAAAGAATCACAACCCGGTAACATCACCCAAGGAAACCTTCTGCTGTGCCTTCTACAACCGGACTTGTCTAACCGGACTTGTCTATCTCGTATTGGCCTTTTTAGTCATCAGCGTGCTTGCAGAAAACGCGGGATGAGTCCTTCCTGAATCTTCGTTTGCGAAGAAAAGCCAGAGAGAGAGAGAGAGAGAGAGAGAGAGAGAGAGAGAGAGAGATTCATTTTAATGGAATATGTTATATTTATTCCAGAATATACCAATATTGACTAATGACAAAGTAATCGAAACCTGGAAAAAGGAGTTAACAAAGTTTATCTGGAAGGCTAAAAAACCTAGAATGAAATGGAATATATTAAGAGATGTAAAAGAAAGAGGTGGATTTTCATTACCAGACTTTTAAATATATGATCATGCCAGCTCTTTCTCTTGGATTGTAGATTGGGTAACACTGAGAAATCTTAGATTATTGACGTTGGAAGAATTCAATAACAGGTTTGGCTGGCATGCTTATCTTTGGCATAATAAGGCAGCAGTAGACAGCGAATTCAAACATCATTATATAAGAAGAGTGTTATTGAAAGTCTAGATTAAATATAAGAGAAAATTATGCCCTAAAACCCCCTTGTGGTTTTCAAACCATGAAGCATATTACAAGAAAGAAGACATATATAAAGGAAGTTGGTTAACTTATATGGATATTTTAAAGAAGGAAGGGAACAGCTATAAGATGAGAAACCAAGAGGAATTAAAAACTGAAAATAAATTTTGTCATTGGTTACTATCAGGGCCGGTTTAACCTGTCTGCCAAATCAGCATTGGCAGGGGCCCCCGAGGTCAAGAGGGGGCCCCGAGGTCAAGAGAGGGCCCCGTGTTGGCCTCAATCTGACGAAGGAGACAGCCAGGAGACAGCCGAGAGGAGCCCCCTCTTACCCTCCTCCTCCAAAAACCTCCTGCTGGCTTTTTTAAAAAAACAAACAAAACAGCCTCTCCAAAACTAAAGAGAAAGAGAAAGAGAAAGAAACAGCAGCCCTCTGTGGCAGAAGCTGGAGGGAGAGGCACGTCGGAGAGGGTGAGTGTGTGCGTGAGAGAGAGAGACAGGGAATTTGAGGGTTGTCTCCCTCAGAAAGGGCTTCTTTCTTTCTTTCTTTCTTCCTTCCTTCCTTTCCTTTCCTTTCCTTTCCTTCCTTGCACATAGATCCCCTCCAGCCCATCTTTCCAGCTGCTTTTAACCTGTCTTGGTTCCTCTACCCTCCCTTTCCCCCTTGGTCTTCTTCAGCTTCATCCCCTTGCTGCCAACTGAGTTCAGCCTGCAAAAGAAATTTGTGTGTGTTTGCCTATATGCCTTCAAGTCATTTCTGACTAAGGCCAACCTACCATGGGGTTTTCTAGGGAAGGTTTGTTCAAAGGGGGTCTGCCTTTGACTTCCTTTGAGTCTGAGAGAGTGTGACTTGCCCAAGGTCAGCCAGTGGGTATTCATGGCTGAGTAAGGATTCAAACCCTGGTCTCCACAGTCATAGGGCAATGCTGAAACTTCTACAACACTCTAGCTCTTTTAACAGAAGAATATAAAGAATATAAAGAAAAATTTGGAGTAATATTACTGGGAACAATGGTTTTATTGTTGTCACTAAAACACCAGTATCGCATTAGTGTTATGTGAGAGGCATTGGCCTAGAGCAGTGGTTCTTAACCTTTTCTTTACCAGGGCCCCCCTTTAAATATCTTTTGTTGCCCCAAGACTTAACTCAAGATTTAAAACCCTAATAATAATAGCTAATAATAATAGCTACCAACAACAACAATACAATTACACCATCCATTAAACTTTCCCTCAGAGACACTCTTGCTTCTTCCTGCAAGTTTGTGGCTGGAGTGGATTGAATGGCAATGTGCAGGCCAAGCCAGCCAGCCTTTGCCTTCGTTCCTGTCATGTGGCTGATCCACTACAGGGAGGAGGTGGGCCAAGCAGCCTTCAAGCCTCTGTGGACCCCCTGTGAGGACATTGCAGACCCCAAGTTAAGAACCACTGGGCTAGAGAATGCTGGAAAAGGAACAATGCAACCAGACCTTGAGAAGGGTGCTGGCAGGAGGATTCTGGGAGGTGTAATCCAAGAGTAACTTTCCCAGGGTCTAAATGCAGCCTAGAATCATAGAATCATAGGGCTGGAAGGGACCCCAACAGCCACCTCATCCAATCGGCTTCTGCCCTGCAGGAACACACAATCCAAGCATTCCTGACAGATGGCAATCCAACCTATGTTTAAAAAAACCCAAAGAAGGAGACTCCATCACACTCCAAGGCAGTGTATTACACTTCCAAACAGCTCTTACTGTCAGGAAGTTCTTCCTAATGTTTAGGTGGATTCTCTTTTCCTGTAGTCTGAGTTGATTTGCTCCATGTCCTTGTCTCTGGAGCAGCAGAAAACAAGCTTGCTCCATCCTCAGTATGACATCCCTTCAAATACCTAAACATGGCTATCATGTCCCCTCTCAACCTCCTCTTCTCCAGGCTAAGCATACCCAGCTCGCTAAGCCATTCCTGATAGGGCGTAATGGCTTCCAGACCTCGCACCATCCTTCTCAGTATCTTTCTTGAATTGTGCCCAGAATTGGAAACGGTATTCCAGGTGAGGTCTGACCAAAGCAGAATGGAGTGATACTATTACTTCCCTTGATCTAGACACTACTTCTATTAATGCAGCCTAGAATCGCATTGGCATTTTTTGCTGCTGCATCACACTGCTAACTCATGTTTATTTTTATTTATTTATTTATTTATACCCCGCTCTTCAGCCACAAGGCTACCAGAGCGGCTTACAAGTTGTTTTAAGCAATAGCTATTTACACATCTACACTGCATTAAACAGTGTCCAATGTGTGTTAGCTAATTGCCCCCACAAGCTGGGTACTCAATTTACCGACCTACGAAAGGATGGAAGGCTGAGTGAACCTTGGAGCCCGCTGGAATGGAACTTGCAACGTGGTGACTTGCAGTACTGGCATTTAACCATTGCGCCACCAGGTTTAGCTTGTAGTTTACTTTTTAGCTTGTAGTCTACTCTTTATTTTCTTTGAGGAAATCTACACCATTACGCTAATTGCTAATAAACAAAAAATATTATTTAAACTAAATTATTGGTGGCAAATTATGTAATATAGTAGGCCCCTCTTATCCACTGGGGATTGGTTCGGTGGGGGGGCGTAGATTCTGAAAACCATGAATAATAGTGAACGCCATTGAAAATAATGGGACTTCTGGTTTAAAATACCATACACTTGCCTTGGAGGCCCTAGAAAAGGGCTAGGGAAGAAATATTTTCTAGGAAGACTCTATGGTAGGTATGCTGTTTTGTGTCCCATGGATAATGAATCCATGGATACGGGGGTCCTACTATAATCTGAACATCCTGTATGGTGAATAGGTTAGGTTACATTGATCTGAGATAAACATATGGGGGCCCCAAAGTAAAGCATTGCAGGGGCCCCCAAAATTCCTTAAACCGGCCCTGGTTACTATATAAACAATTAACAGAGAAGTTCAAGATAGACCAAAAATTAGAAGGAATAGAACTAGAAACTACACAATTTGACAACTGATACAGGAAAATAAGACTAAGACATTGTCAAAATTATACAAAATAATACTAAAATTAAAACAAGAACAAGAAATTGTTAAGCCGTATATGATAAAATGGGCACAAGACCTGGGCCACGAAACATTATTAGAATACTGGGAGAAATTGGGGGGGGGGGAATTTATCCTTTACAAGATCTTACAGTTTGAAAGAAAACATATATAAGATGATGACAAAGTGGCATTTAACCCCGGTAAGAATAGCGAAAATATATAAAAATGTGTCTGATATATGCTGGAAATGTCATAAAGCATCGGGCACTTTCTTTCACACTTGGTGGAAATGTGAAAAGGCAATGAGATTTTGGGGGAAAATACACAAAGTAACTCAGAAAGTGCTCAACGCAAACTATCCATTAGACCCGGAGATTTATTTATTAAATATGTTTCATAAGATAGACAGACAAACTCAAGCAAAATTTTGGAGGGTCTTATCATACATGATGACAACAGCTAGAATAATTTTTACAAAGTATTGGAAAACATCGAATATACCCTCTGTAGAAGAATGGTTAATCAAACTGAAAGATATGTGTGTAATGGATAAACGGATGATCATTTTGGATGAAAGGAAAACATTCAAGGACTTGAAGGAATGGGAGATTTTAAACTCCATATAGAAAGAAGTGGGGAGAAGAATATGAGATAAATTAGAATGGGAAACAAAGCTCATAAAATAATAACAAAAATATATTTTATTTTAATATTTTAATATTAAAATAAATAATACTAAAATAATAATACGAGAGAGAGAGAGAGAGAGAAACAGGGAAGGGGATGATGTTGGGAAATCAGGGGGGAAATAATCATGAAGTTATTCAAATGGAGTGAAAAGAAACAAGGAAGTTAATTGGATGAGAGAAGGTTTGGTGGATGATGTAAGAAAGTGCTTGTGTAAGCAATAATAGTGTATGATTAATGAGTTTAAGCTTTGTAATTATCAAGTGTAAATGTGAACGAACGTTTGTTTTTTAATGTATGTCTTAATGGGAAACTGATCAATAAATATATTTTTTTAAAAAATTGCCCCTGGCCAGTCATGAGCAACAGGCGCAGTTAACAGTACCTGGATCCTGTTTTAAGACTAGACTACAGCCACGTAATAACACTTTCTCCCACCCCTTATTTTCTTAGCTCTGGTGGACTACAGCAAAAAAAGAGAAACCTTGTCTATTAGCTGTTCCCTGCTCAAACAGGACCATTCAGCAAGGTCTCTCCCCTCCCACCCGTCCACCCATAGAGCTTGCAAGTGAGGGGGTGGAGAACACAGAGATAATCTATCTAGGCGGCTGAGGGTAGCTCCAAAACCCACTGCCAGACAGATAGAGTACTGAGGTGCACTGAATGCTTGCTTGCACTCACACCCTAACACAGAGGAATCTGGGTGAAGGAAAGGGGGAGACTTGAGGAAGGCGTGGCTGGAATGAGACCTGATCCCCCTCTTCCTTTGCAGCCCAGGAATGGGGTCAATAGCCTGGGAAATCTCTTTCTCCCTCCCTCCCCCAACTGCCAATGAGCACTAGTACTGAAAGCATCCCATCTTCTGATTGGTGCGTTCTCTGTTGCTAAGGGAGCCAAAGCATTTCCCAATTGGCCAATGAGAAATGGCCAAAGACTGCCTTCTTCTGGCTATTTATTTTTCCGCTTTGTTTCAACAATTCAGCCTCTTTCACATGAACAGCCTGCAACACCCCCCCCCCCAAATCTGGCTGGCTCTCCCTCACAATGCGGCTGCACAGAAACACTGATTTGTCTCCCCTATCTATACCTGCACGAGTCACTTCAGTTTTGAATTCAATCATACACCCTCCTTGAACTGCCTGCTTATGCCCCTTATTCAAACCTGATGGCTCCTCCAACATGCGATGTCCCTCACACATGCCCCACAGGGACTTCTTACACTATGTACTACTGAACAGAATGGAAAGTGTGTGTGTGTGTGTGTGTGTGCATGTGTGTGCCCACCTTCAAGTTGCCTCTTGGCTTATGGCACCCCCATGAATTTCAGAGGGGTTTTTTAGGCAAGGAATACTCATATCGTTTTGCCACTTCCTCTGAAATAGAGCCTACAGCACCTGGTATTCATTTAAAGTCTCCCATCCAAGTACTAACCAGGGCTAACCCTACTTAGCTCCCAAGATCAGACAGGAACTGGTACAGCTAGGTTGTGGTGTCACTAAGGCTGTTGTCACACACACACACCCCATGGTGTCACCTGGTGCAGTTTGGTCTCTTCGCACCCACTCCCCCAGTGCTGCCCCTGCAGTTAGGGAAAAGCAGTTGTTCCCATGAAAAGGCTGTCCTAGAAAAAAAAAGAGACATGCTTGTTACCTGATTTTGGAGACTCAACTGCAATTGTGGATGACCAATGCTACACAAAGGTTAGCCAGTTCTTTATCTTATGACAGAAGAGGATCCAAGGTGTTGTTGTTTTTATTTAAAGCACACACACATTGGGATAAATACACACTTTGGGATAACCCCCCTGATCGAGTTCCTATTCTTCTGCAGCAGATGGAGAACATTGCTTTGGACTCTCCCTTTGTTGCTCAAAACAGAGAAGAACTCTAAAGAGCTTGTGACCTGGGTACTTACATGGCCATCTCTTTCTGTAACAACCTGGCTGTCCTTTTAAGATCTCCTGTTATGCCTGTCTTGCACCTGCCATTGCATTCAGAGGCATAGGTTGGCAACACATGAGACCACTTTCCCAGTCATTTCATTTCTGACTTACGGCAACCCTAAGGCAAACCTATCACAGGGTTTTCTTGGTAAGATTTGTTCAGAGGAGAGTTGCTGTTGCCTTCCTCTGAGGCTGAGAGAGTGTGACTTGCCCAAGTTCGCCCAGTGGGCTTCAGTGGCTGAACAGGAATTTGAACTGTGGTCTCCAGTGTCCTAGTCCATGGATTAGGACACCTTTCTCCTTATTAGTATGATGATGGCAAGTGAAGGCATTTCTTTTTAAACAAGCATTTTATTTATTACCACTTTGAGGGGGGGTTGTGTTTGCTGCTGCCTTTAGCTTGGGAAGGGAAAATGGATTAATGTTTTAAAAAATAAACACATACATTAATCTTAAATTTCAGATGTTGCCTCAAGTCATAGCAGCCCATGTTGCTGTGAAGGGTGAATAAACATACTAATCATAGATAATACAATGCCTACAGGTAAAAACTGATCATTTATTAACTTATTATAAAGTAACCAAGGTGTGCGTGTAATCACATGACAAGCAGCTGGCCATCTGTCATGTCCTACCAAATCAATCAAGAGAGTTTTACTCCACAGCCATTCCCAATCAGAAATCAAGGGCTACTGGAGGAACAGTAAACTCTCCTCTTCACCTGGCATGAAATCATAGAGGACTGGTTCCTGGCTTACTAAATGATTAAACAATCATTTTTATTCACCCTATATATACTCACTGTCTGAGTAAGAAGTACATATGCCTATCAAATCAATGAACTATGCCAAACAATGTCAGGGTAGCTGGATCAAGGGCCACCGTGGCAGTGTACTGTTTAAAAAGACAATAATATCAAAGCTAGCAGAAAGGTGGTTGTTGTTTGTTCCTGCACTGAATTAATTACCGGTAATTAGAAGGTTGCTTAACAACAGTTAAATGAGCAGCATTCAAGGAGACGGTTAAGAAATACAGAGCTAGTAGTCATAAGCTACAGACAAAAGCCTCATTTTAAACCTCAAAGAGCAAACAAATAAATAGGTGTACAGTCAGTGTGATTGATTAAGAAAGGCATGCTTTGCTCTAGTCTTCCAAATATGGGGAACTAAGGTCAAGAGACATCTTTAGATTATTGGAGCATGCATACTTTACTATCAAGAAGTGCTAAATGAAAGTTGTCTGGTCCTGAAAGCTGCATCCCTCTGTTTAGCCTCATGCCACTGGATTAGGAAAGGCGCTTGATAAACACTGGATTTCAGCCTGGTTACACACATGTCAGGCCTATATGCTGTGGCAGATACAGTACGTTACAAACCAGAACTTCCTATAAATCCCTGTGGACTGCATCATGAAAACGTATCTCAGAATTCAGTTTAAAATACAAGGATGTAAGAAGAGCTTTGCTGGGTCACAACAAAGTCCTCCCTAGTCCAGCATCCTTGTTTCTACAGTGGCCAACCAGATGCCTTTGGGAAGCCCACAAGCAGGAGTTAAAGATGACAATGTCCCTGTTCTGTCACATGTCCTTAATATTATCTTAGAAATATTATGTGGATAAATATAGAGGTTGGCTTGGAAATAGCTGGGGCAAAATGCTTGGTTTTGTGTACAGTATATAGTTTATGCCAGGAATTCTTGCTGAACCCATGGATCTCTTATGACCCAGTCTTATGAATGTCTGATGAGAAACCCCACTGAATTCAATGATGCCTATTCCCAGATAAGGGCACAGAGCACTGAAACCTAAAAAGATGTAAAAGAAAAAGTACTATGAAACCACAAGACAATATTGAACCAACCTTCTGCTGCTGCAAAGAATATGTAAGATGCTGAGTTATATAAATTCATTATGACAGTATAACCTGAAACCTTGCATAACTGGAAACTGAAATGGCTCTACTTTTCTACATTAATAATATAAAAGTCCAATCAAAATCACCTCACCTAGTTTCTATCTTTGAAAATCACACAAATCCACTGACATGGATGAAGTACACATTAAGCCAAGATATTAAAGAAAATTCATATAAAATTTTTTTTAGGTGGCACTTAACTCCACAGGGATTGGCAAGAATGTACAAAGGAGTGAAAGGTGACTGTTGGAAGTGCAAATTTGAACAGGCTTCATATTATCATATGTGGTGGACTTCCCCAGCTATGAAAAAATATTGGAAAGACATCCACAAAGTAATGACTGAAATGCTAACAATTAAGATTAAATTTGAGCCAGAAATCTTTTTGCTAGGTATGGTTAATGCACAAATTGAAAAGGAATATGGAAAGGTTATATTTTACATCCTATCAGCTGCTAGGATGCTCTGTGCGAAATTTTGGAAAAATCCTCTTGTTCCAACAGTAGAGGACTGGTTGTTGAGGGTCTACCTGGTTGAAATTGACAAACTTACTTGCTTATTGAAAAATAAAGGTATAGAAAAGTGTCAGAAGGATTGGGAAAGTTTTTATAATTATTTAGAAATATCATGGGGAAGATCTGACACAAACGAGCTGAAAGCATGATGACAATGGAATTACTAAAGAAAAGGGGAAAATGATAAACTTAATAATTGTTTAGCTGGTGAGTTGTAAGACATCGGATGTATATATGACTGAGTTTAATTTGGAAAATAAGTCAATGTAGTTTAAGAATAATACAGTATGATATGATATCTCCTCACTGAAGGTGAATTTGATTAACTGAGTAACAGAATAACTATGTGATTGATAATTGATTAATGACATTAGAAGATGAAGGTGGTGGTAAAAATGACTTTATAATGGTAGAAATGTTATGATAAGTAGCACTAAGAGATTGTCAATGTAAGGAATGATGAATATACAGAGCAGGTCTGGTAGGAGACCAAGTGAGTGTGTATTTATGTATGAGAATATAAGATTTGAGAAAGGTTGGAGTAAGTGTATAGGTATGAGAATGTGAAGTTGGATTGTGTTTTGGGAGAGGGGATGAAGAGGAGTAGGAGTATGGGTGGGATTATAAAGGATGAGAATGTAGAAGAATTGATGGAATGGTTGATTATGGAAAGGTAATTTATGTACCATATGTATATATTTGAGCTTTCAGATAATAATGTGTGTAATGTAATTTTGTTGTGTGAATAAAATATAAACAAATTGGGGGGAAAAACCCATCCTCTCATGCTCTTGTTCCATAACAGCAGCATTTGGCACGATGCCTGCCATTATGTGCCAAAGTCAGTCGAAACCTAAATGTGGAAAATCCAGCCCCAAACAGTTCCTAGTTCATCTCCAAATTGTTTTTCTCTGCAGCACAGCCTTTCTAGCTCTTCCCCCACCCTACCAGCCACTCTAATCTCCCTCTTTGCACGTGGCCCTGTTGCCTAGAGAAGAAGAAAGGCCAATGCAGTTCACAGCAAGCTAATGTCTGTTAGCAGTAGGCCCAGTACTGGCTCTGGGACAACTTTAGATACCTGGTCTGTAAGAACTGGCTCTTGTTTTGTATGGCAGCTGTACACATCCATATGAGAAGGACCTACTGCCATTTCACTGCCTGACATGAGTAAAAGCAGTCCATGTCCCTGCTTCTGGGAGACAGGGAAACTCATACCTTGATGTCCGTTAGTGCACAATGTATCTGAGTCCCCTCCAGAGACAGCTGAAAGGGGAATGCATGACTGATTGGCCTGTTGTAGGCTGCAGGCCAGCCAGCTCAACTCCATTCCAGGAACTGGCTGAGCCTTGGCTAATCCTCCTCCACAGCGAAGGAAAGTTTCAAGTTTCCACTTTCCCCACAGGCTTCCTTCACATGCTGCATCCACCTAGGCAAACACTGCATCCATATATTGAGAAGTGAGACTGACATTTTCATATAAAACTAGTAGATGATTCCACAAGGGCAGGGAGACAGACTTCCTTTATATCAGCACCAGGTTGCCTAAGATAGCAAGGATTGTTCTAGAAATCAGGCCATCTCATAATGGAGTTGAGCCCAATACTGTAGTCCTAGTTTCTATGCAAGGTGGTTTATCAGGAAGAGGCCATAATGTTGTTTAGGTTGCACAGCCAAGGTTTTTGGAAAGGCAGGCAGGATTATCCTGACAGAAGGCACTATTAGGAGCACATGAGAGCATATTATGGAATCTTACTTAATAGTATTGAGGTAAAAAAATCTGTGGAAGCATCAACTAGACTTAGCCTTTTCTTGCGGAGGGTGCTGCTGCAGGGTGGAAACCCCTGGTGCCAAGTTATTTTGAGTCTTAAGGAAAGTTTTCAAGGTGTGCATTGCTATTCCATCAAACTCCCCCCCACCCCCACCCCCACCCCGTGGGCTAGGGTGAGGCACACCTGCTGATACGATCTGTTAATGTGGAAGGGAATCCTCAGCTCTTTATCCTCTTCTTACCTCAGGGATTACTCTGGCAGCCTGCTGAAAAGCTCCTCACAAAAGAATCCTATTAACCTGGAGCAACCCAGGGGAGTGGTACTCTGAGGAGTGGCTGCAGCACAGGGCCCTGTCTGCCAGATACTCTACAAACAGGGAGGAGACCATGGGGCCCAACACTGTAGGCTTAGGAAACACTGCACAGTTTTGCCAGAGAGGCCGTAAAGAGACATATGCATTTTCCAAAGGAGATGGGTGGGGGGATAGAGAGGATGGGGGTTAGACTTTTTTAAAAAATGATTTCATAATACTTGTATTAAAAGTGCTACGTGGTACAAAATAGAAATAAACCATGAGTGCCTGTAATGAGAGTAATTGACTCTAAAGTATATGGCTGGCACTGTAGGTTACATTTTTCACAATCTGCTAACACTTCCCTATTTTGGTGGTTTGGCAATTATGCAGTTGATTCTCTTTCTGAAGGACTGTCTAGTTGCAGCTGGTGCTGTCCAAGGTGTGTGTGAGAATTTTCCCTGAGTTTTAGTCTGAACTTTGAAGAGGCTATCCAAGTTGTGGAACCCTATTCTCAAAACAGGGTCAGAATTTTGGATAACTCCTTTAAAATTGAGTCTAAAACCCTGATGGGATTCGTCACCCACCAGTAGCCTCTGGGACTGTCCTCTAATTTTCCCTGGTGCTTCTCTGTCCAGTAAAACTGAGGCTTTGAGAAATGAGTGTGCCTCTTGTTGGTGTGTGTGAGAGTGCAAAAAACCCCAAACCCATGTTTTTTTTCTCTTTTCCTTTGATTTTTGCATAGTTAAAATCAGACAACCTGAAAGTGGAAAGTATAAATAAAACATGGACCCCCCCCAAATTTGGTAAACAGGTTAGAAAATAAAATATATTTTTTGAGCCAAGATAATTCCTTTACACATTATATATGGCCCATCCTACATTTCTTCCTGTCACTTAAGAATGACTAGCTCAGGATCTTCCTGTTCCTGTTCTGTCAATAGATGATCGCAAAGCTCTGGCATGGAACAGATGTTTTGTGCCTTTAGCTAATGAGTCTGAAGGAAATCCTCTATGAGGACAGGTTCAACTTTCCTGGGGCATGGCTGGATTATGCGAATACAAGCCTCTGCAATACCTCCCCATTGTCACCCATTCTGTGCAAATCTCACTCTCATGCACACGGTATCCCCACACTGTTTTGGTCCATGTAGCACCAGCTTCTGTTGCATGGTTAGGCGATGTGTAACTCTCTAGATGTTGCTGAGTAACAACTACTGCACCCCTTACCACTGTCTATACTGGCTCTGGGGCTGATGGGATTTGTGGTCCAACAATATCTGTAGGGCCACACATTCCCTATCCCTGCTCTACTGCAATCTGGTTAATTGATCACATCCTACATTATGCTCATTATGCTGTAATAAGACATGATGCTCTTTTCCATTCTTAGATTTGCAAACACCTCCAGAACAAGGTTTTGCAGTTGCTGGATGCATTGAACTAGCCTGACCCAGGGGGATCAAGCCCTATGCTGACAGCTACCAGCCCAAACGGATTAGTGCAGTTAAAACACAGGATGCTGCAATGATAGCATCAAATCAGCCACAAAAGTGCAAATTCTTACCTCTTCTCTGGAAAGCAGCACTTTGTTAAAAACAACAACAAACCAAGTGTTATGTAGCACCATAAAAGCTAACACATTCATTATGCTTTCCTGTGCTAGAGTTCACTTTGTTACAAGCACTGAGTCTTATCTAGGTTACAGCAGGCATATCTGCACATGGTTGGGTGGGCTGTAAACATTGAGGTTAGAGGGAAATGGCATTGTCTTAACAGAATACAGTGTAGTTCCACCAGTTTCCCCTTTTACCATGAAAGAGATACTGCAAGTTTGGTGAACCAGGCTTTTCCTTCTAAAATCTAGATGAGTCTAGATGATGCCTGATTCACTAAACTGGTGGTCTCCCCTTTTCTACCTGCAACACTTCAGCCTGCCTTGTGCCCCCACGATGTCCCTCACCTGGTCCAACCATGGCCCTCACTTCCCTCCTATCAAACCCTGGGCCCACTTTCCCTCCCTTCCACATACCTGGCTTGGTCCATCCATGTACTGCCTGTTCCTTCCACTTGTCAGCCTGTTCCTGTCATTAGTGGAATCCGGACCAGGAGGTTGCATCCTTGTTTGGGACTGCCGGATCACCTAAGGGAAGCTGCAGGGTTGCTAGGAGACAGAGCTGCAAAGACTTCTGGGGAGCCCGCCAGGCTCCCTTTGTTTTGGGGTGAGGAGGGGTC
Organism: Gambelia wislizenii; assembly: GCA_030847615.1. NCBI lineage: Eukaryota > Metazoa > Chordata > Lepidosauria > Squamata > Crotaphytidae > Gambelia > Gambelia wislizenii. The sequence goes on along the minus strand of JAUMIR010000001.1, from coordinate 335,895,606 downwards.
TCCAGAGAGCCCTGGGCTTGTGGACCCTACAAATGCCGGAGGGGGCTCCCCTGGCAAACGGTGCCAATGGTTTCCTTCCGGAAGCAGCGGGCATCGTTTCTGGATTTTCCTTTCGGTTGTTGCTCTTTCGAAGCTCAGCCTTTGTTTGCCCATGCTTATGCTAATTAACACCTTTAGATGCTAGGCGGGGATTTTATTTTATTTTTTCTCCCAGAGGCAGACCACATGCCTAAGGAATACAATCACAAGGAAGAGGGTACTGTTGTGGTTTTTTTGGTGTGCTTGTGTTTAAAGGCAGGGTCGTTTTTTGCTCCCGGCGCCTGTCCGAGGGGGCTCCGGTGTCCCAGGCAGCCGCCGCGCCGGACCCCAGAGGAGCCCATTGTGCTGGCGGGGGCGCGCGAGGGGGCGCGCGGGGAGGCCGGCCTTCGGAGCCGCTGGCTGGGCAGCTTTCTTGCGGCGGCCCGGGAGGGGTCCGACACCGCGGGGACGGGCGTGCAAAAGGGACCGAGCCCCTCGACCTCCCCCATCTCCTTCTCGATGCCGGAGCCCCCAGCCACAGCTCCTCCTCCTCCTCTGCTACAAGGCCATCGTTTGCTTTCCTTTCCTTCCCCCAGCGCGCTCGGCGTCCACATGCCTCTTTGTGCTCCCCTCGGCTCCTTTTGCTCGGCCTCCCGCGGTCGAGGGAGCCCCTCTCTGCCCAACACGGTCTCCTCTCCCCCCCCCGTCCTCCTCCGGCAAGAGAGCAGAGACCCCTCCCCCCCCTCCAAACCAACCCTCTCTTCCTCGCCGCCACTTTTCTTCCTCGCCCCCCCCCCACTTCCTACCTGCTCGACCCGGTCTCGAACCCGTACCGCCAGAGCCTGCCTGGCTCGGCCCGGTGCTGAGGGACAGCTCCGCGTGACGTCACCGCGCAGTTTCTCTCTCTCTCTCTCTCTCTCTCTCTGTAGCCCCCCCTCTCCGCGCCCCACTCGCCTGCGCCGCCAAGGAAGGGAAGCCGGGCGGGCGCGCGCCCCGGTCAAGCGCGAGGCGGCCCCTTTCTTCCCTCGCGCGCCTCCTCCCCCTCCCCGCCCCCTCCCCAGGCTCCGCTGGCGGCTGCTTGGGAAAGGAGGCAGGCAAAGCGCGGGCCCGCTTCCAGTGCCCATTGTTGGGAAGGGCTGCCTGCCTGCCCGCCGGCTCTCCCACTACCCCCACCCCACCCCCGGGGGTTGTGCGCTACTGACCGGCCCTTGGCGTTGTGGCCCCTTTGTCATTGTTGCGCGGCGTTAGTAGCCCTCCCAGACTGGCAGCTCTCTTCCCCTCGGGGTGTGTGTGTGTGTGTGTGGTTGCTCCGGCCCGACGCCGCTTTTGTTAGAGGCTCCATTGCGCAACCTCGTTTGCTGAGCGTTGCCCTGGCTGCTTAGCCTTCTAGCGCGCGGTATTGGAAGGAAAAGCAGGGTTCTGCCGCACCTTTTAAGACAGAACTGCCCCTTCGCCGGCTGATGCTCTCCCAACCACGACCTGGTTGCATGGGCTCTCCCTAGCGCCATTGCGACTGGACAGTGTGGCCCTGCTGCATGGTCCCCTTATGTAAGACCTGTTCAGCAGTGGAAGCCCTGCCTGGGCACATTACTTACTAAAGGCACCAAATCAATAGGAGCATAGTGTCTAGATCGAGGGAAGTAATAGTGCCACGCTATTCTGCTTTGGTCAGACCTCACCTGGAATACTGGGTCCAGTTCTGAGTACCACAGTTCAAGAAAGATGTTGATGAACTGGAACATGTCCAGAGGAGGGCGACCAAAATGGTTAAAGGTCTGGGAGCCATGATGCCCTATGAGGAGCGGCTTAAGGAGCTGGGCATGTTTAGTTCCGAGAAGAGAAGGTTGAGAGGGGACATGATAGCCATGTTTAAATACTTGAAAGGATGTCCTACTGAGGATAGAGCAAGCTTGTTTTCTGTAGCTCCAGAGACTAGGATACAGAGCAATGGACTCAAACTACAGGAAAAGAGGGTCCACCTAAACATTAGGAGGAACTTCCTGATAGTAAGAGCTGTTTGGCAGTGGAATACATGCCTTGGACTGTGGTGGAATCTCCTTCTTTGAAGGTTTTTAAACAGAGGCTGGATGGCTATCTGTCATGAGGGCTTTGATTGTGTGTTCCTGCAGGGTAGGGGGTTGGACTGGATAGCCCTTGTGGTCTCTTCCAACTCTAGTATTCTATTATTCTAGTTGCCCCATTTTCCCCGCTCCACTGTAACGTTCAACTTCCCTTGGGTTTGATCTTGCATCTTCTCCAGGCAACATTCACTTAGTAGAGCACAACTGGACAATTTTAATGGGCGAGTGGGGGCTATTTTCTACACCTGGTACTCTCCAAAGACCACATGTCCTACCCAAAAGCTCCCACACACACACACACAAAGAATGGTGGTGAGGTGGATGTACACTGGTGGTTTGAAAAGTGGCTATTAAAAACAATACAGTGTCTGCCTCCTGCAGCCTGTTTAAATCACCTCTCACATACTTATACTATCTATGATTCTTCCTAGGGTAGTGATACTCAAAGTGGTGGCCCATGGACCGGTCCTGGTCCATGAGCCATTGGCTGCCAATCCATGGCAGGTTTTCAGGAAAGAAAGAAACAGTTTAGCCAATGGGTACATAAATATGGTACCAGTTGCTGGCACATGGGGGTAGGAGTAGGTGGGAGATTGCAGGTATCCCACATCATAGCACTGTTCTAGGGCATTGTGGTTCCAAGGACAACTTTTTAAAACGTACTTAAGAACACATGACGGAACATTCTCAACAAATTGTTTTTCTCCTGTGCCCCACCAAAGGGGGAAAAATCCTTACAATAGTGCTCACTGAAATCTTTGCCAATGAGAGAATCAAGACCAACTTCCTTCTGGATGCATTCCACCCTAAGAACCATATATACTTATTAAGCATAATAGCAGTTGCCAGAGAGAGAGAGAGAGAGAGAGAGAGAGAGAGTTGTTCCACTAGGGACTGTTCATGATGTCAAATGTGGGGGATGGGAGACACAGCACCATTCAGTGTACATGCTGAGCACTAAATAAGTGACAGTCAGATTATAGGATAGATGCAACTGAGGCTAGAAAGCCAAATATTCTTGACCCCCAGAAGTCAGCTGCTCCTCTAGCTTAGACATGTCAGTGAATCTGCTAAAGTCTGAATCCCACTTACCATCTGCTGAGCTCCCTGTGTCATGAAGTGGAGGAGGATGTGTGGGGGAAATGGTGGACATGATGAGGCATTGCTGCTCTCACTGTCATCTACTCTCATCCCTTCCTTCGCCTTTTGCAGTTCAGACAATTTAGATTCTCCTCCTCTGTGCCAGGTAATTAATTTTGTCCATGGACTAGCAAAGCATTTCTTTGTCTTCATGATACAGTTGAAGTTGAAATGCACTTCCATCTCTAAAGGTTACCAGATTGTGTAAGGTGCTGTGCACCCCATACTGGTACTATTGCATGTGAACCTGTTTTCTGTGGTTCTGCCAAGCACATCAGACCATTAAACACACACACAGAGACACACACACACAACTCTCTGGATATCACAAACCAAAACTCAGCAGTTCGAGGCCAGTCTTCTTAGCTAATCATCAGCTTTAGACTTTTCTGTATGTACTGTAGATAAGCAGACGACAATGCACCCAACTGTTTTTAGCTGTATTCCAGCCCCCGCCCTCCTTTACTGTCAAGTTGACTGACTTATGGAGAACCTAGGAATGAGAGACCTCCATGAGCCCGCAATCAGCACCAGCCCTGCTCAGGTCTTGCAAAATCTATAGTATGGGTTTCCTCTTTTCCTACTACCTTCCACCTTTCCTAGCATTATTATCTTTTCCAATGAGTCATGGGTCATTTTCAGATGCCCCTTACCGCGCAAGCAGCCTCCGGAGCAGTAACGAGGCTGCTGCGCGGCAGGGGGTCAATTTCAGACTATGCCATCCCTCTCTCGGCGTTGTTCCGGCTAGCATTGAAGGCGGCCACACTATTTTTTACTCAAGGACAACTTCCATGAGTGATAAATAGCGCGGCCGCCTTCAATGCTAACCGGAACAGTCATGGATGACGCCAAGAGAGGGACGTCGTCGTCTGAAATCAAGCCCCTGCTGCACAGCAGCCTTGTTACTGCTCCAGAGGCTGATTGCGCGGTAAGGGGCATCTGAAAATGTCCATGCTGTCTCTTGATGTGTCCAAAGTATGATAGCCTCAGTTTAGTAATTTTGGCTTCAAGTGAACGTTGAGGCTTGATTTGTTCTAGAACCCATTTATTTGTCTTTCTGGCAGTCCACAGTTCTGTAGTAATCTTCTCTATTACCACGTTTCAAATTAGTTAATTTTCTTCCTGTCAACTTTCTTCACTGTCCAGTTTTAACAACTATGCATAACAATGATTCTGACAATGGGCCATCAACCAACCGTTAGCCAAACAGACGCTAATCCTCCTTGCACTTCTATACCCAGAAACTAACCATTCAAATACACCAATTTACATATACTCCCCAACAGGGGTTCACAGCACATAAACTCCACACACACTCCTACCCAACCATTCTCTGAAATGCCAGCAACAGATGCAAGCAAAATATCAAAAATAAACTCTTCCAGAACACGGCCTCACAGCCCAGAAAAAAACCAAGGAAAATCTATGGATGTCAGCCATGAAAGCCTTCGACTTCACATTCTGACAATGTTTTCTTTCCACTTTAGGATATTATCTATTTCCTTTATAAATGCCCTTCCAAGTTTTCTTCTGATTTCTTGACTGCACTCTCTATTTTGATTTATGACTGATCCAAGATGTAGAAAATCTTTAACTATTTTGATGTCTTCATCATCACCTTTTAAGCTGCGTATATCACCCATAGTCATTATTTTTGTTTTCTTAATATTAAACTAGAACTTTACTTTTGTACTTTCTTCCTTAACTTTCATCATTAGGTCTTTATCAGACTAGCCCCTTAAAACATTATTTTGCCGGAATTAAAAAAAAATATTCCGGCAAAAGAACATTCCCTCCCACACTTACCTTCCTCTCCCGGCAAGGGCAGCTCCAGCAATAAAGAGGAAGTGAACGGAGCCCCATTCACTTCTTCATTCTAAATCCTGTGAGACTTTGTCACACTGGAGATTTAAAAACAAAAACAAAAATAAAGCATACAAAGTTTTAAAAAGCGCACACACACACACTTTAAAAGTCCCAGGTAACCCAGGGAGGGTCACAAAAAGAGCAAAACCTACCTGGATGGCCCGATGTTACCCAGAAGTGTTCGCACCAGACCAGCCATTCTTGTTGCAGTCATAAGAGTTAAATGGCCCAAGGTTTCACATGCCAGCAACACCGTCACAGAAGCAGCATGGTGGATCAATTAAAAACTACAGGGTTTGGGCTGATTTTAACTGCGAAAGGGCAATGTCATTTGATCTGCACGCCCTTTCGCAGTTATGTGGCATTGTTTTGATGCCTTATTTTGTGAGTCTGATAAAGTCCTAGGATTTCCAAGTCTTTGTTATTTATGCTAGTAATATCATATCATTTGCTTATCTTAAGTTGTTGATGTTTCTTCCAGCAGTTTTCACACTTCCTTCCTCTGAGGACTTTATCACACTACACTGTTATAGTGCTATTATTCCACTTTAACTGCTATGGCTTTGTAACCAAGCTTGCACCCCACTTCCAAGGCACCCCACTTCTGGAATGTTAGCATTGGCTATAGGCCTCAGAAACTGGCCAACTTGGTTCATTACTGTGCCCTTGTACAAGGGAAAAGACAGGATGGTCTCAGAAAAGGTCATTTCTGGTTTTCCCCTGGAAAGTAAGGCCTGGGACTAAGAAGCCAAAAGAAGACACATTCCACATAAATGGGAAGTTAATGGATGGGAGAAACCCTTTTGTACTTGCTGATTGTGAAATTTCCTCTCCTCAGCTCCCAACCTAAAAGAAGTTGCTCAAAGCTGTTAAAATTCAATCAATGGACATTAAGAAACACATTTAGCATCTTCCTCACCTTTTGTCAAGACTAGGAAACTCATTGTGCAATCCATGAAGGCTCATGGAATTCATTGTTTCAACCCATGAAGCAACCCATCCCCTCAGGTGTATTTGGAGGTATAAAAGACCCTCCAAAATATGCCTCTTTGCGCACAGCCAGTAACAGGGGGACACTCTGTTGCTATGTGTTGACACACCCAGTTTCCTCCATCCACTCTGCCAGATTGACTACAGGACAGGTCTGTATCACCTCAAGATCCTCTTGCTACCCCCTATCCAAGTTTTCCTACTGTTTCTTTCTATAGCCGTGAGTGAATGCTTCTTCTGGGTGAATGGGTGTGTGTTTGGTGTTATTTTTGAACTCCTTAATAAAAAGCCCATACTTAATTTTAAATGTGTACTAAGTATTCCATCCAGACTAGTACTGGTATAATTGGTTTTCAGATTCTGTTGTTACCCCCTCTTTGCATAGCTAAGTCGAGTTGCTGCTAATTTCCCCAACATATTAGAAACTCAATATTTTCTTGGAATTTTCCAATGAGCATTTTGGGTAACAGCTTCCTCCTGTGGAATTCTGGGGTTTGTAGTTTAGTGAGGCCTAAGAGCTCTCTGGCTGAGAGTTTTAAATGTCCCTCTCTAAACTGCAAATCCCAGGATTCCATAGGAGGCAGCCCCAGCAGTTAAAGTGGAATAATAACGCTATAACAGTGTGGTATGATAATCTCCTGAGTCTAGTCTCACTTTACATATGATATATTTTTCTCTCTGGCTTTTCTTCGCAAACAAAGATTCAGGAAGGACTCATCCTGCGCTTTCTGCAAGCGCGCTGATGACTAAAGCTTGGTTGTTCAGGATGCTGCCGAACAAGACTGTCATCTCCCGGGTCAGGCTTGAGCGACCAATGTCCTGAACCGCCTGCATGCAGGGTTGGGGCTGCGGCTTCCAGTGCATCTTTACACCTGCCGGTTTCGTCCCTCGCCAGTCGCTACAGGGCTTTTTTGGTACTGGATTTGTCCTTCGAGCCTGTGCAATGGATTTTTCTGGTGGAGCGCAGCGTGCACAGAACTGGCCTCACCCTTTAAACCAGAGATTCATCTGCCGTGGCCTTGCAAGCATGGACGTGGCAGCGAGGTCCTCGGGCCGTAGGTTTGATTAGAGTTTCCTTCTCTTAGATGGTTGACCTTACAGGGTTGGACGAGCACCATCTGCCCGGGTTTGGGATTGGAGTTTTCCTTCTCCTAGGACGGTTGCCACAAGGCTAGAGAGCCCATCCCGCCCTTTGACGCTCTTTGTCAGACCCTTCGGTTTTGACCTGTCTGGCATGGGAGACCCTACCAGTGGTATTATGCCACCGCCAGCATAGCTCAAAACATCATTAGGGTACGCAAGCCTCTCTCTCACGACAAGGGGGCGTCAATGGAGAGGTGATATATTTTTACATATAAAGTAACCCAATAGGGTGATAAATGCAGCCTTGTTTGACCCTGTTGCCAATGTGAAACCATTCTGTTTTTCCATGATGTGTCCTGACAGTGGCCTCTTGTCATACATACATAATATACACATAATATATATACATAATATACACATCAGGATAATCAGACGTTAAGGTGCACCCATTTCTTTTAGAGTGATCCATGGTTTTTCATGATCTACACAATTTGCTACAGTCTATAAAGCACAGATTGATTTTATTCTGAAATTCTTTGGTGTGGTCCATTTGCCAATGTATGCTTGCAATCTGCTCTCTAGTGCCTCTTCCTTTTCTGAACACAGTTGGACAGCTGGTATTTTTGCTCCATATATGGTAACTGTCTTGGTTTTTAAAACTTGAGCATCACTTGGCTTGCATGAGAGATTAATGCCATGGTCTGATGGTTACTACAATCCCTGCTATCCCCTTTCTTGGGGATTGGAATGAATATTGAGAATTTCCAGTCTGTGGTGCATTGTTTTGTTTTCCATATTTGTTGTCAGTTTTTTGATAGAATTTGAATGGATTCCATCTCTATAGCTTGAAACAGCTCTATTGGTATGTCGTCTGTTCCCGATGATTTATTTCTCTCAAATGTTTTGAAAGCAACTTCCACTTCACTTACTAAAATTGTGGGGCTTGTCTATATGAGCCCATAAAAAAAAAAAAGGAATGCCTCACACTAATGACATTTCGCAGCAGCTGTGACCTGTCCTAATGGTTTTTCTTCCCCCGTAAGCTTTGCATGCCTGCTAGTAAACATGGCGACCATGAGTGATTTACTCGTGTTTGCACTTACCTCAATTTGCCGCCACCACCCTTAATTTTTTTCAAAACGATGTCCAGGATGTGATTGAACAATTTTTCAACTGAGCTCAAAAGAAAAATACAGCACCCTGTTTCTCGCCTTAACACTTACTTGCTAAGGTGAAAATCAAACATGGTGGAAAATTTGTGCTCCCTCTCATTTGGGCAAGCAAATCAAATCGACTCATTTGTCCTAATGAGCAGGAATGTGGCCCCGTTTGCTGTTTTTAAAAAGAAATGTTTCCCCCTCTTTCACAATGCAGCAAAATCACATGGAATGCCATTAGGACAGGTAGGATTCTCCTCGCATTCTGTGAGGAGTTTTTTCACTGTTTGGACAACCCCGTAGTTTCATCATCAAAGGGTTTTCCTGGAAGGCATCATAGTTCTTGCTTCCATCATCTTTTTATTATATCCTGATTGTAAATCAATTTCCTTGTTGGACATGTAGCATACCTTCTCTTGATTTAAATTTCCCTTTGAATTCTCAGATCTTGTAAAAGAGGTCTCCTGTTCTACCTTAAAAAATCTTCTGTTTCTACACATTGATTATCATAGTAGTTCTCTTTGTCCCTATGCACAAGTCACTAAACAGGTATGTTCAGGATTCTGTCCTGTTTCTGTCACCTTTTACTTTTGCTTCTTGTCTGTCTCTGAAAATCCTCCACTGGTGTCACCTCCTGCTGCTGCTGCCCAGTAGCTTTCCTTCTGGAACTTATTCCCAGCCCTCATAACTAGAACTCTCAGTTCTCTCTTCTTGTGCATCTGATACTTCTTGAAGAGTTGTTTGGTACATTTAGTATGGCTTCTCAGCAAAAGCCTGTCTGATGTGAGAGTCCCTCCCACTAGCAAAATCAGCATACCCTCTTGCTTCCTGGGAGCACACAATCCCACCTCCATAGAAAGACTCACAGGGCCATGGTGGGTCTCAGTCATTTACAGTATTACTAATTTAATAATGGCATTTATGTCCTACTTTTGCTCCAATGAATTCAAAGCAGTGTACACTGCTTCTCCACCAGCACCATTTTCTCTTCACAAGAAACCTGTAAGGGAGGCTAGGCAGAGAGAGAGAGAGAGAGAGAGAGAGAGAGAGAGAGAGATGGGCTGAAGGCCATGGCTCACTATGACGACTTGATCTCCCAAGGCCCAGTCCAACAATGTAATCACTACAAGGCATATTGAGTTTGAAATCTGACCAGCATTCACTTTTGAATTACATGACACTGATCCAAATGCAGTACATATTGAGCATGTCTATATGAAAGAAAAGGTTGGAGAATCAAGAATATGAGGAATAAGAGAAGGCAAATTAATTACAAAGGAAGACAGATGTAGTACAGTCTCAGCCTTCTATAGCTCTGAGAGAGAGAGAGAGAGAGAGAGAGAGAGAGAGAGCGAAATTATATATAGTTACAAAGTAAAATATCTAGCTTTAGGCATTTAGGACTTGGAATAATATGACTGAGTACATGCCAGCCTCAGAATTTGTTTGTTCATTTCAGTGAAAGTAAAGTAATGGTTTTGAAGGGGAGCCTTTTGAAGTTCTTGAGTATATCAGGAAAAGGCAGCCTCTGTCTTTGTGTATTGATGACTAAATCGTTAAAGACTTGTAATTTTTCCTTTGAAAATGTTTTCAGTTTCAAAGTGGCCCTTCTGGGTGGATTTGGATATATGTCTTGGGGGATTGACAAGTTTTCTGCAAAGCCTAGGTACAACATCATAAGTAAACATCTGACAATGCATCCATCTCCCATACGCATGTAATGTACATTGTTCATTGAGCTCCATAAAGCGAATAGTGGATTTGCAGTATGCTATGGGACATGACATAGTAGTGGCTCAAGGGCTTTACCAGTTATAGGCTGCTGCTACAAACATAATGCAGAACAAAGCCCAAGAAAGTATCCTATGGCACTTTAAAGACTAATGGGGTGTCTGTTGCTTTGGCTGTGACAGATGAGAATGATTAACCCTCTACAAAATGATAGAGAAGATCACATATTCCCACACTAGGTTTCCTAGCCAGACCTTTAAATGTAACACTGATAGAACTTCTATGCGTGGGCAGCAAACCTACAGCGCTTTGGATTAGTCACACTGAGTTTAAATACTTCTGAGTAAATATGCAAAATAACCAGGTGCAGGGGGATTATTTGTTATATCCTTAAAGAGATAAGTTATTAAGTTAGTAAATTATATATTTTATGTAATCCATATAGGCTGATCAGAGAGTCTGCAAGGATGCAAATACAGTATCATGAAACGCTGAATGTCCCTGACAAAATTTTCTCTGACACTCAGAAGCTTGATTCTGTCCATGTTGGCCTAATGCTATCCATGTTCAGCCTTGTACTTATTGCAACAACTTATACTAATTCATTAGATTTGTGAAATGAACCAATAGTTGGAAGCTGTGATATCCCCTTCCTTGGAAGTTACGGTACCTTTATTTGTTTTTAATTGGTGATGATTTATCATTTCTCCAACACATATAGGCCAAGAGCCTACATTGCTTCAGCATAGCATAAATATCCACCAGTGGAGTTATGCTATGTTAGTATCATGCGACCTTTATATTGAATGCTAATGGATTTATGATTTAGTGTAATGTAGTTAGATCCATGATCAGTGGCTAACAACCCATTGTGCAATTGCAGTGCATGATGCACAGAGGCAATGTCTAGGGGCAATGCACATTTGCATGCTACTCTGTGCACTTTAACATGCTACTGCACACACAACTGCCCCACATATGCAACTCAGCTTATGCCACTGTCAGCTGGATACACCCATTGCACATTCTTTTAAAAAAAAATCACTCGACAAATGTAATGCAATATGTACCTAAATATATCACTAACAGGATGCTGGTCATAAAGTATTTTAACTATCTATAATGGAGTAGAATGAGATTGTAAAGGGGTAAACATGGTAGAGTAGTACATTCCTATCTGCTTCCTTTGGTCATTAGGGGAGCTCCATTCGTTGGTTCCTCATCTCCCTAGATCCACATGGCAGCTACTCAAGTAAGGGCACTGAGTGTTGTTGCCCCGAACTATTCAGCAGCCATGCAATGCAAACCTTGGTTTGCCAGGTGCCAAATTGTCAGTGCCACTCTCTATTCTATTGGAATAGGTTCCAGAAAACAGTATGCTGCTTCTGGAGAGTTCAACAAAGAAGGTGCCCCAGGTCATCTTGATGTGCTGCACCCATACTAATGAACTCAAACCCCCATAATAAACAGCTCCCACCATTTTTCAGAAGACAGGTAAACACTTAAGCAGCACAAAAGTGTTGGCTCATGGGATGCAGAGCCACAGACACTCACTACTATGTTGCACACAGCACTAGAAACTTGGTGAAACAGTGGAAACAGCCAAGGTGCACCACCCTGGCTTGCAGAGCCCCATGGTGGTGGGCTTTGAGATACACACTGGCAAGGACAAGGTTTTAGAATGCAGACATCACCAAAAGACTCAGTCTGTAGGATTGGTCAGCATTTATATGCAACATTTGTCTGCATGTGTGTGCATGTGGGGGTGCATGTTCCCCAAAATGGCAAAGGGCACATTGTGACGGTCATCCACGTTTTCCACCACTGCCACCAAATGTGAGAACCTACTCTTGTCCCACTGCTATGTCATCAAATATGGGGACCTTCTAGATGCCCTTGTGTTTCCTGTGCAAGATTTTGTCTAATTCCACCTGTTGCCACCACAGACTCTGTGTTTCTGAATTCCCTTATGTAGCATTTTCAGAGGCATAAGTGTATAATACAAAAAAATTAAACATAACTTCAACATAAAGTTAAAGATTACTTAATTAACACATCTAAATCCTGACTGACCCTAACAAAATAACACCCATTTTTCACTCACTCCTAACTCCCAACTCTCACTCCTAATTCTAACTGACCTGATTCTAACTAATCTTTATCTCTGACTCTAACTCTCCTAACATCTCTAGCTCATATTCCTGACTGTGACAGACTCATCTCTCTCTCTCTCTCTCTCTAACAGATCACTTACCTTATAATATTTACTATACATCACAAAGATTACCATCTTTCTCTTGCTTTTTTTTTTTTGCAAATGAAGATTCAGGAAGGACTCATCCCGCGCTTTCTGCAAGCACGCTGATGACTAAAAAGGCCAATCCGAGATAAACAAGTCCGGTTGCAGAAAGCACAGCAGAAGGGCTCTTTAGGTGATGCTTCCGGGTTGTGATTCTTTCTGCATTATCGTTTCTCTTCAAGACTTGTTCGGCGTGAGTTCTCAAATAAGGCTGCAGCATTGTGGATAGTGCGTCTCCATGCCTCCCGATGTGAGGCCAGGGCGGACCATTGTTGGTGATCAATTTGGCCAAACCTGAGATGTTGTTTCAGGGAGTCCTTGTATCGCTTTTTTGGAGCGCCCCTCTTATGCTGACCCATGGCGAGTTCACCATAGAGTACTATTTTTGGGAGGCGATGGTCCTCCATCCTCAACGTGCCCTGCCCAGCGCAGCTGTGTTCTCAATATCATGGCCTCAATGCTGGTGATCCCTGGTTGCTCAAGGACAGCAACATTGGTCACATAGTCAGTCCAGTGTATATTTAGGATTGTGTGTATACAGCGCTGATGAAAGTGTTCAAGGAGTCATAAGTGGTGGCGATAGGTGCCCCATGTTTCAGACCCATAAAGGAGAATAGACAGTACAATGGCTCTATACACACTGATTTTTGATACTTTACCTTAATTTATCTAATACTAAACACATTTCCCTACAAAAGTCCATAGCATCACACACATGTTACCCAGCATGGACAAATCAGGGGTGATGGGGCAACAGGTATGAATGCAATTAGAGAAAAACACGATATCTTGCAAGTAGACATTTTGGGGAAAAGGTAATGCAGGGTATGTGTGTGTGCAAAATGCTTGTAAGGTTGTTACCTGAATAGGTGGGGCAGCTTTAGGACCCCACTCATGATGTCAGAACTATATTAATACATTGGGGGATTATTAGCTCAAATGGAATGCTGTGAGAGGCCAGGTAACATAGAGACCTTTTGCACCTGTGTATACCAGTACTAAATGCAGAGAACTCCGGTTTAAAATGAAATAAAATAGTTTTATTGGAAAATAACATGAAAGGCACTCACACATGCAAAACACACTCATGAGAACCACACAAGGCTAACAAAGAGCTTAAGGCTGAAAAGGTTGGATAGAGGAATAGATTTGGGAAATAGAGTGATAGTTACCAGTCCTGAAGGGTACAGAAGGACTTAGATGAAAGTTTGAGGGTGGCACTGGAATCTGATCCGGGGACACACCAACAAAGAAAGTGACAGGGTGTCATCCACAGTGGCACACTTTACTATTGCTTGGGGACTAATATTTATACTGTATTTTGTGTCCTGAAGGGGCATTTGTGCTTAGAACAAAGTGTAGATGGATTTCCCACTGTTGACAAAGGAAACAAAAACTCTGCTGATTGCTTTTAATGGCTGAGAGATAGGAATTGATGGGTTTATGACACCCTTGCATTGTGGAATAGGAAAGGTGCAAGTGATATTTCCTGGGGATAAGGGTTGTTTGGTCACTTGTTTGTTGGTGATGTGTGACTCATTGCCAAGGGTGCTCAAGAGGGGATTAGCAAATACCACCTTAATAGCTCTGTTTACTAGGTGCTTCGCTTAAACCTATCTTGGGTGTGTCTGCTAGTATTTTTCCATGACACCTCCTAGGTTCTTGTGACCTCTGTTTGACCTCACCTATCTGGTCTGCCCTGGTCTACTAGACCCCATGAAATGTCTTAATATTGCTAATTTATGAGATATTACATGGTGGGGTGTAGAGCATAATAACATGGTGATAAGGTGGTGCTGATAAATAATTCCTTACAAATAAACAAAGTGACAAGTTTTTTAAAATCTGCATATATGTGCATACACAGATAATACTGTATATCAAAATATATAAAAACACATCGAGTGTTTGTATGATAATGTGTATATGTATACATGTCCATGCATGCTTGTTAAAAATTCAGGGTTGCCACTCTTTCTGATCTGTGTGGTCAGTACATTGCTGGATTTTATGTGATAGAGAGACTCATGTGCATACTGCAGACATCCCTCCCTTGTTCCAAATTCACACTGGAAAGGAACACATGTTGCTCGCAAGCTGAGGGGAAAGTCATAGTGTAGCCTGTGAATGGCAAACCTGGATCAAGGTTCAGGATAGACTCAGGACATGCTGGAGCAAACACTCTGCCTGGAACACTCTGCCCTAGGAAGTAAGCCTTACACCAACAATTGTGACCTTTAGGCACATGCTGAGAACATTTCTGTTCATCCAAGTTTTCCCAGATGAACATTTGCCCATCAAATATGTTGCTGGTTACTGCCTTAAACATGTAAGCCAGGATTCATGTGGGCAATTACAAATGTGTCACCTAGAGTTACACATCTGTGACTGTTTCATAGTCACGATTCCTACATATTCCCTAGTTTAGGGGATACGTAGGGACTGTGAAACCTCCAATCCCCACTTACTGGGCAGCAGCTGCTACAATCAACTGAGCTCTGTTCCGCTGTCAATCCAGAAGCAGAAGATTGACATTTCCACACATCCTCCCTGCAACAAGTATCTCTGGGGGAATTGCGATAGGGATCCTGCTTCTAACTGTTGCAATGGCGATTGCTCATGGGAGGGTGTGAGAATGTTAGTCAGCTGCTTCCTGAGTGACAGGGAATGGATCACTGTTGATTACAGTGGCCTCTGCTTGGTAACGGGGGATGGGAAGGGGGTTAGGCCAGGAGTCATTGCATAGCTACATAACTACAGTGGTTATGCATTTGTAACTGCCCAAGTGAATTCTGGCCATATATTTTTGAACTATGAGACCCAGCATGGTATAGTGGTTTGAGTGCTGGATTAGGACTCTGGAGACCAAGGTTCAAATCCCTGCTCAGCTATGGAAACCCACTGGGTGACCTTGGGCAAATCTTGAGGATGGTAGACTAAAATAACCAGGGTTGTTTATTTTATTTATTGAGATCCCTCCTTTCTCCCAAGATGGGATTCAAGGTGGCTTATAATAATTAAAAAATACAACTAAAACATCACAAGTTAGAAAAGTTTAAAAAGAATTAAATTAAATTACCATTATTAAAATATAGTTAAAAACAGAAATTAAAAACATGTTGCAGTCATGATTGAACAGTAACCCGGTAGTTATCTGTGGTCGCACAAAATGTAACAGGGATGGAGGATGCTAAGGAATGTGTGTGTAGGGTGGGGAGACACAGTAATGTTATGAACCTTTACTAGATTTTATCTGGGAAAGTGGTAAACAGTGCAATCCAATGATGTCTGCTTAGTAGAAGTAGATCCCATTGACTTCAGATTAGTAGATACAGGATTGTAGTCTACTGCTGTGGATGATAGCTACTTTAGCAGTATTCTATCATTGTTGAAAAATCACCACACTTGATATATCAGTTACTAATGGTGAACTCTGTAACTCAAATGTTTTTTCAAGTCTTGGTTTGTGAAGCTTTGTAACCCGGAAATGAAAAAAAATGTGATAAAATTTTCTTTGCTGGGTTTGAAGCATATATTCTCCAACATTTCACAGATGAAAACCAGGACAGATGTAGCCAATCAACATCAGAGTATGGTCAAGATGGCAAAAATTAAAATTTTGAGCACCATTTCGCTTTCATGGGAAATCAATGCAATGGTCCTGCGGTTACTGCAATCCCTGGTGTCCCCTTTCTTGGGGACTGGAATGTATAATGAGTGTTTCCAATCTGCAAGCCACTGTTTTGTTCCCCATATTGGCTGAAAGATTTAGTTAGAACTAAGTAGATTCTGCCTCTGTAGTTTGAAGCAGCTCTATTGGTGTGGCATCTATTCCTGGTGATTTATTTCTCTCAAGTGCTTTGAGTGCAGCTTCCACTTCACTTTCTCAAAATGTCTGTCATCCATTGAGGCTTCTCTTTTTTTTGGCTGCAGATAGTGTATTTTTGCATTCCTCCCTGACTTTGTCCCTTTCTTTGACTTTAGCAGTTCATGGTTCTGTCACAATCTGCTCCTAGTCTTGTTTTGCAGAGAGAATGCAGCTTCTCCATCTTCTGCTTGCAATTATGTAGTCTATTTGATTTGTACATTGGCCATTAGGTGATGTCCATGTACACAATCACCTCTTTGGTTGCTTGAAGAATGTGTTTGCAATGAAGAAACTGTTGGCCTCACAAAATTCAATCAGCTGCTCTCCTGCTTCATGTCTTGATCCTAGGCCAAATTTTCCTACAATTTGATTCTGCTCTGTTTCCTATTTTTGTATTCCAATCCCACATGATTAATAAGAAGTCTTGTTTTGGTGTGTGATCAATTTCTGTCTGGACTCCAGCACAGAATCTTTAAATTCCTTCTTCTGCCTCTGTAGCTGTAGCATAAACTTGGAATATGGTTACAGTCAGCCCTCCATATCCATGGATTCTGCATCCATGGATTCAATCAATCAACTCAAAAATATTAAAAACAAAAGCCAAAAAGCAAACCTTATAAGGGACACTATTTTACTATACCACCGTATATAATGGAACTGGAGCATCCACAGATTTTGGTATACATGGGGAGTCCTGGAACCAAACCCCAGCAGATGCTGAGGGCCCACTGTACCGGTATATTGATGTTTTCCCTGAAGTCTTATTGATATTACTGTACTTTTCCCTATAATTGTGCAGTGTGAAACAACTTTGAGTAGCATCACTATTCAAATGTAATATTTCTTCCCATTACCAGTGATCACTCTGTTGAAAAGGTGTCATAGAAAAGATCTTGTCAAATTTTAAAATGGATTAAAATGCAAAATTATCAGATACCAGGACAAAGTGAAGAGGCACAATAAAGTTTTAAATACAAACTAGATCAGTGGATACATGTGAGAGGTCAGTGAATGTAAGGGTAGCCTCCCAGTTTCCCTAAGGCTGTTCTGGGATTCTTTCTAGGTTTTTTGCCGGGGGAGGGAGGTGGACAGTAAGCCTATGCATTTCACTTAGAAGTCCCATTTTGTGGTAACGTAGTGAATTTACTGTGATCTCTTGGTTCCACCTAGCTCAAATTCACACCACACAAATAATCCCCTTTGAAATTGGACTCTTTGCCATGGCTCCTTCATACTGAATCCTGGGATGTGTAGTTTTACAAGATCTTTAGCCTTCTCTGCCAGAGTGTGCTGGTGCCTCGCCAAACTACAAACCCCAGGATTCCATAGGAAGGAACCATGGCAAATAATCCAGTTTTAAAGGGAATTATTTGTGTAGTGTGGATGCACCCTTAGTATTTCCCAGCCCTGTCAGCTCCAGTAGCTAACAGTTACCAAGCCTTTAGGCAGGCCTATCCAAATGATATTAAAGTGTGAATTTTAAATTGTGTGTTGAGTGTTTTAAAATGTCTTAGTTTTACTTGTTCTTTTAAATTGATATATGTTTTATATGATATATGTTTTTAATTGAGAAGTGCTTTTAACCAATGTTTTGTTTATGTGTTATTGTGTTGTTCCCCACCTGGATACATAGGGAGAGGCAGGTAAGGAATAATAACAACAACAATAATTCCTTAATATTATTATTATTCTAATGAACGTTTTAATGTCCCCTTTTAAAAAGAATTTTACTCCAGAAAAATCCTGCTCAGGCTGCAGGGCTCACCCACCCCCTCCTCCCTGCCTGCCTGCTCCCCTCCCTCTCCCCTCAGCAGCAGCCCCGCTTTGAATCGTGCTCGGAAATCTAAGGCGGGCTCTGACGAAGGCGCGTCTTCGGCCACCGATTGGCAGGGGAGGTTTGTGAGGGGCGGGACCGGACGGATGACGCAAGCTGGAAGGGGCGGGGCTACAGGGGGTGACACGTCGGACGGCTAGGCAAAGGCGGCGGCTCCTGTGCGAAGACTAGCGGGAGTGACGCGCTTTCGCTTCAACCCCCCCGCAACCAAGCCGCCTCCTCCCGCGAGAACGGAAGCAGACCCAGCGCGCGCGCACCCCCCCATCTCTTCCCGAATCTGGACCAATAGGCTGCGCTCTCTCAAGAGTTCTACAAGCGGGCCGCCGGGGCCGCCCCTCTCCCGTTGCTTGGCAGCCGCCGCAGCAGCCCCTCCCCTTTTGCAGGACCCCAAGCCGGGACCAGGTTCGCTCCCCTCTTCCTCTCCCCTCCCGCCTGACCCATCCTGGTCGGAAGAGCCTCCGGTCCCCATAACCGCTGTGCCCATTCGCCAGGCCCTGTGGTGACCTTCCGGGCTGTGGAGAGGGGGGGTGTTTGTCCCTGCTGGTTCCCCCTGCTTCAGCCGGTTCCTCCCCCCACTTTCTTCCCCTTCCCCCCGCACCTTTCCTTTGGTTCCGCTCCGGTATTTGTTTTCTCCGCCCTCTGTACCCTTTATGAAAGCCCCCCTTCCTTTGCGCCCCCTTAACAGAAGCCCCCCCTCTGTTGTGCCTCCCCTCCCTCCTTAGTGGCCCCTTAATTCAAGGTTCTCCTTTGTGCCCAGGTTTCCTCCCCCTCCCCATTCCTCCATTATAGGGACACCATCATGCGCTTCTCTTTGGTCCTGTCCCTCCTGCGCCCTGTGGGGCCTGTGGTGGTCGGGGTGTCTCTGGGGTTCACGCTCAGTCTCCTCAGCGTCACTTGGGTGGAAGAGCCCTGCGGCCCCAGCCAGCGCAGCCTACGAGATGGGGGCCTGGAGCAACAGCAGCATCAAGGAGGGCAAGGCAATGCTGCCCGCAAACCCAACTCTGTGCCCGGGGGTCTGGGCACGGATCCTGAGCAGAGCTGGGAGCCCCGCGTCCTGCCTTACAAGCCTCCAAACCCAGGCAAAGCTACCAAGAAAACCATCAGGTATCTATGGGGGAAGGAGGATGAGCGCTTATGTACAGATAAATGAACATGGTTTCAGTTCCTTTCTTGTATTGCCATTGCTGTTCATATTTCTTTGTCTTGTGGGCTTTATGTGCTCAGAGGTACAGGAAGAATTATGCTTTTCTTACTGAGTTTCAGTGACTGAATATACTTCAGTCTTTGTGTGGCCGCTTTATGGACCTGTCTATTTGCTGGTTTGCAGGCACAAATAATTGTGCATCTGTGTTTCCTTCAAAGTTACAGCAGACTGCTGAAGTATTCCAGTATGTATAGTGTTTGTATTGTATTCTTCGTTAGGGTAGCTCTGTGAGGTGGGTGATGGAGGAACATGGTCTGAAAGCCAATGAGTTGTCCAAGGCCACGCAGCGGCCTCCTTGATACAAGTGAAGCCTGAACCTGTATTTTCCAGGCCCTATGTCCAGTTCCTCACTGTTTGATCAGACGTGCTGAGCACTCCTATTAAACAAAAGTGGAGTCCTGCTGGATCAGACCAAAGGTGTACCTAGTTCCCTATTGTGGCCAACCAGATGACTATGGGAAGCCCACAAGTAGGGCATGAGCACAATAGCACCGTTCTTAGTGTGTTTCCTAGAACTGATGTACAGAAGCATGCCACCTCTGATATTGGAAGTAATATACAGTCATAATGATTAGTAACTACTGACAGTCTTATTCTCTGTGATCTCCCCCCACTTTTAAAGCTATCCATGTTGGTGTCAGTTACTACCTCTTATGGTAGTGTCTTCCTTAGTCTCACTATGCTGTTGGAGAAAGAGTGGCCTGTGCTAAATAATGGTGACATACTGAATCAATCCAGTCTGATTCCTTGACTGCTGATTCATAAGCCACTTCCTTTGGTGGTTGAAGTCTTAGATAACAAAGTAAATTCTTTTTATAAAGAGTTTTTGAGACTCTGCAGAGAAGGGGAAGGTTTTTTCTTTGCTTTTGGCATGATAAAGCAATGGAGGGTATGATACAGAACAGTTGTGACATATGAATTATCTTACCAAGCTGTGCAGTGAATCTCTGAGCCCCCTTCCTCCTGCCTCATCTCTTCCCTCCTTAGATCACTTCCCTCCTTTTACGATCTCCCAAAGGAAAGCTTAGGGTCTTAGCTCTTGCTATTCAGGAAGTCCTTCAGTACAAATAGCTTCCTTTTTAATAAGGTGGGCTAGAGTGGGGAAGGCTACTGCCACTGTGAATTGAGCAAGCTATCTGGTTCCTTCTGAATGGGGTGGATGGTTGTGGGCTGAGTCATGCTATTACTTCTTGGGCTACTTTGGAGCCTTCCCACAAGGTTATTTTTGACTACCTAATGTAATTCATAGAATCATAGAATTGCAGAGTTGGAAGAGACCACGAGGGCCATCCAGTCCAACCCCCCTGCCACGCAGGAAATCTTGATCAAAGCATCCCCGACAGATGGCCATCCAGCCTAACAAGACTTAAAATGGAAAATAAGGCAATTCCCTTTAAAACAATGGAATTCTCTTTCCCAACATAAGTTGCTTACAGAGGTGGGAATTCATGAAAGAACTATCTGAGAACGCAAAAACATCTAAAACCAATTACTATGTTTAACAAAAATCCAAATGAAAATCAAATTTCAGTTATTAACATGTAACTTTTGGGAACTTCAGGCAACAAAATTTCATGGGTCAGCAATGACTGAAAAGGATCAGAGAATCAAAATGCATGCTCTGATTTCCTCCTACATTCTTAAAAAGAAAAAAAAAAGTTTTCCCAATTCAAAGAATTACAATTGCATGCTATGAGTCTGGGGCCTCCAAATGCCCCAATTTGCATGATAGAGAGAAGACAAAAGAAAGGCAGAAAACTATTTACAAATGAGTGGGTTGTGAGGACTTCTTTCCTTATGAGATACCATTCCAACTTTCCTTATGGGGGATACCATTCCAAAAGATGGGGGAGAAAGAAATGAAAAAATATCTTGAGTTTTCCCACTCAACTGTTACAGAAGAAAAATACATTCATGGGATAAACTTGTTAGCATTTAAATGTTTCATGGGGGGTGCACATTCCCAAAAGATTTGGCATCTCTCCAGTCAAGAGACATCTTTTCAGTCATCACAAGTGGTAACACTGTCTCAGCCTCTGAAAGGCTAGGAAAGGCTAGGGCAGCCTCATTTGGAGGTCTGCCGTTCCACTCAGGCAGCTTCTGAGGAATAGGTAAGAGGGAATGAAATTTCTCTGCTTTAGTCTGTTCAGGGTTTCCAGGAACACTTTCAAGAAAGGAGGCTTGTGATTTATTGTTATACTTAACATTTGTGTTGGGCCTTCAAGTGTTTAAAATGCTTCATGTGCAATATCTAATTGTAATCTGTACGGCAGCTCTGTAATATATGTCAGTATTATTATCCTTGATATTGCAGAGGGCAGGGCAGGGGCCTGAGGCTGAGAGAAAGTGGTCCACCTAATGTCACCCAGGGAGTTCAGAGCAGAGGTGAGCCTGATTCCCAGCTCATTCTCTTAGCTACTAGGTCACGCCAAATCTCTGTACAGGTTATTGAAGTGATTCAGGCATTTTCCTTCAAATTAACTGGTCTGTTGCAGGGCTTTGCAGGCCAATGTCCACAGTCTTAAATACTGTGGAAGAAAAGGTGGAATATCAATGATTTCATCTCTCAAAAGGAAGTATTGTGACACTGTCAAAGTGCATTTTCCACACCAGCTGTCAAGTTTGTTGCATTAGTGAATACTGTGTGGCCTTATTAAAACTGTAAATTGCAGAAGGAGTTCTGAACTCCTTTGCTATAGCGGGTACACTATCGGAGTGCTCACAGATGTGTTTTTAGGAGTTGAAATGTATGCCAGCAGGACTGTTCTTTTATGCCTGCCTGCAGCAATGCCTTTTAAGAAAAATGGCTTATAGGTCTGCAGGTTCCTTTCTTCCAGCACGAATGTGCATATCTCCCACTGTTTTTTTTTAAATAATCCAGACACAGCCTCCTTTCCTGTAGTCACATTACAGGTATATCTCAGTTAATGAAATAGATGTGTTCCTGGGTATTAATTCTTTAACAGAAACTTTAGTACCAGAGGCAGAAATAATATGGAAACAATAGGGATAGGTTCCTACACCACAAAAAAACAAGAGCAGCTGCTTCAGCAGACTTTGAACAAAAACATTGGGAATCTTCTAGAGAGCATTTCAAAGCTTCTAAAATGCATCCAAAATGCATTCTTCCAAAATATGCCTATACTAGATCAATGGATTTTGAAGGTAGAGGAGTTCTCAGAGGTGGACACTCTTACTCGTTGGTTAAAAGGAAAATCAACACAGAATTGTGAAAAAGCCTGGGGGAAATGGAAAGATTATTTTAAAAACAACTATTATTTATGATAAAGATCATGCAGAGGTTACATTGGGTGAAAATTAGCATAATAGTAGATTATCATTAATACTGTAAAGAAAGGAGAAACAAACAGTTGGTGGTCCTGTCCAGAGAGTAATAGCCAATTATTTGAGTAGGTAGGAAGTCTTTAATAGAGTATATAGATTATATTATTATATAATTGTTTGTATATTTACATGTCAGGTTATGGTAGAATTAGATTAACACAGTGTTGTTTAGTATTAAAGATGAAAATTATCAAAAAACAAAACCAAAATGCATCCAGAGATTTTTCTTTCTTTCTTTCATCAGCCTCTGTTTTTCTAATAATTTCCATTTTGGTGGCCATATTTACAGATCTGTGCTTTTTTAACATGTTGCGGGGAGCTGGTAAGGCTTGTCTGCTCTCCCCTTTTCTCTTTGTTTTGCTGTTCATGCACGCTCAGTAAGGAATTCCAAATGCAGCTGCTTTTTACTTTGCTTGTGGTAAGGGGGCACACATGGCTACATTTGGATCAGCTAGAATAGAATCGTTCTCTTTCCTTGTTTAAGCTTTATTGCATTGTTTACTACAGGTAGGCTTCTGCAATTCATCACCAAAGGTCTGTGTTTCTCCAGCTCTCTTCCACCATTCTCCCAATGTAGATGCTGCTAAAAATCATCTAGCTAGACAGAGGACAAGAAGGGAAGGTGGGTCTGGCAGGCATAGAAAGACTTAGTAAAAAGAAGCTTCTTTCTCAGAGGCTTCATTAACTGAGGGTATGCCTGTACTTCCATTCATTATGATTGGACTGTGCATTGTTCCCAGAAATATCCTGTAAAAACTAAAATGAATTTGAGGCACAGTTTGACTGGTAGCTTAGATAAACTTATTGAGAAGAAACTTACGGGGTTTTTTGAGGGGGGGGGTTGGCCAGCCCAAAACAGGATGAGAGCATGGCAGAGCCAACTCTGTCTTTCCTCATACTCTCAGATCCTGATTTAACATCTCTCTCTCTCTCTCTCTCTCTCTGGCTTTTCTTCGCAAACGAAGATTCAGGAAGGACTCATCCCGCGCTTTCTGCAAGCGCACTGATGACTAAAAAGGCCAATCCGAGATAAACAGGTCCGGTTGCAAAAAGCACAGCAGAAGGTCTCCTTGGGTGATGTTTTTGGGTTGTGATTCTTTCTGCGTTTGTCGTTTCTCTTCAAGACTTGTTCGTCGTGAGTTCTCAAATAAGGCTGCAGCATTGTGGATAGTGCGTCTCCATGCCTCCCGATGTGAGGCCAGGGCAGACCACTGTTGGTGATCAATTTGGCCAAGCCTGAGATGTTGTTTCAGGGAGTCTTTGTATCGCTTTTTTGGAGCGCCCCTCTTACGCTGACCCGTGGCGAGTTCACCGTAGAGTAGTATTTTGGGGAGGCGATGGTCCTCCATCCTAGAAACGTGCCCTGCCCAGCGCAGCTATGTTCTCAATATCATGGCCTCAATGCTGGTGATCCCTGCTTGCGCAAGGACAGCAACATTCGTCACATAGTCAGTCCAGTGTATATTTAGGATTGTGTGTAGACAGTGCTGATGAAAGCGCTCGAGGAGTCGTAGGTGGTGGCGATAGGTGACCCATGTTTCAGATCCATAAAGGAGGATAGACAGTACGATGGCTCTATACACACTGATTTTTGTGCTTTGCCTCAGGTGTTTATTGCTCCAGACTCTTTTGTGAAGTCTTCCAAATGCACTATATGCCTTTGCTAATCTGTGATCGATCTCTTTGTCAATCTTGGCATCTGAGGAGATGATGCTTCCCAGGTAGGTGAACTGCTGAATGGACTTGAGCACAGATTTGCCGACGGCAATGTGGGGATGGTGGTGTTCGTCCTGTGGTGCAGGCTGGTAAAGAACTTCTGTTTTCTTCAGGTTGACTTCTAGCCCAAACAGCTCTGCAGCTGTTGCAAAGCAGGATGTTAGGCGCTGCAGAGCTGCTTCTGTGTGGGCAACAAGGGCAGCATCATCGGCGAAGAGCAGCTCCCGGACTAGATAGTTTAGAGTCTTAGTGTGAGCCCTCAGACGGCTTAAGTTAAACAAGCTACCATCAGTACGGTAGCGTATATAGATGCCGTCGTCTTCTTCAAGCTCTGCCATAGCCCTTTGGAGCATCGTGCTAAAGAAGATTGTAAATAAAGTTGGTGCAAGAACACAACCTTGCTTCACTCCATTAGTTATTAGAAAGGGCTCTGAAAGAGCATCGCCATATCTGACATGTCCCTATGGAGGTTTAATTCAGAGTACAGTAGTGCAGAAAGGGTTGATTTGTGTGTGCGCACTTGTCGAAAACCTCTGACTTTGAGTTGGTGGTCCTGTCCAGCTTCCATATAATAATTACATAGACTAAGGGGGTAATTTGTAGTCTTTCCCAGTAGCATGTACAGGGCTGTCAAAATTCTGGAAAGCTGTGTGGTTCCCTTTGCCCACACATCTCCCTCTGTGTATATGCTAGGTATGGAAAGAATATTTGAAGATGTAAGGGGAGGGCCCTCAAGTGTCAAGAAATCCCAACAAGGAGGATCTTCCTGAACCCCCCCTTTTTTTTTTCATTCCTTCTCATGTCTTTGAATAGACTTGATGACTATTTGCAGCCAAGGATCATCACTTGCTATGTTCTGTAAGCTGCACGTGGTGATGTCATTCTCTGACACCTCTGGAGGACTCCAGGAAGTCCCAGAGGATGCCTTCAACACAACTGTATAAATATGCTTTATAACCTGATGCTTTAATATCACTCTGAACTGCATCTGAAGAAGTGGGTTTATATCCAACAAAGCTCATGCTAAAATAAAAAGCAGTTTGTTTTAAAGGTGCTGTTAGATTCCTTTATCCCCCCCCCCCTTCTCCTTTTTATGCTACATGGAGTAGGGTTTCTCAGGCAGAGTTCTTTGGAATCCTAAGGTTCCATGAGAGGAGACCAGAGGTTCTGCAAGAGATCATGATTTTTTGGGTGGGGGGGGATGACACACCATTTTTTTTTAAAGCTGTAGATATAATAATTTTTATTCAGGGGTTCCCTGAGACTTGAAAATTATTTCAAGGGTTCCTCCAGGGTAAAGAGGTTGAGAAAGGTTGGCATTGAGAGTAGCAGAGGGAGGCTTGTTGCTGGTTATTTCAGACCATAGCTGCTGATGATCCTTGCTTAGTAGCCCTCACCTTTCTCCTGGCTGCTATGTGGCCATGGTGGGGCCAGCTGAGGGAGGACCATTGCTGGCTATGTTCTGATAACCAACGCACAACAATGCAGGCATCCTGGTGTGGGGGTTCAGCTGAAGATCCTGGAGGATAACATTGTTGCTGTGCGCCAGCTATTGGAACATAACCAGTGACAGTCCTCAGCTGTTCCCTGTCCCCCCCCCCCGCTACCTGACCATGTTGTGGTGGCAGGAAAAAGGTGATTCTGGAGTGGTGGTGGTGAGAAATTAATAAATTAAATAAGCACATTCCTAGTGTTTGCTTGTATAGAGTGGGGAGAACGTGCATAGGCATTCAGTTCCTTCCTTTTCGAAGTTCCTTGTAGATGGAGGTACACTCAGATATTTGCATCATTGCAAGTGTATTCAATCAAACCAGAAAACAGTCAGCGTTTTGCAGGTAAGTCCCTAGGTGTGGTCATGAATTGCCTTTTAGATAATGTTCAGAAACAATTGTGAAAGATTCTGGAAGTTGAAATCTAAACATCTGGAAGGCCACATGTTTCCCACTTGTGATCTGGAAAATTATAATGTTTTGGTTGTGTGGCATGCTGATTTGATACACATGAGACCTGCAAAGCACACAAGCCCTTCTGGTGTCTGTGCTGATTTTCCGTGGTTTGGGAGTTGGGAAGGGGCAACCTGAAGCCAAATTTAATGTATTACATTTAATGTGTTCCTCTGCCCAATTTGAAATATGCATGTGATCAGTGTAGACCTCTGCAAGAGCAGTCTGTCCCTCTCCTGCCAGCCTGTTGGATGAAGAGGAGGATAGAGAGAGGAAGGGAGGGAGAGAAAGGGTAGGGTAGAAAGAGAGGCAAGGATCTTTGTCAGTTACCTGTGAACAACTGAAAGGAAATGTAAGTTTAAGTAACTAGGTTCAGGACAATTATGAAAGTTTGTGAAATAACATTATAATTTTTCAGATCACAAGTGGGAAACATGTGGCTTTCCAGATGTTTAGATTTCAGCTTCCAGAATCCTTCAGTATAGGCTATGTTGAATGGGGCTAATGGGAGTTGTAGTCCCAACAACGTCTATAAGACTATGTATTCCCCAGTCCTGCTATCGGTAATATATTTGGACTACTGTATTGGCTGTTAATATTTTCCTTCGGTTCTGCTGCTCTAGTTTGTTATCACCAGTAGAGAGTTTGCCATCTTCTGAGCTTCCTTTTGGGAAGGTTGAGGTCATTCTGCTTGTTTTGTGATTAGCTGTGTCCTGGCCTGGGATAGCTTTACCGCAGCTTTCTATGATCATAATTAGGTATTGTAACACACTGACCAGAGTATCCCTAGATATGCATTTTCCCCAGGGATACCCCTGTATTCAAACAATTGACAGCCTGGGCAGCTTGGACATCCCAATGTTTTCTTGAGTGGTCCCTGTTAAGCATGGGTACCAGCAAGAGAGAGGTCCTGTCCTGTAAATCAGTACAAGTAGAGATTTCCATGTGGGCAGGAAGTGCAATTTCTCTTTGAATATAATGTTGTCCCCAAAGGTACAAGGCTGTCATATGGACCCCAAACTTTGACAGTGGAAGAGAACAACATCCTAGAATTCCTCTGGTCTCCTTAGAATTGAGAATGAAATATGCATGTGAGCACTCCAGAGAGAGAGAGCCAGGAGCCTTGCTGTTCCTCAGGTCCCCAGTACTTGGAAAAGTTACTTTTTTGGATTACAGCTCTGAGAATCCTCTAGTAAGCATGAGCACTGGCTATGCAAGCTAGGGGATGGGGGGGTTGGTCCTAAACAACAACTATTTCAAGCTCTAAGAGTCTCACATTCCCTTTGTTAGTTATCTAGTTCTTTTAGTTAAAAGTGTCAGTTATTCTGGTGCTCCTTCCAACTCATCCCTTCTCTGTATGATGGTGACTTGTGGGTAATGCTTCCTACTGGCCATCCAGAAGGCTCCATGATTCCAGCTCTTACTGCTTTGTGTTGCCTTATTATGGTTCTTTAAGCCTTTCCTCTCCTTTTCAAGGAATTGTCTTGCACCTCACAAGGCTTAATTATGCTGAGCTCTTATCCTTAACATCTTATTTCTCTGAGCCAGATTCTGTGTGCTTGCTGTCTTTTTCCCTCCCCCTCCCCCAGCCTTGTCTGCTGGTTTCTCCAGAGTGTGCTGAATTCTTAATTTCCCATCTTCCAAGCTGTAAAGTGTTGCTTTTAGACTCTTTCACTTCTAATCTCTGTCCCCCAACCAATTCCCTATTAGAATGTGGTGGCATCCACTGTTTGAAATGGCCCTCTGTACTTCTGTGGCCCCTTTCACAAGGGTTCTCCGCATTCCTCTTTTCCTTCCCCCTGTGTGCCCCAAACTCCACATTTGTGTACTGTCTGAGATCAAAGATAGGGATTGGGGGCCCTGGGATAGGGGACTGAATGAGTGTGTTGTCCCTTGCAGGAAGGGGAGAGAGGGGGAGAGATGGGCAGGAAGTAGAGGGGCTGAATGAGCCCACTATGTGAGTGAGGGTAGAGTTGGGGTGGGTAGGAATGGTTTCCTGTCGCATAAACCTGCGGCTAATTGTAAGAGACAGGCCACCTGCCTTCCAGATTGCACTGTAATGTTACAGTGAGTCAGATAAATCTCCCTTCCCTCATATTGCTTAGTGCAACTCCTATACGTCTTGTCTTATTATTGTAGAGTCCCCATCTCAGTGTTAATGTCTACCCACCTCCTTGAGATACAGATAGTTTAGCCAGATGTAGAGAACAGATGCAATTGCAGCAGTAGCCTGTGATGGGAGCCCACAAACTAGAAATTCTGGAGAGTGGATTGCTAGTTTTGACACTCCTTGTTTCCCACTCCTGCCTCGTTCTACTCATCTGGGGATTAGGATTAGCTCCTTAAAGGGGCTGTGTAACAATGGAGGCTGCAGATGGCTTCCTGTCTGGCCAGAAAGGAGACAAATTCAGATCCTGTCAAGTGGGATCTGTTTGGCCATATGTACCCCCTGTGGCATCTTGTTCATTTGTTTATCTTGGTTTCTGACCTGCAGACTGAAGTTTACAACTTACCTAAAACACTTGGCACAGTCTTATTTTATATATATACACGTACAAAGACCCCCTTTAAAGTCACTGACAATCATAGAAACTTAACTTGATTGGTAGAGTGGTATTGGCCAGCTGGCTGGTAAATCCCACTTCTCATAGATACTTGAGTTTTGAGATTGAATAATGGAAAACGAGTGGAATCAAAAAACGGAGCAGGAATTTCCTCAGAGAGGAGGGAAGTGGGCAGAGAACTCTGATGGGCAGCACTGCCTGGTACACTTGCTTTTCTTAGAATGTTCATAGGGGAGCCTTTTCTAGCTTCCTTCCCCCTGACCTTTTCTTACAATAATTGTCAGAATCACAAATGGATCCAGTAGTGAAGTGTGTGCTATATGAAATTTTGTGTTGTATATGTAAGTAACTGGGCACCAAGCACACACGTCTGTTGCTTTGGTTCCCCTGATGTTGATGAGATGTAAAGAACTGACACTCCATGCTGTCCTGATTGTTGGCGTGCATTATGCCTGATTGGATGATGGTGACTAAGAATTCTCCTCCAGGTTATTGCTGGTCATGCTCAGACACTGGTGGACCAAATAGGTGATGCATCTCAGTCTCTGATCCCTTCTGGGGATGTCCCTGTCAAGTTGCACGTCCCCCAAAGTGGGCAGCCATGGGATTCCCAAAGAGACAGGGTGCTCTTTTTACTTAGCAGCTCATTTAAACCAGCGTATTTTGAAAAGCACAAGGAGACTGAGTGTATTTTTTTCTTATTCCACTCTTAATGACTCAGCTTGTTAAATGCATATCTCTCTTCAGAGAGAGCACAGCCTTTTAATAAGGTCTTGGCAGAGTATTCTAAAACAGAATTACAAACATGGTAGTGTGTTTATTTCTTGTATAGTTAAACTGTAATGCTTACTGAAACAAGTGGTATTTGAGGTTTGGTGAAGGCCCAGGATGCCAGAGCATCTTAAGTATACTGGTGGCATGTACAAGACTATGAACTTGTGCAGTAAGAGTAATATTAAGAGAATTAAACAAACCAGTGTGGTATAATGATTGCAGTTTAGGACTAGGATTTCAGGAGATGAAATCCATGCCCAGCCATGGAAACCCACTGGGTAACTCTGGGCAAGTAACATTCTCTTAGCCTCAGTGGAAGGCAATGGCCAACTTTGAATAAATCTATCCAAGAAACCCTAGGGTAGGGTTTCTACAACTTGGAGTCAACTTGAAGACACATAAATGCAGCAGCAGCAACAACAACAGTAATATGTTTTTGGGAAGTTATAGGATAGGTGCAAAAGACATGTGCAAGGTATATTTGTGAGCTAGGTGTATGATTAGAAGCATGAAAAGAGTATTTGAGAGATGAAGGTAACAATGTGTGACTATGAACTATTGAGGTAACATATATTTAGGACTCCATTGTGGCTGAAAATTAAGGCCTTGTTGTACACTCTGTCTCTCTCTGATGTTTCTGTGCACATGCATGGCAGCCTGGGAACTGCTTCCTTGTAGCCTCTGTGCTTTCTGTGTAAGAGTGGCCTGGTTGTAAATACTGGAGGGTGTGGGAACAGGCCTTTGTCTACCCATTTGTAATTTCCCCCTCCTGGCTGGCTGAAAACTCATGTAAATGACTTCACAAGGTGGTTTGTCTTTTCTCAGTTGTGAGCAAATGCATTGGAGGGCTGTGCAATTACACCACAGGATAGTAGCTCTAGTCTTTACTTCAACAGGTACATAGAATCATAGAATCATAGAATTGTAGAGTTGGAAGAGACCACGAGGGCCATCCAGTCCAACCTCGTGCCACGCAGGAAATCACGCAGGGATCCTCTTTTTCCCCCTTTTTGAAGATGGGGAACGTTTGCCCTTCCATGTTGTTGTGGTGGTGGTGTAAGTTCAGGTAATTTCTGATTTATGGCAATCCCAAAGCAAACCTATCGTGGTTTTCTTGGCAAAATTTGTTCAGAGGGGATTTTGCCTTTTTCTTCTCTTCTGAAGCTGTGGGAGTGTGACTTAACATGTATGGGGGTTAAAAATAGGAGATTTTAGGGAATAAGTGGGGCTTGAGAACTCTGGGTGCTATCAGACTGTGATAAACTCCATCCAGTACCATTGACAACATAACATGCCTTCTATATCAGTTTTAGCGGAGCATAGGCAGGAGGTGCTGTTGGTCGTGGGCTTCCATAGGCATCCAGTTGGCCACTGTGTGAACAGGATAATCAATTAGATAGGCCTTTGGTCTGTTCCAACAGGGCTCTTCTTAAGTAATCTGTTGCCATTGCAAAGTGCCTGCTCTTCAAATGTTCCAGAGGGAGGTTGTGGACTTGTTCAGAAGCACAGAGCTAAGCTGATCCTCTCTTGGTAGATGAGGATTTGGATGCAGGAGGTGAAGGGATCTTCCTGTCCCTGGTCAGATGTCTCATCTTGTCTCTTTTTGGTCTGCATTGCTTCTTCCCAAAGGACCCGATACATCAGCACGGAGCTGGGCATGCGCCAGCGTCTTTTTGTGGGGGTACTGACCTCAAAGAACACATTGAACTCCCTGGCTGTGGCGGTGAATCGCACCCTAGGCCACCGGCTGGAGCGTCTGGTCTACTTCACAGGCACACGGGGGCGCAAAGTACCACATGGCATGATGGTGGTGACGCATGGTGACGAGAGGCCTATTTGGAACATGTACCAGACAGTCAAATATGTGCTAGACCATTATGTGGCAGACTTCGACTGGGTTTTCCTGGTGCAGGACGACACCTACACGGAGGCCCATCGTGTGAACCGCTTGGCCTCTCATCTCAGCATTGACACACTCCTCTACATGGGCCGGCCAGAGGAGTTCATTGGTGGGGACACACCAGGACGCTACTGCTATGGTGGCTTTGGCTATCTGCTTTCCCGGGCCCTGCTCCTGCGCTTGCAGCCTCACTTGGAAAGCTGTCGGAATGACATCCTGAGTGCTCGCCCGGATGAGTGGCTGGGGCGCTGCATAATTGACTACACCGGGGTGGACTGCGTGGCAGAACATGAGGTGAGAGTTGGTTCTGCTTGTGTAGCTCCCACTCTTTGTCCGCTGAGAGCTGTAGCAGATGGAAGCCTTTTTTTTCCATGGACACAACCTCTTTGTGAGAGAGAGGGCACCGGTATACAGTTTCATAAGAGTACTGTGCGAGGTTCTCTTTTTGCTGTAATTAAAGTGTTCTCTCATGTAGGTGGTGGTGTCACATGAGTAGCAGCCCTAACATGCAGTCAATATATCTGCCTTGTTCACACTCTTGCACAAGTACTGACAGCTTTCTCAATGCCTGACCAGACACCAGATGCTCCATCATTCAACGCAGCTTTGTGGTGGTCTTATTGTTTTTATCTTGTCAATTGATTTTTTACAGAAATGTGAATAGCTCACCATTTTAAATGAGTGCTGGACTGACATATTTAGTGCAGAAATCTGTTGCCATTTTGGTCAGGTTGTGATGAAATCTGACTACAGATTAATGTGATCTTTAGACACTAGGATTCATTTCTCTATTTTTGTGTCTAGGGTGAGAATGGGGCAGCTTATGAAGAATACAATGTGGTAGAGTTGCACTCATCTTTTTCCTGGGAGGGAAAAAGGCTTTGCCCACACTGGAGCCATTTTTTAACCAAGACTGCACCACTGAATTGATGCTTCACCCTAGTATAATGCTCTTTTTGGACCATTCTCAATTAGAAGGGCCTCTGGGAAGCTGCTGCTTTTCCCACCTCCATTACCACTTTAAATAACAGTTAAGCTCCCCCGCCCACAGTCTTCTGTTGCTTATCTCTAGCATGCTGAGACACCTCCTGCAAAAAAAAAAATACAATAATTTCTACCACTCCCCACAGAAAGTCTTTAAAATGTCTCCACTAAGATTATATATATATATATATATATATATATATATATATAGCGCATGACTGCTATAGCTGACTGTAATCTGAACAACATGCTCTCTCTTTTCCCCTCCTTCTTTACTTTTCCTAACAGTTCTAACCTGATAGTGACTACTTAGGGCAAGGTGGTTTGGGTTGGTCCCTAGAGCATGTTGGGCAGTGAAAGGATAACATGGAATGAAGTGAGTTTCAGAGGAGGCTATGTAAATCACTGTTCCATTTTTGACCTAAGTTAATTTCTGTGTTTGCATATCAATGGCTATAGTGGCTGCCAGTGCTGTTTCCAGTTCAAATCTGATGTATCCAATAGGTGATAGGCAAGGAGCAAACAGCAGCAACAGCAAAAGACAATTGAAAGAGTGTGTTGCAATGAGCAAGAAACCAACATAGGGCTAGAATAACTTGCTTGAAATAACTTCTGAAGGCATAGCAAGAAAAAGTAAGGTTTTCTTTTCTCCTCTGAAAAGAGAGGAGAGACCGTGCCTGCGTCCAAGAGAAGAGAGTTCCAAAGCCCAAGAGAGCTACATAAAATTGCTTGTAAAGGGAGCCCAAGTGGTGCAGTGGTTAAATACCAGTACTGCATCCACAACATTGCGAGATCTATCCCAAGGGCTCCAAGGTTCATTCAGCCTTCCATCCTTTCGTAGGTTGGTAAAATGAGTACCCAGCTTGTGGGGGCAATTAGCTAACACACATTCGAAATGGCTTAGTGCCTACTGCTTTATAAAGTGGCGTAGATGTGTAAAGTGCTATTGCTTAACAATTTGTAAGCTGCTCTGAGAGCCTTTGTGGCTGAAGAGTGGTGTATAAATACCTAAATAAATAAATTAATTAAATAAAGGGCCAAATTCTTGGCCACTTTCATATTCCAAATGAAAGCTGAGCTCTGTCTTAAGAAATGCCTGGTTTTACTACAGCTAGAGTGTGTGTGTGTGTGTACTGTATATATATATATATATACACACACACACACACACACACACTGTATATATATATATGTGTGTGTGTGTGTGTTATATAGTACATATAGAGTATATACTATATATAGAGTGTATACTATATATATATATATATATATATATATATACACACACACACACACACACACACTGGATAACTCATGGGTGGACATAGCAGAATAGATAGCCTGAATTTTCCATTCTGAACTGTTTCTCTCCCTCCTGCCCCAGGGCCTACGTTACCAGTACTTTGAGCTTGGAAAGAACACAGACCCTGAGAGAGAGAGTGACCCACGATTCAATTCTGCATTCACTGTTCATCCGGTGCTGGACCCTGTTCAAATGTACCGGCTACACCGACATTTTGCCCGCGTAGAATTGGAGCACACATATCAAGAGATTCAGCAGCTACAGGTAAGAAGGGAGTGACTAGGTCGCATTCTGCAAATGGCTGAGCTGGGAAAGTCTTGCCAGACTTCACTGTGGTCTTTATTGCCAAGCCACATTCATTTACCAGAAAGTCAGTAAGGTTGGGCAGGATAGAAGCATAGAGCTCATTCCTTCTTTGCCTCTCCCTCTCTGTGACCCTTGGCCGAGCCTGCCCTCTGCTTTGTCTGGTCTTGATAGATTGCTTCCAAAGAAATATGGCCCTCAAGATAAAGGGTTCCCCATCTGCGTTGGAGGTTATTTGAAACATCTCTGGTCTAGGATTGACAATATCTATACTTTTTTCTTTTGAAACCAAAGATTGGGAACTGTGGCCCTCCAGAAGTTAGACTGCAGCTCCCATTGTCATCTAACCATTGTTCTTACTGCCTGGAATTGAGAGATGTTAGAGTCCAATAGCACCTGCAGCATCACAGGTTCTTCAGCTCCATTTTAGATAAGAATATAGAGCATAAATACAATTTCTATTTCCAACTGCTTTGCTTATTAGTCCTCCCATTCTACCCATACAGACATTCTCTCGCTCGCTCACTCACTCATGAGTAATTAAATTGGGGAAGGGGGAAAAGATTTGGGTTCAATGTGGCAATTGCATATTCACAGTCTCTGAAGGCAGGTCTGCATATTTGTCCATCAGCACAGAACTGTAAACCCTCAATGTTGCTCTTCAACTATAAATTCACTGTGGAAGGAAAGGAGTTAGATATTAAGGAGAGGAAGGGAGTGTTCTTGCTTCCTCATGTGCTTTTCCTTTTCCCCACTCACTGCTTCATCCCTGAAAAAAAAACACAGTTGCAATTTTCAGTAACCTTTACTGCATCAAGTGAGAAAAGTGGCTGAAAGCACTGGTCATTTGTAAGGGGAAGCGAACAAACAGAAGAGAAGGGTGAATTGTACTCATATGCAGAATTCTATACAGAATGATTGCCCACCACTTTTTTTTCCTGTGGAGAAACTAGAATTGAGGTTTCCAATCCCTTGTTTAGTACTAATTGTTTAAATATACCTGGAAACAACCTTAAGTAGGAAAGGCACAACTGAAAACCACTTTTAAATTGGGAACCTTAACAGAAGTGTACTAGGTGAGATTAAAATATTTAGAACTTCTGGTTAATGTCCCTGCCCCTGAAACCTTCCTGACTCCATATAATCTCGAATAGAACTTTATTGTGCATTGTTGCAATAGCTCCCTGAAATGGAATTCTTAACCAAAGTCTCACATGTGCTCATGCTAGTAGAACAAAGAAGTGAGATGTGAAGTTTGCTTTTGTTAAAATGGCAGATGAGTCCAGACAGCCGTCTGCCTCTTAATCTCATTGCTGGGCTACCATCAGGATTGACCTTGACTCATAGTCTGCAGCTCTGCATACTACAAGTTTAGAATTGGCTGGCATTCTTGATTTCTTCAGACTCTACTACTAACCTTTTGGTTTATGAAACAGAAACAGTACCACATTAAGACACTTGAAAACATGGTTGAAAAATAGTACAACACAGAACCAAAGTGCATAACAATGCTTAGCACTTGCATTAAATGATATTGATTAATATTACAGATTGAATTTTCCTTTCCTTCATACTGTGGTAAATTAATATTTGATTATTGCTTTGGATTATAATAAGTTTAAAAGTGACTTTATTATATAGTGGCCTGCTAGCTGGTATATGGGGTGCTTCATATAAAAATAATACATACTCAAGCATGTACAGTAATAGAAATGAAAACTCACTCTGAGTACCTTGTTTGTTTTATTTTTTAAAAAAGAAATGGGAGGGAAGAAAATGTAAGCTCAGGAATGAAGATTTGAGACCCCCCAAAGTGCATCTTGGGAGCTTAAAATCCCGCATGTATTTCAGCTGCTTTCTAAATGGTGAGGAAACAGAGGGGGGTGTATATCTTCTGAAGGGCCCTCCAGGAGGGAAGCAAATTCCTGTGTGCTCAGCTGACCCTCAACATAAGGTGGGATCTTAGCACAGCAGGCGGTGTCTGAGTACAGATAAACATCAGGTTGAAATTAATCAGGGTAATTATAATTTGTCTAGGCTAACCATATTTAATCCATTGCAGTCTGCTATGAATTAATGAAAATGTGCTCTTTAATAATAGTACTATATTTGTCTGAGCCCTAAAAAAACCTGAGAACATTGATGTTTTCCTCTCCAGGCTGTGAAAAAAATGTTTTTAAAAGAGTAAATGTTGATAAAAGCTGCAGTTGACTAATCCACCCCCTACTAGTAAATGGCATGCCAGCTCTGCTCCTGATTGTTACAGACTGGGACCTAATCCAAGGGGGAGTTTTCTCTTTCTTCTACTTTAGTCTCAAATCTGCTTGTTACCAGATTAAAGGTCATGGGGAGAAAAGAGGGAGCCCAGGGCCAAAGAAGCTTGAGAGTCTAGGGTAAGATGGAAACCTTGCTGCTCAGGGGAAGCATCTTGTCTAAATCTATCAACCTCCCAAGTCTGTAGCATTGCTAAGGCTGGTCTCACCCCTCCCTCCAACGCTGTCACCTGGCACAGTATGGCCTTTCCGCACCCCCCTAATGCCACCACTGTTCCCAGTATTAAAAAGTAACACAACAATCCAAGCAAGCCCAACTAGTCAAGCTTCAAGGGCAAAGACAAAGGTCAGCTTTCTTAAGCAAGATCCAGAAATTTAATCACTCACTTATTGAGAAACTGCTACTTGTAAGGATGAACATAAGGAACACCAAGACAAGGATGAAGCCTAACTTAAACTTTTTTAATCAGAGAAAGATGCAAAAAACAAGTAGACACTTACTGACATTGATCCAAAGCAATTTTATATTGGTTATAGTACCTATATATGTATAAACATTGATCCAAAACAATTATCCACAGACAGACTGATATACAAATGCTTTATTGCATATATTTATATCAGCAAAACATTAATGCAGATCAGCAGTCTGAAACAGCTCTTGCTATGTTGTTTTATTTATATTCCACTTTTATCCCAAAATTGGGGAGATTAAAACAGATTTCCATGAGTTGTTTTAAATGTGGATGGTCTGTCTCATACGTCAAAGCCAAACATGTTTCAACAAGAAAAGGAAAGAGTGAGGGGTTAGGGAATCTAGACACCTTTAAGACTGGTTTATTTTAGTGTAAGCGAAAACAAATCCATTCCTTTAGACACACTAATTCAAGATTTTTCTTCCTCAGTGGCAATAAACTAAGAAAAATAATTTATTTACAGATGACAAAAAGTTTAGCCTGGAAAAAAGACAGTTAAGGGACGATATGATAGCCATGTTTAAGTATTTGAAGGGGTGTCGCATTGAGGGTGGATCAAGCTTGTTTTCTGCTGCTCCAGAGACTGGAACACAGAGCAATGGATGCAAGCTCCAGGAACAGAGATTCCACCTGAACATTAGGAGGAACTTTCTGACAGTAAGAGCTGTTCAGCAGTGGAACACACTCCCTCAGAGCATGGTGGGGTCTCCTTCCTTGGAGGTCTTTAAACAGAGGCTGGGTTGCCATCTGTCGGGGATGCTTTGATCGTGATTTCCTGCATGGCAGGGGGTTGAACTGGATGGCCCTTGTGGTCTCTTCCAACTCTACAGTTCTATGATTCTATGAAAACAGAAACGCTTTCACCACACCAACTCTTCCATCTTGTACCAGGAGTCCATAGACTTTAAGATACATTTCTGTGCCCAGAGCAGCTTATGTAAAACAACCAGAGAATGAAACTTTGCCTCAAATTTATGAATTCTTAACAATACTGCTCAAGGAAGCAGGATAAGTTAAGCCAAAACTGAGGAATGGCAGGAAGGATGCCTGCATGGTCTCATGTTTGTAATATGGACTAGAAACCTCCTTTAGCAACCAAATGAAGACTGAGGGTATCAGACTATTGACTTCTGGATGCTTGCCTGGTAAGGTCACAGTTATGCAATTGAATGGTGCTGTGACTTGGAGTTAAGCTTGTTGAGGAGTTTCAAGTTCTGAGCGTGCTGAGGACTGAATAGCAGCTTATGGAAAAGTCATAAGAGCCCATTTCCTGTGAGGG
This sequence comes from Gambelia wislizenii, assembly GCA_030847615.1. Taxonomy (NCBI): domain Eukaryota; kingdom Metazoa; phylum Chordata; class Lepidosauria; order Squamata; family Crotaphytidae; genus Gambelia; species Gambelia wislizenii. The sequence continues at coordinate 335,857,475 of JAUMIR010000001.1, read as the reverse complement.
AGGAAACAGCCATAAGTCAATAGAATCATAGAATCATAGAGTTGGAAGAGACCACAAGGGCCACCCAGTCCAACCCTTTGCCATGCAGGAATACATAAATAAATCATTCCCGACAGATGGCAATCCAGCCTCCGTTTAAAAACCTCCAAAGAAGGAGACTCCACCTCACTATGAGGCAGTGTATTCAACTTCCGAACAGCTCTTATGGTCAGAAAGTTCTTCCTAATGTTTAGGTGGAATCTCTTTTCCTGTAGTTTGAATCCATTGCTCTGTGTCCTAGTCTGTGAAGCAGCAGAAAACAAGCTTGCTCCATCCTCAGTATGACATCCCTTCAAATATTTAAACATGGCTATGTAGAGTATGTATTTCACATACAGAGATGCCTACGCTCTGTAGGTCCATCTGTGGTTGGGGAAGACTGCTCTGAATGCTTAGAAAGTTGCTGCTGGTCAGTGTTGATGATACAGAATTACATGGTCTGAGTTACTGAATGGCCGTCTCACACATTGATATTCAAGGCCTCTAAAATGGTCAGCTTTTGGCTTCCAAGCATATTAGTGAACCATTTGTATCTGAGGTCTTGTGCCAATCATCTTGTGTATTTGCTTGCATTCAGAGAGAGAGAGAGATAAATACAGAAAGAGATATAGTTTCTGTTTCACTACAGCGGTGTTTTAGTTCTTGACAGAACAGTATGGAAGCTCCAGAGCCAAGTTCATACTATGGGACAATACTGCCACCAGGTGGCAGGATGATATATTTCCCTATGTACAGCTGTTCTGGACCATGGTGATAGTATGTTGCAGTGTGTGGCAGTACTGACCAGGAATGGTACTCCTCCAGGCTAGTTTGATGCAGTCTGTGGGAGGCTCATGGTTGCCTTCCTTGATGGCTACTTGAGTGGCATATACCCCTGTTACCTTCTTCTGGGCAAGGAGCTTCCCGTGATCTTCTCAGTGCAGAAATATTTCTGGTGGGCGAAGTAGTGAAAAGCACTATTAATAGGTGCCTTGTAGATTTGGGGAGTATTGGAAGAATGCCTATGCATAACTTAGGAATTCATGAATGCCTAGTTATGCAGCTCTGTCAAAGGTGTCCCAAAGTTAGGTGGTTGACTAAGAAGGAAAGGTGTTGAGGAGCTGGAAGAGAAAGAGATTGGGAATGACCTTGGTTCTGGCAGACCAGAGCTGGAGTCAGCATGTGGCCTTGGAGAAGGCTAGTATCTCTCTGTCTCCTTTCCCCAGTTCTGTAACAATGGCTTCTCCCACAACTGTGTTGTGATGAGGGGAAAAAACATGAAGATTACACAACCCTTAATTTTCAAAACCTGTTTTATAAATGCTAAGCGTAGCTGATAAAGGGTTCAGGTTGTGTGGAAAGGAGGGCTGAACTGCTTGTGGAGGATTTACTCAAAAGGGCTGGCTGTTTGTGTGGGGGTGCTGGGGAAGTGTTCACCCTTAAATGAAATAGGAGCAGGAACTGTCCTTAAGCATAGGGAGAGTGAAGCTTGAGTCTAGGTGTACATGCTCCACATTCAGTTTTTTTGAGATTGTGCTGGTTGTGTAAATGAGTTTTTCTGGGCCTCCTTTGACTCTCTGTTGCTATCCTTCTGTCCTTGCAGCTGGAGATCCAGAATACCAGCAGCCTCTCGGCAGATGGAGCATTGAGTGCCACGTGGCCCATTGGCATTGCTCCCCCTTTCCAGCCCAAGACCCGCTTCGAGGTGCTTCGCTGGGACTATTTTACTGAAGAGTCAGCTTTTGCCTGTGTGGATGGTGCTCCCAAGTGTGAGCTCCGAGGGGCAGATGCCGCTGATGTCGCAGATGTGGTCACTTCGGCGGTGGAAGAGCTGAACCGCCGCTACCAGCCGGTGCTGCATGTACGCAAGCAGCAGCTGCTGAACGGCTACCGCCGCTTTGACCCCACACGGGGCATGGAGTACACATTGGACCTGCAGCTGGAGGTGGTGACCCAGAAGGGGCACAGCCGCTCCCTCGCTAAGAGGGTGCACCTGCTGCGCCCTCTCAGTGAGGTGGAGATCATCCCTATGCCCTACGTGACAGAGGCCAGTCGGGTCAATGTCATCTTGCCACTGACAGCAGCAGAGCGGGACTATGCCACACGTTTCTTGGAGGTCTATGCTGCGGCAGCTTTTGAAAATGCTGAAAATGCTGTCCTGACTTTCCTCTTCATCTATGATCCTTTTGAAGCTCAGCAGGTGGCTCAGAATGACGTTTTTGGGGCGGTGAAGGCCCGCATCACTGAGTACGAGCGGCGCTATACACAGGTGAAGATCCCTTGGATCAGTGTCAAGACGGATGCCCCCTCCCAGATCAAGGTGATGGACATCATCTCCAAAAAGCACCCCGTGGACACCCTCTTCTTCGTGGCTGGCGTGAGCACTGAAGTCACCACTGAGTTCCTCAACCGGTGCCGCATGAACACTATCAACAGCTGGCAGGTTTTCTTCCCCATCCACTTCCAGGGCTACAACCCCACCATTGCTTTCCACAACCAGCCCTCACCTCTCTCTGGCTTAGACCTGGTGCGAGATGCTGGCCACTTTGACCGTGACGCTTTCAACGAAGCTTGCTTTTACAATGCTGACTACATGGCAGCCCGCACCCGGATGGCAGCTGATGCCCAGGACAATGAGGACATCCTGGAGACCATGGACATCTATGACCTTTTTGTCAAATATTCGAACCTGCACGTCTTTCGTGCTGTGGAGCCTGCACTCCTGCAGCACTACAGGCCGCAGAGCTGCAACCCCCGGCTGAGCGAAGAGCAGTACCACCGCTGTGTGCAGAGCAGCTTGGAAGGCCTGGGCTCCCGGGCCCAGCTGGCCATGGTGCTCTTTGAGCAGGAGCAAGGCAACAGCACATGAGGACTGGGCGTGGGCCAGCCGGCCTCACACTCTCCACTGTATTCACTTCCAGAGGAGAGCTGGAAATGACTGCTCAGGCTCTGAACCTAGGGTGGCACTCTGGCTGGTGTTATGGGTTACACTGCAGGCCATCAGTGAGAATGGGAATCATAGGGAGTCATGGATTCCTGTCTTTTGTTTGTCTTGCTCTGTTCCCCTAGCACAGGCCCAGACCCCCACCCAGAGCTACACGTCTCACCTTAAGGATAGGCAGGACCTGCCTTGGGATTTCCTGCCTGGGACTGCTTGCTGCTATAGCCCTTGTCTTGTGGGGCACCAGGGCTCTTAGGGGAGGGCCCTTGTACAAGCAGCTGGAAAGGTGGGGTGGGGTGTGCTGAAGTGGAGGAGGTTGGGATGCTAGACATTGGGGCAGACTCCTGGACTCAGGAGAGAAACCAGTAGCACTGCTCAGCCCTGTTAACTTCATGAACACTCCTGGTAGGGGTACAAGGGGGTTTGTTCTGTGGGTGGGAGGGCAGAGGGATTCATCCTGTGACACTCCCCCTAGAAACCCTGACTCGGGCTGCTTTAGCCTCAGATCAGTATTGGAAGGGGAAAGAGGGTGGTACAGACCTGGGATTAGCTTTCTGTAGGAGAGTTGGCCTGCCCCTGCTGCCAGGCTGGCTCTGGCACAGTGGGAACGACCCCTATTCTGATGTTTGCCTGCTGTCTTTTTTGCAACTGGCTGGGCTGGAAGTACATGGACTTTGCCTACCTTGCAGCCATGTGTGGTTGCCCAGGACTCTTCAACCCACATGGGTTGTGCTGGTCAGCTTGGTGCTGGGACCAGGGAGCAGGCAAGGCCCAGAATGGGGGGAGGAGACAGAGCTTGGCTCTCCAATGGGTTCATATTTAACATGGGGACTGGGGACTCATTTGTCTTGCATTTTAATAAACTGGAGCAAAGCACACAGTGTTTATTTATGGTTTTCTGTGTTATGTTGCACACATGGTGGGGAAAGACTGGCACAGATAGGAATAGTTTATATACTGGAACTTGCATGAAAACAATGTGATCTTGAAGATTAAAGAAATCACTTTCTGTTGTATACAGAGGATGGCTACAGAATTGGGCATCTTGGTTTTTACACCTTTACCTATGATGTGTATGTATGTATAATAAGCTAAAATTGGCTGTTGTTGACGCATTCAAGCTGCTTGCAAACCTTTTCATTCCTAAGGGGGAAACATCAGAACAAGTCCATGTCATGGTATAAATGGAATTGGAAGATCACTTTAGAATGGTGTGGGGGAACCCTGACACATTCCGCGGCTTTCGGCAGGGGGGGTGGATGTGCGAGGGGTGGGCGGGGGGCAGGGAGGGGGGGCTTCCCAGCCACCCCCCCTCCCGAAAGCGGGGGGCAGGTAGGAGCACTTTGCTTCACCCCCCTGCCCCATCTCCTGCCTCTTCGCTCCGTTTGCGAAGAGGCAGGAGATAGGCAGGCAGGTGAAGCAAAGTATATCCGGCGTATAAGCCGACTGTCGATTTTGGAGGGCACTTTTGAGTGCTCAGAAGTCGTCTTATACGCCGGAATATATGGTATATGAGCTTGCCTTGTGGACATCGTTGTAGAAAACATGGTCCACTTAAAGTCTGCTGCTGAGAGCCCAAACAGTACCAGGAGAGGCCTCCCAAGGGAAAGAGGGAAACACAAAGGTAAGACGGATAAATGATGGTTCAGGGAAGCAAGATGCTAGTCTAAAACCTGCACTCCAGTTGTAGGCATTGCCATTCTTAAGAAGGGGAGGATCCACTTTGGGCTTGTTTTACACAAAGGCAGTTTAGCATATGGGCAGGTAGAGCTTATGACTTCTCCAGATTTCGAGAGCAGATTAGTATTCCAAAGAGTTAAGGATCTTTTCTAAGCAGGGAGTGAGGTTTAAATTTCTCTTTATCTGGTACTGTCACACCAGCTTCCTAGGATAATTTAATAGTGTTTTAAAGAGACAGATGTTCAGAGTTGGTTGTTGAGCAGAAGAAACGTAAGACCAGCAGTCATGGCAGACGTGTCAAAGTGGGAATTGGATCTGTTCCTTGGCCAGCCAGAGAGAGCATCATTCAAGGGTCTGGGCCAAAGGTGAGACAGAGCAGCTCCCTGCAATGCTTGTGCTGAAAGCAATGTCACAACACCAACGTTTGTAGATATGAGAGATATCCCAAGTATGGTCAAGGATATTTTGTAGACTTTAGGACAGAGGTGAGGAGTCAGTGGCTTTCTAGACTGTGATTTCCATGGTTCCCCATCCCCACTGATGCTGCTGCCTAGGATTGATGGTTGCTGCAGCCCAACAAGTTTTGGGAGGGCTCCACATTCCCCACACTTCCTCTGGGAGCTAGGCAGGCAAGCAAATCTACTCTTTTTGTCAGTAGACCATACGTTGTGTGTGCTGAACAGAGCCGTCGGTCTGTTCTACCTTTCATTACCCTTGGTAGCATTTAGAAATATTTTTTTCCAGCGGTGAAAGAGGTGAGCAATAGGTTTTCCTTGGGTTTTTTCGGGCTGTGAGGCCATGTTCTAGAAGAGTTTATTTCTGACGTTTCGTGGGGAATTTTTCTGGCTGGCCCAGTCTGCAGTGTCTCTCATGTTCCTTGATTTGTGTTTGCACACTGTGTTTAGTGGTCCCTATGTAAACTTGTCCACAGTTGCATGGTAGGCAGTAAACTCCTGCAGCTGTGAGAGGGTCTCTTTTGTCCTTCACTGAGTGTAGCATTTATTGGATTTTCTTGGTTGGTCTGTAAATCAACCAAATTTTCTGGCCAGCCAGAAAAATCAGCAGTAGCAGAACATGTTATAAACCAACCTGGACACAAAATGTTATTTAAAAACACCGAAATTCTGGACCAGGCCAACAACTCTCATGTCAGAATGCACAGAGAAGCTATTGAAATCCACAAACACCTGGACAACTTCAACAGGAAAGAAGAAACCCTAAAAGTAAACAAAATCTGGCTGCCGGTCCTGAAAAACACTAAAATCAAAACTCAACACATGCAAATGAACTCCACCCAGGGACCGGGAGATTTCCAGCAGACAATGGGCTATTAGCCAACCATTAGCCAAACAGACACTAATCCTTACATATCTCCACCCAGAAACTAGCCATTCAAATACACAAATTTACATATCCTCTCCAACAGGGGCTCACAATATATAACCCCCTCACACTCCTATCCAACCATTCTCTGAAGATGCAGCCACAGATGCAGGCAAAACGTCAGAAATAAACTCTTCTAGAACACGGCCTCGCAGCCTGAAAAAACCCAAAGAAAACCTATGGATGCCGGCCGTGAAAGCCTTCTACTTCACAGAGGTGAGCAAATCTGGAAGATGATCATGAGTTTCTGAGTACCGTGAGAGATCTATGCTGGACAGCAGAAGTTATAGGGATACAGCGGTAGCAGTTTTCCATTTGACAGCAAAATATGTTATGGTAGCTGGTTTTGTTTGCCTTTGTTTCTGATAACATTTTGAAAGGTGTACTATCAGCTTCTCCCACACATATCATTCCTAGTGGCAATATTTATTTAAAATGGTTGTTATCAGAGTAGGCAGAAAAGAGAAATGTGGCCCGGTTATCAGCCAAGTACAGGGAGGCTTTTGTTTAACTTGCAAGTTTAACATTTTGTTTTGTCTGTTTATAGTTTTCATTAATGCAAAATATAAAGCAATGTGGTTTTTTTAAACATGACACTTCAGGGAACATTTCTAGTTTAAGCAAAGGAGGGACTTTTTGGGGACACCCACTCCCAGAATCCCCTGGCCACAATAGGCAGTAATAGTGCTATTAATTTTTTAAAGCTCTACCCTTGAGCAGTTGCCATAGAACCTTGGTGTGATTGAAGAACTTGAGGGCACACTCAAAGCAGGACTGCATGTTGTGTGCATATAAATATATACTTACACATACCTTTTCAAATATGTGTTTTAGACCCCTGCTGGAGTTGGCATGATTGATGGGTGCTGAAAAGGGCTAGGTAGTTTCTTTTCCTTTTTTCACTCTGAATCATCTTTCAGAAGCAGCTTCTTTCAAGAAGCTTGTCTAAGCTGGTGACTTTTTATAATGGTTGGAAGCCACATATACATCAGTGGCTATGCTAAACCTCTCTACTTTGTGCTTGGAAGAGGACTGTATCTTAAGAACTTTGAAGTAACCTGTGGTTCACACAAGTCAGGCCAAAACTTTTCTCCTAAGCATTCCATATGAACTGAAATGTAGACAACCAAAACAAGCAACAGGAAGTAGAAATGCCTTGCCAGCAGTTCTGGAATCCCCCTTTCCAGCAGCAATGGAAGTTACTTTTGGTCCTGGTGATGGTTGACTAATGTAGATAGTTATGTTGGTGGTGATGTTTTGCCATTCAATCCAATCAAGGATGCTCAGGAGAGCTTTCAGAGAGAAAATTGGCATCCCAGACCATGGAGAGTACTGGCTCTTTAATATTTGGGTTCTCAGAATTTGTCCTGGAGATGACATGACTCATTAGAAAAGACAATGATGTTTGGTAAAGTGGGAGGCAGCAGGAAAGAAGGAAGACCTCATTACAGGTAGATAGATTCAGTCAAATAAGCCATGGCCCTAAGTCTCCAGGACCTGAGCTGGGCTGTTGATGACAGGCGCTCTTGAAGGTCTTTCTTTCATAGAGTTGCCATAGGTCTAAGCTGATGGCAACCCAACAAACATATTTATCCAGATACTGCATATTATGTTCAGCTCTCCTCCAAACTTGTGTCAATTACAAATGGATGAATGGGGCAGTTTAATACACTGGGAAGTGAATGCCACTGATGACTGAGCAAATGGCTGACAGCAAAGAGAGAGTCAGTTAAATTTGTGGCATGTTAAAAACAGAAAAAAATGTACTTAAGTGAATATGTAGTTATTAAGGAACAGATATGCAATACAAAATGTACAACATGAAACAACTATGTGAAAAAGTACACAATTAAAGAGATTAAATATTTAGAAAATGTCAAGCATAAGGCAAAGAAGTTTAACCAGGGTTTCCTCAGAGTCCGCTGGTGGATAAATATCTTTGAAGAACACACAATAACAGCCAAAACCTTGTACTCTTTATGTAAGTGAAAATACTGCTTTGAGTAGGGATGAGGAATGTCTGGCCTTCCAGATGTCAGTGTACTGCAGCTCCCATTATCCATCATCATTGTATACATTGGTTAGGGCTGATAGAAGTTGTAGTTTGATAACATCTGAAAGGCCAAAGATTCCACATTCCTGGCTTTGGAGCAGGACTGCTTGAGCTCTTTCTCCTTCAGATCTCTCATGTACCTTCACCTCCGGCATGTTTTAATCAACAAGCCTGTCTCTACCCAATGTAGGTAGAAGAGGAGGTGGGCATAGGAAAACCATCAGAGCAATAGGACACTACAGTCTTGGGATGAGAACATCTTAATCTGTTTGAGACACTTTGGGAATTTATACGAGAGTGAAACCATTTTGTGTTTCTATAAGCCAAATAAATTAAGTTGCTGTTGTAGTAGAAGTAATAAGTAGGTTACAACAAACAGCAAAATATTTACAAACTCCCAGAGCAGTGTAGCATTTAATTTATTCAGCCTTAGTCAAATATTAAATAAAACATTGATTTTTATTTGAATGTGTGAGCCACAGCAAGACAATCAGATAAAAACACCTTTCTAGAATATTTGGTGAAATCACTGAATAGGTTTCCTCATGGATTATCACACTTCAAACAAATTTGTAGGTTGTAGATGAAACTAATGAAACACGCTTTTAAGCTTTCACTTGGATGAGAGCAATCAGGTTGTCCATGGATTTGGGTAAAGAGTGGTAGGTAGCGACATCCAGTACTCTCATCACATTACAAAGAAACTGTTTGAAATCCTAACTCAGCACTTGAGGTCAGTAATAGATTAGACGGAGTTAAACAAATTGAAGCTTAATCCAGACAGAAGCGCTCCTGTTAAAGAGATTTTCAGACTACACTGTTATAGTGTTACTATTCCACTTTAACTGCTCTGGCTTCTTGCTGTGGAATTCTGGGATTTGTAGTTTAATGAGGCCTTAAGATCTCTCTGGCTGAGAGTTGCAAATGCCCCTCCCTAAACTGCAAATTCCAGGATTCAACAGGAGGCAGCCATAGCAAATATAGCGCAATAGTAACACTATAACAGTGTTGTCTGAAAATCTAGTAAAAGAACTACCAATCTAGGAATGGGATTTCTGCTCTTAGTAGGATAGCATGTCACTTGAAATCTTAGAATATAGTTACACTAAACAGCAGTTTGATACCACTACAACTTCCTTGGCTCCATCCTATAGATTTTTGGGATTTGTAGTGAGGTATTTAGAATTCACTGCTAGAGATGATTAAGGGCTGTATGCTGTATAGTAGAGATACATTTTCATAATTGGAGCACATGTATACTACTCGGGTCCTGCATGCCCACATGCCAGCTGTTGCCAGAAGTGTGTGTGTCCCCCCCCAAAAAATTTTTTTTGAGTCCAATATGTTAGCTGCAGCTGTTCCTGGAGGATCTTTGTTGTGATGACATAAACACATTAGTCACACTGACTGTGGATGGTTGCAATGCACTCTACTTGTATGTAGGGCTGTTTCAAGAGTATATTCTGCTTGCCCAGAATTTGTTAAGTTTATCATAAATACTGTATTTATATTCCTCCTTTCCATTCTTATACCCAAGCATTTTTTAAAAGAAAGTAAGTCTGGATATAAATAACTTTAAGAAAATAAACTAAGCCCTCTTTCTCTTTGAGGTGCAGAAGCTAAGTCAGCAGCAAGCCATTACTAACTGCTTAACTAACTGGGAACGGGTTTTTGGATGGCATAGTGCTATCTTAAGCACCATTTAACTATTTCAGTTATGCTGCAGATGATTGTGGAAAAACCAATGCACAGAGTTTGGAAAAGTTATTTTTATAGATTACAACTCTCAAAACCACCCAGCAACATGGCCACTGGTGCCACCCTAGGGTGGCAGAAACATGGAATATCTTGCCATAATAACTTAAACTCTCTTCCTTCACATGTTAAAAATGAATCTAACATTTGTTTTTATTCTATATATAGTTCTTGAAAACCTTATTAATAACATTTTTTCCAGTTTGTGGGTGTTTCAGAAAATACCAGTTAATAATTTACTGAAGTGGTATAATTCATAGACATAGCCATGTTAGTCTGGATCAGCGTGCAAAGGGATCTTGTAGCACCTTTGAGACTGAGAGAAAGAGTCAGTAGCATAAGCTTTAGTAGGCTTAAGTCTGTGAAAGCTTATGCTACCAACTTCTTTCTCTCTGTCTCAAAGGTGCATAATAATTTATACTAGACATAAAAACATTTCCTGGAAGCAATAAAAGCAGTCTCTTGTATGATTAGCATACCCAGCTATAATAATTTTGACTGAATATGGTGTGTGTGTGCGTGAGTGAGTGCGTGTGTGCTTGCATGCATGCAATAGTGCCACTCTATTCTGCCTTGGTCAGACCTCACTTAGAATACTGTGTCCAGTTCTGGGCACCACAATTCAGAAAGGATATTGACAAATTGGAGCGTGTCCAGAGAAGGGCAACTAAAATGGTGAAAGGTCTGGAAACGATGCCTTATGAGGAGAGACTTAGGGAGCTGGGTATGTTTAGCCTGGAAAAAAGACGGTTAAGGGGCGATATGATAGCCCTGTTTAAGTATTTGAAGGGATGTCATGCTGAGGATGGAGCAGGCTTGTTTTCTGCTGCTCCAGAGACTGGAACACGGAGCAATGGGTGCAAGCTCCAGGAACAGAGATTCCACCTCAACATGAGGAGGAACTTTTTGACAGTAAGAGCTGTTCGGCAGTGGAACACACTCTCTCGGAGTGTGGTGGGGTCTCCTTCCTTGGAGGTCTTTAAACAGAGGCTGGATGGCCATCTGTCGGGGATGCTTTGATCAAGATTTCCTGCGTGGCAGGGAGGTTGGACTGGATGGCCCTCGTGGTCTCTTCCAACTCTGCAATTCTATGATTCTATGATTCAGTGTGCACAGGGGAGAGGTTGGATTTCAATGGTACAGTTTCAACATCCAATTTTTGTAAAGTTTTCTTGATAGAGATGTTTGTGATGGGCACATGTTTGCTGCCTATGGAATTGATGAGCAAAGTTGTTTTCCCAATGCTCTGATCTCCAAATGTGCTCCAGAAATAGGATGAGATAGAGGTAGGTGGGCCTGTTGGGGATTTTCTACCCCCTTTGTATATGCATCCATTCCCATAGACATGCCTCACCTGTTAAATATCTTTAAGTGTGCCCTTCCGTTCTCTAAAACTATATACTGTATCTCTTTGACCAGAACAGATTTTTGCTGGAGAAGAAGATTTTTTGATGGGGATTGTATCATCAGTATCATCTCACCCTTCCTTCACCTGCACTGAGCAATCTAGAGAAAAACAAACAGCAGAACATCTCACATGTATCAATGTTATCACTGTGCAGCAAAGATTCCCTCCTCTCTAGTTAGATTTGTGTGTTTATGCTACCTGAGCAGGATCAGAGCTATCACTTGGGTCCAATATCTTCCTTCACAATAGCTGTACACATTGGGTGAGTGACCAAGTAAGTTTGACATCCAGGTTCCTCTTTGCAGTGATCTCTAAGGAATCCACCTCTATCGTTTCGGGAACCTATAACCCTGTTGAAATCATCCAAAAAACTTTGGTGTTCATGAAAGATGGCATATAATTCTTCCTTGCATATTTCTGCCTTTGTTTTGGAGATGTTGGTGGAAGCACTGGGAGCTTCATTCGTAGCCTTCCCTTTCATAGGAGAATACACTGCACTTGCTGCTGACCCCCTGTAAAAACACCCAGGAGCCAGAAGGAGCCCAGTTGTGGATGTGAGGGCCATTCCTTCTCCAGCAAACTTTTTGAAGTGATCAACATCATATGCAACCTTGATGTTTCTCAAAGATTCAGCCATTTAATCTGCCATTTGGTGCAGTGTGTGTTCTAATCCTGTTGATCCCAATTAAAAGTGAACTAAAGTGGGGGATGATGGGCCTTGTTTTAGGGGATCATGGGTCTTGTTACAATTACATTTATTTCCCACCTTTTCCCCAGGATGGGATTCAGAGTGGCTTACAATAATTTTAAAATGATTACGCTAAAACATTAGTGTACAAAAGCTAAAAGAATTAAATAATATTTTTAAAATTTATTTATTTATATAATTCACACAGTGATAATAAGTAGTAAATGAATAAGATTTCTCACTATTATTCATCTTTAGGCACATAAATCTCATTAATCCTTATTCTATTACATATAATTAATTACAGTCGTCCCTTCACGTTCGCGGGGGTTAGGTTCCCCAGACCCCCGCGAATGTGAAAAATCCGTGAATAATTATTGCCCTCCCTCTCCCCCGCCAGAGCGACCATGGGGCCTCCAGAGGCCCCATAGTCGCTTTCTCTGGACTCCCCAGTCCCTTCCTAGGCCTTCATGGGGCCTCAGGAGACCCTCCCGAGGCTCCGTGGATGCCTACCTGGCCCTCCCCCCTCCCATCCAGGGCCTTCATGGGGCCTCGAGGGTCTCCGAAGGCCCCATGGAGGCCTCCCCCCTCCCTCCCCAGGCCTTCATGGGGCCTCCGGAGGCCCCATGTCAGGGTTCTGGGAGGGCAGGGGGGCCCTCCCAAAACCGTGAATGCTGAGTTCGCGAATGTGGAGGGGCAACTATTCTTCAATAACACATTCTGACTTCCCTCGTTATGCTCTCCAAAGGTGTTGTTTTCGATTTTCTTATATTCCCTACTTCTGTTCCCTCACATCCTGTAAATTAAATCTTTTCTGTACCTTTTGCTTTTATCTGATCCATCTCCCTCCACCTTATAAATTCAGTTATCTTCTAAAGAACACTAATTAATCACTGTCCTCTTGATTCCAGAATTCAGTTTCATTTTTTATCTCTTAATCTCATTTTCTATCAACCAATCTCTTTTTATTTCCCATCTTTCTTTCCAATAGTTTGTTATTGGTAACCATTCTTCATCTAATTTATTTATACTCCTTTTATTTAAAATATATGTTAACCTATCATTGCCCACCATCTCTTTTAGTCTGACTAACCAATCTTCAACTGGTGGCATTCCTTTCCTTTTCCAATTCAGTGCTATATTAATTCTCGCTGCTGTGATCAAATATAGTATTGTTCACCAATGAGCTTTTTCAGTCTTTTCCCCCAGTACTGTAATAATGTTCAGGAGGTAAAATTCTGGATCCATTGTAAATTGTATTTTGTATATTTTCTGAACAATCTGATGAATTTTCACCCAGTATTTCTTTATCTTTGGGCAGTTCCACTACATGTGGTACATAGATCCTAATTCTCACACCTCCAACATTTATTCTCCTTTTATATATTTTACTTACTCTGGGGGTGTGAGAGACTACCTATTGACTATCTTTAAATGGTCTTCTTTTAATGTTTGACATACTGTAAAAGTATTTGTCTTATACCAAGCTCTCTCCCATTCCTCTACTTCAATTACTTCACCAATTTCTGTTGTCCATTTAGTTGGATTCTGAGCATGTAATGGGGCTAACATTTTGTATTTAACTTCAGGCAGAAAAATATATTGGGCTGACCCTGGCTGGCAGCTACTATGGCTTTCCAATTGTGCAGCGCTAGGGGGTGAAGATGTGGGCGTTGCTGTGGTCATGAAATTAGCTATGTACAAGAGTTTTCCAACTGCAGTCCTGTCCTTATCTCCATCTCTCAAAGGTTTGGATTTCTCAGTGTCTTTTAAGAAACCTACTTTCATTGGAGTTTGCATATCTCTAGCATCCTTCAGGCTAAGACAGTCCAGAAGATCCATTATTTCCTGCTTTGATTAAGGAAGAAACTTCCATCACTGCTTCTTTCCATTTGTACTCAAAGATAATAGAAGAAGAGGCTTTGATATGCAATTGTTCTTCAACAAGATGAACTAGCTCACTGCTTGTAGTTCTTACTTCAGATCTGGACTGCACTAAATTCTGCCTGTTCTGATATTCAATGATCTCAGGAAATGCATCTGGCAGTTTCATATCTCCTTTTAATTGCAAGGCATTAATTATTGGAGTGTAGAACTTTGGAAGATTAGTTAAGAAAAGTCCAAGTTTCATAGGTTCTGGGATAGATTCTCCAGGAAATTGCAGTCCAGTCAAAGTTGTCGTGAAATCATTTATATGCTGATTGAGGGCTGGACAATTTTATGTTTACAATGAGATTGATCATGAGAAGAATCTGATTTCCCATACTTGGAGAATCATATAATTTATTTAGCTTATTCTAAATTTCTTTAGCCCTAGTCAAATCTTGAATTTGGTAGATTATGCTAGGATCCACAGATACGGAGATAAAAGCTTCTGCCTTCTCAGAAGCTTTATCAAATTCTGCTTGACCTCTGCCTGCATCTGTGGGCCTTTCTCCTTTTACAGCATCAAATAGTCCCATTGTAGTTAAATGCATTCTTATAGTCCAGGACCATTCCTTATAATTGCTGTCATTAACCTTTTCAGCACTAAGTATTGAGTTGAGATGAGCTGTGACCATTTTGTCTTCAATGACTATTGTTTCGGTAGGGCTGAAGAGTCACTTAGTCACAGAGAAAGCAAGTACAAAAATAAAAAAAATGAGTCACTCTGGGCCCATAACCCAGAAATATGTGTGTGTGGGGGGGTAGAGTTGCCTTGTGTTGGGAACTGTAAAAGTTAAATTTCTTTTTAACTTCCCTCCAAGCAGAGTATCCATTTAGAAGTGTGACTCAAATGTATTGCTTTGCCCTGAACTATATATCCCCAAAAAGAGGCATGCAGCTTTAGATTAAATAACTCAATAAAACTTTACTTAACTTAATAGGGTGAAAGAGAAAGTCATCCATGACTCACAAGCTCAGAAAAGGAGAAGAAGATGACTGTCCAAGAAAAAGGGGACAGGACAGACAAAAGCATGGTCACTTCCATCACTACAAAGGCTGGGAGGAGACAAATCAATATACACAAGAAGTCTAACAGGGGTTGCTCTTTAGTAAGAGAATGTGGGGAAAAGAGGAATGCTGCTATCTTTTCCAACACAAACCAAATAAAACAGGATAAAGAATAGGATGTTAACTGAAATGTACCAAAATGTATGCATCTGAAACAATGTCCACATTTAATTAATTTTCCAGCACCAACTCCTCAACACAGAATAACAGAAAACAGTCCTGTGATTTATGTTTGGCTGAGAGTCAGGACAAAGTTCACCCAGTGAGCTTTATGGCCGTGTCAGAATTTGAATCTCTCCAGTCTTGGTTTCGTATTGTAACTACTATATAAGACTTGTTCTTTGTAGATCTCGCTCCAAGATCAAAATGAAGGCAAATGAAGGGAAGAGAGAGGCAGTTCCATGAATGGATAGGAGAAGCTGCTTCAGGCATGCAAGGCAAGATGGTAGAAGGCATGGCAATAGTCATAGGCCTGGAAATATGAGTTTAGCTCTCTCTCTCTCTCTCTCTCTCTCTCTCTCTCTCACACACACACACACACACACACGTGCAAAAGAAAATGACTGTGTGAAAGTAAAGAAGGAACATGATGAGCAAACGTAAACAATCCTTGTCACCGTGGGAGATGAAAGAATAATACCCACTGTAGATATTTACAAGATAAGAAATGGAACCAGAATTGGGGGCTGCAGGTCCCACTGTGGCTGAGTGGAGGATTCTGGAAGTCCAAAACTTAATTTTCCAAACTCTGAATCCAATCCATACATGCTCTTTCTTTCTTTTCAAACAGGACAGTGTGTGTTGAGGAGTGTCTAATTGCACAATTATGAGTTCAGAAGAAGTTTTTGAGTGCAAAAACCTAGGAAATGAATGGTGTTTTTTAAAAAGTACTAAAGCATGATGAAGTTGAGAAGTTTCAAGACCTAATCAAGGAGGAAACAAAAATTTCAGAAGCAGCAAAGCAGGGAGCACTAGAGGTCCTACAAGATGCCCTGAAGAAGGACAAGGTTCTGATGAAGCAACCAGAGTAAGTAGTTGTTATCGGGAAAGACAAAATCAGTTTTTTATGCACCGTCATGCAATATTGACAGAAGATCGAGTGAACGAACTCCTTGAAGAACTCAAGAAGGTCAGATTTAAGAAGTTCATTAACAAGCCTTACTTTACATATGTAAAATGACCTGATGAGACAAGAGCTGTTTATTTGTGTAGCTTATTCTGGGATTCTCCAAAGTTTCTTGAAAAAAAATCCCAGCCAGGCACCCTCATCCATGAAGTGTCTCACTTTCTGGGTACCAGGGACGATGCCTATGATACAGAGGTAAAATCTTTTCTTCTTTGCTGCCAAGGCTCCTTGATAAAAGGCAGCCTGAGATCTGCACATGGTTCAACTGTCTCTCCTCCTGAGGAAAACTACCAGGATGCCCTTAAGAAAGCCTTCTGGAATGCTGATAATGTAGAGTATGAGTTTGAGCTCACCCTCAACCACAGAGGAACTTATGCAGAAGATAAATACTCCTGCTGTGGGGAAACAGCAAGATATACTCCGTTTGTGCTCAATCTGTACCTGAGTTCTTCCACACTTGCCAAGTTGGGGAAAAGTAAGTACAAAGTGTTACCTTTCAAGCAATATAGATTATGAATAAAAAACAGACCTTTTAGATATGGGGGGTGGGGTTAGATTGCAATGGCCATGCTGACTGGAGATGTGTAGGAATTGTAGCCCCAAATAGTCAAACTTTATTTTTCCAAGGCAGTTCTGCCAAGAACACTTCTATCTCTGCTCCAGAACCCCCACTCTTAGCCCCACAACCCCATCACCTTCTCTCCAGGCCCATCCAGTGCTCAGCACTCAAGGATGGCAGCCCATCTCGAGCCTAGGGCAGGGAAAGAGTCTCGGGGCCCATCTACACAAGGGGAAAAAAATTAAAATACCTTGTAGTATTGGCATCTCACAGCAGTAGCAACATGTCCAAATGTTCTTTCTGGCCTTGGAAACTCCCATAAGTGTTGCATTCCTGATGGACCTGATCACAGGTTGAGAACCACTGCTTCACCCCTATTTGACCCCTCCCTCTCCCCCTGACAAACTCATGGTGGCTGTATGTGAAGTTGAGAGATGTCCAGCTCAGAGCTCCACACCATCCATTCCTCCAGGAAGGTGAGCCCCCCCCCCAAGACTTCACACACACACCTGTCAGTAGCCTCTTTCCTCGCCTTGGCTGGTCAGCTTCAGTCTCTTGCCTGCCTCCCTTGCTACAGCGCCCGGCCTTGTAGCAGATTTAGGCAGTTTCAGTCCAAAAAAAGAACTTTTCCAGGATCTGCCTAAGATAGTCTCTTACCCTGTGGGGAAGTGAAAGATGCTATCTTGTGCAAATCTAGTTGGATTCTGAGCATGTAATGGGGCTAACATTTTGTACTTAACTTCAGGCAGAAAAATATCTTGGGCTGACCCTGGATGGCAGCTGCTATGGCTTTCCAATTGTGCAGGGCTAGGGGGTGAAGATGTGGGTGTTGCTGCAGTCACCACAAACTCATTCTCCTGTAGCAGTGTGCAGATGTACGCACACATGGTCACTGCTTTAAAGCAATGGGGAAGGAGTGGTTTGCTTCCCACCTCAGGAGAGCTGCTTGTTGCAAGTTTTATGTTTGTAGCCAAATCTATGTCATATTGTAGGGCTCTACAGGATACAAATAAGGTGTAGAAAGGGGCCAACAAATAAATAAATAAGATACAAAAGTTCAGAAGTTTGTACTTTCTTTTGTATGAGGACAAGGCAGGACTGTTTGAGGGAAGAGAATAGAAGTTTATCAAATAATTGTATGCTAGGGAGAGAGTGGGAGACATTTTTCCTCATCTCAAAAATACTGTCTTGATGTGTTCATGGAGCTGACTGGCAAGAGATTCAAAGTGCAGAGAACTTTTAACAGAAGAAAATGGATCAGGGTTTCACCACAGATCCCACTGGGGGTTAATTGGTTTGATGGAGGCATAGTAGCACAGCTGACAGAACCTTTTATTCTTCAGGTGATCCAAGGCACCACTTAGATTACTGAAGACCTGTTATCTTCCCTGCAGGCTTCCTCCTCACCCTCTTCCCACAGTTGCTGTGACTGTGAAGGCTAATGTTGTTCAGGAGAGGCAGGAGAGAAGTGGATACAGGGAGCACCATCAGAGGACCAGGGGAAGACGCAAAGACCGAAGCAGCAACAGCATCTCAGAATGAGGACATCAACATTTTTCTCCACCTGTTTCACAGGTTCTAAGTGACACATTGTGTTACACTGTATTATTTTATATACACACCACCATTTCCCCCTAAGCTGGGACTCAAGGCAGATGGGGAAGTGACATCCTTGTGTGTTGCCACCAAACCAATAAACTAAGTTGGCAGTGTAAGGAATGAGTAATAGATGGGAAAAGGAGGATAAACCAAATAATAATAATATTTTTTTAACTGCCAGACCAATCAAATTAAAATAGTTTTTCAGTTCAGCATCAGCCAAACATAAAATGCAACTTGGATGTTTAAATGCATAAGCCACTTAACATACAATGTATGATAAGTTAAACTGTATTTCCAGAGCATTTGGCAAGATCATGAGAAAGGTTCCTTCATGGACTGTAACACTTCAGATTTCATGGGAGTTTGAAGGTACAATAGATGACTCTCACATTTTAAAGCACATCTACAGGGATGAAACTATGGGGAGAAATTACCCAGGAGTCTGAAATACTGTACAGTGCCACAATATAAGGGTCTGTTGCGGGTATAAGCATAAAAAATAAAAATTTATTAAAGATTCCAGGGATCAAGTCCTTTGGGAATATCTTCTTGAGAAAAGTTTACTGAGCAGAGTTAGGCAGAGACATAAAGCAGAGCAGACTCAATTAGCATCAATAAGTACTGTAAATCACTCAGTCATTCAAGCCACTCAAACAAAATAAAGATAAAGAACATGTTTCTTTAAACAAGAATATCAAAGCATTTATAGATTTTCCTTGTTTTTTTTTTTCCCGGGCTGTGGGGCTGTGTTCTGGAAGAGTTTACGTCTAACGTTTTGTCTGCATCTGTGGCTGGCATCTTCACAGCCCTGGCCCCACAGCCTGGAAAAAAATCAAGGAAAATATACAAAATATACAAATATGTATGAAGCCCTGGACATGCTGGGAATGGACTTTAAGGTGAGTTTTTCCTCCCCCTTCTTAATGATATGTATTTGTGCAAACAGCCATGTGAACAGATTGCCGATCTTTCGCATGCCATTCATATTTATTTATTTTTACAGTTTAGACAGGCCCTGAATGTCTGCTTTCAAAATGGCTGCATCACCCACAGCAGCTGTGGCATTCAGAGATGGCTCTAGGTAGTGTTGGAAACTTCCATCTTCTCTATCTTCTTGAGAAGTGCTTTTAAATAACAGCCACAATCACACTCGATACTGATGCCTCAAAGGGGTGTGAGAAATAGAAATGCCCATAGGACCATCATATTTGGCCAGGGTGGCCTCTTTCTGGGTTTGATTTTCCTGGGTGTGGAAAGACCTGCAAGCCTCTGATGGGTGTTCAGTGCCTCCATGTCATCTCCACAGAATGTGTCTGGGCATGCAAAAGAGGCTGCTTCTCTCTCAGCAATATATCTCACTACAGGCTGTCTTCGATGGCTTGGCCCATGTGGGTCCGAGGGGTACAAAACCTACTCCTAATGGTCAGGGATGGTGGATGTATTCTTAGAGGGGTCGCATGACCACAGTGGGACCAATTAGAAATATACCACATGATTGGCTGGTTTGGACCATGTGGGTCCGAGGAGCCCAAAACCAGACCCTATTGGTCAGAAGTGGTAGGGCATGTTCTTAGAGGGGTCACAAGACCCCACTGGGACAAGTCGTAAGTATACCCCCTGAGCATGTGGTTTGGACCATGTAGGTCTGAGGGGTCCAGAACCCCTTCTTATTGGTTGGGGTGGTTAAGCTATTTCCAGGAGGGGGGGTCACATGACCCATAACAGGAAGTCCCACCTTAACAGGAAGTCCCACCTTCTAGCACTTCTGGGAGAGGGGCCAATTTTTTTTGACAGCCATCAATCATTTTGACAAGAGCTACACCTCCCTACTACTCCTACCTACCTATTGAAATTAATAACAGTTGATAACATCTATGAAACACCACCACAAGGGCTTTTAAATACAGTTGTCCCTCCACATTCATGGATTTGGCATTCACGGTTTTAAGTATTCGCGGCTTGAAAATATTCTTTAAAAAATAATAATCCACAAAGCAAACCTTGATTTTGCCATCTTATTTAAGGGACACCATTTTGCCATGCCATTGCATATAATGGAACTTGAGTATTCACGGATTTGGTTATTCACAGGGGGTCCTGGAACCAAACCCCAGCGAATGTGAAGGGACAACTGTAAAGTTAAATGTGTTTTAACAAATGAGGAATTGTTGTGTAATAAATATGTGCACCATTACTAAAATAGGAGTATTGTATCATAGTTAAAGCCTCAGTTCTTAAAAAGGGATTAGGGAGGAACCCAGGAAATAGCAGGATGGAAAGCAGTATCAAAGTGAATTATAAATCATATTGTATCATTAGCTTTATTGAGGAAACCAACAACAGCGTTACCTCTTGCAAAGCTCCTTACCTCACCACTGTTCTAAAATTCTTCCAGTTTGTTGAAAAATATGTGCAGTACTTATAGGAAATCCAGCAGAAATATACATGTACAGTGGACCCTTGGTATTTGCTGGGGTGTGGTTCCAGGACCTCCCGTGTATACCAAAATCCATGGATGCTCGAGTCCCATTATATACAATGGCATAGTAAAATGGTGTCCCTTTATATACAATGGTGGACAGCAAGGTTTGCATTTTGGAATTGTTTTTGTTGTTGAATATTTTCAAGCCATGGATGGTGGAGTCTGTGGATGCATAATCCATGGATACAGAGGGCTGACTGTACTTCCAAAAAACCTTTTGACACAGTAACTCCTTCAGACGGGGCAAATATGTAAGGAGTTTGTGGTGTCTGTTGCTGTGGTTCCTAGGTTATTTTTCACACCAAATATCCAAACTATGTTTCTGTTGCCCTAGACTGTTTCTGATAAATTGCAGCACCAACTGCAACATTTTATTCCCAACCTTGAGTAGGTTACTTTTTAATTCCAGGACATATCAGAAGAAGAAAAGCCTCCTTCCGTTCTTTTCTTTTCCATTCTCTTTTATTCTTTAAAGAAGAGTTATCAGTGCAACCACACAATAGCACTTTTGCACTATATCACAATAACTCTAAGAAATAAAAATTAAAGGGAGAATGAATTTGCTCTTTGAATCATGCTCCTACCTTATCAAACCAGGCCTCTGGTTTTACAATCTTTTTTGGAAGAGCCCTAGAACAGATGAAAGAACACCATCTCATCAACAACCCCACTCAGGTCTTTCAGATTCAGTGGCTTCCTTGGTTGAGTCTCTCCATCTGCAATGCAGTCTTCCTCTTTTCCTACTACCTTCTACCTTACCAAGCATGATTGCCTTTTCTAGCGAGTCATGTCTTCTCATGATATGGCCAAAGCATTTTGGCATCTACAGAGAGTTCAGGCTTGATTTCTCTACGTCCCATTGATTTGTCATGGTATCCACACATTTCAAATGAGTTTCATCTTATCAATTTTCTTCACTGTCCAGGTTTCACAATCAAACATAGAAATGGGAAATACGATGGCATGGACAATCCTAACTTTAACATTTAATGATATATTGGCTGTATGACAAGCAACACCTGCTGAAATTCCCTTTTCTGCACAACCATTAAAGATACAAGAACCACCTCCATTTTTTACTCTGGCAGCCCTAGTCTGGAGAGCTTATAGTTATGTTGGGAGACAGGTAATATCCAGGGCTGTGCAGGGTGTGTGTGTGTGTGTGAGTGAGTTATAGCTCCCCTTAAGAGGCAGATGTGGTGCTAGTTTGCTGGGAGTGTACCAATGCCCAGTGGAAGCCAAGTTGTTGGTTGAGGAGGAGCAAGCTTTCTGGTAAGTTTCATGTTTGTGTTTATGGGGGGGGGTACTGTTATGGCTAATGTCTAAATGACTGCCAGCTATTTACAATAAGGTCTTTGGAACATGTCTTTTTGCATGTTGGGGTTTGAACCATACTTCTACATAAAGTGGGGGCAAGCCTAGCCTCCCTCAACCAGAAAACCCACACTCTGGTAGCGGGCAGCAAAAAGGCCTTCTCTCACAACTTCACCAAGAAGGGCAGGATGCAGAGAAGGGCCTCCCGTTGTCTTCAAAGCTTTGGCAGGCCCATATGGAAGCTGGGACCCCAGTTGTATAACAGTATATGAACATATATACATAACAGCAACAGCCATGACAAACTTAACACACCTTTTAAGTAAGTTCTTAGAGCAAGTGGTGGCAGAACAATTGAGGGCTATTTTGGATGAAAGTCACTACCCAAATCCATTTCAGTCCTTAGTATCTCTATGACTCTAGATTGCAGGTGGCACAAGACAATCCTCCTGCAGTTGTAACCCTCCAGAATTTTGGGTGAAAAGCTATGTCACTGCTTTCAGAGGTTCTCTTAACTGTACACTCAACAGCTTAAGGTAATCTTAATAAGCCTTAACAGTGAAAGTTTCTTTCTATTTTCTTTCAGGAGAAGCTGCCTAGTTTATGGGGAAAGGAAAGCCATGACTAGAGATACCAGGGAGTTTTTCCTGAAACAAAAAGGGTCATTTACTTGATTAATGTAGCCAAAATAAGTTACATATGCGTTTATACTCTGGTATTGCAGGGCCCTAGTGGGCAGGAAAGTTTATAAATATTTTGAATAAATAAGTGTAGGAATGTGCTGCAGAAATGATCAGAGGTTTGTACCTCTTTCACAAGGAAAGACTAGCTT
Organism: Gambelia wislizenii; assembly: GCA_030847615.1. Taxonomy (NCBI): domain Eukaryota; kingdom Metazoa; phylum Chordata; class Lepidosauria; order Squamata; family Crotaphytidae; genus Gambelia; species Gambelia wislizenii. The sequence goes on along the minus strand of JAUMIR010000001.1, from coordinate 335,834,640 downwards.
GCTTGCCCTATAGGCTATTTTTCTGACTAAAATTGTCCACATTTGTTGTCATGTCTATGGAATAAATTATGTGGGCATCCCAAATCTATTTTCTTGTGGGTGGATGGGTGGGGGAAACTGCTTCAGGAGGCTGTTAATCAATACAGTTTTTAACCTCCATGTTGAAAGGGTTAAGCGCACTCTCTCTGTGACCTTCCAAATTCATAGCCTTCCACAACTGCATTTGACAATAATGGTGGTGGAGTATGTGGCAGCAAGACACACAAGCTTTAGCTGTACCCCTAGCTTGGCCCTTAATGAAAATTCCTGAATGGATCAAATATTCCAGATATTTAAAAAATAAAAACACAAGATTTGAATAAAGCAAGTATGTAGTAATTTACCAGCTAACACCAACCCTAAAGTGAACCTATCACTGAGGTTTCTTGGCAAGATTTGTTCAGAGGGGGTTTGCCATTGCCTTCCTCTGAGGCTTAGAGAGTGTTTAACTTACCCAAGGTCATCCAGTGGTTTCTTGGGAGGGGATCTGAATCCTGGCCTTCAGAGTCCTAGTTCAATACTCACACCACTACACCACATTGGCACTCATTCCAGCTAGGTGGAATCTCTGGTAGCACAAGAGAGGCAACATAGTTGAAGATGGCTATGCTGAGGACCCTCCTGCTCTGCTAGATAGGGGTGGAGGGCCCTGGCTTACCATCAGGGATGTCCCCTGGCCCCACAAAGACAGCTGTCAACCAACAATAGTAACACACTTCTCCCTCATGGGAAAAGGACACCCATTGTCAGAATTAAGGAACAGGGCACATATTCACACCAAAAGTGTGTTTCAGTGTGCAAAATCCAAAGTGCTCCCTCACTCCTGACACACATAATTTGTGCTGCCTTCCTCCCTCCTCCCCTTGGGCTAGTAGTGCTAATCAGAATTTTTTTAAAAGGCTTGTGGTCGTAAATACCGTAACTGGAGAAAGAGTGTCATTGGAAGCTGTATGAATAGCAGCAGCCTAGACCAGACTTCAGCTGAAAAGAAAGTGAAAATGATGCTGAGGGGCATAGACTTCTCAATTTTCTGGGTGGTGGTGGTGTAAACCTGGGCAAGGGGGGCTATACTTATTTGTCTACATTTGTGTAAGTATATATTTCTATTTCTAGAAATCAGCCTTCATCAATAGATCCTAGAGTGTTCAAAGCCACATTAAAATTACAAGTACTCAACAAAAATACTACATTTTAATTATAACTAGCTGGACCCGGTGTACCACACATTATTAAAAAAACTCCCCCCCCCAAAATATAAAATTTTCCCCATGCAGTGAACATAAAGAAAATTGTTACACATTAATGTTTCGTTGTTTCGAAAAAAAATAGCAAAAATGTACAAAGAAAAGAAAAGCTTTTGTTGGAAGTGTGGGGAGATAGATGGCACCTTTTCCCATATGTGGTGGTCATGTGAATTAGCAAAAAAAATTGGATTAACATACACAATATGATAAAGAAAATATTAAAAATGAACCTTAAGCTAAAACCAGAATTATATCTGCTAAATATACAGTAGCATCCCACCGTCCACTGATTCGCCATCCGCTGATTCAATTATCTGTGGATGGCGATGGTGGTGTGGGTGGGGGTTACGGTGCAGCGGGGGGAGGGAGTAGGCTACTTTGTGGGGGGGATTCAAGTGTGACAGGTGGGTGGGGGAAGGAGGTGACCTTGCAGGGGGGTGCTGCTGTGGCAGAGGTGGCAGGTGGGTGGGGAGGGAGGGAGGAGGAGACCTTGGGAGGGTTTCCAGCACCGGAAGTGAGTGGCCGAGTGGCCGAACAAGCAAATGGCCAGGTGGCTGAGCTGGTGGAGGAAGGAGGCAACCTCACAGGGGGTTGCAGCACGGCAGAGCTTGCGGGCACCTTCCCTGTGGGGTGGGTGTTCTGGTGCGGCAGGCAGGGGAGGGATGAGGTGACCTCATGGATGGTGTGCTCCGGCACATTGGGCAGGCAGGAGGAGGGTTCTGGCATGGCGGCGGTGGCATATGCTATTATCCGTTATTTTCGCTATCCGCGGTGGGGCCCAGAACCAATCCCCCACGTATGGCGGGGTGCTACTGTAGTAGATAAAGAAATTCCTAAAGATCTAAAAATGGTAATCCTATACATGACCATGACAGCAAGAATAATATACGCAAAATATTGGAAACAAAATAAAATTCCAGATCTAGATGAATGGTTGTTCAAACTGCTAAAATCAGCAAGATTGGAACAATTAACATGCTGGATCAGACATCAATCTACAACAAAATGTAGAGAGAGATGGAAAAGAATAATTGATTTTGGGAGGAAAGAATCGGGGGAGGAAATGCGGTTATATGGTTTACAGACTAAAGATTAAAAAAGAACGGGATTATCAGAATATTAATTGGATTGGTCTTCGATAAAAGATACAATATCACAAACAGTGAAATTTTATTTTTGCTTTTCTTTATAAATCAATGTCTTTATTGTATCTGGTTTACGAATGTGAAGTAACAATATTAAGATACTATGAAGGAAAATCTATATTATATTATGGAACAAGTTTCAACACAGTGGAAGAAGGAAGTTTTTTGTTGTTGTTTTATTTGTATTTTATATAAAGGTTTCTGAAATAAATAAACTCCCTAAAAACCACCTGGTAGACCTCATGCCCGGTTGCCTGGGTTTTGTTGCAGTGGCAGCAGTGGCTTCCCGCCACCGCCAGTTGACTGCCTGGGTCCTGTTGCAGCAGAAATAGAAATGATATTACTGTGTAGACTTAAATCATAAGTGGGAATTGTGCAGCCCTGAGACACTGGTGAACCGGAAAGGCCTGCAGCCTTAGTAACTCTAGCCAACACTGCAGCACATTGTTTTGTCGCTCCCAGTATGCAGATATCGCCATGAGTGGCAGGAGTGGATTGTGAGGTTGGGAGGAAATTTTCATGAGGGTGATGACTGGCAGAGGGAGTGATAGGAGTGGCCAGTCAGCACACTGAAAGAGGCAAAATATGCAAACCCATTGTACACAGCCAAGAGGCAACATATCAACATCAACAAGTGTGATGCGGCAGCTAAAAAGGCCAATGCAATTTTGGGCTGTATCAATAGAAGTATAGTGTCTAGATCAAGGGAAGTAATAGTGCCACTCTATTCTGCCTTGGTCAGACCTCACTTGGAATACTGTGTCCAGTTCTGGGCACCACAATTCAGAAAGGATATTGACAAATTGGAGCGTGTCCAGAGAAGGGCAACTAAAATGGTGAAAGGTCTGGAAACGATGCCTTATGAGGAGAGACTTAGGGAGCTGGGTATGTTTAGCCTGGAAAAAAGACGGTTTAGAGGCGATATGATAGCCCTGTTTAAGTATTTGAAGGGATGTCATGCTGAGGATGGAGCAGGCTTGTTTTCTGCTGCTCCAGAGACTGGAACACAGAGCAATGGGTGCAAGCTCCAGGAACAGAGATTCCACCTCAACATGAGGAGGAACTTTTTGACAGTAAGAGCTGTTCGGCAGTGGAACACACTCCCTCGGAGCGTGGTGGGGTCTCCTTCCTTGGAGGTCTTTAAACAGAGGCTGGATGGCCATCTGTCGGGGATGCTTTGATTGTGATTTCCTGCGTGGCAGGGGGGTTGGACTGGATGGCCCTCGTGGTCTCTTCCAACTCTGCAATTCTATGATTCTATGATCCCTAAGGTCATTGTGCATACCCAAGAGTTTTTTATACAGTATATAGATACTATGATACTTTATACACCACACCATCATCCAAAGACCCATACAATATACCATGCAAGTTAAACCCTAAGAAAAAAATCAACAAACAGGGAGAATAATTTCCTTCTATCAGGACCACTCCCCATAAATGTCAACAATAGCAGTGTATCTGGCTGAACTGTTCACTTCCTCCTCTCCCTGCTTTTCTTCTGGATAATTCCCGCCCCCCCAGCACAATGCCCTGGCAAGGTATTAAATCCTTTCTTTCCACCCCACTGCTTTTCCTCTGGATTTCTTTTCCTTCCAACACAGATTTTAAATGCCTTCTTTCCCACCCCACTACTTTTTCCCATCTCACTGAATTTTACAAATTGATGTGTAGTAGTGATATATATATATATATATATATATATATATATATATATCGAGTACCTTGACCATGTGCAAACTTTAAATAAAAGTTTGGAAAAGTACAATTGGTTTAAGATACCTTAAACTATTGAAATATGCAATAAAACAATGTTAAATGTCAAAATGTTGGGGGTTTGTCTTGTTTTTTGTCGATAAGCTGCCCAATTCAGTCCCATATACTTTTGCCCTGGTTTTGTAGCAGACAATTATGGGAACCCTAGTTTCTGGGCACAATTCAAAGTGCTGGTTATGACCTATAAAGCCCTATATGGCTCAGGTCCAGGTTATTTAAAAGACCACATTCTCCCTTATGAGCCTGTCCATGCTTTGAGATCTTCTGGGGAAGCCTTCTTTCAGTCCCACCATCTTCACAGGTGTGCCCAGTGGGAACATGGGAGAGGACCTCGGTGGCTGCTCCAGTGCTTTGGGACTCTCTTGCCAGGGAAACTAGATTGGCTCCCTCCTTAATGTGCTTTCGGAAGCGGGCCACCCTCTGTTCCAGCAGGCCTTCGGTGAATAATCTAAGCCTACATCTATGTTTTTAAGGACTTGTAAAATTGTAATGTATTTTAAATGTTTAATATTTTGATATTGTAATATATGTATTTTATTTTATTTTTATTTTTGTATATCTCTTTTCTTTTCCTAGGTTTTAAAATTTATATGTTTTAAATTTTGTAAGGCCACCTTGAGGCCCAATATTGGGCAAAAGCTGGGATACAAATAAATATATAATAATAATATTCATTAATTTAGAATGAATGAACATATAAATATTCCTTCTGTGTATGAAAACTTACTTCTCCCCTCTCCACACACCCTCAAATGGGTAGTTACACACACACACACATCTCTGACATGGCTGTAAGAAATAGGTGAAATTTAGCTTCAGCAAATAAAATAATGTATCTAGTAAATATTTCAGCTATGAACTAGCCATACAATAGGGCTTTGAATCCTAAGATAAACCAGACAGGTTTTATCTGTACAGGTGAGATAAATAGGCCTGTCTGTCTAAAAATGGAGTCCAAACACCCATTTTAGAGCCGACTTCAAGGAAGATTGCTCACTGAGAAGGCCCCCTCCTCTCCCTGTTTTGTATCTTTCTAACAAGCTGTGTGTAGAAGAATGAACAGACAGTCTAAAACAAAGAGCCTTTTAGCTATAATCTGTATGGGTCTTCTTGCCGTGCCAAAAAGTCTGGGAGTAAGTTTCTAATGGTTATCTTTACATGGCCTTCCTATTGTGCCAAAGAGTCTGGACAAGTAACTACTTTTATCTATGCTTTTCTTTAGGTGCATAATTAGAATTGGCACTAGCAACTATAGTAACTGACATATGTGTAAGCTAGCCAAGATAAGGGTATAAGAAATTTGCTTTTAATAAGTTAGAGGTCTCTTCTATATGAGGGTACAAATATGACAAGAAACACTGATGTCTATACTTTACCTGCCTGATTGCGAGCAGAGTTGTCAGCTGTAAAGGGGAGTGCAGGTGACACAAGGACTCCTGGATGTGTGTTAGAAGGCTGGAGGCAGGGATGAAATTTTTACAATGGGGCTTTTAATCCTCAAATAGACTGGGCAAATTTTCAAAGATGCAGATATGTACAAAGACATTTTGAGCTATGCGGGAACAAAGGCTGAAGTCAGAGCCCAGGAGGAAGAAGTACTCTAGAGAACCTTATTTGGAAGCTGGTAAATAGGAGTGAGGGGCTAAAGATTTAGAGAAGTGGGCATATGTAAACAGGGGCGGGACATCCTTTACAGAATTAGACATTCAGGATAGGCTGTAACTCCTGATGGCCTTATCTGATGGGCAGTCAAGGAGAGGGAGCTCTCAGCCAGAAAGAGGGTACAAAAGAGCTAGCTGTGTGTAGCTGGGGGTGTGTCTTTCTTTGGCGGGATCACCCAGTTTCTACAGAACTGTAAAATAAATTGTCAAGACTGCTTCATCTGATTTCTCCTGAGTATTTTCTTTTAGGTGAGATTAAGAATAATTTCCAACAATGGCTAAATATAAAATAGAGATGGGATGGAAATTTTTGTTTCCTTAAAACAGGATACTGTGTCCAGTTCTGGGCGCAACAATTCCAGAAGGATATTGAGAAGCTGGAACATGTACAGAGGAGGGTGACCAAAATGGTGGGAGGTCTGGAAGCCATGCCCTATGAGGGGGGCTTAGGGAGCTGGATATGTTTAGCCTGGAGAAGAGACGGACACGATAACTATGTTTAAATATTTGAAGGGATATGTACTGAGGATGGAACAAGCTTTATTTCTGCTGCTACAGAGACTAGGACATGTAGCAATGGACTCAAATCACAGGAAAAGAGATTCCACCTAAACATTTAGGAAGAACTTCCTGATGGCAAGAGCTATTCGGCAGTGGAACTCACTGCCTTGGAGTATGGTGATGTCTCCTTCTTTGGAGGTTTTTAAACAGAGGCTGGATGGCCATCTATCAGGAATGCTTTGATTGTGTATTCTTACAGGGCAGGGGGTTGGACTAGATGGCCCTTGTGGTGTCTTCCAACTCTATGAATCTAACACATAAGAGCTGGTTGCCTGTAGGGGGCTTTGCCAATTCTGGGAAATGACAGCGGGGGCTTGAGTCCCACCCCCACTGTTTACGCCCCTGAGAATGAGCTGGGGAGGAGCTGGCTCCAGCTCACTCCACCTCGGTGCTGACCTGTGTTGCTTGCTTCTCTGTTTCTGATTTGCAATTAGGAAACAAGGACCCCTGGGATGGGCATTCCTGCAATGCCCTTCAATCTTAGAACTGTACCTCTGTGATAGGAATGTTACCCAAAGAGTTCTTGGAAATTCTAAGAAAACATCAAGTTTCTAATATCTTGGGGAAATTAGCAGTGACTCGACTTAGCAATGCAAAAGGGGGCAACAGAGAAGGGGATCTTTATGCTTTTGTATACCCCAACACCCTCTGAACAGACACAAACACAAGATGAAAAATTAACAATAATATTTATTAAAGACATAAATATAATAACACCAAGCATGCACACATTCATACAGAAAGCATCCACACAAGACCACTAGGAATGGAAGAAGAGAGGTTGCCATAGGGATAGGTAGGTAGATTTCTGGGGGAATACTACACCTGTCTTGTAGTCTGAAGTTCGTTGATCAAACAGGCAGAGTGGATGGATGAATCTGGAGTGGCTAACAGAGAGTAACGTGGAGTCTACAGGAATATGATCTGTGCACAATGAAGCCTGATTTTTGGCCCATACTTATACCAAAAAATATGCCCCAAGAGGAGCAAGTTCCCTGGGTGGGAACAATAGATTCCATGAGCCTTCAATGACTGCACAATGAGTTTTAGGAAAGTTCCCGGTCTTGACAATAGGTGGCTGAAGATGCTAATGTGTTGCAAACTGTCCTTAATGTCTGATGATTTGATTCACAAAGCTTGAGCTGTCTCTGTGAATGGCTGGGTGATGGGGAAGTGAAGTTCTATACCAGTAAACAAAGGATTACTCCACCCATCTATTATCTGCCACTTAAGTGTGTAGTGGAGACTGTGTCCCTTTGACTTCTTGATGTTTCCTCATAATTTCGGAATTTGTCAGTAGCTCTTCCTTGGAGATGTATACGTGTCTCTTTGGGATCCATACCAGTGCCTTTAGCAAGTCCCTGACACATCACTGCTCTTCCCCATGGAAGGCCACATTAATAAGCCAAATTATTAATAAGCTAATTTTGGGGGTTTTGGGGGGAAGGGCTCTATTAGGGGCACTAACAGGAATACTGCCCCCATCCCAAGGTAAAGAATAATTCTTAGGTAGGGTATATCCCCAGGGTTAGAGTGAGGTTCTGGGGCATATAGACTTTGGGTCCTTGTTTGATTTTAAAAATAGACCTTGTTTTCCAAGATTTGCACAGATGAGGAACTGGGAAGCAACATTTGTGGCCATTGTGAGTAACCGGATATTCAGAATGCTTCGGCCCTATTTGACCCCCCCCCCCGCCTAAGCTAAGTCTCACTGTCATCAGGTACTCCATTGAGGTGCAAACTGAGAGAGACAATGAGGCTGCTGCCGAATTAATCGCTCCTTCCCTCCCTCTCACTAGCAGTCTCCTTCTTCCCATTCTTGGCCAACTTCAGTCTCTTGTCTGCTTGCCTTCCTGTGGCACCCTCTTCTTTTCCTCAAGTCAAAGTTTCCCTCTCTCTCCCCAGCTCTGGAGAAAGGATGAGACTCCAGGATCTGAGGCATTTGTACCCAGCCATGCAGTACCCAGCAGGCTGGCTGTCAGGCTGTGAACACTTAGAACCCTTCCACACTATGCAATGAAAGCACTATTACAGTCAGGGCAACATCTTAGGTAATCCTGGGATCAATACTTTGTTGTTGTATGCCTTCAAGTCATATCCAACTTATGGTGACCCTAAGGTGTGGTGTAGTGATTTGAGTGTTGGACTACAACTCTAGAGACCAGGGTTTGAATCCCCACTTGGTCATGAAAACCCACTGGGTAAACTTGGGGAAGTCACACACTCTCAGCCTTAGAAAACCTCATGATATGGTTGCCTTGGGGAGTTGAACTGTGGCAGAACCCCTTCCCCCAAGTATTTAGTGGTGGCAGGCAGTTGAAGGAGGGTCTCATGATCATTACCACTGGGGGAGAGCAATCCTCTGGCAGAGAAAATGACCATGGAGGAAACGGGAGTGCCAGTGGGGACAGCAGATTGGACTCAACAGGCAGCAGAATATCTTGGGCTGACCCTGGGTGGGGAAAACAGTGGCAGCCTCCATGGCCTTCTAATGGTGCAGGGCCAGTGGATGATGGAGGGGGTGCCTCTACCACAAAAACCTTCCTCCTCTACTGGTATGTGTGTGTGTGTGTGTGTGTGTGAGAGAGATCACTGCTGTAATACAACAGTGATGGATCTGAGCTTTCTCTCCCATCTCTGGTGGCCAGAGAGCTTGTGCCACCCATTCAGTTCTTAAGAGGCTAATGACCTCATGACTTTTGTTGCTGTTGCAAGTTTAATGTTTGTAGCCAAATATTCAAGGGTAGAAAAACAATTTGTATCCTACGATGGAGGATTGGCTATTAAAAGTGAGTGAGATGATGCTTAGGGATAAATTGACTATACTAATAAAAAATCATTCACTCAAAAGTTTTGATGATCAATGGTAAAAAGTAGTGGATTACTATAAGAAATATTGGAAAGATAGGATAATTTAACTATGGAAAGGTGAAAAATAAATACATTAGATAGATAGATAGATAGATAGATAGATAGAATACTAATGAGACAAATCAAACATTACTTGAATTATTTAAAATATTATTTTATTAACTTTACAAATTTCCCTTATTTTCTTATCTTTATGCATATAAACAGAAATAGATATAAGATCTTTTGAAAGGAGATGCATTTTCTACGGGGGAAGGAAAAACTGTGTGTGTGTGTATATATACATATACATATACATATATAATGATATTTGGTATTGATCATAAGCAACTGAAACTTTAAAACAATTATGAAAGTTTGCACATATACGATAGAGTCTCAAATATAATAGAGATATAAAGAGGTAAACATGAATTAAAATTGGTAATTAGCTTGTCAAGGTTTAACACAAGAGGAAAAAGGGAGGTGGGAAGCACAAAATGTATGGAAGGATGTGAACAGCTTCATGTAAAGTAATAGCCAACTGTGTTATTTAATAACATTTTATCTGACTAGAAAAAAAGATAATAATGTAAGAAGAAGTATTAAGGAATGGATAATATAATATGAGTTTTCTTTTCTGTAATCATATATTATTTGTTTTAATATAGATTAATAAAAAAAGAAAAACAATTTGTAATTACGTTAAATCTTGATTGGGCAACCAACTGTGGGCTGCATTGATTCCCACCACAAACACCTGCAAAAAAAATATCAAAAATTAAAATGCCCCCCAGAGAGCTTCTAGGGGTCTGACATTTTCACCACATTTTTATTTATTTTAAGTTTTAATAAATAAGGGGTGAGAAGGTTCCCCCATCTTCCAAATTCAGGAATTTACTTAACTTTGAGGAAAGGGTGTATTGTTTGAAGGAATATGGCAGAGATTTATGAAATAACTGCATGATATGAAGGAAGTGGATAAGGAGAAATTTCTCATGGTTGCTGTGACCTTGAAGGCTAACTTTGCCCAGGGGAGGGAGGAGAGAAGTGGGCACGGGGTCATCATCATGGCAGAGAGCAAAAAGGCTGCAACAGCAACACCTCAGGATGATGGCATTGACACCTGTTGTCTGTCTCCACCTGTGTCACAGATTGTGGGACAAGTGATGCATTGTATTCCTTTGTTTATACCCCACCTTTCCACCTAACATGGTAGTCAGGGCAGATGGGGGAGTGAAAACCATGCGTATTCCCACCAAACCAGTAAATTCAGGTGCTAGTGTGAATAAGGAGTAATAAATGCAGTTAGGAGGGGAAATGCACAGCAAACGATTTAAAAATTGCCAGAGCCATCCAATGTTTATTTATTTTTTTATTAATTCATCATTAGCCAAAGAATAAAATGCAATATGGATGTTTAACTGCATAAGCCAGGGCAAGAGAAAAAGATAAAATGTATATCTAGAGCATTTGATAAGATCACTGAGTAGATTCCTTTATGGTATATATATAACATGTCAGATTTCAGGTGAAACAGATGACTTTCTGTTCTGAAACATACGTACATGGATGGGACTATTTGGGAAAGGCTATCTCAGGGTCTGGAGTGTGGTGTACTGATGATGTCAAGCACTCCCAACACATTCCAATGAAGTTGTTGAAATTCTGGATCTCTGCTGGAGGTCAACAGTGTATTGGATGGAGCTAAGCCAATTAAAGCTTTAACCTAGCAGAGGTCCTCCTCTTACCAGACCTAAGGATCTGGGAATAGGAATCCCTGTGCTTGAGAAAGCAATTTGAGAATACTCCTGGGTCTGCCTTTGGTCCTACATACTCAGGTAGCAGCTGTGGCCAGGAATGCTTTACCTCCATTTGAATAAGTACAGTACACTGGCTGTTCCTGTTTCTGAAGAAAGCACATCTGTGTATTGGATGTGACTTCATTCCAATGAAACTGCACTATTGCAGTGCACTGTAACTTTTTATTTATTTATTTGTACCCCACTCGTCAGCCACAAGGCTATCAGAGTGGCTTACAAATTGTTTTAAGCAATAGCAATTTACACATCTATACTGCATTAAGCAGTTTCCAATGTGTGTTAGCTAATAACTGAGGCTGTCTTGGTAATTCAGAATATTTCATTCTTATTATCCTTTATAGTGACTGAGAAATAACATACCTTTGCAATTTTGCAAAGAATAACAACAGAAACAAGTTTTTCACTGAAAAATAATAATAAAATAAAGAAGAAAATAACAAAATATTGACAAATTCCTGTCAAAATGCATGCAAGAATACTCTTTCCAAAGGAAAGTTTGAAAATAACTAGAATAACTAAAATACTGTAACTGTTATTGTTACTCTAATAAAATGGGATGATTCTTACACCTTATGTTATTTTTGAAATGTGACTTCATTATACCTCATTGCCCCCTCAGATGCAGGTAATCACATTATTTGTAACTTGTTACTTACTGTTTCAATGTGTACATAATGCATTCACTTTTTAATACATATTTATGTTTTCCTTTTCCATATGTTCTTCCTGCAAGCACAGTGTTTGTTGATTATTTTTAAAAATGAAATATTTCAGATATATAGTTGGACCCCTATATCTGCAGAACCAATATCCGCTGTTTGTTATATGCAGGACACAAAACAGAGACACATATCTTAGAGCCATCCCAGCAATAAAATTCAAATTAGGTCATGTGTCGAATGACCCAGCACTTCCAGTTGGCTGGAAGTGCCCAGTGAAATAAGAGAAAGGGAATTTTGGGAAAACAAATGCATGCAGGGAAAAACCCTAGACTTATCTAAGATTGTGAATGAGGTACACAAGATTGCTTTTACATTACAATGATTATTTCCCCACATACTACACATCCCCCCTCTGAAGAATAGCAGCTGATAAAATAGGAGGTGATCATGAATTCCCTAGCCACACATGAAAAGGAAGCAATAAAAGAACAGAACTTTAAAGGGGGAATCTTTTCATTATTGAACAGGACTTTTTCTGAATAGTGTTTACTTCTGAAAAAACCTGACCGGAGGACCTTGACCATGAAGAAGGGTATTGTTGAATGATGTGGCATTTTACCAAGTCCTGTGTAGAATTTCCATTTTAATCATGCTTCGAGCTAATTGTGAAAAAGGCAATGTGTGAGGCTAGGAGCAGGACTTAAAAAGCTCCCATGCAGAAGCAATCTGGGGAATCCTTCTATGTGATACAAAGCCTTCTCTACTACATTTCAGAAATGCATCTTTCACCCAATATTTTTTTTCATTCCATATACAGCTTTGACACATCATATTCATAATATTTTTCTCAGTTTCTGGGTACCCCAGAAACAATAACTTCATTTACCCTAGAAATGAGAACAGATTTCCTGGAAGCAATAAACCAATTACTTGAACAAGGCCAGGTTCCTTTGGAACAAAGTCAACGTCAGATGTTGTGCCCCTATCAGCAATCTTCCATTTTTAAAATAACAGGAGAAAAGTGAAAAACAGACCATCTGCAATTCAGAAATGTTAACCTACTGTAGCAAAGCCACTCTCCCCCGTATTTATATAGTTATGTTTTTCAAGGAGGATCAGAGCTACAGCCATATTAACTGGATGAAGAAAGCTGATGTGTTTACTCAGAAAAGATATTGCACAGACTTTCTAGGAGATGTGAACACTGTATGATACCTTCCATGTACCCATGTATTTTCTGCACACCATCTCTCTCAGATTCAACTTGTTCCTTCATTAGGTTTATCAACATTGTGATATGCTGAATGCCAAAATCTCTCTGGAATCCAGCTTCATAATTTAGTAAAGCTATAACTCTTTTGACATCATCCATGAAACTTTGGCATTCAGCCAAGATGTCATCCAATTCCTTCTTTTTGGTGGTTGCTCTTGCTTGTAAGATCTTCGTGGAAATGAGGGCTCCTCCAGCCACAGCCACTCCTGCACATCCTGCCATGAATACAGAAAGCCCAAGTGTGGCAGGAGCCAGAAAGAGACTTGCTAATGCTGCTCCTCCTCCAACAGTGGACATGGAAAGACCAACCTTGCGTGAAGCCTCAGCTTTTCTGAGAGACTCTTCCATTTCATCTGCAGTTCTGTTCTGCTGTCTCAGCTTCATTTGTATGTTCTGTGATCTTTCATATAGCTCTTTTACTAGCTTCTCTGTTTCCCACCTGAGAAGTGGAGAAAATAGATTGTTAAGTAACTGGTCATTCCTGAGTCTTCTTAACCATTCTCTCTGGCTTTTCTTCGCAAACGAAGATTCAGGAAGGACTCATCCCGCGCCTTCTGCAAGCGCGCTGATGACTAAAAAGGCCAATCCGAGATAAACAAGTCCGGTTGCAAAAAGTGCAGCAGAAGGTCTCCTTGGGTGATGTTTTTGGGTTGTGATTCTTTCTGCGTTGTCGTTTCTCTTCAAGACTTGTTCGTCGTGAGTTCTCAAGTAAGGCTGCAGCATTGTGGATAGTGCGTCTCCATGCCTCCCGATGTGAGGCCAGGGCGGACCACCGTTGGTGATCAATCTGGCCAAGCCTGAGATGTTGTTTCAGGGAGTCCTTGTATCGCTTTTTTGGAGCGCCCCTCCCACGCTGACCCGTGGCGAGTTCACCGTAGAGTAGTATTTTTGGGAGGCGATGGTCCTCCATCCTAGAAACGTGCCCTGCCCAGCACAGCTGTGTTCTCAATATCATGGCCTCAATGCTGGTGATCCCTGCTTGTTCAAGGACAGCAACATTCGTCACATAGTCAGTCCAGTGTATATTTAGGATTGTGCGTAGACAGCGCTGATGAAAGCGCTCGAGGAGTCGTAGGTGGTGGCGATAGGTAACCCATGTTTCAGATCCATAAAGGAGGATAGACAGTACGATGGCTCTATACACACTGATTTTTGTGCTTTGCCTCAGGTGTTTATTGCTCCAGACTCTTTTGTGAAGTCTTCCAAATGCACTATATGCCTTTGCTAATCTGTGATCGATCTCTTTGTCAATCTTGGCATCTGAGGAGATGATGCTTCCCAGGTAGGTGAACTGCTGAACGGACTTGAGCACTGATTTGCCGACGGCAATGTGGGGATGGTGGTGTTCGTCCTGTGGTGCAGGCTGGTAAAGAACTTCTGTTTTCTTCAGGTTGACTTCTAGCCCAAACAGCTCTGCAGCTGTTGCAAAGCAGGACGTTAGGCACTGCAGAGCTGCTTCTGTGTGGGCAACAAGGGCAGCATCATCGGCGAAGAGCAGCTCACGGACTAGATAGTTTAGAGTCTTAGTGTGAGCCCTCAGACGGCTTAAGTTAAACAAGCTACCATCAGTACGGTAGCGTATATAGATGCCGTCGTCTTCTTCAAGCTCTGCCATAGCCCTTTGGAGCATCATGCTAAAGAAGATTGTAAATAAAGTTGGTGCAAGAACACAACCTTGCTTCACTCCATTAGTTATTAGAAAGGGCTCTGAAAGAGCATCGCCATATCTGACTTGACCACGCTGGCCCTCGTGTAGCAAGATAATCATTTTAAGGAATTTGGGGGGACATCCTAGTTTTTCCAGGATCTGCCACAGACCTTTTCTACTTACAGTGTCAAAGGCTTTGGTGAGGTCGACAAATGTTACATAGAGACCCTTGTTCTGCTCCCTACATTTTTCTTGCAGTTGCCTAAGGGCAAATACCATGTCTGTAGTACTCCTATTGGCTCTGAAGCCACATTGGCTTTCAGGGAGAAGTTCTTCTGCAATAGCAGGAACTAATCTGTTCAGGAGTATCCTTGCAAGGATTTTTCCAGCAATAGAGAGCAGTGTTATGCCTCGATAGTTTGAGCAGTCGGATTTTGCTCCTTTTTTCTTGTACAGGGTGATGATGACTGCATCTCGGAGGTCTGATGGCAGTTCCCCTTTTTCCCAGCAATTCAAAGGAGTTCGTGGAATTTATTGTGGAGTACATGACATCCGTGTTTCCAAACTTCAGGTGGGATTCCATCAATCCCCGCTGCCTTGCCATTTTTCATCTGCTGTATGGCCTCTCTTCCAAAATGGGAGCTATGCCCAATTCATTTTTCATCGGTTTTTTTCTCATATGTTGGATAGCTGAGCCTTGGACTACTCGGTTGGCACTAAAGAGACTTTGAAAATGTTCAGCCCATCGATTCAGGATGGAGGCTTTATCAGTAATTAATGTTTCACCATCCGTACTGTATAAGGAGCTTTGGACCTGATAAATAGGTCCAAACACTGCTTTAAGAGCTTCATAAAATCCTCTAAGATCACCCAGATCTGCACAGCATTGTGTCTTTTCTGCTATATTGATCCACCACTTGTTCTGCATGTCTCAGAGTTTTTGTTGAAGTTTACTACATGTGAGGCGGAAAGATGCTTTTCTTACATGACAAGTTGGCTTGGCAAGGTATGCCTGGTGAGCAGTTCTCTTCTTCGCCAACAGCTCCTGGATCTCTTGGTTGGTTTCATCAAACCAGTCTTGATTTTTCTTGTGGGAGAACCCGAGGGATTCTTTCGCAGACTAGAGGATACTGTTTTTGATATGTTGCCAAAGCACTGTAGGAGAAGGATCTGTAGGATGGTCTTCAAGTTTCGTTTGTAGGTTTGCCTGGAAGTTGTCTCTCATGGTAGCTTGTTGAAGATTGTTGACTTGGAGCCTCTTCTTTAAGATGCCACCCCTCTTAGATTTGAACTTAAGATGAAGATTTAGTTTACATCTGACGAGGCGATGATCTGTTTGGCATTCTGCACTGGGCATCACTCGGGTATGACGGACATCACGAATGTCTCTCTGACGGACTAGAACGTAGTCAATGAGGTGCCAATGTTTGGATCGGGGATGCATCCAGGTTGTCTTCAAGCTATCTTTCTGCTGAAAGATTGTGTTTGTAATAGTCAGCTGTTGTTCTGCACAGAACTCTAGCAGGAGGCGTCCGTTATCATTGCAATTTCCAACACCATGCTTTCCTAAGACACCTTTCCAGGCTTCGGAATTCTTTCCTACTCTGGCATTGAAGTCACCAAGTATAATAATTTTATCTTCTACAGGGACTTTTTGTATGAGTTGGCGTAGGTCTGTGTAGAATTTGTCTTTCTCTACAGGGTCGGCTTGCATAGTTGGGGCATATACACTAAAGAGAACAACATGTGGGAGGCGTAAGGAAATAATGCGATCAGAGTGTCCTGTTGGCAAGGTTTCGAGTTTGGAGGCAATGGAGTTTTTAATCATGAAGCCTACTCCTGAAAGATGTTTTTCGGTTTTGGGTTTGCCAGACCAGTAAAGTGTGTAGCCGGCGCCATGTTCTTTAAGGCTGCCTTCCTCATGGAAGCGAACTTCACTAAGAGCAGCGATGTCAATATTAAGCCGTGATAGTTCAAGGGCTATTAGGGCAGAACGACGCTCAGGCCGTCCACTATCTTTAGAGTCTTGCATGGTTCTGATGTTCCAGCATGCAAGTGTCAGTTTATTTACACCTTTGGAGGCTGGTGTGTGCCTATGTTTCTTTGCCTTGGTTTGACCGCATCAGAAGATTCCCGTTGGCCGCGGCTAGCCAACCAGGTAGTTGGGGATGAGCTTTCTTTAGGCCACCTTTTCTAGGCCCCTCTCCATATGGAGCAAGCAGTGCTCTCCTTAAAAAAGGCTGCTTGGTCGTTCAGAATGCTGCCGAACAAGACTGTCATCTCCCGGGTCAGGCTTGAGCGACCAATGTCCTGAACCGCCTGCATGCAGGGTTGGGGCTGCGGCTTCCAGTGCATCTTTACACCTGCCGGTTTTGTCCCTCGCCAGTCGCTACAGGGCTTTTTTGGAAATGGATTTGTCCTTCGAGCCTGTGCAATGGATTTTTCTGGTGGAGCGCAGCGTGCACAGAACTGGCCTCACCCTTTAAACCAGAGATTCATCTGCCGTGGCCTTGCAAGCATGGACGTGGCAGCGAGGTCCTCGGGCCGTAGGTTTGATTAGAGTTTCCTTCTCTTAGATGGTTGACCTTACAGAGTTGGACGAGCACCATCTGCCCGGGTTTGGGATTAGAGTTTTCCTTCTCCTAGGACGGTTGCCATAAGGCTAGAGAGCCCATCCTGCCCTTTGACGCTCTTTGTCAGACCCTTCGGTTTTGACCTGTCTGGCATGGGAGACCCTACCGGTGGCTATTATGCCACCGCCAGCATAGCTCAAAACGTCATTAGGGTACGCAAGCCTCTCTCCCACGACAAGGGGGCGTCAATGGAGAGGAAAATAAATCCTCTAAAAATTCACAAAGAGTCCTAATAGTTCCCACATCTTTCAGATCAAAGTCACCATATTCAGAAGGACGGGGGCAAAAAAACCCCATAAGTCACGCAGCTCCTGTCTACACGATTTAAATAATACGTACGGCGTGCGGAAGTTCGCGCTTCGGTACAAATGGCTGTTCAGATGCACACGAATGCAAAAGAGGGGGGCGGATTTCCACCCTGAAATACGCACACGCGGTGTTCCGAAGGGAAAGCGGATCGTGAAGAGAAATCCGTACGCCGTTCGGATGGCTGACGGGTCTGTACGGTCCGTTCGCACACATACGAACAGGCAGGGTAATCTGATTGGCTGGCCGAGTACAGGGGGCGGGGCTAGCATGGAGGGGAATTCGGAGTGGCCGCCATGTTGGATTCCCGGCTAGCGAGAGTCTGGTAAGTCCGTGAATTTATATGTTTATTTATTTTTATTTTATATTGTAAATACGGAAAACCGACTGTCCGCAAAGCAGAAACCTTATTTTTTAAAAAAAGCAGCAGGAGATTTAAAACTGCCACTTGGCTTGCAGCCAGCTTCGGGAAGAGGGAGTCATACGGAGTTTAGGGGGGTTAAAAATCGTATAGCTGGTTCGTATGGATACGAACGACAGGCTGTTCGTATTTTTTGCACCCCATACGGATTTTTTTATGATCGTATAGCTGCACCCGCAGTATCAGCTTTCGCTATTTTCCCCATCTTTTTTGAAAAGTAGCACAAGTTAGTGCACTATCGACTGTGTGAATGACCATTTCACTTACAGCAGTGGGAACTGTCAGCAGTCTTTTCGAAATGGGCACAGCAGAGCTTATCCGTGATTGGTTGAATTGACCAAAAAGGAGGGAGAGGTGAACTTGCAAGAGATGAGGCTTGAAAGATCCAGCCAGCTGGCTTACCTTCTAGCATAATTACTGTTCCTCTCTCCCTCTCCCTCTCTGTATGAGAGAGAGAGGGTGATCGCTGGATCATTCTTGTGTGTGTGTGTGCGCACGCGCGTGCATGTGTGCCAGCATAACAAAGGGAGAGGGAGAGAGAGAGAGAGAGAGAGAGAGAGAGAGAGAGGCAGTCTGCTCAGCTGTCAGGGATTGCAGAGCGAACGGAATCTCAGCTGCATCGTTCTTTTGTGTGTGTGTGTATGTGTGCGCGAGACAGAGAGAGAGAAGCAGTCTGCTCAGCTGGCAGGGATCTCGGTTGCTTTCCTTCTCTCCTTTGTCATTATTTCTCTCCTTCTCCATGGTCTCCCTCCTTATTTGATGCTTCATATACAGATGAACCTACAAAACTTACAGTCTCTTTTCCCCTCCTTGCTTTCTCCCCACCTCCTGCCTGGCTTTAAAGATAGTGATCTGGAGGCCATGCCCCCCCACCTTTGTCTGTGTAAACTTAGAAAGGTGAAACTCACCGGATTGTCCAATTTAACAATAAATCGTGTGAACTATGCACTGCTGGTGCGAAAGGATGGAAATCCGGAATTTTGCGCACTTTATTCTGCCGTGTAACTGGCCCCCAGGAAACTAAATTTCACAAAAAGGCTGGTTGAGCTATCTTTCTGACACATAGCAGGGGTTGAGTTAATTTTTACTACTTCTGGTGCTGGATTGTATTTTATATTTCACCTATAACATCATACCGCAGTGTGATTTCAACAAAGAACTGGGAGAACGATTCATGCCTCCTAGGGCCCCAGGGTCAGATGATGCTGGGGTGGCCTTCCTCATGCAGCCCTGTGTGCACTGATATGACCAGACTCCTCTATGCAGGGAGTCTTTTCCAGCTCTGAGCAGGAGGGAGGTTGCCTTCCTTGAGCGCTGAGCACTGGGTGGGGCCTGGGAAAGATGTTGATGGGATGATGCGGGATCAGGAGAGGATGTCAGCCTGTGATTAATGGGGTTGTGGGGACCAAGAGTGTGAGTGTTGGAACAAAGAGGGAAGCGTTCTTGGCAGAGCTGCCTTGGAAAAATAAAAATTGACTATTTTGGACTAGAATTCCCACACACCTCCAGTCAACGTGGCCACTGCAATCCAACCCCCACCCCCATATCTACAAGGCCTGTTCTTGGTTCATAATCCATGTTGCTTGAAAGGTAACACTTTGTGGTACTCACTTTTCCCCAACTTTGCAAGTGTGGAAGAAGTCAGGCACAGACCGAGCACACACAGAGTATCTTGCTGTTTCCCCACAGCAGGAGTATTTACCGCCCACATACGTTCCACTGTGGTTGAGGGTGAGCTCAAACTCATACTCTACATTGTCAGCATTCCAGAAGGCTTTCTCAAGGGCATCCTGGTAGTTTTCCTCAGGAGGAGAGACAGTTGAACTGCGTACAGGTCTCAGGCTGCCTTTTACCATGGAGCCTTGGCAGCCAACAGAAAGGGCAGGCTTTACGTTCCCATAGTCAAGGTCAAGCGTACCCAGAAAGTGAGACACTTCATGGATGAGGATGCCTGGCTGGGAATCTCTTTCAAGATATTTTGGAGCATCCCAGAATAAGCTACACAAATAAATGGTTCTTGTCTCATCAAGTGGGTTTACAAATGCAAACCAATGCTTGTTACCGTTCTTAAATTTGACCTTCTTGAGTTCTTCAAGGAGTTTCTTCACTCGATCTTCTGTCAATATCGCATGACGTTTCATAAAAAACTGATTTTTGTCTTTCCCCTTAACAACTACTTTCTCTGGTTGCTTCATCATAACCTTGTCCTTCTTCTTCAGGGCATCTTGTAGGACCTCTATTGCTCCCTGCTTTGCTGCTTCTGCAATTTTTCTCTCATTCTCAGTTAGGTCTTGACTCTCCTCTACTTCATCATGCTTCAGTACTGCTTTAAAACAAAGCCGTTTACTTCCTAGATTCATGCAGACAAAAGCTTCTGAACTCATAATTGTGCAATTAGACACTCCTCAACACACACTGTCCTGTTTGAAAAGAAAGAAAGAGCATGTATGGATTGGATTCAGAGTTTGAAAAATTAAGTTTTGAACTTCCAGAATCCTCCAGTCAGCCACAGTCGGACCTGCAGCCCCCAATTCTGGTTCCATTTCTTATCCTGTAAATATCTACAGTGGGTATTATTCTTTCATCTCCCACAGTGACAAGGATTGTTTATGTTTGCTCATCATGTTACTTCTTTGTTTTCACACAGTCATTCATTTTCTTTTGCACTCATACACACGCACACACCTATATATATAAAACTCTCAGGTATGTTGCCATTCCCAGTGTGCTGACTAGCCACATAGGAAACTTCCCAACAAGTCAAAGCTCTCCATTGGCCAACCGATCAGCACACTGGGAACAGAAACCCGTGGAATGCTTCCACTAGCTGCAGGCCCCGAGCATGCCACCGAGCAGGTCCATGGGAGTTTACTTGTGAGTAAAGGGTTTATTCCCCCACTTCCTCTGGGCTATTCAGTCCAACCTCCCCCCCCCCACGCTACAGGAGCCGGGTTTCTTGTGGCTGCCTTGGGGCCAGCGCCACCTTTATTTGCCTTCATTTTGATCTTGGAGAGAGATCAATAAAGAACCAGACTTATAAACAGTAGTTGCAATGTGAACACAAGACTGGAGAGATGCAGGTTCAAATTCCAACACAACTGTGAAACTCACTAAGTGAACTTGGCCTGTCTCTCAGCCAAACATCAATCGCAGGACTGGTTTTTGTTAGCCTGTCTTGAAGAGTTCATGTTGGGGAATTAAATACATGCAGACATAGTTTTAAATGCATACATTTTTGTACATTTCAGTTAATATCCTACTCCTTATCCTGTTTAATTTGTTTGTTTATCTGGTTTGTGGACTGTAATACTTTCTTGACTGTCAATAACAAGTAAATAAAATTAATGCTTTCTTTTACTTCCTCTGTCTTACTGGCCTCTCCTCCTAGTGTACCCTGCTATGGGTACTCAGTTGGCAGGTTCAGTTCACATTGTGTGCATGATGTTAGGCAAGAAAGACCTCCTGCCACTCTTGAACCTTTTGCAGTGCCACTCCTGGCTGGCTGGCTGGAGGAATCTGAATGATCCAGCCATCACTCTACCTGCTAGATTCCCCTTCTTTCTTGCCTCCCCCACCATTGACTGTATCACAATATGCCTACTGGACTCAGCATCTTTGTAGTGACTTCTTGGAATTTTTATGCCACCACACTTTGCCAGTATACATGCAATGCTTGCATACTTACTTGCATCTGCTCCCTGACAGCCCCAATATAGTCCTTCCCTCTCTTTGCTATTGTTCATAAAATTCATCTGCTGTCAGCCCTCCATTTCTCTTTCACCAAGGTCCTGTACCACCACCACCTCCTCCTCTTCCTTGCAAGACCAAAGAAAGAGGCCATACTACCACTGCCTCCTGGCAATAACAATTCCACTTTTCATCTATAGCCACTCACAGGTTTTACTAACCTGGAAAAAGCCTCCATAAAATTGCCATCACAGCATCTCAAAGGGACAGGTTCTTTCCCCCAACAGTTGCTACAGATGAAATCAGCTTAAAGAGAAATGCTGTTACCAGTTATGCTTGATACATATGAATTGCAAATAGACTTTGGTGTATCAAGCAGGGAGCTGCCTCTTTCCAGAATCTATGCACATTGTAAAGAGGCATATTGGAAGGGTAGGGCAGTGAAAAGCCTGGATCCCTGTCCATCTTGGAAAACTCAGGCCTCATTTTAAAGTACAAAGAGGAATTTCCATCTCTCCTGCTGACAAAGAGATGGTCTCATTGAGAGCAATCAGTGCTTAACTGTCTTATTTACCTCCACTAAATGGAGACCCTGCCAAACCTGCTCAGACTGGTATGCCACCCATTGTAATGTATTATACAGTTTCTAGGATGTTGGGTAATCCTATTTGGATTTGAAGGAGAACAAAGATCTATATTTAATTGACTTTGTCTCAGATGTGCAATTCCATTGTGTTCATCACCCCAGACTATCTAAGAGTCATTACTAGAGCCAGAGGGTGAAAGGCAGAGATCATGTTCATATCTGCCCTTTGCAGACAGACCAAAAACCTTTGCACATGAGCCATTGGCTTTGCTTTCACCACTCTAAGCACATGGGGCCTTTCAGACCTTCCACAGAATAACATTAAGGTCTTCTTTTGCCCCACCCAGAGATGTTCTCTCACTCCAGGTGATAGTTAGAAAAGGGCTAGATATAGGCCACAGGGAGAGTCTCTCTTTCCTGAAGCTCTCTCTAGAGGATCTCCTTCCTTTCGACCCCTCCATGCAGTTCACTTCATTAGTTGCCCTGATCTTCAGCTTACCTGGACTCTTCTTCGCATCATAGGGTAAGAAAGTCCCTGTGTGTCTTAACCTGTACTCTCTTAAGCTTAGCTTTATCCCTCTAGCCCCCTTAGATTGGTCAAGAATAAGGTTTTTAGTACCCATGCCATCTTTCACCTCTTTTTCCATTGAGAAACTGCTATTAATGGTTTGTATTGAATATAGACTGTTCTGTTGGTTTCTATTGCTATATTTTTCTGTCTTTTAATAAAGAAATAATTGTTTATGCTGCAAAATCAGCTTGTGCTTGACCTGATTTCTTCCATTCTACCTCAATTTTACTTGGCATCACTTTGGTTAATTGTCTGTTTTTAAAACCTTTAGCTTGTTAAGTTCTTCAGAGAGTTAGAGCCTGAAGGAGCTTTCTCCCCAAACTAGTAAACCCAAGGCACTGCTCTTAACAATGCCTTCTTGTACCTGTGCCTCAGACAATCCCAAAAATCAATGGTAGGGAAATGGCAGGCCTCCAGATGCTGTAGGACTGCAACTCCCATCACCCCCAAGCAGCATAACCAATGGTGAGTGATCAGAACTGTAGTTGAACAACATTTGGGGAGCTGCACTTTGGTTACACTTGCCATTAAAAGGACCAGGTGTTTGTTCAACCCACACACTTAATAGATTAGAGTGCCCCATCAACATGGTAAACCAGACAAACTCTCTCACCCATAATATTGCAATTATGCCTGTTGGGACCAAAAAAACACACACACTAATTTCAAGTCTGACTCTTAATCAATAACAAATAACCAAGAAAGAGATTTCTGGTATGTGATGGGGAACAAAAGGAACACACAAATGGGAGACTTGTTACTATTCATTCTGAACTTCATAGGTCATAGTGCAACCCATCCCATGGCATTCAACGGCCATTTGTGTATTGTCCTCATTAGCCTGGGTTTAATACATCCCCAAACCTAATCTTATCTCTTTTTTTCGATAGAGTTACAAACTTGATAGATGAAGGGAATGCTGTTGATATAGTGTATCTTGATTTCAGTAACACTTTTGACAAGGTCGCCCATGATATTCATGCAAAAGAGTTAGTAACCTGTGGGCTAGACAATGCAACTGTTAGGTGGATTTGTAATTGGTTGACTGACCAAACCCAAAGGGTAGTCACCAATGGCTCCTCTTCATCCTGGAGAGAAGGGACTAGTGGGGTACCACAGGGGTCTGTCCTGGGCCCAGTGATATTCAACATCTTTATCAATGACTTGGATGAGGGAATAATGGACATGCTTATCAAGTTTGCAGATGACACCAAATTAGGAGGGGTAGCTAATACCCCAGAGGACAGGATCAGAATCCAAAATGATGTGAACCGATTAGAAAGCTGGGCCAAAACTAACAAAATGAATTTCAACAGGGAGAAATGTAGGATACTATACTTGGGCATCAAAAATGAAATGCAAAGATATAGGATGGATGACACATGGCTTGAGGGCAGTACATGCAAAAGGGATCTATGAATCTTAGTGGACCATAAGCTGAACATGAGTCAGCAGTGTGATGCAGCAGCTAAAAAAGCCAATGTGATTCTAGGCTGCATTAATAGGAGTATAGTGTCTAGATCAAGGGAAGTAATAGTGCCACTCTATTCTGCTTTGGTCAGACCTCACCTGGAATACTGTGCCCAGTTCTGGGCACCACAATTCAGGAAGGATATTGAGAAGCTGGAACATGTCCAGAGGAATGCAACCAAAAATGGTGGGTGGTCTGGAAGCCATGTCCTATGAGGAGCGGCTTAGGGAGCTGGGCATGTTTAGTCTGGAGAAGAGAAGGTTGAGAGGTGACATGATAACCACGTTTAAATATTTGAAGGGATCTCATACTGAGGATGGAGCAAGCTTGTTTTCTGCTGCTCCAGAGACTAGGACACAGAGCAATGGGTTCAAACTACAGGAAAAGAGATTCCATCTAAACATTAGGAAGAATTTCCTGACAGTAAGAGCTGTTTGGAAGTGGAATACACTGCCTTGGAGTGTGGTGGAGTCTCCTTCTTTGGAGGTTTTTAAATAGAGGCTGGATAGCCATTTGTCGGGAATGATTTGATTGTGTATTCCTACGTGGCAGGGGGTTGGACTGGATGGCCCTTGTGGTCTCTTCCAACCCTATGATTCTACCTCTTTGGACATTTAGTCACTACTCAAAAAGAACCACTGTATTTCAAAAGACACTTTCTGTCATGTGTTAATAATGCCATACACAACTAACCTACAGCACTCCCTTCCACAAGAGGCAATGATAGCTGCTAGGCTGGGGCAGCTACACGTGATGTAAAGCTATCACTTGGAGCTGGCAGAATCTTTTAAAAACTGCAAACTCTCTCTCTCTCTCTCTGTGTGTGTGTGTGTGTAGTGCAAGCAGTATTGGGAATCACTGTGTTAACCCCTTGTTTGCTGCTCCAGGGTGAGCTTGGGCAAGTCACAATCTCTCAGCCTCAGAAAAAGGCAAAGGCAAAGATCCCCCAAACAAATCTTGCCAGGAAAACCCCTGATAAGTCTGCCTTATGGTTGCAATAAATCAAAAATGACTTGAAGATGCACAAGAAACAAATCAAATGTTCTTTTGTGCCTTCAAGTCATTTCTTACTTGATAGTCAGAACATATCACAGGGTTTTCTTGGCAGAATTTGTTCAGAAGGGGTTTGCCCTTGCCTTCCTCTGAGGAGCTGACAAATCTCTCTCTTTCTCTCCCCCCCCCCCCACATACACACACATTCACACACACACATTCTCATGGTTGCTCTGAGCCATGGTAAAGGGAGCTTCAACTAGTGCAATAACAGAATTTCCTCAGAAAGCTAGTAGCAGAGGAGTCCCAGTCAGGCCCTACAGTGGGTCTATGTACAGTTTTGAAAAGATTAGCCACAGGTGTAAAGGAGGTATTTCAGTGCAAAATGCAGTTTTCCCTATGAAGCACTGCACTTTTGGAAGAAAATTCTTTCCACTTCCTGACAAAAGTGCACATTGCATTGACAAATTAATTCAATGAAAATTTGGCTGTGCTCTGGTATTTGTCTAGTCTGTTAGAGAGCTGCACAGCCTTCAAGTATGCAGGCAAAGCATGAAGAGACTTCTGGACCCCAGGAAGGAAGATTTTGATTGTTATTTCCAGGAGGGTAAGGAATAGCATCTTGCTGAGAAAAGCTTAAGTGCTGTACTCACCTGCTGCTTTACTCCTTGGTATGCAGTGCCTTTTAGATAGTTTTAGTAGCTTCTTTCTCACCTTGAAAAGAAGTGAGTCTGTTGAAAACAGTGTTTTTCTAAGTGAGTCTGTTGAAAACAGTGTTTTCCTATAGTGGAAACAACAGAGTCTGACTGGGCTGTAGCTTTCACTTCTGATTTTAACATGCAGTTGCCTGGGAGGGGCTGGAAAGTACCTATTGCTCTCAAGCTATTGAAATTATTAATAGATGATAATGCCTATGAAACACCACCACAATTGGAAGAAACCAACAAAAGCATTACTTCCTGCAAAGCTCCTTGCTGCATCACCGTTCTAGAACTCTTTGGGTTTGTTGACAAATATGTGCAGTACTTACAAGCAACCCAGCAGAAATATACTATATGTACGGTGGAGCCTTGGCATCTGCTGGGGTTTGGTTCCAGGACTTCCTGTGTATACCAAAATCTGTGGATGTTCAAGTCCCATTATATACTCTCTCTCTCTCTCTCTGGCTTTTCTTCGCAAACGAAATGGCATAGTAAAATGGTGTCCCTTATATAAAATGGCAAAATCAAGGTTTGCTTTTCAGAATTGTTTTTGTTGTTGAATATTTTCAAGCCGTGGATGGTGGAATCCATGTACGTAGAATCTGTTCATACGGAGGACCGACTGTACTGTATGTCTAAAAAGCTATTGACACAGTGCTCCTTCAGATGGAGCAAATGTGTCAGGAGTCTGTGGTGTTTGTTGCTGTGGTTCCTAGGTTATTTTTCACACCAAATAACCAAACTATGTTTCTCTTGTCCTGGACTATTTCTGGTAAATTGCAGCACCAACTGCAACATTTTATTCCCAACCTTGAGTAGGTTACTTTTTAATTCCAGGACATATCAGAAGAAGAAAAGCCTCCTTCCTTTCTTTTCTTTTCCATTCTCTTTTATTCTTTAAAGAAGAGTTATCAGTGCATCAAGACAATAGCACTTTTGCACTATATCACAATAACTCTAAGAAATAAAAATTAAAGGGAGAATAATTTTGCTCTTTGAATCATACTCCTACCTTATCAAACCAGGCCTCTGGTTTTACAATCTTTTTTGGAAGAGCCCTAGAACAGATGAAAGAACACCCTCTCATCAACAACCCCACTCAGGTCTTTCAGATTCAGTGGAGTCTCTCCATCTGCAATGCAGTCTTCCTCTTTTCCTACTACCTTCTACCTTACAAAGCATGATTGCCTTTTCTAGCGAGTCATGTCTTCTCATGATATGGCCAAAGCATTTTGGCATCTACAGAGAGTTCAGGCTTGATTTCTCTAGGTCCCATTGATTTGTCATGGTATCCACACATTTCAAATGAGTTTCATCTTATCAATTTTCTTCATTGTCCAGGTTTCACAATCAAACATAGAAATGGGAAATACAATGGCATGGACAATCCTAACTTTAATATTCAATGATATATTGGCTGTATGACAAGCAACACCTGCTGAAATTCCCTCTTCTGCACAACCATTAAAGATACAAGAACCACCTCCAGTTTTCACTCTGGCAGCCCTAGTCTGGAGACCCTATAGTTGTGTTGGGGAACAGGTAATATCCAGAGCTGTGCAGGGTGTGTGAGTTATATTTCTCATTGAGAGGCAGATGTGGTGCTAGGTTGCTGGGAGTCTACCAATGCCCAGTGGAAGCCAAGTTTTTGGTTGAGGAAGAGCAAGCCTTCTGGTAAATTTTGTGTGTGTGTGTGTGTGTGTTGGGGGGTATTGTTATAGCGGTCTGTATGACTGCCAGCTATTTACAATAAAGTCTTTGGAACATGTCTTCTTGCATGTTGGGGTTTGAACCATACGTCTACATAAAGTGGGGGCAAGCCTAGCCTGCCTCAGTCAGGAACCCCACACTCTGGTAGCGGGCAGCAAAAAGGCCTTCTCTCACAACTTCACCAAAAAGGGCAGGATGCAGAGAAGGGCCTCCCGTTGTCTTCAAAGCTTTGGCAGGCCCATATGGAAGCTGGGACCCCAGTTGCATAACAGTATATGAACATATATACATAACAGCAACAGCCATGACAAACTTAACACAGCTTTTAAGTAAGTTCTTAGAGCCAGTGATGGCAGAACAATTGAGGGCTATCTTGGATGAAAGTCACTACCTAAATCCATTTCAGTCCTTAGTATCTCTCTGACTCTAGACTGCAGGTGGCACAAGACAATCCTCCTGCAGTTTGTGAAGTCGAAGGCTTTCACGGCCTGCATCCATAGATTTTCCTTGGTTTTTTTCTGGTCTGTGAGGCCATTTTCTAGAATAGTTTCTTTCTGATGTTTTGCCTGCATCTGTGGCTGGCATCTTCAGAGAATGGTTGGGTAGGAGTGTGTCTGGGGTTTATATGCTATGAACCCCTGTAGGGGAGTATATGTAAATTTGTGTAATTGAATGGTTAGTTTCTGGGTATAGAAATGCAAGGCTCATTAGTGTCTGTTTGGCCTATGGTTGGTTGATGGGCCATTATCCTCTTGTCCCTGGGTGGAATTCTTTTGTAAGTGTTGAGTTTTGATTCTATTATATTTCAAAATTTGCAGCCAGATTTTATAAAAAAGAATTCCACCCAGGGACAGGAGGATTCCCAGCAGATAAAATGGCCCATCAACCAACCATTAGCCAAACAGACACTAGCGAGCCTTGCATTTCTATACCCAGAAACTAACCATTCAATTACACAAATTTACATATACTCCCCTACAGGGGTTCATAGCACATAAATTCCACACACACACCTACCCAACCATCCTCTGAGAATGCCAGACACAGATGCAGGCGAAACACCAGAAAGAAACTATTCCAGAACACAGCCTCACAGTCAGAAAAAAAAAAAAAAAACCCAAGGAAAAACCTCCTGCAGTTGTAACTCTCCAGAAGTTTGGGTGAAAAGCCTATGTCACTCCTTTCAGAGGTTCACTTAACTGTACACTCAACAGCTTAAGGTAGTTTTAATAATAAGCCTTAAAAGCGAAAGTTTATTTCTATGGCTTCAGGACAAGCTGCCTGGTTTATGGGAAAAGGAAAGCCATGACTAGAGATACCAGGGAGTTTTTCCTGAAACAAAAAGGGTCATTTACTTGATTAATGTAGCCAAAATAAGTTACATATGGGTTTATACTCTGGTATTGCAGGGCCCTAGTGGGCAGGAAAGTTTATAAATATTTTGAATAAATAAGTGTAGGAATGTGCTGCAGAAATGATCAGAGGTTTGTACCTCTTTCACAAAGAAAGACTAGCTTGCTTGCCCTATAGGCTATTTTTCTGACTAAAATTGTCAGTCCACATTTGTTGTCATGTCTATGGAATAAATTATGTGGGCATCCCAAATCTATTTCCTTGTGGGTGGATGGGTGGGGGAAACTGCTTCAGGAGGCTGTTAATCAATACAGTTTTTAACTCCATGTTGAATGGGTTAAGCGCACTCTCTCTGTGACCTTCCAAATTCATAGCCTTCCACAGCTGCCTTTGACAGTAATGGTGGTGGAGTATGTGGCAACAAGGCACAAGCTTTAGCTGCACCCCTAGCTTGGCCCTGAATGAAAATTCCTGAATGGATCAAATATTCCAGATATTTTTTTAAAAAACAAGGTTTGAATAAAGCAAGTATGTAGTAATTTACATGGAGGGAGGCTGGAGTTAAAGACGTCGTTGTCGTGTGCCTTCAAGTCATTTCCAGCTAACACCAACCCTAAAGTGAACCTATCACTGAGGTTTCTTGGCAAGATTTGTTCAATCTTGGGGTTTACCACTGCCTTCCTCTGAGGCTGAGAGAGTGTTTAACTTGCCCAAGGTCATCCAATGGGTTTCTATTGTCACCTGCACTCTCCACACAAACAACAGCCTTGGACCCACAGAAACAGGCAAAAGCAGCATTTCTTGATCCAGGATTTATTGCAAACAAAGCAAAATGGATAGAACTTGCGCGCAAGTGGTACCAAGGAGGAACAGTGAAGTAAGCTGTGTACCATATTTTATACCTTTCTTCATTGCTACTAGCTCCTTTTGATGACGTATTAGTCTTTGGTCATCTTTTACTCATGCCAAATTCTAATTAAAATTGTTTTTCTGTATTTTCTGGAAACAACTACTTTACCTGGCAACAAAAACAAAGTATATAGTTAAAATCTTAAAAAGTCTTCCAAGAACAGGTCAGACTGACCCTAGTGTACCTTTTTCTTAGGTCTCTGTTTTAAGCAAAACACTTTTAATTGGAAAAGGTAGGGGCTTCTCTGTGAGTTGTCTTTCTTTTGCTATGTGATCATTTCACCTGCACGAAATGGCTGCTGAAATCCATTTTGTATAGGCCTCTGCTCTCACTATGTCTGAGCAGGGATTTGGATGCTAGCCTCTCAGAGTCCTAGTTCAACACTCACGCCACTACACCACATTGGCACTCATTCCAGAGAATAGCTAGGTGCAATCTCTGGTAGCACAAAAGAGGCAACATAGTTGAAGATGGCTATGCTGAGGACCCTCCTGCTCTGCTAGATAGGGGTGGAGTGCCCTGCCTGGCCTTCAGGGATCTCCCCTGGCCCCACAAACACAGCTGCCAACCAACAATGGTCTCTCACTTCTCCCTCAGGGGGAAAGGACACACATTCTCAAAATTAAGAAACAGGGCATATGTTCAGCCCAAAAGTGTGTTTCAGTACACAAAACCCACAGTCACCAAACAAACAATTTGTGCTGCCTTCCTCCCTCCTCCCCTTGGGCTAGCAGTGCTAATCAGAATTTTTTTTAAAGGCTTGCGGTTTGTTAAATACTATAACTGGAGAGAGTGTGTTTGGAAGGGCGGGGAGCCTACTGGGCATTTGGTATGAAGAGCAGCAACCTAGACTGGGCTTCAGTTGAAAAGAAAGTGAAAATGATGCTGAGAGAGAGAAATTGCAGCAGGACCTGACTTCAGCTCACTCTGCCTTGGTGCCGACCAGGCTTGCTCACTTCCCACCTTCTGATTTGCAATTAGGAAGGAAGGACCTTCCTACTCTGCCCTCCAAGCTTAGAACTGTACCTCTGTGTCAGGGAGATTCTCCACTTCCTCCAAAGGTAAAGAACAATTCTTATGTGGGGTATCCTCAGGGTTAGAGTGAGGCGCTGGGCATATGGACACACAAGACATAGAATCATAGAATTGCAGAGTTGGAAGAGACCACAAGGGCCATCCAGTCCAACCCCCTGCCACGCAGGGAATCACGATCAAAGCATCCCGGACAGATGGCTATCCAGCCTCCGTTTGAAGACCTCCAAGGAAGGAGACCCCACCACGCTCCGAGGGAGTGTGTTCCACTGCCGAACAGCTCTTACTGTCAAAAAGTTCCTCCTAATGTTGAGGTGGAATCTCTGTTCCTGGAGCTTGCACCCATTGCTCCATGTTCCAGTCTCTGGAGCAGCAGAAAACAAGTCTGCTCCATCCTCCATCCATTAAGATGAATGTCTTGCCTAAATTTCTCTTTTTATTTCAAAACTTACCGATATTAGATAATGAAAAAAACTTACAACAATGGACATTTGAGCTCAACAGATTTATATGGGGCGGAAGCAAAGCCAGAATTAAATGGTCAACACTAACAATGGATAAGAAAGCAGGAGGAGCCTCACTACCAAATTTAAAACTATATTATATAGCATGCGGATTAAATTGGATAACTGATTGGATTAAATTGGAAGACGCTAGAATTTTAACAATAGAAGGCTACTCTAACAGATATGGATGGCACACCTATCTTGGATATGAAAAACAACAAATAAATAAAGACTTTGAGAACCATGTTATAAGAAAGTCCTTAATAAAAATTTGGCATAAAATCAAAAAACAGTTTTACTATAAATTACCCACATGGATTTTGCCCCAAGAGGCATTCTTTGGAAGGTGGGAAAGACCAGAGAGATGGATAAAATATAAAGATTTAATCAACCAAGAAGAATTTAAAACAAATGGGAATATAATTATGTATACAAGAGAAGAATTAGAACTGAAAGGATTTGATATGAATTGATTTAAATTCCTTCAAATTAGACAAAAATTCCAAGAGGACAAAAATAAATACGAGTTTGAAAACATAGAAACAAAATTGGATAAAGTGGTATGGGAAGAAAAGGGCCAAAAATTATCAAGATATTACAAATTATTACTAGATAGAGAACTAGAAGGGGAAAAAATTTCTGATTCAATGATTAAATGGGCTCAAGATCTTAAAGAAACAATAACATTGGATGAGTGGGAGAAGGCGTGGAAAGAGACGAACGATTTTACCGCATGCTTAATATTAAAAGAGAACCATTTTAAAGTAGTAAATAGATGGTACTTAACACCTGTGAGACTTAGTAAGATTTACAAAATGAAAGACAACAAATGCTGGCGTTGTGGAAAAGACATAGGTACAATGTACCACACGTGGTGGGACTGTCCAATAATACAGAAATTCTGGACTAAAATACATAGAATAATTCAAAAAGTGTTCAAAACACATTTTGCAATGGATCCCAAGCTGTATCTATTAAACATAACGACAAATATTGAACGGAATCTTGCTAAAAATTATTGGAGAATAATACTATATTCAGTAACCGCGGCGAGATTAATGATAGCAGCTAATTGGAAGAAAAAAGAGACTCCATTAATAGATGAATGGGTATTTAAACTTAAAGAGATGATGGAAAATGATAGATTGACGTATATCCTAAATAAGAAAAAACTGACGAAGATGGAAAACGAGTGGCTCCCAATTCGTGAATACTGGAAAAAGAGATGGAATATTAGAAATAATATATGAAATATATAAAAGAACATGAAAGGGAGAGCAGAGCTAGTAGAACTTGATATTGGAAAGAAATGGAAGAAATTAAATCTGAACGCTGAGAGAACACTGAACTGAGAAAATGAATGCGACTAAAGAATCTTAAATGAACTTTGAAGTTTGGACAGTCTGGGGAAAAAAAAGAAAGATACAGTTAGATAAACGATCTTGAGAATGAGTAAAGAAGAAAGACATGAAATGTAAAGAGAGATATAGATAAACACTTATAATGAAAGAGAAAAAAGGGAGATGCAATAAGATTTGCTCATAAAAATAGCAAAACTCAAATGGATGAGAAACGAGGGAAGTTTAAGGGTTGAAAGAGAAAATAGAAGAAAGAAAAGAAAGAAAAAGTATGTGAGAAGGTGAGAGTAAGTGAAGGAAGGTATAGAATGTAGGAGGTATTAATAGAAGGAGGGCAAAGGGATAGGAGATGTATGAAAGATTGAAAGTGATGGATTGTATTAGAGTGTATTAGAATGTATGGAAAAAATGATGAATGTAAGGTATTGGAAATATTGGAATGGAAATATGTATATATATATATGTGTGTGTGTGTGTGTATATATATGCACATGAAAAAGCTTTGTAAGTATTTACAGCAACTAGTTCCAATTAAAAAAAAAAACTTGTGCTGTGATGGTTGTGGTTATCTACACAACTCAAGATAAAACCAATAACAACAACAAAAACAACACCACATAAATAAATAAATAAAGATAATACAATTACATCATCCATTAAGTCTTCCCTCAGAGGATCTGAAAGGGAAGGGAAGACTTTTCTTCTGCTTCTTCCTCCAAGTTTGTGGCTGGAGTGGCTTGAATGGCACTGTGCAGGCCAAGCCAGCCAGCCTTTGTCTTGGCTCCTGTCATGTTGCCACTCCACTGAAGGGAGGAGGTGGGCCAAACAGCCTTCAAGCCTTCTATGGACTCTCCTGTGAGGACATTGTGGACCCCTGGGGGGTCCCTAGGCCACAGGTTAAGAACCACTGCTTCACCCCTATTTGACCCCTCCCTCTCCCCCTGACAAACTAATGGTGGCTGTATGTGAAGTTGAGAGATGCCTCTGTTTCCTCCCTTGCTCAGAGCTCCACACCGTTCATTCCTCGAGGGAGATGACCCCCCCCATGACTTCACATGCCCACCTGTCAGTAGCCTCCTTGCTAGGACTTTATCAGGCAAGCCTCTAAAAATGTTCTTTAGACACGATATTTTAAACCATCAGTGTAGCAGCAAAGGTACCCTTTATATCAAATGTTGCCATAATAGTGTGAAAAATCAGCCTCGTACTTCCACATTTGCAGGCAAGTAAGATCTCAGCAGTTCTTGCAAGAAGATGTGAGCGTGCTTAAAAGTCTAAAAACAACTAAATAAAAAAATAAAACATACACACAAGCACTGAGACACACTTAAAAACCTGCCTGCAACACAGAGAGATTCATAAAAAGGGTGTCCAATAGCTAGTTTTTGAGTTCTTACCCAGAAGTGTTCTGACAGGGATTGCCAATTGATGCTGGAATCACGCCAGCAAAACAGAGCGTGGTTTCACACACTTGCAATCACGGCAAAAAAAATGCCACGGCTGATCAATTGATGGCTTGGCCCATCAATAAAAAAAGAATGCCTTATTTTCTACGCATAATCACAAAAGCATGATGTTGTGTGAAATGGATGCCCTTTTACGTTCGTTAGGTGTCATTATGATGCTATATTTGCCATGTCTGATAAAGTTCCTAGTCAGCTCCTCCCTGCATAAAATGCAGAACTGGACTTGTGCCTGGATGTGTCTATACCAGGTGGCCAGTTCATTTGTCAATATATGAGCACCTACAGCAGGGGTAGGCCACACGTGGACCCCAATGGCATTTGGGCAGCCCACAACACACCTTTCCACACTGCACTGCTGAAATTTGGCAGCATATCATGACACTAAATGTTAGTGGTAAATTCTGGAAGCCTTTTGAAACAAGCAGAAAATGCTAAGCTTCAAAGGGTTTCGTAGCTTGATGTCAAAATCTGTCAACAAATTGTGGGGGTGGGGACTGAGGGACTGTGAAAGCCTTGTTTTAAAGCCTTTATGGAGGTTGTTATTCAAATCTGGGTGTATTAGTGGTTTCTGAATTTTGGTGTTAGAACAGTGGCACTGGAAATAAGCTGCTGTGAGTCTCAGCAGTACAAAACACTCCCAGAGCCACTGAGATTCTGTACTCAATTTTTGCCAATGTTGCAGGTGTGGAAGTAGTCAGGCACAGATTTTTCACACACAGAGTCCCTTTTTGTCCCTCTCCATTGATGCCCCCTTGTCGTGGGAGAGAGGCTTGCATACCCTAATGATGTTTTGAGCTATGCTGGCAGTGGCATAATAGCCACCGGTAGGATCTCCCATGCCAGACAGGTCAAAACCGAAGGGTCTGACAAAGAGCATCAAAGGGCAGGATGGGCTCTCTAGCTTTATCACAACCACCCTAGGAGAAGGAAAACTCTAATCCCAAACCCGGGCAGATGGTGCTCGTCCAACCCTATAAGGTCAACCATCTAAGAGAAGGAAATTCTAACCAAACCTACGACCCAAGGACCTTGCTGCTACCGTCCATGCTTGCAAGACCACAGCAGATGAACCTCTGGTTTAAAGGGTGAGGCCAGTTCTGTGCATGCTGCGCTCCACCAGAAAAATCATTGCACAGGCTCAAAGGACAAATCCAATTCTGAAAAAGCCCTGTAGCGATAGGCGAGGGACGAAACGGCAGGTGTAAAGATACACTGGAAGCCACAGACGCAACCCTGCATGCAGGTGGTTCAGGACTTTGGTTGCTTGAGGCTGACCCGGGAGATGACAATCTTGTTTGGCAGCATCCTGAACAACCAAGCAGCCTTTTTAAAGGAGAGCACTGCTTGCTCCATATGGAGAGGGGCCGAGAAAAGGTGGCCTAATGAAAGCTCATCCCCATCTACCTGGTTGGCTAGCCGTGGCCAACGGGAATCTTCTGATGCGGTCAAACAAAGGCAAAGAAACAAAGGCACACACTGGCTTCCAAAGGTGTAAATAAACTGACGCTTGCATGCTGGAACATCAGAACCATGCGAGACTCTGCAGATAGTGGGTGGCCTGAGCATCGTTCTGCTCTAATAGCCCATGAACTATCACACCTTAATGTTGACATCGCTGCTCTTAGTGAAGTTCATCTCCATGAGGAAGGCAGCCTTAAAGAACACGGCACCAGCTACACACTTTACTGGTCTGACAAACCCAAAACCGAAAAACATCTTTCAGGAGTAGGCTTTATGATTAAAAACTCAATTGCCTCCAAATTCAAAACCTTGCCAACAGGACACTCTGATTGCATTATTTCCTTACGCCTCCCACATGTTGTTCTCTTTAGTATATATGCCCCAACTATGCAAGCCGACCCCATAAAGAAAGACAAATTCTACACAGACCTACGCCACCTCATACAAAAAGTCCCTGTAGAAGATAACATTATTATCCTTGGTGACTTCAATGCCAGAGTAGGAAAGAACTCTGAAGCCTGGAAAGGTGTCTTAGGCAAGCATGGTGTTGGAAATTGCAATGATAACGGACACCTCCTGCTAGAGTTCTGTGCAGAACAACAGCTGACTATTACAAACACAATCTTTCAGCAGAATGATAGCTTGAAGACAACCTGGATGCATCCCCGATCCAAACATTGGCACCTCATTGACTATGTTCTACTTCACCAGAGAAACATTCGCGATGTCCGTCATACTCGAGTGATGCCCAGTGCAGAATGCTAGACAGATCATTGCCTTGCAAATGTAAACTAAATCTTCATCTTAAGTTCAAACCTAAGAGGGGTGGCATCTTAAAGAAGAGACTCCAAGTCAACAATCTTCAACAAGCTATCATGAGAGACAACTTCCAGCCAAATCTGCAAACAAAACTTGAAGACCACCCTACAGATCCTTCTTCTACAGTGCTTTGGCAACATATCAAAAACAGTATCCTCCAGTCTGCGGAAGAATCCCTCGGGTTCTCCCACAAGAAAAATCAAGACTGGTTTGATGAAACCAACAAAGAGATCCAGGAGCTGTTGGCAAAGAAGAGAACTGCTCACAAGGCATACCTCACCAAGCCAACTTGTCATGTAAGAAAAGCATCTTTCCGCCTCACATGTAGTAAACTTCAACAAAAACTCCGAGGCATGCAGAACAAGTGGTGGATCAATATAGCAGAAAAGACACAATGCTGTGCAGATCTGGGTGATCTTAGAAGATTATATGAAGCTCTTAAAGCAGTGTTTGGACCTATTTATCAGGTCCAAAGCTCCTTATACAGTACGGATGGTGAAACATTAATTACTGATAAAACCTCCATCCTGAATCGATAGGCTGAACATTTTCAAAGTCTCTTTAGTGCCAACCGAGTAGTCCAAGGCTCAGCTATCCAACATATGAGAAAAAAACCGATGAAAAACAAATTGGGCATAGCTCCCATTTTGGAAGAAGGCCAGACAGCAGATGAAAAATGGCAAGGCAGCTGGGATTGATGGAATACCACCTGAAGTTTGGAAACACGGATGTCATGTACTCCACAATAAATTCCACGAACTCCTTTGAATTGCTGGGAAAAAGGGGAACTGCCATCAGATCTCAGAGATGCAGTCATCATCACCCTGTACAAGAAAAAAAGGAGCAAAATCCGATTGCTCAAACTATCGAAACTATAACACTGCTCTCTATTGCTGGAAAAATCCTTGCAAGGATACTCCTGAACAGATTAGTTCCTGCCATTGCCGAAGAACTTCTTCCTGAAAGTCAATGTGGCTTCAGATCCAATAGGAGTACTACAGATATGGTATTTGCCCTTAGGCAACTGCAAGAGAAATGAAGAGAGCAGAACAAGGGTCTCTATGTAACATTTGTCGACTTTACCAAAGCCTTCGACACTGTGGGTAGAAAAGGGCTGTGGCAGATCCTGGAAAGACTGGGATGTCCCCCCAAATTCCTTAAAATGATTATCTTGCTACACGAGGGCCAGCATGATCAAGTCAGATATGGTGATGCTCTTTCAGAGCCCTTTCTAATAACTAATGGAGTGAAGCAAGGTTGTGTTCTTGCGCCAACTTTATTTACAATCATCTTCAGCATGATGCTCCAAAGGGCTACGGCAGAGCTCGAAGAAGACGACAGGATCTATATATGTTACCGTACTGATGGTAGCTTGTTTAACTTAAGCCGTCTGAGGGCTCGCACTAAGACTCTAAACTATCTAGTCCGTGAGCTGCTCTTTGCTGATGATGCTGCCCTTGTTGCCCACACAGAAGCAGCTCTGCAGCACCTAACATCCTGCTTCGCAACAGCTGCAGAGCTCTTTGGTCTGGAAGTCAACCTGAAGAAAACAGAAGTTCTTTACCAGCCTGCACCACAGGACGAGCACCACCATCCCCACACTGCCGTCTGCAATTCTGTGCTTAAGTCCGTTCAGCAGTTCACCTACCTGGGAAGCATCATCTCCTCAGATGCCAAGATTGACAAAGAGATCGATCACAGATTAGCAAAGGCACATAGCGCATTTGGAAGACTTTACAAAAGAGTCTGGAGTAATAAACACCTGAGGCGAAACACAAAAATCAGTGTGTATAGAGCCATTGTACTGTCTATTCTCCTTTATGGATCTGAAACATGGGTCACCTATTGCCACCACTTATGACTCCTCGAACGCTTCCACCAGCGCTGTTTACGCACAATCCTAAATATACACTGGACTGACTATGTGACGAATGTTGCTGTCCTTGAGCAAGCAGGGCTCACCAGTATTGAGGCCATGATACTGAGAACACAGATGCGCTGGGCAGGGCATGTGTCTAGGATGGAGGACCATCGCCTCCCCAAAATAGTACTCTATGGTGAACTCACCACGGGTCAGCGTAAGAGGGGCGCTCCAAAAAAGCGATACAAGGACTCCCTGAAACAACATCTCAGGCTTGGCCAAATTGATCTCCAACAATGGTCCGCCCTGGCCTCACATCGGGAGGCATGGAGACGCACTATCCACAATGCTGCAACCTTATTTGAGAACTCACGCCGAACAAGTCTTGAAGAGAAATGACAATGCAGAAAGAATCACAACCCGGAAACATCGCCCAAGGAAACCTTCTGCTGTGCTTTCTGCAACCCGACTTGTCTATCTCGGATTGGCCTTTTTAGTCATCAGTGCACTTGCAGAAAACGCGGGATGAGTCCTTCCTGAATCGAAAACATAAACGGGATGCTAGCCAGAATTCTGAGGTGCTGTTTGGTTAGGTGTACATATCAAAGTAGTCCTTGGAGTAAGTTTTTGCCTCTCTTTTCTGAGATAGCATCATTTCCCCCAGCATGTTTCATGTTCCCTTTTCTCTCTTTCTACCCCCTCTCCCCAGCTTATTTATCCATCATTATTTATTTATTATCAGTGGAACAGATTAGAGGCGATTGCACCACATTGGTCTTGGTAGCTGATGTTCTCTCTCCCTGCTTAAGTGGGGTAGGATGCTGAGCCCTAAGGAGCAGTACCAGTTTGGGGCAGGGGGACACAGTGGATAGGAAAATATGAGTGTTTCAGAAGGGATAAGACATCCGTGTACTGGAAAGACTTAGGAGGTGGGAGACGGTACCTTGCCATTGGATCAAAATTCAGAAGACTCCTTAGTGCAAGGCTGAGGTGGTTGTATTTGATACTGCTGTTCCAGGAGCATAACTGTGAGCCCTCCATTACAGATTACAGGGAGGTCACATACACAGGAGACCTAGCCCATCCCATTTGCCTGTTCACAACTGTTTCCATCTCATTAGGCATGGGGTGACATGGTGCGATATAATGATTGGTCTCACTAGATATGGTGTGATTTATGATGAAACAATCCCCGATTGGTGTAAAAAGTTACAAGTAGGTGTGTCCACACTGCCTGACAAGGATAAAAGGGCCTTCCCTAGCCCCATTTCTCTGTTCCGAACCTCTCGGCACCCTGCCGCAGCAGTTCTCTTCTGAAATCACTATTGTTGCTGAAATCACAATAAAATTGGCTTTAGCCTTGAACCAAGAAATGGCTGGTCACTTTTCCTGTTTCCCTGGAGCAAAGCTGGCCTTCTCAAGGACACGAAGGTCACATTGCTGTCATGTGCACTGGCCTAGCAAGGTTGGTCCTTGAAGATTGCCTGAGGCGAGTTTTGCTGATGAGGGTTAGTTTTGAGAATTCTGAGGTGGGCACCCTTGGAGTTGTGGCCTGAGGGGTCACAGGAGCACTGCAAGAGAAGGTAGTCAGCAGTCATGATCAACTTCCACTTGAGATATTTTTAAATTTAGATAAAAGGGGTGCATTGCTGCTGCTGATAAAGTTTCCTTTCCCTTCCCTACACTATCCCCTGAATTTCTTGCTTCCTTTCTTCTCTTGTAGTAGGGGCAGTGTTTCCAGCTTCCTCACCACCACCATGGGTGAGTTGAATGTGTAAAAATTATTTCCTTCTTTCTCCAGTAGTAGCAAGAACCCTTCAGTTAAAGGAACAATGTCCTAGGACGCCTCAACCATATTTTTTGTCTATTTTAAATTTGTCCAGCTGTATTTTGTACACTGCCAAAACAATTGCATAATTTTAGTTAAATGTCTGTCAAAATTCAAGCCTGGAAAACAAGCATGAGAAGACAAGACATAAAACATTAAGATGCAAAGATATGATATCTGATATTACACTGGTATGGATTCACTATTCAAACTGAGTGTACAAAGTCTGCTGATTCCAGAAAACAGGACTATCCCAATAATTCCACATTAATGTGGATGGCAGATAGAAGTATTACACATATTCATTCCTTTAACACAATCATTTCTTGGCTAGCCATTTCACATTCACAAGTTTGTGAGGCCACTTCAGGACTGACAGTATGGCAGAGATGTAGAGCTACACAAGGTAGCTGCCTTTGTCCATTTAACGTTCTCTCACACAAACATGAGATTTTCTGGGGAAGTGCTTCTCTCTCCTGCTTCCCACACAAGCACATCTGGTGAGAACATGGGAGAGGGAGTTCTCAGTGGCTTCCTCCAGATTCTGGAACGCCCTTCCTAGAGAGGTTAGACTGGCACCTGGCCTTGCTCTCTTCCTGTATGCAGAAAAAGCCTTTTTTATTTTGGCAAGCCTTGGAAAACTGATTACTCAAGGGAAATGAGCCTTGCCTAATGTGCTCGATTTTCTATTCCTTGTTTTCTTTTTAACCGTTTATGTTTTTAACTGCTTTTATTATTTTTTTATAATTACATTTTTAACTATTGTAAACTATTGTTTAACTATTTTTTAGCTATTTGGGCATTAATTGTTGTAAACTGACTTGAGTCTTGAACTTGGAAAAAGATGGGATATAAATATGGTGATGGTGCCGGTGCCAGTGGTGTTTTACTAACTGACCCTTCCATAAGAAAAGATTTATGACTAGGGTCTTGTCTACACAGGCTAAATACCCTATCTTGCCCTGTCTCAGAGCCCTGCAGTCCATATGACACTGGACATTTGTGCCGTTCTGCCCCTGGACAGTACTCAACACCCCTGGCGCAGATATGGGGCTGAGATAGGGGAAGGCGGGGTAGGGCCTGATAAAGCATTGTAAGAAAATACACAGTTTACTCTGTTACCATCAGCAAGAAACAGATTGGTCCCCGCATGCTTGCAGGAACCAGTCCAGCACAGTGGTTCGCGCTGCCGCTGCCATCTCCCTGGCTCTCCCAGAAGCCAGGAAGGAGTCCCTCAGCATGTGACCAAGGCTGGTCACATGCCGGAGGACTTCAGTTACATGTTGTGGTCCCCCTTCCTGCCTTCCAAGTCAGCAAAGAAAATGGTGGTGGTGGCGGCTGCAGGGATGGGCTGGGATGCCTGTTTGGACTCTGGCCCATTCCGTACAGATAACAGGGGAAGGACAGGCCAGCTCTGCATCCAGGATACACCTCAGGGAGCTGTTTATCCTTACTCATGTAGATAAGCCCAAAGAGTTAAATTATCATATCCAATGGAGAGAAGAAATGTAATATTTAGCAGCTCCAGAACAAATAAAAGGCAGAGTCCATCCTAGTCCATGCCTGAAAACAAAAAACTCCACTTTTATTATCTTTATTAGGGCAGCCTAAAATGACACAAAAAGGAGCAAACTTTTAAGTTCATGAGAACTCATCAAGCTAGGCGGTATAAACATTTGGAGATGAGGGAAGAAGCATATTTAAAACAAAGAGTTTTGAGTGAACTGAACTAGATATGGAAGAAAAGGAAGCATGGCAGAGGAAAGCCATAGTAGTAGCACTCTAGTCCTGCAAAGGGGAGAGTACAACTAGAACCTGGACAATATCATTAACTTATGTATTTACTTTTTGCTGGAATCCTATATGACCTGGTACATTATGTAATTTTATATATACCTAGCTACATAGCAGAGGTGATAAGAAACCCCTTTACTGAATTGCAAAAATGTGTAACAGGACACCAGCAAGAGTGCCTGATGTGTATTGGTGCTTAATGCTCACTGGGACTAATGACCATCAGTCCCATTGTGCATGGTGTTAAAGGGGAAGGGTCACAAGAGATTATTATTGAAAGGAAAGGCCTGTTAGAGCCTTTACTCCTGTCACAGTGGAGATGCCCATCTTAGAAGGGTGAATTTAAAAGAACCAAATTGCAAGCAGGAAAATAAGTTTAGAATCATCAACAGGAGAAACATTTATTAAGGAAATACATTCTCGGATAGCAGTAGCCTATTTCTTTCTAAAGTAATCTAAAGGAGAAAGGGATGGTGGGGACACATTTGTAACATATCCTCCCTCATCAAAAAGCAGGTGGGAAGAGAGAGTAGAGGGGTTCAGTCTGAGCTAGTACTTTTTTCTTTTACAGTCACTTAATTAACCTTGATTGAACCAGACAAAGTTATGGCCCATAACGCTTTTGAGATAGGTGGCTGACAGAGGAAGGAAAAGCAAGCAAGAAAGGAAAACAAAGGATCCTGATCCCTTTTTGACTAAGCCATCTCATCCCTATTAGACAAGAGAGCAGCAAGAACAAGTGCAGAAGCTGATGTTTCTTCCAACACATCAGCCCCAAAATGCAATGGGCAGTTTGCTCACTATGCTATGTAGTAACGTAACAACAGCCCTCTACTAGATACAGATGTTGCAGAACAGCCCAATTCTATTTTCTCCATACATAAGCCTTGCCCTGACAGTAAAACCATTTCGAAGAATTAAAAGTGTAAAGCAATACACTAGCCACAGAGGAGGCAAAAACTACAGAATCAGTAAAACAGGGAGCACTGGAAGTTCTCCCAAAATGCCCTGAAGAAAAAGGATAAGGTACTAATGAAGATACCTAAGCAGTTAGTGAAAGTAAAATCATGGAGA
Organism: Gambelia wislizenii; assembly: GCA_030847615.1. NCBI lineage: Eukaryota > Metazoa > Chordata > Lepidosauria > Squamata > Crotaphytidae > Gambelia > Gambelia wislizenii. The sequence continues at coordinate 335,791,417 of JAUMIR010000001.1, read as the reverse complement.
TGCCGAGAAAGAATGTGCAGCAGCTCCAAAACTGTGAGGGGTCGTTTACATGGCAAAATAAATCCTCAAAGAATGCGACAAGAAGCCTGATAGTTCCCATGCATTTCGAAGCAACAGCGCCCTTTTCAGAAGGAGGGGGTGCAAAAAACCCATAAATTGCGCATTATCAGCTTTCGCTAGTTTTCCACACTTTTTTAAGTTCGCGAAAATGTGCATAATTTGTCATGGGAACTAAACATCATGTACCTTTTCGAATTACTGTGAGCAGAGCTGAATCCTGATTGGTTGGAGTGACCATTCTGCTTTATCCGAATAGACTGAGGGGTTGGAGAGAAGAAATTCACCCTCCTTCTGCTTGCAGCCCACTTTGGAAAATCTGCTCTGAGCCCTTCCTGTCTGTTTCAAAGGAAGGCTTTGGGGGTTGGGAAGATGATCGGGAGGAGCCCCTGCTGTGAGTGTGTGTGTGTGTGTGCATTCGTGTGTGCGGGGAAACAGCCGATCGCATGTTCGTCCTTTTGTTTGTTTGTCCTTCCATTTACTTGTCTGTATTCAAGGCTTTGGAGGCAGAGAAAACAATCAGGAATGAGGCAAGCCCCCTGCTTCTGTAGTGTGTGTTTGGGGTGTGCATGCATGAAGGGAGGGGAGGAAGCGAAGGAGATCACTCCACCATGCTTTTGCTTGTTCGTCCTTTCATTCACTCCTTTCTTTATAGAAGCCATTCGGGGCTGGGGAAGATGGGGGAAGCTGACAGATCCCTTGTTCGATTGTTTGTTTGTCCTTTTCTTTCCTCTCATTATTTATGGTCTCCATGACCCCCTCCTTGCTCCCTCCCCGCCTCCTGCCTGGCTTTAATCATCTGAAGGCGATCCCCCCCACCTTTGCCTGTGTGAACTAAAGTGGCTGCATCTGGCTGCCTCTTTCAATTATGCCAGGAGTCGTGTGATTTATGCGCTCCTGATGCGAAAGAACGGTAATCCGGAGTCTTGCGAACTTTTTCCTGTCGTGGAACCGGCCCCTGAGATGGAAGAAATAAAGTTGCTCAAATGGTGATGAGAACATATAAGAACAGGTAGGTGCAGATTGAAGCTTATTAGCACCAAGACTGTCATGTTAAGATGTGGGTGGGATATCAAGGAGATAGGTATAGAAACAGGAATAAATAAATAAATAAATAAATATTAAAATAATTTTTTCTCCCTTGTGTTCCCATTTGGTGCATCTTTTTGTATTTCTATATTAAACGTTTTTGTGTGTATGTGTACACATGATGCAAGTGTGCATATTAGGTTTTGGGTTTTTTTGAATTGGCATTGCACAGACATCCATACTTGTATGTAAACCAGCCATGGGCAACTGTTGGGAGTTAGGGGCTGGATTGAAACCTCAGGGGTTTTTGAAGGGCCACTGTACCCTCTGAAAAAACTTGATCTTTTTGCTCCTAAATGCTCCCAACACCTCCAAGGGGGCGTAGGGGCAATTTAACCATGTTTTTGCTCTATCTAGACTATTTTAAACCTCAGAGTTTTTCCAAAAAGAAATCCAAAAATAGCCGGGGGGGGGGCGGCAAGAATGTGGTGAAATTTGGGTGTGTGGAGGAATGTGGGAGCATTTTGTAGCAAAAAAAGAGTTTTTTTTTAATTAGGGCCACAAAAACAGCCCTGGGGTGGGTGGGCTTCATGTGGGCTTCAGGCTGCACTTTCCCATCTCTTTGTGTAAACAGTTGTACGATAAAAGCATACTCACTTTTTCTCAGCGTCACAGATATGGAAATGTCTGGGCAGAGCCTTCTCACACACTGTGTACTTCTTCCTTTCGCCACAGCAGTTCGTATCTGCCTGTCTTATACTATGTCTCATAGTGATCTCAAACTCATACTCAATGTTGTTGGCTTTCCAGAAGGCCTTCCGAAGGGTGTTCCAACAGGCTTTCTCAACATAGTTATCAGGTTTTCCACCCACTTTCAAAAGTTTTATCCAATAATAAGAAAGGCCAATGCTTTCAAGAAAGGTTTTTAGCTTACTAGTGTTTATTTCAATGTCTTTTGTAATGTTCTTTGAACTGTCTTTTATCATGCAACCTTTGCAGCCAACATAAAGGGTGCTCTCTCCATAGGTGATGTCTTCAGTACCCAGGAAGTGAGAAATTTCATGGATGAGGGTACCTGGCTGGGAATCTTTTTCAAGATACTCTGGAGCTGTCCAGAACAAGTCACACAAGTAAATGGTTTTGTTATCACTTGTGTATACATATGCATATGCCTTTGGGTCTCTGACATCCTTCTTAAATGACACTCCCCTAAGTTGTGCAATGAGCCTCTTAATTAGATCTTCAGTCACTATTGCATGGCATTCCACTCAAAACTGACAGCTCTCTTCTTCATCAAGCACTAACTGCTTAGGTATCTTCATTAGTACTTTGTCCTTTTTCTTCAGGGCATTTTGCAGAATTTCCAGTGCTCCCTGTTTTGCCGATTCTGCAGTTTTTGCCTCCTCTGTGATTAGGTCTTTAGTTGTCTTTTTTCCATGGGGTTTCTGAATGGTTTTAACACAACACCGTTCATTCTCAGTCCTTATGCACTTAAAATTTTCCTCAGAGCCCATAGCTTTGCATAGAGAGAAACCAAGAGAGAGAAACCATAGAGAGAAACCAAGGCACTCCAATCAGTTCACTTTCCTGATCCAAAACAAAGCACATGGTTGAAGTTAGTTTACTTATTGTGGAAATATCTATAGCAGACATTTTTTTCTTTGCTATTATGGGGGAAAGGTTGATGGAAGACCATGGTGGGAACAGGGAAATGGAGAAGATGTAATGTGTGGGGCAGGAAGGAAAAGTTTCTCCACTATACTCCTTAGGTAAAATCCAGCTGCCAGTCCTAAATAGAGTAGACCAATTGAATCATTTATATAACAGTTAACTTACCATTCAGCAATTGATTCAAGGAGCCTACTCTAGCTGAGATTAGCAACTGAATTTAGACCACTATTTTCTGTCATCACCAGACTTAAATTTACATGCCCTTCTGCCATGTTGCTTTGGATGGCTGAAACAGCCTCTCCAATCTGCATCACTCCTCCTTACCTATTCTGTTTGGGTAGCCTCCTTTCCTACTGCATCCTTTCTTCTCTGTTTACTCACAATGCCTCTGAACCTGCCATATGTCTTTAGAATGCCCTGTGACTCCCTGTACCTTTGTCATTCTCAGAACTATTTTAGTATGACTAGCTGGCACAGGTATATAAAACTGATCCAATCAAATTTCATATGGAACTTAAATCTTAGGCACTGCCACCAGTTGGCTCCTTTCTTTACATTGGGATGGGGGTCCTGCGGTCCTCCACGTGGTGTTTGATACCAGCTCCCATCAGTCACAGGCAGCAAGGCCAAAGATCAGGAATGACAGGACTTCTAGTTTAATAACATCAGAAGGTCACAGGTTCCCCAGCCCTGCTATACACCCAGGTACGTGACATAAAATTTACCAAAATTAGTAACTGACTGCATCAAATTAATTACTTGGAATTGCATTTATTATAACATATTTGAGAATGCAATTGAATGGTCAATTATAAGAACTCAGATGATAACTATTAGAAAAGGAGTTTATCTCAGGGTGTTTCCTCCTCTTAGGGAAAAAATACAAAATCTGTTAGGAGTCAGTCTTCTTCAGCAGAATTAGCAGGGCAACACATCTCATTCTTCTATACCTCTCTGTGGCTAACTGAAGTAAACAACAAACTGGCCATTTCAAGTTTAAAAAAAAACACTTTACTAATCGCTTTTATATCTACATACCCTTGTAGTAGCTACATTCCCAGTTTCTAGCTCAGAGGACCCCCTCAAAACCAAGCAGTTAAAAATTTCCTAGGCCTGGATTGGAAGATTCCGGCCCTGTCTACAGAGGAGCAAAAAATCCATACGGGGGTAAAAAGTCTGAAACGGCAGGCATTCGAATGTGAATGCTCTGCCTACACAATTTTTTACCCCCCATAAAGTCTGCATGGCCTGGATGGGAGAAGGATGATAGAGGCGACAGTGGGGCTGGGAAGGGTCCAGGGTCCAGAGAAGGAGGAGAGCAGTGGTGGCAGTGAGGCTGGGAAGGGAGCCAGGGTCTGGAGGAAGAGGACGGAGGAGGAGAGTGGAGGCAGCAGTGGGGCTGGGAAGGGAGCCAGAGACTGGAGGAGGAGGACAGAGGAGGAGAGCAGTGGTGGCAGTGAGGCTAGGAAGGGAGCTGGGGTCCAGAAGAGGAGGATGGAGGAGGAGAGCAGTGGTGGGGCTGGGAAGGGAGCCAGAGTCTGGAGGAGGAGGATAGAGGAGGAGAGTGGCGGCAGCAGTGGGGCTGGGAAGGGAGCCAGGGGATGGAGGAGGAAGATGGAGGAGGAGAGCGGCGGCAGCAGTGGGGCTAGGAAGGGGGCCAGATGGAGAAAGGAGGAGGACAGCTGCAGCATGGACCACATACCTTTAAAAATAATGGCAGCCACCACTGATTCCTCTTTCCAAGCTCCACCCCCTCTATCCTGCCAACCAATCAGGTTGCTCTCCTGTTCGTATCTATGCGAACAGGAGTGTACAGATGACCAATCAATCGAAAGCTGTCTGGAGTAAACCCTGGGAGAGCCATATCCATCAGACACAGACTAAAAGGTGAGTTTCACAGCCCCCTCTCTGAATAACATGTATTTATTCCTCCATCTGGCCCCCTTCCTAGCCCCACTGCTGCCGCCGCTCTCCTCCTCCGTCTTCCTCCTCCATCCCCTGGCTCCCTTCCCAGCCTCATTGCCACCGCCGTTATTCAAACAGCAGTCTGTACAGATCACTGATGTTTCAAATAAATACATGTTATTTTTTGTTGTGTAGACGGGACCTTCATTTCTTGACTTAAGCCTAAAGGGGCCAAAGTTTTTAACTTTAAAAAACACACTCCTTCCTTTTACAGCAGAATGCTGCCATCAGTAGAGTACCCCTTCTCTATTGCCCAAAATCTAAGGTTCATTGCAGAATGTAGTTGTTCCAAGAAGTGACTCACCAAGGAAACATACGCCAAACAGAGATACTTTGAGCACCCCAACAGACCAGGCAAGTGGCTATCCCATAAACTGAGGAAAGAGAATAAGAAAAAAATAATAATAACAGAAATAAATTACAACCAAAAAAGAGCCACAAAACAAAAGGAGATAGTCAAAATATTTCATGATTACTACTCTAAACTATACTCCAATCATATGATAACTGATGATTATGATACTAAAATGAAAGAATATCTGGATAATGAGAAATATGAAATAATGAAAAAATAACTCAGATTTCAGAAGAGGATAGAATCGAATTGGATAAACAGATTACAAAACAAGAAATCAGGGAGGCGATAAGACAGATGAAGACGGGCAAAGCACCTGGCCCAGATGGATTTTCGACCTTATACTATAAAATATTTGAAGATGAACTAATAGAACCATTACATAAAGTCTTAAATAATGTAAATTGAGGGAAATGCCCTGACTCATGGAAGAAAGCTGATATAATTCTAATACCCAAAGAAGGTAAAGATCAGACTCATCCTGCCAACTATAGACCAATATCTTTGTTAAACATAGACTATAAAATATTTTCAAACATTTTAGCAGAGAGCGAAGAAAGTGCTGATGAATTGGGTACAGGAAGATCAAAGTGGCTTTCTACCGGGTAGGCAAACAAAAGACAACGTGAGGGTGATAATTGATCTATTAGAATTCTATGAGAAACATAATGAAAAAGAACTGTTGTTGATATTTGCCGACATGGAAAAGGCTTTTGACAACTTAAGATGGGACTTTATGTTGTAAGTTATAAAAAGGATGAATATAGGAGAGAAATTTCACTCCTGGATAGGTAAGATATATAAGGAACAGGAAGCGCAAGTAATAATAAATGGAGAGAAAACAAATGAATGTTAGATCGAAAGAGGAACTCGTCAGGGGTGTCCTCTCTCTCTGTTGTTATTTCATCATGGTACTTGAAATATTGAATAAGAAAGTTAGAACAGACCAGCAAATCAGAGGACGGTGGTGGCAAGGTTATGAGTACAAATATAAGGCCTTTGCTGACGATTTAGTTTTTATATTGGAAAACCCCAAAGATAGCATTGGGAGACTATTGGAGACAGATGATGAATTTGGGGAATGGGCAGGGCTAAAAATAAACAAAGAAAAAACCATGATGTTAACCAAAAATATCAAAAAACAAGAAGAACAGGAAATAGAAAAAATCTATGGACGATCGTATTACAGTCATCCCTTCACATTCGCAGGGGTTAGGGACAGACAACCCCCGCGAATGTGAAAAAACACGAATAAGAAATGAGCCTGCCGGCGAGCGGTTTTCCACCCCAGTCCCTTCCCAAGGCAGCGAGGAGCTTCCTGAGAAGCTCCTGGCTGCCTTGGGAAGGGAGTGGGGTGTAGCGCGAGCACACCAGCTGGGTCTTACCCCCCCCTTCCCAAGGCAGCGAGGAGCTTCTTGAGAAGCCCCTGGCTGCCTTGGGAAGGCAGTGGGGTGTAGCGCGAGCATGCCAGCTGGTTCCCTCCCCTCCCTTCCCAAGGCAGCGAGGAACTTCCTGAGAAGCCCTTGGCTGCCTTGGGAAGGGATTGGGGTGTAGCGCCAGCTGGGTCTTACCCCCCCCCTTCCCAAGGCAGCAAGAAGCTTCTTGAGAAGCCCCTGGCTGCCTTGGGAAGGGATTGGGGTGTAGCGCGAGCGCGCCAGCTGGGTCTTACCCCCCCCTTCCCAAGGCAGCGAGGAGCTTCTTGAGAATCATAGAATCATAGAATCATAGAATTGCAGAGTTGGAAGAGACCACGAGGGCCATCCAGTCCATCCACCCTGCCATGCAGGAAATCTTGATCAAAGCACCCGACAAATGGCCATCCAGCCTCTGTTTAAAGACCTCCAAGGAAGGAGACCCCACCATGCTCCGAGGGAGTGTGTTCCACTGCCGAACAGCTCTTACTGTCAAAAAGTTCCTCCTCATGTTGAGGTGGAATCTCTGTTCCTGGAGCTTGCACCCATTGCTCCGTGTTCCAGTCTCTGGAGCAGCAGAAAACAAGCTTGCTCCATCCTCAGAGTGACATCCCTTCAAATACTTAAACAGGGCTATCATATCGCCTCTTAACCGTCTTTTTTCCAGGCTAAACATACCCAGCTCCCTAAGTCTCTCCTCATAAGGCATCGTTTCCAGACCTTTCACCATTTTAGTTGCCCTTCTCTGGACACGCTCCAATTTGTCAATATCCTTTCTGAATTGTGGTGCCCAGAACTGGACACAGTATTCTAAGTGAGGTCTGACCAAGGCAGAATAGAGTGGCACTATTACTTCCCTTGATCTAGACACTATACTTCTATTGATACAGCCCAAAATCGCATTGGCCTTTTTACCTGCTGCATCACACTGTTGGCTCATGTTCAACTTGTGGTCTACTAGGACTCCTAGATCCCTTTCGCACGTAGTCTCATTCAGCCAGGTCTCTCCCATCCTATATTTATGCATTTCATTTTTCCGCCCTAAATGCAGTACTTTACATTTCTCTGTATTGAATTTCATTTTGTTAGCTTTGGCCCAGCTCTCCAGTCTATCCAGGTCATTCTGAATTTTGATCCTGTCCTCTAGGGTATTAGCTACTCCTCCCAATTTGGTGTCATCTGCAAATTTAATAAGTATGCCCCTAATTCCCTCATCCAAGTCATTGATAAAGATGTTGAATAGCATTGGGCCCAGGACAGAACCCTGTGGCACCCCACTGGTCACATCTTTCCAAGACGAAAAGGAGCCACTGCTGAGCACCCTTTGGGTTCGGCCGGTCAACCAATTACAAATCCATTGAACAGTTAGCTTGTCTAGCCCACGTTTTACAAGCTTGTTTGCAAGAATGTCATGGGGAACCTTGTCAAAGGCCTTACTGAAATCAAGAAGCCCCTCGCTGCCTTGGGAAGGGAGTGGGGTGTTGAGCAGGGGGGGGGGCGCAGGCAGCTTTCTGCGAATGATCAAATCTGCAAATGTGAAAGTTGTGAGTAAAAAACAGCGTGGCCACCTCCAATGCTGGCCGCAACAGTCACGGATGATGCCGAGAGAGAAACGGCGTCGTCCAAAATGGACCCTTGCCACGCAGCAGCCTCGGTACTCTTCCAGAAGCTGCTTGCGCGGCAAGAAGCTGATTTTAGGCATCCGAAAATCTCCTAGGACACGGAGCCATGGTTTCAAACTACAGGAAAAGAGATTCCACCTGAATATTAGGACGAACCTCCTGACAATAAAAGCTGTTCAGAAGTGGAATACACTGCCTTGGAGTGTGGTGGAGTCTCCTTCTTTGGGTTTTTTTTAAACATAGGTTGGATGGCCATCTGTCAGGAATGCTTGGATTGTGTGTTCCTGCAGGGTAGAAGCCGATCGGATGGGATGGCTGTTGGGGTCCGTTCCAGTCCTATGATTCTATGATTCTAGGCTGCATTCAGAGCCTGGGAACGTTACTCTTGGATTACACCTCCCAGAATCCCCCTGCCAGCACCCTTCTCAAGGTCTGGTTGCACTGTTCCTTTTCCAGCCACTCTCTAGCCCAGTGGTTCTTAACTTGGGGTCCGCAATGTCCTCACAGGGGGTCCACAAAGGCTTGAAGGCTGCTTGGCCCACCTCCTCCCTGTAGTGGAGTAGCCACGTGACAAGAACCAAGGCAAAGGCTGGCTGGCTTGGCCTGCACATTGCCATTTTCAATCCACTGCAGCCACAAACTTGCAGGAAGAAGCAAGAGTGCCTCTGAGGGAAAGTTTAATGGATGGTGTAATTATATTATTGTTGTTGTTAGCTGCTATTATTATTAGCTATTATTATTAGGGTTTTAAATCTTGAGTTAAGTCTTGGGGCAACAAAAGATATTTAAAGGGGGTCCCTGGTAAAGAAAAGGTTAAGAACCACTGCTCTAGGCCAATGCCTCTCACATAACACTAATGGGATACTGCTGTTTTAGTGACAACAATAAAGCCATTGTTCCCAGTAATATTACTCCAAATTTTAATTTATATTCTTTATATTCTTCTGCTAAAAGAGTGTTGTAGAAGTTTCAGCATTGCACTATGACTATGGAGACCAGGGTTTGAATCCTTACTCAGCCATGAATACCCACTGGCTGACCTTGGGCAAGTCACACTCTCTCAGCCTCAAAGGAAGGCAAAGGCACACCCACTTTGAACAATCCTTGCCTAGAAAACCCCATGGTAGGTTCGCCTGAGTCAGAAATGACTTGAAGGCACATAGGCAAACACACACAAATTTCTTTTGCAGGTTGAACTCAGTTGGCAGCAAGGGGATGAAGCTGAAGAAGACCAAGAGGGAAAGGGAGGGTAGAGGAACCAAGACAGGTTAAAAGCAGCTGGGAAGATGGGCTGGAGGGGATCTATGTGGAAGGAAGGAAGGAAGGAAGGAAGGAAGGAAGGAAGGAAGGAAGGAAGCCCTTTCCAAGTGAAATAGACAACCCTCAAATTCCCTGTCTTTCTCACAAACACACACACTCACCCCTCTCCGTACCTGGCTGGTTTGAATTTTTCAGCAGCAAACTCCCTCCTGCTTCTGTCACGGAGGGTGGCTGCTTCTTTCTCTTTCTCTTTCTGGTTTTTAACAAAGCCAGCAGGAGGTTTTGGAGGAGGAGGGTAGGTGGGGGCTACAAAGCAGCCGCTCCTCCCCGGTCAACAGGGGGCCCTGTTAACTTCGGGGCCCTCCGCCAATGCTGATTTGGCAGACTGGTTAAACCGGCCCTGCCTATGGGATTCATGGGTTGCCATAAGTTGACAGGGGTCTTAAAGGCACATACATTACATTGACAACTTGTAAGAGGTAATGTAAACCCTATGAGAATTGGTTTTGGTCCAGTGGGTGGGGAAACCCTAAGGAAGGGGTTGTACTCGTTGGATGAGTTCCGAAGGAGAGGAAGAGAGCTGCAGTTGCAACTGCCTGGGGTACAGAAGTCCCTTTTCACTTTGAATAAGGTAGTGGGACTTTCAGTTGTGTGTTCAGGAGGGAACAAAAGGGTACGTTCTTTGTAGTGTAATTTTCTTTATTGCATGTGCTGCTATCTTGTATTTTTTTTAATTGAGGGCTTTAAGCTTGCACCAAAGGTTGCAGAAATGCTGAGCAGCACAGACAGAAGAGTCCTGCAAACAAGTCCTACATTGGCACCTCATAGGATGCATGGAACTTTTGGGATAGTGCACATGTGTCAAATGTAATGTATAATTTGTATTGTTGTTATAAATCTATTTTGAAATTTAAAGTGCGTTTGCATTTGCAATACAGGTTGCCTCCTGTATGCACAAGGCATACGTTCACAGACTTACTGTGGATATGTGAAACTGTGGATAATAGCAAACTCTATTGAGATGAATAATTTCCAGCCCAACTTCCAGCAAAAGCATACCAGAGAATTGTGCTGGAGGACCTAGAAAATGCCTAGAGATGATATTTTTTTCAGATGTGGATAAGTGAAACCATGGATACTGGTCTTGTTGATATGGGATTTTTTTTTAATTTTATTTTTGGTTAGGGATTTTTTTATTGGAGTAAGACCATTCTACTAAAAAATACACCTGGGTTGACCTGTATTTAATTATAATTGTCCCCATAGAACCTGAGAGCCAGTGTGGTGTAGTGGTTTGAGTGTTGGACTAGGAATCTAGAGACCAGAATTCAAATCACCACTTAGGCATGGAAACCCACTGGGTGACCTTGGGCAAGCTGGCAGTGGGGAACACAGATTCCGTTTTAACAGTTGATGTTTCAGCTACCAAGTCATACTCTCTTAGCCTCAGAGGATTTTTAAGTCATTAAAACTATTGTAACAAATTAACAACTGACTTCTTAACAAATACATCTGTTCTTACTAAAATGCCCCTTCTTGTCAGAGGCACCCAAGCCCTTAGGAAAACAACAACCACTATTGCAATGCCCTGTCTTTACTCAGTTCAAGGAAGGGACTTCATGGAAAGTCCAGAAAAGTTTTATTGAAGACCAGGTTCAACACTGTAGCATGGCTTTTGTCAGAACTGAGGATACAACATAGGTTTCAGTTTTAAGAGCCCTTCATTCCCCCTCCTTGATAGTCTGCCCATGCATACTTTCCCACACAATACCAGGCAGTACCAAGTATTTGTGATGACCTTGTTTCCCTCCAAGCTCCAGTTTGCACATGCCTATCCCTCCCAACCCACAAGCCTCACTCCAATATGGTGTTAGTATTCCCTACTACCCCTCCCTATGGTATCTCATAACTGGAAATACTGGACACTTTTTAGGGTCTAGTTGGCTTAGGCAGACTAGAGGCCAGCTGGAAATCACAATGATCTGAGATGTGTCTTGAAATATAATGATGAAAAAGCCCATATTAGGATTGTGCAGGAAGCCCCAGTAATGAGTTTATGCTAACAACCCAGTCATTAGAGGGGTGTATCCTAATCCTTTCTTCCAGCCTTGGGTATTTCAAGCAATAATTCAATCATGTAAACAAGTGACCATTCCTTAATCCATACCCTACAGAAATCTCCCCTCATACCCCCTCCTGTCCAACCTTACAGGGTTGTCGCAAAGACATCAGTGCTCTATCTCTCAGCAATTAAAGCAATCAGTTGAGTTTCAGTCCCTTTTGTCTATCCGGTGGGAAAGCCATCCAGGCTTTGTCAAACCAGAGTACCCCTTCAAGATATGAAATAGGGTATAAATATTAAGGCCCAGACCCCAGTAAAGTGTGCCACAGATGGACCCTGTCATTCTGCTGGATTCTCTGTGCCACTCTCAGATGCCAGTTTGAGTATCTTCACTGCACAGAAATCTCCTGCTTGAGACTGGTAACTGTCACCCTGTCTTCCTGGGCCTCTCTCTATCTAGTCTTTCTGCCTTACTCTGCCATAGCCATGTATGGTTCTTAAGAGTGCATGTTTTGTATGTTAGTGTACCAGCCTGCACCACAGGACGAACACCATCATCCCCACATTGCCATCGGGAAATCTGTGCTTAAGTCCGTTCATCAGTTCACCTACCTGGGAAGCATGATCTCCTCAGATGCCAAGATTGACAAAGAGATTGATCACAGATTAGCAAAGGCACATAGCGCATTTGGAAGACTCTACAAAAAAAGTATGGAGTAGTAAACACCTGAGGCTAAGCACAAAAATCAGTGTGTATAGAGCCATTGTACTATCTATTCTCCTTTACAGGTCTGAAACATGGGTCACCTATCGCCACCACTTATGACTCCTCAAACGTTTTCATCAGCGCTGTATACGCACAATCCTAAATATACACTGGACTGACTATGTGACGAATGTTGCTGTCCTTGAGCAAGCAGGGATCACCAGCATTGAGGCCATGATATTGAGAACACAGCTGCGCTGGGCAGGGCATGTTTCTAGGATGGAGGACCATCGCCTCCCAAAAATAGTACAGTTGTCCCTCCACATTCGTGGGGGTTAGGGCTGCAAGACCCCTGCAAATGTGAAAAAAACATGAATAAAAAATAGGTCACACCACGCCCTCCCAGAACCCCCCGTCCTCCCAGAATCAGAGAAGGCGGCTTCTGAGGCCCCCGTTGCTGCTCCTCTCCACCCACCTGCCCTCCCAGAAGCAGCGAAGGGGGCTTCTAAACCGCCATTGCCACTTTTGGGAGGGGGAGCTCCCAAAAACCGCGAATAATCAAAACCGCGAATGTGGAGGAGCAACTGTACTCTATGGTGAACTTGCCACGGGTCAGCGTAAGAGGGGTGCTCCAAAAAAGTGATACAAGGATTCCCTGAAACAACATCTCAGGCTTGGCCAAATTGATCATCAACAATGGTCCGCCCTGGCCTCATATCGGGAGGCATGGAGACGCACTATCCACAATGCTGCAGCCTTATTTGAGAACTCACGCCAAACAAGTCTTGAAGAGAAACAACAATGCAGAAAGAATCACAACCCAAAAACATCACCCAAGGAGCCCTTCTGCTGTGCTTTCTGCAACCGGACTTGTTTATCTCGGATACGCCTTTTTAGTCATCAGCGCGCTTGCAGAAAGCGCGGGATGAGTCCTTCCTGAATCTTCGCTTGTGAAGAAAAGCCAGAGAGGTATCCCTTATGTTATTTTCAATAAAAATACTTTGTTTTACTTTAACTGGGGTGCTCTGTACGGTTAATAACAGTTAATAACTGGTATATGTAGGTGAAAAGATCCCCAAAGTTACCCTCCTCTTGCAGATCTCCTATCTGAGCTAATAATTCCCCAAAATATTAAAGGAGATTTTGGCATCACAGGTGGGACTCGAATGCACCCCCCATCTCTTAGGGTAAAAATGGCAACAGAATGGCTAAGCAAACGAACTAATATGGCAGACAAGCCTAACCTAAGTGCTTCTCTGACAGCTCACTATGGTGTACCAGGTTTGGCCAGCATAGATTATGGTGGTGGCTAATTGCAGCCTCATACATTGCCTACCCCAATGTAGCTCTGTGCCTCTACTGCAGACTTCCCTTGCTATCCCATTATAGGCTGTGTGTTTTTAAATTTTGTTATAAATTTTTTAACGCTGTGTTTTGTTTTAACCTTTCTGTGAGCTGCCTTGGGTCCCATATTGGAAGAAAGGCAGGATATAAATGAAAAACTAATAAATGAATGAAAAAACTATAGAGCAGGAATAGGTACTGATTAGGTCAATCAAAATGATCAAAGAGTTGGGCATTTGACCTGTGAAGAAAGATTTACTAGAGTATTTAGGGCTTTGAAATGAGATAGTCCACCTTTAGCTCTGTGTGTATGTGTGTGTGCGCACACAGACAAACACACCTTCAAGTTGCCTGTCAACTTACAGCAACCCCATGAATTTCATAGGGTTTTCCTAGGAAAGGAATACTCATAAGTGGTTTTGCTAGTTCCTCCCACCCTCTGAAAAGTAGCCTACAGCATCTGTTATTCATTAGCAGTCTCCCACCCAAGTATTAACCAGGGCTGACCCTGCTTAGCTTCCAAATCAGACAGGATCTGGTGCTTTTAGGGTATTTAGGCAGGCCAATACACGCTCCAAAATTTCAGAAAGGAGGAAAATGCCACAGCTTTCAGAGTGTCCCTTAACAGGATGCTCAACAACATTATAGTCTTAATAGTGAGTCTTGAGAGTGAAAGTATAGCTTTCTATAGCTTCAGGAGAAGCAACCTGATTTATGAGAAAAGAAAGGTCATGACCAAGAGAATCCAGGGAGTTTTCCTGAATTAAACAGGGTCAATTACATGAGTAATGGTTACTTGTACAAAGGTTAATGGAAAGTTTTTTGTTTGTAGCCAAGTAAATGGCATATGGGTTAGTGTTCTGGTGTTGTGAGCCCCCAGTGAGGAGAGAAGTACTTATACATATTTTAAATGAATAAAGTATAGGAAGGTGCTGCCCCCCCCCCGCACACACACACACAAAGAAAAAGAAAAAAGGAGGGGTATATAGCTGCTTCACCACGAGGAAAGGCTAAATTGTGTGACATTACTAAACATGATAGAAGTTTATAAAATAAATTCATGATATGGCAGTACAGTATATTTAAACCTTCACCTTTTGGATTCCAAAAATCCCATAAATAAACGTTATTGTATTAATTTTTCAGAAAGAGTTTAGATGGCATTTGACCTGACTAAACAAAATCATGTAATATTAGCAGAACAGGTTGTTTAACAGTAAACATTTTCTGAAATTAAACATCTTGGGATATGGGTGGTAGGAAACCTTAATGAAATAGCGGTATTAATGACCCAAAACTGATTAAACCAGTGCAAGTGATATGAAGAAATGGTCAACACTGAATTTAACATGGGCAGGAAGAATATGTAGACTATCAATATGACAGTGCATTACAAAGATTCTTGTTTTTATTAATATTCCATTAAAAGTTAAAAATTCAATTAGAAGACCAGCTTATGCAGTAAGTTTATGTTGGCTTCCAAAACTTTGCTCCTCACCTTTTCAAAAGAGGCTGTCTGCTTGAATACCCTTGCTGATTTCCCTTCCTGGCCCAATGGCTATTTCTCTTACTCTATAATTTCTTTCCACCACCAAATTTCCATTAAGCCTCCTTTCTCTTCCATTTCACTCCAGGCAAAAAACCCACTCTGATCCTCATAGATATTCTGAGAAACATGTTCTCTCAGTCTGCTTGCCAAAATGGTAGTAAATATCTTATAATCATTATTTAATAACGAGGTAGATTTTTAATTCTTTGTTAATGTCTCATCTGTATTTTCATGAATCACTGTAATATAGGCATTTTTTTCTAATAACTCCTCAAACAATTTTTAATGGTAGTAGTATTTCATCTTCAAATTTCTTATAATATGCTGCAGCTAGTCCATCTGGGCACTTTCCCAGCTTTAATCTTTTTAATTGCTTCAATAAGTTCAATAGTTGTCACAGGCCCATTCAAACTTTGCTTTTGTCCCAAGCATAATTTGTCCAATTGGAGTTTATTCAAGTAGTTTTCCATATCAAAGATTTTCTCATTGCCCCTCATATATAAGCTTCTGAAGTATTCCTAAAAGGCTTTTAATATTCTTAAATTAGCTGTTACAAACTGATCTCCCTTCTTGATTCTTTGTGACATTTTTCTTTACCCTTTCCTGTCTCAACTTATAGGAAAGCAACTTCCCAGATTTATTTGTGAATTCAAAGTTCTTATGCTTAAGGAATAGTAGTTTGGTATTCATTTCTTGGACTGTAAACAATGAGAACTGTTGTTGGAGTTAATCTTTTCATGAACTTGTTTATCAAAATTTTCCTTCAGTTTTTCCTCCAAATTCTATATTTCATCCATCAACTTTCTCTTTTTAGCTTCTCTTTCTTTTTTCAGTCTGGAATCATATCTATATATATAATTCTCTTGGGTTTGCTGCCATTTCCAGTGTGCTGATTGGCTGCTTAGGGAACTGACCAGCCAATCAGCACATTGATTGATTCTATATATAAACATCACATACGTCTGTAATATAGTTGAGTGTAAATATTTTTGTAGCCAAAATGGGCTGCACAAGATGGAAGTCTGAGCAGCCTTTAAAGAGACACTTTAAAAAATGGGGGTGGTGACCCAAAAAACAGCCAAATGGGGACTGAGTAAGCTCAGTAGCAACAAAACATGGTTGTTGAGTGTGTGTATGTTGTATATATGGCATATTCTGAGAGCTAGCATGGCTGTTTCATTAGAACCCTGAATTGGGAGTTCCCATACAGCAACCTTTTCTTGCATGCTCCACTCAGTGGTGGACTGGCCAGAGAGCAAAGAAGAGGCCAAGAGAGGACTTTTTCAGACAGGGTAAAATAAAAACCTGTGGAGGTCAAGAGGAGGATGGTGCTGTCCCACTTCCAGTGCTCCGTTTCAGATTACACCATCCTCCTCCCATCCTTCATTCATTCTGCCTCCATCCTGCTTTTGTTTTGCCACCACCACTTTTTATTAACAGAGGCTAACTAGGGCAGCATTGCTATTCTTTTGTCGTCTTCAAGAGTGAAAGGCAGAAGAGGAATAAAGCAACCTTCAACAGCCATCTGAGTTCCAACCTCAGTGCTTAGCCAGCACTTTTAGGAGTCCAATAAATGCAGAGCCAGTTTTGCTTGGGATGCAGCCACAACAGATACGGGTGGCTTCTCTCTACTGAGGTATATGAGGCTTCAGAGAGGAAAGAAGCTTCTACCCAAGAGCTGAATGGACCAATCTAATATGGTCAATAGGCCAGAAAATTCTCCACCCCTGCTCTAAAAATAAAATGAATTTTGTTTAAATGGTCGTCCGAAGTAAACACCAGGAGGCTATTACAAAAGTTTAGACTAGTCTAGCTTGTTGGATTAGGAGCCTATATTCCTTTATCTTTGAAAACACAGATTTAATATTTAGGATAGTATTGACAGTGATCTTGGGTTTTGGGTTTTATGAATTTACAACAGGATCATTTTGTAGTTAATAGAATTAATTCCCAACATTTCAGCAAGTGTATTTTTGGCTTTAACTAGAGAATAATCCATCAATTTTCTTTTTGCAGTTATAGATATGTTTAACTTGGAAGATTTAAAAAGAATTTATTTTCTGATTTGAATAGAAGTGCCTTGCCTTGCAGTATTAATTATTTCTCAAATAGCCCATGGGGATTAAAAATACATGCATAGGTGTGTCTAATTATTAATTCCAGCATCAGGTGTTTTTAAATAGAGCAATGGATATAGGAATATTTGCTTCAGCACATGATTAGATTATGACTTGTAGAAATTTAAATAGGAGAATGAACTAGCCAATTTGTTCTTCCAGGTGTGGCTGCTGTTCCTGACATAAAGCAAGGGATTCAGGGGTCACCACCATTTGGCTGAATAACATGATACCCTGTACCCCTTATAACCAGAAGGAAAATATCTGCTGGTGAAGTGCAACTCTTACCACCCCTCAAACCAAGTGACCATTTCTGTTGGAAATAAGCTCCTCTGCTATCATAGAGCAACATTTCAAGGTAAGCCTCACTCAGAATGGTGGTCTTCCCTTTGCTTTAAGTTTATATAAACAAAGAACTTGAATGTGTTCAAGTGAAGTGCCTTTCTTTCCAGTTTTGGCTTAGGATTTCTTTCCTTTGACTTTCAGAGTGTACATCCTGGGAAATGAAAGGTAATCAAAGGCATTGGAAGAAGGTGGAGGAGGAGGGAGCAGAGAAGAGACGCTGTACACCTGCACAGTGACATTCCAGGCCATGCTGTCTGGTGCATTATGGGATTAGTGGTTCAAAACATTACTTTTCCAAGCTCTATAATGTTTCACTATTGCAAGATATTTTTTCAAAGAGTGCTTTTTAAAGGTTTCCTCTCCTTTCCTCCACAATTAGAGTATATACATCTCTGGCTTTAAAAACAGAAAAAGCAGAACACTCCATTTCAAATTTCACCAGGAATGATCAACAGTGATCCCAGAAGCCAGGGAATAGTGGAAAAAGTGGAAATAGTGGAAAAATGAGTGGGCTCCAGTGTAGCTTAGGACCACATGCAGCCACAGGTTGTGCACTCTGGGTCTAAGGTTCCTCTACTCTCTGAGATACCCACCATGAAAATAAATCCATAATAGTCTTTAACTCAATGGCAAAAACCATGGGGAGGGAGTCAGGGCATCCCATTCTGCAGCGAAAGCTTGTAAAAGTTACCTCCCAACTATGTTCATAATATTATCACATTTTCCCCCAAGCAAGGACTCCAGGTGGATATTTAAGGACTTCAGTATGGCCAGTCCTTCCTCTATTGTTATGAGGTCTAGGATACAGATCAGGAATGTATAGAATTCATATTCCTGTTTGGAATCCCCAAAGAATTCAGTTCCATCTAGGAACTTTAGAAGGTTCTGGATATCTAAGAAACGTAGACATTGATCAAGGATGGGATACAGTTTGTTCTTGGTGGTGGTTTCCCTGGCTTTGGAGGTGTCAATCACAGACAGTCTTCCCATTGGGATTGGCAACATTCCTCCTGCCCTTTGCAATCGTGCAGAAAACCCAAATGTCATGGGAGCCAGGAGAAAAATCTTGGCTGCTATGGCCTCTGATCTTTGATGTAGTTCTTTCAGAAGTATCTCTGTTTCCCACCTAAGAAGCAGAGAAAATGGATTTTTAATTAACTCTGGTCATTTCCAGATCTTCCTGGAATAACAAAATGGTCAGGTTATTAGTTGGTGGCAGAATGTTATCAGTTCAAGAAATAGAACTTAGGCAAATGACTGACAGAGGCACCCTGCTGAAACATAGGGAGGTCAGGAAAAGAGACTGTGTGTGATTTTTTACTACTAGTAACACAGAATTGTGTTTTATTTTGTGCCAATAGTAGGCTACTGTGCCTCAACAAAGAAATGGCAAAGCATAGAGGTTGGGAGCTGTTCCTTCTTCCTGGGTCATCCCTTCCTCTGTTCTGAGACCTGAAGATATCAGAGATGGGCTCCTCCTGAAGCCCTGTTGATTTCCCCAGCTAAAGGACTGCTCCTGGCTTTCTGTAGTGTTAAGCATGTGGTGGGGCCGAGGAATGGGGTGGGGGTACCCTTGAAAAGAAGCTGGTAGGTTGGATGAGGAATAGCGAAGAATTACAGGGAGTGCTGGAAAAGTCAATCCATGACAAGTGGGTTGTAGGAACAGAGGGTGTGTTTGGTGCAGTTTGTGGGAGATAGCAGTAGAGGGAAACATACCCCCAATAGCTTAAAAACCCTGACCTCACCATAAAGAGACCACGAGAATCAAAATGTACTTACGTTTTGTCAAAGGTGCTAAAGTGGAAGTGGTCAGGCACAGAAGACTCACACACGGAGTACCTTTTGGTTTCCCCACAACAGGAGTACTTGCCACCCACATATCTTCCTCTGTGGTTGAGGGTGAGCTCAAACTCATATGCTATGCTGTTAGCATTTAGGAAGGCTTTCAAAAGGGCCCTCTCCCAGTAGTCTTCCTTAGGAGCAGGAGAAGAGTTTTCTGAGCTGCCTTTTACCAGGGAACCTTTGCAGCCAACATAAAGGGTACTCTCTTCATAGGTTATGTCTGCGGCACCCGTGAAGTGGGACAATTCATGGATGAGTATGCCTGGCTGGGAATTTTTCTTAAGGTATTCTGGAGCTTTCCAGAACATATCACATAAATAAATGATTTTTCGTTCATCTGTTAGGATTACATATGCATAGGTGTGTGGGCGGCTAATATCCTTCTTAAGCGTTACCTTCTTGAGTTCTGCAATGAGCTTTTCAACTATGTCTTCTGTCAGTATTGCATGCCGTTCCATCCAGAAGTTCTCTTTCTCTTCTCCTTTAAGGAAGACTCGCTCAGGTACCTTCATCAGCAGTTTGTCCTTCTTTTTCAGGGCATCTTGCAAGATCTCCAGGGCCCCCTGCTTTGCTGCTTCTGCAGTTTTTGCCTCCTCCTTGGTAAGGTCTTGAATTATATTGTTCTTATCATTCCAATTCTTTGTAAGGTCTTTATCATTCTTCTCATTCTGATTTGTTCTAAACCAAGGCTTTAGAAGGGCTGAACCCATAACTGTGCAGATATAAACATGCACGGATCTGCACCAGTTTTCTACTTCAGTTTTCTGCTACAGGGAAGATTAACAGAGACAGATAGGAAAAAAGTATATTATTGTGGCCGTGTTACATATCCAAGAATTAACTATACTGGAGACTTTCCATCTTTTACAAAAGGATAGTCACCGTCTGGAACTTGGAGGGCTGTACTGCCCCATTATCAGTCCTCTGGACCTCCAGAGGACTGGGAGATTTGGAGGAGTCAGAGGCTCTGGAGAGTTGCATGGCTCCCACTCTGGTCTTACAGGCACAAGGATGATGAAAGAACATGATAGGACCTGTGAGGCACAGAGTCCTGCAGCCTTGTTATGCAGGAGGAAAACATTTCTTGAACAAAACCGTAAGTTTCTTCTATACCTATGTCTTCTGCCATGTTGCCCTGCATGCCTGAAACACTCCCCTAATCTATTTGGACACCCCCCCCACACACACACTTCCAAATAGATCCTTCTACCTTCATTTTGATCTTGGTTAGATCTGAAAAGAACCTTGTTGTGTAGCAATTGCAGTGTCACCCAGAACTAGAGAGATGAAAGTTCAGGTCTAAGCCATAAAGCTTGCAGGATGACCTTGGACTAATTAATCTGTTAGGTTAACAGAACTCACAGGGCTGCTGGCAGGTTAAGATGCAGGGGGAATCTCCCAAGTGGTGGCTGCCCTACCAGCATATACTTGCATGGCAGATCCAGTTTACATTGTCACTTGGCAGTAGGAAAGGTCTCTTGATATACTCTGCCATGCTCATGCAGTTCCAAATCAAGATATTTGAATGAGCCTGGCATCACCCCACCAGATAACTTCCTATCTTTTCTTGCCTCCCTTCTTTAACTCTTTCACAGTGTGCCTCCTGGACTTAGAATCTTTGGATTGAATTCTTGGAATGTTTTGTGCTATCACAGTGTTATTCCATTCATTTAATACTCTTCCCCCTGATTGCCTCCCCTCCCAGACAGACCCCTTTAGCCTTACTCCCATTCCACACAAATTAATCTGCTATCCCACCTCCTTTTCCCAGATGCTGAATCTCATCCTTGCAAAGCCAGAAGAAGAGAGGCCCTATTTATTAGTAAATTACCACCACCTTCTGGCTGTTAACAATTTTGCTTCTCAGCTATAGCTGATCATATAGATTCTAGAAATCCATAAACATCTCAATACAAATGCCATCACTGAGGTATTGTCTAAACGGTGAAAAAGCTCCTCATAAAATTCAAGGAGAATACCATTTGTCCCAATGAGATTCCACAGCGATTCGCCGTTTTCAAAAGGAGGGGGGCCAACAGCTGCACGAGAAAGCCTTTGCAGCTTTTCCAGAGGTTTTTTTTAAAAAATACTGTACATGGAAATGCACATTACACAGCACATTCCCAGATAAGAGGAAAAGTGGAAATCTGATTGGTCAGATGTGCATGGGAGGTGGGCTTACCAGCAACAAAGTGGCGGAAGCGCCATTTTTGAGTTTCGTTATATTGGTCATGTGCTTTTTTGCAGCACTGAGTCAACCAAACAGCCTTTTAAAGCAGAAGGTTGCACTTGCACACCTTAGATTTAGAGTTTAAAAAAACACACTGTGCAGCGGCAGCAACTTGTAGAGAATAAAAACACAAGTAATTCACTCCCAGCCGCCATCTTGATTTGCAGGCATAGCTGCATGTGAACTTCAAACATGGATACCTTCGCATACCAGCAATTTTGAAAAAATTGTAGAGACAAATGAACACTGCTGCGAATTTG
Source organism: Gambelia wislizenii (assembly GCA_030847615.1). NCBI lineage: Eukaryota > Metazoa > Chordata > Lepidosauria > Squamata > Crotaphytidae > Gambelia > Gambelia wislizenii. Next base: position 335,769,591 of record JAUMIR010000001.1, on the reverse strand, counting down.
CATTAATGCACGGCAATCCACATTATATCTTCTCGTCCAGACAACACTTGAATGTCAAAGGGGTTTATTCCATGCCCTTTTCATCTCTGTACCTCTGATAAAACAAGGTTGAACAAAGTGCAGCCGTCCAGATACTGTTGGATTACAACTCTCATCAGCCCTAGTAAGCATAGCCATTGGTGAGGTATCATGGGAGCTGCAATCTGACAACATCTGGAGAATACCAAATAAAAATATTAAATCACACACAAATGGGAGTCTTGTTCATTCTGAGCTTACAGATTGGGATGCAAGATAGCCAGCAAACCTATCTCAGTGCATTCTACTGGCCATTTTGAGGCACAATTGTTTTTTAACCATTTGTGTAAGCTGCTGGTCAACCTGGACTTAATACATCTCAGTTTGAAGATTCAGTGGCCATTCAGAAGAAAGTAAGGACTAGAATCTAGTGTGTACTTACTACCTCTGTAATGGCCTATTAGAGCGATTGCATGTTTTCCAAAGTTGTGAAGAGGTTGAGGCATCACATACAGAAAGCTGATGGCTCCAACCTACCTACGGTATTTCTCTAATGCCTGGCTTGGGTGGGTGGGGGCAGGGCCGGTTTAAGGAATTTGGGGGCCCCCTGCAATGCCTTACTTTGGGGCCCCCATATGACTTGAAGGCACATGGGCAAGAAAGAAAGAAAGAAGCCCTTTCTGAGGGAGACAACCCTCAAATTCCCTGTCTCTCTCTCTCACACACACACACTCACCCTCTCCAATGTGGCTCTCCCTCCAGCTTCTGCCACAGAGGGCTGCTGTTTCTTTCTCTTTCTCTTTCTCTTTAGTTTTGGAGAGGCTGTTTTGTTTGTTTTTTTAAAAAAGCCAGCAGGAGGTTTTTGGAGGAGGAGGGTAAGAGGGGGCTCCTCCCGGCTGTTGGGGCCCCCTGCCAATGCTGATTTGGCAGACAGGTTAAACCGGCCCTGGGTGGGGGCTTGGAAAATTGCCGTAGGACCAAGGGCTTGAATGACACCATCTCTAAAACACTGCAGTCCCGGTGAGGTCCCACTGTGGCTGCTATTCAGTTTTTTTTAATGATTTACATAAGTGACAGGAAGGAAACTCAGTGCTGTGGCAAATGGCCAATTTTCTTAGAAAACACTGCACTTTTGAAGGAAAATCTATGCTTTCCAAGGAAAACTCACCAACTATGGGGACAAATTAACTCCTTGAAAATTTGGTACCATTCTAGCTATTGCATGGTACCTTAGACACTTTAGAGTGCAGTCCACCTTTCAAACAGAAGCACAGAGGCAACTAACTATAGCTATTTCTAGACCATGGGAAGGAAGATCTGGATTCCTGTGTCCCAGGGGGTACGGAACAGACCCTTGCTGAGAGAAGCTAAGCGGTATACTCACACCTTGCTTTACTCCTTGCTCCGCTGTACTGTTCAACAGCTGCTTCTGCCTTTAAGAAATGCATAGAATTGCTTCTGCTTCTGCCAAGTACAGTGGTGGCCAATGATAAGACCAGCAGACTGGCTATATCACTGCTGTTTATAAGTGCTTGGGAGACTGGAATTTCCCTGTTGCTATCAGACTGTTGAAAAGTTAGCAAGTTGTAATGTTTATGGCACACACACCCAAATGTTTATAACTAAAGTTATTAAGTCTGTTCTAAGAAAAGGAGAGCTATTTTCTAGTAAATACATGCAACATTACTAAAATTGGACTCCTTACCTTTGGTAAGGTAGCCAAAATATGAACTTTTTAAAAGGGGATCAGTGCAGAATGGAGGATCCAGGCAATGACAGAGACACTTGCCAGATGTTTGTCCTGGGACGCAGCTACATGGCAAAAAAAATCTGGCAAGAATGCGGGCAGAATACCTTTAGCTTAGATGAGCCCCTGCCAGGATTCGCCATATTCAGAAGGAGGGGGACCGAAAACTCCACACAGAGCGCCATAACAGCTTTCACTGTTTCCCACAATCTTTTTTTTTTAAGTGCATGAAAATGCACATAATAGGTCATCTGTACAACTAATTCAAAAAGAGGATGCAGCAGAGCTAAAAGCTGATTGGTTGAACCTCGGAGGGTATGGGCTTGCAAGGGAGTGCTTGCAATGCTGGAGCTGCCATTGTTGTTGTTTTTTGCTGGCTGATCGTTCAAAGCAGCAGAGTGGCAGAGCAAATGTATGAAGATTTTTTCAAGCAGAAAATAGCTCTTCCTCATTTGTCATTTAAAAAGGAGGGGGGAGGATGGGGGGAGATTTTCCAGGCGCAACTCACTCCTGGGCACTGTTTCTTTTCTGGCATGTAAGCTGCAAACTATTCCCTTCCAGCAAGCTTGCAAATTAGCCATGGGCACAAATGGGCAGCACTGCAGCGATAGGGAGGTAAGGCGATATTTTTCGCTACAAATTCTCCCGTCTAGCTGCACCCATTGGCAAATTGGAGGAAACCCTTACCGGAGCAGGAATTGTGCCATATATTGTCAAAGTAACTTTACTGAGGGGGGAAAAAACAAAACAGCCACAGCCCAGGTCCTGCTGAGGGAATTCTTGCCTCGCCAATATTCTAGAACTCTTGGAGGGTATTGACAACCATGGAAAATATTGGATGACCTGTTCATAGCAAAAATGATTTAGGCAGAATGTGATCCTTTACTGTCTTAGAAGTCGTCAAATAAGGGGAGGGAAATGGAAGATACACTTTGAAAATATTGTCTCCTTTTATATATATATATATATATATATATATGTTAATGTAATAAGATCACAGTTTTCTTTGGGGCCCCATGTAATTTCCAGTTAAATTTTAGAGATATGTTCTTGTCAGAAGTTAGACACTGAACTCTGTTATAAAATGGCTGAACAACTGAAGAACCATGCTGCATGAACTACCAAGTCATGCCTAGTCAGGCCACTAGGGGCAAAGTCCTGTAGATATACATATGAGAGCTCAGAACAGAGCTCACTTCCTTCTCTTCCTGTGAATGCTGATGCCTGGTGAAGCAGTTTCTCCTTCAATTGTAAACATTTGTACATATTGCAACTGTTTGACTTTGAAGATAAAAGTGCCACCTGCTTATTTGGATGTGAAACACTCTGTGTGTGAGTATTCTGGGAAAGGGTTGCTACTGAGTCTGCTGAGATAGTTTTTGGCTTCTGCTGGGGACTGAGTGTCCTATCATCCCCTGACAGTTTTTATGGTTTATAAATGAAGGATGGACAAACTGAACAAACAAATAGAATATGAAATTAAAAGGAACTTTTATAAAACATTTCCCCTTCCTTCAATCTACTGTAATTTATTGATGAATTGACTTCTTTTGTTTTTTTTATTTATTGATGAATTGACTTCTTTTGTTTCTTTTGCAATAGAACTTATTTCAAATCGAAGAAGACATGAGTAAACTTGTAGAATGTATATATGTAGACTTCCACAAAGATTGTGACAAAGTCTGTTACTGAAGATTTCTCATATAAATGTAGCTGTCAAGATGAGAAAGGAATTGTCTTCTTAAGGATCAGTAAAAGATTAAAGAAGCAGAAGGCAGTTTTAAACAGACAGCTTTGAAATTAGAATTTGGGTTTCCCAAGGAACTTTAGAAGAATTTAGCCAAACACATTGATGTGGAGCACAGGGGAAGGAGTGAGGTACCCAGAGCTGTAGATGCCATCAAGTTATTCAAGATGGCAAAAGACCCAGAGAGATTGGGAAAAGCTCCCAAGGGATCCCTCTAAAGTGGGCAAATAATAACTAAGTATAGTCATTGCTGCTGGTGGTCAAGCAGGTAAGGAACCTTGGGGTTGCTGTGGGTAATTCAATGAAAATGCCAACTCTGTGCATGGCAGAAGCTGGAAAAAATAACACACTATAGACTTTATCAGACACTCAAAATATGGTGTCATAATGATGCCACATAACCGCAAAAGGGCACGCAGATCAGACAACATCACCCTTTCACAGTAAAGATCAGCCCCAAACCCATACCTTTTAATTGACAGCTTAAGCCGTCAATAGATCCTCCTGCCGCTTTTGTGCCAGCATTGCCGGTGTGCGAAACCTCTGGCCATTTAAATCTTGTACTTACCCCGACAATGGCTGGACCAGCCAGAACACATCTAGGTGAGATCATGACATCCAGGTAAGTGACAAAATATTTATTACCTTCTCCGGGTTACTTTTAGTGTGTTAGGTGCTTAGTGTAAATTTTACATGCTTATTTTTTTATTTTTTATTTTTTTTTTACTTTTGAATTTCGAACAAATGGGGCTCTGTTTACTTCCTCTTTATTGCCAGAGCTGCCTTTGCCAGGAAAGGAGGTAAGTATGGGCTGGGGGAGCATTCTTTTGCTGGCATAAAAATGTTTTTTATGTTGCAAAAGAATGTTTTCAGTGGCTAGCCTGATGAAGTCCTATAGTATTTCAATGCTAGAGATTATGTGCAAATGGGTGCAGAATAAGATGCCCTGTGTCATAAAGTTTTTGTCCAAACCAAGCTTTGAGAATGTGCAGCCCTCTATATCAGTGGTTCTTAACTTTTTCTTTACCAGGGACCCCCTTTAAATATATTTCGTTACTGCAGACCCCAAAGACTTAACTCAAGATTTAAAACAATGGTGGTGGTGGTGGTGATGATGCAACTACAGCATCCATTTAACCTTCCCTCAGAGGCACTGGAGGGGGAGGGAAGATTTTTCTCCTGCTTCTTTCTGCTAGTTTGTGATAGAAACTTGTTATTGTTCTTGAGATTCTAATGTGTCTGTAACCCTTGGTTGCAGGTGGCACAGGCTGCAATTTTTTTAGTTTTGTAGCTGTAAACATTGGGACAATAAGGACACCGCTCTCACGGTTTCCCGGCACAATGATAAACGTAAACTAGCCCTAAGCAAAAGTGAAAGTGTCTCTCAGACACTCAGAAGCCGTGTGATTTGTCAGAAATAGCTTGTTGGAACCTTGATCATACTGTGATCAAGGAAAGGCAAGGGATTTTCCTTAGAGTTAATTGGAGTTATTTCAAATGTATGGTTAATGGCCTTATTAATATTTTTCCAATGTGATGTTCAATAGCCAAAGAAGTAACTAACAGCTTTTAAGCTCTGCTGTTTCACAGCCCAAGTGGGTCAGAAGGTGCTGTAAAAAATTATCAGAGCTTTGTAGCTCCAACACTATGAGGAAAGGCTAGATTGTTTCAGGGAGTGTGATAAAAGTACAGTAATTTTTAAAAGAATAATATGGTAAAAGTGGTTACAGAAATTTTTTCCCCTTCTCCCTCATAAGGCTATATTGATGTCACTCAACCAGATTGGCAAGAAATCCAAAAGAGGGGGGAGGGAATCATGACTTCTGCACATAGTGACTAACCAGGAAGGGAATCCTGGGGTAGTGGGGGACAGTTTAGTTAACATTTTAGCCCAGTGTACAGCTGCTGCAGGAAAGGTACATTCTATGCAAAGCAACACTTAATAGCGAAAATACTTCTCACTCAGGAGATTTTCAGACAACACTGTTACAGTGTTACTATTCCACTTTATTTGCTATGGCTGCCTCCTCTTGATTCCTGGGATTTGCAGTTTCGGGAGGGGCATTTACAACTCTCAGCCAGAGAGATCTTAATCCTCACTAAACTACAAACCCCAGAATTCCACAGGAGGAAGCCAGAGCAGTTAAAGTGGAATAGTAACACTATAACAGTGTAGTCTGAAAATCTCCTTAGTGTGAGGTGAATCCTGCCTGTCTAAATGGCAAGCCACATCGTTTCTCTGTTTTGTGATGAAGGGGCCCCAAAACGTCTAAAACTACGTGGGAAAAGCCTTAATAGCATTTCCTGTAATTAAAAAAAAAAACAGCACAGGAAATGCATGTTCCTGCTTGTTGGGACAAGTGATTCAATATGAATTGCTTTTCCATAGGAGAGGAAGTGCAAATCTGATTAGCCGGGTGAGCGCGGGGGTGGTTTTGCAGGGCTTGCTAACAAGACAAGTGCCCACTGCCTCTATGTTGGATTGTCACCTTAGTGAGTGAGTGCTAAGGCGAGAAAACAGGGTGGATTTGGGTTTTTTTGGGGGGGGGTGTTTTTTGGGTTTTTTGCTTTTTGTTAAGTTGAAAAATCATTTTAATGCACCTTGGACTTTTATTTTTTTTTAAGTTCGGTGGTGGCAAATTGAGGCATGTACAAATGCAAGTAAATCACTCATGGCTGCTATCTTTATTAGCAAGCATGCAAACCTTATGGAGGCTAAAACAACAACAACATTAAGACAGGTTGTTGCTGTTGTGAATGCCATTACTGCAGGGCACTCCAGTTTTTTGGGGCTCATATAGATGGGCCCCTAAAGAAGTAAAAACCAGAACTGTTCAGCACTGTAATGGCTTTACTATATATGAATCTATGGTCAGAGCTTGGGGGGAAAAATTGAACTACAGCTCCCAGACGCACCTGCCCAGCCAGCATACTTTGTCCAAGCTCTGTGTCAGTGATGCAACTATACTTGCAGTCTTTGGACAGTTCTCTTCAGTACATCTCAAAAAGATGCAGAGTGGGAGAAAGTCAGAAAGGGGCAGGAGGGACTCCATTATGAGAAAAAAAGTTGTGTTTGAGGCTCTTCAGCTTAGTAGTGGGAGAATAAGGCTAGTAAGCTCTCTTTTTCACAAACATAGAACTCAAAATATTCAATTAAAAAATGAGAAATTCTGTATTTTTAAATCAAGTCATGGGTGGGGTATGCCTAAGTAAATGGCAAGAAATTTGGCATTAAATATTTTTTTAAAAAAATATTTATTTCATTTATTTATAGGGTAAACTGATTATGGGAGCATTTTTAGCAATTGTTGAATCAGGCCCTTATCTTTTTTGATGGATTGACCGGGATTACTGCCTTTAAATGCTGAGCAAGCTGTTTCTCTTCCTATTCATTTCCTCATAGAATCATAGAGTTGGAAGAGACCACAAGGGCCATCCAGTCCAACCCCCTGTCATGCAGGAATACACAATCACATTCCCAACAGATGGCCATCCAGCCTCTGTTTAAAAACCTCCAAAGGAGACTCCACCACACTCCGAGGCAGTGTATTCCACATCCAAATAGCTCTTACTTTCAGGAAGTTCTTCCTAATGTTTAGGTGGAATCTCTTTTCCTGTAGTTTGAACCCACTGCTCTGTGTCCTTGTCTCTGGAGCAGCAGAAAACAAGCTTGCCCCATCCTCAGCATGATATCCCTTCAAATATTTAAGCATGGCTATCATGTTGCCTCTCAACCTTCTCTTCTCTAGACTAAACAGGCCCTGCTCCCAAAGCCGGATCCTCAGTTGTATCCTATGTAGTATTTGTTCCTCTCTTTGCTATATTGTCAGGCTGGTAACGCCTGCTGTGCACATCTGCTTAGTGTTCTTACTTCAGAAGCATCATTACTTCAGACTTCAAGTTTAGCAATTTGAAATCTTTCAATAGGATATATTGATATATTTAAGTTTAAGCAGCATTTCACCTAACCCCTAGATTGGCTGCTAAAGGGAGGGGGAGTAAGAGGTGGATCCCTCTTTGTGTAAGTCGGCTCATTTACTTGAGCCACCTGCTCTGCCAGCCTCTTTTTCATAGCTGTGCTCTGGTTGTGGCATAATATTGTCTGTAATGTGTTTTTTAATCTGTTAGGGATTCCAAAACTAGACCATTTTGGTTTGGGGTAGTTGACATTTAGGCTTCTTCTCTTCCTAGGGGCTGGTCTAAACAAGGTGATATAATGTTGATTGCTGTGCATTAACACAAAATTGCAGCAGTGTTCATTTGTCTCCAAGGTTTTTTGGCGAGATCGCTGGTATGCAAAGCTATCTATGTTTGAAATTCACATGGAAGCATGTATGCAAATTGAGATGGTGGCTGCAAGTGAATTGTTATTCTCCAGAAGTTGCCACCGCTTCACAGTTGTTTTTTAACTATAAGGTGTGGAAGTGTGACCTTTCGCTTAAAAAACTGTTTGGTTGCTGCAAAAATACACATGATTGCTACCATGAAACTAAAAAAAAAAAAAAAATGGTTCTGGCCACTTCATTGCTGGCAAACCTGTCCCCTGCACATGTCCCATCAAGTCTGGAATGTACTGCACTGTGAATTGGTTGTCCAAACAGGTAGCAGTGCACATTTCCACACATGTAAAAAAACTTTTCTCACACAGTTTTTGGCCCCCCTGCTTCCAAAAATGGCGAATCACTGCGGGATTTCATTGGGACAAAAGGTATTCTCCTCGAATTCTATGAGGAGTTTTTTCACCATGTAGACAACTCCTTGGATTCTGTTATTCTTTGGATTCTAGTGTACCTGCAACTCCAAGGAGTTGCACCAGGGCTTTACATTTAGCAAGGTGAATACCTATAATACCTCACTTTCCCCAGAATTTATGTAAAGGATGTTTTGATACAGATTTCATTGTTAATTTTTTGCATTCATCAAAGATAAAAGTGGGCAAAAGTTAAAACTGTCTCTAAATCTGGTTTACAGGAGGTACCTGGAAAGTAGCTAGGAAATGTTAAGGAAATTTGCATTCATATAATCAGATATTATTATCATTATTATTATTTGCATGCACAACTTTTACGGTTGTGATTGCACAATTGGCATGCATACTAGTCATGCTTTGGACCTGAAGCAGCAAACTGCATGCAATATAGGAAACCCACAATTAGTCTTCCAACTTTGATAAAGTAAATTCATGGGAGCTGTGAATTTGACTGGCAGATCATGATGGTGCATAGCCTTACCACATAGGCTATATTTAGTTTAAAATTGCCCCTCCTCAGTTGTTGACCCATGTACTGGGTAACTTTCATGGTAATCTTGAGTCTTTGCTATTGTGAGGAAGAAATTAGCTTTCACTGACTGATTTTTCAGTCCCAAAATGATAGTAATTTCTTACCCACCTCTCCCTATGGATCAAGGTGGGGCTCAAATTAAACAAATACATTAAAAGAGCATATAAATCTGATACATATTAAAAACACTCAATACAGACTTTAAAATTCAGAATTTGAAAATCACCTGGATAGGCCTGCCAGAAGAGACTGGTCTTTAGTGCTGTTTTAAACTTGGACAGCGTATCCAGCTGTTGAATCTCTTCCAGCAGATCATTCCACAATCTGGGGATGGCTGAAGAAAATGTCCTCTGGGCAATAGTTGCCAGCCTAGTCCTGGCTGATTGAAGTAAGTGTTCCCCAGAGGATCTGAGTGTACAGGGCGGATTATACGAGTGGTGATTCTGTAGGAAACCTGGATCCAAACCATGCAGGGCTTTAAAAGCAACAACCAACACTTTGTACTTTGCCTGGAAACTAATGGGCAGCCAGTGAAGAGATTTTAATATTGGAGTAATGTGATCACTCCTTAGATGTATCTGGCTGCCATGTTTTGAACTACAGTAATTGAAATTTCCAAATTTGGTGCAAAGCTAGTTTGTTGTACAGCTGTTGCATAAGTCTAGCTTGAGGTTACCAGCCTGTGTTCTATCACCTTTAGATCTTCCAGCTCTAGGAAAGGGTGCAGCTGACATAACAGCCGAAGCTGACAGACCATGCTGAAAAGGGCAAGCAATTCCCCCTGTGAAATTCAGGGCATTTCTTGCTTATAGACGCTTCTTCAATGTAATTTTCATTCAATCCCCCCCAAAAGCTATCAGAAGAGAAGTGAATTCTTCTCCTCACATACCTGTTACTGCACCCGTCTGAATTTTGGCAGGTTTCATCTATTCAAGGGTCTACTAAATTAGCAAATTTCATCGCATTCTGTTTAACTAGCCGTATGACTTCCCCATGAAAGTGAGAGGAGAAATTCTGATTCAGACCAGAGACAAGGTGGGTGAGCTCCAAAGAGCTCTACTGGGTTGCTTTCCAGGTGTGATTTCAGAGAAGACTTTTATAGTAATTGCTTTGCTTATGGAGGTTGGTTTTTCATGCAGCCTTTACCAGAAGTCATCATGTTCAGCTTGTCTGGGGCTGTAATTAAGCTGGTTTTCTCCTGTCAGGATAAAACACTGTTTTCCTCCCCACCCCCTCACTTCCAAAGTTAAAGGTGCAGAGCCTTTAATATGATTTGGGTGTACAGCAGCCATATGATTTGCCATTTTGCAGTTTGAAATGCATCCCCATTTCGGTTGGGGAAGAAGAGCAACCAAAAGCACCAGAAACAAGTCCCATGTTTGTTTTAGAACCAAGGAGGAAACGGAAGGAGCCATTTATAAACCACAACTCTCACACTTGAACAGGGTAAAACTGCCATTCAGTTACTGACCAAAGCAAGCTAAAAAGGGAAGAGTGATGCAAGCCACCAGCCCCACCTTTATGGACAATACGGTATTTTCTTCTTTAAAGCAAACAGCAGAGCTTCTCTCGAGAGCCTTCTCCTTTAGAGGGAGGTAGAAAAATGGTCCTTTCCAGATTCACTCTGATAATATGTCTTAGTGCAGGTTTGTCTCAGAACATGCCCTCCATCTTTTGTCAGCACTAAGCTGGGAAGTAACTTAGCATGTTTACATTTCCCATCACAAATGTCAGTCCTGAACAGACAGTAGCATCTATCAGAGTATTGACATTAAATTACAGTAAATTATTTTAAAATCAAAATCACTGAAAGCCAACTGGGTTGTATCTAATCTTATGATTAGCCTATTCCCTTGTGTCACATAAATCAAGATTTGCACATGTACACTCCAGATATTCCTTTGAACCTGTTAGTAGAACCCTGGCTATATGCCTTATCGGACAGGTGCCTGTTAATAATTTGCACTCTTAACAATTTTGCTAGTCTCACTTTGTCTTTTGGTGCTGTCTACATATTTTGATCCTGTTCTATGACTTACATCTATGTGTTTATTTTTATTTTTTTTGTCACAGGGTCAGCCACAAGTTTGTTTTGTACTCAGTACATGTAGCTGAACTATATTTAACCATGGCACCATTGCCAACATCCTGATTAAGCATTTATTTGGGAGTTAACTGGAGGACTCTTGTCTTGGAGTTTCTCTGAAGGCTTTGTAGGATAAACTCAGTTACATCAGCATTTAATTCCAGAGGTTAGTTATTTAATCCTTTGACATGATTCTAATGCTATTGCTATTTTTCTATCTAACCCTCCAACTCCAATATGAATTACTAAGAATTTCCAACTGATGTTTCATATATAGAACATACTAGTTGTAAAGAGGACTGTTTGAAATCTTTCATTGGTTTTCCCGCCAACAAACAATATAGGGAACATGTGACATCACACAGCTCCATCCTGTCCTGGAGTTAACAGAACAAAGGGGAATACAAATCCAAACAGCAGAAAAACTCCATTACAGTTCTGAGTGCAGCTTACATTGGACAAGAAATTATTTAATATTGCTCAGAGCCCTTTATTTGAAAGAACTCAAGAGAATCACCAAAGCCTGATTGAAATTTATGTACATCCCTAGATCAAATTCTCTTGCTGCCCTCTGCTGTTGACACATTCTGGAACTAAGCTTAGTTGTGGGAATGACTGAATATGACGTCCCTGGTTCTAGCAGAGCAAATAAGATTGAGAAAGCCTTGTTGTCAAATAACTTAATTTATGAACACTGAAGGAAGACAGTGGCTGCAACTGTGTGAGCTGGGTGTTTAGGATGTATATACAGCATATATGCAGCCATCACACATCAGCAAAACTGGAAATGATCCCGAGAGAGACAGGGAGCAATGGGTTCTCCTTCATACTGACTTTCATGACTAATTCACTGTTCCTTCTTTGCATGAAACTTCCAAGCAAGAACTTACAACTGAATAAGACATGAAAAATATGCCCTCCTGTGCTGCAATTTAAACTTAGAACCATAAAATAATTAATCTCTGTGACTGGGAGATGGTACCTTTCAAAACAGGAATTCTCCAGGATATAGGGACATATATTCTTCATATCCTTCCTTCTTTGGTTTTCCAATTCAGCTGTGTTTCAGAGCTTCACACAAAAAAGGAACTGGGAAACAACTTCTTGACTTTCCTTGTTTTTTTTTCCAGGCTGTGAGGCCGTGTTCTGGAAGAGTTTACTTCCTTTCACCTATGGATACCAGCCAAAGCCTTCAACTTCACATTGAACTGTTTCTCCTGGACTTCACATTGAACTTCTTGACTGTCCTTAAACAGCCAGATTCAGAAGTGGTTGGTGTTGCATTGCTAATCCGGCAATAGATGTTAATCCTTGTTCTTCCCACCCACAGTAGTTTATTTTGAATGTTAAATGGGCACTTATCTGCCAGAGGGAAGAATTGGCTGAATCAGGTGGGGGGAAAAGCAGGACTTTCTCAGCTGAAATAAAAACCACAGGAATAACAATGCCCCAGGGCAAGGAGGAAACTGTTGGACTTTCCTAGGAATTAGGGGTGAAAGGGTTAAGTCGCCAAAGCACCTCATTTGAAAGAATAGCTTTCTTCCCCTGCAGCTTCAGTGGGATATTCCAAGGCTGCTTTCATTTTGATCCTTATTTGCACATGTGGAAAGATTTCCTCTCTAGTAGCCAGAGGTAATTTTTAAATTGTTCAAGTTCTCTTCTTCTCTGATGCAACATTTTTGAACAGGTGTGGCCTGATAAATTTTGCTGCCTGAGACAGGAGACAGATGACTCTCCCATTTTTCAAGGAGCACAGTACCCCAGACTGGCCAAGTTATTTTGCCATCTCACCAAAGATCCCACAAGTATCTGTCTTTCCAAAGAACTCTTCCCCCCCCCCCGCAAATAATACTACAATAAAGTATCAGTGCATGAAATGTAATATGTTGTTATTTTTGCACATGAGGCAGAAAATCCCACAACTGTTGATTCCATGTCTGACAACAAAAATCCAACAAATATGAATTCAGTGTTCAACCATGGCACCTGTAACATCACTCTGCCTCATTGTCCCTGTGTAATTCAATTTGGTATGAACAGAGGAACTATTAATCTGTGGTGTACCATTAGTGGATGCTATGACACAATGTAACTGAAACAAGTTTGGTACTGATGACAGAGATCTGGTCATATCTAGACTACAATCAGAAAGATGTCTAATTCAGTTTTCCCAGGAATCCCTGGGAACTTTTTTTTTTTTTTTGGTGAGGACTCTAGTTTCCATAATTTTGTGTGACCTCATTAAGGGATATAAAACCAATATGTCTTTACTATAAATAAGCCCCAAGAATTTGCTGACAGGCGGCTATGTAGAGTTGTAGCAAATTCCTAGCATTCCAATCCTAAAATTAAGACAGCCACAACTCAAGCCTGAAAGCTGCACCTGATGAGCTGAAAGCATTCCTCCAAAAACTGAGGCATGGGTACTACAGTTGAGGTTAATGCTCTTTGCCCATGGTATGCAGGAAACTCCTGCAGCTGTGAGAGGGTCTCTTTTGTCCTTCGCTGAGTATAGCATTTCTTGGATTTTCTTGGTTGGTCTGTAGATTGTTTGGAGTTTACCGCATACCATGCAGCTGTGGACAAGTTTACATAGGGACCACTAAATGCAGTGTGCAAACACGAATCAAGGAACATGAGAGACACTGCAGACTGGGCCAGCCAGAAAAATCAGCAGTAGCAGAACATGTTATAAACCAACCTGGACACAAAATGTTATTTAAAAACACAGAAATTCTGGACCAGGCCAACATCTAAAATGGTGAAAGGTCTGGAAACGATGCCCTATGAGGAGAGACTTAGGGAGCTGGGTATGTTTAGCCTGGAAAAAAGATGGTTAAGAGGCGATATGATAGCCCTGTTTAAGTATTTGAAGGGATGTCACGCTGAGGATGGAGCAGGCTTGTTTTCTGCTGCTCCAGTGACTGGAACACGGAGCAATGGGTGCAAGCTCCAGGAACAGAGATTCCACCTCAACATGAGGAGGAACTTTTTGACAGTAAGAGCTGTTCGGCAGTGGAACACACTCCCTCGGAGCGTGGTGGGGTCTCCTTCCTTGGAGGTCTTTAAACAGAGGCTGGATGGCCATCTGTCGGGGATGCTTTGATCAAGATTTCCTGCGTGGCAGGGGGGTTGGACTGGATGGCCCTCGTGGTCTCTTCCAACTCTGCAATTCTATGATTCTATGATTCTATGATTCTATGATCTATTATGTCAGAATGCACAGATAAACTATTGAAATCCACAAACACCTGGACAACTTCGACAGGAAAGAAGAAACCTTAAAAGTAAACAAAATCTGGCTCCCAGTTTTGAAGAACAATAGAATCAAAACTCAACACTTGCAAAAGAATTCCACCCAGGGACAGGGGGAGTTCCAGCAGATAATGGACCATCAACCAACCATTAGCCAAACAGACACGAGCCTTGCATTTCTATACTCAGAAACTAACCATTCAATTACACAAATTTACATATGCTCCCCAACAGGGGTTCACAGCATATAAACTCCACATACACTCCTACCCAACCATTCTCTGAAGATGCCAGCCACAGATGCAGGCGAAACGTCAGAAAGAAACTATTCCAGAACACGGCCTCACAGCCAGGAAAAAAACCCCAAGGAAAATTTATGGTCAAAGTCTTTGCAGTTCAACATTTGTCTTAAATATTAAGAGCATAGTGCTTTCCAACCATACTTTCAGGAAACACTTCAACCAGTCTCCTTAGGAGCCTCTTAGCAACTCTCATAATACTCAATTGTGCTTCAAACAGTATACCCAGGGCAGAAGAAGCCAAATGTCTGCTTTTACAACAGCTTAGGGGAAAGGATTTGAAGCAGAAAAATACTAAATAAAGGTAGGGTTTCAAAACATCTCTTTCCCAGTGTTCCCACTTGCTCCATGGTTGGAACTACAAAACAATGCTTGGGATAATATAATAATAATAACCCCACCCCTCTATTAAAAATAATCAGGGCGGCTTACAACAGTTAAAAAACAACAATACAGACTAAAATCCTTAAACCCCACCCACCCCATAAAAAGATATTAGACTAGTATCAAATTAAAATCCATCTAAACTTAAAATCACATAAATATAAAAATCAACAGCCAAAGAGTCAGGGTAAAGGACTAAAAGAAGCCAGGAGACGCAGCCTCGATTTTTGTGGCAGAGGACCGGAGTGCGTGGGGAGGATTGTATGGGAAGAGGCAGTTCCAGAGATAAGTTGGACCCAAGCCATTTAGGACTTTAAAGGTAATAACCAACACCTTATACTGGGCCCAGAAACTGATAGGCAGCCAGTGGAGAGATTTTAGTATTGGAGTTATATGATCTCTCCGAGATGTTCCTGAGACCACTCTGGCTGCCATATTTTGTACCAACTGAAGTTTACGGACCAAGCACGACGGTAGCCCCATGTAGAGCACATTGCAGAAATCTAGACGAGTGGTTACCAGCACGTTCACCACAATCTTGAGGTCCTTTACTTCCAGGAAAGGGCGCAGCTGGCGTATCAGCCAAAGCTGATAACAGGCGCTCCTGACTATCACATTCACCTGACTAGCCATCGGAAGCGATTAATCAAGGAGCACCCCCAGACTGTGAACACAATCCTTAACGGAGAGCATGATCCCATCCAGGACTGGAAGTTGCAACCCAGCTCCTGGTTTCAGGGCCACTACCGTGAGCACCTCCATTTTGTCCGGATTTAATCTCAATCTGTTTTTCCTCATCCAGCCCATTACTGCTTTAAGATAGTCATTAAGAGGAGAGACGCCATTGGAATTCGAGGCTGACGATCGAGACAAGAAGAAATAGATCTTGACGTCAGCGTACTGATAACACCCAGCCCCATAACTCTGAATAATCTCACCCAGCGGCTTCATATAGATGTTAAACAGCATCGGGGACAGGATGGTGCCACAAATAAGCTCCTTTCTGCTGGAGCAGCTGTCCCCGAGCAGCACCCTCTGGGACCTGCCCGAGAGGAAGGACCGAAACCACTGGAGCACAGTGGCTCCGATTCCTAACAACGCTCAGGCGATCCAAGAGGATGCTATGATCTATCATATCGAAAGCCGCTGAGAGGTCTAGAAGCACCAACAGGGTCACACAACCCCTGTCGATGCTTAGACACAGGTTGTCAGTCAAGGCATGTCCTTGGGATCATTTCCTTGGGGAGGATGTGAACTGAAGTGGAGACTGGGCAGGTACCTAAAGGGGTTAGCCCATTCTCTTCCTGACTGTTTTGCCATTCGAAGTCCTTTGAAGCAGGTTTTCTCTAGAAAAAGAGGAGTAATGGGACTGGGGTGTGACCACAGAACAGTTCCTTTCCCACTGGGTCCCAAGTAATGATGGAGGGGGCAAGGAGATGTTTCTTATCAAGGACCATAGGGACTAGCTTAACAGGCAAAATTTGGCCCATGAGAGGTCATTTCCTCATCCCTATACTAAAACTAATTAAATTGTTTAAATCAGTGGTTCTTAACCCCAGGGGGCCACAATGTCATCACAGGGGGTCTGTGAAGGCTTGAAGGCTACTTGGCCCACCTCCTCCCTGTAGTGGAATGGCCACAAGGCAAAAACTAGCTGGCTGACTTGGACTGCGCATTGCCATTCAATCTACTCCAGCCACAAACTTACAGGAAGAAGCAGGAGAAAAGTCTTCCCTCCTCCTCCAATGCCTCTGAGGGAATGTTTAATGGATGGCTTATTATTATTATTATTATTATTATTAGGGTTTTAATTCTTGAGTTAAGTCTTGGGGGTCCATGAGAACAAAAGATATTTAAATTGGGTTCTTGGTAAAGAAAAGATTAAGAACCATTGGTTCTGGCAATACCAGAAGGTTATTCCATATATTTAGGAAGCTTGGCTAAATATGGCAACCCCCACAACTGAAAACATAACTCTGCAAGCCATGATAACATTCATTACCTGGTTGTTTCTTTACCAGCTGGCTTAGCTTTTTTGCAAAATAACTTCCCTCTTGTTTTTTGTCCCTTAGGTTTGGGGAAATAAAATCCATAGGCAAAATGAAGAAAGTGGGAGGGAGATGTTTATAACATAGGGAGAGAAGAGGGTGCGATATGTGAGAAATAAGGTTTTCAAAGATTCATGGAACATTTCCTTCTCTTCCTAAGTTGAAAACAGGCATGTGGTGGAGGCAGAGAGGAGTAAAATACTGGATGGCATGTTTTCACCTTTTTTTCTGGTAAGGCTTTTAGTGTACTAATGTAACCTAAATTGAAAATCTAAATTAAAAATAATTTGTTAAAAATGTCCTCCCTCTCAACTTAATTGCAACTCAATTCCATTTTTAGCTTCTTACTGAATAACTTATGTATTAATCCTTTCTCATGAACCCCCTCCCCCAAAAAATACTATTTCTATTTCAAACTATTTCTATTTTGACAAATTATATGCCATTTAAACAATGGCAAAAAGACATCATGACATTTGATTGGCAAGGCAAAAAACCCAAGGGTTAGATTCAATATGTTGCAAGATACAAAGGAAAGATATGGTTTAGGCCTACCAAATCTGGAAGTATATATGGCTGTTGTTTAGTTTGGTTGAGGAAATGGATAACATTGAAAAATAGAAAGTTGTTAGAACTAGAGGGTTTTGATTTAAGCTTTGGATGGCATGGTTTTCCTTGTTATGGTAAAGTTAAAGCAAACAATGTTTTTGATTATTACTATGTGAGAAGATTTGTGTTAAGGATTTGGACAAGATATTTAAAATTGTATTATTTGGCTTCAGGATTAATTTGGATTGCAAACTGGATTAAATTAGAGAATAACAGACTTTTGAACCTAGAAACTCCAAATATAAGGTTCGGTATACATGCATATATTTGGTATGGAAAAATCAAAATTAATAAGGAATTTGAGAACCACATTGTTAAGAAAGCTTTAATAAGAATATGGGAAATAATAAAATAGAAATTTTATGTTAAAATCCCCAACTGGGTATCACAAGAAGCTTTCCAAGGAAGATGGGCAATGAAAGATGAATGGATTAGATAGAAGGGATTCCCACGCAATGGCTCACTTATTATCAATTAAACAATATGTTTAATGAAGACACACAAAAAATTGGGTTTGAAAAAGAAAAGAACGAATTAGATAAAATCATCTGGGAAAAAAGCACAATTCCCCCCCCCCCCAAATTTATAAACTCTTCCTCTTTAGGGAGCTGGAAACAGAAACAATAAAGGATTCAATGATTAAATGGGCAGTGGACATAGGTGAAATTATAAGCCTGGAAGAATGGGAAAATGCATGGAAAAAATCTACTTCTTTTATGGCAAATCAAGATTTGAAAGAGAACTACTTAAAAATAGTGATTAGGTGGTATCTAACTCCAGCACAATTGAGCAAGATTTATAAACTGAGTAACAAGAAATGTTGGAGATGTGAGAAAGAGGTTAGTTCATTGATACACATGTGGAATTGTTCTGTCATTAAAAAATTCTGGAATAACGTTCACAAAGCTATCCAAAAAATCTTTAGTATCAGTTTCCCTCTGGATCCAAAACTATATCTACTGAACATGACTTCAGTACTAGGAAAACAAATAGAAAAAAACCTACTGGATATTGTTATATATAATTACAGCAGCGAGAATTAAGGTGGCAGCTAAATGGAAAAATAAAGAACCTCCTGTGATAGATGAATGGCTTAATAAAGTTACAGAGATGCAAGACAATGATAAATTGACATACATAGTGAATAGAAAAAAATTAGACAAAAATAGAAAAGAATGGTTACCAGTTAAGGACTATGTGAAGTCAAAGGCTTTCAGAGCCGGCATCCATAGGTTTTCCTTGGTTTTTTTCCTGGGTGTGAGGCCGTGTTCTGGAATAGTTTCTTTCTGACATTTCGCCAGCAGCTATGGCTGGCATCCTCAGAGAATGGTTGGGTAGGTGTTTGTGTGGAGTTTATGTGCTGTGAACCCCCACATAAGCCCCCTTTATGGGATTCACAGCACATAAACTCCACACACACACACCTACTCTACCATTGGGGTTCACAGCACATAAACTCCACACACACACCTACCCAACCATTCTCTGAGGATGCCAGCCACAGATGCAGGCAAAACGTCAGAAAGAAACTATTCCAGAACACTGCCTCACAGCCCGGAAAAAACAACAACAAGGAAAATCTATAGTTAAGGACTACTTGAAAAAGAGATGGAATATCAGAAGTGACATTGAGTGAAAACAAAAACAAAAACAAAAACAGATGCTCAGTCCCAGGAGTAGAAAGACAAGTATTTATTAGAGACAGTTAAATGGGGAAAAAGAGGATAGAAGTAAAAGAATACTTTAAGATAGATCACTAATGAGAAAGGGAAATAAGGAATTAAGAGCAGAAGTTATATTTAATTTAAACACTTAAACATTCTTTGAGTTTGTATTTCGGGGGAAGTCATTAATATGAAAAGAAGATGCGAAGTGAATGAAGAAAACTGAATATTGAAATGGTACACAACATGATAAGTTGATTTATACTATAATATATTATAAGAAAGTTCCAGAGAAGAATTTACAGTTGTCCCTTTACATTCGCGGCTTTGACTTTCGCGGTTTTGTGTATTTGTGGAAATTCCTTCCCCCCCTGCTCTCCCCAACACAGCCTCTGAGCATTTAAGGAGGAAAATTTCCTGCACACATACACACACAGGGAAGATTCCAGCAAGCAAGCAACCCCCACACCAGCCTCTGAGGGTCTAAGGCGAAAGAAAAGCACAGCCCCATGCTGGGAGCATGAAAGCAAAGTTCCCCCCTTGCCACTCCCCTCTCTGTGTCTTAACCAACTGAATTGCTTCCTTAAAACTCACATTTTGCCCCATGTCTCCTCGTGGCCCAAAGAAAAGCACAGCTGCATGTTTGCCACCCCCTCTCTGTGTCTCAACAAACTGAATTGCTTCTTTAAAACTCACATTTCGAACCTTTCCTACACACATTCACACACAGGGAAGGTGCAGGTGGCATCTCCCAGCAAGCAACTGACCCAGCCTCTGAGCATTTAAGGAGGAAACCTTGTGTGCTCACAGTATGGGACTGTGCTTTTCTTTCAACCAGCAGGAAGCTTTCCTCCTTAAATGCTCAGAGGCTGGGTTGCTGGAAGATGCCACCCGCGCCTTCCCTGTGTGTGAATGTGTGTAGGAAAAGTTCGAAATGTGAGTTTTAAAGAAGCTGAGTTTTAAATTCAGTTTGTTGAGACACAGAGAGGGGGTGGCAAGCATGCAGCTGTGCTTTTCTTTGGGCCATGAGGAGACATGGGGTGAAATGTGAGTTTTAAAGAAGCAATTCAGTTTGTTAAGACACAGAGAAGGGAGTGGCAAGGGGGGGCTTTGCTTGTGTGCTCACAGCATGGGGCTGTGCTTTTCTTTCCTCCTTAAATACTCAGAGGCTGGATCAGTTTCCGTGTGTGTGTGTGTTTAGGAAGGGCTCCTCGTTAAACCCTCAGAGACTGCTTTTATTTGTGGTGTTTTTCACTTTTGCGGGGGTCTTGTTCCCGTAACCCCCGCAAATGTGAAGGGATGCCTGTATATGGTTGTTGTTTTTTGAATATAATAAATAAAATATTGGGGAGGAAAAAAGAATTTGGACAAGATATACATTGAGATTTTATTCCAAAATGCCTTCATAGATTTTGCCCCATGAGGCTTTTCATAAACATGATAATGTATATGACACAGTTGTGAGGGATGCATTAGTTATATGCTTTGAAAACTAGTAAAATTCCATAAATAGTAGATCATAGAAGGTAATATGAATGAAAAAGTTAGGCTAAATAACAAGCGTATTCAACATCTGGGAGGTAGGAGTTAATGGTTAGTAATGTAATGTTTGTTTGCATAGTTTTTTAAATTGTCTTTCTTGTTGTAATTTGTCTTTGTGTTAATAAAACTAAATTTTTAAAAAAGCACTTTCCCACCTGTTTTCCCAGGACACCATGGGAGTTAAATCAATAGTGTAGACATTTTCTGCTTATCATCTCCTCTTGATTCTTTTTCTTATAATATCCAAGAAAGTATAGATGTCAGCTTGAGAATCTCTGAGGCATTTTGATCCATTTATGAATTTTAGATGTTTCTGGATATCCTGAAACTGGATATCCTGGATATCTGGCATACAGTTCCTTCTTCACTGCTTCAGTGAACTGCTTCATGGAAAAACCAGCAGCACCAGCCAAACCAATCCCCCGCAAAGAGAACAGTGCAGTCCACAGGGCAAAAATCCCACCTTTTACAGGAGCCTGGGAAAATAGCAATATAAATGTCACTGCAGCACCTGCTCCTCCAGCAAATGAAGTGGCAATACCAGTCTTAAAATGGCTTAAACATTTTTCCATTTAATCTACAATTCTGTGGATTTGTCTCAGTTTAGGTGATATGGCCCTTGATCTTCGGTGTAATTCTTTCAAGAGTATCACAGTTTCTCACCTAGGAAGGAGACAAAATAGATTTTTGGAAAATGACACCTATTTTGAGATTTTTCTGCTACTTCAAAAGGCTATGCCCATTTGTGGATGGTTAAACATTTACCTGTTCAAGAAACTGAACTTTGGCAAAGGCTGGCAGAGTACCTGCACAGCAAGTTCAGGAAAAAGACTTGTGTGATACTACCAGTGGAGTCGGACTGTACTTTATGTTACACCAATAGCATGGTAGGCCAATGTGAATCTGAAACTTAATCCAGACAAGACAGGGTGCTCCTAGGGCTTGTCTAGACTAGTGGAAACCCCCCACAGACTCCCCAAATCTGGCCCAATAATGCAACATGACATGTGGTCTTTTCCTCAAATCCAGCCCAATAATGCCACATGATGCATGGCCCAATCCACACCAGACTTGGGGAATGCCTCTTTAATCTGGGTTTTAAAAAAACTGCTTGAAGCTGTTGTGTGAATGATTAATCTGCACTGGATTTGGGGGGTGGGGAGGAGAGGAAGGACAAGCGCTGCCTGAGGCACCACCATTTCCCCCCTCTCCTCTGGGCCACTTTCCATTCCAACGGCAGAAGCCCAGTACTCATAGAATCATAGAATTGTAGAGTTGGAAGAGACCATGAGGGCCATCTAGTCCAACCCCCTGCCATACAGAAAAATTTTTAAAAACGAAGGGCATCACAGACCTGTTATTGCTCAATCTTGGGTGGCTGAACGCCACTTGTCCCTCTAAGAAGTTGGATGCCGACTGCTCGGGGGTCGCATAACTAGTTAACATGCCAGAGACTCGTTCGTTATCGGTCACTCTCTCTGAGGTCAGAATGTCCTGTGAGCCCTGCTATCACAAGGCTAGTCGCCTGTTCTGACTTCAGAGTGACTAGCTCTGGGGCTCCCCCCCCCCAGTGCACAATTGGCCGCTCTGAGCTCCATGAAAGCAAAGCCCCAGCACTTGTTGCTCTCTCTGAAGTCAGAACGTCCACCCTGCACTTAAATCCGGGCCATAGTAGTCTGAATTTAATTCACCGCAGCTCTGGGCCAAAGTAGTCCAAATTGCACCCAGATTTTTACCTCCCGTGTAGTCAGTCAAAAAGTACTGTAGATTGGGAAATAGGGATTCAGCCTGTGTTGGATGGGGTTACACTCCCCCTGAAATCTCAGCCCGCAGCTTGGGTGTTCTCCTGGACTCAAATCTGAGCCTGGGTGCCCAGGTCTCAGTACTAGCCAGGAGTGCATTTGCACAGCTAAAACTGGTGTGCTAGCTGTGCTTGTTCCTTGAGATGTCAGATCTGGCTACAGTGACACATGCCTTGATTACAGTAGGACCCCTGTATCCGTGGGGGATTGGTTCCAGGGGGGGCATGTGGATACCAAAAACTGTGTGGATAATAGCAAACACCATTGAAAATAATGGGACTTCTGGTTTAAAATACCATAGAGTTGCCTTGGAGGACCTAGAAAATGGCTAGAGAGGACACATTTTCTAGGAGGACTCTACAGTAGCTGTGCTGAAACTACAAATAACTGAATCAGTGGATAAAGAATCGGCAGATACAAGGGTCCTACTGTACATCCCATTTGGATTTATTGCAACACATTCTATGTGGGGCTGCCTTTGGAAACTGTTTGGAAACTTCAACTGATCCAAAGAGATGCAGGCAGATGGCTAATTGGGACAGGTTATAGAGAGAGTGTAACCCCCTTGCTGAAACAACTCCATTGGTTGCCTATCCATTTCCAGGAAGAATTCAACATGGTGACTATGGCCTTTAAAGTCCTCCATGTCTTGGGTCTAGACTATCTGAAAAACTGTTATCTTCCTATGAGCCTGCCCATGCTCTACAGTCTATGTGTGGAGGCTCCCACCACCATCACAAGCTTGCCTGGTAAGGACCCAAGAGAAAGGACTCTTCTTGGTGGCTGCTCCAAGGTTGTAAACTCCCTTCCCCAGGAGGTCTGGTTGGCCCCCTCCCTGCTGCCTTTCTCCTAGCAGGTAAAGAACTTTTTATTTAAGGAGGCATTTGGGTTTTAGTAAGCTTTGCCGGATTGAACTTTTAATGGAGGATGTAGGGTTTCTCTTTTATTATGTTTTAAATGTCTTTTAAAAGCTGTTTTTAACTTGTGTTTTTTTTAAGTAGATGTTCAGTTTAATGGTGTTAGCTTTTATATTAAGATTTTGGGGTTTTTAAAAAAATATATTGTGTTTTTAAAACATTGTCCACCACCTTGAATCTCTTCCTAGGAGAATGTGGTGTGTGTGTGTGTTAAAATTAAATAAAATTCTACCAGGGCCTGGAAATATTATATTTTTTTTTTACTTTAACTTCCAGCCAGCACAGTCCAAAACAACAACAACAATCAAACCACACCAAAAAAAACCTTTCCCAAGCTTTAAGATGTACACATGTCTGCATCAAAATCAATACTATTGACTTAAATGGAGCTTAATTCCAGCTCTACACACATACATTGTCTGAGAGCAAGTCCCACTGGGTAGACATGTGTAAGATTTCACTGTGTGGGCACAGCACTGCAGCATAACAGAAGTCGTATGCGTGTCTACTTAGAAGAAATAATGGGATTTACAGACATGTGGAGCAGCAACTCCCCCTGAATGCAGTAGCGCTTACTCCTGTATAACAAACCTTTAGGATTTCTGTGCAAGACTGGAATCCTAAGATCCAGTATTGTGAGAGTTACTTCCATGTGGCCTAATGGGGAAAGCTTCCTTGTTCCTGAGTAATCATGAGTACCATACTGAGCTACACATCCTGAGGCATGGCTTGCTAAGATTATAAATCTTGTAAATGTCTGTGAGCAATCCATACAGACCATGGAAGTGGGGGGGGGGGTAGCCAGCCCTCCATACATACCTCCCCCAAAGCCTGTGCCTCAGTTGCTCTACAGATGCTCCTTCTGCTGCCACCCTTGTCCCACCCCACATATCATCCCCCCACCCCTCCTCCTGTCTGCAGAAAGACAAACAGGTGACACCTTTTTTCTCCACAGGCTTTCTCTTCCCTCCCACCTTCACTCCTCAGGAAGATGATAGTGACAGCTGGGCATCTATTTATCATTTCATGATTTGGTAAAGGTGATGGTGGTAGGCTCCTTAAGGCTGGGAAGGAGGAAGGAGGGAAGGGAAGCAGGGAGGAAAGGAGGCAGGCAGGCAAAAGTGGACTGGAATGAGGAGGTGCAGGCCACATGTGTGGTAGCTGAGAGAAAGAAGAGGCTGTGCTGCAGAACGCTGGCTCAGCCCTGGGGCCCACTGGCCTAGACTGAGAGCAAGGAGCAATCCCTCAAATACTGCTTCAGTTCTTACAATGTTCACATGCTAGGGTTGTCAGGTAAGGGCTATCCCACGACCTGGTATTTCAGGCTTAAAACCCAGGGCCGGTTTAACCTGTCTGCCAAATCAGCATTGGCAGGGGCCCCCGAGGTCAAGAGGGGGCCCCGAGGTCAAGAGAGGGCCCCGTGTTGGCCTCCTTAATCTGACGAAGGAGACAGCTGGGAGACAGCCGGGAGGAGCCCCCTCTTACCCTCCTCCTCCCAAAACCTCCTGCTGGCTTTTTTAAAAAAACAAACAAAACAGCCTCTCCAAAACTAAAGAGAAAGAGAAAGAAACAGCAGCCCTCTGTGGCAGAAGCTGGAGGGAGAGGCACGTTGGAGAGTGTGAGTGTGTGTGTGAGAGAGAGACAGGGAATTTGAGGGTTGTCTCCCTCGGAAAGGGCTTCTTTCTTTCTTTCTTTCTTTCTTTCTTTCTTCCCTTTCCTTCCTTGCAGCCTAGAATCTCATTGGCATTTTTTGCTGCTGCATCACACTGCTAACTCATATTTAGCTTGTAGTCTACTCTTTATTTTCTTTGAGGAAATCTACACCATTACGTTAATTGCTAATAAACAAAAAATATTATGTTAGTGCCTATAATATAGTTTTTAAACTAAATTATTGGTGGCAAATTATATAATATAGTAGGCCCCTCTTATCCTCTGGGGATTGGTTCGGCGGGGGGTGGGGGCGTAGATTCTGAAAACCATGAATAATAGTGAACGCCATTGAAAATAATGGGACTTCTGGTTTAAAATATCATAGAGTTGCCTTGGAGGGCCTAGAAAAGGGCTAGGGAAGACACATTTTCTAGGAAGACTCTATGGTAGGTGTGCTGTTTTGTGTTCCATGGATAATGAATCCATCGATATGGGGGTCCTACTATAATCTGAACATCCTGTATGGTGAATAGGTTAGGTTACATTGATCTGAGATAAACATATGGGGGCCCCAAAGTAAAGCATTGCAGGGGGCCCCAAAATTCCTTAAACCGGCCCTGTTAAAACCTGAGACATTGGGATGCAATGTCACGGGGCAGGACCTGGTTATGTGAGTGATGTGACAAGAGGCAGCCCCTAATGATATCATTAAGTACAAACCAGGCTCTACAGGCAGGGCATTCAAATAAAAACAGACTTAAGAAATGAGGAAAATGTGTATACCCACATGTTTTAAGGCCCTGCTCTCATCCTGAAAACTGGTGAAGAGGTTCCAGGCCCAGTGCCAGGTCTTGAGATCTGGCAACCCTATCTATTACTCACTCATTCATTCTCCCTCCATCAGTCCTATCTCCATGCTTCCCCCAACACTCCTCTGTGTGACTTCATAAGCCTGCAGGAAGGAGAAACAAAGCAGCAGCTTTAAGGCTGTGAGTCCCCATAAGTGGTTCTTAAGATTCTGGGTGTTGGGAAACTCCTTCTCCAGCAAGGTTAGGAACCCCACTCACTGCACTTGAGAAATAGGACATAGCAAAAGCAGGCATTACAACAATTGCACTTGCCTCTCCTCTAGTATGCGAGGAGATCTGGTTCCTGCAAGGGACTGGAGACACCAGTGGCGTAGTGAAGTTTGGGCTCACAGGGTCAAAGCCCATGGATATTTTTGATCAGCAGGGACAATGACATCATCTGCCACCCCACTTGGGCTCTCCTGTTCTCTCTAAGTTTAGCTGCAATCCCCAGAGTGGGTGGCAAGGATCTTCCAAGCAGCAACACGTAATCATGAGCAGTCCCTATTGGAATCCAAACTACCACTGCGGTGGCTTGGTCTTGAGTTGGCACTAGGTTTACAAAAGATCCGCTCCTGCAGATGAAAACTCCTGGGGCGCGTTTACACAGCAGTTTTTATTGCAGCAATTTGCACTTTAGCGCTTTTTCGCACCAGTGCTGGGTAGTTTAGACGATTTTCACTTTCTGGTTCAGATGGGCAAAGGTGCGGGGAGCGTGGCCTCCCAAGCACAGACGGAGGGAGGAAAAGTAGAGAGGGGGGGTGGCTTACGAATGCCTGCCTCTTAAAGCCAAGGAGTCCTTCCCATTCACCCACTGAAAACACACAGAAACGCTGGATGTAATTTTTCCCTAGCAGCAAAGCAAGCTGCACACAGTTGATGGAGGGAGGGAAAGTAGCGAGAAAGAGAGTTCAGCTACAGACCTCCTAACCAATCACAGAGCAGCTCTGCTGTGACTGTATCGGAAAGATTGCTGGTAATTCACACAGACTTGTCGTTTACACTATCAATAATGTGTTAAGTCGCGCTACTTGTCAAAAAAATAGCAACATCCCCTGTCACGCTATATTTGGGTTTTTTACCTTCCCCCCTCTGAATGAGGTGATACTGTGGCGCGATGTGTGGGAACAATGAGGAATCTTTGCGGTATATTTAGGGGAATATTTGCCCGTGTAAACATGCCCATAGAAACTGTTTTAAATCAATACATCTGCCTGCATGCTGGGGCTCTCCATGGGACACGGCTATAAAGAAATTCAAAATTTACCACTACATCAGTGGTGCCTCACTGTGACTTAGTAGGATAACACCCTAGTGCTAGAAAGGGGCTGCCATTCTTGAGTGCTGAACACTGAATGGGGCCTGGGAGAGACGCCAGGGGGCTAGAGGGGGAAATGGGAATCACAGGGAGGGAGGGAAAGTCAGTTGCTGACTAGTAGGTTGTAGGGAATGTGTGTGTGTGTGTGTGTGTGTGTGTGAGAGAGAGAGAGAGAGAGAGAGAGAGAGAGAGAGAGAGAGCACATATACAAGGCTTCAAGCTTGTAGGCTTGAAAGCTGACCCATCTAGCATAAAGATGTACTCACATTTCACCAGCATCACAAGTATGGAAGTGATCAGGCACAGAAGCCTCACACACAGGGGCCGTTTACACAGCAAAATATATCCAGGAAGAATTCGGGTTGAACTCTATTGGTTCACACATATCACACACTATTCAGACGGAGGGGTAGCAAAAACCCCAGTTAACCCATGACTTTCCATCCCTCTATTTTCCACAGACCTTTTAGGAAAGTCTGGGCAAAACCCGCACTATTGGTTGTGTGAACCATCAGCAACCATCCTGGGACATGGGATGAATTTTGATTGGTAGGATTTTGGAGGGGGCGGGCTTGCAAGGGAAGCCTTGCAATTGACACTCTGGAGCTGCCCACCCCTCTCTCCCTCCTCCTCCGGGTTGTGGCTCAGCCTTGCTTACAGCATTGCTTTCTATTGGAAGGAAAAAAAAGGGGGGCCAGAATTCGGGACTGTGGCTAAATTCTATTTATTGTGTTTACTAATGTGGTCTCCTCAAGAGTAAGAATTCAAATTTACTGTAAGCACTTTGTGAGTATAACAGCTATATCTTTGAATGTACCCTGTTTCTGTTAATGGAAAATTAATTGTGCAAAGTGGATGAGGAGCTATTCCAAGATAATATATTACATAGAATATTTGTGAATTAACAGCCTTAATTTTGTCAATGAAGTAAAAAATATGCACCATGCATGGATAATTTGCTGGTAGTACCAGGTTCAGCTGAACTAAACATTTTTCATTCTCATTGCTTTCAATGGGAGAGCATGAAGCACTGGCTGGATTCTCTCCTTGAAATCCTAGGGATGTAAATAATAAATAAATAAATAAATAAATAAATAAAATTTATACCCCGCCCCTCTGTTAAAACAATCGGGGCGGCTTACAAAAATTAAAATACAATACAGATAAAAATTCCGTGACAGAATGGAGGAAACTGCGTCACATTTCATTTACGATTGTTGCCTGTGAGTGAAATACGACGCAGTTTCCTCCATTCTGTCACAGAAGTGATACGGAGGGGTTCGGCAGAGGGACGGAGTCGTCCGAAACTGCTCCCCTGCCGCGCGGCAGCAACGGAGCTGTTTTGCAATATATCCTGCCGAAAATCGCGTCTGAAAATCTCCTGACTCATACAGTTACACCACACAGGTTACCTCATTGGCTTAGGTAGCCTTAGTTTTTTTTAAAAAATGTCGACAATAAATCCAACAAAAGGTATTAGCAATGGACAATGTATATATATACACTGTAAATACCACTTGTTGTGGACAAAAAAAGGAGGTTGATTGTCTTTGTGCTTTGTAAGTCTCGCAAACAGAGCATCTGGCAGACCCAGACCTTGCTACAATTACTCCCAACACCCAAAATCTCCTGCACATCAGGAACACTCGCTGGGAATTTCTGAGAGTTATAGTCAAAAAAAGTAAGTTTTGAAGATCCACAGGGCACTGTTAGCTGTGCTGGCCCAATACTTTCTGCTGCCTAGGCTAAGAGGACTCTCTGCACCCACCCAAGTCAAGGTACATATCATAAGTCAGGGTGCACTTGAAGTCTGCTGCCTGAGGTGGCTGCTTCTCTCTGCCTAGCAGTAGGGCTGGCCCAAATTGTTGGAAGAGAGGAGACTTGATTTGACTTCATCCAGCGAGTCGGGCCCTTTTGATAAGTATGTTGAAAAATACATGGCAGAATCCTGAATTTCTTTTATAATGGACGGTCAGCTTGCAACCGCAACGGCTTATTTGGCCCTTGGCCTCCACAAATGATTAGTTCAGACTTCTGGCCAGAGTGATCTCTCAATTCCTCCTGACAAGGAGGAAGAGAAAAGATAAACGTGGTAGAGAGAGATGGATATTTTTTTTGATGGAGAGATTATTCCATCTACTTTTGTCTTTAGCCACACCCGCCATCAACATCTATACCCAACCCACAGATTATGCCCCTCCCTGGGAATGTGGACCTCAACAGAAAAATATCTCCTGCTCCATGTTCTACATAAACCATTAGCAGTCTTATCAGCAAGATCCTAGGCATCTCTGTTCTGAAGTAAATGATCCCTGGGTAAGTGTGCATAAGATTGTGCTCCCTAGTTTTCAAATGTATTGATACCTGTTTTCCGAGTTACAGTGATAATTCCACATCATATGAATTTTGGATTTGCTCTATAGCATCCACTACATTTATCTCTGTTAATATTATATTTCCTTTTGCCTTGGAATGCAAAGTTAATTATCTTCTTCATTAGAAAGCTATTAGTATTGAATAGTTTAATAGCGTGTGTGTATGTGCCTTCAAGTCGTCTGTCAACTTATGGCAACCTCATTAATTTAACAGAGTTTTCTTAAGCAAGGAATACTCAGAGGTGATTTTAAATAGTACTGGCTAGCAATTAGTATTACTGGTCGAAAATGAAGACTGAAAGTGTGATACCTAGCATTTCCTGAGCTATGCTTCCAATTGTAAAGTATCTGCATAATCAACAAATGAATGACATCCTGAATTCAGGACTAGCACTTTTCTTCTTGGTAGTTCTTGACAAGGCAACTCGCCCATCAATATCCATACTAGATTTTACTGTTCTGTTACAGTCTGGAGAGAAATGTGTTTTAGTTTCTGTGAATGGAGTGTTCCTGTTATAGCTGCTGTAAACAAATACTGTACACTACCAGTTTCTTGTCTGAGCATTACATTCTCCCAGTTTCAGCAGGATTTAATATTACCTTGTGTTCAGTTTCTGACCAGTTATATTATAAATAATCATGTAGTCAGTTCCTTCTTGCAAGTCATAACTTCCTTTAAAAAAAAATCTATCTCTTTCTACAGATGAATGCAATGCAAAATGGCCAAGATGGTATTATTACTCGTATAGGACTCCTGAAATCTCCAGTATGCAAACTTACATTTGATTTTTTGCAAACTGGGAATCTTTCGAGGTTTATTTTTGAGTCATGGGTAGGATGGACCTTAAGTAAATGTGCTGAACTTTTGTATTAGATAACTTTTTAAAAAAAATTATTTAAAAAATGAAGGTACTTTAAAGATATGGGCATTTACTTTATCTTTTCTAATGGAGGAACCAGAATTATTGTCTTTGAAAACTGAACACTATTTATTTTTTTGTTCATTTTCTCAATGTAGCCAGCAGATTAATTGTTCATCCATCTTATCATATTGTCAACACTGCATGCCTGATTAGTGTTTTCATTTTAGAAGCACTATTGCTTCACACCTGGGAGTTTAGCATACTGATATATTTCAGTTTAAGAATAATTCCACCCACTCATCCCACCCCCTGTCAGATTGGCTGTTAATTCTGACAAATATGTATGTGTAAGGGAACTGTGTATTCCCGATTAGCATGAGACTTGGCTCACTTGCTTGAGCCATCTGTTCTACACACAGTTTACTCAATAGCTGTGCTCTGCTTGTGACACTTTTTTGTACTGTGTGGTTTAATTTCTTTGGGGATATAAAAACAGCACTATTTTGCATGTAGGTGTGTGTGTGTGTGTTGTGTGTATGGGTTGACTCTGGATCCTGTAAGCTGGTCTTCAAACTTTTAAAAGTGAAATGCATGGGAGTTGTTAAGTTGGTTGGTAAATTTTTTGGAGGGGGCATTTTTCTGATTGAAATCACCTTCTCTCAATTGTTTACCCATTTGTGAGGTGTAAAATTTATGGGGAAAAGGAGCTATGGAAGACTGTTTTTAGGTTTTAAAAATGGAACATTCTGAAAGGGTTCCCCCTCTGAATTGCATCCAAATTCACAATTTCATGGCTGCGTTTTGGGAAGGGGCAGCACACAGTCTACAGGCCTCCTGTCTCACACCTAGGTTTGGCTCTGGATAAATATTCCAGAATTTACCAAAATATTCCACACTCAACCAAAAAGAAGATACGGATTTTGCAAAGTTGTGCATGTATTAGTGTGTGTGTGTGTGTGTGTGTGTGTGTATAGACAGACAGACAAACAAATGCACACAAACTAGGAAGTGATTACTATAATTTAAATAGAAGTACATATCTTACCATCCATTGAAAGTCCAAAAATAAAATAAAATAACCATTTCCAGATTATTCTAAAGGGCTTTCATTATTTTTGTGCCCAAATCTGGTGCTAAATTTGGCTGTACAGTGGCAATGGTGGTGGTTGCTATGACGGGTTGCCATTCCCGGGGGCGGGGGTGGGGAGGAAGACAGGAATTGAACTTTGGACCCATGAAAATTGCCCATTCTTGGTTTAATGTCAGACCTCAGTCATTAATTAGGCCTCTTGTTTTAAACACTAAAAACATTTTCTCTCTGCCCAAAATAGTATAGGGAGGAGGGATATTCTGAAGATTTTAGAAGCAATCAAGGTTTTATAATTGCACCAAGCCAGGTAAAGTGTTTGTGTGGGCATGTGTGTGTGTATAACACACAGTCACAGAGCACACACAAAAAGAACCTAATAGGTAGCCCACAAAATACGTAGCATGGAACACCCTCCCCCTCTGTACTTCAATGCAATATGCACAAACTCTACAGTATACAGTGTCATTTTTTTCAGCAAAGTGTCAACTTTCCACCTCACAAGAATGGGCAGGCCTTTTTTGGACTACAGCTCCCAGAATCACCACACCAGCATAGCTACTGTGATGAAGGCCTTTTTGAGGATGAAACACTGTCTGACTTTGGTGGCAATTAAACAGGGAATCCAACATGGCCCCTCCCTGACGCTTTTTCATCCACTGCAATTCTGTAATTGCTGCAGCTATGCTTCTGAAATTCTGTAAGATTTTCACATAAAGGCACCCCTTCAGTGTGCACATAATTTTCATTCAATTTTCCCCCCAGAGATAAGTGAACCCTCCAAATATATTTAAACACTCTTTTTGTGCAAAACCTTTGCACCCGTCTGAAATTTGGCAGGTTTCATCTATTCAGAAAGGCCTACAATGCCAGTAAATTTCATTCCTTTCTGTCCAAAATTTATAGCTAGCCTTTTGTGGATTTCCCCATGATAGTCAGGGAGGAGGCCTAAAGCTTTATTTAAAAACAAAAAACAGTTCTGATTTGGCAGCAATCTGTGGCGACTGAATGGCTTCCAAAGTGGCTGAAGCTGAAATGGGCCTGTTTTCTGAGACTTCAGAGCCTGATGCAGGTAAAAGGGTCAAATGTTGCATTTGGTGAATATTCTTACCTCCTTAAGAAAACGGAAGTTCTTTACCAGCCTGCACCACAGGACGAACACCACTATCCCCACATTGCTGTCGGCAATTCTATGCTTAAGTCCGTTTAGCAGTTCACCTACCTGGGAAGCATCATCATCTCAGATGCCAAGATTGACAAAGAGATCGATCACAGATTAGCAAAGGCACATAGTGCATTTGGAAGACTTTACAAAAGAGTCTGGAGTAATAAACACCTGAGGCGAAGCACAAAAATCAGTGTGTATACAGCCATTGTACTGTCTATCCTCCTTTATGGGTCTGAAACATGGGTCACCTATCACCAACACTTACGACTCCTTGAACACTTTCATCAGCGCTGTATACACACAATCCTAAATATACACTGGACTGACTATGTGACGAATGTTGCTGCCCTTGAGCAAGCAGGGATCACCAGCATTGAGGCCCTGATATTGAGAACACAGCTGCGCTGGGCAGGGCACGTTTCTAGGATGGAGGACCATCACCTCCCAAAAATACTACTCTACGGTGAACTCACCACAGGTCAGCGTAAGAGGGGTGCTCCAAAAAGCGATACAAGCACTCCCTGAAACAACATCTCAGGCTTGGCCAAATTGATCACCAACAATGGTCCACCCTGGCCTCACATCGGGAGGCATGGAGATGCACTATCCACAACTCACGCCGAACAAGTCTTGAAGAGAAATGACAACGCAGAAAGAATCACAACCCGAAAACATCACCCAAGGAGACCTTCTGCTGTGCTTTCTGCAACCGGACTTGTTTATCGCGAATTGGCCTTTTTAGTCATCAGTGCGCTTGCAGAAAGTGCGGGATGAGTCCTTCCTGAATCTTCGTTTGGGAAGAAAAGCCAGAGAGAGAGAGAGATTTGCTTACCTCCTCCCCAGCCAGCTCTCCCCCTCCCTTTTTTGTCCTTAGCTGGATTCTCTTGCTGCCCTCTGCTGGCAATATAGTCCTGAAGTTAAGTTTGGTAGGAGTTGATAACCTGTGATGTTCTTTAATTGAACACTCTGGCCCAAAGCAGTTGGGAAAAGCTTGGTTCATGCGGTAGTGGGAAATCTGGGACATATCTCCTATACAGTATTGGGAAATTTTTGACTCTTTCTCTCAGGGAACCATGGAAATTACACCTTTTGAGGCTTGGCTAGAGATTTCCAAATGTGTAATTCATCTTGGCAGAATATAGTTTCCAGGATTCTTTGGAGGATACCATGACAGGCAAAGTATAAAACCTGTACAGTATTTGTTTGGATTGATTACCCCTCAAAATCGACCAGCAAGG
Source organism: Gambelia wislizenii (assembly GCA_030847615.1). Classification (NCBI taxonomy): domain Eukaryota; kingdom Metazoa; phylum Chordata; class Lepidosauria; order Squamata; family Crotaphytidae; genus Gambelia; species Gambelia wislizenii. The sequence continues at coordinate 335,735,641 of JAUMIR010000001.1, read as the reverse complement.
GCTATATAGAGGTGCAGTGAGTCTCCGCTCTTTAGAATCTAAAAAATGTAGGCTACTGGGTCACAAGCTTGATGTATGGCTAGTATTGTGGTTCCTGAAGTGTTTGTTGTGAGAAAGGCTCTCTGCATATGTACAGGGGTACTGTTTTGTTACTTTGTTTCACTGATGTATAAATCTGAGGACTGAAATGCAATTCAGTCAGAGGCTCTGTCATGGTGTGTTTTCATGATTCCCAGACCAGCAGGAAACTTGTACTGGTTGGGTTGAAATTTTCACATTTGGTTTGAGAATCTAACCTAGTAAACAATATTTTTTGGTCTGTAGCCATCCATGACCATGCTTCTGTATGTCAGTCTTTGGTCCTCTGGATATTTTGGGCTTAAGCTTCTTTAATTCCTGACCGTTGGCCATGCTAGCTGGAGTGTCTGAGAACTGAAGTTCAAAATATCTGGAGGAATGCAGACTAAGAACCACATCTAAAATCAGTGTAATTTCTGGCATATACACTCCTAGGAATGTTGGGGAAGGAAGGAGATATTCAGTACCTCCTTGTGCAACATGCCTTCTTCCTGGCTGCATCTCCCCTCATCCCAGAGAATACTCAGTTGTAGAGGTGCATCTGAGCATGTTCCAGCTGCCTTTGTGCACCCAGGGAAGAAGGAGCAAACTTGCACTGGAGGCAGATGCAGCTCTGTCTTCAACAGCTACAATGCGCCCAGGTGCAGCCCTGCAGCTGAGCAGTGGCTGGGAGGTAAAGATGGGCCCAGAAACCACTGCCCTCAGCTGCTCTTGCACAGCTGGGAAGCAAGTAAGGTTGAAGGAGCAGCCTTCCTTCCCTGCACTAGTACACTGGTGGAAAGCTTAAGCCCTGCCAGTGTGTTTGCTGGACCTTAATCCATATGCGTGCTGCACATAGTATCTCAGGTTGGAGCAAACAATTCTGCAGAACTTGGAAAAGTCCTCTTTTTCGGATTGCCAGAATCTCCCAGACAGCATGTTCTGTAGTTCTGTGTAGCAGAGGGAGGCATGGTCTAGCAGTGGGAGAGCCCTAAAGGTGCCAGGACATCCCCCAGCAGCAGAGGTGGATTTACTGCTTTACTGGTGGTCAGAATGCTTGGAAAGGGGTCAGAGACCATGAAGGACAGAGTGCCAGGCATTAGCTGGGTAGAATCACAAATGACACCACAGACACATCTGGAGTTCTACTTGTGCCTCTTTATTGGGAGAAAACATGTACATTTGTAAAACAGCGACTCGCGCTCAGTAAAGTTATGAGATGGATAGGCCCCTCCTGGGAACAGCCCTGGCTGGGTCCCTGTCAGAGCCCCACACAGCCTGCAGGGCTGCACCCGCCCCCCCCCCCCACCTTGGGCTCACACACACTTTTAGCAGGCATGGTGTTATCAACATCCTTGTTTCCTCAATGACAGATGCTGTTCACACTGATCTACATGACGTTTGGTGGTTGCCACTTGAGGGAGGGAGGGAGGGAGCATTTGCAACCATATATTCCTGTGAGTGCCACCTTTCTTCTTGAAATGCATCTCAACCCCACCCCCAATACAAGCACACTGCCCAAAGTGTGGGGCACAACACCATGAGGTTCTTGATGCATTTTGACCATAGATGCCAGAAGGGCCTTCCTGGTTTGCTACATGGATGCTAAGGGCCACTGCTGGCATTCTGAGGTACTCCCTTACCCCCCAGAGACAGCAACGTGATTTGACTGGCTTTTCCCTCTTGCACTTTTACTCAGGGCCCTACCAAGCACTACCAGGTGCAGGGAACAGATCCCTGCACATGAGGATGCATCACCCACACACATGTGGATACACTGGACTATTCTGCTCAAGTCTAAAGACCTGAGTCATGGGGGGAGTGTGGGAGTGCCAGTTGTCCCCTCAACCTTGGCGTGGGACCATAGGGACTTTGAAACTTCCTACTCTGTTCTCTTGGGTGGGGTGGCTATTTTTGGCTTAGACCTTGAATGTTGCTGGAGGAGGAGAGGAATGGATGGAAGATGGGAACAAGAGGAAAGGCTATGTGCCTGAGAGGAGGATGCTTCAGGGAAACTTGGGCTTTGGTGCTGGCAGCAGCCTCCTGCTAGCTCTGGCCTTGGAGCTGGGAGGAAACCTGAGATTGGATGTCTGTATCAGTGTCCAGCCTTACCAGCAGTTCTTAGTGAAACCAGCAGGGGGCAGCTGCATCAATGGTCTGAATGTCTGGCTAAAAACCACAGGCCCCCAACAGTTATGTACAAATATACAGTAGTGTGAGGGAATAAAGATGGTGGAGCAGAGGTGAGGGAACGGGCTAAGGCCCATGCAGTAAAGGGGCACATCCTGATTCTCAGGACTTAAGAACTCGTGCCATCTTATGGGCTCACTCCCTGTGTGGGCAGCAACAACAAGGTATATGGCACTGCTGAACAGCAGTAAATGGGACCCATAACCTATTTTCTGCCCTGATACACCCCCATGTGTGTGTAATGTTATGATGTGGAATAGTAACGCTGGACAGGACTGTACAAAGTGAGTGATGTTGGAAGTTAGATTACCACCACTGTACAAAGTTTATGGCAGAGGCAGACACTGCCATGTTGGCTTGTGAGCAGATGGCTGGTTGGTGCTACCACGTCAGATTCGGGCCCGGTTATTTTTTTCCTGCTCCCCTCTTCTGAGAGAAGCCCCTTTGCTCCTTGGCTTGGCTCTGTGTTTCCGGTTCCCCTTCCTCCCACTTGGACGCTGAGAACAGACAGCCCCAGGAGGAAGCCTATTTCCTGTCAGCGGAGCTGCTTAAAGGCCCCTGTGCCACCCTGGGCTTGGCAGCTAATGCTCTTTCTCTGTGCTTCAGTATATGGGTGGGTGGGGGCTCTGGGCCTTAGGGAGGAGGTTGCCACCTAGACAGGAGACTAGGGATTAAGGAGGAAGGGGGCTAGAAAGCATCAAATGCTTTGGGTGTGGGGTGGGGGAGCTCCAGGGGGTGGGAGGAGATAGCTCAGTCTGGGTTTTGGGCTTGGAAGAGCTCATGGCAAAGGATGGAACTTGATGTGTCTGAGGTTGTTCCAGAAGCACTGCCTTCATTTTGGGGGAAGAAGGGAGAAGGGGAGTGGTGACACAGGCCAGACTAGCAAGCAAAGTCTTCGAAGACCCCTTGGGGGGAGTAGTGGTGGCGGTGGTGGTGGTTTGGCAGGAGGCCCGTAGGGTAGGTGCCCTCAGAGTGACGCCCAAGGGTCTCACATGAACTCTGTAAGAGAAGAGAGAGCACAGCAGCCACCATTAATCATCTGCCTGCCAAGCTCAGTGATACCAGAAGCCCCCTTTGCGCCCCTCCTTCCACCCACCCCACCCCTATAGGAAGTTGCTTCTTCTCAGAAAACGAGGGAGATGCCTACATGAACACTATGTGGAAACTTCCCAGGGAGAGAAAAGATGGCACTCTCCCTCTCTTAGAGCAACAGTTCGAACACATTTTCATGTTACAAAAAGTTACGAGAGAAGTGTAGCTGCCATGCCTCTTCCTCCCCACCTAAGGTGATATGGCATCATCATGCCAGGCATTCCCACAGTCTTGCCAGCCAGCGATGGGAGGTGGTTGGCTTGGGCAATGCAGTGCAATGCTATTAACCATTGTGTCCAGCTTGATAGCATAAGAAAGAGGAAGGCGAAAGAGGTACGGAGCTTCTTTTTCTCTACAGTGAAAGAAAAAGGAGTTGATGAGATATTTGTCCCAGGTTGGGCAATTTCTGACAAACATTTGCTCCTTCACAATTTGGCTCTCTTTGAGATGGGTTTTCATTGCAATCCACAAACATATGTCTCCAGACGTTGGAAACATTAACGTTGGGACTACAGCTTCCAGAATCCATATTGACTAGGGGATTCTGGGTTTTGTAATAAAAAAGTGACTTTTTCATGCCTTTGTCTTCTTTGCCTTACTATCCTATTCTCCTCTTCCACTTTGCTGACAAAATCAGTCCTTTCTAGTGCTGACAAAATCAGTCCTTTTTAGTTATCCTGATTGGCTCTACCTTTAACATGCTTGCTCTTCCTCAGCTATACTGTTACCTTCTAAAATGGAACTCACAGAGAGAGATATGAGAGAGAGAGAGAGAGAATCCTATGGAGTAGGAAACTTGGCAAGATGCTACATTCAACCATGTCAAATGAGATCAAGATTTTAAATATTTAATTACTGGGGTGGATATAAAAAGGTTAGGAACCTGCTGTGCCCTATGTGACTTAACAGACGAGATGAAATGATAACTCCACAGGGCCAAGTCATAACATGGCTTGCTTCACATCATCACATTCAGAGAGGCCCTGGGAGCTCAGCTATCATGCTATGGGATGAATATTATTCAAAAAGAAAATGTACAAGGGAGATTAGAATGTCTAATCTCATTCATAATAGACCAGACAGATGATACTTAGCAGAATGTATAAATAAGGTTAGTGAGAACGATGCATGGTGATTAAGCAGTAATTCCAAAGTTAATAAAATGTGGGATTTTCAGGCAGGAAATATGTATTAGATCCTTCGCATCAGGAGTCGAAACGTATCAGCAGTCATAAGATGGAGATCTCTGAGGCTGTGTACAGATGGTGATATGTGGCAATATTACTGTCTACTGTGCACACAGGCCTTTCCTTTTATATAACCCCTGAGTCACAATTTGATTTTCATTCTCTCATTAAAGACTGTATACATAACCAAATATCTTTATCTCTGCATGGAAAAAATATTTATCACGTAGCTCTTTTTAAAAATGGCAAGATTATCCAGTGGTGGCTCCCATGTCCGTGGGACAGTGAATCCACTCTGAGTTTTAGTTTGAACTTGATGGGTGTTATCCAAAGTGCTAAAACTATCTTGGGTTGGAGTTCATCACCCTGAACTTTACAGCAGATTCACCAACCACTGGCATGGAAGCAACCAGCCGCTACTGAGATGATCTGTCCCCAAAGAACTATATCCCATAGCGTTCAGAGTTTCTTTTAACACTCATTTTTCCTTTGGACAGTGGGTGAAAACAAGGAGTGAATTTGATTAGTCCAGACTTGTAATGTGGTCTAGTCAATTTCAATATTCTGGTCTTCTGTATTGGATTTGTGGAGGAGAGTGTAGGCATTGCAATAATGAGCAGTCAAGAAAACAACTCCTCCTCTCCCTGGTGTGATTTTTTGCTCCCATCAGGATGGTTTTGCAGTTATAAAGCTGCTTTTTCTGAATTGTGGCTAGTGGCATGATAAGTTGCTATGACATTTCTCCTGTTGCTCTTCAGAAAGGCTAGCCTGTTTACAATCCAAGATGGTTTTTACAAACAAGGGAAAATAAAACAGAATTAGCATTTAAAAGGCTCCCAGGAGCCATTTCAAGTTGTGCGTTTCTATAAATGTTGAAGCATCCGCCCACATCCCTCCAATGTTGTGAAACCTGCCATGAGAAAGAGCAGGTAATGGAACAGGTGCCCAGTGGCTGAAGACCCCTGTGTGGGCTCTGAGTGGGATGCTGGAGCAGTCTTGGCTCACAAAGCCCTGCTGGCTGGGGGATTCTGGGAAGTCACATTTCCAAGCTCTGCTCATAAGCATAGTGTGATATTGACCCAGCAGTTTGTAGCATCAAGGTGAAAAAGTAGGGTGTGACTTGAGCTGTGCAAAAGCTTAAGTGGAATAAGAACAGAGGAACAGGTGTTCTGAACCAGAGCAGCAACCTGTCTGATCAAACTTTCCCCAGTGGTAAACCAGATGCCTTTGAGAAGCAGGGTATTGGCACCACGGTACCCTCTCATTCGTATTTCCTAGCTACCGGTGCTGACATTGTGTTTGATATGAGAAGTAACAGAGAGCCATCAGGACTAGTAGTCATTCATAGTCTAATCCTCCATGAAACAGAACTGGATGTCCCATTGCTTAGCCTCAGAGGTTTTTTTTAAATAGCTACAGCAGCACAAACCTCAGTCTCCTCTAGAACAACTGGAGCAGCTACAAGGCTGGTTGAGGAACACACACTGGCATTGTGAAGCCAGAGCATCAAACTGTTGGGGTGTCTGTCTGAAGTAAACTATAACTCCCAGAATCTTCCCAGTGGCCATAGAAATGCGCCCTTGGGAAACTGTGTTATCAAAAATGTAACACTTCCAAGCTGTGATGAAGCAGGGGCTCTTTCACTCTGCATGATTATAGCAGTATGATTCTATTTTTAACTACCATGGCTGTTTCCTATGGAATCCTGGATTTTGTAGTTTGGTCAGAAACACTAAAACTCTCTACCTGAGAATTGTAGATCCTTCTCTCTAAACTGCAAAGCCCAGATTTCCATAGGAGGTTGCCATGGTAGTTATAGTGGAATCATAGGGTTGCAAGTATGTAGTGTGAAAGGGCCCCAGGCAGGTTGCTCACAAAGTTTTGGGCTGCATAACTGTCCTAGTGATTCAATCTTTATGACAACCAAACACCATTCTTCCAAATGTGGCGGGTACTGCTGTATCCTGGGTCAATGTTATGCCTGGCAAAGGGGACAGGAGGGCACTGGAAACAAAACTTCCTTCTTTCCCACTGGGCTTCATGACAACTACCACTCACCGCCCCCCTCCTGTCAAGACTCTCCCCCTTCCTTGGCCCTTTACTGGCTTCCCACAGCCTAAATATTCCCAAAGGCACCAGATCCTGTCTGATCTTAGAAGCCAAGCAGGATCAGGTCTGGTTAGTACAAGATATTGACAAGGAAGACCAGGGCAAACCACTTCTGAGTATTCCTTACCTAAGAAAACACTATGAAACAGGGCTTAAAGGTGCGTACTGTACTCTAAAGGCTCCAGATCCTGTCTGATTTTAGCAACTAAGCAGGGTCAACCCTAGTTAGTACTTGGATAGGAGACCACCAACCAATACTAGGTGCTATAGGTGGTATTTCAGAAGAAGGAACTGGCAAAACCACCTCTGAGCACTCCTTGTCTAAGAAAACCCTACAACAGTGGCTCTTAACTTTTTCTTTACCAGAGACCCCTTTAAATATCTTTTGTTGCTGTGGATCCCCAAGGCACTGGAGGGGAAGGGGAGGCTTTTCTCCTGCTTCTTCCTGCAAGTTTGTGGCTGGAGTGGATTGAATGGCAATGTACAGGCCAAGCCATCCATCCAGCCTTTGCCTTGGCTCCTGTCACGTGGCCACTCCACTGCAGGCGGGAGGTGGGCTGAACAGCCTTCAAGGACCCCTAGTGAGGACACTGTGGCCCACTTAGGGTCCTTGTACCACAGGGTAAGAATCACTGCCCTATAATATTAATGGGGTCGCCATAAGTTGACAGGCCACTTGAAGGCACAAACACTCACGCTGTACTGTACTGTTACTAGCTTGCACAGAGGTTCTAGTTCTGTCCACAAGGTGGTGCAGTGGCAATACAGTTTATCAACTATGCCGGTGCTTATCATGGCATTAGCTGTTTTCCACAGATAAGTGTTGACTGGAGGCATCTGTTCCAAGCATCTCGCCTAGAGAGTCCGCAGAGTAACATAAATCTGCCTTGCATCTGCTTCATCTAATCTACACCCATGTAGTATGGCATTGCACAAACTGCCAAAGGTATACACTGCCCCTCCTTTGCCTCCTGCTACAAAATAATCTGTCTGCTAGAAATATTCCCCCAACTCCCTCTCCACCACCAAACCAAAAGTAGAAATTGCAACATGCCTTCCCCCTTGCACATATGATTTGACGCAGATGTCCAAATTTAGCCGTAACACTTTCCACTGTGAAGAAATAGCAATAATAAAAATTTAAAAATTGCAGTGTTCATTGTGTGCTTGGATGAAACAACAAGGAGCTGTCAGGGTCCCATCTAACTCCATACAGGCCATTCTTAACTGGAATGGGAGCCATGGGAGGTGTCAGGAAAGGACCTTCTCCAGCCCTATGGCCTGAGAGTTGAAGCAACAAAACAGCTGAGTGCTATATTCTGTACTTCTTATTTGGGAAGGCCCTGGCCTACCATTATGTTTGAGGCCTGTCATCCTGATTGTGGCAATGGAACAAATCCATGAGAAATGAAAGCTAAAACACAGTTGTACATTTATTATTTATTTATTCATATATCTATTTATTTTGCAGGAGAGAGTTTAAAGCATACACAGAGACATGAGGGGAGGGCTGTGGCTCTCCCATCCTGCCAGTGGGTTTTCCAGAGGCAACTGATTGATTACTGTGGGAGCTGAACTAGAGAAGAGGAGAGGTCCCAGCAGACTGGAAGAGGGCAAATGTTGTCCCCATCTTTTAAAAGGGGGGGAAAGAAGATCCAAACAATTACTGCTCAGTCAGCCTGACATCAGTACTAGGAAAGATTCTAGAGCAGATCATTAAACAGTCTAAGCACTTAGAAAGTAATGCCGTGATCACTAAAAGTCAACACGGATTTCTCAAAAACAAGTCATGCCAGACTAATCTTATCACTTTTTTTGATAGTTACAAACTTGATAGATGAAGAGAATGCTGTGGATGTAGTGTATCTTGATTTCAGTAAGGCTTTTGACAAGGTCTCTCATGATATTCTTGCAAAGAAGTTAGTAACCTGTGTGCTAGACAATGCAGCTGTTCGGTGGATTTGTAATTGGTTGACTGATCGAATCCAAAGCGTAGTCACCAATGGCTCCTCTTCATCCTGGAGAGAAGGGACTAGTGGGGCGCCACAGGGTTCTGTCCTGGGCCCAGTGCTATTCAACATCTTTATCAATGACTTGGATGACGGAATAGAGGGCATGCTTATCAAGTTTGCAGACGACACCAAATTATGAGGGGTAGCTAATATCCAAGAGGACAGGATGAGAATCCAAAATGACCTTAATAGATTAGAAAGCTGGGCCAATACTAACAAAATAAATTTCAATTGGGAAGAAATGTAGGATACTACACTTGGGCAGTAAAAATGAAATGCACAGATATAGGATGGGTGACACATGGCTAGATAGCAGTACATGTGAAAGGGATGTAGGAGTCTTAGTGGACTACAAACTGAACATGAGTCAGCAGTGTGATGCAGCAGCTAAAAAGCCAATGCGATTCTAGGCTGCATTAATAGGAGTATAGTGTCTAGCTCAAGGGAAGTAATAGTGTCACTCTATTCTGCTTTGGTCAGGCCTCACCTGGAATAGTGTGTCCGGTTCTGGGCAGCCCAATTCAGCAAGGATATTGAGAAGCTGGAATGTCTCCAGAGGACAACTAAAATGGTGGAAGGTCTGGAAGCCATGCCCTATGAGGAGCGGCTTAGGGAGCTGGGTATGTTTAGTCTGGAGGAGAGAAGGTTGAGAGGTGACCTGATAGCCATGTTTAAATATATGAAGGGATGTCATACTGAGGATGGAGCAACCTTGTTTTCTGCTGGTCCAGAGACTAGGACATGAAGCAACGGGTTCAAACTACAGGAAAAGAGATTCCACCTTAGCATTTGGAAGAACTTCCTGACAGTAAGAGCTGTTTGTAAGTGGAATACACTGCCTTGGAGTGTAGTGGAGTCTCCTTCTTTGGAAGTTTTTAAGCAGAGGCTGGATGGCTATCTGTTGAGAATGATTTGATTGTGTATTCCTGCATGGCAGGGGGTTGGACTGGATGGCCCTTGTGGCCTCTTCCAACTCTATGATTCCATGAGTCTATGAATATTAGAGAGGTCTTTGGTCTCATCCAGCAGGATTCTTCTTAGGTTTTCATGGAAGAGTGATGGAATCCAGAAATCATAGCCAGCTGCCTTTGGGGGGCAGCTTCGGCTGCTGCCACACTGCAGAAATAATGCAGTTTGACATGGCTTTAACTGCAATGGCTCAGTATTATGGAATTCTGGGATCTGTAGTGAGATATTTATCCTTCTCTGTCAAAGAGCTCTGGTGCCACAACAAACTACAAATCCCAGGATTCTATAGGATGGAGCCATGATATTTAAAGTGGTATCAAACAGCATTATTTCTGCAGTGTGGCAGCAGCCAAAGTTACCCTGGAATAACCTTAGTGTGAACCAGGGATACTTAGGGCCCTTTCACATTGCACAATTATAGCACTGTGACTCCACTCTAATTTCCATGGCTATCTCCTGTGGAATCCTGAAATTTGTTGTTTGGTCAGAGGCACCAGAGGAGCTCTCTGGTTGAGAATTCTAAATGCCCCTCCTTAAACTACATATCCCAGGATTCCATACGATGTTGCCACAGCAGTTAAAGGAGAATCATAGTGCTACAACTCAGCAGTGCTAAAATGCACTTATAGTTTTGGAGCCTGCGACCAAACTCATGTTGTATCAATACTGTACTACACAGAGTGGGTCAATGTACAGAACACAAAAGGGTTGTGACTTTCAGCAAAGACTGAACAACCTATCACATGCTGTAAGTAATACTTAATGATCAATCCACATTGTTGGAGTGTAATACAAAGTCTCTCTCTCTCTCTCTCTCTCTTTCTTATCTTGGCTGTCAAGGGGTGAGCAGCCCTTTTAGGCTTTAGGATCATGCCCGGAGGCCCAGCTGTGGGGTTCTGGCATCCATTCAGCCAAGTCATTGGGGATGGCAGCAGAACCTTCTCAGCACTCAGGTCTGTTTAGGGAATTCTCTGGCTATGGTTTTATTTACAACCTTTGCTGCAGCCAGGTTGAATTCCAAGGATTTCTAGTGTTTATTGACTTAGATGTTGGCAGGAGGAGGAAATTAAAGTAAACCCGGCTGCTAATTAGTTATTCCTTGTCCAACAGCTCTGGAGCCAGCCAAAAATCGGCATGTTTGATGGGCCTTCACCGGCTTTGCCTCCTGTATTTTATCTTTATATAACATCAGGACTCCTGGGATATTGAATGCACCAGCGGAACAGATCACGCTTGCACCATAATACAAGCATCTGGTATATGTCACTCATTCACAAGCATGCTCACATGAGATTAGAGGCAAGCAGTGCAGCCATTCTCTCTCTCTCTCACTCTCACACACTGCTTCAGTTTCATGATCTTGAGGCCCCTTAACTTTGAAGATGTGCAGCATGCAAACCTAGAATTCCTTCTGTCCTCGTCTTCTCTACAAAATGAGAAAGGCACTGCCATCGAAGCAGATCTTGGGGTCCAGGAAATCCTGAACAACAACACCTCTAGAATTTGCCCTGAGGACACATCAGTATCATGGTGTGCTCTCACACAAAGCTACCTGGTACCTGGATATGAAGATCATCTTTTGAGACCTTAGTCTGAGTAGCCCCAGTCTTTCAGAGGCTGTGGGGATCATTGGTATGGTAACCTGGTTATAACCATTTCAGGGGCTGCAGTCATTTGTGATATGTTCTCTTTAGGGAGGATTGTTGGGTGTCAATTTGTTTTATTCCATTTATGCCAGCCAGAGAACAAGTATGCAAGGCTATCTCCATGAAGATATGTATATCAGTCCTTGGGTGAGAATTTTGCCAACAGAATTAAGACCTCCTGAATTAGCCCTGTATGACTTCTTTTGAGGCTAGTGTTCTATTGGTGTTGCATCTGGTCCAGAAGAAGAGTACTGCAAGCCCTAGAAGAGGGTTTGGGGTTATATGGAGGAAATTGGCAGAATGGCAAGGGGGCTATTGTGGAGGAAGAGGCTCTGTTGGAACCATATGTTGTCCTCTTAGGGCAACAACCACAGTAAGAATCAAAACCAAAGACAAAAAAGGATTCTCTTTCAGAAGTCCCCTCCCTCACCCAAAGAGTAGTATACAGTGAGTCTTCCTTATCCGAAATGCTTGGGACCAGAGGTATTTTGGATATTGGAATATTTCAGATTTTGGAATACTTGCATATAGATAATGAGATATCTTGGAGATGGGACCCAAGTCTAAACATGAAATTCATTTATGTTTCATATACACCTTAAACACATAGCCTGGAAGTAATTTTATACACAAAATTTTTAATAATTTTGTACATGAAACAAAAGTTTGTGTAAACTGAACCATCAGAAAGCAAAGGTGTCACTATTTCAGTCACCCATGTGGACTATTTTGGATTTTGGACTATTTTGGATCTCAGAATTCCAGATAAAGGAGACTCAGCCTGTAGTAGGAACTGGAAAGTAGGTTGGAAAACATAGTACAGTTGTCCCTCTGTATCCATGGATTTGGTATCCATGGATTTAAGCATTCACAGCTTGAAAATATTCTTTAAAAAATAATAATCCAAAAAGCAAACCTTGATTTTGCCATCTTATATAAGGGACACCATTTTGCTATGCCACTGCATATAATGGGACTTGATATTCATGGATTTTGATATCCATGGTGGGGGTGTGTGTGTCCTAGAACCAAACCCCAGTGAATATGAAGGGACAACTGTATAGAACTGGAGCTCAAGGCTTGGGAGACTGTTGCTCACAAAAAGATCCAGGCCTGAGCTGGAAGTATTTACAGGCAATCTTGTCTTTAATGGGCTGCTTGGGAGGAAGTGCCTAGGAGAGAAATATTGTCTCTTCCACTCTAATTTTTTAGTGGCTCAACCTAAAGTGCACCCAGCCTATTATCTAAGGCAAGCACAGAGAATGGTGACCCTCTATATGTTGCTGTTCGGCTGCAATTCCCATCATCTCTCACAATTGGCTATACTATCTAGGGCTGATGAAAGTCACAGTCCAACATCTGGAGGGCCACAGCTGTCCACCCCAGATCTAGGGGGCCACCTCTTTGAATCCTGGACATTCCTGTCATATGTTCTCATACAGCCTGCTTGGGTTCACCCCATGAGCAGTTGCCTTTATTCTAGTAGCCACTAATAATTAATCACTTCTTTATCACTAAGAACAGCAGCTATAAATGAGGGCGCATGCACACTGGTCGAAAACTCCCAGCCTCTGTTCCTGTTCTTTCCAGTTTTATACTGGGTTAAAATAAACCTACCTAGGAGATGGTCTAAAAAGTATCTGTACCAGGAGCTGATAGAAAATATTCTGGGATGAACAAAACGTGTATGGATCTCTAAAATAAATTTGGAAATAACAGGAACAAAATCTAGGACTTTCTGGTCTTTTTAATCAGTGTGGATGCACCCTGAGTATACCCAGGGCGTACCACTGTTTTCTTGGGTAGCCCATGTCTAGGAAGCCCTGTTCCATTCTCTCCACCGTTTCCAGTCTTTGCCTTAATTTTCTCTCTTGTTTCCTTGAATCTGTACCTGAATCTCAAACTCCAAGCCCATCCATCCATGTCTAAACAAAGGGGTGACCTGGATCTTCCATCTGTTTCCCAATGTCGTCAATGACATGTGTACTTTGCAGTGGATTGATGGCAGGCCAGTGCTTCCAGGTTGGTACAAAAGACTACGCATCTGTGTTGGTCTCGGATCTCAGTAATGATACAGCAGATACAATTTACTTCCACATTGATCTTCTTTGCATGGGTTGGGCAGTACCAGGCAGGGAGACAACATTCTCCACAACCAGAGATGGTAGCCCAGAGTGCTTATTCATCTGGGTAGCATTCTGTATTTGCCAGCTTCTGAAGCACAGTACTACAAGGGTATGTTTGCCTTTCCTCCTTGGTTTTGCAGTTAGAATGAGCAAAGAAGAGCCTCACGAAGCCTTTAGAAATGTTGGGACTACAACTCCCAGTATTCACCAGCTGGCATGGCCACTGGCTATACTGGCATTGGGCAGGGGCTCTGGGAGATGTTAATTGAAGAAGTAACGTTTCCAAGCTCTGGCACAGTGTAGTTTTTAAGTGGGCCAGGTAATCTCAAGTATTAATGTATGAGTGATTTAATTTTCAGCAGCTAGCGTCATTTTGCAGGAGAAAAATCACAAACCAGAGACCGTGCACTGAGGGTATTAAGAGAACCCTTATTATACGTACTGAGCTTTTGCAAGAACACCCTCTCCAACTGAAAGAATAGGAAACATTTCTTTTCTTGACTAACGGTACAGAGGTTATCGGAACACAGATACTTCTGTTGAAGGAAGGGGGGGTAACTATCAAAATGCCTCAGCTCCCTAACTCATTGGAGGGACCCTGATTCTTCCTCTCCTCACTATTTCTCTTCCCATTAATCTCAATGGGGAAAAGTGCCGATATGTAGTAATGAGGCCATTAGCAAACAATCTGCTAGATCTTAGGTTTTTTTCCTTCTTCTTTTAGTAGGTGACTGCTGCTGTGGTTCACCGTCAGCCTCCCTGTACCGTGTACAAAAACTGTACCAGTTTTTAGAGCTTTCTGAAAACTGTCCTCAATATATTAACTAAGATGCAGCAAAAATAGCCCTTGACCACAGTAAGAACAGATGGGCATGAGCCTCCTTTGATTTTTCTGGTGCAGTGTTCTCTCTGGATATGTGGTTCACAGTATAAGGTGGAGAGATGTCCAAATGCTTTTATTAATTCAAGATTGGTCTATGTTGTCAATATGCCTGTTGACTATAGGAATGTGAATCAGCATGATTGTACCTCTGAATGGGAAATAACACAGAATCTCAAAACACTGAGGATTTGAGAACCTTAAACTTCCACTTAAAATAAGAACACAGAATTCTAGTTCCATCTGTTATTGAAGATAAATATGTTGGTTCAGGCTAGATCCTCAGTTCTTAAAGCATGATGCTTCAGTTTATAGAATTGTTCATTCTCCTCTGAAATTTCCATAAGTCCCAGCCCTCTTCCCTATATTTGTCCTCTTATGCTGGGTGGTGGTGGTGGTGGTGGGAGACTGTGCATATTTCTGAATTTGGGGAGGAAGAGAAAGGGGAGAAGAATCCAATCCCCTCCAATATAATTTATGAAACAGACCATTGCAGGCAAGTAAAGATTGTGTTTGCAAATTCATAGAGCCTATTTCAGATAATAGCAAAATGTATAAGGAGGGTTTTCTAGATACTTTCCCCTTACCCATGGAACTGGAGCTCTGAAGAATTACGTACTGTTCTGTGCTCACAGCTACTTGGACATGGCCTCTGCACAGAGGTGTGACTGGGGTAATCCGTTCTGTTCTGTGTTCAGTTAGCTCATTGCTGGATCCTGTCTTTTCCCTTAGGCATTATTTCCCTGTTAAGTGTGCACTATAGCTAAGCTGTGTGCTGAAACCTATCTCTGTGGATGGAATACCTTTACTGGTCAGGGTACCTAGCTAAGAATGATATGATAACAGCAACGCTATTCTGGGTGCTGATTTTGCTTCAATAAGGCAGCAATTGTCACTTGCATCCAGATCTTTAGTATTCCCAGCCCACCCCTTTCTGCTGCTAAATGGCCTTTATCAACTTCTTTGCTTAGGGTCTGAGATTTATCAGTATCTTGTTAAATATATGATCTCTAAACAGCTCCTTTTCATAGGTGAGCAAAGAACCAGCAGTTCTGTTTCAAGCCTTCCAATATCAGAGCCTCTCTGTTTTTGAGTTTTATGGATGCACTGTTAACACTGCTTAGCTCCCTGATTTAAAGCTAACTAGAGTTATGATGGCAAGGTATGAGTCACATCTTTTGATAGCTACCCATGGTTTTTTTTAATAGTAGTATAGGTTAGATTTATTTGCTCAGTTTTATCTTGCCACCTTTCCTTCCCTTACCAATTTGCTTCATTAACTCTTCATTGCTGCAGGTCAATTCTTCTGCAAAAACTATTTCTGGAGGGGAAAAAAATCCCATTTTCACCTTTGATGTATTTTCTTGTTCTCTTTATCTAGCTTGTGAATATAGTACTCTTTCCAATCTTCTTGGGATTTGTTTAAAGCGGGCAGCTGCCTCCTAGCACAGTCCCCAAGATTGCTTATCTAAAGGGCAACTCTAAATTCCTGTTTTGATGAAAGATCATGTTGACAAGCCAGTAAATCAAAGTGGGCCACATTCCTGGGAGAAGAGAGACCACCCTGAACCACCCATCAGGTGTTGCATCCTGCTGCTGAATTTGGCACTCAAACTACCAAGAGCAAAAAAGCAAGGGAGCATGTGCCTTGTTTGAAAGCAAAAGCATGCTCATGGAAGCTTCCTGGAAGTGTGGTTGGTGGTGGCTCGTGGCTCTTGTGTCTGTCAGGTGGTGAATCTGCTCCAGGTTAAAGGAGCAATCAAGAGCTGATCCAATTTTGGGGGAAAGGTTCAGTTCCTTTAAAATATATACTAAAAACCTAAGGTGACTCACCACATTACTGAAGCCAGCCACAACAGTGTGTGGTTTGTCTTTAAAACAAGGTGCATGCTCCCTGCAGAACTTGTTTTCAAAGAAAATTGTCTCTTTTTCCCCCCAGCAGTACTGCCCTGCCACCAAATTTTGATGGTAACGTGGCAAGATTGGTTGTTGGCAGCCACCACAGGCAGGAACAAGATGTTGTTTACTCTTGTAGTAAGAGGCAGTGTGTTAAGATCACAATTCCTGACTCCCCAAATGGATTTTCCCAGTTCATCCTGTGGTAGCTTCAACCTCAGGCTGCTGCTTTTGAGAGGCACTTGTGCTATTTTCTGTCTCAGGTTTCATAACTTGGCCAGCCTTAACAGGTGTGGGTAGGCACCAATTGTTTCAGGTGTCAAAATGTCTTGGACTGGCCCTGCTTTGACTTGAGAGATGTGGGATGCTATTTGATGGCAATCCAAGCAGATCACTCTTTAAAAACAAAAAACAAAGAGGACTGATAATACCCAATAGATGTGATGTGGAAAAGAGACAAATTCTTGCCGCTTTGGAAATCCCTCCATTGGCAGGGCTGCCTGGCTTGTAAGGTAGGTTTTTGGGGAGTGCTTTTGGTCATTGCAATGGTGCAAAGACAATAGACATTAATTCCAAAATGTATGATGTTGTAATATCAAAGCTTACGACTTTGTAAATACTGGACAGGATGCCAGTTGAGGTGTTTATGTCCAGCATGTGCCTTGTTCTCTTGGAGCTTGGAAAAGTTAGATTTTGGTCTACAACTCCCAGAATTCCCCATCCAATATGGTCAGAGGCCATGAGAGCTGGGTGATTGTGGGAAAGAGAGTCCAAAAATGCAACTTTTCCAAGCGCTGGTCTTTCTCTCTTTCTCTCCCCAACCCTAGATGACAGGATTCAGACCCGGAAAAACAACCAAATTATACCTCACTTGCTTTTTGGACCTCCCATTTTGGGAATCCCACTTTGTAGCAGCTGTATGAGCTTCTTTGTGTGAGAAAAGGCAGACAGGCATGCATACACATATACCTGCTCCTTGATCTCCTCTAGTCCCAAGGTGGCAATGCTGCCTGAAGGCTTCTTCAGGGGAGACTTGGAGCGTCGTAGGCCATGGGCCACTTTGTCACGGATCACCTGAAGCACAGCAAGGGAAAAGGAGAAGGATAGCAGTATGGGGTTTAAATTTTTGTGTAGTGATTTGGGACACAATATGTGTTGTTATACACACAACTGACCACTAAATCCTGCAAACTCACACCTTGCTTTACATTCTTTTATCCTCTCTCATCAGGTTAGTTCCCATCCAGGTTTCCCAGGCCTACAGTTTTCCTCTTTGGAGGCCTTAAGTCCTTCATCAAGCAGTCGAGACCAGCCAAAACATCCAGCCAACAGACTATTGCAAGCATCTCCTGCATAGACTGTGGCTGGAGCTGTCTGAAGCTGTCCTTTGGGAGCTTATGCACTGGGTGCAATAGACAAGTTACTGATTCTGTAGGGAGGTATGTTTCTACCTTAGGCAAAGCAAGGAAAAGCACCTTTTCTGAAAAACTAAAGCTTCCAGAACTCCCAGGTAACATCCATGCTCATTAGGGTGTTTTCGTATAAAAAAGGAACTTTTCCAAGCTCCCAGCTAAATGCAGGGATGTGGAACATCCAGGCCTCCAGATATTTCCAGACTCCATCATTATCCCATCAGCCTTGACCATTGGCCATGCTAGCTGACTGATGGATGGATGATGATATAAAATCTGTAAGGCTCTATTCCAGGCTTAGCAGGGGAGGCAGGGAGGGGCACAGCTTGTGCTGAGGGAAGGCAATTTTGTTTGTGACAAAATGGAGAGCTGATAAGCTAGCTGGAAGGAGGTAAATCTATTTAATGTATGACTGGGCAACATGTGACCACCTGTTTTGTGATTCTCAGAGGTCCCAGAGCCCCCAACCCCATCCCTGGAAAAATGTTTTGCACAAAAAATGAAGGAGTTCACTCCTGGAAGAGTCTCTAGGCAGTGCAATTAACCTTTACATCACATTGTAGGCCCCCCATAGCTTGGGTTTGGGCTGTGTGTGTGTGTATGTGTGAAAACAGGGTTGGTGTTTTTAAACCATAAGTGAACTTCTGGCCCAGTGTCAGTTCCATTGTAAGTTTGGCCAATAGTGGGTCCAGGAAGTGGGGGAACTGACCCCTAGACCCCCCCCCCAGTTGCCCATGCTTTCTGGTCAGTTGAGGTGCCTAGGCCTCCAAAGACAGCCCAAGTTATTTTGGCATATCATGCAGAAAATTCTATAAGGACCTTCCCCCCATCCCTAGTACACAGCAGTAACCATTCAATAAGAACAAATTAAGTAATGTTGCTGCCCTTCAATAGTACCCAAGGTTTGCTAGCCAAGGTGGCTGCTTCAATCTGCCTAATGGCAGGACTGTTCCTACTCACCTCATAGATGTAGTCAAGGATTTCCAAGACAGTGAGGACGCTGGCTCCAATAAAGAGGCCCATCTGGCCTCCGATATCCCCTAGCAGAGAAGGAGGCAATTAGAGCAGAGAAGAGGGAGTCAGCAGTAATTTAACTGTTGGGGAGGGCTTTGCAGTGGAGAGGGTCCAAGTGGCAGATCACTACCACTGTGTTGGATATTAGGAAAATAGACTGGGAGAGGAAGCGACTGAATGGACAGTCTGTGGAAATAGTTTGGAAAAATTACTTTTTGACTAGGGCTAACAAGCTGGGATAATCTGGGGAGGGGGGACTGCTGGTTGGCTGCGGCATTCTGGAAGTTGTAGTGGGCAGGGGGGAGTAACTTTACTAAGCCCTGGTCTCAGGAAAGATAAAGAAAGTGAGTGACACATTCTCTGTTTCCCTGGAGGCCAGTTTCATATTCTTGAACATAGATGCGAGTGTTGAGATCCTTTTCATGTCTCAGGCTGAAAGATTAAGTGTTCTCATTGGAGCAGAAGGAGAAAGTGAAGCAGGCATGTATGCACAACTGGTGTTGCAGAGCAATGAGGTACCATGACTCATGAATTATGGTGTCTCCTGTGGAAGAATCTAGAACCCAAGCCAGGCCCAATGGCTTGCTAAAAGAGGGAGCTGCTGGGCTGCTGTCCTCATCTTTGCTGTGTTGGGGTATCACCAGTGGTAGAGGCCAGAAGGCATTAGTGCAGGTACTAGCTAAAGAGCTGTCCAGTGACAGAAGGGACTACCTCATGATATAAAGCAAGGGTAGGAACTGGGCAGCCCCGAACCCCACAAGATGGTGCAGGGCTGCAACTCCCAGCCTCCCTCACCGTTTACTATGCTGACGGGCGGATGGGAACTGCAATCCAACAATATCTGGAGAAAGACAGATTACTCAGCCCTGCTATAACAACTTGGAGTTGGGCCTGCCATTATTTCTCAGTCTGAGCAACCAAATTTTGAGGCAAAACTAGGACTCTTTCAAGCTAGACTTGTCAATTTGCCTGTTTGCTGACCTTCTTGTATCTATCTTCCTTTCTCAATGCTCAATTTGCCTCCAGAACATTAACCCTAACACAAGGCTGGCGTTAGACAGAGGGCTAGTTGTGTACATTCACTCACCCAGAAGCCCTGCCAGGTTGTATGCCTTCTTCTGTTCAATTGATTCATAGTTCAGTGCTTCAAAGAAGATGTCCAGCACCAAGAAATTCTCCCTGAGGGCATTGGGAATAGTGGGAGGTGGGGGATAAGAAGAGAAAGGATTTGTAGCCTGAGATTTCCTACATACCCCCACCCCAGTCCTTTACCAGGCCCATTCCTTTAACAGTGTGGAGTCTCTTAGCAGCCAAAGATGTCCACCTATTGACTGCAGCTATAGATGAGACCATAATTTCATCAGCAATGAGCCACTTACCGGATGTAGGTCTCATTGCGGTTGTACTTGCGAGCCAGGTACCGGGCTGATCCCTTGTTGGGAATGCGCACCATAGAGATCTCCTTGCCGTAGCGTGTCATGTTGCAGGGTGTGGGACAGACACAGCGTTCCTGGGAATCTTCCACAGCTGTATCTGTAAGTGTAGTGGCATGTACAAGGCATGATAGGGGTGCTCTGGAAGAACACCAAAGAGTACCACCACCCACCCATCCATAAGATGGCAAAGAGAACTGCAGTCTATGAGGTGATGTCTCATGGTCTAGTTTAGAGATTGGCAACACAGAGGATGGAAGTAGTTCTCGGAGGCCTTCACTGTGGCCTAGAAGTCCTTCAAACAGATTTGCAGCTCAGGTGTTCACCATGTGGATTCTCCTCATGTGGAGGAGCATCAGCCCTGCACACCTCCCTCCCCAATTAAATTGTGCTGTGGCCAGGACACCAGACATCTGTTTAGAGAGTTGGCCGCACAGAATTGGAGCAGGGAGGAAGGTGCACAAAGAAAGTTTTTCCTCTGAACCTTCCACCCTTTCACAAACCCCCCTTTCTGCTTTTTAAATACTGTAGTTGAACAGTGGGCTTGCTGGGGTGGGGAGGAATTTGAAAACCTGGGAACATACAGTGGGCCTTAAGCAAGGTACACCTCCTCATTTGACTGGCACTGCAGGTGAGGCAGTGGGGAGGCAGGAGGTGCAATGGGACATCAGCATGTGGGAGGGGAAGTTTTAAGTGGGAAGAAAGAAGATGCCTGTCAGTGTAGGTGTGTAAGAGTGAGGACATAGCAGTGGAATGAGGCAAAAAAGCTGAGTGTATTGTTTTGTTGTGAATGAGGGGCCAGGAGGATGCTGGCCTTGGCCTGGCTCATTCACTACTTTTACCCACCACTGGCATTTGGGCCCCCAACTCACTGCTCATTGTCATTTGTGACCAAAAGCTGCCTGCATTGGTCTACATCCCTGCCCAGACCTACTGGTGAATTAAGACCCCATAGATGGTTGGGTCATGGGACAGTAAAAGTTTGTCAGTCTTCCTGGGATTGGCAGCAGAACTCTCAGCACCTGTAAATCCAGACCAATTCAGAACATCATACCCCTCTGTTCCCCCAGGGAGGCAGCCATTCTCTTTCCTTGCAAGGGCCTCCTAAGCAAGGCTCAGAGGCTGTGGTCATAACCTCTCTGCGGGTTCCTGGGAGGCAACAGTATTCAGCCATACTAATTAGAGCAGGAGAGGAAAAACTTTTTCAGCCCAAGGAACACAACCTTCTGAGGGACACGAAGTGGTGGTAGGCAGGGTCAAAGCTGAGCATATGGAGGCCAAAGCTGCATGCATATCACATTGATACCCATCCATCCATAAGTCACATTTACCTGGTTTTAATTTGTTTTAAAGTACTATAAGTCTTTTAATCTGTCTTTTTAACTTTTAAATTGTTTAATATGTTTTAAAATCTTTTAAAATCATTTTAATTATTTTCAGCATTTTAAATTTCTCAGATTGGTTTTACTGTATGCTGCCCTGAGATCTCAGGATAGAAGGCACACATCCATATATTATTAATACACTCTTCCACATTCACAGAAATTACCACTCCTCCTCTCTCTCCTGGTTTTTCCCCTCACATACACCCCCACCCATTCACTCCCACTCTCTTCTTCTCTCCCTCCACATTCTCCAATCCATCCATTCACACACACACACACACACATCCTCTCTCTCTCTCTTTCTCACTCACACACACACACACACACACACACAAACACACTGAATGGAAGGGACTGCAGGTCATCCTGGGTATCTTAAGGTCATGATCCCAGTAGAGTGGGCTTTCCTTGCCCTGTGATTTCCTTAGTGAGGTCCCAGTGGGCTGACTGAAGAGGCTTCATAGGCCAGAACCAGCCTGTGTGTTGGTGGCTGCCTAATCTTGCCTGAATGCTGAGCACTTGAAGTACTCAGATGCTCCCACCAAAGTCCCAAGAGCTCCTCTCGAGCTTTATTTATTAATTAAATATTTATACCCCACCCTATATTAAGTGATCTCAAGGTGGCTTACAATGGTATTGAAACAGGTTAAACAGGCTAAAAACAGTAAGATAGTTTAAATAAGCTAAAACATATTAAACAATAAAATCAATTTAAAAGAGATTTACATATTTAAACATTTTTTAAAAACTATATGTAACTATCTTTGGGTTGAATTAATAAGGCTCAAAGGCTTTGCTGAACAGCCAAGTTTTAACTTGGTGAGTAAATGACCTGAATGTTGGTGCTAGTTGGGCCTCCAGGGGGAAAAGTGTTCTACAGCTGGGTTATCATGGCCGAGAAGGCCTGCTCCCATGTCCCAACACAGTGTATTGACCTCACTGTGAGACATGGAGAAGCATCCCCAGCAGATCTTAATCCTTAGGCAGACACATATGGGGAGAGGTGCTCCCTCAAGTATCGAGGTCCCAAGCTGTTGAGGGCTTTAATTGTGTTCACAAGCAACTTGAATTCAGAACGGAAACATATTGGCAATGCTTCTAAGACTAGCATTACATGCTGTCTGTATCAGTGGCTCTTAACCTTTTCTTTACTAGAGACCCCTTTTAAATATCTTTTGTTGCTGCGGACCCCCAAGACTTAACTCAAGATTTAAAACCCTAATACTAATACTAATACTAATACCACCTGACAACAACAACAACAACAATATACCATCCATCAAACCTTCCCTCAGAGGCACTGGAGGGGGAAGGAAGTCTCTTCTGCTTCTTCCTGCAAGTTTGTGGCTGGAGTGGATTGAATGGCAATCTCAAGCCAAGCCAGCCAGCCAGCCTTTGCCTCGGCTCCTGTCATGAGGCCAGGGCCGGTTTAACCTGTCTGCGAAATCAGCATTGGCAGGGGGCCCCGAGGTCAAGAGGGGGCCCCGAGGTCAAGAGAGGGCCCCGTGTTGGCCTCCTTAATATGAAAATAATGGGATTTCTGGTTTAAAATACCATAGAGTTGCCTTGGAAGGCCTAGAAAAGGGCTAGGGAAGACACATTTTCTAGGAAGACTCTATGGTAGGTGTGTTGTTTTGTGTCCCATGGATAATGAATCCAGGGATACGGGGGTCCTACTATAATCTGAACATCCTGTACGGTGAATAGGTTAGGTTACATTGATCTGAGATAAACATATGGGGGCCCCAAAGTAAAGCATTGCAGGGGGCCCCAAAATTCCTTAAACCAGTCCTGCATGAGGCCACTAAACTGCAGGCAGGAGGTGGGTTGAGCAGCCTTCAAGCCTTAGCAGACTTCCTGTGAGGACATTTTGGCCCCCTAAGAATTACTGGTTTATATTATATTCCAGTCAGCAGCCAAGATGCTGTTTTACTGGTTGTCCAAGTCTGCTCCACCCTGGGGCTCTCAATGGACTGCACAGTATCTAGAGAAATACTTACCTAATGTGTGGTCAGCGCATTCAATGTAGACATTGGGTGAGCAGATAGTCTCATTACCTGATAGAGAATGAGCCAGTTAGTGAGTTACCTAATTATGTCCTCCTCCTCCAAATTTGAGTGCATATTCATAGAATCATAGAATTGCAGAGTTGGAAGAGACCACGAGGGCCATCCAGTCCAACCCCCCTGCCACGCAGGAAATCTTGATCAAAGCATCCCCGACAGATGGCCATCCAGCCTCTGTTTAAAGACCTCCAAGGAAGGAGACTCCACCACGCTCCAAGGGAGTGTGTTCCACTGCTGAACAGCTCTTACTGTCAAAAAGTTCCTCCTCATGTTGAGGTGGAATCTCTGTTCCTGGAGCTTGCACCCATTGCTCCGTGTTCCAGTCTCTGGAGCAGCAGAAAACAAGCCTGCTCCATCCTCAGCGTGACATCCCTTCAAATACTTAAACAGGGCTATCATATCGCCTCTAAACCGTCTTTTTTCTAGGCTAAACATACCCAGCTCCCTAAGTCTCTCCTCATAAGGCATGGTTTCCAGACCTTTCACCATTTTAGTTGCCCTTCTCTGGACACGCTCCAATTTGTCAATATCCTTTCTGAATTGTGGTGCCCAGAACTGGACACAGTATTCTAAGTGAGGTCTGACCAAGGCAGAATAGAGTGGCACTATTACTTCCCTTGATCTAGACACTATACTTCTATTGATACAGCCCAAAATTGCATTGGCCTTTTTAGCTGCCGCATCACACTGTTGACTCATGTTCAACTTGTGGTCTACTAGGACTCCTAGATCCCTTTTGCACGTAGTCTCATTCAGCCAGGTCTCTCCCATCCTATATTTATGCATTTCATTTTTCCGCCCTAAGTGCAGTACTTTACATTTCTCCGTATTGTATTTCATTTTGTTCGCTTTGGCCCAGCTCTCCAGTCTATCCAGGTCATTCTGAATTTTGATCCTGTCCTCTAGGGTATTAGCTACTCCTCCCAATTTGGTGTCATCTGCAAATTTGATAAGTATGCCCCTAATTCCCTCATCCAAGTCATTGATAAAGATGTTGAATAGCACTGGGCCCAGGACAGAACCCTGTGGCACCCCACTGGTCACATCTTTCCAAGACGAAGAGGAGCCATTATCAGTGGGTTGTAGGGAGGCAGGAGACTGCAATTGTTGGTGATTGCCTTGGATTACAGACAGAAAGGTCTTTCTTTTCTGTGCTGCCCACTAAGGCCCTGCTGGCAAAGGTGAATGGTGAGGAAATCCAGTTCTCCTGGGAACCGTCAACCCATGTGTCTGCTGGCTGGAAGGCAGTCATGTCATAGGAAAGGAAAAGCCAAGACTTAAGGATTCCAAGCAGCAAAATGGGCGGGGTCTAAACTTAGGCATGCTTAGGGCAGGTCCATTGACATCACAGTCAGCACTGACATATGTTGATTTAAATAGGTGTAAACTATATAGGACTACGTTGGAATCAACCCAATGAGAGGAATGTCAAAGATTCCATTGGGCTCAGCTGTCATATGTAAGTGAGTCAACAGGAACGCTCCCTCCAGACTGAGGGGCTGAGAGACCCAGCTCAGAGTGGACAATAGCTTACATAGGGGTAGCAAAAATGGCATAAAATGCTGCTTTTGTCAACTAAATTTCAGTTCATCTGATAAATCTCACTTAACAAAGTAGATCTGTTTCTGGACATTTTTTTTTTTTTAGCAGAAGATTGAGTACTGGAGACAGAAATAACATGGAAAGAACAGGGATAGGTTCCTACACCACAAATTCAGTTCAACATGTTTCAGCAAACATTTAATTAAAAAAAACCCTAAGAATATGCACATGTGAAATGAAGTCAACAGGTCAGATAGGTTTAAGTAAACAAAAACATTTTGAACCTACTAGAGACCATTTAAAGGCTTCTGCCAAACTAGACCCAGAGATGACTTTCTTTTACCAGCCTCCACTTTTCTTATAACTTCCATTTTGGTGGCTAAACCTATAGATATATGGTGTTGTTGAATCTTTGTTTGCGAAGAAAAGCCAGAGAGAGAGAGAGAGAGAGAGAGAGAGAGAGAGAGAGAGAGAGAGTTTTTTTTAAACATGCTTTGGGGAAGCAGGTAAGGCTTTCCCCTTTCTCTCTTTTTCTGCTGTTCATGCATGCTTAGTAAGGGATTCTGGTGGCTGCTGTTTATCTTGCCTGTTGTAGGCAGGTGACAGGGCTACAGTAGGATCAAGTAGAGTAGAATCCCATTCTTTCCCAGCTCAAGCTTTCTCTGTTGCATTGTTTACTGCAGATGTGGTGCTGTAATACAACACCAGAAGCTTGTATTTCTCCATCCCTCCTTCACCATCCTCCCAGTGCTCGTGCAGCTTAAAAACCTTTAGCTAGACAGAGAACAAGGAGGGGAAGAGGGCTGTGGGTGTAAAACGCCTTTGTAAATAAGAGCTTCACTACCAGAGGCTTTGTTAACTGTGGTATGGCTGGACTGAGAAGCTCTGAGATGGCTGTGGGCAATAGGAAGATGAAGGTGGTATAGCAGGAGGTGATGGAATGGACTGGGAGAGAGGGCCACCAGTCCTACATATTTCACGGTCTGAGACAGAGGAAGCAGAGTTCAGAAACGGCAGCAGGAGCACTAACTTGTTAAATTGCCAACAAAATCCGGTATATTAACATTAAACATATTGGGTGGCTTTTATTGGTTTAATTCACAGGTTGGTTCATTAAATGATAAAAAAATTAAATGATTGAAAAATGGCCAGTTGTGAATTAAAGTAACAAGTGGGGAAGGTATTGTTGCCATTTAATAATCAAAACAATACATTTTATATTTGTAATTGGAAATTTCAGTGAATAAGGGGTAACAAATTAATGCTTAACCAATTATTTCCAAGACCAGGAGGAGACATTGTGTCATTATTATTTTTCTAAGGTGCCCAAATGCCTGACTGTAGTCACTATGGAGACAAGGAAGGTCACGTGTCTCGATCAAAGCTCTGAGCTCGGTCAAGTAGAGTCACACTGACCTGTGACTTGTGAAAAAAGGGTCATTTTCTCCAACAGCTGATAAGGTACTTTGATTCCTTCAAGACACTGGACTCAACAGAATATGAAGGCCAAAGACCAGGTAGGTGGAAGGCAGCATCCCTCAACCTGGTGCCCTTGAGATAGGTTGAACTGGGATGATGTGTTATATTGTGATACACCCGATGATGCCAAGTTAGGGAAAGCTGGGATACAGAGTACACACTTTTGCTGCCTTTAAGGCTGCCTTTGCTCCCATGCCTTTAATATCAATATGACAGGAAACATTTATCAGATGAAGATGTTCCTGGAATAGGAAAAAGTGGTGGGAAAAGCTTTACCATTGTAGCTGCTAAATGCACATTGTTCCATTCAAGGACAGGGGGTGAAAGAGACATAGCATTAAGCCCTTGGAACACAAGGCAAAATGACTTTTTCTAGAACATATATCAGGAATCCCCAATGGGAGAAGCTGCTTGGGGCTCACAGACAGGGAAAGGCCACCTTACCTGGCATATGCACCATGCGGCACTGGCAGTTCCGCACCACGGCCTCCTTCTCACACTGCAGCCTGCAAGCAGCAATACTGTAGCTCTCATAGCCAGGTAGAACCTGTTCCCCCTTCACACTGGCCCGGCAGCTCCCCCACGGCTGGGGCAGGTACGTCAGCTGCAGAGAAGGGATGCAGGCTAAGTGCCAAGACGAACCAGTACCCTGGCCAATTGGGGACCCAGAAAAGCCTCTCCCCATGCAGCTCTTCGCAGAGCATGGAAAAGTTACTTTTTGGGCCATGCTACTTGGGGATGGATGGATGGATTCTGGGAGTACCAGTCAAAACTAACTTAATATGGCTCAAGACCTGACTGTCTGAAGGACCGTATTCTCCCATAGCTTTGAGATCTTCAGAGCAGAACTTTTACTCAATCCTGATATCCTGATAGATTTTGTAGGAATACAGGAGGGCCTTCTCTTTGGCACCCCCCAGGCCCAGGAACTCCCTTCTTAGGGAAGCTAGGATGCCCCCTCCTTTTGTCAGCAGGTTCCATTCAAGGACACGAAAGAGAACAAAGGGGAGGGGGATGCTGGTGAGGGGCATTGAGTCAAGCCTCTGGTCTTAAACCCTACACTTCCTTTCTGTGAACCATTCTGCAAAATATTCCTGGACCTGTTCACTTCTTTACCTCTGCAATAAAACACTTTCACTAGTGATTGTTGTCTGAGTGAATTGAAGTCTGACTGGATTCTTACACAGGGGCAGAAAGAGACATAGTGTTTGCCTTAAGAGCACAACAGGCTTTGGGGAACTGACTGTTTATGAAGAAGGGGCTTTTGGCAGTCTACAGTATTTGTACTATACTGTAGTACAGTATTTTTTTGCCCTTTTAACAGATGTGTTTTAAATTTGATCTTAATTCTGTAGATGGCTACATTATATTTTAATTATAACTTTCTATATACAGGTTGCCTACCTCTACCCATTTACATGGGATTGGTATCCCCTGTTTCATTTACCCACAATCAGGGAGGGAGGTCTCTCTAGGCATCTGGAGGACCACAGAGTTACACTGGAGGTGGTCTCTCTAGGCCTCAGGAGGTCCTCCAAGCATGACTCTATGGTCAACTTCTGTTGGAAGTTGACCATAGAGTTGTGCCAGATGCCTGGAGAGGCATCCTCTCTAGGCAATTTCTAGGTCCTCTACTGCAATTCTATAGCAGTTTGCTATTTGTGGTTTCGCATATCTGTGGTAATTACATTCAGGAATGTATCAACCACAGAAATGGGGGGGGGAGCGACCTGTATTTGTATTTTTAGTGGTGTGTGAGTTTTTTCTATTTCCCCCCCTAAGTTCTAATTTTTTGTAATCTACCTTGGGTCCCAGCTTTGTGGAAAAAGTGGGACATATATAAGCACAACTAGAAGAATGTTTTCTAAGCTCTGGCTGTAGAGCAAGTCACGTGGCTCCTGAGGAAGCCCATCTTCCAGCCAAGATTTCTCCACTGCACCCTCTCCTTCCCATTCCAAAAAGCTCTGCTGTAAAGTAATCCTCATGATGCCTGTTTGTCACTCCCATCAGCGTGGAAATTCAATCCTGCGCCTGGGGTACCATCTGTGAACTCCATATTAAGGCTAGAAAGAAATATAGTTACATCCAAGTTTTACCAATTTGCTTGACATTTCAGAGTCAAGTATGTACATTTTATTATACTCTCACTATAGATTTGTGAAATGAGTCTGTGTGTTTGTTCCACCCTGAAACTGGGTAGATCTTCACAGAGAGCCAATTTAGTGGCTAAAAGTCTGAGCTGTGGAAGCCCCTTGTTCAAATCTTGTTATCAACTTCACCCTCTGTCAGTAGCCACAGGGAAGTCAATATTCTTATAGCCTCAGCCAGAGCTTGAAAAAGTTACATTTTTGGACCATGCCTTCTAGAACTGTGCAGCCAGCATGGAGATTCTGGGAGAAGTAATTTTTTAAAAGGGAACTTTTCTAAGCTCTGACAAGAGCACTTGCTCGCCTCCCAAGATGCAAGCTCATATTAGTATTAGGTTAATACTAATATCGATCCAACTCACAAGGTTGTTGTGTGGTTATGTAGAAAGTACCTTTAAAGCCAGTGCAGTGTAGTGGTCTGAATGTTGGACTAGACTCTTGGAGGCCAGGGTTCAAATATTTGCTCAGCCATAGAAACCCACAGGATGACCTTGGACAAGGCACACTGTCTCAGCTTCAGGGGAAGGCAATGGCAAACCCCCTCTGAACAAATCTTGCCAAGAAAACTCAGTGATAGGGTCACCTTAGTCACCATAAGTCAGAAACAACTTGAAGGCACATAATAGTGAGAAACCTTTAAAGCATTACTTGGACCATGAACACTTGAAATATGCTATGTGAATCCTAGGATTGGTTTGTACATATCTCTGAGATCAATACCTAATGCGATACCTGTTGTGACCAATCACCCTCCCCCTCAGAGATGGTGACAGAATGCAAAGAAATGAACCTTCAAATGACAACATGTTGACTTTGTCCTTTTAAAAAACAACAACTGTGAATGTTTTTTCTTTCATTGTAATTCCATGGAGTTCTTTGAGCCTAGAAATGAAGCTTTTGATGAATAATCAGTGTTGCCACTCGGCTGGAGGGAAGGAGGATTGGTTCATCTACATATGCCAATTCATTGATATGTATGAAAATGTTCAAATTGCCCACTACCTGATGCTGATGCTGAGCTAAAATTAAAACAAAGTGTGGTGGCATCAGTGGGGCTTAATTTGAATGTGGTGGGAGGAGGGGAAGGAGGCACTAAATCGACACAGCTCAGTGCAATGAATGTAATGCCTGATCAAAGGATACATTTTAAAGAATAGCATCTTTATATTTCCTGGCTCCCTGATTAGATTTCTTGGCTCCCTGATTGAAATCACCCTGCATAATTTACTCCAGTTGTAGGAACTGTTATTTTAACCATCTCAGGCTTCTCCTCTGACCCCGATTGTCTGCAAAGAGGAAGTCATGTAGACACCTCCTTGAGGGCCATTAATAACAACATCCGTTTCTTTTCCTCTTAGAGCATATTTACACTACAACATTATATTGCTTTTAACGCAGTTTTAACCCTCATGGCTTCTCCAGAGAATCCTGGGAACTGTAGTTTGGTGAGATGTTGACATTTCATTTTCAGAGTTCCTAAAAATCACAATTGCTCTGGAAGAACTCCAAAGAGTACCACCACCCACCCGTCCATAATATTGCAAAGAGAACCACAGCCTATGAGGTGAGGTCTCATGAGCTAGTTCAGAGATGGGCAACACACAAGATGGAAGTAGCTCTCAGAGGCCTTCACTGTGGCCTAGAATTCCTTCAAACAAATCTGCAGCTCAGGTGTTCACCACATGGGGAAAAGGGGATTAAGGGGCGAAAGGCACATAATCTTATCATGTTGTTCAATGTGGCTGTTACTGCTTGTGTGTATTACCTTGTGTGTATTACCGTGTATTACCTTTGGGCCCTTCGGATGTTTTGGACATTGATTTCTAGAAGCTGCAGCTGGCATGGACAAGGTTATGGGGAGTTGTAGCCCTAATTATCTGGAGGGCCAAAGAGTTCCCAGCCATGCCCTACATCCCTTACCACTGGTAGACACCCTCTTCCCACGTTTCCAGACTTGCTTTTTCTGTAGCTGGAGCTCCTCCTCCACCCTCCCCCAGGGCCCTTACCCGTTGTTCCTGGCAGGAGACAAAAGTTTGGAAACCAGGAGAGACTCCAAACCCCAACTGGTGAATGTAAGGTGGCTCATCCTGGCTGTGGATCTGTACCCGTATTCCAGCTTCAAACGATGTCTCATCTGCATTGGGAAACAATGGTGCCATAGTCATGCTATACCTTAGCTGAATGAATCCATACCACCCTAACACTATGGATATAAACATATCCATGCTCTCCTTTGCTTTCATACATTGCTACTCCTTTCAGCCACTACAAAGCAGCTTGTTCCTGCCTTATCAAGGGGACCTATTCTCAAATATGAAACACATTAATAAAACATTCAGTTATTGCTACATATTACAATCTTTTAAAAGATTACATGTATGCACCATCCAAGACCATCGAGTTTTAGATTTTCCAACCATTTTCAATGTAACTTTTTATATGTTTTTAATCTATGTGTGCTTTTACTTGCATTTCTTTTTATTTTGTAAGCCACATGGAATCCCATCTTGGGGGAAAGGCAGGGTATAAATAAAGCAATACAATACACAACACAATAACAATAATTGGATGGCATTCTGTATTTCAGTTATGGATTAATAGCCTAGAGCTACCATTCTCTAACTGCTCCATATTCATTAAGACTACATTGACGATTGCAAATGCCTCCCAACCCACCTTAACAACCAGCAGCTGTGAGCAAGGCTGCAAAAAGGAATTGCAACATGTAACTCTTGCACCCTGCAGATTAGGGCGCAAGGGTTACATGTTGCAATTCCTTTTTGCAGCCTTGCTTACTTGTGGGAATGGGGTGGGAAAAGGCATTGTCTTTGCTTCCTGTCCTTGCTGAACAGACCTCCCTTACTCAATGGGGCTGCTGGCTATTAAGATAGGCTGGGGCAGGGTTGGCCTAGAGATGTTACTTAATTACACAGAACTAAGTAACACATAATAACATAATATGTAACTAACTAGCTGATGTACAATATCTTCAGTCATTTTTTTAATATACTATATAATAACTGAAATGCTTGGGCAGAGAGAGAGAGAGAGACAGATACAGTTGTCCCTCAGCATTCATGGAATTTGGTATTCATGGATTTAAGTATTCATGGCTTGGAAATATTCTTTAATAAACAATAATCCAAAAAGTAAACCTTGCTTTTGCCATCTCATATCAGGGACACCATTTTGCTATGCCATTGCATATAATGGGACTTGAGTATTCACAGATTTTGGTATCCACGGAGGGGCCTGGAACCAAACCCCAGCAAATATGAAGGGACAGCTGTACAGACCCAGATACAGCTATTGCTAGTGAAGCATTGTCTTTCTTAAGTCTTTGAATAGCGTGTATGGCTTTTGCTATTAATTTCCACTGTATATATTCTGATCATCTTTAGTTAACTATGACCATACCACAGGTAGCCACACAGCTGACAGTCCATTTGCTTTAGAGTCTGGACAGTGATTTCTATGATCCATATCAGAGGGAACTGAGTAGTATGAAAGTGAGGATTGGATTAGGCAGTTTAGAGACATGGATCAGTGCTCCTGAAATAATGACAACAGAACCCCCTCCCTTTGGCTTCTACCCAGTGCCATTCTAGCTCTTACTGGTCTCTCTCCAGATGGGCAGATACTCCTCCTGCTGGATGTCCAACATGATTTCCAACCCATTGCCCATCCCACTCTGGCGAGTCACCCGTGGTTTGTTCCGGTCGCCGTTGAATGTGTAGCATTTCCCGTAGCGTGTGTAGACCTGTGGAGAAAGGCCAGATTATAAGGAATCATCATGCCCCAAAGCTCAACAAATAATCTCCATGCAAGTGGTGCTGGAAGGAGCAGGAAGCCTGTCCACTCCTCTCTGCCAGGTGCCTGGCCTGAAATTTGAATAATTATCCCTCTGTTTATTCTGGCTCTCAGCTGACAACCATCACTCTGACAACCTATCTCTTTGACCAGTCCTTAGGGCTGGCCAAATTTACATCAGTGATGGAGAACCTGTGCCTATTCCAGGTGTTTTGTCCTAAAACTCCTACCAGCTCCACCCAGCATGGCCAATTAAGGCATTGTAGGAACTGTTACTCAAAACATCTGGAGGGATAAAGATTACCCACCCCAATCAATGCACATCAGTTGCTGAGGAATGCAGGAGGAGGGGTGCTGTTGGATTCATGTCCTGCTGCAGGCTTCTCAAAAGATATCTGGAGGTCCACTAGATGCTGGACTAGATAGATTTTTGCTCTTATCAAGCAAGGTTCTTCCTGTGTTCTTATGCAATCCACCATGTGGTTTCTCCAGCTACTTCAGTCATATCAAGTGATAAGCCACCTCAGCACAATAGAGATGGGTATAAAAATCCTGCTTCAAGTCAAGAGGAGCAAAACTGTATAGCCAGAAGGTGGAAAGGACATACATTTAGCTGAGGAGGAGCTTGCATTTCTCAGAGAATCAGATGGTATGCTTGGCTGCTAGGCTTCCCAGGGGCATCTGCCTGGGCAATGTGGGAAAGGCAATGTTGGAGTAGCTGGGC
Source organism: Gambelia wislizenii (assembly GCA_030847615.1). NCBI lineage: Eukaryota > Metazoa > Chordata > Lepidosauria > Squamata > Crotaphytidae > Gambelia > Gambelia wislizenii. The sequence goes on along the minus strand of JAUMIR010000001.1, from coordinate 335,702,465 downwards.
TTTCAATTGGAACCAACAAGAATCCTCTTACAATTTTATATCATAGGCCATGTCCCATGAAATCTGAGACATTCCAAATGTATGGAGAGAGAAAAAACTATCAGAGCCTTAGAAATCAGGGAGTGGTGGACAGGGAGAAACAGAGATGAGAAAAATACACCAGTCTACCAAATCAGTTCAACACAGGTCAAGGATGGAATGGACATTAACAAGAAAAGAACCAATATCAAAACCTTTCTACAAACTGCTTCTACAAACTGCAGTGAAGATGCCCACCCACACCTAAAATCCTGAAGAAATCCATCTGCTTCCCCACAACCATCCTTTGAAACTACTTCTCATCTGTGTTCATTAGATACACACAATATCCCAGCCATCACAGTTCAGGCACCTTAAAACCACATACAACTTATAGATTATATCAAAACAAACTAGATTATTAAGGGAAAAATCAGGTACAACCAGAATGCTCTTGAGACACTAGAGAAGCAATATTCACTGTTAAGAAAACAAACTGAAGTGGATACTTTTACCTACATTTCAGTGCTTTAAAAAAAAATCAAACCCAGCTTTCTTACCATTGTCCAGATCTATGTTTAGATCTCATATAGTCCCAATCCACTGCAGTGGGACATGTTACTTTTAGGTGAGAAACAGCCCTAAATCCTTCTAAACCTTTTGTTTTTCTCTATAGTGCCTTGCAATCCTCCCTTCCTCCTCCCACACCCTCTTTGTCTTGGATTGGTCCATGGGTTACTCCTGTCCTCTCTGGTTGAAGCTCCATCAAGCCAAAGCCGACTTCAAAGAAAAAAAATGTGTGAAAGAGGGCATCACATTATCAGGGCATGCTACTTCAGCTTGTTGTCTGCCTTAAACTCATTTATGACTTATGGTGACCCTTTCACAGGGTTTTCAAGGCAAAATTTGTTCAGAGGGGGTTTGCCTTTACCTTCCTCTGAGGCTGAGAGAGTATGACTTGCCCAAGGTCACCCAGTGGGTTTCCATGGCTGAGCTGTGATTTGAACACTGGTCTCCCAGTTTCCTAATCCAATGCTAAAACTACTGCACCACACTGATTCTCTCCCTGGACCTATTTTCAGATGCCCATAGGTTGGTGGGACCAGTCCAAGGAATTTTTCTGCCTAAAGCAGATCAACACCATTTCCTCAGTGAACTACATAGTACTCCAAATTCATCAATATACAGTAATTTGGTACAATCCCACAAGTGCCTATCTCTCAGTGGCAAGGACAGTTCAATAATACTAAACTAAATAAAATTTGCTATGCCTTTGTGATATCTTAACGTTATTTGCTTGAGATGGCTCCATAATTTCTGTCTAATGGTATGCCCAGCCTTGCATGTTGCTTTAGACATCTGTGCTGAAGAAATCAATTTACCTGGATGCTCCAATAGGCATGAGCAGTTTTTCAAATGTAGGTTTCTTAATGTAGCCCTACTCCTCACTAGTGACTTTCACTCCACACAATTGTCACAATCATGTTGAACCAGTACCAAATGGCTCAGGGTAGCAAATGCCCCCAACAGCACCAGTATGCTTGAGGATCAAGGAAAGGTAGTAATGGCTTGGATCACACTTTAAGTAGTTTTCTTGTCAAAAGGGAGGAATGTTGTCTCTCTCTACAAGATACAAGGGAGCTGTGCCCAGACACCTCTGAAGTGTCAAAGGGAAGGTCAAAGGGAAGGACAGTTAATAACTTGGAAAACTTCTGACTTTAGCTCCCAGCATCTTCCAGCTAACTGGCCATGGTGGCTGAAAGATCCTGAGAGCTGTATTTTTTTTAAAAAAAATCAATGTTTTTATTGAACAAACATAAAACAAATAAAATATACTTAGTAAAAAAATACACAAAATTAAGTAAGTCCTCTTTTTCTTTCTCCATGTCTTGCTGTCTGCATTGTTGTTGTTGTTGTTGATGATGATGATACAATAATAATGAAATTTGTAGTCTGTAAGGTGACTTTTCCAAGCTCTGGGTTAGTGTTACAAGCAGAACACCAGCTTTTCTGGCTACGTTCTGCTTCCACCTTCTAGAGTGTCATCTGCTTCTTGTGTTTGTACTTTGAGGGTACTTTATTTCTGGAGAAATTCATTAAAACTGAATGATAATCCCCTTTCCACCTCAATCAAGGTACTGCTAATATCAATGAGAATCAAGCAGGCATCCCCAAGGCTACAATATCCCCAAGGCTACAATAAAATATCCCCTGAATGTAGTAAAAGTATCTGATGGAGATATGCTACACCAGCACCACAACACCCCCATACAGAATCACAACATTGTACAACACATGTCATTAAATAGGTGCTGTTGTGCAATTTGCAATGTGCCATGTACAATCACAATGCAAACTAAGCTACATGCGCAACTCTGCTTCTGCTGCTCTCAGCAGAATACATCTGTTGTGCTATGGCAAATAATTTGCCCCACATGGGTAGCATGACTTACATGGACTTATGCCACTAAAAGGATGACAGCCAGAGCAAACCAATCCTCCAATGCGTTCAGCTAGTGCGCATGCAAAACAGTTTCAAGGACTAACTAAGCTGTTTTCCCATGGTCCTGATGCTGTGTCTATTACACTATCTTATCCCTTCCACCCCCAAACTAGATGCAGAATGGAAGCCACTCACAGGGTTGAAGTCTTGGGGCCCACAAGGTTTACCCTGGAAGTGGCACTCCAGCAGCATATCCTCGATCTGATGGCCCAGGCGATGGAAGAAGCTCTCCATTGTGTGCGGAGAGAGGCGGGGTGGCAGGAATCGTGAGTAGTTGGCCAGGTGGATAAGCCAGGGGCGTTGCTCTTCCGGCAACTCTTCCAGGACACTGGGGAGCAGGGAGCGGTTCTTGTAGGTCAGCCCCAGCCAGTGACCTACTGAGTACAGATCAGGCCTTGTGAGCTGTAGGAAGCGGATTGGATTGTGGTTGCAAAAGGTGACAGCAGGAAACTGCATCCCTGGGGCCCAAAGCATGTGGGCTCTGGTGTGCACTGGCTTGGAGCGTAGGTACTGCATACGGTTGGTTGACCATGTGCACAGCAGCCCCACTGATGCCAAGAAAGCCCCACTCCAAAGGAGGCGCTGGGCCCACGACTGCTGGCGGGAGCCCATGTAGTGCAGCCCATGCAGCTTGGTCACACGCAGGAAGCGGGAAGTCACCTGTGCCAGGGGGCCATCCAATTGGGGCACAGGAGGAGACCTGTCTGGACAACAGGACAGGGGCATCTTCACAACCACAGATTCCCAGTTCAACAGATGTTGCGGCAGAGCCCAGAGGCAAAGTGTCCCAGATCTTTCCTGGGGCTCCACCTGAGGGGAACTGAGATTCTCATCTGCAATGTTTTGCTTTCTGCAGGAAGCCCACAGTCCCCTCCACCACGGTGTGCCAATTGTGTCACTTGCCTCTAGCTGCTCTGTGATTAGTGAAAGGAGGGGCAAACCCTTCCCAACATCAGCACCTTCTCCTCGTCCTTAATCCTTCAAACATTCTTTAAACGTTTTCCTGTGACTAACCCCTTACCCTCCCTCAGTATCCCCCGCCTCTCACTCCCCTTTTATTAGGACCCACCATATCCCCAATTTTACTTTTTATTTGGCCACCCACACCCAAATCCGATGCAACTGCATCACAGCCAACAGCACCATTTAATCAACATTGCCTCCAACATGCAGGGTTGGAGGGTGGGGAGCTGTTTACGGTGTTCAAAGGAAAGCACTGTCAGTTCATTGCAGTCATCACAGATACCATGACAGTCCTGAAAAGCTTGTTCGTTAGTGTTAGGGAGTGACAACAGTTTAACTGGGTGTTCCCCTACCTCCCAGCCCCAGCATGGGGCACAGTAGAATGCTGAATTCTCAGCTCTCTTGGCAAAGCTTTGAGCCTGAAATACCTGGTGTCCAATCAAACGCCACAGCCCATGAGTAGGTGCTGGTGTTGCAGTTCAGAGAAACAGCAGCTTGTACAATCCTCACATGACTGCTAAAGAACAGTCCTGCAGCCTTGATGTGTACTGTCTGGGAAAAAATGGAAACCCAATAAAACTGCTGCTTTATTTTGGGACTATTGTCTCTCTGTGCTATTATGGTCTGGTATGAAATATTGCATCCTGGGACTGCCATTGCCATTGTTGAGGATACATATTAGTATTATAGTAATAATGAAATAGTATAAATATGAAGTGAGTTACAGTGCATGAAAGAACAGGTTTCTCACCTGTAACTGTAGCTCTTCTAGTGGTCATCTGTGAACTCATACAAACAGGTCATCCCTGTCTGTTCAATGCATCTTTCAGAACTTTCTAGAGCAGTACAATATGCAGTTTGGCAGTAGCCTCTCCCGTCTTCCATGCGCATGACCAATGTACTTTCTGCCAAACCCCTCAGTTCCCTGGACAGTAGCCAAGGAATAAGGAAGGCAGAAGACAATGAGGGGAGGATGGGGAGGGTTGTTTAAGTTCACAGATGACCCCTTGAAGAACCACAGTTACAGGCAAGCAACCTGTTCTTCTTCTTTGTGGTCTCTGTGAGTCACACAAATGGGAGACTAGCAAGCTTCTCACCATAGGAGAAGGGAGTGTCGTGCACATAGGAGAAGAACACTGTCCTCCTAAACGCAGCCTCCCTCTAGGACCTAGAGTCCAGTCTATAGTGATATGAAGGATGAAGGTTGGGACCAGGTGGCACCACTGCAGATGTCATGGAGCGGGACCCTTCTTAGGAACACCACTGCCACCATCGTCGCTCTGGTCAACTGGTTCCCCACTTGGTCAGGAGATTGCTTGTCAGCAAGTTCATAGGCCAGATAAATGGTTGCTGCAGCCCATTTAGAGAAATGGTGGACCAAGACTGGAAGGTCCTTCTTATTGGTGGAATCGCAGAGGAAAAGTTTCTGAGACTTGTGAAAAGAGGCTGGTCTACTTAAAAGGCCAACACTCAATGCACAGCCAGACAGTGCAGAGAATGCTCTAGATCAGTGATGGCGAACCTATGACACCTGTGTCAGCACTGACACACGTAGCCATTTCTGATGACACGCAGCCATAGGCCTCCTGCCCCCCGCCCGCAACCTCACCACCCTCCCTAAAGTGGCGATCAAGGCTTCCAAAGCCCCGGTTGCCACTTTCCTCCCCCTTCCCACCCTCCCCAAAGCGGGAATCCTGCACACATACATGTTTTTTCCTCAAAGTGACACACCACCCGAGTTATGCTCAGTTTTTTGGTGAAGTTTGACACACCAAGCTCAAAAGGTTGCCCATCACTGCTCTAGATCTACATGGGGTTCTACATAAATGCAGGAAGCACAATGTCTTGATTAACATGAAAAGCAGAGACCACTTTGGGAAGGAAGGAAATATCAGGTCTGAGGACCACTTTGTCCCTATGAAAATGAAAATAAGGAGGATAAACTCTTAAGGCACAGAGCTTACAAGCCCTCCTGGCTGAGGTGTTGGCCACCAAGAAGGCTGTTTTCCAGGTGAGTAGCCTCAAGTCACACAAGGCCAAGGCTCAAATGGTTTCCTCGATAATTGGGAGAGAACCAGCTCAGGGTTCCAGCAGACTGTAGATTCTTATATACCTTCAGGAATTTTTGACCAAGGGGTCAAGGAAGCAAGAATGTTTGCCAGGATTCTTGACGTGCCAGAAGATTGTTGCCAGGTAACATCTAATTGATGAAAGGGACAGGCCTCTGTCCGACAAAGAAACAAGGAAGTCCAGAACATGACTAGTCCATACCTCAGCCAGAGAGCCTTGAAGTGCTAAAAACTTGAGAAAATTGTTTCAATTATAAGAGTATGAATATTGAGTGGATGGCCTATGTGCTGCTTCAAGCCTGACAGGATCTGACAGAGATGTTAGAGGAAGAGCCTCCACGTGGTCAGCTTGAGAGTCTGCAAGTCCAGGTGCCTTGCCCTCATAGATTGTGAGAACCGGGTGGAACAGCAACCTGAGGAATTCCCCTTGGGACAGGTGAATCATGGTTGTCTGGGCCACCACAAAGTGACCAGAATGCTCCTGGCTCTGTCCTAATGAATCTTGGTGATCACCTTGGTGATGAGGGGAAATGGCAGAAAAGCATACACAATGGGCCCCTCTCTCCGCAGGCTCTGGAAAGATCTCAAACTGCTTGTTCCAAGATGATGCGAACAGGTCTACGGCTGGTGCACCTCACTTCCTGAAGATTTTGCAGAGAATGCTTCAGTGCAGCTTCCATTTGTGACAGGACATGGATGCTTGGCTCAAAGTGTCTGCCAGGACATTCTTGTCCCCTGGTAGATGAATCGTGGAGACCAGGATTCCTCAGGGAATACACCAATTCCATAGAAGAACCATGAGGCAGAGCAAGGTGTCTGATTTTGTACCTCCTTGTTTAGGTAGAAGACCACCTGAAACTTGTCTTGTCTTGTATGGTTTGTCTGAACGCCCAGAAGGCCTTTATGACAGCCAGCATCTTAGGAGCATTGATGTGAAGAATGCTTTCTTCAGGACACCAGTGGCCCCTGACTGTCAGTCCTATATAGTGTGCATCCCAAATTTCAAGAGAATCATTAGACATGATCACTACCATGGGCTGTGGATGAAGGAACCACATTCTGACCTGTACATTCCAGGAATCTATCCACCACCTCAGAGAATGATAAATGGTCTATGGAATCCTCAGTCCCTTGTATGGAGATTCGGTGAGTAGATCAAAGCATGATGGAAACCAATCCTGCAGAGGACTCATGCTGAGTTTCACAAAGGGTGTTACCAAAGTCATCGAGGTTATAAGCCCTAGGAAGACCTGCTCTTGTGATGTCTGATCTGGATGTCTGATCACAAGAGCAGCCAGACCCAGAAAAAACCACAGGAATGAAGAAGAAAAACAGCCCCCCAAAGGGAAGGTGTTTTTACCATACATCAAAGGAGTCACAGACAGAATAGGGAAACTGATGAGGAAACACAACCTCCAAACAATCTATAGACCAACCAAAAAAAAATTTCAAGAAATGCTATGCTCAGCGAAGGACAAAAGAGACCCTCTCACAGCTGCAAGAGTTTACCACATACCATGCAGCTGTGGACATGTTTACATAGGGACCACTAAACAGAGTGTGCAAACACAAATCAAGGAACATGAGAGACACTGCAGACTGGGCCAGCCAGAAAAATCAGCAGCAGCAGCAGAACATGTTATAAACCAACCTGGACACAAAATGCTATTTGAAAACACAGAAATTCTAGACCAGGCCAACAACTATCATGTCAGAATGCACAGAGAAGCTATTGAAATCCACAAACACCTGGACAACTTCAACAGGAAAGAAGAAACCTTAAAAGTAAACAAAATCTGGCTGCCAGTTCTGAAATACAATAGAATCAAAACTCAATACTTACAAAAGAATTCCACCCAGGGACAAGAGGATTCCCAGCAGATAATGGCCCATCAACCAACCATTAGCCAAACAGACACTAATGAGTCTTGCATTTCTATACCCAGAAACTAACCATTCAATTACACAGATTTACATATACTCCCCAACAGGGGTTCACAGCACATAAACTCCACACACACACCTACCCAGCCATTCTCTGAGGATGCCAGCCACAGATGCAAGCGAAATGTCAGAAAGAATCTATTCCAGAACACGGCCTCACAGCCCGGGAAAAAAACAAGGAAAATCTATGGATGCCGGCCATGAAAGCCTTCGACCTCACGCTTGTACTAAGTTATATTGTTCTCAGGAGCTGAGCTTGGGAAATTGACTTCTGAATTATTACTCCCACAGTTCCCCAGGCTGGGAACTTTGGGAGTTGTAGTCCAAAAGGGCATGTTCCTAAGCTCTGCTCTGGTGAATGTCATGCCTGGAAGGAGACAGGTTTCTCTTTTGCATTTTACTCTTTTGCAATGACTTGGGCAGGAGGAGTTTTCATGGGAGCTGTTTGTTTACCACATTATCATCACCAGCACTCCCATCCACCTGGCAGTGATATTCATCAGGAGCTTCTCAAAGGCCTGATATGCACTGCATGGTCTGGGGGAAGGAGATCTTCAGGGCCCTATTCACTTATTTAGAAAGTGTGTTGAATCAACGTGTGAAGAGGGGAGCATGCTAGCTCTGCCCTTTCCATCTCCAGTTCCTCAGTGGAGAGTGATGAGCCTGAACAAGAGACCTTCCCTGACACACGGGCACTCTCCATGATCTCCACCCCATCCAAGCACATCTTTGAATGCAGTACATTCTACAGAGAGTTCCTTGTGGCAGTGCAGGTGACTCTGAGCCATGCTCTCTTCTTGCACACCCTCTTCCCCACACCTCTTCCTTCTGCTCTGGTGAAGCCACCATTCCTCCCACAAGAGGCCTTTCCAGACCAGGTTCTTGGGGATACCCAAAAGATGGGAGACAAACTTGGGCAACTGCTGGATTTTAGATTTTCAAACATAAAATCAGCAAGTGACCAATATCCTAGGCTAGAATCCTGTATGGAAGTTACGTCTTTGTAAGTGGACTTATGTATGCAAGAATCAGAATTGGACAGTTTCATAATGTCCATATCCAATAGTGGGCTGCTGTTATATTACTATGTAGTAGAGCTGGCAAAGTGTCTGATGCACATTGCACACCTATGTGCATTGTGCACCAATGTGCATCACAGACTGATGTGCAGCTGGCACACTTGCCATTGTCTCGATACGCATCTTTGCAATTCACTAACAGAGTTCCTTATTGCCTCTTCTACTTAGCTAAGTATGCACAAAGTTATGCTAAGTAAAAAGTGATATAGGATTCTTGTGCTATATTGGTTCAGTATAGCATAAACATCTGCTGGTGGAGCTGTTATGCAAACACTATATAGATTATCTATGTAGCGTAACATACGTGGATGTTCTGTGTTTGCTCAGTGTGCATGACGGACAGTCCCTTGTGCAATTGCAATGTATGAAAGCTATGAATAGAAGAAGTGCACATTTGCAGACTATTCAGTACAATTTAATGTTCTGCTACATGAGTCACAGTCCCACATGCACAACTTTGCTTACATCACCATCAGCTAGATACAGCCATTGTATATTGCACCCCCCCACACACACAAATTTACTATGTATGCATAGCACAATATACACCAGAGTATGTCACCAACAGGATGCTGGTGATCGTGTGTTCCTTTGTTCCAGCATTCCTAGATGTAGCATGAAACTGTTAACACCAAGGACAGCCTAATCCAGCATCAAGGAAAGCCAACACTCCAATTTAAATCTGTAACCAACACTGACTGCATGGCATTAGCACCATGACAACATATTTCTTGCCATCCAGTTACTTTGCCTAGAACAAATCCAAACAGGCAGAGGAAGAATTCTGGGCAATTTAAAAGCTTGCTCTTTTTGTTGTGATATTTTGTTGGTCCTACTGCAAACAGTGGCATTCTTCTTGACACAGTCTTGAGTGGGAAAATGTGGGTGTGGGAATATAGGTTTGTTGTCCTTTCTACTCCTGTTTTAACTAATTATGCCTAGTTTCCAGTAACACAGACCCAAACAGTGATGTCCCATGATCCATGAGAGTGCCTCAGCACTGTTAATGGACTCCATAATCCTCTTCAATTGTTAACTGTGTGAAGGGCACCTACCTGTAGAAAAGGGAACTAAGACCACATCACTACCTGTACCCTGACTCGCTTTCTGTATAATGAGATAGAGGAGAGTCTTTTGCCTCCAAATGTGTTAGCCCAACCCTCTCAGTCATGGAGAAGGGGAGGAAACACTGGAAGCCTCACATTTATTTATTTATTGGATTTATATCCCACCTTTCTCCCAAGATGGAATTCAAACCAGGTTTGAATTAGTTAAAAAGTACAACTAAAACCTCACAAATTACAAAAGTTAAAAAAGAATTAAATTACATTTCCATTATTAAAATATCAATTAAAATACATAATTTTAAAACATAAAAATCAATAAAAGCACAACATTAAAAACATTTAAGAAACACAGCACACTAAGTTAAATCCAAGTGTCAAAACACCTGCCTAAATAAAACTGTTTTCAACTGCCGACAAAAAGAGAGTAGGGAGGGGACCAACCAGACCTCCCATGGAAGGGAGTTCCACAGTCTGGGAGCAGCCACAGAGAAGGATCTCTCCCAAATCCTCAACAACCGCATCTGTGAAGGTGCCAGGACTGAGAGAAAGCCCTCCCCTGCCAATCTTAACACTCACACTGGCTTGTATACATTGCTTGTTCCTGTTGAAACTGTCTATATAGACTCCACTCACAAACATGGTGCCTCCTTCCTTAACACTCAGGACTGGCCTAACACAATTTGCATCCCTCCTCCACTGACTCCCCCCATCTCATTCCATGTATGGAACCTGACTGGACTTGTGGTTAACTTTTAATTCAATACTGACGATAGGGCAGTGTTCTTCACTGCACATGAGGGAAACAGAATAGCACGGGGGGCACATGAGGACAGAACATGTGGGAATACATAGTCCTGTTCTCCAGCACCTTTCTCCAGTTTCCTGCCCTTCAGTGTTTCCTACCTGAGGAGTGTGCCTCACTCTCCCTAGTGGGAGGGCCAGTCCACCCACTGAGGCATTTCCCATTCTGCAGAATAAGGGTCTGGCTATTCAGAAGACCCAATTGCCCCATACAGAAAGAGTGAAACAGATGCCCACTGGTGATAAGACCTTGAAATAATCTTCCTCCTGGCTGTTAGAAGCATTTCATATGATTTTTTTTTAATCCTTGCTGTACCGCAGGAATGCCAATAACTCATCATCTCTGCTCATACTAATAGGGTGTGAGGTCATTAAGTTGATGAGGACCACCTCATCAAGGTGATAGTAATACCAACTTGGAGGGCATGTTTGGGCCTAACATGGATGATAGAACATCAGGAAATCAGAGCCCACATCACTTGTCACAGCCTCTTCATACACCTGCTTGCTGATGCTATTCTCTGCTCCCTCCCTCCCCCATCCTCACCTCGAAGCTCTTCCTGTCTGATGCCGTTGTTCCTGTCACTCCCGGACGCTCTCAAGTGGCTGCCTGCCAGCTTGCCCCTGTCTAGCTTGCAAGTTGCCTAACGAGCCCTTCCTGATTACACACTCCACTCATTACCACCCTAATCCTGCATCACAATTAATTGTGGTAATTAATAAATATTGATTACAGCCAACAATTAGAGCTGATCTCCCTCAGTAATTAAGCACTGCAGAAGCACCAGCCTCCTCTGTTGCTGACCTTCCTTTCTCCTTCAAGACTGTGGGAGGGAGAAGTCCCACCGCACCCCACAAATTCTGAGGTGCCAAGATATAAATAAGACTTTTATCTCAAGCCTTTCTGATAGGGGTGCCAACTTCTAATTCTAGCACAGCTCTCATGCCTTTAAAGATTTCTGCCTGCCAGACTTGTCCAGCAGCTGTAAAAGGCAAGTAATGTGTGTGGTTGGGGTTTTTTTAGAAATGACAAATTGACAATTCTGCTTTCAGCCAAAGTTATTGTAGTATGTGGGGAAATAATCATTGTAATGTAAAAGCAATCTTGTGTTCCTCATTCACAATCTAAGATAAGTCTAGGTTTTTTTCCCTGCATGCATTTGTTCTCCCAAAATTCCCTTTTTCTTATTTCACTGGGCACTTCCAGCCAACTGGAAGTGCTGGGTCATTCAACACATGACCTAATTTGAATTTTATTGCTTTTGTGTAACTTTCTCTCTTTTTTTTAAGTTTGTGTGTCTCCATGAGGCTGGAGCCCTCTTAGCCATCTTAAGCCATCTGAAACCATGCCTTGATGCATCGCTGTAGGCTGAGTGAGTTCTTCATACCCTTTATACTCTTAGTTAGGAACCTCTTTTTAAGTATGTTTTAGTATGTAGATTGAGATTGATATACGTTCAGTAAACTTTGATTTGCATTTTAAACTGACTCCTTTGTTTTGTAATGAGTCTAATTTAACTGGGAGATCCCAGACCTCTTGAATACACTTTTAAATGATAATAGAGCTTAAGTCTGCAATCCTAAGTGCACTCTGCATGAAGCATGAACATGAAGTTAAAGTGAATGATTTTTAACTCCCTTTTTAAAGGAGATATTTCTTGTTGTTTTTAAAAGGACTAGATCCTGGAATTTTTAAATACAATTTTATTTTTAGACTCATAACCTTCCCACAGTTATTCTAAATACAAAAGACAGGCACCTCACTAAATAGGTTGCACTGGAACATTTGCAGGAACAGATCACATAAAATAGGTAGACACATTACATTTATTAGATTATACCAGCTTTAACTGTATAAAAAATAAAGTAATGTGGTAACACCTAGTGATGTACAGATGTGCTTATCATGGATCTACAGTTGGCCACAATTCCCTCATGAATGTACACTTGGTGGCAATTCTGAGTTTGCCTCTGTGTAATGTGTGAATGGGTAATGTCTACATAGAATCAGACACTACCAAGGTTCAGCAGCATATGTATGTGTAGACAGATAGACACAGACAGACAGACAACACAGACATAATGAAAGAGTGCTTCTGAGCATATGGCAATGTTAGCACATTCATGAATGCTGCCCACTCTGTGCCAAATGGCACTATTGTTATGGGGCATCCTGCCACATTTACGTAGTTTCATTTTCATGTCATTATCCTTAGCTGTCCAAGTACTGTACTAATCTTTCTGCATTCACAGTTATACTTCTTCCTCCTGGAAATGCAAGCTTGGGCTTTCTTCTTTTTTTTTCTGAATAAACCATTAAATTGCTCATTTGAACTAGTGCATTCATATCCACACCAATAAATTTGATGCAGTTTGTGCTGAAAAGGGGCAAAGGCCTTGAGACAACATTGTGAAGTGGCTGCATTCCAGAAGCATGAAGCAGCTAAAGTTTTGTTAAATATACATTTAAAAATAGCAAGGTATGTAGATGAATGAGAGTACCATAGATACAATGGTGCTAACTCATTTTTTAAAAATAATAAAGGTGGAGGAAGACAGGGACAATAGCTGGTATGAAATACAAAACTTCTAATCTAGATCCATCATGTCCTATTTTAATGAAACTCTTAAATGTATGCCTATATGTTTCACCTGCAACAAAATGTTGCAGTGCACAATCTTTCTGTTCAGGATTTTAGCCGCCCATTCCACTACCCCCATTTTTCACACACACCCCTCCAACAGAGCAAGAGCATTACCTGACTACAGAGCATATTCAACTCTTATTGGGTGTTTTTATCCCCCTCCATTTTGGGTTCTACTATCCTTTGGGATATTTTCAGAGGGGAAGAGCTGACACACTTGTGTCCAATCTCAGCTGCTTCAGAATCTTGGATTTCAGTGGGGAAATCCAAGATGTCTATGGACAATTTTCTGTTCTCTTTCTGTTGACATTTAAAAAGCTTGCCAGAATGATTTGGGAAATGACTTATCCAACATATCAGACAATTCATTCTACAATTTTTGTAGCTATATCGCCTTCTTCCCTCCTCCTTTTCCCTTTCCTGACACATCATTCTATTTTTCCACCCACCCAACTGTCAGGTTTTTTTCCTGATCACCCACTCATTCATCATTTTTTTGCACTGAGTCCTTTCTCTTAAGCCTTCCCCCCCCCTGAAGATGTTGGGGATATCTGCAAACCTTGGGGTTACCCCATGTCTGTTGATAACTCCCATATGCATGTGTAGATGGTACTATGTGCTACAGTTCCATGAACATGGGGAGACTTGGGGGAATAATACTTATTTAACGAAGGAATCTTTGCCTTATCTGCTGAGCACAATAAAACAGTTGAGTATACTTGTAAGAAACCTAGGAGTTATCTAGACAGTGAAAAAACTCTTCATAGAATACAAGGAGAATATCTTTTGTCCCATATGGGATACCGCAGCAATTTGACGTATTGTGAAGGAGGGGGGTCAAAAACTCCAAATACTCTGTGGGAAAAGCCTTCGCAGCTTTCCCCATATTTTAAAAAAAGCTCTGAAGGAAATGCACATTCCTGCTCATTTGAACACTGTTGCAATTTGTTGCGCAGTCCCGAGGAGGTGGAACTCTTCATCTGATTGGTTGGACATGTGCAGGCACAGGTTTGCTGTCAAGTGCTCAGAAGTGCTAGCGATCATGCACTTTTTAAACTTATTTTTTAAAAATTGTACTGTCAAAAGGGACAGTCAGTGTGGTGGCTGTGATGTTTTGCATGGAGGGAGGGAGGAAGGCAAAGGGGACTCAGTAGCACAGCACCCGAGACGACAAGGAAGGTGGAGGTGAGATGAAGCAGTGAAGAACCATCCTCCTCTTCCTTCTTTCAACGGCTTCCAACTGTCCTGCAGCCAGAATCGGAGGTCGCCACCGGGACGAGTGAAGGGCGGGTGACTCTCCTCCTCTTCCTCGTGGTGGCTGCCCTCGTCATCACCTCCAGGCACTGCCTGGTCCCCTTCCCCTTCCTCGCCCCCCCCCCAAAAAACAATGACAACAAGGCTGCCATCTTTATTCATGGCTATGTGAACTTCACATACTATCATTTTTGCCAAAACGCTGTGGAGACAAAGGAACGCTGCTGCAACTCACCTATAATGCACAGGTATGTGCATTATGTCTTCTCTTCTAGTCAAGCCCCTAGTTTTGTGGGTGAGAATTAAAATTTCCTATAGAAGAGAGATTCCAACAATGCCAAACTACTAAGTTTAATTAAAACAAATCTCTCTCTTCTTTCATGTGGAATTTTCTTTTGTAATGTTTTTTCTTGTCAGATGCGACTGACTGTATGCTGGCCCACACACGCATACAATTGACTTAATGGCTGAACCACCAACTAAATTATTTTGTTAGCGTTGCACCTAGATAAAGAATGTTCATTTGCCTCATTAACCTGTCCACAGGATCCAGAGATCTCTTTTCAATGGGATAGCCAAAGATTTCCTATTGGAATTCTAATCTTGTTGGATGCAGTTTGTTAATGTTTTATCTTCTAAAAATGTGAATAGCTAATTTAGGCTGAACAGTTGAATGAATGGCTGCAATGGCTTAGGGTTTTTTCCCCATTAATCCAGTCTTTCATGCTAGATCCTGAGGACTTTAGAAACAGAGAGAATGCTTGTGTGGTAGAAGGGGGCGGAGGGGTGGGATGGGGGAGTGAGAGAGGGAGAGCGCGCGCTGTGTATATGGGCCATAATGTGTCTATGATGGATCTCCTCTGGAAGAGACACATGTCAATTTGTATTCATGATGCGACTTGGAATTACAAGCAGAAAGCAGCTGCTTTTGACTAGGATTTCTCTGGACTTTGAAATGGCAACCTCTTGTACCAAGGCAATTGAATGGAAGCTTCCTGGCTCGGCAAGCCTTGTCAGTGCTTGCCAACATTCATTAGGCAGCCAGCTTGCATATGCTTTAAAAAAAACAACTCTTCACATTGCTTTCATCATGTGGCTATTTATTTCTGTTTTCTATATTACACAAAATAATTTGCTTAAACACCCATTTCCCCATGTATTTCTAATATGCCTTGCATCTTTTAGGCCTTAAAATAGAGATGCTCCCATCATCATCATCATCTGATACCAAGATGTTCTGTGCTGCTGAGAACAATTTGCAACATTGGATGTTCTATGAGTCAAATGCTAGGTTTTGACTTCAACTCGGAGCAACAGCTGCACTTTACCTTAGGTTGGGTTTCTTTCTGTTCTAACAGGACATTGTTAGTGGTTCCACTTTAAAAAGGCCAAGATTGCTTCTGTTTATTGAATCTAGTTTTCTTTAAGTAACTCATCACAAAAAAATAGTAACCCTAAGTAGGGCTTAAGTTGGAGTCAGGGCACTCATCATACATTTACATGTGCATGGATCTATAGTATGTGTCTCTGCACTTCATTTAAGAGGTTGGCCACTACACATGCACAGTCCTAGAAGGTTGCAAAGGAGGGATTCAATACCTCCCTGCACAGCTTCCAAACCCTCCTCCCCAGGCAGCTTCCAGGGTCCACTGCCATGGCCACTTTCTGACTGGAGAGGGAAAATGTGAGGGCCCCAGGCAGCACCTGGTTGCAGTTCTGTGGTAATGAGAAAAGAGCTGGAGACCCGAGTGGGCAATATTAGTGGCTCCCACTGTACTCCCAACCCTTGGCCAGTAAATGGCTGTTGCAGTGCATCCTGGCTTGTGGAAACTGCCTCAATGTGTGCATGTTGAAGGGATAAAGAAATGTGCCGGCAGCATGTTACGCTCTACCTGCACAATACAGGAACTTGGTTAGAATCTCCCAGTGGTCACTGGCCACCATGGTCAATGATCATACTCGCTATAGACTTTTGAGAGGTGGTCCAAAATAGTAACATTTCCATATGTTAGAGTATCCAGAACCCTGCAAGGAGAAGAACGTTGCATTTCTTGTTTAAATGCTTGTGCTTACATTTCTCTCTCAAGAGTTAATAGTAACAGCTTGCCTCCCTCTCAACTCACCCCCGTGACTGCTGATTCAAATCCCATGGCTGCTTCTGGAAGAAGAAAATTATACAGAGTTCCAATAATGCTGTTTGATCAAGTGTGGCAAGAGCAAATGCCCCAAAAGAAACATCTGGATTTCTTGACATAGAGGTTCATGTGAGAAAAATCAGGCAGTGGGGTGCAAATAATGATGGATCACAGAATGTAGAGCTGACTGTGACATTTTGTTGCATGGTCATGAAAACAGGGACAAACCCCAAACTGCAATTCTTCCACCTCATTAGCAGAATAATTTCCTCTCTAGTTTCAAAGTCCAAAGAAAAAACCCAGCCAGAGTTTAAAATAGCAAAATAAACCAGCAGGTGGCAGCACCTGATAAGAGATGCACTCTTTGTTCATGTATTGTAGATAAAGTGTTTTGTTTTTTTTTAATGGATCTCCACTTTGCATTACTATTCCCTGCAGAATGTGGGCTTCCTAACATGCTAGCTGTAAAGTGTGTATACTCTGTGTGAACAAATTATACAAACTGAAATGGCTATAAACACTCTTTTCACCTGGGTGTATACAAGTATGGGCCAGAAGATGTACTTAACTTCTTCATGAACATGTGTGAGTGCGTGCGTGCCTTCAAGTTGCCTGTTGACTTATGGTGACTCCATGAATTTCACAGGGTTTTCTTAGGCAAGAAATACTTAGAGGTGGCTTTGCCAGCTCCTTCCTACAGCACCTGGTCTTCATTGGCAGTCTCCAAATACTAAACACAGATAACCCTGCTTAGCTTCCAAGATCAGACAGGATCTGGCGCCTTTTGGGTATTTAGGTCCTTATTCTCTCCATGAGTAGCACACTTCAAAAACATTATGATGTATATGACAATTCTTCATGTTGCATATTCTTAGATTATAACAAATATCCCTTTGCTGGAGTTGCTGGCAAAATCAGTAGCTCCCTAATCCCTTCTGTAGACTTTCCATCAAATCACTTACTGGCTAGCACATTTTACTTATTGCCAGGCAGTCAAATCCTTGCAAACCCAGGAAAGGGAAGAAACACTGAAAGTTGAGGTGGGGTGCGGAGGGAGGGATGTCCTTAGGAAATAACCTCTATACTGCAATAGTATTGTCTGTCTGCCTCCACCTACACACCCTGCCTGAAATCTGGGGAGAAGGGAGATGAGAAGACTGCCAGACAGAATTGTGTGTGCATTTGTCGTTGGCAAGATTTATTCAGAGGGGGTTTGCCTTTGCCTTCCTCTGAGACTGAGAAAGTGTGTGTTTTTATGGCACAGTGGGGATTTGAACCTTGGTCTCCAGAGTCATAGTTCAATATCCAAAGCACTACACCATGCTGGCTCTTATGTGTTTGTTGTACCTTCAAACCACCTGTTGCCTTATGGTGACCCCATGAATTTCATAGAGTTTTCTTAGGCAAGGAATATTCAGAGGTGGCTTTGCCAGCTCCTTCCTCTGAAATATAGCCTATAGCATCTGGTATTCAGATAGGGGTTGCCACAGAGAAAACTGGAGATGGCTCCTGTACCTTTAACTGTTGTGTAGAACAGGATTTCAGCAGGTGTTGCTTTGTTACTTGACAAGCAACGCCTGCTGAAATCCCCACTTCTGTATAACTATTAAAGGCACAGGAGATGTACCTCAATGTGCCAGATAAGAGGTATTTTAGGAGCTCTTTCATATTTCAGTTTCCCTAGAATGCCAAAGGGGGAGAGGGCATATAATCTATGTTGGACCTACATGCAAGGGTCATGGGGGCCTGTACAAGTACGAGAAGGTACTAACATGTTTATGTTGTAGGGTACTGTGTGGAAGTGTGTGTTACACACCAGTTGTGTATGTTTGCAGGGGTGATATTAAACTGTGTTCGTGTTGAGAGGCATAGTGTGTGTGTGTGTTGGTGAATATATGTGTTGGGATAATAGTCACAGGTGTGGTGGGCAGTGATTTATTGTGCTGTGCTAGTGAGCCATCTGTACATAACTTGTATTTTATTTCTAAGTGAAAAACTATATCCTTTTCTGGAAAGAGGAAAACCTAGTGCAGAAGGACAATGCATGTGTATTAAGGAAAGTAGTGTTGTAAGGAAACATATGTCTCAGGCATGAGGGTTCATCAGCATTGCCTTTGCCACACACCCACAGCTGTGCAAGCAGATTCTGTGTCACTGGAAGTACAGTAACAAGAAACTCAACAGGTGGATCTTTCCTTATTGCTGCATCTTCATGCAGGTGTGTGTGTGCAGGGGGCGCTTTGAACAATTTGAAAGTTTATCACAGTTAGAAAGCTTGTGTCCATTCAGAAAAAAAGCTGGCAAGCACAGGGTTAAGTATGTGTTGGCCTCAGAAGCAAGGGTTATTCACTTGTGTGCTGGGGATAAGTTACAATGTGTGAGGAACAACCTCATGTAGAACTGCCATTTGTGGTGTGTGTGTGTGTGTGTGTGTGTGTGTAGTTGTTGAATGAGGCGAAGTGGGAGAAGGAAAGATTCAGAGGTCTCCTAAGGAGACAGCTGTGTGTGAGCCTCTGAGAGTGCAGAGTAGGCGTATATGTGTGTGGCTGAGGCTGTGCCCGTCTCAGCGAACCTGCTCTTTGCAGAGATTTATTGCGCCATCCCCGATACCATCGGGCCCTTCACACAAGGGCAGCTTTATATTAGTTTTTCTCAGAGCCGAGGATGGTGGTTCCTGGCTCTGCTGGGCGAGAGGAAATGTCATTTTGCTGGGAGCGTCTGCCTAATAGGTTGATTTAACCCTGCCGGTGTGCAATGTCTGTGGCAGCTGTGCCTACCCAAACAAGGCCTCTTGGCTCAGTGGAAGCAGGGGCAGCTACTCGAGGACAAGAGGTGGAAGGAAGATCAGCTGCAATATATGTCAGTGTGGGGTGTCTCTGGCAGGTAACATACTCTGGGACTGGCTCCCCTCACTTCCTTTAGCTTATCTGGAACATGGAGGACAAAAATCTCTCCCTCATTCACTTTCTCTATAGCAGGGGTGGGAATCATGCAGCCCCTGCCCCCTGTTGTTGGATTGGAACTCCTGCCTTTCCTCACCATTGGCTATGCTGGCTAGGATTGCTTGGCATTGCATTTTAGTAAAACGGGAGTGCTGCATGATTCCCACCCCCTGTACTATGGCTGGCATCCGGTTTGGGGCAGATGCATGCATAAGTTTGCCCTATGCATGCACATGTCCTTTTTTGGGCACTACAAGGATATGTATTATTCCCTTGCTCCCTCCGCAATGTCCAAAGCCCTCCCCCCACTTCCTGAACAGCTTCTGAAACCCCTCATCTGGCCATTCCTTGCTCTGTAGGGAGCAGGCAAGATCACAGAAGCATTTCCTCTTGTGTGTGTCTGTGCCTTCAGCTCTACCCAGATGCAAAATGGTGGATCAGCACTGAGATCCACCAGGGTCCTCCAGAGGTCTCAGCACTGCTGTAATCATTTCACGCCTAACTAGGGGCATATAGCCAGATGCTTCTGTAATCATGCCTGTCCCCCACGAACCAGGGAATGGCAGTGATGGAGTTGGGGGAGGGCTTCAGAGGCTGTTCAGTAAGTCAAGGGAGTGGTACATGGCTTAGCCTAGCATAGGTCCACACGCAGACCTCCTATGCTATGCTAAGCCATATAGGATTGCAGTCCATGCCTACTTTTATGTACCTCTATCATGTCTCCCTTTACTCACTGTCTTTTATTAAACTAAACAGCCCCAAATGCTGTCTAGCCTTTCCTTGTAGGAGATCTGTGCAGGTCCTGAATTCTCTGAAAATTTTCAACAGTCCCACCCCACCTCAGCTGGTATGGCTGTTGTCCTGATGCATGCACAATGGACAAAAAAGAACTAAAGAGAAATGGTTAAGACCTACTATGAGAGTGTGTGCTGAGGTAGGGCCGAGGTTCCCACCAAAATTCAACTCAACTCTTGAATGTTCTGGAGGTGAGCTCTGTGTGTGTGTATGCGCGTGCGCGCATATGTGCATGCATTCCAGGGACAAAACCCATTATAATGGCCCCTTGGTATCTGCTGGGATCTGGTTCCAGGACCCCCTGTGGATACCAAAATCAGTGGATATTCAAGTCCTATTATATACAATGGCATAATAAAATGGTGTCCCTTATATAAAATGGCAAAATCAAGGTTTGCTTCTTGGAATTTATTTTTGGGAGAATATTTTGAAACTGTGGATGGTGGAATCTGTGGATGCCAAATCCAATTGTAGTATGAGTCAAAGACACCACAAAGAAACTCAAATATTGTAACCTTTCTTTGAAAGTTTCAGGCTTTTCCTTGAATTGCTCTAACACTAAAAGGTCTGAAAATCATTGATCCTTCTGCTGTCCTCCCCCACATTATCCCCATTGTTCAGCTACATGAATAATCTACTGATACTGATCTAGTTTGTATGAGGAACTAAGGCTTGGATATTTTCATTCTTCAGTCCCCATCTTCTTTCCCACACTAGTGCTGAATATTCCTTTTTAATAATAATAATAATAATAATAATAATAATAATAATAATTTAACTTTCCATGTATAAAATTACAGACATAGATAACATTTACCATGAATAACCACATAGAAACAAAACAGAAACATATAAGACTTAATATCCATATTACAAAAAATAAAAAGTACATTCACATTTAACAAATTGACCTTCCTTTTTCTTTTGTTTGAAGTGTTGCTTTTCTTCATATTCACTTCTACCCCTCTATCTTATGTTCCATTTTCCTTTTGTTTTCCCCTTTTCAATATCTCCTCCCCCCCACCCGCTTTTTATTAGTGCTTTAACATTCTATGTTAGTTATTGCTATATCCCCCCCACCTCTTTTTCCATAGGGGGGTAACTGTCTGCCATTCTCTTACACTTTTCAAAGTTCTTCTTTCATCGATTATCGCTGTTAACCTGTCCATTTGCTAGTGCTGAATATTCCTGTGGTCATGGAAATATTGATGCAGAGGCCTATTTTCTTCCCCCCAAGTGGTGAGAAATGCCTTCCTTGTAAACCCAGGACTAGACAAGTCTTCATGTTTTTTAAAAGAGAGAGAAAAGGAAAGAGAGAAGGAAACCTACACCAAATACCCTACGGATAGAAACAATTATATACACAGTGGGCCCTAGTATCTGCTGGGTTTTGCTTCCAGGACCCGAAATGGATACCAAACTCTGTGGATGCTCAAGTCCCATTATATACTCTGCTTGGCTTTTCTTCGCAAACGAAGATTCAGGAAGGAATGGGATAGTAAAATGGTGTCCTTTATATACAAGGGCAAAAATCAAGATTTGATTTTGGATATATTTTTTAAAAATGCAAGCCATGGATGGTTGAATCCGTAGATGCAGAATCTGTGGCTATGGAGGGTCGACTGTACCTTTAGCGCATAGAACCATTTGACACTAAGCCCTGAACAAATCAAATTTGGCATAAACACTGAGAGCCATTCCCAAAACATGGAGCTGAAGCCAATCTGAATGTTTCAAGGAAAGTCTCCAGGTGAGTAGATTAAAAAAAAATGCCGCTATCAACATTTTGGTAGGTTTTGGGAAAGCCTATGGATAAAATGATAGATCCCTCCCCCACTCTGCAATATCTTTCATCATAATGACTAATCCCATTTGAGCCCACTTTTACGGTAGTTTCTTGTCTTTCTGAAACCTCAAGGATTATGAGAGGGTAAAGGAAACACTACCTGGGCCCAGCAGTCCAGAAGGGGAGCATTGGCTGGCCTGAAGTAGGGAAATGAGGCTTAACTATAGTTCATGTTTCTAACTGTTTATAACAATTCCCACCTCTCTTGATTACATAGGGTGCTTGGATCTCACAAGATCTTTTGAGAGGATTTTGTGGTGCTAATCTGTAGCACATTTAGAAAAGAACTAACAACAGTCTGAACAATGAGGTGTTGGCTCAGGCTCTTGTCTAAACTGAGGAGTGTTTGAGGCAAAACTGAGAGTAGCCTCTCTTTGTGAGTTTTTTTCAAAATTTAAATCCCAGAAATCCTTCAAGTTCCTATGGATATGTCTTATCAACAGGCAGGAGGAACCAGGATGGATATGACAGGTGACTGGTGGGAGGAAAGAAAGAGAAACTTCATCATAATAAGGGACCCTGAGCTCCCAAGGACAGTGGGAGACACTGCTGTTTATGAGCTTGACAGCCTGAAAGAAAACATGGGAGTAAAACCTCAGGCCTCCAGAGTGCACAGAAGAACTTTTAGGAGATTCCTGGGATGTGGAACAGGGGCAGAAGGGCATGTCTCAGTCTTATTCATTGATTCCCCCCACCATTTATAAGATTATTTGTATTCTACTTTTCACCCCTCAAAAAGGTCCACAAAGTGGCTTACATTAAATACAAAACCAAAAGCATAATTAAAATGAACAGGGACATGCACACGCAATTTTGTTTTTAAAAAAGCATAGAAAGACACTTTTAAAGTTAAACTTTAAGTCCAAAAAAAGGGGGGAAAAGTCTTTACAGCTTGCCTGTAACTTAAAAGGCAGAGAACCAACCAGACCTCTCTACAGAAGGTATTCCACACCCTGGATGCCAGAACAGAAAAAGCCCTGTCTAGAGTCCCAACCAAATGAACCTTCAAGATGGTGAGACTGGGGTGCATAAGAACAGTATGATTATATAATTAATATACAGTACATGAATACCACAATTGGACTATGTAAGTAACTCAGTTATCCAGAAATGCAAGGAGGGTCTGAAAAAATTAAAGGTCAGTAATCAGTAAAGGTCAGTAATCCAGTTGCACAAAACAGACAAGGGTTGCTGACACACTGCAGAAATAATGCAATTTGACACCATTTTAACTGCTATGGCTCAATGCTATGGAATTCTGGGATTTGTAGTTTTGTGAGATATTTAGCCTTTTCTGTCAGAGAGCTCTGGTGCCACAATAAACTACCTTATAAACCCCAGGATTCCCTAGGATGAATTTCATAGCATGATAGTTAAAGTGATGTCACACTGCATTATTTCTGCAGCATGTCAGCAGCCAAGGTCTTTTGCAGGGCAGGAAGGAGGGAAAGAAGAGCTTTTGTCAAAAGTTTGACTCAAAGTACAATTAGTTGAGCACTCTACTCCCTTCCTTGCAACTGCCTATGAAACTAGAGTGGTCAAATTGTTCCCTGTTTACTTAGAAGGAAGATGTCACTGAGATCCCCCAACCCAAGTAAATGTGCCTAAACTAGAGGTTTAGTTTTCTCAAAGCAGCAGGAATTATGCAAGATACTCCTTCCCTCATTTGTTTCTTTATCACAACCCTGTTGTAATTGTCCCCCCTTGCTTGCTGTAATGAGCAGGCCTGGGGTATACTACCCAGCAGGTAAAGAGAGCAGTGAGGAAACAGGGCAGATAAACTACTACTGCCTCATTTCTGGAGTCAGTGGCAAATTTAAATTGGTAGAGCGAATCATAGGTTGCAAGCTGGCAAATCTACATGGCACTCACTGCTATAGGGATGTGGAGCTCTGAAAAGTAATTTCCTTTGCATTGCTGAACATTCCATATTAATTTAATTGGTGCACTCACATGTATTTACTTTAAAATGCATTGATTTTATTTTAAACATTTATAAAACAGCTATGTCCCACCTTCCTACCATGATAATCAAAGTGGCTAATGTAATAGTTAAGAGGACATCCAATATACACACACAAAATCATTATACTTCCTCCCTACCCCCCAAAAGGGTTGACAAGGTGACTTACAATAAATGATAATTTTGGAAGAACACAACAAAACCATACACTTTAGGGGGAGCAATTAGAGCAGAAAGGAATAATAAAATGTTTTTTTGGTCCAAATGCCTATTTTTAAAAACTGCAATAAAGGGTTCAGGTGAGTCACTCTGGGAAGGAAGTTCCCAAGGGTATGTGCCATGACACACAAGGTTCGTGTCTAATCAATCTCCCCGCTACCCAGTATGCAAAGCAGAGCTTTTCCTCATGATCTCAGGAAATGTTGGGGAGTGCATAAGCAAAATCAACACACCTTGTGGAGTAAAGAAGAGTTTTGCAAACATTAAAGCACAGGGTTTTCATTCAGTATGATAAACCAGTAAACCAAACTGTCTTCTGCCAGGAGCATCACAATAGTTCCCCTTGTTTTTCCACAGTCTGGTGGTCAGAACCCCACCCCCCACCCCAGGTCTATTGAATCTTTAACAGGTCTTGCCAGTAGGCTGCATTCAGTTTGTTGGCGTACTAGTTGTGCAGGCCTACAATCTTGCTACAGTGGCCAAAGGAAAAAAGAGGACAGGGCTCTTGTACCTTTAACAGTTGTATAGAAAAGGGAATTTCAAGAGGTTTAGATTGTTATGTCTACCACTCTTTAAATTCAGTTATAATAGTGGCTATAGAACAAATCTTAAAAATCTGGTCCTAGAACAAATCAAGCCTGAACTCTTCCTGGAAGCCAAGATGACTAAAGTGAGGCTGTCCAACTTTGGCCATATCATGAGAAGGCATGACTCACTGGAAAAGACAATAATGCTAGGGAAGGTGCAAGGAAGAGAGGAAGGCCGCATAACAGATGAATAGACTCAAAGGAGGCCACCACACTGTCTTGTCTGCAGGACCTGAGCAGAGCGGTTGAGGACAGAGGGTCTTGGAGGTGTCTCATTCATGGGGGTGGTGTTGTTGTCATGAATTGAAGTCTATTAACAACTCATTAACAAACTGAAGGCAGTTAACAACAACAACAACAACAACAGCAATAAATAGCACTGGCCATAAAAGTTAGAGAGACATTATATGATTAGGGACATAGCAAGGCTGTTCTGGGTTTGTTGCCCCTCTATAAGATGGCTCTGGGAGAACTCTGATAGCTGAGAGACCAGGAGTATATACCAGGATCTCAGAGACATGGGCCAAATCTTGCTATTCCCCATAGCACCAAGACCTCGATCTTTCTTTCCCCCACACTTGTAAGCTTCAGGCTATTGTTTCCACATATCTCAGGCTTCTCTTGATCATTTTTTTTTAAAAAATCATGTTCAAGAAAAGAAGCCATGTACTCATCCTCATAAAGCCACCCTAAACATCAACATGGATACTGTGTCTTGCAGTGGCCTAATATTGGCAACCTTGTTGAAGAAGGCAATGCAGTTAATGGCTTCCATGTCAATGGGGGTGATAAATCTGCTTGGGGTTTTAGTTTGAACTTTAAAGAAGCAACCCAAGGGGCTGAACCTCCTCCCTCTGATAGGTCCAGCTCCTTGAATGCCAACTTTATAGTTCAGACTAATTCCCAAAGTGGATTTATTGCTCCACTGACAAGGGGGTCACTCACTACCCCTGGAGGGAGGAGAGGAAAAGCCACTTGCCCCAAGATAAAGCATTGCATGTGAATAATATAGATATGCATTTACAGTTGTTCCTCCGTATCCACGGATTTGATCTCCACAGATTTAAGTATTCACAGCTTGAAAATATTCTTTAAAAACAATAATCCAAAAAGCAAACTTTGGTTTTGCCATCTTATATAAGGGACACCATTTTACTATGCCATTGCATATAACGGGACTTGAGTATTCACAGATTTTGGTATCCACGGGGGTCCTGGAACAATAATACCCCAGTGAATATGAAGGGACAACTGCAATTCTTCTAAGGAGCTGGGGGAGGTAGGAACAACCATGGCACCAACATGCCTAAAGAAAACAGTCAGCTCACATGAGACGCAGGTGGTAGAATGTTGGGGATCAGGACCATGATTACCAGGTAAACCAAGGGATGGAGATGGAGCAAAGCCTGAGTCTGTTGGAGGAGAGGGAGGAAGTACAACCCTACATCTTGTGGTGAAATCCCCTATGAGCAGCCAGGGTACTGACAGAGATTGATGAGTTGCATTGGAGGCACTCCAGAGCAGGATAGGAGTGGGAGCACCAAGTTGGGGGCAGGGCTTTGCTCGTTTAACATCTTCATTAACGACCCAGGGAGGAGAGCAAGCCGCAGTAATGAAATCCGCTTGGCATTAAATCAGGGGGTGTGGACTGTCCAGGGCAGGGCAAGTGTCAGGAAGCGTGGTGCTTGGAGAGCTGCAGCAGCAAGATTTATGGGCAAGGAATGCCAGGGGAGATTTATGTCAGACAAGGGCAACCGATAGATCTAGGGAGCTTGGCAAACAAGGGTGAGGGGGAATGGAGGAATGGGAAAAATCATGGAGAAACTGGGTCACAAGTGTTAGAGACTGGGGATCATTGTAAATTGTGGAAACAAACAGCCAATACATAGGAGGAAAGCCGCCTCTCCATCAGCAAGTTGTGTGCACCTGGGACTAGAGAGGGAGTCTCAGGGGAGGCAAGACAAATGTAGGGAACAATAATAGAAATGGGAACAGCTGGGTGTGAAAAAAGACAGGGCCTGATAAGCTTGAACGTGATTTTTTAAAAGAAAAATGGTCAAGAGAAGCATGAGATATGTGGAAACTATGGCCTGAAAGCTCCAAGTGTGAAGGAGGGAAAGATCTAGGACTTAATGATGGGGGAGCAGCAGGATTTGACTGCTTGATGATGGGGGATCACCCTTCATATTCTCCTGGTCTCTCAGCTATCACAGATCTCCCAGAGCCATCTTATGAAGCTGCAACGAACTCAGAACTGCCTCTCTATGTCTGCGACCATATTACTTACATCTCCATAACTTTTATGGTCATTGCTATAACAGAATTTAAAGAATGGTAGTGATGGTGGTGGTGAGAAAGGCATCTCCAACATGCAGCTGTGATACAGCTTTTGCCTCAGTGTGCGCTCACGCACATGCCCTGAGGACTCTGCTGCCTTTGTGAGATGCAATCTTGGGGTTCCTCTGCCTGGAAATTCCCTTAATTACCATATGCCTCCCCTTTTTTCTAGCTGCCACCACCCTTTGAGTTCTACACCTCTTACAACATAGTCCAAAGGGAGACTGTGGGGTTTCCTTCTCTACTTTCTGCCACTTGCAGAGATTCACTTCCCCCTCCCTTCTTTCCCAAAGAGGAAAGAAACAACTGAGCAAAACAAGGCATGTGCATGCATCTGCTGAAGAAAGATAGAAAAAGTTTATTTATTCTAAAAGCAGAGTTCATCACATGCAGATAATTCTCCAACAGCCTTCCTCCAGTGGCCTGAGGTTCTCACCCCAGGATGCTTCTTTGTTGTCTTTGTTCATCTCATTTCATCTCCCTGTTCATCTCTACCTGAGATGAGGTCCCCGCCCCATCTCAGGACTCCTTTCTTCTTCTGTCTGCCTTGTGGCCCTGAGGCAGTATTTATTACCTCTTCTTCAAAGCATCTTAAAGGTTTGCCACTCTGGAATCTTTGATTGGTCAGTGTCCCTTGTGACCTATGACATCTGTGATGATGCTGACCCCAAAGGTGTTACCTTTCTCCAGACCCTAGTTAACCCTTTGTTTACCTGATGCTGTGCTGGAAGATAATGGGGTCTTTCCCGTTATCACAGCAGTGGATGTGTGAAGAAGCACCATCTTGTTCAGGGCAAGCTGGCATTTTTGTGGCACAATCAGCCATTCCTCAAAAAGGCGTGGTAGGAAGCAAAGTGAGGGTACTGACAATGGAGTATATTCAGGACATATCACACCTCAAAATTCAAGCCAGGGAGGTGGTAGGAGTGGAAAGTGGTTTGACTGCCACAAACCAGCTAAGACAGCTTTACTTTTGAAGAGGGACTCTGTGCATGATCTTCTAAATGGCACACTTCTCTGAGAAAACCCATCTTACTTTTCACCATACCTAATTCACTTACCAGTCTGCAGACAGGACTGAAGTTTCTCTGTCCTGATGATTTATCTGGGATAGTCATAGGTATTACAGAGAAACCATCTATCTTGTGGACTTGCAGGTCAGACTAGGGTTGGACTCTCTGAAGCATTGCCTTCTGTCTCCCTTGGGAGATGTTGCAAAGTGGCAGGGGCACATATAGGGCGGGCCACTCTCAGAGCAGTCTGATCATGTAGATTTCGAAAATGTCAGTGAGTGAGATCCCCTCCTCTGTGGAGGGAGAAGGCACAATAGGCTGTTGTCCTTCCATCCCCTTATACTGGGGTCTGCATCTCTGCCTTGTTGCCTCTGTTCATCTGTGCTTAAGTTTTCTCGCCTCTGTTTTTATTCTCATTTTTCCTCTGTCTGATTCTTGGTCCACTCTCTCATCTCTCAGTGACCCCTGTGCCAGCCTCCTCCCTTCCTCTCCATCTGAGCTCTAGAGTGCCTGGGATTCCCGCCTGCTGTGTGCCAGGGAGACCCCATTAGCAGGGTAATTTCCTGACGAGATTCCTCATTTCCCTGCTCTTCGAAGCTGTTGCCGTCACTGCCACCTCCGTTACAACTCTGACCTTGACAGAAATAGCTCCGCTTTTATATCACCAGTCATCATCCAGCATTCCTTCAACCCCACCTTCTCTCTAGAGCTACAAACCCCACTCTGCCAGTGACAGTGTATACATAAGAGGAGTGGGGTTCTGATGAGATAAAATGAGGTCTTGCCTGGGGGGAGCCATACTGGGGGGTGGGATGGGATGGGGGAATCTTGTCATATATAATTCTCTGGCCTAACTAGGTAACTGAAAGCCCTTCCCCAAATTTCATCCACAGAATTTAGGAAATAGGGCAGTGTGGCCCCAGCTCTCACTCAAATAACATTCTGCCCACGGATGAGGCACTCCATGGAAGTATCAGAACAAACCTGTTTCTTTTTTACAAGCTTGCAAGTTACTCAGTAAGCATCCAGCATCAGTGGACTGCTTCATCGTTAGCTGCAGAGCTCTTTGTTTGCTACCTCAGAAACAATCAGCCCATCTCTGTCTTGTCACACCTACACTGGGGGGGGGGAACCATGGTTCTCTGTCACCTTCCTTGCCAATCAGGTGGTTAGACTGAACACTGTTCACTGGCAATGGCACAAACAGGATCAATCTCCTCCAACTCCTATACTGATAGTGTTGCCACTTGACTCTCAACAAGTTTGGGTTTCATTTTATGTGTTTGTTTTAATTAAAGCTTCACTTAAAATGTATAGTTGATGACCAATTTAAAATATATATCTGTGAACATGAATTAATGGATGGCAGTGCACAACAGCTATGATTTTGTTTTCTCTGGGACAATGGGCAACCATACCTGTTGCGAATGTCTTTCTCTGTGCAACTAAACTAGTCTTGCCTCAGCTTAGATTCCCGGAGCTCTGTCTCAGGCTGGCTCAACAATGCCAGACAGTCCCAGTAACACTGCAGTGCCTGATGGGAATTCACTACTCCAGAATATCTGGAATTTGGTTAGTATGCAAAGGGATCTGGTAGCACCTTTGACACTGAGAGAAAGAACAGCATAAGCTTTTGTAGACTTAGGTCTACTGTCTTAGATGCACCTGAAGAAGTAGACTTAAGTCTACTACCAACTTCTTTCACTCAGTCTCAAAGGTGCTACAACATCCCTTTCCATACTGATATTCCAAACGAACACAACTGTGTCTTGGAATCTGGTTAGAAGATGCAGAGGAAAGAGCAGCAGCAGCAGGGGAAGGATAGACTTCAGGACTTTGAAAAACATTTCAAATCTCCCCAAATACGTGAACTAGTTCCACAAGTGATGGGTGGGGAGCTGGACTTCCCAAATCAAACCATGTAGGAGTGATCACACCTGGATACACCTGTGCAGTAGTCTTGATAGTATCAGGCAGGCAGAAGGGGAAAGATTTACAGAGGATAGGTGAAGCCCTCATCTTCTCCCTTAAATCAGACTCTTGGTCCATCTAGCCTAGTATTATCTCTGTTAAATGGCAACAGTTATCCATGGTCTCAGATCCAGCCCTGCTGCATGAGGCTTTTGTTTAATTCCTAGTGACAAGGACTTTGAGTATAGAAGGTACCATCTATACTCAAAGTATGTGCTTTTCCACTGAGTTATGTCCCTTTCTCTCAGTAGTGCCCTCCCCATGGTAGAAGAGGGCCAATGTGACATCTTGGGAAGAGTGGTCTATGGGACTCACAAGGTACTTTCTGAATAGTGCTGTGGAAAAATAAAGCTAGTGGGATGGAGAAGGCAGGTAGAGCTAGGGAGCCAGCAATGCTATGGAATACAGAGCTCCTACGAATGTACTGGCATGACCCAACAGGGCACATTAATTAATCTTTGAATATTCATGTTCTAGAGAGCCAGAGTAGTGTAGTGGTTTGTGTGGTCCTAGGACTCTGGAGAACAGGGTTTGAATCCCTGCTCAGCCATGGGCATGAAATCCACTGGGTGACCTTGACAAATCACATTCTCTCAGCCTCAGAAGGAAGGCAAAGGCAAACCCTCTCTGAACAAATCTTGCTCTGTGATAGGTTCGCCCTAGGCAGCCATAAGTCAGAAATGTCTTGAAGGCACACAACAGCAAATTTATGTCCTATCCCCATAGGCTAACCATAGGTATGTGTGGGTTCAGATCAGCTTTCTACCTAATCATTTAACTAAGTGAGTACTGTGTATCAGACATTGAAAAGTTATAGTTTAAAAACAATTTGTTACTATGATCAAAGCTATAAGGCCCCTGGCACTATATGGAGCTTTGGCACAGAGAGTGGCTTCACAGACTGTGGCCTAACAATTTCATGTTTGTTTCACTGACAGCCCTGAGAGCTGGTGCGCATTCATGTTTCTTATGGGATTTTGGTACAGCTGGGGTTTTACTTACCCCGTCCCTGAATGTTCAAATAAGTCTATTTGCTAATGAAGGAAATACTGTAGGTCCCTGTGCCAGTATTTCAGTTGCAACACACACACACACTTTCTACCTCTTACTACTTGATCTCCTGCCTCTCCCCATCATCTTCAACAACATCCCCACTCCTCTCCCCACAACTATCCCCAACCTAGCAGGTTCTGGAGGCAAGCCACATGGCCCATGATGCTTCCCACTGTGGGCATAGTTTACTGCAGCAGCCAAGTAGGCCTCATTACAAACTACACTGCCTCCTAATCCTGAAGCAGCCTACCATAGGACATCACATGGTTCAGGGTCATCTGGCTATCTCTGTGCCCCCAAAGGCTCTCTTGGTGCCAAGAACATGTGGTTTCCTGTCTATGGGCACTGCGCAGAGATTGGGGGCTGAAGAAGAAGCACACGCAGCATCCATGAAAACAGCCACAGAAATTAGAAGCAGTGCCTGCTAAGTGAGAGTGCTGAGCTGAAGTCACACAAGTGCCCGTTGCCAAGGGAGACGGCCCAGGGAGATGGGGACACTAGCAGAAGCTGCAACTTCAGTAAGTGGCAAAGTCAGAGCAGGGGCACGGCCTGGACATCATCTCCCTCAGCAGTGTCAGCGTCCAGCAGAGAGAGGGCTCCTGGCTGTGAGACCCTTTCTAAGAGTCATATATGCACCTCTTCCTCTCTTTTCCCAATGAGGAGGGCAGCTATAGTCTAGACCCTTGGATCTCAGAGTCTCATTGTCCCCTCCCATTCCATGTTTTCAGTGAGTAGGTCATGCCTACTGACATCAACAATCTGTTTTCTCTCTGAAGGAAACACAACTTGGATACTAGCGTTCTGTTCCCTGTTGGCTTGGGATATTAGATCTGTTTGGATTCAGCAATTTCAATTCATTTCAAGCCTGATTTTGCAGCAATTTTCTGACCCAGTGGGATATAATTTTGTTTTTGATACCCATTTCTTCCTTCTCAAATGCCTCCTTCCTCCCATGACTTTTCTACCTTGTCCTGAGCCTCTTCCCCAAGACTTTGCCTCTGCTTTCCCCTTGCCTCTGCTTGCTGCATGCATCTTACACCCCTGGCACAGTATGATCTCATCCAGAGACTCCTGCTGCTTTCAATCAGCTAACAGACTATAAACAGCCCACTTCAGACCCTCAAATGGCATCTGCTTTTGCCTCACATCTCCAGGCCTCCTATTCTTCTCTACTACTAGTGCCATGCCTCTCCATTGACGCCCCCTTGTCGTGGGAGAGAGGCTTGCGTACCCTAATGATGTTTTGAGCTATGCTGGCGGTGGCATAATAGTCACCGGTAGGGTCTCCCATGCCAGACAGGTCAAAACCGAAGGGTCTGACAAAGAGTGTCAAAGGGCAGGATGGGCTCTCTAGCCTTGTGGCAACCGTCCTAGGAGAAGGAAAACTATAATCCCAAACCCGGGCAGATGGTGCTCGTCCAACCCTGTAAGGTCAACCATCTAAGAGAAGGAAACTCTAATCAAACCTACGGCCCGAGGACCTCACTGCCACGTCCATGCTTGCAAGGCCACGGCAGATGAACCTCTGGTTTAAAGGGTGAGGCCAGTTCTGTGCACGCTGCGCTCCACCAGAAAAATCCATTGCACAGGCTCGACTAGTGCCACCACTGGCAACAGCTTCTTCCTCCGTCTCATGGAACCACTGAACCAGCATTTCTCTCATTTCTTCTCCAGCCATTATGGTTTCCTATAGATGCCAGCTCAGCTGTCTGCCCGAGCACATGGAACATTCATTGCTGCTTGCCATTATGGCTCATAACCAGTGTGCCGGCGGCTGACAAAATTGTGCCAGCGAGGCTGTGGTCATCTGCAACATGACTACCCACTGTATTGCGGGGTGTTTCCTCTTGTTTAATTTAGAGCAGGCAGCTTTATATAGGTGAAGCCTAGGTAGAAGAAGCAGCATATCACCAAGAGGAAGCACCTCAGGTAATTACATTACCTGTTAACATGTCACTTCTGGGCTGGGGAGGGATAATGGCATTCCTTTTGTGAAATAACATAATGACTACTAATATTGCATCTGGATGCTTTGTGAAATAATGATTAACATTTGTTTGCTACCTCCAGAATGGTTTGCAAGGGGTGGTGTCAAATTTGAGGGTTTCTAACCATTTTCTTATTTTTAAGATTTAAAAAATAAATTAAAAATATTGGATTGGTAATAGGAAGGAACTGGGAGAACCACCCCTGAGTGTTCCTCGTCTAAGAAAACCCTATGAAATTCAACAAAAGTCAACAGGTGGTTTGAAGACATGTACACACACATAGTAGGATACTTATAAAGTATGTGGAACATAACACACCAGCTTTTCATAACACACCAGCTTTTTTTAAAAAAAGACCATTCAATGCCCTGATAGAAAGGCTCTCTGCTTCAGATATGCACAATGGGCTGGCATTTTTTAGTTGTGCAAGTCCAAGGAAAAGCAAGGTTTGAATACAAAGCTGGAGGAGAACATTAGCAACAGGTAATACCCCTGTCATTTGGGAAGGATCTAAACCCCCTTCCTCAGTGTCAAACACTAGGGCAACCTATTTTAAAGTTGTAGCTCCCAAATCTTCACCACCTACAAAGGATACCTGCTGTCCCTATCCTTTGGTACTATGTTATCCCAATAGCCATTGCTGGGAGCAAAATAACCAAACCATGACCTACTAGGAAATCTTCTCCTGTCTCTGCATTAGGAAAGCTCTAGACTAGGAGCACTATTCATGTCTGTCATTGTGCTACAAGAAGAGACATCCCACTGAGATCCATGAACCAGAAATTCCTGCAGTGAGGGAAAACTCTCAGTGCATGAAGTGTGGAAGGAAACAGATTGAGACAGTACTAAGAAACTGGAAGAGGGGGTGGGAGAAGGGAGGGAGGAAATTCTGGGGAGACAGTGGTTGAGAAAGTACTGGCTGAGAGAAGAGGTGAGGAGGAAGGTCCCAGGTTCAAATTTCCCATCTGCCATGAATTAAGCAAGTGACCCTGGGAGAGCAGCTTAGCCTGCCATCCACTGAAATAAAGGGAAAATAAGAAGCAAAGTAGATAGTAAGTCAAATGTATGATTGGAATTAAACTGTACTTGTAAGAAGGATGGATCAGGATGGGGATCTTTGTAGCTGGGTTTTCACACTTCTTCCCTATATGGGGGCTCCTATGGAAGACCACCTCTCAAGCTGCTATTTGCCAAGAACAGGTTGCTTACCTGTAACTGTAGTTCTTTGAGTGGTCATCTGTGCCTTCACACAAATGGGTTTTGCGCCTGCACAGAGACCTCATTTAGAATATTCTAGAATTGAGTAGCTTGACGGGAATACCTTTCCCATCTCCTCCCCATCTATTATGCATGTCCTGGCCCGCCAAGCTACTGTTCCCTCAATTTTGAAGTCCACAGCAAAATCTACAGGGACCTGAAAGTGGGGAGGTAGGGCAGGTGTTGTGTGAGTTCACAGATGCCCACTTGAAGAACCACAGTTACAGTTACAGGTAAGCAACCTGTTCTTCTTCATCATGGTCTCTGTGCCTCACACAAATGGGTGACATAAAGCTTACCATAGGACAGTGGGTTAGGTCGCTGAAGAATCAAGGAAAGCACAGGACATCCAAATTGAGCATTAACTCTGGCCCTAGTATCCTGTCTGTAATGCTGGATGAATGTATGCGGTGTGAGCATGTCACCACTTTGCAGAGATCTAGGAGAGAAACACCCTGGAGGAGAGCTGCAGCCAAGGACATCACTCTTGCAGAGTGAGTGCTAAGTCTGGTAGGTACAGGCTGCTTGGCAAGTTTGTAGGAAAGTCTTATTGCTTCCACAACCCACATTGACAGCCATTGTATAGACACTTGTTGTCCACACTTTGGGCTACTACAGCAGACGAAGAGTCTATTTGTAGAACAGAAGTCTGCTGTATGCTTAACATGATATGCCAAAGCCCCAAAGTGTGGAGTGACTACTCTAGTGGTGATGATGGCTGTGGGTAGAAGGTAGGCAGTACGGTATCTTGACTCAGATGGAATTCAGACACTATCTTGGGCAGGAAATAAATATCTGGGTGCAGACCAACCTTATCATGATGGGGAAAGAGGAAGGGTTCATTACATATAAACACAGCAAGTTATCCTGATCATCCTTCAGATGTGACCACCACTAGGAAGACCACCTTGAAGGTGAGAAGCCTCTCATCTACAGTAGCAAGAGGTTTGAAAGGTTTAGTTGTCAGCTGTGATAGTACCAGTGAAAGTGACTAAACTGGTGTGGTGGAGCCTTAACTGGAAAGTAAATATGTTGCAAGCCCTTGAAGAACCTTTTCACTACAGGGTTGGAAAACAACGTGGTGGGTGATGAAGAGTCTGGCTGATGAGCCACAGTGGTGGCAAAGTGCACCGTAAGCGACGAGAATGTGAGTCCTTGCTAAATGTAAATGTAACAAATAAAGTGAAACTGTGGATACTCAAATGGGAAGATATTGCTCTGATCTAGATGTTTCAAAGGAACAAAAAAACGTTTCCATTTATAACTGTACGATTGTCTGGAAGATGGCTTCCGAAAGGCTGCCAGGACTGCTGCCGATTGTGATGAAGTTATGGGGTTACTCTCCATGCCATCAATTTCAACATCCTGAGATCCAGATGTAGAACTCATCCATGGGAGTGCAATAGAAGATCCAGAGATGGATGAAACAAAATGAGGTAATTCCTGGACAAGTGGAGAAGCGTCGCAAACCAAGGTTGCCTGGGCCAGTATAGTGTTATCACAATGGTATTGGTTCTGCCCCTGTTGAGTTTTGCCACCACTTTCCCCAATAGGGGAAATGGAGGGAATGGGTACATTAGACACCTGGACTATTTCAGAAGAAGTGTGCCTCCTAAGGGCCCTTCTCCTCTTTCTCCTCTCAAACAGTATCTGGAGCACTTCTTGTTGTCTGCGGCCATGAATACGTCCACATGAGGCATGTTCCAAATTGAGCCTATGAGTCTGAAAGCATGACTGAACAGAAACACAAGCCTGACTGAGTGCATTTGCCAACATGTTGTCCATCCCTGCCAGGTGGATAGTGACTGGGTGGATGTGCTTCCTGAGCATGTCGAAGCCTTTTGGTGGATTTGGATCCATGGCTTCAAGGCAGTAGAGGAGGCAGAGAAGAGAGATTGATTGGACACTGCTTTCTCAGCCACCTGAAGGAATTTCTCTCAACAATGTAATTTGAGCCTCTAAGCCCTATTTTTCAATGCTGGGTGGTGAACCCTTGGCAAATGGAGCACCACTGTTCAATGTGCCTCTCTCCCAAATGGAACAGGTATGCTGAAAACGTGTCTGAGAAACTTTGCACCCACAAGTGACTCAAAGCTTAAATAGAGTAGGAGAGGCCATAAGAAAGGGCAAGAAAAAGGGGATAGAACCCCAAAGTAAAGAGATTTTTTTAATAACTGAAGAAAATAGCAGAAGGAAAGAAACCAAAACACAAAAGAGAGGAGGGTATGTAGGAGCCCTGGTGGCGGAGTAGTTAAATGCCAATACTGCAAGCCATAACGTTATGAGTTCAATCCCAGAGGGTTCCAAGGTTGATTCAGCCTTCCATCCTTCCGTAGGTCGGTAAAATGAGTACCCAGCTTGTTGGGGGCAATTAGCTAAAACATTGTAAACTGCTTAGGGAGTGCTTTTGCACTGATACACGGTATATAAATACCAGTGCTATTGCGATAAGTACCAGAAGTATAAGAAAAAAGATGAACTACTCAGCACTGAGAAAAACTCCGAATGAAGTGAATCTTCTTGTGGAAGTAAAGAAACTGAGGGAACAGTAGCTTGGTGGGCTAGGACATGTGCAGTAGAAAGGGAGGGGAGGGGTTCCCACCAAGCTACTCAGCTCTAGAATATTCTGAATGCAGTTTCTGTGCAGGCATGAAACCCATTAGTGTGAGGCAGAAGAGACCACAAAGAAGAACAATAATTTTCTTCACGTTATAAGTTAGGGAAAATTTTGGCCAGACCGCAGCATAACGGAAATAGACTAACCTCAGCCCTTGCTGTGACCCAGTCCTGATTTGCTATTTAACAAAAAGAACAGAAACAAAACCATATAAACATTTGAAATGTTACAACCTTTCCCCAATACTAGCCAATCTTGTAGGGATGCTGTATAGATTATGGAGACAATGTGAAGTGTTTGAATGGTTTCTGGGTTGAAATGGTATGGAATGAAAGGTCTTACTATAAAGCCTAGGTCATCTAGATGCTCAGAATGACAGCTCATAACATTGTACTCAGAGGAGGGCAGAACTCTTGAGAGGAAATGCTCAAAAATGAGGTATTTCATGAAGGGCTGGTCTGTTTCAATTGCTCAAGAATGAGGAAGTTTGCAAAAGGAGCACGGTTGTGGTGATAGCTTACACAATTAAAGTTAAATGGGGAGCTGTGATTTAAAAATATGTTGTTTAAAGATTCTCCTTGCTCCTGAACTCTAGCACCCTGCAAGAAATAGCTGAGGGAAGGAACTGCATAATTTCCAACCTTTGGGACTGTGCCTAAAATAGCTCTGTGGTCTGTTTCCTCTTTTTCTTCATTTCCTTATTCCCTTCCTCTTCTTGCCCTTCCAAGCCTGCATGCCTAGATGGCAGAGAGGGATTTTTCCCCAACCTCCAGAGCATTAGGAGAGCAGGCAGCTCTTGGGCACTAGCCAGCCTTGTTCCCGCTTTCTACAGCTATCCATTCATCCATCTATCCATCCACCCAGACAGAAAGACAGACCTAAGCGGGCTCTCCTCCTTTTCTCTTTCTTCACTGCAAGATTCACCAGACCTTTGAAGTCAATGCTCTCAAGGAATTTGTTTGGGGGACCTCTGACTCAACTTTTCCTGCAGAAAAGTGGAGATTGGACAGGCAGGCTGCCTGCCTGTGCATAGAGCTTTGGAAAGTTACTTTTTTGGACTACAGCTCCCAGTATCCCCCAGCCATCATAGCTTCTAGCTCCAGAGTTGTAGTCCAAAAAAGTAACCGTTTCAAGCTCTACCCTTGCCTAATTTCCTAAACCGTGTGACTTTGAGGGCCTTAGTTTTTGCATTAAATTTCTTTTAGGGGCTTGTTAACACTTTTCAGTGGGTTTTACTTCCAAGCAACAGGACTGCTGCCTAACGTTGGATGAAAGCCTGGGGCAATTGTCTCTTAATCCCATGAAATTTCCACCTTATTGATAAGACATTAATTAATCCTCCCTAGCCACCCTGCCGAATTTCACACAGTTAATTTAATTTGATTCAAAGATACTTTATTGGCAAAAGAATGTGTACAGGCATTTGAGGAAATGGAGCATTCTGTATGCAAGATTTAAACTTGAGAGGAGTTCTTCAGTCCCGTTGCCCAAGATAGTGTTTGGTAATGACAAGACAACATACGTGGACTGATTGCTTTCCCTACCTGAGAAACCCATGCCTCCAGCTCAGCCTACTGCTGCCAATCTGGCAATTGGAGGCTTAGGTTTTCTTGGTCAAAGATTTTCTTGGTCAAAGAGCACAGGCTCTCTTTATTTCTTTACTGGAATTCTATCCCTCCTTTCTCAAGACAGGATTTATGTCTGGCAACTAGACCCTACCATCTCTCCTCTGAGGAATTAATTCTTACTCCTCCTTGCATATTTGCCTCCTTTCATGTTTATCAAGGCAAGGCAGGGTGAAGAAAAATAAATGAAGATTTTGCCCTGGGACCCAAATCCCCTTTGTCCTTTATTCTCTCTTTCTGTGTATGTGCTTTCAAGTCACCTGTCAACTTATGGCAACCCTATGAACTTTATAGGGTTTTCTAAGGCAAGGAATACTCAGAAGTGGTTTTGCCAGTTCCTTCCTCTGAAATATAGCATACAGCACCTGGGATTCACTGACAGTCTCCCATCCAAGTACTAACCAGGGATGGCCTTGCTTAGCTTTCAAGATAAGACAGGGATCTGGTGCCTTTAGGGTACTCTGTGCATCATGATGCCAGCCCCCCCCCCCCGCCTTGTGGGATAAGCTTTTCTTGTCATTCTTTGCTTGGAAGAATTCACATGAAGCCCAGTTTTCTACATTTTTTATCCTCTTGGCTCAGAGATGGTGAAAGAAGAGCTCTTTTGTTTGCCTTGTTCTGCTTTTTTTAGTTTTTTTAAGAGAATGCATAGTGTAATTGGCTATGATGAGCCAGCATGGCATAGTGGCTTGAGTGTTGGAGATGAGGGTTCAAATCCCCACTTAGTCATGGAAACCCACTGGATGACATTGGGCTAGTTCCACTCTCTCAGCCTCAGAGGAAGGTGAGGGCAAACCTCTGAAGAAATATTTCCAAGGAAACCCCATGAGAGATTTACCTTAAGGTCGCTATAAGTCGAGAATGACTTGTGAAACACTAGCAGGGGGTTTGGATGCACAGAGCAAAATTCAGAGTGAATAAACAGTTTCTTTTTCTAATCTAAAAAAGAGCAAAATTCAGGTATTCCCCAGGCTTTGGGCAAGCATTGTTGCAGTACCCTGGGGAATAAAGGGTAGGGTCAGAAAGGCCAGAGAGGAGGTTGCTTGTGCTTTAGAGCAAAATGCCCAGAGGAAGCCATGTGACACCTTGCTCCTGCTAGTTTATGTGTGTATGTCCCTTCAAGTTGCCTGTCGACTTATGGCGAGTGACCCTATGAATTTCATAGGGGTTTCTTAGGCAAGGAATACTCAGAGATGGTTCTGCCAGTTCCTTCCTCTGAAATATAGCCCACAGCACCTGGTATTAATTGGTGGTCTCCTATCCAAGTACTAACCAGGACTGAACCTGCTTAGCTTCCAAGATCAGATAGGGTCTGGTGCCTTTAGCTATGTAGCCCCGCTCCTGCTAGTCTAAGGGGCAGTAGTCTAGGGGGAAGTAAAGCAGATCAGAGCTCAGGATGTCAATGGTGGTATCAGATGTCCATCAAGGATGGACCAGAACTTGCCCCTCTTTTCATATTTGGAGTCAGACCATGGGGTACTTGCCTCATATTGAAAAAAGCCAAAACCCAAAACATATCTAAGTCCTTAAGGCACATGCCCAGGATTTTAGACATACATTACATTGTGAAGTCGAAGGCTTTCATGGCCAGCATCCATAGTTTTTTCCATTTTTTTTTTCCCGGGCTGTGAGCCTGTGTTCTGGAAGAGTTTATTCCTGAGATGCCAGCCACAGATGCAGGCGAGACGTCAGGTATAAACTCTTCCAGAACACGGCCTCACACCCTGGAAAAAACCACGGAAAACCTATACATCACATTATTATTATTTGCAAATATTTATATACTGATTATATCCAACTATTCAAAGTGGTGTACATCAATAAAATATAAAATCTAGACGGAACACATATTCACAGAAAACAACAAAACAAATTATATTGATGTCTAGGAAACAGATCTTGTTTTAGACTAAACAGGGAAGACTTGCTCAAATAAATATGCTTTTGACATACATTGAGAATTAAGAACAGTTAGAACATGTTGATGTTTTACTGGAAGAGCATTCTACATAATAGGTACCACTACCCTGAATGTCTTTGAAGGCATCACAGCTCCAACCTGGCTTTTGACAACTGCACCAAAAATCTTAATGAGGAGAGTTCTTGAGTGGAGGGATAGTGGTTGCACCCTATTTTTGTTGGCACTAGACTGCAGCAGGTAATGTGTCCTTTAGAATATGGGACATTCTGAAAGCTGTCAGGACTTTAGTCAGATCAGTATTCCCATACAAAATTACCCTACACAGTGGTGGCATCTTCTTCCTGCCCTGTTCCACAGGGATTACGGGGTAAAATTCAGGTGGATCAGCAGATGTGAGAAGGAAAGAGAGAAAAAGAAAGCCTCAAATAGAAGACAGCCTCAGATACTTTCCTGATCAAGATCAGGAGTGGCATCTGAATCTGGCACATTGCAGGAGCTTCAGTTTCCAACAAGAGAAGAGCAATGCCCTCCTTAGCTGAGGAGAATGATTTCTGCACGGGGGGGGGCAAGAATTTATTGGGATTTTCAACAAAGCCTTTGACAAACGTCTCTCCTCAGCAGTGTCTGCAAAGAGAATGGAGCCATCTAGAGATGAGAAGCCAAGTCTTGTCATGGATCACAAACTGGCACTGAGGCAGAAAAGTGAGGAGGGATAAACACAGGGATAAATGGTCCATTTTCAGCCTGGCAGAAGGATGCCAGCAGAGCAAAGCTAGGCCAGAACTGCTCTGTTATCTGAAAGGGAGAAAGAACAACAGGAAAATATGTGTATGTTTTTATGTGAGATAAAAGGATCCAAAAGAAGTGTCGTATGGGGAGGATGTTTATACGTGGGATAAAACAATCCAAGTTGTGAGGTGGGTGAGCCAAATCAGAAGATGGAGGATAAATTTGGACTGGCAGACAAAGCTAAAAAAAATGGAGAGAACCCAAACAGAAGATGGGTCATTGTAGCAAAATCAGAATTAGCTGCCAGCTCTTGGACTAGTGTGGCTTAGGGACCTCAAGAGGCACTGGAATTTATCCTGTCCCTGAAAGAGCACAACAGTTGTTGAAATGGAGCAGCAGGAAAACACTTCAAGAGCTAGAGACAAGCAAAAGCAATAAGAATGGTCCACAGCCTGGGAGACAACTTGACAAGGAGAGCATTTAAGGAGCACCAGCCTAGCACACAGAGAGATAAAGTTGACTTTGATGATAGCACATCTGAATTGCTTCCTAGCACATCCAGCCAGCCTCAACAGTAGGTAGAGTGAAGTGGATGGGTGTGATGAAGGTAAATAAAGGTTGTGATGAAAGGGCAATGAGTGGTTAGTTATTTACATTGTGCTATTATTGTAGTTTTACTTCCAGGGATGTGGAGTTTTCTGCTTCATGTGCCAAAATAATTTGGCTGAATCTTGGTATTATGCACCTTGACTTGGGGAGACTGGAGGGGGCACCATTTTCCAGTCCACCTCCATTCCTTCAGGCAGCAAAATTTCTTGAGCCAGCTCTGCTTTCTAGGGGATGATGTATGGAATGCATTGTAGGAGGATCCTGTACTCAGGGAAGAGAGACACTTTCTCTCACAGACTCCCACCGTAGGGGGGCCAACCATGCAGGACAATTAACAATTGCAGAGGTGTGGTTTTTTTTTTTTTTAAAAAAAAAGCAGAGTGAATAACAGATGTAGAGTCCTGATATAGCTCAGGACACTGTGGGTAGGCAGGGAGCAATGACAACTCTAATGCATCGTCCCTCTCTACAGTCCCAATCCGTTATGTGCGCTATGACTTCTCTTTTCTCTTTTCTAAAAAAATAATAATAGAATTGCTAATTGTATAAATGGCATCATGTCTAGACTCTTGACTAGGGTGGGCAGGTCCAGGAAGTGCACAGACTGCCAAAAATACAACAATGACAAAAAAGGTGTGTGGGGAGGATTTAATGGGAAGTAGCTAGATGTCTACTCCAACTTTTGAAAAACAGTGGGGGTGGGTAGGCACTATGACCTATTTAAAAGGTGAATTGCTGGTCCTAAAGGCTTGCAGGGGAGGCAGCTTACTTGGGGGGGGGGCAAAAAGGATGGTCCAAGGGAGTCTGGGAAGAGTAGCATGCCTTGGAGGACTTTGCCCATCCCTCCAGGCAACATAATGGGCATATTAATTGGGATGGGGAGGGTAGCCTACTTTGACTCTTCTTAGCATAAAGCACACCAGACCTTATTTCCTGCATTTCTTTAATTTTTGGCCTAGCTATTTACAGCCCTCCCCCCAAAATCATGTGTACATCTGTCAAAACTTCATAGATTGACGAAGCATGCTCCAGCACATAGTAGCTTATGCTATCAATTACTCTCCTCATAGATGCACAGACACATACTCATTCATTTGTTCCTTCCTTAACAGTCTGACCAGTGAACTCAAGATAAACACAGTATGGAGCTGTTCTCCCCTAACTGTATCCTTACAGCAATCCTGTGAGGTAGATCTGGCCAAGAGAGAGTGACTGAGCCAAGATCACCCAGTGAACTTTCAGAGTTCAACCAGGACTAGAATCTTAACCTTCCCAAAGAAGCTCCAGTCCTACACTAAACCTCTACACTGCACTGGCTCTCTGGAAAACATTTCCTTTGCAGGTTACAAATGGTGCCACTCCTTGAGATCCCAGTGAGGGACACCAAAACAAACCTAGGTTGTGCTGTTCACAAGTGTGTTATGATGTGTTAACAGTCCTGCTGGAGCCCAGAGGTGGATGTTGGGGTATAGGAATGGAGGTGGCATGGGGTGAAAGTAGAAGAGGACTCGTTTTGGAAGCGTTCTAGCTACTAGAAGGACCATGGCACTTCTTAAATTTGGGGAGGAGAGAGGAGGACGCCCTGTCTCCCCCAAGGGCTCCAGTCCCTTCCCTCCATACTTAAAAGCCTAAGTCCCCTCCTCTCCCGCATCCCACCCCGGCCCCACTCCTGCTCCGGGGCGAAGATCGGCCCTTAGAGGGTTAACAAGCAATTTCTTCTCTTGACAGCTCTGAAAATGTTCGCTATCAAGCCGGAGAATGAGAGGGGAGCGCGCTGCGGAGATAAAACGCCAGCCGCGCTGGCACCGCCTGCTTAATCCCAGCATTTAATCTGCCGGGGCAGAGCTGGCTGCCTTATCGCGCCGTCCTTCTGCTGCCTCCATCTCATTACCGCTCCCAGGACCGTGCCGGCCGCGCGCGCCGGCAAGTGTAGAAAACTCAAGTCGGCTAAGACCCGCCGGGGGCAGCGGACGCCTGCCAGGCCAAAGCAGCGCCCCCGGCACGCTTATCGCTGGCACACGCGCCAGCACACCCACACAAACACACACACGCCCGGGCTTCCTGCGGAGGGGAGGCAGGCACCAACGCACGCTTCATGCCGAGCTCTAGCAAAGCGGCAGGCACGCAGGATTGTTGGCCCCCCCTCACACACACACACACACACACACACACACACAAATATTGCATGCCTATAGCGAAGCAAGAGCAGAGGGGCTTAGCGGTTTGAACGTTGGACTCTGGCTCTGGAGACCAGGGTTCGAATCGTCACTTGGCCAGGAAAACCCACAGGTCACACACCTTCATCCTCAGAGGAAGGCCAAGGCAAACCCCTTATGGAACAAATCTTGCCAAGAAAATCCCATGATGAATTTGTGTTAGGGTCTTCAAAAGTC
The DNA here is from genome assembly GCA_030847615.1 of Gambelia wislizenii. Taxonomy (NCBI): domain Eukaryota; kingdom Metazoa; phylum Chordata; class Lepidosauria; order Squamata; family Crotaphytidae; genus Gambelia; species Gambelia wislizenii. The sequence goes on along the minus strand of JAUMIR010000001.1, from coordinate 335,658,122 downwards.
ACAAACAACTTGAAGGCACACAACAACAGCAGCTAGACAAAGAGGCTTTCATTCTGCTCCTTCACTGTCAAACTGAATAGCAGAAATAAATGGTGCAATTGTACAGACACACCCTTTTTCAACCTCCTCGATCTTTTCCTGAGTGAGAAATGTGAGATTTTGTGAACACAGTTGGATTCACTTCTTCTTCAGGGCCATACACAATTTCAAGGTTATTTTCATTACCTTAAGGACTAGCAGCTTGCCTTAAACAGACTGAGAGAAACAAACAAAGAAAGAAAGAAAGATTGAAAGAGAGAGAACTGAAAATTTCAGAATGTTGAATTCTGAGCTGGTAGCCAATTACTGTTTTTGTACAAAGTGATTGTGGAGTGAATATAGGCATTATAATACACTGGAAAGGTTTACACTCAGAAACTGCCTTCTGTCTGCCTTTGAAAAGGAATGCATGGAATGGATTTTTATGACATAAGCCTGGTCTGACTCCCTGCCCAGAGGACCTTCCCAACCCCATTCTTCTATTTGAGTCATTCTAGACTCTTTTCCTTGCAACAGGCCTATATAGCATTTGATAGGCTCCAGGTTTGCCTAGAAGCCATCTACCATCACATAGAAGACTGGCTACATTGCCTTACCCTTTATTAGCAATTCAGTCTTTCTGAGATCCAAGTCAGTAACCTGCCAAAGCCTCATTTCTTATGCATTTGGTGCTAGAGCTCTCTGGGGACTAGCTGGAGAGGTGGGGTTTGCCTTTGCCTTTTGTGTGTCTTTGTGGTGCTTCTAAACTAATTTCCCCTCACATTTATCCCATCCCCCCTGCTAATAGTCTGGCTGCATCACAGCAAATGTTCAGTTTTAAGGAAGAGGAAAGACCAAGACAAAAGGCCTTGTCTCCTATCACGCTCCAGGGCGCTGGTAGAGAATCCATCTTCTTACCCAGCCGTGGTGTTATCTGCAAAATCCTTCACAGTGACATTGTGCAGATGCAAGACTTGTGTTCCAGGGTTTGTGGAGCAGGGCCTATCTCTCTAGGAAAGGATGTGCTTCTGCTGATAAGATTTATTGTCACACCAACTCTCCCATGAGGATGCCAGAATTTCCATGCCTGGTTATCAGCAGAGGCAGCCCTCAGTGGCAGCTCAGCAGGCAATATGGACTTCCCACAGGTAATCTGTGGGCCCCAGTGACTGGAAATCAGAGCGGGACAGCTGCATATTTGGGAACGGGGAGGATGCCTGCACATCAGGGGCTCAGCTCATCAGGGCTGCTTCACACACAAGGATAGCTTCTAACATAAACATACGCATGGTCCCAGCATACAAGAGAAATCAGTGTGGTTGGCTGAAATAATCTGTATCCTCGCCAGGGGTCTAGCAACTGGCCAGGGTTCCAGGTTGTGGGTGCACAGCCTTCAGCACCTGGGCTTGTCTCCTGTGATATATAAAGTGGCAAAAGAGTGACAAGCAAGAAGTGTCTCGGGGACGGGTATCACAGTTCAGCGGTAAAGCATATGCTGTGCACGCAGAAAGGCCACCAACTTCCCCAACTCAGTCTCTCTTCTTTTCTCTACATCTTCCTTTAGTCTGCCAACCTAGTTGCTTTAGTTAATGGAAGTGGCCATTGCCCATGTCGCTCTGCAACAAATCTGTTCCTACTCTATTTGTGTCTGTGAGGCATCCTTCTACATGCAGTGATGGTGATGGCAGAGATAACACCTAATTGTTGGACTTTATCACACTACACTGTTATAGTGCTATTATTCTAATTTAGCTGCTGTGGCTGCCTCCTGTGGATTTCTTGGGTTTGTAGTTTATTGAGGCCCAAGAGCTCTCTGGCTGAGAATGCTAAATGCCCCTCCCTAAACTGCAAATCCCAAGATTACACAGGAGGCAGTCATAGCAGTTAAACTGGAATAACAGCGCTATAACAGTGTAGTGTGATAAAGTCCATTATTCCCCCCTCCTGCTTCTGAGGGGCTCTGTGTGACTTTCACACTCTGAACAATGTAAATGTATGTATAGGGTGTGAAGTGAGGTGCACAGGTGAGGTGCCACAGGTTTATCTGTAACACTTACCTTTAAGCTCCTAACATCCACAGCCCTTTCCCTATGGGTGGACTGTGCCCCATTCCCTTTTGTTCCTTGATCAGCAACACTGACACATCCACTATGAAATATGTTTGCACACAAAAGGACAATGGCTAAGAAGAAACCATGGCTCCCAAAGTAGCGGTAAAGTTGGGAAAACAAAACCTGACTGTGTCAAGAGCTCTCTGTCTGGCTGAATTGCTCCCCTTCTGCACCCATCAGGGAGGTGACTGAACATCTTAAGCATAATTGTAAAACTAGAACTCAAGCAATGGGGTGAATAATTAGGAGCAGTACAGGTGAGAGAAGCAGGTTGTGTCAGATGGTGAGGCTGCAAAGTACATATATAAGTTAGGGGGTGTGAGAGGAGTCATTGTATAAGGGTACCTTGACCAGGGGTCTCTCTTGCAGAGTTCATTCTCTTTTCTCCCTCTCCACTGTTCTTTGTTTGGTCCACTATAGATGAACACACACACACCCCTTAACAAGCCTTATAAAAACTATTCCATAACACGGTCTCACAGCCTGGAAAAAAACCAAGGAAAAGCCTTATAAAACTTTCTACCAGAGTTTTGCTTAAGGCTTCCTCTGTATGAAAATGGTGTGATTACCCACCCATACATTCTCATGTATATTAAATGATGGGGACTTATCAAGTGGTAAGGCTTACCTAGGTGGACCATGTGACAGGTTGATCATCAGTATTCACCCCCACCTTCAAGTATGGTTTAAGCTTTCCATCATCCTTTCAGCCTCCCCTGTTCTCTGTTCCTTTTCATTTGTTTGCCACAAGAACCATGTCTGGTGGCTGTTAATTTGGTGTACCATAATAATCACTTCCAGTGAAGGGAATTTCTTTCCTTCCACCTTATCTAGTCAGGTTTGCTAAGGAAAGCGCTATGGGAAGAAGCAGTAATGGTAACAGACAAAAATGATGGCCACAACAGTCTATTATAGGTAGGAGAAGCTCAATTGGCTCCTCTTGTCTAAATGTTGCCAGCCACCTCTTCTCCTCCATTCTGCGGCTTGTGCAACTCCTGGCAAAGCCACTTGTACCCCTACCCCTCCATAAATTATAGCTGTCCTTTTCTTTGCTTGTTTACAGACACACTGGCTGCCTCTCATTCTCTTCCTAATTCAGGTGTTTTGCTTTCAATCATGGCTCATTTATGCCATGCAAACAAACTCATCCTGTTGCGTTCTGGAACAATTAACATGGAATTAACTAGGTACTTCTTGCTTCAATCCCAGAAGTCCCAGAGCTGAAGAAAAGGTGGGATATAAATACAGAAAATAAATAATAAATAAAAAAGTCCTACCGATGAGAATCCCCAGTTCTCCCAGACATATACACCAGAAGGGTTGGAAGAACCTCCCCTCCGTGGCTGGCTAAGCAGTGCTAAAGGGGAAATAATCCTCACCCATCCCTTCCTGAGCACACATCCTTAAATTGTTTCTATCCTTATTTGAGAGTCCAGGGGCCAAAAGGCATGAGGCCCTTGGGTCCATATGAGAAGCAAGGAAAACAGGAAGGCCATTAAGAGGTGGGAACAGAAGACAAAGAAGGTGAGGAGGAAGAAGCAAAGCTTGACCAAGTTCTTTTGCTGCTTGACAAAATGAACAAGATGTCACCCCACCAACCTCAGAAGCCTGATGGTAGAGTATCACTTCAACAATAAGGGCAATAAGGGTGTCCAGAACTCAAATTACCAGTGTAGGACAGCATCCTCCACCACAGCTGAGGGTATAGTCCATATGCTAAAGAAGAGCAAAGCAGGGCAGGGCACATGGCATAGCCATACAACTTGCTCCTCACAACACCTTGCTGCAGCTCCCGGCCTCCCTACACCTGCCACCTGAGGCAGCTGCCTCACTCTGGCTGAAGAGGGGGTTGGGGTCCTGGGGAGACTGAGAGAGCTGGGATGTTGCTTCTGGGATTGAGCAGATCACACACTGTTTTCCAGGGATCTTTCCCCTTTGCCTTCTCCCATGTCTCTGTCTCTCCCTATCCCTGCAATTCGATTCATGGGCTTGTTGTTTCCGCTAAGGAGAATTTTGACACGAACACATTAGAGACTAGAGAAAAACAAACAGGGCGAGACCTTTTCCACTTCCTCCCCACCCAGCAACTGAAAAAAAGGAGGGGTGGTGTTGGTGGGAGGGAGGGAAGGAGGGAGGGCACTGCCTGGCAGCCTCATCAGGAGCTGAGCAGGGTGAGCTACAAGCCCAGCTCGTTAATAATGGAACCCTTTTAAGGGAGATTATGCCAACTTCACGGCTTTGATCTTTGATTGCCAATTTGCATCTTTAAAGAGTTGGGACCGCTCCAGCACTGGGCCTGGCCCTTTGTGGTTCTCTCTTGGCTGATGGGTTTGTTCATGATGCTTAAGCAGGCAGCTAACAGCTGATTAAAAACCCTTTCCGGCAGTGCTTAAATCAATGCAACAGACATGATAGGACCCAGCGTTCCAAGGCCACAGTGCATCTCACTGAAGCAACGGCAAGCTTAAGGGCAAGCAAGCTATGGGGCAGCTGGCAAGCCCAGTGGCTCTCACCCTTCTCATCCTGCATAGCCCACAGTAAGGCATTGTCTGACTAGTACTCCAATAACACCTGGATTCCCCTCTCCCAAGACCTACATAGTTCACACTACACTCTTGTAGCACTATTATCCCACTTTAACTGGTATGGCTGGCTGCTATGGAATCCTGGGATTTGCAGTTTAGGGAGGGGCATTTAGTATTCTCAGCCAGAGAGCTCTTGGGCCTCACTAAACTACAAACCCCAGAATTCCACAAGAGGCAGTCACAGAAGTTAAAGTGGAATAATAATGCTATAACAGTGTAGGACTTTTTTCAAACAGGGGGAAAAAACCCCGAGGAGGTCAGGCAAAGAATGGTGCTGTCCCACTTATACTTCTCCGTTTCAGGCAACGCCATCCTCCTCCCGACCTTCCCGCGTGTTTCCTCCATGCTGCGGGTACAAGAAACGTGCTGCTTTTATTGATGGAAAAATCCAGTCAATAAAAAGTGGCACCTGCACCACGGAAGAAGCATGGGGGAAGGTTGGGAGGATGGTGCCATCTGAAATGGAGCGCTGTAAGCGGGGCAGCGCCTTTCTTCTCCCAACCTCCTCAGGGGTTTTTCCCCGTTTGAAAAAGTCTGTAGTGCGATAAGGCTGAAGTCTGTGGAAAGCAACCACTACCACACATTCAGACTGTGGTCTCCTCATGCCACTATTCCACTTTTCCTGGGAAGTCTGAAATGATATTGTGATCCTTCTGGGCATGGGGTGGTGTAGTATGTGGGGAAATAATCATTGTAATGTAAAAGCAATCTTGTGTACCTCATTCACATCCTAAGATAAGTCTAGGGTTTTTCCCTGCATGCTTCTGTTCTCCCAAATTCCCTTTCTCTTATTTCACTGGGCACTTCCAGCCAACTGGAGTGCTGGGTCATTCAATGCATGACCTAATTTAAATTGTATTGCTCTGTGTAAGTTCTCTTTTAAGTTAGAGTCTCCATGAGGCTGTAGCCATCTTAAGCCATATTATCTTTGTTTAGCCATCTTTCCTGAAACCATGCCATGATGTTCATCATGCAGCCTCTTACCGCTGTAGGCTGGGTGAGTTTTCCTACCCTAAATTCTCTTAGTGAGTTAGGAACCTCTTTTTAAAGTTTGCTTTAGTATGTAGATTGAGATTGATAAATCTTCAGTAAACTTTGATTTGCATTTTAAACTGACTCCTTTGTTTTTGTAATGAGTCTAATTTAACTGGGTGATCTCAGACCTCTGAATACACCTTTTTTAAATGTTAATTGAGCTTTTGTCTGCATTCCTAAGTTGCACTGCGCATGAATTTAAAAGTAAATGATTTTTAAACTCTTTTAAAAAGAATATAATTTTGTTGCTTTTTAAAAAGGACTAGATCCTGCAATTTTTAATACAATTTTATTTTTAGACTCATTACTTCCCACAGGTGGAGGATTCTCTGTTCAGAATTAAAATCCTATTTTGATGGAGGATTCTCTGGTCAGCCTGTCACTGCAATTCCTCACCTTACTAAAATGAGTTTTGAAAACTCACTCTGCTGCCTCACTCTGGCTGAAGCTACGGGAAGTCCTATAGACAAATAGCTAACTAGCTAACAAAGGAATATCTCCTGTGGACATCTAGTCAACCCTCAATAATTGAAGCACAGTTTCCTATCCAGACCACCAGCCTGCTAGAGAGTAGTGTGACACCTTTCACATTGCTGGAAGCAAAGGGAAGGGAAGGAAGGGAGTCACCAAAAAAGCGGGTAAGAAGAGACAAAGATCTGCATATGCTATGTCTGCTGCAACTACGAAAGCTGAGATCCTGTTCCACATAATTACAGAGCTGGAAGATGCCCCAACGCTGTGTAGTCCAACCCACTGCCAGTGTAGGAATCCACAAGCTAATGCACCTCTGAGAGGTGGCCATCCAACCACTGTTTATAAACCCCCAGCAAGAGAGTCCATCATGTTCTGAGCTTGTCTATTTCACTGTCAAACAGCTTTTATCATCAGGAAGTTCTCCTTTGATGCAAACAATGTACAGTTCCATCAGCACACTTCTGCTGGAGGTCCAGGAGGGTGAAAGCTGCTCCTTCTTCACTAGCTGTGCAACAGGGCCACTCCCCCTCCCCAGCACCACCATCCTGCCACGGACTGCCATATGGGTATGCTCAGCAGTGGCTCCTCTTCGTCTTGGAAAGATGTGACCCGTGGGGTGCCACAAGGTTCTGTCCTGGGCCCAGTGTTATTCAACATCTTTATCAATGACTTGGATGAGGGAATTAGGGGCATACTTATCAAATTTGCAGATGACACCAAATTGGGAGGAGTAGCTACTACCCTAGATGACAGGATCAAAATTCAAAATGACCTGGATAGATTGGAGAGCTGGGCCAAAGCTAACAAAATGAAATTCAATACGGAGAAATGTAAGGTACTGCACTTAGGGCGGAAATATGAAATGCATAGATATAGGATGGGGGAGACCTGGCTGAATGAGACTACGTGTGAAAGGGATCTAGGAGTCCTAGTAGAACACAAGTTGAACATGAGTCAACAGTATAATGCGGCAGCTAAAAAGGCCAATGCAATTTTGGGCTGCATCAATAGAAGTATAGTGTCCAGATCAAGGGAAGTGATAGTGCCGCTCTATTCTGCCTTGGTCAGACCTCACCTAGAATACTGTGTCCAGTTCTGGGCACCACAATTCAAAAAGGATATTGACAAATTGGAGCGTGTCCAGAGAAGGGCAACTAAAATGGTGTAAGGTCTGGAAACCATGCCTTATGAGGAGAGACTTAGGGAGCTGGGTATATTTAGCCTGGAAAAAAGATGGTTAAGAGGCGATATGATAGCCCTGTTTAAGTATTTGAAGGAGTGTCATGTTGAGGATGGAGCAGGCTTGTTTTCTGCTGCTCCAGAGACTGGAACATGGAGCAATGGATGCAAGCTCCAGGAACAGAGATTCCATCTCAACATTAGGATGAACTTTTTGACAGTCAGAGCTGTTCGGCAGTGGAACACACTCCCTTGGAGCGTGGCGGGTCTCCTTTTTTGGAGGTCTTTAAACAGAGGCTGGATGGCCATTTGTCAGGGATGCTTTGATCGTGATTTCCTGCATGGCAGGGGGTTGGACTGGATGGCCCTTGTGGTCTCTTCCAACTCTACAATTCTATGATTCTATACCTCACTGTTATCCAGCTTCCATTGTAGAGCCAGAGAAAAAGTGTTGTGCAAGGAGGTACAGTACAGTACTGGATACCTCCTTGTGCACCACCCATAAAAGTACTGGCACTAGCTCACCATGTTAGCTGCATGTGAAAAAGAAATACAAAGCAGCTGCCCATGGTGGGAAAGATTCAGATCATGTGAAAAATGCACCTCTTCAAACTGTTACCTGGGTGTATATGTAGGTGATGGTTTCAAGCCTTTTGCTTTTCCTTGTTATGAAAGAACAGAGAACTGCCCTATGTGAATCAGGATACATGGCCACCCTAGTAAGAGAATCTGGCAACCTGTCTGCTGCAATGGTCCATTAACTTCATTGTAGGGAAGCTGAGCTGCTCTCTATCAAGGACCTTCTGTCACCAATGGCCTGCCAGTTTAGTTGGTGGCTGATCCACACTTGTTAACCTTTCTTATGCTTAAAGCCAGCCAGAGCAAGCATTTTCTCAAAATGATGCCAAGACACACAAATGTGTAGAGCTTAGAAAAGTTCTGGCTAGGCGATTCTGGAAGCCCTAAAAACTAACATTTCCAGGCTCTGCAAATCAGCAATGTTGACATTCTTTTAGTATGTCTATTTTGCTCTATTTTAAATTCATTATTCATCATTAAGACATAAATAATGAAGTTATTTTAGAACATAATTAAATAATAAATAATGATTTTAAATACCCATGCTTAAAAATAGCATGGTGTAGGTAGCAGTTACAGGGTTAAGGAAGGGCAAATGCCCTTTGAGAAATTAGCCAGTCCCTCTCCGTTGCAATGCAAAGTATCACTACCTTAACAGGTTTTGCATGCAAGGAGAATTACACATTTAAAGCCTACTTTGTGCTTCTGTATTCCCTTCACCCTCCAAATTCCCCTCCCCTCATTTCTGGATACAAATATTTATTTATTATTTCATTATACAGTTGTCCCTCCGTATCCACAGATTTGGTACCCATGGATTTAAGTATTCACGGTTTGGAAATATCCTTAAAAAAATAATAATCCAAAAAGCAAACCTTGATTTTGCCATCTTATATAAGGGACACCATTTTGCTATGGCATTGCATATAATAGAACTTGAGTATTCACGGATTTTGGTATCCACGGGGGTTCCTGGAACCAAACCCCAGCAAATATGAAGGGACAACTGTACTTCATTAAGTAGATCAAAGCAGCTTACATGGGACACTCAGTGGCCTCCCTTCTAAGTATTCCACAGTTTAGAACAGTTGCTTTTTTGATGATAACTCCCAGAAATCTCTAGCCCGGGTGACCAGTGACCATGCCAGCTGAGGGACTCTGGGAGCTGTAACCCAAAAAAAGTTACATGTCCAAGCTCTCCAATGTAAAGTCCATACTGATCAAGCTCACCTTTCCATTAGCTTCACTAAGGCTATATATTAACACAGTGGTGTCCAACCTTTAGCCCTCCAGATGTTTTGAGCTACAGCTCCCAGAATTCCTGACCACTGGACCAGCTGGCTCAGGCTTCTGGGAGTTGGAGTCCAAAACACCTGGAGGGCCAAAGGTTGGACACCACTGCATTAATAAGATAAAAGACTGAGCCCACCTCTTGATTCTAAAGGTATGTCCCTCAGTCCCAAAGGCATCCAGCTACTTTGTGTTCTGACACAAAGGCACCTCCTGATACAGAATTCCCCCTTCCTCACAACATACCCTTTCCACTTGAAAAGTACCTCCCCTGCACAATTCCCCCATTCCAGATGCAATGTGCCATGCAAGTTTTCCCCTTTGGAGCAGGGATAACACAAGATAATGATACCTCCTATTGATCATTTGCATGTTCTTGCTGTTGGTATCCCTTTAGAAGTTCAATTAACACTGCTGATGTTTTGTGTTTGTAGTAGCTGGGATTAGTCTATGCATGTCCATAATGAAGGGAGGAAAACATACACATGCTGCATTTGGCTGATGGTTGTGAGTAGAGGGAAGGCGGAATTACTCAACAAAGCCCACAGAGATCAACCACACTGAGATTCCCATCAGCAAACTTTGCTTTGGAATAATCTCCCTTTGCTAATATTTGCCAAGCACTGTAGATGGAGTGCCAGAAATGTATTTGATTGCCACCAGTAACATAGCAATTGACTGCACTCAAGACAGGGAGAATGAAGCCTGGGGATCTCCACCTAAGAAGCAGGTCAATGGAGCCCGTTTTCATCCAAAGCACTCTTCTTCTAGAAACTGGTGAAGTGCACAACGATACTGGGCATGTCTGCTACACATGGGAATGGAACACAACCAACTCTCTCACCTTCAGAGTGGTGCTACTCACAGTGATGATCCACGAACTGGTGCTGTGAGTTCCAGGAAAGAAATAAACAGTTTTTGGCACTGGAACAAACAGAGTGCCAGTCCCTGGCACACTGTGAAGAAAAACAACACCTGACGGTGTACCAGATCAGATAGCTTAAGAAAAGCTACTCTAGAGAGAAATTGGCAGAGACAAGAAGTGCCTTGGGGCAGAGTTTGCCCTGGGGAGGCAAAGGGGTGGGATTTTCTCCAGTAGGTGAAGTTTTTTTTTTCCTGTTCTTCCACAAATTAAGTCTTGAATGGCTTATGAGTTCAGCTCAGTCTCTCCTCATTCTCTGCTTTACATGAGAAAGCATGGGGGCAAGGGACGTATTAAGAAGACATTCCTCTTGTGCACATTTCCACTCCATTCCATATTGTCCCACAGTGAATTCTGGTCCCTAGGTCCTAATATGCTTTCATTGATTCTGAACAAATCTTGCCAAGGAACTATAGGAGAGGATCACCGTAAGTCAGAACTGACTTCAAGGGACATAGCAACAACTTCACCAGTGCTGCTCTAGAACCTCTTCAGAGCCAAGGCAGCAACTGACAGACAGTACAGTACAGTATTAGGTGGACTTGGGTAATGTAATGGCACTTCTCACAGCTGTGAGTATGGCAGGCATATTGATAGTGTTTAAACTTTGACTGGGCTAGAGTTCCCAGACACCTGTGTGTACATTCATCTTGTCATGGTGTATGTACACCAGTCACATTTACTACATAATGTGCACAGCTGCCGTAAGTCTCCTTGGTTCTGAAATTGCATTTGTAGGTTAATTCTTCACTGCCCAAGGTAAGGCTCCTGTTAGCTGGAGAATTGTGCTTCAGGTATGATGCTTTCTGTGTTATACCCTCCAAAAAATGTACATCTTTTAGAAGTAAAGACCTTCCCATAGTAGACTTTAGCACAGGGCAATTCAAAGTGGTGGTCCTGCATCAAATTTCAAGGAAAGAAACAGTTTGTAGTCAATGGGCACAAATATGTGCCCCTGGCACACTGGGGAGAGAGAAAAAAAACCCTGCTAGTGCCTCACATTGGATAGCTTAAAGAAGCACTGCTTTAGTATGTTAATTAAAACATGTGTGTCTGCACCACCAATTTCAGTTATGATGGTGTTTATTCACACATCTTCTATTTCACACATTTTGTGAAGATGTGGATTCTTTTTCTCTTGTGCAAGTTGTGCAATTGTGAACAAAGGGTACTGCTGATAGCCCCATCCCCTTCCTCTCAAGCATGATGGCACACACACACAGGCACACATGCATACACCTTTTTGAGCAGTCACAGGATCGATCAGAGCAGTGTGTATGTGTGTGTGTGTGTGTGTGTGTGTGTGTGTGGTCGGATGGTGCCTGTGTAGAAGCAGCTGGGCTGTTATCACGGCAGAGTTAATTAAGGCCATGTCAGATGATAAGAGAACAGGATGTCGGAGCAGGAGCCAGGCAAGCAGAGGGGGAAGGGGGGCGCCCGTCTGGGAAGGCAGCAGTGCAGAGTTGAACTCTCCCAGGGAAACAGGGTTGCAATACACAGTGACAAGAGATCCAATCTGTACCAGAAGCATTGGGGGATGGGGTTTGGAAGGGCAGTGATGGAGGTCTCCCAGATCAAGTGCACGGCCTTGCTGTTGTCAGGGCCACTGTGGAGAAAACTGTGCATCACTGAACAGGAAGGGACTAGCCTGAGGTTATGTAATTATGATAGGGACAAAGGGGAGTTAGGAAGCAAAGATCTTTACTTCTGTCCTGGTTGTCTCATGAAGTATAGTTCCAGGTGCAATTTTGCTTAAACTGCAAGCACTGGCCAGGAGCAAATGAGTCTTCTGCATGTGAAGCTGGGATCACCCCACCTTGGTAGAGAGGTAATACAGACTTTGTCTTTACCTTCCTTCATGCCTATGCTAGTGGCAGGGCCTTAGTTCTCAGTCACATCTTTATCTTAGGAGGTACCCCTCCCACATATTTGAAGCCACTGCTCTTCACAACACTTCTGTGAAGAAGACATCCAGTTCTCTTCCTCCCTTTTTAAACAACTGCCTTCTCCTAATGCTAAAATGGCCCAGGAAGGCCAAACATGTTGCAAAAATGCTCCCATGTCTCCCTAGAGGAAGTTTAGGGGCACTTGGTCACATTATGTGGGGAGAAAATCAAGGTCCCAGGGTGTTAGCCCTTTTTGGGAAATTCTTAAAAGTTAAAACTGTCAGGAATTAACTTTCTTGTAGCAGAGTAGAGCAGAAACGGGAATGGGACTCAATTATGTACAGTGCTTTGACCCCTAACAACGAGAACAAAGGAGGCAGGCAATCTTCGTGATAAAAAAAAATACTTAAGCTTTACTAATGGCTTTAAATCTACATATGCATTGGAGACTACATCCTAACTAACTAGAGAAGTCCTTAACTCACCAGTTCAGTGAGATGGTAAGGCATTTCTATGGAGTAAGCAAGGAAGGCAACATGCTTCTCCGAAGGCTTGAAACAAAGAGTCATAAAATGAGCTTAGACCATGAGGTTAGTAAACCTAGGTCACATGATCTGTAGCATGGTTGTGTCTGTTTACAACTATACCCATTAAAGGTAGGATGAGAAGAAGGGGAAGGACTCTTGGCATGCAGGAGACCCTGACTTCTCTAAGACTTGCTTGCTCTAATGGCAAGCGTGTGTGTGTGTGTGTGTGTGTGTGAGGGGGGGAATGCTGGATTTTCCAACACATTAGGGAGCATTTTTTAATGCCTAGGAAACCTTAAGGACTACAAAAACAGTCCCAGAGGCTGCATGTGGGCTGCAGGCTGTAGTTAACCCACCCTGCCTTAAAGTCAGTATGTCCACATTTAGACTTCTCAACTTTACCCTAAACATCTCAGCCTCCTCCTCCTGTACACTTTTCTTATCCATCATGATTCAGGTCTTGGTTTTATTTGTGACTTCCCTCTCTCCTTTTATCACCATATTTAGTCAGTGGCCAAGCAGGGTTGGATCTCCCTTTACAGGACTGCAGAAATACAGTCTCTCCTCTCCATCCTCTCTGCAAAACTTTGGCTCATGCATGCCTTGCCTTCTCTCACCTGAAATAGATTTCTCCCCCAAGTCGTCTCCCCCCCACCGCCACACCACCTTGTTTCATCCTGGTCCCCTCACACTATTCCATCACTATGTTCTCAACATCATTCATTTCATTTGTCAATAATCATCTGATGCCCTTCCTTAAATTCTGACACTTACTTCCTGTCTGCATGGGGATCCTGCGCAGGTTCCTTGTCCTTTGATTCAAAGCCCTCCACCTTATCGCTCTGCTCTTAAATGCCAAAATATCTTTGGCCTTGATCTTCTTACGCTCCATTGTCCATCAGCTCCCTCAAAAGATTCTGCTCTTTCTTCTTGCTGTGCACACTTGGCATTGCCTCTCAAGACTTCTGCATGATACTATAACATCTTTTACTCCTGCCAAATGTCTCTGCCAAACCCAACTTTTCTGTGGAGCCTTTGGTACAACTCTCTAGTTTCCAAACCCTGATAAAACTTAGCCTAACTTTAGAAGAGGATCAGCTATCCTAGACTTCATCCCCACAAACAGGAAAGATCTAGTTGAGGAGGTTATAAAGTAGGACCCCCATATCCACTGATTCATTATCCACTGATTCAATTATCCATAGGACACAAAACAGCACACCTACAATAGAGTCTTCCTAGAAAATGTGTCCTCTCTAGCTATTTTCTAGGTCCTCCAAGGCAACTTATGGTATTTTAAACTGGAAGTCCTGTTATTTTCAATGGTGTTCGCTATTATCCATGGTTTTTGGTATCTATGCCCCCCCCAGAACCACTCTCTAGCGCATACGGGGGGGGGGTCCTACTGTGGTAGTGGGAATTTTGGGTGGAAGCCACTGTGCTATCTTGGGATTCATGATAATGAGGAAAGGGAAAGCTGAACGTAGTCAAGATGTGCATAATAGGCTTTAAGAAAAATGAAGAATAAATTTGAAGAAATACTGAATGTGATCCTATAGGTAAAAATAGCCAAGAAGGGAGTACAAAAATAGATGGGGATTCCTAAAATGGCCTATCACAAGGCATTGCAGCATGCAAGAAGAATGAGAGGCACCTAAAGAAACTGGGGTGGCTACTTTGAGAGTTTTCTGATGGATTCAGATTCAAAATGGACACATATAGGAAATGAAAGGAGTGCCAAGCCACCAAGGACATAGACAAATCAATAGCCTAAGCTTGTAAGGAAAATATGAGGAAGGCTGAAAGACAGATTGAGATTGTCTGCACTGGTTACTTACCCTGCCTTTGCCCCGTCCTTGAGCCCTGCAGTCCAGATGACACAGCGTATTTGCCCTGCTTTGCCCTTGGGCAGTCTTAACAACCCCTGGGGCAAAGATGGAGCCAAGACAAGGTAAAGCCCATTACACCAGTTATTAAAAAAAAAAAAAAACTGTGAAAAATTGTTCCAGCTGGGGGAAAAAAAAAACAGATTGGGCCACACATGACCGCAGGAGCCCATTCTAGCATGCTGGCTGGTCACTGCAGCTGCCGTCTGCTGTCACTCTTCCAGATTCAGGAAACATGCCCTCAGCATGTGACCAGGCTGGTCAAATGCAGGGGGGCTTGCTCCCTGCATGTGACCTGGGTTCCTGGCTCTGGAGAGTGGGATGCAAGCGGTGTTGGTTGCAGCGACTGGCCAGCATGCTGGTCTGGACTTTCTCCTGTTTCATGCCGGTAACAGGGGAGGAATGGGCCCAATCTGCAGGCAGAATACACCAGCGGGGACCCAACGTATTATGGCCTGTGTAGCTGAGCCCTGAGCTTGTGAGAAGTGTTATTAAAAAAATACAGAAAGGAGCATGTGTTTCAAATTTTGTTTGGAGCAAAAGGAAGAAGAAGGAAATAGTAGGTTCAAAAAAATGAAGATTGGAAAAAAACAGGAGACACAACAAGCTGAACTTTGCCTTTGCCTTAGTCTTTGCCTGCAGGGCAAAAAACAGATCCAGCGATGAACAGAAAAAGGCGCAGCTCAAGATAAGTAAATAAGTGGTATAGGAATAATGAGCTATTCTGAGTGAAATTTGTGTTTTCAGGACCTACAAAGTTGCAGGTGTTATTTATTATTTTTGAAAATTCTTGGAGAAAATGTGAAATGCTGCAAGACTGGAGGTACAGGATGGGTTATATCTGGCTTGACAACAGTATGTGTGACAGGGATCTAGAAGTCTTAGTAGACTGCAAGCTGAACATGAGTCAACAGTGTGGTGCAGCAGCTAAAAAAGCCAATGTGATTCTAGGCTGCATCACCAGGAGTAGTGTCTAGATAGAGGGATGTAATAGTACCACTCTATTCTGCTTTGGTCAGACCTCATCTGGGATACTGTGTCCAGTTCTGGGCACTGCAATTCAAGAAGGATATGGACAAACTGGAATATATCCAAAGGGGGGCAACCAAAATGGTAACAGGTTTGGAAGCCATGCCCTATGAGGAATGGCTTAGGGAGCTGGGTCTGTTTAGCTTTAGGAGGAGAAGGTTAATAGGGGACATGATAGCCATGTTTAAATATTTGAAGGGATGTCATACTGAGGATGGAGCAAGCTTGTTTCCTGCAGCTCCAGAGACTAGGCCACGGAGCAATGGGCTCAAACTACAGGAAAAGAGAGTCCACCTAAACATTAGGAAGAACTTCCTGACATTAAGAGCTGTTTAACATGTTGGAGTTTAGTGGCAATCTAACATGATGGATTGTTTACTGTTAGAGAGCAGTTAGGCTGAATGTAACAGAGAGGATTAGGTAATTTCCTGTTGTAACCTGAGATGTTTGCAATGTGTCTTCCAGAAAAGAAGGTTCCTTGAAGTTCTTTTGTTTGGAAGACACAATGCCCCAGATGCCATTGAGCAGGATGCCTCAGGAAGGGATCTCTACATATTTTGTCTTAGAGATGCAGCAATCAGTGTATATTTTTGTTATTCCTGTATATTTTCAAGTCTTGTACCTGTGTATCGAATTTTTACACATGATGTTCATGAGTAAAGTACTTTTTATATGATTTTAAGACTACTGTGAAGTACTTTATTTGTTTTGCTAGACACAGTGTGGAAAGTGGGGGCAGAAGGGTCAGATGGCTGTTAATTGTCTATGTGTTTGGAATTGCTATCGCTTTGCTATGTACTTTTAAACAAACACTCTGCTAATTTTGCTTATTTTTACCACTGAGGAGAATATAGCCAACTGTTTCTTTGGTGCCAATGTTAAACTTTCTCCATTACAACACTGCCTCAGAGTGTTGTGGAGTATCCTTCTTTGGAGATGTTTGAACAGAGGCTGGATGGCTTTCGGTGGAGAGTGCTTTGATTGTGTATTCCCTCATGGCAGGGGACTGGACTGGATGGCCCTTGTGGTCTCTTCCAACTCTATGATTCTAGGTAGGCAAGCAAAAGATTTCCCCATCTTCAAACTGTATTTGGTGGGAAGGGAGGATCCACGCAAATACCAATGTGTCAGCTTGACATCAATATCTGGAAAAATGTAGAACAAATCATTACATGGTCAAACTACAAGCATTTTAAAAGCATAGAGACCCAGGGAAGCTTTCTCAAGAACAAATCATGCCAGACACGTTATCTTTTCCCCCAACATTTAGTAATCCGGTAACTCAGGAGAATCTATCTACAGATTCTCTGTGTATACAAGCTATATTTGTTTCAGCAAGCTTTCAACAGTATCCTCTGTGATATTCTTGCTGGCATGTTGGTAAAATGTAGGCTAGACAACACTACTTTTAGATGGATGGGTAGCTGATTGAGGGACCATACCCAAAGAGTACCCATTAACAGTTCCCATTAACCTGAAAACAAATGAGAAATGGATTGGTGTAAAGTTCTGTCCTGGACCCACTCCGGTTCACCATCTTTATCAGTGACTTGGACAAAAAGTAAAGAGAATGCTCATCAAATTTCCAATGACAAACTGGATGGGTAGCTAATCCATTAGAAGCCAGGCACAGGATTCAAGATACCATCCTGACAGGATGGAGAACTCGGCCAAAACTTAAAAAAATTAAAAATCAGCAGAGATAAATGTAAAGTTCTGCATTGAAGTAGGAAGGAGCAATTGCACAGATTGAGGATGGGTGACAACTGGCTTGACAGCAGAACATGTAAAAAAGGATCTAGATGTTTTAATAGGTTACATCTAAATATAAGATAGCAGTGCAGTACAGCAGCTAAAAACGCAATTCTAGGTTTAATTAACAGAGGTACACTGTAGAGCTTACTGTAGGACAGTAATAGTTCCACTCTATTTTGCTTTGGTCAGACTCTCTGCTGGATTACTGTGTTCTGGAAACTGTAATTTAAGAAAGATATTGACAAACTAGATCATGTCCAAAAAAGGATGAAAATGAGGGACCTAGAGACTAAATCAGATGAGGAAAAACTGAAGGAACTGGATACATCTGGTTTGGGGAAGAGATACTATAATAGCTATCTTTGGAGATCTGAAGGGCTGCCATGTGGATGATGGAGGAAGTTTATTTTCTGTTCCACTGGTGGTAAGACCCAAACTAAAAGGTTCAAATTACAAGAAAGAGGACTTTTGACTAAACATTATGAAGAATGTATTGGTGGTATTAGCTGTTTGACAGTGGAACAAACTACCTTGGAAGATAGAGTGCCTCCTTCTTTAAAGGAGTTTAAGCAGAGGCTAGGTAGCTGCTACCTGTAAGGAATTTAGTAACACTGAATTTGTGGCATTGGCTGGGGTTTGGACTAGATGGCCCTTAAGTTCCCTTCCAAATACAATTCAACGCATGTGCAACTAAAACAATTCTGTGTTGCTCCCCTGTTTATCACTGCCTCCACATCCCTTTTGTTGCTTCTCCTATGTTCAGTTTTAGGTTATAAGCTCCTTGGAGCAAAGACCTCTTTTCTTGTACTCTATAAAATACTATTTATGCTCATGGGGCTATATAAAGAAGTATTCATTGGACTTAATTCCAGGCAAACGGGCTTGACTCCACAGCACCCCTTCAATTGGACAATAGTTATTTAAAGCAATTTTTATCATACAAATTCCCTGTCATGTAGCTATAAGGACATGAATGTATTCTGGGACTACAAATAACCCCTGCTATGGCAAATGGTCATATCCAAAATGTGCTATGGAGCTACTGCAGTTACCCTGGAGAAGAATTCAGCATCCATGAGGATAATTTCTACAAAAGGAAGCCTGGCGGGAGTTGATCCTTGGGAGAAAAGTGCTATTTCCAAAGTCTGGAGCCAGAACTGCTTTCCTTTTCATTCTGTAGCCTCTTCTGTTCACCCACTGGCTATGCCCCCTTTGTTGGGAAAATGCAACCCAGCATGCATGGGGGCATGCTACTTAATTGCATGAGGAACGCTTTAGAGACTAATTTCCTGTTTGTCTGTTTTCTTTAAACACACCTCTTCCTGCCTGCATGTAAACAAATGCTTTGATCCTTTGTTGGAGTTCCAAGTTAGTCGCCATTATCCTTTTGAGATGCCATGAGGGCACACACACCTTTTTTAGGATGGAGTACCCATGGTTTTTATAGGGTCTGTAGCATGTAGAACTTCCTAATTTTAGTTCTGTGTTTGCATGTCTTAAGAAGAAGTACCTGTGTCACTTCTTGCACAAGATTTTGTAAGTAAACTACTTTTTATATACTTCTAACGAAGTCTGAGATAGTTTGCCCTTAGCTAGTACTGTGGGAGGAGTGGTTTGCTTGGGGACTGGCTCAGATGTACTGCTAATGAAATCTTCTGCTCAAATGCTGTTTTTGCTCTGCTTATTGAGACCACTGGTCTCAAATATTGTAATAATTCCAGTACCCTTGCCATTTCCTGTTCCACAGGCACGACAATGCACATGGGTTTTTTCCTTAGCTATTCTTTTCTAGCTGATTTGTGTTACTTTCAAACTGTACCTGAGGTGATGTATACCCTCAATGGCAGCTGATGGCTCCTATGTCAGCGGGGTGGTTAATCTGCTCTGAGTTTTAGCTCAGACTGTAAAAGACCGTCACCCCAAAATACGTTCATCATTTTGGATAGCTCCTTTAAAGTTCAGATTAAGCCCCAGAGCCCATTCAATGCTTCATTGATATGGAAGCTACCAATCAGCATGGTACACACCCCGCTATGCCCAAAAAACTGCTCAAAGCAAGCTAATAAGCATTCAAAATTACAAGTAAAACTCTGGTAATATTCCCTGCCATCCTTCCATTTTAAGACATATGGATTGGCTATTTGCTCATTTGTAGCCTCTGACAAATCAGCCACAGCTTCATTCAACCATATCCAATCCTCCTGGGCTATATAGTCCAATATAATAATTTTTTGTTCCACAGAATGTCAAATGGGTTTGTTAATGGAAAGTATGTTGCATTATATGAAAATGGATAAAATTAGCAGCACTGAGATTGGTATGTGACACAATGTGTATGAAGAGTGTACCTACATACATAACTGGAGGGATCAGAATGAAACCAAACCACAACTGGGGATAGTTTGCCCATTAGAGTGAATGTTCAAAATTGTCTCTTCCTGGAAGATTCAGAAGTAGGCCTATTCTATTGCTTTCAATTGGCCAATTGGTGAGAATTGTTCAGCTCTCCAAAAGTTACTATACTGCAGTTCCTAGCATTTCTCATTACTGGCTATGTTAGGGCTGCTAGGGTTTGTAGTTCAACATCTGGAAGGCCACAAGATTTCCATCTATGGCCTATATGGATTTTAAAATGACGGGTTGCAAATCAGATTAAAAGACCACTACATCCAGCATTCCATTCCCTCCTGTACCCAACTAAATTCCTTCAGGTAGCCCACCATTAAGGCAATAGCCCTTCACTGTTGCTGCCCCTCAGTAGCTGTTTGGGGCGCAATGCTAGCATAAAAATAGCTGTGGAGGCAGTTGTGCTTTCTCTGAGGTTGTGCAACATCAGTCTCTAGTACAGCCAACCATTCCCCAAGTACATATACATATACTCTTTCTCATTTGCCCTGAGTAGGTGGGGAGCTGAAGGCCTTAGTGTTGACAGAGTAATCGGTTGGGCAACTGTGGGCTCTAGTGGTATTTTCACTACACTAGAAGTCTATAGGCTGCTGTATCTGAATTTATGACAGCACGCCATTCCAGGAGACAGGTGAATCCAAGAACTGCTGACAGACCTCTCTCTGGGTTTGTCTATACCGACTAAATACCCTGGCCTACCCCCATCCCAGATCCCTGTAGTCCAAAGGACGCAGGGCATTTACACCAATCTGCCCCCAGGCAGTCCAAACAACCCCTGGGGCAGATACTGAGCTGGAATGGGAGCAAGCTGGGATAGGGTCCTTTACCATGTTTTAAGAAAATACCCGGTTTAATCTGTTTTCACCAGATCGGGTCCCATGTGTCCATGGGAGCCCATCCCAGCATGCTGTTCCTCACTGCCACTGCTTTCGGAGGAAGAGACTGAAGCCAGACAGGGGTCCTGCAGCATGTGACCAAGGCTGATCACATGCAGGAGGCCTCAGTCACATGTTGTGGGACCTCTGCCTGCCTTCTGCATTAGTAAGAAAATGGCGGTGGCAGCAGCTTCAACAACAGGCTGTCGTTCAGTTTGGACTCCAGGCTATTTTCTGCAGGTAACAGGGGAGGGGCAGCTCATGAGGCAGGATATGCTGGTGGAGAGTCTGCATATCCTGACTGGTGTAGATGAGCCCTCAGTCATGAATATGTCCAATTTATTTATAAAGGCAATGGCTTTTAGCAGTCTTGTGGCAGTGAGTTACTGTAGTTAACTGTGTGTTGTGTGAATTTTGTCTGTCTTATATCTACTGCCACTTACTTTCATGTGTACTCATGTTCTCCCCTGAAGCTAATAAGACCCAAACATTTGAGCATTTCCCCCTAAGAACAAGTTGGCTGCCCTTTTTTACACCTTTTATAAATATTTTATAAAGGATACAGAAACATTTATATACTCCCACACAGGTAGTATGCGTACATATGCAAATATGTCACAACACTATGTTTCCCCACATTTAGAGAACTGTACTTTTTATTTTAATAAGAAAGCAACCCTCTGGTCTTATGACTTTGAACACTAGCTTGAAAATACTTGAGCATTGGCTTGTGTCATTTCAGAAGCTACATGAGAATGAACCTCCATAAGGTCCTGTTCTGTTACCCCACTGTGGTGTGGTGATGAGTCTGAGCTTTCAAAGGTTAAGCCAGTAAAGCAAAAGCTCTGGCAGGTTATACCAAACTGTTAAAGCTTTGCGTATGGTTGTGGTGGCAAACTGTATGTCTACAGTCTGAGAACCAGCCAAGCTAAGTACGTAGAGGATCACCACCAGAAAGATGTCCACCGGCCAACATATTGGCCACAACTAGAATCCCAGAATTTCCCAGTGGGAAGGGCTACAGAGCACCCAATAGCTTCGGTAGTCCCTCCCCACTTGTTCCTAGTAGGCAGGAAACAATAGAACTTTTGACTGCCCACTAGTGAGGTCATCTGAGAGGGATGACCCCCCGGCTGGCCAGTCTGTTTCCTGTCTACACTCCTGGTAGGACGTGGATTGATTTGGCTTTCTCCTCACTCTCCCTCCACATGGCTGGCGCCATCTTGGGTGCCCCCCACAAAAGAAATTCTTAAAACAAATTAAATCAAATCAGGCCTGTTGAGGGAGGGAGGATGAGTGCAGGCAGTGAAAAAGAGAGATCGCTGCTGCGGTGCAGAGGAGCAGAGGAGGCGGTGATGCAATCGCTACCTCCGGAACCAGCAGAGGCAAGCCCAGCACAGACAAGGGCAGTGGAGGCAAGGCTGCTGGCAAAGGCATGGCTCTAAAAGCAGTGGCAGCAAGAGGTCCAAGAAGGAGGAGAAGCCCCCTGTCAGGGCTGCCGCTGGCTGCACCCCGTTCCCGCTCCACCCAAACGGTTCAGGAGACAGACGGGAGGAAGAGATCGCTGCATAGCCTCCCTGGATGGGGGAGGAGCAGACAGGCCCAGGGAACGGAGTGCTTGCAGCCGCGCTGAAGCTCCTGACCCATCCTCCTGGCAGCAATGGAGGATCCATCCCGCATCCCCAACCATCACTGGTGGACGCTGTGAGTGTTATCGGGGCCCTTGGGCACGGGGCTGCTGGGGGGGGAGTGCCTCTGACCATACAACCACAGTGACCAGAGAGGCCGTGGGCTGGCTAACAGCCAGTCTGCTTCAGCCTAGCCTGCTGGGGCTCGCTGGAGCATCACAGGCAGGGGGGGCAGCAGCGGGGAAGAGCTGATGGATCCTACCCCCCCATCCTCCCTCCCCCAGACCCGGCATCCCCACTAGCTCTACGTGGGTGTCAGAGGCAAAGTAGGGTCCCACAGGGCAAGAAGACTGGCCGGGTGGAGAAGGGAAAGGCCAAACGCCCCGACCATCACAAGGTGACTTCAGGGAGAGGGGGGTGGGACTGAAGAAGTCCCAGGCCCCAGCAATGTAGGCCTGAATCGTGCGCTTATAGCTTCGGGCTCAGACACCATGCCCATTAGTGAGGAGGAGGATGGGCGATGGGCATCAGAGCCTGAGGCGGAACCTGATCATCCACCCATTCGGAAGCGCCCGAGACTCCAGCAAGGGGACGAGGATTCTCAGGATGAGGATTTATTCTCTGTTCACTCTTCAGATAGGGAGGGGTCTGGCTCACATGACCTTTCTGGCCGGGAAGAGGGAGAGATTTCGGAGGAAGAGACTGAAAATACAGGCAATGCGCCATACGCTTTGGCCCGCCACTTTGCCACAGATGAATTTCCTGTTCTGCTGAGGAAGGCAGTCAGGACTTTGGGTCTCAAGTTACCGACCAGCCAGCAGTCACAGATGGACCCAGACTTGCCTGAGATTTCTGGCAAATTTTTTCCTGACTCCCACCCTACATTGTTGGAGATGTCGGTACCAGCTGCCCTCATGCGCATGATCTGCAACGAATGGGGTTCTCCAGCAGTGGCCAAGGCACAACCAGGTTATGCCAAGAAGCTCTACGCGCTTCCTAAGAAGGTGATGAATAAGTTACAAGTGCCTCTCCTTGATGCTCCTGTTTCAGCTCTGGTTTCCTCTGCAGATTTTTTGCTGTGACGGGGAGGAGATACTCAAGGTGCCTGAGGACAGACGAATGGACACAGCCCTGAAAAGGGCTCACGAGGCGCTCTCATTGGCCATTCAGGCTTCCACAACTGCAGCCATGATGGCTAGGGTGGCCCTGACTGATGTTCCGAAGTCCCAGAGTAGAATCAGACAGAACCTCAACAAGTTGGCGAAGGTTTCTGCGTTCTTAGCCGATTGCACCTTGGATTCAGTTCAGTTTTGTGCCCAGGCACAGGGTGCAGCAGTGGCAGCCAGAAGGCAGGTGTGGCTAAAATCCTGGAATGCGGATTTCAAATCGAAGCAGAACCTGGTTCTGTCCCCATTTTGGGGTGAAAAGCTATTTGGTGAGTTGCTGGAAGATAAGGGAGGATAAGGACAGGAAGAAGACTCTTGCTTTATCCTGCAAGAGGGAGGAGAGGTTTTCCAGATGCTATCGCCCCTTTCGTTCATCAGGTGGACACCAAGGGGGCGCTACATCATCATCCTCTTCTAGCTCTAGAGATTTCAAATTGCCTAGGTCACACAGGGGCAACAACAGATACCAGCACAGAAATCAACAGGAATCATCTGGGAAGTCCTCGCAGACTCAGCCAACTAAGACCAATAACAAGAGTCAGCAATTACGACCCCCTCCAGGTGGGGGGGGGGCATCTGCAGGCCTACGTGGACATTTGGGAAAACTCTACTTCGGACAGATGGATCCTGCAATCGATTCAGCAGGATTACCAGATAGCGTTTTCTCAATGACCACCACGTTGGTTCACTCCCACACCACTTCACAGGGATGCAGAAAAACAGTGTTTGATGGTAGAGGCCATTCAACATCTCTTGCGATTGGGAGTGATAGAGGAAGTCCCCGACTCCCAGCGGGGGAGGGCTGTTATTCAATTCTCTTCTTAGTTCCAAAGAAGAACAGTGCATGGAGAGCAGTCCTAAATTTGAAAGGCGTCAACAAGTTCGTTCGGAAATGGAAATTCCAAATGGAGACATTGAAACACATTCTACAGGCCATACGCCAGGGAGACTGCCTCGCCTCCTTGTATCTACAGGATGCTTATTTCCACATTCCAGTCTATCAGGAACACCGTCAGTTTCTTTGTTTCTGTTACAACAACAGGCATTTCCAGTACAAAGCTTTGGCCTCTCATCAGCACCAAGGGCTTTCATGAAGATCCTAGTGGCACTGGTGGCCCGATTGTGGTGATCAGGGCTGAATGTCTATCCATACTTGGATGACCTCCTGATCTGGTCCGGATCCAAACAGGGAGCAGATAGGGAGGTCCAGCTAGTTCTCGAGTCCCTTCAACACATGGGTTCCAGGTCAACTTCGAAAACAGTCTTCTTGTTCCAAGCCAACAGATTCAGCACGTGGGTGTGATGGTGGACTTAATGAGAGGCCAGGTGTACCTTCCTCCAGAGAGGATCAGGTCTATTCACCTGACAGTACAGGAGGTCAGGAAGAATCCAAGGCCGGACCTTATGCGTTTAGCGCACCTCCAAGGTCTAATGATAGCAACAATAAACTGTCTCCCACGGGCAAGGTTCCATGCCAACACTCTGCAGTGGTTCCTCCTCCTGTACCAACAGGACATTGCGATCAAGTGACATCAAAAGGTAAGATTTCCTCAGGGAGTCTTGGACTCGTTCCACTGGTGGCTGTCTCCGGCTATACACGAGGGCAGCCCACTGTGAAAACTGGAGAGGATACAAATCACCACAGATGCCAACCTTCGGGTTGGGGGGGACACTGCAGTCCCCGACTAGCTCAGGGCAGGTGGTCACCAGCGGAGACAGCACACAGCATAAACTGGTTGGAACTCAGAGTGGCCAGACAGCTTTCCAAGATTTGATCAAGGGCAAGGCTATTCTACTTCGGATGGACAACGTCATGACGCACATAAACCACCAGGGAGGCACCAGGTCATGGGCTCTCATGGTGGAAGCAACATTATTGCTGGATTGGGCGGAGTGTAACCTCCTTTCACTGGAAGCAGAACACATCTAGGGATCACTCAATCTCAAAGCGGGCTGGCTCAGTTGTTTGGACATTGATCAGGCAGAATGGAGTCTCCATCAGGAGGTCTTCGACAGTATCACGCAAACCTTGGGGTGGCCAACAGTTGACCTATTTGCGTCTCCAGCGAAGACCAAGCTCCTACGATTCTTTTCTCATTACGTGACAGAGGGAGCGGAGGCCCCATGGACGCGTTAATGAGCCCCTGGCCTCAGGAGCTACTCTACGCCTTTCCTCGACTACAGCTAATTCCCAGAGTGCTCAACAAAATCTGCTCAGAGGGAGCAAATGTCATTCTAACAGCATCAGAGTGGCCCCGGAGGGCTTGGTTTCTGGACGTTCTCGACATGGCATTAACATCACTCCCGCTTCCAGTGCAACCCGATCTCCTAGCCCAGGGACAAGTACATCATCCAGAAGTCTGGCTTTGGCTCCACACATGGAGGTTGAGTGGCAAATGCTGACAGATAAAGGCTACACTCAGATGGTGGTGGGCACTATTCTAGTGTCCAGACGGGTATCTACTCAACCAACATACAAATATACCTTCAAAGATTTTTGCTGATGGTGCAAACGGAAGGGAAAGGACTTCCTGGAGGTATCGGTTCCCACACTGCTGGAGTTCCTTCAGGACGGAGTGGAAGCCAGCCTTCAGCCTAACGATCAAGAAGCAGGTAGCAGCCATCACCTCTTTTCTGCCGCCAGAATCGGCACCATCAGTCTCTGCTCACCCCCATGTATGCTGCTTTATTAAGGGGCTGAGTAATCTGGCTCCTCCGACAGGCCACAGATTCCTGTCATGAGACTTACACACAGTACTGAAGACCTTAAGAACTCGTCCATTCAAACCTTTGATGGAGGTGCCACTGAAGTTCCTGATCTGGAAGGTGCTTTTTCTTGTAGCGATTACATCTGCTCGCAGAATTTCAGAGTTGGCAGCCCTATCAGTTAGACGAGACCTTTGTTTATTTAGAGCGGATTCAGTGGTCCTACGGTTGCCCCCGAGTTTCAAACTGAAGGTGAACTCGGTGTTCCACAGGGCGCAGTAAGTAGTTCTGCCTTCATTCTGTCTGCATCCTTCCAGGGAATTGGAAAGAATCTGGCATACTCTGGATATTCACAGGGCACTCCGTATTTACCAGAAGAGAACAAGACCTTTCAGTCTTCGGAAGCGTTGTTCATTTCCCCCCCATAGCAAGTACCTGGGCTAGAAGGTGTCTCCATCGACCTTGGGGTGTTGGATTGGGAATTGCATTGCAGCATGCTACGGCGCCCTGGATTTGCCAGTTCCAGAGGGGATACTGGCACATTCCACAAGAAGTGCGCCAACATTGGCAGCCTGGGAAAGGGACGTGTGGAAATCATCTTCAATGTTTGTACAACACTACAGACTAGATAAGATGCAGTCTGCAGAGGCAGCCTTCGGCAGATGAGTTCTACAACAAGTGGTCCAAGCATGAAAGACTTTGTTATCGCCAGGCTCTCCCTAGGTTTTTGGGGGGCTTTAGTATATCCCAAGCTATTGGATGCTCTGTACCCCTCTCCACTGGGAAAAGGAACATTGGTCTTACCTGTGATACGTTCTTTTCCAGTGGTGAGGCAAAGAGCATCCGGACCCACCCTTTGGCGATATGAATGTTGGACTGCTTAGGTACTTGTATATCATTCTTCTTTTTTCTCCCTTTTTTGTCTCTACATGAGATAGTACAGCTGAGGCTGTGATATGGACTGGCCAGCCGGGGGTTGTCCTTCTTAGATGGCCTCACTGGTGAGCAGACAAAAGTTCCATTATTTCCTGCCTACTAGGAGCAAGTGGGGAGGGACGACCCAAGCTATCAGATGCTCTTTTCCTCACCACTGGAAAAGAATGTATCACAGGTAAGACCAGCGTTCCTTTCCATAGCATTAAGCCATAGCAGTTTAAACAGTGTCAAACTGGATTATTTCTGCAGTGCAGCTGCAGCCCTAATCTCTGGAGCAGCAGAAAACAAGCTTGCTCCATCCTCAATATGACATCCCTTCAAACATGGCTATCATGCCACATCTTAACCTCCTCTTCTCTAGGCTAAACATACTCAACTCCCTAAAGCACTCCTCATAGGGCATGGCTTCCAGACCTTTTACCCTTTTGGTCGCCCTCTTCTGGACATTTTCCAGCTTGTCAATATCCTGCCTGAACGGTGGTGCCCAGAACTAGACACAGTATTCCAGGTGAGGTTTAACCAAAGCGGAATAAAGTGGTACTATTACGTCTCTCAAGATGGACACTATTCTCGTATTGATGCAGCCTAGAATTGCACTGACTTTTTTTTAGCTGCCATATCACATTGTTGACTCATGTTCAGCTTGTGGTCTACTAAGACTCCTAGATACCTTTCACATGTACTACTGTCAAGCCAAGTGTTACCCATCCTATATCTGTGCCATTTCATTTTTTCTGCATAAGTGGAACACCTTATATTTCTCCCTGTTGAAATTCATGTTGTTAGTCTGGCCCAGCTCTCTAATCTGTTAATATCATTTTGAATTCTGATCCTGCCCTCTGGGGTATACGCTACCCTTCCTAATTTGGTGTTATCTGCGAATTAGATAAACATACCCCCTATTCTATCAACCAAATGATTTATAAAGATGTTGAATAGCACTAGGCCCAGGACAGACCCCTGTGGCACCCCACTAGTCACTTCTCTCCAGGATGAAGAGGAGCCATTGGTGACTAGATTAACCTTTGGATTCAGCTAGTCAACCAATTACAAACCCACCAAACAGTAGCATTGTCTAGACCATATTGTCTAGCTTGTTTGCAAGAATATTATGGGGACCTTGTCAAAGGCCTTACTGAAATCAAGGTATGCTACATCCACAGTCTTCTCTTCAGCTACCAAGCTGGTAACTCTTACCAAAAAGATTAGTCTGGCATGACATGTTTTCGAGAAACACATGTTGACTTTTAGTGATCACGGCATTCCTTGCACACACTCACACCCCATGCTGTTATCTGATCTTTTCCTAGCTTGCACCTGCTGGAGGCCTGGGCTGGTTTGTTTACCCCATGCCCCCCCCCCCGGGCCTAAATACCCTAAAGGCACCAGATCTTGGAAGCTAAGCAGGGTCAACCCTGGTTAGTACTTGGATAGGGGACCACCACTGAATACCAAGTGCTATAGGCTATATTTCGGAGGAGGGAATTGGCAAAATCACCTCTGCGTACTTGCCTAAGAAAACCCTATGAAATTCATGGCATCCCCATAAGAAGACAGGTGACTTGAAGGCACAAACATACACACATGCCCACCCACACACTGGGCAGGGGAGGCTTTCCTGCTTAAACTGTGCTCCTAGATAGATAGTCAAGGCCAAGGATTGGGCTCTTTCAGAGTGCTCCTCCACACACACACCCATCCTCATTTCCTTCAGTCTCCAAGGGCAATGGAGCCTCTGCAGAGTCCAATCAGCATTTTGCTGGAGAGACAGAAAATACAAAAGAGTCTTTCCAAATAATTAGTGAGTGTAATTGTAGCTGATCTTTGATTAATGAAGAGGGATTTTCGCTGCCTTAGGAGTCCGGACAGACGTTGTGTGCAAGAGTGGGTGGGGATTTTGTGGGGAGGGGGGAGTGTGAGGCCACCACATGCAGCCTTAATTGTTCTGTTTGGAGATTATTTATCACCTCTGTGCTCCCTGCACAACAGAGCTGGCTATTAGTAGCTCCCAGGCTGTGGAAGGACAGGCAAATGGGGAAGAGGGGAGGGAAGTCAGAGGCCATGGTGGGGCACACAAGCACTGCAAAGCTGCTGCTGTCACAGCAGGGACCCTTCCCTGGCCAGTCTACTTTGATAGCCTCTCTAGAGAGCCTGGGATGGAGTGGGGATAATGAGCCTTTGCCACAATCAGCCCCCCTCTCATTTGCATCATTCTACTGCAACACTGCTGACCACCCTCTCCCTCCCCCACAGTTGGTTGCAAGGGCACTAGTGGCACTTGAGTCCACCTCTGATCTGGAGGGAGGGGGTCACAAGCCTCACTTATCATGTGGCCAGAAAATATCCCCCCCTCTTTCTCTCCAGCCCTGCTGCATTGTAAACTCTCTTATTCCAATGAGAGGGGAAAGAAGCCCTGACCCATTTCATCTCACCCTAGATGCAGCTTCAGCCCAAGAAGTCTGTAAAGACTATAAATCAAGCCTTCCTTCTGGCACACCTAGTGGCATTCTCCAAAGGCAAGGAAGATTAGTTGGAGCCAGAGCTGGCCTTGCATTAGGCAGAGTGAGGTGGTGACCCCCCCCCCCACATAGTGACATGGACGAAGCCACAGCAGCAGCCAGGATTTTCCCCTTGGTTGGGAGCACAGTGCCAGACAACTAGCCCTGCATGCCTGAAGGGAGCTTGCTGCCTTCAGGTGAGGTGGAAGGAAGTAATCAGATCACTGTTGCTGAAGTAAGATTCAGCTGCCCAGTTGGCTTCTGTAGGTAGAATGGGAAGGGGCACCATTTTGTACTTTGCTGCAGGCAGCAAAATATCTTGGGCTGGCTTTGAATTAAATATGTTCACAAATGCCACTTGAAGCCATTCTCTCCATCACAGACCACCATGCATTGTACTTCTTGTAATCTACTTGCTGTGACCCACCAGCTCCATTTCATGTTCTGTGTATGGGACTTAGCAAAGCTGGGCCACAAGAGCCCAAGACTGACAATATGAGGGAGGTGATCTGGAACAATCATCCCAGACAAGAGGAAGAATAAAAGACAGGACAGATCAAGGTAGCTGTCATACTTTGTACTGGTCCTGAAAACTCTTTATTACTAGGTCATTTTGTGACCACTGCCTGCAGAGAGACACAGCTGCTAAATATATACTTGCACAACCAACTGCTCTGTGTTTAGTGGGGAACTGGAAACCTGCATGGCTGTGATTGCAAGGTGTCAAATGCAGCACCTAATGCACAATAGATGGAAGACTCAGAACAAAGCCAACTTTCTCGACCCTGTGGTTTTAATGAAAAAGGCAGATAATGCTATGGCAGTTTTTGCTAAAAGAAAGATCTACGTCTTGGCAGCTTTCTAATGACAGCAGCATTTTTTCCCATTTAGCACAACTACATTGTTCGTTTCCTTCTACAGCCTACACCGTCTCTATATCTACTGTCCATCCCATGATTTTTCCTGAAGTTCCAGTTCCTGAATGTAAAAGCACAACTGTAAGTTTTCAAAATGTGAAACAAAAACCCACTACAAACAAATAAAAGAGCATGTCAAAAACATTATGGAAAAATTGCCTAGCGTTTATAATTCCAATTTAGAAAATACGTAAAGAGCAAAATGTTGAATACTTCTGTGAATTCCAGAGCCCATGCCTCTAACAGTGCTTGTTTTTCATCTCACAGTGGGGTGTGCCTGAGGGAAGCAGACCAGTGGATATAAAGACCACTTTCCAGCACTGACTATATGGATCGACAAGAAATCTGGACAAGCTGCTGAGCATGGACAGCATGTGGTCAGTAGTGTCAGCTGCACTGAATACCACACCATGGCACATCAAAAGCATGTTATTCCTATGACAGAGCCCTTTGCTACCCATGCCCAAGATGTCTTTAACAGCAACTAGCCACTGGCTAGAAAGGAATTCCTTCCCATTGTGACACTGTCTTTTCTTTCTCTGGGAGTGTGCTGAACCAGCAAGGGGGAACTGGAGGTATAGGAATGTTCCAAGCAGGCAGGGGGAGTAAAAAAAAAAGATGAGAAAACAGACTGGAGGATGGTTAGGGGGAAAGCAGTTTTCTTACAAGTTCTGCTGACAAGTCCTGAAACCAAAAGCTTTTAAGAAAATTAAGTAGCTGGGAGATAGGATCAGGGATCCTCTTCACAGACAAGCAACTGATTACAAGATAAAACACAAAGGGCAAGGATCTGTGGTCCATTTTCATCTTAGCAAGATGTAAACAATGCAGTGTTTGAAGGGTATGCTTAGCTTGTTTAATAGTAACCAACAAAACAAGGCAAACCATAAAGTAAGTGTGTGTGTGTGGCTGAGGGGCAGGGTGGGGGACACACCAGCATTTGATAAATTTTACTTCAGATAGCTTAAGTCTTAAGCAGGCTACTGGGAGCATTTCCCAAAGGATCCCATGAAATTGGGGAAAGGGACAATGAAGCAGCAGATTAAATTTAATGCTAGTAAGAGCAAAGTGATGCACACTGGGAAAAGCAATCCTTCTCTTGGGTTAAGAGTTATGATAGGCTCTACGTAAGGCTGCTCCCACTCAGGAAGGAGATTTAAGGGAGTCCTTGTGGCTAGCTCCCTGAAAACATCAGATCAATGGGCAGCTGCTGTCAAAAGCAGCCAAGATGTTAGAAGTAATTGTGTAAGGGATAAAATACTACTACTACTACTACTAATAATAATAATAATATAGAAAATAGCTTCAGTACTGTTATATATAAACCAATGCCATATTCCCCATATGGAATACCCACATAAACATCTTTTGCAACCCTAAAAATGAAAAAAAAAACATACAGAAAAACTAGGAAAGATATGGTACAGATACAGGAAACAACATAATCAGGGGATGAAGCAATTTCATATCATGGAAGATGTAAGAATAATATTAGGACATCAATTTATAAAAGACACAAAAGTAGAGGATAAAGATGCTCAAAATAATTAACAGAGGATACAAAATAGGGGATGCAATACCTTGAATTGGAACAACTTTGGCAAGCCTTTGATCTTTCAGACCTGATGAAGAAGCAGCAGCTAAGCCCTGATCACATCAAACAACTGGCAACAATAGAGATAAGGCAAGAGAGACAGTTTGATGGTGGTGTCAAGAAGGCTGTGTCCCAGCTACCTAGGATGCTAGGATCTCCATGCATTTTAGGATTTTCAAAATCTACCCATATCCTGATTTTTAGTGTCTGGAATTATATTTTGAAATAAAATAGAGCATGGCCCCCTTCTCTCACATTTCAGGGACAAATAGGACATCTGCAGTCAAAGTGACTCTTCAACAACTATCCCTGTCTCCCAAACTGGTCTATAATTGTTTATAATGCCCGATATGATAGTAACCACAGTTCTCATTTAACTTCTCGTGGTACCTAAGGAACACCTCCAGGAATCCCCAAGAGCTACCTCATCTCCCAGATGATTAAAAAAGAAAAAGAAAAAAAACCTATACTCTTTTTTTTTCAATTGGCCACTGAATGTTTGCTGTAACATAAAAAGAGCAGGTTATACTGTAAGATGGTTTTTTAAAAAGCAACAACATTCAAGAAAAAAGGGGGCTAGATTATACCCTCCAACACATTTAATTTTTAAAATGTACCAGTCATTCCACTCTTTAAAACACATACACAACCATAGATACACACTTAACTTATGAAACTCACTGCCTCAGGAAATATTTTTTTTAAAAGCCCAGTCACATGAATGGGTTGGCATAAAACCTATTCATACTAGTCAATTAAATACTAATTAGTATAGCTGTACCCAGCGCAACATATGCCGTTATGTGCCCTGCTGGGGTTTCAAGCGGTAGTTGCGGCAGGATGCTTGGAGTGGTAGCATTCCTTTCACATGGTTCAACTACACGGTATTCTTTTAGGAAAAAAATATTGCATTGTTTTACATATGGGTGATGAGTGGCTGAGGGAGTGAGAGAAGGGAGGGACCCTTGTGAGGCTGGGGGTATAGATGCAGATTGAGTGGCAGGAGTGGATTGTGAGGTAGAGAGGGAATTTGCATGTGGGTGGTGATTGGCTGAGGGAGTGAGAGGAGGGAGGGGATTGGTTGGGTATGTTTCCTAAGCAGACAATCAGCACACTGGGAAAGGAAAAATACCCAAGCATTATATATAGATATACAGTTGGCCCTTCATTTTCACTGGGGTTTGGTTCCAGGAACCCACACCCCATGGATACCAAAATCCATGAATACTCAAGTCCCATTATATGCAATGCCATAGCAAAATGGTGTCCCTTGTATAAGATGGCAAAATCAAGGTTTGCTTTTTGGATTATTATTTTTTAAAGAATATTTTCAAGCCATGACTACTTAAACCTGTGAATACCAAATCTGTGGATACGGAGGGACAACTGTAGATATAGATATAGGGATAGGGATAGATGATGGCAGAGGTTTTTTAGGGAGGTGACTGGAAGAGCACAGAGACTTGTTTGAGTATCTTTGGTCAGACAAAAATATCCAGTGGAGACATTTTTGGCAGATGGGGCACACTGAACTGAGCAGATCCTGGTGTAAAAGTAAGCTTCCTTCTGCTACTAAGTTTTCTGAGAGGTGGAAGCTGTAGGGTGGGGATATATCCTGCCCCCAGTCCTATCAACGATGTCATGTGCAGGTCTTCACCCATGACAAGAGTAGAGATGTCACGGCCTGAAAACCCCCCAGAAAAAATCAGAAAAAAACTGGTTTTCTTCCTGAAGCTTTTTTTGTTTTGTCTGAAAAATTGAAAAAAAATTAAAAAGGAAGAAAATCGATTATATAATTTTTTTTTAGCATGATGAATAAACTCTTTAAGACAAGGTGATCATTTAAAATTGTTTGAATACAATAATTGTTTGAATACTCTGTATTTTTAATATACCAATTGTGATAATTTTATGCCAAATCAAATTGTATGTAGTCATATTTTATGTTCCTAAAGTAACAGGGTGACTTTCAATCTATAAAAAGTGCTACTGTTGCATTTTTCCAATTTTCCCCAAAATTTCATTTTTTTCTGGAAAAAATCCAGGGGTTTTCCATGGCTTCAAAATTTCTGGAAATTTTACACCTCTAGATAAGAGCCAAGCTATTCACATGTTGGACAGCTCAATGAGTTGCTGCCTGGTTCATTAGGGATTGCGCCAGGAAATCAGAAGCCAAAGCTGGGCATGCTCCTGTAATAATTTCCATTCCTTCCCATCAACTGTGCTTGTTAACATAACAACATCAAAGTCACACACACCCCAGCTCACTTACATAGGTGAGGAGCCCCATCACCAAACAGCAATGAATTTTCTCAGCCTTGCTTTCCTGCACCCTTCCAATCTCTCAATTTATTCCCAGAAAGGAAAGCATTTAATACAGCTTCCAACCATTTTCTCAGTGCAGCTCTCATCCCTCTCTGCAGTTCTGACTGAGTACTTGCTCTCCTGACAAAAACAAAACCAGCAGACCCAAAGGGACTTGCTATTCTTACAACAGCATTGCATTATTGCCCCACAGAAAGCACTTGCAAAGTCTGTAAAGGGGGGAATTACATGGTTGTAGAGCTCACCTCAAAAGAGTGAAAGTGAACCGTAAGAACTTAAGAAATGCTGTGTGAAATCAGGAAATACCTATCAAGTTCAGCATCCTTTTCCCAAAGAGGTCAAGTAGATATCTTGGGAAGCTCACAAGCAGGACATGGAGGCAATAGCCTTCTCCCACGGTTGTTCTACAGCAACTGGTAATCAGAGGCTCCAGGTTGTTAAATTTTATGTAATGCCTAAAATGACACCTGTTCACCTGAGCTTTTGAGATGTAACTTCCCCTGAACCTTACTGTCACAAGATTATACACTGCTTTTTGTTTTAAGTTCAGATTTACAGTTATTTTTAATGATGTGTGAACTGTGTATTTTGTATTATGATGTGTACTTCCATTGGCATATTGTGAACATATCACACTTCAATTGAGAGGAAGGGCAATATTTAAATAAAATAAATACTAATTGATACAGTACATTGGGTCACACCTCCTCCAGTTAAGGATACTGAATGCATGTTGGAGAGGAAATGGGAGTGTATAGGCACCTCCCACTGTGTGAACTGTGAACAAAAATGTGTCCAAAACATGATTTGCATTACCATGTTGTCCTCTCCCTGCCTTTTGAACAAGAAGGACCACTTCCTTAGGCATATACATATAAAAATGATGTGAAGACCAGCATGTTGTAGTGGCTAGAGAGTTCGGATTTATCGCACTACATTGTTATAGTGCTTTTGACTTTAATTGCTCTGTCTGCCTCCTGGTGGAATCCTGGGATTTGAAGTTTAGCAAGGGGAATTTAGACCTCTCAGCCAGTGAGCTCTTAGGCCTCACTAAACTACAAAGTCCAGAATTCCACAGGAGGCAGTAATAGAAGCTAAAGTGGAATAATAGCACTATAACAGTATAGTGTGATAAAGTCTGAACTAGACACAGAGAGAGCCAAGTTCACTCAGCTGTAAATGTCACTAGGTGAATTTGAGTGAGTCAGTCAGCTTCTCTCAATCTTATCTACATCTAAAATCAATTGGGAGGATAAAATGTGCGGGGAGATGTATATTGTCTTGAGTTCCTTGGAAGTAGGGTGGAATACAAATGGAATAAATAAATCCACAGATTTATACATATATATCACTTCCCATCATGGGATACTATGAAGACATATGATGAAGCCACCTTGCTGCAGCTGAAAATGTTGGACCGGTTTTTGGTATTTACATTAAGCAGATTGTTTCAGACCCCCAGTGCTTCATGAGCTTCTGGTACAAAACAGGACATAAAACATCCAGGATGCTCAGTAAAGTTATAAAGCAGAACTTATGTTTATTATGGCAGAGAACACATCTTGGATAAGAAAATTAGATAGAAGAGAGTTATCTAACTTTAATGCAAGAGTCCCTAAAGCTGACTCTCACGTGTGTGTGTAAGAGATCTTAAGACTGGTCTGCCTCATGTTGCTGGCTTCTAGCTTCTGTGACAAAGGGTTGTAAAACACTAAAACTACTTGGGGCAAAGAAGGAGGGAAGTGAACTCTGTATGCTAGCAGGAAGTAAATACAGGTCAGAAACACGCCCAGAGTTGTAAAGAAGCATTGATGCTTCTTCACTTCCAACACCCCTTCTCAGCAACATTTATTTAAATCCACAAGATTCATCTTCTGTCTCAGGAACTGGAAGTGGTCTCTAGGGAGTGGCTTGGTGAGAATGTCTGCTATCATTTCTCTAGATGGACAATACTTCATCTCAATAAACTCCTTCTCTTGTAAATCTCTCAACAAGTGATGCTTCACATCAATGTGCTTCGTTCGTGAACTGACAGTTGGTGAGAGTTTTATGCAACTTTGGTTGTCTTCATGGAGCTTTACAGGCTTTGGTTCAATTATTCCAAGTTCCTCTAGCAATTGGCATAGCCACGTAAGTTCCTGACATGCTTGAGCAGCTGATGTATATTCTGTTTCAGTAGAGGAGAGTGCTACAGCATGTTGCTTCTTGCTTGTCCAGCTCACTGCTCCACCTCCATAGAAGAACAGGCTTCCACTGGAGGATTTATGATCCGTAAGGTTTTCAGTCCAATCTGCATCTGTGTAAGCTACTAGTCTGGGACTGCTACTGGCTTGTAGCTTTAACTTCAAGTGTGAAGTACCTTTTAAGTATCGGCCCACTCTCTTTAGTGCATTCTAATGTTTTCTTCTTGGTGAGTTGGTTTTTCTGCAAAGAATTCCAACTGCTGAAGCAATATCTGGTCTTCTGGAGGTGGCTAGGTACAGCAGCTTTATTACAGAACTTCTGTATTTATTATTATTTGGTAGAGGCTCACTGTGCTCATCTGTCTGGAAGTAATCTGTTTCCATAGGTGTGGCCACTGGATTGGCCTCCTTGAGTTCTAGGTATTCCATGAGTTCATGGAACTTTTGCTCTTGACTGAGGAGATAACTTCCACCTCCCTCTCTCTACTTGTACTCCCAAATAATAAGTGATGTCTCCTAGTCTTTTTACTTCTCATTATTTTTACTGTCTCATTATTTAGACGGTTTAAGATTTCTTCACAATCAATCTCATCTTGGTAAGCTAAAATCAAATCAACTTAAGTCAAAATGTAGGTCAACTTGTCATCTTTGTATCGTGTGTAAAGACAGGGATCAGCCTTGCCTTGTGTAAAGCCTTCCTTGATTAGCATCTCATTTAGTTTTTCATTCCAAGCTCTTGCAGTTTCTTTTAGACCATAAAGGCCTTTCTGAACTTTGCAAACAAGTGATTTGCTTGCTTCCTTTTCAAATCCAGGAGGCTGTTCATGTAGATCTCTTCCTTGAGTTGTCCATTTAAGAAAGCTGTCCAGACATCCAAGTGTTCAACATGCATTTTTCTGGATGCTGCCACACTCAAAAGTATTCTAATTGCTACCGCAGGCACAAAAAGTTCATCATACTCCTCCCCATCTCTCTCTCTGGGAGTAGCCCTTGGCTACTAATCTGGCTTTGTATCGCTGGCTTTCCCCTTCTGAATCTCGTTTGATTTTAATGACCCACTTAACACCCCACAGGCTTCCTACCAATTGGCAGTTCTGTGAGTGTCCAGGTTTGAATCTTGTGCAGGGAGTCTATTTCCTCCTGTGCTGCTTCTTTCCATTTGCTTGCTTCTGCTGCAGGCAGCCTTTCGATTTCTTCCCAAATGGAAGGTTCATATGGCACCACTGTCTCTGCAAGGTAGGACAAGCGTACGGGTGGCACTCCTCTGTTTGACTGGGATGAGCGCTACGTTCTGGTTCCAGAGTCCCGTCTGTTTCTGTGGGGACTTCCAGCCCTGAACTTACTTGTTTGCTCTGCATCCCCTTCTGCCTGTTTATTCACTTCCACTTCTTCATCTACGATGGGTGTTTGAGGCAGGCAGGCTTCATCTCTGCATTTACGCCAGTAGGTTATTAGCTGTTCTGTGCTGTGAAATTCTTCTGTTGTGCAGTCTGTGTCTATATGGTTCACATCTGTTCTCTCAGTCTCATCAAACTACACAACACTTCTCGCTGTGATCCTTCCTGTTTTTGGATCGAGAATTCTGTAGCCTCTACATTTGGGTTCATAACCCACCATCACACCTTCTTCAGCTCTGTCATCTAGTTTGGACCTCTTCTCCTTTGGTACATGAACATAGGCTCTGGATCCAACTACTCTGATATGGTCCATGCTCGGTTTTCTATTATGCCAAAGTTCAAATGGGGTTTTGTTGGCTTCTTTGGTTGGTAGTCTATTCTGCAGGTAAGTAACTGTCAACATGGGCTCTCCCCAGTACTGGTTGGGCATCTTAGAGTCTAGCAACATGCACCTCACCATTTCAATTAGTGATCTGTTCTTCCTCTCTGTAGCCCCATTCTCCTCAGGAGTAAAGGGAGTTGTGTGCCTGTGTACAGTGCCTTGCTCTTTCATGTATATTTGAATGTGGTGTGAAATGTACTCACCACCATTATCAGTCTGAAGAGCTTGAGGTCTTCTGCCAAATTTGTTCTCCACCATTGCAACGTGTTTCTTCAGTAGCTGCAAGGTCTGGCTTTTATCTTTGAGCAAATAAGTCATACAGTACCTGGAATAATCATCTACAAAGGTTAGTAAGTAACAATTCCCAGCTTTAGACAAAGTCTGAAATGGACCACATAAGTCAGTGTGGACTAGTGGTTGCCTTGGTTTGTTTTCACTCTTCCTGGGAATGGAAACCCTAGTGCCTTTCCCTTTTATGCAGTTCATACACTTAGTGTTGTCATTGCTGCACATCTTTATCTTTATGCCTTTGGTCAACTCATTTCCCTTTAGATCTAATATCCCATTCATATGATGGTGGCCAAGCTGTCGAGGCCATAACTGCACACGATCTGCACTTTTGCAACATCTTATGATAATTACTTGCTCCCTGGTACAGTCCAGTTGATAGACACCATCTTTCTTAAATGCTCTGGCATGCAACTTCCCATCTTGGCTCACTGTGCATAAGTCTCCACTGAAATGCATTTCAAAGCCCTTGTCTGTTAGAACAGAAACACTCAGAACATTTCCATCGAGATCTGGAGCATACAACACACTTGTTGTTTTGATAGGATTATTGCCATATTCTGTGTTACAGTGCAAGACACAATTTTCCTTCCCTTTTGCAGCCAAGTCTAATTGTGACATCATATGGCTGCTTGTCCCCAAGTATATGAGAATAATTCCATCATTAGACTGACTCTGGGTTGCTGTAAAACTCTTATAATTATGAGGACCACCTGAACCAGTGTGCCTTGAATCATCTCTGTCCTCCCCTCCTAGGTACTTTGTAGACTGCCTTTGTCTAAAGTGAGAGCTACCATTGGCTGTTTCCCCCCCCCCAAGTTTCAAGTTGGCTACACAGTCCCTCTGGAGATGCCCCCACTGACCACATTCATAACATCTGGCTGCTTCTCTCATTGGACGCTGAACCCTGGGGACTTGAGATGCAAATGCTCCTCTCTTGTGTTGCTCTATGGCAGTGTAATTTGAGCCAGAAGCCTCAATTCCACTCTGGCAACCAGGCATGGCCCCATAGAGACATCTGCTGAGCCTCTCTCCTGAACTTAGCTAAAACATCCTTAAAGAATGAGTCTGTAATAGCATGAATCCCATAAATAAAGGGTGAAAATTCCTTTGGTAGAGATCTCAGCAAAACTCCAATCTTTTGTTGATTATTAAGTTCACCCCCTGCTATAGCCAATTTATCCATTAAGGACAGGATTATTTCCACATGTTTCAGGGGATCATCATCAGCCTTTAATTGTAAGGAAAACAGTGATCTGTATAATTCAATTTGATCCTGCAGATGAGTTTGCCCAAATAAATCTTTTAAGGATTGAATCATATGCTTAGCAGATCTCGCATTCTTTATATGAATGAGATGAGTGGTTTCTAAATATTGAATTATTAAACTTCTTGCCTTACTGTTCTTGTAGTCCCAACGAGCAATGCTTACTTCTCCCTCTGCTGGTCCCGGCATCTTAAGGACATCCAAGATCCCTTCCTCTGCCATTTGCGTCTCAACTCTGAATTGTCCCCTTCAATTTGGGGATCAAAGCATGCCCATTTGTGCTTGCTTGAGCCATTGGGGGGGGGGGCTGCGCCCATAACCTGTTGGACAGGTTTTTGGTTTTTATATTAAGCAGGTTGCAGCAGACCCCCAGAGCTTCATGAGCCTCTGGTACAAAACAGGACATAAAACATCCAGGATGCTCAGTAAAGTTATAAAGCAGAACTTACGTTCATTATGGCAGAGAATACATCTTGGATAAGAAAAGTAGATAGAAGAGAGTTACCTAACTTAAATCAAGAGTCCCTAAAGCTGACACTCATGCGTGTGTGTAAGAGATCTTCAGAAAATGCCTGGGTCTGGCCTGTGACTGTTCCTAGCTGGGAACCCCATGTATGCTGCCCTGAGTTCCATTATAGAAGAAAAGCATATTATAAATGTTAGATAACATGTGCTCTTACTACATCCATCTGAGCATTGTGTATTACCTGAAGTGCATGATTACCTGATCAATGTGTATGTGAACCACACTTAGGGCACATGACGCATTTGACATACAGTAGGACCCTCATATCCACTGGGGATTGGTTCTGGGGGCGGGGGCTGGATACTGAAAATCGTAGCTAATAGTGAACACCATTGAAAATAATGTGACTTCTGATTTAAAATCAGAATCAGAATCATAGGGTTGCTCTGGAGGACCTAGAAAATGGCTAGAGAGGACACATTTTCTAGGAAGACTCTATGGTCGGTGTGCTGTTTTGTGTGCTGTGGATAACTGAATCAGTGGATAATGAATCAATGGATACAGGAGTCCTACTGTAATTCTCTCTTACATCCTATACGAGGGAAAGGGAGCATGGAGGATACAGAGGACATTGTATACATTAGTTACGTTTGCATGAGCTGTTTTGTTCCTTTCAGTCAGGGCATTTAACATGAATTTAAAGAAAACATATGTGTTAATTGCATTACACAATAAAAGTATGCCTAAATTAAACATCAGAGGAATGAATCCCACTTAAACTTGAACTTCAAAGGGAGAGCAGCATTGTGCCACTAGCCACAATAATGCCTTATTCCTATGTCTATGCTAGATTTGTAGCATATGAAGCTCCTTCCACCTGAATGTAAATGTCATGATCAGCTTTTGGTGGACACAGTGGCGGCACTAGGGGGGTACAGAGAAGCCAAACCACACCAGGTGACACTGGCCTTATTAACACCACAGGGTGGACAGAAGTCATTACTGCAATTTTTGGAACTATCTGTATTGTTTCGCCAATCAGTGTTGGAGGGACATTGTCTTCAAAGCACGGACAGATTGTTGCTGGGCCTTTGCTTCCCTAGAATACCAAGGTTCCTGTGACATGACTTTGTTGTTTGTTACTTGATCCTCCTGACTCACATAGGAAGAGAATATGTGTGCGTGCCTATGTGTAATCCAGGTTTCCCTCTTTTGCACATGAGCTAGTCATCATGGGCTGCCACAGTGGCAGAGACCCACACAAACTCATTGGAGAGGAGTGGAGAAAAAGAGAAGAAAATCCAAATTCTCTCTCCTATTTGCTAGGCCTGGCTCGACCTTTTGGCCTTTTGTTATCTTGCTGTAGCACGTGTCAGGCGTCTCAAGCGGTTTGCGGTTTAGAAAAGGGGGAAACATGGTTTTAAACAATTATTGTTTTTTCCACCTGACTGGCTGCAAACTTGTTAATTTTTTTCCCCTTTAATGTATGAAAATGGAGACAGCAGCTGCATGGAAATGAGTCGCCCTCCTATCCCCAGGCCCTGGCTGGCGTTCAGAGTATGCCGGCCTCTAGCGCAATCACGGCCTTCTATAAATAAAGCCCAATATCTCATCAATGGCAGAACAGCCGTGCTTTATAGAGTCGTCTGACATAAAACCGTCCCTCTTTACAGCCCTCAAACCATTTGCGTCATTTAGCGCAGCTCTTTAAACCTTCTGTTCTCCTCACTTCGCCTGTGTGGACTGCCTAATAGCAGAGACATTGCCACGTGCTCTGTTCCAGGGAGCTGGGGATCTCCCAGTGTAGGAATAGGGTTGCCTCCCAAATATTTGCAGCTGGTGACACCTGGCACCAAAATACACCCTGGATAAAATGACAGGAACCCCTAAGTCCAAACATGAAGCCCATGGTTGCAGCTGGGACACATTCAAGACAATACAGATACATCCTCGGATAACGTTTCTCAGTGCCCATTCTTTGGCTTTCCCAAATGACTAACCAATCCTTTTTTAGCATGGTTAGAGGTTTGTAACCCTCCCTTGCTCCCAGTTTCTTATCTCAGAATCTGTCACAGTCTGCCACAGATTGGCACATTTTACTGCCATCATATAGTGTGCAAAAAGAAAAAGAGTTCTGTGCTTTAATGAAATGCACAGGAGTAACTTTAATGCAGTCTGCAAGGCCAATTCATAGAACAATGTCAGAGGTGGAATCATCACTACAATCTGCTTTTTAAAGTATAAGTTTACCAGATGGGGTCCTCTCACAAGATCTTTTCCTGATATGGAAATAAGAAGGAAAGGTTCACTTTGTGGAGTGTCTCCCACCACCACCACAATGTTAATTATATGAACTCACTTTCAGACCACTTCCAATTAATCAGTAAAATATACACATTGCTATACCAATCATTATTCTCTTTTCCTGAATCAAAACCTGTTGCTGTTGTTGCTGTTCTTGTTATTATTTTATTACTTTATTTTCTGCCTTTTCCCCAAGTTGGTTTAATTTTTAAAAAAAAATGCAAATAAAAAGCACCTATCAGTAAAATATACAAAAGGTTACTGTTAAAACAGTAATTAAATTATCTCTAAAATTAATAATAACATCCATTAAAGAGACAGTAAGCTAACAAAAAACAACAAAACAGTACAACAGACCATTAAAAGCTCTTTCCTTATAAACAATTCATTCCTAGATGTCTGTAGGAACAGAAAAGTCTTCATCTGCTGGCAAAAGGACAAAAAAAGGAGGCAGTCAGCCTGGACTCCTTAGGAAGAGAATTCCAAAGTCTGGGTGCAGCCACAAGAAGGCCCTCTCTCCTATTCCTACTGAACAGGCCTGTGAGGGTGGCAGGGCCTTTCCCAAAAATCTAAAAACCCAGCAGGCTCATAGATGAGGATACGGTCCTTTAGTTAGTAAGTTCAGATTTAGAGCTTGTCTTCACTGACCAAATACCCTGGCTTGCCCCTATTCCAGAGCCCTGAAGTCCAAATGACAAAGGCCATTTGCTCCGATCTGCCCCTGGACAGTCCAAACAACCCCTGGGGCAGATATAGGGCTGGAATGGGGGCAAGCTGGGGTAGGGCCCGATAAACCGTTCTAAGAATATACCCAGTTTAATTCATTTCTGCCAAATCAGGCCCCGAATGTCCGTGGGAGCCCGTCCCAGGACACCACTTCTCACTGCCACTGGCAGCTCCCTGGCTCTTCCGGAAGCCAGGCAGAGGTCCTGCAGCATGCGACTGAGGCTGGTCACATGCAGGGGGACTGAAGTCACATGCTGCGGGACTCCAGCCTTGCTTCCGTGTTAGTGAGAAAATGGTGATGGTGGTGGCTTCAGATACAGGCCACCATCCTGTTTGCACTCTGGCCTGTTTTCTGCAGGTAACGGGGGTCAGGGGAGACTGGCCAGCTCCAGAGGCAGGATATGCCGGTGGGGAGTCAGCACATCCTGCCTGGTGTAGATGAACCCCTATAGACAATAGTGATGTGGTCAGAAAAACAATGATCATTAGACATCCTCCCAGCACAGCACAAAGACCAATTAACATTAAATCAACAGCTCTCCACCAACACCTTACATGATATTCCTAAGCCAACATCACCCAGGATGTTATCCCCCAAAACCTGAGAGGATATCCTAGCACTACATGGAGCTCTGGCTATGGGATCCTTACTTTACACATTATAGTAGGGGTGTGGAAGCCACTGGACTTTACCTGATAGCACTGCTATGAAGACCTGTCACCATATGGCTTGTCTCACATTATTGTCACATCTCATTCTGGCCAGATTGCAATAAGGAAAGAAGGATATGTGTGTGTGTGTATGCGTGTACCACCTATCAGATGCTGAGCTATTCTATCAAAGAAAGGGAACCTTTTTTTTCTACCAAGAGCCATATTCCTTTGAGGATGATTGTCCAGAAGTCCTATGTATTTGGTGGTTGGGTCCTAAGCAATGGCAGAAAGGGCCAGATCCGAAAGAGGGTGGGGCCACACCTTTTCGCTCTCTCTTTCCTTCTCCATCTCTCTTCTCTTCCTCCTTTTCTTGCCAGTGGGTTGCCATGGTAGGGTAGAATGCTCTCTCTTGACAGAGGTCTAAACTGTTTGCTTGCAGAGAACTGCAAGCAGGTGAACCATCCCTGCTTTAAACACTGAAGTAATGTAAATGTGGCTTCCTAGTCACCACCATAACATAAAAAGCAGGGTTAGGAGAGTATGCCCACATGGTGTTGTCAAGATTTTTCTTTGTTTGTTTTGAGGCACAAAC
Source organism: Gambelia wislizenii (assembly GCA_030847615.1). NCBI lineage: Eukaryota > Metazoa > Chordata > Lepidosauria > Squamata > Crotaphytidae > Gambelia > Gambelia wislizenii. Next base: position 335,613,536 of record JAUMIR010000001.1, on the reverse strand, counting down.
CCTACTTCAACCATCCTTTATCTTGCCAAAAAAGCATCAGGCGGTGAGATTGCTTTTGCTGGCAACTTTCAGGTGATGGCAAATTGCCCTTTAAATAGGTCACAGTCCCCTCCACTCAAATTGTTTAACACCAGAAAATATGTGTTTTTAAAAACCGTAAGTAGACTTCCATTTCCCCTCATAGGGAGCATTCTTTACAGCCCGGGGAAGATTGGAAGGCACAAAATTGGCCCCTGGACCCATGGTTTTGCAACACATCCAAATTAATACCACGTTATACCAACAAGACTACCAACATACCATCCTAAGAAACTCAGTTTCCTTCTATTTTGTGCTCTGCACAGAAATAGAGAACATGGATCCCCTCCCACCATTCTATCCCATCTTAACTTTCATACTTTTATGTAGCCAGACTATTAACTAGGCCAGTTACAAGCCACACAAAACATGCTTGCTACAACAGCTTCATTACTTCTAGGCACAATTCTGAAGTCTTATTATGGTCTATAAAGCCATACACACCTTGGGTACAGTAGCCAGAGTGCTACTCAAAGTGGTGGTCCCTGGACCAGTGCTGGTCCTTGAGCCACTGGTCTCTGAGATCTTCAGGGGAGGCCCTTCTTTCAGTCCCACCACCCACAGGAACTTGTTCATTGGGGACATGAGAGACCTTCTTTTTGACTGCTCCCAGGCTGAAGAACTCCATTGTAAGGGACGTTAGCCTGGCTGTCTACCTGTAGTCCTTCTGCCAGTTGGCAAGGTCTTTTTACTCAGGCAGGCCTTTGGCAACTGACTGTCTTTTAACTGATTGCCATTGTACATTTTTTTTAAATGTGCTTTTAGACTGCTCTCTAACTCAATAGCATTTTAATAGTATAATTTGTTTAAATGTGTTTTAGCAATAATAATAATAAAAAATAATAATAAAATTTATTTATATACCGCCCTTTGGTAATCCAATAGGGCAGTTCACAACATTAAAAAAACCTACAAGTAAAACAATATACAGTACTCCCTCCCCCCACCCTTAAAAAGTTATTAAATCAATTTACAAATTAAAACAACAATTAAAACATTTGATAAAAACATATACCTACATTTGGCAATAACAATAGGTGCCCAGCAATATTCAGTTCTGTTAACAAAGGAGGCTGTGGGGACTCTCCTGAAGGAGGGGGGGGGCGGTCCAGAGGCCAGGATAATCTATTCTGGAAAGGCCTGCCGGAAGAGATCCATCTTGACAGCCTTTTTGAAGCTGTCCAAAGATGTCAATTGACGTATCTCATCCAGCAGGCCGTTCCATAGTCTGGGGGTGACAAAAGAAAAAGCCCTCTGGGAGGTAGCTGAAAGCCTTGACTTTTGAGGCTGCAGCAAATTCCTCCCAGAGGACCGGAGTGCGCGGGGGGGGGGATTATAAGGGAGGAGACGGTCCCTGAGATAGCTTGGACCCAAGCCATTTTGGGCTTTAAAAGTGATAACCAACACCTCATACTGGGCCCGGAAACCAATAGGCAGCCAGTGGAGGGACCTCAAAACCGGAGTGATGTGGTCCCTCCTAGATGTTCCTGAAACAAGCCTGTCCGCCATATTTTGTACTAACTGTAGTTTCTGAACCAAGCACAAGGGTAGCCCCATGTAAAGAGCATTACAGAAGTCTAGGTGCAAGGTTACCAGCGCGTGAACGATGGTCTCGAGGTCCCTTGCTTCCAGAAAAGGGTGCAGCTGGCGTATCAGCCGAAGCTGATAACAGGTGCTCCTGGCTGTTGCATTTACCTGATTTATCATCAGGAGTGACGAGTCAAGGAGCACACCCAGACGGCGAACACAGTCACTGGAGGAGAGTGTGACCCCATCCAGGACTGGAGGTTGCAACCCAATTCTTGGTTTTGGGTCCGCTACTGTGAGCACCTCTGTCTTGTTCGGATTCAGTTTCAATCTGTTTTTCCTCATCCAGCCCATTACTGCCCAAAGACATTCATTGAGAGAAGAGATGTCATTGGAATTCGAGAACGACGAATGAGATACGGAGAAATAGATCTGAGTGTCATCAGCATACTGATAACACCCAGCTCCATAACTCCGACTAATCTCACCCAGCGGCTTCATATAGATGTTAAATAACATCGGGGACAGGATAGCTCCCTGTGGAACTCCCCAGGTGAGCTCTCTTTTGCTTGAACAACTGTCCCTGAGCAGCACTCTCTGGGACCTGCCCGAGAGGTAGGACCGGAACCACTGCAATGCAGTGCCTCCGATACCCAACCCCTTCAGGTGGTCCAAGAGGATGCCATGATCTATCGTATCAAAAGCCGCTGAGAGGTCTAGGAGCACCAACAGGGTCACATTACCCCTGTCGATGTTCAGATGCAGATCGTCAGTCAAGGCAACCACGGCAGTCTCAACCCCAAAGCCTGTCCTGAAGCCGGTTTGAAATGGGTCTAGATAATCGGTTTCATCCAAGACAGCTTGAAGTTGAAGAGCAACTGCCCTCTCGATCACCTTGCTCAGAAATGGCAATAAAGAAACAGGCCTGTAGTTACTCATAACCAGGGGGTCCAGGGAAGGTTTTTTCAGAAGCGGCCTAACAGCCGCTTCCTTCAGACAAGATGGAACATGTCCTTCCCTGAAGGAAGCATTGATGATATCCATGAGGATTCTCCTCAATGCTTCCCCGCCCCCCGGGACAGCCAGCCATGATGGGCAAGGGTCGAGAGGACAAGCTGTTTTCCTCACCCTACCAAGCAGCTTGTCCACATCCTTGGTACTCACAGATTGGAGCTGATCTAGAATAACTTCATCGACAGAGTCGCTGGACATCTCTCCTATGGTTTCTGTTAAAGCATTGGTGTCTAAGTCGCACTAAGTAGCACTATAAATATTAATTTGTTTTTATCTGTACTTGCCTTTTCTCTGTATCTCTTTTAATCTCATTATAAGCCGCCTTGTATCTCAGTCCTGAGAGAAAGGCGACATATGAGTCAATTAAATAACTAAATATGCTTATCACTCAGTTACTACCACTTCCAAGTGAGATCTTGCATGCATGACACAGCCATTATCCCAGACAGAACAGTCATATCTGTTGACATCACCTCAGACACAATATACTTCAGTGGAAGCAGTTCATAAACTGAGTGGCAAGGGTTTGTAAACCAACCTTTAGCTGATGGTTTATGAAAGAGAAGGGTGGGTGGGATTTGAAGATGGAACAGCTATATAGCTCTATCTAGTCTAACCCCTTCCAAGCTTGGTCATGCTGACAGCACTATACAAAATCCTTCTTTCAATCAATTTGGCAGTTCCCGAAGCTACTTGTCCCCATATGGCACAGCCAGGCCCCTGGGGCATGCTCTGGGCACCTGCTGCCAAGATGACTTGCTGAGCACAAAGAAGAAGGGGGAGGAAAGTATACCAAAGAGCTGCAGAGCTTCCAGAGACACAATTCTTAGCATAACCTGACCTCCATCTCGCAAGGACTGGAACTGTCCTCCAGCAACATGGTGAATATAGCTTCTCTTCCCTGCTGTTACCAAAAGCTATAATTTATTTATTTAATATACTTCTTAGCTCCCTTTCAATATCCCAGTATTCCCAAGTAGACTTAACAAACAAAACAAAACAAAAAACAAAAATGAATCCCCCGCACAGAATTCACTATCATATTCTAAAAGCACCTTAAATTTAAACATGTTTAAAACATTAAAACACAAAATAAAATAAAAATTCAAATATCTAACAACTGCTTTCACTTTTTTTGGAAGAGGATTTCCATTTTAACTGATGCAGAATTGTGTGAAACTGAAAAGCTTAGCTATTCCTACATCTGGATTGATTTTTATTTTTTTTTAAGATACTGCCATAAGAAATTTTTACGGTTTTCGAAGACTACGGGTGGAGGGAAAGCAACAAATGCCTTTCCTCAGAAGCTTTTGTGTCATTTGCCATGTGCTAAATGACACAGGAGGAGAGGTGAGGGACAGTGTCTCTGTATCCTGGTGCCGGTGGCCTTGATCTCAAAAGGCCCAGCTGCCAGGAAAAACAGAGAAACTATGCACTTGTCTGGCAGCTCAAAACAGGGTTTGTCTGTATGGGAACCTACTGTCAGTGAATAAGCAGACTGACCAGTTATAGTACAATCAAGCTTTAAAGAAACCCAGAGAAGAACCTGAAGCTACCATTGTCTTTGGGCTAATAGGGTATAGAAGAAGGAATAGCTCCTGTGATGTGTAAATAGAATTACCTCCTCCCAAATATATTTTCTGTACTTACTAGGACTGTCATCTTGTGGGAACAGGGCATGATAGCAGAGCAGAGAGATTGTGCACTCGTTGTTCTCTTTATCATTGAGGTCCAGAGGCAATGGAAAGGACTGGTGGTAATTCTGGTAGAATGATGTTCAGCCCAAAACATCCACACCCAAGAGAACCCAAAACAAGCTAGAATCCCAGGAACAGTCAAAGAGCTGTATCTGCTGATATTCTTGAAAGAAGTCAGATTCTCTCTCTATGGGCAACAGGAAAATCCCAGAGATAGAACAGTTAAGACTCCTACAAAGAAAAAGCCTCTAAGGGATTCTGAGCAGTTTATCCCACTTGCAGGAGGCAAGCCCCAAAGTATATTTTCCATCAGAGTGGGATCTTGCTGCAGATTAGTGGGGATCAAACAAAGGATCTTTCTCAGAAGCATCTTGGGCTGAGCAGCTTTCTGGTAACATTTTCCTGTTAACTCATCTATCCTCTCATCTCAACCTTTGTACCCTGCACTGAGGATCTACATCTGTCTCCACAGAAATGAAAGCTATACTCTTGCTTCAGAGCTATAGCAAGGAGACACAAAGCTCTAAGCCAAGGGGTCAGGTTGCTCCTTGGCACTAGGCATAGGCAGGCACTCACAGGCGCATGCACCTGCTGTCCTCATCCATTGAGCAGGAAGAGTGGCTTGAAGGAGGCTCCTTGGGCCCAGTGCTCGCACATTCCCTGACAGTATTACAGACAGGCTTATTAAGTGTGTAATATTAAATTAACCCAGATAAGAGCGTAAGAGCTTTTAAAGTCAATTCATTAAATATAATTATGAAGATAGCTTTTTTATGCATGGCAGCAATCTGATCTCAATCACAGTGACGGTGCTGAGCCTGCAGCCCCCACAGCATCTCTGCTTCCTATTGCACTTGTTCCAGAGCCCTGCCATTGCTCCTAGGCAAGGGAATTGCTCTTCGCCCTCTCCCACTCTGAGCAGTGGCATTTCAGGACCAGCATGCCAGGAACATTTCCTAACCCACACAAACCCTCCTATCTGATCCTTGGCTGCCTTCCTCGGCTATCCTTCATATTCATGAGCTGCTGGTTCATTTCTGACTCAAGTCCCTCAGCATACCTGAAGCTCCATCACTGCTATCCCAGACCTGGGCTTTGCGGATTTCCCTCAGTTTCTATTTGAACTTTAGCTGAAACCTGAAGGAGGAACAGAAAGAGAGACAATGAGCTGTGGTATTTTATATCTGTCTTCTACTATTGGGGGTAAAGACTTGGATTTTCACTCAGTGACCCGGCATATACACACACCCTGAAAGAAAAAGCCCCCCTCCACTTCCAGCCAAATGCTTCCCCCTCCCTTCTCCTCAGGAGTTAATGAGGCTTTCGCTCTCCCAAGGCTTCTTGTGCTCCTGCCCCAGTTAATTAACTGCTCATGGGGAACAATTAATATCTGTCAGGAAATGTGGGGCCCATGCCAGCCACTCTGCCAAGTTTTGCTCAGCAAAGATCAGGGGACAGAAAGAGGGAGCCTAGACCATCCCCTACAACTGAAGGTTAGATTCAGAACAGCCCTCCACCCTAGATAGGGCATGTTTCTGGTGATCCTCATTCAGGAGTAGGGCCTTCACACACACAACTCCTCTCTCTCCAGGCAGAGATATCATATCTTTCTAGGTAGGCCCAGCAAAGCCCCAAGGAAGCTGTGACACCCAGACTCAGCCTGTTGCTCATGGCGACCTAGTTCCCTGGTGGTCCAGAGGGAGGGGCAGTCTTTCAGGCAACTGTGGCAGCAAACTTTACTATGGCTAGATTGTCCTTTGCATTAAGACAGGTGGAGTGAGGAAGGACTCCATACCTTTCAGGAAACCCAATGAGTTCAGAGTTTCAAAGGAGGCCTCCCTGACTCCAAATCCATTTAAGCAAAGGCAGCCTAGACAGATGCTGGTGTTAATAAAGTTGCCCGACTGAAAACTGGAGATGGCTCTTGCACCTTTAATGGTTGTGTAGAAGAGGGAACTTCAGCAGATGTTGCTTGTGGCACAATGAAGTAGCAAGCAAAACATGCTGAAATTTCCTCTTCTACACAACCATTAAAAGGACAGGAGCCCTCTCCAGTTTTCATTCTGGTAATCCTATTGGTATAGTCAATGAAAATCAAAGGCAGTGTGCGTGTGGAGGAATGGAGGCCTTGGAAAGTGTACTGGGTCCTGACAGGGTAGATATGTCTACATTTGCCCAAGTGATTAATAGTGAAAGTAACACATAAATAATTCTTGAGTAAGATTTGCAGCATTATGGACTCCTTTGGTGGTCAGTGGTTTGCATGTCAGTGAGGTGGTAGATTTGTTCTGGGTTTTAGCCCAGACTGTAAAGGAACTAACCAGGGGACTGAACCCTATCCCCAATATATGTCTAGCATCTTGGATAACTCCTTTTATGTTCAGACTAAAACCTGGAGCAATTCACCAACCCACTGGCATGGAAGCCACCAACCATCTCTGCTAAGGTTTGAGGACATTGTGATAGCTTGTACAAAATAGGAGTTTGGCTATTCCGGATTCCCTACCAGCCCCCTGGATGGCCTCCTAGGAAAGGTCTGGGCCAAAAGCCCAGAGAATTTTCACTAACTCCCTGTACAGAAAAAGTCTGCTTGTGCTGGGGGAGTATGAAATAACTAGCAGTGGCAGGAGGGAGAAGTGAAGAGGAAGAAAAACAACAACAAGCAGTCAAAGAGCTGCCATAAATGGTGGGGTCACTGCATCTACAGAAGGAGTGCAGTCTACCCTTCGGGGAGTCCACCTCAAGGTCCATGCCACACAGGGCTTCACACAGGGCTTCTCAGTGCTCAAACAAACAAGCAAACAAACACCCAGAGCAGTGATCGTGCACGCCTTGCCAAGAAAGTATCTTTGCATAGACCCAGCATTGATTGGTGAAGCCAAGGAAGGGGTGCAGAGGCCTGGAGGCTGCATCAGCTCCTGGGACTATTTACTTATTCAGATGCTTTGGACACAGATTCCCTCTCCTTGCTGGTTGCTTATTAGCATTTTCCAGCCTGCGGGCAGCTCTGATGGATGGAGCACAGCATTGGCCTTCTCTCACTGCAAAACCAAAGCCCACACCCTTCTGTGGCTAAGATGAAGGCTCTGATCCCTATCACAACTCCCTCTGCCACTTGCACTAGAGCAGGGGCTTTGGGGTTGGCAAGAGACAGCCTCCAGATACAAGCAATAAGGAAAGTAGTCCCCTCCCACAAGGGCATGGGATTAATTGATTGGCCTGACCTTGCAAAACTCCATAATTGCAAGAAGGGATTGGCAGAGGAGGTAAAAAACTAGAATGGGGTAGGAATTAGGAGTGGGGATGAGGAGGAAGCATGGGCTACACATGCCTCTGTGTCACACATTCTTGTGCCAAAAAAAAAAAAAAAAACCAAATAGCTCACACATGTGTGATCATCATTCATTGATTTTACAGTCAAAGATGACTTACTTGTATGAATGTAGTCATCATAAATTAATTGCTGTAGCCATCATCAATTAATTGTTCCAGATAAAACTTTCCATTCAACCAATGCTCTGACTAAATTCTTTCCAAGGGAAGGAAAATTCACAACCTGGAAATGAGAATTGTCCAGGACTGAGCAGCCAAAGATGTACACATACATATGTGAATGAGCCCAGAAAGAGAAAGAGATAGTCAGTATAAACCGCCAGATCTCAGGAGATTTCAACATACTGTTTAAAGCAGAGAAGGTGAAACACACACCCAGAATAGGGCAACTCCCTAATTATGGGTTCTAATGGCAAATGGATCTCTAGGTACCACACGGTCACCAGGATGTCCACAAAGCTGTGCTGTGGTATGCTAAATAATTATTGCAGCATAATCAGCTTCTGTGGGCTTCCTATACTCTTTTTTTTATCAGATTCATTAATTACTCCATGCCATGTATCTAATAAAGTGGACTCTGCGCTGCAGCAAATGTCGTAAGCCCTCTAAAGTGGGACAGGGCTTCATGCAATATTGGCTCCCAAACCTCAAAACACAGCTAGCTTCCAGGAATACAATAAACACAAGATGAGGATGTGACCTTGGGCCAGTCACATTCAGTCTTGCTCAACCTCACCGTTCTCATAGGGTTACTGTGACAGTAAAACGGGATAGAGGGAGAAAGCTGTACATGTTGCTCTCAGCTCCCTGGCGGAAGGAAGGAAAGGATACGTGTGTAATAAACAAATTGCACAAAAAGCCATACATAACAGGCACCATCAGTGCTCTGTGCCAATCTGGGACTAGCAAGAGAAGCTCCTTACATGCTTAGAAAGAAGAGGCTGTGGAAGTTAGCATGACAAAGCCAAGCATGGCAATGAGAGCTCTTTAAATCAGCATTCCCCAAACAGTGCACTCCACTTGTGTTGGACTACTACTCCTAGGAGCCCCCAATCTTAAACAATTACAAGATTGTACATTACTAAAGATGGAATCTGTGTTGATGTTGTTAGAGAAAGAGGGAACAGAACTGGAATTGCACTGTTTCAAGACTGATGACGGGAAGGACAGAGTACCCCAGCAAAGGAGAAGAGCTTTTGGGTAAAGATGGCTCCCACCTTCACTTTGATATCCTTTGTTGGATATCAAAATTAGTAGAAGAGTGGTGTCGCTGCTGTAAAGTATTGCTGCCCAAAGCATTACTCGGAACATGAAATACCTTTAAAACCACATGAAACGGCTTTAAAACAGAACTTGCTTCATATTCTTTGGGGGATTATTTATTCCCTCCTTCAGGCCAATCTGCGTCCTTCCCCAGGCTTGGAGCAATTAATCCTCCCAACTAGCCATCCACATTGGTGGGACTGCCTATGGTCTCCTTTTCTCATTTTTCCCTCCCTTGTGCAGGCCAAGGTTAGGGAAATGGATTGTGTTGCTGCCTCCAAACAGTGGTGGCCAAGGAGCTGCACCAATGGGCAGGCAGGAGGCGGCAGGTGGCGGGGGAGGCAGCGCAGGGAACTCATTTACCCAGAGTAAAAATAGGCTGGAAAATGTGACATTTATTAAGTACGATTGTGGAGGAAAGGTCATCGCCAGCCCCAGCACCAAGACGGGGTGCTGTTGATTATACAGCTGGGGAACGAGGCAGCAAAGCCAGCCTAAGCAACAGCAGTTTAGGGGAGGGGGCTGGGAGGGTGGGGGAATGTGTGTGTTTTTGTGCCTCAAGCCCACAATACACCAGGCAGCACTCCCTCCTGCTTACCGCCTGGCATGCCTTATGATCAACATCTGCCAATGTTCTCTGACCCTAACCACCCCTTAAGTCCCAGGCAAAACATTGCTTAGGAAAAGCTCAAAGCTGGTGGCTGAAGTAGGTACCATCCCTACCAAAGCATTTAGAAATTATGGACCATGAAAATCCCAGCACTTTTGGTACTTTCTCTGTCTATGCTCCCATCCAGCTCTTCCTATACATCATAAGCCTGGCCAGTGGCATTTCAGTCGTCTGAACACCTCTGGCACCTTTCCCCTCTGCTCCCCTTTCCCTTCTGACTATATGTCAGATAAGCTTCTCACAAAACCTGCATTTTTCACATGGCAAACATCCCAATTACCCCAAGCCCAGGAACACATAATCTAAGGCGGGTGTGTGTATGTTATAACAGCTAATATTTGAGGACCTCTTCCACAATGCCTCCCAGTCAGAGAGATAAGATGGGCAACAAAATATTTTAAAAAACGAACAGCAGATCAAAAATAACTTCCTTGGACATCAGTTGAAATGTTTTAGAAATGCATTAGGCTCCCCTCCAAAGTGCTGGATGTAGAACCCCTGCAGAGCAGGTGCCAACCAGGTAATTGTTCTTTTGAGTGTGCTAGTGGTGTGCCCTTTCCCAGCTCCCACATTTCTATGCACACGCCTCGCTTCAGAGGGTAGCCCCTCCTTACTGCCTACTGCCCCTGACTTGACAGTCTTTCTGCTGTACCTTGCATCCTTGAAAAGCTCTTCAGGTAGCCTGACACACACAAAAGAAAAAGCCTGAAATCCAAGGGCTAGCACCAACAGAAGTAGACCATTTGTCCTGTAAATAGGATTGCTCCTGGCAAGTTGGAGGTGGGCAGGAGGGTAGTTACAAAGGCAAAGAAGGAGGGGTTCCAGCCCACTTCTAACAAGGATCCTTCAGAGGCAAAGTACAGCAAACTGAGCCACAAAAGTGTGGAGAGAACCCCAAAGGAATACTGAAAGAATTAACCATCCAACCCTTTGTGGCCTCCTACCTAGAGGTGAATGTCTTGTAACCCCAGGGCAGGGACACCAGAAAAGGAGGGGCTGAAAAGCAGTGTGCTGCTGCTGGGCCTGGACTTCCCTCAGCTGGTGTGGGGGAGGGCAGAGCTGCCAGGGAATCTCCTGTCCAGTGGAGTACAAAGAGCTGATTGATTTTCCCTGCACAATTCAAGCAGCAGCAGGGGCAGCCTAGGAGCCCAAGGCACAGGGCTGGCACACACAAGCATTCAGTAGCCATCACAGGACAGGGGGAGGAGGGGGAGGAAGAGGTATCCTGTCTGTAGACTACTTTCTGACCCATGTTCCTTCCCTTCCCCTCCACACACACAGAGAGATGCACATCTGAGCAGAGGGTACACACAGCAGGCCAGTGCCAAGAAGCTCTCCCTGCAGCTCAGCAAATGGCCCACCAAAGATTTACTACGCTAGCTGGGCTTTACTGCACACGAGATGCTTACGCTGGGGAATCTTCCCAGCGGCCCCTTAATTTGCCGTCCCATAAAGAATGTGGATTTGTGACGCTAAATAGAGGGAGATCATTTACCGAGCACAGCTCTTACTTACAAGATCTTTAAAGGGGATTCATCATGCAATACAACGACTGAGAGCGGCGGCAAGACAAGAGAACAGCTAAGGCAATGGTAGGCAGCAGCAGCAGCTGCTGGGAACCTGACCTGTAGTATCCTCCACAGCGGCCATTCCAAACTAGTGTCATTCAGCTCCTAGCTTCTCCCCATGTTCTATATACCTTCATTTCTACTCCTGTGTCAGATCTCTGAGCTACAAATACCTAAATGGTCAAGAACAGAGATTTGCAATGTTCCACAGCACTGTCAGATGCTGCCAAAGTGGAGAGAGGGTCCTGTCCTCTATCTCCTAAATCCACAGATCAAAACCTTGCCTTTAGCACTGAGATTCCACCAAAGGGACAATCCCCATCTATCAATGCTCTTCACAGCACACAGTCCACCTGAGAAAAAATTTCTTCTTTGCATTATGCACGCACCATGGCTGTATGCATTGTTCTAGTTGACAAGAACAGAATTTAGTACTGCCTCAGAATTAAGCATCCTGAAAATCAAAGTTTTCATTTTAACCCACCACCACTACTATCCAAGTTTCTAGTCCTTCAGGAGCTTAAAAATAGGCTTGAGTATACAGACAATGTTTAGCAAAACCCTAAGGTGAAAAGGCACCATATGCAGGGGAGCAATTACAGGGTTTCCAACATTTTGTTTGTTTCCTTTGATTGTTTGCTCTTTACTGGAGAGCAGCCTTTGGGCTATTAATTTCCACCAGGATCTGCTGGAAGGAAGGAGGTGTCCCACCACACCATTTGCCCAGTGAAATTCCACCACCACCACCCCTTTGCCCTGAATGGCTGTTTTCCTCCATTTCCCCCTTTGTGGAGCAAACAGCATCACAAATGGGTAAGCAGATTTGGATCAGTAAAAAAATGCAGGGAAGGAAAATACCGTAGATGTTATACGTATTGCTACTCTGAAGAAATTCTTTCCATGTTGTTACTCTGAAGAAATTGGCAGTCTTCTCCTGTGCAGCTATGTTTCAATAACAAGAGCCATAATAATATATTTTTTAAAAAAAATTGAAAAGATCCAGGCACCACATATAGTTTGGCCCTTAGAATCCCGGGGAATACAGAAAAGAGCAGTAGAGGATGGAGAAGGTGACCAGGAGGCAGGGCCAAATTTCCCAAACCATACAGCTTGCAAAATTCTTTGAGCATTGAATTTTGAGCAGCACAGAATTTTGAGCAGGGTCCACGCTCTCTCACAGTAGACTATGTGGAGTCACTTTGAGCTCCATGCAACCTTTTCCTCCTCATTCCAGTCAGACAGTCTGACACAGACTGCAAGCAGCTCATGCAACAAAGCATCTGAAAGAACCCTTTCCAACTGTGGGCAAAGAAGTCCTACAGACCCCTGAGGAGGGGTGTTCCAGGATTCACAGCTTTGTCTTCCTGGCTCTGCTGTTCCAGGCATACCCCCTCACAGTAGAAGCTTGATGACAGAAGAGAGAGTACATGACCATGATGGCCAAGAAGCCAGTCTTTTGATCCACATGACATGTGTGTTCATGCCTCTGTGTGTGTGCATGTGTGTCCGTTCTCACATTTGTATGTGTCTTCTCCTGGCCTCACCTTCCAGGTTTCTTCCTGCTTTGCACTCTCCTCTCCTGCTCCTCCAGGCACGTGAGCTCACACACACGCACACGCGCGCGCACACACACACACAGAGTGATCAGGAGGCGAAGCAGCCTCTGGTGTCCGCAGGAGAGAAAGAGCTCATTTCCAGAGTCATTACGGTCTGAAAAGGGTCCCATCAGGTATTCCGCCCGCTCAGCACATTTATTTCCCCAAACCACAGCAGGGATTTGTGATTTTCAGACTCAATATTAGAGCAAGCGCAGAGCTGGCTCATTCCACCTGGCGGGAAGCCTCCCTGTCAGTGCAGGCAGAGCCATGCCAGAAAGTGCAGAGCGGATGGCAGAGGAGGTTGCTGGCTGCCCTGGCTGGGACAGTAGTAGTGTGACCTGGCACTAAGTTGGGAGCACAGCCTCACTGAAGCTGGAGAAAGTTGGAGAAAGCACCCCATTTCCACTCCACTAAAGGTGTAAACAATGAAATCACCAAGGGTACTTAACAGAGAGCTTGTGGCCTTTCTCTCATAACTTATAGGCCATGCACTCCATTTCCTGCCAGACTCTTCATGTTATGTGGCAGTCTACTCAAACAAGGAAAGAATTGTCCAGACCCTGAAGTGAGTGATTCCCACTGACTGCCCAGCAAACTTATGCCCACTGCCTATACCTAGTTGGGTTCACCTGGTCTCCCATCACTCATGTTCTAGAGCAGGTCACAGCCTACCCTCCCAGAATTAACCTCAGGATTCAAGCCCAAACCTGGCAGAAAGTTAGGTACTGACAATACATTCATCCCAACCTAGGTTTGACAGAAGAGCAGGAAGAACCTGGCAGAAGGCAGAGTGGGTACTCACCACAGTGAAGTTCTCTGCAGAACAGTTCTCCCCGCTGAAGCTGCAATTCTTGAGCATGTCATCAAGCTGGTGCCCAGTACGGTTGACAATATCAGCCATGTCTGGGTCAGGATAGAGCAAGTCGGAGGCCTTGTGTCCATCACGGTCCTTGGGGGGCAACCCAGTCATATTGGCCAAGTGGAAAATGTCGGCATCGGTAAGCGCCGAGTGACGAAAGCGGTTGATATTGCAAATGGTGACGGCCGGGAAGATCATCTTTTGGGTGGCTTCCTCGTCCAGGGTGGTGACATGTGGGTGCTCCAGGTAGAAGAGTGCAGAGCGGGCTGCTTGGTACAGGAAGAAGGCCAGAGAGGCCACAAAAGCCAGGGCCCAGAGGGCCTGCCGGACCCCCAGCTGCCCTGAGCGGCAAATGTGGCCAAGGCCGTGCAGGGTGCTGGCTCCCGCAAAGGCCGCCAGGTCACGGCGGGGTGGCCGGCTGGGCTCCTCTAGCAAGCTCTCCTTGTCCCCTTCCTCTTTCGCCTCCTGCTTCTCATCCTCCTCTGCAAATTTGATTTTGCAGACAATCTCAATCGGCATTTGTGCCGAGGCACCAGGCAGCACGCTACCCCCCCAGTGAGGGGAGGCAGCGGGAGCCTGGGGTGCCCGGCACCGGCCGCTCTCCCCCGGCTGCTGCAGGACGCCCCTCAGTCCGTCAGCCCAGAGGAAGGCAAGGGGGGAGGAGGAGGAGGAGGAGGACCCGGGCGCCCGGCCCCAGCCTCTCCGGAGCTCCCGGCGGCCGCTGGGCTCTTGTCTCACCGGGGATCTCCTGCCGGTGCTTCCGCTGCCTTATCTGCACCAGCCCAGCTGTCGGAGCCGCCCGCCGCTCCCTGTGCCGCTGTGCGCGCCGCTCCGCCACACGCCCGCCCGCCCGGTTAAGACCCCGCCAGATACAGGCAGCATTTAGGCATCGTGTGCTAATAAAATCCAGGGGATACTTAATAATTCAAGGCATGTCAACATTATTTCATCCTCAAATAAAAAGAGTGGAGGGGGGAGGAGGAGGGAGGGAGGGAGGGAGGAGCGCTGGTAAAGAGGAGAGCGAGCGGCCCGGAGGAAGGCAGAGCCGGGCGGCGGGAGCCTCGCTCTCCAGAGCCACCGCGCCGAAGTGATGCTGGAGCCACTTGTTTGAATGGCTCGCAAGCTGGCAAAGTCTGTGCCAAGGCAAGGCGGCGACGGAGACCGGCCTCCTTCCGCCGCGGGCTCTTTTCGCTCCTCAGGGCAGCCGCGGGAAGCTTCTGGGCCAGGGGTTCCCCTTCTCGGCTGGCTGCTTTTGCCCGCCCGCCCGCCTGCCTTCCTCCCTTTCCCGGGGCTCCCCGAGGCAGCCGCCCGACGGACAACCCCCTTTAGTCCCTACCTTCCATCTCTCGGCGGACCTCCGGACGCCTCCTTGCCAAAGATGAAGCGGAAGAAGACGCCGGAGGAGGAAAGAAGGAAGGAAAGAAAGAAAGAACGAAGACGGGGAAAAGTTGGGCGAGAGAGCTAGTGGGGGGGGGGGGGAGGAAAGCGACCCAAGCAGTGCGGGGTGGGGGAATCCTCCTCGGGCGTCGCCGGCGAGGGAGTGCCCGGGCCCGACGGGCAGCGCTGGCACACGCCGCCCCCTCCCCGCCCCACCCCCGGCTCCTCCGGGACGGACTAATTGGCGACGGAGCGGCCAACGGGGGGAGCGGAAGCGGGGAAGAGACGCCCCCTCCTCCTATCGATCCCGCTCCCCACGGAACAAGAAAGAGGCAAAAAGTGAACGGCGTATCGACCGGCGGGAGGGGGGTGCAGCTGCTGGGGCGGGGGGAGGAAGGCTGCGCCCCGGGACCGCGGCACTGCCCAACGGACCGACGCCTGCGGCAGCACCAGCCACAAGGAGCGGCCTCCCGCGCCTTCCCGCTGCACCACCGATCCCTCTTCTGCTCCCCCGCCGCCCCCGCCCCGCTTTGCTGAGGAGGAGGAGGCTCCTTAGTTGTTTCTGCTAAAGGGCGCCGTCCGCCCTCCTCCCCGGCCACCGGGCCGAGGGAAGCCCGCCGGGGCAGCGGCTGCAGGAGGAGCTGCCTGGCGCGGGGCCAACCGAGGCCGCCACGGAAGGGCTGGCGGGCACCCCGAGGCCATGCGCGAAGGAGGCGCCCAGAGGGGCGGCCCTGTGGACGAGATCCGGGGCGGGGCGGGGCTGGGCTGGGCGAGCTGTGACCAAGCAAAGCGGGGCGGGAAGAGGGAACCCCACAGACGCGCCCCAACTCCGCCCGAGAAAGGCCGACGTTCCGGATAGCTCAACGCCCCCCAACAGTAGAGGGGCCAAACGCCGCCTGTGTGTGTGGGCGGGGAGAGGGGGGTAGCCCAGCCTTGCTCTCAGAAGCCGCCTCGTCCGTCGGGGCCGGGCATGTGCCGCCAAGCCCGCTCTCTGCTGCCGGGGGGGGGGGGCTCTCCAGACAGCGCGGCCTCCGCTCCGGAGAGATCCCGGGGGTTGCTCGGGGAGCTTCTGCGTGCAAAGCTCCGCTGGCAGCGGCCGTGCGGTGCCCCCTCGGGTGGAGGAAAGGTGATTCCCTCTCCCTCCCCCGGCACAAAGGAGCGGTTTGGCCTAACGGGCAGCAAGGCTTTGCCTTGCTCGGAATCTCCAAGTGGCTGGTGTGTGTGTGTGGGGGGAGGAATGGGAGCCTCCAGTGTTTCCACCACCATCGGAAGCCCTCCCGCCCCCCACTCCCCGCGTGGCTTTGCGGGTCACAGCGACCTTCACTCTGTACGGCCGAGGATGCCCCCGGCAAATCCGGCCCAGGCGCGCCTTTGCAAGCCTTCGATTCCCGCCATCGACTTGCACGGAACGCGCGCGCGCACATACACACACACACGTGTCTCCCGCGGGCCTTCCAGAAGGGCAGGCCCATCCTGGGCGGCCAGCGTTAATTAATCCGAGCCCAGGGCGGAAGGCAAAGGCGGGAAAGGAATGAGCGAAGCAGCCAAAGTGGGGGCAGAAGTGAGTCGGCATGGGGGCCGGCCTGTTTGGTGGGGGGGAGCGGGATGAAACCGTTTTAAAGACGGGGGGAAGGGCCCTCCTGATTCAGTGCGTGTGTTTGGAGGGAGAAGGGCAGGGCGACCTGTCCTTATTCTGTGCCATCCACAAGCAGGACTCCCACCTGGCGGGGAGATAAAGGCCTCTTGAGACCACGGGGCCTCCGCTCTTCAGGCTGCTACCCACTTCCCTGGCAACGTTGCTTACTCTTGAGTAGACACGGGGCGGCCCTGTCCCAAACCAACCCTCGTCTTGTGTCTTTTCCCGCCTTTCCACGGACGCGGGAATGTATGTTCGTTGGCGAGTGGAAAGTGCGAGGATGGAGCCCGGAGGCCATAGAGCTACACCTGAGCCATGGGCCCAGGCGGACTGGATTCAGAAATGAGATGGACAGTCGCTTCCAGCCACCCGTTCGTTCCTTTAAGTCCTCACAATTCCCACCGCCGTCCTACTATTCCACGCGCGCACACAAACATAAGCATAAATTAGCTCCCCTCAAAGCCTGGGGGGGCGTTTTTCCATTTCCAAGACTAGAATGGGAGGAAGAGCCGGGTGTGAGGCCAAATAGAAAGGCAAAGCACTGCACAGTAGCTCCCGCCCACACACACACCAAACCTAACGCTCTCTCCAAGATGTGTCGCACATCTCCTACCATCCCCAGGCGGCGGTGATGGGAGTTGTAGTACAACAGATTTGAAGACCAAGAGGTTGAGAAAAGCCAGGTCAGAAGAGAGAAAGCTCTCTCCGTCGCACCAAATAATCCTCATCCACCCAGTGAGCAGCAGATATCGCTCCTGACAGCGATAAACAAGTTTCGCAGGGAGGGCTTATATTGGTTCAAAACCCCGAGAAACTGGTCAGTGAGGTAAAAGGAAAGATACATGTAGACTGAGGAGAGGTGAAACTTGTCTCGAACGCTTCCAATATTTTTAGAAACTACTGGGGGGGGGGGTGTTGTCTGTCGGCTCCTCGGTATTCACAAGCAGGGACTTCCAGGTGTCACATTAAAAGTAAAAAAAAAAAGTAGCCTAGATTCTAGATAATCACAGATCCAATTCACATAATGAAGATCAGACGGTAAGAAACTATAGGCATACATGCCTCTCTCTCTCTTTTTTTTTTTTTTCAAACCCTTGACGATTATTTTGAAATAATTCAAATTTTTCTGCCTGCACAGACCTTACAGCAAGGAAACATAAACTAGGCAAAACTTGTGCTGGGAATCTGGATGAAAAGCCAGAATGAGGTTGTAAGGAAAGGGCTGACAATCGACCCTACCGACACTTTTCTCCTTACTGGTCGACCGCGACAGCACCTTGATTCTTCCTCCTCTCCTTAGAGTTGCCTACACGAAGGGAAAAAAACGGGTTGCCCCACAGCAATAGCAAGTCGTAGCAGCTGCGACCTGTCTTAATGGTTTTACAGCCCCCATAAATTTTGCATGCCTGTAGCTAAGATGGCAGCCATGAGTGGACTATTCGCATTTTTAAATATGCCACTGCCACACTTTTAAAAAACCCAAACTATTTCTATGGTGTGCACAATTGATATTTCAGCTTTCAAAAAAAAAAAAAAAAAGAGAGAGAGAGAGAGAGAGAGAGAGATAACAAAAATCCTCTTTTTTTCTAAAAAAAAGAGAAAAAGATAACACAAATCAACATGGCAGCAGCAGGTGCTTGCCCTGTAAGCTAGCCTCGCCCCCTGCACTCATCCAGCCAATCAGGTTTGCGCTTCCTCTTGAATGGGGAAGCGATAATGTGTTGAAACGCTTGTCTTAATGAGCAAGAATGTGCACACCACGTGGGCTTTTTTTTAAGTCGGGAAAAGCCGCAATGCTTTTCTCATGTACCTTTTGCTCTTTTCGGGGGGGGGGGCTTCACAATATGGTGAGACAATGTAGGATCCCATTAAGACAGCTCATTTTCCAAGTGAATTCCGTGAGGAGTATTTTCACTGTATAGACAGCCTGTTTTAGAAGTCCAACAAACTTCAACCACACCTGATACAGAGAAATACACGTAAAGTAGGATTATGATTGAGAAGATCTGGAATAGTTCATCTGATTCCAAAGAAAAACCTCAGAGCACCAGCACAACACAATAAAAGTGCCTTATATTAAGATATCATTACAAATTCCGCACCCAGCTCAAAGTGGAGGGTTTCACAAAGTTTCTGAAACTTGCCCAGCTTGGACTGCAATGAATTTCCAATACAATGACAAATTTTAGCATCTGATTAATTGCATCTTAATAGTATTCTCTTTCTCTTAAACAGTGGTGATGATGCTGATGCTGGCATACAGGGAGTATATGCTGGTAGATCTCTTTAGCATACCACTAACATTTTTCACAGCAATGCAATGAATGAAGATTAATGCCACATATATGTATGGATATGTACACATGATACTGTGTACATATCTCTCCATGCATCTGAGGAAGTAGACTAAGGGCTTGTCTGCACTGACCAAATACTCCGGTTTGCCCCCATTCCAGAACCCTGCGGTCCAAACAATGCAGGGCATTTACCCTAATCTGCCCTAGGGCAGTCCAAACAATCCCTGTGGCAGATATAGGCCTGGAGTGGGGGCAAGCTGGGATAAGGCCCTTTACCACATTTTAAGAAAATACTTGGTTTAATTTGGTATTACGGGATTGGGCCCATCCCAGAATGCTGTTCTTTGCTGCTGCTGTCGCCAACTCCCTGGCTCTCCCAGAGACCAGGCAGGGGTCCGGAAGCATGTGGCCAAGGCTGATTACATGCAGAGGGTCTCAGTCATACGTTGTGGGACCCCTGCCTGGCTTCCGCATTAGTGATGAAATGGCGGCCGTGGCTCCAGCAATGGGCTGGTGTCCTGTTTGGACTCCAGCCTGCTTTCTGCGGGTAACGGGGGGGGGACCTCTGCAGCCAGGATGCACTGGTGGGGAGCTGGCATATCCTGCCTGGTGTAGATGAGCACTAAGAGGTGTCTAAACAGCAAAAAAACTCCTCATGTATTGCAGGGAGAATACAAGTAGTCTTAATGGCATCACATATCAATCTGCCATATTTGGAAGGAGAGGGCCCAAAAACTCCAAAGGAAAAGACTTTGCATATTTTCCTAGAGTTTAAAAAAAACAGCACAGGGAATGCGCATTCCTGCTCGTTGGGACAAGTGACGTGAATTGATTCGCTTTCCCATACATGCAGAAGTGCAAAGCTGATTGGCTGGACAAGTGCAGGGGAGGGGGCAGGGCTTGCTAACAAGGCAAGTGCCCGGAGCCTCCATGTTGGATTTTCACCTTAGGGAGCGAGCCCTAAGGAGATAAAACTGTTGTTTTCTTCTTTTTTGTAAAGGCAAAATATCGCCCTATCGCAAATTGGAAATCGTTTTTCAAGAAGTTCAGCAGTGGCAAACTGAGGTAAGTAGAAACACTTGTAGCCACCATATTGATTCGCAGGCATGGAAACCTTATGCCTGCAAAAAAACAACAACACATTAAGACAAATCACAGTTGCTGCGAATTGCCATTACTGTGCAGTAATCTGCTTCTTTTACTGTCGTATAGACAAGCCCCAAGTCTACAAAAGCTCAAGCAACAGCTTCTTTTGTATCAAAGGTGCTACAAGATCTTTTTTGCATAATGATACTGTAAGTTTGGTTGTTTTCATCAAACAACCAATGATGAAAACAACCAAGAGATCCAGGAGCTGTTGGCAAAGAAGAGAACTGCTCACCAGGCATACCTCGCTCAGCCAACTTGCCATGTAAGAAAAGCAGCTTTCTGTCTCACATGTAGTAAACTTCAACAAAAACTCCGAGACATGCAGAACAAGTGGTAGATCAATATAGCAGAAAAGACACAATGCTGTGCAGATCTGGGTAATCTTAGAGGATTTTATGAAGCTTTTAAAGCAGTGTTTGGACCTATTTATCAGGTCCAAAGCTCCTTATACAGTACGGATGGTGAAACATTAATTACTGATAAAGCCTCCATCCTGAATCGATGGGCTGAACATTTTCAAAGTCTCTTTAGTGCCAACCGAGTAGTCCAAGGCTCAGCTATCCAACATATGAGAAAAAAACTGATGAAAAATGACTTGGACATAGCTCCCATTTTGGAAGAGACCCTTAAGACCATACAGCAGATGAAAAACGGCAAGGCAGCTGGGATTGATGGAATTTCACCTGAAGTTTGGAAACACGGAGGTCATGCACTCCATGATAAATTCCACAAACTCCTTGTAAATTGCTGGGAAAAGGGGGAACTGCCATCAGATCTCCGAGATGCAGTCATCATCACCGTGTACAAGAAAAAAGGAGCAAAATCCGATTGCTCAAATTATCGAGGTATAACACTGCTCTCTATTGCTGGAAAAATCCTTGCAAGGATACTCCTGCTATTGCAGAAGAACTTCTCCCTGAAAGCCAATGTGGCTTCATAGCCAATAGGAGTACTACAGATATGGTATTTGCCCTTAGACAACTGCAAGAGAAATGTAGAGAGCAGAACAAAGGTCTCTATTTAACATTTGTTGACCTCACCAAAGCCTTCAACACTCTGAGTAGAAAAGGTCTGTGGCAGATCCTGGAAAGACTAGGATGTCCCCCCAAATTCCTTAAAATGATTATCTTGCTACACGAGGACCAGCGTGGTCAAGTCAGATATGGCAATGCTCTTTCAGAGCCCTTTCTAATAACTAATGGAGTGAAGCAAGGTTGTGTTCTTGCTCCAACTTTATTTACAATCTTCTTCAGCATGATACTCCAAAGGGCTACGGCAGAGCTTGAAGAAGAAGACGGTATCTATATATGTTACCATACTGATGGTAGCTTGTTTAACTTAACTGAGGGCTCACACTAAGACTCTAAACTATCTAGTCCGTGAGCTGCTCTTTGCTGCTGCTGCTGCTCTTGTTGCCCACACAGAAGCAGCTCTGCAGTGCCTAACATCCTGCTTCACAACAGCTGCAGAGCTATTTGGGCTGGAAGTCAACCTGAAGAAAACAGAAGTTCTTTACCAGCCTGCACCATAGGACAAACACCACCATCCCCACACTGCCGTCAGCAACTCTGTGCTTAAGTCCATTCAGCAATTCACCTACCTGGGAAGCATCATCTCCTCAGATGCCAAGATTGACAAAGAGATCGATCACAGATTAGCAAAGGCATGTAGTGCATTTGGAAGACTTTACAAAAGAGTCTGGAGTAATAAACACCTGAGGCGAAGCACAAAAATCAGCGTGTATAGAGCCATTGTACTGTCTATTCTCCTTTACGGCTCTGAAACATGGTTCATCTATCGCCAACACTTACGACTCCTCGAACACTTTCATCAGCACTGTATACACACAATCCTAAATATACACTGGACTGACTATGTGACGAATGTTGCTGTCCTTAGAACAAGCAGGGATCACCAGCATTGACGTCATGATATTGAGAACACAGCTGCGCTGGGCAAAGCACGTTTCTAGGATGGAAGACCATCGTCTCCCAAAAATAGTACTCTACAGTGAACTTGCCACGGGTCAGTGTAAGAGGGGCGCTCCAAAAAAGCGATACAAGGACTCCCTGAAACAATATCTCAGGCTCGGCCAAATTGATCACCAACAATGGTCTGCCCTGGCCTCACATCGGGAGGCATGGAGACACACTATCCACAATGCTGCAGCCTTATTTGAGAACTCATGCTGAACAAGTCTTGAAGAGAAACGACAACGCAGAAAGAATCACAACCCGGAAACATCACCCAAGGAGACCTTCTGTTGTGCTTTCTGCAACCAGACTTGTTTATCTTGGATTGGCCTTTTTAGTCATCAGCGCGCTTGCAGAAAGTGCGGGATGAGTCCTTCCTGAATCTTCGTTTGTGAAGAAAAGCCAGAGAGAAAGACTGTAAGTTTGACTTCTGGAGACTCTGCTGGCTTTAGTATACCACTGTTTCATCTCCTTTCCTCCTCCCTGCTCCAGGAACTTTTCAGACCACATGTGACATCATCATAATCATCACCACGACCACCACGCTTTGAGCATACCCTCTCTCATTGATTATTTTGCAATTGTAAAAGATACTACAACAGATTTCAAATTTCTCTTGCCTTTTTATAACTTAAGCTCACACACATATTCAAAACTCTGCTATCTTAAAATTCCAGAGAATCAGCCATGGCCCAAGAATTACACTTTGGGTGTCCTTTTCTGCAGTTCTAATTGCACAAAAGATCCAAACTTAACTGAGATTTAGGAGACAACAAAAACCACACACCCTTCACAGAATGTACCAGAAATTCTCCTACTAAAGGAATGACCTGTCCTTTCAAAGGAACAACCAATCTCAGCCCCTAATTTGGATTAGTCCCACCCATCTTGGACTTCTATCTCAGTCTTTTCCTGGATGACACTTAACTTTAAATCACAACCCAAATGGA
The DNA here is from genome assembly GCA_030847615.1 of Gambelia wislizenii. NCBI lineage: Eukaryota > Metazoa > Chordata > Lepidosauria > Squamata > Crotaphytidae > Gambelia > Gambelia wislizenii. Next base: position 335,590,547 of record JAUMIR010000001.1, on the reverse strand, counting down.
AGCCATTGTACCTCCAGGCTGAATAACAACACACAATATAATAGGTTCACCTTGAGCATTTACCCTTACCAGTGATAACTGCACCCAAAGCCCATCCCCATCACTTTGCTTTCCCCACTCATATTAAACCCATTGCGCCTGGTACCTGGAGTCTCTGCCAACTACAAAACAACTACACTGTGACCCATCAGTTAGCTCTTTATGTACACCCCATACACACACACACACACACACATTTTTTGAACATCTTTACAGAGTAAAAGAGCAAGAGAAATTAATGAAAGATCCTCTCCAGCCAGCCCCATGTGCTCTGTGTACAACCCCCTAACATCTTCGAAAGACACTAACAGAATACAGCTTTGGCTCAAGGACAAAGCACTGGGACCTCTTAATTAGCAGGTTACTGGTAGCCTGTGGTATCATTGTGGGGGTTGGACCAAGAGCTGCCCAGTATCGGGGGTGATAACTCATTTGCCACTTACATCCCTTCCGAGCTTAACTGAATCCTCACAATAGCAGTCTTTCTGTCTTGGATTTTCCAAGAAACAATATAGGAACCATCCCTGTTCTAAAGCAAGACCAAGCTGCCCCCAAATACTTTGATTTATAACAGGAATGGTTCATATATTATTTCTTGGAAAATCTACTTCACAAAAGACCCCTTAGCTTTACAAAAGACCTGCTCCGGCCAGAAGTGAAAAGGGTTAGCACTGTTTTGTTGATATCGATCAATGTAACAGCCTGTATTTCTGGACTCTCTTTGTGGATGTGGCTATAGGGGCTATCATGATGAATGCCTGCAATTCAAAATTTAACTCTACACTACCACTGGGAAATTATCCTGTTATAATTTAAACAACTTTATCTATAATGTACTGCCCCAGTAGCAATACATGCCATTCAACAAATTTGGGGGAAAAATTGGGAGAAATGCAGCATGGAGTGGGAAGATTCTTGTGCCAGCAGTATTAGGGAACAGAATCAATTGAACTGAATGAGGTTTAAACGAGTATGACTACAGAACAGTAGGTCATTTCATAAAATTTGTGCAAGAAACCCAGGTTTATCATAGAGTTTACACTGAATAGTAAGTTGTAGCTGATCTCAACTTCTCCAAGAGTGTACTTGCGGAATAAATGTTTGCTGCATGTACTTTTGTTACATTTTAAAGGTACACATGCAACATATCTCATCTGTAAGCCTAAAATATGTGTCATGTAGATCTGCATTTTTGTGAGCAAAAAGATAAAAAGCATCTCACAGCAATGTGGTATTAGACACTGTAAAACATATAAGGGCCTTATTTTGCTGTCTCCTCTCCCTGCTCCAGGATTTCTGGATGAGGGACAGAGTAGGCAAGCCAGCAGCAAGCAAAAGAGCATGCAAGTAGCAGATAGCTGTTTAAAACTTTTTCTGTTCAAGTAAGCCACACAGCTTTAAACTTGACTGGGCTGTAATGCTGCTTCCCTCCTGCTCTTCAAGATCTCTTCTGCTGTGCTTGGGCAGAGCTTCTCCCCTGGACAACATCCTTGCCCCTTCAAGGCTACATGCCGCTAATGGCAGCAGTGAATGAGAGCCAGCTTGGGAACTGTCTGAGTCCTGATTCCTGGCCCTATGCTGGCTGGATCTGGCAACCATCCACTTCCAGTAACTTTCTAGGTCCCTGATTCAGACTTTGCCAGCTGGGCTCCCAGCCCCGTGCCTAAAGGGGTTCCAATTGGTGACTATCATTAATTTTGATCTAATTGAAAAGATTGTGGCTGCAGAGCCCAGCTGGTCACAGCATGAGCTCCTCTGCCTCATGCCAAGCCGAGCTCCTGGACCTGCGGCTGAGACAGCAAGAGCAAGGCGGGAGGGGGGTGGTTGGTGCTCACCCTGCGCTGCTTGTTATTGCAGGCAGGTCAGGCTTTGGATAAGGGCAGCAGGCAGGCAGCACCGCTTGGGGAAGATCTGGGATGACAAGACGTCCAGTCCAATTATACATGTGGCGCCAAAGGGACTGGTGCAGCCATCACGGTTGGTTCCTCAGCTGCCTGTATGGAGAAGCCTAAGAGGAAGGAAGAGCATGGGATTGGGGGGACTGAATGATGGTGGGGGCAGTGGGGAAAGAATACCAGTTACACCCAGGCCCCATGCATGCAGCATTAGTTAGGTACAAGATTTTGAAATACACACATCTGAAATACACTTTAGTAGACAAGCAGCCCAGCCGCTCCCTCAGAAAAAAAACATGGATGCAACTCTTGAATGAATAGGAACATCAAAGCAGCACTCCACAGAGACTGCAGGGGCTTATATGGCATTTTCTTTCTGTAAATTGCAGGACTCAGCTCTATTCCTATGTGCATATATGTACATATCCATGGTGTGTGCATGCGTGCACACACATGTGTTTATGGTGCTTGTATAGAATCTGGGCCCAAATTCTCACAATCCTAGACTTACAATCATGCCAACCAGGTAGTTCTGTAGGTTCTGTGTGCGCGCGTTGTATTGTGTTGGTAGGGCTGTCTTTGCCATCAATGCTGCCACTTGTGTACATGCTTGAGTATTTAACCCAATGCTACCATGTGAGAAACACAAAATTTTGAGATGAATATTGGTATGAAAATACAAACTATGGTATAAGCAGGAAATGTGTATGCACCTAAAAAGAATCTGCAGCCATATTTGTAATCTCACTCCAAATTGACCAGCAACAGATTGGTAGGTATCACTTTTGCATAGTTTCCACTTGTTTTAGTCACCACTTTTGTCTATGCTGAGATGCCCTCTTTCTTTAGGGTGCTTTACCTAAGCCAGGGCTAGGGAACCCATGCTATCCCCAGATATTGTTGGACTTCATTTTCCATCAGCCCCAGCCAGGATGTCTAATGGTGAGGAATGATGAGAATAGTAGTAAACAGCGGGAGTGCCATAGGTTTCCTGTCCCTGGCCTAAGCAGTTTTGGTTGAAGAATATTAGAATGGCGGAGTGCCCCCACTGCCATATGGAATTCAGAATCATCACCAGGTTGTATGCTACTTTCTCAAAGTAAAACCATGCTGATGAATGAGCAGTCTGATGATACAAAAACATCAGGAAAAAATTACATGGTGAGACAGAGAAACATTTCCAGATGGTTTAGTAACAATTGTAAGCCAATTCTGCCTGGATGGAATTAGTTAGAATTCTGCCTTTCCAGGGCAGGTGGAAGTAGACTTAGCAGAGAAATAGAGACCAGGGCTTGCGCTAAGATAAAAGCCTGTTTCCCAATTTTTTATTTGTAACTGGGAAGGTTTGGAAGCCATGATTTGGTGAAAACTGGTATAATAGCCAATCTTTGCTTACAGTTACAGCTTTGCAAGCGGATACATTTTTGGTCTTGAAGGAAACATATTTGCATTTACTGTCTTTGGCATTGAAGGAGCTGGAGCTGCAACTACAAAAGATAAAGCCCCAAATGTTCATAAACTGATGAACACCATATTGTGGAATGAGTGTGTGAGCCATAACGGGAGTAAAATAGCATCCATTGTCACAATCTAGAAGTGTAGCACAGTTGCTAACCATCATGAATAATGGAGAAATGAACAGGTAAACATACACATGATGGATGAATGCATGGAGGAATTTACATTTCACGAGAATGCAAAACAAAGAACTGCTCACCTGAACTCTGAACAGTGGGGCTAATACCAAACCAGGATTTCCTTAATAATCAGTGCAACTCTGTGGGTGCAAAACATGCATCTCTCTCTCTGGGATGGGGGAAAAATGCTGTCCCAAACAATCAGCCTTACTTGTGTGGTCAAAAGGAGTGCATGAAATGCAACTACACAAAAGGAGTCTGTTGTGTAAACCATGAGGTTTGCCTTGATGAAGCCAAACAGGCTCTGTGTTTATATGTGTGTGTGTTTTTGTGAATAACAGGGGTTGGGGGGAACAGGATTGAGGGGAGGGACCCTCCACTTTCTTTTCCAAAAACCCAAATGTATTCTTATGATAAGTCACACACTGGGCCAAGGGGACTTTCTCCTGCTGTATGTGTTTATTACAGTATGTGTAAAGCTGATGAATGAGCAGTCTGAGGCCATCTAACCAAATATCAGGGACTTCCAGTTCAAGGTTTGACTACAAAATTACCCTGCCTTATTTGTGGAATTTAATGGGGTAGGGGTGGGGAGATGATGTCTTATTCTGTATTTTCCCACTGATAATCTGTTAAGGAGGGGGGAAATATAGGGCTGTACAATGCCTTTTGATTGTTAGTGCTGGGTGCCACTCATTTGAAAGCGCATATTTTCCTCTCTGACAGACAGCAGTTATCTAAGGTTTGGGGCAAAGAACTTCACCATTCCTGCAGAGATCTTTCAAGGGGTCAGGGACTGGACCAGGACATTTCTCTGTGCAAAGTGTTATCTCTTCTAGTACACTATAATTTCTCCCTTGATTGAAGTATGGGGATTCCTTTGCTCTGGGGACACAGACAGTACAGATTTTGGTTGTACTACTGGTTCGAAGCATCAAACTACAATTTCCCTACATTATTTTGATAGAAGAATTCAGGGTTTGCATGCAGAAAGCATATACCCTTTACTGCAGGTTTGCATAACTGTATCTGTCTCTAACTTAGCCTAGAGTTGAGTCTAAAATGAAAGGAAAGCTTGAGGAAACAGAACATTTTTAGATGGGGGGAGGTTAATTTTTAAAAGAAGATTGTGTAATACGACTAGTAAAAGTAAAAGTAAAAGATTTGCCAAAGCTCCATCTTTCTTGCCCTGCACCGAGAGTCAATTGATTTGAAACTGCAAGAAGACATTGCTAGAAAATACTAGAATAAAATTTCACAAGCAAATAGACTGGAGAACAAGACCCTCTGGGAGTTCTGAAACTGTCTCCTTAGGACAGTTGTGTGGATAAACATCTAGCTGTGTGGATAAACATCTAGCTGGTGCTTTTTTATATTATATTGGAACCTGGATTCATGCATGAGATCTGATTTTTTAATTAAAAAAACTGGTGTTTTTGTTCACTTATTTACTTCCTCTACAATGTGCCCAGCATTTTTGATCTCTACTCCCACAAGCAACTTAAAAATAAAAATGAAAAGATAAAGTAATCCAATGATACACAACAGTTTTGTTGTAGTTGTTGTGTGCTTTCAAATCATTTCTGACTTATGGTGACCCTAAGGTGAACCTATTGTGGGTTTTTCTTAGCAGAATCTGTTCAGAGAAGGTTCGTCCTTGCCTTCCTCTGAGGCTGAGAGAGGGTGATTTGTCCAAGGTCATATTGGAATTTTAAAACATTTGAGATTTGGTGATCTCAAAAGCAGAGTTAAAGTTGTGCTTATCAGAAGTTTTGGGAACAGATTAAGCCAGTCACCTCCTCCCCCCACACAATATATCTAGCTGAGAAATAAAACAAGTTTAATCTTATTCAAAAAGTATAAAAAGGAAGGTTACTTACAAAGTAGCATGTGCATAAATACACGGGTTCAGCATCTTCAGGTAGGTAGAAGGAAGAAATATGAAGGTCTACATGCTGTTCAGAACTTAGAAGCATCTTTCTCTAGAGAGCTACTTTAAAACCACATGCTTAATGGAAGAAGGTTAGTAAAAGGAGTGCTTGCTTGGGGCTTGTTCCCCAGAGAACAAAAGGTGCCTACATGCTCAGGAAGAGAAGAGCCATGTAAACAAGCAAACAGGAAATTAGCCATAAACATGCTTTGCATAAACTCCTAGAGAGAACATGTGCTTTAACTGACCATGGAGTTCATGTATGCAAAGGTTGTTAATCCCAACAGGTCACGAGTAGGTTTCCATGGCCATAGAATCTTCCACACTGACCAGAGTGCAAAAGAGATGCACTTGTGATGAAGACATCCTTTAGATATACTCAAAGAGCAGTCAATGGTTACTCTCTACCTGCTGCTTCTTACTGGTATAAAACTTAGCAATGGCATGGTAGTCCTTTTACTAGCCATCACTGACATTTTCTTTTTCCTTCAGGTTTATTCAATGAGAAGTTTCTTAGCGAGGAGGGAAATACACTCTGTATGTGCACAGAGGCATTCTTCCGTTGTGATGCAAGCTGCAAATGATCATATGCTGGCCATTTCACAGAGACAGTTCTTAGATGAATAGTGCTTTCCAAATCATGTGATGCTGTCATTATGCACCATTCAGGTCTGTATAGATGGAGGCATATATGTTCATGGCAATCACAGTATGAACTAGAAATGTATAAAAAGGTCTCCTGCCTGTGACTGCTGATGCTACCAGCCCGCAGAAAACATGGCACATGCTTTCAATTATATTGGCAAAGGTTGGGGGATGCCATTCTGCAAAAGCAGATGTGTTTCCCACATAGAGAGCTGTGGGGAAACCTAGCTGTAGGGACTACACAAATGTAGGCAAGCTTTATGTGGAAGGATTAACCTTAAACTAAGTGAGCTCTTTCACTTCCCTGCAGCATTTTATAAAATTGATTCAATAATGGCTGGCCTTTCTACATTGTAGGCATTTCATCTATGTTTTGAGCCTCCAGAGTAAGAAGGTAATGGTTCGTGCTCTCCAACTTAATTCTGCTGAGAAGGAAGCAGAAATAATTTGTTTGTAGCTAATCCCAAACACAGGGGATCTTTGGTCAACGTATAGTCATGGGCAACTCAAAATACTTTCCCCACATTTTAGACCAAGGCAGGCTTCTCAGGGCCCTACCTGAACCATCACCACCACCACCCCTCAACCCCATATTCCTGCTGTTGCTCAAAGACCAGCAGAGGTCCCCAAAGCAGCACTCCCAAGCACATCCTCCCAGCACATCTTGATTAAACCTTAAGGGCAACACTAAGAGGAGACTGTGGGCCACACTGGTCCTTGACTGAAGCTACACCATTCTATAATGCCAAATGTGACAAAGGGGCAAAAGCTACCGTCCACCCCGCTTTTGAGGGAAAAGCACTCAGCACTGAGGAACTGAGGGCACCAGTAAAAACAGAAGACAGGAGGATTTTACAGGTCTCCTGGGAAATCACAGGGCACATTTCTAAATGCAGCTACTGATAACACTGAATATTTTGTCTTCTGTCTCCATCTGACCTTCCTGATGTTGTTGGATTGCAACATTCATCAACTCTGGCCAGCTTATCCAATGGAGAGGGATGGTGCAAGTTACTGTCCAACAATATTGGTGGGGACATGCATTTTCCATCTTGGCTCTATCCATTATATGCATACATGGGCTCATGCATACAAATACAAACATAGCATATAATGATAGAAAAGAAATTGGAGTGCTAAAACCACTATCTTATGATCACTATGGCCGTCAACCAAGTGATGCAAATCCATAAAAAATTCAGATTTATGGTTTCATTTCATTTCGTTTTGGAAACAATAATGGACATCACATACTAAAAGCAAAGATTATTGAGATTTTTGAAATACTTTGCACAATTGTTTGTTATCACCAGCATTAGTAGTTTCACATATCACAGTTTCCCCCTAAAACTGGGATTCAAGATGGCAAAATTATTATTTTGATATCTGTTAAAAAACTGAGCTCCTTCCTAAAAGCAAGTGACGCTAACAATTATAGAATAGCTCTTTTGCAGGTTTTTTTTAATAAAAAAAGTACAGAATATTGACCACAGTCCAGCTTAAGTTTAACACTGTTAGCTTCTTAATGAATATACTGACATTTCTCTCATTATAATCAATGGAACTTAAACATGCTAAATTCATGCTGGACCAATTCCACTTTCAGCCCCTGATAATGTGCATTTATACACTGTTTATACTGGGCCCAAATGAGACTTTTATTTTGCATGAACAGTGTATTACAAAAAACAAACAAAACAGTTGATTTAAAAATATAATATTGCAGTGATAGACTATTTTGTATTTTTTTTCTTGTTATGCCTCAAAGTTTTTTCTACAGCTTCCTTATTAAGATTTGTGAAAAAGATGATTGCACAGTAGTTGCTCACTAAACCTTATTATGAATATAAAAAACTAATAAAAGCTAACAAAAAAGAAAAAAAAAACATATATAAAATCCAACCATCAATTCATGCCTGCCACTAGATAATCCTGCTGTTGCTATCTTTGTTCATACAGAATAATGCATAGTTATATGGGGTCCTTTAAGAGCTGCATTTTTCTTGCCTTTTTATGAGACAAAAGTGACCTCTGTGGGCCAGAGTTACAGATATTTATGGTTCAGTGGTTTTAGTAAAACTGTTTTGTGTGTGTGTGTGTTTTGTTTTAGTCAAATACTGCTGCCCTCTTCTGCTCTTGTATCAGAGACCTGCAACAATAGGACTTCATGCCAAATATCAGTATGGCCATGAATGGATTTTGCTGTTGTAAGAGACCATTGAAAGTACTAGCTTGCTTGCTAGAAATTAAATTGCTTCTTTTGTCTTCCTTTAGTTATAGATAACAAATAGAGAAGTTGTGGCCCATCACCAGTCTTTGGAGGCCCATAGCTTCTCTTTACTGCTTCAGCTGCTGTATCACATAGCCAGGGATTCTCATCTTCCTCCATGGTAGATGTAGCCTTTCTTTGCTTCTGTCCTACAATTGGCTGCCTTTGCCAGCTCTACTAGTACATCCTACCAAGACATTCTTTTCCTTATTCCTTGAGCAGCCAATCATTTAGTGCTGTCATTCTTGCCAGGCTGGAAGACACTGGAGAATCTCCACTTTTATTTACTCCAAAGAAAACATCCACAAAGTTACCTCGTCATGTTTCAAAGTCATTTTATCCAGAATTTACTTTTCTGAGTTTTTCTTCCTCTGTGGTTTTTGGTGTCTATGGAAATGTTCCAGGCAAACTTAGCCTGGAGACATGGACATAGACATAGAAAGCAAGTTCTGGACAGCTTGCTTTTGAGGTCAAAGCCACACTTCTGTGGTTATCCAGGCACAAGCCTTTATAACAAAGCCAAGTGCAATTCTGTAACATTTCCCAAGCCTTTCCCATGGGCCTGGAGCAAACAAAACTATTACTGCAGGATGGTTTGTAGACAAGGGGATGGATATCATATGATGGAGAGAAAAAGTCACAGTTCTCTCTTGGGTAAGTCTTTTCTACAGTGCCATTCACAGCCAGAGAGGGGATGATGGCATGCAGGAAACACTTTCAATAAAAGCTAAAAACAAAACAAAACATCAGTCAGCTGTTTTGTAGGAAAGGAAGAGCAAATGGGTAGGTGGGAAACAGAGACTGAATCAGCTGTCCTTCCCGAACATCTGGCTGCTGGTGGAGATATACAACTTGTACAGAGTTGTTCATACATTTGGTCTTCTAAGGCAAAAGCTGGAAAAAAAGAGACCAGCTGCAAAAGTAAAATAGAGTACAGACACTGCACACTGTAATTGACCTTGTGCTATTTATCTTGTGAGCTGTGTGGGTGGTTTACCAGTAGGTTACAATATAGTTATTGACTGCAAAGTACTTTTAGCAGAGGTGTGAAACTACGGGATGGATGGAATACCTAAGACAAAGCAGCCATGTCTATTAAGCAAAAAGAAAAAGATGCCAGTGGAAATATACAAATGTAATTATGACCTGTTTAAAAGGACCAGATTAGACTGCTTAGCTACCTAGTAACTTTGGGATTGCTTCGCTATCTGCTACCAAGATGGAAGGACCAACAGACTTTGTTCCAGAAAGGAATGAACACTCCCCATGCCAAATCATATGTTCTGGCAAACAATCCCTAGAAATTGTGTATGTCAAGGATGTCTTGATCTTCTACTGCTGGCTTGAATTCTTAGCTCTTCAAAAGTCAATAGTAGGGTTAATGCAATCAAGCCAATTGTTGGATGGAGCCCTTTTGAAGACATTAATAGATTTCCCATTGTGCCACTTGTCATACTGGCAGGACCTTGCTCTTAGTAAACCATTCCAGTGCTGTGCAACAGACTAAATCTGCTGGGCCTTCAACTTTCTGCAAAAACAGTGATGTTTCTATGCCTTTGATTCAGCTGTCTACACTACCAGTCACTATATATTACCTGAAACGTTAGAAGAAATATACCTCTCAATATCAGTTGCTGGGAAACATGTGTGGGTGCAATTGCACTCAGGTCCTGCTTGCAGGCTTCTTGAAGACACCATTGTGAGGACAGGATGCTGAACTAGATAGGACTTTGGTCTGAATTAGCAGTGTTGTTTTTACCTTAACTCATTATTGCAACTACAGTATTGTATCAGTAAGATCCAGGATCTCAGCATATTTCTATGGCATGAGGTGTGAGCACTTAGAAAAGAATGCAGGGACCACTAAAAGCCATCATGGATTCCCCCCACAAAAAAGGAGGGGAGGAGGCATACCAGACAAATTCTATTTTTTAAAGAGTTACAAGCTTGGTAGACCAGGGGAATGCTCTGGATGCAGTGTACCTTGATATCAGTAAGGCTGTTGAGAAATTCCTGTATGATATTCTTGAAGACAAGCTGGTAAAATGTATTTTAGACCATGTACTCTTGGGTACATTTGAAACTGGTTTACAGACCAAGCCTCATTATCCTGGTGATAAGCAACAAGTGGGGTGCCACCAGGTTTTCTTGTTACCCTTAGAGCATCTCCTTGAAATCTGGGGGAATTAAACTCAAAAGTAGGCCTCCAGTTAAAGTTAAACAAAGTATTTTATTTGAAATAACACAGGTCATCATGACCTCAACTATCTTTTGGTCAGCATCACCCCCAAAAATGTCCACTATGTGCAGTTATGTGACCTCTTGGGGAGGGGTAGTGTTGTATGCTAACACTGTCCTGGGCCTAACTGTATTCAACAGTTTTATAAATGATTTGGAAGACGGAATAGAGGGCATGCTCATCAAGTTTACAGATGACACCAAATTGGAAAAGGGAGCTAATATGTCAATATTCCTGATAATCTTAACAGATTGGGGAGCTGGGCCAAAATTAACAAAATGAATTCCAACATGGATTAATGTAAGGTATTACATTTGAGATGGAAAACAGATGCACAAATGGATTAATGTAAGGTATTAACATTTGAGATGGAAAACAGATGCACCTGGCTTGACAACAGTACATGTGCCTTGGCCAAACCTCACCAGAAATACTGTGTCCAGTTCTGGGCACCACAGTTTAAAAACGACATTGATAAACTAGAATGTGTCCAGAGGCGATGACTAGGATGTTAAAAGCCCTATAAGGAATTGGGTATGTTTAGACAAGAGAAGATAAAGAGGTGATAGCCATCATTAAATGCCTGAAAAACCATCACACAGGAGAGATGGAACAAGCTTGTTTTCTGCTGCTCCAAAAAGCAGGATCTGAACCAATGGATTCAAATTACAAGAACGAAGATTCCAACTAAACATTAGGAAGAACTTCCTGATGGTAAGAGTTGTTCAACAGGGATATAGCTCCTGTGGGGAGAGGGCAAAATGAGTCTATAGCCCCCCAAATAAGAATTCTGCCTCCAAATGAAATTTTCCTTCAGTGCCCAAATTACTTGCATTGCAGTAACTTAAAACTTCAGTTGAAGCACTTAGAAATATAGTTTTGGCATCCCAAGAAAAGTGTCTGGCAAAGATACCAAGAGAATGTGAACACAGCAAATATAAAGGTTTTCGGTGTGAAGTATTTTCAGTTTCTCACTCTTTGAAATGCTAGAAATTTGGGGACTGAAGGAAATTTTGCAGGGGGCTGGGCGGTAGAATTCCTATTGGGGGCAATGACCTCATTTGCCCCCACAACTACAGCTCTGTACCTTGGAAGGTGGTCAACTCTCATTCACTTGAGGTTTTTAAACAGAGTTTAAATTGCCACTTCTGAGTGGTGCTTTGGTGGTCTATTCTGGCAAGGCAGGAGACTGGACTAGGTGGCACTTGAGTTTCCTTCCAGCTCTATCATTCTATGAAGAGGGAACTAGTGAGAAAAAAGTGGTTTCTGGGAATTTACGTGTAATTATACTATCATGTAATTTTTTGCAGTTTTGAAAAACAAAATCACAGTTAAAGTTCAGGCCATTAATGCAGAATATGTTGTTATTTATATTGAGCAGATTGCAGCAGAGCCCAAGTACAACAAGAGCTTATGGTACAAAACAGGACATAAAACATGCAGGATGCTCAAGTAAAGTTATTAAGCAGAACTTACATTTATTATGGCAGAGAATACATCTTAGATAAGAAAAATAGATAGATAGGAGATAGTTATTTGACTTTGGGTAAAAAAAGTCCCTAAGGCTGACTCTCATGCGTGCATGATGGTTGCTAGCGTCTTGCTTCTGAGACAAAGGGTTTTAAAACACTAAAGCTTCTTGGAGCAAAGGGGGAGGGGAAGTGACCTCTGCATGTAAGTAGGAAGTAAACACAGATCAGGGGGACACACACACAGAGATGTAAACAAGCATTGATGCTTCTTCATTTCAAACAATTATAACCAACCAAAATTGATATGAACATATGATAGAAAATTGTACTAGTGAAAGAGAGGAAGTAAAAAAAAAGAAAAAAGAAAAAAGGATGGAATATGGAAGAATTTGGGCCCGGGAAATATAGAAGTGATGAAGAAGGTAGGGACTGCTGCTTAGATATGGTATTCCTTGTGTGGGTGAACAATGCCAATTCATGATAAAACCTCAACCAACTCAATTTCAACAAATAAACATGAACAATCTTTTCTTAAAGGAAAGCTGCACTGCTACAGAGAGAGCAATTGCAAATAGTAAGCATGCTCTCACCCCTCAGTCTGTGATAATATGGTACGGCTGTATGCACCCTGCAGTTTTGGAAACATGCATCTGGCACACATATAATGCTCCATAATCTGAATCTGATTCTAATGTTCAAAAGTTTATATGTATATTAAAACAAACCAAAAAAATTACATGGGAAATGATGGGCCTCAGCACAAAGCCCTTTCTGCAGCCCCACCCATTCTTTCACATCCAGAAAGTCCAGCGTGACACAAGTGTAATGCTCCTGATACCAGAAACTCACTCTCCAATTTACAGCACAATCTATCTCCTTCTTCCCCCAAGAACCCGCCCTCTGTGATGTCTACTTCTCAACTTGACACTTGGGCACAGATGCTTTATAAAACTTTAAAGCTAATAGCACCATAACCCTTGTAATGATAACTGCAGCGGCATGAAGCAGGCCAGGATGCATGCATGCATGATGACAGGAGCTGCATGGAGCAAGGGCTGGAGCAGTGGCCTTGCTTGTCTGTACTGTGCAGGTCTGCCAACCCAGGATCTCTGGTTGTTCCAAGGTGCTTTTCATGTATTTAGGTTGCAGGTGGGGAGTGAAAATAAACTGGCCTGGGGAGATTTAAAGCTGGACTAGAAACAGTCCCCTCCTCAAGCCTCTGACCTTCTCCCTCAAAAGGTCATCTGCCTGAAGCCACCCACTTCAGGCTGCTCTCCTGTCAGAACTCATAAACCAAGCAATGTTGGACCTGACCGGGAAGACCCTGGAGGAGAAATGGAATCAACGACAGGCAAGTAACATGAATCTTTTATGCACCTGCTGAATCACCAGCAAGAGAAAGGAGGGCTGGCAGGAGAACAGGGCATTCCATCAGGGAGATGGCAATGTGGATAGGTTGGTAGGGGTGCAGGGTGGGGGCAGGGGAGTGTTACCTACCTCCTCCTTCTCTCAGCATCACCTGAGCAAAGGGGAGAGGAATGGAAGAGAGCAGGACTACAAAGTTCAGAGAGGTCTAGAAAATCATTTCATCGCCAGCAATTTGATTTAACCACCTGCAAGTACAGGGAGGGGGTGGGAATACTCACGACTACTATTAAGCAGGCAGAAAGTAATAAAATCATCAAGTGCAGAAGGGTGTTCCAAGTGTTACACATTCCGCTTGAACAGTATCAGAAGTGGGCCCCCAGGCAGCTGGCTCCTCGTCCTATTCGGTACCAGGTTTCAAAACCTTTCCTCCCAGCCCAACTCCTTCCCCCTTCCCCATGACAGACTTCCTCATATAGCCTTGTTGGTGATGTTTGTTGGGCTGACTCAATGGAAGAGCTGGGGGGGGGTGTTTCAGTATTTCATTCATGCAGGTAACAGAAAGTCTCTCTGGTCTTCTTAGGCTCAACTCATTTCTGATGCTCCAACACCTGCACCACATGACTGCTTGGATGTGACACAGTGAAATCACCATGCTTTAGCATCCAACAGTCCTCAGGCTGCCTCTCCAGCTTGGTGTTTCCACTTCTTTGTCTCCTCCAGAAAGCTTTTGAGGGGTGGGTGGGAAGGTGGAGAAGAAAACAGCAAACGAACAGAAAACAGCTGGATGGAGCAGAGCCAGAACAGCATCAGTGTATGAGACAGTGCGTGCGGTGGGAGAATTGCTCAGCAGCTGTTACGTTGGAGCTCAAGGCACCAGGACTGCACACCACAGTCCAGCTGGGGACTTTGCTGAGGTGGAGATGCCATCCCGGAAAGTGGGAAGGAACCTGACTGGTCCAGAGTAAGCAAATTCCTTGCCTTTTGTGGCACAAGGACATAGCTAGCATGCACTTTGTACACACGTCTTACAAGCACAAACAGGGCCCATGCACAAGCATCTTTTACCAATTTTACCTTTGTGGCTCCATGCCCAACACACACATTTCTCACCAGTCACTCCTCCCTGCCTCCTCAAACAAACACAACAGAAACAGAAACAAAACAATAAAAATCCATTAATCCAGCATTTACAGCCAGGATTCTGAATGTACCCATGCTGAGAAATTCAAAGATATGGTTCCCAGAACAGCCATAGCTCAATGGCACATGGAGCCCAATCACGGCACCCAGACATTGCGGACACACGGGCCAGAGTTAGCATCGCCAGGGGAACCATCTCTTTGAGTTGCCTGACATGTCTGTGATTAAAGTCTCCATCTCACACAGCAGCCACAGAAGCCTGATGCCTATCACAATAATCTCAGGCGCTTGGGCTAACTTAGCCTGCGGGATCATCATCCCACCCACGCCCCTCTGCTCCTTCCTTGCTGTGAAACTAAGCAAGCAAAGACAAGGCAAAGGGACCACAGATATGTGCCCTGTTAACCAGTTCCTGCCGATTCCAGTTGCAGAGCAGGGAATCTTAGCAAGGCAATATATATTGATATGCTCTTTGGAGCAAGAGAGAACAGGCAAGATGTAGATCATTACTCATTTTACGGTCTTTTCACAAATGACATTAAAGATGCTTTTGCATTTGCAAATGTTTTTAAAAAAACCCACCAAAACCTATACTGTCAAGACTGTATGCTCAATTTTATAGTGGCTCTTTTGTGTTTCCTAGTGGGCTCACTAACATTTCAAGAGAAACTCCAAGGCATTTTTCATATTATGTGTGAAAATAGCACCCTTGTTTTAGCATATTTGGGACTAATGGCTAAAGTACTAACACCCTATCCCATTCTCAGAAATCACAAGTGAGCATTTCAATCATCAGCCCATACAAAAGAATAAATAAATTATTTAGGTTACACATTTTTGTTTAGCCTTATTATAAGCTACTTCCCACTTCTCTGAATGGTGTGAACTGATAGAATAATATGGTAGGGATTAATTTCCTTTGGATGAGAGAATTGGGCGTGGGGGCGCTTATGATATTTTTGTCCTATCTGTTTGCGAATATCCAAGTTGGCAATAATAGATGCAAATCAATTCTTTTAACAGACAACAAAATGGCTGATGCTGCATCAGGTTCTCAGAAAACCACTGCACACAAAGTGCTTCACATTCTGTCAGCTCACAGTTCTCTTCCCACAAATTCAAAATGACAGCACTGTTTCTCTGCCCTCCCACTAGCTGAAGAGACTTACATTCCAAAGGCAAGGGAGAGAAATCTCCAGCCATCAAGGGACATTCATGCTATTCTGCTAAAGTCCCTGCCATTCAGGATTTGCCCAGGGAAAACATAGAAAAATGTTTAAAGAAGAGATGGAAGTCAAGGTAAAAAAAACCAAAACACACAACAGGAGGCAGTTTGAGATTTGAGAGGAGAGGAGGTTTCAAAGTATTTGGGCTTTCTGACATTTTTGAAGAGGAGGCCAAATCACCTTACTCTGGTTTCTCTTCAGATCGTATAAATCTTTTGCCTTTTACAAATCACCTTATTTTGGAATGCCTACAGTTATTAAGGCTAGGTTCTTTGCTCCTGTGCAAGGCAATTCACAAACACGTTTTCAGTGATCCTTCTCACCAGCTTGGTAAGGTGAGGCAATACCTTCACTATATTAAAAGTATATATGTATAAAACTAACTTCTACTAAGTCAACCCAGTGGTACATCTAGGTCACTGCTGTGTGCTATGACTTCCAGGTCTCAAGCAGAAACCTTTTCCAAGATTGCTGCTTGAGGTTCTTTTAACTAGAGCTGCCAGAAATTTAATCTGTGGTCCTCTACACATAAGGCATGTGTTCTCTTACTGAGATATGGGCTCTTGTACACATCAGCATTCTGTGTCTGAAACACAGGAACAGGTCACTCATGCTCCTGTTCATCATTCAAGCTGGAATGTGTCCAGAGGAGGGTGACCAAAATGGTGGGAGGTCTGGAAGCCATGCCCTATGAGGAGTGGCTTAGGGAGCTGGGTATGTTTAGCCTGGGGAAGAGAAGGTTAAGAGGTGATGTGATAGCAATGTTTGAATATTTGAAGGGATGTCATACTGAGGATGGAGCAAGTTTGTTTTCTGCTGCTCCAGAGACTAGGACACAGAGCAATGGATTCAAATTACCGGAAGAGATTCCACCCAAACATTAGGAGGAACTTCCTGACAATAAGAGCTGTTTGGTAGTGGAATGCACTACCTTGGAGTGTGGTGGAGTTTCCTTCTTTGGAGGTTTGTAAAGAGGGGCTTGATGGCCACCTGTCAGGAATGCTTTGTATATTCCTGCATGGCAGGGGGTTGGATTAGATGGCCCTTGTGGTCTCTTCTATGATTCTATGATTCCAGCCAGCTAATTTTGTCCTTTTTCAGGATAATCCATTCCACCACCTCCCATTTCTTGTTCCCATACTTAGCACATCTGGTTAGCATTCCATGCCCAATGATCAAGTTCAGTCCTCACAAAGATTTCTACTTCTGCATACCATGGTACTCTGCCTAGTCTGCTGATACTTTACTCTGTACTCTCTGTACTCTTTATTTTGTGTATGGAAGGTTAAATTTTGCCCTGATAGGGATTCTAACTGGGAGAAATGAATTTGTTATTGTGGTAAAATTTGAGGTCCCAGGGTGTTAGCTCTTTTAGGAAGCTTCTTAAAAGTTAAAACTGTCAGGAATTAACTTTATTGTAGCAGAGTTAGAGCAGGAGTGGGACTCAGAGGTACAGTGCTTTGACCCAGCAACGAGAACAAAGAGGCAGGCAAGCTTCTTGTTAAAAAAACAACTTAAGTTTTACTAATGTCTCTTAAATCTACATATGCATTAGAGCCTACATCCCAACTAACTAATCAATAGGCTTGAATAAGGAAAAAGTTACATCTTGACTCACCATCTCAGTGAGACAGAAGGCATTCTTACGGAGCAAGATGGAGAGGCAGCGTGTAGCTTCAAGGCAAGAAACAAAGAGTAATAAAAGATCTAAGACCAGGAGGCAAACCTAGGTCACATGATCTTGTAGATTGGTTGTGTACTGTTTACAATCATGCTCATTAAAGATAGGATGAGAGGAAGGCATGCAGGAGACCCTGCCCTATCTGTCACTTATTTGCTCTAATAGCAAAAAAGTGGGGAGAAACAATGCTGGATTTTTCCCAACAGTCCCCTTTTCATTCTTTTGGACCCACGTTGAGGATTTTCATCCCAGCTCGTAGTCTCTGGAAACAGTCTTTTGGCAGAGGTTTAGTGAGAATATCAGCAATCATTTCTTCCGTGTTGCAGTACTTTAGCTGAACAAGTTCATTTTGACGCGTCTCTTTCACTTTGTGGAAAGCAATATCGACATTCTTCCTGAATGGCTTCTCGTTCTCAGAAATCTTGATTCAGCTTTGATTATCTCGCATCAAAATGGTTGCTTTGAGCTCTGTTATCCCGAGGTCCAGAAGTAAATTCTGCAGCCATTTTATTTCATCACAAGCTGTCTTTCCTGAAACACACTCAGCACCATTGGAAGAATCTGCAACTGTAGTTTGCTTCTTACCTGTCCAACTTACAGCTCCTCCACCATAAAAGATGAGGTTTTCACTAGTTGATTTTTTATCTGCCAGGTCAACGGCCCAGTTTGCATCTGCATAGGCGATCAATCGTGGTTGGTCACTTGCTGGAAATATCAGTTTGTAGTCTGCAGTTCCTTTTACGTACCTGGCAACTCTCTTCACTGCAACAAGATCTCTTACAGTAGGCGAGTTAACCATTTTGCATAAGACGCCAACAGCATTTGCAATATCAGGTCTGGTGAAATTAGCTATGTACAGGAGTTTTCCAACTGCAGTCCTGTACTTTTCATAATCTCTCAAGGGTTCGGATTCCTCATTACTTTTTAAGAAACCTACTTTCATTGGAGTTGGCACTTCTTTAGCATCTTTTAGGCAAAGGCAGTCTAGAAGATCTATTATCTTCTGCTTTTGATTAAGGAAGAAACTTCCATCACTGTTTCTTTCTATTTGTACTCCAAGATAGTGTGAGATGTCTCCCAAGTTCTTGATATCTATCTCTTTCCTGAGATTCTGGACTATCTCTTCACTATCTGCTTTGTCTTGATTGCACAGGATCAGATTATCAACATAACTTGTAATATAAGACCATTTATTGTTTCTGAACCTCTTGTAGACATATTTGTCAACAGTGCCTGGAGTAAATCCTTCTTGGATGAGGAGTTGATATAATTTTTCATTCTCTGCTCATGCGGCCTGTTTAACCCACAGATACTCTTCTTCCAATTTGCACACAAGATGCTCTTTCCCAGGAATTTGGAATCCTAGGGGCTGTTCCATGTACCTGATCTAGATCTCCATAAAGAAAAGCAGTCTTCATGTCTAGATTTTGAACATGCATATTCCTGGAAGGTGCAACAGCCAGTAGATTTCTAATGGTTGTATGTGTGACTACAGGAGAAAAGGTCTCATTATAATCTTCCCTGAATTCTTGACTGTAGCCTTTGGCTACAGTCTTGCTTTATATCTCTCAATTTCCCTTTCTGCATTCTGCTTTGTTGTAAAGACCCATCTGCAGTCAATTGCCCTTTTGACTTTTGGCAATTCTGTCAAAGTCCATGACTTATTTTTATAAAGAGACTGCATCTTAGTAGCTGCTTGCACCCATTTCTCAGAATCTGACTTGGCATCCCTTAATCTTTTGCCAATCAGAGGGTTGTAGAAGACTTTCCCCTGTGGCTAGATAAGAGAAACTGTCAGGAGGCACTCTACGGTTACTGCATTGCAACCTTCTCACCTGGACTTGGATACCTGGCTCCACCCCTTGTGTGCTGTCCGGTTCCTCATCTGCTGGCAGGTCCTCTGCCAGCGTTGCCCCTTCTGGATGCATGAAATCTGGAGGATGGAAGAATTCCACACGCTGTTGCTGCTGGTGGGAATCTCCTTCTACTGCAAACACACCTGGATAAACATCTTTGTTTGGATTAGTTTGGACTAAGGTCTTTCATCAACATAAAAATTTTACTGTGTGTCCATCTGGATTTAGGATTCTGTAAGCATTTTTAGCATAACCAATAAAAATCCCTCTTCACTTCTGCAGTCAAGTTTGTCCCCTTTCTCCTTGGGAATATAGGAATATACTTAGCTTCCAAAACTTTGAGATGGTTCACTAGGTTTGACTCCATGCCATAACTGAAATGGGGTAGTGTGTCTGGATCTGGCTGGCAGTCTGTTACATAAATATGTAGCAGTCATAATTGCTTCAGACCAATAGCCTTTAGACATGTTAGCTTCTAAAAGCATGGCAACTGCCACATCTTTCAGAGTGCAGTTCAGTCTCTCTGCCAGACCATTCTGTTCTGGGGTATAAACCTGAGTAGTTTGGTGTTCAATGCCATGTTCCTTTAAGAACTGGTTAAATTCAGCATTGACAAACTCTGTGCCATTGTCAGTGTGCAGGCTCTTGGGTTTATAGCCAAATTTGTTAGAGACACGATTAAAGTACTCTTTGAGTTTTTCAAAAGCTTGACTTTTCTCCTTGAGGAGGTAAGTGTATGTATATTTGCTGAAGTCATCAGTACTAGTCATACAATAAGAGCTTCCTCCTACAGACTTTTGACTGAATGGACCACAAAGATCAGCATGCAATAGATCCAGCAGCTTTGTGAATGATCTCTCAGTAATTGGCAGATGTGAAGCTCTAGTGGCTTTTGCTTTCAAGCACTCCACACACCTTTCATTATTAGTGCATGCTTTGAAATTAAAGTCTTTTGCAAGCTTTTGATTAGCCAATTTCTTTATGTATTCCACACTTCTATGACCAAATCTTTTGTGCCAAAGATACAAACAATCTCTGTGATTGCACTGAGTGACAGTGTTGGCAAATGAATCTGAACTCTCCATGTGATAACAGTCATCATCTATTAAAGTTCCTTTAAAAATTAAAATTTTGCCAAGGAAACGAAAACAGGAGTTCTTTTTGAAAAGAAAATGGTTGCCTTTAGCTCTTGTGGTTTTTAACTAAAAAGTGAGACATGTAAATCAGACACGAAATAAGTTTCAGGAATTTTCAAAGTCTCTATCCTGTTAGGGCCAAGTTTTGTCTGCAAAAAGACTGTCCCTTTTCGTTGTGCTCTCACTTCTCAGCCACTTGCAAGATAAATAGGAAAATCTACATTTGCATCAAAGTCCACAAACTGTTCCTTTCAATTAAAATAATGACTTGTAGCACCACTGTCAATAATAACTACATTATTATGTTGAATCTCAGAAGACTGAAATAATTTCTGATTTGTGAAGCCAACATTAAAGTTAGTAAGTGACTTCTGTTTAGAATAAAAAGTTGCTTTCTTAAAGTTGCCTCCTCCCTTAGCATTTGGTTTCTGCTTCTGAGCTCTGGGCTTTGATATGCTATGTGCTAATTTTCTCCTCACTTGTGTTAGGAGAGCCAGAGACTTTGATATGCAATTGCTTCTGAGTAAGATGAGCCAGCTCTGCAGTTTTTACCTTAGTTTTGCATTCCATTAAGTTTTGCCTATTTTGATACTCAATAATCTCAGCTATTGCTTCTGGTAATTTCACATCTGCTTTTAATTGCAAGGCATTAATTACTGAAGTACAGTTGTCCCTTCATATTCGCTGGGGTTTGGTTCCAGGACCCACCATGGATACCAAAATCTGTGAATACTCAAGTCACATTATATGCAATGGCATAGCAAAATGGTGTCCCTTATAAAAAATGGCAAAATCAAGGTTTGCTTTTTTGGCAGAGTAGCTAAGAAAAGTCCCAATTTCATTGCTTCTAGGATAGGTTCTCCAGGGAATTGCTGACATGAATTCATTTATATGCTGATTGAGAAATAGAGGGCTAAATAATTTCATGTCTACAGTCTTCATCATGAGAGTAACCTGTTTTCCCATAACCTGGAGAATCATATAATTTCTGTAGCATATCCCAAATTTCTTTAGCAGTGGTCAAATCTTGAATCTGATAAGGCTATGCTAGTATCCACAGAGAGGAAGATAAAGGCTGCTGCCTTTTTGGTATCTCTATCAAATTCCATTTGAGCCCTGCCCGCCTATGGGGGCCTTTGATCTTCTATAACGTAGAATAATCCCATTGTGGTTAGATGCATTTGAAAGGACCAAGACTATTGCTTGTAATTAGTGCCATTTAACTTCTCAATAGTCAGTATTGAGTTGGAGTAAGGATAAGCTGCGGCCATTATTGCTTAATTGCCTTTGTTTCAGTCAGGCTGAAAGGCTGATTCACATGACTGAGGCAAGATGGATGTGTAACTTCAAAGCAAAAAAACAAAGAGTAATATAAGATCTAAGACCAGGAGGCAAATAAACCTAGGTCATGTGATCTTGTAGTTTGGTTGTGTACTGTTTCAACCATGCTCATTAAAGATAGCATGAGGGGAAGGTATGCAGGAGACCCTACCCTATCTGTCACTTATTTGCTCTAATAGTAAACAAGTGGGAAGAAGGAATGCTGGATTTTTCCGAACACTTATACTATATAGCATATTCCTAACTTTGCACTGTTGTCTTTCCATAAGTGAGGCCACCCTTTAAAACTGAGCAGTTTACCAACTAGGGAATTTTAGGTGTTGTCTACACTACCAAAAAAAAATCCATTCGGGGATAAAAAATTCGAAAAGGCAGCCGTTGGAATGCATATGATCTGCCTACATGATTTTTTTACCCCCTTAAACTCTGTAGGAACCCCTTGCCCAGCTGGCCAGAGCAAGCGATCCAAGCGGCAGTTTTAAATCTCCTGCCGCTTTTTATAATTTATTTTAAAAGGTGCTTGCGATCTGGACAGCTGTGATTACGTTTTAATATTTAAATATAAACACAAAAAATGTAGCACGGACTTGCTGGACCCTCGCTGAGCCGGGAATCCAACATGGTGGTCACAGCTGCTTTCCCTCTTTCCTAATCCCGCCCCATCTACCCAACCAGCCAATCAGATTGCACTCCTGTTCATATCTGTGTGAACAGGAGTGTACAAGGAACCAATCATTTGGAAGCCACATGGATTAAGCCCTGAGATCTCGTTCAAGCCCCAGATCCGATGGACACGGACTAAAAAGTGAGTTTTGCCATGCATATCTCTCTGAATGACATGTATTTATTCGAACAGTGGTCTGTACAGATCGCCGATTTTTCGAATAAATATGTGTCATTTTTCATCACGTAGACAGGACCTTAGAAGACTCTCCACACTTCACTTCTGTGCCACGTTCATGCTGCAGATGACCATCTCCTTCACACAGATAAACTCTGGCTTTGGGATTCTTTCCTTAGCTTCTTGGTAACTCTGGGCATTCCTTTGTCAGGTCTAAAAAGGGGCTGCATTAATACAATATCATTCGCCTTGGCTCAGAGAAACCACCTCTTGCTGAGGATCCATCATGTACTTATTCACTCCAAGGAGACAGACAGTGCAGTGCTCCTTCGCTGGTTTCTTCTCCCCTTCTAACTCTAATTGGACTTATCAGATATAACCTATTCCAACAACTTTTTTTTACTAAGAAGGAGGATAAATACAGACAAACATTAAACATGGGGATTTCAAGAATGGCTTTCACCTCCAAATCATTCCATCCTTTGCTCCTGTCAAGTGGGAAGGGTGAGAAAACTAAGCAATTCTGAACTGCATCCCTTAAAAGCACAAATAATTTCCTTCCCTGCTACATGGACTAATCCCACCATGACAATAAGTTACATTATGATTTGTGATTTTATATGGTACTGTATTTTTGCTATATTGTGGAGTCCATAGGATGTATACTGGTGGCATACATAGAAGGATTTGAAAGATAAAGCATTACATTATCATTGGGGTACTGGAGGAAAGGAGGGAGTGTTTACATTATATACATTGAAAACATGGTGGTTGGCATCTTAAAGAAAGGTATCCGAGGTAAAAGTGCTTAAAATGTCAAGAGATTTTGATTTTGTTGAGAAAGTGTGTAAGGCAAGATGGCTGAATATATGGGTATGACAAAGAGTCTCTGACTCAGACATGTTTGGCATTTAAGCTCCCTCAGGAAGGAAGAAGTGTGGATGAATTAAGAGTTATGTTTATTCAATACCAGGTGACAATCTATAGTAAAATGGGTTCTGTGAAAACCTCAGAGGTAAAAACTACAGACCCTGCATATTTGGAAACCCTGAGGGAATAGAATAGAATAAGAGCATTTGAGCTGGAGAAACAGGATAAGATGCAGGAAAACATAGAATGAAAGCAGAGAAATTGAGAACTGTGGAAGAAAGATTAACATTTGAAATGGAGAAGTTTAAATTTGAAGACATTTGGCAGGAGAAGTGGGGAGAACAGGAAAAAGACAAGGGCTAAGACAAAAGCCTCAGAACTCCCAAATTTGCTCCCTGGGATTTAATCTTTACATAGT
This sequence comes from Gambelia wislizenii, assembly GCA_030847615.1. Taxonomy (NCBI): domain Eukaryota; kingdom Metazoa; phylum Chordata; class Lepidosauria; order Squamata; family Crotaphytidae; genus Gambelia; species Gambelia wislizenii. The sequence continues at coordinate 335,566,544 of JAUMIR010000001.1, read as the reverse complement.
GGGTGAAGATCTTCAGGTGTTTCTGTCAGCTTTTGAAAAAGCAGCACAAATGTGGAAAATTCCAAAAGATTACATGGAATTTCTTCCCAGCTGAATAAAAGCAGAACAGATGGAAATATATGTACTCATTTTCCCACCCTATAACCTATAAAGAGTACAAAGAAGTTGTCTATAAAAGGTTCAGACTAGGGCCAGATTATTTTAGAAAGCAATTTAGAAATTGTCAGTTACAACACGACAAATCACATGTGCAGCTGAGTGCAAAGTTCACAGATTGGTTTGACAAAGGGGCGCCAAGTGCAAAGGTATACTTTTTATACAAAAGTAGGTATAAAGGATTTGATGACTTTGGACTGATTTCTGTATCAACTCTCTTCTCAGATAAGACGTGGTAAGAGACAAGGGCCCTAAAAAAGCTCTAGAAATATTAGCAAGGTAGGACCATCCCACTGTGCTGTGATCATGCTCCTAAGGAATACAGGGGAAATCTCAGCTCAAAATCGTCATACCTTTCTCAAGGATATTGGACTACCAGGATCCACACTGGATCCAGATCCTCTGAGATCTGTATAAGGCTGATCCTACCATAATGACTGTTCTTTTAGTCATTTTTAAGGTCTAACCCTGCTCAGTATAGCAAGTACACAGTAGGCTTGGCTATGATAAATACTGTAATGTAGGTTTATTTTTAAATACAATTTACTATGTTTATGGTTCCTTTAAAAATAACTATACATCAATTAGTCCTAATGCACTACACAATACAGTTGTCCCTCCATATCCACGGATTTTGTATCCACGGATTTAAGTATTCATGGCTTGAAAATATTATTTAAAAAATAATAATCCAAAAAGCAAACTTTGATTTTGCTATCTTATATAAGTGACACCATTTTGCTATACCACTGCATATAATGGGACTTGAGTATTCACAGATGTTGGTACCCACGGGGGTCCTGGAACCAAACCCCAGTGAATATGAAGGGACAACTGTATACCTTCACATATACACACATACTCACGCATACCTCTTTCCTAGCCAAACCCTTATCCTATCTGTCTGTCATCCTCCACCTCATTTTTACAGCACTTCCCACTCCCCCTTCTCTCCACCAAATATATGCTAATTCATCAAACACCCTCCTGTCACTCAATGTCATACCCTCTCCTAAAGATACTTGCCACATCACATCCATCTTTCTCCTGTTTATCTGTAAGAGTAAATTAATGTTAAATATATTCAGATTTAAAACTGGGCATTTCTTAGTTTAAATATTTAAATCAGTTTATTCAAATCAGGGAAGTAGCAGCCTTAAATCCCAAGCTCCAAGAGTAATACCTGTACATGGTAACTGGTCAGCTGGGAGAAAATACTTAATCAGTGTGCATACCTACATACAGACACAAACACACATGCATACACACACCAAGATGTGAGGAGAAACCAAAGGGACTAGCACCTTGAGGCTCATAACCTTGATAATGGATTGAAAAGAGGCATCATCTTTCCAATCTGCATGCAATTTCCTGAAAATGGGGAGGCTCTGAGGCTTGCAGGAAAGTAAGATTTAAGTTAAATATTGGCTTAACAGAATTCCATCTGTGAGGCTTTAGTTCTCAAGAGGCAGCGGGGAGACCCTCTCCATCACAAGCTGGGCAAGCATCTGTGACGGGTGCCGCAGGGGATCAGCAAGATGGTGTCTTCCATCTTAGCAACTTTAAATTCAGGTCACTTTCACGCTGCTCCTAAAATCTCAGAAAGTGAATTCTCTGTTATCAGCTCAAGACATGGGGAATAAGGGGCCACTGGAGCCATACCACTCCATCCTCCTACATCCGGCGAGTTACTCAGAGCTCTTGGCACCCTTGTGTCTGTCTCGCAAGAGGGCACCTGCTCCATCAGCCCCTGTTATTTCATCCGCGCTTGTCCCTTCCCATTAGTGCAGCTGTCTGCCACCAGAGAAGGGAAAATTGATGCTAAACGGGATATCAATTTATCATGGAGTCTGTCACCCTCCACGCAGCTCTGCCAGGAGAGCAACAGGACACCACTGCGCCAGCCAAGCAGCACCTGTAATTAACATCCTACCAGCATCTCCCCCTTCAGCTGTGCTACAGTAGCAAAGCCCTCCAGGTAAGGCACTGGGAAATCCCAGCTAGATGGACGCTTGCTCAGATGGCGCAGCCTGTAATTGATGGTTACTGGATAAGTCAGAAGCAGAGCTTGCTCACAGAAGCCTGAAAATAAGGATAAGAATGGTGTGAAAAGTGTGACTCAAGGAGATAGTTTCTGAGTGAGCTGCTTCCTTCTTCTCCACAATGGGTTGCTTCTTTTGACTGCCATCTTCCCCAGGGTGGGGAATCTCAAATCCTGGAGCGGCATCTGGCCCTCTGAGGTTCCCCTGATGACCATGCTCTCTTCTCTGTATAAGGGGTTTCCTGGATTTCCTAGCTTTAATGTCATTCAGAGAGGCTGAAATACTTTGCCTAAGGTTTAGTTACTGGCAGTAAGAGCTTTGAGAAAAAAACATGCTGGTATTTTTGATCGCACCCTTCTGCTTTTAGCCTCACCCACCACGGGAATGCAGATCAAAAGAACATTGTCTATGTGTGTATGTGCCTTCAAGTCGCTCATCGACTTGTGGTGACCCCATGAATTTCATAGGGTTTTCTTTGGCAAAAATACTCAGAGGTGGTTTTCTTCCTCTGAAATATAGCCTACAGCACCTGGTATTCATTAGACTGAACTCAGTCCTTGGAATTCAGTTCCCATCCTTCAGTTAATGCTATCTAATGTTCGGCTGCTCCTATGACACCTGCTACCTAGCTTCTATCTCACCCAGCCCCACTCCAACCTGCAGGTGCAGGGTAGACCCCTACTTCCCTACCTCATGTTAGGCTCACCTGACATTGTGTGGTTGATTTTGTCATAATCCATTTTGTCAGTGTATTACCAAGCATTTCTTTCAAGGCATGTGATCAGCATAAGCAAGACATGTTTTGCAAGAGCAGACCTGCAGGATCAAAGCAGAGCTCTGTGCAAGACCTCTGTTCCTGTGCCGGTTTAATAAAGATAAAATTTGCAAGCAGTCAGTTGTAGATTACTTAATATTAAAAGTTACAAACTGAGCAGTGCAACAATAAAATATGAACAAAAACACCAACACTTAGCCCACTGTTTCAGTCTTAAAATATGCCCATATGGAGTGTTCCAACAGTATTATTTAGTATTATGAATTAGTAGAAATAGGAAGATGCTTGAAAGTCTGTTTTCTTCACACCTCCTTCTTATTTTTTGGTTTCATTTTCAGTATTGTCAGCAAGGCTGAATGACAGCTGGGCAGGGATTCCAGAACAGAAGCAGGGCAGGGAGGCATCTACCATTTTGGGGTGCTTGGATGACTGAAGGAATGAGCCCTAGCACAAATGAAGCTCAGCCTCCTGCTCTCTCCCATTAGTCCCTCTGTCTCTTGTTCTGGTCTTGCAATTTATAGCTGCTCCACAGACTTCACTGCATGGTAAGAATCCACAGTTCACAAATGGGTTGCCTTTGAGAAGTTCATGGAAAAATGGGGAGCCTAAGATCCTGAGCATTGGCTAATTGCTCTTTACAAAAGGCAATGCCTTCAGAGGAAAGTTTATTTCACTACAGCGACTCCCTGAGGCTGCCAGATTGAAATTTTAGAAAGGGAAGCTGTGAAATTAGTTACTTCAGCAAATGGTACAAACACAGCTCTCTGAAATAAGGGACAGCCAGGCATTAGGTTCTCTCAGGTGGCCATCATTCATAACAAGAGACTTTCTTTTAAAATAACAGGTGACCAGCAACTGCATATGGCCAAGTAATCCCCATGGGATGAGGGGCAGCCCCCAAGATACCTAGTATATTGGTTAAAAGGTAAGAAAGAAGTGTGGAGTGGAAAGGATTCCCCTCTCCTCTGTCCAGGCCCAGTTCATCTCTCTCCCTAGCCGCTGGCCTGCTCCATGCACTTTCCTCTGCACAGCAAGGCTGTAACTCATGGGGCTGACACCAACCTGTGAGTAACGAGCTGGGAGCCCGAGTCACGGGTGATGCACGGATAGAAATGTAACCATAAACGCTGCAGGGAAGGAGCTTCAGGGCAGGAAATAAATCATGGGCAGCTAGGAGAGGAGTGAAATGAGGGACTCCCTCCACAATGGACTCTTCTCCATTCCAGTGATCCAGCAATGGGAGTGTGTGGTGGTGGAGGGGCGGGGGAGAGAGAGATGGTCCTTTTTAAGAGAATGTTCCATATTCTAGGCCATTTCAATATCAGAAAGCAGTACACTAAATCAGAAACCTTCCAGTGTCTGCTACTTTCATAGTGCCATCTTATAACAATATCCTCAAAACTTTGTAAACCATGCACACTGAACAAGGATTCATCCAAATCCTTACACCCCAAGGAACAATTCCCAACTCAACCATAATTAAAGGGGTGAAAAGACCAGCCAGAAAAAAAACATGATACAGATTAACTCATGTGTTCACAAGGCAGGTGTGTGTGCATGTGTGCGGGATGGGGGGATAGTTAAGATTAACAACTGAGGAATGGACGCTTGCTCAGATGGCGCAGCCTGTATGGGGAATGGGGGTATCTCTGTATGTCTGTTTTAGAGAAAAGTAAATGTCTACAGCAGAAGTGGAAAGCAAAATACTCAAGAAGTAGTATGTTGATTATTAAGAAAGAAGAAGGGAGGCAAATCATACTGTTTCAATTAGGCACAGAATTAGCCTTCAGTATGTTTGGGTTTCTTTCCTGGGATGGGATTGCACAACTCAAGGGAGAATGACAGATTTAATTATGGAGTGAGAAGTGTGTGTGTGTGGGGGGGGGTTAACAAAAAGTGGGGAAGTGTTAGGAAAGTGAGGAAATTTATATGCCTATGTACCCTTGTAGGATCTGAATCCTGCAGTTTAGGGTGGAGTGAGGGTGGCAGGCAGTTTGCTATTATTAATTCTAGGACACTGTTCTGGCTATTTTGTTTTGATTCCTTACACAGCTTCCTTGACTTTGTGGAGAATGAAATAAAATTTGTTAATGGTTATTTGAAAGGAAAATTAAATACAATGGTGCTTATCCAGTGTGGCCTGCCCAAATTCAATTCCCACACTGTTATTCTCAAGGTTACAAGATTTCTCAGCAACAGACAAGCTACTGTTTTATACTTGAGGGTGCCGGGTGACAGAAGAAATTCCTCAAATGGTGACAACAGCTGCTAATGCCAGGGATAGATGTCTCACTCCCACAGGGTGAGATGTCATCAAGCCATGCAACTCCTCCCCTCAAAGAGCACTCTGTAAAACTGAATTGGTTTCAGAGGTACCTCTCTTCCTTCATTAACCCCCTGACACTTAGGCCCTTTTCACATTACACAGAGCCTCAGCTCCTGAACACAGAAGCCTTGCCTTTTCCCTGAGATACAGGCACCAGGGCCCTTTCACACCACACAATTACAATTCCAGTTTAACTGCTATGGCTGCACCCTGTGAAATCCTGGGGTTGGTCCTCTGTTGAGGCACTAGAGGAGCTCTCTAGCTGAGAATTCTAGATGCATCCCCCTAAACTACCAATCCCACGATTCCACAGGGGGGAACCATGGCAGTTAAAATGGAATCATAGCGCTATAACTGTGTAATGTGGAAAGGGCCCTAGTGTCTGTACCTCAGGGAAAATGCAAGACTTTGGTGTTCAGTAGCTGAGTTTCTGTGTTCTGTCACCAAAGAACTTCTCTACTTAAGAAAGATTGAGGGCTTGTCTATACGAGGGGGGGAAAGGTGGATTGATGTGCACTAATACCAATTTGCAACAGCTTCTATTTGTCTTAATGGGTTTTTGGCAAGATCGCAGGCATGCAAAGCTATCCACTTTTCCTGTTCTAACGGGCATGCCTGTGAATCAAGATGGTGGGTCACCAGTTGCCACTGCTAAACAATATTTTTTTAAAAGCATGTCTAAGACCTGAAGGTGCAATAATCCGCCTAAATAAATGCAGGGGGAGGGGGACTCTGTTTCGTCACCTCAGCACACAATTCAACATGGCAATTCCGGGTGCTTGCCTTGTTAGCAAGTCCCACCCTCTGAGCACGTCCGACCAATCAGTTTTCCACATCAGCTCTTATGGGGAATGCGCATCAAAGTGAATTGGTTGTCCCAATGAGCAGGAATGTACATTTCCTGCACAGCTTTTTAAAAAATATGGAGAAAGCCATCAAGGCTTTTTCTGTGGAGTTTTTGGTGGTTTTGGCTCCCCGATTGACATGGGATGCCATTTAGACAAACTGTATTCTCCTCAAATTCTATTATGAGTATTTAAATTCATAACTAAAATCTACAGAAATACATACCTTGATAAACATAATACATGTAATATATATATATATAAGCATACATACACAAATACAAATCATACCTACTACCACTTACTATCAAACTGCCCACTACTAACTACAAGCTATAAAAACCACCTCAAAAAAGAAAGAAAAAAAATACTTTAATTAAAAACTGACTTCCAACTTTCCTACCAATGGAGTATATAATAAATAAATTACTTCCCCTATATTCAAAATTGTAGTATGTGGGGAAATAATTATTGTAATGTAAAAGCAATCTTGTGTACCCCATTCACATCCTAAGATAAGTCTAGGTTTTTTCCCTGCATGCTTCTGTCCTCCCAAACTCCCTTTCTCTTATTTCACTGGGCACTTCTAGCCAACTGGAGTGCTGGGTCATTCAACACATGACCTAATTTAAATTTTATTGCTCTTTGAGAGACTCTTTTAAGTTAGAGTCTCCATGCGGCTGTAGCCATCTTTGCCTTTCAGCTGGAAGCCTAGCCATGGATGCCATGCCATGATGTTCGCTTTTCAAGTCATCATGCAGCCTCTTACTGCTAAAGGGCTGGGTGAGTCGTTCTACCCTAAATCCTCCTAGTTAGTTAGGAACATTCTTTTTAAAGTTTGTTTTAACATGTAGATTGAGATTGATATACCTTCAGTAAAGTTTTGATTTGCATTTTAAACTGACTCCTTTGTTTTTGTAATGAGTCTAATTCAATGGGTGATCAGAACAGACCACAGACCTCTGAATACACTTTTAAATGTTAATTGAGCTTAGTCTGCATTCTTAAGTGGCACTCTGCATGAATTTGAAAGTAAATGATTTTTTAAAAACTTTTTTAAAAAAGATAATTTTATTGCTTTTTAAAAGGACTAGATCCTGGAATTTTTAATACATTTTTATTTTTAGACACATTCCTCCTACAAAAATTACTTCCCACTTCTACTGATTAATCTAATCTACTAATTTTCAAATCCTGTGATTATAAACTTCCCTCCTTGTTCTTTCAGAAATACAAGTAGTGGTTTCCAATCTTTCCTATAATGACTCAAAGGTTTTTCTCTTATAAGACAAAGTAGATAATTTATCCATTTCTGCCAGTTCAAAAACTTTCAATAGCCAATCTTCTTGAGATGGAATTTCCATATTCTTCCATTTGCTCGCATATAACATTCTTGCAGCGGTAATCATATGTAAAAGGATGGAAGATTTCTACCATTCAGTCAGCCTTAAGGCTCTACATTCATGGACCTCAGAGAAAACCTAGATCTGTTAACTGCTTGTCACAAGCTTTCATCCATTCAGCAAAAAATCAGAATACAATATGACTCCTGTACCCATGGGGGATACATTCCCAGATTTACCGTGGAAACGTGGAACCACAAATAATAGAGAACCCTATTGAAATGAATTACTTCTGGCCCAACTTCCAGTGGAAGCATACCATAGAATTGCGCTGGAGGACCTAGAGAGGATATATCTTTTCAGATGTAGATAAGTGAAGCCATGGATATGGGTCCTGCAGATACAGGGGTCATGCTGTATTTTGTACAGTTTCTAGGCCTCCTCATTCACAAGTTGAACATCTGTAACTGGAACACATTTTTAGACTGAGATAAACAAAGGTTAGAATGGCTTATCTGTGATAAGTTAATCAAAAACAAGCTAACGCTCTGAGTGCTTTGAGAACAGGAAGCATTCCTCGTGTCAGTGTGACAATTGTACAGGGAGGGGTAGGCTGTGTGGGATATCCAGTTAGATGTGGAGTTTGGCGGCTCCTGTCTTTGCTTGAACTCTCCTTGGCAGTGCTGTCCTGAACACAACTGCAGTAAGGACCTTCTCACACATCCTATTAATATGCTTTCCTGGAAGAGGACACCCCAGGATGCAGCACAGCTAACCAGCAGAAAGGCTTTGCAGAACAGCCCCTTGCCACACAAGGAAAGCAGAAGTGTGGGCAGACAGTTTCTAAATCCACTGCAATTTGACCAATAATTCGCACAAAGATGCACCTTCTCTCCCCATCTCTCTTCAAGTATTATCCTGACCTATTGTTTAAATCCTTAATATTCTCCAACTGTCCTGATTTGGCAGGGACAGTACCGATTAATCCTCTGTCACCTGGCTTTCTCAGCTGCTTTTTAAAAGTCCCAGTTTCTCTCTCCTCCTACCATTTCCCCCTTTTGTCCTCAGCTTACTTCAGCTCCTGAAAACTAAGTTCAAAATGCAAAAGTAGTTTGAACTCAATTACCTCAGCAGGTGGAGGGAAGAGGAGGGGCCAGAATCCTGCCCTTCCTAGTAGACTCAGGCAAAAGCAAACTCTTGCACCCTCTCCTAGCTTCTTCCTGATTAATAATATTTGCCATCTTGACCACACCCAAATGTTGTTTGGCCACCCATGACCGAGCTTTTAATCTGTGAAATATTGGAAGATATAGAATCATAGAGTTGGAAGAGACCTCAAGCGCCATCCCGTCCAACCCCGTGCCATGCAGGAATACACAATCAAATCATTCCCAACAGATGACCATCCAGCCTCTGTTTAAAAACTTCCAAAGGAGGAGATATGTTCCTTTCATATCTTTCTTCCCAACATGCTCTACTTCTATGTGTGAAGGTTTTAGGGGAAGGTTTAAGCAACCGGTCTCCTCCCTGAGTTCTCACACAAATCTGGTGCTCATGCTTCCCCACCCCCTCCAAATTGACACCAAGGCCTAGGTTCTTGCGGGTCCTTTTCAGCACCAGCGGAAGACCTTTTTATTTTCCCTGGTACTTCAGCTTGTTAGTTTGAGGGCTTCAAACATTTTTCGCATTGTTGTTTCCTGTTGCTGGCTTTATTCCAATGTTCTTTCAGCTATTTAAGATGTTATATTTACATTTTATTGTTATTTTTCAGCATTTTAACTTTTGTTTGTAAACTGCCCACATAACAGTTTCTTGATGACTGTTAAATAAATAAATAAATTTTATCACAGGTATTTGCCTAGCTTGAACTCCCAGCTTCTGATTTCTGCTTCATCTCCTCCTAATCAAACCACCAACTGATGAATAAGAGGGGCTATTTATACATCCAGTGAATCCAGTGACAAAGCTTTGCCTGGTCTGTTCCTCTTCAAGTACTAAAAATAAAAATCTCTACATGTACAAAATGACCGCATTAGGATTCAGCCTACCTTTTAGTCCACAACATTCATACATGTGTACATCTACCTGTTTACATCTATATCCTGAAGAGGTTTTACTGCTTAATTTTCCTCATTGTATGAACTGGCCCACACTCTTCCTGCGAGGATTTTGATTCTCACCACCTCCTATTAATTCAGTATTCCCTTTGCTCTGTTTTGTTGGTATTACAGGCCAAGGGCTCCTCTTGTTATTCACTAAAGATCCTGCCATGTTGAAAAAAATTGAAAGGTTTTCCTAGATCCAGTACTGAGGGCTATCATTACAACTTCACTATTACCTAACCTGACACCCCCAGCCCCATATCTCTATTAATAATTGGCAATGTTCAATAATTAGGTCAAATGTGGCCCTCCATGCAATGTGGCCATTAAAACCTGGAAAAGTCCAAAAAATTGCAAAGACTAGCATTCAGACTCAGTCAGGTATGCACTTAGAAAGGGTCCATCTAAATTCTAAAAAAAATGTTAATTTGCAAGACAACTGAAGGTGCCTGACACCTGGCTAATCCTATCAGCTAAGGCTGAGAGACTCAAACCTGCAAACAACCCTCATTCCGTCATCCTTTCCCAAACAAAGGAAGTTGGGGCTTGTCTAAATGGTGAAAATAATACTAACAGGATGCAAATGGAAGGTGATCTGTACAAATGGACATTTGCATAAATATGTGTCATTTGGAAAGGGAGCAGCCAAATCTACCGCAAACTCCATGTGGGAAGCCTGGGTTTTTTTAAAAGCTCTGTACAGCATACAAATCTGCAATCATTTGGACAATTGGATTCGCGTTGCCCCGAACAGGCAGCGTAATCTGATTGGCTGGATGAGCAGGGGGTGGGGCTAGCAAACAGGGAAAGTGTCTGCTGCCACCATGTTGGCTTTTCAGCTAAGTGAGGGTCTGGTAAGTCAATAAAATGGTGATCTTATACACTCTCTCCCTCTTTTTTGTAAATATGAAATATCGCATGTGTGTATCACTGTTTTTTTTTTTTAAATGGCGGCAGCAGATTTAAAAGCGTGAATAAATCACTTGCGGCCGCCATCTTGGCTAGAGGTCATGCAAAGTTTAGGGGGGCTGTTTTGATCATTTAGACAGGTCACAGAGCTGCGAATGGCTGCTTTTTTGGATGTGTTTGTAGTTTCCCCCCCCCTCGTATAGACAGAACCTTGCTTCCTCCAATTCAACTGCAAGGTATCCACACATTAAGGTGCCATTTGTCTCACCCTGAGCAACTCTGAGAAACACTGTCTGCTACTCTAAACCCCATCCCCTAGAGGCAGTTACTTACTATTTAAAAAGCTTCCAAAATTCCACTCAAGCGCTCACGGATCTCCTTCTTGTGGACACTACATCTATCTGTCCAGTTGTTCCTGATCGGGACCACCACTCCACTGGTTTCTTCCGCGACCTCATCTCTACAGGACAGGTGTCATCTCACCCACAAACAATTCCTTCCACTGTTCCTCTATCCCAATATTTCCTGCTTTACTCGCTAGCCTTGTGTGAATGCTTAATGCCTGAATGTGTGCGTGGATGCTGTTATGATTGCTTTCCTAACATCTCCTCCTTAGTACCAGTAAACATAGGTCAAAAGATCCTGCTATCTGTTGCCCCCCTCTCGCATAGCTGAGTGCATTAATTCCCCAAACTAATGTCGATATTTTGAGGGTCTTCATGACCCCAGAGCTTAGAAGGTAGCATCACCTCTAGGAATGAAATTCTTCCCTGACCTTCACTGCTAATATGTTTTTGTGAAGCCTCAATCAGTTGCTTGCCCACTATGGCCAATGGTCAGTTAGCCATTGTTCCCATCATGAAGAAAGATTTTCCCCAGTGCACTGGTCCGACAGCTCAGCTGGCTGTCACGCTGTATCTCTACCAGAGTCCCTGCCCACCCCCCCACCGCCCAGCAGCAATTACAGACAGTGGCCTCATCTGCTCTGGTTGCCTGCTTGGCTTCAGGGGCTCTATAAACAGAGAAGCTCAAATTTTACCCCTTGCTGCTTTTGGAAAGAACTGAGTTAGGAGAAGCACTCCCCTTGGGCACAAGTGTTGCTGAATGTTTAAGGGTCATTAGGCTGCAAGCAGGCAAGTTAGCAAACTCCAGCCAGCCCGTGAATCTCAAAGCCACACATGGGACTCATACCAGGAGAGCAGGACACAGAAGCATATCATCTTATCAACTTCATCACTTTTAAAGACACCCCCATCCTTGCTCTTCTAGCACAAAACTTGTAGGCAAGGAGGCCTCTTTCTCCTGAAGCTGAGCTGATTTGTTTTTAGCTGCCATGATTTTGAACTGGGCTGGGAGGTCACAGAGGAAGATGTGACATAATACTGGAATGCATTACTGGAATGCATCTGCATACAAGGTCATTTCTAGAGGCATTATATAAACTCATGGGTAGAAATAATAGGCAGAGATAGAGGTAATGGGCAGCAGTATCCAAAAAGCATTTGTTCACAGAGGTTCATGGCATGTCCCAGGAGAGGCTATGGCACAATTTCTGAGGGCCAAGAATCTATGGGTTACTTCACACTTTGTGTGGGTGGCAGTTGTGTTTGCTTTATCTACACTGATGATTCACTATTCCCCCCACCCCAGGAAAACTGTGAAGCATGAGCAGCAGGCATAGATTTCTAAACAAACCACTGGCATGTTCCAGAAAGCCACAGCCAATACAGGTTCTGTGCCACATGTCTTTGTTGTTAATAACAATGTTTTCATTTCTAGCAAGGTTTCCAATTCATGGCGAGCCTTTATGGCAGCATACTAATCTAATAAATAAAATATTAACATCAGAAACAGCCAAACAGTCACATTGGCCTGCCATTCATACCTTGTGTGTTTACTCCAAAGGGCACCTTCAGAGACTTAAGTCACTCAACAGTTCCTAACAGAGCGTGACGCCTCAATTCCTTTATGAATCTGCACACCCCATATGAGGATGGACTGTGATGGGTATCATGACAGAATGTAACTTGCCCCAGGTTGCTTATATTCTGAATGCCAGAGTCGCATTGGCACAGATTTACTAGGTTTAACTGGCCAATGTTTGGCATGGTTTAGGTATGTTTGGCTACACTCTGTAGGCACCAGAGATGAAATGGACCAGTAATTGTCTGTGTTCTCCCAATGAGGCTGTATCATTTTTATGTAAATATGACATTTTCCCTCCTGCTCTCAAATGTGCACAAAATAAGAACATTTAATCACATCGTGCCTGCCGTGGGCTAAATCCGTCCTCTCCCCATCTCCATAGCCATGTTGTTTTTAAGAGCTTGGCTAATGCTCACCATCCACCCCCAACAGCCAGGTAAACAACTTGCAGGTCTAATCAAGTGTCAGTGACACTATTCCAGACCACAGTGAGGCATAAACACAACTCACACACCCTGCAGAAAGATGTTATGAATGGCTTTTGATGACTCAAAGAAAAGACAAGCCTGCTAGCACCCCCGTCCCCCACTAGAGCCCTATTACTGAAATTAACAAGCTAGAGGGGAGCCACTAAAACATCCTGCTCTCATGACCGCTATTGTGGGACCACTCCATGGACACCAAGTGGGTTGGTCACTCCACTCTAGACTCAGTGGTGGAGGGCTTCCTCATTTAAGCAGGGTAAGGAGTGGGAGATTCTACAGGACCTCAGGAATGTCAATGGAAATGAATTCAGATTCTTCATAATCTCTGCATGTTTGGTTTTAAAGCCTATTTCTAGTGTACAGTGATGCAAACATGTTCAAACGCAGGAACAACATCTACAGATATGTGAGGAGTTGGAACAAATGTCTGAATCAGGTTTCCATGCATTGGGAGCATGGCTGCAGTAACGCTCTGTGTTCACAGGCCTTCTCACCCATTTTGATAGCAGGCAAATAGGCATAAATTATGCAGAATAAGGTTTAATTTGTTTAATTTACACGCTGCAGAATTCAGCTTTTCTTGGTGCAGAACTTCTTTTTTAAAAGGGCAGGGAACAACCAGTCCCAGTTATATCCTCTTTGATCTCTGCAACCTAATAATGACCAATTATGTAGTGCCAATTATGTATTCTTCTTGGTGGGTAGGGTGCATATGCAGTCTCAAGAGTGTATACAGAGTATACAGAGGTGCATATGATCTGAAGCTGCAGCATTCAGGTGGCCTCCCCTGCACAGCAGAATATTTCTACAGTGTCTCCTCAAGCCTCATATCTGAGCCCACACCAGTCATATTGAAGAGCAGTATTTCTACAATCAATCCTTTGAAATACAGGTTCCTATCACTCCACTCCCTGTCTTGTTTAGCACATGCTTTTTGCATGTCCCAGCTGCTAATAACTGCCACAAAAACCTTGGAAAAGATTCCACAGGCATCTATCACCACTGACACTCAAGTTAACACAACAAATCAAAGGTGGGAACAACCAGAATCAAATTTCTTTTTTCAACTGCCAAATTATGCCAACAGCATATACATTACCACAGTGAGATAGGCAATGGTAAGGCAGTTTTTTTTATTAAACATGAACTCAATAATAAGGGTGAGATTTCCTGGAAGGAGGAAGTACAATTAGCAGTAACTGTGTGGCCATTTGGAAATTGACTGGAATATTCTCTACTGTAATAATACAAATGCAGAAGAGTGGGAAAAATCTTTTCCCTCACCGAATGGTAGCAAATAGTACAGACTGATCAGATGCTTGAGACTGGTAGACAAGACAGCACAATGTTCTGGAAAATAATCTCTCCATCATTTCTGCCTATCCCTTGCAGCAAGAGCTATGAAGAAGAAACAAAGTCCTGCAACAGAAGTATGGGCCTAGTCCCAGTGTGGATAAAATCTGCCCTCTAGACCCCTTGCCTTTTTGATGTGTGTGCACACTCAGAGAGCTCAGTCCATTGTATCTACAAATCTTGTAGATATCCTCCCCAACAGGGGTTCACAATATATAAACACCCCCCACACTCCTACCCAACCATTCTCTGAAGATGCCAGCCACAGATGCAGGTGAAACGTCAGAAATAAACTCTACCAGAACACAGCCTCACAGTCCGGAAAAAAAAAAAAACACAAGGAAAATCCAAGATATAGAATCATAGAATCATAGAGTTGGAAGGGGCCCCTTTTGCCATCAGGTCAAATCACGAGCTCAATGCAGGATCTCCAGCCTCTTTCTGAAGACATCCAGAGAAGAAGACCCCACCACCTCTCTAGGCAATTGTAGGGGGGTATGAGTCTAAAATTAAAATTTATTAAAAATTCCAGAAATCTAGCCCCTTTAAAAATAAAAATATCTTCTTTAAAAGTAAAAACACTTTTCTTTCAAAGTAAGCAGAGTAAGACATCAGAATGCAGACACAGCTCAATTAACATTTAAATGTGTGCTCTGATCACCCAGTCAATTAGACTCATTAAACAACAAAGACGTCAGTTTAAAAATGCATATCAAAAGTTTCCTGAAGGTATATCAATCTTAATCTACATATTAAAACAAACTTAAAGGTCCCTAACTAACTAAGAGGATTTAGGATAGGAAAAACTCACCCAGCCTTAAATGATGTGGGCTACATGGTGAAGGATAAAACAAGACTCAAAGAGTCTAAAACGAAAGAGACTAAAAGATGGCTACAGCCACATGGAGACAAACTTAAAAGGAAACTTAAACAAAGTGTAATATAATATTTAAATTAGGTCATGTGATGAATGACCCATTGCTCCAATTGCCTGAAATTGCCTAGGGAAAGAAGAAGGGGGAGTGAAAGAACTCATGCATGCAGGGAAATTCCTAAACTGAACTTAACATGGGATACACAAGATTATATTGCATTACAATAATAATTTCCCCACACACTACATTCCCCTTCTCAATCGAGGTGGATGCCATGAACAATCTTCATTTCTTCTCGTAGTCTCAGGAAACTCAGGAAAGTTCTCCTGGAGTTTGTTATACAATGGAAGGTAGAAGCCAGGCATAGTCAGACACGCATTCTTGACTTTAGGAGAACTGATTTCAATAAACTCAGGGAAATACTGGGGGTGATCCCATGGTCAGGAATACTAAAAGAGAAGAGACCTCAAGACGGATGGGACTTTCTCAAAAGGGAGATACTGAAGGCACAATTTCAAACAGTACCATTGAGGAAGAAAAATGGGAAGTGTCTCAAGAAACCAGGATGGATGACTAAAGAACTTTCAACGGAGCTAAGTTTTAAACAGAACATGTATAGGAAATGGAAAAAGGGGGAAATCACCAAAGAAGAATTCAAACAGATAGCGAACACGTGTAGGAGTAAAGTCAGAAAAGCTAAAGCACAGAATGAGCTCAGGCTTGCTAGGGAGGTTAAGAACAATAAAAAGGTTTTTTGGGGGGTATGCCCACAGCAAAAGGAGGAAGAAGGAAATGATAGGGCCACTACGTGGAGAAGATGGCAAAATGCTAACAGGGGACACAGAAAAGGCAGAATTACTCAACACCTTCTTTGCCTCAGTGTTTTCAGAAAAGAAAAAGGGGGACCAACCTGAGGAGAATAGAACAGAGGACACAATAGGGGAAATCCAGCTCAGAATAAGCAAAGAGGTAGTACAGAAATACCTTCTTAATCTAAATGAATTTAAATCTCCAGGACCAGATGAACTACATCCAAGAGTATTAAAAAAGCTAGCAAATGTGATCTCAGAGCCATTGGCAATAATCTTTGAGAACTCTTGGAGAACAGGAGAAGTCCCAGCAGACTGGAGGAGGGCAAACGTTGTCCCCATCTTCAAAAAGGGGAAAAAAGAGGATCCCAACTATTATCGTCCAGTTAGTCTGACATCAATACCAGGGAAGATTCTAGAGCAGATAATTAAACAGAGAGTCTGTGAATATTTAGAAGGCAATGCCATAATCACAAAAAGTCAACATAGGTTTCAGAGAAACAAGTCATGCCAGACTAATCTGATCTCTTTTTTTGATAAAGTTACCAGCTTGGTAGATGAAGGGAATGCTGTGGACATCGCATACCTTGATTTCAGTAAGGCCTTTGACAAGGTTCCCCATGACATTCTTGCAAACAAGCTTGTAAAATGTGGGCTAGACAAGTTAATAGCTCAATGGGTTTATAATTGGTTGACCGGCCGAACCCAAAGGGTGCTCAGCAGTAGCTCCTCTTCGTCTTGGAAAGATGTGACCAGTGGGGTGCCACAGGGTTCTGTACTCGGCCCAGTGCTATTCAACATCTTTATCAATGACTTGGATGAGGGAATTAGGGGCATACTTATCAAATTTGCAGATGACACCAAATTAGGAGGAGTAGCTAATACCCTAGAGGACAGAATCAAAATTCAGAATGACCTGGATAGACTGGAGAGCTGGGCCAAAGCTAACAAAATGAAATTCAATATGGAGAAATGTAAAGTACTGCACTTAGGGTGGGAAAATGAAATGCATAGATATAGGATGGGAGAGACCTGGCTGAACGAGACTACGTGCGAAAGGGATTTGGAGTCCTAGTAGACCACAAGTTGAACATGAGTCAACAGTGTGATGCGGCAGCTAAAAAGGCCAATGCAATTTTGGGCTGTATCAATAGAAGTATAGTGTCTAGATCAAGGGAAGTAATAGTGCTGCTCTATTCTGCCTTGGTCAGACTTCACCTAGAATACTGTGTCCAGTTCTGGGCACCACAATTCAAAAAGGATATTGACAAATTCAAGCATGTCCAGAGAAGGGCAACTAACATGGTGAAAGGCCTGGAAACCATGCCTTATGAGGAGAGACTTAGGGAGCTGGGTATGTTTAGCCTTGAAAAAAGATGGTTAAGAGGTGATATGATAGCCCTGTTTAAGTATTTGAAGGGGTGTCACATTGAGGATGGAGCAGGCTTGTTTTCTGCTGCTCCAGAGACTGGAACACGGAGCAATGGATGCAAACTCCAGGAACAGAGATTCCAACCTCAACATTAGGAGGAACTTTTTGACAGTAAGAGCTGTTTGGCAGTGGAACACACTCCCTCGGAGCGTGGTGGGGTCTCCTTCCTTGGAGGTCTTTAAACAGAGACTGGATGTCAAGGATGCTTTGATCAAGATTTCCTGCGTGGCAGTGGGTTGGACTGGATGGCCCTCGTGGTCTCTTCCAACTCTACAATTCTATGATTCTATGATTCTATGACTCTGGCACATCTCTCTCACCTTGTGGAAAGCAGTGTCTATGTTCTTCTTCAGAGGCTTGTCACTCTGAGAAATTTTGATACAGCTTTGATTGT
Organism: Gambelia wislizenii; assembly: GCA_030847615.1. Classification (NCBI taxonomy): domain Eukaryota; kingdom Metazoa; phylum Chordata; class Lepidosauria; order Squamata; family Crotaphytidae; genus Gambelia; species Gambelia wislizenii. The sequence goes on along the minus strand of JAUMIR010000001.1, from coordinate 335,548,772 downwards.
CTTGCATCAAGATGGTTGGCTTGGATTCCTTTATCCCAAGATCTAGAAGCAAATTCTGCAGCCATCTGATTTCATCACAGGCTGTTTTTGCTGAGACGCACTCACCACCTGTGGAACTATCTGCTACTGTACTCTGCTTCCTACTTCTCCAACTTACTGCTCCACCACCACAAAAGATGATGTTTCCACTGGTTGATTTTTTGTCCGCTGGATCGGATCCCCAATCCGCATCTGCATGGCCAATCAGTCGTGGCTGGTCACACGCTGGCAGCATCAGTGTGAAGTCAGCAGATGATTTTAGGTATCTTGCAATTCTTTTCTCTGCAATAAGATCTTGGAGAGTAGGAGAGTTAACCATTCTACATAAGATGCCAACAGCATTTGCAATATCAGGTCTGGAGAAATTAGCTATGTACAGAAGTTTTCCAATTGCAGTTCTGTAGTTTTCACTGTCTCTCAAGTGTTCAGATGCCTCATTGTTCTTTAAGAAACCTACTTCCATTGGGGTTTGAGCATCCTTTGCATCTCTTAAGTCAAGACAGTCCAAAAGATCTACAATCTTTTGCTTTTGATTAAGAAAGAAGCTTCCATCATGGTTTCTTTCAATTTGTACTCCAAGATAGTGTGAGATGTCTCCCAAACTTTTAATATCTATTTCCTTCTGGAGATTCAGGAGTATCTCTTGACTATCTGCTTTGTCTTGACTGCACAGAATCAAATCATCAACATGACTTGCAATGTAAGTCCATTTATTGTTTCTGAATCTTTTGTAAACACATTGGTCAACAGTGCCTGGAGTAAGTCCTTCTTTGATAAGGAGCTGATTTAACTTTTTGTGCCATTTCTTGGCTGCTTGTTTTAATCCATACAAACTTTGCTCAAGTCTACACACTAGATGCTCCTTTCCAGGTACTTGGAATCCTGAAGGCTGTTCCATGTACAGTTCCTCATCTAGATCTCCACAAAGAAATGCTCTTTTCACATCTAGATGTTGTACATGCATTTTCTTGGAAGCTGCAACAGACAATAAGGTTCTAATAACTGTGTGTGTAACTACTGGGGAGAAAGTTTCATGAAAATCTTCACCAAATTGCTGATTGTAACCTTTAGATACAAGTCTGGCTTTATATCTCTCAATCTCCCCTTCTGCATTTTGCTTTGTTGTAAAGACCCATCTGCAGCCAATTGCCTTCTTGCCTTTTGGCAATTCTGTCAAAGTCCAAGTTTTATTTTTATATAAAGATTCCATTTCCTCCATTGCTGCTTTCACCCATTTCTCAGAATCAGACTTTGGCAGTCCTTTGATCTTCTGCCAGTCAGAGGGTTCCAGAAGGCTTTCCCCTGTGGCTAGATAGGAGAATCTCAAAGGAGGCACTCCGCTGTTACCTTGCAGACTGTCTCACCTAGACTTGAGTTCCTGGCTCTGCCTGTGGCACGCCGTCCAATCTGCCGTCCTCTGGTAAGTCCTTGTCTGAGGAAGCCCCTTCTGGATGTGAAGCACTTGCAGGAGGGTGAAAGAGCTGCACACACTGTGGCTGTTGGTGGGAGTCAGGATCTTCTTCCACTGCAAACACATCTGAATAGAATTCTTTGTTTGGATTAGAATTAAATTGAGGTCTTTCATCAACATAAACAGCACTTGTTATTTTCATTGTGCGTCCATCATGGTTCAGGATTTTGTGAGGATCTTTGGCATAACCAATAAAAATTCCCTCTTCACTGCTACAATCTAGTTTGTCTCTTTTCTCTTTGAGAATGTATGTATAAGCTTTAGATCCAAAACCCCTGAGATGGTTGAGTCTGGGTTTCACACCATGCCACAATTCAAATGGAATAACATTTCTAGACCTGGTTGGAAGTCTATTGTGTAAGTATGTGGCTGTGAGAATTGCCTCAGACCAATAAGCTTTAGACGTGTTAGCTTCTAAAAGCATTGCAACTGCCATTTCCTTTAAGGTTCGGTTCAGTCTCTCTGAAACGCCATTTTCTCGAGGACTATAAATTCGAGTAGTCTGATGTCTAATGCCATGTTCCTTTAAGAACTCATCAAATTGAGTATTGACAAATTCTGAACCATTATCTGTTCTCAGATTTTGAATTTTATATCCAAATTTATTAGTGACTTAATTAAAGTACTCTTTGAACTTTTCAAAAGCTCGACTTTTCTCCCTTATGAGGTAGCAATGGGTGTACCTGCTGAAATCATCTGTGAGTGTCAGGAAATAGAGGTTTCCACCCACTGATTTCTGATTAAATGGTCCACAGAGATCAGAATGTATTAATTCAAGCGGTTTAGTAGATTGTCTTCCTGTGAGAAGTTTGTGTGTAGGTGCAGTAGACTTTACTTTAATGCATTCCACACACCTTTCATTCACACAACAGTTCTTGAAATGAAAATCTCTTGCTAGCTCTTGATTAGCCAATTTCTTCATGCATTCAACATTTCGATGAGCAAATCTTTTATGCAGTCTTTATGTTTACATTGAGTGGTAACATTGGCATTTGAATCACTGATCTCCATGTGATAAAGGCCATCATCCTTTAGAGTGCCTTTAAAAATAAAATGTTTGCCATGAAGACCATAACATGAATTCTTTTAAAAAATTACTCTGTTGCCTTTTGATGTGCTCATCTTTACAGAGTAGAGGGAGCTCTTAAGGTCAGGGTGTAAAGAGTGTCCATAATTCTCAATATTTCTGTCCTGTTATGTGCAGTTAATACTGGAAGATGCACAGTCCCCATTCCTTGCACTATAACAGAATCTCCATTTGCAAGAAACACAGGGAAATTTACTTCTTCATTAAAATCTTGGAAATACTCCCTTTTATTAATAAAGTGGTTACTAGCTCCAGAGTCTATGAGGAAACAGTTTTTATATTTATTTGCAGAAGCTTGCATTATTTTTCCATATGCCAATCCAATGTTAAATTTCTGTTTAGTATTGGCTTCTCTGTCTCTCTGGCCTTTGAGCAGTCCTCCCTTGCTGTGAGAATGACTGCTTTCCCTTTGAAGTTTTAAATTGCCCTCCATTTGGCTCAGAAGAGAAGGAGGAGGGGTTGACTTGAAAAATCAGCCAGTGGTACCTCTCACTTTAAAAAAAAAGGCAGTCCCCAAAACCTTTCCCAGGAGGGGAAGACAGAGGAGATGATTCTTTGCACACTGGTTCAAGTGGACCCCACAATTATAAGAGTTTTACAGTAACCCAGAGTCAGTCTAATGATGGAATTATTCTCATTGACTCTGGAGCGAGCAGTCACATGATGTCACGATTAGAGTTCTTCAGTGATATGACTCCCTGTGAAGCTGGAAATATTAAGGTTGCTGATGGGCAGAGCTTAGCTGTGAGAGGGAAGGGCCACTGCATCTTGCACTGTAACACAGGACATGGCAATAATCCTGTCAAAACAACTAGTGTGTTGTATGCTCCAGATCTCGATGGAAATGTTCTGTTTCAGTTCTGACAGACAAGGGCTTTGAAGTGCATTTCAGTGGAGACTTATGCACAGTGAGCCAAGATGGGAAACTGTATGCCAGAGCATTTAAGAAAGATGGTGTCTATCAATTGGACTGTACCAGAGAGCAAGTAAACATGATAAGATGTTGCACAAGTGCAGAATGTGTGCAGTTATGGCCTCAACGGCTTGCCCACCATCATATGAATGGGATATTAGATCTAAAAAGAAATGATTTGACGAAAGGCATAAAGAAGTGCAGCAATGACAACACAAAGTGTGTTAACTGCATAAAAGGTAAAGGCACTAGGCTTTCCATTCCCAGGAAGAGTGAAAACAAATTGAGGCAACCACTGGAACTAGTCCACAGTGACTTGTGTGGTCCAATTCAGACTCTGTCTAAAGCTGGGAGCTTTTACTTACTAACCTTTGTAGATGATTATTCCAGGTACTGTGTGACTTATTTACTCAAGGAGAAAAGCCAGACATTATAGCTACTGAAGGAATACACTGCAATGGTGGAAAACAAATTTGGCAGAAGACCCCAAGCTCTTCAGACTGACAACTGTGGGGAGTACATTTCACACCACATTCAAACATACATGAAAGAGAAGTGCATTGTACACAGGCACATGACTCCCTTTATTCCTGAGGAGAATGGGACTGCAGAGAGGAAGAACAGATCATTAATGGAAATGGTGAGATGCATGTTGCTAGACTCTAAGCTGCCCAGCCAGTACTGGGGAGAGGCTGTGATGACAGCTACATACTTGCAGAACAGACTACCAATCAAAGCAACCAACAAAATTTGAACTTTGGCATAACAGAAAACTGAGCATGGACAATATCAGAGTATTTGAATCCAGAGCCTATACTCATGTACCAAAGGAGAAGAGGTCTAAACTAGATGACAGAACTGAGGAAGGTGTGATGGTGGGTTATGAACCCAAATGTAGAGGCTACAGAATTCTCAATCCAAAAACAGGAAGGATCACAGTGAAAACTGTTGTGTACTTTGATGAGACTGAGAGAACAGATGTGAACCATATAGACACAGACTGCACAACAGAAGAATCTCACAACACAGAACAACTAACAGCCTACTGGTCTGAATGTGGAGATAAAGCCTACCTGCCTCAAACACCCATCGTAGCTGAAGAAATGGAAGTGAATACACAAACAGAAGGGGATGCAGAGCAAACAGGAGTAAGTTCAGAGCTGGAAGTCACCACAAAAGCAGATGGGACTCCAGAACCAGAACTTGGACACTCATCCCAATCAAACAGGAGTGCCACCCCTATGTCTGTCCTACCTTGCAAGGACAGCTGTGCCATATGAACCTTCCACTTGGGAGGAAATCAAAAGGCTGGCCCACAGCAGAAGCAAGCAAATGGAAAGAAGCAGCATAGGAGGAAATAAATGCCCTGCACAAGAATCAAACCTGGAAACTCACAGAACTGCCAGTTGGTAGGAAGCCTGTGGGGTGTGAGTCTTTAAAATCGAACGAGATTCAGAAGGGGAAAGCCAGAGATACAAAGCCAGAATAGTAGCCAAGGGCTACTCTCAGGGAGATATGGCGAGGACTATGATGACATTTTTGCACCTGTGGTGAGAGATGGCAACCTAAGAACACTTTTGAGTGTGGCAGCATCCAGAAGAATGCATGTTGAACACTTGGATGTTCGGACAGCTTTCTTAAATGGACAACTCAAGAAAGAGATCTACATGGAACAACCTCCTGGATTTGAAAAGGAAGGAAGCAAATCTCTGGTTTGCAAACTTCAGAAAGGCCTTTATGGTTTAAAACAAGCTGCAAGAGCCTGGAATGAAAAACTAAATGAGATGCTAATCAAGGAAGGCTTTACACAAGGCAAGGCTGATCCCTGTCTCTACATATAATATAAAGATGACAAGTGGACCTACATTTTGACTTATGTTGACAATTTGATTCTAGCTTACCAAGATGAGATTGATTATGAAGAAATCTTAAACCATCTAAATAATGAGACAGAAGTAAAAAGACTAGGAGACATCACTTATTATTTGGGAATGCAAGTAGAGAGAGAGGAAGATGGAAGTTATCTCCTCAGTCAAGAGCAAAAGATTCGTGAACTTGTGGAATACCTAGAACTCAAGGAGGCCAACCCAGTAGCCACACCTATGGAAACAGGCTACTTCAAGACAGATGAGCACAGTGAGCCTCTACCAAATAATAATAAATACAGAAGTGCTACAGGAAAGCTGCTATACCTAGCCACCTCCATGAGACCAGATATCACTTCAGCAGTTGGGATTCTGTGTAGAAAAACCAACTCACCAAGAAGAAAGGATTAGAATGCACTAAAGAGAGTGGGCCAATGTTTTAAAGGTACTGCACACTTAAAGTTAAAGCTACAAGCCACTAGCAGTCCCAGACTAGTAGCTTACACAGATACAGATCGGGCTGAAGACCTTACAGGTTGTAAATCCACCAGTGGAAGCCTGATCTTCTATGGAGGTGGAGCAGTGAGCTGGGCAAGCAAGAAGCAACAGGCTGTAGCACTCTCCTCTACTGAAACAGAATATACATCAGCTGCTCAAGCATGTCAGGAACTTATGTGGCTATGCCAATTGCTAGAGGAACTTGGAATAATTGAACCAAAGCCTGTAAAGCTCCATGAAGACAACCAAAGCTGCATAAAACTCTCACCAACTGTCAGTTCACGAACGAAGCACATTGATGTGAAGCATCACTTGTTGAGAGATTTACAAGAGAAGGAGTTTATTGAGATGAAGTATTGTCCATCTAGAGAAATGATAGCAGACATTCTCACCAAGCCACTCCCTAGACACCACTTCCAGTTCCTGAGACAGAAGATGAATCTTGTGGATTTAAACAAGTGTTGCTGAGAAGGGGTGTTGGAAGTGAAGAAGCATCAATGCTTGTTTACAACTGTGTGTATGTTTCTGACCTGTATTTACTTCCTGCTTGCAGAGACCACTTTCCCCGCTTCTTTGCCCCAAGTAGTTTTAATGTTCCTTTTACAACCCTTTGTCTCAGAAGCTAGCAGCCAGCAACATGAGGCAGAGGGAGCTTCTAGTTTTCTCACATGCACGCATGAGAGTCAGCTTTTAGGGAAAGTTAGGTTACTGTCTCCTATTTACTTTTTCTTATCCAAGATGTATTCTCTGCCATAATAAATGTAAGTTTTGTTTTATAACTTTATTGGAGTATCCAGCATGTTTCATGTCCTGTTTTGTACCAGAAGCTCATGAAGCACTAAGTGGGTTAGCTGTAATCTGCTTAATATAAATATCAACAAGAAGCTTCTTCTAATATTCAATCAAAATATAACCTCCTGCAACTTAAAAAACCATTAGACCTAGTTCTACACTCTGAAGCAGCAGAGAACAAGCCTGCCCCCTCTTTTATCTGACAGCCCTCAAGGTATTTAAAGCATGCAATCATGTCACCCCTCTGTTTCCTCTTCACCAAGCTGAACATGGCCAGCTCCTTCAACCTCTCTTCATGTTTTTGTTGTCTTATGATTCCTCTTATCATTGCCCTTCTATAAACTCACTCTAGCTTGTCTATATCCTTACAATGAAGTGCCCAGAACTAAACACAGTACTCCAGATGAGGCCTGATCAGTGCAGAATATAGGCAGACTATAACTTCCCTCAACTTGAAGCTATGTTTCTGTTAATGTGTGTGTGTGTGTCCACTTGGTGCCCATTCTCTAAGATTTCTAAAAAATGAGGCAAGTGGTTGTGCAGGTATGTTAGTAAGTTCCTTCAATACTCTGGGATGCATTCATCTGGCCCTGCAGATTTGAACTCATTCAGGTTAACCAGGTGATTTCCAATAATAATAATAATAATAATAATAATAATACTGTATTTATATAGAAACCATTCCAATGGTTGGCCCAAATAAGGCAACAGAATATTAGCTATTATTGGGGGCAAACAAACGGATGTGGTAACGGAACAAGAGGACTCTGTCCTTTAGATGTCTATACACCAATATATCTATATTCTCTCTGTGTGTGTATTTACAATGACCAATTTTTATTTATTTATTTATTTATTTATTTATTTATTGGAGGATTTAACTTTTAATCTTGCTTCCTTTGTTTCCCTTGATACCAAGTCTGAATGGGAAGAAATGTAGGGTTTGGCAAGTGAAGCAAGGGAGGAGAAGGAAATTTTGGGGTGGGAGTGGGGGTTGGAGGTAGATAGGAATGGTGATTTTCATACACCTACACACACTATATGAGAGTGAAGCTGAGTTATATTACAGGAAGGACATAAAGCATGGCATGAAAGCAGACCCAAGAAAAGCACTGGGAGCTGTTCTCCGTTCCTCAGCAATGCCTCTCCCCACCCTTCTGCTCTCATCAGCAATGAGGCTGCTCCTTCTATCTACAAGCATTCAGCTGACTTCACCATTTCCCCATCCAAATGCCTCACTGCATTACCCAACCTGCAGGCGCCCAATGCTGAGCAGAAGCAGCTTTCATGGGGCATGGAGCAGCTCAATGCCAATCTGCGGCCAACCCTCCAGGGGCTGCGGCAAAGGGGCCAGCTTAGAATAGAGAGGCATATGCCAGGTGTTTCTATATGTATAGTGTGGAGAGCAGGGAGAAATGGGAGCCTGTGTCTTCTGTCTTCATGAGCCTAGGTGATCGCTTATAGGATCAGGATGCACCAGACTCCACCATGAGAAACTTCCACAGTAGTTGCTACTCAGAAGCCTCAAGGGACAAAAGTCCTCTATTTAGAGGGCCCATGCCATGAGCTCCTGCACAAAAACAGAGACCTACAGAGTTTGGCTCTATGACTTTACAAGTTATTCATTCTTTTTTGTTTTTGTTTTTTTGCAAATTTGTGGGGCCTAATGTTGTTTCCCAGCCACAGCATCTTGCCTCTGTACTGTGTAAATGTAGTATTAAAGGCTCAAGAAAATGACAGAAAATAAAACCTACTGTGTCTGTCTGTCTTGAGAAAGTGCATCGTATACAGTATTGCTCTGGGTCACTTCACACATTGCACAGATGCAAACCTAAGTTTACCACCAAGTGCACATTCAATTACGCCTCCCTGATGAGCGTAAGGGTATGATACAAGCATTTGCAAATACACATATGATGCAAAGTTATTTTTGTCTTTCAGGGGAACACTTAAAACATCTTAAGTTCATACTTAAATATGTAATGTGTAAAGTAGGATTGTGTATGCCTCCAAAGCAGTGACAATAACACATTAGAAGTGACCATGCTTGTCTAAGATAGGACAGAGTTGCTTCCATAGCCATTTGCTCAATATCTCTAAGAAAGCGTGAAAGGGAAACTTGATGTTGCCTTAGCCATGAAGACACCATCAAATGCCAAGCCATGGCTCTCCAGGTGACATCTCACTGCAGTAAGAATTATAACATGACTTTATAGCGTTGTTTCTATGCTCCCACACCACCACATGGGCTGCAACATGTAGGGAGGCAGGGAGGAAAGAATGCTGAAGACAATGATGCCTCCTGGTAATGCTTAGCTGAAGCGTACCCAGGATGTGCAGAAGAGCCACAACTCTCAACCAAACCTTGGTCTAAAACTTGACCAAAAAAATCTTTCCTTTGGTTGTCAGGGATCAGCCCAGTGTCTCTAAACTTAGAGAAACAGTGTCAAGAGTCCTCAGGACTGAGAAAATGGGATGGGGGCAACTACTTTTAAGCACCACAGAAATGTTCCTCCTAGGCCATCCAGCTCCAAATTCTCTCTATCATCCATCCATCCATCCATCCATCCATCCAAAGAAAGTTGCTGCTTGGGAAATCTCAAGAGTTTTGGAGAAAGGTTCTTTGTGCTTTATTACAATTTCCATACACCTTCGTTTTCCCTCTGATGGGCTTTACATATTTGCAGAATATATGTGCTGTTATGCCTGCCTTTGGGGGAACCACAGTGGGGGAATGTTGAAGTCAACCAATGCATGGAACCACCCCCAAGCAGCAATTACAGGAGACAGATATGTTTTTGTGATGTTGTGTCTGTTGTCATTTCTTCTGATAGAAACTGATGATGCCACCAGTCTACATGGGCACAGCATGCAAGACTGGTATTATACACACAAGCCTCCCTTTACTCTCCCACCTCCCCTTATCACTAGTTCTGGTGAGTGGGCTGCTTTTCTCTCTTTCTTAATTGCCATTCTGAATGTGTGTTTAGATATACACTAGAGACTGCTACCTGGACTAATTCAGGCTGTGGGTATGGGGTATAAAATGCATACCCTAATATTCTGTACCTGGTTAACTAGACAACAATGATTTGCCTACAGATACCAATAGCTTTGTGGAAAAAAAAAAGTAGGAGAAGAGGGACCTTGAGATCTTGCACAAGATTAGAAACTGCATCTTCTCCCTGTGGGGGGGGGCATGCACAGAAGGAATCAGTGCTACAAATGGAAATAGTGCGAATATGAAAATAGTGCAATGTGTAGAGGCAATTCAATAAGCTAGAAAGAAGGACAGGAACAGCAGCCAGGCCATGGTTCAATACAAACAAAGGGTATCTGGAGCAGGAGGATGCATGTTTATTTTTTAATTTTCTTTTATTAAAATATTTATAACCTCCTCCTGATAACCAGCGATCTCAGGGTGGCTTACAATGAATCCAAACAATTTAAAAACAATTTAAAATGGTAAAACTAATTTAATGGCCAAAAGCATATTAAACCAGAGTCAGCCCCATCATTAACCAGAGTGAGACAGCTGCCTCTCAGAGCAAATTTGGGGTATGTCATGGAAAAGTGTGAATTATTTAATTGATTGTGTTTTTTACTGTCAGGAAGGGGGAGAGGTGTTTTTAAGAGTTTCAGCCTTGGGTGCCAAAATAATATGACTGGCCTAAGCCAAGCTTAGCAAAGTTCCTTGTTTGCACTAGAACTCTCAAAATTCATCAGCCAGCATGGCTAGTAGCCGTGCTGACTGGGGAACCTGGGAAGTTTTAGTCCAAAAAACTTTCCAAGTTTATTCCAAGGTGGGAATTATGTACCTTCTAGACATTGTTGAACTACAATTCTCATCAACCCCAGCCATTATAACCAATAGTGAGGGATGCTGGGAAATGCATTTCCAAGAACATCTCACACAATTAAACATTAGGAAGAATGTCCTGATGCTAAGAGCTGTTCAACAGTGGAATACGTTACTGCCCCGGAGTGTGGTGGAGTCTCCTTCTTTGGAAGTTTTTTAAACAGAGGCTGGATGGCCATCTGTCGGGAGTGCTTTGATTGGGTATTCCTGCAGGGCAGGGGGTTGGACTAGATGGCCCTTGGGGTCTCTTCCAACTCATTGATTCTATGATTCTAAGTCTAGTATTCTCTGCACCTTGACTTCTGGAATGAGGAGAAAGCAATTTCCTGCTCTGTCTTGAGACACTTCTGTTTAATGAGGCAATTCTTACACAAGCCAGCATGCTGTAGTGGTTTGAGTGTTGAATTACGCTGGAGACCAGGGTTCAAATTCCCACTTGGCCAGGGAAACTCACTGGGTGACGTTGGGCAAGTCACATTCTCTCAGCCTTAGAGGAAAGAAATGGCAAAGTCCATCTGAACAAATCTTGCCAAGAAAACCTCATGATAGGTTTGCCTTAGGATCGCATAACTCAGAAACAACTTGAAGGCATAAAAGAACAACAAATCTTTCCATACACATGCTAGTTAGTTGGGAGAGTATGGTCATGCAATGAAGTGTGGATTGTTCTAGGGATTCCTTGTACTTCCAGGTACAGATTATAGAAGAATCACCTGGCCGGGATATACCCCTGAGGTGCTCCAGTGCTCTTTTGTATTTATCCTTTCTCTGACAACAGCTAGATATGTATGCATTGAGAAGAGCTGAAAGCATTAGTGGAACATTTGTACAGTACTGCTCTTGATCTCCTCCAGCCTCCAGCAATTTAAAGCTTAGGAACAACCTAAGCATGAGGAAGCATTAGTCTGACCACCTGAGCTCATGACTGTTGATATTCCTGCCCTCATATTCTCTCAGCCTCAGACGAAGGCAAAGGCAAACCTCCTCTGAACAAATCTTGCCAAGAAAACCCCATGATAGGTTCACCTTAGAGTCACATTTATTTATTTAAACTCATATGCCACCTTTCTCCCAGAGTGGGGGAAAAAGATGGCTCACAAAAGACCATCAGTTAAAATCTAATACAAGTTTAAAAACAATAATTAAAGCAACTTAAAATTATTCAAAATATACAAAAGTTTAAAAAGTAAATAATAAATAAAACAAATAAAATACACAGAAACAACTTGAAGGTATAAAACAACAACAGCAACAATAAACTTATCAAAACCTCTTCCAAATCAGGCTCCAGAGTACAACACTGGACCATCATTGTCTTCCATGACACACCTTCATATGACAGAGAAGATGAAATTGTTTTCAAGACCAGAAGATGAGAGACAGCAGCATGGACTTCAAATTTGAGGGATGGTAAGGGGCTGATGTCTACCCAGAGAAAAAGGCAATGTTTGTTTCAAAGAGATTTGTTAAAATTAGGATCTGTTTCTCTTTGGCTTCCCAAGAAAAAAACAAAAGGGGAGGACAATTGTGAAGCAGAATGGGCAGTTTTAGCAAAATATGAGGACACATTTTGGAAATGAACCACTTGGTAGAGGAGCCTCTAGAGAAGGAGGCTAGGGGACACTACAGTCAAGGATATTTTAAAAGAATGGATCAGATCTAAATAGAATATACACTTTAAGATGGCAACTGGTTTTAAACAATGAACATTGGCACTGCACACAGTAAACAGATAAACCAAGAAGTTCAGATCACTCACTAGCACATATCCACTACATTTTCAGGTACATGTGACTCGCCTTCATTCTACTGTAAGGTGTTTTCCACTCAGACACTAATGTAACATCTAAGTGTCATGTGGAGGTAAGATGGATCTCTAGGTTTTTCATGGGTTTTTTTCCAGGCTGTGAGGCCGTGTTCTGGAAGAGTTTAGTCCTCACGTTTCACCTGCATCTGTGGCTGGCATCTTCAGAGAATGATGGCGTAGGGGTGTGTGGGATTTATATACTGTGAGTCTCTGTTGGAGAGGATATGTAAATTTGTGCATTTGAATGGTTAGTTCCTAGGGTGGGAGGATTAGTGTCTGTTTGGCTAATGGTCCATTAGCTGCCGGAAATCCCCCAGTCCCTGGGTGAAGTTCATTTGCATGTGCTGAGTTTTTATTTTGGTGTTTTTCAGGACTGGTAGCCAAACATTGTTTACTTTAAGGGTTTCTTCTTTCCTGTTGAAGTTGTCCAGGTGTTTGTGGATTTCAATAGCTTCTGTGTGCATTATGACATGCTAGTTATTGGCCTGGTCCAGAATTTCAGTGTTTTTAAATAACATTTTGTGCCCAAGTTGGTTTATAATGTGTTCTGCTACTGCTGATTTTTCTGGCTAGCCCAGTCTGCAGACCCCCCTGAGTATTCCTTGACACACCCCTATGCCACCACTCTCTGAAGATGCCAGCGACAGATCCAGGTGAAACATCAGGAATAAGCTCTTCTAAAACACGGCCTCACAGCTCAGAAAAAACCCACAAAAAACCTATGGATGCCGGCCGTGAAAGCTTTCAACTTCACAAGATGGATCTCTATCTGCACAAGTGCAAGAGGGTGAGCTTAAGAGTTTATCTCATGTTTATTTCAGACAGCTCTGTGCAACTCTCTATAGTCTTCCCCAACTAAAAACCACCCACGAAAACAGGGCAGTACAAAGAGTCTGAAAGAACAAGCCGGAGGGAGTTTCAAATAATGACTCTGTATGCTATTAACAGCAGTAGGGACCCTTGAAATGTCCTGGTTGGGGATGGATTAACTATGATATCACTCAGACATCAGCTTCCGGGCCCAGTACAAGGTGTTGATTATCACCTTTAAAGCCCTAAATGGCTTGGGCGCAAGGTATCTCAGGGACCGCCTTCCCCCAGAGACCTAGGCTGGCGACCACCTCCCAGAAGGCTTTCTTGGCTGTCGCCCCCAAATTGTGGAACGGCCTGCGGGATGAGATCCGCCTATTGACATCGTTAGACAGCTTTAAAAAGGCTGTCAAGACGGATCTCTTCAGGCAGGCTTTTCCGGAATAGCTAACCCCGGCCTCAGGAACCCCCTCTAGAGGTTGATTCTGGAGCTCCTAACTGATGCTGCTCGCTAGGAAGGGTTTCTAATAACAATTGTATTATATGCTGATTTTAATTTGTATTGATTTAATAATATTTTAAGGAGGGGAAGGGATTTTGAGTTGTTTTATACTATGTACTATTTTATGGTTGTAAGCCGCCCCGATTGTTCGCAGAGGGGCGGGATATAAATACATTTTATTATTATTATTTTATTATACATCTCTCTCTCTCTCTCTCCCCCCCTCTCTCTCTGGCCCCAACCAAGTTGTAGTAGCAGGCAGAGCCATGCAACACAGAAAAACACAGATTTAGAGAGTTGGAAGAGACTCCAAACGTAATCTAGTCCAGCCTCCTGTCAGTGTAGGAATCCGTAGCTCAGGGATGGAGAAAGTGCAGCTGCAGGGCTAAATGTTGCCCCTAAGGCTATTTTTACTCCTCTTGACCCCTTCAGGAACCCCAGGCCACCAATTTTTGTCCCAAAGTAAGAGTAAAATGGCTCTCCTGAAAGAATGGCAGTTCATATTTTAAATAGCCCTCCCCCCCCCGCCCAAGTGGGCATTTTTGGCAACCCATATAGCCCCTAGAGGATCCCAGAAGCAGATAATTGACCCCCAACACACTACAATTGCCAAACTCACCATCACTAAAGCATAGTTGACATGTTTAATTTCTGTCCAAATTCTGTTTAAACACCTCCAATGAATAGTATCAGGTTTCTCGCTGTAAGGCAGATAAAGCCTTGTTTTCTCCCAAATATGTCCCTCTCTACCTCTCCCTTTCCCTCTCCCTAAATGAGACAGGGCTCCATTCAAGATCAGAAAGAGGGAGCAGTTTATGCCTCTAACAAAAGCAACATGAGGAGGAAAAACTGAGCTGTTTCCATCCCGCACTAAAGTTCTCAACAGGTACACAGTCTGAAGTCACTGAGGCACTGAAGAGGAACCCTAGCAGGCAGTAGTGACCTGGGTCAGGAGCACTGAGTCCCTCGGAGCCATGGCAATGCCACCATGCCTGGAAGGCAACTCAAGAACCCAGCAGGGGACAATTTTGCCACAGAAAGGGTACTGCTCTTTTCTCCTCAAGGCCACATGATATGTGTATATATGAGGGGAGGGAGGGAGGCTCTTCTGCTACAATCCTTTGCAGACCCCCCTTCTGTTCCACTTCCCTCTTCCCTCCCCACCCCCCTCTTTCCCTGCTGGGATTTCAAAGGCGATTCTGGGCTATTTCCAGCCGCTTTGTTAGTGCCTGTGACACCAGCAGCTGTGAGCACATCCGGCCCCCATCCTCCCTAATGAAGAGAGAGTGGCAGCGCTGGGCCTCTTTGTCCTAATCACAAAGCCATTTCCCAAACACCTTCTTCCCCCACCCATCCAGCACCAGCTATTTATAGCCCCATTGACTCTCAGCATGCTGGGAACTCCCCCCTAACAGTGCTGTGCCAGCCCCAAGCCCCTTTAATATGGGAGATCTGTTGAAGGATGTGAGACAATCTGGCAGGCTTTCACAGTCTTGAGCACCTTGGGGCTAACAAGGAACACCATGTCTAACAAGAAGAGGCCAAGTCTGAGAGGGTTTAAGGAGTCATCACCTCAACATATGAGCCCATAACTGAAGGTGACAGTCTGTTCCTCACACCTCTACAGGGTCCCCACCCAGCAGAGCCAGTGACAGTGAAACTAGCTGTGCCCCAATCTAGTTTCAGTCACTACTGCTTTGGTTTCAGTCCTACAAAGCTAAGAAAAAGAACAGCAACTCAAAACTGACTAAGTTACTCATAATACTGATATTAACATATAAAAGGTCCCATAAAGTACTTGGCACACACAAGGGCTGGTGGTTCAAAGACTGTGTTACAAATCAGGAAGTCCCTGGTTCAAATCATGGCTTGCCATGAATTCACGAGGTGGCCTAAGCTAAACAATCCTCTCTCTCTGCCAGCCACAAGCCCATCTGCAACACAGAGGATAATAATTCTGGCTTACTTCACAGGGTTGTTGTAAGGAGCACAACTGGACAATGCATATGAAGTATCTGAAAACACAATATTAGAGCTTTCCAAGTTTTATCCTTTTCTCGAAAAATATGAAAGCTAAAACTGTTAGGAATCGTTTGTTTATTTATTTATTTGATTTATATGCCACCTTTCTCCCAGAATGGGATCCAAGGAGGCTCACAATACATAAAATACAACATACAATTAAAAATATGACAATTAAAAGTTAAAAACATTTAAAATTATGACAATTTAAAATAATATAAAATAAACGTTAAAAATAATAAATACATACAATTTAAAAACCTCTATGCACACAGCTACAAATTAAAAGCCTGCTTGAATAAAAATGTCTGCCTGCTGGCGAAAGGAAAGCAGGGAGGGGGCCAGCCTAGCTTATGGAGGAAGGGTATTCCAGACGGTGGGAGCAGTCACCGAGAAGGCTCTCTCTTGTGTCCTCACCAAGCAAACCTGTGATGATGGTGGGACTAAGGGAAAGCCTTTGTTGGAAAATATAGTTTGCAGTACAATAAGTGGAAATGTGTTTGCTACTGAAGGGTTAACTAAGAAGCCATATAACATGAGCTGATGTAACTTCCTGAAGTTTTCCTATTGGAGATCTGGGGTGAAGGGGAGTGTCTATGTTTCCTCCTTTGTTCCAGAAGCCATGCTCTTTAACAACAAAACCACATGGCCATTGAAGGGAAAGGACCCCAGGTGGGGAGTCCTGAATATTGTTTTTTGTAACAATGTAGTTTTTAAACATTTCTAAGTAGTTCTAGTTTATTTTGATGAAGCATTGATGTACCTGCCATAAAAATATCTCCAACTGTGAGTAAAGATGTTTTTGTACTTTTAAACTAACTTTTGAGTCTTGAGTGGTTATTTTGCTAATTAAACAACTTGGGAAAAGACAAAGGCTGTTTGGTTATTTACTAAGCTGTGGTTTCATATGTATGCTAAGAATCTAACGCTAAATGCTGCTGCATTTGTTCTGAACTCTGCTAAATTGGCTGTATTCTCCACTAGCGTGTGAAGTACAGTGTAGATGTTTAAACAGGGACAACATAATTATCCTGGTATTTTAAACAATTTCCAATAGCCTTCCTCTGTTGATCTTAAAATTCTGGCAGGTTCATATCGGGAGATATAGAACCCAAGCCATATAGGGCTTTATAGGTCATGACCAGCACTTTGAATTGTGCCCGGAAACGAACCAGTAGGTAGTGAAGCTGTTTTAACAAGGGAGTTATATGTTCCCTATAACTAGCCCTGGTCAACATTCTGAAGTTTCTGAACAGTTTTGAAAGGCAGCCCTATGTAGAGTGTGTTTACAGTAGTCCAAGCGGGATGGAATCAAGGCATGTGTCACCGTGGCCAGATCTGGCATCTCAAGGAATGGGCGCAGTTGGTGGACTAGTTTTAGCTGTGCAAACGCACTCCTGGCCACTGCTGAGATCTGGGCATCCAGGTTCAGAGTTGAGTCCAGGAGAACACCCAAGCTGCGACCCTGAGATTTCACAGGGAGTATAACCCCATCCTGCACAGGCTGGGTCTCTATCCCATGATCTGTCTTTCAACTGACCAGGAGCACTTCTGTCCTGTCTGGATTAAGTTTTAATTTGTTTGCCCTCATCCAGTCCGTTACTTACAACAGACATTGGTTCAGTACCAAGACAGCTTCCTTAGATTCAGATGGGAAGGAGAGACAGAGTTGGGTGTCATCAGCATACTGGTGACACCACACCCCAAAACTCCAGATGATCTCTCCAGGTGGTTTTATGTAGCTGTTAAAGAGCATGGGGGACAAAGCAGAATGCTGAGGAACACCACAGGCCAACGGCCAGGGCATCGAACAGGAGTCCCCCAGCACCACCTTCTGAGTTTAGCCCTCTAAGAAGGGCCGGAACCACTGCAAAGCAGTGCCCCCAAGTCCCATCCCAGAGAGGCGGTCCAGAAGGATACCATGGTCAATGGTACTGAAAGCCGCTAAGAGGTCCAGCAGAACCAACAGGGACACACTTCCCCTGTCTAGTTCCCTGCGTGGGCCATCCACCAAGTTATACAAAGCTGTCTCTGTCCCATAACCAGGCCTGAAGCCAGATTGAAACGGATCTAGATAATCTATTTCATCCAGAAACCCCTGGAGGTGGGAGGCCACCACACGCTCCAGAACCTTGCCCCAAAATGGTATGTTAGAGAATCAGGCTTCTTTTAGCAGACTAACAAACATGCCTCAATGGTTGCTTCCCTGAACTGATACTGACTAGAAATAAACAAGGCAGGCAGCTTCAGATTACACACTTAGAAAAAGTTTACTCGTGGCTTTTGCATTTACATATGCATGTACAGCCTACATCCTAACTAGCCGTCATGATGGAGTGACTGCAACACCCATCATGGAGTCAAATTTACATCTGCAAGAACTAAACTACAATTCCCATTATCTGTAATTTTCCATTCTCTGCTTTCCAAGCTTTCCAAGACAAAAAGGTAAGGTAGAGGGTGGCCCCTCATTTCCTAAACATGACATCACATCACCTGACTGGAGAGCCAATCAGATCTGGCAATGCAGAATCAATCAGAGTTGGCTAATGGAAAGATGAAGTAAAGGTAGTAGCTCATTCTTAACTCACTATCTTGTTGATGGAGAAGCAAAACATGGCTGAAGGTTAGGAGAGGAAGAGGAGAGATCAGAAATTGGGAAGAGATACAGACTGAGAAGGAGGGAGTCTTTATATGACCAATGCTACTAGGAAGTTTCCTGGGTCACATAGTATAGTTACTTGGATACACACAAAGACCATACATTTCAACAGATAGGAAGAGCAAATGGTGAGGCTTTAGATGAGAAAAACAGAAATGTTGCACATAAAGGAAATTCTGTACTATCTAAACCACAATTGGTCTAACATCAAGAGAGGGGGTGAGAAAGAATGCTGGAATTTTCCAGCAACAATTTATGACTATCACATGAGCAATTTCTGCTCTTATTGTATTATTTTAATCTCTAACATTTCTATATACCTGCAGTGCAAAGAAAACTTTCCTTCATAAGCACATTAAGAATTAAGCCATACATAAAAAAACAACAACAACACAACAACAACAACCTAGGGCCTGAGTACCACCAACTGGAGCTAGGCACAAAATAGTGGCTCAGGCATAGGATGGCACACCTGTGTGTGTGTCATGCCTTCAGGTCACCTGTTGACTTATGGCAACCTCATGAATTTCATAGGGTTTTCTTAGGCAAGGAATACTCAGAGGTGGTTTAGCCAGTTCCTCCCTTTGAAATATAGCCTACAGCACCTGGTAACCACTTAAACATCACCAAAAAATAGGACAAAAGGGTGTGACAATTTGTATAAAATTGCATATGCTAATTTACAAACAGATGCAGAATTAGAAATCATCTTTGTAATTTCCACAGAATGACAATACATCTCATCCAAGTGGGGAAGATGGTGATTAGGTGACCCATGGGCCTGCTGAATCTGCTGTCCAGGGGACTAAGTGTGAATGGAGCATCTTCAAGGTCCCTTATCTTCCTTCTTTTTATCTTTATTCCAGACCTGGACTGGAAGCCCTTCAAAAAGTAGGCTGTCCTCTGGCAGCCTTCAAATTTTTAAAAAGGTATGTGGCCACCGTACTCAGGTTAGGGGCAGTTACCCACTGAGCCCTACAAGCCCTGCACTGGGATGGAATGATCAGCATAGGACAGCATCAACCCTACATCTGAGTTACACCGATTAGGGGTTTTAATAGTTTCAGTTAGGGACAGGAGGAAGCTGTTGTTGTTGTTGCTGCTGCTGCTGCTGTTCAGACAACTGGAAATTAGAAACGCTGGCTGATTTACTGCAAAAGTGGGCAATGTATGACCCATGGGCTGCATGTAACCTTGGGACCCCTAAGTATGGCCCACAGGACCCCCCAGAAATCCCTCAAACCCACCAGATCCAACCCCCCAAAATTAAAATATTTTGGGGTGACTTTTTTGCCCCCCAAATATCCCAAGACTTCATAAAAAGACAACTGGTTGCTCTTCTAACCCAACACCCCTAACTGCCTTAAAACAGACAAAAAAAAAATGGCCAAAAAGTAGCCAAAATGTCAGCCATCACATCACTTTGCATGCACTGAAATATGCCCCTATGGCCCACTAGGTGGGCGCAGGAAGAAAAAAATGGCCCCTGCTCTGTTTGCAGTTGCCCACCCCAATTTACTGCAAGTCCTCCAGCAATGCATTAGCAGTTCTTCACCTCCTGCCCATCACTGGCATTTGGCAGTATGCCCCCTACAACACATGTGCATGGCTCACTGGTGGCCAGGGGCTTCCATGTCAGTGGGATAATGAATCCACTTGAGGTTTCAGTGTGAATTTTCAATGAGCAGTCAGAGGTGCTGAACCTATTTAGGGGTCAGGATTCAGCACTTTGCATAGCTTCTTCAAACTTCACACACCACTGACATGGAAGCTACCAGCTGCCAAGACTTGCCCTTCAAACCAATTACTGTATATGATTTTGCTGCAATTCTTCTCTTCATAATATGCCCCAAATCTTGGTAATATTAATACCTGCTGAACACGTCATTCTTCCCACCTTCTTCCCCACATATATCCTCATTTTAGACACTTTAACTGGGGTCCTCCTTGTAGGAAGAATCGCATACGGAAGCAGTAGAGCTCAAAATATTTGGTTTTTTGGGGTGGGGGCAACAATTCATAGAACCAGCCATGCTGGCAGGGGAATTCTGGGAGCTGTAGTCCAAAAAAAGGAACTTTCCTCAAAGTTCCAATCAGCAGTGCTGTGTGTGAGAGTGCCTGCCAAGCTAAACCAAGCAGTGGAAACCCTTCCCTTCTCACAAGGCCCAGATGCATCTGCGGCTCTGACAATGGAGCTGGAGCGCCTCTCTTCCTACTTGGCCCTTTCAAGCTGCACCTCTGTGATCTTCCTTTTGTCACCAGCACAAACAAAGAAATCAGGCGCTTGCATGCCCAGTGCCAAGATCAATGCCAAGGCCTTGGTGCTCCGCCCAGCTCCCAGCGCCAGAGGTGAGAGCCTGTATTTTTAGCTCCTTTCAAACTGCCAGAACAGAGGGTGAAGGGAAGGAAGGGGAGCCACAGCCTGATTTCTGATCCAGTTTCTGCCCCTAAAGATAACAGCAGTATGCAAACAATTAAAGGGATAATGGGGACATGCTGTGAATGGTAAAGCCTTGGCATTTGGGAGAAACAGTGGGAAGCAAAGGGAAGGTTGGAACCCCTTTACATGGCCAATCCTTGAAGCGAGAGGATTTGAAAATTGAAGTTACTCATTGCACACACATCCTTGTTTCTTATATTCTGCTGTTCTCTGTAATCAAATAGGTGTTGCGAGTTATGAAGTGCTACAAAAATCTACATTGTTGTTACTGTTTTGTTGTGGTTGTTATGTACCATCAAGTCTAATTTCTGGAGACCCTGTGTGATAATGCACTCATATCAAGCTATATCCAGCTAACAAGGGGTTAATTTACCATATAGGATGGAAGAGAGTTATATAAGATCAGCGGGGAGACCCTTTGCCAATCAAGCCTCCTTTGAACATAGATATGCTAAAATATCTGGAACCTTCCGAAGACAGGGGTATAACAGTTCTACTGCCTTTGTTTTCAGGGGGCTGGCTGTTGGTCTGTTCTTTCAAACTCTCCTTGGGATGCTGACCATTGCCATGAGGAAGACAGGTAGAAGCCAGTGGGTCAAATTCCCCCTTCCTTAGACATGGGAAAACCTGAGAACAGAAGGTAAGTGGCAAGGGACCATTTTTTAGTTAGCAGGGTCTCAGGAATTTTTGTTGTGTTTCCTAACTGGTTGTTGGTACCAAGGTGTCTTTGGAATGTAATCTGATTCTGTTTCTGTAAGGCTGCAACTTTCTCAGCTATGCCTGGAGGAGGGTCCAAAATATGATACCCAGAAACCTGACATAATCATTCTTAGAATAAAACTTTCTTAAAACTCTCTGTTAAGCCTTGGAGTACTTTTGGCTGCTCAGCATGCGCGCGCGCACGCGTGCACACACACACACACAGATGCCTTTCTTCTCCAGGGGAAGGGAAAGGAAAAAGAAAAATGGTTTTACTTTGGGTTACTCCTGTCTCTGCTTTCACTAGAAAAAGTGAAGAAGGTGCTGGGGAGCACATGAGTAGGAGCAGGGAGCTCCTGTTGGCTAACCCTCACTTCTTTGCCCAAGGGCTCAGGACAGAGGAAAAGCTATGACACCCTGTCTGAGGGGTTTTGTGGCAGGATTTATTTAGAGGTTTGCCATTGCCCTTCTCTGAGAATGGGAAAGTGGGCTTCCATGGTTGAATAGGATTTCAACACTGGTCTTGCTCTGATCTTGGAAGATAAGCAGGGCCAGCCCTGGTTAGTATTTGGATGGGAGACTGCCAAAGAATACCAGGTGCTGTAGGCTATATTTCAAAGGAACGAACTGGCAAAAACCATCTCTGAGTATTCCTCGCCTAACAAAACCCTAAGAAATGTATGGGCTTGTCATAAGTCAACAAGCAACATGAAGTCACACACACACAACTGCAAAATCCTAGTTAAATACTCAAACCACTACACCACTCTGGTTCTTGAACACACAAATCTTGTTTACCACAGACAATGAAAAGCATGTATACCATGGGCAACAGTGGCTCTGCCATGTTATCTTCAACACTCCAATGTCGCTATAAAATTATTGTTAGAGCAACAGAAACCTTGTTCTGAAAAGATATCCTGTATCTAAAGCATTCACCCTCACCAGTTGCCAGCTTCTTTCAGATCTCTGTGAACTCCAGCGGTCCCATAACTCCCTAGAGGTTTTGCTGATGAACTGCTCTTAAAATGCAAGTAAGTTGTTTCCTAATGCTGAGCATAAATCTGCCTTCCTTTAATTTTAAATCCATTGCTTCTTGTCTTATCTTTAGTGGATTTGGTGAACAACTGTCTGCCCTAAGCTAAATGACCTATTAATGATGGGACAATATGCAGAGACCCAAGTTACAGGGAACGCTTCTTCAGGCAGAGAAATAAAATGTTCGCATAAGTGAAAAACAAAAAACCCTGCATACTATCAAGCTCACAGAATTTGGGCCTCATTGAAAATAGCATCTTGCTTCCTGTTTTGTGTCTTTATGCCATTAGTTGCCTAATCTTTTTTATTATTACTATTCTTGCTTTCTAAAACTAATCACAGCAATTACTATTTTTAGTATAGTATCTCAAATGGCTTTGGATGTGAGCTGGAAAAGCATGTTTATGGGCTGAAGATAAGATCCCAGTTCAGAGAACAGTGCATTCTCTCTCTCTCTCTCTCTCACTCTGCACGCACACACACGCACACATTCATGCACATGCACACAAGTACACACACTGTGTGCGTGTTCATGCATATAGAGAGAGTTACAAAGTGTGGAAAGAGCACCATGAGGAAGAGAGAAACGGGATTTGTTTATCTGCTGGTAAAGGCTGCCACTTCCAGTGACTGACCATGATGAAATCATGGTCTCTAGCAATGGGTCCCAGCTACAGGGCTCCGAGACCACATTCTCCTGCAGCGTGAATGTAAGTAATTTGGCTTCCTTGCACCAACACCTGTTGCCAAGAGCAACCCAAACAATGGCATCCAGGGGGTGCATCAATTTTAATCTGAAGCCTTGCCAACTGGGCAATTATGAAATAGGGCATGAAAGACTGGGCTAGCTCCATACTTAAGTATAGCAGGAACTCTTAAGGGAGACCTACCAAAATATGTTTAGTTTCCCCATGATGCTTTGCCCACTGTCTTCAGCCCAACTGGAGGAGCCAAGGTGGGCAGCAAAAGACATCACACTCCAGCAGACACACAAATGCCCCAGATGCCCCCCCAGCCCCCTCATTCTTCACTGCAGTCGTCTAGAATAAAAACAGCATCAGTTTGTGTTTGCAGGATGCAGAACCACCCTAGCACAGATACTCAATTGGGAGAACAAATTACCGATAAATGATACCACCCCAGTATGCCCCACTGCACCCAGATGCAAGCCCTCCACACTGCTGCACCCCTTGGAACCACTCCGTATCTGCCCCTCAGTCCTGACCTCTCCCTGTACATTTGTTTAGGAGAAGAGTACCATATCCTTCCCTTCCATATGTAGGAGAATTGTACAGGATCCAAGCAACAACTATCATTTAAACTCCTCCTCTAGCCTAGTAATCAGAGCTGGCATCAGGTGTACCCTCAGCGTCATCGCATTGTTCTCCCTTTAGTATTGGCCAGAGATATTGACAGGAAATGAAAGATTCATGCTTCCAACAGCACCTATAACAGTAGCCTCACCTGCTATTTCCCTCCTCCCTCACTGTGGGAATGTGCTCAGAATGGTAACAGAGAAAGAATGAGGTCTAAGCCAGTGCTATTCGAAGGGGTGTTCCCTGGACCATTGTTGGTCCCCAAGCCATTGTCTGCCAGTCCCTGTGAGTTTCCAAGAAAGAAAGAAATAATTGTAACCAATGGGAACAAATACAGTGATGGCCCCTGTCACAATGGAAGAAAATAATTGCCAGTCCCTCATATTGGACAGCCTGAGAAGCACTCTATAGTTATCACTCCACATTTGCGGGGTTAAGCATCCGTGGATTTGATTATTTGCAGATTACTAAACATGTTCTCTCTAGGCATTTCCTAGGTCCTCCAGCATGATTCTATGGTATGCTTCCACCAGAAGTTGGCAATAGAATTGTGCTGGAGGACCTAGGAAATGCCTAGAGAAGTATTTAGGACTTTAGGACTCTCTAGGTCTCCAGCATGACTCTATAATCAACTTCTGGTGGAAGCATACCACAGAATCACTCTGGAAGACCTAGAAAAGTGTTCTCTCAAGTAAAAAAAAATGTGTTTTTTCTACTTTCATGGGTGTCCTCTGTCCCTAATTCTCGCAAATATTGAGGGCCAACTGTACTGTATTTTTTAGATGTTGTATGCCACCTTGAATCCCATGGTGGGGGAAAGGCAGGGTATTAATTAATTAAATAAATAAATAAAAATAAAGAGAGATGGAATCTGTTCCATAGAAGCCTATTGCCTCTTCCAACAGCTAAACGAGGCAAAATGTGACCTCTGGGCCACATGCAGCCCCTGGATCCCACTTTTGCAGTCTGTGAAGCCCCTCACCAGTCCCCCAAAACTCCCAACCCCATTTTTTTTAAATTGCATAATTTTCAGGATATTTTTGTCCTGAAACCATGAATTTTTAAGAAACAGTGCATGATTTTCAAGCAATTTTTGCCTCCAAACTATGCAGAACCCCACAATACATGAAAACACATTAAGATACCCCCACCCCATTCCCAGAAGGACACCAGCACCCCATACTACCTCATACTGCAGAACCTCTCAAAATGGTGACAATGCCACTCCTGTCTCCATTTTTAGAGGGACTGCAGAGGAAAAGAGGTATTTTGGCTTGCTGTTTAGGGGCTGCAGGTGGGCCCTGGGAGAAACTGGTCACTGGTCTCCACACAGTTGCCCTTTCTTGATCTAAACTTTGCCTCTCTCTACCTCAGCTACAACAGCTGTATTGCACCAGTTGCTGATACCCTTCCCGCACAATACTACCCTGCCCACACACTCTTTGGTTGATGCCCCTTAGTCCAACCAAAATGTCTTCAATAATAGTATCAATGGTATGTATGAAGGGTTAAGTGTGGCACACCTACAAACACCCTGTATTTTATTCTTGTATATGCAAATTGAAATGGGTGGGAGGGAGTTCTAGTTTGCTGAAGTTCTAATACTGATACAGGATCAGGTCACTTTTCTGCAGCTCTTTGGAGAAATTGTCAGCAGGTGGGATTGGGGAGAGAGAGGGTGTAGAGTAAGGAGTGCCTTGAGCTGTATGTGTGGTCAAAATCAAGTCCTAGCTCTTCCTCCTATTTGACTATACTTAGAACTACAAAACAGGCAGCCCAAACTAGACCACACTGCTATTTTCAGTGCTTGTTTCTTCTCACTAGGCACCTTAAAGTGCCCACCCTTTCAACAAAGAAAATGGACCGCTGGACATAGGGGAAGACCTGGAAATGTCAAACTGCATTGAACTGTATCAAAATGGACCACAGAACATCATAAGGGAACAGAATATAGTCTACAGTAGTAAGCTTTCTCTGAGGCTAGGCATCAGCCACAAACACACATATCTGAGATGTGTACATCAAACACTGTAAGGACTGCAGCAAGAATTCCCAAATTCTGCCCAACGCACAGCATGGAAATCATCCCTAGAAAAGGCAAATAAACATTCCCCTGGAACATGTGCACACACATCCTGTGCTGACAGCAGAAAGCTGGATGTATGAAGTATGCAGCCCACACTAATCCTCGGATCATCCCCACCAGCTGCAGAGTAAAAGAGTGGGCAGAAGGCCTGCCTAGCATGTGCTGACTGCAGGGATGGGATGTAACACACAACTGCATCCAATTCTGAAATCTCTGGCTTTTCTTCGCAAACGAAGATTCAGGAAGGACTCATCCCGCGCTTTCTGCAAGCGCGCTGATGACTAAAAAGGCCAATCCGAGATAAACAAAAGAGGTGGGAGGGAGGATGTGGATGCACAAAATGTTCAGTAAGGAGCTAAAAATATAAAAGGGGGGAAAGAAACATTTAAGAAATGGAAGGAAGGACAGGTCACCAAGGACGAGTACAGACAAGTAGCCCAGACTTGTAGGAACTGTGTCCAGAAAGCTAAAACTCTGAATGAGTGGAGGCTGGCAAGGAATACTAATAGCAACAAAAGAAGGTTTTTCAGGTATGCTCAAAAAGTAAAAAAAAAAAGTGGCGGGGGGAGAAAGGAAGTAGAAGGTCTGTTTGGTCAGAGAGGATGGTGAAATGTTAACATTGTGCAAACAGAGGACTCCTCTTTTCCTTAAACTTCTCATATTACAGCATGTGCAACCTTGCATAAGTAGTATGAGTGGCTGAAAGATCAGGATTGCAGTTCAAGATGGAGAAAGAGTTGCTTAGGACAGTGGTTCTTAACCTGTGATCTGTGGACCCCCAGGGGATGGCAATGTCCTCATGGGGGTCTGCGAAGGCTTGAAGTCTGCTCAGCCCACCTCCTCCTTGCAATGGAGTGGCCACATGACAGGAGCCAAGGCAAAGGCTGGCTGGTTTGGCCTGCGTATTGCCATTCAATCCACTCTGGCCACAAACTTGGAGGAAGAAGCTGGAGAAAAGTCTTCCCTCCACCTCCAGTGCCTCTGAGGGAAGATGTAATGGATGGAGTAATTGTTAATGGATTAGTGTTCAGATATTATAACAACAACAACAACAACAACAAATCATCCACCCCCCTCACATGCAGTAGAGGGTGAAGTTCTGCAAGGTCTCCTGGGGGGGCAATGCTTCTCTCTAAACCACAACAGTTGCCCACTAACTAAAGGAATTTGATGATATACTTTCAGAACCTCTGTCTATCCTCTGAGAAATTGTAGAGGATGAATGAGATTCCAAGGACTCGACAGAGGCAAACCTTGTCCCAAACCTCCAAAAAGAAAAGGAAGAAAACTAGTTATCATGTTTTTCTCCTTCAAGGGCTCAAAGAGGACAGTCTATAATCTTTGGGAAGGGTCCTCCACATCTAGGGACCCTGTCACGCTACACAGTTATAGTGCTATATTCCACTTTAACTGTCATGGCAACATCCTATGAAGTCCTGGGACTTGAAGTTTAGAGAGGGGTGTTCAGAATACCCAGCCAGAGCACTCCTCTAGTGCCTCTGACCAACCCCCAGGATTCCACAGGACATTACCATAGCAGTTAAAGTTGAATATAGCACTATAATTGCATAGCATGAAAGGGCCCCTAGAAGTGTAGTGTGAAAGAGCCTTAGGAGTCAGATCTGACAATGTTAGAATCCTCAGAAAGGAGGTAAGACTGGACTAAAGTGTGGAAGAACCCTTCAATCCTATCAATAGAGGCTGGACCACTATCTGTTTGGGGTGCTCTACCTTTAGATTTCCTGAATTAAGCAGGGGACTGAATATTACTTGATCTGAAAGCCCACTCCCTTCCAACTCTAAGATTCTAAGAGCATCAGACTAACAGCACCAGTTCGAAAAGCTAGACGAATCCTGAGAAATGAGGACAGTAAGGATATTTATGGAATTCTCTCCAGGAATTTTCCTTGGTTTTTTTCTGGGCTGTGAGGCCGTGTTCTGGAATAGTTTCTTTCTGATGTTTCACCTGCATCTGTGGCTGGCATCTTCAGAGAACGGTTGGGTAGGAGTGTATGTGGAGTTTATATATGTGGAGTTTTAATTTATAATTGTTTAATTTTTTTTTATGGGGGAGGGTAGGGTGGGGGGTGTTTGGGGATTTTATCTGTATTGTATTTTAATTTTTGTAAGCCGCCCCGATTGTTTTAACAGAGGGGCGGGGTATAAATATTATTATTATTATTATTATTATTATTATATGCTGTGAACCCCTGTTGGGGAGCATATGTAAATTTGTGTACAGTAATTGAATGGTTAGTTTCTGAGTATAGAAATGCAAGGCTCGTGTCTGTTTGGCTAATGGTTGGTTGATAGGCCATTATCTGCTGGAACTCCCCCTTGTCCCTGGGTGGAATTCCTTTGTAAGTGTTGAGTTTTGATTCTATAGAAACTATTCCAGAACACGGCCTCACAGCCCAGAAAAAAACCAAGGAAAATCTATGGATGCTAGCCGTGAAAGCCTTCGACTTCACATTGAACGTCTCTCCAGGAACTAATGAATTCTGATTCTGTCTTAAGGCAACAGTTTATACTGGAGTGTTATTCTTAAGTAATCTGCAAAATCACTTATATGGTGCTGGTAATATATGTGCAAAATCACTTATATGGTGCTGGCAACAAGATGGCTAATCTCCAAATATCTTCCCAGATGCAATGGCAAGGAATCACCTCTAGTCTGAAACAGAAATCTGGCTGGGGTGCTTTGTACAGAGCCAAGCAGGCCCCTTTTAGACTACATCTGAGACCCGCTTTGCTTATTCACTCAGATCATGTTACTTGCTTTTTCTTTGCTTATTCACTCTGATCATGTTACTTGCTTTTTCTATGGTGTTCTTGAGAGAGAAAAAAGCTTTTTTAAAAAAATGTGAGCCACACATTTAAACACTGTGCCCAGCAGCACACAAGGGAGCAAAACCCCAGAAGTTGGAAACATTGTTCTTTTTTTTAACTACAGCTCCCAGAATTCCCCAGATTACAAGGTCATGCTGGTGGGTGGGTTGGGGGAATAGTGATGTAAAACAGTAATGTTTCCAAGCTCTTCTAAAATGAAGCTCATCTCACCATTAGCACTTTTCTACCTGCATGCTCCCCTCCTTGGTAATAAGATCTGCCTGCTCCAAGAAAGTAACTGAGCTTCTCAGTGAGGGTGACTATTCTTCCTAGAAAAAGAGAGAACCTTCAAACAGAGTGCCTTTACACACCTTGCCAGCTAAAGGGTGAATCCCTTGGATTGAGCAGCTGATGGGCAGTCCCCCTTTTGTGGGCATCCCCAGAGGCACTCTGGCAATGCCTGTTTGCAAAATATATATTCACAATAAATCCTGGCTTACGCATGTGGTAATTCTCAATACATTTTCAAATATACTTCAATTATTTCCCCCATATATCATGGGGAAATTGCATTGGCGAGCAGCAGCAGTAAGCAGGGAGTGCATGGTGGGGCTGTGTTAATAAGATTGGGCATGCTATTATGCATGAGGTCGTTGAGGACACAGTGGGGAACCTCATGTGCCAAAGAGAGGGAGAAAGAAGAGAATCAATGAAACAGTTTCCTACCCCTCCCCGATTTCTTCCCTCCCACCCACACTCACCTCCCTTCCACCAGCACCTTGATCAATTTTGCTGGGATTAATCCAGGTAAATCCAACCTCCTCCTCCTCCTCCCCATCTTGGCACTTAAGCAGAAATTAATCCTTGTCCACAGATTATGCTGGCTAGGTTAATAACAGAAGAAGCCCAGCATTTGGGCAAGTAAGAGGACATTATAGATTCCATATGACTGGATTATTCAAGTCCAGATTTCTCCTATTCAAGATAGAAGATAGGATTTTTTTTTAAATTACTAATATTCACTTTTCCTTACACCAAGATGGGATGTGTCCGGGAAGGGAGAAATGATTAAAAACAAGCAGAAAGAAAGCAAGACATGATCCTAGCGGCTCATCTAGATGAGAACATATAATGTGGATTGCTGCACATTAACACAAAATTGCAACAGCTTTCTTTTGTCTCCATGGTCCTCTGGCAAAAACGCTGTTACTGGAAGCTATGTGTTTGAAGTTCACACACAACCATGCCTGTGAATCAAGTTGGTGGCCAGGAGTGAATTACTCACATTAT
This sequence comes from Gambelia wislizenii, assembly GCA_030847615.1. Classification (NCBI taxonomy): domain Eukaryota; kingdom Metazoa; phylum Chordata; class Lepidosauria; order Squamata; family Crotaphytidae; genus Gambelia; species Gambelia wislizenii. The sequence continues at coordinate 335,518,747 of JAUMIR010000001.1, read as the reverse complement.
TATTCTCCATAAGTTGTCGCTGCTGCATAGTTTTTGTTTTTGTTTTAATGTAAATCTAAGGTCTGCAAGTGCAACCTTCCACTTACAAAAGCTGTTTGGTAACCTCAGTACAGCAAAAAGTGCATGATCAACAATGCAAAACTCCAAAATGGCATTTCCAGACACTTCATTGCTGGCAAGCCCACTCCCCGCACACATCCGACCAATCAGCTTTCCACTTCTGTTCTTACCTGGGAATGTGCTGCAATGAAATTCAGATGTCCAAATGGGCGGTAATGCGTATTTCGGCACATTTTAAAAGAAAAAACCTTGGGAAAAGTCATGAAGGCTTCCCCCCCCCCATAGTTTTTGGAGTTTGGGGACCCCTCCTTCCAAATATGGTGAAAAACCACAAGAGCTCGTAGGGAATTATCGAATTCTATGTGGAGTTTTTTCACCGTCTTTCGCAACTAAGCGTGCATTACACTTTTGTGTCCCATCGCGCATGTCCTTAAGCTTGTACACCCACCTGCAACCAACAACCGTTTGGTCTTTGGGCCTCTCAACTACCTGGAACACTTTCCTCTTAACTAGTGACTCGAACTCAAAGAGTCCATGGCTGAGTTCCACTTCTCCTGCTCTTCCTGGGGAAGTTTTAGGAGATCCTGAAAACTTGCAGGCTCCTCTGCCATGACATTGCATAGCCTGGCTTCCTGAACAATAAATCTGTCAGGAGCCTTTCTGACCCCTATTGACCTTCTGGGGATGAGCACCCTAGTTCTGCCTGACTCAGTTGCACTGCTGCTGCTATTTCTCCCTATGTCAGGTTCAATGTTTGTTTGTGGTGGTGTGTGTGTTGGAGTGGTATGTGAAGTGTCAGACTTTTCTTCCTGTGCCTCCCCTTCATCATCATCATCAGGCTCAACCACCCCTACATTTGTGGGACTTTTGGGAGTTGTTGGCACATCCCTCCCCAAGGGAACAAACACCTCCTGATTGCAATGCAATCTGTCCCACCCTGATTGCATTTCAAAGTTTGCACTCCTGCAGAACACCACCTTTGCAGGTTGGAGAGAAAACATGTACTTATTACACTCATAGCCTAGGAAACACAGCCTCCTGGTTTTAGGCTGCCCAGGCTTCCTTAGGCTCGGGTGAATCAGTACATTTTCATACTGTCCAAAAACCCTCAGGTGCTTGAGGTTTGGTGCTCTACCATACAATAGACAATATGGGGTCTGGTTGACACTAGACATCCACAGTCTATTTAAATGGTAAGCAGCAGTCTTCACTGCCTCCCCCCACAGTCCAGCTGGGGCTTGTGCATCTTCCATCATGCACTCCATCATGCACTTCAACATCCCAATTTTACTTTCTGCAAGCCCATCCTCCCCTGGAGACACTGGGTTTGTGGTCTTGTGTCTAATGACCCTCCTACGCATCCAGGTATGCAGACTGTTGGATAAGAATTCCCCTTCCCTATCTGTCACTAGACTGGAAAGCTTATGAGAAGGAAATTCGCGTTCCACCGCATTCAGCCACTCATAGAACCTGTCTGCAGCCTGATTTTTCTCCTTCAGTAAGTATACGTAGGTGTACCTAGTGTGTCTGTCCACTATCACAAATAAATAGCAGTTACCCCCTTCAGTGGACTTATAGGGGCCTGCTAAATCAGCATGGACAACTTCAAAGGGTCTCTTGGTGACACATTGGGTCTTTTTGGCAATAGGGAAAGCCTTCACCTTTACTTTCCTGCACACAGCACATTCCAAGAACCTTGGGCAGTGTTTCATGCTTAAAACAGGGCACACTTTTGCTAGCTCCTTTAAACCTTTGTAACTAGCATGACCCATTAGCCTGTGGTAGTAATGAACACACTTATCATGTAGCGGCACATTGTCTGCAGGGTTCACATTTGCCACCTTCCCTTTAGGCAACATGTAATACAATCCATGTTTCTTTATCCCTTTAGCACAGACATTATTCATGTTATGCCTTTCTGTTACTGTACAGTGTTCCCCCTCAAATATCACTTTATACCCATCAGTAGTCATCTGGAACACACTTAATATACAATTCTCTAGTTTGTTAACACATAACATATTTTCAAAATCTTTACCAAAAGAGGGCACATATGCAGTACCCCTTTTCTGCACCTTGCTGGGAGCACCATCTGCAAGGGTAATATTTGTCAGGAAATGACATGGATGTGACCATAAGATGCAGCTGTAAGATTAGTAATGAAAGTAGTTAAGCTCCAGTGGCAGGTGTGTGTGTGTGTGAGTCAGCACTTGAGAGTATGCACACCTGAGATGCCTGATGTAACAGGCATTATTTAACTGCCTATAAAAAAGAGATGGGAATTATCTCCAGTGTGGGTTTGTTGTGAATGGTGGTTGGCGAAGCAGTTTGTTGGTTAGGAGAAAGATTTATGAGTATTAGAGACAGCTGTTCTATACTCTGTGTATATATTGTAAATATACTGCAAACAAAGATTAAAGCCCTCAAGTTGAGTGAAGGCTGGCCTTGTTGCTGTCTTTATTTGGCAAGTCAGAGCTCAAGGCAGTGTTCTGGGGTGAAGAAATTTTTCCTTCTCAGCCTGAAGTCTTTTGCAGAAGTCTCTCCAGAAAACCTTCTCCTTGGCGTCCTGTCAGCGTGGAACAACTCTGCAGGTTGTCGTGCTGGACACAGCGCGTCTTTCTACGCCCCAACAATATTGGTTATTGACGCATTTTTAACATTGCTTAACAACTGTAAATCATTAACCATATTGTGCGTGGCCCCACTATCAAGTAACCAAATTCTTTCCTCAGTACCATCAGGATGGTGCTGTGCTACGAAGACATGGCTTGCAGCCTGGGAGGATGCACCCCTCCTATCCAGTGCAGGCATTTTACAGTACTTCTGAAAATGTCCAGGCTTTTTGCATCTGAAACAGCATTTCACATAGCTGCAGGCTCCCTCCTCCACAGGTGCCTCTGTTTCAGTGCTCTCCCGCTTGTGTCTGGTAATTTGTGGCTGTTTATTCCCCTCCACCCAGGAATCAAATTGCTTGTATTGGACCTCTTCCAGAATACACCCAGCTACCAGGTCTACAGACAAATCACTCTCCCTGGTGATCTGCAGACTGTACAGTTGTCCCTCCACATTCGCGGGGGTTAGGGGCGCAAGACCCCCGCGAGTGTGAAAAAACCGCGAATAAAATAAAGGTCATGCCACGCCCTCCAGGAACCCCCCCGCCCTCCCAAAAGCGGCGATGGGGCTTCTAAAGCCCCATCACTGTTCCTCTCCACCCCCCCGCCCTCCCAGAAGCAGCGAAGGGGCTTCTAAAGCCCCATCGCTGCTCCTCTCCACCCCCCCGCCCTCCCAGAAGCAGCGAAGGGGCTTCTAAAGCCCCATCGCTGTTCCTCTCCACCACCCCCGCCCTCCCAGAAGCAGCGAAGGGGCTTCTAAAGCCCCATCGCTGCTCCTCTCCACCCCCCCACCCTCCCAGAAGCAGCGAAGGGGCTTCTAAAGCCCCATCGCTGCTCCTCTCCACCCCCCCGCCCTTCCAAAAGCGGCGATGTGGCTGCAAAAGCCCCATCGCTGCTCCTCTCCACCCCCCCCGCCCTCCCAGAAGCAGCGAAGGGGCTTCTAAAGCCCCATCGCTGCTCCTCTCCACCCCCCCCCCCGCCCTCCCAGAAGCAGCGAGGGGGCTTCTAAAGCCCCATCGCTGCTCCTCTCCACCCCCCCGCCCTCCCAGAAGCAGCGAAGGGGCTTCTAAAGCCCCATCACTGTTCCTCTCCACCCCCCCGCCCTCCCAGAAGCAGCAAAGGGGCTTCTAAAGCCCCATCGCTGCTCCTCTCCACCCCCCCGCCCTCCCAGAAGCAGCGAAGGGGCTTCTAAAGCCCCATCGCTGTTCCTCTCCACCACCCCCCCGCCCTCCCAGAAGCAGCGAAGGGGCTTCTAAAGCCCCATCGCTGCTCCTCTCCACCCCCCCGCCCTCCCAGAAGCAGCGAAGGGGCTTCTAAAGCCCCATCGCTGCTCCTTTCCACCACCACCCGCCCTTCCAAAAGTGGCAATGGGGCTGCAAAAGCCCCATCGCTGCTCCTCTCCACCCCCCCGCCCTCCCAGAAGCAGCGAGGGGGCTTCTAAAGCCCCATCGCTGCTCCTTTCCACCACCACCCCGCCCTTCCAAAAGCGGCGATGGGGCTGCAAAAGCCCCATCGCTGCTCCTTTCCACCACCACCCGCCCTTCCAAAAGTGGCGATGGGGCTGCAAAAGCCCCATCGCTGCTCCTCTCCACCACCACCCCGCCCTTCCAAATGCAGCGATGGGGCTGCAAAAGCCCCATCGCTGCTCCTCTCCACCCCCCCGCCCTCCCAGAAGCAGCGAGGGGGCTTCTAAAGCCCCATCGCTGCTCCTTTCCACCACCACCCGCCCTTCCAAAAGCGGCGATGGGGCTGCAAAAGCCCCATCGCTGCTCCTTTCCACCACCCCCCGCCCTTCCAAAAGTGGCGATGGGGCTGCAAAAGCCCCATCGCTGCTCCTCTCCACCACCACCCCGCCCTTCCAAATGCAGCGATGGGGCTGCAAAAGCCCCATCGCTGCTCCTCTCCACCCCCCCGCCCTCCCAGAAGCAGCGAGGGGGCTTCTAAAGCCCCATTGCTGCTCCTTTCCACCACCACCCGCCTTTCTAAAAGCGGTGATGGGGCTGCAAAAGCCCCATCGCTGCTCCTCTCCACCACCACCCCGCCCTCCCAGAAGCAGCAAAGGGGCTTCTAAAGCCCCATCGCTGCTCCTTTCCACCACCCCCCGCCCTTCCAAAAGCGGCGATGGGGCTGCAAAAGCCCCATCGCTGCTCCTCTCCACCCCCCGCCCTCCCAGAAGCAGCGAGGGGGCTTCTAAAGCCCCATCGCTGCTCCTTTCCACCACCCCCCGCCCTCCCAGAAGCAGCGAGGGGGCTTCTAAAGCCCCATCGCTGCTCCTCTCCACCACCCCCGCCCTCCCAGAAGCAGCGAAGGGGCTTCTAAAGCCCCATCGCTGCTCCTCTCCATCCCCCGCCCTCCCATAAGCAGCGAAGGGGCTTCTAAAGCCCCATCGCTGCTCCTCTCCACCCCCCCGCCCTCCCAGAAGCAGCGAGGGGGCTTCTAAAGCCCCATCGCTGCTCCTCTCCACCACCCCCCCGCCCTCCCAGAAGCAGCGAGGGGGCTTCTAAAGCCCCATCGCTGCTCCTCTCCACCCCCCCGCCTTCCCAGAAGCAGCGAGAGGGCTTCTAAAGCCCCATCGCTGCTCCTCTCCACCCCCCCACCCTCCCAGAAGCAGCGAAGGGGCTTCTAAAGCCCCATCGCTGCTCCTTTCCACCACCCCCGCCCTTCCAAAAGCAGCGATGGGGCTGCAAAAGCCCCATCGCTGCTCCTCTCCACCCCCCCGCCCTCCCAGAAGCAGCGAGGGGGCTTCTAAAGCCCCATCGCTGCTCCTTTCCACCACCCCGCCCTCCCAGAAGCAGCGAGGGGGCTTCTAAAGCCCCATCGCGGCTCCTTTCCACCACCACCCGCCCTTCCAAAAGCGGCGATGGGGCTGCAAAAGCCCCATCGCTGCTCCTCTCCACCCCCCCGCCCTCCCAGAAGCAGCGAGGGGGCTTCTAAAGCCCCATCGCTGCTCCTCTCCACCCCCCCGCCCTCCCAGAAGCAGCGAGGGGGCTTCTAAAGCCCCATCGCGGCTCCTTTCCACCACCACCCGCCCTTCCAAAAGCGGCGATGGGGCTGCAAAAGCCCCATCGCTGCTCCTCTCCACCCCCCCGCCCTCCCAGAAGCAGCGAGGGGGCTTCTAAAGCCCCATCGCTGCTCCTCTCCACCCCCCCCGCCCTCCCAGAAGCAGCGAGGGGGCTTCTAAAGCCCCATCGCGGCTCCTTTCCACCACCACCCGCCCTTCCAAAAGCGGCGATGGGGCTGCAAAAGCCCCATCGCTGCTCCTCTCCACCCCCCCGCCCTCCCAGAAGCAGCGAAGGGGCTTCTAAAGCCCCATCGCTGCTCCTTTCCACCACCCCCCGCCCTTCCAAAAGCGGCGATGGGGCTGCAAAAGCCCCATCGCTGCTCCTCTCCACCCCCCTGCCCTCCCAGAAGCAGCGAGGGGGCTTCAAAAGCCCCATCGCTGCTCCTCTCCACCCTCCCCCGCCCCAGCTGCTTCCCACCCCTTCTTCCCAAGGCACCGAAAGGCTTCTTCAGAAGCCCTTCGGAGCCTTGGGAAGGGAGTGGGGCGCAGAGGCAGCGCGCCAGCTGCTTCCCTTCCCTCAAAACCAGTGCCCCAGCTGCTTCCCACCCCTCCTTCCCAAGGCACCGAAGGGCTTCCTCAGAAGCTCTTCGCTGCCTTGGGAAGGGAGTGGGCGCAGAAGGAGCAGGTTAGCTGCTCCCCACCCCTCCTTCCGAAGGCAACGAGGGGCTAAGCCCTTTCCTGCCTTGGGAAGGGAGGGTGTGTTGAGGAGGGGGGGGGAAGCAGACTTCCGCGAATAATCAAAACCGCGAATGTGAAAGTCGCGAATGTGGAGGGGCAACTGTACATTAGGAAATCCCATTCCAGTGACAGACTGCCCAATAAAATAAAACACTTATGGGCTTCTGGAATGTCCATCCCTCTATTGGCCACCTCCTGAAAAAGCTGCCTCATTTCCTCCAAATGGGCTTTTACGCAGCCTCCAGTAGACAGTTTTGTGTTATAAAGTCTCTTAGTCCATATCATTTTTGAGAGGCAGGACGAATTCTGACAAACTGTTTTCAATGCTGAAAAGCTGTCTTTGCTGGGGCCGCATGTATTAACTGAGAGGGACTGAGCGATAAGAGAACTGCAGCTATAGCCTTCAGGTCTGCTAGTCTGAACAATGCTGTTTCATCTTCTGAACCCTCTAGGATCATACTTTCATTCTCCAAAACATGCCACAAATTGTCCTTAATTAATAAAGCCTCTATGTATAAACTCCATGCTGAATAATTTTCATCACCCAGCTTTTCAAAGCAGATGAGATTATTATCTGCCATTCTGCTGACTAAGTCAACATTTCTCCTGCTATGAAACACTGGCAGCTGGCAGCACTTCAAGGTTACTTGAAGATATTACAGGGCCTGGTTGAAATTTAACTGTTTCTCAGTCAGCTAGCAAAAAACACTCAAAACAAGAGTTTCTGGGAAGTTTTCTGGGTGCACCTTATCAAACCTGAGATAAATCAGCTGGGCCCATAACCACTGTCAGGGGTTGATAGGACACTCAATCCCCAGCAGAAGCCACAAATTATCTCAGCAGACTCAGTAGCAACCCTTTCCCAAGAATACTCACACACAGAGTGTTTGATTTCCAAATAAGCAAGAGGCACTTTTTATCTTCAAAGTCAAACAGTTGCAATATGTACAAATATTTACAATTGCAGGACAAACTGCTTCATCAGGCCTCAGCATTCACAGGAAGAGAAGGAAGTGAGCTCTGTTCTGAGCTCTCATATATATATATATATATATATATATATATATACAGTCGTCCCTTCACATTCGTGGGGGTTACGGGAACAAGACCCCCGCAAAAGTGAAAAAAAAAAACACGAATAAAAGCAGCTTTCCTAAACACACACACGCACACACACACACACACACACACGGAAACTGACCCAGCCTCTGAGCATTTAAGGAGGAAAGAAAATCACAGCCCCATGCTGTGAGCACGCAAGCAAAGTCCCCTCATTGCCACTTCCCTCTCTGTGTTTTAACAAACTGAATGGCTTTTTAAAAACTCATATTTCGCCCCATGTCTCCTCATGGCCGAAAGAAAGGCACAGCCGCATGCTTGCCACTCCCTCTCTGTGTCTCAACAAACGGAATTTATAACTCAGCTTCTTTAAAACTCACGTTTCAAACCTTTCCTACACACATTCACACACAGGGAAGGTGCGGGTGGCATCTCCCAGCAAGCCTCCTTAAAAACCTCTGTGCATTTAAGGAGGAAAGCTTCCTGCTGGCCAAAAGAAAAGCACAGTCCCATACTGTGAGCACACAAATTAAGCTTTCCTCCTGAAATGCTCAGAGGCTGGGTTGCTGGGAGATCCATCCGTACCTTCCCTGTGTGTGAATGTGTGTAGGAAAAGTTCAAAATATGAGTTTTAAAGAAGCTCAGATTTAAATTCAGTTTGTTGAGACAAAGAGAGGGGGTGGCAAGCATGCGGCTGTGCCTTTCTTTCGGCCGTGAGGAGACATGGGGCGAAATGTGAGTTTTAAAAAAGCCATTCAGTTTGTTAAAACACAGAGAGGGGAGTGGCAAGGGGGGGACTTTGCTTGCATGCTCACAGCATGGGGCTGTGCTTTTCTTTCTCCTCAGACCCTCAGAGGCTGGTGTGGGGGTTGCTTGCTTGCTGGGATCTTCCCTGTGTGTGTATGTGTGCAGGAAGCTTTCCTCCTTAAATGCTCAGAGGCTGTGTTGGGGAGAGCGGTGGGGGGGAATTTCCGCGAATACATAAAACCGCGAAAGGCAAAGCCGCAAATGTAAAAGGACAACTGTATATCTACAGGACATTGCCCCTAGTGGCCTGACTAGGCATGACTTGGTAGATCATGCAGCATGGTTCTGCAGTTGTTCGGCTATTTTATAATGGAGTTCAGTCTTTAACTCCTGACAAGCTTGAAGAAGTCAACATGTTCTCTTTCAAAATACAGAGTGTCTTTCCTCCCATTACTTCCATGTATTTTAAAGGGAAATGCAGATTTCTACACAAATTTATTTTTCAGATGCAAGATGCTAGAGCATGAGTGAACAAAGGGTTTTTTCTGGTCTGCAAGTCACTCGATGTCCCCTGGACTTCTTCCCTTTTTTGGGAGGAAACAGCAATTCACCTTATAAATAGGTTTTCCTCTCTACTTCCTGCTCTATTTAATATTAATAAATGTCTGTTTTTCAAAACCAGGAGTGGACTTCTAGCTGCTTCCAGTTTTGTTTTTTTCAACTGTTTTGCCATTTTCGGCTTTCCGTGCAGTTTCTAGTGGGTCCCAGGGCAGAAATTTGGCCTCAGGGCCCTCCATGCCCACCCCTGTGCTACAGCCAGAATGCTCAAATGTTTTAATATTGCTGTTTTTTAAAAATCCTCTCGTACAAACAAACAAAAGAAGCATACACAAGTGAAAGGGACTAACTATACATTCCAAGCAAAAACAAAGATCCATAATAACTTGGATGACAGAAGGAGTGATTTGGAAGGAGGGAGTGTTGGGCTAACTTAACCCTTTCCTAACCAGTTAATTTTGTGTTCCAACTCTGCCTCTCCTCACTCTGTCAGGCAGGTCCAAACACGTGTAGAACCCTGCGGAATCCATTTGGAACAAACAAAAAAATCACACAGATGGGTCTCTGCTTTAAATTCACCCCTCGCAGATACTTTTCCTAAAGACGCCAAAACAAAATAAAGCAAAAGCGCCAAGCTTCTGTTACTTGCATCTGTGAGAAATCTTTTGTAGATTTTCCAAGTACAAAAAAGGGTTATAAAAAGGAGCCCCAAGTCTTGCAAGGCTAGGACACAAACCATGCTCTGTAAAATGCAGTCCCTGAACCATCTCCTTATTGTTATGCACATGTGTTATGCATCTGTTCTCTTATCTTCACCAACCCCATCCACCCCCTTCCTTCGTAGATAGGGCCTAAGGTGGGGAAGAGAAGGCAGCCTCATCAGGATGTTCCTGCCTGGTTAGACCCATGCTGGGATGCCCTCTCCTCTAGTTTCTTTCCTAACCTGGCTAGTATTAGCTCTCTCAGCAGTGGGCCCAGCCCTCCAAGTCACGAGGCTGGGAGTAATCGTGCCCTTCAGGGCAGGCGCGTGTAATCATTTGGGACAGTCAAATTTCTTTACATTTCCCAATGAATATTTATGCAATTTGTGCAGAACCACCAGAGCTGCAACACCACCCGTGAGCGCAATGGGAAATGTCAGCACAGGCTCACCCCCACCCAAGGCTCCCTGTGGCCCCCGCACACGGGAGATACATCACATGTCTCTCACACATGGGCAGGCACACACACACACACAAACCCAAGGGCAAGCTCCTCCGTGTCACATCACAAAGCCAGGAAGTGAATCTCTGCAAAAATATGCACAGGCACACAAATTCCTAACAAAAGCCAATGTATCTGGCCAGTAGGTACACCTATGGAGGGATAACCTGCATCTTTGCCAATCTGAAGAGTGGGGTGGGTTCTACTACACTCCTTGTGAGTGCACAAGGAAAAAGACAAGTGTCTGCCAGAACTCATTTGCCTTTTAGCAGTCAGAAATCTGACAGGTGGTGATCCTCCCAGAATGGGGTAATGACACAGAAGAAGAACTGCCTGATTTTCTGCTCAGCATCCTGTTGTTAAAAGGCCTGAAGTAAAAATGGAAAGGAAAGTGGCAGGAGAAGACTGGAATGTCCATTTTAGCTTTGCAAAAAAAGCCTTGTATCAGGTTTCCCCAACCCAGAACCTGCCAGAGCTGCAAAACAACTCTCAACATCCCTAGCAAGCATGGCTAGCAGCCCCACTGGGTAAGGGAAACGGAAACTGTAGTCTTACACATCTGGAGGGCAGCAGATTGGGGAAAGCCAAGGTATCTGTTAAGGTCTGTTTATGCCTTACAAGAGAAGACAGCATCTAAAATGGACCTATGAAAATTTGCTCTTGAAGTGAAATGAAGGAAGAGAAAAGTTGATACATATCACAGCCATCTCTTAAATGCAGCTCTACCAGAATAAAATCAGCTCTGTGGCCCTCTGTAATGAAACAAGCCAATCCATGGGAGCCCAGTGTGTGCAAAAACAGTACACAGCTCCCAGAAACACTGCCCAGCCAAGAGTTTGCCATCTGGCCCAAGCAGTGGCCGCTAGTAGCACTAATACCAGGAAGGAACCAGACTCAAAGCACACCAAGGGCTGAGAGTGTGGTGACCGAGATTTCACAGGGAGGCTTCCTGGGTAGGGGATGGGAAGCCCCCACCACCCACAGCCTAAGGATCAAGACTAAACACTCCTTCCTGTTTCAAAAGAGTTTTGCCAAGCGTTAACAAGGCGTTATGCACTGATGACAAAGTGGTAATTAAACTGATTATCCAAATGCCTCAACATCTACCCCACTTTAAACATTCCTTTAGACTATCCTTCCCCTCAGTACAGCGAAGCCTGGGAAGTTCTGTTACTGAAATGGGTAGAAGTTGGGTTTTGGGATGATTTGGAATAGACTGGCAAGGGGTTCCATTTGCCAATTACTAAACAATGGTAACATGGGTACCTCCCTACTTCCTAATTAGGCTACTAAAACAAAGAAAAGTGGTGGTGGTGGTGGTGGTGAAACCAGGAGTGATCCCTAATCCTATGTAATTCTGCCCACAACGGGTCCTGTTTGGTGGCCCTTAAGGTTCTGGCAAACCCAAGGCAGATCCTCCAAGCTTGAAGTCTATCCATCACCATTTGATTAGATCTTATAGACCTACAACTCAGAATTTGTGTGTGATGATCTCCTGCATGAATAGCTGGGAAAGTTTCATCTCTCCATCCAGGTTTCATGGACGACTGGGGATTCTTCTATACACACATGCACAAGGAGGCCATATTTTCAGGAATGGAGCAGGTGTGGGAGGGGGAGAACCAGGGAGGGCAAGGGCCAATTAGTCATACAGTATACAGTTGTCCCTTCATATTTGCTGGGGTTTGGTTCCAGGACCCTCCCCCCTCCGTGGATACCCAAATCTGTGAATACTCAAGTCCCATTATATGCAATGGCATAGCAAAATGGTGTCCTTATATAAGATGGCAAAATCAAGGTTTGCTTTTTGGATTACTTTTTAAAGAATATTTTCAAGCCGTGGATACTTAAATCCGTGGATACCAAAACCATGGATACAGAGGGACAACTGTACTTGTCTTATGAGAGCAAATCATGTCTTCTTGCTGAGTGCTCTTCTACTCTGAACTGCATACAAATGCCATGTACTTGCACAAAAATGTCATCAGATCGCATACCAGGGTCATGAGCAAGCACGATCTGTATCCCTCTGTATCCCACCAAGGAACCAAGATGAGGAAGGAGAAAACAAAATGGAGACTGGTGTTGGCAACCAAGAGACCAGTTTTTAACTCTTTAGTGGACCAGAAACACTGCTCTGAGAGGGAAGTGGGACCTTGTAGGTTCAGGCATTAGACCATATTGTCATATTTCTTCTGGGAAGATGGGATGCAGATGCCTGTGATTGTTAATGAGGCTCCCTATGAAGTTGGAGTGGTAAGTGCAGGTGAGGTGCACTGTAAGGGGGGTGGAGTGGGGAGAAAAACAAATTGTGAATGTAGGAGCAGGCCAATGCAGCGCAGCAAGCTATCTGTCAGGGGCCAGCGCCTCATGAATATTCAGCATTCACGTTCAGCACTAAATCTCATTGGAATGTCAGGGACCATTAGCAAGACAAGGTATGTGCGTGTGTATGTAAGTGAAGAGTGGGTGGTTACAAGGATAGAAAAGGAAGGCAAAGAGGATAGGAGGGATTAGATAAAGGCTGCTTGAGAAGTATTCCAGGGAAGGCAACTGTATCGAAGAGCCCATCTGATAGACAAATCTGTGCTGGAATGTGAGGAATGCCTAAATATTGCTTGTATGACCCAACCTTAGAAAAACCAAAATGAAATGAAACTAGGATTCTAGTCAAGTGTGATACTATCAGCAGCTATGATAATTCTCCATGGTGGGAGAAATTAATTAACACCACACCAAATGGCCTCTTCCTTTAGCAGGACTAGGAGTAATCAGATTTGGTTTAAAAGAGGAGAATGATAGGCAACTGCTCAGCCACTGTGTGAAGTGAATGTTGGGCCCAATACAGCTTTGGTCTGAGTGAGCATGACTCTTCTTGTGTTCTTAGCTGCCTAGTTCCCAGCATTCTTTACTCTTATCTGGCTAGAGAAGAGAGCATCTGAAATCATAGCACTGTAGAGTTGGAAGAGACCATGAGGGCCATCCAGTCCAACCCCCTGCCATGCAGGAATACACAATCAAAGCATCCCTGACAGATGGCCATCCAGCCTCTGTTTAAAGACCTCCAAGGAAGGAGAACCCACCACGCTCCGAGGAAGTGTGTTCCATTGCCAAACAGCTCTTACTGTCAGAAAGTTCCTCCTAATGTTGAGGTGGAATCTCTGTTCCTGGAAGTTGCATCCATTATTCCGTGTTCTAGTCTCTGGAGCAGCAGAAAACAAGCCTGCTCCATCCTCAATGTGACATCCCTTCAAATACTTAAACAGGGCCATCATATCGCCTCTCAACCATCTTTTTTCCAGGCTAAACATACCCAGCTCCCTAAGTCTTTCCTTGTAAGACATGGTTTCCAGACCTTTCACCATTTTAGTCGCCCTCCTCTGGACACACTCCAATTTGTCAATATCCTTTTTGAACTGTGGTGCCTAGAACTGGACACAGTATTCTAGGTGAGGCCTGACCACGGCAGAATAGAGTGGCACTATTACTTCCCTTGATCTAGACACTATACTTCTATTGATGCGGCCCAAAATCGCATTGGCCTTTTTAGCTGCCGCATCACACTGTTGACTCATGTTCAACTTGTGGTCTACTAGGACTCCTAGATCCCTTTCGCACGTAGTCTCATTCAGCCAGGTCTCCCCCATCCTATATCTATGCTTTTTGTTTTTCCGCCCTAAGTGTAGTACCTTACATTTCTCCATACTGAATTTCATTTTGTTAGCTTTGGCCCAGCTTTCTAGTCTATTCAGAAATGGACCTATGGAAATTCTCAAATCAATAACCACTACTATTGTGATTCCAATTAGGCATGTAATTCTTCACTAATTTTCTTCTTAAAAGAAGCAGCTGGAAACTTTAGCAACTTTCTTCTTGCTGTGAGGAAGTCTTCAAAAATCACACAGATTTCATAGCCCATTTGCAATTCAGGACTTATTCTGCACAAAATTCACACATGGTTGCTTTGCACAGAAAACAGCATTATCTCTGCAGAAAATAATATTATTTTCTACACAGCCAAGGCTGTTTCCTGTGCAGAAAATGCTGTTTCCTACGCAAATCAACTATGTGCAAATTTTGTGCAGAATAAATTTACAAGTACAGCATGTTCTGTACACAAAACATCATTTTCTGCACAGACAATAATATTTCTGCATAAAAGAACCACCAGTGAATTTTGCACAGAATAAGTCTTGAACTGAGAAGATTCTTGTCAGTCCGGGATTCTTCTCATCAGGATTTATGTATGCTAAAAATTATGTTTTTCAATCATTTTTAGAATATTTTTGAATATTCATTCTATCTCTGTCCAAACTTGACTTTCATGTTTAGTCCCCCATCTTGTGCAACTTTCCTTGGGAGTAAACCTCCACTGACATCACTAGAGCTTCCTTCCCGGCCAGCACAAATGTGACTGGACTGTTAGTTAAGATTAGGTTTGCCCAACTGAAATGTACTAGCTGTCTTTAGGGTGATCTTATCCCACAAAAGGGTATTAGATGTCAGCATGTGTTCAGGGCAATGTTTTTGTGTTTTTTTAAAATCACTCACACACAGAACAACTGAGGATATCTCCTCCTCTGGGATCTATGCCATCAAGAACCCATCTATCGTGAAAGACTGTTTTAAAAAATATGGTAAAATTTCTCCACACGGGGGGAAATAATTTAGCATTCATAACTCAGATACTGATCACTGATTCAGATGTTTTACTGTATTTCAGCAAAACATCATTTAAACTCTGAGGATAGCGTATGCAGATCTATCACTAAAGACCACAAGCTCTCTTCCCCAACAAATATTACTCTATATGCAATCAAACGTTAGTTGCTGCCAAGCCAGGTTACACACTTTACAATTTAGTACAACATTAAAGAGCAGGGATGAGGAGGGAAATTCTATACTTCTAGCACTGAGTACTGCCCCCTATAACATGGACATACACTCCTTTGCAGCCCACAAACTCTCTACTTGTAGGACAGAGGATGAGAGCTCCTGGGGGTTTCAGCTACTAAAGGACAAACCAAATTATATATAATGAGCAAATTATCATCTTTGCAGACGTTTAAATATTCCAATATATTCAGATTAACAAAAGCCACCAGCAGTTTTGACCCCTGAAACAGGTGGCATGCCAGAGCCTTACAGAACTCTCTATGGCACAGGGCTGGAGAATCTCAGGCCCTGGTGCCAAAACCAATTCTCCAGTATTATGGTCCCCATAATACAATCTTTGGGTGGATTCCCAGATTTGATATGGCTTTGTTCCCACTTTAAAAGACTGTAGGAGTAAGATTATATCTATTTGTAGCTGTTGTTGTTTCTGTGTGTCTTCAAGTCATTTCTGATTTACAGTGACCCTAAGGTGAACCTATAACAGGGCTTTTTTTGGCAAGATTTCCAAGGGAAAAGTAGGCTGGTTGTTAACTTCTCATCCAAGTGATTTTGCCATCTGAAGAATCAATTTCTGCATAAAGGCAGAAATCATCAGTTAGAGGGATTGCAGTTGTGTTGGCAATCTCTTCTGTGGATTAAGAAGGAAAGGGTGACGGGGTCTGTTGTGCAAAACCATACCCCTCATCCTCTGGAGAGCTGGAGACAGATGAAGAATCAGGGGGCTATGTCAGTTCAGGATCGAGCCACACTGCAGCCAGAATCTAAGGAGAAGGCAGCAGAGAGGAGGCAGGCTGTGGCCTTGTAAGTGGTTGTGGTGCAATTGGGTGCGGTGGAGGTCCAGAGGCACAACAATGTTGGTCACCAGCTTGTGTGAGATCGAGGCAACCAGAGTGGCATCTCAGCCCGGGGGCCTAGAGACTGTGGCTGTCGGGGCTGATCATTGTGGGCATGAAGAGGCACATGGAGAGACCTTGATCTCAACTGTTCCGACAGAAGTGCTCTGTGCAAAGAAGAAAGACCTTTGTTATCTGAATGCTTCCCCTTTCAGTTGGTAAGAGATTCCCCTCCCCATGGCCAGCTTACCCCCATCTGATTATTCTTGTAAGCATAATTATTTTAGCTTAAGCACAATGCAATCTTAACCAATGGCTAATTTCTTTTTAATTAATTTTCTTACATATAATGTTTCACTGTTCCATATTAACTTGATGCATTGGCCACTCCGGCCCAAATTAAATGAAGTTCTCTTTGCATGCCAATTCTAAATTGTTGCCTTTGCTACCTTTGTTGTAGTTATATAGCCCCAAGTGGTACACTGGGAACTATACACACACAAAAGGGGAGGAAAAAAAGAGGTGTGTGTGTGTGTGTGTGCATGCGTGAGTGCGCGCATGAATGTGTGTGTGTGTGAGAGAGAGGGATTGCATTAGAAAAACAGTGCTGTGATGAAAGGTGTGTCTCATCTAGTTTGACCCAAAGACAGATGGAAGCAGCAAACAAAATCTCTGTGCAAAGGACCTATAACCCCTATTGGAGGCCCAAGTCTAAAATGGAATGAAGGGTAATATAAGAAAAAGAACAGACAAGAACTATCCAGAAAAGGAATACACAGAAGAAAGAAAGCACACACATCATGTACTTAAATGATTAAACACCTGTGGGCCGCAGGTATTAACATGCAAAGTATAGTGGTATAGTGGTTAGATTCTTGGAAATGGGGCCTTAATCATCCTAACTCAGGAATGAAACTCATTAGGTGACCTTAGGCCAGCCATACACTCTGCTTGACCTACCTCCCCACATTATTGTGAGGAGAAAGAACACTTCATAGACTAACATAAACTCATTGGAAGAAAGTGGGGTGGGGGGAATAGATAGAAGTGTAACTAACGAAGGAATAAATATTATGCCCATTATTATAAAGGTTGATGGTTGGTGGGAAATGGAAAGCCATAGTTATCTTCCAGAGCTAGAAATCCCAACCCTACATAGTTTGGGATGTGTCCTTGGTAGCTGCTGCCAGTCACTTCTTTGTTTGGGTCTCCCCCCCCCTGCCCTTCACTGTGATGCACAGCAGAAGCTGCCAGAACCACAAGGGAAGGGTGAATTTCTGCAAGCTGCCCCCACCCCCAGCAGGCATGAAAGGAATTGCCCTCAGGGAGCTCACAGGCTGGCCAGCCATTTTGCTGAGGCAAAAGGAAAGAGCCCGCCAATTACACACCGATACAGTTAAGCTTTTAATCCTTTTGAAGATTATCCCAAGGTCGGGGCGTCAGTGAATCCCCACAAGCACAGCCTGTGGCGTTGCTGGCAGCTGGGCCAGGCTGATAACAGTCAGGGCTGGCTAGGAGAGATGCAGGGAGCCCTCCTGCAAAACTTGCCCCACTGTGCTGCTGGACCAACAGAAGCCTGCAAAAAATGGGGTACTGCGTTAGGCAGCCCCCAAGTTGCCAAGAAGGGAATGGTATATTGTCATGTTTCCCCCATGGAGCTCTATTTCCCTCAATACTTGCTGCCAAATGCACATACATGCCTTTGTAAAACAGCCAAGTTCCTTTCCTCTCTTTCAGCCAAGCCAGAAGACACACAAATTTCAAACAGCTGAAGTCTTCAAGGGTAGAAAGAATTCAATGAGGCCATCCATTGTCCAGGCAGCATTGCTGTATTCCCTGCTTATGCAAGAAGTCCCAACACACTAGAGCAGTGTTTCTTAAACTGTGTGGGAATAGCAGGGGATTTCCCCAACACAATGTGTCAGCAGGGATCATAACTCATGGTCAATAGTTGTTTTTCTCTCTCCTGGAACCTGATTACAGACTGCCATCAATAGCTCATGGACCAGCACTGGTCCATGGATCACCATTTTGAGTAGAACTGTGCAACAGCATCAAGCTACTGGACAGGTTTTGCACAAAAATTATCTTCGTTCCAGACGCTGTCAAGCCTGAAGATGGAGACTACAGCTTGTCCCTTCCTAGGTGAGATGTACCAAGTACTAAAGTTTGCAATGCTATGCACAGTTATATGGGAGTAAACTCCAGCAAATACCACAGGACTTACTCATGAGCAAACATGAACAGCACAGCATAACCTATTGTCTCCCTGTCAAATAATGTAACCCCGGATTCTAACTGGTGTAGGCCTGAGTTCTGTGGCGTTACTAAGGTCGGTGTCACCCCTCCCTCCAATGGTGTCACTTGGGTTCGACCTCTCACACACCCCTAGTGCCGCCACTGCCTGGGTTCAACTCTCAAGCCCCGCATCTTCCTCAGCCTCTTCCTATTTCATTCAAGAGTCCTATATGGAGCTGCTATATAGTGCTGGGCAGATATGGCGATGCTCTTTCAGAGCCCTTTCTAATAACTAATGGAGTGAAGCAAGGTTGTGTTCTTGCGCCAACTTTATTTAAAGTCTTCTTCAGCATGATGCTCCAAAGGGCTACGGCAGAGCTTGAAGAGGACGACAGCATCTATATACGTTACCGTACTGATGGTAGCTTGTTTAACTTAAGCCGTCTGAGGGCTCGCACTAAGACTCTAAACTATCTAGTCCGTGAGCTGCTCTTCGCCGATGATACTGCCCTTATTGCCCACACAGAAGCAGCTCTGCAGCGCCTAACATCCTGCTTCGCAACAGCTGCAGAGCTCTTTGGGCTGGAAGTCAACCTGAAGAAAACGGAAGTTCTTTACCAGCCTGCACCACAGGACGAACACCACCATCCCAACATTGCCATGGGCAAATCTGTGCTTAAGTCTGTTCAGCAATTCACCTACCTGGGAAGCATCATCTCCTCAGATGCCAAGAATGACAAAGAGATCGATCACAGATTAGCTAAGGCATATAGCACATTTGGAAGACTTTACAAAAGAGTGTGGAGTAATAAACACCTGAGGCGAAACACAAAAATCAGTGTGTATAGAGCTATTGTACTGTCTATTCTCCTTTATGGATCTGAAACATGGGTCACCTATCGCCACCACTTACGACTCCTCGAATGCTTCCACCAGCGCTGTTTACGCACAATCCTAAATATACACTGGACTGACTATGTGACGATGTTGCTGTCCTTGAGCAAGCAGGGATCACCAGCATTGAGGCCATGATATTGAGAACACAGCTGCGCTGGGCAGGGCATGTGTCTAGGATGGAGGACCATCGCCTCCCCAAAATAGTACTGTACGGTGAACTCGCCACGGGTCAGCGTAAGAGGGGCGCTCCAAAAAAGCGATACAAGGACTCCCTGAAACAACATCTCAGGCTTGGCCAAATTGATAACCAACAATGGTCTGCCCTGGCCTCACATTGGGAGGCATGGAGACACACTATCCACAATGCTGCAGCCTTATTTGAGAGCTCATGCCGAACAAGTCTTGAAGAGAAACAGCAACGCAGAAAGAATCACAACCCAGAAACATCACCCAAGGAGACCTTCTGCTGTGCTTTCTGCAACCTGACTTGTTTATCTTGGATTGGCCTTTTTAGTCATCAGCGCACTTGCAGAAAGTGCGGGATGAGTCCTTCCTGAATCTTCGTTTGCAAAGAAAAGCCAGAGAGAGAGAGAGAGAGAGAGAGAGATCAAGGCCACTAGTGTGAAAAGGAAGACCACTGGTGTCACCCTCCCCATTCCACCCCCACATACACTTCAGTGTTTGGATGTGCATTTTTTTCAAACTTGTAAACCAGGAGAAGGTTAGAACTCCCACATTCAATCATCTTGCATGTGAATGTTATCCTCCATGTCACAGAAACTGTATTACAATCTAGTTTGTCTCTGAAAAATTGCTCACCTCCTAGTATGAGAGCCAAGTAGTCCTTGAACTACAAAGGCCAGCCTGATAAGCATTTCTTGATGACCAAAGAAAAAAACTCTGATTACTTAATTAATGAGCCTGTTCTTTCTAAGTTGTTCAAAGACTTCCACACAATCTGAGCTCTTGACAAAACCTGGCTGGGAGAAGAAACCTTATATTCTAAAGCCTGTTACCATTCTTGAACTCACCCCAACATGTGATAAAATACAAAAACTACCCCAGTCTGGGGGAAAAAGCCTGGCTGGAACTGGAAGCCCTTTCAGCTGCAACATCACAACTGCTCAACCCATACAGGTGGCTGCTTTAAAAATGGGACATTTTGCTAAGAACCATGCTTAAAGTTCTGGGTAGTTGAAGCTATGCTTCTAGGCTGTTTGTTCCATGATTTCTTATCTTGTGGCATATTTCTGAGTATTTTTATAGGTGTATATATCACGCAGTCTCATGATTGCAACTTTTTTTGATAAAGGACTTCTAGATTCTCTTTAGAAATTCAAATTTCTGCCCATTTCAAAAAATCTTACCATGTTACTGTGATCCACAGTATATACTATAAGCCAGGGGTGGGCAACTACTGGGAGTGATGTCAAGTCCCATTCGTTCACTATCCACCCAATTCTGCTGGGAACTGCACACTCACCACTTAATATGCTGACACACCACTGATTTGGGCAGCACAACAGCAAAACAAACAAAGAAACTCCAATTTTTTTCTTCAAAAGAAGGTGCGCAGGCAGCATATACCTTGGTTTAGTGTTCAAGATACAATACTTTTTTTTTTCACTCTTGCCACTGCACCTCTAAATTTCATACTTCAGGGCACAAAACCAGGTGGCAGGCTGTTGTGATTCTCCCTGCTCTAAAGAATGAATGTGAATTTCAAAATAAATAAATAAATATGAAAACCCTAGGATCATGTTCTAGTCTAGTATAGATAAAAGACAAATGTAGGTTTCTCACGCAATCTCATGTGCAATCTGTGGCCCAAATACTAAAGATAGCATCACCATCTTCCTAAGAAGAGCTGACAGAGATGGCAGGTTACCCCAATGGATTAAGGGCCATTTCACACTACACAACTGTAGCTCTATGATTCCACTTTAACTGCTCTGATTCCATTCTATTTGCAGTTTAGGGCAGGGCATTTAGCAGCCAGAGAGCTCTACTGCCTCACCAAAGTACAAACCCCAGGATTCCATAGGATGTTGATATAAACTGGAATGATAGCACTATAACTATGGAGTGTGAAAAGGGCCTAAGATTGGATTCAGACAATTTAGCCCTCCTCTAGTGCAGTCCATTGATGCCCCCTTATCGTGGGAGAGCGGCTTGCGTACCCTAATGATGTTTTGAGCTATGCTGGCGGTGGCATAAAGCCACCAGTAGGGTCTCCCATGCCAGACAGGTCAAATCTGAAGGGTCTGACAAAGAGCATCAAAGGGCAGGATGGGCTCTCTAGCCTTATGGCAACCGTCCTAGGAGAAGGAAAACTCTAATCCCAAACCCGGGCAGATGGTGCTCGCCAAACCCTATAAGCTCAACCGTCTAAGAGAAGGAAACTCTAATCAAACCTACGGCCCGAGGACCTCGCTGCTACGTCCATGCTTGCAAGGCCACGGCAGATGAATCTCTGGTTTAAAGGGTGAGGCCAGTTCTGTGCACGCTGCACTCCACCAGAAAAATCCATTGTACAGGCTTGAAGGACAAATCCAATTCCAAAAAAAAAAAAAAAAAAAAAGCCCTGTAGCGATAGGCGAGGGACGAAACTGGCAGGTGCAAAGATGCACTGGAAGCCGCAGACCAAACCCTGCATACAGGCGGTTCAGGACTTTAGTCACTCGAGGCTGACCCGGGAGATGACAGTCTTGTTCAGCAGCATCCTGAATGACCAAGCAGTCTTTTTAAAGGAGAGCACTGCTTGCTCCATAGGGAGAGGGGCCTAGAAAAGGTGGCCTAACAAAAGCTCATCCCCAACTATCTGGTTGGCTAGCCGTGGCCAACGGGAATCTTCTGATGTGGTCAAACAAAGGCAAAGAAACAAAGGCGCACACCGGCCTCCAAAGGTGTAAATAAACTGACGCTTGCATGCTGGAACATCAGAACCATGCGAGACTCTGAAAATAGTAGACGGCCTGAGCATCGTTCTGCTCTAATAGCCCATGAACTATCATGGCTTAATATTGACATCGCTGCTCTTAGTGAAGTTCGTCTCCATGAGGAAGGCAGCCTTAAAGAACACGGCGCCAGCTACACACTTTACTGGTCTGGCAAACCAAAAACCAAAAAACATATTTCAGGGGTAGGCTTCATGATTAAAAACTCCATTGCCTCCAAACTCGAAACCTTGCCAACAGGACACTCTGATCGCATTATTTCCTTACACCTCCCACATGTTGTTCTCTTTAGTATATATGCCCCAACTATGCAAGCCGACCCCATAGAGGAAGACAAATTCTACACAGACCTACGCCACCTCATACAAAAAGTCCCTGTAGAAGATAAAATTATTATCCTTGGTGACTTCAATGCCAGAGTAGGAAAGAACTCCGAAGCCTGGAAAGGTGTCTTAGGCAAGCATGGTGTTGGAAATTGCAATGATAATGGACGCCTCCTGCTAGAGTTCTGTGCAGAACAACAGCTGACTATTACAGACACTATCTTTCAGCAGAAAGACAGCTTGAAGACAACCTGGATGCATCCCCGATCCAAACATTGGCACCTCATTGACTACGTTCTAGTCCGCCAGAGAAACATTTGTGATGTCCGTCATACTCGAGTGATGCCCAATGCAGAATGCCAGACAGATCATGGCCTCGTCAGATGTAAACTAAATCTTCATCTTAAGTTCAAACCTAAGAGGGGTGGCATCTTAAAGAGGAGACTCCAAGTCAACAATCTTCAACAAGCTACCATGAGAGACAACTTCCAGGCAAACCTGCAAACAAAACTTGAAGACCATCCTACAGATCCTTCTCCTACAGTGCTTTGGCAACATATCAAAAGCAGTATCCTCCAGTCTGCGGAAGAATCCCTCAGGTTCTCCCACAAGAAAAACCAAGACTGGTTTGATGAAAACAACCAAGAGATCCAGGAGCTGTTGGCAAAGAAGAGAACTGCTCACCAGGCATACCTTGCCCGGCCAACTTGCCACATAAGAAAAGCAGTTTTCCATCTCACATGTAGTAAACTTCAACAAAAACTACGAGACATGCAGAACAAGTGGTGGATCAATATAGCAGAAAAGACACAACGCTGTGCAGATCTGGGTGATTCTAGAGGATTCTATGAAGCTCTTAAGGCAGTGTTTGGACCTACTTATCAGGTCCAAAGCTCCTTATACAGTACAGATGGTCAAACTTTAATTACTGACAAAGCCTCCATCCTGAATCGATGGGGTGAACACTTTCAAAGTCTCTTTAGTGCCAACCAAGTAGTCCAAGACTCAGCTATCCAACATATGATACAAAAACCGATGAAAAATGAATTAGACATAGCTCCCACTTTGGAAGAGACCCTTAAGGCCATACAGCAGTTGAAAAACGGCAAGGCAGCTGGGATTGATAGAATCCCACCTGAAGTTTGGAAACACGGAGGTCATGCACTCCATGATAAATTCCACAAACTCCTTGTGAATTGCTGGGAAAAAGGGGAACTGCCATCAGATCTCTGAGATGCAGTCATCATCACCCTATACAAGAAAAAAGGAGCAAAATCTGATTGCTCAAACTATCGAGACATAACACTGCTCTCTATTGCTGGAAAAATCCTTGCAAGGATACTCCTGAACAGATTAGTTCCTGCCATTGCTGAAGAACTTCTTCCTGAAAGCCAATGTGGCTTCAGAGCCAATAGGAGTACTACAGATATGGTATTTGCCCTTAGACAACTGCAAGAGAAATGTAGAGAGCAGAACAAGGGTCTCTATGTAACATTTGTTGACCTCACCAAAGCCTTCAACACTGTGAGTAGGAAAGGTCTGTGGCAGATCCTGGAAAGACTAGGATGTCCCCCCAAATTCCTTAAAATGATTATCTTGCTACATGAGGGCCAGCATGATCAAGTCAGATATGGCGATGCTCTTTCAGAGCCCTTTCCAATAACTAATGGAGTGAAGCAAGGTTGTGTTCTTGCGCCAACTTTATTTACAATCTTCTTCAGCATGATGCTCCAAAGGGCTACGGCAGAGGACAAAGGGCTCGAAGGGCTCTACGGCCAAAGGGCTCAAAGAGGAAGACGGCATCTATATACATTACCATACTGATGGTAGCTTGTTTAACTTAAGCTGTCTGAGGGCTCGCACTAAGACTCTAAACTATCTAGTCCGTGAGCTGCTCTTCTCTGACGATGCTGCCTTTATTGCCCACACAGAAGCAGCTCTGCAGCGCCTAACATCCTGCTTCACAACAGCTGCAGAGCTCTTTGGACTGGAAGTTAACCTGAAGAAAATAGAAGTTCTTTACCAGCCTGCACCACAGGATGAACACTACAATCCCCACATTGCTGTCGGCAATTCTGTGCTTAACTTCGTTCAGCAGTTCACCTACCTGGGAAGCATCATCTCCTCAGATGCCAAGATTGACAAGGAGATCGATCACAGATTAGCAAAGGCATATAGCACATTTGGAAGACTTTACAAAAGAGTGTGGAGTAATAAACACCTGAGGCGAAACACAAAAATCAGTGTGTATAGAGCCATTGTACCGTCTATTCTCCTTTATGGATCTGAAACATGGGTCACCTATCGCCACCACTTACGACTCCTCGAATGTTTCCACCAGCGCTGTTTACGCACAATCCTAAATATACACTGGACTGACTATGTGATGAATGTTGCTGTCCTTGAGCAAGCAGGGGTCACCAACATTGAGGCCATGATATTGAGAACACAGCTGCGCTGGGCAGGGGGGCATGTGTCTAGGATGGAGGACCATCGCCTCCCCAAAATAGTGTTCTACGGTGAACTCGCTATGGGTCAGCGTAAGAGGGGCGCTCCAAAAAAGCGATACAAGGACTCCCTGAAACAACATCTCAGGCTTGGCCAAATTGATCACCACATCGGGAGGCATGGAGACACACTATCCACAATGCTGCAGCCTTATTTGAGAACTCACGCCGAACAAGTCTTGAAGAGAAACGGCAACGCAGAAAGTATCACAACCCGGTAACATCACCCAAGGAGACCTTCTGCTGTGCTTTCTGCAACTGGACTTGTCTATCTCGGATTGGCCTTTTTAGTCATTAGCGCGCTTGCAGAAAACGCAGGATGAGTCCTTCCTGAATCTTCGTTTGCGAAGAAAAGCCAGAGAGAGAGTGCAGTTACTCATTGTGGGCAAGTTTGAGGTTAAGCAGGCAGAACTCATGCTCAGATCTGACTACATCTCAACACAGTAAGCAGTTTGCTCGTTCAACCAACTTATTCTTTAATTTTCAGAAAACAGACCTCCTTTGTGTAAAGCTATCCTTTACATATTTTTTACCTCCATTTTTTTATGACAACACTTTGGCACCACTGTAGATGGATGGATAGATAGCTGCTGTCACCTCCTACCATTTGAGTGCTTTTACCAGCAACACCTGAGGGAAAAGCAGCACCAGGGTTATTAATAACTGAGGAGGGGGCTGGTTTCATTTGACTCTAAAATTGCTGTGGTGCCGAATTGCTCTTTTAAAATCTGCTTTTAATCAGAGAGAAAAGAAAAGAAGTTTGGACAATTAAGAGTAATGAGGAGCTTTAAAAAAATAGCTCTGGGAAAATTAGCTGTGCTTTTTTACTGCACTTGGAACATTTAAGGAACTATGTTAATGTGGAATAAAAAAACTGTGTGTGTGTGTGTGTGTGTGTGTGTGTAAGTGCACACACCATTTGCATGTTCTCAGAGAACACAGTGGGTTCTCAGCAAATCAAAGCATCCACAATCTGGAAGTGGAAAAGAAATCAATTCACAAAGAGCCTGCCTGGTGTGCACATGTGTGGGTGAGAAATCAACTGACCAATCTTGGACAAAGGGAGAAGGGCAACAGGGAAAAGCCAACAGCCTTGCCCAGCACTGGTTAGGGGAGGGGTAGGCAACTGAGGCCCTCTTCCCAGAATCCCTCACTATCCGGTAGGCTGGCTAGGGCTGATAGAAGCCAGAAACATATTGAGGGCCACAGTCATCTGTCCTGAACTTTAGGTATGATACTGGCTCTTAACTAAAGCCTTCTGCAAACTAGTGTCTCCCATACATCTTGACTGCAGCTCCCATCATACCCACACAAATGCTGGCTGGGGGTGATTGGCACTGTAGTCCAACATATATAGAAAGTACTAGGTTAAGGAAAGCTGTTATAACTAAAAATCAAAACAATCAACTCATCTGAAATACTGGGAAAAAAAGCATGGCATATTTTCGCTAGGCCAGCCATTTCCAATGTTTTGGGCCGATATCAATCCATGGATTTTTGTATTTATTTGAGAGCTACCTTTTGGGCCATTCTTCCTTACCTTTTCTTTCAGAATTGTTGTCCTCCTAAGCATAAACCACATGGGAAGAGAATGGCTTGTCAACTGGCTTTTCCACACTATACAGCCACATCCCCTATTTCTGACATTAGAAATTAGGTTTTTTGTGGGTTTTTTTCTGGGCTGTGAGGCTGTGTTCTGGAAGAGTTTATTACTGATGTTTCGCCTGCATCTATGGCTGGCATCTTCAGAGAATGGTTGGGTAGGGAAGATTCCAGCCACAGATGCAGGCAAAATGTCAGGAATAAACTCTTCCAGGACATGGTCTCACAGCCCAGGAAAAAAACCACATAAACTTGTGGATGCCAGCCATGAAGCCTTCGACTTCACATTAGAAATTAGGATTCCCAAGGCAAAGATATGACTTTTTAAAAAAATCTCCAATGTATTTCTTTTAAAAAGGGGGGAAGTACACACTGGTCCCTTTCTTATGAAAAAATGAAAAATAATACCAACCCAATTTTGAAAAAGTCAGGTAGACTGGTAGTGGGTGGTCAATGCTGGATGCTTCAGAGGGCAGGAGAATCTCAATAACAACTGCACAAATAACCACTGTTTGCTCCTAGAGGTTTAGAGGTAATAAAGGTTCCTGCTTGCTCCTAAAGCTTTAATCACCTTTAGATTATACCAGTGAATAACATCTATTGGCCCAAGTGTCACATTCCCAGATATTGTACTACCTGTGGCAATGACCCAAAGGGACAGCTTTATAGGAAACATGGATCAAAATAGTATGCTTGGATGTTCCAAGAGGGCTGGGAGATGGTGTGATTTATGTTCAGTACCATATCTCATGGGGGTCATTTACACAGGCAAATATTCCTCTAAATATACCACTAAGATAGCTCATAGTTCCCACGGATCACAGCACAGCATCGCCTCATTCAGAAGGGGGGAAGGTAAAACACCCAAATATAGCGTGCCAGGGGATGTCGCTACTTTTGCCTGTATATTTGCAATGTAGCGCTTTATTGGCAGTGTAAACTACCATTCTGTTAAGAGCTTTCGCAGATCTTTACTGTGATTGGTTGCTATGATGTAAGGGGAAGGCTTAAAAGAGAGGGACTGCGTTCAGTAGCGATCAGGAAACTTAAAATCCTCTCTGCTATTTTGCAGAAGGTCTGCCAAGAAAAAGGATTCCCAAGACCTTTCAGTCATAAAGTTCCCATCTGTCAGCTCTGCTTGGGGGAGGGAGGGAGAGGGGGGAGGGGGGACTGAGGGATGGAGAGTCAAAAATCCTCTGCTATTTTGCAAGTCTGTGAACCCTGACTAAACAAATCGTGCTGGAAAAACTTGTGATAGGTTCACCTTAGGATCCACGGTATTGCAGCAAGGTCTTTCCCTCTGCTTCAGGGAGTGGGTTCATTTACAGGTAGATTTACAGAGACACAGAGACAGAGCCACTTCTTTGTTCTTCCCCCCTGCTTTTTTGGCAGTCTGTAAGTCTTTAGCTCAGAAATTCAAGGCTTCAAAGGAGGGTCTGTGCCCTTCCCCGTACAGCCTTTGTCTGCTTGGGAGGCCACGCCCCTCACACTTTTTCAAGTCTGAACGAAAAAGCGGCATAATTAGAAAAAACCCTGACTGGCACAGATGCGGAAAAGAATTAAAGCACAAGTTGCCGCAATAAATCTGCTGTGTAAACCAGCCCATGGTGTTAATTCACCTTGATGCAGAGATGACATTGTTATGGCAGCCAGGAAGTGGGTGTAAATAAGGGTGCAGAGAGTATTGCAGTGCCTGGAAGTGTAGGTGTAGATATGCCTTAATAATCTCTAAACTGATGCAGCCAACACCACTGCAAAGGTTTGTCCCAGTTGCATTTAAGATGTTCTCTAGAAAGTGGACCACCCTAGATCTCTTTTCCTACCTCACCAAAAACTGAGAGAGAGAGAGAGAGAGAGAAAGTACAGCCGGCCCTCCACATCCACAGATTGCACATCCATGGATTCAACCATCCACGGCTTGAAAATATTAAAAAAAAAATCCAAAAACCAAACCTTGATTTTGGTGTTTTATATAAGGGAGACCACTTTACTGCACCATTGTATATAATGGGACTTGAGCATCCACAAATTTTGGTATCCATGTTGGGTCCTGGAACCAAACCCCAATGGATACCAAAGGCCCACTGTAATTCAAAGTATACTGCTTACAGTATTTGCTCTTGCCTTTGGCTTCAACTCAAATGCATGAAAGGAAACAGAAAGGAACCAAGTAGTTGGCCCTCCATAGCTATGGATTCTGCATCCACGGATTCAACCAACCATGGCTTGATTTTTTTTTAATTCAAAAAAGCAAACCTTGCTGTTCACCGTTTTATATAAGAGGCACCATTTTACCACACCATTGTATATAATGGGACTTGAGCATCCATGGATTTTGGTACCCACAGGGGTCCTGGACAAAACCCCAGCAGATAACAGGGGCCCACTGTAATATGGATCCACATAGGGCTTAATATCAAGAGAGCAAAGAGCTTGGATGGAGGCAGATGAGAGGTCAATTGAGCCACACAGCAACCCTTTAATCAAGCAGTAGTATTTGGATTTTGACCCAAGTGCTTTGAAAAATCTTTATAGGAAGGGAGAATGGCTCTGGGACCCATTCAGCAAGTGATCACTTTGCAGTAGAGAGGCCTAGCTCAAATCTCTGTCTAATTAACACATCCTTTATAGAGGTGGTTCAAGTTGAAAGTAAGAGCCGTATCTACCCAAATAGGCACCTTTAGCATTCCACTGCCTTCCTTGTGTGAATCAGAGTGGGTCTTCTTTGGCGAGGTCATCATATTTCCAAGTGGTTTGGTATATGCTTAGGGGCAACCAAGTCCCCTCTTACATGCTGACCTGGCGTGTGCTGCTTCAGCTCCGTTTGCTATCCAGCTCCAGGACTGAAATGTGTTCTTGGCTTTGAATTACTCCACTCTCTCCCCAACCTGCTGTACTCACCCTTGTTTATGCCTGACTTTCCTGACCTACATGCTCTTTGCCACTAACATCACTCTGTGAGATTCTGGGACAGACTGACCACAAAAGAAAGAGACACCACAGCAGGAGGCTGAAATGCATGGGGATTTAAGTACTCTAGTGAACAGGGAAAATTATTAAAGAGTGGGTCTTGTCAAAAAAAATCCCAGAGGTCTGCATACAGTTATGGTCGATTAGCAAGCTGTGTGGCTTGGAGAGAATGAACACTCACGGGGGAATGAACTTGTGCCTTTCTTAAGACCTTCTGTTAACCAAGACATTGCTTTCCAAGACAAAACATTTTTGCACAGTTGCTTTTCAATGAGTGCCAAGTGCTATCTCTTCTGGTATTTTGTTTCCACAGGAACCAACCAGATGCCTATGGGAAGTCCACAAGAAACGCATGAATGCAGTTAGCACTCTCCTGTTCATGATACCACAATTGGTACTAAGAGGAACACTGCCTCTGATGTTACAGGTAGAGCAGTCAGAACAAGCAACACCCAGACCATTTGTCTTGAGGAAACTGTCAGGGAAAAAAGCTATGGAGACAGGAACAAGAAAAAGACTTCACAAAGTCACTGTGGTTGCATGGACAGAGAATGAAGAATGAAATTTACAGCAAGGATACTGAAAGTGGTCTGCAAAGGGACCCTGTGGTAGGGAAATGGGAGAGAGTAGTGTAAGTTGTTTCTAAAGACTTGCCTGCAATTCTCATGGCACAGTATATTGAGGTTCCTGACATGGATTTCATATAGTACTATATTATCCAACAGTGCCCTTAGGCATAGCCAGATCCATCACCAGTCCCCCAATCATGATCTTCAGGAAATAATTCCTGCAAGCCATAAGTGTTTTAACTAAAAGCAAAGGAGGCCTGCAAAGCCTCAGTGCTCTTCTGCCCTTTTGCCTGTTCACTCCACTCAGGCTGCTATTTAAGTTGCATATTATTACCCTTACTGTCTGCCGCCTCTTCCAACAAGATGCGACAAAAAGCACAGGATGGCAATGCAGAAAACGTTGGGATGCAGTGGGCCAGCGACGGATGTTGTCTAGATGCTCTGTAACAAAGTGGATGGAGAAGAAATGACTCCAGATTAAAAGGCTAGTGTGGATGCAACTATACTGGTCAGAACACATGGGACTTTTCCACTCCATGAGCTACCAGTGGAAGTCTCTTCTTGTTTTCCTAGCACTTCTTGGTGCTGTCTTGGCTTTCCTTTCTGCCCCATTCAGGTTGTTGCCACTCCGCTAATTGCTGTTGCTACAACCTCCCCCAGCTGCACAGTGATGGCAACCCCTCTCCCAGGGGGGTATAAGGAGAGAATATGCAGCAGCTGGATAATTTTCCAGCTAAGTGTGCAGTAAAGCGCACAGATGGGTTATTGGAGCACACAGCACAAGGAACAATGTGGCAACCACAAACGTTAACTCCTCAGCACAGCAGAAAAGTCTTTGATGCAATTCTTATGGTAATAATGTTGGCACTAACGATAATTGGTCCCGCACTACACTCGGCACTGCAGATGATCCACATCCATTGGTGGGATGCCCATCTCCTCCCACGCAAATTTCTGCAGCTTCCTTCATCACCCAACCCACATGGAGCCATGGTTGAAAAATGCATGTGAATGTTCAAAACCTATCTGCATCAATCTGCATCCGGTTTTTCTTGAAAATCTATGCAAAGTTAAAGGAAGGCTATTGATAAATGCCAATATTGGACTGAAAATGCAAACTGGGAACTGGAATCCACCTTATGGTGGAATGAGGGAGGAACTAAAAAATATATACAGCCTTGTGCAGCCTGTCTAGAATTTGTTCCTATAAGAGCTCCACTGCAAGGCTTAGACATAAGTGAATTTTTATATGCTGTAGTAACTTGCTTCCAGAAATTTGTGACACCTCTTAAGATCCTGAAATTCCACAAGAAATATGAGCCCTACTTCTGCCAGCTTTGACACTGGATTTCTCATCCCAACAGTTCCAAGTTGCAAGAAGTCTCTTGTAGGTTATCATCAGTTTTTCCCTACTGCCAAAGAGGCAGACAAGCCATACCCCCTAACCAACCATGGCACCTTTTGAATTGCACCCTTTGCTCTGTAAAAATGGACCCTGACAAAGTGCACTGCCTTCAAAGGCCTCTAGCTTGCCAATTCATTTAAGAAGTATCATTTCAAAATGAAGAGTTTATGTCCAACTGCAATGTTACAAAAATCAGCAACTCAATTAATATACAATTTCAGAAACAAGAATAAACTGGGGGGGGGAGAAAACAGGCATACTTGGTGCTTCAGTCCAAGCTCTTGGTTTAAAAATGGCTGCTAACTCTGAAGAACTGAAGCCAGATACACAGCAGGGGTCCTCAGGCAATTCCCCAGGAAGTACGGTATTTTTCTATATTCCCCATTGTAGAAGAACTGTTATTGGTACCACTAAAGCTAGCCACCTGAACTATGTGCTGATAGCAGAATTATTAGAAAACTGAAAATCTTTTTTTTTTTAAAAAAAAAAACCTCTCTGAGATTTCTCCCTTCTCAGTAATTCTTGATAGCCACAACCTCTTATTTCTTTTCCCAAACTGAAAAGAAGCCTGTGCTGCCTCCACTCCCCTCCCTTCTCCTATTGTCTGCTACCTTTTCCCACTCCTCTGTTCTCTACCCATACTGCCAACCACAGAAAACAAGTTCCTTGAGGCATGGACCTGTCATGTTGTCTCTACTGCCTTGTAAAGCACAATGTACATTTATGATGTGAAATAAGCCACAGTCTTACAGTGTGATCCTATACACATCTCCTCAGAAGTAGGGCTTATAAAGTTCAGTGGGGCTTTACTCCCAGGCAAGAAGGTACAGGACTGTGGAAACGTGTGGGTAAATCAGTCTGTGCCTGGGGCTGAACCAGGCCACCCTAAAGTCTAGTGCATTCTATGGTAAGGGAAGCTTCACACTGAAACTTGCAAGTTAAAGGGCGCTCCCATCTATTGGAAAGCAAAGAGACAAGAAGCACAAGCTAAATTGTAAAGCAATAGCTTAGAGTTAGTCAGAAGTAAACATGTCGTCACCCCAACTGGTATTGCTTGGCTTTGAAATGCAAGCTTCAGCAACTTGAAATATTTTACTCAAAATACAAGACAAACTTTCTGAACCCAAGACTTTTAACCATCTCAGATTAAAATCTAAGCCAAATTTCTGCTCCCTTTCCCCACCCCACACTCAAATTCTCTCCCTCCCTCTCTTCCACCCCTCTGCTCACCCTTCCACTGCAAGCCTCTAATTCCTCCTACCCCTTTGCTTTCTTGTTTCTCAAGTAACAGTGAGAAGAAAAGGGGAGGTAGAAATCTCTCCCTCTCCCTCCAGTGCATGCTGCACTGCTATGCCATGTCAATGGAATGGTAAATCCTCTCTGGGTTTTAGTCTGAATTTTAGCAACACTATTTAAAGTATTAAATCAGTTTGGGGGACTGGGTGCAGTACATGGGATAGCTCCCTTAAAGTTTGGACTAAACTTCATAGTGGATTCACCACCATCATCACCCCACCATCAACATGGAACTCAATAGCTGCCACAGCTGCTAAACAGTGTGCCAGGCATTCGCAGATCTGGCCTATCAGTAGGAGATGGAACAGGACATTTCCCCATTCTATCTATTCCAGGTATGCTGTTACCCTAAGAGGCAAGGGGGTACATTGGAGTCCCACCCACAATGCCAGCATCTCCTTGAACTTTGGGTGAATTATAGCTCAAAAAGAAGCCTGCAAGAAGAGGGTCACTTCAGGGATCTTTTTACCTATATACATCAGTATTAATTGTAGAGAACACTCCAGTTAAAGTTAAACAGAGTATTTTATTTGAATTAACACAAGACATAAACTATTGTACAAGAACTTACACACTTAAGAACCATACAAGGCGATTCAATAGAAAGGCTGAAGGGTTGGACAGAGAGAAATCAAGGGTTGAAGAGTGATAGTTACCAGTCCTGGAAAAAGAGGACTGCTCAGCGGAGGAACTCAGCACCTGAGGGTGGCACAGGGGGGATCTGGTCCACTGAGAAAGAGAGTGACAAGGTGACACACAGAACGGTGGGTCCAATCTGTGGCACACAGAATGACGGATCCAGACTATAGCACACCTGGTTGGGGTCTGAGCTAGGATATTTATACCCTACTAGCTGTACCCAGCATAACATATGCCATTATAGTAGATTTGAAAGGTTCACACAGTTCAGCTGCACACTATTATTGTGGCACAAAATACCACCAAAATCTATACAACCACCAAGCAACCACCCAGCTGGCTGGCTCTCCTGCCCTGGACTTGCAGGCTTCTAAAGCATGGCACCTTCTCCTCTTGCACTCCCACAGCGAGGCGTATAGTGTGTGTGTGGGGGCTTCATTTAGGCTCCCGGAGTCCTTGCCATGGCTTCTGGGTTGGCTGCCTTTATAGCCAGCCACCCCTGGGCTGGGATCACTGCATACTCAGATGAGCAGCCAGCAACGGGGCCCTTGTGAGGCTGGGAGTGTAGATGCAGATTGAGTGGCAGGAGTGGATTGAGAGGTGGTGAGGGAATTTGCATGTAGGTGGTGATTGGCTGAGGGAGTGAGAGGAGGGAAGGGCAATGTTTCCTAAGAGGCCAATGAGCACAGTGGAAAAGGCAACATACCCAAGAATTTTTTAGATAGATAGATAGATAGATAGATTTCATACCCTGAAGGTATGTTGGTTATGACAAAGCCGAGATGGCTTTCCCACAGAAAGGGACAAAGTGTCTAAAACTGAGTTGATTGCTTTAACTCCGAAGAGACAAAACATTGATGGGATCTGCAACAAACTCTTAATGTTTGGTCATGTAGGCTCAGGAGGCCGCAGTCTGTTCACAAGGGGTCTGTGAAGGCTTGAAGGCTGCTCAGCCCCCATGACAGCAGCCCAGGCAAAGGCTGGCTGGCTTGGCCTATGCATTGCTGTTCAATCCTCTCCAACCACAAAATTTCAGGAAGCAGGAGAAAAGTATTCCCTGCCCTCCAGTGTCTCTGAGGGAACGGTTAATAGATGGTGTAATTTTATTATTGTTGTTGTTGATATTATTATTATTATTATTATTATCATTAGGTATTATTGTTGTTGTTAGGGTTTTAAATCTTGAGTTAAATCTTGGGGGGCCGTGGCAACAAAAGATATTTAAAAGGGGTTCCTGGTAAAGAAAAGGTTAAGAGCAGCTGACATAGACCCATTAACAACTAGTATTTCTGCATAATCCTATCTGGGTTTTCCCACCATTACGATTCTGGACACGTGTCAGGTCATCATGACCCCGATTATCCTCTGGTCAGCATAACCCCGAAAAGTATCCAATATGTGCAGTTATGAAATATGGGTGGTAGGGTATGCTAACAATGCTGCACAACGGCAGTGTATCATGCTCAGGAGTGGGAAAGGGAAAATTCTTCCTTTTATTCAACCAGCTCACTGCCAGTGCTGTAGCAAGGTTAAGTGGATGGGCAGGGGAGGAATGAATGGATTGGTGAAAACAGGACATCCTCCTGTATCCAATTTTTCAAACCTCTCTTGGAAAAGACTTGAATAAAAGCAGAGTCATTTTCCCTGAAAATTATCAGCAAAACCAAAACAAAACACAAAACACTTTCCAAGGTGAGCTCACCCATCATTAGTCAGAGAAGCACAAAGGGAAGTGATGAATGTGGGGAAGAGCATTAAAGAGTGGAATGGTGGAAGAAAGATGATGCTCCCATGTTAAGAAAGACAGAAGAAAGCACAGCTGTTCCATGCAAGGCTACTTTTAGCAGCAGCTTCCAACAAGACAACTTCCTAACTCATTCCAGATCAGAACTCAGGAAAGTTGGACTGCAGCTCCCAGAATCCACCCACCCAGCATGCCCAGCAGCTAGACTGGTTGGAGGAGAGGGGAATTCCATAAGTTGTTGTCCAAAGTCGTTAATTCTTCTAAGCTCAATTTCAGATGTTAAGGTGGAGGACAATATTCTCCCTAGGGCCTAGACTGAAACCAAGAGACATTTCCTGTGGCCTGGCTCCACCCTACTCCTGCATCCTTATCCTGATTAGGGAATGATCTTGGGGAGACCTGGGTGGGGAGGTATACTTTTCAAAGGACCCCAAATAGGCTGATTTTGTTTTGTGCAGCTGAAGCGGGTGGTGAAGAAAGAGACAGAAGATCCCCCTCCATATTATTCACAGTGCCAGCTGGTTGTTTCTGCAGAGCTGGTTTCCTCTTGAGAAACCCCAATCCCGGTAGCTCTTAAGAGAATTACTGTTTTGCCAGATCTGCCAAGCTCTGCCCAAATCACAGGTCCCAACAGCAAGTGGGCCTGACGCGCCACATGGCTTCCTGCGCCCTGGTGAACATGATTAATCAGAGCTGCCTGCCCAGAAAATGAAAGGCAGGTCAGGAATGTATCAAAATGCAAATGGGCCCTTTTCAAGGAAGTGAATGCTGGGGGGGGGGAGGGAATGGGAAGCAGTGCATCTGAGAGAGAGAGAGAGAGAGAGAGAGAGAGAGAGAGAGAGAGAGGAACCTCCAGCTCTCTCTCACCCCCCCCCCCGTGTTAGCACAGGCAGGAGCCAGCTTGAAGTCTGTGTCCAATTCACAAGGGGGCATCTATAGCCTTAGAACAGCCATTTAATTCTCACCCCTGACCCAGCAGCACACAGAGACAATCCCTAACAGAATTGCAATGTTCTGCTCTGTACATGGACACACATCCACAAGCATACCCTGCTCCCTGATGTGCCTCAACTTGATCAAAATGCAAAAAGAAAAAGGGACATCTGATGAAATCTCACCTGCAGCTGCTCCAAAAACAAACAAAATAAAGTTATATATCCCCACAAGGTCCTCACTACTGGCAAGGATTTGGGGGGGGGGGCTTTTGTCATAAAATTTGGTTAGACAGCATTATTATTAGCCCCGCTGCCTGGAGGAAACCGCCTCACACTCAGCGGGTCTCTAAACTATTTCTTCCAACATTCATCTATTGTCCAATACTTTTTTTAGTGGCTCCCAGGCTTGTGCTAAAGTCCTGAGAATCACAGCTTTCACATATATCATATGCATACACTTCTCAAGCCTTCACAGGAGGTGGAGAAAGCCTTGGGAAAAAATGATTACAGCATGTTTCATGCAAACGGCATTGTCTGTAGGTTATACTTGGCCAATGGGGGGGGGGGAGTGAAGGAGGGGGCATGTGGCAGGGAGCAAACCGCCAACACAAATCAGGCCAGACTTTTGACTAGCTACCACCTGAAAACTGGCTGGAAGACCTTGTTACACAGAGCAGAAACCCTGGACACTGATCCAGTTGCTAGTCCCAACTAGACGTCACCCATTAAATCAAAGGGATTTACATAAATGTTGATTTCTCATCCAGTAATTTATTTAGTGGGTCTATTCTAGCTGTGATTAACAACCAGATTTAGGACTCAGGATTCAACCCCAGGCCCACTTACCTAGGAGTAAGATGCACAGAACACAGTGGGAGTTCCTTTTGAGTAGGCATGCAGAGGATTCTGCAGCCCAAAGCCTGGTGAGGGGAAAAAAACAAAGGCACACCCAGCCTCAGAAGTGTTTCCTTTGCTCTGTGCAAGCCCTTGAAGAGCTAGTGGAGAGACTTAGGGTGTTAATTTAAGAACCAACAGGAGCTCTTCTTTCACAAAGGAAAGCAATATTACAGGCATTTATGCTATATTAAAAGACCATCATCACACAACAGAAGTGGAGTGCAGGTAGGAGTGGGTGGGGAGAGAAGACAAAACTCTGGAATGCAAATTAAGCCAAGAAAAAGTCCTCAGACACATGGCAACAGTCCTCATTTCCAGTTAGCAAGACAGCTGTTTACACACATTGTACTGAAAAGCACGTTCAGTTTGCCCTTAGAAGAAAAGCTGTCCTGAGAGTCATGGCCCTTGCCTCAGAAGCTCATACCTCACTGTTAGGCCCCCATGTCCAAAGCACTTCTTCCTGCCTTTCATCTCCAAGCTTGCAGACACTGTCACATGAGATGCCTTTTGCATTTTGGAGTTGGATTTCCCAGTATCAACCTATTCAAATGCAAAATATATATTCACCATAAATGCATTTGAGTTTAAAACTACTCTCTTCTGTTTCCTGTCCTGCAAATAGTTGACGCCAGATCTCAACTCTCGGGCTCCCACTAAGTCTTGCCCTCCTGTTTGCCACATCCGACATGGCTGCTAGGCCACCAAGGTGTGTTTTCATTTTCAACATTGGAAAATGTGATGTTTGTTGTTGCTGTTGTTGTTTGCCCTGAAGTCAACTTTGACTTATGGTAACCCTATGAATAACAAACCTCCAAGATCCCAAGTCGTCAACTGTTCTGCTCAGTCTTGCAAACCTGGGGCAGTGGCTCCAGCCCCACTCAATGTAGGGGCTCTAGCTAGAGCATCCCCAGCAGGTAGCTTTCGAGCAAAAGAGACCCCACCACCTCCCTGGGCAATTGGTTCCATTGCTGAACCACTCTTACTCTCAAGAGCTTCAATGTTCAATTGAAGTAAACTCTCCCGCAACTTAAAACCATTAGACCTGCTCTTATTCTCTAAGGCAGCGGAGAACAAACCTGCACCTTCCTCTCTCTGGTAGCCCTTAGACATTTAAAGAGAGCAACCACGTCACCCCTTTTTACCAGGCTGGACGTGCCCAGTCCCCACAATCTTGCCTCATATGTTTTGTTCTCCATACATCATATCCTTGTTGCTGTTTATAGCCTTCTTAAAACGAGGTGCCCAAAACTGAAGACACTACTATAGATGACTAGTGGATCCTTGAACTAGTGCAGAATATAGTGAGACTGTTCCTTGAATTGGCAACTATGGTTCTATTAATGCCGCCTAAAAAAGTATATTTGCCTTCTTTGCTGCAGCATCACACTGCTGAGTCATGCTCCAATTTATGATCAACAATAATCTCAAGGTCCTCTTCAACTGAATCGTTGCTAAACCAAGCATCCCCCCACTCCCATTTGGTTTTTGTGGCCTAGGTATACAATTTTGCGTTTGCCTCAGTTGAATTTCATTCTAATACTTTCAGCCCAATTTCCTCGTTTTGCCCCACTAACCACAACGAGCGCTTCTTAATCATTTGGGATTAGGGTTGAGCGAGTGGCAGGAAGGGTCCTAAAACCCAGCACCATCTTTCTCTCCCTCCGTTTTGAAGAGATTAAACCACCGCCGCCCAGTTCACCCCAGGGCTTCGACAGACACCGGGATGACCTCGCCTCCCGCCGGCCGGGTGGATCCCTCCGCCGGCGGCCCCGCGGCGCGCTCGGCCTCCCGGGGGAGCGATAAGCACAGCAGGAGTTACTGCCGCCTGACACTTTAATGAGGTGGCGTCCTCGCCGACATTAATATTGCCGAGGCCTGCCATTCCCCGGAGGCCTTGTGAGGGGGGAGCAGCCCAGCAGCGCCAGGAGGGGGGAATCCAATAAATAAATCTCGCCTAAACGCCGGCGAGAGGGCGGGAGCGCGCGGGCCACTCACCTGATTTCCCCGGTGAGCCCGCCCGGGCCAAGCGCGCGGGCTAAACGGAGGCGGCGGGCGATTTATCCCGGACGAAGGTTGATGCACGGAGCGGGAGCGCGGGAGGGAAGGACGGAGGGGGGGAGGGAGGGAGCCGCTCAGGAGGCCACCACTCAATCCCAAATTAATATGAATATTTCGTCCCATCAATGCTATTTAGTGCCGCGTGTGGCCCACGTCCAAGGAAGAGGGATGGCTGCTCTGGGCCGGGCTGGGGCTGCGCCTGGCGCGGGGCCCGATGCCGGCCAGCTCACGGTTCCCCCGAAGGAGAAGGCGAGGGCGAGAGAGACCCCGCCATTCCCGGGGGGGGGGCGACCAGACGGGCAAGCAGAGGGGCGCTCGGGCCTCGCGGGGAGGATCAGCCCGTGGCCTTCAGAAACCGGCAGGCAGCCGGAAAGGTTTTACCTTAGATTGCAGCTTTTCTCAACCTTTTCATCCTGGGGGAACCCTTACAATAATGTTCAGGTCTCAGGGAACCCCTGCCTCAATTTTATTATACCTTCACCTAGAAAAATGTGTATTGTTCAAAATCACCCTCTCTCATGGAACCCTAGAGTCCCCGTGGTTGAGACACCCTGCCTTAGAGGGATACAAGGCGAGATCCTTTTCCCCCTTTGGAAGCAAGCCAGCTAAATGGAACGGGGCTTACTCCCCAATCGACACTTATAGCGCTACAGTTGCAAAGCTTCCCGCTCTTTCCCGCCCTACTGCAAAGTTGTTGTGTGCCCTCAAGTCGTTTCCGACTTACGGTGACCGACTTGGCAAGCTTGGGTCAGAGGGGGTTTGCCTTTGCCTTCCCTCCTGAGACTGAGAATGGCCCCACATCCTGAAGTGGGCCCCAGGGCCAGGATCTTTGGCGGCCCCCTACCTCCCGCTAAGGTTAAGGGCAGCCAGATGCTGTACAAGCAGTGGTGTCCAACCTTTGGCCCTCCAGGAGTTTTGGACTACAGGTCCCAGACCATTGGGCCAACTGACTTAGGCTTCTGGGAACTGGAGTCCAAAACACCTGGAGGACCAAAGGTTGGACACCACTGCCAGGATTTAGGATAAAAATTAAAATAAGTCAGTTTAAATTATGACACCAAAGTAATACTGTATTTGTATTTATTTTTTTAAAAAACTAAATGGGTTTACATAATAAAAACTTACAATAATATCATGCTGGGGTCCCCTCCTAATCCCAGATGCCCAGGCCCCTAGACTAGAGCCCTGTCAGCTCCCCTTGTGGGGAGAGAGTATGCCTTGCCTAAGGTCACTATGATTTTCCATGGCCAAGTGGAGATTCGAACTTTGGTCTCCAGAATCCAACGTTCAAAACCATTACGCCCACACTGCCTCTCCCATTGGAAAGAGTGGGACATTTTTGAGTAACGCTGCATAAGATGGAACTGCATGGTGTGTGGAGTTCATGATGTGAAGGAAAAGGGATCAGGACTCCTGCATTCTATTCTAGGTGATTAACTTTCAGAGGGTGAAACGGTACCTCGTTTCCTGGCGAGTAATAGAAGGAGCAGCATGCCAGTACCACTGAAACCACAGACACGCCTGAAACACCACATAGGCACATTCATTTCCACACACAGTCTTCATCCACACAACTCTCGTTTACAGCTTTTCTGCCAGTTTACTAGATGTTAATATTTTTCTAGTCCTAATTTGCAGTGGGCCATACTCTTCCCTGGATCATATGGCAAAGCCACCACAACCTAGGCAAGATTCGTGTGTTTTTAAATTGCATGAAACTCAAGGGACCAATAGGTATTTCTCATTGCTGGACCTGTTTTCAGGGAAAATCTTTACCTGCTGAATTCTTGTCTGATGCTTTGCACATTGCTAAAGATGCAGGAGCTCAAAAGGTGGCACTCTAGAAAACAATCAAAGGTGTGTAGAGGAAACAAGGACCACATTGGGCAAGGAGTCTAACGGATAATTATTTCCATAAATAAACTGACTTTTTATGATTGTGGGCTTGAGAGATGCTGAGTCATATGATCACTTTGTGAACTCATTCCTCAACCTTGGTGACCTTGTCAGAGCAAGGTTGAAATGGTTGGCTTTTTATGTTTTCCACCAAAGGTGGAGATACAGATTTTGTGTGTTGGCATACACAAAAATTAAAATTTGGGCTGTAGGGAGTGGGTTGGTACCTAGGTGACCCTTTTATTGCCTTCACATTCAATATGGGTTGACTCACCACACATATAAATGCAAATGACAGTCACCACGAATGGAGAATTAAGTCCGTGTCTATATGAACTGGCCTTTGGAATAAAAATTAAGGAATATGTTTTCATGTCCTGCCCTTCCTAAAAAAAAAAAAAAAAAAAAAGAGTGGGGCAGCTAATAAATGAGATAAACCATAATAATGCTCACAAATATCATTAAAACCATAATTCTAAAAACACAGATATAAAACAAAATACAAAATAACTATCAATAAGGATCAGCAACTAAACCTGTGAAGCATTTATCTGTTCCCAGAATGCCCATACAAATAAATGCATTTCAGCTATCACCTAAATAACACCATTGAGGGAATACCAAGGCTGCAGTGCTGGCACCAAGAAGACCCTGCCAGATATGGTTGCCCTTCAAACATTGTCTATCAAGGGTGACACAAGTAGAGTCTATCTCATTTTAAATCCTGGGTTATTCTCAATTCTGGAGAAGGCAGTCCAGCAAGGAGTTGAGTCCTGAGTCATTTATGTTTGCATTAGTACTTTGCATCAGGCCTGGTAGTTCCCTGGCAGTCAATGCAAGGTTTTCAAAACTGATGTGATAGGTTCACATTTCCCTGCTCCTGTCAATGCATGGGTGGTAACATTCTGTATCAGCTGCTGACTGTGGACTGTCTTCAAGGGAAGCTCCAAATAAAAAATATTGCAGCAATCAAAT
Source organism: Gambelia wislizenii (assembly GCA_030847615.1). NCBI lineage: Eukaryota > Metazoa > Chordata > Lepidosauria > Squamata > Crotaphytidae > Gambelia > Gambelia wislizenii. The sequence goes on along the minus strand of JAUMIR010000001.1, from coordinate 335,477,132 downwards.
CAGAGCATGTTCAACTGTCACCATATTCTCCCAGGCCAGGAACAATCAGAACTGGAGAGCAAGCCAAAGCAAGCGAGAAGCACTCAGTGAAGCCAGCTGGGCCAACAGCAACAGTTTTGAATGAAGGAGTTTCCCCAAAGCCACATAACTGCTCTATTGAAGGAGTGTTACCCCTTCCAGAACTGGCTGTCTACCTGATTCCAGGATTTAGGAACCACCTAACTGCAGAGTCTTCATCTGGTCAGGATTCACTTTTCAGTACTCATCTTAGGAAGCTGGGTATGTTTAGCCTGGGAAACAGAAGGTTAAGAGGAGACATAATAGCCATGTTTAAATATTTGAAGGGATGTCATGTTGAGAATGGAGCAAGCAAGAGATTCCACCTAAACATTACGAAGAGCTTCCTGGTGGTAAGAACTGTGTGACAGTGGAACATGCTGCCTTAGAGTGTGGTGGAGTCTCCTTCTTTGGAGGTCTTTAAACAGACACTGGATGGCCATCTGTTGGAAGCGCTTTGATTGGGAAATCCTGCATGGCAGGGGGTTGGAGACTCAATGGCCCTTGTGGTCTCTTCCAAACTCTATGATCCTATGATTCTGTCTAACTCATCAAGGCCTCCAGGCACCAGTCCAGTTCTTTCACAACCTTTCCTGATTTAGTATGGATGGAGAAACAAGCTGGATGTCATTTGCAATACTGGTGAGTAGTTTTTATTTACCCATTATACTGTAAAACATTACTGTCAACATTAAAGCACAATCAACAGGGAAATGTCACAGATCATCTTCCCTTATTTTAATTAATCTTATCTTGCAAAGCTAGGAGTCAGTTCAGTGCCAATGGGCTGATCTTGGCATCCGGTCCTAGGCCAGGCATATTCTTGGTATAAAAACTGGGGTGCCACTCAAAGCAGAACAGGAAAGCAGAGGAGGCTACTGGGCATCACCTGAGTTCTGCTACACTCAAGGGCTGTTATTTGCAGTGGGTGCTGCCACCTACTGCCTCCCTGCTTCTAGCATTCTCTCCCTGATTCCCAGCTCCCGCCCCACCCGGGCCAAGGATGGGGAAGCCCTTCTTTCCTCCTTCCACCAACATTTATCACTAGGTGTCAGGTGCTCACCTAGCGCGAATTTCTAGTTGCAACTAATTCCCAGGCCTCACACTCCATGGGCTCTGCAGTTTCTATGTGTGTATGTTTAATTATAAGCAGAGCTGCACAAGCCACCTATGGTTAACCCTTCTAAGGCTTGAGGTGAAGGAAATACCACAGGCTCTGGTACTGAATCATAACCACCCCTCCAACACATACATATACAACAGCTCCCAGGATGAAATCATGCTGTCTTTCAAGGGCACTCCATTTCCAGGTTTCAGCTACAAATAAGCAGGTACACACCATGAGTTTGCAGCCTTCTGCTGTAGCTCATGTCTCTACGCTGGGTGCATTTAAACATCCCCTAAAAAAAGGCTGTGAAGATGGCCTTACAACAACCCACTCATCCTAAACATGGAGAAATCTCCTTTTGATCATCTTTGTTTGTTTAGAGAAAGGGGGTATTAAAACATGCTAAAGGTTATTAACCCTCATTAATCATGCTTGCATCCTCAAAGACTTAGGTCAAGGAAGCATCCTAGACATGCATTTAGTACAGCCCCATGGGATGGGAAATCACACACATCAATATGTCTGTGCTCCCACCAGTAACTGTGAGATGACATCTTAGAATATTTCAAGGAAGAGTTTCCATTCCATGGCCAGGTCACTTATTCCCACTAAGAGTCATTTTTCAGCAGGGACATGGGTCCCCCCCCCCAATCCTCAAGCTCAACGTAGGCAGCTGCAACAGAAACCCATTAATATACAAATTAATAATGTATAAATTAATAAAGCGGTTATGTATTGCTTCTTGCAAACACATTTAAACGATTTTTGAGAATGCACCCTACAGCACATCGTTGGGGATTCTAATCTATTAGTAAAATGTGGGAACAGCACAAGCCGGAGGTGTTGGGACCTCAGTCCTGGGAGGGACAGTGAGATTCAGAAGGCTCCCAAAACACCTGCTCCCCACCACCAGCCCAGCCCCCACTCCATCTCCCTGTTTGTCATTGCCTTGCCCTGATTTGCCAGAGGCAAGTTTGTCTGGTCTTTAAAGTTTTAAATATGCTGTTTTTCTGAGTTGTCTGACAGAGACCCTGAAGCTACAACCGTGGAGGGTTAGGGAGGAAGTACCTCTAGGGTGGGCATTCTGGAGGGCACTGGTTCTCAGCCTTTAGCCATCCAGACGTTTTGGATTTCAGCTCCCAGAGTCCCCAGCCAGCATGGCCAATGGTCAGAGATTCCAGAAGATGAAGTCCAGCTGGGGTTTTTTTTGCAGCTAGAGGTTTTATAAAGAGCCCAGGAAAAGTCTGGGCTATAGTGGCCATGCTGATTCGGGGATTCTGGGAATTGTAGTCCAAAAGGTAATTTTCCCCAAGCTCTGGTGCAATGCAGTAGTCAGTATTATCATCATCACTGACACTCAACAGACCATTATTTCATGGAGCCTTCCATTTGGGAAGGGCTTTCCCCACCTGCCAGTGGAGGGAAAGAGCAAGTAAGAGGTGGGATAGGCCAGAAGTGGAGGAGAAGAGGGGCTTGCTATGCAGTACAGCAACTTAGTAATTTTGTCTCCAATAGTGACTTTCCGGATTCATGTTTCTTTGCACATATGCAAACAGCTTTTTTGTGTGAATATGATGCAATTTTCTCTCACAGGGTTTAATGACCCACTGCTGCCATGGAATCAAATTAATGAAAAATTAGTGACTGCAAAATGACCCCAGCTAGGGTTTCCCTGATCTCACCACCCCTTGCTAAGACTAAGAGCATGTGGCACAGTAAATGCCATAGCAACTTTCCCTATTCCCTGTTGCAGAATTAGAGTGTCCCAGGGTGTTAGCCCTTTCTGGGAAACTCTGTGAAGTTAAAACTGTTACGAAATAACTTTCTTGTAGCAGACTGTAGTTTAAAAGCTGACCCAATCAACTTTGCCCTGAACTCAAAAACAAAAGATGCAGACAGCTTCAAGTTAAAAGACTTAAAACCTACTAATAGCTATGTATCTACATATGCATGCAGAGCCTACATCCTAACTAACTAATGAATAGGTTTGGAAAAAAGATGGCTTCATCTTGACTCGCCATCTCAATGGGAATGAAGCATGGCAGGAGAAGAGTAGAGACCCAAGATGGAGAATAGAGTTGTAACAATAGGTATGTAACAGGAGCAGAGAAGGTATATATCTTTATATGACCAAGACCAAAGGAAGTGTCCTAGGTCACATGCTCTTGTTGCATGGGTGCAAACTATTTACAACCTTGCACTTCAAAGGTAAAACCAATAAGTTCTTAAATGAGAGAAAGAGGATTTTAAAATGCAAGAAATTCTATCCCACTCCCCACCTCACATCCCATTTGGATCTAGATTGTTTAGGGCCTAAATTTTAGACCAAGCTTCTCATCCAACAAGTCTTCATTCTTGGGGGTGGGGTTTCCTCTTTCAACTCAGCAGCTGAATTCAAATTCAGCTAATGGGCTGTATTTCAGTGGTGGGTGAGGCTACAGAGATGGGGTGAATTCAAAGCAAAGTGAGGCAGCCCTGGTGGAATTATTACCAATATGGATATTTCCCCATGAAGCATACAAAGTGCAGCTCAGTCTAAATGCATCTACTTAGGTGTAAACCCCAATCCAACAGCTTCCCAGGCATCCAAATTACTGGGACCCTTGCTGCAAATTACACCAAAGTTTCTCATGGCTGAGCAGACCACACACAGGTGAACCATATACGCTCAACTGTCCAAGTTTGGCAGGGACAGTCGTGGTTAATCCTCTGTCGTCCCACTTTTTCTAGCTGCTTTTACAATATCCTTGTTTCTTTCTCCTCCTCCTGTGTTCCCCCTTCCTCCTTGCTGCAACCTGAGTTCAAAGTGCAAAGTAGCTTGCACTCAAAGGGTTGGGGGAGGAGAGGCAAGGGTGGAATCTTGCCCTTCCCTGCAAACTCAGTGAAAAGCAAACTGCTTCAGCATCCCTTCGCTTATGTGTTCTTCCTCATTAATAACATTTGCCATCTTGGCCACACTCTGATGTTGCTTGGCCCTTTCATCTGTGAAATCTTGGGTGTATGGAACCACTGGGATCAGATGTCGTGTAAGTATAACCTTACCCCTGACATAGGAATTCCTTAGTCCCAGGCAATAGGGCAAATGTGAGTGCAAAAATCTGGCTGTCAGTAGAAACTCAGAAGAAGTCTTGTTGTGTCTGTGGATCAATGGCTCAGGAAAACTGGCTCTGCCCTGAGATTCCTCTTGACAGCTCCTGACTCAAAGACTCCTGTCTTTTATGTTTGGGGAAAGAACATAACAAAATGGATCTCTGTGGCAAGAAACCATGCCAACAACAACTGAGATCTTGCAACTGCTCTGGCTGCTTAGCTGACAATGTTAACCAAAAGTCCTGCCAGTTTTATAGCTGTCAGAAGGTGTGTGGATGTGGTGAATTCTCAGGAAACAAAAGGAGCAGTGCTGGAAGCAAGATCCTAAAAAGTGTGTGTGTGAAAAGCCTTGGCTTAGGAGAAAGAGGAAGAAAGCAGAGGTTTCACACATACAGGTTTAAATTTTATTGCTGCTCCCAACTAGAGTAGCCCTATAGAATCAATTAAATTTACCTACATGTTGACTCACCATTTGACAATTGATTCAATGAACCTACTCTAGCTGGGATTAACCAATAGGATTCCAACCATGGAATAGCCAGGGCAGCCATAATGCATGGTCTATTATTTACTTTATTACTATTATTTGCAGCACCATGTGAACACTGTTTGAAATTTCTGCCTAGGCACCATAATGTCTTAAGCCAAGTTTGGGGGGGGGGACCTGTGACCCTCCAGATGTTATGGAACTCCAACTCCCATCAGCCTTAGTCGGCCTGGGCGATGGTGAGCTATGTTTGGAACAGTATTTCAGCAACTTTTTGAGGGCTGAAGGGTCCCCATGCCCTGGTCTTCCACTAAGTCCTAAGTTCAGTCATTGGTATGTTCATGGTAACCTGTCTGGCCTTTGGTCTAATTTCATGTGGCCCTTGGCCTAATTCCCAAAGCCCCCTGGAAGCCATCCATTCAGAGTTCTGTCAGGACTTGGGAGTGGTCCGTCTCTCTCCCAACAGCCTGTTGCATGGGGAGGAAGAGGAAGAAGAGAAGAGAAACATCATTAAAAGAGAAAAAGAAAGAAACAGGGTTGCACAGACCCTCTCACACAGCTGACACACAGAAATTTAGCTTTGGTCTACCCATACACCAGTGATTACAGTCCAGTCGTTCCCTGCCCCCACCACTCTACCAGCTTGTGGCCTCTGACAGCTTGCTGTTATTGTGGTGGTGTACCTTCAAGTAGTTTCTGACTTATGGCGACACTGAGGCAACCCTATCGCGGGGTTTTCTTGACAAGATTTGTTCAGAGGAGGTTTTGCCATTGCCTTCTTCTGAGGCTCAGAGAGTGTGACTTGCCCAAGGTCACCCAGTGGGTTTCTATGGCCAAGCAGGGATTTGAACTCTGGTCTTCAGAGTTGTAGTCCCAGGGCCGGTTTAACCAGTCTGCCAAATCAGCATTGGTGGGGGTGCCCGAGGTCAAGAGGGTCCCCTGCTGACCTCCTTATCTGAGGAAGGAGACAGCCAGGAGACAGCCGGGAGGAGCCACTGCTTTGTAGCCCCCTCCTACCCTCCTCCTCCAAAAACCTCCTGCTGGCTTAAAAAAAAAAGCGTCTCCCAAACTAGAAAGAGAAAGAAGCAGCAGACCTCCCTGGCAGAAGTTGGAGGGAGTTTGCTGCTGCAAAATGCAAGCCAGCAAGGCATGTTGGAGGGGGTGAGCGTGTGTGTGTGAGAGAGGAGGGGGAATTTGAGGGTTGTCTCTTTCCCTCGAAAAGGGCTTTTCTTTCTTCCTGCCTTCCCTTCCTTCCACATCGATCCCCTCCAGCCCATCTTTCCAGCTGCTTTTAACATATCTTGGTTCCTCTACCCTTTCCCCCCCCTTTCTCCTCAGCTTCTTCCCCTTGCTGCCAACTGAGTTCAGCCTGCAAAAAGAAATTTGTGTGTGTTTGCCTATATGCCTTCAAGTAATTTCTGACTAAGGTGAACCTACCATGGGGTTTTCTAGGCAAGGTTTGTTCAAAGGGGGTGTGCCTTTGACTTCCTTTGAGCCTGAGAGAGTGTGACTTTCCCAAGGTCAGCCAGTGGGTATTCATGGCTGAGTAAGGATTCAAACCTTGGTCTCCATAGTCATAGTGCAATGCTGAAACTTCTACAACACTCTTTTAGCAGAAGAATATAAAGAATATAAATTAAAATTTGGAGTAATATTACTGGGAACAATGGTTTTATTGTTGTCACTAAAACACCAGTATCCCATTAGAGTTATGTGAGAGGCATTGGCCTAGAGCAGTGGTTCTTAACCTTTTCTTTACCAGGGACCCCCTTTAAATATCTTTTGTTGCCCCAAGACTTAACTCAAGATTTAAAACCCTAATAATAATAGCTAATAATAATAGCTAACAACAACAACAAAACAATTACACCATCCATTAAACATTTTTTCCCCTCAGAGGCACTCTTGCTTCTTCCTGAATGTTTGTGGCTGGAGTGGATCGAATGGCAATGTGCAGGCCAAGCCAGCCAGCCTTTGCCTTGGTTCCTGTCACGTGGCTACTCCACTACAGGGAGGAGGTGGGCCAAGCAGCCTTCAAGCCTTTGTGGACCCCTGTGAGGACATTGCGGACCCCAAGTTAAGAACCACTGGGCTAAAGTATGCTGGAAAAGGAACAATGCAACCAGACCTTGAGAAGGGTGCTGGCAGGGGGATTCTGGGAGGTATAATCCAAGAGTAACTTTCCTAGGCTCTGAATGCAGCCTAGAATCATAGGATCATAGGGCTGGAAGGGACCCCAATAGCCATCCCATCTAATTGGCTTCTGCCCTGCAGGAACACACAATCCAAGCATTCCTGACAGATGGCCATCCAACCTATGTTTTTAAAAACCCAAAGAAGGAGACTCCACCACACTCCAAGGCAGTGTATTCCACTTTCGAACAGCTCTTCCTGTCAGGAGGTTCTTCCTAATATTCAGGTGGACTCTCTTTTCCTATAGTTTCAACCCATGGCTCCGTGTCCTAGTCTCTGGAGCAGCAGAAAACAAGCTTGCTCCTTCCTCAGTATGACATCCCTTCAAATATTTAAACATGGCTATCATGTCACCTCTCAACCTTTTCTTCTCCAGGCAAAGCATACCCAGCTCCCTAAACTGTTCCTCATAGGGCGTAATGGCTTCCAGACCTCCTGCCATCCTTCTCAGTATCTTTCTTTGATTGTTGTGCCCAGAACTGGAAACAGTATTCCAGGTGAGGTCTGACCAAAGCAGAATGGAGTGATAATATTACTTCCCTTGATCTAGATCCTATTAATGCAGACTAGAATCGCATTGGCATTTTTTGCTGCTGCATCACACTGCTAACTCATGTTCAGCTTGTAGTCCACTCTTTCTTTTCGTTGAGGAAATCTACACCATTATGTTAATTGCTAATAAACAAAAAATATTATGTTAGTGCCTATAATATAGTTTTTAAACTAAATTATTGGTGGCAAATTATGTAATACAGTAGGCCCCTCTTATCCTCTGGGGATTGGTTTGGGGGGGGGGGTGGATTCTGAAAATCATGAAGAATAGTGAACGCCATTGAAAATAATGGGACTTGTGGTTTAAAATACCATAGAGTTGCCTTGGAGGGCCTAGAAAATGGCCAGGGAGGACACATTTTCTAGGAAGACTCTATGGTAGGTGTGCTATTTTGTGTCCCATGAGTAATGAATCCATGGATACAGGAGGCCTACTGTAATTTGAACATCCTGTACGGTGAATAGCTTAGGTTACATTGACCTGAGATAAACATATGGGGGCACCAAAATAAAGCATTGCAGGAGGGCCCAAAATTCCTTAAACCGGCCCTGTGTAGTCCAGTGCTCAAACCAGTACACCATGCTGGTTCTCTTCTGACAGATTATTCAAAAGAACATGTAGCTCTTAAATTGGGGGGAGGGGTCTGAAGCAGGGCAGCTGATAGGCCACATTTTTGACCCCCAAATCATAGCTTGCTGTTTATTTTAGTTGTGGTAGATATATTTATATTTATTACCTATATATCACCACTTGGAAAAGTCCTTTCTTTTCTTCCTTCACTTTTTTTTTATGACAACTACAGTACCAGAAATTTAACCCCTGCATGAAAAAAAAAATTAAACACCTGAGTTAAAAGATTCAAGCAACACTTCTTCCTGAGAGCCCTGGAAAGGGTGAGGGGAAAGAGGGCTATATGACAATCCAGGCTGATAGTCCTGTGCTAGATGGGCCATTAGAAAGTGGTTGCTCCTTTTATCCAGTCCAGAACTGAAGGCAGTTAACTTCACGGCACAGCAGAGGGGTGACTTCATCCCACACTGGGCTCTCTGGCCATGGAGAGCCAGGGGAAATTTCAGAGGGCCCCAGAAAGAAAGTCCCAAGGTGGCATAAGTTTGTTTACTTTTTCCAAGAAATGAGGGAGATTCTGCTTATCTTTTTTTTACTTGACACTGGTCTGTGTTTTTTGTAAGGATGGAACCTGCAAGGCAGAGGGAGCAAGTGCAGAGTGTTTTACTTGGTTTCCTCTGGAGGTATCTGATATCATTTGCCACTGCTCAAGTCCACTTTCCCTCAGCAGCAAGTGATAGGAGTTCAAAAGAGCACAGAGGGGAAATGTGGAAAGTAAATGGCTCCCAAGAGGCTTCCCTCCAATCACAGTGATGCTACAGGAAGGAGATGTTTCTTTGTAGATCCAGGGATGGCTCTAAATCTGCTGGACACCTGGTCTCATAAGTCAAGCAATTCTGCAAAGAAAAGACACCCCCCCATTCCACCTCACTCCCCAGCTCCCCCCATGAGGATCTTGCAAGGATGCTCTCCTAAAATGTATGTAAGTGCAACTAGAAAAGAGAGTGGGACAGTGTGAGCCTAGGGGTCACACAGCCTGAAAAACCAGGGCAGCAGCAGCATGTTTTATTTGTATCCAGCCTTTCTCCCAATATTAGGACTCAAGGGGTCTAACAATGAGTTTAAAACAGTCCAAGTTAAAAAAAATACAAATTATTAGAAGTATAAATATCAAGTTTAAAAATAAATTAAACAATTTACACTTAAGACCACAAACATTAAAATGTTGAAATATATAACATTTTAAAATACACCTCACACAGCATTGAAAAGTCTAGCCCACATCAAAGTGCAAATGCCTGCAGACATAGAAATGTTTTTACCTGTTTACGGAAAGAGGGGAGAGACGCGGCCATCCTGGTCTCCCTGGGGAGGGAGGGAGTTCCACAGTCTAGGAGCATCCACCGAGAAGGTCATCTCCCTTGTTCCCACCAAGCAAGTAAATTCTTCAAGTCAAGAAGAAACATGCTTCCCCGATCTCAGGATGTGTGTGAGAGAGAGGAGGGGCAGAGGAAGAGTAGTCAGGAAAATGTATGGTGTTGGTTGGCAGCTTCTGAGGACCTATAATATAATTTGCAGACATTGTGATGGGCAGGTTGATGCCTCCTGGGATAGGAGAGGATGGGGTCAGGACGGGTTTGCTATTGCATTGAAGAAGTAGGTTACATGATGGCAGCTTATATGGAAGTGATCCCATATTGTCCTCCCAAGAAGCCTGCAAGGTACGTTAGGATAAGGGGGGGGAGGCGACTGGCCTAAGGATAGGTGAAGAGGAATTTGAACCCAAGGTCTCCCTGTTCTTAGTCTGAAATGTTATCTGCTATACCAGACTGGACTCCTAATAGGTAAAGGCTGAACACCAATAAGAATAACTAATTCCAATCTTTAAAAGACTGAAATCTTTTCCACATTACACAATTATAGCTGCTTTAACAGTCCTGGCTCCTTCCTATAGACTCTAGGATTTATTGTTTCATGGAGGGGAGTATTTAGAATTCTCTGCCGGAATGCTCCTCTAGTGCTTCACCAAACTACAAATCCTGGATTCCTTAATTAAAGTGGGATCAAAGTGTTATAACTGTGCAGCATGAAAGAGACCTGTATCTTCCTGAGAGATAGAGGAAGCATCATACTACTCACCTGCAGAACCAAAAGGTGACCCAGAATGGAGAATCATGCAGGTGATTGAAAGGCCCACTTGACACTGTCAGCTAGCAAAAGGGAGTATGTGTGCAGAATGTGGACATGTGCACAAATGTGCATCCCTCACATGTAGTTTGAGAGAAAATTGGTATGCCCCAAGCATACATGTGGAGCGCCTTTGCCTGCCAGGCCTGGCTCACTTGTTCCACCTGACTGAGGCTGGGCTCTATTAAATCAATTTTGTGGACGGGCTTCCGGTAAATCCTTTTGTGTCCTGCTAGGAGCAAACGTCAGCTTGCATTAGCATTTGGTGGTGACTTCTCCCACGGTGGGGAGCACCAGGTCGAGCCTGACATCTCCATCATGCTGGCAGCCTGACAAGCATTGTGATCAGAAAGGAAAGGTGACAACCCCTCTGGGAGACATGGGCAGAGTTCTCCCAGGCTCTCGGAGCTCCCAGGCTCCAGCTTCATCCCTGGAGAACCCATCAGCAAGGAGAAGCTATGCTGACCAATGAACTGGAATTGCCCTTGTCTTTTGAGTATCCGTCTATATCACGGGGCCTGTGGCAGGCTCAGAAGGGACGGGAAGAGAATAGGCATTGTGGGGTGGAGGTGGGGAGGCCAGGGCTTGGAAACATCACATCACATACATTCATTCATTCATTCATTCTCTCTCTCTCTCTCTCTCTCTCTCTCTCTCTCTCTCTCAACACCACAGATCTACATATGTGACACCTTTAAGTGCCTCATGAAACAGCTGAGCTTCTGATAATCACCACCAAATCTTCTTGGAGGCCTTGCCCAAATTACTAAATAAGCTTGCTTCCCCTTCCAGGCCCCTCCTCTATATTGTCCAGAGCTTAGGAGAGAACTACAGTGGGCCCTCAGTCTCTGCGGGTTTGGTATCCACAGATTTGAACAACTGTGGATTGAAATGAAGAACTTTTTTTTTTAAAAAAAAAAATTGCCTGTGATCAACTGCAGCTATGCCAAAAAGTAGTCCCAGGGTCATAGTGGAGGCTGTGGGGCAAGGTCCGGGAAACAGGCATGCATTCTTTCTGTTTTGGCTGTGATGATTCTGCTCGTTCCTTCAAAAGGCAGAAGCTGCAGCTGGTGTGCTCCCAGCAGCAAACATGAAAAGTGTCTGCTTGGTGATCAGGGCTTACTGCCTCCCCTGCGCCCCCATGCTGTAGCCTGGTGGTAGTCAATCCCAGGAAGGGATTAGCAGGGGAGGCAGAAGTGGCAAGAAGATGGTGATTGGGGCTTAATATCATTCCCTCCTCCCCTTGGACAATGGAAGTCAACCTCATTTGTTTGCAAGCAAGAACACTGCCTCTGCTGCTCACCATGTCCTGCAGAAGCTGCTTGCTGCCTGTGACTGGCAGTGGCAGCGAGTGACTTATTCTGGAACATGGTGAGTGGCACCAGGGACAGGCACTCCTGCTTGTTTGGTCATTTGTGAGCAATAGAACTGCTGCCACTGTTCTCCATGTCCTGTGGAAGCGGCTTGCCACCCTGCAATTGATGGTGGCAGCAACGAGTGACTTATTCAGGAGCATGGCAAGCAGTGGCAGTAGTGGGAGCTCCTGCTTATTTGTTCATGAGTGAGCGAGAGAACCACTGATGCTACTAACCATGTGGTGTGGAAGCTGCTTGCCGCCCTGCAATTGGTGGTGGTAGCAAGCAGCTTCTTCAGGAACAAGGTGAGTGGCAGAGGGGGCAGGCGAGCAAGAGCACCACCACTGCCACTCACCATATCTTGCAGAAACTGCTTGCTCCACTGAGACTGACAGTGGCGGCAAATGGCTTCTTCAGGAACATGGCAGGCAGGAATGAGTGCTCCTACTCATTTGTTCATTCGCAAGTGAGAGAACCACTGCTGCTGATCACCTTCTCCTGTAGAAGCTGCTCTCTGCTTCCTTGCCAGTGTGTGACTCCCCTTCTCCTGAAGCTTGAAGACACTTCAGGAGAGGGGGAGGCAATAGCAGCAAGCTCAGTGCACTATCTTCAGAAGAGAGGGAGGTGGTGGTGGGGAACTCTGTGCACCAGGTGCACATTCTTTCTGCTGGGAGCATGCCATCTGCCGAGTGCCACAACTGAAACCTGGCTGCAGTAGCCTCCACTGTTAGCCTGGGATCACTTCTCAGCCTGGCTGCAGTTGATGTCAAAATTTTATATTTTAAATAGGGACTTGAGCATCCATTCTTTTTGGTATCCACAGAGGGTCCTGGAACCAAATCCCCACAGATATTGAAGGCCCACTGTAATTGTCCACTCAGTATAGGCTCACTGTTGTGATTGGCACAGCCTGGGGTGAACTAAAACCAGGAGTAGCCAAACAGTAGATAAACTATGAAGCAGAATAGGGCTTGAAAAACAAAGGCTTCAGCTAACAGGCTTTATCACTGCTCTGCCTCACTTTCACCCACAACAAGAAGACTTACAAGCAGCAAGGTCCTTCTAGAGGCTTTATCTTCCAGTACAAAACAAGCATAGAATTTATACAGCAAACCTTGATAACAAACCCAACAGCAATTCTCCATGATATCAACACTCCTCTACAATAACCCACTTTCAGTAACCCACACAGAGTGTATCTTATAGGAGTGTTTAGCTAGTCACCTTCTGCCTAGCCACAGCTGTGTACACACCCATTTCAGCTGTGCTAGTGAGTGGTCTGTTGCTCCAATATTTTTCCTTTTGCACGTAAAGGAATATAATCCTGACAGTAATTACATTTTGGACTACAAGTTACAGACATCTCAGCATTCTGTGAGTTGTAGTCCAAATGGATTACTTTACTATGTATCGGCTATGATTATGTGAAAGAAGCCACCAATATACCATGGTAAAATCTGTTTAGAGTTGGTATTATTCCCTGCAGTAATACATTTCTAGCAATTAGTCACCTCTTACACAAATAACACACAGAGAGAGATTGACCTATCAAATGCAAACTTTGTCAGTGTAAGGAAATGGTAACCCTCCAAATGTTCTTGGGCTCAAATGTCCATCAACACCTACATTATACCACTACCCATAAAAACGAGAGAGAAAACAACCTCCTAAGGAGGCAGTGTGGTATAGTGGTTTGAGTGTTGGACTAGGACTCTGGAGATCAAGGTCTGAACTTCCGCTCAGCCATTGAATACCCACTAGGTGACCTTGGGCAAATCACATTCAGCCTCAGAGGAAGGGAAAGGCAAACCCCCTCTGAACAAAATTTGCCAAAAAAAACCCATTATAGGGTCATCTTATGGTCAACATAAGTCAGAAAGGACTTGAAGACTGTGGGGATTAACAACCTTTGCATGCATGAACTCCATGGTAGTTAAAGCACATGTTCTCTCTAGGAGTTTATGCAAAGCAAGTTTATGGCTAATTTCCTGTTTGCTTGTTTACATACCTCTCCTCTTCCTGATCATGCAGGCACCTTTTGTTCTCTGGGGGAACAAGCCCCAAGCACAAGCACACACTTTTACTAACCTTACTCCATTAAGCATGTGGTTTTAAAGTAATTCTCCAGATAGTTCTGAACAGTATGTAGACCTTCATATTTCTTCCTCCTACTTACCTGAAGATGCTGAACCTGTGTATTGATTATGCACATGCTACTTTGTAAGTAAACTACCTTTTTATACATTTTAAAGAAGACTAAGCTTGATTTATTTCTCAGCTAGATATATTGGGTATGGGGAGGAGGTGGCTGGCTTAATCTGTTCCCAAAACTTCTGCTAAGCGTAACTTTAACTCTGCTACTGAGATTACCAAATCTCAAATGTTTTTAAAATTCCAATAAAGACACACAATAACAACAAAACTTACTTGAACTGATTATCAGAAGTAGAGGCCCTACAGAGGAGGATACAATGGCTGGAAACAGAACAAGATCTTGTCAGAAAAGCCAGTGCAAAAGTTGTACTCAGATAGCCACTGAAAAAATTATCTACATCCCAGACAGCTAAACTGAAATTCCAAGGGATTTACTTTTTACCAAGGCTAACATATATGAAATGCCTAGTACAATATCCCAGTAGCAACTGTGTGGGTGAAGCCAAACAATCCTAGAGAACATAAACAAAAACGCCCCTGGTGTGTGTGCAAACATTTCCCTCCAACATTCACTTGGTTTTTAATTCCGTGTGCCTGACAAAAGAGGTTGGGATACATGCTGTTTTGGGTTTTTGTTTTTTAACACAATGGGCTGGAGAACTCACAAATGATAACCCTGCTGTTTTTTTTTTAAATGGCCTAAGCTGAAAGAGAACTTGGCTTCCTGCACAATTGCCCCTCAGCATCCACCCACAACAGAAGAATGTGAGTCATAGTGCCTAGAGGGTACACAATAGCCTCCAATGCTGGAATCCCTCCAGAAGGGCATTGCTGCCTGGACTGCTGTTTCTTTCCCCCAGCAGTCCAGCTCAATCTGTGAGGTCCTGGCTTGAAAGTCAAACACACAAACCATTTGTCTTCTTTTCATAGCATCTTAGAACAGGAAGGGACCATAAGAGCCATGTAAATCCAATCCCTGCCATGCTGGAATACACAACTAAAGCACTCCTGAAAGATGTCCATCCAACTTCAGTTTAAAGACCTCTAAAGAGAGAGAGTCCACCACCCTGCGAGGCAGTCCATTCCAGTGTTGAACAGCTCTTAGAGTAAAGAAGTTCTTACTAATGTTTTGGTGGAATCTCTTTTCTTGTAATTTGAATCCATCAGTGTTGGGAAAATCCAGCATTCTTCCCGCACTCCCCCCACCACTTGCTGGCTATTAGAGCAAGCAAGCCTCAGGAAGTTTTTAGGGACCTCCTGTATGTCAAAGAGTTCCTCCCCCTTCTTCTCCCCCTATCCTTAGTGGGTTTGGCTCATAGTCAGAGACACAGCCAAACTATATGGTCATGTGACCCAGGTCTACTGATCTCGTGGGTCCAAGGATGATCTTTTATGATTCTTTGTTCTGCCTCTGAAGAAGATGGAGCCTTCCCCCCCCCCCGGGTCCATAGAGACGCATGCCTTTTCCCCTATCTTTCCTGATCTCATTGGATTGGTGAGTTCTATCCTAAATTCATAAGTTAGTTAGGATGTAGCTTCCTATGCATATGTAGATTGAAAAGACATTAGTATAATGCTTTAGTATTTCTTTCAAGAAGAAGTTGTTTGTTTTTCTTTTGTTCTTAGCAGCTTGGGGTCTAAGTACTTTTACTAATTGAGTCCTGTTTCCAGTCTCTGCCACTCTGCTATACTAGAAGTTATTTCCTGACCATTTTAACTTTAAAGAAAACTTTCCCTAAGGGCTTACACCCTGGGATCTTTAATGAATTTTATTATTTTTAAGCTTTTACACCCCAACATTTGGATTATGGAGGCAGTCACAGTTGATTAAAGAGACTCAATCTATTTTTGTTTGTTTTATTTTGTTTTTTTTTATTTTTAAGCTTCTACACCCCAACATTCAGTTTGTGTTCTAGTTCTGGAGCAGCAAACCAATGGATTCAAATTACAAGAAAGAGATTTCACCTAAACATTGGGAAGAACGTTAGGAAGATAATCAGTCTTTTTATTGTATGCTGCTTTGAGTTCCAAACTGGGGGAAAAGCAGGATAGAAATAAAGATAACAACAACAACAACAACTTCTTTATTGTAAGAGCTGTTTGACACTGGAATGGACTGCCTTGCAGAATGGGAGCCAGCATGGTATAGTGGTTTGAGCTTTGGACTTGGACTCTGGAGACCAGGGTTTAAATCC